>CM060680.1:68735484-74380484 GCA_030686995.1 Artemisia argyi
AGCTATTGATGACAGTAGGTCAACCTTTTCCGGTTGTAAAAAACTAACAAAATCTTACCCATTATCAAGCTGAGGTGTCCTGCCCATTTTGCCAACCTTAAATGAAACTGACTTTATAATTACTTTAAAAAAACATTAGTGACATTATTTACCTATATTTGTCTCTACACAAACTTGATGTACTCAACCGCCTCGTCTAGCATGTGGCTACGTTGCTGCATATTGCATAATGATGTCCTTGCACATTAGCCATTTTCTGAAAAAGATGCATAAAAAATAAAGATAAAAAATATATGCAAATATGACCGCTTTAGGTATGACTATTGATTTTACGACCTTTCAACACGCTATTATAAATTTACAGTTAACTATTTTTGTAACTATTTTCGGTTTAAGCATACCTGTACTAAAAACTACCCGTGTTGACCAGTGATCCAACCTGGTCGTCCTGCCCATTTTTCCACTCCTAATGCAATCAGTAACTCGCCTTTGTAAAAGCCTTCATCTTTAACACCATTAATCTTTTTTTGTTCGAGACTAAAAAGTCTGTCAAAGTGTTTGAAGGTCAGTTTAGAAGTCACTAAAGAGGTTGTTGTAGATAACATTTCTATATAACAAAGTCAGTTGTGACACCTCCTACTTGAACTAAACTAATAAACACCCCAAATCTTATATAGGAAAGTCTAAAAAATCCCTGAAAATTGGCTATTCGACCTCAAGTGAACCATTCAATCAAATGCTTGTTAAGGTTGACGCCTGAAAGCACCCGTTTGCCCAATTTTTGTTAGGTATGGGAACAAATAAATTGGTATTGCATTTTACTCATTTTTCTTGTCCTCAAAAGCAACGTTGAAAATCTTCAAAACATGCAAAAAAAACCTAAATTTATTTCAGAGACAAACCGAGCATGTGTTTTAAGTTCCAAAGAAAAGGATAGCTCGGTAAGTGCTTAATGCAGACTTTCTCTGCTACCATTCCATGAACTTGACCCGAGCAGCCATGGTATCTAGCTTGTATAGTTGAAGTGAAAGTTTTGCTATTTCTTGCCCAAAACTCATCCCAAACACTGCCCCTGCTCCCAAATTAAGTGCAACACCTGCAAATGACACAAAAGTAATTTAGCTATCTATTGTTAAAATCATTTTAGATTGCAAATTTGTATGAAATATTAAGCTAGGTATGAAGACTTTACTTACACATGGGTAGATTCAAGGTCATTTTAGTCTCTATTGGGTCAGACAGGACATATTAGGAATTAGCTTTAAACATGGTCATTTTATTCCTTCACTATCATATTACTTTCAAATGGGTCATTTTAGTCTCTAACGGGTCAAACAACACATAACTTTATGGACACATACAACTAACAAATAACTTTGCTTAGTGCTCCAAGGAATGCAAGCAAACATGTAAACATAGCCAAACATGAATGGAATTGTCACTTACATGTTTACTTGAGGTCCCACCTATTCTGTATAGACAATATTTTCATGCAAAATAAAAGATCCCCATTGGCACTTGTGGATCTCCTTTTACCTTTCAGATCAAACATGCTTTAAAAAAAAATACATCGACTACGATTTGAGACTTTGACGCCAACATTATTCCTTTTGCAGTACTTATTCATAATTTATTCTTATCACTTAAATTTCTTTGAAAAACTACCTGATTCATATTGCTAATAATTAGTTCAAAATTCTAAGTCTGGCCTCCAAAAAGTTCAAAGTTTGGCTCTTAAAATATTTTATAATAGACATCAAAATTGCAATTGTTGCTTCTACCTTCGTATAATCATTTGACTAATCTCATTAATTTTCAAACAATTATCACACAACCAATATTATACATGTTCTATGAGCTTTTGTAATCTGCTATCACATGGAGTGCCAACATTACATTTATGGCATCCCATAATTATATAGGTTGACTGCTAATTGTTTAACAATTGAGTTTAAGTCGTAACTTGTAGCTAAAGTGACTTATTAACTGCATTTAGGAAATTCCTTGAACACTTGATATGTTTTTTATGAATAACTCAAACAGTTGATATGTAATTTCTTCACATAAAAAGCTATATTCCAATACAACATATTAAAAAAAAAAAAAAAAAAATCATTCAGGACTTTCATCAAACACTTGGTATGCAAATTCATCAACCACTTTATAGTCTTCCTTTTGAAAGCCTTCTATCCAAAACCTGAAACTATACTAACAAATCTAATCCCTAATTCTTCATACAAAACTAACTGGCTAACCTAATTCGATTTAATCGGAACAAATACTAAAAATAAAAAATTACCTAAGAAGAATGACAAGAAATTGAAGTTGTTTGCGCTGTGATAAATCATTCTCTGATCTGATCATTTTGTGCATGTTTGAATCATTTCAAATGAAGTGATAGGGATATCAAAAATTCAATTATCCCCAAAACCTTTGCATAATAATCGGCCATTTTAAATAAGTGGTAGGGTTATTGTAACAATTTTTGAATCAGGAATGAAAATAAAAGGATTTTGTGTTGGTTTGATTCTGAAACAAAGAAATTGAAACCAATTATGTAGGTATATTTATGGGTTGAATTTGAATGAGATTGATTTCTTGCTTGAAATCAGGGATTTGATTTGGGGGTTTTGGTTGAATTGTGGAAGGAGTGTGGAATGAAAGTGGTTTAGGTTGACAGCTAATTTAAATGGGACAAGCTGACATACTTTTTGGTTTCCACGTATTTTTTGGTTGCCAAGTGACATATATGACATGGCATGTTCCTCTAATATATATATATATATATATATATATATATATATATATATATATATATATATATATATATATAGATTTGTGTTCATGTGATGACCACTCTTATAATAAAAACAATAGGAACCAATAACGTTTTGACAAGTGGAATTTATTAATTAAGAAAAAAACAAAATTCATTTATATAGCAAAAGGGGATTACCGGTAATTGACTTAGGGTTCGTTTGGTTTTTAGATGAGTTTAGATTAGGATTTGGATTTGGGAAATGTTTGAAAGTAAATAGAAAAAAAGAAAGTTAATTATTATTTAAAAAATATACATATTATATAAATTGATTGATTTGAAATATAATATTTTTGAATAAAAAAATAAAGACACACCACCAGTTATATTCAATGAGTGGTTGGAAATATCTTGAAAAATTAAATAATATATATTAGAGACATAGGGAGAGAAAAGGCACGATACCACTTAGAGCAACTGCAATGGTGGTTTTTGAATGACTTTTTATTATTCCAAAAAGCTATTATACAACTTTGAACCATTGTGATAAAGAGTTTGTGAAAGACTTTTGATACAATGACTTTTATTCTACCGACCGGTTGATACAAAGACTTTTCATTAACTGAAGCATTAAATGACCCAACAAAAAAGCTATTGCATGAGTTTTTAGCATTGGAGAAGATTTGGAGAAAAGCTTTTTGTATAAGGAAATAAATGCAATAATTAATGTATTAAATGCAATAAGTACAAGAAGTAAATGCAAAAAGCTATTGAGAAGTTTTACCACTGCAGTTGCTCTTAGGATTGAGATTTGGAGATCAAGGTAGCGCGTGAGCCTAAACAAAAGTTACCAAACACTTGATTTTAGATGTCTTTCAGCCTAAAGCCCTTTAACCCCACGTACCAAACGCACCCTTAATCCTTGATTATCTCAATTTATTAAACCGTAGCTTTGACTATCCATGATTTTTCAATATCGTTCCCATTCATAACATCCATTAACCCGCCTCTCCATCTCGATCTACAACATCCGGTTTCTTTAATCGTGAAACTTTTTGCCTACATCACCCTACTCCATCTCCGGTGGCTGCAACTTCCATTTTCCGTCATTCACGATTTTGGTCTATTGCAATTCCGAATATTAATGAAATGGGACAAACATTACGCGCAGTTACGATTCCAGAAACTCTCTAGCTATTTCGAATTAAGTTGCGTTATTAATATGCCTTAATTAGTAGTTTCTGGTGAGTTGAATCACTCATGGTTTTTTTGGAGTTATAGATAGAGATGATGTATCTCTCACTTTGAATATGTTATGTTTGAGCAAATATTGAGGTGATGTATCAATTTTATAAATCTGTCCATAAAAAACAGGTGTATAAAGGATACAAATTATGTCCACATTAATTTTTTATTTCATACAGTAGTTTTAGCAATTGGTTATTTTTTGGTTTTCTAGGTTATCTTGACGTCAAGATCCATGCCGTCAAGATCCGTCGATTTTTATTTTTATTAATTTTTTAAATAAAAGTTCGAAATCTATTGTTTTGTGTAGGTTTGATAGTGCTTCATTTATTATTGTAAAATATATTACCCCTTGTGAATCAGTTTAAAGAACAAAGTTGAAGCAGTTTTTTTTTGAGTAACAATAGTTAATTGTTTTTGTTAAAAATCAGCCTACTATGGATTTGCAACTTGGTTTATCAGTTTATATCAATAGATGTGCGTCAGTATTATTCGAAGTTTGAGATATGGATGTTGTGTCGGTGAAATTCACAAAATTTGTTCAACATGTGTCACTTGAAATGAATTACTATATGAAATTAGTTGTGCCGAAAATCTAGTTTTGTCACTTGAAATGTATCAAGAAATTGTGTGTGTCAAAAATTATAGGTGTATGTCAGTAAAAATGTGTAAAAAACGTTAGTGTATCCTTACTAATGTATCAAACGATTATGTGTGTCACTAAATATGTATCAAAAAACTTAACATGTAACTTGAAATGCATCACAAAATAAAATGTGTCAAAAAAATATAGTGGGTCATTAAAAATGTATCATGAAACAATGTGTCATTAAAAATGTATCAAAAATATTACTGTGTCACCGCAAATGTAACAAAATTTTTTTTGTTTTTCAAGAAACTTCATGTATCAATGTTTCATGTATAATTTGATTATAATTTTGTCTGCCAAAACTTAGTTCAAACATGAGTCAAAATTCGAACAAACTTGTGTGCATCACTTGTGTGTTTACGAGTTGGAAAAAAAAAGAGCGAACTTGAGAAATAAATTGTTATATGACCATCATGAATTAATTAGAAAAATAGTCTCACATCAAAGAATATATATTGATGTGCATCATGAATTAATAAAAAAGTATTCAAGAATTTTGGTTTGTAATTGAAGTAAATGCAATAGCTAAGATGCCGTGAAATACAAAACTGTCAAATACTGACTTGCCAAGATTACCCTCATTTTCTATCTATTTACAAGATTGCCATTTTAAGCTTACTTTCTATTATGCTTAAATCTCATTTAAGATTAATACCTCCAACTGTCCAAAATGGTTCCTATTATTTTTATTTTAAGCTTGGTCACTACAATAACGACACCCTACATATATATATATATATATATATATATATATATATATATATATATATATATATATATATATATATATATATATATATATATATATATATATATATATATAGTGTATCTTTATTTTCAAAACCCTGTTAAGTGCAGGAACTGCGAGAACTCCAATTTTGCATTAGAAAACATGCATGTTCATATAAAACATGTATGTTTTCTTACATACACCTTTAGGGCTGAGCAAAACTCGACCGACACCCGAAAACCGTCCTGATCCCGACGTCTCGAATCGTCCCGAATCCCGAACCAACCATACTCGGGTCGGGACTCGGTTTCGGTTTTTCAGTTTGTCGGGATTCGGGCCGGGTCGGGAGTCGGGACGAAGTCGGGATTACAAAGAAAAACCATACAAATCGGTTTCGTTTCGGGACTCGAGACGGGATTCGGGACGATTTGGGCTAGACTCGGGTCGGGATTCGGTTAGGATTTTCAAGCTTGTCGGGATTCGGGCTTTGTCAGGACGGGTCGGGTTCCGGCCCGATGCACACCCCTATACACCTTAATACATATACCTGCGTAACATACATGTTCATATAAAACCCTGTTAAGTGCAACATATCAATGCAAAATGGTTTTATATGAACATGTATGTTACACAGGTATTTGTATTAAGGTGTATGTAAGAAAACATACATGTTTTATATGAACATGCATGTTTTCTAATGCAAAATTGGAGTTCTCGCAGTTTCCGGACTTAACAGGGTTATGAAAATAAAGCCCCCTATATATATATATATATATATATATATATATATATATATATATATATATATATATATATATATATATATATATATATATATATATATATATATAGGATCACGTTCAATGCAGAACCATTTTTTTTGTACAGAACTACTTTGGACCAATAAGAATTTGATACATTAAATATTTTTTTAATTTAAAAGGGTATAATAGTAAAACACATTTTTTGGTTTTTAAATAAAAAACGTCTTTTAATAACCTTGATTTTCGGATTTTTTATAGCATACATGTTTTTCTAAATAAAGGAGGTGCATGTGTGTTTTTTTTGTAATATTATAAATTTGCATATATATTTTTTTTACGTACAATTATCTAGACATTAATCTTGTTTTGCTTAAAATGGTAATTACACATATGTTTCTAGTATACATTCTTTCATCTTCGAAATTTATAACAAAAAAATATAAACATATACATGTAACCTATAAATTTATAAACAACCAAAAAGATAAATAGTATACCCAAAAGTTTGATATCAAATGAAATTCAAATAAAATACAAATGACGTGATCCAAAAACATGTGTGCACTCTTCCAAGAACATGGCATTGGGCTTAGATTAGCTATAACTATGATTAGTATTTAGATAAAGGATATTGTAAACAATTATTATTTTTAATGAAATAAAGTATTTTTGGTATGTTTATTTTCATTGTTAATTCTTGTTATCTTATTTTTGCATGTTTAATCCATGAATAAAAGTTATTCTATTGTTCATTGTCAGTTAATAATATGAGAATATTATTAAATTAAGAAAAATCTGAAAGTTGGTATAATATACTTAAAGTATATTGATGCGTAGTCATGCCATTTTAGATGATATTCAATGATACCGAATAATAGAACTTATCTCAACTACATGATGTTACTTTATGGATATTGTCATTAAGTAAATCCTAAAAAGTTATCCTCAGACTTGAGATACAAGGTAACTGTCATGAATGTAGTGTTTTTTGTGGAACAACTTAACGCTATACGTAACTGGTAGTCATAAGGGTTGTTTTCGGAAGTGTTACAAAGTTCATGTGTTTTGCTTGTAGTAAATACATAATTTGTTCCTTCAACTTAATTTTTGAAGTTTAATACTGCTGGGCCCCTCGTAGGGTTGTCAAGGTGTTTGCGTGGCCACTGTAACACCCTAAACCGGATAAAGGTCTAAAGTGAAACATTATGGTGTCTTTTCAAATAAAGTGCAAGCGGAGGACTTAGCTCAATAAATTACAAATCTTGAGACTAAAAGGACTAATAAAACAAATACAACCAAAACCAACTTCTAAAAGAAATGAAATAATCAAACATAAATCTGAAATAAAATCCATGAATACTAAAGTAGGAGTGGTCCACTAAAAGTTCCTACTCTCATCACTCAATCCCAGCCTCCAACTTGATACCTGCCGCAGGGAAAAGAAAATGCGGCTGAGCTAACGCTCAGTGAATAGATATAAACACATGAAAGATAATTGAACAAAAACGAATAAACAAACAATCCAATCAGAACCTGCTGAGATACAATGTCATAAAGAATATGAAGGGTCATATGAAAATGGAAATCAAAGAATAATCCAGAAATGGTAAATGGGATAGTAACGGAATTTGCTCAAGTACCAAAACAATCAATCAAACATTTCATATCACAAATCATATACCGTCAATTTATAAGTTGTACAAGGAGGGGAGACCTCTCAAGTACTAAATGGAGTAGCTAGCTCCCATAAGTGAAATAGGGTGCATGGCACGCACAACCAATCACTAATCATTTTAGAAAAGAACAATATGTCTAGGATGCATCCATACGCTCCCCTGCAAAAACTGATTAGCACATACTCTAGCTTAAGGCTAGCATACATACTCAGATAATGGCCACAGATACGGATAAGGGAAACGCCGTGGATCAATCACACCTCCACAGAAAGTGCCATGCCATTGGTGCCTCAATGACATGGCCATGTTACCTCCATGGCTAGAAATAGTACCTTGAGCAATAGGTCAAATCAAATGGATCGAAACAAAAGGTCATAACAAAGGGGTCATATCAGATGGATCATAACAAAAGGATCATATCAAATGGATCATAAAAAAGGATCATATCAATGGTTCAGATCAAGGGTTCATATCAAAGGTTCATGTCAAAGTAAATGAATCAAAGTCAATAAATACGAATCATGAGAAACAGTAATCAAACAAACAAACCAACTGATAACGATGTAAATATAAATAGGTATCCAGAATATCCGTACCTTAATGCAAATGAACAGAAAGCAAACGAATGAATGAACACAAGGAACAACGTTACGTCTTCTTCAACGAATCTACACGGATTATGGTTCATACAATACTTATTAGTTACTCGGATTACTCGTTTTAGGGTTTCATTCCATTTTTAGTATCTTACCACATTTAGTCAACTTAGTGTTTTAACGATATTATTAAAGTCATTTAGGTTACAATCATAATGTTTAGGTCTAGGGCTCATAAAACATATCAAATAGTATTAATTCACAAAAATCCTAAGTTTCTTAACAAATTTCTGATTTTAGTATACTTATACCTTCACTTATTGAATTTTCAAACAATACCAGAAGTCAAAATAAAAATTCACAAAAATTCTCACAGAAGCTTTAATGTCTTAAAAGTCTACTTGAATTTTCCCAGAATTTAGTACCAAGTGTAAATATCCTTTCAAAAATCATCTTTCCAAACTTACCCAGAAAATTAACTGCACATATATGCAGAAAGTTTGCATTTAGTTAACCCATTTCAACACTTCAGAAAAATCCAAAAATATTCCAGAAAGTCACACATAAGCTATATTTAATGTTGGATTATAATATCATGATAATCATATAAATAAACCAAACACATCAAGTAAGCATAGCGGAAGCAATTAGAACAAGACCATACAATATGTAATTAATTAATCAAATATAAAAATAATAAACATACCGTAGTGATTCTAGCCCGAACAAGAATCAAATGCAATCTTCAACTCAAGAACCCTAATTAGGGTTTATGTGGATTGTAAGAATAACCCCTTAACTTTTTGTTATTCAATCCAAGATATAACCAATAGTTTGGTTATATCACGTTCTTGTACACACGTACTAATTCAAGTAAAAGATTATGCAAGTAATTAAAACACAAAACGATTTGAGCTTTATAAAAATGGAATCCTTTTGTAAAAGGGTTTGATGGATCGATTATAGAGACAAGAAAAGAAGGAGAGAAAAACACCAAGGACTATGTGTACAAGAGATGAGAAACAATGAATATTGGGTTTGTATTTATAGTGTATGATTACTTGGAGTCCAAGGCACAAAGGAGGTGCCCCCTTTGTCTTGGTCGATTGGTTTAAGAACTCCCCTAGGGATTCCAGAACCTTCTTGACTTTCCAATAATTCATACAATAAACTTTCCTTATTTTCGTCTAACGGTCGTTAGCCATTCTCCGTTAAATACTAACGGTCGTTACTCGTTTTGTGTTTATTAATAATTATATATAACATTTATAAATAATTATTCGTTTACTCTTCATACGTAAAGTGTGCAATCCCGTGATCTCGAGTTCGATCCTAACACACCACTATTAATTTATGTTCATAAACTAACAGCTCCCACTTGGACATATCTTAATAGTGTGATCACATCGGTTAGCGTCTTGCAACATGCCGATGCCTCTAGTACGATCTCGAGTAAGGCTTCTGGAAAAACCTTGAGTTATACTAATTAAACATAACATGATGTTCATGAAAAATCTTTGAGTCATACTAAGATTTTATTCATGTCATTCATATCCATTTAGACTTTCTAAATAATATATCATGTTATATTAGATTCATTTACCGCACATGTTTCAACAATAAACATTTATTCCAAGGGTGTATGTCTTATTTTCTAAATCTTTAAAGTTTCCTTCCAAACTAAGACTTAACTTTTAACTTATATGGAATGTTACCTTTTATGTGTTCTACAACATATGTGATTTAAGAAATTAAACATAATACTCCCACTAGCTTTTAGGAATACTTAGAAATTATCTTATTTTAATTATAAATCAAATCATGGATTTAATAATTAAACATAAAAATAATCTTCTAGATGCATGCATTTATCCATCCATGGATTATTGCACTTTGTACACTTTCAAAGATTTATTTGAATTCATAAACTCCTTTTGATTACTTATCGTCCTTGCTCAAGTAATCATTCAAGAAAGAGTTTTGATATTCCATTGTCAATTTCATAAATATGACAATCATAATCTTTATATATTTAATGTGTTTAGAAAAGAATATTCAATCACAATTAATTGCTTAAGTGTGATTAATAATCTTGTCATAAAACATGCATTAAATACTTGCACAATATTGTCCATATGATTTCTATACAAAGATTTAAACCACAAGGGTTACCTTATCTTTGAAGAAACTCATCTTCATTTTCTAGTCTAACTATTAAGATAAACCCAGTTTCTAAAATTGATTATCTTTATGGACAACATCTTAATCATTCATATCATGTGTACTTTACCCAATTTCATATTTGGTAATGTATCATGATGATTATCAGGTTTACAATAATCCTGTAAATCATAGCCTCAGCATATTAATCAAATATCTGAGATATATTGCTATTATATGAATAATAATTCCATCATCTTGAGATTTAACATTTAAATGTCAAACTTTATTATCATCTTGAGATTTAACATTCAAATTTCAAACTTCATCATGATATTTACTAGTGTATTTTAGAAGATTATGCATCTTGTAATTTTATTTTTAAAGATCAAAACTCCCACTTGCTTTTAGTAATTTAAAGACTATCTTTAAATATTTAGCATATAAAGCAACAATACAATGTTCTCTTTTGGGATATTACAAATACATATTGACAGTTTCTGACACAAATTTAGAACTTCAATTTAAGACTTAATGTAATTCATCACATTCATCAAATTCCATCATATGATGATGTCTTATTAATCTTCTAGGTTGGAGTTTTTATTAAGTATGTCCAAGTCATACTCAATATTCTAACCTTGATAACTTTTGAAGAAAAGAAAACATAGTTATCTTTAATCAAACAATATAACAAGAGTTTGATTTTCCTAACTGAACATACCATAAACATTTGGTATTTTATTAATATTAATATTGTAAGATAATCTAACAATATTTAAGATAACCATATTTCTTTTGACTTGTCTATTTACCAACTAAGTCATTTTAATGGTATAATAATATTTTTCAAGCCAATTACATGCTATATAACACAAATACTTTTGACAAAGTCACTTCATGTCAATGTTTTTACAAGAAAACATAAACTGTTATAATCCCACTATACGTTATAAGTTATTTAACAATTTAACGATTTCATGTATATGTCTTAATTGAAAAACATAACTAGATAACGTCTTACTTTATTATAAATCTTGTAACAATTAAAAGACTTTATGTTTATATCTTTATAATGAAACATAAACATGTTTAACTAAAGTAATTATGAACACCATCTTTTGGTTTCAATAGTAATTTTAAGTTAATTTATTACTTCACAATAATGTAAATAACATTATTTCTTCATTTATTTATGTCATTCCAAGAACACATAAATATTCAGATTGAAGCATCATTAGATTACTTTATTAATTTATGTCATTTCATGAATTCATAAATTTATAAATTAAAGTAGTCTTGATATCATATTGACATATGTTCTAATAGGTATCTAATTTAGAAACTGCAAATTCTCATAGTTTCATTACACCAGTTGATCTGCTAGTAATGAAAATATGAAATTCACATTGTTGTTGCAATATAGCTAAGCTCTCACATAACATAAATTGTAACATCAAGTGTTTCTTGAATTTAGATTAGTATAATTCATATTAGACTTTATTCTCTTACCTTGCAGTCAAGAGAATCCATCATATCTTTATGAGTTGTTTCTTGCACACATTAAAGATAACATTTCTCCCACTTGTGCATGGAACAACCTCATATAGTTGATAAACAACACGCCATGCATTTGTTTATGTGATCAATATGAATGTGTCATAGATTTTAGCATAACAAGTAGTTATAGAACAACAATGTCTAGTAAGGAAACGTACAAGACTATCCTTAAAAGTATGAGTGTCTACACTTGGAAAATAATTATCTTTAGCTACCAAGATGTCAAAGCTTGTAACTCCCACTGAATTAAAGATCATTTCAATAATTCCTTATTCAGTAATAAGTACACAATACTCCCACTAAATTTGACAACATTGTAAATGTTTCATATCCAGTGAAAGAAAATAGTGTGCTTTTAACTTTCCTACACCTTTGAATGTCCATACGTAACAATTACTTATGCACTAAAGAGTGTATCCTACTATGTAAATGATGTACTATCCACCAAATGCTATTAACTTGAAAAATTGAGCATGCAATTTCTTCCTTAACAGGTCTACCATCTCACAATGTATGTAGCACCTTTTAAATAGTCAAAACAACTAGATGAATAAACTAGTTTGTCTTTTACCATTTTACGGTAATTAGTCTAGCTTCTAATTTTAATAACTCATAAAATGTCATACATAATTTTCTATTAACCAAATATCATATTTGTTACTAAGAATTTAATCACCGAATGAAGATGATGAAATCCCTATGGAAAATATTCACAATTTTCTTAACTATTAAAATTTGCTATGAGTTATATTAGAATTTAGACATGTCTAATATTCCTATTATCCTTTTTCATTTATGAAAAGAAATAGGATTGTATCTCACTCTTCTTTCATAGAAAGGAGACTTCTTTTGTCTTTTAAGTAAATATTTCTTAATCAAACATTTATTTGAAAACAGAACGAGATAAATTTACCAAAGCCCAAAGTGCATTTACGGTTTTAACGTTGCATTAATACATTAAAACGAATTACAAAATTTAATTTTAGTATTTTCGATAATTAGATCTTTAAGAAAATAAAATACCCATTGGTAAATATTCATATAAACCATAGTATTTTCTTAAAGCTAGGATCCAAATTGACATAGTACTATTACATCAGTTGATCTGCTAGTAATGATAGTATTCAACAAGGTAATTGTCGAACAATAATTGCCAATATCATATTGCAATTCCTAGATCATTATGGGATTTACATTCACAAAACCTTTGTAATGTAAGCATGTTTCATCCCCATCTTAATGCCTTGAGTCCAAGCTCTCACTTCCTACTCAATTTAAGTCGTCTAACTTAAAAACTGCAAAATCATAAATCCATTACATCAGTTGATCTGCTAGCAATGAAATTATGAAATTTACCTCTCTATTGCAATCTAGCCAAACTCTCACATGACGTAAACTACAACTTCAAGTGTTCCTAATTAGATGACATTTGACTTAATTTTATAATGGTATTAATTTTAACGTGTAATCAAAATAATGTATGAAGAAGCATGCATACAATTTCATAACATTGGTTTTATAAAACAATTTTTATTACCAATTCACTAAGAGTAAAATAGCAAAGTTTTGATTGAGGTATCGGGTTCACCAATTAAAGAATTACCAACAATTATCGTCCACTTATATCGTACTTTTGCATAAGCCCTAAAGCTTTGTGTTTCGGATAATCATTATGGAATTGTGGTCAATTCACCCTTAAGATGACAGTGTACATGTAATGGTTGTTCGGTAAGTCTAATTTACACACAAACGAGCGGAAAGACAAAGTGTTGTCTCTCTAAGGCCACAATTTAATGCGAAACCAACCTTATACCCATCTTTTAGTGTGTAAACTTCGGTCGAGCCTACTTAACCATTACGTACAAAAATATCAATCAATAAACCTTTGAAATTTTGACTCTTAAAATCAAAACAATTTCGCCATTTATTTAGTCCATATTATTTTTCTATTAAAAAATTACCCTTTTTCGTTTATAAACATGTCTCACATAATAATAAACAAAAAATAAGTAATACATAATAAAAAATAAAACAACCAAATAAACATATACATAACATAACATTTAAATATGTATAAACATGTAGCCACATGCAAATTTTATTCAATAGTCCTATTAATAATCAATCTAGGTGTATAACTCATTTATTCAATTAGGGCTTTCTTCTTCAAAGGAAAAAGAACCACATACATCGATAAATCGATTGCGTAAGCTAAAACTAAACAAACACCACATAGCACGTAATTGATTACTTAATATTGGAGTCTTCCCCAATTCGACATCTATTAATAAATTTACATGTTTCGATATAACTTAACATTTAATTTATATATCCAATTTAAACCATTTAAATCAACACACAATAAAATCCATGCAAATATGCATTTTTCATGGATTATGCTTAACAATTAACATATAGCACCAAGATCGTTTACTAAAACGCATAACCAATTACATGACATCCTAGGGTTTCTAATTATATTAAAAAATCAAAACCCAAAACCCTAAATAATTAATAAGGTCAATCGACCTAAATAAAATATAGGGTTAGGAATATGAAAACCCTAAAAACATGTAATTAAACGAATCAAAATTCAATTTTTATGCGTTTCGATAATTAATTACACATTATAACGGCTCATGATGCCACTGTTGGAATTATAATATCATGACAGTCATATAAATAAACCAAACACATCAAGTAAGCATAGCGGAAGCAATTATAACAAGACCATATAATATGTAATTAATTAATCAAATATAAATAATAAACATACCGTAGTGATTCTAGCCCGAACAAGAATCAAATGCAATCTTCAACTCAAGAACCCTAATTAGGGTTTATGTGGATTGTAAGAATAACCCCTTACCTTTTTGTTATTCAATCCAAGATATAACCAATAGTGTGGTTATATCACGTTCTTGTACACACGTACTAATTCAAGTACAAGATTATGCAAGTAATTAAAACACAAAACGATTTGAGCTTTATAAAAATCGAATCCCTTTGTAAAAGGGTTTGATGGATCGATTATAGAGACAAGAAAAGAAGGAGAGAAAAACACCAAGAACTATGTGTATAAGAGATGAGAAACAATGAATCTTGGGTTTGTATTTATAGTGTATGATTACTTGGGGTCCAAGACACAAAGGAGGTACCCCCCTTGTCTTGGTCGATTGGTTTAAGAACTCCCCTAGGGATTCCAGAACCTTCTTGACTTTCCAATAATTCATACAATAAACTTTCCTTATTTTTGTCTAACAGTCGTTAGCCATTCTCCGTTAAATACTAACGGTCGTTACTCGTTTTGTGTTTATTAATAATTATATATAACATTTATAAATAATTATTTATTTACTCTTCATACGTAAAGTGTGCAATCCCGTGATCTCGAGTTCGATCCTAACACACCACTATTAATTTATGTTCATAAACTAACATTTAACCTCTGTAAAAGGGGAGCTTCTAAATATTTATGGTTAGAAAAAAAAAAAAAAAAAAAAAAAAAAACAGTGACTGATTTCTAGACTCAGATTCTCAGGTTTGACAACTTATCTATACTATCTATAATGAAAAAATGGTCAATCTTGAAAAGTGGAAATCTTGAAAATAATTTATTAAAGGAAACTATGAAATGTAATTAATACTCTTATTAAAACACCCCATTACTTAAAAGTACAATGATTTATTCACATTGTACAATCAATTAAAAACATATCTACCAAATTAAATACAACCAATTAATACAAATCACGAACCGGGTTGACCCGGGACGCTTCAAACCCGACGGGTTTAACCGGTTTAATTTGACCCGTTTTCGACCCAACCTAGCAAGTTGACCTGGTTTAAATCGACCAATTTTTCGACCGGAACGGTTCAACCGGTTGAACCACCCGGGTGAACCGGGTTTCAAAACATTATGTTTAATTCCCAAATCTCCAAACTTTTATTATTTTTTCATTAATAACCTATAAACTTTTTTTTTATGAATAAACTATTTGTCGCTATAAAATCCCGTTGCTATAAACTTTTTATGAATAAACTATTTGTCGCCTTTAAAAAAATGATATGTTATTAAACGAATTGCAAAAAAATAACATGTCATTTTTTTTAAAGGCGATATTGTCTAAAAGAAAGCCTGATTCTAAATCATATATGCAAATTTTTTTGAGAAATGCCATAAGTGAAATACTACCTGCACTACTCACTAATCTCATTGGTAAAAAAATGTTGTTGACCATGTCTTTCAGGATGTGGTAACACGTGCTTCATCGATACCAATTGCAACAACTTATAATACAACACCCCATTCTGATTCTGTGGAACAACCATCAGTTTCATCTTCTCGATTAGCTAAAAGAGAACTTTTCACACATCATTTTTATTGTTTTATGTTTTATGTATAAACGTTACATAAAATACTTAACCATAATGTAACAATTCACAATTTCAGGTTAATTACCATTCCCGGAAAATTTCACTATTCACTTTTACTATTCATTTTTTTCCCGAAACTTTCCCGAAAGTTGATTTTTATTTGATTTTATCGAGTGATAAATCATTTCCATGGCAAATTAAAAGTTTAACTTTCATAAGCTCATTTTCGTGAAAGTTATTAAGGAATTACACGGAATTACACGTTTTAGGGTAAAACGTCAATCAGAAATTCTACGCACAACGAAATTCAACCCCGTCAGGTGACCCCACATCAGTAAAATATTTTACACACTCATGATTTATTTGAGAATTAATCGTGACTGAGAAAAATATGACCAAAAACTTCCCAGCAGGTCACCCATGCCTGTACTACTCTCGCATGAGCACGCTTAACCATTTGGGCGATTAACCGTGAGACCACAAAACGCGTTTCTAAGACTTTTTGAGTTTTCAACTTATTAGAAAAAGTCAACATATTCTTTCCCTCCTCCATTGACCAAAAATGATCCCTTGATGTTATAAGTCATTTCGTGATTTTTAGGCTTACGGTTTGATGTCTAAAAGACATTTAATACCAACCGACACTAGACTGAGCCCAGTCTAGACATTATAAGTCATTTTAAATCATTTTTATAACATTAGAAAAGTAACATTTTACTTTTCTCAATTTTACGCAATATTCAGCGTTTTACGCGAATTACGCGTTTTAGACCCGTGTTTCCAGTTTTTAGCAGGGTTTTAGCACCCGATGGAACCTACCACTCATTTTATATTTTATTATGGAACTTATTGACATGTTTATCAATACTTTCAAGTTCCATAATTTTACGACACCCGGTTTTACGTTTTGAGGCTTAATCATTTACGATTGGCATTTCCCGGAGTCAAAACACACTAGATATCTTGGATAATATCATCCAAAGTCCAACCCTTGCTCTCCAAGCTTAGGAAACGACCTAGGGAGGGGGAATTCAGCCTTGTGTGGCTCAATCTCATGCTAGGAGGCCTTAGATGAGAACATGTGTTAAACTTGGTGATCAAGTGTTGACAAGTCAACACTTCTAACCTCCTCAAGGCCATATAAAGCCTCCTTGCCTCTCCATGAACGTCCACAACACACACACAAACACCATTCCATTTTCTAATTCACTCCAAGTATTATCCAAAAGAATCAAGAGCTTAAACAAGGTAGAAACCCTAGATAGGTTATCATTCATCAAACACTTCCATAACCTCATATACTTGGTGATTTCTCTTGAGTTTAAATCCACTCATTTCACCTAAACCTTCATCATCCATCTTTCAAGAATACCAAGGGTAGAAAGATTGCATGAAGTGAAAAAGGGTTGAAGCAAGTCTATCAATGTCCTATCCTTACATGTTAACTTCCTTTCATCTTTGAAAGCCAAAAGTTGTGAGCCAAACCCTAACTTGATTCTTGTTAAATAATCATGTTCATGTTATTTACATGTTATTCTTGCTATATTATGTCTTGTAGTTATGTCCATGATGTATAAAAGTGAGCAAAACAAGTTATTGTTATTGATTGTTACAACAAGTTACTAAAACAAGCAAACTAGTGACTTTCTTGGGAAAACCACGACCAAAATGGTAAAAATATGATATTTGATTATTACATATTGTGGTAGAGGACCTAACAAGGAAACCATAGCAATTTGAACCACCCAAAACGAGTATACGAGTCAAAAGTTACGCCCATTTGAAATTACCAAGATTTCCGGCAAAACTGCCAAATAGCTTCCTGATCAAATTTGGGTTTTGAAAGTCCCACTTCTGGTCCGATTCATCAAAAAGTTAAAACACGAAAGTTGTCCGAAACGACGTTTTCGTTCAGGAACAAAGAAGCTCGAGCCCTAAAAACGCTTTCCGAGTGATAAAATTCTTCAAATTCTAAACAGCCCATTTTTAGGCGAAAGTCACTAGATTATGGTTATACTTTGAAAGGAACAAGAGGTCTTATGACCTATAATCAAGACCACAAACATGATTAGAACCAAGGTTGAGTCTCATGACCTTGGAACAAGGACCAAAGGTCATGGCTAGGCCATGACGAAATGACCATAACAACTCACATAGGCGTAAACATGAAACAATGAGTTAGGCGATAACTTGAACAAGCAATTTGGATCTACTTCACTTAAAAGGAAACCATGAGATTTTACCAAGAGAACATGGTCATTTAAGGCTTATGAAGCTACCCCTAATAACAATCTTCATGTACAAATAAACTTTCCTAAGTTTATTCAAATATCGGACATGTAACCTTTCGGATCAAAACTTATATCTATATATTTCATCAACTACTACAATAGTAGGGAGCCTCATGTGAGGAGTTCATTATGTAAGCCGTCGAGTTGAGTTGTGGATTTACGAGTTAAAGTGTCCTGGCTCCTCGAACGCTTACTAACATGACTTCTGAATTATGTCGGCCCGAACGGTAGTAAACGATATACAAAACATACATGTTTCATGAATCATTACTTTCAAAGACTTACATTATACATCATACCACATCATGGACTAAATGCAAGATATATATATAGGCACTACTTCATATTCTTTACTCCGATCCTAAGTCGCGACATTCTATTATAGGTTGCTCGTAGAAACCTTCACGATTCGACCGTTACATTCATTACTTGCTATCTTACTTAAGGTGAGTTCATAGCCCCACTTTCCATTACTTAATTGTTTTACAATTCCTTGGGGGGAATACATGCTATCTCTAAAATTGAACACAATGCTTTCTACTGTATGTTATTCGACTATGTTTTATTATCACTAAGTAACATCCTTGCCAAACCAAGATCCCTTAGTATGAACCATTTAATCACTTGCGAGGGTTACTTGCAAGTGAGCGCGAATATTGTGAATAGGCCTATTGGGATTGACGAATCCCATTTGTTTTGATTAGTTCAAACAAATGCATTAATATTTGAGACATTAGGTATGACGGCAAAGTACCTACCGGGATAAATCTGCCAATCGATATTGGTACACGTTAACGTTTTGGTTTCATAAGCTTAGTGTATAATACATTTTATGGGCGTATAATAACGTAGCCTATCTGTTTTGTTTTCCAAACATTGGTGTGAGTCTACAGCTCACACTACGATTATTGTGTTCAAACGATTTACCTACAAACACTACGATTATTGTGTTCAAACGATTTACCTACAAACACTACGATTATTGTGTTCAAACGATTTACCTACAAACACTACGATTATGGTGTTCAAACGATTTAACTACCAACACATTGTGTTCAAACGATTTAACAAACTCTATGAATATCATTCAACCTTTGTGTTGACCTCTCAAGCATGTATTTCAGGTTCATGACGATCAAGGATGGCACGGAAGGACACGGATACTCAAGAGGGCTATAAATTTACTTATCATTCAAAAACACATTTATTATACATTGTAAACATGGAACCAATTGGGACCTCATTTTGTAATCTCTGATATTTATATATATTTTGAATGATACATCTTTTAAAACGACTCAATTGGAGTTCGTTTTCTATCATTGTGACTATTGTGCCGTCGAGTAACACCCAGTTCGAATTCCGCTGCATCCATGAATTGGGGGTGTTACAGATTGGTATCAGAGCCATGGTTATAGAGAAACGGGTCTAATTGAGACCTAAACTATAACCACACATACAAGCAAAAACATTTTATAGCCTTCCGCTCTCCGTGTCTTCCATCCTCCAGACGATCATGGATTTAGTAAGCATGTTATGATACACAAACATGTTAGTATATTCATATATACCCATTTTGAGCATTTCCCCGAAGACATTTTTATGCTACACAAACATAATTGCATATTGATATATGTACCCTAAACATAATTGAGCATTTCCCCGTAAGCATTTTATGCTACATGAACACATATAAGTATATTGATATATACACACTAAGCATTTTATGCTACATGAACACATATAAGTATATTGATATATACACACTAGGCATTTTATGCTACATGAACATATTAGTATATTGATATATAAACTCGGTTTATTTTCAATCATTTATCTAAACAATGGACTAAACATATCTGTGTATGCCTATTCTAAGGCATTTCGGCACAGCCACACTCTCCCAATCATGTTCCTACTCCAACATTATATGTCCAAGACATTGTAACTGATTACAATGGTCTCATTCATTTTCCAAGACATTGTAACTGATTACAATGGTCTCATTCATTTTCCAAGACATTGTGAGATACAATGGTCTCATTCATTTTCCGAGACATTGTGAGATACAATGGTCTCATTCATTTTCCAAGACATTGTGAGATGCAATGGTCTCATTCATTTTCCAAGACATTGTATGATACAATGGTCTTAATCATTTCTCAAATGATTTGAGTCACACAATGACTAACCTACTTCCTAGACATTGTGAATTACACAATGGTCTAACCTACTTCCGAGACATTGTGTTTTGTGCAAATGGTCTCTAGAATTATTCCATCACATCATCAATATCATTTCTTATGATATCAAAAATCCGTCACAATCTATCGATTTCAAAACAAGAAATATGAGATTTCTAAAGGACAAACAAATCCATCATCGACAAAAGCTGAACTTTCTCTAAATTCATCAAAGTTTTCTTATGAAACCTTCATTATTAAAAGTTCGTGATCCTGACCAAGTATGTTCTATTTTAGAACTACTTAAAACTTCCTTTCCATACGTATCTACCCTTACTACCTTCTATGCAATGGAATATGAAAACATATGTTACAAGTCTTGTATGGACGGGACTTGCAACTTAAGGGTTTGACATCGCCTTTGTTTAGTGGACAGTTTCCCGAAAGCAACGGACATATCAAAAGTATACCTAGTTTAGGTATTTGAAAATTTTATCGAACCTTGGCTAAATATAGACTAGTCACCTATATTTAACCTAGGGACAGTGGAATATAGTCTGACTAACTATATTCGACTTAAAATTTTCAAATACTGAGAATAGTTGTACTAGGGTTATGTTTAGATTGATTTCCTACATGAACATGATAAACCACCAGAATACATTAAAACAATCTAGAGACACGATAATGTCTTACCACTCAGCGAAATCTTAACACCTTATTTGTGTTACCTAATTTCATTCTTGAAATTTTTCATTTATGAGATAATCCAAACTACTATCTTGGGATAGTTATCAATTATTCTCTTCATCCTGTAGAAGTACCATCCTGTTTAGGATACCATTCCATCATAAACTTTTAAAATCTCTTAAGATTTTTAAAGCAAACTCAACATCTATACCTAAGAGTATTAATGTTAAGCATACACTACACACTTTTATTCATCAACATATCATAACATTATCTTCACAACCGTTGGAACCACAAGCTCATTTACAGATTTTGATGCACTTTTAAAGCTCAAATCATCCTTAGTTACACCACAAGTACCCTCATCAGCTTTACAAGTTTGAATATTCATCTTGTACTTTTGGAACACCAGTATCATCTCGTAATACACTACCTTGTAACTCACCGGCTAAGTATGAATGTTGTGTCGGGAATTCTTGAGTAGGATGATTTATAATATCCTTATTTGAATAGATTGGGATGCCTTTTCATTTAAATAAAGAAATTATAAATCATCGAACCATACGTTTATATTCCTTTAGTTACATTGTTTGGGATGCCTCTCTATGTAAATAAAGAATTATAAACAAGTGGGCTTAATTATATCCGAAATAACATAAGTATGAAGTCAACCTACATTACATTGCTCGGGTATGGCTTGATACCTACATTACATTGCTCGGGTATGGCTTGATACCTACATTACATTGCTCGGGTATGGCTTGATACCTACATTACATTGCTCGGGTATGGCTTGATACCTACATTACATTGCTCGGGTATGGCTTGATACCTACATTACATTGCTCGGGTATGGCATGATACCTACATTTTATTCGCCACAAAAAATCCTATCTTTTCACCGACATCGCTTCAAACCATGACATAAACACTAGGTACAACAACCGATTACCTACAAGGCTATGATTGCAACGACTATCTCAATTTCCATTTATTGGATTCCTATGTAAATTGCTATTGTTGTTCAACTGTTATATCAATTGCTATTGATACTTGACAACTATATCAATTTCCATTTTGATATTTAACTATATCAAGTTCTATTTGATATTCAACTACTATATCGATTCCTATTAATATTCGACTGCTATATCAATTTCCTTTGATATTCGACTATTACCATACCTTTCCTATATAAAAGGAAGCCTCATCCTACACCATACACTGAAATGACAAATCAAATTACATCACTGGTAATTCCAGACTCTAGTCCTCATAAGTAACCACACCTTTTCATCGACATCACTCCAACATATGACACACAAAGAACTTCGGGACGAAGTTCCCCGTAAGGGGTAGAGACTGTAACAATTCACAATTTCAGGTTAATTACCATTCCCGGAAAATTTCACTATTCACTTTTACTATTCATTTTTTTCCCGAAACTTTCCCGAAAGTTGATTTTTATTTGATTTTATCGAGTGATAAATCATTTCCATGGCAAATTAAAAGTTTAACTTTCATAAGCTCATTTTCGTGAAAGTTATTAAGGAATTACACGGAATTACACGTTTTAGGGTAAAACGTCAATCAGAAATTCTACGCACAACGAAATTCAACCCCGTCAGGTGACCCCACATCAGTAAAATATTTTACACACTCATGATTTATTTGAGAATTAATCGTGACTGAGAAAAATATGACCAAAAACTTCCCAGCAGGTCACCCATGCCTGTACTACTCTCGCATGAGCACGCTTAACCATTTGGGCGATTAACCGTGAGACCACAAAACGCGTTTCTAAGACTTTTTGAGTTTTCAACTTATTAGAAAAAGTCAACATATTCTTTCCCTCCTCCATTGACCAAAAATGATCCCTTGATGTTATAAGTCATTTCGTGATTTTTAGGCTTACGGTTTGATGTCTAAAAGACATTTAATACCAACCGACACTAGACTGAGCCCAGTCTAGACATTATAAGTCATTTTAAATCATTTTTATAACATTAGAAAAGTAACATTTTACTTTTCTCAATTTTACGCAATATTCAGCGTTTTACGCGAATTACGCGTTTTAGACCCGTGTTTCCAGTTTTTAGCAGGGTTTTAGCACCCGATGGAACCTACCACTCATTTTATATTTTATTATGGAACTTATTGACATGTTTATCAATACTTTCAAGTTCCATAATTTTACGACACCCGGTTTTACGTTTTGAGGCTTAATCATTTACGATTGGCATTTCCCAGAGTCAAAACACACTAGATATCTTGGATAATATCATCCAAAGTCCAACCCTTGCTCTCCAAGCTTAGGAAACGACCTAGGGAGGGGGAATTCAGCCTTGTGTGGCTCAATCTCATGCTAGGAGGCCTTAGATGAGAACATGTGTTAAACTTGGTGATCAAGTGTTGACAAGTCAACACTTCTAACCTCCTCAAGGCCATATAAAGCCTCCTTGCCTCTCCATGAACGTCCACAACACACACACAAACACCATTCCATTTTCTAATTCACTCCAAGTATTATCCAAAAGAATCAAGAGCTTAAACAAGGTAGAAACCCTAGATAGGTTATCATTCATCAAACACTTCCATAACCTCATATACTTGGTGATTTCTCTTGAGTTTAAATCCACTCATTTCACCTAAACCTTCATCATCCATCTTTCAAGAATACCAAGGGTAGAAAGATTGCATGAAGTGAAAAAGGGTTGAAGCAAGTCTATCAATGTCCTATCCTTACATGTTAACTTCCTTTCATCTTTGAAAGCCAAAAGTTGTGAGCCAAACCCTAACTTGATTCTTGTTAAATAATCATGTTCATGTTATTTACATGTTATTCTTGCTATATTATGTCTTGTAGTTATGTCCATGATGTATAAAAGTGAGCAAAACAAGTTATTGTTATTGATTGTTACAACAAGTTACTAAAACAAGCAAACTAGTGACTTTCTTGGGAAAACCACGACCAAAATGGTAAAAATATGATATTTGATTATTACATATTGTGGTAGAGGACCTAACAAGGAAACCATAGCAATTTGAACCACCCAAAACGAGTATACGAGTCAAAAGTTACGCCCATTTGAAATTACCAAGATTTCCGGCAAAACTGCCAAATAGCTTCCTGATCAAATTTGGGTTTTGAAAGTCCCACTTCTGGTCCGATTCATCAAAAAGTTAAAACACGAAAGTTGTCCGAAACGACGTTTTCGTTCAGGAACAAAGAAGCTCGAGCCCTAAAAACGCTTTCTGAGTGATAAAATTCTTCAAATTCTAAACAGCCCATTTTTAGGCGAAAGTCACTAGATTATGGTTATACTTTGAAAGGAACAAGAGGTCTTATGACCTATAATCAAGACCACAAACATGATTAGAACCAAGGTTGAGTCTCATGACCTTGGAACAAGGACCAAAGGTCATGGCTAGGCCATGACGAAATGACCATAACAACTCACATAGGCGTAAACATGAAACAATGAGTTAGGCGATAACTTGAACAAGCAATTTGGATCTACTTCACTTAAAAGGAAACCATGAGATTTTACCAAGAGAACATGGTCATTTAAGGCTTATGAAGCTACCCCTAATAACAATCTTCATGTACAAATAAACTTTCCTAAGTTTATTCAAATATCGGACATGTAACCTTTCGGATCAAAACTTATATCTATATATTTCATCAACTACTACAATAGTAGGGAGCCTCATGTGAGGAGTTCATTATGTAAGCCGTCGAGTTGAGTTGTGGATTTACGAGTTAAAGTGTCCTGGCTCCTCGAACGCTTACTAACATGACTTCTGAATTATGTCGGCCCGAACGGTAGTAAACGATATACAAAACATACATGTTTCATGAATCATTACTTTCAAAGACTTACATTATACATCATACCACATCATGGACTAAATGCAAGATATATATATAGGCACTACTTCATATTCTTTACTCCGATCCTAAGTCGCGACATTCTATTATAGGTTGCTCGTAGAAACCTTCACGATTCGACCGTTACATTCATTACTTGCTATCTTACTTAAGGTGAGTTCATAGCCCCACTTTCCATTACTTAATTGTTTTACAATTCCTTGGGGGGAATACATGCTATCTCTAAAATCGAACACAATGCTTTCTACTGTATGTTATTCGACTATGTTTTATTATCACTAAGTAACATCCTTGCCAAACCAAGATCCCTTAGTATGAACCATTTAATCACTTGCGAGGGTTACTTGCAAGTGAGCGCGAATATTGTGAATAGGCCTATTGGGATTGACGAATCCCATTTGTTTTGATTAGTTCAAACAAATGCATTAATATTTGAGACATTAGGTATGACGGCAAAGTACCTACCGGGATAAATCTGCCAATCGATATTGGTACACGTTAACGTTTTGGTTTCATAAGCTTAGTGTATAATACATTTTATGGGCGTATAATAACGTAGCCTATCTGTTTTGTTTTCCAAACATTGGTGTGAGTCTACAGCTCACACTACGATTATTGTGTTCAAACGATTTACCTACAAACACTACGATTATTGTGTTCAAACGATTTACCTACAAACACTACGATTATTGTGTTCAAACGATTTACCTACAAACACTACGATTATGGTGTTCAAACGATTTAACTACCAACACATTGTGTTCAAACGATTTAACAAACTCTATGAATATCACTCAACCTTTGTGTTGACCTCTCAAGCATGTATTTCAGGTTCATGACGATCAAGGATGGCACGGAAGGACACGGATACTCAAGAGGGCTATAAATTTACTTATCATTCAAAAACACATTTATTATACATTGTAAACATGGAACCAATTGGGACCTCATTTTGTAATCTCTGATATTTATATATATTTTGAATGATACATCTTTTAAAACGACTCAATTGGAGTTCGTTTTCTATCATTGTGACTATTGTGCCGTCGAGTAACACCCAGTTCGAATTCCGCTGCATCCATGAATTGGGGGTGTTACACATAATATCAAACCTATAACTATTTGCGGCTAGAATATCCGTTGCTATGCACGGGTACTCGTCTAGTGTTACAAAAAACAAAAAGCTCACTTACTAACTTCTAATTGCTATGTATCTCACATATTTGAAAAGTAGACAGAAAGTAATCATGTTTAGACTTAAGAATAGCTCAAAATCACTTTGGCATCATCATTTGAGACCCCGTTCAATCCAACCCAAAAACTGGACAGCAACTACTCACGTAAAATCATGCAAAATCCTAAACCCTTCCTTTAAGCTCTAATCAACACTAGCGAGACCAAAAATTCAATTTCACTTTAACACGACTTATGAAACATGTTTAATTCCTGTTTTAGACACACACAAAGTCACACCTATTGTACATACCCATCCAGGACCAAACGGGTAAAAACAACAAATATTTCTTCACATAAAATCATAGAAACATTTTATGCCTCTCGTTAAACATTCCACTTAGGGTTTCCTTGTTTGTGATTCGTTTAATGTGCAATTAGGGCTGATTATCTAGGGTTTGAATGGATCAGTTTTACAAGTTGTCAAATGATTTGAAATAACTAGAACATAGGTCGAATACTAGAGTTGGGTAATCTGAAACATGATCGATTAAAACAGAAAAGGATGGGTCGAATGAATATGATTACAAAAACACTAAACGATTTTTAGAAAATACCTCGTGGTCGATTAATAGGAATATAAGTAGCAGCAGAGATCGATTAGGGTTTCTGTTGGTTGGTGTTGTCGAATGGAGGGAGGAACAAGCGAGCAGCAGCAAGTCAATTATTTCGGTTTGTGTTTGTTGGATTTGTTGTGTTTTGATAATAAAGAAAGTAGCAGCAAAAATCGTTTTTTTTCCTGATGCTTAATGAAGGGAAGGAACAAAGCAGATACACGTTTAAATAAATGGGAACACAATAACGTGTAGTTTAATGTCGTTTAATGGGTCTTGATGAGTCATAAACTTGGGCTTTATATAACATTTAAGGGGGATCGGTTAGGTTATTATGGTTTAAAGGGTTTTTAAAACTTTTAAATCGGTCTCATAAGTGTAGTTTAAAATGTGTCAGGGCTTTTAAATGTGTAGCTAATTTGATTAATAATCTTAAGTGTAACAAATTGATTAATCAAGGTTATCAATTACTTTTAACGTATCGTAAAGTTATAAAAATTTCAAATTCATACCAAATTTTAGGTTTCTTAATTTTTAGGGTTTTAAAGCCACGCCCAAGATCTTCCCTGAAATGTTCAGTCGATTTGGTAACCTTGTCAATCACAAACAACGAGAAACAAAATGGTTAATTAAGGAATGACTTTGATCCATATATTTATTAACGTGGTATTAGAAACAAATGGATAATAATAATGAGAAATCATTAATAGGTTTTCCAGGAGCCTTACTCGAGTTGTACTAGAGGCATCGGCGTGTTGCAAGACGCTAACCGATATGATCACTCTATTATGACATGTCTAAGTGGGAGCTGTTAGTTTTATAGACATGAAATAATAGTCGTGTGTAGGATTGAACTCGAGATCATGGGATTGCACACTTTACGTATGAAGAGTAATTGAATACTAATTAATTATAAATGTTACATTTAATTATTAAGCACAAATATCTAACGACCGTTAGTATTTAACGGAAAATGGCTAACGACCGTTAGACGAATAAAAGGAAAGTTGTATATGTAAAGAATTTGAAATCAAGAAGGATCCGGAACACCCTTTGGGGGTGTATGGCCTATTGGTTGGGGAAGGGAAACCCAACCCAACCCTAACTTGAGCTCTAAGTTTCTTCTACTATAAATACATGTCAAAGTTTTAGGTTTTGGGTACCTCTTGTGCACACACAATACCAAAACTTTCTATCTTTTTCTCCTTGCATTCAAATCCGGTCGAACACCCCTAAAACTTAAGGGTTTCGATTTTTTGTGCTACAAAAAATTAGTTTTGTGTTTATTACTTGCATAATCTTTTACTTGAATTAGTACGTGTGTACAAGAACGTGAATCAAACACTAACAAAAATGGAAAGGGGTTATTCGTGTAATCCACATAAACCCTAATTAGGGTTCTTGTATTGAAGATTTGCTTTCACTTTATTCTTGTTCTGGCTAGAATCACAACGATACGTTTACTATTTATTATTGATTAATTAATTACACATTATGTGATATTGTTATAAAGCTTCCGCATGTGTATTCTTGATGTTTATTGTTTATATTTATGATATGTCATGTTATATAATTCCAACACTATGTACTTAATATTTGGGTATATCGGTCTCAATTGGTGACTTTGCAAAGTTGAGTACATGGAACTACATGAATTCAAAATTTGAGTACATGGAACTAAAAAAGATACATAGATGACAAGTTAGATACATTTTTGTGTAATTATCCTTAAACTATCTATTAATATATTGTTTAGTCATTTTTAGTGGGATATGTGTGTTTGTAGGTTCTCGAGTACCGCGATATGCATGTTAGGCGTAGCGTTGCAGATTTGAGGGAAATGGAATATTGGTCTCAAGGGAAAGATTGCTATGTGAGTCAATTAATTTTTATCATTACTTTAGATTTCGAAATAGTGTACTCGTTAGTGTAATCTTTTTAATTTTTGATGGTGACTAACTAATGCTTTCTTGCAGCTCTTTAAGATCAGTGAGGATTCGTAATTGATGCGACTTCTAAGAGTAATATGGAACCTTTAATCAACCATTCGGTAATGTTCCTACTTAGTATGATACTATATGTTGGATCCTGAAATGATTCCATACACATTAACCTTGTGAAAACTGAAATATTGGACTTCCAACATGGTTTAAGTAGTCAGTTTAGTTTCATTTTTATATGATACTTTCTTTATTATTAATTTTCATATTGGATGCTTGTTGTTTTCATCTAAATAGAGAAGAAATATGCAATCCTTCATTTTAATAAACGCTGCTTCGTGATGAAGTATAACTTTCCAAAGTTTTTTTATCCCATAGAAAATAATCTTAAATGTCTTGTTTCTATGCAGTGCATGCCTAATTACTTTGCTAGGATTTTGAGTATGGGTGAAAATGAGAGCCGAATAGTCCTCATAGGTAAAACCAATGTCGCTTCTAGTGATGAGTTAACGTAAGACTTTTCACATGCTCTAGTTTGATACATGCTTGTCCAAGTGTGTATTTTTTATGGAAACATGCCTTATTTAAAAAATTGCCCCTATGTTTCAACAAGAAGTGCAATGTTTGCAACAAAGAGACATGTAAGAGGTTTGGAAGGATGACACCTAAGGTTTATAAGAAGGTATTTCTTAAAGAGGAAAAAAAAATTTGACCCACATTATATTCAAGGAAATGACTATTTAAACATATTCTTATTCAAGGAAATATATACTAGTTCTTTTGTCGATTATATAATGTTGCTCTTTTTGGCGTTTGTTGATTCTTCTAGGTGCTTTTGTTCTACCACGTTGCATGAGTTGTGATACTTTAGAGTATTAATCACAACGTTTGATTCTATAACTAATAATCATTTTTTTAGAATTTTATAAAAGAAAATATATTTCAAATTATGAACCTATAGTGAATACTGTCGAAATATGTTGATAATTTTAATTTAAACTTTCATACATTTTTTGTGTGGAAATTCTTAGTCAACAAGATCTTTTTTGGCATAAACATATTGTGGATAATTTTGTTCCCGTTCAGTTAAATGTGTTAATTAGTTATTTAATTGATGTAAATAGTGTACCTTGGTTGTAAATATGGCAAATTAAATTTTACTCTATATAGCATAAACAATTTGTCAAACTAAAATCTATTAGATATATTTATGACAATTTCGTGAAACAAGTATTTCAATTATCCCCAAACGAACTTCTTACCCACACTTCTCAAGAAATGTCATTAACACTACCAAAGAATCGTTGGGAGAATTTCTTGTGTTTGATCGATGATGAATAAGGAAAACAAATAGTGATTCAAGGTACATAACAGCGAGATTGGGAATTCACATTTGGATTTTGTCCCTACCAAGAAGAAAAACGTATGTCACAGAAACATTTTATTCGTATTTTAAGGCTATAAATTAGCATGTACGAGATACAATAACTTGTAGTATATTGAATCCAGAAAGAAAGTTTATGACAAGATAGAGAAAGAGTACATCTCCATCCTCGTCTAACTAATTGCCAAAGTTTGGGATTGCTTGACCATATCCCGTGAGTCATACTAAAGACATTGTAACATAAAACATAAATAATCGGGCAAAATAAAAAAAACCAAATTGACTATGAGTTCCAGGGTTAGTCAAGGAAAACCAAATACACCCTAAAGTGTTCAAAAAAACATATGGCAGCACCAGGCCCATTATTTGCTAAGAGTAAGCATTCCGAAGTTGAGTCACCGAGTATAAAGTAAAGAAGTAACAACAACAACAACAACAACAACAAGTAGTAGGAGTAACAGTAAAATAAGAATAAGAAAAAGAAGAATAGCTGCAGTAATGACAACAACACCGCCGCTGATGATGACGATGACAACAACGAAAATGACAAAAACTAGAAGAAGAAGAAGAAGAAATAAATGGGATGGTATTTTAGTCATTTTACATTATCAAGAAGACGAGGGTATTTTAATCCGTTCACATCTTTTAACTGATCAAACTAATGACCAACGATTAGTTGGGCCATACTTGTAGCAGGTGTTTCATTTTAACAGTAGACACATTTTATGAATGTCATCTAAACATCGTAAGTAAATTGTTCCTGGTTGTATAATCATCTGGTGACCAGTCATTTTTTGATAAATGATCACTACGAGCTAGACTCAATAAAATTTGATCAATCATTTTTTATGTTATTAAGGTGAACTCAAACAAGAATTCTCTTTTTTCATCATCAACTAAATTACTCTTTGCAATAGATCTCTTTACTTGTATGAGCTAGATGTCTCATATTTCTCGAAAAAGTGACTCAATTAATGAGATTCGTGATACCTATGAGATCGGTGATATCGATGATCGGAGGTACCACAATAAAAATGTAGAAGGAGTTTTTTTTATTTTTATTTATTTATTTATTTATTTGTTTTTGTTGTGGATAATTTTCAGTATAGGTTCATAGTCTGACATACATTTTCTATTATATAGTTCTAAAAGAATTGATTATTAAAGATAGAATCAAATGTTATGATTAATACTCTAATGAATAGTTATGTTTACTTGTATTAAAGATAGAAAGTGATTCGATTGACGGGATGGGATTTGGTATGATACTATGAAATCTATGAGATTGATGGAAGGTACCAAAACAAAATGGCACAAGTAATTTTCCAAATAATTTTCACTAAAGATTCATATTTTGTAATACACTTTCTATTATATAGTTCTAAAAAATTGATTATTAAAGATAGAATCAAATGTCTTGATTAATACAACTACCATGTGGTCTAGTGGTGAGTGCTTAACTTGTTAAGTGAGCCACAGAGAGAGTAGTACCGGATGGGTGACCATCCGGGAAGTCCTCTTTGACCACAGGGTTTCTTGATACCAGGCTTTCAAAGTCCTTCAATGAAGGTTTCAACCCACTAGGGTTCGAATCTGGAGAAGGCAGGGTTTACTTCAAATTAAGTGTCGTGCCTTCGGGCGGCTTAAGTTGAAGGTTTTCCCCCCATCGGGTTTCTTTGGTCAAGGATTTCTCCGAAAAAACCGTTTCAAAAAAAAAAAAGTCTTGATTAATACTCTAATTATTACAACTCATGCAACCCGAAAGAACAGAAGCAACCTAGACTAATCAACAAACGCCAAAAATCGTAACAACCATATATAATCGATAAAAAATAGTATATATTTCCTGGAATAAGAGTGTTCAAATACTCATTTGCCTAAAACAATAATAATGGAATGTTCTGCAAATTTACATGTTAAAAGAAGAAAAAAAACAACTATCATGGTGTGCGTTAATCTTTGTTATGGCCTCAAGAGGCTTTTGTACTAGTATGTGCTTTGGTTATGTACAATTCAAAGAAAATTTTGACAAGTTGGAGCTCTACATAAACAGGGGACTCTAACTTCTTCCTGCTCATCTTGGTCGAATTTGTACTCATACCTATCACCATTAATTCTAGAAACAAAACAGTATTCATAAACACTAATTTTATTCACATAAGCAGTTTTACGTGGTAGGAGCCTAGGAGGGGCTTTTTGCAGTTACATATGAAAAAATTGACCAAATCATTGATTCATGCAAAAAACTAGTGCTTTTTAAGATTTTAATTCTTGAGAATCGAAAACGCCGATTTCTAGAAGAAAATATAAAAACACATTTCTAAATTTATATTGTGGGTCTATATTTTTCCTCTTTTGGATACCCCTCCTTATAAACCTCTAGTGTCAGCAATCCAAACATCCTACATGTCTCTTTGTTGCACACATCATTCTTCTAGTAGAAACATACCAAGTTATTTTTATTTTATTTTTTTTATTATTATTTTTTTTTCAATATGGCATGTTTTCGTAAAAAAAAAACATTTGGAAAAGCATATATCAAACAGGAGCATGTGAAAAGTCTTACGTTAACTTATCACCAACAGCGGCATTTGTTTCGGTTATGAGGACTATCCGGCTTTAGCTTTCATCCATACTCAATATCCTAACGTAGTAATTAGGGATCCACCACATAGAACGTAACAACAAATTTAGGATTATTATCTATGGTAAAAAAAATTAAGAAAATACTAATTCATCATGAAGTAGCATTTATTAAAATGAAGAATAGACAATTTCTTCTCTATTTAATTAGGTCAAAACAACTAACTTCCAACATTTGAATTTCATAATAAAGAGAGTATCTTCTAAAAATGAAACTAAACTTACTACTTAAACCATGTTGGAAGTGAAATATTTCAATTTTCACAAGGTTAGTATATATGGATTCTTTTAGGGATCCAACATATCAGTATCATACTAATTAGTAGGAACTTACCGAATGGTTGATTAAGTGTGCCATATTACTCTTATATGTCACATCAATTGCAATATCCTCAGTGATCTTAAAGAGTTGCATGACAACATTAGTTAGTCACAATAAAAAATAATTTTTTTACAAATGAGTACACTATTTCGAAATCTAAAGTAACGATAAAAAAAGTATTGACTCACATAGCAATCTTTCCCTTGAGAGACCCATATTCCGTCTCCCTCAAATTTGAAACACTATGCTTTACCTAAACACCATGGTATTCGAGAACCTTCGGATCCACATATCCCACCAAGAATGATTAAGCAAGGTACGTATTGTTAGATTGAAAAAAAATACTCACAATAGACAGTTTAATAAAAATAAAATTACCATACCTTCTTCTTGTATCTGCCCATATGCAAAGATACCCCATGCATGTATTGTGATTTATCGAAACTGTTTTGCATCCTCTTGATCTAAACAAATGAGTAAGAATGTGACACAAATGCGCATTTACTGTAAACAAAGGAATGTATGCCTGTAAACAATCGAGTCGCTCCTTAAGTGTAGAACAAATTTTCAAATCCTGACCTTCTTGCAAAGATATATTAATTAAGACTAATACATAGATTGAGAAAATATATACTAAAAGAAACAAGATGTGTTGGTTGATGAGATTATGTTATGAGTGATAAGGAATATATAGCATCTACCAGATGCAATAGCTTCTATTGGATGGTGGATTGGGCCCGCCACTCGGTGAAATATGGCAATTTTTAAATCATAAAGAAGAAAAAAAATGAACAAATGAGAATGCAACTAAGTCGGAGAATAATTAAAGTTAGTCCCATTTTTGCTCGTTTGCGCCATGAGGTCCTTACTAATGTGACATTATTATTATTATTATTATTATTATTATTATTATTTATTTATTTATTTATTTTACATTAGTACTTGATCTTTGATAGATGTGACACCTAGCAGCAGAGAGTGGCTTAAACTCAGTATTTTCTTCTGTTGACGAAACATATTGTTCAACATTTGTACGCCTCATGAGTCTTGAACCCCTAAAACTGTGTTGTTGATTCTGCCTTTCGAGCAATCTCGTTGCAGAAAATACCCTCACAGAAGTGTTGGTTACAACATAATACCATTATCTGCTTGGGTTCTGTATCAAAATATAATCAAGAGACTGATTTGACATAATCTAAGCAACAAAGGACCATACTTGGCTTTTCTTTGCAGAATGGATATTTTAATAACGTTTTAAAAGCAAATCCAGATATTTTTTTGAATATTATTACAAACTAAACTATGGAAAGAAGGGTTGCAACATACCTGTAAACAACACAATATGTCTCCCACTTGGTGTGATATCTTCCACCCTTCTCTGAAGAATGCAACTGTATATAAGGGCAAAGGCGGGGGATAATTATGATGCTTTTTGATAATCACAAAATGTAAATCTATTGAACTAAAAATTATGACGCAAACAAGTATTTAGCGATAAATATTTCACTTTACATCCAAATCACTGGTATGAATAAACAAAGTGTTTATTGCATTTTATGATCAAAGGAACATTTTTGAAATCACTAGATTTTTTTATAAAATGTCACAAAAATTTTATATCTTTTACAAAATCATTTTTGGAATTAAAAGAATATGTTTAAATCATTATAAATATATGAATTCAAAATTTCAACTAAAAATGGCAAAATTAATCCGGAAAAACCTTCCCCACAAAAGGACAAAAATGTCCAACGTTCTGGAGGGGGCGGCCCCCTTAATTCATTAGGCGGCCCCCTTAATCATTAAGGGGACCGGCCCCTAATTAATGGGACCAGCACTCTCCAGAACAGTGATTTTTTGTGCTATAAATACTGGTTCATCTAACTGATTTTTCTCACCTTTTGCACCCCAAAACTTTCTGATCTAAATCCCCATTTCCATTACCTAAAATCCTTTGATCATATATACATTAATCTTTGTTTCAAATTGATCCAAGCCTCATCTTTTCAAGTTCAAGAGAAGAATACTTCAATCTACGAAGACAAGAAGTATTACAACTTGTTGTGACCTCCACATCCAAGTTGTTAGCGCATCATTCATTATATCTATTTCTTTGTGTAACTAGTTGTAAATATTTGATAGAATATAGATTAGCAAGTTGTGTTGATATTGTGAAGTAAGATAGTTGTAAAGAAAAAGTAGGGTAAATCAAGTAAATAGGAGTGAAGATTAAGTAGTGACTAGGTGCGAAGAAATAGTGGTGTGATTAAGTTGTGACTAGGTGTGAAGAAGTTGTGTAGAAGGTGTGAATAAGGTGTGACTTAGTTGTCGTGTGAAAAATTGGTGTGTAAGGTTTTCTCCACCATAAGGGAGCTTGTTGACATAGTGAAGAAAACTCTCGAGTTAGGTGCTCGGGGAGTGGAGTAGGGCAAGGAAGTTGTCCTTGTAGACGAACCACTATAAATTTCTTGTCTCGCGGTTCGATCTTTCCATCTATCACTTATTTCATTACTTACATTACTATTGCTTTAGTATTTAATTATAGTTATTTATATTGTGCAAGACTTGAATTCATATTATATCGAATCTACATTTTTGAAAGTAAACAAAACGCGTAAATAAACTTTTTCATAACAAATTAAAAAGACGTAAAACTATTCAACCCCCCTTATAGTTTTCCAAAATTGGTATCAGGAGCCACGTCAAGCGAGATTTTTATAATATATTGTATTTTAAAACTTGCAACGATCTATGGAATCTGAAAAATATTTAGAAGGGCAATCTATGCAAAGACCACCACTATTTGAAAGTGATGAATTTTTATATTGGAAAAATAGATTCGAAACTTATGTGAAATCTAAAAATCTTGATCTTTGGCATGTTATTACATTTGGTGATTTTCCCCATGTTCAAAATAATCCAAAAACTAAAATGAATGAAATTGTACCTTTTGAAAAAGAAACTAGCAAAAAATAACGAAGCTAAAATGGTAATTTATAATGCATTACCGCGCAAAGAATATGAAAGAATTTGTATGTGTGAAACCGCAAAAGAAATTTGGGATTCACTACTAATCACTCACCAATGTAATAGTCAAGTCAAAGACAACAAAATAGATCTTCTTGTACAACAATATGAACAATTTACGATTCCGGAAGAAGAATCAATATATAGTACTTTTGCAAAATTTAACACTATTATCACAAGTTTAAAAGCACTTGATGAAACTTTTTCTAGTAAGAATTGTGCCAGGAAATTTCTTAGGGCATTGCATCCAAAATGGCGAGCTAAAGTCACGGCAATTGAAGAATCAAAGAACTTGATGACGTTATCACTCGATGAGCTTATCGGTAATTTTAAGGTCCATGAAGAAATTATAAAGAGAGATTTGGAAACGATCAAAGGAAAGAAAGAGCAAGTCAAATCTCTTGCACTAAAAGTCAAAAAGGAACTTAGTGACGACGATTATTCAAGTGATGAAAGTGAAGACGAAGAATATGCAATGGCCGTAAGAGAATTTAAGAAATTTTTCAAGAGACAAGGAAGATTTACCAGACAATCACGAGACGAAAGAAGATTTCAAAGAAATAGAAGTGATAACTACGGGAGAATAAAGTGCTTTAGATGTGGAAGTCCAAATCATCTCATTGGCGAATGTCCAAAGCCACCGGGTTATGAAAATCAAGGCGCCTTCGTTAGTGGAACATGGAGTGATAGTGACAAAGAAGAAGTGGAAAAACCAAGAGACGAAAAATGTTGTGTAGCCAAAGCGACCGATGAAATATGCTTAGGAATAGACTTGGAGTCCGACGAGTGGATCAAGGATAACGGATGTTCGAGGCATATGACGGGGAACCGCAAGCTATTTTCTACATACAAGGCATACCATGGAGGTAATGTTATTTTCGGTAGTGATTTGCGTGGAAAAATCATTGGCAAATGTACGATCTCTCAAGACTCATTTACTATTGAAAATGTTGAGCCCGTAGATAATTTAACATATAACTTACTTAGTATAGGCCAAATATGCGATAATAAATGTAGGGTTACCTTTACAGATAGGGATAGCGAAATAGTTAAGAATGGAAAAGTCATAGGTAGAGGGATTAGGAAAGGAGGCATATATGTTATGAAACTAGTAAACAAAACGGAAGATGAGGTATGCCTAGCAACCCTAGACGAAAACTCCACCTTGTGGCATAGGAGATTAGGACATGCAAACATGCAACAAATACAATCTTTAGCCTCTAAGGAATTAGTTAGAAACTTACCTAACCAAAGATATGACAAACATTTTTGTGATGCTTGTAAAATTGGAAAACAAGCTCATGCAAGTCATAAAGCTAAGAATATAGTATCCACTACTAGGTGCCTAGAATTATTACATATGGATTTATTTGGTTCATCCACTGTGCAGAGCTATGGAGGAAACCATTATACCTTAGTAATAGTAGATGACTATTCACGATACACGTGGACTAGGTTTCTAAGTGACAAAACCTAAGCCTTTGAAATTTGAAATATTTAGTAAAATGATTCAAAATAAATAGGATGCACAATAGTATCTATTAGGACTGACCATGGTAGGGAATTTGATAACGAAGTACAATTCGGAAAATATTTTGATTTAAATGGAATATCTCACAATTTCTCCGCTCCTCGTACTCCTCAATCAAATGGCGTAGTAGAAAGAAAGAATAGATCACTACAAGAAATGAGTAGAACAATGTTAAATGAACAATCTGTTAGCATTAAAAATATGTATAGAAAAGTGATGGTCATTCTCATACGTGCAACTTTGTAATGTGTAGTAGATTACAATAGAATAGTCAATGGGCTTATGGTTTGGACTAATCTAATAGGTTATAAGTTATGTATTATGACTAGTCCATACTTAATGTAAAAGTCCAATCCATTACCAAGCCCATTAGGGTGTCACATGTCTTACTATATAAACACCTCAAATGAGTCATTTGAGGTGTGTGCTTGTGTGTGTATTGTGTGTGTTTTTCTTTAATAAAAGCTCTCATCTTCATCTCTCTTTCTATACATATATACGCCACATACAAGTCACAATCTTTCCATCTCTACTTCATCTTTGCTTCTATATTTGTGATAAAGTTGTGATATCTAAGGTTCTACAAGTGGTATCAATCGCCAAACAACGATTTAGGAGTGTTGGGAGTTTGTTGGTTTCGTTATTTTTAAGCTTTCTACACGTTTTTCTTTTGAAAAGTTCCTTACTTTTCTTGTTTTTCTTGGTTTTTAACACTTTTTTGATTACAAACTAGAGTTATAAACCTTTTCTAACAAGAAAGTTTCAATCTTTTTGAAATTTTAAAGCTTAAAAATTTCGAATTTACTTTTGTACTTGTTTTCTAGAATACAAAAAAATTTCATAAAAATCATCAAGTTTGCAACTTTATTCAAGTTTTGGTGTTTTTATAACTAGAAGTACAAGAATCTTGGAATACAAACTTCATTTGGGTGTGCTTTAAGCAAAATCAAAATTCTGGCAAAATTTCGAGAACACAATTGTACTATCTTTCTAGAACACAAAATTTTCGAGAACATACTTGTACCAACTTTCAAGAATACACCTCGTTGATCCTTAAGTGCTACCGTTGCTTACTCGGTGTTTCCCTTGCTTGTATAAGTGAGAAAACACTTCGACTCGTGGTATACTCTCTAAATTGTATAATTTAGAATGTTTTGGTACTAATTTTCGAAATTTCTAAAAAGTTTCGAGAAAGCTAAAAATTTTCGAGAATTTTTGAAAAATTTCGAGAATTGTAAAAAATTTCGAGAATTTTGAAACATTTCGAGAAATCTGAAAAGTTTCGAGAATCTTGGAAAAGTTTCGAGAAAGTTGACAAATTTCGAGAATTATTGAAAAATTTCGAGAATTTTGTAAAGTTTCGAGAATTTTGACAATAGTGAGGTTTTTGACGATCAAACTTCAAACGACCATAACTTTTGAACCGTAACTCCGTTTTGGACGAAATACCTGTCAAAACGACCGTGAGCCCAAGGAGAACGACAAACTAAATCGATTGGCGAAGTTTCGAGGCCCAAAAACGCTCCGGGAAGAAGTTATTGAGGTTTTAAGGTTTTAGATCAAATTTTTCACCACAAAAACCTGCATCAACCTTCACCAAATTCAACTCCTATTTCATTGGAACGATCCAAGAGTCAACTTTATCAATCAACAATTAATCAATGGCAACTCAGCAAGATATTCATGCAGCCGGTGCGGAAAACCGACCTCCCATGCTTGAAAAAGGTGGATATCTTCCATGGACGAACCGCATACTTTGTTACATCAAAACAAAGACTGATGGTAAATTAATGGTCAACTCCATTAAAAATGGTCCATTTAAGCCATGACTTGTTCAAGATGAAGGTAATCCGAATACAACACCTCCTACTCTACCATTCATGCGTGCTCAAACAGAAGAAGACTACACAGATGAAGACAAGAAGCACATCGCCGCTGATGATATGGCAATGCATTTCATCCAACTTGGATTACCATGCGAGATCTTTGCTGCGGTCGACAGCTGTGAAACTGCTTATGATATGTGGGAACGCGTTAGAAGGATATGTCGTGGAACAGAGATTGGGCAACAAGACGTTGAGAACAAATTTCTAACTGAATGGGAGAACTTTACATCCACTAAAGGTGAATAGATTGAATCATACTACACAAGGTTTTGCACTTTAATGAATGAGTTAATCAGAAACAAGTTGACACCACGAACAATTGCAACAAACATCAAATTCATCAATAACCTTCCAAAAGAATGGGGTCATTATGTTACAATTGTCAACCAAACAAAGGATTTACATAAGGTGAATTATGATCAACTCTATGACTTTCTGAAGCAAAACCAAGCTGAGGCTAATGAAGTAAGGAAAGAAAGATTGGCAAAGAATCATGATCCTCTCGCATTAATTGCTGCTACACCAACACCGTTACCAGTGAACACACAACAACCATCATCATCCTCCACTCACAACTACATGCAACCATCATGCATTCAACAACCAACACCGGTCTACCAACAACAGTTCTATCCACCGCAACAACAACATGTTATTCCACAACAGCAATACCCACAATTCCAAGAACCAGAATTCACTGAAAATGATGAAGCTACTGCAGCATTGACCCAAGCATTTGCTTTTCTGTCAAAGGCATTCCAAGGACGTTATTCTACACCAACAAACAACAACCAAAGGATTTCATTGAACACACGCAACAAGCAGATTGCTCAGCCGAGTTTCAATATGGGCAACGGAGGCCAAATGGTTGGAGTTTATGGGAATCAGCAGGGATATGCTACTGGATTTCATATGGGTAATCAGAATATGCAGAATGCAGGTCAGTATACAGGGAATTAGAATGCAGGTCAGTATGCAGGGAATCAGTATGGTCAGTATGTTGGGAATCAGATGGGTCAGTTTGTTGGAAATCAGAGGGGTCAGAATGTTGGTAATCAGGCAATGGGTAATCAGAATAGGAATGTTGCAGCTCCAGTTGTTGGGAATCAGGGTAATGTGAATCAGGGTAATCAGGTAAAGTGTTTCAACTGTCAGGGTGTAGGTCATATGGCAAGGAACTGCCTACTAAGCCGAACAAAAGAGACCCAGCGTACTTGCAGAAAGCATTGCTGTTCGCACAAAAGAATGAGGCAGGGTTTCAGTTGAACGCAGAGGAGAATGATTTTATGGCTCTTATGGATGACATGGAAGACAGAGAGGATATCGATGCGAACTGCATATTCATGGCAAATCTTCAGGAAGCTAACTATGATACGGATTCTGACACACTTCCTGTTTATGACACCAATGCACCATCTGAGGTATCTAATTTCAACACATGTCACAATAATGATATATTTGATATGTCTCCTCATGAGGAACATCATTCTAAGAAGCTAGCACCCAATTATGATAAATATCTGGACACGCCAAGTAGTAGCAATACTCCTTCAGCAACTCCAGATGTGAATCATAATGGAGGCTTCGTTTCACAACATGCTGAGAATGATGAGGAAACACGTGCTTTATTTGAAACCTTATTGAACAATTGCAGCATTGAAATTGAGAATGTCAAAAAGGTCAATCGCGATGTTAAGGCCGCGAATGTAAAATTGACCGCTAAGCTTGAGAGTTACAAGGAAAATGTTAAAGCTTTTGAGTTTCATAACAAAAGATTGTCTGAATTAGTAACTGGTTATCAAAATTCCGTTTCAAGGGAAAAACGTTTGCAAATCAAGTTTGATACACTTGATGTTAATTCACACAAGAAGAGAAAATCCTTAAACGCGAAAATTTGTGATTTGCAAAACCAACTTTCTAAACAAAAAACAGCTTATACCAATCTTGAAAAAGAAAGGGATGAGTTGAAAAAGGACTTTGCAAAGAAAGAAGATAAACTTTTGGATGAAATCATAGAGTCAGAACACAAGATTGCAAAACTAGAAGAATTAGTGGTTAAAAAGGGTCAGTCAAGTCAAACAATGAATATGATTGCTAATCAAACTAATCCGATTTACCACACAAAACATAAAATGGCTCTAGGGAACAAAACTCCTTGTAATCTCAAGAAAGCTCAGCAAGAACAGAATTGTTTATTTAATGGAAATGTTTTGTTTACTAAGCATGATCCTCCTACTGTTCGTGATTCTGTGGAAACGATAGAACTGGTCGAAGAGAGCATTAATAAAATGAAACGAAAGAATCCTGATTTGAAACCAATTGATTACAACAAATTGAACAAACTTTCGGGCAATACTTTTATTCCACAAAAACAAGCATATGAGCTTTCCAAACCTTTTTCCAAAAGCCCAGAAGTTTCTAAACCCATTAGTTGTTTCCAAATCTCTTTCAAACATGGAACAAATGTCTTCTAACAACACTTTTAATACAAGTGAGGCTAGAGACATTCTTGATGACGTTAAAAAGATAATTCAAACACTTCTAAATATTGTTAAATCTAAAACTAATATCAGTATTAACAACTGGCATTCTAGTTTTCAGAACAAACAGAAAAATGTGTTTGAAAACGAAATTACTATCCCACTGAATAACATCAGTGCGAGGGTAATCCATTTTGAACAAGCTTTCTTAAAATAAACAGCTGACTTTGTCAAGGACCACAAATCCCTGGTAAAAAAGGCTAATGAAACTTGTGAAAACATGAATGTTTTGGAAAGGTTAAATGATTCTCTCTTCGAAGCAGTTCTGTCTACTGATATAATGTCTATCATCATACAAACATATTCGGTTCAAGACGATGAAAGACTGAGAGCTGAGACCTCCAAAATTATTTCCAAATATGAAAATGCTCTTATAAAGCTAGAAAAAGAAAATGTGTCATGTTTCAAACAACTTGATCGAAAAATAGAAGAATGCAAATATGACAAATTGTCGTATGAGCGTGCCTTCAAAAACATGAAAGAGCAAAATGATCTTTTGAGGGCTCAGCTTGAAAGTCAAAAAGGGAAGGCTGAGGAAACTAAGTTTGCAAAACCATCGACTTCGGGGAAACCAAATGTTTCAAACACGGTTCAAAAACCAAAAATGTCAATTTCACGGTTTCCGCCAAAAGTAGATGAGAAAAAGGATTTGACAAAACCAGTCACTCCAACACCCTTGCCAAAAGAAAACGAAAATGAAAAGAGTGTTGAAAAAGGAAAAGCAGTTGTCAAAACACCAAAAGTGCTAGCACCTGGCCTTTTTAGGATTAGTCCCGTTAATGCGTCTGCCTCCACATCTAAGACTTATGAGGGCAACAAGGATAATTCTAAAGAGTCTAGTGATGCTAAACAACAATATAAATCCTAATGCGTGTGCCTCAACTTCTACAGGATTAGATAGCACCTCTAGGAGCAGCAGACTAAAGCCTAGGAGCAATACAAGGAACAATAAAGTCTCGTTTGCATCTACGAGTAGTAGCAAGAATAAAGTTGAAAAAGTAGAAGAACACGCTAGGAATTTATCGCTTTGTAATAAGAGACATGTTTCATCTGAATGTAATGTCGAGAGTACTGGTTCTAATGCATGTAATGACACTGTTTGTTTAATATGCAACAAATGTTTAATTAATGATGTTCATGATGAATGTGTTTCTAAGAATGTGAATGTTACGCCTGAACAGAAGAGCGTTTCGAAAGGTCCTAGTGCAAAATCTAGATTTGTTGGAAATCTAATTAAAAGAATTAGGAACACCACTAATAGTCGCACGCCTAGGAACTATCTTAAGTATTGTGTTTGGATTCCAACGGGTAGAGTTCAAGGATGGCAAATTTGAAATAGTTCAAGCTAAACAAGTAGCAACTGTCTATGAGTGTGATTTGGAATGTACCCCTAACCCCACGGAACCTAATTCAAAACGGTTTCCAAATACAAACTCTTCTGTTATTGGCAGGTTATCGAAATTTGTCTTTGGATCGTCGACTCAGGTTGCTCCAAGCACATGACCGGGAATTTAAAGCTGCTGATCAATTTCGTCTGGAAATTCATGGGAACTATACGCTTTGGAAATGATCACGTTGCTCTTATTCTGGGTTATAGAGATCTTCAGTTTGGGAATTTTTTGATCACTCGAGTTTACTACGTTGAAGGGTTGGGACACAACTTGTTTTCAGTTGGGCAGTTTTGTGATGCAGATTTAGAAGTTTCATTCAGGAGAAACACGATTTTTATTAGAAATTTGGTTGGTGATGATCTCTTAACTGGTAATCGTAGTACAAACTTGTATGCTATCGACATCAACCAAATGGCTTCTACATCACCAATTTGTCTCATGACAAGGGCAACCGAAACAAAGTCCTGGCTGTGGCATAGACGTTTATCCCATCTCAACTTCGACACGATCAACAAGTTAGCCAAAGACAACATCGTCAACGGTCTTCCTAAATTCAAATACACCAAGGATCATCTATGTCCATCATGCGAACAAGGAAAAAGCAAAAGAGCATCATATAAACCTAAAACCGTACCTAGTTGGGAAGCAAGGTTACATTTGTTGCACATGGACTTATGTGGCTCAATGAGAGTTGAAAGCATTAATGGCAAAAAGTATATTCTTGTTATCGGTGATGATTATTCAAGATATACATGGGTAAAGTTTTTGAGATCAAAAGACGAAGCACCAGGCATCATCATCACCTTTCTGAAGTGTATTCAAGTTCTACTTCAAGCTCCAGTAAGGATTATAAGAACAGACAATGGCACATAATTTACTAACCAGGAGTTAAGAACTTTCCTTGAAGATTTTGGAATCACACATCAAACATCAGTTGTTAGAACTCCACAGCAGAATGGGGTAGTTGAAAGAAGAAATAGAACTCTTGTGGAAGCTGCTCGCACAATGCTGATTTTTTCTAGTGCACCACCATTCCTTTGGGCTGATGCTGTTGCCACTGCTTGTTTTACTCAGAACCGATCCCTAATCCATCCAAGATTCAATAAAAGCCCATATGAGCTTGTGAACAACCGAAAACCTGACATCTCTTACCTTCACGTATTTGGCGCTTTGTGCTATCCGACGAACGACATAGAAGATCTAGGGAAGCTGAAAGCTAAGGGTGATATTGGAATCTTTTTTGGATATTCAGAAAACTCGAGGGCATTTAGGGTGTATTATAGAAGAACGAAAAGGATAATGGAGACGATGAATGTGAAGTTTGATGAAATTTCACATATGGCTTCTGAGAGACTCGCTCTAGAACCTGTGCTTAATCCGATGGCTTCTAATCAAAACATATTAGGACCCGCATCAAACCCGCAGAGTTCTGGACACATCAGTTCAGGACTCGTGCCTCAAGGAGCTCAGTCAACAAACACTAAAAAACCTTCAGAACGAGAACTGGAAAATTTCTTCGAGTTAATGTTTGATGAATACTATGGTGGAACTTCGACAAATGCATCTCAACAACATTCCGCTGCACCCACTCAAAATCATCAACCACCACCACCCCCAACACAAGATGCATCTACAACAGTCGAAGCTGAAGCACCAACTACCTCAACATCATCTACATCTACTCCAGTAACTCCAGTACTTAAAACTGTTCTACCAAGAGTTGATGAGCAAAATCAAAACACAAATTTTCAAGAAGAACCAACAAATAATTCAAACGATGATGCGTTAGAAGAAGAAGAAGTATTTGAAAACCCGTTTGCAACAGACTCTGTTGAATCTTCTTCAAGGTTACAAGAACCATCTAACACACATTCGTTCAACCCAAGGTACCCTTCTACGTTTCAATGGACAAAAGACCATCCAATAGATCATATTATTGGTAAACCTTCAAGGCCAGTTCAGACGAGAAGACAACTTGCCACAGATCTCGAATTGTGCATTTACATTTGCTCAATCAGCCTCAAAGAACCTAAGAACATTCGGGAAGCAATGGTAGAAAACCCATGGATAGAAGCGATGCAGGAGGAAATTCTTCAATACCAGTTACATGATAGTTGGGAACTTGTTGAACGACCACTTGATAAACGTGTTCTTGATCTCAAGTGGTTGTGGAAGAACAAACTGGATGAGGAAATGACTGTAATTCGTAACAAAGCTCGTCTCATGGCTAAAGGATATCCACAAGAAGAAGGGATAGATTTCGAAGAATCATTCACGCCTGTAGGTAGACTTGAAGCAGTCTGGCTTTTCTTAGCCTATGCAGCTCATAAAAACATCACAGTCTATCAGATGGATATTAAGACAACTTTCTTGAATAGTACTCTGAAAGAAGAAGTGTATGTGAGTCAACCAGACGGATTCATCGACAAAGATCATCCAGACTACGTCTACAAGCTTATGAAAGCCATTTATGGTTTAAAACAAGCTCCAAGAGCGTGGTATGACGAACTATCATCTTTCTTGCTCAAAAACAATTTCACCAAAGGAACAATTGATGACACCTTGTTTACCAAAAAATTCAAAGATGACATTTTGATCGTTCAAATTTACGTGGACGACATTATTTTTGGATAAACCAATCCTAACCATTCAAAACATTTTGAAAATCTCATGAAAAGCAAATTTGAAATGTCCATGATGGGGGAACTAAAATTCTTTCTTGGTTTACAAATACATCAATGCCCTCTTGGTATTTTTATCAATCAAGCTAAATATACTATAAAGATTTTGAAAAAACATGGAATGAAAAACTGTGATTCTGTTGGTACACCAATGGTCACTTAACCAAAAATAGGTGCTGATTAGTTTGGGAAACCCATCGATCCGAAGAAACATCGGAGCATGATCGGTTCTCTCATGTACCTAACTGCTAGTCGACCCGATATTCAATTTGATGTTTGTTTGTTAGCACGGTTTTAGGCAAAGCCTACCGAACTTCACCTCAAAGAGGTTAAACGGATCTTTCGGTACCTACGAAGCACCATTAACATGGGACTTTGGTATCCGAAGGATTCGGGGTTTAGTCTAACAGCATTTTTAGATGCCGAGCATGCCGGTGATCAAGTTTCAGCAAAGAGCACATCTGGCAGAGCACAATTTTTGGGTGAAAAGCTAGTAAGCTGGTCGTCAAAGAAACAGGATTGTACTGCGCTATCAACCGCCGAAGCCGAGTATGTGTCTCTATCTACGTGTTGTGCCCAAGTTCTTTGGATGAGGACACAACTCACAGATTATGGCTTTACTTTTGACAGAATACCTATGTATTGTGACTCAAAAAGTGCCATAGCCATCTCGTGCAATACCGTACAACACTCAAAGACGAAGAATATCAAAGTCCGCTACCATTTCATCAAAGAGCACGTAGAAGATGGTACTGTTGAATTATTATTCGTTAAGATTGATTACCAACTCGCCGATCTATTTACTAAAGCTCTTCCAAAAGAACGGGTTGACTATTTAGTTCGACGAATTGGCATGCGAAGCGTAACTCCTGAGGAGCTAGAACATCTTCTCGAATTTTCTTGAAAAATAATTACAAAATCGCTTCGCTGTAAATACTTTTTAAAAAAACAAAATACAAAATTTGAAAAACCAACGAAAACAAAATACAAAATTATAAAATCAAAAAATCCAAAAATATTCTTCTCACGACATGTCTCTCGTATAAATCAATATTCTGTACGTGTCTAGAAATGTCTTTCAACAATGATACGGACATGTACAGATGCTTGAACGGGAGTTCTTTATATGTTTTTCTAAAACATGTCGTTTCTCAAAAAGTTTCTTCACAATCGCTTTCGTATACTTCAGTACGAAACCCGGACCCTAATGATGACTTCTAATTATTTCTAATCAAGGACTCGTATTTTCAAGGACGATATCTTTTTCAAAAAGTTCGAGTCTAAACAAACGAAAAAGACTTCAAATAAAAACTCGTTTTCAAACAGAATTCTTGAGCACTTTTTCAAGATTGTTCAAAAGATTTCTCAAAATCTCTCAAAATTAGTGCTTAAGATAACTCCCTCAAAATCCTTAATTGATTTTAAAATGAGCTATTATTAAGGGGGAGTATAAAAACAAAAATGTTCCAAATTCATGCAAAATAGAATCTGTCTATCTCTCCAAAAGCTTTTTCTTAATCAGTTGATATAAAAAATATCACGATATGCTATTTTTGAGGGGGAGAAGACATGATCAAAATGTGTAAAGATTGTGGCTGAATCTCAAAAGAGCTCGACTCAGTAAGTACCAATGAATTGACGAAGCTTAAATGTCAGTAATAAAAATGACTTGTCCTGGACGGGTAATAATTTCAAGCTAGTTTAACTAGTGATGCAAGCGTGTCTCAAATAGGACTTGTCTGAGTAGAATGTACCGTATCAAGAGACTTTCTTTGGACTTGACCAGTACGGGTAATAATTTCAAGCTAGTCTAACTAGTGATGTAAGCGTGTCTCGAATCAGTCATGTTCACTGAAAGTGGATCAATTCAAAAAGTGCAAACTCCTCCCGCATGTACAAATTTATTAAAAATTACATGAGCACATGTGAAGGGGGAGTCCTTCAAAAGAAACCAAAACTCTCATAGTGTCAACAAATATGTTTCATAATCATAAACACTTTGAGAGATGTTCAAATGAATGGTTTTATGGCAACAATAGGATAGTCATGAAGATATAAGGTGACTAAGGTTAGGAAAAACCGTCCTATGATCCGCCAGAGCCAGAGGGATCTACCCAAGGACAAATCCAATATATTAGAATTAGAAGTCCTTAGGTATGATTGAAAAAAGGAGAAAATGAGAAAGGAGAAAGAAGGGGTTGAAGAATTAAAAAGAAAAGTTATGAAAAAGGGTGAAAAAAATAGCCCTCCAAATGTTCAACCTTAGGGCAGACACCGGGTTCAACTCATATGCTACTGGTTGTTACTAAGGTGACGCTGGTATTGAAGATAAAGACGTCATGGACCCAGTGACGCACTGCACTTAACCTTCTAGCCACTCAAGTTCTCTCAAAAGAGCTTGTTTCCTTCTCACGGGGAACCGGTGTAATCTATCAACTTATCTCTTAGAGAGGGTTTACTAAACATGTTGTGGGTAAGCAGTTTCAGTATCAACCCAAAAAGAATCCTCCTGAACCTAAGAAGGTGGGTGGCACTATGAAAAGGGCTTCTGATGTGCCTAGTACGAGTGGAATGAAGATTTCTACATCTAATCAGTTTGCTGCTCTTAATATGGATGATACGGATGCTTTTGGTATTCCTTCTAATGACAACAACAAGGATGTGGATGCTAGTCGTACAATGGAAGTTATCGCGGATGAGTCTACTAAGACAGGTAATACAATGGAAGTTAATAAGGAAGAGTCTCATGAGATAGGTTCTGTTTCACAAGATCCTCTTATGAGTCTATTAAATGTTAATGCATCACAAGAACCGCTTGTGAGTGATTCAATGGGAACAAAGGAAGTTGGTTCTACTCCTATAGTTGAGAAAATTGGGAAGCTTGAAAAGCTTCTTATTGATGGGAAAGCTACTCTTGTGGATGATGTTGGTCTTCCTATTCCGTCTACCTCTTACACTAAGAGGGCTAACCCATTTTCAAAGGTGGGTGAGATTGTGGTTTCTGATAGTGATGATGATGTGGTTCTTAACACGTTCGACAAATCAGCAAATCTTTTTGGTGGTGGTCATGAGCGTGAGGATGAGTTTGATGACTATGATGATTATTCGAAGCAAATTTATGATCTTCCAAGGAATTTGGATGCTCTTAATGCCATTTATGGCTTTAATCTTTAAGGTCGTAGGAAGTAGTTTATATTTTTGTCAGAGTCTTTGGTTATCAGGTTGTTAGTGGTTTGTTTCTTGTTCTAAATAGGAAGTATCTTGTTATGTAAGCTTTGCGCCTATGTAACGGGCTGAGATATGGGATTCACCCATATCCGTTGTACTTAAATGCTTTTTGGTGTAATATATTTACAGGGTCGTTGACCTTTTACCCAAAAAATATTGAAGCAGGAGACCCCTCCCTAGTCTCCGCATAGGAAACCTAAGTGTGCACTTATCGAGTCTAGAGCCATGGGATACATCAAAGATCTCTTAGGAACACTTAGTATTTCCACAACTAGGGTTCTACTTCAATGGACACCAGCTGTAAATTATCGAGTCCTTCGCAGATCCTAGCAATCTGCCAAGAACGTTTATGAGAGAATTTACATAAGTATTTCTCAATGATTGAACGGAAATCCTGCCAGGGTCAACATCAAACAGCCCTGACAGCAGGTCACTTCGGTAACTCTTTGTGGGTTACGCTTAGTGTTCGCGGTGGTTCCAAAATGGTCTACAGTCGTGGAGTGATCCCAAGCGACTCACCCATTCGTTGATCTACTTAGTAGGTCTTGTAAGCCCTCTTGAGAGTATCCGAAATGGGAACAGCCTTGGTAAGGGTTAGATGGAGTCTTCACACTATGCTGTTGACTGATGAGGCGAAAAATGATCCGTTTTTAGGGGGTCATTTAAGCCCGAATCCGATTTTATTTGATCAAATATTGCCCTAAATCGTTCCTTTTGTGATTTTAGGTGTTTGGAGAGTGAATTCTGGAAAAGAAGCCATTTTGGACGTTTTTGGAGCATAAAAGTGAAGAAAACGGCAAAGTACCAAATTTCCATGCTGAAGATACAAGGTGACGGCATCAAGACCACCATCTTTACGGCGTCAGACATGAGGAATTAAACACCGTAGGTGGTGACGGCGTCAGAAGGCTTCATGACGGCGTCAAAGTGGCAAGAATAAAATACCGTGGGTGGTGACGGCGTCACATAGGCCGTCATAAGTGGATCAAGGCCGTCCGAGGAAGTATATGGCGGCGAGGTGACGGCGTCACAAGTAACTCTTGACGCCGTCAGCCTGTTTTTCCTATATATAGTTTTCTAGTTTTTTCATTAAGAAAGGAGAAGTTTTGGTGAAACCCTAAAGACGATTTTGGTGCCTCTTTTACAGGTTTTTTCAAGGGTTCCAAACCCTTGAGACCTTGCATTGTAATTGAGATAAGTGTACTTTCAATTCAATCAATATGTCTATGTGTTGGTTGTTTATATCTTGTTCTTGTCTCAATTCCATTATGCTAGGTTAGATCTCTTTTGTGTTTGCTTAGATCTAATGAAACCTAGATGTTGATTATGTGTTGATTACTTGTCTATTCTTGTTTTGAATGAATGATTTATATGTTAGGCTTAAGAAAACTGGCAGATCTCCAAATGGTAACATGCTTGAACGTCTTAAGAAACATGAACCTAGGCGTACTAGGTCTTTATTGGTTGTATTTAATGCATGAGCCACTGTTTACAATCCCTATAGTTGTGCTGGGTCATGGTGTAGGAGGAGATAAGAGCTCATAGAGTTGGGGAGTTATGTATGCCACCCCACGAATGGTATTAAGGAATACAATCCGTCATTCATACAAGTGTAACAAGTAATTAACATGTAAAAGATATCTAGGGAGTAGTGAAGTCTAAGTAAACACAATTTCTCCAACCACTGCTCACAACTTTAGTATAATTTAGTTTAATTTCATTTTCATTATTTTATTTTAAATATGTCTTAGCTTTGGGTTAGTTGAATAGCAACTAATTCCGCCCAATCTTCCAAAACCCGAGATTTTATTTGCTTTCATAAAAATATAAAAATACAAAAATAATCATCTTTCACCTCTAGAACTATTAATTAGGTTTTCTAATCCTAGCGACACTATTCCTAAGCTGAACGATCAATCCCCCGGTACTTGTCACTATACTATACTACAACGATCAGGTACACTGCCTGGTGGGGGTTGTAAGCTTCTCGAGATCCCTCGAGAGGTAAAGCAAGGTGCGATTCCCACGCATCAAGTTTTTGGCCCCGCAGCCCGGGGAATAGTTATTGTCTAGGTTAGGATTTCTTTTTATTAGGTCTACTTGCTAGATTCCTTTCTAGTAAGATTTTTATTTTTATTTTTAGGTCTTCTTTAGTCTATCTTATTTCTTCGTGCCTTTGTTCGTAACTCTTTACCATCCGACATCATGGAAGGTGGTAACATCTTTGAACCCATCATCCCACCACAACAAAACCCACCACTAGAACCCCTTAGGCCCCGAACCTTAGGAGAGTACTCCCGACCTAGCCATCAAGGCTACCGAAACACTATTGAGCTCACCGGAGCCAATGTGACCCCCTTGCGATCCGACACCATCCGGTTGGTGCAAAGCGGATGTGCATTCCATGGACTTCGTTCCGAAGATCCAAACCAACACCTTAAGGATTTCCTCAAAATCGTAGATTCCATAGACCCAGGTGTTGAGACTAGAGAGACAACCCGATTACGCCTATTCCCATTCTCTCTACGAGATCAAGCTAGTCAATGGCTTGAACGTTTACCCGCGGGATCCATCACCACATGGGACAATCTCGCCAACCGCTTCCTTACCCAATTCTTTCCGCCAGAAAAAACTGCAATGCTTAGAAGGGACATTTTGATGTTTGAGCAACAACGGGGTGAACCTTTCTACGAGGCTTGGGCCCGTTTTAAGGATCTCCTCCACAAGATCCCTCATCATGGCATTAACCTTTGGTTATTAGTTCAGATTTTCTACGACCATGTTGACTATCACACTAAGCGCACCATCGACAGGGCCGCGGGAGGCAAATTGCGTGATAAGAATGCTGAGGAGTCTTGGGAAATTATAGAAGAGCTCGCTGTCGATAATAATGAGATTTGGGAATTCAAACATACGATAGAAGCGGCCATCAATGCAGTCTCGACATCTGGAGGAACCACCGAAATCCCCGATGAACTCTTATGCAAACTTGAGGCAAAAGTTGACTATTTTGAGGAAAGGCAAAGGAGACCCTTAAGTCTTAGACAAGTCACTGTCAATTCTGTCTCAAGATCAACTTCGGCACCATTATCTGAATCACCTTCTAGAGAACATGTCGAAACTTTTCAGAGATACACCCCACCTTGCTCCCCTCCCAAGGAACTTAGCTCGGAATTTGAGGCTAGGATGAGAGAATATATGGCGACTCACTCTGATCGGCTTGCTAGATTCGAAGAAGCAGTTTATAAGCAAAAAGAGGAGATGCAGGAGAAAATGAATGAGATGTTGAGTCTATTGGAGGAGTATGCCAATCAGAAAACCCCCGAACGAATACTGCTAAGGAAAGAAAGCGCCACTCCCACCACCCAATTTGTTAACTCCATCACCATTGTCCATAAAGATAATGAGAAGGTAAAAACTCCTACTAAACAGACCTTAGAAAAACCGCCTGAGTCCCAACCTTTGAGCTACTACCTGAAACACGACATAAACAAAAACACCATAACAAATTGGATTAAGGGTGATAAGCGTAACCAATCCTCCGAACAGGTTCCCGAGAAAGAGAAAGAAGAGGAAGATGAGTATGATACGCTTATTGGAGGATCAGTGGTCGAGAGGTTACTGGTACAGAAAGTGGCCACCAAGCAGGTAGCATGTGGGAATTTTGAAATACCAACGAGCATCGGGGACTTGAAACATCTTAGTGCTTTCGCCGACCAAGGATCGGAAGTAAATCTTATGCCCCTGACTATCTACATCCAACTTACATCAAAAATGCCAATACCCACTCGTGTTAGGCTGTCTCTTGTTGGGCACTCGTACGTATACCCCCTAGGAATAGCAGAAGATGTATTAGTCAATGTTGCAGGATTCATGTACCCCATTGATTTTATGATCATTGATGATAAAGGGGATGGATGCATGCCAATAATCCTTGGGGCACCATTCCTTACCATCGCTAGGGCTGTCATTAAGTATGAAGATAGGAAGATTGAGCTTAAATCTGGAAAGAGAAAGATTAGCTTCCACATGACTCCGCGAAGTGGGCATGAGAATTTGAGTTGGAGAATGATTAAAAACCACATTGGCGCGACACCCATTCGTGTTCAGAATAAAATTCTTGCATGGGAGGCAAGAATCAAAAGCTATAAGAAAGCTAAGGATGAAAGAAGAAAAAGCAATGAGGTTCCGATTGAACTCAAACACACTCAACACGAAAGCAATCACACACCGTTTGAGGAAGGGAACTTAGTATTCTTGAGACACTTAGAAACAACAATACCACCCGATAAACCAAGTCCTTGGTGGTATGGGCCATTCACAATCGAAGGATTGAGCCAAGATGGGGTAGCTAACTTGAGAAGCAGATTAGGTGGGAAGGTGATTGCGAGTATTGATAGATTGAGGCACTACCACCATAACAGTAATGATCGCAATTATATGGGGTACATCATTTCAAATGATGAGATCACGTAGTAACCCCCGACTTTGAGTCTAGCTACAAGACTCGTAAATAAAGAAAAGCGCTTCTTGGGAGGCAACCCATGTTTTGTGTGATTTTATTTGTTTGATTGTTATTTGCTTCCGTATGCATGTTTTATTTTTATTGTTGGTTGATCATGTTTCTCTACTAAAATGTGGAAATACTTTATTATGTTGTTTGGCCTAGTCTTAACTTCAACCTAAAGGTATTTTTGCAAAAAGATAAGTGTAAGGGGAAACCCCAAATATGTTTTTAAGAAACAAACCGATCATGATTCCCCACAATATTTAATGAACATGTATATTCGTATTTGTTAGAGTCAAATGTTTGTATTGAGTCATAATGAAGTTTTGCAGGATTTTCCAGGAAGTAGGACAAAGTTTTTCCAGAAATTTTCCTGAAACTTAACATAAGAATTTCTGCAGGTCCATTCTGACGGCGTCAGAGCATTACTCTTGACGGCGTCAGGAGTTAAAATCTGGAAATTTTACCGGTTTTGTTTTTCTAACGGAGTCTTATGGTTTTTGTGAATTATTAAGTTTTATAATCTCCAGGAAATCTGCAAACTTCATTCCATAAGCATTATATCTTACTTTGTTTTCTAGGATTTAGTAACTTATATAGGATGCCGCCGATTTTACGCGAGGTTGCCTTGTCTATTGTTGTCAGGATTTACAGGTTATTTGTGACAAGAGGATGATTTATATTCTGGAAGGGAAGCTTTGATTGTTCGTTTTCTTGGAGGAAGATTTAACCTGGCCAACCTAAAATCCATACCGAGCGAATCAAGGGAGTATTTGATTTCATTCTCTTTACTTTTTAACCTTTACATTCTTTACTTGAACATTGGGGACAATGTTCATCTTAAGTGTAAGGGGAGGGTAAAAAGATGATACCTTACATATGCACTTTCGCTTGAGTTTGTTTTGTTTGATAGTAGATGAGTAATAAAACTATGAGAAATACTTGTTAGTGTAATTTTAGCGCCAAATTTAAATTTTTTTACAACATTTAAGAGTGAAACTTTAGCCATAGCAAGCGTCTCATGGATAGGAGGTTGTATGACTAGCACATAACCGTATATTCAGAAAAATTTTCCACCCAAAATGTGAGGTTCGCCTTTAGTTTTGATAGGAAAAGCATTTATTATTAGTGCTTATGAGTGTACCGGTAGCATTTAGATTCTAGAACTTGCGTTAGTGATGCATCCCGAGATCGCTAGTGAGACTACATTCGTGTGGTAGGATTTACTACATGATAAGAGGCATTAGGATCACCCTTGTGTTAAACCCGTATCATAATTACTTGACCATTTAAGTCATATTACTTGGCTAGTTAAGTCAACTAATTTTTCCCACACCCTTAGCGTTGTACTCATTTTTAGTACACGAAACCCCTAGTACACCCCTCCGAGCCTATCTTTTCGTTTCTAACTTTAAGCATTTTACTTAAAGGAAGAATTTGTTACACCCCACTTAAATGTACAACCAAATCGCCTTAGCCTTCCGTATATGCGCTCATTTTTAGTGCATTATTGTTATTTGTTAAACCCTAAGTTAACTTTCTAATTGATTACATGGTTGCTAAGTCGAGTCATATCCTTGTACATATTGTTTTGGGACGATTGGGACTCATGGGTAAGTACTTATTTTATGGAGTAATGGGGAAGAACATCATATATTACCCCCATATGAACATTAATCTTAAAAGTGCTCCAAGTGTTTTGATTTTTCTTAATTCGAGTCATTAGTTTAGTTTAATGTAAAGTATGTAAAGATTCAAGTGTAAGGGGAATTCCCATCCCCTATGATGTATTATTTTGGATGGTAGGGTAAGAGTGTATGCAAAAAAAAAAAAAAAAAAAAAAAAAAATCGAAAAAATTTAGAAAAAGAAAAAAAAAAAAATAGAAAAGAAAAAGAGAAAAACCATACGGACTACCATCCCGTTTCATTCTATGTTCATTTTATGTTTTTGTTATTTTTCATTTATTAGCTTAAGTCGAGTCTAGTCTTGGCTTAGCAACGCCATCTTGTACATATAATTAACCAAGATTGTTAACTCGCCACCAGTAAAACTTCCTTTATCCAACAAAACCGTGTAATTCATATCCCTACACCTAATGTTATAACCCTTTAAAAGACATCTTTGATAGTTTATCCTAGGTGCTTACGCCGTGTGGTGGAGGTTTGATCCTTTCCCAAGCCTATGGTAATCTATTTTGCTATGACAGGTAGTGAGAGATATCTTCCATTTCCATAATGTTATATTACTGTATTACACCCGAGAGATGTGAGTATCTAAACACTATTTGTGAGGTGCTTGTATATGACCTCCGTGCTTGTCTATTGGTCTTTAGTGGAACGATTATTTGTTGTAATTACTTTTATATTAGTGTTAAATGACCCCTAACTTGTCTTTTGAGTAGAATAAAAGCTCATTTGCTTGAGGACAAGCAAATCTCAAGTGTAAGGGTATATGATGAGGCGAAAAATGATCCGTTTTTAGGGGGTCATTTAAGCCCGAATCCGATTTTATTTGATCAAATATTGCCCTAAATCGTTCCTTTTGTGATTTTAGGTGTTTGGAGAGTGAATTCTGGAAAAGAAGCCATTTTGGACGTTTTTGGAGTATAAAAGTGAAGAAAACGGCAAAGTACCAAATTTTCATGCTGAAGATACAAGGTGACGGCGTCAAGACCACCATCTTGACGGCGTCAGACATGAGGAATTAAACACCGTAGGTGGTGACGGCGTCAGAAGGCTTCATGACGGCGTCAAAGTGGCAAGAATAAAATACCGTGGGTGGTGACGGCGTCACATAGGCCGTCATAAGTGGATCAAGGCCGTCCGAGGAAGTATATGGCGGCGAGGTGACGGCGTCACAAGTAACTCTTGACGCCGTCAGCCTGTTTTTCCTATATATAGTTTTCTAGTTTTTTCATTAAGAAAGGAGAAGTTTTGGTGAAACCCTAAAGACGATTTTGGTGCCTGTTTTCAAGGGTTCCAAACCCTTGAGACCTTGCATTGTAATTGAGATAAGTGTACTTTCAATTCAATCAATATGTTTATGTGTTGGTTGTTTATATCTTGTTCTTGTCTCAATTCCATTATGCTATGTTAGATCTCTTTTGTGTTTGCTTAGATCTAATGAAACCTAGATGTTGATTATGTGTTGATTACTTGTCTATTCTTGTTTTGAATGAATGATTTATATGTTAGGCTTAAGAAAACTGGCAGATCTCCAAATGGTAACATGCTTGAACGTCTTAAGAAACATGAACCTAGGCGTACTAGGTCTTTATTGGTTGTATTTAATGCATGAGCCACTGTTTACAATCCCTATAGTTGTGCTGGGTCATGATGTAGGAGGAGATAAGAGCTCATAGAGTTGGGGAGTTATGTATGCCACCCCACGAATGGTATTAAGGAATACAATCCGTCATTCATACAAGTGTAACAAGTAATTAACATGTAAAAGATATCTAGGGAGTAGTGAAGTCTAAGTAAACACAATTTCTCCAACCACTGCTCACAACCTTAGTATAATTTAGTTTAATTTCATTTTCATTATTTTATTTTAAATATATCTTAGCTTTGGGTTAGTTGAATAGCAACTAATTCCGCCCAATCTTCCAAAACCCGAGATTTTATTTGCTTTCATAAAAATATAAAAATACAAAAATAATCATCTTTCACCTCTAGAACTATTAATTAGGTTTTCTAATCCTAGCGACACTATTCCTAAGCTGAACGATCAATCCCCCGGTACTTGTCACTATAATATACTACAACGATCAGGTACACTGCCTGGTGGGGGTTGTAAGCTTCTCGAGATCCCTCGAGAGGTAAAGCAAGGTGCGATTCCCACGCATCATTGACGATCTCTAATTCCGAACCTGTAAGTACCGGTTGATTTATTGCTAACTGTTTACTTGCAGCATCATATCACCTCCATGACGATAGATTCCAGATGCTCATACTTACGTCACAAAGTCAATGAAAGCTCCCTCAAAGATCTAAGCAACACAATGTTCAAAGAAAGATTCAACGCCAAAAAGAAGAATCTACAAAGAAAAGAGACAAAGATCAAAGTGAAAGAACGGGAACAATAAATGTATGTATCACAAAGACTAAAGACGTATGAGCATGTTGGAATGGCGGACAACCACCACAGACACAGAAGTGACGAAAGGCAGATGACTCCACATCACAAAAGAACAAGAACGATGAAAAGCCAGTTATCAAAGATCACAAAGCATGAAGGAACAAAGACTAATGACTATTCTGCAACGACACACAAAGTTAAAGACAAAGATCACAGAAGACTTTATCACGTGGAGCATCATTCGAATGACCACCCCTTAGGGGGAGATTGTTAGCATTAAAAATATGTATAGAAAAGTGATGGTCATTCTCATACGTGTAACTTTGTAATGTGTCATAGATTACAATAGAATAGTCAATGGGCTTATGGTTTGGACTAATCTAATAGGTTATAAGTTATGTATTATGACTAGTCCATACTTAATGTAAAAGTCCAATCCATTACCAAGCCCATCCAAGCCCATTAGGGTGTCACATGTCTTACTATATAAACACCTCAAATGAGTCATTTGAGGTGTGTGCTTGTGTGTGTATTGTGTGTGTTTTTCTTTAATAAAATCTCTCATCTTCATCTCTATTTCTATACATATATACGCCACATACAAGTCACCATCTTTCCATCTCTACTTCATCTTTGCTTCTATATTTGTGATAAAGTTGTGATATCTAAGGTCCTACACAATCCATCCCACAAAAATTTTGGTGTCACGCTGTAGATACATCGACATATATAATTAATAGAGTATCAATTAGGAGAATTTTAGGAAAAACTCCTTATGAGTTGCTAAGAGGTAGAAAACCTAACTTAAGCTACTTTAGGGTATTAGGAAATAAATGTTATATTTTAAACACTAGGGATTACCTTACTAAATTCGACCCAAAATCATACGAAGGAATATTTTTAGGTTACTCGCAAAATAGTAAAGTATATATAATACTTAACAAACACACTATGAAAGTGGAAGAATCATTAAATGTAACATTTGATGAAACACCACCACCTCCTAAAACATTACCTTTAGAAGATGATGACTTAGTTGAAGATAAAACTATTGAGGTTAATAAAACAAAACCCCTAGGAAATGATAATGAAATTATAGACCTCGAAGATAACGAAGTAGTAATTATTAAGGAATCTAAATCACATCCGTTAGATAACATAATAGGAAGTCTTAATCAAAGAACCCTTTGGTCACAAGCCCAAGATAAAAATAATTTCTTTTGTTTCCTCTCAGCAATAGAACCTAAGAATATTAATGAAGCATTAAAAGATGAAAGTTGGGTTATGGCTATGCAAGAAGAATTAAATCAATTTAAGGCTAATGATGTTTGGGAATTAGTCCCAAATCCTATGAACATGACCATCATAGGAACTAAGTGGGTATATAGGAATAAGTTAGATGAAAATGGAATAGTAACTAGGAACAAAGCTAGGTTAGTTGCCCAAGGTTATAATCAACAAGAAGGAATTGATTATGACGAAACTTACGCCCCCGTAGCTAGATTAGAATATATTATAATACTACTTGCCTATGCATGCGCCCTAGACTTTAAGTTATTCCAAATGGACATGAAAAGTGCATTCCTTAACGGTTTATCAATGAAGAGGTTTATGTGGCACAACCTCCAGGATTCATTGACTTCGCAAAACCTGGTTATGTTTATAAACTAAAGAAAGCTTTATATGGACTCAAACAAGCTTCTAAGACTTGGTATGATCGATTAAAAGCATATCTTATTAAACATAATTATTCCATGGGAATGGTAGATAACACTCTTTTCACTAAAAAGAAAGACCCAAATCTCATCTTGTTCAAATATATGTCAACGACATTATATTTGGATAGACTTGTCAAGAAATGTGTGATGAATTTGTCAAAATCATGCATGATGAGTTCGAGATGAGTATGATGGGTGAACTAAATTTTTTCCTAGGATTACAAATAAAACAATTAGAAGATGGAATATTATTTAACCAATCTAAGTACATTAAGGAAATGCTTAAGAAATTTAGCCTAGAAGACTCAAAACCCATGAAAACTCCTATGTCTACGGAAGTGAAACTCACAAAAGATGATGAAGGTGAGTCCGTGGATAATACTAAGTATAAAGGAATGATAGGTAGTTTGCTATACTTAACGGCAAGTAGACCCGATATCATGTTTAGTGTTTGCCTTTGTGCACGCTTTCAAGAGGATCCCAAAACCTCTCACCTAGAAGCGGTTAAGCATATCTTCCGATACATTAAAGGTACTATACACTTGGGATTATGGTATCCTAAGGGATCCGGCATACAAACCATTGTCTATGCGGATTCGGATCACGCGGGAGACTACGTAGGTAGAAAGAGCACTAGCGGTATTTGCACGTTTATGGGATGTTGTCTAACATCTTGGTTTTCGAAGAAGCAAACCGCTCTTGCTATTTCTACCACCGAAGCCGAATATGTAAGCGCTGAAAAGGCATGTCAACAAGCACTATGGATGAAACAAGCTCTCGTAGACTATGGCATTAGGTTATAAAATGTTCCTATTATGTGCGATAACAAAGGTGCGATAGATTTAAGTAAAAATCCGGTTCAACACTCTAGGACTAAACATATAGAAATACGCCACCACTTCCTTAGGGATAATGTACAAAAAGGAAACATATCTATAGAAAAGGTTGTATCGGAAGATAACATTGCGGATATATTCACTAAACCCCTTAAGCGTGAATTATTTAACCACTCATCAATTGAGCAAAAATCGAATCAAGGAGATTTTGGATTGTTTCTTAGGAAGTTTTCTTATTTGCATTTAGGAGTCGAAACAATCACAACTCCACATTTGTTGCATATAGGCACACACTAGGACAATATCACAAACAATATTGTCATTTTTGTTCCATCACTAGTTTCTCACTCACTAGTTGCCTTTGCCCTTGCTATAAGATAGTTCCACTAGGTAGAATTGGTTGCCCTTGCCTTTACTTGCTCCCACTAGGTAAAATTGACTGCTTGATTGTTCTATTACTTAAGTGTTTTTGCATGCATGCTAAATTATGAATATATTAGATGCTAAATTGCTTCAAAGAGTTGAACTTGCTTGAAACCAAACCCAAAAAGACAACATTTCTGCAATTTTCTGCCAAAAACCCGATTCTGGCAATCTGAAAACCACCAGACGGGCGGCCCCCTTAATTATTAAGGGGACCGGCCCATAATTAAGGGGATCGGCCTTCTGATGGTCGGGTTTTACAGAATCTTTTCTGCTTTAATTTTAGCCCATTTTATCCTACACTTCCCAAAATTCACAAACATATTTTGTCCTAATCTCTCAAACAAACATTATCCATCCATAATCAAACAAATGTCACACTATAAATACCACATTCTTCAAACTCTGCATTCATCTCATCATGACTTCTCCAAACAAACCAAAACCAAAAGCCTCAATGCTAGCAAGGTTGACGGAAAAACCCCTTTGGCGTAGAAAAAGCCCTCGAAACAAATCCATCATAACCAATGAAGTTGGTAATCAATCAACACCTCCAACTACTTACTTCCCAAACTTTACTCCAAACCCACAAGGACATTCCTTTGAACCACTTTACAAACCATACAACATTGGCCAAACATCCACCTTCATACCAAACTACACATCTGAACCTCCAACCATCTACAATGATCCCTACAAGTTTGATCAACCATCAAACTACACTTCCAACAATTTCAATTCCAACTACACAACCCCAATTCATCCATATCAACCAAATGATTCACGCCACATTGCCATGGAAAAGCAAAAGTTCCGTGAAGAAATAAACCAAATTCATGATCTAAGTGATCTCCTTGCTATGCATCTTGCACAACGCAACAAAGGGCAACCTCCATCATCACCCTATGCAAATTTCTTACCCCACTCTCTCAACTTGGATCAAGTTACAAACCACACTCATTTTTGCTCTTGTTGCATCTTCTTCCAAAAACAAATCCTCTACTTGAGTGAAGATGTCTCTTAGATCGAGTATCTTCTCACTCGTCCTCATCCAATACCACCCTTGACACGATACAACATTGTGAGATCCACCTCTTCCGCTCCATACCCTACTCCATATCCTTCTCCATCAAACAACTAAGCTTTATGCTTATGCTCCCCTCAACCAAATAAAATACTCAACCATGGGTTGCAAGCAAGTCCAAGAGCTCTCTTTGGCAATTTAGGACTATTTTGTTCCTTTTAGTTTATTGTTTTATAATCAATATGCTTCTAACATATTGAATGTTGTAATGATGTTCATTTTAATGATCATCTTATATGATTGAATGAAGTAGCCATTCATGTTTTATTTCTTGCTTTGCATATATATATATATATATATATATATATATATATATATATATATATATATTGTATCTTTATTTTCAGAACCCTGTTAAGTGCGGAAACTGCGAGAACTCTAATTTTGCATTAGAAAACATGCATGTTCATATAAAACATGGATGTTTTCTTACATACACCTTAATACACATACCTACGTAACATACATGTTCATATAAAACCTTGTTAAGTGCAACATATCAATGCAAAATGGTTTTATATGAACATGTATGTTACGCAGGTATGTATATTAAGGTGTATGTAAGAAAACATACATGTTTTATATGAACATGCATGTTTTCTAATGCAAAATTGGAGTTCTCGCAGTTCCCGCACTTAACAGGGTTCTGAAAATAAAGTCCCCCTATATATATATATATATATATATATATATATATATATATATATATATATATATATATATATATACGTATATATATACGTATATATATATATACGTATATATATATATATATACGTATATATATACGTATATATATATATATATATATATATATATATATATATATATATATATATATATATATATATATATATATACGTATATATATATATATATACGTATATATATATATACGTATATATATATATATACGTATATATATATATATACGTATATATATATATATATATATATATATATATACGTATATATATATATATATATATATATATATATATATATATATATATATATGTGTGTGTGTGTGTGTGTGTGTGTGTGTGTGTTGTTCCCTTCACATATTTTTTTTGCCAAGCATTTCATAGCTCGTTTCCTTGATGCTCTCGAATGAGGATGAGCACACATCAAGGGGGAATTTTCTACACGTCTAACTTCTTTTATGAAGTTACTCGGCATAACCTTTTTGATTCTACAAAAAGGGGGAGAAGTGAATATAAACTTTAAATACTTGTCTAAAAATTAATTTTTAGATTTAATGAGTTTAAGGTTTTGTAATCATCAAAAAGGGGGAGATTGTTGACATAAATAATGCCTAAAAATATTGTTAACATTCATTGACATCTCTATGTTTTGATAATCACAAAACGTAAATCCATTGAACTAAAAATTATGACGCAAACAAGTATTTAGCGATAAATATTTCACTTTACATCCAAATCACTTAAGGTATGAAAAAACAAAGTGTTTATTGCATTTTATGATCAAAGGAACATTTTCGAAATCACTAGATTTTTTTTTTAAAATGTAACAAACATTTTATATCTTTTACAAAATCATTTTTGGAATTAAAAGAATATGTTTAAATCATTATAAATATATGAATTCAAATTTTCAACCAAAAATGACAAAATTAATCTAGAAAAACCTTCCCAACAAAAGGAAAAAAATGTCCAACGTTCTGGAGGGGGCGGCCCTCTTAATCATTAAGGGGGCCGGCCCCTAATTGAGGGGACCGGCATGCTCTAGAACGGTGATTTTTTGTGCTATAAATACTGGTTCATCTCACTGATTTTTCTCACCTTTTGAACCTCAAAACTTTCTTATCTAAATCCCCATTTTCATTACCTAAATTCCTTTGATCATATATACATTAATCTTTGTTTCAAAGTGATCCAACCCTCATCTTTTCAAGTGCAAGAGAAGAATACTTCAATCTACCAAGACAAGAAGTATTACAACTTGTTGTGACCTCCACATCCAAGTTGTTAGAGCATCATTTATTATATCTATTTCTTTGTGTAACTAGTTGTAAATATTTAATAGAAGATAGATTAGCAAGTTGTGTTGATATTGTGAAGTAAGATAGTTGTAAAGAAGAAGTAGTGTAAATCAAGTAGATAGGAGTGAAGAAGAAGTAGTGAAGATTAAGTAGTGACTAGGTGTGAAGAAATAGTGGTGTGATTAAGTTGTGACTAGGTTTGAAGAAGGTGTGAATAAGGTGTGACTTAGTTGTGGTGTGAAAAATTGGTGTGTAAGGTTTTCTCCGCATAAGGGAGCTTGTTGACAAAGTTAAGAAAACTCTCGAGTTAGGTGCTCGGGGAGTGGAGTAGGGCAAGGAAGGTGTCCTTGTAGCCGAACCACTATAAATCTCTCGTCTCGCGGTTCGATCTTTCCATCTCTCAGTTATTTCATTACTTACATTACTATTGCTTTAGTATTTAATTATAGTTGTTTATTTTGTGCAATACTTGAATTCATATAATATCGAATCTAGATTTTTGAAAGTAAACAAAAGGCGTAAACAAACTTTTTCATAACAAATTAAAAAGACGTAAAACTATTCAACCCCCCCCCCCCCCCCCCCCCCCCTTCTAGTTTTCCACACTGTTAGAGATAATGATTTCGTTGTTAACAAAATCATTATCAACAATAGGTCTTTTCCTATTATCTTTTAGTATATGTTTATTCCAGTTACATTATTAAAGTAGAGTCATTATAACTTTTTTATTTTATTTACTGTTCCAGATTTCAAATAACTGCTCATGAAGAATCCTATGGAGTGAGAGATATCCATGATTTCACACATATTAGGTTTGTAGGGTGTGTGAAACCCCTGAGATTAAGAGAGAGGGTTGTCTCAACCCTCTTAGAGGCACGTCATTATTCCTTAATGTTCACTCAACTTCACTTTTGGTATTATTGTTTTTATTTGTGATGGATTATGTTTTTTTGGGAGATCCATTGAAACCAACGGATATTGACAACTTGTGGGTTCATGTTAACTGTGCTTGGTTCCGACCCGAGGTAACCTTTTTAAGTGGTGAAAAAATGGAGCATGCGACTGGTCTTCCTAGCATTCCACGTGATTCGTTTGTGAAGGTAGAAAAATTTTCATGGAAATGTATGCAGGATGTAATTGACATTTTTTTTCTAGGTGTATTGTGGACGTGTGGAATTTGCAGGCAAGTTTATGGATCTAGCATTCAGTGTTGTAGGTGTGCCCACTACAAAAAAATATTTCAATCTCCACACTTTTTTCTCCCCGCTTCTAAAAAGTGAGTAAAATGTTACTAATTTATTAACACTTAATAGTGTGTAAAATTTGGTTACTTTAATAAGTGTGGGAAAAATTGTAAAATAATTGATTTTTCACACTTATAGTTGTCTAAACAAAAAGTGCACACTTTTAAGTGTGAAGAATTATAAGATTTATCCACACTTCTAAGTATGGAGGTTATTTGTAACGCCAAAATTCTCCACACTTTAAGGAAGTGTGGAAAATTTGGGCCTCCACACTTTAAGAAAATGTGTGGAGAATTTAGGTCCACACCTATAAGTGAGGACATTTTTTAGATTTCTCGACACTTAAAAGTGTGAACTTTTTTTTACACATGAAAAAGTTTATTGTTTTACAATTTTTTTCCACACTTATTAATGTAACCATTTTTTATACATTATTAAGTGTTAATAACTTTTTAAAAATTTACACACTTTTTAAAAGTGTGGAGATTGAACCAATTTTTTGTAGTGGCCACATACTTCCATGCAATGTCTACGTCACGGGCTTGGTACTGTGTTGAGGTAATTTCCCACCGACTTTACCTATGAAATAAGGGGTATATGCCTCTATATATTGCTTATCTTTTGTTCATATAATGCGTCATAATTATCCCATGCATTTGCTCTTATTTACAGTTGCATTCTTTAGAGAAGGGTGGGAGATATCACACCAAGTGGGAGATATAATGTGATGTGCACAGGTATGCTGCAACCCTCCTTTCTATAGTCAGTATGTAATAATATTCACAAAATTATCGGATTTGGTTTTAAAACATTATCAGATTAGCTTTTCTACAAAAAAAATAAAAACCAAGTATGATCATTTGTTGCTTATATTATTTGAAATTATTCTCTTGATTTTGATGCAGAACCCCAGCAAATAATGGTATTGTCATCAGGACTTCTACGGGGGTATTTTCTGGGAAAACATTGCTCGAAAGGCAGAATCAGCAACATAGTTTTAGGGGTTCAAGACACATGCATCGTACAAATGTGGAACAATTTGCTTCATCATCACAAGAGAACAATAATTTTGAGCCACTCTTAGCTACTAGATGTCGCATCTATAAAAGATCAAGTACCAAGGTAGACAATGTTTTAAATATTGCACTAAAATTACATTAAAGTAAGGTGTTGGGAAAACGAGCAAAAAAAGGAGTAACTTCGCTACAATTTATTCTTCGATTTGTTTGCGTTCTCACTTGTTCAATTTTTTATTTTTTGTTTATGTTTTTTTCAGTATGATTTAAAGGAGGCCATATTTCACCGAGTGGTGGGCCAAATCCAGCATCCAGTAGATGTTATAGATTCCTTAATCCCTCATAATATAATCTGATCAACCAACACATCTTGCTTTTTTTTTTTTTTTACTATATATCTGTTGGATCTATGTATTAGTCTTAATTAATATATCTTTGCAAGAAGGTTAGGATTTGAATAAATACATTTAAGGAGCGACTCGATTGTTTAACGGTACACCTTCCCTTGTTTACTCTAACTGTGTAGTTGTATCACCTTCTTATTAATCTATTTAAATCCAGAGGATGGAAACGAACCGTGTCTATTTTGGTAAGTCTGTAATACATGGATGGGGTCTCTTTGCATGCAGGAAGATACAAGAGGAAGAAGTGTATTTTTGTTTATTATTAAACTATCTATAAATATATTGTTTAATCATTGTTATTAGGATATGCGTGTCTGTAGGTTCTCGAATACCGTGGTGTGCACGTTAGGCGTAGTGTTGCAGATTTGAGGGAGATAGAATATGGGTCTCAAGGGAAAGATTCCTATGTGAGTCAATTAATCTTTATCATTACTTCAGATTTTGAAATAGTGTACTCATTAGTGTAGTCTTTTTAATTTTTGATGGTGACTAACTAATGCTTTCTTGCAGCTCTTTAAGATCAGTGAGGATATCGTAATTGATGCGACTTCTAAGGGTAATATGGAACCTTTAATCAACCAGTCGGTAATGTTCCTACTTAGTATGATACTATATGTCAGATCCTGAAATGAATCCATACACACTAACCTTGTGAAAATGAAATATTGTACTTCCAACATGGTTTAAGTTGTCAGTTTAGTTTCATTTTTATATGATACTTTCTTTATTATTAACTTTCATATTGGATGCTTGTTGTTTTCACCTAAATAGAGAAGAAATATACAATCCTTCATTTTAATAAAGGCTGCTTCGTGATGAAGTATTATTTTCCAAAGTTTTTTTATCCCATAGAAAATAATCTTAAATGTCTTGTTTCTATGCAGTGCATGCCTAATTGCTTTGTTAGGATTTTGATTATGGGTGAAAAAGAGAACCAGATAGTCCTCATAGGTAAAACCAATATCGCTGCTAGTGATGAGTTAATGTAAGACTTTTCACATACTCTAGTTTGATATATGCTTATACAAATGTTTATTTTTGATGGAAACATGCCTTATTTAAAAAATTACCCCTATGTTTCAACTAGAAGTGCAATTTTTGCAACAAAGAGACATGTAGGATGTTTGAAAGGATGACAGTTTATAAGACTATCTTTATTCACAACCTCATTCAACCTAATCTTTCAATAAAATATTATTTTCTCACTCATCCACATATACAATCTATACATACAACCAATCTCAACTTTTTCACTATTTATCAACAACCCAATCTAATTTATAATAATATTTATTTATATTTAGTTTAATTATTTAAAACCAAAAAGGGGAATCAACCTTGTAAAAATTAAAAACCCTATTACAACCATAATCCAAATATTATGAGTATTTAGTTCCAACATTAACATTACAACATTTCGGATTAAGGCCCAGTGTGTCAAACAAGACGTATAGCCCAAATAATCAAAGCACATGCTCAGCCCAACTAATCCACTGTTAACCAACCCTAATCCATAGGGTTATAAAACGCTCACATAATCAAACGCCTCGTTTTTCTATCTGCTCATTATCCTTCCCAAAACAAACGCAGATAAAAATTGCTACCATATATCTCCTTTCTCCCCACCACAATGTGAATTAGCAAACAATCACTTTTAAATTCTGCAAATCAAACGCAGAACCATAACAACATGAGCATCCACACATAAACTCGACACACTACCATATATAGTTATGGTTTTCGGCTTTAAGATCTTTTATACAGATCTCAGATAGGTGTTCAATTTGGCAGGTTGGCTTAAATTCGCGGGTAGGTTAGCATATTAGAGTGTGACATGTGGCAGGTTGGCTTAAAGATTTGGAAGTCATAAAATGACTGGATCGTGGCTTTCCCTCTCTTTCTTTTGTGTACTTTTAATATAATATTGAGTTTTTTTTTGTCTTATACCCTCCGATCGGTTGGATCAGTTCACCGATAAACATAGTCTAAGAAGGTAATTCCTAAAGAGGAAAAAAAATTGGACACACATTATATTCAAGGAAATGACTATTTAAACATATTCTTATTCAAGGAAATATATACTAATTGTTTTGTTGATTATATAAGGTTGCTCTTTTGGCGTTTGTTGATTCTTCTAGGTGCTTTTATTGTACCACGTTGCGTGAGTTGTGATAATTTAGAGTATTAATCACAACGTTTGGTTCTATAACTAATAATCATTTTTAAGAACTTTATAAAAGAAAATGTATTTCAAATTATGAACCTATGGTGAATAATGTCGAAACATATTGTGAGTAACTTGTAGGGTACCCGCGCGTTGCAGCGGCTGGTACCCTGAAATTAAATCTTTCGGTGAATAATGTATTTTAGTTTATTATGTTGTTTTGACAATAAATTTACGGATATTAAGAATTTCGTTTAGCTCGTGCTCGTTCGGGCTCGAGCCCGTTTGGCCCGCACCCGTTCGGGCTCAAGCTCATTTGGCATGTTACCCGTTCAGGCTTGAATATTTGTATAATATGCTTTATTATTTCTATTAGTGGCATTTAATGCAGGAATTGTATTTAATTTGGTAGTACAATATACTTAATAATTTATATTTCTTATGTAAGGGGTGTTTTAATAACTGTATTAATTATATTTATGGACCATTTAATTAATTGACTATATTAAATAGCATTAATATGGTGTTTTGTTTTTTTATATGTGCATTAAAGTGGTGTACACTTTGATTCTTGTCTTGTAAGTCTGAAAATTATATGCATTAAAATGGTGTACACTATGCTTCTTTTCTTGTAAGTCTTAAAAAATTACAAGCATTGAAAGCTATAGTTATAAAAACACAGACTTTTTAAAAACACTTAAATTTCTAGACTTTGAATTATATGTGTATACATATTTCCTATTAAAGAAATGTTTTTAGACTTAGGCTAGTTTGGTGACCAAGATTATTAGGAGATTATGGGGGCTACAACTTTTTTTCACAAAATAATCTATTGTCCAAAAAGTAGTATCGTTTGGCTGCCAAGATTAAGAAAGATTATAGGAAAAATAATCTCTAAAATTAAAGTTCATCCAACCAGCTTTTTAGAAAGGACTTTAAATTATTTTTGTATAATTACTATTTTAACCTTCAAAAAACCCACATTCATTATTAATCATAATAAAACCCTACTTTAATATGAAACGAGAGAGGCAGAACCCGTGCTACGCACGAGCTAACAATCTAATTGTTAATCGTGTATTCTTTCTGTATATTGGCGAGTATATGCTTAATTATAGTTTAGTGTGTTGTATGAAATATTTTAACTTTCTTGTATAAAAATTTAAAAGTGTTGATATTTTTTTGGTTTTGTGGTGTTGTATTCTATATATTCGCTTTTGGTTATTAAGTCATGATGGCTTTGTTTCTTTTGGCCTATTACTTATTTGCATGATAAAAAAATGGTTTTGTTTCTTTTGATCTATTACTTAGCCCTACAATACTTGTCTATTAGATGGTTTTTGCATAGTAATATGAAGCACACAGGGTATATCTAATTGGTCATAGTTTAATGTGCGTTAAATGTTTTCTTTATTAAGTTTGTAAGTTAAAGTATGTTTCATAATATATATATATAATAATGCCACATAAACTGTATAAAAATCATTACAAACCTTTTTAGCTTCATCTCATTTTATTGTACAATTAATTTCATTGAAAATTAACATTGAAGTCTAACTAATATTAATAAATTTTATCAATAAACTCAATTTTAAATAGCTAACTAAATGAATATTAATTAACACACTATTAATAATTCCTAAAACCTTTGGAATCCACTATTATGTCTTAAACTTAAATTTTTTAATTTGCAAATGGGTTTGAGCAAAAATTATATACTTTTTGTTTTATATTCATTATTCAAGTTGCATGCTTACATAAACTAATCATGCTAAAAAGTATCATTTAACCATTTAAATGTTGCTTTACATACATTCTCGTGCATATTTTCTTTAATCAATTCGCACATGTGAGCTACATCAATTGAAAACACACATAAATTACTTGTATATGAAAATGCATTAACATAATACATATCTATAATACTATAAGATTCAGTCCCTAAATTTAATGTGGAGTTATGATGATAGAGCTTTTAGAGTTAAAAACGAGTTGGAGTGTTAATGAGAAGCAACTAAATGCAAGGAGGAAGATGAATATGAAGTGGTTTTGCGGTTTCAGTCCTTACATTCAATGTGTAGTATTCATGACAGCATTTGTAGAGTAGAGGAAGATGAATATAAAGTGGTTTTGCGGAATACAAACCATTCGGTAGTTAAAAAGAATATAAAGAGTTTGACATTTAATCCTTTACCCTTCATTTCACTGCGCTATATAAACACGCTCATCACACTCACCATTTCTTCACCCGCCACAACCACCGAAACTGCTGCCAACAGTCAACAGCGAGGTTTGAACTCAGTTTTAACATCACAGGTCCAAATCAAAACAAAAGACTAAAAGAGAGAGAAAGAAGAACACTGAAGAACCATGAACCCATTCACTATCCTAGACTGAACAACAAACCACTATAACAAATCCCATCGCCACAATCCACAACTACAAATCCATCCCCGTCTCACAGTAATCCCATTTCTATACATCACCAAGACTCGAAAACAAAAGAAAGAAAAAACAAATATGTCGAACCTACCAGAGATCGAACACTATCATAACCGAACACAATCCATTTATATTTCCATCACAATAATAACCCAACAAAGAAAGAAAAATCGAAATAGATTGGATATGTTATTTTTCTTTCTTTGTGTTTGTGATCTGAGAATGATGCATTTTGAAGATGATGAATGGATGTGAGATAAGTATGATGAAGGAGAGAGGATTATGATAAATGAAAGGGGCGGAATAAACCAGACTATGTGTATATTAGGTTATCATATGATAACCGTGTATTTAGGGTAAGGTAAATGGATTGGGCTATGTTTGTTGTCGGATTGGATTTATGGGCTTAGATGAATTCTTTTGTTAATTGTGACAAAACAATTGTAGTGCCAAAAAAATATGTTTACTTTTGATCCGTGAATGTTTCTAACGATTAACAAACAATTATATATATGTTTACTTTATACTGAATATGGTTCGTACTTGACTTCATTCCATAAATGTTAGGTTACAGTTATGAAGATATTTAATTTAACGTTTTGATGTTAAAATTTTATGACTATGAAAGTCAAGATGTAACTATATTACTGAGTGAATATTCGGAATTTTTAACGTAAGGTGTTAAAGTATCTTACGTTTTAACTTCTTTATGGGAATGTTACAAGGTATTTATTGAAAGTAAAAGGATTTTTGTCCCATAGATTAAAAAAGAAGGTAATTAACGTAAGGTGACAAAAACAGTAGTACTACGTAGTTATTAGCACAAAACAATATTTTTCATAGTGCTTAAACTACAAAGTAATGTTATTTAGATTTAAAACACAAACATAAATGCATGCTTAATTCTGAATATGCTAAAGTAATGTATTTTAATGCATTGTGTTAACTTTGGCATATTAGTTGACAAAAAAATTGGTATTTTGGACTTACAAATTTTCACGAGTTGATAAATTTTACGCGGCTAGAGTTTTTAGTACTTATCATATGATTACGAAGATTATTCTTTATTATCATTCAATTTTGAGAACACGTTGAACTACACGTACATGACACAAAAAAAAAAAAAAAAAACATTATTAATATGTACTAAAAATCATAACAAATACAATATGTAATGAACAATTTTATACAGTTCGTGTGCATCGTATGGGTCTGAATATCATTTTGAGTTTTTGACTCGATCTCAATTAAAAGTGACGCAATAATGGCACCAACAATTTTCATGTCATGCTAACAAAAGTTGTGGTAACAATTAATATTCATTTGGTTAGCTATTTAGAATTGAGTTTATTGATAAAATTTATTAATATTAATTAGACTTTAATGTTAATTTTCAATAAATTAATTGTACAGTAAAATGATATGAAGCCAAAAAGGTTTGTAACGATTTTTATATAATTTATGTGGCATTATTATATATACATGATTACACAAACTTTTACATATATACAGTATTGACAAGGAAATGCTACAACTTTTGACACCAAAGAATAATATTGAGTTTGCTTCATCGGTAAGCTACTAAAAGATTACATTTGGTAATGCGTAATTATGATGAGCAAGCGGACAAAGATTAGTACATGCCCTCTTCGAATGTGATCGGGTGCGGCAAGTATGGAAACAACTAACTTTATAATGGTTCTTCTATTAATAAATGATTAAAAAGTAAAAACTCAAAATTTTTACTAAAATTTTCAAACTGCAAAATATAGACTACGTAGAACATTTTTAATATTGATGTGTTTCATAAAATTGTTGAAGAACTAAAAGTATTGTATGTAATAATTTTGGAATCATTTAATCGTATTTTATACACTCCTCCCAAAGAATACTTTTTAAATATAAATTATATATCAATTCGTTTACGGTAAATAATAGAGTCAAACAAAAGGGCCTAACGGTCAAAAGTGAGACCTCATAGAGTCACATATGTCTTGAAATTTGTCAAAGAGAATTCATACTCACACCATATCTTTTGATGCATGCATCACAATTTGTGCATTACAGTTTGTATTATACAATACTGTAATGCACAAATTTTGTTGCATGCATAAAAAAATGTGGTATCACACCCTTTTGTCAAACTGTCAAATAGATTTCAAAGATTTAATTATCAATATGAGACACAAACAAACAATAAAAAGGGAACTTATGTATAAAGGTTTTTGTTATATGTGCATAAAAGTACATAGTTTTTTTTTTTTGAGAAAACAAAAAGATTTGTTTACATAGAAAATAGTACATAATTGCAATGATTTATGATAATCTCTATGTGAATCACTTACAAAATGCATATCATTTCCATGCTAAAGATCATTAAAAAAAAAAAAAAAAAAAGAAAAAAAAAAAGAGTTATACTTAGGGCCCGTTTGGTTGGGGGTTTGTATGGGTTTAGGCTCAAAGATGCTTTAAAATCTTTGTTTGATATGAAACATTGGTTTTCAAAATGGGGTTCACACCTTCAAAATCTATCATTTTCAAATACTTACATGGTGGGTGGGTTTTGAGTGGATTATAGGGCCCACATATTTTTTCTCTCTATCTCTCTATACTATTTAATTTAAATATAATTAATATAACATCAAATAAACATATATAAATTTATAAAATAATAATTTATCTTTTTATAATATATTTTCTCTCTCTTACATCAAATCCTAAACCCGTCTATAAACCAAACGGCCCCTTAGCTTTAGTTTTGTATCATAAACTATATAAATAAATACTACTATGTTATAAAAAGATTCAATATAAAAATCACCAAACAACTAATGTCGTACTTACGAAAGATGTGTTACAATCACAACTTACAAAGTTAATAAAGAAAATATTAACCGCATATTAAACTATGACCAATTAGATAGACATTGTGTGCTTTATATTACCAAGCAAAAACCGTTTAATAGACAAGTATCGTAAGACTATATAATAGACCAAAAGAAATAAAGGCATTTTTTCTTTATCATACAATTAAGTAATAGGTCAGAAGAAACAAAATCATCACAACTTAATAACCAAAATCTCATATATAAAATACAACACCACAAAACAAAAACAACATCAAACATTTTTAAATTTTTAAACAACAAAGTCAAAACATTTCATACAACATACTAAACAATACTTAAGTATACACTCGCCAATATACAGAAAGAATACACGATTAACAATTAGATTCTCAGCCCGTGCGTAGCACGGGTTATGCATGCCTCGTATCTATATATATTACATTAGGTTAAATCATCAATTATTCTTACAACCTTTTCAACTTCATTTAAATCCATAACCGACTTTTAATTGTATACTAATTACTAAATATCATGTGATAAATTCTAGCAAGCCTTGCACTCTCATCTCGATGTTGTATATACTTCACATTAAATGCACCGATTTTGTTTTTCGATAAAAGTTTAAACTTTTGCTTATGTTTAAAACTCAACTTTTTTATTTGATATTATAATTTACAAACGGATTTAAGTCAAAATTAGGTATTTTTTCTTTCTATTCATTACTCAATGTGATATTTTTAATATGTCGTATTTTGCTATTATGGCAAACTCATTTAATTGACGTAAATATTGGTTTCTCACTAATGATTCTACATATAGAAAAAGAAAACACTTTGCGATGCGCGGACCTTCTTCTTTTCAATAATAATTCAATTGCACATGGTAAATTCATTATAATATTTCTCAAAGAGCATTCGAAAGCAACTACTTACATAAACTAATCACGCTAAAAAGTATCATTTAACCATTTAAATGTTGCTTTACATACATGCTCGTGCACATTTTCTTGAATCAATTCGCACATGTGAGCTACATCAATAGAAAACACACATAAATTACTTGTATATGAAAATGTATTAACATAATACATATATCTATATATATGCTTATCTATAACAATCACCTAAATATGTAAGAAACAAAGAAAGTAGTTGGTATCCCAATATTTGGTTCCGTTTATTTGAGCATGCATGATCTTGTGTGATTTTCATGGTACCTGCGTATGATAACTAAATTAAGAAAAAAAGAAGACCAAGTTAATTACAAAGATCTAAAAGATGTGTGAATCATCTCCAAAATGTTGCAAAAGAGAATTTACATACCGCTACCAACAATCAAAGATCTAAAAGATGTGTGAATCATATTCAAATGTACATACTAAATGTGATTTTGGCCGGTTTATATAGGCATGAATTAGGTTAAATCATTAATTATTCTTGCAACCTTTCGCAACCCTTGCACTTCATCTAACCGACTTTTAATTCTATACTAAATGCCATGTGATCAATTCGGGCAACCCTTACACTTCATCTCCTTTCATGATTGTATAGTTATTATGAGGCTGCATTGAATTCCGAGCATTAGCTATCTTGTACTCTATGCAACTACTAAACGACTCCAACTTGTTTCTAACTCTAAAAACTCTATCATCATAACTCCACATTAAATTTAGAGACTGAATCTTATAGTATTATAGATGTATACCGTGGATGATAATTTAACATCATTTTAACATTGTTTGTATTTTTACATGGATTTTCATGCAATGCTACATATTTATGATTTATATCAATAATTTTATTTACAATTCTTATTCATATTGGGTTTGTTATTTGTATGTCTAATTACGTCATTTTACAAATTTAATCTAAAAATTACAGCTAGTTTGCCAAACACGTTTGGATTTTGTCCCAACCAAGAAGAAAAAATGTATGTCACAGAAATAGTTTATCCGTATTTTAAGGTTATAAATTAGCATGTAGGAGATACAATAACTTATAGTATATTGAATCCCGAAAGAAAGTTTATGACAAGATAAAGAAAGAGTACATCCCGAAAGAAAGCTTGACCATATGCTGTGAGGCATAATAAAGGCATTGTAACATAAAACATAAATAATGGGGCAAAGCAAAATAAATAAATAATAATAAAATAAAAAAAATAAAATTTGACTATGAGTTCCAGGGTCTGTCAAGGAAAACCAAATACACCCTAAAGTGTTCAAAAAAACATATGGCAGTACCACCCATTATTCACTAAGAGGAGGCATTCTGAAGTTGGGTCACCGAGTATAAAGTAAAGAAGTAATAATAATAATAATAATAATAATAATAATAATAATAATAAGTAGTAGTAGTACTAGTAACAGTAAAAGAAGAATAAGAAAAAGAAGAATAGCTGCAGCAACGTCGCCGCGATGACGACGATGACAACAACGAAAATGACAAAAACTTGAAGAAGAAAAAGGAGGAGGAGGAGGAGAATGGGATGGTATATTAGTCATTTTACATTATCAAGACGAGGGTATTTTAATCAGTTCACATTTTCAAACTGATCAAACTAACGATCAACGATTAATTGGACCATACTTGTAACGGGTGTTTCATTTTAACAGTAGATACTTTTTATGTATGTCATCTAAGCATTGTAAGTAAATTGCTCCTGGTTGTTTAAATATCTGGTAACCAGAGTCATTTTTTGAAAAATGATCATTACAAGCCAGACTCAATAAAATTTGATCAATCCTTTTTTATGTCATTAAGGTGAACTCAAACAAGAATTCTCTTTTTTCATCATCAACTAAATCACTTTTTGCAATAAATCTCTTTACTTGTATGACTTAAATGTCTCATATTTCTCGAAGAAGTGAGTCAATTAATGAGATTTGTGATACCTATGAGATCGATGATATCGATGATTCGGGGTACCACAATAAAAATGTAGAATTATTTTATGATTATTATTATTTTTTGGGATAATTTTAACTATTGGTTCATAGTCTGACATACATTTTCTATTATATGTTTCTAAAAGAATTGATTATTAAAGATAGAATCAAATGTTATGATTAATACTCTAATGAATAGTTATGTTTACTTGTATTAAAGGTAGAAATTGACAGGATTTGGTATGATACTATGAAATGGATGAAATTGATGGAAGGTATCAAAACAAAAAGGCACAAGTAAACAATTTTCACTAAAGGTTCATAATTTATAATACACTTTCTATTATATAGTTCTAAAAAATTGATTATTAGAGATAGAATCAAATGTCTTGATTAATACTCTAAATTATTACAACTCATGCAACCCGAAAGAACAGAAGCAACCTAATCAACAAACGCAAAAATCATAACAACCATATATAATCGACAAAAAAATAGTATATATTTCCTGGAATAAGAATGTTCAAATACTCATTGGCCTAAAACAATAAAAATGGAATGTTCGGCAAACTACATGTTATAAGAAGAAGAAAAAACAACTATTATGGTGTGCGTTAATCTTTGTTATGGCCTCAAGAGGCTTTTGTACTAGTATGTGCTTTGGTTATGTACTAATTCAAAGAAGATTTTGACAACTTAGAGCTCTACATAAACAGGGGACTCTAACTTCTTCCTGCTCATCTTGGCCGAATTTGTAATCATACCTGTCACATTAATTCTAGAAACAAAACAGTATTCATAAACACTAATTTTATTCACATAAGCAGTTTTACATGGTAGGAGCCTAGGAGGGGCTTTTTGCAGTTACATATGAAAAAATTGACCAAATCATTGATTCGTGCAAAAACTAGTGCTTTTTAAGATTTTAATTCTTGAGAATCGAAAACGCCGATTTCTAGAAGAAAATATAAAAACACATTTCTAAATTTATATTGTGGGTCTATATTTTTCCTCTCTAGGATACCCCTCCTTATAAACCTCTAGTGTCAGCAATCCAAACATCCTACATGTCTCTTTGTTGCACAAATCGCTCTTATAGTTGAAACATAACAAGTTTTGGCATTTTTTTTAATATGGCATGTTTTCGTAAAAAATAAACATTTGGACAAGCATATATGAAACACGAGCATGTGAAAAGTCTTACGTTAACAGATCACAAACAGCGACATTTGTTTTAGCTATGAGAACTATCCGGCTCTAGTTTTCACCTATACTCAAAATCCTAGCGTAGCAATTAGGGATGCACTACATAGAACGTAACAACAAATTTAGGATTATTATCTATGGTAAAAAATTAAGAAAATGCTAATTCATCATGAAGTAGCGTTTATTAAAATGAAGAATAGATAATTTCTATTTTATTAGGTCATAACAACTAACTTCCAACATTTGAATTTCATAATAAAGAGAGTATCTTCCAAAAATGAAACTAAACTAACTACTGAAACCATGTTGGAAGTGAAACATTTCAATTTGCACAAGGTTGGTGTATATGGATTCTTTTAGGGATCCAACATATCAGTATAATACTAAGTAGGAACTTACCGAATGGCTGATTAAGCGTGCCATATTACCCTTATATGTCACATCAATTGCAATATCCTCAGTGATCTTAAAGAGTTACGTGACAACATTAGTTAGTCACAATAAAAATAAATAAAAACTTACATTAATGAGTACACAATTTCGAAATCTAAAGTAACGATATAAAAGTATTGACTCACATAGCAATCTTTCCCTTGAGACCCGTATTCCATCTTCCTTAAATCTGAAACACTATACCTTACCTGAACACCATGGTATTCGAGAATCTACGGATCCACATATCCCACCGAGAATGATTACACAAGGTACGTATTGTTAGATAGAAAAAAAAAATACTCACAATAGACAGTTTAATAAAAAAAAAAAAACAAAATTACCATATCTTCTTCTTGTATCTGCCCGTGTGCAAACAGACCCCATCCATGTATTGTGATTTACCAAAATAGACACGGTTCTTTTCCATCCTCTTGATCTAAACAGATAAGTAAGAATGTGACACGAATGCACATTTACTGTAAACAAAGTAATGTATGCCTGTAAACAAACGAATCACTCCTTAAATGTAGAAAAAAAATTTCAAAACCCGACCTTCTTGTGAAGATATATTAATTAAGACTAATACATAGACTGAGAAAATATATAATAAAAGAAACAAGATGAGTTGGTTGATGAGATTATGGTATGAATGATTAAGGAATCTATAGCATCTACTCGATGCAATAGCTTCTATTGGATGGAGGATTGAGCCCATCACTCGGTAAAATATGGCAATTTTTAAATCATACTGAAAAAATAAAAAGTAAAAAATAAAAATGAACAAGTGAGAACGCAACTATTTCGGAGAATAAATAAAGTTAGTCCCATTTTTGCTCGTTTGCACCATCAGGTCCTTACTAATGTGATATAATTTTTCTTATTTTTTATTTTATTTATTTATTTATTTATTTATGTATTTATTTATTTTTTACCTTAGTACTTGATCTTTTATAGATGTGACACCTAGCAGCAGAGAGTGGCTTAAACTCAGTGTTTTCTTCTGTAGACGAAACATATTGTTCAACATTTGTACGCCGCACGAGTCTTGAACCCCTAAAACTGTGTTGTTGATTCTGCCTTTCGAGCAATCTCGTTGCAGAAAATACCCCCGCAGAAGTGTTGGTGACAACATAATACCATTATCTGCTTGCGTTCTGTATCAAAATATAATCAAGAGACCGATTTGACATGATCTAAGCAACAAAGGACCATACTTGGCTTTTCTTTGCAGAATGGCTATTTTATTAACGTTTTAAAAGCAAATCCAGATATTTTTTGAATATTATTACAAACTAACTATGGAAAGAAGGGTTGCAACATACCTATGGACAACACAATATGTCTCCCATTGGTGTGATATCTTCCACCCTTCTCTGAAGAATGCAATATATAAGTGCAAAGGCGGGTGATAATTATGATGCTTTACACTCTATGAACAAAAGATAAAGAATATGTAGACGCATATACCGCTTATTTATAGGTAAAGTACCTCAAAACAGATGCCAGTCTGTGACGCAAACATTACACACGTCTACAATACACAAACACAAAAAGATAGTCAATTACAAAGGTAGTCAAACGAGCATCATGCATACATTTCCATGATAATTCTTTTACCTTCACAAAGGAATCAGGTGGAGTCCTAAGAAGACCAGTCCATCTTTTCACAATTTAAAAAGGTTGCACAGGTCAGAACCATGCACAGTTAACATGAACTGACAAGTTGTCAAAATCTGTTGGCTTTAATGCACCTCCTGTCAAAACATAATACATCACAAATATAAACATTAATTCCAAAAGAGTATATAGTTTAGTGAACATTAAGGAATAACGACGTGCCTCTAAGAGGGCAGATGCATCACTCTCTCTTAATCTCGGGGGTTTCACACACCTTACTGAACCAAGATGTGAAATCATGGATATCTCTCACTCCTTAGCATTCTTCATGGATGGCTATTTGACATTTGGAATAGTAAAAACATAAACATGTTATAATTATTCTACTTGAATAATGTAGCCGGATAAACATATATACAACATAATAGGAAAAGTCTTGTTGGAGATAATGATTTCGTTATTAACAAAATCATTATCTGCAATATGTCTTTTGCTATTATCTTTTAGTATATGTTTATTCCAGTTACATTATTATAGTAGAGTAATTATAACTCTTTTATATTTTCACTGTTCCAGATTTCAAATAACCGCTCATGAAGAATGCTATGGAGTGAGAGATATCTATGATTTCACATCTTGGGTTTGTAGGGTGTGTGAAATTCCTGAGATTAAGAGAGAGGGTTGCCTCAGCCCTGTTAGAGGCATGTCATTATTCCTTAATGTTCACTCAACTTCACTTTTGGAATTATTGTTGTTATTTGTGATGGATTATGTTTTTATAGGAGGTACATTGAGGCCAACGGATATTGACAACTTGTGGGTTCATGTTAACTGTGCCTGGTTCTGACCCGAGCTAACCTTTTTAAGTGGTGAAAAGATGGAGCATGTGACTGGTCTTCTTAGCATTCCTCCTGATTCGTTTGTGAAGGTAGAAAAATTTTCATCGAAATGTTTGCAGGATGTAATTGACTTTCTTTTTTTTCTGGGTGTATTGTAGACTTGCGTGATTTGCAGGCAAGTACATGGTTCTTGCATTCAGTGTTGTAGGTGCGCCACATACTTCCATGCAATGTGTATGTCACCAGCTTGGTACTGTGTTGAGGTAATTTTTCACCGACTTTACCTATGAAATAAGGGGTATATGCGTTTATATATTGCTTATCTTCTGTTCATAGAGTGTAATGCATCATAATTATCCCCTGCATTTGCACTTATATACAGTTGCATTCTTTAGAGAAGGGTGGGCGATATCAAACCAAGTGGGAGACATAATGTGCTGTCCACAGGTATATAGTTAGTTTGTAATAATTTTCTCAAAATTATATGGATTTGGTTTTAAAACATTATTAGATTAGCTATTCTACAAAGAAAAGCCAAGTATGATCATTTGTTGCATATATTATTTCAAATTATTCTCTTGATTTTGATGCAGAACCCCAGCAGATAATGGTATTGTCATCAGGACTTCTACGGTGGTATTTTCTGGAAAAACATTGCTCGAAAGGCAGAATCAGCAACATAGTTTTAGGGGTTCAAGACACATGCAACGTACAAATGTGGAACAATTTGCTTCATCAACACAAGAGAACAATGATTTTGAGGCGCTCTTTGCTTCTAGATGTCGCATCTATAAAAGATCAAGTACCAAGGTAGATAAAGTTTTAAATATTACACAAAAATTACACTAAAGTAAGCTCTTCCGAAAACAAGCAAAAAAAGGACTAAATTCACTCCAATTTATTCTCCGATATGTTTGCATTCTCACTTGTCCATTATTTATTGATTTATATATTTATTTTTTCAGTTTGACTTAAAAGAAACCATATTTCACCGAGTGATGGGCCAATCCAGCATCCGCTAGATGGTATAGATTCCTTAATCCCTCATAATTTAATATGATTAACCAACACATCTTGTTTCTTTTAGTATATATTTACTCGATCTATGAATTATTCTTAATTAATATATCTTTACAGGAAGGTCGGGATTTTGAATAATACATTTAAGGAGCTACTCGATTGTTTACAGGTACACATTCCCTTGTTTACTATAATTGTGCATTTGTTTCACATTCTTATCAATCTGTTTAAATCAAGAGGATGGAAAAGAACCATGTCTATTTTGGTAAATCTGCAATACATGGATGGGATCTGTTTGCATGCCCGAAGATACAAAAAGAAGAAATGTAATTTTGTCTATTGCAAGTATTTTTTTCATCTATCAATATATTGTTTAATCATTCTTGGTGGGATATGCGTGTTTGTAGCTTCTCGAATACTGCGGTGTGTAGGTGAGGCGTAGTGTTGCAGATTTGAGAGAGATGGAATATAGGTCTCAAGGGAAAGATTGCTATGTGAGTCAATAATTTTTTGTCATTACTTCAGATTCTGAAATAGTGTACTCATTAGCGTAATCATTTTACGTTTTGATGGTGACTAACTAATGTTTTCATGCAGCTCTTTAAGATCAGTGAGGATATTGTAGTTGATGCCACATATAAGGGTAATATGACATGTTTAATCAACCATTCGGTAAGGTTCCTACTTAGTATGATACAGATATGTTGGATCGTGTAAAGAATCCATACACACCAACCTTGTGAAAACTGAATTGTTTGACTTCCAACATGGTTTAAGTAGTCGTTTTAATTTCATTTGTGTATGACACTTTTTTTATGGGGGAATCCCCATTTCTTTATTATGAGTTTTCATATTGGATGTTAGTTTTTGAACTAAATAGAGAAGAAATATGTTATTCTTCATTTTAATAAAGGCTGCTTCGTGATGAAGTAGTATTTTCTAAAGTTTTTTTTCCCAAAGAAAATAATCTTAAATTTGTTGTTACGTTCTCTGCAGTGCATGCCTAATTGCTATGCTAGGATTTTGAGTATGGTTGAAATCGAGAGGCGGATAGTCCTCATAGCTAAAACCAATGTCGCTGTTGGTGATGAGTTAACGTAAGACTTTTCACATGCTCCAGTTTGATATATGCTTGTCCAAATGTTTATTTCTGTCGGAAACATGCCTTAAAAAATTGCAAAAAGTTGCTAGGTTTCAACTAGAAGAGTGAATTTTGCAACAAAGAGATATGTAGGATGTTTGGAAGGCTGACACTAAAGGTTTATAAGAACGGGTTTCCCAGAGAGGAAAAAAAATTTGGACCCACAATATAAAATTTGAAATGTGTTTTTATATATATATTTTTTTCTTGAAATCGGCATTTTGGAAAGCACTAGTTTTTGCATGAATCAATGGTTTGGTCAACCTTTTCATATAGCAAAAAGCCCCTCCTAGGTTCCTACCATGTAAAACTGCTTATGTGAATAAAATCGGTGTTTTTGAATAATGTTTTTGTATATCTTCTGGAATTGATGGTGGCAGGTATGATTACAAATCTGATGAAGATGGGCAGGATGACGTTAGAGTCCCTTGTTTATGTAGAGCTCCAAATTTTCGGAGTTTTCTTTCAGTTAGTACATAACCATAGCACGTACAAGTATAGCAGCTCTTGAGGTCACATCAAAGATTAACACACACCATAATAGCTGGTTCTTTTTTTCTTATAGCATTTCAATCTGTAGTCAGTTAACCTGCCAGCTTTATTGTTTAGGCTAATGAGTATTTGAACATTCTTATTCAAGGAAATATATACTAATTCTTTTGTAGATTATATAAGGTTGCTGTTTTTGGCGTGTGTATATTCTTCTAGGCTGCTTTTGTTCTTTCAGTTTGCATGAGTTGTGATAATTTAGAGTATTAATCATAACGTTTAATTCTATCTTGAATTATCATTTTTTAGAGCTTTATAAGAAATGTTTCATTATGAGTTTGATAGTTAGTCAAGGAAAACCATTATGATTTTGATGGTTAGTCAAGGAAAACCAAGTACACTCTATAGTGTTCAAAAAGTGGCAGCACAAGGCCCATTATTTGCTATGAGGGTTGGGTACCGTAATGCGGCGGGCTGTGTTATGACGACGTGGAATTGCGTTGGATGGCGTTATGATATCGGCCTCCACCTTAGGCCAACAACGTTATGTCCCAAGTTACCACAGCAACGTACGTGATAACGCGATTTTGGGGTGTGTGTGTGTTATTTTGGTGTGTGTTAGAGAGTATGTATGTGTTCTTTTGCTGTTTGTCGAGTGTGTGTGTGTGTGCGTTGTTTTGGTGTGTGTCGAGAGTGGGTGTGTGGTGATGAGGAATATGATTTTTTTTTTCAAATGAAAATATTTTTATGTAAAAAATGAAAATTTATTTTTTTAAATAGTTGGGAAAAAAAAGTTCTAAAAAAGGTGATGTTATTGAGTGTTACGATAAGGAGTGATTTTGGGGTGTTAATGTTAAAATGTTAAAGCTGAGGTGGCGCTGAGGTGACAGTACTTTTTTGGTATTATGACACCTTGTGCTGCCATCTTTATCTAATTGATTAAGCATCTCACCCCGTTCTTTTTGCATCTTTGATTAAGTAATATTAGGAATATATGTCTCATCAAATCTCTCAGTATCTGAATCACAAATTAGTTATCAACTAAATTCAGCGCTATCAGAGATTGGGACTGAATGAGTAAGAACTACATTTTTGTAATGAGTTAGTTGATTATCCAACCCCTAAAGTTTCTTCCTTTTTCTAGTTTTAATTCCTACATTTGGAAGGGAGATGAATATCAGGTAGTCAAGCAGAAAATCCAAGAGATAAACATGCAAAGAAATGTTGAAAGTATAATAAGCAAATTGACTAAGATGTTCGTATTTGTATGACTAATCCGAGATATCCAGTTAGAGTTAGTACAATGACCTTTCTTGCAACTGTTATCTGTTAAACAGGTCTTCAATTCTTATTTCCAGGATCGATTAATCAAACAACATTCATGCCTCATCATACAAAATCAATAAAAACAAAATAACAAGACATTGGGTTAAACCCTATAAACTGATATTGATAATGAATGGGTTAACTTTGATTACAGAATTCAATCCTATATATACTAAACTAAATGACACAATAAAGGGTTGTGATGTTTCACAGAAACGGTTACAAACCATTGTGTCTCTTAAACCTACAACTGCCATCATTTCTATCTATTGGGTTTGTTGTCCTGCGACCCAAACCAGAAAACATATAGGCTTTTATTTGACCCATCTAATCTTGATCTCTTTTGGCATAGCAGACATTAATACGTCCAACAGTTCCCCCTAATGTCGATATGCCAAAATCTTCAATCTTCAAATCTACAGTGTTACTTGCAGGTCTTCATTCTTTAAAACTTAATGTTTGAAATCTTTAAAACTTGTTTCTTATCATAAACCTAATAAGAAAACTTGAACCTTGATCTTCAAACTTGTTTCTTATTGTAAACCTAATAAGAAACTTGAAACTTTCTTTTGTAATTCGACATCTCTTTTCTTCTTCAATCCTTGAATCTGTTTTTTATTCCTTCTTCTTTTCTTCATATCGTTAACCACCGGGTTGATGGTGTAACTATTCTTTCTTTTCTTCTCCTTCTTTATGATCTTTGAATTCTCCACGACTTTTTGGTTTTTGTCATCCTTCTTGCTTGCTTACTTGCTTACTTGTGATGTTCTTACTTGCTTTGAAACACGACGGTTTTCCTTACTTGCTTTGACACAAAAACGCAGCCATGGTTCTTTCTTTTTCTTCTTCATATTCTTGAAACATGAATTGTTATGTTGCTTGATCCCTTCGCTCTGATGCCACTGTTGGATCGAACTTTCTAATTTGGAATCAAAATATACCAGAAATATAATCTTGCTATTAACCTTGCTATAATTTCAGAATCTGTCATACGTTATTGTTCTTACAAATTGCCTATCTAAAAAAAGTAAAAAAAATAAAAAACCCTAGCTTTTTCACTCTCAAACGGCGGCAAAGGAGAAAACTTATATCCCTATATCGCTATTGATCTGATCAAGTTTTCTACCTTTATATATTATATGATCTTTGCTCGTGAGTGGTATAATTGTTCTCTATAACAATTATCTATTATATGATCTAGGGCCCTACTGACTTGAATAATTATCTATTGTTAGTGGCTTTTGTTCTTTAACCAACCGTATAAGCGTGTACGGTTTCAAGAATATTAAGGGTCAAACATTTAGATTTTTATTACGCTGGTTCCTTGTTTGTGATTTTGGCGTTGTTCTGGATGCGGTTTTGAGGGTCTTGTTGCTGTGATCTATTCATGATGGGTGTTACGAGAGAGAGGGATAAAGGCGGGGGAACGTTGGAACATGATCTTGGTGGAGATAGTAGTGCGTCTAAGTCGGCTGAAAAGTATCAATCTGATGTGAATATGATTGATACGACTCCTATTAACATTGATAATGAGTCGACACAACACAAGGAGGCTCATGATGATGGTAAGTCGTGTCCGGGTACTGCTGATTCGAGTGTGCCTAAGACTCAATCAGGTTCTAATCCTCCATCTTTTGCGGATATGCTTAAGGATAAAACACTAAAGAAGACCGTTAAGATTTCGGAGATGCGAAACGATAATTGTGTGGCTGGTGCTAATGTCACCATCCCTTTGGAAGCTGTCAATGAGGTACGCTCTAGATTCGCTAATACGTTGTATGGTTATTTCATTGGTAAGAGACTCGCTTTCCCGGTTGTTGAAAATTACGTTCGAAATACTTGGGCAAAGTTTGGTTTACAAAGGGTTATGCTTAATAATGGTTTTTTCTTTTTCCAATTTGAAACCAAAGAGGGTATGGAGAGGGTGTTGGAAGAAGGTCCATGGTTGATACGATTGGTTCCTATCTTTTTAAATATTTGGACCCCGAATACTACTCTTACAAAAGATGATATAACTTTAGCTCCTGTTTGGGTTAAACTTCATAATATTCCGGTTGTGGCGTATTCTGAGGTAGGTCTTAGTTTGATCACAACGCAAATTGGTCGTCCTATCATGCTTGATTCCTACACGAGTACGATGTGCCTTAAGTCGTGGGGTCGTATTTCCTATGCTAGGGCCCTTGTGGAAGTGTCTTCTAAGGAAGCCTTACTTGACTCTCTTGTGGTTGCTATCCCCTCCCCTAATAGGTCCGGTCATTCATTGGTAACGATTGATATTGAATATGAGTGGAAGCCGCCAAGATGTGAGACTTGTAAAGTTTTTGATCACAATGATGATGGATGTACTAAGCGAGTGAAACAGGTTGTGAATGATAAAGTGTTGGTTGATGAAGAGGGTTTCGTTGAATCCTCTAAGAAGAAAGGTAAAGGTAAGCTTCATGGTACTAATCGTCAGGTTGATGGGATTCGTTTTCATAAGCCTAAAGTGTCGTATTACTATAGGCCGGTTACTAAGCCAAAGAATGGAGGAGCGTCGACGTCTAACCAATCAAATATAGGTCCTCCAACTGTTAATGTAGGTTCTACTTCTTGTAACGAACCTACGATTGATCCTACTAGTAGTACGGCTCCTTCCCGGGATGACCAAGGTAATAATAATAATTGGGTGGAGGATATCAACTTTGTTGAGTTGAAGAACAGTTTTGATGTGCTTAAGGCACAAGATTCGGTTTTGGAACCTGTGATTGGCACTACAGATACTTTTGAAGTTACTTCTAGTTCTTCTAAAACTACTTCTCCGTCGCCTATGATGACCACTCCTATTGTTGAGAAAATTGGGAAGCTTGAACAACTTATTATTGAAGGGAAAGGTACCCTTGTGGATGATAATGGGAAACCCGTTCCGGTGGCTGATGGTATAAGGAAGGGCAACCCATTCTCTAAGGTGGGTGAAGTGGTTGTTTCTGAAAGTGAAGATGAGGTGTTTGAGCCAAATGATCCTATGGATAGTTACTTTTCATCAGCTGGAGGACATGACGAGCTTGAAGGTTATCTTTCTGATGATTATGCGGCCCAGGTCTTTGATTTACCTGGGCAATTTGAGGAATATAATAAGCAGTTTGATTTCAAGCTTCAAGGCCGTTCGAGGAAGTAATCTCTTTTTTAGGATTTGTTTATTTGTTTGCATGTCGGTTTTGTTCTCAATGGTTGTTCTAGTTGTTGGTAGCTAGTTGTTCATTTATGGCATGTCATAAATGATATAGGGGTTGTTCAAGCGGTTGTTTGAGGTTAATGTGGCGTTTCAGCCACATTCCACTGTACTTGAAACGGTTTTTTTGGTTAATATATTTTGCCAGGGTGGAAGTTCCCTTTTACCCAAAAAACAAATTGCCTATCTATTTATACAAATGAAAAGGTATAGGTAAAAGTTGTGATAGTTCATTTTGAACCATTGTGTCCCTACGAAAATAACTGTAAAACAGTTATTAAAACGGTTTGTAATTGTTTTTTGTAACTGCTGTTTTGACAGTGGGTGTGATTATCCATTGGGTTGGGTTTAACCCGGTTTGACCCAATATTCTCCCCCGTAATCACAAACGCTGTGTCTTGACTTGTCTTTAAAGCAATGTAGGTTCAGTGTCAGTGTCATAGATGAGATGCGACTCTTCTTGCTTGTTGTATTTCCATTTCGTGCATTCTTTCGCAAAGTGTCCATGCTTGCCACATTCATAACATCTAAGCTTGCTCTTGTCGTTAATTCCTTGACTCGTACTTGCTTTGTGTGCATTCGAATTATTCTTCCATTTCATGCTTTCCGTGCCTTCTTTGTTGAAATCTTTACCTCGCCATTTACCATAAGTTTTGTTGTTTGAACTTGCCATGAGAAGCTTATCTTGATCATTTGCCTCTAGTATGTCTTGACTCTTGATTCGTTCTTCATAGGCTGTTAACCGTCCAATGGCTTCTTCAAATGACATTTCGTCTAGGTCTTGATATTGTTCTATAGTTGCCACGATCGGTAAAAACTTCTTTGGAACAGAGTTAAGTAGTTTCCTTACTAGCACCTTATCTTCCAAAGTTTCACCAAGTCCTCTAAACTTGGCCTTTATACTACTTAACTTTCCTCCATAGTCACTTACTTTTTCGTTTGGTTTTATCCTTAACGTCTCTAGTTCACTTCTCAAGGTTTGTAGTCGTGCCTTTTGAACAAGATCGGCTCCCAAATGCTTGACTTTGATTGAGTCCCATACTTCCTTTGCAGTCGAGTATTGTGCAACTTGCATTAAAACATCTTGTGGCAGTGATTGGAAGATTATTGCCTTTGATGTGTTTTCTTTCTTCTCATTTGTTGCTATTCCGTCTGTCGCAACTATCGTTTCCCATATGTCATATGCCTTCAATATTGTCTCCATCATCAATGCCCATGTCGTGTAGTTTGTTTCGGTCAATTTTGGACATTGTAGTGAAACATTTCCTAGTTCTCGAACTGATGTATTGTTCGATGTGTTATCATTCTTGTGTCCTTCTACCATGCTTGCTTGCTTGCTTATAATCAGAACCGAGATGGTTTATGGTTTTCTTGCACTTGTGTTTGATCAAAAGATCAAATCCCTTACTTGCTACTAGCCAATTTATTAACCAGGTTTTCTTGTTATTTGAACCTAAAAAGGCTCGAAACTTGCTATTTGAATCTTAAGGCTCGGAACTTGCTATGATCCTAAGGATTCGGTTTAACTTGCTATGAACCACAAAGGGTTCGGTTTAACTTGCTATGAATCACTAGGATTCGGATTAACTTGCTATGAATCACTAGGATTCGGATTAACTTGCTATGAATCACAAAGGATTCGTTTTGACTTGCTATGTTATATTTTAAATTTAAGTTAGTATATTTTTTCAACCTTTTGAAAAATATTAAAAGAAGCTAAGGTAAAAAAAAAAAAAAAAAAAAAAAAACGAGTTCTGTTTTTTTTTATCTAGAAGAAAAATATAACTAGACAGATCTAATCATTACTGAAGTGTTATCAAACTCGTCTGATTAATATTATAATAACGGATTAACAGACTTTCGTAGAATGAAATAACATCAGTCATCAGTACCAAAAAATAGCATATCATCTGTCATGAATACCAAAAATCAGATCTATAACTAAAGTAGATAGTAAGAAATTTATACCAGCATCACGATTCTTCATCAACTCATCATTCAGCCTCCTGCTGATAGTCAGACTCAGCAAATCGTTGTAGCTTACCTGAATCAACCTTCTTTTCTGAATCCATTACTTTGTGCAACATATGTTCTTCACGATGCATCCTTCACAGCTTTTGTTAGCTAGCTAAGAAGCGATCTCAGGTACCTTCCTAGGTAGTAGATCAGGCTTAGTGTTTGAAGAGATTTTGCTAAAATTTGAGCAGGTTTTTTAGGTGGAAGATGCGATCTGGGAATTGAGAAATGAAACCCTAAAAGTGCGGGCGGTATCTCTAGACAACTCGTAGATGTTGTAGGGTTAGGGTAATAGGTTATGTTTTGATATTATAAAAATGGGAAAGTTTCAGATAGGCCCCTGGTACTGATTCAAATTCATAAAGGGACCCAATAATAATAAAGGTATGGCATTTCAATATTTTCTAACTAGCCCCTCTTGAGAGAGAATATAGGCAGTGTTTGTGTTTTTAATTCTTGAATGGTTGAGTATGCATTGTGTGCATATATAGTCGACGTTGTTGTGATATATCTTTTGTAGCTGGATTGTTTTTGTGTGTGTAGTCGAGTTCGTGAGCCAATGGGAGATTTCACTGGAGATCATGCCAATCAATATATATATCTAATTGCTATCACTGCAAACACGCAAAGGGTGAAGCTAGGAAGGCGCCGGATAGGTCACGAGGATGACTAAGTCTTTCCAAGTGCATAACAATCTCGATCATTCGATCAAGATCCAATGAATCTAGGGGGAATATTAAGATTTCGTTGGCCCATAGTTACCTTTTTCTTAAAAAAGAAAATAATTTAAAACTATGATATAGTTAAACAACGATGTTTTATTGCCCGTTTTTTCGTGTTGGGTGGATAAATATTAACGGTTTCTATTTTTGGTTATTATCACAGAACTGGCATAGATTCGACACAGATACGTTCCTTTAGTCTTAACCATTTTAATGAATGAGTACACGTTCCTTAGAATCGATACGGACTTGGTTTGTAGTCCAATTTATGATGAAGCAAAGTGAGGACTCACTACACCGTATTGTAGATTTCTCAATCAGTCGTTTCCTTTGGTCCATGGTTAAGAGATGATGGGGTTTGGATGACTAACCAAAAGATCACTCTAGTTTAATCACATGGGGCGACGACGACCTTAACCACGTTCAGAAAGTATGATTTGACTCGGTTCACTATAAGAAAAAAGTCAAATAGTGACACACAAAAAGTGTCAGAAAATGTCCAAAAAAGTGTCACTAAATTTATTTTTTTTTCACCTTCACTTATAAAAAGTGTCAATAAAAGTCCAGGCGGTAAAAGTATATAGTGACACAGTTTATTGACACTTAAATAGTGTCAGGATTGGTTGTGTCTATTTTTGACACATACTTGTGTCACTATAGGTTATTACCACCAGGTATGTACTCTTTGTACATACATATGGTATATTCATTCCAAATTAACTAGTGCATACAAAAAACTGAGTAAAACCTATTTATTAATTCAACCATATATCAATATGTAAAATTGCAACCAAACAAATTGTTATTGTTAACCATAAAACTAGAAAACATAATTCATCAACGAATCTGCAATTATGTCAAGGTTTCTCAATTGTTTGGGTGACTAAAGAACAATCTGAAGTTCTCCTTATACTTTATTCTGTAACAGAGATAACGTTGTAGCCTTCATGTCGCTTAATTCCTCACGTTGCTTAATTGTTTCCTGTAAATATTGCACGTGGGTAAGATTTTCATCATCATGGTTGAAAACAATAACTGGGTCAAAAAAAAAAAAAAAAAAAAAAAAAAAAAAAAAAAAAAAAAAACAGGTCATTTGGGTAAAAAACAATAACATGTCAGTGGGTCAAGATATTAACATTCAAACTGACCCAACCCGCCACATGTAGTTTAAGGCTTATTAAAGCATATAAAACTATTAATAGTAGTATATGAACAACTTTGGTTATTTGCTTAAACTGACTTTGTAATAACCCTCTGTTTTATAAATAAACATAGCAGCAGTTTGCTGCAGCGATCGCTCAGTATTCGCGCATGGGATCTCTCACTGTTTACCCATAACTAAATTCTGATAGTTATCCCAAGTCTAGCAGTTTTATACAATCACTCTTAAACCTCTGTTTATTCAAACTTTAAAAAGCAGAATCATATACGAAACTACTTTCTTCTATAACATTCAAATGTGTATCGCCTGGTCTTATTATTAACATTCAAAAAAGTAGTTACCTGATGCGTTTGATTTTTGTTGACAATATCGGTTAAAGTGCTTCCAAGCATTTTCGGACAACTGCTTTTTTTCCTATAGCAACTGTACATATAAAAACAGTTAAAAGGGCTTGCAAGTGTTATTTGATCTCGTCCACAAAATATCCAGAATCATATAATAGCTTTGCACCCACCCAAAACCAATATCTTTTTACTAAAATGAAGAGCATAGAAATGGCAATTGTGAATATCAAAACTGATAAACTAAAAAACTACCTGAATCATTAAAATGGCTTGTGCCTGATTTATTGAGTCACGGACAGCTGATTTGTTTCCTGTAACAATTGCACACACAAAACATTTAAAAGGGATCCACGTATTAAAATTGTTACAGACTACAATTACTTGAAGTATGATGACGACTTCCACCTGATTTTTTGAGAGAACTTTTTTGAAGAGTTGATTCTTTTACCGAAAGAACTGCAAACACAAAAACTATTGAAGGCCATCACATATAAAAATTGTATATATGGAATTTAAGGCTTGCAAGTCTAACTAGAAACTACCTGAAGTATGATGATGACTTGCATTTGATTTGTTGAGGTGATTATCATGAACACTGCGTACATAAACAATAGGTCAAGGCGGTTTAAATAAGAGCACACTGATCTAGAACTTAGTATTTGGTTGCTTTGCAGCTCCAATGAACTATAGATGTAAATGAGGGCACACTGATCTAGTATGGAAGTGCAAAACATGTATATGCAGCTGTTGATTCACAAATGGAAACACTTTCAAAATTAAAGCATGAAACAGAGGAAGAGTTGCAGAGCATTTGACTAGAGTTGCAGAGCATTTTGACTAATAAAGTGGAAATATCATATGAAAAAGAAAGGTTATATAAGCTTAGGACTGATGCGGAAATCGAGAATCAGAAGATTTCACAGTTGCAATATGAACTTGAAGTTGAAAGGAAAGCCTTAGCCATGGCACGGTACGCATATTGTTATTACTTTAGCTTATTTTTCTTAAACCTCTAACAACCCTGATAAATAAATAAAATGAAGGGATCATGCATAAGAAGGCCATGGAACTATTGTACTGTTTCATTAAGGCTACCCAACTAATGAAACTACTTTATAAGCCATCCAAGCATGTATCTTGTTTCATTTTCCGGAAAAGGAAAAAAAGGCCAGAAGACGAAGATAACATTACTATTTTGTAAAATAATAAATTAACAAAAAGTCAAAACATTGATGATTTTTTGACATATACCTGTTTTTTTAATATAAGATTTGGTGTAAAAGAAACTGGTTATGTACAAAACGAGCTTAAGAGCTTTTTTACAAAACGAGCTTAAGAGCTTTTTTACAAAACAAGCTTAAGAGCTTATGTAATACCAAAAGACACCTCTACAAGTAGTGTTTGGATTCACACATACACCTGAATTTACTATATATATTTGAGAAACTAGGTTACAAGAACTTACTACCCAATGAATAAATTTGACATCCAACCATATATTCAGTCACGCCATATAGCAATCAAACACGATACTTATTACAAATGTATCTAAATCAGCTGAAACTTACTACTACCAAAGGTTATATCTAACAAAGGTTACTAGATAGCATGACACTCAGACTTTAACACGATATAGCAATCAAAAACGCAATAAGCATATAACACAGTTTTAGAAACTCGGAATAAGCAACCAATTCAAAGTCAACAGTGAAAGAGCATTACCTGATGTTTGGTGAGACGTCTGCGGATGGCTCTGGTTTTCTTGTATGCTTCCCAAAGAGCTGACTTCTGGGTCTGTGAGATCACAGTCAACACCTGATCAATTGATGTCCTACTGTTAAAAGTAAGCATTCAAACAGATATTGCATTCATCCAAATACAGTTTCACACGAATCACACCTTCCAGATTGCATTCATCATACAGGCAATATACCATAACTAATTAAAAGTAAGCATTCAAACAGATACTGCATTTCAAACCGTAGATAACATGAACCTACTGTAGATCGACAATAATTAAGGCAGATTGTAGCAGACAAGGCTATCACAGGTGATGGTCTAGCAAATCATTATTTAATAACCCCTTTTATCAGACTCCTAACAAATGGGTCAGTTTGCAAATGGGTCAGTTTCAGTTTGCAAATGGGTCAGTTTCAGTTTAATATCAGCAGTTGATTCGCAGTATGCTCAGAACATCACAAATATAGTAGCTAAGTAAGAATAATAACCTAAAAATACAACAAATGTCACAGAAATATTCTTATTCCCTGTTTATAACAACGAAACTTAGAGCAAGTTGAGAGACTACATTATTCATGTTATCATCAGATAAGCCAATAAAGAATAAAAGCAACTATTGTGACCATACTCGAGCTTTATATAATAATTACTAAAAATAAGTTTTCAATTCATGAGCACAAATGTTCAAATACTTCAAACCGTGTTTTAACCGAACTAATATATACTTGTCCATTTTTTAATTTACTAGAAGCCAATATCAGACGGGTCAAACAGGTTACAAGCTATTCAAAGTGTACTCATGTGCATACCAAAAATGGCAAAATCTCACTATTTTGAAAGTAAAGTTTATTGAGGTCAAATAGTTATTGTAATTATACTTAGCACCTTACTTGTTTATAATTTATCTCGCATGTACATTGTTCCGTAATTCGGAATTTGCTACTTTGCAGGTACAAATTTGTCACTGATATTGATCGTGTGACTACTAATAATGAATTTTAAGTTTCACTATATCCAACAACTAGAAAAAAGTTGATTATCAATTGTCAAATTATTATATAGATGTTATGTGACCAATTAATTGATGATGTCAATATAAGAATTAACAGTGACGTAAAGCACATACTAGATACCATTAGAATCCTAACTAATGCATTTGATAAGACTACAATTTCACGAATATCAAAACTACCTTACACCATCAATATGTTTCTGGAACGCTAAGAGTTAATATCATTCATTTCAGTTCTACTTTGATATACATCTTCAACAAAGAATGTCACATTGTAATGCAAAGCATCAATGCAAGTCCGTGTTATATCAAAAGGATCTCAAATGTACTTTCTAACAGTAAAAATTATGTAGAATATTTGCAAGTCAAGCACAACTAAAACTTAACATGATCATTATAAATTTTACAGAGAAGTATCATTATTGTGCAAGGCTTAGTAGTATTTCAAACGTTCATGGTATGTGTGTTGCATCATAATAGCCATAACCTCATTTCAAGCACTAACGCCAACGGACACCATTGTTAACTATAGTTTCGACATTCTAGTATCTACCAAGGTCCAAACTATGTCAATGTGACCTACACCACAAAGCTCCTAAGGGTATAAGATGTTGCTACTGTCGATTAGTAGCAATTAGCAAACTATAGTTAAACGTTTACCAGGTTTGTTGACAAAAGATCAGTCTGGTTATGACTTAACACTGAAACTACAACATAATTCGTTTGGTTCATCATTCGCCTCAATTTTCAAATCCTAACTCTACGTATACAGTAATTCTCACAGAATACAGTATATGTTCATCTTAAACATCTTCGTCGTAATGGTACGTATACAGTTATCACAAATTCAACTAGATATTCATCAACAACACACACAGTTACACTAAACCACTCAAATTACAACACACACTTTCTGATTCATCAACAACACTCACCAGTCTAGAGTCTACACACCTATTAGTGTGGCTAGCCAACACTCGAGTAAGCATAACATTCTAATCTGGCATCATATTTAACTAATTAAAGTCTACTAAGCCAAAAACCGTTGATAACCGCCAACGCTCAACACTCTACATGCTTATTAGTATTCCTAACCAACACTCGAGTAAACATAACCTTCTATTTTGACATAATTCTAGCGCTACCACACATTACTAATAGCTAACAGTTACCACACAATATTCATCAACTTTATAACATCAATCACCACAGATCTACCACATAAATCAACTTTATAGCAACGAGTCACAAAAACTTCACTAAAAACAGCTTAACAGATATCAACCGGTACAAAATAAACATCAATCGGTACAAAATAAACAAAATCCGAAGCAATTACCGAATTGAGTGATGAGAAAATCAGATAAAAAGTGAGAGTGACGAACTGAGTGATTGGGGAAAGTGACGATTAAACCCTAACGGTGAGCTTCGACTAAACCATAACGAATTGAGTGATTGGGGAAAGTGAGAGTGACGATTTGGATTTGGGGAAAGTGAGAGTGACGATTTTATGAAAAAGAGTTAATAAAAAGGTCAAATTAGATGGATATGTTAATAAACGGTCAACTGTCTAATCATTCTAAAATTATGAGTTAATAAAGGTGAAATAAGATATTTTAGTTAAATATTATAAGTAGTAAAGTTTTTATAAAATATTTTGTTAAAAAATTTGAAGAGTAAAAGTCAATGTTTTAAAAAACGGATTTTTAATTGACCTGGTCGAGCCATTGGGTCAGTCACGGTTCAATTGGGGTCAATCGGGTTGGTCGCTCAAAACCGCCTACCGGTCACTCAACTGATACACGGTTCAACGGGCCGGGTCAACCCGGGTTTTAAAAAAATGGTAAAAGCAAACTTAACTTTAATACACTTAAAATTTAACGATCTTGCAAACAAAAACGAGCCTCGTATTTTCATTTTCAACAAGTACAGATACAAGGTAGACTTTTTATATCACTTTTATATATATATATATATATATATATATATATATATATATATATATATATATATATATATATATATATATAAACTACACTTTTGCTCACACTTTTTAAAAAATGTGGATAAAAGTAAGACTATTACTTACACTTTTTTAAAAGTGTGGGTAAAAACAAAACTATTACTTACACTTTTTAAAAAGTGTGGGTAAAAGTAAGACTATTACTTACACTTTTCAAAAAGTGTGAGTAAAACTACACTTTTTCTCACACTCTACGTAAAGTGTGTGTATAAATTAGACTTTTGCTCATACTTTTTAAAAAGTGTGGGTAAAAGTAAGACTATTACTTACACTTTTTTAAAAGTGTGTGTATAAATTTGACTTTTTGCTTACACTTTTCTAAAAGTGTAGGCATAAATAGACTTTTACTTACATTTTATGTAAAGTGTGGGTAAAAGTTTAATTTTTGCTTACATTTTTTTTTAAAAGTGTGAGTAAACATGTATTTTTACTTACACTTTTTTTGTGTGTCATTAAAAATGGTGTCACTAAAAGGTCTTTTTCTTGTAGTGGTTGTTCAAACTACCTTTGGATATATATATATATATATATATATATATATATATATATATATATATATATATATATATATTTGAACGGCGAGTTAGTAGTTAGTGATTCGAGCCCACAGTGACATCCAATTGGGCAATATGCAAGCATCGAACCTTTCTCCTTAGGGTTCCCCACTCCTGCTTCTATTTTTTCGGGCCCCTAAAGGTCCATGGTGAGACTCGAACCTGAGACCTCTCCAAAAATACCTCCTCAAAATTATCCTTGGTGGCCAACTGAGCTAGCTCAGTTGGTTTACTTTTGGATCATTTGAAGGTACCGAACCAGTGTGTATTTTCAAACAAAGAGATCTAGTAAGTACGTACTAGAATAGGAGATAAAAATCCTATCCCACACTTGGATTTTTCTTAAGAATATGCACTTCAGATTCAATTGATTACTTGATTGGACAAATGATCCAAAACTTGCAAAAAAGAAACATGTAATATATTTTTTTTTTCTTCTAGCTTCATGCTAGATAATTCATATCTATATATGTATTATTGCCACTAAAAAAATGAATGACTGCATGCAATATGAGTCCATTAAGAAACCTATTGATCTCATAATAAAATTTAACTAACTTTGTATCATTTACAGCCATAATGAATGGGATGGTATTTTATAGGGTGGCAATTTCTGACCCGACACGAAATCCGATCTGAAACCGACACGAAAATTAATAGGTTCTGGTTGAGCTAAACAGATTTCGGGTCAGGTTTAGGTCGACACGTCTAACCCGTTTATTAAACAGGTCATGTTTGGGTTGAGAATAAAATAAACGGGTCGACCCGTCAACCCGTTTAAGTTTTTTTCTTAAATTAAAAATTATTTATATTTAATTATACGGGTTAAACTGGTCGACCCGCTAACCGTTTAACTCGTGTAATGTGTTAACTATTTTATATAAAACGGATTGAATGTGTAAACCCAAAACCCGTTTAACATATTCAAGTTTTTAACCCCTGTAACTTATTTAACACGTCAGCCCAAGTATATATATGGGTTGAATGGGTCAGATTCGGGTTACTTGTAAACAGGTTAGGGTTAACGTAGCTGACCCGATGATTTAAATGGGTCAAGTTCGGGTTGGGGTTTTCTAACCCGCCAACCTGACAACCCGAACCCGCCAACCCGAACCCGACCCAAATTGCCACCCCTAGTATTTTAATCATTTTACATTATCAAGAAGAGCATAGTTAGTTCACATTTTTTAACTGGTCAAACTGACTAACGATCAACGATTAATTGGACTATACTTGTAACGGGTGTTTCATTTTAATAGTAGATACTTTTTATGAAGGTCAGCTAAGCATCGTAAGTAAATTGCTCCTAGTTGTTTAATCATCTAATAACCAGTCATTTTTTTATAAAGGATCACTACGAGCTAGACTCAATAAAATTTGATCAATCATTTTTTATGTCGTTAAGGTGAATTGAAACACGAATTCTCTTTTTCCATCATTGACTGAATCATTGTTTGCAATAGATCTCTTTACTTGTATGATTTAGGTGTCTCATATGTCTCGAAGAAGGGATTCAATTAATGAGATTTGGCATGATACCAATGAGATCGATGATATCAATGAGATTCATGGAAAGTACCACAGTAAAAATGTAGAAGTATTTTTTTGATAATTTTCACTATAGGTTCATAATTTGAGATACATTTTCTATTATATAGTTCTAAAATATTTGATTATTAAAGATAATGAATAGTTATCTTTACTTGTATTAAAGGTAGAAAGTGATTCGATTGACAGGATTTGGTATGACAGCTATGAAATCGATGAGATTCTATTAAACAAAAATACAACAAAACTATATGCAAGGAAGTAGTCGAGTATGATCTCGTAGATACTAACTTGTGTTTCGTAGTATTGGCTAATTTGGATCGATACATGCATGGTCGTCAACACTTCTATCATATTTGTAACTGCTACTTGATAATAGGCATTGCGCAAAATATTACTAAGAGACTAAGGGCTTGTTTGTTTAATATTTTTTTTTATTAAGTCATGTTTAATTAAGAGGTGACTTAATGTAGACAAGTTCAGTTTTATTACATAATATTTTAAGTCATCTTTCTCTATTATGTCACAAACAAACAGTTTTCATACGACTTAATTAATTCAGTTTTTTCATATTAAGTCAATTAAGTCTAAATCAAACACCCCTAAGCTTATTGTCTTACAAAATTGAAGTATATATTTGTAACTTATAAGAACTTAAGAAAGATAACTTTTAATAATATTTTAAAATCAAATAATACTTTAGGGACGACAATTATAAAATTGGCAAATGGTCATTTAGCTCGCTTCTGGAAAGATACTTGGATAGGTGAATGTCCTCTCAAAGATCGATACAATCGTCTTTTTCGTCTTGATTGCAATGAAGATGCAAAAGTGTGTGATCGTTTTATAAATGGAGAGTGGAATTGGAATTGGCGTCGTAATATCACATCTGGTCGCAATAGCACTCTCCTGGCCACCCTTCTCTCAGAGATCCATCACGTAAGTATGTCCTCTAATATAGATTCTTGGATTTGGTCGTTAAGTATGGATGGCTCATTCACTGTTCGGGAAACACGACAATACATTGATGATATTATCCTCCCATCCTTGGACACCCCTACACGATGGTGTAAATCTCTTCCGATTAAGGTTTACATCTTCATATGGCGAGCTATGCTTGATAGACTCCCTCATCGTCTTAATCTATCTCGAAAGGGTCTCGATCTCCAAACCATATGTTGCCCTGTATGTAACTTCAATGTTGAATCCACCGATCATATTCTTTTCTCTTGTGAATTGGCCTCCAACATTTGGAGACGTGTTCAGATGTGGAGTGGTTATCAGTTTCCTACATCTATTCCTCTAACGGAGGCTATGTCTTGGATCGATAATTCGCAATCTTCAAAGGATAACAAAGTTAAGATGGAAGTTATAGCTGCAACAACTTGTTGGTTCATATGGAAGTTTCGGAACAACGTCGTTTTCAACTCTCGCTCTATGAGGAAAAGCGACATTTTTGATAATATTCGTTTATTTTCTTACTTTTGGTTAAAATTTAGAACTTTTTTATTTGTAAGCCGGAATGATTGGTTGCAACACCCTTTGTAACTCTCATGTTTTTTTTTTTTTTTTTTTCTAGCTCCTTGCTAGTTTATTTTAATAAATTTGCCGTTCAAAAAAAAAAAGGTACATATACAGTTTATACAGTCATATTACAATTTGAAATGACTAAATTTACAAATCTAGTAAAAAGTGGTAAAAGAAACTCTAACTAGAAAATTGTTATTCTAAAAGTGGTAATTATCTAGAACATATTGATATACAGTAATATTCTGATCGTTTTTAGTTACTAACTACATATAGATAGACAAATTCGGTCATCATCTATACTACTATATAATGTACTAGCTTCATAACCTGCCCGGTAGGCGGGTTCGCTTCATAATAATATAGATAATATTAACAGGAAGAAAATAAATATTGATAAACGCAAAACATAATAAAAAAAAAATAATTTTGTTTAAATAAATTGTTGATTTTACACAAAAAATAATGCTTATTCAAATCCGACATAAAACTTCTTTATAAACGACATTTGTAGTTGAGTTACAATAGTTGCCGTCTTTATCTAAAGATAGAACCTTCAATCCTCGCTTAATTTTGGATGTTCATCTAACATAAAGGAACTATAACTGTAGTGTCCACTTTACTTTATTGATGGGAAGTCCTCTTTACTCATTTGATCAACTTTAGCTCTTTTTGGTCCCCATTTCACTACGTCATTTGTTCATTAAACCATGTCAATTGCTAAAATAGGATTATTTGAAAAGGCACCATTTTGCCTTTTGCAGTTGATACATACGACGAAAGTAAATGTTTAAGACCAAAACCTTGTGTGTATGAGGAGGTTAAGCATTGCCTTATGTAGTTGATACAACAGCTACACTTGCAGTATCATCACCAACTGTGCTAGCATTGATACATGAGTGAGCCACTTTTAGCATCAATTCCACCTTTGCCTTTTATATGGAAAATTGTGTAGATATGTATATTGTAGCAAGTAATTAATGACCGGCTAAGGGTCAGGTAGCATCTCAAGATGGCACATGCCTTTGTCATAGATTGCATTACGCACCATTCTTAAACTGCACACCTGTCAATTTGACGAAAAGTGAAAAACTGCATAAGATATATTGGTATGTTGTGAAGTCTGCAATAGTGGTACACATTATTTCGAACATTTGCTTATCAATGGATCAATTATGTTATGTGATTCTCAAGTGCGTCAGATAAAAACACATGGTCAGAAAGGACCCAAAGTCGGCAAAGTGTATTTTTATCACTTTCCTAATACTACAATTTTATAAGCATATTCATTTAAATAATAAACTTTTTGAGGAAAAAAAAGGGGGACAACAAAGGTCGTGATACAACTCAACTAAAATATTTCAAAAGAATGTAAATTAGTTCAGATGAACAATTATATGTGAATTACATACCTCTAAAGGTGGGTTACCATGCATACGTGGACCCTGAACTGTCATTTAACTTGTTGAAGCTTTGAAAAAGTGTGTAATGTGAGCAATAAAGAATCTTGCAATAATGCTACTTTGATCCATGATGTTGAAGATGATAATTTAACAGCCTAAAAGCATGAAGCATGAAACAAATGAGAGCAATAAGAGTGTTTGGTTGCGTTAAAGGGTATAAACCAAAAAGGGCTATGGTACAACATGAAGGGTATCGATAAACATTAACATAGTCGTCATAAACCTACCCGCATATTAGTTTTTGGATATTCTCGGTGTATAGAAATTGATATATAGGTACATTAAAAAAATATAACAAAAGAAACCTCAACAAACGCTACAATTAATACAAATAGGTTAGTTTCAAGTTTCAAAGATGGTGCCTCGCAGATGGTATGACACTACAATTTTCCACTTAGAATACTGTGATATATCCTAAATAGACTTGTTTTTCGAAACAGTTTAATATTTTGTATATCTAACTGAATTTGAATAATATGGTTTTGCCAAATTTCACACATAAATTCTCACTATGAAAAGACAACTACACAACCAAATCCAATATTTTGTATTACGTATATCTAACTACAAAATTCAGCATTAGATGTTTGGTATACCAAAGCATATCCTATTTACAGCAGGTGTCTCCTCCAAAGGTAATCAAATAGGATAGTCGCGCAATGGTTAACTATTTATGTTATATCGAAAAGCTTAATAAATTATATCATTTCATCCATAGACAGTCTCACAAAATAGCTAAGTTAACCTAAATCAACCTAAACACAAACTTTACATAACTAAAACTGGGAATTGCCATTCAAAAAAAAAAACAAAAACAAAAAAAACCGAGGATCCAAATTATACCAGGTAAAAGCCGCATCGTCAATTAGAACAACGAATTTCACTACCACACCTCGCCTAAAAATACTGAACAAATATATATTACGACAACTCTAACACTTACTTTCCTTGCAGCCCTAATGAGAAGCCAGCAGAACAATGTATGTACCAAACGCTACCAATGGGATATAGAGATCCGGAGCATTGGTATCATAGTAGGGGGCTTATATGATAGCCTACCCCGTACCGGCTCAGTAATTCTTCTCCAATGACCCTATAGACAAGAAAAGAAATCACCAAAATATATAATTAGCAAAGGAAGGACAAAAGGAAGGCAGGTAAAATGAAAAAAAAAAATACTTACCCTGTGTAGAAACGGAAAGAAAATAAATGGTCATTGACTTGGAAATAATATCATGGACCAGACAAGTATCGACTAATTTGTGAACAGAGAAAAGTGTAAATAAGTACACATCAAACATTAAAATCACAAGCATCTGATGAGGCGAAAAATGAACCGTTTTTAGGGGGTCATTTAAGCCCGGAATTGAATTTATTTGATCAAATATTGCCCTAAATCGTTCATTTTGTGATTTTAGGTACTTTGGGAGTGAATTCTGGAAAAGGAAGCATTTTGGACGTTTTTGGAGCATAAAAGTGAAGAAAACGGCAAAGACTTAATTTTCCATGGTGAGAACAGTACCTGACGGCGTCAAGAAGGGAATTGTGACGGCGTCAGGAGTAAAATCCATGACGACCCAGAGAAAACCTGAAGGCGTCAAGAGAAGGGCATCAAGAGTTAAATTGGTGACGGCCTGAAGATGGACTACACGTGACGGCGTCAAACCTAGATCTAGGCAGTCCGAGGAGTTTATTGGCGGCGAGATGACGGCGTCAGACATTTACTCTTGACACCGTCACCTCACAAAATCTATATATACTTTTCTATTTTTCATTCATTAGAAGAGGAACTTGTGTGGAGAATACTAGGGTCGAACCTAATAAACCCTAGGTCGTTTGTAACAGTATTTTCAAGGGTTTTCACCCCTTGAAACCTTTCATGTTCAATTAAGATAAGTCCTCTTTCAATTCATTCAATATGTCTATGTGTTGTTTGAATATATCTTATGCTTGTCTTGATTTTAACATGCTAGGCTAGATCTTTCATGTGTTTGCTTAGATGTAATGAAACCTAGATGTTAATTATAGGTTGATTGCTTGTTTATAGTTGTAATGGATGAATGATTTCAATGTTAGGCTTAAGAAAACTGGCATATCTCCATTGTGTAACTTGCTTGAACGTCTTAAGAAACATGAACAGATGTGTGCTAGGTTTTTATGATTATATTTAATGCATGAGCGAATTCTAGTGATCCCATGTTAGGAGCTTCTTAGCCGGCTCGACATAGGAGTGAAGTAGGAGCTTATAGGATTGGAGAAGTAAGTACGCCACCCCATGAATGGTATTAAGGAATACAAACCGTCATCCACGCAACTGTAACAAGTAATTAACCTGTAAAAGATATCTAGGGAGTAGTGAAACCTAAGTAAACACAATTCTCTCATATATTGCTCACACCTCTATCTTAATTTAGTTTATTTTCATTTTTAGCATTTTATTTTGATTGCATCTTAGTAATTGGGTTAGTTGATTAGCAACTAATTCCGCCCAACTCCTTCAAAACCGAGATTTTTAATTGCTTTTCTAAAAACATAAAAATACAAAAAGAATCATCCCTCATCTCTAGACCTAGTCTTTAGGTTTTCTAATCCTAGCGACACTATTCCCAAGTTGAACGATCAATCCCCCGGTACTTGTCACTATACTATACTACAACGATCAGGTACACTGCCTGGTGGGGGTTGTAAGCTTCTCGAGATCCCTCGAGAGGTAAAGCCTGGTGCAATTCCCACGCATCAAGTTTTTGGCGCCGCTGCCAGGGAATAGTTATTGTCTAGGTTAGAATTTCTTTTTATTAGGTCTACTTGCTAGATTTCTTTCTAGTAAGATTTTATTTTTATTTTTTTAGTTTCTCTTTAGTCTATCTTATTTCTTCGTGTTTTTGTTCGTATTCTTTACCATCCGACATCATGGAAGGTGGTAACATCTTTGAACCCATCAACCCACCACAACAATACCACCCACAAAACCCACCACTAGTTAACCAACCTCTTAGGCCCCGAACCCTAGGAGAGTATTCCCGACCTAGCCACCAAGGCTATCGAAACACCATTGAGCTCACCCAAGGAGCCAATGTGTCTCCCTTGCGATCCGACACCATCCGGTTGGTGCACAGCGGATGTGCATTTCATTGACTTCGTTCCGAAGATCCAAATCAACATCTCAAGGACTTCCTTAAAATCGTAGATTCTATAGACCTTGATGTTACAACTAGAGAGTCAACCCGATTACGCCTATTCCAATTCTCTCTACGTGATCAAGCTAGTCAATGGCTTGAACGTTTACCCGCGGGATCCATCACCTCATGGGATGATCTCACCACTCGTTTCCTTGCTCAATTTTTCCCACCGGGGAGAACTACCAAGCTTAGAAATGATATCTTGATGTTCCAACAACGTCAAGGTGAAACTCTATATGAAGCATGGACTCGTTTAAAGGACTTACTCCAAAAAGTCCCTCATCATGGCATAGATCTTTGGCTCCAAGTCCAAATCTTCTATGACCATATTGATCTCTCCACAAGGCGAACCATTGACCAATCGGCCGGTGGCAAGCTACGTGATCTAAGTGCGGAAGAATCATGGGAACTCATAGAAGATCTTGCTCTCTATGACAACGAAAGTTGGAATGATCCCCGTGATTTGAACAAAACGGTCAAGGCAATATCTTTGCCTTCGAACAATTCTAGCACTCCCGACCGTAGGATCATGGAACTTGAAGGTCGAGTCAAGTTTCTCATGAAATCTTACGAATCTCCCAAGCTTCTTCATGTAAATTGTGTAATGGCCCTCACGAAACTCATAACTGCATGAAGCTTCCAAAACGTGCTTATAACGAATTCACATCGTCACATGTTGGTCGAGGTCCACGAAACTTTGACGAGGCCTATGAGGCATGGAAGGACAAGCCCAACTTCAGAGGATACCAAACTCGGAGCGTGTCCTTCAATGATTCCTCCCCACTCGAATGGTCCGAGCATTTTCCTTCACAAAACACTCCTAGGCACGGATATGAAGATGCCTTGCGGAAGTTCATCCTATCTCAAGAATTACAGCTCTCTATGCTCGAGACTAAATTTAAACAACAGCAAGCCGATATGAATAACAAGATTTGTAATATGTTAAATGCTATTAAAGAGCACGCTGTTAATAAACCAATTCAAGCTGAAGAGGTCAAATTCGTTACCGTCATGAATCAGCCAACCTCTCCTGTGAAAATAAAAAGTCCTAGTAAACTCTTTAAACATCTGTCGCCAAATGAAAAAGATGTAGGGAACCCTGTTAACCCCCTAGGACCGATCCATTTTGTAAATACTATCACCACAATATCTGCTCCTACACCTAACCTGAACCAACAACCAACTGGAAATATAGGTCATACAGCTAAGGATGAAACCTCAAGGATGGACCACGAATTGGCCAAAAGCCCTACCAACTCATTCGAGCACTCCGTCATGCAAGAGTCTAGCAAATTGGGTGAAGTGAAAGAGAGATCGAAAGAGCATACGAGAAATCCAGCGATTTTGGGTAAATCTATTATAGAGAAACCTGAGAAAAAATTAGTGGATATGACTAGTGGGAGTAGTGATAGGACTGAGGGAAGCAACTCTAAAGTTTTCAAGATTTCCTACACTATTAGGAAAAGGCTCTTAACCGATAGTCATATAGATCCTAGCCTCCCTGTCAACATAATCCCCTTTTCCTTATACCACGAAGCCTTCCCTGGACGCACGTTGTATGAAAGAATCAATAACGCAAGGGTAATAAAAGATTTATCAGTCATGATTGGAGAACTTGTCTACAACATCGACCTCACTGTGGTCGATGACATAGACCCCGTCACTAATCTGACATTAACCAACCTTGTTCTAGGGAAACCATTTGTCAATGAATCGGGAGTAATCCTTGATGAGAAGGAGGGTAGTGCATTGTTCACCAATGGTGTCAAGAAAGTAATTTTTTGTAGGGGTAATGAGGAGGTGTACGAGTACCGTCCCTCCCTAGAGGGGAGTATTTATGGATCAAGGGATGGAAGATCGGGGAAGATAATGCGACGTGATCCGAATAATCTCAAAATTTCCTGCATGATTGGTCAAAAGTATTTCGATAACATCTACATTAACGTATTCCTACCTAAGAATTTTATGTCCCTATTCCACTATAACAATATATGTAAATGGGGAATGATTTATAAGGGAGAGAAAGTGGTTGGTAGAGATCATGAAATCCAGGTATTCGTAGGAAATATGTCATTCACTATGGAATTTACAATCGTGGACAACATCGAAGACTATGTTGACCCAAGGTTGTCACAAGTTGTTTTCGGAGCACCTTTCTGTGAAATCACTAGTTTAATAGTCGATGACCGGAACGGAATCATGACCTTCGCTGATGGAGTAAGGAGGGTGTCATACCAAACGCCATACAAGAGAAAAGATCTAAAGGAAATCGATTGTGACGGGCTTGATAGGCTAAGTTCTCAACTTATCTTATGTGATGAAGATGTTCGGAGAGGATGTAAGAACACTTCTGATTTATCATGTGGGTTCTTTAAGGATGTTAGTAAACTTGGGTCTAAGTATCGAAAAAATGTCTTTGAGTTCGAAGACCCAAAATACCTGCACTATGAAAGTGATACCAATACAGGAGATGACCTAGAGAGTGAAACCAACGATGAGGTCATGTAGTAACCCATGACCTTGAGTCTAGCTACAAGACTCGTAAATAAAGAAAAGCGCTTCTTGGGAGGCAACCCATGTTTTGTGTGATTTTTATTGATTGTTATTTGCTTCCGTATGCATGTTTTATTTTTATTGTTGGTAGATCATGTTTCAAAACTAAAATGGTGAAAATACTTTATTTTGTTGTTTGGCTTAGTCTTAACTTCATCCAAGGGTATTTCGCAAAACATAAGTGTACGGGGAAACCCCAAATATGTTTTTAAGAAACAAACTCGATCATGAATCTCCACAATATTAAGTGAACATGTATATTCGTATTTGTTAGAGTCAAATGCTTGTATCGAGTCATAATGATGTTTTGCAGGATTTTCCAGGAAGTAGGACAAAGTTTTTCCAGAAATTTTCCGGAAACTTAACATAAGAATTTCTGCAGGTCACTTCTGACGGCGTCAGGAAGTAACCCCTGACGGCGTCACGTGTAAAATTCTGGAAATTTTACCAGTTTTGTTTTTCTAACGGAGTATTAAAGTTTTTGTTGAATCTTTAGTTTTATAATCTCCAGGAAATCTGTAAACATCATTCCACAAGCATTATATCTTATTTTGTTTTCTACGATTTATTAGCATATATAGATTGCCGCCGATTTTACGCGAGGTTGCCTTGTTTGTTTTCTCAGGTTTAACAGGTTATGTTTGACAATAATATGATTTATATTCTGGAAGGGAAGCTTTGATTGTTCATTTTCTTGAAGGAAGATCTAACCTCGCTACCTTATTATCCTTACCGAGCGAATCAAGGGAGTATTTGACTTCATTCTTTTTACTTATTTCACTTTTACATTCTTTACTTGAACATTGGGGATAATGTTCATCCTAAGTGTAAGGGGAGGGTAAAATGATGATACCTTACAGATACACTTTCGCTTGAGTTTGTTTGTTTAATAGTAGATGTGTAATAAAACTATGAGAAATACTTGTTAGTGTAATTTTAGCGCCAAATTTAAATTTTTTTACAACATTTAGGAGTGAAACTTGAGCCATAGCAAGCGTCTCATGGATAGGAGATTGTATGACTAGCACAAAACCGTACTATTCAAAAAAAATTTCAACCCAAATATGTGAGGTTCGCCTTTAGATTTGATAGGAAAAGCATTTATTATTAGTGCTTATGAGTGTACCGGTAGCATTTAGATTCTAGAACTTGCGTTAGTGATGCATCCCGAGACCGCTAGTGAGACTACATTTGTGTAGTAGGATTTACTACATGATAAGAGGCATTAGGATCACCCTTGTGTTAAACCCGTATCATAATTACTTGACCATTTAAGTCATATTACTTGGCTAGTTAAGTCAATTAATTTTTCCCACACCTTAGCGTTGTACTCATTTTTAGTACACGAACCCCCTAGTACACCCCTCCGAGCCTATCTTTTCGTTTCTAACTTTAAGCATCTTACTTAAAGGAAGAATTTGTTACACCCCACTTAAATGTACACCCAAATCGCCTTAGCCTTTCGTGTATGCACTCATTTTTAGTGCATTATTGTCATTTGTTTAAACCCTTAGTTAATTATCTAATTGATTACATAGTTGCTAAGTCGAGTCATATCCTTGTACATATTGTTTTGGGACGATTGAGACTCATGGGTAAAGTACTATTGATATGGAGTAATGGGGAAGAACATAATATTATTACCCCCATATGTGCGTTAATCTTAAAAGTACTCCAAGTGTTTTGATTATCTTAATTCGAGTCATTAGATTAGTTTATTGTAAAGTATGTAAAAATTCAAGTGTAAGGGGAATGTTCATTCCCTATGATGTATTATTTTGGATGATAGGGTAAGAGTGTATGCAAAAAAAAAAAAAAAAAAAAAAAAAAAAAAAAAATCGAAAAATCGAAAAATCAAGAAAAAGAAGAAAAAAAATAGAAAAAGAAAAGAGAAAAAACATACGGACTACCATCCCGTTTCATTCTATGTTCATTTTATGTTTTTGTTATTTTTTTATTTATTAGCTTAAGTCGAGTCTAGTCTTGGCTTAGCAACGCCACATTGTACATGTAATTAACCAAGATGATTAACTCGCCACCAGTAAAGACTGCCTATATCCAACAAAACTGTGTATTCCATATCCCTACACCTAACGTTACAACCATTTGAAAGACCTCTTTGATAGTTTATCCTAGGTGCTTACGCCATGTGGTGGAGGTTTGATCCTCTCCCAAGCCTATGATAATCTATTTTTGTTATGACAGGTAGTGAGAGATGTTTTTCATTTCCATATTGTGATATTACTTTATTACACCAGAGAGATGTGAGTATCTAAACACTATTTGTGAGGTGCTAGTATATGACCTCCGTGCTTGTCTTTGGTCTTTAGTGGAACGATTATTTGTTGTAATTACTTTTATATTAGTGTTAAATGACCTCAAACTTGTATTTTGATTAGAATAAAAGCGCATTTGCTTGAGGACAAGCAAATCTCACGTGTAAGGGTATATGATGAGGCGAAAAATGAACCATTTTTAGGGGGTCATTTAAGCCCGGAATTGAATTTATTTGATCAAATATTACCCTAAATCGTTCCTTTTGTGATTTTAGGTACTTTGGGAGTGAATTCTGGAAAAGGAAGCATTTTGGACGTTTTTGGAGCATAAAAGTGAAGAAAACGGCAAAGACTTAATTTTCCATGGTGAGAACAGTACCTGACGGCGTCAAGAAGGGAATTGTGACGGCGTCAGGAGTAAAATCCATGACGACCCAGAGAAAACCTGAAGGCGTCAAGAGTTAAATTGGTGACGGCCTGAAGATGGACTACACGTGACGGCGTTAAACCTAGATCTAGGCAGTCCGAGGAGTTTATTGGCGGCGAGATGACGGCGTCAGACATTTACTCTTGACGCCGTCACCTCACAAAATCTATATATACTTTTCTATTTTTCATTCATTAGAAGAGGAACTTGTGTGGAGAATACTAGGGTCGAACCTAATAAACCCTAGGTCGTTTGTAACAGTATTTTCAAGGGTTTTCACCCCTTGAAACCTTTCATGTTCAATTAAGATAAGTCCTCTTTCAATTCATTCAATATGTCTATGTGTTGTTTGAATATATCCTAAGCTTGTCTTGATTTTAACATGCTAGGCTAGATCTTTCATGTGTTTGCTTAGATGTAATGAAACCTAGATGTTAATTATAGGTTGATTGCTTGTTTATAGTTGTAATGGATGAATGATTTCAATGTTAGGCTTAAGAAAACTGGCAAATCTCCATTGTGTAACTTGCTTGAATATCTTAAGAAACATGAACCGATGTGTACTAGGTTTTTATGATTGTATTTAATGCATGAGCGAATTCTAGTGATCCCATGTTAGGAGCTTCTTAGCCGGCTCGACATAGGAGTGAAGTAAGAGCTTATAGGATTGGGGAAGTAAGTACGCCACCCCATGAATGGTATTAAGGAATACATTCCATCATCCACGCAACTGTAACAAGTAATTAACCTGTAAAAGATATCTAGGGAGTAGTGAAACCTAAGTAAACACAATTCTCCCATATATTGCTCACACCTCTATCTTAATTTAGTTTATTTTCATTTTTAGCATTTTATTTTGATTGCATCTTAGTAATTGGGTTAGTTGATTAGCAACTAATTCCGCCCAACTCCTTCAAAACCGAGATTTTTAATTGCTTTTCTAAAAACATAAAAATACAAAAAGAATCATCCCTCATCTCTAGACCTAGTCTTTAGGTTTTCTAATCCTAGCGACACTATTCCCAAGTTGAACGATCAATCCCCCGGTACTTGTCACTATACTATACTACAACGATCAGGTACACTGCCTGGTGGGGGTTGTAAGCTTCTCGAGATCCCTCGAGAGGTAAAGCCTGGTGCAATTCCCACGCATCAGCATCATATTACAGTGATTGTGCTGGCTGAGATGCGACACTGTGATCAAAATAGTAGAGCACAGCATCATATCAAAGTGATTGTGCAAGTTGAGAATTTCAACGATTTCAAGACTTGTCTTTTTGGAATCAAGTTTCAATATATTCCCCATTACAGCTATTTATGCGAATTCTAAGCTTTTCTTGGTGCCACGTACACACCTGCACAAAATATCAATAAAAAAGTTTCAATAAATTTATATTATCAAACAACATGAACACAAATGATATTAAGTTTAAAGTTAAAATTCATACCTCAAACTTTTCGAACTCAAAATAAGCGACTGAGGACATGCTATTATGTTATCTAAACAGATACTAATATAATGCAATTTGCACAAGTTAAAGATATTTTCTTTTTCCTAACCAGGTATTTTCTTACAGTTTTATAATGCTTAATAGACAATATAATGTAATTTGCACAAGTAAAAGATATTTTCTTTATCCTAACTAGGCAAATTTCATGCCATAGCCCATATAACCCGACCATGATCTTTTGATCAGAGAAAGTCCACCCACCTTTAGTAGACTGACGACACATTTTTGTGAGAAGATAATCATATTAGAATTTAAAAAAATAAAGAGTTACCAACCTGTGAAGTGTAAGAGAAGAGGGAAAATTGTAGAGCATTTGTTCCGCATTGTTGAATGCCATTAGGAAAATCATCAATTTGTGCTTGTTTGGCTATGTCAAATTCAGAAGGATCCAAATTACTAACCCTTTAGTCTCTCCTGAAGATCATGTGAACACATTATTATAAGTATGGGAGGGGGCTCAAATTTTTGTTTCATATACAAATACAAAAGATGAAATGTCATCACAGATTGAACAGATTCTACTAAAGGCGGACAAAAAAAGCATAAGTAGATTGGAAGAAGATGAAATAGAATATTTCATACCGGCATAGTACCATAACCATCAGCAACCTTGCACCCAAACATTGAAAATAGCGGTTTGTGATATTTATGATCCTGTTCCACCATGAAAAAACAATTATATCTACCTACAATATTCTGAGATAAAACAGGTAACATAAAAAAGTTCCATGACACTCACAATTTCTGTTATAGGGGTGTTTGGTTGTGTTAAAGTGATATAGGTTGTCTGTTTGTTAGATTTATTGGGGTGATTGGTTGTATATATTGATGCATAGTCTCTCCAACTCGCTAAAAAGGTTAAACATATAAAGATCAAGAATTAAGCTTACTCGACTTGCTTCGACTAATGGCCCAATCTCTCGCATTTTCCATCCAATTGTGAAACCCCTTTTCCTGCATCATACAAAAGCTTGGACAGATAATTAATCAATGTAACAAAATAATATAAATGAATAGCTAAATGGCGATTTAAATTTCTTCACAAAAGCAGGAATATGAAATATAGCTGTATAACTATTGAATAACGTCTAACTGAAAGTGAAATAGAAATGCGGTTTGGAACTTGCACCGATTTCCAATTTTTACCCATCACAACAACTTAATAGCTAATTTATTTTGTGTAACTTTAAAAAGGCTAATGTTATCGAATTTCTAAGTAATGAGGTTGGTGTCACTTTTGATACTTATACTAAAGTATGTACAGAACATCTATCACAATTATACTTTCTTTCAACGGAATTGTATAAATGAATGGAACCCCGCTAATTTAGAGAATATATATATAACAAATAACTTGACATTTTTAGCTTTAAGCTATGGTTGCAATATTAGTAGAAATGAATTTAAAGCTTGCCTTTATTCTTTGTGGAAAAGGCCCCACCAACATATACTTCTTAAGTGTCTTATGTGCTTTACATTCTAGCTGCAAAAGCCTAAAAACAAAAGGAAAAAAGATGTCATTTATGGTTATAACTTTGTTGCATAACACAAAACCGGGAAAAAGAACATATAAAAAGATAGATAAGATCATACCCACTGAAAAAATATAACCTTAACAAAGCCCATTAGGTTAACCATATTGCACAAGAGCCATGGCAGCAGCCTTTGCTAACAAAGTAGTCAATGTAAGTACGTTACAACCTTAGACTTAACCTAAACATCGAAGAATTCAATCACCAACAATCAAAACCCATAAAATCTACGCACATTATCTTTAATGACTAACATTAACCTGCTATGACGGTCATTCATTAGATGTTTGTTCTTTCAGCCGCCAACCTGTTCACCATCGGTGTTATTGGCTACATACAATTATAGAATGTATTAGTGTTAATTTAGTGACATAAAATGCTATTCCAAAACAACGTCAATCATTAATTTCAACATTCACTTGCTTAACGTGTGCTATTGGAACACCTTCGAATCCACCTGGAAACTCTCGAATTCAATATGCAATCATAATTATGTCAAACTACCTTCAATCAAAAACCCTAAAAGATAAGAATTAGTATAAAATTAAATTGCAAAACTAATTATAGATCAATAAAATTAACCTAAAAAACATAAGACTTATACCAACGAATGTACATTTTAAGTGGATCATTGAATCAATCGATGGCAATTTATTCTAGCACGGCCGTTTACTCCAGTGGCCACATCATCAATCAAACATAAAAATCATATAAATGCAAATCAAACACAATTATTCATTCCAGTAAAAAATAAAATCAAAAACAATATTTGAATTTTTTGTTTTATCAAAGATACCTGGTGAACTTCGATTGTAATCTTTATTTATGATTTTGGATCACCATTCATGCACCTGCAAAAAGAAAAAAACAATCAAATTTAAGAGAATTTCTACTAATATTAAATACAAACCTTGATTCTGAATAAAACTGGTACGCAAATTATTTGAAACTGAAGTTTAATAACCTTGGTTAATGATGGATCGAAAGTTGTGCGATGAAGATGGAGTTTGAAAAACTGGGAATGAATTGATCGTATGTTATTGATTAAGATAATATTATGTGATTAAACTCTCCAATGATTTTCTGAAACGATTTGAAAAAAAAATCAATCCCAACAATGATTAAGATAAGAATGGAATGAATTGATGACGGTGTGTTATTGATTGACAGGAAAGATGCTCAATTTTCAGTATAATATGTAGGACCTTAGATATCACAACTTTATCACACAATATAAGCACAATATGAAGTAAAGGTGGTGACTTGATATATGTATATGTATGGCGTTAGATGTAGAGAGAAATAGATGAAGATGAGAAGTTTATTAAAGAAAAACACACACACTACACACACAAGCACACACCTCAAATGAGCCTTTGAGGTGTTTATATAGTACTTAACATGGGATGCCCTAAAGGCTTTCTATGGGCTTGGGTTTGGACTTTGTTACATGATTAGATAACAAGGCTTATATAACATAGCACATAACATATTAGCTTGCCAAGACCAAAGCCCATTGACTAATCTATTACTTATCTTAACAAACGACACAAAGTTCTAATATGAGAATGACCATCACTTTTCTATACATATTTTTAATGCTAAAAATCTCCCCCTAAGGGGTGGTCATTCGAATGATGCTCCACGTGATTAGGTCTTCTATATTCTTTGTCTTGAACTTTGTGTGTTGTTGTAGAATAGTCTTTAGTCATTGTTCCTTCATGCTTTGTGATCTTTGATAACTGACTTTACTTCGTTCTTTGTTCGTTTGTGATGTGGTGTCATCTGCCTTTCATCACTTCTGTGTTTGTGGTGGTTGTACGCCATTCCAACATGCTCATACGACTTTGAACATTGAGATTCATACATTAGCAGTTCCCTTTCTTTCACTTTGATTACTTTGTAGATTCTTCTTTTTGGCGTTGAATCTTTCTTTGAACTTTATGTTGCTTAGATCTTTGAGGGAGCTTTCATTGACTAGGTGACGTAAGTATGAGCATGTGGAATCTATCGCCATGGAGGTGATGTAATGCTGCAAGTAAACAGTTAGCAATAAATCAACTGGTACTTACAGGTTCGGAATTAGAGATCGTCAACAGCATAGTGTGAAGACTCCTTCTAATCCTTACCAAGACCGTTCCCAATTCGGATACTCCCGAGGGAGCTTACGAGACCTACTAAGTACCTCAACGAATGGGTGAGTCGCTGGGGATCACTCCACGACTGTAGACCGTTTTGAAACCACCGCGAACACTATGCGTAACCCACAAGAGATTACCGAAGTGACCTGCTGTTAGGGCTGTTTGATGTTGACCCTGGCAGGAGTTTCCATTCAATCATTGAGAAACACTTGTGTGAATTCTCTCATAAATGTTCTGGCAGACTGCTAAGATCTGCGTAGGACTCTTAAGTTTACATCTGGCGTCCTTAATGTTGAACAACCAGTGTAGAAGTATCATGTGTTCCTATGAGATCTTTTCATGAATCTCGGGGCTCTAGACGCGATAAGTGCACATTTGGTTTCCTATGCGGAGATTAGGGAGAGGTCTCCTGATTCAAAATCAACCATCTCTAAGAGACAGGTCGATAGATTACACCGGTTCCCCGTGACAATGAAACAAGCTCTTTTAAGAGAACTTAAGTGGCTAGAAGGTTAAGTGCAGTGCGTCACTGGGTCCATGACGTCTTTATCTTCAATACCAGTGTCACCTTAGCAACAACCAGTAGCATACGAATTGAACCCGGTGTCTGCCCTAAGGTTGAACATATGGAGGGCTATTTCTTTTCACCCTTTTTCATAACTTTTTTTTAATTCTTCAACCCCTTCTTTCTCCTTTCTCATTTTCTCCTTTTTTCAATCATACCTAAGGACTTCTAATTCTACTCTATTGGAATTGTCCTTGGGTAGATCCCTCCGGCTCTGGCGGATCATTGGACATAAACCTAATCATAATCACCTTATAACTCCATGATTATCCTAGATTTATTGATCACATGCCATAAAACTTTTTGTGAAAATCTCTCAAAGTGTTTATGATAATAAAACACATTGTTGTTACCACTTTGAGAGTTTTGCAACTTTTGAAGGACTCCCCCTTCACATGTGCTCATGGATTATTAAGAAATTTGCACATGCGTGAGGAGTTTGCACTTTTGAATTGATCCACTCTCAGTGAACATGACCGATTCGAGACACGTTTACATCACTAGTTAGACTAGCTTGAAATTATTACCCATCCTGGTCAAGTCCAAAGAAAGTCTCTCGATACGGTACATTCTACTGATTGGCTCCAAACGGTTAACCTAAATTGACCAGGTGATGGTCAACTGAGTCAAACTGCCTAGAGTCAATGCTCCGCGGAATATAGTGTTTCCCCGGGTCGTTATGTCCCGACGAGGTGTGAATTGTTATCAAACGGTTTCGTGATCGGGTGAATTTGGACAGGAAAAGGTTTGAGTGAGATTAAACTAAGGAATATACGAAGAGAATAGCTTAAATAAGCTATATAAACAAGATGGGAAAGTTTGAAAACCCAGAAACGTTTAAAACGTAAAAACGCGTGCGTTACGTTTAAATAAAACGTAAACGTACGAAATAAAACGCGAGTTTTGGTAAAATAAAATACTTACAAAAGTGAAAATCACATTTTTACAATCCTAATAATAAAAGAAACTTTTTTAGAAAATTAAAATTAATTTTTACAATATTTAATTAATTATTATTAACTAAAAACTAATTATTAATTACTTATTAATTATTTAAATTAACCTAAATTATAACTAATTATGAAATTACACTAAAAATATGAAAAATAAATTTGGAAAAATCTAAAATATTATAAAACTAATTTTCAAACTTAAAATATATTTTTCCTACTTTTTATATAATTACTATTAATTAAAAACTAATTTAAACTAATTAAAATTACACTAAATAATAGGAAAATGTAAAATAAGCTTAGAAAAATAAAATTAAAACTAAGAAAAATCTAAAATAATATAAAACTAATTTTAAAACAGAAAATATATTTTTAAGACTATTTAAATAATTACTATTAATTATTAACTAATTATTAATTAATAAAAACTAATATTAATTATTAAAAATACTAAATGAAAAGAGAAAATTATGAAAAATTTACAGAAATTATTTTAAAACTACATGAACTTAAGAAAATTATAAAAACAGAAAGTGCTTAAGGAAAATAAGCACTTATGCAATAAGCTTCTTAAATAGAAGCATTCACTTTAGGAAAGTTGGCTTTTTCTGATTTTTCTTTTTGAAAACTAAATAAATACTAAAAATATTAAACTTTAAAAAAGGAAAATTGGCTGGAACACAGAAATAAGCACTACAAGTGCTTATTAGCTTGACAGTTGACTTTGGTCAACTGTCAAAGCTATAAGCTTGAAATAAGCTCAGAGCTGAGAACCAGGGCTGGATTAGGATAAAAACAAGCTAAAGTAACTTGGAATAGGCTATGAAATCTAAAATGGGGCCCTGGATAAGCTGATAAGCTGAGATAAGCAATCCAAAAAGAAACTGAAAACTCAGACAAGGGACAAGATTGGGAGGAAGTGCACCCCTATTAAATGAAGCTCAAAATCCAAAATAAGACAAGGACCAAAGAGAAGAGCTTATTGGCTTTTCAAAAAGCCAATAAGCTCTCTGTGGGGCCCACTAATGAATGCATAAGGAACCTTGGAAGTTGGGGGTCTGACCCTAGTGAGCTGAAGAAGGGCATACCTTTGCCCTGCAGGTTAGTTTGAGCCAGTGTGGGGCCCACAAAAAATTTGCTAAAAATATAAAGATGGTGGAAACACAAATTTAAGCTGGTAGACTATAAGTAGAAATAAATTTCAGACCCTGAATCACTCTACAAAATTCCACAAAAATCCCACAAGTTTGGGAAAAAACTGAAATGCATGAACTTTGACTTTTGAAGAAAACTTGGAAAATGACTTTCTTGAGCTTAGATTTCAATTTTACTGATAAGTAAACATGTAATACGCACTTTTGAAACTATTCTAAGCTAGATATACAGAATATGAGCTAATTTGAAAGCTTATGGCTTCTAACTACAACACAGATAACTGTGTGAGGACCTAGACCAACATTTTGACTTTCCTACACTTAAGAACTGACTTTTATAGTTTATTAGACCTAATTGAACCTAAGGTAAACCAACTGGACCAAAAGCAATACTGAAAACAAGCTTGAACACAGAAGAATAACTTAAACCAAACACCACTTTAAAAACTGAAAATGAAATTTTGTAAAGCTAGAACACTTATAAAGACTAAGCTACTGATTCAGATAGTTAAGATAAGCAAACAACCACTTAATTAAACTAATGAACAACAGAAATAACAACAACAAGCATTAATTAAAGATTATGCCAAAATTGGATGAAAAATGCTTACAAATTGGAGTCAACTGAGAACCATGGAACAAGTACTGAGAACATAACCTACAGCCTCCCAAAAGGCTCTAAACCATGAGAAATCCAAAAGCACCCAGTCTCCTTGCATCAATCACCATACACACTGGTTTTTTTTATTTATTTCTATTTATTTTGATTTTTTATGTTTTTTAAGTATCACTGAATTATGAGTCCACTAATTGATACTAAAGCTTCAAAAAGCTTAAAGTAAAATGGATTGAGCTTGGGGAACAAGAAACAACAATAGTTAACAAGATTTAAGCAAAAGTGTCAATTTTACTTGAAAATGCTAAAAATTGAATTCAAACTTGGAAACTGAAACTTGAGATACCTTGAAATTAACTTTTCATTAACATAAAGATTTGATACAACTTAAAATTAGAACTGAATTTAAAAGTTCAAGACATGAAAATAAAGTTTACACTACGAATTTGGTCTAAAACATTGACACCTTCTTCTTCTCTTTTTTTTCAACTTTATAGGTCCTGGAGGACTCCTTTTTCTTTCCCACATGCAATCTGAGCCGTTTGATGGCTTGCTTTGATCCCCACCGTTTAAATCCCATTTGGCGGGAAAACGGGGGATTGGCAGTTGGGGTGGATTTGGTATAGGCAATTAATGAGGTTTGGTGTATTTAATGGAGGGGGGTGTATTGGTGAGGGATTGGTGAGGGTTTTGTGGAGAGGAGGGGGAATAGGGGAGACAGATACCTGGTAATTAGGGAAATGTTAAGGACGATGAACAGTAATCTGAGGGTGTGGGTTTGACTGTGTTTGACCGGCTTTTATATTAAAATGGGTAATGGGCTTTTGGTGGTGGGCTTTGGGTAAAGGGTTGTGGACCAGGTTTGGCTTATGGGTTAATAATACCAAAGGGTCCATTTGGTAACTAGTAAACAACAAGGACCAATAATGTAATTCTGAAAATCCAAGGGCTGTTTTTGTAAACTTTTCAAACTTTTTTCAAGGGTAAAACATGCCATCTTTCAAAAGTCCAAGGTTTTAAAAATATACTTTTCACTTTTGGTCCTTCAGGGACTAAAATTGCAATTTATTGAAACTTGAGAGACCAAAATGAACTTTTCTCCAAACTTTCACCCAGGGACCAATTTTGACAACTTTTGATTTTCCAAGCACCAAAATTGATTTTTCATTCAAAATTATCCCACCAGGGACCTTTTCTGCCAATATTTGAAACTCCAGGGACCAAACTGTAAATTTCCAAAACTTTTATGATTTTTCACCAAAGGACTAAATATGACCCTTTATGATTGAAAAAGGACCTTTGGTGATAATTTTCCATATTTTGAATATCCAGGGACTAGTTTTGTAATTTTATGAAAGTTAGGGGACTGAAACTGCCAATTTTGCAAACTTTATACGTTTTTCATCTGTTTTTGCTCATTTTGCATCTAAAACATATAAAACACAATTTTGAAATAATTTCAGTATTTTGATGCATTACTGAGTGTTTTTGTATGTTTTGCAGTTCAGATTAGACAAAAAATGATGAGTGTTTGAGCACTCATCAATCCCCCACACTAAACTATTGCTAGTCCCTAGCAATACTGTTTTGAAAACTTGATGGATTTTAAAATCTTTACCAAAAGCCATCACTTCTGGAGTAGCCAGGTGTAAGAACTGTGGCACACCTGATAACCGTGTGATTTTGAGCAAACCACCAGCTGTCAACGGATTTGAGTAGTCTTTACCAAAAGCCGTTTGCTTCTGGACTAGCCAGCTCTTGATGGAATAGTCAACATCTTGGTGAGCTGATTACCAATTATGGTTTTTCCACGGCCTTTACCACAAGCCATAATCTTGCGGGCTAGCCAACTCATTTGTTTTCGGGGAGTTGATGAACCATACAATTTTGGGCAAATTGCAAGCCGTAAACGGATTTGATATGTCTTTACCAAGAGCCTTTTGCTCCTGGACTAGCCAATCCCTTTTGTCGGTTAGACAAGGCGGACTGATTACCACAAAAATTTTGAAGCACCAGTGAAAAAATTTTGAAAAATTTTTGAATTTTGGCTAAAAACGGGGGTATTATATAGTAAAATGTGGTAAAATTCGCTAGCGAATACCCCCCCCCCCCCCACACTAAGCATGAATATTGTCCTCAATATTCAAAATCCTGGCTATTATGCCGACATTTTGAACGTAAAAAGGCAACATTACAATCTAAGCGTGGAAAACACCATTTTGTTTTTTCACGTCATAAGTAATCATAGTATGGGGGACTCCCCCACACTTAGGGTGAAAACCCTATAAACATGCTACTGTTTTTGTTTATCGAGTCGCTAGCTTGACTCGACCCCTAATTCATTTGTCATGGGGAAGCATGATGTGGAAGAAACAATCTCAATCGGACTTTCATTCAAGATGTTTGGACAAACATTTGAAGCACGTGAAAGTTCCACACCGATGAGATAAGTACCTGGCTCAAGATAATAATACATGAAAATGTATATTCAAGTGGAGGAGGCAAGTCCTTAAGCTTGATCTCAGGAAATTTATCAGTTTCCTCAACTGATTTGATTTCCTCATTATGAAGTGGTTTGGGTGGGAGAGGGGGGAATGGATCTTCGTTTAACAAACTTTCTAGAAAAAGAATGTCCCCCTCAAGATCAAGATAATTATCATCAACTTCATATGAAATTGAACTATCTTCAGTAAGAAAAGCCTCGAATTCGTCCAGATCATTTTCACTTTCCGGAGGAAGTGGATTGATCTGAGTAAGTTCAATCGAAGGATCACGAGTAAGTAAGAATTCTAACTCTCTCAAATCCGCTTCAAAGTCAAAGACTTCATTTTCATCCCTTGGTGGGATGGGATCCATATGAGAGAGTTCATCAGCGAACTCTTCAAGAAGAAAGTCAACATCAGGGTGGAGAAGTGATGCATCAACAAATTCAATGTCTCCATAAGATAAACAATCATCACTGGAATCAGAGACAGTCTCAATTTGATCATTTGGATTATTAGGGGGTGAAGGAATATCACAAACATGATCCAAAGTCCCCTGTGACTCTCCTGGGATTGGGACAAGGATCTCAACACTAGACTTTATTAATTCGTCCGATTCCTTATCAGGAACAGTGCTAAGATGCTCATCCCCCATGATCAGAGAGTGAGTGTGAACTCCGGGTGTGATAACAACAGACTGAGGGAGTTGAGAAGGACTAGCAGACAGGGGTTTTATAAATTTCATTTGTTCTTCTGCTAGTAATTCTATCATAGTCTTTTCTCCCTGATTTTCCGAGGAAGGAATTGCTATAGATGAAAACGATGAACCCTTACAGAATTGAGAAAAATCAAGGGTGACTTCATCATCACTATCATCGTCGTAAAGAGCAGCATTACGAAATATGGCACGTGTTTTAGCTGCATGTTCTAATAATAGCAATTCTTCCTTGCTCAATTCGCTTCTAGCTGCTCGTTCTTCCGCAAGTAATTCTGCCATAGATTTCTCACGAGAGCTTTGAAACGATGAAGTAGCCAACTCCTCCTTAAGCTCTTTCAATATATCAAGAGCCTCTATTAAAATGTCTTGCTCAGTAACAAGAGGAGTTGCTTGGGTCATTTGGTACTGTGGAGGTGGGTCTGAATACGAATAGTCGTAATTGTTACAAGGAAACGGATTCCCTGTTTGACAATCAGAGCTAGTGTGTGGACCTCCACAATACTCACAACAGTAAAACTGATGTGGCTGTGAGTCGTGTGTGTTGTAGTCATAATTGTTATCAGAAAACTGCTCATAGACAAGCGTGTTTCCTGATTGACAATCAGAACTGTAGTGGGAACCACCACAGTACTCACAACAGTGAAACTGTTGAGTCTAGCTTGGTGTATCTTGATACGAAGCATCATTGGATTTTGGGTAATATGATTCTTGCTCGTATGCATGTGATGGGTAATTGGAAAAATTTGAAGAGTCGTTGAATGAGTTTTGATTAGGATCATAAGCAAATGAATTACTCGACCCACAAAACATACAACTCCCGTTTTGGATATCATTACCACATTATACACATGTACACCAGCGACATGGCAAACCAAAAAGTGGCTCACCACAACCAACACAAGGAATAAAAGCCGGAGGTGGGTCAAGTGGTGTGCTCTTAGAGCTAGCAATTTCCACCACTTCCGTTATGGTGTCGGGTTTTGGTTCTTGATAAACGTGAAGGTTGGGCAAGTCGTGCTTTTCAGTCACTGCCCTAAGCTCAGCATGTTTGCTTGACAAACTTTTAACCGTAAACCGTGAAAGGTTAGGATCAATTCTTGAAGGTTTGTCATTAATAGCACGTATCTCGGGCTGTGAAGGGCAGTTGGAAGAATTTGGTGAAACATTGAGAGAATTTGGACTTATGAACAGATTGCACAAAACACAAAATCTGTCACTACAATTATTGCCACATTTCTCACAAATACACCGGAGACAACGAAAGCCGTTCTCAATCGGGCTTTTACAGTGAAAACACGTGTAGCAGAGAGACGCCATAAGAATTATACATGAGATGGGTATAAGAAGGTAGAATCAAATGGATAGAGGGTAAGGAAAAATATTTTTGGGTTTTTATGAAAAGATATGAACAAGGATGTATATCCCGATTCACCAATACGCAAAACCGTTTAGAATAGCGCGCACACCTCCCCGGCAGCGGCGCCAAAAGTTGATTGGCTCCAAACGGTTAACCTAAATTGACCAGGTGATGGTCAACCGAGTCAAACTACCTAGAGTCAATGCTCCGCGGAATAGTGTTTCCCCGGGTCGTTATGTCCCGACGAGGTGTGAATTGTTATCAAACGGTTTCGTGATCGGGTGAATTTGGACAGGAAAAGGTTTGAGTGAGATTAAACTAAGGAATATACGAAGAGATTAGCTTAAATAAGCTATATAAACAAGACGGGAAAGTTTGAAAACCCAGAAACGTTTAAAACGTAAAAACGCGTACGTTACGTTTAAATAAAACGTAAACGTACGAAATAAAACGTGAGTTTTGGTAAAATAAAATACTTACAAAAGTGAAAATCACATTTTTACAATCCTAATAATAAAAGAAACTTTTTTAGAAAATTAAAATTAATTTTTACAATATTTAATTAATTATTATTAACTAAAAACTAATTATTAATTACTTATTAATTATTTAAATTAACCTAAATTATAACTAATTATGAAATAACACTAAAAATATGAAAAATAAATTTGGAAAAATCTAAAATATTATAAAACTAATTTTCAAACTTAAAATATATTTTTCCTACTTTTTATATAATTACTATTAATTAAAAACTAATTTAAACTAATTAAAATTACACTAAATAATAGGAAAATGTAAAATAAGCTTAGAAAAATAAAATTAAAACTAAGAAAAATCTAAAATAATATAAAACTAATTTTAAAACAGAAAATATATTTTTAAGACTATTTAAATAATTACTATTAATTATTAACTAATTATTAATTAATAAAAACTAATATTAATTATTAAAAATACTAAATGAAAAGAGAAAATTATGAAAAATTTACAGAAATTATTTTACAACTACATGAACTTAAGAAAATTATAAAAACAGAAAGTGCTTAAGGAAAATAAGCACTTATGCAATAAGCTTCTTAAATAGAAGCTATCACTTTAGGAAAGTTGGCTTTTTTTTATTTTTCTTTTTGAAAACTAAATAAATACTAAAAATATTAAACTTTAAAAAAGGAAAATTGGCTGGAACACAGAAATAAGCACTACAAGTGCTTATTAGCTTGACAGTTGACTTTGGTCAACTGTCAAAGCTATAAGCTTGAAATAAGCTCAGAGCTGAGAACCAGGGCTGGATTAGGATAAAAACAAGCTAAAGTAACTTGGAATAGGCTATGAAATCTAAAATGGGGCCCTGGATAAGCTGATAAGCTGAGATAAGCAATCCAAAAAGAAACTGAAAACTCAGACAAGGGACAAGATTGGGAGGAAGTGCACCCCTATTAAATGAAGCTCAAAATCCAAAATAAGCCAAGGACCAAAGAGAAGAGCTTATTGGCTTTTCAAAAAGCCAATAAGCTCTCTGTGGGGCCCACTAATGAATGCATGAGGAACCTTGGAAGTTGGGGGTCTGACCCTGGTGAGCTGAAGCAGGGCATACCTTTGCCCTGCAGGTTAGTTTGAGCCAGTGTGGGGCCCACAGAAAATTTGCTAAAAATATAAAGATGGTGGAAACACAAATTTAAGCTGGTAGACTATAAGTAGAAATAAATTTCAGACCCTGAATCACTCTACAAAATTCCACAAAAATCCCACAAGTTTGGGAAAAAACTGAAATGCATGAACTTTGACTTTTGAAGAAAACTTGAAAAATGACTTTCTTGAGCTTAGATTTCAATTTTACTGATTAGTAAACATGTAATAAGCACTTTTGAAACTATTCTAAGCTAGATATACAGAATATGAGCTAATTTGAAAGCTTATGGCTTCTAACTACAACACAGATAACTGTGTGAGGACCTAGACCAACATTTTGACTTTCCTACACTTAAGAACTGACTTTTATAGTTTATTAGACCTAATTGAACCTAAGGTAAACCAACTGGACCAAAAGCAATACTGAAAACAAGCTTGAACACAGAAGAATAACTTAAACCAAACACCACTTTAAAAACTGAAAATGAAATTTTGTAAAGCTAGAACACTTATAAAGACTAAGCTACTGATTCAGATAGTTAAGATAAGCAAACAACCACTTAATTAAATTAATGAACAACAGAAATAACAACAACAAGCATTAATTAAAGATTATGCCAAAATTGGATGAAAAATGCTTACAAATTGGAGTCAACTGAGAACCATGGAACAAGTACTGAGAACATAACCTACAGCCTCCCAAAAGGCTCTAAACCATGAGAAATCCAAAAGCACCCAGTCTCCTTGCATCAATCACCATACACACTGATTTTTTTATTTATTTTGATTTTTTATGTTTTTTAAGTATCACTGAATTATGAGTCCACTAATTGATACTAAAGCTTCAAAAAGCTTAAAGTAAACTGGATTGAGCTTGGGGAACAAGAAACAACAATAGTTAACAAGATTTAAGCAAAAGTGTCAATTTTACTTGAAAATGCTAAAAATTGAATTCAAACTTGGAAACTGAAACTTGAGATACCTTGAAATTAACTTTTCATTAACATAAAGATTTGATACAACTTAAAATTAGAACTGAATTTAAAAGTTCAAGACATGAAAATAAAGTTTACACTACGAATTTGGTCTAAAACATTGACACCTTCTTCTTCTCTTTTTTTTCAACTTTATAGGTCCTGGAGGACTCCTTTTTCTTTCCCACATGCAATCTGAGCCGTTTGATGGCTTGCTTTGATCCCCACCGTTTAAATCCCATTTGGCGGGAAAACGGGGGATTGGCAGTTGGGGTGGATTTGGTATAGGCAATTAATTAGGTTTGGTGTATTTAATGGAGGGGGTGTATTGGTGAGGGATTGGTGAGGGTTTTGTGGAGAGGAGGGGGAATAGGGGAGACAGATACCTGGTAATTAGGGAAATGTTAAGGACGATGAACAGTAATCTGAGGGTGTGGGTTTGACTGTGTTTGACCGGCTTTTATATTAAAATGGGTAATGGGCTTTTGGTGGTGGGCTTTGGGTAAAGGGTTGTGGACCAGGTTTGGCTTATGGATTTGGCTTATGGGTTAATAATACCAAAGGGTCCATTTGGTAACTAGTAAACAACAAGGACCAATAATGTAATTCTAAAAATCCAAGGGCTGTTTTTGTAAACTTTTCAAACTTGTTTCAAGGGTAAAACATGCCATCTTTCAAAAGTCCAAGGTTTTAAAAATATACTTTTCACTTTTGGTCCTTCAGGGACTAAAATTGCAATTTATTGAAACTTTAGGGACCAAAATGAACTTTTCTCCAAACTTTCACCCAGGGACCAATTTTGATAACTTTTGATTTTCCAAGCACCAAAATTGATTTTTCATTCAAAATTATCCCACCAGGGACCTTTTCTGCCAATATTTGAAACTCTAGGGACCAAACTGTAAATTTCCAAAACTTTTATGATTTTTCACCAAAGGACTAAATATGACCCTTTATGATTGAAAAAGGACCTTTGGTGATAATTTTCCATATTTTGAATATCCAGGGACTAGTTTTGTAATTTTATGAAAGTTGGGGGACTGAAACTGCCAATTTTGCAAACTTTATACGTTTTTCATCTGTTTTTGCTCATTTTGCATCTAAAACATATAAAACACAATTTAAAATAATTTCAGTATTTTGATGCATTACTGAGTGTTTTTGTATGTTTTGCAGTTTAGATTAAACCAAAAATGATGAGTGTTTGAGCACTCATCATCTACTCAGACAAGTCCTATTCGAGACACGCTTACATCACTAGTTAAACTAGCTTGAAATTATTACCCGTCGAGGACAAGTATTTTTTATTACTGACATTTTAAGCTTCGTCAATTCATTGGTACTTTCTGAGTCGAGCTCATTTGAGATTCAAGACGATCACATTTTAATCACATTTCTCCCCCTCAAAAATAGAATATCCATGGTATTTTTTATACTAATTGATTAAAACCTTTGTTTTTGGATAGCATATGGGGAGAAGCGGATGTTTGATAATTCTGAATTAGTTTCTCTTAAGCATGATCTATTTGGAACATCTTTTTATTACTCCCCCTCAAAAGTAGAACATTTTGAGTAAATTTAAGCTTTTAAGGATTTGAGGGAGTAATATCTTGAGCAACATCGTGAAAAGTTTTGAAAACCTTTTGAAACATTTTTCAAATTTTTTGCTCAAAAATTAAGAAGACTTTGATAAGCTTTTTGTTGAGAAGTCTTCTTATCTTTTAGGATTGTCGCACAGACATGTACAACAGGGTCATTTCTTTGAAAATCGTGGGTTATACACTGTTATGTGTGCATAAGCCATTATGTTTTTAGGATAAGTGCTCAAATAATATGTAAAACCTTTGTTTTTATTTAAGCACTTTCCTTTCTTTGAAGAACGAGTCCTTAGCTGAAATACTAAGAAGTCATTATGTTGAAGTCCGAGTCCTTAGCAGAAATACTAAGAAGTCATTATGTTTTTGGATTAGACAACAACTTTTGGAACCCATTTAAGCACGGCGCCAACGGGTTTACCATATTTTGAAATCCATTTGAAAGTTGTGTCAATCCGAGACAAAGAAGTTGAATTCTAACGAGGACAGAAAACCAGTGTTTCATTTTGAAATAAAGCTCATGGAATCAACGGTGATTTAAAAATCTTTTGCTTTTGAAACTTGTTTGAGGAACTCGGTGTTTCTCTTGGAGTTATAAAATGCGAAACAAAAAAACTCCCAACATTCCTAAATCATTGTTAGGCTCTTGATACCACTTGTAGGACCTTAGATATCACAACTTTATCACACAATATGAAGTAAAGGTGGTGACTTGATATATGTATATGTATGGCGTTAGATGTAGATAGAAAGAGATGAAGATGAGAACTTTATTAAAGAAAAACACACACATTACACACACAAGCACACACCTCAAATGAGTCTTTGAGGTGTTTATATAGTACTTAACATTGGATGCCCTAAAGGCTTTTTATGGGCTTGGGCTTGAACTTGGTTACATGATTGGATAACAAGGCTTATATAACATAGCACATAACATATTAGCTTGCCAAGACCAAAGCCCAATGACTAATCTATTACTTATCTTAACAAACGACACAAAGTTCTAATATGAGAATGACTATTACTTTTCTATACATATTTTTAATGCTAACATAATACATTTCAAAAACAGATTTGAATTAGTGTTTTGAACAATGTTGAATAATTGAAGCATGACATTATTGTTTTTAATTGTCTATCACAAAAACCAACTTGCTCCATTGGTTGACACTATGTTGAATGAGTTACCATACCCGGGTTCGAATCCCACTTGTGTCAAATTTTTTTAACACATTCCTTAATCATGTTAAAGTGCCAACGTGGAGAATGTTGTTGACATGGTATATGACTCATATTATCCAGTCAGCAGTGTCATGGTACAGCTTTCAAAGCATCATGTGCAAGTCGAAACTTGTCTCATATATATGTAAAGATTTGTGACTATTATATAATTAGAAATGCTTAAAATTAAGACTTTTACTTGCTTATTATGAAATGATTTAAAAATTAATTAGTTATGAAGCAGGTTGGTTAGGAAGCAATATGGTTAGGAAATTTGTTAGGAAATATGCTGGTTGTTTAAATTAAAATTATTTGGCTTAACCATCTCTAATTATAAAACATAAAGATATTAAATGTGTAACCGTATAACGCAAAATATAATCACAGTTACCCGCTGCCGCATTACGCGGGTACCGTTTTGCTTATAATTAATATGTTTTGACGTCCCGTGCCTTTCGTTTTCCGCTAGATTAATTATCTCAAACAGAATATCCAACAAAAATAATCAAAGTTCAAAGTTCAAAAAATAAATAAATAAATAATCATTGACTTTAATTCAATATAATAAGCAAAGAAGTTACTTGTAATAACACGACTCGTGACAAACAACCATTTGACTTTTGAGTTATTCTCAAATAATGATTAACATTCACCAACTACAGTTTCTTCCTTCTTCACCAAGACTTTTTGATCATAATCATTAACTTGTCTAACAACATCCATGGATGCTTACACGATATTTGTATTTTGTGTCCTTATAATTCCTATTATTTCATCAACAACATCAGCTGATTGCCCTGTTTCCAATTGTGGACAACTTTTCAAAATCAACATTCGATTCCCATTTCGGCTGATCGACCGACAATCTCAAGACTGTGGTTCTCCTGGATTTGATCTACGTTGTGTTTTCCCAAGTATGGCGCTTATAGACCTCCCAAGGTCTGGCGACTTTGGGGTCAGGAGTATCGACTATCGTTCTCAGTCTATTCAAATTTATGACCCCTTGAATTGCCTACCGGCTAGGCTTTTGACGCTAGACTTATTGAATTCTCCTTTCACGGCTTCCCACTTTAAAGAATACACTCTTTTGAGGTGTCCGAGTGGTACAAGTTTGGAAGAGTTTACACCAATTCGTTGTCTTAGTAACTCATCATCTTCAGTTATAGCTATTGGTTTAGAAAGTGCTGTGAAATCAATGACTAGTAACCAGACCGGTTGTCATGTGGATGGGTTCGTAAGGGTCCCGATGGTGGATCAACCGGATCAAGATGTTGTTACGTCACAGCTCGATCAAGATATAACTCTGACATGGGGTACCCCTGATTGTAAAAAGTGTGAAGCAGATGGTGTTTCTTGTGGTTTTGCAGATAAGTCCACACAGTTGACAAAGTGTTTCGTCCATAGTAAGATATATACTTTTCTTAAAAAACTTTTTTTAGACACTCACATATTTTTACTACTAATTAAGACTTGAATTACTACCCTTTGGTTGTTCCACAGACATGTTAGTCTGTTCTAAAGAATCTTAATTGGTTTTCGATAATTTCAGGAGACCCGAAAGGTGCCAGTATATTCAGAATGATTGCGTTTGCTATGACTATACCAGCCATGACAGCTTCGATTGTCATAGCATGTTGCTTGTGCATGAAAGATAGAAGGGGGGAACTCCCAAGCAACAGGAGAATCGCCAACGACACCAATGTACACGAAGAAGCGACTGGACCACCAAGAATCGATGGTCTTGACCAAGGGACCATTGAGTCCTACACAAAAGTCATACTAGGTGAGAGCAAGCGTCTCCCAGGACACGATGATGCAGTGTGCCCTATATGTTTATCAGACTACGATGTTAAGGAGACAGTGCGGTGCATACCCGAGTGTCTACATTGCTTTCATGCAGAGTGTATTGATGAATGGCTTAGGATGAATGGGACATGTCCAATTTGCAGGAATTCGCCTTCTCCAATTTTTGTTGAAGCATAGCATGTTTATTGTTGCTGCTATTTGATTAATTATGTTAGTTAAATAGTCTATGTAAATACCATACGTTGGTTGTAAATATCGCACACTAAGTTTACTTTATGTAGCATAAATAAGTTGTCTAAATAAAATTGATTGCTGACGCAATTATTTCAATGATCAATTAAACCTGAACTATAACTTTTAACCCGCGTACACTTCGTAAGACGTTTGATTAAGTCAAAGTCACAATGACATTGGCAAGTAAAATTAACATATATATTGTTATCAACGTATAGGGATTTGACTATATTAACATTTAGTTGATTATGCTGCTTTTGACTTTTGATGTGTGAAAAAAATTAATTGACGTTGTCTTTTAAAGCATATTCGATGCAAGTGTTTAGTAACTTCTTTTTGGAAAAGTTTTTCTTTCATAACTAAACTGAATAATTTAATTGAGTAATAACTCCATCTTCAAAACTTTGTTTCAAATACCCGAAGAAAATACTCATACAACTAAATGATACTAAACACGAGAAAGCATGGCTCGTGCGATGTACGAGCTTCGATTACCATGAAGTAGCTTTAGTCCGGCAACGGTTAATTAGATGTGTTAACATTAGTCGCGAAACGTAAAGTATTAAACTAAAAAATTCTCTTTATTAAGCTTTTACAAATAGAAATGTTTCATATGAAAAATACTCAAAAATGTGTTTAACCATTAGTACCCGTGATTGCGATGCACGAGCTTTGTTCACCGTAAAGGATCATTGATTTTGCAAGGGTTATGCATATTTAGTTATTATGTTTAGTTTCGATCAGGGGTACTCGACTTAATAAACGAAGTTTGTTTAAGTAAGTTTTTGTAAATGTAATTGTTTAAAAAAAAAGGTGTCAAATACATGAGTGCCACAAACCTAGGCAAAACTAATAGCTATATATTCTTCACTTAGAAAAAGTATACAATATTGCTCGAATATGAGTTGTCCTTGTTTCGTAATAATCACCCCTAATACACAACTAATAGCTATATAACTCTTTACGTAGAAAAAGTATACAATATCACTTGAATATGAGTTATCATTGTTTCGTAATAATCACCCCTAAGAGTAATGGGTGTAGTAACCTTGAGTTAAGCCATAACACTGCGACACATCAACGCCCATTATGATAACTCAACCATAACAACATCTTTTGGGCCTCACTTTTATTTTAAAACTTATAAATTACACCACTTTCTTTTTATTCAATAGCAGCTCAATGCTACATTACCATGGTAACGTAGCTTGAAGCAAGCTAGCTGCGCCCAGACGTTGTTGTATGACTGAACCATATAGTATAAATACAATGTTCATGTAATATAATTACGTCTATAGCGACGAATTAGTATAAACAATTATTAAAAAAGTAGTTTGAAACCATGGGAAAACAACCCACAAAATGTGTTCCAGATGGTGGAATGGTTGAAAGCTTGAATCTCTTTAAAATATCAGTACAATATATTCCTTGAATTTTTTTCTTATGCAGTAGATTGTAATTTAAGAATTCGCTAATAATCTCTTTCACAAAATGGTTAGTTCAACGGATAACTTTAATGCCTCAAACTATAATGGATGATTTCAATCATGTGTACTCTATTCTTTCAAGCTAAACCGCGAAACAAAAATCACTAAAAGTGTAGGACATTTATCATGTATGGCATTAAAAGGTATATTATCAAGAGGACATTGCCATTTATAAGTAATTAAAGACTTTACATGTTAGTCAAGATAGTCCAAATGTTTGTATGTAATTTGATCAAAGTTGACATTTCAATGTATAGTTTAGTACTTACCAAAATGTTATTATGTACATGGTCTAGGAATTAACATTATTTTTCTATCAAGTTCATGAAATGAAATGTTGAAAATTTATAAGTATGATATTGTTAGAGCATAGTATCAAATATCAAACTACTAATCTTTAGATGAGAAAATACAAAATCAAATCTCACACAAATAATTATCTTTTTTCTTTATTGTTCTTTCTTTCAAGTAATTCTTTATTTGCAGGTTTGCTGGGAAAAAACAAAAAAATTATAAACCTGTCCAAAATGCAATATTTTTGCTATCCAAACAGAATATAAAAGCCGTTGAAAAATTGTATACAAAATAATAAAATCTGTATCCAAACCACCTTTTCTCTGCTGTCCAAAAAGCATATAAATGGTGTAAAAATCAACATTTTAAAGCTGAAAAATTCAAGCATTTAAAAGCTGTTAAAATCAGCATTATTTCTGCTATCCAAGCAGCATATGAAAGTTGTACAAATACAACATACAAACCTATATGATCTGTATCCAAACATCCATTTCTCTGTTGTCCAAACAACATATAAACGGTGTAAAAATCACTGTTTAAAAGCTGTAAAAATCAGCATTTATTAGGTGTAAACTATAGCATATAAACTTGTAACTTGAATATATTTTCGCTTCTAATGGTGCAAAAAGTATTGTAAAAAGTAGCACTTATAAGGTGTAAAAAATAGCATATAAAAGCTAAGTTGCAACTATTGTAAAAAAGTAGCATATAAACTTGTAGTAACTTGCAACTATTGTAGGCCTTGCAGGCACGCACATACATGGAATACGATAAAGAAGCTTGATTGAGGCAAAAGCAGTCAACTAAAGTCAACCACGGATGTGGTCAATATAGTCAAACTCCTTAGGCTCAATGCTCCGTGGAATATAGGGTTTCCCCGGGTCGTTATGTCCCGACGAGGTGTGATGGTTATCAAACGGGTTTGTGATCGGGTGAATTTGGACAGGAAAAGGTTTGTGAGTGATTAAGCTAAGGAATCTACAAGGAAATAGCTTAAGTAAGCTATTATAACAAGACTGTAAAATTTGAAAAACCAGAAACGTGAAAAACCTAAAAACGAGTACGTTCAATTCAAATTTACGCGAACGTACGAAATAAAAAGTGAAAACTGAAATCTGAAAAACCACAGGGGGTGAAAATGACTTTTTTACAAACATAAGGATAAAAGAAAATTTTTAGAAAAAGAAAATAAAGTTTTACACTAATTAATTATTTAATATTAATTAAATACTATTAAATACTTATTATTAATATTTAAAACACTTAAATACAATATAATATTAATTAAATACTAGAAAAATGAAAATTAAATTTCTAAAATTATAAAATAACTGAAAAAAAGTTTTAAAATTAAAAATATGTATTTTTGTCTTTTTGTGATTTTTCTATTAATTAATTACTAATTAAATATTAATTACCTAATTAAAGTATTTTAAATTATTAAAAATAGAAAATGTACAGTAGAAATTATAAGAAAATTTCTAAAATTATATTATATTATATAAAATCTAGAAAAAATATAAAAACTAGGTGTCACTTTATAAAAACTAATTATGCTATTTACTACTTAATTATTAATTAATAATTAATAATACTAATATTAATTCTAATAAATACTAAATGATAAAATAAAAATATGAAAAAATTACTAAAATTACTTTTATATAAAAGGAATTTAAGAAAATTATAAAAAAGCTAAGTGCTTAACAAAAAATTAAAAATGAAAATTAAAATTAAAATTATATTAAATAGAAACTATCACTTATAATTAAATTTGTTTTTTCTGGATTTTCTTTTACAAAACTCTAAAAACACTTAAAACATAAAACTTTTGTGAAAACAAAATTGCCAAAGCTTAAAAATAAGCCAAATGCAAGCCAAAAAGCTTGATAGTTGACTATTGTTGACCAAGTGAGGAAAATAGCTCAAATAACTTAAGTGGGACCCACAATGGTTAATTCTTATTTAAACTAGTTATGTGAACATGTTTAAGCAAGAATAAGCAATTGGAGTCCTCAGAATAAGCTATAAGATCAAAATAAGCACTTGGCCAAACCAAATTGAACTCAGAAAAGGGACAAGGTTCATGGGCAATTCCAAGTGGGGTCCACAGGTTCCAAGGTCAAACCAATGGTCAAACCTTAAAGCCTACCAGGGGGGTTGAAGGGACCAAAAATGGGCAAGTGGGACCCACTGAGGTGGCCAGAAACAACCACCAAAGGTAGTAGTGTGCTGAGGGCTGCTGATGCAGGGGAGCTATCTCCCCCTACAGGTGACTTTGGGTGAGGGTGGGGCCCACAGAAAAATTCCTAAAAATGAAATCAAGGTAGGAACTTGAAGACTAGCTGGGGGGTTATAATTAGGAACAAGTTTCACCCCCTGAAAGCAAACACAAAAATCAATAAAATTCTTTGAACTTTTGGTTTTTTCTGCACAAACTAACTTTGACTTTTTGAAATAAACTTGAACCTTGACTTTTTGTGAACTTCTGATGATTCTTACAAACAAATTAAGTTATATTAAGATGAAATGAAACCAAAACAAGCTAAGTTACCTAAAGATGAAATGATATGAGGGTACTTGGGATCTAAATCCAAAAAAGTTTACAGTTAAGGGTCATAATATGGATTTTTGACTTTCTTCACAAGACCTAAGTAAAAACTGACTTAAATGAGCTTCCTAAGCCTACTGGATTATGTTTCAACCAATTTTAACCACAGAAACCAACAAACTCAATGTGCAATTTACAAAACCAAACACTCCCTTATATGACTTGATTTGATATTTTCAAAACCACAGGCTGATTCAAGCCATGAAACTAAATCCAAAGTTTGTATTATGATGTGATAAGTAAGTTTAAGCACAAAAAAAATAGTTAAACACAATCAATACTCATGAATCACATGGAAGCAAATTTGGCAGTGAAGAACAATATTGAGTAACTAAGGAAACCAATGAACAACAAGATTTTATCCAGCATATAACAACTTAAAAACTGAAAATACACATAGAAACACTGAAATCAAGCATTTTAACTAAAGCTACAAGAATTAACAAGAAAATGAGAAATGTGCTTACAAGTGGCTTTCAAACTGGGATCATGGAACCTAGGGCTATAAACCAACCCAACACCTCCCTTGAGGTACTACAACCATTACAATCCAGAATGACCAGTCTCCTTTGCTTCTTTCTTCTCCTCCACATATTTTTTTATTTATGGACCATTTTTTATGGTATTTTTGAGGATTTTAAGTTTTAAAGACTACCACTGATTTTAGCACTCAAGAAGCTTATAAAAGCTTATTAATGACTTAAGTAAGCTTAAATAACCAATAAACAACAACTTCTAACAAGATAAGAAAATTTGAGACATTTGCATAGAAATAGCATAAACTGAATTTGGACTTGAAAACTAAAATTGATGATTAAAACAAGTTACAAATACACTGAAATTTAGATTACAATCTTTTTAAACTAAAGAGTACAACTAAAAACCAAGTTTACACTAAATTCGACCCTAAAACTACTCTACAACTACTCCTAGTTAACTGCCCCTTTGTTTCTTCTATTTTCTTGACTTATAAGCATCAGTGTGGGTTCCACTCCTTTTCCCACTTCTCATTTTTACCATTGGATGATTTGCTTTGATCCTGGCCTTCTATTCAGTTTTGGCGGGAAATTTACTTTTGGCAGGGAGGGATAACTTGGAGCAAATTGTGGACATTAAATGTGTCTTGGAGGGTTGTGGAGGCTAGGGGGAACAAGGAATGGTGTGTTATGTAGAGTTGGTGAAGGTGGGGGAGGGGGTACACAGTAACAGGTTCAAGTGGGGGTGAAGGAGGTGGATGGTCAAACCTTGGTTTGACTGGGTGAGGTTTTAAAAGGGACGAGGGAGTATATTTTTGGTGGTTTGGGAGGTGTTGGGCTGATGATGGTGGACTGGGCCAAGGGGGGTAAGGGTGGATTGGGTTTGGTTTGGGTAGATTAGTTATTGGATTGGGTTTGGTTTGTAATAACTAAAAAAAAGTCCGTTTGGTAGTTAATGGTGCACAAGGACCATTTTTGTAATTATGCTGAAAATGAGGGACCAAAAGTGCAACTGCTCCAAAGTTATTTCCAAGGACCATTGTTGCCAACTTCAATAGTGTGAGGACCCATGATGATAATTTTTCATTTTAAAATACCCGGGGACCAATTTTGACAAGTTTGCAAAGTACAGGGACCAAACATGTAATTTACACAAACATTTTACCCAAGGACCATATTTGCCAAAATAAGTACCCACAAGACCAAAATTGATTTTTCTTTCAAAAATATCCCACCAGGGACCAAATCTGCCAAAATCTGAAACTTCAGGGACTAAATTGCAAATTTCCAAAACTTTTGAGATTTTTCACCAAAGGACTAAATGTGACAAGTTATGATTTTAAAAAGACCTTTGGTGATAATTTTCCATATTTTGAATGACCAGGGACTAGTTTTGACATTTTATGAAAGTTGGGGGACTGAAACTACCAATTTTGCAAACTTTGTACGCTTTTTCATCTGTTTTTACTTTTTTTGCATCTAAAACATATAAAACACAATTTTGAAATATTTTCAGTAATTTGATGCATTTCTGAGTGTTTTTATATGTTTTGCAGTTCAGATTTGACCAAAAATGATGAGTGTTTGAGCACTAATCAATCCCCCACACTAAATTATTGCTAGTCCTTAGCAATAAACTGTTTTGAAAACTTAATGGATTTTAAACTCTTTACCAAAAGCCATCACTTGTGGAGTAGCCAGATGTATCGATTCAAGTAAGAACTATGGTCCACCTGATAACCATGTGATTTTGAGCAAACCACCAGCTGTCAACGGATTTGATTAGTCTTTACCAAAAGCCGTTTGCTTCTGGACTAGCCAACTCTTGATGGAATAGTCAACATCTTGGTGAGTTGATTACCAATTATGGTTTTTCCACTGCCTTTACCACAAGCCATAATCTTGCGGGCTAGCCAACTCATTCGCTTTTTAGGATATGGCGAGTTGAGGTACCATACAATTTTGGGCAAATTGCAAGCCATCAACGGATTTGATATATCTTTACCAAGAGCCGTTTGCTCCTGGATTAGCCAATCCTTTTGTCGGTTAGACAAGGCGGACTGATAACCACAAAAATTTTGAAACTTTAGTGAAATTTTTTTTAATTTTTGCCAAAAACGGGGGTATAAGATAGTAAAATGTGATAAAATTCACTAGAATACCCCCCCCCCCCCACACACACACACACTTAGAATGAATATTGTCATCAATATTCAAAGTCCCGGCTATTATGCCAACTCTTTGAACGTAAAAGGGAAACATTACAAGCTAAATGTGAAAAACACCAGTTTGTATTTCACTTTTGTAATCATAGCATGGGTAACTCCCCCACACTTAGGGTGAAAACCCTATAAACATGCTACTGTTTTTGTTTACCGAGTCGCTAGCTTGACTCGACCCCGAATTCATTTGTCCATGGGGAAGCATGATGTGGAAAAGACAATCTCCATCGAACTTTTATTCAAGATGTTTGGACAAACATTTGAAGCACGTGAAAGTTCCACACCGATGAGATATAATCCCGGCTCAAGATAATGGTAAATGAAAATGACGGGGTCAAAGATAGTGTCTTCATTCTCGAAGGAGTGAAGAAGAGAGGATAGCACCTCGAGAGCAGGCTCATTAGCTTGAGTTTGGATTTCAAGGGTTAAGCTCAAGAACATCCCGGGAGGGTGGGTGGGAATTTGCAAATTCTCATGATTGAGTGTATCTCCCCTCGGGCTATCATACTCCGGAGGAGTCATGATAAGGTGATCAATGATGGGCTCAGAAGTAATTTCATCAACATCACTGATGTCTCCATAAGATAAAGGATTTTCATCAGTGGGTGAATCACTAAGCCCGGTATTGAGATAGGAATTGAGTGATGGATCATCATTCAATAGGCTTTCAAGGAAAAGAATATCCTCATCATAATCAAGATAGTTATCATCAACTTCATACAAAGTTGAACTATCTAGGGCAAGGAATGCTTCGAATTCCTCCATATCATCTTTGAAATCAAAGAGATAATCATCACTTCCCGATGGAAGTGGATTGGTGTGAGTGAGTTCATCGGTGAACTCCTCGAGAAGAAAGTCAACATTAGAGTGGGGAAGGGATGCATCAACATACTCAATGTCTCCATAAGATAAACAATCATCACTGGAATCAGAGACAATCTCATTTTGATCATTTGGATTATTAGGGGGTGAAAGAATATCACACACTTGATTAAAAGTCCCCTGTGACTCTCTCGGGATTGGGACAAGGATTTCAACACTAGACTTTATTAATTCGTCCGATTCCTTATTAGGAACAGTGCTAAGATGCTCATCCCCCATGTTTAGAGAGTGAGTGTGAACTTCGGGTGTGATAACAACAGACTGAGGGAGATGAGAGGAGCTAGCATTCATGGATTGTACGAGTTCCATTTGATCTTCTGCTAGTAATTTCTCCGTCTCATTATTTTCTCCCTGCTTTTTAATAGGAGGAATCACAAATGATGAATCTGACGAACCCTTATAAAATTGAAGGATATCAAGGGTGTCCTCATTATCACTATCATCATCACAATCTAGAAGAGCAGCTTTACGAAATTTTGCACGTGTTATAGCTGCTTGTTCTAAGACAAGTAATTCTTCCATGCTCAATTCGTTTCTAGCATCTCGTTCTTCAGCAAGTAATTATGCCATAGATTTCTCACGAGAGTCTCGAAACGATGTAGTAACCAAATCCTCCTTAAGTTCTTTCAACATATCAAGAGCCTTTAGTAAAAGGTCTTGCTCAGTATCATGAGGAGTTGATTGGATCATTTGGTACTGTGGAGGTGGGTCTGAAAACGAATAGTCGTAATTGTTACAAGGAAATGAATTCCTTGTTTGACAATCCGAGCTAGAGTGTGGACCTCCACAGTACTCACAACCAATGTTGCAAAAATCTTGAATCGGTCCTGAGGCGGTCGAGGGCCGAGTTGCGTTTTTTAGCCGATTAATCGGCACAAAACCTTGTAATCACCGATTAATCGGCCAATTTCCTTGTAAATGTCTCCAAGTTCCAGGGCCTTGTAGCTTGGAATCGGCGATTACAAGGCCTTGTAGGCCATTTTTTTGCAACATTGCTCACAACAATATGATTGTTGTGACTGGTTTGGTGAATAACATGGATATTGGTCGTTTCCAAAATTCTGAGTGTTAACAGGAAACTGTTCATAAACAAGCGTGTTTCCGGATTGACACTCAAATCATTGGTGAAGACCTCCACAATACTCACACGAATATGTCAGTATCTTATGGTGTGGTGGCTGGTGGAATAAATCAGTCGTGACATGATGAGAATAGGGATCCTGGTTATAGACAGACCCGTATCCTGACTCTACCATGCCACAGCTGGGGCAATTACCACCGTTATGAGGGCCACCACACCATTGGAAACCCAAATGGTGTGGATATGACATAGGAAAGAATCAAAGGTTCATAGAAGGGTAGGGATGAAGAATCAAAGATGTGAGAGGGTAAAGGTGAATATTTTTGGATTTTTGGATAAACATTTTGTATAAATAAGAAAGAAAATGTTTTTGTGTTCGTTGAAAACTGAGTTTAAAAATGTTTTCGGGAACAGTTTTGTTTTTAAATGAAAATAAGAAGATAATATGAACAAGGGTGGTAAATATACAATGGATGTATATCCCGATTCACTAATACGCAAAACCGTTTAGAATAGCGCGCGCACCTCCCCGGCAGCGGCGCCAAAAATTGATTGAGGCAAAAGCAGTCAACTAAAGTCAACCACGGATGTGGTCAATATAGTCAAACTCCTTAGGCTTAATGCTCCGTAGAATATAGGGTTTCCCCGGGTCGTTATGTCCCGACGAGGTGTGATGGTTATCAAACGGGTTTGTGATCGGGTGAATTTGGACAGGAAAAGGTTTGTGAGTGTGATGAGTGTCTAAATACTCATCATTTTATACTAATCTGAGCTGCCAAAACATACAAAAACACTCAAATATGCATCAAAATACTTAAAATATCTTAGAAGTGTGTTTTATATGTTTCAAATGCAAAATATGCAAAAACAGATGAAAAACGTACAAAGTTTGCATAATTGGCAGTTTCAGTCCCTCAAGTTTCATAAATTGTCAAAACTAGTCCCTGGTTATTCTAAAAACATGAAAAAGTCACCAAAGGTCCTTTTTAATCATAAAGTTACATATTTAGTCCTTTGGTGCAAAGTTTCACAAAATTACAAGTTTAGTCCCTATACTTTGGAAATTGACATAAATGGTCCCTGGGATGTTAAAAACTTTGAGAAAAATCAATATTGGTCCTTGTACTAATAATATTTTGCAGGAATGGTCCTTGGTGGAAAGTTTGGTGAGTTTACATAATTGGTCCCTCAAGTTTCAAGGTTTGGCAAAAATAGTCCCCGGATAAATAAATAATGAAAAACATCAAAAATACCCTTGTACTATTCATTCTTGTCAAGTTTGGTCCCTGTGTGAAACTTTGGTAAACTTACAAAACCAGTCCCTCAACTTTGCCCAAATTACAAATTTGGTCCTTGTTAAGTTATTATACAACCGGACCCTTTATATTCTTAAAACCCAAAACCAAAATAAACCCACCCACTATCCTAGTCCAATCCACCAAGGCCAAATTTACAAAATCCAGCCCACCCCTTAATTAAATAAAAATGGGTCAACACCCGGTCAACCCAACCAAACCATCCAGTCATCCCTTTCCCTCCCAAATACCACCTTCACCACTGTAGCACCAAAACCACCCTCCACCTCACCTGTTTCACCACAACTTGGCCTCCAAGCTATCTCCCACCTGTCTTTCCACCTCATACAACCTCCCAAACCCATTAATTGCCCTTAAATTCCTCACACGCAACCCCAACTGACAGTTTGACTATTTGGCGCCAAAAGTGCCATTCAAAGGCCAAGATCAACTCAGTCTAATCTAATGGTCTAAAAGTGGTGGGATAGTCTCAGAAGGACACATGGAACCCTGGAAGTCAATATAAATAAAAAGAGAATCAGCAGAGGAGAATATCTAGTGTAATTTAGGAGTATTGTAATCGTAATTAGTGAAAACTCCAATCTAGTTGTAATTTTTGATTTTAAAAGCTTGTATCCTGTTATCTTAATGTATTTTAAACTTTATTCAATCACAATTTCAAGTTTCAGTTCATATCTCAGTTTATGCATTTTTTTAGTTCAAATTCTCAAGTTTGTTGAAAGTTGTTGTTAGTGGATGATAAGGACTCAACTAGCCCATATAAGCTCTGACAAAGCTTTTAAAAGCTTTTAGAAACCTTAAAATCCAGTCTAGTTTACAAACTTAAGAAAATTCAAGAAGATTCAAGAAAATAGAAAATAAATCAAAAATCATGGTGATGATGAATAGAAGCAGAAGCATGGAGAATTTTGGATTAATCTTGGTTTAGTAGCTTTGTGGAAAGCTGTTAGGAAGGTTCTTGGTCTATGGTTTGCTAGTTCTCAGTCTAATCCATTTGTAAGCTTTTGAATCCATTTTTACCAATTTACTGTTTTAGTGTTTGATTTACTTAAATCTTTGTGTTTTCCTGTTTATGTGTTGTTGTTAAGTTATTATATGTCGTAATATAGGTTGCTTATTAATCAGATTTCATTGTTGCTAAAAATCAAAATCTCACAGTGTGGTATACAAATTTGACAAACTTGTGTTTCATGCTTGTGGTGTGGATGATTTATACTCATTTGATCTTATATAATCATAAGATAGTGTTTGGAATCAGTGTTGTGGTTTAAATTCTCAATTTGCTTTGAAAATCATAAATTGATCAATTTTAAGGTGTGTTTGGATCAAGCTGTTTTTCTGTGTTAGAAGTTGTATGAGTTGTTGTTCTTACTTGCTACATGTCATACTAGGTATTGTTTGGTCAGACAAACCATATAAACCTGTGTTTGTTCATTAGAAAGTCAAAATAGCTTTTGATCCTATATCATTTGTTGTCTGTCAAAGGATTTAGGTTCATACCTCATCAAATCATCTCACAAGTAGTTGTTTTAGTATAATTTAGTCTTAATATAACTTAATATATCATAACTAGTCACTAGGATTAGATTAAAGTTCACTTTAGTCAACTTAGATAGGTAATTAAAAAGTCAAAATTTTCAGATAATAGATTTTTGAATTAACTAGATAATTTCTTGTAGGACTTATTATTAGGATTTAGGATTTGTGCTTTTAGATAATTAATATTTAGCTGCTTATCTTTACTAGGTATTTTTGATAATTTTTAGATAGCTTATTTACTAGCTTAATCAGTGCCTTACTTTTAGCTATTTTTAGAAAGTGTGCCCTGTGCACAGGATAATTAGCCATTTTAACAAGCTTGCACAGTGCTCATTAGTGGGCCCCACCCTTAGCTTCTTGGCTTTTTGGAAAGCCAATAAGCTCATCTTAAAGGTTCAGGGCTTATTTCATACTTTCTAGCTTATTTGGTAGGGCTGCAAGTAGCTTATAGTTTGTCCCATTTCATTTCATATACTTAGTCAACAGTGTTAAATCCTCCTTCCTCCCATACAATCAGGTTTTATACCCAACTTCCAAGCCCCACCCAGACTCCATTAATAAGCCATAAGCCTAGCTTATTGGCTTATTTCAAAGTTGACCAGGTCAACTTGATAGGTCAAGGTTCAATTTGGACCCCCTTTCACCTCTGTGGACCCCACAGAGGTCCAAAGGTCCCTATTTTTTGCCTGTTTGACTGTGTGGTTTTTGGATTAGCTTATTGCTTATTTCAAGCTTATTTCCTGTGCTTCTTTGGTTCACTTGGCTTTATTTAGGTTCCTCCATATCTGTTTTAGCTTAAATACCCATATGGTAGCTTGTGGTAGCTTATTCAAGTTGCAATAAGTCCTAATAAGCTATATACATACAACCTGTTAAGTACTTTGACACCCAAAGTGCTTATTTTTGAGATTCAGCCAAGTCACCTTTATTAAAGTTGCTTAATTTAAGTATTTAAGTAGTCTTGTAAAAGAAAAATCAGAAAAAGCCAACTTTAAAAATAGTGATAGCTTCTATTTAAGCCATTTGGCTTATTCTCAGCTTATTTCAAAAGCAATTTTCATTTTTATAATTTTCATAGCTTCTAGTAGTTATAATATAATTTTAGAAAAAGTTTTAGATTTTTCACTGTTCATTTGCTATTTTTCATAATTTAATTTAGTTTTTAATAATTAATAAATAGTTAATAATTAATAATAAATATATAAATAGTGTGAAAAATATAATTTTAGTTTTAAAATAAGTTTTATAATATTTTAGATTTTTCTAAGCTTTAATTTTATTTTTCTAGACTTATTTTACATTTTCTTTTTATTTAGTGTATTATTAAATAGTTAAAATTAGTTATTAATTAATAATAATTAATTAAATAGTTGTAAAAATAATTTTAATTTTCCAATAATTTTCTTTTATTATTAGGATTATAAAAATATCATTTTCATATCCGTAGGGTTTTTATTTCTTAAAACTCACTTTTTATTTCGTACGTTTACGTAGATTTAAATTAAACGTACGCGTTTTTAGGTTTTAAACATTTTTAGATAATTAGGTTTCACGTAACCATTCTCCTAGCTTATTTAAGCTATTTTGTTTTATAAATCCTTAGATTAATCACCCACTCACATTCACACACTTTACCTGTTCATAATCACTCGATCACATATTCGTTTTTAATATCTTCGCATACCTCGTTGGGACATAACGACCCGGGGAAACACTGTATTCCACGGAAGCATTGGCCTAAGCTGTTTGACTATTATGGTTGACCATTCACAAGTGGTTGACTAATAATTATCTGACTGTTTCACACCAACCAAAATTTGGCGCCGCTGCCGGGGAGGTTGTGCGCGTATTTTAAACGGTTTTGCGTATTAGTGAACCTGAATACACGCTCATTGTATATTTATCCATCCTTGTTCATATTATTATCATATAAAACCAAAACTGTTCCCGAAAACTTTTTAAAATTAGTTTTCAACGAACACAAAAAACCAAAAATACTTTCCTTATTATTATTACTACAAAAATTTTCAAAAATACAAAAAATATTCACCTTTACATTCCTACCTATTTGATTCTTCATTTCTCATCCCCTAAACCCTTTGTTTCTTTCTATGTCTTATTTTCACCCTCTTGTTTGTCAATGGTGTGGTAGTTCTTATAATTGTGGTAATTGCCCTAGTTGTGGCATGGTAGAGTCAGGAAACGGGTCTGTCTATAACCAGAATCCCTATTCCTACCCTGACATGACTGATTCATTCCATCAGCTTCCACACCATGTGAATCAGCAGTTTAACTGTTGTGAGTATTGTGGTGGTTCACACTACAGTTCTGATTGTCAATCGGGAAACACGCTTGTCTATGAGCAGTTTCCTGATAACAATTATGACTTAAGCACATACGACTCACAGTCACATCAGTTCAATTGTTGTGAGTACTGTGGAGGTCCTCACTTTAGCTCTGATTGTCAAACAAGGAATCCAATTCCTTGTAACAATTACGACTATTCGTTTCAAGACCCACCTCCACAGTGCCAAATGATCCAAGCAACTCCTCATGAAACTCAACAAGACCTTTGTCTAGAGGTTCTTGAGAAACTTAAAAACCTTAGGGAGGAGTTGGCTAATATTTCGTTTCACAATGCACCAAGTTTCTCTTGTGTACATTGTGGGGGTCCTCATGATGATTTTAAATGTCAACCGTATTATAAACCTGAACATTGTTCTAGTTCTAATACATCCGGTTTTGACACATCCACACCCCCACAGTCTTCACTCAATCCATATTCTCGTGATAAATCTATCGCAGAATTACTTGCTGAAGAACATGCTGCTGGAGACGAAAGAAGCATGGAAGAATTACTAGTCTTAGAACACGCAGCTATAATACGTACCAAATTTCAAAATGCTGCTCTTCTCGATGAAGATGATGAAAGTAATGATACCTCATCAAATTCATCAGTTGAGACTTCTTCCATGGATATACAGGGAGAAAAGTATATAACTAAAACACTAGCAGTAGAAAAAATGGAACTTGTAGAATCCATAACTGCTAGTCCTTCTCAATTCCCTCTGTATGATGTTATCACACCCGAGGTTCCCACTCACTCTCTGAGCATGGGGGACGAGCATCTTGACACAATTCCTGCAAAGGAATCTGACGAAGTCATAAAATCTAGTGTTGAGAACCTTGTCCCAATCCCAAGAGAGTCACAGGGAATTCTTGATCATATGTGTGATATTCCTACTCCCCCTGAAAATCCAAAAGATCATTTCGAGACTTTCTCCGATTGTAATGATGATTGTACATCTTATGAAGAAGTTGAGTATGAAGAGGCACCATTGCCTCATTTTGATGTTGACCCTCTTATTGAGGTGTTCACAGATGAACTTACTCACAACAACCCACTTCCATTGGGAAGTGATGATGGTCTCTTTGATTTCGAAGCCGATATGGGAGAAAATGAAAATCTTTTAAACTCTAAACCCAATATCGAGCTTAGTACTTCACATGCTGATGAAAATTCTTTATCTTCTGGAGACATCGGTCATGTGAAACGATTACCTTCTGAGCTAGTTAGTTTAGAAGAAGAAAATGATAATCACTTTGTTCCCGAAGCAGTAAAGACTACTCTCACCAATCCTCTATATGAATTCGAATCCGAATTCACTTTGATTTCTGATAATCCACTCTTTGATATTCAGAATGAGGATTGTGATGAGTCCACAACGGAACATGAGTTCACAGATTTACATCTTGTGAATGATTCTCTTTACGAGGAGTTCTCCTTTGAACTCACTCATATCATATCTCCTCCGGAGTATGATAATTTCTATTTTGATCTAGACATACCCATAATATGTCTTGATCAAACGAGCTTAAAAGAGGAGATTTATGAAACAATGAATTCTCCTATTGAAGATGAGGAGTTAATCATGATTTTCATCATGACTTTCTTTCTTTTCTTCATATATCCCGTGGCTTATCCTGTTCTTCACTCTTTTGGGAGTGAAGACATTATCTTTGACCCCGGCATTCTCATTTATAAATTATGAGTCGGGTGTCATTATATCTTATCGGAGTGGAACTTTCACGTGCTTCAAATGTTTATTCAAACATATTGAATGAAAGTCCGATGTAGATTGTCTCTTCCACATCATGCTTCCCCATGGACAAATAAATTCGGGGTCGAGTCAAGTTAGCGACTCGGTAATCAAAAACAGTAGCATGTACTTAGGGTTTTTCACCCTAAGTGTGGGGGAGATACTAACCCACATGATGTATATATGTAAATATCTCTAAAAAAAAATGTAAATATAGTGATAGCTTCTATTTAAGAAGTTTTATTTAATATATATATATATATATATATATATATATATATATATATATATATATATATATATATATATATATATATATATATATATATATATATATATATATATATAAATAATGGCTTGTAATATTTCCTTCTTACGTTCTAAGTTCAGTTTAACACCCGGTACTTTGAATATATGTACATACACATAAAATAATGGCTTGTAATATTTCCTTCTTACGTTTTAAGTTCGGTTTAACACCCGGTACTTTGAATATTGAGGACAATATTCAGTTCTAAGTGTGGGGGGAGATTCGTTATTCTAACGAATTTAAACACATGTTCCATCAAGAACCCCCATTTTAGCCCAAATTTTAAAATTTTTTCTCACTTAGAACGCAAAAAATGGTTATCAGTCCGCCATGTCTAACCCACATAAGGATTGGCTAATCCAGGAGCAAACGGTTCTTGGTAAAGATAACTCAAACCCGTTGATGGCTTGCAATTTGCCAAAAATTGTATGGTTCCTCAACTCCCCATCAACCTCAAAAGATAATGAGTTGGCTAGCCCGCAAGATTATGGCTTGTGGTAAAGGCCGTGGAAAATCCATAATTGGTAATCAGCTCACCAAGATGTTGACTATTCCATCAAGAGTTGGCTAGTCCAGAAGCAAACGGCTTTTGGTAAAGACAAATCAAATCCGTTGACAGCTGGTGGTTTGCTCAAAATCACACGGTTATCAGGTGTACCACAGTTCTCACACCTGGCTACTCCAGAAGTGATGGCTTTTGGTAAAGAGTTTTTCAAATCCATTAAGTTTTTCTCAAAAGATTGCTAGGGACTAGCAATAGTTTAGTGTGGGGGATTGATGAGTGTCTAAATACTCATCATTTTATACTAATCTGAGCTGCCAAAACATACAAAAACACTCAAATATGCATCAAAATACTTAAAATATCTTAGAAGTGTGTTTTATATGTTTCAAATGCAAAATATGCAAAAACAGATGAAAAACATACAAAGTTTGCATAATTGGCAGTTTCAGTCCCTCAAGTTTCATAAATTGTCAAAACTAGTCCCTGGTTATTCTAAAAACATGAAAAAGTCACCAAAGGTCCTTTTTAATCATAAAGTTACATATTTAGTCCTTTGGTGCAAAGTTTTACAAAATTACAAGTTTAGTCCCTATACTTTGGAAATTGACATAAATGGTCCCTGGGATGTTAAAAACTTTGAGAAAAATCAATATTGGTCCTTGTAGTAATAATATTTTGCAGGAATGGTCCTTGGTGGAAAGTTTAGTGAGTTTACATAATTGGTCCCTCAAGTTTCAAGGTTTGGCAAAAATAGTCCCCGGATAAATAAATAATGAAAAACATCAAAAATACCCTTGTACTATTCATTCTTGTCAAGTTTGGTCCCTGTGTGAAACTTTGGTAAACTTACAAAACCAGTCCCTCAACTTTGCCCAAATTACAAATTTGGTCCTTGTTAAGTTATTATACAACCGGACCCTTTATATTCTTAAAACCCAAAACCAAAATAAACCCACCCACTATCCTAGTCCAATCCACCAAGGCCCAATTTACAAAATCCAGCCCACCCCTTAATTAAATAAAAACGGGTCAACACCCGGTCAACCCAACCAAACCATCCAGTCATCCCTTTCCCTCCCAAATACCACCTTCACCACTGTAGCACCAAAACCACCCTCCACCTCACCTGTTTCACCACAACTTGGCCTCCAAGCTATCTCCCACCTGTCTCTCCACCTCATACAACCTCCCAAACCCATTAATTGCCCTTAAATTCCTCACACGCAACCCCAACTGACAGTTTGACTATTTGGCGCCAAAAGTGCCATTCAAAGGCCAAGATCAACTCAGTCTAATCTAATGGTCTAAAAGTGGTGGGATAGTCTCAGAAGGACACATGGAACCCTGGAAGTCAATATAAATAAAAAGAGAATCAGCAGAGGAGAATATCTAGTATAATTTAGGAGTAGTGTAATCGTAATTAGTGAAAACTCCAATCTAGTTGTAATTTTCGATTTTAAAAGCTTGTATCCTGTTATCTTAATGTATTTTAAACTTTATTCAATCTCAATTTCAAGTTTCAGTTCATATCTCAGTTTATGCATTTTTTTAGTTCAAATTCTCAAGTTTGTTGAAAGTTGTTGTTAGTGGATGATAAGGACTCAACTAGCCCATATAAGCACTGACAAAGCTTTTAAAAGCTTTTAGAAACCTTAAAATCCAGTCTAGTTTACAAACTTAAGAAAATTCAAGAAGATTCAAGAAAATAGAAAATAAATCAAAAATCATGGTGATGATGAATAGAAGCAGAAGCATGGAGAATTTTGGATTAATCTTGGTTTAGTAGCTTTGTGGAAAGCTGTTAGGAAGGTTCTTGGTCTATGGTTTGCTAGTTCTCAGTCTAATCCATTTGTAAGCTTTTGAATCCATTTTTTCCAATTTACTCTTTTAGTGTTTGATTTGCTTAAATCTTTGTGTTTTCCTGTTTATGTGTTGTTGTTAAGTTATTATATGTCTTAATATAGGTTGCTTATTAATCAGATTTCATTGTTGCTAAAAATCAAAATCTCACAGTGTGGTATACAAATTTGACAAACTTGTGTCTCATGCTTGTGGTGTGGATGATTTATACTCATTTGATCTTATATAATCATAAGATAGTGTTTGGAATCAGTGTTGTGGTTTAAATTCTCAATTTGCTTTGAAAATCATAAATTGATCAATTTTAAGGTGTGTTTGGATCAAGTTGTTTTTCTGTGTTAGAAGTTGTATGAGTTGTTGTTCTTACTTGCTACATGTCATACTAGGTATTGTTTGGTCAGACAAACCATATAAACCTGTGTTTGTTCATTAGAAAGTCAAAATAGCTTTTGATCCTATATCATTTGTTGTCTATCAAAGGATTTAGGGTCATACCTCATCAAATCATCTCACAAGTAGTTGTTTTAGTATAATTTAGTCTTAATATAACTTAATATATCATAACTAGTCACTAGGATTAGATTAAAGTTCACTTTAGTCAACTTAGATAGGTAATTAAAAAGTCAAAATTTTCAGATAATAGATTTTTGAATTAACTAGATAATTTCTTGTAGGACTTATTATTAGGATTTAGGATTTGTGCTTTTAGATAATTAATATTTAGCTGCTTATCTTTCCTAGGTATTTTTGATCATTTTTAGATAGCTTATTTACTAGCTTAATCAGTGCCTTACTTTTAGCTATTTTTAGAAAGTGTGCCCTGTGCACAGGATAATTAGCCATTTTAACAAGCTTGCACAGTTCTCATTAGTGGGCCCCACCCTTAGCTTCTTGGCTTTTTGGAAAGCCAATAAGCTCATCTTAAAGGTTCAGGGCTTATTTCATACTTTCTAGCTTATTTGGTAGGGCTGCAAGTAGCTTATAGTTTGTCCCATTTCATTTCATATACTTAGTCAACAGTGTTAAATCCTCCTTCCTCCCATACAATCAGGTTTTATACCCAACTTCCAAGCCCCACCCAGACTTCATTAATAAGCCATAATCCTAGCTTATTGGCTTATTTCAAAGTTGACCAGGTCAACTTGATAGGTCAAGGTTCAATTTGGACCCCCTTTAACCTCTGTGGACCCCACAGAGGTCCAAAGGTCCATATTTTTGGCCTGTTTGACTGTGTGGTTTTTGGATTAGCTTATTGCTTATTTCAAGCTTATTTCCTGTGCTTCTTTGGTCCACTTGGCTTTATTCAAGTTCCTCCATATCTGTTTTAGCTTAAATACCCATATGGTAGCTTGTGGTAGCTTATTCAAGTTGCAATAAGTCCTAATAAGCTATATACATACAACCTGTTGAGCACTTTGACACCCAAAGTGCTTATTTTTGAGATTCAGCCAAGTCACCTTTATTAAAGTTGCTTAATTTAAGTATTTAAGTAGTTTTGTAAAAGAAAAATCAGAAAAAAGCCAACTTTAAAAATAGTGATAGCTTCTATTTAAGCCATTTGGCTTATTCTCAGCTTATTTCAAAAGCAATTTTCATTTTTATAATTTTCATAGCTTCTAGTAGTTATAATATAATTTTAGAAAAAGTTTTAGATTTTTCACTGTTCATTTGCTATTTTTCATAATTTAATTTAGTTTTTAATAATTAATAAATAGTTAATAATTAATAATAAATATATAAATAGTGTGAAAAATATAATTTTAGTTTTAAAATAAGTTTTATAATATTTTAGATTTTTCTAAGCTTTAATTTTATTTTTCTAGACTTATTTTACAATTTCTTATTATTTAGTGTATTATTAAATAGTTAAAATTAGTTATTAATTAATAATAATTAATTAAATAGTTGTAAAAATAATTTTAATTTTCCAATAATTTTCTTTTATTATTAGGATTATAAAAATATCATTTTCATATCCGTAGGGTTTTTATTTCTTAAAACTCACTTTTTATTTCGTACGTTTACGTAGATTTAAATTAAACGTACGCGTTTTTAGGTTTTAAACGTTTTTAGATAATTAGGTTTCACGTAACCATTCTCCTAGCTTATTTAAGCTATTTTGTTTTATAAATCCTTAGATTAATCACCTACTCACATTCACACACTTTACCTGTTCATAATCACTCGATCACATATTCGTTTTTAATACCTTCGCACACCTCGTTGGGACATAACGACCCGGGGAAACACTGTATTCCACGGAAGTATTGGCCTAAGCTGTTTGACTATTATGGTTGACCATTCACAAGTGGTTGACTAATAATTATCTGACTGTTTCACACCAACCAGAGTGATTAAGCTAAGGAATCTACAAGGAAATAGCTTAAGTAAGCTATTATAACAAGACTGTAAAATTTGAAAAACCAGAAACGTGAAAAACCTAAAAACGCGTACGTTCAATTCAAATTTACGCGAACGTACGAAATAAAAAGTGAAAACTGAAATCTGAAAACCCACAGGGGGTGAAAATGACTTTTTTACAAACCTAAGGATAAAAGAAAATTTTTAGAAAAAGAAAATAAATTTTTACACTAATTAATTATTTAATATTAATTAAATACTATTAAATACTTATTATTAATATTTAAAACACTTTAATACAATATAATATTAATTAAATACTAGAAAAATGAAAATTAAATTTCTAAAATTATAAAATAACTAAAAACAAGTTTTCAAATTAAAAATATGTATTTTTATCTTTTTGTGATTTTTCTATTAATTAATTTCTAATGAAATATTAATTACCTAATTAAAATATTTTAAATTATTAAAAATAGAAAATGAACAGTAGAAATTATAAGAAAATTTCTAAAATTATATTATATTATATAAAAGCTAGGAAAAATATAAAAACTAGGTGTCACTTTATAAAAACTAATTATGCTATTTACTATTTAATTATTAATTAATAATTAATAAAACTAATATTAATTCTAATAAATACTAAATGACAAAATAAAAATATGAAAAAATTACTAAAATTACTTTAATATAAAAGGAATTTAAGAAAATTATAGAAAAGCTAAGTGCTTAACAAAAATTTAAAAATGAAATTAAAATTTAAATTACATTAAATAGAAACTATCACTTATAACTAAATTTGTTTTTTCTGGATTTTCTTTTACAAAACTCTAAAAATACTTAAAACATAAAACTTTTGTGAAAACAAAATCGCCAAAGCTTAAAAATAAGCCAAATGCAAGCCAAAAAGCTTGATAGTTGACTATTGTTGACCAAGTGAGGAAAATAGCTCAAATGAACTTAAGTGGGACCCATAATGGTTAATTCTGATTTAAACTAGTTATGTGAACATGTTTAAGCAAGAATAAGCAATTAGAGTCCTCAGAATAAGCTATAAGTTCAAAATAAGCACTTGGCCAAACCAAATTGAACTCAGAAAAGGGACAAGGTTCATGGGCAATTCCAAGTGGGGTCCACAGGTTCCAAGGTCAAACCAATGGTCAAACCTTAAAGCCTACCAAGGGGGGGTTTGAAGGGACCAAAAATGGGCAAGTGGGACCCACTGAGGTGGCTAGAAACAACCACCAAAGGTGGTGGTGTGCTGAGGGCTGCTGATGCAGGGGAGCTATCTCCCCCTGCAGGTGACTTTGGGTGAGGGTGGGGCCCACAGCAAAATTCCTAAAAATGAAAGCAAGGTAGGAACTTGAATACTAGCTGGGGGGTTATAATTAGGAACAAGTTTCACCCCCTGAAAGAAAACACAAAAATCAATAAAATTCTTTGAACTTTTGGTTTTTTCTACACAAACTAACTTTGACTTTTTGAAATAAACTTGAACCTTGACTTTTGTGAACTTCTGATGATTCTTACAAACTAATTAAGTTATATTAAGATGAAATGAAACCAAAACAAGCTAAGTTACCTAAAGATGAAATGATATGAGGGTACTTGGGATCTAAATCCATAACAGTTGACAGTTAAGGGTCATAATATGGATTTTTGACTTTCTTCACAAGACCTAAGTAAAAACTGACTTAAATGAGCTTCCTAAGCCTACTGGATTATGTTTCAACCAATTTTAACCACAGAAACCAACAAACTCAATGTGCAATTTACAAAACCAAACACTCCCTTATATGACTTGATTTGAGATTTTCAAAACCACAGGCTGATTCAAGCCATGAAACTGAATCCAAAGTTTGTATTATGATGTGATAAGTAAGTTTAAGCATAAAAACACAGTTAAACACAGTCAATACTCATGAATCACATGGAAGCAAATTTGGCAGTGAAGAACAATATTGAGTAACTAAGGAAACCAATGAACAACAAGATTTTATCCATCATATAACAACTTAAAAACTGAAAATACACATAGAAACACTGAAATCAAGCATTTTAACTAAAGCTACAAGAATTAACAAGAAAATGAGAAATGTGCTTACAAGTGGCTTTTAAACTGGGATCATGGAACCTAGGGCTATAAACCAACCTAACACCTCCCTTGAGGTACTACAACCATTACAATCCAGAATGACCAGTCTCCTTTGCTTCTTTCTTCTCCTCCACAGATTTTTTTATTTATGGACCATTTTTTTATGGTATTTTTGAGGATTTTAAGTTATAAAGACTACCACTGATTTTAGCACTCAAGAAGCTTATAAAAGCTTATTAATGACTTAAGTAAGCTTAAATAACCAATAAACAACAACTTCTAACAAGATAAGAAAATTTGAGACATTTGCATAGAAATAGCATAAACTGAATTTGGACTTGAAAACTAAAATTGATGATTAAAACAAGTTACAAATACACTGAAATTTAGATTACAATCTTTTTAAACTAAAGAGTACAACTAAAAACCAAGTTTACACTAAATTCGACCCTAAAACTACTCTACAACTACTCCTAGTTAACTGCCCCTTTGTTTCTTCTATTTTCTTGACTTATAAGCATCAGTGTGGGTTCCACTCCTTTTCCCACTTCTCATTTATACCATTGGATGATTTGCTTTGATCCTGGCCTTCTATTCAGTTTTGGCGAGAAATTTACTTTTGGCAGGGAGGGATTACTTGGAGCAAATTGTGGACATTAAATGTGTCTTGGAGGGTTGTGGAGGCTAGGGGGAACAAGGAATGGTGTGTTATGTAGAGTTGGTGAAGGTGGGGGAGGGGGTACACAGTAACAGGTTCAAGTGGGGGTGAAGGAGGTGGATGGTCAAACCTTGGTTTGACTGGGTGAGGTTTTAAAAGGGACGGGGGAGTATATTTTTGGTGGTTTGGGAGGTGTTGGGCTGATGATGGTGGACTGGGCCAAGGGGGTAAGGGTGGATTGGGTTTGGTTTGGGTAGACTAAAAAAAAGTCCGTTTGGTAGTTAATGGTGCACAAGGACCATTTTTGTAATTATGCTGAAAATGAGGGACCAAAAGTGCAACTGCTCCAAAGTTATTTCCAAGGACCATTGTTGCCAACTTCAATAGTGTGATGACCCATGATGATAATTTTTCATTTTAAAATACCCGGGGACCAATTTTGACAAGTTTGCAAAGTACAGGGACCAAACATGTAAAATACTAACTATGTAGGAAACATGTTCATGTTGTGATTTGTGAGGCGTATAAGGTGAGGAAGAGGAGAGGAAAGAAAGAAAGAAAGGAACCTTGAGAGAAAAAGAGAAATATTAGATTGAGATTAAGTGAAGGTCCAACCCTCTCTACATGTGGAGAGGGGTATTTATACTTACAATAAAACGCCCACTCCCGGGCTGTGGATCAGGCATACAGTGGGTGAAGACCCGTCCTTCTTCAACGGTGTTACTTAAACTAATACTAATTAACTAATAAACAAACTAACTACGAGCTAACTTAATGCTATTACAATCATTAGGTGACCGAGACTTTTACAGGAATATTTGTATTCCTAACAATCTCCCCCTAAGCGAGGTCACCTTTGAAATTAAGAACTTTGGTCTTTAAGCATTCTTTAGTCTTTGTAGCTCGTAGGATCTGATTCTTCACTTTTCAACACACTTCGTACTTTAAGCAAGCGAACTTGTGATAAGAATTCCTTTGAGATATGTGATCTTTGAGCTTCTTTGAGATCATCAGCCAAAGTAAATCTCCAAGCTCATCCGTAGTTGTATTGCCTTCATGTGATGTAGTGACTAAAGACCATCATGCTCACACCCTTCTGGATCAGGAGACTTTACATTAGAGTTGTGGATCAGGAGACTTTTTCATCAGAGTTGCGGAAGCGTTGTTGGTAGTCTCTCAATATTTGTTGTGGCAAGTCTCTCATCTTCATTGATGGTGTGGAGGATGTCTGAGCATGAGGTATGGATTGACCCGATTTAGCTGGAAACTGGAGCCATCAACGCCATCTTTATATGTATCCCTGAAATAAAACAGTTAGCAATAAAGATAGAGAACGAACATGGCTTTGTCATTCGTTCTGCGAGGACAGACTACCCTCCGGTTTTGTGAAAACCGACCTGTGATCAGGTAGAGTCTCTTTTAAAGAGGACTCTCCTTAACAGGAATTTCCAGCTCGTAGTAATGAATTTTCCAAAGAATCCACTTTGGAATCTTCACACTTAGCATGTTCTCATACCGGAACGTCTCAAAGCAGACAGCACGATAGAGTGAATCGGTGAATGAATATTCACGGATTGATGAGAAATAGATTTATAGAAATCACTCGCGTGTCATATGATAAACATTTTTTGAGAGACGACGAGAGTTTTGTACTTTGAATCACATTTCCATCAAAAATACTTTTGTTTGAAAGATATTGTACGCAATCAATGTGCTCGAAAGATAAGTTGGTGAGCACATTGAGAGGTTTTAGCAAAAGTATCCGTCAATCCATATCCTGGAACAAGTTTGATTCAACTTTGAATCGCACCATTGTTGCTTTCCAGTTGTCACTTGATCATTGATCCAAGATGGATCTCACATGTCACCTACCAAGAGCCTGAGTGATGTTCGCTCTAGAAGGATTTCCATCGTCATTGTGAATATTTTCATATCGCTCGGATGTTCTGGCAATACCACAAGGATAATGTGTAGGACTCTAAATATTTTATCTTATTTTCCACATTATGTGAAACAATAAGCATATTTGGAATGTGTCCTATCGAGATTTATGGATGATCTCATGGCTCTAGACTCAATAGTGCGTTTTGATCCGCTCCTAGAGACTGGGGAGGCGTCTCCTGTTTTAGGTATCAACATAGCTGTGAATGAGCGGTCGATACATTGCACATGGTTCCCCGTGATAATGAAACAAGCTCTTTTAAGAGAACTTGAGTGGTTGGGAAGTTTAGTGCAGTGCGTCACTGGGTCCATGTCGTCTTGTCTTCAATACTAGTGTTACTTTAGTAACCACTAGTAGATTATGAATTGAACCCGGTTTCTGCCCTAAGGTTGAATATTTGGAGGGCTATTTCTTTTCACCCTTTCTCATTTCATTTCTTTTTCATTCTTCAACCCCTTCAGTGCTTACCGAGACTTCACCACTAGAACCTTGTTGGGTTTGTTCCAGTCCTAGCTCTATCTCAGTCCGCGCTCTTCCCTTTCTCACTTTACTCCTTTTTTTTTTTTTTTTTTTTTTTTTTTTTTTTTTTTTTTTTTTTTTTTTCAATCATTCCTAAGGACTTCTAATCTATCTATGGATTGTCCCTGGGAAGATCCTTCCGGTTCTGGTGGATCATGGGAACTTATACCTAACCTTAACCAACCTTATAACTCCGTGCATTAAAGTAAATGGTCGGTCTTAGGTATTATTTCCACAAACGCCTTTCGCTCCCCCTCAATATGTGCATCGATATTCGAAAGTGTTTAGCACATATGTGGGAGCCTATTATTGAGTCGAAAAGATCACATTTGATATCAGATTGCATATTTAAATCACATTCTCTCCCCCGATCAAAAATTTCAAATCTTTCGAGATTTTTTATCTCAATTGATTTAAATAATTTAGAAAGCGTTTTGGGAGAGAAATGCGGTCAATTTTAATATTTTCTGATAAAAAGGAACTTTTTCTTGCTCCCCCTCAAACTGTGAGGGAGGTTGTTATGTGTCAGATTTGAAGAGTTATCAAAATATTCGAAGTTTTAACGAAAATTCTTTGAAAGTTTACTCATTCTGACACATAACCATCACAAATCTTTTTGTTGCAAGGTTTTATGTACGAAGTGTGGGGAGTTTTGATGATACATAAAATTTTGAGAAATCACTCTCCCCCTCAATCAATGACGGATGTTAAAGCATAAATATTTTCATAAACTATTGACGTCATTGATTGAGTGAAAATGTTATCAAACTTTTGAGTTCAATTTGATTTTCATTCAAAATTTCATGGTACCACCAAGTTTTGCACAAACACTTTCCGGAAAAATCATAGAAGGGAAAGTATTTGGCGATAAAAAGAAGATTTCTCTTCTTTATCAAGAAATAATGCACTGAAGCGTACATTAGATCGAGGGTGCATGAATATAAAGTAATTCACGCTCGGATGAACGGAACCCTTTGTTAGGAACAACCGTCTTTTTGGCGACGTGTTTTCCTTAATTTTGAAAACCGGGTTGCTATCTGAAGTAATAGCAAACCATATTTTTGAAGTGCGGGTTACAGCCTGAAGTGACTGTAAGCCATAATGTTTAAGACCGGGTTACAGCCTGAAATGACTGTAAGCCATAATTTTAAGAATGTTTTGAGATACGACATGTTTTTGAAAACAACTTTATTTGAACCGAAAAACTCTTGCTCAAGCATATGTATGATTCCGTGTCATTATTGAATGACATTTCTAAAAATGTACATAATATCGATTATACAAGAGACATGTCGTGAGAAGAATATTTTTGGATTTTTATGATTTTTCAGATTTTTATGCTTTTTTATAGATTTTATACTTTTTCTATATTGGATACTATACATAAGTATGTACACTATGCGGGATAGGATATGCAAAAGGCAAGAGAAAAGTTTATAAGGATACACAAGGAGGGCCACAAACTAATGACAGTACAAAACAATCATCCCAACCAACACACATAATTATGACACTAAACCCCACTACTGATCACATTACTCGGTACGTTGGAGAAGACGGTAGTCCCCTTCACGAACTCTGCCACCAACGTAGCACTCCAGGCTTCGGAAGATTCTTCGTACCTTCAATCTCTTGCGGATACCAGCCAAAAACCTCTTGTACCGGGTTAAATCAGTTGCAGTCCAGTGATTGGTATAACGTCTAGTTCCCTGGTCATAAACGTGGTATTCTTTCACTCTGAAGTCCAATGCCTCTTCGACCATTCGTAAGGTACCGTCGCTGAACTTGTGTATTTCATTGAAGCGCAAAACCATGGGAACATTGTATTTGTCACGAAATACCGTTGCCAGGGGAGATTCAATGACTGTAAAGTCAGCAACCCGTTCCAGACTATTGACATTCCATAGAGGTCTTGTGAGGTTGAGCTGTGATTGGTAGCTTTCAATGCCAAGCTGAAAGTCTTCGACCCGTTTCCTGATGACGATACCCCGGATCCAGTGAAGTACAGCAAACACAAGAGACTTCATTTCTCGTGATGGTAGATGATGCAGCTTTCCTTGAAGATGGAGTAGATACAGATCTTCGAAATCATTAGGGCGTAGGTGTTTGAAGTCCCCTTCGGATATGGTGTAGTCCTTGAAGTCAGCTCGTCTGAGTGTAATATTCTTGAGATAGTCATATCCATAGATGGGATGTAGTTGAACTTTAACCACACTAATGATTTGAAGAGGTAAGCGAACTGACTTTCGGTCACCTGGAGCTTGAAACCGATCTATGTAGAACTGCTGCTTCTTCACCCACTAGTGAGAAATGCCCAGAGATGCCGAGATGTTGTAGTCGCATTCTTGAGTACTCCACATACTGTCGGGGACTAGCTGTTCCAACCCGATATCAGAATAATGGGCATCTTTCATCTTTGTAATGGACAAGGCTGACTTGCATTGTCTACTCCCAAGCTTAAGATATTCAAGGTCTTTGTTGAAGAAGAATTCAGCTTGGATAGTGACATTTCCAGGAGGACCACCCAAGGGAAGTGGAGTGTTGTAATTATACTTCATTATTCCTTCATCCACAATGTCATTGAACATCCTGTGGCACTCTTCCATCTGGTATTGTAGATGATTAACATCCTGATGAAAGGCTTTGACAATGTTGAAGGCAGGGCCTTCCAGGTCCTTCTGAGTGAGCCTTGAGAGACCACGTTTCTTGCAGAACCATGTGATGAATGTTCCCATATCACCAGTTTGGGAAAGTAGGGAATCTTCAGAAGGTGGAACAAAGCTGGTGGTGATTGCATTAATCCAGTTATTCTCATTGGTCGGCAAGTCAGAGGAAGGAATCGTCCAGTCAGGCTCAGGTGATTATGATATGTTGTCATCTGGTTTCCACCATGTCTCTTTGTCAACCTTGGTTAAGGGAACCTGCGGTGGATCATTTGTGTCAGTACTGGTGAATGATTTCCACCACTGTCTCCCAGGGATGTGAGTTGTAGAAGCATCATCATCTTCGTCATCGGAAGAATCATCGTGTTGAGGAGTAACAGAAGCTTCATTGAAGACAAGATCGTCATGGGCATGAGATGCAATGGAGGTTGCACCAGCGTCAAAAGTAGTCCAAGCAGCATACTTAACTTGTTTTTCTTGTTTAGACGGAGCTGACTTGGTTGGCTTGTCAGTCTGATGTTTTTGAGATGGTGATGAGGTGGGTTGTGATGATCTGCTAGGAGCATGCGACCCACCAGGCAGTGAAGGAGTGCCTGATGGACCAGATGCCCCAGCAGGTGGTGGAGGTGGAGGTGGTTGAGGAGGTGATCCAGATGGTGGCTTGGGATGGCCCTGGCGTCGCTGTTTTCTCTTTCGTTCAATTTCCATATCCCGGGCGTGTTCCTCAGCATCATCTTGTTGAATTGAGGCCTCCAATGCCTTATACAGCTGTACGTGAGCATCGTGTCCTGTGTGTTGACCCTGTTGATACATACCGTGCTGCAGAATGATCTTCATGTCATTGATAGGTAGGTCTTTGAATCTGGATCTGAGGGGGGCTTCAAGAGCAATGCTGACAGCTTCAGCTACTTGTTCATTGATAACCTGAGATACTTGTCGTTCAAGATCAAGATGCTCCAACTTGTATAATCTGCTGCCATGATTAGTAATCGTTTGTGGCAGATTGAGGTTTACTAGGGTTTGAAGTAGAGAGGCATGCTTGTCCAATTTCTCACGAATGGCAAGGTTATCTTGAACAGCATCGGCAGTCAAAGCAGCTAAAGTGTCCAGATCCAACTTCTTCTCAGTGCTAGCAGGAGCGACAGATGCAGACGGTTTCTCTAGTATGTCGGCAGCTTGTGGGATGTCATCGTTGTTAGGACCAGCAGTAGACGTTGGTGCAGACTTGGTAGGAATGGTGGATTTGTCTTGCTCAATAGGCACATCAACCATTGACACAACTTCTCCATGCTCATCACCAGACTTTTCACCTTCAGCATCATCCGGCTTATCCATGAGGAATTGATCGCCAAAAGTATCCAGATTCTTGTACGATGATAGCGTACCAGTGGGGCTGTCAGGTACCACCTCGAGCTTAGGATCATCAGTTTTCAATTTGAGGTTACCTTGAATATCTAGATACGCAGTAGAAACAAACTCTTCATCGAGTGGATCGACAGGGGGTACAGACTCAACAGGTTTATCCTATACTGGTTGATGGCTGGTTACATCTTGTGTAGCGAGGTGGAGTTCATCACCTTTGGGAGCAGAACTGGTGTCAGTCTCAGAACTGCTTGATTTAGCGGGTTGCCCAAGACTTGGTGAGGAGACATTTTCAGAAGAAAGCTTAGCAGATGAGGATGTTGGTGAGCATTTTTTGAGGATATACTTGGAGCTGGTTGATTTGGAGGCAGGAGATGATATTTTCAATAGGGTGTGTGCCGCTTGTTCTTCTTTGGCAACATCCTTGCCTTTGCCTGTCACGTGCTGGATCTGTGAAGCTTTATCTGATCGAGGTTCTCTAATGTTGACCCCACTGACTGGTGGAACCGGTGGCATATATGCTTCCTTCAAGCTTTCAGCAGTTGCCATTTGTACCATTTCTTCTTCAGTGAGAGGCAACTGAGTGGTGCAAGGTGCAGCTTTGGGATCTTCAGTACTTGGCGATTTAGTTTTTGAGCTGGTTCTTTTACCTCCTGTGGTCTGCTTAACTCTTTTAGAGCCTTCAGAGGATGCAGCTGAGGTATTACCACCTTTGCGTTTCTTAGATGCAGATCTTACAGACTTAGTGGATATGGCTGGCTCATTAGATGGTGCTTCCCGACTTGTTTTCAGAAGTATAAGGTATTCCTCATAATATTGAGCAGTCAGTGTATCACGGGTGAGAAGGGCAGTGGGAATGTCCATGCCGAAGATGATCTCGCCAGTGCTCTTAGAATCATATTTGAGGAACCCAAGTGGATGTTCATCAGTGGGTTGATGAAGAGGGGATTCTTCTCTAGGATGGAATTTTAAAGATCGCTGAAGGCTAAGTATGATCAGCTTAGTAAACCGAATGCTTGGAATCAAAAGCTTGGCTGATGTTTTCTTTCCGTCTTTGTTTGCTTCAAGGTTAGCCTTGTCGACCAAGAAAGAGTGAATGGACTGACTAAATTCCTCCCAGATACGTTCAGCAAAATTGATGTTCACACCGTTGACAACGCCCCAGAGAATTTGTAGAGATGGAGCTCTAAGTCTTTCATATCCCGATGTTTTTCCAGTCAGACACAAATTGATTAGGCTTGCAACTGCTCTCCATGGTTGATAGAGGTCATGTGTGATGACAGCGGAAAGCGTAGACACTTGAGTGGGATATCCAAGTTCATTGACAAAATCAATAAGAGTAGCTGGAGTAGGTGGGGGAGTATATTCAACATTATCACCCGTTGGCAATATCTGCAGTGCACTACCAAGTGTTTCCATGGTGATGTTCACCCAATGCTCATCCAGCTGACACTTGTACATGTTGGTTGCTTTATCAAGGCACATAGTGTTCCAGAACTATTGGATGTAGATAGAGGGGATTGAGGAGGATGCGGTAAAGGCATTGAAAAAGGTGATGTTTTTCAGTATGTCCAGTGCCATTCTGAATATGGGGTGATTCTGAGGTCTATCTGTCTTAACATAGCAATTGCTTTTCCCAATGGGTACCCACTTGTTGAAAGGCAGAATGACATCGTCAGAACGAACAGGTGGAGCCAATGGTCCTTCGACAATAGGTTCTGCCATAAGAGCTGCCTTTGACACACATCACCACAAAAAGCAAACATATGTGACAGTGAGTGTTAGTAACTAGTGAAACTCCAGAATCAAATGGTATGGAGATATGAACAGGGCCAAGGGTTATTAGTAATAGACACTCATGAGGGACATCATTTATCACATAGAATGGCAATTTGGACAAATAAGAATGAGTGCCATACACACCGAGCAATGCATGGATAATTAGACACCCATTCATGAACACACAAACTGAGCACTCCTAATAAATGCTAAACAGAGTGAGTTAAATTAGTTTCCAGTTAGAGTTAAACGCAGAGCCTTTAAAAGCAAACTCAATTAATTGCAATCTCAAATTTTAAATCGCAAAGTCATACTTGCAAAATGAGTTAACAGCAACAAGTCAAATTAACCGCAACCAATTGAGTCGCAACACATGGTCAACGCACATCAAGTTAAACGCAGGCACATGTAATCGCAGATTTAACTAACCGCAGTTAAAGAAATAGTTACACGCAACCCTTTTAATCACAAACCAGGTTAATCGCAAGTTCAGTTAACCGCAACGTTTAATAGATAGAAAGATACTCGCAATTAGGGTAAGATAACCGCAATCGAGAGTTCACAATAACCGAAGTCAAGAGCCTAAGCTAACGGCAATCAAGAACTTTAAAACTAACCGCAATCAAGAACTTTAAACTAACCGCAATCAAGAATTTAATCAAACCGCAGTCAAGAAGTTAACATAACCGCAATCAAGAATCATACGCTAATCGCAATCAAGAGCTTAATCTAATCGCAATCAAGAATCATAATCTAACCGCAGCCAAGAATTCTCTCTACACTCTGTCATATTCCATCAGATCATCCAATTGAGACCGTAAATGACAACAAGATTCATTCTCCTAAGTACCTAATACTACTCTTTCCTACCCAACACCGAAAGTCCTACACAACGCATTACCGACCTAACCGCAATTTAAATGAACCATCGAGCTCACACACGCAACCATGAATATTACTCACAAGCAGAAAATGAACAATTACAAGTAGAGTAGAGCAAGTATGATCTAACCTATTTGATTCAAACGCTTTTACAAGAGAAAATACGCACCGCGTATATCCACCTATAATAATGCAACGCATGTGAATATGAAATCATGGAAGGTAATAGTAAATGTGCAGATTAAACGCTAGACATACCAACAAATAGACAATCAGGAGCAACAATCAACACTAATCACAGCACACAAGAGTAGAGAATGAGGGATGTGAGTAAAATAGCAAGATGTGTTGTGGTTAACTTTTTAACCGCAAAAATAGAGCCCTTTAAATATATGAGACACATTTTGCAGTAATGACACATATGGTCCCTGTACTACATTATTACTCATTAGACGATGTTGCATGTGCACAAGTTTGGTCCCTGAAGTTATGAGAGATACCCAAGTGATGAAGACGTCTATAAGATGAACATATAATATCATGATGCCATATATGAGATGCAACAGACTACCTAAAGCAAGCATACAGACACAATGTGTGGTAAGAGAATATACACAGAGAGATAGCTTGAAAGTAAAATGAATGTAAAACAAACACACTATATGTACACAAACTACTGACATGGATCATATACAGGGAATGCGTTAGTGGGTGAAAAAAGAAAAACGAGTCCTGAAAAGAATTAGTCAGGAGTCCACATGATGTCGTCTCACATGTGAGAAGACATATCTCTAGTCGTGGGAGATGTCAGTGTCTTTGGACGCCACACGCAGGTTTTAGTGGACCTATTGTGTAATCCCTTTGTAAAACCTGTGTCAATGGTGCACACATGTGACCATTTGTGACTATTCATCACGAATGTCCTACCAGTTGGTATCCATAACCAAGAAGATCTAAGCCTGTAAGTTGTTTCATGCATGGTGACATTCTTGTGATGAGCAGTACTATAGTCATATTTCCTTGGTCTATGTCTCAAAGGTTTTACAGGTTTAAGACCAGTTGATTTATGAATTGTGAGTTTTGACCTCACAGACTTAGTCAAATCACATTTTTTATCCACTTGAGAATCACATCGAGTATACAGGGATTTAGGTCTTTCAGATCTAAAAGCATTTGGTTGTCTAATTGTAGTTTGATAACCAACATTTCTCAAGACAGGTTTTCCCAAAATAGATGGTTTTGAAAGATTGAGGCTCATTTGACTCTTTGAAACATCATTTGGCACTGTGTGCTCACCAAAAATTTTAGGACATGAAGTCAGACTTTGATCCGAGAAATCATTGTTATTAGTAATCAGATTGATGTTCTCAGCATTTATCTGTTTGAGTGACTCACACAGTTTATTGCATTTCACTTTAAGATTCTCATTTTCAGCACGTAATTTAGCTATTTTGCAATTAGTTTCATAATCGTCGTGTTTCCATTTGGCGTCATTGCGTTGCTCATACATCTTGATCTGATTTTTAAGAAAGTTGATAGTTAAGTCCTTGTCATGCAGCTGAGTTTTCAGATTGTTGATCATAAAATATTCATTAAGATCAGGCAATTCTGGATTTAGACACGGTTTGCAGTTTTGAAGACATTCTTCTTTACATTGTATTTCAATTTCAAGTTCAATGCAATGTTTTTGTAATTGTGAAAACCGTTTTTGGAGTTGATTAAATGTCTCTTTTTCAACCATGTTCTGGTCCATTGTCTTAGAAAACACAGCTTCGAGACAGGGGTTTTCATCAAACAGATCATTTTTGAAGACATCATACAGATCATTTTCTCCCCCTTTATAACACATATTTGTTGAAGTAGATAAGTGTAATACACTGTCAGCCTGTCTCAACAGATTTGTGTTATAACAGAGATTACTTTGATCTGTATGATGACATACATTTGATGGCGTATTGTATTGATCAATTGACGATACCTCATTGCTTGAGTCTGGTTTGAGTATGTTCTCCATAGCCGGGGTCACCAATTTAGCTGAAGTAACACTCTTATCATTTTCTGAATCCATGAGTACAGTGTTGACCGACTTTGCATCCACTGTTAAACCCAAACCCAAACTATCACATGCATGCCCACCATGTGTCTCAGCCTTGTCATCATCTACAGGTTCAAGTATTGGCTGTCTCTCGATGTACTCTTTAACCTTATCCAAGTTTTGTCGTAGCATATCTCTATAGTGATCAACATCTATATTTGTGTGATCAGCGAAGCACTTCATAGTCATCTGACTGTCGTAATCATAGATCATGGAGGATTTGGAGTCAAAGAAGTTATGCAGTTGTTTGCTGAGCACGCCTAGGGCAGCAGAGGATCCTTCATTAGATGTTTCTTTTCTGACCAATTGTTGTCGTAATTGATCCAAATTCAAGATCATAATGTCTGTGAATGTTTGAACATCTTGACCGAAAAGTGTTATGAATGCACGTTCAAAACCCATTACGAATCCATTGCCCTCAAGCAACATAGAGAGATGTGACTGAAGTGTTTGAAAGCATTCAATGTGACATTCTCTTGCCAATTCAAGCAATATGCATGACTGAGGAGTCGCATTCTCTTGAGAGGCCGAGCATGATTGTCCACTAGAGTCAACATACGATACTGGTCCTTTCATTTGAAGATGAAGCATACCACTCATATGAGAACCAAGCAAACCTCAGATGATAAGGTTGCAAGGAGGAAATCACTAGTGAGGAGATAACCGCAAGATATACTAACCACAAGACCTAACCGCAGAGTACTTAATCGCAAGAGCTAACCACAATAGCACAAATCTAACCGCAATGAGTTAACCGCAATCCACTTAACCGCAGAGAGCTATCCTCAGTGAACTAAACGCAGAGCATTTAACCGCAGAACCTAAATGCAATAAGCTAGCTGCAGATGACTTAACCGCAGGATCTAATCGCAGAGACAAAAATCCAAAACTGTCACTTTCCTTGCGTTTTGTTTGTATTCCCAAAATGGTAATCGCAGCAAGCTAACCGCAGATAACAGAACTTAAACGCAACCAAGCAATGAAACAGTGGACTTAACCGCAACAAGGAAAATCCGCCCAAAATCAACTCCAAACTTCAAATAGATTACAGAAATTGTAACACAAACTAACTACAATGTTCTACAAACACTAATGAACATAAAAGTACATCTCTAACATGTATGACAACACTAGAAAGATAAAACCAAGACGTTTTCCAAGAAAATGACTTCACACTCACAAAACCACTCAAAACATCATCAAATTTGATTCTACAAGGCCCTAAGATGAAACCTTGGCTCTTGATACCAATTGTAGAATACTAACTATGTAGGAAACATGTTCATGTTGTGATTTGTGAGGCGTATAAGGTGAGGAAGAGGAGAGGAAAGAAAGAAAGAAAGGAACCTTGAGAGAAAAAGAGAAATATTAGATTGAGATTAAGTGAAGGTCCAACCCTCTCCACATGTGGAGAGGGGTATTTATACTTACAATAAAACGCCCACTCCCGGGCTGTGGATCAGGCATACAGTGGGTGAAGACCCGTCCTTCTTCCACGGTGTTACTTAAACTAATACTAATTAACTAATAAACAAACTAACTACGAGCTAACTTAATGCTATTACAATCATTAGGTGACCGAGACTTTTACAGGAATATTTGTATTCCTAACAATGTAATTTCCACAAACATTTTACCCAAGGACCATATTTTCCAAAATAAGTACCCACGAGACCAAAATTGATTTTTCTTTCAAAAATATCCCACCAGGGACCAAATCTGCCAAAATCTGAAACTTCAGGGACTAAATTGCAAATTTCCAAAACTTTTGAGATTTTTCACCAAAGGACTAAATGTGACAATTTATGATTTTAAAAAGACCTTTGGTGATAATTTTCCATATTTTGAATGACCAGGGACTAGTTTTGACATTTTATGAAAGTTGGGGGACTGAAACTGCCAATTTTGCAAACTTTGTACGTTTTTCATCTGTTTTTACTCTTTTTGCATCTAAAACATATAAAACACAATTTTGAAATATTTTCAGTAATTTGATGCATTTCTGAGTGTTTTTGTATGTTTTGCAGTTCAGATTTGACAAAAAATGATGAGTGTTTGAGCACTCATCGGAGCTTGTCATATTAATAAAGATGTATATAACATTGTATGACGCTCACATTGATCTAATTTTGTAAGCTCGATTTTGTGTACAAACATTAAAAAATGAGGGTATCACATGCTACGTGGGACAAAAAATAATATGATAACATGAAGCTGTTAATGTTACAAAGTTGTAGATATGGATTATCGAAATTGACATACCTAGACCAATATAACATGTACTTGCCAATAGCAAGATCTAAACAGAGTTTGTAATTCCCATTGTAATGTACAACATCTGCATTCTCTATCTCTGTTATATGAACTGGATCATATCGACCCAATACGTGCCAGCTCCGCTCTAATGGATGGGTCAATATATAATACGTTATCAGTCCAAGAGGCAACATCCCAAGCTTCCACATAGTTCTTTCCTCATTATACCAAATACAAAAAAGATTAGTGAGAAAAAATTCTACAAAAAAAAAAAAAAAAAAAAAAAAAAAAAAAAAAAAAAATTGATTAGTTCTTTCCACATTTCATGACATTGACAATAGTATCCTTCAATGAATCAAATAGGTACCGTAAATGTAAAGAGAGTGGGTTGAATTTAAAAAATCGAACATTTGCCATAGACCATTCGAGCGGTCACATATAGATAGAAAAGAGATTGAATCAGTAAAAAACCTCGTAACATACATGACAGTGATGTCGCATAGAACTTTCTACACATGAATGATTGTTACGTATACTTAGAGCGTAGAAAGATCTTGAATTGAACAACACAAACATAAAAAGGACCTTAACAGAAACAATAAGCATACAAAAAACATGTCAGGGTAATGTGGCATAATCATAAAATGGAACTTAGTTGACACCATAAAGTCAAATGTGACAATTTTACAGGTAAAAGGAATCAATGCATACAACACTTTTTGCAATGGAAATAATTATCACGACCACCAACTCTAAACAATAAAAATGGTCGAAACTTGGTTGAGAAATAAAGAAAGAATTGTTGGAAGACCAAAAGGCTTCTGTTATTATTGAAAGGAAGCATTTAGTGGAGTTTAATACTATCATTTATCATTTTGTATTTGTATGCATTAGATAAACCTAAACCGTTGAAAGGAAGTGGAGAAGTAAGCGTGAGAATAAAGATGGAATTTAAGACACTAAAAGCTAACTCTTGCATGAAATGAAACATGATAAGTTCACAAAATAATTGAATGCATTTAAGTCATGAAACTTTAAATGCTCTTAGAAGCTTTAAAATGAGGCTATAGATGTTTGACATGTTCGATATAGATATATATTCACAACAATCATAATTGAGAGTTAATGTAATTAAACTTATAACTGTACGAACAGACCCTAATTGACAATATTACATACTAAGTCTAATTAAGCACACCCTACATAAAATGACATCTTTTGAGTCTATACGCACTTAAAGTTATGCTGATGGATTTTGTAAAGATTTCAAATGCTTCATGTCTATGTTCCATTGACGTTGAATATCTTCTGCAATCCTGCAAGTAGCATCCATGGATGTACCCGGTAAACCACGTCTTGTGAAACCAATGGCGTATAATCCACACTCACCTTTCCAACCTTCAGGGAATGACTTGGTGGGGAAACCATCTTCTTTGGAGAATAAGTTTGTATCCTAAAACAAAATCATGAAGAAATCAAAACTCTTATCAAGGCTTTCCTGTATAATTGATACGCGGGAATCGCACCAGGCTTTACCTCTCGAGGGATCTCGAGAAGCTTACAACCCCCACCAGGCAGTGTACCTGATCGTTGTAGTATAGTATAGTGACAAGTACCGGGGGATTGATCGTTCAACTCAGGAATAGTGTCGCTAGGATTAGAAAGCCTAAAAACTAGATCTAGAGGTGAGGGATGATTCTTTTTGTATTTTTTATATTTTATGAAAGCAATTAAAATCTCGGGTTTTTGGAAGAGTGGGCGGAATTAGTTGCTAATCAACTAACCCAATAACTAAGATGCAATCAAAATAAAATAACAGAAATGAAAATAAAGTTAATTAAACTAGTGGTGTGAACAATAATGGGGAGAATTGTGTTTACTTAGGTTTCATTACTCCCTAGATATCTTTTACAGGTTGATAGTTTGTTACAATTGCATGGATGACAGGTTATATTCCTTAATACCATTCGTGGGGTGGCGTACGTACTTCCCCAACACTATAAGCTCCTACTTCACTCCTATGTCGAGCCTGCTAGAAGCTCCTAACATGGGATCATTAGAATTCGCTCATGCATTAAATAGAACCATAATAACCAAGTACGCACTGGTTCATGTTTCTTAAGATGTTCAAGCATGTTACCTATGGAAGTCTGCCAGTTTTCTTAAGCCTAACATCGAAATCATTCATCCGTAACAACTATAAACAAACAATCAACCCATAATCAACATCCAGGTTTCACTACATCTAAGCAAACACACAAGAGATCTAGCCTAGCATGTTAAATTCAAGACAAGCGTAAGATATATTCAAACAACACATAGATATATTGATTGAATTGAAAGATTACTTATCTCAATTGAACATGAAAGGTCTTCAAAGGGTAAAAACCCTTGAAAGAGCAGTAAAATTCGTGCTAGGGTTTCTCCAAAGTTATACCCTACTTGTTCCTCCTTTATGAATGAAAATTGCAAAACTATATATAGATTTTACAGGGTGACGGCGTCAAGAAGGAATTTCTGACGCCGTCAACTCGCCGCCCATAATGAGATCGGATTGCCTAGATCCAGATTTGACGCCGTCATGTGTAATATTACTCTGGGCCGTCACCATATCTTGAACCTTGACGGCCATACGTGACGCCGTCACATTTTCTCTGGACCGTCACCACTTCCAATTCTTGTTTTACTCTTGACGCCGTCACATGAAGACTCTTGACGCCGTCAGGTACTGTTCCCAGAAAGGAAAATTAAGACTTTGCCGTTTTCTTCACTTTTATGCTCCAAAAACGTCCAAAATGCTTCCTTTTCCAGAATTCATTTTAAAAGTACCTAAAATGACAAAAGGAACGATTTAGGGCAATATTTGATCAAATAAATTCAAATCCGGGCTTAAATGACCCCCAAAAACGGTTCATTTTTCGCCTCATCAAATACCCTTACACTTGAGATTTGCTTGTCCTCAAGCAAATGCACTTTTATTTTAATCAAAATACAAGTTAGGGGTCATTTAACACTAATATAAAAGTAATTACAACAAATAATCGTTCCACTAAAGACCAAAGACAAGCACGGAGGTCATACACTAGCACCTCACAAATAATGTTTAGATACTCATATATCTCGGGTGTAATAAAGTATATATCACTATATGGAAATGGGAAACATCTCTCACTACCTGTCATAGCAAAATAGATTACCATAGGCTTGGGAAAGGATCAAACCTCCACCACATGGCGTAAGCACCTAGTATAAACTATCAAAGAGGTCTTTTAATGGGTTATAACGTTAGGTGTAAGGATATGGAATACACGGTTTTGTTGGATATAGGAAATCTTTACTGGTGGCGAGTTAATAATCTTGGTTAATTACATGTACAATATGGCGTTGCTAAGCCAAGACTAGACTCGACTTAAGTTAATAAATGAAAAATAACAAAAAAAAAAACATAAAACAAACATAGAATTAAACGGGATGGTAGTCCGTATGTTTTATCTCTTTTCTTTTTCTTAATTTTTTTTTGATATTTTTTTATTTTATTTTTTATTTTATTTTATTTTATTTTTTGCATACACTTTTACCCTACCATCCAAAATAATACATCATAGGGAATGAAAATTTCCCTTACACTTGAATTTTTACATACTCTACAATAAACTAATCTAATGACTCGAATCAAGATAATCAAAACACTTGGAGTACTTTTAAGATTAACGCACATATGGGGGTAATATGATTTTCTTCCCCATTACTCCATAACACAAGTACTTTACCCATGAGTCCCAATCGTCCCAAAACAATATGTACAAGGATATGACTCGACTTAGCAACCATGTAATCAATTAGATAATTAACTAAGGGTTTAAACATGTAAAAATAATGCACTAAAGATGAGTGCATACACGGAAGGCTAAGGCGATTTGGGTGTACATTTAAGTGGGTTGTAACAAATTCTTCCTTTAAGTAAGATGCTTAAAGTTAGAAACGAAAAGATAGGCTCGGAGGGGTGTACTAGGGGTTTCGTGTACTAAAAATGAGTACAACGCTAAGGTGTGAGAAAAATTAATTGACTTAACTAGCCAAGTAATATGACATAAATGGTCAAGTAATTATGATACGGGTTTAACACAAGGGTGATCCTAATGCCTCTTATCATGTAGTAAATCCTACTACACGAATGTAGTCTCACTAGCGGTGTCGGGATGCATCACTAACGCAAGTTCTAGAATCTAAATGCTACCGGTACACTCATAAGCACTAATAATGAATGCTTTTCCTATCAAATCTAAAGGCGAACCTCACATATTTGGGTGGAAAATTTTTCTAAATGGTACGGTTTCGTGCTAGTCATACAACTCCTATCTATGAGACACTTGCTAAGGCTAAATTTTCACTCCTAAATGTTGTAAAAAAATTTAAATTTGGCGCTAAAATTACACTAACAAGTATTTCTCATAGTTTTATTACACACCTACCATCAAACAAACAAACTCAAGTGAAAGTGTATCCTATAAGGTATCATCATTTACCCTCCCCTTACACTTAGGATGAACATTGTCCCCAACGTTCAATTAAAAAATGTAAAAGTGAAATGGGTAAAAGAATGAAATCAAATACTCCCCTGATTCGTTCGGTGTGGATAGTGTGTCAACAAGGTTAGATCTTCCTCCAAGAAAATGAACAATCAAGCTTCCCTTCCAGAAATATAAATCATCTTCTTGTCATACATAACCTGTTAAACCTGAGAAAACAAACAAGGCAACCTCGCGTAAAATCGGCGGAAATCTATATATACTAACAAATCCTAGAAAACAAATTAAGATATAATGCTTGTGGAATGAATGTTTGCAGATTTCCTGGAGTTTATAAAACTAAAGAATTAACAAAAACTTTAAGACTCCATTAGAAAAACAAAACTAGCAAAATTTCCAGAATTTTACACATGACGCCGTCAGGAGTTAACTCATGACGCCGTCAGAAGTGACCTGCAGAAATCTTTACGTTAAGTTTTCGGAAAATTTCTGGAAAAACTTATGTCCTACTTCCTGGAAAATCCTGCAAAACATCATTATGACTCCATACAAGCATTTGACTCTAACAAATACTAATACACATGTTTATTTATTATTGTGGAGAATCATGATCAATTTCGTTCTTAAAACAAATTTGGGGTTTCCCCTTACACTTATCTTTTGCGAGATACCTTTGTATGAAGTTAAGACGAAGTTAAACGACAAAATAAAGCATTTTCACAATTTTAGTTTTGAAACATGATCTACCAACAATAAAAATAAAGCATGCATACGGAAGCAAATAACAAACAAATAAAAATCACACAAAACATGGGTTGCCTCTCAAGAAGCGCTTTTCTTTATTTACGAGTCTTGTAGCTAGACTCAAGGTCATGGGTAATTACATGACCTCATCGTCGGTCTCATTTACCGATTGTAAATGTTCTTTGTAGAGACCAACCACCTTTTTCTCAATTGCTCCTATGATCCTATTGGCAAATTCCTTATCAACTTTATATTTCGGTTCTAGAGTCAAGCAATCTTTGTAGAAAAGGCTCTTCTTCTCCCATACATAGTCCATGCCCTTTTTCTTATCCTCTTCATTGATGTCCTCAAAAGCACCAATGTTATCCATGTCAAATCGAGGCACAAAACGAAATTCTTTCATTCTATTAAGCATCCTCTATGTGATCCTATCGGTTTTACTAGCAAATCGGATTGTCCCTTCTATCTCATCATATTCTAACTTGGACTCTTCAACAAATGGTTTACCAAACACAACATGGGATAAGCGACAATCAATAACACTAGCTAGGTCTTCAACAACCATAAAGTCAGTGACACAAGTAAAGTTCCCAACAAAGACATGTAGACCTTTAACTCTCCCGACAAAGTTACAAACTCCCCCGGGGTATTTAGTATCCTTTCTAGGTCCAAGTCTTGTTTTCACTATATCGTTATAAACAATTGAGGACATAATGTTGATTGGGGATTTAAAATCAATGTAAGCATTGTCAATATGTTTATACCCAATCATACATGGTATCTATTCACTCTTAGGATCGCCTCTCTTTATCTTAGGCTCAATTCTAGTGAAAGGAGGTCGAGGATTATCAATAAGATTATTATAGTACGCAATCTCCTCCTTAGTGGGGTATAGATTGAAATAGTCATCTAGCTTTGGATCTATCTCCCCTTCTTCAAGTTCCTTAACAACATCCTCAAAATCTTTAGTTCCTAGGTCCTTATTTGAATACAAGGCGATCGCTAGGTCACTAAATGCATGGTCGAGCTCAACATTAATCAACCTATTAAGCTCCCTAAGTTCCCTAATCTCATTCTCGATTTATTCACGTAACAAAGCCACTTCTCTAGGGGAAAGGGGTGGATTCACGTTTTCCATAATGGTCAACGGAACAGTCAATGAATTTAATTTACTAACAAAGGCACGAATAAAAAGATAGACTAAAGAAAAACCTAAAAATAAAAATAAAATCTTACTAGAAAGGAATCTAGCAAGTAGACCTAATAAAAAGAAATCATAACCTAGACAATAAAAATTCCCCGGGCTGCGGCGCCAAAAACTTGATACGTGGGAATCGCACCAGGCTTACCTCTCGAGGGATCTCGAGAAGCTAACAACCCCCACCAGGCAGTGTACCTGATCTATGTAGTATAGTATAGTGACAAGTACCGGGGAATTCATCGTTCAACTCAGGAATAGTGTCGCTAGGATTAGAAAGTCTAAAAACTAGATCTAGAGGTGAGGGATGATTCTTTTTGTATTTTTTATATTTTATGAAAGCAATTAAAATCTCGGGTTTTTGGAAGAGTGGGCGGAATTAGTTGCTAATCAACTAACCCAATAACTAAGATGCAATCAAAATAAAATAACAGAAATGAAAATAAAGCTAATTAAACTAGTGGTGTGAACAATAATGGGGAGAATTGTGTTTACTTAGGTTTCATTACTCCCTAGATATCTTTTACAGGTTGATAGTTTGTTACAATTGCATGGATGACGGGTTATATTCCTTAATACCATTCGTGGGGTGGCGTACGTACTTCCCCAACTCTATAAGCTCCTACTTCACTCCTATGTCGAGCCTGCTAGAAGCTCCTAACATGGGATCATTAGAATTCGCTCATGCATTAAATACAACCATAATAACCTAGTACGCATTGGTTCATGTTTCTTAAGACGTTCAAGCATGTTACCTATGGAAGTCTGCCAGTTTTCTTAAGCCAAACATCGAAATCATTCATCCGTAACGACTATAAACAAACAATCAACCCATAATCAACATCTAGGTTTCACTACATCTAAGCAAACACACAAGAGATCTAGCCTAGCATGTTAAATTCAAGACAAGCGTAATATATATTCAAACAACACATAGACATATTGATTGAATTGAAAGATTACTTATCTCAATTGAACATGAAAGGTTTTCAAAGGGTAAAAACCCTTGAAAGAGCAGTAAAATTCGTGCTAGGGTTTCTCCAAAGTTATACCCTACTTGTTCCTCCTTTATGAATGAAAATTGCAAAACTATATATAGATTTTACAGGGTGACGGCGTCAAGAAGGAATTTCTGACGCCGTCAACTCGCCGCCCATAATGAGATCGGATTGCCTAGATCCAGATTTGATGCCGTCATGTGTAATATTACTCTGGGCCGTCACCATATCTTGAACCTTGAAGGCCATACGTGACGCCGTCACGTTTTCTCTGGACCGTCACCACTTCCAATTCTTGTTTTACTCTTGACGCCATCACATGAAGACTCTTGACGCCGTCAGGTACTGTTCCCAGCAAGGAAAATTAAGACTTTGCCGTTTTCTTCACTTTTATGCTCCAAAAACGTCCAAAATGCTTCCTTTTCCAGAATTCACTCCAAAAGTACCTAAAATGACAAAAGGAACGATTTAGGGCAATATTTGATCAAATAAATTCAAATCCGGGCTTAAATGACCCCCAAAAAGCGGTTCATTTTTCGCCTCATCAAATACCCTTACACTTGAGATTTGCTTGTCCTCAAGCAAATGCGCTTTTATTCTAATCAAAATACAAGTTAGGGGTCATTTAACACTAATATAAAAGTAATTACAACAAATAATCATTCCACTAAAGACCAAAGACAAGCACGGAGGTCATACACTAGCACCTCACAAATAGTGTTTAGATACTCACATCTCTCGGGTGTAATAAAGTATATATCACAATATGGAAATGGGAAACATCTCTCACTACCTGTCATAACAAAATAGATTACCATAGGCTTGGGAAAGGATCAAACCTTCACCACATGGCGTAAGCACCTAGGATAAACTATCAAATAGGTCCTTTAAAGGGTTATAACGTTAGGTGTAGGGATATGGAATACACGGTTTTGTTGGATATAGGCAATCTTAACTGGTGGCGAGTTAATAATCTTGGTTAATTACATGTACAATATGGTGTTGCTAAGCCAAGACTAGACTCGACTTAAGTTAATAAATGAAAAATAACAAAAAAAAAAAAAAAAAAAAAAAAAAAAAAAAAAAAAAAAGAAAAAAACATAGAATGAAACGTGATGGTAGTCCGTATGTTTTTTCTCTTTTCTTTTTCTTAATTTTTTTTTCATTTTTTTTTTTTTTTTTGCATACATTTTTACCCTACCATCCAAAATAATACATCATAGGGAATGAAAATTCCCCTTACACTTGAATTTTTACATACTCTACAATAAACTAATCTAATGACTCGAATCAAGATAATCAAAACACTTGGAGTACTTTTAAGATTAACACACATATGGGGGTAATATGATTTTCTTCCCCATTACTCCATAACACAAGTACTTTACCCATGAGTCCCAATCGTCCCAAAATAATATGTACAAGGATATGACTCGACTTAGCAACCATGTAATCAATTAGATAATTAACTAAGGGTTCAAACATGTAACAAAAATGCACTAAAGATGAGTGCATACATGGAAGGGTAAGGCGATTTGGGTGTACATTTAAGTGGGTTGTAACAAATTCTTCCTTTAAGTAAGATGCTTAAAGTTAGAAACGAAAAGATAGGCTCGGAGGGGTGTACTAGGGGTTTCGTGTACTAAAAATGAGTACAACGCTAAGGTGTGGGAAAAATTAATTGACTTAACTAGCCGAAGTAATATGACATAAATGGTCAAGTAATTATGATACGGGTTTAATACAAGGGTGATCCTAATGCCTCTTATCATGTAGTAAATCCTACTACACGAATGTAGTCTCACTAGCGGTGTCGGGATGCATCACTAACGCAAGTTCTAGAATCTAAATGCTACCGGTACACTCATAAGCACTAATAATGAATGCTTTTCCTATCAAATCTAAAGGCGAACCTCACATATTTGGGTGGAAAATTTTTCTAAATGGTACGGTTTCGTGCTAGTCATACAACTCCTATCCATGAGACGCTTGCTAAGGCTAAAGTTTCACTCCTAAATGTTGTAAAAAATTTTAAATTTGGCGCTAAAATTACACTAACAAGTATTTCTCATAGTTTTATTACACACCTACCATCAAACAAACAAACTCAAGTGAAAGTGTATCCTATAAGGTATCATCATTTACCCTCCCCTTACACTTAGGATGAACATTGTCCCCAATGTTCAATTAAAAAATGTAAAAGTGAAATGGGTAAAAGAATGAAATCAAATACTCCCCTGATTCGTTCGGTGTGGATAGTGTGTCAACAACGTTAGATCTTCCTCCAAGAAAATGAACAATCAAAGCTTCCCTTCCAGAAATATAAATCATCTTCTTGTCATACATAACCTGTTAAACCTGAGAAAACAAACAAGGCAACCTCGCGTAAAATCGGCGGAAATCTATATATACTAACAAATCCTAGAAAACAAATTAAGATATAATGCTTGTGGAATGAATGTTTGCAGATTTCCTGGAGTTTATAAAACTAAAGAATTAACAAAAACTTTAAGACTCCGTTAGAAAAACAAAACTAGCAAAATTTCCAAAATTTTACACATGACGCCGTCAGGAGTTAACTCATGACGCCGTCAGAAGTGACCTGCAGAAATCTTTACGTTAAGTTTCCGGAAAATTTCTGGAAAAACTTATGTCCTACTTCCTGGAAAATCCTGCAAAACATCATTATGACTCGATACAAGCATTTGACTCTAACAAATACTAATACACATGTTTATTTATTATTGTGGAGAATCATGATCAATTTCGTTCTTAAAACAAATTTGGGGTTTCCCCTTACACTTATCTTTTACAGGTTGATAGTTTGTTACAATTGTGTTTACTTAGGTTTCATTACTCCCTAGATATCTTTTACAGGTTGATAGTTTGTTACAATTGCATGGATGACGGGTTATATTCCTTAATACCATTCGTGGGATAGCGTACGTACTTCCCTAACTCTATAAGCTCCTACTTCACTCCTATGTCGAGCGTGCTAGAAGCTCCTAACATGGGATCATTAGAATTCGCTCATGCATTAAATACAGCCATAATAACCTAGTACGCATTGGTTCATGTTTCTTAAGACGTTTAAGCATGTTACCTATGGAAGTCTGCCAGTTTTCTTGAGCCTAACATCGAAATCATTCATCCGTAACAACTATAAACAAACAATCAACCGATAACCAACATCTAGGTTTCACTACATCTAAGCAAACACACAAGAGATCTAGCCTAGCATGTTAAATTCAAGACAAGCGTAAGATATATTCAAACAACACATAGACATATTGATTGAATTGAAAGATTACTTATCTCAATTGAACATGAAAGGTTTCAAAAGGTAAAAACCCTTGAAAGAGCAGTAAAATTCGTGCTAGGGTTTCTCCAAAGTTATACCCTACTTGTTCCTCCTTTATGAATGAAAATTGCAAAACTATATATAGATTTTACAGGGTGACGACGTCAAGAAGGAATTTCTGACGCCGTCAACTCGCCGCCCATAATGAGATCGGATTGCCTAGATCCAGATTTGACGTCGTCATGTATAATATTACTCTGGGTCGTCACCATATCTTGAACCTTGACGGCCATACGTGACGCCGTCACGTTTTCTCTGGACCGTCACCACTTCCAATTCTTGTTTTACTCTTGACGCCGTCACATGAAGACTCTTGACGCCGTCAGGTACTGTTCCCAGCAAGGAAAATTAAGACTTTGCCGTTTTCTTCACTTTTATGCTCCAAAAACGTCCAAAATGCTTCCTTTTCTAGAATTCACTCCAAAAGTACCTAAAATGACAAAAGGAACGATTTAGGGCAATATTTGATAAAAAAAAAATCAAATTCAGGCTTATATGACCCCCTAAAAACGGTTCATTTTTCGCCTCATCAATAATTAGTTAATTAATCTTATGATACATATGTCAAATACACTCAAGTTATTGCATACCTTTAGCCAAGTACCCACATTACTTCTATAACCCGTAGCTAAAATAATAGCATCAAATTTCTCAGTTCTCCCGTCTTCAAACTCCACATTATCGCATGCTAGTCTCTTTATTTCTGGATAAACCTATATCAAAATTCGGTCTTTTCATTGGTAATGCTGTTTATGTCGCTAAATATATTTAAACTACATATTTAAGTTTCTTTGCCTGTAGCATTAATGCTCACATTCACTAGGGGGAACTCATTCTATATATATATATATATATATATATATATATATATATATATATCTATATATATATATATATATATATATATATATATATATAGATTAAAAGTACAAAAGAGTTTTACGGAAATTACTTTTTGCATTTAAGGTATAGGTTTTCCCTTATAATAAAAGCTTTAATTAAGTTTGATAGATTGAATATTTCTTATAAAACTTCTTCATACAAATTTGAACATTAACAATCACATTTTCTTTATGTTCCGTAGAATTATGTAATTTTTTTCACTGTTTTATTTCTCGAGTACTAGTAGCTAGGAACAAAACTATATGTGTATATATATATATATATATATATATATATATATATATATATATATATATATATAATACATGGTTTGATAAGACGTTGCGTCGCTCCCTGGGCTACTTTTTTTTTTTTTTTTGGCGTGCTACATGTCCCGCGATCCAATGTCATCTTCGGCCCATATCCATCCAGTTATATGATGATCAAGAACACGCTATAATCTTACCGGATATTTGTCTTTTGATCTTGGGGACTTGCTACCATGTTTCAAGATCTTTCCGATGTGCTTTAGATATTGGCGGTGTCGGTCGGCAATTCATGAAATCTACAAGACACATGGAAACATAAACAAAGGTATAACATTATTTATATAAAATGTAATCGGAAATTAGGGTTTTGTTATAATTTAGGGGTTTTGCTAATTTCGAATTTATTTTTAAATTTTAGGTGTTTTGTAGATTTTTTGTTTGCTGCCTTGCATTTACCGACGTTTGATTGACTTATGCTTCACTCATGTTTGTTTTGTTGATGTTCGCATTCTACCGAATGCCTATTGGTATCTGCTTATTGCAGTTTCGATCAATTTTTTTCTATAATTGTATGATGTTAGTTGTTATTGTAGGAGGTCGTGACGTGTGTTAGTGGGTTCAATAAAATTGAGATGCTCCGCATACCGAGGCAATGTATTATGTTTGCATCCATCGCGGATGTGTCCATTTTTCGATTTTTTCCCTGTCTGAGCCTCTTATAGTGTACTTGGATAAGTGGCTGTGATGAGCATGTACGGGTTCGACAAAACTAAAATGCTCCGTATCTTGGCCAAGCAATTTATTACTTTTACAGCCATGGCGGATGTATCCTATTTGTTGATATGTATCTTGGCAAGGCAGTTTATTACTTCTGCAGCCATGGCGGATGTATTGTCTTTTTCGATTGTATCCCTATTTGAGCATGTGATTTCAGTTAAACACTCTTGGTAAACACCCTTGGTTGCAGGTGACCATTGATTTGTTTGTTAAGGCGATGACGATTGTTTTCTGGAATATAACTTGGCGCGGTAGCCACACACGAGCTGTGATTGCAGCCATGGCAGATCTGAGCCTTATTTGTTGTATTTTTAATCCTTTATATTATTTCAGATTTTCATATGGACATGAACGCGAACCGGTTTGATTGGCAGGTTAGTTTCATTTCTCTGCTATACCCACATTTGAATGGCTGATGATTCACACATGTTTGTTTTGTACCATAACTTAATATCTATTTTATGTCCTATTTTAGGCTTAGTACTTGACAGTGCCATTTCCAATCGATATATTGTGCTGACAAAGAAAGACGCCTGAAAAGGGGTATTTAATTTCTTAAGATCTTATGACTTATGAGAGCTACCTAATACTGATATCTATATTTTTCTGATATTTGGTATCATCTCTGTTACATCATTCACGTGTTTGTGGCCATGTCAGAGTTTGAATTTGTGTGTGACTTTAGTATCAGAATACAGGGGATATTCGGGACTCTTACAGGTTATGTTATGCACTGAATAGATTAAAGGACGCCATTTTAAGCTAAAGTATATGTATATTTCAAGCAGTGTTGTTTTGTTTGCAGTCGAGTAAAGCGAACGGCCAACCATCTGTTTGTCTAATTATTTGGCGTCTTATCTGTTTGTTCAGAAGATTTGGAACATGATTTGATAGAGGTTCAAAAAGGTAACCATGATTGTCGTCGTTATTTTGGTTGTCATTGTGTAGCTTTTGAAATTTTTTGATTTTTTTAAAGAAGTTTCCTTTTAACTTTTAGGTTTCCAAGTTACTCACATTCATCATCTTAAATCAAATGGCTTCACTATTATCATGGACAAAAGAAAGACACAGAGAGTAAAATATAACAACACTTTATTATTTTTTTGCATCTCCTTTGTACTTTTAGCTCAATAACCACATTTTTCAACATTTTATATTTTTCACTGCATAATTACAGGTTACTGAACATGCAATTAGTAAAAGACAGACAATGGTGGTTGCTATTGCGACAACAACTGCTGCTTGGTGGATGCAAATGCACCTGCTGTGCTTGCTAGGTTGAACACGATGTTTGCACTCCTATGATTTGTGCTTCTCCGTATGATTTGTCTGTATTAGTAACCAGCGTCAACACTAACTTTGTTTATATGATTTTCATGTCCTCAATACTTACGTTAGTTAACTTGATATGATATCTAATAAATATGTATATCACTATATCTTGCAGGTTTATCCAGGGAAACGAGTACACTGTTCTTGAGCAGGGACGGAGCTACATATAACCTTGGGTTGGCCAAGGCCCACCCTAATCTTCTTGGAGTTATTACTACATACTAGCCGAGCACCCACGCCTAGCGGCAGCGGTGTATAGTTTCTACAAATCCTTATTACTTTTGTGTGCATGTGTTTTTTTTCCAAGACAAACTATCATAACGATAATCAAGCTAGTTAGCGATATTTTGCTAGTGGTTAAGAGACGGTTAAACAATTGTAGTCCAAGTCAATTGGAAGTACTAATTGCAATTTCATGTCACGTTTCACTTTAATCTAACAGGGGTTACTTGTGCACGTTAGACATAACAAAATTTATTTGCGTTGATATGTGTGTTTGGTTTTTTTTCTTTTGTCATATGTACAGTATGTATCTCTGTAGCGTTAAAGTTGATATTGTAGATGCTCAATATTTCGCAAGTGTCATCGGCCTAAGAAAAAAAGATTGTAGTGCATGATACTCGAGCTAGATTTGAAACATTATCATTTTAAATTCATATCTTAATCGGCTATAAAACAAATATTAGTGCATTATGCCAATACTCGAGCAAATTTTTGTGTGCTGGTTAATTACTGAGTGGTAGATACTTTGCCTTCAATTTACTTTTGGTTCAAAACTTATCTTTGGTGAGGTTGTTGCACAATTTATCATTTGGCTAAAACATAGAATCTCGGATTTATAGACTAATTTTTTAACAATAGATACACACTTATGGAGTGGGTCTAGATTTTTATGTGATGATTCATAAAAATTAATCATAACCTTTTTCAATGTCATCTTTTTCTTGATAATTTTAGAACATCTTAAAAAAAACAGGGACTATAATTTTGACTACAATTTTTGAACAAAGAGAGTGATTTTTTTCACTTGCTAGAATTCAGTGATTATACTTGAATTTTATTTGTTGAGAGATTAAAACAAACTTCGATAAACCCAATAATTTAAGAAAGTATACCAATCTCTATTTTCCATCACTCAACGACATATCTCATGCTATTTTCACATGTCACTCTTTATGTTATGAATCTAAAAGCTGTAACAAATTCTCATGTTTAAAAGACAATTCAATACTTAAAATGCCAAATGCAATTTAACTTTAGTCTAGATAAAGACCTGCTATCTTTGGAAACTCTATTTCACTTGTGCTTGTTGCGTATCCTTTGAGTCGTGTCTAGTGGACCGTCTACTGGACAAAGACCTCTTATTTCCTGGTTTTCAATAATTTAAATTATATTATTCCGTACTTGGCTTCCTTAGTAAATTTCAAAATTTTCAACTTTTCAATATTTTGAAATGTTAAGAAAAAAAAAAAGATTTCAAAAACTTTCGGCTTGCAAAAGTTTAAAATCTCAAAAGCTTTCAAAAATTAAACTGCCTTCAAAAAATTCAAGTAACTTCCAAAAATTATCACATTTCTTTTTAAAAGGTTAGAGAATAACTAACATATTTTACGCACTTTTCAAGTTATCAAAACTCACACACTTAAGCCAATATTCACATTTTAATAATTTATATTTACAAGATACTAAAATAATTTTAACAATTTACACCAAAAAAATTACACAACATAAATTCCAGTTTTACTAATTACAAAACTAACAAATTATCCCAAAATTTTCCAACAAAAATACCCAAGTATGTATGAATGTGGCGGGGCAAACCTACAAAGACTTTTAGTCAAAAAAGTTATATACCTCAGATTTTAAAATGAACTTTACCTTTTTGGGGGCGGCGCAATGCAGATTCTGACAAACGGGCCTTAGCAGCAGCACATCTGAAAAACAAAAACCTCAAAAACTATTACAACAGCTCAGATCCGTAAGAAAAATATAAATGTATTAAAATAACTTCCATAACTTGGAAAATATATAGATCTTAAACGAAACCTTCAAAACTTGAAGTATATACAGATCTATCAAAAAGACACAAGAAAAACCTTAAAACTTGTTCATTCCTTGGATATATGGAGAGGTCTCGGTGAAGTTTTCGATGGTCGTGGGTTTCAGTGGTGGCGTCGGTTTCAACAGTGGTGGGGTCTCGATGGTGATGGTCGCGGTGTGGTATCCGGCTATGTGTGGAGGTTGAAATGAGAGAAAAAGATAATAATGTTTAAATGTGGAGGGGCAGTGAGTGCTTTCTAGGTTTGAGAGAAAAAGAGATGAAAGCAAATGGATGGCGTTGTAAGGTGGTTATGTATTTTTGTTGGTTAGGAACTTTTAGGGTCGGATGCTGGTTGGTTGTTTGTAAATTTAGGCTTGGATAATGGTTTGGTTGTCTGAATCTTAACGCTCTGTTCTTGAGTTTTTTTTTAAAAGTAATGGAAGGGGATGGGAAGGGAAATAAAAAAAAAGAGCGTTCTTGAGTTTTTTTAAGATGGAAAGGTAGGGGACGGGAAGGTGGAAGGGAGGGAAGGGATTGGATTTTGTGTGTATTTGTAATCCGCCCATATTTGGGATGATCAGGAGGGAACGAGTTTTCTGAGAACATTAGCTTTTGTTAAATTACAATTATATCCTCTTCTTCCTCGTCATCATCTTCCTTGTTCTTGACGTTTTTATCGCCTGCTGATGTGGAGGCAAGTGTGATTGTTGCTTTTCGAGGTTCAAAGAATGATTACAGTTGTTTCTATCAGCTCCCGAACTACTAACATTGAGCTGTCCTGCTGGTATTTGATTTTCGATTTCATCATGATTAACTGGAGTATGAGGTGGCGATTCCCCATGGTCCTCTTGATCATCACACGTTTTTAGCTTATGACTTTTTCCACCTGATACAAACCTATGTGTCTAACTTTACCCTTATTATAACATTAACACGAATTATAAAATTAATTAATGTAAATAGTTTTGAGGGTATATTAGTAATTAGGTTAGCTTCGATCCTTTCCTTGCCACTTAAAAATATAAACTCAAGAACACAAATAAAAATAACTAGTTTCTTCACATTGTCATTCCTTACTTTCCCCTTCCCATCCCTTCCCCTTCCTTTCTTTAAATTTAGACTTGAGAACAGAGCGTAAATATATAGGGTTGGTATTAGGTTATGTATATTGATGTTTTATAAGGGAGTATATATATATATATATATATATATATATATATATATATATATATATATATATATATATATATATATATATATATATATATATATATATATATACTAGACGAATACCCGTGCATAGCAACGGGATTTATAGCGGCAGATAGTTATACTGATGCTTTGGTTAAGTGTAACTATAGTTATCTTCCGCTAGAAAATTCCGTTATCATGCATGGGTACTCGTCTAGTTATTTTCGAAACCTCCAATATGCATATGTCTCTTTTTATATAACATGTGCATAACCCATTGATATGTCTGTAAATCAAAAGTAAAGTGGTCAACTATCATCTAAGAAAAATAGTAATATTTTTGTTTAGTGTGTGTGTGTATTGTATTTAGTTTCGATCAAACTTTAACGGCAATTAATATTATAGTCGAGTATTGTATTTAATAGCCGTGTACCCTGGCCTAGCGGAAGCGGTGTATAGTTTTTGACAAAATTCATTTTGTGTTTTTGGTAATGTTTAGGGCTGAGCACCGGGTCAAACCCGACCCGAACCGAAAACTGAATAAGGTTAAAACATGAACCAAACCGAGTAAAAGCTATTGAAACTGAAACCGAACCGAATAATAATAAAAGTTTGAAGATTTGGGAATTAAACATAATGTTTGAAGATTTTATAGCGACAAATAGTTTATTGATAAAAAAAAATTATAGGTTATAAACGAAAAATAATAAAAGTTTGAAGATTTGGGAATTAAACATAATGTTTTGAAACCCGGTTCGACCCGGGTGGTTCAACCGGTTGAACAATTTTGGTCGAAAAATTGATCGATTTAAACCGGTTCAACTTGCTAAGTTGGGTCGAAAATGTGTCCCTTCTACCTCTTGTAAAGTTGGGTCTCAACATCAACCCATATTGTCGGTGCCCATCACATGAGCAAGTACTTGGTATATTATAAAAGAAAATAATACAAATATATAATACTTCCTCCGTCTCAATTTAATTATCCATCTTTCCTTTCTGGTACGTCCCAAATTAATTGTCTAATACTAAAAATAGATATGTGAGTTTGGTCAAGTTTACTATATTACTCTAAGTTGAAATTAATATTACAAATTTTAAAGAAGTGTTAATTAATTGGTTAAGGGTAAATCTATTATTTGGCAAAAAAGTAAGAAAGAGAAAGCTGTATTAATTATGTTTTTCTTAAACGGTGTGTTTTTTATCAGGGGACAATAATTTTGGGACGGATGTAGTAATAGCATTGTACCCTTGCGTTGTATCGGAAACTTTATTTACAAACCAAAAAATTAAAAGTAAACCAAAATACATCTAAATTGGAACACTTGCTTTGCAACATGGACACATTTTTAAAAGACATGTGAACACACAGTTAAACTTTAAAAAAACATATAGATAAACACGATGTACATTCTTTTCAAAACCTGAAAAATATATTTAAATTTGAATAAAAGGTTTATGGTTTTATTTCTCGAGACAAATATGTAGAAGAAGAATAATCATAGATAATCAAAGGAACTATAGCTTTAGTGTTTATCAATAACAATTTTGATACCAACAAAGTTTGGATATATCCCAGAAATGAAAATTGTAGCAATTGCAGCAAAACCATAATATGTTTATAGGAGACATCAATTATAATAGAATACAAAAAAAGTGTGTAAGTTTCTTACTACATTAATGAATTAATCAATGAAATATATTTCAATGCCCTTATTATATAGATTGAGTCCTTCTCTATTGTGTCACATACAGCAATGCCAACACTTTTGCTTGGATGTTCTATTCTTCATGACTGCATGAGTTGTTTTAGCTTCTTCTTGTGGCCCATCTTTATTTGGAGATTTTCATTCTTTATTTCTCTATTCTTATCCTGTACCAATAAAGATAAGTATAATGACATTTTCCATATAAGCAATGTCACTTGTCTAATTTTTGTCTAGAACTCGGTAACCAATTTTATTTTGACCCATATTAGGCTCAAAACTTTAAAAAAGTTAAGCTAATCTTCCAGATTGTCGGTTCTTAGGTGCCACACGAGAGGAAAAAAAAGTCAATCTGGTCAAGGTTATCAACACGTCATAATATTATTATGATCACGTTATGAAATTATGCCTTGTGGCACCTAAGTGCGTCAATTTAAACTAATTAGCATTATGAATTTGAGACATAATTATGGCTTCTTGCATCTGCTGATACCCTCAACCAAAATTGATACGGCTTGATGCATACCCTCAACCAACTTATGTCTTATATAGGTAACACCTAAAGAACATTTCTAGAATTCTAATGAATATGAAATTCTTAATGATCAGGATAACATTAAAGTTAGTGGTCATAATGTCATCTATCAAGATTTGGAAAGTTTTTAACTCGTGCCTTTTACTCCGTAATAGATAAGCCTAAAGTTGGCTACTTGGCTACCCATAAGCAATAACCCCTATTTTTTAGTATAGGAATCTTTGAATATGGTGCCTTACTAATCACACAAGAGGGCTAAAAATATCGATTGAACTTTTAGACCGATTAAACTAATTAGTACTATAATCTCGACACATATTTAGGCTGGCCATAAAACTCAAACTTGTATTCAATTAATCAAATATAAAAGAAGTGTTAAGATATAGACAAACTTACTTGAACTTGATCTCCTCTATGTCTCAAGTCTTTAACAAAAACAAAACCTTTAGTTAAGAGTGAGTTTTGCTTTACCTCTCACATTGAGGGTATCTCCAATAGACCATTTTCCATGCCTAACATATGCTTCCTCCTACTTGACCACAGTAGAAAAACACATTACAGTATGTCTACGACCATCATATAATCAATCCAACCCGCCGAAACTACCCGCTGAAACCACCTGCTACTGCTGAAACCAACACGCTGAAAAACAGAAACCGTTAGTAAAAAAGACCCTATCCACACCATCTACTCTGAACGCTCAGAAAAAGAATGGGAAAAAGGATCCCAGGAAACCTCACAGTCACGCCCCAAGGTTTTAACCCCCCAAACACCCACCCATCACTCAATGAAAAGATGAGACCTATCAAATCTACGACCAGGATTTTCATATATGCGTGAAATTGTCTAACCAAAACTCTCTCACCCCAACGATAATGTAGAACCACCAATACACACTACTGGAACAATACAACCAAACACCAGCACCCACCTTATATCTCCTATAATCAGCGCCATCAACTGCCAAAAGATTAGAGCCGGTTATAATAAATTCTTAAAGATTAACACATTTTTTTTTTAATTTATCTAATACGACTCGATATGTAGATTATACATGTGGATATGTTATTAAACTTTTTAAGATTAAAAGTAACAATTTTTTTCATGTATGAATTTGAAGCATAAACATTTAGTCATTTAAGTAAAAGACAAACTAAATTGATAACACAAGTATGTGTGAAAATAAACATCACAGCAAGTACACATGGCATATCATTAATTTATAATTTTGGCAAGCCAAACTTTTTAATACTACTGATATTTTTAAAGACATACCTAGCCATGATCATGAAGCTAAACCCACCAATCCTATCTTATTAAAACATATTATATAAACATGTATCTAAATATATTAGCACGTGACTATAAAGTTCCAATAGATACCTTGTTGACAGAAAAAATGAATTAGCGTACATTGGCTATCACCATGAGTAGATACATCACTGATGGTCTCTCCTTCCTCGCCCTCTTATAAGTCTTCTGATATATCAACAACCGCTTTTATGCGACCCCTTTTCACGCTCCATGCAACTTTTTGATGCTGTATGATCATAACCAACACTTGGAAAAGTCCCATACGCCCATTACCCTTTTGCACAGGTAATTTCATTCCAAATTGCAAGAAAAAAAAATTCTCCCTACCTTAGGGGGTGTTTGGGATTGCCTTTTTTTTTTTTTTTTTTTTTTTTTGGGGGGGGGGGGGGGGGTTGCTCTTTTTTTTTGAATGACGAAACATACAATAATCTTTGGTCAGACATTATATACAACAACAAAACTGAGAGAGAAGGAGAGGGTAGGCTTACCATTAGTGAATGACAATGAAACACTGTCATTGAATAGTCTTTGTTGTTTGTCAACAAAATCATAGTCTTATCTGCTAATTAGGAAGGAAGAATAGAATATGACAGATTTCAACACAAAATCATTACTTGGAATCAAATATACCTTTCATTATTATAAACTCAACTTCCATTCCTTGATGATACAAAGGCTGATTTCTGTTGTACTTGACCCACCGCCATGATTGTCCGGCCAAGATACACATAAGGTTTAGAAAGTACCACTATCACAATTGCCATTTGATTGCCTGTTGCAATGAAGAACAACTCATTAATTGATATAATCGATTTAAGTAATACACATTATTATTTTAGGAAATTAAAATAGTTAAACAAATATTCTTAAATCCCCAAGATACTCACCTCATGTTCAGCTTAGTGTGTGTTCAGCTTGTACATCTTCAGCTTGTGCGTCTTCAGATGCAAATGATGGTTTTAGTAGTGGTGGCAGATTTAGAAGGTGGCGGCGGCGGATTTAGAGAGGGTGTAGGTTTGTGTGTTTTAGGTTTAGAGAGAGAAGGGAGCAGATTTGTGGTGAGTGTGTGTTTTGTGGATGGGTGTCTGAATCTCTGTTGGGGACGTTTGAATAATCAAGGGCAAAGTGTATTTAATGTCTTGAATACTGTTGGGGACGTTTGAATAATCAAGAGCAAAGTATGTGTATGTAATTATAGTTACATCTTTAATGCGCATGTAGGTGAATAGTGTTGGGGGCGTTTGATTTATTATGCATGAAATAGGCAGGTATGGACACAAGGGCATTTTCGGTATTAATGAAAGTTCAGTTTTTCACATTTGACTCAAGTTGACCAAATCTCTTTTATAATTAGTAAAGATTAGCCGAATACCCGTGCACAGCAACGGTATTTTCTAGCGGCAAACAACTATAATTGTGATATTGTGGCAAGTGTTGTGTAATGTTTAATCATAAAGTGTGAAAATATCAAAATGTAATTGCAAAAAGTTATAACATGCAATAATTCAACTCAAATAATAATTTTTGAAATGTATCAAAGAACATATAAAAACATTTAGTGAAACTGAAAATTAAATATTACATTAATTATGAGATAATTGACAATGACGTTAGTCGTCACATAAAACTTCTTGATACACAACATTTGAGGTGTAGACTCCTTATTGACCGAAATCTTTAACTGGCTTCACTAATACTTTTGCTAAATAATTATAACATGCAACAATATAGATCTGAAAAAAGTGAGAGTTTCTATTCAAATACTGATCAACAACAAATCTATTTACATGTAAGCTTTTATTTTTGCTGACACTAATAAAATAATACAAAATGATCAAGAATTATACAAATGCAATACAACTATAATGATTGCCTAGAAAAAAAATTTGGTTGTGTATCTTTGAAAGCGATCGATAGTCGGGTTTTTCAAACACTTCATGGCATTTCTTTAAATGATACTTCCATCTAAAAAAATGATGTAGAGCAATGCATGTTAGTTTAATGAAGAGACTAATGATAAAAACGAAAAATAAATTATAGATCGAAATTGAAATTGAAATTTATTATGGAAAATCTTCTTGTTAAAGATTAGTTTTTCTAATATAAAGGATGAAAAAATTATAGATCAGACGTTTTAACAATAATGGTCCCAAAATTATGCATCTTTCTCTGTAAGTTTTGATTTTTTAATTGATTACATTAAATTAGAAAACTTGAAACTTTCAATATTAAATTAGAAAACTTGATTAATTGATCACGTTTCGCCATAACACTGATCTTTTTCTATATATAGAAAACTTTTGATGCTTTCAATTAAAATCAGTATTCAACTTGATGTCCCAACGAACCTCTTACATTATTTTATCTAACAAAATGTTAATGATCTTGTATTACATTAATTTATACTTCATAGCTTGTAACACATTAAACACTAATATTATACTTTTAGACATATAGATATTAGATTTACAAAGCTAGTACCTCAACGACACCACTTGTTCAACGATATCCTATCTTAATATTAATATACAAATACTTTCTCTCATTTAATAATGAAAATAAAAGCTTTGACTTCCTACATATGATACAAAGTTAGAATCAACACCTCCATTACCACCTATGATTTTGCTATCACCTATGATTTTGCTATCAACTACACCAACACTATGAACTATTGTACAATAAATATTATAAATAAATATATATCAATAAAAGTACATACACTGTGCTTACAACATTGGGTAATGGTGTATGTCTGTGATAGATGAACACAAACCCATATTCCTTTCAACTACTATCCTTACTCTGCCCTTCACCTGTTAACCTGATATTTTCATTCCAAAAAGTTACAAGTCAACAAACTTCCAAATAACTCATACTGTAAACAAAGAAATGGTATACCATAATTCAATAATTGGCGGAATAACTTGAGCTACACTTGTTAGCTGTACTAAATATGTTTTGTTACCAATTAGTTGTTCAACCTTCTTTTATCTTCAAATCTTCATAATCTAGCTTCGAGTCTTCATCTATTTTCATATCTTCTAGTTTTGGCATTTATTAACCACTGCAAATACAACACAAAGTACAAATCAAACACTCTTGAGTAATCAAAACACAAAGAACAGATAACTAAAATTACTAACCACAAACAAACACAAAAAAATTGCACGAAAACAAAACAATCGAACGAAAGGAAGCCTGAATCCTGAAGCCAAAGGTGTTATGGATCACTGTTTTGGTGTTGCTACATGTTATGAACTTATGAACACACCATTTTGCTTTTTAACTTATCAGTATTTAAATTCAATAAACATATCTATCTTGTTAAACTTAAAAGCTAAATGAAAGATATTCATTGGCAAAAGATGTAAGCAAAACCTAACCTTAGAAAATCTAATAACTAACACATCATTATGTTCGTGTCATTATCTACTCTACAATTTTTATCTCCATATCTACACCATAAAACATAACAAACGCATCAGATGAAAACTTTCTAAACTAACAATAAACAAATAAATTAGTATATTACATTATATTAGATCAACTAAGAACCATGAAACTTGTGTCTGCGACAATTCTGGATGAAAAAAGAAAAGAAGAAGTGTTGGATGAGAGGAAGTGTGAGATTGAAAGTTGTATGTTTGATCATGCAGTGGATGACTTTTCGGGCAATGGAATACTACATATCAAATCATTCCTATATTTAGTTTCATAAGTTTCAATTCGTAATGAATGTCCAATTAATGTCGTGTTGCCCTTTATATGAATGTGTGTATACAAAAAACTATTCAACTTGTCATACATAGTTTAACTTGTTGTGTCTATAAGAATGTCTAGTTGTGATGTGTGTGTATGTTACCTAATATATGAATTAAGTTGTTGTACTATTTGAATAATTCAACTTATTAGGCATGTATATACTTGCCGTGTGTATACAAAATATGTTTTAATAATTCAACTTACCATACATAGTTTCATCTTTCAATGTGTGTAGTTGACATGCCTGTTATTTGAAGATTGTTACCTAAGATATATAATTTCTGCCATACATTCTTTTTAAAGTACATAGTATGCTGAAACTAATAACAATTATTAAAGGAACAAAGGGCTAAAAAATCAGCTTAAAAGTACCAGCAAGAAAGTGATGTTGATTACATCTAGGTCATTTCATCTCTTAAACTCTCTACATACTCAATCGGCTAAACAGCCTAAACACTATTCTTTTTAATCAGTGATAACATATGCTTGAAATAAGTTTTACCTATGCAATCACCTCATTCTTTTTGTTCGACTGAGACGTTGGCAATGCCACCACAAAGAGGAGAAGCGCCAAGAACCAAAAGAAAATTGGAGAAAATGGAGACCAATAAAGAATATTTGACAACATCCACTTTATTTTCCGGTGGTGCAAATATTTGTACAATAAACTCACTTACATTTCCAAATGTTAGGTTCAACAACCCTCCCACTGCAATAAGAATAAGAATAGTTGATATTAGTTTCAATCCATTATCATATGTAGATGAAAACTCAGAATGTATTAGTGTATTACTGGATATGATATCTTGATGCACCACTTTTGGTTCAACAGCCTCGTGCAAATACGCAAGCCTACAAATTGCAATTAATTATTTTGTGAGATTATTCATGAAAATCCCATGTAAGAAAAATAATAGAGTATATTAAGTTTTGAAAGCATTAAATCAGGATAATCAGAAGCTAAATCTGTTTATCAAACTTCAAAATCTAATTATTTAGCATCCTGTAAACTGTATTTACTCGGTAATAAGCAGCTCCGAAAAGTAGAAATAGTGATAAGATGATTGAGCTATCTATGAATGCCATCACCTGTAAGTTCCATCAGTAAACTTGTTTGACTTGTTGATACTCTTCTTGAACCAAACACATCATCTCATCCATATTCCCGTTCCCCGACCCTACTGATTCAAGACCTGCATAATCAACAGAGTCAATGACAGTACTTCAAATATTGACATTAAAAAGATGATATGTGTTTAAAAATTGTTCAAGATATTAATGTCTTCTGGAACTTATAAATACGTATACGCAAACCGCCAAACTTGCTTATCTAATAATATCTACTTAAAATAATGATGATAAGTGCTAAAATGAGCAATCCCAAACACCCCTTATATGATCTCTACATGACACAATCCCCTTTTTTTTGTGGTTATTTCTTAATAGATTATTTGATTGGACACAAGCATAATAAACTGATTTTATTGTAATTCAAAACACACTAATCAAACAATCATCTTCAAGCTGGTTCATGATATATGGGATGAAATTGAGGGATTTGATTGGACACAAACATAATGAAACTAACATGTCGATATCACAAACCTTTGCATAGTCTCCAAGCTGGTTCATGATATTACACGCACCCTCAAACATTTCCCTTAGAGCAGCTATATAAACAAACACACTATTAAGCTTAATAACCGGTGACATATTCAGCATACAAATACAAAGAAGCAGAAGCACATGTCTGATTTATTATGTACATAGCATGTGGACTAAATTTAATACGGACTATTTTCATGTGTGTGTAAAACAGAAAATGTATAAATATACCTCACAAATTAACATATTATTAGTAACAAAAAAAGGGATACCTTGACTTGGAGGTTGAGAAATTTGACGTAGTCTATGCTCTCATGAAGCATCGAAGCCTTGCTCTATGTCATTCCAACTGCCATTAAAAATGTATCAAATAAACATCAGATAAGAATCAACCAATAACTTAAGGAATTACGTAAAACTCATAAAGTTCACCTATTTATAACAATCACACATTATCCAACACTAAAACAACGTTTTTGAACAAAATCTATCGACTGTTGCTCGTATTTAAATTGAATTTGAAGAACCCTAAGAATGAATAGTATATGTCATACATTAAAGTAAATATTTTTGTTAGATGAACAAAAAATCGAAATAGAATTATGATATAAATCAAGTTATTTCATTTTAGTCACCTATTGAGCATACCAATTTGCAAGAATCCTGATAAAAGGATAATGAATTGCCATGGAAGTTACCTTGCTAACAATGTATTTCATAACCGCTTATGCAATTCTTTTGTGCAATACGTAAGTCCTTTTTTACTTAACACGAGAGTGTAGGTTCATAAGAAGAAGAATAATGATGACATTTTTCAAGCACTGAAAAACTGATGTAGACATTTCATCAAACATCCAATGTGCAAAAACATATAATTCAAGAATAATCAAATACAAATAAAGTTGATTGAATAAAAAATAGTTGTGAAACACAATCTGAATTAGCAAAAGTGCCACCAAAATTAGAGAAGTGTTCCATCTTCTAGTACTCCTTCCACCGATCACAAATCATATATTTAGCTTCAAATCAAATACAGACAGAAACATAAATGATACAAATAGATCTAACAAAAAAAACCTCAAAACTTGTTTAATATAAATAGATCTAACAAAAAAAAACTCAAAAAAATACCTTAGAACCGGTTAGACACGAAGTTCCAATAAAATATGATAGTGATAACGGCGGACTCAGATGAGGGTTGTGTAGCCGGCGGATTCATATGGTGTTTGCGGTGGCTGTTATAGATAGGGTATGGAGATGTGTGTTTTAGGTTAGAGAGAAAGAAAGAGAGGAGAGGAGTTATGTGTGTGTGATTTATTGATTTGCAGTTTCTTTACATTCATTACTTTCCATCAATACTGGAATTGCAATTTCGATTTTACATTAATTGGTTGACAAAATTCAGTTTTTCACAATTCCACATTTTCACTTTGACCAAAAATACATTATAAGTAGTATAGATATACTATTCATTTAAAATTGGTATGTTAAATTGTTAATAGATAAATTGGCCCACCCAATTGAGATATGAGGATAAATATATAATTTAGTTTTGATTGTTGCACCGCATCTATCATACTTTTGTTTATTCAAAATTGAAAGTTCCTATTTTACAGGTTTCTTAAGTCTTTGCTTTTGTTTTTCACATTGTATCTAAAGGTATTATCACTTTTTAGATGCTTCAAATTAATTTGAAAGTATATTTCATTGCATTTTAGTCCAATTTTTAGATCAAAATCTTATTCCATATAAGATTCTAGTTTTATTGTGCAAGTCATGTTGTTTAGCATCCATGCATTCGAAATGGAAAACCAGAATTATACTAGTATTATTTTATCACAACGACATTCTATTGATTAATTACGTTGATATTTGGCCCACCCGTATAAAAAATCATGGCTTCGTCACTGTTTTTGAGGCTGCTGCATGTGAGGCTCTTTAGTGGTTAATAGGAGAAACACAATCATCACAAAACGCGAGAAACCATATCTGAACCATGCTAGAAAAAAAGACCAAAAAGAGAAAACAGGTTCCCATCTTAACTCGATGTGGATATTATTGTTATTGATTAGGATTTGTGCTCACCTAAAATGTAGTATAAATGCATAATGTTTAGACGGTGAGTGTTAAAAAAAATCCCGCTTAATGAACGACGACATGAAACGACATAGAATCTGTTCAAATTAAAAGCAACAAATTATAAAAGCAAGTTCTTTTTTTTTTTTTCCTTTTTCCTTTGTTGTATTCATATAAACTATATAAAAACACTAACTACAATGCTCCGCCGCAACGCGACGGACTGAGGCCCGACTAGTTCCATTAAAATGTTATCCGTTAAAAGGGTTCAATTAGAATGGGAAATAAATAAATCCAAATGGCATGTAACTTTAGTACCTATAAAAAATTTTAGTCCAGCTGTGTGCCCAATTCTCTGTTGAGATGAGAACCTTGTGGACAGGGGCGTTCCTTAGTTTTTAGGGCCCTAGACGAATAATAATTTTATATAATGTGTCACAGCTTTTATAAAATATAATGCAAATAGCTATTCAAACATTCAACACATGAACTATTTAAGATAGTTTCACACCTAATTGTTTTTTTCTTCAAAAAAAAATGTGTCTTGTAAATGTATATAATTGTTAACATGAAAATTATGGGTGCCTTTAAATTTTTTAGTGATGGGTAATCAGCCACCTTGCTCACCCTTAAAGACGGCTTGATCTAGTTATGAAGTTTTAGTTGTTGAATTAAGGATGAGCACGGTACCAGAATAGTACTTAACCCGTACCGAATTGGTGGTACCGATTTTTTTCCGGGCATGAAAGTGGGTACTGGTACCGTACCGGACGGGATTCGGGTATCGGTACCTGGAAATCGGTACCTATACGGTTCTTCCTGTTTTTTATTAAACCAAATAGGATTTCAAGAAAATGCAAAAAAAAAAAAAAAAAAAAAAAAAAAAAAAAAAAAAAAAAACATGCATTTTCAAGTGATTTCAAACCACGATGTGACACAAAACGCAATTAACACTTACATAAATACATCACCAAGATATTCGTAACATACAAACGTTAAAAAACTTATAAAATAGGTTATGGTTTAATTTATTGGAGCGTTTAAAAAGGATCTATAGTTGCCACAATAAGATTTTCGAACGTTTGGTTTCTTTTCATATGTTTTACATGACTATTGTTTGACATGGAACAAGCCAAATGGGTGTTTAGATAAGTTATTTAATTAAAAAATATGACTACTCAATTTTCGGGATTTTTTTCGGTACTTCCCGCTTTAGTATCGGTACCGTATTAGTGGTACCGATTTTTTTTGGCTCAATTCATGGTACCGATACCGTACCGTGTATTGGGAGTCGGTACCATTTCGGTTTGGTTCCAAATGCTCGTCCTTACGTTGAATACATATCCACATCTTTCAAGAACTAAATACAAGAAACTGAAAGCTTGTCTAGACAAAACAACAAGAATAAAATACTAATATTGAATGTAACAGATTTATTTTACTATTGTGTTTGACAATCACCAGGCAGGATATGATCAAATAGCACTACAAATGTTCCTGTTACAGAAAAAACTCCCTAGGAGGCACTCTAAAGTCTAAAATATGAACCTAAGGCAACACTCAAAAAGTGATGTATTATGCTTTAAAAGTGTTACATTAAGGGTAAGGCAACACTCAATGGTGCCTTAGGTCTAAAGCAACACTTTTAATAGAAAATGCAACCATTTTTTAAAGTGCAGATCGATCACCTCCCTTTTTGGGAGTTGATTAGCAAATTTCCATTTTTTATTTCAACACTACATTATACAATCTGTAGAAGCAGCACATAATAAATGTACAACTGCTTATAGCACAGTTTGATGTGTGTAAATAAAAAATGACAGTGTGAAATCACCTCCTTTTTGAAAGTGTTGTATCAATTTATCAAATGAAGCACTTGAACCGCAACACTTTTCGTACTCGAAAGCAACACCTCTGATGCTGAGCGCAACACTTACATATGTAAACACCTAGCAATGACAACACTTACGTTTATTACTACGACCAAACTGAATTGGGGCTCCATAATAGGCCTCAAAACATTAATTCTCAGCAGCCTGTCAATTCTATGGACCAATTGAGGCCAACTAGCCCTCATGGGCTGATGTTTGAGTGGGCTTGGACCAGATTACTTGGATGTTGGATCAGAGGCTGAAAATGATTCATTATAAGAACGTAACAAATCTCAAGTTCAATTCTATGCTGGTAAAAAACTTCCTTAATATGACCGCACAACTTTCTCAATAAAAGGGAAGACTTTACCTCTCATTTTGTTTGTGTGATCATGGCTCAAATCTCGTGGAGTAGTGGGCTCTAACCATGGTTCTAAAAGGCGCGCCATAACGGTGCCAAGGCGCCGCTAATGCGTGACTAGTAGGGGTGGAAACGAGCCGAGCCGAGCCCGAGCCTGTCAGAGCTCGAGCTCGACTCGTTTAAGTTTTAAAAGGCTTGAGTACGAACCTTTAATTCTAAGCTCAAGCTCGGCTCGTAGTATAGTCTATAGGCTCGGGCTCGACTCGAGCTCAACTCGTTTAAACGATTTGGCCATGAAAAGTTAAAGATTGGCTCGAGCTCGAGCTTTGCTCGTATATATGTTTAATACTTAAAATATCATAATGTCGTTTGGGCTCGCGAGCCCAAACGAGGTTTGTATGTAAAGCTCGGGGGATTGAGCTCGATTATTAAACGAGCTGCAACTTAGGCTTGAGCTCATTTAGGCTCGGCTCATTCGAGTTTTTTACGGATCCGATCCCGTGCTTTTCACAAGCGACTCGACTCATTTCCACCCTTAGGCGTGAGGCATGACCTCTAAGTCATGAAATAGACCAAGACATCAACTTTAGGCGTGGCGTGAAATGAGGCGGAAAAAGTACGATAAAGCATGCTAAGGCATGAAGCGTGGCAGGTGTTTTTATTCAACTTCGATTTTTTTTCTTTCTTTTAATGATGAATATTATACGTAAGGATAGTTTCTTAACTTTATTTATTATGTACAACACTTTTTGTGACCTTGATATATATGAAATATGATGGAAATATATAAATATTTTCATATTTTATTCCGGTTTATGTCACGCCTTAAAAATGGAAAAGCTTCGCCTTAACCCTTAAGGTGTGAGATTTGGTAATGCCGTCACGTCACGTCTCGCGTTATTTATAACCTTGGCTCTAAGAGGGGAGGGTGTGGCTCGTTGCCTGCACTCTCGCCACTCCTACGTGGAGGACCAAGTTGGTTCATTGTTGCTCGTTGCCACACCACGTGAAGCTCGCCATCCCTCGCCAGTTGAGACCAATTCGTGCAGACGACGAGCATGCATACTGACATAAAGTGAAAGTGTAGGGTATGAGCATGTATAATGAAAAAAAAAAAAAAAAAAAAAAATTGTAAGTGTTGAGCCCAAAATGAGTAAGTTGAGGTTAGATGTAAATGAGGAAGAAGTTAGTTGTAAAGAGGTGTTAAAGGTAATGTGACATTCGTGGCCCCGAATGAGTAAAATCACCTAGCCAACATACCTTCCCCTCTAACCGAAGAAGTGAAGATGTTACGAAAAAGAAACAAATGAAATACAAACATTGTCGTTGACTTTAATTCCATATATATATATTTTTTTTTTGGGGTAAAAGGTCAAAAGACCCGGTAAATATATTACTCCAAAAAACATTTAAGTACAACGGATATGAGTGAATCCCATATCTCAGCCCGTTACATAGGCGAAAAGCTTACATAACAAGATACTTCCTATTTTCTAGATAAGAAAACAAACCACTACCACATCATATAGAAAGACTCAAACAAAAATATAAACTACTTCCTACGACCTTGGAGATTAAAGCCATAAATGGCATTAAGAGCATCCAATTCCCCTGGAAGATCATAAATTTGCTTCGAGTAATCATCATAGTCATCAAACTCATCTTCACGCTCATGACCACCACCAAAAAGATTTGCAGATTCGTCGAACGTGTTAAGAACCTCCTCGTCGTCACTATCAGAAACCACAACATTACCCACCTTGGAAAATGGGTTAGCCCTCTTAATGACAGAGGCAGACGGAACAGGATGACCATCATTATCCACAAGAGTACCTTTCCCATCGATAAGAAGCTTTTCAAACTTACTAATTTTCTCAACTAAAGGAGTAGAACCAACTTCCTTAGTTCCCATTGAATCACTCACAAGCGGTTCTTGTGATGCAGCACCTGTCTTAGCCGACTCATCCACATTAACTTCCATTGAACTGCCAGTATCCACATCCATGCAGGTGTCATAAGTAGGATTACCAAACGTATCCGTATCATCCATATTAAGCGCATCAAATTGGTTAGATGTAGAGATCTTTGTTCCACTCGTACTAGCCACATCAGAAGTCTTCTTCTTACCATCATTAACTTTCTTGGGCACAGTAGGAGTCTTCTTTGGCTGATATTCAAAATGCTTACCCACAACAGGTTTAGTAAAACCTCCGCGACCCGTATTCGAGGCAGCTTGCTTACCCTTCTTCTTATTGTTAACAGTCTTAAAACCATCATTAACATTCTTAGAAGGTTGAGCAGTCGGTATCACACCCTTAGGACAATCCACCAAAGCATGTCCAAACACCTTGCATTTATCACAGCGAGGCGGTTTCCACTCATATTCCACACGGATCTTCTCAATAGTCGAACCCGAACCGTCAAGTAAAGGAATCTCAACAGTAAGGCTGTCCCTAAGTACCTCATCCGACTTCACTTCAATCATACATCTGGCAAAACTACTCCTACCCCAAGATTCTTTGCACATCTGACTAGTAAAGGCATCCAATCTCTTGGGAGTCCCAATCAAAGTGGCAAGCAAACTAAGTCCATCATCAGAAAACATCGCTAAAGGAACATCATGAAATTTAACCCACACCGGAATGTGAGTTAAATCCTCTTTCAACAAATTGGTATTCAAAGTCCAAGGTTTAAGAATAATAGGAACATTACGGATCAACCATGGACCATTATCAAGCACATCATCAACACCTTTCTTCGAAGTAAACTTGAAGAAGAAGAACCCCTTAGCGTTCATCATTACCTTTTGTAACCCATACTTAGCCCACGCATTGCGAACATAATAATCCACAACAGGAAAAGCAAGACGCTGACCAAGAAAATATCCATAGAGTGTATGCTCAAACCTCATGTTCACCTCTTCCACTACTTTCATTGGGACTGAAAGGTCAACATTTTCCTTCTTTTTGCTGCATTCTAATATCCGAAAATTAGACACGTTCTTATGAGATTCGTTAGAAGCAATACCCGCATAAGAAACCGACTTCACGCCATTACCACTAGTAGAATCAACCTTGGGTGCATTAGGAGAAGGCCCACTACCACTCGAATTGTTCATCTCAGAAGATGAAGCCATATTGGCAATATCACTATCAATTTTATTCATTGCTTCATCAAACTTGTTATGCGCATTAGCAATTAATTGCTCCACACTAGGCTGTTTTGAACCATGAGAGGCCGAGTCATGCTCCAAATCATCCAAAACAACCTCCTTACCATTAACATTCATACTACCCTCCTTACCATTAACATTCATACTACCCTCCTTACTAGCAACCTTTTTACCACTACTACTAGAGCCCAGAAACCCCTTATTCATGTCGTACAAAATCCACAAACACAATCACCACCAACGAATGAACCAATCATGCACAAATCAAAAAGAAAGATGAAACCCTAATCGCAAGATTAGGGTTAAGAATCGTTAAGCCCCAAAACTAACCTCCTCCCATGATTAATGAATTCAGCAAGAATTAAGTAGATTCAAGGAAGGCTTATAAGGGATAAGAACCGTCTTAGAGAAACAAGAATAGATAGGATCGATCAAAGGCCCCTAAGATCGGTAAAAAGCAGAAAACGATTTTGGAATGAACCCTAGAACGATCACTTATGAATAGATCAGGAACGATTAATGTTACTGAAAAGATCAGGAACGATTAATGTTACTGAATAATCAATGAAGAAAAGATCGTAAGTTTAGGGTTTGATGAATCGTAGTCACCAAAATCGCCAGAGGGTTTTTTAATCTTTAATTCCATATATATTTAACAATCAGGTTACTTGCAAACAATCTGTCACGACTGACGACCGACAAGCATTTGACATTAGAATAATATTCTCAAATGATTGTCATACCATCCACATTTTCTTCTTTCATCATCAAGACTCTTAGATCATGATCAATATCTATCTAACAACTTAATATCCATGGACGCCTACACATCATTCCTAGTTTATTACCTGATAATTTCTCTTATTCTATCAACTGCATCAGCTGATTGCCCAATTTCTTACTGTGGGCAAAGCCTCATGATCAACATCCGATTCCCTTTTCGTTTGATCGACCGACAATCCAAAAACTGTGGGTATCCGGGATTTGATCTACGTTGTGTTTATCCTAGTACGATGCTTATAGACCTCCCAACGTCTGGTGACTTTGGGGTCAGGAGCATCGACTATCGCTCTCAAGCTATGCGAATTTACGACCCCTCGAATTGCCTACCAGCTAGGCTTTCGAAGCTAGACTTGTCGAATTCTCCTTTCTCGGCTTCTTATATTAAAGAATACACTCTTTTGAGGTGTCCGAGTGGTACACGTTTGGATGGTTTCACCCCCATTGGTTGTCTTAGTAATTCGTCCTCTTTGGTTATAGCAATTGGTTCAGAAAGGGTTTTGACGTCAATGACTAGTAACCGGACCGATTGTCGTGTGGATGGAGTTGCAAGGATCCCAATGATGGATCAACCAGATCAAAATGTTGTTACATCTCAGCTCGATGAAGATATAACTCTCACATGGGGTACACCTGATTGTAGAAGGTGTGAGGCCGATGGTGTTTCTTGTGGTTTTGCAAATAGATCGACACAGGGGACAAAGTGTTTCTTCAATGGCGGTAAGATATATACTCTTTTTGGTTCCGTTTGCTCTTTGAGAAAGGATCCTAATACTGTTTGACTCACAGGTATGGACGTATGGTATATAAATAATGTTAGATAGTTTCTGATTTTCAGGTGAACCGAAAGGTGCCGGGATATTTAGAATCATTGCATTTGCAATGGCTTTACCAGCCATGGCGGCCTCGATTGCAATAGCATGTTTCATGTGCATGAAAGATAGACAGGACCAACTCATGAGCAATAGGAGAATCACCAACTTTAACACTACAACTGTAAACCTGGAAGACGTGATTGTACCAACAAGAATCGTTGGTCTTGACCAAGAGACCATTGAGTCCTATACAAAAGTCGTTCTAGGTGAGAGTAAACGTCTCCCAGGACACGATGATGCACTGTGTCCTATATGCTTATCGGAGTACCATGTCATGGAAATGGTGCGGTGCATACCTGAGTGTCTACATTGCTTCCATGCAGAGTGTATCGACGAGTGGCTTAAGATGAATGGTACATGTCCGATTTGCAGAAATTCACCTTCTCCACTTCATGTTGAATCATAGCATGTTTAATTAATTATTCGTTGTTCATCATACTTAATTTTGTCTTAACTCATTGATGTGAATACCATACATTTATTATAACGATCACATTCAACATTTACTAAACATAAACACAATTGAAATATCCAATAATTATCAAGAATTTGTCTATCTGAACAACTGAACAAAGTCAAAGAATCATTAAGAATTTCAACATTTTATGTCGTTCGGGAGGCAAGAAGGAACAATGGTAGACCAACGCAAAGTCAACATGATATGGGCCGGCAAAACATTGTTAACAAGCAAGTAGGAGTTTGACTAATATAAATTTAGTTCATTAGGTGTTCAATGTAAAAGGGTGAAGTTGTTGGGTTGTAAATCCAATCTCGTATTGGAAAACGTAAGAAACAACCACATGCATATAAGCTAGCTTGATTGGGTATAGTATTCACGATACTACAAAAACAATTTTTATAGTGGAGCCTATACGGGCGTATATATTTGGCATGTTAAGACTTAAGTCATGTAACGATCCTAACAGTTGGCATGATAGCTACTGTTGGGACAAATTGTATCAAAGCTTATGTATGTTGGCTCCAGAATGGAGACAGCCTCAGAAATACGTTGTGAGCTTATATGTCAAAAAGTCTGAGTCTTTCTACCTTCTTCTGTTGTTGAGTAAGAAAAGAATAACCCTTAATGAAGATTCACATAGGTTTAGTTAGATGGGCAACCTAACGAAAGTCCATTTTAGAAACTGATGTGACTCACCCAAGGACCGCACCTCAGGATATAGTTAGTTGATTCTTACGAACATGGGGAATTAGAATCAAACCCAAGACCTATTTCGCAGAAACCCTCCTTTTTCTGGTTCTACGAGGCCGTTTGATTCGAGGAGTACATGCATGCCCGAAAGCTACCCCAAATTTGCAGCATGTGATGTTTAAACTTGAGACATTTGCTAGAGAATCTAAAGCTCTCACCACTAGATTATCCCTTTGAGACTACCCTTTATGGTGATTCAGACAACTAGAAACACTTTACATTTATTAAAAGTTATTTGGGTGGGTATCATGGCCTTGATCACAAGTTTTTTTAAAATTGAAACCAAAATTGGTCATAATTTATGCCGCCTTACCGGTTGATGGTTCAGTTTTAGTTGCACTTTTGCCTTTAAATGAGAAGTGACATGTTGGTTGAATCTTTCTCGGATCCTTGGATTGCGACAACAACCCGTATGTAAAGTGCATTGTGAATATAAAGAAATGCTACCACCATCAAATTAGAAGATGTTTATTAGATGATTCAAGAATTCCAATTCCCAACACTACTATGGTTGAAACTAGTATGGTCCCGCTTTTTGCTGCAGGTGCCGAGTGATATCGAATAACTTTAAGAGAGTTTAATTGGGATCAATTCACGGTTTTTACACATCTTACAACAAACATACAGATCAGCTTTATACAAGAAAATACGGATGTTTGGTAAAAGAATCTCATTAATATAAACAAAATGATTTTAAATATCAATCCTATAACATTTCGAATTAAAAATGGAACGTCCTGAGTTAATAAAAAGTTGAACGTTGAATTTCAGGTAAGATATCATGTTTATTGATTAAGTGTTTATAGATTACAATGCATAGAAAACTTTAATGTTCTCTAAACCTATAAACCGGGCTTGGGTAGTATCTATTAGCTAATACTCTCCTGCAGTCCGAAAAGCCAACTCACGAAAGCTCAGACTGTAATAGTAAATTAAAACAGAAATATTACCACGATAAAAGCATAATTTATTCATGAAGAAATTCGACATTAAGTAGAAGCAAATATTCAAGTAGCACTAAAAGTAAATAAAGGCACTAGCAAAAGTAAATAAAATATTTGTTAATAAAAACATCTTACAGCAACAGATTAATCTTAATCATCCAGTAACTGTAACGCAGCAATAAAAGCAAATAAACAAAAATAAAAGCAAAGCGTAAACTTTTTTGCGGCAATTGACTTCTAGCAGTGTGTGGCGGTGCGTCCGGAAGCTGACAAAGGTGATTCAAGTTGGGTTTTGTGAAGAATTGGAAAACGAAGAAAATGACGTTGATCATATAAGTTAAGTCTCAACAGTTTGAAGATTATAGCTAAAACATTACGCATGTGATGTTTGGGCCGAAAATTATATAGGTATTTCTTTTATAAAAGAGCTAAGTGGTGGCTAGGGTTTAACCGGGCGACATAGAAGCAATGGTTTATTGAGGCTGGCTAGGTCCCGGGATCATACCCGCTCATGATACCATGTTTATTCTACATATAGTGTTTAAGGCGGGGCGTGTGGACCGCGTTTCCTCTTGTCAACATTTTGCGGCATAATACAATGTTAAAAGGCACTTTAATTTCCTTTAGTATTCTTGGGTTCATGAAAAGGCAGACTTGTTCATAGGCAGGACTATTCTCAATCTTATGAGAATAGTATCATCTAGTTGCAAATAAAATACGAACACGTTACTTGCAGACAATCTTAAGTGACAGAGAAGCCTTTGACTTTGGATTATGTTAAATGATTGTAATTTACCAACCACATACCTTCCTAAAAAAATAAAAGTGTGTTTAGGTTGCTCTGACAATACTTGTCTCCAACAACATCCATGGATGCCTACAAAATTCTATATATATTGTCTTCTCATAATTACTCTTTTTTCGTCAACAGCATCAGCAGATTGCCCTATCTCATACTGTGGACTGAAAAGCTTTAACATCCGTTTCCCTTTCCAGTTAAATGATGAACAACAAGATAACTGCGGTTTTCCAGGCTTCAACCTAAGTTGTTCTCCTACTACATTGCTTATCCACCTCGCGAGATCCGGCAACTTTGCAGTTAGGAGTATTGACTATCTTTCTCAGGCTATACAAATTTATCATCCCAAGAATTGCCTTCCTGCTAGCCTTGTAAACTTTGATCTATCGAGTTCTCCTTTCTTGGTTTCTTACTTTCAAAACTACACTCTTTTGAGTTGTCCGAGTAATAATTTGAGATTCTCTGGATTTAAACCTATTGACTGCCTTAGTGATTCGTCGTTTTCAACTCTAGCTACTGCTTCCGAGAATGTCGTAAGATCATTGACTAGTATACGAACAGGTTGTGTCATCACCAGACATTTAATGGTGCCAATGGTGGATCGTCTAGATAAAAGTGAGCTTACATCGCAGCTGGAGAATATAATTCTCAAATGGCATACACCTGATTGCAAAACTTGTGAATTAGTTGGTGAATCGTGTGGTTATGCAGATAGTACCAAAAAGACAATAAAAAAGTGTTACTACAATAATCGCGGTAAGATATATATAATCTTCTTAATTCGTTGGATCAGGGAGGAGCCAAACGGCTTTGCTAAAATATTAGTCGTTATTGATCGATCAACGTCTTAAAATTGTTAATAAAATGCATAAATTCTTTCAATAAATTGTATCGAACTATTTTATTTTCTCTCCTTTATATTGTTGAAGTAAAAACATACCTTTTACCTTAAAAGAAAACTTAAAAGTTATCTTATAAAAAAAATTCAGTATAGAATAAATAGTATTTGTAATAGTAGCTAGGTTTTTTCGCTCCTAAAATACATGTAACGTAACAATATGTTCTGTTCCCCTTAAAGTTATAATTTTCCCCCAGCTAGTTTCCCCCTAGTTTGATACATAGGAAATGTATCTAATATTTTGTTGATATTCCATAATCTAGGTGGTGATGAAGGCTCCAATGTAATGAAATACTTAGCATTTTCCATCGCAATTCTAGCAATGGCAGCTTCTATTGCGATTGCATGTTTCATGTGCAGCAAAGATGGACATGATGCACCCATGAGCATACAGAGAACCAATGTGTTTAACACCAATGTTGTAACCCCAGATGGAATGATAACACAATCAACCATCGTTGGTCTTGACCAAGCAACAATCGAGTCCTATACAAAAGTCATTCTTGGTGAAAGCAAGCGTCTTCCAGGCCTTGATGATGCAGCCTGTCCTATATGCTTATCAGAGTACCATGTCAAGGAGAATGTTCGGTGCATACCCGAGTGTCGACATTGCTTCCATGTAGAGTGTATCGATGAGTGGCTTAAGATAAATGGGACATGCCCTGTTTGCAGAAATTCGCCTTCATGAGTTGTTTGTTAATTAGTTGTTGGTCATATTTCTTCAATTCTCTCATTTATTGATGTGAATACCATTCTTTTTTTGTAAATATCACACGTTAATTTATGTACTATGTATATACCAAATCAATCAAACAGCCCAAGATTATGGACCTAGGAAGTATAGTATTTCAAAAAAATAATAATAATAAAGAAACATTCATAATAATGTAGTTTGGAAGGTGATAAGGAACAATATGGTTGACTACTTCAAAGTCAGATGAGAGAGGTAGGTAAAACGTTGTGATCAAAGGCGTTGTGGTTTGACAGGATCAAAAGTCAGCTCATTATTCAGTCTATATGAGTTATAAGGACGGGGTAACTTTTTTATTTTAACGGGGGCTATGCCTATTTTGGCGTTTTGTGACAATTTTTTTTTTTTTTTTTTTTTTTAATCAAAAAGCTATAAACCTGAAAGTGCGGAACAAAAAATATAAAGTTTAATAAGTCAAATTGTTAAAACTGTCAGAAATACGGAACAGAAACTGGGCTGCGCTGAAAAAAAAAGGGGACAAAAGAGGAGACAAAGGGCTGACACCCTTGTCCCCCCGTTAGAATAGTACATCCCTATGGAATCCAATACAGATAAACTCGCTCTTAGAATATTTGTGTATAATAGTTTATTAGTATATAACTGGGTATACGTGTTGATTTTTTTTTTTTTTTTTTTTTTTTTTTGAAAATTGACTTTCATGGGTATACGTGTTGATAACGTTAAATGGATCAAGATTACTTTACCGGAATCTAGCTCGCAGGCCATTCGTTTGCAAGGTTTCTATTTCTGGACTAATGTTGTAATCTGTAAGTTTTTGAAGCAAATCTTTTAGGACTCAGTTACTTGCCGTGGAAGGAAAGTAAAAGCCATATGGTCGGCTGTTCATGAAGGGATGGGGTTATTCCTTAGCCGACTCTAACATAGGGTTGCAATCAAGTTAAACTTTTATCAAGCAACTCGAGCTCGAGCTCGAGCTTGACTCGATCAAGTCAAGGTTTTATCAAGCTCAAGCCCAAGCTCAAGCCTAAAAAATAGCTTGAAACATATAACGAGCCAAGCTCAAGCTTTTGATAGCTTGGCTCGAGCTCGAATCAAGCTTTTTTGAGCTTTAATATAAATATATTTCCATTATAAATTTATATAACTAACTAGGGATAATTTGACTACTAACATAATTATAACAACTTACGGTGTAAATAATTAAACATGTATTCTAGAAGGTCATTTAAACCTAATTAATCCAAACGTTTTGTATCCTACTTTATGTATCTTCATACCTCTTAGGCTGTCGACTGTTATAGTGTTATCATTTGTGTAACACACTAGTGAGTTTGGATTTTATGGTTTAAGTTTGTTTTACTTTATGCATAGGGGCAATTGCATATATACCCACTAAAACTTGCATATTTGCATATATACCCAAAACATGTTTAATTTGCATTGTACATCATGCATTGAAAACTTGTATCTTGGGGAAATATGCAAGTTTTTGAGTTTTAGTGGGTATATATGCAATTCTCCCTTATGCATATATCTATTGATGAGTTTGGCTATTAAATACAATATTTTTATATACATTCAAGCTTTTCAAGCCGAGCTCAAGTTTTTATCGAATTTTTCAAGCCAAGCTCAAGCCTGGATGATTAAAGCTCGTCAAGCTATCAAGCCAACCTCAAGCCTAACTTATAAATTTCAAGCCAAGCTCAAGCCCTGGTAAGCACGAGCTCGGCTCGACTCGATTACACCCCTACTCTAACATGGTTTTTTTTAACCCGTCTCTATTAATAGAGTTGAGGGGATGCTAGTTATTAACATTCTTCTTCCTTGTTGTAATAGCTTTATTAGGTGTTTTAATAAAGCTTTTGGTTCGAGGATACTATACATGTGCATATTATGAATATCCTTGCTTAGGAATCCAACATTGTGATCAAAGGCGTTGTGGTCTGACAAGATCAAAAGTCAGCTCATTAGGAATCCAACACAGATAAAATGACGTTTGTTTACACCACTTGTTGGGACTGTTGTTTAAAAGGAAATGTAATAAATTTTTTGTAATAAATCAGGAATTTAAAGAAATAGATATTAATGTTGGAACCAATCTATCAGCAAAGGCATTCAGCAGCATGAGTGAACACAACACCAACAGCAACATCAACAAACTCAATCTCGTCGGGGCTGGGTATGGGGGAGGTAGAATGTAGACAGATCCTACCCCTACCCAGGATAAACCCGGGAGTAGGGAGACTGCTTCCAACGAGACCTCCGGCAAGTGCAGGTGTGCGAGTGAGAGAAAAAAAGGGCAAAAATCAAAAAAAAAAAAAAAAAAAAAAAAAGAAAAAAAAAAAAAAGCAACAAGCAAGCAAAAGCAGGCAGAACAAGCGAACAGAGCAAAGCAAACAAACAAAGAAAGCACATAAAGCATAGCAAAGCAACGCGAGGGGCCTAAAGCTAAGGCAAAACAAAAGGAGACACCAAAAAGCAAAAGAAACCGAAAATGCAGGGAGCAAGCAAAACAGGCAACCCTAGGGGAGACACACAAAACAAGGCAAGAAACGCAAGGGGCCTATAACTAAGGCAAAGCACCTAGCCCACCAAGCACCCAAAACAACCTAAACCCACTAAACATCTAGCCGAAAACTACCCGCCTATCATAATTCTAACTCTCCACGCCTTCCTATATGAGGTCATGTCCTCGGACAAGAGAAGCTCCTTCATGTCGAGCTTAAGTCTATCCTCCCATCTGAATTTTGGTCTACCCCTTCTTCTCACACCATCAACTACTAGGGCATCAACTCTTCTTACCAGCGCTGATTGTGGCCTCCTCCTGACATGATCGAACCACCTCAACCTACCTTCCCTCATCTTAGAGATAATGTTCTCTACTTCGAGTTCTGCTCTGAAGACTCCGTTCGGGATCATGTCACGCAAGGTTTTACCACAAGACCATCTAAGCATTCTCAGTTCTGCCACTTCCACCCTGTTAGCCTGGGCCTTGGTGATGGGCCAACACTCAGACCCATACAACATAGCATGTCTAATCGCCACCTTATAGAATTTCCCCTTTAACTTTAAGGGGACTTTCCTGTCACAAAGGACTCCCGACGCCACCCTCCATCTAGCCCAACCAGCTCTAATCATGTGGGTTACGTCCTCATCAATCCTCCCTGATTTGTGAATCATCGATCCCAGATATCTAAACGACTCCTTGGGTGGCCGGATCTGGTCACCGATACGAATATCAATTTCTTTGTGGTGACCTGTCTCGATCCTCCCAAAATCACATCTCAGTTATTCAGTCTTCTCTCTACTCACCCTAAGACCTTTCTCTTCAGGAGTGACCGGTACAAAAACCTAGTTACTAATTTAGAAAATTGGATATTCTCTTGTGCTTGAGTCAATTGACCCGGGTTCGGGTCCCATCCTTGGCATTTGCTTCAGATAGATACCCGCCTCCGTAAAACCTATGGGCAAACTGGAAAGACTTTGTGGAATAAGAGATCGGGGGTCGACTCTCGGCTTGTCTCAATCCAAGTGGTACTCCTCCGACCAGGAGAGTTGTCAGAGCTATTCCTTGTGGGGTGGATAATGGCTGGTGCCAAAAGGCACCTTGGATCAGATTGTTCCCGCCAATCTACACCTTTTGTGGAATTATAATAAACGAATTTTGATTTTTGGAATATGACCAAGGTGAATCCTTGTTGAAGCTATTTATCATTTGTTTTTAGCCGAACTCTATATGGACAAGCGGTCTTTCCATATTTATACATATATTTAAGAGTAAATTTCATAAATTGTCTCAGAACTTTGGCCAAATTGCATGTTTCGTCTCAACCATTTCGAAAGTGCATAAATCGTCCGTGTGGGAAAACTTTGAGTAAATTTTCGTCCCTGATTAGGACGAAACATGCAATTTGGCACTTTCAAAACATGCAATTTGGCACCTTTGAGTAAATTTCCCCCTAGTTTAATTTCTTTATGCAGTAAACTACAAAGTGCTAAACGCATTTTACAACAAAATGTACACTAGTATTGATGACGTATAGCCTATAGTTGGGCCACGAGCCCAAATTATAGACATTACTAAGCCCAAACCCACCACGAGTGGGCTATCATGACAAATGACTTGGGCCATTAATACCAACGGCTTGGGCTCACGAAGTCCAAAGCCCAACCAAAATGCATGATTAAAGGATAAGGATCTTCTATTTACGGAATAGATATCCTTACCCCGGATAAGCACCACGAGTGCAAAGAGTAAGGAGCAAGATACCTACACGGTTTCTGCGCCCTATATATAGAATCATATATTCTCATTAAAAGGTACGATTTACACAATCCCTAACTCTTCAACTAAACCCTAAACCGATTACTTACTCTCATGCCGGAGTCTAATCGTGGGAGACAATCCCACGATAAGTCTAACAGTGTTGTTTGCTTTCTTAGTGCGCAGGTTTCACAAGCACTAAAGTTCTAATTGGTACGAGAGCAGGAGTCCAAACAAGGTAAGCCCAACTTTCGTATCAACAAGTGGCGCCATTCGTGGGACCCTACACTAAGAACTCAAGACCAGAATGCCGAAAAACAAGAACTCAGGTCAGCGGACTCCGTAGCCGGAGAAAACACGTGATGATTCACATAGGAAGAAGCATCAAGATTCGACTTCTAAGCCGACCTCTGGAACAACCAGTGTGCCTAGTCATCGTGAGTCGAATGTAACTCCAATCCCTACCGCGGTAGAATTGCCCTTGGGGACAACCCGAACAACTACCGTAGTCTCAAGCGCTGAGGACATTCAGCGCACTCTCTTCACCACTCCCCATCAGGTGGCATCCATAGTGGACAACACTGTGCCACCAGGAGCGCCTAATAGAGAGAGGGAACCTCATGCGGAGACAGACATCCTCGCAGTAGAAGAGGATGCACCTGAGGTGACATTAAACGATTTCGTGTCCCAACATTACGAGACCTTAACTAGTCTCATGCAAGAGGAGGCAAGGAGAAGGTCAAGCCGCAACCTGCAAAATCGGCTAAACCAAGAAAAATCTCCACCGCGCCACCATGAGCGCAGAAACAGTGAGAGGCGCACCAACGTCCATGATAGACTTGGTACAACATCTAACTCTCAATACTCGGAGGATTACGAAGACAATGCGAAGCACACCAATGTCCATGCTAGGCTCGGTAGCCGCATGATACAAGATAGACTTGGGCGACAATGCTCACCAAGCGTAAGCACCTCAAGGTCAGGAAGCAGAAGAATCCAAGATAGACTGGGGAAACACTACTCCCCAAGTACGAGTCCTTCAAATTCGGACTCCGAGGAAAAATGGCGCAAGCGCCACAGGAGAAACAACTCCCCCTCAAGCTCGGACAACGAGGACAGAGAGACGGGACATTGGAAATCTAAGAACCGACGCCGGTACGACGAGGATGAGGATATTTCCCTTCCTTGGCGTCGCCAAAAGGTTGATGCGTTCACGCGACGCATGAGCGATTTCTCAGATGACAAGAAAAGGCGCATGCCCACCAATATTAAAACATACGATGGCACGGGTGATCCTGATGATCACCTAAAAATTTTCGAGTCAGCGGTTGCTATCAAAAACTGGCCACAACCTGTGTGGTGCCATATGTTCAACTCTACCTTAGTGGTGAATGCGCGAACGTGGTTCAGCAAGCTTCCACGACGAAGCATAAATGGGTTTGAAGAGCTGCGGAAGGCATTCCGCCTAAATTTCACGCAACGAAAGAAGTGCGCAAAGAACCCTGTGGAACTAGCCAGAGTAAAACAGCGCTAAGGGGAATCCAGAAGCGCTTACATGGAGCGCTTCAAGGATGAATGCATGCAAGTCAAGGAATGCCTCGAGGTACTAAAAATCTCAGGGTTCATGAACGGGATCAATAACCCAGAGCTGATACGGAAGCTAAATGATAAAGTACCCCAAAGCTTTGATGAGCTAACAAAGCGCACCAGATCCTTCATTCAAGGGGAAGCGGCAGCGGCAGACAGCAAAAAAGGTTACTCAACCTTTAAACCACAAGAACAGTCAAGGAGACAATCCAATGACCAAAGTGGCAACCGCAACAGGAATTACCGCAACCAAAATAGTGGAAGGGATAACGACAAGTACGTCCCACTCACAAAAACCCCCAAGGAAATATTCGCGACAGAGGGAGCAAATTTTCCAAAACCTCCACCCATGATAACCCCAGAAGAAAAGCGCATCGGAGGAGGATACTGCGAATACCATGGACAGAAGGGTCACACTACTAACGAGTGCGTTCAACTACGTCAGCTAATTGATAAATTAGTAAGAGAAGGAAAGATGGACCACCTCGTTAAAAACATCAAAGAGGGAAAAGATAGACAAAGGAATGGGGCCAAAAAGGAGATACCAAAAAATAAAGCTGATACAATATACATGATACAATCATGGCAGCGAAATACGAAACAAAAAGTCAGCCAAAGATTTTCCAAGGGAAACCATATCTCTTTCCCCACCCTCACTGCGGACAATGCAGTAATAGAACCACTCACCATCGAGATACAAGCGGGAGGTCACGAGATCCACCGCATGTATGTCCATGGAGGAGCGTCTGCGGACATCATGTACGAACACTGCTTCAAAAGGCTAAAACCTGATATACGAAACCAGTTAATTCCGGCCACAACGTCGCTAACTGGATTCACAGGCGAAAAGATTTGGCCCATGGGACAATTACGCATACTTGTGGTAATCGGTAATGAATACCATTCCACAACAGCCTGGATGAACTTCATGGTAATCAGGTCCCCCTCGTCGTACAATGGCATCATTGGGAGACCAGGGATATCAGCCATGCGCGCAGTTCCATCTACAACACATGGGATGCTTAAGTTCCCAGTGGACGGAGGAATCGTTACCCTCTACAACACTACCGCACCTCCACGAGAATGCAACATAGTGACAGATGAAGTCCCGCGCGTTCCAGAACAGCACACGACCAAGGTAACAAACCTGAAAGTTGCAATCCACCCAGATTATCCTGACCAAGAGATATCAATTGGGGGGTCACTGTCCGACAAGGGCAAAGCAGCTGTGTGCGCATTATTGCAAAAGAACCTAAACATCTTTGCGTGGGAACCCAAACACATGACCGGAGTGCCAAGAGCCATTACTGAACACAAGCTCGAAATCCGACAAGGATATCCTCCAATACGGCAGAAAAAACGTGGCCAAGCCCCAAGACGCGCAAAAGCTATCTTAGAGGAAGTACACAAGCTCGTGGACGCAGGGATCATGCGAGAGGTTTATTACCACGATTGGCTTTCCAACCCAGTGATGGTAAAGAAAAGCGATGGTAGCTGGAGAATGTGCGTAGACTTCACCGATCTCAACAAAGCATGTCCACAGGACTGCTACCCACTACCAGAAATTGATTGGAAAGTAGAATCCTTGTGCGGGTATCCCTTTAAATGCTTCCTAGACGCATACAAAGGATACCACCAAATTCAAATGGCCAAGGAGGATGAAGAAAAAACAGTTTTCCACATGAGTCAAGGAGTATATTGCTACACAAAGATGCCCTTTGACTTAAAAAATGCAGGAGCCACATACCAACGGTTAGTGGATAACGCATTCGAGAGGCAAGTAGGCCGCAATTTGGAGGTCTATGTTGATGACCTGGTCATAAAAAGCCATACCGAAGAAGAATTGGTGCGTGACATAGAGGAGACGTTTAAGACATTGGGAAGAATAAACATGAAGTTGAATCCCAAGAAGTGCACTTTTGGAGCAACAGAAGGCATGTTTCTTGGATACCTAATAGAACCCGATGGTATTAAACCGTGTCCAGAAAAAACAAGAGCGGTCATCGAACTACCTTCACCACGCACGCTAAAAGAAGTCCAGTCACTAAACGGCAAGCTAGCCGGGCTGAACCGATTCTTGTCCAAATCACTTCCTCTCTTTAAAACACTCACGAAGTGCACGAAGAAGGAAGATTTTCGATGGACTCCAGAAGCGGAAGAAGCTTTCCAGCAGCTAAAACAAAACCTAGCAGAGCTACCAAAGCTTGTCGCACCCCGACAAGGGGAAGAATTGATCATGTATCTCTCAGCGACCTATGGAGCAGTCAGCGCGGTACTACTGACAGACAGAAACTCCGTTCAAACACCTATATACTTCGTAAGCAAAGCTCTCAAGAAGACAGAGACTAACTACACTGCTATGGAGAAACTGGTCCTAGCTCTAGTATTCGCAGCTAAGAGACTGCGCAGGTACTTCCAAGCGCATCCAATAGCGGTAATCACGGACCAACCCATCAAGCAGGTTATCTCTAAACCTGATGCATCAGGGCGGCTCCAAAAGTGGAGTGTGTTATTGAGCGAACATAATATCTCCTATAGGCCACGCACCGCGATCAAAGGACAGATATTGGCTGATTTCATTATCGAGAAGCCAGATGCTGATACTCCATCACCAAAGGTTGAAGGGCCATTACAAGAACCATGGGTTCTATTTACAGACGGATTCTCGTGCGCAGAAGGATCAGGCGCAGGCCTTCCTTACCAGCCCAGATGGAACAGAGCACACTTACGCACTACGCTTTGAATTCATAGCCACAAACAATGAGGCAGAATATGAAGCATTACTGGCTGGACTACGCATAGCAAATCAAATGGGTGTACGCAACCTAGAAGCTAATGTGGATTCACGATTAGTAGCTAACCACGTGTTAGGCGAGTATGTGGCTCAAGAAGAACACATGATCCAATACCTCGATAAAGCTAAATCCTTGATCAAGAATTTTGACAAGTTTTCCATCAAACAAATCCCACGAGGAGAAAATAAAAAAACAGATGCGCTAATAAAATCGCATCCACAAGCTTTGCACACCTATCAAAACAGGTATTGGTGGAAACCTTGAAGAACAAATCCATCTCTGAGATGGAAGTGTCCACAGTGATAGAGGACGAACATCCTACATGGATGACACCCATCATGGATTTTATTAGCAAGGGAACACTCCCCCAAGAACAAAAGGACGCTCGACGGATACGGCGCACAGCGCAGAGATTCGAACTTCGAGACGGTATCCTATATCGGCGTTCATTCCTACAACCATGGCTCAGGTGCGTCGGACCTCTTCAGGCAGATTACGTACTCCGGGAAATCCACGCTGACTCTTGCAGCATGCACTCAGGACCACGGTCTGTTGTAGCGCGCGCTTTGCGATCCAGGTACTATTGGCCTACCATGCACCGCGACGCGCGAGACATGATTAGAAGATGCAACGACTGCCAAGTTCACAGACCAATTCCGCGTCGACCACAACATGAGTTAACACCCATCACCTCACCATGGCCATACCATAAATGGGGAATTGATATTGCAGGACCCTTTCCAGTCGCACCAGGAGGACTCAAGTTCCTCATTGTCGCCATTGATTACTTCAGCAAATGGATCGAGGCAAAAGCAGTGGCAAGTATCACAGGCAACCAGGTCAAACGATTCGTTTGGGATAACATTGTATGCCGCTTTGGCCTACCTGGAGAAATTATTTCGGACAACGGAAAACAATTATGTGATAACTCATTCAAAGATTGGTGCGCGCAGTTAAACATCACACAACACTTCGCATCAGTTAAACATCCACAAACAAATGGATTAGTAGAACGCGTGAATCGTAGCCTGGGTGAAGGAATTAAGGCGCGCTTGGACAGACATAAAGGAAGATGGGTGGACGAATTATCGCATGTCTACGGGACAGAAGCTGTTATACCAGCAGAAATTGGAATGCCAACAATCCGTACCTCGGAAGTTAACGTCACAACAAACGATGATGAACGGCGTATTGACTTAGATCTGTTGGAAGAACGGCGCGAAAGGGCGGCTATCCGCGAAGCAAAAGCTAAATCAAAGATGAAGAAGTATTATGATGCACGAGTCAAAAACACTTCTTTCAAACCAGGGGACTTTGTATACCGCGCCAACGATGCGAGCCACGCAGAAGAAACGGGCAAGCTCGGACCCAAGTGGGAAGGACCTTACGAGGTCACGGAGGCATTAGGCGACGGTGCGTACAGAGTGCGCGACATGAAAGGCCACGAGCTACCACGCACCTGGAACATTTGCAATCTCAAGAGATGCTACCTTTAGGCCACGGCCCACACACTGACACACCTGCACTTTAGTAAGCGCTCAATAAATGTTGGTGTATTTACTTTTTTTTTTCTTAGGAAATTGTCTTTTTGCACTTGCAACAATTAATAAAACGTTGTGGTTTCTAGCTAACTCCACAACACATTTCAACATTATTGCTTACATTATTCATTTATGTTTCAATTCTGTTTATATTATTGCCTACATGGCGTGCATGCACATATTAAGACCACACGAGGGCGGGCAAGATGAGTAAACCTACTAAAGTACTCGTTGAGTAAGAGGGTTGCAAACCCATCAACACTGGGTCACGTATCCCTGTTAAAAACCTTACTATCAAGACGTTGGAGTAAGTTCATAAGTACACCCCATGATGGATGCACTTTATCGCACACGGTGCGCGTTTAACAAAACATGGACTCAAGACAATTGATTCCTACATAGTGGAATTCGCAGTACGCTGCACTCCGCCACATGGATTCAAAATAATTGACTCCTAAATTCGTACGTACAAGCTTATGACTTTCGTACGCATCTAACAACAAGTTTAAAACGAACTAATAAACCAAGACACTTGGTTACTAAAAATGATAACCGTAGTACGCTACACATTTAAGGTTATAGACCGCAAACGTTTTTTAAGTTACGGACTTAATGCACAAGTTTTGGGCTCAAATACAAGATATTATACGCATATCATAACTCTAGATAAGTCTTTCACATAATAAAGACAAAAGAAAAAATCTAAGTACGAAACAACATATGTGCACAAAAGAGTTCCATAATTTTATTTACCAAAAAACTACGCGTTTTTACAAAGCTATAACTACGAGTTATACATATCTATACACTATGAACATGCTCAGGGGAAGGCTCTGGCACAGCTGAGCTCCCCGCCTCCTGAAGTTTCTTCAGCAACAGCGCATCTTTTGGTGACACGGTTGCCACACTGACTGCAACACCATCCGACCGGGGAAGATGTGCAGCACCCACACCGCAGAGAGTAGCCTTCCCTGTAAGACCTTTCTTCTTGGCCGCCCTCTCTGCATGACGCTCCAAAACTTCCTTCAGTGGCACCTCCATCTCAAGAGCGAAGGGGTTCAGGATGTCACGCGGTCGCGCGAACACTGGCACCTGCAGTTGGGAATCATCAGGCTTTAAGAAGATGTCAGCTTCGGCCTCTGCGTTCTCTGCTATATGCCTCCCAAGAGTTAATCCCTGCATGATCACTCGGATGGGATAATCTTGGTCGCGCTCCAGCTGCGCAATGTGTGGAAGCTCAAAGAGCCTCATCTTTTCCATCGCCTGCACAAGCTCGTCATAGGCACCAGCATTATATTCAGGAACCTCATAAGGGGAAACCTTCAGCAGTAGCGCCTCAGCCAACTCTTCCACAGCCTGCGCCTTGCCACGAGCAACGACGTACTCCACCACCTTCCCAAAGGCACTCACGACTTCTGGGGACTCCAGTGTGCCCATAGCAGCCAGGCGCAAACTGTGGCTGATCAACCACCTGCGAAAACAACAACAAATGCATTAGAAAAACAAACAATATACAAAATTAAAAAGGAACGTACAACAAGTACCTGCGCTCCGCAATAGTAGACATAAGATGAGGATACAACTCCTCATCATACTCTATGCTCAGTTTGCGCAGCTTCTCTTCCTGCGCCTCCACAGAGTCTTCTACCTTCTTGCCAAATTGAGCAAGCTGACCTCAGAGCTCGTTCTTCCTCTCCTACAGGTATTTTACCCCCCAGGCAAGGTCAGCCTTATATTGCTGCGATTCCCCACGTTCGCGCTGCAGCTCAGCCATAAACACAAGTTTCTCCTCAGTCTCCTTCCTGGCACGCTCATCGGCAACCAACACCTCCGCATGAGCCTCAGCCAACTGCGCTTTGAGCTGCGCAATCTGCTCATCTCTCTGAGCGAGGCTACCTCCCTCAACAACAGTTCGCGCCTTCAGCTGAGTGACCAACTCAGCCTGGCGAGCAGCAACATCAGCAAGCTCCTCTACCAACTCCTGCGCAGACATCTGCGCCGCAGCCTTCAAAGGCTCCTCCACATCAGCAACCTTAGGTGATGCGACATGATCAGCAAAAGCCGCATCACCCCCTGCAGCATGGTCCCTATGAAATGAAGAAGATGTAATTAGTACGCAAATACGCCAAATAAAGAAAGTTACAAGCATAAACACTTACACAAGTGGTGGAGATCTGGCCTGATTCTTCTGCGCGCTAGTGGCAGACATCTCATCTGGCGCATCTGACTCATCCTCATCAATCAGGCGGCGCCTCCTTTTGGAGGTACCAACATAACCACCAGAAGACGCCTCCTTGCGCTTCTCCCTACGAACCTCCACTATCTCCACACTGTTGGACGACTCCACATGCGTCTCTTCTTCCACGGGAGACCTCTCCTCAGTAGGAGGGACAACCTGCACTGGCGCGACAAACACAGCTGCAGGGGGAGAATCCGGACGCTCAACAGGCCCAAAAACGGTCAGGTGCCCCGCCGTGGCCTGCAATATGGGCTGCTCACCCTCCCTCAGGGGACGCACCCCCACCGTCACGCGCTTGGGTTCTTTCAGCTTCACGACAGCGAACAAATCCATTTCTGCGACAGACAAAAGACAAATAACAAAGAACAAAGTTAGTTATTCAAAGGATAAAAAGCAAAATACTTACATTATAGAGGCAGTAAAAGGATGAGCACCCACCCTGGCTGTTCTCATCGAGGAAGGTTGGAACCTCGTTCGCACCATCAAAATAATTTTGGCTCAGCCCCCATATGCACCAAGAACTCCTCAGGATAGGAGTTAATGGGAATGCGGTTAACATCAATTATGTCCGCATCCGCGACACTATAAGAACCAAGGATAGGACGCTCATCCCTCGACAACGGCCTTTGAGTATAGAACTCAAAGCGCGACGGAAACACAACATCATCTACCCAGAAGAAGTACTCTCTCCAATGCCGTAAGGAATCTACCTTCTCTTCATAGCATTGAAGGCGCCCTGCGCGTTTGGCAGAAGAAACCCATCCATGCGACCACGTTGTGTGGTAAAACGCACGAAATAGGTCAACTGTCGGATTGACAGCCAATAACCGACAATTAATCTCAAAATTTGATATCTTAGCCGCACCTATACAGTGCAGCTGTGAGATATGGAGTTGGTAATGATTGAGCACGTTGCTCAAAAAGACAGAAATGTGTACGCAATAATTCGCGTAATCAAAAAAGCGTGTATACAAACCGATTTTCCCATCGGGGAAATCAGCAATACACGCATTCACGTCTGGTGCTTCAGGGTGGACGTCGAGAGGAATGAAGAAGTCAGAAGAAAACTGACGTACGTCATCCTCATCCAACCTGGAGCGGAATTCGTGTAACTGAGCAACCATTTTATAACAAATGTATATTAAATTATGCGCACACGCAGATACCTAATGTAAATAGAAGATTGAAGGAGAAGCAGTTTTTAGAATTTTGCAAATGGTGAAAAAATGTTTGACTGTGTGAACCACAGTGAAAAGGGGCGGTGATTTATATAAGGAGCCAAGAAACCCTAAATGGGATGCCACGTGGATCCCACTCACAAACGTGTGGCTGGGAGGTGGAAGGTACAAGCACTTTTCCCCTTTTCTCGAGGCACACGTGGATAGCCTCCCCGTTTTTCGAAGCACCCTTTGTGATATTTTAGGACTTGATACATTGTTCCTACCTTTTGGGCGGGAAGTATTCAATTTCTTCCCGCCACGCTTGCCGCTAGGTTCATTAGTCTAGTATCCGCGGCTACACACCGCGCACACTAGACTGGGGGGACATGATGATGTATAGCCTATAGTTGGGCCACGAGCCCAAATTATAGACATTACTAAGCCCAGACCCACCACGAGTGGGCTATTATGACAAATGACTTGGGCCATTAATACCAACGGCTTGGGCTCACGAAGCCCAAAGCCCAACCAAAATGCATGATTAAAGGATAAGGATCTTCTATTTACGGAATAGATATCCTTACCCCAGATAAGCACCACGAGTGCGAAGAGTAAGGAGCAAGATACCTACACGGTTTCTGCGCCCTATATATAGAATCATATATTCTAATTAAAAGGTACGATTTACACAATCCCTAACTCTTCAACTAAACCCTAAACCGATTACTTACTCTCACGCCGGAGTCTAATCGTGGGAGACAATCCCACGATAAGTCTAACGGTGTTGTTTGCTTTCTTAGTGCGCAGGTTTCACAAGCTCTAAAGTTCTAATTGGTACGAGAGCAGGAGTCCAAACAAGGTAAGCCCAACTTTTGTATCAACAAGTATTATGAGACACCAAACACGAAAACTACAACGATGCTATATAGACGTACAATAATTTTTTAAATGCTATATATGGAGAACATTATTTACGACGAGGATTAATTATTGAAGGAATATATTTGCAGCTTTTTAGCATAATCTTTATAGTTTTCCGATCCTCCATGGGGGGCTATGAAGAATGGTGTGAAAGAGATCGACCTGTGAAGCCAAAGACTCAATATTTGTTGGAGGTTATGAGCCCAGAACAGGGTTAAGATAATTAATGACCTAACTACATACCAATTAAGGTTACCGGATATCACTTGGAATCGTGTTATCACTTTTCAAAGTAAACTATTCGACCCTAGCTAATGCCTGGGTAACATGAATATCTACATGGGATAAGAACAAATGTATGTTATTGAATTAGGAACAAATCAATAACCCTTTGTGTTTTAGTGTTTTTGTTTTCTGTTTCATGCATGATTTGATTTTCCTATATATAGGTAAGATTACTCAACCCTAATCAATGGAATTAAGAGTGATTAATGGCCTATTAATCCCACTTAATTTGCCTCAATAATAATAGGTATTAGTGGTTACACGACAAGTTAAACGTGGTCTTTAATAAAGTTATAACTGCCATTTGAATAGGTCAAAGCAGTTACAAACAAGTTTGAATTCAGTCTAGTGAGTTCGTTATACTCACTGATAAGCTAGTCCCTGAGGACATAAACTGTCTAAAGAGACAACTCCCTGATGAGATCCTTCAGCCTGAACTGAACTCATCAACCTGATGAATACCATTCAGTCCAGAGTGACACTCTCTGAAAGAGTGAACTCATTGAACTTCATCAGAGACTGAATAACACTTAACCACTATATGAGTCAGGGTGCTCAGGGACCTGATGGGTGTACACTCCGTACCTCGTGACCCACCGCCAGGTTTGAACTGATCCCTCAAGTGCACTAAATTTTCCAATATATTAATAATAATCTAAACTGCATGCTATACACAAGACCTACAAGAATTACACTGATAAACTATATATTGGATGAATAACAGATCTATGAAGACCACAAAACAATTGGTCTAATGCAACAGTAAAATACCGCCCCAAGCCCCCAAGTGACCATTCGTGACTTATGAAAGTCATGATCAGTGTGTGACGTACTCCTTTTCGTCTACCATAATACGCACGTACTGCCATGCTTAGGTTTTTTTTTTTTTTTTTTTAAACGGCAAAACATATAACTAGCAATAAGCTAGAGAATCAAGTACAAGGCGCTGATAGGGGCATTCACATCAGTTACAAAGCCATATATCCAATTAATACTAAATTTCTTACATCTATTGGATAACTGAGTATACGTGTTCATAACGTTAAGTGGATCTAGATCACTTTACCGGACTCTAGGTAGCTGGCCATTTGTTTGCAAGCTTTCTGTTTCTGGACTACTGTTGTAATCTTTTAAGTTTATGAAGCAAATCTATAGTTTTCATGTATGAACGAAATTTGTTTAGTGGTGAATTAAAGCATTTAAAAAACTAGGATGCAAATTTTCCTTTTTGATAAACTTTGGATAGGAAATTTGCGGTTTGCCATTTTAACCAATAAATCACAATAAGCTAGTGACCGTTGATGCAATGCTAAACGCAATTTTTGGATTTACTAACCTACTTAGTTCAGTGTTGCCCAAACAGCAAATTAAAGGGATGTGAATCAGCAAGCCATGCAAACAAGTAAAAGGAAAACACAGATAGATTGAGGCTACATTTTTTTTTTCAAACCATTGAATGTATATTGAATAAGATCTAAAACATCAAAGTGCATGCAACTGAAGAAAGATTCAGGCTACATAGATGATATTTATTATTAGCAACTCTTAACATGATCCTTAATTATAGTCTTTCCACGCCTCCACGGGGGCCGTATAAGATAGGTGCGAACGTGATTGATCTGTGAAACCAAATTCGAAGAGTCATTATTTGCACATAACATTGTAATAGAGATTTTGGTTGATACAAACTACAAAGTTTTTTAATATACACGGAAAGTTTGATAACTCGTGTGTATGGAAACGTAAGTGTATACTGACAATTATATTTCAATTCCTTTAAAAAGACAAAAAACCACATGTGAAAGCAGTAACAAATTGTTGTTATTTGCATATGATAATTCAGCATAGACAAAATGTTTCTACTTTGAATAAATCAGAAATTGTTGGTACGTTGAGCAATGAAACCGTCCTGTTAGGATTAGGGATAGATATTCATGGGGCAAATGACCAGGAGCAGCAGCAAATAGGAACACAAACATAGTACAAAAACAGAACATCAGAAGATGGGAGCAAAAGAGCAAATGGGAGCAAAAGAGCAAGTATTTTATTTATGAAGTGAAGTCTAGTATATAAAGTTCTATTATCAATCCTATATATAGCTAAACAACCGACATACAAACCGACATAAAAGATCCTGATACTTCTTAAGCTACTAACAAAATGACCAAAATACCCTTACTACTAATATTACCAAACTGCCCTTAGGAGGTGAAGTCACAATATCTAACAATCTCCACCTTGAGTTTAACTCCTAAGTAACACCATATCTCCAATTTTGAGCAAATCCAAAACAATGGCGAAACTTGCTCAAAGGAACTGATTTGTAATGAAGCTTTTCAACTTACAACCAAATTTCCAATGGTGAAAACATAAGGATCTTCTAGCATCAAGATCCGCAACATAATCCAAATCTGAGTAGTAGGCAACCAAATATTCACGTTCACCACCGTGAATGAGGCCAACATCACAGGTGTGAGTTAAACTCCTCTACCTGCTTCAAATCAAATTCAAAGTTCCAAAGAGCTAGAGATACTAGCCAATTTCAAATCAAACGATCGATTCCCAAAAGCTATCCGAAACAAAATCGATCCAAAGCAAATGTCGATGACTTCAAAGCAAACAATCAAATGTTAGCCGACAAATTCAAAACGGCTAACCGAACAAATAAATCGGCTTAAACAATCTTCACCAGTGACAATAAAATTCAGGCCGCAAACTTCAAAAGCCCGACAAATGAAGATCCAAATTTCCAAACTAACAAATTCCAAACGATCGAGCAAACTTCAAACGACTTGAACGAAGTCTTCAAACACCAAATCGATCTTCAAATTTCAAATACCAAATTCAAATTCTAACGACCCATTTATTGATAAGTATTACGGCTCAATTTCAAACTTATTATCCAAATATCAAACAAATTCAAGATAATGAATAACTTGACAAACGAGCTCTAATAATTCAAATGCCCGATACGGATAATAATTCCAATGACCCACTTATACAATAAGAATTACGGCTCATAACTCAAAACAAATGAATACTAAGATCACCAAAGAAACAAATTTCTAACATGTTTAACAAAATATCAGTATTTGTTTTCTAACCTCTGATCTTATACTTATGCTCTCTGATCTTATACTTATGCTCCTATTCTGAACTTGTGTTTCTGGTTTTGTCCTGCTGCTACTGTCCTTACAACAAACGAGCAAATACCAAATTGTCATTCACCAAATCTAACTAAATTTTCCACCAACCCATTCACTAAGAATCACCCAATCAAAACTTAGCATATTTAAATACCAATTCAAACAATCGGCAATATCTATGAATGATCGAATCCAAAAAAACAAATCGACAAATACAAACCCAAACCCACATACAAACTCATTCTTCAAACCAAATTCTGATTATCCTAAATCCCAATCAACTAATCGATCAAAAAACAAAGATTATACAATCTCTACATAAACCGATCGATTCAACATACAAATTCTAACTATCCAATTTCCTAATCAAAAAACACCTTCAACTTATCATACCAGCAAAAGCAAAATCGATTGAACAATAACAAAACAACAAACCTGACACTTCTAACCCATCGAATCAGCAGCCACCAAACACAAACCAAAACTCCAACGAGTTCAAGAAACTGATTCTTGAAATAAACCAAAAAGGGATTAATCAAACCAACACAAAGGATTCATAACCCACAACGATTGTAGCTTTCTTCAAATCGATCGAGTGGCTCTGATACCAATTTGTTACGATTAGGGATAGATATTCATGGGGCAAATGACGAGGAGCAGCATCAAATAGGAACACAAACATAGTACAAAAACAGAACATCAGAAGATGGGAGCAAAAGAGCAAATGGGAGCAAAAGAGCAGGTATTTTATTTATGAAGTGAAGTCTAGTATACAAAGTTCTATTATCAATCCTATATATAGCTAAACAACCGACATACAAACCGACATAAAAGATCCTGATACTTCTTAAGCTACTAACAAAATGACCAAAATACCCTTACTACTAATATTACCAAACTGCCCTTAGGAGGTGAAGTCACAATATCTAAGACGTCCCAAGTGACCATTCGTGACTCTGAATTCTGCCGTTGCGAAAAGACTCAATATAAATTAATTTAAGATGACCAAATATACTTCCAACAGTTTTCTGATGGGAAAATAAAAATGTTGGAATTGTGACAGTTATTACTTAGTATGACAGTATATGGCCAACTTTAAAATGGTATGTTTGGGAGACATTTCTGACCGCTTATTTGGCGGGCGTCCTTGGAGGATGAAAAAAAAGAAAGACACGGATTTGCAACAGATTATAAGTTTAGATCAGTCAGTTTTTCAGTTTATTTGTGTTTAATCATCCTCTTGAACCAGAACCTTGACTTTTTGCTCACTCTGTGTTTCAGTTGATTCGTGTCTAATCCCCCCCTCCGCCGGCCGGCCGGCCGGCCCCTTTTACATAAATTTACCAGCTCTCCGAATCTTAAATAATTTCTAGACGTACAGTAACCAACATATACAAAATGACTAGCTTCCTTAATTTATGTGCGCAAACAAGTAGTTTTATATTTATGATGATAGAGATGATAAAAAAGTACTTGTTGCAGTCGAAGTCCTTATCAATTATTGGGAAATTCATGTCCGCTTTACATGTCTGAAAAAGAGCTTGAATGACTCGGCCATCCTTATCTGGCCAGAAATTCTTCATACAGTTGCAAAGAGACACTCGATCTTCTCTAGTTTTCCCGGCGTCTTTATATGACTGGACTCCTACACAACATAGTCTTGTTCTGGTTCTATCTTTAAAGTAGGAATTGCATGGTTCTAGTCGTCGAACAGCACCTATACACAACTGGTCTGAATTTACTGTCAAACTCCATGAACATAATAACAAACAAATTACAGAAAAATATAGTATGTAATTGCTATCCATTCTAAAAAGCTATTAGGAGAGCATTTAGTTATATTTTGGAATATAACCAACGTACGTATTCAATCTGTCATGCATGCACTTTTTGTGATTTCATTGTGTCACGTTATCATCCGAATATCATATAAAATGGCTAACCGAATCGCTTACCACTAGTATACGTCTACTTATAAGTGAGTTATAAACCTAACAATTGCATGGTATTAATTCAATGTCGTTTGGGTACAATTAGGAAATAAAACATCGTTCCAAAAAAAATCTATCATTTTTTACAAAAACATAAACAATCTGATATTAGTAGAACAAATTAAACGGAGTACAAAGTCATACCGTATTAATTAAAGGGAATTAATCGCAGCAAAGTATCCCCTGCTATCAGGCCCGGATTTAGGCATGTGCAACAGCACAAGGCATTTTTCTTAGGGCCTCTAATTTCTAGATCTTATTGTTAGTATATAGCTCAGTTTTAGATGTTTTAATGTAAGTAAACGACATTTTATAAAGAAAACATGTTTAAATATGTTAAAAACTTATAACTTGAGTCACACTAGTGAAAGATAGGTCATACTATTTGTTTTTAACGAAGTGACTGGGAAAATGTATTTCCTAGTGGAGAAGATGGCACAAACCAGAAATCTTGTTTTTCTGGTAAATTTCAATTTTAGTCCTTTCTAGTATGTAATTTGACAAGTAAGCCATGATTTTAAAGTAATTTGTTTAGTACTTTATATTATTTTATTTTGAAAAACAAAAGCAAACCAATACTAAAATAAAACACTGTACTTTCTATTTTGACACATTATTTTGATACAAATTGCCATTTTTTTGATGTTATATCAAATATTTTGAAGTTATGATTTCACGAAACACCACACAACTCTATAGTTAATTGGGACTTTAAAAGTATTTCTAAAAGTTTTACAAAAATTTAGCGCATCATATTTTCAAAAAATAATAATAATAAAAAAAAATCACAATGTATATTCAAATCTGAATAAAAATGTTTCATAAATTACTAGTGACTTAACTATATGATCTAATAGCATAAATGATTAATGATCTAATGGCGTAAATGCATAATCATTTTAAGTTAATAATTTTTTAGTATATTCAAGGGCCTATAACAAAATTGGCACAGGGCTCCCGAAACGGCCCTGCCAGCTATAGGTTCATTCTAGGATTTCGTTTTCTTATACTTGATCCCTAAATGGTTGTACGTCCCTTTTGGTCTATCATAAAATGTACTGCCACACTTTGTTTTTTATCCTTAAAAACGGTAACACGTTCATATTGATTACAAAGCCATTATATCCACTTAAGAGATAATTATCAAAAAGAAAATAAAGTTTCGCAATAGGGCAATTCCCAAAACAGGACAATTATTTTTCGGGTTTATTTATTCAGTACAAACCCAACCCCATTTCCCAATTTGGTCAAGCGCGATCGTGCGATCCCATTACCTTTATTACACGTGTCCCAGACAAAACCACCTTACCAATCATTTGCAGCCCACCCCACTAGCATTTGTCCCCCATGTGGCCTTTGACTTTAATTTTCGAATGTGCGATTTCTAATCGTACGATCGTGCGAATTTCGGCTGCCCATGTGCAATATTTCTTAGAAAAGACCAAAAATCTTTCCAAAAGATTTTTATCATAAAAAAGAGTAATACCAACATCAAGTGAAACTAGACAAACCATTTGTTTCAAATGCAAACTACCAACATCAGTAATCCTATCACACTTGCCCAAAACAAGTGTCCTCAAACAAGTCATCAAATCTCCGCTCGCTAGATACTTTAAACCTAAATCAGTAATCAAAAAGCAACCTGTCAAATCCAACTTTCTTAAACAACCTGTTTCTCCAATAGCTTTGAGTGTTTCGTTTGTGACATTAGCACATCCTTCCAAAGTTAACCATCTCAATTTCTTAGATGATCGTACAAGGGACACAACTCCTAGATCCCAAACATGTAACCTCCTACTTAAATCCACCTTAACCAAATGGCGACAAGCATTCACTACTGCAAGCAAACCATCATCATCAAAGTCATACACCAACGGATTATTATATAAAAGACACAGCTTCAAGAAGTGGATATTAGGACATGATTGGGCTAGGTGTTTCATGTGATTGTTGGAAAGTGGTAGACAACATTCGAAAGATAGTAGTTTTCTACACAAAAATAAAAAAGATAGAAAAATAAAAAAGAGTAATAGGACAAAAATTAGAAAGAAAATACAGAGATATGATAAAAATCTTTTGGAAAGATTTTTGGTCTTTTCCAAGAAATATTGCACATGGGCAGCCGAAATTCGCACGATCAGAAATCGCACATTCGAAAATTAAAGTCAAAGGCCACATGGGGGACAAATGCTAGTGGGGTGGGCTGCAAATGATTGGTAAGGTGGTTTTGTCTGGGACACGTGTAATAAAGGTAATGGGATCGCACGATCGCACTTGACCAAATTGGGAAATGGGTTGGGTTTGTACTGAATAAATAAACCCGAAAAATAATTATCCTGTTTTGGGAATTTGCCCTTCGCAATATCCCTCTGGACTATGTAGCAAGTTACGAAAATTACTCAATACTTTTAGTTATCTACATTTTTCTTATATAACAAACTTTATTTATCAAATATTTAATAAAGGTAAAAAAAATATACCGATGAAAGGTTCTCTAAATTGCTAACAAATGAGCCTAATATTGCAAAACTTTTAGCATATGTATGAATTAATAAAAAATGTTAAAATTTAATATATAATTTTGTGAAAATAAAATTAAATTCAAAACACACCCTTAAACTATCTAACAATTTACCAAAACTACTTTTGACTTTATTCAAAACAAAATAAATCGCAACACCCTTTGGATTATGTGACGAGTTACGAAAACTACCCTACACTTTTAGCTATTATATAACAAACTTCTTTTATCAAATATTTAATAAATATTTAGACGTTATGAACTCATGATCATACAGAGAACCAATGTGATTAACACCAATGTTGTAACCCCAGATGGAATGATAACGCAATCAACCATCGTTGGTCTTGACCAAGCAAAAATCGAGTCCTATACAAAAGTCATTCTTGGTGAAAGCAAGCGTCTTCCGAGCCTTGACGATGCAGCGTGTCCTATATGATTATCGGAGTACCATGTCAAGGAGAATGTTCGGTGCATACCCGAGTGTTGACATTGCTACCATGCAGAGTGTATCGATGAGTGGCTTCAGATGAATGAGACATGCCCCGTTTGCACAAATTTGTCATCTTAAGCTGTTGGTCTTAATTCTTCAATTTTCTTGCTAATTGTTGTGAATACCATACTTTCTTTCTTTTCTTTTTTTTAATTGTAAAGATCCCACATTAATTTATGTACTACGTATGTACTAAAGCAATCAAACAGACCAAGATCCTGGATAGGAAATATAGTATTTGAAAAAAAAAAAATACAGAAGCATTGAGAATAATGTCATTTAGATGGTAATAAGGAACAATATAGTTTACTGCTTCAAAGTCAGATGAGATGGGTAGGTAAAACATTGTGATCAAAAGCGATGTGGTTTGACAAGATCAAAAGTCAGCTCATTATTCAGTCTATATGGAATCCAATACAGATAAACTCACTCTTAGAATATTAGTGTATAATAGTTAGGATATAAGTATATAACAGGATATACGTGTTAATAACGTTAAATGGATCTAGATTACTTTACCGGATTCTAGCTCGCAGGCCATTCATTTGAAAGGTTTCTGTTTTTTGGACTAATGTTGTAATCTTTTAAGTTTTTGAAGCAAATCTATAGTTTTCATGGTTGAACGGGAATCGTTTACTAGTAAATTTAAGTGTAGGATATTCGAAGTAAATTTAAATACAGTAGGGGTTTAAGTGTATGTTGTAATATAGATTAGGCTTAGACTTGAACTAGGACTCATTTACTTGCCGTGGAAGGAAAGTAAAGGCCATATGGTTGGCTATTCATGAAGGGGTGGGATGGGATTATTCCTTAGCCGACTCTAACATGGTTTCTCTACCCCCGCCCCCCCCCCCCCCCCCCGCCCCACATCTATATTATTAATAGAGGTGAGGGGATGCTAGTTCTTAACACTTCTTCTTTGTTGTAATAGATTTATTAGGTGTTTTAATAAGGGTTTGGTTCGAGGATACTATACATGTGCATATTATGAATATCCTTGCTTGTGTGTAGTTTCTTGTTCCTCTTATTCGATCATTAAAGGTTTTGATGTTGCAATTGTCTATTGTCCTCATGGTTCTAGATTCGCATTTCGATCTTCAGGTTCATCCAACAAGTGGTATCAAGAGCAAGGTCCGTAGTTGTCTTCGAAGTTTGATTGCTAGTTCAAACCTACGAGAAGTAGCAGGTTATTGAGAGGAGGAAAACGATTGAAATTTTTAGGGTTTTTCAAACCCACGTTAAGAATACTACAAGTTGGCCGAGGGTATTCTTTTAATTATTAAGGTTTCGAACATTACTATAAGTTGACAAAGGGTATTATTGTAATTACCAGGGTTATATTTTTAGTTTCTAAATGTTGATATTTGATAATGTACCCTCCGAAGAGCTCGAAGGCCTCCCTTTCGAGCTTACTCGGATACTACACTCCGAAAGACTTAGGCTAACCTCTGAAAGTCTCCTCTGGAATAAAATCATTTTTACGTAATGATTACCAGTATGGGAATCCGCCATTCGAAGCCCTAACACCTTCCGAGGTGTTCCTTTCAAAGACAATAACATAGAGGTACGCCTAGAGCAAATCAAAACCATGTTCTCCACCCTATCAAGGCTTCCCGCCAAGATAGGGATCATGGTACATTATCACAACAATCACCTAAGAACATGGGACACCCCCTATGATCTCCGATTTCAGTGCAGGGGCCTGCTCAAGCCTATTGTCACCATTTGTAAATAGCTTGGCACGTAACAAAGGTTTGATACGCACTCAACACCTACTTTTACACTTAAACACTTATTGCAATCATAAACGCATACTTACTCTCACGCCGGACGTGATTCGCAAGGTCCAACCCTTGTGCATCTCTTAATGTAGTGTTTACACTTGCGTTGTCAAAGGTTACTCAAAGCTTGGCAAACCATCACACCCAACCCTAAATCCTTCGATCACCATCACAAGGCCTGATAGTACTTCTATTTGTACGATCAATATTGACGTTAACTTTTTAGTCTATAAAACAATTAAAGTAAGGCATTATTGTTGTGGGTTTTCTTGAGGTTCAAGTTTTGATCATGGTTTTCTTGGGTTTCAAGTTAATTATCAATTTTGCTTGTTCGAAATCAAGGGTTTATGGTTTTACTAATTCATTCGATTTGCAATAAGGGGTTTTTAGCAACAACGGGTATATAATTTAATATCTGAAGTTGTTATTATTAGCTAAGGATTAAAATTAATCTCCATATATTTAGATATATAGGATGATGTACTATGGAAACTCATAAGCAGGGCCGTCACGTGGATTTTGAGGGCACTGTGCCAATTTGGCAAAGTGGACCTCTCAAACAACCCGATTTTAGTTATATGTTATATAAAAATAAAAAAGTCAAGTGTTCGTTAAAAAAAAAAAAAAAAAAAAAAAAAAAAAAAAAAAAAAATCTGTAATATAATATGTCTAGTTTCATCATAGTATTTTACTAACCACATATAAAATCTTCCTAAAGAGTGTATAAAACAATCATTCAAAAATGGATCAGCTCTAAAAACTTTTCTCAACGGTTGAAAGTGTCAATTTGTAAACCCATGTATGTGTACTTTCATTCAAGAAAGAAACTAAAAAGCTAAGATAAAGTGTAAAATCTATAAACCTCAGGGTTAAAAAGTGAATACTACTCATAGTAGTCATCTTCCTCACCCGTAAGGTCTAAAAACTCTGTTTCTTTTCTTTCTTTCTTTTTTATAAATCGATTAAAACTAATATTGTCTCCAATTGTTACACAGAAAACCTTACCTTCTATGCTATAGTTTCATCAGTATTATGTTTAACAATAAATAAAATTAGCAATGCGTTTAAAACATCGGGGCCCCCGGAAATTTGAAGGCCCTGTGCTGTTGATCACTCTGCACACCCTAAAATCTAGCCCTACTCATAAGAGAGAAGGTAACACTTCAAACAAAGTATATGTTCTCAACTTCTCAGTAAAACGTGGTCTTGAGTCTTAAGAACTTTATGTTTTTAATACGGCACTTGCATGGAAGTGTGACAATATGAAAACACGGAAAATGCATGAAGGTTTCCGTCACGGATTAAATTCAAATTGTCAATATAACATATATATGTACAGGATAAAGCTATAACTATCATGTGTACTAACTAAAGGAGAAAATATCAATCTTGAGTGACTTTAATATATAGAAAAAATGGATCGTATTCACATAATGTGGTTCGTCACAGTTGGTTTACTATTAACTTCATGGAGGCCATATGTGTTTGCGGCCCCAAATTGTGCAAGTGTTGTAGCCATGTTGCCACCTTGCTTGGGTTTCATAACCGGTCAAGACCCATCTGAATTTTGTTGCTCATCAGTCAAAAACCTTAAAGATATGGGGAAAACAAAGGAAGATCGTGTTGTTATGTGCAATTGTGTGAAACAAGTTAGCAGAATAATAACTTTTGATCCCAAACGAATCACTGTTTTACCTAAGAAATGTGGTCTTGATTCGACATTTCCCCCCATCGATAAGGAGTACGATTGCAAAGAGTATGTTTCTTTCGTTCCGCAAAATCATTTATCATTTATCGTCAAATTTTATGATTGGCTGGATAAAGACTTCACTACATTATATTATTATGTCTTTGAGAATTACTGACAGGTTTTTAGGATTTACTATCGCGCTTGACTAGTTAGAGTTTACTTAAAATAAAAAACATCGAACATACATATTGTTAAGTATTTTTAGATTTCATAGTCTACAAATATTGCAAATTCTTCGCTATTTAATAACTTGGGCAGACTCGTGTGGCCTAGAAAAAAAGGTGAAGGATTGCTTCGACGTGCTTATACAAACTACGTACGTTTTGGATAATTTGGCATTTTAGGAAGCGATTATGTATTTAGAGGCTACTCAACAATTAAACTTTTTATTATTAGATCACCCATTAATCAAAACTAACTTATAGGCCACTCATTTATCGTTTTACTTTCGTTTATACCAATTCCGGATAATTTTATCTTGAAAATCTTTGAAACAACGAGAATAAAGCTAAATAGAACATAGTAAAACAACATAAACGAGTATTGAAATATAAAATATCAGTTTTAACCGTTATTTAAGTACGTGCATAGCTAAAAGTGAAGTAAGATAATTTAACTAAAGTTTTAAGTTTAAATTGTTAATTTTATTGTGATTATATGTTAAAGTTAGCTTTATTCTTGAAATTGTATTAACATATGGCAGAATTTGAACGGGGTTGATATAAAGGAAAACAAACATATACTTAAGTGGTCTATAAGTTAGTTTAAGAAAGTGAATGACATAAAATTAAATAGTTTAATAATTGAACGGCCTTTGGATACATAGTTTTTTTTTGTTTTGCTAATGACAGCCCTTAAGGCTGTGGTTAAGAGAATAAGTTTTATTGCAAAGTCATTTATAATAATTATGATTGGATGTTAATTCCGAAAAACATTGATACAATCTCTCAAAACTACGGATGCACAACAAACATTTGATTTTGATGGGATAATTTCATTTATTACACTAAATTGTAGTAAAAAAATTCATCCCAAAGGGCTATTATTAACAAAACACTTTTTGACTCGATTGGGTAATTAACAATCTTTGGTGCCTATTTTGAAACTTTTGCAACTTGTACATGCTTGTTATTTCTCTGGCTTATTGTTAGATCTTTTATTTAATGAGGAGAGTTATATTAAATATCAAAATTTTTTTACATACCAAGGGACTCATCCCTACTATCCATCTAATAAGAAATCAATAGTTGAGATTAAAAGTATTTTAATATTTCGCCCATTTTTTTATAATTTAAATATCTATTAAACCGTTAATCGTTAAGCGAAAATAATTACACCATCGCGACGAACATTTAATTATCTTTCTATAGACGGACACTTTGATATACTTTCAACAAAAAAAAAAAAAAAAAAAAAATTCTTGTTTTTTTTTTATGGCCGAAAATCATATGTGATTTTTTTGGCCACGAAAAAAAAACGTAAAAAAAATTTGTTGAAAATATATCAAAGTGCCTATCTATAGAAAGATAATTAAATGCTCGTCGTAACGGTATATTTTTTTCCCTTAACGATTAACGGTTTGCAATATATTAATATTTGAAAAAAATTGATGAAAGTGTGTGTTTTAAATTGTTAGGATTAATCTTATCCGTTAGATCAAATAAAGATGGAGGAAAGATGTAGTTTGCTACTCAAATGATCTTAAATCTTTTTTAATATAATTTTTCACCTTCTAAATAATAATAATAATAATAATAATAATAATAATAATAATAATAATAATAATAATAATAATAATAATAATCTTTTATATAATAAAACAAAACCCCTATTAGGAATTTTGCATTTCAAAAAAATCAGTTCATACCTGATTTAGTAATAATTTTATTTAAAAAATATTATTTTTTTATTAGTTAATATTTTATTATTATCCATAACACAAGTAGAAGATAAATACAAAAAATATAGATAAGATATTTATAAAAAAATTATTTATTTTATATTTATCCACAACACAAGTAGAAGATAAATATAAAAAATATAGATAAAATGCATTAACAATATGATTAAATTTTTTAAATAATTATTTCAAAATTTTTTAAACAAAACCCCGCGCATGCGCAGGCATTATAACTAGTAATAATAATAAAATCTACAATATTGCTCAAGTAGTTTGTCATCCGTTAATCTACAAACACTAACGATATATTTCAATTGCAGTGTGAAGTAGGTCTGGAGGCATCGGTTCATGTATTACATGCAAAATATGCACCAAAGTACTTATGAAATTAAAGTTGTATCCAATTAAATATTTGTGTATCTTGTACTAAACACTTATATTTATATTATAAATTGTTGAATTTTAACAAGTATAAGCATTATTTAATTACATGCTATTTATGATAAACTTATACTATACATATCTCTAAACTACATATTTTCTATCAAGTGATAATTGAACTATCAACTCGATAAAGAAAGAATAAAAATTAAGGGTAAACTGCGAAAAATGTCTCTGTGGTTTGCTAAAATTGCAAAAAGTGTACTCATACGAGAATTTTTGCAAAAAGTGTACCTCAGCAAGTTTTGATGTGCATAGCATGCCCTTCTGGGGGTACTGTTCATGCAAAAATGGTTTTTTGCCTAACGCTCGTTAGTAAATCCCGTTAAGTGCCTTATGAAATGACTATTTTACCCTCCTTTTCCTCAATAATCGTAATTCCACCATTTTCCTTTCTTTCCAGCCAGTCACAACCAAATGTCTCAAGCTATAACCCCTGATTCACAAACATAAATTCTGAAACACATAATCACACATAATCGATCTTGCATCTTCAAAACGAAATGGACCGATCTGTTAGCTTCAATAACCCCATCCGTCCCTGCAACAACCATCACCAAGCCCTTCACATAACCCCAACCTTGGAAAACATACATTCATCACACAACCCTGAAAAGGAGGTTAGGATAATACCCGGTCCTGCTGGTATTGTTTAGTTGGCTAAGCGTTGAAAACAAGCAGATATTAGCGAAGGTGGCCAGGAGCGTGTAATTTCAACACAAGCATATATCAGGAAAGTTGTTGAGGATGTGGGTGTGGATGAGGATTTTTCACGTGGGCCATGGCTTAGCGCGGTTGACTTTGTGAATGCTAATGGCGGGGTGGTGTATGGATGTTTAGGTGATATCAAGAGCTTTATCAATAATAGTAAAGTTGATCAAGTTGTTGCAATAATCAAGTCGTATACTCCAAATGCCGTTTGCGATCGTTCAGTAATTCTCAAAGATCTCTCAGGTTCAATACCTGGTGCAATAAATCATAAAATCATTAACGAGGAGGGGGTTATGGAAAGGCTATCACTGTAGGAGCTGCTGTGATTGTTCATAACGTTTCAGTGGTTTCTCCTAATCGATCACACCATTCTCTTAACATTACAAAGAAAAACTTAGTTAAGGTTTTCCCCAAGGATACACTTTATGGGAATGGTAGTGGGGTACCTGGTGGGGGTATGTTAAACGAAGAAGAAATAATGGAATTGTTAGAAGAAGAAGAAGAACGTGCTAAACAAGAGTTGTGGAATGGGGGATATCTTATTGAGCAACAAGAACATCAATTGAGATTAGACCAAGAAACATTGACACAAACAATGGCAGAAGAAGCAAGGGCTAAACAAGAGGAGGATGAGAGACTTAGGAAAGAACGTGAGGAGGTTTGGGAACTTGGGTTGTTTGGCTATGTAGCTGATTCATTTTCTGATTCCTCGGAGGAGGAGAGATTTTGAAAAGAACCAGATGATGATAGGGAAGTTGGGGGCGAGGATATGTATCAGATTCATTTACAGATTCCGATAATGTTGAGTTTTAGAACTCAAAGTAATGTTGCATTTGCAAACCTGCAGGGGTAGAAATAATTGTTTGTGTTTAACAGTTGGATGCCACAAATTAACCCATATGTCTAGTCTAGCAGTACTAAGTTAGTCTAGCAGTACTAAGTTCTTACCTTAACTTGCAGTTATTTCAATGACCAAATTTGCAAAGTCTTAAGATAAGTTTGCAGCGAAAACACACGTGGCAATCGAAGAGATTACCTCCGGACTTTTTTTCAACGACTAATAAATTTTCAACGTCTTTCAGACCTTTCCCTCCCAAAAGTAACAAGGCAACCGAAACGATTGCATAGGGACTATTGAGTTCATCTCCATCCCACTTATTTAAACACACCAAACCACACACACATTCTACCAAAACATACATAAACCCAATCGATCAAAACAACCGACAATGGCAAACAATGGTAAAGGGAAGGCTATATACATTGGTACAGAGAAAGTGGAATTTGACAAATTTTTAAGAAACTCTTATCTAAATGATTTACGTCTTGATGGATATGCTGTTGAACCAATTGATGAGTATGGTTCTTATAGGAAGATACCTAAGGAGTTGAGAACTCAGATTCTGACTTATCTGAGGAAGCAATATGGCTACTATGAAGCGCTTTTGGGTGATTCGGAGGAGGAATGGAGGAGCAAGAGAATGTGGATACCGGTTTACGAAATTTTGATGAGTTGGAATAGAGTATTTCCCATCTTGAAGTTGTGTTTAAGCATCTAAAGGATAAGAAGGACAAGAAAGAAAATAAAAATGAAGAATAGGAAGAAAAGGGGTGATGCGGAAGGTAGCGGTTCTAAATACTAAACAAGTGTGTGTTTAGATAATTTTTTACGGAAATTTTGGAATGGTTGTGAAGTACTACGATAAATGAAAGTTTGGATGTTTATGTTATTGATATGTTTGTGTTTCAATTTTTAATCTTTATGTTGTGTTTCAATTTAGGTTTTTTTATGTTAACTTAAGAATCAACTATTCACAATATATATTCAAATCAACCTATATGAACATGGTCATATAGCTGATACAACTTGACAGTAACATGGTCAATCGGGTGATAGTCAAACGGGTGAAAGTCAAACGGGTGTATTTCACTTGTTTAGTTGACTAACACTTGTGAGCTGTTAATACTCTTTTACGGGTGTATTTCCCAAAGAGGTGGTTACAACCAGTTTATTCAAATAAACTACTCCCTAAATCAACTAATACATTTTATTTTTACCCTCCCCTTTTGGAATAACTTTGGCAATTTTTGGATCAAATGGTTTTATACCATTGTCTTCACAGGTCTTAGCATTGGGAAGGCTTAGCACTTGAACCCTCTCATGAAAAAGCTCTTTGTCAGTCTTTTTAGAAGTTTTAATCCTCCTAGCATCATCCTTTTTGGTCATTGATCCAGAATAACCCTTTGAAAAATAGTCAGCCCACGGCCTAGGATTTTAAGGACCTTCAAAACTTGAGCCATTGCTGTTAGAATTCCAGATGTTAATGGAACTTGAGTCACTGCTGTTAACGTAAATGATTTCTGCAAAAAATTAATAAAAACATTACAACTAAAAAAGTATATTTAAAATGAAAAAGAGGACAATGTTACAATTCAGGGTGTGTTTGAAACAACCTTTGTTCTTGGAACTCATTGTTTCAATTGCTACAATTGGGCGGTGGGAGGTTGCTTGGTGTCTTTGGTTTTTATAGAGGAAAAGTTATGTTTGGTTAGTGTTTCAAAACTGCAAAAGTAGTCAAGTGACAGTAAAAAAAATAGTGTTTGGTACCCTTCTTGCATGCCTTCAATTGACGTGAGAAATTAATACTACTTTACCTACCTCACTTTTTACATGAAAGTCAAAAATTGTATTTCAAAGTACAAAAATATGGCACAACCTTCAATAGTAAAGTAAATTCACCTACCAACTAGGAAAGTGAAGTAAAGGCTCCATTTAACTTATCTTCCAACATAGATATGGCACAACCTTCAACTCAAGAATTAAATAGAATGAAAATGAATGGTAATGATACACACGTAGGGGTGTTGGACGAGAAAGTAAGAGGTGGTGTTATAGGTCTTGGTATTAGAAGTGGAAACAAACCTACAGGGGTGACTTGTAATGATACACACGTAGGGGTGTTGTACGAAAGATGCATTGTCTGTTGTATGGATGTTAAGTGTTGGAGGCATGCTTACACAAGTGGAAGTGTTGTTGTAGTAACTAGAGCAGGTGGTGCAGAGGCAGAGAAAGTAAGTGGTGGTGTTATAGGTCTGGGTATTAGAAGTGGAAATAAACCTACAGGTGCAACTCAAGCAAAAAAGAAGAAAAATATATAATGGCAAGAAACTTCATTAAAAACAGCAACATAATTTGAATGATTTGGTCTATTAGATATGTGTCAAGGTTTTGGCATGTCCAAGCCACTACTATGTTTTTGCATATTTCCATTTTCATGTTTGTTGTGTTTTATGGTTTCATTAATGTGCTTTTCATGTTTCAGTCTGTTGATGTATTTGACTTTACTAATTTTGTCCAAAACATAAAAACATAAGAAAATTGCCACACAGGTGGACTTTACATACGTAATACACAACCAAATTAAAACTATTTTTGTTTCTACACATTACATAATCCCTTGAGATGAACCCAATTTAGAAACTTCTAAACCTTGTACTTGATGAACCAAGAAGTGATCAAGTATACCTGCACAATAAAAATAGGCAATGTAAAGAGGTTAGTATAATATGCAATGCAATGTATCCCAAAAATTTGCTAAACATTCATTAGACTCACCTAGTAAAAATAACACCACTTTGTTTCCCAATGATTTTGGTGCCCTTAGACCCAACACGCAATTAGTGATTTTAACATCACTTCTTGGTCTGAAAAAACCCCCACCCGTAGCTCCCACACTCACTGAACCAACACCTGATGTCTCCTTCAAAGAACCACCCTCTCTAATGACAATACCACCTGGCCTTGGAAAAACAGGTTTATTCATGTTAAAAGCCTCATCCTCATCAACCATGAGTCCTTTTCCCTTATCTACAGACCTCTTCACTTTCTTTTCACTCTTACCGAATTCAGGATCTGCATCACCCACAACCTTTCTTTTCAAGTTTACACTTCTCTCTACTAGACTTAAACGAAGTTGAAGTACTAGACTTAAACGAAGTTGAAGTACTAGTCTTAAAAGGAGTTGAAGTACTAGAGCACCGCAAACTAGCATCTTCTTGATAAGGATTTATTTGATACATTTTTAGGGGGTCATTTCAGCCCTAAATCATGTTTTTATGGTCAAATATTACCTTAAATCATTTCTTTTGTCATTTTAGGTAATTGGGACGTGAATTCTGGAAAATGGAGCATTTTGGAGCTTTTCGGACGCTTTTATGTTCAAGAATAAAGAAAACCAGAAAACCAAGAAAAGTCTAGAATTAGCACCGGATGATGTCAGGCTTTGGAGCTGACCCCGTCGCCTTATGAAGACATGGGATGGATTTTTACACTAAGCGCCCCAGAAAAGAATTTGGAAATTACTACAGGATGGCGTCAGGTACAAAAAAGGCGAGGCCGTCTGGCTTTATACTAACACGAGGCGGCCCAAAAGTATTATAAAGGGGTGGCGTCAGAGGTCTCTTGGGCAATACGAAACCCTAAAACACGGCGACTTGACGGCGTCAGGACTTATAACCCGACGCCGTCAGAGTTGTAAATCTATATATAGTTTTGCTTTTTTAATTCATTGTGTGGTGGAACTGTGTGTGCAACTTTGGAGAAAAACCCTAGCATGATTTTCTCAGTAATTTTAGGGCTTCAAACCCTCTTTTCTTCCATGTTCAATGAATGATAAGTTCTTCCTTTAATCATTCAATATGTCTATGTGTTGTTTGATTGATTGTTTGTCCTTTCTTTACATTAACATGCTAGCTTAGATTTCCTAGTGTTTGCTTAGATCTAATGAAATCTAGTTATTAATTATTGATTGTTGATTTGTTATTGATTGTTTGGTTGATTGACTAGCGTTAGGCTTAAGAAAACTGGCTAATCTCCTATACGGTAACAAGCTTGAACGTCTTAAGAAAGGTAATCGGATGTGTACTATGGTTTGATTGGTTGTATTTAATGCATGAGTAATTATTAATGAGGCTATGATAGGTTACTAAAGTGTCGTCATAAGAAGAGATAGAAGGTCATAGGGTTGGGGAAGGACATACACGCCCCCACGAATGGTATTAAGGAATACAATCCTTCATCCAAACAATTGTAACAAATCAATGAATCAATAGGAGATAACTAGGGAGTAGTGAAATCTAAGTAAACACGTTTTTCTCTTATAAGTAATCCACAACATTTATTTTCTTGTTATTTTATTTTATTTTGATTATTAGTAGATTTTGGGTTAGTTGACTAGCAACCAATTCCACCCAATCATCCAAATACCAGAGATTTTAATTGCTTTCATAAAATATAAAAATACAAAAAGAATCATTCCTCACCTTTAGACCTAGTTGACATAGCTTTCATTCATAACAACACTATTCCCCTAAAGAACAATCAATCCCCCGGTACTTGCCACTTACTATACTACACCGGTCATGTATACTGCTTGGAGGATTGCAAGCTTCTTGGTATGTGTTAATTCACATACCATTTTATGGCCAAATTACCAACCCAAATTGACTAAATGTACTAACAAATGCCAAAGAAATATGTGTTTTTATGTTGTGAACATGCAGGTACGGATTTATCACAAAAAGACGAATAATCAGGCAAAAATCAGAAAAACGAGCACGAGAGTGGGAGATGGTCAAAAAGTCAAAACTGGAATCTAAAAGTCAAGAATGGTCCTTGCATTTTCAAAAATGGCAGACTTAGTCCTTCATGATATTATTTGGAAGAAAAGGGCCTTGCAATTTCAGAATAGTTCATTTATGGTCCTTATGAGATTTGGTTATTACACTTTGAGATTACAAAAATAAATTCTGGTCCAACACCATTAATCCAATTCACCATTCCAAATCAAATAAGCAAAAAACCAAAGTCCAAGACCCAATATATTCCCTTTGGTCAGAGCCCACACCCTCGGGTCAAGGTTAAACTATGGTCAAACATATAATAAAAAAACCACACCCGCTCCTTTTTACCCCCAAATAGCACCAAATCCAGAACCCCCAATAGCCATATGAACCCTAGTCTTACACCATGGTTCAATTAAATCCAAGACATCTCAATCAACCATGTAATCCTAATAATTAGTTGTTCTAGAAGATCAATCACGTGTTAGAGCACATGTCAGAGAGACTATTTGAGGCTACAAGGACATTTGGCAAGCAATGATTGGGTATGACATCTCACAAACTCTTCCTTGGATTCTACTTCTAGAAGTGTGCTAACAAGTCAGAGAGTGTGCGTATACTAAGACAGATGGCAGTGTGTGATTGGTCTTGCCACGCCTCATTTTCTGATCCAAGGGTTGTAGATTGATTGAAGTAACATAAAATGATCTTAGGGCTGTGAGATAATGAGAAGAAGCACAAGGTGGCGTGGATCGCCAGCATGGCATTGTGACTCCCTCACTCCTCTCCTCATCTATATATAGTGCTTATTTTAGCTTATAATGTGTAGTTAGTTTAGTGTAGTGTTACTCTGTCAAATTTGTTACTCAGTTTATTAGTTTTATAAATTTTACTTTGTAATTCAGTTTAATTTCTAATAAAATTCTTATATTGTTCATTCAATAGTTTTACTGTTTCATTGTTATCTCTTATTAGTATAGATTATTGTTTTACTTAAAGCTTTAAATCTTGTTTTCAATTAGTTATCATAAACTCATTAAGCTCAAAGATTAAGTTCAACTGTCTAATTAGTTTTCAAAAGGAAATTTAGAAATAAATAAAAATCAGAAAAATAATAAAAAAATATAAAAAATATTTCAAATCAATGTTTTCAGTTTCTGAATAAGCTGTATTGGATTATATTTAGCTTACTCAAGCTGTTAAGCATTGTTATAATTTGAGGTCATTTCATTCTCTCACAAAGAATTCTGGTCAATTGAAGTCAAAGTATTCAGATCCTGTGTTCCTGAGGTATTGTGGATAAGCTAAGACAGACAGGGAAGGTCTTGGCCTATCTTAAAGATAGGCTTGCTTAGTGAGCCCCTTCTGTTCTAGCTGAGGGGGAATTGAGTTGGTAACTCTTTGATTTTTAGCCTTATTTTAGTATAACTGTTTGACTTTAGTGGTATATGAAATGGTTACTGTTTCATTGATTTAGTGGTTGTAGTAGTCATTATTTCTGATATTGTTGGATTTCTATTTGAACTGTTTGTTAATTTTGTAGTGCACTAGCTTATTTTAGTAACTGAATTTGTTTAGATCTGTCATATTATATTTATGTTGGATTCAGTAATAATTGAGCATCTGTCATAGTGTGGATTTGAGTTTTTGATTTTCTGTTGGATTTAATTGCTATGGATTGACTGATTTAGATTTTCCAATTGATATTGATGCTAGAATAATCAATAGTTTAGTGATCAGTGGTGTATTTCATAGATTCAAAGTGTAAGCTGCTTATTAAGGGGGTGTTTGGATCTGTATGTTGCTGTGAATTGTAGTTAGTTGATTGTTGATAAATTGTTACACATAGGTTGCTCTAGTATAATGTTGGAGTATTAAGTCATTAAAACAGTAGGTATTTCATAGAATAGTCATTATTAGTTTTAGAATTTTATTAACTGCTAGTGCATTTAAAAGTTGTTAAAGTAATTGTAGTTATAGTTGTATAATCATTAATAATAGCTAAACTCAGTTTAATATTAGCCTAATTCACTTAGTAGTAGTAGATTAGATGGATTGAAATTGATAAAAGTCAAAGTGGTGTAGGATTAGTAGAGTCAACTGTTCCAATTTTCAGTCTCCTTTAGCTGCTGAATTTGAGTATTTTTAGAGTAGTTAAGCATTGATTCTGAGTAGGGATTAAGTTGATTTTGATTCTCAGTAGTGTAGAGTATAATTTGCCCCCATAACGGTTTAGTTAAGAGCTTATTTGGAACATCTTATTTGGTCTGCTAATTAGGGGTTTGGAACCTGTTAACTGTTTTTTTATAATAGGGATGCTAGGTATCATTTGAGCTTGTTTCTGAGTTTTGATAGTATCTCTGAGTTCCTTTCAGTGTGATTAAGTGATTTGTTTTGTTCATTGCTTTCTAGCTTATTCTGAGTTGGACTGCTTATTGATTAGACTTAGTTCAACTGCTTATCACTTGTTACCATTGTTTCTGTGCTTTATCTTGTTATTTTTGACCATACTTGAGCTTATTAGAGTATTATTCAGCTGTGGTTTAAGTTTGGTATAGTTTTGTGGCAAGTGCTTATAAATAAGCACTTGCCATAAGCTGATTTTGGCTCAAATAAGCACTTCTGCTTATTATTTTCTTTTCATAATTTTTCTGTAGGCTTTCCAAATTATTTTTGATTTTCTGGAATTTTTCCAGATTTTTCCAAATAGTTTAAGTATTTTTCTTAATTTCTTTTTTATTTTATTCATTTTTAAATCCTTTTTAATAAACAAAAATCCATAAAAAAATCAGAAAAAGTTTTTAAAAATACAAAAATATTTTAGACAATTCTTTTATAATATTCTAGATTTTTCAGATTAGTTTATTTTCCCATTAATTTTCACATTTTCTTTAATTTTTAATCACTTTTTAATTCAATAAATAGAAAATAAATAAAAAGCCAAAAAAATATTTTTCTTTTTCTCAAAATTCTTTTTATTAGTTTAAGATTTTTAGAAAATTGTTTCACACTTGTAGGATCATTTTTAGTATAAAAGTCGCGTTTTATTTCGTACGTTACGTTTAAAATTACGTTTGCAATTATGTTCTTACGTTTTAGACTTTTGTGCATATATAGCTTGTACCTTTTGCATTATTCACTATATCTTTTCATAATTTGAATTTCACAATCACTTCTCACTATTCACTTTTCACTACACGATTCCCAATTCGATTATTCGAAATTCCATTCGAACCTTCGTTGGGAGAACGACCCGAGAAATACTTTCCTAAGTATTTCTTTGGAAAATAAATATATACTATAATTGACACACATCACTTCTCAAGATCCCTTGAGAAGTAAAAATTTTACGAGTCTGCAATCCCGCATTACTTCTTCTACCCATCCGACAACCTCCCCACCTTCACCCCCTGAATCAATGTTTTTTAAATAGTACTCAGATAACATCTGTTTTGTTTGAGCAACAAACAAATCTACAAAACCAGCCCGACAACCTAGTTCGATCATTGTATGTACATCATTGTCTGTGTGAATCAACTTCAAACCCTCTTCTAATTATTTGCCAGGCAAACAAAAGAACACAACCCATTTTTCTCCCCTAATATGTGATAACATATGATCCAGACCAATACTAAAGGTATGTCTGTCATGGACAAAGGCACAAAGTGTTGTAACATTTCCTTGAACATACCTCAATGGAGCAAAATCAAAGAATCCATAACCGTGCATTCTGAACACAATTTCATCATCATAAGCAATTAAACCTGCCACCATTTAAATTCAAACGTCAATAGTCACTCAATATTTTGTTTATCCTAAACCAATCTGGGGACTCAATCATGCCACTCAATATCATCATATAACAGAGTATCAAAAAGATTACAAAATCTAAGATAAGCAAATTAAAAATGACACATAAGTGAAGTATATTAGAATAACATACCTTCCCTCTTCTTCCCACTCCCAACAGGCCTTCCCCTCTTCCTTTTTTGTGTCATTGTACTCGGATTACACTCCCCTCTCTCTTCCTCCCACTCCCAACCGGCCTTCCCTCTTCTTTATTGGTTCGTCAGACAATTCATCATTTACTAAAACTTTCCCCCAAGACTTTTCCGATGATTCCTCCCCCCCCCCCAATCAACACAGACTTTCCCTTATCATTATTTGCCATAGCGAGGTTTGATTGTGCCTTTGTTTTTTTGGTTTATTTTTTTAATCTAAGATGTGACTGTTGATTATCACTTTGAAATGAAGTTAATGGGGTTGTATTGGCAGTTAATGTTTTGTGAAAAAGCGGAATCTAGTTGCTTTAATGAAGTTTCCACCACTTTGCAAATATAGTCCTTGAAGTATAATTGGAGGTATTAACCTTGTTACGAGAAGCATTTGGACAACTTTAACTAAATGTGAAATTTACCCCTTTAATTAAAATAATTTGCAGCATCACTAAGTATAACACAGAAGTAGAAACTATAACTAGCAGTCTTAACCTTCATAACCAGCAGCAGTAACACACTTGGGAATATTTATGGTGCATAAAAAGGTCAATTCTTAAAATTATCAACTAAATTTAAATCATCAAATAAAGTTGCTTCTATTCGTAAGGAATTATTATTTAATAAACTGAAAAATATAAATTATAATAAGGAAACTAATCTGAAATGTATGACTTATGCAAATCATCATAAGTGAATGTTTCTAATCATTCATCTTCTGAACAATTATCATCCTTTTTATCCTTAACCATATTACATAAATATAGATAGAGGTACTTAAACATATTACATAAATATAGATGTTCATCAAACATAATGAATAAACATACTTAGAACTGAAAGTAATACAACCATAACATAACTAGAACAAGTTTCAAGGTTTTTTGACTCTTTCCTCCATGACTATCTCCATTAAGTTGTTAATCGATGTCCACATAGAACGAGCCTCTTCCTTAAACACGCGTAGTTCCTCATGACCTTGAAATGTATTTTTGCAACATTGACATATAGAGGCATGTGGTTCTGCCATTGGTGAAAGTGGTTTTTCTGGGTCTGCGGAGAAATACCAAGCATGAAAGCCTGTTACTTACAATGGATATCAAACCGCATGGTTGTGACCGTTTGTTGCTAACTTTCTGGATTCTGCATCCATGGTGAGCTTAAAGTTTCAATGATTTTTATGAACAGAGTTGATGATATAAGATGGGTATGGTTGTGAGAAATGTTGATAAATAAATGAAGCAAGTGATATGGGTAGGTTTGTGTGTAAATGTGCTCACTTAATACTCTTTACACTACAAAAAGAAAGTCAAACGCTTTTATTTCTAGTAGCCTGATTCTATATTTTATTTCAGTAGGTTCATTAACTTCTCACACACGAAGCACAAACCTGCCCATTGACTAGTCAAAGGTCTTTCCTTTTATATTCACTTATACCACAACTCTCATCTCATAAACATTACACATTCCTCAATTTTACTAGAACAATCCTCAAATTCATTGATGTCCAATCCTCAAATTCACAAACTCTCCCTTATGGATTAAAAAGAACTGTACAGGGGTCTTCTATTCATTATCACACCCATATCCCTGAACCACTACTTGCAGCAATGCCAGAACCCCATTTCTCTTATTGTCAGTGTTGCCAAAATACATTTCAGCTTCGTGAGGAACTACGTGTGTTTAAGGAAGAGGCTCGGTTCATGTGGTCAAGCATTCACAAGTACCTTTTGGAGCGCTTGAAGGAACAAGCCAACAAAAAATGAAAACTTTTATACTAACTTTTGATATGGTTGTAAAAGGTTGTTGCTAAATAATTATGTATTTGGAAGGCAGTTGTTTTAACAACGGTTTATCTTTTGTATCCTATTAGTAATGCAACTTCGTTTAGTTGAATTTGTTGTTTTCCATTATAGTAACTAGTTGATATGAGAATTTACTTAAGGTGATTGGGAATAGAGCTGGCATAACAGGTCACACGAACCTGTTAAGACACGAACCTGTTAAGGTCAAACACGAACACGACCTGTTAGCTTATCGTGTCATTTTTCTCAAACACGAACACGACACGAAAATAAACAGGTTAACCTGTTAAGACCTGTTAAGGACCTGTTAATACTTGGCATGCATAGAACTATCAGCAGATCCACAGAACAGGAAACATACAATTTCAAAGAGCTGCAGTATAACCAAAAGGACAGGAACTTTATCACATCACAACTATTAACTAATACATAATGATAATAATCCTTAACATTATTACAAAAGTTCATAAAACTCTTAATTAATACAAATATATATCAATCAGACAATCAAATATCAATTCCGAGTTTCCGACACCTTTACTCGTATCTTCCATTTTAAACCTGAAAAGTCAAAAGAGTAAATATTAGAAAATGGGACAGAGAAAAGCAGTTCAAATAAGCCTAAAGCAATGAAATAAGCAAAAGGAAATTAGGCAGCTAGGGACAGACTAGCATCAGCAGGTTTGCACTAACAATTTGCAAGGTCAATAAAAATAATCTCAAAAACTAGAAGCTAATACTGATGGTGCAGGGTAAGTCGGTCCAAAGTGGCTACTAGGAGACTAATGTAAGCTAACTAAACAAGCTTTAATAAGCAAATGAAGCACCGATTCTAAAAGCTAGAACTAAGGGCTATCTAAAGGTCCAAAATCAGGCAATAAGCTATATTAGATAAGCAAATAAAAGCTTAAGAAAAGGGCTGAATGAGACAGAAGGCTGATGCAGGGGTATGACAATCAGCCAAATAGGAAATACAAATAAGCCAACCAAATCACCTCAAATTGCAATCTAAGTTCAGAAACTAAAATCTAGTATTACAATCATGCTATAACACCAAAATTCGGTTAACCATGAACTAATTAGGGGCTTATGCAGGGCTGCAAAAGTGGCTAATTACAATGTAGAACAAGGCAATATTTACCTGCAATGCATGTACAAAAGTTCAATGGTTCCACCATTAGCAGTAGGTAGCACGTCGAGAACATCAACAGCTCGGCAGTCACGAAACCACGCGGGGCGATCCTTGAGGATCTCAGCAACCTGAAACAATCCATTTAGAAAATGAAACCATATGTTCACAATGTTGAATATATGAATTATAGTGACATGACATTAATAAATCACATCTAAACTACCTACCCTTGTAGGTTCAAGACTGACCAAGCCGCACGCTCGTGCTGCCACGCCAGTGCAACCATGAGAGATAGCAACAATTCCAATGGAATCCGGACCAGGCTACATTATTCTGTATTTAACCAACCACTGACCTGCAAAATAGCAAACCAATAGAGGTTAAATGAAATAGCAATCCAACTATACTTTCTACAAAACAGCTCAAGTTTTATGTAACAATAAGATACAATTATCGGTAGACTCTCTTATTTTTGCTTCTACAACTTACATATCTAGACTATCTAGCAAGCCATTCAGTTTCGCAATTCCAAGATTAAGCCATTTATTTCCTACTTTAGGCTCTACACTAATGTCCTGTGTAGAACATTCTCCTGCATAATACATCCTTATATCTCCTCTCCTGTATGTTAACGTCACACAAATATTACACGCATACATACATTCACACATATGCCCACACTATTACGCTTTAGTATTCTACTTCAAACCGTCAACTTTCCTAAATAATCAACGACCTACTCATCCAACTGGACTCTAACTACAGAACAATTCGAGCAATAATGACTACAAATATACTTATAAAAGTGCATCTACAGAAATTAGAACAGATAAATAGGCATCGATACACCTAAAACTAGCAATTAGTTCATCATATAGATAGATTGTCCCGGTTTGCCTCTACATGTTTTCGCATTTAACAACACAATAGCATAACTACAACATACTTATAAAAGTGCATCTACAGCAATCAAATATATATCGTAATAGACGAATAGAAATATAAACGACTAAAATAAGTTCGTCATACCGCCAATTCAAGATCAGTTTTCGCCAAAGCTTGCTCTTTCACCAATTTATCTACAAATACACAAAACACATAATTAGCAGGGAATAAAACCGTCAGATAAACACAAAAGTATAAGATTCGCAGACACTAAAAGCTCACGTGATTCGGTTATGATGATGGTGATGAATCTGAGATTCGGTTATGATGATGGTGATGAACTGGATCTGATTTCTTGAACCGGATCTTGAAGCCTTTGTCTTGATTTACTTGCGTTTGTGCTTGAGTGATTCGGTTATGATGATGGTGATGAATCTGAGATGAGATGATCCGTGTTTGGAGAGAGTGGGTGAGGGGGCGGATACTTTATTTTAGGGTTTGTTAAAATAAGGGTTTGGAGAGAGTTGGGTACTTTATATATATAGTATAATCTTAACAGGTCTTAACAGGTCTGACCTGTTAAGACACGAATATTAACAGGTCTTAACAGGTCTGACCTGTTAAGACAAGAAACCTGTTAAGGTTAAACACGAAACCTGTTAAGAACAGGTCGTGTCGTGTCATGTTAACAGGTTTCGTGTCAAAATTGCCAGCCCTAATTGGGAAGGTTTGGGTATTTTTTGACTTTAAAAAGTCAACATGGGTAAATACAAGCAACCCAAAATACTGGATAAGCCATTGAATGGACATGTATTAGTATACGCTGACTTTTAAAAGTCAAGAATGGGTCAATCCAAATAAAATTAAAAATTATGCAGCCTGCCAATAGTCTTCACAAGCATCCATCCAAAACAATAGTGATGCGTGGAATTGCACCCTCGCAAAAGGTTTTACCTCTCAATGGATCTTGAGAAGCTTGCAATCCCCACCAGGCAGTGTACCTGTTCGTTGTAGTATAGTATAGTGACAAGTACCGGAGGATTGATCGTTCAACTCAGGAATAGTGTTCGCTAGGATTAAAAAGTCTACTAAACTAGGTCTAAAGGTGAGGGATGATTCTTTTAGTATTTTTATATTTTAAAGAAAGCAAGTAAAATCTCGGGTTTTGAAGGAGTGGGTGGAATTAGTTGCTAGCCAACTAACCCAATTAACTAAAGATGCAATCAAAATAAAATAAAATAAAACTAAACTAAATTTGTGGTGTAAATAATAATAAGAAAAAATGTGATTAATTAGATTTCATTACTCCCTAGATATTTTTTACCGGTTGATTAGCTTGTTACAATTGCATGGATGACGGGTTATATTCCTTAATACCATTCGTAAGGCCGTGTACGAAGTTTCCTAACTCTATAAGCTCTTACTTCACTCCTATGTCGAGCCGACTAAAAGCTCCTAACATGGGATCACTAGAATTCGCTTATGCATTAAATACAACCATATAATCGTAGTACACCTCCGATCATGTTTCTTAAGACGTTCAAGCAAGTTACCAATTGGAAGTCTGCCAGTTTTCTTAAGCCTAACATCGAATACAATCATCCACAACAACTATAAACAAACCATCAACCAATAATCAACATCTAGGTTTCATTACATCTAAGCAAACACAAGATAAACCTAGCCTAGCATGTTAAAAAGAAGACAAGCATAAGATAGAATCAAACAACGCATAGACATATTGAATAATTATTGGAAAACTTATCTTCAATTGAACATGGATGGAACAAGGGTTGAAACCCTTGTTTTTACAGAAAATTCGTCTAGGGTTTGCACAAAGAGGTTCTCCAAAAGTTCCACCCTTAATGAATGAAAATTAGAAAACAATATATAGATTTTACACCTTGATGGCGTCACGTTATAGCTTGTGACGCCGTCAACTCGCCGCCAAGATAAAATTCGTATTGCCTAGATCTACTTCTGACGCCGTCATGTGTAATTTTACTCTGGGCCGTCACATGTATTCTGATCCTGACGGCCTTGGTGACGCCGTCAGGCCAAATTGCCTTAAAATTGTTCTGGGCCGTCATGTGTATTTTCCACATCCACCTCTTTTGCCAAGCTTGACGCCGTCTGATGCGTGGGAATTGTAACAGGCTTTACCTCTCGAGGGATCTCGAGAAGCTTACAACCCCCACCATGCAGTGTACCTGATCGTTGTAGTATAGTATAGTGACAAGTACCGGGGGATTGATCGTTCAGCTTAGGAATAGTGTCGCTAGGATTAGAAAGCCTAAATACTAGTTCTAAAGGTGAGGGATGATTATTTTTGTATTTTTATATTTTTTAGAAAGCAAGTAAATATCTCGGGTTTGAAGGATTTGGGCGGAATTAGTTGCTAATCAACTAACCCAATACTAAGATGCAATCAAAATAAAATACAAAAAATGAAAGTAAGCTAAATTAAACTAAAGTTGTGAGCAGTAATTGGAGAAAATGTGTTTACTTAGATTTCACTACTCCCTAGACATCTTTTACACGTTAATTACTTGTTATAATTGCATGGATGACGGATCGTATTCCTTAATACCATTCATGGGGTGGCACACATAACTCCCCAATTCTATGAGCTCTTATCTCCTCCTACACCATGCCCAGCACAACTATAGGGATTGTAAACAGTGGCTCATGCATTAAATACAACCAATAAAGACCTAGTGCGCCTCGGTTCATGTTTCTTAAGACGTTCAAGCATGTTACCAAGTGGAGATCTGCCAGTTTTCTTAAGCCTAACATATAAATCACTCATCCAAGACAAAGATAAACAAGTAATCAACACATAATTAACATCTAGGTTTCATTAGATCTAAGCAAACACAAGATAGATCTAGCCTAGCATAATGGAATTGAGACAAGAACAAGATATAGACAACCAACACATAGACATATTGATTGAATTAAAGGAACACTTATCTCAATTACAATGCAAGGTATCAAGGGTTTGGAACCCTTGAAAAACCTGTAAAAGTTGCGCCAAAATCGTACTTAGGGTTTCTCCAAAACTTCTCTCTTCTATGTGTGAAAATTAGAAAACTATATATAGAAAAATAGGTTTGACGGCGTCAAGAATAAACTTGTGACGCCGTCACCTCGCCGCCAAAACTCTTCTCGGACTGCCTAGATCTACTTCTGACGCCGTCAAGACTTATACACTTCCAGGCCGTCATGACTCTTTTACTCTTGACGCCCTTCCTACGTGACGCCGTCAAATCTGTTCTGGGTCGTCATGGAAATTCATGAAATTTGCTCTTGACGCCGTCAAGGTTTTGCTCTTGACGCCGTCACCTACTGTTCCCAGCATGGAAAATTAAGACTTTGGCGTTTTCTTCACTTTTATGCTCCAAAAACGTCCGAATTGCTTCCTTTTCCAGATTTCTCTCCCAAAGTACCTAAAATCACAAAAGGAACGATTTAGGGCAATATTTGATCAAATAAATTCGGATTCGGGCTTAAATGACCCCCTAAAAACGGATCATTTTTCGCCTCATCACCGTCACTTGTGTAGCCTTGCCGCTGTCAAGTTAACCGCTAAGAAAGTTAATCGCTAACAGATTTAATTGCTACCAAGAAGCTCTGAGCTAAACGCTAGCAAGAACACACACTAATCGCTATCAGGAACATTACATATCCAGCAACCATAGTATCGACAAACATAATACCACACACGTTACCAACATAATCGGAAGCAAGAATGATATAAAGGCAATCAAAAAACATTAATCCAATACTTAATCCATAACCATCACACTACATGCCACTAAATCACCATGACCATCCTATCGAATCACCCACTTAATCGCAATCAAGAACACATTAAATCAAACTCACTTTAATCTCTATCAGGAGCATTCAATCACAACATGAACATCATCATACTAACCTATTATGTGACACAATCGTAGATGCCCGACACCTATATCAAAACTATTTCAAGTTATTATGTTAGACTCAAAACTAGGTAATATGAATGTAATCATAATTATAGCAACAAAACAAACCTAGAGATCTTAATAATGGTGAATGGATTCGATAAAGAGGGGAGGCAGCTTTAGCGATTAGGTTGAGATGGTGTGTGAGTTAAGAAGATTGTTTTGCAAATAGTGAATAGTAATCGCAAACTTGAGTCTATATATATTCAAGAATATATCTATCACTTAATGACAGAACTGGCCCTTGTACTTAATAAACACCAAGCCAACTTTGACTAAATTACAAAACAGACCTTTGAACATAATAGGACACTGATTACAAAGCAAATACAAGGCAAATACACGGCACACACACAGGGACAATCAACCGGGTAATAAATTGGACCAGACAAACCTAAGAAAGCAGCAACACATTACAAGAGTAAACTACATCAATTATTAATTCTCCCCCTCAAGCAATGACCTGATTATGAATCAGAGTACATTGATTGATGTTTCAATAAGCAGTAATCATTGTCACCCCATGCACAAATATTTCTTAATTAACTACAGCAGTAGGTAATAATAAATGCATGCAGGTAGGGACACTTAGAATGCCATAATGAATCAGGATATAAAGTAATCCGTGATGAACTGAGTCATGAAGCACAAGTTACCATTTGAAGTAATGGCAAAATAAGGACATGTTTTTGTAATTCTGTTCGAACTTCATTTAAAGAACTGTGTCATTATTGAATGACATTTCTAGTGCCGTAAATGTTATCGATGCCATAGGAACATGCCTATAACTGTACATGAGTGGTTGTACCTTATTTTATAGTGAGAAAAAAATGGTTAATACTATATTGTATGAAGTATATACAAGGATACGGAAGAATAAACACCGGCGCTCATTCTAACTGTGACGATTGTAGACTGAGTCCTGAGTAGAAATAAATAGGAATCTAGGAAAGAACACATCACTGGTGTGAGATCTGATCTCCTAAATTAGGAGATTTTAGTGCCTTCGATTGCCATACTTGGGTTCTCTTTGTGACATGACCAGATGATGAATTAGCAATTTGTTGATAGAGAACTGTACTTTTGTGACTTGTTGGTGTATATTTACATGGGTTCATAAAACTATCATTCAAGCCGCCAGGGAATTCCTTGTCATTCTTGTTAATCGATGTAGGCTTACACACACATGACCATTTGATACCATCCATCATGAACATTCTCCTCATTGGTACCCACTTAAGAGAGGGTCTAAACCTGTATGGTATCTCATGCTTTGTGACATTCTGTAGGACCTTAGATATATCAACTTTAACACAAATATAAGAACTAGATGAAGTAAAGATAGTGACTTGGTAAGATGTATGTGGTGTTAATATGTATAAAAGAGAGAATAAGATGAGAACTTTTATTAAAAACACACACAATACACACACAAGCACACTTACAAATGACTAGGTAAGTGCCTTATATAGTTAGAGAGAAAGGCCTCATGGGCTTTCTAATGGACTTGGGCTTGGACTTGGTTACATGATTAGATAACAAGGCTTATGAAACATAGCACATAACATATTAGCTTGCCAAGTCCAAAGCCCAATGACTAAACAATTACTAAACTTAACAAACGACACAAAGTTACAATATGAGAATGACCATCACTTCTCTATATATATATTTTTAATGCTAACAATCTCCCCCTAAGGGGTGGTCATTCGAATAATGCTCCACGTGATTAGGTCTTCCGTGTTCTTTGTCTTGAACTTTGTGTGTCGATGTAGAATAGTCTTTAGTCTTTGTTCCTTCATGCTTTGTGATCTTTGATGACTGACTATTCATCGTTCTTTGTTCCTTTGTGATGTGGAGCAATCTGCCTTTCGTCACTTCTGCGTTTGTGGTGGTTGTTCGCCATTCCAACATGCTCATACATCTTCAGTCTTTGTGATACATGCATTTGTTATTCCCGTTCTTTCACACCGATCTTTGTCACTTTACTTCTGTAGATTCTTTCACATTGCGTAGAATCTTTCGTTGAACCTTACTTTGCTTTGATCTTTGTGAGAACTTTCCTTTGACGTAGTGATGCATGTATGAGCATGTGGAATCCTTCGCCATGGAGATGATGTATAGCTGCAGGTAAACAGTTAGCAATAAATCAACCGGTACTTACAGGTTCGAATTAGAGATCGTCAACAACATAGTGTGAAGACTCCTTCTAACCTTTACCAAGGCTGTCCCCATGTCAAATACTCCCGAGGGAGCTTACAAGACCTACTAAGTAGCTCAATGACTGGGTGAGTCGCTGGGGATCACTCCACGACTGTAGACCATTTGAAACCACCGTGAACACTAAGCGTAACCCATAAAGAATTACCGAAGTGACCTGCTGTCAGGGCTGTTTGATGTTGACCCTGACAGGAGTTTCCATTCAATCATTGAGAAACACTTGTGTGAATTCTCTCATAAATGTTCTGGCAGATTCCTAAGATCTGCGTAGGACTCTAAAGTTTACATCTGGCGTCCTTAATGATGAACAACCAGTGTTGAAATATCATGTGTTCCTATGAGATCTTTTGATGAATCTCGGGGCTCTAGACTCGATAAGTGCACATTTGGTTTCCTATGCGGAGATTAGGGAGAGGTCTCCTGCTTCAATATCAACCATCTCTGAGAGACAGGTCGATAGATTACACCGGTTCCCCGTGAGAATGAAACAAGCTCTTTTAAGAGAACTTGAGTGGTTAAGAAGGTTTAGTGCAGTGCGTCACTGGGTCTATGACGTCCTTGTCTTCAATACCGGTGTCACCTTAGTAACAACCAGTAGCATACGAATTGTACCCGGTGTCTGCCCTAAGGTTGAACATTTGGAGGGCTATTTCTTTTCACCCTTTTTCATAACTTTTCTTTTTAATTCTTCAACCCCTTCTTTCTCCTTTCTCATTTTCTCCTTTTTTCAATCATACCTAAGGACTTCTAATTCTAATCTATTGGATTTGTCCTTGGGTAGATCCCTCCGGCTCTGGCGGATCATAGGACTGTTTTTCCTAACCTTAGTCACCTTATAACTCCATGACTATCCTATCATTGCCATCAAACCATTTGTTGAAAATCTCTCAAAGTGATTATAATAATAAAACACATTGTTGACACTTCGAGAGTTTTGCATTTCTTATGAAGGACTCCCCCTTCACATGTGCTCATGAATTTTTAAGAAATTTGCACATGCGTGAGGAGTTTGCACTTTTTGAATTGATCCACTTTCAGTGAACATGACCGATTCGAGACACGCTTACATCACTAGTTAGACTAGCTTGAAGTTATTACCCGTCCTGGTCAAGTCCAAAGAAAGTCTCTCGATATGGTACATTCTACTCAGACAAGTCCTATTCGAGACACGCTTACATCACTAGTTAGACTAGCTTGAAATTATTACCCGTCCAGGACAAGTCTTTTCGATTAATGACATTTAAGCTTCGTCAATTCATTGGTACTTACTGAGTTGAGCTCTTTTGAGATTCAGTCACAAACTTTAAACATCTTTGATCACATTTTAATCATGTCTTCCCCCCCTAAAAAATAGCATAACGTGATATTTTTGATATCATCTGATTAAGAAAAAGATTTTTGGAGAGATAGTCAGATTTCATTTTGCATGATTTCGGAACATTTTAGTTTTTGTACTCCCCCTTAATGATAGCATATTTTAAAATCAATTAAGGTTTTGAGGGAGTTATCTTGAGCACTCATTTTGAGAGATTTTGAGAAATCTTTTGAACAATCTTGAAAAAGTGCTCAAGAATTGTTAGAAAACGAGTTTATGCTTGAAATCTTTTTCGTTTGTTTAGACTCGAACTGTTTTTAAAAAGATTTCATCATTGAACGTACGAGTCCTTGATTTGAAAATAATCAGAAGTCATTGTTCGGGTCCGGGTTTCGTACTGATGTATACGAAAGCCATTGTGAAGAAACTTTTGAGAAACGACATGTTTTAGAAAAACATTTTAAAGAACTCCCGTTCAAGCATCTGTACATGTCCGTATCATTGTTGAATGACATTTCTAGAAACGTACAGAATATTGATTTATACGAGAGACATGTCGTGAGAAGAGTATTTTTGGATTTTTTGATTTTATATTGTTTTTGTATTTTTTGAAATTTTATATTTTTGTATTTTGTTTTTATTGGTTTTTCAAATTTTGTATTTTGTTTTTTCAAAAATATTTACAGCGAAGCGATTTTGAAAACATTTTTCAAGAAGATTCGAGAAGACGTTCTAGCTCCTCAGGAGTTAGGCTTCGCATGCCAATTCGTCGAACTAAATAGTCAAATCTTTCTTTTGGAAGGGCTTTATTAAATAGATCGGCGAGTTGATAATCAGTCTTAACGAAAAATAATTCAACAGTACCCTCTTCCACGTGTTCTTTGATGAAATGGTAGCGGACCTTGATATGCTTCGTCTTAGAGTGATGTACAGGATTGCACGAGATGGCTATGGCACTTTTTGAGTCACAATACATAGGTATTCTGTCAAAAGTAAAGCCATAATCTGTGAGCTGTGTCCTCATCCAAAGAACTTGGGCACAACACGCAGATAGAGACACATACTCGGCTTCGGCGGTTGATAGCGCAGTACAATCCTGTTTCTTTGACGACCAGCTTACTAGCTTTTCACCCAAAAAATGTGCTCCACCTGATGTACTCTTTGCTGTAACTTGATCACCAGCATGGTCTGCATCTGAAAATGCTGTTAGATGAAACCCCGAATCATTCGGATACAAAAGTCCCATGTTAATGGTGCTTCGAAGGTACCGAAAGATCCGTTTAACCTCTTTGAGGTGAAGTTCGGTAGGCTTTGCCTGAAACCGTGCTAACAAGCAAACAACAAATTGAATATCGGGTCGGCTAGCAATTAGGTACATGAGAGAGCCGATCATACCCTGATATTTTTTCGGATCGATAGGTTTCCCAAACAAATCAGCACCTATTTTTGGTGAAGTGACCATTGGTGTACCAACAGAATCACAGTTTTCCATTCCATGTTTTTTCAAAATCTCTATTGTATATTTAGCTTGATTGATAAAAATACCACGAGGGGATTGATGTATTTGTAAACCAAGAAAGAATTTTAGTTCCCCCATCATGGACATTTCAAATTTGCTTTTCATGAGATTTTCAAAATGTTTTGAATGGTTAGGATTGGTTGATCCAAAAATTATGTCGTCCACGCAAATTTGAACGATCAAAATGTCATCTTTGAATTTTTTGATAAACAAGGTGTCATCAACTGTTCCTTTTGTGAAATTGTTTTTGAGCAAGAAAGATGATAGTTCGTCATACCACGCTCTTGGAGCTTGTTTTAAACAATAAATTGCTTTCTTAAGCTTGTAGACGTAGTCTGGATGATCTTTGTCGATGAATCCCTCTGGCTGACTCACATACACTTCTTCTTTCAGAGTTCCATTCAAGAAAGCAGTCTTAATATACATCTGATAGACTATGATGTTTTTGTGAGCGGCATAGGCTAAGAAAATCCGAACTGCTTCAAGTCTAGCTACAGGCGCGAATGATTCCTCGAAATCTATCCCTTCTTCTTGTGGATAACCTTTAGCCACGAGACGAGCTTTGTTGCGAATAACAGTCATTTCCTCATCCAGTTTGTTCTTCCACAACCACTTGAGATCAAGAACACGTTTATCAAGTGGTCGTTCAACAAGTTCCCAACTATCATGTAACAGGTATTGAAGAAATTCCTCCTGCATCGCTTCAATCCAAGGGTTTTCTGCCATTGCTTCCAGAATGTTCTTTGGTTCTTTGAGGCTGATTGAGCAAACGTAAATGCACAATTCGAGATCGGTGGCAAGTTGTCTCCTTGTCTGAACTGGCTTTGAAGGTTCACCAATAACATGTTCTATTGGATGGTCTTTTGTCCAGTGAAACGTAGAAGGGTACCTTGGGTGTAACGAATGTGTGTTAGATGGTTCTTGTAACCTTGAAGAAGATTCAGCAGAGTCTGTTGCAAATGGGTTTTCAAATATTTCTTCTTCTTCTAATGCATCATCGTTTGAATTATTTGTAGGTTCTTCTTGAAAATTAGTGTTTTGATTTTGCTCATCAACTCTTGGTGGTTCAGTTTCAAGTACTGGAGTTGCTTGAGTAGATGTAGATGATGTTGATGTAGTTGGTGCTTCAGCTTCGATTGTGGTAGATGCATCCTGTGGTGGTGGTGGTTGATGGTTTTGAGCGGGTGCAGCGGAATGTTGTTGAGATGCATTTGTCGAAGTTCCACCATAATATTCATCAAACATTAACTCGAAGAAATTTTACAGTTCTTGTTCTGAAGGTTTATCCGTGTTTGTTGACTGAGCTCCTTGAGGCACGAGTCCTGAACTGATGTGTCCAGAAGTCTGCATGTTTGGTGCGGGTCCTAATCTGTTTTGATTAGAAGCCATTGGATTAAGCGCGGGTTCTAGAGCGTATCTCTCAGAAGCCATTTGTGAAATCTCGTCAAACTTCACATTCATCGTCTCCATTATCTTTTTCGTTCTTCTATTATACACCCTGAATGCCCTCGAGTTTTCTGAATATCCAATGAAGATTCCAATATCACCCTTAGCTTTTAACTTTCCTAGATTTTCTCTATCATTTGTCGGATAGCACAAAGCGCCAAATACGTGAAGGTAAGAGATGTCAGGTTTACGGTTGTTCACTAGCTCATATGGGGTTTTATTGAATCTTGGATGTACTAGGGATCGGTTTTGAGTGAAACAAGCAGTGGCAACAGCATCAGCCCATAAGAAAAGTGGTGCACTAGAATAAATCAGCATTGTGCGAGCAGCTTCCACGAGAGTTCTATTTCTTCTTTCAACTACCCCATTCTGCTGTGGAGTTCTAACAACTGATGTTTGGTGTGTGATTCCAACATCTTCAAGGTAAGTTCTTAACTCCTGGTTTGTAAATCTGTGCCATTGTCTGTTCTTATAATCCTTACTGGAGCTTGAAGTAGAACTTGAATACGCTTCAGAAAGGTGATGATGATGCCTGGTGCTTCGTCTTTTGATCTCAAAAACTTTACCCAAGTATATCTTGAATAATCATCAACAATAACGAGAATATACTTCTTCCCATTAATGCTTTCAACTCTCATTGGGCCACATAAGTCCATGTGCAACATATGTAACCTTGCTTCCGAACTAGTTACAATTTTGGGTTTATATGATGCTCTTTTACTTTTTCCTTGTTCGCATGATGGACATAGGTGTTCCTTGGTGTATTTGAACTTAGGAAGTCCGGTGACGATGTTGTCTTTGGCTAACTTGTTGATCGTGTCGAAATTGAGATGGGATAATCTTCTATGCCACAGCCAGGACTTAGTTTTGGTTGCCCTTGTCATAAGACAAATTGGTGATGTAGAAGCCATTTGGTTGATGTCGATAGCATACAAATTTGTACCATGATTACCAGTTAAGAGATCATCACCAACCAAATTTCTTATAAAAACCATGTTTCTCCTGAATGCAACTTCTAAATCGGCATCACAAAACTGCCCAACTGAAAACAAATTATGTCCCAACCCTTCGACGTAGTAAACTCGAGTGATTAAGAAATTCCCAAATTGTAGATCTCCATAACCCTGAATAGCTGCTACATGATCATTTCCAAAGCGTACAGTTCCCATGAATTTCCAGAAGAAATTGATCAGCAGCTTTAAATTCCCGGTCATGTGCTTGGAGCAACCCGAGTCGACGATCCAAAGACATATTTCGATAACCTTCCAAGAACAGAAGAGTTTGTATTTAGAAACCGTTTTGAATTTGGTTCCGTGGGGTTAGGAGTAAAATCAGAATCACACTCATAGGCAGTTTCTACTTGATTAGCTTGAGTTATTTCTAATTTTCCGTTCTTAAGAGTGAACTCTCTACCCGTTGGAATCAACATACAAAACTTAAGGTAGTTCCTAGGCATTCGACTAATAGTGGTAGTCCTAAATCGTGCAAATAATCTTTCTATAGATCTAGATCTAGCACTAGGTCTTTTTGGAACATTCTTCTGTTCAGGCGTAACATTCACATTCTTAGAAACACATTCATCATGAACATCATTAATTAAACATTTCTTGCATATTAAACAAACAGAGTCATTACATGCATTAGAAACAGTACTCTCGACATTACATTCAGATGAAACATGTCTCTTATTACAAAGCGATAAATTCCTAGGGTGTTCTTCTACTTCTTCAACTTTATTCTTGCTACTACTCTTAGATGCAGGCGAGACTCTATTGTTCCTTGTATTGCTCCTAGGCTTTAGTCTGCTGCTCCTAGAGGTGCTTTCTAATCCTGTAGAAGGTAAGGCACACGCGTTAGGATTTATATTGTTGTCCTTTTTAGCATCACTAGTCTCTTTAGAATTATCCTTTTTGCACGCATTTGTGTTAGAAGTGGAGGCAGACGCATTAGTGGGACTAATCCTAAAAAGGCCAGGTGCTATCACTTTTGGTGTTTCGACAACCGCTTTTCCTTTATCAACAATCTTTTCATTTTCATTTTTCTTGGGCAAGGGTGTTGGAGTGACTGGTTTTGTCAAATCCTTTTTGTCATCGACTTTTGGAGCAAACCTTGAAATTGACATTTTTGGTTTTTGAACCGTGTTTGAGACATTTGGTTTCTCCGAAGTCAATGGTTTTGCAAACTTGGTTTCCTCACCCTTTCCTTTTTGACTTTCAAGCTGAGCCCTCAAAAGATCATTTTGCTCTTTCATGTTCTTTAAGGCACGCTCATACGACAATTTGTCATATTTGCATTCTTCCTTTTTTCGATCAAGTTGTTTAAAATATGACACATTTTCATTTTCAAGCTTTATAAGAGCATTTTCATATTTTGAAACAATTGCGTAGGTCTCAGCTCTTAGTCGTTCATCGTCTTGAACAGAATATGTTTGTAAAATGATGGACATAATGTCAATGGTCATAACAGCTTCAAAGAGAGAATCATTTAGGTTTTCCAAAACATTCATATTTTCACGAGTTTCATTAGCTTCGTTTACCAGGGATTTGTGGTCCTTGACAAAGTCGGATGTTTCTTTTAAGAAAGCTTGTTCAAAATGGATTACCCTCGCACTGATGTTATTCAGTGGGATAGTGATTTCGTTTTCAAAAACTTTTTTCTGCTCAATATGAAAACTGGAATGCCAGTTGTTAATATTGATTGTAGTTTTAGAAGCAACAATATTTTGAAGTTCTTGAATTCTCTTTTTAACGTCATCCAAAATGTCTCTAGCCTCGCTTGTATTAAAAGTGTTGTTAGAAGACATTTGTTCTATTTTTGAAAGAGATTTGGAAGCAATTACTTTCTTAGAAAACATTTTTGAAAATGGTCGTTTTATGGAAAACACAGATGGTTCTTTTTGTGGAACAAAAGTAATTCCCAAAAGTTTGTTCAATTTTTTGTAATCAATGGGTTTCAAATCCTTTTGTTTCATTTTATTTATGCTCTCTTCGACATGTTCTATCGTTTGCACAGAATCCCGAACAACGGGAGGATTATGTTTGGTGTAAATCACATTACCATTGTACAAAACATTCTGTTCTTGCTGAGCTTTCTTGAGATTACAAGGGGTGTTGTTACCAAGAGCCACATTATGTTTCGTATGGTAAATCGGATTAGTTTGATTTGAAATCATTTTCATTGTTTGACTTGACTGACCCGACTTAACCACTAATTCTTCTAAATGTGCAATCATGTGTTCTGACTCTACGATTTCGGCCAAAAGTTTGTCTTCTTTCTTTGCAAAGTCCTTTTTCAGCTCGTCCCTTTCTTTTTCAAGATTGGTATAAGCTTATTTTTGTTTAGAAAGTTGGTTTTGTAAATCAGAAATTTCCGCGTTTAAAGATTTTATCTTTTTGAAAGAATTAACATCAAGTGTATCAAACTTGAGTTGCAATTGTTTTTCCCTTGAAACGGAATTTTGATAACCAGTTTCTAATTCAGACAATCTTTTGTTATGAAATTCAAAAGCTTTAACGTTTTCTTTGTAACTCTCAAGCTCAGCGGTCAATTTAACATTCGCGGCCTTAACATCGCGATTGACCTTTTTCACATTCTCAATTTCAATATGACAATTATTCAATAATGATTCAAATAAAGCATGTGTTTCCTCATCATTCTCAGCATGCTGTGAAACGAAGCCTCCATTATGATGCACATCTGGAGTTGCTGAAGGAGTATTGCTACTACTTGGCGTGTCCAGGTATGTATCATAAGTGGATGCTTGCTTCTCAAAATGATGTTCCTCATGAGGAGACATATCAAATATATCATTATTGTGACATGTGTTGAAATTTGATACCTCAGATGGTGCATTGGTGTCATAAATAGGAAGTGTGTCAGAATCCGTGTCATACATAGCTTCCTGAAGATTTGCCATGAATATGCAGTTCGCATCGATATCCTCTCTGTCTTCCATGTCATCCATAAGAGCCATAAAGTCATTCTCCTCTGCGTTCAACTGAAATCTTGCCTCATTCTTTTGTGCCAACAGCACTGCTTTCTGCAAGTATGCAAGATCTTTCTTGTTTGGTCTAGTAGGACAGTTCCTTGCCATATGACCTACACCCTGACAGTTGAAACACTTTACCAGATTACCCTGATTCACATTTCCCAAGTTCCCAACTACTGGAGCTGCAACATTTCTATTCTGATTACCAACATTCTGACCCCTTTGATTTCCAACAAACTGGCCCAACTGATTCCCTGCATACTGACCATACTGATTTCCTGCATTCTGATTCCCTGCATTCAACATATTCTGATTTCCCATGTTAATTCCAGTAGCATATCCTTGCTGATTCCCATAAACTCCAACCATTTGGCCTCCGTTGCCCATATTGAAACTTGGCTGAGCGATCTGCCTGTTGCTAGTATTCGATGAAATCCTTTGGTTGTTGTTTGTTGGGGTAGAATAGCGTCCTTGGAATGCCTTTGACAGAAAAGCAAACGCTTGGGTTAATGCTGCAGAAGCTTCATCATTTTCAGTGAATTCTGGGTCTTCGAATTGTGGGTATTGCTGTTGTGGAATAACATGTTGTTGTTGCTGTGGGTAGAATTGTTGTTGGTAGACCGGTGTTGGTTGTTGAACGTATGATGGTTGCATGTAGTTGTGAATGGAAGATGATAATGGTTGTTGAGTGTTCACTGGTAATGGTGTTGGTGTAGTAGCAATTAATGCAAAGGGATCATGATTCTTTGCAAATCTTTCTTTCCTTACTTCATTAGCCTCAGCTTGGTTTTGTTTCAGAAAATCATAGAGTTGATCATAATTCACCTTATGTAAATCCTTTGTTTGATTCACAATTGTAACATAACGACCCCATTCTTCTGGAAGGTTATTGATGAATTTGATATTTGTTGCAATTGTTCGAGGTGTCAACTTGTTTCTGATTAACTCATTCATCAAAGTGCAAAACCTTGTGTAGTAAGATTCAATCTGTTCACCTTTAGTGGATGTGAAGTTCTCCCATTCAGTAAGAAGTTTGTTCTCAACGTCTTGTTGTCCAATCTCTGTTCCATGACATATCCTTCTAACACGTTCCCACATAGCATAAGCAGTTTCACAGCTGTCGACCGCAGCAAAGATCTCCCGTGGTAATCCAAGTTGGATTAAATGCATTGCCATATCATCAGCAGCGATCTGCTTCTTGTCTTCCTCTGTGTAATCTGCTTCTGTTTGTTCACGCACGAATGGTTGAGTAGGAGGTGTTGTATTTGGATTGCCTTCAATTTGAACTTGTCTTGGCATAAATGGACCATTTGTAATGGAGTTGATCATTAATTTACCATCAGTCTTTGTTTTGATGTAACGAAGCATGCGGCTTGTCCATGGGAGATATCCACCTTTTTCAAGCATTGGAGGTCGGTTTTCCGCACCGGCTGCATGAATATCTTGCTGAGTTGCCATTGATGAAGTGTAGATTGATAAAGTTGATTCTTGGATCGATTCAACGAAGTAGGAGTTGTGTTTAGTGTAAGTTGATGCAAGTTTTTATGGTGAAAAATTTGATCTGAAACCTTAAAACCTCAATAACTTCCGTTCGGAGTGGATTTGGGCCTCGAAGCTTGGCTTAAATGATATTTAGTTAATTCAACGTCTTCTTGGTCTCACGGTCGTTTTGACAGCTGATTCGTCGAAAACGGAGTTACGGTTCAAAAGTTATGGCCGTTTGAAGTTTGGTTGTCAAAAGTCAAAAACTTACGCGTAAACCTGAACTTATGCGTAAACAGTGAATAATCTTACGCGTAAGATGTTATGCGTAACCTTTAAGTTATGCGTAAGATCTAAGGTTATGCGTAAACAGTATTGTTTATGCGTAGACTTTGATTTTACGCGTAAACTTAGAGTTTATGCGTAAGAATGTTACGCGTAAGGTTTTTTCAACCAAATTGATCTCTCAAACTTATCCAAGCTTGAAAGATATCCCGTGTCGAAGTATTCCACAAACTTATCCAAGTCAGGGAAGTACTGAGTAATCTCTGATCGTTGAAGAAAACTTATGCGTAGAATCTTTTGCGTAGAAAACTTATGCGTAGGATCTTAAGCGTAGATCTTATGCGTAGGAACTTTTGCGTAGAACTGCTGCGTAGAAACTTAAGCGTAGGATTTTCACTTATGCGTAGGAAATCAGACTTAGGAGTAGGAACAGGTTTTTCTGCTTAAACTCACGCGTAGAAAGTGATCTTCTGCGTAGAAAATGGGTTTTATGCCTAAATTTACGCGTAGGAAAGGGGTTTTGACTTAATCTTATGTGTAAACAGTACTGTAGACAGCTAAGAAATCGTACTATTCACCCAAGTTACGCGTAAGATGACCAGAAAACGTGAAAAATCCGATTTTTTCAACCAAAACCACTTTTTTCACTTGTTTCTATTGATCAAATCTTTCCCAAAACACTTAGAATCACTAAAACTTCAATAAAAACAACAACTTTAACACCAAAACTTGTAAAAAATCAAAACTTTTTGAAGAAAAGTACACAAATGAATGAAAAGTGTAACTTTTTAACAAAAAACTTGATAAAAACACTCCTAAATCATTGTTAGGCGATTGATACCACTTGTAGGATCTTAGATATATCAATTTTAACACAAATATAAGAACTAGATGAAGTAATGATGGTGACTTGGTAAGATGTATGTGGCATTAATATGTATAAAAGAGAGAATAAGATGAAAAGAACTTTTATTAAAAACACACACAATACACACACAAGCACACTTACAAATGACTAGGTAAGTGCCTTATATAGTTAGAGAGAAAGGCCTCATGGGCTTTCTAATGGACTTGGGCTTGGACTTGGTTACATGATTAGATAACAAGGCTTATGAAACATAGCACATAACATATTAGCTTGCCAAGTCCAAAGCCCAATGACTAAACAATTACTAAACTTAACAAACGACACAAAGTTACAATATGAGAATGACGATCATTTCTATATATATATTTTTTAATGCTAACACATTCTTATGGTGAGTGGTTCTGTTTTCTACTCTCCTTTGTCTATGTCTTAAAGGCATTACAGGTTTGTAAACATTTCTGACCCTAGTAGACTGGGAATTACCTATATGTGTAATGACAATTCTACCATTTGGTTTACGAGCAAGAGACTTAAACTAAGTGTTGACAAACTGATCATTAGATTTAAGTTGTGTAGTGGTTGGTTTAAACAAAACTTGTTTATCATCAACTTGGGAGACAAACCGAGCTTTTGAGGATTTTGGTCGTTCAGAAATAAATGCAGTCGGTTCTCTAACGACATATCGGTTTCTAATTGATTTTAAAACTGGTTTCGCCAAGATTGATGGTTTTGCAAACCTAATGTTGACACAGTTCCCTGTTGCATTTCTTAGCTCATTCTTTAACGCTGCAATTGTGGAACCCTTTTCCTGAAGTTGAGCTTTGAGTTCATTGTTTTTAGCAATCAAAGAGGTTGTCTGCTCTTCAGTCTTAGTTTTTTTTTTCTTTGATTAAGTCACACAGGTCTTTACACTGAACTTTCAAAGTCTCATTTTCCTTAAGTAATTTAGCCACTTTACATTCAAATTCATTAATGTCATGTTTAACTTTGGCTTCATTACTTTTCTCATGCATATTAATTCAAGTTTTCAAGTTGTTGATCGTTAAGTCCTTGGCTTGTAACTGAGCTTTCAACTCATTTATCACAAAATACTGACGAAATTCCGAATTCATACATGGTTTGCTAGTAGGTTAGGCAAATTTCTAACTAGTTCCTTAGAGGCTAAAGATTGTATTTGTTGCATGTTTACGTGACCTAATCTCCTATGCCACAATGTGGACTTTTCGTCTAAGGTTGCTAGGCATATCTTATCTTCCGGTTTATTTCCTAGTTTCATAACATATACACCTCCTTTCCTAATTCCTCTACCTATGACTTTTCCATCCTTAACTATTTCGCTATCTTTTTCGGTAAAGGTAACCCTACACTGATTATCACATATTTTTCCTACACTAAGCAAGTTATATGTTAAATTATCTACATGTTCAATATTTTCAATAGTTAGGGAGTCTTGAGAAATCGTACATTTGCCAATTATTTTTCCACGTAAGTCACTACCGAAAATAACATTACCTCCGTTGTATGCCTTGTATGAAGAAAATAGCTTTCGGTTCCCCGTCATGTGCTTTGAACATCCACTATCCTTGATCCATTCGTCGGGCTCCAAATTTATTCCTAAGCATATTTCATCGATTGCTTGAGCTACAAGAAATTTTTCATCGTTTGCTTTTTCAATTTCGTCTTTGTCACTATCACTCCATGCTCCACTAACAAAGGTGCTTTGATAACCGTAACCCGGTGGCGCCAGTGAGACGATTTGGACTTTCACATCTAAAGCACTTTCTTTTCCCGTAATTCTCATTTCTATTCCTTTGAAAGGACTTTCTTTCGTCTCGTGATTGTCTTGTGAATCTTCCTCGTCTCTTGAAATTTTTTTTGAATTCTCTAACGGCCATGGCGTATTCTTCATCTTCACTATCATCATAATATTCCTTTTTGACTTTTAGCGCAATAGATTTTATTTGATCCCTCTTGCTCTTGACCGTTTCTGATACGTGGAAATTGCACCCTCGCAACAGGTTTTACCTCTCAAGGGATCTCGAGAAGCTTACAACCCCTTCCAGGCAGTGTACCGGATCGTTGTAGTATAGTATAGTGACAAGTACCGGGGGATTAATCGTTCAACTCAGGAATAGTGTCGCTAGGATTAGAAAGCCTAATAAACTAGGTTTAAAGGTGAGGGATGATTATTTTTGTATTTTTATATTTTTATGAAAGCAAGTAAAATCTCGGGTTTTGAAGGAGTGGGCGGAATTAGTTTGCTAGACAACTAACCCAATTAATCTAAAGATGCAATAAAAGTAAAATAACAGAAATGAAAATTAAACTATTTATACTAATGTGGTGGAAACAATAATGAGGAAAGTTGTGTTTACTTAGATTTCATTACTCCCTAGATATCTTTTACAGGTTGATTAGCTTGTTACCATTGCATGGATGATGGGTCATATTCCTTAATACTAGTCGTAAGGCCGTGTACAATATTCCCTAACTTTATAGGATCCTACTTCACTCCTATGTCGAGCCGTTAGAAGCTCCTAATATGGGATCATTAGAATTCTCCTACGCATTAAATACAACCAAAAATCGTAGTACACCTCCGATCATGTTTCTTAAGACATTCAAGCAAGTTACCAATGGAAGTCTGCCAGTTTTCTTAAGCCTAACATCGAATACAATCATCCGTAACAATTATAAACAAACAATCAACCCATAATTAACATCTAGGTTTCACTACATATAAGCAAACACAATGAAAATCTAGCTTAGCATGTTAAAGAGAAGAAAAGCGTAAGATATAATTACACAACACATAGACATATTGAATGATTTGAATGAATACTTATCTTCAATTGAACATGAAAGAATCAAGGGGTTGGAACCCTTGAAAAACTGGTAAAATTCGGACTAGGGTTTATTCCCTCAAAGTTGCACACTAATGAAGGAAATTTGGAAAACTATATATAGATATTACATCGTAACGGCGTCATGTGTTAGCCTGTGACGCCGTCAACTCGCCGCCTTGATAAACTCATATTGCCTAGATCTATTTGTGACGCCGTCATGTGTAGAAATACTCTGGGCCGTCACAAATGTTTGGACCCTGACGGCCTTGGTGATGTCGACAGGTCCTAGGCTTGAAAACTCTCTGGATCATCACGTGTATTTTCCACTTCCACCTCTTTTGTAACTCTTGACGCCGTCATGTTCAACATCTTGACGCCGTCAGGTACTGTTCCAGCAAGAAAATTTGAGACTTTGCCATTTTATTCACTTTTATGCTCCAAAAACGTCCAAAATGCTTCCTTTTCGATATTCTTCCTCAAAAGTATCTAAAATGACAAAAGGAACGATTTAGGGCAATATTTGATCAAATAATCTCTAATTCGAGCTTAAATGACCCCTTAAAAGCGGTACACTTTTCGCCTCATCAAATACCCTTACACTTGAGATTTGCTTGTCCTCAAGCAAATGTGTTTTTATTCTAATCAAAATACAAGTTAGGGGTCATTTAACACTAATATAAAAGTAATTACAACAAATAATCGTCCCACTAAAAACCAAAAACAAGCACGGAGGTCATACACTAGCACCTCACAAATAGTGTTTAGATACTCACATATCTCAGGTGTAATAAAGTATATATCACAAAATGGAAATGGAAAACATCTCTCACTACCTGTCATAGCAAATGGATTACCATAGGCTTGGGAAAGGATCAAACCTCCACCACTTGGCGTAAGCACCTAGGATAAACTATCAAAGAGGTCTTTTAAAGGGTTATAACGTCAGGTGTAGGGATATGGAAAACACGGTTTTGTTGGATGAAGGCAATATTTACTGGTGGCGAGTTAATCATCTTGGTTAATTACATGTACAATATGGCGTTGCTGAGCCAAGACTAGACTCGACTTAAGCTAATAAATCAAAAGTAACAAAAACATAAAACAAACATAGAATGAAACGGGATGGTAGTCCGTATGTTTTTTTTTTCTCTTATATATATATATATATATATATATATATATATATATATATATATATATATATATATATATATATATATATATATGTATATTCTTTTTCTTGATTTTTCGATTTTTTTTTTTTTTTTTTTTTTTATTATTTTTTTTTTTTTTGCATGCACTCTTGCCCTACCATCCAAAATAATACATCATAGAGAATGTACATTCCCCTTACACTTGAATTTTTACATACTTTACAATAAACTAATCTAATTACTCGAATCAAGATAATCAATACACTTGGAGTACTTTTTAAGATTAATGCACATATGGGGGTAATATATGATGTTCTTCCCCATTACTCTATAACACAAGTACTTTACCCATGAGTCACAATCGTCCCAAAACAATATGTACAAGATATGACTCGACTTAGCAACCATGTAATCAATTAGATAATTAACTAAGGGTTTAAACAAATAACAATAATGCACTAAAGATGAGTGCATACACGGAAGGCTAAGGCGATTTGGTTGCAAATTTGGGTGGGTTGTAACAAATTCTTCCTTTAAGTAAGATGCTTAAAGTTAGAAACGAAAAGATAGGCTCGGACGGGTGTACTAGGGGTTTCGTGTACTAAAAATGAGTACAACGCTAAGGTGTGGGAAAAATTAATTGACTTTACTAGTCAAGTAATATGACTTAAATGGTCAAGTAATTATGATACGGGTTTAACACAAGGGTGATCCTAATGCCTCTTATCATGTAGTAAATCCTACTACACGAATGTAGTCTCACTAGCGGTCTCGGGATGCATCACTAACGCAAGCTCTAGAATCTAAATGCTACCGGTACACTCATAAGCACTAATAATGAATGCTTTTCCTATCAAATCTAAAGGCGAACCTCACATATTTGGGTGGAAAATTTTTCTGAATGGTACGGTTTTGTGCTAGTCATACAACTCCTATCCCTGAGACGCTTGTTAAGGCTAAAGTTTCACTCCTAAATGTTGTAAAAAAAAATTAAATTTGGCGCTAAAATTACACTAACAAGTATTTCTCTTAGTTTTATTACACACCTACCATCAAACAAACAAACTCAAGTGCAATAGGATCCTATAAGGTATCATCATTTACCCTCCCCTTACACTTAGGATGAACATTGTCCCCAATGTTCAATTAAAGGATGTAAAAGTATAATAGGTAAAAGAATGAAAACAAATACTCCCCTGATTCGTTCGGTATGGATAGTGTGGCAACAAGGTTAGATCTTCCGCCAAGAAAATGAACGTTCAAAGCTTCCCTTCCAGAAATATAAATCATCTTCTTGTCATATATAACCTGTTAAACCAGAGAAAACAATCAAGGCAACCTCACGTAAAATCGGCGGCAATCTATATATACTAACAAGTCCTAGAAAACAATTTAAGATATAATGCTTGTGGAATGAATGTTTGCAGATTTCCTGGAGTTTATAAAACTAAAGAATTAACAAAAACTTTAAGACTCCGTTAGAAAAACAAAACTCGCAAAATTTCCAGAATTTTACACGTGACGCCGTCAGAAGTGACCTGCAGAAATCTTTATGTTAAGTTTCTGGAAAATTTCTGGAAAACTTATGTCCTACTTCCTGGAAAATCCTACAAAACATCATTATGACTCGATACAAGCATTTGACTCTATCAAATACTAATATACACGTTCATTTAATATTGTGGAGAATCAAGATCATTTTCGTTCTTAGAAACAAATTTGGGGTTTCCCCTTACACTTAGCTTTTGCAAAATACCTTTATATGAAGTTAAGGTGAAGTTAAACAACAAAATAAAGCATTTTCACAATTTAATTTTGACACATGATCTACCAACAATAAAAATAAAGCATGCATACAGAAACAAATAACAATCAAACAATTAAAAATCACACAAAACATGGGTTGCCTCCCAAGAAGCGCTTTTCTTTATTAACGAGTCTTGTAGCTAGACTCAAGGTCATGTGAAATTACGTGACCTCATCTTCAAATGTTACATCCTCCTCACTAATCATCTCATTACTACTTTCTTGATAATGTTTTACGCGTTGTATGTTGATAGTGAACTCTCTATTTTCATTGTCCATTAACACAACATCGCCCGTTTTAGAGGAACTTTTCACTGTAAAGGGCCCATACCATCTAGACTTAAGTTTCCCGGGAAATAACCTTAACCGAGAATTATACAATAGTACTTTGTCTCCTTCTAAGAACTCCTTAGGTTTCTTAATTCGCTGGTCATGACATCTTTTCGCCCTTTCTTTATATGTAACGGAGGATTCATACGCTTCTAGCCTTAACTCATCAAGCTCATGGAGTTGCAAGAACCTATTCGTTCCAGCGACCGTATAATCTAAATTACATGCCTTAAGTGCCCAATAAGCCTTGTGTTCGAGTTCCACCGGAAGGTGACACGCCTTGCCATAAACCATGCGGAACGGGGTCGTTCCAATAGGTGTCTTTTAGGCTGTTCAGAATCCCCATAAGGCTTCATCGAGTTTAAATGACCAGACCTTTCTGTTTTGATTAACCGTCTTTTCCAATATTCTCTTAATTGCCCTGTTGGTGTTTTCGACTTGACCGTTGGTTTGTGGGTGATAAGCGGTGGAGAACTGGTGGGAAACTCCATACCTCTTCATGACCTTTTCCATTTGCGCATTGCAAAAGTGGGTCCCCCTATCACTAATGAGAGCTTTAGGAATGTCGAACCTAGCAAACAGCTTTTTCAGAAAATGAATAACTACCCTAGCATCGTTGGTCCTAAGGGCTTGTGCCTCCACCCATTTTGAAACATAATCAATGGCCACTAAAACGTATTCGTTCCCCCCTGAAGATGGAAAGGGTCCCATAAAATTAATTCCCCAAACATTGAAAACCTCACAAACTTGTATAAAATTCTGAGGCGCTTCATCTCTACTTGATATATTCCCGGCCTGTTGACATGCATCGCATGCTTGTATCATCTCCTTTACATCATGAAAAATTGTGGGCCAATAGAATCCTGCAATCAAAAATCTTTTGTGCGGTGGTGTTTATCCCATGATGGCCCCCAGAAGGGCCCAAATGACATTCTTTCATAATCTTTATCGCCTCTTTTCCCGAAACACAGTGCCTGATTATTTGATCAGGACATCTTTGGAATAAGAAGGGTTTGTCTCAGAAGTAGTATTTTAGTTAGGCAAAGAACCTTTTCTTCTCGTGTCTAGTCATGTGTTCCGGAATGAGCCTGCTTGCAAGATAATTAGCTTAATCAGCGTACCATGGTTCAGAATCTGTTATTGACATGAGCTGTTCATCAGGGAATGAATCCCAAATCTCACTTTTGTCAAGCTCACCAAGGAGGGGATTTTCGAGACGAGAGAGGTGATCAGCAGCCAAATTCTCTGCCCCCCTTTTATCACGAATTTCAACATTAAATTCTTGTAACAACAAGATCCACCGAATTAGTCGTGGTTTAGCGTCTTGCTTAGCAAAAAGGTATCGGAGGGCTGAATGATCAGTAAAAATAACCGTCTTTGAAAGGACAAGATATTGGCGGAATTTGTCAAAAGCGAACACCACGACTAATAGTTCTTTTTCGGTGGTAGAATAATTCTCTTGAGCGGGATTCATAGTTTTGCTAGCGTAGTATATTGGTTTGAATTGTTTGTTACACCTTTGGCCTAATACTGCCCCAACAGCATAGTCGCTAGCGTCACACATAATCTCGAAAGGTAACTCCCAGTTAGGTGTAACCATGATTGGGGCTTGCGTGAGTTCCTTTTTCAGGAGATTGAATGCATCCTTGCATTCTTGAGAGAAATCAAAAGGGGTATCTTTTACAAGCAATTGAGTCATTGGCCGAGCTATTTTAGAGAAGTCCTTAATGAATCGCCTGTAGAACCCGACATGACCCAAGAAGCTGCGTATTGCTTTAACAGTCATGGGATAAGGTAGTTTAGAAATGGCTTCAACCTTTGCTTGGTCCACCTCAATCCCATTTCCTGAGACCTTATGCCCTAGCACAATCCCTTCTTTTACCATAAAATGGCATTTCTCCCAATTTAGGACCAATTTGGTTTCCTCGCAACGTTTGAGCATTTTTTCGAGGTTAGCGAGACAGCGGTCGAAAGAGCCCCCGAAGACTGAGAAATCATCCATGAAAACTTCCATGCTGTCTTCCATTAACTCGTGAAAGATTGCGGTCATGCATCACTGAAAAGTGGCGGGAATGTTACACAACCCAAAAGGCATCCTCTTATAGGCGAATGTTCCATAAGGGCAGGTAAATGTGGTTTTTTCTTGGTCCTCAGGGGCTATGGGGATATGGAAATACCCTGAGAATCCATCCAAGAGACAGTAGTACTCGTGCCCGGATAATCTTTCCAACATCTGGTCAATGAACGGGAGAGGAAAGTGATCCATTCTGGTGGCATCGCTGAGCTTTCTATAATCGATGCATACCCGCCACCCAGTAACCATTCTCTGGGGTACCATCTCACCGTTGTCATTTTTCACCACATTCATTCCTCCTTTCTTTGGTACAACCTATACAGGACTAACCCACGGGCTATCCGAAATTGGGTAAATCAGCCCTGCACACACGAGTTTGATAACTTCCTTTTTTACCACCTCCTTAATGTTGGGATTCACCCACCTCTGGGGTTGCACGGCTGGTTTATAGTCTTCTTCCATAAGAATCTTATGCATGCAAAAGGTTGAGTCAATCCCCTTAATGTTGGCTACACTCCATGCAAGGACTCCCTTATATTTCTTTAGGACTCCTAAGAGCCTATCCTTTTGCTCATGTTCAAGGGAAGAGTTTGTGATTACTGGCAGTTGATCCTCTCCCTGGAAGAAGGCATACTCCAGGTAGTTTGGGAGTTCTTTAAGTTCTAGCTTAGGTGGTTCGATAATGGAGAGCTTTAGCTTGTTTTCAGGTTTACGGAGTTCGAGCTGTTCAGTAGTCTCTTGTCTGGGATAGAAGGAGACTGCGCTAGCGCCCTTCGTCTTCTCCTCCTCTATTATGGGGGGGAAACTCTCATCCCGTAACCAGGCTTCTTCAATTTGTTCATCAACACAGTTGTCAATGACATCGGTTAGTTCATCGACCTCTCCGATGAAATAGAGCCGGTTAGCTGCTTCGAGAGATAGATTCATAGTGTCTTTAATATCAAAGGTCAAGCTATCGGTTCCTACTCATAAGGTTAACTTGCCATCGTGAACATCAATGACTGCACGAGCGGTAGCAAGAAAGGGTCTCCCTAAGATGATGGGCACCAGGTCATCCTCCTCTATCTCTAAGATGACAAAGTCAACCGGAAATTTGAACTTCCCTACTTTGACTAGCACATTCTCGCATGTCCCCAAGGGATATTTGACCGATCTATCGGCTAGCTGGATGTTCATACTGGTAGGCTTTAGTCCGGAATATCCTAGTTTAAGGAACATGGAGTGGGGCATGAGGTTGATGCTTGCACCTAAATCGACAAGAGTGTGGAAAACTAGAAGGGGGGTTGAATAGTTTACCGTTTAAAAACTTTAAACTTGTTGTATCAAATGTCCATTTTTAGCTTGTTCTAATATAAAAGATGTTACTTGTAGTTTATGACTAACATCACTTAAAACATGTTATCACACAAGTACAATCAACAAGTCACAACACAAGCAATCACATAATGCAAACATTAAAGTAAGGCAATAAGTAAAAGGAAAGTGCAAACCAAACACGAGGATTTATAGTGGTCCGGTCACGGATCTCCTTTCCGCCCTACTCCACTCCTCGAGTACCCAACTCGAGAGTTACTTCACTAGATCAACAACCTCCCTTTTCGGCGGAGAAAACCTTACAATCGTCGCTTACACTTTTACCGACACTAAGCTAGATGTCGAGTTCTTTTACAAGGGTACAACCACTCCCGTTCGTCGCTTACACTTTTACCGACACTAAGCTAGATGTCGAGTTCTTTTACATGGGTACAACCACTCCCGTTCGTTGGTTACACTTTTACCGACACTAAGCTAGATGTCGAGTTCTTTACCAAGGGTACAACCACTCCCGCTATGTTTTGTGGCCCAACATAAAAACCTTGTGTTTTATGGCACAAACACATAAACCATCTAATCTACATTGTTATGATACAATGATGATCCAAGACATAAAAGTCTAATGGATATGCATGCCTAATCTACATGAACTTCTTGAATAAGAAGTCTTCAACCATTGAGGATGTCAAGTGCCCTTGAATCTTCATATGTTGGAATGCTTTAATGAATGATGATTTCAAGATCTTGTAACCTTCTTGGTGGATCATGAAGTATGATATGCTTACAACAAAGATGAATGTTAGAAGCATTATGATCATTATGGAATGGGTGATAATTGTATGTTTCTACATTGTTTGCTACTGATCTAGATATGGGTTTTATGGTAGAGAGAAACTATGTGTGAAGTCATCAACCCAATTAGAAAACCATGGGTTGCTATTTATAGCCAAAGGTTTCAGCAGACCCACTGATCTGGCGGAACCCTTTTGAGGGTTCCGCCCCCTATGCCCGAAGGTTCCGCCCCTTATGCCCGAAGGTTCCGCCAGAACTTGGACATACTACTTTTTGCAATAACTTTCTATACCCAACAATGTCACATCAAGTTATTTCATGCATTGACTCAATGTGGAATACTTCCAAAATGTGTAAGAGATTTATGGATGGTCAAACACATAAACTTTCCATAAATGAACATGATGTGATGTATATATATATATATATATATCTACATTATATATAACAGGAGGCATTTGAAGAAAATGCCACCTTATTGCCCAGTCAATGCCCAGTAATTCAATTTCAGTCATGTCATCAGCCATGTCATCACATTATAATTTATTTTGTATTTACATTTTTTTTAACACTAAAATTCGGAAATTTTAAAAAATTTTACCAATTCAAGGATCGAACCTAGGGAGGTAGAAATATTAATAAACATGATAACCACTAGAACAATGCATGTTTTGAGTTATATCTTGCAAGTTAATATCCATAAACCTATGCAACAGATAAGTAGGAAGATCCCTACAACTTAGGTAACCCTAATCAAATTAGATATACGTAAAAAAATCACACCTCATTCATAATATACTTTTCCTCAAAAACCCTAATATCCTTTTTCCTCATAATCTCCTTCAATGATCGGTTTATGGATTTTTGTGTTTTCTTCATCACAGGTTTGCAGGTTTGCAAGAAAGCATTGATGTTGAATCAAGGTCAGTATCTACTTTTCTTGCACAAAATCCTAATATCAGTCATATCGTACCTTTTTCTCAAAACGATGACGCATGTTGTGTTTTATTTTACAGCACCAATCTATTATTTGACATATTTAATCTTTCTTAATTGCAACCGAAGGGCGTGGCAATACGTAGGAGAAGTTTTCTGTCCACCGAAGTAAGTTGAACATCTGTTTATTTAACTCTACAAGCAGACTTTTATTACTCTCAGTCGTATGATTGTTATGCTACTAAATATGTATAATATGTATTACGAAGGACGGGTACAACTGTCTCATTGACATTACCATAGATTTATGAAAGTGTATTATGGCTCTTTTACTATTGTGGCTCTTTTTGTTCTTTATGTAAGTTATTACTTTCTTCGTAGAATTAATGGTCACATGGATTTGGTTCGTAATCAAAACATTGCCTTCTCATTGAGGGTCTTTTCTTTTTTCTTTTTTTTTCTTCTTTATGTCGTCGGCTTTCACCATGTGCTAGGAATAAAGTTGTGGATGGATTGGGGAATTCCTCACAAACTTCCTCTACGCTCTTAACTTCAAGATTGTTATTACATGATTATTTACTGTTTAGTACTTTGTAAACTATCTGCTTCATGTGAAGTTCTTACCCAAGTGATTGTCGTTGCAGGCACTTAAGGTTATAAATGATGAAATGCATTGTGACATCATCAAGATTTGTCGTTTAGGAAGAAAGAAGGTAGTGATTACTAATGTGTAACTTATGTCGTTGTCATTCGAATGGTTTGTTATTTTGTAAGATTTGATGCAAGAAAGCTGACTGCCATTATGTTTACTTCTCATCAGCCACCATTCTCTCAAAAATTAGGATTTTCATAACTAAATTTACAATCTTTAACCAGGTTTATTCAATATCTGATTCCTATTTCAATTATTATGTGATTCTTCGTGATAGGTTATTCGATCATGGGTATTCTTAAATTATGATTTTGATTATGCTTACTTTTGATTAAAGGTAATAATTTCATTTTTTTAAGGTTTTTTAATATTTTAATTTTGGTCATGAGTTACCGATGACTTATTGTGTGATTACCAATTATGGTGTTCGAATTGGCGTCAGGAATTGATAGCGAGTATGTTGATGATCAAATGTTAATACTATGTACATCAGTTGTGACATGGCGATTTCCACAATTTCCTTGTAAACGGATTGTTTTGTTCCAGTAGACTAACGAAGAGTAAATGTTCTTCAAACTTTTACTTCGTTGCTTAATCACTTATATTTTAAGAATTTGTTTTGTTTGAGATATGGTTTATTCATATGGTGGGCGATACAGAATGACCTGCTTGGGCTCCTTTACGCGATAACTGAATGCTCACAACTTCTAAGTTAGAAGATTGGGATAAGGCATCTGACTGAGCTCGATCAGTTGAGAGTGAGGCTAAAGCTTTACTCGGTTTTAAACGAACAAGTAATTAATTTCCGTGAACCATTTATATTTACTAATTTGAAATTTTGTATTTATATTATATTTATTGTTATTTGTATTTGTTTGGTTCAGATGGATTACCTCAACCTATGGCCTTCAATAGAAAAAGAACACGATCTTTCTTTGTCTGGTACTTTATTTTAAAAACACCCCCTTTTCACTATTATATTCATTTTAATGTAGGTAAAGACTACCAGTTGGACCATTCTTACACATCTGATACGGTTTACAGTCCACAACAGAAGCATATCCGACACCCCCTTTCCACCATTTTTAATGTTGTGGGCAAGAGCCAAGAGGGGGTGGGTTTGGGTAGTGAGTCATTTTTAGAACAAATTAGTTTTGGCTGGTTTGGGTTGACCCAACTCACGTTTTACACATTTTCAGGTTTTTAATGAATAGAGGTGTAGGTAGTTGCATGATACCTGGAAGTGGCTACTCACCGAGTTTGCATCATGTTATGGGGTTTCTGAAGCTTATACAGAGCTAAGGTACTGACTTGCTCTTCTTTAGTTAAATTTGTCACAAACACTCAAAGCATACCTGATTTTGAGTTAAATTTAACTCAAGAAGCAGCAAGTAAATGCATGAAATGCAATTTACCTGATTCTCTGTTTCATGTCTAACTTATCTCATTTCAATGCATTTTGATATCTAAGTTCTCATTATATAACACTAAAGTTTTGTTTTTTACATGGAATTCTTCATAATATAATATCACTGTTAAGTACTCATTGAAGGGTAGGTTGATTGTGACATAGATATGGGGTGTTTGGGATTGCTTTATTCAAACTGTGTGTCTTTTCATGTCCACCACCAAATTATGACCATCAATCGCTGCTACTATAGGTTTTCTTGCAGCTATAGTCAGGAAAATAACCTCAGTTATGAGTGTTTTGACACTCATAATTTTAGTAAAACGTCCAATGTGTGTGTTTGTGTGTGAGATTACTTACTTCCCTTGCAATACAGGTTGAATGGGTGGGCGATACAGAATGACCTGCTTGGGCTCCTTTACGCGATAACTGAATGCTCACAACTTCTAAGTTAGAAGATTGGGATAAGGCATCTGACTGAGCTCGATCAGTTGAGAGTGAGGCTAAAGCTTTACTCGGTTTTAAACGAACAAGTAATTAATTTCCGTGAACCATTTATATTTACCAATTTGAAATTTTGTATTTATATTATATTTATTGTTATTTGTATTTGTTTGGTTCAGATGGATTACCTCAACCTATGGCCTTCAATAGAAAAAGAACACGATCTTTCTTTGTCTGGTGCTAATAAAGATCTAGAGTCAAGCACTCTCTGACTTCCTATAACCGAAGGTGCATGGATATGTCATTTTTCCAAAATATGTTTAGTTAGATTTCATTAGCTGTGGCAAAATGGGCGGACCGGGCAGGTTGGGTAATGGTTTAAAATGTATCCGGGTCAAAACATGTAACTTTTTGGTACCGGGTTGACCCAAAGCGCTTTTGTTCATAGTTTTTAGAATCTTCAATACATCACAAGTGTGTCAATAATGTAAATATTTTATGCATTAAATTACAATTTGACCCATTTTCAACCAATTTAACCCAATTAAATTGATTTTTTTTTTGTTTTTTTTGCTTTTTCTGTATTATTTTACATTTGACCTGTTATTGCCATATTTACATTTCATCATCTGATAGTATAATTTTACAAATTTTATCCACTACTGTATCCCCTTGCAGCTAACCAGTTACCATTATTTGCAATCTCATCTTTGACATTGCACTTTGACATCTTGCATAGGCCACTTGCCACACGAATATTGGAGCATAGACTTTGCCATATGGAATAGTTTGTAGAAACAAAAGCAGCCCAATAGTTTGGCGTCCTTAAACTGATTACCACATTCATCCCTTTGTATTTCGTTTGTAGGTTTTTAGTGTTATTTTAAAAAATATTTCAGAGCTTATTTGTCTTCCTTATTTGAGAAAAGATCATGAGCTCACGTTTTCTGGTTTATGAGGTTATTAGGTTGGAACTTTTGTACTTGATTAAGTACATAAGCTAAATTTGATAAATTCTTTTATAACCAAAAAAAGTGTGGTTATGAACTTTTGCATAATTTGCAATTTTTTTAAGAAATTGAATGTTTAACTTTGAGTTACTCACAAAATCCATGTTCAATTTTATTTAGTTTGTGTTTGAAAACAGGTGTTCAATTTTTTTCTATGAAACGCCTCATTTAAAAGATACTAAAGGTTTTATTCAGTATAACGGCTGTTACAGATTAGTTTTAAATGAATACTTTTACAGGTTGTTAGGGATACATCGCTCATAAATTGCTTACAGCAACTGTTATTTTATTAATTTAAGAACCCTTATTGAAACCACTAATAGTGGTCCATTTATTGCTATTGACTGTGAACTAAAATTTATATTCTCAGATTGGACATGCTTATGATTAGAGCATGAGACATACACATGAATAAAGATGTCATGAATGTACATGTAGCTACAACCTATGAGGTGCCAAGGTGCTAACCGAAAAAAGCGAGCTTGTGAGCTTAGCTGACTAAATGAACAAAAAAAATACAATTGCAATTAGATGGTCAGAGTTATGCCCATTGGTGTTATTTAATAAGATGCTTAAAATCTGTGTGCAGATATGTGCATGTTTATTGCTGAAAATTTTCGTACCATCCTTTTTTTGGTTTATTAACTTGGAAAATGGATAATATGTTTTTGGAGGTCATGTATTAGGTGAAAAATTACACATTAAGAAGGTAGGTACAATCATATCTTGAATCCATTATTGCCATATTCGAGCTTTACAAGAATTAATATTGGTGAAAACTTTTGTTATTGGAGAAAAGGCAACTGCTGAAGCTATTGGAGATGCCATTCCTGAGAATAGAGCGGAAATCGTGCATCTTCCAGCCACCATGGATCTTGATGGCATAACGAAAGGATATCTTAGAAAAGCTTGGCATGCAAAGCAAGTGGGATTGTGTATTCATGTTTAAGGGTACATAGAGACTTTACGTTGATTTTTCTGACCAAAAGTTATCAGATTTTATTTAGCTATGTTTATGAATCGCAACAAGTTCAGACCATGAGGAATGTAGCAACAGCAGTTGTTTCATATGTCTTTATATAATTAAAAATGTTGGACAGATAGTTTGTTTTTAATGAATAACGTAATGTTTTTGTTTGTGTTAACAGAGATCAGGACGTGTTGAGGAGAAGATAGAATTGCTTCTAGCAACACTTTCAAGGAAGGCAATGACGTAGATGGAAATTGATTGAAGCTTGCTAGATCACAAGGAAAAAGGATTAAAATCACTGTAGGACAAGAGTATTCGAGGTATAAATGTACAATCTTCTATAAAGTTTTAGCTTATGCTTTTAGTTGAAACTTCATATATTTTGTTTCACATGCCAGAATTGTGAGGGACCTTTCATCAAGGTACTCTTACGTCAATAGGACCAATGAATGCCACAAAGGTTTCTCTTCATAAAAGTTATCAAAATAAGCATGAATTATGGATCCTACCCCACAGATTCTGCCGCCATTTCATCCAGAATCATTTAGGTGTCCCACTGATTGAAATCACTAAAAAAGTGGTTATGAGTCGAGATTACAACAATGGTGACTTATGCGAACAATATTTTGTAGAGCCCAATGAATTATGTATCTCATATAGTAGATACTTGAAAGTCATTGACCTTATTAGTCTAAAACTTGACGGTCCTGTTGAGGTTGTTCAACGTATTTGTTATGTAGGTCCTGCTTATTATGCTTAAGAACATAAAAACTTGCGATACCGGCCCTGTATCTCGGATAAAAAGATGTAACATGCAATTTTAAAATAGAGAATGGAGTAGATGGTGTAAAGAAAACACATAGCAACGCAGTTTGACTGTTTTCCCATTCCATCATGGAACAAATGAAAATGAACAATAGAATGGAACGAAATTACGTTATTCCCAGTAACATAGAAGTCTCTGCACACTTTGATTATATACGTGTTCTTTCACTTATGTTTCTCATGAACTTCAGTAAACAATGTTTATCCTTGGATTTCTCATTAATTCCTACTATTGCGAGATTTTAAAATTGTAATTAGGAAGATTTTGATGCCATTGTGGGCGAGACGTATCCTGCAGCATGGACATATATGATGGCTGGAAACAAGCAAACAGTTTAGTGCTTCCCGCATACAAGAAACTTATTGATGCAAAACTTAGGATTGGGGTATACAGGTAAATGATTAATCCTAATTTCGAAACTAAGATAAGCGGCTATTTTAGTTGTTTATCTATTATGCAACAACAACAAAGTGGATCTCAAACGGGCGAGTTTACAAATAAAGAAATACCTAAAAGGAGAATGGGTTGAACAGGTTGAAGGCTATCCAAAGTCTATTATCAATGGTTGCAACCTCCTAAGCAGCAGTCCTTAAGTTGGAAAATGATATCATTGATTTAGATATCGTCTTCAGGATGATGATGGGTATGTTCCGATAGATAGATTAATTGCTCTCTATAGTATTATTGAAAACTGAATTCATATACAATTAATAGATTTAATTTCCGATACCTTCTTATTATGTGATTTGCAGCTACGTATATAATTTTTGGTAACCTTCTTATTAACTGAAGTGATATTTAATTTATTTTTATATTTTTTTGCTATAATGTGTATCTTTACTGTTCAGTGTCATTTGCAAGTAGGTTGGTAGAGTACAAAATGAAGCTTAAAAATATATTACAGAAATAAATTTTTTTTCCTTATAATAGAATTTTGATTTACCTGAATCAGATGCGTTGGAAAAGAGGAAGGCTCCTTCAGGTGCGCTAAACAGTGATGACTTCATGTTAGAAGACGTACGTACACCTTATAGTGTTCCTGGCAAGAGGCATTGTACCAGAGGCAGTCGTTCATATTATACTCCTGATGCGCCATTAAGTGGTATTGATTTTACTCGATACGTATATGATGAAACTCTGTTATATGAAGAAGGATCCTCTTTCTGTGATCCCACGGGAGAATGACATCCAGATGCACCATTTATTGACGAGCTTGATGCAACAACGGCTAAGAGCTCAGGTACTTCTGCTGGTAAGGATTTCGTGATTTTTAGATTGGTTGATATTTTCATGCAAAACAATGGAACAAGTTTTGACTGATGCGAGTAAATTGGTCACCCACCATGAAACTTAGTTGTATAAAAAAACAATAGAAGGGGCTATTATTAGTGTTGTTGCAGGGATTTTATAACTAAAATTTGTATCGACCAACTTCTTAACCAGAAGGTATGCCTTATTTATCCTTCTGATTGACTTTTTCGCTATAATTTCTTTTTCATTCTACTGGGTTGTAAAGACAACGCTGAGGTATGGACTAAAATTTTTGTTTAAATCTTATTTAAATAGTTGAAGTGATTTAGGAAGCAATAAGCCATTTACAGTAATAAATACGCATTAGCCGACTTTCGACCATTTAATTGATCTCACATTCAGCATATGCTATAGTTTTTACAAATTTGACCTACTACAAATAAAATACAACTAAATTGGCCCTATTTATAAAAATGCAGACGATGTTTAGATTAGTTTATTTTTCGGGCTTATGAGCTTATATGAAAATCGGAAAAAACATATGGCTTATGAGCTTTTAATTGCATTTTAATTAAAAGCTCCAAAAGTTATATTATATTAGATGTGTGATTATCTATAGAGAACTAAACACATCTGGACCCGTTTGTCTTTGATTTTGAACAAGCTTCTTTAAGTGAAGAAGGCGTGAAGGAGCTCATTTGGAAAGAAACCTTGAACTTCAACCCATATAGTATAATGGTGGATTAATCTCTATTCCAAATCCTTTTATTTGTCAAGTGATGATTGACGAGTGTTATATCTTTAGTTTTGTAGAAAAGTGTATGATATGCTACTGAGTTTTCCTTATTCGTGTTGATCGTCAATGTCGAGCTGACTTTGGTGATTTGTCTTTCTATCATCTGTATTCATATTATGTAACCAATTTTTTATGTTTGTTGAAAAAAAGCAAATGGATAGATTAATGATTGATATTTGTATCTTTTATGCTCATGATAATACTGCGTTGATGGCTTATAATCCTTGCATCAAGATTCAAGAGTTATATGTCCATTTGGAGTTTGGGTTTGTAAGTAAAAAAACTGACAAGCAGTGTGATTTAAGAACATTATAGCTCTTGAAGTCCTGAGCCTAATTAGAAGCAACATGCGTTTTAACAGGATCGACTCCATTTTTAATTAAGTTACCTTTCTCTATACATATATCAAGTTTTATTTCATGGTTGTATTATAAAATTTGGGACCGCTTTTAAGATTTTTCAATTTGTGTTTGTTTTGTTTAGCAAATTTGACAAACTTTCCAAAAATGAAAGCAATATTGGTTGTTCGTTTTCTTAGGGACAGTGGACTGGATATATCTAATTTACTTCAACCTTCTTTAAGGGAACTATTACACATGTGAAAAATGAATGCAGTGCTAGGCGAATCGTGCATACATCATTTGGGTCAAATGAGTTGACAGTCGTCGAAAATGCAAACTAAATGCATTACGGTCTTACGTATTAAACAATATTTGCAATGCTCAAAAAAAGAGAGCAACTAACATATATAGGCTTATTGCATATTTTATAATAAGGATAACAAGCGATCTTCCACTTGATCTTCTTCCATTACTCATCATACTAATTGTTTAATTCATGACGGGGTTGAGACTAACTCATTTGTACATTTGCTTCAGCTTAAGTAAGTCATTTTTCCATATAGCAATGTTAAATTATATTATTTCTTTAGTTGATTCTATAATAGATATGCATACGAGGACAATGACAAAGGCTAAGATTGGCTATTGGTGCTGCAAGTATGGATTTTAGTAGCCTTAGCTTCTATAACTACAATGGCTTTCATGTTGGTTGGCATAAGGTTTTATCGTGAAGGTCAATACATAATTTTTTGATCTTAAATCTGAACTGGCTAGGTAAGATAGAAAATTCTAGAAGTGACAATTTCGATCTAATGACTTATGAATGCGCTGACTTGGGCTGTTTTTTTTGTAGGAGTATTAATCTCAAATGGTGACGTCAATTTGAAGAAAGCCATACAGAATCCCACCCCCGCGTTGGAGCAGAGATGTTGGTGGTAGGTTTTAAATGACCATTTTTGTTTTTTCCCACATTTTGCTTATCGAAAATAGACATGCTTTTATGACTTATCTATGGAAGTCTCAAGTAGTTAAGTCTAATTGGTGGTGTGTAAGTTGTCACCAGTATTGAACAACAAATTGAGATGGGAATTGTATTTATTTTTGTGCATGATGAATTTTTATTTCTGCCTATGGTTTCTGTCCTATAGTTGTCAATCTAATGTCGTTGAATGCATGTTCATCTGGTAATCGCTTTTCATTTCAAATGTTAATTCACCTCAATATTCATTAATTTTACTAAATTCTTTTGATCTTGTGATTGGATACAACAAAGGAAGAAGTTAATTAAAAAATTTTCTTGGAATTTTTGCCCATTTTGGTTTTGCGTCATGGAAGTATTATATAACATTAAATAGTCAAGGTCAGATAATTGGCGTTTAAAGAACAGTCATGAACTTTAGTTGTTCAAAATCTGATTGTGCAACTTTAAATTGTTATAATCAAATATTTCACAATGCAAATCTGAACACCCCGTTGCACTACCGAAAAACACATGGTACTTTATTCTCTTGACAGAGTACTCTACTTTATGAATGAGATGATGTGTTCATTTATCTGTTGGGAATAGTAATATGTAGTTTCAGACTCTCAGATTACGTGCAAAATCCATTATGCAACATATGTGCCATCTAATCGCGAGTATCTATAGTCTTTCTATAAGAAGATACCATGTATATATCCGATATATCATTTTTCATTTTGTGTAACATGCTGAAACTATTTTCTTACACTATACAGTACTATAAAGGTGTATCCTAATGCGATTGTTGCGCATCCTTCTAATCAAAGTCAACTTGCATTGGGACATTCGGATGGTAGAGCTTATGTGACTAAGACAACAGAATCAGACAAAGAATGGGGAAGTGATCCGTTATCCAAAACAAATACACGGTCTAGCAGGAACCATGTTGCCCAATAACCAACCAAACCTTAGGCGGTCTGATTGGCCAAATGTTGTAGTTTACGTTCTTGATCCATGAAGTTGGTAACCTTCTACTGATACAGAGCATGCATTCAAGAAAACAAACACTAAGGGTAAATATGCAGTAGTTAGTTGAATCTATTTGTTTTAATTACTCTTTAAAACATACTTCACATACTGTCAATAAGTAAAGCAATTCATACTTGGCAATGTTTTATTTGTTGTTTTTTACATCTTTAATTTTATATGGTCTTTTACTTGTGTTTTATGGTGCTACTTTTGTAAAACATCAATTTACAAAATTAATGCATACGACTCCAACAATAAAGAAAGTTTCTAAGAGAAAAGTTAGGAGGTTGTATGAACTTTAAGTTTGACCCACTCATCCCATTTGACACATTCTGTTTACAAAAGTTTTATTATGACATGACCTTTTAAGAGGTAAATATATGAACATTTATACTGCATGTTCTCATATAAGCTGGATCCAAAAGAACCACACAAGGACTTCGTAATGGCAAGTGTTATATGTTGGACACTTCTAATCATTGAAAAAACCTTTGACACGCTATAGTAAAATATGCCAACTACAATTAAAAGACATAACCAAAATGACATATAACAAAAACATAAACATAAACAATACATCCATGTAAAAAAACAATTAATACTTAATCACACCTAATCAATTATTACAATTAATTAACAACCATCTATTATATTATTTTTTTTTGGGTAAAAAACCATCTATTATATTATTTTTTTTTGGGTAAAAAACCATCTATTATATTATTAAGCAACAAATAATTACAAGTCATGCCCGCCCATCGGGCGAGCTTCGAAATCTAGTGTATATATATATATATATATATATATATATATATATATATATATATATATATATATATATATATATATATATATATATATATTTCTATTTTAAGGTTAAGAAATATATATGAAAGTAAACTTGTAAAAAGTATATATTACCTAAGTAATATTGTTATAGTAAGTTAATGAGTTACTAAAAAATGTTTGATTCCTAATGTTATCACATTTTTATCATTTGTAAAACTTACTAATATTAATTTAACACCTAAAGTGACACTTACACCTAAAGTGCACTTTGACACCTAAAATACTTAAAGACCCAAAAAGTATTTTATTCATTCTAAATGGTTGGTCAAGAGGTTTGATCATAATGCTACATAACAAATATGTACGAACCTGTGTTGTAGCATACGATGACTCGAGACGTTGAGAGGTGTTGAATGTTTGTTGAGACAAAGTATGATTACAAGTAACTTGTACATTTTACGTTATGCATCAAGTTATACGTTTGTCATCAATCAAAACAAACGAGACTGTATAGATCAAATATCGTAATATTTGCACTAACAAAGAGCATTCTTTATCGATAGAGATCCTATGGAACAGGGCAAGGTGAAGCTGCCTGGATCGTCTACCTTTTTTGGTAGCCCTCGTTGGGTCACCACCGAACATTCTTCTCCCAGAGTCGCAAGACCTTCGAGTTTCTTTCGGTTGGTAAGCAATCTTTTGAAGTATGAGCTATACTTGGGCATGTGATAGCAAGCATCAAGAAGAGGTATGGTGACCACTGAATCTTTTAGATATGACAAGAATTTCTTATTATCGTTTTCAATCTTCTGGGATTTTAGGCGAGATGGAAATGGGATTCTCACAGGTTGGTTAGGTGGAGTTGGTGGAGATGGGGTCACCAGAGGAGGTTGTTCAGGTGCCTCGTTGCTCACATTACCTTCCTCCTCGCGGGGGTCGTTTGGCTCAACGGTGATAGGATGTTGGCTTGGATAAGGAGGGTCCTTGGTTGTTGTTCCAGCTCGAGTAGTAACCGCGAGCAGGGGATCTTTTTGGCTTACTGGGGGCCTGTTATGGCCATCAAGGGTGGCATTAAGCTTATTGAACCATTTTTCCATGTCATTCTGTTGCTCAGCGATGAGCTCGTCAAGCCCTTTCAATTGTAAGCCTTTTTCCTGAGTAAAGTGACCAAGGTCATCCTCAAAAGTGCTTCTGATTTTGTATTTAGGGCCTTCCTCTCATTCTTTTCTTTTCACCAGATTCCCCCAAAGGGTATAATCATCGTTTTTGGTAAAAAGGCAAAAGGGAGGGGTCAGCGTAGATGTCATGTCCTGACAAACACGCATGTTCGGTCGTGGTTTCTCCTCCACATTCTTCTACCTCATGCGGGCCCCCACAGTAGTCGCAGATCAAGTAAGGATTTGAAAGTTGTTTAGTTGTTCGCGACCCTGCAAGGTATTCCATCCTTCCGTGAATTTTTCTTAGTCGATTTGAGAGTGTTTGTGTGATCTCGGATGTGCTCGTAGTCGAATCGGGTTCATCCCAAGTATCGTCCTGGTCTTGAGCATATTCCTCAATCCTATTCCACCCTTCCTCGGCGCTCAGATTAGCTATTTTCCTTTTTCTTGAATTATTGATTCCGTTTTGGTCGTTTGGGGAGACATTGTCGTAGAAGATTTGGACCAGAAGCCAAAGTTCGATGCCATGATGGGGAACTTGTCTTATTGAATCCTTGAATCTAATCCATGATTTATGGATGGGTTCGTCCTTTCCCTTTCGGAAATGGAGGATCCTATCCCTAAATACTGAGGTTTTCCCTGCTGGGAAGAACCTCTCATAAAACTTGGATATAAGTTGCTCCCATGTAAAAATAGACTCGGAGGGAAGTCTATCATACCACTCTTTGGCTTTTTCATAAAGAGTGAAAGGGAAGAATCGTAATCGGGACGTGTCTCTAGTGGCCCCATCCGTATGGAGGGTGTCCACTATCTTCAAGAAATCCCTGATATGTTGAATTGGGTCATCGATATGTAGTCCATAAAACTTTCATACACTTTGGACAAGCCAAACATCGCTTGCACGCAAGACCTCATCGGTGCGTTCGTTTGGGAAAACAATGGAATTTGAGAAGCCACGAGGATTCGGGGAGGAGTAGTCCTTAAGGCGCTTAGGGGTGGGAGTTTCGGGGGGTGCTCATATCGTTGTTGGATTGGGGCTAGAGGGTGATTATCTGAATCTTCTTCAGAAAGGGCCTCATCAAAGTTGATGGCTATGCTAGATGGTTCGGGTGTTGAGAGAGATTGCTTTAGCTTATGCATTTCCCTTTCAGGTTCTGCATATGGCAAAACAAGATTTCTAACAGAACTATGACTCCTAGTGATTCTAAGGTTAGAGAGATCTTCATTTTCCGTGATGGCGGATAGTGATGGTTACGAACAAAGGAACGAAGAAATAAGATAAACTAAAGAAAACCTAAAAATAAAAATAAAATATTACTAGAAAGGAATCTAGCAAGTAGACCTAATAAAAAGAAATCCTAACCTAGACAATAACTATTCCTCGGCAGCGGCGCCAAAAACTTTATACGTGGGAATTGCACCCTCGCAACAGGTTTTATCTCTCAAGGGATCTCGAGAATCTTCCAACCCCCACCAGGCAGTGTACCTGATCGTTGTAGTATAGTATAGTGACAAGTACCAGGGGATTGATCGTTCAATTCAGGAATAGTGTCGCTAGGATTAGAAAGCCTAATAAACTAGGTCTAAAGGTGAGGGATGATTCTTTTGGTATTTTTATATTTTTATGAAAGCAAGTAAAATCTCGGGTTTTGAAGGAGTGGGCGGAATTAGTTGCTAGCCAACTAACTCAATTAATCTAAAGATGCAATAAAAGTAAAATAACAGAAATGAAAATTAAACTACTTATACTAATGTGGTGGAAACAATAATGAGGAAGGTTGTGTTTACTTAGATTTCATTACTCTCTAGATATCTTTTATAGGTTGATTAGCTTGTTACCATTGCATGGATGACGGGTCATATTCCTTAATACTAGTCGTAGGGCCGTGTACAATATTCCCTAACTCTATAAGATCCTACTTCACTCCTATGTCGAGCCGTTAGAAGCTCCTAACATGGGATCATTAGAATTCTCCTACGCATTAAATACAACCAAAAATCGTAGTACACCTCCGATCATGTTTCTTAAGACGTTCAAGCAAGTTACCAATGGATGTCTGCCAGTTTTCTTAAGCCTAATATCGAATACAATCATCCGTAACAATTATAAACAAACAATCAACCCATAATTAACATATAGGTTTCACTACATCTAAGCAAACACAATGAAAATCTAGCCTAGCATGTTAAAGAGAAGAAAAGCGTAAGATATAATCACACAACACATAGACATATTGAATTATTTGAATGAATATTTATCTTCAATTGAACATGGAAGAATCAAGGGGTTGGAACCCTTGAAAAACTGATAAAATTCGGACTAGGGTTTATTCCCTCAAAGTTGCACACTAATGAATGAAATTTGGAAAACTATATATAGATATTACATCGTGACGGCGTCATGTGTTAGCCCGTGAAGCCGTCAACTCGCCGCCTTGATAAAATCGTATTGCCTAGATCTATTTGTGACGCCGTCATGTGTAGAAATACTCTGGGCCGTCACTAATGTTTGGACCCTGACGGCCTTGGTGACGCCGTCAGGTCCTAGGCTTGAAAACTCTCTGGATCGTCACGTGTGTTTTCCACTTCCACCTCTTTTGTAACTCTTGACGCCGTCATGTTCAACATCTTGACGCCGTCAGGTACTGTTCCAGCAAGGAAATTTGAGACTTTGCCGTTTTCTTCACTTTTATGCTCCAAAAACGTCCAAAATGCTTCCTTTTCCCGATTCTTCCTCAAAAGTACCTAAAATGACAAAAGGAACGATTTAGGGCAATATTTGATCAAATAATCTCGAATTCGGGCTTAAATGACCCCTTAAAAGCGGTACACTTTTCGCCTCATCAAATACCCTTACACTTGAGATTTGCTTGTCCTCAAGCAAATGCGTTTTTATTCTAATCAATGGAACGATTTAGGGCAATACCCTTACACGTGATTAAAATTAAAGTTATGATGTGGAAATCTAGTAAACTTTGTAGTGTTTGATGCATCGTGGATGTTTTGTATAGATGATAAAATAATGATGTGGCAGTGATGTAGCACTGTATTGAACTTTGTATTATACCTTGTACTGGAGATGCTCTTATATCAAAAAATGGAAGAGATAATGTTTGTTTTATTGACTAGTTGTCTGTGGGTGGTGAAGGACCACGTGTACTTAGGGTCCGTTTGGTTTGTAGGTGGGTTTATGATTAGGATTTGGATTTAAATTTGAATTTGGTTTATGATTTGAATTTGAGATAACAGAAAATATTATATTTAATTCAAAATGATTATTTAAATAGTTAATAGAATAATTAATAATTAAATTTATTATTTTATTAAATATAAAGAGGAGAGAGATAGAGTAAGTAAAAATATGAGACCATTACTTTTTGTAAAACCTAACCCCCTAAACTACTTTTAAACAACCCCATATTTTTAGATTACAATTCAAATCTTAATCTCAAAATTTAAACCAAACATCTAATTTTTCTTTTGATCCCAAAACCCAATCCTATCCCCTCAAACAAATGGGCCCTTATTATTATTATTATTATTATTATTATTATTATTATTAGGTAAACTGGTAAAGTTAAGACTATAGTACTTACTTATTTTCTGTTTTGTAAAAGCATATTCTTCTTGAAAAATAAAATGTATTTGTTACATTATGTTCAAAAACAAAAGTGTTGCATCATTAAATAGATACATATATGATTAGAGTGTCTTTAAAGAATATAAAAGATTTTCTTTATTAACAAAAATATAAATGTTAATGTGGTGTTGAACTCGACAAAATACTACTCACATATTTCCCATTATAATCACTTTTAGAACGACAATTTGATGGTTAAGAGTTTTTAATTGATAATTATGAGTAATATTTGTTTTGATTTTTGAATGTTGTGTAATATTTGTTTGGAAGAGAATTTGTCATATATTAAAATATTATAAAACACGTAGACATTTTCTTGCCGTACCAATTTCTTGAATTTTAGGATATTGTCGTTTGCCGATACCCGTACCCCGTCCCCGTCCCCTCCACGACAATGCTACCCCTCCATGACCAATAATTAACTTCAAATTTACCAAAATGCCAACACATTTACATCCATTATTGATCTCAGATTCGAGATACCATCCAACGGTCCAGGTTTTGTCCTGTTGTTACGGGGAATGAATAATATTTTCTGGAGAAGCAAATAATAACTACATTTAAGCAGAGACGGAGACATTGGGGGAGCCAGGGGGTGCTCGGCCCCCTCCAACACGCCCAATTGCTTTGCTATTTACCTTATAAAATTTAAGCATATGATGCAACTATAGGCAAATGACCCCCCCTAACCTTTAGTTAAATTACTTTGTTAGCTTGAGAAAAAAAATTCGGCCCCCCTTATTCCTAATTCCTGGCTCCGTCCCTGATTTAAGTATGTAAAACCGTCTTAACAAGAGGGGAGACTCATAGCAAAATTGAAGATTTTGAGCAGAGCAACAAAAACCATAAAATTAATAATAATAATAATAATAATAATAATAATAATAATAATAATAATAATAATAATAATAATAATAAACTCTTTATCCACCAATATATCTTACATTTACCCGCTCTAAATAGGCATAGCATAACATTACTTTCCCTAAGGTAAGGATGCTGAGTCATCAAAATCAGGCTATGCCGGCTTATTGAGCGATAACTCTAGCGTCGGTGTTGATGCTTGGCCATTAAATTTATGTATCCGTCTCAAGTTATGTAAAGTTATGTACAGCATCGGATGAAACTTTAGGCACATTAATGGAGTCACCGATGTTGACGGTGGAGATTTCCCTGTTAGTGGCCAAGGCCTCCTGCAGTTTCCTGTTTTCCTCCTCCAATTTCTTCTCCCGCTTCCTTTTACAACGCCACGAAACCTGTATGAAGCAGGCTGCCCATGTCCTCCAAACTGGTGAATAGTGCCTAAAAATAATTTAAATCCAAGCTATTATTCCAGTCACAGATAAGTACATGAGCATAGAGATATATAATGTTGGTTCGAAATTGGCAATATAAACTAGTGTCAGTTGCATAAAAAGGTTCTGGTCACTTTTCAATTGTCACATCTCATCCCATACATCAGCTAATTGATTCTAGAAGCTACATCAGCTCCATGCATGAAAAAAAAAGGTCATAACATCAGCGGACATGTCATCATATTCAGTTCATGCCCCTTAGACTGAACTTTTGAAAAACTTGATTTTTTTTATCGAAATAGGCGAAAGTAGTGTGGGTGCGAAAAAAACATAATTATATTTAAGAACGTGGTCGAAATCAATTACTTTTAAAAAAAACTCTCCCTTAAAATATTTATTATATTTAGATGTAGATTGAAATAGGAGAAAGTATAAAATTGAAGCCGTTTTGGCAGACCAATATGAAAGTTTGAGAGTCCTAGCATATAGTGGTTATCCTAAATAAACGAATGTATCAATATTCAAAAAATACCAAAAATGGGAACCGTCGAATCTGTGATTACCTAAAAATGCGTTGGAAAAGCTTGCTGTTGTGAAGCTTAAACTGGGATACCACAAACTTGAGTTCGTCAGCCCCTAGAGAAAATGCTTCAACATCTGAAACTGCTTTGACTGTTCTAGTTGAAAAAGGATGTCTTTGGTTTGTAGGATAATTCAAAGCCCATGTGAGAAGCTCTTCACCACAGAAGTCACCGGCCGTTAAGTTGAAGGAGCTGCTCCTTTCGCTATCAGTTGTCATGCTTTGTAATGTGCCACTTGTAATGAAGATTATTTCAGGTACTGGATCTCCCTCTCGGAGCAAGTAGCTATTCTCTGTGCAAAGAACTGGCTTCAGACGGTCACACATAGCATCCATTATATGTTCATCCATGTGTTCAAACAAAGGTACCTGTAACAAATAAATTCTGATTAAACCATTTCTTTTTGCATTCCGTATGCTCCAATTTAAGGGTACTTATGTCCTTTAAAAGAATGGGTGAAGTAAAGATGTATCACTCACTCTCCGTACTGAAGACAAGCAAAGATGGCGTTTTATGTCCCTCCTCAAGTCCCGAGGAAGGTCTTTGACAAATGAATCTAACTCAACACCCCTTGTTACTTTCCATTTGTACTGCTTGTGTCTCCTAACACGCTGCCTCAACTCCTCAGAGAGGGAAATATGTGACATGAGGTCCTCTGCTTCTCGCCTTTTTTCTTTCATCTCTTCCACTCTAAGAGTAAAGTTTGAGTAAGACTGCAAATATTTCTGTAACAGTAGAAACAGGAGATTAAGGGTATGTTTGGCGAAATGGGCTGGAGTTGGGGCTGGGGCTGGGGTTAGAGCTGGGGCTGGGGCTTATATTATAAGCCGAAATTAAAATTTGTATTTTTATAAACTTGTTTGGCAAATGGGCTCAGGCTGATGCTTATTATTGCAAAATTACTAAAAAGGTCATAATTAAATGAGTGTTAGATATTTTTGTGGGTAAATAAGTAATTTATTCTTCAAAAGCCCCGGGCTTAACTTTGTAGCCTCTTTTATGGGGCTAAAGTTTTTAGCTGGCTTATTTTATAAGCCCTTCCATAAGCCCCATGACAAACGAGACTTATTTAATTAGCCGGCTTATTTTATAAGCCCAAGCCTCCATAAACCCCTTAAAGGCCCTCCCCAAACATACCCTAAGTGAACAGCCATATATATTGGCGGGTGACATGGCAAGGTAGATCCAAAACAAACTAAGATCATGTTATATAAACATAAAAGAATATGATACAGAATGATTGCTAAAATGAATCCTTCAACAAATTATTGTTCAGTTACTATCCGATAAATGTTATGTTCATTGTGACCTATGCTATGGGTTCTGATTTATACCGCTGCACTGTTATTATACATGCACAATTGTTACATTACTAGCAGTTTCACTCGTAAGTATATAGGTGCTCAAAAAAAGATTAAATAAACAAGTTACGGTGTCAAGACAATAAGAAAATATCAAAATCACTGCAAATAATCTAGCTAGGGTCAACCCTGGCATAGGGCCGGCCACACCACAATCTAAAGATGTCATTTTCTCGGAAAACATACCCAGCCAGTTGGATTTAAGTACCGACGGATAGAGGAAAAACTGATTTGGATTCGGCACGGTATTTGTTTATCAGACCAGCAAAAGCCTATGTTTTACTCATCTTGACTTACCTTTCATTTCCCAAATTAATATCTCCCAGTTGATCTCCTCTCCCTACAACATTTTCCCATGCTCTACCCCTTTTCCCAGTCAATTCACACAAGATCACCAATCCAGTTAAAGGGCACGTGGAAAATATCAATCTATCCTACCTAAATGAATCTTATACATGCTTGACCTTTCATAACTAAGATATTAATTTTGAAAAGCAAAAGAATACAGAGTAATTAGTAAACAAACATATCAATATCCCATATACGGGGTCACGAACATTATGAATGCTTGTTAGATGGTATGAAATATCAACAACCTTGAACAAGAATATACAGATAAGCGTGCAAACCTGCATGTTTCCAATTAGCAAAGCAAATAGAACCAATCCAATGACCGCAATAAAGTCAGCAAATAGAATCTCCCCATAGAAGGTGCTTGTTTTAAGACTTTGACCAAGAGAACTGGATCAGATAGAGAGGACTCTCAGCTTACAAATTACACCCAAAGGTTAATCATGCTGAACTTAATTGCAACATAGCTTTTATAAGACTAGTTAATGTGTAATAAATTTACTAGTTCATATAGCAATATCTTGTAGTTACTAACCTTACACTCTGTAAACCCCACCACGAACAATACAAAATTTTCTGACTGAAGTCTCTTGTTTCTAACACCCGAGTTTGGAGAGCATCAAGGTATATACCAAAGTCAAAGTTCGTTGAACCTTTAATTTCATTTCCCTCAAGAAGTGGGCATGAAGTGTTCAGGAATTCATAATTTCCCACACGACTTTCTCCACAATATAAAAACTTGGAATAACAGTTATGCCTTTCACAAGCAATATTCCAGCATCTGAGTTCACTCTCTATAGCAAACAAATACCAGAGGGCTCCAACAACCTATTTGCAAGATTAAACAGAAAACTTACAATTAACAGAATCATATGCTTATTTGTAATCTTTAACCTTCATGAATAAGCATATGAATCTTCATACACCCCAAGCAACCTTGTAGATCCACCGTCTCATGCATTTTGATATATTTCTTCCTATTTTATTTAGTACACTTGTAGGTTGTGCAAAATTCTATATGCAGGTGGATATATATGGTGCTTCTACAGTAAATTAAAACTTTTCACATGGCTAGCTAAAACACACATGCAAATATGATTAGGACTTGAAATACTACTTACATGGCTAGCTAAAACATACAAAAAGAAGTTAAAAGCAGCTCCGGCCCATGCTTTTTCGGTGAGGAAACCTGAAATTCTGGTCACCTTCTTATAGAACAAATAAATCGGAATAACTCGAGGGATGTATTGAAAGAAAATAATGAACTTCAAAAGATTTTTCGTCAGAAATGAGGTTCGGCCATCTAAGTTTGGGATGATTACCAATACTGCAAACTGCACACACAAGTTATAAAAATATTATCCAATGATTGACATTTGGTTACATTAATTTAGGAATAAATGAGCATATTTGATCCTACTTTGCCACAAATTAAGCAGTAACATATTTCAAAATATCATAAGTTTATTTGTTAATGCCCTTTGATGGATTTTTATATCCAGATACTATACCACTAAGATGCCATCTCAATATGTATGAATTTATATACAGAAGGGATATAGCGTAGTAAATCCCAAACTCTTCATGAAAATAAATATCGAAATAAATATAACTAGAGAAGTAAACATACCTGTGGAAGGGGAAGGGCTGCTAAGACATCAATGATGAAATATGATGATAGGTAACGTCTTGCCACATATAGGGGTTTTCTTATAATATCTCTTCTTCTAAATATATGATTAGAAGGAGAATAAAAAGCAGTTCGAAACTGGATAATGATGTGAAACACAAATAACATGTCCGCAAAGGAACGAAGGACACATACAGCAATCTCCAAATTACGGTCCACATCAAGGCACTTTTGGGTCCCATCAACTACAGGAATATAGAAAAACAAAGGATCCAAAGACAGTGAGATTACAGAACATAATAAAAAAGTTTTGTTCCATTGAAGAACAAACTGATCCTCTGGATGGAAAAGATTCATCAAAGGGCATATCACTCTCTCCTCTTTATCATTACCAAAAAGAGTGAGCCCTTCAACCCTTTTCCTGTCGTCAACTCTCTTCATCACTTGGCCTAATCACAATTTCAAATAGTGACGATTGGCTTTAATCTTTTGAGCTTCAGTTAAGCCTCCATATTCTGCATCAAGTTCACAAGATGTTTGAAAGAAATAGAAGTTATTTACAGAAAGTACGCATCATACATGCAAAAGAAAACTGAGTCAACATACTAAATAGTAAAAGAACACAAATTTTAAATAATGCCCTGTTGTTGTGTGTGGACTGTGGAGCAGTGCATTGCAAAGCACCAATCCTTTGGGTAAAATCACATAGAAACAAAAACCTTATTATAGAACGTATGAATATTTTATGAAGAAGAAACGGGGATTGAATGAAAATATAACATTTATCTGATATATATCAGACATGTACCCCAAATTTGCATCTAAAACTCTAGATACTTCACCAAGTGACTGCAATATATGCTATAAGGATTTTTTTTTTTTTTTTTTTTTTTTTTTTTTTTTTTTTTTATTATTATTATTATTATTATTTTTTTTTTTGGTAACCATGGTTTCCGACCTTTTGGCTGACTAATCCATGGGGTTTGAACCCACCGCCACACTGAGTCAAACCGGGTAAAGCCCCCCTTTTCAGGAGGTTGCTTTTTTGAAAACTTGGACACAATTAAAAGTCACTTGAAATCTTTTTTTTTTTTTTAACGGCAATTTTTTCACACCCTATACCACCTATCTCACAATATATATTTCACAAATGCCTCCAGCGAGGCTTGAACCCACAACCTCTAGGTTGATGGGTAACTCACATACCACTAGACGAAAGGCCTTGGGTAAAGTCACTTCAATATTATCGTAGCTCTTTCTTCATAGATTGTTGTAGGACGATGATGACAAGAACAACAACCAATCCCGCGGAACAGGACAGTAGTCACACATTAATCTGAAGGTAGAGGGACAGATCCCAGATAGACCTTCGGTAACAGATTGTTGTAGGACTCATTGGTTTTATTACCAAACGGCAATTGTCCTAGCAGTATGTGAATGACTCATCAAACAAGAGGTTGTAGGTTCAAGTCACGTCTCAGTCATTCGTCAGATATTAGGTGATAATGTGGTATATAGTAGCAACATCATACTAACCGGGATGAGGTTTTCCCAGTTTAGGTTACTCGGTGAGGGTGGGCTTTTTTTTTACTCAAATGTACGCGGCCACACCATGTTAATCCTAGGACTGATTCAGACCCTACCTAGCGAGGATTGAACCTATGTATATATGCATAAAAAAATAAATATATAAATAAAAATCGTCTACTTTTTGGACATTACCATCAACGATTGTATCTTTACCAACTCCTACTTTTTGATACAGTAATAAAAACTCATTCAACAACCTATATAGACCAGTCAAATAAATCATACATGAATGTTTCAAATTAACAAGAATTAATGAAAAAATGAAAATGAGTAAATACATCGATTATGTGACTAAAACTTAGTTACGATGAATGAAATTACCTAACCGGTAAATCCTCAACTACGAACTCAGATTTCATTTTGCGTCAAGTCAGATTTTGTGAGAGATGAAAGGCAAGAATTATTATGAGATAAAAAGACATAAATTACATTCCAAAGAGAGTGTGTGGCTGCATTAGTATTAGTACTATTTAGTAGGAACCATCCTATCAGGTAATTGGACCCATCGTCTCTCCCGCTTTTTTCAGTTTTCAGACACCCAAGCAGACACTACAAATAACTTTTTAGGGTAAATTACATCGTCCATCCCCAAACTTAGCCCCATAACCACGTTTGGATCCCCGTTTTACTGTTATTGCATGGATAGTCCCCAGCGGTGGGTTTTCACGCCCGTTTGGTCCTGATGCGTGCGAACCGGTTGTATATATTATATCCCAAATTTCACTCAAATTTTAAATTTATAAAACACCTTTTTACGGATTATTAAGAAAACGCATACGAGCAAATATACTCGTCCGTGTGTAATATGGTTTGTGCTAAATAGGGATCATCCAAGAGATTACGTAATTTAATTTAGCAATTTTGTAGCACAAGAATAGTACTAAAGATTGTCACACTCTAAAGCACCATAAATAAACAAACAAACAAACAATGGTTCTCGAATTCAATCAATCAAATGAACAAGTACTTGTTTAGGAATAATAAACAATCGTAAATAAATGTTTGAACATGTTTGGGTGAAACATATATGTAAAAAGCACATACCAATTTTCAAAAGGTTTCTTAGTCAACGGTTAATACCAAGAAAATTCATGTTTTTACTAGTTTTACGGGTGAGTCCTTTCTGCCAATACATCATCCCATTACCCTAGCTACTTTGCATTATCAAATGTATAAAAAAGATGATTAGTAACAATAGTTCTTACGAGTCCTTTCGACCCAATCTCGTGATTAAATATTCCCTAATTCATTTAAAACAAGTTCTAGAACACGAATTATATTAACAAACTTATGAGAATAATCACTTTTTCTAACCGACTAACCATTCAACATTCATACGAATGTCTACATATTCCCAAACAAGTATCACAAATTACTCCATAACAAGTTTCATCAACAAACGTAACATTTCATTTGACATCAAATCGTTCAACATAATAATTAAGTAAGAGAAAGTTACCCAAAGCAAGACTACAAATGAGTAAACAAAGTAAAGAGTTATAGCACTCCTCAAAGCCTCCAATTGAACAAGGGAATTCTCCGCCTCTTCTACAAGTATCACCAACACTCTTCTTCTTGGTATCTTAGTAAGAATGACAAGAATTATTGAGCTCTTTCGGGTTATATAAGATATGATCAAGTCCTTAGGTTGTAAGACTTGATTAAGGATTTGTTGTATCAAGTAACTTCTCTCTTGCTTATCTTGTAAATTGCATATGATAATCTAGTGATTAAGGGTCTTATTTATGCTTGAATTAACCCTCAAAAGTTGTTACAAACATCCCATAATCATAATGGAGGTAAAATGATCGGACTTAGTGATTAATGATAGTTAAAACCTTGAGTTAATGCAACTTTTCATCTCAGACACGTGCGGTTCAAGTTTGAACCGGCGGCTGGGATGACTGCTCAACCTCAGAATGGGCTTTTGAACCTTAGGTTTGAACCTCCGCTTCAACCTTAGGTTGCGAACTCTTTTGCACATAAATCTCAGCCTTAGGTTGGCATAAAACTCCATCCTTTAACACTCTTTTAAGCACCAAATCATGACTCCATCTTTCATTGAAAATCCTCATAACCTTCTCATGTACATCGGAAATCATCATATCATGAATCAATATCTTTGACGACAATCTTTTCATGAATATTCTCTTAATCTTTTAGCTTTTCTTCGTCAATCTTTGATATTTCCTAGTAGCTATACTTGAACACATCTTAATACCAAATAAACGTAAAATACTCATAAACATAACTAAATAATATATAGAAATGTACAAATAACGCGACTCTATCATAGGCAAAATGAGGGGTTATCAAATCCCCCTCACTTAAGTTTTGCTTGCCCTGTAGCAAAGTAATCTTTCGAAAAATTGTTTTCCAATAGCCAACAAATTATGATTCTCAGAAAGTTTCATTAATCATTCTTATTGCCAAAGCAAAGGATCAAGAAGTGATTTTCATTATTTCTTTGTGAAATTTAAACGAAATACTCGATCAAGCTAGATAACACAAATAAGCTCCTCGCTAATAGAAAGTAATAATATAATTCACTCACACTCATTTCTTTTGTTGGAGGTGTATTTCTCTCAATTGCTCAGTCATGATTTCATTTCATACCATAAGCTTGTACAAGTATTAAAACTAATCCAAATCATGTAAGAAATAAATAAACATATCAAAGAGGACTTTTATTCGGGTTGAAACGTTAGGCTAAGGGTTAATATCAACTTATGCTCAAATAACGTCTGTACAAACATAATAGATCGCTGGCACAAATTCTTGATTTACTCAAACAACGGATGGTCACTAAGATAAAATACCTGCGTTATTCGATCATTCAAGAACCGGATGGTCACTATAATATTCATACATTCGATATCTTCACAAAGCAAAAAGGGTTAGGATAATGCATGGGATTATTTAGTGTAATAGGTTGTGTAACAATAATCAAGTCAAATACCAAAATTACTTGTTGCAAAAATCAAACCATGTACCCCAAAATGAGTATAGCCTCTAAATCAACATCTCCCCTTCTCTTTGATTTCTTTCATCGATCACCATATATATATATATATATATATATATATATATATATATATATATATATATATATATATATATATATATATATATACACACTAGCTTCAAGACCCGCCCGATGGGCGAGCTAGCTCTATAAAATCATTTTAAGGAACACTGTAAGAGTATTTATAAAGTTGATTATATATATTGACAAATAATAATAATAAATGTAATGAGTGACAAGAATATATAAAAAGAAAAATTGTGTTAAAGAAATAATAAACCTTATGCCGTTGCAAAGACATGCCTTTGGTCTATCTTTTGTGAACACATGATAAGTACACCTACCTTCAATGCAGATGTTGGATGCAAATATTTTCTAGAAAGTAGGAAAACTTGAGAGTTTATTTACTACTGCTTTAAGAATTGTTGAAAATATAAAACAAACAAACAAACAACAACAACAACAACAACAACAACAACAACAACAACAATGTCTAATGAGCAAATAAAAGATGTTGTGGACAAAGTCACAATACCAGGATTTCATAACAATGACATTCCGAAAATATGGAATTTTAGTAGATCATTTTCTAACCAAAATCACAATCACCATAGCGAGAAACCCAGAAATTTATACAACAAAATCACAAATTTTAATTTTGGAAGTAACGGTTTGAGTATAAGTCGAAAAATACAAAAAAGGGTAGGTAATAATACATCTTATGTTGCAGTTTCTTTAGGCTTCTCGTAAGCCACAACTTTTGCCGTCCGACATTTCCTGACAATTGCATCTTTTACTAAGTCCGCCAAATCTTTTTTTTTTTTTTTTTTTTTTTTTTTTTTTTTTTTTTTTTTGGCATTCTCTTGCACAACCGCATGTTTTAGTTGATCGTTTTTCTGGTTGATTAAAGCTGTTAATGCCTTTAACTCTAAATGATCTACGACATGTATTGACCATAAACAATAACAAAACTCCTTTAAAAGATATAAGCAAAAAGCCTTTTCCTTATATATTAAATTTATCATTAAGCATATGTCATTTCCAACCAATCAGCCCCATGGAATTTTCCTATCATAACGTCAACTGTCCGAAAAATCAATACATTTTACACTAAGTGTATTAATTATTTGTATTGAAAAAAATATTAAAGCGTCAAATTTGATGTCGTCCGGACTATTTCAAAGTACAAAAGGAAAGCGAGCAAAATAAATAATCGGTAAAGGGCTGTTTGCACACATTTACTCTAAGGGGCTGTTTGGACAGATTCAGTATAGGGTTGCTTGGACACATCCGGTCTAAGAGGCTTTTTGGACACCCGTAAATTAATTTGGAGGTAGATGAACTCATAACTTTAATAATATGTACATGTTCCATTTATACCTTTTGTATGCTATTGTGAGCCTAATCTGTTGTTCCAATGGTAAACACTGCTATAGCATGTGCCTTTGTGCAGGATTCCCCAAGCCGAAGCTGATTCACCTGACCTGATAGACAACACTCCTTCAAGTCAAATTACATAATCTGTCACTATACTCCGAGGTTAGACTTTCCCTATAGTAATTTCATCGCCGCAAAAACTTGCCAGAAATGGAGAAAACATAGATACACTCATTATATTCAAACCCGAAAAAGCCTATTGCATGTTAAAATTCATAAAATACCTTCATGGTGGACTTGGGAATCTAGCTTTTTAAAGCATGAATGTTCATCCGTAGATCGCCTCTTTGTTTTGTCATCATAACCTGCACGTTAAAACATAAATTACAAGGGTGTTTGGATGTGAGTTTTAATAGGTTTCAAAAATGCACAATACTTCTTATCATGCCATTAACACTATGTCAATTTTACATCTTGAATGCTAATGTGAACCACGTACATAATCCAATTACAAACTATAATTTATACCCAAAAAGAATTTGAATAACATAAACTTTTGTTAATATTTTAAGCTTTGTAAATATATAATAAAGTAGTTGAGATGTTCCAGTTGAGATGCTAAAATAAGTTGTTAGATATTTAACTTTTACCTCGTCAAAAGCCTCAAGAATGTCATTGCTCGGCCCATAAATGGTATAAACAATTAGTTGCCCTGTCTTATCAAAATTCTTCACATACCAACTGTGTTACCAAAGGATTACTGTAAATGAACTTAAGGAAAAGTATGGCACACTTAAACAGCTCAATGAGATTTATCATAAATTATTCGTTGTATAAGTTGATCTTCATTTTTAATTACAACCAACAAACAATTAGTTGCTCTGTCTTAGCAAAATTCTTCACATACCAACTGTGTTACCAAAGGATTACTGTAAATGAACTTAAGGAGAAGTATGGCACACTTAAACAGCTCAATGAGATTTATCATAAATTATTCGTTGTATAAGTTGATCTTCATTTTTAATTACACTTATTCAACTTACAATTAAACAAAGTTTGAACAATGCAATAAGTTCTTTTTTTTTTTTTTTTTTTTTTTTTTTTTTTTTTTTTAATGGAGTAGTCAGTAAGTATGATAAACACATTGGTTTTGATATGAGATTTTTTAGTGACAGATTTTTTGTTTTGCGTTTCTTTTTTTCAAAAAAAGAGAACATTTTCATGTCTCCAATTATCGTCCTATTAAAATTCTAATTGTTAAACCACTCTATAGCGTCTTGTATTTCTAACAACATTATAAACTCATAATATCGTCAATTTTCTAAAGCTTGCGTACCTATCACGAAAACACATGCCCAAGATGGTTCTGTCATCCATTTCAGCCCCTACTCACCCACTTCAGTCGTCATTTCAGCACCCCCAACGCACCCATTTCAACCCCACTTCAGCACCCAAAAGCACCCATTTTAGCCCCCACTTCAACCCTCAATCCCACACCCTTTTCAGCCCTCAAACTGACCCATTTCAGCACCCAAAGCCAACAATTTCAAAAGGTTGCATCAGCCTTGCAATAGCTTGTGTTTCATGTTACATAAAACATGTAAATTCAATATGTGTGTCATATTCTATAAATAGTTATTAACTAATTGCAAAGAAGAACCTGTAGTTTGCGCAAAAGTCTACTTGACATAGTAGAAAAAACAGAAGCTATTTATGTGAAAAATCAAAGATCATTACCTTGTGTTACGCGACATGAGGAGGGCAATACGGGCAAATAATTGTTTCAAAGTTTTGCCTCCACCATATAGTCACAGACTCACGAAACTACAGAAAAGCATAATGCATCAATAATCATAAACATGATTGACTTATACTTGATGACAATAAAATGTAATTTATTAGCAAAAAAATGATGATAATGGCGAGTAACTGACCTTACCTGCTTCAACATCTGAAAGAGAGACTCATTTGTATCAATACCGGAGGATTGCACTGTTCGTTTTAAACTTCCTTCCTTCGAGAGATTCTGGAACATGTTCCATATGCGCTTAATGCTGGTTTGAAAGCTTGTGCCCATGGAATATTGTCATGGCCTGATTTCAAAACAGGTTAGCCATCCAAATCGAGTCAAAATGGTTATGGTTTAAAAATAAAACAAAAAATTGATACACCCAAATCAAAATAGAAAATACTCTTTACTATTAAAATTGACAACTTTACGTATAAACGTAAAACAAAGTGTTTGGATTATCTGAAAATAATGCAATAATAGTACATATACCTTAATTGAGTTATTACTATAACCTGGTAGAGGAAAACACATTTACTAATAGAGACACCAATTGGAAAACAAGATAAGACGTCAATATTGTTAATAACCATTGTCCAGTAACTCATCCAACGCCTATATTAAACCATCCTTTTCAACCAATAAAAGATTTACCTGCAATCCTGCTAGAAACTTGTTTTAGACTCTATAAATAGTACGTTAAGTTGTTACACACCTTAAACTTATTAGACAATGGTTATGCACCTCTTCTGCTAGACGTCCATAAACTACAAGATTTCATCCTAGTATTGTTTCCAAAAGCAGAGCTCCAAAACTATAAACATCACTCTTGGTTCACCACTTTTGGTTGTGATATGAGTCTTCCCAGCACCTAATAACTAAGCCATTCCAAAATCAGACAGTTTAGCATTGAATTCGGCATCTATTAGTATATTACTGGATTTAGTATCTCGGTGCACCACTTTTAATTCAATAGCTTCGTGCAAATTTTCTATCCTGCAAATTGCAAACAATTCTTTTCATGAGATTATTGATGAAAAATCAAAATAAGAACAAATGAATGGCACCCAAGGAATATAGACTACTTACGCTTTAACTGTACCAAATATAACTTTCATTCGAGCTTCCCATGTGAAATATCCATGCTCATGCATTGCTCCATGAAGCATTGACACTGGTACAAAAAGTTGTATTGGTCATGCCAGAAATGTGTGACGATATGCATATAGTCACACACGTTTATTCGTTGTGTCTCACCAAAGGTCCCACCACCGTAGGTGGCATATGGTCACATTGTTGAGTTCGTGGCCTTTTCCATGTAAAAAGAGTGACCAAAACCCCGATTATGTGTGGCAAATTAGGCACAAGTTTTGTTGGGTTAGTCATAATCAGTGACTGTAAACACTTTATAGTCACACGAATGTTTTTTTAGAGTAACTATTGTTCGTCCTTTGGCCATACAAATATATAATATATGTGACATTTGAGATGATTTATTCTATTAAATGTGTATTTTGTGTGACTATTTCCCGTCCTGTGGCAACATGAATATTTAATAAGTGTGACGTTTGTGATGATTTAGTCACACAACGGGTGTTGTTTTTTTGGAGTTAGTCACATACAATTAAGGAAACAGTGACCAAAAGTGTTAATAAGTGTTACCATATGCTGTTTAAAGTGAAGAAATTTGTATGTTGTGTGACTATTGATCATCCAATGGACACGTGAATTTTATGTTTGTGTATCCTTTTGTAATATTTAGTCACACAATGCATGTTTGTTTTGGGTATTTAGTCACATACAATTAAGCAAACAGTGGCCAAAAGTGTTAATAAGTGTGACCATATGTTGTTTAAAGTGAAGAAATGTGTATTTTGTGTGACTATTGATCATCCAATGGTCACGTGAATTTTATGTTTGTGTGGCCTTTTGTAATATTTAGTCATACAATGCATGTTTGTTTTGGATATATAGTCACATACAATTAAGCAAACAGTGGCCAAAAGTGTTAATAAGCGTGACCATATGCTGTTTAAAATGAAGAAATGTGTATTTTGTGTGACTATTAATCATCCAATGGCCACATGAATTTTATGTTTGTGTGGCCTTTTGTAATATTTAGTCACACAACAAATAAAGCAAATAGTGACCAAAACTGTTAATAAGTGTGACTATATACATCTTTTAGTCACATTTAAGAAAAAAAATATATATCAAAACAAATTCAAATATATTTTAAAACAAATTCAAATACAATAAAATTGTAAATATAAAATTCGTATATAACTCTATACCCTAGGACCTCCTTTTATACACCAAGGAGTCATAGTCGGCTTACAATACTTTCCTAAGTATCTATAATCTTTTTCATAAACAACTAATACATATCATACAAGCAATACTAACTATATGAAACAACAATACTAACTTATAACTAACAGTTGTAACTAATACACTAGCAGCATTAACTTCGAGCAATCTTAACTTTGTACTAGCAGTACTAATAGCAGTACTAATCTCATCATCTGGTTATTCTCTGTCTCTATTTTAAGTAGAAAATACAAAAGTTAGAAGCACATACAAATATAGTAATATACAATACCCATTTTAGAGATTAGAAAAAATTTACCAACAGCCGACAGAAAAAGCGGTCTGATGTGTCATCTGTATCCAAATACCCATTTTGCTGCAGTTGTAGAACAAAACGAGCAGACAGTTTAGTTTTATTAATCTATATGACTTTAACGGGGATCGTAAACAGTCACAATGATATTGTTAGAAGTTACAGTATTACGAAATGCAAAAAAATATGCACCAGTCCAGAATAACACCTAAAACCTACAATAGTACAAAAGGTTAGTAAACCAACTTGGTATACCTTATCTTGGAATTCTTTTTCTGCTTTAGAAGATTCAAATGCATTGCCCTCATCCCAGCTGGCAGCAGGATGGTTAGCTACCTGTTCCATTAAACAAGTTAGGACCCCAGAATGCTGACTTGAAGAAGGGGCTTTCTTAGAAGAATTCACACTTACAATGAGTTATACCAATAAATTGAGCTTGAAAGTATTATAAACATAGAGCCTGAGAAAATGCCATTAGTTTTACCTGTGAATAATAATCATCCATTTCTTCCTCAATCTGGTGACGCAACTCATCCTATAAACAGATGTTATGAACTGTAAGAAACCAAGGTACTAATAACGCTGCATAATATAAGATCTGCCAACCATGAAACAGTAAAAATATACATGGGTTGGCTTTGGTGACTGAGATGGAGCATACCCACGCCTCAATTTAATTCCAGTCCTTCGAAAATGAAGTGTGCCAGAAAATCCAGACGAGGGAATTTTTAGCTAGGCATCCCATGTATCATCCTCACCTATGAAAATAGCATGTAGCCACTGCAAGAAACAAGTAACGTGCTTAATGCTAACATAAAAGATGAAACAATTAGATGTCCCAAATATAAGTTTAGCATCAAAACCCAACATACCGGGGCAGACCCTTGCATATCAACTCGGGCAACAAATAATCCAGATTGTTGAAATGTTCTGCAGTGACAAACATGGAACGAATAAATGTCATACACATTACCAAGCAAGCAAATCACTAACATTTGGTTCAAATGAAACAGTTTTACAAAAAGCAACCATATTTGAGTTAATTTCCTATATAACAGATGCTATGTTAATCTTTTAATAGATCACTTACGCGACTGCGATAACCAAACTCCAACTGTTCAGCAACATCCTCCCGGAGTGGAAACCAGCTAAGACTCCCTTTATGAGCAAAACAGTGGCCTCTTAGAACACGTCGATTATCTCCATTCCAATAAACAGGAAAACTATGTCGTCTTAATAAGTCTACCTGCAACGATTACCACCACATGAATTTATAATCAAAAACATGTTTTAGGCTAGTTTTAATCCACAAAAATCAATATAAATCGTTTTATATTCGATTACACATTTAAGAAAATATAAATTAAATATGTGTTTGAGCATACCCATTATCAGAGTAGGATAGGTGAGATGAGGGTGATGGTGGCTCGACTATGATGGTGGTGGATGTGGTGGTTATCTCGAACCAAATAACCAAAGCAAACAAACTCTCCCATACAGTAGTTCCCTTGTCTTGATGACGGTGATGGCATGGAGGAGCGATGGTTGGTGGAACGACGGCGAGATAAGGCGGTGAAGTGTGGCGGTGGTGTGTGAGTCGGTTCTAGAGAGAAGGAGAGGAGATGAATAGATAGAAGATAGATCTGACTAGTGTAAGTGTTAGTGTTTTAATTTTGGGGAAAAGGGGGCGGGATCTTGAGTGGGAGATTGAAATTTTTGGGGAAAAATTAGGGGCGGATCTTGAGCACCTGATTAAAATTTTAGAGATTGAAAGCCTATCAAATGAGCTCGAAATGTTTAATGAGTTGAGCTCAATCTTATATAAGTTCGACTCGAGTTATTGTTGAGTTCTCGAGCTTGTAAGTAATAAAATATGTTTTTTTTTGTACTAAGTGTCAATATTTATTTATGAATGTATCAAGCTTTTCGAGCTGAAGTCGAACAGAATTCAATTCTTAGGTTATATTATATTTCAATTTAAATTTGTGTCAGAAAACACATCTTTACAGATAAATCGAGCTTTTCGAATCAAGCTCAAGCCGAGTTCAAACTTTCTCGATCCCTGATAACATGATCGGAGGTCCCTGGATACTTGCTTCTTAGTGTCTATGAAAAACGGTATACACCTACCAAGCCGGTGCAACCCATGCATGACCAGTGTGATAATGGCTAATTAACATGGGTCATGGGTCATGTGCATTAGTTAATTATCACTGGTCACATTCATTAATATGGGTATTTGACATCATATGGCTAGGTCATATGCATTGGCTTATAGTTGCTTAGAGTGTCATGTTACAACACATCCATGACTGTTGACAATTGGTAATTAACATGGGTCATGGTTAACGTGCATTGATTTATATATAGTGGCTTTTAGTGTAATTGAAACCATGCATGACCGGTGATAATGGCTAATTCACATGGGTCATGGGTCATGTGCATTAGGTAATTATCACTGGTCACATTCATTAATATAGGTATTTGACATCATATGGTCGGGTCATATGCATTGGGTTATAGTTGCTTAGAGTGTCATGTTACGACACATCCATGACTGTTGACAATTGGCAATTAACATGGGTCATGGGTAACGTGCATTGGGTTATATATAGTGGCTTTCAGTGTAATGGAAACCGTGCATGACCGGTGATAATGGCTAATTCACATGGGTCATGGGTCATGTGCATTAGGTAATTATCACTGGTCAAATTAATTAATATGGGTGTTTGACATCATATGGCCGGGTCATATGCATTGGGTTTTAGTTGCTTAGAGTGTCATGTTACGACACATCCATGACTGTTGACAATTGATAATTAACATGGGTCATGGGTAACGTGCATTGGGTTATAGTGGCTGATGAGGCGAAAAATGATCCGTTTTTAGGGGGTCATTTAAGCCCGAATTCGAATTTATTGGATCAAATATTGCTCTAAATCGTTCCTTTTGTGATTTTAGGTACTTTGGGAGAGAAATCTGGAAAATGAAGCATTTCGGACGTTTTTGGAGCATAAAAGTGAAGAAAACGCCAAAGTCTTAATTTTCCATGCTGGGAACAGTAGGTGACGGCGTCAAGAGTAATTCTCTGACGGTGTCAAGAGCAAAAGTCCATGACGACCCAGTACAGATTTGACGGCGTCACGAAGGTAGGGCGTCAAGAGTAAAAAGTCATGACGGCCTGGAAATGATTAAGTCTTGACGATGTCAAATGTAGATCAAGGCAGTCCGAGAATAGTTTTGGCGGCGAGGTGACGGCGTCACAAGTTTATTCTTGACGCCGTCAGACCCATTTTTCTATATATAGTTTTCTAATTTTCACATTAAAGGAGAGAAGTTTTGGAGAAACCCTAAGTACGATTTTGGTGCAACTTTTACAGGTTTTTCAAGGGTTCCAAACCCTTGATACCTTTCATTGTAATTGAGATAAGTGTTCTTTTAATTCAATCAATATGTCTATGTGTTGGTTGTCTATATCTTGTTCTTATCTTAATTCCATCATGCTAGGCTAGATCTATCTTGTGTTTGCTTAGATCTAATGAAACCTAGATGTTAATCATGTGTTGATTACTTGTTTATTCTTGTCTTGGATGAATGATTTATATGTTAGGCTTAAGAAAACTGGCAGATCTCCACTTGGTAACATGCTTGAACGTCTTAAGAAACATGAACTGAGGCGCTCTAGGTCTTTATTGGTTGTATTTAATGCATGAGCCACTGTTTACAATCCCTATAGTTGTGCTGGGCATGGTGTAGGAGGAGATAAGAGCTCATAGAATTGGGGAGTTATGTGTGCCACCCCATGAATGGTATTAAGGAATACGATCCATCATCCATGCAATTATAACAAGTAATTAACGTGTAAAAGATGTCTAGGGAGTAGTGAAATCTAAGTAAACACATTTTCTCTACTTATTGCTCACAACTTAGTATAATTTAGTTTATTTTCATTTCTAGTATTTTATTTTGATTGCATCTTTAGTATTGGGTTAGTTGATTAGCAACTAATTCCGCCCAAATCCTTCAAACCCGAGATATTTACTTGCTTTCTAAAAAATATAAAAATACAAAAATAATCTTCCATCATCTTTAGCACTAGTAATTAGGCTTTCTAATCCTAGCGACACTATTCCTAGCTGAACGATCAATCCCCCGGTACTTGTCACTATACTATACTACAACGATCAGGTACACTGCCTGGTGGGGGTTGTAAGCTTCTCAAGATCCCTTGAGAGGTAAAGCCTGGTGCGATTCCCACGTATCAAGTTTTTGGCGCCACAGCCCGGGGAATAGTTATTGTCTAGGTTAGAATTTCTTTTTATTAGGTCTACTTGCTAGATTCCTTTCTAGTAAGATTTTATTTTTATTTTTAGGTTTTCTTTAGTCTATCTATTTCTTTGTGTCCTTTGTTCGTAAACTATTTCGATGGATGACAATAACATTGATCGTTTGATTCCTGTTTTTCGTCGTAGGATCTTCCAAATGCCCGCCCCACTTCCTTTAGCAGAAAATGAGAACCCACCTAACCTCTCACCCAACCACCACTTTGACAATAATTCTGAGTTAGAAGAGTCTGATCATGATGATGACCGTAGGTCTAGTCCTTTCTACTATTCAGACTCCGATGAGGATCTTGATGATGGTGATGTGATTAATGAGAATATGATGGAGGAAGAAATAAACCCTCTTAGGTATGTTGACCCTAGAACTAGGATTGAGTGTGATAGTTCATTTAACATGCAATTCCCTTGTAAGATCGGCTTTAAGAGCTTTAACGCCTATCTCAACTCATCTCTTCCAATGAACATAATGTCACGTAATGAATACAATCAAATCATGGTAGATGAGTTAGAATACAAAGGAGAAAACATTATTGCTAAGGCAATACCATTGCATGTGTTTGTAGGAAGCTTGGTTAATCTTGTTGAGTTCATGGTTATGGAGAATCTAGGAGAGTTTATTGATAATAAGTTGACCCAAGTTGTGTTTGGAAAACCCTTCAAACGGTTGACAAACCTCGATGAAAAACTCATAGAAGGGCTAATTACATTCTCGGATGGGGATGAAGATTTTGTCTATCAAATGCCCCGCACGCACCCTAGATTCAAGGATTTTTCCATGGAAAAGTGTAGTGGGTATCCGCCCATAGAAATGCTAAGTGAGAATGATAAGAGAAAAGGACTTAAGTACACGCGTGAAAAGAATAAAAGATACTATCGCGGATGCTTAGAGTTAGGAGACGAATATAAGAAAGATGAGGCGACTATTAGATGGCTCACACTTGGTTATGTAAGCATAAGCGATACACATTAACCCATGACCTTGAGTCTAGCTACAAGACTCGTAAATAAAGAAAAGCGCTTCTTGGGAGGCAACCCATGTTTTGTGTGATTTTATTTGTTTGTTTGTTATTTGCTTCCGTATGCATGCTTAATTTTTATTGTTGGTTGATCATGTTTCTAAACTAAATAGTGGAAATACTTTACTTTGTTGTTTTGGCCTAGTCTTAACTCCACCTAAAGGTATTTTTGCAAAAAATAAGTGTAAGGGGAAACCCCAAATATGTTTTTAAGAAACAAACCGATCATGATTCTCCACAATATAAAATGAACATGTATATTCGTATTTGTTAGAGTCAAATGCTTGTATTGAGTCATAATGAAGTTTTGCAGGATTTTCCAGGAAGTAGGACCAAGTTTTTTCTAGAAAATTTCCGGAAACTTAACATAAGAATTTCTGCAGGTCAATCCTGACGGCGTCATGAGTTTACTCTTGACGGCGTCAAGTGTAAAAATCTGGAAATTTTACCGGTTTTGTTTTTCTAACGGAGTCTTATGGTTTTTGTGAATTATTAAGTTTTATAATCTCCAGGAGATCTGCAAACTTCATTCCACAAGCATTTTATCTTATCTTGTTTTCTAGGATTTAGTAACTTATATAGGATGCCGCCGATTTTACGCGAGGTTGTCTTGTCTATTTTATCAGGTTTTACAGGTTATGTATGACAAGAAGATGATTTACATTCTGGAAGGGAAGCTTTGATTGTTCATTTTCTTGGAGGAAGATTTAACCTGGCCACCCTATTATCCATACCGAGCGAATTATGGGAGTATTTTATTTCATTCTCTTTACTTTTTCACTTTTACATTCTTTACTTGAACATTGGGGACAATGTTCATCTTAAGTGTAAGGGGAGGGTAAAAAGACGATACCTTACATATGCACTTTCGCTTGAGTTTGTTTTGTTTAATGGTAGATGTGTAATAAAACTATGAGAAATACTTGTTAGTGCAATTTTAGCGCCAAATTTAAAATTTTTTACAACATTTAGGAGTGAAACTTTAGCCATAGCAAGCGTCTCATGGATAGAAGATTGTATGACTAGCACATAACCGTATATTCAGAAAAAATTTCAACCCAAATATGTGAGGTTCGCCTTTAGATTTGATAGGAAAAGCATTTACTATTAGTGCTTATGAGTGTACCGGTAGCATTTAGATTCTAGAACTTGCGTTAGTGATGCATCCCGAGACCGCTAGTGAGACTACATTCGTGTAGTAGGATTTGCTACATGATAAGAGGCATTAGGATTACCCTTGTGTTAAACCCGTATCATAATTACTTAACCATTTAAGTCATATTACTTGGCTAGTTAAGTCAACTAATTTTTCCCACACCCTTAGCGTTGTACTCATTTTTAGTACACGAAACCCCTAGTACACCCCTCCGAGCCTATCTTTTCCTTTCTAACTTTAAGCATTTTACTTAAAGGAAGAATTTGTTACACCCCACTTAAATGTACAACCAAATCGCCTTAGCCTTCCGTGTATGCGCTCATTTTTAGTGCATTATTGTTATTTGTTAAACCCTAAGTGAACTTTCTAATTGATTACATGGTTGCTAAGTCGAGTCATATCCTTGTACATATTGTTTTGGGACGATTGGGACTCATGGGTAAGTACTTATTTTATGGAGTAATGGGGAAGAACATCATATATTACCCCCATATGTACGTTAATCTTAAAAGTACTCCAAGTGTTTTGATTTTCTTAATTCGAGTCATTAGATTAGTTTATTGTAAAGTATGTAAAAATTCAAGTGTAAGGGGAATGTCAATTCCCTATGATATATTATTTTGGATGGTAGGGTAAGAGTGTATGCAAAAAAATAAATAAATAAATAAATAAATAAATAAAAAAAAAAAATCAAAAAATCAAGAAAAAGAAAAAAAAAATAGAAAAAGGAAAAAGAGAAAAAACATACGGACTACCATCCCTTTTTATTCTATGTTCATTTTATATTTTTGTTATTTTTTCATTTATTAGCTTAAGTCGAGTCTAGTCTTGGCTTAGCAACGCCATCTTGTACATGTAATTAACCGAGATTGTTAACTCGCCACCAGTAAAACTTCCTTTATCCAACAAAACCGTGTATTTCATATCCCTATACCTAACGTTACAACCCTTTAAAAAACCTCTTTGATAGTTTATCCTAGGTGCTTACGCCATGTGGTGAAGGTTTGATCCTTTCCCAAGCCTATGGTAATCTATTTTGCTATGACAGGTAGTGAGAGATATCTTCCGTTTCCATATTGTAATTTATACTTTATTACACCCGAGAGATGTGAGTATCTAAACACTATTTGTGAGGTGCTAGTATATAACCTCCGTGCTTGTCTATTGGTCTTTAGTGGAACGATTATTTGTTGTAATTACTTTTATATTAGTGTTAAATGACCCCTAACTTGTCTTTTGAGTAGAATAAAAGCGCATTTGCTTGAGGACAAGCAAATCTCAAGTGTAAGGGTATACGATGAGGCGAAAAATGATCCGTTTTTAGGGGGTCATTTAAGCCCGAATTCGAATTTATTTGATCAAATATTGCCCTAAATCGTTCCTTTTATGATTTTAGGTACTTTGGGAGAGAAATCTGGAAAAGGAAGCAATTCGGACGTTTTTGGAGCATAAAAGTGAAGAAAACGCCAAAGTCTTAATTTTCCATGCTGGGAACAGTAGGTGACGGCGTCAAGAGTAATTCTCTGACGGCGTCAAGAGCAGAAGTCCATGACGACCCAGTATAGATTTGACGGCGTCACGAAGGTAGGGCGTCAAGAGTAAAAAGTCATGACGGCCTGGAAATGATTAAGTCTTGACGGCGTCAAATGTAGATCAAGGCAGTCCGAGAATAGTTTTGGCGGCGAGGTGACGGCGTCAAAAGTTTATTCTTGACGCCGTCAAACCCATTTTTCTATATATAGTTTTCTAATTTTCACATTAAAGGAGAGAAGTTTTGGAGAAACCCTAAGTACGATTTTGGTGCAACTTTTACAGGTTTTTCAAGGGTTCCAAACCCTTGATACCTTTCATTGTAATTGAGATAAGTGTTCTTTTAATTCAATCAATATGTCTATGTGTTGGTTGTCTATATCTTGTTCTTATCTTAATTCCATCATGCTAGGCTAGATCTATCTTGTGTTTGCTTAGATCTAATGAAACCTAGATGTTAATTATGTGTTGATTACTTGTTTATTCTTGTCTTGGATGAATGGTTTATATGTTAGGCTTAAGAAAACTGGCAGATCTCCACTTGGTAACATGCTTGAACGTCTTAAGAAACATGAACCGAGGCGCACTAGGTCTTTATTGGTTGTATTTAATGCATGAGCCACTGTTTACAATCCCTATAGTTGTGTTGGGCATGGTGTAGGAGGAGATAAGAGCTCATAGAATTGGGGAGTTATGTGTGCCACCCCATGAATGGTATTAAGGAATACGATCCGTCATCCATGCAATTATAACAAGTAATTAACGTGTAAAAGATGTCTAGGGAGTAGTGAAATCTAAGTAAACACATTTTCTCCACTTATTGCTCACAACTTAGTATAATTTAGTTTATTTTCATTTCTATTATTTTATTTTGATTGCATCTTTAGTATTGGGTTAGTTGATTAGCAACTAATTCCGCCCAAATCCTTCAAACCCGAGATATTTACTTGCTTTCTAAAAAATATAAAAATACAAAAATAATCTTCCATCATCTTTAGCACTAGTAATTAGGCTTTCTAATCCTAGCGACACTATTCCTAGCTGAACGATCAATCCCCCGGTACTTGTCACTATACTATACTACAACGATCATGTACACTGCCTGGTGGGGGTTGTAAGCTTCTCAAGATCCCTTGAGAGGTAAAGCCTGGTGCGATTCTCACGTATCAGTGGCTTTCAGTGTAATGGAAACCATGCATGACCGGTGATAATGGCTAATTCACATGGGTCACTGGTCACATATTTGACATCTTAGGGGTCATATGCATTGGGTTATAGTTGCTTAGAGTGTCATGTTATGACAAACCGCTCAATCCGAAACCGAAAAAAACCCGAAACCGAAGAAACCGAAACCCAAAAAAACCAAAACCGGAAAAACCGCTTATCACGATTCGGTTTTGGTATTTACTTTTAGATATCCGTGGTTAACCAAACCAAACCGTATATAATATAAATGTAGCTTTAATATGTACTTATTAGTTTTAAAACTTTTATCACTTTTTATACTTTTAATAATTTTTAAACTTATAATATATACAAAGAGTATCAAACACACTTCACTTATTAGTTTTAAAACTTTTACTACTTTTTATACTTTTAGTTTTTATACTTTTAATAATTTAAGTATGTAGATTGCATTTGTTTAGTACATAGTATTAATATATATATATATATATATATATATATATATATATATATATATATATATATATATATATATATATATATATATATATATATATATATATATATATATATATTTGTTAAAAAGGTTTAGTACATAGTTTTTAATGTAAGTATATACATTGAATCTTGTGCAATTAAGTATTTTGCCATTTGAGTGGTGGATGAACAAATATAAATGCTTATAATTATGGTCAAGAGTTACACAGTGTCCTCTTTTTCTTTCAAACTCTCAACCTAACCATCCCTATTAAAATGGCATCGCCTACTAAATTTCAACAATTAAAGCAAATCGCTGAGTCTGATGATCTTGACAATGTCTTCCTCCTGCTTTTCAGCCAACAATACACTGAAATTGATGGCTTAATTATGTTGCTAGGGAAAACGTGATCACCTAGCTAAGGAGATTAGGCACCTTGAAAAGCTAATTGAAGAAGGGGAATGTTTTTGCCCTTTTCACGAAGAAGGTGCTGATGGGTTGAGGTTTATGACGGAGTCTTTGGCAACAAATAAGAAAATTCTTGTTGATCTAATTGGGTTGATGGATTTGGCACGTGAAGGGAGGGAAGAGAAGCAGCATCATCTGGCCTGGTTTGAGAAAGTCTAGGCTATTGTTGTGGTATCTTTTGGTCATCCCCTGTTTTTAGTTTCAATTGGCAGGGTATTTTAGTAAGGGAAAATGATAAAAAAAAATACATTGAACTTGACACTTTTTACCATTGTATGTTGCCAACTATTTTTTTTACCATTGTAACACAAAACTTGACATTTTTTGTCATTGTATGTAAAAAATGTCGCACCGTTAGTCCTTTACACTAACGGTCGTTAGTAAATTTTCATCCGTTAGTCCTTTACACTTGATAAAAAAATACATTGAACTTGACACTTTTTACCATTGTATGTTTTCATCCGTTTTCTTACGTTTTTGTCCGTATTCTTCCATTTTTTTTTTCATTTTCGTTCGTTTTTTTTACGTTTACGCCCGTTTTTTTATGTTTTCACCCGGTTTTTTACGTTTTCTTCCGTTTTTTTTACGTTTTCGCCTATTCCTTTACGTTTTCGTCCGTTTTTTTACGTTTTCGTCCATTTTTTTACGTTTACGCCCATTTATTTACGTTTTCACCCGGTTTTTTACGTTTTCTTCCGTTTTTTTACGTTTTCGCCTATTTTTTTACGTTTACGCCCGTTTTTTTTTACGTTTTTCACCCGTTTTTTTACGTTTTCTTCATTTTTTTTTTCCGTTTTCGCCTATTTTTTTTACGTTTTCGCCCTTTTTTTTTACGTTTTCATCCATTTTTTTACGTTTACGCCCGTGTTTTTACGTTTTCAACCGGTTTTTACGTTTTCTTCCGTTTTTTTTTCTTCGTTTTCACCCGTTTTTTTACGTTTTCGCTAGGTTTTTACGTTTTCTTCTGTCTTTTTTACGTTTTCGTCCATTTTTTTACATTTACGCCCGTTTTTTTACGTTTTTGTCTGTTTTTTTACGTTTACGCCCGTTTTTTACGTTTTCGCCCGGTTTTTACGTTTTCTTCCATTTTTTAACCGTTTCGTCTGTTTTTTACTTTTACGCCCGTTTTTTAACGTTGTCACCCGGTTTTTTATGTTTTCTTCCATCTCTTAACCGTTTTTTACGTTTTTGTCTTTTTTTTACAGTTACGCCCGTTTTTTTTACGTTTTCGGTCGTTTTTTACTTCTACGCCCGTTTTTTTTACGTTTTCACCTGGTTTTTTACGTTTTCTCCCATTTGTATTACGTTTTCGTCCATTTTTTTCGTTTTCTTCCTTTTTTTTTAACATTTACACCCATTTTTTTTACGTTTTCACCCGGTTTTTACGTTTTCTTCCAGTTTTTTACGTTTTTTCGTTTTTGTCTGTTTTCGTTTTCGTTTTCTTCCGGTTTTTATGTTTTTTCTTTTCATTTTCGTTTTCGTTTTCGTAAACATAAAAAAACGGAAGAAAATGTAAAAAAACGGGCATAAACGTAAAAAACGGACGATAATGTAAAAATACGGCCGAAAACATAAAAGAATAGGCGAAAATGTATAAAAACAGAAGAAAATGTAAAAAAAAACCGAGTGAAAACATAAAAAACAGGCGTAAACATAAAAAAAATGAAGAAAACGTAAAAAACCGGATGAAACCATTAAAAAACGGCCGTAAACATAAAAACCGGACAAAAACGCAAAAAAAACAGAAGAAAACGTAAAAACCGGGCGAAAACTTAAAATAACGGGTGTAAACATAAAAAAAAACAGACAAAAACGTAAAAAAACGGGCGTTAACGTAAAAAATGGACGAAACGGTTAAAAAACGGAAGAAAACGTAAAAACCGGGCGAAAACGTAAAAAAACGGGCGTAAACGTAAAAAAAAGACAAAAACGTAAAAAAACTGGCGTAAATGTAAAAAAATGGACGAAAACGTAAAAAAGACAGAAGAAAACGTAAAAACCTAGCGAAAACGTAAATAACGGGTGTAAACGTAAAAAAATGGGCGAAAACGAAAAAAAACGGAAGAAAATGTAAAAACCGGTTGAAAACGTAAAAACACGGGCGTAAACGTAAAAAAAACGGATGAAAACGTAAAAAAAAAAGGGGCGAAAACGTAAAAAAATAGGCGAAAACGTAAAAAAATGGAAGAAAACGTAAAAAAACCGGGTGAAAACGTAAAAAAACGGGTGTAAACGTAAAAAAATAGGCGAAAACGTAAAAAAAAAGGGAAGAAAACGTAAAAAACCGGGGTGAAAACGTAAAACAACGGGTGTAAACGTAAAAAAACGGACGAAAACGTAAAGGAATAGGCGAAAACATAAAAAAAACGGAAGAAAACGTAAAAAAACATAAAAAAACGGGCGTAAACGTAAAAAAATGGACGGAAACGAAAAAAAAAAACGGAAGAATACGGACAAAAACGTAAGAAAACGGATGAAAACATACAATGGTAAAAAGTGTCAAGTTCAATGTATTTTTTTATCAAGTGTAAAGGACTAACGGTGTAAAGGACTAACGGATGAAAATTTACTAACGACCGTTAGTGTAAAGGACTAACGGTGCGACATTTTTTACATACAATGACAAAAAATGTCAAGTTTTGTGTTACAATGGTAAAAAAAATAGTTGGCAACATACAATAGTAAAAAGTGTCAAGTTCAATGTATTTTTTTATCATTTTCCCTTTTAGTAATGGTTATGCTTTAAGTATGGTTAATATGTAATATAATGCTAGCCTAGGCAATTTTTTGTATAGCCATTAGGCAATTTTTGTATCGCCATCATATCGATTATGTATGAACTCACCTATTAAGGTTGCATATCTGTTATAAGAATTGCGTTGCATTTGTTTTCATAGAATAAGGAAGAACATGCTATGTTGTTTTTGCGAATAATTAGAACAAAAGAGATATTAAGGTTTGCGTGGATTAGCATATTTTATCTTAGGCTTAGGTTGACTATCTGTTATAAGAATTATGTTGCATTTATATTGAGAGAATAAGGAAGAAAAGTGGCGGATGTGTGTAATTTTCAAGTTTTTTATACCTTAGAAACCTTAATATGTATAGCCTACTAGCTGTTTGTCCGGTCTTTAGGTTCACTGATGAGGCGAAAAATGAACCACTTTTAGGGGGTCATTTAAGCCCGGAATTGAATTTATTTGATCAAATATTGCCCTAAATCGTTCCTTTTGTGATTTTAGGTACTTTGGGAGTGAAATCTGGAAAAGAAGGCATTTTGGACGTTTTTGGAGCATAAAAGTGAGGAAAACTGCAAAGTCTCAATTTTCCAAGCAGGGAACAGTAGGTGACGGCGTCAAGAGTAACTTCCTGACGGCGTCAAGAGTAATTTCCATGACGACCCAGTACAGAAATGACGGCGTCACAAGGAAGAGTGTCAAGAGTAAAATGCGTGACGGCCTGGAAAAAGTTATAACGTGACGGCGTCAGATGTAGATCAAGGCAGTCCGAGAATTCTTTTGGCGGCGAGATGACGACGTCACCAATTTGGTCTTGACGCTGTCAGACCCTATTTCCTATATATAGTTTTCTAATTTTCATACATTAAAGGAGGAAGTTTTGGAGAAACCCTAAGGCCGAACCTAATACGATTTTTACAGGTTTTTCAAGGGTTTTCAGCCCTTGAAACCTTACAAGTGTAATTAAGATAAGTGTTCTTTTAATTCAATCAATATGTCTATGTGTTGGTTGTCTATATCTTGTTCTTGTCTTAATTCTACTATGCTAGGCTAGATCTCTCTTGTGTTTGCTTGGATCTAATGAAACCTAGATGTTAATTATGTGTTGATTACTTGTTTATGGTTGTATTGGATGAATGATTTCAATGTTAGGCTTAAGAAAACTGGCAGATCTCCAAATGGTAACATGCTTGAACATCTTAGGAAACATGAACCGATGGGCACTAGGTTTTATTGGTTGTATTTAATGCATGAGTAAATTCTAATGATCCCATGTTAGGAGCTTCTTAGCTGGCTCGACATAGGAGTGAAGTAGGCACTCATAGGATTGGGGAGTTAAGTGCGCTACCCCATGAATGGTATTAAGGAATACAATCCGTCCTCCACGCAACTATAACAAGTAATTAACGTGTAAAAGATATCTAGGGAGTAGTGAAATCTAAGTAAACACAACTTCTCCACTTATTGCTCACAACCTTAGTATAATTTAGTTTTATTTTCATTTCTAGTATTTTATTTTGATTACATCTTTAGTATTGGGTTAGTTGACTAGCAACTAATTCCGCCCATATCCTTCAAACCCGAGATTTTACTTTGCTTTTATAAAAATATAAAAACACAAAAATAATCATCCGTCATCTTTAGCACTAGTAATTAGGTTTTCTAATTCTAGCGACACTATTCCTAGCTGAACGATCAATCCCCCGGTACTTGTCACTATACTATACTACAACGATCAGGTACACTGCCTGGTGGGGGTTGTAAGCTTCTCGAGATCCCTTGAGAGGTAAAGCCTGGTGCGATCCCCACGTATCAAGTTTTTGGCGCCGCAGCCCGGGGAATAGTTATTGTCTAGGTTAGAATTTCTTTTTATTAGGTCTACTTGCTAGATTCCTTTCTAGTAAGATTTTATTTTTATTTTTTTTAGGTTTCTTTAGTCTATCTTTTTCTTTGTGCCTTTGTTAGTAAATTTAATTCATTGACTATTCCGTTGACCATTATGGAAAACGCGAATCCAACCCTTTCACCTAGAGAAGTGGCTGTGTTACGTGAACAAATTGAGAATGAGATTAGGGAACTTAGGGAGCTTAATAGGTTGATTAAGGTTGAGCTCGACCATGCATTTAGTGACCTAGCAACCGCCTTGTATTCAAATGAGGACTTAGGGCCTAATGATTTTGTGAATGTTGTTGAGGAACTAGAAGAGGGAGAAATAGATCCGAAGCTAAATGATTATTTTAATCTATACCCCACTAAGGAGGAGATTGCATATTATAATAATCTTATTGATAACCCGCGATCTCCTTTTACTATGATCGAACCTAAGATAAAGAGAGGCGATCCTAAGAATGCTAAGATACCATGTATGATTGGGTATAGACACGTTAACAATGCTTACATTGACTTTAAATCCCCAATCAACATTATGTCCTCAAATGTTTATAATGATATAGTGAAAACAAGACTTGAACCTAGAAAAGATCCCAAATACCCCAGTGGAGTTTGTAACTTTGTCGGGAGAGTTAAAGGTTTACATGTCTTTGTTGGGAATTTCACTTTTATCACCGACTTTATGATTGTGGAAGATCTTGCTAATGTTATTGATTGTCGATTGTCCAATGTCGTGTTTGGTAAACCGTTTGTTGAGGAGTCTAAGTTAGAATATGATGAGATAGAAGGGACAATCCGATTTGCTAGTAACACCGATAGGATCACTTATAGGATGCCTAATAGAATGAAAGAATTTCGATTTATATCCCGACTTGATAAGGACAACATTGGTGCTTTTGAGGATATCAATGAGGAGGATAAGAAAAAGGGCATGGATTATGTATGGGAAAAGAGGAGTCTTTTCTACAAAGATTGCTTAGCCCTAGGACCAAGGTATAAAGTCGATAAGGAATTTGCCCAAAGGATTATGGGGGAGATTGAGAAAAAGGTGATTGGTTTCTACAAAATATATTTACAATCGGAGAGTGAAACCAACGATGAGGTCACGTAGTAACCCATGGCCTTGAGTCTAGCTACAAGACTCGTAAATAAAGAAAAGCGCTTCTTGGGAGGCAACCCATGCTTTGTGTGATTTTAATTTTTGTTTGTTTGTTATTTGCTTCCGTATGCATGTTTTATTTTTATTGTTGGTAGATCATGTTTCTAAACTAAAAAGTGGAAATACTTTACTTTGTTGTTTAGCCTAGTCTTAACTCCACCTAAAGGTATTTTTGCAAAAGATAAGTGTAAGGGGAAACCCCAAATATGTTTTTAAGAAACAAACCAATCATGATTCTCCACAATATTAAATGAACATGTATATTCGTATTTGTTAGAGTCAAATGCTTGTATTGAGTCATAATGAAGTTTTGCAGGATTTTCCAGGAAGTAGGACCAAGTTTTTTCAGAAATTTTCCGGAAACTTAACATAAGAATTTCTGCAGGTCAATCCTGACGGCGTCACGAGCTTGCTCTTGACGGCGTCACGGGTAAAAATCTGGAAATTTTACCGGTTTTGTTTTTCTAACGGAATCTTAAAGTTTTTGTTGAATTATTAAGTTTTATAATCTCCAGGAAATCTGCAAACTTCATTCCACAAGCATTATATCTTACTTTGTTTTCTAGGATTTAGTAACTTATATAGGATGCCGCCAATTTTATGCGAGGTTGCCTTGTTTGTTTTCTCAGGATTTACAGGTTATGTATGACAAGAAGATGATTATTTTTCTGGAAGGGAAGCTTTGATTGTTCATTTTCTTGGAGGAAGATTTAACCTGGCCACCTAATTATCCATACCGAGCGAATCAGGGGAGTATTTGATTTCATTTGTTTTACTTATTTCACTTTTACATTCTTTACTTGAACATTGGGGACAATGTTCATCTTAAGTGTAAGGGGAGGGTAAAATGATGATACCTTACAAATACACTTTCGCTTTAGTTTGCTTTGTTTGATAGTAGATGTGTAATAAAACTATGAGAAATACTTGTTAGTGCAATTTTAGCGCCAAATTTAAATTTTTTTACAACATTTAGGAGTGAAACTTTAGTCATAGCAAGCGTCTCATGGATAGGAGATTGTATGACTAGCACATAACCGTACTTTCAGAAAAATTTTCCACCCAAATATGTGAGGTTCGCCTTTAGATTTGATAGGAAAAGCATTTACTATTAGTGCTTATGAGTGTACCGGTAGCATTTAGATTCTAGAACTTGCGTTAGTGATGCATTCCGAGAGCGCTAGTGAGACTACATTCGTGTAGTAGGATTTACTACATGATAAGAGGCATTAGGATCACCCTTGTGTTAAACCCGTATTATAATTACTTGACCATTTAAGTCATATTACTTGGCTAGTTAAGTCAACTAATTTTTCCCACACCTTAGCGTTGTACTCATTTTTAGTACACGAAACCCCTAGTACACCCCTCTGAGCCTATCTTTTCGTTTCTAGCTTTAAGCATCTTACTTAAAGGAAGAATTTGTTACACCCCACTTAAATGTACAACCAAATCTCCTTAGCCTTCCGTGTATGCGCTCATTTTTAGTGCATTATTGTTATTTGATTACATATTGTTTTGGGACGATTGGGACTCATGGGTAAAGTACTTATTTTATGGAGTAATGGGGAAGAACATCATATATTACCCCCATACGTACGTTAATCTTAAAAGTGCTCCAAGTGTTTTGATTTTCTTAATTCGAGTCATTAGATTAGTTTATTGTAAAGTATGTAAAAATTCAAGTGTAAGGGAAATTTACATTCCCTATGATGTATTATTTTGGATGGTAAGGTAAGAGTGTATGCAAAAAAAAAAAAAAAAAAAAAAAAAAAAAAAAAAAAAAATGAAAAAAATCAAGAAAAAGAAAAAAAAATAGAAAAAGAAGAAAAGAGAAAAAATATACGGACTACCATCCCGTTTCATTCTATGTTTGTTTTATGTTTTTGTTATTTTTCATTTATTAGCTTAAGTCGAGTCTAGTCTTGGCTTAGCAACGCCATATTGTACATGTAATTAACCAAGATTGTTAACTCGCCACCAGTCAAAACTGCCTTTATCCAACAAAACCGTGTATTTCATATCCCTACACCTAACGTTACAACCCTTTAAAAGACCTCTTTGATAGTTTATCCTAGGTACTTACGCCATGTGGTGGAGGTTAGATCCTTTCCCAAGCCTATGGTAATCTATTTTGCTATGACAGGTAGTGAGAGATATCTTCCGTTTCCATATTGTAATTTACACTTTATTACACCCGAGAGATGTGAGTATCTAAACACTATTTGTGAGGTGCTTGTGTATGACCTCCGTGCTTGTCTATTGGTCTTTAGTGGTACGATTATTTGTTGTAATTACTTTTATATTAGTGTTAAATGACCCCTAACTTGTATTTTGACTAGAATAAAAGCGCATTTGTTTGAGGACAAGCAAATCTCAAGTGTAAGGGTATATGATGAGGCGAAAAATGAACCACTTTTAGGGGGTTATTTAAGCCCGAAATTGAATTTATTTGATCAAATATTACCCTAAATCGTTCCTTTTGTGATTTTAGGTACTTTGGGAGTGAAATCTAGAAAAGAAGGCATTTTGGACGTTTTTGGAGCATAAAAGTGAAGAAAACGGCAAAGTCTCAATTTTCCAAGCTGGGAACAGTAGGTGACGACGTCAAGAGTAATTTCCATGACGACCCAGTACAGAAATGACGGCGTCACAAGGAAGAGCGTCAAGAGTAAAATGCGTGATGGCCTGGAAAAAGTTATAACGTGACGACGTCAGATGTAGATCAAGGCAGTCCGAGAATTCTTTTGGTGGCGAGATGACGGCGTCACCAATTTGGTCTTGACGCCGTCAGACCCTATTTCCTATATATAGTTTTCTAATTTTCACACATTAAAGGAGGAAGTTTTAGAGAAACCCTAAGGCCGAACCTAATACGATTTTTACAGGTTTTTCAAGGGTTTTCAGCCCTTGAAACCTTACAAGTGTAATTAAGATAAGTGTTCTTTTAATTCAATCAATATGTCTATGTGTTGGTTGTCTATATCTTATTCTTGTCTTAATTCTACTATGCTAGGCTAGATCTCCCTTGTGTTTGCTTGGATCTAATGAAACCTAGATGTTAATTATGTGTTGATTACTTGTTTATAGTTGTATTGGATGAATGATTTCAATGTTAGGCTTAAGAAAACTGGCAGATCTCCAAATGGTAACATGCTTGAACGTCTTAAGAAACATGAACCGATGGGCACTAGGTTTTATTGGTTGTATTTAATGCATGAGTAAATTCTAATGATCCCATGTTAGGAGCTTCTTAGCCGGCTCGACATAGGAGTGAAGTAGGCACTCATAGGATTGGGGAGTTAAGTGCGCTACCCCATGAATGGTATTAAGGAATACAATCCGTCATCCACGCAACTATAACAAGTAATTAACGTGTAAAAGATATCTAGGGAGTAGTGAAATCTAAGTAAACACAACTTCTCCACTTATTGCTCACAACCTTAGTATAATTAAAAGTATATATTAAACCACAAAGGAAACGGTGCCGTTTTGGCATCGGTTTTCCCGCCTTTTTTTTGGCCCATCTCACCAACCCAAAATCTGGCCCATTGATCCATGTTTGTTGATGCCCGGCCCCAAAAAAATAAAGAGTAGATAAGTTACATTATCTTCCACTCTTCCACATATTTCTTATCCATCGCCACAGTAACCTCAAATGATTGTGATGATCATATTGATCTTGCAAAAAAGTAAATTTTTTCCTTCTTTTGTTGATTTTTTTTTGAAGATTGAGATGTTGCTTATTTTCAAAGTAGATAGGGCCAATTTTAAACACCCCTAAATTGCTTATGTGCTTATGTTTTTGTAAATTGCTTATGTGCTTATCGATATACACGGATTGGATGCATCCAACCACCACATCTGAATCACCACCCGATACCCCTACCAACGAGGCAGAGGTGAGTCATCGAGGATAGGATGTGCTGTCAGGAAATGAACGCATGTATTTTTTAGACTTTTTTTTAAAAAATTTTTGGTTGAAACCGTGTGTTAATTGATATGCTTTTTTTCTTTTCTTTTTTTTTTTTTTTGGTGATATCTGCTTTTGGTAGGGTTAATAGGTTTTAGAAATTTTGGTGCTTTTGATGATTTTTGTTGTTGGTGAGTTTAGACGCATGAAAAAAACACTCATCTTCTTAAAAGGTTTGTTTATATTTACTTTTTGTTGAATTTGTAGATCTCTACTTCATTCAGGTTCGTATTAGGGGTCTTTAGGCTGCTCCAAAATTAATTTTGGCCCTGTGGATTTGGGTGAGCTTTTATTTAGTTTAAGATAGTTTCATAAAAATTGAAATGTTTTTGGACATTTGAGTTTTTGTATAATGGAATGTGGGTTACGGAAATCGAGAGAGAAGGACGTGAAGAAGTAGAAAGTGGGCAGGGGAAAGATGCAAAACAAGCTGCGACAGCTGCTTTGATATCAAGGCTCAATAGCCATGGGTCCTATTTCAAGTCCCATAATCAGAAAGGTATTTCTTTGGTCAAGTGCATTTAAAGTCAGCATAGCATATAACGATGGACATTTTAAGAGAGTCTTACCTGTGTATTTGTTTTTTTAGGTTTATATGCAGACCAAGTTCGCTCCCAAGATATTCTGCGTCAAGGTAGTTTTAGACTTATATCTTGGATTTTATTTTGCTTGGATTATTATTTGATTAGTTTTGTTGCTTTGCTAACTTGCTGTTTACATTGATTTTATTTTGTTTAAATTGAGGAGGTTTTCCCGCAGGCAGAGGCCATTCGTTGGTATGGGTTCAATTTTGGCACAGGTAATATTGGTTTGGTACATGAACCTTTGGAACATCAGGTCACAATGTTTCTACATTTACAGGTTATTGTCACATACTCTCTTGCCCTTAACACTTCTGTTCTCAGGTACTTTAAACCTATGAGTTATTATTTTCTTATTGGTTGCAGGAATGCCAGGCGGGGCAGTCATTCTAGACTTTCAATCAGGTGTTATCTGGAACGAGACCACGCAAAAGGACTCGCCCTGAAGTTTATAAAGGTATGTGATAATGTAGATAGGTGCACTGTTTGACAATTTAGGTGTTTGATTACTCCTTACCTTTTGTGTAAATATTATTACAAGTAATCGTGCCCCATAAACAGAGCCTAGGTTTACTGAAATGAGGCATACGGCACTGTCTCAGTAAATTTTGTAGACTTATTTAATTGATATTATGTTTCTGTTGTAGTATTTGTTAGTGCAATCTTACGGTTAGTTGTTTTCCATTTTTATTTTATACAGGACCTCCGAGTGAATACAAAGCATTTAGGCCCTGCAGGTGCGTGTGCCTTCATTTTAATTGTTTGATTTGCAGAGGTATATGCAGCAGCATACTGATGTCGAAATATCTACACTTGCCATGGGTATTTTTTTTTTTAAATTTGATTTAATCTAATATGTGGTGTTTAATTGTGTTGATGTAATGCGCGTACTGCGAGTTTTGATAAAATTAGATGATGTGCTGCAATGTTTGCGTTATTTTTGTTATTTAATTGTATCGATATAACGCATGTTATGTGTTATTTACTTTTTAGTCTGCGTAATTAGTGTGTATGTCAATATTTGAGCAAATTTCTTGCAAAGTTTGTTAAGAATCTAATGATGTACATTGTTTGTAATTAGTTTGTGGATACACACTATTGGTAATTTGTGCTTTATTAATACTGATAATGTAATCTCTGTAGGAACACCGAACATATACCTGCTCAGGTTAAACTGCATGAAGAAAAGTGCGCCACAAATTTTAGACAAGCCTTGCAGCAGTTCTGCAATAAAGTTAAGTGTTTCTATTTTCTAAGTAACTTAAACGTTGACCAGCCCGAAGGTTACTTTAGTAACTCTGTGCATGTACCTGCAGAAATCGACAATCCTTGGGCAAGCCTTGCAACAGTGCTGCGACCGTCTGTAAATGTGCCTACTAAGGTTAAAATTCCTGAACCAAACTACGGCGCACATTTTGGACAGCCTTTGCAGCAGTGAGCGATCCCAAATTGGGGGTGACGATGTAAGTTGTTTAATAAGGGTGTAGGTGAGGGTTTTGTCGATACTATTTGGGGCCGACAACTTATATTTCAGGTAAATTTATGATAAGCCTTTTTCTTTTATTTTATATGCAGCTTTTTAAGAATTTGTGTCACGCATATATTGATACAATCAGACGCGATTATTTTGAACCTCAAAAACTGCACCTTAAATTACAATTATTATACAGGTACAGTGAACTGGTCCCTCCACCGGTGATACAAAATGTGCGGGCACCCCGGTACAGTAACATCGAAGAAGAACAAAATGAGGAACAGAGTCACGGTGGATGAACTATTAAGAGAAGATCAACGTAACCAAACGGTAAATTACTACTCCTGATGTAAGACCGCCTACGATAGGAGACACGCCTAACTTTCATCCTTTTATGCAGAATGTGAGATGTACAGTGATTTTGCTGTTTTTAGAATTGTCGTTAGAAGACCATGGTATTTCCCCCAATGCCACGACTGCAGGCGCAAAATATTTAACGACCACCCGCATGTATACTGTGCACCATCCCCTTCCGGGGAACTGGAACACTACAAGTAACGATAATGGTACTAAGTACATGAAAAACACAAATATAGAATGCAGTCCCGAAAACAGTTACGTTTACATGTTTTTACTTGCTATTTTTTTTTTACTTAATATGTGCAGCTGCTGTTTTAGAATGCTGATATCAGACGATACCGGAACATTAACATTAGCATGCTTCAGTAACAGGTCACATTCGATGGTCACAGACTGCGGCAAAGTTGTGTCAGAACATGGCCAAACGGATCCATATACATTGCCGTCAGTTCTGATACAGTGATGAGAACCGGACCACCACTACTGCCTGCGCCTCTGGACAATGCACGGTCTGCGGTTGCAGGTGCAGATACAGAAGAAGAAATACTTCTATTAACAGGACCTGAGACCGATACACAACAAACGACCGGTTCACGGGCAACAGTTAAAGAACCATCTGAACCTGTACCTGCTACCGAAACTCCAGTACCGCCGATATGTGTTTCTCCAAAAGTTACATCCAACAAGCGTGAAAGTATCATGAAACCTGAATATACAGAGGCATCCGTCCAGTCACCAGCAACAATCGAGAACCTACCATTCACGCCTCCTGTAGCCGAAATTTCACAAGGATCAAGCCCGGCTACTACAAAGACCACTACCAATCTACATAAACGTGAAATGAAAAGTCAAGGCGCAAAGCCATCTGTTCGGAGACAACTACTGAAGCATGACACTCAAGAAGAAACGAGCACGCCAACGAAGAAAACAAAGCAAGCAAATCGAAAATAGCATGGCAACATGAGTAGTGCACCCTACAGGTAAATATTATATAACAACCCATATTAGGAACGAACGTGTGTAAGATAAACACCGTGTAAAATTACTATAGTTTTGGAGTCTGCTAATCTATTAGGATAGTAGAACTTGGTAACGTAGTGGCATGGCAATGCTATTGCCGCCAATTTTGTTTACTATGTTAATGACGACGTAAGCATCAGCTTCTATACTCGCAATGTATGCTTTCACAAACAACATGTCCTTGAAATGTATGCTTTCACACTCTACTGGATTCCGCTTTTCATATTCGTTCACTTTTGGTTTATGGTCAATGGTCAATGTCCTTGAAATGTATGCTTTCACAAACAACCTGTAACATCTATTCCTTGAAATCGATTTCCAAAAAACTATGGAGAAAATAAACAGGCGCGCCAGCAACGCGGCGATCGTCGCCAATCTTGTTTAGTTTTATTTTCATTTCTAGTATTTTATTTTGATTACATCTTTAGTATTGGGTTAGTTGACTAGCAACTAATTCCGCCCATATCCTTCAAACCCGAGATTTTACTTTGCTTTTATAAAAATATAAAAACACAAAAATAATCATCCGTCATCTTTAGCACTAGTAATTAGGTTTTCTAATCCTAGCGACACTATTCCTAGCTGAACGATCAATCCCCCGGTACTTGTCACTATACTATACTACAACAATCAGGTACACTGCCTGGTGGGGGTTGTAAGCTTCTCGAGATCCCTTGAGAGGTAAAGCCTGGTGCGATCCCCACGTATCATTCACGCTTTCATATATTGTGACGTATGTGGTCCATTAGGTACCAAGCTCGAAAACCTAGTCGGAGCCTTTTGATACTCTAATTGGAGAAGACTCCTTCCTTGTAATGAGGATTGAGAACTGGGTTTTTATATGTGTTATATCTGTTAGAAAATTCATATGTGTTCAACTTATTATTATATGTACAACCCACTAGCTGGTTATTATTATATGTTCAACTTGTCATTCATGCACGATTAGCTCTCTAATGTCGTAGAATCTACATAATTAATATGTATGTTCGTCACATCTAAGGGAGCAATATAAATGATAGTAAGAATCTGTTTTCTAATAACTTAAAGCTCAATATCAGGGCAGATCTATCTAATGTTGCAGATCGGTTCCCTTGCTTAACTTGGAAAACGTCTGCTACCGTTTTTAGACACTGTCCAAAAAACAAAGCAATGGAACCTTTCTGGAACGCTAGATCTATCTGTCCTGATAATTGAGACGTCTTCAATGCGATAATGATATAGTGTGTATTGTTCATGACAGGCCACACTCCTTAATTATCGCATTCAAGATGAGTGATGTTACTTAGACTCTATTCTTTACTCAACATTTGTATCATATTGACCTTTTATCCCATTTTAAACTACACGAGTCCTAAAATTAGTACATGTGTGCCGATTTGTACTAGGTACCGCATTACTTGGTGGATGAATGGTTTAACTTTATAAATGAGTCTGGAATTCAACATACCTTTCCCTTCTAAGCTCCCATACAGTTTCTTTTGTTTTTCAACAATCTAGCAATGCGCCTGGTGAAGGCCTTTGCTCAAAGGGAGTTGCAACGACAAAAGGAGTTGTAGCGGGAACTTAGAAGGGTTACGTATGTTGGTTTTTTGCATTCCATTCTTTTTTATGATCTAAAACCAACCATCCACCAAGTAATGTGGCCATTGGAGTTCCAAGAACAAAGGTTGTTTCAAACACACCCTGAATTGCAACATTGACTGTTTTTTTCCACATCAGTTGACTGTTTTGGCCTTGGTCTTTACACACCTGCATTTTTGGCCTTGGTACTGCAAATACTGTTTTTTTCTCATGTTTGCACATATGAAAAAGTAATGACTTGACTGCACAATTTCATGCCTGCAAGAAGGGTAACAAACACTATTTTTTTCTTCACTGTCAATTGACTACTTTTTGCAATTTTGAAACACTAACCAAGCATACCTTTTTCTCTATAAAAACCAAACAAACCAATCAAGCTCCCACAACCCCATTCTACCTACTGAAACAATGAGTTCCAAGAACAAAGGTTGTTTCAAACACACCCCGAATTGCAACATTATCTTTTATTTCATTTACACTATATTTTTTTTTAGTTTTAATATATTTTTTCTTTTTTTTTTGCAGAAATCATTAACATTGACAGCACTGACTCAAGTTCATTTCACATATCAAGCAGTTCTGAAGGTCCTCCAAATCCATGGGCAGACTACTTTCCAAAGGGATATTCTAGATCAGGCACAAAAAAGGAAGATGCTAGGAGGCTAAAAACTCCAAAAAAGGCTGCCAAAGAGATTTTTGATGAGAGGGTTCAGGTGCTAGGCCTGCCCAATGCTAAGATTTGTGAAGACAAGGGTATAAAACCATGGGAACCAAAAATGCCCAAAGTTTGTTCAAAAGGGAAGGGTAAAAAGAAAATGTATTGGTTTAGGAAGAACTTTATTTGAATAAACCTGTGTTAACCTGAATAAACATGTTGTAATCCTTTTGTACTACTTTATTTGACTTTATGAAGTCAATTTTATAATGTGTTTGTTATACCTCAATTTTATTTGACTTTATGTAATTCTTTTGCTTGTTCCCTTGTTGTACCATCATGCTTCTCACCTTATTCTTGATTTCTTTCTCAACAAAATCTAAATTATTATTTCATCTATCAAACAAGTAACATCAAAAAAAGGTGTTAGATCTCTTTATTAATCAGGTGATGAGGCGAAAAATGATCCATTTTTAGGGGGTCATTTAAGCCCGAATCCGAATTTATTTGATCAAATATTGCCCTAAATCGTTCCTTTTGTGATTTTAGGTACTTGGAGAGTGAATTCTGGAAAAGAAGCCATTTCGGACGTTTTTGGAGCATAAAAGTAAAGAAAACGGCAAAGTCTCAATTTTCCATACTGGGAACAGTAGGTGACGGCGTCAAGAGTAATTCCTTGACGGCGTCAAACCTCAATAATAAAAATCCGTAGTTCATGAAGGCGTCAAGAGTTTGCATGACGGCGTCAAAACCCCAAGAACAAAAATCCGTAGTTGATGACGGCGTCACACACAGGGCGTCAAGAGTAATTTGTGTGACGGCCTAGGCCTTGACGGCGTCAGAAGTAGATCAAGGCCGTCCGAGGAAGTGTTTGGCGGCGAGATGACGGCGTCACACCTTTGTTCTTGACGCCGTCACCCCTATTTTCCTATATATAGTTTTCTAGTTTTTCACATTGGGAGAGAAGTTTTGGGAGAAACCCTAAAGACGATTTTGGTGTAACTTTACAGGTTTTTCAAGGGTTCCAACCCCTTGATACCTTGCATGATTAATCAAGATAAGTGTTCTTCTAATTCAATCAATATGTCTATGTGTTGGTTGTCTATATCATGTTCTTGTCTTAATTCTATCATGCTAGGCTAGATCTCTTTTGTGTTTGCTTAGATCTAATGAAACCTAGATATTGATTATGTGTTGATTACTTGTTTATTCTTGTCTTGGATGAATGATTTATATGTTAGGCTTAAGAAAACTGGCAGATCTCCAAATGGTAACATGCTTGAACGTCTTAAGAAACATGAACCGAGGCGTACTAGGTCTTTATTGGTTGTATTTAATGCATGAGCCACTGTTTACAATCCCTATAGTTGTGCTGGGCATGGTGTAGGAGGAGATAAGAGCTCATAGAATTGGGGAGTTATGTATGCCACCCCATGAATGGTATTAAGGAATACGATCCGTCATCCATGCAATTATAACAAGTAATTAACATGTAAAAGATATCTAGGGAGTAGTGAAATCTAAGTAAACACATTTTCTCCAATTACTGCTCACAACTTTAGTATAATTTAGTTTATTTTCATTTTTAGTATTTTATTTTGATTGCATCTTAGTTTTGGGTTAGTTGAATAGCAACTAATTCCGCCCACTCTTCTAAAACCCGAGATTTTTAATTGCTTTCTAAAAAAATATAAAAATACAAAAATAATCATCCCTCACCTTTAGAACTAGTAATTAGGTTTTCTAATCCTAGCGACACTATTCCTAAGCTAAACGATCAATCCCCCGGTACTTGTCACTATACTATACTACAACGATCAGGTACACTGCCTGGTGGGGGTTGTAAGCTTCTCGAGATCCCTCAAAAGGTAAAGCCTGTTGCGATTCCCACGCATCAAGTTTTTAGCGCCGCTGCCGGGGAATAGTTATTGTCTAGGTTAGAATTTCTTTTTATTAGGTCTACTTGCTAGATTCCTTTCTAGTAGGATTTTGTTTTTATTTTTAGATTTTCTTTAGTCTATCTTATTTCTTTGTGCTTTTGTTCGTAACTCTTTACCATCCGACATCATGGAAAGTGGTAACATATTTGAACCCGTCATCCCACCACAACAAAACCCACCACTAGAACCCCTTAGGCCCCGAACCTTAGGAGAGTATTCCCGACCTAGCCACCAAGGCTACCGAAACACCATTGAGCTCACCGGAGCCAATGTGACCCCCTTGCGATCCGACACCATCCGGTTGGTGCAAAGCGGATGTGCATTCCATGGACTTCGTTCCGAAGATCCAAACCAACATCTTAAGGACTTTCTCAAAATCGTAGATTCCATAGACTTAGATGTTGCAACTAGAGAGACAACCCGTTTACGCCTATTCCAATTCTCTCTATGGGATCAAGCTAGTCAATGGCTTGAGCGTTTACCCGCGGGATCCATCACCACATGGGATGATCTCACCACTCGTTTCCTTGCTCAATTTTTCCCACCGGGGAGAACTACTAAGCTTAGGAATGACATCTTGATGTTCCAACAATGTCAAAATGAATCTCTTTATGAAGCATGGACTCGTTTCATGGACTTACTCCAAAAAGCCCCTCATCATGGCATAGATCTTTGGCTCCAAGTCCAAATTTTTTATGACCATATCGACATCTCCACGAGGCGAGCCATTGACCAATCGGCCGGTGGTAAGCTACGTGATCTTAGTGCGGAACAATCATGGGAACTCATAGAAGATCTTGCTCTCTATGACAACGAAAGTTGGAATGATCCCCGTGACTTGAACAAAACAGTCAAGGCAATATCTTTGCCTTCGAACAATTCTAGCACTCCCGACCGTAGGATCATGGAACTTGAAGGTCGAGTCAAGTCTCTCATGAAATCTTACGAAGCTCATAAACCTTCAAGCCAAGTAAGCAGAATCCCTTCTACATGCAAACTATGCAATGGCCCTCATGAGACCTATAACTGCATGGAACTTCCAAAACGTGCTTATAACGAATTCACATCATCACACGTAGGTCAGGGTCCTCGAACTTCTGCCGAAGCCTATGAGGCATGGAAGGATAAACCTGATTTTAGAGGGTACCAAACGCGAAGCGTATCCTTCAATGACTCCTCACCACTCACTTGGTCCGAGCATTTTCCGTCACAAGGTATTCCTAGGCAAAGCTGTGAAGATACTTTAAAAAAATTCATTCTATCTCAAGAACTACAGCTCACTACGCTCGAGGCAAAATTTAAACAACAGCAGGCTGACGTGAACAACAAGATTTGTAATCTGTTGACTGCTATCAAAGAGCATATTGATAATAAGCCCATTCACATTGATGAGGTTAAATCTGCTACCGTCATAAGTCCACCAGCCTCCCCTGTAAAAATAAAAAGTCCTAGCAAGTTATTCAAACATCTATCTCCTAACGGAAAAGAACCTGTCAACCCCCCTGGACCAATCCACTTCGTAAACACCATCACCACAATATCTGCTTCAACATCCAACCCAACCCAACAACAAACTAACAAATTCAGTCAGACAGCGAAAGATGAGACCTCAAGGGTTAACCATGCTTCGGCAAGGAAACCTACCGACTCACCCGAGCAATACACCGCGCAAGAATCCGACAAACCGGATGAAAGGAAAGAGAAATCGGAAGAGCATGAGAAAGATCCAACCATTTTGGGTAAATCTATTATAGAAGAACCCGAGAGAAAAATGGAGGATGTTATTAGTGTGGGTAGAAATCAGACTATGGAAAGTAACCCTAAAGTTTTCAAGATCCCCTGTACCATTAAGGAAAAGCTCTTAACCGATAGTCATATAGATCCTAGCGTCCCAGTCAACATAATCCCCCTTTCCCTATACCACAAAACCTTCCCAGAGCACATTGCGTACGAGAGAGTAATAGAAAATTTATCAATTAGGATTGGAGAGCTTGTTTACAATACTGACCTCGCCGTGGTTGATGACGTGGACCCTCTCACTAATCAAACGTTTACCCACCTTGTCCTTGGGATACCATTTATCAATGAATCGGGAGCAATCCTTGATGAGAAAGATGGTAGTGTAGTACTCACCAATGGTGTTAGGAAGGTAATTTTTCGTAGGGATAGTGAGGAGGTGTACGAGTATCGTCCCTCTCTTGAGGGGAATCTATATGGGTCAAAGGATGGAGAGTTGGGGAAGATAAGACGACGTGATCCGAATAATCTCAAAATCCCCTGCATGATCGGTCATAAGTACTTCGATAACATATACATTAATGTATTCCTGCCAAAGAATTTTATGTCATTGTTTCATTATAACAATATCTGCAGATGGGGGATGATTTACAAGGGAGAGAAAGTGGTTGGTAAGGATCATGAAATCCAGGTGTTCGTAGGAAATATGGCATTCTCTATGGAATTCACGATTGTGGACAACATAGAGGACTATGTCGACCCTAGGTTATCACAAGTCGTCTTTGGAGCACCCTTTTGTGAAATCACTAATTTAATAGTGGATGACTTGAACGGAATCATGACCTTCACTGATGGGATTAGGAGGATTTCATACCAAACGCCATACAAGAGAAAAGACCTTAAGGAAATAGATTGTGACGGGCTTGATATGATGAGCTCCCAACTTATCTTGTGTGACGAAGATGTTAGGAGAGGGTGTAGAAATATTTCTGATTTATCATGTGCATTCTTTAAGAATGTTAGTAAGCTTGGTTCTAAGTATCGACAAGATATTTTTGAGTTTGAAGATCCGAAGTACTTGCACTATGAAAGCGATGCTAGTTTAGAAGACGACCTAGAGAATGGAACCAATGATGAAATCACATAGTAACCCATGACTTTGAGTCTAGCTACAAGACTCGTAAATAAAGAAAAGCGCTTCTTGGGAGGCAACCCATGTTTTGTGTGATTTTATTTGTTTGATTGTTATTTGATTCCGTATGCATGCTTTATTTTTATTGTTGGTAGATCATGTTTCTCAATTAAAACGTGAAAATACTTTACTTTGTTATTTGGCCTAGTCTTAACTCCACCTAGAAGTATTTTTGCAAAAGATAAGTGTAATGGGAAACCCCAAATATGTTTTTAAGAAACAAACCGATCATGATTCTCCACAATATTAAATGAACATGTATATTTGTATTTGTTAGAGTCAAATGCTTGGATTGCGTCATAATGAAGTTTTGCAGGATTTTACAGGAAGTGGAACCAAGTTTTTCCAGAAATTTTCCGGAAACTTAACATAAGAATTTCTGCAGGTCCTTTCTGACAGCGTCACGAGTTTACTCTTGACGGCGTCAGGAGTAAAAATCTGGAAATTTTACCAGTTTTGTTTTTCTAACGGAGTCTTATGGTTTTTGTGAATTATTAAGTTTTATAATCTCCAGGAAATCTGCAAACTTCATTCCACAAGCATTATATCTTACTTTGTTTTCTAGGATTTAGTAACTTATATAGGATGCCGCCAATTTTACGCGAGGTTGTCTTGTCTATTTTGTCAGGATTTACAGGTTATGTTCGACAAGGAGATGATTTATATTCTGGAAGGGAAGCTTTGATTGTTCATTTTCTTGAAGGAAGATCTAATCTGGCCAACCTATAATCCATACCGAGCGAATCAGGGGAGTATTTGATTTCATTCTCTTTACTTTTTCACTTTTACATTCTTTACTTGAACATTGGGGACAATGTTCATCTTAAGTGTAAGGGGAGGGTAAAAAGATGATACCTTACATATGCACTTTCACTTGAGTTTGTTTTGTTTAATGGTAGATGTGTAATAAAACTATGAGAAATACTTGTTAGTGTAATTTTAGCGCCAAATTTAAAATTTTTTACAACATTTAGGAGTGAAACTTTAGCCATAGCAAGCGTCTCATGGATAGGAGATTGTATGACTAGCACATAACCGTATATTCAGAAAAATTTTCCACCCAAAAATGTGAGGTTCGCCTTTAGATTTGATAGGAAAAGCATTCATTATTAGTGCTTATGAGTGTACCGGTAGCATTTAGATTCTAGAACTTGCGTTAGTGATGCATCCCGAGACCGCTAGTGAGACTACATTCGTGTGGTAGGATTTACTACATGATAAGAGGCATTAGGATCACCCTTGTGTTAAACCCGTATTATGATTACTTGACCATTTAAGTCATATTACTTGGCTAGTTAAGTCAACTAATTTTTCCCACACCCTTAGCGTTGTACTCATTTTTAGTACACGAAACCCCTAGTACACCCCTTCGAGCCTATCTTTTCATTTCTAACTTTAAGCATCTTACTTAAAGGAAGAATTTGTTACACCCCACTTAAATGTACACCCAAATCGCCTTAGCCTTCCGTGTATGCGCTCATTTTTAGTGCATTATTGTTATTTGTTAAACCCTAAGTTAACTTTCTAATTGATTACATGGTTGCTAAGTCGAGTCATATCCTTGTACATATTGTTTTGGGACGATTGGGACTCATGGGTAAGTACTTATTTTATGGAGTAATGGGGAAGAACATCATTTATTACCCCCATATGTACGTTAATCTTAAAAGTGCTCCAAGTGTTTTGATTTTCTTAATTCGAGTCATTAGATTAGTTGAATATAAAGTATGTAAAGATTCAAGTGTAAGGGGAATTCTCATCCCCTATGATGTATTATTTTGGATGGTAGGGTAAGAGTGTATGCAAAAAAAAAAAAAAAAAAAAAAAAAAAAAAAATCGAAAAAACAAGAAAAAGAAAAAATAGAAAAAGGAAAAAGAGAAAAAACATACGGACTACCATCCCTTTTTATTCTATGTTCATTTTTATGTTTTTGTTATTTTTCATTTATTAGCTTAAGTCGAGTCTAGTCTTGGCTTAGCAACGCCATATTGTACATGTAATTAACTAAGATTGTTAACTCGCCACCAGTAAAACTTCCTTTATCCAACAAAACCGTGTAATTCATATCCCTATACCTAACGTTACAACCCTTTAAAAGACCTCTTTGATAGTTTATCCTAGGTGCTTACGCCATGTGGTGGAGGTTTGATCCTTTCCCAAGCCTATGGTAATCTATTTTGCTATGACAGGTAGTGAGAGATATCTTCCGTTTCCATATTGTAATTTACACTTTATTACACCCGAGAGATGTGAGTATCTAAACACTATTTATGAGGTGCTTGAATATGACCTCCGTGCATGTCTTTGGTCTTTAGTGGAACGATTATTTGTTGTAATTACTTTTATATTAGTGTTAAATGACCCCTAACTTGTCTTTTGAGTAGAATAAAAGCGCATTTGCTTGAGGACAAGCAAATCTCAAGTGTAAGGGTATATGATGAGGCGAAAAATGATCCGTTTTTAGGGGGTCATTTAAGCCCGAATCCGAATTTATTTGATCAAATATTGCCCTAAATCGTTCCTTTTGTGATTTTAGGTACTTGGAGAGTGAATTCTGGAAAAGAAACCATTTCGGACGTTTTTGGAGCATAAAAGTAAAGAAAACGGCAAAGTCTCAATTTTCCATGCTGGGAACAGTAGGTGACGGCGTCAAGAGTAATTCCTTGACGGCGTTAAACCTCAATAATAAAAATCCGTAGTTCATGAAGGCGTCAAGAGTTTGCATGACGGCGTCAAAACCCCAAGAATAAAAATCCGTAGTTGATGACGGCGTCACACACAGGGCGTCAAGAGTAATTTGTGTGATGGCCTAGGCCTTGACGGCGTCAGAAGTAGATCAAGGCCGTCCGAGGAAGTGTTTGGCGGCGAGATGACGGCGTCACACCTTTGTTCTTGACGCCGTCACCCCTATTTTCCTATATATAGTTTTCTAGTTTTTCACATTGGGAGAGAAGTTTTGGGAGAAACCCTAAAGACGATTTTGGTGTAACTTTACAGGTTTTTCAAGGGTTCCAACCCCTTGATACCTTGCATGATTAATCAAGATAAGTGTTCTTCTAATTCAATCAATATGTCTATGTGTTGGTTGTCTATATCATGTTCTTGTCTTAATTCTATCATGCTAGGCTAGATCTCTTTTGTGTTTGCTTAGATCTAATGAAACCTAGATATTGATTATGTGTTGATTACTTGTTTATTCTTGTCTTGGATGAATGATTTATATGTTAGGCTTAAGAAAACTGGCAGATCTCCAAATGGTAACATGCTTGAAAGTCTTAAGAAACATGAACCGAGGCGTACTAGGTCTTTATTGGTTGTATTTAATGCATGAGCCACTGTTTACAATCCCTATAGTTGTGCTGGGCATGGTGTAGGAGGAGATAAGAGCTCATAGAATTGGGGAGTTATGTATGCCACCCCATGAATTGTATTAAGGAATACGATCCGTCATCCATGCAATTATAACAAGTAATTAACATGTAAAAGATATCTAGGGAGTAGTGAAATCTAAGTAAACACATTTTCTCCAATTACTGCTCACAACTTTAGTATAATTTAGTTTATTTTCATTTTTAGTATTTTATTTTGATTGCATCTTAGTTTTGGGTTAGTTGAATAGCAACTAATTCCGCCCACTCTTCTAAAACCCGAGATTTTTAATTGCTTTCTAAAAAAATATAAAAATACAAAAATAATCATCCCTCACCTTTAGAACTAGTAATTAGGTTTTCTAATCCTAGCGACACTATTCCTAAGCTAAACGATCAATCCCCCGGTACTTGTCACTATACTATACTACAACGATCAGGTACACTGCCTGGTGGGGGTTGTAAGCTTCTCGAGATCCCTCAAAAGGTAAAGCCTGTTGCGATTCCCACGCATCAAGTTTTTAGCGCCGCTGCCGGGGAATAGTTATTGTCTAGGTTAGAATTTCTTTTTATTAGGTCTACTTGCTAGATTCCTTTCTAGTAGGATTTTGTTTTTATTTTTAGATTTTCTTTAGTCTATCTTATTTCTTTGTGCTTTTGTTCGTAACTCTTTACCATCCGACATCATGGAAAGTGGTAACATCTTTGAACCCGTCATCCCACCACAACAAAACCCACCACTAGAACCCCTTAGGCCCCGAACCTTAGGAGAGTATTCCCGACCTAGCCACCAAGGCTACCGAAACACCATTGAGCTCACCGGAGCCAATGTGACCCCCTTGCGATCCGACACCATCCGGTTGGTGCAAAGCGGATGTGCATTCCATGGACTTCGTTCCGAAGATCCAAACCAACATCTTAAGGAATTTCTCAAAATCGTAGATTCCATAGACTTAGATGTTGCAACTAGAGAGACAACCCGTTTACGCCTATTCCAATTCTCTCTATGGGATCAAGCTAGTCAATGGCTTGAGCGTTTACCTGCGGGATCCATCACCACATGGGATGATCTCACCACTCGTTTCCTTGCTCAATTTTTCCCACCGGGGAGAACTACTAAGCTTAGGAATGACATCTTGATGTTCCAACAATGTCAAAATGAATCTCTTTATGAAGCATGGACTCGTTTCAAGGACTTACTCCAAAAAGTCCCTCATCATGGCATAGATCTTTGGCTCCAAGTCCAAATTTTTTATGACCATATCGACATCTCCACGAGGCGAGCCATTGACCAATCGGCCGGTGGTAAGCTACGTGATCTTAGTGCGGAACAATCATGGGAACTCATAGAAGATCTTGCTCTCTATGACAACGAAAGTTGGAATGATCCCCGTGACTTGAACAAAACAGTCAAGGCAATATCTTTGCCTTCGAACAATTCTAGCACTCCCGACCGTAGGATCATGGAACTTGAAGGTCGAGTCAAGTCTCTCATGAAATCTTACGAAGCTCATAAACCTTCAAGCCAAGTAAGCAGAATCCCTTCTACATGCAAACTATGCAATGGCCCTCATGAGACCTATAACTGCATGGAACTTCCAAAACGTGCTTATAACGAATTCACATCATCATACGTAGGTCAGGGTCCTCGAACTTCTGCCGAAGCCTATGAGGCATGGAAGGATAAACCTGATTTTAGAGGGTACCAAACGCGAAGCGTATCCTTCAATGACTCCTCACCACTCACTTGGTCCGAGCATTTTCCGTCACAAGGTATTCCTAGGCAAAGCTGTGAAGATACTTTAAAAAAATTCATTCTATCTCAAGAACTACAGCTCACTACGCTCGAGGCAAAATTTAAACAACAGCAGGCTGACGTGAACAACAAGATTTGTAATCTGTTGACTGCTATCAAAGAGCATATTGATAATAAGCCCATTCATGTTGATGAGGTTAAATCTGCTACCATCATAAGTCCACCAGCCTCCCCTGTAGAAATAAAAATTCCTAGCAAGTTATTCAAACATCTATCTCCTAACGGAAAAGAACTTGTCAACCCCCCTGGACCAATCCACTTCGTAAACACCATCACCACAATATCTGCTTCAACATCCAACCCAACCCAACAACAAACTAACAAATTCAGTCAGACAGCGAAAGATGAGACCTCAAGGGTTGACCATGCTTCGGCAAGGAAACCTACCGACTCACCCGAGCAATACACCGCGCAAGAATCCGACAAACCGGATGAAAGGAAAGAGAAATCGGAAGAGCATGAGAAAGATCCAACCATTTTGGGTAAATCTATTATAGAAGAACCAGAGAGAAAAATGGAGGATGTTATTAGTGTGGGTAGCAATCAGAATATGGAAAGTAACCCTAAAGTTTTCAAGATCCCCTGTACCATTAAGGAAAAGCTCTTAACCGATAGTCATATAGATCCTAGCGTCCCAGTCAACATAATCCCCCTTTCCCTATACCACAAAACCTTCCCAGAGCACATTGCGTACGAGAGAGTAATAGAAAATTTATCAATTAGGATTGGAGAGCTTGTTTACAATACTGACCTCGCCGTGGTTGATGACGTTGACCCTCTCACCAATCAAATGTTTACCCACCTTGTCCTTGGGATACCATTTATCAATGAATCGGGAGCAATCCTTGATGAGAAAGATGGTAGTGTAGTACTCACCAATGGTGTTAGGAAGGTAATTTTTCGTAGGGATAGTGAGGAGGTGTACGAGTATCGTCCCTCTCTTGAGGGGAATCTATATGGGTCAAAGGATGGAGAGTTGGGGAAGATAAGACGACGTGATCCGGATAATCTCAAAATCCCCTGCATGATCAGTCATAAGTACTTCGATAACATATACATTAATGTATTCCTGCCAAAGAATTTTATGTCATTGTTTCATTATAACAATATCTGCAGATGGGGGATGATTTACAAGGGAGAGAAAGTGGTTGGTAAGGATCATGAAATCCAGGTGTTCGTAGGAAATATGGCATTCTCTATGGAATTCACGATTGTGGACAACATAGAGGACTATGTCGACCCTAGGTTATCACAAGTCGTCTTTGGAGCACCCTTTTGTGAAATCACTAATTTAATAGTGGATGACTTGAACGGAATCATGACCTTCACTGATGGGATTAGGAGGATTTCATACCAAACGCCATACAAGAGAAAAGACCTTAAGGAAATAGATTGTGACGGGCTTGATATGATGAGCTCCCAACTTATCTTGTGTGACGAAGATGTTAGGAGAGGGTGTAGAAATATTTCTGATTTATCATGTGGATTCTTTAAGAATTTTAGTAAGCTTGGTTCTAAGTATCGACAAGATATTTTCGAGTTCGAAGATCCGAAGTACTTGCACTATGAAAGCGATGCTAGTTTAGAAGACGACCTAGAGAATGGAACCAATGATGAAATCACGTAGTAACCCATGACTTTGAGTCTAGCTACAAGACTCGTAAATAAAGAAAAGCGCTTCTTGGGAGGCAACCCATGTTTTGTGTGATTTTATTTGTTTGATTGTTATTTGCTTCCGTATGCATGCTTTATTTTTATTGTTGGTAGATCATGTTTCTCAATTAAAACGTGGAAATACTTTACTTTGTTGTTTGGCCTAGTCTTAACTCCACCTAGAAGTATTTTTGCAAAAGATAAGTGTAAGGGGAAACCCCAAATATGTTTTTAAGAAACAAACCGATCATGATTCTTCACAATATTAAATGAACATGTATATTTGTATTTGTTAGAGTCAAATGCTTGTATTGAGACATAATGAAGTTTTGCAGGATTTTCCAGGAAGTGGAACCAAGTTTTTCCAGAAATTTTCCGGAAACTTAACATAAGAATTTCTGCAGGTCCATTCTGACGGCGTCAGGAGTAAAAAACTGGAAATTTTACCAGTTTTGTTTTTCTAACGGAGTCTTATGGTTTTTGTGAATTATTAAGTTTTATAATCTCCTGGAAATCTGCAAACTTCATTCCACAAGCATTATATCTTACTTTGTTTTCTAGGATTTAGTAACTTATATAGGATGCCGCCAATTTTACGCGAGGTTGTCTTGTCTATTTTGTCAGGATTTACAGGTTATGTTCGACAAGGAGATGATTTATATTCTGGAAGGGAAGCTTTGATTGTTCATTTTCTTGAAGGAAGATCTAATCTGGCCAACCTATAATCCATACCGAGCGAATCAGGGGAGTATTTGATTTCATTCTCTTTACTTTTTCACTTTTACATTCTTTACTTGAACATTGGGGACAATGTTCATCTTAAGTGTAAGGGGAGGGTAAAAAGATGATACCTTACATATGCACTTTCGCTTGAGTTTGTTTTGTTTAATGGTAGATGTGTAATAAAACTATGAGAAATACTTGTTAGTGTAATTTTAGCGCCAAATTTAAAATTTTTTACAACATTTAGGAGTGAAACTTTAGCCATAGCAAGCGTCTCATGGATAGGAGATTGTATGACTAGCACATAACCGTATATTCAGAAAAATTTTCCACCCAAAAATGTGAGGTTCGCCTTTAGATTTGATAGGAAAAGCATTAATTATTAGTGCTTATGAGTGTACCGGTAGCATTTAGATTCTAGAACTTGCGTTAGTGATGCATCCCGAGACCGCTAGTGTATAACACCCCCAAAATCGATCAATACAGCGGAAGACTTAAAATGTCAGCGGAAGACTTTTGGGGTATTATATTGTGGATCTTTCGTCACAATTATAGAAAACGATTCAAGTGATCGTTTTAAGTTTTATTTAAAATACCAAATATTCATAATTCCAAGAGAAGTCATTATTTAACAACAAGTTTCATTTAAAGAGAAATAAAGGTTTCTTCAATTGCCCACTTCGTGCCGTTGCCATCCATCCCATTTAGTTACCTGAGATAAACATGCTAAAAGTCAACAAAAGTTGAGTGAAATTCATAGGTTTATATTTAAGAGTTTGAACACAAGAGATAGATGTTTATTGTAATATCGATACAAATAAACAAGTTAGAAATCACATTCATTATTGCATTAAGCTCATGACACTCAACGATTCAACAGACATCAATATTTTCATAATAATGATGTGAAATATATAGCCCCCAAGATAGGTATTTTCCAGTAACCTATTATATTCAAATAACGTGCATTTGGTGACTTTCCTCTTGCAACCAAATGGGGATTGTCAATCCCTAATAGATCTATTCACAATTATTTACGTTCACTTTTCAAGTGATTAAGGTTCATGATCGAGGGACTTTTGGCAATAGCTACTTAAGCAATAATAAGATCAGGAAAAGACTTGTGTTCGGTTTTTGAGCATGTATCCCCCCCACAGAAATTAGTTAAGTGTGGGCTATGAACTCACCTTAGTAGGATAGTAGAACAATTGTAATCTCAACGATGCAAGGCAACGGCTTCACACACAACCTAAAAGATATGGCACGTTTCAGTTCTTAAGTCTCGTTTTATTGCGAACGTTTATTATTAATTATAAGAAATCGATAAAGTGCATACGTGATGTGTTACGTCGTATAAAAATAAATAATGGTTACGTATTGTTTTATTCGTCTAAATTTGTTTATCGTTATATAAGTTTTATTCGTATTATATATATATATATATATATATATATATATATATATATATATATATATATATATATATATATATATATATATATATATATATATATATATATATATATAATAAGTTACGTTTTATTATTTATCGTTTTAATATATATTCAAATATATATATATAAGTATAAATATATATAAAGTTTTTATTAAAATCAATATTACTATTCAATCCTTCATGTTTCTCAATTTTTCACTTTTTACCCTTAACGGAAAACATTTACGTCGTTAGTCCAAAAGTTATATATATTTACATTTTTAGTCCAAATATCAAATATTTACATTCATTATCTCTAAGTTTCAATATTTACAGTTTATACCCTTTAGAAAAACAGTTTTTATATTTTTCACCCAAGTTTACAATTTTGGCAATTCTAGTCCTTAACGTTCGTACATTTGCAAAAATGGTCCCAACTTTACCAAATTCAAAACTTAGCATTTTTATTATTTCATTAAGCTCAGATTGTTTAGAAAAGCTTATTTTCACAGCTTATTAGCTTTTTATTAGCTTATTTCATTTAGTGGGCTTAACGATCCAATATTAAGGGCCCGTTAAGATTTTATGATCCAAAGGGTTTGGGGGAACACTAGGTTCATAGAGATCCATCATTTTAAGTTATAAAAACGTTTCAAAACGGCTTATACCCTCAGCTTATTGTAATAAGCTAAAAAGAGCTTTTTGGGCTTTACGGCCCACTTAAGGCGTTTAAAGTTTCTGAAAACAGTTTCAATGCCGGTTTACTTTGGGTCTCGTTAGATGATCAAACGATGTTGTTAAGTTGTATTAATTATCATTCTCATTTCTTTATCAAGTAGGTAATCAAATCGTACAAAAATAATAGGTGGTCGTATGTTGAAATTTAACATGGCAAGGTCAAAGTACACGGCCAAAACTCAATATGTAAACTTTATAAAGTTTGAAAATAAACTAAGTGTTTTACTAGAAATCGTATAGGTTCACTACAACTTAGAAACGTGTGATTTTTAGTATGTATTCGTTAACATAAGTTCAATATTATTATAGATACTCGTTAATGCCATAACTAAGAAATAGTATAACACATAAAATGTATACGTTGTTTTTAAGATTTACGATTTATAGGTTCCAAGTGATTGTGCATAATATACTCATACGTATATATAAAAATAGAAAGAAAAGTTCGTGGTCTCACCTCACCTAGAAAAGGTGGTGTAAAACGAGTGTATGGTTCGTGTGATGGTTCAACAGCTCCGTGGTTCACTTCACGTTGTTCCAATGGTCCAAGAGGTACTTTGCTTGACGTCCTAGGTTCGTTGTGAGATGTGGTTCTCCTAGCAATCCGTTCGTCCCTCCATTACTTCTTCTCGTTGGTATTTTATGTGTAGTGGTGTGTTTAAGTGCATGTAACGTCCAAGGTTGCATGGGAGGTCTTATATGGGCAGTTTTTGAAGAGTAGAAACAAGGTAGGCTCACAAGTGTTGGTGTAGCATGTGAGGGCGAATAGTATTGCCACAAACAATGCCCAATCGATTGTTTACATGGCTAGATCTTGTGTAAGTAAATCCCTATTCATTCCTGACGTTTCATGTTTGCACATAGTTCATTTAGATGGGATTGGAGAGCATGGGTGGTGAGAAAGGAATGTCTTGACACGTTTTTGGTCTTATCTCCTTGGAACGTTTGGTGGTTTACTTTGAACGTTTTTAGGGTAGTAAACGAAAGTGAGTGAGTAATGTTTATGTCTAGTGTGTATCTTGGGCACTAGGTAAATCGTAATGTGTAATAAAATAGGTTCGTTATGTGTAGAAATCGTAGAATACTAGGGTGCGTTTGGGAGTGTCGAGACTGGCAGAAACAAAACTAAAATAACAAAAAGGGGTGCGTTTGGGCTTGTAACTGGGCTCAGGTTTTGTGTGTCGGCCCAAAACAAAAGAAAGAATAAAACTGGTCCGTTTGGTTATGTATTGGATTACGAGGCCCAAAGGGTGTTGGGGGCCCACCTGGGGTGTTTCGATTATCGTGTCAAAGTTCAAAAATATTAGTGAGCGTTCTCGGGAAGTTTTGTAGGTTCGGGGAATATATAAATAGCATACGTTATTTAGACGAAACGTATTATTAAATATAAACGCGTTATATAATTATTTATCGTTTGCAATAATTATAGACAACCTAGGTTGTGTGTAAGCATCGTTCCTGGGTACACGGTCAATCACAGTTATCGTAGTGGTTCAATATCAAGCCATATCATAAAAAAAAAATTGTTACCCGTCAAATGGTGTTAATTTATCGTAACATCGTTTTTATTTATTTGTTTGCATTTACTAATCGTAAGGGAAAATTACGAGAGGTTACATTACCTACCTCTTACAGGGAATTCCGTCCCGGAATTGTAGTCTAAGATAGTTGTCGAGGGTGTCTTAGGTGAAGAGATGTGGGTACTTGGAGCGAATCTGATCCTCGCGCTCCCAGGTATATTCCTGTCCTCGCTTGGAGTCCCAACGAACTTTGACAATAGGGATACGGTTTTGTTTTAGTTGTTTGACTTCTCTATCCATGATTTCAATAGGTTCCTCGGTAAAGATAAGGTTATCATCTAGTCGAATCTCTTTCAATGGAATCACGAGAGATTCATCGGATAAACACTTCTTAAGGTTTGACACATGAGAGATGTCGTGAATCCGACTAAGTTCTTCGAGTAGTTCTAGTCTATAAGCCACGGGTCCTATCCTTTCCAGGATTTTGAATGGACCGATGTATCTGGGGTTCAACTTTCCATGCTTTCCAAATCGTACCATTCCCTTCCAGGGAGATACTTTCAATAAGACTTTGTCTCCTATTTGAAATTCCATGGGTTTCCTTTTTAGGTCTGCGTAGCTTTTCTGTCGGTCTCGGGCTGCTTGTAATCGTTGCTTAATCTTAACAATTTTCTCGGTTGTTTCCCTAACAAGGTCTGGTCCTATAAGTTGTCTTTCTCCGACTTCTGCCCAACAGACGGGCGATCTGAACTTTCTACCATACAGTGCTTCGAATGGTGCTGCTTTTATACTGGCGTGGTAACTATTGTTGTATGAAAACTCTGCTAATGGTAAGTGCTTATCCCAACCTTTTCCAAAATCGATAACGCATGCTCGGAGCATATCTTCCAAGGTTTGGATAGTTCTTTCACTTTGACCATCAGTTTGAGGGTGGTATGCTGTGCTCATATCTAGTTTAGTTCCTAAGGCCTTCTGTAATGATTTCCAAAAGTGTGAGGTGAAACGACTATCTCGATCCGAGATAATCGAAATTGGTACTCCATGTCGAGTGACAATTTCCTTCACATATATCTGAGCAAGTGTATTCATCTCATCGGTTTCTTTGATGGGTATAAAATGAGCGGATTTTGTTAGACGATCCACAATAACCCATATTGTGTCGTGTCCGGATGAGGTTCTTGGGAGTTTGGTGATGAAGTCCATAGTGATTCGTTCCCATTTCCACATAGGAAGTTCTGGTTGTACAAGTAAGCCTGAAGGTTTCTGATGTTCTGCCTTTACCCTTGAACATGTCAAACATTTACTGACATATTCTGCGATATCAGCCTTCATGTTTGGCCACCAATATAGTCTCTTTAAATCCTGATACATCTTGTCGGAACCTGGATGAATGGAGTATTTTGACTTGTGGGACTCATACATGATGAGTTCACGAATACCTCCGATCATAGGGATCCAACTTCTGTCCTTGAAACACAGTGTTCCATCGGATTTCTTCACGAAACCATTCTTATTCTCGGGCATACCGTAAATCTTTTCTTTGGGTCGGTTTTCTTCTTTAAGTGCTTCGTTCTGCGCGGTAAGGATTTGGGATGGAAGGGGTGAGTGGATAGTCATTCCTAGTGACCTAACTCGAAGGGGTTTCAATCGTTCTTTACGGCTTAACGCATCTGCTACTACATTAGCCTTTCCTGGGTGGTAACGGATCTCACAATCATAATCGCTGAGCAACTCTAGCCAGCGACGTTGCCTCATATTCAAATCCTTCTGACCCAAAATGTGTTGAAGACTCTTGTGGTCGGTGTATACGGTACATTTGGTGCCATATAAGTAGTGTCTCCATAACTTGAGGGCAAACACTACAGCTCCTAACTCCAAGTCATGAGTCGTGTAGTTTTCCTCATGTTTCTTCAGTTGGCGGGATGCATAAGCTATCACTTTGCTTCTTTGCATCAAGACTGCTCCTAGTCCATGATAAGATGCGTCGCAATATACTATAAAGTCCTCGTTTCCTTCTGGGAGGGCTAATATTGGAGCTTCACAAAGCTTTTGTTTTAACAACTGGAAGGCTGCTTCTTCCTTTTCTTCCCAGATGTACTTCTCATTCTTTTAGGTCAGTTTAGTCAAAGGTTTTGCAATCTTGGAGAATCCTTCTATAAATCTTCGGTAGTAACCTGCGAGACCTAAAAATTGACGAATCTCCGTGGGGTTTGTAGGAGATGACCAACCTTTAACAGCCTCAATCTTTGCAGGGTCTACGTGAATGCCTTGACTATCGATGATGTGTCCTAAAAACTGTACGGTGTGAATCCAAAAGTCGCACTTAGAGAACTTAGCGTACAATTCTTCCTTCTTGAGCAGTTCTAGAATAATTCGTAAATGTCCCGCGTGTTCTTCTTTGTTGTGAGAGTAGATCAAAATATCGTCGATGAATACTATTACAAACTTATCCAAGTAAGGTTTGCATACTCGATTCATTAAATCCATGAAAACTGCTGGTGCATTGGTCAGGCCGAATGGCATTACTTGAAATTCGTAGTGACCATAGCGCGTTCTGAATGCAGTTTTCGGAATATCTTCTTCTCGAACTCTTAGCTGATGATATCCTGATCTCAGATCAATTTTTGAGTACACACTTGATCCTTGCAATTGGTCAAACAGATCATAAATTCGAGGTAATGGGTATCGATTCTTTACCGTAAGTTTATTCAACTCCCGGTAATCGATGCACATTCGAAAGGATCCATCCTTCTTCTTAACAAACAAAATTGGAGCTCCCCAAGGTGATGAGCTTGGTCGAATAAATCCTTTATTCGATAATTCCTTTAGTTGTTCTGACAACTCTTCCATTTCAGATGGCGCTAGCCTATAAGGTGCTTTAGCTTAGAGGGGGTAACATTAAGTAAAGGGGCAAACGTATCTGATATAAAACTCTTATCGGCGCCCGAATCAAACAATACTCTAGCATTATGATGGTTTAGTAGAAACGTACCGGTGACTACATCGGGTCCGTTTCCATCTCCGAGTAGGTATACCCTAGCTTGGGCGTTGGCTGGTTCGTTTCCTTTTGGGCAGTTTCTCTGGATGTGTCCTACTTCTCCGCATCCGAAACAAGTGGGTGGTACAGCTAAGGTGTTGCTTCCCGTAGCAGGAATCCTACAGTTTCTGGTTTGATGACCGATTTTATGACATTTGTCACATCGGACGGTACAACGACCCTCGTGATGAAGTTTGCATCGCTGGCACAGGGGTTTCTGTCCGTTGTACCCTACACCTTCCGTAGCGGTGTAGACTCGGGGTTTTTCTTGTCTTTGATTCTGCTGCTGAGTGCTTCGAGTGTTGTGATATGGTTGGTGGTTCCGATTACTGTTGCGTTGGTTGTTGTTGCGGTGATGACTGTTGTAGCTTTGCTGGTTGTTGTTGTGGTGGTGAGTGGTTCTTTTATCGTCCAATTTCCTTTTAAGTTCATTGTATTTCACTTCTCGATCTAGAAGTTTTTGAGCAAGTTCCATTGCTGCTTCCAAGGTTGGCGGATTTGCTGAGGTGACATTTCCTTCAATACTCCTAGGGAGTCCTTCGACATATTTCTCTAATGTCTTCTCATGATCGGGTACCATGGTAGGGCATAGTATCCTGAGTTATTGGAATCTCCAGTTGTAACTTCTCAAATCAACTCCTTTCACTATTAATGCATGGAACTCATCTTCGAGTTTTCGCAGTTCGGAACGGGGACAATACTTCTTTAGTATTTTAGCCTTGAACTCAATCCAAGTAAGCTGATGTGCTGCTTCTGCTCCTAGTGTTTGAACGGTAGAGTTCCACCAGGATAGAGCGTCTTGCATTAGTGTTCCCATTGCGAAGCTTACCTTGTTGTTTTCCGAGCATCCACTCCTTTGGAAAACAGTTTCACTTCTCTCAAACCATTGAGCTAATTCCGACACTCCTTCAATTCCTTTGAAATACGTGGGTTGACATGCTATGAAGTCTTTGTATGTGCAGTAGCGGGCTGCCGGTGCATTTCCGTCTCTATTACGGTTTTGTTCAGCTAAAACGGCATTAACGCCGTCAGCGATTGCTTGCTGGATTGCAGCCGGGGTCATAACTTCGGGGTTTGCTGGTGCGGCATTCGTGGTTGTTCTCCTAGTTCTAGCCATATTGCTATAAAAGAAGGTATATTATTAGAACATTTATAATAATCTTATCACGTTGAAAATACATATCGAGTAATGAATAGTTAAATATAGGTCGTAGTTACAATGATTCGATCATCGTAAGTTTTCGTATGTTGGGATGACATACATAACGAATAAGTTTGACCTGTATGAACCAATATATTACGATATAATGCAACGTAAATAAAGATAAAATAAACTTCCATAAATCAATGTCACGGTGTTACAACACTTATTTGTACTTGTGCAAATGTTTACAAAACACGACAAGATATTCTTATTCGTAGGACATTGATTTTTCTTAACAAGGTGGTGGTCTCATGGTTTTCCTAAGGCCTTGTCTAGGCGGTTTTGGAGTTCTTGAATGGCAGTGGACATGGTTTCCATGGTTTGATCTCGAGCTCTTTCCCTTTCTCGAGCTTCTAGCAGGGCTTGCCTAAGGCGTAGGTTTTCAGTATTGATCCTTTCAATTTCTCGGTCTAAAGTCCCCAATGCTATTTCGGTTGAAGTGTTAGCCCCACAAAGAGCTCCTATGAATTCCATTGATTCCCAAAATAGAGAATCCAACTTTTCGACCTTATCCTCTACTGCAAGATGACCAATTATGAGACTGTTCATGTCATCTTCAAAGGTTTCTAGAAGTTCCTGTGGAATCTTGTTGAGTATACTAGCGATGGAATCAAGTCGGTCTTCGTGGCGAACCATTCTTGCAGCTAACAATGGTATGGTATGGTGTATGGGTTCCCCAGTGACTGGCAGTATTCGGGAGGTAGAGTAAGAACTTTCCCCAAGTTCCCTTGTTGTTGGTGTTCCTTCTTGAGATCTCCAATATCGCATAATGGGCAATAAGAAAGACCATTTACGAGCATCTGCCCGTTTGTAGGTCCTTCGGCGACTACGGTGAATACTAGATTCTGAGGCGGTTGGGCGGATTGGGTAAATCTTTCGGTGAGGTGTTAGAGGGACACTTCGGTAAGGTGCTGGTGGTGATGCTAGTGGAGGTGATACTATAGGTGATGGTGTTAGTGGCACAGTAGTAGTTTGGCTATAGAAGATAGTTGGTACTGGTGGTATTACTGGTGGTGCAGGTGGTGATGGCACAACTGATTCAGGTGGTATGACAAGAGCTGGTGCTGGTACAGCAGTACTTGCTTCATACGGCTGAAGTTGTCTAATTTGCCTAGATCGGCGAATCGGACCAGATGTTGCCAGAGGAGAAGCCTCTGTGTCAGATGCTGGCAGAAATTGCTGGCTTTGCATGTATCTGTCGGTAGCAGGAGACATAGGCATAGGTGAGGTAGCATAGGCTGAAGTAACATCTTCAGTTCCTGAGTTTGAGGACAAGCTGATAGGGTGGGTGTTCGAAGACATGATACTGTAATAAATTTCCCGATTAGTAAATGTAAGCATAATTATAACCAATTTAAAAATGCTATAAAGGTAAATAATACTTTTTACCAATTATTGGGATGCGTAGGCACGAAGGGCGTAGGATGGTATTTTATGAAAATTTTGTCCCGTTTAAAGTGTAGTTATAGTCCAATGTTCCAAAAACACTTGGTTCACTATAACCGTAGCTCTGATGTCAATCTATAACACCCCCAAAATCGATCAATACAGCGGAAGACTTAAAATGTCAGCGGAAGACTTTTGGGGTATTATATTGTGGATCTTTCGTCACAATTATAGAAAACGATTCAAGTGATCGTTTTAAGTTTTATTTAAAATACCAAATATTCATAATTCCAAGAGAAGTCATTATTTAACAACAAGTTTTATTTAAAGAGAAATAAACGTTTCTTCAATTGCCCACTTCGTGCCGTTGCCATCCATCCCATTTAGTTACCTGAGATAAACATGCTAAAAGTCAACAAAAGTTGAGTGAAATTCATAGGTTTATATTTTAGAGTTTGAACACAAGAGATAGATGTTTATTGTAATATCGATACAAATAAACAAGTTAGAAATCACATTCATTATTGCATTAAGCTCATGACACTCAACGATTCAACAGACATCAATATTTTCATAATAATGATATGAAATATATAGCCCCCAAAATAGGTATTTGCCAGTAACCTATTATATTCAAATAACGTGCATTTGGTGACTTTCCTCTAGCAACCAAATGGGGATTGTCAATCCCTAATAGATCTATTCACAATTATTTACGTTCACTTTTCAAGTGATTAAGGTTCATGATCGAGGGACTTTTGGCAATAGCTACTTAAGCAATAATAAGATCAGGAAAAGACTTGTGTTCGGTTTTTGAGCATGTATCCCCCCCACAGAAATCAGTTAAGTGTGGGCTATGAACTCACCTTAGTAGGATAGTAGAACAATTGTAATCTCAACGATGCAAGGCAACGGCTTCACACACAACCTAAAAGATATGGCACGTTTCAGTTCTTAAGTCTCGTTTTATTGCGAACGTTTATTATTAATTATAAGAAATCGATAAAGTGCATACGTGATGTGTTACGTCGTATAAAAATAAATAATGGTTACGTATTGTTTTATTCGTCTAAATTTGTTTATCGTTATATAAGTTTTATTCGTATTTTATATATATATATATATATATATATATATATATATATATATATATATATATATATATATATATATATAAAATAAGTTACGTTTTATTATTTATCGTTTTAATATATATTCAAATATATATATATAAGTATAAATATATATAAAGTTTTTATTAAAATCAATATTACTATTCAATCCTTCATGTTTCTCAATTTTTCACTTTTTACCCTTAACGGAAAACATTTACGTCGTTAGTCCAAAAGTTATATATATTTACATTTTTAGTCCAAATATCAAATATTTACATTCATTATCCCTAAGTTTCAATATTTACAGTTTATACCCTTTAGAAAAACAGTTTTTATATTTTTCACCCAAGTTTACAATTTTGGCAATTCTAGTCCTTAACGTTCGTACATTTGCAAAAATGGTCCCAACTTTACCAAATTCAAAACTTAGCATTTTTATTATTTCATTAAGCTCAGAATGTTTAGAAAAGCTTATTTTCACAGCTTATTAGCTTTTTATTAGCTTATTTCATTTAGTGGGCTTAACGATCCAATATTAAGGGCCCGTTAAGATTTTATGATCCAAATGGTTTGGGGGAACACTAGGTTCATAGAGATCCATCATTTTAAGTTATAAAAACGTTTCAAAATGGCTTATACCCTCAGCTTATTGTAATAAGCTAAAAAGAGCTTTTTGGGCTTTACGGCCCACTTAAGGCTTTTAAAGTTTCTGAAAACAGTTTCAATGCCGGTTTACTTTGGGTCTCGTTAGATGATCAAACGATGTTGTTAAGTTGTATTAATTATCATTCTCGTTTCTTTATCAAGTAGGTAATCAAATCATACAAAAATAATAGGTGGTCGTATGTTGAAATTTAACATGGCGAGGTCAAAGTACACGGCCAAAACTCAATATGTAAACTTTATAAAGTTTGAAAATAAACTAAGTGTTTTAGTAGAAATCGTATAGGTTCACTACCACTTAGAAACGTGTGATTTTTAGTATGTATTCGTTAATATAAGTTCAATATTATTATAGATACTCGTTAATGCCATAACTAAGAAATAGTATAACACATAAAATGTATACGTTGTTTTTAAGATTTACGATTTATAGGTTCCAAGTGATTGTGCATAATATACTCATACGTATATATAAAAATAGAAAGAAAAGTTCGTGGTCTCACCTCACCTAGAAAAGGTGGTGTAAAACGAGTGTATGGTTCGTGTGATGGTTCAACAACTCCGTGGTTCACTTCACGTTGTTCCAATGGTCCAAGAGGTACTTTGCTTGACGTCCTAGGTTCGTTGTGAGATGTGGTTCTCCTAGAAATCCGTTCGTCCCTCCATTACTTCTTCTCGTTGGTATTTTATGTGTAGTGGTGTGTTTAAGTGCATGTAACGTCCAAGGTTGCATGGGAGGTCTTATATGGGCACTTTTTGAAGAGTAGAAACAAGGTAGGCTCACAAGTGTTGGTGTAGCATGTGAGGGCGAATAGTATTGCCATAAACAATGCCCAATTGATTGTTTACATGGCTAAATCTTGTGTAAGTAAATCCCTATTCATTCCTGACGTTTCATGTTTGCACATTGTTCATTTAGATGGGATTGGAGAGCATGGGTGGTGAGAAAGGAATGTCTTGACACGTTTTTGGTCTTATCTCCTTGGAACGTTTGGTGGTTTACTTTGAACGTTTTTAGGGTAGTAAACGAAAGTGAGTGAGTAATGTTTATGTCTAGTGTGTATCTTGGGCACTAGGTAAATCGTAATGTGTAATAAAATAGGTTCGTTATGTGTAGAAATCGTAGAATACTAGGGTGCGTTTGGGAGTGTTGAGACTGGCAGAAACAAAACTAAAATAACAAAAAGGGGTGCATTTGGGCTTGTAACTGGGCTCAGGTTTTGTGTGTCGGCCCAAAACAAAAGAAAGAATAAAACTGGTCCATTTGGTTATGTATTGGATTACAAGGCCCAAAGGGTGTTGGGGGCCCACCTGGGGTGTTTCGATTATCGTGTCGAAGTTCAAAAATATTAGTGAGCGTTCTCGGGAAGTTTCGTAGGTTCAGGGAATATATAAATAGCATACGTTATTTAGACGAAACGTATTATTAAATATAAACGCGTTATATAATTATTTATCGTTCGCAATAATTATAGGCAACCTAGGTTGTGTGTAAGCATCGTTCCTGGGTACACGGTCAATCACAGTTATCGTAGTGGTTCAATATCAAGCCATATCATAAAAAAAAATTTTGTTACCCGTAAAATGGTGTTAATTTATCGTAACATCGTTTTTATTTATTTGTTTGCATTTACTAATCGTAAGGGAAATTTACGAGAGGTTACATAGTGAGACTACATTCGTGTGGTAGGATTTACTACATGATAAGAGGCATTAGGATCACCCTTGTGTTAAACCCGTATTATGATTACTTGACCATTTAAGTCATATTACTTGGCTAGTTAAGTCAACTAATTTTTCCCACACCCTTAGCGTTGTACTCATTTTTAGTACACGAAACCCCTAGTACACCCCTCCGAGCCTATCTTTTCGTTTCTAACTTTAAGCATCTTACTTAAAGGAAGAATTTGTTACACCCCACTTAAATGTATACCCAAGTCGCCTTAGCCTTCCGTGTATGCGCTCATTTTTAGTGCATTATTGTTATTTGTTAAACCCTAAGTTAACTTTCTAATTGATTACATGGTTGCTAAGTCGAGTCATATCCTTGTACATATTGTTTTGGGACGATTGGGACTCATGGGTAAGTACTTATTTTATGGAGTAATGGGGAAGAACATCATTTATTACCCCCATATGTACGTTAATCTTAAAAGTGCTCCAAGTGTTTTGATTTTCTTAATTCGAGTCATTAGATTAGTTGAATATAAAGTATGTAAAGATTCAAGTGTAAGGGGAATTCTCATCCCCTATGATGTATTATTTTGGATGGTAGGGTAAGAGTGTATGCAAAAAAAAAAAAAAAAAAAAAAAAAAAAAAAAAAAAAAAAAAATCGAAAAAACAAGAAAAAGAAAAAATAGAAAAAGGAAAAAGAGAAAAAACATACGGACTACCATCCCTTTTTATTCTATGTTCATTTTTATGTTTTTGTTATTTTTCATTTATTAGCTTAAGTTGAGTCTAGTCTTGGCTTAGCAACGCCATATTGTACATGTAATTAACTAAGATTGTTAACTCGCCACCAGTAAAACTTCCTTTATCCAACAAAACCGTGTAATTCATATCCCTATACCTAACGTTACAACCCTTTAAAAGACCTCTTTGATAGTTTATCCTAGGTGCTTACGCCATGTGGTGGAGGTTTGATCCTTTCCCAAGCCTATGGTAATCTATTTTGCTATGACAGGTAGTGAGAGATATCTTCCGTTTCCATATTGTAATTTACACTTTATTACACCCGAGAGATGTGAGTATCTAAACACTATTTGTGAGGTGCTTGTGTATGACCTCCGTGCTTGTCTTTGGTCTTTAGTGGAACGATTATTTGTTGTAATTACTTTTATATTAGTGTTAAATGGCCCCTAACTTGTCTTTTGAGTAGAATAAAAGCGCATTTGCTTGAGGACAAGCAAATCTCAAGTGTAAGGGTATATGATGAGGCGAAAAATGATCCGTTTTTAGGGGGTCATTTAAGCCCGAATCTGAAATTATTTGACCAAATATTGCCCTAAATCGTTCCTTTTGTGATTTTAGGTACTTGGAGAGTGAATTCTGGAAAAGAAACCATTTCGGACGTTTTTGGAGCATAAAAGTAAAGAAAACGGCAAATTCTCAATTTTCCATGCTGGGAACAGTAGGTGACGGCGTCAAGAGTAATTCCTTGACGGCGTCAAACCTCAATAATAAAAATCCGTAGTTCATGAAGGCGTCAAGAGTTTGCATGACGGCGTCAAAACCCCAAGAATAAAAATCCGTAGCTGATGACGGCGTTACACACAAGGCGTCAAGAGTAATTTGTGTGACGGCCTAGGCCTTGACGGCGTCAGAAGTAGATCAAGGCCGTCCGAGGAAGTGTTTGGCGGCGAGATGACGGCGTCACACCTTTGTTCTTGACGCCGTCACCACTATTTTCCTATATATAGTTTTCTAGTTTTTCACATTGGGAGAGAAGTTTTGGGAGAAACCCTAAAGACGATTTTGGTGTAACTTTACAGGTTTTTCAAGGGTTCCAACCCCTTGATACCTTGCATGATTAATCATGATAAGTGTTCTTCTAATTCAATCAATATGTCTATGTGTTGGTTGTCTATATTGTAGCCTCTCGTAATTTTCCCAACGGTTAGTAAATATCTACAAGTTGTTACGTTATTTAAATACCCACTTTTACGTATGACAAAATTTTTTTTTTATAGACTTGATATATAATTCACAACAGTAAATTGTGAATTATCTTTTGCTTAGAAACGTTGCTTGCACACAACCTAGATAGTCCAAATTATCGCGAATATATATATATACTAAAAACATTTATAAATATACGTTTCGTTATCTATACCGTACAATATTTATATATTCCGGAACCTACGAAAATTCCCGAGATTGCTCACTATCGTTACTTGAACTTATCCCGACTCCCTAAAATTTCCAGGTGGGCCCCAACACCCATTGGGCCGCGTAATCCACCACACAACCAAACGGACCAGTTTTATTCTTTCTTTTGTTTTGGGCCGACACAACACCCTGAGCCCAGTTACAAGCCCAAACGCACCCCTTGTGTTGTTTTAGTTTTGTTTCTGCCAGACGCGACACTCCCAAACGCACCCTAATATTCTACGATTTCTACACATAACGAACCTATTTTATTACACATTACGATTTACCTAGTGCCCAAGATACACACTAGACATAAACCTTACTCACTCACTTTCGTTTACTACCTTAAAAACGTTCAAAGTAAATCACCAAACGTTCCAAGGAGAAAAGACCAAAAACGTGTCAAGACATTCCTTTCTCACCACCCATGCTCTCCAATCCCATCTAAATGAACATTGTGCAAACATGAAATTTCAGGAATGAATAGGTATTCACTTACACAATCCTAAGCTATGTAAATACTCGATTGGTTTATATTTGTGGTGTCACTATTCGCCTAACGTGCAACCTCCATCCTTGTGAACTTATCTTGTCCATACACATTCAAAATGCAGCCTATATAAGCTTTACATGCAAACCACATCACTACATACACTCATACGTACCATACCACTAAAATTAATAACGAGAAGAAGCTATGGAGGGACGAAAGGATTGCTAGGAGAACCACGCTTAGAAGAGAACCTAGGAAGCAAGCTTGGAGTCTACTTGAACCTTGGAAGGACGAGAAGTGAACCACAACACGTTGAACCATTACACGATCCCTACACGTTGTTTTACTCCACCTTTGAAAGGTGAGGTGAGACTTTAGCTTCCTTCTTATTTCATATTTATATACGTACGTTTCATTTTGCACAAACACTTGAAGCTCACAAATCGACAACCATAAAAACAACATGTATGTTTTACGTATCATACTACTTCTTCGATGAATCATGAACGAGTATATATAAAAGATACGAAGTTATATTAACAAACACACTATAAAACTCACACGTTTCCAAGTCACTTTGGACCTATACGTACATACTAAAACACTTAGATTATTTTGGATCACTTTGAAATATTGCAAAACTAATTTATCACGTTTACTTTGGCTAATTATTTAGTAAACGAGATTAGTAAAGTATAGTTATTTTTGCACGTACAATATGTATACCATACCAACAAATAGATACAACAAGGATTCGGCCATAATATCAACATATAAACCAAGTTTAGGCCACGTTTAGAAGTTCACTTGACCTATTCGAAATCTCAAAACACTTAGAATATTTTTCTAAGTCTTTAACCATTTTCAATTTCGAAACTATCATTTACTTTGACCTTGTATATAATTATTTCGACACATAACCCACATATATTTTTACGTATACTAATAGTTCTACTAGTAGAGAAATAGGATTGATAAACGTTTGAAGTTAGAAACATCGATTGATCACCTAACAAGACCCAAAGTAAATCGCTATGGGAAACTATTTTCAGAAACTTAAAACCTTACGTGGGCTTAAAAGCCCAAAAAGCTCTTTTCAGCTTATTACGATAAGCTGAGGGTACAAGCTGTTTTGAAACGTTTTTGTAACTTAAAATGATGGATCTCTATGAACCTAGTGTTCCCCCAAACCCTTTGGATCATAAAACCTTAACGGGCCCTTAATATTGGATCGATAAGCCCAAGAAAAGAAATAAGCTAATAAAAAGCTAATAAGCTGTGAAAATAAGCTTTTCTAAATACTTTGAGCTTAATGAAATAATAAAAATACTAAGTTTTGAATTTGGTAAAGTTGGGACTATTTTTGCAAATGTTCGAAAGGTTAGGGACTAAAATTGACAAATTGGTAAACTTTAGTGAAAAGTATAAAAACTGTTTTATAAGGGGGTATAAACTGTAAATATTGAAACTTAAGGATAATAAATGTATATATTTGATATTTGGACTAAAAATGTAAATATATATAACTTTTGGACTAACGGCGTAAATATTTTTCCGTTAAGGGTAAAAAGTGTAAGATTGATAAAACATTAAGGATCGAATTGAAATATTTACTTTTGATAAATAATTCTATATTTATTATATATATTTGATTATATATTAAAACGATAAATAATAAAATATAACTTATTATATAATACGAATAAAACTTATATAACGATAAACAAATTTAAACGATATAACAATACGTTATTTATTTCTTGTAAAACGATACGGTTATTTCTGTTATAAAAACTAACTTTATATCAATCATCGATATTTTTACTTACGAGATATAATTATATATGACGTTGTTTTTAAGCACTTAAACAAACACGAAATTTACTCGTAACTAAATGACAAGTATTCGCGATAAAAACCAGATTTAGACTATTAACTGAAACTTGCATTATCTTTTAGGTTGTGTGAAGCCGTTTCCTTGCTTTGTTGAGACTACGATACCACTGTACTACTAAGGTGACTTCATAGCCCACTCTTTAACTATTTTCCCGTGGGGAGATGCATGCTTAAAACTCGATCACAAGTCTTTTATACCGGGTATTGAAATACCGTCAGGCCAATGTTATTTGCTTAAGTTACTATTGGCAGAAGTCCCTCTATCATGAACCTTAATCACCTGAAGGGTGAACGTAAATAATTGTGGATAGTACTATTAGTGATTGACAATCCTCGTTTGGTTGTTGGAGAAAACACCAGGCGCACTTTATTGTTCTTATAAATAGGTTATTGACAAATACCTATCTCTGGGGGCCTATTACTTACCATCATAGCACATACTTATGATTGGCTGTTAATCGTTGAGTATCATGAGCTTAAGGCAATAACAGGAACATTGATTTTTTTTACATATTGATTGTATGTGATTACAATACACTCTTAACTTGTGATTCAAACTCTTAAACTCAAACTTATGAATATCACTCAACTTTATGTTGACTTTAGCATGTTTATCTCAGGTAACTAAACAAGACGGATCTGGATGGCACGGAGTGGGCAAAAGCATGACAAGAACCAAAATAAACTACTTATTTTCCTTCAGAATAAAACACGTTCTTAACTAAATAATGTTTTGTATCCCAGATATTTGGTATTTTGAAATAAATTAAACTTTAATACTTCACTTTGTGTTGTGTACTATGATTGTGACAAAGATCCTCGAAGTAATACCCCGAAAGTCTCTCGCTGACATGTTAAGTCTTCCGCTGTTATTAAACGACTTTTGGGGGTGTTACAGATTGGTATCAGAGCCACGGTTATAGAGAACCAGATGTTTTAAACATTGGACTATAACTACACTTTAACTGGACCATTTTTACAAAATACCACTTCATGCCCTCCGTGCCTACATTCCAACATCTGGTAGAAAAGTTACTTCTCATTATTTCTTACTTATATAACTTGATATATGCTTACATGCTATGATTTTGCTAATAACTATGTTTACTAATCGGGATTATTACAGTACCATGTCCTCCAAACCCAACTTCATTGTTTTGTTATCGGATTCGGAAACTGAGAGCTCTACACCTGTTGTACCAACCCTTGCTCCAATGACTGTGTCACCTACAACAGATAAGAATAAGGAAAGTCAGCAATCCTCTACTTCACCTCAAGCATCATCTGGTCCAATCAGACGCAGTAAGCAAACTTCTCCATTCCAGCCTTATGAACCAGCCACAGCTGGAAAAGCTCTTTCATATGCTGAAGAAAAAGACATCTGGAATGATACTAAATGGAAAAAGGAAATTGCTCCAACTGCAGAACCAGTGATACTACCTAGTATATTTTATCAGCAGACTACTACTGTACCAGTGACAATTAACAGTCCACCACCTGTGAAAACTTCCAGTGCTCCTTTGTCTTATCAACCAAGGAATTACCAGATTCGTCCTACCTCCTCAGATCCTTACTATTATGCAAGAACCAACCATAAGGCTCGTAAGCGGGTCAATGCTCGCAAATGGTCATTTCTACTACCAATCCTTAAGTATTGGAGATCTCAAGAAGGTACACCCACCAACAGAGAACTTGGTGAAAGATCATCATTTGCTGCATCTAAGATCCTTCCAGTCACTGGAGAACCCATTCACCATACCATACCACTCTTGGCAGCTAGGTTAGTAAGACATGAAGACAGGTTAGACGCCATAGCCACCTTGGTAAACAACATCCCTAATGAACTGATAGAAGTTATGTCAGCTGAGATAGAACAACTTGTGATGGGAAATGAAAATGAACCACAAAACCCCGACGTTGTCACGGGTACGTTCTTATTAAATCATCATAATGCTAGAGTATTATTTGATTCTGGAGCAGATAAGAGCTTCGTGTCAGATACGTTTGCCCCTTTCATTAACTCTAACCCTTCTAAGCTAAACACCACATACGAGATAGAAATGGCCAATGGGAACTTAATTAGCACCAACTCTGTTTTAAAGGATTGTACCCTAACCCTCGTAGGAGAATCTTTTCCTATTGACCTGATGTCTGTCCAACTCGGTAGTTTTGATGCTATCATCGGAATGGATTGGTTATCCAAACATCATGCTAAGATTCATTGTGACGAGAAAGCCATACACATTCCTTTTAAGAATGAAACCCTCGTTATCCATGGCGACAAGAATAAAAACCGATACGGAATCATCTCATGCCTCAGAATGATAAAATACATGAACGAAGGATGTCATGTATTCATGGTTCAGGTGACGGAAAGTAAGTTAACCAAGAAACAACTTAAAGATGTACCTATCGTTAAGGAATTCCCCGAAGTATTTCCTGAAGATCTACCCGGTCTCCCACCGACTCGTCAAGTAGAGTTCCAAATTGAACTAGTGCCTGGAGCGGCGCCAGTAGCAAAAGCACCTTACAGGTTGGCACCTTCCGAAATGGAGGAACTATCGGAACAACTAAAGGAATTATCCGATAAAGGTTTCATTAGACCAAGTTCATCACCTTGGGGAGCCCCAGTTCTATTTGTTAAAAAGAAAGACGGATCATTCCGAATGTGCATAGATTACCGAGAGTTAAACAAACTCACTATAAAGAACCGATATCCTTTACCTAGAATAGACGATTTATTTGATCAATTACAAGGATCGAGTGTATACTCGAAGATTGATCTAAGGTCGGGATACCATCAATTGAGAGTTCGGGAAGAAGATATTCCCAAGACAGCCTTCAGAACCCGTTATGGACACTATGAATTTCAGGTAATGCCATTTGGTCTAACGAACACACCCGCTGTGTTTATGGACCTAATGAACCGAGTATGCAAGCCATATTTGGACAAATTCGTGATAGTGTTCATTGACGACATTCTGATCTACTCTCGTAACAAAGAGGAACACGCCAATCATTTGAGAACAATCCTAGAGTTACTTAGGAAAGAAAAGTTGTACGCGAAATTTTCAAAATGTGACTTTTGGATTTCCACGGTGCAATTTTTGGGACACGTAATCAATAGTCAAGGAATACACGTGGATCCTGCAAAAATAGAGGCAGTTAAAGAATGGTCATCACCTACAACTCCCACAGAAGTACGTCAATTTTTAGGTCTTGCAGGTTACTACCGGAGATTTATTGAAGGTTTCTCTAAAATCTCAAAACCATTGACCAAGTTGACCCAAAAGAACGAAAAGTACGTCTGGGGACAAGAAGCAGAATCAGCCTTCCAACTATTAAAACAAAAGCTTTGTGAGGCCCCAATACTAGCATTGCCCGAAGGAAGCAAAGATTTCGTGCTATATTGTGACGCTTCGTACCATGGTTTAGGTGCAGTTTTGATACAACGAGATAAGGTAATAGCTTATGCCTCACGTCAACTGAAGAAACATGAGGAAAATTACACAACCCATGATCTAGAACTAGGAGCAATAGTATTCGCTCTTAAATTGTGGAGACACTATCTATACGGCACTAAGTGTATCGTGTTTACAGATCACAAAAGTCTCCAACATATCCTAGATCAAAAAGATTTAAATATGAGACAACGCCGTTGGTTAGAATTGCTTAGTGATTATGATTGTGAGATCCGTTATCACCCAGGAAAGGCTAATGTAGTAGCAGATGCACTAAGCCGGAAAGAAAGACTAAAACCTCTCAGGGTTAGATCGTTAGGCATGACTATTTGTTCACCCCTCCCAACACAAATCATTATCGCCCAGAGCGAAGCTCTCAAGAAAGAAAATCGACCAATTGAAAAGATTTTTGGTATGCCAGAAAACGAAAACGGATTTGTGAAAAGATCAGATGGAATGCTTTGTTTCAAGGAAAGAAGCTGGATTCCTCTCTTCGGAGGTATTCGTGACCTTATCATGCATGAGTCTCACAAGTCAAAATACTCCATTCACCCAGGTTCCGACAAAATGTACCAAGATCTTAAGAAACTATATTGGTGGCCGAATATGAAAGCCGACATCGCTGAGTACGTCAGTAAATGTCTAACATGTTCAAGAGTAAAAGCAGAATACCAGAAACCCTCCGGATTACTCACCCAACCCGAACTCCCCATGAGGAAATGGGAACGTATTACAATGGACTTCATCACCAAACTTCCCAAAACCTCTACTGGCTACGATACGATATGGGTTATCATTGATCGTCTCACCAAGTCAGCTCATTTCCTACCAATCAAAGAAACTGATGAAATGAACACGCTTGCTCAGATATATCTGAAAGAAATTGTGTCACGACATGGAGTGCCGATTTCCATCATATCAGATCGTGACAGTCGTTTCACGTCTCATTTTTGGAAATCATTACAAAAAGCTTTAGGAACAAAGCTGGATATGAGTACAGCCTATCACCCACAAACCGATGGTCAAAGTGAGAGAACTATACAAACCTTAGAAGATATGCTACGCGCTTGTGTTATAGACTTCGGAAAAGGTTGGGACAAACACTTACCATTGGCAGAATTCTCATACAACAACAGTTATCATACCAGTATCAAGGCAGCACCATTCGAAGCACTTTACGGTAGAAAGTGTAGATCACCCGTTTGCTGGGCAGAAGTCGGAGAAATACAACTCACAGGACCGGATCTAGTTCATGAGACAACTGAGAAAATCATCAAGATCAAACAACGTTTACAAACCGCTAGAGACCGACAGAAAAGTTACGCCGACCTAAAAAGAAAACCCATGGAATTTCAGATTGGAGATAAAGTTATGTTAAAAGTATCACCATGGAAAGGAATGACACGATTCGGAAAGAGGGGAAAGTTAAACCCAAGATACATCGGTCCATTCAAAATCCTAGAAAGAATTGGACCCATGGCATATAAACTTGAACTACCCGAGGAACTTAGTAGAATTCACAACACTTTCCATGTGTCAAATCTCAAGAAGTGTTTATCCGATGAATCTTTGGTCATTCCATTGAAAGAATTACAACTTGATGACAAACTCGTTTTTACCGAGGAACCAGTAGAAATCATGGATAGAGAGGTCAAACAACTAAAACAAAACCGTATCCCTATCATAAAAGTTCGATGGGACTCTAAACGAGGACCAGAGTATACTTGGGAACGCGAGGACCAGTTTCGCACCAAGTACCCACACCTCTTCTCATAGACACCCTTGGCAACCCTCCTAAACTCGAATTCCGGGACGGAATTCACTGTAAGATGTATGTACTGTAGCCTCTCGTAATTTTCCCAACGGTTAGTAAATATCTACAAGTTGTTACGTTATTTAAATACCCACTTTTACGTATGACAAAAATTTTTTTTTTATAGACTTGATATATAATTCACAACAGTAAATTGTGAATTATCTTTTGCTTAGAAACGTTGCTTGCACACAACCTAGATAGTCTAAATTATCGCGAATATATATATACTAAAAACATTTATAAATATACGTTTCGTTATCTATACCGTACAATATTTATATATTCCGGAACCTACGAAAATTCCCGAGATTGCTCACTATCGTTACTTGAACTTATCCCGACTCCCTAAAATTTCCAGGTGGGCCCCAACACCCATTGGGCCGCGTAATCCACCACACAACCAAACGGACCAGTTTTATTCTTTCTTTTGTTTTGGGCCGACACAACACCCTGAGCCCAGTTACAAGCCCAAACGCACCCCTTGTGTTGTTTTAGTTTTGTTTCTGCCAGACGCGACACTCCCAAACGCACCCTAATATTCTACGATTTCTACACATAACGAACCTATTTTATTACACATTACGATTTACCTAGTGCCCAAGATACACACTAGACATAAACCTTACTCACTCACTTTCGTTTACTACCTTAAAAACGTTCAAAGTAAATCACCAAACGTTCCAAGGAGAAAAGACCAAAAACGTGTCAAGACATTCCTTTCTCACCACCCATGCTCTCCAATCCCATCTAAATGAACATTGTGCAAACATGAAATTTCAGGAATGAATAGGTATTCACTTACACAATCCTAAGCTATGTAAATACTCGATTGGTTTATATTTGTGGCGTCACTATTCGCCTAACGTGCAACCTCCATCCTTGTGAACTTATCTTGTCCATACACATTCAAAATGCAGCCTATATAAGCTTTACATGCAAACCACATCACTACATACACTCATATGTACCATACCACTAAAATTAATAACGAGAAGAAGCTATGGAGGGACGAAAGGATTGCTAGGAGAACCACGCTTAGAAGAGAACCTAGGAAGCAAGCTTGGAGTCTACTTGAACCTTGGAAGGACGAGAAGTGAACCACAACACGTTGAACCATTACACGATCCCTACACGTTGTTTTACTCCACCTTTGAAAGGTGAGGTGAGACTTTAGCTTCCTTCTTATTTCATATTTATATACGTACGTTTCATTTTGCACAAACACTTGAAGCTCACAAATCGACAACCATAAAAACAACATGTATGTTTTACGTATCATACTACTTCTTCGATGAATCATGAACGAGTATATATAAAAGATACGAAGTTATATTAACAAACACACTATAAAACTCACACGTTTCTAAGTCACTTTGGACCTATACGTACATACTAAAACACTTAGATTATTTTGGATCACTTTGAAATATTGCAAAACTAATTTATCACGTTTACTTTGGCTAATTATTTAGTAAACGAGATTAGTAAAGTATAGTTATTTTTGCACGTACAATATGTATACCATACCAACAAATAGATACAACAAGGATTCGACCATAATATCAACATATAAACCAAGTTTAGGCCACGTTTAGAAGTTCACTTGACCTATTCGAAATCTCAAAACACTTAGAATATTTTTCTAAGTCTTTAACCATTTTCAATTTCGAAACTATCATTTACTTTGACCTTGTATATAATTATTTCGACACATAACCCACATATATTTTTACGTATACTAATAGTTCTACTAGTAGAGAAATAGGATTGATAAACGTTTGAAGTTAGAAACATCGATTGATCACCTAACAAGACCCAAAGTAAATCGCTATGGGAAACTATTTTCAGAAACTTAAAACCTTACGTGGGCTTAAAAGCCCAAAAAGCTCTTTTCAGCTTATTACGATAAGCTGAGGGTACAAGCTGTTTTGAAACGTTTTTGTAACTTAAAATGATGGATCTCTATGAACCTAGTGTTCCCCCAAACCCTTTGGATCATAAAACCTTAACGGGCCCTTAATATTGGATCGATAAGCCCAAGAAAAGAAATAAGCTAATAAAAAGCTAATAAGCTGTGAAAATAAGCTTTTCTAAATACTTTGAGCTTAATGAAATAATAAAAATACTAAGTTTTGAATTTGGTAAAGTTGGGACTATTTTTGCAAATGTTCGAAAGGTTAGGGACTAAAATTGACAAATTGGTAAACTTTAGTGAAAAGTATAAAAACTGTTTTATAAGGGGGTATAAACTGTAAATATTGAAACTTAAGGATAATAAATGTATATATTTGATATTTGGACTAAAAATGTAAATATATATAACTTTTGGACTAACGGCGTAAATATTTTTCCGTTAAGGGTAAAAAGTGTAAGATTGATAAAACATTAAGGATCGAATTGAAATATTTACTTTTGATAAATAATTCTATATTTATTATATATATTTGATTATATATTAAAACGATAAATAATAAAACGTAACTTATTATATAATACGAATAAAACTTATATAACGATAAACAAATTTAAACGATATAACAATACGTTATTTATTTCTTGTAAAACGATACGGTTATTTCTGTTATAAAAACTAACTTTATATCAATCATCGATATTTTTACTTACGAGATATAATTATATATGACGTTGTTTTTAAGCACTTAAACAAACACGAAATTTACTCGTAACTAAATGACAAGTATTCGCGATAAAAACCAGATTTAGACTATTAACTGAAACTTGCATTATCTTTTAGGTTGTGTGAAGCCGTTTCCTTGCTTTGTTGAGACTACGATACCACTGTACTACTAAGGTGACTTCATAGCCCACTCTTTAACTATTTTCCCGTGGGGAGATGCATGCTTAAAACTCGATCACAAGTCTTTTATACCGGGTATTGAAATACCGTCAGGCCAATGTTATTTGCTTAAGTTACTATTGGCAGAAGTCCCTCTATCATGAACCTTAATCACCTGAAGGGTGAACGTAAATAATTGTGGATAGTACTATTAGTGATTGACAATCCTCGTTTGGTTGTTGGAGAAAACACCAGGCGCACTTTATTGTTCTTATAAATAGGTTATTGACAAATACCTATCTCTGGGGGCCTATTACTTACCATCATAGCACATACTTATGATTGGCTGTTAATCGTTGAGTATCATGAGCTTAAGGCAATAACAGGAACATTGATTTTTTTTACATATTGATTGTATGTGATTACAATACACTCTTAACTTGTGATTCAAACTCTTAAACTCAAACTTATGAATATCACTCAACTTTATGTTGACTTTAGCATGTTTATCTCAGGTAACTAAACAAGACGGATCTGGATGGCACGGAGTGGGCAAAAGCATGACAAGAACCAAAATAAACTACTTATTTTCCTTCAGAATAAAACACGTTCTTAACTAAATAATGTTTTGTATCCCAGATATTTGGTATTTTGAAATAAATTAAACTTTAATACTTCACTTTGTGTTGTCTACTATGATTGTGACAAAGATCCTCGAAGTAATACCCCGAAAGTCTCTCGCTGACATGTTAAGTCTTCCGCTGTTATTAAACGACTTTTGGGGGTGTTACATATATCATGTTCTTGTCTTAATTCTATCATGCTAGGCTAGATCTCTTTTGTGTTTGCTTTGATCTAATGAAACCTAGATATTGATTATGTGTTGATTACTTGTTTATTCTTGTCTTGGATGAATGATTTATATGTTAGGCTTAAGAAAACTGGCAGATCTCCAAATGGTAACATGCTTGAATGTCTTAAGAAACATGAACCGAGGCGTACTAGGTCTTTATTGGTTGTATTTAATGCATGAGCCACTGTTTACAATCCCTATAGTTGTGCTGGGCATGGTGTAGGAGGAGATAAGAGCTCATAGAATTGGGGAGTTATGTATGCCACCCCATGAATGGTATTAAGGAATACGATCCGTCATCCATGCAATTATAACAAGTAATTAACATGTAAAAGATATCTAGGGAGTAGTGAAATCTAAGTAAACACATTTTCTCCAATTACTGCTCACAACTTTAGTATAATTTAGTTTATTTTCATTTTTAGTATTTTATTTTGATTGCATCTTAGTTTTTGGTTAGTTGAATAGCAACTAATTCCACCCACTCTTCTAAAACCCGAGATTTTTAATTGCTTTCTAAAAAAATATAAAAATACAAAAATAATCATCCCTCACCTTTAGAACTAGTAATTAGGTTTTCTAATCCTAGCGACACTATTCCTAAGCTGAACGATCAATCCCCTGGTACTTGTCACTATACTATACTACAACGATCAGGTACATTGCCTGGTGGGGGTTGTAAGCTTCTCGAGATCCCTCGAGAGGTAAAGCCTGTTGCGATTCCCACGCATCATCAGGTCATAACAGTGTTGAAGTAAGTTTGCCAATTCAGGGAGTAAACACTGTCACAAACACAAATTTGACACAACTAATAACTAGATTAATACCATTATGTTTATTCTTACAATATTTTATAACATTTGAAACCACTTACAATGCTTATTACCATTTAAAGTTTAAAAATAAAATTATAGAATGTTTAGGAGCATTTAATGTGTAAAATTAAAATGATTACAATTAGGCACGAGTAATTAGTGCATTTCACATGCTAATGTGACGTTAAACTTGGTAAATTGCAATAATCTTTAATGTTTAGACTTTCAAAATTCCCTACTATCTAAGACTACCATAGGCGTTTTGATGTTAACGAGATTGGCGACGATCGCCGCGTTGCCGGCGCGCCTGTTTATTTCGTCAATTGTTTTTCAGGGGTCGCACGGCTGCCTATTTGGTTTACTTGATTTTTATAAAAACAAATCATAACATAGTAGTAATAACAGTATTGATTTTAAACTTGATACATAGTAGCAATAAGAGTAATGTATACAGTATACACAATAATGGCGTTCGACTGTTTTGCCTGTTTCGACCCATTTGAACTATATTGTTGACCAACAATCACGATATTAAAGAATATTATCGATGCCTATGAGAGAACGCTGACGCATAGACCTTCTGGAGGCCTGACCTGCGCGCCTATTTCTTTTTTGACCTTGTAACTGATGACCAATATTTTGTGTAATACTTGGCTGACCATCAGCATGCACACCTGTTGCTGTTGCCAAAAGAAAACAACATAAAAGTTAAAAGCATTCTTGGATGGAACCAATGCGTTGCAAAATGAAAAAAAAAAAAACACTTACTTTCAGCTGCAGCAGGAGTGGATGTTTCACTGATGGTGTGCACATGAGTATCTGAATTTGGTCGATGCATGCATCTTTTGGAGCCTTGATTTGCGGATGTTTTTCTTTTCCGAGTTTCAGGCTGATGGCAATCGGCAGGTGTAAGATCACTGTCAACATGAGCATGGGCAACTGGTGTAACTGTTAGAAGAGAAACCCATAAAATTCAAAGTCAACATTCGACAAAAACAAGTGGGATTCAAAAAAGCTTGTTACAAAAGAAAACATGGCTGCAGACCTTCAGAGTCATGTAAAGCTGGTTGGTCAGTGATGGTTTGCGCACCATCATGTTACCTCAAAATCATTGGCCAAAACAGTCGAACTCGTGTCAATCACTTTAGTTTTTGATTCACCCTCGCCCTGTAAACAAAAGGTATGACAAATGTCAGAACGGTTCTACCTGAAACAATTACCAAGTAATTGGTTTGTATCGATTATCTGCACCTACTATATACAAAAGCTAAAAGTTCTGCTTCGATTATTTACATCATGTGGGAGTAACTGTTGAGATCGTTTGCATCATTGAATTGAACCTCTGTCCCATGATACTTCGGATATAACCCGGTGTACCAACCTGCAATAAAATAATGGTAATTTTTAACCAACGGTCATCAACCCAATCTATTATATCAATAACGTTATGCTTCTAAAAATATGACTTACCTTGACATCCACTTCCACCCGTTTCAGACCAACTGTCCCGCCTTCTCGTAGTAACAACCTTGTTGGTCTTCATTGTCATGCTGTTGGTAGGAATATGCTACATGTAGTGAACAATATTTAACGCAAAGGTAACATTATGGCATACATATATGTTCAAGTACGTTATAATAGATGGAAAATATTAAACGCACCAAAGTATGGCAATGAAGATAGTATTACTTTGGTGCATTTAATATTTTCCATGTACACAAACGCAATGGTTTGATGAAATCGTATGCTTACCAAAGTATGGCAATGAAGATAGTACAAACTACTGCCGTTTGTATACATGGCAAGCATACGATTTCGTGTTGATCGCTGCCTATTTTTCTTTCGGTAAGGTCACGTTTAAAGTTCCTGCTGAATCAGCTATTCCTAGTAAGCATACGATTTCATCAAGGAAAGCCATTCCTTCACGTTTACACGAATAAATGTACCCACACGCACACCAATAAATCTGAATCACGTTTAAATGCGTAAACGCAAGGGCTCAGATTCAGCAATACCTTCACGTTTAAAGGTACTGATGAATCACGTCTAAACGTACTGCTGAATCACGTTTAAAGTTCACGTGAATCAGCTTTTCCTAAACGTGATTCAGCTATTCCTGAATCACGTTTAAAGTTCACGTGAATCAGCTATTCTTCAGCAGTACCTGAATCAGCTATTCCTAGTAAGATCACGTTTAAAGGTACTGCTGAATCACGTTTAAAGTTCCTGCTGAATCAGCTATTCCTGGTCCTCATTTTGTTTTTTTCTGGGCTGCACATTTTGTTTTTTTCTTAAAGAATATTATGTGACTCTTTTTTTGTGGATCTCTCCTGAGCTCAGGTTTAAACTAAGAACCAATTCAAATAGTCAAAAAGAGTATGGCAGTGAAATTGGCACTTTTTTGTGGATCTCTCCTGAGCTCAGGTTTAAGCTAGAAGCTTTGAGCTTTTGGGGAATCATTGTCTACCAGCTGGTTTATTTGAATTAAATTTTTAGAAATTTTTATAATTTTTCTTTAAGCACTTTTCAGGCCCTCATAGTAGGCTGCAGGGGAAGGCAACTCCCCTACAGCAGGACCATTGGTCTATCTTCTTTTGCTTATTTTGATGAACTCAGTGGACCCCACACCCCTCATTTTAGCTTATTGTGTAGCTTATCTGCCCTAGCTCTCAGATCCTAGCTTATCTTGAACCTTGGCTTATCATTGCATAGTTTATTTGTGGCTTATTTGTGGCATGCTATCATGTCCCAAACCTGACCATTCAGCTTCTGACCCATTTTCCCAAGGCTACAATAAGCTCAAACCTTGAGCTTATTGGCTGATCTTGGGCACTTTGAGAAGCCCTCCTGGCAAGGTTTTGAGGTCCACTATCACTTTGTACCTTGGGCTACCCCTGTGGGTCCCACAAAGGGCTGCACATTGGCACTTTTGGCCTGTTTGGCCTGTGAGTATTTTGAAGTGCTTATTTAGTGCTATCAGTTTAATCCTTGTGCTTATTTGAACTCTTTTGTCTTATTTCAAGTTATTATCCTTCTGTCTTAACTTATTTGAACTCCCTTGTGGTTTAATAAAACTTCTAATTTGACACTTATTCTTTATTAAATAAAAATGGCCATGTAAATATAATACGCAAAAATAGAGTGAACTATAGAAAGCTAACATACCAGTGACTATCGTATTGTCATCACGTGATGCTGTAAGATAATCATATTTACCTCATTCATTCGTTGCCTAGGAAAAAATGAGTTGTTGACAGTTCAAGCAATACACACAAATCATTTGACAGTGACAACTTGAAACAACTTAATAACATTTCATTCATACCTCATTTTGCGCTTTCACTTTTTGATCAACAACTTCCAGCCTCTGCTTTTATCCTTCCAAAAAATCCCGCCACATGCCGACCCAACTATCATTAGAGGAATGGTTCAATACTTTTACCACCAAACCAACCCAAATCATTTATTAACCAATCAAAAGTATTATTTGAACTCGATGTCTGAGGGTTTACCTGATTTGCAAAGTTGAGCTGCAATCCAAAGTCTGATACGTTCATGCTGCTGCCCATACGTCCAGTGTTCACCACTGCCCATGATGGTCCAAGTCCGCATACATGTTACTTCTTCAATACGTCCGGTGTTCACCACTGCCCATGATGGAGCCTAGAAGCATAATGTGTTCACCACTGCCCATTATGAAGTCAGATCTTCTGTTTTGACGGCTATGATAAGCCACACCAAGTTTCCGATTTTGTCTTCCCTGGCCCTCCTATGAATTTCCGATCAACAAAAGTTAGAAACCTATGCTACATTGTAATTGTAGTACACATAGTCAAATAGTTATTGGGTATTCGGGCGTCTAGGCTCGCATTATATAACTGAGTATTATTTGTGTATTTCGTTTTCAAATCACAGCCTCACACATAATCAGGTTCTACTCACCTGACGCGTTGCTTGGCGCGCTTCTTTCTTTCTTTTCCTTCTTCTTTGAGTTCTTCGCGTTATAATATTCCCCTTCAACAGCTTCCTCGTCGCTCCCACATACATTAGACTGCATACATTCTAACGGTTACCGTGCATATTAGAGGAACATGACTGTCTTCGTACAATGTGGAGACTTAATTAACATACTACATGCCGCTAGTGATATGTTGCACCTGCAAATCCAAAGATAAACAAAAGTTTTATCATCAAAAGTTGGAGTTGAGACTGGGGTGTTAATCGTTAAGCATTGGGTACACTACTGTTACAAAATCATAATTCATGCCCGTATTACTATCACTGTTTACTGTCAAGATAGGTAACAATGATAACGAAGTCGTAAAAATGTTCTATATATCAAAGCTTACCACCGCCAGCAGGCCAAGGATTGGGAAGTGGAATAGCATTTGGAGCAGGAGCGACAGTAGTTGTGTCAGCACCAATGATAATGTTTCTGTATCACCTAAGGTTGCAGTGGAAATGCATTTTTAGCAATAAAGAATAAACAACGAAATTAAAACAAATACCTGATTCTTGAGATTGACCCATTTGGCATGTTCTACGAAGAGAAGGGTGACGCAAACCTTTAAGTACAGAGCGAGCCAGTTTCTTTTGCGGTATTTTTTTTAAGTACAACCACCTCATGAGCCATACATCCTGAACCGCATCCCATGAGCTAAATCCCCTGAACAAAAAAGTTACATTAGTTGCCATTGCCATTATGGTTTAATCAAATTAACTGGAATATGAGAGAAGATTTAAACTTCATTTAAAACATTTTGTTAGTACTAATATAAAATAAACTTACAAATATGCACTTTCAGAGGTCTTCGGCTATAAAAGGATTATGGTTAACAGGTTAAAGGTAACTGAAAGTAAGTCGTTTACCTTTTCCTTACGTCAATATTTTCCTTAATCCTTTTTATGCGTTAGCAGCATGAATTCTGATGAGTTCAACGTGCTCATGAGTTTTTTTTTTGTCTAACTTCTTTAGTTTCAACGACTTCATTTTATCTTCGACGTCGATGCGAAGAAATCGGGACAATTTTTTATTTTATCTACTATTTTCTTTATTACTATCTGCCATTAAGAATTGAATAAAAAATAAAGACCCATTTTATAAATATTCAGGCAGTGAGTCCTAAAAGTATAAAGTAGTTATGAGATGCTCACCTGTTTCAAAGTGAACGTGTTATCTTTCGGAGATCAGGACCAATTTCATAGCCCAAACCCACTCAAACATACCCATTACAGTCCCTTTCAACACCCATTGCACCCACATATGAGCAGCTAAAGATACTCATCTGAGGATCTAATCTCGCTTTTATTTCAGCTCCAAAACAGGTCCATATTAGAGCCTTCTTCAGGCCCAAAACATATCCATTTGACTGCCAAAAAGTTTGTTATTGTTCATAAAGGGTTCCTGGCAACGAAAGTCATTAAAAGCAAAATTAAAAATGAAAAATCAAAGAAACATGAAAGTAAACACAAACCAATTCTAGAGATTAGAATAACTGTTAGCACCAAATCCAGAAAACAGAAAACACGAAACACAAACATAAAACAACAATCTTCAGCTGGAAAAACATCAAACCTTAACAACTGCAGAACTCAAATTGTAGTACCAGTTGGTGCGTGGGAAAGAGAGCCGGTGCGTATAATCGGCTACAAAACACCTAAAATTTATAAATAAACCTGAAATTAACAAAACCCTAAATTAAAAGTCAAGTGTATATCAAAATAACAAAACACCTAAAATTTATAAATAAACCTGAAATTAACAAAACCCTAAATTAAAAGTAAAGTGCATATCAAAATCAAAAAGCTAAAACCGAGAACTAACCTCAAACATGCGATTTATGGGGCGGATGAATCGAGGCAGGAGGAACCCTAGCGTTTGTGTGTGATATTTGTGTGAGGTTCTTTCTGGTGTGTGCTAGGGTTGTGTTTTTGTATATATGAAACCCAATTGAAGCAGCTACGGATCAATGGAAGAGGCTAAAAATGGCCCAAGAAATTTGGCGGGAAAAGCCCATAGCAAAACGGCGCCGTTTGGCTGCTGTTTTAATATATACTTATAATGTATCCCTTTTTAAGGCCACTGCACTTAGCATTCAACAAACACTTTTTAAACAATTAATCTTATAATAAAATGGTTGGAAACAAGAAAAGAACAAGGTCCGTTTCATTCAAGAAGAAGCGCTCAAAGTAAGTAAACTTTTGTACACGTAAAAATTCAAACCACATTGCATGATGCAACTTCTATAAATTAATAATCTCTAATGCTTATTTGATTTCAGGAAACCACGTTTTAAAGGAGAAAGTTCAAAAGGTATTTATGTCATATATGTTCAATAAAATAACAATTCAAACTAATGTAACCATGTATAAGGATTAATTTGATATACATATTTGATTCTCTTAATGTATAGTATTGATTGATAAATCTTTATTTTATGCAGGTAAGGAAGAGAAGGTGTTTAACATTAACGAGTGGTATGAGTCGTGGAGTTCTGGAAGAAAGGAGGCAGCACGCAAAGCAAGTTTGTGTCAAATTGCCAAAGATGAGGTGGAATACAAGCGATCAAAGCCGCTGGTTGGTTCAGTGGAAGAGGATGCAGCTGATGTTGGATTTTTGAGTGACGAAGAGGACGCCATTGACTACGATAATGTACATTTGGCTTTTGATCCTGAGAAATCTCAGAAATTTAATTGTTAATTAACTTTTTATGTATGAACAATTTTTAATTTACTTTTAATTTGTTATGGAATTGATTTTTTTTGGTTTATTATTATATGAATTTTATCTTTCTTGCTTCATTAAACCAAAAAAAGATGAAAACTTTATCATATACATATTGTTATAATCAAAAAAATTATGCTAGTCTAGAATTATGCCTAGCAACTTTAATTTAGGCCTAGCAGCATTAAGTTATGCCAAGCAGCATTAAGTTCTGAGTTACTAGCATTCACCCAAATTTCATTACAAAAAGCTTTTTCTTTCCCTTTCCTGCAAAATGTTAGTCTAGAAACAAAGAAAACACAAGCCATAACATATGCACAATGATCACAACATCTAATTATACTTAGCAGTTCTAAGTATAACTAGCAGCATTGTAATGGAGCAAATGAAGAATCATGATCGATGATGAGGCGAAAAATGATCCGTTTTTAGGGGGTCATTTAAGCCCGAATTCAAATTTATTTGATCAAATATTGCCCTAAATCGTTCCTTTTGTGATTTTAGGTACTTTGGGAGAGAAATCTGGAAAAGGAAGCAATTCGGACGTTTTTGGAGCATAAAAGTGAAGAAAACGCCAAAGTCTTAATTTTCCATGCTGGGAACAGTAGGTGACGGCGTCAAGAGCAATTCTCTGACGGCGTCAAGAGCAGAAGTCCATGACGACCCAGTACAGATCTGACGGCGTCACGAAGGAAGGGCGTCAAGAGTAAAAAGTCATGACGGTCTGGAAATGATTAAGTCTTGACGGCGTCAAATGTAGATCAAGGCAGTCCGAGAATAGTTTTGGCGGCGAGGTGACGGCGTCACAATGTTTGTCTTGACGCCGTCAGACCCATTTTTCTATATATAGTTTTCTAATTTTCACATCAAAAGAGAGGAGTTTTGGAGAAACCCTAAGTACGATTTTGGTGCAACTTTTACAGGTTTTTCAAGGGTTCCAAACCCTTGATACCTTGCATTGTAATTGAGATAAGTGTTCTTTTAATTCAATCAATATGTCTATGTGTGGTTGTCTATATCTTGTTCTTGTCTCAATTCCATTATGTTAGGCTAGATCTATCTTGTGTTTGCTTAGATCTAATGAAACCTAGATGTTAATTATGTGTTGATTGCTTGTTTATTCTTGTCTTGGATGAATGATTTATATGTTAGGCTTAAGAAAACTGGCAGATCTCCAATTGGTAACATGCTTGAACGTCTTAAGAAACATGAACCGAGGCGCACTAGGTCTTTATTGGTTGTATTTAATGCATGAGCCACTGTTTACAATCCCTATAGTTGTGCTGGGCATGGTGTAGGAGGAGATAAGAGCTCATAAAATTGGGGAGTTATGTGTGCCACCCCATGAATTGTATTAAGGAATACGATTCGTCATCCATACAATTATAACAAGTAATTAACGTGTAAAAGATGTCTAGGGAGTAGTGAAATCTAAGTAAACACATTTTCTCCATTTACTGCTCACAACTTTAGTATAATTAATTTATTTTCATTTTTAGTATTTTATTTTGATTGCATATTAGTATTGGGTTAGTTGATTAGCAACTAATTCCGCCCAAATCCTTCAACCCCGAGATTTTAATTGCTTTCATAAAAATATAAAAATACAAAAATAATCATCCCTCACCTTTAGAACTAGTATTTAGGCTTTCTAATCCTAGCGACACTATTCCTAAGCTGAACGATCAATCCCCCGGTACTTGTCACTATACTATACTACAACGATCAGGTACACTGCCTGGTGGGGGTTGTAAGCTTCTCGAGATCCATCGAGAGGTAAAGCCTGTTGCGATTCCCACGCATCAAGTTTTTGGCGCCGCAGCCTGGGAATAGTTATTGTCTAGGTTAGAATTTCTTTTTATTAGGTCTACTTGCTAGATTCCTTTCTAGTAAGATTTTATTTTTATTTTTTAGGTTCTCTTTAGTCTATCTATTTCTTTGTGTCTTTTGTTCGTAAACTATTTCGATGGATCACAATAACATTGATCGTTTGATTCCTGTTATTCGTGTTTTTCGTCGTAGGATCTTCCAAATGCCCCGCATACACCCTAGATTCAAGGATTTTTCCATGGAAAAGTGTAGTAGGTATCCGCCCATAGAAATGCTAAGTGAGAATGATAAGAGAAAAGAACTTAAGTATACGCATGAAAAGAACAAAAGATACTATCGCGGATGCTTAGAGTTAGGAGACGAATATAAGAAAGATGAGGCGACTATTAGATGGCTCACACTAGGTTATGTGAGCATAAGCGATACACGTTAACCCATGACCTTGAGTCTAGCTACAAGACTCGTAAATAAAGAAAAGCGCTTCTTGGGAGGCAACCCATGTTTTGTGTGACTTTATTTGTTTGTTTGTTATTGGCATCCGTATGCATGCTTAATTTTTATTGTTGGTTAATCATGTATCTAAACTAAATAGTGGAAATACTTTACTTTGTTGTTTTGGCTTAGTCTTAACTCCACCTAAAGGTATTTTTGCAAAAGATAAGTGTAAGGGGAAACCCCAAATATGTTTTTAAGAAACAAACCGATCATGATTCTCCACAATATTAAATGAACATGTGTATTCGTATTCGTTAGAGTCAAATGCTTGTATTGAGTCATAATGAGGTTTTGCAGGATTTTCCAGGAAGTAGGACCAAGTTTTTCCAGAAATTTTCCGGAAACTTAACATAAGGATTTCTGCAGGTCAATGCTGACGGCGTCAGGAGTTTACTCTTGACGGCGTCAAGTGTAAAAATCTGGAAATTTTACCGGTTTTGTTTTTCTAATGGAGTCTTATGGTTTTTGTGAATTATAAAGTTTTATAATCTCCAAGAGATCTGCAAACTTCATTCCACAAGCATTATATCTTATCTTGTTTTCTAGGAGTTAGTAACTTATATAGGATGCCGCCGATTTTACGCGAGGTTGTCTTGTCTATTTTATCAGGATTTACAGGTTACGTATAACAAGAAGATGATTTATATTCTGGAAGGGAAGCTTTGATTGTTCATTTTCTTGGAGGAAGATTTAACCTGGCCACCCTATTATCCATACCGAGCGAATCAGGGGAGTATTTGATTTCATTCTCTTTACTTTTTCACTTTTACATTCTTTACTTGAACATTGGGGACAATGTTCATCTTAAGTGTAAGGGGAGGGTAAAAAGATGATACCTTACATATGCACTTTCGCTTGAGTTTGTTTTGTTTAATGGTATATGTGTAATAAAACTATAAGTAAACACATTTTCTCCATTTACTGCTCACAACTTTAGTATAATTAATTTATTTTCATTTTTAGTATTTTATTTTGATTGCATATTAGTATTGGGTTAGTTGATTAGCAACTAATTCCGCCCAAATCCTTCAACCCCGAGATTTTAATTACTTTCATAAAAATATAAAAATACAAAAATAATCATCCCTCACCTTTAGAACTAGTATTTAGGCTTTCTAATCCTAGCGACACTATTCTTAAGCTGAACGATCAATCCCCCGGTACTTGTCACTATACTATACTACAACGATCAGGTACACTGCCTGGTGGGGGTTGTAAGCTTCTCGAGATCCCTCGAGAGGTAAAGCCTGTTGCGATTCCCACGCATCAATCGACTAATAGTCTGAACTCAATTCATGCAGTTAATATCAAATTAGACTCAAACTAGAGTGACTATAAAATCCATATCTAACCCCTCAAAATTACATAAGTTATCAGAAATGTGTGACCATATGTATCGAATTGTGACTACACTTAAATAATGTGTGACAAAATATGACTCTATGATTTAGACACCTAAATAAATACTTCATGTGACCATATATAACATCTTGAATTTAGTCACACAAACACTCAATGTGACTAATATCAAGGTTAATGATAACTGAGTTCACATTTTGCTATAAATAATAGTCACATAAATATCACAATGTGACTATTTTGAATGTATTGGTCACATATAATACCCTTATAATGTGGCAATAAACATAATTTGGATACACATTTGTGATATGGTGTGACTATTGTAAAGCCTATAGTCACATGATCGTGCTACAATTAAATGTGACTGTACACATTAGGTTGTGGCAAGCAAACACACACTAAACTTTAGACACACATATTAACTTACGTGACCATATGTGTCGAATTTTCGTTACACTTAATCATGTTTCTATGGTTTCGTGTGACCATATATGATATTTGGTCACACTCTTCAAGTGTGTGACATATATTTGTCACTTTTAAATGCATATCGTGACTAACGCTTCAAACTTACTTTTCAGTTGTCACACATTTCAAATTCATATGTGACTAAATATTCAACAAAGAATAGCAGTCACGTTTAAATAATGTGTGACAAACTTGACTATATAATTTAGCCACATACGCAATTACTTCATCACTTCATGTGACCATATATCTATTTTGGTCACACTCTTCAATTGTGTGACATATATTTGTCACATATGTATATCTGTAGTGTGACTAATGTTTAAAGCTGATTTGTATCTGTCACACGTCCCAAACTAAAAGTGACTAAATGATTGAAAAATATTTACCAGTTACCCTCTATTCACATAAATACACAAATGTGTGACAATAGAATTCCGAAATGGTCACACAAGTCGGATCAAGTGTGGCTGTTTATTTTATTCTGGTACAATTAGTCACGTAAAAATGTTATCGTGTGACTGTTCAAAATCGACCATGTGTGACGAAAGGCCATTTTTGTACTAGTTTGATCTAAATTACCATTGTTCACATACTCATAAACCAACAACCTATTCTAATAAGAATAAAACTTCCTGCGAATTTTAAAGTCATAAGGTATGAAAGACAATGAAATAATGATACAAACCACATAGATGTATGTATTTCAAATGAATTGCAAAGCAAACAAACGATAGTAATTATAAGTACTTACTTCCAAAACAAATGGGAATTATAAGTGCAGTACATATAGGTGATCTTGCGGAAAATAAAGGTTCCGTTCTACCTGTTTCCATCTTGAACCAATATAATTAAGTCGGTACCTTTAGATGATTTAACCTGCATAAGTTATTAATGATAGTTACATCTCGTTATCATAGTTACAAAGTTCTGTCTAAAAAATGTACCCTACTATCATTTATCTTAATAACTCCCAAATGATCATTTATAAGCAACCCCAATCAGCCTTTCATTAAATAGTTAAAAGGGGTTGTTTGGGATTGCTTATAAGAACAACTTGTAATATTAGATGCTTTTGATTTTGCATTGAACAACCATTTATATTCATTTTTGATTAGCAATTCCAGAAAACCCCTTTATAAGCCAGTTACTAATATGCAATCCCAAACAACATCTTTATCATCATCAAAAAAACAAAAAACACATGAACATCATCGTCATCCAGATCAATATAAAGCATGTAACTGAGACAAAAAAAAAAAAAAAAAAAAAAAAAAAAAAAAAAAAAAAAAAAAAAAAACTTATCAAAATAAAGTTAATAATCTGACATTGATAGTACCACGAAAAGAACATCAAAAATTAAAATCATGATTTCACTTCACACAATTGATTGCAATTTTAGGAATTATGATTTTCTTATGATTTAAAAAAAATTACTATGAATATCAAGAATAAATTATGAATAAATAAAAACAAAAAAACATACCTTGGATTAATTAAAAACAGCAACCGGTGATGAAACACTTTGTTGATTCATGAAAAAATTGTGGTGGCGTGTTTTTGTTTCTCCGAGATCTGGTATTCTCCTAGATCGATTAACATGGGGTACACATCTGATTGTGTTTCATTTTAATTCACAGATCCTATGAAAAGATTTTCGTTGGTAGGTTCATGAAATTAAAAACTAAATATCTTTGACTTCCTAATTTATCTCACTATTTTTTCTCCAGAATTTGATTTTAAAAAATTTTGAAATCTTTCTATTAGTGGTGTGGTTTCCACGTGTCTTTTTTTTTTTTTTTTTTTTTTTTTGAGTTTTGAGGTAATTTATTACCTCTAAAAATAGCAATCAAACTTGTGTTTTATATAGGTTGGGATATCATAACGTCTTAGCTCATTGGCTAATTGATTACTCAAAATACTTCCTATTATTCATTGAAGCTCATTGGCTTTTTTTTACACACCCCACACTTTGGATGAGCATATACCTCAAAAATACAAATAAGAAGTAGCCACCTTCGTCTTCATCGGAAAGGTATATCTGAAATACAAAGTGTAAGCTCATAATCATCAAAAAACTTCTTCACGTCAACAACAAGAAATTCATCGATTTGACTTGACAAAAAGGGTTAGTTAAAGGTTTTAAAGGTGTAAAATCTTTTTGTATTTTCAAAATTTAACAAATCAAAAAGAATGGCTCAAAAGGTGTACTAAGGGTATCTAGGGCTAAAAAAATGAGTGCTAATAAATGGGTCCATAGAAAGTGGTTAACTAACCGTGTGGCTAGCTAATATATCAATATATATAAATGGAAGGCCATTTGGTTAAAATCCTAAGTTGCCTCTTATCATTTAAGTTTATCTATATCACATGAATGTGACCTTACTTTGGAATTCGTAATGCATGACAAGCACAAGTTCTAGAATCAATTCAATCACCGGCACACTTATAGCAAGAAAATAGAATTTAAGCATAAAGATACATGCTTCCAATGATAGGCTCAAATTCTCACATATTTGGTAGACTAGGCTATAAATGCACAAGTAGTGTTATCAATCTCAAGAACGGATAGCTTCATTTAATCAAGATACGTTACAATTTCAAATTGCCATTTTATGCCATTAGAAAATTCCAAGTTGTTTAAATTAATATAACTTTTAGGTGTAAAAACAACTAATTTCCTTAAAGGCAATAAAACAAACTCCAAAATAATCAAAAAATAAATAAATAAGACCTGATTTCACTATTTACTTCCCTCCCCCACACTTATGTTTTGCATTGTCCTCAATATGAAAAATTAACTTCAAAGTAAAGGAAATAGGGAAAATAAAATAGTAAATGATATCACTGAGGAATCATGCGAGATCCATATTTGGTTCTTAACGCATGAGTTGGTCACTCCCAACTCCAAAATGTACCAACTATATGAACGAGCAATAATTCCATGGTTCGTAAATCCTGAAAAATAAACAAATACACCAAACATACAAAAACAAACACAAAAATAATAATAACCATAATCATAATCAAACACTAATAATAAAAGTTCCTAGAAAACATAATAATAATAATCATCAGAAATAAAGTACGGGAGAAGATAGAATAATAATCCGTCACACATCATCATAAAACCTTGAATGATAATCAAAATCATTCGTCATCCATGTCTTCATAGTCATCTCCTTGCTAATCAACCAATGCTCCAATGCCAATCCCTCCAGACGACGTTCCTGCTTCATAACCACTTGGTTCCGCATTAACATTTGAATAATAACCCATGAACCCCTCGTGACTAACATTGTACCCTTCACTTCATTGAAACACACTAGATGATGTTGGGTAAGGTACATGTTGTAATGGATATGGTGTATATGGGTATGGGTAAGGTGGAACACTAGGTGGGTCATAAGTCTTTGGAAAAGAATATGGTGGAATACTTTGGTGACCAAGATGCGTGAGAATTGGTGCACAATAATCCATTTGATGTCCAATCCTCATCATAGACATATCTCTCCAAAATTCTCTCTTCTCAACTTGTCGAAAGTTCGCATGCCATTCACCCTAACCTGATTCAAGCCCCGATGGTTCTCCCATTTGTTGTGGTGGTGGTGGGTTACGAGCCATATTTGCAATAGTTTCAACCAAACATATACTATCATGATCAAGCAAACCTTGCAAACTCTTCTTATCAAGCTTCCCACAATCCTTCACTACCGTAATCATATTCAACTCACTTGGAGTATTATACTCTAAACTTCTTCCAATCTTTGACACATAATGGCCTCCATTGATAAAACCATGCTCCAACATAAGGGTTGCTCTCTTGGACAAATAAGTCGCCAAAGTCCAAACTACATTCATATTGTAACCACCCATAAAATCCCATCAACATCATTTCCTCTACAATACCAATAGTAGGTATTTTCATAGGTAAGTTTTTGCTTGTCCTTCCTTTTCATTACATGCATGACTCACTAGACCTACTCACGTATCCTCCTAAGCCAAATAACCTTACAACCATAACACATGAACTCCCAATCTAAGATCATTACAATACCACAATAATTAAACTATCATCACAACATACTAAATCTATCACAATACCAAAACAAACCCTAGTCAAACCCTAATTGAGCCCTATGTGTTTACAAAACCCTAATTGCTTATCTAAACTAGTTTGAAAGTACTCAAGGCTTATGTAGGAGTTACATTAGCAACTTTAGGATATATTAGACTCCCTAAACCTTAGTACAACCCTCTAGAAGCTTAGGTACAAGTCCCTTAAGCACAAAAACCTAACTAGGTCCTATAAGTCCCGAAACTAGGTTAAACCTTCCCAAATCTTTACCATAAGCTACCACCACTTAGTATAAGCTTCTTAGGACTTAATCTTAGTCACTAAGCACCCATAGAACCCTAATATAAGCACTAAACCTTCTTTATTTCTTTCACAGTTACCCCAAGAGGTTTCATCACTAGTCTGATAGTAAACTATAAGGGAAGGGTCATCGAAGATATCGTGACCTAATAAGCAAGCCTACTCAATGGTTGGTTCATTTCTGCATTCTTCAACTTCGTGCGGACCCCCACAGTGGTCGCAAATTATGTATAGGTTTGACAACCATTTAGCTGTCCGCGACCCTGTTAGATACGACACTTTTCTTGCAGTTTTCTTAGTCGGCTCTCAAAAGAGGGTTTTTGCATGACCTCGGATACACTCATGATAGAACTGGGTTCATCCCAGGTATCAACTTGATCTTGAGCGTATTCTTCAATCCTATTCCATCCTTCCTCAGCGATTAACTTGGCTGTTTTCCCTTTTACCGAATTATTGATTCCCTTCTGATCGTTTTGGGAGACATTTTCTTAGAAAATTTGGACAAGGATCGAAAGCTCAATGCCATGGTGGGGAGCTTGTCTTATTAGATCCTTGAATCTGATCCAAGATTTATGAATGGGCTCAGCTTGTCCGACGCGGAAACGGAGGATTTTATCTCTAATTGCTGAGGTTCTTCCTGCGGGAAAGAACGTTTCATAGAATTTTGAGATAAGTTGCTCCTATGTGAAGATGGACTCAGAAGGAATTTGTCATACCATTCCTTGGCTTTTTCTTGAAGGGTAAAAGGAAAAAATCGTAACCGGGAGGTATCCCTAGTGGCCCCATCCGTATGGATGGTGTCAACTATTTTCAAGAAATCCTTGATATGTTGGATTGGATCTTCAGTTTTCAATCTGTGAAACTTGCATACATTTTGGACAAGCCAAACATCGTTTGCACGCAGGACCCCGCTTGTGTGTTCATTTGGAAAAACAATAGCATTGGAAAAACCATGAGGGTTGGGTGAAGTGTAATCCTTGAGGCACTTAGGGGTAGGATTCTCAGGAATTTCCATATCGTGATTGGATTGGGGTCTAGGGGGTGTAGGGTGATGATCGTATTCTTCCTCAGAAAGGGCATCATCAAAGTTGATGGTGGTGCCGAATGGTTCGGATGTTGGAGGGTGTTGCCTTAGCCTACGCATTTCCCTTACAGGTTCTACGTAAGGTTGGACAATGTTTTTTTATGGAACTGGGGCTTCTAGTAATCCTAAGATTAGTGAGATCTTCGTATACCATGATGGCGGATGGTAATGGCAACGAACAAAGAAACGAAGAAATAATATAGACTAAAGAAGACCTATAAAAATAAAAATAAAAATCTCACTAGAAATGAATCTAGTGAGTAGACCTAATAAAAATAAATTTCAACCTAAACAATAACTATCCCCGGCAGGGGCGCCAAAAACTTTGATGTGCGGATTGTGGTCTACACGAAAGTTTTACTTCTCAAGGGATCTTGAGAAGCTCACAATCCCCACCAGGCAGTGTACCTGGCCGATGTAGTATAGTGAAGTGGCAAGTACCGGGGGATTGATCGTTCTCCACAGGGAATAGTGTTCGTTAGAATTGAAATTGATCTAACTAGCTCTAGAGGTGAGGGATTATTCTTTTTGTATTTTTATATTTTAAATGAAAGCAAGTAAAATCTCGGGTTTTGGAAGAGTGGGCGGAATTAGTTGCTAGTCAACTAACCCAAATAACTACTAATGCAATAAAAATAAAAAGATAATATATAAAATGTGAAACTATAAATGGAGAAAACGTGTTTACTTAGATTTCATTACTCCTATTTATCTTTTATTGATTCAAAAGCTTGTTACAATTGTGTGGGTGACGGGTTGCATTCCTTAATACCATTTGTTGGGCCGTGTACAATTTTTCCCAACTCTATAAGCTTCTATCTCTTCCTATGGCGACACGTTAAGTATCCTTACCATGGCCTCCTTAATAGTCACTTATGCATTAAATACAACCATTAAAATCGTAGTACACATCCTATTCATGTTTGACTGACTCAGAACAGTCAACCTAAATTGACCAAGGATATGGTCAACTAGGTCAAACTCCCTAAGCTCAATGCTCCGTGGAATATAGGGTTTCCCCGGGTCGTTATGTCCCGACGAGGTGTGGATGGTTATCAAACGGGTTTGTGATCGGGTGAATTTGGATGGAAAGGGGTTTGTGATTGATTACACTACTGATTTGTACAATGAAATAGCTTAAATAAGCTATATTAACAAGGTTGGAAATTTGGAAAAACCATAAACGTTTAAAACCTAAAACGCGTACGTTTAATTTAAATTTACGTTAACGTACGAGACTAAACGCGAGTTTTAAGGAAATAAAATACTTATGACTATGAAAATTAACTTTATACAATCCTAATGATAAAAGAAAATTTTTAAAAAAAGAAAAATAATTTTCACACTATTTAATTATTTATTATTAATTAATTACTAATTATTAATTACTTAACTAATTTTAATTAATTTAAATTATTAAAAATAACAAACTAACTTAGAAAATTAAGAAAATTTTTAAAAATCTAATTAACCATCACAGGAATCCTAAAAAATTATAAAAAGTTTGTTTTACAAGTTTTTACACTATTTTACTAATTATTATATTAAATATTAATTAATTACTAATTAAACTAAATAAATTATAAAAACTAGTAAATGAACAGTAGAAATTACAAGAAATTTTCTAAAATTATTTTACATTATATAAAAGCTAGGAAAAATATAAAAACTAGGGTTTACTTTATAAAAATTAATTATGCTATTTAAAACTTAATTATTAATTAATTACTAATAAAACTAACATTAGTTCTAATAAATACCAAATGATAATATAAAAATCTGATAAAATTACTAAAAATACTTTAAAATGAAAGGAATTTAAGAAAAATATAAAAATGCTAAGTGCTTAACAAAAATCTAAAAAGGAAAATTAAAATTTAAATTACATTAAATAGAAACTATCACTTAATTTTAAATTGGTTTTTCTTGATTTTTCTTTTACAATACTATTTAAATACTAAAAATAGAAAACTTTTACCAAAACAACTTTTTTTTATATCAAAAATAAGCACTAAGAGTGCTTATTAGCTTAACAGTTGACTTTGGTCAACTGTTGGAGCTTTTAAGCTTAAAAATAAGCCACAAGGGGCCCACAAGGCATAGTTCAGATGTGAATAAGCTGTGTGAACTTAAATAAGCCTAAATCATCGAAAAATAACACTGAATAAGCTAAAAGATTGATTAAGCTAATCCAAATGCCAAACACCCCACTCAAAAATGGGACAAGGTTTATGGACCTTGCAGCCCTAGTAAATGAGGTGCAACACCCAATTTAAGCCCAGGGACTTGAAGAGGGATAGGAGGGGGGTTGAATGGACCAAAAATGGGGTAGTGGGTCCCACTGTGGTGGCCAGAAAAGCCCACCAAAGGTGGTGGTGTGGGTGGTGTCTGCTGATGCAGGGGAGACTACTCCCCCTGCAGGTAACTTTGGACGGGTGTGGGGCTCGGTGAAAAAATCACAAAAATATAGGAAGTGTGGGATCATAAACTTCAGCTGGGATACTACTAATCCTAAAAAAGCACACTTCCTCAAACACAACACAAAATTCCCTATAATTCTTGCAAGATAAGGAAAAATTAACAAACTAGAACTTTGACTTTTATGAAAAACTTGACAAGTTGACTAAACTGAGTTTCTAATGGCTACCACTTATTCAATAAGTTGTAATGAGCTATGATTAACCTGGTTTAAGATAAACCTATCATTTATAAGATGAAATGGAAGTTTGTGGAGTTCAAATCCCTCACAATTAACTGTGAGGGTGCCAAAGGTATGATTTTGACTTTTTTCTTCAAATGAACTATGTTTTTAAGATTCCACTGAGCTAACATGAACTAAAGCAACTAATGGAAAGCAAAACCAACACCAATACTAGGCCTAAACACAGATTGCAAGCTTAAGCCAAACACCCCTTATAAAACTGAAAATGGTGATTTTCAAAGCTTTATGCTAATTTAGACCATGAAACTGAATTATGAGGTTGTATTATGAAAAAATGAACTTAAATTAGTACAAAGAACTCCATAAACAACAGCTTAACACATGAATGACCAAAATGCTAAATATGGCAGTTGAATAAAGATTTTGAGTAACAATGGAAACTAATTAACAAGCATGAGAGTATTCATTCTAAATCAACTTTAATACAGTAAATGAAGACAAAAACATTAAAATCAAATGAAATTACCAAGGCTACAGTAACATGCAATGAGATGAGATAAAGCTTACAAATAACATCCAAACTGAGAACAAGGTACACAGGGCAATTACACCTGTCCTATAGCTTCCAAATAAGCTTCTAACCCAAGGAATTCCTTTATATACCCTGCTCCAACTCTTCAATCTTCCTTACTTATGATTTTTATTTTCTCACCATTTTTCTTCTATTTTTTGGTATTTTTGAGTTTTTGCACAACACTTAATTAAACTGCTCAGGAAGCTTATAAAAGCTCATAAAGAACTCATATAAGCTCATATGAACAATAAATAACAACTTTTAACAGCATATGAATAGAATGAGATTTTTAATAGAAAATGGCAATAAACTGAATTAACACTGAGAACTTGAAATTTATAATTGAAAAAGGTTTAGATTACACTGAAGTGAAGATTATAACTTACATAAACCAAAAATTACAATTAAAGATGGAATTATAATAAAAACGGCCTAATTTATTTTAAACTAAGACTAGTACTACTCTACTGCCATCTCATTCCTTCTTTCTTGACTTTTATAGCTCTTGGATATATCCTCAGCTTTTCCCACTTGTTTGTGACCCTTGGATTGGGATAAAACCATCTTGGCCGTTCAAACGGATTTTGGCGCGAAAAGAGGTTTTGGCAGGTGGTGTTTGAGTGTAAGTTTCTTGAAACAATTAATGCTTCTTGGAGGGTTGTGGTTTGGAAGGGGGGACAAGGTGTGGGAGTGGTGAGCTGGAGGAGGGGGGTGGAGTGTTGGGTGAGTTAGCAGGTTGCAAGTTGGGGAAGGAGGTTAAGTTTGACTAGGGGTCAACGAGGGGGTAATAAAAATGGGGGTGTTATATTTTTAGGGTGGATTGGGCTGGTGATGGGCTTAGGGGTGTTTATGGATCAGGCTAGTTTGGGTGGGGTGGTATTGGATTGGATTATAATACAAAGGGGTCCATTTGGTTTTAAGTTAAGAATACAAGGACCAATTTTGTAATTATTCTGAAATTGAGGACCTGAATTGCAACTTTCCAAAATTCATTATAAGGACTAAAATTTCCACATGTGAATAACACCAAGACCAAAGTTGCAATTTTCCAAAATAAAACACCCGGGGACCAAAATTGTCATTTTTGAAAAGTCCAGGGACTAAACTTGCAATTTTCTCAAACTTTTCATCAAAAGGCTATTTATGATAGCCTTTGAGTTTCCAAGGACCAAAACATGATTTTTCTTTCAAAAATATCCCACCAGGGACCAAATCTGCCAATATCTAAAACTCCAAGGACCAAAACTGTAAATTCTCAAAACTTTTAGAATTTTTCACCAAATGACTAAATATGACAATTTATGATTTCAAAAGGACCTTTGGTGATTTTTCTTTTAAAATATGTGCTCAGGGATTATTTTTGCCAATTTTTGAAAGTTGGGGGACTGAAACTGCCAATTTTGCAAACTTTGTACGTTTTTCACCTGTTTTTACTCATTTTGCATCTAAAACATATAAAACACAATTTTGAAATATTTTTAGTATTTTGATGCATTACTGAGTGTTTTTGTATGTTTTGTAGTTCAGATTTGACCAAAAATGATGCGTGTTTGAGCACTCATCAATCCCCCACACTAAAATATTGCTAGTCCCCAGCAATAAAATGTTTTGAAAACTTAATGGATTTTAAACTCTTTACCGAAAGCCATCACTTCTGGAGTAGCCAGACGTATCGATTCAAGTAAGAACTATGGTCCACCTGATAACCATGTGATTTTGAGCAAACCACCAGCTGTCAACGGATTTGATTAGTCTTTACCAAAAGCCGTTTGCTTCTCGACTAGCCAACTCTTGATGGAATAGTCAACGTCTTGGTGAGCTGATTACCAATTATGGTTTTTCCACTGCCTTTACCACAAGTCATAAACTTGCGGGCTAGCCAACTCATTCGCTTTTTAGGATATGGCGAGTTGATTTACCATACACTTTTGGGCAAATTGCAAGCTGTCAACGGATTTGAGTTATCTTTACCAAGAGCCGTTTGCTCCTGGATTAGCCAATCCTTTTGTCGTTTAGACATGGTGGACTGATAACCACAAAAAATTTTGAACTTTAGTGAAAAATTTTGAAAATTTTTGCCAAAAACGGGGGTATAAGATAGTAAAATGTGATAAAATTCGCTAAAATAGCGAAATACCCCCTACACTTAGGATGAATATTGTCCTCAATATTCAAAGTCCCGGCTATTATGCCGACATTTTGAACGTAAAAGGGCAATATTACAAGCTAAATGTGGAAACACTATTTTTGTTTTTCACTTTATTTGTAACCATAGTGGGGCAATTCCCCACACTTAGGGTGAAAACCCTATAAGCATGCTACTGTTTTTGTTTATCGAGTCGCTAGCTTGACTCGACCCCGAATTCATTTGTCCTTGGGGAAGCATGATGTGGAAGAAACAATCTCAATCGGACTTTCATTCAAGATGTTTGGACAAACATTTGAAGCACGTGAAAGTTCCACACCGATGAGATAAGTATCCGGCTCAAGATAATGATACATGAAAATGTCGGGATCAAAGATGGTATCTTCATTCCCGAAGGAGTGAAGAAGAGAAGAAGTCACCTTATAGGTGAAGAAAAGGAAGAAAACCATGATAAAAATCATGATTTGATCATCTTCCTCGAGAGCAGGCTCATTAGCCTGAATTTGGATTTCAAAGGTTAAGCTCAAAAACATCCCAGGAGGGTGGGTGGGAATTTGCAAATCCTCATGATTGAGTGCATCTCCCCCCCCCCCCCCCCCCCCGGGCTATCAAACTCCGGAGGAGTCATGATATGAGTGAGTTCACCGGAGAACTCCTCATGAAGAGAATTATTCACATGATGTGAATTTGTGAACTCATGTTCCATTGTGGACTCATCACAATCCTCATTCTGAATATCAAAGAGTGGATTATCAGAAATCAAAGTGAATTCAGATTCGAATTCAAATAGAGGATTGGTGAGAGTAGTATTGAATGTTTCGGGAACAAAATGATTATCATTCTCTATTGGACTGCTGGGATAAGAACTGAGTGGTGGATCATGATATAGGAGACTTTCAATTTCTCCCAGATCGGCTTCGAAATCACGGAGACCATCATCACTTCCCGTTGGAAGTGGATTGATGTGAGTAAGTTCATCGGCGAACTCCTCAAGAAGAGGATCAACATCAGACTGTGGGACTGATGCCTCAATATACTTAATGTCTCCATGAGATGTACAATCTTCGCTACAATCGGAGAAAGTCTCAAATTGATCTTTTGGACACTCAAGAGGGGAAGGTAAATCACATACATGATCAAAAGTTCCCTGTGACTCTCTTGGGATTGGGACAAGGTTCTCAACACTAGACTTTATGAATTCGTCCGATTCCTTATCAGGAATAGTGCTAAGATGCTTATCCCCCATGTTCAAAGAGTGAGTGTGAACTTCCGGTGTGATAGCAGTTGTTTGAGATGGAATCTCAACTGCTGGGATATCAACTGATGAACTTGATGAATCTTTATAGAATTGAAGGATATCAAGTGTATCTTCATCATCACTGTCATCAGGAATAAAACGGAACAAAGAGCTAGATTTGACTACTTTTTCTTTTGCAATAGATTCCCTAATAGATTTTTCATAGGCATCTTGGGAATTTACTTTAGCAGCCTGCTCTTCAGCCAGCAATTCTTCCATGGATTTCTCATGTGTATATTTTTGAGCAAAATCTTTAACTAAATCCTTAAGTTCATCAACAATTTTCATCATATTTTGCATTTCTGGAAGAAGTGCCTGACTCAATTGGGACTGTGGAGGTTGGTCATAACAAGGTGTGTCAAAATTGTCACAAGGATATGGATTCCCCGTTTGACAATCTGAGCTGAAGTGTGGACCTCCACAGCAATCACAACAGTAAAACTGTTGAGTCTGGACTGGTGAATCATATGGGTATTGGTCATAACCAAAGTTCTGAGCATCACCGGAAAACTATTCATAGACAAACGTGTTTCCGGCTTGACACTCAAATCCTTGGTGAGGACCTCCACAAAACTCACACAGATATGTCAGTATCTCATGATGTGGTGGCTGGTAGGATGTATCAGATGTGTCATGGTAAGGATAGGGAGCTTGGTTATAGACAGACCCATCTCCTGACTCTACCATGCTACAGCCGGGACAATTCCCACCATTATGAGGACCACCACACCATTGGCAACCGCAATGGTGTGGATACGACATATGAAAGAATCAAAGGTTTACAGAGGGGTAGGGATGAAGAATCAAAGATGTGAGAGGGTAAAGGTGATTATTTTTTGGATTTTTGAATGAACATTTTGTGCAAATGATAAAGAAAATCTTTTTGTGTTTTTTTTTTTTTTTTTTGTTCGTTGAAAACTGATTTAAAATGTTTTCATGAACGGTTTTGTTTTTATAAGAAAATAAGAAGATAATATGAACAAGGGTGGTAAATATACAATGGGTGTATATCCCGATTCACTAATACGCAAAACCGTTTAGAATAGCGCGCACACATCCCCGGCAGTGGCGCCAAAATTTGATTGACTCAGAAAAGTCAACCTAAATTGACCAAGGATATGGTCAACTAGGTCAAACTCCCTAAGCTCAATGCTCCGTGGAATATAGGGTTTCCCCGGGTCGTTATGTCCCGACGAGGTGTGGATGGTTATCAAACGGGTTTGTGATCGGGTGAATTTGGATGGAAAGGGGTTTGTGATTGATTACACTACTGATTTGTACAATGAAATAGCTTAAATAACCTATATTAACAAGGTTGGAAATTTGGAAAAACCAGAAACGTTTAAGACCTAAAACGCGTACGTTTAATTTAAATTTACGTTAACGTACGAGATAAAACGCGAGTTTTAAGGAAATAAAATACTTATGACTATGAAAATTAACTTTTTACAATCCTAATGATAAAAGAAAATTTTTAGAAAAAGAAAAATAATTTTTACACTATTTAATTATTTATTATTAATTAATTACTAATTATTAATTACTTGACTAATTTTAATTAATATAAATTACTAAAAATAACAAGCTAACTTAGAAAATTAAGAAAATTTTTACAAATCTAATTAACCATCACAGGAATCCTAAAAAAATTATAAAAATTTTGTTTTACAAGTCTTACACTATTTTACTAATTATTATATTAAATATTAATTAATTACTAATTAAACTAAATAAATTATAAAAACTAGTAAATGAACAGTAGAAATTACAAGAAAATTTCTAAAATTATTTTACATTATATAAAAGCTAGGAAAAATATAAAAACTAGGGTTTACTTTATAAAAATTAATTATGCTATTTAAAACATAATTATGAATTAATAACTAATAAAACTAATATTAATTCTAATAAATACCAAATGATAATATAAAAATATGATAAAATTACTAAAAATACTTTAATATGAAAGGAATTTAAGAAAAATATAAAAATGCTAAGTGCTTAGCAAAAATCTAAAAAGAAAAATTTAAATTTAAATTACATTAAATAGAAACTATCACTTAATTTTAAATTGGTTTTTCTTGATTTTTCTTTTACAATACTATTTAAATACTAAAAATAGAAAACTTTTACAAAAACAAGTTTTTTATATATCAGAAATAAGCACTAAGAGTGCTTATTAGCTTAACAGTTGACTTTGGTCAACTGTTGGAGCTTTTAAGCTTAAAAATAAGCCACAAGGGGCCCACAAGGCATAATTCAGATGTGAATAAGCTGTGTGAACTTAAATAAGCCTAAATCATCAAGAAAATAACACTGAATAATCTAAAAGATTGATTAAGCTAATCCAAATGCCAAACACCCCCCTCAGAAATGGGACAAGGTTTGTGGACCTTGCAGCCCTAGTAAATGAGGTGCAAAACCCAATTTAAGCCCAGGGACTTGAAGAGGGATAGGAGGGGGGTTGAATGGACCAAAAATGGGGTAGCGGGTTCCACTGTGATGGCCAGAAAAGTCCACCAAAGGTGGTGGTGTGGGTGGTGTCTGCTGATGCAGGGGAGACTACTCCCCCTGCAGGTAACTTTGGATGGGTGTGGGGCCCAGTGAAAAAATCACAAAAATATAGGAAGTGTGGGATCATAAACTTCAGCTGGGATACTACTAATGCTAAAAAAGCACACTTCCTCAAACACAACACAAAATTCCCTATAATTCGTGCAAGATTAGGAAAAATTAACAAACTAGAACTTTGACTTTTATGAAAAACTTGACAAGTTGACTAAACTGAGTTATAATGGCTACCACTGATTCAATAAGTTGTAATGAGCTATGATTAACCTATTTTAAGATAAACCTATCATTTATAAGATGAAATAGAAGTTTGTGGAGTTCAAATCCCTCACAGTTAACTGTAAGGGTGCCAAAGGTATGATTTTGACTTTTTTCTTCAAATGAACTATGTTTTTAAGATTCCACTGAGCTAACATGAACTAAAGCAACTAATGGAAACCAAAACCAACACCAATACTAGGCCTAAACACAGATTGCAAGCTTAAGCCAAACACCCCTTATAAAACTGAAAATGGTGATTTTCAAAGCTTTATGCTAATTTAGACCATGAAACTGAATTATGAGGTTGTATTATGACAAAATGAACTTAAATTAGTATAAAGAACTCTATAAACAACAGCTTAACACATGAATGACCAAAATGCTAAATATGGCAGTTGAATAAAGATTTTGAGCAACAATGGAAACTAATTAACAAGCATGAGAGTATTCATTCTAAATCAACATTAATACAGTAAATGAAGGCAAAAACACTAAAATCAAATGAAATAACCAAGGCTACAGTAACATGCAATGAGATGAGATAAAGCTTACAAATAACATCCAAACTGAGAACAAGGTACACAGGGCAATTACACCTGCCCTATAGCTTCCAAATAAACTTCTAACCCAAGGAATTCCTTTATATACCCTGCTCCAACTCTTCAATCTTCCTTACTTATGATTTTTATTTTCTCACCATTTTTCTTCTATTTTTTGGTATTTTTGAGTTTTTGCACAACACTTAATTAAACTGCTCAGGAAGCTTATAAAAGCTCATAAAGAACTCATATAAGCTCATATGAACAATAAATAACAACTTTTAACAGCATATGAATAAAATGAGATTTTTAATAGAAAATGACAATAAACTGAATTAACACTGAGAACTTGAAATTTATAATTGAAAAAGGTTTAGATTACACTGAAGTGAAGATTACAACTTACATAAACCAAAAATTACAATTAAAAATGGAATTATAATAAAAACGACCTAATTTATTTTAAACTAAGACTAATACTACTCTACTGCCATCTCATTCCTTCTTTCTTGACTTTTATAGCTCTTGGATATATCCTCCACTTTTCCCACTTGTTTGTGACCCTTGGATTGGGATAAAACCATCTTGGCCATTCAAACGGATTTTGGCGCGAAAAGAGGTTTTGGCAGGTGGTGTTTGAGTGTAAGTTTCTTGAAACAATTAATGCTTCTTGGAGGGTTGTGGTTTGGAAGGGGGGACAAGGTGTGGGAGTGGTGAGCTGGAGGAGGGGGTGGAGTGTTGGGTGAGTTAGCAGGTTGCAAGTTGGGGAAGGAGGTGAAGTTTGACTGGGGGTCAACGAGGGGGTAATAAAAACGGGGGTGTTATATTTTTAGGGTGGATTGGGCTGGTGATGGGCTTAGGGGTGTTTATGGATCAGGCTAGTTTGGGTGGGGTGGTATTGGATTGGATTATAATACAAAGGGGTCCATTTGGTTTTAAGTTAAGAATACAAGGACCAATTTTGTAATTATTCTAAAATTGAGGACCTGAATTGCAACTTTCCAAAATTCATTATAAGGACTAAAATTGCCACATGTGAATAACACCAAGACCAAAGTTGCAATTTTCCAAAATAAAACACACGGGGACCAAAATTGTTATTTTTGAAAAGTCCAGGGACTAAACTTGCAATTTTCTCAAACTTTTCATCAAAAGGCTATTTATGATAGCCTTTGATTTACCAAGGACCAAAAAATGATTTTTCTTTTAAAAATATCCCACCAGGGACCAAATCTGCCAATATCTGAAACTCCAGGGACCAAAACTGTAAATTCTCAAAACTTTTAGAATTTTTCACCAAAGGACTAAATATGAAAATTTATGATTTCAAAAGGACCTTTGGTGATTTTTCTTTTAAAATATGTGCTCAGGGATTATTTTTGCCAATTTTTGAAAGTTGGGGGACTGAAGCTGCCAATTTTGCAAACTTTGTACGTTTTTCACCTGTTTTTACACATTTTGCATCTAAAACATATCAAACATGATTTTGAAATATTTTTAGTATTTTGATGCATTACTGAGTGTTTTTGTATGTTTTGTAGTTCAGATTTGACCAAAAATGATGAGTGTTTGAGCACTCATCAATGTTTCTTAAGACGTTCAAGCAAGTTACCGAATAGGAGATTAGCTAGTTTTCTTAAGCCTAACATCGATTAACAATCACCCAACAACAATCAATAAAAAATCATCAATCAATAATCAATAACTAGGTTTCACTACATCTAAGCAAACATAAATAAACCTAGCCTAGCATGTTACAAGAAAAACAAGCGTAAGATAGAATCAAACAACACATAGACATATTGAATGATTGATGGATTACTTATCTTTAATTAAACATGGATGAGACAAGGGTATGAAAGTCTTAAAAACTTCTAAAATTCGACCTAGGGTTTGTGTGACAAAGTTCCTTTCCAAAGTTGCACACTAATGAATGAAAAATCAAAAACTATATATAGATTTACAAGGGTGACGGCGTCACCTTTTGATGGTTGACGCCGTCATCTCGCCGCGGCTAGGGTTTCTTGTCGCCCAATCCAACTTCTTGACGCCGTCACTTTATAAGGCTTCTGGGCCGTCATGCTTTAAAGTTACACGTGACGGCCTTCTTCTAGTAAAGGGTGACGTCGTCACTCTTTAAGTGCTGATTTCTGTTCTGGCGCGTCAAGTGTAAAAGTAACTTCCACCTCTTGTCACATAGGCTGACGCCGTCACTTTGGAATAGGTGACGCCGTCAGGTGTAATTTCCAGCTTGGGTTCTTAACTTTGTCGTTTTCTTCACTTTTCGCTCCAAAAACGTCCAAAATGCTTTGTTTTCCAGAATTCTTCTCAAAAGTACCTAAAATGACAAAAGGAATGATTTAGGGTAATAATTGATCTTATTATCACGACTTAAGGATTAAATGACGCTTTAAAAGCGTAACAAATTTCGCCTCATCAACAAGCTAGACAAGGCTTGGGTTCTCAGTGTGTTGAGAATACTAACACTCTAACTATGCTAAGATATTCTCACTACTTACTCTCTTGAATGCGCACATTCAATGTTGTTTGGAACGGGTTTATATAGTGGTGAGATTTATGTTGCTTCACGTGGGAATAGTGATCTTGCCAGCTATTCATAGATAGGCACGTGCCTAGACATCTAACCTTGATTGCCTTTTGGTTTTCCAGAGCTGACAGCATCGAGTTCCCATGATCTTCTTTTGTTCTTGGGAAGGAACATATTTTTTCTTCCCAAGAGTTTTCCCGCTTAAACTCTATTGACTCACCTAAGTACCTTGGTCTTGATTCAGCGAGCTGAGATGTCATCAACGTATTCTTGTCCTTATGTATCTCTAGTCTCGAGCTAGACTTTCATGAGAAAATTAGCTGATCAATACTTAGTAAATTTGCACAACTCTATGGTCTGAACTTCATGGTTCTTGATGTCTCTGAATCATTGATTATTTGTAAAGTCATGTTGATCACTACAAATTCATGATCAATTATATTGGTAGTTGGTGAGGTGGTCATTGTCAATGAGAGAAAGGCCATCAGGGATAAAGAGACATTTGTCAGATCTCAGTGTCCCTGATGCTGCTCAAGTACCTTAATCACTGAGATTGCATCAGTGATTAAAGCGCATCTTCAGTTGGTCTCAATACCAACTCTCGAAGAATGCCATTGAGGTTCTCCCTTGAGATACGGGAAGAAATGCTCACTGATCACCAGTAGGTTAGAATGATCATTAATATTTTTCAGTGAGTATCTGGTGCTATTTTTATGTTCAAATCTTTGTCTGAGACAATTAGGTCAGTTGCTTTGACCTAACAATTAATGATGTGATTGATGAGGCGAAAAATGAACCACTTTTAGGGGGTCATTTAAGCCCGGAATTGAATTTATTTGATCAAATATTGCCCTAAATCGTTCCTTTTGTGATTTTAGGTACTTTGGGAGTGAAATCTGGAAAAGAAGGCATTTTGGACGTTTTTGGAGCATAAAAGTGAAGAAAACGGCAAAGTCTCAATTTTCCAAGCTGGGAACAGTAGGTGACGGCGTCAAGAGTAACTTCCTGACGGCATCAAGAGTAATTTCCATGATGGCCTAGTGCAGAAATGACGGCGTCACAAGGAAGAGCGTCAAGAGTAAAATGCGTGACGGCCTGGAAAAAGTTATAACGTGACGGCGTCAGATGTAGATCAAGGCAGTCCGAGAATTATTTTGGCGGTGAGATGACGGCGTCACCTAATTGGTCTTGACGCCGTCAGACCCTATTTCCTATATATAGTTTTCTAATTTTCACACATTAAAAGAGAGGAAGTTTTGGAGAAACCCTAAGGACGAACCTAATACGATTTTTACAGGTTTTTCAAGGGTTTTCAGCCCTTGAAACCTTACAAGTGTAATTGAGATAAGTGTTCTTTTAATTCAATCAATATGTCTATGTGTTGGTTGTCTATATCTTGTTCTTATCTTAATTCTACTATGCTAGGCTAGATCTCTCTTGTGTTTGCTTGGATCTAATGAAACCTAGATGTTGATTATGTGTTGATTACTTGTTTATGGTTTTATTGGATGAATGATTTCAATGTTAGGCTTAAGAAAACTGGCAGATCTCCAAATGGTAACATGCTTGAACGTCTTAGGAAACATGAACCGATGGGCACTAGGTTTTATTGGTTGTATTTAATGCATGAGTAAATTCTAATGATCCCATGTTAGGAGCTTCTTAGCCGGCTCGACATAGGAGTGAAGTAGGCACTCATAGGATTGGGCAGTTAAGTGCGCTACCCCATGAATGGTATTAAGGAATACAATCTGTCATCCACGCAACTATAACAAGTAATTAACGTGTAAAAGATATCTATGGAGTAGTGAAATCTAAGTAAACACAACTTCTCCACTTATTGCTCACAACCTTAGTTAATTTAGTTTATTTTCATTTCTAGTATTTTATTTTAATTGCATCTTTAGTATTGGGTTAGTTGACTAGCAACTAATTCCGCCCATATCCTTAAAACCCGAGATTTTACTTTGCTTTCTAAAAAAATATAAAAATACAAAAAGAATCATCTCTTACCTTTAGCACTAGTAATTAGGTTTTCTAATCCTAGCGACACTATTCCTAGCTGAACGATCAATCCCCCGGTACTTGTCACTATACTATACTACCACGATCAGGTACACTGCCTGGTGGGGGTTGTAAGCTTCTCGAGATCCCTTGAGAGGTAAAGCCTGGTGCGATCCCCACGTATCAAGTTTTTGGCGCCGCAACCCGGGGAATAGTTATTGTCTAGGTTAGAACTTCTTTTTATTAGGTCTACTTGCTAGATTCCTTTCTAGTAAGATTTTATTTTTATTTTTAGGTTTCTTTAGTCTATCTTAATTCTTTGTGTTTTTGTTTGTAACTCTTCACCACCCGACATCATGGACAACGGGAACATCTTTGAACCCGTCATCCCACCACAACAAAACCCACCACTAGAACCCCTTAGGCCCCGAACCTTAGGAGAGTATTCCCGACCTAGCCACCAAGGCTATCGAAACACCATTGAGCTCATCGGAGCCAATGTGACCCCCTTGCGATCCGACACCATCCGGTTGGTGCAAAGCGGATGTGCATTCCATGGACTTCGTTCCGAAGATCCAAATCAACATCTTAAGGACTTCCTAAAAATCGTAGATTCTATTGACCTAAGTGTTGAAACTAGAGACACAACCCGATTACGCCTATTCCAATTCTCTCTACGGGATCAAGCTAGTCAATGGCTTGAGCGTTTACCCGCGGGATCCATCACCACATGGGATAATCTCACCACTCGTTTCCTTGCTCAATTTTTCCCACCGGAGAGAACTACTAAGCTTAGAAATGACATTTTTATGGAAAACTAGAAGGGGGGTTGAATAGTTTTGCGTCTTTTTCGTTTAATAAGAATTTGCTTTTCAAAGAATTGATGGTAGTTGTAAAAACCTTTGAAGCTAAAGTATAGATACAAACTAATTCACATATATCATATATACACTACTTATTTAAAATGTTGAATAGAAATTATAATAGATATATGTGTTTTAGTAATTGTTTATACTTATATTTTACTAAAGTATAATTAATGTTTTAAATGGAACCTAGTTTGATCTTTATGTGAAATCAATATATGCACAACACACAATATTAACAATATATGAAAAGCTAGTAAGTAAGCAAGCAAAGAGTGAGAGATGGAAAGATCAAACCGAGAGACAAAGGATTTATAGTGGTTCGGCTACAAGGACACCTTCCTTGCCCTACTCCACTCCCCGAGCACCAAACTCGAGAGTTTTCTTCACTAAGTCAATAACCTCCCTTATGGCGGAGAAAACCGTACACACCAAAAGCTTACACCAATTAACGACACAAAGCAAGATGTCGAGTTCTAATCGTAGCTAGAACCAATCTCACACCAAATATCACACCACTTCTTCTTCACACCTTTGCACTACTTCAATGCTTCTTCACACCACAAATATCTTCACACCTTCAAAGCACTAATGTCTTGACACCTTCAAGTCACTAATGTCTTCACACCTTTTAGCCACTAATGTCTTGACACCTTCAAGTCACTAATGTCTTCACACCTTTAAGCCACTAATGTCTTGACACCTTCAAGCCACTAATGTCTTCACACCTTCAAGCCACTAAAGTCTTCACAACTTCAATCTACTAATGTCTTCTAGTCTTCTTCACTTGGAACCCTCAATATCTTCACAACAAGTCCCTATTGCTACAATCTCCTATCACCAATACTATCTAACCCTTCTTCTTCACTTCAAGTTCCACTTTACACTTACAACAACTCTAGATTCTTCAACTAAATCTAGCTAACTAATACATACACCTTATTCACCAAAGAATGAAAGATTTACAAGAAAATATAAACAAGCAACTTAGATAGCAAGATGATACTAAGTTGTAATACTTCTAATAGAAGTATTCTTCTCTTTGCACTTTGAATGTTGAGGCTTGAATCACTTTGAAACAAAGATCAAAGTATATAAGATCAAAGGATTTTTGGAGAAAGGAAATTGATGTTTAGATCTGAAAGTTTCTGGTGCAAAAAGGTGAGGAAAATGTGTAAAATGATCCAGTATTTAAAGGGCCAGATTTTACTGTTCGGGAGCATGCCGGTCCCCTTAATTATAGGCCGGTCCCCTTAATGATTAAGGGGGCCGCCTAGTAAAATTAAGGGGGCCGCCCTCCTGAACGTTTGAAAAGTTTTTCTGGATAAAATTTGCCCTTTTTGGTTGGAAATTTGAAATCATATTTTTGTGGTTTAATAATGCTATTCCAAAAATGATTTACAAATATATATAAAATGTTAAAATCATTTTATAAAATGTTATGTCTTAAGACAAGATTTCCTTTGATCTTACAATACATTAATCACTTTGTTTATTCATACCTTAAGTGATTAAATGGTGAAAGTGAGTATTTACTACTAAATACTTGTTTACGTCATAACCTTTGGTTTGATGAGTTTTCGTTTTGTGATTATCAAAACTTAGAGATATCGAAAGATATGAATAATGTTTTTAGTCAATTATTTATATCAACAATCTCCCCCTTTTTGATGATTACAAAACCTAAACTCATTAAATCCAAAAATTAATTTTTTAGACAAGTATTTAGTGAGTTTATATTCACTTCTCCCCCTTTTTGTAGAATCAAAAAGGTTTAAGCCTATAAGGTAAAGGCTCCCCCTTGATGTATGCTCCCCCTCGTTTGAGGGCACCAAGGGTTCGAGATATGGAATTCTTGCAAGAAAAATATTAGAGGCACAAGCAAATACATATAGCATAATAACAACTAATAGTAAGCATGGCAAAGAAGAATTTTAATCACATATAAAAGCATTCATTAATTCAAGATGATTATGTCAACCACATAATCATTGTTACAAAAGCCATAATGATGGAATTCTAATACTAAGTAGAATATCCTATTGTGCCAACAAGAAGTGTCACCAAACTTTCTTGAACCCCAAAATGGTTGAAGAGATTTATTTGAAAATGAAAAACATAAGCATGTAAGATGCTTAATGGTTTAGTGGAGGTAATCATTTGGTTGCATTGATGTTGTTGGGTTTGGAGATGTGGAGCTTGTAGGTGGTGAAATTGAAGATGGGTTTGTTGATTGAGGGTTTTGATGTTGTTCAAGTGATGGTGTTTGTTGAGATCTAGTAAGAAGATACTCAATCCAAGTAAAGTGCTCATTCAATGCAATGGTTTGTTGTTGAAGGAAGATGCAACAAGGGCAATTGTTAACATGCTTCTTAATTTGGTTTTTGTTATGTGGTGATGATGGTGAGCTTGATTGTGGTGGATCCAAATTGCGTTGAGCAAGATGTAATGCTAAAAGAGCACTAAGCTCATGTGCCTCTTTTAGCTCCTCAACGAACTTCAAGTGTTCGGAGGAAGGTGATGGTGGTGGAGCTTGATAGTTGTCTTGGGTGATAGTTTGAACATGCAATATGGGAGAAGCATGTGAGGTTGTAGGATGTGGTGGTGGTACTCTTGGTGGTGGTGACATGATTGAGCTTGGGTAATCATGAAAGCATGATATGGGTGGAAGAGGTTCTTCATGAGATGATGGTGTTTTTGTTGAATGAGCAACAAGTGAGGTGTTGATTGAGAGGTTGGGATTGTTGTTTTGGGATTGAGCATGTTCATCAAATGAAGAAGCATTAATGAGAGCATGAGTGGATGATAGGTTATGAGATGAATTAATGTTGTGGGTTTGAGGTTTAGTAGTTGGTTGACTTGGAACAACATCACTTGAGTTATGACAAGAATCAAGTTTTCTCCTCCAAACGGGTTTGACGGAGATCCTTGCGGTTCTTGAAATCTTAGGTTTTTGGTTGTTGGGAGATGACATTTTTGGGTGTGATGGCATTAATGATGGGGAGAAGGTATTTATAGTGTATGAGAAATGTGGTTTAGGAAGGTAAATTTTGAGGGATAGTATGGGACAAAATATGTTTGTGAATTTTGGGAAGTATAGGCTGAAATGGGTCAAAAAGTGATAAAGAAAACAGTATCCCCGACCATCAGATGGCCGGTCCCCTTAAACATTAAGGGGGCCGCCTTATATAATTAAGGGGGCCGCCCATCTGGTGATTCCCAGAATGCCAGAAATGGATTTTTGGCAGAAAATTTTCAAAAAGGTTGTGTTTTTGGATTTGGATTCAAGTAAGTTTAACTCTTTGAGGCAATATAGGGCATACTATTCATGAATATAAATAGTGATATAGAATTAATAGAAATAAACACCAAATTTCTAATAATCATGCAATCTATTTATTTAACAATTAAGATATGCAATTAAGGAGGCAATAAAGTAAATAGGCTAAATAAGCAACTATATGAAAATGATACCACTTAGCCTAGAGCAACCATGTTGGTGATTGTTAACAAGTAACACATAGGTGGATATGATTATATGGACTTCAAGACTTGTTACAAACAAGTTCCATATGGGCAAGTCATGATTCTCATGAAATGATAGATAAAATTGTGAATGTCATTTCCAATAGAGGTGTATGACACATGTGAGAAGGTTAAATATGTGTTAAGCAAAACGTTTTTAGTTTTATTCAACAATGTTTTGAAGCAACTTCAAGTGTGTATTACAAAAAGAAATTTTAATCTTGTTTTTTATTAAAATAATAGTTATAAAGAAGTTTTAGTTAAGTAACAAAATACTTAAGAAAATTTAAACATAATGTTTTGATCATAATAATCAAGAAGTTGCAAATGAAGGATTTGAAATGAAAGCACGTCATTTTTAAGAGAATCAATTAAGCCCATTGTCACATATAGTCATCTTTAATAACACCTAAAGATATTAAAGTGAAATGATAGATACTTATGATCTAAATGCAATGGGACAGGAAGAAGCAAGGTAGACATATGTATATATGTATACAAAGAACATCATAAAATCAAGTTGCAAACAAATATCAATTATAATGCATCTATTGAAGTAACTAGTAAAATCAAATAGCTTAAGTGGAAGGGTTCTACTATAGAACACAGAAGATTTAAGAAAAGTGATACTAGACTAAACACCAAGAAGATTAATAATGCTAATATCATGTATGCATATATTAGTGTTAATAATCTAAAAGCATGGCAACATATCAGTTAAGTTTTATTCACACACTAATTAAAACATTCTAAAGTATAATATAACATTGACAAGCTTTAGAAAAGAAAACTTATCTCAGGTCCAGCTTTCCTTTAAGAGTGGGCATAGGAGCAATAGAAGATGTCTTAAAATTTAGCCCAAAGCATGTAGAAGTAGTAAAGACGAATCCCAACGCAATATATATCAAGAGTGGTACAACAAGAATTCTTCGTCATGAGGTAGTAACAAACACACCATAAGGTCAATGCTCCAAGAGTGAAGAGTGAATCGCCAAAACCATAGATGACCGCAACAAAGTCATAAACACCACGTGTGTAGAATGTGAAACAGAATAACGGGAACCAATGGTCATCAAAAGAAAGAGAGCGAGGAGAGCGATTCAAAAAGTAGTAAACCCTTCGTTCGTTAATTACCTAAACATGACAAAGAGCTTGGTACCCAGATTCTCATGGGTCCGAGATGATTAGTAGAGAACATCCAATGCATTTAAATGCACATGATGAGGATGTCATCGAGAAGTACAAGAATTCATCATTTGTTTGTTTTGACAAACAAACAATAACTTTCTTGACTAGAGAAATAAACAATGGATATAAATAATAATAATAGTTCTAAATTTTTCCACTAGGTTTAACAAATTTTATTTGTTTTGATGTATTTGTTGAGTGATCATCTTCAGTAAATCCTAAGCCGGTTTTATCATAAAATGACTTTTGAATGTTAAGTAGATATTTTAAAGATTTAGAACTATTTTCAAATTTAGCCAATATTTTTTCTTTTTCTTTTTCCATTTTAATTTCATGTTTGTAGTCTTGACAATTTTTACATTCAAGATCAATTTCAATATTACTTTCAAGTCTAGACATTTTATCTTCTAAAATTATTTCTTTTTCAAAGTTATTTTCAACGGATGTTGAAGATTTATTTTTAAAAACAGTTTTTGATTCAATGTTGCAAAAGTGCTTGAAATTGTTTTCAAGTTTTGAAAATTCTAATATAAATTGATCATAGCAAAAATGTTTGGTTTTGGATTGTACCTTATTTGTGGTTGTACAATCTTCACATGCTCTACGGTGATCAATTCTGTTGTTCATGTCGCTCCATGTTTTGTTTAAAGTATTGCTTGGATCTTGGAGCATGCAATCCTTGCCGTCACTACTTGTATTTGCATTAGTAAGAAAGTTCATGTAAGCCATATCTACGTCATCTTCATCGTCCTTGTTGCACCATGATTTATTGACATTCTTTCTTCGGATTTGACACATGTGTTCTTCGTTATTGGTACCTTCAATAACCATATTTGAACTAGTAGTATATGTGTTTATTTCAACTAGATATTTATCTATTAAGTTTTCTATAGTAACTATTTCATGTGCAATATCAAGCTTGTCATCTTTGGTTTTACATTTTTCTTGGTGAAATTTTAAAAGATATTTCCAAATATCATTTGCCATTTTATAAGGAAATAATCTTTCATATTCAACTCTTGGTAGAGTTTTGAAAATAAGTAATTTGGCTTTAGTGTTTTTATCAAGGTTGGTTTGAAGGTTATTATATTGATTTTCAAAATCCATTTTGGTTGGTTTAAGATCACCAATTGAAATGATATGCCAAAGATCAAGATCTATTGATTTCACATAATTTTCAAATTTGTTTTTCCATTTAAGAAAATGATCATTTTCAAATAATGGTGGTTGTTGCATAAATTCCCCTTCTAAATATTTTTCAAATTCCATAGATCGTTACAAGTTTTAAAATACAATCTATTTTAAAAATCTTGCTAGACGTGGCTCCTGATACCAATTGTGGAAAACTAGAAGGGGTGGTTGAATAGTTTTGCGTCTTTTTCGTTTAATAAGAATTTGCTTTTCAAAGAATTGATGGTAGTTGTAAAAACCTTTGAAGCTAAAGTATAGATACAAACTAATTCACATATATCATATATACACTACTTATTTAAAGTGTTGAATAGAAATTATAATTTCATATATCTCACTTAATTATAAGTTTGTACTAATATAGATATATGTGTTTTAGTAATTGTTTATACTTATATTTTACTAAAGTATAATTAATGTTTTAAATGGAACCTAGTTTGATCTTTATGTGAAATCAATATATGCACAACACACAATATTAACAATATATGATAAGCTAGTAAGTAAGCAAGCAAAGAGTGAGAGATGGAAAGATCAAACCGAGAGACAAAGGATTTATAGTGGTTCGGCTACAAGGACACCTTCCTTGCCCTACTCCACTCCCCGAGCACCAAACTCGAGAGTTTTCTTCACTAAGTCAATAACCTCCCTTATGGCGGAGAAAACCGTACACACCAAAAGCTTACACCAATTAACGACACAAAGCAAGATGTCGAGTTCTAATCGTAGCTAGAACCAATCTCACACCAAATATCACACCACTTCTTCTTCACACCTTTGCACTACTTCAATGCTTCTTCACACCACAAATATCTTCACACCTTCAAAGCACTAATGTCTTGACACCTTCAAGTCACTAATGTCTTCACACCTTTAAGCCACTAATGTCTTGACACCTTCAAGTCACTAATGTCTTCACACCTTTAAGCCACTAATGTCTTGACACCTTCAAGCCACTAATGTCTTCACACCTTCAAGCCACTAAAGTCTTCACAACTTCAATCTACTAATGTCTTCTAGTCTTCTTCACTTGGAACCCTCAATATCTTCACAACAAGTCCCTATTGCTACAATCTCCTATCACCAATACTATCTAACCCTTCTTCTTCACTTCAAGTTCCACTTTACACTTACAACAACTCTAGATTCTTCAACTAAATCTAGCTAACTAATACATACACCTTATTCACCAAAGAATGAAAGATTTACAAGAAAATATAAACAAACAACTTAGATAGCAAGATGATACTAAGTTGTAATACTTCTAATAGAAGTATTCTTCTCTTTGCACTTTGAATGTTGAGGCTTGAATCACTTTGAAACAAAGATCAAAGTATATAAGATCAAAGGATTTTTGGAAAAAGGAAATGGATGTTTAGATCTGAAAGTTTCTGGTGCAAAAAGGTGAGGAAAATGTGTAAAATGATCCAGTATTTAAAGGGCCAGATTTTACTGTTCGGGAGCGTGCCGGTCCCCTTAATTATAGGCCGGTCCCCTTAATGATTAAGGGGGCCGCCTAGTAAAATTAAGGGGGCCGCCCTCCTGAACGTTTGAAAAGTTTTTCTGGATAAAATTTGCCCTTTTTGGTTGGAAATTTGAAATCATATTTTTGTGGTTTAATAATGCTATTCCAAAAATGATTTACAAATATATATAAAATGTTAAAATCATTTTATAAAATGTTATGTCTTAAGACAAGATTTCCTTTGATCTTACAATACATTAATCACTTTGTTTATTCATACCTTAAGTGATTAAATGGTGAAAGTGAGTATTTACTACTAAATACTTGTTTACGTCATAACCTTTGGTTTGATGAGTTTTCGTTTTGTGATTATCAAAACTTAGAGATATCGAAAGATATGAATAATGTTTTTAGTCAATTATTTATATCAACAATTTTGATGTTCCAACAACATCAAAATGAAACCTTTTATGAAGCATGGACTCGATATAAAGACCTGCTCCGAAAAGTCCCTCATCATGGCATCGAACCATGGCTCCACATTCAAATCTTTTACGATAAAGTTGACTATCAAACAAGGAGAGCCATTGATTACGCAGCCAAGGGCAGGCTAAACAGACTTAGCATTGACGAATGCTGGAAAGTTCTTGAGGGGTTGGCACAATACGAAGAAGAAGGATGGGAGGACCCGATGTTTCCAAGCAAGGGAAAACTTGACTACGCACACGCCACCCAAGAGAAGTTATTAGGAAGCATCAAGAAGCAAGTAAAAGAATTAATGAGTATTGAGAAACCTGCTGCTGAAACCGTGTGGAATCCTAATTTACGTAGGAATGCGGTTATCAACCATAATTTTCCTGAACGTTCACGACAAGAGGAATTCGAAGGGATAATGGTAACCTTCATGGATAATCAGGAAAAACAAATCCAGCACCTAGAAGCACACATGGAAAGCACTCACAATGCTTTTATGGATTTAGCAGACCAATTCATATCAATGATCAAAGAGAAGATCAAAGAAAATTCCGCACCTAGAAAAATCGAAAAAGTCTTTGAGGTTTCAACTCCTTTGGCGTTTGACCAAGAGGATAGCGAGAAATTTTCCCCAAGTGCTTCACCGTTAACCACCTCTCGTTCTTGTGAGCATCCCCAGGAAGGGAAAAATTCGCAAATTCATAACATTTTCGTTGGATGCTTGCAAACCACGCTCCCAAACTTATGCAAGAGACGTTCTTTTGGTTTTAAACCCGGTGTGAAGAGGTTGCACCTCAAAAACACCACAGATTTGAAACCCTCTATGGAACAACATCTCTTTGTACACACCGGTGACTCGTGTGAAGGTTACAACTTAGCTAAAACATCACCCAATCCTTTCTACAACCTCACCTCTTTCCGTGACAATAATGAAACGTTCGACCCTGGTGGACTTCACTAACGGAATAGCTACTCATGGTTTTACTTATGTTTAGCTATTCACACAAAGTGCAGGGACTAAATGTGGAATTACTCCATTTCTCACCTCACACGGACATCTGACGGCGTCAGATATTAACTCTTGACGCCGTCACCTTGCTAAATCAGCAATATTAACCCAAATCCAATCACTTTCAACCCATACCCCACAATTCTCACCCAAAGTGCTGCTACTACTCCGAATCTCCACCCTTCAATTCGACGTCTTCCGCGACCTATCTTCACTCGGTAAGTAGTTTTTCTTCACTCTTTTTCGATCAATTGTCCTTAGGATCAATCAATTTTGAAAACCCCTTTCGCCCGAAACCCCATTTTTGACCCATCATTAACAAATCGTAATGCCATCCATTTGGTGATTTGTAAACATGGGGTTACCCTTTGATGATGTTATTCCACTCGAATCATGCGTTAGTTTAGGAAAAGCCATTCATGCCACGGATTTTTTGACCCCCACCCATGTTTTCTGATTAAAGGAGCGTTTGGGTAATGGGTTAAGAGTTTGAAAATTGATTTTTCCCTCGCGATTGCATGATTCGGATTCTGCTAGGTCTGACGGCGTCAGGACCTTCTTCCTGATGGCGTCAGATGTGTCTGACAGCAAGAATCAATAAAATTCTCGTTCTAATTGCTTTCGTTCACTCTATCTTTTTCCAGGAATATAAGCAAGCGATCTCGCCAACATCGTGGCAGCTCTTCCAGGTCACAAAGAGTTAACTATGGAGAATTTGTCCATAGTTGGGGCGAATTTGACACTGTTGGCGCCACCACCAAGTATGCGGAACTTTGTAACCATCATATTGATGCTGGGGCCGTGGTTGATTGGGAGTTTCTTAGGTCCTAGGGGTTGGAAGCTGCGTTTTTGGAGAGGATCCACACTGATGGGTTTGCGGCTCCTCAATGGGAGAGGTTGTTTAGGATTAGGGAGACAGTGTATAGTGAGTTGGTGAGGGAGTTCTTTGCGACCTTCCATTTTGATCAGGCTGAGGCTAGGACAGACATGGGGGCACCACTATCTATTTTAGGCTAGGAGGGGAAGTGAGGTCATGCTCGGTTACTGAGTTTGGTTGGAGGATAGGGTTGTATACTAGGGAGGAGGCGGTTGATGGAGGTTTTATGCAGAGGTTGTTGAATGGGGAGACTCAGATGAGTGAAATGAGGTGTGTCACTTTTTGGCCGACCATTGGGGACGGGGTTTACACCTCGACTACTGGGGCTGCATCCATCAGGGACCCCATAGTTAGGTTAGTCCACAGGTGCATCACATACAGCCTGTCAGGACGTCATGGCACCACTCACCGTGTCACTGCATCAGATCTTTTCTACCTATACACCATCTTTTCAGCGGATGTCTATTGCAACATCCCATTTTGGGTAGCTAGTTATTTGAGGACCAGTGTGGGTGAGAGGGATATCGATAAGGTGTATGGGGGGATGTTCGTGACCCAGTTGGCTCGTTCCTATGATCTTCTTACTCCTCCGATCATGGGATACTTGAGCGACTGTGGGGCTTGTAGGGTAGTGAGGGCTAAATCCCTCAGGCAGATGAGCATCGTGATGCTAGAGAGGAATGGGACCTATAACTGGTATGAGGCAGGGGGCCTGATGATGAGGATGATGATGATGATGATGATGATGATGAGGTAGGGCCCCAGCAGCATCAGTTCCAGGGTTATGAGGAGGGGACAGCTGACTACTATCGACACATGAGTCGGGGAGACTGGCAGGCACACCAGGGTGACTGGATGGGTCAGGTGGACGCATGGCGGACCACCACTGACCAGCGCTTTGATTGGATGTATGATCACACCATCCGCCAGATGCAGCACCTCTCCACCCGTGATCAGCTTGAGCCTCACCTGCAGATTGACCCATTCCCCGGTCGTGAGACTGACTACCCTCCCTACGAGTACACCGGACACCTCCCTCCAGGCTATGACTACCGTTTCGGTCCTCCTCCCCAGTGATCTCTTTTGATATCTGTTATTTCTGAACAATTCATTGATGGTTGTGTAATTTGAAATAATTGATGCAGTAATAGTCTAGGATGCAGCCTCTGTTGGCCTTGAACAATTTTATTTTCATGTTTACGTTTACTTGAAATAATTGAATGTGCTCATGGTGACATTCTTCACTTTGTGTGATTTTAATTTTTGTTTGTTTGTTATTTGCATCCGTATGCATGTTTTATTTTTATTGTTGGTAGATCATGTTTCTAAACTAAAAAGTGGAAATACTTTACTTTGTTGTTTAGCCTAATCTTAACTCCACCTAAAGGTATTTTTGCAAAAGATAAGTGTAAGGGGAAACCCCAAATATGTTTTTAAGAAACAAACCGATCATGATTCTCCACAATATTAAATGAACATGTGTATTCGTATTTGTTAGAGTCAAATGCTTGTATTGAGTCACAATGAAGTTTTGCAGGATTTTCCATGAAGTTGGACCAAGTTTTTCCAGAAATTTTCCGGAAACTTAACATAAGAATTTCTGCAGGTCACTTCTGACGGCGTCAGGAAGTAACACCTGACGACGTCACGGGTAAAAATCTGGAAATTTTACCGGTTTTGTTTTTCTAACGGAGTCTTAAAGTTTTTGTTGAATTATTAAGTTTTATAATCTCCAGGAAATCTGCAAACTTCATTCCACATGCATTATATCTTATCTTGTTTTCTAGGATTTAGAAACTTATGTAGGATGCCGCCGATTTTATGCGAGGTTGTCTTGTTTGTTTTCTCAGGATTTACAGGTTATGTATGACAAGAAGATGATTTATATTCTGGAAGGGAAGCTTTGATTGTTCATTTTCTTGGAGGAATATTTAACCTGGCCACCTAATTATCCATACCGAGCGAATCAGGGGAGTATTTGATTTCATTCTTTTTACTTATTTCACTTTTACATTCTTTACTTGAACATTGGTGACAATGTTCATCTTAAGTGTAAGGGGAGGGTAAAATGATGATACCTTACAAATACACTTTCGCTTGAGTTTGCTTTGTTTGATGGTAGATGTGTAATAAAACTATGAGAAATACTTGTTAGTGTAATTTTAACGCCAAATTTAAAATTTTTTACAACATTTAGGAGTGAAACTTTAGCCATAGCAAGCGTCTCATGGATAGGAGATTGTATGACTAGCACATAACCGTATATTCAGGAAAAGCATTTACTATTAGTGCTTATGAGTGTACCGGTAGCATTTAGATTCTAGAACTTGCGTTAGTGATGCATCCCGAGACCGCTAGTGAGACTACATTCGTGTAGTAGGATTTACTACATGATAAGAGGCATTAGGATCACCCTTGTGTTAAACCCGTATCATAATTACTTTACCATTTAAGTCATATTACTTGGCTAGTTAAGTCAACTAATTTTTCCCACACCCTTAGCGTTGTACTCATTTTTAGTACACGAAACCCCTAGTACACCCCTCCGAGCCTATCTTTTCGTTTCTAACTTTAAGCATCTTACTTAAAGGAAGAATTTGTTACACCCCACTTAAATGTACAACCAAATCGCCTTAGCCTTCCGTGTATGCACTCATTTTTAGTGCATTATTGTTATTTGTTAAACCCTAAGTTAACTTTCTAATTGATTACATGGTTGCTAAGTCGAGTCATATCCTTGTACATATTGTTTTGGGACGATTGGGACTCATGGGTAAAGTACTTATTTTATGGAGTAATGGGGAAGAACATCATTTATTACCCCCATATGTACGTTAATCTTAAAAGTACTCCAAGTGTTTTGATTTTCTTAATTCGAGTCATTAGTTTAGTTTATTGTAAAGTATGTAAAGATTCAAGTGTAAGGGAAATTTACATTCCCTATGATGTATTATTTTAGATGGTAGGGTAAGAGTGTATGCAAAAAAAAAAAAAAAAAAAAAAAAAAAAAAAAAAATCGAAAAATCAAGAAAAAGAAAAAAAAAATAGAAAAAGAAAAAGAGAAAAAACATACGGACTACCATCCCTTTTCATTTTATGTTTTTGTTATTTTCCATTTATTAGCTTAAGTCGAGTCTAGTCTTGGCTTAGCAACGCCATATTGTACATGTAATTGACCAAGATTGTTAACTCGCCACCAGTAAAGACTGCCTTTATCCAACAAAACCGTGTATTTCATATCCCTACACCTAACGTTACAACCCTTTAAAAGACCTCTTTGATAGTTTATCCTAGGTGCTTACGCCATGTGGTGGAGGTTTGGTCATTTTCCAAGCCTATGGTAATCTATTTTGCTATGACGGGTAGTGAGAGATATGTTCCGTTTCCATATTGTAATTTATACTTTATTACACCCGAGAGATGTGAGTATCTAAACACTATTTGTGAGGTGCTTGTGTATGACCTCCGTGCTTGTCTATTGGTCTTTAGTGGAACGATTATTTGTTGTAATTACTTTTATATTAGTGTTAAATGACCCCTAACTTGTATTTTGAGTAGAATAAAAGTGCATTTGCTTGAGGACAAGCAAATCTCAAGTGTAAGGGTATATGATGAGGCGAAAAATGAACCACTTTTAGGGGGTCATTTAAGCCCGGAATTGAATTTATTTGATCAAATATTGCCCTAAATCGTTCCTTTTGTGATTTTAGGTACTTTGGGAGTGAAATCTGGAAAAGAAGGCATTTTGGACGTTTTTGGAGAATAAAAGTGAAGAAAACGGCAAAGTCTCAATTTTCCAAGCTGGGAACAGTAGGTGACGGTGTCAAGAGTAACTTCCTGATGGCGTCAAGAGTAATTTCCATGACGACCCAGTGCAGAAATGACGGCGTCACAAGAAAGAGCGTCAAGAGTAAAATGCGTGACGGCCTGGAAAAAGTTATAACGTGACGGCGTCAGATGTAGATCAAGGCAGTCCGAGAATTATTTTGGCGGCGAGATGACGGCGTCACCTAAGTGGTCTTGACGCCGTCAGACCCTATTTCCTATATATAGTTTTCTAATTTTCACACATTAAACGAGAGGAAGTTTTGGAGAAACCCTAAGGCCGAACCTAATACGATTTTTACAGGTTTTTCAAGGGTTTTCAGCCCTTGAAACCTTACAAGTGTAATTGAGATAAGTGTTCTTTTAATTCAATCAATATGTCTATGTGTTGGTTGTCTATATCTTGTTCTTATCTTAATTCTACTATGCTAGGCTAGATATCTCTTGTGTTTGCTTGGATCTAATGAAACCTAGATGTTGATTATGTGTTGATTACTTGTTTATGGTTGTATTGAATGAATGATTTCAATGTTAGGCTTAAGAAAACTGGCAGATCTCCAAATGGTAACATGCTTGAACGTCTTAGGAAACATGAACCGATGGGCACTAGGTTTTATTGGTTGTATTTAATGCATGAGTAAATTCTAATGATCCCATGTTAGGAGCTTCTTAGCCGGCTCGACATAGGAGTGAAGTAGGCACTCATAGGATTGGGGAGTTAAGTGCGCTACCCCATGAATGGTATTAAGGAATACAATCCGTCATCCACACAACTATAACAAGTAATTAACGTGTAAAATATATCTAGGGAGTAGTGAAATCTAAGTAAACACAACTTCTCCACTTATTGCTCACAACCTTAGTTAATTTAGTTTATTTTCATTTCTAGTATTTTATTTTAATTGCATCTTTAGTATTGGGTTAGTTGACTAGCAACTAATTCTGCCCATATCCTTAAAACCCGAGATTTTACTTTGCTTTCTAAAAAAATATAAAAATATAAAAAGAATCATCTCTCACCTTTAGCACTAGTAATTAGGTTTTCTAATCCTAGCGACACTATTCCTAGCTGAACGATCAATCCCCCGGTACTTGTCACTATACTATACTACAACGATCAGGTACACTGCCTGGTGGGGGTTGTAAGCTTCTCGAGATCCCTTGAGAGGTAAAGCCTGGTGCAATCCCCACGTATCAGTGATAGATGATGTGATTAGGTGTATAGACTTTGGTGATAATGAATTAGATGGGGATGCAGAGTTTAGTTATGTTGATGCTATGAATGTAGCCAGTTTCGGTTTAAGTCATGATGAACATTTTGGAGTTGATGACTTAGACTTAAACTTAGAGTTAAATCTTGACCTAAATGTTCCCCAACTGAAATGCAGGAGGTTGTTGTATCTGAGGTTCCCAGTGACCATGTGTTCTATGAATCAGAGACACATATTAATGTAGAAGCGGCACTTGTAGAACCTAGAACTGAGGAACTTGTTGAAGGTTTTGTTGACCAAGAAGTTGGTCAATTTAGTGGTGAGGGATTAGTTGAACTGGGTAGTGGTGAGGAATTTATTGAACAGGGTATTGGTCAACAAGTACAATGTGATGTTGATGGTGAGGGGATTGTTAGTGCTTATGATACTCAATATGATGGTAAATCTAGTGATAATTCAGATACATATGATGAAGATGATGTTATGGTTGATGAAGAAAATGAAATAATAGAGCCTGATGTTGAAGTAAATCTTTTTTGTCTTATTAGGAATGAAGCTTTTGACAACATTGGCATAACCAATCAACTACCAGATGCGTTTTTTGAAGGAGATAAGTGGTAAATGTAGATGGTTTTGATTGTGAAACAGGTTTTGACAGGAGGAAGAGATTAAAGCAACTGAGAAGAGGTATGGAATGACATCAGTTTTTAAAATTTTCTATATTTTTTAGCCTAATTTTTAATTTTTTTTACCATTGTTTGCCCTTGTGATCTAGTTGTTTTTACACATGTAGGATAATATATTTGATTAATTAGATCAATCCACAGGTGAAATCTTTAATTTTGAAAATCTGAGATGTGTCCCGATTAACATTGCAATCCATTTTTATGATCGATAACATTGCTAGCGCATTTATAGCCTTGTTCCACTAAATTATGAACATCTGAGCCTATTTTATAAAGCATACATCTTTTGGGCTTAGATCTTTTGCTATAAGTGTGCCAGTTATTTTATTTATTCTAGAACTTATACTTGTAAATCATTACCAGTCTGAAGTGTGAGATCACATTCGTGTGATATAAGTGAATTCGTGTGATAAAGAGGCACCCTTAGGATTTAAACCCAAATGACCATCCATTTATAGATATTTGATATTTAGCTAGCCTTACCGGCTAGTTAACCACTAACATGGACCCATTTGTTAGCGCTCATTTTTAGCGTTAGATACGTTAGTACACCTTTTGAGCCATCCTTTTCGTTTCTTACATCCACTTAAAAAAGCAAAAAAATATTTCACACTTTCTAGCCTTAACCTTACCCATAGTCAAGTCTAGGTTAGTTGCTACTACATGGTATGATGGATGTTATGTGGGAAATCATTGAATTTTAGAACTCCGTGTTTGTTCGTCATGGATGTTCTATTGTAATTATGATCGATGGCCAGAAAATGTAGCCAAGTAAAAAAAGTAAAAAAGAGAATAAGTCATAAGTCATCGCAACTATAAGGTGACAAAGATAGCCAATGAGCTATGAAGTTTGTTATCGTACGATCAAGTATTATCATTCCAAGTTCATATGATAATGGCTTCAAGTCGGTAGCAACACTGGGTTTGTAGACTTTGACTATTTATTTAATATCTGCACCTCTCATAAAAACTCCCATGTCTTATCCATACCCATGCAACCCGAAGCTAAAACATTACAACCCGAATAAAAGTTCTCTTTAGATGTTTTCACTTGGTGCTTATGCCACATCGATGGAGTTTTGTTTTTTGTACAAGCCTATGGTAATAAACGGACCATGACTGAGCAATATGAGTGTAATTTAATTATATATTACCAAAAATATATGAGTATTGAGTGAATCACGCTTCGTTCCTTTTTCTTGAAGCGCTTAGTTATCAAGCAAGAGAATCCATAAGGTATTGTCATACATCTCGGTATTTTCACCACTTTAAGCTTAAATCGATGTATCGTATCTTGTACTGATACTTGGTAGATTTGCATCTCATCTTTTTTAACATTTTTTGTACACCATGTGGAATAGACTTTCTCTAATTCTAGATTTTCTTGGGGAAGTAAAGCTTAAGTGGGGGAATTGATAATGCTCATTTTGTTCATATTTTAGTTGCGTTATTCAAATGTTTGTGCATATTATTTGGTTGTATTTGTGAAATATTTTACGCTTTAAAGTTATAAAAGATGTATTTAAGGTACAACTAAATCAAGGGAACTAACGAGAAGACCAAGAAAAGTCGACAAATCAAGAGTATGTGCACATATGTAGATTCCATCCATAAGCAAAGACCTTGGGGAAAGACCTTTAAAGATAAAGACCCAAAATAGATGTTCCAGAGCATAAAGGAAGGATCAAAGGTTGATTACAAGAGAGAAGAAATCACAATTACGCAACAAAAAATGCTTATTAAGAAAAGAAAAATGTGCGCGTAAAAGTAGCACACAAGTTCTATTACCAACCCAAGGTTCAAAAGTTGCACAGAAGCTTCGGTCGCCAACCTGAGGTTGAGAACTAGCACAAATAATTCACCACCAGCCTAAGGTTTACACCAACAACGGTTTGAGACTCCTAGTCGCAGGTTAAGAACCCCAACCACGCGGCTGGGGAAATCTGCATGGATTGACACATTTAAGATGATTTTAAGTACCTAAGCTTCAAGTCCGATGAAGTCCCCTCCATAACTCATCTCTCAGCTTTTTATGACACTTGGACCCCTAAACTTTACAATTAATTGATTTATGTTTTGATGAAAGCTTAAATACAACCTCTTTGCCTTATTTTATAGACACCCACACTCATAATTATCACAAACCACTTGAGAACTGTCTTCAAACCCAGAAAATGCATGAACAAAGGAGGATCAAGGAGCCATAACTCCAAGGCCTTCACATCAAGAAATCGTCACCACTTAGTTAATATTCCACGCATTAAGTTCATTCAGCTGATGTATGTAACCTACGTTTTGGTGTGGGTTATCAAACCACTTAGTTTTCTTGACAAAGGGTAAAAAGCCTTTGTTATTGGCCAATAGCCAATGTCGCTACTAAATCTTAAACCTTATTGTCTACCACTTTATGCAAGGTGAGCACCTATCGGTCATGCCTCACCACTAAAATTGCGTGCCAATAGTGTTAATAATGAATCTTTAAGGTAAAAAATTTGACCCAATTAGCCCTAACAAGATTTGAAAATAAAATAACCTAACTCACTGAATGAAATAGTAAGTTACTCACTGATACTAATTTCAGTGAGTATTGTATAACCATAAACATCAAACAAGTCACTAAGTGAACAGTCACTCAATGAGTTACCTTCAGGATGTTCAGACTAAGTCTAAGAAAAAAGACTCATCATTCAGTGAGGCGGTACTCAGTGAACGATCCCTGAGCCAAAGAAGAAGGTAATGGGGTCAGTGAGTGATGACAATAACTCGCTGACTCCCTTCAACTGTCTCTACAACAGACTGAAAAATATGGGTGAAAACTTCCAAAAAGGGAAGTCAAATAAGTACAAGAAATTGCCATCGAAGTGGAAATATTAGTTATGACAATTCCAAAAGGATGATTGTCACTTCTTCAAAAGAGGAAGATGAAGAGGGACCACTAATAGTGGATGACAACTCACCCATCAGATGTTTACTTGTATTTTTCCACCTATATATATTTTTAGTTGTAATAGGGATAGTTGAGGATTCTAAATATACAAAAATAATACTTAGTATTAGTTAATAGGATTCTCCTATCATTGAATCTCAAGCTTAGCTTGGATCAATGAGTTTTATTGTCATACAATGGGGATAGTATTTCGCAACTATCCCCATGAAGAAGCTGAAGATGTTATCATGTAGTCAAGTGTATATTGAGTAATCTTGTATTTATTGTTCATCAACATTAATGAATCAGTTCTTTATTTTTATCAAGATTTACTCAAATTTCATGGACCAATAAGTGGTACCAGAGCCAGAAGTTCATTCTTATGAGCCAGATCCATTTATGACTGCTGATAACATTTTTCAAAATCAAAAACAATAAATGTAAGATCTTCAAAAACTGCTACTGCTGTAGCAATTTTTGAGGGGGAGAGACACATTTATTGGTGACTGACAAACACATAACCTTATCCTAGACCCACCACCACACCTTCAAAATAACACACACCCTACACAAAAACCAAATCCTACCACAAAATATCCATAAAAAACCCAGTTATCAAAAACCAGATCTCGATCCAAAACATATTAGCGAAACCTCAAATCCAACACACACAACAACAAAAGTCAACACAACACACACAAAACCATAAAAAACCGATAATCACAAAAATTAGAATCGATCCATCTTCATCACAGAATCACCATAACCCAATATCAAACACATCACAAAACAATCAAAAAAAAGAAAAAAGAAAAAAAAAAGAAAAAGAAAAAAAGCCTGACCAATCACCAGCATCCGTACTCTACACAGCTAATCTACTCATCTTCGGTGGCGGCAAAAAAGAAGATTAGTCATTCATCGGCAGTGGTGAGATTTAGGTAAGAAAGTAAGGGGCGGCGGATTTTTTGGGGTTGGATTGTATTTTGTGAATATGATTTGTTGGAAAGCATGTTATGGAGTTAGTAAATAGCTTTAGGTAAACAAATGATATCAGGGTGGCTGATGAGATGGAAAATGGGTCGTTCAGGTTGAAACTATATCAGGGAATGTGAATGTGTTTTTCGGGCAAAAAAATGATGGTAAAGGGTGTCTGATAAAATTTATCAGGGGGTGATAAGAAGTTGGAATGGGGCTGACAAGAAGATTTGTTGTTTGCTTGGTTTGTGGCTGAAAAGATATTAGGAAGTGATGAGAAGTGGGTTTGATCAGTTGATTAATATGAGCAAGGACCTGATAGTGTGTGGGTGTGATACTGATTAGGGATGGTGTTTTTTAGGCTTAGCCTGATTGGGTTCAATAAACCTAATCGCTTACTTCAAACCTATATCATTCACAACCTTAAATTGGTGTCTGATATCATCAGTAAGTGATGTGCAATAAGCTGAACAGGGATTGATATGATAAGTGTTTCAGGCAAAGCCTGAATAAATCGAAGTTGGGTGAAAAACATGTTCTCTAAATCTGATTTGGAGTGTAATACTCAAGGTGTGCTATTTGAATCGGGGGATGGAATATGAATCAGTTTGAAACTGATCTATGGAGTGTTTATGTGTTTTTGGGGTGAACACGAGGTGGATAATAGGGCTCTGATAAATATCAGACGAGAAAATAGTACTCAACGAGTATATTGAGAATCAGGGGATGTTTTGCGATTAATGTATAAGGCTATTGTAGTGTTATCAGGAAGTGACAAAAATAAAATGAGGATGACTTCAGTGAGTCTCAAAGTATATTTGGAACCTCGGAACCTAATAACCATATCAAACTAAACCCAAGTCCTTGAAGAAGCAGGTTTGACCTGAAAAACCAAAACCATAACCTGATAACCAAAAACCACAACCTCATTCACCTGGGCTATTTGTATATTCAAATAGAGGGAGATTGTTGGGTCAAAAAATTTGACCCAATTGGCCCTGATAAGATTTGAAAATAAAATAGCCTAACTCACTAAATAAAATAGTGAGTTACTCACTGATATTGATTTCAGTGAGTATTGTATAACCTTAAACATCAAACAAGTCACTGAGTGAACAGTCACTCATTGAGTTACCTTCAGGATGTTCAGCCTGAGCCAAAGAAGAAGGTAATGGGGTCAGTGAGTGATGACAATAACTCACTGACTCCCTTAAACTGTCTCTACAACAGACTGAAAAATATGGGTGGAAACTTCCAAAAAGGGAAGTCAAACAAGTACAAGAAATTGCCATTGAAGTAGAAATATTAGTTATGACAATTCCAAAAGGATGATTATCACTTCTCCAAAAGAGGAAGATGAAGAGGGACCACTAAGAGTGGATGACAACTCACCCATTAGATGTTTACTTGTATTTTTCCACCTATATATATGTTTTAGTTGTAATAGGGATAGTTGAGGATTCTAAACATACAAAAATAATACTTAGTTTTAGTTGATAGGATTCTCCTCTCATTGAATCTCAAGCTTAGCTTTGATCAATGAGAGTTTTATTGTCATTCAATGGGGATAGTATTTCGCAACTATCCCCATGAAGAAGTTGAAGATGTTATCATGTAGTCAAGTGTATATTGAGTAATCTTGTATTTATTGTTCATCATCATTAATGAATCAGTTCTTTATTTTTATCAAGATTTACTCAAATTTCATGGACCAATAAGTGGTACCAGAGCCAGAGGTTCATTCTTATCAGCCAGATCCATTTATGACTGCTGATAACATTTTTCAAAATCAAAAAGCATAAATGTAAGATCTTCAAAAACGGCTACTGTTGTAGCAATGTTTGAGGGGGAGAGACACATTTATTGGTGACTGAAAAACACATAACCTAATCCTAGACCCACCACCACACCTTCAAAATAACACACACCCTACACAAAAACCAAATCCTATCACAAAATATCCACAAAAAACCCAGTTATCAAAAACCAGATCTCGATCCAAAACATATTAGCAAAACCTCAAATCAAATATACACAACAACAAAAGTCAACACAACACACACAAAACCTTAAAAAATGAGAATCATAAAAATTAGAATCGATCCATCTTCATCATAGAATCACCATAACCCAATATCAAACACATCACAAAACAATAAAAAAAAGGCCTGACCAATCACCACCATCCGTACTCTACACAGCTAATCTACTCATCTTCGGCGATGGCAACAAAGAAGATTAGTCATTCATTGGCAGTGGTGAGATATAGGTAAGAAAGTAAGGGGCGGCTGATTTGTTAGGGTTGGATTGTGTTTTGTGAATATGATTTGCTGGAAAGCATGTTATGGAGTCAGTAAATAGCTTTAGGTAAACAAATGATATCGGGGTGGGTGATGAGATGGAAAATGGGTCGTTCAGGTTCAAACTATATCAGGGAATGTGAATGTGTTTTTCGGGCTGAAAAATGATGGTAAAGGGTGTCTGATAAAATTTATCAGGGAGTGATAAGAAGTTGGAATGGGGCTGATAAGAAGATTTGTTGTTTGTTTGGTTGGCGGCTAAAAAGATAATAGGAAGTCATGAGAAGTGGGTTTGATCAGTTGATTAATCTGACCAAGGACCTGATAGTGTGTGGGTGTGATACTGATTAGGGATAGTGTTTTTCAGGCTTAGCCTGAATGGTTCAATAAACCTAATCGCTGACTTCAAACCTATACCATTCATAACCTTAAATTGGTGTCTGATATCATCAGTAAGTGATGTGCTATAAGCTGAACAGGGATTGGTATGATAAGTGTTTTGGGCAAAGCCTGAATAAATCGAAGTTGGGTGAAAAATAGGTTCTCTAAATCTGATCAGGAGTGTAATACTCAGGGTGTGATGTTTGAATCAGGGAATGGGATATGAATCAGTTTGAAACTGATCCAGGGAGCGTTTATGTGTTTTTGGGGTGAACACGAGGTAGATAATAGGGCTCTGATAAAGATCAAACGAGAAAATACTACTCAACGAGTATATTGAGAATCAGGGGATGTTTTGCTTTTAATGTATCAGGCTGTTGTAGTGTTATCAAGAAGTGACAAAACTAAAATAAGGATGGGTTTCAGTGAGTCTCAAAGTATATTTGGAACCTTGGAACCTGATAACCATATCAAACTAAACCCAAGTCCCTGAAGAAGCATGTTTGACCCGAAAAACCAAAGCCATAACCTGATAACCAAAAACCACAACCTCGTTCACCTGGGCTATTTGTATATTCAAATAAAGGAAGATTATTGGGTCAAAATTTTGACCCAATTGGCCCTGACAAGATTTGAAAATAAAATAGCCTAACTCACTGAATAAAATAGTGAGTTACTCACTGATACTGATTTCAGTGAGTATTGTATAACCTTAAACATCAAGCAAGTCACTGAGTGAACATTCACTCAGTGAGTTACCTTCAGGATATTCAGACTGAGTCTAAGAAAAAAGACTCGTCATTCAGTGAGGCGGTACTCAGTGAATGATCCATGAGCCAAAGAAGAAGGTAATGGGGTCACTGAGTGATGACAATAACTCACTGACTCCCTTAAACTGTCTCTACAACAGACTGAAAAATATTGATGGAATCTTTCAAAAAGGGAAGTCAAACAAGTACAAGAAATTGTCATTGAAGTAGAAATATTAGTTATGACAATTCCAAAAGAATGATTATCACTTTTTCAAAAGAGGAAGATGAAGAGGGACCACTAAGAGTGGATGACAGCTCACCCATCAGATGTTTACTTGTATTTTTCCACCAATGTATATGTTTTAGCTGCAATAGGGATAGTTGAGGATTCTAAATATACAAAAATAATACTTAGTATTAGTTGATAGGATTCTCCTTTTATTGAATCTCAAGCGATCAATGAGAGTTTTATTGTCATTCAATGGGGATAGTATTTCGCAACTATCTCCATGAAAAAGCTGAAGATGTTATCATGTAGTCAAGTGTATATTGAGTAATCTTGTATTTATTGTTTATCATCATTAATGAATCAGTTCTTTATTTTTATCAAGATTTACTCAAATTTATTGAGTAATCTTTTATTTTTTAAATTGTATGAATACACGGCAATAATTGAATGGAGTTGGTATAAAGGAAAACAAATATATACTTAAATTGCCTATAAGTTAGTTTAAGAAAATGAATGACTTAAAATTAAATTGTTTAATAATTGAACGACTTTTGGATACATAGTTCTTTTTTCACATTCTTGGATCACACACGGGTCTAGGTATATTCGGCCTTCTTGGCTCGATTGGGTTAACAATCTTTGGTGGCTATTTTGAAACTTTTGTAACTTGTACATGCTTGTTATTTCTCTAGTTTATTGCTAGATCTTTTATTTAATATAATTGTTCTCCTTTCAAAAAATAAATAAATAAATAAATCTACAATATTGCACAAGTAGTTTGTCATCCGTTTATCTACAAACACTAACACGGTATATTTCAATTGCAGTGTGAAGTAGGTCTGGAGGCATCGCAGGTTCATGTATTATTACATGCAGTGTGAAGTAGGTCTGGAGGCATCGCAGGTTCATGTATTACATGCAAAATAATATTTGTGTATCTTGTACTAAACTATATTTATTTTATAAATTGTTGTATTTTAACAAGTATAAGCATTATTTAATTACATGCTCTTTATCTTTTATATAATAAAAGAATTACATTATTTCAGAGTATTTTTGCAAATACTTTCTTATTGAAAGAAAAAATAGACCAGTAGCAGAGCTCGATTTTGCCATGTAGGAGAAATCGAGCAACGTGATTGGTCAATAAAAAGTCAAAATTAAATTGATTTTGGTCAAACTTAATAAATTTGGTAGAGAAATTTGGTTAAGAAAAAAATGCATAAAAATATATGTATCAAATTTATGAAAACAAAAACTTAAAAAAAGATGAAGTAATTAATAAAACTTTAGTTATTGAATTTTAAATAATTTATATAGAGTAAAGTGTAAAATTACAAGTTCCATATTTTTTAATAACTTTATAAAAAACACAAATAACCCCTTACACTTTATACCCCCTATACTTTATAACATTAACTTTTTTAAAAATTACATGAGTATTAGTATTAGTTTTAGACTTTCATCCATTAAAATTACAAAATTTAGTAAATATGCAAATTAGTTTTAATATACGTTAATTATTTTTTTAAAACTAATGTTAGTTTTAAACTTTCATCAATTAAAATATTTTTTTAAATAAGGTTTCATGTTAATATTTAAAAGTTTAATTTATGCTTTGAAATACGGCTAAATTATTAGTAACGAAAATATAAATATCAAATGGTAAGCACAATACTGTGATATGAAAATAAATATACGCGATTCTACTTATAAAAATGACTCATGAAATTTTTATTTAAAATTTGTATATGGATATCTATAAAAACATTTTAAAAACTTTACAAAACTATATTAAAAAAACAAACAAACACATTGGTTAGATAGTCATTGTTTAATATAGAAGGTATTTTCCTTAAATTATATATAAAAAAAAATGCATACATCACAATCTTTATTTGATAACAATCACCTCCTAAAAAAAAGTTGGCCGTTGTAAACGAATTAAAAATATGTACATGATAATTATTCAGCAAGAATATATAGTTTTAATCAGGTTATTACGTTACTATCACGGATGTGAGATACAACCATTATTCTATACTTATGATTTTTGTGTAAACCTCTTTTTGCTTCTAAATAGAATATGAAAGAGATCTCAATATAACTTTGGTTTATGCCTTATCTAGCTAATAGTATTTAGTAACCTTTTTTATGGTTTAACTATTTTGTTATACACACCAACTTTTAGTAGCTCTTTTTTATGTTTTATTGAAAACTTCTACACTTAATATTTGTGTTTTTATTATAAACACACTAAGCTATAATAGAATTAGTTGTGAGTTCAAGGGTTTTTCACTCAGCTTCTAAAAAAAGCTTATAGCTTTATCATACACTTATTGTGTTATGGTAATTGAGTAAGCCAATAAACACCTTTAATAAGGATAACCAAACACCCCTTTAGTCCTAATATGAAGTTTTCTTATTTGATGTTATGACTAACTTTGTTGTTATCCTCACTATAATGCAACATGTTAGTGGTTTTTGCAGTTTTATTATCTTATCGCACACACTAAAGTGTAATACAATTTGTTGTGTGTATTTTTTAGAGGAGGATTAAGTATCAACACATGATTATCGTGGAAGGATTTAATGTACCAAAGATGTGTTTTCATGACTATATGGGGAATTTTATGGTAAGAATTCTTTTCGGAGTGTAATTTGTTAGCAGGTGTTTGCTGTCATTGATAACACTATGGGTGTCAACCAATGGTCTAAAATATTGGTGCCTTTTACCTTGATGATTTAGGCCAATTGTGAAGAAAGTTGCATTAAAGTGAAAGGTCAGTAAGGATTCAAACAATCCTAAAATACTGGCGAATATACTCTTTGTCATTTTTTCATGCATTTATAATTTACTTATACAAGTAATAATAATTTCTTTATATAGTTCGGGCTTAGAGAAAAATTATTCTTATACATTATACATAAACGTAAGATTAAATTTAAGTTCTGCCTATTACATCTTTTTCGTTTCTCTTTATGTAATAAAGAAGCTATAGTGTAAACATCTATGTTAATTTGGTAATTTTATGATCAAACATGAGAAGTAAATAACATGAACTTATAAAAATACAACTTTCCAAACAAAAACGTACATTAGTAAAAATGATAAGATGGTTATTCATAATTAAAGAAATGAATCAATCTTCAAAGCTATCTAAATATGCGACATATTTTAACAAAAATATAAGTAAAAGAAATACCATAATTACAAAACACATCGTAAATTGATAGCACGGGTTTGCAAAACTAAAAGCATATATCACTAACATCTAATGCAAGTCAAGTATTATCATGTGATTTTGCTTGAATAATAAAATATAATTTTTAATCCAAAAGCATCCTCCTAAAATAATAGGTAAGTTATAACATATACATATGATTTTTTATTTTTAGTCTACCAAGTAAAACTATTTGAAACATATTAAGTGGTTCATTTCTTAATCGATAATAATGCATAATTAAAAAGAATTTTTAAAAACCCTTTGCGTGCACAGGTATTATAACTAGTGATAAACTTATACATATCCTAAACTACATGTTAAATCCTGGTTTCTTCAGTGTGTGCTCGTCATATGCATAAGAGTGGGTTTGAGATATATATGTGTGTTTAAGGCATAGGAAAAAGGCTAAAATATCCGAGTATCATTCCTAGAATCCTAGTTCCTACCATTACAAATGATGGTAAACAGAATCAGCCCAATAATAGCAAAACATGCACTTTTAGAAAGCCCCACAACAGCAAATCTAACCCAATACATTATAGCCCAATTCAAAATTATATGTAGCATTGTAGCTGTTCAGTTTGGCTATGGGTGTAAATCGAATCGAATTGTAAAGTTTTGGTTATTTCAACTAGTGCAAACCGAACCATAGGTTTTGCATTTGATTCTTTATACTCGGTCGTCAATTTGATTATTCTATTCTGTCCGGTTTGAGACTGTTATTGTTTGCCCCTAGTTTAGACTTCGATATTTTTCAGTAACTGAAAATAGTTAAGTCTAAACAATGGAGAAGAGTCAGAAGACAAATAACTTCATATAATTTATACAAGCAAGCGAAACGCTAGTATTTCTTCCGCATCATCTAATCAAAGGAATCCAAGTAAGGGTGAGCATGGTCCAAAAACCGGACCGGACCGGCCAAGACCGGACCGGACCGAAGACCGAGAACCGGAAAAACCATAGACCGAGACCGGACCGAATGTGGTCGGTCCGGTCTTGGTCCGGTTCGGTCCGGTCCGGTCTTCGGTCGGTCCGGTTCAATTAGGCATATTTTGGCACGTTTTTTCGGTTTTTTGGTCGGTCCGGACCGAGGACCGAATTAGCCAAAAATCCTAGACCGAGGACCGGACCGAATGTGGTCGGTCCGGTCCGGTCCGGTCCGATCGGTTTTGTCGGTCGGTCCGGTCCATCCGGTCCGTTTGCTCAGCCTTAAATCCAAGTATAAATAGTTAAAATATATACCGAAATCACTTGCAAAATAGTAGTATACAAGACTAAATTTTATATTAAACAACTATAAACATGAGAACCACAAATATTAAGTAAAAAGACTATGCTTAAAACATAATACTGGCTACATGAACATTACAAAATCAACTTTGTACATGAATATGTTAAGTTGAACAGCATCATCATATACTATAGGTATCGTTACTACTATTTTCCATTGTTTATTTCATTTTCATGTATATGACGAGCTGACATTATCTATCAATCATTGATCCCGTGCAATCATCGTAGCAGAACATCACCTGAAATGGGAGATAAGACAGCATAAATAAGTTAATTAAGTATCTTGAAAATTTAAACTAAATCCGAACATCCATGACAAGACAAATGATACCTTTGGAACCAATATACTTTGCAAATAAACTTTCTGCCAATATACAAAAGAACCCAACATTTTGCAAACATGAGTGATATTTGACACCAAAAACTTAACTGTGCAACCACAATAGTTTTTTAATAATTCTTACCAGGTCTAGTGTCCCTTTCATATTTTCACAAAAATAAGGATGATCAGCTTGCACAGGAATATATAATAAGAGTGATTTGTATGTCATTAACTCTTCGCAGATTAATATAATATTTGACAACATACTGTTAATTAAACGAAAACAACTTCTCACATCCATTGTGAACAGTTAGGGATATGCACCAAATCACCATACTTTTTGCAACCATCCAATTAAAACAGCTGATAAGATTCTCAGATCATCGTTTTTAGACCATCTCCAATATATCCTAACTTAACCTATTTGACGACTCTATACTTTTGTCACATCAACTTCCAGTAACCTTTACATATCAAAAACTTAATTTTACAAAAATATATACTCCAATGCAAAAACCGTTTCTAAAAGTCATCTTTGACATTCAATTACTTTCCACACTACTCTATGGTTAATGGTTTTTTGCATTTCATAAGAATTGTCTTTTCCACCAAAAAGCAAGCATGATGATTGGAAAAGCTAATCTTTAAGATTATTACACCTGCGATACCAAATTCGTGTAGCTAAGGGGAATGAACAATATTGTCATCAATAATAATCCGGTAAAAGCTATATTTAAAGTAATCTAAACAAGAGGGGAGTTTCATGGTAACTTTCTAGTTTTTTGGCCACATAAATGCTATCCTAATGATAATAATCCAGCCAAAACTGCTACTATCATCATCCACTAATATTTCTAACATCTAGCCATTTAGTAAATTTTGCATCATATTTCATAGCTAAGATGGCAAGCTTAAGAAGTCTTAACTTTACCTTAAGGTGAGGATTGTCAGTCATCAAAATAAGGTTCTGCAGGCTTCGTCACAGATAGCTTAAACTTAGGTGTTGATACTAGCTCATAATACATATGCTTCCGTCTCAAGATATGTAAAGCGTTGGACGAAAATCTAGACACATTAATCGCGGCACCAACACTGAGTGTGGAGGCTTCCCTGCTAGTGGCCAAGGCCTCCTGTAGTCTTCTATTTTCCTCCTCCAATAATTTTTCCAACTTCCTTTTGCGGTGTCTATGCCATGCATGCTGTATGTAGCAGGCAGCCCATGTTCTCCACTGTTGTGAGTAGAACCTGAAAAATAATATAACTCCAAGTTGTTATTCCGGACATGATTTTTCGTTCAGACTCCCCTAGACTGAAGTTTTTTAATGTTAGATCCTTTTAATCAATGTTTGTGAAAGTTGAGAGAACTTAGTTTCCCTAAACAGAAGTATGGTCAAAATTATAGTAACATGTTAAGTCAACTATCCGAAAAAATATTTATCACGCGTTTGTATGTGGAACGCAATAGGTAGAATGTATGAAATTGTAACCTCTCAGAAAGAGCATTATAAGAGTTAATATATAGTGATTACCCAAAATGGACTAATGCATCAGCGTCTATAGAATAACAAGCATGGAAAACTTTGAATTGGTGATTACCTAAATGTATGTTGGACAAGCCTGGAGTGGAGATGCCTAAACTGGGATGCCACAAACAAGAGTTCGTCAGCCAACAGAGCAAAAGCTTCAACATCTGTAACTGCTTTAACCGTTCTAGTTGAGAAAATATGTCTCTGTCTATTACTCGTAGAATCTAAAGCCCATGTGAGAATCTCGTCTCCACAGAAGTCACCAGCCTTGAGGTCAATAGAGTTGAAGAAGCCAGTCCTTCCACCATCAGTTGTTATGCTTAGCACCTCACCACGTGTGATGAAGAGCATTTCAGGTACTGGATCTCCCTCTCGGACCAAATAGCTATTCTTCGTGTAAAGAACTGGCTTCAGACGGTCACACATAGCATCCAATAAATGTTCATCCATTATTTTAAATAGAGGTACCTGTAGTAACAAGTTGAACTCTGATTTAACAAGTTTTTGGCACTTGGTATATGCTCCATAGATGTATCACCAAGTTAAGGGCAGTTGTATCTTTAAATGAAATGGTGGTTTAGAGAAGACGTATAACTCACTTTCATTAGTGAAGGCAAACAAAGATGACTCTTGATGTCCCTCCTCAAGTCCCGAGGAAAATCTCTGACAAAGGAATCTAACTCGACACCTCTAGTTATCTTCCATTTTAACTGGTTGTGTCTCCTAACACGCTGCCTCAACTCCTCGGGGAGAGAAATATGTGACATGAGGTCCTCTGCTTCTCGCCTTTTCTCTTTCATCTCCTCCATTCTGAGAGTCAGGTTTGAGAAAGACTGCAGATATTTCTGTAATAGATACAGTTGAACCACTACATTAGTTCATGAATCCTATTATATGTATTTTGAAGGTTAAACCAAAGATCGATCTATTGACAGATGATATGACAAAGAAGATCAAAAAGTCAACTTGGTCAACTCTGGCGAAGGGCCGGTCATGCGAGTCCAGATATGTTACTTTATAGAAAATGCGTCCAATTTGATTATAATACAATGGATCAAAGCAACCTTTGGATTTCTTAAAATCACTATGTACTTCATTCATTGGCTAGACAAGCGGTCATAACCCCCACCATGTCACGCACAACCTAGATTAGGTGTTGAGATGGTAAATTTAAGGGATATGGTCTAAGCCTTTGTCTATTTCATTATCATTAGATTTTCTAGAGTAAATAACCTAATGAAGGCTTTTAGCTTGTATATGGTAAACAATATTAACAGAGAAGTGCACAAACCTGCATGTTGCCAATAAGCAAAGCAAATAGAACCAACCCAATGACTGCAATAAAGTCAGCAAACAGAATCTCCCCATAGAAAGTGCTTGCTTTAAGTCCTTGACCAAGAGAACTGGATCAGAAATAAATGTATGTTTTAGCTTAAAAACTAAACATATGAACCGAAAAACTAAACCACACTATATGAAAAAAAAAAAAGTCATGTAGCTCATTTAGATGTCTAGTTAAGAGCGCCACTAAATACCGTGTGCAGGATTTAAAGTGTTCACTAACCTTAGACTCTGCAAACCCCACCATGAACAATACAATATTTTCTGGCGGAAGTCTCTTGTTTCTAAGTTACGAGTTTGAAGAGCATCGAGGTATATGCCAAAATCAAAGTTTGTTGAATCTTTAATTTCATTTCGCTCAAGGAGTGGACATGAAGTGTTTAGAAATCCATAATCTCCCACACGACCTTCTCCACAGTATAGAAACTTGGACTGACAGTTATGATTTTGACATGCAATATGCCAGCATCTCAGTTCACTTTCTATTGCGAACAAGTACCAGATGGCTCCAACTACCTGTTTTTAAACAACACAAAGATAACACCCTTAGCCTAATAATGTGCACACATATATCAATGATTCGGTTGTAATATTTGTATCAGTTTTCTTTATGGACGACTGTAAGAACTTTAGGACACACCGAGCAATCTTGCAGATTCACAGTCTCATACATTAATTTAAATATATTTGTACCTATCATCGCTTTATTAAAGTTGTAGATTAGATAAATCTATATTGAAATGGAAATACGATAGATTCATCTGGTTTAAAGAAAACTTCACAAAATAGATTTTTTTTTTGAAGGAATGAAGAAATATAAATGTTTTGTAGAATGATTAGAACTTCATGAAATATAACTTACATGGCTAGCCAGCACATAGAGAAAAAAGTTAAAGGCAGCTCCAGCCCAGGCTTTTTCAGTGAGGAACCCCGAAATTTTAGTTACCTCTTGATAGAAAAAAGATATCCGAATAACTCGAGGAATGTATTGAAAGAAAATAATGAACTTCAAAAGGTTTTTCGTCAGAAACGAGGTCGGCCCATCTAAGCTTGGGATGATTACTAAAACTGCAAACTGCATACACAAATAATAAATATATAATCCAACTATTGGCCTATGATTAATTGATTTTTATTGTCATATCAGAAATAAATGCATATACCAGAAAGAATATAACAGCAGAAAATAAAATACCTGCGGAAGGGGAAGAGCTGCTAACACATCAGTGATGAAGTATGATTTTAGGTAACGTCTTGCCACATAATGAGGTTCATCTATGAATACTCTTTGTTCAAGTATAGGATTATAATGTGGAACATACGCAGTTCGAAACTGGATGATAATGTGAACCACATATAACATGTCAGCTAACGAACGAAGGACACAAACAGCAATCTCCAACTTGCGGTCCACATCCAGGCACTTGTTGGTCCCATCAACTATTGGAATATAGAAAAACAAAGGATCCACAGACAGTGCTATTACAGAACATAATAAAAAGGATTTGTTCCATTGCAGAATAAATCGAGCCTCTGGGTCAAAAAACTTCATCAAAGGGCTTATCCTCTCTCCTATCTATCATCACTTAAGATTGAGCCCATAAACCCTTCTCATATCCTCAGTTCTTTTCAAGCTCTGTTGTTTAATTACTCCGTATTAATCAATTCTGTTCACTTGGATCAACCAAATAAGTCAATTTACTTCAAGTGTTGCATCAACTTCACAAGAAATAACTGAAGTTACAAAAAGTGATCATGTTATATAAAAGAGTGTATATGCAACATATCGAAATGGTAAAAGGAATATGATCTTTAATATCATAGTCATAAATCTAAAAAAGGGGCAACCTGATGCTCAAGTTTCTGTAATACACATACGTTGTGCTAACAATTTATAGATGTCATATGCTTTCATTTGCAAATATGCAGTAATAACATCCATATCACATCTCCTGCTCCCAACACATATACGAACTTTCTCATGTTACTTACAATACTAGAAACATTTAAACCAGCATATAAAAGATAAGAGGGTGTTCAAGATTGCTAGCTTATTTATTCCGCTTATAAGCTTATCTTTAAGTAGCAAAGTAGTTTGGAGAATCCAGACTGCTTCTTAGTAAAATAAAAAGTTCTCAATAAGCAGGATATGAGTTGGGACTAGGGGTATCATTTGGGTCGGCTTGTACAGATTTTGATGGATCGGGTCATTCAGGTCTACCCGAATAAGCAAGTGATATGAAGGATTAAAAGGGCAAGCTGTTTGGAGTTGTGCAGAGTGTCATGCCTCATAGAAACTTCAAAAACATGATAGGAATGATTATTGGTCAACAACTTTAATTTCATCATTGATAACAAGTCAACAACCTTAGGATCACCTTAAAAACACTGATTTAGTTACTTTGCATCAGATTTTTCATACCCACGTTAGCCATAACAGCAACGACAACAACAACAACAACAGCAAATTTAGCTAGCAAAAAATTGTAGTATAATCTTTCAAAATATATAGCTGTTTTTTAAAATTGGTCTCTGATAAAAGAATTTTTTGTGTGGTGCAATCTTCGACTACAAACATCAAAAAATTGCATCACGTTTTATCATGTTTAAATAAATAAATAAAAATTATCATTATTCACCCATCATTGTTATGTATGACTAAATAATTAAATAAACTTCGTAAATAAATACAAATTGACCCCACAACCTATTTTGACCAATCAATTTATTACCAACGACTAATTCACTTTTAACAACAGAATCCAGTAATAATGTTATCTAGCTAAACGGGCAAATCAAGACAGATGCATGTTTAAACTACATAGATAAGTCGAGCCTTTTTTGCTACAATGTACACGACTTAACAGTATTCCCTGGCCATTTTCCTGGCCATCTCAACTGAGGCGGAGACAGGGGCAGGGCTCACTAGTGAAAAAAATTGCTCCCGAACCGATTTGTAAGGTAGTTTTTAAAAATTATCAAAATTTACCCTCCTAAAGTGTAACTTTCTGGCTCCGCCCTGCCCAACAAATTTTGAACATGCAAGGATCTCCCACGTGACTTTCAGACCCCGTTACCGCTAGATTGGTTTGGTAATAACATAATTTGCCTATAAGAAGTTTTTTGCCTGAACACTTTTTAAAAAAAATGATTAAAAGCACAAATGATATTACCTGATCATATAATCCACAGCAATAAAAGTAGTCGATTACGTTTTAAGTCAATGCGATAATTTTCCTTATAGAGTTGTAAAAAAAATAAGTTAGTTATTAAACAGTAGTTATAAACGAACATAAATAAAATAGTGGGAAGCTTCCTGTAAAGTAAACGGAAGTCGTCGTACGTCTCCACGCTCTTTTATATGTATGGCATTTGACTTTTACGTAACCATTATTCTAGTAAACTGGTGGTGCAATTGGCTTCGCTATTCTTTACGTGTGTGATTACGCGTACTAATTTTCAGTTATTTTCAAGAAAAACACCTCTTGTTATTATTATAAAGTATAAATACTCGTGCAAAACGACATTGTATAAGGTTAATAATTATATTTGCAAAATCGTGATTATGTTTTGACCATTGAGAGCAGGGGCGGAGGGAAGGGGGTGGCTAGTGGGTGCTAGGCCCCCTCCAATAAGTCCAATGATTGTATTAACATATCATTATTTAGCCCATAATTTAACGTTTAATATACCGCGAGCATCTCTCAACTAGCGATTTTTCTATCATGAAAGAAAAAGAAAACAATCGACATGAAATATCTCCTATCTAAGTGGCCACTGAAGCGAAAATATAAAATGAGACATTTTTGACAATATTTTTTTGTTGTTAATTTAAAATTTTTAAGACTTGTCAACAACTAGTTATATCACAAATTTGGATATCCAAAATTTGCGATGATGGTTTTATGTTATACATAATATTTTATCTAAGTTTTTTTTTTTTTTTTTTTTTTTTTTTTTTTAATTCGGATATCCGAAATTTCAGATTACAGTTTTATGTATCTGAATATCCAGATATTTATAATTTTTGAAAAACTTTTTTATAACTTCCAAAACTGTCCTTTCATAAAACCCAACTTTTTAGTAAATTATGATCAAGTTTTCGGATATCTGAAATTTCGAATAATTATATTTTTTGAACACCCAAAACATAAATAAAAAAATGACCTTATTTTGAGTTTACTATATTCAATATCCACCAAATATGTTAGAAAAAAATTAGGTTTAGTAATGCATTCATAAGTTTTTGTGATGATTTATTTGTATAAACTAAAGTTAGAAATCATTTTTAAACTTTTATTTTTTCGGGTTATATTATAAACTTCAGCCCCCCTTAACTACAAATCCTGGCTCCGCCCCTGAACCTGGTCCAGTTTAATACCTTCAGAAATGACAATATAACAAAAATAGCTAGAATATTTGATATAAATAGCTAGAAGAAGATTTATTAAAAAAACCACCACTCAAATACGGTTGATGAAGGCCTTACACCACCTCTGTTGCTGCGGGTGTTGCCGGTGTCGCGGCTGCCTGCTCCTCTTTTCCCAATAACTTGTTCCAAAACTTCATAACGTGTCTAAACCGGGTGGCTTCCAGGACCGTAATGACCACGGTCCCTATTCCTGTCCCAATTACGACACAAGCGTTTTCAACGATGATTTTTGTGAGATTAACCTCACTGCTATTATACGTAACACTTGTACTGTTGAAGAAGATCGTGCCGGGTGTATATGAAAAGTTGTCGGTGGTAGTGTTTGATTGAATTAATTATAAACTTCAGCCCCCCCTTAACTACAAATCCTGGCTCCGCCCCTGATTGAGAGTCACTTTATTTTGCATACTCCTATTTTAGTACATACTAATTGACAAATCCCCACCTTTCATCAAATTTGATCAAATGTTGAAGATTAACCTAAGATTAAATATGAAAAACCTAATTTCATTTTTTTTTTTTTCTTTGTCTTTTTGTTTTTCTTATATTCTTCACACTTTTTTCTTTTTTTTATTTTTGGTCTTTTTCTTCTACTTCACGTCTTTTTTCTTTTTTTTCATTCTTTTTTTTTTGGTCTTTTATTCTAATTCACGTATTTTTTTTCTCCCACTTTTTTTTTTTAATTCACGTCTTTATTTTCTCCCATTTTTTTTCGCTTTCATACATTTTCGTCTGTTCTCACACGTTTTCTTCCATTTTCATACGTTTTCGTCTGTTTTCATACATTTTTGTCCGTTTTTTAACGTTTTCGTCTCAAACATTTTCGTTTGTTCTCATCCATTTTCAAACGTTTTCATCCGGTTTTTTACGTTTTTTTCTGTTTTCATACGTTTTTGTCCGTTTTCATATGCTTATATACGTTTTCGTCCATTTTTGTCCGTTTTCATACGTTTTTGTCCATTTTAAACGTTTTCGTCTGTTTTTAGACGTTTTGGTCCGTTTTTATACATTTTCGTCCGTTTTCATACGTTTTCGTCCGCTTTCTCACGTTTTCGCCCGTTTTTGTCCGTTTTCATACGTTTTCGTCTCTTTTCTTATGTTTTTGTTCGTTTTCATACGTATTCGTTCATTTTAATACGTTTTCGTCTGTTTTCTTTCGTTTTCGTCCATTTTTCATACGTTTTCATCAATTTTCAAACGTGTTTTTACGCTTTCATACGTTTTCATACATATTCGTCCATTTTCTTACGTTTGCATCCGTTTTCTTACGCGTTCGTTCATTTTCATACGTTTTCGCCCGTTTTCATATGTTTTCATCCTTTTTCGCTCGTTTTCATACGTTTTCGTCCGTTTTCATTCATTTTCTTTCGTTTTCGTCCATTTTTCATAAGTTTTACTCCTTTTTCATACATGTTTCTACGCTTTCATACGTTTTCCTCCGTTTTCATACATATTCGTTCATTTTCTTACCTTTTTGTTCGTTTTCGTCAGTTTTTAAATGATTTTGGCCATTTATAGACGTTTTTATATGTTTCTGAATATCACAGGTGATATTATGAATATCACAAATTGATATTTTATGATATTCAAAATATCACAAGTGATTTTCAAAATATCACAAATGATATTATGTGATATTAAGGGTATGTTTGGCAAAATTAGCTGTAAGCTGTATGCTGTAAGCTGTTAACTGTAAGCTGTAAGCTGTAAACTGCAAAGCTGTTAACATGAGCTACAAGCTGTATCTTTTTTTCAATAAAAGTGTTTGGTAAGTTAGTTGTTAAATGTAATTATAAGATGTTAAATGACATAAAAGGACATATTTATAATTGTAAATAAATGTTTAGAGGGTATATCAGCAATTTAAAGTTTTAACAGCTACAAGATATTTAAAAAGCTTCATGAATCAGCTTTTCATTTATGAGCTATTTGTTTAAAATAAAAGCTTGAAGTAGATGTATCCAAACGGAGCTACTTATTTTATAAGAGATTATTTTTGTAACAAAAAGTTAACAGCTCCTCAAAAAGCTAACAGCTCCTTAAAAAACTCTTGCCAAACAGGCCCTAATAATATCACAAGTGATATTCTGAATATCACAAGTGATTTTTTGAATATCACATGTTATATTCTATGATTTTTTTTTAATATCACTAGTGATATTCTGTGATATTCAGAATATCACCTGTGATATTCTGAATATCAAAAAATATCACGTGATATTCTGAATATCACAAGTGATATTCTGTAATATTCATAATATCACAAGTGATATTCACACAAATGATATTCTGAATATCATAAGTGATATTATGTGATATTCATAATATATATTTTGAATATCACAAGTGATATTCTGTGATATTCATAATATATATTCTGAATATCACAAGTGATATTCTGTGATATTTATAATATCACAAGTGATATTCTGAATATAACAAGTGATTTTTTGAATATCACAAATGATATTCTAAATATCACAAGTGATATTCTGTTATTCATAATATCACAAGTGATATACATAATATCACCAATGATATTCTGAATATCACAAGTGATATTCTTTGATATTCATAATATCACAAGTGATATTCAGAATATCACAAATGATATTCTGAATATCAAAAGTGATATTCTGTGATATTCAAAATATCACAAATGATATTCTGAATATCACAAGTGATATTCTGTGATATTCATAATATCACAAGTGATTTTTTGAATATCACATGTTATATTCTATGATTTTTTGAATATCACAAGTGATATTCTGTGATATTCAAAATATCACTTGTGATATTCTAAATATCAAAAAATATCATTTTGTGATATTCAGAATATCACAAATGATATTCTGAATATCACAAGTGATATTATGTGAAATTCATAATACCACAGGTGATATTCTGAATATCACAAGTGATTTTTTGAATATCACATGTTATATTCTATGATTTTTGGAATATCACATGTTATATTCTGAGTAACACAAATGATATTCTAAATATCACAAGAGATTTTTTAAATATCACAAGTGATTTTCAACTAATGTTTTGTAACATGAAAATCACAAATGATATTAAGAAAAGCACAAGTGATAAATATTCAGAAAATCACAACTGATATTCAGAATATCACTAGTGATATTCAGAAATCACAAGTGATATTCTGAATATCAGTTGTGATATTAAAAAAAGGTATGAAAATGAACGAAAACGTAATAAAACGGACGAATACGTATGAAAACGGACAAAAAAAAGAAAATCATAAGTAATATTCCGGATATCACTTTTGATATTCAGAAACGTGAGAAAACGGTCAAAAAAGTAAGAAAACAGACGAAAACATAAGAAAACGGATGAATGCGTATGAAAACGGATAAAAACGTATAGAAGCGCAAAAACACGTATGAAAATGGACAAAAACGTGAAAAAATGGACAAAACGAAATAAAAAGATGAAAACGGACGAAAAGTATGAAAATGAACGAAAACGTAAGAAACTGGACGAAAACGTTTGTAAACGGACAAAAATGGGCGAAAACATACCAAAACGTGAAAAAATAAACAAAAATGTATGAATAAGTAAAAACACGTATGAAAACGTATGAAAATTGGACGAAAACGAAAGAATACTGATGAAAATGGACGAAAACGTATTAAAATGAATGAAAACGTACGAAAACATAAGAAAACAGACGAAAACTTACAAAAACGGGTGAAAACGGACGAAAACGTATGAAAACATATGAAAGCGTATAAAAACAGACGAAAACATCTGAAAACAGACGAAAACGTAAAAAACAGACGAAAACGTATATAAACGTATGAAAACGGACAAAAATATATTAAAACGGATGGAAACGTATAAAACGGGGCGAAAACGGATGAAAACGCATAAAAATGGATGAAAACGTTTGAAAAGAGACGAAAACGTAAAAAAGCAAACGAAAACGTATGAAAACATGTGAGAACAGACGAAAACGTATGAAAGCGAAAAAAAGTTGGTGAAAAAAAAAGACGTTAATTAAAAAAAAAAGTTTGAGAAAAAAAAAAGACTTGAATTAAAATATATATATAAAAAATGAAAAAGGAAAAAAGAAAGGAAAAAAAAGAAAGAAAAAAGTGGGAGAAAAACAGAAGACGTGAAATAGAAAAAAAGACAAAAAAAAAAGTAAATAAATAAAATAAAAAAAATAAAATAAAATGATAATAATAATAAGAAAAACAAAACGACAAAAGAAAATGAAAAAAAAAAATGGACTTAGGTTTTTATATTTAATCTTAGGTTAGTCCCTACCATTAGATCAAACTAGAAGGATTGTGGGGATTTGTCCCTTGGTAAGCACCAAAATAAAAGTATACATTTGAATTTTTCTTTGACCCATGATGCAAAACTTACGGGTTCAATTTGTCGGTATAGCGAAGAAAAAGTTCATGTGATGTGATAGAAACAAAAATTGATAAAAGTTTAAAAATGAAGGAATATTTAAATTATCAATTTAGTTGTAGATGACTACTTTTAACTAAAAGTATAATAGTATACTAACATTACTCAAATTTTAAGCATTGTATTCTTCTTCTTTGTTAGTGTGTTTAAACAAAAGAGTAAAAAGAGAGTGTTTTAATAGAGATTCTATTAAACAACCGTGTGATTGGTTATATAAACAATCATGTGATTCTATTAGGTAGGGCAGTAGTGCACGAACATAAAAAGTCTTCACCATGTGTAATTCATAAACAACCGTGTGATGTGGTTAGTTGTCATTTAAATATAGATTCTCCTTTGTTGGTATTTTTTTTAATTGTGTTGCAAGGGGTATATTAGACATTAAACATTACTCAAAAATTAAGAAATTTTAAGTTTAAAGATGCATTATACATGTATTATAAGTAATAAAGACTAGATGAGTATCTGTACATAGCAACGGATTTTCTAACGGCAAAAAGTTATAGTTGTGATATTGTTGTTAATATAAGTGTTTCGTGTAACCTTTATACATAAAACATAAACTAACCAAAATGTAATTCTAAAATGTTGTAATATGGGATAGTTTTCGAAATTTAATGTAGGAACATTGTTAGGGCAAAGTTTTTTAAATCATGACTTGTGTAAAAAGTTGCTTGTGTATAACTTATGTAGAAAAAATTTGCACTTTCATAAATTATGACAATGTCTAACATGTGGGCTATGATTTTTTTTTAATGTTCTGAAGAACGGTTTAAAAACTTGTTGCTAGTGTAGAAAAAATTTAATGCCTAACATGTCGACATGTGTATAAAAGAATGGACAGTTTAAAAGGTTGTCATGGAAGAAAAAATAACAAGCAAGTATTTAAAAAACATCATATCACCTTCTTAAGGCAAGTATGTAAAAACTTGCCATGTTTTTCAAGGCAATATGTTTTAAAGTTTAAGTGAGAAATTAAAGTTTTAAGAGGGTGTTATAAGTATTAAACATTACTCAAATTTAAGATTTTTAAATAAGCAAAATTATGTATGCATTATATGTAGTAGAGATGTTGAGTTAGAGTTTGGTTATTGATAAAAGAAATTAAAGGAATAATCTAATTGACTCATTTTGTTTTTGGTTCCATGACTAGGAGTCAGTGGATCCGAGGTCCGATATTTTCAAAATCTAGTACAGACACTAATGGGTCTGAACCGGTTCGGTGTTATTATTAAGTTTTTGGTTCCGGCTCAGTTATGGAGTTTAATGGGCATGTTATGAAGCTGAGCAAAATGAAAAATGCTATGATTACGAAAGTTTTAGAATTTTTCTTTGAGACAATAAGTGTGCGTTTAGTTAGAGGAAAACACCTTTGTATTTCGCAAAATGTTTTGTGAAAATAAGGAAAACATATATCGCGTTCAAATTAGCGTTTTTCAGCAAAATATTTTGCAAAATACAAAATACCCTATTTCTAACTTAACAAAGAAAATTACAAAACAAATTTTAGTTGTTTGCTGTTGGTATTTTAGTATCCATATTAATAAAGTAGGGGGTTTAATATGTATTTATTAGCTTAGGATGAATACAGTGGGTTAAGACTTTCTTTAGTCAAATAGGATAGCTTTAGGATAGCAGCTTGTTGTCTTGACTTGTACTCCAAGTTAAGGGGTCGGTTTCTTTCTTCTAATAGGAACCAAAATCTTCCCCTCATCTCTATAAAAGGAGGTGAGGGTGAGGGGTTTATTGTACCATTTTCTTTTCCATCGTTCTCAATAGATAATTGTTTGGGAACAAGATTACATGTTGTTTACTTTTCTTCCGTGTCGTGTTTTTATTCATTCGTATCGAAGTTCCGCATTCATAGCTTCCAGGTTTGTTGGTCGATTACCAACTAGTGGTATCAAGTGTTAGTTTTATAGACGATAAAATAATAGATGTGTGTTAGGATCGAACTCGAGATCACGAGATTGCACACTTTACGTATGAAAAGTAAATGAATAATAATTATATATAAATGTTATATTAATTATAGCTTATTGATCCGTTGACACCGGGTAATTCTTTTAAAAGATAGAGAAATGAGACGATGAGAAAAGTAATAAAGTCAATTTGTTCCATATTGAATATGAAACAATGAATGAGAAAATACGTCCATAATAATATAAGACATTGATTATGTTACAATTAGTAAAACAAAACGCAACTTTGGTGTCTGAACAACTTTTATTTTTTTAGTAGGAATATATGTGTGTGGCCGTCTCTTGACTTACAACCAATGTTTGTCATAGACCTTCAAGTACTTCTCTATAAACGACGTTTGTTGTCTTTTTGGAGACATTACCATCTTGATCACAAACCACAACCTTTAAACCTTGCTTGCTTTTTACTCTTGACACAGCAACGTACAGTTGTCCATGTGTGAAAACAGGACGGGGCAAGTACAAACCAACTTTCGAAAGCGATTGCCCTTGGCTTTTATTAATTGTCATGGCAAAAGATACTGATATAGGATATTGTTTCCTGACAATCTTAAGAGGCAAACGCTTATCTGACGGAGTAATCTTCAACCTTTGTATAATGACTTTTTTTCCAAAGTTGGTTCCGTTAATGATTTGCGCCTGAATAGATGTTCTTGTTAATTTAAGTACTTGCAATCTTGTCCCATTACATAAACCATTTGATTGATCTATGTTTCTTAGCAACATAATGGGGACTCCCACTTTTAAAGCAATCCTGTGGTTAGGAACACCTGAAAACTTCAAACCATTGATAAATTCAGGAGAGAAAACGGACTGATCAACAACAGCACCACGTTCACTTTTATCCACGTTGTCGCAACTCAAGTAGATCATTTCTTCTCCTGGAAATTTGGCCAACAAATGATCATTTATAGTGTCGACTAATTCATTTGTGGGAGCAAGAATTGCTTTTTCTTGGAAGTATGCTGGATTATTTATGTTATCCAACATGTTTGGATAAGTAAAGTCAATAATGGATGATATCGGGTCATCAGCAGCATCTATTAGATATTCTTTCGGAATATCTATCGAAACTTCTCCTTCGTTCGGTCCTCCAAGCTTTCCATCTCCCACATTCAATATCCATTCTGCAAATTCTCTGATCTCGCTAACATCTTCCGGGCGTGAACCAACAGTAAATCTCATGTTCAAGGTTAGCTTAAGAACTTTGCAGTAATCCCATAGGTACGATTGCTTCAAAGAAGCACCAACAATGTCTTGCCTTGATCCTTTTGGAATGACAGGAAGAACCTGCCTAAAATCACCGCCAAACACCATGGTCATGTTTCCAAAAGGTCTATCACATGCGTCAAATTGGTTCTTACGAAGTATGTCTCTTAAAGACCGATCTAAGGCCTCAAAACAGAGCTTGTTTGTCATTGGTGCTTCATCCCAAATAATAAGCTTACACTTTTTTAACATTTCTCCCAGATCGCTTTGCCGACTTATTGAGCACGTGGATGTCTCATCAACGTTTATTGGAATATGAAACCTGGAATGAGCTGTTCGGCCTCCTGACATTAACAAAGATGCAATACCGCTGGATGCAACGTTCAAAACGATATCACCTTTTCTTCTAATGCCGGCTGCAAGTGTTTTCCATAAAAAAGTTTTACCGGTACCTCCGTAACCATAAACAAAATACATACCCCCTGTTCCACTATTAACGGAATGAACGATGGTGTCGTATACACCCTTCTGTTCAGGTGTCAATAAAGCGTATAAACGCTCATATTCAGATTCCATCTCTACCGGGTTATAATCTATCTCATCATAGATAAGGCGGTTTCCAAATTCAGCGATGTATCTTTCATCCGGATAAGGCATCTCAGGCCAACGCCTCAAAGTACTCCCTCTTGCTCGCATTAGTTCCTCAATATAGTACAATGCAATATTCTTTTTTTCCTCAACACTAACAATCAAATTTGCATAAAACAAAATTCATGTTCAAAGTTACTTCCATATCAGGTTATTAAAAAAAATGTGATATAACTGATGCAAAAGAAAACATGTTTGTAATTAAGGGTCTATAATTTATTAAATAAATGTTCCAATAAAAGGTAAAATAAAATACCATTTTAAATAGATCATAGGAAAGCAGGTTTTTTTAATATTTACCTGGAATCCGTAAAATCTGCCTTCTCTTATATTGAACGTCTTCTGCCAGCAAGTGCCATGTTTCCAACCAAACAGTCAAAGGCGTTGTAAGTTCCCGTTGAGACAGCAATGTGGCAAAGAGTTCACGAAGATGTTCAGCTGACGCCCAATGGGCTGCGTCTTTGATACTTTCAACGTACTCCTTATCGTCCTCCAAAAGGCCGGCTGCGTAGCATGCTTCTTTGTAGGTAGGATAAACGATACCATTAACCTTTCTAATATCGGCGTGCGTCTTACATCCTTTTGCACTGTTCAGCAACATTCTACAATAGTAGGCATCTCCTGTACCTATAGGAACACTATGAATTCTACTGATGGCTCTACCTTGTTTTCTACGTCTCCAAATTCTTTTATCTGCTATCCACACATATTTTGTAGGAAACTCAGCGTAAGTTAACTCCCGTGCTATCGGAAATTCTTGATTCATTTTAATCCAACCATCAAACATAGAAGCTCCAACGGTTGGTTTTTCAATAGCAGCTTCAAGGTCTGCGTTCTCGTCATATACAACTGTTTGCTCGCCTTCAAGATGAAAGGATAACCTCTCAACGTTCAGTGTTCTATAATGAATCTCAAACCCAAATAGCCTCCATGCCGCCTCGCATGCAGATAGGTACCTACAATAAAAGAACACGTTAATATATGTAAGTTTTTACGGAAATAAAATGAAACACTAAAAGAGTTGTATATGGATTTTAAATAACCAAGTTCATATTATATTCTGAAAAACGTAAATTTACCTGCAATCCAAGTACGCCTTAATCTCATCAACAGCTATATCAACCTGTTCACCCTCTGCTGTGGTACCCGGCTTATATAACTGTGCCGACACTCTATCCGGACCTTTATTGATATACTTAAACAAATATTTTATTGAACCGGTCTAGTTACACCACTCAACATTAATGTGGCATTGATAACGTTTGAAAAGCACAGCATTATACGGAATAACATAACCATTGTTCAACTTATGTCCATTCTTTTCCACATTTTTTCCGTCGTCCCGTCTTCTATAAACTGGATATCCTTCCGAGTCAACGGAGATGCGTGGTGTGAATTTCTTAGGAAAGTGTTTCGTACATCGACCCTCATCCATACAAACTTGTTTTGGTTCATCTTCACCGCAAGGACCATGCATCATAAAATCAGAAACTAACTTGTACAAATCCGGGTCGTCATCTTTATCTGGTATCTCGGCGGAAATGTATTTATCAATCTGGTCAGCGTTTGGGACCTTGTCATCCTTGTGCAAGAACAAACAAACATGCGCGTGAGGAAGTCCTCGCTTTTGGAACTCAACTGTGTACACAACTGCAAAATGTTTTAATAGTTATTTTTAACAATAAAAATGAAAAATGTTGATGACGTAATATAAAATTCAGTCTGATAAACATATAAATAGATACTAAATTTGTTTTGACATTACCTGCTTGAACGCGTCCAAATAAACGTAGGTCTTTCAAATCCTTCATTAACTGGTCCAGTTTCATTTTAAAAACTCTTGTAAGAACATCAGGCCGATCTGTAGCAGCAAGGTTATGCTCTCGCATGTATCTTGCAATCTTAGGCCAGTTAGGATTGCAAGTAACGGTTATAAACAAATCGGGACAGCCATACCATCTACACAACGCCATGGCATCCATATAGTTTTGTTTCATGTACCTTGGACCGCCGGTAAATGAAGAAGGCAATATGACGGGCTTTCCAATGGTAGTGGGGTCGCTATTTCCAGACGCAACACTTTGACGAATGTTTGAGTACGTATCACACCTAAGCTTTGTCTGTTTTGATCGATGAAAAAACAAACGTTCCGTCTCAACCATAGTGTAACCATCCACAAGAAATTGCTGAAACAAACGACCTCCACGTGTAAATAAATTCTCTTGATTTGGACGATCCATTATATGAAAAGCAAACCACTGCCTCATAGTAACTGTTTTGTCCTTTTTATCGATGGACGGTTCAGAGCTTTCAGAACTTTCATACCTTTTTGCGCGTTTGGCAGGTTGCTTTCTATGTGGTATACCCAAATAATAACCATCTTGCGCCCGTGGCATCAACAAAGGGTATTGCAAAGGAGGGTACATAGGGTGGAAAATGTTGATACGCTCCAGACCTTCACGATGCTTTTCTATCACAATATCTCTATCCTCTATACATGTATCGAAGTCACCTACAATAAGACCAGCCACCTCGTTTGAAGTTGGAAGATTGTAATTTCGTCCATCTTTGCCTCTCTTTGCAATGAGTTTAATTTTTATGTTCTGCTCATTGTCTTCGGTGTAACGATCACGCGCTCTTCTAAATGTTTGAACCAAATCACTCGAAGAGTCTAAAACCTCTCTTACTTGTCCTATAATGTTTCGATCAATACGTTCATCTGAAGCGGTAAGTGCATCTGATGACGCCGAACTGCTGCAAATGAGACGTACGTGTTAACACAGCTTATTAAATAATTTTGTTACAATCAACGTTTGATTCAAATGCATAAAAAAGTTATAAATTATACATAATGCATATTACCTTAGCGATTTTGCTCGATTTTCATTTTCGTTATCCGTGTCATATACATAAAGCTATGCAAATTTTGGAGTATGACCTGGTGCCGGGAGCAAACTACTAATACTATGGTATGTTTGTCCATGTAGACGAAAAATGAATGGAGCACGCCCTTGCTTGTTTATTGTATCGTCCACCTTTCCACCCATAGAAGTGAAAGAAAACATGCTATTGTAAGTTCTGATATTCTTTTTGAAATTTTTGCTCTTAGCATCATCATTAAAAAACAAATCATGCAATGGCTGTGGAGTGGGTGGCGGTTGTTTGATAAACACTTTCCCCTTGCCACAGCATATAGTATACGGTTTGTTTGTTGGATTAGCGTTTCCTTTTCTTGCTTCCGGCTCCCATACCAAAGCATGACATTCTGTGCACTTAAACGTCAGATCACCAAGATCAAAGTACTCTGCAATTGTAAAAACATGATACTACCCTATCATTTGAAATTCATAATAACTTATTTAAATTAGTATTTGTATTGAAATTATGGCATTACCTTCCGATACACCAATGTACTTGTCATATTCTTTCCTGACATCTCCATCTTCAACGTTAAGATTAAATCTAACAGGTGTGCGAGACTGTAAAGATGCTCTCTTAGACCTCTTTGTTCTTCTTGATGACTCACCTTGTTCAAAGGTTGATGTTTGTCTTGTTATAGCATGAATGCGTGTTGTAATAGCATGCGTTGATGTTATGTTGTTGCGTTGATTAACACAACCAACAGAAGGCCGTGGTGTTTGGAAAGAATCTGTAAACATCATCACGGACATAATTAACCCCAAACCAAACATGAAAGCGAGAAAGTGTCACCAATAATTTGTGTTTAAAAACTCACTGTTTGACACATTAGTGACAGGAGATTGTTGTCTACATGTGGAGTGAACTGGTGTTGCTTGGATACAACTTGTTGCCAAAGCATCAGACGTTGTTATACTACGTTTAACTGTGTGACTCGTGTTAGAAGCAACGGGGGTTGATGATTCTATAAATAAATAACCAAATGAGTTAGAAATTATTAAGTTGTTTGAAGTGTATAGTCTAACACAGATGTATATGTTTCTTACCACTTAAGTTTGCTGAAGATGGAGTTCTAATGAACACATTAGATGAAGAACGTTGTGTAACGATTGGTTGGTTGGCTGTAAGTGCAAAAGGACCTGCCAAATTGGTGCGAATGAAATGTATGTTAGATGTATATGTGTACATCAACCTGTTGGCCGAATGTGGTTGTGTACCAATAGTCTTAAATAAGAAACAAATAAAAATATTTTCATTCCTAATTTTTAAGTTAAATTCGACTTTCAAAATACCATTAGAAAACGGGTGTGGCAGAGATTGTATGTTTCTTGTTGGAGCAACCGTAGATGCTTGATGATCAATTCTTGGCATACAAATAGACGAAAATCCACTAACATTAACATTGCCAATTGTGTTACAAACAACGTAAACACGAAAAAAAATATTGATGTTAAAAAAAAAAACACATGTTACGTATATGATTGGTATAATAAATATATACATGTTTCTCACCAAATGAAGTTGCTGAACCTGGAGTTCTTATAGTACCTAATGATGTATAACTTGTGGGTAAATTCGTTTGTGGGAGTGGCATTTGTGAAACACAATCTGTAGATTTTGTGGAAACATTTGTTGTTTGGTGTGCACTTTGATTAGCTTGTGTATTTATACCTGTTATAATATAACAAAGAAACATCATATTAAAAGGAGGTTTTTATAAAAAAAAAAAAAAAAAAAAAAAAAAAAAAAAAAAAAAAAAAAAAAAGACATTAGAAAAGTATATTTAAAAACTACATGGAGGATACTACAAAGGATACATATGTCACCTAATTGTGATGGAAAAGTTGAAGTTGTAGTTCGCCTCCCACGTGTAGCCGCATATGGAGTAAACGGTGATAACTGAGTATTAAGCGGGACGTCACTATTTAAGGTCAATATGTTGTTTGTTCTTTGAGAATATGATCCTGAAAACACATAAAAGGTTTGTTAGAATTTTAATGGGTTTTTTAAGCAATATAACTGAAAACATAAGAACTATATATAGGTTTGTATGTTGGTAGTTAAGAAGTAACTTATGATTTGTAACGTCTCGAAGAGGTTGTCTATAAGAAGTTGGTTGCTGGTGTGTAGAATTTGTAGATGAACCTATAATTTGAAACCAAATTATGTTTACCCAAAATATATTGAATAACACTTTGTAATATGTATAAATCAAATCTAAGACAAACATAATAAACGTATTAAGAGTTTTCTTGGAAAACCTGCATTCTTTGACGGCTGCGTTGTAGATATATTTGATAACGAAATTGCAGGCACATTTTCCTTTAGTGGGTCATCTAACACATACAAACATAAAATTATAAATTGTAAAACCAAGTTATACAAATGTTGTTTTGTATGTATAAAAAAACTTACATGTAAGAAGCTCGGCCAAAGAAATCCTTTTGCTTGCAGGTGGTGTGAGTAGATCTGACAACGGAACTCGTCGATTTGAAACTTGAGGAGTGGATATATCTGATAAAGGTACATTACTCTGAGTTGAGGGTTGACGGTTTTGATCAAAAGAACCTGAAGTTTTACGTTATGAAGCTGAGCAAAATGAAGCTGAGCAAAATGAAAAATGCTATGATTACGAAAGTTTTAGAATTTTTCTTTGAGACAATAAGTGTGCGTTTAGTTAGAGGAAAACACCTTTGTATTTCGAAAAATGTTTTGTGAAAATAAGGAAAACATATATCGCGTTCATATTAGCGTTTTTTAGCAAAATATTTTGCAAAATACAAAATACCCTATTTCTAACTTAACAAAGAAAATTACAAAACAAATTTTAGTTGTTTGCTGTTGGTATTTTAGTATCCATATTAATAAAGTAGGGGGTTTAATATGTATTTATTAGCTTAGGATGAATACAGTGGGTTAAGACTTTCTTTAGTCAAATAGGATAGCTTTAGGATAGCAGCTTGTTGTCTTGTACTCCAAGTTAAGGGGTCGGTTTCTTTCTTCTAATAGGAACCAAAATCTTCCCCTCATCTCTATAAAAGGAGGTGAGGGTGAGGGGTTTATTGTACCATTTTCTTTTCCATCGTTCTCAATAGATAATCGTTTGGGAACAAGATTACATGTCGTTTACTTTTCTTTCGTGTCGTGTTTTTATTCATTCGTATCGAAGTTCCGCATTCATAGCTTCCAGGTTTGTTGGTCGATTACCAACTAGTGGTATCAAGTGTTAGTTTTATAGACGATAAAATAATAGATGTGTGTTAGGATCGAACTCGAGATCACGAGATTGCACACTTTACGTATGAAAAGTAAATGAATAATAATTATATATAAATGTTATATTAATTATTAAAAACATAAACACGTAACGATCGTTAACATTTAACGGAAAAGGCTAACGGCCGTTAGACGAATAAAAGGAAAGGGACTATAGATGAAAATTGGAATGTCAAGAAGGCTCTAGAACCCCTTGTGGGTTGCATGGGCCGATCGGCCATAAGGAGGATCCACCTCTTTTGTGTCTTGAGCTCCAAGTTTTTTATCCTATATAAACACACAAGGATTAATGGTTTTCTCACAACTTCAACACATAATCTTGTGTGTGTTTTTCTCTCCTCTTCTCCTTGCAATTTTTCGACACCCCACTAAAGTTTAAGGGAGTCGAAACTTTGTGATCTCAAGTGTTTGTGTTTGTTTTACTTGCATAAGCGTTACTTGAGGTAGTACGTGTGTACAAGAACGTGATTCAAACACATTATTGTTTGTTTCTTGGATTTATTCTTTGAATCCACATAAACCCTAATTAGGGTTCTTGAGTTGAAGATTTGCATCAATTGGTTCTTGTTCGGGCTAGAATCACTACGGTACGTTTACTATTTATATTTGATTAATTATACATATTATATGATCTTGTTATAATTGCTTCTACTATGCTTACTTGATGTTATTGATTTATTCATATGCATGTCATGATATTATAATTCAAACAGTAGCATCATGAGCCGTTATAATGTGTAATTAATTATCGAAATGCATAAAAATTGAATCTTGATTCGTTTAATTACATGTTTTTAGGGTTTTCATATTCCTAACCCTAATTTTTTATTTAGGTCGATTGACCTTATTAGTTTGTTAGGGTTTTGGTTTTGATTTTTTAATATGATTAGAAACCCTAGGATGTCATGTAATTGTTCATGCGTTTTATTAAACGTTCTTGGTGCAATATGTTAATTGTTAAGCGTAATCCATGAAAAATGCATGTTTGCATGGATTTAATTGTGTGATGATTTAAATGGTTAAATTGGATATATGAATTAAATGTTAAGTTATATCGAAACATGTAAATTTATTAATAGATGTCGAATTGGGGAAGACTCCAATATTAAGTAATCATTTACGTGCTATGTGGTGTTTGTTTAGTTTTGGCTTACGCAATCGATTTGTCGATGTATGTGAATCTTTTTCCTTTGAAGAAGAAAGCTCTAATTGAATAAATGCGTTATACACCTAGTTTGATTATTAATAGGATTATTAATAAAATTTGCATGTAGCTACATGTTTATACATACTTAATTGTTATGTTATGTATATGTTTATTTAGTTGTGTTATTTTTTTATTATGTATTACTTGTTTTTGTTTATTATTATGTGAGACATGTTTATAAACGAAAAGGGGTAATTTTTTGAATAGAAAAATAATATGGACTAAATAAATAGCGAAATTGTTTTGGTTTTAAGAGTTTAAATTTCAAATGTTCGGTTAATTGATGTTTTTGTACATAGTGTGCGAAAGGCGGACCGAAAGTCGCCATACAATGTGCTTGTAGAGAGGGGTTTTTAAAGACCATGCACCTACCGGTTCTCTACAACCACTTGTGTGCCGATCTAGACTTACCTATATCACTATATTACGTACACTGTCATCTTAAGGGTGAATTCACCACAATTCCACAATGATTATCCGAAACACTAAGCCTTAGGGCTTATGTAAAAGTACGATATAAGTGGACGATAATTGTTGGTAATTCTTTAATTGGTGAACGCGATACCTCAATCAAAACTTTGCTATTTTACTCTTAGTGAATTGGTAAAAAAAATGTTTTATAAAACCAATGTTATGAAATTGTATGCATGCTTCTTCATACATTATTTTGATCACACGTCAAAATTAATACCCTTATAAAATTAAGTCAAATGCCATCTAATTAAGAACACTTGAAGTTGTAGTTTACGTCATGTGAGAGCTTGGCTAGATTGCAATGGAGAGGTAAATTTCATAATTTCATTGCTAGCAGATCAACTAATGTAATAGATTTATGAGTTTGCAGTTTTTAAGTTATACGACTTAAATTGAGTAGGAAGTGAGAACTTGGACTCAAGGCATTAAGATGGGGATCAAACATGCTTACAATACAAAAGTTTTGTGATTGTAAATCCCATAAATCTAGGAATTGGAAAAATGTTATGCCAATTATTGTACGACAAGTTACCTCATATTATACTTTCATTACTAGCAGATCAACTGATGTGATGAAACTATGTTTATGGAGGATCCTAGTTTTCAAGATAATTCTATGGATATGATTCCTTGGTTATTTTATTTTTTTGAAAAATTGTATTATCAAAAATACTAATGTTTTGAACTTTCTTTATCTGTAGAAATGGCTCAAACTGATAACACCAACTTACGTTCTGCGTTCAAGGCTTACTTTGAACGAGAAAAATTGACTGGCTCAAAGAATTTCAATGATTGGTATCGTTCACTCAGGATTGTCTTGCGAGTAACTGATCAACTTGAAATCTTGAAGACGCCTTGTCCTGCTGAACCAACTGGTCCTGAAGCTACTGATGAAGTAAAGGCCGCTTGGAAAATAGTTTATAAGGAACATATTGATGTGGCCGGTTTAATGTTAGGGGCGATGTCACCTGCTTTACAAAGGCAGTTTGAAGAATTCTTCCCTATGAACATGATTGATGAACTTAAGAAACTATATGAGAAACCATCAAATGTAGAGGTTTACGATTTGATAGAGGCTCTACATGGTTGTAAGCAGGGTGATGGTGAACCTGTGAGTGCTCACGTATTGAAAATGAAGAGTTTCATGGGTCAATTACAAACACTTGGTAAACCCTATGACAATGATATGGCTGTGAACTTAATCAATAGATCCCTTAACAAGGAATTTAGTGGTTTTGTGAGGAACTTCAATATGCATTGCGTGGGGAAGACAGTAAGTGAATTGCACGCACTGCTCATTGATTATGAGAAAGGTTTACCACAAAAGGCTCCTACACCCCAGGTACTTGCTATTCAAAGGGGTAGAATTAACAAGCCAAATGCGAACAAGAGGAAGGGTAAGGGTAAGGGTAAGGCTGATAAGAATAAGCAAGTTATGGCTTATCAACCTCCTCAACCTAAGAATAACCCTCCTAAGAAGGATAATCCAAAGAAGGATCAAGGATGTCATTACTGCAAGGTGATGGGTCACTGGAAGAGGAACTGTCCTCTTTATCTTGATGATTTGCGACATAATAAGGTTAAGAAGACTGGGCACATGGGCGCCAGTACTTCAGGTAACTTATTTGTTATTGAATTATTTACTTTATCTCATAAATTAAATTCCTGTGTATATGATACTGGATGTGGTATTAACATTTGTAATACACTGCAGGGGTTTAGAGAGGAAAGGAGACTATCTTATGGGGAGCAATTTCTGCAAGTGGGCAATGGAGCACAAGCAGTAGTTGAAGCCATAGGAGTGTTTAATTTAGTTTTACCTTCTAGTTTAGTACTGATTTTAAACAATTGTCATTATACACCTTCTATTGTCAGAGGTGTTGTTTCCTTTTCATGTTTGTTAGATCTAGGTTTACTCATACTATTGATGGCAATAAAATTTCTGTTTCTTTAAATGGTGTATTTTATTTTAATGCTATTGCTGTGAATGGTGTGTTTGAAATTGATATGAATGATTGTATGTCTAATAATAATAATTCAATGTATAGCATTAGTAAGAGAATGAAGTATGACTTGAATTCTTCTTACCTTTGGCACTGTTGACTAGCCCATATAGGCAAGGCTCGCATGCAAAAGCTGCAACAAGATGGGCTTTTGAAAAATATCAATGAAGAGTCATTTGATAAGTGTGAGTCTTGTATTTCTGGGAAGATGACTAAGAAACCTTTTCATAACAATATGGAAAGAGCTTCAGATCTACTTGGTTTGATACATACTGATGTGTGTGGACCACTTAGACATGTCTCGAGGAGAGGTGTTGTTTACTTCTTAACCTTTACAGATGATTTCAGCCGTTATGGTTATGTTTATTTACTTAAACATAAACATGAGGTGTTTGAAACATTTAAAGTTTTCAAAACAGAAGTAGAGTTGCAATTAGGAAGGAAGATTAAAGCTCTTCGTTCTGATCGAGGTGGTGAATACCTTAGTCAAGATTTTAAAGATTTCTTAACTGAGAATGGAATTGTCCATAATCTCACAGCTCCATATACTCCACAACAAAATGGTGTATCTGAGAGAAGAAATCGTACATTGTTGGACATGGTTCGATCAATGTATAATCTTACTAATCTTCCTTTGTCTTCTTGGGATTATGCTCTAGATTCAGCTATTCATATTCTAAATATAGTTCCCACAAAGAAGGTTGATAAGACACCATATGAGATATGGATTGGAAAAGCTCCGAACTTGTCTTATTTAAAGGTCTGGGGTTGTGAGGCGTATGTTAAACGTGACTCACCAGATAAACTCCAACAAAGATCTGTAAAGTGCATTTTTGTAGGATACCCAAAGGAAATAATGGGTTACTACTTTTACTACCCACCTGAGAACAAAGTGTTTGTTGCTAGGTATGGAGACTTTCTTGAAAAAGATCTTGTATCTCAAGAAGTCAGTGGGAGAATCTATGATCTGGAATATGATCAAGATAATGCATTACCTTCAGAAAATACTAGAACACTTCCTGTAGAACCTGAAAGTCTGGGTCCTCCACCGGAAGTTGAAGTAGTTCCCATTAGCAGGTCCTCTAGACCTGTGAAAGCTCCTGACCGTCTATGTCTTAATGTAGAGGTTGAGGAAACTATACTAGGGGATCTTAATGAACCTGCTAGTTATAGAGCTGCCATTAATAGTCCTGAAAGGGATAAATGGAAGGTAGCTATGAATGGGGAAATACAATCCATGAAAGATAATGAAGTCTGGATTGAAGTACATCTTCCTCCTAGTGCCAAGGTAGTTGGGAGTAAGTGGCTCTACAAGATAAAGACTGACATGGATGGAAATGCACACACCTATAAGGCTCCTCTGGTTGCTAAAGGTTTTACTCAAACTTTTAGAATTGATTACGAGGAGACTTTTTCTCCTGTAGCAGACATAAGAGCTATTAGGATTCTCATAGCTATAGCAGCATACTATGACTATGAGATTTGGCAAATGGATGTGAAAACCGCTTTCTTAAATGGTCATCTAGATGAAGACATCTATATGGCACAACAAGAAGGGTTTGAAAATCCAAAGTTTCCAAATCGTGTATGCAAACTTCAAAGATCCATTTATGGATTGAAGCAAGCATCACGACAATGGAACAAGAGATTTGATTCTGAGATTAAAAAGTTTGAATTTTCTCAGAATCTTGATGAGCCATGTGTATATCATAAAGCTAGTGGGAGTGATAATATAATTTTCCTAATTTTATATGTTGATGACATATTGATCATGGGAAAAGATATTCCAAGTTTGCAAAAGGTTAAGGCATATCTTGGAAAGTGCTTTTCTATGAAAGATTTAGGAGAAGTTGCATACATTCTGGGAATCAAAATCTATATAGATAGATCAAGGCGGTTAATTGGATTAAGTCAAAGTGCTTACATTGACAAAATATTGAAAAGATTCAATATGCAAAATTCCAAGAAAGGATATTTGCCGATGGAAGCAAAACATGGCTTATGTAATGAGTTTTGTGCTTCAACACCTGCTAAGGTGGCTCGCATGAGTAAAGTTCCTTATGCTTCGGCTGTAGGATCTATTATGTATGCGGTAAAATGCACAAGGCCAGATGTGGCGTTTGCTCAAAATATCACCAGTCAATTTCAACAGAATCCAGGTGAAATACATTGGATTGATGTTAAGCATATTCTTAAGTATTTAAGAAATACAAAGATATGTTTTTGGTATATGGTGGAGAACCAGATGCAGAACTTGATGTTACAGGTTTCTGTGATGCGTCCTTTCAAAGTAATAAAGATGATGCGAAGTCTCAGACGGGTTATGTCTTTGTTATCAATGGAGGAGAAGTAGACTGGAAGAGCAAGAAGCAGAGTACAATTGCGATGTCTACAACAGAAGCTGAATACATTGCTTCTTCAGAAGCTGCTATGGAGGCTGTTTGGATTAGGAAATTCATTTCAGGGCTTGGTGTTATGCCTTCAATTGAATTACCTATTAATATGTATTGTGACAATTCTGCTGCAATCATATTTGCCAATGAACCTGGAGTCATGAGAGGCACCAGACATTTTCTACGGAAGTATCACTTTGTTCGAGAAAAAGTTAACGAAGGAGAAATAAATCTGCTGAAAGTTCACACAGATGATAACTTAGCTAATCCAATCACTAAGGCTTTGGCAAAAGAAAAGCTTAATGAATTAGCCAAAGGCATTGGGCTTAAATTAGCTAGTAGTTTCATACATAACTGTGATTAGTATTTGGATAAAAGATATTGTAAATAATTATTATTTTAATGAAATAAAGTATTTTGGTATGTTTATTTCTATTGTTAATTATTGTTGTCCAATTTTTGCATGTTTAAATCCATGAATAAAAGTTATTCCAAATTGTTCGTTGTCAGTTAATACTTAATAATATGGGAATAATATTAAATTAAGACAAATTTGAAGGTTGGTATAATATACTTAAAGTATGTTGATGAGTAGACATGCCATTTCAGATGATATTCGATGATACTGGATATAGGACTTATCCCAACGATATGATGTTACTTTATGGATCTTGTCATTAAGTAAATTATTAATACAAATATCGCCTAAAAACGTTATTTATATTTTAACGATCTTTGCTAAGTTTTGTTAATGACAAAGTACAAACTTTAGATTGTAGTAAAACATCATTTTAGTTTTAAGTCTTGTATAACTAGTCTTTACATTTCTTTTTAAACTTAACATTGTTTTTATTTCTTTAATAAGAAAGTATTTCTTTAATAAGAAAGTGTCACATCTCATCAATGTGCATTTATGGTAAGTTTATGTGTTTGACTATCCATGAAGTTCTTACACACTTTGGAAGTATTCCATGTTTGGTGCAATGCATGTTGACTAGTATTTAGTAGATATGACATTGTTTGTCTTGGAGTGATTTATTGTAAGTTATGTTGAACAGTTCTGGCGGAACCCTGGAGGAACACGGGCGGAACCCTTCTGAGGGTGCCGCCGTGTCCGCCAGACTGCTGACTTCCTTTGGTATAAATACCAAAGCACTTGCAAGAAATGCCTCATCACTTAGAGTCATATTTTACATATATTCTCTCATTATACTCAGTAGCTACTAACTTGTGTGATTCTCTTATGTAGCAAAGGAGTTCACATATTCATCTAAGAAGTTACAAGTTTCAACTCTAAGTTGCAAGACTTGTTAGCTTTGTTGTGTATAGACTTTGGTAGTTTATACTTCATGTGTATCTTGTATAGAAGTGATCGGTTAGTATTTTAGGCCTCAAAATACGTAGTGTGTCGGGAGTTGTTGTACCCTTGTAAAAGAACTAACGGGAGTGGTTGTACCCTTGGTAAAGAACTCGACATCTAGCTTAGTGTCGGTAAAAGTATAAGCGACGATGGGAGTGGTTGTACTCGTGTTAAAGAACTCGACATCTAGCTAAGTGTCGGTAAATGTGTAAGCGACGTTGTAAAGGTTTCTCCACCGGGAAAGGAGCTTGTTGATTAGTGCTTATAACTCTCGAGTTGGAAACTCGGGGCGTGGATGTAGGGCAAGGAAAAAGAGTCCTTGTAGCCGAACCACGATAAACAATCGTGTTGTGGTTTGATCGTTTCTTTCTTTATCTTTGCTCATTACATATTGTCTTTAGTTAGAATTGCTAATCACACGTAAAGCTTTTCAAAGAACTAAACAAGTAAAGTTGTGTTTATATTTTTAAACAAACGTAAAGCTTTTCAAAGAACTAAACAAGCAAAGTTAGGATTGTTAATCACAAGTAAAGCTTTTCAAAGAATGAAACAAGTAAAGTTAGAATTGTTATTCACATGTAAAGCTTTTCAAAGAATTAAACTTGCAAAGTTGTACTTGCATCTTTGAACAAACGTCAAGCTAAACAGATAATCAAGTTAAAAAGCAGTAAACTATTCAACCCCCTTCTAGTTTTCCACAATTCGCATCAGGAGCTACGTTACTCAAGATCTTTAAAATAGAATGTATTTTAAAACTTGGATCGATCCATGGATTTTGAAAATCTCAAAGAAGGGCAACCTATTCAAAACCCACCACTATTTGAATAAGAAAACTTCCTTGAATGGAAAAGTATATTTGAAAACTATGTAAAATCAATTGATCAACATCTTTGGCATATTATTTCTATTGGTGATTTCAAACCAACGAAAACAAGTTTTGAAAACCAAGATGACTATTCTAAACTTGATAAAAATATTAAATCTAAGATAATGATTTATAAAGCTTTATCAAGTACCGAATATGAAAGAATGTATTTTTGTCAAACGGCTAATGATATTTGGAAAAATATAATCAACTTTCATCAAGAAATATGTCAAGTCAAAGATGATCAATTTGATCTTACATATGAATTAGAAGTTTTAGAAAAACAAATTGATAGATACTTAGTAGAAGTTAATACATGTGCTACTAGTTTAAATGTTTTAAATGAAGGTACAAGTGAAGATGAGTACGTGTGTCTTGATGAACTTGCTTGCGAATCATGGAATGAAACGGATGTAGACGAAGACAATGATTTGGTGGGTGATTGTCAATTTATTGAAACAACAAGCAAGGTACATGTTGAAACCAAATATTTTTGCTTTGACACGTTTATCTTTGAATTTTCTAAATTAGAAAATGAGTCTAAACTTTTAGGTAACATGAACCTAAAAACCATCTTTAACAATAAGTCTTCAAAATCTTTTGTGAATAACTTTGAAAAGGAAATCTTGTTAGAAGATAAAATGTCTAGACTTGAGAGTAATGTTGAAATTAATCTAGAATGTAAATTATGTTTAGAATACAAACATGAGATTAAAAAGCAAAATGAGAAAGGAAAAATGCTAGCTAAATTTGATGAAAGCTCAAAATCTCTTGAAAGATTGTTGAGGACTCAAAGGTTGTTTGAAGATAAAACCGGATTAAGATTTAACTCAAAAGCACCATCAACTAGTAAAACAAAGCAAGTAAAATTTGTTAAACCTAGAAGAGAAATTTAGAGATAATTCAATCTCAAATAGAAACTCATGATAAAAGGATTAAGATTATCATGCTCTATGCTTTTATATGATTATCTAACCTTCTTGGATACATGAGTAATTGAGTTTCCAAGCGTGTCGTCAAACCAAGATTTTACGCTTTGTGTTTATTCTCTTGATAGCATCTCTATGCAATTTAAAAGGTACGCATTACTTCAACTTGACTTTGATTGTCTCTTGTTTCTAGCATTATGTGTTGTAGTATGTATTATTAGTAGTATTCTAAAGTGTTTACCTGCTATTAGTAATAACAATGATTAGATTCTCTAAGACAAGGAATTTCGTCGTTAGTACTAGTAGGAGATATAAGGTGTTTCGGTTCTTTAACCATCAAGAGATAAACATGAGAAAACTCTTGAGTAAGTCTCCCTCAACTCTTGCTTACAAGTGAGCTAACTAAGAATTTCCTAAGTGTTAAAATGTACTTTTGTGATGCTTGCAAAACAAACCTTTGTAAAACAACATTCTTAAACACCATACCTTGGGTCTTAAATTGTGTTTTACTTCAATCACTCCTTTATGATAATTTCACATAAAACATACAAGGTGAAATAATTCACATTAGCATACATTAGGATGTGTGGAAGAAAATGAGTTTTCAACATCTAGGATTTACACATCAAATGTGACACTTAGTCTTATGATGTTGTACCTCTTGGACTTTTTCAAAACAAATAAAGTTCGTAATGTCCTAAGTAAGGAAACCCAAAGAGTCGAGGAGTCGTTGAATACAACATTTAACGAGTGATCTCCTCCTTCTAAGATATCATCTTTGGTAGATGATGACTTAGTCGAAAGTCCAATGATGGCAAGACAAGTATGTTGTGTAAAACATTAAGGATAAAAGTACAAAATAACATCTTCTCACCTTGAGTCAAACATTGAATCAAGCAAAATTGACATAAGTTATAAAACTTGATTTATAGGTCATAGTTGTGTCTAAACAAATTCAACAAAAACAGTTTTTGGAATTTAGAGTAAAACAACTAGTGAAACAAAATTGATTTTTCAAAAGTAATCAAGTGATTGTAGTGTCAATATTTGAAAGACTTTTTGATAATAAAAGCAAGCCCCAAAAGCAAGGGATTTTAACTTAAAGACATTCCTAGTTACTCTCTTGTTCTCAATGGTTAAGTTATTAATGACTTATCAAGAATGAGATTAGCAAATCCGTAGGTAAAACTAAACTTAGAGAAATGTTCGGAAGACTACTTGTTCTCATAACAATTAGATCCAACATTATGTTTAGTGTTTGTCTATGTGCTCGTTTTTAGAGAAGATCCTAAAACAACTATTTCGAAAGAGCTTGTTTGGATTCATCATAAGGTACTACACAACTAGGATTATGGTATCCCAAAAGAACGGGAATAGAAACCATAGTGTATGCCAAATGGAATTATGTCAGTAATAAGTTGATAAGAAAAGCCCAAGTGGTACTTGCACTTTTATATTTTCTTACCCAATGATTCTCCTAAACGCGTAAGATTCTCAAATTAGTATCGGATGGAGAAGCACATCAACAAGCTCCACTTGAACAAGCTAACTCACGTTGACAACGGAATTCATCTCATCAACATTGTTATCCCTTCAACAAAGGAAGCATCGACTTCAGCGACAATTCAATCCATTATGTTCTTAATTGACATATTGTGATCCATCATCATCGTCTTGGTAAAAATGTTCATTGAGGAACATCTTAACTAAGAAAGTCGTATACGTTAACCATTCTATCAACGTTTTCACAAAACCTCTTGAATGAGAAGCATTCATCAACCCTAGGCTTAGTCAAAGACTCATAAGACCTAAAACCTTAGTTTTGAACATTAGGATAAAACCACAAAAATCAAGACAATCCTTTTTGAATCAGTTCCCACGGAACCCTCCCTTTGGTTCCGCCTGGTCCGCCAAATCTGCAGGATGTTTTATTTTTAATTTCTAAACCAAACACCCTCTTAACTTAATCATTCACTTGTTCTTTCACCATCATCTCATCACATTCACCTTGTGATATATCTCAGCCCATAAGATTCACAAAATGAGCAAAACTTCAAGCATCTTCCTCATAACCTTTCATCACTCAAACCTCAAACAACCAATGTGAAATGAGAAACCGAGTTATCCTTTGTCATATCAATATCGAGTCATCCACCATTTCCATGCCCTCAAAAAAACCAAGAGTCAATATCATCTTCACCAATAACTCCACCTAGTCATCTTCACAAGAAGATTCAACAATGTAACCAAACAAATGTGTCATCCCCACTATAACCTAACCTATTAAGATTAAACCACCTTTCATGATACATAAACCTATGTTCACCCTTGTGTCGCTCTTCGAAACAAAGGGCAATTGTCATATCCATACTCTCATTAACATATTTGTCTATGTCGTCAAAAGTCAAGTGAATTTCATTATGAAATGCGTCTCTTTCACTTTCTAGCAAGTGAAGAACACAAAGAAGATATCCAAGCTTTAAGTGTTGTCAAGCAATCACCACCTCATTTCACATATCCACTCTCGGTCGTCAACCATACTTTACCACCGTTCACCACATTGTTAAAACAAATGAAAAACGTTATTGAAACATCACTTGCATTATAAAACGTTTTTAAGCATCAAAATGAGTCAAGTTAACCGCACCTCCATATTGTTTTCATATAGGCACACACTAGAACATACACATTACAATAGTCGTTTACTTAGACTAAAATGTGAAATTTTGATTTTCTAGGAATCATCATGCCTCCTCTAACTCACTACGACCACAAGGACACCATCAAGTACCTACCCAAACACCACAAAACCAAAGGTCTTACTCAAACTCAAATCATTGTCTTCAAAGCCTTAGAAAAACGATATGTCCATAAAGGTAGAACCATTGATCCATCCTTCTTAGAAGGTACAAACCTCTACACGGAATTTGCCACAATCAACTTTGAGTGCCTCTTAGAAATTGACGAGCCTATTTGTTCTAGGTTCATTTTAGAATTCTATGCATCCGTCACCCTCTCCAAGGATGAGTATGGTCGCATGTCTATTAACTTTAGGGCTAGTAGTCATCAATACTCCTTCACTCTCGAGGAGTTTGCTCAAATCCTAGGTGTCCCAAACCATGGTACTTGCATCTACTTCGACTTGCACTCCCTCTCAACTCTTGACACACTCTTTGACCGCATCCATCCCTATGATACCCCTCTTGTGTCCAAAGATGAACTTCGTGACCACCTCTTCATTAGGACCACCAACACTAGGAGAACTAGAACTGGAAATGAGGTCATCAAGGACCCATATGGAATGGAATTCAATGAACTCAAGCCCCAATTCAAGAAATGGGAAGAACTCCTTAGAGCCAATGTAATTAGCACCATAGGAAACCGGGATCACATCAATGTTTGCCTTTGCTACATGCTCTACTCCTTGTCCGTTAGGCAACCCTTCAACCTTGCCTACTACATGACCAAGAGAATGGCCGACATTCCCGTGCAAGGCACACCGTCTATGCCGTATGGAATGCTCTTGACCCGTCTCTTTAGGTTCATCTCTCCCATTCCATCAACTCCTAGAGGTCTTCACCTAGACTACTCTCTTATTCCATACGCTTTTGTCCCACTAAGTGATAGGAGAATCTACAAAGCCCAAGGTAAACATTTTCCAACTCTAGGCTTTGCCCAACTCTAGGCTCCCACCTCTAGAATACATTTTCCAACTTTCGGATAGTCCAAATGAGTCAGCGGAGTTCAAGCAAAGAAAGGGGATGTTCAAAAACATCGAGAGATTTCTTGGAAAGCTCAAGAAGAAGATTGACCGTCTATGAGAGCGGGTGTGTAGGAGTGCTTGGCATTAGGTGTTATTTGAACAATTTGGTCATTTAAACATTACGTGTTATGTATTTGTGTGTTGGTAAGATATTTGGTACTATTTGGAACTTGTAGGAACTAACAATGATGCAGGAAGACAACATTTGGCAAGTTCTCAAATTTTCATGTTTATGAAATTTTCACTAAGTATAGTGAAATTCTCGACCCCCCGGTAAAAGTCCTATGGTATGTGTGTTTACATGTCCAATTTTTGCATTACCTAACCAAATATGCATTATCTTTTTGATTTTAGGAGTTTTCGAAAAATTTGAAAAACATCTCGCGGGTCAAAAATGCGGACTGCCAAGTTTTTCAGGTCTGGCGGATCTGGCGGCACCCATAAATGGGTTCCGCCAGTGTATTTTCCGGGCAACCCAGAAATGGCCCAACGGACCAGACGGAACCCAAAACAGGGTTCCGCCTGTGTATCGCGAGGGTTCCGCCAGTCACCTGCAGAAAATTTTTGTCATTTTTCTTAAGTTCAAAACTTGTAAAGTGTCAAACCATTATCCTAAGTGAGAAACATCTTCCATTAACTCCAATAACCATATTAGGACAACTCTCACTCACTAAAACAATTAGGAAGTCACTTCCCTCCAAAAATTCAAATTCAAACATAACTAACCCAATGATCCTTCAAACCATTGGAACATTTTCAACCAAATCACATCCCATGATCACAAAGCATTGAGTGCATATGTTGGTCTTTCACTCCACCCTATTCCATTGGATTGACATCAAATGATGTGACAAGTTCATGAAAATCATTTGAAACCTCAATCTTTGAATGGTAGAACATCAAATCCAAACACCCATTTCAACATCTCTTTCACCCTATAAATTTGAAAGTTTTGCAACAATTCAAACCACACCATCACCATCAAAATACCCTCTCTCAAAACCACACCTTTGAAATGACTAAATCCAACACCTCATCCGAGTCATCAAAATCTTTGGCAAAAACCACTAAGATTAGTGTTAAACCTTGTTGCTTCAACAAAGTCATCGAGTCAAGCTCATCATCTTCAAGTGATGCTTCACTTAACATTTGTTCACCTATCCAAGATTTTCTTAACCTTACTACCTTAACACCATCCACAACATCTTGCAATACCAATGTGATCACTATTCAAGATTTGCTTAATCTTGCTACTTCAACACTTACACCAATGGAACTTTTCCATACACCACCAACATCACCACATCCACTATTGAAAACTTTTGAAAACCTATAACCTAAACCATCAAGCCCTCCATCATTGTCACTCTTTGACACCATTGCCAAAACGGAAACCCAACAACAACCAATATTTCAACCAAATGAGTCATTGGATGATGCACCTCATCCACCGTCATTGCTTGAGAGTTTGGCTTACCGTTATGCTAGACCCTAAATTTTTCCAAATGATCAAGGTCATACACACCTACAATCATTTGTGTTTCACCCCATTTACAAACACCTTCATGGTAATCCTTCCGGAAAACCAAGCTTACACCATTTTGTTCAACAACAACAACCACAAAAACAACAAAACCACCACCTTTCACAAATGAAAAACCAAAGTCATTGCTTGACCAAAATGAGCCTTTTGACCACAACCAACCACCACAACAAGAGTATCACCACTCAAAACCATTGTTGTTTCACCCTATCTACAAAGACATCCATGGACCTCTAACCAATAAAATGAGGTTTATACTAAACCATATTTTGGATCGTCTCAAGTTTAGAGTCTCCAAAATGAAACAAAACCGTTTCTTTTGGAAAATATTTCTCATTAAAACCAACAAACCAAGTTTAGAGCGCCAACACCACCTCAAGTTTAGAAAACCAACATCAAAACCAACAAACCAAAACCGTTTCACCTCCACAACATTCAAAACAAAACCCGCTACACCATCCAACACACACTTTCATCCTTAAACAATCTTAGCCTTGTTTTTGGAAAATGTTTCTCATTAAGGAAAATGAGGGTTTCCTTATAGGATTTTATGTTCTTAGTTTCTTTTTATTTTTATTTTTATTTTTAGAAGTAGGATGTTTTCTTCCTAATTTCTTGTCCTTGACTTTCTAAGAGTCAAAATTTAACATGAAATGAACTTCTTTCTACTACAAGGTGTGCATTGTTTGTTGACCATTTAGGTATGATGAGTAAACTATACCTAGCTATGGTAGCATACATATATCTTGTGTTTTAGAAACTAACCTTTCTTTTTGTAGGATTATTATCCATGTTTTCTTTCCTTGATACTCCATTTAGGGGAGTAATGTTCAAGGGGGAGCATGTGTATTGCATTATTCCGCTTCGCAACTCTTAGTTGTGTTTTAGACATGAAATGCTTTCATGACTTGTCTTGTGCGGCAACTAACACTTTTTCTTGTAGGTTCAAAATCCATGTCTCCTCTCTTGGCACTCCATTTAGGGGAAGTATCGTCCAAGGGGGAGCAAGTGCATACTTCCGCTTCGCTACTCTTCTTTTTTGTTTTGACAAAAAGGGGAAGAATTTATATATAAACTTGTTTCAAAAAAAATTTTTGCATATCACATCATCTTAGCAAAAACAAGTTTTTATACTAACTTTATAAGACTTAACACTAAAACTAGTATCTTACTTATAAATAAAGTTTATGTTTTGTCATCAACAAAAAGGGGGAGATTGTTAATACAAATATCGCCTAAAAACGTTATTTATATTTTAACGATCTTTGCTAAGTTTTGTTAATGACAAAGTACAAACTTTAGATTGTAGTAAAACATCATTTTAGTTTTAAGTCTTGTATAACTAGTCTTTACATTTCTTTTTAAAATTAACATTGTTTTTATTTCTTTAATAAGAAAGTAGTTCTTTAATAAGAAAGTGTCACATCTCATCAATGTGCATTTATGGTAAGTTTATGTGTTTGACTATCCATGAAGTTCTTACACACTTTGGAAGTATTCCATGTTTGGTGCAATGCATGTTGACTAGTATTTAGTAGATATGACATTGTTTGTCTTGGAGTGATTTATTGTAAGTTATGTTGAACAGTTCTGGCGGAACCCTGGAGGAACACGGGCGGAACCCTTCTGAGGGTGCCGCCGTGTCCGCCAGACTGCTGACTTCCTTTGGTATAAATACCAAAGCACTTGCAAGAAATGCCTCATCACTTAGAGTCATATTTTACATATATTCTCTCATTATACTCAGTAGCTACTAACTTGTGTGATTCTCTTATGTAGCAAAGGAGTTCACATATTCATCTAAGAAGTTACAAGTTTCAACTCTAAGTTGCAAGACTTGTTAGCTTTGTTGTGTATAGACTTTGGTAGTTTATACTTCATGTGTATCTTGTATAGAAGTGACCGGTTAGTATTTTAGGCCTCAAAATACGTAGTGTGTCGGGAGTTGTTGTACCCTTGTAAAAGAACTAACGGGAGTGGTTGTACCCTTGGTAAAGAACTCGACATCTAGCTTAGTGTCGGTAAAAGTATAAGCGACGATGGGAGTGGTTGTACCCGTGTAAAAGAACTCGACATCTAGCTTAGTGCCGGTAAATGTGTAAGCGACGTTGTAAAGGTTTCTCCACAGGGAAAGTTGATTAGTGCTTATAACTCTCGAGTTGGAAACTCGGGGCGTGGATGTAGGGCAAGGAAAAAGAGTCCTTGTAGCCGAACCATGATAAACAATCGTGTTGTGGTTTGATCGTTTCTTTCTTTATCTTTGCTTATTACATATTGTCTTTAGTTAGAATTGCTAATCACACGTAAAGCTTTTCAAAGAATTAAACAAGTAAAGTTGTGTTTATATCTTTAAACAAACGTAAAGCTTTTCAAAGAACTAAACAAGCAAAGTTAGGATTGTTAATCACAAGTAAAGATTTTCAAAGAATGAAACAAGTAAAGTTAGAATTGTTATTCACATGTAAAGCTTTTCAAAGAATTAAACTTGCAAAGTTGTACTTGCATCTTTGAACAAACGTCAAGCTAAAAAGATAATCAAGTTAAAAAGCGGTAAACTATTCAATCCCCCTTCTAGTTTTCCACATAAATCATAAGAAGTTATCCTCAGACTTGAGATACAAGATAATGGTCATAAATGTAGTACATTTTTGTGGAACAACTTAACGCTATACGTAACTGGTAGTCATAAGGGTTGTTTTCGAAAGTGTTACAAAGTTTGTGTGTTTTGCTTGTAGTCAATATAGAATTTGTTCCTTCAAATTAATTTTTTGGAGTTTAATACTGCTGGGCCCCTCGTAGGGTTGTCAAGGTGTTTGCGTGGCCACGCCCAAGGTCTTTCCTGAAATGTTCAGATGATTTAGTAATCTTGTCAATCACTAACAACGAGAAACAGAATGGTTAAATAAGGAATGACCTAGATCCATATCCTTATTAACGTAGTATTAGTAACAAAAGGATAATAATAATGACAAATCATTAAAAGGTTTTCCAGGAGCCTTACTCGAGTTGTACTAGAGGCATCGGCATTTTGCAAGGCGCTAACCGATGTGATCACAATATTATGATATGTCTAAGTGAGAGTTAGTTTTATAGATGATAAAATAATATATGTGTGTTAGGATCGAACTCGAGATCACGTGATTACACACTTTACATATGAAAAGTAAATGAATAATAATTATATATAAATGTTATATTAATTATTAAAAACATAAACACGTAACGATCGTTAACATTTAATGGAAAAGGCTAATGACCGTTAGACGAATAAAAGAAAAGGGACTATAGATGAAAATTGGAATGTCAAGAAGACTCTAGAACCCCTTGTGGGTTGCATGGGCCGATCGGACATAAGGAGGATCCACCTCCTTTGTGTCTTGAGCTCCAAGTTTTCTATCCTATATAAACACACAAGGATTAATGGTTTTCTCACAACTTCAACACATAATCTTGTGTGTGCTTTTCTCTCCTCTTCTCCTTGCAATTTTTCGACACCCCACTAAAGTTTAAGGGAGTCGAAACTTTGTGATCTCAAGTGTTTGTGTTTGTTTTACTTGCATAAGCGTTTACTTGAAGTAGTACGTGTGTACAAGAACGTGATTCAAACAAATTATTGTTTGTTTCTTGGATTTATTCTTTGAATCCACATAAACCCTAATTAGGGTTCTTGAGTTGAAGATTTGCATCAATTGGTTCTTGTTCGGGCTAGAATCACTACGGTACGTTTACTATTTATATTTGATTAATTAATTACATATTATATGATCTTGTTATAATTGCTTCTGCTATGCTTACTTGATGTTATTGGTTTATTTATATGCATGTCATGATATTATAATTCCAACATCAAGAGCTTGGTTCGAAGTTCTGGAAGCTAGGTTCGAAGTTCTGGAAGCTAGGTTCAATAGTTTGAAGGTTCTTGTTGATCGGTTCGTGATAGCAAGGTGCAACAAGGTTAGTTGACAGAAAAAGGGTCTTGAAGCTTCGGTTTTTGTCCAGGTACTTGCGACAAGGAGACGCTTCAATAGGGTCTTTTGGTGTTCGTTTTCTGGAAGGAGCAGAAGGTGTTTCTGTTTGGGCTACCAGGTTCGACGGCAAAAGGTTTTTTAAGTTTTCGAGTTGTCGAGGATTATCGACACGGGTTAAAGAAAGCTTAAAGGGTTTTTTGATTTTTGGTTTAGAAGATCGATAGGTTGCTGGTGTGTTTGGGTTTGTCGATTTTTCGACAAAGAACATTATCAGGTTTCTTGATTTTCGTTTTGAAGATCAAGGTTTAAGTTACAAGGTTCTGTTTTTGAAGTTTTGGTTCAGAAATCAGAAGGCACAAAGGTTTCTTGAAGTTCGGTTTTTTACTTCAAAGGTGTAGGGTTTTGTCTTGCAAACGTGTTTCATAAGTTAGGTTCTTGGGTTCGTCGATAGTCGATAAGAAGGTTGAAGGTTTTCTGTTGTTGTTGGGTATCAACAAACAGGCCGTTCAAAAAAGTCTTCAAGTAGCTTGGATTTCAGGTTTTTGAAGCTTCAAGGTAGTCGAGTTTTGCAAGATTTTTGGATTAACAAGAATCGGTTTGCAAAGGTTCATATATATCGACAAGGTGCGTGATATCAAGTTTTGTCAAGCAAGAGGAAGGTCGTTTGTTTGGTGTTCTGTTTTCAAAAGACAAATACAACAAAAATAAATTACTTTATGCATGCAAGTATTTTTTAAGGTTACATTCATGTGAAGGATCTAGCTTGTTGCATGCACTAGGAAATTATCGACTAAAGAACGTTGGTTCTTTGCATACAAACTTCAATTGTCAAAAGGGTAATAGATTAAAGGGTTGTTTGAATAATATTTTTTATTCTTGGTGGGATTAAAGCCAAGTCTAATAAAAGATTTGTATTTTTGGTAAATAAAACATTCGCTTTTATTATCATTATTTTTATTCAAACAAAGGTTGATAATTTGAAGGGATTACGTAAAAAGTACTTTGTTTAGTTCGGTGTTGTGAGGCTTATTACATCACGAGGTTATCAGAATAAACAAAGGGTAAAAAAATGATGATGGGGACCAAGTTTGGCATCAAAAACTTCGATGGAAAGAATGACTTTGGGTTATGGCAGGTAAGGATGAAAGCTTTGTTGGAATAGCAGGGATTAGCTGCGGGATTGGAGGAATTACCAGCAACTACAATAGTGGCGTACGATAACGTCATTCAGAAAAAGGCTTACAGCACATTGATCTTATATTTAGGTGATCGGGTCCTACGGGAGATCACCGAGGAGATGACTGCAACGGGGATTTGGAAAAATTTAGAGACTTTATACATGACAAAGTCTTTAGCTAATCGCTTGTACTTGAAGAAGAAGTTATATGCTTTTCACATGCATCCGGGTAAGAGTCAGTCTGAACATATTGATGAGTTTCATAAGCTGGTAGGTGACTTAGCGGCTATAGATACTGCTATATCGGATGAGGATCAGGCATTATTATTACTCACATCTTTACCATCGTCTTACGGTAATTTCGTGGATACTTTGTTATATGGTCGGAATACTTTGAAGCTAGAAGACATAATCGCGACACTTCATTCTAGGGGACTTCAGAAGATGACGGAACCAAGGTTGATGGTGGTGAAGGGCTGTTTGTGAGGGGCAAGTCTGATCAAACTGATATGCAATAGGGTAAAGGTAGCGCGTGGTCAAAATCACAGGGAAGAAGTAGTAGACTCAAGTGTTATATATGTCAGTCTGAGGAGCATTTGAAGAGGGATTGTCCCAGGTATAATCACAAGAAATCTCAAGGTTTTGTCAGGAATGAATATCAGGTATCCAGTTCTGGAGCTGATGGGTATGACATTGCTAATGTTATGATGGCTATGAATGTTGAACAACTGTTGTACTAGATCATGGATTCAGGGGGCTTATACCATATGACATACATGAGAGATTACTTGTTTGATTTTGAGGAGTATGACGGTGGTAATGTACTGCTAGGTGATGGCAGGGAATGCCGTGTACATAGGACGGGTAAGGTTTAAGTACATATGAGGGATGGGTCAAGTTTAGTTTTGGACAATGTCAAGTATGTTCCGGAATTAAGGCGAAACTTGATATCGCTGGGTACTCTTGAAAAAGAGGGTTTTACCATGAAGATACAGTCGGGCAGGATCAAGGTTATAAAGGATTCTCTGGTGGTTTTATCAGGAACAAGGAAGGCTAATTGCGTATATACTCTGGATGGTCAGACAGTGACCAGGAAGACATTAAAGGGTATGAAGCAGTTAGGATAATCTCAAACTGGGAGGAAGATCAAGACATGCAATGTTTTTGATTCTTGTAATCAGAGGTCTACACAATAATGTATGAAGAGTGGGGTCGCCAAACATTTGGGTGTTGCAGGGATACAACAGCAGAATGGGTTGGTTAAGAAGATGAATGTGACACTTTTGGATAAGGTACGTTGTTTTCTGATTCAGTCTGGTCTGTCCAAGGTTTTTTTGGGCAGAGGATACAACCATGTCTACATATCTAATGAATAGGTCACCATCATCAATGATTGGACTCAAGACGCATATAGAGATGTTAGGGTTTTTTGGTTGGCTTGCTAGTAATAAGCAAGGGATGCTTGAACCGGTTAAGGTCAAGTGCATATTCCTGGGATAACATGAAGATATAATGGGTGATAAGCTTTGGAGGTTAGATGACGTTACTTTAAAGGCAGTGCTTTATAGGACTATGGGTTTCAATGAGAGTGGGGAATACAAGAAAACTTTTATTGGTTTTGGTGTAGGTACGAGTTCAGTGCATGTGTTGCAGGGAGTTGAGTTTGAGGTAGAACCGCTTAGGGATCATACATTTGAGGTGGAACCTCAAGGGAATGTCGGTCAGGTAGCTGGTTCACAGGAAGTACAAACTCGGTATTTGATAGACTATCATTTAGCACGTGATAGGGAGCAACACTTAGCACGGGAACTAAACAGGTATAGAGAAGACATTAATAAGGCTGCTTTTGCAGTTGCTGAAGTAGATAAGATAGATACACATGAGTCATTGACTTTCAATGATACAGTTGCTTGTGAGGTGATTTCCAAATGGAAGGCTGGATTGAAAGAAGATATGGATATTCGGTCAGATGTGTATGTGCTCAGTAATGGTTGCAGGAAAAGTAGTGACGACAACGACAACTATTACTGTGAGTATACACCAGGTATGTTCATACATCTATTTCTCTATATAGATGGTATGGTTTTTTTCTTGCGGATGCAAGGCTGAAATCTAAGGTACCAAGGGATTGTTGGATAAAGCAAAAGGAAGTATACTTGGTATGGAGATCATTAGGGATCAGAGTGGTAATACTTTGAGGGGGTCACAGTCCAGGGTTTACAACTGGAAGTTGGTAAAGACTTTGTTGGAGGGACGCTCCATACTGTCGTTGGAGGGTAGTCTATCAGGGGACTGTGATGTGGAAAAGAATAGTAAGTGGTCATATATACGTGTTGTTGGAAGACGGGAGTATCAGATGGTCTGCACGAGACCTGACATAGCATCTGTAGATGTGGGTATGGTCGATAGGTTCGATCATGGATTACAGACAGACGTACAGGTTTTTTTAGATTTTGACTACGCTATGGGTAGATTGATCACTGTCATGGGTAGATCAATCATAAGGTACGGGTTTATGATACAAGGATGTGCAGGAAGCTCGGAAGCTAAGATGTTGCACATGGAGGCTTTGTCAACAACTGAAGCGACATATATGACACTTATGGAGGCTGCAAAGGAGGCTATTTGGCTAAAGGGACTCTCGATAGAGTCAGGAGCTAAGCTAATGTTAGTAGCGGTTATTGCTACTAGTGCGTGGATGAAGGCACACCCCTATCCGAGGTTCAAGTGCTGGTTGAAGCTACTGCGTATCGGAGATTGCTAATATGATACTAAGGTGGAAATTGTTGGTATTTTAGTATCTATATTAATAAAGTAGAGGGTTTAATATGTATTTATTAGCTTATGATGAATATAGTCGGTTAAGACTTTCTTTAGTCAAATAGGATAACTTTAGGATAACAGCTTGTTGTCTTGACTTGTACTCCAAATTAAGGAGTCGGTTTCTTTCTTCTAATAGGAACCAAAATCTTCCCCTCATCTTTATAAAAGGAGGTGAGGGTAAGGGGTTTATTGTACCATTTTTTTTCCATCGTTCTCAACAGATAATCGTTTGGGAAAAAGATTACGTGTCGTTTACTTTTCTGTCGTGTTGTGTTTTTATTCATTCGTATCGAAGTTCCGCATTCATAGCACCCAGGTTTGTTGGTTGATTACCAACATTTGCTTTTTTTTTCTTTTTTTTTCCTTTTTTTTAACCAACAACCCTCTTTCCTTTTCTTTAAAATAAAAAATACAAACATTAGCTAAACACGTTTTCTTTATTTTCAAATATTTATGAAAACTAATAGAAAACAAAGGAACTTTTTCTAACTATAACGCATTTTTCATATTCCCTTCATCTCATATTATGTGTCCATAATGGAATTTTTGGATTTCTCAAATTAAGTGTCTACTTGTACCTTTCAACCAATAAGATGAGATTTTAATGGGTAAAAATAATATTTGATTGGACGGGAGTATTAATAGATGTCATTTCTTGAGCAAAATAGAATCCACAACCCGGCAACCCACCCGTTTAATATAACCAACGACAACCACCTTAAACCCTGATTTCCAACCAGGGCCTAAACCCTAATAAACTCTCCATCTCCGCCGCTTAAACTACCCACCATTTCCACACATGCCCATTAAATTCCTGACATCACTCACCCGTATACTCACCATGAAAACCAACCCATCATTCACACGTGCCTTCCCTCACAAACTCAAGTACAAGAACTACTCAAAACACGCATCTGGTAGTACTAGTACCAACAAGTCCTTGATACAAGATGAGGCTGAGCTTAGTGACTGGGTTAATGACTTGAAACATGATTCTTTTAAGAAATCTAGCCTTTATAGTGACAGTGACAATGATAATGGTAATAGTAATGGTTTTGATGATGGGAGAGGTGGTAGGGGTGGTGGTGGGGGTAGAGGGTTTGATGGGAAGAGGAAACGAGATAGCGAATTTGGCGGTTTTGGCGGTCGGGGTGAATCGAGTGGGAGAGGGCGAGGGGGAAGGGGTTCGGGTGGTTCGAGAGGTGGAGGGAGGTTTTCGGGTGAAATGGGGAGAAGAAATGATGGGTTTGTTAGCGAGTTTAATAAAGGGGGTCGGGGTTCGTTTGCTAAAGGGAAGGAAAGTTTTGGTGGTGAGAGAAGGGGTGATGACGGGTTTGTGTCGAAAAGGAGAGATGATAGGTTTAGTGGTGGTGGGCGAGGGGGACGAGGGGGAAGGGGAGGTGGGAAAAGTGTGGGTAGAGGGAGTATGATGGTGTTGGACGAGGATGAGAGTGAGGAGGAAGAGGGGCGGAAGAATGTGATTAATAAGTTTACGGAGTTGATTAGTGATGATGAGGATGATGATGATGATGATGATGATGATGAGAGTGGTGAGGAGGACGTTGAAGATGTTGATGATGATGGGATTGTAGAAAAGGCGGTGAAAGTGAATCCGCCTAGAGTTTCACCGGATGGAAGTGAATCTTATCTAAGTGAGACGAGGTACGTTACTTCAAGTTTTTAAAATTTTATGTTCTTGATTTATCAAACAAGTTATTTGTAATGCTGTTTTAATAAAGACACGACTTTTATAGAAGTTGTGAATGATCACACTATTGAATTGAATTAAACTGAATACTATATAGTCTATAGATGTATATATGTATGCATCACTAAGGTAGTTGGATTATTTCAGTTAGCCACTTGTTATTTTCTGTTTAGAGTATTTCTAACCATCATGGTGATGCACATTCATACTCTACTACACATGCCCTTTCAATTCAATGAATAACATGAATTACCTTATTCAAATACCCTTCTCCAATATATTTTGCTCTCACTAAGTTCACTCTATTGCATACTAAATTCCATATTGAGCCAATTCATTACGAAATTGGTCCATTTGGAACTGTCAAAGATGTGCTAGACAAAGTTAGTGTTTTCCTCGATAAACATATCTGAACTTTTCACAGGTTTGATCAATGTGCAGTGTCACCACTGTCTCTAAAAGCAATTAAGGATGCTGGCTACGAAAAGATGACTGTCGTACAGGAGGCGACACTTCCTGTAATACTTAAAGGTTTGTATTTTCCAAAGCTAATCTGAAAAATTGAGTGTAGACAGTTCACTAGTTTGTTACTTATTTATGTCATTTAAGTTGACTTTGTACACAACTATTTCAAGAAAGCGGCACACTGTAAATGACTTCTTTTTATCTCACTTTGATAACTATATAAAACTTAATAAGAAACAGAACAAAATAAGATTTCAATTCTTGATTAAGGTTTGACCTTGAGGTTAAAACGGACCTTCGATATTGGCCATACATATAGTGATATGTAATTTGAGCTGTGAATGTAATGATACTTGTTCTAATCGATTTCAACTTTTCAGGGAAGGATGTTTTGGCTAAGGCTAGAACAGGCACTGGAAAGACTGTTGCATTTCTGGTAAGACACTGCAACTTGCCATTATTAATTCAGTGTTTGATTTTGATCTTAACATCAGACATGTGTAAAAACTTCTTTTTTTTCTTATAATTTTCTAAAATATGTATTATTCTCAGCTCCCATCAATTGAAGCTGTTGTGAAATCGCCAGCTGTTGGCCGTGATCAAAAGCGTCCCCCAATTCTTGTCCTTGTTGTATGTCCTACAAGAGAGCTTGCAAGTCAAGCTGCAATGGAAGCTAACAAATTGATAAAATATCATACATCCGTTGGTGTTCAAGTTGTCATTGGAGGCACTCGACTTGCTCTAGAACAAAAACGTATGCAAGCAAGCCCTTGCCAGGTCTGCTGTTGCTCTGTTAATTTTAAAATTTAGTATTAGTTCTTAAATTTGTGATTGTTGATATTAAAAGTTTGTATTAGTTATCAAATTTTAATTCCTTTTCGAATAACAGATTCTTGTAGCCACTCCAGGAAGACTTAAAGATCATATTGAGAATACAGCCGGATTTGCCACTAGGTTAATGGGGGTCAAGGTCTTGGTTCTTGATGAAGCTGATCATCTTTTGGATATGGGATTCCGTAAAGACATTGAAAAGATCGTTGCAGCCGTCCCAAAGCAGCGACAAACACTTTTATTTTCAGCCACAGTACCACCCGAGGTTTTTTTCTTATTCTAGTGTGGTAATTTCTTTATACCCTTTAGGTGAATCGCTTGTCTATTGCGACCTTTTCAAATGTATTTTTCTGATGATAAGGTCCGTCAAATTTGCCATATCGCGTTGAAAAGAGATCATGAATACATCAACACTGTTCGTGAAGGTAGTGAAGAGACTCACACACAGGTATGCTATCTATATGCTTGTTTTGAATGCTCATTAACTAATATATTTTGTAGCTAATCAGGATTTTGCATTTTATATAGGTCCAACAAACACATTTAGTTGCACCATTGGACAAGCAATTTTCAGTATTGTTTGCTCTCTTGAAAGATCATATTGCAGATGATACAGACTACAAGGTATGAATTCTTGAGCTTGTTAAATGTTGCATCCTTCTATCTATAAATAAGTGTTTCTGGTATTTAATGTAAGGGAAATAAATCAGAACAACCCTCTTGAGGTGTGTTTTGTACTATTCTGACCATTTGAACCTAAGCTCTTTCATAATATGTTGCCACAAAATTTACTTTTTGTGATTAAAGTGAAAGTGATTTTTGCAACACATGTCTTAGAAGAAAAGGGTCGAAAAAGTGAATTTTTTCTGTCATTATGACCATTAGGTATATGTTATTTATATGCAGGTTCTTGTGTTTTGCACGACTGCAATGGTCACGAAGCTCATCGCTGACCTACTTGGTGAACTCAAATTAAATGTAAGGGAAATCCACTCCAGAAAGCCACAGAGTTACAGAACCCGTGTTTCAGACGAATTCCGGAGGTCAAAGGGTCTTATTCTTGTAACTTCTGATGTGTCTGCACGTGGAGTTGATTATCCAGATGTTACACTTGTTATTCAGGTTTTGCTTCTCTCAAGTTTTGTCCCACATATATGAAATGCCTTTTTGATCAAAACCCGTCTGACTCGATACTAAATGCAGGTTGGGCTTCCAGCTGATAAAGCTCAGTACATTCATCGGCTGGGAAGAACTGGCCGTAAAGGGAAGGAAGGGCAAGGGATACTATTGCTAGCACCTTGGGAACAGTTCTTTTTAGCTACCCTTAAAGATTTGCCGATTTCAAAAGCCGAGTTACCATTAGTAGATCCCGACACAAAGAAAAAGGTTGACTATCTGACTAATTCTCTTGATTTTTATTGATTTCGACATTTGGAAGTCAAAGGTTGACTTTAGTTTTGTCAACTTGAAAATGTACAGGTGGAAAAGGCGTTGTCTAATGTGGAATTGAAAAACAAAGAGTCTGCATACCAAGCATGGCTTGGGTACTACAACTCAAACAAGACTATTGGCAAGGACAAATATCGTCTTGTGGAACTTGCAAACGAGTTCAGCCGAAGCATGGGGCTCGATAATCCACCTGCCATTCCTAAACTTGTTCTTGGCAAAATGGGGCTTAAGAATGTCCCAGGTTTGCGCTCTAAATGAAACCAAATTGTATGTTACCATACTTTAGAAATTTTGGAAATTTTGTTTGCAGTTATAGGAGTATCTATACAATTAGGGCAAATTCTTGAAGTCTAATTGGAACCAACTGTTTTCTGATATCGAGTTTATTAATGAAAATTTGTGCCTGTACTTTGTGTGTGCTAATTTTGGGTCTCGCGATAACTGTTTACACTTGTTTGAACCTTAGTACTGCTGAAACCGGTTTGAACCGAAACGATGAGGAAGCAAGTTTGGATTTCAAAAAGTAACCAAATGTTCAATACAAGCAGTGATTCCATCACAACAATTTTTTTTTTTTTTTTAATGATAATCTCAATCAATAAAACTAGAGTTTTTCATAACTGCATTCCTTCTACTAGATTAGAGATTAAAGTCAATTAAAGTCTTTGACTTGTTGTCATCTACGTGATGGCAGCATCTTAGCTGTTAAGAACACGCATCTATAGCCAAAGTTAAGGATTCAAAATTCAAATGCATGTTGTGGTGGTTAATTACGCGATTTACCTTTTCACGAGTTATGGCCTTTACGACCTCCCCTCCATCACGAGTAGAGGCCAACTTTTGGCACCTGTTTGGTGGTGCAAACCACAAAACCAAATGTAATTGTTTTATGTGTGTGTGAGTGTATTGTTGAATATATTTGTGTTTTAGTGATGTATGTTTGTGTTGTGGGTTTCGTGGTCACCATAGGGGTTTAGTAGTTTGTTAAGTGATGGGAGTAAAATGTCACGACCCGCACGAATGATTTAGTCGTTCACGAGGTTAATCGAAATTCTGGATTGTTCTACACTAGCCTAAACGGCTCAAGAATTCTATGAAAGTTGCAAAAAGGTCTTGAAAGCTCTTGAAAACCCTAAGAAGCTTTTAGAAACCCTAGATGTTTCCTCCTTTAGAAGGTTGTAGAAAAAGCCCACCTTGAAGTTTGTACATAGTTGCCCTAGATTTGTAATATCAATAGAGGCATCCCTATTTGGGAAAATCAGCTCTCTAAGCAATACAAAGTATTTCCACATTTCCCTTGTTCCTTTCTTTAAAGCTTTCTTTGGTTGCTAGTTCGGTGAGTGTTCGAGAAAGGCTGACTTAGTTCTGCACTATGCTTAGTACACAAACCATTTATGCTTAATGTCACTTCTCTAACAAAATATATCAGCCACTGACTCTATATATAGAAATAACACTACTTGCTATTTGGTTGAAAGAAACTAAAGTCAAACAAATACACTATAACACCATTTAGGAGAAACATTTGCTGGCCAAAGCTAAATTCGCACACCAAAACACACATAAATTGCATTAGTACTAGACAACTTTTGTTAAGAAAAATTTTAGTAAGAGTAAATTCCAAAAATCATCACTGTAATTTATCAAAATTGCAAGCGCAATCTTTAAAACTTTGAAAATGTTGTCATAGTCCATGTGAGAAACTTTTAGTTTCATTTTCGTATTGTGAATGCATTGAATGATCTTATGATACCAAATAGAGGTGGAAAAATGAGAATGTCACCCAAATCACTACATTTTGCAACTTAAAGACACACACAAGTGACCTGCCTATGCCGATTTACTTTTAGAATACTGGTTTCAATATAAGGTATATCTGGGGGCATTTACGCAAGGTTCATCAAGCCCTTGAAGAGTTTAATTTTCTGGCTCTTATATCAAGTTTAACAACAAGATGTCAAGTTCTTTCAAAGTTCATGTCAGAATTGTTCACTTCTCAATCTTAGATTTTCACAATCAAATGCCAGCCGGCAAATTTAGGTGGTTTCATTGTCTCAAGGTCTCTTTAAGCTGATTCATGAGTTTTGTTGGAACTTTTAGTTGGTTCAGTAGTCCTTTGGTAGCAAAACTTTGCTAATAAACGTTTTGAAAATTCAACTACAATACTTTTTTTAAAAAATATTGACCCAAGCAGAGGACTATTGAATTTGAATATGATGTTTAAAAAGATTGAGAAATGTAAAGAATTGAAGCAGAGGACTCGAGGCAAGAATAAAGTGAACTTTGAGATTTTTGTTAATAAAGATGAGATTGTAAATTGATGTTCAAAAAGCCATTGTATTGGTTTCAATGTTGAAGGGGGGTTTGGTCAAGCTTAAGCTTATTGCCTTATGCATTCTCAAAAAGCTTATTTGACCCACAAAAAATCCTATAAGCTCTTTGAATAAGCTTACCCAAAAATCCTATTATGCTCCTCGGCCAACACCCTCAAAAAATGGATTTATTCACATTTTGTCATTTGCTTATCACAATCTCTCAACCCGCATGGGTCAAAGGGGTCAGCTGAGAAATCTAAGTACTCTTTGCAGTTTGAAATCTTATTATCACTAATGGTTTCCGATTTTTCATACCCCCAACTTCTAGCTCAATTAATGGATCAATGCATAAAATCCTTTGAACGACTTATGAGAATGACCTGAATCACACAACATGCATTTTTCCAACCAGAAAAAAGAAAAATTGCATATGGTTTTAGACATCTACGTGTCAAATTGCATTACAGGTCACATTGCATTTTCTATTAGTTAATATATCAGCTACAGTTCAGTCATATTTCCGATATGAAACGGGTCAGTCTGCATAAACCCAACACATTTATAGTTGTCAAAAGCCAAATTATTGCAAACATAAACCACGAAAACTATGAACCATTTCATGTGCCCTACGAATTTTAAAAACCAACAAAACCAAACATGCAAATATAAACTTGATAGTACTAGATTCTATAAACCATATCATGCAAAATATGAGATGCACCAAATGCACCTTTAAATTAACTGGTCATCAAAATGATTGGTTTTTGACAGCATATTAAGGTCAAAAACTCAAACCTTGTAAACTACATACGACAAGTTTGATATAACATCCAAGAAAAACTAACTCAGGAAACCATGTTTCAAAGTTTTCAAAATCATTTAAACATCTGTTCAACAGAAGAACATAGAGCGGCAAACCTTGTCATGAAGCTTGGGTATTTGAGTGAAACCAGCAGCACCACCACTGCTAGCACTACCACCAGCACCACCGCTATGGCTGGATGCCGCATCAGACATGTCATCAAACTTCACAAACTGTGACATCTGTTGCGCTGCCAAGTGGGCATAGCAGATAGGAGCAACTGCACACATACATTGAAAAACATTATTACATTCTTGATATTAACTTAAAGTATTGAGTTTTAACATAGCTACAGATTACAGATATGCAAGTTATGCAGAAAAAAAGTGGCTAATATTTACCTACAGAAATGGCGGTTGTGCTTCTTTGGTAGCTGCATAATCCATAATCCCAAATTAGTAACTAATTAACTATTTATTATAGACATTGCAATTGGTAAATCTCTAACAAACATGAGTGTAATAATTAGTTAATTGACATACACATATGACAGTGAATGAACGAGCTCCTGTAGGTCATCAGCAGAAAATCCAATTTGATCAAGAAGAACATGGTAATGTGTAGGCCGTGTAGTCCCCTAGAAACCAATCATATGGTTCAGCCACCATATTTTGTCATAGAAATGAAACATATGTATAAATTAGGCTTTGTTAATACTCACAATTGGTCCATTCTGAGCACACAAATAAAAGTCATTGTTCTTCGGATGACAGACTCTATTGTCAATGATTGTTCCTGAAAAAGACGAAATAAATATACAAACTTCAGTTTTTGTTATTGATAAAACGCAACATTATCGATAATCAGATACTACCTGGTGGAACATTGGCATCAGATCTTTCCTGGAAAAACTTGGTGTGGTGAGTTTTCTGTGCCACAATCATCATGAATTTTGGATCCCATGTGTCATCCAAAAATTTGCAAGCCTACGTGACACAATATATACTTTTTTAGATGATATAATTATCAAATCAATAAGACAATGATGTTCCAGAATTAAGTGTTTGAACCTGCATGATCTGCTCAAGCTCTATGTTCAGCACCTGGTTGAACTGACTCTCACTTACACCGTCCCTAAAAATAACTATATGTTGTGGTTTCATCTGACGGGTAGTACTTGTATAGAAGTCATTCAACAGTTCCCTGATCATCCCTTCATCTCTGTCAGCTGATACGGGTTTAAATAACCCATCGATCATTTCAACTCGAGCAGATTGAGCACGAACTGATGCCCTGTAGCGAGAAATCAGAGGCCATTGTCTCGAGCTAACAACCTAAAAATTTCCAAAAACTAGTATTATCATATAACATTCAAAATTTAATTTTGTAATGAAAAATAAATTGCAAAAAGACAGAACGTACAGCTGCAATTGAGGGCACATCAGACCGTCCAGGTGAACCATGAGACACGTCCATTCCAAAGATTATGGTAGGAGTCCTTGAGATTAACGGTATTGAATGCAAGTACTCAACTGATAGCAGCGAGTTTATACCACCCATCTGAAATAAAAAACAAATAAATCAGGCAAGAGTTCCCGAAAGAAAAAACAAGATACTAAAACTGTATTATGACTTGAAATTAAGACCTTTGCATTGATCTTCAAAAGCAAGTTTGTAAGATACTGATCGTTGATCTTAGTTGGTGCAATGCATTGCGTAACAATCCCATGGTCCACCAGGCATTTTAGCTTCCATGGTCCTATATTCATACAGAAAGTTAAAAGTCTTATTTATTTACTTTTTATACAACAAATTTCTCAGGTAATGAAAGATCAAGAAGCAGGGCAAAACCATAGATGTCAGAATTCTTCCTTTCTGGAAGAATGCATAGTAGAAACGCTGGCGGGCCTGGAAGTGCGCTTTTAACAGCTTCAAACATCTTTTCAACACGAACAGGAGCAGGGAAGCGTCTATCCTGATAATTCTCTTGAATCACTGTGTATGGATCATTAAGCAGCTGCAAGAATAACACAAGACTATTTACTTTACCAGATCATAATATATTTTGTGCGTACTATGAAAAGTTGCGAAATGTAAGATTTCTCACCATGCCTTTGGCTCCAGAACATCTAAGTAGACCTGTACACATATGTGGAATGTCACATCGAGCACTAAAGTTCACGATAGCCCAACACGTGATCTGTTTTGGCTCAACAAGTGTCTGCAGCCAAATTTATACAATCAGAACCAACATTCAAAATTTTTATTAGTTAATAAAATAACCAAAATTTAGAGGACCTTGTTATTGAAGTTCCAACGACCACCACGAGGAAGCAAGTCTCCTCCATTGCCAAACTTCAGCTGCAATAAATACAAAGAGCGTATAGTTAAGAAACATATTGTGCAAACAAAGAGAGATTTGCAACCATATTATACCTTTGGTGGTTCCAAAACCCGACCCTGAACTTCAGTGAAGGTAGTGCTGATTGTGATGCCAGTTGAATTTATAAGAGGATCAGCATTGTAGTTACTTTGATTCAATGCCTGCAATGACAAATGAAATAGTTGTTATTTGACATGTATTGTACCATACTTGCAATATCATTGGTAACGTGTTATAGGAGAAGCTTACACCCATCAATGTTTTCATCCGATCGTGTGGCTTCTGTCTGGACTTCTCAACAAGTGATGCCCGCTGAAGATTTGACAAAGACTTTGTGTACCTTTGAAGTGATATCAACTCACAGAACTACAACAAACATGAAAACAATGTAGGTTTCAATTTAGAGCGCATTTGTACAATTTTTAGCTTAACAAAATGTGTATAGATTACTGATTACCTCGAGTGGTATGTAAACTGGCCTATTTGGTTTACCAACATCTAAGCATGGTAAGTTTCTAGACTTGAGTTCTGTATCACGATGCTTAAGGTAGTAATCATACACTGTGATCTCAAACGGCTCACCTGGATTGTTACCATTTTTTTGTTTCATAGTAAACCTACAAAATGTCATATAGTTAAACCAATTTCTTTCTGGCCTACGTTTTGTTAAATAGAATTACAAAAAAAAAAAAAAGGGGGGGGGGGGGGGGGGGGGGGGGGGGGGGGTTACTTTTGGTCTCTGCATGATTTTTCACTCAACCCAGTGATTTTGTACTCAAGATTTGAGGGAAAGGTCTTAATCCTAAGGCTCTTCAGCATTCTTTTGGCCTACGCACCAGAAATATAAACAAAATTAGAAATATATATGAATCAATCTAAGCAATTAACATGGTTTAAAACAGAAGAGGCTTGTTACCTTGGTCCAGTCAATGTCTTTTATGTCGCGAACATTCTGATTCTCCAGAAGAAAGTCCACAACTTTCCCTGGCTTGACTATCATCGTTGTTGACACATCTGAAAACAAAATAATATATATATGATCCATCAGTAACAGAATCTGTAAATCGTGGTACAGCTGAATTAATAAAGACTGAGTATTACCCATGTTCAAACTTAAACCAGCTTGAGTGGCCCGAAAACTTGAGTGAAAACCTCTGCAGCCCACAACCCCGCCACCAATTCCTATTGAGTTACTTGGGTCATTGTGAAAGAAACATTGCCTAACAAGAAGACAACCTCTGCATATATGTTCAAAATAAAACATGATTTAGGTTAATAGTTAGAAACATTGTATATTGCAAGTCATTTTAAGAATGTAAGACTTACTGTTTTGCAGCATGTTGCCTCAAGAGGACATCCAAGACCCTAACAGCTTCATTAAATTGCTCCGATTCTTGGCCTTTAAGCGCATTAAAAATGGCTTGAATCGGGATCTTGGTAGCATAGTTTATCTTGACAGTATATGACTTTGATTCAGGTGGACGCCTTGATCTCTTAATGTCATTGTCCCTCGGACTGCCTCCACGAACAGTTCTAAAGAGAAAACAAAAGATAATTAGTGAACAAATAAACTAGAATGGGTCAAAAACAAAATGTGAGCATCAAACATTGTGCACCTGTTTGAGGACAGATTCTCCAACACAATAGGGAACTCGAGTGTAGTCCCGGGCAAAGGGCCCACAGTAAACAAAGTCTTCTCTCCATCATACGCGAAACCTTTACCTCCTAATTCCGAATTGTAGAAATTGTGGACCATGTCTAGTACTCTTCTACCAACACCTTTTGCCTCAACGGGATTCCCATCCTCATACAATAAGGCCACCTAAAACAGCATACAACAATAGCACCTTTGACCGTTACAATTCAAAGCAAAAATCTCTAAACTACAAACTAGAAATAGATTTCTATAACTTTTAGTTTCTAAAATGTTTCAGTGTGATGAGATTTTTACAACTACATGTAGCTACAAAAGGTTTCCGCACAATCAGGATAATCCTAATTTATCTTGTTACTTAATAATAGTCAACCTGACAATTAAAAGTCAACAAGTGTACATTTTAGAATAAAAATGACCAAGTTTAAACACCATAAAACAAAAGCACAGTTGGCCTTGGAGATTCAAAGCCTGTTTCCATCGAACTACAAACTTGACAAATAATCTTTTGAGTTTTCATTCCTATTATGATAACACTTTTTTTCACTTACACATGGCTACAAGAAGGATAATCCTAATCAATCTTGATATTCAATAGTACCATACTTGTATGCAGTTACCAAACACCAAATAGTATAAGTGTGAAATGTTTAGCATATTTGTATGCAGTTACTAGATTTTATGCGTAACTCTATTAATAATGGAGTTCAGTAAAAACTAATTTGACACTAAAAAGTCAAAAGTGGACTTTTAAAGAAAAAAAAAAAATAGAACCAGCTAAGAACATCATACAATAACTATGCAGGTGACAAGGGTTTAGCATATTTATATGAAATTACCACATTCATTCTATGCACAGTGAGCATACCTCTGAGCTATGAAGTTCAGTAATAACTAATTTGACAGTCAAAAGTGGACTTATTTTATTTTTATTTTATTTTTAAAAAGAGACCCGTGTAATTATGGAGTTCCGAAATAACTAATTTGACACTCAAAAGTCAAAAAGCGTTTTTTTTTTTTAGAAAACAGAACCAGCTAAAAACTTATACAATACAAGTGAGAAATGAGCAATTGATCATAACTGTGTTAATAATAAGTTCACTAATAACCAATTTGACACTTAGAACTCAATAGTGGACTTTTTTTTGTAATAATAGAACCAGCTTAAACACCATATAATAGAAGTTAGAAATAACTAGCATATTTGTATGCAAATACTAAATTGTGTGAACATGGAGCATACATATGTTATATGAAGTTCATATTAATCATCTATCTGACACTCAAAGTAAAATGCAGATGTAACTAACAAGAGTGAAAGACATACGCTGTACTGATAGAAGTAATCTTCTGTGCGTTCCAGTCTCACGTTGAAGTGGTTAGTTAGCAAAGGGATCCTCTGGCCTTTGGTGCCTAGCTCGCGTCTAGCCATTGGAGTGCGATTTGGGTTATGGAGTTTAGCTGGAATGAAATTCGGTGGGACTATTGGCGGGGGCGGTGGCAGTGCTTCAGGTGTCAATTCTTTCATTTTGGACAATTCTGTCATTAAAACCAAACATTACAAAATGTTAGGATAATACTTTGAAGCAAATAATACAAGTACAGAAATCATTAGGACATATATTTTTATGAAACATTAAAAAGGAACCTATTGTTTCAACTAAAAAACACATAGTATATAGTATAGTTTGTTGAAGCAAACAACATTTGATACTTTTATTTACATACTGTTGTAAACTAACCACATCCAACAAATTTTTACATAAATCATAACGACACATTTGTCATAAAAAAGGAAACATATTGTTTTCAACTAAAAAACACACGAAAAAGTACAAATGTGTTTAAGCTTATATGTAGCTTATGAGCTTTTCCGGCTTATTTTGAGGCTTGTGGGCTTATATAAGTATATTATGATAAAGTTATATAAGCCCATAAGTTTCAAAATAAGCCAAAAATTTGAGGCTTATTAAATTTAAGTCGAAATCAAATAAGCTTGTAAACCCACATATAAGCTTAAACAAACACCCCCTAAGCTTATTTGATTTCGGCTTATATTTCATAAGCCTAAAATTTTCGGCTTAGTTTTTTATACTCACGGGCTATAACCTTGTCATAATAATAAGCTTATATAAACCCACAAGCCTCAAAATTAAGCTTGAAAATTTAAGCTTATCAAAAGTAAGACCACAAATAAGCTTACACAAACGCCCTTAAAAAAAAACTTTATTAGTAGTTTTCTTGAATGTGACCAATGGGTCAAAAGTTGACCAAAAGTCAAAAGAACAACTATCAACAACAACAAGAAGAATGAAGCTGTACAAAACAAGAAAACATTTGTACGGACAGGTATCAGCCAAAAAACTCACTAAAATCAACTTAAAAACATGCATTTTTTTCTTTCTTTCAAAAACTACTTAAAAATACATATTTCTTCATATAAAAACATCCCAAAAAAGTTGCATTTTTTTTCAACATATGTAAATATAAATTCTTTTCCTATAAAATAAACACCTTAACATACATGCTTAAAAAAAAAAAAAAAAAAAAGTAGATTATTCAACCTAAAACAAAACACTGAAAACACAAACATGCTTTTTTAAACAACCAAATTCCACAAAACGGTACACAAACAAACACATAAATCATGAGACAAAATAGTAACACATAATATAACAACAACGTAGACATGCATTCATTTGAAAATACCTCAACTTGATATAAATATTTGTTTGGGAGCAAAAAAGATGAAACCCTAGAGAGAGAAAGTGGTGTTTGATGAGTGAGAGAGAGTGTAGCAGGAGGGAAATGGGGTGGTAAAGCTTTTTACAGTGTTGGTGCTGTCTAGGTGATGGAGTGACAATATACTGTGTTTATCGATTCATTACTCGACACGTGTCCTTTTCTGGTTTATTACATCTTTGCCCTTTTGTTTCGTCTGTCTTGTGTGGGTTTTATGGCTAGTTTCGTCTTTTTCGTTTTGAGTGGTGACTACGTTACTTTTTTTTTTTTTTTTTTTAAACGGTAAGTTTTTGTTTAACGTTATACAGTGGTGAAACACTAATGTAAATTTGCTTGGTAATGTTAGTCTTTTTTGTAAATATTCACGTTTTTATATTGTATACGCTTCAAAAAAATTTGTATTAGTACTAATTAATACTACCTCCGTCCCTAAATAAATGTCCAGTTTGACTTTTCAGAGTCAAAATGTTTGAACTTTGACCTTAACTTTTTTTGTGGGTGTTATATAATATTTGATGCAAAATATATGAATGGATTAGGTTTTAAGTGTATTTTTCAATGATATATTTTTTATCACGTATTATATAACAAAAAAATATATATTTAAGGTCAAAGTTGAACCAGTTTGACTCTGAAAAGTCAAACTGGACATTTATTTAGGGACGGAGGGAGTACTTGTTTAGTTTGTTCATTACTACTTGAAAAATAAACTTAAATTTTATCAACACAATTGTTTGAATGAAATGGTACTTTTTTGTTCATTTGATTCCTTATGATTAGGGGTGTTATTGGGTCGGGTTATCGGGGTTATCGGGTTTGTCGGGTCAGGTTGAGTCGGGTTTTGAATTTTTTAGAAATGACCCGCAACCCGACTCGATTAAAAATCAGGTTATCGGGTTCGAGTAAGATTCGGGTCGGGTTATGTCGGGTCGAGTGATTCGGGTTATCGGGTTGACCCGATTAAGCATTGTCATTGTAATAATATTATTACAACTTCATAATAATAATATTACAACTTCATTTTGCATCTATAATAATAATATTATCAGATTGCGAACCAATGCATGTTTACATACTAACATTCAGTATAATAAAGTTTGTACCATTTCATTTAGTGATTTTTGAATGCTAATCTACATTCTAACATACAGTATAATAAAGTTTTTCAATTGATTTTTGAAGTGATACACAAGTGACTGAGATACATCTTAAAAGTGCAGACTAGTAAGGTTACAAACTACTTAAAATATGATGTTCTAGACACAAGACCTGAAACAAACAATACCAACAATTGCAGTCTAGGAGTAGGTATTTATAGATCAATGCATCGTTTATTTTTAGTTTTCCTTCCCTGTAATTGTATTTGACTTTGTATTGGTTAATGTGATTTATTCAACATGGGACCTGAACTAGAGATATCGCCTCGAATGATTGTTTTGATGGTACATGCACTAGAATAAATATTTGTTCTTAGTCACAATAAATAATGAAACATTGTTCGTAATTTTCATCACATGGTGCAAATCATTTTGGCTTCTAAAAAATATTTACTAAAAAATGAAAAGTGATTTTCGGGTCTTATCGGGTGACCCGATAACCCGATAGCATTATTTTTTTAACCCTAACCCGACCCGATAACACTATCGGGTTATCGGATCCGGGTCAAATCAACCCGATAAGCTTTTTTGACCCGATTAGACCCGGCCCGATAAGCCTTATCGGGTTCGGGTCGGGTTGACCCGACCCTACTGTCACCCCTACTTATGATACGGTTTTAAAACCTTTTGTGCACCTCCTGGTTTTTATTTATTTTTATTTTTTATTTTTTTAACCTGGGTTCCGACTTCTTACTCGACATTGCGAGCCGACTAATCCCAGGACGACTACCTTTTTGAATAGCCCGGAGACATCGCAGGTGAACCTCCGTGGCCACATGGGGATTAATTTTCTCCCCAAAGTTTGAACCTAGTACCTCTAGGGACTTTAACCACTTAAAAGACCAAATCCAAACCGCTGGGTCACCTCATGTGGTTCTGATTTCTCGGTTGGTGTGACGGTTTATCCAACTGTGCGCGGGTGAAGGATCACAACCATGCGTGATAGACTGTGATGGAAGAGATCACCACGCGTGAAGAAACAAAAACAAGAAATATAATAACAGTAATAAAAAAAAATTAATAAATAAATAAATAAAAGAAAGTATACTTTCTTTACCCCATTTACCTACACTCACTTAAAAATGTTCATATCCTACTTGAACATACATACACTCACATAAGTTTTATTTGCATTGATGGTCTCTAGCTTTGTTTTGCTACTTCACGCATCTTATGTAACAAGTGTCATGCTCGAGACAAGTCCATGACAAAAAGCTTAAACATAAAAAATAGTAGCTGGTTTTTATTACATTTACCACTTCAGTAATAACAAAAAGTATCTAACTCTAGTTACGACCCAAAAAGTGAATGTGGCTAAACGGTTATCTTACTGTATCATGAAGCAAAAGATTTAAGTTCAAATTCTCCCCTCTTCAACTCTTTTATTCTGCTTGCTTTAGTTTTCTTTGGCCTAAAAGTAAATGACATTAAGTTTATAGATGTGTTGTTTTGATTTTATAAGTTATACTCAAAGTTTAAAAGTACGGAAACGAGCCTCGAGGCGAATCGAAGCGTAAGGTCGAGGCGTAATTAAATTAATACATATATAAGTATTAATATATTTTATTTACATATTTATAAACTTTTAATTATATATTTTAAACAAATATTTCAAAATTTACATTGTGTATGTAAAACCCACTATTAATCAGACAAAAAAAAAGTAAAAAAATACTCCAACTTGGCCCATTTGTATAAGATATTAATTGGGTCCAAAGAAAAACAATAAAAGTTAATAAGCCTTTTAGGATAATATAGATAACAGATACAAATACATCTCTTTCTTATGAGCCGCTCTTCCATCTTCTACATCTTCTTTCATCCTTTTCTCTCCTTCAATATAGTTTCCACCGGAAAACACCATCACCACGAAAATCAAACACCATAAATAGATTTATGGTACAAAATCCGCCTCGGCCCTGAGGCGCCGCCTCATACGCTTCACCACCTCACCCACCAGAGGCGTACGACCCAAATTAACCACCTGAGGCGCCGCCTCATATGCATTTTATGTCCGATTCGCCTCGGGGCGCCGCCTCAGACCGTTTTTTTAAACCATGATTATACTTGGGATATGTGTTTAGATTTTAGTTCTCAAAACATGTTGCCAATTTAAATAACAAATTTGTGTCATGAAATGTAAGATTTGACGAATTGAAAATATAACGTCCACATATTCATTGAGAAATGTATCATGTATTTTTCAAAAAGTATAATTTAAAAGAAAAATAAAATAAAATAAAAAGTTGCACGACACCTGTGAAAATTAAGTTGAAAGGAACTGCAACACGCAATTTACTCGTTGTTATCATGAAAGATGTTGAATAAAAGAAAAAGATAATGTTGAATAACAAAAAAATAAGTTTAGCCTTATAAGCTCAATGTAGCATGTATATTAGGATGCTAATCATCAAAACAATAACAGTGTTCTTCACTTAGATTTTTATATTTAAGAGAGAAGAAAAGTGAAAAGTAAAGAAACTAGTTTTTCTTTTGTGTTTTCAAGTTTTTCTTAACAATGTAAGAGAAATGGTGAGGGAAGCAAGGGAAATGGTAAAAAAAAAAACTGATGAATTTTGAGCCCAAAATCATCTGCTCATTTTTTGGATGGTTAGGAAGGAAGAAAGTATTCATCTTGTAAATGGGCTAAAAAAAATAACTTTTTCTTTCACGGTATCTTCTTCATTATTCAACCTACTATATTATTAGTGTTGTCAACAAATTGAACGTTCACTAAACATTTCATGAACTTGTTTAGTAAAATGTCCGTTTACTTATTAAATGAATGTACATGAATAATAATTTACAAAATCCTTATCAGGATAATTCGAGAAGAACACTTTATTTCTAGACACAAGAGAACAAAGCAAGACAGAGAGAATTGTGTGAATTCGTACGTTCATATGAGACCAGGTATGTATATTAAATAACAGACATATGTAACAGTTAGATGGCAGTTATATGCGATTATTTTCGGTTTTTGGTTAACACCGAAGGGTCACAACCAACAGACATGTCAGTTGGGTTTCGGCGGGAAAAAACCGGGTAAGTCATTTGGAGCACCAAATATACCATTTGGGTCGGGGCGCTACCCCGAACCCCGCTGTGGCCATTGCCCCCAGACCCCAATGAGGGGCGGCTCCCCCTCGACCCCCGCCTGCTCACCTAGGAGTGGGACCCAGCAAGAGGCTCTGCCCCTTAACCCCTGCATCTTTGTCTGGGCGAAAACATATTAACTCAACGAGTGTGCACTTCACACTTCTTTAACTAAAATAGTTGATGACATTAAAATCACCGACAGATATTCCTCATTCTTTTTAAATGTCAATAAATTCTTTGGTGCATTGTTTTAGCAATTTAGCTTTTTGGCGTCTCTGTCTTTCACTACTTCCTTTTTTATTTGATCTCCACAGAACACAAAATAAAATATCAGCTTTCCTCCCCTTCCTCCCTTTCCCATCTTCACTTTTTATATCTCAAAAAAACAAACTTGAACACAGTGTAAGCATAGGCTAAACTTAAACTTCTTCATTTGACTATATCACCACTAAATTTATAAATGATACACTGAACATTGTCTCAAGGTAGTTAGTACAAAATTGTTTTCTGTACTATAAACCCTACAAATATGATCAGTCGAAAGGGCAGCAGCAACACATGTATAACAGGGTGGATGCCTAAAAATTCTACGTCTCGCAATAAGAGTTGTAAGAGTACACTTATCATCGACCATATAAAGTAGCCGACAACACAAATAAAAACTACCAAAAATGGAACCAAGAAAAACTATGAGGGACTTCTTCCCGACAACATACCACCACCCCTAACCCTGTCGTTGATGTTGAACATGATCTTTAACAGTTTACACCACCACAAATATCTCTTCTTTTGAACCTGGGACTTTTGCCCAAGGAGTCTCTCTAGGTCATCATCTATTAGGTTTGGTAATCCTCGATCAGAATCTTCGTTATGATCACGACATGCAACTGATATTGGCAGATGGATGCAATCAAACCCTCCTGTTATCAACAATAGAAAACCTTGATATCCTTTTTTTTTAAACATCTTTAAAATGTAACGTGACATTTATCAAAAAGTTAATAAAAAATGGATTGGTCTATCAACTGAGCCACCATAGGTGTAGGTGTATGATGACATGACATTAATTAAGATCCAAGTTTGTAGAGCTTTTCATCGCAATCAAATGGGGTAACATATTAACACTAATTTAATATGTATTTCATTTATAAGCCTTTCAAGAGCTTTATGGGTTGGTATATAAACCTTTAAATGAGGTTTATGACAGCAGATGTTCGAATGTTACCTTGAACCATATCCAAAAGAAATTTGTGGGACTTCCCGGAATGGGATAGTTGGCAAATTTTATGTGAAGGGTTTAAGATACTCCATGGTCTAAAAGAGATGGTTGCAGAAAATAATATACCTTTGATGATGTGGTGATGAAGGCCTATCAGGTGAAGACCGTTGTATAGGAGCCCCATATAACCTATGTTCCTCATATGTCCCACGTGCACGACTTCCATCATTTACCTGAGATTGCTCATTTACACCAGACAACCCCACAGGACCTAACGACCCAAACTCAAACTGTTCATTATGGGAAGCAAAACCGGGGTTATGCTCCACTGGATACATCATCACCATTGAAGGACCATTTGATCCATTTGATGATGGCCCACCAGGGTTTGCATACATTCCATAGGCCACACCGGCAGGACCACTTTGAGTTGGGACTGGATGCAAACCATTCTGGGCTTGATATCTGTCTGCCCGGCTGTCATTTGCACCATACCGATCAAATCTTGAGCTTTGTTTATTGGTTTGGTTACGGTTGTGGTTGCGACCCGAACCTCGTGATTTTGAGTTACCATTCCAGTTATTTTCTCTATCAATATGGTTGTCAGTTCTGTCATGGTTGTAGTTCCCCCGTCGTGGATGGTGATCCCTAACAGCAACCTTCTGAGAAAAAGGGACATATAATAATAAAAATATATACGAGTAAGACTAAAATAGGCATGTTTTGTGAGTGAAGAAGGGTGGAAAAACAGTCTTACAGGGTTTGGTAAATAAGTCCCGGTCCCACTTCGATGTCTCGGGAGATCTTCCACATAATGTTGGTAAACATTAGGAGGTCTATTAGAAACAGACTGAACAGGTGCGGCAACAGGAATGAGCCGAGGTCCATAGTTCATGAGCTGAGTCACTAAATTCATGTTTGGTACAGGTCTTCCCGGGCCATTAAATGGGACACGGCCTTGTAGATACACTGGCGGGACCATAACAGGTGAAGGATATCCCGTGGGTCCATGCTGCTGTGGACTTTGACAAATGCGTCCAAACTGCAAATTCTGCCAATGGCTAGCAAAGTCACTGTTAAGAATATCCGACTTTCGCTCATCAGGGGCCCCACCAGGAGCGGGCCCTCTCAAAGAATTGGAACTGATGTCTTCAGACTGGTCTGGTATTTCAGCATGAAACGTGTGACTAAGATCACCATTTTCCATACCATCATGGTCACTAAAATGGCTACTTGATGGGTCAGATGGTCTAGGCTGGGATGGAACATTGTAAAATGGAAGCATTGTGAGGAACGGAACAGGAGGCCCAGTGGGGTAAAATGTTAACGGTGTGGCTCCTGAATTATCCATCATTCTTTGTCTAGAATTATGACCTAGAATCATTGGACCCATAGGGACCATTGAGTCAGATCCACTTGTTTGAGCCGGTTCATAACTAGGCATGTGAGATCTTGGAGCATGCATCGATCCCGTGTCAGAGCCCATACTTGGTGGACGAACCGAGTCCTGATCATCATCCTCAGACTGCTGCGTAGACGTACTCTCGAACATGGTCTTACCTTTGACATACCCACTAGATGATTCTGCAGAGAGAACTGGCTTTTTCCCTCGTTTTTCCTTAGTTGGCTTTTTGACAGATGATGTTTCATCCCACGAACTCTCTGATGAAGTTTTACTTTTCAGAGAATTACTGTGTGCAGCAGATGAGAATCTTGAGCTTGCGGTTCTTTCATCCGAAACAACATCACTATCGTCCCTCAATGGCCCACGTTTTTCCTTGTTATACTTCTGACTTTTCAATAAAGCACCTGAACCACCTACACGACGTGCAGGGGGAACATAATTCAACCCAGCCAAAGAAGCCTGTCGTTTATCAGTGGATGTAACTTTTTCGGAATTCACTCTATCAGGTTCAAACCCTCCAGTGGGGACCACATTCTGTTCCCGCCAGGAATCATGATCAGCGTCAGCAGAGCTCACTTCCACAACACTAAAATTTTCATTACTGGGTTCAACTGATTCTTCAGAGTTCGGGGTCACTCCAAGTCCAGAAAAGAAATGAGATAGTTGAGGAGGAACTAAACCATGTGGAAACTGCATTCCCGAGAATGTAGGATCAAACAAAGGAAAGTTGGCGGGTACCATATTTGGGAAGTTCCGTTGTGCATATCCCATTCCCGCTAGTAAAGAAGGAGGAAACGGATATGGTAAGTGACCCATCGGCATATGAACCTGACCGTTGAAACCGTGAATTCCAGAAGATGCCATCATGTTCACGAGATCTTGCTCTTCTTGATGCATCCCGTGTGCTCCAACAGTGGAAGAGGTCTCTTCACGCTGTTGATACAAACTTGCACCATTATTTGAATCAACAGAAGCATCAAACCCTTGATTGGCAGGAGTATTGTTTGGCATCTCGGGTTCGACATTCTTCCTCCTATTTTTCCCACTTTCAGGTGCTCGATTAGTCCTACCTTGAAAATGACCATCATTGTAATTATCCGTTAGTTCAGGACTAGACTGCGTTCTAGCAAAAGGAGACCTTTGAATGTCATTAACCAAGTGACCTGATTTTAAATTCTTCTGTCCTTTGTTTACATTTCCATTACCCTTCTGGTTTTGTGCGCGAGGAGCTTTAGTACCAGGTTGACGGGATGAATTCTGAGAACGTTTATCATCAGACTCATTCTCACGACCACTGAATTCCTTGGACTTTTTGCCCCTTGAATTGATCTTTGGTATATCAGTGACGGGTTGACTGTTGGAAATTGACAAGTTCGCACGCAGGGAATCAGTACCAGGGACATCAGGGCGGATGCCACTGCCATGCCGGTCCCATGTGTTGGTAAAAAACTGATTTACTTCAGCAACAATATTGTCTTGAGGACAATCGAGTAATCTAGCCAGCCTTTCAGCCCCGTAAGCAAATGCACTGCGTATTCTGAAATAGTTACCTGAAAGAAGAAACATATATGATAGCATTATACTACATGGTAAGCAAGCTTCAAGCCAGCTATATTGCCATATATAATTTACATTCATTTGTAGATTAAAGGATTACATTTAAGCTTTATCCTCAGCAATTAATCAAATGCCTTCTCAAGCACTAGTAAACAAAGCTACATGCTAGACCAGCACTTTCAGACCCAATTGCTTAAAATCAGATGAATTTGGGCCTGATTATAAGAAGTTTGTGAATCTATTTGGAACATGTGTAAGCTTCTCATTAGGTCTAAAAGAGCCATAGAAAAGCCAATTATATGTGAAAACGGGTCATATGGGTCAGGTTGTAACTTGTAACATGTCTCTCCGATGCCACAAAACAGAAGCGTCTTTGTTCAATTAGAATCAATTTCTTTCTCTTGTAAGCAAAACAGTACAGGTCCAATAGGTTCATAACTCACCTATTTTTTACTATCACCAGCCCCGCCACTTAAAAACAATTAGAAAAGGTACAATTTGCCTCCGGATAAACAAGAAAATCAAAAGGGAATTTTCCGAACAAAACAATTTTCTAACCAGTTATCCAAACCAACAATTTTGCCACCCCTACCCTTTTTAACACTTTTGCCACCTTTACTAAATACCAACATCATAATAACCAGGGTTACTTTTCCTCTCTGAGTTATCTTCTCATGAATATCATAAGCTTCCTGCTTAAAGAACTAAATGTGCATTATTTGAATAGAACACTGGCCACAAGGGTTTTGCACTTTTGCTGGCTATGATTCCAGTTATGGCCCTTATCCTACATCATCAACTAACTAAAAACTTCCAACACTTCAGTTCTAACTTGTTATTCACAAGCCACGGATCATTGATGTTGGCAAAATACATTGAGGAACTCCAGACTCGTAAAGAGATACAAATATGAGCCATTACCGAGTCTCTACCTCATATCAAGTTGATTAGGTATAGATCAGGTTTACTCACTCGATCAAAAGGCTCAGTAGTTTCCTGGATAACAGACCAACAGGAAACATTTTCTCCTATGACCGAAATTACTAACACGGTATTCTGAATTGTTGCTTCAGAAGGTTGGTGTTTCAACAATTTGATGTCAAGACAGAATTCTCTGTGAGGTGATTACCTTGACTCAGTGTAAGCATGTGCATCAAGGATGCCTATGTTTCTTCAGAAGAGTTTTACGAAACTGTCCTCTTCTGGTATATGATGATAATATTGTCGTCACTGGGACAAACTTTGTAATTTACTCAATTTCAGCAGCATCTTCAAAATTTTCTAGCACTAGCACACAAATGTATTGGTGGCAACTTATGCAAACTAACTACCTTCACCAGTAGGTAAGAGTGGCAAATATTTTCACGCATCTGGTCAAATTGCATTCAAAACTAGATAAATGATAAGCAGACTAAGGTTATTATAGGCCAAAATATAAATCCGCCAAAAAGGGGCAACTATATAAGTTTGCTTGATCCAAAACAGTAACTTGATTCAGGGTAAACTTGAATTCCACTTAATTAAGGACACAGGATAGACAACACCTAAACATCTTAAGACATTTGTTATATTTGATATATGTGTGCATCTAATATCATGTATACATAAGAGTTAATATGCTTTGTGGTAGAAGAGCATGTGCCCAATTGTCAATCCTGTAATCAATATTTCAATCTTAATTGAATACCCAAACTCTATACTAAATCATAACTTCAATGGCATTGCATACCGTTAGGGAGTTAAGAAACTGATGACGGTAGTGATATGTCCTCTTTTTAATTTGGTATACTTTATTCTAAGTTTCCTCTGAATAAGCTTTAGATCAGGGAATGTTATTTTAACTATTGTACCCACCATTTGTCAATCTAATAACAGCTAATACTCATTGTGACATGCAACGTTGTGTGAGATGTTTCAAATATATGGTTTTAGCATATACCATGCAGTATGTTTGACTCCTACAATCTAGCTCTATTAGCTTTAGCATACACTATGATGAAGCTTTTATAAGGTTTATAAACTTGCCATGCCATGCCACTTCATCAACTTAAAAACATTTTTATTTCATAAACATATCTCCACAATCCAACAACCTTCTATAGGCATTAGTTTTTGAGGCAAAAAGTAATTGCAAAAGAAATTAGAAATGTTTTAGTAAGTACAGCTCTATCTAGTTTATTTCATTCTCATCAGAAAGGGCAAATTTGTGAAATCTTACAGGTATAACTTTGACAGTGTGTGTAAATGTACGTCTACCAAAAGATCATAACAATAAATAACAGAATGGTCAATAAAAATACCTTTACTGACGCTACGTCCTAGATTATTGCTCACACGTAATGGATCAATAACATTAAAATGTTTGGAAACAAAAGCTTGCCCTTGGTTGTCCAGACCACCAGGAAAAACAGCATAAACAGAGCTACAAGCATCAAGAAACATTTTGTTAAGCAGCAACTCTCCACTGTCCTTACGAGGAGGCTCCGCTACAAAGTATATACAAAAAAAAGCATATCAGCACAAAATCACATTAACTTGCGTTGTCAGGGTATTATCATTTAGCAAAAAATAATATCATACACAATTACCAGTCACATCTGGAAGTGAGCTTATTGGCACAGGACCCCATAGGCTAACACAAAAGTTTTCCCAATCGAAATTACTAAAAAACTCCAGAAAACGGTATAGGACCTGCAAAACCAAGAAAAAAACAACCAATATAAACATGGGATCTAAGTAACTTAATGTAAAAAGAGATTTGAAAATCAGACTACCTCAAGAGGCCCAGTAAATGAATTGTTGAAAACATGGAATATGTAAAGAACCAAGGTCTCAAGGGCATAAGTTGATATGAGCCCATGATGAGCACCAAGTATACGACTCTCATAGTAACACCAGGCTTTGATCAGTATAATACTACGCTTAAATAAATGGTCATGGTTTATCAAATTATCAACCTGCAAATGCCAAATTTTGTCATTATAACAGCATTAACTCAATAAGGTTCGTCACAAATAATAACTCTGCTAACCTCCTCAAGAAAACAAAGGGTGCACAACCCTCCGAGCTGATTAAAGGATATATCTACCACAATGTTCTCAACAAGGCACTTTATAATTTTAACCTGCCATTTATTTAATAATCAATTGTCAATTATCACTCGTGAATCGAGATTATCATATTAATATATAGCATTTTTGGGGGAAAATAACATACTTCTGCTTGGATGTACTGAACCTCCTTTACACAAAACTCTGCATTCTCGTTCTTCTCCTCGGTCTCCAACATATCACGGACCTCAGTAGCCCACGAGTCTTTCAAGTTTGCATTGTGACTGAAGGCTGTTAAGTCAATATCTCCATCAGGTAGATACGTTTTAAGGGGTACAGACCCGAACGTGAAAACCTGCAACAATGAGAAATATAAGAGGGGCATACTACAATATGTATAAAAAACAATCATTCAATTCAGTGAGCCACTAGTTTAGTCATCGTTATAAGCTTATCAAATCTACCGCACTATATATAAAAGTGATGCTAAATGTTTTTGCAGCAGAATGTATAACGATAAAAATCATGGCAACTTCACATAATTATGCAATATTGTCTTAGCATCTAAATGCCTATAAGCTAGTGGCTCATTATAGTATTATACTGTGGTCATAATGAGAAACTGCCGACTTTACAACACAATGAAATTACAAATAAGGCATCGAAAACCAATGCTTAAACAAAGATAACGCTTTCAACAACTCATTTGCTGCTGACTGTAAAGCAGACACAGAATAACCATCATAGCAGCGCATCTACAACCAATAGCATAAATTTCACTTTAGGAGGTGTCTGGCTTAGCTTATTTTATGGGCTTATTGGCTTATCAAAATCTGAAAAACGCAGATAAGCTTACTTTTTTTAGCTTATGAGCCTATCAATTTAAGCCCATGACTTAAATACGCCATAAGCTCAACCTCTGAACCCCAAAAAAGCAAGCTTATCGGCTTTTCCAGATTTCAATAAGCCAATAAGTCCATAAAAAGACAATCCATACTCAACGCATCTCAATTCCACAAACAAACTCGTATTCTAACAAACATATAAAACTTCCCATATCGCAAGTTTAACAACAACCTGACAAGGAAAACACTTCATAATAAGACGCTGCACATAATCCGCAACGGCATTCCTACGCTCCTCACTCATCTTATTCGGCTGAATACACTCAATCAACTCCTCCGTCCTCTCCTCGGCTTTTAACCACCTAACCGAATCCAAACTACCTAACAACCTTCCCGCATTCGGTAACAAACCATTCGGCATTACGCCCCCACCCTCACCCTCACCCAACCACTCCTCATATTCTCCCATACAAACTAAACTTAATAAAACACCTAAAAAAATTATATATAAACAGTTCAAATAGAGTACTCAACACTAAATATACTAATTAATCAGTAAGGTGCAATTAGAAACCCTAAAAACCCTAATTTTTTTATAAAAAAAGTTTATAAAGGATTTGTGAAATAATAAAGTGGAGATGGAGTGGAATTAAAGGATTGGAGTTTGGTGGATTAATGGGGTTAATGATCGTGAAGATGAAGAGATAGTGTTTTTGTGTGTGTGTGTTTTCGAGTGTGTTTGAAGTGTGTGTTTTAAGTGTGTGTTTTTGTGTTTGTGTTTGGTGAGGAAAAGTTTGTTTGAAAGGTTATTTTTTTTAATTTATAATTTGTAAAGATTATATAAAGTTTGAGTTTTTTGGGGTTTTTTTTATAAAAAATTAAAATGATATGAGATGATGATTGGTAAAAATAATTTGTAAAAAAATAGTAACGGAATCAGTTAAAAGTGGTTAATGGGAGTTTAGAGGGTGATTAGAGGTGAAAAATATGGTGGTTTAATGATAGAGCCCTAATTTGAGTTTACTTATTGGGCCTATGATAGTTTTTGTGAAAAGCCCATACTAATGTATAGGGAAGTATGAATGTTTAATGCAGATTTTTTCCTTGTAACTAGGGGTGGTCATCGGTTCGGTTCTCGGTTCTCGGTTAATCGGTTTATTCGGTCCGGGTTGTTCGGTTAAAAAAAATTTTGGGTCATAACCGAAAACCGAATCGAACCGAAAATATTTATAACCGAACCGAACCGAGAACCGAACCAAAGTTCAGTTCGGTTATGGGTCAAAACCGAAAACCGAAATTTATACTTAGAATTACACTATTTATATATTTTTTTTAATTTAATTATATATATTCAAAAAAGTGTTTTTTATATTAGTATAAAATTTTAATGGATATTTTTTTTATATAAAATAATATAAATATATAAAAAAATATATATATTTATATAAATTCGGTTTTCGGTTCGGTTTTCGGTTCGGTTTTCGGTTCGGTTTTCGATTCAGTTTTCGGTTCAGATAGCCAAACCCATATCCAAACCGAAAACCGAATTTTTAATTCGGTTCGGTTATATGTTCGGTTCGGTTCGGTTCGGTTTTCGGTTTATTCGGTTTATTACCCGACCCATCAACACCCCTACTTGTAACTTTTATCAAAAAATGTCAAGACTTTTTTCTTGAACTTTTTTTTTTTTTTTTTTTTTTCCCTATGACTTGAGGAATGAGTGTTGGAGAGTATAAGTTGTATGAAAGACGAAACATAAAGAGTTTGGTTGTATAATTGCATGTTGTGAAAAGTAGTCATCTACAAAGGTGTATGACATAATGTATTATGTATAGAAGTATTAAAGGCTTTAAAATTCGTACTCCGGTATATACTCATAGGGTCCTTGCTTAGCTACGCCCATGATAAAATGCTTCGAAAGACAAGCTTGGAAGAGCTTACGAGTAAAGTTTTCGCTATATTGTTAAGTTTTTCTTGCAAGTAGCCGCAATGTAGACCGGTTAATATTGAAAAACATTCACATTGAAGAGTTTTGATGTATAATTGCATGTTGTGAAAGGTATATCCGTCTATGAGGGTGTACGACATAATGCATCAAAGTATTTAAAGGCTTTAAAATTTGTACTCCGTTATATACTTAGAGGGTCCTTCCTAACTTAGCTACCCCCTGGTAAAAAGCTTCAGAAGACAACCTTGCAAGAGCGTTTAAGTGTAAAGTTTTCGCTCTCTATTATTAAATTCTTCTTGAAAGTAGCCGCAATGTAAACCGGTTAATATGAAAAAGCATTCACATTGAAGTCTGGAGACTAGTACGTGTTTAATAAGCTTTTTATTAGTCGACCTTCATAGGACAACAATTAGCAAGGATAACATGTGTAAACATAAAATGACAAATAGAAAAGCTTTACCCTTATTAAAAAAATGTTTCGTTGACACGAACTAAGGGTCCGTTTGGTTTGTAGATGGGTTAGGATTAAGATATAGATTTAAATTTAAATTTATATTAGGATTTAGATTTGGATTTAATGTAAGAGAGAAAAAATAATATATTTAATTAATAACAGTTAGTAATTTATAAAGAAATAAATGAATTTTAACTTAAAGTTATATTTTTATAATGTTAAAAAAATAATGTAATGTATTTTACAAAACCGTTAACCCTTTACTTTTACACAACCTCAAATATTTTGTCTAAGCCCCAAATCCTAATCCCCAAAAGCTCAACCAAGCAACCACTTTCTCTTCATAAACTCAAAACCCAACCCAAACCTACCCCAACCAAACACACCCTAAAAAATTATACTTCTTAAGGGGTTTCTATATTTGTTAGGCCGCTTAGATGATGTTCTAGAGCAGTTTTCAGTCTATATATAAGTTCTTTTTTAGTGATGTTTTAAGCTAAAAGAACCGAGTTACGTCCTTGGTAAAATTCTGCAATTCGGCAAATGTTTTAATGGCTTAATTGTTCATATTACTGATTTAGGGGTATTTCTAAATTAAGTTATTTGAAGTGGTTTCTAGTTTAACCACTTGTTACACACACACGCGCGCGCACACACACACGCACACCCACACGCACACACACACATACACACGCGTGCATGCGCGCGCACACACACATACACACACACACAGAGCGGTTTTTAGGGCCTCCCCAATAAGTGGAAATTCGGGTTTCCCCATTGTGGAAAACTATAAAAGGGGGTTGAATAGTTTTACGTCGTTTTTAAATTTATAAAAACTTTGTTTTCAAAATCTTTGATTCTAGTTTTATGTGAGTTCAATACTTGCACACTTGTGAATACTAATATATACGAAAGTAAGCAATAACAATATAGATAAGTAAATAAAGAGATATAGATGGAAAGATCGCACCACAAGACAAATGATTTATAGTGGTTCGGCTACGAAGCTCCTCTTTGCCCTACTCCACTCCCCGAGCACCTAACTCGAGAGTTTTCTTCACTATGTCAACAAGATCCCTTATGGCGGAGAAACCTTACACAACTTTTGCTTATACCAATTAACGACACTAAGCTAAATGTCGAGTTCTAATAGTAGCTAGAACCAATCTCACGACTCTTCACAACTTCTCACGACTTCTTCACAACTTGTACACACCACTACTACTTCACACCTTCACACTACTTCACTACTTCTTCTTCACAACACTACTTCAACTTCACTACTTCTCTTCACTACTAACACACCTAGATCTACCTATTATAAACACTCTACACCTTTACAAATAATTTATACAACTACAAGACTATATACACAAATCTACAATACTTCTTAACTTGATGTTGAAGGAGTATTCTTCTCTTGCACTTTGAGTGGTGAGGGATTGAATCACTTGAAACAAAGACTTATAATCTTATGATCAAAGGATTTAGAAGTGTGTTTGGAAAGGATTGGGACTGAAAATTTTCGTGCAAAAGGTGAGAAAAAATTGCAGAAGTGAACCAGTATTTATAGGCAAGAGAACCTGGCCACAGGAGCGTGTCGGCCCCCTTAATTATTAAGGAGACCGCCCTTATAATTAAGGGGGCCGTCCTCCTGTAACGACCAGTTTTCTTGTCTTTTACTGGGGAAGGTTTATCTGGTGAAAATGTAACTGATTTTGGTTAAAAATTTGAATTCATATATTTATTATGAATTAAACATTTTCCTTTAATTACCAAAAGTGTTTTTCTAAAATATATAAAATGTTTATAACATTTTATAAAATTTGTAGTGTCTAAATAAAAATCCCTTTGATCATAAAATATATTAGACATTTGTTTATTCATATCTTAAGTGATTTAGTTGGATTGGATGATATTTGTAACTAAATACTTGTTTACGTAATAATTTTACGTTTAATGATTTTACATTTTGTGATCGTCAAAACGTAGGGATATCGAGAAATATTAATAATGTTTTTATGCATTATTTATATCAACAATATCTCCCTTTTTGATGATTATAAAATCTAAACTCATTAAATCAAAAATTAAGACATATACAAGTATTTAGTGAGTTTATATCATTTCTCCCCCTTTTTGTTAGCATCAAAAAGGTTATCCCGACGAATGTAGAACTCCCCCTTGACGTATACTCCCCCTTGTTTTAAGGTCATAAGAGAAATCGAGATATGGTATGCATGCAAAAATATTTATAGTACAAGCAATATATATGTGATGCATGGAACAAATATATAAAAGAACTAATAAGAATGCATGAAAGTAATAAGACACAAGAAGCATTCATTGATTATTTAAATAGATTATGTTGAAAACATAATCATTAGTACATAAGCATAGATATATGCTTTTCTAGCAAACTACACTAGATAATACTAAGTTGCCAACTCGAGGTCTCTTGGACTTGCATGGGGTACAAAAAGTTTGTGATGATTTTATTTGGAGATGGAAGCATGGTGATTGGATTTAGTGGTATGATGGTGAAGGGTATGGAGCGGAAGGAGTAGATCTAGGGATGTTGTACCGAATTAGTGGAGGTATTGGATGAGGACGAGTGAGGAGATATTCGATCCACGAGATATCTTCACTTAGGTCAAGGATTTGCTTTTGTAGAAAGTAGCAACAAGGACAATAGTGGGTATGGTTGATGACTTGATCCAAGTTTAGGGAGTGAGGCAAGCAATTTGAGTATGGAGAGGAAGGAGGCTTGCGCAAATTGCGTTGTGCAAGATGCATAGCATTAAGATCACGAAGATCATGGATTTTGTTGATTTCTTCATGGAATTTTTGCTTTTCCGTGGTAATGAGGAGTGAATCATTTGGTTGATGTGGATGAATTGGGGTTGTGTAGTTGGAAGTGAAGTTATTGGAGGTGTAGTTTGATGATTCATCAAAATGATATGGATCATTGTAGTTGGATGGAGGTTGAGATGTGTGGCTTGGGATGAAGTTGGATGTTTGGCCAATGTTGTATGGTTTGTAAAGTGGTTCAAAGGAATGTCCTTGTGGGTTTGGAGTGTAGTTGGGAAAATAAGTGTTTGGAGGCGTTGGTTGATTACCAACTTCATTGGTTGTGATGGATTTGTTTCGAGGGATTGTTTTCTTTCGCCAAACGGGCTTTTCGGTCATCTTTGCTAGCCTTGAGGCTTTTGATTTTGGTTTGTTGGGAGAAGTCATGATGGGTTGAGTAAGGATTTGTGATGAAGATGGGTATTTATAGTGTGATGATTATGTGTTTATGGAAGGATGATGATACGTGGGAATTGCACCCTCGCAACAGGTTTTACCTCTCAAGGGATCTTGAGAAGCTTACAACCCCCACCAGACAGTGTACCTAATCGTTGTAGTATAGTATAGTGACAAGTACCGGGGGATTGATCGTTCAACTCAGGAATGGTGTCGCTAGGATTAGAAAGCCTACTAAACTAGGTCTAGAGGTGAGGGATGATTCTTTTTTTATTTTTTATATTTTATGAAAGCAAGTAAAATCTCGGGTTTTGAAGGAGCGGGCGGAATTAGTTGCTAGCCAACTAACCAAATTAACTAAGATGCAATCAATATAAAATAAAAGAAATGAAAATTAAACTATTATACTAATGTTGTGGAAACAATAATGAGAAAAGTTGTGTTTACTTAGATTTCATTACTCCCTAGATATCTCTTACCGGTTGATTAACTTATTACAATTGCATGGATGACGAGTTATATTCCTTAATACTAGTCGTAGGGCCGTGTACAATATTCCCTAACTCTATAAGATCCTACTTCACTCCTATGTCGAGCCGTTAGAAGCTCTTAACATGGGATCATTAGAATTCTCTTATGCATTAAATACAACCAAAAATCGTAGTACACCTCCGATCATGTTTCTTAAGACGTTCAAGCAAGTTACCAATGGAAGTCTGTCAGTTTTCTTAAGTCTAACATCGAATACAATCATCCGTAACAATTATAAACAAACAATCAACCCATAATCAACATCTAGGTTTCACTACATCTAAGCAAACACAATAGAAACCTAGCCTAGCATGTTAAAGAGAAGACAAGCGTAAGATATAATCACACAACACATAGACATATTGAATGATTTGAATAAGTACTTATCTTCAATTGAACATGGAAGAATCAAGGGGTTGAAACCCTTGAAAAAGTTGTAAAATTCGTCTAGGGTTTATGCCCTAATATCCCACACAAAGTTCCACACTATACAATGAAAAATTGGAAAAATATATATAGACTATGCATCCTGACGGCGTCATGTATTAACCTCTGACGTCGTCAACTCGCCGCCAAGATAAAATGCGTATTGCCTAGATCCACTTCTGACGCCGTCATGTAGAAAAACACTCTGGGCCGTCACTAGTATTTGGACCCTGACGGCCTTGGTGACGCCGTCAGGACAATAAGCCTAAAAACTTTCTGGATCGTCACGTGTATTTTCCACTTCCACATCTTTTTCCACTCTTGACGTCGTCACTAGTAATCCCTTGACGTCGTCAGGTACTGTTCCCAGCAAGGAATTTTGAGACTTAGTCGTTTTCTTCACTTTTATGCTCCAAAAACGTCCAAAATGCTTCCTTTTCCAGATTTTCTCCAAAAGTACCTAAAATGACAAAAGGAACGATTTAGGGCAATAATTGATCAAATAATCTCGAATTCGGGCTTAAATGACCCCTTAAAAGCGGTACACTTTTCGCCTCATCAAATACTCTTACACTTGAGATTTGCTTGTCCTCAAGCAAATGCGCTTTTATTCTAATCAAAATACAAGTTAGGGGTCATTTAACACTAATATAAAAGTAATTATAACAAATAATCGTTCCACTAAAAACCAAAAACAAGCACGGAGGTCATACACTAGCACCTCACAAATAGTGTTTAGATACTCACATCTCTCGGGTGTAATAAAGTACATATCACTATATGGAAATGGAAAACATCTCTCACTACATGTCATAGCAAATAGATTAACATAGGCTTGGGAAAGGATCAAACCTCCACCACTTGGCGTAAGCACCTAGGATAAACTATCAAAGAGGTCTTTTAAAGGGTTATAACGTTAGGTGTAGGGATATGGAAAACACGGTTTTGTTGGATAAAGGCAATATTTACTGGTGGCGAGTTAATCATCTTGGTTAATTACATGTACAATATGGCGTTGCTAAGCCAAGACTCGACTCGACTTAAGCTAATGAATAAAAAATAACGAAAATATAAAACAAACATAGAATGAAACGGGATGGTAGTCTGTATGTTTTTCTCTTTTCTTTTTCTATTTTTTTCGCTTTTTTTTTTGATTTTTTTTGATTTTTTTTGATTTTTTTTTTGATTTTTTTTTGCATACACTCTTACCCTACCATCCAAAATAATACATCATAGGGAATGTACATTCCCCTTACACTTGAATTTTTACATACTTTACAATAAACTACTCTAATGACTCGAATCAAGATAATCAAAACACTTGGAGTACTTTTTAAGATTAATGCACATATGGGGGTAATAATTTGATGTTCTTCCCCATTACTCCAAAACACAAGTACTTTACCCATGAGTCTCAATCGTCCCAAAACAATATGTAAAAGATATGACTCGACTTAGTAACCATGTAATCAATTAGATAATTAACTAAGGGTTTAAACAAATAACAATAATGCACTAAAGATGAGTGCATACACGGAAGGCTAAGGCGATTTGGTTGCACATTTGGGTGGGTTGTAACAAATTCTTCCTTTAAGTAAAATGCTTAAAGTTAGAAACGAAAAGATAGGCTCGGAGGGGTGTACTAGGGGTTTCGTGTACTAAAAATGAGTACAACGCTAAGGTGTGGGAAAAATTAATTGACTTCGCTAGTCAAGGTAATTGACTTAAATGGTCAAGTAATTATGATACGGGTTTAAACACAAGGGTGATCCTAATGCCTCTTATCATGTAGTAAATCCTACTACACGAATGTAGTCTCACTAGCGGTCTCGGGATGCATCACTAACGCAAGTTCTAGAATCTAAATACTACCGGTACACTCATAAGCACTAATAATGAATGCTTTTCCTATCAAATCTAAAGGCGAACCTCACATATTTGGGTGGAAAAATTTTCTGAATGGTACGGTTTTGTGCTAGTCATACAACTCCTATCCATGAGACGCTTGTTAAGGCAAAAGTTTCACTCCTAAATGTTGTAAAAAAAATTAAATTTGGCGCTAAAATTACACTAACAAGTATTTCTCTTAGTTTTATTACACACCTACCATCAAACAAACAAACTCAAGTGCAATAGTATCCTATAAGGTATCATCATTTACCCTCCCCTTACACTTAGGATGAACATTGTCCCCAATGTTCAATTAAAGGATGTAAAAGTAAAATAGGTAAAAGAATGAAAACAAATACTCCCCTGATTCGTTCGATATGGATAGTGTGTCAACAAGGTTAGATCTTCCTCTAAGAAAATGAACGTTCAAAGCTTCCCTTCCAGAAATATAAATTATCTTCTTGTCATATATAACCTGTTAAACCTGAGAAAACAATCAAGGCAACCTCGCGTAAAATCGGCGGCAATTTATATATACAAACAATTCATAGAAAGCAATTTAAGATATAATGCTTGTGGAATGAATGTTTGCAGATTTCCTGGAGTTTACAAAACTAAAGAATCAACAAAAACTTTAAGACTCCGGTTAGAAAAACAAAACTCGCAAAATTTCCAGAATTTTGCACGTGACGTCGTCAGGTGTTAAACCCTGACGCCGTCAGAAGTGACCTGCAGAAATCTTTATGTTAAGTTTCCGGAAAATTTCTGGAAAAACTTATGTCCTATTTCCTGGAAAATTCTGCAAAACATCATTATGACTCGATACAAGCATTTGACTCTAACAAATACTAGTATACATGTTCATTTAATATTGTGGCTAATCATGATCATTTTCGTTCTTATAAACAAATTTGGGGTTTCCTCTTACACTTAGTTTTTGCAAAATACCTTTATATGAAGTTAAGACGAAGTTAAACAATAAAATAAAGCATTTTTACAATTTTAATTTGAAACATGATCTACCATCAATAAAAATAAGACATGCATACGGAAACAAATAACATCAAACAAATAAAAATCAAATAAATAAAAACACACAAAACATAGGTTGCCTCCCAAGAAGCGTTTTTCTTTATTTACGAGTCTTGTAGCTAGACTCAAGGTCATGGGATATGATTGGCTCCAAACGGTCAACTTAAATTGACCAAAGGATGGTCAACTAGGTCAGACAGCCTAGAGTCAATGCTCCGCGGAATATAGTGTTTCCCCGGGTCGTTATGTCCCGACGAGGTGTGAATGGTTATCAAACGGATCTGTGATCGGGTGAATGTGGACAGAAAGGGGTTTGTGATTGATTACACTACTGATTTGTACAAGGAAATAGCTTAAGTAAGTTATATTAATAAGACTGTGAAATCACAAAAACTAGAAACGTTTAAAACCTAGAGTCAATGCTCCGCGGAATATAGTGTTTCCACGGGTGGTTATGTCCCGACGAGGTGTGGATTGTATTCAAACGGGCTTGTGATCGGGTGAATTTGGACGGAAAGGGTTTGAGTTTGATTAAACTAAGGAATCTACAAGGAAATAGCTTAAATAAGCTATATGAACAAGACTGGAAATTTAGAAAAACTAGAAACGTTTAAAACCTAAAACGCATACGTTTACATTTAAATTAACGTAAACGTACAAAATAAAAAGTAAAAACTGAATTCTGAAAACCCCCAGGGGGTGAAAATGATTTTTTTACAAACCTAAGGTTAAAATAAAATTTATAGAAAAAGAGAATAACTTTTTACACAATTTAATTATTTAATATTAATTAAATACTAATTAACACTAATTATTAATATTTAAATAACTTAAATACAATATAATATTATCTAAATACTAGAAAAGTGAAAATTAAATTTCTAAAATTATGAAATAACTAAAAACAAGCTTTAAAATCAAAAATACGTATTTTTGTCCTTTTGTGATTTTTTAATTAATTAAATACTAATTATATTTAATTACCTAATTAAATTAATTAAGATTATTAAAAATACTAAAAAGGCTTATAAAATTAAGAAAAATTTTACAAATCTAATTAACCATCACAGGAATCCTAAAAAAATTATAAAAAGTTTGTTTTATAAGTTTTTACACGATTTTACTAATTATTATATTAAATATTAATTAATTACTAATTAAACTATTTAAATTATAAAAACTAGAAAATGAACAGTAGAAATTCTAGAAAAATTTCTAAAATTATATTATATTATATAAAAGCTAAAAAAAATATAAAAACTAGGTGTTACTTTATAAAAACTAATTTTGCTATTTAATACATTAATATTAATTAATTATTAATAAAACTAATATTAAATCTAATAAATAATAAATGACAAAATTAAAATCTAGAAAAATTACTAAAATTACTTTAACATAAAAGGAAATTAAGAAAAATATAAAAATGCAAGGTACTTAATAAAAATCTAAAAAGGAAAATTAAAAAGTTAAATTACATTAAATAGAAATTATCACTTATTTTAAATTTAAATTTTCTGGATTTTTCTTTTAGAAAAATATTTTACAACTAAAAACATGAAACTTTTATGAAAACACTTGGAATGGGGCTCAGAAAATAAGCACTTCAAGTGCTTATTGCCTTGACAGTTGACTTTGGTCAAACTGTCAAGCCAAAAGCTTCAAACAAGCTTGCAGAGGACCCACAGTGATGGATTATGGTCCAAATAAGTTAAGTGAAAGGAAATAAGCTATCACAAACCAACTAGAATCACTGAATAAGCAATTAAGCACAATTAAGCACTTAGATTCTTATTTGAACACAAAATAATGGGACAGACTTTAGGGGTTAATTCAGGTGGGTCCCAGAGTTCATAAGCTCAAAAGCTTGGTCAAAGTAAGAAGATGGACAGGATGGGGGTTGAAAGAACCCAAGGTAGGGTTGTGGGACCTACTGTGGTGGCTAGGAGGAACCACCAAAGGTGGTGGTGTGATGGTGGTCTGATGCAGCAGGGGATGTTCTTCCCCAGCAGGTGTGTTTGAAGGTGTGTGGGACCCACAGGGAAAATCACAAAAATAAACTAAAGGGTGGATTCACAAGTTCAGCTGGGAGATTTCAAACCCTGAAAAGCTTAAGGCTTGAATCAAATTACAAAAATCACAAATATTATTGCAAGAAATGGGTTTTCGGCCTAAGGGATAAAGTTGACTTTTTATTATGAACTCCTAAATTGACTAAATTGAATTTTGATTCTACATTACTGATTGAAGATGTTGTTAAAAGTTACAATGAGACTAAAGTGAGCTACTACAACTATATTAGAAGGGAAAAGATGAGATTCAAGCTATAAAACCTCCACAGATCATACCTAGGGGGATATGAAAGTGAATTTGATTTTCTGTGCTTAGGGGTGTGGTTTTAAAGCCTAACTCAACCTAATGTTACCTAATGCAGTATACTCAAACCAAGATAACAACAAAACAACAACAACAACACAGGGAAACTTGCAAATCCAAACACACCCTTAATGAACTGTCATGATGATTTTCAAAACAAAAAGGTGATTTAAACTATGAAACTATTTTCTAATGATTAATTGTGATTAAAGGATCTCAAATAGACACAGAAACATAAGCTAAGACTACAAACACCTAGGATTTAAGAAAAGGATAACTATGGCAGTTAACTTAAGATTTTTCTAGCACAATTGACTTTGATGGACTAACACCTAATATTAAACACTAAACTAGTTTTAATGCACCTAATAAGCACAAATAAGCATCCAATAAGCACAAAAGAAGCAATGCTACAGTGATTTATAAACTATGAGAAAAACTTACAAATGGCTTTCCAATGAACAAAACAGTGAACCAAAGGCCAATTTGTATCCTAACTCCTCCCCTGAGGTACTAATAACCTGGAAATTCAATATCACCCAAGCTTCAAGCTTTCTCCATCATCCACACTGATTTTTATTTTTTAGCTAATTTTTTTGTGATTTTTTTGTATTTTAAAGGAAAATGAATACAACTTGTTTTTATTGTTACTGAGCTTCTAAAAACTTAGTCATAAGCTAAACTGAGTCCAATTTATCAGCTAACAACATTTATCAATCACTTTTATCTAAAATGAGAATTTTTCTTGAAAATTGCAAATACTTGATACAATAAGAAAACTTGGAATTGAGAGTTCACAAACACTGAAATTACAACATTAAACTGAGAATATATGTTAAAAACTAGTTTAGTTAACTAAAATTGAGAATTACATGAAAATGAACTACTAAAACTAAACTACACCTACACTAGTTGACTACTGCTTCTATTCTGCATTTTTTTCACTTTTATAGATCCTAGAGTCCCTCTTTGACTTTCCCACTTCAATTGGAGCCGTTGGATTAGCTTAATTTGATCATGACCTTTGAATACCATTTTGGCGGGAAATGGGAGAAAAGGCAAGCGGGGGTAACTTGGAGTATTTCATGGGCATTAATTGGTTTGGAGGTATTAGTGAGGTAGAGGGACAGAGTATGGGAGAGGGGCAGAGGAGGGGGGTTGGCAGGTTGAGTGTTGCAGGGTGTGTTTTGCAAGTGGGGAAGGAGGGGTGAGTTGTTTGACCTTTGTTGACTGGAGGGAGTATATAAACGGGGTGAGTATTATTTTGCTTGGTGGGCTTGGGAAGGGTAAATGGGCCAGGGGGTTAGTGGTAGTGGGCTGGGGTTGTGTTTGTTGTTTGGTTTTAATAACTTCAAGGGTCCGTTTGGTAAGTAGCAAATCACAAGGACCATACATGTAATTAGCTGAAAACAATGTTGCAAAAATCGTGAATCGGTCCCGAGGCGGTCGAGGGCCATGTAGTGATTTTTGGCCGATTAATCACCGATTCCAAGGCCCAAGGCCGATTAATCGGCCGATTACCTTGTAATTCGCTCCAAGGTACAAGGCCGTTCAGCTTGTAATCGCCGATTAATCGGCCTTGTAGGCCGATTGTTGCAACACTGGCTGAAAATGAGGGGCTGGTTTTGTCATTTTTCCATAGTTATCACAAGGGCTAAACATGACAAGTCTGAATAGTATAAGGGTTATAAAAGATAATTTTCCATTTTTGAAAACCCGGGGGACTTGTTTTGCCATTTATGAAACTTTAGGGACCAATATTGCCAATTGTTGAAAATTATACTCCAAGGACTTATTTTGACAAATTTTGAATTCCCAAGGACCCTAGTTGACTTTTCTTCCAAAAATATCCCACCAGGGACCAAATCTGTCAATTTTAAAACTCCAGGGACCAAAACTGTAAATTCTCAAAACTTTTCCAATTTTTCACCAAAGGACTAAATATGACAATTTATGATTCTAAAAGGACCTTTGGTGACTTTTCTTTTAAAATAAGTACTCAGGGACTATTTTTGCCAATTTTTGAAAGTTGGGGGACTGAAACTGCCAATTATGCAAACTTTGTTCGTTTTTCATCTGTTTTTACTCATTTTGCATCTAAAACATATAAAACACAATTTTAAAATATTTTTAGTATTTTGATGCATTTCTGAGTGTTTTTGTATGTTTTGCAGTTCAGATTTGACCAAAAATGATGAGTGTTTGAGCACTCATCAGGATACTACGTGACCTCGGCATTGGTTTCATTCTCTAGGTCATCTCCAATCTTAGTTTTGTATTCCGGACCTAGTTGCAAACATTCCTTGTAGAAACCGAGTATTCTACTCATGACATAATCTACTCCTCTACGCCTATCCTCATCATTCCTATAGTAAACCGCTTGCTTATGTTCCTTTTCAAGGTTTGATAGAAGACGGTATTGTTCAATCTTATAGGGCATTTGGTAAGCAATCTCATCGTTCTCATCCTTGAATCTAACTATCCCTAAGGACGGGTCATAACTCATCTTAGAGGCCTCAACAAACGGTTTTCCGAACACTACTTGACTTAGCCAACCATCTATTACCGGACGAATATCCTCTACAATCAAAAAGTCGGTAACATAAGTGAGGTTTCCTACAAATACATGTAATCCTTTCACTCTTCCTACAAAGTTGCTCATCCAATTCGTGTTAGGCATCATCCTATATCCAAGTTGCTTCTTCATTACCCAATTATAATAGGTCCTAGTCATAATGTTTATAGGAGACCTAAGATCGATATAAGCTTTCCCTACATGCATATGCCCAACATTGCATGGTATGTTGATGTTAGAGGGATCTCCTGCTTTGATAAGTAGTGAACCAAGGATGTATGGTGTTTCAGGGTCATCGAATAGATCCTTATGATATTCCCGTTCTTCCTTGGTGGGTAACTTATCAAAGTATTCTACGTTTTCTACTTCCTCTAACTTTTCTTCCTTAATATCCTCAACTTTCTTAATCTCATCCTTAGGTCCAGTTTCTATTCCAACTTCATCCTTGTCACTTTCTTCTATATTCTTATCTATTGGCTTAATGGTAACAACATTGACAAAGTGGACGTGTTTGGATGATGAGGGGTCCTTAATTTGGATTCCGCTACTAGTGTCCATAGTGTCCTTCCTAGGTGTAGTTAGCACTTGGTTGTTGAGGGCTTTCAACAAGTTGTCAATTTTATTGGTCATCTCCGTTTGTTGTTGATTGAATTCGGTTTCAAACTTAGCTATGTGAGCTTCTTGAGATGCCATAAACTTGGACATCAATCCTTCAAGATTATTGGTACTACCATAGTTATTGGAAGGATTGTTGTTGAAAGTACGGTTAGAGGGTGGACCGTTTGGTTGGTAACGATTAGGTGGATTGGAAGAATTGTTTTGGGGTATGTTTTGGTTTTGTTTCCACCTAAGGTTCGGGTGATTTTTCCAAGAAGGGTTGTAGGAATCACCGTAAGGGTTTGGCTTGGGTTTGAAAGTGTACCACTTGTCTACCGCTTCGTCGGTACGCGAGGATGCGTAATCCGCAAAAGCTTGTCCGGGGAGTTCCACGCAATCACGAGTGTCATGGGGACCACTACATAATTCGCATGAAGAAGTGATTTTGTTCACTTGGCTTGAAGGCTTAGGAGCTTCGTAGGATTTCATGAGAAACTTGACTTGGTCCTCAAGTTCCATGATCCTACGGTCGGGAGTGCTAGAATTGTTCGAAGGCAAAGATATTGCCTTGACTGTTTTGTTCAAATCACGGGGATCATTCCAACTTTCGTTGTCATAGAGAGCAAGATCTTCTATGAGTTCCCATGATTCTTCCGCACTTAGATCATGTAGCTTGCCACCGGCCGATTGGTCAATGGTTCACCTTGTGGAGATATCGATATGGTCATAGAAGATTTGGACTTGGAGCCAAAAATCTATGCCATGATGAGGGACTTTTTGGAGTAAGTCCTTGAAACGAATCCATGCTTCATATAGAGTTTCACCTTGACGTTGTTGGAACATCAAGATATCATTTCTAAGCTTGGTAGTTCTCCCCGGTGGGAAAAATTGAGCAAGGAAACGAGAAGTGAGATCATCCCATGAGGTGATGGATCCCGCGGGTAAACGTTCAAGCCATTGACTAGCTTGATCACGTAGAGAGAATTGGAATAGACGTAACCGGGCCGACTCTCTAGTTGCAACATCAAGGTCTATGGAATCTACGATTTTAAGGAAATCCTTGAGATGTTGATTAGGATCTTCGGAACGAAGTCCATGGAATGCTAGGAAAAAGTTTAGTTCACCCATCATACTCATCTCAAACTCATCATGCATGATTTTGGCAAATTCATCACACATTTCTTGACAAGTCGATCCAAATATAATATCATCAACATATATTTGAAAAATGATGAGATTCGGGTTTTTCTTTTTAGTGAAGAGAGTGTTGTCTACCATTCCCATGGAATAATCATGTTTAATAAGAAATGCTTTTAATCGATCATACCAAGCCTTGGGGGCTTGTTTGAGTCCATATAAAGCCTTTTTGAGTTTATAAACATAATCAGGTTTTGCGAAGTCAATGAATCCCGGAGGTTGTGCCACATAAAACTCCTCATTGATAAAAACGTTGAGGAATGCACTCTTCACATCCATTTGGTATAACTTAAATTCTAGGGCGCAGGCGTAAGCTAGGAGTATTCTAATAGATTCTAGTCTAGCTACCGGGGCATAGGTTTTGTCATAATCAATTCCTTCTTGTTGATTATAACCTTGGGCTACTATTATAGCTTTATTCCTAGTTACTATTCCATTCTCATCTAGTTTATTCCTAAATACCATTTGGTTCCAATTATGGTCACATTCCTAGTATTTGGGACTAGTTCCCAAACATCATTTGTTTTAAATTGATTTAATTCTTCTTGGATAGCCATAATCCAACTTTCATCCTTTAAGGCTTCATTTACATTCCTAGGTTCTATTGTTGACACAAAGTAAAAGAAGTTACTTTCGTCTTGAGCTTGTGATCTAAGTGTTCTTTGATTCAAACTACCTATGATGTTACCTAATGGATGTGATTTTGATTCCTTAATATTTACAATCTCACTTTCTTCTAATGTTTCTACTTCATTATCATTTCCTAAGAGCTTATTTTTACTAACCTCAATAGCTTCTTCCTCAATCATATCATCATCTTCTAAAGGTAATGTTTTAGGTGGTGGAGGATTTTCATCAAATGTTACATTTAAGGATTCTTCTACTTTCATAGTATGTTTATTTAAAATTATATATGCTTTAGCATTTTGTGAATATCCTAGAAAAATTCCTTCGTATGACTTAGGATCGAACTTAGTAAGGTAATCTTTTGTATTAAGGATTAAGCATTTACTTCCGAATACTCTAAAGTAGCCTATATTTGGTTTTCTACCTCTTAATAACTCATAAGGAGTTTTTCCTAACATTCGTCTAATAGAAACCCTATTAAGTATATACGTTGATGTATCTACAGCGTGACACCAAAACTTTTGTGGGATAGATTGTTCATTTAGCATTGTTCTACTCATTTCTTATAAAGACCTATTTTTCCTTTCTACTACCCCATTTGATTGAGGAGTATGAGGAGCGAAAAGTTGTGAGATATTCTATTTAAATCATAATATTTTTCGAATTATACTTCGTTGTCAAATTCCCTACCATGGTCTGTCCTAATTGATACTATTGAGCATCCTAATTTATTTTGAATCATTTTACTAAATTTCTCAAAGGCTTCGTTTTTACCTAGTCCACGTGTATCGTGAATAATCGTCTACTATAACTAAGGTGTAACGGTTGCCACCGTAGCTCCGCACTGCGGATGGACCAAAAAGATCCATGTGAAGTAATTCTAAGCACCTAGTAGTGGATACCATAATTTTAGCTTTGTGACTAGCATATGTTTGTTTTCCAATTTTACAAGCGTCACAAAAGTGTTGATCATATCTTAGACTAGGCAAGTTTCTAACTAGTTCCTTAGAGACTAAAGATTGTAATTGTTGCATGTTAGCATGACCTAATCTCCTATGCCACAAGGAGGAATTGTCATCTAGAGTTGCTAGGCATATCCTATCTTCCGGTTTGTCTCCTAGTTTCATAACATGTATACCTCCTTTCCTAATTCCTCTACCTATGACTTTTTCATCCTTAATTATTTCACTATCTTTATCGGTAAAGGTAACCCAACACTTATTATCACATATTTGACATATACTAAGCAAGTTATATGTTAGATTATCTACATGTTCAACATTTTCAATAGTAAGAGAGTCTTGAGAGATCGTACCTTTGCCTATGATTTTTCCACGACGATCACTACCAAAAACAACGTTACCTCCGTTATACGCCTTGTATGTAGAAAATAGCTTGCAATTCCCCGTCATGTGTCTTGAGCATCCACTATCCTTTATCCATTCATCGGGCTCCAAATCTACTCCTAGACATACTTCATTAGATGCTTGAGCTACGAAACATTTGGGCTTCATCGTTTCATCTTCGTCACTAGATCTTCTTCTTCGGGTTGTTTTTCTTTTATCTTGTGCTCTTTGTTGCTTTTTAATAATATTCTTGCATTCTTTAACGACCTTTGCATATTCTTCGTCTTCACTTTCGGAACTAGAATCGTCATCGTCACTAAGTTCCTTTTTGATCGTTATCTTTATACCACCTTCTTGTTTACTCTTGACATGACTCATGAAGTTTTCACCATCGTTACCTTCACACCAAAAATCTGAACTAGTAGCATTTGTACTCATTTCAACTAAATACTTATCTACTATACTTTCATTTTCTACTATTTTGTATGCAAAATTTTCTTTGGCTCGACACTTCTCTTGATGAAAGTTTAAAAGGCTTTTCCACATATCATTTGCCGTTTGACAAAAAAATATTCTTTCGTATTCAATTCTTGGTAAAGCTTTGTATATAATTATTTTAGCCTTATTATTTTTATCTAGCAATATTTTGAAACAATTATCTTGTTCTTCAAAAATAGTTTTTATTGGTTGAAAATCACCAATTGAAATGACATGCCAAAGATCATAATCTATTGACTTCACATAACTTTCGAATCGATTTTTCCATTCAAGAAACTTATGTTTTCGAAAAATGGTGGTTTAAATGTCATGTTTCGTTCTAAATATTTTTCCGATTCCATAGATCGATTTCAAGTTTTAAAATACAATTTATTAGGGGTGAGCAAAAATAACCGAAAAAACCGAAACCGAACCGAAAACCGAAAAAACCGAACCAAAATAACCGAACCGAACTAAAAACCGATGGTTTAGGTTTTTACTTTTCAAATAACCAAACTTTCGGTTCGGTTTCGATTTTGACATAAAAACCGAACCATAAAAACCGAACCGAACCGGTTTTATTATTTATAATATATAATTTATTTATATTAGTATTACTAGTAGTACTAATTACTAAATTACTCTTTATATGTTTATTTATATTGGTACTGCACTACTGCTGGGGCTGGGCCTCCTAGGGAATGGATAAAAATTTTGAAAATAAGGAGAAACCAAACGTCAAAAAATTTTATACAGTAACTTTTAAGATGCTTTAACCTTAAATCTATCCATCTTCTAAGAACCACGCATGCCCCTAATATTCTTTAATAACACTTTACAAGCTTCATTGCCTTTAACAGTGGTGAAACTTTAATCACTAAAGCTTTCCTTATTACGGTAAGTTTATATTTTTTTCATCTATAATTTTGTGCTTTTACCAAAAAAGAAGCATCATTTGTATAAACCTACAACTTTCATTCATGTTTAACAGTGTTGAAACTTTGCAGCCCTTCCTGTCATCGTTGTTCATCTCTAAGTATAAACGGTTAACCCAAGAAACCGAGAAATCGAACCGAAAATCGATTGAAACCGAGAAAAACCGAACCGAGGAAAACCGAACGGTTTCGGTTATGGTTATGCAAAAAACCGAACATTCGGTTTCGGTTTTACCCAAAAACCGCCCCAAACCGAACCGTGCACACCCCTACAATTTATTTTAAAAATCTTGTTTAACGTAGCTCTGATGCCAATTGTGGAAAACTAGAAGGGGGGGGGGTTGAATAGTTTTAGGTCGTTTTTAAATTTATAAAAACTTTGTTTTCAAAATCTTCGATTCTAGTTTTATGTGAGTTCAATACTTGCACACTTGTGAATACTAATATATACGAAAGTAAGCAATAACAATATAGATAAGTAAATAAAGAGATAGAGATGGAAAGATCGTACCACAAGACAAAGGATTTATAGTGGTTCCGCTACGAAGCTCCTCTTCGCCCTACTCCAATCCCCGAGCACCTAACTCGAGAGTTTTCTTCACTATGTCAACAAGCTCCCTTATGGCGTAGAAACTGTGGAAAACTAGAAGGGGGTTGAATAGTTTAATGCTTTTTGGATTCTTATTTATCTTAAATATCTTTAAAAACATTTCCGTTTGCCTAAACATATAAACACAATGTTATATGTTTGATTCTTTGAAAAGCTTTTCATGTGAATAACAATTCTAACTTTACTAGTTTCATACTTTGAAAAGCTTTGCTTGTGATGATCCTAACTTTACTTGTTTAGTTCTTTGAAAAGCTTTACTTTTGTTTGAAGATATAAACACATCTTTACTTGTTTAGTTCTTTGAAAAGCTTTATATGTAACTAGCTATTTTAACTAAAGAACAACATGTAGTAAGCAAAGATAAAGAAAGAAACGATCAAACCACAACACGATTGTTTATCGTGGTTCGGCTACAAGGACTCTTTTTCCTTGCCCTACATCTACGCCCCGAGTTTCCAACTCGAGAGTTATAAGCACTAATCAACAAGCTCCTTTCACCGGCGGAGAAAACCTTTACAACGTCGCTTACACTTTTACCGACACAAAGCTAGATGTCGAGTTCTTTTACAAGGGTACAACCACTCCCGTTCGTCGCTTACACTTTTACCGACACTAAGCTAGATGTCGAGTTCTTTACCAAGGGTACAACCACTCCCGTTAGTTCTTTTACAAGGGTACAACAACTCCCGACACACTACGTATTTTGAGGCCTAAAATACTAACCACTTACTTCTATATACATGACACACATGAAGTATAAACTACCAAAGCTTATACATGATCAAGCTACTAAGACTTGCAACTTTAGAGTTGAAGCTTGTAACTTCTTGAATGATCTTGTGATGTCCCTTGCTACATAAGAGAATCACAAATCAAAAGGTTACTGAGTTAGTTGAGAGAGTATGTGAATATATGTCCTAAAAGGGTTACGCAAAACTAACAAATGGTTTGGTATTTATAGCAAACACTACTGCATGCTTGGCGGATCAGGCGGAACCCTCATTTGGGTTCCGCCCGTGTACCCCCAGGGTACCGCCGGGTCTGCAGTAGGTTTTTGCAATAACTCTTCAAACCAAACAAGGTCTTGTCTCATAACTCCTAGCAACCAAACAATGTCACATCACATTACACTAGTCAAACACCAAACTTGCAAGTCACTACAAAGTTAGTCAAACACACAAATGCATATTGACAAAACTTGTCATAAGTGTGATGTGACAATTCTATTTAAAGAAATAAATATGATATGACAAGACACTTTCTAATTTAAGAAATAAAAACAATGTTTAGTTTGAAAGGAAATGTGAACCTTAGTTAAACAAGACTTAAATACTTAAAGTGATGATTTACTCTTTAGCTAAAGTTCATACTTTGTCATTAACAAAACTTAGCAAAGATCGTAAAATATAAATAACGTTTTTAGGCGATATTTGTATTAACAATCTCCCCCTTTTTGTTGATGACAAAACATAAACTTTATTTAAAAGTAAGCCATAAGATTTAGTGTTAAGTCTTATAAAGTTAGTATTAAAACTTGTTTTTGCAAAGAGTTAGCGAAGCGGAAATATTAAAAGTAGAACAAGTTTAATATAAATTCTCCCCCTTTTTGTCGAAACAAAAAGTAGAGTAGTGAAGCGGAATAATGGCCATGCTCCCCCTTGGTTGATACTCCCCCTAAATAGAGTGCCAAGAGAGGAGACATGGATTTTGAACCTACAAAAGAAACGTTAGTTTCCGCACAAGATAAAGGTATTTCATGTCTAAAACACAACTTAGAGTTGTGAAACAGAATAATGCAATACTCATGCTCCCCCTTGAATATTGCTCCCCTAAATGGAGTTTCAAGGAAGGAAAACATGGATAATGAACCTACAAAAAGAGAGGTTTGTTTCTAAAACACAAGATTTATGTATGGTACCATATAAAGGTGTAGTTCACCCATCATAACTAAATGGTCATTTAAACAATGCAAACCTTGTTGTAGAATTAATCTTCATTTAATGTAAAATTTTGAATTTTAGAGGGTCAAAGATACATAATTAAGATTACAACATCCTACTTTTTAAGAAACAAAGAAAAAAACAAAAAAAAATGAACTAAGAGTATAAAAAGCTACAAGGAAATCATCACTTTCCTTAATGAGAAACATTTTTTAAAAACAAGGGTAAGGTTGTTTTAGGATAAAAATGTTGGTTGGAGGGTTGTAGCGGGTTTTATTTTGAAGGGTGAGGAGGTGACTTGTTTGTTGGTTAAAATGGGAGACATTTTCCAAGAGAAACGGTTTTGTTTCATTTTGGAGACTCTAAGGTTGTGGTGGATGAGACAAGGATTGGAGACGGTCCAAAATGTGGTTTAGAATAAACCTCATTTCTTCGGTTAACTCGCGAAGTTCCGTTCGACACCTTTCACTGCGAGCGGTTCTTTCGCAATGTCCGCAATCATGGCGGGGAAAGTTTGGTGGAAGAGAGGTTTGATTTGTTGGTGGTGGATGGGTTGAACTTGAAGGAGCAAATGTGGATGGTTGTGAGGTGTATTTGCTTCCTTCATTTGTTGAATTTAATGCCGTATTGAATTCCATAACATGATTGATTTGAGAATCAACCATTCGTTTGAAGGCATTGAGGTGGTTTAAATGAGTGTTTATTTCCTCATTGATGTTTGGAGGTTTTTCCCACATGGAAGCTTCTATTTTCTTATAAGAAGAAAGTAGAGACTCAAGATGTTGGGAAGGTTCTTGTGGTGATGGTTGTTGTTGTAGTGGTGGTTGTTGGTTTTGAACAAAATGGCAGAAACTTGGTTCGCCGATAGGATTGCCATGAAGGTCTTTGTAAATTGGATGAAACACAAATGAATGTGAGTGGGTATGACCTTGATCATTTGGAAAATGGATGGTCTAGCATAACGGTAAGCCAACCGTTCTACCGTAGATGAGTAATGGGGTTCATCATTAAGTTGCTCACTAGGTTGTTGTTGGGTTTCAATTTGAGCAATGGTATCAAAAAGTGAGAAGGATGGTGGTGTTGATGATAGATCATCAAAAGTTTCCAAATTGGATGTTGGTGATGTTGGTGGTGTATGGAAAAGTTCCATTGGTGTAGGTGTTGGTGATTGAGGTGAAGGAGTTTTTGATTTAAAAGTTTGTTGAGAAGATGGAGTTGACTCACTCAAAGGTTTAGTTGATGATGGGTTAATTGCTAGGTTTGAGTTGCAACGTGGTGGAGAAGGTGGTGGAGTAGCAAGATTAAGCAAATCTTGAATGGTGATCACTTTGGTATTACAATGTGTTGAGGGTGTAGTTGAGGTAGTAAGATTTAGGTAATCTTGGATAGGTGAAGAAATGTTAAGCGAAGCATCACTTGAAGAAGATGAGCTTGACTTGACGGTTTTGTTAAAACAACAAGGTTTAACACTAATCTTATTGATTCTTGAAAGGGATTTTGATGACTCGGATGATGTGTTAGATTTGGTCATTTTCAAAGGTGTGGTTATGATGTTTTGAGAGAAGAAGTTTTGATGGTGATGGTGTGATTTGAATTGTAGCCAACTTTCAAATTTATAGGATGAAGAAGATGTTGAATAGAGTGTTTGGATTTAATGTTCTACCATTCAAGGATTGAGGATTCAAATGATTTACAAAAATTTCATGAATTTGTCAAATCAATGCATGTTATTCCAATAGAATGAGGTGGAGTGAAAGACCAACCTAAGCACTCAATGCTTTGTGATCATGGGAAGTGGTTTGGTTGAAAATGTATCAAAGGCTTGAAGGATCCTTTAAAAGGGTTCCTTTGGTTAGTTATGTTTTGAATTTGAATTTTGGCGGGAAGTGTCTTCCTAATTGTTTTAGTGAGTGAGGTTTGTTCCAATATGGTTGTTGATGTAAATGAAAGATGTTTCTCACATAGGATAATGATTTTGACACATTACTAGTATTGGACTTAAGAAAAATGGAAAAAATTTATGCAGGTGTCTGGCGGAACCCTCACAATACACAGACGGAACCCTGTTTTGGGATACGCTTGGTCCGTTGGGCTAATTCTGGAAAACCCAGAAAATACACTGGCGGACCCCAATTTTGGGTACCGCCAGATCCGCCAGGGGTAAAAAATTAGGCAGTCCGCGTTTTTGACCCGCGAGACGATTTTCAAAATTCTCGAAAACTCCTAAAATCAAAAAGATAAGGTATTACTGGTTGGGAAATGCAAAAATTAGACATGTACACATACAATCATGGGACTTTGACCTTGAGGTCGAGGATTTTACTATACTTAGTAAGAATTCCAATAAGCATAGAAAAGATGACAAACACCTTAAACATTGTCATTATGCATAAAATTTCATACAAACATAATCCAACAAACATAATAAACCATGAAAGTGAAAAACACATAATTCACATAGTTTTAACACAAAGACGATTCTAAAGCATTCTTATGCCAAACGCTCCTTAATCTTCTCACAACCGGTCTATCTTCTTTTTGAGCTTGTTTAGGTACCTTCCAAAACACTTGAACATTCCTTTGGTTTGCTTGAATTCTTTGGAAGCATTGTCAATGATGGGGAGAGCTTGAAGGTATTCTAAAGGAGGTAACTTAGAGTTGGGAAGTTTATCATCCTCGCTCATTCCGGATGATGATGATGGTGATGGTGTAGGTGATCGAGTACGTTTGCCCTTATTTTTGTAAACACGTTTATCACTTAGGGGAACGAAGGTGTGAGGAACAAGAAAATAGTCAAGACGTATTCCATCTTCGTTAGGAGAAATGGGTGAGATTGCTCTAAAGAGGCGGGTAAGAAACATGCCATAGGGAAGAGCGGTTGTTCCAACTAAGGATATGTCGGCCATTCTTTTGGCAAGGTAATAGGCTAAGTTGAAGGGTTGACCGGTGGAAATGCTATATAGCATGTAGCATAGGCATGCATTGATGTGATCTCTATTTCCTATGGTACTTATTACGTTAGCCCTAAGAATTTCTTCCCACTTCTTAAATTGTGGTTTAAGCTCATTGAGCTCCATACCAAAAGGATCCTTGTCTACAATGTTCCCCGAACGATTCACCCTAGTGGTAGAGGTTCTAACAAAGAGGTGTTCCTTAATGGTTTCTTTACTAGCAAGAGGTGTATCGTATGGATAAAAACGATCAATAGAATCAAGAGTTGAAATGGGCCACTTATCCGTGTAGAGACAAGTTCCCTCATTTGGTACACCAAGAATTATAGCTAAATCTTTTAAATCAATGTCATGTGATATTTGATTGGTTGTGAAGTTTAATGATATCCTACCATCAGCACATGAGGAAAGGTTTACGGTTGCATAAAATTCCAAAATGAACCTAGGACAAATTGGCTCATCTAAATCAAGGAGACAATCAAAGTTGATTGCGGCAAAGTTTTGGCGAATAGATGTTCCTTCTAGAAAAGATGGATCAATGGTTCTACCTTCGTGAACATAGCGTTTTTCTAATGCCTTAAAGGTTTCTACTTGAACCGAGTTGAGACCTTTGGTCATATGGTGTTTGGGCATGTATTTAAGGGTTTCTTTGTGATCGGATTTGTTTGCGGGAGGCATGGTGATTCCTAGAAAACATAAAATCATATGTTAATGACTTTTAACAACGAGGATGTTCTAATATATTCTTATATGCAAGACAATGTGAAGACATGGTTATCTTGACTCATTTTGATTCCTAAATCATTTTGTTATGCAAATTTTGTTGTGAAAACAAAAGATAACCAACACTCTCCTAATTGAATGTGTCTTCGATTGAATGTACCCGAAAATACATATTAGTTATGTATCCCCTTTAGCATTCAAGAGATAGTATGCAAGTGATGTTTAAATGATGTTTTTCATTTGTTTTAACAATGTGGTGATGAATCATGTTGCAATTAGAAAAATAATGCACTTGGTGTGTTTGGTAAATCAAAGTAACAATGAGAAGATACATTTCTTAACTAATGAAATATATAATTGATTAGCCACCAAGTTTTTTCAAGAATCATGAAGTTTTATGCAAAAGCCCTAAGATTCTAGTTAATGATTGTAAGCAAGAATGTTAAAATTAGATTAACAATGCAATTGTGATTAGAATACTTACAAAGTTAGTTGGATTGGAAGAGATTGGATTAGAAGCCCTAAAATTCGTGAGGATATGTGTTTTAGAGAGGGTGATGCTGTTTGAAAGTTTTTGTTAAGATTTAAGAGGGTGTTTGGTTTTGAAATAACAAATAATACATTCTGAGGTTTGGCGGACCAGGCGGAACCAAAAAATGGGTTCCGCCCGTATGGTCTGAAGGTACCGTGGATTCTGCAGGGAGAAACAAAAAAAAAATGATTTGTCTAGATTTTTATGGTTTTATCCTAACGTTCAAACCTTACGGTTTTAGGTCTTATGGGTCTTTGACTAAGCCTAGGAATTATGAATGCTTCACTTTCAAGAGATTTTGTTAACGTGTTGATGAAATAGTTAACGTAGAAGACTTTCTTGGATAAGACGTTCCTCAATGAACAATCTTACCAAGGCGATGATGATGGATCACAAGTATGTCTATTAAGAACATAATGAATTGAATTGTCGCTGAAGTCGATGCTTCCTTTGTTGAAGGGATAACAACTTTGATGAGATGAATTCCGTTGTTGACGCGAATTTGCTTGTTCAAGCGGAGCTTGTTGATGTGCTTCTCCATCCGATACTAATTTGAGAATCTTACGCGTTTTGGAGAATCATTGGGTAAGTAAGTATAAAAGTGCAAGTACCACTTGTGCTTTTCTTATCAACTTATTACCGACATAATTCCATTTGGCATACACTATGGTTTCTATTCCCGTTCTTTTGGGAGACCATAATCCTAGTTGTGTAGTACCTTATGATATATCCAAATAGGCTCAATTAAAGAGTTGTTTTAGGATCTTCTTTAACACGATCACATAGACAAAAACTAAACATAATGTTGAATCTAATTGTTATGAGAACAAGTAGTCTTCCAAACATTTCTCTACGTTTAATTTTACCTACGGATTTACTAATCTCATTCTTGATAAGTCATCAATAACTTAACCATTGAGAACAAGAGAGCAACTAGGAATGTCTTTAAGTTAAAATCTTTTGCTTTTGTGCCTTGCTTTTATTATCAAAAAGTCTTTCAAATATTGACACTATACTCACTTGATTACTTTGAAATATCAACTTCGTTTCACTATTTGTTTTATTCTAAATTCCAAAAATAGTTTTTGTTGAATTTGTTTAGACACAACTAATAACCTATAAATCAAGTTTTATAACTTATGTCAATTTTACTTGATTTAATGTTTAACTCAAGGTGAGAAGATGTTGTTTTAACTCCATGCTTGTCTTGCCATCATTTGACTTTCGACTAAGTTATCATCTACCAAAGATGATATCATAGAAGGAGGAGATCACTCGTTAAATGTCATATTCAACGACTCCTCGACTCTTTAGGTTTTCTTACTTAAGACACTATGAACTCTATTTATTTTTAAAAAGTCCAAGAGGTACAACATCATTAGACTATGTGTCACATTTGATGTGTAAATCCTAGATGTTGAAAACTTATTTTCTTTCACACATCCTAATATATGCTAATGTGATTTATTTTACCTTGTGTGTTTTATGTGAGATTATAAAGGAGTGATTGAAGAAAGACACAATTAAAGACTCAAAGTATGGTGTTTGAGAAAATTGTTTAACAAAGGTTTGTTTTGCAAGCATCACAAAAGTGTTAGACATTTTAACACTTAGGAGATTCTTAGTTAGCTCACTTGTAAGCAAGAGTTGAGTGAGACAAACTCAAGAGTTTTTCGTGTTTATCTCTTGATGGTTAAATAACCAAAACATCTTATATCTCCTTACTAGTACTAAAGACTAAATTCCTTGTTGCATAGAATCTAATCTTAGTTATTTACATATAACAGGTAGACACTCTAGAGTATTACAAATAACACATATTTGAGCACATAATGCTAGAGACAAGATATAACCAAAGTCAAGTTTAAGTAATGCGTACCTTTTAAATTGCATAGAGATGCTATCAAGCGGATAAGCATTAAGTGTAAAAACTTGGTTTGACGACATGCTTTGAAACTCAATAACTCATGTATCCAAGAAGGTTAGACAATCATATAAAGGCATAGAGCATGATAATCTTAATTCTTTTATCATGAGTTTCTATTAGAGATATAATTATCTCTAAATCTTTCTTCTAGGTTAGACAAATTTTACTTGCTTTGTTTTATTAGTTAATAGTGCTTTTGAGTTAAATCCTAATCCGGTTTTATCTTTAAACAACCTTTGACTCCCCAACAATCTTTCAAGAGATTTTGAGCTTTCATCAAATTTAACTAATAATTTTTCTTTTCTCATTTTGCATTTTAATCTCATGTTTGTAATCTAGACATAATTTACATTCTAGATTAATTTCAACATTACTCTTAATTCTAGACATTTTATCTTCCAATAAGATTTCCTTTTTAAAGATATTCTTAAGAGATTTTAAAGATTCATTCTTGAAGATAGCTTTTAGGTCCATGATGCACAAATGTTTAGACTCATTTTCTAGTTTAGAAAACTCTAGGATAAATTAATCAAAGCAAAATAGTTTGGTTTCAAAGTGTACCTTGCTTGATGTTTTATCTAGTATAGAATCACAAACCGGATGATTGACTTCATCTTCATCCGAGTTATTCCATGAATCGCAAGCAAGACAACTACGAGCTTGACACGAGTAATCACCTTTACTTACACCTTGCTTGTTGTATCAATAAGTTGACAATAAACTACCGGATCATTGTCTTCGTCAACTTCCATTACATTCCAAGATACGCAAGCAGGTTCAACAAAACACACGTACTCATCTTCACTTGTACTTTTATTTAAAACATTTAAACTAATAGCACATGTATTAACTTCTACTAAGTGTCTATCAATTAGTTTTTCTAAAACTTCTAATTCATATGTAAGATTAAATTGATCATCTTTGACTTGACATATTCCTTGATGAAAGTTTACCATATTTTTCAAACATCATTAGCCTTTTGACAAAAATACATTCTTTCATATTTGGTACTAAAGCTTTGTAAAGCATTGTTTTAGCTTTAGTATTTTTATCAAGTTTAAGATAGTTATCTTGGTTTTCAAAAACTTGTTTTCTTTGGTTTGAAATTACCAAAAGAAATAATATGCCAAAGATCTTGATCAATTGATTTTACATAGTTTTCAAAATTACTTTTCATTCAAGTAAGTTTTCTTTTTCAAATAGCGGTTGGTTTTGAATAGGTTGCCCTTCTTTGAGATTTTCGAAATCCATGGATCGATCCAAGTTTTAAAATACATTCTATTTTAAAGATCTTGAGTAACGTAGCTCCTGATGCCAATTGTGGAAAACTAGAAGGGGGGTTGAATAGTTTACCGCTTTTTGGATTCTTATTTATCTTAAATATCTTTAAAAACATTTCCGTTTGCTTAAAGATATAAACACAATGTTATATGTTTGATTATTTGAAAAGCTTTTCATGTGAATAACAATTCTAACTTTACTAGTTTCATACTTTGAAAAGCTTTGCTTGTGATGATCCTAACTTTACTTGTTTAGTTCTTTGAAAAGCTTTACTTTTGTTTGAAGATATAAACACATCTTTACTTGTTTAGTTCTTTGAAAAGCTTTATATGTAACTAGCTATTTTAACTAAAGAACAACATGTAGTAAGCAAAGATAAAGAAAGAAACGATCAAACCACAACACGATTGTTTATCGTGGTTCGGCTACAAGGACTCTTTTTCCTTGCCCTACATCCACGCCCCGAGTTTCCAACTCGAGAGTTGTAAGCACTAATCAACAAGCTCCTTTCACCGGCGGAGAAAACCTTTACAACGTCGCTAACACTTTTACCGACACAAAGCTAGATGTCGAGTTCTTTTACAAGGGTACAACCACTCCCGTTTGTCGCTTACACTTTTACCGACACTAAGCTAGATGCCGAGTTCTTTACCAAGGGTACAACCACTCCCGTTAGTTCTTTTACAAGGGTACAACAACTCCCGACACACTACGTATTTTGAGGCCTAAAATACTAACCACTTACTTCTATATACATGACACACATGAAGTATAAACTACCAAAGCTTATACATGATCAAGCTACTAAGACTTGCAACTTTAGAGTTGAAGCTTGTAACTTCTTGAATGATCTTGTGATGTCCCTTGCTACATAAGAGAATCACAAATCAAAAGGTTACTGAGTTAGTTGAGAGAGTATGTGAATATATGTCCTAAAAGGGTTACGCAAAACTAACAAATGGTTTGGTATTTATAGCAAACACTACTGCATGCTTGGCGGATCAGGCGGAACCCTCATTTGGGTTCCGCCCGTGTACCCCCAGGGTACCGCCGGGTCTGCAGTAGGTTTTTGCAATAACTCTTCAAACCAAACAAGGTCTTGTCTCATAACTCCTAGCAACCAAACAATGTCACATCACATTACACTAGTCAAACACCAAACTTGCAAGTCACTACAAAGTTAGTCAAACACACAAATGCATATTGACAAAACTTGCCATAAGTGTGATGTGACAATTCTATTTAAAGAAATAAATATGATATGACAAGACACTTTCTAATTTAAGAAATAAAAACAATGTTTAGTTTGAAAGGAAATGTGAACCTTAGTTAAACAAAACTTAAACACTTAAAGTGATGATTTACTCTTTAGCTAAATTTCATACTTTGTCATTAACAAAACTTAGCAAAGATCGTAAAATATAAATAACGTTTTTAGGCGATATTTGTATTAACAGAAACCTTACACAACTTTTGCTTACACCAATTAACGACACTAAGCTAAATGTCGAGTTCTAATAGGAGCTAGAACCAATCTCACGACTTCTTCACAACTTGTACACACCACTACTACTTCACACCTTCACACTACTTCACTACTTCTTCTTCACAACACTACTTCTACTTCACTACTTCTCTTCACTACTAACACACCTAGATCTACCTATTATAAACACTCTACACCTTTACAAATAATTTACACAACTACAAGACTATATACACAAATCTACAATACTTCTTAACTTGATGTTGAAGGAGTATTCTTCTCTTGCACTTTGAGTAGTGAGGGATTGAATCACTTGAAACAAATACTTATAATTTTAGGATCAAAGGATTTAGAAGTGTGTTTGAAAAGGATTGAGACTGAAAATTTTCGTGCAAAAGGTGAGAAAAAATTGCAGAAGTGAACCAGTATTTATAGGCAAGAGAACCTGGCCACAGAAGCGTGCCGGCCCCCTTAAATGGTGGTCGGCCCCCTTAATTATTAAGGGGGCCGCCCTCCTGTAACGGCCAATTTTCTTGTCTTTTACTGGGGAAGGTTTATCTGGTGAAAATGTAACTGATTTTGTTTAAAAATTTGAATTCATATATTTATTATGAATTAAACATTTTCTTTTAATTACCAAAAGTGTTTTTCTAAAATATATAAAATGTTTATAACATTTTATAAAATTTGTAGTGTCTAAATAAAAATCCCTTTGATCATAAAATGTATTAGACATTTGTTTATTCATACCTTAAGTGATTTAGTTGGATTGGATGATATTTGTAACTAAATACTTGTTTACGTAATAATTTTACGTTTAATGATTTTACATTTTGTGATCGTCAAAACGTAGGGATATCGAGAAATATTAATAACGTTTTTATGCATTATTTATATCAACACCCATTACTGATATCTAGGGGTGAAAATGAGTCGAGCCGAGCCTAAGCCTGCCAGAGCTTAAGCTCGACTCGTTTAAGTTTTATAAAGCTCGAGCTCTGCTTGATTCGAGCCTTATTTTTACACTTGAGCACGGCTCGTAGTATGTTATATAGGCTCAAGTTCGGTTCGGTTCGAGCTCGGCTCGTTTATATGATTTGGCAATGAAAAATTAAAAGGTTGGCTCATAATATATCTATTTTGAGCTCGTTAATAAGCTTATTGTTGAACTCGTTAACAAGCTCTCCTATAATTCAAATGCATAACTTTTTATATATGTAAAGCTCGGGCTCGAGCTCGATTAATAAATGAGATGCAACTCAAGCTTGAGCTCATTTAGGCTCGGCTCATTTTAGCTTTTTACCAATCCGATTCCGAGCTTTGTACGAACGGCTCAGCTCATTTCCACCCCTACTGATATCTCCTAGTGTTACACCGTCCCATGTTACTTAATGAACATTCTATTTTTTACCATGCCAACGTCATTCATTACAATTCCCTCCGATATAGGTATTCAATTTAATGTTTGTGCTTCTACCTATCATGTTTTATTGGTAACTTATCATCGTATGCTCTGTTTTAGTCTGAGTTAACTCTTTATCCATAGTATATTGGCACAACATCCAGCAATTGCCATATATTCAGCTTCTGTTGAAGACATGGCAACTAATTGATGCCTTTTAGCACTCCAGCACACAAGTTTGTCTCCTAGCAACTGGCAAGCACCTGGGGTGCTTTTTCTGTCCACTTTGCATCCAACATAATCAGAGTCTAAATAACCTTTCAGATAAAATCCTGAACATTGAAGGTAGCAAAGACCTAGACTTGGTGTACCTATCCATAAATAATCTAATACTTGTTGATTTTGATAATCTTTTACACCAAGATGATTACCCTATGACATCAAACTTCAATGTTAAGAAGAATATGGACAATCTTAAACTAACTCCTCATGAATGTTAAATTCGTTTTCTTAAAATAATTAATGTTCGTCGATATTATGCTTTTCATCACATATAAGAGTGAATGAACTTCCTGTGTTTCAAAAGTTTATAAGATACAATATTGACTCCAAGTATTCGTTTAGTAAGATTGTTACCAACAATTCATATTTTAGAAAATCGTATATACAGTTATATATAATAAATAGTGGAAACTGCAAAATACATTTATGTGGTTTACACATTTTGGCATCTTACATCCATGTCAGAAACTTTTGGCAATATACATCCCCCGTTAGGCAAACGTTTGCCACAATGCATCTCTCGTTAACAATGAGGACTAACGGTGCAAATTTTTTCTCCGTTATCTCTTAACGAGACTAAAAATATTACACCGTTAGCCTTCGTTAGCCAAACATTTGCACCGTTTGTCCTCTTTTTTAGTTTTTTTTCCGTTTTTTTACGTTTTATCTATTTTTTGTTAGTTTTTTTTCCGTTTTTTGTACGTTTTATCAGTTATTTAACGTTTTAATCCGTTTTTTGTACGTTTTATCCATTTTTTGTCAGTTATTTTCCGTTTTTTGTACATTTTATCAGTTTTTTTTACGTTTTTATCCATTTTTTGTACGTTTCATCTGTATTTTATCAGTTTTTTTTTTACGTTTTCATCCGTTTTTTGATAGTTTTTTTAATGTTTTTATTCATTTTTTGGACATTTTATCGGTTTTTTTATGTTTTAATCCGTTTTGTACGTTTTATCCATTTTTTGTAAGTTGTTTTACGTTTTTGTACGTTTTATCAGTTTTTTTACGTTGTTATCCATTTTTTGTACGTTTCATCCGTATTTTATCAGTTTTTTTACGTTTTTATCCGTTTTTGTCAGCTTTTTTTATGTTTTTATTCATTTTTTGAACATTTTATCGTTTTTTTTTTATGTTTTAATCCGTTTTTTGTACGTTTTATCCATTTTTTGTCAGTTTTGTTTACATTTTGCCTGTTTTTTGTACGTTTTTATCCGTATTTTGTACGTTTCATCCATTTTTTGTCAGTTTTTTCAGTTTTTTGTATGTTTTATCAGTTTTATCCGGTTTTTTTTACGTTTTATCTTTTTTTTGTCAGTTTTTTTTAATGTTTTATACGTACATAAAACATATAAAACTGATAAAACGTTCAAAAATGGATAAAAAATTGATAAAACGTACAAAAAATGAATTAAACGTAAACATACAAAAAACATAAAAACTGATAACACGTAAAAAATGGAAAAAACTGATAAAAATTTGATAAAACGTATAAAAAATGAATTAAACGTAAAAAAACCGATAAAACGTACAAAAAAGAGGAAAACTGACAAAAAATTGATAAAACGTACAAAAAACGAACAAAATGTAAACAAAACTGACAAAAAATGGATAAAACGTACAAACAACGGATTAAAACGTTAAAAACTGATAAAACGTACAAAAAACAGGATAAAACCGACAAAAAAATGGATAAAACGTACAAAAAATGGAAAACAACTGACAAAAATTGGATAAAACGTACAAAAAACGGATTAAAACGTTAAAAAACTGATAAAATGTACAAAAAACGGAAAACAACTGACAAAAAATGGATAGAATGTACAAAAAATGGATAAAAACGTTAAAAAACTGATAAAATGTACAAAAAACGAAAAAAAACTGACAAAAAATGGATAAAACGTACAAAAAACAGGAAAAAAACCGGATAAAATCGTTAAAAAACTAATAAAACATACAAAAAAAACGGATAAAAACGCACAAAAGATAGATAAAAACGTAAAAAAAACAGATAAAACTTACAAAAAACGAAAAACAACTGACAAAAAATAGATACAACGTACAAAAAACGGATAAAAATGTTAAAAAACCGATAAAACGTACAAAAAACGGGAAAAAAACGTACAAAAAACGGATAAAACGTACAAAAAACGGGAAAAAAAATCAAAAAGAGGACTAACGGTGCAAAGGTTTGGCTAACGAAGGCTAACGGTGTAATATTTTCAGTCTCGTTAAGAGATAACGGAGAAAAAATTGCACCGTTAGTCCTCATTGTTAACGAGGGATGTATTGTGGCAAACGTTTGCCTAACGGGGATGTATATTGCCAAAAGTTTCTGACAGAGATGTAAGATGCCAAAATGTGTAAACCACATAAATGTATTTTGCAGTTTCCTCTAATAAATATATTGTTGTGTTTTGTAGATGTTATTGGTCGCTTGGTTCAAAACAATGATGTCACCATTATGGATCCATAAAACAAACCTAAACATTTTTAGACTTCAGACTACAAGATATAAAGTAATATTAATATTTTTCTCTTAACTAGAAGGGTACCCGCACAATGCGGCGGCGGATATCTGGTGATTATATTTGTGGCGAGCAAATATTTTTCATTTTAAACCTTTCTTTATTTAGCGTTGTCCTGAATACTTTAAAACGTAGTAGATATATGTTTTTTAAAAGTAGAACATTTAAATTATTACTATAGTGTAATGTGTGTTTAGAGGCTGAGATTAAACTGTGTTAGCTTGTGCGTTAGTTTGTAGGCTTTATATATATGAAATATGCATTAAAAGGTAATTATCGTATAGACGTTTCTTTTTTAAAATCATATTGCAGAGGTTTATTATTATTATTATTATTATTATTATTATTATTATTATTATTATTATTAATTGGGTTGTTATATCACATGGATTAAATGAGTTAATGCAAGTTAATGAGGTTTATAAATATTAGTGGCTCCTACAATTAATGAGATTAAAATTCATAATGTAATGTAACTCCTTGTAGGACCGTAGAAGAACCTATTTCACATATGAATCTTGGCAAAACCTAGAGAGAGAAAGTAAGTAGAGAGAGAGAGGAAGTGGGAACTCTAGTGTGTGTAAATGAATAACCTTGATATTACTAAGAAAACCAACCTCAAAATGAGGCATTACATGTGTATTTATACTTGTAGTCTAGGGCTTCACATATCTTTGACCATATTACATAACTAGCCCTTAGACTTTATACAAGCATGAATAATACACATAAACTTAATAAACTAGCATTTACTAACTATTACATTGATATATTTAACTAACTATTTGACTCAATAAAGATCGTCACTTTTAATCCTAACAATCTCCCCCTAAGGGACGATCATTGAGATCTCTCTTTGATTACATAAATGATCAACACTTCTAATGCTAACAATCTCCCTCTAAGGGTGATCATTGAGATCTTTCTTTTGTGACCTTGATCTTTAATCTTTGAAGCTTGTTCTCTTTGAACTTTGAGTCCTGTGTAATAGTTTTGCTAGTTCCTTTGTTCCAATCATGCTTTGTGATCTTTCTTGCCTTTGATCAACATCTTTACTATGTTGTCTTTACGTCTTTTCCAACATGCTCATACTTTGATTGACATTGAATCTTTGTGAAGCTCTCTTTTCTTTGACTTTAATCATTGTTTCTTAAGTTTGTAGATTATTTGATTTTGACTTAGAAACGTTCTGAACTTTGCTTTGCTTTGATCTTTGAAGAGACCTTTGCAGGGTATGAGCATATGGATCTTTGAGTGATGGTAACGGTCTTTCTCCAAGGAACATTCATGAGTACCTGCATAAAACAGTTAGCAATAAAGTATCCGGTACTTACAGGTTCAGAATTAGAGATCATCAACAACATAGTGTGAAGACTCCTTCTAACCCTTACCAAGGCCGTTCCTGAATCAGATACCCCTGAGAGGGCTTACAAGATCCACCGAAGTACATCAATGATTCAGGTGAGTTGCTGGAGATCACCCCACAACTGTAGACCGTTTGAGACATAGTAACCATCATGATAGATAAGGCAAGATCCGTAGATCTCATAAAGACTCTTACAACTTGTGTCCTTTTTGGCGAACACAAGTGTATTCATAGGAAGTGTATCCTAAGAGATCTTTTTAATGAATCTCATGGCTCTAGACTCGATAAGTGCATAATTTGGTTTTCCTATGCGGAGACTAGGGAGGGGTCTCCTGCTTCAATATGAACCATCTCTAAGAGATAAGTCGATAGATTATACCGGTTCCCCGTGAGAATGAAACAAGCTCTTTTAAGAGAACTTGAGTGGATAGAAGGTTAAGTGCAGTGCGTCACTGGGTCCATGACGTCTTGTCTTCAATACCGGTGTCACCTTAGTAACAACCAGTAGCATATGAGTTGAACCCGGTTTCTGCCCTAAGGTTGAACATTTGGAGGGCTATTTCTTTTCACCCTTTTCATAACTTTTCTTTTTAATTCTTCAACCCCTTCTTTCTCCTTTCATTCTTATCTCCTTTTTATCAAATCATACCTAAGGACTTCTAATTCTAATCTATTGGAATTGTCCTTGGGTAGATCCCTCCGGCTCTGGCGGATCATAGGACGGTTTTTCCTAACCTTAGTCACCTTATAACACCATGACTATCCTATTGTTGCCATCAAACCATTTGTGAAAATCTCTCAAAGTGTTTATGATTGTGAAACATACTTTGTTGTTAACACTTCGAGAGTTTTGCTTTTTCAGAAATACTCCCCCTTCACATGTGCTTACATGTATTAAAGATAAATTAGCACATGTTGGGAAGAGTTCGCACTTTTTGAATTGATTGATTTTCTGTGAACATGACCGATTCGAGACACGCTTACATCACTAGTTAGACTAGCTTGAAATTATTACCCGTCCTGGTCAAGTCCAAAGAAAGTCTCTCGAGACGGTACATTCTACTCAGACAAGTCCTATTCGAGACACGCTTACCTCACTAGTTGGACTAGCTTGAAATTATTACCCGTCCAGGACAAGTCTTTTCGATTACTGACATTTTAAGCTTCGTCAATTCATTGGTACTTACTGAGTCGAGCTCTTTTGAGATTCAAGACGATCACATTTTAATCACATTTCTCCCCCACAAAAATAGCATATCCATGGTATTTTTTATACCAATTGATTGAAACCTTTGTTTTTGGATAGCTTATGGGAGAAACGGATGTATGATATTTCCGAATTTGTTTTAAGCATGATCTTTTTGGAACATCTTTTTATTACTCCCCCTCAAAAATAAAACATTTTGAGTAAATATAAACTTTTAAGAATTTGAGGGAGTAATATCAATTAAGAAGACTTTGATAAACTTTTTGGTGAGAAGTCTTCTTATCTTTTAGGATTGTCGCACAGAAATGTACAACAGGGTCCTTTCTTTGAAAATCGCAGGTTATACACTGTTATGTGTGCATAAGCCATAATGTTTTTAGGATAAGTGCTCAAAAGATATTTAAAACCTTTGAATGATTAAGCACTTTCCTTTCTTTGAAGAACGAGTCCTTAGCTGAAATACTAAGAAGTCATGATTTTGAAGTCCAGGTTTCGTACTGAAGTATACGAAAGCCATCATGATTTTGGATTAGACAACAACTTTTGGAGCCCATTTAAGCACGACACCAACTGGGTTTCCATATTTTGAAATCCATTTGTAAGTTGTGTCAATCCGAGACAAAGAAGTTGAATTCCAACGAGGACTGAAAACATGTGTTTCATTTTGAAATAAAGCTCGTGGAATCAACGGTGATTTAAAACTCTTTAGCGTTTGAAAGTTGTTTGAGAAGCTTGGTGTCTCTCTTGGAGTTTTAAAACTTGAAAAAGAAGTTTTCCATCCATTGTTGAAACTCGGCGTTTCATTTCGAAAATTCGTTTTTGAGATGAATGGAAACCTTCCAGAATTTGGTTTTTTCAAAGCATAGCCATTCTTTTGTTGTAGCGGAAGCATTTCAGAGTACGAATATTTCAAATGTTTTGAATGGCATTGCTTTGGTTTCCACACTGGCTTTACCGAAGTAAAACGAGAGTATGGAGTTTGAAAAACTTGATTCTGTTCTTTTAGAGCACTTGCATTTGAAACCGTTTGAGGAGTAAGTGTTTCAGAAAAATTAGGTCTCTTTGAAAACTTCCTTCCTTTTTGCAAAGAATAGGTTGTAAACTGAGAAACCTTTTTCGAAAACGGTTTGGAAGATTCACCCGTGTAAACCTTCTCTGAAACACTTACTTGTGGTTTAGACTCGTTTGAAACTTGAGATTTTCCTTTTGACCGGTTAAGAACATCGAACTTTGCTTTTAGGGCATTGTATGACGTTCTCAAATCATTGTAATCTTTTTGAAGAGAAACATTATCTGATGATGCCAGTTTTTCTTGCAAATAAGCAATTTGATTTTCAAGATGTGCAAAATATTTTTCATATTTGTCTGTTTCGATTGAAAAATCATTTTTGGCATCACCAAAATCCTTGGTTTGTTGTGCAACCGTTTTTTCCAATTCAACAATTTTCTTTTGAAGTACAGATTTTTCTTTTTCAAAAAGATGATTTGGGACGATCTGAGAGTCAGATTTGTTTGAAAATTGATTCTGAACTCTTGATCGTTTGATTGAATCAAACAAATTTTTGTAAGTCTCTTTCAAATGCTCATTTTCTTTTTGTAATGATGCCACAACATGTTCCAATTCAAGATTTTTTGTATCAAATTCGTCAAAATCAAACTTGATATTGGTATCATCACATTTTTCTTCAAAAATCTTTTCTTTTTCTTTAAGCACTGATGTCAAAGAGTTTTCAAAAGACATTTTCTCATTCTTCTCTTGCAGTTTAAGTTGGAAAGAGATACTTTGTGCTTCGAGTATTGCAAGATGTTTCTCAAAGTGAGCAGTTCTTTTTGACAATTCTGCTTTGACATCAGTTGCTTCTTGTGAAAGCTTGGTGATTTTCTTTTTGAGACAAAGATTTTCAGATTTCAAAGAAGATGTTTGTTCAAAATTCTCATTCACTTTCTCATGGCAAACAGATTTTGATTTGAAAGGCTCTATTTGATTTGTGAAAAATTCCTTTTGAATGTCAAGTATTAAGCATTTTTCATCAAATTCGTCTTCAAGAGAATGAACGTACTTTAAATCTTCTCTCATTTCAGTGACAAGATGTTTTTCAAAGTACTCAAAACTTAAGTTGAGATTTTTCACATGAGGTTCAATCTCATCTTTCAAAATCTTTTGGACTTCAATCTTAAGGTGTACATCTGATGAAAGAGGATTAGAGAAAACGCTGTTATCGATGTTTACTTGCTTAAACCAAATGACCTTTAACGTAGGCTCAATGTGATGTTTAAGACTACAAAATTGTTTCCTTGCTTTATTTTTCCATAATGTAGCATCATAAGTAGCAAGTTGAGCTTCTTTGAAAAATCTTTTCACATTTGTGTCTTTTCTTTTGAAAGGTGCTTTTGGAAAATCTGTCAATTGTGTACAACCATACACAAAGCCGTGGTACGAGAGAGGGTTTTTTGTTTGTTTTACTTTCAAACGTTTTTCCTCTTCAGATTTTAAAATATCTTGAGACTCAAACAAAAGATCATCTGACAATTCTTTTCCCATATCTTCAGCGTTGTACAAAATAGGTGTCAGCTTTTTCACTTTGTTTAAAAAACACAGTTTTCCATTTTCCAACTGAGCACTATTTTCAAAACCAATTCCAGATGTTTGTTTAGAAACTTCCTCATCTTTAGTAGGCAGCATGTTGATTGTCTGAGAAGTTTGTCCCAATTTTCGAAGTTTGTTGTCAAGATCGTTTGTTCGTTTAAAAAATTCTTGATTTTCATTCTCAAGTTTTGTATTAACAATCTCAAAATTTGAAGTGGTTTGCTTAAGCCTTGAATTTTCACATTTTAAATCACTGTTCTCTTTTACAAGTGCTTGAACCTTTCTGTTGTTAAGAACCATTTGAGAATCCAGATTTTGAATGGAACGTTTTTCACGAAGAACAGCTTCTCTATAACCAACTTCAAGTTCTTCATTTATTTTTAAAATTGGTTTGACAGACTCTCCATTCATTTCAAACTTCCGAGCTTGAGATTTATGGTTTGAGTTTTCAGCTTCAAGTTCATCTTTTCTTTTTGTTACATTTTGAAAACCTTTTTCCATTTCTTTAAATCTTAGAATTGTATTTCTTTGTGATTTTCAAATTTTGAGGGAGAAAATTTTCCAATTATATTTTTGGAGGGAAAATCCGAAATCACTACGAATCAACGAGATTGAATTTCAAGCTTCACCAAAAACACACCACGAATTGCTTAAAAGATCCTGATCAAGATTCACCAAAGATCGATGGCTAAATTTTGAACGTTATCAAAAGGTGACTACGGGGGATAATTTGTTTATTACTTATTTGAGCTTGAAGTGACGTTTCACGGGTGCGTGTACTTAGTATCTCAAGGTCTAGGGGTTGGTTGGATGCAAGACTTTTGAAGATCCTTGTTTGAGCATTCATGGGATAGTGATTAAGACTTTGACATCTAGCTATGTGTGAGATCTATAAACGCATAAGTTGGTTCTTAATGCTCACAATAGCTATCACTTTAAGGAGTTACGTTGTAGTGCTCAGTGTCACAAAAGGTTGTGGATTGTTCAAGAGACGGATATACAATAAAGGATGGATGGTTGGGTATATGCCACTACCTATATTGTAAGGAGTAATGTTGTTGTGCTCAGTATAGGTTCTTAATCAGGATAGTACAAGCGTAAGTCACAAGTCTGGAGAATTTTACTTCACACTCAAGTTTGTCATATCGGGTTGTCTCCACACGTGGTCACTTACTATTAGCCAATGGAAGTGAAAAGAGGTTGATCTGAGATGAATTGTAGAGAGAATAGTTATTGCCATTTCACTCATGGGGTATTGATTTGTATGTTGCTTCCAGTTGATATGTTTATGTACACATATTTATGATGATTCCGAGAGATCGTCATCATCCAGGAGGGAGAAATGTGTACATCGGGGCTTTTATTGAAGAACTGAAAGCATTCTAAGTGAGTTGAAGATGACGATATGATGCTCCCCAAACAAACATGTGAAGAAGTTACATATTATCAGTCTAAGATTCATTTTCCGCTGTGCATGAGACTGAAGATTATTTGGGTAGAATTCAAGGATACTTCTTCAACAAGCATCAAGGTTATATCAAACGGGTTGTCTATTTGGGAGGGAGCATGTAAAAGAAAATGGTTTACTAATTGAGAGGGAGTAATAACCCAATTAGATTAGCAAGTGATTCGTCTACAAGTAAAGAAAGATTGCTGGGGATATTTATGAAGAAAAGAGCTATGAAGTCTTCCTCAGCATTGCTGCGCTTACTTTGATTATTTTATTTTACTTGTTAGGAATCATTGTAACCAATTCACGTATATCTCCAGCTGGAGGGAGATTGTTAGAAATGAAGCTGAGCGATATTTACGTGAATTGGAGTAGACAACTAGAATGCATTAAGTGCAGGGACTACTAATGTAATATTGTAAAAGTTGTCTTACGGAAGGACTATAAATACCCCTCAAGGCTTCACTTGAGGGGTGTGGGTGTGCAACATAATTTATCATAATAAAAACATCTTTGTTTCACCTCACCTTCTCTCTACTTTCTCTCTCTAGAAACATGGCATATTTTGATGAACCTCGACCTCCTGAAGGTGTTTCTTGGTCATAACACTCCTATTCATAAGTATGTGTTATTTTGAAATCCTTCCAATTAAAGAAATGTTTTTTGTCTTAATTTTTTAAGACTTTCTTTTTAGGAATGACCTAAATGCATTATAATGTAGTTAAGATTTGTACAGTGGAGTAACAATCTCATGCACACTCTGGAGTGAACTAGCTCTAAAAGTACATGTTTTTTTATCAAGGAAAATGCAACATCAAAAGACCCATTTCTGGTTACATATAATCTTGGCATCACACTTACAGTTCACGTACATTAAAGAACTATACAAACAAAAATCTGGTTAAAAAACTAAATAGCATGTTTTACACATCGTATGGGAAAAACGTCGTTTGCCCTATGTTTGTAACATGTGAATTCCTTAAGATTTGGTTCTTCTCCTCAAGTCACTGAATACTTCACTATGTCTCATTAACCAAAATCTCTCTAGTTCTTCTGGAGTTCGGCCTGGAATCCTGCCAGCTATCAATTCCCATCTAAAACATGCCATCAAAATTCGTTATCATTATAGAGAAAAATCGACAACTTTGATTAATATAGTTCGATTACATGTCAAAATTTAAATTAAACAAAATTCAACTAGCTTCTACAATACAAAAGTAATTTTGGTTTTGTATATAGGCATCATCCATCAATGTGAGTTGCAGACTAATACACAAAGAAATCAAAATATTTAAAATCGAAATCTCATAAAACAGGTAAAATATTTCATGCATAATTAAGTGATCCATCTTTATAGAGTGTGAGAGCTCTTTGTTAGCATGCTTATGGGTACGTTTGAATCACAATATATCGATAACCCTAATAAAAATGTACACCATTAGTTTTGTTGGGAATTAAAGCTTCCAAGAGTTATTGCTGCTTGTATTGTTAAGACTCCTCATGGATATAATGAAAAATGCTCCAAGTCATTTCTGCTGTTGGTATAAATATTAAGGTTGCTGGTGTTAGTCAAGACTGCTAGAAGAAGATTACAACTACTGAACTTCATGGAAAATACTCTAAGTATGTTAATGCTGTTGGAACAAAGTTAGTGTTGCTAGTACTAATTTAGTACTGCTGAAGAGTTAAAGCTGCTAGAGTTATTTTTAATGCTGCTAGACTATTTAGTTAATACTGCTTAATAAGATAAAGTTGTATAGTCGGTTAGATAATTATAGAAAAGATTATTTAAAGATTTATCTTGTATAGAAATTAATTGTAAGCCGACTAGGACTCTTAGTCTATAAAAGAAGGTCCTGGGCATAGAGTTCTATACGTATTATTCATTGCTTCAAGGTTAACCCTAATACTTAAGAGTAGGGGTGTCAAATGGATCGACCCGACCTGACCCGAACCAGACCCGATAAAGACTTATAGGGTCGGGTTCATTCGGGTTCAACTCGGCTTATCGGGTCTATCGGGTCAACCCGACCAACCCCATAGCCTTATAGGGTCGGGTTAGGGTTATATTTTTCATACGTTATCGGGTTCTGGTTCAACCCGATAGCCCGATAATTGTATAAGCCTTCCTCGTTCTTTTTTCATTATAAGCCCAATAACTCAATTCCTACAGGGTTTGATTAACCTGATCTTAGTAGTGATTGACGTGTTCTAGAATGAATATTCTTATTGCATCAAACTTATTGTTGACCAAAAAAAAAGTTCCTCTTTTGAAAAAAGACGGCATATTGTTTTTCTTCTTTATGAACATTATTCCTCTTTCACATGTAATGCTAATGTGATTGAATAATCGATTCTTAACTCGTTAAATGAAATAAAGATGCAAGTGTCCACTTTCACTGATATAAATGGTAATATTGCTGAAATACTATAAGCCTACCTTGGAAATATGAAGATTGTTTGCAAAAGTTTGACAAATTAAATGGTGATCTTAACTGCATATAAATTTAGATCCGAAAGTTACTAGTTACTATTTTTAACTCCACAATAACCAATCCAAACGCATACCAAGACAATGATATAAAGGAGCCATAACGAAACCAAACAGAAGCAACAACTAGCTGAAACGACCGTTTAATGTATATTACGTCTGATCATGATCCATTGCAGCATGTTTTTCGTTTCCTTTTGTATGCTCACGAGTTCTGAACATTTGTAGTTAATAGCAGTCCTAGTAATTATATATTGAGCTACAACACACTGAAGAGTCCAATTCAAACATCGAGTCTTCATTCATAAAAAAACTAACGCCTAAAACATTAGTTAAGTGCCAACTATTCGATTTATTTTGTGTTCTCCATCAGACCATACACAACTAAATTGGCTTGATATTTTTTCTTTGTATAAAAATTATGCCAACCCCGAATTGACCGATAACCTAACCCGATATAACCCAAACCCAATAAGACCCGAACCCGATAACCCGAATCCTTATAGGGTCGGGTTGCGAGTCATATTTTTTACTCTAAAACCCGATACAACCCGACCCGATACACCCGATAACCCAACAACCCGACCCGATAACACCCCTAGTGGTGATTGACGTGTTCTAGAATGAATATTCTTATTGTATCAAACTTATTGTTGACAAAAAAAAGTTCCTCTTTTGAAAAAAGACGGCATATTGTTTTTCTTCTTTATGAACATTATTGCTCATTCACATTGATTGAATAATCAGATTCTTAACTCGTTAAATGCAACAAAGATCTAAGTGTCCACTTTCACTGATATAAATGGTAATATTGCTGAAATACAAAAAGCCCACCTTGGAAATATGAAGATTGTTTGCAAATAGTTTGACAAATTAAATGGTGATCGTAACTGCATATAAATTTAGATCCGATACTAGTTACTATTTTTAACTCCACAATAACCAATCCAAACGCGTACCAAGACAATGATATAAAGGAGCCATAACGAAACCAAACAGAAGCAACAACTATCTGAAACGACCGTTTAATATATATTACGTCTGATCATGATCCATTGCAGCTCGTTTTTCGTTTCCTTTTTTATGCTCACGAGTTCTAAACATTTGTAGTTAATAGCAGTCCTAGTAATTATATATTGAGCCACAACACACTGAAGAGTCCAAATTCAAACATCGAGTCTTCATTCATAAAAAAACTAACACCTAAAACATTAGTTAAGTGCTAACTATTCGATTTATTTTATTTCTCCATCAAACCATACACAACTAAATTGGCTTGATATTTTTTCTTTGTATAAAAATTATGCCAACCCGAATTGACCCGATAACCTAACCCGATATAACCCGAACTCGATAACCCGAATCCTTATAGGGTCGGGTTGCGGGTCATATTTTTTACTCTAAAACCCGATAAAACCCGACCCGATAACATCCCTACTTAAGAGTATTCGTATTAATAATATTGAGGCTGTTGGTTTGTTTATTATTGTGTTAACTGTTCTTCTTAATACTATTGTTTAGATTACGCATAAACCTTAGTAATTCAACACAGTTTCTATACTAGCTGTGTTAGTTTATCTAGCATAACTAAACCTTACAAGCTAAGGGAATTTGATCAAGTACATAGCTGGGATCAACAAGTTTCTTTCACACACATAAGCAATTCTCTTGAAAAGGCCTGTTACATCGATAGCCGTATAGGAGTGGACCGAGAGAAAGATCAAATCATGTAGAGCAAAGAAATTAGGAGATTTAAATAGTTGGTGTAAGTTTACATAATAATAGAGGCCCAAAAAACGAAATAGGTTGCGCTGCTACTATAGGCTCGCTTCTTTAACCTCTGCCCCTTATTGAAAACGAGACTAACAAGCAATAAAACAAACTAAATTGCTAAAGTTATATTACTTAGAGCAAACAATATGACGACATAAACCTTCGCCGAATCCGGTGTGGCGTGTCATTAGGAGTCGTCGAACCATACCAGCGACATCGACTGAGCTCGCCACTTTTGTTTTTGCCGTTGCAGCGGCGAGGATAAAGACAGAAAAAAAAATTCGTTTGAATTCAATGGTTATTTCATATAAAATTCAAACTTTTGTTTTAATATTATTTTTAAATTAAATCCCCCACTATATAAATAACACCCCATTTTAACTAAAATTTTCACACACTTCTCTACCCATATTTTACCGTTTTCCACATATAAAACTTAATTCTTTCTACCAAAAATCATGGCTTGTTCGCTTCCACATACCATCAATGAAATCAAGGCTTGTGTTGAGAAACTAATTGAGGAGGATACCGTTCGTCAACAAACGATGATCGACTTAGCCGTGCAATTTGAGAAAGCAAGCGATGCTAAATATGATATGAGGAAAACATCGAGAAATGCAATGACATTTCACAAGAAACCCGTACTTTGATTGAGACTTTTTTAAACGAAGAATTTTGGAAATATTACGCGATGCACAATGCTTTGTTTAGAAAGGCGGCAAAAATACAAGAATAAATCAATACTAAATTTGTTTGGCTACATGCAAAATATAAATAGGACGATTATGTTTTAGTTTTCGTATTGTTTTTAAATTTCGCATCATATCGTAATTTGTATTTTTATTTCAACATACGGGGTTTTTCTGGAGGATATTTATATGAAGCAGAATGAAATTATTTCATTCTGCTTCATATAAATATCCTATAAAAAAACCCGTATGTGTTTTAGTTTTCATGTATCTTTTTTAAAGTTTTGTATTGTTTTATTTGGTTTAATGGAATTTAATTTGTTTGAAAAAATTGGAAAAGAAAATAAAATTGAGGGTTGGTAGCGCCCAAATGGCTAAGTTGTGTTTAGTTTTGAGTAAAGCAATATTTTGAAGTGCGAATAGTGAAATGATGTGACACCCAATGAAGCTCAAATGAATAAATTTTGGATGTCATAATACGTTTTGCTCTTAGTAAAGCGACCTTTCGCCTTAGGTGCTCACTTTTTGTGCCTGCGTGAATTAACTCCATCTGAAGAGTAGAAGTAGGTTCGATGAATTTGGTTGGTCCATACTCTTTATGGACTTGTAAGTAGTAAGTATTGTGTTTTGTTGTATTTTTGTTTTTTCCTATGTTTTTTGTTTTGTGTTAGCAAGTGTTGTGCTCATTCTCATGGACCTTTGTATTTTTGATTTTGTGTCTTATACACTAACATTTCTATTATTGCGCGTTCGTGATATTATGTATTTTTCAGACATGAGACATGAGGGGGCCTAATTAAATTGGTTGGGGTTGAAGATACTACAGTATTCTTATCTCCATTTGGAGAGAATAGATAATTGTGGTCGACATTAATTTGGCATTTCTGCTTATTTTAAAGAAGACCGGGTATGATTGTTGGTCTACGTGTGACACATATAGAACATTTATACTCGCCTCGTATTAGAATTATTGTTTTTAGACAAAAAATACACGGTTTAAGAAAATTAAAACCACTACACTCTTAAGTCTTAACTAATCAAATATCATCCCAACTCATTAAACTTTTCTTGATAAAAGGAAGACTATTATTTTTAGACATCTTAAAATGAAAATGAAGAGTTTAATTTTGAGAAGGGAAAAGTATACTATACTCAATTACGCAAATGGTCCAAGTCGGAAGAAGTTCATCTAGAACCTTAGTTAAAAGTTGGGCTAATTGCATAAAAATGAATCTAACTTGTCACTTTTTATAATTTTTTTATAGCTAATTATTTTTTTTTCTAGATCTATGTAGCATACTTTTAAATTTTATATTTTTGGTGTATCGTATGTCCAGTTTTGTGTATTATTTATTCGAATTACTCCTCTTCCGATTGAATTTGAGTGTATAAATTGAGAGTAAAATCGTCAAATAATACTCACAACTAATCACACGATACATTAGAAAAATTGAAAAAAAGGCTACAAAAAACAATAAAAAAATGGCAACTTAAATATATTTTCGCACAATTAGCCCTTAAAAATTTATTTCCTTACAAAAAAAGATGATTTCGGTTTTGAAGCTTAATTATGACCCTTTGTTGATGTTGCAACTTTTATAGAGTAGAGTTGTTGGAAGTTTAAGTTATGGATTAATGGTATGTACTTGTGTTCAAGCATTGGTTAACTTACAGGGACGGATCCGGGATTTTTAATAGAGTGTTGCACAATTGCCATTCAGGTTAACTAAGTTACATCATAAAAAACAAAAGTAGAAAAATAAAAATATTGGGTTGCCCATACCAAAAAATCGATAATTTTTGAAAACTTTTATACTTCGTGACTTAATATTGGGTGTAGCCCGTGCCACACCCGACACCAATGTAGGTCCGTCCCTGGTTAACTTAGACCCTCTTCGGAATCAAGATTGAGAGGAACAAGAGTTGTAAATGCTTTAGTAAGAAACATCGGAATCAAGATTGAGAGGAACGGTTTTGATTCACCCACATGTTGAAAGCAAGGCTGTTAAGATCGAGTCCTACTAAGGATAATTTTTTTTTTTTTTTGCAAGATCGGAATCGTAAGATCGGAAGATCCTACTTAAGCGTCTAAAAATCTTATTTTTCTAGTAATTCTTATTTAAAGATGATTGTATAACAAATTAGAGAAGAAAAAAGAGTTTTGAAAGTTATAGTAATATGAGAATGTGACGCGTAATGCTCTAAAATACAAAAATATCTAATCGGTAATTAAGGACGCTGAATCTTTTAATCGAAAATCTATATATCTTGCTCTTATTAAACATTTACAGTAATCAATGCTTGCTATATTGTTTTAATTTAACAAAATTCATTCATTTATAGTTTATTAGTTAGTTAAATTAGGGGAAGTATGATCGAATCGGATCAAGATCTTACAATACTATGGTAAGATCGAGATCATACTTAAGATCCTGTGCTTTTTAAGATCCTACGAAGAATCCACTCGTTTTTTTTAACGGGATCGTAAGATCGGAAGATCTTAAAAGCTAGATCGAGATCTTAACAGGTATGGTTGAAAGGTTTTGATTCTGACATAAAATGTCTCGCCTTTGCTTTAGTGCAGTATCATGAAAGCTCTGAATTGAATCCGATCCATATACAATGTATGTTAATAAATTTATATTGCGATGTTAGTTGATGATAAGTTCTTAACTTGATTTTCTAAAAGTGATTACCACATGTGACAAATTAATACATGCATGCATTATTAAGCTTATGATATGATAATTTTCTACATAGAGAAATCACACTAACCTGTTACCAAGAAGCTTGTGCATCCTGTAAAATAAATCTTCTTCTGCTGGGCTCAGGTCAACGATCTCCCATTGTCGGCTACTCACTTCTGCAAATTCAGTTGTTTCATAATACCAAAATCCGTCTTAAACAACTTACATCATAGACAATGGTCCACTTTATTATTCCATGATAAACATATTGTGAATATCATGAGAGTCTAATATGTAATCAACAAGCTTGAACTTAATACAACAATATTATGCCATAAATAAATAAATAAAACCAATATACTTAATCATCTATAAACATTTCTAACCGGTTATTTGTGTTTGAATTTTTAGGTGTAATTCTAGTATATTTGAAAGAGATATCATATTTGAAACTTTGAACATATGTTAGTTTTGTGTCATGTTGGCTTTCAAGCAAATTCACCATGGTTTTCAACGATGAGAAATTCTCAAACTCTCTAGTTACAATGGCTTTTCCGAGTTTTCATTATTATAATCGTTCCAAGCTAGAAACACCAAATAGCATAGACCAAGATGTAAACCACTGATCGTATGTTTTCAGATTTCTTATCAAGAAAGATAAATTATATGAATTATTAGTTTGAAAACTTACCTTCAAACTCGCCATTGTTGTTCACGGAGGATCTAGTGTTCTTCCTTGAACGTTTATCCATCATACAGTTGTAAGAATAGGTCGGGAATTAATTGGTGTGGGGCTCTGTTGCATTTAGAATCTAAATAAATTTATAAAGGTTTACAATAGTTTTTGGATATATAGCAGAAAATTACAAATAGGGGAGACAGTGAGTTGGGTAGTTGTGACTTGTGAGACTATCACATTGAACCTTGGAATAAGAGTATATGTTGGACATATAACATATGGTCATCCTTTCTTATTTGCTCTATTAAAGGGGTGTCTGTTTAACCTTATATCTGGCTTATGAGAATTTTTATTATTATTTTTTTTTAATTTTTTTTTTTGGAAAGAAAACATTTATTTTGGAAAAACCAAAAATAACAAAGTATAAAGGAAATGACATCCCAACTCTTCAACAAGCTAGTTAAAGAGAGAGGATCCAAGGAATACAAAAACACACTACATGGAGTACACATACAACAAACTGATAAACTAAATAGTGTAGTACAAAAACCCAAATATTAGGCTTATGAGCTTATTTATTTTTGGCTTATATTTCATAAGCTTCAATTTTTCAGCTTATTTTAACGCTTTTGGACTTAATTAAGTTTATCATATAATAATAAATTTACAAAAGCTCAGAAGTCTCAAAATTGGGCTTATGAAATATAAGCTGAAACTCATAAGCCACATATAAGCCGAAACAAACACCCCCTAAGTATTATTAACTCACATTGCAGAGTTTTCGAATTTTAGAGACCGAGTGTCGTCTTTATAAAGTCGTCACACCCTTGACCCGTCGCTAAAACTTATGAGTTTTGATGACGAAAAGTCAAAGCCATTAGCGACAGAAAATGAGGCCCACGTTAATTCTCATTTAACGATGGGCCAGTGTGGGGTCCACAGACCTATAGTGACGACAAGCGTCATCGCAAAGGGTAAATTTTAATTTTAATCAAATTCAATCATTTAAATTATTAATTTATTATATAAATATTGTATAAAATAAAAATTATTAAAATAATGGTTGTGGTCAATATTTTTAGCGAGGACACATCTCATCGCCAAAGGTTTAAGCCAAAAAAACGATAATCACTTTTAGTGACGACATGTGTCGTCGCTAAAAGTGGGCTGCAGGCAAAATTTACAGCAGAAAAACTGTAGCATTTTCATATTTTTTTTTTCTCGAAAAAATCTACTAAATCTCAACCTTGAAATCAACCAAAACACTGATACAAAATTACTCAAATTCATTCATCTATTTATTCATTCCAAAATAACCAAACGAAGTCATAGTTTTCGAAAATCACGATACAAGCTAATAATGCTTAAAATGGAGGTCGGTGAAATATTGAAACATATAAACGCATTGCCTCACTTTTTCAAGATAAATGTCTAATTTACTCTTAACTTAATTGAGAGAGGTATATAACATACCACGAATTTGGCTAAGGATGATATTTGCTAATAGTATCGACTAAGGATGATTAGTGTCGGATTTGAAAATGGTTTGGTGCCATAAAGTATTTATGTGTCACAGACATACGAACACAAAACATAACCTAAAAGTAATTGGGTACACAAAATGTACCAAATCAAACTATAATATAAGGGCGTTTAAAATTAAGTTCATTTTTTATATTTTCATCCAAGTAACCCAATTAAGTTTAGAGATACAACGATTAGAACACCAATTGAATGATAATTGAACTAGGTAATCAGAAAGAAGCTCCCTACGCGGATTAGTGGCATCGAAAAGCAATTGGTTCCTGAATCATTAGATTAACAAGCACTTCACATGACAACCACCTTCAAAGATATACTTTAACCACTTAGAAAAACGAGTGTTATTTAACCAAAGAAGCCAATTATCATAAGAGACTATATCAATGTCTTCAAGCTCCCACCAACACATAACTTTCCTCCACAAAACGAGTCATGGGGCACACAAAAAAGAGATGAGAAGCGGATTCCACTGAGTTGGTGCAAAGAGGACAAAGAATAGATGAAATATACACGCCTCTAAGGGAAATATTCAACCGGTAGCCAAATTATCCAAACGGACTCTCCAAGCAAAGATATTAATCTTAATGGGTATAATGTTAACCCATATAATAGGAACATCCTCCTTTGGCAAAAGTGAATAAGGCTTCGAACTTATTTAACCGAAAACTCTCCTGAAGCTTCTAGCGACAAAACCCAACGATTAAGCATATTTGGTAAAATTAAACCGCCAATGCGGGATTGAAGAAGACACTAGTTCTCTTCCTCGACCCCTCCTCTAGGAGCACAATGATAAGATCATACCAAGGAAGCAGGATTAAAATTTTCAGCTACAATAATTTGTTTAGACAATTCCAAAGTGTATAGTGTCAGGTATTGTTGCTTCTAAGCCGTCCCATCAATTCAAACATCCTCCCAAAATAAGGATTCTTCCCGTTGCCCATTTTTTCCGAATGAAGGGTAAAAGATCAATACCTTTTCATATATTAATGTACTTATTATACAATGACTATAAACTGGATTGTTTTGAAACGAGTGTAGGATTTTCTTTTTTGCATACATTAAGAATCTTCACAAATCACACTCTCATTTACAGAGTTTGAACGAAAAATTTGAATATGCTTTTTGACTTCATACAAATGGATGAAGTCTTATTTGTTCAGGTTATTCCGGTAAGACGAGTACTTTTTATTCAAATGTACGTAGCTTTACCGGATGAATCTCAAAAACCACCTTTTTTTTTTTTTTTTTTTTTTTTTTTTTTTTTTTTTTTTTTTTTTTTTTTACCAAAGATGAAATCAAATGTACTTTTTATAAACTGGATTGTTGCTTCTATGCCATGAGGTGCAAAAAAATCGGTTTTTTAATAACCAGTTATAAAAAACCGGTTTTTCGAATAACCAGTTTCGGTTTTTCGGAATCGGTTTACTTCGGTTATAAATGTTCGGAATCGGTTTTTTTCGGTTATAAATTTTTGGAATCGGTTTTTATCGGTTTTTTACCGGTTCATTTTTTTCGGTTATAAATGTTCGGATTCGGATTTTTTATCGGTTATTTACCGGTTCGTTTTTTTCCGAAATTTTACTAAAAACTGTGTGAAAATGTAACATAATATGTAATTGTGTTGTAAATGCAAGCATATTAAATATGGGAAATTAAAACATTAAACTAAGGAACGAAAATTAAAACAACGATTACAACATTAAACTAAGAAACGAAAATTAAAAACACAAAACTACCATACGATAATAAAATTACGAATCACGTAAATGATTCAGTCTGTGACATAGCCCTCGTCAGTTGAATTGGAGGCACTGGGATCGTCCTCACTCGATGGCACACGGGGTAATTCCACTCCCCATCGCCGTATAGCTCGATGGTATTTCCGATCCTGTTTAGCACCTGGGAATGGCTATTTATGTGGTGAATTATGTATGATTTTTGTGTGTATTGTGGGTGTATTGAGCGTGTAGGGTAATGACGAGTTCAATGATTGTCTTCACACTGCAATGAACAATTTCAGAGAATGCTTTGGTGGGCAAGACTTCAGATATCTTAACGTGTGGATGATTTTGAGAAGGAGCCCCATATGGAACAGATATAGGGATTAATGGCTTTTGTGTTTGTATTTCCGTATCGTTTGTGTTTGTATTTCCGTATCGTGAGTATTTGTATTTCCGTATCGTTTGTGCTTGTATGTCTGTATCGTGAGTATTTCAATAAAAGGCTTAACGGCTAGTTTATCACATTAACCCTAGCCGCCCTTTACCATCACCTTCCCCATGTCCTCCATCTCACCATACACGAAAAGATTCAAAAGTGCATTCATCCAAGGAAAAATTAAATCAAAGGTAGGTATGTGAAATACATGGGATTGAATGAAGATTTTCTTTTTCCACCTTTTGTAAAGCTTTTGAATTTGTAAAGCGCTTTGTTTATTTATTTATTCACTCGCGATCATTTTGTGTCCTCGACGTAAAACGGGCCAACGTAAAAAAAAAAAAAAAAAAAAAAAAAAAAAAACGGTTATTTTTAAAAACCGGTTAAAACCGGAAAAACCGGTTTGTAAAAAAATCGAAAACCGATCATAAAAAACCGGATCGGTTTTTTAAAAACCGGTTTTGTAAAAAACCAGTTACGGTTAAACCACCGGTTAAAAAAAAAAACCGGTTATGTATTTGCACCTCTAATGCCATCCCATCAATTCAAACATCCTCCCAAAATAAGGAGTCTTCCCGTTGCCCCTTTTTTTTCCAAATGAAAGGCAAAAGATCAATACCTTTTCATATTCAAATGTACGTAGCTTTACCGGTTGAATCTCAAAAACCACTTCCGACTTCTTTTTTTACCAAAGATGAAATCAATATAGATCATAAATTCTATAAAAATCCAACGAACAAATCATGATCATTCATTTTTTCATTAAGAAAAAGTCATTTTCAATATTTTTTTTTGTAAAATAAAATATCTTGAAAACGGTAAATACACTACTACAAAATAGTAGTCCTTTCGCCTCAAAACAATTGTCAGGAGACAAGAATCACACAGCTTAATGAAAATGTGGTCACTTTACCTTGCAACCACTCAAAGAAAATATTCCCCTACCATATTTTCTAGTTTTTACTTAAAAAAGAAGGTGAAATTATTTTGAGACATCCCAAAAAAAGAAATATATACAATAATTTTGAGACGGATGAAGTAACATACTCACATTTATTAGAGCATGTTTACAGACTTTAAAGTTTAAAGTATGAAGAATTAAAAAGTTCACACTAGTGTATGAGAGTGAACCAATTGGGTGTTGCAAATATTTTTACACTTTTATGTGTTAAGATATGAACATTTTTCACACTTTTAAGTGTGAGGGTTTTAAAACAATTCTTCACACTTTTAAGTATAATGATTTTATTTGAAATAGTTCTTCACACTTTTACGTGTAATGATTTTATTTGAAATAGTTCTTCACATTTTTAAGTGTTATGAACTTATGATGTTGATTTTGAAATAATTATTGACACTTTTAAGTGTGAGATTGAAATTCTTCAAACTTTTATATCTTTAAAAAAAAAATCACGTTCATAAAGTGTGAAAAAGAAAACGTTTAGAAATGACAAATTTGTTGTAGTGATCGTTAAATGACAAAAATAATACCAACTTCCAAGAATCCAATATGACCACTTCACTTAGGTCTACGTTACCATGAATATTTTTATTTTTCACTAAAGGGGAACTTTGATATATTTTTCGACGAATATTTTTTTCGAGTTATTATTTTATTTATTTTTGCTGAAATTTACGCCTTGAAAAATCATATGTGATTTGTTTTTTTAAGAATCAAGCGTGATTTCATAAATCATATGTGACTTTCATAGGTCACATGTGACTCATAACAAAAACTATGACTTTATAATCACATGTGATTTTTCAAGAGGTAACTTTCAACATATACAAAAATAACTAGAAAAAAATTCATCGAAAGTATATATAAGTGCCCTTTTATAGAATTATGATTTAATTCTAGTCGCGATAGTATGATTCATTTTGCTTAATAATTAACGGTTTGTGATATATATAGGTATTTTTAGTTTGAAGAAGAAATAAATAGACAAGATTTGTTCATTGGATTTCTATAGAACGTGATATTTCTTCAATCCCAAAATAAGGATATTTATTTATTTATTTATTTTTAAATTGATAAAAGTAGGTTTTTTAGTTTGAAAAAGAAATGAATAGACAAGATTTGTTCATTGGACTTTTATAGAAATTGTGATATTTTTTCAATAAAAATAATTGTATTGTTTTTACTTTTTAAAGTAATTTTTTTTTTTCAACTTTAACCTTAATTATTTTTATATGTTGTTATATTATACTTGATGAAAATTATACTAATAAAAATATATTTAAAACTGAATCGTTCATTGCTTTAAGTATTATATAATACAATAATTATTAAGTTTAAAATTATAAAAAGAAAAAGGAAGAAAGAACTTAAAAAATAACTAAAACAATACAACCATTTTAAAACGAAGGAGTTCTCTAGATCGATCGGCCTCAAAGAGTTGCAAGAGTTTTGTCAATCTGAAAGTATGTATATGTTGAACTTTCTATATCTGACTTGTTCAAAAAAATACTTTCTATATATGTCCAAATCCTTAATTCTTGTGAGGAATTAATAAACTTAGAGAAATGCTATAACCACATAAAATTTACAAAAAGAAATTCACACAATGAGGTGGCAAGTGAATTTGTGGATGAAAATAAGAGAGATGGTTTTAATGTTAGAGAGAGAATGCCATAAATTACATGACACCTCATTGTGTGAGATTTTTTTTGTAAAAATTATGTGATTATAGTATTCCTCATAAACTTATCACTAGATTATTCTTTGAACATTTAAAGCAACGGATTTAGACTATACAAGGGGGGATACGGATTTAATGGTCCTACGTGTTGGTATAGGAGGAGTCCATGTCACCCACGTGTCCACACCACCTCACCCACGAGCCGCGTCCCTACACATCCACCATGCTTCGTATGCTTTTCTTGAGCCACACGATTTTATTGCACGGTTCGGATCCTATTTAAAATCATTTTAAGTTTCACAAGATTGTAATTGTAAGATCAGATTATGATCGTAAAATCTTGTAAAAATATACTCGCTATAAGTTTAGGAGGCACTTTATTTTGCATACTCATATTTTGATACATATCAAGAGACAAATCCTCACCATCCATATAATTTAATCTAATGATAAGGATTAACATAAAATTAAATAAGAAAACCTAAGTTCATGTTTTTTTCTCCCTTTTTCTTTTGTCTTTGTGTCTTTCTTATTATTCGTTTTTTTTTTTCTATTTTTTTTTTCGATTAACGTTTGTTACCATTTTTTATTTATTTATTTTTTATTTTTTTTAACACACTTTTTTCACGTTCTTTTTTTCTAATTCAGTTTTTTTTTTTCAATAATTCACTTTTTTTTAGTTCACTTATTATTATTTTTTTTCGCTTTCATACGTCTTTGTCCGTTTCGTCCATTTTCATATGTTTTTGTTTGTTTTTGTCTGTTTTTTTATGTTTTTCTTCGTTTTCGCCCGTTTTCATACGTTTTTGACAGTTTTCTTACGTTTTCGCCCGTTTTCTTACGCTTTCGCCCATTTTCATATGTTTTTGTCTGTTTTCATACGATTTCGTCCGTTTTCTTACGTTTTCGCCTGTTTTAGTCTGTTTTCTTACGTTTTCAAACATTTTCGTCTGTTTTTGTTCGTTTAAATACGTTTTCATCCATTTTCTTTTATTTTCGTCCATTTTTCATACGTTTTCGTCTGTTTTCAGACGTGATTTTACGCTTTCATACGTTTTTGTCTGTTTGCATACATATTCGTCAGTTTTCTTGTGTTTTCATCCGTTTTCTCACGCTTTCGTCCGTTTTCTTACATTTTCGTTCGTTTTCATCTGTTTTCATTTGTTTTCTTTCAATTTCGTTCATTGTACATACATTTTCATCCTTTTTCATATGTGTTTTTACGCTTTCATACGTTTTCATCCGTTTTCATACACTTTAGTCTTTTTTTAAATGCTTTTGGCCGTTTTCAGAGGTTTTCATACATTTCTGAATATCACAAGAGATATTTTGTGATATTCAGAATATCAAAAGTGATATTTTGAATATCACTAGTTATATTCTGTGATATTTTGAATATCACTAGTGATTTTTTGAATATCACATGTGATATTTTTTGATTTTCTAAATATCACAAGTGATATTCTGTGATATTCAGAATATCACAAGTGATTTTTTGAATATCACAAGTGATTTTCAACTAATGTTTTGTAACATGAAAATCACAAGTGATATTCAGAATATCAGCAGTGATATTCAGAAAATCACAACTGATATTCTGAATATTAATTGTGATATTAAAAAACGTATGGAAAACGTAAGAAAATAGATGAAAACATTAGAAAATCACAAGTGATATTCAGAAAATCACAAGTGATATTCTGAATATCACAAGTGATATTTAGAAAAATCACAAGTGATATTATGAATATCACTTGTAATACTCAGAAACGTAAGAAAACAGACGAAAACGTAAGAAAATGGACGAATACATATAAAAACGGACAAAAATGTATGAAAGCGTAAAAACACGTTTGAAAACAGACAAAAACATATGAATAATGGATGAAACTAAAAGAAAACGGACGAAAACATATGAAAACGAACGAAATCGGACGAAAACGTATGAAAATGGGTGAAAACGTAAGAAAAAGGACGAAAATGTATGAAAGCGTAAAAAACACGTTTAAAACGAACGTATGAAAAATGGATGAAAAAGAAAGAAAACGAACAAAAACGTATTAAAGCAAATGAAAATGTATGAAAATGAACGAAAACATAAGAAATTAGACGAAAAGGTATGAAAACGGACGTAGACGGACAAAAACGTAAGAAAACGGACGAAAACGTATGAAAATGTATAAAAATAGACGAAAACGTATGAAAAAGACTAAAACATCAAAAACGGATGAAAACGTATGTAAACAGAAAAAACGTCTGAAAACGGACGAAAACATATATAAACGTATGAAAACGGACAAAAATTGCAAAAAACGCCAAAAGTTGCAATTGTGGTTGAAGAAAGCACAACATTTAACTGAAGAAGCTTAAACACCTGTGATATCATAGGTGATATCCTATGTGACATCACATGTGATATCACAGGTGATAGCACTTATCATATCACTGGTGATATCACCTGTCTTATCACAGGTTCCTCTATCACCACCAATAGATGAAAGCCGACACACTTGTGATATTGCTAAAACGTAAGAAAACGGACAAAAAAGTATGAAAACGTAAAAAACACGTCTGAAAACGAACGGAAATATATTAATAATAGACGGAAACGTATGAAAACAAATGAAAACGTAAGAAAATGGATGACAATGGGCGAAAAATGGACGAAAACGTATGAAAGCGTAAAAAACACGTCTGAAAACGGACGAAAACGTATGAAAAATGGACGAAAACGAAAGAAAAAAGATGAAAACGGACGAAAACGAACTAAAACGTAAGAAAACATACGAAAATGTATGAAAACGGACGTAAACAGGCGAAAACGTAAGAAAACAGACGAAAACGTATGAAATAAGACGAATACATATGAAAACAGACGAAAACGTTTTAAAACAGACGAGAACGTTGAAAATGTAAAAAACGGACGAAAACGTATGAAAACATGCAAAAACGTCTGAAAACGGACGAAAACGTATGAAAACGGACAAAAGCGTTTCAAAACGTATGAAAATAGACAAAAACAGACGAAAACGTTTGAAAAGAGACGAAAATGGAAAAAACGGGCGAAAACGTATGAAAGCGAAAAAAACGCGAATTAAAGTGAATTCGAAAAAAAGACGAAAAAAAACGACGGAGTTGTAAAAGAAGCAAAAGAAAAAACAAAAACAAAACAAAAAAAAACAAAAAAAAAAAAACAAACGTGAATAGCAAAAAGAGCAAAAAAGAAAAAGAAAAAAAAGGAACGTGAATTGAATTTTTCCCCATGATAATTAAAAAAAAAACAAAAAAGAAAAAAGAATACAAAAAGAATAATAAGAAATGCAAAAAGAAAAAGAAAAAGTAAAAAATAATGGACTTAGGTTTTTAGGGTTTAATCTTAGGTTAATCCCCACCACTAAATCAAACTAGATGGATGGTGGGGATTTGTCCATTGGTATGCACCAAAATAAGGGTATGCATTTGAATTTTTCCCATAAGTCTAATGCATGCACAAATTTTAGACATTAATTAAATTTATTTTAAAATTTTAGTTTAGTATATGAACATATAAGAATTTGTCCATGATTTTTTTATTATGTATTAATATATATTACAATAACATTTTGTAAAAAAAATTTTGTTAAAAGATTTAACTTTGTTTAACTGACATAGATGTTGAAGTTGAGGTTTATGTTGTTGTTTAACTTAATTATTCATATTATCATATTATGTTGTAAAAAATGTGCGAGTTTAGTAGCACATAATGAATTGGAGATATATCAGTACGCTATTCACGGGACACCTTTCGTAGCGAGGGAAGTCCTCTTGATGAAGTTAAAATATGCTCCGTAAAGAATTTCATGAGTCGTTGTATATTTATTTTCATATCACGGTAATCCGTGCTTACATTTGATATTCATATTCCCGTTAACAATAGTTTAGCCGTATTTAATATTAAAGCTAGTATACGCATAAATTAAACTTTTAAAATAAAATAATATGAGTCATTATTTAACGTATATAATAAAAAAATTATTTTAATTGATGAAAGTCTAAAATTAATATTAGTTTTAAAAATATTTAACGTATATTAAAACTAATTCGTATATTTATAAAATTTTGTAATTTTAATAGATAAAAGTTTGAAAAGAATACTAATACTCATGTAATTATAAACAAAGTTCATAGTATAAATTATATAGGGTATAAAGTGTAAGGAGTTATTTGTTATTTTTTTAAAGTTATTAAAAAATATGAAAACTTGTAATTTTACACTTAACTCTATATAATTTATGTAAAATTCAACCACTAAAGGTTTTTTTTAATTACTTCACATTTTTTAAAGTTTTTGTTTTCACAAATTTGATGCAAATATTTTTATGTGTTTTTTTCTCAACCAAATTTCTCCACAAAATTTATTAAGTTTGACCAAAAATCAATTTAATTTTGACTTTTTATTGACCAATCGTATTGCTTGATTTTACCTTTGTGACAAAATCAAGCTCTCCTATTGGTTTAACTTTTTTTTTCAATGAGAAAGATTTTGCAAAAACACTCTGAAATAATGTAATTATTTTATTATATGAAAGATATATATATATATATATATATATATATATATATATATATATATATATATATATTTGTATTGAAGTTGTAGTTTTACCTGGTTTGAGTCTGTGTGGCGGTGGGTTCAAACCCCGTGGATTAGTCGACCATAAGGTCGGAAATCATGGTTACAAAAAAAAAAAAAAAAAAAAAAAAGTTGTAGTTTTATACATATATATTTCTGTATAATATTTTATATGATAAACGAATCTAAATAGATGATAAAAGAAAATGTTATATGTGCATTAGTAGAATATTAGATATATTGCAATGCATATTTGCACAAAGTTACTACATAATGTTTCAATCGCTAAAATAATGATTTGGTTACAAAAGAGATGCTACATACATGGACCTACATCATCTTTTAATCATTAAATAAACGATTTTGGATACAAAAGAAATATGAAATGGTCATAATGATAGTTTATAAGTTAATATAGGAAAAAAAAAACACGAATGGTCAGATTTGAAGAATTCTTAGTCATTTGGAATTTAAGACATAAGTTTATGCTTAATAAGTTAATATAGTTATTTACGTATGGTAGTTTATTGAGCAGGGCGGCTGAACTTCTTTATCGTCACTTTGCACGCCTCTTTTAATTTGGACTTGTTGGTCATCAAACTCTTTAGATATTTGGCATACTTTTACATTTGCACAAGAGCTTCGATAAATGGTATGCTTAGTTGTAGTTGCTTCAGATTATCTAGGAATTTTCGTTGATAAGCATCTTCCTTTTCTTTCCTTAGCCGGTTAGGGTAATGAAGAGTTGATCGCGTTGGTTCAATGAATGTTTTGTGGAAAACTAGAAGGGGGGGGGGGTTCAATAGTTTACCGATTAAAATCTTTTTAACTTGTTAAGTTAGCTTTGAAACTTTCCGTTTGATCAAAGATATATGCACAAACACAATATATAACATGCAAGTAAATGAAAGAAACGATCAAACCACAACACGAGTATTTATCGTGGTTCGGCTACAAGGACTCTTTTTCCTTGCCTTACGTCCACGCCCCGAGTATCCAACTCGAGAGTTTCTTTCACTAGTCAACAAGCTCCTTTCACCGGCGGAGAAAACCTTACACGTCGCTTATACTTTTACCGACACAAAGCTAAATGTCGAGTTCTTTTACAAGGGCACAACCACTCCCGTTAGTTCTTTTACTAGGGTACAACGACTCTCAACACTCTTTGTATTTTGAGGACTAAAATACTAACCACTCACTACAGAATATACACAAAATGACGTGTAAACAATAAGAGTTCACACAATACTAAGCTAACAAGTCTTGCAACGATGTGTTGGAAACTTGTAACTTTTGATGACCTTGTGAGCTTCTTTGCTACAAAAGGAAACTTCACATTTACAATGTTAAGAGGTTAGAAGAAAAGATGAGTGTGTGTGTAAAATATGATCTCAAGAGGTTAGCCAAAAATCAAGTTATGGCTTGGTATTTATAGCACAACTTTCTGCATGCTTGGCGGATCAGGCGGAACCCGGGTTCCGCCCGTGTACCCCCAGGGTACCGCCGGGTCTGCAGTAGGTTTATGCAATAACTCTTCAAACCAAATAAGGTCTTGTCTCATAAATCCTAGCAACCAAACAATGTCACATCACTTAAAAACAAGTCAAATACAAAGCTTGCAAGCAACAACAAAGTTAGTCAAACACATTTCTTTCCATAAATACATAGTGACAAAACTTGCCATAAATGTGATGTGACAATTTCTAATTTAAGAAATAAACTTGTGTTGTGTTTTATGAAATGTAAAATGTAGCAAAAGTCTAGTTTATGCAAGTCTTAAAAAGTAAGATTATGTTTTGCTTAGAAACAAAGGTTTACATTTTGTCGTTAACAAAACTTAGCGAAGATCGTAAAATATAAATAACGTTTTTAGGCGATATTTGTATTAACAATCTCCCCCTTTTTGTTGATGACAAAACATAAACTTTGTTTTTAAGTAACATGCAAAATCTTGGTTTTCAAGACTTAAAAAAGAATTATATTAACCTTGTTTTACTTAATTTATGAAAATCATATTAAGTATTGAAAGTTCAATATATTTCTCCCCCTTTTTGTCGAAACAAAAAGTAGAGTGGCGAAGCGGAATAATGCTCATGCTCCCCCTTGGTTGTAACTCCCCCTAAATGGAGTACCAAGATGGGAAACATGGATTTTGGACCCTACAAAAAAATGTTAGTTGGTGATATAGATAGTTAAGAATGTAGTTACCACACACATTGCAACCACAACACAAATATGCTCAACCAACAATGTACTAAAGTGAGTAGAAAGAAATTTCATTCAATGTAAAATTTTGACTTTAAAAGTCAAAAGACAAGAAATGAGAACTATTCTTCTACTTGTACACAAAAACTAAAAAATAACCAAGAAAATAAAATAAAATCCTACATTCCTAGAGTGGGGCAAATGGCCTCCAAAAGTTGTCTAGGATTTGTTGGGGTGGGAAAGTGCATCCAAACGTTCTATGACGTGTTGGAATGCAAAACGGGTTTCATTTTGGAATTGGTGAAGCAAGGTTTTGATGGTTTCACCCATTTGCTCACAATTTGAGCAAGCATGGGGATGAGTGGGTTGAAATGGGTTGGTTTTGGTTTCTTGGTTTGAGGGTTGGTTGGTTTGTGGTTCTTGGGTGGATGATGGGTTTGGTATTGAGTCAAGCAATTTGGTTTGAAATTCCATTGCTTGATGGAGATGGTTTTCAACCATGTTTTGGATATCCTCATAATAAGGAAATAAAGACTCAAAGGTTTGAGGTTGAGGGTGTGGTGGATTTGGGTGATCATGGTGTTCAAAGTTTGGTTCTCCATATAGAGGACCATGAATGTCATGGTAGATGGGGTGAAACAACAATGGTGTGGGTGGATGGTACACTTGTTGTGATGGTTGGTTAAGGTTAAGATCCTCATCAAGGTCTAGAATTGACCTTGGTGATTGATTTGCAAAAGGTGGTGGTTGTGTAGGTCTTGGTGGAAGATCATTAAGATCTTGGACAAATGGGTGTGGTGATGTGGGAGGAGACCCAAAGAGTTCCATTGGGTCAATTTTGGGTAATGGTGATGGTGATGAGGTTTTGGATGGTTGAGTTGGAGCACTTGGTGGAGTTGGGTCAATAGGTGATTTAGTTGGTGGTGGAGTGAGCTCATTTGGTTGATTGGGTGATGGTGATGGAGATGCAAGGTTCAAAAAATATTCATTTTTGATGGGTGATGTAAATTCATCCGAGGATGAGGAGGTTAGGTTGATGGGTTGATTGGACCATAGTGGTTTAACACTAATCCGGGCGGTTTTCCGGATGGGTCTTGATGGTTGAGAGGTGTTTGTTGACTTAGTCATGGTTTATAAGGTTGAGAAGTTGTGTTGAGGAAGGTGTGATTTGATGGTGTTGAGGATGGCTTAATTTATAGTGTTGATGAATTATGGAAAGGAGTGTTTGGATTTGATGTTAGTCCATACAAAAATGGAGGTTTCTAATGATTTGGAAAACTAATTGTGGGTTGTCATGTCATGGGAGTCAATCCAATGAAAATGGTGAAGTGAGAAGACAAGTTTTGCACTAAATGCTTAGTGGTTTTGGTGGATTTGTGATAGTAAAAATCTGAGGGATTTCAAGGATCCCTTAAAAGGGTTCCTTCCTTAATGTTTGAGGGGTCCTTGAGGTTGTTATGGTTGAATTTGAATTTTGGCGGGAAATGGTTTTGGTTAAGTTTATGGAAGAAGGAGTATCCTATTTTGCTAAACACATTGCAAGTAATGGTTTTCTACCTAAAAGGATTGGATTTTGGTGTTTGGATGTTGAAATTGTGAAAATAAAAACTAAACTTCTGCAGGTGGCTGGCGGCACCCTCAGAATACACAGGCGGAACCCATTTGAGGGTGCCGCCTGGTCCGTTGGGCAAAATCTGGGATTCCCAGAAATTTTACTGGCGGAACCCAAATTTGGGTACCGCCAGATCCGCCATGGGTGAAAAAAGTGGCAGTTCACGTTTTTGACCCGCGAGACGTTTTTCAAAATTTTCGAAAACTCCTAAAATCAAAGAGATAAGGCATTTCTGGTTGGGTAATGCAAAAATTGGACACGTAAACATGCATTTCATCGGACTTTGACCTTGAGGTCGAGAATCTCACTATACTTAGTGAAAATATCATAAACTTGAAAATTTGACAACTTGCCAAAAGTTGTCTCCCTGCATCATTGTTAGTTGAAACATGTTCCAAAGTGTATCAAACATTGTACTAACACACAAATACATCACAAAGATTGTTTAAACTACCAAATTGTTCCAATAGCTCCTTGTGCCAAACACTTCTAACACACCCGCACTCATTGACGGTCGATCTTGTTCTTGAGCTTTCCAAGGAACCTTCCAAGATTCTTAAACATCCCCTTTGTTTGCTTGAACTCCTCCGACTCATTAGGAATATCCGGAAGTTGAGAAAGGTATTCGAGAGGAGGGAGCCTAGAGTTTGGAAAATTGTCATCTTCGCTCATTGAGGAAGACGAAGATGAGGTAGGAGGATGTGGGCGTTTTCCTTGGGCTTTGTAAACTCTCTTATCACTAAGTGGAACAAAGGTGTGTGGAATGAGAGTGTAGTTAAGACGAAGACCATTTGAAGTTGGTGGAATGGGTGAGATGAACCTAAAGAGACGGGTCAAGAGCATTCCATACGGCATAGCCGTTGTGCCATGCACGGGAATGTTGGCCATTCTCTTGGCCATGTAGTAGGCAAGGTTGAAAGGTTGCCTAACGGACAAGGAGTAGAGCATGTAGCAAAGGCAAAGGTTGATATGGTCACGGTTCCCTATTGTGCTAATGACATTTGCTCTAAGGACTTCCTCCCATTTTTTGAATTGGGGCTTAAGTTCGTTCATTTCCATTCCATATGGGTCCTTATCGACCTCATTCCCCGAACGGGTTCTCCTAGTGGTGGTGGTCCTAACAAAGAGGTGGTCACGGAGTACATCTTTTGAGACAAGGGGTGTGTCATAAGGGTGGATACGGTCTTGGAGGTTGTCAAGAGTTGCGAGGGAGTGCAAGTCGGAATAGAGGCAAGTACCATGGTTTGGGACACCTAGGATTTGAGCAAACTCCTCAAGAGTGAAGGAGTATTGATGACCGCTAACCCTAAAGTTGATAGACATATGACCATAGTCATCCGTGGAGAGGACGGAGGATGCATAGAACTCTAGAATGAACCTAGGACAAATAGGCTCGTAGATATTCAAAAGACACTCAAAGTTGATTGTGGCAAAATCGGCATAAAGGTTTGTACCTTCTAGGAAAGATGGGTCAATGGTTCTACCCTCATGGACATAGTGTTTTTCTAGGGCTTTGAAAACGTTTACTTGATTTGCGGTAAGGCCTTTGGTTTTGTGGTGTTTTGGTAGATACTTAATGGTGTCCTTGTGGTCGTAGTGGGTTAGAGGAGGCATGATGATTCCTAGAACAACAAAATTTCACATTTTAGTTTACGTAAACCACTATTATAATGTGGAAGTTCTAGTGTGTGCCTATATGAAAACAATGTGGAGGTGCGGTTATCTTGACTCATTTTGATGCTTCAAAATCATTTTATGCAAGTTTTGTTATAAAACAAAAGATAACCCAAACGCTCCTAGTTCAATGTAGCTTCGTTTGAATGTACCCAAAAATACATATTGATTATGTATTCCCTTTAGCATTCAAGAGACATTATGCAAGTGATGTTTTAAGCATAACGTTTTGATTTTGTATTCTCAATGTGAGACGAAAAAATATTTGTCCTACTTGTGAGAAATTTTTGAAAGGATTTGACATGGGGTGTTTTAGCAAACATGTTTATACTAATTAAAGATGCAATTCCTAACTATGAGAAACATGATTAGTTTTATTAATTACCTAATCTCATGCATGAATTTCTTAAGTTAATGCATAACCCCAAGTTTTTATTTTTTGTGCAAGAAATAGAATTCCTAGACTCAGATCAGGATTGTAATCATGTTTAGAATACTTACAATGATGATTGATTAGCAATGTAAATGAATGGAGGACCAAGAATTCGTAGGTGTGGATGAGTGGTAAAGTGAATAATAGCAGTTTGGAAGTGGTGGTATGAGATAATGGGTGTTTGGTTTAATATAAACAAAGAAAATGATTTTGCAGGTCGACAGACACGGCGGAACCCTGAGGTGGGTTCCGTCCGTTATGGTTGAGGGTTCTGCCGACCCTGCTGAGAAAAATGGTTTTGGATTTGTTTTGATTTTTGTGATTTTTGTCTAATGTTCAGAACTACAATGTAGGTTCCATGAGTCCTAAGCCTAGCCTAAGAAGATTAAAAGGTTCACGTTTAAGAGGTTTTGTGAGAATGTCGGCTATGTTATCTTTGGAAGAAACTTTCTCAATTGAGATATTTCCTTTTTGGACGTTGTCACGAAGGAAATGATGACGGATTTCAATATGTTTTGTACGAGCATGTTGAACCGGGTTTTTGCTAAGATCAATGGCACCTTTGTTGTCACAAAGAATTGTGATGTCGTTGAGTTGAATTCCGTAGTCGACAAGAGCTTGCTTCATCCAAAGGGCTTGTTGACATGCCTTTCCGGCCGAAACGTACTCGGCTTCCGTTGTTGAGATAGCAAGAGCCGTTTGCTTCTTAGAGAACCATGAGGTGAGACAATATCCAACAAAAGTACAAATACCACTTGTGCTTTTTCTATCGACATAGTCACCGGCATGATCCGAGTCGGCATACACTATGGTGTCTATTCCCGTTCCTTTGAGATACCATAAACCTAAATGTGTGGTGCCCTTAATATACCTAAATATCCTTTTAACGGCTTCAAGATGGGTAGTTTTAGGATCTTCTTGAAAACGAGCACATAGACGAACACTAAACATAATGTCGGGTCTACTAGCCGTTAGGTAAAGTAGACTACCAATCATACCTCTATATTTAGTGCTATCTACGCATTCACTTTCCTCATCCTTGGTGAGTTTAGTTTCCGTGGACATGGGAGTTTTGATAGGTTTCGAATCTTCTAGTCCAAATTTCTTAAGCATATCCTTAATATATTTAGATTGGTTAAAGAAGATACCATCTTCTAGTTGTTTGATTTGAAGTCCTAGGAAAAAGTTGAGTTCTCCCATCATACTCATTTCAAACTCATCATGTATGATTTTTGAGAAATCCACACATAATTCTTGACAAGTTGATCCGAATATAATGTCATCAACATAGATTTGGACTATGATAATATGTGAATCTTTCTTCTTAGTGAAGAGAGTATTATCAACTAAGCCCATGGTATACTTATGGTCAACTAGGAATGTTTTAAGTCGATCATACCATGCTTTTGGAGCTTGCTTAAGTCCGTAAAGAGCCTTTTTAAGTTTGTAAACATAATTAGGTTTTTCAAAATCGATGAAGCCCGGTGGTTGAGCAACATACACTTCTTCATTAATGACTCCGTTTAGAAATGTACTTTTGACGTTCATTTGAAAGAGTTTAAAATTATGTGCACACGCATAAGCAAGTAATATTCTAATTGACTCGAGCCTAGCTACCGGAGCAAAAGTTTCATCGTAATCAATGCCTTCTTGTTGATTATATCCTTGTGCTACTAGCCTAGCTTTGTTTCTAGACACAATTCCATTTTCATCCATTTTATTACGAAAGACCCATTTCGTTCCAATTACTGCTATAGCAGACCTGGCGGAACCCTCGGGGCCAACGGGCGGAACCCTAATTTGGGTTCCGTCTGGTCCGCGGGCTGCTGTAGCAATTTTGTTTGTTTCATGTGCGTTCTTTTCTTGTTTCGTTTGACCCTTAATGATTTCTACTTTCTTGAAACCTAGACCTGTTTTATCAAAAGGTGACTTTTGAAGTTTCATAATCTCATCCGCACATGAAATGCTCTTATCGAACTTTTTGAACTTTGTGGTTTGTTTGATTAGATCATTTTGAGTAATTTTAAGTTTCTCAACTTCAAGTTTAAGTTCTTCACATGATTCGCATGAGGTGTCAATACCTTTACCCTTTTCTAATCTCTTAGCTTTTTCTTTTAACTCATAGACTTCATTTTCTAAAAGCTCCTTTTTAGTTTTCAAAAATTTATTTTTGTTTATGATTTTTAAGCTTAACTCACAAAGTTTGTTATATTCATTTTGTAAAGTATCATCATCAATAGTGGAGTAAGATGAGTCGGAGAGTACCTCATTTGAGTTGTGAGCCATGAGAGCAATATCATCATTCTTTGGCTCATCATCATCTCCTTCATAGTCACTCCAAGCACCACCAACAAAAGCTTGTTGAGGTTTGCTCTTGGGTGGTTTTGGACATTCTCCTACAAGATGACTTGTGTTTCCACACTTATAACATTTTCTTTCAACTTTTCCTTTTCGATCATCACGATCTTTCCGGAAGGTTTTCTTGTCATCTTTAGGTTGCCTTACAAACTTTCCTCGCCTACGAAAGAACTTCTTGAAGTCTCTCACGGCCATAGCATATTCCTCATCATCACTATCCGAAGTAGATTCTTCATCATCACTTGATTGGACTCTAGCTTTCAAGGCAATGGACTTAACTTTTTCTTTCTTGCCTCTAACTAGTTCCGAATATTTTTCCATTACCATTTCATGAACTTTGAGGTTTCCAATAAGCTCATCAAGTGACATGCTTGAAAGATCTTTGGATTCTTCAATTGTCATCACTTTTGCTCTCCACTTCGGATGGAGTGCTCTAAGAAATTTCCTGACAAAGTTCTTACTACAAAAAGATTCATCAAGTGCTTTAAGTGAAGTAATAATAGTGTTAAACCTAGCAAAGGCATTATCAATAATCTCATCTTCGGAAATAACAAATTGTTCATATTGTTGAATAAGAAGATCAATTTTGTTATCTTTAACTTGTGAGTTTCCTTGATGAGTGACAATTAAAGATTGCCAAATATCTTTGGCGGTTTTACACAAAAAGACTCTTTCATATTCTTTCTTAGGTAAAGCATTACAAAGCATCATTTTAGCTTCATTATTTTTACCTATTAATTTCTTTTGATCATCATCTTTGATGTTAGTAACTACGTTATCACCATCAATAATTATATACCACAAATCTATATCTTTAGATTTCACGTAGGTTTCAAAACGGTTTTTCCAATATATAAAACCATTTGCTTCAAAGAGCGGTGGTCTTTGCATAGATTGCCCTTCTTTGTAATTTTCAAAATCCATAGATCGTTTCAAGTTTTAAAAACAATATATTTTAAAAGCTTGAGTAACGTAGCTCTTGATGCCAATTGTGGAAAACTAGAAGGGGGGTTGAATAGTTTACCGATTAAAATCTTTTTAACTTGTTAAGTTAGCTTTGAAACTTTCCATTTGATCAAAGATATATGCACAAACACAATATATAACATGCAAGTAAATGAAAGAAACGATCAAACCACAACACGAGTATTTATCGTGGTTCGGCTACAAGGACTCTTTTTCCTTGCCCTCCGTCCACGCCCCGAGTATCCAACTCGAGAGTTTCTTTCACTAGTCAACAAGCTCCTTTCACCGGCGGAGAAAACCTTACACGACGCTTATACTTTTACCGACACAAAGCTAAATGTCGAGTTCTTTTACAAGGGCACAACCACTCCCGTTAGTTCTTTTACTAGGGTACAACAACTCCCAACACTCTTTGTATTTTGAGGACTAAAATACTAACCACTCACTACAGAATATACACAAACAAATGACGTGTAAACAATAAGAGTTCACACAATACTAAGCTAACAAGTCTTGCAACGTTGTGTTGGAAACTTGTAACTTTTGATGACCTTGTGAGCTTCTTTGCTACAAAAGGAAACTTCACATTTACAATGTTAAGAGGTTAGAAGAAAAGATGAGTGTGTGTGTAAAATATGATCTCAAGAGGTTAGCCAAAAATCAAGTTATGGCTTGGTATTTATAGCACAACATTCTGCATGCTTGGCGGATCAGGCGGAACCCTCAGATGGGTTCCGCCCGTGTACCCCCAGGGTACCGCCGGGTCTGCAGTAGGTTTATGCAATAACTCTTCAAACCAAACAAGGTCTTGTCTCATAAATCCTAGCAACCAAACAATGTCACATCACTTAAAAACAAGTCAAATACAAAGCTTGCAACCAACAACAAAGTTAGTCAAACACATTTCTTTCCATAAATACATAGTGACAAAACTTGCCATAAATGTGATGTGATAATTTCTAATTTAAGAAATAAACTTGTGTTGTGTTTTATGAAATGTAAAATGTAGCAAAAGTCTAGTTTATGCAAGTCTTAAAAAGTAAGATTATGTTTTGCTTAGAAACAAAGGTTTACATTTTGTCGTTAACAAAACTTAGCGAAGATCGTAAAATATAAATAACGTTTTTAGGCGATATTTGTATTAACATGTTTCCTTCCTGATTTCAGGTTCCCGATTAATCTCCTTAGGCAATCCTGGTTCAAAATGTTCAGCTCCAGGGGAAATATTACTAGTGTTGTTAACCTCGGTGGTTTCTCCAATCTGAAAGGTTGATTTACCGCCCCTAGTTGTTATTCCTTTCAGGTAATGCCTTTCCACCAAAACTTCCTTAATTACTTTTGACAATCGGTGCACTTCAATTGCCAATCCATTAATCATATTGTTTTGTTCTTTCAACAAAAGTGCATTAATGGTCCTGAATTCTTTGATAAAGGTTTCCGTATCATAGTGCTCTTTTTCGCTCTCGCGGGCAATTTTTGACACGAACTCGTCGATAGTGAGATTGACTCTAGGCCTTCCGAACCAGCTGGGGAAAATATCAATCATGGTTCCTAAAATGCAAAACAAGTAGTCTTCAAAGTAAAAAATTTCTAATATACAAGAAAGTTGATTAGAATTTTCTCCGTTCGAGATACGAATAAATAAAAGTTGCTGATATATGCAGATGATGCGCCGTATCAAATAAATCGGATACACCGTATCTTAATACGTTAAAAATTAATCAGATTTTTATCTTAGAAAATCAATACGCCATATTAAATAAATAAGTACGCCGTATGTTTAAAATTATCAAAATTACTTATACTTTTAAAAATAAATACGTCGTATAAGCAAAGCTAATACGCCGTATGTTCGTTACGTTTCAAATACAAGTTTTTTGATATCAATGCGCCGTATCGACAAAAATCAATACGCTGCTGCTTGTTAATTTAATGAATTCCAAAACTGTTTTTAATAAATTAGTAGTACGCCGTATCTGTAAAACATATGTGCCGTATGGCATTTAGGGTTTTGAAAAAAAATCTAATTAAAAACAGAATACGCCATATCTAGGGGATAGATGAGTCGTACTTGAATTATTAAATAATTATGCTGTATGAAAAATTAAAACGCAATACGCCGTATCTGCAAAACAGATGCGCCGTATCATTTAGATCAGCAAAATACAACAGACAGCAAATAATGCAGAAAAAAATAAGAAAACGAAAAATACAAAAATTACAGAAAACAAACAAACTAATAAACACTAATTATGTAGAAAACTACAATGAATGCAATTATACTAATACACGAGGCCTTACGAACCCGTGCGATGCACCGGCTGAGTCAATTGTTTAATTTCTACGTGTTTTGTACGTAATGTTTGTGCAGATGTTTTTATATTTTTTTATCAAGGTTGCGTTAATGTTTGTAATATATGTTTTATATATCGGAACATTTATAATTTAATACTAAATAACTTACGTAAATTATAGATAATTTCGTATATCTTGATGTTAACACAACTTTAGTGTAAAGTAATTAAATATATCAATATAATTTAGATTTGTGCGTTGCACACGGCTGTGCTTTTGGTTTTGTACCTAATATTGGTGCATATCATGTAAGAACGACAGTGGGGTCAGGGTTGGTTGCATTAAAGCAAAATTGCATGAGCAAAAATGATGCGTGGGAATCGCAACAGGCTTTACCTCTCGAGGGATCTCGAGAAGCTTACAACCCCCACCAGGCAGTGTACCTGATCGTTGTAGTATAGTATAGTGACAAGTACCGGGGGATTGATCGTTCAGCTTAGGAATAGTGTCGCTAGGATTAGAAAGCCTAAATACTAGTTCTAAAGGTGAGGGATGATTATTTTTGTGTTTTTATATTTTTTTAGAAAGCAAATTAAAATCTCGGGTTTTGGAAGAGTGGGCGGAATTAGTTGCTATTCAACTAACCCAATACTAAAATGCAATCAAAATAAAATAATAAAAATGAAAATAAACTAATTAAACTAAAGTTGTGAGCAGTAATTGGAGAAAATGTGTTTACTTAGATTTCACTACTCCATAGATATCTTTTACACGTTAATTACTTGTTATAATTGCATGGATGACGGATCGTATTCCTTAATACCATTCATGGGGTGGCACACATAACTCCCCAATTCTATGAGCTCTTATCTCCTCCTACACCATGCCCAGCACAACTATAGGGATTGTAAACAGTGGCTCATGCATTAAATACAACCAATAAAGACCTAGTGCACCTCGGTTCATGTTTCTTAAGACGTTCAAGCATGTTACCATTTGGAGATCTGCCAGTTTTCTTAAGCCTAACATATAAATCATTCATCCAAGACAAGAATAAACAAGTAATCAACACATAATCAATATCTAGGTTTCATTAGATCTAAGCAAACACAAAAGAGATCTAGCCTAGCATGATAGAATTAAGACAAGAACATGATATAGACAACCAACACATAGACATATTGATTGAATTAGAAGAACACTTATCTTGATTAATCATGCAAGGTATCAAGGGGTTAGAACCCTTGAAAAACCTGTAAAGTTACACCAAAATTGTATTTAGGGTTTCTCCCAAAACTCCTCTTTTTAAATGTGAAAAACTAGAAAACTATATATAGGAAAATAGGGATGACGGCGTCAAGAACAAAGGTGTGACGCCGTCATCTCGCCGCCAAATACTTCCTCGGACGGCCTTGATCTACTTCTGACGCCGTCAAGGCCTAGGCCGTCACACAAATTACTCTTGACGCCCTGTGTGTGACGCCGTCATCAACTACGGATTTTAATTCTTGGGGTTTGACGCCGTCAGGAAAACTCTTGACGCCTTCATGAACTCTCGGATTTTATTATTGAGGTTTGACGCCGTCAGGAAATTACTCTTGACGCCGTCACCTACTGTTCCCAGCATGGAAAATTGAGACTTTGCCGTTTTCTTCACTTTTATGCTCCAAAAACGTTCAAAATGGCTTCTTTTCCAGAATTCACTCTCCAAGTACCTAAAATCACAAAAGGAACGATTTAGGGCAATATTTGATCAAATAAATTCGGATTCGGGCTTAAATGACCCCCTAAAAGTGGTTCATTTTTCGCCTTATCATATACCCTTACACTTGAGATTTGCTTGTCCTCAAGCAAATGCGCTTTTATTCTAGTCAAAAGACAAGTTAGAGGTCATTTAACACTAATATAAAAGTAATTACAACAAATAATCGTTCTACTAAAGACCAATAGACAAGCTCGGAGGTCATACACTAGCACCTCACAAATAGTGTTTAGATACTCACATCTCTCGGGTGTAATATAGTAATATAACATTATGGAAATGGAAGATATCTCTCACTACCTGTCATAGCAAAATAGATTACCATAGGCTTGGGAAAGGATCAAACCTCCACCACATGGCGTAAGCACCTAGGATAAACTATCAAAGAGGTCTTTTAAAGGGTTGTAACGTTAGGTATAGGGATATGAATTACACGGTTTTGTTGGATAAAGGAAGTTATTACTGGTGGCGAGTTAACAATCTTGGTTAATTACATGTACAATATGGCGTTGCTAAGCCAAGACTAGACTCGACTTAAGCTAATAAATGAGAAATAACAAAAACATAAAATGAACATAGAATAAAAAGGGATGGTAGTCCGTATGTTTTTTTTTTTTTTTTTTTTTTTTTTTTTTTTTTACATACACTCTTACCCTACTATCCGAAATAATACATCATAGGGAATGAACATTTCCCTTACACTTGAATTTTTACATACTTTACAATTAAACTAATCTAATGACTCGAATTAAGAAAATCAAAACACTTGGAGCACTTTTAAGATTAACGTACATATGGGGGTAATATATGATGTTCTTCCCCATTACTCCATAAAATAAGTACTTACCCATGAGTCCCAATCGTCCCAAAACAATATGTACAAGGATATGACTCGACTTAGCAACCATGTAATCAATTAGAAAGTCAACTTAGGGTTTAACAAATAACAATAATGCACTAAAAATGAGCGCATACACGGAAGGCTAAGGCGATTTGGGTGTACATTTAAGTGGGGTGTAACAAATTCTTCCTTTAAGTAAAATGCTTAAAGTTAGAAACGAAAAGATAGGCTCGGAGGGGTGTACTAGGGGTTTCGTGTACTAAAAATGAGTACAACGCTAAGGGTGTGGGAAAAATTAGTTGACTTAACTAGCCAAGTAATATGACTTAAATGGTCAAGTAATTATAATACGGGTTTAACACAAGGGTGATCCTAATGCCTCTTATCATGTAGTAAATCCTACCACACGAATGTAGTCTCACTAGCGGTCTCGGGATGCATCACTAACGCAAGTTCTAGAATCTAAATGCTACCGGTACACTCATAAGCACTAATAATGAATGCTTTTCCTATCAAATCTAAAGGCGAACCTCACATATTTGGGTAGAAAATTTTTCTGAATATACGGTTTTGTGCTAGTCATACAATCTCCTATCCATGAGACGCTTGCTATGGCTAAAGTTTCACTCCTAAATGTTGTAAAAAATTTTAAATTTGGCGCTAAAATTACACTAACAAGTATTTCTCATAGTTTTATTACACATCTACCATCAAACAAAACAAACTCAAGCGAAAGTGCATATGTAAGGTATCATCTTTTTACCCTCCCCTTACACTTAAGATGAACATTGTCCCCAATGTTCAAGTAAAGAATGTAAAAGTGAAAAAGTAAAGAGAATGAAATAAAATACTCCCCTGATTCGCTCGGTGTGGATTATAGGTTGGCCAGATTAGATCTTCCTCCAAGAAAATGAACAAGCAAAGCTTCCCTTCCGGAATATAAATCATCTCCTTGTCGAACATAACCTGTAAATCCTGACAAAAATAGACAAGACAACCTCGCGTAAAATCGGCGGCATCCTATATAAGTTACTAGATCCTAGAAAACAAGATAAGATATAATGCTTGTGGAATGAAGTTTGCATATTTCCTGGAGATTATAAAACTTAATAATTCACAAAAAACCATAAGACTCCGTTAGAAAAACAAAACCGGTAAAATTTCCAGATTTTTACTCCTGACGCCGTCAAGTGTAAACTCGTGACGCCGTCAGAATGGACCTGCAGAAATTCTTGTGTTAAGTTTCTGGAAAATTTCTGGAAAAACTTGGTCCTGGAAAATCCTGCAAAACTTCATTATGACTCAATACAAGCATTTGACTCTAACAAAAATGAATATACATGTTCATTTAAAATTGTGGAGAATCATGATCGTGTGTTTCTTGAAAACATATTTGGGGTTTCCCCTTACACTTATCTTTTGCAAAAATACTTTTAGGTTGGAGTTAAGACTAGGCCAAACAACATAGTAAAGTATTTCCACTTTTTTAATTGAGAAACATGATCTACCAACAATAAAAATAAAGCATGCATACGGAAGCAAATAACAATCAAACAAATAAAATCACACAAAACATGGGTTGCCTCCCAAGAAGCGCTTTTCTTTATTTACGAGTCTTGTAGCTAGACTCAAAGTCATGGGTTACTACGTGATTCGGGTGAGTTCCTCATTGTAGAATAAACATAATATTAACTAGTATGGTTCTTGTGTTTATAATAGAATTAATGGAAGAAAGTTTAGAGAGATAAAGAGAAGTTGGGTGTTTCTAGAGAGAGAAATAGATGAGAGAAAAATGAAAAGGTTAGATTGAGAATATGGAAAGCACCAACCCTCTCCACATGTGGAGAGGGGTATATATAGTTACCTACAAACGCCCACACCCGGGCTGTGGATCAGGCATACAGTGGGTGAAGACCCGTCCTTCTTCCACGGTGTTACTTAAACTACTACTAACTAACTAATATATAAACTAACTACGAGCTAACTTAATGCTATTACAATAATCAGGTGACCGAGACTTTTATAGGAATATTTGTATTCCTAACAATCTCCCCCTAAGCGAGGTCACCTTTGAAGTTAAGATCTTTGGTCTTTAAGCATTCTTTAGTCTTTGTAGCTCGTAGGATCTGATTCTTCTCTTTTCAGCACACTTCGTACTTCAAGCAAGCGAACTTGTGATTAGAGTTCCTTTGAGATATGTGATCTTTGAGCTTCTTTGAGATCATCAGCCAAAGTAAATCTCCAAGCTCATCCATTGCAGTATTGCCTTCATGTGATGTAGTGACTTAAGGACCATCATGCTCACACCCTTCTTGATCAGGAGACTTGACTTTATAGTTGTGGATTAGGAGACTTTTTCATCAGAGTTGCGGAAACGTTGTTGGTAGTCTCTCAACATTTGTTGTAGCAAGTCTCTCATCTTCATTGGTAGTGTGGAGGATGTGTGAGCATGAGGTATGGATTGACCCGATTCAGCTGGAAACTAGAGCCATCAACGCCATCTTTATATGTGTCCCTGAAATAAAACAGTTAGCAATAAAGATAGAGAACGAATATGGCTTTGTCATTCGTTCTGCGAGGACAGACTACCCTCCGGTTTTGTGAGAACCGACCTGTGATCAGGTAGAGTCTCTTTTAAAGAAGACTCTCCTTGACAGGAATTTCCAGCTTGTAGTAATGAATTTTCCAAAGAATCCACTTCGGAATCTTCATACTTAGCATGTTCTCATACCGGAACGTCTCAAAGCAGACAGCACGATAGAGTGAATCGGTGAATAGATATTCACGGATTGATGAGAAATTGATTTATAGAAATCACTCGCGTGTCATATGATAAACATTTTTGAGACACGACGAGAGTTTTATACTTTGAATCACATTTCCATAAAAAATACTTTTGTTTGAAAGATATTACACAATCAATGTGCTCGAAAGATTAGTTGGTGAGCACATTGAGAGGTTTTAGCAAAAGTATCCGTCAATCCATATCCTGGAACAAGTTTGATTCAATTATGAATCGCACCATTGTTGCTTTCCAGTTGTCACTTGATCATTGATCCAAGATGGATCTCACATGTCACCTACCAAGAGCTTGAATAATATTCGCTCTAGAAGGATTTCCATCTTCATTGTGAATAATATCATATCACTCGGATGTTCTGGCAATACCACAAGGATAATGCGTAGGACTCTAAATATTTTATCTTATTTTCCACATTGTGTGAAACAATAAGCATATTTGGAATGTGTGTCCTAACGAGATTTATGGATGATCTCATGGCTCTAGACTCAATAGTGCGTTTTGATCCGCTCCTGGAGACTGGGGAGGCATCTCCTGTTTTAGGTATCAACATAGCTCGCAATGAGCGGTCGATACATTGCACAGGATTCCCCGTGAGATTGAAACAAGCTCTTTTAAGAGAACTTGAGTGGTTGGGAAGTTTTAGTGCAGTGCGTCACTGGGTCCATGACGTCTTGTCTTCAATAACGGTGTTACCTTAGTAACCGCCAGTAGATTATGGATCATCTCTACGGTTATCAATCCCGGAATGTATGATGAAGCCCGATCACATGACCCTGTTGTACGTCCCCAATGTACACATTACTTTCTGGTTTGGAGCAGTCGTCTATTCAGGGGAGTTGAGATATCAACATCTTCATTTCATCAAATGCTTTCCAGTTATCTTACACATACCGACTCAATTCATATTGTACGTATGCATCCAACACAAGAAGAAATGATGACACCAAAGTAACAGGTTGAAGCACTGATCATCTCTGCGGATATCACCTCCGGAATATATGATTAAGCCCGATCATGTGAACCTGTTGCGCGTCCTTGATGTACACAAATCTCTCCCCTGATGGTTGCGATCTCATCGGAATCAGCATAGCATTGTGTACATGAAGCATTAACTAGAAGCACTTTACCATAAATCGTATCAACTCATATAAAGATGTCGATAAGCAATATCATCTCACTCTCCAATTGTTCTTCTCATATTTCTTCCCACTGAAAGCTGAAGTAATACATACCACAAGTGTCAAGAGAACACTTCCCCCACATAGTTGGAATGATACACCAAACGCCACAAGTTAATACACTGATATTCTCTGCGGTTATGACATATGTCTTCCCGGCATAACTTCAATTAAGAAGAAGTATTGTGTTCATCACGTGTACTCGTTATGCATTCGGATGCATGTCTCCTTCCCCCTTGCTGGTTTTGATACATCAGAATCCGCAACAACTTTTAAGCACATCTACTTGAAATATTGAGAAGAACCAAATAAGCTAAAATATATCTAGTGAGAATCAACTGCTATAGAAATGCTCACTAATTGGGTTAATCCTCCCTCCCAATTAGTAAGCCCATAAGTGTACTTGCTCCCTCCCAAATTGACGACCCGTTTGAAATAACATTGATGCATGTTGAAGAAGTATCTCTCAATTCTGCCCAAAATGTCTTCAGTCTCTTATCATGTCATCCACAACGTAAAGTGGATCAACGATTGATAATCTGTAGCTTCTTCACGGGTTTGTTTGGGGAACGACAATTCGACATTTTCAACTCACTTAGAATGTTTCCAGTTCTTTGATAAAAGCCCCGATGTACACATTTCTCCCTCCATGATGATGACGATCACTCGGAATCATCATAACTGTGTGTACATAAGCATATCAACTGGAAGCAACATACAAATCACTACCCCATGAGTAGATGTCGATAACAATTCTCTTCAACAATTTACTGTGGATCAACCCCTAAGTAAACCTCTTTTCATATCCACTGGCTAATAGTAAATGACCATGTATGGAGAAAAACCGATATACTAAACTTGAAACTGAAGTAGAATTCCCCGCTATTGTGTCTTAAGCTTGCACTGATGTTGGAAGAACGGTGTAGAGAATTTATGCTCCAAGCAAATCTCTAAGTGCTCACTACCCAACCAAAGCATGAGACATTATCACCTCTTGCGATTATCCACAACGACAGCGGCGTGTGACACTGAGTACTACAACGTAACTCCTTAAAGTGATAGTTAACCAGGTCTTCAACCATCCACCTCGACTACTGGTAACTAGATAAACCAAGTCTTCAACTTAAATCTTAAGCACGAGCAAGTTATCGTTGAAAGTCATTCATCCAACCAACCCCGACTTCAAGATAAACTAAGAACACGTCTCTGTGAAATTCAACCTTCAATCTCAAATATGTGATACCCACTCAACTCCGTAGTCACAATTAGTCTTCCTTAGTTAGTGGAGCATTAGGTGTTGGAGGAGAGGAGAGTCATTTCACGCATCAATCAACATGTATTTTATTCACACTTCTCCCCCTCAAATATTGCATATGAGGATGCGATTTTTGATTGAACAAGTGAATAGAAATACATGTAGTTTATTCACACTTCTCCCCCTCAAAAATTGCATACGAGGTTGATCCACTGTCCACACTTCTCCCCCTCAAAAATTGCATTTGAAGATGCCATTTTTGATCGAGTGAATAATAACAAATAACATCTGATGAAGATAATCCACTTGATGACTGAACAAGCGTGGAACAAATATGAGGTTTGTTGATGAGAATGGTCAGAAGCAAGACCATTTCTCTTCTACAAAAGATAAAGCGTACTCAAGCGCACACTTTTCTTTTTCTTTGATGAACGGGGCCTGAAGTGTTTTCTGCAGACGCCATAATGATGACTTTGAAGACCGAGGCTTGAACTGAAGTGTTCAAACGTCATAATGATGAAGTGCGAGGCCTGAACAGATGTGAACAGACATCATAGTATTTGAAAAATGAGGCCTGAACTGAAGTATTCAGACGTCATAATGATGAAGAGCGAGGCCTGAACTGATGTGAACAGACGTCATAGTCTTTGAAGAACGAGACTTGATCTGATGTGATCAAACGTCATAGGCATGTATACATCAACATTGACTTTTCAGACCTCCTGAAGAAGGAGATATGCTTGCTTTAGGCCTCCAGACTTTGAGTCTTCTCATGTAGCGAATGATTGATGTACCTGCAACTGAGTAAGGATTACCTGCACTAACATCACAGACTTGATTGCATATATACGGGTTAGTAACAACAATATCCAAACCCTTAAGGGTTTCACGTTCAACCATGGTATTGCCCTCAGTGAGCAACTTTCCGGTAGGTATCCACTTAAGTCCGACATCCTTAAAAATTTTACCAGTTGGAATCCACTTACGGCAAGGTCTAGGTTTGCTAAGCTTATCATGCATACTGGAAGACATATCGTTATTCCTAGTCTCCAATGATTTGGCAGTTTGTATCCACCTAGGAGAAGTTTTAGGTTTGTTCTGTTTCTTATGCATGGTAGATGACTTGCTACAAATCCTAGAGTTCACCGGTTGAGTCTTAGCGATGTTCCTCAATAAACAAGGAGGCATCATACGAGGGTGTGAACCTAATATGCCATCCTTATGAAGTAATGCCCTATTCCTAACCTTTTCTAGATCATAGTTCTTGTACAAGTCATTAATATCATAAGAGTTTTGAATCTTAATGCTCGGTTTCGACACTGTTCTCGAACTAATCCTAGAGGAGCTGGGAGTAGGAGTAACTACTTGTTGAGGCTTAGCAGAACTAGAAGCAATAATTTTAGGCAAATAATGTGTAGTGACTGGTTTTGTCAAAACTTGTTCCGCATCAACTTGGGAGGCAAACCGTGTTTTTGAAAGTTTTGGTCGTTCAGATCTAAACGCAGTCGGTTGCCTAACAACGGATTGGTTTCTAATTGATTGAGAAGCTGGTTTCCCCAAGATTGATGGTTTTGCAAACTTAGTGTTCACACTATTCCCTGTTGCTTTTCTTAGCTCGTTCTTTAATGCGGTTATTGTGAACCCCTTTTCAAGAAGTTGAGCTTTGAATTCATCATTTTGGGCAGTCAAAGAGATTGTTTGTTCTATCGACTTAGCTTTCATTTCTTTGATTGACTCATTCAAGTTTTTACAATGCTTTTTCAAAGACTCATTTTCCAAAACTAGTTCAGGCACTTTTTGCTCAAAGATTCTAGTTGCAATAACATCACTGTCATGATTATTCTTAACTTCACCACACACATCACACATCTCAGAAATACGTTTTTTCAGGTTGTTGATTGTCAAGTTTTTGGCTTCCAGCTGAGCTTTCAAATCATTTATCATAAAGAATTCGCGGAAATCAGGAAGTTCCGGATTTTTACACGGTTGATTATTTTGAAAACTTTCTTCCTTTTGTTGCATTGCAATTTCAAGTGATATACAATGTTTTTCAAGGTGTGCAAATTTGCTTGAAAGTTCGTTAAAAACTTCTTTATCAACCACATCTTGAGCAACAAACAAAGGATTAACACAATGTTTTTCAAGTTGTGCAAATTTGTTTGAAAGTTCATTAAAAACTTCTTTATCAACCACATCATGTGATTTAAAAGACTCAGCCATAAACAAAGCACTTGACACATCATCACGTTCAACATCCTGATAACTTTCTCCCCCTTTGTGATTCATATTTGTTAAATCAGAAATGGTATTGCTATCAGTCTTTTTCAACAAATATGTGTCATAACTGGGCTTAATTTGATCAGTATGCTGCCGTTCATGAGAAAGCACATTATGTTGATTATGTTTATCAGTGAGGGGTACCTCAGCACTTGACACCTGTTCTTTTACGGGTCTGAAATCAGCATCCATATCATGTGTAACAAGAGTCTCTGATGTGTTGGTAGTGTCAAGCTTATCAGTCTTTGATCCTTTGCATTCAGTGATAGCTGACCCAACATCCGATGCTTTACCCGAATCAACAATACCCTTACAAGCTTGCACCCGAGATGCCTTCACCTTGTCATCATATGCAGATATATGCTGTGCTTTTTCGTTAATGAATCTTTTCACTCTATCCATAAGCTGGACAAGTGTGTCTCTGAACGTGTCAACCTCGCTTCCCGTGTGATCAGCAAAGCACTTTTTCGTCATCTCACTATAATGGTCATACTCCAGAGTGAATTTCGAATCAAAGAACACTTGGAGTTGTTTGTTGATCACACAAAGGGCAGCCATGGATCCCATTTTGGAAAATTCTCCTTGGTCAAGTTGTTGTTGTAATTGATCTAAGTAAAGAATCATTGTGCATGTGAAAGTCTGAACATCTTGACCAAAGAGTGTTACAAATGCGCGTTCGAATCCCATCTTGAATCCAGTTCCCTCTAAAAGTACCGAGAGATGTGAATGAAGTTGTCGAAAACATTCTATGCGGCTTTCATTTGCATTGTGAAGCACTTGTTGTGGCTGAGGCAACTCTCTCCCTTGCGAATTAGAGCACAAAGATTCCATATTAGCAATATTAGAATCAAACAACTTTATTTGTTGTACAAGGTTGGAAGATTTTGACATTTTGTGATCATTCACGGGATTTTACAATTCTATGATTTAAACCGAGAAATAGATCCTTTCGCGGGATTTTACAAAATCAAGAAAAAACCGTGAAACACAGAAGAATTGGTTAGGTTTGGTTGAAGTGAGTTTGAGTGGTGAGTTAGATAAGTCACAGTGTATAACAGACAACCTTCGTGTGACGTGATCCGATAAAACCCCGTAGTTATATCCAATACACCCGATAATATTTTAACCCAAAATAATTCTCAAACTCAGAATTTTGAAGCTCAATCAAACACGTGGTCCAAAGTTATACCCGAGAATATCTTAACCCAAAATAATAATAACTCAATAACACAATTACCCATCTATGAGAATAAATCGTCCTTGTGATATCATCCTAAAATCTTCTAACAGTTAATGTAACTTTAAAATTAAAAGCCCAAGAGAAATCAGTCCAAAGCAAAATACATCACCAAGACACCAAGTCCAACCTCAAATCATTTAAACACATCACAAGAAAAATCTGTTCAAGCCCAATCCAATTCCAAATAACCCTAATAAACCGGTTATAAAAGTCAACTAATCCCTCATAATCAAACTCTAATCACTATTCTCAAAATAATACGCAGCAACACATTTCAATCCATACACCAAATAGATCTAAACCTCATAAATTCATCCCTTGAAACTCAAATCAATCCGAACAAAAATAAAAGTCGTCCCGTGTGAAGCAATAAATCAATCCGAGCACAAACAACAATAATCTCCTCAGATTCTTTAAGATATGACTTATCTCTTGCAAACCGAATCACAAGTTCAAACACTTCCACAAGATGATGTTGTCAAGGCTTCAAGATATGATACGTGACACACGGGTAGGATTTACTTGTAGTATCATTTTTGTTAAACCGAATCAAAAAGATTGGATGAAGCACAGATTGTTTTAGTCCTTCGTTTATGATTTGAATATTAACATATGATCAATGAAGAATAGTCTCTTTGGTTAAGAAAATAATAAACGATTTGTTGTTAAAACAAGGAGATAAGCAGAGATCTTTGATTGGTTGCCTTTTCTTTATCGTGACTTTTTATTTTTGGTTTGACCGAAAGCAAGGATGAATGAAACGGATTAGTTTTGATCTTTCTAGTAAAATTTCGGATATTGGACTAGAAGTTTAAACTTCTAAGCAGATCAATGATGTTTGATGTTAAGGCTTGTTGAATCGTTGAAGTTTTGAAGCAAGAAACTTAATCTGAGATCACTTATGTAACTTTGAGATTACTTTTATGATTCGAATCTGAGATGCTTGTTGTGGGTCTCGTTGTTGTATTAAACCGCAACCAAAATCCAACCAATGTAACCGCAAAAAAAAAAAAAAATTTAACCACAACAAAGTAAACGCAAGGAAGAAAAAGATAGCCACTAAACGCCGTAGAATTAACCACAATAATCAACTAACCGCAGGTATGAATAAGTGAGTAAACCGCCGACTAACCACAGACCAAAAGATAACCGCAGGTTAAAATTGAGACTAGTCTCTACAACCATACAAAACTGTCACAGTCGACCCTTTTGTCCATTTCCTTTTGACAAAATAAACTTAAACGCAAACAACTTTTGTCCATTTCCTTTTGACAAAATTAACTTAAACGCAATCAAGAATAATATAAACTGTACTGTTCTTTTTGTCTTAACAAGAATAATATGCCTCAACTTATTTGCAAGCAAGTATTTGTTATGTCAAAATAATTTCTTCATTCGTACCATACCTAGCAAGGTATACCAAACCAATGAACCATGAGTGAAATCATATGAAAACCAAGTCGAACCATGATAAGACACAAGAACCAAAATGAAAAATTCGAGAGCAAACAATCCCTAGGATGAAACCTTGGCTCTTGATACCAATTGTAGAATAAACATAATATTAACTAGTATGGTTCTTGTGTTTATAATAGAATTAATGGAAGAAAGTTTAGAGAGATAAAGAGAAGTTGGGTGTTTCTAGAGAGAGAAATAGATGAGAGAAAAATGAAAAGGTTAGATTGAGAATATGGAAAGCACCAACCCTCTCCACATGTGGAGAGGGGTATATATAGTTACCTACAAACGCCCACACCCGGGCTGTGGATCAGGCATACAGTGGCTGAAGACCCGTCCTTCTTCCACGGTGTTACTTAAACTACTACTAACTAACTAATATATAAACTAACTACGAGCTAACTTAATGCTATTACAATAATCAGGTGACCGAGACTTTTATAGGAATATTTGTATTCCTAACACTCATTGAGGACATCTTTGGGATCAAACTTAGGTTTCAATTTCCTATCGGTTTCCTTAGTGTGGTATGACCTTTCAAATTTTCTCCATCCGGATCATATAAAGTCATCCTCATATGCCATGTTCCATCACCTTCTTTAGGTGGCTTGTCCCACCTCCATTTACACTTGTCTCCCTCTCTTTTCCACTTATTCATCTCTATATTAATAGGCATTACGCTCAAGAACTCAATCATCTTCCTAAAGACTAAGGGGTCCTCAAAGGGGTCTAGCTCTTCATCTCTAGCTATGAGTTGTTCTACTGAATGTGTCTTTTCTACGAAATCTTTCTCTAGATAAAATGGGCATTGAGGTCCTATGAAGTTCCTTTCTATCCAAGGTCCGTATCTAGATGGTCTCCTATTCATCTCTACCCAATGCGGTGTCGGTTCATCATCACAATCATAACTATGCTTCTTTACATCGTATACCGACCAAGTATCTCCTTCACCTACCGCTATCTTAGACTCCTTACAATCTATCATGGCGCTAGCGGTTGCTAAAAATCCTCTTCCTACCAATAATGGGCATGTAGTGTCACTAACCATGTCAAGGACGTGAAAATCCACTAGTATAGTTAACTTTCCTACGTGAACAACTACATCCTTAATCATTCCAACCGGGTGGGCAATACTCCCATCCGCTAGCCCTATCAATACCTCCGTTTCCTCTAACTTTCCTAGCTTAAGAGCGGTGAATAAGGATAAGGGAATCAAGTTGAGGCTTGACCCTAAATCGGCTAGTGTGTCGAAAGCTTCGGATCTTCCTATCTTACAAGGCAAAACAAATATACCCGGATCATCAAGCTTTTTAGGCAACTTGTTTTGAATGAAGGCGGTCCCATTTTTACCTAGTTTGAACTTCTCATATTTTTCTAGGAGGGCACTATAGTAAGGAGCACACGCTAAGACATCAATGACGGGGCGTTCAAGGTGAAGTTCCTTGAATTCACCGTCAAGGTCTTGCGTAGGAGGTGTTTCAACTATACTTTTGACCGGTTCTATATTGGGTGTCTTGTTTGATTGGTCCTTTGGTAGAACTTGGTTTTGTTTGAAACACGTGCTCGTTGATTTGACCGAGTAGTATTGTGGACATGAAGTGGGTGACGAAACTGAAGATATGGAATTAACGTTTAGTTTCGGATTCTTGATTGTGTTGCTTGGGAGTGCTCCTATTTCTCGGTCATTGAGAACTTTCAACAATGCGTCAATTCTAGTGGTCATCTCGCTTTGCTTGTGTTTGAAATCGGCTTCAAACTTAGATATGCGAGCTTCTTGAGATGCCATAAACTTTGACATCAACCCTTCAAGATTGTTGGTACTACCAAAGTTGTTAGAAGGATTGTTGTTGAAAGTACGGTTAGATGGTGGACCGGTTGGTTGGTAACGGTTAGGCGGATTGGAGGAATTGGGTTGATTTTGTTTCCAGCTAAGGTTTGGGTGATTTTTCCATGAGGGGTTGTATGAATCACTGATGAGTGCTCAAACACTAATCATTTTTGGTCTAATCTGAACTACAAAACATACAAAAACACTCAGTAATGCATCAAAATACTGAAAATATTTCAAAATTGTGTTTTATATGTTTTAGATGCAAAATGAGCAAAAACAGACGAAAAACGTATAAAGTTTGCAAAATTGGCAGTTTCAGTCCCCCGACTTTCAAAAATTAACAAAACTAGTCCCTGGATATTCAAAATATAGAAAATTATCACCAAAGGTCATTTTGAAATCATAAATTATCATATTTAGTCTTTTGGTGAAAAATTGGAAAAGTTTTGGAAATTTACACTTTTGGTCCCTGGAGTTTCAAACTTTGGCAGATTTGGTCCCTGGTGGGATATTTTTGGAGGAAAAATCATTTTTAGTCCTTGGAAATTCAAAATATTCAATATTGGTCCTTGGCTAAAAGATTTTCACAAAATGGCAAGTTTAACCCCTAAACTTTGGAATTTTGCATAAATGGTCCTCGGGGTTTAAAATTTGGAAAATTGTAATTTTAGCCCTTCTATTTTCACATATGGCATAAATAATCCTTTTGATAACTTTGTGAAAATTACATTTTCAGCCCCTAAAAAAATCAGATTTACAAATTGGTCCTTGTGATTTAAAAGTTAATACTATATACCTAATGGACCCTTTTTGTATCCTAAACCATAACCAACCCCTATCTGATCCAGTAACACAACCCAGCCCCAAAGCCCATAAAAAACAAGCCCACCAAACCTAAACTAATAAACCCCAGCGTTGACCCAGTCAAACCCCAACCCCCGACACTGTTCATCTTCCCTAATAACACCCCTAATCCCCCGTTTTCTGCAACCCTGCTCCCCCCTCCTCTCCAATCACTCACCAACTCACCAACCCTCATAAATACACTCACCTACACCCTCACCTTCCCCCCTCCTCAATAAATGCTCACCAAACCCACTCAACTGCCTAAGCCCTTTTTCCCGCCAAAACTGATTCAAAGGTCAGGATTACACAAGAGGCATCCAACGGCTTAAAAAGGGTGTGGGAAAGTCAATGAAGCACTGCAGGACTATAAAAGAAAGAAAAAAGAAGGAAGAAAGAGAGTAGTTAGGTTTTATTTTTCTCTTAGTGTAGTTTTAGGTCGATCTTATGTAATTTAAGTTTCTAGTTATTGAAATTAGTTTAAAAAGCTTGTCCTCAGTTCTGTTAATGTAATTCAATTTTTATTTAAGCTTATTTTCAGTATATCTTTGCATTTTCAGTTTTTGCCATTTTTTTTTATGAAAATCTAAATTCTACTTAATTGTTGTTAAAAGTGATTGGCATCTGTTTTATTAAGTCACCATAAGTTAGTAGAACTTATTTAAACCTTAATTTTTCAGTGTTGCTCAGTTTCCTTTAAAAAACCAAAAAAAAAAAAATGTTCAAAAATAGAAAAAATAAAAGGAAAATAAAAAATATAGCTTCAAGGCAGAAGGAACAAGGTTCATTGGAGATATTTGGATTGCAGGGGTATTAGAATCCCAAGGGGGGGTGTAGGTTGTGGTTTGGTTAACCTGGTTACCTATCTCAGTTGTAAGCGTTTGTCCATTTTTATTATATAATCTGTATTAGTATTGTATGGTTAATTATTGTTAAATCTTAATTATTCATGTTCATTATTAGTTAACTCAAGCATCATATTCAGTTTCATGGTTTAGTTTGTGAGTTTGCATCACAAATTCTCCAAACTGCCTCTTAAGGGAGTGTTTGGCACAGGGGATTACCCTGTCCATTTGTGACTTTTAGTGTTAAAATCTTGTTTTGCCATCTCATATTAGGTTGTATTAGAGTAGTAGAAATCTCAAGTTAGGTCTCTTTGTGGAAAAAAGTCAAATTATCAAAAATCCCACCACCACAGTTGACTGTGGTGGTATTTGATTCCCATAAACCATCATCTTATAATATAAGTTGTTGTTTTAATTTATTTTAGTCTTAATTTAACTTACAATCATGTTTTCAGTTATTTAGATCCAACCCAAGTTCATAAAAGTCAAGAGCTCAAGTTTTTTACAAAAGTCAAACTTGCATTAATCAGTTTTTCTCAAAAGTTGTAAGAATTTTATTGATTTTAGTGTGTGATTTTATGGAATGAAACTTGTTGAAACTTGTTCTCTACCAGCTAGTCTTTGATTTCCTTGCATCATTACATTTTTAGAATTTTTCTTGTGGGCCCCACAAAGCCACAAAGTAACTTGCAGGGCAAGGTCTGCTCTGTCTCAGCAGCATACACAACCACCACCACCACTTGGTGGTGGTTTTCTGGCCACCTCAGTGGTTCACACCCCTCCAATTTGGTTCCTCACAAACCCCCTCCTGGTGGGCTTCAAAGATTGACCACCCAATTGACCTAGGACTCAGTGGGTCCCACCTGTATTTGTCCCTCAATATTGTCCCACTTTTTGAGTGAAACCAAACATCAAAGTGCTTATTTGTTAGCTTTTAGCTTATTCTGAGGTCCACTTGTGCTTTTTTCAGCTTAAACAAGTTCTAATAAGTTATTTGTTCCAGACTTAACCATTGTGGGTCCCACTTTAAGCCATTTGAGCTCATTTTACCATTTGGTCAACAAAAGTCAACTGTGGAGCCAAAAAGCTTCCACAGTGCTTATTTTTAAGTTCTAAAAAGTTTGTTTTTGCAAAAGTTTGTTGTTTTTAGTTGTAAAATAGGTTTGTAAAGTAAAAATCCAGAAAATCAAATTAATTTTTAAGTGATAGTTTCTATTTAATTTTATTTAATTTTAATTTTATTTTTTATATTTTTATTAAGTACTTAGCTATTTTATATTTTTATTAAATTCCTCATATATTAAAATATTTATAGTAATTTTCTCAGATTTTTATTTCATCATTTGGTATTTAGTATATTTAATTTTAGTTTAATTAATAATTAGTTTAAAATAGCATAATTAGTTTTTATTAATCAAAACCTAGTTTTTATATTTTTCCTAGCTTTTATATGATATAAAATAATTTTAGAAATTTTATTAGAATTTTTACTATTCATTTAGTATTTTTCTTAATTTAAAATAGTTTAATTAGGTAATTAGTAATTAATTAGTAATTAATTAATAAGAAAATCACAAAAAGACAAAAATACTTATTTTTAATTTTATAAGTTGTTTTTAGTTATTTTATAATTTTAGAAATTTTATTTTCACCTTTTTAGTATTTAATTAATATTATATTGTATTTAAATATTTTAAATATTAATAATAAGTATTAATTAATAATTAATAATTAATTAGTGTTAAAATTTATTTTCTTTTTCTAAAAATTTTCTTTTACCTTTTAGTTTGTAAAAAAGTCATTTTCACCCCCTGGGTGTTTTCAGATTTCCGTTTTCACTTTTTATTTCGTACATTTACGTTTTATTTAAACGTAACGTACGCGTTTTAAGTTTTAAACATTTCTGGTTTTTCCTAGTTTCCCGTCTTATTCATATAGCTTGTTTAAGCTATTTCATTGTAGGTTCCTTAGTTCAAATCATTCACAAACCCCCTTTTCATCCAAATTCACCCGATCACGAAACCGTTTGATTACAATTCACACCTCGTCGGGACATAACGACCCGGGGAAACCACTATATTCCGCGGAGCATTGATCTAGGCTGTTTGACTTTGTTGACCATTCCTTGGTCAATATAAGTTAGGTGGTTTAGGCTCAATCAACTTTTGGCGCCGCTGCCGGGGAGGTTGTGCGCGTTTATCTAAACGGTTTTTCTGATTAGTGTCTTTGGAATTCGTTCCATTGTACATTTATCCATCCTTGTTCATATTTTCATAAAAACAAAACCCAAAAATATTTTTCTTTCTCATTTGTACAAAATGTCTATCCAAAAACCCATAAATATTCACCTTTACCCTCTCACATCTTTGATTCTTCATCCCTACCCCTCTATGAACCTTTGATTCTTTCCTATGTCGTATCCACACCAATTTGGTTGCCAATGGTGTGGTGGTCCTCATAATGGTGGGAATTGTCCCGGCTGTAGCATGGTAGAGTCAGGAGATGGGTCTGTCTATAACCAAGCTCCCTATCCTTACCATGATACATCTGAGTCATCCTACCAGCCACCACATCATGAGATACTGACATATCTGTGTGAGTTTTGTGGAGGTCCTCACCAAGGATTTGAGTGCCAAACCGGAAACACGTTTGTCTATGAACAGTTTTTCGGTAATGCTCAGAACTTTGGTTATGACTAATATCCATATGATTCACCAGTCCAGACTCAACAGTTTAACTGTTGTGAGTATTGTGGTGGTTCGCACTACAGTTCTGATTGTCAATCAGGAAGCACGCTTGTCTATGAGCAGTTTCCTGATAACAATTATGACACAAGCACATACGACTCACAGCCACATCAGTTTTACTGTTGTGAGTATTGTGGAGGTCCACACACTAGCTCTGATTGTCAAACAGGGAATCCGTTTCCTTGTAACAATTACGACTATTCGTATTCAGACCCAACTCCACAATACCAGATGTCCCAAGCAACTCCTCTTGTTACTGTGCAAGACATTTTAATAGAGACTCTTGAGATATTGAAAGATCTTAAGGAGGAGTTGGCTACTACATCGTTTCAAAGCTCTCGTGAGAAATCTATGGCAGAATTACTTGCGGAAGAACGAGCAGCGAGAAACGAAAAGAGCAAGGAAGAATTGCTAGTATTAGAACAAGCAGCTAAAACACGTGCCATATTTCGTAATGCTGCTCTTTACGACGATGATGATGATGATGTTACCCTTGATTTTTCTCAATTCTGTAAGGGTTCATCACTTTCATTTATAGCAATTCCTTCCTCGGAAAATCAGGGAGAAAAGACTATGATAGAATTACTAGCAGAAGAACAAATGAAATTTATAAAACCCCTGTCTGCTAGTCCTTCTCAACTCCCTCAGTCTGTTGTTATCACACCCGAAGTTCACACTCACTCTCTAATCATGGGGGATGAGCATCTTGACACTGTTCCTAATAAGGAATCGGACGAATTAATAAAGTCTAGTGTTGAGATCCTTGTCCCAATCCCGAGAGAGTCACAGGGAACTTTGGATCATGTATGTGATATTCCTTCACCTCTTGAGTGTTCAAACGATCATTTTGAGACTTTCTCAGATTTTAATGATGATTGTACATCTCATGGAGACATTGAGTATATTGAGGCACCACTGCCTCATTCTGATGTTGATCCTCTTCTTGAGGAGTTCGCTGATGAACTTGCTCACATCGATCCACTTTCATTGGAAAGTGATGATGGTCTCCTTGACTTCGAAGCCGATCTGGGAGAAATTGAAAGTCTCCTATCTCATGATCCGTCACTCACTTCTTATCACATCAGTCCAACAGAAAATAATATTCACTTTGTTCCCGAAACATTCAACACTACTCTCACCAATCCTCTATTTGAATTCGATTATGAATTCACTTTGATTTCTGATAATCCACTCTTTGGTACTCAGATTGAGGATTGTGATGAGTCTATTCCGGAACATGAGTTCCCAGATTCACATCTTGTGAATGATTCTCCTCATGAGGAGTTCTCCGGTGAACTCGCTCATCAGTTTGATTGCCCGGGGGGAGATGCTCTCAATTATGAGAATTTGCAAATTCCCACCCACCCTCCCGGGTTGTGTACGAGCTTACCCTTTGAAATCCAAACTCAGGCTATTGAGCCTCCTCTTGAGGAAGAAGATCAACTCACGATTTTTATCATGATTTTCTTCCTTTTCTTCACCTACAGGGTGACTTCTTCTCTTCTTCACTCCTTCGGGAGTGAGGACACTATATTTGATCCCGGCATTTTCATGTATCATTATCTTGAGCCGGATACTTATCTCATCGGTGTGGAACTTTCACGTGCTTCATATGTTTGTCCAAACATGTTGAATGAAAGTCCGATGGAGATCACGTCTTCCACATTCCCCAAGGACAAATGAATTAGGGGTCGAGTCAAGCTAGCGACTCGGTAAACAAAAACAGTAGCATGCTTATAGGGTTTTCACCCTAAGTGTGGGGGAGTCCCCCATGCTATGGTTACAAGAGTGAAAATACAAAATGGTGTTTTCCACGCTTAGCTTGTAATGTTTCCCTTTTACGTTCAAAATGTCGGCATAATAGCCAGGATTTTGAATATTGAGGACAATATTCATGCTAAGTGTGGGGGGGGGGGGGGGGGGGGGGTATTCGCTATTCTAGCGAATTTTATCACATTTTACTATATAATACCCCCGTTTTTGCCAAAATTTCAAAATTTTAAATTTTTTTCACTGGTGCTTCAAAATTTTTGTGGTAATCAGTCCGCCTTGTCTAAGCGACAAAAGGGATTGGCTAGTCCAGGAGCAAACGGCTCTTGGTAAAGACATCTCAAATCCGTTTACGGCTTGCAATTTGCCCAAAATTGTATGGTTCCTCAACTCCCCGAAAATAAATGAGTTGGCTAGCCCGCAAGATTATGGCTTGTGGTAAAGGCCGTGGAAAACCCATAATTGGTAATCAGCTCACCAAGATGTTGACTATTCCATCAAGAGCTGGCTAGTCCAGAAGCAAACGACTTTTGGAAAAGACTACTCAAATCTGTTGACAGCTGGTGGTTTGCTCAAAATCACACGGTTATCAGGTGTGCCACAGTTCTTACACCTGGCTACTCCAGAAGTGATGGCTTTTGGTAAAGAGTTTTTCAAATCCATCAAGTTTTCAAAACAGTATTGCTAGGGACTAGCAATAGTTTAGTGTGGGGGATTGATGAGTGCTCAAACACTCATCATTTTTGGTCTAATCTGAACTGCAAAACATACAAAAACACTCAGTAATGCATCAAAATACTGAAAATATTTCAAAATTATGTTTTATATGTTTTAGATGCAAAATGAGCAAAAACAGACGAAAAACGTATAAAGTTTGCAAAATTGGCAGTTTCAATCCCCCGACTTTCAAAAATTAACAAAACTAGTCCCTGGATATTCAAAATATAGAAAATTATCACCAAAGGTCATTTTGAAATCATAAATTATCATATTTAGTCCTTTGGTGAAAAATTGGAAAAGTTTTGGAAATTTACACTTTTGGTCCCTGGAGTTTCAAACTTTGGCAGATTTGGTCCCTGGTGGGATATTTTTGGAGGAAAAATCATTTTTAGTCCTTGGAAATTCAAAATATTCAATATTGGTCCTTGGAGAAAAGATTTTCACAAAATGGCAAGTTTAACCCCTAAACTTTGGAATTTTGCATAAATGGTCCTCGGGGTTTAAAATTTGGAAAATTGTAATTTTAGCCATTCTATTTTCACATATGGCATAAATAATCCTTTTGATAACTTTGTGAAAATTACATTTTCAGCCCCTAAAAAAATCAGATTTACAAATTGGTCCTTGTGATTTAAAAGTTAATACTATATACCTAATGGACCCTTTTTGTATCCTAAACCATAACCAACCCCTATCTGATCCAGTAACACAACCCAGCCCCAAAGCCCATAAAAAACAAGCCCACCAAACCTAAACTAATAAACCCCAGCGTTGACCCAGTCAAACCCCAACCCCCGACACTGTTCATCTTCCCTAATAACACCCCTAATCCCCCGTTTTCTGAAACCTTGCTCCCCCTCCTCTCCAATCACTCACCAACTCACCAACCCTCATAAATACACTCACCTACACCCTCACCTTCCCCCCTCCTCAATAAATGCTCACCAAACCCACTCAACTGCCTAAGCCCTTTTTCCCGCCAAAACTGATTCAACGGTCAGGATTACACAAGAGGCATCCAACGGCTTAAAAAGGGTGTGGGAAAGTTAATGAAGCACTGCAGGACTATAAAAGAAAGAAAAAAGAAGGAAGAAAGAGAGTAGTTAGGTTTTATTTTTCTCATAGTGTAGTTTTAGGTCGATCTTATGTAATTTAAGTTTCTAGTTATTGAAATTAGTTTAAAAAGCTTGTCCTCAGTTCTGTTAATGTAATTCAATTTTTATTTAAGCTTATTTTCAGTATATCTTTGCATTTTCAGTTTTTGCCATTTTTTTTATGAAAATCTAAATTCTACTTAATTGTTGTTAAAAGTGATTGGCATCTGTTTTATTAAGTCACCATAAGTTAGTAGAACTTATTTAAACCTTAATTTTTCAGTGTTGCTCAGTTTCCTTTAAAAAACCAAAAAAAAAAAATATTCAAAAATAGAAAAAATAAAAGAAAATAAAAAATATAGCTTCAAGGTAGAAGGAACAAGGTTCATTGGAGATATTTGGATTGCAGGGGTATTAGAACCCCAAGGGGGGGTGTAGGTTGTAGTTTGGTTAACCTGGTTACCTATCTCAGTTGTAAGCATTTGTCCATTTTTTTATATAATCTGTATTAGTATTGTATGGTTAATTATTGTTAAATCTTAATTATTCATGTTCATTATTAGTTAACTCAAGCATCATATTCAGTTTCATGGTTTAGTTTGTGAGTTTGCATTACAAATTCTCCAAACTGCCTCTTAAGGGAGTGTTTGGCGCAGGGGATTACCCTGTCCATTTGTGACTTTTAGTGTTAAAATCTTGTTTTGCCATCTCATATTAGGTTGTCTTAGAGTAGTAGAAATCTCAAGTTAGGTCTCTTTGTGGAAAAAAGTCAAATTATCAAAAATCCCACCACCACAGTTGACTGTGGTGGTATTTGATTCCCATAAACCATCATCTTATAATATAAGTTGTTGTTTTAATTTATTTTAGTCTTAATTTAACTTACAATCATGTTTTCAGTTATTTAGATCCAACCCAAGTTCATAAAAGTCAAGAGCTCAAGTTTTTTACAAAAGTCAAACTTGCATTAATCAGTTTTTCTCAAAAGTTGTAAGAATTTTATTGATTTTAGTGTGTGATTTTATGGAATGAAACTTGTTGAAACTTGTTCTCTACCAGCTAGTCTTTGATTTCCTTGCATCATTACATTTTTAGAATTTTTCTTGTGGGCCCCACAAAGCCACAAAGTGACTTGCAGGGCAAGGTCTGCTCTGTCTCAGTAGCATACACAACCACCACCACCACTTGGTGGTGGTTTTCTGGCCACCTCAGTGGTTCACACCCCTCCAATTTGGTTCCTCACAAACCCTCTCCTGGTGGGCTTCAAAGATTGACCACCCAATTGAACTAGGACTCAGTGGGTCCCACCTGTATTTGTCCCTCAATATTGTCCCACTTTCTGAGTGAAACCAAACATCAAAGTGCTTATTTGTTAGCTTTTAGCTTATTCTGAGGTCCACTTGTGCTTTTTCCAGCTTAAACAAGTTCTAATAAGTTATTTGTTCCAGACTTAACCATTGTGGGTCCCACTTTAAGCCATTTGAGCTCATTTTACCATTTGGTCAACAAAAGTCAACTGTGGAGCCAAAAAGCTTCCACAGTGCTTATTTTTAAGTTCTAAAAAGTTTGTTTTGGCAAAAGTTTGTTGTTTTTAGTTGTAAAATAGGTTTGTAAAGTAAAAATCCAGAAAATCAAATTAATTTTTAAGTGATAGTTTCTATTTAATTTTATTTAATTTTAATTTTCATTTTTATATTTTTATTAAGTACTTAGCTATTTTATATTTTTATTAAATTCCTCATATATTAAAGTATTTATAGTAATTTTCTCAGATTTTTATTTCATAATTTGGTATTTAGTATATTTAATTTTAGTTTAATTAATAATTAATTAATAATTAGTTTAAAATAGCATAATTAGTTTTTATTAATCAAAACCTAGTTTTTATATTTTTCCTATCTTTTATTTGATATAAAATAATTTTAGAAATTTTATTAGAATTTTTACTGTTCATTTAGTATTTTTCTTAATTTAAAATAGTTTAATTAGGTAATTAGTAATTAATTAATAAGAGAATCACAAAAAGACAAAAATACTTATTTTTAATTTTAAAAGTTGTTTTTAGTTATTTTATAATTTTAGAAATTTTATTTTCACCTTTTTAGTATTTAATTAATATTATATTGTATTTAAGTATTTTAAATATTAATAATAAGTATTAATTAGTATTTAATTAATAATTAATAATTAATTAGTGTTAAAATTTATTTTCTTTTTCTAAAAATTTTCTTTTACCTTTTAGTTTGTAAAAAAGACATTTTCACCCCCTGAGTGTTTTCAGATTTCCGTTTTCACTTTTTATTTCGTACGTTTACGTTTTATTTAAACGTAACGTACGCGTTTTAAGTTTTAAACATTTCTGGTTTTTCCTAGTTTCCCGTCTTATTCATATAGCTTGTTTAAGCTATTTCATTGTAGATTCCTTAGTTCAAATCATTCACAAACCCCCTTTTCATCCAAATTCACCCGATCACGAAACCGTTTGATTACAATTCACACCTCGTCGGGACATAACGACCCGGGGAAACCACTATATTCCGCGGAGCATTGATCTAGGCTGTTTGACTTTGTTGACCATTCCTTGGTCAATATAAGTTAGGTGGTTTAGGCTCAATCAATCACCGTATGTGTTTGGCTCGGGCTTGAAAGTGTACCACTTATCTCCCGCTTCGTCGGTACGCGTGGATGCGTAGTCCGCAAAAGCTATTCCGGGGAGTTCCACACAATCACGAGTGTCGTGGGGACCACTACGTAATTCGCATGAAGAAGTGATTTTGTTCACTTGGCTTGAAGGCTTAGGAGCTTCGTAAGATTTCATGAGAAACCTGACTTGGTCCTCAAGTTCCATGATCCTACGGTCGGGAGTGCTAGAATTGTTCGAAGGCAAAGATATTGCCTTGACCGTTTTGTTCAAGTCACGGGGATCATTCCAACTTTCGTTGTCATAGAGAGCAAGATCTTCTATGAGTTCCCATTATTGTTCCGCACTAAGATCACATAGCTTACCACCGGCCGATTGGTCAATGGCTCGCCTCGTGGAGATGTCGATATGATCATAAAAGATTTGGACTTGGAGCCAAAGATCTATGCCATGATGAGGGACTTTTTGGAGTAAGTCCTTGAAACGAGTCCATGCTTCATAAAGAGATTCATTTTGACGTTGTTGGAACATCAAGATGTCATTCCTAAGCTTAGTAGTTCTCCCCGGTGGGAAAAATTGAGCAAGGAAACGAGTGGTGAGATCATCCCATGTGGTGGTGGATCCCGCGGGTAAACGCTCAAGCCATTGACTAGCTTGATCCCGTAGAGAGAATTGGAATAGGCGTAAACGGGTAGTCTCTCTAGTTGCAACATCTAGGTCTATGGAATCTACGATTTTGAGGAAGTCCTTAAGATGTTGGTTTGGATCTTCGGAACGAAGTCCATGGAATGCACATCCGCTTTGCACCAACCGGATGGTGTCGGATCGCAAGGGGGTCACATTGGCTCCGGTGAGCTCAATGGTGTTTCGGTAGCCTTGGTGGCTAGGTCGGGAATACTCTCCTAAGGTTCGGGGCCTAAGGGGTTCTAGTGGTGGGTTTTGTTGTGGTGGGATGACGGGTTCAAAGATGTTACCACCTTCCATGATGTCGGATGGTAAAGAGTTACGAACAAAAGCACGAAGAAATAAGATAGACTAAAGAAGACCTAAAAATAAAAATAAAATCTTACTAGAAAGGAATCTAGCAAGTAGACCTAATAAAAAGAAATCCTAACCTAGACAATAACTATTCCCCGGCAACGGCGCCAAAAACTTGATGCGTGGGAATCGCAACAGGCTTTACCTCTCGAGGGATCTCGAGAAGCTTACAACCCCCACCAGGCAGTGTACCTGATCGTTGTAGTATATTATAGTGACAAGTACCGGGGGATTGATCGTTCAGCTTAGGAATAGTGTCGCTAGGATTAGAAAGCCTAAATACTAGTTCTAAAGGTGAGGGATGATTATTTTTGTGTTTTTATATTTTTTTAGAAAGCAAATTAAAATCTCGGGTTTTGGAAGAGTGGGCGGAATTAGTTGCTATTCAACTAACCCATTACTAAAATGCAATCAAAATAAAATAATAAAAATGAAAATAAACTAATTAAACTAAAGTTGTGAGCAGTAATTGGAGAAAATGTGTTTACTTAGATTTCACTACTCCCTAGATATCTTTTACACGTTAATTACTTGTTATAATTGCATGGATGACGGATCGTATTCCTTAATACCATTCATGGGGTGGCACACATAACTCCCCAATTCTATGAGCTCTTATCTCCTCCTACACCATGCCCAACACAACTATAGGGATTGTAAACAGTGGCTCATGCATTAAATACAACCAATAAAGACCTAGTGCGCCTCGGTTCATGTTTCTTAAGACGTTCAAGCATGTTACCATTTGGAGATCTGCCAGTTTTCTTAAGCCTAACATATAAATCATTCATCCAAGACAAGAATAAACAAGTAATCAACACATAATCAATATCTAGGTTTCATTAGATCTAAGCAAACACAAAAGAGATCTAGCCTAGCATGATAGAATTAAGACAAGAACATGATATAGACAACCAACACATAGACATATTGATTGAATTAGAAGAACACTTATCTTGATTAATCATGCAAGGTATCAAGGGGTTAGAACCCTTGAAAAACCTGTAAAGTTACACCAAAATCGTATTTAGGGTTTCTCCCAAAACTCCTCTTTCTAAATGTGAAAAACTAGAAAACTATATATAGGAAAATAGGGATGACGGCGTCAAGAACAAAGGTGTGACGCTGTCATCTCGCCGCCAAATACTTCCTCGGACGGCCTTGATCTACTTCTGACGCCGTCAAGGCCTAAGCCGTCACACAAATTACTCTTGACGCCCTGTGTGTGACGCCGTCATCGACTACGGATTTTAATTCTTGGGGTTTGACGCCGTCAGGAAAACTCTTGACGCCTTCATGAACTCTCGGATTTTATTATTGAGGTTTGACGCCGTTAGGAAATTACTCTTGACGCCGTCACCTACTGTTCCCAGCATGGAAAATTGAGACTTTGCCGTTTTCTTCACTTTTATGCTCCAAAAACGTCCAAAATGGCTTCTTTTCCAGAATTCACTGTCCAAGTACCTAAAATCACAAAAGGAACGATTTAGGGCAATATTTGATCAAATAAATTCGGATTCGGGCTTAAATGACCCCCTAAAAGTGGTTCATTTTTCGCCTTATCAAAAAATATATTTTGTTTGGAGATTAAATATTGATTTGATAGGATGTCTGATTGGACTAAATTGACCTGTGGGGAGCTTTATATATTTTTGTGATGTTAGTTGGTTGGTTATCTTGATTTGTGTATTTATTATATTAATTTATGACAATAAGTTTTGTAACTTTAGTTATTTAACAAGATATGTAAAACGTCATTAGATTTAATTTACACAAATTAAGTTGTGTTATATATATTGCATTATCTCATTTGTCTTACTAAATACGCAATCTTATTACTCACATTGACACAAACATCATGACAATTCATAATGTTTGGATGAGTAACTTAGCTAGTTCAGCCAAATCAAGCTATGTGAAAGATATGATGCTTGTACATTACGAACGTGAGGTTAAAGTGAAATTTGCTGATAAAGAATATTTGAGGGAAAAAGCCATAGAGATTATGGATCGTGTCAATCATAGGTATGAAATACTAAAGGGGTTAGGAGTGCTTTGTGGTTCAGACTCTGCTGTTGAGTCCATTGCTAATATTAAGAAGATGCAAAGGGAGGATTTAGCCGATATTTATGCATCTCGTAACTCAAAAACACCTGCGCATTCATGACCTTTTTTCCTTCATGGAGAAGCCGGAAGCAATTCAATTTTGATATTTAGTTTGGATTTAATATAGCTATGTTTGAAGGTTTTTAGATTATTAATAATATTTACGACATTTTTGTTAAATGAATAGTTAGTTCGCAACGTTTATATTTATGAAATTTTATTGACGAAAAATGATATTTCATACATCTATGGCATTTTTTTTAATATCTTTATTTCATTTTCCATATGTTTTTGTTTCTTTTTACAATCTTACATTTAGTTTGACATTTGATTGATATGATATTATTATTTATTTATATTTATCATTTAAAAACACTTGCGCATTCGTGAACTTTTTTCCTTCATAGAGAAGCCGGAAGCAATGCAATTTTGATATTTAGTTTGTATGTAATATAGCAAGTTCACGCAACATTTATATTTACATTGTCATAATTTGGAGTAAATTGAACATTAGAACACTTTTAACATTTTGTAACTTATCAAATAAAAATAAAACGTGTTTAATTATTATTAAATACTGATTTGATTGATGTGCATGGGAAAACAGAAGATCTGCATGGAAGACTAACGATCTGCAAACCATTATTACTTGTTTTAATTTTTGCAATGATTAAGTTTACAATTAATCCTCTTTATTTATTTGGGATTATTTATAGGTTTAGAAACCAAAAACTATATCTCACTTAACCATTATCAAATCACCATCAAAAAAATGTCTGGAAAACCGTATCTCAACGAACTCCAAGACATGTGTTGATTCGATAAGCTGCATAATTGTTTCAAGTTCCTGTTAAGCCAAGAGATTCCTATCAATAAGGCAATGATCATGTGGTTGGGTGAGAGACGCGTTGAGCTCCGTATCAATGTTGATAAGCAGACCGAGAGAATGACTGAGGTTTTAGAGCTTGACTTTGATGAAAAAGAAGCTGCCGATGAAACTTATGAGTCCCTTCGCGAGGTTCAAGTGATGGAGCGCCGTTTGCTAGAGTCTTTTTTGATCATTTTGGTTGAAGTTCGTGCCCTTATATCCAAGAAGGAGGAAGCCATAACCAAATTGGATAAGTACGATTAGGGCTCCAGGTGAATGGTTGTGTAGGGTCTTTTGTGTTGGTAGATTGTATAGGGAGTTTGGTTGGTTTGGAGGTCATGTGTCTTGTTGTTGGTTGATGTTTTCATCGAAATGCAGTATGTAATCACCCCCTAATATAATGAATAAGATTTAGTAGGTTTTAATTACACAATCTTGTGTATGTTTTTTTAAGTATACTTTATTTATAATTGGTTGACTTCTCTTATCTCTCACACACAAAAATAAAACACACAAAAAAAACGCATATTGTTGTAATTGGTGTGTGGCGATTTTAGGATTTTTAGTTTGAAGCAACATAAATGAAATCAAACAATAAATTAAACACTATCTTTAAGGGGTTGATTGTTGTATCACCAATACGAAGATTGATTTGGGCGTTGATTAAGTCACTCAGGTATTTGTTTTTTATTTGAATACTAACTGGATTTTGTACATTGGATTTGGACTTGAGATGTATTAGTTTGATGGGGGTGTTTAAAGATTTGTGGATTCATTTTAAGTTGCTTTTCTTGATGATGGTTTTGTGGTTCGGATTGATTATTTGGTGCTTCTTTTCTTATTATTATCTGCTTATAGATGTTATATAGTGTTTGTGCTTATTTTTTAATATACGAAAAAACAATTATGAAAGTGTTTTGGATTATAATTAACAAAACATTTCAACTTAGATTTGAGAATGAAGTTTCATTAATGTAGCATTAGCAGCAACCATCAGAAGTTGGAATTAGTTGATGTTATCTTTTGTAGCAGTGCTTTCAGCCTTGTCAATTCTCACTAATCATTTTGCTCTCATCTTAATTATAATGTCGATATGAGCAACTTTTAGTTAAATTGATAGAGTAAATCCTTGCTAATGATCTTAATGGAAAGATGTACCTAATGAATCTTAGCTATTTGTTGGAACATTTTATCTCACGTAAAAATGTTGCTAAAATATGCAGTCTCTGTATTGTTCGCACATATTTTCGAATGTCTCAACGGTAATATGTTAAGTTGATGTTTTTTTTGTAGAATACGTTTGTCTAGATAAAGGATCTATAATCCTCAACATAGGGCATATCAACTTAGACTTCTTCAAGTCAATCATCTTCCATTGTGGCTAGCGGTCGTCAGCGAGCAACGAATATATATTTATGTCAAGAAATGTAATTATTTATCCATAGCAAATGCTCTTCCCAATGGATGATGCTTGGCTTGAAGATGTTGAGGACAGATGTATATAGATTTTGTGTGTTTGCATTGATTATTAGTAATAGTAACAGTTGGAATGAAATGTCAGCTACTATGCTAAGATAGCGCACAATATTGATAAGGGTAAAAACTTATAAAGTAATATTAGCAAAGCACCTAATTGGTATATAAGTTGTTTAAAGAATCTTATCCCTGCGTCAAGTTCTAAATTGATTGGATTGCTATTTGAATTAATATTAATAGAGTCAGTGGATTTGGTTGTTCATCTGAGTTCATTAGTAGCTTTCCGGCTTTAGCTGCTTATAGTGCTAGGATTTGTTTTTGGTATAAACTTTTCTGACTAATAGTTTTTTGTATCTTGTGTAATGAGGAAAGAAGTATTCATAAGCTTGGGATGTTTACTCTAGAACTGATAACGTACTATAAAATGCAGAATCCATTAGAGCAGAGGCGCGACATATTGGTTTGATCCAGCTGAAATAACAAAGGTAGAGAATGCATCTGGTGTACATTACAACGGGAATTAGAAACTCTGTTTATTTTTTTGATATTGCCATCTACATATCTTACTAGTCCAGGTATGTGGAGTTGGATAATCCATTTTGCGAATTCAATTTATAGTCAATTTTATTGTGTTTCAATTTAATAATTAGTTATATTCCTCGCAGGTTCAAGAATAGTGAGCTCAAGTTGAGTTATTGGTGATGTAATTCTGCTGGTTATGAAGGTCGGTTTTAACATCTTTTTTAAAGTTATATGGCAATGCCACAACAATACATGAGTTAACTTTTCAACTATAGTCCTATATTAGCAATACTGCATATTGTGTGTGGTTATTATTTTTATCATTTTATATGCATAAATTCTCATGGAGTAATTTTGTAATTTAACAAAAGGGAATAGCACATCAAACTTGTAAATAGAATTTAAGCAAAGGGAATGTTATTCGGAAAAATCAAACATTAGTTATTTGAAGAATAAGGCATAAAGCCACAAATGCATAACAATTTCTGCAATTAGTCTTATTATTTTCTGCCTAATAAATCATTTGTTGAGCTCTTCAATCTTCATGTTCTTTATCATGCTTGATTCCAGTGATGATATTTGAATCACATATTTTTATGGGAAATTGTGTGCATTTCATTTTGAGTGGCCATCTATTCATGGTAAATATGAATGTTTTTTGGTATTAAAACTGTGTCTCCAATATTTGACCAAGTGATGATTTACGCTTCAATAACTAATCGTCCAAACCGCTTGATAATTAGGTGGGTTCCAATGCACACATTTTTTATTGGATTTACGTCTCTGATGAGAATAACTCTTAGGATTTTTTTGGAATAAATAGTTAAATGGCCCATTTCCCTGCGGTCTAGGCATTTTTAGCCCAATTTTGCAATATTCTCGATTTAGCCCGGGGCAAATTTTAAAATTAGGCAGCTTCTATCAGAGGGGGACACGTGTCACGTATTGTATTTTGGGCAACCAATAGTTGGGCAACCGTATATAGGGCAACTGGTTTTTTGGTCATTTTACATATTATACACTATTTACCTATACCCATCCCCCCTCTTTCTCTTTATTTTATAACACAAATAGCACAAACAATTTCAGATCTAAAACACTACCATCACCAATTCAATCTGACACCACCACCACAACTCCCTCCCCACTGGAATCCTTCCATAGCCGAAACCCCATCACCACCGAAATCCCCATCATCATCGTAACCCTCCACCTAAATAGTTTCTTTGAAATATCGTTCTTTTAGTTGATTTTCCTTGTTACTTAAGTTGAAATGGAGTTTATCCCAATGGATAATAATGAAGTTTGCATTTGCAGATTCATTTTCGTCAAGAACAGTTTTTTGTGTATGGGGTGAAGATATAGGCGTCCAGTGAGCTCAACAATCATTCTAGAGATTCAAGCAAATCTCGAAAATTGATAAGATGGCTGTCATTGGTAACGCTTACAAGAAATAGGGTCTTGCTACCGGTAGAGAAACTCAGGGCTTCCTTGCTTGCAAATAGCAAATTGCATAGAACGCTTTATGGATTTGTTGTTTTTGAAGTGGAGTGGAGCGATGTACGGGGTATCAACTATGTGAATAAGCTTCAGGTATTTCTTGTCATAGTTAGATGAATTTGTTTTTGTTATTTGGTTGCAAGAATAGGGTTGCTTTGTATACTTGGAGTTTCATTATCTATTGAATTCACTAGCGTACACTGCATAATAAAGGTAATGTACTTTGACGACTTTCCATTTTGGTAACCAACAAAAAGGTGACCATTAAAAAGATAACCACAGTTTTTAAAAGTTTTGGTATACGGTGAGTTATTCGGTCAAAATGATGTATATCAGCTGAGATGTTGGTAAATTTGACCATGTTGGCTTTCTCCCGGATGTTGTGCTGATATCAAAACCGTTTAATTAACTTATAAGTTCAGCCTAAATTATGTATTTTGATAGTTACTCGCTCCAAATTGAATCAGACTAAAACACATTACCTTTAACTTCTATTTGTTCATCTATGTATATCCTTTGTGGTGGAGTAATATATAAGTACGTTTATTCTATGATCAGACTTATACGTCTCTTGCTATAGAGTTCAAGTTCATGAAAAGATGGGAATTTGATAGTATAGCTGAAGCTGCTAAAGGCCTAATGTCGTGGTTTCTAGGGACTCCATATGAGGCTCTTCTTTTGGAACACTGTCTCAATTCTATGATAGGTATATTTCTAAGCACATTTTCATCAGATTTAAAGGATTATTATTTCTAACACCAAATTTATTGTAGCTAAAATTAAATAGCCCTACTCTTATTATATTGTTTGAGACCTCTTCAGGAAAAGCATTTCATGAAGTTGGTACGGAATCGCCAAGCACCTGCTGTTCAAGTGAAGATGAGAATATCTTCAACAATGGTGTGTTGTTAGAGGATGTATCTCCGTGTAGTCGTAATAGTATTCTTAATGATCAAACAGATCTCTAAAAGTACAAGACCGATCAAGTATACCAAATACGCCTCCTAGTATACCAAATACGCCTCCTAGCATACCAAATATGCCTCCTAGTATAACAAACACACCTACTGCAAACCAAGCACACCTATGAGGTTTCTTTGTGGCGTGCCCTTTGGAATGACCTTTTCTCACAGGTGATCAAAGTTTGAAATTTTACTTTTTGTAGTTATGCTAATCAAGCCTACATATGTACGTTATACAACTGCTGTACTCATATAGATATTGTTCATGTAGATTTTCCGTGCTACCAAGAGCATTCTATATGGCGTTGCTGCATTCTTTGCAGCTTGCAATAGACACCGATTAAGGTTAGATTTGTTACTCCTACAGGTTTTCAGAGTGCAGCTACGATTGATGTATACTTTAGCAGAATCCACATATCAATTGTAAGACGAAATACTAAAATTAATAGTACTAAAAATTGATGATAGTAACACCAAGTTTACATCTGATGCGTGGGAATCGCAACAGGCTTTACCTCTCGAGGGATCTCGAGAAGCTTACAACCCCCACCAGGCAGTGTACCTGATCGTTGTAGTATAGTATAGTGACAAGTACCGGGGATTGATCGTTCAGCTTGGGAATAGTGTCGCTAGGATTAGAAAACCTAATTACTAGTTCTAAAGGTGAGGGATGATTATTTTTGTGTTTTTATATTTTTATGAAAGCAAGTGAAATCTCGGGTTTTGAAAGAGTGGGCGGAATTAGTTGCTATTCAAGTAACCCAAAGCTAAGATGCAATCAAAATAAAATAATAAAAATGAAAATAAACTAATTATACTAAGGTTGTGAGCAGTAATTGGAGAAATTGTGTTTACTTAGACTTCACTACTCCCTAGATATCTTTTACACGTTAATTACTTGTTATAATTGCATGGATGACGGATCGTATTCCTTAATACCATTCATGGGGTGGCATACATAACTCCCCAATTCTATGAGCTCTTATCTCCTCCTACACCATGACCCAGCACAACTATAGGGATTGTAAACAGTGGCTCATGCATTAAATACAACCAATAAAGACCTAGTACGCCTCGGTTCATGTTTCTTAAGACGTTCAAGCATGTTACCATTTGGAGATCTGCCAGTTTTCTTAAGCCTAACATATAAATCATTCATCCACAACAAGAATAAACAAGTAATCAACACATAATCAATATCTAGGTTTCATTAGATCTAAGCAAACACAAGAGAGATCTAGCCTAGCATAATGGAATTGAGACAAGAACAAGATATAGACAACCAACACATAGACATATTGATTGAATTAGAAGAACACATATCTCAATTACAATGCAAGGTATCAAGGGTTTGGAACCCTTGAAAAACCTGTAAAAGATGCACCAAATTCGTTTTTAGGGTTTCACCAAAACTTCTCTTTTTTTAATGTAAAAACTAGAAAACTATATATAGGAAAACTGGGCTGACGGCGTCAAGACAACCATGTGACGCCGTCACCTCGCCGCCAAATACTTCCTCGGACGGCCTTGATCTACTTATGACGGCCTATGTGACGCCGTCACCAACCACGGTATTTTATTCTTGGCCTTTTGACGCCGTCATCAACTACGGTATTTTATTCTTGATGTCTGACGCCGTCAAGGAATTACTCTTGACGCCGTCACCTAGTGTTTCCAGCATGGAAAATTGATACTTTGCCGTTTTCTTCACTTTTATGCTCCAAAAACGTCCAAAATGGCTTCTTTTCCAGAATTCACTCTCCAAGTACCTAAAATCACAAAAGGAACGGTTTAGGGAAATATTTGATCAAATAAAGTCGGATTCGGGCTTAAATGACCCCCTAAAAACAGATCATTTTTCGCCTCATCATATACCCTTACACTTGAGATTTGCTTGTCCTCAAGCAAATGAGCTTTTATTCTACTCAAAAGACAAGTTAGGGGTCATTTAACACTAATATAAAAGTAATTACAACAAATAATCGTTCCACTAAAGACCAATAGACAAGCACGAAGATCATACACAAGCACCTCACAAATAGTGTTTAGATACTCACATCTCTCGGGTGTAATAAAGTAATATAACATTATGGAAATGGAAGATATCTCTCACTACCTGTCATAGCAAAATAGATTACCATAGGCTTGGGAAAGGATCAAACCTCCACCACATGGCGTAAGCACCTAGGATAAACTATCAAAGAGGTCTTTTAAAGGGTTGTAACGTTAGGTATAGGGATATGAATTACATGGTTTTGTTGGATAAAGGAAGTTTTACTGGTGGCGAGTTAACAATCTTGGTTAATTACATGTACAATATGGCGTTGCTAAGCTAAGACTAGACTCGACTTAAGCTAATAAATGAAAAATAACAAAAACATAAAATAAACATAGAATGAAACGGGATGGTAGTCCGTATGTTTTTTCTCTTTTTCCTTTTTCTATTTTTTTTTCTTTTTCTTGATTTTTTTTCGATTTTTTTTTTTTTTTTGTTTTTTTTTTTTTTTTTTTTTTTTTTTTTTTTTGCATACACTCTTACCCTACCATCCAAAATAATACATCATAGGGGATGAGAATTCCCCTTACACTTGAATCTTTACATACTTTACATTCAACTATTCTAATGACTCGAATTAAGAAAATCAAAACACTTGGAGCACTTTTAAGATTAACGCACATATGAGGGTAATAAATGATGTTCTTCCCCATTACTCCATAAAATAAGTACTTACCCATGAGTCCCAATCGTCCCAAAACAATATGTACAAGGATATGACTCGACTTAGCAACTATGTAATCAATTAGAAAGTTAACTTAGGGTTTAACAAATAACAATAATGCACTAAAAATGAGCGCATACACGGAAGGCTAAGGCGATTTGGGTGTACATTTAAGTGGGGTGTAACAAATTCTTCCTTTAAGTAAAATGCTTAAAGTTAGAAACGAAAGGATAGGCTCGGAGGGGTGTACTAGGGGTATCGTGTACTAAAAATGAGTACAACGCTAAGGGTGTGGGGAAAATTAGTTGACTTAACCAGCCAAGTAATATGACTTAAACGGTCAAGTAATTGTAATACGGGTTTAACACAAGGGTGATCCTAATGCCTCTTATCATGTAGTAAATCCTACTACACGAATGTAGTCTCACTAGCGGTCTCGGGATGCATCACTAACGCAAGTTCTAGAATCTAAATGCTACCGGTACACTCATAAGCACTAATAATGAATGCTTTTCCTAACAAATCTAAAGGCGACATTTTTGGGTGGAAAATTTTTCTGAATATACGGTTATGTGCTAGTCATACAATCTCCTATCCATGAGACGCTTGCTATGGCTAAAGTTTCACTCCTAAATGTTGTAAAAAAATTTAAATTTGGCGCTAAAATTACACTAACAAGTATTTCTCGTAGTTTTATTACACATCTATTTTCAAACAAAACAAACTCAAGCGAAAGTGCATATGTAAGGTATCATCTTTTTACCCTCCCCTTACACTTAAGATGAACATTGTCCCCAATGTTCAAGTAAAGAATGTAAAAGTGAAAAAGTAAAGAGAATGAAATCAAATACTCCCCTGATTCGCTCGGTAAGGATTTTAGGTTGGCCAGGTTAAATCTTCTTCCAAGAAAACGAACAATCAAAGCTTCCCTTCCAGAATATAAATCATCTCCTTGTCAAACATAACCTGTAAAACCTGACAAAATAGACAAGACAACCTCGCGTAAAATCGGCGGCATCCTATATAAGTTACTAAATCCTAGAAAACAAAGTAAGATATAATGCTTGTGGAATGAAGTTTGCAGATTTCCTGGAGATTATAAAACTTAATAATTCACAAAAACCATAAGACTCCGTTAGAAAAACAAAACCGGTAAAATTTTCAGATTTTAACTCCTGACGCCGTCAGAATGGACCTGCAGAAATTCTTATGTTAAGTTTCCGGAAAATTTCTGGAAAAACTTCGTCCTACTTCCTGGAAAATCCTGCAAAACTTCATTATGACTCAATACAAGCATTTGACTCTAACAAATACGAATATACATGTTTATTTAATATTGTGGAGAATCATGATCGGTTTGTTTCTTGAAAACATATTTGGGGTTTCCCCTTACACTTATCTTTTGCAAAAATACTTTTAGGTTGGAGTTAAGACTAGGCCAAACAACATAGTAAAGTATTTCCACATTTTAGTTTAGAAACATGATCATCCAACAATAAAAATAAAACATGCATACGGAAGCAAATAACAATCAAACAAAATAAAATCACACAAAACATGGGTTGCCTCCCAAGAAGCGCTTTTCTTTATTTACGAGTCTTGTAGCTAGACTCAAAGTCATGGGCTATCACGTGATTCGGGTGAGTTCCTCATTGAGGACATCTTTGGGATCGAACTTAGGTTTCAACTTCCTATCGGTTTCCTTAGTATGGTATGACCTTTCAAACTTCTCTCCATCCGGATCATACAAGGTCATTCTAATATGCCATGACCCGTCACCTTCTTTAGGTGGCTTGTCCCACCTCCATTTACACTTATCCCCCTCTCTTTTCCATTTATTCCTTTCTATGTTAATGGGCATCACGCTTAATAACTTAATCATCTTCCTAAAGACTAAGGGGTCCTCAAAGGGATCTAGCTCTTCATCTCTAGCTATGAGTTGTTCTACCGAATGTGTCTTTTCAACAAAGTCTTTTTCTAGATAGAATGGGCATTGAGGTCCTATAAAGTTCCTTTCTATCCAAGGTCCATATCTAGATGGTCTCCTATTCATCTCTACCCAATGCGGTGTTGGTTCATCATCACAATCATAACTATGCTTCTTAACATCATACACCGACCAAGTATCGCCTTCTCCTACCGCTATCTTGGATTCTTTGCAATCTATCATGGCACTAGCGGTTGCTAAAAATCCTCTTCCTACCAATAATGGGCATGTAGTGTCACTAACCATGTCTAGGACGTGAAAATCCGCTAATATAGTTAACCTTCTTATGTGAACAACTACATCCTTAATCATTCCAACCGGGTGGGCAATACTCCCATCCTCTAGCCCTATCAATACTTCCGTTTCCTCTAGCTTTCCTAGCTTAAGAGCGGTGAATAAGGATAAGGGAATCAAGTTGAGGCTTGACCCTAAATCGGCTAGTGTGTCGAAAGCTTCAGATCTTCCTATCTTACAAGGCAAAACAAATATACCCGGATCATCAAGCTTTTTAGGCAACTTGTTTTGAACGAAGGCGGTCCCATTTTTACCTAGCTTATACTTCTCATATTTTTCTAGGAGGGCACTATAGTAAGGAGCACGCGCTAAGACATCAATGACGGGGCGTTCAAGGTGAAGTTCTTTGAATTCATCGTTAAGGTCTTGCGTAAGAGGTGTTTCAACTATGCTTTTGACCGGCTCTATAGTGGGTGTTTTATTTGATTGGTCCTTTTGGGGAACTTGGTTTTGTTTGAAACACGTGCTCGTTGATTTAACCGAGTAGTATTGTGGACACGAAGTGGGTGACGAAACTGAAGATATGAAATTAACGTTTAGTTTCGGATTTTTGATTGTGTCGCTTGGGAGTGCTCCCATTTCTCGGTCATTGAGAACTTTCAACAATGTATCAATTCTAGTGGTCATCTCGCTTTGCTTTTGTTTGAAATCGGCTTCAAACTTAGATATGCGAGCTTCTTGAGATGCTATGAACTTTGACATCAATCCTTCAAGATTGTTGGTACTACCATAGTTGTTAGAAGGATTGTTGTTGAAAGTACGGTTGGATGGTGGACCGTTTGGTTGGTAACGATTAGGTGGGTTGGATAAATTGGGTTGATTTTGTTTCCACCTAAGGTTTGGGTGATTTTTCCATGAGGGGTTGTATGAATCACCGTAAGTGTTTGGCTCGGGCTTGAAAGTGTACCACTTATCTCCCGCTTCGTCGGTACGCGTGGATGCGTAATCCGCAAAAGCTGTTCTGGGGAGTTCCACACAATCACGAGTGTCATGGGGACCACTACATAATTCGCATGAAGAAGTGATTTTGTTCACTTGGCTTGAATGCTTCGGAGCTTCGTAAGATTTCATGAGAAACTTGACTTGGTCCTCAAGTTCCATGATCCTACGGTCGGGAGTGCTAGAATTGTTCGAAGGCAAAGATATTGCCTTGACCGTTTTGTTCAAGTCCCGGGGATCATTCCAACTTTCGTTGTCATAGAGAGCAAGATCTTCTATTAGTTCCCATGATTGTTCCGCACTAAGATCACGTAGCTTACCACCGGCCGATTGGTCAATGGTTCGCCTCGTGGAGATGTCGATATGGTCATAGAAGATTTGGACTTGGAGCCGAAGATCTATGCCATGATGAGGGACTTTTTGGAGTAAGTCCTTGAAACGAGTCCATGCTTCATAAAGAGATTCATTTTGACGTTGTTGAAACATCAAGATGTCATTCCTAAGCTTAGTAGTTCTCCCCGGTGGAAAAAATTGAGCAAGGAAACGAGTGGTAAGATCATTCCATGTGGTGATGGATCCCGCGGGTAAACGCTCAAGCCATTGATTAGCTTGATCCCGTAGAGAGAATTGGAATAGGCGTAAACGGGTAGTCTCTCTAGTTCCAACACCTAGGTCTATGGAGTCTACGATTTTGAGGAAGTCCTTAAGGTGTTGGTTTGGATCTTCGGAACGAAGTCCATGGAATGCACATCCGCTTTGCACCAACCGGATGGTGTCGGATCGCAAGGGGGTCACATTGGCTCCGGTGAGCTCAATGGTGTTTCGGTAGCCTTGATGGCTAGGTCGGGAGTACTCTCCTAAGGTTCGGGGCCTAAGGGGTTCTAGTGGTGGGTTTTGTTGTGGTGGGATGACGGGTTCAAAGATGTTACCACCTTCCATGATGTCGGATGGTAAAGAGTTACGAACAAAGGCACGAAGAAATAAGATAGACTAAAGAAGACCTAAAAATAAAAATAAAATCTTACTAGAAAGGAATCTAGCAAGTAGACCTAATAAAAAGAAATCCTAACCTAGACAATAACTATTCCCCGGGCTGCGGCGCCAAAAACTTGATGCGTGGGAATCGCAACAGGCTTTACCTCTCGAGGGATCTCGAGAAGCTTACAACCCCCACCAGGCAGTGTACCTGATCGTTGTAGTATAGTATAGTGACAAGTACCGGGGGATTGATCGTTCAGCTTGGGAATAGTGTCGCTAGGATTAGAAAACCTAATTACTAGTTCTAAAGGTGAGGGATGATTATTTTTGTGTTTTTATATTTTTATGAAAGCAAGTAAAATCTCGGGTTTTGAAAGAGTGGGCGGAATTAGTTGCTATTCAACTAACCCAAAGCTAAGATGCAATCAAAATAAAATAATAAAAATGAAAATAAACTAATTATACTAAGGTTGTGAGCAGTAATTGGAGAAATTGTGTTTACTTAGACTTCACTACTCCCTAGATATATTTTACACGTTAATTACTTGTTATAATTGCATGGATGACGGATCGTATTCCTTAATACCATTCATGGGGTGGCATACATAACTCCCCAATTCTATGAGCTCTTATCTCCTCCTACACCATGACCCAGCACAGCTATAGGGATTGTAAACAGTGGCTCATGCATTAAATACAACCAATAAAGACCTAGTACGCCTCGGTTCATGTTTCTTAAGACGTTCAAGCATGTTACCATTTGGAGATCTGCCAGTTTTCTTAAGCCTAACATATAAATCATTCATCCACAACAAGAATAAACAAGTAATCAACACATAATCAATATATAGGTTTCATTAGATCTAAGCAAACACAAGAGAGATCTAGCCTAGCATAATGGAATTGAGACAAGAACAAGATATAGACAACCAACACATAGACATATTGATTGAATTAGAAGAACACTTATCTCAATTACAATGCAAGGTATCAAGGGTTTGGAACCCTTGAAAAACCTGTAAAAGATGCACCAAATTCGTTTTTAGGGTTTCACCAAAACTTCTCTTTTTTTAATGTAAAAACTAGAAAACTATATATAGGAAAACTGGGCTGACGGCGTCAAGACAACCATGTGACGCCGTCACCTCGCCGCCAAATACTTCCTCGGACGGCCTTGATCTACTTATGACGGCCTATATGACGCCGTCACCAACCACGGTATTTTATTCTTGGCCTTTTGACGCCGTCAGGATGACTTTTGACGCCGTCATCAACTACGGTATTTTATTCTTGATGTCTGACGCCGTCAAGGAATTACTCTTGACGCTGTCACCTAGTGTTTCCAGCATGGAAAATTGATACTTTGCCGTTTTCTTCACTTTTATGCTCCAAAAACGTCCAAAATGGCTTTTTTTCCAGAATTCACTCTCCAAGTACCTAAAATTACAAAAGGAACGGTTTAGGGCAATATTTGATCAAATAAAGTCGGATTCGGGCTTAAATGACCCCCTAAAAACGGATCATTTTTCGCCTCATCAACATCCATCTCAGCATTTTACTTGATATGTAGAATGCGTAACTAATAAAGGGCCAGATCATGTTAGACAGAACCGGTTGCTTTTCACACCTCTATACGAGATATAAATAAATATGAACAACTGAATAATACTTGGGATGCCATTCCAAAAAGCATCAAGGGTTGAGGTCGACACCATCAATGGATTAGTATGGCTATCTAGCAATAACGATGTAACAATTTTCAAGATGCCGCGAACCGTTCCAAATTTCAAGCATTGGATGAAAAAGTAATTAAGTAGAGCTAAACATCTCCTAGAGATTAGTAATAAAGACAAGGAAAATGGATATGATTATCCATATAAAAAAATCAAGGATTTCTACCAAGGATGTTTAGATCTTGAAGACGTATATAAGAGGGATGAACGGGTCATTAACATGTTAGGACATGAGAATAATACCTTACATGAAATGACCAATGGGCATTACTAAACACGGCAGTGAGTCTAACTTAAAGACTCGATAATAAACAAAAGTGCTCTTTCGGGAGACAACCCGAATTATCCTCTGTTTTTCATTTTATTAGCGTAGTTAGGTTTTACATGTTTTGTTCTAATGATTTTTGCAGGTAAAAGAGAAGGAGATCGACGAATTGAGCCAACAATGGAGTTTCTACTCTAGAAAATTTCCCCCATGAAAAGTCTAAGGCGTAGCCCTCTAAATAGGTACGCCATAGCACCCTCCAGGTGTCAGTCTGTAAGATTTTTCCAACTATGGCGTAGCTATAATTCCTACTAAGCCGTAGTTTTCTCATGTACCACTTAAATTTAAAAGATTTTTAGTACAAACATTCATAAACCTTGTATTAGTTTTTAAATGAACTTTGTGGGTGTGTTTACTGTAAACCCTCACGAGACTTCACTTGTCCACTTGGGACACCAAGTGGTTTAAAAGGCTTGTTGGATACGCTAAATACAACCGTGATTCCTACGAAAGTGAGTTAGGATTTCTATTATCTTTTTATTTTTCTTTTTAGGTTTTATGCTTGTGGTTGTTACGTGATTTCAGGGATATGAAGTTTTCTCATTAGGCGAAGCGAAGGCACGTTTTCTCAAACATGATCCTTCTACCATTTTCAAGAGCAAGTTTCAGGGAAGTTCTCGTTCCAATTCTACTTATCTCCTTTATTCTCATTGATTATTTGCGTACAAAAGGGAATTTGTACATTTCAAGTGGGGGGACGGGAGTAGAATGTAACTTGAACTATTATTTGCCCCATTTTTCTAGTTTATTGAAAAATTATGCCATTCTTAAAAATTTTGACATGTGTTTCCGAACCTAACTAGAATACACCTTAGCCGAGCACATTAACCTTTATTCCCATGGTGAGGTTTAACCCTTCCACTTTCCCCTGATTTACCCATATCCACTAAAATATGAGTGTGCCAGTAGTTTGTAGACTTTAGAACTTGGCCTTTACATCATTTCGAGACCATAGACGAGTAGTGTATTGAGTTTTCTTAGTACATTTGGAAGAAACTTTTTGAGAAGGCAATATTTTAGGATTATCACCCAAAAAGCCTATATGTGTGTGTTTATCGATTAGTCACATTGACTTTTCGACCCCCGTGTTAAACCATTTTTTTGCACTCATCTTTAGTGCAAGATACCCCTAGTTACACCCTTTTGAGCTTATCCTTTCGTTTCTTACCCACATTATAAATTGTTTTGATACACCTATACACCTTAGCCTACCGTGTAGTCTTGATTTATGATTGGGAAGTTTCCACTTGCTCTAGTTTAAGGTTCGAGTTAAGAGATTCAGAAATCACGCTTATGTTGAAGACCCATCTTTGAAGATCATGAGAGACCCCCCTTTTATTACATGTATGTTTCATCTCAAGTGGGGGGGATGTATTTTATTTCTTGTATTATTATGAAAAAAAAAGTGAAATTCAGTATGTAAATAGTTTATCTTTGGTGCAACCTTGTATAGCACCGTATGTTGAGCTTTGAAAGAATTAGTATCGAAGAGGCCACTTCGGTCACATATGAAGAATGAAGTTGTTGGTTGATGCGTGGTTTTGCAACCATGCAAAAGGTTTTACTTCTCAAGGGATCTTGAGAAGCTTGCAATCCCCACCAGGCAGTATACCTGACCGATGTAGTATAGTGAGCGGCAAGTACCAGGGGATTGATCGTTCTATAGGGGAATAGTGTCATTAGGATTGAAAACTAAGTCACTAGGTCTAAAGGTAAGGGATGATTATTTTTGTATTTTTATATTTTATGAAAGCAAATTAAATATCAGGTTTTGATAGAGTGGGCGGAATTAGTTGCTAGTCAACTAATCCAAAAGCTATTAATTAAACTAATTTGCAAGAAAACTAAATTAGGGCTCTACAAGGGAAAGTGAAGCATATCTATCTATGATGTATTACTCCTTGCTAGCTATCCAATTCCACCTATTGAATGTTAACCTTGTTTTAATTGAAGGGTTGTATTCCTTATTACCAGTCGTGGGGCTGTGTACATCCTTCCCCACTCTATAAGCTTCTATATCTTCCTATCAAGGCCTCGTAAACAGTTACTTATGCATTAAATACAACCAATAACATCATAGTACACATCTGATGACGTTTCTTAAGACGTTAAAGCCTGTTACCATATAGGGGTGTAGCCAGTTTTCTTAAGCCTAACGCGAATCAATCAATTAAACAAGAGACAATAGGAAGCAAGAATTATAAATTAAACCAATTAGATTTATTGCAGTTGTCACACCTTAATTGATGAAGATAGACACAAGCATCAATCAAGAAAACAATAAGATCTAATTAATTATAAACAAGTTTCATACAATCATAAGTAGACACAAGGTGAATTAGCCACGCATAATTAATGAAGAACAAGCAACAATAATGATAATTGAAGACATGAATTAAGGTAGAATCAACAAACCAATACAAGATGTTTATGGACTGATTGAAACCCTCTAAGTTGCTGGAAAAACACCTACCTTAAGCCTAGAATCAGACTTAGGGTTTGGGGCTTACAAAAAATAAAGTTATAATGTTGTATTTATAGGCAACTTTTTGTCCGCGTCGGTCTGACGGCGTCAGCCCTAACAAGTGACGGCGTCACGACCATTTTTTTCACCAAATTGTAGATCTTTTTGTCCTCTTCGCGTGGGCTTTTTAATCACCTAAATCCGAGTTCGTATGCAAAAGATATGGCCAAAACAGTAACAGCTAACCCGCTCGCAAGTTGTGATTGTCTTGGTCAACATGTGATGGTTTCACTAGGGTTTGTTCTTGTGCAAGTCGTCGTTCTGACATCGTCACTCTATATCTTCTGGTGTCATCAGGTTGAGTCCGGACGCCGTCACCTTCAAGGTCTTCTGGGCCGTCTCTTGTTAACTTAAGGCCAGACGACCTCACTTCCATTGCACCTGACGCCGTTAGGTGCAAACTGCCAACTTCTTTTCCGGGGCGTCACGTGTAAAATTCCACCACTTTCATCTTCAAGTGACGGCGTCAGCATCCAAATCCTAACGCCGTTAGGTGTAAAATCCTGACTTTCCTTGGTTTTCTTATTTTCTTCATTCTTGAGCATAAAAACGTCCAAAAAGCTTCAAAATGCTTCATATTACAGAAATCACGTCTCAATTACCTAAAATGAGAAAAGAAACAATTTGAGGCAATATTTGACCATAAATTCATGATTTAGGGCTTAAATGACCCCCTAAAAGCGTAACAAATAAATCCTTATCATTGGTTCGTAATCGCCAACATGAAGACCAAGTGTGGTGCCCATCATGACGTCCTACAATGGCACACACACTTGTTATATGATCCAATTTTTGTGTCTTGGAGCTTTACCCTTAGATGAACGACAAGTGGTAACAACTTGGTTATAGGTTAAGACTATTTGTTTCTATTTTTTTACAGCATTATTGTGAATCACATGTCTTATCCTACCCATTAGTTGTGAATCATGCTTAGGTGAGGGAATCGAGCATTTATTGGTGTCTTTCCTGGCGTTCCAGTCATGTACCATTGCCTTTGTCGCCTTCGCCGTAGTATGTTAGTAACAACACTACACCCATAGCCTTATAAATATTCACCCAATATTGCCCTTAAAAACTGTTTTGACCTTGGCTCTAGTGGTGGAGATTTGTGTAACCGTCAAGCCTATGATAGAATACATTCTATGACTGTGCTTTGAGTGATCACCCCGAAATTAACACTTAGATTAGGAGAGAGAGCGTAAGTGTTTGTTCCCATTTTGTGAGGTGTTCGGCTTTGATATATTCTAGCATAGGAAGTCTTTAGATTCATATTTTCCAGTTTCACGGGAGATATCTTTTTAAGAATTATTCTAATAAGGTCTACTTGAGGGCAAGTAGAGTTCAAGTGGGAGGATATTTGATAACATCAAATAGTACCCGTATTTTAGTGTTAATTTCCCCTAGATTGTTCATCTTTTATGTTAATATGTTAGGATATATACTCTTATTTGTTTATATTCTATTTTCAAGGCAAAGATGAGCAAAGGAATGAAAAGACACGGATTTGGAAGGTTTTTTTTATGAAAATCATTGAAGTATGCGGATTCTGCACTAACTACGGCGTAGATGCTCCATCTACCTATGCCGTAGCACACATTTATGAAGACTACGGCGTAGCCGCAACCTCAACTACGGCGTAGTAACACATCAAATGGTTCTACGGAGTAACCTCTTTCCACCTACGGCGTAGACCTCAAAATCAAGCAGTAGAGAACTTTCGAGGCCAATGAAGAAACTACAGGGTAGTTCCTTACAAAACTACGCTGTAGAAGTGACAGCTGATGAAACTACGACCGTAGCACTTGATCAAGCTACGGCGTAGTTGGTATTAACAAAGGCTATGGTGTAGCCGACCATAGAGCTACACCGCAGCAATGTCGGGCCTATAAATACCAACCCTAATTCTGAGTTTTATCATTCACTTTTCAACACACAGAAGCTTGGAGGAATTCAGGGAGCAAGAGGAACGAAGTTCTATCAGCATACAAGTCCATTCCAAGGGAGAATTCACGCCATAACCATAAGTTTATTCATTCATTTGATTTGTATTAATTCAATGTTTACATTTGTGATGTCAAGCACTTGTTTTCCTGCATTATTGAACATGAGTGGCTAAACACCTCTTGGTGTTAGCCTTATTATGAAATTGTTATTGATATGATTTTGTTTTCCCGCATCTTTAGTCGTTTTATTTGTATACTTTCTTAGCTTGTCTTAGGACACTTTAGCTTTAAGGGTTTTGATATTGGGTAGTCCTTCGAGGGGAATGTACGATGTGACCGTGCCCGCATTTCATTAGAAGGATGTGACTTGGTGGTAGGAATATCACCATACATGTGCGAATTGACCATAGGATCACCTACCTAATAGATTTACTTAAGAAGTTAGAGGGGAGGTGTAAGTGACAACACTTCCCATTAGACCATTCTAAGTTAGTAGAGGCACTTAATGACTCAACATAGTCAGCCGGCGACCTCTGTTCATCATTAAGGTTAAAATCCTTAGATATCGGAGTAGGGGATTATGGGAAATAGGATAGGTGATTTGACCATCTGAGCCTATTGAATTGAACCCCCAGATGAAATGATAAGATGCATATCTAGAAAACTTGTCATGTTAATAACAAGAGTAGTAATTAGGTTAACACTGCTTTCTCCATCTGATTTCCTTTTACTTGTTATTTGCTTTGTTTATTTGTTTCGTTAATTATTTCTTTAGTTTAATTAAATCAATTATTAAAACACCTCTTTTATTTAGTGATATTTAAACTTAGATATTGTCCGCACCTTAGCTCTTGGGACGACCTCGACTTTACCATCTAGCTATACCTCACACGACCAGGTACACTGCCCGATAGTGCATTAGGTAGACCTTAGGTAGACGAGACTTTATCTGGTCGGTAAATCCTGCATCAGTCCCCATTGCCTTTTTGGTCCAAAGTTGTTTGGTCCGAACATGTTTAACATTTAGCTAGGATGCATGTATGGTGGTAATATTCCCCAAGGATTGTAACTTGGTTCATAATTCCACATTTGATGGCTAGTGTTATGATAGTTTTTTCTATTTTGGTTTCTCTTGGTTGAGGAGTTTTGGATCGAGGATGAGGATTATTTGGTTTTCTTGGTGGTGGAGTTTTAGATCTTAATTTGGGTTTAGAAGATCCGGCTTCGGTTTTTAAAGATGGTTTATAAAAAGTTTTTACTTCTTCGTCACTAGCAATATGTATTTTTCTATCTTTTATGAGTATATATTTAGGTTTTGATTCTAAAGATTTTGGTTTGCTAGGTTCACATTCAAATTTTACGTTTTTAGTTTCACTAGTTGAAGCTTCGGTTGAGTTACATCCTAAACCGGTTTTATCTCCGGATACTCTTTGAACACTTATTATTTTCTTGAGTGAATGACTACTATTTTCAAATTTGTCAAGTTTTCAAATTTCTTCCTTAAGTTTTTCGTTTTCATTTTTAAGATCTTGACATGATTTATATTCTACAAAAACTTCTTTACCTTTTTCTAATTGATGTATTTTAGTTTTTAATTTGAGTATTTCGTTTTCTAATTGGTTATTTATACGTTTTAGTGATTTGTTTTTAATCATTACTTTTTGACCTAATTTGCATAGCCTATTATATTCACTATCTAGGTCTTTTTCGTCTAACGATATATTTTCATCACTAAAGTATTCGGTTTCAGAATGTACCTCACTAGATGTCTTAGCCATAAGACATCTCTCCTCCTCTGTGGTTTCTTTCTCATCTTCATCGCTATCACTCCAAGCTCCTCCAACGAACGCCTTTTGATTTTGATCTCTTGACATCATTGGACATTTTCCGATGAGATGATTTGGATCACCACATTTGAAGCATTTCCTTTCACTCTTGCTATTTTTGTCATCTCTATTCCTTTAGGATGCTTTCCTTTCATCATGCGGTAGTCTAACGAATCTCCCTCGCCTTTTGAAGAATTTCTTGAAGTCTCTTACGGCAATGGCATATTCTTTGTCATCACTTTCGGAGGTTGAACTATCTTCGTCACAAGATTCCTTCCTAGCTTTCAAGGCAATTGACTTGCTTTGATCTCTTTTTCCTTTGACCATTTCAGAATCCTTCTTTATTATCACTTCGTATACTTTCAAATTTCCAATTAATTCGTCAAGTTGTAGAGTTGACAAATTCTTTGATTCCTCAATAGCCGTAACTTTAGCTCGCCATTTTGGATGAAGAGCCCTTAGAAATTTCCTAACAAAATTCTTACTAGAAAAATTCTCATCAAGTGCTTTTAAACTTGTGATGATAGTGTTAAACATAGAAAAAGCATTATCAATTGATTCCTCTTCCGGAATCGTAAATTGCTCATATTGTTGAACAAGTAGATCTATTTTGTTATCTTTGACTTAGCTATTACCTTGGTGAGTTATTAGTAAAGAGTTCCAAATTTCTTTTGCGGTTTCACACATAATTTTTTTTTCATATTCTTTGCGTGGTAATGCATTATAAATTACCCTTTTAGCCTAATTATTTTTTGCTAGTTTATTTTTCAAATCATCATTTTGTTTTTCAAAAGATACAATTTCATCCTTTTTAGTTTCAGGATTATATTGAATAGGGGGAAAATCACCAAACGTAATAACATGCCAAAGATCAAGATCTTTTGATTTCACATAAGTTTCGAATCTATTTTTCCAATAAAAAAAACCATCACTTTCAAATAGTGGTCATCTTTGCATAGATTTCCCTTCTAAATATTTTTTGGATTCCATATCGTTTCAAGTTTTAAAATACAATATATTTTAAAAAATCTTGTTTGACGTGGCTCTGGTACCAATTGTGGAAAACTAGAAGGGGGAGGGGTTGAATAGTTTTACGTCTTTTTAATTTGTTATGAAAAACTTTGTTTACTTTTAAAAAACTTTGATTCAATCTTATGTGAATTCAACTCTTGATCAATATGAGCAAATGTATAAATAAATAAGAATTAACAATGCAAGTAAGATAATGAAATAAAAGATAGTGATGGAAAGATCAAACCAAAACACGGAGGATTTATAGTGGTTCGGCTAGGAAGCACCTCTTCGCCCTACTACACTCCCCGAGTACCACACTCGAGAGTTTTCTTCACTATGTCAACAAACTCCCTTATGGCGGAGAAAACCTTACACACCTTGGCTTACACCGATTAACGACACTACGCTAAATGTCTAGTTCTAATCCTAGCTAGAACTAATCTCACAACTTCACAACTTCTTCACGATATCTTCACAACTTCTTCACGCCTTCTTCACGACTTCTTCACGCCTTTTTCATGACTTCTACTCATCCTAATATCTTTACAACAATTCACAACTTCTACACTACTTCTTTACAATACAACTAACTACAATCTACTTAAGCACACAACACTTTACAAATTATCTAGCACTACTACATGATGATATTAGTTACACTACAATACTTCTTCTATAGATGTTGAAGGAGTATTCTTCTTTTGCACTTGAGTGGTTGAAGCTTTGAATCACTTGGAAACAAAAGCTTATGATTATATGATCAAAGGATTTAAGAGAATAAAAGAGAGGATTTGGATTAGAAAGTTTAAGGTGCAAAAGGTGAGGAAAAATCCAGGGATTGTCCAGTATTTATAGGCAAAGCTGCAGAGGTCAGGAGCGTGGCCGGTCCCCTTAATAATTAAGGGGGCCGACTAACAAATTAAGGGGGCCACCCATTATAGACGTTTCCCAGCTTTGTCTTTTTGTGGGGAAGGTTTTTCTGCAACATTTTTGCCATTTTTGGTTGAAAATTTGAATTCATATATTTATGGTGAATTAAACATATTTATTTAATACCAAAAATGATTTTCTAAAAGATATAAAATATTTATGAGATTTTATAAAAAATCTAGTGATTAAGAAAATGTTCCTTTGATCATAAAATGCATTAGGCATTTTGTTTATTCATACCTTAAGTGATTTGGTTGTTAAAATGAATATTTACGACTAAATACTTGTTTACATCATAATCTTTAGTTTAATGAGTTTACATTTTGCGATTATCAAAATATAGGGATATCGAGAAATATTAATAAGGTTTTTTAGGGATTATTTATATCAACATATGCTTCTGCAACAAGGCTTTTGTTTCTTGTTTGTAGAGCCGGGGTAGGTTGAGAGGTTGAGGCACTAGAACTTAAAAAAACCAGTTTGGATTTAACTTTATTGTATTTTGCTGATGCGAGGATTCATGAAAGGTTTTACCTCTCAAGGGATCTTGAGAAGTTTTTGCAATCCTCCAAGCATTGTACCTGGTCGTTGTAGTGTAGTATAGGTATGTCCAAGGGATTGATCGTTCTCTAGGGGAATAGTGTCGTTAGGATTGAAGTGTAGGTCAACTAGGTCTAAAGGTGAGGGATGATTCTTTTTGTATTTTTATATTTTTATAAAAGCAATAAAATCTCTATTTTGGAAGAGTGGGCGGAATTAGTTACTAATCAACTAACCCAAGACTACGAATTAAACTAATAAACAGAAAATAAAATAACAAGAAAAGTAAATTGGTGGACTTCGTATAATGAGACAAACGTATTTACTTAGACTTAATTACTTCCTAGTTATCTCTTGTTGACTCGTTGAATGTCACAGTGCAGTTGTTTTAGTTGAAGCATTGTATTCCTTAATACCAATCATGAGGGTGCGCACAATCTTCCCCAACTCTATGTATATTAGTTTCTTCTTATGACGACACGTTTAGTACCCTATCATAGAATCATTAACTTCTACTCATGCATTAAATATAACGAATAAAACCGTAGTGCCATCCAATTACCTTTCTTAAGACGTTCAAGCTTGTTACACAAAGGAGGTTAGCTAGTTTTCTTAAGCCTAACGCGAGTGAATCAACTAAACAATAGACAACTAATCAACAATCAACAACTAGGTTTCATTAGATCTAAGCAAACACAAAACAACCTAAGCTAGCATGTTAAAAGGAAGAAAAGTGGAAAATATAATCAAACAACACATAGACATATTGAATGATTAAAAGATTACTTATCTTCAATGAAACATGAGAGAAAAGAGGGTTTGAGAACCCTTGAAATCTAAGAAAATTCGTACTAGGGTTTGTCTCCAAAGTTGCACACTTAATAAATGAAAAATCCTAAACTATATATAGATTTTACAAGCTGACGACGTCAGGTTATAAGTCCTGACGCCGTCAGAATGCCGTGATTAGGGTTTTGTGTAGTGCAATTAAGCCTCTGACATCGTCACTCTTTAATACTTTTGGGCCGTCTCGTGTAAGGTTAAAGCCTGGCGGCCTACTCTCTTTTACACATGACGCCGTCAGGTGTAATTCTTAAATTGGTTTCTGGGTCGTCAAGTGTGATAATTTCAACATCTTCAACTTCAAGTGACGGCGTCAGCGTCCAGAGCCTGACGTCGGCAGGTGCAAATCCTGACTTTTCCATGACTTTGTTGATTTCTTCATTCTTGAGCCCGAAAATGTCCAAAATGCTCCATATTCCAGAAATCACGTCCCAAGTACCTAAAATGAGAAAAGAAATGTGTGAAAAACTAGAAGGGGGTTTGAATAGTTTACGTCTTTTTTACTTGATTTTCTTTGTTAACTTTACGTGTGATCAACAATCAAAACAAATAAACAATAAGTAATGTGCAAGAGTAAATGTTTATCGTGGTTCGGCTACAAGGACTCTTTTTCCTTACCATACTCCACGCCCTGAGTATACAACTCGAGAGTATCCTTCACTTGTCAACAAGCTCCTTTCACCGGCGGAGAAAACCTTACAATCTTCGCTTACACTTTATCCAGTACAAAGCTAAATACCGGGTTCAAGTTCAAGGTAGAACCAACCTAACGTCGCCTATACAATAGTTTTGACACTAAGCTAGATGTCGAGTTCTTTTACAAGGGTACAACCACTCCCGTCACACTATGTATTTTGAGGACTAAAATACTAACCAATCACTATGGATAATATACAAAAAAATGATGCATAAACTATAAGAGTTTACACAATGCAAAGCTACCAAGTCTTGCAACGATGTGTTGAAGCTTGTAGTCTTTTCGGATGAATTTGTGGACTTCTTTGCTACAATAGAAGATCACACAAATGAGATGCTATTGAGTTAGATGAAAGAAATGAGAGTGTATGTGTAAAGTATAGCTAAAAGTGATGAAGGATTTCTTGGATGTGGCTTGCTATTTATAGGCAAGAACTTCAGCACAACCACGGATCAGGCGGAACCCTTTTGAGGGTTCCGTCCGTGTGGGACTTTGGTTCCGCCAGAACAGACAGCAAATCACCAAGAAATCTTTCCATATCTTTGTCAAGTCTAATCAAGATCATTCAAGGTCAACTTATAAGATATGTTTAGTGAGAATTTAACTAAGATATGCATGAAATCTTACAAGGTCAACTTGATAAGACATGCATGATGTAAACATATATTTCTAATTTTAGACTGTTGTCTCAATAATATCACGTCTACAACTAATCTTTATATGTAGAGTAGGTGAGAGCACTTTAAAGAAGAGAGAGAGAGAGAGAGAGAGAGAGAGAGAGAGAGAGAGAGAGAGAGAGAGAGAGAGAGAGAGAGAGAGAGAGCAAGAACAAAAGTCTCGCATAGTATAGAATAAGAACACACTCCTCATAACCCATGAGGTTTGGGGTATTGATGACATCAAATAATCCTGATATTTAAGTGTCAATTTCCCCCTACTACGCTCATTTATATTACTAATTATGTGGATATATACTTTGATTCCTTTATATTTTGTATCCAGGTTACAAGTGAGCATAGGAGCTAACGAGACGAGGAAATTGGAAAGAACGTGCAAAGATAGACAAATCCAAGTATGCTTGAATAAGCTATGGCGTAACATCATCTCTCAACTACGCCGTAGCTAGGATTTCAACTAAGAAGACCAAGTCAACACGATCAAGAGTTTACGGCGGTATCAATTTCATGGTTTATGCCGTAACAAACACAAGTCTTATGAATCCTAAGATCTGAAGATTACGCCGTAACACAACTTTGGATTTACGGCGTAGCAACGTGTACGAAGACTATGAGAGTAATATGAGATCCGAGAAATTATCTATGGCGTAACGCACATGGAGAATACGACGTAGACAAAACCCTAATATCAATGTTACGGCGTAACATTTCACCAGTTACGCCGTAACCTTCAGTTCTAGATAAGATTACACTAGTTACGGCGTAACACATTTCTGAGTTACGCTGTAACTCTCGATGGGCCTATAAATACAACCCTAATTTCTTCATTTTGATATAACTTTCTCACACACAAAGTCAGAGATCGTTGGGAGCTTTTAGGAGGCCCTTCTACAACAGCATACGGAGCCTTTCCAAGGGAGAAATCACACCACAATCAGCATAAGTTTTAGCATTTCATCATTTCATTTACATTTCGAATTCATGGTTTTTGTAAACATTACTTCGAGTGTTGAATTTAATATGATTGGCTAAGCACCTTTGGTGCTAGCCTAGTTATGATTCCTATATTGTTTTAATCATGTTTCCGTACTTTTCTTAAATGCTTTTACGTATGTGCATGCTTAGTTTATCTTGAGAACCTCTTGTTTCGGTAGTTTTGAGATGCGGTAGTATCTGTTACGCCAACTTAAATTAGAATAAGCCCCCAGTTTAGTTAGTAGGCTACAAGAATTGACCATAGGACACTAGCCTGATGGATTGCGAGGAAATGAGAGGGATGACAACTGACCATACTGCCTTGTGTGTGAATTAACCATATGATCACCTACCGATGTTTTATGAACTTAAGAAGTTAGAGAAATGGCCTATGATCATGACAACGGGCCATTAGAGATAAGTATAGCATGTAGTGGCGCTTAATGACTCAAACCCATCTACCGTACGTCAGATTACTAGCATGGGGTTGTGCATGTGGTTCCTGACAGGATTCGGGGGAGATAGGCTAGGGAACTTGACCATATGCACCTAGTGATATATGTCCGCCCCACCTAAAGCATGATATTAGTTTAATAGGGAACATGACCTTAAGCGATATAGGAAGAGTAATTAGGTTAGCACATTTCTCTCTTACTGCTCACAACCTTTATTTTAATTGCTTTTGTTTTTCATTTCATTTAGTTTAAATTCATCAATCAATCAAATTCTCTTCTTATTAATTAGTGACATTAGACTTAGATATAATCCGCACCATATAGCTGTTGGGACGACCTCGGAGTTACCATTACTAGCCTACACACGACCGGATTCTCTGTCCGTTAGTGCATAAGGTAGACCATAGGTAAACGAGTAAATTATAAATATTAAAACCTGGTCAGTAAAACCTGTATCAAGTTTTTGGCACCGCTGCCGGAGAACTATAATAGGATTTTTGTTTAAATCTTTTATTTTTATTTTGTTTTTCTCACTTTTTGTTTTAAGTTTCAGGAATCATAGAAGTAATCGACATTGACACATTGACTTTGGAAGAGTACCTTGCCATGACTAGGGAAGAGCATGGACCAGGCCTTGTGAGGCCGATTATTGGAGCGGATGTTCAATTTGAGATCAAGCCGCAGTTTATGAGGGAGTTGAGAGAAAAACCGTTTGCTGGACTCAAAACGGAAGACGCTTATGAGCACGTGGAAAATGTGCTCTATTCAATATTCCGGGAGTTTCTCACGACGCAGTCATGCTCCGAGTGTTACCTATGACACTTTCCGGAGCCGTAAAAAGATGGATTGATAGGTTACCTGCTGGAACCATCAATACTTGGAATCTCCTCAAGAAGAACTTTATTCAACGCTTTTGCCCTCCTTCTCGAACGATAAAAAAATTGGAGGAGATTCATAATTTCAAATAGGAGAGCGACGAAACAATGTACCAAGCTTGGGAACGATACAATGATCTTTTGTACAGATGCCCAACACATGATTTGAACGGCCAATAGAAAGTGAACTTGTTTTATAAAGGCATCAATATCACTACTAGACGAATGATTGACTCCCAAGGACCTATCCCTGGAATGACACCTGCTCGAGCCTTGGATGTAATTCAAGATATGGCCGAGTACTCACAAAAATGGCACGATAGAGGTAGCACCAGGAATACAGGAGAAGGTTTAGAAGGTATGAACGCCCTTACTAATCAACTTGAGATCCTAGGAAGGGAAATGAAGAAGCTCAAGGAACGCGTTCCTGCTATCCAAGTCGGATGTGATATATGCGAAGGGGCCCACCTCGCAAAAGATTGCCCATTGAGCAAAGAAGATAAAGAGGTAGAGGAAGTCAAATATGGGGATGGAAGACCGTTTCAAGGAAATAACAGCAATGGGTATCGAGTTGGACCACCGGGGTACTTCAATAGAACTCCTTACGGGGAAAGAAGATCGAAATTAGAAGAAACCATAACCAAATACTTGGAAGAATCAGCGAAAAAATGAAAAAGAACAAGATGATTGGTTGATGGAATTTCAAGAAAGCACCAACAAAAGCATTGTCAGTCACGATGAGTCTCTTAAAAACCTTGAAGCTACGATTGGAAAACTTAGTGGCGAGATACATAAACGAAAGATGGGAATAAACAAGCCTATGGGTACGTGCATGGCTCTTATAACTAAGGATGAGATCGATGATTCTGGAGATAACTTTCATTATGCACCATTTGACGCTTCTAATATACAAGACAATGCTAAACAACATGAAGGAGCACCAATACAGTTGCCGAATAAAGAAGATAGCGCAGAAAGTTTCACCCTACCGTGCTCAATTGGAAAATATAGTTTAACAACACTAGCAGATTTGGGATAAAGTATCAACGTCATGCCATTGTCTTTATTCCTATCTTTAAAAATTACTTGCCTCGAGAAGACGAATTTGGTAATTTAAATGGCCAATACCACTTTCTCACACACAAAGTCAGAGATCGTTGGGGGCTTTTAGGAGGCCCTTCTACAGCAGCATACGGAGCCTTTCCAAGGGAGAAATCACACCTCAATCACCATAAGTTTTAGCATTTCATCATTTCATTTACATTTCGAATTCATGGTTTTTGTAAACATTACTTCGAGTGTTGAATTTAATATAATTGGCTAAGTGATACGTGGGAATCGCACCAGGCTTTACCTCTCGAGGGATCTCGAGTAGCATACAACCCCCACCAGGCAGTGTACCCGATCGTTGTAGTATAGTATAGTGACAAGTACCGGGGGATTGATCGTTTAACTCAGGAATAGTGTCGCTAGGATTAGAAAGCCTAAAAACTAGGTCTAGAGGTGAGGGATGATTCTTTTTGTATTTTTATATTTTTATAAAAGCAATTAAAAATCTCGGTTTTTGGAAGAGTGGGCGGAATTAGTTGCTAATCAACTAACCCAATAACTAAGATGTAATCAAAATAAAATAACAGAAATGAAAATAAAGCTAATTAAACTAGTGGTGTGAACAATAATAGGGAGAGTTGTGTTTACTTAGGTTTCATTACTCCCTAGATATCTTTTATAGGTTGATAGTTTGTTACAATTGCATGGATGACGGGTCGTATTCCTTAATACCAGTCGTAGGGCCGTGTACAATATTCCCTAACTCTATAGGATCCTACTTCACTCCTATGTCGAGCCATTAGAAGCTCCTAACATGGGATCATTAGAATTCTCCTACGCATTAAATACAACCAAAAATCATAGTACACCTCTGATCATGTTTCTTAAGACGTTCAATCATGTCACCAATGGAAGTCTGCCAGTTTTCTTAAGCCTAACATCGAATACAATCATCCGTAACAACTAAAAACAAACAATCAACCCATAATTAACATCTAGGTTTCACTACAGCTAAGCAAACACAAAGGAGATCTAGCCAAGCATGTTGAATTCAAGACAAGTGTAAGATATATTCATGCAACACATAGACATATTGATTGAATTGAAAGAGTACTTATCTCAAATTGACATGAAAGGTTTCAAAGGGTAAAAACCCTTGAAAAAGCAGTAATATTCGTGCTAGGGTTTCTCCAAAGTTACACCCTACTTGTCCCCCTCTTTATGAATGAAAATTGCAAAATATATATAGATTTTACAGGGTGACGGCGTCAAGAACGAATTTCTGACGCCGTCAATTCGCCACCCATAATGAGATCGGATTTCCTAGATCCAGATTTGACGCCGTCATGTGCACTTCTACTCTGGGACGTCACTTGTATTTGGACCATGACGGCCTATGGTGACGCCGTCATGCCCATAGTGTAAAACTCTTCTGGATCGTCACGGACTTTATCCACTTCCACCTCTTGTATTACTCTTGACGCCGTCAGGTACTGTTCCCAACAAGGAAAATTAAGACTTTGCCGTTTTCTTCACTTTTATGCTCTAAAAACGTCCAATATGCTTCCTTTTACAGAATTCACTCCAAAAGTACCTAATGACAAAAAGGAATGATTTAGGGCAATATTAAATCAAATAAATTCGAATCAGGGCTAAAATGACCCCCTAAAAACGGTTCATTTTCGCCTCATCAAATACCCTTACACTTGAGATTTGCTTGTCCTCAAGCAAATGCGCTTTTAATCTAATCAAAATACAAGTTAGGGGTCATTTAACACTAATATAAAAGTAATTACAACAAATAATCGTTCTACTAAAGACCAAAGACAAGCACGGAGGTCATATACTAGCACCTCACAAATAGTGTTTAGATACTCACATCTCTCGGGTGTAATAAAGTATATATCACAATATGGAAATGGAAAACATCTCTCACTACCTGTCATAGCAAAATAGATTACCATAGGCTTGGGAAAGGATCAAACCTCCACGACATGGCGTACGCACCTAGGATAAACTATCAAAGAGGTCTTTTAAAGGGTTATAACGTTAGGGGTAGGGATATGGAATACACGGTTTTGTTGGATAAAGGCAATCTTTACTGGTGGCGAGTTAATCATCTTGGTTAATTACATGTACAATATGGCGTTGCTAAGCAAGACTAGACTCGACTTAAGCTAATCAATCAAAAATAACAAAAACATAAAACAAACATAGAATGAAACGGGATGGTAGTCCGTATGTTTTTTTTTTTTCTCTTTTCTCTTGCTATATATATATATATATTTTTTTTTTCTTATTTTTTATTTATTTTTTATTTTTTTTTGCATACACTCTTACCTTACCATAAAAAATAATACATCATAGGGAATATATATTCCCCTTACACTTGAATTTTTACATACTTTACAATAAACTAATCTAATGACTCAAATCAAGATAATCAAAACACTTGGAGTACTTTTAAGATTAACGCACATATGGGGGTAATAAATGATGTTCTTCCCCATTACTCCATAACATAAGTACTTTACTCATGAGTCCCAATCGTCCCAAAACAATATGTACAAAGATATGACTCGACTTAGCAACCATGTAATCAATTAGATAATTAACTAAGGGTTTAAACATGTAACAATAATGCACTAAAGATGAAAGCATACACGGAAGGCTAAGGCAATTTGGGTGTATGATTGGCTCCAAATGGTCAACCTAACTGACCAAGGAGTGGTCAACAAGGTCAAACGGCCTAGAGTCAATCTCCGTGGAATATAGGGTGTTTCCCCGGGTCGTTATGTCCCGACGAGGTGTGAATTGTATTAAAAACGGGTTTGTGATCGGGTGAATTTGGACAGAAAGAGGGTATATAAGGGTTTGAATGATTACACTAAGAAAATACGAATGAGAATGATTTAAACAAACTTTATTAACAATGACGTGAAACCCAATTAACCTAAAACGTAATTTAATTTTAAAATTAGAGTCTGCTTATAAATAAGCAGAAAGATAAGCCAAAAGGGCTTAAATAGAAGCTATCACTTTTTTTATTTTTGGTTTTCTTTATTTTACAAACTACTTTTACTAACGTAACCTAAATTTAAAAACGTAAAAGTTTATTAAATAAAACGCGAGTGCGCAAAATAAAATGTGAATTTTAGGCTACGCTAACTTTACGGACATAAAAATTATATTTTTACGAACCTAACGATAAAAGAAAATTTTAGAAAAAAGAAAATTATTTTTTTGACTTTTTAATTATTTATTTATTAATTAAAAACTATTTAAACTTAATTAAACTATTTAAACTAATTTAATTATAATAAATACTAAATGAAAAGTTAAAATTATAAAAAAAAAATTATATAACTACTTAACCATCACAGGAATCTAACAAAAATATAAAAACTTTCTAAAAATTATATTTAAGCTAAATGAGAAATTAATTACTTATTATTTATTAAAAGCTATTTAAACTATTTTAATTATTATAAATACTAAACTAATTTCTAAAATTATGAAATTTTTTATATAACTACTTTATGCTAACAGCAAGATAGGAAAATTATTACAACACCCAAGAGCTTATTAATGAGCTGGGAATTAGCAAATAAGGAAAAATAAGCTAAATAGAACACTAATACTATAAGAATAAAATTAGCTAAACATAACCTGAAAAAGACCCTAGGGCAGTTAGTGCATGGAGTGGTGTTGTGTGTGTGAGCAAGAGGTCCCAGGTTCGATTCCCATGAACCACAATTTTTGCGACTCTATTTTTTTTCTTGGTTTTTATGAAAAAGACAAAAAGCAAAGTTGTTAGGTACTGAAAATAATGACTTTTTGTAAATGATTTTTCACTTAAAACCACAAAATAAGATGGGATAAGCTTTTGGCTTATCAGTGATCAAAGACAAATGAACACAAATGATTAAGCTAAGATTTGCTTAACTGTTTGTGCTTAAATGCCTAAACAAACTCACCTAAGCTATCTACACAACAAGTATATTAAATCTACCCTAAATATAGATAATCTAAACTGAAATAAGCAAATAAAAGCAAAGAAATAAGAAGATAAGCACCCCTTCCAAAACTGTCACAGAAAACAGGCTAGATAGGCAAGTTGCAGGCCTATTTCTAGCTAGGGGCAAAAGCTCCCAAGCCAAGAACAAGCTTTGATCCTTCAAGCCTATTCAATGGGCTTTCCAATGAACTAAGGAACTCACAATGGGACCCACAGAGAAGATCAGAAAGAGCTTGTGAAATTGGGCTTATGAGACAGTGATCCTGGCTCAGGGCACTAACAGACCTAGGGGGTACACTTTGGATTAATGCACAGGGTAAACAAAATTTTTTAAAAATAAACTAAAAATAGCATTATGAAGCTGAGCTTCCAAATATTACAAACCTCCAAAGACTCAAAAGCTAGGGATTACACAGAGATCATGAAAAATCTCTCAAAATTTGGAAAATGGAGTAAACAATGGAATTTGACTTTTTCATTTTTTCACCTCAGTTGACTTTTGTCAAATTCCAATGATCTTAAGTAATCCTAGATGAAGTATTAAGCTGGCAAATGATGAAAGTAATCTATTCTAACAACTAATTAGATGAAATGACTGCTTATGATACATGACTGCTAGACAGTGAATGAGAATGAGGGATCCAAAGGATATTTTGACTTTTTATCTTCAAACACCTAAGATTTTATGACCTAATTGACTACAATTAACCTAAGTGGACTTGTTTAAGCTGACTATCTAAACTAAAACAGACCAGAGCTCACAGAATGAGCTTAACCCAAACACCCCTTAAAACACTGTGATGAAAAGATTTCAAAGCAACTCATAGTTTTAAACCATCATTCCTCTAGACCATGTTTCAATATGATATGTAAGATTGTTTTAGGCACACAAAGACCAAAATTAACAACTTACATCAACAAATCACTAAATTACAAATTTTGGCAGTCAAATGAGATCATGGTGAAATGTTATCATAAACATGAGACATACATTAATTCCTATCTAACAAGCAAAAGTAACCCAGAGTAAGCTCAAACAAGCTACAAAATACAATCATACGTACCAAATACTCATTATGCACATATTCCACTAAAAACTAAAAAGCTAGAAACCAAGAATGTTAAACCTGGAACCTAGCTGAACTAGGATTTCTTGGGGCTGCTACAAGCTCCTGACTTGTTATAAACAAGTCAGGTAAAGTCCTTCTACCAAATCCAACTCTTGGTACTTCCAAAAGCCTCCAGTCACAATGCATAGGTTCCCTGTTTTATTTTTCTGATTTTATTTCTCTTTTATTTTTATTTTTTTTTCTTTATGAACTTTAAAACCTAAATGAGCTTATGAAATTACTTCAAACAAGAACTGAGCAATAACAAGGATGTTTACTAAAAGCTTTAAAATACTTTTTTCATTCAAACTGAAAATGTTACAACATTCAAATTTAAACACTGAAAACTTACATTAACTTAGAAAGTACAAGTTTCAAGTTAAGTTTATTACCAGAAATACTAGATTACATGAATTCGACATTAACTAAGATTAAGCTAAAATCTACTACTAACTAACTACTCCTCTTCCTGGCTTCTTCTCTCTTCTTTTATAACCTTCAAAAAATATCCCTGGTACAATCCCACTTCACTTTTTAACCATTGGACGAGAAAATTTAATCCTGGCCGTTCAATTGCTTTTGGCGGGAAAATAGATACAAGCAAGTTGGGGTAGTATTGACTTGGCAGGGGTGGTTTGGATTGTTGTGGTGGAAAGGTAGTAGAGGTAGAGTTTGGCAGAGGGGGTAAAGTGTAGAGGTGATGATGGTGTTGGTGCAGGGGTAGCAGACTATGGAGTTACGGGGGAGATGAGTGGTTTGAGGGTGTTGACCTGTGGTTTGACCACATGTTTTAATATTAAAAGGGTGTGGGTGTGCGGTTGATGGATTGGGCCAAGGAAAAAAAGGTTAAGGGTGTAGTGGATTTAGGATTGGGTTTGTATATTTAAGGGTGTATTGGGTTTAGTTTAGGATCCGTTTGGTTTTGTACTAAATAAGCATAAGGACCACTAATGTAATTTTTCTGAATTTGAAGGGTGAATTCTGCCAACCTGCCAAAGTTTGTTCAAGGGACCTTTCTTGCCAAATAGCACAATGACCAATAATGGTATTTTCCAAAATTTAAATCCGGGGACCAAATGTGTCAATTTTCAAAGTTGAGGGGCCGGTTTTGCCAATTGGTGAAACTTTTATCCAAGGACCAATATTAAACCTTTCTAAATTCTCAAGGACTTAAGTTGATTTTTCTTTGAATTAATTTGACCAGGGACTAATTTTGACAATTTTTGATAGTTCAGGGACCTTTTATGTCAATTTTGGATTTTTAGGGGTAAAAGTTGCCAGTTTATTAAAACTTTCATCCAGGGATAAATTTTGAACAAGTTTGATTATCCAAGGATCAAATTTGACTTTTCTTTCAAAACAAATACTCTGGGACTAATTTTGTCAAATTTTGAAAGTTGAGGGACTGAAACTGGCAATTATGCAAACTTTGTTCGTTTTTCATTTGTTTTTAAACATTTTGTATCTAAAACATATAAAACACAATTTTGGGATAATTTCTGTATTTTGATGCATTTCTGAGTGTTTTTGGATGTTTTGGCAGTTCAGATACGATAAAAATGATGAGTATTTACACACTCTTCAATCCCCCACACTAAACTATTGCTAGTCCCTAGCAATCTTTTGAGAAAATTTAATGGATTTGAATCTCTTTACCAAAAGCCATTACTTCTGGAGTAGCCAAATGTCTCAGTTCAAGTAGGAACTATGGTCCACTTGATAACCATGTGATTTTGAACAAACCACCAGCTGTCAACGGATTTGATTTTTCTTTACCAAAAGCTGTTTGCTTCTGGACTAGCCAACTCTTGATGGAATAGTCAACATCTTGGTGAGCTGATTACCAATTATGGTTTTTTCACTGCCTTTACCACAAGCCATAATCTTGCGGGCTAGCCAACTCTTTCACATTTTAGGATATGGCGAGTTGAGATACCATACAATTTTGGGCAAATTGTAAGCCGTCAACGGATTTGAGATATCTTTACCAAGAGCCATTTGCTCCTGGATTAGCCAATCCTTTTGTCGTTTAGACATGGCGGACTGATAACCACAAAAATTTTGAAGCTCCAGTGAAAATTTTTTAAAATTTTTGCCAAAAACGGGGGTACTAGATGGTAAAATGTGATAAAATTCGCTAGAATACCCCCCACACTTAGAATGAATATTGTCCTCAATATTCAAAGTCCCGGCTATTATGCCGACTCTTTGAACGTAAAAGGGCAACATTACAATCTAAATGTGGAAACACCATTTTTTTCACTTTATTTGTAACCACAGCAGGGGTAACTCCCCCCACACTTAGGGTGAAAACCCTATAAGCATGCTACTGTTTTTGTTTACCGAGTCGCTAGCTTGACTCGACCCCAAATTCATTGGTTCTTGGGGAAGCATGATGTGGACGAAAAAATCTCAATCGGTCTTTCATTCAAGATGTTTGGACAAACATTTGAAGCACGTGAAAGTTCCACACCGATGAGATGTAATCCCGGCTCAATATAACGGTAAATGAAAATGCCAGGATCAAAGATGGTATCTTCATTCCCGAAGGAGTGAAGAAGAGAGGAAGTCACCGAGGATGTGATGAGAATAATCATGAAAAGATGCTCATCCTCAAGATCAGGTTTAGTTTCCTAAATTTGGAGTTTGTCGGTTAAGCTCTTAGGGCTAGAAAACATCCTGGGTGGGAGGGTGGGATAATTTGTCATAGAAATACAAATTCTCATGATTGAGAATCTTTCCCCCCGATCATGATATTTCTTGCCATCATACTCCGGAGGAGTCATGATAAGGTGATCAATGATGAGCTCAGAAGGTATTTCATCAACATCACTGATGTGTCCATAAGATAAAGAATTTTCATCAGTGTGTGAATCACTAAGCTCCGTGTTGCGATAGGAATTGAGTGATGGATCATCATTCAATAAGCTTTCAAGGAAAATAATATCCCCCTCAGAATCAAGATAGTTATCATCAACTTCATACAAAGTTAAACTATCTAGGGCAAGGAATGCTTCGACTTCTTCCAGATCATCTTTGAAATCAAAGATATCATCATCACCTCCCGCTGGAAGTGGATTGGTGTGAGTGAGTTCGGCGAACTCCTCGAGAAGAAAGTCAACATTAGAGTGGGGAAGGGATGCATCAACATACTCAATGTCTCCATAAGATAAACAATCATCACCGGAATCAGAGACAATCTCAATTTGATCATTTGGATTATCAGGGGGAGGAGGAATATCACACACTTGATCAAAAGTTCCCTGTGACTCTCTCGGGATTGGGACAAGGCTCTCAACACTAGACTTTATTAATTCGTCCGATTCCTTATCAGAAATAGTGCTAAGATGCTCATCCCCCATTTTTAGAGAGTGAGTGTGAACTTCAGGTGTGATATCAATGGACTGAGGGAGTTGAGAGGAGCTAGCATTCATGGATTGTACAAGTTCCATTTGATCTTCTGCTAGTAATTTCTCCGTCACATTATTTTCTCCCTGATTTTTAATGGAAGGAATTACAACTGATGAATCTGATGAATCTTTTTGAATAACGACAATGTTATCTTCATCGTCATCACTGTCATCATCATCATCATATAGAGCAGCATAGCGAAGATTGGCACGTATTTTAGTTGCTCTTTGCTCAGCAAGTAATTCTTCCATGCTCATTTTGTTTCTAGCATCTCGTTCTTCAGCAAGTAATTCTGCCATTGATTTCTCACAAGAATCTTGAAACGATGTAGTAGCCAACCCCTCCTTAAATTCTTTCAATGCTTCAAGAGCCTTTAGACAAAGGTTTTTCTGAGTTTCATGAGGAGTTGCTTGAATCAATTGGTACTGTGGAGGTTGGTCTTGAAACGAATAGTCGTAATTGTTGCAAGGAAATGGATTCCCTGTTTGACAATCTGAGCTAAAGTGAGGACCTCCACAGTATTTACAATAGTAAGACTGATGTGGCTATGAGTCGTATGTGCTAGAGTCATAATTGTTATCAGGAAACTGCTCATAGACAAGCGTGTTGCCAGATTCACAATCAGAACTGTAGTGTGGGCCACCACAGTGCTCACAACAGTAAAACTGTTGAGTTTGGTTTGGTGAATTGTATGGATATTGGTCATAACCAAAATTTTGACTATTTTGACAATCAAAACCTTGGTGAGGACCTCCACAATATTCACACGAAAAGTTTGGTGTATTTTGATACGAAGCATCATTGTGGTTTGGATAATATGATTCTTGCTCGTATGAATGTGATGGGTAATTGGAAAAATTTGAAGAGTCGTTGAATGAGTTTTGATTAGGATCATAAGCAAATGAATTCCTCGAACCACAAAACAAACAACTTCCATCTCGAATATCATTACCACATTGTTCACATGTACACCAACGACATGGTAAACCAAAAAGCGGCTCACCACAACCAACACAAGGAATAAAATCCGGAGGTGGGACAAGTGGTGTGCTCTTAGAGCTAGGAATTTCCACCACTTCCGTTATCGTCTCTGGTTTTTGTTCTTGATGAACGTGAAGATTAGGCAAGTCGTTCTTTTCAGTCACTGCCCTAAGCTCTGTACGTTTGCTTGACGACCTTATAACCTTATATCGTGAAAAGTCAGGATTGATTCTTGAAGGTTTGTCATTAATAGCACGTATCTCTGGCTGTGAAGGGTAGATAGAAGAATTTGGTGAATCATTGAGAGAATTTGGACTTATGAACAGATTGCACACAATACAAAATCTGTTACTACAATTATTGCCACATTTCTCACAAATACACCGGAGACAACGAAAGCCGTTCTCAATCGGGCTTTTACAGTGAAAACACTTGTAGCAGAGAGACGCCATAAGAATTATACATGAGAGGGGTATAAGAAGGTAGAATCAAATGGATAGAGGGTAAAGGTGAATATTTTTGGATTTTTGAAAAGACATTTTATATACAAATAAGAAAGAATTTTTTTTTGGTTTTTTTTTGTGTTCGTTGAAAACTGATTTTAAAATGTTTTCGTGAACTGTTTTGTTTTGATAATAAGAAAATATGAACAAAGGATGGTAAATATACAATGAGTGTATATCCAGATTCACTAATCTGTAAAACCGTTTAGAATACGAGCACGACCTCCCCGGCAGCGGCACCAAAATTTGATTGGCTCCAAACGGTCAACCTAACTGACCAAGGAGTGGTCAACAAGGTCAAACGGCCTAGAGTCAATCTCCGTGGAATATAGGGTGTTTCCCCGGGTCGTTATGTCCCGACGAGGTGTGAATTGCATTAAAAACGGGTTTGTGATCGGGTGAATTTGGACAGAAAGAGGGTATATAAGGGTTTGAATGATTACACTAAGGAAATACGAATGAGAATGATTTAAACAAACTTTATTAACAATGACGTGAAACCCAATTAACCTAAAACGTAATCTAATTTTAAAATTAGAGTCTGCTTATAAATAAGCAGAAAGATAAGCCAAAAGGGCTTAAATAGAAGCTATCACTTTTTTTATTTTTGGTTTTTCTTTATTTTACAAACTACTTTTACTAACGTAACCTAAATTTAAAAACGTAAAAGTTTATTAAATAAAACGCGAGCGCAAAATAAAACGTGAATTTTAGGCTACGCTAACCCTACGGACATAAAAATTATATTTTTATGAACCTAACGATAAAAGAAAATTTCAGAAAAAAGAAAATTATTTTTTTGACTTTTTAATTATTTATTTATTAATTAAAAACTATTTAAACTTAATTAAACTATTTAAACTAATTTAATTATAATAAATACTAAATGAAAAGTTAAAATTATAAAAAAAAATTATATTACTTAACCATCGCAGGAATCTAATAAAAATATAAAAACTTTCTAAAAATTGTATTTAAGCTAAATGAGAAATTAATTACTTATTATTTATTAAAAGCTATTTAAACTATTTTAATTATTATAAATACTAAACTAATTTCTAAAATTATGAAATTTTTTATATAACTACTTTATGCTAACAGCAAGATAGGAAAATTATTACAACACCCAGGAGCTTATTAATGAGCTGGGAATAAGCAAATAAGGAAAAATAAGCTAAATAGAACACTAATACTATAAGAATAAAATTAGCTAAACATAACCTGAAAAAGACCCTAGGGCAGTTGGTGCATGGAATGGTGTTGTGTGTGTGAGCAAGAGGTCCCAGGTTCGATTCCCATGAACCACAATTTTTGCGACTCTATTTTTTTTCTTGGTTTTTATGAAAAAGACAAAAAGCAAAGTTGTTAGGTACTGAAAATAATGACTTTTTGTAAAAGATTTTTCACTTAAAACCACAAAATAAGCTGGGATAAGCTTTTGGCTTATCAGTGATCAAAGACAAATGAACACAAATGATTAAGCTAAGATTTGCTTAACTGTTTGTGCTTAAATGCCCAAACAAACTCACCTAAGCTATCTACACAACAAGTATATTAAATCTACCCTAAATATAGATAATCTAAACTGAAATAAGCAAATAAAAGAAAAGAAATAAGAAGGTAAGCACCCCTTCCAAAACTGTCACAGAAAACAGGCTAGATAGGCAAGTTGCAGGCCTATTTCTAGCTAGGGGCAAAAGCTCCCAAGCCAAGAACAAGCTTTGATCCTTCAAACACCCCTTAAAACACTGTGATGAAAAGATTTCAAAGCAACTCATAGTTTTAAACCATCATTCCTCTAGACCATGTTTCAATATGATATGTAAGATTGTTTTAGGCACACAGAGACCAAAATTAACAACTTACATCAACAAATCACTAAATTACAAATTTTGGCAGTAAAATGAGATCATGGTGAAATGTTATCATAAACATGAGACATACATTAATTCCTATCTAACAAGCAAAAGTAACCCAGAGTAAGCTCAAACAAGCTACAAAATACAATCATACGTACCAAATACTCATTATGCACATATTCCACTAAAAACTTAAAAGCTAGAAACCAAGAATGTTAAACCTGGAACCTAGCTGAACTAGGATTTCTTGGGGCTGCTACAAGCTCCTGACTTGTTATAAACAAGTCAGGTAAAGTCCTTCTACCAAATCCAACTCTTGGTACTTCCAAAAGCCTCCAGTCACAATGCATAGGTTCCCTGTTTTATTTTTCTGATTTTATTTCTCTTTCATTTTTTGTATTTTTCTTTATGAACTTTAAAACCTAAATGAGCTTATGAAATTACTTCAAACAAGAACTGAGCAATAATAAGGTTGTTTACTAAAAGCTTCAAAATACTTTTTTCATTCAAACTGAAAATGTTACAACATTCAAATTTAAACACTGAAAACTTACATTAACTTAGAAAGTACAAGTTTCAAGTTAAGTTTATTACCAGAAATACTAGATTACATGAATTCGACATTAACTAAGATTAAGCTAAAATCTACTACTAACTAACTACTCCTCTTCCTGGCTTCTTCTTTCTTCTTTTATAGCCTTTAAAAAATATCCCTGGTACAATCTCATTTCACTTTTTAACCATTGGATGAGAAAATTTAATCCTGGCCGTTCAATTGCTTTTGGCGGGAAAATAGATACAAGCAAGTTGGGGTAGTATTGACTTGGCAGGGGTGGTTTAGATTGTTGTGGTGGAAAGGTAGTAAAGGTGGTGTGTAGTAGAGCGGGGAAAGTGTAGAGGTGATGATGGTGTTGGTGCAGGGGTAGCAGGCTATGGAGTCACGGGGGAGATAAGTGGTTTGAGGGTGTTGACCTGTGGTTTGACCACATGTTTTAATATTAAAAGGGTGTGGGTGGGCTGTTGATGGATTAGGCCAAGGAAAAAAAGGTTAAGGGTGTAGTGGATTTAGGATTGGGTTTGTATATTTAAGGGTGTATTGGGTTTAGTTTAGGATCCGTTTGGTTTTGTACTAAATAAGCATAAGGACCACTAATGTAATTTTTCTGAATTTGAAGGGTGAATTCTGCCAACCTGCCAAAGTTTGTTCAAGGGACCTTTCTTTCCAAATAACACAATGACCAATAATGGTATTTTCCAAAATTTAAATCCGGGGACCAAATGTGTCAATTTTCAAAGTTGAGAGGCCGGTTTTGCCAATTTGTGAAACTTTTATCCAAGGACCAATATTAAACCTTTCTAAATTCCCAAGGACTTAAGTTGATTTTTCTTTGAATTAATTTGACCAGGGACTAATTTTGACAATTTTTGAAAGTTCAAGGACCTTTTATGTCAATTTTGGATTTTGAGGGGTAAAAGTTGCCAGTTTGTTAAAACTTTCATCCAGTGATAAATTTTGAACAAGTTTGATTATCCAAGGATCAAATTTAACTTTTCTTTCAAAACAAATGCTCTGGGACTAATTTTGTCAAATTTTGAAAGTTGAGGGACTGAAACTGCCAATTATGCAAACTTTGTTCGTTTTTCATTTGTTTTTAAACATTTTGCATCTAAAACATATAAAACACAATTTTGGGATAATTTCTGTATTTTGATACATTTCTGAGTGTTTTTGGATATTTTGGCAGTTCAGATACGATAAAAATGATGAGTATTTACATACTCATCAATCCCTCACACTAAACTATTGCTAGTCCCTAGCAATCTTTTGAGAAAATTTAATGGATTTGAATCTCTTTACCAAAATCCATTACTTCTGGAGTAGCCAAATGTCTCAGTTCAAGTAAGAACTATGGTCCACTTGATAACCATGTGATTTTGAGCAAACCATCAGCTGTCAACGGATTTGATTTATCTTTACCAAAAGCCGTTTGCTTCTGGACTAGCCAACTCTTGATGGAATAGTCAACATCTTGGTGAGCTGATTACCAATTATGGTTTTTCCACTGCCTTTACCACAAGCCATAATCTTGCGGGCTAGCCAACTCTTTCACTTTTTAGGATATGGCGAGTTGAGATACCATAAAATTTTGGGCAAATTGTAAGCCGTGTACAATATTCCCTAACTCTATAGGATCCTACTTCACTCCTATGTCGAGCCGTTAGAAGCTCCTAACATGGGATCATTAGAATTCTCCTACGCATTAAATACAACCAAAAACACCTCTGATCATGTTTCTTAAGACATTCAAGCATGTCACCAATGGAAGTCTGCCAGTGTTCTTAAGCCTAACATCGAATACAATCATCCGTAACAACTATAAACAAACAATCAACCCATAATTAACATCTAGGTTTCACTACATCTAAGCAAACACAAAGGAGATCTAGCCAAGCATGTTGAATTCAAGACAAGTGTAAGATATATTCAAGCAACATATAGACATATTGATTGAATTGAAAGAGTACTTATCTCAAATTGACATGAAAGGCTTCAAAGGGTAAAAACCCTTGAAAAAGCAGTAATATTCGTGCTAGGGTTTCTCCAAAGTTACACCCTACTTGTCCCCCTCTTTATGAATGAAAATTGCAAAACTATATATAGATTTTACAGGGTGACGGTGTCAAGAAGGAATTTCTGACGCCGTCAACTCGCCGCCCATAATGAGATCGGATTGCCTAGATCCAAATTTGACGCCGTCATGTGCACTTCTACTCTGGGCCGTCACTTGTATTTGGACCATGACGGCCTATGGTGACGCCGTCATGCCCAGAGTGTAAAACTCTTCTGGATCGTCACGGACTTTATCCACTTCCACCTCTTGTATTACTCTTGACACCGTCACATGAAGACTCTTGACGCCATCAGGTACTATTCCCAGCAAGGAAAATTAAGACTTTGTCGTTTTCTTCACTTTTATGCTCCAAAAATGTCCAAAATGCTTCCTTTTCCATAATTCACTCCAAAAGTACCTAAAATGACAAAAAGAACGATTTAGGGCAATATTTGATCAAATAAATTCGAATCCGGGCTAAAATGACCCCTTAAAACGGTTCATTTTTCGCCTCATCACTAAGCACCTTTGGTGCTAGCCTAGTTATGATTCCTATATTGTTTTAATCATGTTTCCATACTTTTCTTAAATGCTTTTACGTGTGTGCATGCTTAGTTTATCCTGAGAACCTCTTGTTTCGGTAGTTTTGAGATGCGGTAGTATCTGTTACGCTAGCTTAAATTAGAATAAGCCCCCAGTTTAGTTAGTAGGCTACAAGAATTGACCATAGGACACTAGCCTGATGGATTGCGAGGAAATGGGAGGGATGACAACTGACCATACTGACTTGTGTGCGAATTGACCATATGATCACCTATCGATGTTTGATGAACGTAAGAAGTTAGAGAAATGGCCTATGATCGTGACAACGGGCCATTAGAGATAAGTCTAGCATGTAGTGGCGCTTAATGACTCAAACCCGTCTACCGTACGTCGGCTTACTAGCATGGGGTAGTGTATGTGGTTCCTGATATGATTCGGGGGAGATAGGCTAGGGAACTTGACCATATGCACCTAGTGATATATGTCTGCCCCACCTAAAGCATGAGATTAGTTTAATAGGGAACATGACCTTAAGCGATATAGGAAGAGTAATTAGGTTAACACATTTCTCTCTTACTGCTCACAACCTTTATTTTAATTTCTTTTGTTTTTCATTTCATTTAGTTTAAATTCACCAATAAATCAATTCTCTTCTTATTAATTAGTGACATTAGACTTAGATATAATCCGCACCACATAGCTCTTGGGACGACCTCAGAGTTACCATTACTAGCCTACACACGACCGGATTCTCTGTCTGTTAGTGCATAAGGTAGACCATATGTAAACGAGTAAATTATAAATATTAAAACCTGGTCAGTAAAACCTGCATCATGTATTTATACTCAACGTCTAGCCAAGCCTCCATCGCGGATATACAAGTTCCGCGATGGTAACTTGTGTCGCGTTACAACATACTTTACACAACATACCCTAAACTATGATAAAATATAAATAGAAGTCCCTAACAAATGATTTACACTTTTCGTGTTCCAACAATCTCCCCCTAAGGGTAGATCATTCGGGTCTTTTATTTATGGGTATTCGGTTGGGCCAGCTTCGACATCCGATCCTTTGTTCCATTCTTCTCCATGATGCACGATGCGTAAGCCTTTCCCTGATCACTTTTACAACTCTGGTCAACATACGATGATTGCTTGCAGTCATTTCAATCTGCAACTTTTCCACATGCCTCTTAATTTGCTCAAGTTTCCTTAGTATCCATAATAGAGTACCAAAGGAGAACTTTGCTACTTCAACGACCCTAAACAATCTTTTCTGCTTTTTTTCGGTCACATATACAACACAAAATCCAAGGCCGGGTCTAGTGAAGCAAGTCCAACACTTGATCTTTTGAATACCGATGCAAGCTAACATTGGAGGAGTCAAGTTGACTTTCCTTTGATAGCTTTCAATCACCATATGGAAGTCTTCAATGTGAGCTACTACAACATAAGCTTTCATGAAGAGGAGAACTGATTCAATCACGTCTTGATCAATTGTGTGTTTGACTAGAAATAACTTGATGTGACATTGCTTGATATGGAAAGAGTTCTTGCATGTTTTCCTGTCAGTCCTGGCGGAACTCTCAGGGTACATGGGCGGAACCCATTCTAGGGTTCCGCCGGATCCGCCAGACTGCTGGTTGGTTTGGCTATAAATACCAAGCCACTTGCAAGAATTCACCCATCACTTTAGGACATATATTTCACATATTCTCTAATCTAACTTAGTAACATTTGACTTGTGTGATTCTCTTATGTAGCAAAGGAGTTCACAAGTTCTTCCAAGAAGTTACAAGTTTCAACTCAAAAGTTGCAAGACTTGTTAGCTTTGTTATGTATGAACTTTGGTAGTTTATACCTCATTTGTATCTTGTGTAGAAGTGACTGGTTAGTATTTTAGGCCTCAAAATACATAGTGTGACGGGAGTTGTTGTACCCTTGTAAAAGAACTATCGGGAGTGGTTGTATCCTTGTAAAAGAACTCGATATCTAGCTTAGTGTCGGAAATAGTGGATAGGCGACGTTAGGTGTCACAACTCACCATTTCAGGTCATTTCAGGTCATTTCCCGAACTTTGGAAAAACACTATTCATCAAACACTATTCATCAAAACACTATTCATCGTTTTCGAGGTCAATTTGATATTCTGAGAAACTTTTGGGAAATTTACTATTCACTGAATACTATTCATTTCTGGAAAAGTTTTCACTATTCACTTGCATTACTCATTTCATCGTAAATTTAGTTTACGGGTATTCAAATTCGCGTAACCTGATTGGTTTAGGTGCGAATTCATTTCATTAGTGCTAAGGACACTGCATACGGACTGGAGATAGTCTGCATATCATCATAACAGCATATTTATGTTATACCACTCTTAGGATTTTCAAATTTGTATATTTGATACATTTAACGTTTTCCTTATAATTAATTATAAATAAACGTTAACATCCGGTTTATACACGACGAATATATCTAAATTATCCCACAATGGTCCCGACATATTTTTATATCCATTTTAACATCATAAAAGTTATAACATTCAGTTACCCAGTATTTTGGAAATTTATTTTATTTATAACGTACGCTTATGAATATAACGACGGTTTTCGTGAAAACTAAACAATAATCACCTGATCACTCAGTAATTGTACCCAACATATTTTCAACATATTTTTTTTATCATTATTATGACTTTATTTTGTCCCGGTTAACTTCGTGAACATTTATCTCTAGAAAACTCGGTACCCGGTAGCACCAAAAACACAACTTAATCAAATCTAACACATATAAATTCCAAGTTAATGCATTAATTACCCAATCTTATCATTCATTCTTCCACATGCCGCCCCCCCCCCCCTCCTCCTAATTCTTTCATTGTTGACTATTATGACTAACTAAATCTTATCAAGACTATATAGATATTTTTACCACACTTTATTCATATAATATCAAGAAACTAGCAAGAAACTCTTTCATCTTATCCTATCCTCTCATTTTGCTCGTTAACCACAAGGATCAAGCAATACTCCATCATTTTTCATAAGATCAAGTGCAATCAATCCATTTTGTTGGTCTAAGTAAGGTTTTGATTTCAAAACCATAAGGGTTACTAAGTTTTCATCTCTACAAGCCTTCCAATATTTCAAGTAAGTTTACAAAAATTATTTTTATGATTTTACTATGATTCTTTCATGCTCATATGATTTATTTCAAGGTTTTCATGCATTTGTTGTTATATACCACTCTTTATATATTTTTTCTCAAGTTACAAACCCTAGAAAGTTTATATAAGTAACTCCTTGATTGATTAGCTTGATTGAGGTTGTTTAGAAAGCCATGATACCCTAAGAAGGTATATGGTAGGACTAGATTAGTTTTTGTGGTGATTGAAAGTGGTTGGATGAAGTTTTGGACTTGTTTTAAACCTTGGAAATGATTTTTACAACATATACAAAACCCGCTGTAAGAAAAATGAAAACGTGGGAAACTCAGTAACTTTTGGGTTATTTTTGGCCAAATATTTAGAAAATACACTCCGAGACGAAGCCGTGGCCGAAAACGGGGATAAAAACAAGTTAATAACGAAGGAGATACGATTTTTATGAGTTTAATGACAAAAATTGATTTTCCGGAAAAATAGTTGCTGAATGGAAACATTCATCAGCCTATTTGAGGCGTTTGGCGAAACCTAAATGAACCGTGCTATTAAAAATGTACAAGTATATTTTTTTACGAAACCGTGGACATAAAATACGAAGGAAACGAGCTTATAACGACCGAGATACTCACATTTCAAACTATATATATACACTATAATGTGACAGCTTTTAAATCTAGAAAAGTTAGTACGTACTAAGTATATATTTTCAAGTAACGTCAATTGAAGGGCCGTTTTCATTAACCGCTGAGACATGTAATATCATGAGTTACTTTCACGTCGAAGAGACGACTTCAAAGGTTTTCAAAATGTCAAACCAAGCACTAATCTTAACACTATATATATATATATATATATACATTTACAAAAATAGTCACTACGTACTAAATTCTAGATTTTCTAGAAATATTAACGCCAAAACTACGTAGTAACTAGATTTATAAAAATAATACCAAGTACTCAATTTTATAACTAATGAAGTATTAGTTATTACAAGTATATTTTTATCACTACAAGGCGTTATTTCAAGGATTTCAACCCGAAGATTTCAACACTAACATGGAAACATACGATATATATATAAGTATATATATTACAACTAGCTTTATTTTTCTAATAGCAATATTTTTCCTAAGTCTTGAAATATATATTTTTGATAACACAAGTGTTTTTCCAAAGAGTAGAGTGGTATAGGAACATGTGCATGGACATTCATAACATCATTTCATGATCTAAAGTAGATCGTTCATCATTCATATTAGGTTGCGGCTAGTGTGCGCGCCTTGTTTTTCAACTCATTACATGTTCATGGTACCATCATTGCATCATATCAGGTGAGTCATAGCCCCACTTTTACTTGTTAAATTTCTTTATAAACTCTTTGGGGGAGATACATGCTTCAATACTTGTTCTATGCTTTTATACGATTTGAATTACTTCTGGGGGAGAATACACTGCTTTAATTATTTTTGTACAATGCCAAAGTATTACAAATTCCTTACATTGCTTAAGTTGCCTTATTACTACCACGTCATGACAAGTCCCCTTTATTTCATGGACCGTTAATTAAGATTCAAGCGAGAGTGAGTGAATAGATCTATTGAGGGTGACTCCTCCATTCGTGTTTCGGTTGCTCCAACGGAATTATGAATGCATTTCATTTCTAATTTATTGAGTGTCTGGTAAATACTCATTTGGGGCAGGATTTAGTACGTCTAGCTTCGGGGTCATGAGCTTAAGAGACAATGTAGCACTTTTGACATTTATGTCGGTTCACTTTATACTTGTGGCTATTGTACATACAAAATTACTGATAAATTCCCGATACCTTTGCATCAAGTCTTATTACTGAAATACGATGCCTTTGCATCAAGTCTTATTACTGAAATACGATGCCTTTGCATCAACTTTATTACTGAATTACGATGCTTTTGCACCAATCTTATTACTTTTGTTTACACAAACCAAACTTAATACTTTTGGCAGTGGGTCGTAAACACACAGGTTACAAGTCTCTTATGGCGAGACCTGTAACTGAGTGGATTTACGATGCCTTTGCTGGGACAACTTCATCCATATGCATTACATTCTTTTTCACAAGACTCTATGAACTCACCAACCATTGTGTTGACACTTTAGCATGTATTTTCAGGTATTAAGTAATGGCACGCTACAGGAGGTTTTGGCAGGGCATGGCATGGTCATAGAAGACTCTGATTATTCATTTGGGGACCGTTTTAAATTATTTTAAGGGCCTACTTCCGCATTACTTTTAACGATGTAAATTCAACAATTTGATTTAACTATTTTATTTTAAATGATTCAAGTGCAAACCATTTTTGAACTAGTGTTGTGATATCAATTGAGTTACACCCCAGCTACATGTATGCTTCCGCTGGACCCGATTTTGGGGGTGTGACATTAGGTTGGTTCTACCTTGAACTAGGACCCGGTATCTAGCTTTGTACCGGATAAAGTGTAAGCGACGATTGTAAAGGTTTCTCCACCCGTGAAAGGAGCTTGTTGACTAGTGCTTGAAACTCTCGAGTTGGAACCTCGGGGCGTGGATGTAGGGCAAGGAAAAAGAGTCCTTGTAGCCGAACCACGATAAACAATCGTGTTGTGGTTTGATCGTTTCTTTCTTTGTCTTTGCATATTACATATTGTCTTTAGTTAGAATTGTTAATTACACACAAAGCTTTTCAAAGATTAACAAGTAATTTGAGTTTATATCTTTGACGAAACGTAAAGTTTTTAAAAGATAATTAAGTTAAAAAGCGGTAAACTATTCAACCCCCCTTCTAGTTTTCCACAATTGGCATCAGGAGCTACGTTACTCAAGATCTTTAAAATATATTGTATTTTTAAACTTGGATCGATCCATGGATTTTGAAAATCTCAAAGAAGGGCAACCTATTCAAAAGCCACCGCTATTTGTAAAAGAAAACTTCCTTGAATGGAAAAGTAAATTTGAAAACTATGTGAAATCAATTGATCAAGATCTTTGGCATATTATTTCTATTGGCGATTTCAAACCAACGAAAACAAGTTTTGAAAATCAAGATGACTATCTTAAACTTGATAAAAACACTAAAGCTAAGATAATGATTTATAAAGCTTTACCAAGGACCGAATATGAAAGAGTGTATTTTTGTCAAACGGCTAATGATATTTGAAAAAATATGTTAAACTTTCATCAAGAAATATGTCAAGTCAGAGATGATAAATTTGATCTCACATATGAATTAGAAGTCTTAGAAAAATTAATAGATTGACATTTAGTTGAAATAAATACTGTGCTACTAGTTTAAATGTTTTAAATGAAGGTGTAAGTGAAGATGATTACTTATGTCGAGCTCAAAGTGGCCTTGCTTACGATTCATGGAATGACACGGATGAAGATGAAGCCAACTATCTGGTTTGTGATTCTTAACTAGATAAAACATCAAGCAAGGTACAATTTGAAACCAAACACTTTTGCTTTGACACATTTATCCTAGAGTTTTCTAAACTAGAAAATGAGTCTAAACTTTTATGGAACATGGACCTAAAAACTATCTTTAACAATGAACATTCAAAATCTCTTGTGAACAATCTTGAAAAAGAGATAATGTTAGAAGATAAAATGTCTAGACTTGAAAGCAATGTTGAAATTGATCTAGAATGTAAAATATGTCAAGATTACAAATATGAAATTCAAAGACAAAATGAAAAAGGAAAAATGCTTGCTAAATTTGAAGAAAGTTCAAAAGCTCTCAAAAGCTTATTGAAAAGTCAAAAGTCATTTAGAGATAAAACCGGATTAGGATTTGACTCAAATGCATCATCAACAAGTAAAACAAAACAAGTTGTGTTTGTTAAACCTAGGAGAGAATTGTAGGAGTAATTCTATCTCTATTAGGAGCTCATGATAAAAGGATAAAGATATCATGTTCAATACTTTTATATGTTTATCTAACCTCCTTGGATTCATAAGTATTTGAGTTTAGCTCTCTTACGAGTTAAGATAATTTGCTTAAAGATTATCTTCTTGGTGGCTCATCTATGGAGCTTAAAAGGTACACGTCTCTTCAACTTACCTTTCATTGCTTCTTGTTGATTAACATTAAGTTTTGTCATGGGTAATATTAATAGTTTTTACTCTAAGGTGTTTATGTGGTGTAAGTAACAACAAGGACTAGATCCTCCGTGATTAAAGAATTTAGACACTACATCTAGTAGGAGATATAAGGTGTTTTACCTCTTTAAACTTTCGGGAAAAGACACGAGAAACTCTTGAGTAAGTCTCACTTAATACTTGTCTACAAGTGAGCTAACTAAGAATCTCCTAAGTGATTTAACAACCAACACTTTTGTGATGCTTGCAAATCTAGCAAAACCACAACATTTCATAGATGTTTGTAGTACAACATCTTTTGACATTATACCTTATATTTTCAATCGTGTCTTAAATTCAACAACTCTTTTGTTAAAGTTTCATATAAGACACACACAAAGAAAAATAAATCATTTGAATACATTAGGATGATTGGGAGAAAATGATTTATAAACATCTAGGATTTGCACATCAAATTTGACCCATAGTCTTATGATGGTGCATCTCTTGGACATTTACACTCATAGTGTTTCAAGTAAATAAACCTAAAGAGTCGAGGAGTCATTGAATTCAACATTCGATGAAAGACCACCTCCTTCTAAGATATCATCTTTGGTAGATGATGACTTAGTCGAAAATCCAACACTGATAAGATAAGTAAGTCAAGATTAATAACAAGGAAGATGAACTATTAAAAATGAAAAACAACATCTTTTCATCTTGTGTCAAACATTGAGTCAAGCAATATTGACATGGTCATAAAAACTTGAATCATGGGTCATAGTTGTGATTAAAACAAATTTGATAAAAATAGTTTTTGGACATTAGAGTAAAGCAACCATTAAAACAAAATAGATCTTTCAAAATAGAAAATAATGTAAATCTATGAAAGACTTTTTAATAACCTAAGCAAGCTCCAAAAACAAGGAATAATCACTCAAAGACATTTCTAGTTATTCACAAGTTCACAATGATTAAGTCTTTTATGACTTATCAAGAATGAGATTAGTGAATCCGTAGGTAAAACTAAACATAGAGAAATGTTTGGAAGTTTACTTGTTCTCACAATAAATAGATCCAACATTATGTTTAGTGCTTGTCTATGTGCTCGTTTTTAGAGAAGATCCTAAAACAACTCTTTGGAAAGAGCTTTTTTGGATACATCAAAAGGCACTACACAACTAGGATTATGGTATCCCAAAAGAACGGGAATAGAAACCATAGTGTATGCCAAATGTAATTATGTCGGTAATAAGTTGATAAGAAAAGCACAAGTGGTACTTGCACTTTTATACTTACTTATCTAATGATTCTCCAAAATGCTTAAGGTTCTCAAATTAGTATCGGATGAATAAGCACGTCAACAAGCTCCACTAGAACAAGCAAACCCGCGTCAACAAACGGAATTCCTCTTTTCAACAATTTTATCCCCTCAACAAAGGAAGCATCGACTTCAGCGACAATCCAATCCATTATGTTTTTAATTGACATATTGTGATCCATCATCATCGCCTTGGTAAAAATGTTCATTGAGGAACATCTCAACCAAGAAAGTCTTACTCGATAACCATATTGTCGACGTTTTCACGAAACCTCTTGAATAAGAATCATTCATCCTCCCTAGGCTTAGTTAAAGACTCATGAGACCTAAAACCTTAGTTTTGAACATTAGGATAAAACCACAAAAATCAAGACAAATCCTTTTTATTTTTTCCTCTGTTGAACCCGCGGAACCCTAAGACCAAACGGGCGGAACCCTCCCTTTGGTTCCGCCTGGTCCACCGAATTTGCAGCATGTTTTTATTTTAAATTCAAAACCAAACACCTCTTAACCCACAACTTCAACTTACAAACAGCTATCACTTACTCACAAACACCTTACCACACGAAAATTAGGGCTCTTACTCACATCTCTTCCAATCCAATCAACTTTGTAAGTATTCTTATCATAATTGCATTTTCAATCAAAGTCTATCACTTTCATCTACATACATTAACTAGAATCTTAGGGTTTATGCATAAACTTGTTGATTCATGAAAAACCTTGGTTGTAAACTAATCATAATTTCCATTAGTTAGGAATTGTATCTTCTTTGTTATTATCATGATTTACCAAACACACCAAGTTCATTGTCTTTTAAAAGTCACTAGAACACCACCTTTCACCACATTGTTAAAACAAATGAAAAACGTCATTGAAACATCACTTGCATAATGTCTCTTGAATGCTAATGGGAATACATAACTAATATGTATTTTCAGGTACATTCAAACGAAGCTATATTGAATTAGGAGCGTTTGGGTTATCTTTTGTTTTGTAACATAACTTGCATTACAAAAATGTTTCAAGCATCAAAATGAGTCAAGATAACCGCACCTCCACATTGTTTTCATATAGGCTTATACTAGAACATCCACATTACAAAAGTCATTAATTTAAACTTAAATTTTGTGTTTTCTAGGAATCAACATGCCTCCCGTAACATTCTCCGATCACAAGGAAACTCTTAATTACTTACCCAAACACCATAGGACCAAAGGCCTTACTAAAGATCAAGTTGAAACCTTTAAGAGTCTAGAAAAACGCTATGTTCATGAAGGAAGAACCATTGATCCATCCTTCCTAAAAGGAACATCTATTCGCCAAAACTTTGCTGCAATCAACTTTGATTGCCTACTAGACATCGATGAGCAAATTTGTCCTAGGTTCATCTTAGAATTCTATGCAACCATAAGCCTTTTCTTTGATGAAGATGGTGAGATCTCACTAACCTTTACAACCAATCAAGTACCAAATATCATACCCTTGAAAGATTTTGAAATAATTCTTGGTGTCCCTAATATTGGTACATGTCTCTACACGGATAAGTGGCCTCTTTCTAGTCTTGATTCCATTGAGCGTTTTCATCCATACGGCACTCCTCTTGCTAATAAGGAAGAAATTCACGAGCATCTCTTTGTTAGGACCTCAACAACTAGGAAGAATCGTTCGGGAAAGGAGGTAGATAAGGACCCTTTTGGTATGGAACTCAATGAGCTTAAACCATAATTTAAGAAATGGGAAGAAATTCTTAGAGCCAACGTTATAAGTTCCATAGGAAATGGAGATCATGTCAACATATGTCTTAGCTACATGCTCTATAGCATTTCCACCGGTCAACCTTTTAACTTAGCCTATTACCTTGCCAAAAGAATGGCCGACATATCCTTGGTAGGAACAACCGCTCTTCCTTATAGAATGCTTCTCACCCACCTCTTTAGAGCAATCTTGCCCATTCCTCCTAATGATAAGGGAATGTGCCTTGATTACTCTCTCGTTCCTCACATTTTTGTCCCTCTAAGTGATAAAAGAGTCTTCAAAGTTAAGGGCAAGTGTACTCGCTCTCCTTCACCATCATCCTCATCATCCAATATAAGCGATGACGATAAACTTCCTAACTCTAAGTTACCCCCTTTAGACTACCTTCAAGAACTTCCCGTAATTAGCAATGCATCCGAAGAGTTCAAGCAAACCAAAGGAATGTTCAAGTGCTTTGGAAGGTACCTAGGAAAGCTCAAGAGGAAGATAGACCAGTTGTGAGATGTGTGATTAAGGAGTGTTTGGCTTATGAAGGTTTTAGAACTTTGTATGTGTTAAACTATGTGATTTATATTGCTTTTTACTTCCATGCTTTAGTATTTTTGTCGGACTATGTTTTGTATGAGACTTTATGCATATTGACGATATTTGAGGTGTTTGTCAATTGTTCATGCATATGGAAATTTTCACTAAGTATAGTGAAATTCGCTAGCCCCCGGTCAAAGTCCTATGATATGAATGTCTACATGTCCATTTTTTGCATTTCCTAATCAGACATATAATAAATTTTCATTTTTAAGAATTTTTGAAAAATTTGAAAATCGTCTCGACCCTCAAAAAGATGGACTGCCTTGTTTTTCAGGTCTGGCGGATACGGCGGAACCCTCAGATGGGTTCCGCCCGTGTAAATTTTTGGGCAACCCAGTTTTGGCCCAACGAACCAGACGGAACCCAAAACAGGGTTCCGCCTGTGTTTCACGAGGGTTCCGCCAGTCACCTGCAGAAAATTTTTGTCATTTTTATGAATTTCAAAATTTGTTAAATGTCAAATCTTTATCTTTAATGAGAAACATCTTTCCTTACTTCGAATAAACATATTAGGATCACTCTCACTCACTAGAACAATTAGGAAGTCATTTCCCGCCATAAATTCAAATTCAAACATAACTAACCAAAGGAACCCTTAAAAAGGATCCTTCAAACCCTTAGAACATTTTCAACCAAATCACTTCCCATGATCACTTAGCATTGAGTGCATAAGTTAGTCTTTCACTCCACCCAATTCCATTGGATTGACATCCAATGATTTAACATGTTAGAAACCTCAACATTTGTATGGTAGAACATCAAATCCAAACATCCCTTCTAACATCTCTTCCACTCTATAAATTTGACAATTTTGCAACACTTCAAATCACACCATCACCATCAAAATTTCTTCTCTCAAAGCTTCAAAACCACATCTTTGAAATGACTAAATCCAACACCTCATCCGAATCGTCAAAATCCCTTGCAAAAACCGCTAGGATTAGTGTTAAACCTTGTTGCTTCAACAAAACCATCAAATCAAGCTCATCATCATCAAGTGATGCATCACTTGAGATCTCTTCACCTATCCAAGATTTCCTTAACCTTACTACCTCAACACCTTGCAATACCAATGTGATCACTATACAAGATTTGCTTAATCTTGCTACTCCAACACCCTCTCCAACACATTGCAACACCAACATAGCCACTATTTCGCCACTAACAAGACCTTCAAGTGATTCAACATCACCTTATCAACAAAATCAACCATCAAAAACTCCATCACCTCAATCACCAACACTTACACCAATGGAACTTTTCCATACACCACCAACATCACCACTACCCTATATGGAAACTTTAGAAGACCTATCACCTAAATCATCTAGCCCTCCATCACTGTCACTCTTTGACACCATTGCTCAAATGGAAACCCAACAACAACCAAGTGAGCAATTAGATGATGAACCTCATCAACCATCATTGGTTGAACGTTTGGCTTACCGTTATGCTAGACCATCAATTTTTGCACAATATCAAGGTCATACACACCTACAATCATTTGTGTTTCACCCCATTTACAAAGACCTTTATGGTAATCCTTCCGGAGAACCAAGCTTCCGCCACTTTGTTCAACAACAAGAACAACCACAACAAGAACCACCACAACAAGTCCCGCAACAACAAGAACAACAACAATCACCACAACAACAAAAACCACCACCACAAGAGCATTCCCAACACTTTGAATCTCTATTTCCTTCTTATAAGAAAATAGAAGCATCCATATGGGAAAAATCTCCAAACCTTAATGATGAAATGGACACTCATTTAAACCACCTTAATGCCTTCAAGCGTATGGTTGACTCTCAAATCAACCATATTATGGTTTTACAAACAACGTTACACTCATCTAGTGAAGGAACCAAAAACACCTCCCAACCATCAACATTTGCTCTTTCAAGTTCATATGATCCACCACGAACAAATCAAACCTCTCTTCCACCAAACTTTCCCCGCCATGATTGCGGACATTGCGAAAGAACCGCTCACATTAGTGAAGGGTGTCGAACGGATATTCGCATGCTAACCGAAGAAATGAGGTTTATCCTAAACCACATTTTGGACCGCCTAGAATCCTTGTCTCACCCACCTCAAGTTTAGAGTCTCCAACAATGATAGAGTCTCATCCGTAGTAGCACCAAAAACACAACCTAACAAGCCAAAACACTCATCATCATCTACCTTAAACCATTCTTTAGGAGGATGTTTCTCATTAAGGACTATGATGTTTTTTATTTCTTTTTATTTTCTTTTCCTTTAAAGTAGGATGTTATCTTCCTAATTTCTTGTCTTTGACTTTCTAAAAAGTCAAATTTTACATGAAATGAATTTCATTCTACTATAAGGTATGCATTGTTTGTTGACCATTTAGTTATTGTGAGTAAACTTTGCCTTGCTATGGTAGCGTACATATATCTTGTGTTTTAGAAACTAACCTTCCTTTTTGTAGGATCATTGTCCATGTATTCCTTTCTTGATACTCCATTTAGGGGAGTAATATTCAAGGGGGAGCATGAGAATTGCATTATTCTGTTTCGCAACTCTTATTTGTGCTTTTGACAAAAAGAGCTTTCATGACTTGTTCTACACGTGTCTTGTGCGGAAACTAACATTTTTTTTGTAGGTTCAAAATCCATGTTTCCTATCTTGGCACTCCTTTTAGGGGGAGTATTGTCCAAGGGGGAGCATTTGCATCATTTCGCTCAGCAACTTTTCTTTTTGTTTCGACAAAAAGGGGGAGAAAATATATCTAAACTTTTAAAACTTAAAATGATTTTCATAAATTAAGTAAAACAAGTTTGGATATAAACTTTTTAAAGACTTCACACTATAATTAGTGATTTACTTAAAAACAAAGTTTATGTTTTGTCATCAACAAAAAGGGGGAGATTGTTAATACAAATATCGCCTAAAAACGTTAATTATATTTTACGATCTTTGCTAAGTTTTGTTAAAGACAAAGTGTAAACTTTAGTTTCTAAGTAAAACATGATTATAGTTTAAGTCTTACATACAATTACATTTTCATATAAAACATTACATTTACTTATTTCTTAATATAGTATATGTTACATCACATCATGCATTTATGGAAAGCTTATGTGTTTGACTCTCCATAAGACCTCTTACACAATTGTGTGTTTGACTCTCCATAAAACTTCTTACACAATTGTGTGTTTGACTAGAAATAACTTGATGTGACATTGCTTGATATGGAAAGAGTTCTTGCATGTTTTCCTGTCAGTCCTGGCGGAACCCTCAGGGTACATGGGCAGAACCCATTCTAGGGTTTTGCCGGATCCGCCAGACTGCTGGTTGGTTTGGCTATAAATACCAAGCCACTTGCAAGAATTCACCCATCACTTTAGGACATATATTTCACATATTCTCTCATCTAACTTAGTAACATTTGACTTGTGTGATTCTATTATGTAGAAAAGGAGTTCACAAGTTCTTCCAAGAAGTTACAAGTTTCAACTCAAAAGTTGCAAGACTTGTTAGCTTTGTTATGTATGAACTTTGGTAGTTTATACTTCATTTGTATCTTGTGTAGAAGTGACTGGTTAGTATTTTAGGCCTCAAAATACATAGTGTGACGGGAGTTGTTGTACCCTTGTAAAAGAACTATCGGGAGTGGTTGTATCCTTGTAAAAGAACTCGACATCTAGCTTAGTGCTGGAAATAGTGGATAGGCAACGTTAGGTTGGTTCTACCTTGAACTAGGACCCGGTATCTAGCTTTGTACCGGATAAAGTGTAAGCGACGATTGTAAAGGTTTCTCCACCCGTGAAAGGAGCTTGTTGACTAGTGCTTGAAACTCTCGAGTTGGAAATTCGGGGCGTGGATGTAGGACAAGGAAAAAGAGTCCTTGTAGCCGAACCACGATAAACAATCGTGTTGTGGTTTGATCGTTTCTTTCTTTGTCTTTGCATATTACATATTGTCTTTAGTTAGAATTGTTAATTACACACAAAGCTTTTCAAAGATTAACAAGTAATTTGAGTTTATATCTTTGACAAAACGTAAAGTTTTTAAAAGATAATTAAGTTAAAAAGCGGTAAACTATTCAACCCCCCTTCTAGTTTTCCACAGAAACCATAGTGTATGCCGACTCGGATCATGCCGGTGACTATGTTGATAGAAAAAGTACAAGTGGTATTTGTACTTTTGTTGGACATTGTCTCACCTCATGGTTCTCAAAGAAACAAACGGCACTCGCAATATCAACAACGGAAGCCGAATACGTGTCGGCCGAAAAAGCATGTCAACAAGCTCTTTGGATGAAGCAAGCGCTCGTGGACTACGGAATTGTGACTAAAGACATATCTATCCTTTGAGACAACAAAGGAGCCATCGACCTTAGTAAAAATCCAGTCCAACATGCTCGTACTAAACATATAGAAATTCGTCATCATTTCCTTCGTGACAATGTTCAAAAAGGAAACATCTCCATCGAAAAAGTATCCTTCGAAGACAACATTGCCGACATCCTTACAAAACCTCTTAAACGTGAACCATTTAATCTTCTTAGACTAGGACTAGGACTTATGGAACCTACTTCATAGTTCAAATGTTAAATAAAATCGTAGAAATCAAAAACAAAATATTTCACTTCCTTAAACTGCAGGACTGGCGGAACCAATAAACACAACGGGCGGATCCCTATGTTCAGTTCCGCCCAGTCCGCCAACCACCTGCACAGGTTCTCTTTTTATATAATAAATCATACAAGCCCCATACCTTATACCACTCACCAAAAATAGTTACTATTCACTTCTACATCCATTTTCACACGAAAATTAGGGTTCTTGCTCAACCATTCTTCATTCCTACCATCATTGTAAGTATTCTAAACACAATTACTCTCCTGATCTATGTCTAGGAAGCTCTATTTATGCACAAAAGCTAAAACTTGGGGTAATGCATCAACTTAGGAATTCATGAAGAAAATTTATCATAAACAAAACAATCTATGTTTTTCATTAGTTAGGAATTGCATCTTGTAACACATTATCACATTGTACCAAACACCCCATGTCAAAATTTTGAAAAATCTTCTCACATTTAGGAAAAATAGCTTTTCATTGATAATACAAAATAAAAATGTTATGTTTATAACATCACTTGCATTACGTCTCTTGAAAGCTAAAGGGAATACATAACTAATATGTATTTTCGGGTACTTTCAACCGTTGCTACATTGAACTAGGAGCATTTGGATTATCTCAAAATTTACACAAAAGTTGCATAAGTAAAACCATTTTAACATTAAAATGAGTCGAGATAATCACAACTCCATATTGTTTTCATATAGGCACACACTAGAATTTTTGATATTTATACCACTACTTACATAAAATTTTGATAATTATGTTTCTAGGTTCATCATGCCTCCCGTAACCTTCTATGACCACAAAGACACCAGTCACACCACCAAATACCTACCCAAACACCACAAGACCAAAGGACTAACCTCGGCCCAAGTAGAAATCTTTAAGAACCTTGAGAGGCGTTATGTTCATGAGGGTAGAAACATTGATCCTACTTTCCTTGCCGGAACCAACATTAGGGAAAAACTCTCTTTTATTGGCTTTGATTGTCTCTTAGACATAGATGAGCCAATTTGTCCTCGTTTCATTCTAGAATTCTATGCTTCCGTGACCCTTAGCATGGATAATGATGGTCTCATGTCACTAAACTTCTCTATCAACCAAAATGAGTTTGAAATCACTTTAGCTCAATTTGCTCAAGTCCTTCGTGTTCCAAATCGGGGCACATGTCTTTACACCGATAAATGGCCACTTTCAACTCTTGACTCAATCCATGACCGCATTCATCCTTATGATACCCCTTTAGTGAGAAAAGAGGAAATTTGTGACAATCTTTTTGTTAGGACTACTCATACTAGGAGAACCCGGGGAGGAGAGGAAGTTGCCAAAGACCCCTTTGGAATGGAGCTCAATGAATTGAGACCACAATTCTTGAAGTGGGAGGAAATCATTAGGGCCAATGTCATTAGCACTTTAGGAAATAGGGACAACATCAACACTTGTCTTTCCTACATGCTCTACAGTGTTTCCACCCGACAAACCTTCAACTTAGCCTACTACATTGCCAAAAGGATGGCAAACATCTCAGTTCAAGGTACCACCACTCTTCCAAACGGGATGCTTCTTACCCGTCTTTTTAGGTTTTGTGAACCCATTCCTCCATCTCCGAAAGGTCGTCTCCTAGATTATCCTCTCATTCCTCATACCTTTGTGCCATTAAGTGATGAGCGAGTCTGCAAAGGCAAAGGTAAACGTCCTCACCCTCCAACCTCATCATCATCCTCCATGAGTGAAGACGGCAATCTACCAAACTCTAGGCTCCCTCCTCTTGAGTACCTCTCACAACTTCCAACCATTGAGAATGAGTCGGAGGGTACAAACAGACCAAGGGCATGTGGAAATGCTTTGGGAGATACCTTGGGAAGATCTACAAGAAGGTGAACAAGAAATGAGCAAGATAAGAGGGTGTTTGGCACAAGAGTGTGTTTAAACAATTTGGTCATCAAAACAATGTTATGTTATGATTTTATGATGTCTTAGGATGATATTATGTTGTTGGATTATGTTTGAACTAACCAAACTTGCAGGGGATAAGAATTTGGTACTATGCTATTTTCACTTTTCGGCTAATATTTTGAGTGCTAGAATCGCTCTCTCAAACTATATAGGTAAGCATGTTTATACCTGCAATTTTTGTTTCTTTCATCTACAAAAAATTGATTGCTTAAGTTTTAGGAAAAATTTTGGAATTCGGAAAACTCACGTGCTCGTAAAATGCACTCTGTCTCGATTCTGAGGCTCCACGGATACGGCGGAACCCAACATTTGGTTCTGTCCGTGTTAAAACTTGGTTCCTCCAAGTTAACTGCCGACGGATACGGCGAATCCCAAAAATGGGTTCCGTCTGTGTTGTCGCAGGGTTCCGCGGATCATCTGCAATTTTTGCTTCTTGAATTTTTGGAATTTTTCTAGCAATCCTTAGGATCCAAACTTGCTTCCTACATGCTAGCAATCCTTTAGTAATTCTAGATCTATCTAATCACCCATTAACCTATAGCATCATCATTCCCGCCAAAAATTCAAAATTGCCTTAACTAACCCAAGGAACCTTTACAATATAAGGAAGGAACCATTCCTTGGTTCCTCCCAATCCGTGGAACAACCTGACAACATGTATCCACCATGATCACATAGCATTTACTTCCCCACTTAGTCTTTCACTCCATCCAACTCCATTGGATTGACTTCCAATGATTTGACAACTTCTTGGAACTCTTCAATATGATTAGAAACCTCCAACATTGTATGGATCAACATCAAATCCAATCACCAATTTCCATGTCTTGCTCCTCCTATAAATTGATCAACTGTTGGATCGATATACTCTGACCAAACTACTTTGTAGCTTGTAAGGGTTTAATAATATTAAGTAAACTCAACACTATTAATATTGAAACACTGTTTGACCTTGTAAAGTATGCGGAATCTACTAACACAAAGCTTAAGAAGAACTTTTATATTAAATCAAACTTGAACCTGCTTTGTTACACAGATTCACTAACAATCCCTAACTATTATCGACTTTATAAAGCTCTAAAACTCTTAGAACTTCGACTAAAAACATATATCCCTAATACCATCATAAGGCTCCTTATATAGATAACCTTAAGTCGGTTTACATCATATATCTTAAACGACAAGTAATTATCCCTAACTAATTCTAGAATATTCGTTCAATATTACATAATAATCCTTTAATCAATATTGCAATTAAGTCCTTATACTCTTCGAAGTACTTTGAACAATCTTCAATAAACAGCAGTACTTTGACTTTAATCTTCAAGCAGCACTTTGACTTAAATCTTCAAGCAGCAGTACTTTGACATACAGAAGTACCTTGATCTTTTATATCCCAACACCAACAATGCATACATCCAATTCACACCACCCCATTCACTTCTCTTAAATCTCATACTTGTAATCCTACCAAAGTCTTGCAATGACAAAATCCACCACCTCATCCGAATCATCAAGACCAATTAGGAGAACCGCTAGAATAAGTGTAAAACCTTATTGTTTCAACAAAACCATCCAAGTTAGCTCATCATCATCAAGTGATTCATCCCTCAATATTTCATCACCCATCAATGATAACAACTTCCTAAACCTTGCTACTCCAACACCATCTCCAAATCCTTGCATTATCAACAAAATCACCACTCCTCCACCAACCATAACTCCAAGTGATCCAACACCACCTTCGGCACCAAGTCAACCTTCAAAAACTCCATCACCTCAATCACCAAAAATGACACCAATGGAACTCTTCAAAACACCACCAACATCACCATATCCATTTATGGAAACTTTGGATGACCTTCACCAAGATCATCAAATCCACCACCATTGCCACTTTTTGATACTATGGAACAAATGGAAACTCAACAACAACCTAGGTCTCACCCAAGTAACCCATTGGAGGAAAAACCTCATCAACCATCGCTAATAGAGCGTTTAGCTTACAAGCATGCTAGACCTTCCTTGTTTCCACAAGATCAAGATCATCCTCATCAACAACCATTGTTGTTTCATCCAATCTACAATGACCTCCACGGCTCTTTATAGACAACCAAGCTTTCATCATCATGATCAACAACAACAACCACCTCATGACTCCTCCAACCGGTTTGAATCCATATTTCATACCTATGAGGAAATTGAAGCTTCCTTGTGGACCAAATCTCCAAACTCTCATAAAGAACTCAATACTATCTTGGAAAGCCTCTATGCTTTCAAGCACATGATTGATTCTCATCTCACCCAAGCAATGGACTTCCAAACCGCAATGTACTCATCCATTGTAGGAAATCGACACACCTCTCAACCATCCACCTTTGCTCCCGCAACAAATGTTTCAACAACCACCAATGATTCACCAACTCCAAACCAAGTTCCTCAACCATCACCTCCTCGCCATGGTTGCACCATGTGCGGAAGAACCGCTCACCTAAGTGAGGGTTGCAACATCTTGGTACATCAACTCCAAGATGAAATGAGGTTTATCCTTAACCACGTCTTGGAGCGTCTTAACGCCATCTCTCACTTGCCTCAAGCATAGAGCGTTCTTAGGATCTAATAATGGTAGAATCTCACTTAGGATCCTTTTTATTTGTAGGTGTAGCTTTCATTTCACTTTGTTTGTTTGTACTTTAAATAGTAGACTTTTTCAAGTCTTTAAGTTTGACTTTTTATAGTCAAAATTTAAATTTTACTTGAAATGAAATGGTTCTACTTATCTATAGTGTGTTGGTCATTTTCTTTTGATTATTCATTGTAGTTGTCATATGATGCATACTTACTCTCTTATACTTGGCATTATCATCCTTATCTCTACAACAAACTAACCTTTTCTTGTAGGACCAAAATCCATGTATCCTCTCTTGGCACTCTATTTAGGGGGAGTATTGTCCAAGGGGGAGCATTTGGCTTGACAGATTTCTGCTTCGCTACTCTTCTTTTTGTTTCGACAAAAAGGGGGAGATAGGTTATATATTTTACCAAATCAACTTTTAATACATCATCTAAAATGACAAACTCAAAAGTTGAAATAATAATATGAAATGTAAATTTTCAAAAGGCTAAAAATCTATAATTATCCATTTGCGTAAAAATAAAATCTATGTTTTGTCGTCAACAAAATGGGGGAGATTGTTAATACAAATATCGCCTAAAAACGTTATTTATATTTTACGATCTTTCTTAGTTTTGTTAACTACAAAAGATAAAGTTTATTTTTGGCAAATTATAAATATAGTTTAAAAGTCTTTTACTTAACTTTACTCAAACTACATTTACATGTTTTCACAAAGTCATTTCTAAGCAAAGTATACATTATTTTAAGTACATATATTAAAAATGTCCAATATGTATATTTAGCAAGTTTACTAATTAGTTTGTCATATCAAGATATAAGCAAATAAATTCTTTTAAGTAAAACACTCACTTGCTAAACATTTCAAACAAACATGTTTTGATTCTATACAAAAACTATTTTCACAAGTTTACTTTCTTTTTTAGAAATATCTAAAATTAGAAATAATATGTTAGTTGCATCATTGCTTGCATCACACATGTCCCTTCAAGGAAACATGTGTGTAAGTGTGTAAGAAACATGTTCTATTTTGTAGTGATTGACACTCAAGATCTCAAAGTTGACTTTGGGAAGATCTTGAGAATATTGTGTTAGATTATGAAATATTTTGTGCAGGATTCTGTCAGACATGCTGGCGGAACCCTCGGATACAACGGGCGAAACCAAAGGATGGGTTCCGCCGTATCCGTGGGTTTGTCTGTTTGAAGGCCTATAAATAGCAACTCATTTCTTGAGTTTTGGTTATCACTCTCTATCATATTTCATTGCATATACTTTATTTCTAACTCAGTAAAATTTCATATTTGTGAATCTCTCTTTGTAGCAAGAAGATCACGATCTTACAAGCTTCAACACAACGTTGCAAGACTTGTCTAGCATAGCATTAGTGTAAACTAGTAAAGTTTATACTTCATTGTATTGTATCCATTTGTAGTGATCGGTTAGTATTTTAGTCCTCAAAATACTTAGAGTGTTGGGAGTTGTTGTACCCTTGTAAAAGAACTATCGGGAGTGGTTGTACCCTTGTGAAAGAACTCGACATCTAGCTTTGTTGGGAACGAAGTTTTACTATTTTATCAAGTCTCGGTCATTTGTAATAACTTTTGGTTGCTTAGTTATTATTTACTTTCATTTACATTTTGTATTAAGTTTACTAGGCTTAAGTTATGAAACCCATGGGCCTCCAAGCCCATACGAATTAATGAATGGAAGGAGAGGGAGTGTTTCCCTAGCTCCTTCCCTATAAGTAGAATGCTTAGGTCTCTTGTAAACTTGGTTGGTTATTTGAAATCTTAAGGAAACTTTTGCACTTATATTTCTCTCATTCTCATAATCACCCAAATCCCTATATCTATCTCATTCTTGCTTGTGTGTTATCAATATGGTTACCTAACAAGTGGTATCATTCGCCATATGAAGGTGTAGTTATTGTTTCTCTTTGAACTCGATCCTAAAACTCTTTTTTATTCGTTATTTTTGTTAAAGTTTTGTAGTTTTTGTTTGTTTCTTATTTTCTATCATATCTTTGCTTACAAATTTGTGTTACAAAAACATTACAAATAAAAAGTTTCAATCTTTTAACAAAAACTAACGACTTGTTCTTTTTGTACTATTTTTCGAAATTACTCATAGTTTTGAAAAAGTTTGTCAAGTTTATAACTTTCTTCAAGATTTTGTCAAGTTTGTCAAGTTTGTAGTTCTTAGCATTTGCTGCTCATAGGAATATGGTTGTTTATCAAATGGACGTGAAAATGGCTTTTCTGAATGGACAACTCCGTGAAGTGGTTTACGTCAGTCAACCTGAAGGATTTGTTGATCCAGAACGTCCAAATCATGTCTACAAGCTTAAGAAGTCTCTCTACGGTCTCAAGAAAGCCCCAAGGGCGTGGTATGACAAGTTATCTACATTCTTATTGGCTAATAACTTTACTTTAGGCTCGGTGGACCCAACACTGTTTACAAAAACATACGGGGTGGACTTATTAATTGTTCAAATTTATGTCGATGACATTATTTTTGCTTCAACCAACAAACGTCACTCAATTGATTTTGCAAAATTAATGAAAGATAATTTTGAAATGTCCATGATGGGTGAACTTACGTTCTTTCTAGGACTACAAGTTTATCAATCACCCCGTGGAATTTTCTAAATCAGTCTAAATATGCTCTTGAAATTTTAAAGAAACATGGAATGCAAAGCTGTGATACAATGAATACACCTATGGCCAATTCCACAAAACTAGATGCTGATATTCATGGGACTCTTGTTGACCCTACCAAATACCGAAGTATTATTGGGTCCCTCATGTATCTCACATCTAGCAGACCTAATATAGTATTTGCTATCTATATGTGTTCGCATTATCAGTCTCAACCAACTGAGAAACACCTCAATGAGGCAAAAAGAATCCTTCGATACATAAAGGGAACCATCCATTTGGGAATCTGGTATCCGAAGGATTCTAGTTTTGAACTAATAGGCTTTTCAGACGCTGACCATGCAGGATGTTTAGACACGCGAAAAAGTACATCAGGTGGATTACAGTTTCTTGGAGATAAGCTTGTGTCTTGGCAATCAAAGAAGCAGGACTGCACTTCCCTGTCATCAACAGAATCTGAATACGTAGCTATGTCTGCTTGTTGTGCTCAAGTCATTTGGATGCGATCACAACTTAAAGACTATGGCTACCTATTCAATAAGATTCCGATCTACTGTGATTCCAAAAGTGCCATTGCAATCTCCTGCAACACAGTTCATCACTGCAAATCCAAACACATTGATCTCCGATATCATTTCATCAAGGAGCATGTCGAAAAGGGTACCGTTGAATTATATTTTGTGGGAACTGAGTACCATTTAGCGGACTTACTTACTAAAGCCTTAGCTCCATCAAGGTTTGCTAGTTTAGTTCACCAAATTCGTATGCGATGTTTGACTCCAGAGGATCTGGAAAAGTTTTTAAAACACAAGTAAAAGTCAAACACCAAACAAACTATCTTTGTAAATAATTTTTTCTCAAAATTACAAAAACATCAAAAACACAAAAAGATTTTTTCTATTTTCTACACCAAAAAAAATAAATAAAAAAAAAACAAAAAAAAACACGCAAGTATATCGCTTCCTGTCAACACCTTGTTATTTCTTTATCTTTTACAAGTGTTGAGGGGGAGACACGTTCAAAATTTTTCAATTTTTCAAATCGGTATACTTGCATATTTTCAAAAGATGCGTTGTTTCAGGATTAAATGGATATCTCATGTCTTTTTCTTTTCACAAAAACGATGTCATAAGGAGTATATCTTAGATTATTGCCTTTTGGTTATTTACTTGTATCTAATAATGGACTCATGATGCAAAATTAGTAGTTAAGGGACTAAAAGTGACAAATTTCAAAAGTCCAAAAAAATTTAACACAAACAAACACCCCGTTTTTTCTAAAACATCAAAAAATCAAACAAAACCCCCTATTTGATACCAACGGCTTAAAATCAAACGCAAAATCGGTGCTTCAAATCTTCAACCTGTAAGTTTATTTATGATCTTAAGGGTATTTCAAACATAGGTTTTCGTTTAATCACAAAATTAACGGTTTGATTTCAAGAAATCGTGTTCTTAAATCCTAGGGTTTCGCATATTTCGAAGTTAATCAAAACGTGTTTGGAGGTGAAATTTTTCATAGGGCTTTTGTCCTCAATCATGTTCTAAACGTTCCTATATCAACTAATCGTAATCTAACACATGTTTGAGTGATTTTTGAAAACTAGGGTTTAGGTACGATTTGGGTTTTATTGATTTGTAGTTTGTTTTATTGATTTTGTTGGTGGGATATGTTGTTTTCTGTGATTATAACGTTTTGAATCACTTTAATTGTGACTTAAACCATGTTTGCATAAAATTCGATAGCTAGGGTTTATGTTCATTCCAGGGGTTTCTCGTATGGAATTCATGTAATCCATTATTTGTGCCCAACCTGTTCAAAAGGATTGTTAAGTGTTACATGTTTCATAGATATGTCGAAAGTTTGCATGAACTTATGTTTTTTGATATTATGTTCTTGCCATGTTTCGAAATTGTTGCATATATGATATTTCCATGTTTCTCATTGTTGTTTTTCAACGTTCACAACAGGTTACAACCTTTGGAAACTCAAAATTTCATAAGAAACGTACGTTGCCACAGTTTCGAGATTATTGTATAAGAATTCTTCCGAAATCACTGTTTTCGAAATGGTGGAATTCCTTCGAGAACACACTTGACAAGTGTTTGCGAAAAATCCCTCAAAGTCTTGTTCTTTCGAAAACATCATTAGTTTTCGCGAAAAAGCTTTGAAATTCTTTCGAGAAGACCTGTTCAGTGTGTTTGCGAAAGTATCTCATCAGTGCTCATTTTTCGAGAACGCAAACAGACAAATCTTTCGAAAACACTTAATCTGAGTGTTTGCGAAACTTTCGCAAATTCTGCAATTTTTTGATAAATTATTTCTCGAAAACACTATTTGTGAACTTTTCGAAAACACTTACATTGGGGATTTGCGAAAATTTTACCTGGGTTGCTTTTCGAGAACTCACTTGACATTCTTTCGAAATTATGGATTCATACATGTTTGCGATAAATTGAATTAAATTGTATACTTCGAAATTATTGAATATTGTTATTTCGAAAACATGTAATTCTGATGATGTTTATTATTTTATGTAACGTGTGATGTAATCATGTATCTTGGATGATATTAGTGCCTATGTGAATGTATGTATACTCTATGCTTGATTTCATGATTCTAAAATTATCTAAGTATTCTTCATTTGTCACTTTACATATAATAATTGAACCATTCGTGCTTAAATGATTCTAAATGTTTATCTGTAATCAACCTTGTGATCGTGCTAACGAGTAACAAATCTGGATGTTTGGTTTATGATAATGTCTTTTCAGATTAACATGGCTGAACACAACGAGAATGTCCCTGAACAAACTCTTCCATTGCTCACTATGAATGACATCATTCCTGCTGACTACAACATCACCATTGGCAGAAACAATCCTCGAGTTGACTTCGACAAATTGAGAATTCCTGAGAACTCGTGCAAGATTGTCAAAGATATTCTCCTTGCACATCCATGCAAGTATCTACTCAACAAATCAACTTCAGTTCTAGTGTTCTACCTTCTTCAGTTCTGGCTTACGGCAAAGGTTAACTTAGATGATGAGTCTTTCAATGTTACGCTGGATCGACAAGTCTACACTGTAGATCACGAAGTCCTTCGTACAATCTTCCTACTACCTTAGCCTGAGAATGAATTTGTTCCAATGTTGCCTGAACTGGATCTCCTGGACTTCTTCATTGACCTAGGATACGATGTTCAAGACGACTTACCTCTAATCAAGCATTCCAGATTCAATGCTAAGAACATGCCTCAGCCTTGGAGAACGTTCTATATGTTGGTCGTACAATCAATATCAGGAAGAAAAAGTGGTCACGAACATCCCAGACTTAAGCATTTACAAGTGTTTTGGGGAATGGTGAGTATGTCACCTATTGACTTTGCAATTCCAATAATGAATGATATAGTCTACAACATTCAAACCGAATGTGAAAAGACTATTATCCCGTTCATACGATTCACAAAGCTAATCATTGAACACTTCTGCAAAGATACACCGAAATTCATCAAAAGAATGGGAGATCCAAATGAGCCAAAGAACCTCTTCAAGGACGACTTCACCATTTCTTTTGTCAAAATGACCACGTCTTCTACAAAGCAAAAAGGAATGAGGCTCCCTGAGTACTTTCTTGATGAAAATATCAGGAAAAGTTCAAACTATGTATTCTACGATAATGCGTTTAAAGGGATTCAGGAAGAGACTACCATACAAACTCGAAGTAAAGGAGGTGTGAAATCTGGGAGTACTAGTAGCACCACTGGTTCACTGCAATCAAAGTCAAAGGCTACTCCCAAAACTAAACCTTCCACCAAACCGAAACCTACACCCAAACCTAAGCCTGTAACTAAGCCAAGAAAGAAGATAATACCAAAGCTCACTCTTTGAGATGAACCTACACCGCCACCCTCTGAAAGCGACTCTGAGTTTGACACAGAATCTGAAGAAGAAGAGGAAGACTTTGAACGAAGAGTAAGAGTACCTGAAGAAGCATTTCCAGAAATGGAAATTGCAATACAACAAAGTCTAGAAACCTTTGAAGCAGATAAAAGAAAAAGGAAAGGGATCACGATAAATGAACCTAATGATGATGAAGAAGACGAACCATTAGTTGAGCAATTGGTCGACAAAAGAAAATTGAAAAGTATAGTTGTCGACACACGGGCTGAAGAGAAGAAATTTCTCAAAGATCAGAAGGAAGCATCACTCCTCAGCCGACTTCATCCTCAACCTTCATCACCACCTGTCGATCAACCAGAGCATGAAGGCACTACTAGCAGCATAGTTCCTCCCGTTGTGTCTACCACTATAGTACCAGCTTTACAACTCGGTGATAATGTAACAGACACAGATGCAACAGGTGACATCACTATGAGAGAAACTGCTAATATTGAGGAGAATGTTGATGAACAGGAGAACATTGCTACGGATCAGGGATTTGACCCTTTCACCACTCTAGAGTTTCTTGCATAGGAAGAAGAGGAACGCAGAAGAAAGGAAAATGAAGAAAAGGAAGCATTCGACACCAACATATTCCTTCAATCATCTTCACAATCTAAGAAGACATCTTCACATCAACCTCCACCTCCTTTAGACTCTCCTCCAAAGGATCCGACTCCTCCAGCTTCTTCTTCGAGCTCTCACAATGAGTCATCATCTGAATCATCATCGGAACATTCATCTCCTTCACCTTCTGAAACTGCATCTAAACAACAATCAATCAATGAACCGAAAAAACAGTTGATCTTCAGGAGCAAGTCAACAGTCTCACAACCATGGTTACTAATCTTGCTAAACAAGTTGAATACTTTCAGGAGGCAAAGCAGCAAATCGATAAGTTCATGAAAGCAGACATGGAAGGACTCATCAGGACTTTCACACTCGATTACCTAACAGATAATCTTGTTGATATCGTCACTCCAGAAGTGACAAGTCTTATTGAACCAATTAAGGATAACTTGGAGCATAGGATCAGAAGTGTTGTAAAGAAAATGCTATCAAAAACACCATTTACTCTTCACCCTGTTAAAGCTTCGACATCAACTCCTACCATTTCTGAATCATCGGTCGAAGACCTGCTTGCTCATCTCTACGACAAAGTTGCATACAAACCCAATTTAACAACTGAAGAATCCGCACTTATCGAAGCCATTGCAGCTAACTTATCAAAAGAGTCATGCAAAGAAGCTGCTGGATCCCTCAAGAGGTCAAGGAAAGATGACGACCCGGACCCGAACTCAAAAGGTAAGAAACACAAGTCTGGAACCGGTCCATCATCTTCTCAACAACCACAAAAGGATTCTACTCCTCCTGGAAATCAACAACATCCTTCAGCTTCTGGTTAAGGTCCCACAGATCAGGAAGAAACACTCATGCAACCAACTGATGATTATGAAGGACAACCTGATACCGACTACCGTGCCTCTCTAATTCCCGATTCTCAACCTGGACCATCATCAACCTCAAAAGCTCAAGACAAGGATACTACGTCCAAGTCTAAAAAGTCAAAGAAAAGGAGACGTCACTCATGGATTGACAATGACGACACACCTCAAGATGATTGGTTGACTGATTTGGTCAAGGCTCAACCTCCTCTCGAAAATGAAGAACCACTCCCAGGCAATACACTGCAATTTACTCAGAGTATAATGGCGGATCTTCAAATTGAGAAACTTACTAAGGCTGAGCTAAGAAGAATCAATAAGGATGCACAGGAATTCCTAAAGTCTAGATCTGGAAACAAGATGGAATACGAATTTCACATGCAGAATATAGCTAGTGCAATGTCTGGAAAGTTTAACTGGCTAAACCCTGAAGTGAATTTCGACATCAATTCCAGAAAACACGACAAGCCTTACTTCACCGATTGGACTAAACCATTACCTCTGCAAGGATTTACCGAAAAACCAAAGATACCTTACAGCTTCTTCTTCAACAAAGATCTTCATAACCTCCAACTCACTCAAGAGAACTCCAAACCGAAACATGCTTCATCATTGACTATCTCAGTGCCAGCCGCAAGATACGATGTTCCTGCAATTGAAGAATCAATTCCAATATTTAGGAACTCTATTGTAGCTTACGACAGAGATGCTTTACTCGGGATTCAGCACTGGCCTGAACGTCGTCGACTCGGTTACACTCACAGGTTACAACTCAAGTCATTAGAGAATGTGAAGCATAAATCAAGGATCATTGCTATCTTGGAGATTCAAGAGTCGAAAAGGTTTAACTACATATTCATGAATGAGATTGTGGTTAAAAGGCAAGATGAAAAGAAGTACAAGTTCTCTGAAGCAGACTTTCCCGACCTTTATCTAAATGACATTGAAGACATGTATCTAGAAAAGGTTCAAGGAAGAATGCGTGGATTCGATACTGACACACAATACAACTTCATTTCATCTCTACTCCTCTACATCCGAAGATTGATAGTTCAAGAAAGAGTGGAAGATCTTCAGCTTGGAGTGGAAAGTTACCAACAGAAGATCAATTTGACTAAGCCACAATTCTCATTTGATGGAATCTATCAAATGTCACAGTATACACTCATCCAAAAACCTTCATTTGGTTTCACCTACATCAATAGAAAAAAGCTACAAAGTTTTATGAGGCTCGATGAGATACACAAGTTCTGTGATGTTACGCTCAAAACCGTTCGTGATGGGTTAGTCAAATGGTTGAATGATGATCGGAGAAAGATATCAAAAGGTGAAACTCCAAGATGGAAATCCAGTTCCAGAAGACAAGTTCGAAACTTTGTCATGAAAATAGAAGAAAGGTTATTTCGTCGGGAGCAGATCAGACGATTGGAAAGTTATATCGGTGTCAGACCTTCATTTACCGTCAGACACTTCCAAAGACCGGATCCTTAGTTCACAGACTTTGATGCTTCGATCACTGATGAACCATAAACTGATACACAAGGGCTTTAACATTTCAATATTTAGTATTTCACTTGATTGATTTGTTATAATTATGGCTTGTGCACACAAAACAGTGTACAACCCGTTCTTGTAAAGAAAGGACCCTAAGGTACGCATCAGTGCCTCAATCCTGATATAAGGAGCAAAGGCTTCTTACTTTTAAGTAGAGTTAATCAAACATTTTCTGATTTTCATAACTCTGCTCAAAAGATAAGTATTTCACCTCAATAAGAATTCACTTGCTGAGGGGGAGCACTTGATACAAAATCATCGTTCTTGAAATCAAAAGTTCTTGTGGAATTCTCCCCATAAGACTCAAAAGGCATATTTTAATCAAAAGATTGTCAAAAATATCATCTTATATGCTACTTTTGAGAGGGAGAAAAAGTGAATGTGATTAAAATATGAAAGTTCAAAGTTGCTTAAAAGTCAAATCTCATGCGAGCTAGACTCAGATTCACCCAAGAATTGACGAAACATAAAAGTTAATAATCGAAAGGACGTATCCTCGACGGGTAATGACATCAAGTTAGTTACTAGAGCTAGTTGTCACCTAAAAACTGACAATGGAACTCTTTAACTAGCCACGTAAGCGTGTCTTGAAAAGGATTTTGTCTTAGTAGAAATGTACCATTTCGAGAAACTTTCTGTGGACTTGACCAGGCCAGGTAATAACTTCAAGCTAGTCTAACTAGTGATGTAAGCGTGTCTCGAATCGGTCGAGTTCACTGAAAGTGGATCAATTCAAAAAGTGCTTGCTCCTCCCGCATGTGCAAATTTATTAAAACACTTATGAGCACATGTGAAGGGGGAGCCCTTCATAAGAAAACACAAAACTCTCAAAGTTTTAAACAAAATGTTTGATGATCACAAACACTTTGAGAGATTTTCAAAGGTTTCATGGCTATTGTCGGATAATCATGGAGTTATAAGGTGATTAAGATAGGAAAAACCGTCCTATGATCCGCCAGAGCCGGAGGGATCTACCCAAGGACATCACCAATAGTTAGAATTAGAAGTCCTTAGGTATGATACGAAAAAAGGGAGAAAAGAATGAAAGTAAAAAGAAGGAGTTGAAGAATTAAAAAGAAAAGTAAAGAAAAGGGTGAAAATAAATAGCCCTCCATATGTTCAACCTTAGGGCAGACACCGGGTTCAATTCGTATGCTACTGGTTGTTGCTAAGGCAACGCCGGTATTGAAGATAAAGTCGTCATGGACCCAGTGACGTAATGCACTAAACCTTTTAACCACTCAAGTTATCTTAAAAGAGCTTGTTTCATTCTCACGGGGAACCGGTGTAATCTATCAATTTATCTCTTAGAGATGGTTGATATTGAAGCAGGAGACCCCTCCCTAGTCTCCGCATAGGAAACCTAAGTGTGCACTTTTCGAGTCTAGAGCCATGAGATACATCAAAGATCTCTTACGAACACTTAGTATTTCTACAACTGGTGTTCTACATCAATGAACACCAGCTGTAAATTATCGAGTCCTTCGCATATCTTAGCAATCTGCCGAGAACGTTTATGAGAGAATTTACATAAGTATTTCTCAATGATTGAACAGAAATCCTGCCAGGGTCAACATCAAACAGCCCTGACAGCAGGTCACTTCGGTAACTCCTTGTGGGTTACGCTTAGTGTTTGCAGTGGTTTATTAGCGGTCTATAGTCGTGGAGTGATCCCCAGCGACTCACCTAGTCATTGAGCTACTTAGTAGGTCTTGTAATCTCCTTCGGGGGTATGTGACATGGGAACGGCCTTGATAAGGGCTAGAAGGAGTCTTCACACTATGCTGTTGACGATCTCTAATTCCTTATCTGTAAGTACCGAATGTATTATTGCTAACTATTTACCTGCAGGGACACATCATCTCCATGGCGACGGATTCCACATGCTCATACATGCATCTTGAAGTCATTAAAAGCTCCCTCAAAGATCAATGCAACACAAAGCTTAAAGAAAGATTCTACGCCATAAAGGAAGAATCTACAGAGTATAAAGACTAAAGATCAAAGTGTAAGAAAGGGAACTACGTGCATGTATAAGTCAAAGTTCAAAAATGTATGAGCATGTTGGAATGGCAGACTACCACCACAGACGTAGAAGTGACGAAAGGCAGACAACTTCATTACTTGATCACTATCACAACAACAATGAACAAAGCACAAAGAACGATGAATGATTTTTATCTCATGAATTTTTGAAAGACGTCTAAAACTATGAAAGTCAAAGATGAAGAAATGACAAAGACGTCAAGCAACCATGATGACCGACCCTTAGGGGGAGATTGTTGGGAACGAAGTTTTACTATTTTATCAAGTCTCGGTCATTTGTAATAACTTTAGGTTGCTTAGTTATTATTTACTTTCATTTACATTTTGTATTAAGTTTACTAGGCTTAAGTTATGAAACCCATGGGCCTCCAAGCCCATACGAATTGATGAATGGATGGAGAGGGAGTGTTGCCCTAGCTCCTTCCCTATAAATTGAATGCTTAGGTCTCTTGTAAACTTGGTTGGTTATTTGAAATCTTAAGAAAACTTTTGCACTTATATTTCTCTCATTCTCATAATCACCCAAATCCTTATATCTATCTCATTCTTGCTTGTGTGTTATCAATATGGGTACCTAACAAGCTTAGTGTCAGAAATAGTGTGTAAGCGACGTGTAAGGTTTTCTCCGCCGAATAAAGGAGCTTGTTGACTAGTGCAAGATAACTCTCGAGTTGGATACTCGGGGCGTGGAGTAGGGCAAGGAAAAAGAGTCCTTGTAGCCGAACCACGATAAACAATCATGTTATGGTTTGATCGTTTCTTACTTTATACTTGCATAAAATTTATTGTTTGATACGTCTTAATTAGTAATTACACGTAAAAGTTTTAGAAGAAAATCAAGTTTAAAACCGGTAAACTATTCAACCCCCCTTCTAGTTTTCCACAATCATCATCTTCATCAGAAACATCAAATCCTCCCAGCTCTGGAGGTATATCACCTTCCCGATAAGTCAAGTCGTCCCAGACATCCTTGTCACCAATTGCTTCTTCATTTTGAGTATCAGCTTCAACTGCAACATTATCAGTGTTCACTTCTTCTAGATAGTCGGTTTGTTGTTGTGAGCTTGATTTATGTTGTTGTTGTTGTTGAGTTGATGTTTGTTTTTCTGTTTGAAGCATTGCAGTGGTTGTTGTTCTTTGTCTTTTAGCGCTTTTCTCCCCCTCAGGATTATCCGAGTCTGGATCATCCTGATTGCGCTTTCGTGATTGAGGATGACATTGACTTTCCAACTCGACGACTCTTGAGGACAACTTTTTAATAACATTTATTGCCTCAGAGTATTCATTTGCTTTTGAAGATTCAGAAATTTACTTTCAGCTTGAGTTGGTGCTGGTGGTTGAGCTTCGGGTTCTAGTAAACCATTGTATAGGTCGGGGTTTGCTTCCATGAGTGATTCATCATTTTAGATATTATCAAGCATAAGTTCAGAGATGCGTTCCAAAGATAATGATCTTGATGATGTGGAAGGTTTAGCTTGAGTAGTGCTTTGTCGTTGAGCTGCAAACCTTGATTCCATGTCTGCACGGAGTTTTTCCATTACTTCGTTAAAATGTGTTGTTGTGACAAATGGTACTGGATCAGCTCGGATTCTTTGAAACAATGTTGATGTAGACATTGTTGGTATATATTTCAGATGAGTAGTTGATGTTGATGATTGTTGAAAGAGAGATGTTGGCGGGATTGTTGTTGTGTGTGTTATTGTTGTTGCCATTGTCGTTGTTGTTGTTGTTATTGTTGTTGTTGTTGTTGTTGTTGTTGTTGTTGTTGTTGGAGGTGATGGTGTTGGTTCCACATCAATAATGATAGGAGGGGTGAGCTGGTGTTGCTTAGAGGACCTAGAACTACTGTTGTCAAACTTCATCTTCTTCCTAATCTCCAATCTATGGGTGTCATATCCGTTCCCCTTATCATCTCCATCGTCATCATCATGACGTTCATCACTAAACTTAGACTCCTTTCTATCCTTATCCTTCTTATCGGTCCCCTCATCATCTTCTTCTCCCTCTTCGTCATCTAACCGCGTTAATTTTCTACCCTTCTTTGTTCTCTTTATAGCAGTTTGTTTTTGATGAGTCCTAGAGGTTCCTATTTTGGCGCTAGACTCTACTTTGACCCTAGACGCATCCGGGGTAGGATCGCTTGGTTTTGAGCTTTCCATAGGAGCATTTACTAAACCCATGTACTCCTTGTATGCATGCGATTCCTTGTTAACAAGATCCAACAAGCCTTGTGGTATAGGCATTGGTGCATTGGTGGTAACTATTGAGTCACCACTTGTGTTGTGCATGTACGGCACTTTGGGTGTTGGACCTGTTTGTCTTCTTGTGATATTGGGATGTTGCCTCATGAACTGAGAAATCAGTATTTTGAAGTATCTAACAAATGGAATGCATACATTCTTCTTCTTCTCCGATCTACGGACATGGTCCACAACATCAGTCCATAGAAGCTTCGCATAATCGAAGTGACACTATTTCACTATACCATACATGATTTGGTATAATGAAGTAGTGCCTCTATCCATTCCCGTTTCTTTACTGGTAATGCACCGATTAAGAATTGAGAAGAGCGTAGCCCATCTTACATGTAGGAATTTCCTCTTGAAAGTCGACAGGACTTTGAACTTGTGAGTTTCATCAGAATCTTTATCATATCCAAGCTCCATGAAGAATTCTTTGAGCTGGTTGACGGTTGGTGGTTGTTCGTATGTTGTGAGGTTGCCATGTACTACTGCAGGAAGATTGAGTGCCATTCGAAGATCTTCTGATGTCAGTGTAATCTGTTGTGTTTCAATGGTGCTTTGGATTGTGTCGGTTTTGGTTTCAGTGAGGAACACAACATGATGCCAAAATTGTTGAAGATATATCATGGGGGTGGTAGAGTCGGATAATGAGAGCATGAGATAAGTTGGATGATTTTTAAGGATTGCAGGGATGATTGGGTGATCACATTCAAAAAGAGAGATGCGGAATTGGTGATTGCATTCACCAAGTCTGATGTATTCAGCTGTTAGCACAAGTTCATCATTCGTAGGTATTTGAACAGCTGAAGCATCTTCTTGTGTGATTTGTGGTTGATCATAAGCTTGTTCTTGAGCCATTTTTCTTGATTGATTCTGACATGACATGAGATATATAAGTTCATGATAATGTTTACAGTTGTTTATTTTTCACTTTGTCTGTCTTTATATGCTCTGGCATTTCTTTTTCGAGCATATTTTCTTTTCTTTTATTTTCTTATGCTTTTCTTGCTTTTGTAGCATAAGAGCATGCTCTTTTCTTTTCACATGCGACTTTATTCTCTCTTTCTGTTTTTATTTTCCTCACCAAAAATTTGTTGATTTGTGATACTTTTTCAAAAATTGTTTAAGGTATAGATTAAACCTTGTTTTATAATGCTCATGCTTTAGAAAATACGTTTATCTAACCCTTTTAAAGCTTTGGGAAAAAGTATCAACTTGTATTCAAACTTAAGTTTTCTAGTTAAACTAGAGAACTTGATTTTGGAAGTCAAACTTTTAGAGAGAATTTTGTTGCATGAGCGTAAGATTTCTTAACAAAAGACAATACTTTAGACTCTCTATTACGTGGGCTAGTTAAAGGATTCCATTATCAGCTTTTAGGTGATAACTAGTCCTAGTAACCATCTTGAAGATGAGAAGTCTTAAGTGAAGTCAATTGTAATACGTCTTAAAAGAGCTTTTGTTGCATAAGTGTGAGATTTCTCAAAACATATATAGACCTTGGATACTCTGTTATGTTGTGTAGCTAAAGGGATGCATTATCAGTTTTTAGGTGATAACTAGCCCTAATAACTACCTTGAAGATGAGATATCCTCTGTGTAAATAGTGTCAAGTTGTCTCAAAACCATTTGGTACAAAACAGTTATGAGTGAAAAATTTGTTACATGGTTGTATGAATTGTGTAAATGTGAAACATTCTTAGTATTGACAACCAATAACATCTGAAAACATATCTGTCAAATCATTTCAATTACATGCACAAAGTATTTATAAAATGTTGCAATCATAGGATAGTTTAATTGTAATAATTAAACATATGCATCATCTATTGTGTAAAGGGCACTAATAGTGATACAATCCTGGTCTAATTAAGGTAAGAAAACTAAACATATGCAATATTCTACGTCTCAAAAATTTTCATATCTTCATTTGATAATAAATATTTTTGTTTGATAAAAACATTTTGGGATAAAAAAATTGGCTTTTATCAAAAAAAAAAATCAAAGACAAATTTGTCATCATTTTTCGTAAAGAACAAGTTTTTATTTTGGTGTTGAGAAAGAAAGATATGATCAATGCTTGTTACTTAGTCAAAATTTAATAAAATGTTTGAAATTTTTTTATATAAATGCAAGATTTATAAAAATTTTACAAATATTTTAAAAATTTGGGCAGAGTAACATTTAGGCATTGTGGGTAAGAAAAGTTTCGCAATATCAAGTATCGCGGATTTGGTATCGCGGGAATTGGTCAAATAAAGTCAACACATTCGAATCACAGATACAACAGGCATCGCGTACAAATGTTCGCATTGAGGATCTGTGATGGCAAGCCAACGCATGACATTTAGGAAAGCATGTATCGCGGAGATATTAACTGCGATGCGAAGAAAAACTTTCATCGCAGTCAAAACTCTTGGAAATTTTAAATAATATTAAATGCTCCTTTTTGGCTATAATCCTAAAGTCTCGCATCGCATCAAAACGATGCCGCATAGACAACTGTTCATCTTCTTCCCCAAATTGACCCAATTTTACCAAATCAAACCGTTTAAAACCCCATTTTACTTCAAAAGCATGATCTAATAAGACTTTCTTAATCATCTAACCACAAATTTTGATTTAAACACCACACAAACGCAAGCTCAATAGTGAAACAAAGTCGACTCAATATCATAACCCTAAACACTAAATTATGCATGAATTACTTAAAATTAAGGGCATATATTGAAGTCAAAGATGTAAAATATTATAATGAACAAATTTGTAAGCTTACTTTTTGCACGAAATGGTGTGAATAAGCAAGAAAATCTGAAAAAGTGTGAGTTTTGTGATGCGAAGGTGTGAAGGTTTTCAAGGAGAGAGGATGCAAGTGAATGTGTGTGTGTTTTTCTACGCACCACCTGAGAGGGTATTAAGACCCATTTTTTTATTCATTTTTCGACCTTTTTCTTTTTGAACTCAGATCTGCGAGGGTTTTTAGACTAGGGAAGGGTTCAAATCATTATTCTAGTATTTTTGCAAAAACTCCCCCTCGACATTAGCCCTTTTTACACAAACACATTTAACTTTTTATTTTAAAATTTTAACAAGTTTTCGAAAACATTTTGGTTCAAGTAATTGAACGTTTGTGTTATATCAAAATTGTTTTTGATTTTAAAATTAAGTCAATCACTCCCCCTCGAAGTGATGGTATTATTTTACAACATTTTTTATCGTTTTTATTTTTAACAACATATTAGCAACACTTGATTGCGACTTATTCTTGATTTTCAGAAAACAAATTTCTAAATTTCTCCCCTTCAAAAATAGCTTAATATTTTAAACTGTTTTTGATCTATTTGTTGAGGTGGAAGCATTGTTTTTGAAAATTTTATTCTTACTCGAGCTATTCTTAAGATTTGATTTATCATGAGCAAAAAATTTTATAAAAAGGTTTTTGGAGGAAAATCTTTTTGTAAAATCTTGTATAAATTTTGCTCATAATAAAAAAAAGAAGATTTCTCTTCTTTTCGGAAGGATTGACGCACTGAAGCATACGTTTAGGGTCCTTTATTTTGAACAACGGGTGTTGATCTATTATATAATCAACAGCCATTATGTTTGAATAATTACCATTTTGAGTTACCAGATGTACGTGTGATGTCTGCTACATTGTTGACGGCTTTGACCTTGGGAGTTTCCTCATCATGATCACCACAAATACTTGCCATTCCTAACCGTTGTCGTAGGTATTCAAATCTCCCGGGAGGCAAATATTTTGTGAAGAATTCGGCAATTTGGTAGTCAGTTTTCACAAAGTACAATTCCACAGTCCGCTTTTTAACATGCTCCCTGATAAAGTGGTATCTGATTGCAATGTGCTTCGTTCTTGAATGCAGTACTGAGTTACAGGAGATGGCAATGGCACTTTGCGAATCACAATAAATTGGGATTTTGTCGTAGAAGAAACCATAGTCCGTCAGTTGTGTTTTCATCCATAGTACTTGGGTACAACATCCAGAGAGGGAAATATATTCAGCTTCAGCAGTGAAATGTGCAGTATGGTTTTGTTTTTTTTAAGACCAGCTGATTAATTTCTCCCCCAAGAATTGAGCAGATCCAGAAGTACTTTTACAATCAATTTGACACCCTGCATAATCTGCATCTGAATAGGCAATTAGTCCAAAACCAGTGTCTTTTGGATACACAAGGCCCATGTGAGTTGTTCCTTTGAGGTACCGAAAGATCCGTTTGACAGCAGTAAGGTGTTTTTCCGTTGGCCTGGATTGGTAACGGGCACATATGCAGACGACAAATTGAATATCAGGCCGACTAGCTGTAAGATACATAAGTGAACCAATCATACTACGGTATTTGGTAGGATTAACTGGTTTTCCTGATCTATCTTCATCTAGTTTAGGCTTATGAAGCATTGGAGTACTTATTGAGTCAGATTTATCCATTCTAAACTTTTTCAAGATTTCCATGGTGTATTTGTGTTGATGGATAAAGATACCATTGGGAGTTTGTTTGATTTGTAGACCCAAGAAGAATTTTAGTTCTCCCATCATGCTCATCTCAAATTTATGTCGCATGATATTTTCAAAATTTTTGCAATATTTAGGATTCGTAGATCCAAAAATAATATCATCAACGTAAATTTGTTTTAGCATGATATCATCACCTTTACGTCTTGTAAATAAAGTTGGATTGATTGAAACTTTGACAAATTTGTTTTTGAGGAGATATTCTGACAGAACTTTGTACCGTGCACGAGGTGCTTGCTTGAGTCCATAGATGGCCTAGTCAAGAACATATACATCATCCGGGTGATTTGGATCAATGAAGCCTTCTGGTTGGCTTACATACACCTCTTCTTCTAACTCCCCATATAAAAAGGCCATTTTTACGTCCATTTGATAGACGGTGAAAGATTTGTGAGCTGCATAAGCCGAAAATAAGCGTATTGCTTCAATCCAAGCAACCGGTGCAAAAGATTCATCGAAGTCAATCCCTTCTTCTTGATTGTAACCTTGGCAACAAGACGAGCCTTGTTACGGATTACATCACCATCTTCATCACGTTTTTTCTTCAAAATCCATTTCAAAGCAATTAAGAGTTTTCCAAGAGGACTAGGAACCCTTCGCCAAACGCCATGTCGTGTAAATTGATTGATTTCTTCTTGCATTGCAACGATCTAGTCTAGTTCTGCAAATGCCGCTTTGACATTGGCAGGTTCTATTTGATTTAGGAAAGAATTGTAGTAACAGAAATCGGCTAAGGAACTTCTTGTTTGAATTGGTTGAGAAGGATGTCCAATTATTTGATGTAAAGGGTGATCATGAGTCCAACTTCTTCTGTGCGGATGTGGTTGGTAATGTTGTTGCATGTTTGGAGGATTGATGTTTTGCGGCTCTAAAGGTTCACCAACCTCATGTTCTGGAGTCACAAATGGATTAATAAATGTGTCCTCTTCAGACGATGCATTGGTAATTATTTGATCATCAACATTTGTGTGGGAGGTTGGAGTGACATTGTTTGGTGAACGTTCTAGTTGAGTGTGAGTGGATGGAGGAGTATCTGGAACGGGATCAGTAGCTTCATAAGTAGTTGTTGATGAACCGGATACTAGAGATGATATGTCTTCTTGATTGTTTACTTCGATAATCGGAGTTGCAGCAGATAATGTTGACACTTTCATCTTGTTTCCACCACATGATTCATCATAGAAGTTTTCAAATAGTCCATCTAACACTTCCTTTTGAATACGGTTAAGCTTTGGTGTTGATGATGTGAGGTTAGGTGCGAGTCCTGAACCGTGTGTTCAGAAGTCATAGTCGTTGGCACGGGTTCTGAACATACATGATCAGAAGCCATTTCTTCTACTTCGTCAAAATGAACATGAATTGTTTCTTGTATCAGCTTTGTTCTGCGATTATAAACTTCGGTAAGCACTTGATTGTGTGGAATATCCTAGGAAAGTTCCGAAATCCCCTTTTTCTTTGAGTTTTCCATTATCTTCTCGATCATTTAGTGGGTAACATCTACAACCAAAGGTGCGGAGATATTTTACATTGGGTTTTCTTTTGTGAAGCATGTGATATGGGGTTTTGTTGAATTGTTTATTTATGATAGATCGGTTTTGTGTGAAACAAGCGGTTGATACGGCTTCAGACCAAAGGTTTAATGGTAGGTTTGCGGAGGATAGCATTGTTCTAGCAACTTCAACTCATGTACGGTTTCGTCTTTCAACTACACCATTTTGTTGAGGAGTGTAAGCTACGGATCTCTGATGAGTAATGCCAATAGAATCAAATAAATTCTAAAGAATCTGATTCATGAACTCCGTTCCATTATCTATTCAAACAATTCGGACTTGAGCTTGTAAACCAACTTGAATTCTTTTGATGAACGTGATGATTACATTTGGAGTTTTGACTTTAGAAGCAAGAAAATGAACCCAAGTGTATCGTGAGTAGTCATCCACAACAAACCAAATATATTTCTTCCTATTTCTACTGACAACGCGCATTAGACCACACAAATCCATGTGTAATAAGTGCAAAGGAGCAACAGAACTAGGTTCGGGTTTGGATTTGAGTGTTGCACGTGTCATCTTACCCAATTCACAAGCAGAACAAAGATGGTCTTTCTTGAAAGATAGTTTTGGTAACCCTTTGACTAAATTATGTTGAGCAAGGTCATTGATCGTTCTGAAGTTCAAATGAGAGAAGTCACGATGCCATAGCCAGGATTGTGATGATGTTGCTTTAGCAATCAGACAAATCGATTTTGGTGAGGTTATTTCATTTAGTGCAATTTGGTAAAGATTCGAATCCCGGGAGCCTTTGAGAATATCAACGCCTTCAAGAGTACGAACAATACATGAGTGCTTTCAAAACGCCACCTCTAAACCGTGATCACAGAATTGACCAATACTAAACAAGTTGTGACCCAGTCCTTCGACAAAGTAGACACGTTGAATTGTGACCTTATCTCTTCAAGAGTACGAACAATGTGATCATTCCCAAAATGCACTATACCCAAGAATTTGGCCACGGAGTTCTTGAGCAGTGCCCTGTTCCCGGTCATGTGCCGGGTGCACCCCGAGTCGAGGTACCAGAAGCACACTTGGACAAACTGCACATCAAAGCAAGACACAAAAAATTAGGAATCCACTGATAAAGTGGTTCCATGTAGTTAGACGGTAGAGAATGCACACCTAATGGATTAAATTTAGAAACTTAAGAAATGGTAGGTGTTTCTTGCTTCTTAACCGGTTGCCATCTATACCCTACGTGTTAAAAAACTCTTCCAGTAGGAACCCACTTAAAGCATGATCTAGGGTTTGAGTCATAGTGATCTAGATTCTTGCCCTTAGGAATCATTGGCTTTTGTTTTCGATGCTTAGTGTTTCTAGGCTTCGATGTATTAGTCCTAATGGTCTTAGCATTCATGTTCTCACAATTCATTTTATCATGCACACATTTATAAGAATCCGGATTTAAAGGAACATAATTAGAACAAGCATTCAGGCTATTAGAAGCAACAGATCCATGCATTTTTAAGTCATTACATTTATCCATTCGCTTAGAGTGTTTTTTATTGAAAGCATTGAAATATCTAGGTTTTTCTACAACTTGAGGCTGAGAGGCTCTAGTCTTCCAAGCATTACTCTTAAGTGGTCTCTCCCTGCTAGAAGTAGTTTCTAAACTTGGACCAAAAAACAAATCTGCGTTAGGAGATTTTGAATACTGATCTTGTTGAACTAATTTCTGTTTCTTACGGTTCTTATTCATGTGATTCCTTGACTCTTTGGGATTCTTTTCTAATGGGGGAGGATTCAAAGAACACATTGGTGCATCTAGAGGTGTATCCTTGGTAAGTAATGCTTGCATCCTAGATTTTTGTAATTCTTTCTTATACAACATATCATTTGTGCCATAAGGTTCACACTTAGAAGTAGAAGCAACATTATACATACCAGGAGCAATTACTTTAGGATTAATTAAAAGCTCTTTTTGTTTTGGCTCAAGAACATGAGTTTGTTGCTTTGAAGATGCCAAAAACGTTGGTTGATTTGAAAAGTATGAAAAATTTGTATTTTCCAACTGGCGTTTGAAGCAAACTCATTTTTCTTTGTTTTTGTCAAATCAAGCACTTTAGATTTGAGTTCCTCATTCTCTTTAAAGATTAGTTTCAAAGAATTTTCATAGGAAAGCTTGTCATACTTATTTTCTTCAATCTTTCGTTGCCAATTTGATTCAAATATTAGAGATTGTTTTTCAAGTTTGGCAAACGAGTTTTCAAAATTTTCATTTTGACAAGACAATTCCTCGTTCAACTCAACATTCTTTTGCAAACACTATTTTAGACTCTCTTTTAAAACAAGGTTTTCCATTTCAAGTGACGTTTGTTCTTTCTAAAATCGCAATTTTCTCCTCATTTAGTGCGAATTGTGGTTTGATTGATTCAATTTGAGTTTGAAAATATTCCTTTTGAATGTCCAAGTTTAAGCAAATAAGGTCATATTCATCTTCAAGAGATGTGACATATTTCAAACCATTTTGCATTTCAGTCATCAATGTCTCCTCAAAGATTTTAAGTTTATCGTTAATACTTTTCACGGGAGGCTCGATAAATTATTTTATCTATTTCTTAACTTCCCTTGAGACATCTATTTGGTATGAATTAGATCTCACAAGTTCATCAGTTGAGAATTCTTGCTTCTCACGAATAGTTCTTAGCGATAGACTTATTTGATTTCTAAGATGACAAAAGGTTTTTCTTGCTAAACTCTCATAATTGCAAGAGATACGGATTGACCGTAGTCACTTCCATATGTTTCATAGCATTTGTTGGTTTTCGTTCAAGAGCATTTCCTTTATTAATCACACCATAATCAATACTAAAATAAAAGAAATTGGTTTTCTTTTGTTTGACCATTAAACGTTTTTGGATTTCCTCATTAGAGATGTCATTTGGAACAAACATGTAATCTTTGAATGTGTCACGTCTCATATAGGTAGAATTATACAAACTTGGAGCTTGATGTTTGACCTTTTCAAGATAAGATGGATTGGATCATCCAAGTCCCAGTCTTAGATCCAAAATAGGATCAGATTTGGGAAGATACATGTGCATAGTCTGAGGAGTCTGACCGATAGTGCGAATTTTCAGTTCAGCTTTAGTTAATCGTTGAATACAATTAGCTTTCTCTTCTTTAAGTTTAGAAACTTCATTTTCAAGATTCTTTTTGGTTTTTTCAGAACTTGTGATCTTTCTTTTAAAAGAACATATCTCATCTTGTAAATCTTGAATTTGTCGTTTTAGCACTAAAGGCCGTTCAGACTACTCTTCGTATAACATGCCCTTGATTTTCTTTTCTAAGGAAGCACTTTTATCTTGTTCAAGTTTTATCAAGTTACCATAATTTTGAATCTGAGTTTGAATAGTGGCATAGTTTTGAAGCATATCAACATGATCTTAGCTTGTTGATACATGATTACTATTGGTACTATCAGTAGATAACGAAGGTGTAGCACTTGTAGATGTTTTACTACTTGTGTTAACTTTAGTTGTCATGCTAGTGGTACTGATGTGACCATGTATAAATTCATCAAGATCATCATTATCACAGGCATCAAAGATGTGTATCTTGTTTCCAAGAGTGTCATCATCTTCAGCATCTGTGTCATAGCTTGGAGTTGAATCACCTTCATGAGCTTCAAAGACATCCACCTTCTCCAAAGAAGCCATGTACACCATGTTTGTCTCCAATATTTACCCTTCATCATCAGTATCCATCATGAAATCATTTTCTTTAGCATTAAGAACTTTACCCTTTCCTTCCATATCAGCCAACATCATTTTGTGTCTGTAGTATGTTCTATCATGCACTTTCCCATTTGGACAGTTCTTAGCAAAATGACCCTGTTGACCACTGCCAAAGCACTTTGGTTCTTGTACATCTTGACCTACTTCAACCTTATCATTCCTCTGAACACCTTGATGCACTACTTCACCTCTGGGTGGAATGTCTTGTCTCTTGTTCAATGCAGTTGGTGCAGAAGTGGTTCTGAGATTGTTGTTGGTTGGACGTTTGTAGAAGGACCTTTGAATTTTTTTTCCAAGGAGTGCTAGGTTTTGAACAATCTTAGTGAGTTCAACATTGGCTGGATCTTGAATGGACTCCATTGCTTCGTCCAATGGAGTGAAGTCAGGTTCATTGTTGGGGCTGAAGGATGATTGGTTTTTATGATAAGATGATACTAGAGCAGGGGGATCAACAACTGGTGTTTGTGTGGTAAGTTGAGTTGAGTGTTCCTTTTCTTTTTCTTTATGTTTTTGATCAAGAATGTCATTGACCTCAACCTGGTTATGCTTCAGCAGATCAAACAAGTTATTGATATCTTTAGTAGTTAAGTCTTGGTTTTGTCTGATAGCAATAGCGAAGCGTCTCCATTCTGGTTGAAGGTTTGTGAGAAACATGGTATTGTGTTCAATGTTTGATCGTTTAAGGTAATGACGGTTCATTTCATTGATAAGTTTGTTGAATCGAATGTAAGCATCTTCAAGACTTTCTTCGGGAAGTTGCTTGAAGGATTGGTAATTCCATAGGGCTAGAGTTTGTTGAGTCTGAGTGCCGACGTCTGCTCCTTGCATTAATCTTTCTAAAGCTTTCCAGAGATCATGTTCAGTAAGATTGCTGTCAATGGCATTGTAAATATCATTGCTTAGTCCATACAGAATTAAGTTCTTGGCACGAATGCCAGCTTCAAATTGAGCAAGTTCAGCTTGACTTAAGTCATCTTCAGTTTGTAGTCGTGTCTTACCCTCATTCTCAGTGTCAGGAATTTCCTTCATTACATACGGTCCATGCTTGATGGAGTTAATAAACAAATTACGTTCTTTGTAGCCCATTAGAACATTCATGAACCTAGAAGACCATTGAACATAGTTTCCTCGATACAGCATGGGAGGCCTCGCATCACTCCCTGCAGCCATTGCATCTTGAGTGGTAGACATTGTGATAATGGATCTTGTTATGAGATGTTGTTTTGTTTGAGTGAGGTGTTTTAGTTTGTTTGAGTTGAGATGGTTATATGTTTGGAGAATTAATCTTGAGATATGAATATGATCAAAGTCTTTTACTAATTTTAAATCTTTTTGAGGGATTCGTAAAATTATAAAAGTATTTAAGTCAAAGTATCACAGGAGAGTCTCGTAAACAGTAACTATCGCAACTTCTGGTGAAAATTGGGCAGAGTTTTCTTTCGCAAAAGGTGGGTAACAGTAAGTCTCGTAAAATCAGATGTCGCAGAACCTTTGAAGTATCGCACTAATACAAGAGCTATCGCAGAAATCTAATGCGATCCGAGCAGAATTTTCTTTCGTAAATAGTGGGTAACAAAAACTTTCGCAGAGAAAGTATCGCAACCAATTCTTTCGTACTACACACAAACTCTTATCACAGATAACTATCGCGGAATTAACAACCCTTGTATCGCGGGCTAAACCCTTGTGATGCGAACAAAATCTAAACCCCTACTTTTACGAACAAAAGTACACTTTTTCAAAAAACTTAAAACCACAATAAACAACCTAAATCTTCACCAAATACTTAAAAGCTATGATTCTAATGATGAAAAACTCTTTGTTTTTCAGAAATAAGTTATCCTAACACACGTATTACAAGATTAAACGCGTTAATGATTAATCTAATAGCGACGTATGAAGTATGAACTATTTTAGAGAGAGAAAGTGAAGAACACCAAGAAAAACAAAGCTTCTAAAGACTAGAGAAGATGAAACAACACTAAAACAATCACTACGAGAAACAACAATTCATATTTGGCTCTTGATACCAATTGTTGTCTCAATAATATCACGTCTACAACTAATCTTTATATGTAAAGTGGGTGTGAGCACTTTAGATAAGAGAGAGAGAGAGAGAGAGAGAGAGAGAGAGAGAGAGAGAGAGAACAAAAGTCTCGCATAGTATAGAATAAGAACACACACCTCATAACCCATGAGGTAGGGGATATTTATACCCAACGTCTATCCAAGCCTTCATCGCGGATATACAAGTTCCGCGATGGTAACTTGTGTCGCATTACAACATACTTTACACAACAAACCCTAAACTATGATAAAATATAAATAGAAATCCCTAACAAATGATTTACACTTTTCGTGTTCCAACACAAACTTTTACTAATATGAAAGTGAACTTGTAAAAGTATTTTTGTATCAACTTGAAATAATGTTTGTATAATGTGTTTAGTAAGTAATTGAGTTACTAAAGATGTTTAAAACTTTTAACTCAATTAAGACACATTATTTAGTAAAACTTACTAAATATGTTTTGACACTTATAAGTTTAATAATGAATCATGCAGCAAATGTAATGTTTACTTAGAAATAAAGTTTCTATATGTGAGACTTATACTATAGTTATACTTTGCTAGAAAATAAAGTTTATACTTTGTCTACAACAAAATATTAGCAAAGATCGTAAAATATAAATAACGTTTTTAGACGATATTTGTATTAAAAAAATGATTTGAGGCAATATTTGACCACATATTCACGATTTAGGGATTAAATGACCCCCTAAAAACGTGTCAAATAAATCCTTATCTATAATAACCCACAAAAACTCATCACTATCATTTACACTACCCAATGTCAGGTATTTGACAAGTAAATTTTTGCTTTTTATGTGCATTCATTACCTACATGACTCTCTAGACTTACTCACGTATCCACACAAGCCAAATATCTCTACCCACACATCCTAAAAACCTCTGGTATGTCAAGCATAAGATCAAAACAACTCCGCAATAAGTAATCTACCAATATAACACCCTAAACATATCATAATATCATAATAAACCCTAATCTAACCATAATTAAGCCCTAACCAGGCCTATGTGTTTACAAAACCCTAATTGCTCATCTAAACCAGTTTGAAAGTGTTCAAGGCTTATGTATGAGTTACCTTAGGAACAATAGGATATCTTAGCACCCTTTGACCCCAGTACAACCCCTTAGAGCTTAGGTACAAGTCTCTTAAGCACAAAACCATAACTAGGTCATAACTTCCCGGAATTAGGTCTAAATTATCCCAAAACTTCACCATAAGCTACCACCACTTAGTATAAGCTTAATATGACCTAGGATTAGTCACTAAACACTCATATGACCCTAATCTAGGCACTAAATCCTAAGTTAAACCCTAATCCCTCACTAAGAAAGATTAGGTCTAAACTAAACCTAAACTAGTGAAACCTTAACCAAAGCACCTCAAATCCTTTAACCAACCACCCTAGTAGCTTAAGCATCTTCAGTAGGCACCCTAGCACCTACTTGAGGCCGCGGCTTCACCACCACCACATACACCCTAGAACCGTCATTCCAGCCCCCTAGCTAGTATATAGCTACTCTTAGTCACCATATAGGTTCACCACATCGACCCCTAGCTTCCATGACTCGACCTCCCCCGTCCTTGACACCTAGCGACCCATTTTGACACCTATACACCTCGTTACCCTATAAATAGCATCCCTCCCCCATTCCTTTCACTTCACACCTCTCCTCTCGTCTATATCACTCATATTCTGCAGTAATAAGTCCCTAAGACTAGTAGGAGTCAAGTAGTATAGCCCTAGTACTAGTCGAGTTGTAGTTTTGGCCTAGAAAACCCTAATCTTCACGTTACACCACATACGACCTAGGTAAGCCTTAGTTCTTGTTCTAATAGCTTTAGAACAGTACTAGGATAGTTATAGGTTGCCTTAGATCACAGTAGAACCATTGCCTAAGCCTTGATCACTAAAAACTAGCACTTTACATTTTAAAACCCTAATTATGAACTAATTGCTAATTATATGCTATAAGCCCTTTACATAAGCTATAATATGATTTAAGTAACTTAGATAAGCTAATATTAGTTAACCATAAGCTAGGAAACCTTTTTGTTTTATAAAAACTTGATTTGCATGGAATTAGGACTAGTTTTGCAAAGTTGTCCATGCATAGGGGTATATATGGTAAATTTCTGAAAATATGAAGTCTAGGGACTATTTTTGACATTTCTTAGAAGTTATAAGTATAAGGACCCTTTTTACAAAGTTATATAACCTTAGGATAAAAAGATAAATAGTTATAAACTAATAAGGACTAGTTTTGCAAAAGTTATAAAGTAAAGGGTATAAATTGTAAATTTTGAAAACTTATAAGTCCAAGGGTCATTTCTGCCATTTTCCTAAAATATAGAAGTATAGGGACTAGTTTTGCTAATTTTAGATAGTTAATAATATATGTATATAAATATAGGGTAGATTTTGTAAATATATAAACTATAAGGGTATAAAGTTAAAATATTTTTATAAATATAAAAACCTAATTTAAATTAGTAGCATAACACAATACTAGGGAGCTTCATGTGAGGAGTACCATGTGGATAATTCGTTTTGACGAGTTATCTGGGTTTACGAATTAAACTGCCCTGGCTCCTCAAACGATTATTACATGTACTTCTGAATTATGATGGCCCGAACGGTGTTATGTTATAACTAAACTTAATAACAACATAGCTCAATAGTAGGGAGCTTCACATGAGGAGTATTAACTTCTGAATTATGATGGCCCGAACGGTATTATGTTGATAACATAATACAATAGTATGGAGCTTCATGTGAGGAGTCTTATACTTCTGGATTGTGATGGCCAGAACGGTGTTATGTTATATCTAAAACACTAACAACCTTAAGAAAGATTACTTAAGAAACTTAAACAAGATAACTAAAGCTTGACATACATCCACACCAACAATACCACCAGGATATGTGGGTAGGCACTCTAGTCTCCGAGTCACTTTTCACATCAATTAGATTTCCCTAAGCCTAGGTGAGTTCATAGCCTCACGTCTTTTTAAACTTTCACTCTAAATGCTTTACAAACCCTGTGAGGGGGTTACATGCTACTTTCTTTCTTTAAATCGAATACAAGTGTTTTTCTTTGGTTGAGCACGAGTAAACTAGATGCCACCCGTACGCAACAAAATTCATGAATCTAATCGCTTATGATATTTTACATAAGTGAACGCGAATATAATTGATAGATCTATTGGAGTTTGACAACTCCCGTTGGTACTACCTCTAACTGGAGGGTACCAATAAGTATTATATTTGAACTTTCACTGAAGGATTAACTTTCGCAAGTTATCCTTCCCGTCCCATCATGGATTGGTCTGCAGACCCCATGATCTGGACTGTTAACGTGTGGTTCATGAGCTTAGTGCAACAAACCAACTGACCAACTCTTGATAATTGTACATGCATTGCAATCATCACACACACTACATTTTCCTTGAAGGGTGTAACAAATGAACCCTGAGGAACTTGTATTCACTAACACCTAAACCTATGACTCTCACTCAACACCTAGTGTTGACTTTTTAAGCATGTATCCTAGGTAACGCAGCTCTGTGGAAATTATGGCATGGAGTGGCACGAGACTTGAAAGACTTTCTATTTGGTTATCATTCAAACATAACATCTCACACTTAGATTCACGGTACCTCATCTTATAAAACTATTATAATTTTAATGAATGATAACTCATTTTTATAAAATGTCTCTTTTCGAGTCATTTTCTATTACTGTATCTGTGATCCATGAGGTAATACCCCAAACTCTTAATCCGCTGCGATCAGTCAAAAATGAGGGTGTTACAGATTGTTATCAGAGCTTCAGTTGTAGAGAATAAGGTCACAACCTAAACTACAACTACTTTTCCCAATACCCGAGAAAGTCTTTCGTGCCACTACACTCCCCAATGCCTACTTCCCAGATCCATATGAGCATTAGGTCTGCGTAATAGGTATTTCCTTAACTTATATGCTAGCTTACATTATTTTATCAGGTTGTTAGATAGTTATGCCTGCTCCCTACTACTCTACCTTTACCCCACCCGAATCACATACGGAGAATGCTCTTTCTCTCCTAATGATTCGGATCTTAGTTTTAAAAATCTTTTTCCCAATTCCCCGGAAAGCCCTAGGAATAGTATAGATACACCGTCACCCTTAGGTTTTACACCTTTCGTAGATGACCTACACTTAAAACGTATAAGAGAATTCTATGCTAAGGCATCACCTATTACTCCCCCAAACACTATTTTACACCCACCATTTCCCTCCCCTAGATTTGAACCCCATGGGTTCTTTCTTCCGAGAGAACCATATATACCTAGGAAACCTATCCCTACCTATATCCCTAGATATGAACCTAGACAAACCTATACCTTAGCACCCACACCTTATTTAGTAAACCCTCCCACTTCATCTTGGAAATTTGAATTAGGAGAAAATTCCACTAGGATAACTTTAGAAAATCAGGAAAAGCAGGTAGAAGATATTTTAAATAACTTAGATGAAATTTTCCTTGACCTTATTGAGAAGATAGAAGAAGGTCATGATAATAACCTAGGCACCCGACCTAATTATAGTAGTTTAAGAAACACCCTACAACAATCCCGTTTTAAGATAGCTAAATTACAGAAAAATCAAATGAGACACCACCATAAGATAGCCTATGCCCGTTTTAGGATTTGTACTTTAGAAAAGATGATTGATGATGATGAGGAATGTCATCAATCAAACCTAGGAAACATCCCAAACTCAAACCCTTAGATTTAAGAGAACCTCGGAAGATATCCCTAAGTAGTATGCCTTTTATAGCTTTAGGAGTTTTGCCCTAGAATAATGTCATAATACTTATAGGATATGTAAGATAGGAAATCAATAATATAAGTTATGCCTTAGATACCTCTTACTCTCACTTCCTAGTGCCCCTTAATTTAGGATAACTTAGCTAACCTAGGATTAGGTATGTCTCTTCTTGATTACCCTAGGTCATCCCAAACCTTATAAGAACCCTTAGGAATTTAGATATATCCCGTAAAATATAAAAATTTGGGTACTTGTTATAACCTACCTTAAACCCTTACCCCGTTATAATCCCTAGGAACTCAGGATGAGTCGTCCCGATGCCTTAGATTCATAGATTCTCAAAACTTTTAAACCTTAACTCGTTTGGGTTTCGATTTCAAACCCAAGACCTTACTGAGAATCGTCTCGTAAGGGTATTTATTCTTGAACTTTAGGCATTATAGGGAAGCCTAAAGTGTCAATCTATAGAGTCTGTTCCCTATTCCCAATTTCTATCTGCCTAAAATCCCTATCCTCTTAAATCTAACAACAAGATATTTGGCATAAATAGTGACACTTGTTGAAAAACAAGTTATTTATGACCTTGTGTAGTTGTAACTTCCACTCCCGTTATTTCATGATATTATATGTCATGAATAACAACTTCCCTCGAACTTCATCTCTTTTCCACCTCCTAAAAACCAAATTCCTTAAAAACCCTCCCTTATCGTTTCATATGATACTAATGATGAGAATTCCTATTTTACATCATAGAGATCTGAATTCTTTCCAAATTCAGTATCCCTAGCCCTCACTACTTCCTTAGCCTTCTTTCCCAATCTTCCCTCTCTACACCTCTAAATTACTATGATTCCTGAAATAGTTATTCCCTCTTAGAAAACCGTATTACACTCTAGGATTCCCATACTTGAGGTTAGACATAACTCTAGGATTCCCCTACTTGAGGTTAGAAGTAACTTTAGGATGCCCTTAGGTAAACATAAGAATAAACATAGGATACTTTGAATAGACTATCTCTAAGAAATCATTGAGGAAATAGAACAATAAGATTAGAAATCTTCGAGGTTTTATTAACTAGAAAACAAACTGGAGAAAAACCCATGCCCGATAGAAAGACATTACAATAGGATGAATTTAGTCTAAGTTAGGAATTTTACTTAATATCGAGGATATTAGAAATGAATTAGACATAAGAAGTCTTTAGATACAATTTAGGAAACATTAGGAATAACTAAGGATTAGATTAGTAAACTACATTAAGCCTTTAGCACCTAGTTTAGTTATAAGGTAGAAAGACTAGTTAAGATTTCACTATATAAGTCATTACGAGGTTATAGTTTGCCTAGACCTAGTCTCATAAGTAACCTACCCCATACTAAGATTCCCACATACTATCCTAAAAGGTATAGTATAAGGATTTAGAAATTCCTATGAATAATACACCATTAGGATAACCCAGACTTACAATTTGAGGTTACTAGTTATAACTAGGAATAAAACATTTGAGGATTTTAGTCTACCTATACTTAGTTTCTTAGGATTTGACATTTTATAGGATACACATTAGGAATTCTACTTAGAGGATACTATGGATACTACCCTAACCGGATTCAAGTACCTAGGAATAGTAATACTTATAGTAATAGTGATACTCGTAGTACTAGACAACATAGGACAAAAGATTAAGCGTGAAACCCTACCTAAGCATAGTAATACTCCTAGTAAACCCCTAGACAAGAAATCACCTAGCCCTTCTCCCAATATAGGATCTTCCTTACCAGTTAAGATCAATACATCACTTTTAGAACCTTAGGATTAGTTATGAAAACTAGAAGAATCTTAGGGGAAAACAAACTTTGAAGGAATCTAGTAAATCTTAATTCCATTAGGAATACCATCTTTTCAGGTATTTTATACTCTCACTCTTCCGTTTAACCCTATTCTCCCGTTTCCTCTCATTCTACCATTTAGATCTCGTTTAAATCTCATTCTCCCACCTTTTTCCCGTTCTCCTATTTAAATCTTACTCTTCCGCCTTCCTCACTCTACCGTTTAATCCTATACTCCTATCCTTTTCCCACTCCACCTATTCCTACTCTTCCATCCTTTCGTTATCTCGTACTCTTTCATACTTTCCTATTTCATCCCTTTCCTTTGCTTTCCTCTTTCTCTTCACTCCTTCCTATAAAAATCCGTCTTTCCACTGCCTTCCATCTTTTCATTCCTCCGTCATTTTCACTTTATTTTTCTTCACTCTAAACTCTCTCCCTACCTCATCCTACAATGTTCTAAGAGTTAGAACTTGTATTTCTTGTCATACCACAAGATTATATTAGTTAGAACTTGTAAGAATATCCACGTCAAACTTTAATCCTCATTATGTTCGACTATGATATTAAATCTCGCTTTGCAAAAGTTGCAAGAATGAGATCTCTGACATCCGTCACTCTAGTCATAACATGGGATGTTAACATGTGACAAGTTGCTAAACAGGGAGACTGTAGAACTTGTCTCTATCATGACTAGAACTTGTCTCCACCGTGACTAGAACTTGTCTTCACCATGGTTGGAACTTGTCTCTAAAACATTCCCGTATCACATTTCCTTAAGTGCGGTAAACTCTCTCCAATTTTCACCGATACTACTTACGGATCATTTATAATGACTATCCTATTAAAATGAACTAGGACGCTCCTTCATTTTAATGAGAAAGTTATAAATCAAATCGATTATGAATTTATAAGCTCTTGTTTACAAATATTGGGACGCCTTTATTTGTAAGTAATGAGATATAAATGAATAAACCCAAGAATTTGGCATCTGTGCAAGCATTTCCTACTCTGCTTGTACAAATCTCTCCTTCTTTTCGTACCATTCTTCTTTGGTATCAGAAATTCTTCCTCACAATTCCTACGTTTAACTAAATCTCGGGACGAGATTTTCTCCAAGGGGGTAAGACTATAACAATCCACAAAAACTCATCACTATCATTTCCACTACAAATACCTATGTCAGGTATTTCATAGGTAAATTTTTTCTTTTTATGTGCATTCATTACCTGCATGACTCTCTAGACTTACTCAAGTATCCACACAAGCCAAATATCTCTACCCACACATCCTATAAACCTCTGGTATGTCAAGAATAAGATCACAATAACTCCACAATAAGTAATCTACCAATCTAACACCCTAAACATATCATAATATCACAATAAACCCTAATCTAACCCTAATTAAGCCCTGATCAGGCCTATGTGTTTACAAAACCCTAATTGCTTGTCTAAACCAATTTGAAAGTGTTCAAGGCTTATATATGAGATACCTTAGGAACAATAGGATATCTTAGCACCCTTAGACCCTAGTACAACCCTTTAGAGCTTATGTACAAGTCTCTTAAGCACAAAACTATAATCAGGTCATAACTTCCAGGAATTAGGTCTAAACTATCCCAAAACTTCGTCATAAGCTACCACCACTTAGTATAAGCTTATTAGGACCTAGTATTAGTCACTAAACACTCATAGGACCCTAATCTAGGCACTAAATCTTAAGTTAAACCCTAGTCCCTCACTAAGCAAGATTAGGTCTAAACTAAACCTAAACTAGTGAAACCTTAACCAAACCACCTCAAATCCTTTAACCAACTACCCTAGTAACTTAAGCATCTCAAGTAGGCACCCTAGCACCTCTTAAGCTAGCACACAAGTAGGTGATGCACCAACTTGTCACCTACTTGAGGCCGCGGCTTCACAACCACCACATACACCCTAGAACCGCCATTCCAGCCCCCTAGCTAGTATATAGCTACTCTTAGTCACAATATAGGTTCACCACATCGACCCCTAGCTATCACGAGTCGATCTCCCCTCTCCTTGACACCTAGCGACCCATTTTGACACCTATACACCTCGTTACCCTATAAATAGCAGCCCTCCCCCATTCCTTTCACTTCACACCTCTCCTCTCTTCTATATCACTCATATTCTGTAGTAATAAGTCCTTAATACCAGTAGGAGTCGAGTACTATAGCCCTAGTACTAGTCGAGTTGTAGTTTTGGCCTAGAAAACCCTAATCTTCACGTTACACCTCATACGACCTAGGTAAGCCTTGGTTCTTGTTCTAATAGATTTAGTACAGTACTAGGATAGTTATAGGTTTCCTTAGATCACATTAGAACCCTTTCCTAAGCCTTGATCACTAAAAACTAGCACTTTACATTTTAAAACCCTAATTATGAACTAATTGCTAATTATATGCTATAAGCCCTTTACATAAGCTATAATCTGATTTAGGTAACTTAGATAAGCTAATATTAGTTAACCATAATCTAGGAAACCTTTTTGTTTTTATAAAAACATGATTTGCATGGAATTATGACTAGTTTTGCAAAGTTGTCCATGCATAGGGGTATATATGGTAACTTTCTGAAAATATTAAGTCCAGGGACTATTTTTGACATTTCTTAGAAGTTATAAGTATAAGGACCCCGTTTGAAAAGTTATATAACCTTAGGATAAATAGTTATAAACTAATAAAGGCAAGTTTTGCAAAAGTTATAAAGTAAAGGGTATAAATGAAAATTTTTGAAAACTTATAAGTCCAAGGGTCATTTCTGCTATTTTTATAAAATATAGAAGTATAGAGACTAATTTTTCTAAGTTTAGATAGTTTATAATATAAGTATATAAATCTAGAGTAGATTTTATAAATATATAAACTATAAGGGTATAAAGTAAAAATATTTTTATAAATATAAAAACCTAATTTAAGTTAGAAGCATAAAAAAAATACTAGAGAGCTTCATGTGAGGAGTACCATGTGGATATTTCATTTTGACGAGTGTGCTGGGTTAACGAATTAAAGTGCCCTGGCTCCTCAAACGATTATTGCATGTACTTCTGAATTATGATGGCCCAAACGGTGTTATGTTTTAACTAAACTTAATAACAACATAGCTCATTAGTAGGGAGCTTCATGTGAGGAGTATTAACTTCTGAATTATGATGGCCCGAACGGTATTATGTTGATAACATAATACAATAGTATGGAGCTTCATGTGAGGAGTCTTATACTTCTGGATTGTGATGGCCCGAACGGTGTTATGTTATATCTAAAACACTAACAACCTTAAGAATGATTACTTAAGAAACTTAAACAAGATAACTAAAGCTTTACATACATCCACACCAACAATACCACCAGGATACGTGAGTAGGCAGTCTAGTCTCCGAGTCACTTTTCACATCAATTAGATTTCTCTAAGCCCGGGTGAGTTCATAGCCTCACATCTTTTTAAACTTTCACTCTATTTGTTTTACAAACCCTGTGAGGGGGATACATGCTACTTGCTTTCTTTAACTCGAATACAAGTCTTTTTCTTTGGTTGAGCACGAGTAAACTATCTGCCACCCCTACACAACAAAATTCATGAATCTAATCGTTTGTGATATTTTACACAAGTGAACGCGAATATAATTGATAGATCTATTGGAGTTTGACAACTCCCGTTGGTACTACCTCTCACTAGAGGGTAACAATAAGTATTATTTTTGAACCCTCACTGAAGGATTAACTTTGGCAAGTTATCCTTCCCGTCCCATCATGGATTAGTCTGCAGACCCCATGATCTGGACTGTTAACGTGTAGTTCACGAGCTTAGTGCAACAGACCAACGGACCAACTCTTGATAATTGTACATGCATTGCAATTATCACACACACTACATTTTACTTGAAGGGTGTATCAACTGAACCCTGAGGAACTTGTATTCACTAACACCTAAACCTATGACTCTCACTCAACACCTAGTGTTGACTTTTTAAGCATGTATCCTAGGTAACGGAGCTCTGTGGAAATTATGGCATGGAGTGGCACGAGACTTGAAAGACTTTCTATTTGGTTATCATTCAAACATAACATCTCACACTTAGATTCACGGGACCTCATCTTATAAAACTCTGATGATTTTAATGAATGATAACTCATTTTTATAAAATGTCTCTTTTCGAGTCATTTTCTATTAATGTATCTGTGATCCATGAGGTAATACCCTAAACACTTAATCCGCTGCGATCAGTGAAAAATGGGGGGTGTTACATTATCATTTGCCCAAAGTACTTTTGGAATTTTGGCTCGGCTTTGTTTTGTGAAAAGGTTTGTGATGATGTGAGTTATTTTGCTTGATATCTGTTTTGGTTAGGTGAAGCGTATGAGGGTGTGGAAGTTTTTCCACAACAATCTTTTGCAAAATGCCTAGTTTTTCCACACTTAAAACATTCAGCTTTTCCATTTGCTTTTGACCCACTGAAGAAATCTTTTTGATGAAACTGTTTGAGTTTTCTAGAAGAGCCCTTTCATTAGAGGCGGAGGTAGGGTGGCTAGCAGGTGCTAGGCACCCCTAACGATCCCAATAAGTTTGATATAATATAAACTCATAGCCTTAAGTTTAAAGAAAATGTGCAATCGGCATCCCCTAACATTCAGTTATATTCATCTTTGGAAAGATATAATCTTATTAACTGGTATTTCATGATGAAATATATACCTTTTTGTAACACCCCCATTTTCATATATAGCAGTGGAAGCTAGATCTTGGGGTATTACTCATGGAAACATAGTCACAATAATAGAAAATGACTCAAAAGAGACGTTTTTATAGAAAAAGTTACCATTCATTTATTCATCAGAGTTTTTAAAATAAAAGATGAACTTTTACAAAAGAGAGGTCCCAAAGACTCGGTGTAAAGCAAAATACTATGAATGATAACAGGTCTCGACATCCTCATATCTAGTGTCACTCCATGCCTTAAATCCTAAGGGCCTAGCTACCTGGGATATTATGCTTAAAGTCAACAGAAGGGTTGAGTGAATTCATAGGTTTAGGTGATTAGTGTTTGAATACAAGTTCCTTAGGGTTCCGTTGTTACACCCTTCAAAGAAAGAGTAAAGTTTAGAATTATTGCACTAAGCTCATGACACCTCACGTTAACATGTCTAGGTCATGGGGCACTGCAGACCCTTACATGACGGATGGTGATAAGGTTAGCTTGTCAAAGCTAAACCTATAGGGTGTGTTCAAATATAGTGCTTATTGGTACCCGACAGGGGTAAAACCAACGGGAGTTGTCAAACTCCAAATATATATATTCACTATACTCGCGTTCACTCGCAAGTGATTATGGTTCATGAAATTTTGGTGTAATGGGGCATAAAGGTACTCGTGCAATAACCAAAGAAAAAGACTTGTATTCGGTTTAAAGCATATATCCCCCTCACAGGGTTTGTAAAGCATTTAAAAAGTGAGACTATGAACTCACCTGGGATTAGAGATGTGTGTTGGTGATACTAGATGGCCTACTCACGTAACCTAGTGTAGTGTGTATGTCAAGTCTGAGTAGGTTTATCTAAGTTCTCCTAATTAATTATTCTTAGGGTTTTCTAGATTTAGATATAACATAACACCGTTCGGGCCATCATAATCCAGAGGTATAAAACCCCTCACATGAAGCTCCCTAGTATTGTGTTACGTTGTTATATACTTAGGTTATAGATATAACATAACACCGTTCGGGCCATCATAATCCAGAGGTCATGTAGTAAACATTTGAGGAGTCAGGGCACTTTAACTCGTAAACCCAACAAACTCGTCAAAACGAATTCCCAAATGAAACCCCTCACATGAAGCTCCCTAGTATTGTCTTATGTTGTTAATTAAAAAGATAGGTTTTTATCTTTATATGAAAATAATTCATTTATATACTTAAGTTTACTAATTAACAATATATACCCTTAACTTAATAACTTTTACGAATCTAGTCCTTAACGGTAATAACTATATAACTTAATCCTTAGACTATATAAATTTGCAAAATAGGTCCTTACACCTAATACTTCTAAGAAATGACAAAAAGTCCCTAGAATTAATATTTTCAGAAAGTTACGATATATACCCCTATGCATGAAAACATTTGCAAAACTAGTCCTTTTTCTATGCAAACTATATTTTTATAAAACAAAAACTTTTCTAAGCTTATAGATAACTAATATAAGCTTATTAAATTATCCTAGACTAGCTTATGGCTTATGATAAGAGCTTACAACATGCAAACATCAATTCAAGTAAAACTAGGGTTTCAAAATGAAATCGATAGAAAGAAAATGATCAAGGCTCTAGCTTGGGTTCCTAGGTCATCTAATACTCCTAAATAACATGCTAGGGTAGTACTAAGGCTTATAGAACTAGTTTAGAAGCTTATGTGGGTCAAACTAGGGTTAACGAGGGACTTAGGGTTTTCTCGATGGGATTTCACTTCGACAGGGATTCGTGGCTTGGTTCCTTCGACTCCTAGGCCTTCTATGGCTCATGTACTACAACTACTAGGGACATAATATTGAAGATGGAGAAGAGAAATGGGATGGTTTAAAAGAATGGGGGTTTGACCTATTTTTAGGGTGCGTTAAGAGTAAGGAGCAAGAAATGGGTGGTTAGGTGGTGAGAGGGGGGGGGGGGGGGGTAGATGACTCATGGCAGCTAGTAGGTGACCATGGTGAGCTACCATGGTAGCTAGGGGGCTGGCGAAGGTGGTGGTGACACCTAGGGGGCGTGGTTTAAGGTTATACACAAGTAGGTAACGCACCTACTTGTAAGGTGCTATGGTGGTGTGTGCTCGGGTGCTAGGTAGTGACAAGGAGGTGATCAAGCTGCTAGGGAGGTAGCTAGAGGTGCTCGAGGTGCTTAAGGAGCTTAAGGTGCTAGTTTAGTAAGGTTTTTCTAGGTTTAGGGTTAGTTTAGTACCTAAACTTGGATTATGGTTTATATTAGGGTTTAGTGCCTAGATTAAGGTTTATTTAGGGTTTAGGGACTATGATTAAGTTTTAAGAATCATTTCTTAGGTGGTGGTAGCTTATTCTAAAGAATCGGGAAGGTTTTGATTTAGTTTCGGGACCTATAAGATCTAATTAGGGTTTAGTGTTTAAGGGACTTGTACTATGAGCTATAACTAGTTGTACTAGGGTTTTAGTGAGATAATGTATCTAAGATAACCTATACCTAAGCCTTGAACACTTTCAAACTAGTTTGGATGAGAAATTAAGGTTTTAGAGATAAGCGTAAATACATAGGGCTTGTTTAAGGTTTGTAATAGCTATAGTATACTAAAGTGATAGAATACTTATTGAAATGATGTTTAGAACTTAGACTTGACATACTAGGAGGTTTACAAGTTATAACCTTGGTGATATTTGGCAGTAGTGGTTACGTGAGTCGTTTAGAGGGCTGTGTAAGTTACTTCACATAGTAGATGAGTGTAATGATACTTAGGGGGAATTGTAATAAGGCATAGTGGGAATATGTGCTAAGGCATAGTGGGAAAATGTGCTAAGGCATAGTGCTAAGGTATAGTGGGGATAGTTAAAGCAAAAATTTTACCCTTGAAAAAGAGCTATATAGATAGGATAAGTGTTGGGACAACATTGACCAAGTCTCTTTATGTTTTAATGATGAAAAATAAACCTTCAAATTACATAAAATAACAAACGTTAGCCAAAATTCTCCCAATTCCATATCTGCACCTGACGCACTACCCACACGCCGACGCGCCAGTAGCGCGCCAGGCTTTTGTATGGATCGGGACGAATTTTGGAAGTCGGCTTTCCCCTTACCCAACAAATGTGGATCTTTCAATACAGGTATGAATATGTTATGTGCTTAATTGAGAACACTTGAAACAAGTTTTAGAATTAGAGAAGATCCAACTTTTGAAACACCCATTTTCGGGAAAACGCCAACTCAAGTTTTCTAACTCTCGCCTCTAGCCAAGGCTTTTCTAAACCTAGGGAGCTTATATATTTCATGTAATATCAAGTGAAAGCATTCATATGCTCATAACCCGTGCTTACGTCTTCTCTAATCACATAACGGGTTTACTCCCATATTGGTCAAACAAAGTCAAAGGTCACTTTGCGTAAACGCATCCTTTCCCACTTGGGATATGCTTTACATCAATGTAAAGCACTTAGCTTGTTTGTATCAAGGTGTTAGTTGAGTACGTCGAGTCGTGGAAAGTCACGAGTTATGAGATTATGGATTCTTGACGTTGAGTTACTTGAGATTATAAGTAACCTTTGATTTTCTCAACTCATAATCATTATTGTCAACTCTTTTCTTTCTTAATGACAATATGATTATTTCTTAATCATCCTTCTAATTACTCTTTCACATAAAACAAATCCTTCAATCTTTCTAAAATCCTTCCAAATCTTATCTCCAATATTCTCTTACACCTTTAGTACTTTCATGTACTTCTTGTCTCCCACATTCCCACACAATATCTCCAAAACATTCTATTCCAACATTCCCATCCAACCATCAAGATTTCACCAACACTTCATCTTCTTCAACTCAACCATTCATTTCAAACCTCAATATACCTTCCTCACATATACTCACATACAATCACATGCACACTCTTTTAGATTCAAAATACACACACTTTACTCACATACCCTCTCCAACACACACTAGCCAACTCACCACAATCTCAACCATATCTCCTTTCTTACACAATCCAATCCATATCTTAGACACTCCAACACGCATCTTTCAAACTACACACACTCCCTCTCACAACCTCTCTACTCTCACACACACAAGGCTCCCCATCACATCCAACTCTTACACACTTCACATTCTATCCAACTCATCCCCTTTAAAATTTCACACACCTCACTCACATCCTCTCCTCCCACACATACTAGCCAACTCACTCTTTAGGCTCCCCATCATATCTCAATCACATCTCTCTCTTACACATCCAACTCATCACCTCCTCACTCTCTAATTCAACACATGGGAATTAATTTGAATCCCAAACATAGGCCCCCTTTCATCTCATCCATCCGTTCCTCCCTAACACATCTCAACCCTCCATTCACCCTTTCTCTCCAAGGATGGAATATTCCCTTGGATATCCTTCTCAACCCAACCATGGTTCACTCACTAACCCAACCATGGTTTGTTCTCAACACACCTCTTTCTCACTCAACCATGGTTACTCTTCTAACTCAACCATGGTTCATCTTAACTCAACCTTATTCTCTCTTTTCCGTCTCACAACATTTGAATTCCAAATTCAAATTTCTTCCCTCTCTTGGAATATCCCATGGCATATTCTTTCTCTCTTTTATGCCATGTGAGGAATAACTATTCTACCCCTATCTAATTATTCTTTCTACTCCTTCTATCCTTGATAATTGGTTTCTCATCAAAACTTCACAAAACATTTTGTAAATTGGCTATTTGAGTTGGTGAACCTTAGAAGGATTAATGTTAAGGTTTAAATGTGTGAAGTACAATTGGGGGTTTAGCGAGGTTAGGTATTTATAAGTCCAAAACCCAAAATTGGGAAAAATCACACAGTGGTCCTAGCGCACTGCCCACGCGCTGACGCGCGGGCGACGCGCTAGTCTCGGTAGATTTTCCCAACTTTAGGTCTTTGCCTATAAATACCCCACCTTTCCTCTTGTATTCCTCACCCACTTTCCATTATTCTTTCTCTCTATATTCTTTCTCTTTAATCCTCTAATTCTAGCTTGTGTTCTTAATCTTTCACACTAACATCTCAAGAACACATCTCTTTGCAAGGGAAGAATCACAAGAACCTAATCCACTCTTGTGATTGTATTGAGGGTCTTCTTATTTCTACCCTTTCTACTACAATCGAGTCTCTAGGTTAGGTTATGGCTTGGTTGAATAAACAAATACTTATTCTTTCTATTTGTTTGTAAGGGAAGTCTTGTGTCTTGGTGACCAAACCTAGATCATTGGGGGTCTAGTTGGCGTTTGATACTTTCGGTGGGAAGTCTTAGTAGTGGTCTTGGTGACTATAGGTTAAGTGGAATCACGCGATCCTTTTGGGTGGTTTTCGAGGGCGGAATACCGTGGGAGTAACTCATTCTTTGTGAGCATCGATATTGGCGAATATCGGTGGAGTGAATTGTAACGTTTTGTAGTCCACCGAAAGGATTATACTAGTGGAATAGTATCGTGTTGTGGATTCGCAACTGGACGTACGAATGGTCTAACCCCCCCCCCCCATCCCGAACCAGCATATATCGTTGTGTTCTTTACTCGCTTTATATACTTTGGTTGTGTTTGTGGTTGATTGGATTCTAGTACAACCACTTGGTTCTTCTTCGAGGCTTAAAGTTTTTAAACGTTCCAAAAGCCGAAGAAACCATATTCACCCCCCCCCCCCCTCAACTGTTCTACAATAAGCATAGATAACCTAAGTGAGTTTTGTGAGGTATTACACTTTTATTTTGTACTTGTATTTGTGCTTTAATGGAGGTCGGTTACTTTGTTTATTATAAAGTAATCAAACGAGGAGGAAGACGAACAGTGAAATTGTGGAATGCTTGGGTTATTGCTTGTGGACTACTAAATTTGTTTTTTCTTATAAAACCTTATCATTATATAAAGTTTCACTTTCATCCTTTAAAAGTTTAATACTTGCTAAATTCAACCTTCATGTTATGGTAGAAATTGAAGGTCAAAACTACAACAATATTTTACATATTCTTTGTGTTTCCTTAACGGCTACTTTGTTTGGACTTAAAAATTTTATATCGTATCGCTAGTATTTTATATATGTTAGAATCCAAATAGCTTATTGAAACCAAATACTTTGAGTATGCTTGGCATACAAGATTATTTAGAGATTATGACTATTTTTCAAAAAATAAACTACTTAAAAAATAATATTTGTTTGGCAGATATAACTATAAGAGATTAAAAAAAATCTTTCATAATCTTGTAAAACCAAATGCTACTTCATGTAACTTATAAAAATAATCTCTTTTTATAATCTTCATCTCCAGCACCATCTCTAGTTCCAGTAACAGTTACTTTTGCCAAATATACCCTTTATATATTAATAACATAAAAAAAAAATGAACAATTCTCTAACGCTATTAAAGATATAATGTAGACCCGATGTAAAATAAGCCATATATATATATATATATATATATATATATATATATATATATATATATATATATATATATATATTAAATAGTTAAATTTCCTATTATAATAAATTATATGTTTTAGATTTTGGCACATGACTTTCGAAATTCACGAGACGGCCCTAATTGAATCCTCATGTATTCAAAATTTCCATTTTCAAAGTAAACTATTCTTATGACTCAATGCATCAAAGTTGAAAATCTATATTCAAAATTTTCTTTTTTGTTTGTGATGTACTTTGTTAATTATCTTACACTAGCTGGACTTAAAGTAATTACTTAAATTTAGACCTTTAATCAATAACTAGGATAGGATAAAGAACTATCAATTCCATTTATGAATAAAATATCGACGTTTGGTTGTTACAATAAAGTGTGGCTTGGCCCCCTCAACTTAAAATCCTGGCTCCGCCCCTGCCTTTCATGGAACTCTTCAGCAAGATCATCCATATACTCTTGACTGCTTCTTGTGTCTACTGCATCCTCAGGATTATCTTGAAAGTCCTGAACAACATCAGTAGAGAAGAAAGCAATTGATATGGGTTTCATGGTCAAGGTCAAGTTTTTTTTGTTGTTAGCCTCATTGATTATGTCAATGATTCTTTCTCTATATTTGAATTTCCTAAAGAGTGTGGCTAAGTCAATGTCTCTTACACGGTCAGAGTTTCTCAAACTTTGACAAATGCTTAGCCATTTCTTGAGAGGGCTGTTAACAAAAACCAACATTTATTTCATGTTTCTCAAGCTTAATACCATCATTTCATTTAACCGAATCTTGTACCTGGTGAAAGTTTAAGAGATAGTTTCACCTTCCAAATGTTTGAAGGAATTTTATGCTAGTTTTAAGTTGATGACTCAATTTTCTTTGACTTATGATGGACCTTATTGGCTTAGACAGATGCCATCCTATGATTCTTTGACAGTGGGACAGTTAATGACCTGTTCCATAAGATCATCAAGAAGACATGAAATGATGAGACTCTTCGTGCATTGGTTAAGATTAACAACCTTTCATTCATCATTTGACCATTGTGCTTCTAGTTTGTCCAAACCAGTAGCAGTTTTTGGGACATATGGCCCAGTTGTAATGGTTTTCATGAATTGAGGTTCTATGCTCACAATGTAACATAGAAACCTTTTCTTCCATTTGTAAATTTGTTCTCTTCTAGTTTAGTAATAATAGTGTAGCTAACCCTATCATTTAGAAGTTGAGGAACTTCATTGTTTGTCATTGTGGATCTTGATTTTAAAAACTTTGAGCATTCTGTTTTGAAAATGCTTTATAAAGCAGATGTCTTTAATACCACTTGTTAGACCCTTTTTAATGTGTTATAACTTAAGAACTAAGTTAAATCATGTTCCATGCAAACATATTGACGTGTATAACCAGTTAATAATAACAATACGTAAAGCAGTTTCACACAAGTTAATTTTTCAACGTTTAAAAATTTGAATGAATCAAAAAATTTGACAAGGTTTGCTTCTGGAATAGAAAACCTAGTTGAATGACAATGTGTGGTGATCTTCTCTCTAATTTAAACACAAACCTAAGTATGTGTTTAAGTACCAACTATTTTTACTCGCTGGACGTCTAGCGGCCTAGTTAGGTTCGAGGAGTAAAGTGCTATCTTGAAAGTGTTCTTCAATTTAATTGCAAGAGATGCTTTATTCTTTTTCAATCATTCCCTTTTTTAGAAAGGGATTAAGATTTCAAGAGATTCTTAAAGTACACGTGTTAAGCATCCGTGGAGTTATGAGATGTTTCTAAACAAATACTAGGTTAGGTTTTACTTTAGGGAACAGTTAAATACATGTTTGTACTTTTATACCAACTTTGAAAGTTGGTCATTCCTAAGAAGATTTTACTTTATACTTATTTTATAAAATATATTTTCCCGCCGTGAAACCTTCTAGATGTTAGGAGCTTTTTGCTCAACACCTTTGTTTAAGAGATCAACATTGTTCAACAAGGTATTGCCACCCTAGTTGAACTAAACTTCTTTTTTTGGACTTGGTCTTCAGTTTCTGAACCGCATTAGTATGTTAAAGTGAAGACTTTGTTAGACTATGATATGTTAGAATATTGTAAACGTCATAGGTATAACTTTATTGACGGCCATTATTTATAATGGTAAAACCCTAATTCCCAAAACTCACAAACCAGGCTTAGGCCTAATTATCCACTAATAGATTTCTTTTGTTTTCAAAGGACTTTGAAAAAGTTGAAATTGAACTTCATTCTTCAGTTTTTGTGTTGAATTTGTCTTCAGTGATTTCGTTTATACTTAGGATATTTTATGTTCAAATCCTGTTTAGGGGAAGTATGCGCGGAAGTGACCTAACATTAAGTGGTTTGAGTTTATGAAACGATGAGTTATGATACGAATTGAAGGAAAAAACCTTTGAAAATTTCTTATTATATATTTATATATTTAATGTGCAGTGGTACCATGAAATTGATTACATATAGTGACATGAAATTGATCACATATAGTGACCAGTATTGTAACAAGGTTGAATGTGACAGTCTCACAAGTAAGTACCTAACTTAATGTGTCCCCTATTTGCAATTTTTTGCTATCAAACTATTGTAAACGTTTTAAATAAATATGAATATTCCAATTGCAATAAAGCTCCCACACCAATTAAATAATTCCTAACCTATCCTTTCAACTGTATGATGGATAAACGTTCAAGGAAGAACACTAATCGTCCATGAACCACAATGGTGATTGGTGAGTTTGAAGGTTAGTTTTTATAATAATGTTCATATTCATATAGTCTAACTTCATTTAGAGCAATGATATATTCAAAAAAAAAAAATACATCTACAAAATTATGCACAAAATGAGGTGTCACTTCCTAATTAATGTGCGTTATGATTATTTCTCTCTCTTCGCTCTTATTCAGCCACTCACTATCTGACACATTATTTTGTGGCTAGTTTTGTGGATTTGTTTTTGGAGAAATGATAGAACAACAAAAGAAACTTTCACAAAAACTTTTAAAAAATGAGGTGTTATTTCGTGATTGGTGCATTTTTTTTATAATTTCTCTCTCTTCTCTCTTATTAAACCAATCACAAAATGTGACACCTTATTTTGTAAGAGTTTTTGTGAAAGTTCTATTGTGATTCTATTATTCCTCTTGTTTTTGTGAATGTAGCATTTCTCCTTCATTTATAGTCCATTTATCTTTCTTGATAAGAACTCTGAAAACATATGAGTGATTTACATCTTGGAATATGCTATTTGGTGTTTCTTCGAACGAATAATCATTAAAACTCAGAGAAAACCATGGCGAATTTATTTGAAAGCCAACATGACACAAAACTAGCATATGGCGCTTCAAGTAGTATATTTTTTCTTTCAAATTATTTGGAATTAAAATAGTTGATTTTGTAAATATCAAAAACAAAGAAATGGTTAGAATGATTTACAGATAATTAAGTATGAAGGTGTTTTATTATGTATTTATGGCATAATATTGTTGTATTAAGTTAGAAGCTTATTGATTACAAATTACACTCTCATATATTCACAAATTTGTTTATCATGGATGAGTAATGGTTGACGTTGTTTAAGATGGATTTGGGTATGACGAAACAATTGAATTTGCAGAGGTGAGTAGTCGACAATGGGAGATAGTTAACCTGAGCCCAGCAGAAGAAGATTTGGTTTACAGGATGCACAAGCATGTTGGTAACAGGTCAGTGTTATCTTTCAATGTAGAATCATTGTCGTAAGCTTAATAGTAATATTGCATGCATGTATACATTTGTCACATATATATACTTCAAATAAATCAAGTTTTAAAACTTATCATCGATCAAATTAACATCGCAATTTAAATCAAAAGCCATACATTGTATATGGATCGAATTGAAAGCTAATTAAGCTTTCACGCGTGGCTTAACATGTATAGCTTATAAGTACTAAAGTAAAGCAAAATCGAGACATTTAATGTCAGAATCAAAACCTTTCAACATTTGTGTGAATCTCCGTATGATACTAATAAATATTACTCCGAAATATTGTGCTTCCAATCTGTTACGGACGGATCTAGCTAGCTAGGTGCATCGATTTCGACCAAGTGCACAACCTTCTCACTTGTAGCTTTTAATATTGTCATGTAAAAATCTTATTTATTCAGCAATCTAAATTTCATAGTTTTCTACTAGAAAACTAGCTAAAATATATAACTGTATAAATTTAATCTCAAATAGCATATATTAGACTCTAACTTGGCCAATGCTAGAAGACAAGTATCATTGACACAATTACGACATCAACTGCCAAGTGTTTTGAAGGAGGACATAAAATGGATCAATGACGCTTAGTGACCTTTTCTTGATGAATTGTGGACCATAACTTAATACAGTATTCCAACAACTCTATTTAAATTTTTCAAAAATTCTTGATAACTTCTTCCAAGTTGGACCATTTGCTTATAATATAGAGAAGTTCCATCATGATGCATCATAGTATCATACATAGACCATGATCAGACTCAGTTTTCTTTGCGACAACTAGAAATTAAATGCCCAATTAGTATGGACCACAATTATCTGATAAGCATACCCTAGTGTCTTCAACCCCAGCCAATCGGCAATCTCCTGTCGAAAAATATATATCGGTATTTTTTTTATTTTTTTATTTTTTGAGTGAGTGGGCTTTCTTTTTTTCTTTATTTATTTAATTATTTATTTATTTTTAATTTTATTTTTATTTTTATTGCTGAGGAAAATATTTAGCTTATTGGTGTGTTATTGATGAGGTGATGGAGTGGCGCTGAGATGACACACGAGTGTTATTGGTGGTGGTCCACAAGTAGCTCTCTTACAAGGTTGAATCACTGAATGTGACAGTCTCACAACCATCACTGTCTCCCCTATTTGTAATTTTCTGCTATCAAAAAACTATTGTAAACGTTTATAAATATATTAAGATTCTAAATGCAATAGAGCCCCACACCAATTAATTCCCGACCTATTCTTACAACTGTATGATGGATAAACGTTCAAGGAAGAACACTAGATCCTCCATGAACAACAATGGCGAGTTTGAAGGTAAGTTTTCAAACTAATAGTTCATATAATTTATCTTTCTTGATAAGAAATCTGAAAACATACGCTCAGTGGTTTACATCTTGGACTGTGCTATTTGGTGTTTCTAGCTTGATACGATTATAATCATGAAAACAGGAAAAGCCATTGTAACTAGAGAGTTTGAGAATTTCTCAACCATGGTGAATTTGCTTGAAAGCCAACATGTCACAAAACTCACATATGTTCAAAGTTTCAAATATGATATTTTCTTTCAAATATTCTAGAATTACACCAAAAATTCAAACACAAATAACCGGTTAGGAATGTTTATATATATATATATATATATATATATATATATATATATATATATATATATATATATATATATACTAGAAAGGTGCCCGCGTGATGCGGGGGCGGATTGTTGGGGTGAAGAGGAGGGAGGTGGGGTGGTGGAAAGTGGTTGTTGGGGTGTTTGTTGAGGTGGTTATAAATTGTTGTGGTGGTTGTTGAGTTAGTTATAAATTGTTGGGGGTGGTTGTTGAAGTGGTTATAAATTGTTGGGGTGGTTGTTTCCATACTTAGTAAGTAAAAGTCTGAATTTTTAAGCCTTTCTAATTATATAATAGTCCCAAATACATTATATATATATATATATATATATATATATATATATATATATATATATATATATATATATATATATATATATACTAGAAAGGTGCCCGCGTGATGCGGGGGCGGATTGTTGGGGTGAAGAGGAGGGAGGTGGGGTGGTGGAAAGTGGTTGTTGGGGTGGTTGTTGAGTTGGTTATAAATTGTTGGGGGTGGTTGTTTCCATAATTAGTAAGTAAAAGTCTGAATTTTTAAGCCTTTCTAATTATAGAATAGTTCCAAATACATTATATAGTAGTATAGATATTGGTTTTATTTATGGCATAATATTGTTGTATATAGTTCAAGCTTGTTGATCACATATTAGACTCTCATATTCACAATATGTTTATCATGGAATATTAAAATCATAAAATGGACCACTGTCTATGATGTAATTTTTTTAAGACGGATTTTGGTATAACGAAACAACTGAATTTGCAGAAGTGAGTAGTCGACAATGGGAGATCGTTGACCTGAGCCCAGCAGAAGAAGATTTGTTTTACAGGATGCACAAGCTTCTTGGTAACAGGTTAGTCTTATTTCTCTATGTAGAATAATTATCATAAGCTTAATAATGCATGCATGTATTTATTTGTCACATATGATAATCACTTTAAGAAAATCAAGTTTAGAACTTATCATCAACTAACATCGCAATATAAATTTATTAACATAGATCGTATATGGATCGGATTAAAAGCTTTCATGAGTAAATCTTTTATACAATAAAGCAAAACCTCTATTAGGAATTTTACATTTCAAAAAAAATGCATTAATTCTTTATTTAGTAATAATTTTATTTAAAAAAAATATTAATATTTTATATTTATCCATAACACAAGTAGAAGATAAATATAAAAAATATAGATAAGATGCAATTAATAATAGGATTAAAATTTTTAAATAATTATCTTTATTAATAAAAAAATTAATTAAACATCATAAATCAAACAAAACAAAGATTAAATTATTTGTTTTTTAATAAATAAATATATCATATATGGATCGGATTAAAAGCTTTCATGAGTAAATCTTTTATATAATAAAACAAAACTTCTATTGGGAATTTTCCATTTCAAAAAAATGCATTCATACTTTATTTAGTAATAATTTTATTTTAAAAAAATATTTTCTTATTAGGTAATATTTTGTATTTATCCATAACACAAGTAGAAGATAAATATAAAAAATATAGATAAGATGCAATTAATAATATAATTAAAATTTTTAAATAATTATCTTTATTAATAAAAAAAATTAATTAAACATCATAAATCAAACAAAACAAAGATTAAATTATTTGTTTTTAATAAATAAAAATATATAATTCAAAAAATTTTAAAAAAACCCGCGCGTGCGCGGTTATTATAACTATTAACATATACAGTAAAAATACTACTGTAAAGCAAAGTCTAGACATTTTATGTCGGAATCAAAACCTTTCATAATGTGGGTGAATCTTTGTATGATACTCATAAATATTAGGAAACATTTTGTACTTCCAATCCATAACTGATGGACCCGAATGCTTCGATATCGAGCAAATACACAACCTACTCACTTGTAGCTTTTAATATAGTCATTTAAAATTCCTATTCCTCCAACAATCTAGATTCCGGTGTTTCTTACTAAAGCATTTACAATACTAATTAAAATAATTAAATTATCCGAAATAGGCATAGAAGAGGGTCTAAGTTAACCAATGCTTGAACACAAGTACCATTAATCCATAACTTACACTTCCAACAACTCTATAAAGGTTGCAACATCAACGAAGGGTCCTAAGAGTATGGGGAGTGGTAACGCCTCCCCAGCATTATGGTCTAGCTGGCATAAAAAAAAAACGCAGCAACGGCGTTATGTCCATTTCCCATCCTCCAGCGTTGGTGCTGCGTTACAACGCACGTTAGCCCAGCAACGTGCGTTACAACATGAAAAGGCCAAGGTCGAATTCACAAAACGCACCCCTCCATGTTTACAAATGTTGGTTTTGCGATCTGGGTTCGTTTTGCTGCTCCTGGAAGTGTTGATCTACCGGCCTTCTTGCCTTTTCATTGATTAAGAAATAGTAAAAAGAATTGGAATACATAAGATTGACAAAGAATAAATCATTTCCGGCAAACAATGGTTAATAAACGTTGAGGGGAAGAAGAAGCATTTAAGTTTTTGGGCTAGTTGCACTAATTTGGTGGGCCAATATATATATTAGAAATGAATAGTCACCTGAGCCACTACATATATATATATTAGAAATGAATAGTGTGTGTGACTATATAAACTTCTTTGAGTTTGTAATAAACAGTTAACATATCAATGCAAATTTGCAAATAATAAGTAGTTATTAGTTTATTACTGATGATACAAGTAGTTATTGTTGAGGGTGGAATTTGTAAATTTGTAAAAAGTGGTGTTATTTGGTGTTATGATTTTCTAATGTTATGTTATTTGCTACTGAAATGATGTGGCGCTGACATAGCATGGTGTTATTTCATAACTTGTGTTATGATTCCCCATACTCTAAGCTTCAAAACTGAAATCCTCTTTTTCTGTAAGGAAATAAACTTTTAAGTGTTAATCTCATGAAAATATATCTAATTTGTCATTTTTTTTTTATAGTTTTATGTAGCAATTTTTTTTTTTCTTTCTAGATCTATGAAGCATACTTTTGGGTTCGGTCTTTTTGATGTATCATGTGCTCAATTGTATGTATTATTATTTGATGATTTTACCCTTAATTTATACACTCAAATTTAATCGAAAAATGAGTAAATCGGTCAAATAATACACAAAACTGATCATATGACACACCAAAAAGATGAAATTTAAAAGTAAGCTACATGGATCTTAAAAATAAATAAATAAAATAAAACTACGCCGAATTATAAAAAGTGACGTTAAATACATTTTCGTGCAACTAGCACAACTTTTAACTAAGGTTCTAGATCAACTTCTTCCAACTTGGACCATTTGCTTCTAGTATACTCCTTCCGTCCTAAAATTATATTTTCTATTTTCATTTTAGGATATCCTAAAATAATAGTTCACTTCTTTTGTCAACCAATTAAAATAAAGCTTAGTTGGTATCATAATTGTTAAGATTCCGATCCTGATTTTAGGATCTCGATTTTACGATTCTATGAAGCAAAAACGATTCGGATCCTATGTAGGATCCTAACAAGCTTAAGATCTTACGGGATCCCGATCTTTACCATACGATCTTAAGATCTACTACAATCCGATCTTACTTTTCTCGAACCACGAAAAAGAAAAACTACAAATTTATGGTTTATGTTTTTATAAAATTTAAAAAACAATATGTGATTCTTTTTAAACATTTCAAATTCATAATTTAAGACAACACTTTCATGAAATATTCATATAATTTCATGTTTATAATATATAATAATTTTAGATTTGAATAATATTACAAAGATCATTAAATCTTTTTCCTAATAAAACAAAACCTCTATTGGGGACTTTTTAATCAAATCATACCTTATTAAGAAATAATTTTTTTAATTTTATTTTTTCTCCTAAATTTTGAAAAATAATTAAAACTAACTATTTCCTGATTTGGTAAAAATTGAAAAATTCGGATTTCAAGTATAAATAAAAGAAAAAACAAAAAAATACACATGTACTTCCATGCAATTAGTTCGTAATCATGGACCAAACTGTAAAAAAAGAAAAAAGAAACAGAGGCACAGGGAATCTACATACTAAACACAAAACCTCACACTCCAGTCTTCATTCGATTGTGTGTTCTGTGATAATTCAATTCAACAATCGTGGCACTATTTTTCTTTCCATGTAACAAATCTACTTCTTCAGTTCACAATGTAAGGATTGGGATTTAATCAATAGAAACCCTAATTCGATTTGCTAATTATTTTTTTCCTTTTTTTTAGTTAACTGATTGAATTATATGCTAATTTCATTTTCTTAATTTTAGTTTTTCGCAGTTAATGAATAATTTTGAATTTGGTTTGTATATTGGTTTTTTGTTTTGCATTTATTCGAAAAATTATTGATGGTTGTGGCTAAAAGTTCATCCAAATTGGAGGTGTGTATTTTTACATGTGTTAAATCCATGTATGTAGTTTGATATGAGATAGGGGCTGCCTGGAATCTTAGTTGTTTTTTTTTTTTTTTTTTTTTTTTTTATTTATTTATTTATTTTTAACAGCTTGATATGCATATTCACTATCGATTAAGTTATCACCAAAGTTGGGTTGCTGGTGTAGTAGGTAACCCCTCCACATGTGGTTTAGGCGAATTAAAAGCGATCATAGCAATAATTCAAAGTCTGAAGGTTACCTTTAGAAACTCTTTTCTAGAATTTGCGGTACAACGAATTCAAATGTTGATGTAAAATGTGGTATGCGTATTTTAAATGGTTATTGAATACAATGGATAGAAAAAGAAGGAAAACCAACTTCATTCATCAGTCCTAAGTTGAACCGTCCTCATCCGCCTATCTCTTTGCTCTTTTCGAATAACATAACTCATAGCTTTTCTTGCAAGTATTATGGCCAATGTTGATTATATAGGCTGTCATTGTATGTGCCATTGATGAAGTGTGACCCAAGTGTTTGATATAAATCCTCACTAGCTTACTTTGTAAACAATCCATTTCCAATGTTGCTACCTTCTTTTCTTCTTTTAAAGGAAACAAAATTATATATCGCAAGCAAAGAAAGGGATGCAAACTAAAGGCATCCCAAACTCCTCATCAAGCTGATAATGAGATGAGACCCGAAAAGAAGAAAAGAAAAGATCCCACAGCAGGCCAAACACTGGACATAAACAAAAAGAACATATCCTACACAAAACATACTAGATCCCTTGTGTCAAACACTCGGACACTACATATGACATATGAGATCCCATGTTCCTACGTATTCAGTTGCAATTTATTGCAATTTTTAAGATGGCCCATGTGAAAAAAGTTATGATTTTGATGATATTTGTAGTTTGATTTGTTAAGCTCTGTTTTAAATGCCTATTTAGTAAATATTAGAGCTTTTTTGGTTTGTAGGAATTAGATTTTTGTTTGATATTTGAAAGATGTGATATTGGTTATAGTTACTATAGGCAATGATTATTTAGCACAGATTAGGCATATTAGCATTAGTTTGAATTGGCATTATCTGTGTTCATAAAAAATTGGCTTATCTCATTTTTCTTTTATATGGTGTGTAGATTTACATTCAACAACTCAATGCAGTTTAGCTTTATGCTTTGGGCATGGTAGAACCTCATAAAACAAAGGGCCAAGGAAGGTAAACTTGGGTTGCCTTTGTTAAAATCAAATTCATTATCAAAACAAGTATGACATGAATTAATTATTGCCATTGTTTGATTGAGTTGACAAATTTTGTAGATGTTAATTTGTTATGAACAAACTTAAGAATAGAGTGGGTTCAGGTCATGAACTAAAGTAGCAAAGCTTATGGGGATCGAGAAAGGTAAAATCCACATGCAAATAATACAACGCATCTTAATGACCCATTATAGCAAATACGTTTTAAACATGACCCGCATTAACCGATTTATGTTAGAATTTAAGTTACAATTGATCAAAATACATTATCCGAAAAATTAGAAAAAATCTCGCGCGTGCGCGGGTATTATAACTAGTAATAGAATTATAATAGGATCTTAGGATCTTGATCCGATTTTACGATCACGATTTTGCAAAGACGAAAACGATCCTAGATATGATCCTGATATTAAAAACCTTGGTTGGTATGGATAATATTTGATTAGTTAAAGAAATTCTATTTTTCTTAAACTTTTTTTTTTTTTTTTTTCTTTTTTAATTCCAGATACCTCACACGTCGACCAACGATCATACGCGGTCTTCTCCAGAACAAGCAGAATGCCAAATTAATGTGGACCACAATTATCATACGCGGTCTTCTCCTAGTGTAGATAAGCATACCGTAGTATCTTGAAAAATACAAAAGGCCTACGAGAATGAGCACAACACTTGCAACACAAAACAAAAAACATAGGAAAAAACAAAAATACAACAAAACACAATACTTACAACCAAATTCAGCAAACCTACTTCTACTCCTCACATGGAGTTGATTCACGCAGGTAAAAAAGTGAGCACCTAGTGCGAAAGGTGCTTTACTAAGTAATATATAGTAAGTACTTCAGTTTGTTTTATTGCTCAGTTAATTTCGTTTTCATTAAGGGACGGAGCTTGTAGAAGCGAGCCTATAGTAGCACCGCAACCTATTACGTTTTCCAAGCCCCTATTATTATGAAAACTCACGCCAACTATTTAAATCTCCTAATTTCTTTGCTCTACATGATTTGATCTTTCTCTCCATCGACTCCTATACGCCTATTGACGTGACAGACCCTTCAAGACAATTAGTTATGTATGTAAAAGAAACTAATGATGTACATTTTTATTAGGGTTATCGATATCTTGTGATTCAAACATAATGATAATCATGCTAACAAAGAGCTCTCACACTCTATAAAGATGGATCATTTAATTGCATATTTTACCTGTTGTATGAGATTTCGATTTAAAATATTTTCTTTATTTATTAATCTACAACTCACATTGATGGCCGATGCCTAGGGGTGTTAACGATCCGAGCCGAGTCGAGTTTTGGCCTAAACGAGCTAGGCTCGTTTATTAACTACTCGGCTCGAGCTCGGCTCGAGCTCGAGTTCGAATATTTTTTTGTTGTTCGAGCTCGAGCTCGAAGCTCGTTTAAGATTTATAACTTTTTTTTTTACTCTTACAATAAACTAACTTTCAAGCTTAATATGTCCGTATAAAAGATTGAACTTGATAGGCACATTTATTAACTCAAGCTCGAGCTCGAAAGCTCATTTACAATTATAAAAATTATAAAAAAAATGTTCTTATACTCAAACTAAATTTTATGTAACTTATAAGCTCAAAAAAGCTTGTTTAGGAACACACAATTAATGTTTTATAACATTTAATGCTTAACTATGTTTCAAAATAAGGTGGGGGCTTTGCTTATATAGAGTTTTTTCTCTTGAAAGTTTTCCTCTTCAAGCGATGTGGGATAAGTTTACTAGTCATGTCACTCCTATATTTTGATTTCTCTTGTTCTTATGATATTTTCAAAGTTTATAAATATGAACAACTATCATATTGTATCAAATCTAGTATTAAACATTACAAATAAATATCAAACAACAACAAAAAAATCCAACGTGAATAACCAATACAAATACATGCACGATAATGTTAAGAAACAAAAAATAAACTAATTCAATATTAATACAACGTGTAAGACTCTTTTAGAAGTCCAACTATCAAAATTAATAAATCTCAATTAAATGATGCATATAAATAGGTATTTATTAAATGATGCAATTAAATGATGAAATATGTTTATACACTCTTGTTTCCTCTCATGACTTTAGTTCTTTTTGCTTAGATCATGCTTTATAAATATAATAAAAAAATTCTAGAGGAGGAACTCATCTAAAATCAAGAAAGCATGTAAGTATCAACTAGCTGTCAAATGATTAATTCGTGATACCGAATTGATATAGGTTTTGATAATTACAAACGCAACTACCTTGTAATTAAGGCGAGTACTCGTGACTTTTACTAAACGGGGATGTACACTATAATCCCTGATTATGCGTTGCATATCATTGTTGTGGCATCTATGTGATTTATTGTTATATACATGTGCATTTGCATTTCATGAAATTATGCAAGTACATTGTTTTAATCAATACAATTTGAATGAAAATGCTCTAATAATATTTCAATTATGTTTTAAGTCTCTATCTTTGTGATTTCGACTTATAAACAATAAGACTAGCAAAAGGTGTTAGTAACAAATTATTAATACTCCGTAACACAATTGTCGGGATCCCATAAGTTATATGTTATGTTATCATTTTTCATGCATTTGAATCATATGTGCGATATTTTATGTATACAATACACGACCTCACTATGCCTTTAGGCTTACGCATTTATTGTACATCTTCGTATTCGAAATAATAGGCACGCACTCGAGGAGACGAATGGACTAAATAAAGGGGACCAATTAGACTCGAAATCCTTATGCCCCGAATGTGTTTATATAAATTAAACTTAAATGAGTTGTCATTTAGTTGATTGATAAACTTGTAATAACTAAAAAAAAATGTATTAGATATAAAAGATGTAAGTAAAAGAACAAACATGTTAAGAAAAAGAATTAAAAGAAAATAAATCCCACATAGGAAAAGAGAAGAAAACAAGACAAATAAAGAGCCTATAAAACAAAGTCCAAGGAGGAGGCTTACTTTCAAGTAAGTATAAATATATAGCTTATAAATATTAAGCTACAGCTTGAATCTAAATCATATTAGAAACATATATTTAAAATTTTAAAATAAACTTAAAAACTTATATAGATTAAGTGTTGGCTTGTTAAGCTCGAGTAGCTCGTTCAGCTCGTTAAGCTCGACTACCTTGTTCGGCTCGTGATTATTAAACGAGTTTTCGAACGAGCCGAGCCAAATATTAGTTTTTAAAGCTCGGCTCGTCAAACTAATCGAGCTCTAATTTTTGATCGAGATCGACTCGAGCTCGTGAGTATTAGGCTCGAGCTCGAGTTAAATGAGCTCGAGCTCGAGTAGCTCGTTAAAAGCTCGGATCGTTAACACCCCTACTGATGCCTATATACATAACCAAATACTTTTGTATTGTATTAGCTAGTTGAATTTTGTTTAATTTAAATTCTGACATGTTATCGAACTATATTAATCAAAGTTGTTGATTTTTCTCTATAATGATAACGAGTTTTGATGGCATGTTTCAGATGGGAATTGATAGCTGGCAGGATTCCAGGCCGAACTCCAGAAGAAATAGAGAGGTTTTGGTTAATGAGACATAGTGAAATATTCAGTGACTTGAGGAGAAGAACCAAATCTTAAGGACATGTTACAAACATAAGGCAAACGACGGTTTGTCTCATGTGAAACATGCTATTAGTTTTTCGAGATTTTTGTTTGTATAGTTCTTTAATGTACGTGAAGTGTAAGCGCGATGCCACCATTTTATGTAACCAGAACATGATGAAACATCCTTTATTCACCTATAAACTGCATTAAAAATTCTTGAGTAAACTACATAAATGGCCTATGTGGTTTTCCGTTATTACGGATTCAGTCCATTTTTCATTTTTGTCTCGAATTCAGTCACTGTGGTTTTAACCCATTACGGATACAGTCCATTCCGCCAAACACCGTCAGTTTGACTTAGTTTGACCATTAGTTGGGAGGGAAAATCTGACACTTCATGTATTTTAATCAAAGTATTATATGATGACAACTTATGTTTCTTAAATAATTTCACACACAATGACGTAAATTCTAACACAACACTCTTGCTCTCACTCTTGAATTATTTCAACAACCATTAAAAAAATTCTTATTATCTATGCTCACAATGTGACATAGAAACATTTTCTTCCATTTGTAAAATTTTTCTCTTATAGTTTAGGATTAGCAATGTAGCTACCCCTATCGTTAAGAAGTTGTGAAACTTCATTATTTGTCATGGTGAATCTTAATTTTAATAACTTTGAGCAATATGTTTCAAAAAAGTTTTATAAATCATATGGCTTTGATCCCACTTGTTGGACCCTTTGTAACGTGTTATAACTTAAAAACTAACACAAGATACATTTGTGCTTACAAGTAATTAATGGTTCATGATAAGTGAGGACTTAACAAAAAATATGGTAACTTAGGTAAACATAAATGTTTTCAAGTACTTGTGTTCGTATGTAAAAGCAAGCAATGTATTCTCACACCAAGTATTTCAAAACTATTATAAACATGTAAAAGTGAGGCTATGAAACTCACCTCAAATAAGTAGTGTAATAGTAAAGTATAACGTAGTTAAACGACAAGTAATCGTAAACGTGACCTAGATAATCATTTTAGAAATGGTACGACATGTACTATATGTGTTGGTCCCTTTTTACTTGGTTAATAATAACTAGAGAGTTAAACTAACCAAGATATATGACTTTTAACACATATGTATAAAAGATTAACAACAAAGATAAACGTAAAGAGAAAAGAGTAATTTTCAACGTTTAATTCTTATTAGAAGTTAATCAAAGAATTATACCCAAGTGTTTGCGGAATAACACTTGGGATTGAAACGACAAGTATGGTATGTACTCCTCACTAAACTCAAACAAAGTTTGAGTGACAACTATAGGTCTCACTGAGCTATCTCAGGTAGGGATGGCAATGGGCAAGAAAAAACCCACAACCCGCGGGTACCCGCCATAAATGGATGGGTAAACACGTCAATTTTTACCCACGGGTGGGTTGTGGGTGAAAATCTTTACCCATCAGTGGGTGGCGGGTGGGTGACGGGTGAGCCATACCCATCGCGGGTAAACCCATGACACCCATCTAAAATACCCATGGGTATACCCGTCAAAATACCCGTAGGTGTACCCATAAACCCATGTTAAAATTAATTATACTAATTAAAATATTTATGATGTTGCATGTATACATTTAACAATTACTACCAAGTCTAAACAAACACATTAACCTAAAAGTTTGTTTGAGTTTTAAGACTAAAAAGAGAGTATGAAAGATCAAATAATCAAAGTTGTATATGGCAAATTGATTGGTGTCTTATTACGCAATTTCGTAGTTAGTTTTCATATCATCGTTTTGTAATTTTGTTGCACTAGAAAGGTGCCCGCGCGATGCGGGGGCGGATTGTTGGGGTGAAGAGGAGGGAGGTGGGGTGGTGGAAAGTGGTTGTTGGGGTGGTTGTTGAGGTGATTATTAATTGTTGGGGGTGGTTGTTGAGGTGGTTATAAATTATTGGAGGTGGTTGTTAAAGTGGTTATAAATTGTTGGGGGTGATTGTTAGGGGTTGTTGTTTCCATAATTAGTAAGTAAAAGTCTGAATTTTTAAGTCTTTCTAATTATAGAATAGTCCAAAATACATTATATAGTAGTATAGATAACACTAACCCATGGGTTTACCCATGGGCAACAAATACCCACGGGTAAGGGCATGGGTAGAAATTTGTACCCATTGGTGGGTGACGGGTGGGTGATGGGTGAAAAAAAAACTACATCGGCGGTTCCCTAATCTCAGGGACAGTGTTGTTCTTTGGATGAGTAAAAGAGGTTTGTAAATGCTTAGCATTAAATGCACAAACTTGTCAACTTTTACTCCTCACTTATGTTACCTATTTATACACAAGTATGAACAACTATAATACACAATGGACATAAGCCTTCCTTAATAAAATCTTGATAGATTTTATTCTCTGGCAAGGGAACCTTCTATGGGTTAAGTCCAAAAAGTGCTTTCTGATGACAGTCTGGATTTAACCATTTGGGGAAACTTTGACCTTAAAGTGATAAAGCACTTTAGTGAACTAGTTCAAACTTTCCCGCCCAGTCCCGCCAAATCTTCAGTCTTCAAGTCATCAGTCTTCAGTACCTTAATCATTGTTGAGGAGTCTTGGGGGTTCAGTGAGTTATTGTCATCCTCACTGAACCCATCACCTTCTTCTTGGCTTAGATAGCACTCAATGAGTTCCGCCTCACTGAGTGGTGAACCTTTCTTAGTAGACTCGCTCTAAGCATCCTGAAGATGACTCACTGAGATACTGTTCACTCAGTGACTTGTTTGTGTTTACGACACTTAGGTTATTTTATGTTCAAATCCTTGTTATAGGAGGATTGGGGAATTCAGTGACCCAACAGTCTCCCCCTATTTGGTTATACAAATAGCCTAAGTGTCTCATGTTCAAGTGTGAGTTGGCATGGGTCTTCATCTCTCACTGAGTGTTGATTTATAGTAGAACACAGATAAATTAAAAGAACATCAAAGTTTATTAATAGTTATTACAATTCCTACTGATAATACAAAAACAAAAGATAGTTGGTTGCAGATTCAGATATTCAGTTGATAGCCAATTGCATCAAGCTTTTCCTTCTTGGATCTCAGGAGGTGTCTCTCAGGGTGCTCCTCAATCATAGCTTTAAGGTCCTGGCAGAACCTTACGTTTTCAGCACACCTAACAGGAGAAGCCATCATCAGGTACATCAGCATCGCCTTAATCCCTGCCCTGTCCATGTCTGACCATCTTTGGAAAGCAGGGTTTCCATACTCATCAGTAAAGCATAGACCTCTTTTAGGGACTTCAAACACCACATTGTTCATGAAGGTGATTCCTTTAGGAAGGGATCTGTCACAATCTAATCCTGGGACCTTAATCTCAGGCTCTAACTCAACTTGCTTCCTTTTTCCTTTGGAGACCTTTGGTGGAGCAGCTTGAGTAGATGGAGCTGGAAGCAGAGAGGGAATGCCAAGGGCTTCAGGCATTTCTATCAGTCTTTCATACTTGAGCTGTAGTGCTTTCAAGAGACTAGGAACCTCCACATTTAGGGCTGTAAACGAACTGAATGTTCAGTGAACATTTCATGAACCGTTCGGTAAAAAGTTCATTTCTGTTCGTTCGTTTAGTAAATGAACGAACATGAACAATATTTTGCGTTCGTTTAGTTAAATGAACAAACATGAACAAAAGTCTCGTTTATTCATTTATGTTCGTGAACGTCCGATTAGGTGTTCGTTAAAGTTCGTTTATGTTTATTTATCTATTTATGTTCATATATCATATCTTTTAATTTTATAATTTTAAAAATTGGTTTGTTTATACAAAGCAACACTTATAAAATAATATATTGTGAAGAATTCAATAAAGTTTATGTTTGTTTGTCTATTTTCATTTATGTTCGATCGTTTATGTTCATTTAGCGTTGGTTTAGTGTCTTAATGAATGAACATAAACGAACATGAACAATTCATTTTCTTAATAAACGAACATGAACAAGAAAATTCATCCGTGTAAGCGTCCGTGTCCGTTTATTTGTCCGGTTAAAATTAAATGAACGAACATGAATAGGGCTCCGTTCGTGTTCGTCCGATTCGTTTACAGCCCTTACCACATTCGACTTCTTAGAGATGATTGGTCGAAGCTCATCCAGCTCAGAGATGCCAAAGTCAGCGAACCTGAATGGATCATGGGTGTCCATTACTCTTTGGTCAGGTCCCCTGAAGATAGTGACAATTGAAGGCTTGGTGTTGCGATGGATTTTGATATCAGTGATGGTTTCAGGTTTCAGCCTTTCTTTCATCACCTTAGTGTACCTTTCAATTCTGGTCTTTCTTATCTGAGCGTCCTTCCTGAGCTTTTCTTCTCTTTGCTTTTTCAGGGCGCTCATCTCTTCGTCCTGAGCCTTTTTGAAGGCAGCTCCTGCTTGCTCAGTGGCCAGTTGCTCAGTATCCAACCCATTCTTCTCTGCCTCTTCATGAACAACTTTAATGAGTGCGGGTTTGCTCATTTTCTCTTCCTCGGCCACCTTTTTCAATAATTCATCTCTCTCCATGTAGGCCTGAATTTCATCACCAGTGAGGAGACGGATTACCCCATTGATTTCGATTGGAACTCTGAATGGTTCATCAGGGTCCTGTCTGACAATAGTGGAGGCAGGCTTCAGCACTGTTACTGGTTCAGGAGTTGTAGCAATGCTTTTGCCTCTATCCTGCTGATGAGATGAGGAAGCTGGTTCATCTTGAGGTTGAACAGAAGTGATGGGAGTAGCTTCGGTGACATGCTCCCCCTTAGTGTGAGAGGGCTCAGCTTCATATGGAACTTCAGTGTGAGGGGCATCAGTGACATTCTCCCCCTCAACTGTGGCCTGAGCTGAAGTGATGACAAGAGTTGGAGTGACTGATGCGGAGGTAGAGGAACTCCTGAAGGCCTGGTAGATCTCAGTCATCATGGACTTGATGTCTGAGGTATCCTTCTGAACTACTGAGACTTTGGCCTCAATGGATGCCTAAGTATTCTCCATTGCAGACAAACGAGAACCAAAGCTCCAAGCAAGAGAGGCTAACTTCTGGGACTGAGCAGCCACTGATTGATCCAGAGCAGCAAGGGAGGTTTTGACATATTCCACTGAGCTACTGAGTGCTTGAAGATTGAAGGACTTCATCAGGTTGAGTAACTCAGTTAGATGCACAAAGTTGAGCTGATAAGTCTTTGATGCCTGAAGGAGCTTCCTAGTGAGTTCAGGATCATCCTTAACCGATTCTTGAATGGACTGAACCCCTGTGTTCAGTTTGGTGAGAGATTCAAGGAACTGGTTGAGTTGAGAGACCATCTGTGTCAGGGAGTAAGTAACTGAGGAATTCTGTTCCCTGACATCTTCATTAAAGTCTTCAACGGCATCTTTGAGATTGAAATAATGAACATCCTGCTCAGTGTGCATGTCAAACACTTCATCAGTGACCCCCTGAACAAGGCATTGGTTGCCTTTTTGATGAACTTGGTGAAAACCTTCCCAGTGAGAGGAGCTTGATCATCATCTGAGGATTCTGACTCGGAGTGAGTTTCAGCAGCTTCAGTGTCAGAGGGTTGAGGAGACTGAGGGATAGGTTTAGGGACTGTCTCCTCAACCACTATTTCATCTCCGGCTTCAAAAACCTCCTCGTCACTGTGGAAGTCATCATCTGAAAATAAGGCTGCCTGAGTATCAGCCAAGTACTGAATCTGCAAAACAAGGTTATCCGGCTCCTCTTCATAAGAAGACTTGCCTTCGTTTTAGCCAGGTCCTGACCCCTCTAATCCGGTAGACTGGGTTTTATCTACCTGGTCCTTAGAGCCAGTTCCCAAGTTGTGGGCACCTCCTGCAGTGGTTATGGGTTCCATATCAGCGGGTGGCCTTTTTTCCTCTGAATCTTTGTCCCCCGTGACCCCTTCAGACATTGATGGGTGTTTTTCAATGTCATCCTAAGGAATCGTGATTGTTGTGTCCCTATCAGCAGGTTGTTTGTTTCCCTCTGAGTCTTTGGGATGAGTTTTTGTGCCCTCAGACAAAAGCTTTGTTCTGCGAATGTCCTCATCAGGCACCTAAGAGGTTTTGCCCCATTTCCAACAGGCTTGCGCTGGCCTACCGAAGATTTAGGGGCGGTAACTCCCTGATGCTTGGATTGTGATTTACCCGAGCCTTTAGCAGGATGTGAAGTGGTGTGGGTCCCTTCTCAATGGAGTAGTGCTGGCCCACCGAGGATATAGGACCCCTTCCTCCCTGAGACTCTGGTTGTGATTTTCCAGAGCCTTTAGCAGGATGTGGAGGGTGAGTTGATTCCAAATCCACTGACTTGTTTATGTCGGCATAGCCTTTGGGAATGGGTTTGCCCGAGGACACTGAGTGTGATGTCTCAGTCCCCTCCGTTGGCCTTTGTTTTGGGGCCAAAGATTGGCTTATGATCCTGAGGGTGTCAGCAGTCAGGGTCTGTTGTTGTTGCCCCCTTTTTTCAGGCTTAGGGGCAGAGGTCTCAGTGGCGAGTGACTTGGGTTGAGCCACCTTCCTGGACCCCTGTCCCTTCTTCCTCTTCACCTTCTTGGTGGGAGAAGGAACTGGTGAGAATTTGTTGTCACCCTGGATAGCAGTAAGCATATACGTTGTCAGGGTGACAGGTGTAACCTCAATAGGGTCACGAGAATAATTAGCCTTGTGTAAGACATCAGGCTCAAAGCCTACTACATCAGGCTTAACATACTCGGACCCTAGCAAGTCTTGCAGGGCGCATGAAATGAATCTAGGGTATGACATTAGTTTTTGCCTAGATTTCCCACCCAACTTTGCTATGAGGTCCCTGAAGATAATTTCTCCAAGGTCAATCTTTTTACCCTCTATGAGACAGTACACTATCATTGCTTGAGTAATGTTCAATTGCTCAGTGGAGGATTTATTTCCCCTAAGGACCTGAATGACAAAGGTCATCAGAATCCTCCAGGGGGCTGGAAACCAGGTTTTGATGATTAGGGCTTTGGATAGGAGGGCCCCTGGTGTCACCTCAGGGTGATTTTTGTCATAGGGCCCAAGTTCCAGCAAAATTGCCTTCACATCCTCTTTAGTGGGTTGGGCAGTGAAGGTCTCAGTATAGTCAAGGCCAGTGGCTTTGACAAAGGTTTTGTAGTCAATAGTTTGGAACTTAGTTCCATTCTTTACTGAGAACCTTATTTTGGCCTCCTTTGGTGCATCAGGGTTTTCAACCACCGTTGTGCACCAAAATTCCCTCAAGTAGTCATGATAGATGACAGAGGGGGTTTTTGTGAATGTGGTGGTGAGGAAACAATTTTGTAGAAACTTCACCACATCCCTGTATTCAGGGAACCCTTGAGGGTAGGCAAAGTTTCCCACCACATTGTTCTTGGTCAGGTCTACGCTTTCCATTTGGAAATCCACATTGGGTACGTATTTAATGACTTTAGAAGAAGCCATTTGTGTTGAGAAAGGTCTGGTTTTGAGAAAAAATTGGTATCAAAGAAGAAACACACACAGTTTAATCAAACAGATTTTTCTTCAAATAATTTTGCAAGAGTTTTGATGAGTTTTGAAAGCATGTGTGTATTTTCTTTGTGGGGGGTATTTATAGAGAATGGATTAGGGTTAAGCTATTGCGGATATCAATGAGTTTTGATATAAATTCAAAATGGGTTATAAAGTTCGTTTGATGTCCGCATTAAATAGCACGATCCCATTACCCCATTTTTCTCTCAACATGATAGGATGAACAGTTGTATGGCTCTGCAAAAGGCGCTTTTTGCATAGTGATGTCATCACAACTATTTGTATGTGAGGGAGCAATTAATGCTCAGTGGTATTTGTGAGAAAGATGTGGGGGCCCAAGATGTGGATGCCAGTTGTGTAAGCGACATATATTCCTATATTAAATAGGAATTAGTTACCTACCATTGACATTTACTAACTAAGTACTTAGAGCATTTAGTTAGGGTATTCAATGCCATTTGACATCTTGAGCCCCCTGAATGATTTATCATTCAGGAATGGGTTTGTTCAGGGACCTAGATAATTTACATCAGGATGGACCATTTTAAATCAGTTGCCTGATTCTATGTCCAACATGCCCAATTCAGCTTTCAGTCTGGTGAAAGTGGGTTCATCCAAGGGGTTGGTAAAGATATCAGCTAACTGATATTCAGTGGGGATGAAATATAATTCAATTTCTCCATTCATGATGTGGTCCCTGATGAAATGGTATCTGATGTCAATGTGTTTGGTTCTTTGATGAAGCACTGGGTTATTTAAGATGGCTATGGCACTTGTGTTATCACAAAAGATGGGTACCATCTTGTACTAAATGCCATAGTCACTCAGTTGGCTCTTCACCCAGAGTACATTTGCACAACATCCTGTAGCAGCCATATATTCAGCTTCAGCTGAGGACATGGCCACTGACTGTTGTTTCTTTGTACTCTAACACACAAGTTTACCACCAAGAAATTGACAGGATCCTGAGGTACTTTTTCTGTCCATATTGCATCCTGCATAATCAGAGTTAGTGTACCCTTTGAGATCAAATCCTGAGCATTTTAGGTAATACAAACCAAGGTTTGGTGTACCCTTCAGGTACCTGAAGATTCTCTTGACAGCAGTGAGATGAGACTCTTTTGGATCAGCCTGATATCTGGCACACAGACAGATTGAGAATTGGATATCAGGCTTAGATGCAAGTAAGTACATCAGGGAGCCTATCATTCCCCTGTATTGGTTTTGGTTCACTAATTTTCCAGTGAGGTCAGGGAAACTCAGGCAAAGATCAGCTATTGATCAAGGAAAAAGCTCATAGAAAACTGGTCAGAAGTTACAAGGACAGGGTGCAGGGGAAGCAGGCCTATAAGGGGTCATCTTAGAGCTACTCTTTAAATGTGGAATCCTAAAAGCCAACTCATAAGAGCACAACACAACTTAAGTTAAGCAAGAAAATAATGCACTTCAGCTATTTGAAAGGAATTTAAGCAGGTAAATAAGCTGGAGATTTAAACAGGCAAAAAGCTATTTGAAAAAGTTAACAACTTGAAACAGTTATGCAAAGCTTGAAGAGGCAAAAGTTAATGTTTGATTTTAGGCATAAGCTGATATGGGCTCATTGAGTACAACAGTTAAACAAAAGCAAAGGTGCATAAACTTAGACACTTAACTGATTCAAAATTTCAAATAAACTAAACTCAAATGATTAAATTACTAATTATCACTAAAAGTCCTAATTAATTGAGCTAAACTAAGGATGAATCAACAAATAAGCTGATATTCAAGTTCTAGTTGCTTAGCGGTCAACAGGAAATGGAACAAGTAACAACCACCACCCAACTGAACTATACTCAAAGGCTCACACAAGCTGATCTAAGGGGGTGTTGGGACCTGATGTGGTGCCAGTCAAGAATTGGGTAAAAAGGGTGAACATGCAGCCTTTAAGAAACCACTAATTAAGCTACAAAGGGCAAGACAAGCTGAAATACATAAAGCCTAAACTATTAGCTACAAGCAAACCTAAAATTAAGTCTTAAATTCTACTTTAACTATCCTAAAAATGATATCAACAAAGGGACTGATTGGACACAAAGGTGGCAGTTGATCAGAGTGGTAAGTTGCAGGGAAACTTAAACCATTCAACTTAATTCAAAAATCCAAAGTAAGCTAAATAAGATTGATACTAAATAAGCAGTAAATAGCATAACATAAACTAATTGCTATAGTGATTTAAAAAAAATTAAACTTTGATTAAACTTGAAAGTGAATTACATAACTGACATTGAAATTGCAAGTCAAACTAAAATGCTTAATACTACAAGGAAATTAAAAAGTCAAAATCTTTCTAAATGCTTGAAAGATTGGACATTTTACAATTGTGAGAAAAGCTTCAATTTATACTAAGTGTGTTAGGGTTTTCTTGTTTCTATTGTCTCTCTCTCTCCTCTGTTTCTTCTCCGAGAGAAAAAGGCTTGGTAACCCTTCTGTGCTTCTTGGGAGTGAATCCCACCCCTTGGATTGAAGTTGTGATGATCACAGCCATTAATCAAGTTTTTGGCGCCCAAACTTAGTTATGGATTGATGACATGGAGGAGGTAACCCGTGTGGAGGTGTGGAGCTTTTGAGGAGAGGGTGTATTTTGAGGTGGGGGGGGGGGGGGTGGAGTATTTCAGGTGCAAAACGTGGAGGGGGGATGTGTATGGTGGGTAAAAGGAGGTTGGGGAAGAATGGCAGAGGTTGTGTTTGACTGGGTCAAGGGTAAAACAATAGGGAGTTTATTAGTGATGGGTTTTGGGCTTAAGATTACTTTTGGGCTGTAAATTTGGGCTAGGTGGTGGAGTGTGGGGATTGGTATGGTTTTGGATTATTTATTATTAAGGGGATCCGTTTAGTTTATGGTTTAAGCAAGCCCAAGGACCAAGCTTGTACTTTCTGAATTTTTGAGGGACCAAAACTGTCAAATCGCCAAAGTATTCTTCAAGGGCCACTTTTGTAATTTCCTGAATTTCAAAGGACTTTCGTTGGAATTTTCTTCAAAATAGATATCCAAGGACCAAAAGTGCCAATATTGCAAATTTGAGGGACTGAATTACAAATCTTTGGAAATTTCACTTCAAGGACTCAACATGACATTTGATGATTCTAGGAGGATCTCTTGTTGACTTTTCCTTCATAATTCATTCCGGGGACCATTTTTGACATTTTCTGAAAGTACAGGGACCAAACTTGTAAACTTTTGAAACTTTTTACCCAAGCCTCATTTTTTATAATTTTTGATTTTTTAAGGACTTGGGTTGACTTATCTTTCAAAATAAATGCTCAGGGACTAATTTTGTCAAGTTTTGAAAGTTGGGGGACTGAAACTGCCAATTATGCAAACTTTGTTCGTTTTTCATTTGTTTTTATACATTTTGCATCTGAAACATATAAAACACAATCTTTGGAATATTTTCTGTATTTTGATACAATTTTGAGTGTTTTTAAATGTTTTGCAGTTCAGATTTGACCAAAAATGATGAGTATTTACACACTCATCAATCTCCCACACTAAACTATTGCTAGTCTCTAGCAATCTTTTATTAAAATTTAATAGATTTGAAGTCTCTTTACCAAAAGCCATTACTTCTGGAGTAGCCAAATGTTTCAGTTCAAGTAAGAACCATGGTACACTGATAAGCATATGATTTTGAGCAAATCATAAGCTGTCAACGGATTTGATTTGTCTTTACCAGAAGCCGTTTGCTTCTGAACTAGCCAACTCTTTGATGGAATACAGTCATCATCTTGGTGAGTTGATTACCAATTATTGTTTTCCACTGCCTTTACCACAATCCATAACCTTGCGGGCTAGCCAATTTTTTACTTTTAAAGATATGGTGAGTTGAATACCATACAATTTTGGGCAAATTGTCAGCCATAAACGGATTTGATATATCTTTACCAAGAGCCGTTTGCTCCTGGATTAGCCAGTCCTTATGTCGGTTAGACATGGTGGACTGATAACTATAAAATTTTTGAAATAAAGTGATTTTTTTTTTTAATTTTGGCCAAAAACGGGGGTACTAGAAGATAAAATGTGATAAAATTCGCTAGAATTTCCCCCCCCCCTCCCCACACTTAGAATTGAATATTGTCCTCAATATTCAAATTCCTGGCTATTATGCCGACTCTTTGAACGTAAAAGGGCAACATTACAAGCGAAATGTGGAAACACCATTTTTCACTTTATTCATCATCATTTTTTTTAAACTTATATACATGGTAACAACAGCATGGGTAACTCCCCCACACTTAGGGTGAAAACCCTATATGCATGCTACTATTTTTGTTTACCGATTCGCTAGCTTGACTCGACCCCGAATTCATTGGTTCTTGGGGAAGCAACATGTGGAAGAGACAATCTCCATCAGACTTTCATTCAAGATATTTGGATAAACATTTGAAGCACGTGAAAGTTCCACATCGATGAGATATATAGACCCTGGCTCAAAATAATGGTACATGGAAATGTCGGGGTCAAAGATAGTGTCTTCATTCCCGAAGGAGTGAAGAAGAGAGGAAGTCACCAGGTAGGTGAAGAAAAGAAAGAAAATCATGACAACAATCATGACTAGATCTTCTTCCTCAAGATCAGGCTCAGTTTCCTGAGTTTGGATTTTATCGGTTAAGCTCTTTGGTTTGGATAACATATCGGGAGGGAGGGTGGAAAAATTTGTTATAGGAATACAAACTCTCATGATTGAGACTCTTTCCCCCCGATCATGGTTTTTCTTGTCATCCAAGTAATCACACTCTGGAGGAGTCATGATATGAGTGAGTTCACAGGAGAACTCCTCGAATGGGAATGACTCATATTTAGGGAGAGAATTTTGAGAATGAGAAGTGGTACTGCCACTAATTTTCTCTCCCATATGATCAAAACTGAAGGCTTCAAATTCCGGTATAGCATCATCAGAAAGAATCTCACCATCCTTAATGGGGAGAGGAGATGAAATGAGTTTTTCATTGAAAGCCTCGATTTTAGAAATGAGGAGACTGACATACAATAATGTAGCCCGAAGAGCTTCATCTTGGATTTCAGTGTCAATCTCATTATTCTCTTCTTCTAAGCTGACTAGCTCAGAAGGTAATTCTTCCACATAACTGATGTCTCCATAGGATAAAGAATCGTCATCATTAGAATCGGAGAACATCTCAACATGATCAGTTGGAAAGACAAGAGGAGGAGGGATATCACACATATGATCAAAAATTCCCTGTGACTTTCCTGGGATTGGGACAAGGTTCTCAGCACTAGACTTTATGAATTCGTCCGATTCCTTTTCAGGAACAGTGTCAAGATGCTCATCCCCCATGATCAGAGAGTGAGTGGGAACTTCGGGTGTGATAACAACAGACTGAGGGAGATGAGAAGGACTAGCATTCATGGATTGTACAAGTTCCATTTGTTCTTCTGCTAGTAATTCCTTAGTTTTCTTTTCTCCCTGCGATTTTTGGATTGGTGGGATTTCAACTGATGTACTTGATGAATCTTTTTGAGTAACGATGTTATCTTCATCATCATCACTGTCATCATCGTCATCAAATAGAGCAGCATTGCGAAGATTGGCACGTATTTTAGCTGCTCGTTACTCAGCCAGTAATTCTTCCATGCTTTTTCTAGAATCTCGTTCTTCAGCAAGTAATTCTGCCATAGTTTTCTCATGAGAATTTGGAATGAGTGGAAATTGTGGGGGTGTGGAATCGTCAAAACCGGAAGTATCAACACTAGAACAAGGATTAGGTTCATAGTAATTTTGACTCCTTGGTTGACATTGATAATTGTAATGAGGACCCCCACAATTTTCAAAAATTGGTGTAGTTTGGAACGATGTGTCATTGAAATATGGTGCTTGCTCATAAGAGTTTTGAGGAGGATAATTGAAAAAGTTCGAATTATAATCGGAGGTGAATGTAGGTTCAGCTATAGAAGCGTAACACATACAAATTCCATGACTAAATCCACATCCCTTGCAAAAACACCGTCTACAAAGTGAGTCATCTCTTAAAGGATCTCCACAATAGAAGCAATTATGTTGAGCGAACGAAGACGTTTGAGGAGGGTAGTTAGAAAAATTTTGCGAAGAATTGGGATTTAGTTCATAAACGAACGAATTCCTCGAACTACAAAACAAACAACTTCCGTCCCGAATATCATTACCGCATTGTTCACATGTACACCAACGACATGGCAAACCGAAAAGCAGCTCACCACAACCGACACAAGGAATAAAATCCGGAGGTGGGACAAGTGGTGTGCTCTGAGAGCTAGGAATTTCCACCATTTCTGTTATGGTCTCTGGTTTTTGTTCTTGATAAACATGAAGATTAGGCAAGTCGTTCTTTTTAGTCACTGCCCTAAGCTCTGTACGTTTGCTTGGCAAACTTTTAACCGTAAATCGTGAAAGGTTAGGATCAATTCTTGATGGTTTGTAATTAATAGCACGTATCTCAGGCTGTGAATGGTAGTTGGAAGAATTTGGTGAATCATTGAGAGAATTTGGATTTATAAACAAATTGCACGTAGTACAAAATTTGTTACTACAATTATTTCCACACTTCTCACAAATACACCGGAAACAACGATAGCCATTCTCAATCGGGCTTTTACAGTAAAAACACGTGTAGCTGAGAGACGCCATAAGAATTATACATGAGAGGGGTATAAGAAAGTAGAATCAAACGGATAGAGGGTAAAGAAGAATATTTTTGGGTTTCTATGAAAAAATATAAACAAAGATGGATAATATACAAAGAGTGAATATCCAAAGATCACCAATCTTCAAATACGTTTAGAATACGCGCACAACCTCCCCGGCAGCGGCACCATTTGATTGGATGCTAAAGCAGTCAACTAAAGTCAACCACAGATGTGGTCAATATAGTCAAATACCCTAGACCAATGCTTCCGGATAGTATAGTGTTTCCCCGGGTCGTTATGTCCCGACGAGGTGTGGATGGTATTAAAACGGATTTGTGATCGGGTGATTCTGAACAGGAAAGAGGTAATAGTGATTTGAATGATTACGCTATGGAAATACAAGTGAAAACAAGTTAAATAAACTAACTTAACTAAAACGTAAGACCAAGTTATCCTAGAACGTATTTAAAATTAAAAACGCGCGTTTACGTTAAAATAAACGCGAGTACGCAAAATAAAAAGTGAAACGGGAGCAAATAAAATCCTACGGACATGAAAATTATATTTCTAGGATCCTAATGATAAAAAAAAAAATTGGAAAAAGAAAATTAATTTTAACACTATTTAATTATTTATTATTAATTAAATACTATTTATACTAAAATTAATTATAAAAAAAATACTAAATGATTTTTGAAAATTACAAAATATTTTCTAAAATTACTTAATGCTAAAAGGAATGTAAGAAAAATATAAAAAGTAAAAAAAAAAAAAAGCTATAGTAATAAGCCCTAAATAAGCTAAACAGTTGGTTTAAGCTTATTGTACTAATAAGTATATAAGAGATTTGTTTTGTAGGAAACTAATGAAAAAAGTCCCAAGGACGCCTGGTTGTGTATGTGTGCTTGTGTCTGTTTGGTTTGTCAAGGTCCCAAGTTCGATTCCTACATGTCCCAAACTTTTTACAACTATTTTATTTTTTTATTTTTCTTTTACAAAAATATTTTAACAACCAAAATAACAAACTTTAATAAACACAAACCTTATATAAAAGCCAAATAAGCCCTTAATGAGCTTATAAATCCAGCAGTTGGACTTTTAAGTTCATTATGAAATTTAGGACTTAAAAAAACTCTCAAATAAGCTACTAAATGAACACAAATGGTGGATTAAGCTACAAGTGAGTGAGGTATACTAGTAATAAACAAAAATAATAAGAAAAGCATAAGCAAAAAGCTGAAATTAACAAATAAGCAAATCTAAACACACTGCCTATCAAACAGTCACAACAGGCTACTTAAAGGGCTGAGTCAGCTTATTAAATAAGCTCTAGAAGGCAAGATGAGCTTAGAACCTTCAAGCCCACACTGTGAGCTTTCCAAAAAGCTCACAAGCTTAGGAAAAGCTCAAGAGGTAATCTCACAAGGAGCTTATGAACACCCCCTGAGTACATTGATAACTCAGTGTAGTGGTAGAATCAGGCAACTAGAAGGCTCAAAATGAGCTCTCAAATAAGCAAAGGTGTGAACAAAAAGCACAGGTATGACAAGATTACATTATGAAATTTATAAAAATGCTAAAAACTCAGGCAAAGATCAGCTATTGATCAAGGAAAAAGCTCATAGAAAACTGGTCAGAAGTTACAAGGACAGGGTGCAGGGGAAGCAGGCCTATAAGGGGTCATCTTAGAGCTACTCTTTAAACGTGGAATCCTAAAAGCCAACTCATAAGAGCACAACACAACTTAAGTTAAGCAAGAAAATAATGCACTTCAACTATTTGAAAGGAATTTAAGCAGGTAAATAAGCTGGAGATTTAAACAGGCAAAAAGCTATTTGAAAAAGTTAACAACTTGAAACAGTTATGCAAAGCTTGAAGAGGAAAAAGTTAATGTTTGATTTTAGGCATAAGCTGATATGGGCTCGTTGAGTGCAACAGTTAAACAAAAGCAAAGGTGCACAAAATTAGACACTTAACTGATTAACAATTTCAAATAAACTAAACTTAAATGATTAAATTGCTAATTATCACTAAAAGTCCTAATTAATTGAGCTAAACTAAGAATGAATTAATAAATAAGCTGATATTCAAGTTCTAGTTGCTTAGCGGTCAACAGGAAATGGAACAAGTAACAACCACCACCCAACTGAACTATACTCAAAGGCTCACACACGCTGATCTAAGGGGGTGTTGGGACCTGATGTGGTGCCGGTCAAGAATTGGGTAAAAAGGGTGAATATGCAGCCTTTAATAAACCACTAATTAAGCTACAAAGGGCAAGACAAGCTAAAATACATAAAGCCTAAACTATTAGCTACAAGAAAACCTAAAATTAAGTCTTAAATTCTACTTTAACTATCACAAAAATGATATCAACAAAGGGACTGATTGGACACAAGGGTGGCAGTTGATCAGAGTGGTAAGTTGTAGGGAAACTTAAACCATTCAACTTAATTCAAAAATCCAAAGTAAGCTAAATAAGATTAATACTTAGTAAGCAGTAAATAGCATAACATAAACTAATTGCTATAGTGATTTTAAAAAAATTAAACTTTGATTAATTTTGAAAGTGAATACATAACTGACATTGAAATTGCAAGTCAAACTAAAATGCTTAATACTACAAGGAAATTAAAAAGTCAAAATCTTTCTAAATGCATGAAAGATTGGACATTTTTACAATTGTGAGAAAAACTTCAATTTATTCTCAGTGTGGTAGGGTTTTCTTGTTTCTCTTGTCTCTCTCTCCTCTGTTTCTTCTCTGAGAGAAAAAGGCTTGGTAACCCTTCTGTGCTTCTTGGGAGTGAATCCCACCCCTTGGATTGAAGTTGTGATGATTGATGAGTGTGTGAATACTCATCATTTTTACCGTATTTTAACTGCCAAAACACGTGAAAACACTCAAGAATGCATCAAAATAATGAAAATATCCCAAAGATCGTTTTTTATATGTTTTAGATGCAAAATGATTGAAAACAAGCGAAAAACGAACAAAGTTTGCATAATTGGCAGTTTCTGTCCCCTAACTTTTAAAATTTGTCAAAACTAGTCCCTAAGCGTTTATTTTGAAAGGAAAGTCAAACCAAGTCTTTAAAAAAATCAAAATTTACCAAATAATGATCTTTGGGTGAAAAGCTTTAAAAAATGTACAAGTATGGCCCCTGGAATATCACAATTGACAATATTGGTCCCTGTACTCTTAGAAAATGGCAGAATTTGTCCCTGGTGGAGTATTTTGAAGGAAAAGTCACTTTGGTTCTTGGAAACTCACAGATTTTCAAATTTAGTCCTTGGAATGAAATTTTGGAGAATTTACACTAAGGTCCCTCAAGTTTCAACAATTGTCAATTTTGGCCCCTTGGTGATTAAATCATGGAATAAATCATTTGAGGTCCTCGGGAAATGAAAGATTGTCAAATATAGTCCTTGGATGAAGTTTGGAAATGTGGCAGATTCAGTCCCCAAAGAATTCAGATTTTACACTTATTATCATTGGGCTCTAAATCTACTATTTAACTTACTAAACCTAAACTACCCTATGATCCACCACAGCCCAGGCCCAAAATACCACCAAAGCCCAAACCCCACACTTACGTTTATAATAAAAATGTTAGGTCAAAGTTCCAGTCAAAACACTACCCCTGTCTCCTTCCTCCCCTCTTTACCCGCCAAACAAAACACCCCCTCCACACCATCTCTGTAACACTCCACCCTAACCCCAATACCTCAAAAGCACCATCCCACTATGCCTTTCCCCCTCCTTACAAACCCTACCTAACCACTGCCAAGTCAGCAATCCACAACCTAATTTGGGCGCCAATTGATATTAAAGGGTCGTGATTTATTCAAGTCAATCCTATGGTGGAGAGTGATTTCAAGAAAGCACAATTGATCCAGCTCATCAAATCTCTCAGTAAAGAAACACAGAAGAGTGAGGAAGTCCAAGAATCAAGAAACCCTAGTTAGTTTGTTTTAGTATAAATAGAACCTGTGTAAGCCATTGAAGGCAGTTAGAAAATTAGGGTTGTAGTTTTAAAAATTCAGCTTTTAAGTTTAAATCTTTTGTAATTTCTTTTCAAAATCAATGGAAGTTTAAGTTTCGTTTTTTCACTGCTTGCTCATATTCTGCTGTTATAAACTTAGTTCTAATTCTAGCTTATGCAATATTTGACTTCCAATTCAATGTTCAATTCTGTTTCAATTGGTGAATGGAGGTTTGGTCAACAAAAGTCAACGAAAGTCAAAGGGTCATATCATGGTGGTATGGGGTGGTTTATAGTACTGTGGTGGTGAGCCTATCTCAAAGATAGGCTAGCCTAGGAAGTTCTCAGAAAGCTGAGAATCCAATTGTGAGTTCCATTTCAAGTTTTCCATATATTTTTTTAGTTTACTGCCTTGAATTAGCTAGGGTTAAATTTACTTGTTCTTGTTGTATTAATTATGTATCCTTGCTCAATTTGTTTCTAGTTTACCTAAGTAATCAGTTTCTATTGTCATCATTGGTTATTGTAGTTTTAAACTTGCAAATGGTAGTGTAAGAATCAGTTAAGAGGGTGTTTGGATCAAGTTTTATTTGTTGGTAGTTGTTGTTGTTAGTTGTTAGGAACTGATTGCATACTGCTCTTAGGGTATTAGGAAGTCAAAAACAGGCTTGGGTTGGTCTCTTTTGAAGCAAAAGTCAAAATTTGATTTCCAAAATTTTACACTGCTTGCATTGGTGGAATCTGAGGTTGCTGAGCTTGTTATGTTGTTACATTTGATGTTTATAATTATGGATTTGTGTTCAAATATGCTCACTGTAAACCTAGTAGCAGTAGTAATCCACCAAAAACTCAAATAAGTCAAAGTTTAGGGGTAGACAGAAGTCAGCAGTCACTGTTCATTCTGCATGTATGCAGTCTCAATGCATGCTGAATTTGGGTCTAATAGGACTTCAATTGGTGTTTAAAAATTAGGGCTTTTAGGTTTTCTGAGTTCTTTGCTAGGTAGTCTAAGTTTTGCCCCCCCCTTAGGTTTAAGTTATAGCTTATTTAGAGTGCTTAATTTTAAGTTGGAAGTTGGTGCATTGAAACTGTTTTGCTGATTTTTCAAGTCAATTGCATTAAGTTTGAATTGGCTTGTAAATTGAGTACTCTTGCTTCATTTAAGTTCCTTTAAGCATGTTTAAGTAATTTGAGTAAAAATTGAACCTTGTGCTTATCTCTTTGCTTATTTGCTTATCCATATTGCTTTTTGCAAACTGATTTCACCACCATTGCATGATCTGAGCTTCACATTGTCCAAATTGTGGTTTATTTGAGCTTATTTAAGTATTAGGAACCTTCTGTATCAACTTGGTAGGATTCGGTAGCAAGTGCTTATTATTAAGCACTTGAAATAAGCTATTTTATGCCCAAATAGCACTTCCCAGCTTATTCTCATACTTTTGTTATTTTTCCCTAGTTTCATTTGATAAATTAGATTTTCTGTGAAAATTTCATATTTTTCCAAACTGTTTTGCTATTTTTCCTAATTTATTCTAGTTTTTAATCATTTTAAATAGTTTTTAATTAAGAAAAATCAATAAAAAATCAGAAAAAACCTGAAAAAGTCCAAAAAAATTTTAGATAAATCTTTTAAGTTATTTTAGATTTTTCAAAGTCAAGTTTATATTTCTCTCATTTGAATTTACATTTTCTTTTATTTTAAATCGTTTTATTTAGTAATTAATTCATAATAAATAGAGTTTTAATTGAAAAATTAATTTTCTTTTTTCTAAAATTTTCTTTTGTCATTTAGTGCGTAAGAAAATTAATTGGGACCCCGTAGGACCTTTGTAGCTCAAATTTCACGTTTTATTTTGTACGTTGACGTTTATTTTTAATAAACGTCGCGTTTTTAATTTAGATTACGTTTTATGATTCCCCGTTTTCCCTAACATGTTTCCCGTAGCTTTTTAGGTAATTTTAAATAGTTCTTAGCATTCCTTAGTGTATTTTCCAATTTAGGTTACGTTTATCTCGTTTTCGTTCGTTAATTCGTAATTTTTGTTAAATTAACATATCACAAAACCAAACAATCTTTCACAACCAAACATACAAGATTTTAATCTCAATCTCACTCGAAGCTTTCCATTCACACCTTGTTGGGGTACGACCCGAGAAATCACTTCCCGGTTTCACAATTTTAATATCACTTTCACGAGTTTTTGCGAAGTAATCTTTTTCCTAAAAGGTTTACTAGTAATTCTCTACGTCTAGTTGTCTCACGATAACTTAGACCTCACGTTTGTTGATATATTGATAAATTGTTTTTGCACACCAAAACACAACGAATCAAATGGCGCCGCTGCCGGGGAGGCTGTGTGTCAAAAGTCTCGATAAGGTTTAGACGATTAGTCTTGTAGAACCTTCGCAAGAAGTTACGCTTTTATAAAACTTATAAAAAACCAAAAATATTTTTCTTTTGTTTCTATATATGTATTATATCTATATAAGATAAGAAAAACATAAAAAGATTTTCCCGTTTCTTTGTTTAATAATAACAACATTAAAATCTTACCACCGCAAACTAAGGCAGAACACCTACCAACTGGGGGTGTGACCATAATAACTTCCCAAACCAAAGATCAAAACTTGCCTTTGTATCACTTGCGTTTTGAAAAACTTTTAAACGAGAAACACACTCTAAGAGGAGTCGAAACGGTATGTGGGGATCCAACGAACTTCGCCCAGTTAGAGATCCATTCTTCTCTCCCGCTCCTTTGTGCGTTTTTCTTTATAAGTCGACCTTGCGTTCTTGATTATTGGTTTAAGTTCCCTTGTCGTTAAACTGTTAAAGTGGTATTGTTTTAATTGATTTTGGTTTTTGTGGTGCATGCGTACTCGTTCACAATCGAAGCGAAATCGTCAACTAAAAAACATCACCGAACTACGTCCTATTGTTGAAGATCACGTTCCGAAAATGGATGATAATCGTGAACCTCCGAAGGATGACCCAATACCCAATCTCCGCACGATGGAGGAATTGTGTCAACCTACTATGCACGGAAGGGGTGGCCCTATTGCCCCTCTTAACATCGCGGCTACAGATTTTGAACTTAAGCATCATATGATACAACAAGTCCAAAACTCGTGCCAATTCCATGGTTTGCCGGGTGATTATGCAAACAAACATCTTGATAAATTTCTCATCATCACCCAAAGCATGAAACAAAACGGCGTCACCGATGATGCCCTTCGTTTGTGCCTCTTCCCATATTCTTTGACTCATCATGCCATTGCGTGGTTTGATCGACTCCCAAAGAATTCCATTCATACCTTTGAAGAGATTGTCGCTAAATTTTTAGCCAAATACTTTCCACCATCTATGGTCACGAAGTTACGTAATGAAATTAGTAACTTTCGTCAGCTTCCCGAAGAGTCCTTATTCGAGGCATGGGAATGCTATAAGCTTTCAATCGATCGGTGTCCTAATCATAACATGTTGCTAGTCACTCAAATAGATACCTTCTATAATGGGTTGACAATGAGACACCGAGATACAATCAATGCTGCTGCGGGTGGTACCTTTATGAAAAGGAGACCCGAAGAGTGTTATGATCTCATTGAAAACATGACCGCTCACCATAATTTTTGGGATTCCTCAGCCGAGAAAAACGAGTCATGTAGATCTATCACTCCCGCATCCAATGAAATAGCGACTCTCACAAAGAAGCTTGATGACTTATCTACAGCTATGTTGAGGATGAATCAAACCATCCAAAACCAACAAGTCAAAGCCGTAGCTCAAAGTTGTGAAACTTGTGGAGGTCCACATTCTTATTTCGAGTGTCCTGCCATCGGTGGCAACACTCAAGAGAACGTATACGCTGCTCAAAGTTCCTACAATACGGGAGGTAATGTTCACCAACCGCAAGGGGACCTCAATCTTCTTAGCTATCGTTCTAACAATTTCCTTGGACCACCTGGGTTCAATCAAAACCAAAGCCAAAGTTTCAATCCTAACCAAAATACCCAAAACCGTAACCAAAACCAAAACCGAATGAACCAAGGTTTTCAAAACCAAGGGAATTTCAATCAAGGGTTTCAAAATCAAGGAAACTGGAATAAAAATCAAGGTTATGGTAATCAAGGTTATGGTAATCAAAGTTATGGAAATCAAGGAAACAATTTTCATGGTAATGGTAATCAAAACCAAGGAAATTTTCAAAACCAAGCTTTCAATCAAAACAACCGAGCTCCAAATTTTCAAAATCAAAACCAATCCGTTGTTCAACCTCAATCGTCATCCGATGAGGTTTTGAAACAATTCATGAAAGCTCAAGAAGAAACAAATAGGTTGTTGATCACTCAAATTTCTGAACTAAAGAAGTCTTTAAATGATCGACCTTCGGGATTGGGAACGCTACCAAGCAACATGATTGCCAACCCGAAGGGCGATGTAAAGGCGATCACAACCCGTAGTGGTGTTTCTTATAATGGACCCACGATTCCTACTACCTCTTCTACTTCTCCTCCAAAGGTAGTGGAACGTGAACATGAGGAGACAAAGGACAAAGTGCAAATTACTAGTCCACAAAGTACCGCACACATCCAACCTCATGTTGTCCCAAAAATCAAATCCAAACCGGGAGTTGTTTTTGAATCCCCGGAAAATCCCGTTCAATCCAAAGCTTCAATACCTTATCCATCACGTTTAAATGATCAAAAGCTCCGTGAAAAAGCTAGTCACCAAATGGACAAGTTCTTGCAAATCTTCCAAGAATTACATTTTGACATAAGCTTTGCGGATGCTATCATGTTAATGCCAAAATTTGCTTCAACTATCAAAAACTTGGTAAGCAACAAAGAAACGTTATTTGAAATGGCAAAGACTCCACTAAATGAAAATTGCTCCGCAGTTATACTAAAGAAGCTTCCCGAGAAGCTCGGAGATCCTGGAAAATTCCTTATTCCTTGTGTTTTTCTAGGAATGGGTGAATGTTTCGCCTTGGCCGATCTTGGCGCTAGCATCAACCTAATGCCTCATTCAGTGTGGAGGAAACTTTCACTTCCCGAACTTACTCCTACGTGCATGACTCTCGACCTTGCGGATCGTTCCATCACTCGTCCACTCGGCATTGCCGAAGATGTGTTCGTGAAAGTAGGAAAGTTCCATTTCCCTGCTGACTTTGTAGTTGTTGAGTTTGATGCGGATCAAAGAGTTCCTCTCATTCTTGGAAGAGGACTCCTAAGAACGGGACGGGCTCTTATTGACGTTTTTGAACATGAGATCACTCTACGTGTTGGTGACGAAGCGGTTACTTTTAACCTTGATCACACTTCAAGGTACTCCTCAAATTTTGACTCCGAATCGGTAAACCGAATTGATGTCATTGACGTTGCATCTGAGGAGTACTCTCAAGAAGTTCTCGGTTTTTCTTCGAGTGGCAATCCCACTCCTTCTACTACACCAATCATAGCCGACTCTTCCCCTTCTCTCACTCCATTTGAGGGAAGTGACTTTCTTTTGGAAGAGGTCGATGCTTTTCTTTCCCAAGATAGCTCAATGTCACACGAGTTTGAAAGTAACTATCTTGATTTCGAGGGGGATATACTTATGCTTGAAAAATTGTTGAATGAAGATCCTTCACCCCCTCTTCCTCCAAAAGAACTTCATATCGAGGAGGTCAAAAATGTTGAAAAAACTAATGACTTTCCCGAGGTTGAACTCAAGGAACTACCACCTCATCTCGAGTATGCATTTTTGAGGGTAACGATAAGTTTCCCGTCATAATTACCAAAGACTTGAATGAGGAAAATAAAACCGCTCTCCTCAAGGTTTTAAAGTCATACAAGCGAGCCATTGCTTGGAGACTTTCCGACATCAAAGGTATTAGCCCGGAATTTTGTATGCACAAGATTTTGATGGAGGATGACTTTAAACCGGCGGTTCAACAACAAAGAAGGGTAAATCCAAAAATTCACGAGGTTATCAAACAAGATGTCATAAAACTTCTTGATGCCGGTTTGATTTACCCTATCTCGGATAGTCCTTGGGTGAGTCCCGTTCATTGTGTGCCCAAGAAGGGTGGTATAACGGTAGTTAAAAATGATGATAACGAGTTGATTCCTACTCAATTGGTTACGGGTTAGCGTGTTTGTATTGACTATCGAAAGTTAAATGACGCCACCCTCAAAGACCACTTTCCTCTACCTTTCATGGATCAAATGCTCGAAAGATTGGCGGGAAACGAATACTATTTTTTCCTTGACGGTTTTTCGGGTTATTTCCAAATTCCCATCGACCCTCAAGATCAAGAGAAAACAACTTTCATGTGTCCATATGGAACATTTGCTTATCGACGCATGCCTTTTGGCTTGTGCAATGCTCCAGGCACGTTTCAAAGATGCATGATGGCCATTTTTCACGACATGATCGAGAAAACAATGGAGGTCTTCATGGATGATTTTTCAGTCGTTGGGAATTCATTTGAATCATGTCTCACCAATTTAGACAAAATGCTTCAAAGGTGTGAAGACAACAATCTTAGTCTAAATTGGGAGAAAAGTCATTTCATGGTCAAGGAAGGAATTGTCCTTGGCCATAAGATTTCTAAAAGCGGGATTGAGGTTGACAAGGCTAAAATCGATGTCATTGCTAAACTTCCTCCTCCCACAACCGTTAAAGGTGTTCGGAGTTTTCTGGGTCATGCTGGCTTCTATCGTAGATTCATTCAAGATTTCTCAAAGATAGCTAGGCCTATGACCCGACTTCTTGAAAAAGAGACTCCGTTTGTCTTTTCTGATGAGTGCATCGAAGCTTTTCAAACTCTCAAGAAAAAGCTTACCGAGGCACCAATTCTAGTTGCCCCCGATTGGGACCTACCTTTCGAACTTATGTATGATGCAAGTGACTTTGCCATAGGTGCGGTCTTGGGGCAACAAAAAACCAAGCATTTTCAGCCGATTCATTATGCAAGCAAAACCTTGACCGAAGCTCAAGCTCACTACACCACAACGGAAAAAGAATTACTAGCCGTGGTGTATGCGTTTGAGAAGTTTCGGCCATACTTAATCTTGACTAAATGCATAGTGCACACGGATCACTCGACTCTCATATATCTCTTTGCCAAGCAAGATGCAAAGCCGAGATTGCTCCATTGGGTTCTCCTCCTACAAGAATTTGATATCCTCATTCGTGATAAAGGAGCCGAGAATCTCACTGCTGACCATCTTTCCCGATTGGAAAATCCTCATCGAGGTGTTCTTGACAAAAAGGAAATAAATGAAACGTTTCCTCTCTAGACACTTAATGTGATTTCTTCTCGTGGTGATTCTAGTACCCCATGGTTTGCCGACTTTGCAAACTACCATGCGGGGAATTTTGTTGTCAAAGGGATGTCGTCCCACCAAAAGAACAAATTTTTCAAAGATGTGAATCATTACTTTTGGGACGATCTGTTAGGAATACAAATATTCCTATAAAAGTCTCGGTCACCTGATTATTGTAATAGCATTAAGTTAGCTCGTAGTTAGTTTATATATTAGTTAGTTAGTAGTAGTTTAAGCAACACCGTTGGAGAAGGACGGGTCTTCACCCACTGTATGCCTGATTCACAGCCCGGGTGTGGGCGTTTGTAGAAAACTATATATACCCCTCTCCACATGTGGAGAGGGTTGGTGCTTTCCATATTCTCAATCTAACCTTCTCATTTTTCTCTCTTCACTCTCTCTCTCTCTAGAAACCACCCAACTCACTTTCTCTCACTAATCTTTCTTCCTTGAATTCGAACCATACTTGTGTTTATTTGTGTGCTACAATTATCTATATCTTACAATTGGTATCAAGAGCCAAGGTTACATTCTTGGGATTGAGTGTACTCAAATTCTTATTGGCTATTTTGGCTTGTGATTTTTGGTTCGAATAGCTATTCATGAATACCTCACATTTCATGATTACTTTATGGTTTTGTTAGTGCTATATCTTTGTACTTTTATGTTTAGGGGTAAAATAACTAACTTAGGTTGGTCTATGGTCATGTTATTTCATCCGTATTGTGGCCGTCTTTGTGTTTTCGTGGGGTTCTCATGTCTTGTTCTAGTTGAGAGTGGCATATTTCTTATTTGCGGTTAGTATCTTATGTGGTACATTTTGAATGCAATTTATCTAATTTTAGGACAGTGAATTAGCATTTAGTCCATAAGTGGAGAAGAATACAAATAACGTGATAGTGACCATCTGTCTTATTATTTGCATTTACATCTTGCGTTTACCATCTGTCCATTAGTTCATGATTGCGTTTATCTCCAATTTAGGTGCTAGCGGTTAATACTTGTTTCAAAGTAGCGGCTACCTGTTCAAGTAACGTTTAATTTTTTTTTGTCTAAACTAAACGCAACGCTGCCTAAATTTCATCTTGTTAGCGTTTAACTTTCTAACTTGCGTTTAAATATTTCTAGCGTTTAAATGCTTCTTGCAATTAAATGATTGTTGCGATTAAATGATCTTAAAGATTTGTGGGTAGCATTTATCAACATCAAGTGAATCAGTCATCTACTCTTCTTCAACAAACAAGTATCAAAAAACTTTCAAGATCTCAGAATCAAAAGAAAGAACAAAGCAAGATTACTTCACCCTTTTTTTTTTTTTTTTTTTTTTTTCATTCGATAACAGCAAACAAGAAACGAATAGTTAAAGAACTAAGGACCTCAGATTATCTCTTGTAAATTCATGAATATCGTCCTAAGACAAAAGTAAAAGAGATTTATCATCATTGATCAATTTTGAAGATAAACAATTCTTTCAAAACCCGAACAACTTTAATGGAAAAACAAAAACCTTAAGGTTTCATCTTGCTCTTCTTTCGGTTTACATTAACAGATCAATTAACTACCTGGGATTTCTTTTTTCTCTCATTGGCATACAAGACTCAGCAGATTCGTGAAGGTGGTGTTTATATACGATTTATCTACATCATGAAACAAGGGACGATTTGATTTTGGCGATTATATTATACTTGTTTGTGTGTTCGGATTAGATTGATCAAAGGGTTGTGGTGGCTGAGTTTATTTGCAAGATGAGTGGATTTGGTTTAATGGCTGCGTAATTTTTGATTAGGGTTAGGATAAGTGTGTGTTTAGGTTAGTGTTATATACCGCTTTATTAGGGTAAAGGGATAATTAAGTGGTCTTGGGCTAGCTAGTACATATTGGGCCGTCGTTATTTGGACTGTTTTGTGTTTTTCACAAAGTTTTCTCTGGGCCGAGTATTGTGAACTAGTGTATTGGGCGGCTGTTGATTGTTTCACACTTGGACTAATATTTCTACAAGGGACGATTTTCTATTTGAGAGTATTATAGCATTTAAACTTGAGTTGGTCCGAATTTTTGTAGTAGTATATCATATACGTTGGACAAAAAAATTTAGCGACAGTTTATTGGTATAAGTTTGATGCTAAATCGTAAGGATAAATTTTCGTCCACGGTCTTACTTGTGCTTCAAGAACCCGAGATTGAGATTTATTTTTGGATTGAGATATTTTTCGGGATTATTGGATATCACTACGGTGTCTATTTGGATTCGCTTAAACTCATTTCAACCAAACCAAAGCACAACTGAACAACACATCACCTTGTCTATCAAACTATCATTTAATCACTTGACTCACTCAATCAATCATTGTCTCACGGTTTTTTCTTGATTTTGTAAAATCCCGCGAAAGATTATATTTCTAGGTTTAAATCATAGAATTGTAAAATCCCGTGAACGAACACAACTTGTCAAAATCCTCCATCCTTGTACAACAAACGAAGGTGTTTGATTCTAATATTGCTAATATGGAATCTTTGTGCTCTAATTCGCAAGGGAGAGAGTTGCTTCAACCACTACAAGTGCTTCACAATGCAAATGAAAGCTGCATATAATGTTTTCGACAACTTCATTCACACCTCTCAGTACTTTTAGAGGGAACTCGATTCAAGATGGGATTCGAACGTGCATTTGAAACACTCTTTGGTCAAGATGTTCAGACTTTCACATGCACAATGATTCTTAACTTAGATCAACTACAACAACAACTTGACCGAGGAGAATTTTCCAAAATCGGATCCATGGCTGCCATTTGTGTGATCAACAAACAACTCCAAGTGTTCTTTGATTCGAAATTCACTCTGGAGTATGACCATTATAGTGAGATGACGAAAAAGTGCTTTGCTGATCACACGGGAATTGAGGTTGACACGTTCAGAGACACACTACTCCAACTCATGGGTAATGTGAAGATGTTCATTGAGGAAAGAGCACAGCACGAACAGATGCATGACGACAAGGTGAAGGCATCTCGGGTGGAATCATGTGAGGGTACAGGTGATTTGGGAAATGCTTTGGATGTTGGGTTAGGTGTCACGATGCGTAAAGGATCAGAGACTGATAAGCTTGACACTACCAGCAAATCAGTGACTCTAGACACCCATGGCATGGATGCTGATTTTAGTCCGGTTAATGAACAAATGTCATGTGCTGAAGTACCCTTAACTGTTCAACATAATGTGCTCTCTAATGAACGGGAGCATACTGATCAAATCAAACTCACTTATGACACAAATTTGTTGGAAAAGACTGATAGCAATACCATGTCTAATCCAACAAATATGAGTCATAAAGGGGGAGAAAGTGATCAGGATGCTGAACGTGATAAATTGTTAAGTTTTGTGTTGACGGCTGATGCTTTTAAATCAAATGATATGGTTGATAAAGAAACTTTTATTGAACTTTCAAAGAGATTTTTTCAACTTGAAAAACATTGTATTTCACTTGAAATCGCAATGCAACAAAAGGAAGAAAGTTTTCAAAATAATCAACCATGTAAAAATCCGGAACTTCCTGATTTCCGTGAATACTTTATGATTAATGATTTGAAAGCTCAGCTAGAAACCAAGAACTTGACAATCAACAACCTGAAAAAATGTGTTACTGAGATGTGTGATATGTGTAGTGAAGTTAAGGCTAAACATGACTGTGATGCGATTGAATTTGAACAAAAAGTGGCTATATTACTTGATGAAAATGAGTCTTTCAAAGTGAATTGTAAAAATCTTAATGAGACAATCATAGAAATGAGAACTAAGACGTTAGAACAAACAATTTCTTTGATTGCCCAAAATGATGAATTCAAAGCTCATTTTCAGAAAATGGGTTTCACTGTTACAACATTGAAAAATGAGCTAAGAAAAGCAACTGGGAATAGTGTGAACACTAAGTTTGCAAAACCCTCAATCTTGGGGAAACCTGTGTTACCATCAATTAGGAACCAATCGGTTATTAGACAACGAACTGCGTTTAGATCCGAACGAGCAAAATTTTCAAAAACACGGTTTGCCTCCCAAGTTGATGCGGAACAAGTTGTGACAAAACCTGTCACTCCACATTATTTGCCTAAGTCTAATGATTCTAGATCTGCGTAACCTCAACATGTAGTAGCTACTGCTCCCAGCTCCTCTAGGAATAGTTCCAAAATAGTGATGAAACCAAGCATTAAGGTTCAAAAGGACTATGATCTAGAAAAGGCTAGGAAACGGGCCCTACTTCAAAAGGATGGTATATTAGGTTCACAACCTTATAGGATGCCTCCTAGTGTATTGAGGAACAATGCTAAGGTTCAACCTGCCAAGTCTAGGGTTTATTGTAAGTCATCTACAATGCATGTGAAGCAAAACAAACAGAAAACTTCTCCTAGGTGGATACCAACTCCTAAATCATTGGAGTCTAGGAATATTGATAAACCTTCCACTATGCATATGAAGTTGAGTAATCCTAGAACTTGCCATAAGTGGGTTCCAACCGGTAGAGTTTTCAAGCACGTTGGACTTAAGTGGGTTCCTACCGGAAAGCTACTCACTGATGATAATGGCATGGTTGACCATGAAACCCCTAAGGGTCTGGATTAACCCATATATATGCTATCAAGTTTGTGATGTTAGTGCAGGTAGTCCTTACTCAGTTGCAGGCACATCAATCATTCACCATATGAGAAAACTCAATGTCTGGAGGCCTAAAGCAATCATTTCTCCAGCTTCAAGAGTCCTGGAATGTCGATGTTGATGTATGTGCATAATGACGTCTGAATACTTCAGTTCAGGCCTCGTTCTTCAAAGATTATGACGTCTGTTCAGGCCTCGTTCTTCAATGACTATGATGTTTGAACACCTCAGTTCAAGTCTCGGTCCTTATTGTCATCATTATGGCGTCTGCTGACAACACTTCAGGCCCCGCTCATCAAAGAAAAGAAAGGTGTACGATTCAGTGCGCCTTATCTTCGGAAGAAGAGAAATCTTCTTAGTTTTGACCATTCTCCAGAACACGGTTCATGGTTCCTCCATGTTCATTCAGTCATCAAGTGGATCTACTCATCTTTGATCGAATTCGTATTCACTTGCTCATTCAAAAATGGCAAACATCGTATGCAATTTTTGAGGGGGAGAAGAGTGAATAAACTACATGATTGAATGTATTCTTATTCACATGCTCAATCAAAAATGGCAACCTCGTATGCAATTTTTGAGGGGGAGAAGTGTGAATAAAATACATGATTAATTGTATTCTTATTCACTTGCTCAATCAAAAATGGCAAACCTCGCTTGCAATTTTTGAGGGGGAGAAGTGTGAATATACCACTTGTTGATTGATGCTTGAAGAATGGTCATACGACTCTCCTCCAACACCTAATGTTCTATGTACTAAGGATGACTGGGAGTTATGGTTGATGAATACTTACAAGCTTCAACGTATGTTGTTCATCTAGTTCCTGAAGCTCTTGCTCCGGTTCCTGCTGATTCAACTGGTTCACCTTCCTCAATCTCCATTGATCAAGATGCACCACTTAGAAGTATTACTCAGACTAATCAAGTAATCCAATCTCCAGTTACTCCTGAAGGTGTTGATGATGACTATCATGATTGTGAAGTTGCACACATGAATAATGATTTGTCCTCTTGTTCTATTTCATCACGGATTGTTGTTCCTCCAAATGTGCACTTTGTAAATCAACCACAAGGATATAATGGAAAATGTCAATTATAACGTCAAAACGGCTAAGAATTTGGACATGGAATGTCAAGTAATCACGGAGTTTATTTGGTATCCCTTGTTTGAGATTGAAGTTGACTTTCACAAAGGAGTGATCTTATTTTATCTTGAAGTCGGGGTTGGTTGGATGAAGACTCTTCGAGATCCTTGCTTGAGCTTTTACCTTTACAATGACGAAGACTTGGATATCTAGTTATTTTGGCAATTATTCATTTCTATTACCAAAAAATAACTATCACTTCAAGGAGTGTCACAACTTACACGAAGTTGTCGATAGTCAAGAGGTGATGTACGTCTTATACTTGATGGTTGGTTGGTTGAAGAGTATAGAGTACTTAGGGATTCGATGTTGTACGAACTCTCTACACCGCTCTTTGTCACACATTAGTGCAAGCTTAAGTCACAAGAACGGGGAATTCTTCTTCAGTTTCAAGTTTGGTTTATAGGATTTGCTTCATCAGTGGTTACTTCAAACAATCTACACAAGGGTTGATAATGATAGTCAGAGAGTTTATGTAGCAGTTGATTCTCACAAGATTTATTTGAGCCAATTTTGTTCTCCTCTCATGATTTCAAGTAGATGTGCCTATAAGTTGTTGCTGATTCTGATGTATCAAAACCAGCAAGGGGGAAGGAGACATACATCTGAATGCATAACGAGTACACGTTATGAACATAATACTTCTTCTTAGTTGAAGTTATCCCGGGAAGACATATGTCATAATCGTAGAGAAACTCTGTGTCTTAACTCGTAGCGTTTGGTGTAGTATTCCAACTACGTGGGGGAAGTGGTCTCTTAATACTTGTGGTGTGAATTACTTCAGTTTTCAGTGGGAAGAAATATGAGAAGGATATGTGGAACGTGAGATGATATTGCTTATTGACATCTTCATATGAGCTGATAAGAGTTATGGTAAAAGTGCTTCTGGTTAATGTTTCATGTACACATTGTTATGCTGATTCCAATAAGATCGCAACCATCATGGGGAGAGATATGTGTACATCAAGGACGCACAACAGGTTCACGTGATCCGGCTTAATCATATATTCCGGAGGAGATATCCGCAGAGATGATCAGTGCTTCAACCTGTTACTTTGGTGTTATCATTTCTTCGTGTGTTGGATACATGCGTACAATATGGATTGAGTTGGTATGTGTAAGTTAACTGGAAAGCATTTAGTGAAATGAAGATGTTGATATCTGATTCCCCCTAGTAGACAACTGCTCCAAACCTCAAAGTAATGTGTACATTGGGATGTACAACAGGGTCATGTGATCGGGCTTCATCATACATTCCGGGATTGATAACCGCAGAGATGATCCATGGTTCACCCTGTTACTTTAGTGTTATCGTTCTCTTTGGGTTCTCGAGCTTCATACAATGAGACTTTTTGCATCACTTCAACTACTTGGGGGAAGTGTCTCATGAAGATGATTGTCGGTTCGGGGGGAAGCTACCAAAGCTTCACATTGAGGAGGCCAAAACTCAGCAATTTGGTGGTGCCTAGCGATTGACTCAGTTGTGAGATTCTAGTGATTTGTTATCAATCTGTGTTTGGTGAATTGTTGTGACTTAAGTCGTTTCGATTAATCTGCTTGTAATTTGACGTTGTGAGTTAATCATTACAACTTGACTTATTACGATCGGATCTATTGTAACTTGACTTGTCGTGACTTGACACTTAATGCTAGTTGTCACTTATCCAAGATCTCTCTCAAAGTGTAACTCGCACATTACATCTTTCGGTTTCTTTTGTTGACTTTAGTAAAATCCCGGGAAAGAATCATCTCTCGGTTTAAGTCACAAGAGTTGTAAAATTCCATTTAAGATTTTATCATGGCTACTACCACTTCAGACGATTATTCATGAGCCTCGAAAGCTTTGGTAGTGAATGTTTAAGAGATGTCGACTACACGTTTCTACAACAAGCCGAACGTAATCCTCATTTCGGTATTCATGTCAACATCTTCTTAAACTTAATAGTATCCTTTGTACATATATTATACCTAAATGTATTTAGATATATAAAACCAACAAAAACCCATAAAAATCAGAAAATTAGAAAATACCAAAAATAGTTTTTTTTAAGGCATGTCTTCTGGCATCGATAACTTTTACGGTCCTAGAAATGTCATTCAATAATGACACGGTTCTTTAAATGAAGTTCGAACAGAAGTTCAAAAGGTTTTTCAAAACATGCCTAAGTGGCTTGTAGTCATTTCAGGCTACAACCCGAACTTAAAATTATGGCTTGCAGTCATTTCAGGCTGTAACCCGGACTTAAAATTATGGCTTGTAGTCATTTCAGGCTACAACCCGAACTTTAAAATTATGGCTTGTAGTTAGTTCAGGCTACAACCCGGACTTCAAAATTATGGCTTGCTATTACTTCAGATAGCAACCCGTTTTTCAAAATGAGGAAAACACGTCGCCAAAAAGACGGTTGTTCCTTTTACCGGGTGATGTTCACCTGGGCATGGATTACTTTATATCCATGTTTCCTCGATCTAATGTACGTTTCAGTGCATTATTTCTTGATAAAGAAGAGAAGTCTTCTTTTTATCGCCAAATACTTTCCCTTTTATGATTTTTCCGGGAAGTATTTGTGCAAAACTTGGTGGTACCATGAGATTTTGATTCAAAATCAAATTGAACTTAAAAGTTTGATAAAATTTTCACTCAATCAATGACTTTAATATTTTATGAAAATATTTTTTTTTCAACATCCGTCATTGATTGAGGGGGAGAATGATTTCTCAAAATTTTATGTATCATCAAAACTCCCCACACTTTGTACAAAACAAAAGCAACAATGCGATTTGTGATGGTTATGTGTCAGAATGAGTTAATTTTCAAAAGAGTTTTTCATTAAAACTTCGAATCTTTTTCAAACTCTTCAAATCTGACACATAACAACCTCCCTCACAGATTGAGGGGGAGTAGTAAAGGTTCCTTTTTATCAGAAAATATTAAAATTGACCGCATTCCTCTCCCAAAAGCTTTCTAACTTATTTAAATCAATTGAGATAAAAAATCTCGAAAGATTTGAAATTTTTTATCGGGGGAGAGAATGTGATTTAAATATGAAATCTGATAATCAAATGTGATCGTTTAGACTCAATAAAAGGCTCCCGCATATGTGCTAAACACTTTCGAATATCGATGCACATATTGAGGGGGAGCAAATGGCGTTTGTGGAAGTTATACCAAAGACCGACCATTTATCTTTATGCATGGAGTTATAAGGTTAGTTAAGGTTAGGTATGAATTCCCATGATCCACCAGAACCGGAAGGATCTTCCCAGGGACAATCCATAGATAGATTAGAAGTCCTTAGGAATGCTTGGAAAAAAGGAGAAAAGTGAGAAAGGGAAGAGTGCGGACTGAGATAGAGCTAGGACTGGAACAAACCCAACAAGGTTCTAGTGGTGAAGTCTCGGTAAGCACTGAAGGGGTTGAAGAATTAAAAAGAAATGAAATGTGAAAAGGGTGAAAAGAAATAGCCCTCCATATATTCAACCTTAGGGCAGAAACCGGGTTTAATTCATAATCTACTGGCGGTTACGAAGGTAACACCGGTATTGAAGACAAGACGTCATGGACCCAGTGACGCACTGCACCAAACTTCCCAACCACTCAAGTTCTCTTAAAAGAGCTTGTTTCAATCTCACGGGGAACCCTGTGCAATGTATCGACCGCTCATTGCGAGCTATATTGATACCAAAACAGGAGACGCCTCCCCAGTCTCCAGGAGCGGATCAAAACGCACTATTGAGTCTAGAGCCATGAGATCATCCATAAATCTCATTAGGACACACTTCCAAATATGCTTATTGTTTCACACAATGTGGAAAATAAGATAAAATATTTAGAGTCCTACGCATTATCCTTGTGGTATTGCCAGAACATCTGAGTGATATGATTAACATTCACAATGAAGATGGAAATCCTTCTAGAGCGAACATCACTCAAGCTCTTGGTAGGTGACATGTGAGATCCATTTTGGATCAATGATCAAGTGACAACTGGAAAGCAACAATGGTACGATTCTAAATTGAATCAAACTTGTTCCAGGATATGGATTGACAGATACTTTTGCTAAAACCTCTCAATGTGCTCACAAACTAATTTTTCGAGCACATTGATTGTGTACAATATCTTTCAAACAAAAGTATTTTTGATGGAAATGAGATTCAAAGCATAAAACTCTCGTCGTGTCTCAAAAAGGTTTATCATAGGACACGCGAGTGATTTCTATAAATCTATTTCTCATCAATCCGTGAATATCTATTCACCGATTCACTCTATCGTGCTGTCTGCTTTGAGACGTTCCGGTATGAGAACATGCTAAGTATGAAGATTCCAAAGTGAATTCTTTGGAAATTTCATCACTACAAGCTGGAAATTCCTGTCAAGGAGAGTCTTCTTTAAAAGAGACTCTACCTGATCACAGGTCGGTTTTCACAAAACCGGAGGGTAGTCTGTCCTCACAGAATGAATGACAAAGCCATGTTCGTTCTCTATCTTTATTGCTAACTGTTTTATTTCAGGGACACATATAAAGATGGCATTGATGGCTCCAGTTTCCAGCTGAATCAGGTCAATCCATACCTCATGCTCACACATCCTCCATACTATCAATGAAGATGTGAGACTTGCTACAACAAATGTTGAGAGACTACCAACAACGTTTCCGCAACTCTGATGAAAAAGTCTCCTGATCCACAACTCTAAAGTAAAGTCTCCTGATCTAGAAGGGTGTGAGCATGATGGTCCTAAAGTCACTACATCACATGAAGGTGATACTACTTAGGATGAGCTTGGAGATTTACTATGGCTGATGATCTCAAAGAAGCTCAAAGATCACACATCATAAAGGAATCCAAATCACAAGTTCGTTGCTTGAAGTACAAAGTGTGAAGTAAAGTGAAGAATCAGATCCTACGAGCTACAGAGACGTAAGAATGCTTAAAGACCAAAGAGCTTAATTTCAAAGGTGACCTCGCTTAGGGGGACATTTTTAGGAATACAAATATTCCTATAAAAGTCTCGGTCACCTGATTATTGTAATAGCATTAAGTTAGCTCGTAGTTAGTTTATATATTAGTTAGTTAGTAGTAGTTTAAGTAACACCGTGGAAGAAGGACGTGTCTTCACCCACTGTATGCCTGATTCACAGCCCGGGTGTAGGCGTTTGTAGAAAACTATATATACCCCTCTCCACATGTGGAGAGGGTTGGTGCTTTCCATATTCTCAATCTAACCTTCTCATTTTTCTCTCTTCACTCTCTCTCTCTAGAAAACACCCAACTCACTTTCTCTCACTAATCTTTCTACCTTGAATTCGAACCATACTTGTGTTTATTTGTGTGCTACAATTATCTATATCTTACACGATCCCTATTTATTCAAAATCTGTGCGGATCAGGTCATTCGTAGGTGTGTTCATGGCCAAGAAGCCATGGAAATTCTTAGGGCTTGTCATAATGGACCCACCGGGGGACATCATGGCCCGAACTACAACGCTCGAAAAGTATTTGATTCGGTTTTTTATTGGCCCTCCATTTACAAAGACGCCCATGACTTAGTCAAATCTTGTGACTCATGTCAACGTCAAGGAAAGATAACACAACGGGATGAGATGCCACAAAATGTCATCCAAGTTTGTGAGATCTTTGATGTTTGGGGCATAGACTTTATGGGGTCGTTCCCGTCTTCACGAGGAAACAAGTACATACTCATGGCCGTTGACTATTTGTCAAAATGGGTCGAAGCAAAAGCTCTCCCAACTAACGATGCCCGAGTAGTTGTAAAATTTTTAAAGTCTCTATTTACTAGGTTTGGAACTCCTCGCGCTATAATTAGTGATCGCGGTACTCACTTTTGCAATGACCAATTTGCAAAAGTCATGCTCAAGTATGGTGTCACTCACCGACTTGCTACCGCTTATCACCCACAAACGAGTGGGCAAGTGGAGGTTTCAAACCGTGGACTAAAAAGAATTCTTGAAAGAACCGTAGGCGAAAACCGTGCCTCTTGGTCGGACAAGTTAGATGACGCTCTATGGGCTTTTCGCACGGCTTATAAAACACCCATCAGGTGTACTCCTTATAAGCTTGTGTATGGAAAAGCATGTCATTTACCGATTAAGCTCGAGCACAAAGCTTATTGGGCTTTGAAGAATGCCAATTTCGATCTCAAGTCGGCGGGTTTTCATAGAAAAGTTCAACTCAATGAACTAAATGAACTTCGTGATCAAGCGTACGAAAACTCTTTAATCTACAAAGAGAAAACAAAGAAGATCCACGACTCCAAAATTAAAAACCGCGTTTTTAACATTGGTGACCGAGTCCTTCTTTTCAACTCTAGATTAAAGATATTTTCGGGTAAGCTTAAAACCCGCTGGACTGGGCCTTACACCGTTGCCAAAGTTTTTCCATTTGGTACCGTCGAGTTATCTCAAAATGACGGTCCAAATTTCAAAGTGAATGGGCATCGGTTGAAGCATTATTTTGGAGGGGACATACCACCCATGGTTGTCCCGGACCTCCAAACTTTCCCCATGGACCAATGAATTCGGGGATCGAGTCAAGCTAGCGACTCGATAAACAAAAACAGTAGCACAACATGGGTTTTCACCCATGTCTCTAACTTCTTTCTACTTTCTAACACCCTAGTGTGGGGGAGTGGCCACCCCCTGCAGTTGTTTGCAATGTATATATCTTAAAAAAAATAAATAAATAAAAAAAAATAAAAAAAAAAATTGTGTGTTGTATAAATAAAGTGAAAAATGAAAAATGACGTTCCCACAATTAGCTTTTAATATTATCTTCTTACGTTCAAAGATTCGGCATAATAGCCGGGACTTTGAATATTGAGGACAATATTCAATTCTAAGTGTGGGGCAGGGGAAAATTCTAGCAAATTTTATCAAAATATACCGTCTAGTACCCCCGTTTTTGGCCTAAAATTTAAAAAAAAAATCGCTTTATTTCAAAATTTTTGTGGTTATCAGTCCGCCAAGTCTAACCGACAAAAGGATTGGCTAATCCAGGAGCAAACGGCTCTTGGTAAAGATAACTCAAATCCGTTGACGGCTTGCAATTTGCCCAAAATTGTATGGTATGTCAACTCGCCATATCCCAAAAAGTGAAAGAGTTGGCTAGCCCGCAAGATTATGGCTTGTGGTAAAGGCAGTGGAAAAACTATAATTGGTAATCAACTCACCAAGATGTTGACTGTGTCCATCAAGAGTTGGCTAGTCCAGAAGCAAACAGCTTCTGGTAAAGACAAATCAAAACCGTTGGAAGCTTATGGTTTGCTCAAAATCATATGGTTATCAAATGGACCATAATTCTTACTTGAACCGAAACATTTGGCTACTCCAGAAGTAATGGCTTTTGGTAAAGAGATTTCAAATCCATTAATTTTCACAAAAGATTGCTAGGGACTAGCAATACTCAAGTGTGGGGGATTGATGAGTGTGTAAATACTCATCATTTTTACCGTATTTTAACTGCCAAACACGTGAAAACACTCAAGAATGCATCAAAATAATGAAAATATCCCAAAGATCATGTTTTATATGTTTTAGATGCAAAATGATTGAAAACAAGCGAAAAACGAACAAAGTTTGCATAATTGGCAGTTTCAGTCCCTCAACTTTTAAAATTTGTCAAAACTAGTCCCTAAGCATTTATTTTGAAAGGAAAGTCAAACCAAGTCTTTAAAAGAAACAAAATTTACCAAATAATGATCTTTGGGTGAAAAGCTTTCAAAAATGTACAAGTATGGCCCCTGGAATTTCACAATTTGCAATATTGGTCCCTGTACTCTCAGAAAATGGCAGAATTAGTCCCTGGTGGAATATTTTGAAGGAAAAGTCAATTTGGTTCTTGGAAACACACAGATTTTCAAATTTAGTCCTTGGAATGAAATTTTGGAGAATTTACACTAAGGTCCCTCAAGTTTCAATAATTGTCAATTTTGGCCCCCTGGTGATTAAATCATGGAATAAATCACTTGAGGTCCTCAGGAAATGAAAGATTGTCAAATATAGTCCTTGGATGAAGTTTGGAAATGTGGCAGATTCAGTCCCCAAAAAATTCAGATTTTACACTTATTATCATTGGGCTCTAAATCTACTATTTAACTTACTAAACCTAAACTACCCTATGATCCACCACAGCCCAGGCCCAAAATACCACCAAAGCCCAAACCCCACACTTACGTTTATAATAAAAACGTTAGGTCAAAGTTCCAGTCAAAACACCACCCCTGTCTCCTTCCTCCCCTCTTTACCCGCCAAACAAAACACCCCCCTCCACACCATCTCTGCAACACTCCACCCTAACCCCAATACCTCAAAAGCACCATCCCACTATGCCTTTCCCCCTCCTCACAACCCCTACCTAACCACTGCCAAGTCAGCAATCCACAACCTAATTTGGGCGCCAATTGATATTAAAGGGTCGTGATTTATTCAAGTCAATCCTATGGTGGAGAGTGATTTCAAGAAAGCACAATTGATCCAGCTCATCAAATCTCTCAGTAAAGAAACACAGAAGAGTGAGGAAGTCCAAGAATCAAGAAACCCTAGTTAGTTTGTTTTAGTTTAAATAGAACCTATGTAAGCCATTGAAGGCAGTTAGAAAATTAGGGTTGTAGTTTTAAAAATTCAGCTTTTAAGTTTAAATCTTTTGTAATTTCTTTTCAAAATCAATGGAAGCTTAAGTTTCTTTTTTTCACTGCTTGCTCATATTCTGCTGTTATAAACTTAGTTCTAATTCTAGCTTATGCAATATTTGACTTCCAATTCAATGTTCAATTCTGTTTCAATTGGTGAATGGAGGTTTGGTCAACAAAAGTCAACGAAATTCAAAGGGTCATATCATGGTGGTATGGGGTGGTTTATAGTACTGTGGTGGTGAGCTTATCTCAAAGATAGGCTAGCTGAGGAAGTTCTCAGAAAGCTGAGAATCTAATTGTGAGTTCCATTTCAAGTTTTCCATATTTTTTTTAGTTTACTGCCTTGAATTAGCTAGGGTTAAATTTCCTTTTTCTTGTTGTATTAATTATGTATCCTTGCTCAATTTGTTTCTAGTTTACCTAAGTAATCTGTTTCTATTGTCATCATTGGTTGTTGTAGTTTTAAACTTGCAAATGGTAGTGTAAGAATCAGTTAAGAGGATGTTTGGATCAAGTTTTATTTGTTGGTAGTTGTTATTGTTAGTTGTTAGGAACTAATTGCATACTGCTCTTAGGTTATTAGTAAGTCAAAAACAGGCTTGGGTTGGTCTCTTTTGAAGCAAAAGTCAAAATTTGATTTCCAAAATTTTACACTGCTTGCATTGGTGGAATCTGAGGTTGCTGAGCTTGTTATGTTGTTACATTTGATGTTTATGATTATGGATTTGTGTTCAAACATGCTCACTGTAAACCTAGTAGCAGTAGTAATCCACCAGAAACTCAAATAAGTCAAAGTTTAGGGGTAGACAGAAGTCAGCAGTCACTGTTCATTCTGCATGTATGCAGTCTCAATGCATGCTGAATTTGGGTCTAATAGGACTTCAATTGGTGTTTAAAAATTAGGGATTTTAGGTTTTCTGAGTTCTTTGCTAGGTAGTCTAAGTTTTGCCTCCTTAGGTTTAAGTTATAGCTTATTTAGAGTGCTTAATTTTAAGTTGGAAGTTGGTGCATTGAAACTGTTTTGCTGATTTTTCAAGTCAATTGCATTAAGTTTGAATTGGCTTGTAAACTGAGTACTCTTGCTTCATTTAAGTTCCATTAAGCATGTTTAAGTAATTTGAGTAAAAATTGAACCTTGTGCTTATCTCTTTGCTTATTTGCTTATCCATATTGCTTTTTGCAAACTGATTTCACCACCATTGCATGATCTGAGCTTCACATTGTCCAAATTGTGGTTCATTTGAGCTTATTCAAGTATTAGGAACCTTCTGTATCAATTTGGTAGGATTTGGTAGCAAGTGCTTATTATTAAGCACTTGAAATAAGCTGTTTTAAGCCCAAATAGCACTTCCCAGCTTATTCTCATACTTTTGTTATTTTTCCTTAGTTTCATTTGATAAATTAGATTTTCTGTGAAAATTTCATAATTTTCCAAGCTGTTTTGCTATTTTTCCTAATTTATTCTAGTTTTTAATCATTTTTAAATAGTTTTTAATTAAGAAAAATCAATAAAAAATTAGAAAAAACCTGAAAAAGTCCAAAAAAATTTTAGATAAATCTTTTAAGTTATTTTAGATTTTTCAAAGTCAAGTTTATATTTTTCTCATTTGAATTTACATTTTTTTTATTTTAAATCATTTTATTTAGTAATTAATTCATAATAAATAGAGTTTTAATTGAAAAAATAATTTTCTTTTTTCAAAAATTTTCTTTTGTCATTTAGTGCGTAAGAAAATTAATTAGGACCCCGTAGGACCTTTGTAGCTCAAATTTCACGTTTTATTTTGTACGTTGACGTTTATTTTTAATAAACGTCGCATTTTTAATTTAGATTACGTTTTAGGATTCCCCGTTTTCCCTAACATGTTTCCCGTAGCTTTTTAGGTAATTTTAAATAGTTCTTAGCATTCCTTAGTGTATTTTCCCATTTAGGTTACGTTTATCTCGTTTTCGTTCGTTAATTCGTAATTTTCGTTAAATTAACGTATCACAAAACCAAACAATCTTTCACAACCAAACATACAAGATTTTAATCTCAATCTCACTCGAAGCTTTCCATTCACACCTCGTTGGGGTATGACCCGGGAAATTACTTCCCGGTTTCACAATTTTAATATCACTTTCATGAGTTTTTGCAAGGTAATCTTTTTCCTAAAAGGTTTACTAGTAATTCTCTACGTCTAGTTGTCTCATGATAACTTAGACCTCACGTTTGTTAATATATTGATAAATTGTTTTTGCACACCAAAACACAACGAATCAATGATCACAGCCATTAATCAAGTTTTTGGCGCCAAACTTAGTTGTGGATTGATAACATGGGGGAGGTAACCCGTGAGGAGGTGTGGAGCTTTTGAGGAGAGGGTGGCTTTGAGGAGAGGGTGGCTTTTGAGGTGGGGGGTGGAGTATTGCAGGTGCAAAACGTGGAGGAGGGGATGTGTATGGTGGGTAAAAGGAGGTTGGGGAAGAATGGCAGAGGTTGTGTTTGACTGGGTCAAGGGTAAAAGCAGGGAGGAGTTTATTAGTGATGGGTTTTGGGCTTAAGATTACTTTTGGGCTGTAAATTTGGGCTAGGTGGTGGAGTGTGGCGATTGGTATGGTTTTGGATTATTTATTATTAAGGGGATCCGTTTGGTTTATGGTTTAAGCAAGCCCAAGGACCAAGCTTGTACTTTCTGAATTTTTGAGGGACCGAAACTGTCAAATCTCCAAAGTATTCTTCAAGGGCCACTTTTGTAATTTCCTGAATTTCAAAGGACTTTTGTTGGAATTTTCTTCAAAATAGATATCCAAGGACCAAAAGTGCCAATATTACAAACTTGGGGGACTGAATTACAAATCTTTGGAAATTTCACTTCAAGGACTCGACATGACATTTGATGATTCTATGAGGACCTCTTGTTGACTTTTCCTTCATAATTTCATTATGGGGACCATTTTTGACATTTTTTGAAAGTACAGGGACCAAACTTGTAAACTTTTGAAACTTTTTACCCAAGGATCATTTTTGATAATTTTTTATTTTTTAAGGACTTGGGTTGACTTATCTTTCAAAATATATGCTCAGGGACTAATTTTGTCAAGTTTTGAAAGTTGGAGGAATGAAACTGCCAATTATGTAAACTTTGTTCGTTTTTCATTTGTTTTTAAACATTTTGCATCTGAAACATATAAAACACAATCTTTAGGATATTTTTTGTTTTTTGATGCAATTTTGAGTGTTTTTAAATGTTTTGCAGTTCAGATTTGACCAAAAATGATGAGTATTTACACACTCATCATCAGGGCCAAGGTTGTTTGGAGGAACCATAGGAGTCTTTGCTGAAGAGCAGTCAGTGAGCTCATACTTCTTAAGTAGGTTCCTCAGGTATTTTTCTTGACAAATGGATATTCCTCTGTCAGTTTGTTTGATTTGTAGTCCAAGAAAGTAAGTGAGTTCACCCATCATGCTCATTTCAAACTTTGTGGTCATCAGTTTTTCAAACTATCTGCAAAGTTTGTAACTTGTTGAGCCAAAGATGATGTCATCAACATACACTTGAACAAGGATGACATCACTTTTTGTTCTTTAGATGAACAGAGTGTTGTCAATCTTTCCTCTGACAAATTTGTTTTGGATCAGGAAGGCTGAAAGTGTTTCATACCATGCCCTGGGAGCTTATTTCAGTCCATAAAAGGCCTTGTTAAGCTTGTAGACATGGTTGGGAAATTAACTACTTTCAAAGCCAGGAAGTTGTTGCACATATACATCTTCTTTGATGTTACCATTCAGGAATGCACTTTTGACATCCATTTGGTAAACTTTAAAGTTCATGTAGGTTGCATAGGATAGGAAGATCCTGATGGCTTCCATTCTAGCAACAGGTGCAAAGGTTTCCTCATAGTCTATACCTTCCTGTTGGTTATATCCTTTGGCAACAAGTCTTGCTTTGTTTTTTACGACTGTGCCATTCTCATCAGTCTTGTTTTTGAAGACCCATTTCATACCAATGACCAAAACACCATTTGGGCATTCGACAAGGGTCATGACATCATTTCATATGTCAGGGATTCTTTGATATTTTTAGGCTCTATTTCAGAGAGATAGTCAGCATAAAGACATATATTGGTTGTGGCTGCCTTGAGTTTAGCAGCCATGCTTTTGGTAAGCATACCTTCAGTAGGCTCACCAATAATGTTCACAAGCTCAATAACTTTGGATCTGGTCCAGCTATCCTGAGGTTTAGGATAGGAGTTAGAGCTTGTAGAAGCTTGATTTACTTGAGGAGTGGGTTCAGTTACAGGAACCTGAGGTAACTCAAGATTGTGTACTTCAGTGACATTAGTGGGAACAGTTTGTTTTGAGGATTCCTGAACAATTGGTTCAGTGGTTGCTGTCTCATTTGAGACTTGTTGAGTTTCAATGAACTCACTGATGGTTGGTTGGGGTAGATTGTGAGGGATGATGTAGTAAGAGACATCAGCATCAGCTTGGTATTGAGTGGAAGGTTGATTTTTAGGGAGATACTCATCAGGAGGATACCTTGAAGAATCATCAATACCAATTTCTTCAACTAAGGAGCTGGAGAACCTGATGGATTCAGTGCTCTCATCAACAGTTATGTGATAAGTTTCCTCAGTCTGTTGTCTCCTTGTGTTAAACACCCTGAAGGCTTTGGAAACCAGAGAATATCCCAGGAAGTATCCATCATCAGCTTTGGCATCAAATTTACCCAAGTGATCCTTGTGATTATGAATAAACACAAGACACCCAAATACATGGAAGTAGCTAATGTCAGGGATCCTTCCTTTGAATATCTCATAAGGAGTCTTATTGTGCCTTTTCACAATGATTGACCTATTTTGAGTGTAGTAGGCTGTTTTGACTGCCTCAGTCCAAAAGTGTTTAGAGAGGACTAAGCCATTTAACATTGTCCTTGCTACCTCAATGAGTGTTCTATTTCTCCTTTCAGCTACTCCATTTTGTTCAGGAGTATAGGGAGAAGTGAAATTCTGAGAAATCCCTTTCTCATCACAGAAACACTCAAGGTCGTGATTTTTGAATTCAGTGCCATTGTGAGTTCTAATTTGTTTAACTTTGACATCATTTTGATTTTCAATGTTCCTGACAAATGACATGATTGTGTCAGCTGCCTGACTCTTTTTGGTCAGGAAGTAAACCCAAGTGTATCTTGAGTATTCATCCACAATGACCAGAGTATACTTCTCATGATGAATGGACATGGGACTGACAGGTCCAAACAAGTCCATATGGAGAAGATGCAGGCAGCCTTTGATGGAGAATGATTATTTGGTTTTGAAAGATGCCCTATGGTGTTTACCTTTTTCATAAGCAGAACAAGGCTTGTCTTTGGTATACACCAGGGATGGAAGGCCAAGAACTTTGTTCTGTTTGGCCAGGTTGTTGATGCTCTTGAAATTGAGATGAGAGAGTCTCTTATGCCAGAGCCAGTTGATTTTCTCACTTGCCTTTGATAATAGACAAGTCCCATTTTGAGTAAGGGATGACATGTCTAGGACATAAACGTCATCCCTCCTGGGTGCAATCAACACTACTTCCTTGTTGGCATTAAAGATGGTCCCTCTCTTGTCATCAAATTGAACTATGTATTTTACATCACATAGTTGACTTACACTTATCAAATTGTACTTTAGACCATTTACATAAGCTATTCTTGTAAAAACTATACCATTGCAGTTTACTGAACCATAACCTTCAGTGGGGGCTGATGAATTATCACCAAATACTACCTTGGGTCCTGGTTCTTCCACATATTTGTGAAGGTAACTCTTCACACCAGTCATACTCCTTGAGCATCCACTATCGAGGTGCCAAGTAGGATCCCTGATGTGTTTCTACACAAATAGTAAACTGGGTTAGTTTTTATTGTTACCCCACTTCCTAGTGGGCTTAGTCCTTAAGGACTTCTTGAACTTAGCTAATGAATCATGATCTGAAGTTGAGTGTACTAAGCTACCACATGTTTTACACTTTGTGGTAGTTGAAGACTCAGTAGACTGAAAGTGTTTGTAGGGGTTTTTCTTCTGGACTGAATGATTTTGTCATGCCCCTTGGTTTCATGTGAGGGATCTCCACAGATGTCATAGCAGGTTTTCATCATACAATCATCAGGAAGATGATCGTTGAAACCACAGTGAGGACATGGCAAGTAAGGCTTAGCCTTCAGTCTCTGTTTGGAAGTTGAGGCATACTGATAGCCTTGTGTTTTGTAAAGACCTTGTGCTTTTATAGAAGCAGTGTGAGGGATGTGATCACAAGTTTTGTGGTCCTCTTGTTTGCATATCATGCAGAACAGGACTCTGTAGCATTTATCAGTGGTATGATTCGGATAATTTTACAGCTCACATCTTACTGAAGGTCTGGATGTGGTTTTAGGTTTGGAGGAACTTGAGGATGCTGATGGTTGTTTTGATTTTGAGCCAGAGGGTTTTTTAGTGGACTCAATTTTTTCACTTAGCATCCTGACAAGTTCAGTTAGCTGATCAACTTTTGAATCAGTGTTATCAGGTTTCACTTCAGTAGATATTGTAGGTGTGTGGTTTTCAGGAGGTACTGAGGTAGGTCTCTTCAGGATGGTTATTCCTGGATTTGTTTTCTCCTTAGGAGAGTGAGGTTGATAAACTGGTGGTGCAAGGTCTGAACTAGGTGTTGCTCCCTGAAGTTGTTTCAGTGGAGGGAGTGGTGATTGTGGATCTGACTTAGACTCAGTGATGGAATCAGTATGACTGGGTTCATCAGTGACTCCTAGCAACTCCTTAATAGCCTAACTTTCAGGCTCTAGAATTCTTCCAGTGTTAAAGTTTGGCAGTTTACTGTCAGGATTGATTCTTTCAATCCAATCACTCGGTTTAGGAGCAAGTTCTTTTCTAGAGAGTATGTTGGCTGACAAAAAAGTTGTTGAATGGCTACTCTCCCCAGACACTTCAGTGAGTTGATCTTCACCCAGAGCAGCCTTTTTGGTGCTGGGTGTGAGACTCAGTGTTTCATAAATTTTGGGGTTTTTCTGAGTCCATTTTCAAATAACAGCCTTTTCTTTCTTAAGTTCTTCCTGAAGAGCTTGATTTTGATTTACAAATTCAGAATTTTGAATTTGAAGTGTTACACTTTCAAGCTTAGCTTGTTTTAAAGCGAGTAGTTCATCTCTACATTGATTTAATTCAAAACTCAATTTGTTAAATTTTGTAAACAAATTAAGTCTTTGCTCTTCAACATACTTAAGATCAACATTAATATAATCTAGGTAAGATTCCCAATCAGCATCATCATCCATAGAAAGTAAGATGTTTACCTTTCTCATTGTGATGTTCACCCATTCACCATTTCTGGCATGACCTTTTCCAACAGCAAGCTTGTTATCCTCTGAGAGAGCCATCAGGGCACTGATGTGAACTTCTTCATCATCAGCAGAGGACACTTCAACCTCATCCCAGTCAAATGTTTCAGCTACAAGCCCCTTGTTCTTTGCCTGACAAGGTTTTGGAGCCTAAGGTAACTGACTGACTGTGAGGGGTGACTCAAGAAGAGCAAGTTTGGCCTTAGCCTTCCTGTATTTGGCTTCAAAATCTATTTGAGGAGCTTTTTCAATTTTATTTTGAAAAGACTGACTAGATTGAAGCATCTTAGGTTGAAACTTGCTTGTTCTTGAAAAAGAGTTGTTTCCTGAAAATTTGTAAGATGGTTCAGAGGTTGTTTTTTAGAAACAATCTTTTGCAAAATGACCCTTTTTACCACATTTAAAACACTCAAAGTTGTCATTTGCTTTTGAGTTAGAAAATTTTTGTTTCTTTTAAAGAACCTTCTTGAGTTTGCAAGGAGTGCCCTTTCATGAAATTCAATTTGTAAATCATTTATGTACTCCTCACTGGTTCTTTGATCAACCTCATCATCAAACTCATCTTGGAAATCCTGCACAACACCATTGGAGTAGAAAGCAGTTGATATAGGTGGAATTGTCAAGGCCTTTTTGGTCTCTTGAGCTTTACCAGGGTATCTCCTGGTTATTAAGTTCTCTTCATAGACAAACTTCCCATAAATTGCAGGGAGCTCAAGGTTCTGGATATGGTTAGCATTTCTCAACCCCAGAGAGAAGTTTAACCACTTCTCAGGGAGACTGTTGACAAAGCCAACATTGATTTTATGCTTTGACAGAATTACACCATCATTGGTCAGCTCATTCAGGAGGGTCTTATACCGAGTATAAGTCTCTGAGAGACTTTCAGAATCTTTGGCCCTGAAGGTATTGTATTCAAGCTTCAGGTCCATGATTCTATTCTCTTTGGTATCAGAAGGCCCTTCATAGCTATGAACCAGGTCAGTCCAGGTCTGCTTAGCAGTAGGATAGTTAATCACTGATTCCATTATATCATCAGGAAGACATGATATAATGATGCTTTTCAGGCGATGGTCCTAATTGACCACCCTCCTTTCATCTAGGGTCCACTGAGCATCAGGTTTGACTAAACCTTGAGCAATTGTTGGGACATATGGACCATCATTAATTAACTTAATGTAATATGGTTCCATCCCAGTCAAGTAGCAGAGCATGCGCTTCTTCCACTTGTTAAATTTTCCAACTTCAAGTCGAGGGGCAGTTGCAGAATAACTTCCACCCTTTTTGTCGACAAGTTAGGGAACATCTGAGTCAGCCATGGTGAGATCTTGATTTTAAAAACTTTTGAGCACTCTTTTAGTTTTGAAAACAGATTTAGAAAAGTTTTACAAACCAGAGGCTCTGATACCACTTGTTGGTCCCTTTTTACTTGGTTAATAATAACTAGAGAGTTAAACTAACCAAGATATATGACTTTTAATACAGATGTATTAAAGATTAACAACAAAGATAAACGTAAAGAGAAAAGAGTAATTTTCAACGTTTAATTCTTATTAGAATTTAATCAAAGAATCATACCCAAGTGTTTGCGGAATAACAATTGGGATTGAAACGACAAGTATGGTATGTACTCCTCAGTAAACTCAAACAAAGTTTGAGTGACAACTATAGGTCTCACTGAGCTATCTCAGGGACAGTGTTGTTCTTTGGAGGAGTAAAAGAGGTTTGTGAATGCTTAGCATTAAATGCACAAACTTGTCAACTTTTACTCCTCACTTATGTTACCTATTTATACACAAGTATGAACAACTATAATACACAATGGACATAAGCCTTCCTTAATAAAATCTTGATAGATTTTATTCTCTGGCAAGGGAACCTTCTTTGGGTTAAGTCCAAAATGTGTTTTTTGATGACAGTCTGGATTTAAGCATTTGGGGAAACTTTGACCTTAAAGTGATAAAGCACTTTAGTGAACCAGTTCAAACTTTCCCGCCCAGTCCCGCCAAATCTTCAGTCTTCAAGTCATCAGTCTTCAGTACCTTAATCGTTGTTGAGGAGTCTTGGGGGTTCAGTGAGTTATTGTCATCCTCACTGAACCCATCACCTTCTTCTTGGCTTAGATAGCACTCAATGAGTTCCGCCTCACTGAATGGTGAACCTTTCTTAGTAGACTCGCTCTAAGCATCCTGAAGATGACTCACTGAGATACTGTTCACTCAATGACTTGTTTATGTTTACGAAACTTAGGTTATTTTATGTTCAAATCCTTGTTAGAGGAGGATTGGGGAATTCAGTGACCCAACAATATGCATATGAGTTTTATAAAGTTTTATCACCCTTATATGGTTAAAGTGAGGTTTTATAAAGTTACGTAAGTCAAAAAGTTTAAGAAAAACGAATAAAAACACGTTTACGATTCAAAAACAAAAGGTTGTTGATTTTTAGGTTAAACCCGACTTTGAATGGGTGTATCTCCTTCATTTCTAGCTCGTTTTTATCCATTTAACTCTCTAAACGTAGGCAAATATGTCTAATTTCAATAAATCAAGGCCTTGGTTTGTGAAAAAATATTTTAGGTGTCGATTTATACACAAATATAAACGGATATGCTGTTATAGTTTCTGCGACAAAACGATCATTCAACTTCACTAGACCGTAACTCATTCGTTTTCTATTGATATTAGACCGTTCAAAAGCCTAAGTTGAAGATTTTTGAGTTGTATTTCCAATAATGTAGGTCATTTATTTCTATTCTAAGCTTAAAGGTGTTAAAAATCCAAAAGATTATATGGGTGTCAAAGCTGGGAGTTTTCAGGAAACATTACTCAACTTCCTGGGGACATAACTTCTTTGTTACTTAACTTTATCGAGTAGTTCAAATTGCTGAGTTTAAGTTAAAGTCTTAGCTACAAAAAGTTCAAAAGCCTCGACCTTCCAAACTGCACTTAAGGTGCTGATAAATATGTTTAAAGTTTCGAACTCATATTTAGACATTTTCATATACCCGATTTGGTGAAAAATTGTAAAAATAGTAAAAATAAATAAATAAATAAATAAATAAATAAAAATAAAAAAAAATAAAAATCCAAAAATTATAAATTTCCAATAGGGACTACCTAAGGCATGTATCTAGATGTGGTAAGAAGGATTTTGACCCAAAGTCATTCTAAAGTGGTTTTCTCTAGTTTATAAGCCGGCTGTAAAATGGGACAGATTCTAGGGTTTTCTAACCAACTTTTTATACACTTTCAACACAATAAATCATATTAAGGTGATGTAAAACAAGCATGGATATTAAATAGGAATGTAAATGAGTATGAAAATGGGTTATGAATGCTTAACAAGAACACTATATGAAAACCCAAATTTATGAACTCAAAACCGTAGTTCTTAATGTAACACCCCCAAAATCTGATTTAGCGAAAACATACAATTGGGTGTTACTAAATTGGTAAACACAACACAACGATATCGAGAACGGATGTGAAAATCCGTTTTAAAATATTACACAATACCATAGTCAAATGTCATACAATAGTTTGAGCTTTGAGAAAAAACAAGGCTCGTTTACATGACTATCCCAAATCAGAGTTAAACGCATGTATAAAAACACTTCAGTTACTTATTACCAATGCAATGACCTGCCTCCAATAAATACATACTTAAGCACTTGAAAAACATGCTAAAAGTCAGCTAACGCTGGTGAGTTCATAGGTTTAAAGTAAATAAGCACATATGGACCTCAACACATAAATCAGCTACCACACACTAATACCGCATGCAACACTAAGCTCATCCAACCAAACTAAACAAACATCATGCCAAAGGCATATAAACAAATGGTGCCCCCGAGTGTTAATCCCCAGACACTCGGCAAAAATTCGACATGGTATACGTCCGCGTTTGCCTACCCGGTCAAACCGAACGGGGGAGTCACCCCCAATAGATCTATTTATCATTCGCGTTTCCCAGCAGGAATTGACGGTTGATGATAGTGGGCAAAATGGGATTCTAGCAAACTTAGGTCTTTCCGCATGCAAGTGTGTAAAGCAAAAGTTTAATTCGGTCCATGAAAACAAATTTGCGTGTTTCTCACCACATGGTTTATAAAACAGTACGTATAAGAAAATAGGGCTATAAACTCACCTTAATTATAGCAATCTGCTAGTCAAAAAGTAATATAGTGCAACCGCTCCGACACGCGACCTAGATAAGTATGGTAATTCTTAGCGTAATATTCGTGGTTTAAATGTTTGACTTATCTGAAAAAGGTTTTATGTGCGATCATGTGCTCGTGTATTTCTTGCTTGTTGTGTGGTAACATATATTTTAAAAATAGTTTATTATAAAAGCTCTTATGTAATGGCTCGTGGTGAAAGTGTATGGTTCAATACATTATATATATATATATATATATATATATATATATATATATATATATACTCCCTCCGTCCCAAAATTATTGTCCCCTTTTTACTTTTTTGGTCTTTTTTTCTCAACTTTGACTATAAATATTTTTGTTTGTGTTATGCAATTTTTGATAAAAATTATATCAAATGAAAATACATTTAAAACTCAATTCGTTCATATATTTTGTATCAAATATTATGTAATATATAAACAAAAATACCTAAAATCAAAGTTGAAAAATAAAGACCGAAAAAGTAAATAGGGGACAATAATTTTGGGACGGAGGTAGTATATATATATATATATATATATATATATATATATATATATATATATATATATATATATATATATATATATATATATATATATATATAAAGTAAGGCTTGGTAATTATGTATTTAATTAACTAAGGTTTAAAATTAATTAAATAGGTTTTGAGAAATTAATATAAAAATAGTGTTAGTGGAGGAATATCATATTATAAATATTATATATTTATTATTTATAATATAATTTTAATTATAAAAGTATTTGGAATAAACATTTAGTATTTAGGAAACTAAATAAATACAAGTATTTTAGCAAAATACTCTAAGTGTCATAATTCTTAGAAAATTTGGGCATGACCCATTCGTTTATTCAACGTTTCCATTTCTCCCATGTGTTGCAAATTCCTCAAATAAACTGTTTTTGTTAACCACGTTTACAAAAGTTAGTACATAGTATATATATTAATCGTTATAAGTATATTTATCGTTATAAATATAATTATCGTCACTGATGAGTGTGCAAATACTCATCATTTTATACCCATTTTGGACTCTAAAAATACTGAAAACACCCAAATATGCCCAATTATACTGAAAATATCCTTGGATTGTGTTTTTATGTGTTTCAGGTACAAAAGGATTGAAAACAGACGAAAAACGAGCAAAGTTTGCAGAATTGGCAGAATCAGTCCCTCAACTGGCAGATTTGGTCCCCGGAAGAGTATTTTGGATGAAAAGTCAATAACAGTCCTTCAGGAATCAAGGAATGACATTTCTGGTCCTTGGAGCATAATTTTCATGAATTGGCAAAAATGGCCCCTCAACTTTGAATTTTGGCAAAAATGGTCCATGGGAATTCAAAAGTGGAAAAGTAACATTTATGGGTCCTTGGATTATTGACACATGGCAGGAATGACCCTTTTGATAATATTGGAAAGCTGCCAAATCCAGCCCCTCCAAATTCAGAAAATGCAAAATTGGTGCTTGTATTATTCTACAAACCAACCGGACCCCTTTGTTATTTTCATAACCCATATCTAATCCACAAAAGCATAAGCCTGATTCATAAACAAACCCAAGGCCAAACTTCCCAAGCCCACTACACGTTTTATTAATAAAACGTACCTGGTCAAACGGTCAACCCTGGGTCAAACCAGGTCAAAACACCATCACCCCGTACCTCCCTTTCCCTCCTTTCCTGCAAATTTTCCCCCTTCCTTTCAACCAACTTGTCCCCTCTTCTCTACTCTACTAACCACCCTACACCCTATCCCATGTGATATTATACAACCCCCCTCCTCCAGGTCACAATTCCACCAAAAATGTTTTCCCGCCAAAACTCAATAAAGGGCTCAGATTGAATTTTCTCATCCAATGGCTCAAATTAGAAGTGGGATTTGACCAGAAGACCAAGTGGAACCCTAAGTGTTTATTTAAAGAGAAGAAAGAAGCAAAGCAGGGATCTAAGTAGTAGTAGAGTAGTTTAATTATGTCAACTTAGTGTAATTGTAATTTCTAGTTTAAAAAGGTTGTAATAAACATTTTTAGTATAATCTCAACTTTATTTAACTTTAATTTCAAGTTCTTATTGGTGAATTCAGATTTAACATTTCTAAGTGAAATTGACATCTTCACTTATATATTATTAAAAGTTGTGTTTTAGAGTTCCTTTAAGTTAATATAAGCTTACTTATAAGTTTTTAAAAAGTTACAAAGCCTAAAAACCAGTTTAGTTTAAAATCTCAAAAATAATAGAAAATACTAAATAAATAGCTCATAATTCAAAAAGAAAGAAAGAAGAAGAAGAAAGCTGAGCAGGGTAGTATTTTGGATTGCAATAGGTTTAGTAGCCTCAGGGGAGGCATTAGGTTATGGTTTGGTTCCTTGGTTACTTGATTCTCAGTTGGACACAATTGTAAGTCTATTTCTCAAATTTTAGTATGGTACTGTAGATTAGCTTGTGCATGCTTATTTGTACTATTTTATGCTTATTTGATGTTTCTTAGTTGAGTTCTTGCCTAATCTTGCATGCTTTTTCATTTGAATCTTTTGTGTTCACTTTTGCTTATTTAGCTATCACTTTAGCATTTTAGTGATTCCTAGGTGTTTGATGTTTAAATTGGTAAATATGTGTTTCAAGTAGTTTATAGGATCATAATTTGTGCTTCTGAATCAGTTTTAAGGGTTAAATTAAGCATTTGCTTTGAAAAGTCAATAACTAGTTTGTTTAAGGGAGTGTTTGGAACAACTGTGCTCCAGGTGTTCAAGACTGTTTTTGCTGTTACAATTGGATCATGCATGTTTCTTTAGGGCATATTAGATCAGTAAAGCCATAATATCCAATGGTCTTGTGTTAAAAAAGTTAAAATCTCAATTGCTACATCATATTAGTACATTGTTAAGCATTTAGGTTCTTAATCATTCATTTCAGTTCATAATTAGTTGTTATAACTTAATTTAGTCTCTAATTAGCTTATTACATCATAATCAGTCACTAGGGTGAGATCAAATTCCACTTTAGTCAACTTAGTGTTCAATCTAAAATAGTCAAAATTGCTCATCAATGGAGAAATCCACTTTTGGTAAGAATTTTCCTGGTTTCATTTTTTAGTTTTAGCCTTGGATCTTTTTGGATAATTGAAATTTGGTAGCTCAACTTGTTGGTCCCTATTTTTATTTATTTTTAGTATTTTTTTAGACTGCTTATGTGCACCATCTTTATGGCCTGTTTGAATTATAGTCCCCTGCACCAGGGGACTTGTTTGAATAAGCTTGATATCATGAGCTTGTATAGTGCTCATTATTGAAGCTTGGCCTGAGCCCTTGGGTATTTTAGAAAGTAAATCAGTTCCTCTTGTTGTGCATATGCTTATGTTTCATTGAATTGCTTATTTCACTGCTTAATCTTGCTTCTCACAATTGTGCCATCACTCAGATACACTGACCCATCAGTATATCTGAGTCAACTTCTCAAGCTCCTTGAGAGCTTATCAGTTGGACTTAGCATCAACCCTAGAGCTTTTTGAAACGCTCACTGGCATATCTAGCTGGTTCAAGGATCACATTGGGGTTCCAAGCTTGTTTGATAAGCTTCATTGGCCCTGCTGATGAAGCGAAAAGTGTACCGCGTTTAGTGGGTCATTTAAGCCCTAAATTGTGATTATTTGATCAAATATTTCCCTAAATCGTTCCTTTTGTCATTTTAGGTACTTGGGACGTGATTTCTGGAATATGAAGCATTTTGGAGCTTTTTGGACGTTTTTATGCTCAAGAATGAAGAAAACGAGAAAATCAAGAATCTAATCCGGGAAAAGTACCTGACGGCGTCAAAATCACAAGGTGACGCCGTCACTCATGGATTAAGAGATGGATATGTTGCTTTGAGCTTGACGGGCCAGAGAAGGAATTTGGGATTTAACACGAGACGGCGTCACATGTATCACCTATTACCACAAAGCGAGACGCTCGAGAGAATAATCAAAGGAGACGGCGCCATGGATGAACTTGAAGACGTCAGAAGTCATAAGGTGACGGCGTCAAGTGTATCTGATGGAAGGACAGTACGTGTTAAATAGTCACAACTTGCACGCAGAGTAGCTGACACTGTTTTGGCCATAACTTTTGCATACAAACTCGGATTTGAGCGATTCAAAAAAGGAAACGATCGGGATGAAAAAATATTCGATTTTGTGAAAAAATGGTTGTAACGCCGTCATTTGTTAGAGCTGACGCTGTCAGATCGGGCCGACAGAAAATCTGCCTATAAATATAACCTTATTACTTCACTTTTTGTAGGCCCTAAACCCTAAGGTCGATTCCTGGGTTTAGGTATGTGTTTTTCCAGCAACTTAGAGGCTTTCAATCACTCCATAAATATCTTGTAATGGTTTGTTGATTCTATCTTAATTCATGTCTTCAATTATCATTATTGTTGCTTGTTCTTCATTAATTATGCTTGGCTAATTCATCTTGTGTCTACTTATGATTGTGTGAAACTTGTATATAATTGATTAGATCTTGTTGATGTTTGTGTCTATCTTCATCAATTAAAGTGTGACAACTTCAATAGGTCTAGTTGATTTAGCTTATAATTCTTGATTCCTATTGTCTCTTGTTTGGTTGATTGAATTCGATGTTAGGCTTAAGAAAACTGGCAGACTTCCCATTGATTAGATCTTATTGATGTCTTTGTTGATGTTTGTGTCTATCTTCATCAATTAAGGTGTGACAACTTCAATAGGTCTAGTTGATTTAGCTTATAATTCTTGATTCCTATTGTCTCTTGTTTGGTTGATTGAATTCGATGTTAGGCTTAAGAAAACTGGCAGACTTCCCATTGGTAACTTGCTTGAACGTCTTAAGAAACATGATCGGAGGTGTACTACGATTATATGGTTGTATTTAATGCATAAGTGAATTCTAATGATCCCATGTTAGGATCTTTTAACGACTCGACATAGGAGTGAAGTAGGAGCTTATAGAGTTAGCGAAGATCGTACACGGCCCTACGACTAGTATTAAGGAATACAACCCGTAAATTAAAACAAGGTGTGACAATTCAATAGGTAGAATTGGATAGCTAGCAAGGAGTAACATATCATGGGTAGACATGCTTCACATCCCTTGTAGAACCTTAGTTTATTTTTCTTGCACATTATTTTAATTAGTAGCTTTTGGGTTAGTTGATTAGCAACTAATTCCGCCCCTCCTTCCAATACCCAAGATTTTTACCTGCTTTTCATAAAATATAAAAACACAAAAAGAATCATCCTTCACCTTTAGACCTAGTTAGATTAATTTCAATCCTAACGACACTATTCCTGAGTTGAACGATCAATCCCCCGGTACTTGTCACTATACTATACTACAACGATCAGGTACACTGCCCGGTGGGGGTTGTAAGCGTCTCAAGATCCCTTGAGAGGTAAAACCTGTTGCGAGGGCACAATTCCCACGTATCAAGTTTTTGGCGCCGCAGCCCGGGGAATAGTTATTGTTTAGGTTGAAATTTATTTTGATTAGGTCTACTCATTAGATTCCTTTTTAGTGAGATTTTTATTTTCATTTTATTAGCTTTCTTGTAGTCTATCTATTTCTTTGTGCCCTTTGTTTGTAAAACCATTTTCACTTGTCACTATGGCGGACGAAATCCCATTTAGATCACTGACAATAGAGGAACAATTATATTTCACTAACAGATTTGCTTCATATCATTCCAATGAATTTTTGCGTGATCTTAGAAATATCCAAGAGGATTTGGGGGTAAAGTTAGATGGGTTTGATGAATTTTATGCATGTGTGATTTCTATTAGACGATCATTATCAGGATCAATTCCTTTTAGTGAGACCCTTTGGATGAATTATAAGGAAAGCTCCGCAGCCATGGGCCATAAGTATAACAAATTGGTAGATTCGTATGAGCAAGAATACCTAGTTTCTAAGAGCATGAACTTAGAATCAAACCAAGATTATGAAATGGTTAGTGTTGAACTACCTAGTTGCATGAGCGGGATAGATTTCACCAAAACATACAACACACATGAGGTTAGAGTTGAGCCACCTAGTTGCATGTCATGGTTAGGCACTACCATAATACAAGATGAACACATAGGTGATATTGATGTGATGGAAGAGATAGTAGAAAACCCAAGCCCACTAAGTACCCCACAAGTCCTACCATCATTTGAGGTATATACACAACCCGTGACTTACCCGGAAGAAGTAGAAGAGACTATAGGAACCCCAATAGAGGTAGAACCCTTGGACCAAGCACCACATGAGGATATAGGTTTGAATACTTGTAATGATAACCTTACTCCTAGTTCTAGGGAATTTCCAAGTGTTGATGAACCGGAACCTCAATCTTTACATAACTTCCATCCTTAGATTTACATCTAGGAGACAAAAGAGGAACCAACCCACCCATCAACCAATATTATCCGGGTAGTTTTAGGATGAAGGAAGCCATTCACTCACCCCCTTCACCTCACGTGGCATATTTCCACCGTAAGGGTGTGTATCGCTACTTCCACCCGCACTTAATCCTAAGTGTAGGTGATGATGCGAAAAATGAACCGTTTTTAGGGGGTCATTGAAGCCCAAATTCGAATTTATTTGATCAAATAATGCCCTAAATCGTTCCTTTTGTCATTCTAGGTACTTTTGGAGTGAATTCTGGAAAAGGAAGCATTTTGGACGTTTTTGGAGCATAAAAGTGAAGAAAACGACAAAGTCTTAATTTTCCTTGCTTGGAACAGTACCTGACGGCGTCAAGAGTTCTCAAATGATGACGTCAAGAGCAATACAAGAGGTGGAAGTGGATAAAGTCCGTGACGATCCAGAAGAGTTTTTCACTAGGAACATGACGGCGTCACCATAGGCCGTCATGGTCCAAATAAGAGTGACGGCCCAGAGTAGAATTGCACATGACGGCGTCAAAAGTAGATCTAGGCAATCCGATTTCATTATGGGCGGCGAGTTGACGGCGTCAGAATTTCCTTCTTGACGTCGTCACCCTGTAAAATCTATATATAGTTTTACAATTTTCATTCATTAAAGAGGAACAATTAGGGTGTAACTTTGGAGAGAAACCCTAGTCCGAATATTACAGTTTTTTCAAGGGTTTTTACCCTTTGAAACCTTTCATGTTCAATTGAGATAAGTACTCTTTCAATTCATTCAATATGTCTATGTGTTGTTTGAATATATCTTACACTTTTCTTGAATTTAACATGCTTGGCTAGATCTCTTTTGTGTTTGCTTAGATGTAGTGAAACCTAGATGTTAATTATGGGTTGATTGTTTGTTTATAGTTGTTATGGATGATTGTATTCGATGTTAGGCTTAAGAAAACTGGAAGACTTCCATTGGTGACATGCTTGAACGTCTTAAGAAACATGATCAGAGGTGTACTATGATTTTTGGTTGTATTTAATGCGTAGGAGAATTCTAATGATCCCATGTTAGGAGCTTCTAACGGCTCGACATAGGAGTGAAGTAGGATCCTATAGAGTTATGGAATATTGTACACGGCCCTACGACTAGTATTAAGGAATACGACCCGTCATCCATGCAATTGTAACAAACTATCAACCTGTAAAAGATATCTAGGGAGTAATGAAACCTAAGTAAACATAACTCTCCCTATTATTGTTCACACCACTAGTTTAATTAGCTTTTTCTTCATTTTTGTTATTTTATTTTGATTGCATCTTTAGTTATTGGGTTAGTTGATTAGCAACTAATTCCGCCCACTCTTCCAAAACCGAGATTTTTACTTGCTTTATAAAAAATATAAAAAATACAAAAAGAATCATCCCACACCTCTAGACCTAGTTTTTAGGCTTTTTAATTCTAGCGACACTATTCCTGAGTTGAACGATCAATCCCCCGGTACTTGTCACTATACTATACTACAACGATCAGGTACACTGCCTGGTAGGGGTTGTAAGCTTCTCGAGATCCCTCGAGAGGTAAAGCCTGGTGCGATTCCCACGTATCAAGTTTTTCGCGCCGCAGCCCGGGGAATAGTTATTGTCTAGGTTAGGATTTCTTTTTATTAGGTCTACTTGCTAGATTCCTTTCTAGTAAGATTTTATTTTTATTTCTAGGTTTTCTTTAGTCTATCTCATTTCTTCGTGTCTTTGTTCGTAACTTTTACCATCCGACGTCATGGAAGGTGGTAACATCTTTGAACCCATCAACCCACCACAACAAAACCACCCACAAAACCCACCATTAGAAAACCAACCTCTTAGGCCCCGAACCCTAGGAGAGTATTCCCGTCCTAGCCACCAAGGCTATCGAAACACTATTGAGCTCACTCAAGGAGCCAATGTGTCTCCCTTGCGATCTGACACCATGTGCATTCCATGGACTTCGTTCCGAAGATCCTAATCAATATCTCAAGGATTTCCTTAAAATCGTAGATTCTATAGACCTTGATATTACAACTAGAGAGTCAACCCGATTACGCCTATTCCAATTCTTTCTACGTGATCAAGCTAGTCAATGGCTTGAACGTTTACCCGCGGGATTCATCACCTCTTGGGATGATCTCACCACTCGTTTCCTTGCTCAATTTTTCCCACCGGGGAGAACTACCAAGCTTAGAAATGATATCTTGATGTTCCAACAACGTCAAGGTGAAACTCTATATGAAGCATGGACTCGTTTCAAGGACTTACTCCAAAAAGTCCCTCATCATGGCATAGATCTTTGGCTCCAAGTCCAAATCTTCTATGACCATATCGATCTCTCCACAAGGCGAACCATTGACCAATCGGCCGGTGGCAAGCTACGTGATCTAAGTGGTGAAGAATCATGGGAACTCATAGAAGATCTTGCTCTCTATGACAACGAAAGTTGGAATGATCCCCGTGATTTGAACAAAACGGTCAAAGCAATATCTTTGCCTTCAAACAATTCTAGCACTCCCGACCGTAGGATCATGCATCTTGAAGACCAAGTCAAGTTGCTCATGAAATCTTACGAAGCTCCCAAGCCTTCAAGCCAAGTGAACAAAATCACTTCTTCATTCGAATTATGTAGTGGTCCCCATGACACTCGTGATTGCGTGGAACTCCCCGGAACAGCTTTTGCGGACTACGCATCCTCGCGTACCGACGAAACGGGAGACAAGTGGTACACTTTCAAACCCAAGCCAAACCCTTACGGTGATTCCTACAACCCTTCTTGGAAAAATCACCCGAACCTTAGGTGGAAACAAAACCAAAACAATTCTTCCAATCCGCCTAATCGTTACCAACCAAACGGTCCACCCTCTAACCATACTTTCAACAACAATCCTTCCAACAACTATGGTAGTACCAACAATCTTGAAGGGTTGATGTCCAAGTTTATGGCATCTCAAGAAGCTCACATAACTAAGTTTAAAGCCGATTTCAAACAAAAGCAAAGCGAGATGACCATCAAAATTGACACATTGTTGAAAGTTCTCAATGACCGAGAAATAGGAGCACTCTCAAGCAACACGGTGAAGAACCCGAAAATAAACGTTAATTCCGTATCATCGGTTTCGTCACCCACTTCTTGTCCGCAATACTAATCGGTTAAATCAATGAGCACGTGTTTCAAGCAAACCCAAATTCTTCAAAAGGACTAATCGAATGAAACACCCAATATCAAACCGGTCAATAATAAAGTTGAAACACTTCCTACACAAGACCTTGACGATGAATTCAAGGAGCTCCACCTTGAACGCCCCGTCATTGATGTCTTAGCCCATGCCCTACTAGAAAAATATGAGAAGTTTAAATTGGGTAAAAATGGGACCACCTTCGTTCAAAACAAGTTGCCTAAGAAGCTTGATGATCCGGGTATATTTGTTTTGCCTTGTAAGATAGGAAAATCCGAAGCTTTCGACACACTAGCCGATTTAGGATCAAGCCTCAACCTGATTCCCCTATCCCTTTTCACCATTCTTAAGCTAGGAAAGTTAGAGGAGACGGAGGTACTAATTGGTCTAGCGGATGGGAGTATTGCCCACCCAGTTGGGATGATCAAGGATGTAGTTGTTCACGTAGGGAAGTTAACTATTTTAGCGGATTTTCACGTCCTAGATATGGTTAGTGATACTACATGCCCATTGTTAGTACGAAGCGGATTTTTAGCAACCGCTAGCGCCATGATAGATTGTAAGGAGTCTAAGATAGCGGTAGGTGAGGGCGATACTTGGTCGGTATATGATGTCAAGAAGCATAGCTACGATTGTGAGGACGAACCGACACCACATTGGGTAGAGATGAATAGGAGACCATCTAGATATGGACCTTGGATAGAAAGAATCTTTATAGGACCTCAACGCCCATTCTATCTAGAAAAATATTTCATCGATAAAACACATTCGGTGGAACAACTCATAGCTAGAGATGAGGAGCTAGACCCTTTTGAGGATCCCCTAGTATTTAGGAAAATGATTGAATTCTTATGCGTAGTGCCTATTAACATAGAGATGAACAAGTGGAAGAGAGAGGGGGATAAGTGAAAGTGGAAGTGGGACAAGCCACCTAAGGAAGGTGACGGATCATGGTATATGAAGATGATTTTATATGATCCGAATGGAGAAAAGTTTGAAAGGTCATACCGTACCAAGAAAACCGATAGGAAGTTGAAACCCAAGTTTGATCCTAAAGATGTCATCAATGAGGAGCTCACCCATATAACGTAATTGCCCATGACCTTGAGTCTAGCTACAAGACTCGTAAAATAAAGAAAAGCGCTTCTTGGGAAGCAACCCATGTTTTGTGTGATTTTATTTTGTTTGATTGTTATTTGCTTCCGTATGCATGCTTTGTTTTTATTGTTGGTAGATCATGTTTCAAAAACTAATATTGTGAAAATGCTTTATTTTGTCGTTTGACTTCGTCTTAACTTAATACAAAGGTATTTCGCAAAAGATAAGTGTAAGGGGAAACCCCAAATATGTTTTTAAGAAACGAAATTGATCATGATTCTCCACAATATTAAATGAACATGTGTATTAGTATTTGTTAGAGTCAAATGCTTGTATCGAGTCATAATGATGTTTTGCAGGATTTTCCAGGAAGTAGGACATAAGTTTTTCCATAAATTTTCGGGAAACTTAACATAAAGATTTCTGCAGGTCACTTCTGACGGTGTCAGGAGTTAACTCCTGACGGTGTCATGTGTAAAATTCTGGAAATTTTGCTAGTTTTGTTTTTCTAACGGAGTCTTGAAGTTTTTGTTAATTCTTTAGTTTTATAAACTCCAGGAAATCTGCAAACATTCATTCCACAAGCATTATATCTTACATTGTTTTCTAGGACTTGTTAGTATATGTAGATTGTCGCCGATTTTACGCGAGGTTGCCTTGTTTGTTTTCTCAGGTTTAACAGGTTATGTATGACAAGAAGATGATTTATTTTTCTGGAAGGGAAGCTTTGATTGTTCATTTTCTTGGAGGAAGATCTAACCTTGTTACCACACTATCTACACCGAACGAATCAGGGGAGTATTTGATTTCATTCTTTTACCTGTTTTACTTTTACATTCTTTAATTGAACATCGTGGACAATGTTCATCCTAAGTGTAAGGGGAGGGTAAATGATGATACCTTATAGGATACACTTGCACTTGAGTTTGTTTGTTTGTTTGACGGTAGGTGTGTAATAAAACTAAGAGAAATACTTGTTAGTGTAATTTTAGCGCCAAATTTAAAATTTTTTACAACATTTAGGAGTGAAACTTTAGCCTTAGCAAGCGTCTCATGGATAGGAGTCGTATGACTAGCACAAAACCGTACCATTCAGAAAAATTTTCCACCCAAATATGTGAGGTTGGCTTTTAGATTTGATAGGAAAAGCATTCACTATTAGTGCTTATGAGTATACCGGTAGCATTTAGATTCTAGAACTTGCGTTAGTGATGCATCCCGAGACCGCTAGTGAGACTACATTCGTATGGTAGGATTTACTACATGATAAGAGGCATTAGGATCACCCTTGTGTTAAACCCGTATCATAATCACTTGACCATTTAAGTCATATTATTTGGCTAGTAAAGTCAATTAATTTTTCCCACACCTTAGCGTTGTACTCATTTTTAGTACACGAAACCCCTAGTACACCCCTCCGAGCCTATCTTTTCGCTTCTAACTTTAAGCATCCTACTTAAAGGAAGAATTTGTTACAACCCACCCAAATGTGCAACCAAATTGCCTTAGCCTTCCGTGTATGCTGATGCGTAGGGATTGCACCAGGCTTTACCTCTTGAGGGATCTCGAGAAGCTTACAACCCCCACCAAGCAGTGTACCTGATCGATGTAGTATAGTATAATGACAAGTACCGGGGGATTGATCGTTCAACTTAGGAATAGTGTCGCTAGGATTAGAAAAACCTAAAGATTAGGTCTAGAGATGAGGGATGATTCTTTTTGTATTTTTATGTTTTTATAAAAGCAAATAAAAATCTCGGTTTTTGAAGGAGTGGGCGGAATTAGTTGCTAGTCAACTAACCCAATAACTAAGATGCAATCAAAATAAAATACTAAAAATGAAAATAAACTAAATTATACTAGTGGTGTGAGCAATATATGGGACAATTGTGTTTACTTAGATTTCACTACTCCCTAGTACAGGTTAATTACTTGTTACAGTTGCGTGGATGACGGATTGTATTCCTTAATACCATTCATAGGGTGGCGTACTTACTTCCCCAATCCTATAAGCTCCTACTTCACTCCTATGTCGAGCCGGCTAAGAAGCTCCTAACATGGGATCACTAGAATTCGCTCATGCATTAAATACAACCAATAAAACCTAGTACACATCGGTTCATGTTTCTTAAGACGTTCAAGCAAGTTACACAGTGGAGATCTGCCAGTTTTCTTAAGCCTAACATTGAAATCATTCATCCATTGCAACTATAAACAAGCAATCAACCTATAATCAACATCTAGGTTTCATTACATCTAAGCAAACACATGAAAGATCTAGCTTAGCATGTTAAAATCAAGACAAGCATAAGATATATTCAAACAACACATAGACATATTGAATGAATTGAAAGCGGACTTATCTCAATTGAACATGAAAGGTTTCAAAGGGTGAAAACCCTTGAAAATACTGTTAAAAACGACCTAGGGTTTATTAGGTTCGACCCTAGTATTCTCCACACAAGTTCCTCTCTAATGAATGAAAAATAGAAAAGTATATATAGATTTTGTGAGGTGACGGCGTCAAGAGTAAATTTCTGACGCCGTCATCTCACCGCCAATAAACTCCTCGGACTGCCTAGATCTAGATTTGACGCCGTCACGTGTATTCCATTTGCAGGCCGTCACAAAAATTACTCTTGACGCCCTTCTCTAGACGCCTTCAGGTTTTCACTGGGTCGTCATGGATTTTACTCCTGACGCTGTCAGGTACTGTTCTCAGCATGGAAAATTAAGTCTTTGCTGTTTTCTTCACTTTTATGCTCCAAAAACGTCCAAAATGCTTCCTTTTCCAGAATTCACTCCCAAAGTACCTAACATCACAAAAGGAACGATTTAGGGCAATATTTTATCAAATAAATTCAATTCCGGGCTTAAATGACCCCCTAAAAATGGTTCATTTAGGGCAATATTTGATGAGGCAAAAAATGAACCGTTTTTAGGGGGTCATTTAAGCCCGAATTCGAATTTATTTGATCAAATAATGCCCTAAATCGTTCCTTTTGTCATTTTAGGTACTTTTGGAGTGAATTATGGAAAAGGAAGCATTTTGGACATTTTTGGAGCATAAAAGTGAAGAAAACGGCAAAGTCTTAATTTTCCTTGCTGGGAACAGTACCTGACGGCGTCAAGAGTTCTCAAGTGACGGCGTCAAGAGCAATACAATAGGTGGAAGTAGATAAAGTCCGTGACGATCCAGAAGAGTTTTGCACTAGGGACATGACGGCGTCACCGTAGGCCGTCATGGTCCAAATAAGAGTGACGGCCCAGAGTAGAATTGCACATGACGGCGTCAAAAGTGGATCTAGGCAATCCGATTTCATTATGGGCAGCGAGTTGACGGCGTCAGAATTTCCTTCTTGACGCCGTCACCCTGTAAAATCTATGTATAGTTTTGCAATTTTCATTCATTAAAGAGGAACAATTAGGGTGTAACTTTGGAGAGAAACCCTAGTCCGAATATTACAGCTTTTCAAGGGTTTTTACCCTTTGAAACCTTTCATATTCAATTGAGATAAGTACTCTTTCAATTCATTCAATATGTCTATGTGTTGTTTGAATATATCTTACACTTGTCTTGAATTTAACATGCTTGGCTAGATCTCTTTTGTGTTTGCTTAGATGTAGTGAAACCTAGATGTTAATTATGGGTTGATTATTTGTTTATAGTTGTTATGGATGATTGTATTCGATGTTAGGCTTAAGAAAACTGGCAGACTTCCATTGGTGACATGCTTGAACGTCTTAAGAAACATGATCAGAGGTGTACTATGATTTTTGGTTGTATTTAATGCGTAGGAGAATTCTAATGATCCCATGTTAGGAGCTTCTAACGGCTCGACATAGGAGTGAAGTAGGATCCTATAGAGTTAGGGAATATTGTACACGGCCTTACGAATAGTATTAAGGAATACGACCCATCATCCATGCAATTGTAAAAAACTATCAACCTGTAAAAGATATCTAGGGAGTAATGAAACCTAAGTAAACACAACTCTCCCTATTATTGTTCACACCACTAGTTTAATTAGTTTTATTTTCATTTTTGTTATTTTATTTTGATTGCATCTTTAGTTATTGGGTTAGTTGATTAGCAACTAATTCCGCCCACTCTTCCAAAACCGAGATTTTTACTTGCTTTATAAAAAATATAAAAAATACAAAAAGAATCATCCCTCACCTCTATACCTAGTTTTTAGGCTTTTTAATCCTAGCGACACTATTCCTGAGTTGAACGATCAATCCCCCGGTACTTGTCACTATACTATACTACAACGATCAGGTACACTGCCTGGTGAGGGTTGTAAGCTTCTCGAGATCCCTCGGGAGGTAAAGCCTGGTGCGATTCCCACGTATCAGTAGGGAAAACCTCCCCTATTTCCGTTAAATAAGGGTAGAGTCAGGCTCGTGACTCGAACAAAAACAAGCGCTTCTTGGGAGGCAACCCATGTTTTTAATTGTTTGATATTTTTATTTTATTTGTTTGTTTGTGTCATATATGCTTTATCATAGTTGTTAAATTTTCATGTTTCGAACAATTTGTGAAAATGCTTTATTTTGTTTTTAACCTCGTCTTAATTGCATATAAAGGTATTTTACAAAAAGATAAGTGTAGGAAAGTTTATATTTTGTTAAAAAGAACAAAATTCGAACATAAAAAAATTCACAATTCTTGATTAGCATATATTCTATCTTGTTTGTGTGTCAATACTTGTGGATATGTTTTATGAGTTCCTATTTGTAATTCGTTCCACAAGTATCCTATCCTTTTATTGTTTTGTTTTGTTTCTATTTCTAAGTCTGGAATTACATCTAGTTGCGATTTTTGTTCGGTTTGATGCTTTGGTTTTTGTGTTTGTTGATTACAGGTTATATTGGTCAAGAAGATGATTACATTTCTGGAGGGAAGCTGATTGAGGCAAAAGCAGTCAACTAAAGTCAACCACGGATGTGGTCAATATAGTCAAACTACCTAGAGTCAATCTCCGTGGAAGTACAGTGGTTTCCCCGGGTAGTTATGTCCCGATGAGGTGTGATGGTAATTAAACGGGTTCGTGAACGGGTGAATTTGGATAGAAAAGGGGTTGTTAATGACTATTCTACTGAAGTGTAAAAGAAAATAGCTTAAGTAAGCTATATTAACATATACATGAATTTAGAAAAACCAGAAACGTGTCAAACCTAAAAACGCGTACGTCTAATTTGAATTTACGTAGACGTACAAAATAAAAAGTGAAAATTGAAATCTGAAAACCCTCAGGGGGTGAAAATGACTTTTTTACAAACCTAAGGATGAAAGAAAATTTTTAGAAAAGGAAAATAAATTTTTACACTAATTACTTATTTAATATTAATTAATACTATTTAATACTAATTATTAATATTTAAATAACTTAAATACAATATAATATTATTTTAATACTAGAAAAGTGAAAATTAAATTTCTAAAATTATAAAATAACTAAAAACAAATTTTAAAATTAAAAATATACTTTTTTGTCTATTTGTGAATTTTCTATTAATTAATTACTAATTTAATATTAATTATCTAATTAAACTAATTAAAATTATTAAAAATACTAAAAAGACTTAGAAAATTAAGAAAATTTTATAAATCTAATTAACCATCACAGGAATCCTAAAAAATTATAAAAAGTTGGTTTTATATGTTTTTAGACTATTTTCTAATTATTAAACTAAATATTAATTAATTACTAATTAAACTAATTAAATTATAAAAATTAGAATATGAACAGTAGAAATTCTAGAAAAATTTCTAAAAATGTTTTAACTTATATAAAAGCTACGAAAATTATAAAAACTAGTTATTACTTAATGAAATCTAATTTTGCTATTTAATACTTTAATATTAATTAACAATTAATAAAACTAATATTAAATCTAATAATTACTAAAAAAACAAAATAAAATTCTGGAAAATTTCTAGAAATACTTTAAGATAAAAGAAAATTAAGAAAAATATAAAAATGCAGGTTACTTAACAAAAAGCTAAAAAGGAAAATTAAAAAGATAAATTAAATTAAATTGAAACTATCACTTATTTTTAAATTGGATTTTTCTGGTTTTTCTTTTAGAAATCTATTTAAATACTAAAAACAGAGAACTTTTGTGAAGACAACTTATTTCTAGCTTAAAAATAAGCAAAATGGACACAATAAGCCCTCACAGTTGACTATTGTTGACTTTTGATGGAAATCAGCCCTTTTGGGGTCCACAGGGGTGGATTAAGGTTGATTCACGTTTGATGAGTGGAAAATAAGCCAAATCAACTAGCTAAAACCCCTGGCTAAACCAATAAGCTAGAATAAGCACTTGAAATATTTATATGCACACAGAAAATGGGACAAACTTACAAGCCAAATTCAGGAGGGGGCAAGGGAACCTTGGGTCAAAACTTTGCTTTAATAGCTATAGGGTCAGTTGGGGAGTCCAAAGAACCAAAGGGGGGCCTGTGGGACCCACTGAGGTGGGATGTGGGACCACTGCAAGTTGAGACAGTTGGGGGTTTGCTGCTGCAGCAGGGTATGAGACACCCCTACAGCTGTGTTTGGGAGGTCGTGGGGCCCACAAAAAAATTCACAAAATTGTAATGAAGGTGGGAATCAAGAGTTGAGGTGGTATACTAAACCCTGTAAAAGTTTCAAGGGCTGAATCTATACACAAAATTCAAAACAATTCTTTCCATTTTTGACTTTTTTGAAAACTAAAGAATTTGACTCTTTTCAGTTTTGATGAAAGGTTGACTTTATTGAACTTTGATTAATTCTAAATGATCTAATATTATGTTATAAGCTAATGTGAGACTATATTAGGCTATTCTAACTACTTATGCAATGATATGAATGATTATGGAACTTAAAATTCTAACAGATAACTAAAAAGATGAGATCAAAAGACTTTTTGACTTTTTTCTAAAACAACACTTGATTTTATAGGCTTACAATTGAATCCAACTGAGAATCAAGTAACCAAGGGACCAAACCATAACCTAATGCCTCCCCTAAGGCCGCTAAACCATGAATATCCAAAATATACCATGCTCCAATTCTTGGTTCTTCATCTTGACTGATTTTTTATTTTCTATCTATTTTTAGTGAATTTTCTTGTATTTTTTATATTTAAATGAAATTGCTTGAAATGACTTGTAAACTTTTAAAAACTTACTTGTGAACTTAACTGAGCTTATAAGATCATGAAATAACAACATTTAACAAGATTTAGTAAATTTGTCAAATTTACTAAAAAATGCCAAAATACGAATTAACAAAAGCAAAATTGAAATTGATACTTGAAATAAGTCTTAAGTACACTGAGATTGATTAAAACAAACTTTTAAACTAAAGATTACGACTAGAAAAAGAATTACACTAAATTCGACTTAGCTAAACTATACTAAGACTATTCTAGCTACTAACTACTTTTTCTTCAATCTTTTCTTCACTTATAAAGGTCCTGGAGTTTTTCTCTTTCATTCCCCATCAATTCCCAGCCATGGGATGGCTTAATTTGATCTCAGCCGTTCAAGATTATTTTGGCGGGAAAAAGTCCAAATGGCAGGGAGGGGTAACTTGGAAGGATTTGGGATCATTTAATGCACTTTGGATGTTTGTTGAGGTGGAGGGAACATGGGATGGGGTGAGTTGCAGAGTGGGTGAAGGTTTGAGTGTGGAAGTTGTTTTGCAGGTATCAAGTGGGAAGGGGAAAGGAGGTGGTCAACCTTGTGTTTGACCCGTTTAATAATAAAAATGGGGTGGAGTTATAAGGGTGAGGTTAGGTTTTTAGTTTGGGCCTGGGGTTAGTGATGGGCTGGTGGGGTGTTTGTTATCAGGTTGTGTTTGGGTTTGCTTTTGGCTTTGGGCTTATAATAATATCAAAGGGTCCATTTGGCTTTGTATTATTTCACAAGGACCATAAGTGTACTTTCTGAAATTTAAGGACTAAAGCTGCCAAGATTCCAAATAATTGTTCAAGGGTTAAAATTGACAAACTTTCAATTATCCATGGACTTTTGATGTTTACTTTCCACAATGAAATACCCGAGGACCAAAATTGCCAATTTCCAAAGTTGAGGGACAAAAATTGTAATTTTCTCAAACTTTCCACCCAATGACCATTTGTGATAACTTGTGACTTCCCAAGGACCAAAGTTGACTTTTTCTTCCAAAACATTCCACCAAGGATCAAATCTGTAAATTTCGAAACTTCAGGGACTAAACTGCAAATTTCTCAAAACTTTTGAAATTTTTCACCAAAGGACAAAATATGACAACTTATGATTCAAAAGGACCTTTGGTGACTTTTCTTTTAAAATAAGTGCTCGGGGACTATTTTTGCCAAATTTTGAAAGTTGGGGGACTGAAACTGCCAATTATGCAAACTTTGTACGTTTTTCATCTATTTCTACTCATTTGCATCTAAAACATATAAAACACAATTTTGGAATATTTTCAGTATTTTGATGCCTTTTTTAGTGTTTTAAAATGTTTTGTAGCTCAGATTTGACCAAAAATGATGAGTGTTTGAGCACTCATCAGAAGCTTTCAACGTTCATTTTTCTTGGAGGAAGATTTAACCATGTTGTCACATTATCCACACCGAACGAATCAGGGGAGTATTAGTTTCTTTCATTCTTATTTACTTTTACTTTTATATCTTTTATCTAGAACATTGGGGACAATGTTCGGTTTAAGTGTAGGGAGGGTATATTAGAAACTATAACTCCACTTGATTTTTGTTTTGTTTGATAGTGAATGTGTAATAAAACTGAGAGAAATATTTGTTAGGGCAATTTTAGCACCAAATTTAAAATTTTTTGCAACATATAGGAGTGAAACTTTAGTCTTAATAAGCGTCTCATGGATAGGAATTGTATGACTAGCACAAAAACCATACCACTCAAAAATTTCCACCCCAAAAATGTGAGGTTCGCCTTTAGATCTTTTGGAAAAAGCATTCATTCTTAATGCTTGTGAGTATACCGGTAGTATTTGGATTCTAGAACTTGTGATAGCGATGCATTCCGAGACCGCTAGTGAGACTACATTCGTGTAGTTAGGATTTAATACATGATAAGAGGAATTAGGATAACCCATGTTTTTACACCTGTGTTTTATATAATTACATTGACTTCATTAGTCAAGTAATTCTCCCACACCTTTGCGTTGTACTCATTTTTAGTACACGATACCCCTAGTACACCCCTCCGAGCCTATCTTTTTCGTTTCTAACTTTAAGCATCTTACTTAAAGATATAATTTGTTTACAATCCACCCCAAATGTGCAACCAAATCGCCTTAGCCTTCCGTGTATGCACTCATCTTTAGTGCATTATTGTTACAACAATTGTTAAACCCTTAGTTAGTTGTCTAATTGATTACATGGTTGCTAAGTCGAGTCATATCTTGTACATATTGTTTTGGGATGATTGGGACTCATGGGTAAAGTACTATTGTAATGGAGTAATGGGGATGACATCAATTATTACCCCCATATGTGCGTTAATATTTAAAAGTACTCCAAGTGTTTTTGATTATCTTGATTCGAGTCATTAGAATAGTTGATTGTAAAGTATGTAAAAGCTCAAGTGTAGGGAGGAAACGAGCTCCCTTTGATGTATTATTTTGGATGGTAGAGTAAAAGTGTATGCACAAAAAAAAATAAAAAAAATAAAAATAAAATAGAAAACATACGGGCTACCATCTGTTTCTTTTATTTATGTTTAACTCAAATAGTGTCTTGAAAAAAATCCAAAAAGAGTCGTAGTTAGTTCAAGTTGAGTCGAGTCTTGGCTTAGCAACGCCTCATTGTACATGTAGTTAACTAAGACAATTGACTTGCCACCAGTAAAATATCTATTTATCCAACAAAACCGTGCTTTCCATATCCCCTACACCTAACGTTATAACCCTTTAAAAAGACCTCTTTGATAGTTTTCCTAGGTGCTTACGCCAAGGGGTGGAGGTTTTGATCCTTTCCCAAGCCTATGGTAATCTATTTGCTATGACAGGTAATGAGTGATATTTCTCCATTTCCAATTATGATATATAAATTTACAACACCCGAGAGATGAGAGTATCCAAACACTTAATGTGAGGTGCTAGTGTATAATTTCCGTGCTTGTTTTGACTAAGGTAGAATAATCATTTGTTGTAATTACTTTTATATTAGTGTTAAATGACCCCTAACTTGTATTTTTATTGGTGGAAAAGCTCATTTGCTTAAGGACAAGCAAATCTCAAGTGTAGGGATATTTGATGAAGCGAAAAGTGTACCGCTTTTAGGGGGTAATTTAAGCCCTAAATCGTGATTATTTGATCAAATATTGCCCTAAATCGTTCCTTTTGTCATTTTAGGTACTTGGGACGTGATTTCTGGAATATGAAGCATTTTGGAGCTTTTTGGACGTTTTTATGCTCAAGAATGAAGAAAACGAGAAAATCAAGAATCTAAGCCTGGAACAGTACCTGACGGCGTCAAAATCACAAGGTGACGCCGTCACTCATGGATCAAGAGATGGATATGTTGCTTTGAGCTTGACGGCTAGAGAAGGAATTTAGGATTTAACACGAGACGGCGTCACGTAGGGTGTCACATGTATCACCTATTACCACAAAGCGAGACGCTCCAGAGAATAATCAAAGGAGACGGCATCATGGATGAACTTGACGTCAGAAGTCATAAGGTGACGGCGTCAAGTGTATCTGATGGAAGGCCAGTACGTGTTAAATAGTCACAACTTGCGCGCGGAGTAGCTGACACTGTTTTGGCCATAACTTTTGCATACGAACTCGGATTTGAGCAATTCAAAAAAGGAAACGATTGGGACAAAAAAATCTTCGATTTAGTGAAACAACGGTCGTGACGCCCTCACTTGTTAGAGCTGAAGCCGTCAGATCGGGCCGACAGAAAATCTGCCTATAAATATAACCTTATTACTTCACTTTTTGTAGGCCCTAAACCCTAAGGTCGATTCCTGGGTTTAGGTAGGTGTTTTTCCAGCAATTTAGAGGGTTGCAATCACTCTATAAACATCTTGTAATGGTTTGTTGATTCTATCTTAATTCATGTCTTCAATTATCATTATTCTTGCTTGTTCTTCATTAATTATGCTTGGCTAATTCATCTTGTGTCTACTTATGATTGTGTGAAACTTGTATATAATTGATGATGAGGCGAAAAATGAGCCGTTTTTAGGGGGTTATTTAAACCCGGATTTGAATTTATTTGATCAAATATTGCCCTAAATCGTTCCTTTTGTCATTTTAGGTACTTTTGGAGTGAATTCTGGAAAAGGAAGCATTTTGGATGTTTTTGGAGCATAAAAGTGAAGAAAATGGCAAAATCTTAATTTTCCTTGCTGGGAACAGTACCTGACGGCGTCAAGAGTCTTCATGTGACGACGTCAAGAGTAAACAAGAGGTGGAAGTGGTGACGGTCCAGTGAAAACGTGATGGCGTCACCCAAAGCCGTCACGTGTAAAATTAGAGGGTGATGGCCTAGAAGACTTCCTGAAGGCGTCACGTAGGCCGTCATGTGTTAACTTGTCAAAACTGGCGCGCGGAGTAGCTGATATTGTTTTGGTCATAACTTTTGCACACGAACTCGGATTTAGGTGATTCAAAAGCCCACACGAAGAGGACGAAGAAATCTACAATTTGGTGAAGAAAAGTTGGTCATGACGCCATCACTCTTTACGGGGTGATGCCATTAATCCTTGCCGACAGAAAACTTGCCTATAAATATAACATCATAACTTCACTTTTTGTAAGCCCTAAACCCTAAGGTCGATTCCTGGGTTTAGGTAGGTGTTTTTCCAGCAACTTAGAGGGTTTCAATCACTCCATAAACATCATGTATTGGTTTGTTGATTCTATCTTAATTATGTTTTCCATTATCATTGTTGCTTGCTTTTCTTTGATGATGGTTTGCTAATTCACCTTGTGTCTACTTATGATTGTGTGAAACTTGTATATAATTGATTAGATCTTATTGATTCCTTGTTGATGTTGTGTCTATCTTTATCAATTAGGGTGTGACACTTCGATAGGTCTAGTTGATTTAGTTTATAATTCTTGATTCCTATTGTCTCTTGTTTGGTTGATTGTATTCGATGTTAGGCTTAAGAAAACTAGCAGACTTCCATTGGTAACATGCTTAAACGTCTTAAGAAACATGAACCAATGCGTATTAGGTTATTATGGTTGTATTTAATGCATGAGCAAATTCTAATGATCCCATGTTAGGAGCTTCTTGCAGGCTCGACATAGGAGTGAAGTAGGAGCTTATAGAGTTGGGGAAGTACGTACGCCACCCCACGAATGGTATTAAGGAATACAACCCGTCAATTGAAACAATGTCTGAGAATTCAATAGGTAGAATTGGATAGCTATCAAGGAGTAACATATCATAGGTAGACATGCTTCACTTACCCTGTAGAACCCTAGTTTACTTTTCTTGTTATTTAGTTTAATTAGTAGCTTTTGGGTTAGTTGATTAGCAACCAATTCCGCCCCTCCTTCCAATACCCAAGAATTTTACTTGCTTTTCATAAAATATAAAAACACAAAAAGAATAATCCTTCACCTTTAGACCTAATTAGATTAATTTTCAATCCTAACGACACTATTCCTGAGTTGAACGATCAATCCCCCGGTACTTGTCACTATACTATACTACAACGATCAGGTACACTGCCTGGTGGGGGTTGTAAGCTTCTCGAGATCCCTCGAGAGGTAAAGCCTGGTGCGATTCCCACGTATCAATTGATTAGATCTTATTGATGTCTTTGTTGATGTTTGTGTCTATCTTCATCAATTAAGGTGTGAAAACTTCAATAGGTCTAGTTGATTTAGCTTATAATTCTTGATTCCTATTGTCTCTTGTTTGGTTGATTTAATTCGATGTTAGTCTTAAGAAAACTGGCAGACTTTGTGGAAAACTAGAAGGGGGTTTGAATAGTTTTACGTCTTTTTAATTCGTTATAAAAGATAGTTTTAGTGTTTTCTTAGTTTTTAAAATTTAGATTCGATAATATATGATCTCAAGTCTTGCACAATATAAACAACTATCAATAAGTAAGATATAGCAATGATAAGTAAAGAAATAAATGAGAGATGGAAAGATCGAACCGCGAGACAAGAGATTTATAGTGGTTCGGCTACAAGGACACCTTCCTTGCCCTACTCCACTCCCCGAGCACCTAACTCGAGAGTTTTCTTCACTATATCAACAAGCTCCCTTATGGCGGAGAAAACCATACACACCAATTTACACACCACAACTTCTACACAACTTCTTCACACCAATCTACTTCACAACTAACTACTTCACGCCTATCTTCTTCACACCAATTTTCTTCACAACTAACAACTTCACACCTAGCTTCTTCACTACAATCTAATTCCTAACTTTTCTTCTTCACACCAAACAACTAACTAATCACACAATCAATATACCTAGCACAACTATCTACAATCAAATATTCACAACAATCTTCACAAAGAATTATGTAAATAATCTTGATGATGCACCAACAACTTGGATGTGGAGGTCACAACAAGTTGTAATACTTCTTGTCTTGGAGGATAGAAGTATTCTTCTCTTGCACTTGAGAGGATGATGTTTGAATCACTTTGAAACAAAGAATTATGTATTTATGATCAAAGGATTAAGAGAATAGAAATGGGGATCTAGAACAGAAAGTTTAGGAGTGCAAAAGGTGAGAAAATTCTGTGGGATGAACCAGCATTTATAGGGAGAAAATTTACTATTCTGGAGCGTGGCCGGTCCCCTTAGTTAGAGGCCGGTCCCCTTAATGATTAAGGGGGCCGCCTCTTCAGAACGTTGGATTTTCTTGTCTTCTAGTGAGGAAGATTTTTCTGGATAAAATTTGCCATTTTTGGTTGGAAATTTGAAATCATATATTTATAATGAATTAAACATATTCTTTTAATTCCAAAAGTAATTTTGTAAAAGATATAGAATGTTTAATACATTTTATAAAAATTCTAGTGATTAGAAAAATTTCTTTTGATCATGAAATGCAATAAACACTTTGTTTATTCATACCTTAAGTGATATGGATGCAAAGACAAATATTAAGCACTAAAAACTTGTTTACGTCATAAGTTTTAGATTAATGAGTTTATGCTTTGTAATTATCAAAACATAGAGATATTGTTAATATGCTAACAATGTTTTTAGACATTATTTATGTCAACAATCTCCCCCTTTTTGATGATTACAAAACCTTAAACTCATTAGGTCTAAAAAAAATTTTAGACAAGTATTATTAGAGTTTAACATTCTCTTCTCCCCCTTTTTGTAAAATCAAAAAGGTTAAGCCGAGTAAGCTTCGTGAAAGAAGATTAAACGGGTAGAATGCTCCCCCTTGATGTATGCTCCCCCTCATTTGAGAGCACCAAGGGAATGAGCTATGGAAATCTTGGCTACACAAAATATTTGAGGAGAACAAGACACATATACATGCAAAGCAATAATTATGCAAATAAAAATAGATTCATTCAAGCATCATAGAAATGATTAGCATTACAACATTCAATATGCTTAAAGCATATTGATTACAATAAAACAAAAGAAAAGACATAGTCCTATATTGCTTAAGAGAGCACTTGGACTTGCTTGCAACCCATGGTTGATTGTTTTATTTGCTTGAAGGAGAACATAAGCATAAAGTTTAGTTGTTAGATGGAGAGGGATATGGAGTGGGGTATGGAGCGGAAGAGGTGGATCTTACAATGTTGTATCGTGTTAAGGGTGGTATGGGATGAGGACGAGTGAGGAGATATTCAATCCAAGAAATATGTTCACTCAAGTATAGGATTTGTTTTTGAAGGAAGATGCAACAAGGGCAATAGTGAGTGTGGTTTGTAACTTGATCCAAGTTGAGAGAGTAAGGTAGGCAATTGTTGTAGGGTGATGATGGAGGTTGCCCTTTGTTGCATTGTGCAAGATGCATGGCATTGAGATCACTAAGATCATGGATTTGAGATATTTCATCACGGAACTTTTGCTTTTCTGTGGCAATGTGGAGAGAGTCATTTTGTTGATATGGATGAATTGGGTTTGCGTAGTTGGAATTGTAGTTGGATGGTTGATCAAACTTGTATGGATCATTATAAATGGTTGGAGGATGAGATGAGTGTTTGGCATAAAGGAAGATGTTTGGCCAATGTTGTATGGTTTGTAAAGAGGATCAAATGAATGTCCTTGTGAATTTGGTGTAAAGTTTGGGCAGTAAGTGGTTGTAGGTGTTGAGTGATTTCCAACTTAATTGGTTATGATGGATTTGTTACGAGGGCTTTTTCTTCGCCAAACGGGTTTTTCCGTCATTCTTGCAAGCCTTGAGGCTTTTGGTTTTGGTTTGTTTGGAGAAGTCATGAAGGGATGAATGGAGAGGGTAGAAGATTAGGGATATTTATAGTGTAAGATTTGTGTGTTTATGGATGGATAAAGTTTGTTTGGGAGATTAGGACAAAATGTGTTGGTGAAAAATGGGAAATGTAGGTTGAAATGGGCTAAAAAGCAAAAAAGATTCTGTAAATCCGTCCAGCAGATGGCCGGTCCCCTTAATTAGGGGGCGGTCCCCTTAAAATTAAGGGGGCGCCTTACATAATTAAGGGGGCCGCCCATCTGATGGTTCCCAGATTGCCAGAAAAGGGTTTTTGGCAGAAAATTTGCAGAAAGGTTGTGTTTTTGGATTTGGATTCAAGCAAGTTCAATTCCTTTAGGCAATATAGCATCTAATCTAATCAAGATATAGCATGCATGCAAAAACACATAAGCAAAAGAGCAAATAAGCAACACATAATAAGCGAAAGGAGACAAGTAAAGGCAAGAGCACTTAAACTTCCTAAGGCACCTATCTTAGATCAAAGGCAAAGGCAACTAGTGAGTCAAGCATCTAGTGATGACACAAGATGACAATGTTATGAGTGTTTATGTCCTAGTGTGTGCCTATATGCAACAAATGTGGAGTTGTGATTGTTTTGACTTCTAAATGAAAAGGAAATTCTTAAGAAACAATCCAAAATCTCCTTGATTCGATTTTTGCTCGATCATGAATGTCAAAGATATATATTAGATTATATACCTTGACAATTTATGTGAGAGTTTATGCATGATTTTGGAAGACAATGTTTTTAGTATTAGTCAACAATGCAAGGAAAATGATGTTCATGTGATTCCTAGATGTGAGAATAATTTTTAAAGAAAATTGATTGGGTTTTACAAAAGAGTTTATGCAACGAAAATAAACTTTCCCAATCTTTAATTTTGTGCGAAATAGATTCCTAGACTCAGAAATGGAGAAGTGGAAGAAAAGAAAATCTAAAAAAAATTTGTCTAAATGCAATAAAATTTAGTCAACTTGTTCCATCATTCCTAATCCTAAACGCAAGTGATTGAATAATTCATGCTTAAGGGGTTTAGTGAATATATCCGCTATGTTATCTTCCGATTCAACCTTTTCTATAGATATGTTCCCTTTTTGTACATTATCCCTAAGAAAGTGGTGGCGTATTTCTATATGTTTAGTCCTAGAGTGTTGCACCGGATTTTTACTTAAATCTATCGCACCTTTGTTATCGCACAGAATGGGAACGTTTTCTAACCTAATGTCATAGTCTATAAGAGCTTGTTTCATCCATAGTGCTTGTTGACATGCCTTTCCAGTGCTTACATATTCGGCTTCGGTGGTAGAAATAGCAAGAGCGGTTTGCTTCTTCGAAAACCAAGACGTTAGACAACATCCCATAAACGTGCAAATACCGCTAGTGCTTTTTCTATCTACGTAGTCTCCCGCATGATCTGAATCCGCATAGATGATGGTTTCTATGCCGGATCCCTTAGGATACCATAATCCTAAGTGTATAGTGCCTTTAATGTATCGGAAGATACGCTAAACCGCTTCTAGGTGAGAGGTTTTGGGATCCTCTTGAAAACGGGCACAAAGGCAGACACTAAACATGATATCAGGTCTACTTGTCGTCAAGTATAGTAAACTACCTATCATTCCTCTATACTTGGTGTTATCTACGGACTCACCTTCATCATCCTTTGTGAGCTTTACTTCCATAGACATGGGAGTTTTCATGGGTTTTGAGTCTTCTAGGCCAAATTTCTTAAGCATTTCCTTAATGTATTTAGATTGGTTAAAGAATATTCCATCTTCTAATTGTTTTATTTGTAATCCTAGGAAGAAGTTAAGTTCACCCATCATACTCATCTCAAACTCATCATGCATTATTTTGGCAAATTCATCACACATGTCTTGACAAGTCGATCCAAATATAATGTCATCAACATATATTTGAACAATGATGAGATTTGGGTCTTTCCTTTTAGTGAAAAGAGTGTTATCTACCATTCCCATGGAATAATCATGTTTAATAAGGAAAGATTTTAATCGATCATACCAAGCTTTGGGAGCTTGTTTGAGTCCATACAAAGCTTTCTTTAACTTATAAACATAATCAGGTTTTGCGAAATCAATGAATCCTGGAGGTTGTGCCACATATACCTCCTCATTGATAAAACCGTTAAGGAATGCACTTTTCACGTCCATTTGGAATAACTTAAAATCTAGGGCGCATGCATAGGCAAGTAGTATCCTAATTGATTCTAATCTAGCTACGGGGGCATAAGTTTCGTCATAATCAATTCCTTCTTGTTGATTATAACCTTGGGCAACTAACCTTGCTTTATTCCTAGTAACTACTCCATTTTCATCTAATTTATTCCTATATACCCATTTAGTTCCTATGATGGTCATATTCATTGGATTTGGGACTAATTCCCAAACATCATTTGCCTTAAATTTATTTAATTCTTCTTGCATAGCTATAACCCAACTTTCATCTTTTAAAGCCTCATTAATATTCTTAGGTTCTATTGCTGAGAGGAAACAAAAGAAATTATTTTTATCTTGAGCTTGTGACCTAAGGGTTCTTTGGTTAAGATGTCCTATTATATTATTTAGTGGATGTGACCTAGATTCTTTAACATTTACAATTTCGTTATTTTCTAAGTTAATGTCTTCATTATCATTTCCTATGGGTTTTGTTTTACTAACCTCAATAGCTTCTTCTTCAACTAAGTCATCATCTTCTAAAGGCAAAGTTTTAGGAGGTTGATGCGTGGGAATCGCACCTTGCTTTACCTCTCGAGGGATCTCGCGAGGCTTACAACCCCCACCAGGCAGTGTACCTGATCGTTGTAGTATAGTATAGTGACAAGTACCGGGGGATTGATCGTTCAGCTTAGGAATAGTGTCGCTAGGATTAGAAAGCCTAATCAATAGTTCTAGAGATGGAAGATGATTATTTTTGTGTTTTTATATTTTATGAAAGCAATTAAAATCTCGGGTTTTGAAGGAGTGGGCGGAATTAGTTGCTAATCAACTAACCCAAAAACTAAGATGCAATCAAAATAAAATAATAAAAAATGAAAACAAACTAATTAAACTAAGGTTGTGAGCAGTAATTGGAGAAATTGTGTTTACTTAGACTTCATTACTCCCTAGATATCTTTTACATGTTAATTACTTGTTACACTTGTATGAATGACGGGTTGTATTCCTTAATACCATTCGTGGAGTGGCATACATAACTCCCCAACTCTATGAGCTCTTATCTCCTCCTACACCATGACCCAGCACAACTATAGGGATTGTAAACAGTGGCTCATGCATTAAATACAACCAATAAAGACCTAGTACGCCTCGGTTCATGTTTCTTAAGACGTTCAAGCATGTTACCATTTGGAGATCTGCCAGTTTTCTTAAGCCTAACATATAATATCATTCATTCAAAACAAGAATAGACAAGTAATCAACACATAATCAACATCTAGGTTTCATTAGATCTAAGCAAACACAAAGGGAATTTAGCCTAGCATAGTAGAATTAAGATAAGAACAAAAGATAGACAACCAACACATAGACATATTGATTGAATTAAGAGTATACTTATCTCAATTACAATGCAAGGTCTCAAGGGTTTGGAACCCTTGAAAAACCTGTAAAAGAGGCACCAAAATCGTCTTTAGGGTTTCACCAAAACTTCTCTCTTTTTAATGAAAAAACTAGAAAACTATATATAGGAAAATCGTCCTGACGGCGTCAAGAGTTAAATCTGACGCCGTCAACTCGCCGCCATACACTTCCTCGGACGCCCTAGATAAAATCGTGACGGCCTATGTGACGCCGTCACCACCCACGGTAAATTATTCTTGGCCACTTTGACGCCGTCATCTCTTCATCTGACGCCGTCACCAGCTACGGTAATTTATTCTTCCTGTCTGACGCCGTCAAGAGCAAACCCTTGACGCCGTCACCTTGTATTTCCAGCTTGGATTTTTGGTACTTTGTCGTTTTCTTCACTTTATGCTCCAAAAACGTCCAAAATAGCCTCTTTTCCAGAATTCGCTCTCCAAACACCTAAAATCACAAAAGGAACGATTTAGGGCAATATTTGATCAAATAAATTCGGATTCGGGCTTAAATGACCCCCTAAAAACGGATCATTTTTCGCCTCATCATATACCCTTACACTTGAGATTTGCTTGTCCTCAAGCAAATGAGCTTTTATTCTACTCAAAAGACAAGTTAGGGGTCATTTAACACTAATATAAAAGTAATTACAACAAATAATCGTTCCACTAAAGACCAATAGACAAGCACGGAGGTCATACACAAGCACCTCACAAATAGTGTTTAGATACTCACATCTCTCGGGTGTAATAAAGTAATATAACATTATGGAAATGGAAGATATCTCTCACTACCTGTCATAGCAAAATAGATTACCATAGGCTTGGGAAAGGATCAAACCTCCACCACATGGCGTAAGCACCTAGGATAAACTATCAAAGAGGTCTTTTTAAAGGGTTATAACGTTAGGTGTAGGGATATGAATTACACGGTTTTGTTGGATAAAGGGGATTTTACTGGTGGCGAGTTAACAATCTTAGTTAATTACATGTACAAGATGGCGTTGCTAAGCCAAGACTAGACTCGACTTAAGCTAATAAATGAAAAATAACTAAAAACATAAAATGAACATAGAATGAAAACGGGATGGTAGTCCGTATGTTTTTTCTCTCTTTCTTTATTTTTTTTTTTTTTTATTTTTTTTTTTTTCTATTTTTTTTTTCTTTTTCTTATTATTTTTTTTCGATTTTTTTTTTTTTTTTTTTTTTTTTTTTTTCCGCATACACTCTTACCCTACCATCCAAAATAATACATCATAGGGGTTTGAGCACTCCCCTTACACTTGAATCTTTACATACTTTACATTAAACTATTCTAATGACTCGAATTAAGAAAATCAAAACACTTGGAGCACTTTTTAAGATTAACGTACATATGGGGGTAATAAGTGTTGTTCTTCCCCATTACTCCATAAAATAAGTACTTACCCATGAGTCCCAATCGTCCCAAAACAATATGTACACTGATATGACTCGACTTAGCAACCATGTAATCAATTAGAAAGTTAACTTAGGGTTTAACACATAACAATAATGCACTAAAAATGAGCGCATACACGGAAGGCTAAGGCGATTTGGGTGTACATTTAAGTGGGGTGTAACAAATTCTTCCTTTAAGTAAAATGCTTAAAGTTAGAAACGAAAAGATAGGCTCGGAGGGGTGTACTAGGGGTATCGTGTACTAAAAATGAGTACAACGCTAAGGGTGTGGGAAAAATTAGTTGACTTAACTAGCCAAGTAATATGACTTAAATGGTCAAGTAATCATGATACGGGTTTAACACAAGGGTGATCCTAATGCCTCTTATCATGTAGTAAATCCTACCACACGAATGTAGTCTCACTAGCGGTCTCGGGATGCATCACTAACGCAAGTTCTAGAATCTAAATGCTACCGGTACACTCATAAGCACCAATAATAAATGCTTTTCCTATCAAATCTAAAGGCGAACCTCACAATTTTGGGTGGAAAATTTTTCTGAATATACGGTTATGTGCTAGTCATACAACCTCCTATCCATGAGACACTTGCTATGGCTAGAGTTCCACTCCTAAATGTTGTAAAAAATTTTAAATTTGGCGCTAAAATTACACTAACAAGTATTTCTCATAGTTTTATTACTCATCTACTATCAAACAAAACAAACTCAAGCGAAAGTGCATATGTAAGGTATCATCTTTTTACCCTCCCCTTACACTTAAGATGAACATTGTCCCCAATGTTCAAGTAAAGAATGTAAAAGTTAAAAGTAAAGAGAATGAATTCAAATACTCCCCTGATTCGCTCGGTATGTATTTTAGGTTGGCCAGGTTAAATCTTCCTCCAAGAAAACGAACAATCAAAGCTTCCCTTCCAGAATATAAATCATCTTCTTGTCTCAAATAACCTGTAAATCCTGACAAAAGTAGACAAGGCAACCTCGCGTAAAATCGGCGGCATCCTATATAAGTTACTAAATCCTAGAAAACAAAGTAAGATATAATGCTTGTGGAATGAAGTTTGCAGATTTCCTGGAGATTATAAAACTTAATAATTCACAAAAACTTATAAGACTCCGTTAGAAAAACAAAATCGGTAAAATTTCCAGATTTTTGACTCCTGACGCCGTCAAGAGCAATTGCCTGACGCCGTCAGAATGAACCTGCAGAAATCTTTATGTTAAGTTTCCGGAAAATTTCTGGAAAAACTTTGTCCTACTTCCTGGAAAATCCTGCAAAACTACATTATGACTCAATACAAGCATTTGACTCTAACAATACGAATACACATGTTCATTAAATATTGTGGAGAATCATGATCGGTTTGTTTCTTAAAAAACATATTTGGGGTTTCCCCTTACACTTATCTTTTGCAAAAAATACCTTTAGGTTGAAGTTAAGACTAGGCTAAACAACATAATAAAGTATTTCACATTTTAATTGAGAAACATGATCAACCAACAATAAAAATAAAACATGCATACGGAAGCAAATAACAATCAAACAAATAAAATCACACAAAACATGGGTTGCCTCCCAAGAAGCGCTTTTCTTTATTTACGAGTCTTGTAGCTAGACTCAAAGTCGTGGGTTAACGCGTATCGCTTATGCTCACGTAACCAAGTGTGAGCCATCTAATAGTCGCCTCATCTTTCTTGTATTCGTCTCCTAACTCTAAGCACCCGCGATAATATCTTTTATTCTTTTCATATGTGTACTTAAGTCCCTTCCTCTTATCATTCTCACTTAGCATTTCCATAGGCGGATACCTACTACACTTTTCCATGGAGAAATCCTTGAACCTAGGGTGTGTGCGGGGCATTTGATAGACAAATTCTTCATCCCCATCCGAGAATGTAATTAACCCTTCTATGAGTTTTTCATCGAGGTTGGTCAATCGTTTGAAAGATCTTCCAAACACAACTTGGGTCAATTTATCATCAATAAATTCTCCTAGATTCTCCATAACCATGAATTCAACGAGATAAACCAAACTTCCTACAAACACATGTAATGGTATTGCCATAGCCACAATGTTTTCTCCTTTATATTCTAACTCATCTACAATGATTTTATTGTATTCATTACGTGAGATTATATTCATGGGAAGAGATGAGTTGAGATAGGTGTTAAAGCTCTTAAATCCAATCTTACAAGGGAATTGCATGTTAAATGAACTATCGCACTCAATCCTAGTTCTAGGGTCCACATACCTAAGAGGGTTTATTTCCTCTTCCATTCTATCCTCATTGACTACGTCACCATCATCGAGATCCTCATCGGAGTCTGAATAGTAAAAAGGACTAGCCCTACGGTCATCATCATGATCAGACTCTTCTAGTTCAGAATTATTGTCAAAGTGGTGGTTGGGTGAGAGGTTAGGTGGGTTCTCATTTTCTGCTAAAGGAAGTGGGGCGGGCAATTGGAACATCCTATGACGAAAAACACGAATAACAGGAATCAGCCGATCAATGTTATTGTGATCCATCAAAATAGTTTGCGAACAAAGACACGAAGAATTACGAACAAAAGCACGAAGAAATAAGATAGACTAAAGAAGACCTAAAAATAAAAATAAAATCTTACTAGAAAGGAATCTAGCAAGTAGACCTAATAAAAAGAAATCCTAGCCTAGACAATAACTATTCCCCGGGCTGCGGCGCCAAAAACTTGATGCGTGGGAATCGCACCTTGCTTTACCTCTCGAGGGATCTCGCGAGGCTTACAACCCCCACCAGGCAGTGTACCTGATCGTTGTAGTATAGTATAGTGACAAGTACCGGGGGATTGATCGTTCAGCTTAGGAATAGTGTCGCTAGGATTAGAAAGCCTAATTAATAGTTCTAGAGATGGAAGATGATTATTTTTGTGTTTTTATATTTTATGAAAGCAATTAAAATCTCGGGTTTTGAAGGAGTGGGCGGAATTAGTTGCTAATCAACTAACCCAAAAACTAAGATGCAATCAAAATAAAATAATAAAAAATGAAAACAAACTAATTAAACTAAGGTTGTGAGCAGTAATTGGAGAAATTGTGTTTACTTAGACTTCATTACTCCCTAGATATCTTTTACATGTTAATTACTTGTTACACTTGTATGAATGACGGGTTGTATTCCTTAATACCATTCGTGGAGTGGCATACATAACTCCCCAACTCTATGAGCTCTTATCTCCTCCTACACCATGACCCAGCACAACTATAGGGATTGTAAACAGTGGCTCATGCATTAAATACAACCAATAAAGACCTAGTACGCCTCGGTTCATGTTTCTTAAGACGTTCAAGCATGTTACCATTTGGAGATCTGCCAGTTTTCTTAAGCCTAACATATAATATCATTCATTCAAAACAAGAATAGACAAGTAATCAACACATAATCAACATCTAGGTTTCATTAGATCTAAGCAAACACAAAGGGAATTTAGCCTAGCATAGTAGAATTAAGATAAGAACAAAAGATAGACAACCAACACATAGACATATTGATTGAATTAAGAGTATACTTATCTCAATTACAATGCAAGGTCTCAAGGGTTTGGAACCCTTGAAAAACCTGTAAAAGAGGCACCAAAATCGTCTTTAGGGTTTTACCAAAACTTCTCTCTTTTTAATGAAAAAACTAGAAAACTATATATAGGAAAATCGTCCTGACGGCGTCAAGAGTTAAATCTGACGCCGTCAACTCGCCGCCATACACTTCCTCGGACGCCCTAGATAAAATCGTGACGGCCTATGTGACGCCGTCACCACCCACGGTAAATTATTCTTGGCCACTTTGACGCCGTCATCTCTTCATCTGACGCCGTCACCAGCTACGGTAATTTATTCTTCCTGTCTGACGCCGTCAAGAGCAAACCCTTGACGCCGTCACCTTGTATTTCCAGCTTGGATTTTTGGTACTTTGTCGTTTTCTTCACTTTATGCTCCAAAAACGTCCAAAATAGCCTCTTTTCCAGAATTCGCTCTCCAAACACCTAAAATCACAAAAGGAACGATTTAGGGCAATATTTGATCAAATAAATTCGGATTCGGGCTTAAATGACCCCCTAAAAACGGATCATTTTTCGCCTCATCAGAGGTGGTGGTATTTCATCAAATGTTACATTTAGTGATTCTTCTACTTTCATGGTGTGTTTGTTAAGTATTATATATGCTTTACTATTTTGTGAATATCCTAAAAATATTCCTTCATATGATTTTGGATCAAACTTAGTGAGGTAATCCTTAGTGTTTAGAATATAGCATTTACTTCCAAATACCCTAAAGTAGCTTAAGTTTGGTTTTCTACCTCTTAGTAACTCATAAGGAGTTTTTCCTAGAATTCTCCTAATTGATACCCTATTAGTAATATATGTTGAAGTATCTACGGCGTGACACCAAAATTTTTGTGGGATGGATTGTTCATTTAACATTGTTCTACTCATTTCTTGTAGTGACCTATTTTTTCTTTCTACTGCGCCATTTGATTGAGGAGTACGAGGAGCGGAGAAATTGTGAGATATTCCATTTAAATCACAATATTTTCCGAATTGTACTTCATTGTCAAATTCCCTACCATGGTCCGTCCTAATGGCTACTATTGTGCATCCTAACTTGTTTTGAATCATTTTACTAAATATTTCGAATTTTTCAAAGGCTTGGGTCTTGTCACTTAAAAACCTAGTCCACATGTATCGTGAGTAGTCATCTACAATTCCTAAGGTATATTTGTTTCCTCCATAGCTCCGCACAGCGGATGGACCAAAGAGATCCATATGTAATAATTCTAGGCACCTAGTAGTGGATACTATATTTTTAGCTTTGTGACTAGCATGAACTTGTTTTCCAATTTTACATCCATCACAAAAATGCTTGTCATATTTTAGATTAGGCAAATTTCTAACTAATTCCTTAAAGGCTAAAGATTGTATTTGTTGCATGTTAGCATGTCCTAATCTCCTATGCCACAATGTGGAGTTTTCATCTAGGGTCGTTAGGCATATTCTATCCTCAGGCTTGTTTCCTAGTTTCATAACATATATGCCTCCTTTCCTAATTCCTCTACCTATAATTTTTCCATTCTTAACTATTTCGCTATCCTCTTCGGTAAAGGTGACTCTACATTTATTGTCACATATTTGTCCTATACTAAGCAAGTTATATGTTAAATTATCTACATGCTCTACATTTTCAATGGTAAGTGAGTCTTGAGAAATCGTACCTTTGCCAATGATTTTTCCACGTAAGTCACTACCGAAAATAACGTTACCTCCATTATATGCCTTGTATGTAGAGAATAGCTTGCGGTTCCCCGTCATGTGCCTCGAACATCCGCTATCCTTGATCCATTCGTCAGGCTCCAAGTCAATTCCCAAACATATTTCGTCGGTTCCTTTTGCCATAAAACACTTTTCATCTCTTGGCTTTTCTACTTCTTCTTTGTCACTATCACTTCATATTCCACTAACAAATGCGCCTTGATTTTCATAACCCGGCGGCTTTAGACATTCGCCAATGAGATGATTTGGACTTCCACATCTAAATCACTTTCTTTTCCCGTAGTTGTCGCTTCTATTTCTTTGGAATGGTTTTCTTTCGTCTCGTAATGATCTAGTGAATCTTCCTCGTCTCTTGAAGAATTTCTTGAATTCTCTTACGGCCATTGCATATTCTTCGTCTTCACTTTCGGCACTTGAATCATCATCATCACTAGGTTCCTTTTTGGCTTTTAGAGTAATGGATTTGGTTTGTTCTTTCTTGACTTTGACCGTTTCCGAATCTCTTCTTATAATTTCTTCATGGACCTTCAAGTTGCCAATGAGTTCATCTAGTGATAACGTCATCAAGTTCTTTGATTCTTCAATTGCCGTGACCTTAGCTCGCCATTTTGGATGCAATGCCCTAAGAAATTTCCTAACACAATTTTTACTAGAAAATGTCTCATCAAGTGCTTTTAAACTTGTGATGATAGTGTTAAATTTAGCAAAAGCATTATCAATTGATTCCTCTTCCGGAATCGTAAATTGTTCATATTGTTGTACAAGAAGATATATTTTGTTATCTTTAACTTGACTATTACCTTGGTGAGTAATTAGTAAAGAATCCCAAATTTCTTTTGCGGTTTTACACATAAAATTTCTTTCATATTCTTTGCGTGATAACGCATTATAAATGACCATTTTAGCCTCATTATTTTTTGCTAGTTTCTTTTTCAAATTATCATTTTGTTTTTCAAAAGATACAATTTCATCCATTTTAGTTTCAACATTATATTGAATAGGGGGAAAATCACCAAAGGTAATAATATGCCAAAGATCAAGATCTTTTGATTTCACATAAGTTTCGAATCTATTTTTCCAATATAAAAATCCATCACTTTCAAATAGTTGTGGTCTTTGCATAGAGTGCCCTTCTAAATATTTTAAAGATTCCATAGATCGTTACAAGTTTTAAAAAACAATATATTTTAAAAAATCTTGCTAGACGTGGCTCTTGATACCAATTGTGGAAAACTATAAGGGGGGTTGAATAGTTTTACGTCTTTTTAATTCGTTATAAAAGATAGTTTTAATGTTTTCTTAGTTTTTAAAATTTAGATTCGATAATATATGATCTCAAGTCTTGCACAATATAAACAACTATCAATAAGTAAGATATAGCAATGATAAGTAAATAAATAAATGAGAGATGGAAAGATCGAACCGCGAGACAAGAGATTTATAGTGGTTCGGCTATAAGGACACCTTCCTTGCCCTACTCCACTCCCCGAGCACCTAACTCGAGAGTTTTCTTCACTATATCAACAAGCTCCCTTATGGCAGAGAAAACCTTACACACCAATTTACACACCACAACTTCTTCACAACTAAATCACAACTTCTACAAAACTTCTTCTCACCAATCTACTTCACAACTAACTACTTCACGCCTATCTTCTTCACACCAATTTTCTTCACAACTAACAACTTCACACCTAGCTTCTTCACTACAATCTAATTCCTAACTTTTCTTCTTCACACCAAACAACTAACTAATTACACAATCAATATACCTAGCACAACTATCTACAATCAAATATTCACAACAATCTTCACAAAGAATTATGTAAATAATCTTGATGATGCACCAACAACTTGGATGTGGAGGTCACAACAAGTTGTAATACTTCTTGTCTTGGAGGATAGAAGTATTCTTCTCTTGCACTTGAGAGGATGATGTTTGAATCACTTTGAAACAAAGAATTATGTATTTATGATCAAAAGATTAAGAGAATAGAAATGGGGATCTAGAACAGAAAGTTTAGGAGTGCAAAAGGTGAGAACATTCTGTGGGATGAACCAGTATTTATAGGGAGAAAATTTACTGTTCTGGAGCGTGGCCGGTCCCCTTAATGATTAAGGGGGCCGCCTAAGGAATTAAGGGGGCCGCCCCTTCAGAACGTCGGATTTTCTTGTCTTCTAGTGGGGAAGATTTTTCTGGATAAAATTTGCCATTTTTGGTTGGAAATTTGAAATCATATATTTATAATGAATTAAACATATTCTTTTAATTCCAAAAGTAATTTTGTAAAAGATATAGAATGTTTAATACATTTTATAAAAATTCTAGTGATTAGAAAATTTTCCTTTGATCATGAAATGCAATAAACACTTTGTTTATTCATACCTTAAGTGATATGGATGCAAAGACAAATATTAAGCACTAAAAACTTGTTTACGTCATAAGTTTTAGATTAATGAGTTTATTGATTGGCTCCAAACGGTCAACCTAAATTGACCAGGTGATGGTCAACTAGGTCAAACAGCTGAGAGTCAATGCTCCGCGGAAGTATAGTGTTTCCCCGGATCGTTATGTCCCGACGAGGTGTGGACGGTTATAAAACGGTTCTGTGATCGGGTGAATTTGGACGGAAAGGGTTTGTGATTGATTTGAACTAAGGGATCTACAATGAAATAGCTTAACCAAGCTATATGAATAAGACTGGAAGCTAAGAAAAACCAGAAACGTTTAAAACTTAAAACGCATACGTTCACGTTTAAATAAAACGTTAACGTACGAAATAAAAAGTGAAAACTGAAATCTGAAAACCCCCAGGGGGTGAAAATGACTATTTTACAAACTTAAAGGTAAAAGAAAATTTTTAGAAAAAGAAAATAAATTTTAACACTAATTAATTATTTGATATTAATTAAATACTAATTAACTCTAATTATTAAGATTTAAAACACTTAAATATAAAATAATATTAATTAAATACTGGAAAAATGAAAATAAAATTTCTAAAATTATAAAATAACAAAAAATAAGTTTTAAAATTAAAGATATGTATTTTTGTCTTTTTATGATTTTTTTTTAATTAATTACTAATTAAACATTAATTACCGAATTAAACTATTTTAAATTAAGAAAAATAGCAAATGAATAGTAAAAATTCTAATAAAATTTCTAAAATTATTTTACATTATATAAAAGCTAGGAAAAATATAAAAACTAGGTTTTGATTTATAAAAACTAATTATGCTATTTAATACTTAATATTAATTTATTATTAATAACACTAAGATTAATTCTAATAAATACTAAATGATAAAATAAAAATCTGAGAAAATTACTATAAATACTTTAATATAAGAGGTAATTAATAAAAATATAAAAATGACAAGTACTTAATAAAAATTTAAAAATGAAAATTAAAATTAAATTACATTAAATAGAAACTATCACTTAATATTAAATTGTTTTTTTCTGGATTTTTCTTTTACCAACCTATTTTATAACTAAAAATAAAAACTTTTTGTGAAAACAACTTTGGTAGAAATAAAAAATAAGCTGATTAGGAAACAAAAAGCCACACAGTTGACTTTGTTTGACCAAGTGGTAAAATGAGTTAAAATGGCATTGAGTGGGACCCACTCTGATTAATCCTGGTTCACTTGAGTGAAAGGAACATGAATAAGCTGGAATAAGCAAGTGGGGCCCACTGGATAAGCAGTTAAGCTTCAATAAGCACTTTATATATCTAGATTCAAAGCTGAAAAAGGGATAATCTTAAGGATTAGATTCAAGTGGGTCCCAGAAGGTTTGAGGTCAAACCATTGGTCAACTCCTAAATACTACCATGAGGGGGGTTGGGAGAACCAAGACTTGGACCTTGAAACTCATTGAGGTGGTCAGAAAACCACCACCAAGTGGTGGTGGTGGGTGGTGTACCTGCTGATGCAGAGCACACAGCAGCCCTGCAGCCCTCTTTGGAGGGTTGTGGGGCCCAAAGGAAAATTCACAAAAATGCAAATAAGGGGGAACTTAAAGCTAAGCTGGGGGACTTTACAATGGAACAAATTTCAGCCCTTGAAAGCAAATACAAAAATCAATAAAAATCTTGCAAATATTGAAAAAAACTGAGACATGCATAATTGACTTTTTGAAATAAACTTGCACTTTGACTTATTTGAACTTGTGATGGATCCTATAAGCTGAAATAGTTGTGTTAAGCTAGAATAAGTTCAATTTAGGCTACATTAACAACTTAAGCACTGATGTGGGTGGGTTTGGATCACCAATCCTTCAACAGTTAACTGTTGAAGGGGTGTGATGGTGAATTTGACTTTTATCACAAAGGGACTGAATTTTATGGTTAATCTGAGTTAAGACAACCTAAAATAACATGTAAGAACCAATGATTCTAGCTGCAATACTGGAATCAGTGGGTAAAACCACTGATCCAAACACCCCCTTTAATGGCAGTTTTGTTGATTTTCCAAGCTTATGGTTGTTTCAAATCATGAAATTGAGTTTTGAGGTTGTATTATGACAAAATGAACTTGAATGAGTACAAAGAACACCATAAACCACAGCTTAACACATGAGTGACCTAAATACTAACTATGGAAGTTACAAGTTAAATTGCACAGACAATAGAGATAAGCTATATAACTCTAAAGTTTGACCAAACCTAGTATAACAAACATGAGAGGAGTTTAAACTGAGCAAATAAGCAATGAACAAGCTAGGCTACAGTAAAAGCTAGAAAAATGGAAAAAGGCTTACAAGAGGGTCCTGTTCTGAGAATAAATAACCAGGGATCAAAACCTCACCCTAATGCCCCCCTTGGGACTCTAAAACCATTCCAAAACCCATTCTGCAACTGCTTATCTTCTTCCCTTTTTTATTCTTTGATTTTCTATTTATTTTATCCTATTTTTTTATTTTTCTCTTTTTATTTTCTTTTCTGATCTTTTGCTTTTCTTTCACTTCAAACAATTTTATGGAACCTTATTAAAGCTTCTGAAGCAATGTAAAATACATTTGAATGAAACAAACAAGAACTTTGAAATTTTATTGAAAATACGAATTGCAATAAACTAAATGGAAACTTTAATTAAACTAAAAACTTGAAATTACAACTAAGAGTTTGATTTAAATTAGAAAAGATACAAAAGGATGGGATTACACTGAATTGAAACTGATAATACAAATTTTACCTAAATTACACTAAAATTACTAACTAACTAACTAACTACTAGCCACTTCTTTGCTTCTTTTTTCTTCATTTATATCAGTCCTGGAGGTCCACAAAGACTTTCCCACCAATTTATGACCATTGGATTTCTTAGGTTTGATCTTGACCCTTCAAATGCAAAAATGGCGGGAAGAGTGGGTTTGGCAGGTTGGGTTTCTTGTGAGGGTTTAGTGGGAATTAAATGGGTTTTGGAAGTTTGTGTTTGGCAGGGGAGACAAGGGATGGGTAGAGGAGCAGAGGAGGGGGAAGGTTGAGTATGGCAGAGGGTAACCAGGGTTCAAGTGGGGGAGATGAAGTGGTCAAAGGGTTGGGTTGACCTAGGGTTTAATATAAACGGGGTGTTTGTTTTTTATTTTGAAATGGTGGTGGGCTTGGGTATTGGTGGGCTGAGGGTAGGATTGGGCTGGGGTGATGGTTGTGTTTTGTTTTGGATTTGGTTTATGGGATAAGAAATAAAATAGGGTCCGTTTGGGTTAAATGCAAAACACCACAAGGACTATTTTTGTAATTTACCAAAAACTGAGGGACTGATCTTGTCAAGTTACCAATCTCATAATAAGGACTATTCTTGCCAAGTACCAAAAACACAAGGGCCAAATTCCACTTTTAAAATTCCCGGGGACCAAAGGTGTCAATTTGCAAAGTTTAGGGACCAAAACTGTAATTTTTCAAAACTTTGCACCAAGGACCAATTTTGATAACTTCTGATTTCCCAAGGTCCAAAAATGATTTTTCTTTCAAAAATATCCCACCAGGGACCAATTCTGCCAAAATCTGAAACTCCAGGGACCAAACTGTAAATTCTCAAAACTTTTCAGATTTTTCACCAAATGACAAAATATGACAACTTATGATTGTAAAAGGACCTTTGGTGATAATTTTCCATATTTTGAATGACCAGGGACTAGTTTTGTCATTTTATGAAAGTTGGGGGACTGAAACTGCCAATTTTGCAAACTTTGTGCGTTTTTCATTTTTTTTTTGCTCATTTTGCATATAAAACATATAAAACACGATTTTGAAATATTTTCAGTATTTTGATGCATTTCTGAGTGTTTTTGTATGTTTTGCAGTTCAGATTTGACCAAAAATGATGAGTGTTTGAGCACTCATCAATCCCCCACACTAAACTATTGCTAGTCCCTAGCAATAATTGTTTTGAAAACTTGATGGATTTTAAACTCTTTACCAAAAGCCATCACTTCTGGAGTAGCCAGGTGTGAGAACTGTGGTACACCTGATAACCGTGTGCTTTTGAGCAAACCACCAGCTGTCAACGGATTTGATTAGTCTTTACCAAAAGCCGTTTGCTTCTGGACTAGCCAACTCTTGATGGAATAGTCAACATCTTGGTGAGCTGATTACCAATTATGGATTTTCCACTGCCTTTACCACAAGCCATAATCTTGCGGGCTAGCCAACTCATTTGCTTTATAGGATATGGGGAGTTGATGAACCATACAATTTTGGGCAAATTGCAAGCCGTAAACGGTTTTGAGATGTCTTTACCAAGAGCCGTTTGCTACTGGACTAGCCAATCCCTTTTGTCGGTTAGACAAGGCGGACTGATTACCACAAAAATTTTGAACTCAAGTGAAAAATTTTTTAAATTTTTTTTTTTGAGATTTTCGCTAAAACGGGGGTATTAGATAGTAAAATGTGATAAAATTCGCTAGAATAGCGAAATACCCCCCACACTTAGCATGAATATTGTCTTTAATATTCAAAGTCCCGGCGATTATGCCGACATTTTGAACGTAAAAGGGCAACATTACAAGCTAAGCGTGGAAAACACCATTTTGTATTTTCACTTCATAAGTAACCATAGTATGGGGGACTCCCCCACACTTAGGGTGAAAACCCTACATGAATGCTATTGTTTTTGTTTACCGAGTCGCTAGCATGACTCGACCCCGAATTCATTTGTCCTTGGGGAAGCATGATGTGGAAGAAACAATCTCAATCGGACTTTCATTCAAGATGTTTGGACAAACATTTGAAGCACGTGAAAGTTCCACACCGATGAGATAAGTACCCGGCTCAAGATAATGATACATGAAAATGTCGGGATCAAATATAGTGTCTTCATTCCCGAAGGAGTGAAGAAGAGAGGAAGGAACCTCGAGAACAGGCTCATTAGCCTGAGTTTGGATTTCAAAGGTTAAGCTCGTAAACAACCCGGGAGGGTGGGTGGGAATTTGCAAATCCTCATGATTGAGTGCATCTCCCCCCGGGCTATCATACTCCGAAGGAGTCATGATAAGGTGATCAATGACGGGCTCAGATAGTATTTCATCAATATCACTGATGTCTCCAAAAGATAAAGACTTTTCATCAGTGTTCGAATCACTAAGCCCAGTGTTGAGATAGGAACTGAGTGATGGATCATCATCATTCAATAAGCTTTCAAGGAAAAGAATATCCCCCTCAGAATCAAGATAGTTATCATCAACTTCATACGAAGTTGAACTATCTAGAGCAAGGAATGCTTCGACTTCTTCCATATCATCTTTGAAATCAAAGAGATTATCAACACCTCCCGATGGAAGTGGATTGGTGTGAGTGAGTTCATCGGCGAACTCCTCGAGAAGAAAGTCAACATTAGAGTGGGGAAGGGATGCATCAACATACTCAATGTCTCCATAAGATAAACAATCATCACTGGAATCAGAGACAGTCTCAATTTGATCATTTGGATTATCATGGGGTGAAGGAATATCACACACTTGATCAAAAGTCCCCTGTGACTCTCTCGGGATTGGGACAAGGATCTCAACACTAGAATTGTTTAATTCGTCCGATTCCTTATTAGGAACAGTGCTAAGATGCTCATCCCCCATGTTTAGAGAGTGAGTGTGAACTTCGGGTGTGATAACAACAGACTGAGGGAGATGAGACGATCTAGCATCCATGGATTGTAGAAGTTCCATTTGATCTTCTGCTAGTAATGTCTCCGTCTCATTATTTTCTCCCTGATTTCCAATGGGAGGAATCACAAATGATGAATCTGACGAACCCTTATAAAATTGAAGGATATCAAGGGTGTCTTCAATATCACTATCATCATCACAGTCTAGAAGAGCAGCTTGACGAAATTTGGCACGTGTTATAGCTGCTTGTTCTAAGACAAGTAATTCTTCCATGCTCAATTCATTTCTAGCCTCTCGTTCCTCAGCAAGTAATTCTGCCATAGATTTATCACGAGAGTCTTGAAACGATGTAGTAACCAACTCCTCCTTAAGTTCTTTCAATATATCAAGAGCCTTTAGTAAAAGGTCTTGCTCAGTATCATGAGGAGTTGTGTGAATCATATGGTAATGTGGAGGTTGGTCTGAAAACGAATAGTCGTAATTGTTACAAGGAAATGGATTCCTTGATTGACAATCCGAACTAGAGTGTGGACCTCCACAGTAATCACAACAGTAAAACTGATGTGGTTGTGGGTTGTATGTGCTAGAGTCAGAATTGTTATCAGGAAACTGCTCATAGACAAGCGTGTTTCCCGATTGGCAATCAGAACTGTAGTGTGAACCACCACAGTACTCACAACAGTAAAACTGCTGAGTCTCATGGTGTGGTAACTGATGGAATGAATCAGTCGTGTCATGGTAGGAATAGGGATTCTGGTTATAGACAGACCCGTTTCCCGACTCTACCATGCCACAGCTGGGGCAATTGCCACCATTATAAGGGTTACCACACCAATGGCAAGTAAGAAAGTGTGGATGAGACATAGAAAGAATCAAAAGGTTTGGGAGGGGTAGGGATGAAGAATCAAAGATGTGAGAGGGTAAAGGAGAATGTTTTTGGATTTTTGGATAAACATTTTGTACAAATTGGAAAGAAAATGTTTTTGGGTTTTTTGTGTTCGTTGAAAACTTGATTTAAAAAGTTTTCGTGAACGTTTTGTTTTTATAATAAGAAGATATGAACAAAGAATGGTAAATTTACAAAGGGTTGAATATCCCGATTCACCAATACGCAAAACCGTTTAGAATAGCGCTTACACCTCCCCGGCAGCGGCGCCAAAAATTGATTGGCTCCAAACGGTCAACCTAAATTGACCAGGTGATGATCAACTAGATCAAACAGCTGAGAGTCAATGCTCCGCGGAAGTATAGTGTTTCCCCGGGTCGTTATGTCCCGACGAGGTGTGGATGGTTATAAAACGGTTCTGTGATCGGGTGAATTTGGACGGAAAGGGTTTGTGAATGATTTGAACTAAGGGATCTACAATGAAATAGCTTAAACAAGCTATATGAATAAGACTGTAAGCTAAGAAAAACCAAAAACGTTTAAAACTTAAAACGCGTACGTTCACGTTTAAATAAAACGTAAACGTACGAAATAAAAAGTGAAAACTGAAATCTGAAAACCCCCAGGGGGTGAAAATGACTATTTTACAAACTTAAAGGTAAAAGAAAATTTTTAGAAAAAGAAAATAAATTTTAACACTAATTAATTATTTGATATTAATTAAATACTAATTAACTCTAATTATTAAGATTTAAAACACTTAAATATAATATAATATTAATTAAATACTAGAAAAATAAAAATAAAGTTTCTAAAATTATATAATAACTAAAAATAAGTTTTAAAATTAAAAATATGTATTTTTGTCTTTTTATGATTTTTCTAATAATTAATTACTAATTAAACATTAATTACCTAATTAAACTATTTTAAATTAAGAAAAATAGCAAATGAACAATAAAAATTCTAATAAAATTTCTAAAATTATTTTACATTATATAAAAACTAGGTTTTGCTTTATAAAAACTAATTATGCTATTTAATACTTAATATTAATTTATTATTAATAAAACTAAGATTAATTCTAATAAATACTAAATGATAAAATAAAAATCTGGGAAAATTACTATAAATACTTTAATATAAGAGGTAATTAATAAAAATATAAAAATGACAAGTACTTAATAAAAATTTAAAAATAAAAATTAAAATTAAATTACATTAAATAGAAACTATCACTTAATATTAAATTGTTTTTTTTCTGGATTTTTCTTTTACCAACCTATTTTATAACTAAAAATAAAAACTTTTTGTGAAAACAACTTTGGTAGAAATAAAAAATAAGCTGATTAGGAAACAAAAAGCCACACAGTTGACTTTGTTTGACCAAGTGGTGAAATGAGCTAAAATGGCATTGAGTGGGACCCACTCTGATTAATCCTGGTTCACTTGAGTAAAGGGAACATGAATAAGCTGGAATAAGCAAGTGGGGCCCACTGGATAAGCAGTTAAGCTTCAATAAGCACTTTATATATCTAGATTCAAAGCTGAAAAAGGGACAATCTTAAGGACTAGATTCAAATGGGTCCCAGAAGGTTGGAGGTCAAACCATTGGTCAACTCCTAAATACTACCATGAGGGGGGTTGGGAGACCCAAGACTTGGACCTTGAAACCCGTTGAGGTGGTCAGAAAACCACCACCAAGTGGTGGTGGTGGGTGGTGTACCTGCTGTGTGCTCTAATGGAACAAATTTCAGCCCTTGAAAGCAAATACAAAAATCAATAAAAATCTTGCAAATATTGAAAAAAAACTGAGACATGCATAATTGACTTTTTGAAATAAACTTGCACTTTGACTTATTTGAACTTGTGATGGATCCTATAAGCTGAAATAGTTGTGTTAAGCTAGAATAAGTTCAATTTAGGCTACATTAACAACTTAAGCACTGATGTGGGTGGGTTTGGATCACCAATCCTTCAACAGTTAACTGTTGAAGGGGTGTGATGGTGAATTTGACTTTTATCACAAAGGGACTGAATTTTATGGTTAATCTGAGTTAAGACAACCTAAAATAACATGTAAGAACCAATGATTCTAGCTGCAATACTGGAATCAGTGGGTAAAACCACTGATCCAAACACCCCCTTTAATGGCAGTTTTGTTGATTTTCCAAGCTTATGGTTGTTTCAAATCATGAAATTGAGTTTTGAGGTTGTATTATTGATGAGTGCTCAAACACTCATCATTTTTGGTCTAATCTGAACTGCAAAACATACAAAAATACTCAGTAATGCATCAAAATACTAAATATATTTCAAAATTGTGTTTTATATGTTTCAGATGCAAAACGAGTAAAAACAGATGAAAAACGTACAAAGTTTGCAAAATTAGCAGTTTCAGTCCCCCGACTTTCAAAAAATAACAAAACTAGTCCCTGTGCATTTATTTTGCAAGAAAACTCAACCCAAGTCCTTTTAAAATTAAAAGTTATCAAAAATAACACTTGGGTAAAAGTTTGGGAAAATTTACACTTTTGGTCCCCGGAGTTTGGAAATTTGCAAAATTGGTCCTCGGGGTTTAAAATTTTGGGAAATTGTAACTTTGGCACTTCTAATGTTCAAATGTGGCATAAATAGTCCTTATAATAAAATTTGGAAAGTTACAGGTTCAGTCCTCGAAGTTTGACGGAATTACAATATTGGTCCTTGTGTGTTAATTACCAAACGGACCCATGGTTTTTATTATCCAACACTTAAACCCAAAATAAAAACCAAACCCTTCCCCCTTTTCTTGGCCTGATCCAACAAACAACCCCCAGCCCAATCACCAAACCAGCCCACCCCCTAATTTATTAATCCCCCGTTTTTATTTTAAACCTAGTCAAACCCAGTGTTTGACCACCCCTAACCTCCCAACCAAATCCCCCCACTTGAACCTGCAAATCCAAACCGCCCCATCCCTCCACCTCAATTATCCCACACCATGTTCCCCTAGCCTCCAAATAAATCCAAACTCCATTAATTTCCCATGAATTGCTCCAAGAAACCACAACCTGCCAAGATTGTTTTTTCCCGCCAAAAGGATTTATAGGGCCAAGATTGCACCAAGCCATCCAATGGCTGAGATGATGAGTGGGAAAGAAAGAGGATGCACTCAGGGACTATAAAAGTCAAGAAAAGGAAGAGAAAAGGGTGTAGATTAGCAGTGGTGTAGTGTAGATTAGCTTAGGTCATAATTTAGCTTAAATCTCAGTGTTATTGTAATTTCTTAGCTTAAAAGTTCTGTACTAATTATTCTAAGCACTTTTGTATTTTGTTTCAGTATCTAATTAAAGCTTTCAGTTTTTCAGTTTCAATTGTGAACTTCCAAGTCAAAATTCCATTTTACTACATAAGCATTAAAAATTGTTATTTCTTGTTTGTTTAAGCTCACTTAGCTTAATTATAAGCTTCTTTAAGTTCCTAATCAATCTAAGCAGTGTTAGTTTTAAAAATTCAAAAATACAAAAAAAAATTAGAGTAAAATAAAGAGAAAAATAAAAAATTGGTCTGCAAGGAAGGAGAAGCTGATTCAGAAGCAAGAAAGTGCATGGATGTGGTTTAGTGAACCCAACTGAGGGGTTCTTTAGGTGTTCTGGTTCTTAGTTCTTGATATCATTGAAAGTTGTAAGGTTTTCATTTTAGTTTCAAGCATATTAGTGTACTAGTATTTACTTTGTTCCAATTATGTTGCTTGGTGTTTAATTTAACTTAATGTAGTCAATTTAGTATAGATAATCTACATTCATAGCTTTAATTCCCTTGTTCCCTTGAAAATTGTGAAAATTGATTCGTAAAGGGGTGTTTGGATCAAATTTATTAACTGAGTGGCTGTGGTTATTAGTTGCCTAAACTCATTGGAACTTTTGTCTTAACTCAAATACAGTCCAATGCAATAAAAACTTTGGTCTCTTTTAAGCAAAAAGTCAAATTCCATTTAAGGATCATTGACAGTCGACTGTGAAAGAATTTGAGCTCCAAATCTTGGAATTGAGCTTAGGAGTAGTATAGCTTGCTTGAAATAGGTTAACTAAGAGGTAACAAACATTAAGGAATTAATCTAGATCAGTTTAAATCCACATAAGTCAAATCTTCCAAAAAAAACTAAAAAGTCAAAAGTATTTCAATTAAGGTTTTTTTTTCCAAAACAGAGGGAATTATGCAGAATTTAGGAAGAGGGTTCAGGACTTGAGCTCTTTAGGATTGGAAGTTCCCCAGCTCACCTTTAAATTCCCATGGTCACTTCAATTTTGTGATTTTTTTATTGAGCTCCACACATCACCAAAGTTTGCTGCAGGGGGCATCACTCCCCTGCTGCAGCAGCACAACAGTCCCAACACCACACTTGGTGGTGGTTTTGTGACCACCACAGTGGTCCCCAAGCCACCATTTTGGTTCCTTCCATCCCCCCTCCTACCATACTTTGGTTCTTGACCCTTAGGGTTGACCTGAAAACCCCTGGGACCCACCTGGAATTACCCCCAAACTTTGTCCCACTTTTCAGTTTCCTAACAAGTTCCAAGTGCTTATTTATAGCTTATTTGCTTAATTTGTGGACCCAACTTGTATTTTCTGGCTTAATCATGTTCCAATAACTTGTTTGAATCTGAATCAACCTTTGTGGGTGTCACACCCCCAAAATCGGGTCCAGCGGAAGCATACATGTAGCTGGGGTGTAACTCAATTGGTATTACAACACTAGTTCAAAAATGGTTTTCACTTCAATCATTTAGAATAAAATAGTTAAGTCAAAAATATTGTATTTACATTGTTAAAAGCAGTGCGGAAGTAGGCCCTTAAAATAGTTTAAAACGGTCCCCATATAAATAATCAGAGTCTTCTATGACCATGTCATGCCCTGCCAAAACCTCCTGTAGCGTGCCATTGGTTAAAACCTGAAAATACATGCTAAAGTGTCAACACGAGGTTGGTGAGTTCATAGAGTTGTTTAACAAATGAAGTTTATAGAAAAATGGTCACACAGCAAAGGCATCGTAAATCCACTCAGTTACAAGTCCCGCCATAAGAGACTTGTAACCTGTGTGTTCACAACCCACTGCTAATATATATATATATATATATATATATATATATATATATATATATATATATATATATATAGTAAGATTAAACATGTATAAGTTCATCACAACAGTTAAGCAATTAGTCGTGAGTCTACACTTCATCTCCGAAGACCTCACGTTTGTATGTATGTCTCAATGGTTGTGTCCAGCAACTTAATCTGGGGCCATTGGATATGTATGTCTCAATGGTTGTGTCCAGCAACTTAATCTGGGGCCATTGGAAGTCTGTATGTATGTATGATTACTGGGTGCCATTTCCCAAAGTATAAGTTGCTCAAGAAAACACAATCACAGTTTAGTATAACACAGTTAAGTATAGCACAATCACGTATGTATGAAATCAAGTATAAATGTAATCAAGTATAAGACAATCAAGTATAAATGTTTCAAGTATCAAGAAAGTATGTTTTGAGTATCAAGAAAATATGTTTTGAGTATTTATACTAGTAAGCAAGTAGTTGAGCATGTATCTCCCCCAAAGAGTTAAAACAAGTATAAAGAGTAAAAGTGGGGCTATGACTCACCTGGTGCGATAGCTACGATGACAAAAGTGGATACACAGAAGTGAGGTTCGATCTCTAACCGCAACCTAATATGAATGATAGTGATCTACTTAGATCATGAAGTGATGAAGAGAATATGCATGCACATGATACCTATACCACTCATAACTTGGAAATAATAGTTATAGTCAAAGTAAAGTATTTTCCATACTTAGGAAAAATAAGTCCAACTAGGCTTATAAAAACTTGTCGTAATATATCGTATATAAAAAGTTAGTGTTATTACCTACTTTGGAAAATCTTAGAATAACGTCTAATCGCCATAAAGATAAACTTATAATCACAAGTACTTCATTAGTTATGAATATAACTCTTGAATAAGAAATCTAGAAAAATAGCATTTAGTACGTAGTTATATTATTTCTAGTATTGACTAAATATATATATAGTTTTGACGATTTTAAAACGTGTATAACTTGGTCGTTTTAAGCTCATTTTACTCGTTCTTTATATCCACGGATTCGTTTTAGTATATACTAATATATTTTTGATAGCTCGGCTCCTCTAGGTTACGTTTAACGCCTCTATTTGCCCGTCGAAAACTGTCAAACAGCATGCAGTTTTTCAGAAAATAGTTTTCGTCGTTAAATTTACAAAAATCATATCTCCTTCGTTATAAACTCGTTTTAGTCCGTTCTTTCGCCAAAAGCTTCGTTTTTAAAAGTATTTTCTAAATCTCTAGCCCAATGTTACCCGGAAACCCCTGAGTTTTCTGGATTGGTCGATTTGGGACAGTAGGTAAATATATATGTTTAAAATCCATTTCTAGTGTTTCAAACTAGTTTCTAATCCAACCAAACCACTTTCAATCACCACAAATCTAGTCTAATCCTTCCATACACCTTCTTAGGGTGTCATGGGTTCCTAAACATCATAAATCAAGTGGATCTAACAAGGATCTAACTATAATCCATTTCTAGGGATCAAAAGTTTTATATATATATATATATATATATATATATATATATATATATATATATATATATATATATATATATATATATATAAATGAGTGGTATAACTAACATATGCATGTAGATCTTGAATGGAAATCATATGATCATAAAAATAACATGAAGAAATTATGGAAAAGAGTTTGACAACTTACATAGAAAGATTATAGAGCTTGGATGAGTAAAACCTAAGAAACCTTGAGTTTTTATTACAAAACTCAAACAAGGACAACTAAAGGAACCAGATTAGAGCTTGATCTTGGAAAAATGATGGATCCTTGATGTTCTTCTCTTCTTGGCCGAGCACCACCCCAAAGGAAAAAGGAGAGAAAGTTGCTAGTTGTTTGAAAATGGTTAAGTGTGAAATGAGATGAAAATGGGATGATATGTGTGTATTAGACAATAGTTAGGTGAGCATTTATGTTTATTGGTGAAGTTAACACATGAGAAGGCTAGGAGGGGGGGCCGGTTTTACAAGGAGGAAAAAGGGGAAGGTGTTGGGTAATAATTTAGAGAGTTAGTGGTAGTATAGTGTAGATATTTATGTATTAGGTGTTACCGAGTACCGAGTTAACTAAAAATAAATTGTAACGAGATAAAATAAAATATAATGAAGTTGTAAAAATTGTAAAATAATATTCCTGATGAGAATCGGAAGTTAAAATAATGATCGGGTTGAAATATCGCAAACCGACGGAGTTATAAGCTTTGACCGGAAAACGTAACAGTTGATTTGAAAACACCGGGTAAATTAATAATATAATTTTTATATATATGAGTATAAAAATGTGTTAGGACCATAGTTGGGATTGTCGGATCAATTATTCAAAATAATAGCTCATAAGATAACGTTTATTAGGTAGATAATCGTACGTATACAGAAATGACGTAACTCACGCATAAATGACAAATTTTCTCTGGAGGTGAATAGTGTTTTATGAATAGTAAAATTTTAAAATGCTTCTCAGAATATCAGACTGACCTCAAAAATGATGAATAGTAAAATGATGAATAGTGATCGATGAATAGTAACTGATGAATAGTAAATGTGAAAGTTCGGGAAAAGACCAGAATTTACGAGTTGTGACAGTGGGTCCCACTTTAGCCCATTTCAGCTCATTTTACCATTTGGTCAACAAAAGTCAACTATTTGGCTTTTTGCTTTCCATAGTGCTTATTTTCAGTTTATAAAAAAGTTGTTTTTACAAAAAGTTTTAGTTTTTAGTTATAAAATAGGTTTGTAAAAGAAAAATCAAGAAAAAACAATTTTAATATTAAGTGATAGTTTCTATTTAATGTAATTTAATTTAAATTTTCATTTTTAAATTTTTATTAAGTACTTAGCTATTTTATATTTTCTTAAATTCCTATTATATTAAAATATTTATAATAATTTTATCAGATTTTTATTTCATCATTTGGTATTTATTATATTTAATATTAGTTTTATTAGTAATTAATTAATAATTAGTTTTAAATAGCATAATTAGTTTTTATTAAGTAAAACCTAGTTTTTATATTTTTTCTAGCTTTTATATGTTATAAAATAATTTTAGAAATTTTCTTGTAATTTTTACTGTTCATTTTCTATTTTGGTTAATTTAAAATAGTTTAATTAGATAATTAGTAATTAATTAGTAATTAATTAATAGAAAAACCACAAAAAGACAAAAATACATATTGTTATTTTTAAAACTTGTTTTTAGTTATTTTATAATTTTAGAAATTTTATTTTCACCTTTTTAGTATTTAATTAATATTGTATTATATTTAAGTTGTTTAAATATTAATAATTAGTAATAATTAGTATTTAATTAATAATAAATAATTAAATAGTGTAAAAATTTATTTTAATTTTCTAAAAATTTTCTTTTACCCTTAGGTTTGTAAAAAAGTCATTTTCACCCCCTGTTTTCAGATTTCAGTTTTCACTTTTAATTTTGTACGTTTACGTTTTATTTAAACGTAACGTACGCGTTTTTAGGTTTTAATCTTTTCTGGTTTTTCTTAGTTTTCCCGTCTTATTCATATAGCTTATATAAGCTATTTCTTTGTAGATTCCTTAGCTTAATCACTCACAAACCCCTTTTCATCCAAATTCACCCGATCACGAAACCGTTTCATAACCATTCACACCTCGTCGGGACATAACGACCCGGGGAAACACTATATTCCGCGGAGCATTGACTATAGGCTGTTTGACCATCTTGACCACATCCGTGGTTGACTTTGGTTGACGGTTTAGCATCAATCAATTTTTGGCGCCGCTGCCGGGGAGGTTGTGTGCGTATCTAAACGGTTTTTCTGATTAGTGTCTTTGGAATTCGTTCCATTGTACATTTATCCATCCTTTGTTCATATTTTCTATTTATCAAAACAAAACTGTTCCCGAAAACTTTTTAAACTCAGTTTTCAACGAACACAAAAAACACAAAAACATTTTCTTTCCTATTTTGTACAAAATGTTTATTCAAAAATCCAAAAATAATCACCTTTACCCTCTCACATCTTTGATTCTTCATCCCTACTCCTCTATATACTTTTGATTCTTTCTATGTCTCATCCACACTTTCTGGTTTGCCATTGGTGTGGTAATCCTTATAATGGTGGCAATTGCCCCAGTTGTGGCATGGTAGAGTCAGGAAACGGGTCTGTCTATAACCAGAATCCCTATTCTTACCATGGCACGACTGATTCATTCCATCAGTTACCACACCATGAGACTCAACAGTTTTACTGTTGTGAGTATTGTGGTGGTTCACATTACAGTTCTGATTGTCAATCGGGAAACACGCTTGTCTATAAGCAGTTTCCTGGTAACGATTATAACTCTAGCACTTATCACCCACAGCCACATCAGTTTTACTGTTGTGATTACTGTGGAGGTCCCCACTCTAGCTCGGATTGTCAAACAAGGAATCCATTTCCTTGTAACAATTACGACTATTCGTTTTCAGACCCACCTCTACAGTACGATATGATTCACACAACTCCTCAAGAAACTGAGCAAGACCTTTTACTAAAGGCTCTTGATATATTGAAAGAACTTAAGGAGGAGTTGGTTACCACACCGTTTCGAGACTCTCGTGAGAAATCTATGGCAGAATTTCTTGCTGAAGAACGAGAGGCTAAAAACAAATTGAGAATGGAAGAATTACTTGTCTTAGAACAAGCAGCTATAACTCGTGCCAAATTTCATCAAGCTGCTCTTCTAGACTGTGATAATGATAGTGATAATGAGGACACCCTTGATATCCTTAAATTTTATAAGGGTTCTTCAGATTCATCAATTGTGATTCCTTCCATTGTAAATCAGGGAGAAAATAATGAGACGGGGAAATTACTAGCCGTTGAACAAATGGAACTTGAAAATTCCATGAATGCTAGCTCCTCTCATCTCCCTCGGTCTGTTGATATCACACCCGAAGTTCACACTCACTCTCTAAACATGGGGGATGAGCATCTTAGCACTGTTCCTAATAAGGAATCGGATGAATTAATAAAGTCTAGTGTTGAGATCCTTGTCCCAATCCCGAGAGAGTCACAGGGGACTTTTGGTCAAGTGTGTGATATTCCTTCACCCCATGATAATCCAAATGATCAAATTGAGATTGTCTCTGATTCTAGTGATGATTGTTTATCTTATGGAGACATTGAGTATGTTGATGCATCTATTCCCCACTCTAATGTTGACTTTCTTCTCGAGGAGTTCGCCGATGAACTCACTCACTCCAATCCACTTCCATCGGGAGGTGATGATTATCTCTTTGATCTCAAAGATGATATGGAGGAAGTCGAAGCATTCCTTGCTATAGATAGTTCAACTTCGTATGAAGTTGATGATAACTATCTTGATTCTGAGGGGGATATTCTTTTCCTTGAAATCTTATTGAATGATGATGATCCATCACTCAATTCCTATCTCAATATCGGGCTTAGTGATTCACCCACTGATGAAAAGTCTTTATCTTATGGAGACATCAGTGACGTTGATGAAATACCTTCTGAGCCCATCATTGATCACCTTATCATTACTCCTCCGGAGTATGATAGCCCGGGAGGAGATACTCTCAATCATGAGGATTTGCAAATTCCCACCCACCCTCCCGGGATATTTTTGAGCTTAACCCTTGAAATCCAAATTCAGGCTAATGAGCCTGTTCTCGAGGTGCCTTCCTCTCTTCTTCACTCCTTCGGGAATGAAGACACTATATTTGATCCCGGCATTTTCATGTATCATTATCTTGGGCCAGATACTTATCTCATCGGTGTGGAACTTTCACGTGCTTCATATGTTTGTCCAAACATTTTGAATGAAAGTCCGATTGAGATTGCTTCTTCTACATCATGCTTCCCAAAGGACAAATGAATTCGGGGTCGAGTCAAGCTAGCAACTCGGTAAACAAAAACAGTAGCATGCTTATAGGGTTTTCACCCTAAGTGTGGGGGAGTCCCCCACAATGGTTACAAATATAGTGAAAATACAAAATGGTGTTTTCCACACTTAGCTTGTAATGTTGCCCTTTTACGTTCAAAATGCCGGCATAATAGCCGGGATTTTGAATATTGAGGACAATACTCATCCTAAGTGTGGGGGGGTATTCGCTATTCAAGCGAATTTTATCACATTTTACCATATAATACCCCCGTTTTTAGCCAAAATTTTAAAAAATTTTCAAAAATTTTTCACTGGTGCTTCAAAATTTTTGTGGTAATCAGTCCGCCTTGTCTAAACGACAAAAGGGATTGGCTAGTCCAGGAGCAAACGGCTCTTGGTAAAGACATCTCAAATCCGTTTACGGCTTGCAATTTGCCCAAAATTGTATGGTTCCTCAACTCCCCATATCCCATAAAGCGAATGAGTTGGCTAGCCCGCAAGATTATGGCTTGTGGTAAAGGCAGTGGAAAATCCATAATTGGTAATCATCTCACCAAGATGTTGACTATTCCATCAAGAGTTGGCTAGTCCAGAAGCAAACGGCTTCTGGTAAAGACTAATCAAATCCATTGACAGCTGGTGGTTTGCTCAAAATCACACGGTTATCAGGTGTGCCACAGTTCTTACACCTGGATACTCCAGAAGTGATGGCTTTTGGTAAAGAGTTTAAAATCCATCAAGTTTTCAAAACAGTTATTGCTAGGGACTAGCAATAGTTTAGTGTGGGGGATTGATGAGTGCTCAAACACTCATCATTTTTTGTCTAATCTGAACTGCAAAACATACAAAAACACTCAGTAATGCATCAAAATACTAAAAATATTTCAAAATTGTGTTTTATATGTTTCAGATGCAAAACGAGTAAAAACAGATGAAAAACATACAAAGTTTGCAAAATTGGCAGTTTCAGTCCCCTGACTTTCAAAAAATAACAAAACTAGTCCCTGTGCATTTATTTTGCAAGAAAACTCAACCCAAGTCCTTTTAAAATTAAAAGTTATCAAAAATAACACTTGGGTAAAAGTTTGGGAAAATTTACACTTTTGGTCCCCGGAGTTTGGAAATTTGCAAAATTGGTCCTCGGGGTTTAAAATTTTGGGAAATTGTAACTTTGGCACTTCTAATGTTCAAATGTGGCATAAATAGTCCTTATAATAAAATTTGGAAAGTTACAGGTTCGGTCCTCGAAGTTTGACGGAATTACAATATTGGTCCTTGTGTGTTAATTACCAAACGGACCCATGGTTTTTATTATCCAACACTTAAACCCAAAATAAATACCAAACCCTTCCCCCTTTTCTTGGCCTGATCCAACAAACAACCCCCAGCCCAATCACCAAACCAGCCCACCCCCTAATTTATTAATCCCCCGTTTTTATTTTAAACCTAGTCAAACCCAGTGTTTGACCACCCCTAACCTCCCAACCAAATCCCCCCACCTGAACCTGCAAATCCAAACCGCCCCATCCCTCCACCTCAATTATCCCACACCATGTTCCCCTAGCCTCCAAATAAATCCAAACTCCATTAATTTCCCATGAATTGCTCCAAGAAACCACAACCTGCCAAGATTGTTTTTTCCCGCCAAAAGGATTTATAGGGCCAAGATTGCACCAAGCCATCCAATGGCTGAGATGATGAGTGGGAAAGAAAGAGGATGCACTCAGGAACTATAAAAGTCAAGAAAAGGAAGAGAAAAGGGTGTAGATTAGAAGTGGTGTAGTGTAGATTAGCTTAGGTCATAATTTAGCTTAAATCTCAGTGTTATTGTAATTTCTTAGCTTAAAAGTTCTGTACTAATTATTCTAAGCACTTTTGTATTTTGTTTCAGTATCTAATTAAAGCTTTCAGTTTTTCAGTTTCAATTGTGAACTTCCAAGTCAAAATTCCATTTTACTACATAAGCATTAAAAATTGTTATTTCTTGTTTGTTTAAGCTCACTTAGCTTAATTATAAGCTTCTTTAAGTTCCTAATCAATCTAAGCAGTGTTAGTTTTAAAAATTCAAAAATACAAAAAAAAATTAGAGTAAAATAAAGAGAAAAATAAAAAATTGGTCTGCAAGGAAGGAGAAGCTGATTCAGAAGCAAGAAAGTGCATGGATGTGGTTTAGTGAACCCAACTGGGGGGTTCTTTAGGTGTTCTGGTTCTTAGTTCTTGATATCATTGAAAGTTGTAAGGTTTTCATTTTAGTTTCAAGCATATTAATGTACTAGTATTTACTTTGTTCCAATTATGTTGCTTGGTGTTTAATTTAACTTAATGTAGTCAATTTAGTATAGATAATCTACATTCATAGCTTTAATTCCCTTGTTCCCTTGAAAATTGTGAAAATTGATTCGTAAAGGGGTGTTTGGATCAAATTTATTAACTGAGTGGTTGTGGTTATTAGTTGCTTAAACTCATTGGAACCTTTGTCTTAACTCAAATACAGTCCAATGCAATAAAAACTTTGGTCTCTTTTAAGCAAAAAGTCAAATTCCATTTAAGGATCATTGACAGTCGACTGTGAAAGAATTTGAGCTCCAAATCTTGGAATTGAGCTTAGGAGTAGTATAGCTTGCTTGAAATAGGTTAACTAATAGGTAACAAACATTAAGGAATTAATCTAGATCAGTTTAAATCCACATAAGTCAAATCTTCCAAAAAAAACTAAATAGTCAAAAGTATTTCAATTAAGGTTTTTTTTCCAAAACAGAGAGAATTATGCAGAATTTAGGAAGAGGGTTCAGGACTTGAGCTCTTTAGGATTGGAAGTTCCCCAGCTCACCTTTAAATTCCCATGGTCACTTCAATTTTGTGATTTTTTTATTGAGCTCCACACATCACCAAAGTCTGCTGCAGGGGGCATCACTCTCTTGCTGCAGCAGCACAACAGTCCCAACACCACACTTGGTGGTGGTTTTGTGACCACCACAGTGGTCCCCAAGCCACCATTTTGGTTCCTTCCATCCCCCCTCCTACCATACTTTAGGTTTTGACCCTTGGGTTGACCTGAAAACCCCTGGGACCCACCTGGAATTACCCCCAAACTTTGTCCTACTTTTCAGTTTCCTAACAAGTTCCAAGTGCTTATTTATAGCTTATTTGCTTAATCTGTGGACCCAACTTGTATTTTCTAGCTGAATCATGTTCCAATAACTTGTTTGAATCTGAATCAACCTTTGTGGGTCCCACTTTAGCCCATTTCAGCTCATTTTACCATTTGGTCAACAAAAGTCAACTGTTTGGCTTTTTGCTTTCCATAGTGCTTATTTTCAGTTTATAAAAAAGTTGTTTTTACAAAAAGTGTTAGTTTTTAGTTATAAAATAGGTTTGTAAAAGAAAAATCAAGAAAAAACAATTTTAATATTAAGTGATAGTTTCTATTTAATGTAATTTAATTTTAATTTTCATTTTTAAATTTTTATTAAGTACTTAGCTATTTTTTATTTTTCTTAAATTCCTATTATATTAAAGTATTTATAATAATTTTATCAGATTTTTATTTCATCATTTGGTATTTATTATATTTAATATTAGTTTTATTAGTAATTAATTAATAATTAGTTTTAAATAGCATAATTTGTTTTTATTAAGTAAAACCTAGTTTTTATATTTTTCCTAGCTTTTATATGTTATAAAATAATTTTAGAAATTTTCTTGTATTTTTTACTGTTCATTTTCTATTTTTCTTAATTTAAAATATTTTAATTAGATAATTAATAATTAATTAGTAATTAATTAATAGAAAAACCACAAAAAGACAAAAATACATATTTTTATTTTTAAAACTTGTTTTTAGTTATTTTATAGTTTTAGAAATTTTATTTTCACCTTTTTAGTATTTAATTAATATTGTATTATATTTAAGTTGTTTAAATATTAATAATTAGTAATAATTAGTATTTAATTAATAATAAATAATTAAATAGTGTAAAAATTTATTTTACTTTTCTAAAAATTTTCTTTTACCCTTAGGTTTGTAAAAAAGTCATTTTCACCCCCTGGGTGTTTTCAGATTTCAGTTTTAATTTTGTACGTTTACGTTTTATTTAAACGTAACGTACGCGTTTTTAGGTTTTAATCATTTCTGGCTTTTCTTAGCTTTCCCGTCTTATTCATATAGCTTATATAAGCTATTTCTTTGTAGATTCCTTAGCTTAATCACTCACAAACCCCTTTTCATCCAAATTCACCCGATCATGAAACCGTTTCATAACCATTCACACCTCGTCGGGACATAACGACCCGGGGAAACACTATATTCCGCGGAGCATTGACTCTAGGCTGTTTGACCATCTTGACCACATCCGTGGTTGACTTTGGTTGATGGTTTAGCATCAATCAATTATGACAAAATGAACTTGAATGAGTACAAAGAACACCATAAACCACAACTTAACACATGAGTGTCCTAAATACTAACTATGGCAGTTACAAGTTAAATTGCGCAGACAATAGAGATAAGCTATATAACTCTAAAGTTTGACCAAACCTAGTATAACAAACATGAGAGGAGTTTAAACTGAGCAAATAAGCAATGAACAAGCTAGGCTACAGTAAAAGCTAGAAAATTGGAAAAGGCTTACAAGAGGGTCTTGTTCTGAGAATAAATAACCAGGGATCAAAACCTCACCCTAATGCCCCCCTTGGGACTCTAAAACCATTCCAAAACCCATTCTCCAACTGCTTATCTTCTTCCCTTTTTTATTCTTTGATTTTCTATTTATTTTATCCTATTTTTTTATTTTTCTCTTTTTATTTTCTTTTCTAATCTTTTGCTTTTCTTTCACTTCAAACAATTTTATGGAACCTTATTAAAGCTTCTAAAGCAATGTAAAATACATTTGAATGAAACAAACAAGAACTTTGAAATTTTATTAAAAATACGAATTGCAATAAACTAAATGGAAACTTTAATTAAACTAAAAACTTGAAATTACAACTAAGAGTTTGATTTAAATTAGAAAAGATACAAAAGGATGGGATTACACTGAATTGAAACTGATAATACAAATTTTACCTAAATTACACTAAAATTACTAACTAACTAACTACTAGCCACTTCTTTGCTTCTTTTTTCTTCATTTATATCAGTCCTGGAGGTCCACAAAGACTTTCCCACCAATTTATGACCATTGGATTGCTTAGGTTTGATCTTGACCCTTCAAATGCAAAAATGACAGGAAAAGTGGGTTTGGCAGGTTGGGTTGCTTGTAAGGGTTTAATGGGAATTAAATGGGTTTTGGAAGTTTGTGTTTGGCAGGAGAGACAAGGGATGGGTAGAGGAGCAGAGGAGGGGGGAGGTTGAGTATGGCAGAGGGTAACCAGGGTTCAAGTGGGGGAGATGATGTGGTCAAAGGGTTGGGTTGACCTGGGGTTTAATATAAACGGGGTGTTTGTTTTTTATTTTGAAATGGTGGTGGGCTTGGGTATTGGTGGGCTGAGGGTAGGATTGGGCTGGGGTGATGGTTGTGTTTTGTTTTGGATTTGGTTTATGGGATAAGAAATAAAATAAGGTCCGTTTGGTTTAAATGCAAAACACCACAAGGACTATTTTTGTAATTTACCAAAAACTGAGGGACTGATCTTGTCAAGTTACCAATCTCATAATAAGGACTATTCTTGCTAAGTACCAAAAACACAAGGGCCAAATTCCACTTTTAAAATTCCCGGGGACCAAAGGTGTCAATTTGCAAAGTTTAGGGACCAAAACTGTAATTTTTCCAAACTTCGCATCAAGGACCAATTTTGATAACTTCTGATTTCCCAAGGTCCAAAAATGATTTTTCTTTCAAAAATATCCCACCAGGGACCAATTCTGCCAAAATCTGAAACTCTAGGGACCAAACTGTAAATTCTCAAAACTTTTCAGATTTTTCACCAAATGACAAAATATGACAACTTATGATTGTAAAAGGACCTTTGGTGATAATTTTCCATATTTTGAAAGACCAGAGACTAGTTTTGTCATTTTATGAAAGTTGGGGGACTGAAACTGCCAATTTTGCAAACTTTGTGCGTTTTTCATTTGTTTTTCCTCATTTTGCATCTAAAACATATAAAACACGATTTTGAAATATTTTCAGTATTTTGATGCATTTCTGAGTGTTTTTGTATATTTTGCAGTTCAGATTTGACTAAAAACGATAAGTGTTTGAGCACTCATCATTTATGCTTTGTAATTATCAAAACATAGAGATATTGTTAATATGCTAACAATGTTTTTAGACATTATTTATGTCAACAGACTTCCAATTGGTAACTTGCTTGAACGTCTTAAAAAACATGATCGGAGGTGTACAACGATTATATGGTTGTATTAAATGCATAAGTGAATTCTAATGATCCCATGTTAGGAGCTTTTAACGGCTCGACATAGGAGTGAATTAGGAGCTTATAGAGTTAGGGAAGATCGTACACGGCCCTACGACTAGTATTAAGGAATACAACCCGTCAATTAAAACAAGGTGTGACAATTCAATAGGTAGAATTGGATAGCTAGCAAGGAGTAACATATCATGGGTAGACATGCTTCACATCCCTTGTAGAACCTTAGTTTATTTTTCTTGCACATTAGTTTAATTAGTAGCTTTTGGGTTAGTTGATTAGCAACTAATTCCGCCCCTCCTTCCAATACCTGAGATTTTTACCTGCTTTTCATAAAATATAAAAACACAAAAAGAATCATCCTTCACCTTTAGACCTAGTTAGATTAATTTCAATCCTAACGACACTATTCCTGAGTTGAACGATCAATCCCCCGGTACTTGTCACTATACTATACTACAACGATCAGGTACACTGCCTGGTGGGGGTTGTAAGCTTCTCAAGATCCCTTGAGAGGTAAAACCTGTTGCGAGGTCGCAATTCCCACATATCACCTGCTAGTTGCCTGCAGACCTGTTGGTTTGAGCAGTGGGTTTGGATTGCTTATTTGAGCTTATAAGCTCATTCTCAGAGCTTTTCTCTTTTCTTTGGCTTGATTTACACCTATCTCACTTGCTTCCATCTAATTTCTACCTTTGCTTCTAGATTGTAGCTTATTGTAGCTTTTCAAGTTTTAAAAAAATCACTTGTTAGTTAAAAAGCTTTATTTGTTGGTCCAATAAGCTTGCACATGGCTTAATAGTGATTTGTAAAAAAGTTGTCTTTTTAAAAAGTGCTTATTTTTGTAGTTAAAGTGTGTTTGTAAAATAAAAATTCAAAAATAAAAATAATTTGCAAAAAGTGCAAGAGGTGGGATTCGAACCCAGGACCTCCTGCACTCTAAGCATCACCACACATAACACATAACCAACTCTGCCCTTGGGTCTTTTTCGTTTAACCCTACACAAACAATGTAATTAACCCTTTTTTCCCCTTTTAGCTTAATTAGCTAGTTAGCTTGTTTCCTGCTTATTTATAAGCATTTAAATCTTTTCCTATTTTTCCTAGTAAGCTGCTATATTAAAGTATTTGTAGAAAAAGTTTTGTAATTTTCAGAATTAGTTTAGAATTTTTAATAATTAAAGTTAGTTTATATAGTTTTTAATTAATAATAATTATTTAAAAAGTCTAAAAAATATTTTTCTTTTTCCAAAAATTTTCTTTTATTATTAGGTTCTTAGAAAAGTAATTTTCACATCCGTAGGGTTGGTATTGCTTAATATTCATTTTTTATTTTGTACGGTTACGTTATTTTTAACGTAAACGTACGTTTTTTTATTTTAAACACGTTCTAGGGCAATATAACTTTACATTTTTGATAATTTAGTTTGTCTAACTTTTTTTCACTTGTATTTCCTTAGTGTAATCATCTCAACCCTTTTCCTGTTCAATTTCACCCGATCACAAATCCGTTTTAATACCATTGCACGCCTCGCTGGGACATAACGACCCGGGGAAACACTGTACTCCTTGGTTAGTTGGCTCAGGCTGTTTGACCTCTTTGACCACATCTGTGGTTGACTTTGGTTGACCGTTTGGGACCAATCAAAATTTGGCGCCGCTGCCGGGGAGGCCGTGCTGCGTATTCTAAACAGTTTGCAGATTAGTGAATCTGGATATACGCTCATTGTATATTTACCATCCTTGTTCATATTTTCATAAAAAAACAAAACGAATCGTAAATTTTACCATTTCAGATTACTCTTGGATTACTTAGTGTGATCTAAGAGGAAATGATTTGGTTTTTCAAAATGATTTCCAAAAACTTTGTAAATCAGTTTTCAACGAACACAAAAAACCCAAAAAGATTTTCTTTCTTATTTTTACAAAATGTTTCTCAAAAATTTCAAAAATATCCATCTTTACCCTCCTACCTTTTTTATTCTTCATTCCTTACCCTCTAGAACCATTTGATTCTTTCTGTGTCTCATCCTCACCTTCTTGATTGCCAATGGTGTGGTAGTCCTTATAATGGTGGTAATTGCCCCAGTTGTGGCATGGTAGAGTCCGGAAACGGGTCTGTCTATAACCAGATCCCTATTCCTACCATGACACGACTGATTTATCCATCAGCTACCATACTATGAGACTCAGTAGTTTTACTGTTGTGAGTACTGTGGTGGTTCACAGTACAGTTCTGATTGTCAATCAGGAAACACGCTTGTCTATGAGCAGGTTCCTGATAACAATTATGACTCCAGCACATACGACTCACAGCCACATCAGTTCAACTGTTGTGAGTACTGTGGAGGTCCACACTCTAGCTCGGATTGTAAAACAAGGAATCCATTTCCTTGTAACAATTACGACTATTCGTATCATGACCACCCTCCACAGTACCAAGCGATTCAAACAACTCCTCAAATCCCGCAAGACCTTTGTCTAGAGGCTCTTGAGATATTGAAAGAACTTAAGGAGGAGTTGGCTAGTATATCGTTTCAAAACTCTCGTGAGAAATCTATGGCAGAATTACTTGCAGAAGAACGAGATGCTAGAAACGAAAAGAGCATGGAGGAATTACTTGTCGAAGAATAAGCAGCTAAAAAACATGCCATATTTCGCAATGTTGCTCTTCTAAATGCTGATGATAGTGATGATGAAGATACCCTTGATATTCTTCAATTTTATAAGGGTTCATCAAGTTCATCAGTTGTGATTCCTTCCATGGAAAATCAGGGAGAAAAGAATGTAACGGAATTACTAGCAGTAGATCAAATGGAACTTAAAGAATCCATAACTGCTAGTCTCCCTCAGTCTATTGTTATCACACCCGATGTTCCCACTCACTCTCTGAGCATGGGGGACGAGCATCTTAGCACTGTTCCTGAAAAGGAGTCGGACGAATTCATAAAGTCTGGTGTTGAGAACCTTGTCCCAATCCCAAGAGAGTCACAGGAAATTTTTGATCATATGTGTGATTTTCCTTCCCCTTTTGAGTGTTCAAAAGATCATTTTGAGACTTTCTCCAATTCTAGCGAAGATTGTGATTCTTATGGAGACATCAAGTATGTTGAGGCATCACTCCCACATTCTGATGTTGATCTTCTTCTTGAGGAGTTCATGGATGAACTCACTCACATCAATCCACTTTCATCGGGAAATGATGATGATCTATTTGATTTCGAAGCCGATCTGGGAGAAATTAAAAGTCTTTTATATCACGATCATTCACTCCATTCTTATCCCAACAGTCCAGAAGAGGATGTTGATCACCTTGTTCCCGAAACATTCAAAACAACTTTCACTAATCCACTATTTGAATTCGAGTCTGAATTCACTTTGATTTCTGATAATCCAGTCTTTGGTATTCAGATCGAGGAAAGTGATGAGTCCACAACAGAATAAGAGTTCACAGATTTACATCATGTGATTGATTCTCTTCACGAGGAGTTCTCCGGTGAACTCACTCATATCATATCTCCGCCGGAGTATGATAACTTCTACTTTGATCCAGACACACCCGGGATATGTCTTGATCAAGTGAGCTTAAATGATTAGATTCATAATGTAGAAATTATGGATTCTCCTATGGGTGATGATGAGTTAGTCATGATTGTCATCATGATTTTCTTCCTTTTCTTCACCTATCCCGTGACTTCCTCTCTTCTTCACTCATTCGGGAGCGAGGATACCATCTTTGACCCCGGCATTTCCATGCATCATTCTTTTGAGCTAGGGTCTATCTGTATATCTCATCGGTGTGGAACTTTCACATACTTCAATGTTTATCCAAACATCTTGAATGAAAGTCCGATGGAGATTGTCTCTTCCACATGTTGCTTCCCCAAGAACCAATGAATTCGGGGTCGAGTCCAGCTAGTGACTCGGTAAACAAAAACATTAGCATAACATGGTTTTTCACCCATGCCTCTGACTTCTTTTTATTTTCTAACACTAAGTGTGGGGCACTTTCCTCTGCTGTTATTTGCCTTGTTGTTTGCTCATGTTTGCAGGTATCCTTTGGATCGTGATGATTGACGCGCCTGTTTTCAATCCAGCCGCTCAATATCCTATCCTTTTGCTAACGATTATCTAGGGATATCTTTTTAATCATTTTTTGTGAAAAATATATTTCCGTTTCACACTTGGCTATTAGTATTACCTTTTTACGTTCTAAGTGTCGGCATAATAGCCGGTACTTTGAATATTGAGGGCAATATTCAATTCTAAGTGTGTGGGGGGGGGGGGGGGGAATTCTGTCGAATTTGTTACATGTGTTGTACCTTCTAGTTCCCTAGTACCCCCGTTTTGCCCAAAATTTTAAAATTTTTGCATAAAAAAAGAAAAGTGCTTTGCACACAAATATAAAATAAAAGAAGTTGTTTAGTCTTGATTATGTTAGAACAAGGGGAATCCTGACTCTGCCAGAGTGTTGATCTGGCTGCTTCCTTAACTTTTAGACTAAATTCTTAACGAACGGTGCAAATGAAAATGCTAAGCGTAAAGTAGTTGGTTCTCTTTAGAGCTTATATAAGTAATCTCCACCAATTCACCACTTGAGCCAAAATTTTATGTTTTTCAAAACCCCAATAATTTCATAATTTTTATTATGGCCGATTACTATATATATGCATAAAAGTGTATATATCGACTTAAACTCGCGTAATTATCGCAAATCTCATTTGTATTATCTATTAGTACCACATGCAACAAGTTTTACCATACAAGCAAGAAATACTCTAATGACTATAAAGACTTCAAAAAAAATCGAGCTACATGCATGCACACAACAATCCATAGCTTTTTCATTTTAGCAAAATATACACATTTAACATTTGATAACATCATTAAACATCAACACGAAATCAACAAGATTGAAAGAGTTTTGATGTTTCCTTACAAAGAGTGTGTGTTAACAAGGCTAGGAGGAACCAAAGAACAACCCAAAATGCTCCAAATTTACCCAAGACACGTTCCGATAAACCCAAAACACTTGAAAATGCACTCCAATTTGTTATAACTTCAACCAATTCTTGTGGATCTTGATTTTTGTTGTAGGTCGTGGGTTTGGATGAAGAAAAATGATCAAGGAATGTTTGGTGAGTAAAAATGGATAAGAGGATTTGGGTGTGTTACAATTTAAGGAAATATGTGTATTATATAAAGATTAAATGATACTTAGTGGTGTATTTTAGTCCACGCTTGGGGGAGGTGGTGTTGGAGCCGGATAGGGGACAAAACAAGGAGGGGGAGAAATATTTTACTCCTCGTTGGTGTATCGTGTGTCGGTTTAAACTTATATGTTACGATAAAGTCCCGGTTTGACGTTTTTGGACACGTACACGCAAAATAAAGGTTTTTATCGACGTTTTTGTCAGAAATGTATTAAAATATTATTATGACTCAAAAATGCATTTATTTGACTGTTACCATATATACTGTGGTATCGGTGCGCGTGCGGCGTTGCTTTTCAGTAAAATGTGAGAAAGCTCTCAGTTAATTACAAAACTTGTCAGTAACTATCAGAAATAGAATAATTCACGCTTACTGACAAAAATAAACTTTTTCAGTACACACTGTAAGCTACAGTGTGCGGGACAGCTCCCAAAAACGTTCAGAAGTGCTCAGAAACATGTAGTAACGTGCAGTTACGCATAAAATACTCAAGTAGCAATAATAAATAGAAATTTATTATTAAATTAGCTTATGAAAATTACCATTTGTCACAGTTAATACCAACACCCTTGCTTTACCCCTCTTGTTGTTACCGTGTGTTTGAGAGAGAGAAATGAGAGAGTTGTGATGTTGAATGTGGTGAAATGAGGAGTTAGGTACCGTGGTTCTTATAAAAGTAATTTACGTAAAGATGAGATCTCATTTTGCGTTGTATAGTACCATTTTAACCTCAAATGGGACTCTCGGTGTCTTAAAGTTGGGTGTTGCTTGTTGTTCTAATTTTTAGGAGCTCAAGGGAGGGAATCAAAAGCTAGTTTGGCGCAAGCATCACATGTTGGCATATGGTATGAGTTAAAGCATGAAAATGGAAATGTAGAGAAACAATGAAGGAACACAATGTTAGAGTTACTCTTTTTTGGCGTGTAGGCGGCGGCAAAGAGTGAGGGGTGGGGGTGGAAGAATTCAAATTTTGTTGTTTAAGTGTTTATATATATAAGTCTAATTGGGTATAAATTGGAAAGGTGGTGTATGTATGCTTGCATGTATGACTTAGATGCAAGACGTAAATGTTTTACGTAAAACTTGTAAAACCAAATGCATGAACTCATAAACATGCCTGTGAAACTCATATAGTACTTAGTTGACATATACTAAACTTAATCTAGTGCCGGTATTCATTGAAAGTTGTTTTCCGGTTTACGCAATTTAACCTAACGATTATATGTTAAAGTAAATATTCAATCGTCAAAGCAAAATGTTTTGAGTTTATGGTCATGTATGAACCTAAAAAATGCGAGTTGTCACAATGCTTTATTCCTTTATAAGAATTCCCTTTTATAGAAGGGAATTAGGGTTTCAAAGGGTTCCTAAAGTACACGTGTTAAGCATCCAATGGAGTGATGAGATGCCTCTAAATAGATACTAGGTTAGGTTTTACTTTAGGTTATAGTTAAGTACATTGTTTGTACTTTTATACCAGCTTTGAAAGTTGGTCATTCCCAAGAAGATTTTACTTTATACTTTTTGTATAAAATATCTTTTTCTCACCTTGAAACCTTCTAGATGCTAGGAGTTTTTTGCTCAGCACCTTTGTTGAGGAGATCGACATCGTTCAACAACGTATTGCCACCCTTGCTGAACTGAACTTGTTCTTTTGGACTTGGTCTTCAGTTTCTGAATCACATCAGTATGTTGAAGTGAAGACTTCTTTTGTTTTCAAAGGACTCTAAAAAGTTAAGACTGAACTTTATTCTTTAGTTCAGTTTTGTGCTGAATTTGTCTTCGGCGACTTGGTTTATACTTAGGATATTTTATGTTCAAATCATGTTCAGGGGAAGTAGGCACTGAACTGACCCAAACATTAAGTGGTTTGAGTTTATGTATCGATGATTTATGATAAGAATTGAAGGAAAAAGCTTTTTAAAATTTTGTATATATGTGTATATATTTAATGTACAGTGGTACCATGAAATTGATTACATATAGTGACAGTCTTAAACAAGGTTGAATGTGACACTAATGTCCCCCTATTTGTAATTTTTTGCTATCCAAAAGCAATTGCACTACCTCCGTCCCACATTAAGTGTCTATTATGATTTTTTTAAGCCTTTTTTTCAACTTTGATCTTAAATATATTTGTTTGTATTATATAATACTTAATAAAAATTATAAAAATGAAAATACATTTAAAACTTTAATCCATTCATATATCTTGCATTAAGTATTATATAACACTAATAAAAATATTTAATTTAAAATTAAAAAAAACATAAAAAAATCATACTGGACACTTAATGTGAGACAGAGAGATTAAACGTTTATAAATATATGAAGATTCCAATTGCAATAAAGCCCCACAACAATTAATTAATTCCTAACCTATCCTTTCAACTGCTGTATGATGGATAAACGTTCAAGGAAGAACACTAAATCGTCCATGAACAACAATGGTGAGTTTGAAGGTAAGTTTTTATAATAATGTTCATATTCATATAGTCTAACTTCATTTATAGTCCATTTATCTTTCAGCATATGGCGTTTCAAGTAGTGTATTTTTTTCTTTCAAATTATCTGGAATTAAAATGGTTGATTTTGTAAAAATCAAAAACAAAGAATTGGTTAGAATTATTTACAGATAATTAAGTATGAAGGTGTTTTATTATGTATTTATGGCATAATATTGTTGTATTAAGTTAGAAGCTTATTGATTACAAATTACACTCTCATATATTCACAAATTTGTTTATCATGGAAAAGTAATGGATGACGTTGTTTAAGATGGATTTTGGTATGACGAAACAATTGATTTTGCAGAGGTGAGTAGTCGACCATGGGAGATCGTTAACCTGAACCCAGCAGAAGAAGATTTGGTTTACAGGATGCACAAGCTTCTTGGTAACAGGTCAGTGTTATCTTTCAATGTAGAATCATTGTCGTAAGCTTAATAGTAATATTGCATGCATGTATACATTTTTCACATATAATAAATACTTCAAATAAATCAAGTTTTAAAACTTATCATCGATCAAATGAACATCGCAATTTAAATTAAAAATCATACATTGTATATGGATCGAATTGAAAGCTAATTAAGCTTTCATGCGTGGCTTAACATAGGGAGCTGGTAAATCTCGGCATAAATTTATAATTCCATAGCAATTGAAAGTGATATTACATCCATACCCTTCCAATTCATCTACATCCATAACCATGAGTAATCACAAACAATAACGTTAATCAAGAGAATAAATTATATTTACGAATGAGAGACTTTGTAGTTTAATTTCACAGTAACTCATACACGAGTAACTAGTCACGGACTGGTTTAATAAACAAACTCATATCAAATTGTATGGGTATTCATACGGTTTCCTCAATTCATTTGGTTGCTTCAGTCTTCGGGTTACTATGCGTCGGTTCCCTCAATTCATTTGGTTGGTTCGGTTTTAAACAAAAAATGATTTCAACCTTGTTTCGGTTCCAATACAGCTTGATTTTTGATATTTTCGATTCGGTACCAATATTCATCACCCTAACATATTGAAACTTGGTATCCTAGAATGGGAATGAGGGAATGAATTTTCATTCCATTCCTGTGTTTGTTTAAGATGCAAATCTTTCAAATATAAGAATGAATGATATATATGTTCCATACTATATACCTCACAAGGACAAGGTATGGATCTTTCACACCGAGGGGCTCACTACTACTATCAAACTCATATCCATTATGATTCATGGCGGCATACCAAACGCACCCTTAACCAATAATCTCGATCACACCCATGAATCTATAAACCAACTTTCTTAATGTCAATGGTAGTTTTAAGATATGAGCGTTCATAGACTAGAGTTTTTTCATTATTAAACAATTGAATAGCAATAAGAACGGAAGTGAGACTTCATATATAAGCGTAATATACATATTAATTAAAGCGTGGGTAATAGAAGTAGAGAGAAACAGGGATATGAATATATGAAGTGTGAGGGCATAAATGTAATTGCACATTACATTCACTCACAAATCTCAAACAAAACATCCACACGTTGAAGTGTCAACCACTGATTGGTGGGATGAGAGAGAAGTATATCTCAAAACCTTTCAACATGTGTATTCCGTGTGATACTAATAAATATCACTCCAACTTCCAATCTCTTACAGACTACGGATGTAGCTAGGTGCGTCAATTTCGACCAAGTGCACAACGTACCTACTCACTTGTAGCTTTCAATATTGTCATGTAAAAATCTTATTCGTTCAGCAATCTAGATTTCATGGTTTTCTACTAGAACACCAGCTAAAATATGTAACTGTATAAATTTAATCTCAAATAGCATATATTAGACTCTAACTTGGTCAATGCTTGAAGACAAGTATCATTGACGCAACTACGACATCAACAAAACCGCCAAGTGTTTTGAAGGAGGAAAGAAAATTGATCGATGACGCTTAGTGAACCTTTTCTTGATGAATAATGATGGAGCAAGAGCAATCACCATAACTTAATACAGTATAACAACTCTATTTAAATTTTACAAAAATTCTTGATAACTTCTTCCAAGTTGGACCATTTGCTTATAATATAGAGAAGTTCCATCATGATGCATCATAGTATCATACTATCATACGTAGACCATGATCAGACTCACTTTTCTTTGCGACAACTAGAAATTAAATGCCCAATTAGTATGGACCACAATTATCTGATAAGCATACCCTAGTGTCTTCAACCCTAGCCAATCAAGCTGGCCATCTCCTGTCGAAAAATATATGTCGATATGCTCAGGGACGGACCTTCATGGGTGTCAGATCTGGCATGGGCTACACACGATTTTAAGCCACGAAGTTTATTTGCAGTTTATTTATTATGCATTAAATATATGACTACTTTAAATATATGAAAAAACGTTATTTAAAATAATTTGTATGTTCATTTATTATGTGTTAAATACATAATTACTTTATATATGAAAATAATAGCTTATTAATTTGATTTAATCAGTGCCAGTGGTTAATGTTTAGCAAAACTCTTAATAATTTAATAGTCTAATTTTCTATTAATTTTTTGTTTATTAGTCCTGAGCCTCGAGCTGATGATTTAGAAATATTGAATCGTAAATAGAGTTCAGGTTCGATTCCATAGATAATATAGATCGGATTGTCTATAATGATAGACAAATGAAAGATTTTCTCAAAATTCTTATTGATATTTTGAAAATGGGTTGGTTGAACTTGTAAATTCATTAATTGAAATTGAATAGGTAAATAATGAAATTGGATTCGGTTGGATGGTACTACCAAATCGTGTGCTAACTCTCATTTCTTATTGAATTAACCGATCAACTTGCCATCGGACATTTATTTTGAAGGCGATAGTTTTCGCAAAAATTTAAATATCTTTTTACTTTATTATTATATTATCAGGATGAATCCTGCTAGTTCTGGGGTTGCGACGCAAAAGAACATAATTTACTTCACAAATATATTATACGAGACTTTTGTTGTCTGCGTGTCATGGTGGGTGAAAAACTTTATTTTGTAGCTATGGAATAAGGTTTTAACACTAAAATGTTTTTCTAATAAAAAATAATTACCAATAACAAAAAAAAAATTGTAAAGGAGTAAACAAAGTTTAATGGGTTTAAAAGTTTATTTGTTATATTGCTAAAATTAAGGGGTATTAACTATTAAATATAGTAAAAAATTTAATGGGTTTATGAGCTACTTGGCAGGGAACCGAAAATCAAAACCTAATCGAACTAACAAAAAGCCAAACTGAATTTGTAACCGAACCAAATTTTCCAAAACTGAATCGAACAGAATTAAAAATATTTGGTTTTTGGTTTGGATAATGAAAACCAAACCGAACCAAAAACCAAATTCAGATAAATATATACATATATATTTTATGTATATATCAAAATGGTTCAACTTGAAAACCGAACCAAATTTAAATTCGGTTTTTGGTTCAGTTTAATCTAATTTGAATTCGGTTCTATACGGTTTTCGGGTTTACCCAGAAAAAATGTTTAACCGAACTAACTGAATCGAATAAACCGAACAACTCGATAACTGAACCAATGAACACCCTACTATTTAGGATTATTAGTACACTTATTAGGCTTATGATGTAGCACTAATTTGAATATTCGAACATTTAAACATGTGTTAATAACATAATTTTTTTTACAAAATTCTATAAGTTTCATTGTTTTCTAATCTGAAAACTAGATATTTATACTTTTCTAACCATATATAACACATTACATTTAAATTGTAGATTAATGCAATTAATTCGTTAAAATTGAATAAAATACATAAAATCACATATGATTTTTATTACACGTGAACTCAATCACATGTGATTTTTACCACATGTGATCTTTCTCATATGTTATTAAAAAGTCTCGTATATGAACTTCTATGATCAATAAATCAAATACATTGTGTGATATATTGATGGAAAAGCCATGAATGTGTGTTTTTTATTGCAAAAAACAAAGAATTTTTTTTATTATACACAAGTACTTATGTCCTTTTTAATACAATTATTTAGTGTTTGAATTACCATATTAGTGTTAAATCACATATGATATATCATGACTAAAAGAAATGTAAAAAATACGAACAAAAGATATTTCGTCGAAAGTGTATATTAAAGTACCCGTTTATTGAAAGATAATAAAAATGTCCGTCGCGACGGTATAATTTGGTTTGTCTAACTATTAACGGTTTAAAAGACATTCAAATTAAAAATAATAATAATAATAATAATAATAATAATAATAAATAAATAAAATAATAAATAGATGTAATTGCATGGTTCTCAGCAGAATAATGAGTGCTATTTTATTTTGTTTTATTACTCGTTAGTTTCGTTTTTAATAAGCGGTTGAGCTTGAAGAAACGAGCCTTGAGTAGCAGCGGAACCTACTACATTATTCTGGCCCCTTTTATTGTACATCCGCAAATTTCTTTCCTCAACATGATTATTGTTAGTACAAAATCTGGACTCGATCCAATACCTAGTTTAGGATAGCTCTTGGAGGAGTGAATTTTGGACTTTCAAGGTTGATAACGAACTGTTAAGAAAGAAAAACATCGTTAGCCTCACCGCGGAAGAGGGACTTCCGCGGTCAACCTCCAGTGTAATGATAGAGAGAGAAAGTATTGAGTGAGAGATAAAGTTGTGTATTACCCTTTGAGAGCGGCGGGTGCTCTCTATTTATACCATGATACCAATTGTCGGTTTCCTGGTGATGGTGACGTTTTTGGGCGGCAAACCTTACTGGACCACTTCGGCTCTTGTCTTCATCTTGTGAGTGGTGGTTCCTTCGGAATGGGAATGTCGTCTTTTCCATTTGGGGTCTACCTTGGTCAGCTATATGATAGCTGACAGTATTCCTTACTCTAATTAGGCTGATCCATGACAAGGGTTTGTCCCGGATGTTGGCTTTGTCTGCGGCCTGCTATGTTGGGCCGCGGTTCTATGTTTTGGGCGCGGGTCACCGGGTTCAAATAGTTGGTCCTGGCTCGGTTGCCGTGGCTTTATGCCCGGCCCAGTGAATTGGGTCCGGGGGTACTATACGCGATCAAGTCCCCCCAGTCTAGTATACTTGTCCCATTTGGTGGATCAGTGTTCTAGACTCTCTGTGTATGTCGCATCCAGCAATCGGACTACGCGCTCTGGTTTATTTCCACGGTTTATCATGCTGCGTGTTGCTGACTAGGACTTCCACCCAATATGCGCTTTGCGTGCCAGCCTGTCATTGGTACCCGCGAAGCATTTTTTATCCACTAGTTTACTAACAGACGTGACGCTTTGACGGTTGACCATTCGTCTTCTGCTACCATCGTGACCGTTGATTTGGAGCAATTCTTATCTGTTTGATCAGCGGTTGGGGGGTATGTGGCATGCTTTCATGTTCTTGATATGCGATCTGGGACACGTGGATGTGGCTATAAATACCCAAATTCACTTCATTTGAATAACTTTTTTCACACACGCCAAGTTTTTTACCACTCTCTAGAAAAAGTCCCTGCCGTCCTTATTCTCGCCTTTCGTCTAGAATACCAGGTTAGGTTCTTTCTTTCCGTAGTAGAATTATTTTATGCCATTTTTCACCTTTTAATGGCTTCCGACCATATAGACACTACTTAATCCAAACTTTCCCAAGAGGCCGTGGATGAGTTTTGCAAAAAATACCATATCCCTAGTCATTTACTACCAGAGGCTCCTGGTCTCAATATTAGGAGTGCCCCAGAGGGCAATAGGCGTATACACTAGGTTTTTCGAACTGGGCAACATTAGGATTCCTCTCTCTATTTTTCTACTCTGTGTCTTAGAGTATTTCCAGATACATTTATCCCAACTTTCTGTGTTGGCGGCCTATAGGATTAGTCACTTCGAGATCCTGTGTCGCGTTCACGGTGGTACCCCCACTGTCTCCTTGTTTAGGAAGTTTTACTATTCCGGGGTAAATAACGGTTGGATGACTTTGGAAAAGAGAAATGGGCCTAAGTCTTTGGTTGTCCCTGTTTGTTACACGGCTGTTCTTGATTCCGTAAAACACTAGAAGGACCATTTTTTCTTTATTAAACGAACCGTTTTCCCCATCTCCGTTCCGTGGAATGATAGGGTTTCAATAGATCGTGATCCGCCACCGTCCGACGCGGATATAGATCATGAACTTTTGCGTCTTTTAGACACCAAGAGGGCTCCTTTCAAAAAGTTTCCTGAAGTGTTCCTAAACGTCATAGGTTTGAGTCAGACCTGGGATGATGATTCTTGTCGTCCGACCTTTATGTGGCCGTCTGAGGAGGGTGGGTTATTAGATGTAATTTTATACGTGCGTATTTATGTGTGTGGGTGTCTGTCCGCGTCTGATTTCTTCGTTATGTTTTTTTTGCAGAAATGGACTTGTTTTCTTTTATCAATCAGCCGGATCCTTTCAAGGTGGCAACCGAGGAGAGGACTTTGAAGAAAGATGAACCTAACCTGCGGGAGGAGACCATCAGCCGGGTCGTCGAGCCTACTGAGAATGTTATGACTTTGGTCCAGCATACCGTGGTGCAAGAGTTAGAGGCCGCGAAGGTTGAGAAGAAGGCTGCAAAGAAGAGGGTGACCATTCACGCCCCTCCCAAGCCCAACAAGCGAAAGAGAATTTCTTCTTTGTCGGGGAAGGAGGCCAGGGCTGGTTCAGGTATTAACTTTCTTTTGTTTTGTTTTATTTTTTTATTATTATTTATTTTTTTGTGGTAACGCAGTTTATTTGTTTATTTTTAGGTGATGCTCCGCCGCTGGACACTCCCGCTTTGGAGCTTCAGGATGAATCCGGGGACGGACTTGTGCATTCTGGTCCGCACATAGATGCTAATATTATGAAGAATGCCACCGTCCTTTCCTCCGACTCGGATACCCCGACTCATCCTGATTCCGTGAGCAAGGCTGCTGAGAGCTCTGCTCCTTCTGTTGAAGAGTCCACGCACCAAGAATCTGTTACCCCATTTGCTGAGGATTCTGGCCTGGACCATGTTCAGGAGGAGTCAGAGCGTGTTGAGGCTGAGGATGGTATTCCAGCCGTGTCAGATGATTTTTACCAGTCCTTATCCGTGGACACTGTTGAGGCCTCATCCGCCTATGTCCCAAAATGGCTAGCGACCAACGGGTTTAAAATGGATGACCCTTGGATCTGTCGCAGCTTGGTAGATAACCTTCCTACTCCTGGGTATGTGTCTGTACTGCGGAATATGGGGAGTTAAGAGTTATTGGATCGTCACAACCTTTTGACTGCCCAGAAGGTCGGGGTAGATTCGGAGGTTAGGCAGAGGCTTGAGTATGAACTTCATTTGAATGATAAGCTGAGCAGGAAGCTAGAGAGAAAGGAGAAACAGATTTATGCTCTCAAGGAGAAGGTTGATAACCTATGTGGTGAGTCCTCCCACGTGGCTGAGCTCCGTGCTAAACTGTCTGAGATGGAGGCAGCCGCGACATCCAAAGAAAGAGATATTGCTGATCTTCAGGCTAAGAATTCTGAGTTATCTGAGCAGGTTGCAAAGTTAACAAATTTGGGATCCAAGAGTGCGAAACTGGAGTCCCGCAACAAGGAGTTGGAAGGGAAGGTTGCCGATTTGGAAATTGTTTGTGAGACCCTGGAAGGGCAGGTAAAGGAGGAAAAATCTTTGAGGCAACAACTGAGTGATAAAGAAGAAGAAGTCCGATCCAGCTTCCAGGGTCAGCTAGCCGCGTTAGATGCTAAGTTGGCTGCCTTGAATGATGAGTTTGACACGGAGTTGTTTCCTCGGTGCTTGATGGCTGTGGAAGGTAAGAGGTGGGTGATTGGTCATGGGTTCCGTAAGGCCTTCCAAAAGTTTAAGGAGTGCCCAGAATTGACGACCAAGCTTGGGGGTTGTATTTTTGCCACCCTTGTCGAAGGGCTTCGACAGGGTTTGGAGGCCGGGGTGGAGCATGGTTCAAAGGGGGTGAAGTTGGAAAGTGTGGAGGCTTACGATCCGGCCGCTAAGCAGAAATTCAATGAGGCCGTGGTAAGGTTGGGTGAGGTTCCCTTCCCGCTGTTGGATTCCCTCGAGGCTTGCAAGGATTCCCCTATTGAATTTCTGATGTCGCAATTGGTGTTGGAGGAGGAGCGTCTTCCGGGTTCTTCCGAGGTTACTTTTGGGCCTCCAGTCGCGGAAGAGCGCATTCTTCCGGAGTCTTTGCTCAGATGCATAGCTGCTCGTCCTAAGGCCATTCTTGCTTACAAGGAAATGAAAAACAAGAAGTGCAGGAGGACGTTTGACTACAGCGACAAAGGCCTGTCTATCGTTGTTCCTTCTGTGGTTGCTCCTTCCCAGCCTTTTCCTGATGTTTCTGATCCCCGGGTTACTGTTAATCCTTCTGGACCAGTGACTGCTCCGGACGGGGATGATGAGGTCCAGAAAGATGATGATATGTTTGATACAAGCATTCTTGGAAAGATTGACCCAAAGGACTTTCCATGATTTGGGCTGTCGGTTTTGTTGAGGGCATTTTGACTATGTCCCCCTTATCTTTAACTTGTGAAGCTGTTTTTATTCCACACCTGACCTGAGTGGTCTTATGTAACGCGGATGTATGCATCCATTGATAGTGTAATCCACAGTCATATAACAGTTTTAATATTTTGCGTGGTTACTTATTTGTTGTTGTTATTTCACAGTTGCTGGCACTTGTACATATGTTTTGTACTTCGCCTTTTTTTTCGCCGGGTTTAAGAACTACCGGGATTGATTTATTATCGTGGTATGTCTGTACTTATCATTCCGTGGGTAGTTTGGTATGGTCAATGGGCTTGCAATACCACTTATATGCCTTAGTTAAGTTGTGAGGTTATGTGACCTCATGTCGGGCTTGCAATACCTCTTACGCAGTTTGCCATTGTCTATATATGCATGGTACGAAAGTAATAATGGATGGCAGGAGTATAGAATAAATTTGGGAAATAAAATAAAGTTTGGAAATAAAATAAATTTGGGAAAATTTGTGAAGTTGATCAGACTTCACTTTTCATTAAGAAATAAAAATTACATAAGTGGCTACATATGTTATGATTAGTTCCGCTGCCAGTGATAGCTATGGTCAGCTTACATAAAAAGAACACTTACACTTACATGTAACATTTTTTGAGGTTCCGAACGTTCCATGTGCGGGGGATATCTTTCCCGTCCGGGCTTCTGAGCTTGTACGCTCCCTTTCCTAATGCTTCCGCGACCTCGTATGGGCCCTCCCACTTAGGGCCTAGCTTTCCTGTGTCTTCCACTTGGCTTGCTTCGTTGCTCCGGTATACATAATCTCCTGGTTTGAAAGACGTGCCGCGGACTTTGGCATTGTAATATTTTTCCATCTTGGACTTGCTTCTTGCTTCTTCTATGGCTGCTACTTCTCTTTTTTCTTCTAGAAGATCCAAACTGAGGCGTAGGGCTTCATCGTTTTTCACCGGATCAAAAAGGGCGCATCTTATAGATGGCATGCCTATTTCCACGAGGATTACGGCTTCACTTCCGTATGTCAATGAGAATGGCGTTTCCCCGTTGCTGGACTTGATCATGGTGCGGTGGGCCCATAGCACGTGCGGCACCTCTTCCAACCAATCCCTGCTCCCTTGGTCTATTCTTGCTTTTATGCCTTCTCCCAATCTCCTGTTTGCCCTTTCCACAAGTCCATTTTCTTGCGGGTGTTTCACTGATGCGAAATGTTGTTTGATGTTAAGTTTTTCGCACCAACCTTGAAAGGGTTGTCTCTGAATTGTTTGCCGTTGTTTGACACGATTTCTCCCGGAAGGCCGAACCTGCATACGATGTTATCCCAAACAAATTTTTTGACATGGTTTCCGGTAATGGTTGCCAGGGGTTTGGCTTTAATCTACTTGGTGAAGTAATCAATTCCCACTATTAGGTACTTGATCTTTCCTGGGGCTTCTGGGAATGGGCCGCTGATGTCTAATCCCCATTTGTAAAATGGCCATGGAGCGGTAATGGGTACTAGATTTTGCTGCGGATTCTTGGCTACTGGCCGGTGGACTTGGCAATCTTGGCATTTGTTTATTACGTCCCTGGCGTCTTTGTGCATGCTAGGCCCGTAGTATCTGGATCGGATGGCCTTTGCTACAATCGGGGACCTGAATGCATGCTGCATGAGCCTTCGTGGATTTCTCTTATCACATAGTTTGCTTGTGCCGGACCTACGCACCGCAGCCATGCTTCTAGGAAAGATTTAAGGAACAGAACTCCGTCAATGATGGCATACTGCCTTGCCTTTATCCTTAGTTTCCTGGCCTTTTTTGGGTCCGCAGGTAGCACATCGCTTTCCAAGTATTCGAGGAGTGGAGTCATTCAGGTATCTCCTTCTTCTTCGACCACTGCCATAACTTCCTTTTCTTCAATTGACTTATCCTTCAGGACTTCTACTAGGATTCGCTTTGTCAGGTCAGCGAAGCTGGTGGACGCTATCTTGCTTAGCGCGTCTGCTTGCTTGCTCTGACTCTGCGGTATTTGCCTTATCAAGAATGTGCGGAAGCCTTGAATCAATGCTTGGGCTTTTGCTAGATACCGTATCATGCTCTCTTCCTTGGCTACGTATGTTCCGTTGATTTTATTTGCAACCAGCCTGGAATCCACGTTCGCGGATATATCCTTCACCCCCATCTTTTCGGTTATCCTTAAGCCAGCCAATAGTGCCTCATACTCTGCCTCATTATTGGACGTGTCGAACTCAAATCGTAAGGCGTATGTGAACTCCGTGCCTTCAGGGTTGGTGAGGATCAGGCCTGCCCCGGAGCCTTCTTGGCAAGAAGATCCGTCCATGTATAGATTCCATGGTTCAACGTATGGTAGTTTCTCCACGGGTTATGTTGTTACTGGGGAACCTTCTTCCGGAACTTCTGCGATAAAGTCCGCCAGGACTTGCCCCCTTATAGCCGTTCGCGGTCTATAGTTGATGTCATGCGCACCCAACTCAATTGCCCACTTTGTCATTCTTCATGTCTTCTCAGTCTGTGCAAGCACTTGTTTGATTGGCTTATCAGTGATGACAACTACCGGGTGTGCCTGGAAGTATCTCTTGAGTCATCTGGTTGCGTGGGCTAATGCTAACACCAATTTCTCCATTGGGCTATAGTTTACCTCCGGACCTTGCAAAGCGCGGCTTATGAAGTAGATGGGCTCTTGACGCGGTCCCCTTTATGCTAGTAACACAGCGCTTATGGCTTCTTTCGCCGCGGACAAGTATATTATCAGTTCTTTTTTGGGGCGCGGAGCCGTTAGTGTGAGGAGGTTAGCGATGTGCTTTTTCATTTCTTTGAATGCTACCTCTGCTTCCGCGGTCCAATTGAAGTCACTTTTCTTGATGCACTTTTTCAGCGTTTTGAAGAATGGCAAGGATTTTTCCGTAGATTTGGACAGGAAGCGGTTAAGACTTGCTAGCTTACCATTCAAGCTTTGCACCTCCTTCAGGATCCTTGGTGATGGCAATAGGGTTACTACTCCGGATTTCTCCGGACAGGCTCTAATCCCGTTCCTGCTGACCACATGTCCCACGAAAACTCTTTCCTCCGCCCCGAAGGTACACTTTTTTTGGTTTAGTTTCATGTTGATCCTTCTGAGTGTTTCGAAGGTCTCTTCTATGTCCCTCAACACGTCTGTTTCCGAGTGGATTTTGATCACCAGGTCATCCACATACACTTCCAAATTTCGCCCTATTTGCTTTTCAAAGGCCTTGTCTACCAACCGCTGGAAGGTGGCACCTGCGTTCTTCAACCCGAATGGCATCTTTGTGTAACAGAAGATTCCTTGATTTGTATGGAACGCGGTTTTCTCTTCATCTTTCGGGGCCATCTGAGTTTGGTGGTACCCTTTGTACGCATTCAGAAAGCATTTAAAGGTATATCCACATAAGGATTCAACTATCCAATCTATCTCCGGAAGTGGGTAGCAATCTTTGGGACAAGCTTTGTTTAGGTCCTTGAAATCCACACACATCCTCCAGCTTCCGTCGCTTTTCTTGACCAGAACCAGGTTGGACAACCAATCGTGGTAGTGGACTACGCTCATTATGCCTGCCTCTATCAGTTTTGCTACATCATCATTGATTGCCTTGTTTCTTTCCGGGGCTTGTCCCCTTTTCTTTTGTCTTACCGGGGTGTAACCTTCCCTGAAACCTGTGTTCTGCCGCATTCCGCGGTACGCCCGTCATGTCAGACGGCTGCCAAGCAAAGATGTCTAAGTTGTTTCTTAGTAGCTCGCACAGGTCCCTCTTTCCTTGGTCGGTCAAACTACCACCCACTGTAATTGTTTGGTCTGGGAACTCTGGATGTATTGCCACTTTTACTCCTTCTGTCAGGGGTTTTGGGGGCTCTTGTCCCGGCTGAGCTTCTCCGACCATCCGGCATTCTGCCGAGATTACTTTATCACTCTGCAACGTCACAACACCTCTTTTGGTGGGGAATTTTAGCATGCTATGGGCTGTGGATGGGATGATTTTAAGTAAGCGTATCCCCGGCCTGCCAATAATCCCGTTGAATGGGGACGGTGACCTGACAACCATGAAATTCATCCAGGTACTGGCTGAGTTTTTTTCATCTCCTAGCGTTACTTCCAGGAGGATTTGTCCTACTGGCCAGGATATCTCACCGCTAAAACCAAAGAGTAGGGTAGTCGCGGGAACCATCTTCTTTTGGATTTCCGGACTGAGACAATTGAAGCAATGCTCATAAAGCACTTTTGAGGCGCTCCCGTTGTCCACATACATCCTGTGTATGTGGTGTCCGCCCACCTCTGCTTTAATCACCAATGGGTGATCGTCCCAGTCATCTCCTGCTACCGGAGGGAAGGATATCTCCAAGTTTGGTTCTATCTGTGGTAGTGACCTTGGTCTCTATCGTCCATACGATATCGAGGATACTGATCCTTGGGTGTGGCTTCCTTCTTATCGCCCTTTGTCCCTCCCTTCTGGACACCATTCTTGATTTCTTTAACTAAATGTGCGAACTGGCCAGACCTAACTGCTTCTTCAATTTATTTTTTTAGCTAGAAACACTCGTCTGTATTCTGCCCTCTTTCTCTTTGAAAGTCGCAGTATTTGTCCTTGTTTCTGGATTCCACTAGGCTTGCCATTATGGGCGGGGCCGTGAATTTGACCGAACCCATTGCCAGGATTTCCCTTGGTGTCTTGGTGAGAGGGGTGAACCGATCAGAGCGCCGCCGATTAGCTCTGGACCGCTCCTTGAACTCCGTCTTCCACTCAAATACCTGGCTATTTTGACTAACTTTAGCTTCATTCTCTTGAGCTTTCCACGGGGAACGGTCTTGCTTCTTTTTTGACTGATTCGCCGCGGCTGTGGTACCGCGGAGGAAGTATGTTGTTGCTTTCCACATCTCATCCACAGTTTGTGGGATTTTGTCATTGAGTCTCTTGATCAGCTCCGAATTGGTGATTCCGTGCATGAAACTTGAGATTTTCATGCATTCCGGGGCTCCTTTTACGTGCATACTTTCGGCCTTGAAACGGTCCACGAAGGCTCCGGTTGACTCTCCCTCCCTTTGTTTGATGTGATGCAGTTTCACTGTGTCCTTTGCATACTTCTTTTGCTGGAGGAAGTAGGATAAAAAAAACTTTTCCGCATGTCTTCAAAATTGTCGATGCTCTCTGTTGGTAGTTCATCAAACCACACACGGGCGTGACCCATGAGGGTTGAATTGAACATGTGGCACCAAGTAGGCATGGCCCAACGCTCTACTATAGCCGTGGTACAGAAATTCTTCAGATGATCCTCCGGATCGCTGGTCCCGTCATAAGTTTTGACATTGGACGGCATTCTGGTTCTTTTAGGGAATTCAAAGCTTCTGATTCGGTGTGTGAACGGATCAGTATCCTCGATATCGTATGGACGATAGAGATCATCCTTGTTATCTTTACCACTTCTGGATTTGGATTTCCAATGTCCTCCCTCACTACCTTCGCTTTCCGGTGATGACCTTTCTCTCCGTCTCCCGGGGTCAGACCATGCGGATCTATCTTTGGCGTTTCTTTTCCCGGGGTGGGGGGTGCTGCTGAAGGTCGGGTTGGGGCTTCTCCCTCTCCGTTTTTCTAGTCTTTCCTCACTTTCTTCACATCGAGTGCGTCCGGCCTCCGCTCTCCGTTCTCTTCGAGCGCGGCTTTTGGACTTTAGCCGGGAGAACACATCTGACTTCCTATCTTCTAGTGGTGACCTGACGTCTCACCGCTTTTCTCCTAGACGCGAAAAGACGACTGACCGGGGATACATTTGTCTCTCACAATCTTCTCTGGAAGTTTTGGTCTCTCCGCTGCTGAGTCGGAAAAAATGCTTCGGGAGTGAGAGTACTCAGAGGGTCCGGATTTGACGCTTGGGCTAGTTTGTCACCTCCTTTTGGCCTCTCTTTCTCCCAGAGATTTGGACCCAGAGCTCCGAGGTTGTTCTCGAGACCTTCCACTTTTTTCTTCATTATTATCGAAGTCAAGGCACGTTTGTACTTGCCTTAACTTCTCTTGGTGACTTTTTCAGCCATTAAGGGTAGTAACTGGTCGTAATGCTTGTCGCAAAACTCCCGTAACGCCACTTTCTGCCGGTTTACTCATGTTGGTTAGAGTATCTTTTGAAACGTAGTTAAGTTAACGAGTCACAATGCGCTTGGAGGAGTGAATTTCGGACTTTCAAGGTTGATAACGAACTACTAAGAAAGAAAAACACCATTAGCCTCACCGCGGAAGAGGGACTTCCGCGGTCAACCTCCGGTGTGAGAGTAAGTAAATGATAGAGAGAGAAAGTATTGAGTGAGAGATAAAGTTGTGTGTTACCCTTTGAGAGCGGCGGGTGCTCTCTATTTATACCATGATACCAATTGTCGGTTTCCTGGTGATGGTGACATTTTTGGGCGGCAAACCTTACTGGACCACTTTCGCTCTTGTCCTCATCTTGTGAGTAGCGGTTCCTTCGGAATGGGAATGTCATCTTTTCCATTTGGGGTCTGCCTTGGTCAGCTATATGATAGCTGACAGTATTCCTTACTCTAATTGGGTTGATCCGTGACAAGGGTTTGTCCCGGATGTTGGCTTTGTCTACGGCCTGCTATGTTGGGCCGCGGTTCTATGTTTTGGGCGCGGGTCACAAGGTTCAAATAGTTGGTCCTGGCCTGGTTGCCGTGGCTTTATGCCCGGCCCAGTGAATTGGGTCCGGGGGTACTATACGCGATCAATTATCATTCTCTTAGTCGACTCCTAAATGCTTATCAATATAATAGATACACCCTTTTCAAGACAATTACATATGTATGTAAAAGAATTTAAGATGTACATTTTTATTAGGGTGATCAGTATTTTGTAATTGTCATAATCACAGTCTGGTTATAATCATGCTAACAAAGAGCTCTCATAAATAAAGATTGATTTATGCATGAAATATTTAAACTGGTGTATGAAATTTTGATTCAAAATCTTTTCTCTATGTATTAATCTACAATTCTCATTGATTGATGATGCCTATATAAAATAACCAAAATACTTTTGTGTTGTACTACTTGAATTTTGTTTATTTAAAATATGATTTCTCATTGAACTATTTTAATCACAGTTGTTGATTTTTTTTCTATAATGATAATGAATTTTAGTGGCATGTTTTAGATGGGAATTGATAGCTGGCAGGATTCCGGGCCGAACTCCAGAAGAAATAGAGAGGTTTTGGTTGATGAGGCATAGTGAAGTATTCCGTCACTTGAGGACAAAAACCAAATCTTAAGGAATTCACATGTTGCAAACATAACGTAAATGACACTTTGTCTCATACGATGTGTAAAACATGTCATTTGGTTTTTTCTAGAGGAAATTGCAAAAATAATTCTTGTGGTTTGTGAAATTTGGCAATATTTATCCTTAGCCGATACTACTAAAACATATCATTCCTACGAAGGCAAATGTCTATCACATTTACATCCCTCGTTAGATTTAACTAAAGGTCTATTGGTCATTTTTATCATGTTGAGTAATGGCATGGTAGTTGATTTTTTTTTTATTAATGTACTTTCAATTGACAAAATATGGTATGTTACTCTTCATTTTGCATTTCATATCAAATTCAATATATTTTTAGTAAACTGCAAAAATCATCCACGTGATTTGTAAAATTTGGCACTAATCATCCCTATCCAATACTATTGACATATATCATCTCTACGAGAGCAAATGTCTGACACATTACATCCTTTCCATCTTAAATGACAAATTTACCCTTATTTTACTTACATAAGTAATAGCTCAAATTCTTTGACACTCCTAAACAGGCAAACACCCTCTTCTTCTTCTTCTTCTTCTTCTTCTTCTTCTTCTTCTTCTTCTTGTCTCTTCTCATTTCAACTCACTCTCTATCGACAAATAAACACATACTCATCTTCTTCTTTACCTCCCCCAAAAAACACACCACCTCTACCACCACCATCTTCCGCCAACACCACTCGACTACCACGACCATCTGATGTCACCGCCACCGTAAACAACACCATACATCTACATGCAACAACCATCACCTCCAGCATATATTAGTAAGCATATACTTACTAATAAATAGACATAACTAACACATATAAGTGGTCAAGAAACCAAACCCTAAATTCCAACTCAAATTGATTTTTCTATTTATAAACCAACGAACAAAACTCTAACCTAGATAACAATTAAAACACAAAAATCAATGTCTATTAACTTATTATAGCGTTATTGTCTATATTGTACTAGAAGTAGACCTCATTGTACTAGTACATAACATGTAACTTTCGGTTATGATATATCAACCATAGATATGTTTTGTTTTACATGTTTTAGCATGCTTTATTTATAAGCTCATGTTTGATATCTCTTTTATTTACAGATAAAAGTTGGATACATAGAAATCGATGATATTTAACGGGACCAAAAAATCACAACACAACGTTATAACTTAATGTTTAAGCCTTTATAAAGGTTATTGTGATAATATTTCTTCTCATACTTGCATGTTGTATATTATATATCTAATATTAATTAACCTTTTTCTTACAGGTTCTTTTATCAAACTTTGGTTACATACGACATATCCTTTTTTTTTTTCTTTTTTTTTTGAACTTTAGGTTCAGTTAATATTACTTGGTTTGTAATTGTTGAAAGTGAGCGTAGTTTGTGAACATGTTTAAAAAGTTTAAAAAAAAAAAAAAAAAAAAAAAAAAAAAAAAAAAAAAAGGTAGCCCGTTCAACGCACGAGTATTGTACTTGTATGACGACATAAGGTTATTTGGTAAAACTAGCTGTAAAATGACAGTTGTAAGTTGAAAACTCGTACTGTAAGCTGATAACTAGTAGATGAGGATGATAACTACAAGTTGTTGCTATTTTGTTTTATGTTATTGTTTGGTAAGATAGTTGTAGTTGTATTTGTAAAGTGAAATGACCTAAAAGTACGTCTGCATAATTTGAAACGAAAAGAAAAATCATTAATAATTGATAAAATGCATTCCATATTGATGAAGGAGCCATTAAGGGGACGTTTGGTACGAGTGAATGACAAAGAATGGAAATGCAGCAGAGAATGGAATAACTAAGAAAGAGAATAAATCTATAGAAAGGAGATTGATTCACGTGTTTGGCACAATCATAGAATCAACATATGAAAAACGTTTCTCATGTTTGTTTATGTAATGCTAGAATGAGAAAAAGTCTAATATAATTAAATAATCATTTTCAACCATTGATTACATAAAACCATTTCATGAGTATTATATATTTGAGGTCATCAATTGCAAATGCTATTGAAAAAAACGCAACTTGTGCAAAAAAAATACTTTGTTGAACTTGAAAACTCAAATACAACATTACAACTTGTGGTGCTTTATATTACAACACAACATCAATTTACACACATACGTATAACATAAATTTGAAAGGAACGTAACCGATTAACAAAAAAAACTAGCATAAAATAATCAGTAGATACATTGTTTTTACTTTTTAAGATTAATATTATACAAGAGAAAAAATAATAATAAAATGGAGAGAGTTTAGGCTTGACATTTTATCAAACATGTGGCATGCACCATGAACATGAACACACAACATACTATTCTCCGATTATAATCAAACCCTACTTTTTGAGATGCAACAATGACCTTGTGAAAGCATGCTAATAAACAAATCCAGTATTCAGTTGATGATAAACCGGAATCAAAACAAACATGTTCTTTAGAAATATGTATTTCTAAAACATAAAGTCAAAAAACTTGTGTAAAAACAGTAATTAGCAGCGACCAAGAGCATTCTGCGTGTGGAGATTAGATTCGATGATAAACTAGAACGAAGTCCATAAATATACCGATTTCATTAAGGAATCATTTTGATTTAATGTAGAAAATGTTTGATTTGGTGGTGCAGGAAGGTTACAAAGTTGCAATCGCCATAGAAAAATTGGATATTTGGACTTAATATTGCACGTGAGCCAATCTATTTATACCCTTATTTTTGAATGAAATATCCCCATTCCCAGTGAATAAGATGGCGGAATGAAGAGATGTACAAATTTTGTTTCTTGGCCATTATCGTTTTTTTTAGACAATGAATAAGGTGGAATGAGAATAAGATTTTGATTCTCCATTTCCATTCCGTGACACAAACAAACACCCGGAATGCTTCAGATTTTCTTTCTCCTCTTTCCATTCCATCATACCAAACATCCCCTAAGTGTTTGTTTCATGGCAAAGAACATCACGAGTTCATATAGTGGTATGTAATTTGAATAAAGATGGAATTATTTGTAATAGAAGATGTTACAAGTTTAATCAATAAGTGTATTTGTTAAAAAAAATAACACAAACTAGATAATATGGCATATAATACATAATATGTTATTATTTTAACTATAAAAGGTTGAGATGAAAAGCATAAAAAATTCTAGTTCAAGAGAGAAAAGAGGAACATGTAATCACATGTTAATTAAATAGAGGATAATTAAGTAATTTCAAATTTAAACAACTAAAAAAATTAAAAAGTTTCATCTGTTAGCTTTTTGTTTAGAAAGCTAGATGTTTCAATAAAAGCTTGAAGTTGGTGTTAAAAAGCTCCATCCAAACAGATCCATAGACTACCCATGTAATCTCTACTACTTATAAGGAATGTATGTCTATTCTTGAAACTTAAAATGACTTAAAATTGAGTAATGTTAGTGAACTATTATACCATTGATTAAAAACGACAACACCATCTACACCTAGTTAATATTTTAAATATTGTTTCTGACTCATATACTTTTTTCTCATAATAACTACAAATTGAACTCGTAAGTTTTGCATCAAGGGTCAAACCAAAATCACTATTGTATGATTTAACTCGGGGGGTCGGATTTCAAGTGTAGTGTCGTTCTAAAAAAACCAAAATCACAATTTCGCAAATATAATTATTTGCCGTTATACATCATCGCTTTACGCGAATATTTGTCCAGTTTACTCAAATTAAATACAATTTTAAGCCCTAATTTAAGTTTCTTCAAAAAAATAACTATTTTATAAAATAGTTGACAAAATCACAACTTTTTAACACAAAATCTCTTCTTTAACCATTACTCAAGCACCAAGAAAGTTACCATATTAACCATACTTACTCAAAGTAACTTGTCATTACCAAAAGTCAAAACAATACTTTCCATCTAAATCCAAACCTTTGTCCCCTTTCACACATCCAAACCAACACATTTTCTCCTCCTCCATCATCTCCCCCCTAACAAACTGTTTCAACAACACTAGGGCCATTCACACACACAAAAATACATATTTATGATCAAATTGCAGACATTTTCACAAAATGTCTTTGAGTGGTGCAACATAACTATTTTTTGCAAAAAACTTGGTTTCTTTGACATGTTTGCAGGAAGTATGGAGGTTGTTAAGATTGGCAAGCAGACTGGAAATGTATGTGCTGTTAACAAGGATCAAGCAGATTGTTGACTTGTCAGCTTAAGGCGGGATGTTGAGAAATAAAGTCAACATTCAAGTCAACTCAACTAGGAGGACTAAAGTTGTCAATTTCAAAGTTGTTTATACTTTGATCAAGTTTGAAGGTTGTGTGTCAAGTGTATTATAGATGGAGAGCTAAAGTGAAAATGGTAGGTATATAATGTCTCGTCCGGATCTAAGGTTTCATCATTCATTCATTCACACATGTTATCTTATTTGATTTTCATACATTCTATTGTTCTCTAGTTTTGTATTGATATCATCTGTGATATCTTAGTCTGTATTGTTAGAGAATCAATCTCTTTATTTGATCCTTTGTTCTTGAGTGTTGAATGTATTTGTAGCGAGGTGTGATTGGTGTCCTTCTGAAGGACATCAATCTTTGTCTTTGTATTGTTGAGCTAACTCGGATGAGGAGGTTCTTTGATTGTTATTAATAAGATCACCAGAAAAAAGGTTAGTTGGGTGACTATATCTGTGTTCTTTACCATTTTTTACATAATTTATGTTTGTTTTTGTTGTAGGCATAATAGTCAATATGATAATAGTTACCAAGCAAAAAGGCCAACATTAAGCTCAAAGTGTGTTTCGATGTCACAATACCCGTAACCTTCAAACTTAGGCTTTCCTGTTGAACACAAATAAACCGTTAAAGAGCTCCGCATGTGATCAAACTCCCTATCCTTAAAGGTGTTTATGCGCTCAATTTGCTGCAAGCCTCTTGCATAACGGACCTCAAGATTTGAGCAAACGCGACGTTGTTGATCACCAGCAAATGATAAAAACATAATGACAATGGCAGAGTAGAAAAAACGGTTTGACATGCTAGAATGCAAGAGTGGTCAAGCCTTTTGTATGTGTTGTAGTGTGTGTTTTTTTACATCAAAGGTGTTTACAAATACACCTTTTTATAGCTTAAACTCAACCCTGTAAACATGATCAAAAGAAACAATGATCATGACAAGAAAATAGGAGGTGGTGGTAGAGATGGTTGCAAGTCATGGTTGCCATCCAAATCTCCTCGTACTCCTATTTTCTAGTTGACTTATTAGCCTACACACTTTTGGTTACTACATAAACATGTTGTACCACAAGCAAACACAATGTATATAGATTCTACACATATAGAGATAGTACATTATGCTTTATCATTTTAAACTTGCCAACCTTATCACGAAATTCCAACAATCCCCCACTAGGTTGGAAAGTTTTCTACTACTCTAATAGGTTGTGTTACGAAGGTGTCATTACGATTAAACCCCGTCTACTCAATGTATGCAAAAGGAAATCAATTGATTGGTGTCCGAAGATTAAACCATGAACCTTAATGATCTCACCGGCACACTTCTACACACTCCCCATCGTAACCATTACATTATCACTGAGTGATAATATAGCCATGCGCTTATCTCATTATTTATGAGCCTCTAAAAGAGAAACCACAACTCTCTATCCAAGGTGCCACCACATTTAGGTCATATAGGCAAAGTTACTCTAACATCTTCGTAGCTAATACACCTCAAAAGCTTCGTTAAGAGAAGAATCTCATCCTTTCTCAGCAACACCATGCTATCTAAGCTATACATGGGTTAATTTATCGATAGCATCTTCTACCAATTAATGACTTCTAGTACCCATTATACTCGTAATGTAGGAACACCACAATCAAGTTGGGTTTCTGTTGGGATTTATACTTGAGTTGATATTGACAAAATATGAAAGATAAAGAGAAGAATGCAAAAGACAAAGGACTTGCTTTACAAAGAAGTTATTTCAATATAGTCCTTCGTAGTATTTTGTAACCCTAGTTCTCTATTATATAAAGAGAATACAGGGAATAGGTTTATTCATTTATGTGTGTCACAATGTAAACCTAGAAAGGTGTGTGTGTGTAGAGACGTTTTATGGGAAAACGTCTAGGGTGATTAGTGTTAAGCCTCAACGATCTTAGATCACTGTTAGAGTGTAACCGTGCTACACTTGATCACGTAGCATTGGGGCTTTGGTGTATGTTAGAGTAGAGATGATGACGAAGAAACCTTGTTAATAATAACAATTGTGTTTTGATTATTCCGCTGCTTATTGTTATTGTTATTATTATGTCCTACACAGCCTAGATCAGATCTTAACAAGTGGCATCAGAGAACAGGTTGGCTTGTGATTTAGGGATCTTACAAGGTTTGGTTTGTCGAAGAATGAAGAAAAGAAGAAAAATTCGAATTTGGTTCAATTTTCGAAACTCACTGCAGGGCTATTTTTGAACGCCAATAACTTTTTGTTTAGCCGTTGGATCGGGCTAAAATTTTTTTGTGGAGACTCTCAGTATATCAATCTAACTTTTCACCGGAGGGATCTTGAATTGGAGCGCTTATGAGTAAGATATAGGTTGTCGGAAACTGCTGCAGAGAGAGGTAAAATATTTTGAATTTTTAGGGTTTTTATGATATGCAACTTCATAAATTCGTGTTTTCTGGATTTAATTCATTATGGAAGTCAATTAATTCATCTTGGATCAAAGTATGATTGATTTATTAGGGTTTGTTTCGTTGAATGGAAACTTGGTTTATACAAAACCCTAATCAGAACATGATGGTACGTTTTCTGAATTTGATGGGACTTATTACTGATGCTATTGCATAAACTACTAGTCTTGGTGAGTTGGTTTTTAATCCAACGATGAACCCTAGTAATTTACGCATATTGGATCTTGATAATGTTGCGTGATCTACTGGTCTACTGGTTATTTGATGCGCACTCTTCTCAGACCTAATGATGTTACTGGTTTTGTGACTAACTCTACTTCCCATTTGAGGTTACTGTATACAGGGGTAGACCTACTTGTGGAAGACTAGGGTTACTGGTACTACAAATAAGATTACTTGTTAAAAGTAATGAGTCTTGCATGTTCAACTATGGTTACTGCATGTAGTCTTCTTGAATGTAACACCACACATGGGATGAAAGCTGCTTTTAATGCTAAATAAGAAATTGATTTTATGTTGTCTTTTGCATGGTGTGATCGAGATTTTTTTTTTTGCTACCTGCTGATTGATTATACTTTATTGAAGTTTTGTGGGTCGGTGGAAGATACACGTAGCTGCTGATGTTGTTTATTTATTGTTGACAAGCGCATGATAGGATATTATAATAAGGTGGGACGGTGACCTATATTCTGATTAAAGACAAGTGATGTGTTGTCCTTTTCACTAAGTGGTCCAATGCAGATTGAAAAGGATTTGTCGATGGTGATACGGAATTAGTTTAAGATTATGCTATTTGCATGTGCACCTACTTATAATCTAACATGGGTCAATGGAGACTTTTGATGTTTTTGTGATTAGTGGGATTACGAGAATAATGAGGAGAAAAGAAAGTACAACGAATGTAAAAGTTTCCACTGCTCGTTCACGTTACCACTGCTAGCTTTAGCTCGTTTCCACTGCTTGTTCTATTTTACCACTGCTTCGTTACACATTTCCACTGCTGCCTATATCGTTACCGCTGCTAGTAGTAATCATTACACTGCTGCCTAATTTGTTTCCACTGCTCGTTTTGGTCATTCTTACTGGTTGTTCGTGTGCTTCAAGGTTCATATTGTTATCAAAATTAGCGATGTTCAATCGGTTATTGGAGACATGAGATATACAAAGTGAAGGGAAGCATGTATATTTGATTTGGAACAGGTGGTTCCAACACACACACACAGAAGAAACACACACACATATGATTTTTGGTTTATTTGTTCTTAACAGTTTCATGGCTCATTTTTATTTGTTCTAATTGGTTACGAAGAAAGGTTTTTATCACCTATTTGACGATGAAGTGGAGTTTCACAGGTTTGTGTTTTATCATACCTTTTCAGTGTGGGGTAACTTGTTCGTTCGTTCAGGTGACTACGAATTGACAAACACTTGAAGGAGTTACGTTATTGTGCTCAGTGTTTATTGTCAAGAGATTGCGATCTCCCTATACGTTAAGTATACGTTCGAAGTCAATTTTAGTACAAGATATAAGGCACAAGTTTGGGTTGTTCTACTTCAGCATCAAGTTGGTTATACTTAGTTTTCTTCATCAGTAATCATTACATGGAGCCTACATTCAACAAATGGTTAACATATGGGTTTCATGGGAAGCTTAAGTGTTTAAATGTTTAACCATTTATTTGTTACATCGAGGTGAAGGTTTTTACTACTGCTGGTTATTATTACTACTGCTAGTTTTGATTTCTATTGTTTCAAGTTCATTTAAAGATGCGAAGAACTTAATTGTGGGCGATTTTGAAACATTGGAAAGATGGATTGGTCGAGTAATATTGATTCGTGGTTGTGAAGATCAAGATTGCATACATTTGTCCCCTATTTGATGATGACAAAAAGGGGAAGAAGAATATTTTTGAAGATTGAAACTTGTAGAGCCTTGGTGATATAGCATGGTTTAAGGGGAAGTTCGTTTATCTTTCATATATATTAGCTTCAGGGGAAGTTCGTGATTACTTGGTTTTGTCATATCAACTAGGGGAAGATTGTTGGGATTTATACTTGAGTTGATATTGACAAAATATGAAAGATGAATGACTTATGAAGACAAAGAGAAGAATGCAAAAGACAAAGGACTTGCTTTACAAAGAAGTTATTTCAATATAGTCATTCGTAGTATTTTGTAACCCTAGTTCTCTATTATATAAAGAGAATACAGGGAATAGGTTTATTCATTCATGTGTGTCACAATGTAAACCTATAAAGGTGTGTGTGTGTAGAGACGTTTTATGGGAAAACATCTAGGGTGATTAGTGTTAAGCCTCAACGATCTTAGATCGCTGTTAGAGTGTAACCGTGCTACACTTGATCACGTAGCATTGGGGCTTTGGTGTATGTTAGAGTAGAGATGATGACGAAGAAACCTTGTTAATAATAACAATTGTGTTTTGATTATTCCACTGCTTATTGTTATTGTTATTATTATGTCCTACACAGCCTAGATTGACTTCGAACGTATACTTAACGTATAGGGAGATCGCAATTTCTTGACAATAAACACTGAGCACAATAACGTAACTCCTTCAAGTGTTTGTCAATTCGTAGTCACCTGAACGAACGAACAAGTTACCCCACACTGAAAAGGTATGATAAAACACAAACTTGTGAAACTCCATTTCATCGTCAAATAGGTGATAAAAACCTTTCTTCGTAACCAATTAGAACAAATAAAAATGAGCCACGGCTACCACGGCTAGTGACGATCTTAACAGTTTCCACAACTAATCGATTCTAAATGGTTTCTAACCCATGCCTCTAGCAACTCTCAATAAGTATCTCGTCATAGACTTATAGGAGATATCTGACAAGTCTCTCAATTTTTTGTCAGTCACACCGCAAAACACTTACTAAGTCTCTCGTCAGAGACTTAGTGGTGTCAAAATCAAGTTTCTTGATCACTTGATGAACATGTCGATAATGGTACCATTCTCGTTAATTTGTCTAGCCATTGCATCACAATGGAATTTAAGGCATTGGATCTTTAATCAATTCAAACACCTCGATAGCCACATCGCATAAGATAACCTCAACTTCCTTCATGAAGTAAAACTACATTTTTTTTCTTGCGCGGTTAAGAAACAACTCATAGTGTTGGTGGAGAAATTCACTGACGGGTGGATTCGAGTTACAATCTGAGACTCTAATCACTTTGTACCCTTCCAATACGTAATTGAATGACTTTATTTTGACTATGCATGGCAAATTAGCTAAAACGTGTAGCAGACACATCAAGCACCCCCACCATTTTGCATATCCTAGTAAGTCACTACTCAAACCATAGTTCGATGACAACTAGCCTACTTGCATAGTTGATTTGGGTATCATCTACCACTTAGTTGCAAAATTTAACTTTGGTTTGAATGAATACCCAAAAACATTGGCTCGTGTTTGAATCAAATTGCTTTGAATATCTCAATCCTACAAGAGTGAGCATTGCAATAAAAGTATATAAAATCTAGCATATTCTTTATGTTTAAAGATATCATTCTTATAAAAATACCAGTGGTGGTTTGCATCAATCAAAATATTAATAACTTCATGTTTAAGCCTTTATAAAGGTTATTGTGATAATATTTCTTCTCATACGCATGTTGTCTATTGAATATCCAATATGTTAAAAAAATTATTTACACTAGCATGGTACCCGCGCAAAGCAGCGGATTCGGAGACGAATGTTGTTTAACGATTTTTTAATTTTATGTTATTTTTGCAAACATTGTTTAACGATTTTCAATAATAGATGATAGTTTCTAAAGATTGATATTATTAAATTACATTAATTGCAAAATAAATTATGACATTAAATTAGAGGGCTGTTACAACTCTACACATTTAAGACACTTAATTTTCTAAGTCTTCCATTATTAGTAATTGTGTTATCTGAATTTTTTAAGTCATTCATTTTAGGAAAATCTGATTATACTGTAGTATAAATGTAAAGAGTAAAAATTGACTGATTGCACAACCTTTAAAATCTTTATTCAAACTTTGGACACATATGACATACTTATGCTATTTTTTTTCCAACTTAAGTTCAGTTAATATTATTTGGTTTGCAATTGTTGCTAGTATGCGTTGTTTTGTGAAAATATTTTTAAAGTTAAAAATGTGATGTTTATAACGCACAGGTATTGCATTAGTTATGATAATAATGACAAAGATTACCCATGTAATTTACTAAAATTAAAAACATTTTTAGGTCCTGATTTAGTTTTCTTCAAAAAATATTTTTTCTATAAAATAATCGACAAAATCACAACTTTTTAACACAAAATCTCTTCTTTACCCATTACTCGAGCACCAAAAAAAAGTTACCATATTAACCGTACTTATTCAAAGTAACTTGTCAATACCAAAGTCAAAACAATACTTTCCATCTAAATCCACACCTTGTTCCCTTTCACACATCCAAAACAACAACACATTTTTTGCCCACAAGTTCTCTGACAACTAGTCATTCTCTATTTCTTTTGTATATTCTAATATTAAATATTATACTAAATTTAAATATAAATATTTAAAAATATATATAATTAATAAAATTAAATATTTTCTCTCTCCTATCAAATCCTAATCCAATACCAAATCCTAATCCTATTCCATACCTACCAACAAACCAAACGCACCCTAACTTGTCATTACCAAAAGTCAAAACAATACTTTCTGTCTAAATCCAAACCTTTGTCCTCTTTCACACATCCAACACAACACATTTTCTTTTCTCCTCCATCATCTCCCTCCCCCTAACAAACTATTTCAACAAAATTAGGGCTCATCATTCATATACACAAAAAACACAAAATGCATAATTCAAATCAAAATATACCTTCACCTAAACACAGTCACGGTGGATTTGCTTCCGCCTTCAACGACACTAATTTCTTCTATCAGATTTTTAGAATTGAGATTTTTACGGAGCCGTTAGATTGTAGAAATGACAGCGACGGTGGTGGTGATGGTTGTACCAGGTTAGCGGATTGGGCGCGGAATCGGAAACGACGTCGTGCTGGTTTTAAAAAAGATAACCATGAGCTTTTATATTATTTTTTAAAAACTTTTTGTAATGAAAGAATAATTGATGCATATGCTAATTTTATATTTTTTATATAAATGTGTATGAATTTTTCGGAGGTTAGATTATTTGTATGAGTACTGTGAGAGGCGTTGTTGTTCGATATTTCGAGACTGTTAGTTTAGAACTATTTAGCGTTATTAATATTTATATAAATGTACGTGAATGTTTTAAAACTAGCTAGTTAGTTGTTGAGAACGAATATTGAAGAAATAGGATTAATTACCTTTATCAATAAATTCTGAGACCGTCTATTACAACAATGTTAGCAAGTAATCTTCGTCTTTATTTTTACTCGGTTTCTAAACTGAAAAAAAGCATATTATTCAAAAATGTATACAAATAATTTAAACATCATTTTAACGAACTTAACATAAAATAAGGTAAATAAGTAAAAATCATTTACAAACCTGGAAATAAGGAGGATAAGAAGCTATACTCTTAGTTTCAGCAAAGATTGGTTTTTGAGTCGACATTTTTGTGAATTAGGGTTAGGGTTTGAGATTGAATTGCATGTGAAAGTGAGAATGTGAAGAAGATGAAAATGAATGGGGGTTTATGTACGAGGGCAGTGAAATATGATTGGTTGAGACGACTGCACACTGATTGATGTTAGATTGAATCTTGATCATTGGATTAAATTTGATGAGATTTGATCTATGGTTGTGAGATGATGTTTAAATTTGATGGTTGGGTTAGTTGTGTTTCAATAAATTTACTATATATATTGATTTGCAATAAGACACGATCTATGGTTGGATTAAAATTGATGGTTGGGGTAGTTGTGTTTTAATAAATTTACTGTATCTGTTGATTTGCAATAAGACGCAACTTACGCATGCAAAAAATGGGAATTTCTGATTTCGCATATAAGATCCGAAACACACATCCCTAAATCATACTTTGCTTCACAATTACGTGCTCACAATCACCGTCCTAACAGACTCTAGTTCAATTATACACCTGCAATGAAGTTATGGTTAGGGTTTTGAACAAATCTGGTGTGTGTGTGTGTGTGTGTGTGTGTGTGTGTGTGTGTGTGTGTGTGTGTGTGTGTGTGTGTGTGTGTGTGAAATTAAAAGTGAAAACATGAGAAGTTAATCTTATATAAAAGATTGGATAAATTATTGTTTTGACCTGATGATTGACCAGAATCTGAATTGAATTGAATTTGAATCAAGGTATTATTATGAGTGTGTATGTTCGGATGATGAATTTGGGGGAAAACAAAAAGTGTTTTTTTTTTTTTTTTTTTTTTTTTTTTTTTTTTTTTTTTTTTTTAACATGAATGGTGTATTTTACTATTGTATTAGTGTACTAGGAGTTAAGTAGAACTCATTATACCATAATTCATTACATAACATGTAACTTTCGGTTGTGATTGCATACAATCATAGATACATGTTTCTTGAACCTATTCATGTTACATGTTTAACCATGTTTTATTTATAAGTGCATGTTTGATATATCTTTTATTTATAGTTAAAAGTTGGACAAGTAGAAATTGATGATATATAACGGGACAAAAAATCACAACACAACGTTATAACTTCATGTTTAAGCCTTGTAGGACCTTAGATATATCAACTTTTAACACAAATATAAGCACTAGATGAAGTAAAGATGGTGACTTGATGTTATATATGTGTGGCGTTAATATTGAAAGAGAATGATAAGATGAAGAGAACTTTTATTAATAAAACACATACAATACACACACAAGCACACACCTCAAATGAGCTTTGAGGTGTTTATATAGTTCTTAACATGATGCCTTAAGAGGCTTTCCATGGGCTTGGTCTTGGGCTTGGTTTCCTTTTACATATAAAGGTTTACATTACATAACACATGACATATTAGCTTACCAAGACCAAGGCCCATTGACTATTCTTATAACAAAAACTACGACACATTACAACGTTACAATAAATGAGAATGACCATCACTTTTTAATATAATTTTTTAATGCTAACAATCTCCCCCTAAGGGGTGGTCATTCGAATGATGCTCCACGTGATTAGGTCTTCTTTGTTCTTTGTTGTTGACCATCGTGTGTCGTAGCAGAATAGTCTTTAGTCTTTGTTCCTTCATGCTTTGTGATCTTTGATGACTGACTTTTCATCGTTCTTTGTTCCTTTGTGATGTGGAGCAATCTGCCTTTCGTCACTTCTGCGTCTGTGGTGGTTGTTCGCCATTCCAACATGCTCATACATCTTTGGACATTGATATTCATATGCACGTAGTTCCCTTTCTTTCACTTTGATCTTTAGTCTTTATACTTTGTAGATTCTTCTTTTTGGCATAGAATCTTTCTTTGAACTTTGTGTTGTATAGGTCTTTGAGGGAGCTTTCTTTAACTTCCAGATGTATGTATGAGCATGCGGAATCTGTCGCCATGGAGGTGATGTGTAGCTGCATGAAAACAGTTAGCAATAAATCAACCGGTACTTACAGGTTCGAATTAGAGATCGTCAACAGCATAGTGTGAAGACTCCTTCTAACCCTTACCAAGGCCGTTCCCATGTCAGATACTCTCGAGAGAGCTTACAAGACCTACTTAGTAGCTCAATGACTGGGTGAGTCGCTAGGGATCACTCTACGACTGTAGACCATTTGAAACCACCGCGAACACTAAGCGTAACCCATAAGGAATTACCGAAGTGACCTGCTGTCAGGGCTGTTTGATGTTGACCCTGGCAGGAGTTTCCATTCAATCATTGAGAAACACTTGTGTGAATTCTCTCATAAATGTTCTGGCAGATTGCTAAGATCTGCGTAGGACTCTTAAGTTTACATCTGGCGTCCTTAATGATGAACAACCAGTGTAGAAATATCATGTGTTCCTATGAGATCTTTTGATGTATCTCGGGGCTCTAGACTCGATAAGTGCACATTTGGTTTCCTATGCGGAGATTAGGGAAAGGTCTCCTGCTTCAATATCAACCATCTCTATGAGACAAGTCGATAGATTACACCGGTTCCCCGTGAGAATGAAACAAGCTCTTTTAAGAGAACTTGAGTGGTTAAGAAGGTTTAGTGCAGTGCGTCACTGGGTCCATGACGTCTTTATCTTCAATACCGGTGTCACCTTAGTAACGACCAGTAGCATACGAATTGAACCCGGTGTCTGCCCTAAGGTTGAACATTTGGAGGGCTATTTCTTTTCACCCTTTTTCATAACTTTTCTTTTTAATTCTTCAACCCCTTCTTTTTCCTTTCTCATTTTCTCCTTTTTTCAATCATACCTAAGGACTTCTAATTCTAATCTATTGGATTTGTCCTTGGGTAGATCCCTCCGGCTCTGGCGGATCATAGGACGGTTTTCCCTAAACTTAGTCACCTTATAACTCCATGACTATCCTATCATTGCCATGAAACCGTTTATTGAAAATCTCTCAAAGTGTTTATGATAATAAAACACATTTTTGTTACCACTTCGAGAGTTTTGCAATTTTGAAGGACTCCCCCTTCACATGTGCTCATGTAATTTTTAAGAAATTTGCACATGCGGGAGGAGTTTGCACTTTTTGAATTGATCCACTTTCAGTGAACATGACCGATTCGAGACACGCTTACATCACTAGTTAGACTAGCTTGAAGTTATTACCCGTCCTGGTCAAGTCTAAAGAAAGTCTCTCGATACGGTACATTCTACTCAGACAAGTCCTATTCGAGACACGCTTACATCACTAGTTAGACTAGCTTGAAATTATTACCCGTCCAGGACAAGTCTTTTCGATTACTGACATTTTAAGCTTCGTCAATTCATTGGTACTTTCTGAGTCGAGCTCTTTCGAGATTCAGTCACAAACTTTAAACATCTTTGATCACATTTTAATCATGTCTTCTCCCCCTCAAAAATAGCATATTGTGATATTTTTTATATCAACAGATTAAGAAAAGGCTTTTCAGAGAGAAAGACAGATTCATTTTGCATGAATTTGGAACAATTTTGTTTTTGTACTCCCCCTTAATGATAGCACATTTTAAAATCAATTAAGGGTTTTGAGGGAGTTATCTTGAGCACTCATTTGAAAGATTTTGAGAAATCTTTTGAACAATCTTGAAAAAGTGCTCAAGAATTGTATTTTGAAAAACGAGTTTACGTTTGAAATCCTTTTCGTTTGTTTATACTCGAACTTTTGAAAATGATTTCATCTTTGAACGTACGAGTCCTTGATTTGAAAATAATCAGAAGTCATCATTTAAGCTCGGGTTTCGTACTGAAGTATACGAAAGCCATTGTGAAGAAACTTTTTAGAAACGACATGTTTTAGAAAATTTTTTTAAAGAACTCCCGTTCAAGCATCTGTACATGTCCGTATCATTGTTGAATGACATTTCTAGAAACGTACAGAATATTGATTTATACGAGAGACATGTCGTGAGAAGAATATTTTTGGATTTTTTGATTTTATATTGTTTTTGTATTTTTTTTGAAAATTTTATATTTTTGTATTTTGTTTTTGTTGGTTTTTCAAATTTTGTATTTTTTTTTTCAAAAATATTTACAGCGAAGCGATTGTGAAAACATTTTTCAAGAAGATTCGAGAAGACGTTCTAGCTCCTCAGAAGTTAGGCTTCGCATGCCAATTCGTCGAACTAAATAGTCAAACCGTTCTTTTGGAAGGGCTTTAGTAAACAGATCGGCGAGTTGGTAATCAGTCTTAATGAAAAATAATTCAACAGTACCCTCTTCCACGTGTTCTTTGATGAAGTGATAGCGGACTTTGATATGCTTCGTCTTAGAGTGATGTACGGGATTGCACGAGATGGCTATGGCACTTTTTGAGTCACAATACATAGGTATTCTGTCAAAAGTAAAGCCATAATCTGTGAGTTGTGTCCGCATCCAAAGAACTTGGGCACAACACGCAGATAGAGACACATACTCGGCTTCGGCGGTTGATAGTGCACTACAATCCTGTTTCTTTGACGACCAGCTTACTAGCTTTTCATCCAAAAATTGTGCTCCACCTAATGTACTCTTTGCTGTAACTTGGTCACTGGCATGGTCTGCATTTGAAAATGCTGTCAGATTAAACCCTGAATCCTTCGGATACCAAAGTCCCATGTTAATGGTGCTTCGTAGGTACCGAAAGATCCGTTTAACCTCTTTGAGGTGAAGTTCGGTAGGCTTTGCCTGAAACCGTGCTAACAAACAAACAGCAAATTGAATATCGGGTCGGCTAGCAGTTAGGTACATGAGAGAACCGATCATGCTCCGATATTTTTTCGGATCGATGGGTTTTCCAAACAAGTCAGCACCTATTTTTGGTGAAGTGACCATTGGTGTACCAACAGAATCACAATTTTCCATTCCATGTTTTTTCAAAATCTCTATTGTATATTTAGCTTGATTGATAAAAATACCACGAGGGGATTGATGTATTTGTAAACCAAGAAAGAATTTTAGTTCCCCCATCATGGACATTTCAAATTTGCTTTTCATAAGATTTTCAAAATGTTTTGAATGGTTAGGATTGGTTGATCCAAAAATAATGTCGTCCACGTAAATTTGAACGATCAAAATGTCATTTTTGAATTTTTTGATAAACAAGGTGTCATCAACTGTTCCTTTTGTGAAATTGTTTTTAAGCAAGAAAGATGATAGTTTGTCATACCACGCTCTTGGAGCTTGTTTTAAACCATAAATTGCTTTCTTAAGCTTGTAGACGTAGTCTGGATGATCTTTGTTGATGAATCCCTCTGGCTGACTCACATACACTTCTTCTTTCAGAGTTCCATTCAAGAAAGCAGTCTTAATATCCATCTGATAGATTGTGATGTTTTTGTGAGCTGCATAGGCTAAGAAAATCCGGACTGCTTCAAGTCTAGCTACAGGCGCGAATGATTCCTCGAAATCTATCCCTTCTTCTTGTGGATAACCTTTAGCCACGAGACGAGCTTTGTTGCGAATAACAGTCATTTCCTCATCCAGTTTGTTCTTCCACAACCACTTGAGATCAAGAACACGTATATTAAGTGGTCGTTCAACAAGTTCCCAACTGTCATCTAAATCGTATTGAAGAATTTCATCCTGCATCGCTTCTATCCAAGGGTATTCTGCCATTGCTTCTCGAATGTTCTTTGGTTCTTTGAGGCTGATTGAGCAAATGTAAATGCACAATTCGAGATCGGTGGCAAGTTGTCTCCTTGTCTGAACTGGGTTTGAAGGTTCACCAATAACATGTTCTATTGGATGGTCTTTTGTCCATTGAAACGTAGAAGGGTACCTTGGGTTTAACGAATGTGTGTTAGATGGTTCTTGTAACCTTGAAGAAGATTCAGCAGAGTCTGTTGCAAATGGGTTTTCAAATACTTCTTCTTCTTCTTCTTCTAACGCAACATCGTTTGAATTATTTGTAGGTTCTTATTGAATATTAGTGTTTTGATTTTGCTCATCAACTCTTGGTAGTTCAGTTTCAATTACTAGAGTTGCTTGAGTAGATGTAGATGATGTGGAGGTAGTTGGTGCTTCAGCTTCGATTGTTGTAGATGCATCCTGTGGTGGTGGTGGTGGTTGATGGTTTTGAGCGGGTGCAGCGGAATGTTGTGGAGATGCATTTGTCAAAGTTCCACCATAATATTCATCAAACATTAACTCGAAGAAATTTTCCAGTTCTTGTTCTGAAGGTTTATCCGTGTTTGTTGACTGAGCTCCTTGAGGCACGAGTCCTGAACTGATGTGTCCAGAAGTCTGTTGGTTTGGTGCGGGTCCTAATCCGTTATGATTAGAAGCCATTGGATTAAGCGCGGGTTCTAGAGCGTATCTCTCAGAAGCCATTTGTGAAATCTCGTCAAACTTCACATTCATTGTCTCCATTATCTTTTTTGTTCTTCTATTATACACCCTGAATGCCCTCGAGTTTTCTGAATATCCAATGAAGATACCAATATCACCCTTAGCTTTTCACTTCCCTAGATCTTCTCTGTCATTCGTCGGATAGCACAAAGCGCCAAACACGTGAAGGTAAGAGATGTCAGGTTTACGGTTGTTCACTAGCTCATATGGGGTTTTATTGAATCTTGGATGTACTAGGGATCGGTTTTGAGTAAAACAAGCAGTGGTTACAGCATCAACCCATAAGAATAGTGGTGCACTAGAAAAAATCAGCATTGTGCGAGCAGCTTCCACAAGAGTTCTATTTCTTCTTTCAACTACCCCATTCTGCTGTGGAGTTCTAACAACTGATGTTTGGTGTGTGATTCCAACATCTTCAAGGTAAGTTCTTAACTCCTGGTTTGTAAATTCTGTGCCATTGTCTGTTCTTATAATCCTTACTGGAGCTTGAAGTAGAACTTGAATACGCTTCAGAAAGGTGATGATGATGCCTGGTGCTTCGTCTTTTGATCTCAAAAACTTTACCCATGTATATCTTGAATAATCATCAACAATAACAAGAATATACTTCTTCCCATTAATGCTTTCAACTCTCATTGGGCCACATAAGTCCATGTGCAACATATGTAACCTTGCTTCCGAACTAGGTATGGTTTTGGGTTTATATGATGCTCTTTTACTTTTTCCTTGTTCGCATAATGGACAAAGGTGTTCCTTGGTGTATTTGAACTTAGGAAGTCCGGTGACGATGTTGTCTTTTGCTAACTTGTTGATCGTGTCGAAATTGAGATGGGATAATCTTCTATGCCACAGCCAGGACTTAGTTTTGGTTGCCCTTGTCATAAGACAAATTGGTGATGTAGAAGCCATTTGGTTGATGTTAATAGCATACAAGTTTGTACCACGATTACCAGTTAAGAGATCATCACCAACCAAATTTCTAATAAAAACCGTGCTTTTCCTGAATGCAACTTCTAAATCTGCATCACAAAACTGCCCAACTGAAAACAAGTTGTGTCCCAATCCTTCGACGTAGTAAACCCGAGTGATTAAAAAATTCCCAAACCGAAGATCTCCATAACCCTGAATAGCTGCTACATGATCATTTCCAAATTGTACAGTTCCCATGAATTTCCAGACGAAATTGATCAGCAGCTTTAAATTCCCGGTCATGTGCTTGGAGCAACCCGAGTCGACGATCCAAAGACATATTTCGATAACCTGCCAAGAACAGAAGAGTTTGTATTTGGAAACCGTTTTAAATTTGGTTCCATGGGGTTAGGAGTAAATTCCGAATCACACACATCAAAGGTTGCTACATGTTTATTTTGAACAACTTCTAATTTTCCATTCTGAAGAATGAACTCTCTACCCTTTGGTATCCACATACAAAACTTAAGGTAGTTCCTAGGCATTCGACTACTAGTGGTAGACCTAAAGCGTGCAACTAATCTTTCTATAGATCTAGATCTAGCACTAGGTCTTTTTGGAACATTCTTCTGTTCAGGCGTAACATTCACATTCTTAGAAACACATTCATCATGAACATCATTAATTAAACATTTCTTGCATATTAAACAAACAGAGTCATTACATGCATTAGAACCAGTACTTTCGACATTACATTCAGAGGAATCATGTTTCTTATTACAAAGCGATAAATTCCTAGGGTGTTCTTCTACTTCTTCAACTTTATTCTTGCTACTACTCGTAGAGGCAGACGAGACTCTATTGTTCCTTGTATTGCTCCTAGGCTTTAGTCTGCTGCTCCTAAAGGTGCTTTCTAATCCTGTAGAAGGTAAGGCACACGCATTAGGATTTATATTGTTGTCCTTTTTAGCATCACTAGACTCTTTAGAATTATCCTTTTTGCACGCATTTGTCCTAGAAGTGGATGCAGACGCATTAGTGGGACTAATCCTAAAAAGGCCAGGTGCTATCACTTTAGGTTTATCGACAACCAATTTTCCTTTATCAACAATCTTAACATTTTCACATTGCTTGGGCAAGGGTCTTGTAGTGACTGGTTTTGTCAAATCCTTTTTCTCATCGACTTTTGGAGCAAACTGAGAAATTGACATTTTTGGTTTTTGAACCGTGTTTGAAACATTTGGTTTCTCCGAAGTCAATGGTTTTGAAAACTTGGTTTCCTCACCCTTTCCTTTTTGATTTTCAAGCTGAGCCCTCAAAAGATCATTTTGCTCTTTCATGTTCTTTAAGGCACGCTCATACGACAATTTGTCATACTTGCATTCTTCCTTTTTTTGATCAAGTTGTTTAAAATATGACACATTTTCTTTTTCAAGCTTTATAAGAGCATTTTCATATTTTGAAACAATTGCGGAGGTCTCAACTCTTAGTCTTTCATCGTCTTGAACAGAATATGTTTGTAAAATGATGGACATAATATCAGTGGTCATAACAGCTTCGAAGAGAGAATCATTTAGGTTTTCCAAAACATTCATGTTTTCACGAGTATCATTAGCTTCGTTTACCAGGGATTTGTGGTCCTTGACAAAGTGGGCCATTTCTTTTAAGAAAGCTTGTTCAAAATGGATTACCCTCGCACTGATGTTATTCAGTGGGATAGTAATTTCGTTTTCAAAAACCTTTTTCTGCTCAATATAAAAACTGGAATGCCAGTTGTTAATACTGATTGTAGTTTTAGAATTAACAATATTTTGAAGTTCTTGAATTCTCTTTTTAACGTCATCCAAAATGTCTCTAGCCTCACTTGTATTAAAAGTGTTGTTAGAAGACATTTGTTCCATTTTTGAATGAGATTTGGAAACAATTACTTTCTTAGAAAACATCTTTGAGAATGGTTGTTTTATGGAAAACACAGATGGTTCTTTTTGTGGAACAAAAGTAATTCCCGAAAGTTTGTTCAATTTGTTGTAATCAATGGGTTTCAAATCCTTTTGTTTCATTTTATTTATGCTCTCTTCGACATGTTCTATCGTTTGCACAGAATCCCGAACGACGGGAGGATCATGTTTAGTGTAAATCACATTACCATTATACAAAACATTCTGTTCTTGCTGAGCTTTCTTGAGATTACTGGGGGTGTTGTTACCAAGAGCCACTTTATGTTTCGTATGGTAAATCGGATTAGTTTGATTTGAAATCATTTTCATTGTTTGACTTGACTGACCCGACTTAACCACTAATTCTTCTAAATGTGCAATCATGTGTTCTGACTCTACGATTTCGGCCAAAAGTTTGTCTTCTTTCTTTGCAAAGTCCTTTTTCAGCTCGTCCCTTTCTTTTTCAAGATTGGTATAAGCTGATTTTTGTTTAGAAAGTTGGTTTTGTAAATCAGAAATTTCCGCGTTTAAAGATTTTATCTTTTTGAAAGAATTAACATCAAGTGTATCAAACTTGAGTTGCAATTGTTTTTCCCTTGAAACGGAATTTTGATAACCAGTTTCTAATTCAGACAATCTTTTGTTATGAAATTCAAAAGCTTTAACGTTTTCTTTGTAACTCTCAAGCTCAGCGGTCAATTTAACATTCGCGGCCTTAACATCACAATTGACCTTTTTCACATTCTCAATTTCAATACGACAATTATTCAATAATGATTCAAACAAAGCACGTGCTTCCTCATCATTCTCAGCATGCTGTGAAACGAAGCCCCCATTATGATTCACATCTGGAGTCGCTGAAGGAGTATTGCTACTACTTGGCGTGTCCAGGAATGTATCATAAGTAGATGCCTGCTTCTCAAAATGTTGTTCCTCATGAGGAGACATATCAAATATATCATTATTGTGACATGTGTTGAAATTTGATACCTCAGATGGTGCATTGGTGTCATAAACAGGAAGTGTATCAGAATCCGTGTCATACTTAGCTTCCTGAAGATTCGCCATGAATATGCAGTTCGCATCGATATCCTCTCTATCTTCCATGTCATCCATAAGAGCCATAAAATCATTCTCCTCTGCGTTCAACTGGAACCCTGCCTCATTCTTTTGTGCCAACAGTAATGCTTTCTGCAAGTACGCTGTGTCTTTCTTGTTCGGCTTAGTAGGACAGTTCCTTGCCATATGACCTACACCCTGACAGTTGAAACACTTTACCGGATTACCCTGATTCACATTTCCCAAATTCCCAACTACTGGAGCTGCAACATTTCTATTCTGATTACCCATTGCCTGATTACCAACATTCCGACCCCTCTGATTTCCAACAAACTGACCCATCTGATTCCCTACATACTGACCATGCTGATTCCTTGCATACTGACCTGCATTCTGCATATTCTGATTGCCCATATTAAATCCAGTAGCATATCCTTGCTGATTCCCATAAACTCCAACCATTTGGCCTCCGTTGCCCATATTGAAACTCGGCTGAGCAATCTGCTTGTTGCGAGTGTTTGATGAAATCCTTTGGTTGTTGTTTGTTGGTGTAGAATAACGTCCTTGGAATGCCTTTGACAGAAAAGCAAACGCTTGGGTCAATGCTGCAGTAGCTTCATCATTTTCAGTGAATTCTGGTTCTTGGAATTGTTGGTATTGCTGTTGTGGAATAACATGTTGTTGTTGCTGTGGGTAGAACTGTTGTTGGTAGACCGATGTTGTTTATTGAATGTATGAAGGTTGCATGTAGTTGTGAGTGGAAGATGATGATGGTTGTTGTGTGTTCACTGGTAGCGGTGTTGATGTAATAGCAATTAATGCAAGAGGATCATGATTCTTTGCCAATCTTTCTTTCCTTACTTCATTAGCCTCAGCTTGGTTTTGCTTCAAGAAGTCATAGAGTTGATCATAATTCACCTTATGTAAATCCTTTGTTTGATTGACAATTGTAACATAACGACCCCATTCTTCTGGAAGGTTATTGATGAATTTGATGTTTGTTGCAATTGTTCGAGGTGTCAACTTGTTTCTGATTAACTCATTCATCAAAGTGCAAAACCTTGTGTAGTAGGATTCAATTTGTTCACCTTTAGCGGATGTGAAATTCTCCCATTCAGTAAGAAGTTTGTTCTCAACGTCTTGTTGTCCAATCTCTGTTCCATGACATATCCTTCTAACACGTTCCCACATAGCATAAGCAGTTTCACAGCTGTCGACCACAACAAAGATCTCCCGTGGTAATCCAAGTTGGATTAAATGCATTGCCATATCATCTGCGGCGATCTGCTTCTTGTCTTCCTCTGTGTAATCTGCTTCTGTTTGTTCACGCACGAATGGTTGAGTAGGAGGTGTTGTATTTGGATTACCTTCAATTTGAACTTGTCTTGGCTTGAATGGACCATTTGTAATGGAGTTGATCATTAATTTACCATCAGGTTTTGTTTTGATGTAACGAAGCATGCGGCTTGTCCATGAGAGATATCCACCTTTTTCAAGCATTGGAGGTCGGTTTTTCGCACCGGCTGCATGAATATCTTGCTGAGTAGCCATTGATGAAGTGTAGATTGATAAAATTGATACTTGGATCGATTCAACGAAGTAGGAGTTGTGTTTAGTGTAAGTTGATGCAAGTTTGGATGGTGAAAAATTTGATCTAAAACCTTAAAACCTCAATAACTTCTTCCCGGAGCATTTTTAGGCCTCGAAACTTGGGTTGAATGAATAAATTTATTTAACGTCCTTCTTCTCTGTTTCATGGTCGTTTTGACAGCTAATTCGTCGAAAATGGAGTTACGGTTCAAAAGTTATGGCTGTTTGAAGTTTGGTTGTCAAAAGTCAAAAACTTACGCGTAAAATCATGAACTTATGCGTAAATAGTGAATACTTACGCGTAAGATGTTATGCGTAACCTTTAAGTTATGCGTAAGATCTAAGGTTATGCGTAAACAATATTGTTTATGCGTAGACTTTGATTTTACGCGTAAACTTAGAGTTTATGCGTAAGAATGTTACGCGTAAGGTTTTTTCAACCAAATTGATCTCTCAAACTTATCCAAGCTTGAAAGATATCCCGTGTCGAAGTATTCCACAAACTTATCCAAGTCAGGGAAGTACTGAGTAATCTCTGATCGTTGAAGAAAACTTATGCGTAGGATCTTTTGCGTAGAAAACTTATGCGTAGGATCTTAAGCATAGATCTTATGCGTAGGATTTCACCTTTTGCGTAGGAACAAACTTAAGCGAAGGATCTTATGCGTAAGAACACAACTTATGCGTAGGAAGAGGGGTTTGACCAAGCTTATGCGTAGAAAAGGGGTTTTGACCTCAAACTTATGCGTAAACAGTACTATTTCAGCCAAAAAGTGGGATAATGCTTGTCCTTTCGTACTTGTTACGCGTAAGATTGCCAAAAGCTTCAAAAAATCCGATTTTTCCACAAAAAACTTGATTTTCACTCGATTCTTTTGATCAAATCTTTCCCAAAACACTTAGAAACACTAAAACTTCAATAAAGACTACAACTTTAGCACTAAAAACACGTAAAAAATCAAAACTTTTAAAGAAAAGCCCACGTTTTTAAAGAAAAAATGCAACTTTAAAGAGAAAGTTTGATAAATAACGATTTCCACACACTCCTAAATCATTGTTAGGCGATTGATACCACTTGTAGGACCTTAGATATATCAACTTTAACACAAATATAAGCACTAGATGAAGTAAAGATGGTGACTTGATGTTATATATGTGTGGCGTTAATATTGAAAGAGAATGATAAGATGAAGAGAACTTTTATTAATAAAACACACACAATACACACACAAGCACACACCTCAAATGAGCTTTGAGGTGTTTATATAGTTCTTAACATGATGCCTTAAGAGGCTTTCCATGAGTTTGGTCTTGGGCTTGGTTTCCTTTTACATATAAAGGTTTACATTACATAACACATGACATATTAGCTTACCAAGACCAAGGCCCATTGACTATTCTTATAACAAAAACTACGACACATTACAACGTTACAATAAATAAGAATGACCATAACTTTTTAATATATTTTTTTAATGCTAACAAGCCTTTATAAAGGTTGTTGTGACATTATTTCTTCTCATACTTGTATGCTGTATATTGAATATCTAATATGTTAAAAAAAATTATAAGAAAAATGTTGATACATGTAAAGAGTAAAAATTTTATCAAACTTTGGATATATAAGGCTTACTTATGTCGAGTTTTTTTTTTTTTTTTTTTTTTTTTCGACTTTAAATTCAATTAATATTATTTGGTTTAAAATTATGCGTTGTTTTATGAAAATATTTGTAAAGTTAAAAGTGTGATCCGTGCAATGTACGTACTTGTTATAATATAAGATAGAGGGTTAATAGACAAATAAATTACTAAAGTTTGGAAAAATGTTTACCTAAGTTATTATACTTTAAAACGTTACAAACACGCTACTCAACTTTTTCTCACCGGTTACATAAATTATTGTCTTAGTTTTAACCCTTGGGAGTAACCCGAGTGTAACATTTTTTAAACTTTAGTAACCCATTTGATAAAGCTGTTGTAACTTAGGCGAACATTTTCTCAAATTTTAGTAATTTATTTGTCTATTCTGTAATTTACTCAAATTAAAACATTTTTTAGTTCCTGATTTAGTTTTCTTCAAAAAATTATTATTTTATAAAATATTTGACAAAATCACAACTTTTTATTTCTAAAACAAAATCTCTTATTTGGATCAAAAAGTGTAGATTGGCAGCGACACCTCAACCCTGTGTACCATAATGGTACTCATCAACCATACCCAGCTGTGAAATACCTCCACCGAATACCCAACCATACTTGCTTAACTTAATAAGCTTTACCGACCACAAAGCCCATGATCACACAATTTCTTCTTTAACCATAACTAAAGCACCAAAAAAAAGTTACCCTATTTACCATTACTTACTCAAAGTAACTTGCTATTACCAAACGTCCAAAAGTCAAAACGATCCTTTCCGTCCAAATCCAAACCTTTGTCCCCTTTCACACATCCAAACACCAACGCATTGTCTTTTCTCCTCCTCCATCGTCATCTCCCCCCTAACAAACTCTTTCAACAAAAAATTAGGGCTTATCATAATTCACACACAAAATGCATAATTCAAATCAAAATCAAGACACGATACATTCACCTGAACACAGTCACGGTGGATTCGCTTTCGCCTTCAACGACAGTAATTTCTCCGATCGGATTTTGAGAATTGAGATTGTCGCGGAGCCGTTAGATTGTAGAGATGACGGTGGCGGTGGTGATGGTTGTACCAGTTTAGCCGATTGGGCGCGGAATCGGAAACGACGTCGTGATGATTTTAAAAAAGATAACCGTGAGTTTTTATAACTTTATTTATATAAACTTTTTGAATTGAATGAATAATTGATGCATGTGCTAGTTTATAAATTTTATATAAATGTGTATGAATTTTTTGGAGGTTAGAATATTTGAGGCGTTGTTGTTCGATATATGGAGACTGTTAGTTTAGAACTATTTAGCGTTATTAATATTTACATAAATGTGCGTGAATGTTTTCTAGCTAGTTAGTTGTTGAGAACGAGTATTCAAGAACTCACGCGTTGCCGCTAAGTGTTTGAGATAGACTTTTATTAAAACGCTCTTAGTTAGAATTTAGAACGTTATTTTATTTCATTGATTTGTTTATTTATAAGCATATGTATAAATCGGCTCAGTATTGGTTAGACATGAGTTGCTATATTATCACGTAAAACTAAATATATACATGTAATCGAATTACATAATGCAATTCATCTTTTGCGACATACGATGACATTAACAAAACTTTAGACGTTACGTAAAACTTGATTCCTATCCTTCGTAATCTTATTTGGAAAAAGTTTTATACAATCCATATTTCTCAACGTATGAAATATTAACGTATCTATAAAATTTATAGAATTTGGTTTTTATGCTTTGTAATGTCTTTTGGTATTCTAGTCTAGACCTTAAGTGTTAAAAAAAAGAATTTGTAATTTAAAACTTTATACAAATCAAATAACATTTTGTAAAAATAAGGAGATATCAAATTTTTCCACAGTTTATATAAAAAGATAGAAACAAAAATAGAAAACTTTAATTATTGTGTCTTTAACATATTATAAAATATTGTAAACGTGTTTAATGAAATTATCCTAATATCGAAATATCTTCTTTTAATGTATATGCATGTGTATTGGTTATTAATTGTATAACGGAATGGAATATCTATAATAGTGTTAAATTTCTTTAATGAACACTAGTAATCATGGCTCATAAATGTATATATTTGTAATTTGCTGAACATTTGTTGATTAGGAGTAATATTTATTTAATTAGATAGCGAGTGAGTTAGTTTTTATAATTTTTTTTCAAATGAATGATTAATTGTTGCGTAAGTTGATAATAATTAATGAATGTTTCGAGGTTAGAAATCGTTTTTGTTCGATATTTCGAGACTCTCTATTAGTTTAGGAGTATTTTAGAGCTATCTGTATGTTGATGATGTGTATTTGTTTCATGTTTTGATAGTGATTTGATGTTTATGTAAATGTGTATGAATGTTACTAGCTGGTTAAGCTATATATGTTAACGTATGTTTTCGCAGTTAGAATATTTTTATGATGTGTATGAGTACTGCGAGAATCGGTATTATTGTAATGTCGTTTTTGTTTGATAGTTTGAGGTGCACTGATAGTGCAGGAGTATTTAGAGTTTGCAGAATGTTTTGTATGAGAAATGTGATTAACGTTAGGTTGTGGTTTTTGTTCAATAATTCGAGAGACTGTTAGTTTATGAGTGTTTGAGTTATCTGTATGTTTTGTATGAGTACTGTGAGAATTGTAATTATCGTGACATGATTTTTGTTTGTTTGATATTTCGAGTGCATTTAGGACTTAGGAGTATTTAGAGCTATCTGTATGTTGTGTAAGAGTACTGTGAAAATCGTTATCATATTAACAGCGCTTTTATTTGATATTTTGAGACTGTTAGTTTAGGAGTATCTTTGTGTATAAGCAATCAGCAATGTGAAAAGCGTTATCGTTGTCGTCTTTGCTCTTTGTTTGAGAGAGACTGGTGTAGTAATAGAGTTTGTGCTTGATTATGAGAGTTAAGTTTTTTGATAGTTATTGATGAGATGTTGCTGTTCTTGTGTTTGAATGTGATTAATATGGCAGTTTTGGTTAATTGATTTTGCCGGATAACAAAATTGGTTAATACATGTTTCTTGCTGGTTTAAGCATTTAAGGTATTGTGTATTCTAAGAAAGGAGTAGTTTAAGAATGTTATTGGAATTAGAGGGAGTTGTTAGAGAATGTTATTGGAATTAGAGTGTTTGTAGATTGTGTGAGTACTTTTTGTAGCATTATTGTCGGTTTTGTTGTAAATGGTTGCGTAATGGTGTTTAGTTATTGCCGATGGCTTTGGAGTAGTGGTGATAGAAATATGTTGCTGGTATAGAATTGAATATAGTAGTTTGCATAGGATGGAAATGACTTTGTTAAGAAGGTAAATGCTGTGGATAAGATAATAAGGCTAGGGTAAAATATCGTATTACAAGGCTATATTTGTGCAATGTTCAACTGGTCAGAAATAGATGCAGTTTTAGGTTTTAATTGTGATATGAACCGAATCGATAATGAGATATAAACAATTAATAAAGAATAAAGATAGAGTAATCGACGTTCGAGAGATTGAATAAGCTCTCCCAATAATGATAGTAAATCACTAATCCATTCATATAATTCAGCATAAAGTAAATTACAACCCTAATACTCTATTTATAGACTTTTAAGCAAGACTCCATTCCTACTAAAACTCTAATTCGTAATCATTATCCAATAAGACTCATCTAATAAAATACTATTAATAATTATCTACGAGAATAATAATATGATTCATATCAATGGATCTCAGGAAGGGTGTTTAAGGTAGTTTACAGCATATTCGAGTACTCAGGAAGGGTGTTTCCACTTTTCTTTTCTGGTTTTTTTATTTGTATAGTGTGATCTTCTAGCTTCCTTGATAGTTGCATATTGGTGATTGGATTATTATGGATTGCACCAGTGGTCTGACTTTTGAATTCTTGTGTCTGTGCTGTAAGTGATTCAATTATTTCAATATGAAAAAAGGAGGTTGGTGGAAGTGCTTTGGAGTAATGTGATTTGGTGATTGAAAGATTATGTTGGTGTAGAATTTGATAAGGAATATGCGTAGGGTAGGATTGAGTTGGTATAGAAGGCAGTTACTGTGGATAAGGTAACGAGGTTTATATGGTTAGGGTATAATTATGATTATGCTATTGCTGGTGTGGTGTTCTATCAGTTAGATACAGATGATGTTTTGCATTTTATGAGCAGTGTAATCTTTTAAGCTTCCCTGATGGTTGTTCATTGTCGATTGAATTGTTGTTACTTAGTACTGCACCAGCTGTCTCATTTGACTTGCGTTTGTGCTTGTTAGTGATAAAATTTGAAAAAAGAATGCCGGCACGTTAAAGTGGCCAAGTGGGTTAGGTTAGGTTGTGTGATGTGCTCCATTATTTGTGGTTTTAAGTGGTTCAAGAGGATGTAGCTCATGCTGAAAATTATTAGTCCTGAATGTAGCTTACTAGCTTAGTTGTCATGGTGTTAGCCAACCGTCAAAAAGTCATGTTGTACATACAGCAATTAGGTGTTGGAGTTGCGGTGATTAGATATGTATGCATGAACCAATCTGTACAATTGACTAGGAATCACATAAATTAACATGTAACTGGCGGTATAAACAAGGTGGTTAAAGTTGAAAGCGACCTTAAGTCAATGTGCCTTGCCTAGGGACTTAGTCGAGAGGCGACAAAAGGCGAGGGCCCGAGTGAACTTTTGCATATTATTCATATGATAGTGTCTAACATATAAACCATTATCATGAAAGCTTACTATTATATACATAACAAGCATGTGTACCTTCAAAGCTTCAATTTGTTTTAGTTAAATAGCTAAATATACAAGATAAATAATTTTGAACAAATTCTAGATGATTTCTTGTAGCAATAAGAGTATTCACACAATGATGTATGGTGCTAATACGGCGTCATAGATGAGAGAGCTTCTATACTACATATTCAAAGTGGACCCAAAACCCAATCTTACATCAAATGACTATCTAACATGAGGGACAATTTTGTGCCTCAAATAAAAAGTTTGACCAGTGTGACATCAGACCACATCATGCCTCGTAGCAAGAGTGTAACGCCGACAAATGCGAGGGCCCCACCGAAAAAGGTGACGGCCTCATCAATATAGGCGAGGGCCCTAGTGGAGTGAACTGGCCTGAAAGGCTTGGCCTGAGGGACTAGTCGACCCAAGCGAGGGCCTTTGACTACATTGGGTATTAATCTATCAATGGATAAATTCACTATTTAGTGTCATAGCATATATCCACTAAAAATAAATGGTGAGTGCCACAGAAAGAAGATAATGTACGTTCTTAACTCACGGTTATGTCTGTATTCACTGTCACAACAGGATTTTATGGGTTAAATTTTCGAATTAGAATGACTATAAATGAGTTGAACATCGTGAACACAAGCTGTACATTGTTATAGTTCTGGTAATTTCGGGCCAGAAAGGCAAAAACAAAATAATGGAACACATACAGAACCTCCTATATTACATCTCATCCCTATATATTGTATGTACTCATCTTATATATACATGTTACATAGTGGGATAGTGTCTTGAAACACATAATTGTTCTGTAGATGAGTGCTCTTCATGTTTAAACAGTGTGCATGACCATATGCGTAATCTTAAATGTATTAAATCATTAAATGCATGCACATGATATTCTACTGATACGTATTGTGTTCATAGTGTCTACAGCTGTAGACGTTGCTGCTGAGTATCCAGAGGAACAAATTCTCAATCAGCCTGATGATGGCGTGGACCCTGAAAATCAGGATGAAGAACCGGCAGCGATGATCGAAGAGACACCATCAGGTATAAATCTCATCAAATTGCTGATGATGCTATTCATATTTCTTATCATCGAATCAAATATTGTTCTTTACATTTAACTGCTGATTCTCAATTTATACAAGTTTAATTCATTAAAATTTTTAAAAAGGCTATAAATCAGTTTCACATAGTATTTGAAAATGGTATTGCAAAAGTCAATGCATGTTAAGGACCCTTTTTATTTGTGTTTGTACTTGTACTTTATCAGATGAAGCTGCAAATGACAATGATTCAAGCTGGAACATGGAGTGCTCAACGGTCGTGAGAGTTGAAACCTTACATATTAGCTCTCCAATTTTAGCTGCAAGAAGTCCATTTTTCTACAAGGTATATCGTTGATCTAGCATATGTATTTTTTCTGGTTCTAGAGTTTGTACTTCATAAGAAAAAAATTTAATTAGTTTTTCTGATAAATTTCCTGCAGTTATTTTCAAATGGGATGAGAGAGTCAGGAGAGCGGTATGTAAATGTGCGGATTAACTCCTCAGGTATGATCAATTTGAGAATCTTTTCATTGGTTGGCTTGTTTGCTCTGATGTAGATTCTACTTGTGCCCTTTATATAGTTCATTTAACATCAATTTTGTTATTTACTTTTGGTTTTTGAACAGAGGAAGCTGCCTTTATGGAACTGTTAAACTTTATCTACAGCAATACTTTAACAGCGACTACAGCTCCTGCCCTTCTTGATGTACTGATGGCTGCTGATAAATTCCAGGTTGCTTCATGTATGCGATATTGTAGCCGTTTGTTGAGAAACCTGCCAATGACACCTGAATCAGCGCTACTTTTTCTTGATCTTCCTTCGACAGTTCTAATGGCTGAAGCAGTTAAACCATTAACTGATGCGGCTAAGCAGTTCCTGGCTGTTCGCTATAAAGACATGACCAAGTAAGCTTCCTTTGATAGGGTACATAATTTAAGGAAATATTATCAACATTTCTAATACTTATACCACATTAACCCCCATTTCATGACATGTTGTCGCAGATTTCTTTTTTGCCGCAGTGTACATTTTGTGGTTTATTGTTAGTGTAGAAATAGTGACTTTTTGATCCAAAAAGTGATTTCAAAATAAATCTTATTTTGCGACAAATGTCGAGAAATAGAGAATCAGTCAGGTAAAAGTATCACCATAATTGGTCAAAATGGTGTAGATCTCGCATTAATAGGTCATTTTTGTGAAACTTTTTTTTTTTTCCTCATAATTTAACGAAAATATTTGATCATGAATTAGAAAAGCAAAGTACCCTAAATAATCAACTGTAACAAAAAGGGTAATAGGAGATGGTGTTGGGATGTGCAATGTGCTCATGCTATATGAAGTTTTAATATTCTGATAATCAGTTGTTTGAGTGTTTGGTCATTTTTTTTTAATCATTAAAGGGTTGACATGGAGAATAATTGAATAACCAATAAGTAATTACATAATCAGATTCAGTGATGTTATAAATACTCCGTAACTCCTAAACTGATTATTTGACCCCTAAATAGTCAGAGAACGGAGGCCAGTTTTACCTTATATTAACACCATAAACTAACCACTCAGGGGTGGCCTAGTGGTAAAGGCCTAGTGACTAACATCACTAAAATGTGTGAGGTCACAGGTTCAATTCCTGCTAGGTGCAAACAACCTTGAAGTGGCCACGCTGACCTCTTAAAAACAGAGGGCTTTACCCGGATTGAATCTGTGTGGCGGTGGGTTCAAACCCCGTGGATTAGTCGGCTAAAAGGTCGGAAACCATAGTTACCCAAAAAAACACCATAAACTGATTATTGTTGCTACTTAATAAATGGCAGGTTTCAAGAAGAGGTTCTTAACTTGCCCCTTGCTGGTGTGGAAGCACTTTTAGCTAGTGATGATCTCCAAATAGCATCTGAGGATGCAGTTTACGATTTTGTCCTCAAGTGGGCTCGGATTCATTACCCAAGAATAGAAGATCGCCGTGAAATTCTCGGGACCCGCCTTGCTCAATATATCCGTTTCCCACACATGTCATGCAGAAAGCTCAGAAAAGTGCTAACTTGCAGTGACTTTGACCATGACTTAGCCCAAAAATCCGTAGTCGAAGCACTCTTTTTCAAAGCCGAAACCCCTCACAAACAACGTACATTCATCAGTGATGACAACCATATTCTTAACCACCGGTTCATTGAACGGGCCTACAAGTACCGACCCGTTAAGGTGGTTGTGTTCGAACAGCCACGCCCACAGTGTGTAGTGTACTTAGATTTAAAACGTGACGAGTGTGCAAGTTTATTTCCTGCTGGAAGGGTGTATTCACAAGCGTTTCATTTAGGCGGTCAAGGTTTTTTCTTATCTGCTCATTGCAATATGGACCAACAAAGCTCGTTTCACTGTTTCGGGCTTTTTCTCGGGATGCAGGAAAAAGGGTCAGTTACATTTGCGGTTGACTATGAGTTTGCAGTGAGGTCAAAGCCTGTTGAAGATTATGTTAGCAAATATAAAGGGAATTACACATTTACAGGTGGAAAAGCTGTTGGTTATCGTAACTTGTTTGCACTTCCTTGGACTTCGTTTATTGGGGAAGATAGTGTCTACTTTATCGATGGGATTTTGCATCTTAGGGCTGAGCTTACGATTAAGCACTGAAACTAACAAGTGATGGGGTTTTCTGCTGCTGTGATGGTACAAATGTTTTAAAATAGTGGTAATTTAACGGGTGCTAAATGAGAAAATTGTAAATCGGTATCCTGTATTTTGGAGATAACTTTTTGCTTGGTAACTGGTAATGTCAGTTAGAGGTTATAATATATGAAATTCTAACTTGTTGGAGATAGTCGTTTTGGCATAAATTAGATTGGGTTTGGTTAAGCTTCCAGTTTCATTTCAACCCATAAACATATTAAACCAGTTTTGGGCGACTCCGAACTAGACCAGAAACGGAAAATGAATGTTTTTGTTTGCATAAATCAATCTGTTTCAAGTTTGAAAATATCTTTTTAAAACTATAGTTCGTGACCCGACTGTGAATTGATAGCCAGTTTTCTGTTGGCAAGTTGGAATCCATTCTTGTTACAGTTTGGTTTCGCATATACTAAAATGTTAAGCTGACACTTGTGATATCTGTTTATAATCCTACCTCAGTCATCAGCGTTTGGCATTCTTGGTGGTTATAAGCGTAAACCTTTAAAGTACATAAAATGCCTCTAGATGTACTTTCAACGTAGATTCCTCGAGATTTACTTCAACGTAAAAGGCCTTTGGATTTACTCTCAACTAGAGATCGTATCATGGTATATCTTGTTATACCACTAGCTATTTGCTGGCATACAAAATAGGTAGCTGGAGCTCACAGTTAGAACTACAGTAGCTTACAATAGCGAAGCCACCACTCAACAAGGAGGTGGGAGACAAGTATTTATTCTGTATATGACATATCCATTAGATTAGAGGTGGAGACTAAACTTGATTAACCATATATAGTTTCTTTGTTTCAACTTTCCGTATATACAGTAATAAACACGACATTATTATGTTTTAAGATACATTATACACATGCACTTTATATCGAAATACAGAAATGAAAAGTAAAAAAAATCTCCATTCTATGACTCTGTTATCTGCTTCTTGAGTGACTCTATACTTGTAGCCAACTCTTTCCTGCTTGACTGGAAATTATTTAAAGTGAAATCAATCACTCTGTATAAGGTAAGGATCTCAAGCCCAAAAGATAAAGGAATAATAAATGTATAAACATTAGTCATGCAAAATCAATTAACATGATGTGTATACTTGATACAAGATGCAAACAAGAAATTAAAAGAAGAATAGCATCTTCAAACTACAACTCTATCTATTTTAATGCAACTGCTATGAGCACATACAACGGTATGTGCTTAGACCACTGCCGACGGCTCGTTGGTTTGGCCAAGCGACGAGAGTCACTTAAGTGACTGTGTCGATTGGAGTTGCTTCGGTTTGGCCACGAGCAAGGGACGAAGTGGTGCGGGGTCCATTTGTGTTTTGAGTGTGTATGTTTTGTGGGTATATTTGTGTAGTGACACAGAAAGAGACACACACCATCATTGGCAGAGATGCGTCAGTTTGTGCGTCGGTTTGGGAAGTGGTGATGTGGTGCTGAGGTGACACAACTGACAAACACACCGTCACGGTTGAGAGTAGTCTTACAATCTTTTTGTTATGCTACGGTTAAAAAATATAGAAATGCAATAATTTCACACTATTCTGTGAAGCTACTTTTGATAGAATTTGTTGTTAAAACCTCACGCATATATGAATCTCAGTTACTTAAAAGTTCAAATTTCTCCCCGACTAAAATTAGGATCAAACACATGTTACAAACAACTGAAAACTGAATGGGAATACCTTAAAGATAAGTTAAAAGTTAAAAAAACAGACACCAGGAAGATTTTAACCAGCCTAATTAAGGCTAACAAAACGAAGTGTATTTAACGTTGAAAGGAATTGTTAACAGGATAAATTCACTGTAGTATACTCTAGTGTTAGTATTCTTCTTTTTGTTAACTATTAACAATCAGAATGCAACAAAACTATAATCACGACCATTATAAATTAAACCGTCCTTAAGTCAACATAATCTTACCTCAAAGAGAAGATATCTGTAGACAAACCATCCAGAATAGCCGACTCCCACCAACTCCATGATATTGGGAAGCTGAGGTTTTGTCATGAAAAACATCAAGTTAAAACGATGTTATAAAACTCTACAACTCTTATGAGGATGTAACATTTTTATTTTCTTTTTGAGAAGACAATGTCAAAAGAATATTCATGCGATGTAATTAAAAAGATTTTATTTTCTGACAGGCTTTCAAGCAAAAACATTTTGCTTATTGATTTAGGTTACTCTGATTCGGTTTGATAGAAATGCGAAAGTAAGTGAAAGATGGATAAACTAGTACCAACAAACGCGTACACCCAGTTGTTAAAATGTTTATGGAACAAAGAAAGGAAAATAAAATCAATATGTCAGTAATATTGGTGTACTTTTTACCCGCAATTTCAGCAAAAATAGACATGATGGTTAAGCACAAAGTAACTGAAACAAGAATCAAAATGCTCAAACCATGCAACAAAGTAAAAAAGTTACCAGTGGAACTTTGTTGATGGTGCCTATAATGACTGAAGATAGCCAAATTGCAAAAATTCCTCCTGCTCCATATATGATAACTGTTGGCTTGTCTTCAACTGCATCCCACTATAAACAGCAAGATTGTAACATGAATATAAGATTTTTTTTCAGCACAAACGGACGCAATAAAGAGATTATAAGGAAACTCGAAAAGGGTGGCGTGATAACACCTCCAATAAGATTAAATCAGATACCAATTTTGAGCTTTATGATTACCTTTTTCTTTAGGTCGGTTAGCAACTCATCTGTATCAATGGAGGAAGATGCGTCTTCAGAGGCCTTAACATGGAACAACGATGACCTTCGTGACCCTGACATGTGATCATTAAATGAAACTGTGATAAATTATTTATGGAAGATTTTCGTGAACTCAAAACACAAAAGTTATGGTCCTTAAGACTATGCATGGTCATGGAAACACATTGGTTTGTAGGAACCGGTTTAATAGTTCAACAAGAAATGTAAATCTTTGCAGGACAAAGGTTCACGGCTTAAGATGTTTGAAACAACACAAAAAGTTTGTTGCAACTTGTAAGGGCTAAGCTTAAGATGTTACTTGCCACTTTTGGTCCAACTTGAAAATGAGATTTTTTTTTTTCTCACTTCCTATTCAGAAGATTGTTTCAAAGTCTACAAATCAGGACAAAGTATACAAATCAGGAAACGTAGTTACAATCGCAACGAGCTCAAAAGAAATAAAATACTCTAAGTTATAGCAGGTCGATAACATCAACATTTAACTTCCTACCTAGAACAAATGCTTACTCCATTAAATTCTGCTTTAGGTCTTGTCCTCAACAGTTTCGAATCACACTTTGGTACTTCAAAAATTTCCTTTATTTTTCAACAAGTGTGCGCACGTTATCATGGATGTCTGAACTATAATTTATTTTGAAACTAGCTAATGACTGAAATAATGTGATTTTATATATACCATCAGGTCATTTGCTGACGTAAACGGGTAAAAATATGAGCTTTTCCATGTTCATGTTACTCGAAGAGGGAGTCACATGTACGCGTCCTAACTAGGGTACGTGCGGTGTCTTGTATCCATATCCAACCCTTTTGTGTGGACATCGCACACCTTACCACTAGGCCACTTTGGTGATAGTTAAGTCATTTACTAACGGGTAAAATACTTTTGTACATAAAATGTTATTCTCTTTAAACCAACAGTTCCAAAAAAAATGATTAATGAAACAAACAAATAATATCCATTACCTGAAACAAGTTTCATGGAAGATGGGAACTGTTGACGTGGGAGGTTTGGTAAAGCCGTACAACCGATAATAGCGGTGTTAGCTGAAGTACGTGGTAACATGAGAGGAGTCATTGAAGTGGAAGTTGTTGCAGCCGTTGTCATTGGAAATATTAGTTAGTTAGAGTTACTTAAGTTGGTTATGGTGGCAATATGTTTTTCAAATGATTCCTTCTATCTGTTACTCCAACCTCAAAAATTTAAGACCATACAACACACTTGTTTTTATTGTTTTTGTTCAATTCTTTCAAGTACTTTTTTTTTAGTGTTTTGGGTGTGACACGTCATAGACCAAACATCCACAAATGGAATATCTTGGTATGTTTTTTTAGAACAAGCGGTTGTCCTGTTTCCTGTTTATAAATACGAGTACTTTTCTTTAAGTTGTGTTTTTCTAAGGACATGATTCAAGTCACTAGAAGATGGTTTTTGTCCTGTTTAATTGGACGTGAAGGATTTGCTTTTACTTCGCGGATTATGTAAGTTTGTGAATTGTGTGCCGAGGATTTACTTTACGTCGTCAAAACCATGAAACTTGATACGGGATATATACCATGGACGACGGAACCAGGGGTTCTCGTGAGATCCCGAGACACTCATAAATTTTTGTGTCATACTGTTAACATTGTTACAAAACTTTGATGTTTTATAAATGCACCTAGTCTCAAATAATTATGTATGTAGTCTTGTTTGATTTTTCCTTAATGCACCTGATGACTTTGTTTTCTTGTTCCGTCTATGATATATACGGCCTCAAACCCATAGAATGTTTGGTCATATTTGAAGAAGGTGGTCCGGCCTAGATTTTCAAAGGAGTATGTGATGTTTTTTGATGCGGATTCTCGACTATTTTGACTATTTCTTGAAACTTGGTATGATAAATTTTGGTGCGATCAGTTACTAAAGGTCTATTTTGATAGTTTCCTTTTACTAAAAACTTTTAAGGCTAGACTTAGTAAACAAAGTCGATCGACATGCACGATCGATTCACCATCGATCTCTTTACTGTGGCTCATCGATCGTCAGGCGATTTTTTAGGAAGTTGGTCGTGATGACGATCGACAATCGCTTGCCCTTTTTTTCTTTGTGTGTGTATAATTAATTAAAAGAAGTATTTTTGTGGGTTATGTTTTTTGTAGTGTAGATCGCCTTACTGGGGCACCAATCGCCTGAAGATCACTGAAGAGAGAAAGCTGACGTGGCAGTAAAATTGAAAGAGGTTGTCTCTCCTTACTGTGTCCTGCCTTAAGTAAAGTTTTGTTAAAAAACTCTCCCTCAACCTACAATTAGCTTTTAGTTAGTCACTTTGAAAAAGATATACTAGAAGGCCGTTAAAAAGGTTTTTTTCTCTAAAATTACATAAATCTTTTATATCATATAGTTACAATATTTGTACACGAGCAAGTTTTTAGACAAGTTTTTCATTATTTATTAATATCGATTAAAATTTTGTATATATTTTTGCTAGATAAAGTATTAGACTTTATTTAAAATTGACATGATGTTTAAATTTAACTATTGATATCATGTTCTACACATTATGCCTGTTTAATAGCTTGTAATAACCTTTGAAAAAAATGTATTTCCAGATATCCTTATTTGAACTTTAAAGAGTAACGAGTCATGCAGAACTCGTGCTACGCACGGGCTTCAAATCTAATTGTTAATCACGTATTCTTTTTGTGTATTGGCGAGTGTATGCTTAATTTTTTTTAGTATGTTGTATAAATGTTTTGACTTTCTTGTATAAAATTTAAAAATGTTTGATGTTGTTTTGGTTTTGTGCTATTGTATTTTATAAATGGGCTTTTGGTTATTAAGTTGTGATAGCTTTGTTTCTTTTGGCCTATTAATTATTTGCAAGATAAAAAAATTTTCCTTTGTTGGCTTCAAGTGTACTCAAGCATAATTAACTAATTCAAACAAAGTGAAAGAGATTTTGCATTATTTTTCTATTTGATAATAAAAGCAAAAACTTTTAGTATGTCTCAACCATCACATTACCAACCTTAATGAAATAAAATTATTCAATTGTTTTAACCTACTTGTCGCTCAACAATAGAACCAATTAACGTACATATAAATTCAAAATACAAAAAAATGTGATATATTCTTGTGCTGATATACATGCATGTTAACTGTGTTTCTAATCACACATTTTAGATACAATTTTTAATTACACATTTTAGATACAATTTTCTATTACTCCATAGATACAATTTTCTACTTCCGGTTAGTATGAAATTTTGAAGCGATTATTAGCCCAACCAATTATTTAAATATGATTTGTCTTTAAACATTGAGTGCTTTGCTTATGATGTCAGTAAAGTAAATATCTCATAAGTTATGACTAATGATCAATGAATTAGTAACGTTCACATACATTCATCCAAATTGCATAATCATTTCAATATTAATTACATACAGAAATTTCAAGTTTATATATGCAGTAACATCTTATATACAAACATGCAGTAACATCGTAAGTATGCCAGCCCAGCATTCTCGGATTGCAGCCTAGTCCAATAGTGTGATCTCCTAACTGCCCGGTCTAAAGAAGTGATACCCTAAATTATCATCATTTAACCTAAACAAACAAATGAGACGCCTCCTGTAATATTAGCAGTCACCATTTAACTTTTCTCCCTCAAACAACACGGTAGCATCTCATCATCATCATCAAAACCGAAGACATTAATATCCATCTCCTTCATCCCTTTGCAACAATACTGCAGTAATCATCCTATATCAAAAAACACGCCTACAACCTATATATTTCTTGCACAATTCTCACGCGTCAAAGCTTCAAAGAATATGGCTTCAAGATCATTTAAATGGTCTCGAGGAGGTTTATGTTGCATGTTTTGTTTTTTTTAGATCGGTGATGATAAGAGTTCAAACTTAAAAAATCTTTAAAAGATTGGAAGCAAAATTGAACCTATTCTAAGATCTTGTTTATTTTCGTGTCTTGTTTGTTTGTGAGTTGGGGAGAGATTGTGAGGGAAGCTCCTTATTTATAGAGCTCAACCTCTTTTTCCTTTAGTGTTGTAACCGCCAAACTATATGTATTCTTTTTAGTTCTAATTGATAGAGATGGTTCATATACTCGAAACTACAATCACCCTTCATATTCATCTTGAATGTTACTTTTAATTCGGCCAAAGACTCAACCTCACTTAAGGAGGAACATTTGTAACCTAAGGACTATTGATATGCCTGCATTCATACGCAGGTAAGGCATTGATAAGCAGGTATTTACTCTGGAAGAATACTAAATGACTCCAACTCGTTTTTAACTCTAAAACCTCTATCATCATTACTCCATCTTAAATTATAGGACTGAATTTTATAGTATTATAGATTACACGCGTCGCTCCTATACATATAATCTCATGTATTTATGTTCATCTCACAGTAGCCCATGTGGATGTGCCTTCATTTTGATACTTATATTCTTGTTAATATTTATTTTAGACGTATTTATTATTTAAATGTGTGCACGCGCGAATTTAACATATAAAAAGTAATAACATGAGTCTTTATTGAAATCAATTAGTAAAAACAATACTTTTACAGATCTGCTTACTTAATCTCATAAAGATAAGTAATATTCATTTACATATCACAAATTTTGATATTTATAATTTCATGCATATATATTAATTAATTTTATAATGGTAATAAATTTTACTAATACCAATGTTGCAAAAATCGTGAGTTGGTAGTGAGGCGGTTGACCACCCTGTAGCGTGTAATAGCCGATTACCTTGTAAAAATCAACAAGGTGGAAGGCCGTGTACCTTGTAATCGCCGATTATAAGGCCGCCTATGCCGATTTTTCTTTTTTCTTTTTTTAGGTCTTTTCTTTAAAAATCGACCATGTATTTTTATACATATTTATTTTATTTGATGAAATTATATAAGTTTGTTCAAATTAAAGCAAATTTTGAATTTCAATTAACTAATCAGAAAACTCGATTTAAAATTGAGCTGTCATTAGTTAATTGAAAATTTCATTTCTCTAATTTGTATCCTCTCTTATTTACGGAGTAATTAGAGATTATAATCAACTGATAATGCGATTAGTCCAAAGTATGACCGAAGATTAGTCCATATGGCTTAAGGCCATTCCTGGGCCGAATCAACTCTTTCTTCTACCGAATGTCCGAATGTAGCTTAATCTGTATTAAAAGCTTTAAAAAATGTATTTGTAAAATACCAAAAATATATATATATTGTGTCACCAATATACTTATTTTCCTCTAGTACATTTATCGACAGTTTAATAACTTGCAAATATTTATGTTTTAACTTTAAACTATGTGAAAAATCTCAAAATCATACTAAACAAGAAGAAAAAAACACGATTTGCGAGAGAAATAGTTATTTTGGTGAGATCGTCCTTTTTTTTTTTTTTTTTTTTTTTTTTTTTTTTTTTTTTTTTTTTAACTTTTGTGTGTGTGGATATTTTGTAAAACAATTTGTGATCAAAAATATTCTTTTAGGAAAGTGATATACACGATTCAATTATCTAACACCATAATACTAAGATGGTTGTGTGATCGTTTTTTTTTTTTTTTTTTTTTTTTTTTTTTCAAGTACTGGACAAAGCATTCTTTAGTTAAATTGTTTTCAGATTTCAACAAAGCCCGAATAACTTGACATTTGATGATAAATCGTGTTGTTACTTTCTTTTTGGGTTATTTGTTTTGATATGACATTCGTAAACCTAAAGGTCTGTATATTTAAAGTGCGAGATAAAATCAAAATAAGATTGAAAATAATTGATATTTTATGAGAAGAAAAAAAAAAGTGTAACAAGACGGACTGATGGGAATCGAACCTCATAATCGAACCTCATACCATAAATCTTTTATAACGGGACAGAACCTTTTATCTTTTTTTGAACTAGATTCAATTTTTGTTACTTAATAGTACTTTGAAAATAGACTTAGCCCAGGCCCATAACTTGGATTCAAAAATAAGTAAATAACACCAACAAATAAATAAGGTTTGTTCTTTTTAAGGGTACAATTTCGTGGTATGCAGGTACTTAATTGTAAAAAAAATGGAAAACATGATCACATTGGGGATCGAACCATTGTCATTTAAAATACATAATGCACTTACCAGTATGACATGTTCCCATACAATACTTCTTTTCCCGCTGCATGTATTTATCAAAAAAGACGCTTCATTGAATTACACAACTGTTTTTTTATATACATGGGCTGATGGGCACTATAAACTTTTGTGGCAAGTAAACATTTGGAACAGATTATCCCTCTTTTCTATGTAGGATGCAAAGTTCGATGGTCTTTTGTTAAAAAATGTACACACATACATGTTGACTCTTGCATATCCGTACACCATTTATTCATTATAGAGTTTAAATGCGGTTATATAGTCCACAACAATTCATTTGTGGTGTAAATGAAGTTTTTGATTAGAAATGGTGAACCTATATAATTGTTGACTTGTTTTATTGTGCGATTAATATATGGTGTGATCGCACACTCACGATAACGAATCACATAATTAAAAACAACGCAACACATAATTATTCACCAATTTGTATATTTAATAAAAACAACTGAAATGATATCTAATGGAAATGAAAAGATAAAATACATGATTTATTTAAATAAAAAAGGAAAGAGTATTCCATTTGAGAATTGAACCGTAGGCCTTCTTTTTAGAATACACTCCACTTACCAAATGTATGGGTCACTCTCCTTACATGATTTTTCTCTTCCTTCATCTATTTAACATAAAACAATTGCAAGACAAATACTTTGTATCATATGGTGAATATACCCCAGCAAGACCCATAGCCATCAACTTAAGATAAAACATTCCCAAACCTAAAAGATGGCTCAAGTCACCAGTGATCAGTTATGATCAGTTTTAGTGGCACTTTGTGCATGATTGAGATGGACAATGATAAGAGCTTCAAGGATCAAACTTAGCTTATATGTGCTCAATAGGAACCATGACTTGATTCATGTTTGTAACATGTCAGGTAGGGGTTCGTTAAGTTCATGTACATCGGTGAAACGTTTAGAAATTAGAATGAACACCAACTGCCAAAGGGCTTTCTTTAAATACGATTATTGGTTTTGATCCTTTTATGCTATTACATAAAAAATTCCCTAATAACAGTAACTATTAGTCAATTAAAATCAAGGAAGATGATAAGATTACTTTGTTTTATTTGTTTAGATAAAACATTCCCAAACCTAAAATGTATATTAATGCAATATTATTCGTTTCAAATCCTCATGTATGGTTGTGGACAATGTCTGTGCACGTTACAACATGTTTTCTAGCAAATATTAGAGACTAATTTCTAGCTTAGTTATGTTCCTTTGAGTTTGTTCGTTGACATACAAATAGATCCGAGGAACAATAGAAGAAAACAAGAAGGGTGTCAAAACACCGGGAATTGAACTTTAAGACCTTTTGTATAAAAGACACTATTTTTACGAGTAGACCAGGTTATCATTTCCAACTTAACGAATTACTATATATATAAGGGAATTGATTGGCACACATTGATTTTTTATTGGGACACTCCAATTAACGCATCAGGTAGTTGTACCATATTGACAGCATGCTTTGATTACTTGTACCGTGAGTGTGCAAATAAAAAAGAAGAGTGTGCAAATCACTTCCCTATATATAAAAGAAAAGTGGTTCATTTTACGTTATTTTAATTTATTTTTATTTTGTGACACGTAGACGAGTAATGGACGGGTCAACTTATTTTACAAGGGAAAAGATGCCACTTGGTGACTTGGATGCCAATGACTAAAACAGACGTGTTTGTTAATAGGATGACCCTTTTTGTTCAATAACCCCTCTAATCTCTATATTAGGTTTAGGGACAAGACTTTGGATCAAATGAGAAGAAATCTTAAAATGAGAAGGATGAGAAATAACTATAATCACACATTAGAGATGCATCGACTTGAATTAGATGCATTCTTAATCTTTTAAATGCACCTTAATATATTTTCTAGCTAAAAATTAGATGCATATACATATATTAGATGCATTTTAGCAAGTTAGGAAAATCCTATGTATTTTTCATCCTCTGCGGGTCAAATTTGTTGCAAGCACTACTTGGCATCGTTTTCACTTCAAAATCACTTTTGAAACTAATTAGGATGCATCTAAATGAATAGAGATGCATATAATTCATGTCGACGCATCTCAAATATGTCGTTATAGTTATTTCTCATCCTTCTCATTATAAGTTTTCTTCTCACTGGATCTCTACCCTTAGGGACAATACTTAAACTATGTATCCTTAACCAAACAGTTACCACCTATTTATTCCAACAATATACAGAAAAAGACGAACACTTTTGTCACTTATGTAACGCTACATTTATTAGGCAACCAGACGCGAAACTTTGGTGCAAGATCACCGCCCCACCGCAGCGCGGCGACTCGCAGCTAGGGATGGCAACGGGTCGGGTTTGGGTCGGGTTTTAGTGAACCCGTACCCGTACCCGTACCCGTTTATAATATCCATACCCAAACCCGCCCCAAAACCCGTCGGGTACCCGATTGATATTATCCATCGGTTTTTCGGGTTTTCCCGCGGGTTTCGGTTATCCCCAATTGAATAATATATAATTGAATAATATATAGACAAAATGACGGTATTAAAATTAAGTGACACTAAAATCCACCGAAAAACAAAGGAAAATATCTTAATATAATCATTTTTTTTAAAGTTAAAGATAATGAATATAGTATCAAACGATTTAATGTTTTTGAATAATTCATGTACAAAATAAAATATGTTATGTAATAGAGAGATTCGTATATAAAAAAATATAATGGAAGAAATTATATATAATACATATATATTCTAGTTAATTATAATATCAATAAAGCGGGTATAGATTCGGGTAAACGGATACGGGTACGGGTAATCGGGTGGGTATTACCAGAACCCGTACCCGGCTAAAAAATTATATCAATACCCAAACCCGCCAACCCGCCCCCGAACCCGACCCAACCGGTTCGGGTTTCGGTTTTCCCCGTCGATTTCGGGTGCTTTTGCCATCCCTACTCGCAGCCGTCCTCTTGGCCCGTATTTGGTGACGTCAAACTTACGTCATCTTGGCCCGTCACATTGCCTTAGTCCAGCCCAAATTCCCTTAGCCTTTTTTTTCCGTTTTTCTTTTTTCCCCCTTGATATCAACGATGCCAAAAAATATTTGACTTAGTAGAATATATTTGAACATGTCACTAGCCATTGCAATTCCCTTTACCAAACGATAACAAAACAAGAATTAGGTTGTCACACCGTACGCTTGGTTACTAGCCCCGCCACAACGCGGCAGGTCGCAGCCATCCTTGTTTATCACAAAAGCGTGTCATTTCATTACATAAAAAATGGGTAAACATGGACCCATTTTCTTGATACACAATATTATATGGGTAAACTTGGACTCGTTTATACCCAATTGTTTCTTTAAAAGAGTAATAATCGATCTACTCTCTCTCCCTAAAATTTCCTCCTACCTCTCTCTAAAATATCCTCCAACCTAACTCCACCCTCTCTTTAAATAAATCCGGCGGTCGGTTTCGGCCGGCCGTCCGGACCTCTTTTGTACTTTCGCGGTCATTCAATAAAAGTTCTTACCCACAGATTTATCATCTCCCAATTGCCGCCGTTCGTTGCCGCCACCGCTATTCTGCTCAGATCAGTTGTCTTCCGGTCTCCTCTGCTCAGATCTGTTGTGGTCCGTCATCGATGGCTTGATGCTGCCTTGGGTTTCGACTTTAGATCTGTTAGATTTAGGTCTAGCTCCTTTAAGGATGCTTAGTTTTATATTTTTTGTATGTTTTATGTACTTTATGTACTTTTGTCAAGCTACACCTTCATATGGTTGTGTCTACCAAAAGTTCACTCTGGTGATTCCCCTACCCTTGTATGGTGTTGATGTAGTCTGTCACAATTATTATGGTGTATGTCTTGTTTTGGCTTAACTTGTTACCTTGTGTATTTTGTTTGACAAGTCGGTTTCGATTTTACCCATTATGTTAAAAATATATATATATATATATATATATATATATATATATATATATATATATATATATATATATATATATATATATATAAAATAATAATAAAAAAAGGTAATAATCGAAAAACAATAAACTATTGAAACTCGTTTTTAGACATTCAAATATTCAATCATTACAGAACAAATAGAGTTTGTCTTTTATTTCTAAAACTAGTTTAAGACGCATTAAAATACGAAAATAAATAAATATATAAGAAGGTTGTGTTTTGGTTTTTTACATTATTTAAAAACAACTAATGTGAAGTGATGATTTTCGAAAATGAGAGGATAGAAACGCTTTACCTATTTAAAAAACGTTACGATAGAAGTCTGCAAGGAATGGAACCATAGACTTTACGAGTAAGTTATACATCACTTACCAATAGACCACCTCTCAACACATCATTCATATCTTCCTACATTATTATATACTCCGTATAACATTTATCAAGAGCTTATGAATAGTACACGGGAGCAAAAAAAATGTACTGTAGCAGCTACAGTGCTACAATGGACCTACATTATTATTATTATTTTTATTTTTTTAGTACTAACGGTTGTTAACTAACGACCGTTATCTTTAACATTTAAAAAAAATTGTACGCACTTTGTCCTTCATCTCAGCGGTTCATTGCAAATTTAGTCCTCACAAAATTTACATAAATGGTCCTTCATGGTATACATCAATTGCAAAGTCAGTCCTATTTGTACAGTACTAATGGTCGTTTGTTATTTAACGGTTGTTAACTAAAGACCGTTATCTTTAACATTTTAAAAAAAATTTTGTACGCACTTTGTTCTTCATCTCAGCAGTTCATTGCAAATTTAGTCCTCACATAATTTACGTAAATGGTCCTTCATGTTCACATCAATTGCAAAGTCAGTCCTAGGTAACTAACTTCACGTTAAGTAGCTAACGGCAACAAAAGAATTCCGCAACAACGCGCGGGGTATCAACACTCGCTTAAACTAATTGTTAAAAAAAAAAAAAAAAAAAAAAAACCCTCTGTAAGTATGGCACGCCATGAATTCCATTGGCGTTTTTTTTTTTTTTTTTGCTAACTTACGTATACAAAAACCCCGCGGCAACGCGCTGGTTCAAAACCTAGTCTCCACTACTTATAAAACATGCATACTATTCTTTGAAGTTGAAATGCTTGTATATTTGAGTAATGTGTAATGCTTACAGTATCTCTTAAAAAACAAGTTCAAATGTCGAGTTTAAATGGCAACTTTTTAGACATGAGTCGATCTTTATGTGCTTTTTTAATGCTATACACATTTAAAAATAATCTTATCTTTTTAAACAAATTAAAGAACCAAGCCTGACCTGACTCACCTCTAGGGTGGCCGACTGTATAATGGGCCCCACATGGGCTTCGCTCATTGGGTTTTGGTTCAATTCGTTTATACTTAGTTAAGTCCAATGTTATTTCCTGTAGTTAACCATTTATATACTTACAATAAATATATAAAGCCATAATTTCGAGCTATTGCGTACGACCTCGTAAAATCATATATTAATGACATTATTTATATATCAAATGACTTGTGTTCTAATAATATTTTTTGTTTTATGAGAACCCAAGTGAGTCAAGTCCAGCTAAAAAAATGTAAGATCATCTGTGATGTAAAGTTATAAAAAAATTGACAATATTTAATCTTTTATATCATGCACCTTATCTTATATCCTCGTCATCAAATAAAATAAATATTCACTCAAGACTCTATGTAGTTATGGGTAACACGTGGATGTCTGGTGAGACAAAAGCAGGCTGAGTGTGCAAATGTACAATAGATGGCTATGATTGCTTTATAATGATGATTTGTCAATTAGAATGTGCATTCCGCGTAGGATATAGCATGTCAATCTCTATTATGTCTCACCTTAAATTCAAATTATTGCATCACAATATCGACAAAAGGGTAGACTTCAAAAAGTGTCTATGTGGTTCGGCCAAATTATATGTGTGGTTTTAAGGTTTAACAATTTCAAAAATGCAAGCGTAGTTTTTATATGTGATGTTGGTGATAATTATCGTCTTTGCTATGAGAATATACAAAATTTTGGAAGTGCAGGCATAACTAACTGAGATGTTAATTTACAACAAAATTTTCCACACATTGAACATGCAATTTCGTGGATGTAGCGGCTGCGCCGGAGATATGTAATTTACTCTTGACAAGACTAAAATGTTAAAGCTATGTTTACATGTACTAGTGAAATTGCACCTTTCGAAAATTTCATATTAGTCATGTTGATAACTAGTAAATCATGTTTTGTTTGTATTATACTATCATTGCATGAAATGATAGTGACTTTATTAGTATCATATATTTTCTAACTATATATATTTGACAATATATTGTACCCAGCTATGTAATGATTTGAGTTTGATTTGACAGAAAAATAACATTTTATTAGTCATCCTTATTACGGCTTGTCTCCAAGACACGTCTTCCACGATGAAAAACGAAGACTCGGTCTTGTGGATGACCGAGTCGTGTAGTGCGTATTTTATTTGTGTGTGTTGACTGTTGATGTGGTATATTTGTGTTTAAGTATGATATGTTTTAGTGGTGAAACTGGTTGTCTTATTACACTAAGTGGGTGGTGAAGTTGATTGTATAAAGAGAAAGCTTATGTGACGCTAAAATGATAGTGATGAATGCGGTCTTGAAATCTCCTTATTACATCCAACCTTAAAAGTATTTAGTTAGTACTAAAAAATGGACAAGTTACTTCATAGAGATGAAATGCATATAGATCTATATAGATCAAATTTTCTTTAAATATCAAAAGATTAAATCCTCACATTTCATTTTACTTTCATCAAATGACTCTAATTAAATCTGATTTACACTTGAGAGGCAATTTTTTCACAAAGTGAAAAATCCTCAAAACCTATTTCCTTCTCTACAAATAAATATAAAAATAAATAAAATTGATTTCACACACACAATCAAAATTAATCATCAAATCAACTTAAAAAAAAGCTCAATAATTGTTGATATCATCATAAATCTTCGTCATTGATAGCAACTTTTTAAATTAGGGATCAATTTTGGTTTTTTGCCTGAATTTAGGTTCAAAGATATCAGTTAACAAATAATTAGTTAGATATGGATGATATTAAGATTATGAAGAACGGAATTTTCATGTTATTCACGATAAAAATCATGCTGCGGACAAAAACAAGGTTATAGATGAAGAAAATAAGGTTATTGCATAAATAGATGCAAATCTCGATCTTAAAGATGATGTAGTTGCTGTTACAAATAAAATTACATGTGATTCAGTTTGAATGATAAAAATATATATGATTACATTGAAAATCACATGCGATTATAGTAAAAATCAGTTTAATAGTAACCAAAATTATGGCAGATTACTTGATTATATGATGAGGTGTTAGGCGAGTCACGTGAAATGAATTAGCTGATTGAGATTTAATCTTTTGATCTTTAAAAAATTAGTGATATTTAAAGAACTTTTCTATTGCTCTATAACTATTTCAAACATGTACTATACGTGTTCACCTTGGCTCAGTTACAAATATGCATTGTAATTTCTAACAATATGACATGACAACATTCCTTAATAATATTTGTCTTAGTATTTTTTTCATGAGTATAAATTTTATTTCATAATTACGGGTGTTAATAGAGTTAGGGCCCGTTTGGTTTGTAGATAAGTTTAGATTAGAATTTGGATTTAAATGTAAAGTTGTAGATTAGGATTTGGATTTGAATTTGATTTAGGAGAGAGAAAATAATATTTAATAGAATTAATTATTTTATATAATATTTTTGTAACAAAAAATATTATTATTAAAAATAAACATAGAGATAAATGAGAGTAAAGTTGTTAGTGAGGTTCACAAAAAACATAAATATTTATTAAACCCCACCCCTCTCCCTACTTTTGAAAAGTGTGGGACCATTGGGGTTGAGTCACAATTTTAAACCCTATAAACACAACAAAACACTTGATTTGCATTTATTAAATCCAAAACCCAAGCAAATCCCACATACCAAACAGGCCCTTAGATTAGACAGGTTCAGTTTTATTCGAGTTGGGTTTGTTCGCGTAAATGTTAAAAAAAAAAAAGCATACTCGAATCCGATATAAGCAAGTTTTCAAGTTAATCTCTTTCACTCAGTTCTCGAGTTTTGAGTGAAGGGAAATGGAAAAGAATAGGAAAGGGAAGAGAAAGGGAAAAGGAAAGGAAGTGTTAGTTGATATGTTCTTGAGATAAATGAAAGGAAAAGGAAAATAATAACAAGTCATGTTCTTGAGTGGAAGGAAAAGGAAAATAACTTGTTTAAATTACATTTATACCCTTTAGTTGTTAGTGGCAAACTTTTAAAAAAGGGTATAATAGTCTTTACACACCATATGCTTCCATTTCCTTTCCCTTTCCTCCCATTTTTGAGAGTAAGATTTTATTAACAAATCTTCCTCCCATCTTCCTTTCCGCTTCCCTTTCCCCTCCTAAAAAAAACTTGAGAACATAAAAAACTTTCCATTTTCTTTCATTTCCCCTCAAAACAAAACTCGAGAACTGAGTGTTTGGGGTCTATTCAGCTGTGTCCATTTGAGTTCTCATCAATTAAATACGAGTAATATAATAATGTGAATACAACTAATGCTATAAGCTAGTTTTTTTTTTTTTTTTTTTTTTTTTTTTTTTTTTTTTTTTCAAAATAAATAAATAACAAGGATAAGTAATGAAGAAAGTATAGAAAAACATTAAAAGGAACTTTATTCGAGTGAATCTACTTGACCCGACTCAAAGAAAACAAACATATTCGACCCAACAACCAACCCTAGTCAACATCTGAGAAATCTTGTCAACCCGAATAAGACTACTAAGCCGATTTACCCGACTTGGATAAATTTAATAAAGATAAAAATACCCCGTTGGTCCTTAAACTTTCTACAAGACATCACAGGGCACCCTAACTTTCTAAAAACGTCGTGTGGCGTTCAAAACATGTGAAAATGAGGCCGATTGCGTCCCTTGACCCATTTGGGCAAGGTCATCGCACGTTTTATGTTCTTGTTTCAGGGGCATAATAGTCCAATCACTATTTAACTATGATATAACCCAAGCTAAACCCGACAGTCAAAATGAGGGACCAACAACGTATTTTTGTCTTTATTTATTTATTCGAGCAATAAACAACTTGGGTCAGATTCGTTCTTTCCTTGCTATCTTCTTATAAATACATGATTTACATAAACGCTAAATCTCATATCCATGTACTTTCTTGATGTTTTATGTAATGTTTAATGTAGTGTTTTCAATCGATGTACTCTTTTAATTATTGATGAACTTAAGTTTGTGTTAATGAGAGATTGTCTCTCTGGTTAAATCCAAACACCCGCTAAACTCAGAAAATGCTAGATACAAACATGCAATTGAAAGCAAAAACTCAGAAAATGCAAGATTAAGATTATCCTTACTGGAGGCAAGCCTATGCCAATTTGACTTTTGAAGTTTGACTATCTAAAGTTATAATTGAAAATTCATGAGTCAAAGTGCAAACACTAAACTTAATAATGGGCGGGAGTTTTAAATATACCAACGGCAACATAGAAAAATTGAGGGACCAACAGTGTCTTCCTCGACACGCTCTATTTACTCAGAAAATGCGTGTATATTTCCAACAAATAATGGGAATCGAAGAGTTCAAAAATTTAATACAGACTCTTCGTTTTCCCCATTTTTTTGGTATATATTGGTTACTTCCACATGTTGCTGCATACCAAGCTTATATCATCAACGTCAAACACATCTATCACATTCACTTCAAATCATGTTGTTCGGAAACAAACGACCAAGAGATGCGGATGGTATCCAAGACAAAGAATTGACCAAAAGACCAACTATTGAAGCAAATGTGGCAGTAGAAAACCCTGTATCTAACCAACAACAGTCGGCCAAAGTTGAAGGTGATGAAAGCTGCTACTATGAACTAGAAGCTGTGTTGGAACAAGAATGGAAGGAGGTAGATGAAAAGGAGAAGGAAGAAGCAACGGAGCAGGAAGAAGGAAATGAGGAGGCTGAAGGAAGCCATGCTGAAGTGATAGACAGAAGGCGTTCTGCAGCGGCCGAGGAGCATTGAAAAGAGAAGGCTGCAGTTAGGAAATTAGAAAAAAAATGGATCAAAAAAAATAAATGATGAAAGTGAAGAAGATGAATGTTTAGAAACATTCACTTATGATGATGTCCATGTGGCATACGCCTCGGACTAATGTAATTATGTAACAAATATATATTTTAAATGATAATCTTAATCTTGCATTTTCTGAGTTTTTGCTTTCAATTGCATGTTTGTATCTAGCATTTTTTGAGCTTAGCGGGTGTTTGGATTTAACCAGAGAGACAATCTCTCATTAACACAAACTTAAGTTCATCAATAATTAAAAGAGTACATCGATTAAAAACACTACATTAAACATTACATAAAACATCAAGAAAGTACATGGATATGAGATTTAGCGTTTATGTAAACCATGTATTTATAAGAAGATAGCAAGGAAAGAACGAATCTGACCCAAGTTGTTTATTGCTCGAATAAATAAATAAAGACAAAAATACGCTGTTGGTCCCTCATTTTGACTGTCGGGTTTAGCTTGGGTTAGATCATAGTTAAATAGTGATTGGACTATTATGCCCTTGAAATAAGAACATAAAACGTGCGTTGACCTTGCCCAAATGGGTCAAGGGACGTAATCGGCCTCATTTTTACATGTTTTGGACGCCACACGACATTTTTAGAAAGTTAGGGTGCCCTGTGATATTTCGTGGAAAGTTTAGGGACCAACGGTGTATTTTTGTCTTTAATAAAGATATGACTGGGTTTTCTTCTCGATAAAAATATTTTTTGGTGTGAACCTGGAGGTCGAGATCTCAACCGGCTGGTTGAAACAAATCGAAAAAAAAAAAATTAATTGTTTGTTTACTTGTTTAATTATTAACATGTTAATCTTTGGCTCCAACATTTTTGTGTGTTTGTTTTATTGTGTTTTTGTAGAAATGCGTGGAAGGAAAAAGTCACGTAGACGAGAATCCATTGATTGCTTTGTACGCTAAGCAAAGCCGGGTGAAAGAAAATGTACTACAACCGGTCGTGAATGAACATTTGAAATGGGGAAAGTTAAGTAAGGAAGCGAAAGCGTGTTTTAATAGTCGGTTGGCTAAGTTGCAAAACAAAGATATTGCGAAGCCGAGGCTAGTTGATTGGAAATTGTTGAGTAAGTATAAGATTACTAAGGATCTTAGGACGTTGTTAGATGTATCTACGGAGTATGAAGATGGAACGGTTTATCCGGATAGAAGTTTGGAGAAAATTTTGAGGATAGGAGATGATGATAGAGACAATTATTTGATTTACAAAGAATGGTGTCTTGAGTTCTTTTCTACCATATACTTTAACCAAGGGATTGATTTTAAGAATGTGATGAAAGAAAAATGCATTTGGTTTAGGTTATGTGGAAATGACCATGTTATGACTTTACCGGAATTTGGAGTGTTGCTTGGTTTGTATGAAGATGAGCAAAGTGAAGATTACAATTCGGGAGATTTTGTTGTTCACTTTGAGAAAATGGATAGAGAATCGGTAAAGTATGATGGAGGTAACGTATGGAAAGAAATTGGAAATCCGGAAAGCAAAAGATTCACGGAAAAGGAGATTCGTTCACCTATGGCAAGGTTAGTTCACAAAATTCTTGTTAGTTCTTTTGTTCATTGGGAAAGTAGTCAAGAGAAAGTGCATACACCGGATTTCTGGTTACTAGAAATGATCATGGGAAATAAGGAAAAAAGGAAATCTAGCATGAATGTTCTTTGGACTTTGGCCGTTTATTTGTCGAGAAGGGCTACTCTCATGACGGATATTGGATTTATTAATGGAGGTCATTATGTGACTAAAATTTCAAAGAGTTTGGGATATGATACAAAGACCGAGAAAAGTAAGGTTTCGGTGACAAAGAATTGTCACATGCTTGACAAGAAGTGTTTACAAGGGTTGCTTGATAATGATAAGATGTGTTTGGTCGAAGAGAGTGCAAATGTGACTCGCAACATTGAGGAATCTCAACAACAACATTGTTTTGGTGAATCGTCGAGACTTAATTCAAGTTGGGGAGATTGGCACGCTAATTTGCCACAAGTGGATAAGGGGGAAATATGGAGAGACATGACTTTGATGAGGATTGGTCACCAAATGGATTATTGTGCACCTCTTTTAACTCACCTTGGTAATAAATGTGATCCACCTTATTCTTTTCCGATGGTTTATGCACCACTTAGTGTTCCACCATATCCATTTTCATATGCACCATATCCATTGCAACATGTTCCTTATCCTACATCATCAAGTGCGTTTCAAGGAAATGTTACTCAAGAAGGTTTTATGGGTTATTATTCAAATGTGAATGAGGAACCAAGTGTTTTTGAAGCAGGGACATCAAATGAAGATGTTGGAGATCGAGCTTTGGTGAGCTATGAAGGAGATGATCGCGAGTTTATGGAAGTCAAGTGATTTTGACTATCATTCGTGGCTGATTGGGAAATTAATATATGTTCTTTCCAAAATATTCGTACTTTATTTATTTCATGTAGGATGTTTAATATGTTTTTAGAATTTATCTACTATTTAATATTTGGTTTAGAATAATTTATTATTATGGTTATTTTGTGTTTGTTTTTGTTTGTTTTGGAGTATTTGTTTATTTTTCAGGATTTAGGAACCTTGGAGTTCGCATGGATTATATGGTTGGTACATTTTGGAGTTTGACGAGATCAACTCATGCTATAATACCAAATATGAATCATGTTTGATTCCTTTGTGATATCATTTTACTATTCTATTTTTCTCTATTTCCTTTGCTTTTAAGTTAATTTTTCACATTGAGGACAATGCAAAACTTAAGTGTGGTGGGGGGGGGGGGGGGGGGGGGGGGGGAAGTAAATAGTGAAAATGGTATTGATTTTTAAAATTTTTAATTTTTTTTGTGTGATTATAGTAGAAGTTGTTTTATTGCCCTTAAAAAAAAGTAGTTGTTTTTTTACGCTATTAAAGTTATATATATTTAAAACAATATAAAATTTTCCAATAGCATGAAAAATGGCAATTTGAAATTTTTAACGTATCTCGGTTGAGTGAAGCAATTCGTTTTTAGAATTGATAGGATTACTTGTATATCTATAGCCTATTTCTAAATATGTGAGGATTTAAGCCTATCATTTGAAGCATATCTTTATGCTTAAATTCTATTATCTTGCTATGAGTGTGCCGGTGATTAATTGATTCTAGAACTTGTGCTTGTTATGCATTACGAATTCCAGAGTAAGATCACATTCGTGTGATATAAATAAATTTATATGATAAGAGGCAAAATAGGATTCCACCAAATGGCCTTCTATTTCCAATTTAAAAGAATATATTCGCTAGCCTAATTGGTTAGTTAACTACATTATGGACCCATTTGTTAGCACTTAATTTTAAGTGCTAGATACCATTAGTACACCTCAAAACACCCAGAAAATACAAAAATATTTTACACATTTCTAACCATACTTACCCTTTCTAGTCAAGTCAAATCGATAAATTACTTGTTGTTGACATGAAGGAATTTTTTATGATTATGAGCTTACACTTTGTATTTCGGATATACCTTTCTGACGAAGAGGAAGGTAGCTACTTCTTATTTGTATTTTTGAGGTATATGCTCATCCAAAGTGTGGGGGATGAAAAAAAAAATGTATAGCCAATGTGCTATATTTATGAAGATGGAGGAAGAAAAGTTATGAGTTATCGAATAGCCAATGTGCTATCACGTGAAGTTTATTTATATGGAGATCGATGAGTGAAAGATAAGAGAAAGATTGATTCAGAGGCTATAATCATTTTGGGATACATGGTTCGATTTTTGCAACTAGTGATTTTGGTATTTGACTTGATTATCATTATATTACTAATCCACTAATTCCATGCCTTATCCTACCCTCTTTGCTTTGTGAAAATATCAACTTTATGAATATTGTAGTGACCATCCGGTTCTTGAAGAAATTGAATATATGCAACAGCGATATAAGGTAATTTATCTTAGTGACCATCCGTTATTCGAGTAAATCAGGAATTCGCGCCAGCGATCTATAAATGTTTATAAAGAAGTTATTTGAGCATAGTTTATTTTAACCCTTAGCCTAACATTTTAACCAGAATAAAAGTCCTCTGTGATTTATTTATTTATTTCTTACATAATCTGGATTAGTTTTGATACTTGTACAAGCTTATGGTATGTGATAAAATCATGACTGAGCTATTGTGTGAAACATTCCTCCAGAAAAAAATGAGGGAGAGTGAAATTAAAAATTGTGAGGAGCTTAGTTATGTTATCTAGCTTAACCGAGTATTCCGTTTAAATTTCACGTATAAAGTATAAAACTCACTTTTTAAACTTTTTGCTTTGGCAATAAGGACGACTTGTGAGAACTTTTGGAAATCACAAGAAGTGACTATTGGTAAAATGATTTTATTACTTTGCTTGAGGGCAAGAAAAACTTAAGTGAGGAGGATTTGATAACGCTCATTTTGTCTATATTAGAGTCGTGTTATTTGTATATTTTATATATTATTTAGTTATGTTTATTAGCATTTTTACGCTTATTTGTTGTTAAGTTGTGTTCAAGTCTAGGTGCAAGGAAACATCCAAGGTTGACGAAGAAATGATAAAGGATAAAGGAAATATTGAAGAAAAGAGTGTGGAAAACTAGAAGGGGGGTTGAATAGTTTACCGCTTTTTTAAATCCTTAATGTTATATTTAACTTTGAATATCTTTTAGAAAACTTTTACGTTTGCTTAAGGATATAAACACAACGTTATATGTTTGATTCTTAGAAAAGCTTTTTATGTAAATAACAATTTTGACTTTGCTAGTTTCATACATTGAAAAGCTTTGCTTGTGATGATCCTAACTTTGCTTGTTTAGTTATTTGAAAAGCTTTACTTTTGTTTGAAGATACAAACACATCTTTACTTGTTTAGTTCTTTTAAAAGCTTTATATGTAACTAGCAATTCTAACTAAAGAACAACATGTAATAAGCAAAGATAAAGAAAGAAACGATCAAACCACAACACGATTCTTTATCGTGGTTCGGCTACAAGGACTCTTTTTCCTTGCCCTACATCCACGCCCCGAGTTTCCAACTCGAGAGTAATAAGCACTAATCAACAAGCTCCTTTCACCGGCGGAGAAAACCTTTACAACGTCGCTTACACTTTTACCGACACTAAGCTAGATGTCGAGTTCTTTTACACGGGTACAACCACTCCCATCGTCGCTTACACTTTTACCGACACTAAGCTAGATGTCGAGTTCTTTACCAAGGGTACAACCACTCCCGTTAGTTCTTTTACAAGGGTACAACAACTCCCGACACACTACGTATTTTGAGGCCTAAAATACTAACCACTTACTTCTACATACATGACACAAATGAAGTATAAACTACCAAAGCTTATACATGACCAAGCTACCAAGACTTGCAACTTTAGAGTTGAAGCTTGTAGCTTCTTGAATGATCTTGTGAAGTCCCTTGCTACATAATAGAATCATACAAATCAAAATGTTACTGAGTTAGTTTAGAGAGTATGTGAAAATATGTCCTAAAAGGGTGACTTAAAACTAACAAATGGTTTGGTATTTATAGCAAACCATTCTGCAGGTCTGGCGGATACGGCAGACCCCTCAGAAGGGTTCCGCCTATGTATTCCCAGGGTACCGCCAGGGCTGCAGTTGGTTTTTGCAATAAATCTTCCAAACCAAACAAGGTCACATCTCATTACTCCTTGCAAACCAAACAATGTCACATCTCATAATATCAAGTCAAACACTAAACTTGCAAGCAACCAATTAGTAAGTCAAACACACTTCTTACCATAAATGTATATTGACAAAGGTTGCCCTAAATGTGATGTGACCTTACTATATTAAGAAATAAATGTGATGTGACAAAACACTTTCTAATTTAAGAAATAAAAACAATGTTTTGTTTAAAAGAGATGTAAACCTTAGTTTAAACAAGACTTAAACACTTAAAGTGATGATTTACTCCTAGCTAAAGTTCATACTTTGTCATTAACAAAACTTAGCAAAGATCGTAAAATATAAATAACATTTTTAGGCGATATTTGTATTAACAATCTCCCCCTTTTTGTTGATGACAAAACATAAACTTTATTTATAAGTAAGTCACTAGTTTTAGTGTTAAGTCTTATAAAGTTAGTATAAAAAACTTGTTTTTGCAAGGATGAGGTGATAAGCACAAGGTGATAAGCACACTAAGCACAAGTTTATATAAATTCTCCCCCTTTTTGTCGAAACAAAAAGAAGAGTAGCGAAGCAGAAGTAAGCACTTGCTCCCCCTTGGACGATACTCCCCCTAAATGGAGTGCCAAGAGAGGAGACATGGATTTTGAACCTACAAGAAAAAGGTTAGTTGTTGCACAAGACAAGTCATGAAAGCATTTCATGTTTAAGACACAACTAAGAGTTGTGAAGTGAAATAATACACCAATCATGCTCCCCCTTGAATATTACTCCCCTAAATGGAGTATCAAGGAAGGAAAACATGGATAATGATCCTACAAAAAGAAAGGTTAGTTTCAAAAACACAAGATATATGTATGGTACCATACAAGGTATAGTTCACTTATTATACCTAAATGGTTAACAAACAATGAAAACCTTGTAGTAGAATGAAATTCATTTCATGTAAAATTTTGACTCTTAAAAAGTCAAGGACAAGAAATTTGGATTACACCATCCTACTTCTTAAAAATAAAGAAAAACTAAAAATAAACTAAGAACTTAAAAAGCTACAAGGAAATCATCATTTTCCTTAATGAGAAACATTTTCCAAAAAAAACAAGGCTAAGGTTGTTTAAGGATGAAAATGTGGGTTGGAGGGTTGTAGCGGGCTTTATTTTGAAGGTTGAAAGGATGACACGGTTTTGGTTCGTTGGTTTAATTGGGAAATATTTTCCAAAAGAAACGGTTTTGTTTCATTTTGGAGACTCTAAGGTTGAGGTGTGTGAGACGAGGATTGTAGAAGATCCAAAATGTGGTTTAGTATAAACCTCATTTCTTCGGATAGCTCACGAATTTCCCTTCGACACCCTTCACTAATGTGAGCGGTTCTTTCGCAATGATTGCAATCATGACGGGGAAAGTTTGGTGGAAGAGTGGTTTGATATGTTGGTGGTGGATGGTTTGAACTTGAAGGAGCAAATGTGGATGGTTGAGTAGTGTTTTTGCTTCCTTCATTTGTTGATTGAAGTGTTGTTTGTAAAACCATGAGATGGTTGATTTGAGAGTCAACCATACGTTTGAAGGCATGAAGGTGGTTTAAATGAGTGTCAATCTCATTATGAAGGTTTGGAGGTTTTTCCCATATGGATGCTTCTATTTTCTTATAAGAAGAAAGTAGAGATTTAAAATGTTGGGAAGGTTCTTGTGGTGATGGTTGTTGTTGTTGTGGTGGTTGTTGGTTTTGAACAAAATGGCGGAAGCTTGGTTCGCCGGAAGGATTGCCATGAAGGTCTTTGTAAATTGGGTGAAACACAAATGATTGTGAGTGGGTATGACCTTGATCATTTAAAAAAATGGATGGTCTAGCATAACGGTAAGCCAACCGTTCTACTAATGATGGTTGATGAGGTTCATCATCTAGTTGCTCACTAGGTTGTTGTTGGGTTTCCATTTGAGCAATGGTGTCAAAGAGTGACAAGGATGGTGGACTTGATGATTTGGGTGATAGGTCTTATAATGTTTCCAAATAAGGTAGTGGTGATGTTGGTGGTGTATGGAAAAGTTCCATTGGTGAAATTGTTGGTGATTGAGGTGATGGAGTTTTTGATAGTTGAGCTTGTTGAGAAGGTGATGATGAATCACTTGAAGGTCTAGTTGTTGGAGGAATGGTGGCCATGTTTGTGTAGCAATGTGTTGGAGAGGGTGTTGGAGTATCAAGATTAAGCAATTCTTGAAAGGTAATTACATTGGTATTACAATGTGTTGGGGATTGTGTTGAGGTAGTGAGGTTAAGGAAATCTTGGATAGGTGAAGAAATGTTAAGCGAAGCATCACTTGAAGAAGATGAGCTTGACTTGACGGTTTTGTTGAAGCAACAAGGTTTAACACTAATCCTAGTGGTTTTTGAGAAGGATTTTGATGACTCGGATGATGTGTTGGATTTAGTCATTTCAAAGGTGTGGTTTTGATGTTTTGAGAGAAGAAGTTTTAATGGAGATGGTGTGATTTGAATTGTAGCAAAACTTTCAAATTTATAGGATGAAGGAGATGTTGAAATGGGTGTTTGGATTTGATGTTTTACCATTCAAAGATTGAGGTTTCAAATGATTTACATTGTTTTCATGAACATGTCAAATCATTGCAAGTCAAACCAATGGAATAAGGTGGAGTGAAAGACCAATATATGTACTCAATGCTTTGTGATCATGGGATGTGATTTGGTTGAAAATGTTTCAATGGTTTGAAGGATCCTTTAAAAGGGTTCCTTGAGTTGGTTATGTTTGAATTTGAATTTTTGGAGGGAAGTGGCTTCCTAATTGTTTTAGTGAGTGAGAGTTGTTCTAATATGGTTATTGGAGTGAATGGAAGATGTTTCTCACTTAGGATAATGGTTTTGACACTTTACAAGTTTTGGACTTAAGAAAAATAATTTTTTTTTGCAGGTGTCTGGCGGAACCCTCAGAATACACCGGCGGAACCCATTTGAGGGTACCGCCTAGTCCGTTGGGCCATTTCTATGATTCCCAGAAAATACACTGGCGGAACCCAATTTTGGGTATCGCCGGATCCGCCAGAGCTCAAAAATTAGGCAGTCCGCATTTTTGACCCACAAGACGATTTTCAAAATTTTCGAAAACTCCTAAGATCAAAAATATAATGCGTATCTGGTTAGGAAATGCAAAAAAATGAACATGTAAATACTCATATCATATGACTTTGACCGGGAGCTAGCGATATTCACTAAACTTAGTGAAATTTGGCAAACACCTCAAATATTGTCATTATGCATAAAAGTTCATACAAACATAATCCGAAAAACCATGAAAGTGAAAAACAAACAAATCACATAGTTTAACACATAAATGATTCTAAAGCATTCATAAGCCAAACACTCCTTAATCTTCTCACAACCGGTCTATCTTCTTATTGAGCTTGTTTAGGTACCTTCCAAAGCATTTGAACATTCCTTTGGTTTGCTTGAACTCTTCGGATGCATTGTCAATGACGGGGAGTGCTTGAAGGTATTCTAAAGGAGGTAACTTAGAGTTAGGAAGTTTATCATCCTCGCTCATGCAGGATGATGATGATGATGGTGTAGGTGATCGAGTACGTTTTCCCTTACCTCTGTAAACTCGTTTATCACTTAAAGGAACGAAGATGTGAGGAACGAGAGAATAGTCAAGGTGCATTCCATTTTCATTAGGAGAAATGGGTGAGATTGCTCTAAAGAGGCGGGTAAGAAAGATTCCATAGGGAAGAGCGGTTGTTCCAACTAAGGGTATGTCGGCCATTCTTTTGGCAAGGTAGTAGGCTAAGTTGAAGGGTTGACCGGTGGAAATGCTATAGAGCATGTAGCAAAGGCATGTGTTGATGTGATCTCTATTTCATATGGTACTTATGACGTTAGCTCTAAGAATTTCTTCCCACTTCTTAAATTGTGGTTTAAGCTCATTGAGCTCCATACCAAAAGGATCCTTATCTACAATATTCCCCGAACGATTCACCCTAGTGGTAGAGGTTCTAACAAAGAGATGTTCCTTAATAGTTTCCTTACTAGCAAGAGGTGTGTCGTATGGATAAAAACGATCAATAGAATCAAGACTTGAAATGGGCCACTTATCCGTGTAAAGGCAAGTTCCCTCATTTGGGACACCAAGAATGATAGCTAAGTCTTTTAAATCTATGTCATGTGGTATTTGATTGGTTGTGAAGTTTAATGATATCTTACCAATAACACTTGTGGAAAGGTTTACGGTTGCATAGAATTCCAAGATGAACCTAGGACAAATTGGCTCATCTATATCAAGGAGACAATCAAAGTTAATTACGGCAAAGTTTTGGCGAATAGATGTTCCTTCTAGAAAGGATGGATCAATGGTTCTACCTTTGTGAACATAGCGTTTTTCTAAAGCCTTAAAGGTTTCTACTTGAACCGGGTTGAGACCTTTGGTCCTATGGTGTTTGGGCATGTACTTAAGGGTTTCCTTGTGATATGATTTATTAGCGGGAGGCATGTTGATTCCTAGAAAACACAAAATTATATGTTAATGACTTTCAACAATGTGGATGTTCTAATGTGTTCCTATATGCAAACAATGTGGAGACTTGGTTATCTTGACTCATTTTGATTCCAAAAATTTTTTTTGTTATGCAAATTTTGTTATAAAAACAAAAGATAACCAACACTTTCCTATTTGAATGTGTCTTCGATTGAATGTACCCGAAAATACATATTAGTTATGTATCCCCTTTAGCATTCAAGAAATAGTATGCAAGTGATGTTTTAATGATGTTTTTATTTGTTTTAACAATGTAGTGATGAATCATGTTCTAGTCTTGGATGCGATTTTTGTAAGACAATGCACTTGGTGTGTTTGGCAAATCAAATTAATCAACAAAAAGATACAATTCTTAAATAATGAAATACATAATTGACTAGCCACCAAGTTTTTCATGAATCAAAAAGTTTTATGCATAAACCCTAAGATTCTAGTTAATGATTGTAAGCAAGAATGTTATACTTGAATCAAATATGCAATTGTGATTAGAATACTTACAAAGTTAGTTGGATTTGAAGGGATTGGATTGAAAGCCCTAAAATTCGTGAGGATATGTGTTTTTGAGAGGGTGATGGCTGTTTGAAAGTTAATGTTAAAGTTAAGAGGGTGTTTGGTTTTGAAATTAAGAATAAAACAATCTGTGACTTTGGCGGACCAGGCGGAACCAAAAAATGGGTTCCGCCCGTATGGTCTGAGGGTGCCGTGGAAGCTGCAGGGAAAAACTCAAAAGGAATTGTCTTGATTTTTGTGGTTTTATTCTAATGTTCAAAACTAAGGTTTTAGGTCTTATGAGTCTTTGACTAAGCCTAGGAATTATGAATGCTTCACATTCAAGAGATTTTGTGAACGCGTTGATGGAATAGTTATCGTAGAAGACTTTCTTAGTTAAGACGTTCCTCAACGAACAATCTTACCAAGGCGATGATGATGGATAACAATATGTCTATTAAGAGACATAATGGATTGAATTGTCGCCGAAGTTGATGCTTCCTTTGTTGAAGGGATAACAATGTTGATGAGATGAATTCCGTTGTAGATGTGAGTTAGCTTGTTCAAGTAGAGCTTGTTGATGTGCTTCTCCATCCAAAACTAATTTGAGAACCTTACGTGTTTTGGAGACTCATTGGGTAAGTAAGTATAAAAGTGCAAGTACCACTTGTGCTTTTCTTATCAACTTATTACCGACATAATTCCATTTTGCATATACTATGGTTTCTATTCCCGTTCTTTTGGGATACCATAATCCTAGTTGTGTAGTACCTTATGATGTATCCAGACAAGCTCAACTAAAGAGTTTTTCAAGGATCTTTTTTTAACACGAGCACATAGACAACTGCTAAACATAATGTTGGATCTAAATGTTATGATAACAAGTAGTCTTCCAAACATTTCTCTACGTTTAGTTTTACCTACGGATTTACTAATCTCATTCTTGACAAGTCATCAATAACTTAACCATTGAAAACAAGAGAGTAACTAAGAATGTCTTTAAGTTAAAATCCCTTTCTTTTGGAGTTTGCTTTTATTATCAAAAAGGCTTTCAAATATTGACACAGATAATCACATGATTACTTCGAAACGTATATTTTGTTTCACTAGTTGTTTTACTCTAAATTCCAAAACTTGTTTTTGTTGAATTTGTTTAGACACAACTATGATATATAAATCAAGTTTTATAACTATTGTCAATTTTGCTTGATTCAATGTTTGACTCAAGGTGAGAAGATGTTATTTTGTACTTTTACTCCATGCTTGTCTTGTCATCATTGGACTTTCGACTAAGTCATCATCTACCAAAGATGATATCTTAGAAGGAGGAGATCATTCGTTAAATTTTATATTCAACGACTCCTCGACTCTTTGGGTTTTCTTACTTAAGAAACTATGAACTCTATTTGTTTTGAAAAGGTTCAAGAGGTACACCATCATGAGACTATGTGTCACATTTGATGTGTAAATCCTAGATGTTGAAAACTCATTTTATTTCACACATCCAAATGTATGCTTGTGTGATTTATTTCACCTTGTGTGTTTTATGTGAGATTATCATAAAAGAGTGATTGAAGAAAAACACAATTTAAGACTCAAAGTATAGTATTAGAGAATGTTGTTTAACAAAAGTTTGTTTTGCAAGTATCAGAAAAGTGTTAGACATTTTAACACTTAGGAAATTCTTATTTAGCTTCCTTGTAAGCAAGAGTTGTGTGAGACTCACTCAAGAGTTTCTCGTGTTTATCTCTTGATGGTTAAAGAACCAAAACACCTTATATCTCCTACTAATACTAATGACGAAATTCCTTGTTACATAGAATCTAATCTTAGTTATTACTAATAGCAAGTAAGCACTTTTAGTGTATTACTAATAACACATATTCCAACACATAATGCAAGAAACAAAAAAACAATCAAAGTCGAGTTGAAGTAATGCGTACCTTTTAAATTGCATAGAGATGCTATCAAGAGGATAAACACTACGCGTAAAATCTTGGTTTGACGACACGCTTTGAAACTCAATAACTCATGTATCCAAGAAGGTTAGATAATCATATAAAAGCATAGAGAATGATAATCCTAATCCTTTTATCATGAGTTTCTATTAGAGATTGAATTATCTCTAAATCTTTCTTCTAGGTTTGACAAATTTTACTTGCTTTGTTTTATTAGTTTATGGTGCTTTTGAGTTAAGTCCTAATCTGGTTTTGTCATTAAACAACCTTTGACTCCTCAACAATCTTTCAAGAGATTTCGAGCTTTCATCAAATTTAACTAATAATTTTCCTTTCTCATTTTACTTTTTAATCTTATGTTTGTAATCTAGACACAATTTACATTCTAGATCAATTTTAACATAACTCTCAATTCTAGACATTTTATCTTCTAACAAGATTTCCTTTTCAAAGATATTCTTAAAAGATTTTGAAGATTCATTCTTGAAGATAGTTTTTAGGTCCATGTTGCATAACTGTTTAGACTCATTTTCTAGTTTAGAAAACTCTAGGATAAATTTATCAAAGCAAAAAGTGTTTAGTTTTAAAATGTACCTTGCTTGATGTTTTATCTAGTTGAGAATCACAAACCGGATGGTTGGCTTCATCTTCATCCGTGTTATTCCATGAATCGTAAGCAAGTCCACAAAGAGCTCGACATGAATAATCATCTTCACTTACATCTTCATTTAAAACATTAAAACTAGTAGTACATGTATTTATCTCAACTAAATGTCTATCAATTAATATTTCTAAGACTTCTAATTTATATGTGAGATCAAATTGATCATCTTTGACTTGACATATTTCTTGATAAAAGTTTAACATATATTTCCAAATATCATTAGCCGTTTGACACAAATACATTCTTTTATATTAGGTACTAAAGCTTTATAAATCATTGTTTTAGATTTAGTGTTTTTATCAAGTTTGAGATAGTTATCTTGATTTTCAAAACTTGTTTTCTTTGGTTTGAAATCACCAAAAGACATAATATGCCAAAGATCTTGATCAATTGATTTCACATGGTTTTCAAAAATTACTTTTCCATTCAAGTAAGTTTTCTTATTCAAATAGCGGTGGGTTTTGAATAGGTTGCCCCTCTTTGAGATTTTCAAAATCCATGGATCGATCCAAGTTTTAAAATACATTCTATTTTAAAGATCTTGAGTAACGTAGCTCCTGATGCCAATTGTGGAAAACTAGAAGGGGGTTGAATAGTTTACCGCTTTTTTAAATCCTTAATGTTATATTTAACTTTGAATATCTTTTAGAAAACTTTTACGTTTGCTTAAGGATATAAACATAACGTTATATGTTTGATTCTTAGAAAAGCTTTTTATGTAAATAACAATTCTGACTTTACTAGTTTCATACATTGAAAAGCTTTGCTTGTGATGATAATAACTTTGCTTGTTTAGTTATTTGAAAAGCTTTACTTTTGTTTGAAGATACAAACACATCTTTACTTGTTTAGTTCTTTTAAAAGCTTTATATGTAACTAGCAATTCTAACTAAAGAACAACATGTAATAAGCAAAGATAAAGAAAGAAACGATCAAACCATAACACGATTGTTTATCGTGGTTCGGCTACAAGGACTCTTTTTCCTTGCCCTACATCCACGCCCCGAGTTTCCAACTCGAGAGTAATAAGCACAAATCAACAAGCTCCTTTCACCGGCGGAGAAAACCTTTACAACGTCGCTTACACTTTTACCGACACTAAGCTAGATGTCGAGTCCTTTTACACGGGTACAACCACTCCCATCGTCGCTTACACTTTTACCGACACTAAGCTAGATGTCTAGTTCTTTACCAAGGGTACAACCACCCCCGTTAGTTATTTTACAAGGGTACAACAACTCCCGACACACTACGTATTTTGAGGCCTAAAATACTAACCACTTACTTCTACATACATGACACAAATGAAGTATAAACTACCAAAGCTTATACATGACCAAGCTACCAAGACTTGCAACTTTAGAGTTGAAGCTTGTAGCTTCTTGAATGATCTTGTGAAGTCCCTTGCTACATAAGAGAATCACACAAATCAAAATGTTACTGAGTTAGTTTAGAGAGTATGTGAAAATATATCCTAAAAGGGTGACTCAAAACTAACAAATGGTTTGGTATTTATAGCAAACTATTCTGCAGGTCTGGCGGATACGACGGACCCCTCAGAAGGGTTCCGCCCATGTATCCCCAGGGTACCGCCAGGGCTGCAGTTGGTTTTTGCAATAAATCTTCCAAACCAAACAAGGTCACATCTCATTACTCCTTGCAAACCAAACAATGTCACATCTCATAATATCAAGTCAAACACTAAACTTGCAAGCAACCACTTAGTAAGTCAAACACACTTCTTACCATAAATGTATATTGACAAAGCTTGCCCTAAATGTGATGTGACCTTACTATATTAAAAAATAAATGTGATGTGACAAGACACTTTCTAATTTAAGAAATAAAAACAATGTTTTGTTTAAAAGAGATGTAAACCTTAGTTTAAACAAGACTTAAACACTTAAAGTGATGATTTACTCCTAGCTAAAGTTCATACTTTGTCATTAACAAAACTTAGCAAAGATCGTAAAATATAAATAACGTTTTTAGGCGATATTTGTATTAACAAAGAGTTTCGTCAAAGATATTGATTCAAGTATGATGACTTCTGTTGCATATGTGTTATTTGAGAGGATCTCTAATGAAAGAAAGAGATGTGATTTGGTGACAAAAAGATTATTAAAGGATGGAGTTTTATGTTAACTTAAAAAGGATATTATGAAGCAAATTTCATCTCAAGCTATGGTTGAAAGCTGAGGTTCAAACCCATGGTTCAAACACAAACCTAAGGTTGAGCAGTCAAGTCCGAACCTCCAGGTTGAAGTTCCAACCGGCAGGTTCAAAGCATTCTGAGATGAAAAGTTGCATTAACTTAAGGTTTTAAGTGTCATTAATCTTCAAGTCCGATCATTACCTCTACATTATGATTATGGGGGTGTTTGTAACAACTTTTTGTGATGAATTCAAGCATAAATAAGACCCTAAGCACCCATGATCAAGACATACTTCCACAAACATTCTAAGGGAATAATTAGAGGTTACTCCCAAGTTACAAGAGAAAGGTTACTTGATCCTTATTCAAGCCTTACACCCTAAGGTCTTGAACATACTTTATCTAACCCGAAAGAGCTCAATAATTCCTGTCATTCCTAAGAAAACAAGATGTGTTGGTGATACTTGTAAGTGGAGGCGGAGAATTCCCTTGTTCAATTGGAGGACCGAGGAGTGCTCTAACTCTTACATTTCTTTCTCGTTGTAATCTTGTTTGGGTAACTTTCTTCTTATTTTACTTATGATGTTGAACGATTTTATGTTGAATAAAATGTTACGTTTGTTGATGAAACTTGTTTTGGAATAATTTGTGATACTTGTTTGGGAATCATGTAGACTTACGTATGAATGTTGAATGATTAGTCGGTTTAGAGAAGTGATTGTTTTCATAAGTTTGTTTAAATACGATTCGTGTTCTAAACTTGTTAATATAACACTATTGGATTTAAAGGTCGAAAGGATTTCTAATATTGTTCTATTCCAAGAAGTTGGTGCACAAATGGATTGGTACATGATAATTGACAACTATGTAGAATATACATAATCATAAGCTCGTATGGTGTTGCATGTATGGATCAACTAGTGTAGTTTTTAGAGAGAGAGATTAGAGAGAGAAAGAGATGGGAGCCTTGAGAGAAACTAGAAATGTATTAGCTTGTGAAGAAAGGTCCAACCCTCTCCCTTGGGTGGGAGAGGGTATATATACTACAACTACTTGGTGCTCCATGAAACGAGCTGTAGAGTGAGCTGACAGAGGGTAAAGACCCGACCCACTCTACGAATACTATTTACATATTTAACTACTAATAAACTACGTACTAACTAACATAAGGATAATTCTACGAGCTACGTAATGTTTAGCAATACTTGGGGTGACCGAGTCTTTAACTGAATAATCGTATTCCTAACAATCTCCCCCTAAGGGAGGTCACCCCAGAAGATAAGTACTGAATTCTTGCATGCATGAAATCTTGTAGCTCGTAGACTTTGATTCTTCAAACATGTCTTTGTACATTCAGCAGCAGGCTCTAGATGACTTGTTCAATGTGTTGGATGCTCTTTCGCATTACTTCGAGTACATCATCCAACTGAGTATCTGCAAGTCATCTTTGAGTAGTAATGTCTCCATGTGATTTGAACATCTTTGTGTTGGCATGCTCACACTTTTCTGGATCATGATCTTCTGCATCAGAGTTGTGGAAGCATAAATGAAGCCCAATCAATGATCATTATTTCTTAGATTGTGAAGTTGAAGTGTGAGCATGTGTTGATGGATCAGCATCTTTTCAGCAATCAACCGCAACCGTCAGAAATTCCTGCAAGTAGACAGTTAGCAACAAATCATCCGGTACTTATAGGTTTGGAAATAGAGATTGTCAACAGCATAGTGTGATGACTCCTTCTAATCCTTACCAAGACCGTTCCCAATCGGCAAACCCCCGTGAGGATTTACACGATCTACCTAAGTAAATCAACGACTGGGTGAGTCGCTGGAGTACTCTCCACGACTGTAGACCATTGGTAACCGCCGCGACCACTAAGCGTAATCCACAAGGAATTACCTAAGTGACCTGCTTTCAGGGCTGCTTGATGTTGACCCTGGCAGGAATTTCCATTTAATCACTGGGAGTTACTAAAGCAACATCCCTCATAAATGTTCAGGCAGATTGCTAAGATCTGCGTAGGACTCATAAGTTAACCACTGGTGTCCTTAATGTTGAACAACCAGGGTAGAAGTACCACGTGTTCCTATGAGATCTTTTTATGTATCCCGAGGCTCTAGACTCAATAAGTGCATTTGGTTTTCATATGCGGAGATTAGGGAGAGGTCTCCTGCTTCAATATCAACCATCTCTAAGAGATATGTCAATAGATTACATTGGTTCCCCGCGAGAATGAAACAAGTTCTTTTAAGAGAACTTGAGTGGCAAGAAGGTTTAGTGCATTGCGTCACTGGGTCCATGACGTCTTGTCTTCAATACCGATGTCGCCTTAGCAACCATCAGTAGATTATGAATTGAACCCGGTTTCTGCCCTAAGGTTGAATAGTTGGAGGGCTATTTCTTTTCACCCTTTCTCATTTCATTTCTTTTTAATTCTTCAACCCCTTCTTTCCCCATTTTCACATTTCTCCTTTTTTCATAATCATACCTACGGACTTTCTAATACTATCTATTTGGTATTGTCCATGGGTAGATCCCTCCGGCTCTGGCGGATCATAGGACGGTTTTCCTAACCTTAGCCACCTTATAACTTCATGACTATCCTATGTTGCCATACACCAAATCATTGAAAATTCTCTCAACATGTTTATGATTGAGAAACACATTTTGTTAACACATTGAGAGTTTTGTCATTTTCAAATGCTCCCCCTTAACATGTGCTCATATGTATTGTTTTGAAAATATGCACATGTCGGGAAGAGTTGCACTTTTTGAATTGATCTACCTTAAGTGAACACGACCGGGCATTCGAGACACGCTTACATCACAAGTTAGACTAGCTTAAAGTTATTACCCGGCCCGATCAGATTCACCCAAGGTTTCTCGAAACGGTACACTCTACTCAGACAAGTCCTCTTCGAGACACGCTTACATCACTGGTTAAACCAGCTTGAAGTTATTACCCGGCCAGGACTAGTCCTTTCGATTGATGACGGTTTTTGTTTCGTCAATTCATTGGTTAAGTCTGAGACTCGATCTCATAAGATGCAAGGATCCTTTTTCACAAATCATTTGCTCCCCCTCAATATGTGCATTGATATACAAAAGAGTTTAGCACATATAGGAAAGCATTCATAGCTTTCATTAAGGTTCAATACATCACATTTTAATCAGATTTTCATATTTAAATCACATTTTCTCCCCCGATCAAAAATTTCAAACCATTTGAGATTTGTGATCCCAAGTGATTTAAATAAGTTTAAAGATTTTGGGAGAAAGATGTGTCAGATTTAAGAATGACTGATTTTGAGACGATACATTTGCTCCCCCTCAATCCTTGAGGGAGCATGTTATGTGTTAGAGATGATGAGTTTCTAAATGATTTAGAGTTCAACGAGAAACTCATGAAATAAAAAATCATGTACTAACACATAACATTTGATACCACACTACTTATGACGCACAAGATAACTGGTGGTGGTGGTGAAAGAGTTGTTGTCGTTGTTGCTGCCGATGTTGTTGTTGTGGTGAAATCAAAGCCAGTCAATGAAGTTTGAACATCTGATCAAATGGTTAGAGCAGGAGCAGGCACATTCACATCAGCCATGGAATCTGCATAAGAGTATCAACAAAGATATGCATACATGCAGATTCACTCTTAATTAATTGCTACCACGTAGCAGCTAGCCTACTCATAATACCATATTCATATCATGATCAAAGAACATTCAAGCAACTCATCAAAATGCTATCTAGCATGAAGAGAAACTGGCAATCATGAAAATTCATTGCAAGTTTCTATCAGACATAAACAACAATCACTAACAGGCAATTCACGCATATTTTCAACATTAAAATCAGGAGCTTAGGAATAAGATTCTAACCCGGTAACAACATACCTAAGCAAATCCTGAGAACATGAACACATAATCAGCAACAATCAAACAATTATCAGCAAACAGCAAACGAAACACAATCAATCAGATTATATGAATGCCAGAGGAGAGAACAAGAGCATTAAACACAATGGTTATATTAAAACGTATTTAGGGGATTAAGCGAGGATACCAACGTGAGACAAATGGACCTTTTAGTTACATAAAGCTAGGAAACTATACGCAAATAGCACATAATGCCCTAAACTTTCTAACAACTAACACATTTGGCCATTTAAGTTAAAGCTTAGTAAGTTCCTCTTCAACTAATACCCCATTAACTACAAAACCTTTTATAACAATTATGAGACAACCAAGAAATCCGTTTGATGAAAAAGATTGGAAATCACTCTCCCCCTCAATTGATGACCCATTGTCATTAATTGAGTGACAAATTGTATGAAGTATCTAAGACTGATTGATTTACAAACAACACGTTACCACCATGTATTACTCAAATAATTTTCCGAAGAATCATAGAATGAAAATCATTTGCATACAAAGAATATTTCTCTTCTTATACCAGAAATAATGCACTGAATCGTACATTAGATCGAGGAAACATGGATATAAAGTAATCCATGCCCAGGTGAACTTCACCCGGTAAAAGGAACAACCGTCTTTTTGGCGACGTGTTTTCCCATTTTGAAAAACGGGTTGCTATCTGAAGTAATAGCAAACCAAAGTTTTGAAGTCCGGGTTACAGCCTGAAATGACTGCAAGCCATAATTTTGAAGAATATTTTGAGAAACGACATGTTTTAGAGAAAACTTTATTTGAAACCGAAAAACTCTTGCTCAAGCATATGTATGTTTCCGTGTCATTATTGAATGACATTTCTAGAAACGTACATAATATTGATTACACAAGAGACATGTCGAGAGAAGAATATTTTTGGATTTTTATGATTTTTTTCTGATTTTTATGGGTTTTATAGGTTTTATATTTTTCTATTTTCTTTATGGTATAAGATATATACAAGGATATGTGAAGCAAAACCAATTCTCCTCATTTTCTTCCTGAAGACGTTTGAGAGATACTGGTGAAGGACTCTTCATCCCAAAGCGCTGGAGAATAAATTGAAATCGTTCTTTTGAGAGAGCCTTAGTGAAGAAATCTGCCAGCCGAAATTCTGTCCTCACGAAGTAAAGTTCCACTACCCCATTCTCATCTTATTTTACCACACCTTAGGAGAATCCGTTTCCCAGGAGAAACTTTGACAGTGTATCAAACCATGCCATGCCCTAGGTGTCTGTTTTACGCCAAAGAGAGCCCTTTTCTGACGATAGACATGGTTAGGATGATCAAAACATACAAATCTTTCCGGTTGACTGAAATAAAGAACTTTATTCAGCTCGCCATTTAGAAATGCAATTTTCATATCCATTTGATAGATCGTCATGTTCTGACTTGCAGCATTGGCAAGAGATATTCAGATAGCTACAATACGAACAACCAGAGCGAAAGATTCCTCTAAATTAATGCCTTCCTGTAGACGATATCCCTTAGCAGCAAGCCTTGCCTTGTTTTCAGAACGACATAATGCTCATCAAGTTTCACTTTGAAGATCCACTTAGAGCTATAATCATTGCACAGTCTGGAGGTAGTACCAATTCCCATACTTCAAATCGATCGAAAGTGCGAGCTTCATCTTGCATGGCATTAACCCAACAGTCTTTAGAGATAGCAGTCTTGAAATCTTTGGGTTCGAATTTGGATAGTATGGAACTATAACAGCACCACAAGGCATGGGTGGTAAGTTTCCTTAGTGTGAACACCGTTTGAGAAGGATATCCAATAATTTTGTCAATCGGATGATCCTATATTCATCTTCTGAGATGTTCATGTGGATGTAGGTAGGAACATGAAGAAGCCGTGTTTGTATTCCCTGAAGAGGATGTCTCAGAAGAAGATTCATGAGCAAGCAGGTTTTAGTACGGAGCATCTTCAAGAGGAGCTAATGAATTCACTTCAAAAGAATTGTCGACTGCAGTGCCTTGATGAACCGAAGGAGATTGAAGGTTTGACGATGATGGTGAGTAACTTGCAGATTGAGCATCTTGATCAATTCAAAGAGACACTGATGGACCATTTGAGTTGTACAGAACTGAAGCAGCGGCAGCTGGTGGTGTAAGTGAATCATCAGTAGGTGTCTCGAAGTATTCATCAAACGTTTGGTCAAACTATATCTTCAAATGCTCACTTGTAGGTGGTACATAAGGTACATGCAGGAGTGGGATTCTGTACAAGACCTGAACTGAATGGTTCAGGAGACAAAAGTTTAGACGCGGGTCCTGCACTGATGTGTACAGGAGCCATATGCTCAGTCAGCTTAACGAATGTGACGTGAACGGTTTCCAGGATTTATCGGGTTTGTTTGTTGTAGACTCGGTATCCCTTACTATCTGGAGCGTAACCAACGCAGAATCCAATACCAGTTTTAGCTTATAACATTCCCAGATCTTGACTGTCATTTTGAGGGGTAGCATAAAGCACCAAACACAAATAGATAGGAGAGATCCGGTCTCTTGCCATATATCAGCTCATATGGAGTTTTGTTATGAAGAATATGTATCAAGTATTGGTTTTCGGTGTAACAAGCTGTAGCAATTGCTTCCGCCCATAGGATCATCGGTGCCTTGGAGACGTAGAACGAGTTGTTTGTTGATAACCTCCGTTCCATTGTAAGTCCAAATGATTATGACGGTTATGTGAGTCTTACTAGCAGTTGTTTGATGAGTTTTATGATAACTTCAGGAGTCACGTCCTTGGTTCTCAAAACCTTTACCCATGTAAACCGAGAGTATTCTTCGACAACAACGAGTACACATTACTTCCCATTTATACTCTTCACACTTATTGGCCTGCCTGGGTCCATGTGAAGGGTGTAAAGAACATCCATGTTGGTGTTGACAATTTTGGGTTTGTGAGTATGCTTCTTTCGTTTACCCAGTTAACAAGCCGAATGAAGAAGTTCTTTTTCGAACTTTAATCTGGGTAGACCTCACACAAGATCATTGTGAGTAAGATCATAGATGGTACCAAAGTTCAAGTGATTAAAACTTTGTTGCCATAGCCACGATTTGTTCTTTGAGGTCTTTGAGAGAAGGCAAATAGGAGAGGACCGCATCACGACTTCGATAGAAAAGGTGTATAGATTTGTGCCATGACAGTCTTTAAGGAGATCAATACCATCCAATTCTCAGACGAAGCATGTGTAATTTCTGAAGGCAATCTTCAAGATCGGAATCAAGATATTGACCAACAGAGAACAGATTATGCCCAAGTCCTTCCACGTAGTATACCCAGGAAATTAGCTGTCACCAGAAACATAATCTCCATTACCCATAATTACCCCAAAATGGTAGTTCCCGAATCTAACTGTCCCGATACCCTTATTCACGAAATTCTCGAGCCCTGAGCGATCCCCAATCATATGTTTAGAGCAGCCTGAGTCCAAATATCAAAGGACGAAAAGTACGACCTGCATTTGGAAACAGACGAGAGCAGAAAATTTGGAGTGTCGGATCCCCAATTTGAGTTGGGTTCCAATTGGTTAGTGCAAAAAAGTTCTGGAGCCACTGAAACCTTAGGTGCATTCGTTTCAATGGTGGAAATTTCACTAGTAGATGCAATGGGCCTAGTTAAAGGACATTGGGTCTCCAAAGGGAAGGTTCTACCAGTTGGCTTCCATTCCTTAATAGGCACTACTTTAGAATTAGTTATCCTAGTTAAAGGGCACTGTTCTCCTAAGGTGAATTTCCTTCCAGTGGGCATCCATTGATAACCAACATTGGCAAACAGTTTACCTGTTGCTTTCCAAATTTGCTTACTTTGTTTAGCTCTCCAAACTTTCTTAACTGGGGTTTTGTTAAACGACTTCAGAAATTTCTCAACACATTTATCATGATTACTCGAAATTATGCATTCATTACATGTTTTGCAACGTGAATTAGGTTTTGAATTATGACTCATTTTGCTCAAGTTGGACTTAATGTTCCTCATGTGGTCGTCTACTTTCTTTTTAGGAACACTTTTAGCAGGTGAAGTCCTATAATTCCTTCTATTTCTCTTTGGTTTAGACTCTCTAGCTTTAGTGTTACTATTTACTCCTGTAGACGGACTAATGGGAATTTTAGTCTTTTTCACTTCCGGTTGCTGAACATGTTTTGATGTGTTGGGATCTGAAGTTTCCAAGGGTACCTCAAAGGTAACATGCTTGTTCTTAGTCATAGATGATGATGTAGTAGACCTATCTCGCTTGCTATCAATTTTAGGACATGTACCAATAGCATATTCTAAGAGTTCCTGAGATCTATTAGTGAGAAAGCAGGCACCTACAATAGCATCATCAAGTGGTTTTGCTATCCTATCCTCTTCAATGGTTTCACGAAGCAAATCAAGGCACTCCTTAAGATATTTAAGATAGTCACTATGAACCAACTTATTATTCCTAAGGGGAAGAGGAATATACACAGCATCACAAGCATACTTCTTACAAGCAGAAACCTTTTGAACAATATTATCACAGTTGATGATTGGCATTTTCCCTTTTGCCAGAGTCTTTAGATTCTCAATCTCTTTAAGCAAAGAAGTTATCTTTTCATTGTTTATATCACGTGTGATCTTAATTGAATCGTATAACTCTTTGTAATGTTGTTTGACTTTTGAATTTTCAGCACGAAACCAATCATTTTCATGTTGTAATTTATTGATGGTATCTTGAATTTGAAAATTCTGAGAATCTATAGACTGTGGTTTTTGGGTGCCAATCACATCACACTTGTTTGACTTCAATTGGGCAATTTGGACCCTCAGGTTCCGAATCGTGTTAGTGTGAGCTTGAATCTTTTCATCACGTTTGGCTAATTCAAAATATGCATCAAATTCAGGAGCATCCGAAGATGTCTTGGCATTTGAGATTTTAGTACTTTCTTCTAAATGTTGATACTTTAATTGCAAATTAAGATTATCAACCTCTAGTTTTGACAAATGTCTGACCATGTTATCATGGTCATCGTTTTGAATTTTCTCACGCAATTTTAAATTCTCCCCCTCAAGCTCAACAACACGATTCTGGAGAGCGGTCAATGCAATAGACATCTCATGAAATTGGCAGGCAGATAACGTAGAATCAGTAGCAGTATAAAATACGTCCTGAGCAACACATTTAGTAATCAAATTCTCATTCATGATGAGAATATTTTTCCTCGCAACTTCACTGCATTTAAGATCAATTGCCAATTGTTTACCCTCATTTTCCACATCTTCAAAAACCTTTTTCATTTGAGTCACATCATCATTAATGGTATTTTTAAGGCCCTCAAAATGTTCTTTGAGAAGTTTGAAAAATGGCATGACTTCAGTTAGGTAACATTGTTTTGTTTGCTCAAAACCTCTTTCCCCTTCAGTAATACCCGTTGGTGTTATTCTCTTTTTACATGTTTTATCAAAATCAACGAATAATTGACCAAGGACATATAAGGCAATTAGTGTATTATTTTGCGTGGGGAGAGTAAATGGTACAAGGTGCATGGGTGTATTCAGGGGATAAGTCGTTGGGTGAGCAATCCTAAAGATAGTGCGTGTGTTACCCACAATTCTTTCAGCTTTCAATTTTTCTATGTCTATGTTCCAGAAGACTTGCTCTGGAGTAAATTTCTTTTGTGGGACAAAGACAGCTAATTGATTATCTTCAGAGTAATCATAATTGTACAAGATTTTATTAGCTATGCACACGGGATCCTTTAATTTCTCAGCTAGTTTTTCTCTGGTTCTATCTTCTATCTCATTGCCCTCATCATCGGATGTAGCATTAGGAGGGGCATGATTAGGCTCAAGCATAATGTTTGCATCAAATAATGCCGGTTGTGCACCTATACCGATTCTAAGGAAATTGGTTTTTGGCTTAGTAGAAACCTTCTCACTATGATCATCACTCAACTTCCTATGTTTATGCATCATTTGAGCAGTTTGAATGGTTTGGCCTTGCGTGTATAACTTATCCTCAAGTTTGTTTTTCAGCATTTTAAGACTAGAGAAATCATTTAGGAGTTTTGTTTCCTTCTCTTTGAAATCATGTTTGAGTGTGTTTAAACCTTTTTGAATCTCTTGTTTTTGTTTAACAGTTTGATCCAATTGTATTTGCAAAGATTGTAACTCCTTTTTCAATGTTTCTCGCTTAAGATTATTTTCAGATATATATGCACGCATTTGCCATTCCATGTTCTGCTCACGTCCAGTGAGTTCAAATCTAGCACGTTGTTCGTACATAGCCACTTGATCCTTAAGGATATTAAATCTAGTGGTCAAGGAGTCATCAGGGTTATAGGCAGTGTACTCATGCATGACACAATCATCTTTTAAAACAGAAGATGCACTACATTGTACAACAGACACTTCATTGTGTTTCATATGTTGTTCACATGGGTCAACATTGCTATTTCCCATGTCAACGACATCTGAATCGACATTGTTTGTCGGTTGTACTTTGTTAGGAATCTTTTGTTCATCAACAATGTTACACAGTTCGAGTACCTTAGCACATGACACATGTTCTTTTATCGGTCTGATATCTGCATCCACATCACGCGTAAGAGTCATTGAACTGTTCGTTGTGTCAAGCTTTTCAGTCTCTGATCCTCTGCCTTCGATGATAACTGACCCAGTATTCGATGCTTTGCCCGAATCCACACTACCATCACATGGTTGCACCCGACATGCCATCACTTTGTCTTCATACTTGTGCTCGTGCTTTGCTCTTTCCATAATGTACTCCTTCACATTACCCATGAGTTGGAGTAGTGTGACTCTGAACACGTCAACTTCAATTCCCGTATGAGTGGTAAAGCTCTTTTTCGTCATTTGACTCTCATGATCATACTCCTCAGTGAATCGTGAATCAATGAACGCTTGGAGTTGGTTGTTGATCACACAGAATGCAGCCATAGATCCATCTTCAGAACATTCACCCTTTTCAAGTTGTTGTTGAAGTTGATCTAAGTGTAGAGTCATTTTGACTGTGAAAGTCTCAACATTTTGACCAAAGAGTGTTGCGAATGCACGATTGAAACCTCCCAAGTATCCAGGTTTTGCAAAGAGAACCTTGAGATGTGAATGGAGTGATCGAAAACATTCAATGCGACTATTCTTAGCATTATCGGGCAATTTAATTGGCTGATGAAGCACATTATCATTAGAATTCGAGCACGAAGATTCCATAGCAGTGATTGTATGTTAAGAGTGGTGATTGTTAGTTTTGACAAGGTTATATGTTGTTTAGTTGTGATCTTGGTTCGGTTGATGCAAGTTTTTACGGTGAAATTTTTGGTCTGAAAACTTAAAACCTCAATAACTTCACTCCGGAGGTGATTTGGGCCTCGAAAAATTCGTTTCACGACTTCGTAGTGAAACCTCACAATATTCAGCCTGTTCCGGACGTTTTGACAGCTAATTCGCTGAAAACGGAGTTACGGTTCAAAAGTTATGACCGTTTGAAGTTTCGACGTAAAAAGTCAACTATGGTCAAACAGAGTTAACCGCAGGAAAGGTAACCACAAGGTGAGTTAACCACAAGATGAGATAACCGCAGGGAGCAACTAACCGCAGGGAGTTAACCGCAGGAGAGATAACCACAAAGATCTAACCGCAAACCACTTAATCGCAGAAAACTTAACCGCAGAAAACTAACCGCAAACCACTTAACCGCAGAAAACTTAACCGCAGAAAACTAACCGCAAACCACTTAACCGCAGAAAACTTAACCGCAGAAAACTAACCGCAAACCACTTAACCGCAGAAAACTTAACCGCAGAAAACTAACCGCAGAAAACTAACCGCAAACCACTTAACCGCAAGAGCTAATCGCAGTACACAAAAATCCAAATCTGTCACTTTCCTTGCGATTTGTTTGTATTCCCAAAATAGTAATCGCAGCAAACTAACCGCAGATTTCAGAACTTAACCGCAACCAAGCAATGCAACAGTGGACTTAAACGCAACATAGAAATTCGCCCAAAATCAAGTCCAAACTTCAAATAGATTAAAGATATGGTATAGCCAACTGAAACACAATGTTCAACTAACACCTATGATCATAAAAATACATCACTAACATGTCAAATAACACAAGAAAGATTAAACCATGATGTTTTCAAAGAAAACTCTTCTAACTCACAAAAACTACACAAAACCACACCAAATCCGATTCTACAAGGCCCTAAGATGAAACCTTGGCTCTTGATACCAATTGTAGAATATACATAATCATAAGCTCGTATGGTGTTGCATGTATGGATCAACTAGTGTAGTTTTTAGAGAGAGAGATTAGAGAGAGAAAGAGATGGGAGCCTTGAGAGAAACTAGAAATGTATTAGCTTGTGAAGAAAGGTCCAACCCTCTCCCTTGGGTGGGAGAGGGTATATATACTACAACTACTTGGTGCTCCATGAAACGAGCTGTAGAGTGAGCTGACAGAGGGTAAAGACCCGACCCACTCTACGAATACTATTTACATATTTAACTACTAATAAACTACGTACTAACTAACATAAGGATAATTCTACGAGCTACGTAATGTTTAGCAATACTTGGGGTGACCGAGTCTTTAACTGAATAATCGTATTCCTAACAAACTATCTAGTATTCAAGTTTTAAATGAATTCGGAAAGATTTAATCACGAGATTGGGTCGAAAGGACTCGTAAGAACTAATGTTTTCTAATCATCTTTTCATACATTTGATAAAACAACGTGCTAACGTAATGGGATGACGTATAGGCCGAAAGGACTCACCCATGAAACTAGTAAAAACTTGGTTTTTCTTGATATTACCCATTGACTAGAAAACCTTATGAATTTAGATATGTGCCTTCTACATATATCTTTCACGCAAACAAGTTCAACATTGTATCACGTTTGTTTACGATTCCTAAACAAGTCCTTATTTGATTGATTGTTTGAATTTAGAACCATTGTTTGTTTATTTTCGGTACTTTAAAGGTGACAATCTTTAGTGCTATTTGCTTTACAACTTTTATTAAACTTAATAACGTATAAGTCTCTTAGGACGATCCCTATTTGCCACAAACCATATTACACACGGACGACTAATTCGAGACGAGAGAGGTGATCAGCAGCTAAATTCTCTGCCCCCTTCTTATCACGAATTTCAACATCAAACTCTTGTAACAATAGGATCCACCGAATTAGTCGAGGTTTAGCATCTTGCTTAACAAAAAGGTATCGAAGAGCCGAATGATCTGTAAAGACGACCGTTTTTTAAAGGACCAGATATTGGCGAAATTTATCAAAAGCAAATACTACGGCCAATAGCTCCTTTTCAGTGGTGGAGTAGTTCTCTTGTGCATGATTCATAGTTTTGCTAGCATAGTATATTGGTTGGAAGCGTTTGTTAAGCCTTTGGCCCAATACTTCTCTAACAGCATAGTCGCTAGCGTCGCACATGATTTCGACAGGCAATTCCCAATTAGGTGTAACCATGATCGGGGGTAGCTTGGAAATAGCTTCAATTTTCGCTCTGTCCACCTCGATTCCATTTCCAGAGACTTTGTGTCCAAGCACAATCCCTTCTTTTACCATAAAATGGCATTTTTCCCAGTTTAGGACCAAGTTACTTTCCTCACAACGTTTGAGCATTTTTTTCGAGGTTAGTGAGACAACGATCGAAAGAGATCCCAAAGACCGAGAAATCATCCATGAAGACTTCCATGCTGTCTTCCATTAACTCGTGAAAGATTGCGGTCATACATCACTGAAAAGTGGCGGGAGCGTTACATAACCCGAAAGGCATTCTCTTATAGGCGAATGTTCCATATGGGCAAGTAAACGTGGTTTTTTCTTGATCCTTAGGGGCTATGGGGATTTGGAAATATCCTGAGAATCCATCCAAGAAACAATAGTACTCATGTCCTGCTAATCTTTCCAACATTTGGTCTATGAATGGGAGAGGGAAGTGATCCTTTCGGGTGGCATCATTTAGCTTTCTATAATCAATGCACACATGCCAGCCAGTGACTGTCCTTTGGGGCACCAATTCACCTTTGTCATTTTTCACCACAGTCATCCCTCCTTTCTTTGGTACGACCTATACAGGACTAACCCACAGACTATCTGAAATTGGGTAGATCAGCCCTGAATCCAAGAGTTTGATGACTTCCTTTTTCACCACTTCCTTAATATTGGGATTTACTCGCCTCTGGGGTTGCACGGCTGCTTTATAATCCTCTTCCATAAGAATCTTGTGTATGCAAAAGGTCGAGTCAATCCCCTTAATGTCGGCTACACTCCATGCAATGACTCCCATATATTTCTTTAAAACTCCTAGGAGTTTATCTTTTTGCCCATCTTCCAGGGAGGAATTTATGATTACTGGCAGTTGATCTTCTCCTTGTAGGAAAGCATATTCTAAGTGGTTTGGGAGTTCTTTGAGTTCTAGCTTAAGGGGTTCGACGATGGATGGTTTCAGTTTGTTTTCGGGTTTACGAAGCTCAAGTGGTTCAGTGGCTTCCTATCCGGGATAGAAGGATACTGCGCTAACCCCTTCTGCCTTCGCCTTCTCAATTATGGGAAGGAAAGCTTCATCCCGCAACCAGCCTTCTTCGATTTGTTCATCAACACAGTTGTCAATGACATCGGTTAATTCATCGACCTCTCCGATGAAATATAGCCGGTTAGCTGCTTCGAGAGAAAGATCTTGATGATCAGGATGATGAACAAGTAGAGAAAAATGAAGCAGTGGAAACTCAAGAAGAAGCAGTGGACACTGCTGATGCTGAATTTGAAAGAAAAAGGCAGGAAAAAGGGAAAGTTCAAAATTTTGAAGAATCAACTGACCAATCAAGAAAGATTTCCAAAAGTGAACAAGCTCAGATTGATATGGACTATGAATTGGCAAGAAAGAGTGAAGAAGAGGATGTAGTAAGGTTCATGGAACAACAAAGGATTAAAAAAGAGATGGAACCTGAAGAAGATATTGTTCCCATTCCAAACACAGAAGAAGGTGCTCATCAATTTACTAATGAAGAAATTGAGCAAATGATTGTTTCAGATCCAGTTATCAAGAAGAAAGCTATTGAGCTTGTTGCTGATGAAAGCTTAACAGCTGAACAAAGATCAGCTCAACTAGCTGATTTCATCAATATGAAGAACAATCAAGCATTTGATTCTATGGTGGATACAATTAAGAAGACTCAGAAAAGACCAAGACAACCATCTTAGGCTCAAGTCAATTATGGAATGAATAAGTACTTGTGTCATGTTGGAGGATGGAAAATGAATCAGCTCAAAGGAAAATCTTATGAAGAAATCCAAAGATTGTATTATCAAGAATACAGAAGAGACAAAGATTTTCTTCCTATGCATTCAGAAGCAGAAGCTATGAGATACAAAAGATCAGGTGCGGACATTAAACCCAAAAATGTTAAGAGGTCTAAGACTCAGGAGTCATTTCAAGCTACTGAAGAAGATAACAAGTTGACTGAAGAGCAATCCTCAAGTATGATCTCTATTGAAATTGATGTATTGAATGTAGAACCTTTGCAATCAAAGCATCCATTTATAGGTTGGGAGATGTATTCTGATGACTTTGGAGATGCATGGAAGATTATCAGAATTGGAGACATAACAAGTATCTGCAGAGATTTTGAAGACCTTTTCAGATCTTGTGACAGGGAAGACTTGGATACTTTGTGGAGAATAGTCCAAGATCAATTCAAGAAAGAAGAGCTTGTTGATGTTAAAGCTAAAGAGTTGTTGGTTTAATTCAGAAGACTTTATGAGTCTGATGCATCTGATAGATATTGGAGATTTGAAGCAGACAACTTAACTACATTATGGAAGTTCTATGACTCAAGTTCTGTGCATCATGTGTCTACACAAGCTGGTGTTGATGTGTTTATGCTAGCTGAGAAAGAATATCCATTAAGAGCAGGTATTCTTACAGTGATGATATCTGTGAAGTTAAGATGCTGGGAAAAAAATGAAGTCATAGAAGATCTGCTACAAATAATATATGATCAAAGTGTAAGAGCTGATAAAGAGTTAAGAAAAAAGGGATAAGTGTTGATGAGGCGAAAAATGAACCACTTTTAGGGGGTCATTTAAGCCCGGAATTGACTTTATTTGATCAAATATTGCCCTAAATCGTTCCTTTTGTGATTTTAGGTACTTTGGGAGTGAAATCTGGAAAAGGAAGCAATTCGGACATTTTTGGAGCATAAAAGTGAAGAAAACGCCAAAGTCTTAATTTTCCTTGCTGGGAACAGTAGGTGACGGCGTCAAGAAGGAATTTCTGACGGTGTCAAGAGTAATTTCCATGACGACCCAGTACAGATTTGACGGCGTCACGAAGTAGGGCGTCAAGAGTAAAATTCATGACGGCCTGGAAATGCATAACACATGACGGCGTCAAAAGTAGATCAAGGCAGTCCGAGAAGTATTTTGGCGGCGAGGTGACGGCGTCACAAGATTTGTCTTGACGCTGTCAGACCCTATTTCCTATATATAGTTTTCTAATTTTCACATTAAAAAAGAGAGAAGTTTTGGAGAAACCCTAAGTACGAACTTGGTGCGAATTTTACAGGTTTTTCAAGGGTTCTAAGCCCTTGATACCTTTCATGTGTAATTGAGATAAGTATTCTTTTAATTCAATCAATATGTCTATGTGTTGGTTGTCTATATCTTGTTCTTGTCTTAATTCCATCATGCTAGGATAGATCTATCTTGTGTTTGCTTGGATCTAATGAAACCTAGATGTTAATTATGTGTTGATTACTTGTTTATAGCTGTATTGGATGAATGAATTCGATGTTAGGCTTAAGAAAACTGGCAGATCTCCAAATGGTAACATGCTTGAACGTCTTAGGAAACATGAACTGATGTGCACTAGGTTTTATTGGTTGTACTTAATGCATGAGCCACTGTTTATAATCCCTATGGTTGTGCTGGGCATGGCATGGGAGGAGATAAGAGCTCATAGGATTGGGGAGTTAAGTGCACCACCCCATGAATGGTATTAAGGAATACAATCCGTCATCCATGCAACTATAACAAGTAATTAACGTGTAAAAGATATCTAGGGAGTAGTGAAATCTAAGTAAACACATTTTCTCCACTTATTGCTCACAACCTTAGTATAATTTAGTTTATTTTCATTTCTAGTATTTTATTTTGATTGCATCTTTAGTATTGGGTTAGTTGACTAGCAACTAATTCCGCCCAAATCCTTCAAACCCGAGATTTTTACTTGCTTTCTAAAAAAATATAAAAATACAAAAATAATCATCCCTCACCTTTAGAACTAGTATTTAGGTTTTCTAATCCTAGCGACACTATTCCTAGCTGAACGATCAATCCCCCGGTACTTGTCACTATACTATACTACAACGATCAGGTACACTGCCTGGTGGGGGTTGTAAGCTTCTCAAGATCCCTTGAGAGGTAAAGCCTGGTGCGATTCCCACGTATCAAGTTTTTGGCGCCGCAGCCTGGGGAATAGTTATTGTCTAGGTTAGAATCTCTTTTTATTAGGTCTACTTGCTAAATTCCTTTCTAGTAAGATTTTATTTTTATTTTTAGGTTTTCTTTAGTCTATCTTATTTCTTTGTGTCTTTGTTCGTAACTCTTCACTACCTGCCATCCTGGCAAATGATGAATCCTTTAACCTTAGGATCATTAGGAGTCGTAGTTCCACTAGAAACCTTGTCTTGTCTTATGCGGAACCCGAAAGAGAAATGCATAGATTGAGACAATATCACTCAACTTCTGAACCATCTAGCGTTGCCAATGATTTTGATGCACCCCTTTCTGAAGAAAATTCAGAAAATCATGTCACAACCCCTAGCTCCCAACCCAACGACGAGATGAGTACCCCCGCAACTCCCATTCCTAAGCGCCTTAAGGACTACTCCTCCCCAACCTCTCGTGGCTTCCCAAACGCCATTGTCTACCCAAACGAACACACCAACGAGGTCTTGCATGCAAACGATGTTTGGCTTGTCCAAAGTGTGTGTAAGTTTTGCGGATTAGATGAGGAAGATCCAATCCAACACATTAAAGACTTCAAGAAAATAGTAGACACCCTCCATACGGATGGGGCTACTAGAGACACGTCCCGATTGCGATTCTTTCCTTTCACCCTATATGAAAAAGCCCAAGAATGGTATGATAAACTCCCTTCTGAATCTATTTTCACATGGGAGCAACTCATATCCAAGTTCTATGAGAAGTTCTTTCCACCTGGAAAAACCTCAGCATTTAGAGATAGGATCCTCCGTTTCCGAAAAGGGAAGGACAAACCCTTCCATAAATCGTGGATTAGATTCAAAGATTTAATAAGACAAGTTCCCCATCATGACATTGAGCTTTGGCTCTTGGTCCAAATCTTCTACGATAATATCTCCTCTAACGATCGAAACGGAATTAACCAATCTAGAAAAGGGAGGTTGGCCAATCTTAGTGCCGAAGAAGGATGGGATTGGATTGAAGAATATGCTCAAGACCAGGATGACACTTGGGATGAACCTGAGTCGACTGTCAGCATTTCTGAAATCACCTCAGATCGGTTGAGAAAAATTCACAAAAGCGTGGAATACCTAGCTGGATCGCAATTACCTAAACAACTGTCGAATCCTTACTTAATCTGCGATTACTGTGGGGGCCCGCATGAGGTAGAAGAATGCGGAGGAGCAGCCACAACTGAACATGCATGCTTGTTAGGAGGGGACATTTATGCTGATCCCTCCCTTTTGCCTTTTTACCAAAATGACGATTACACCCTCTGGGGAAATCTGGTAAAGAGAAAAGAAGGAGAGGAAGGCCCTGAATTCGAAATCAGGAACACTTTTGAAGATGACCTTGGTCACTTCACTCAAGAAAAAGGCTTGCAAATGAAAGGTCTTAATGAGCTTTTCGACGAGCAGCAATATGACATTGGAGAATTTTTCAACAAGCTTGACTCAGCCCTAGATAATCTTGAAATGTCATCAGTGAGCAAAAAAGACCCCATGCTCACGATAACCACTCGAGCTGGAACAACAACCAAGGACCCATCTTACCCAAGCTCGTCCCCCATCGCCCCCAATCCAAACAAACCTGGCGAGGAGGAGGAGGATGTCGGCGGAAAGACCCCCGACCAACCGCCCTTGAAGACCCCTTCCCCATCAACCCTACCTAACCAACCTGTGAGAATCCCGTTTCCATCCCGATTAAGGAACCAGAAAACTGAGAATGATAACAAGAGATTCTTGTCATACCTAAAAGACTCGGTTGTCACTATACCCCTCCTTGATGCTTGCTATCACATGCCAAAGTATAGCGCATACTTTAAAAAACTACTTGCTAACCGGAAGAAACTCGAGGGTCTTGTGACCCTGGGGGAAGAATGCTCAGTGATGACCCATCGAGGGCTACCAAAAAAGGTAGACGATCCGAGCAGCTTCACCCTGCCTTGCTCCATAGGATCTCTATCAATCAAGAATGCTCTTGCCGATTTGGGAGCGAGTATCAATCTCATGCCTCACTCTATGTTCCTTAAACTAGGATACTCTGGATTAAAGTCTACCCGTATGAACATCCAACTAGCCGATAGATCGGTCAAGTACCCCGTAGGGATATGCGAGAATGTGCTAGTCAAAGTTGGGAAATTCAAATTCCCGGTCGACTTCGTAATCCTGGATATGGGGGAGGATGACTTGGTACCCATCATCTTAGGGAGACCATTTCTTGCTACCGCTTGTGCAGTCATTGATGTTTATGATGGCAAATTAACCTTACGAGTGGGAACCGATAGCACAACCTTCGACATTAAGGATTCTATGGACCTTTCCCTCGAAGCAGCCAACCTGCTCTATTTCATCGGGGAAGTCGATGAACTCACAGATGTCATTGATAGTTGTGTCGATGAACAGATCGATGAAGGCTGGCTACGGGACGAGAGTTTTCTGCCTTTGCTAGAGGTAGAAAAGATGGAGGATGTTGGTACAGTCTCCTTCTACCCCAGACAAGAGGCAACGGAGCATCTCGAGCTCCGAAAGCCCGAAAACAAGCTCAAACCTTCTATTATCGAACCTCCTGAGTTAGATCTTAAAGAACTTCCTAACCATTTGGAGTATGCCTTCCTTCAGGGAGAGGACCAATTGCCGGTAATCATAAACTCTTCCTTGGAACATGAACAAAAAGGTAAACTCTTAGAGGTCCTAAAGAAATACAAAGGGGTGCTCGCATGGAGTGTGGCCGACATTAAGGGGATTGACTCAACTTTTTGCACACATAAGATTCTCATGGAAGAAGATTATAAACCTACCGTGCAACCCCAGAGGCGGGTAAACCCTAACATTAAGGAAGTAGTAAAGAAAGAAGTTATCAAACTTCTGGATGCAGGATTGATTTACCCGATCTCAGATAGCCCATGGGTTAGTCCTGTGCAGGTTGTACCTAAGAAGGGTGGAATGACTGTAGTTAAGAATGACAAGGGTGAGATGGTGCCCCAGAGAACGGTCACTGGATGGCGGGTATGCATTGACTATCGAAAGCTCAATGATGCCACGAGGAAAGATCACTTTCCCTTGCCATTCATTGATCAGATGTTAGAGAGATTGTCTGGACACGAGTACTATTGCTTCTTGGATGGATTCTCTGGGTATTTTCAAATTCCCATAGCACCTGAGGACCAAGAAAAGACCACGTTTACTTGCCCTTATGGAATATTTGCCTACAAAAGGATGCCTTTTGGGCTATGTAATGCCCCCGCCACTTTCCAGCGATGCATGACCGCAATCTTTCACGAACTCATGGAAGACAGCATGGAATTGTTCATGGATGACTTTTTGGTCTTCGGGAACTCCTTCGACCGCTGTCTTGCTAATCTAGAAAAGATGCTTAAACGGTGTGAGGAAACCAACTTGGTGCTAAACTGGGAAAAGTGTCATTTCATGGTAAAAGAAGGGATTGTGTTAGGGCATAAGATCTCAGGGAACGGAATAGAGGTGGACCAAGCTAAAGTTGAAGCTATATCTAAGTTACCATACCCCACGACTGTTAAAGCAATACGCAGCTTCTTGGGGCATGCCGGGTTTTATCAGAGATTCATCAAAGACTTCTCTAAAATTGCTCGGCCAATGACTCAATTACTTGTGAAGGATGCTCCGTTCGATTTTTCCCAAGAATGCAAGGATGCATTCGATCTCCTAAAAAAGGAACTCACACAAGCTCCAATCATGATCACACCCAACTGGGAGTTACCATTTGAAATCATGTGTGACGCTAGCGACTTCGCTGTTAGGGCTGTATTAGGCCAACGGCGTGACAAGCTTTTCCAACCTATTTACTACGCTAGCAAAACCATGAATCCCGCTCAAGAGAATTACTCCACCACCGAGAAAGAATTATTAGCCGTAGTGTTTGCGTTCGACAAATTCCGACAATATCTTGTCCTTTCAAAAACAGTTGTCTTCACTGATCACTCGGCTCTTCGATATCTTTTTGCGAAGCAGGATGCTAAGCCACGACTAATTCGGTGGATCTTGTTGCTACAAGAATTCGATGTTGAGATTCGTGATAAGAGGGGGGCAGAAAATCTGGCCGCAGATCATCTATCTCGTCTCGAAAACCCCTTGGATAAGCACGATAGAAGTGAGATTAGGGATTCATTTCCTGACGAACAACTCATGTTAATGATTGATTCGGAGCCGTGGTACGCCGATTTTGCTAACTACCTCGCAAGGAGACTTGTTCCTGAACACCTGACTAGGTACGAAAGGAAAAGGTTATTTTCTCAGCTAAAATACTAGTTTTGTGATGAACCATTTTTATTCCGAAGGTGTCCTGACCAAATTATAAGACGCTGTGTTTCGGAAAGTGAGGTAGTGAAGATTATGAGGGAATGTCACTCTGGTCCCTCTGGCGGGCATTATGGGATAAACATTACCGCCTGAAAGATTTTTGATGCGGGATTCTATTGGCCCACAATTTTCCGTGATGTAAAAGAAATGGTGCAGGCATGCGATGCATGTCAACGGGCCGGGAACATATCACATAGGGATGAAGCACCTCAGAACTTTATACAAGTATGTGAGGTCTTCGATGTTTGGGGGATTGACTTCATGGGACCCTTTCCATCTTCAGGGGGGAACGAATACATATTAGTCACCATTGACTATGTTTCAAAATGGGTTGAGGCACAATCCCTTAGGACCAATGACGCCAGAGTAGTTATTCATTTCCTGAAAAAGCTTTTCGCGAGATTCGGGATTCCTAAAGCTCTCATCAGTGATAGGGGGACCCATTTTTGCAATGCACAAATGGAAAAGGTCATGAAGAGGTATGGAGTATCCCATCAGTTCTCCTACGCCTATCATCCACAAACCAATGGCCAAGTCGAAAACACCAATAGGGCTATTAAAAGAATACTTGAAAAGACGGTTAGTCAAAATAGAAAGGACTGGTCATTTAAACTCGACGAAGCCTTATGGGCATTCCGAACCGCCTACAAAACACCTATTGGAATGACCCCATTTCGCATGGTGTATGGTAAGGCATGTCACTTACCAGTGGAATTAGAACATAAGGCTTATTGGGCGCTTAAGACATGTAACTTAGATTACACAATTGCTGGAACTAATAGGTTCTTGCAATTACACGAGCTTGATGAGCTTAGGTTAGAAGCCTACGAATCTTCCATCACATATAAAGAGAGAGCAAAAAGATGGCATGACCAGAGAATTAAGAAACCCAAAGAATTTTCAGAGGGAGACAAAGTCCTATTGTACAATTCTCGATTGAGATTATTTTCGGGAAAACTTAAGTCTAGATGGTATGGACCGTTTACGGTGAAGAATTCCTCTAAAACTAGAGCCGTGGTGTTATTAGACGATGAAGGTAGGGAATTTACTGTTAACATACAACGTGTAAAACATTATCAAGAAAATAACAATGAAATGATTAGTGAGGAGGATGTGACGTTTGATGATGAGGTCATGTAGTAACCCACGACCTTGAGTCTAGCTACAAGACTCGTAAATAAAGAAAAGCGCTTCTTGGGAGGCAACCCATGCTTTGTGTGATTTTATTTTTGTTTGTTTGTTATTTGCTTCCGTATGCATGCTTTATTTTTATTGTTGGTTGATCATGTTTCTAAACTAAATAGTGGAAATACTTTACTTTGTTGTTTTGGCCTAGTCTTAACTCCACCTAGAAGTATTTTTGCAAAAGATAAGTGTAAGGGGAAACCCCAAATATGTTTTTAAGAAACAAACCGATCATGATTCTCCACAATATTAAATGAACATATTTGTATTTGTTAGAGTCAAATGCTTGTATTGAGTCATAATGAAGTTTTGCAGGATTTTCCAGGAAGTAGGACCAAGTTTTTCCAGAAATTTTCCGGAAACTTAACATAAGAATTTCTGCAGGTCACTTCTGACGGCGTCATGAATTAATTCTTGACGGCGTCACGTGTAAAAATCTGGAAATTTTACCAGTTTTGTTTTTCTAATGGAGTCTTATGGTTTTTGTGAATTATTAAGTTTTATAATCTCCAGGAAATCTGCAAACTTCATTCCACAAGCATTATATCTTATTTTGTTTTCTAGGATTTAGTAACTTATATAGGATGCCGCCGATTTTACGCGAGGTTGTTTTTGTCTGTTTTCTCAGGATTTACAGGTTATGTATGACAAGAAGATGATTTACATTCTAGAAGGGAAGCTTTGATTGTTCATTTTCTTGGAGGAAGATTTAACCTGGCCACCTTATTATCCATACCGAGCGAATCAGGGGAGTATTTGATTTCATTCTTTTTACTTTTTAACTTTTACATTCTTTACTTGAACATTGGGGACAATGTTCATCTTAAGTGTAAGGGGAGGGTAAAATGATGATACCTTACATATGCACTTTCGCTTGAGTTTATTTTGTTTAATAGTAGATGTGTAATAAAACTATGAGAAATACTTGTTAGTGCAATTTTAGCGCCAAATTTAAATTTTTTTACAACATTTAGGAGTGAAACTTTAGCCATAGCAAGCGTCTCATGGATAGGAGATTGGATGACTAGCACATAACCGTATATTCAGAAAAATTTTCCACCCAAATATGTGAGGTTCGCCTTTAGATTTGATAGGAAAATCATTTACTATTAGTGCTTATGAGTGTACCTGTAGCATTTAGATTCTAGAACTTGCGTTAGTGATGCATCCCGAGACCGCTAGTGAGACTACATTCGTGTGGTAGGATTTACTACATGATAAGAGGCATTAGGGTCACCCTTGTGTTAAACCCGTATCATAATTACTTGACCATTTAAGTCATATTACTTGGCTAGTTAAGTCAACTAATTTTCCCACACCCTTAGCGTTGTACTCATTTTTAGTACACGAAACCCCTAGTACACCCCTCCGAGCCTATCTTTTCGTTTCTAACTTTAAGCATTTTACTTAAAGGAAGAATTTCATTTCTAACTCCGAGCCTTCCGTGTATGCGCTCATTTTTAGTGCATTATTGTTATTTGTTAAACCCTAAGTTAACTATCTAATTGATTACATGGTTGCTAAGTCGAGTCATATCCTTGTACATATTGTTTTAGGATGATTGGGACTCATGGGTAAAGTACTTATTTTATGGAGTAATGGAGAAGAACATCATATTATTACCCCCATATGTGCGTTAATCTTAAAAGTGCTCCAAGTGTTTTGATTATCTTAATTCGAGTCATTAGATTAGTTTATTGTAAAGTATGTAAAAATTCAAGTGTAAAGGGAATTTCCATTCCCTATGATGTATTATTTTAGATGGTAGGGTAAGAGTGTATGCAAAAAAAAAAAAAAAAAAAAAAAAAAAAAAAAAAAAAAATGAAAAAAAAATCGAAAAATTCAAGAAAAAAGAAAAAAAAATAGAAAAAGAAAAAGAGAAAAAAAACATACGAACTACCATCCCTTTTTATTCTATGTTCATTTTTTTGTTTTTGTTATTTTTCATTTATTAGCTTAAGTCGAGTCCATTCTTGGCTTAGCAACGCCATATTGTACATGTAATTAACCAAGATTGTTAACTCGCCACCAGTAAAACTTCCTTTATCCAACAAAACCGTGTATTTCATATCCCTACACCTAACGTTACAACCCTTTAAAAGACCTCTTTGATAGTTTATCCTAGGTGCTTACGCCATGTGGTGGAGGTTTGATCCTTTCCCAAGCCTATGGTAATCTATTTTGCTATGACAGGTAGTGAGAGATATCTTCCGTTTCCATATTGTAATTTATACTTTATTACACCCGAGAGATGTGAGTATCTAAACACTATTTATGAGGTGCTAGTGTATGACCTCCGTGCTTGTCTATTGGTCTTTAGTGGAACGATTATTTGTTGTAATTACTTTTATATTAGTGTTAAATGACACCTAACTTGTATTTTGATTAGAATAAAAGCGCATTTGCTTGTGGACAAGCAAATCTCAAGTGTAAGGGTATATGATGAGGCGAAAAATGAACCACTTTTAGGGGGTCATTTAAGCCCGGAATTGATTTTATTTGATCAAATATTGCCCTAAATCGTTCCTTTTGTGATTTTAGGTACTTTGGGAGTGAAATCTGGAAAAGGAAGCAATTCGGACGTTTTTGGAGCATAAAAGTGAAGAAAACGCCAAAGTCTTAATTTTCCTTGCTGGGAACAGTAGGTGACGGCGTCAAGAAGGAATTTCTGACGGCGTCAAGAGTAATTTCCATGACGACCCAGTACAGATTTGACGGCGTCACGAAGTAGGGCGTCAAGAGTAAAATTCGTGACGGCCTGGAAATGCATAACACATGACGGCGTCAAAAGTAGATCAAGGCAGTCCGAGAAGTATTTTGGCTGCGAGGTGACGGCGTCACAAGATTTGTCTTGACGCCGTCAGACCCTATTTCCTATATATAGTTTTCTAATTTTCACATTAAGAAAGAGAGAAGTTTTGGAGAAACCCTAAGTACGAACTTGGTGCGAATTTTACAGGTTTTTCAAGGGTTCTAAGCCCTTGATACCTTTCATGTGTAATTGAGATAAGTATTCTTTTAATTCAATCAATATGTCTATGTGTTGGTTGTCTATATATTGTTCTTGTCTTAATTCCATCATGCTAGGCTAGATCTATCTTGTGTTTGCTTGGATCTAATGAAACCTAGATGTTAATTATGTGTTGATTACTTGTTTATAGCTGTATTGGATGAATGAATTCGATGTTAGGCTTAAGAAAACTGGCAGATCTCCAAATGGTAACATGCTTGAACGTCTTAGGAAACATGAACTGATGTGCACTAGGTTTTATTGGTTGTATTTAATGCATGAGCCACTGTTTATAATCCCTATGGTTGTGTTGGGCATGGCATAGGAGGATATAAGAGCTCATAGGATTGGGGAGTTAAGTGCGCCACCCCATGAATGGTATTAAGGAATACAATCCGTCATCCACGCAACTATAACAAGTAATTAACGTGTAAAAGATATCTAGGGAGTAGTGAAATCTAAGTAAACACATTTTCTCCACTTATTGCTCACAACCTTAGTATAATTTAGTTTATTTTCATTTCTAGTATTTTATTTTGATTGCATCTTTAGTATTGGGTTAGTTGACTAGCAACTAATTCCGCCCAAATCCTTCAAACCCGAGATTTTTACTTGCTTTCTAAAAAAATATAAAAATACAAAAATAATCATCCCTCACCTTTAGAACTAGTATTTAGGTTTTCTAATCCTAGCGACACTATTCCTAGCTGAACGATCAATCCCCCGGTACTTGTCACTATACTATTCTACAACGATCAGGTACACTGCCTGGTGGGGGTTGTAAGCTTCTCAAGATCCCTTGAGAGGTAAAGCCTGGTGCGATTCCCACGTATCAAGTGTTTGGAAGAATCCCCATCAACCAAGAAACTTGTTGATTTGCATAGAAATCATAAGTTTAGGGGAGGATTGTTGGTAATTACACTAACAGTTACCACTGTTAAGCATGGAAGAAAACACTGCTGAAGAATACACTCGTAGTGGAAACTCATTACCACTGCTAGTACATAATATTACCACTGTTTCAGGATAATTGTTAGGAAACGTGTATTTAGATAAATATAGAAAAGATCTTGTGTATATTATATTATTCTCAGTTAATACTTATCTTGTAAAGTACTCCTTGTGTCCTATAAAAGGAGGTCCTAGGTTTGGATTTACATACGTATCAATTAGAAAGCTTCAAGGTGTAACCCTAGTGATATGATAGATCACTCGTATTATTATTCTTAATAATATTGGAGCTTAACGTTTGGTTTACATTCTGTGTTCACATACAACTGTTCTCACTCACAAACAAACTCACAAAGAAATCTTCTAAGTATTACTAAGTATATTCCGCGTACTTGTTAGTATCATTCAAAGTATCATTCTAACACAAGGTGTGTGTTTAGATCCATCAGTGCTAAACCTGTTGTTGAAAGACAACGTCGACTCAATCCCAACATGAAAGAAGTTGTAAAGAAAGAAATCATCAAACTTCTTGACGCCGGAATTATCTACGCAATTGAAGATAGTCCTTGGGTAAGTCCAGTTCACTGTGTCCCTAAGAAAGGAGGAATGACTGTAGTGACAAATGAACGGAATGAATTAGTTCCTACTAGAATTGTCACTGGATGGCGAGTATGTATTGACTCCAGAAAATTAAACAAAGCCACCAGAAAAGATCATTTCCCTCTTCTCTTCATGGATCAAATGCTTGAAAGATAAGCAGGGAAAAAGTACTTTTGTTTCCTTGATGTTTTTTCAGGATATTTCCAAATTCCCATTGATCCTGCCGATCAAGAAAAGACCACATTCACATGTTCCTTTGGAACCTACGCTTATCGGCGTATGCCTTTTGGTCTTTGTAACGCACCTGCAACTTTTCAAAGGTGTATGATTGCTAAATTCCAAGATATGCTTGAAACGTCTATGGAAGTTTTCATGGATGACTTTTCAGTATTCGGAAATTCATTTAAAGCTTGTCTTTCTAATTTAGACAAAATGCTTGAAAGATGTGAAGCTGCACATCTTGTTCTCAATTGGGAAAAATGTCATTTTTTGGTGACTAAAGGAATTGTGCTAGGACACAAAATATCAAGTTCAGGAATGGAGGTTGATAAAGCAAAAATCGATGTTATAACAAGTTACCACTTCCAACTAATGTTAAAGCTGTTAGAAGTTTTTTAGGACATGCCAGTTTTTACCGATGATTCATCAAAGATTTTTCTAAAATATATCGTCTTATGACAAAACTTCTTGAGAAAGATTCTGTTTTTGACTTCAATGCAGATTGCATGAAAGCATTTGAAACATTAAAAAGTCAATTGACTAGTGCACCGATTATGGTTTCACCTAACTGGTCACTACCATTTGAGCTTATGTGTGATGCAAGTGATTTTGCTGTTGGAGCTATTTTACGGCAACGTGAAGGAAAACATTTTCGTCCTATATACTTTGCTAGCAAAACACTCAACAACGCTCAACAAAATTACATGATTACGGAGAAAGAATTATTAGCCGTAGTTTTTGCTTTCGACAAATTCAGATCTTATCTTGTGCTTTCCAAAACAATCGTGTTTACCGATTATTCAGCGCTTAAATATCTGTTTGCAAAACAAGAAGCAAAACCGCGACTTATCCGATGGATTTTACTATTCCAAGAGTTCGATATCGAAATTAAAGATAAGAAAGGAGCAGAAAATCTTGTTGCATATCACTTTTCTCGTCTTGAGAATCCAAATTTAGAAGAATTAAAAGAAGATGAAACCGATGATTATTTTCCCGATGAAACTCTCATGACTATAGATAGAGTCGATGAAGAAGAAGTTCCGTGGTTTGCGGACTTTGCGAATTATTTCATTGGAAATATTCTTAAGAAAGGTTTAACTCACGCCCAACGAAGCAAATTCTTTTCGTTTCTAGAACACTATTATTGGGAAGCACCCTATCTTTTCAAAATGTGTCCCGATGGGATGATCCGAAGATGCGTTTCTGGAGCAGAAACAAGAAAAATTCTTGATGAATGCCATCATGGCCCAACTGGAGGACACTATGGTCCTGCCACTACAGCTAAAAAAGTTTTTGAAGCTGGATTTTATTGGCCAACTATTTTCAAAGAAGCTTATACTCTTGTTCAAAACTGCTATGCTTGCCAAAAATCCGGTAGTCTTTGTCGTAGAGAAGAAATGCCTCAAAAGAGCATCCAAGTCTGCGAAATATTCGATATTTGGGGATTCGATTTTATGGGACCATTTCCTTAATCACACAAATACGAATATATACTCGTTGCAATAGATTATGTTTCCAAATGGGCTGAAGTTGAAGCCTTACCTACTAACAATGTACGAGTTGTTGTTAATTTTCTCAAAAAGCTTTTTGCTCATTATGGAATTCCTAAAGCTTTAATAAGTGATAGAGGAACCCATTTATGTAATAGAAAAATGGAGAAAATCATGAAACGATACGGAGTTAATCATCGTTTTGCTACAGCTTATCATCCACAAACCAGTGGGCAAGGCGAAAACACAAATAGAGCTTTAAAAAGAATACTCGAGAAAATGGTAAAAGATAATCCTTCCGTTTGGTCGAGGAAACTCGATGACGCTCTATGGGCTTTTCGAACAGCTTATAAAACTCCAATTGGCACTACACCATACAGACTTTTGTATGTAAAAACATGTCATTTGCCGTTTGAAATCGAACATCGTGCTTACTGGGCATTAAGAAGCTGTAATCCCGATCACAAAGTAGCTGGAGAGAAAAGATTCTTGTAATTGCATGAACTCGATGAATTGAGGCTTAAATCCTACGAAAATTCCAGGTTATACAAAGCCAGAACCAAAGCTTATCATGATAGAAAGCTTAGGATTCGTAAAGAATTCAAAGCTGGGGATAAAGTTCTGCTATTCAATATGAAATACAAGTTCAAAGCTCCTAAGCTTAAACCGAAATGGTTGGGACCTTATATAGTGAAACATGGATTTCCATCCGGATATGTTGAACTTTATGACAAACACAGTGGAAGTTTCATTGTTAATGGTCACCAAATTAAATTGTATTATGATAAGGAGCAAATGAACAAAATTTCTGTTGAAATTCCGCCTGAAGCAGAATACGAAGCTATCACATTGATGACACCTTTTCCAAATACTTACAAGGAAATGTTGCCCTGGGCACATGAAAAAGGTTTTATCTACGATACTCTTCCTAGAGGATGGGAAAAAGTTAAGTTGGAAAATATAGATGAAACTGGAGAAGGAATTGTGATAGGAAACGTGGTGTATGTTCCAAGGAATAAATCAAAGATTACACCAACGTAGACGATGCAAAGTTCGAGTCAGGCTGATGACTCGTTAATAAAACAAGCACGTCTCGGGAGACAACCCGTGTGTTTGCTATTTTTCACTCTTAGTTTATTTTCAGTAACTACACCCCAAAGTTTAAACCACTTGGTTAAACTTAAGTGTGGGGGTGTTTTCACTAACTTTAATAAAACATATAGTTTTGTTTGCTTTTGTTTTTGTTTTTATGAATACTGCAGGTAATGATTCCTAATCATGGATACATGGATTAATGAATAAAGAAGAATTCGGAAAATATGGTTCACTTTCTTATTTCCCTGTTTCATACTTTGAAGTTCGTTTATCACATTGACGACAATGCTTAACTTAAGTGTGGGGGTGAATAGGTAAATAAGAATAAACTATAAATTTCGAGCTTATTTTAAATTTTGTTGCCCTTGTGATCTAGTTATTTGTCACTTTTATGATTTAATATATTAGAATAACTGGATCTGTCCACTAGTAAAACAATAATTTTTGAAAATTTGAGATGTGTCCCGATTAATATTGCAATCCATTCTGGGATCGATAACATTTGCTAGCCCATTTTTATAACCCTTTTCACTAAATAAGTGAGGATTTGAGCCTGTCTCATATATAGCATATATCTTTTATGCTTGAATCTTTTTTTTTAATAAGAAAAGGGAAGCCAAAAAAGGCAAAGAACAAGCAAGAAAAGAAAAGCACAAAGGGATCAAAAACAGTTAGGACACATCCCTATCTGCTCCACTTTGGCAACAAAAAACAAATGACAAAAAGAAATCCCCAACCTAACATACATAACACAAATACATGCAATACTAGGACCATCATCATACTCTGAGTAACTTGAGGCTCCCAACAGCCCAAAACTCAACCCTTCTACTATGCCAGCTATCTGTAATACCCATCAGCCAAACACCCTTCAAAAATACCATGTTGCAAACCCACATGCCTGTGCTAATACATAAACTCCAATCAGACCATAACACCCCCAAGCTAGGGTCCAGCATCAATATTTCCCAAAACCTTTGCCATTGCAGCAAACGTAGGGCTAGATACATTATTATGTTTTATAAAACCAGCATGAGCAGTGAGATCTTGTCCCACTTCCTCTACCATGGCCTCAACACTCTTGAATTCATTAACTTCCTTATTCCCATTACCACTATTTTCCAAAATTCTACTCTCATAATACTTTACCATCTCACTAGACCAAAGCTCTTTGATATTTTCATTCAATGATTGTCCAAAATTCTACTCTCATAATACTTTACCATCTCCCTATTGCCATTTCATCTGATTGATATTCTTTAATTCAACTTCATATGCTTGGGAGTAAAATAAATTGTAAGAACTTTGAGTTCTCTTGCCATCACACTCATTAATAATCCTCTGCTCAGCAATCTTCTTTGCTTTCCCATGAAGATTCTGAACACTCAAAACAAGATTCTTTTCCAGCTTATAAATTCTAGTTTTCAAGCCTATGCTTGGATCTTTTGTCATGCTCTCACCTTGCATCTGATTAGAGCCACTCTCAATCCCATCTGAAACAACATTCTGAGTCATAAAGTTAGCATTACCTTGAGTCTCTTCAGCCATTTCATCCTCCATCTGTGTAAAACACCTTCATCAAAGTGCTCATCAATTAAATTCTCTACCCTTTTCTCTAAATAAGCTTCATACATATCTACCATTTCTTCACTCCAGGTACTCTTCACCTCCTCAGTTATAATTTGCTCAGCTTCAACAAAAAATTCAACTTCCACCTTCCCTTTTTCCCTCACAAGCTCTTTAATTCTTTTCAACTCTTCCTTATACACATTATCATAGACTTTTGAAAAATTCTGATTTCTTGTAAGACCATCATCAATCATTCCCATATTACACAGTTTGCCAGCCTTATCTTTCGCAGTCATAGCCACATTCCTATGATTATAACTAATATCTTTTTGTAACTTTGATATCTTACTCTTTAATTCATTAATCTTTTTGCCCTTTTCCTTAAAAGCACACTTCTCATCAGCTAAAGCATTGAACCTGTTACTAGTATTGAACTCACTATGCATAAACTTCTTAGAATCACCAGTACCTCCATTTCCAACATTGCCCAAATCTTTACTCTTCCCATCTACCTCAACCTTCTCCATAACCTCATGTGAGCCATCAATATTCACCTCTTTACTCTTAGTAGGCAAAGGCTACATATTACTATTTCTTCCACCATTATTCATTCTCTGAGCACCCCCACCTCTACTATTAAAACCTCCTCTACCTCTACCATTAAATCCACCCCTATTAACATTACTAGGATCCCCATTTTGTTGATAATAACCAATGTTGCAAAAATCGTGAATCGGTAGTCGGGCGGTCGACCACCCTGCAGCCTGTAATTGGTCAAGGCAGTGATTAATCGGTGATTAATCGGTTTGGCATTTCCTGCATGTTCTGGGAATTTCTGGAGAGCAAACTAAAGATCTTAACTGATTCCAAGCCTTCTATGTTTACAAACCTCAATAAAAGGTTTCAATTCTGATTACGAGGCCCATTGTACGTTATAAGTGAAATAAACGATCCCCAAATTAAGTAAAATGCCTAAATTTCTATTTTTTTTAAATTGACCGATTCGGCCGATTTTTGGCCGATTCGACCAATTTTTGGCCGATTCGGCCGATTTTTGACCGATTCGGCCGATTTTTGACCCATTTTTTCTGATTTTTTTGCCTAGGCCGATTTTTTCACCGCTTTTCAAAAATCGACAAGGTGCATCACCGATTAGCGATTAATCGGCCGATTCGGCCGATTTTTGCAACATTGATAATAACCTCTGTCAGGACCCCAAGAATTCCTAACAAAATTTCTACCATTAACATCTTGCCAAACTTCATTTTTCTTCTCATGATTCACAGACTTAAGACCAACATCTCTCTTCTTTACATCTACAGGCTTGGAACCAACACCATTCTTACTTACACCCTTTTCCTTAATCTCTTCTTCAGTTAAGACTCTATTAACACAATTCACAAAATCATGGCCAAAAACCTTGCAATGGCTACACACAGGAGGCCTCCAAGTATACTCTACTCTCAACCCCATAGACCTACCCAAACTGTTATAATAGATCTCCACATTATCAACCAAACCTTTTGCAGTGTCAATTTCAACAAGCACTCTTTCATAACTTGCCCTACCATATCCTCTATCACACATCTGAGTAGTAATCCTATCCATAATGATATGGTTGCCTATCCCATTTGCAATCCTACTAATACCATCAACATTCCATGCCTCCAATGGTACATTTATGATGTTAACCCAAACAGGTACCATTGTTGGTTCAGGCTTGACCATACATAATCCTGCTTCCCACTTCTGAACAAACAACGGTTTACCCTCAACCATCCAAGGACCATTCTCTATCACATAATTCATACCCTCCTCTGACTTAAATTTCAAAAAATATAATCCACGTTCATTAACAATAATCTCTCCCAACTGATAAGCCCTTCACATTCTCCTCAAATGACCTGATATCTCCATATAGCTCATCTTTAAACCAAAAAAATATCCTACCAATGTTAGCACCCACTCCTTACTCCATTCTATAATCACAGGATCCATATTAACCACTTCCCTACCAAATTCATTAATTCTAAGAGGTTTCAATGACAACCTATTGTTACAAGTATTGTTCACACCTTGTATAGCCTTCACAAATGATCCAAACTTCATCCCATTGGTACCATCTGCATCTCAATATCCTTACTATCACTAGTACTACCCACTCCCAAACTACTACTCATACCAGTTTGCACAGTTTCCATTAAGCTAGGCCAAACATTATTAGTATTACCCATACTACTAACATTTCCACTACCATTAGCCACATTAGTACCAGGATTCAGAACAGGGTTGTCCTTAACTGGAACTGGCATATCACCAACAATATTACTAACCTTAGGCTTATCAACCATAGAACTAACCTGAGACTTATCATGAGCACTAGCTGCACAGTTTGATCCACCATCAAGCTCAGTCATACCCTGAGACCCAGAACCCATACTAGCCTTACTACATTTATCATTAAACTCAAGAACCTCATCTTAACCTCCATATCTTCAGACACATCATCTTCGTACTCTATCTCTTCCATCTCCTTAGTTAAATCCCTGTTTTTATTACCCTTCTTTGACCATTTCTTAAGACTACCCGTATGTGGTTTAGCAATTACCTTCTTATTCTTGATAGACAATTTAGCATCATTACTTGAGCTTCTAGTGTTCATTTTGGTGCGTAAAATATCAATAGATCCCGGTGGTGGAGGGAAAGAGTTAGGTGGATTCACCACTGGAGGTGGAGGAATTGATTCATTAGGGTTAGGTGGTTTTGGTTCTTATTCAGACATAATGAAGTGAATAATCTAAACAAGAATCATAATGAGGAAGAAGGATTAAGGTTGTTTGGATTTAGGGATCTGGGAAAAACTTAAGTGTGTAGAAGTGTGTGTAAGCGATGAACAGAGAAAATAGTATTATAAAAGAAATAAAAGAGATGAATAACGATGATTATATGGTAAAATTATATATCAAAATGAGTATAATGAAAAGGAGAATGCAAATCTAAAATCTAAATTAAGATCCAAGGGTTGGATCAAAATTAGATGATGAATTCATGATAAAATGTGTTGGAAAACTTAGAGAGAGAAAGATTCACATTATTTATTATGAGTGTGCCGGTGATTTTATTTATTCTAGAACTTGTGCTTGTAAATCATTTCGAGACCGCTGTGAGATCACATTTTGTGTGTGGTATAAGGATACATGTGTGATAAGAGGCAATCTTAGGATTTAACCCAAATAGCCATCCTTAATGATTTTTAACTAGTTGCACTGACTAGTTAACTACCAATATAACCTTCTTGTTAGCGTTCATTTTTGACGCTAGATACCCCTAGTTACACCCTTCTGAGTCTATTCTTTTCTTTTTATAAATCCAGAAAAATACAAAAAGATTTTACACTTTTTAGCTTAGCCTTCCCATAGTCAAGTCTTGGTTGGTTGCTAGCTATTTGGCAAGACAGATGTTATGTAGGAAATCATGAAAGTTTAAAAAAAGTAACGATTCCAAAAGTAGTGATCGAAGCAAAGTGAAGAATAAGTCATCGCATCCGTATGGTGACAAGTTTCTGAATAAAAAAAGGAAAAAAAAACTGTTGTTTTATACTGAATAAAATAGCCAATGAGCTATAGTATGTGAAGTATCAAGTAGCCAATGAGCTTTGGAATAAAGTATTGATCGATCAAGCATGGAGTTTACTAAAGAGCACATGATAGAGGTTAATGATTAGCTAGCAATATTTGGTTTGTAGACTTTGACTATTTTGTATATCCTTTATCATTACCACTCACTAAATCTATCCAATGTCTTATCCCTACCTTTGACTTTGTGAAATTATCAAGTGTATGGTAGATAGTGACCATCCGATTTCTTGAGAAACTAGGTGATGCGCCAGCGATCTAAGGTTACCCTTAATGACCATCCGTTGTTTAGTAATGCAAGAATTCGCGCCAGCGATCATGCTTTACATAAAATAATTCCACATAAGTCTTTTATACCCTTTTAAGCCTTAAACCCGAATAAAAGCCCTCTTTGATATGTATACTTGGTGCTCACACCTTGTCGGTGTAGATTTGTGACTCCTCCCAAACCAACCAGTCAAGCGTGTGCAGTTGATAGGTCCACCATAAGCAATCCTGCTTATATCAAGTAACCAAGATCAAAACCACTTCCTATAGGCTTCCACAAGCCTCTATTACCAAGGGCAATCCACAATTAACCCTGCTCCTTCTTGATGCATTCAAACCTGCAAATTTTTATTTAAACACTACTTTTCTTGATTTTTTCTTATTTTTTTATTTTTCAAGTAATACTGGAATTGAAGGTTTCTAATAAATTTAATACGCTAAATTATTAACTTATATGAGCTTAAGGATTGGAAACAACAACAATTAATAACTAGAAAGCTTGTAAAGATTTTTGAATTCAAAACAAGGATTCATGAACTGAATTTGAACATTAACTTATATTAAAACTTGAACAAAGAGTTCTTACAACCTTACAACATAAATGAAATGCTTAGAAGCTTAAATTTTAAATTGAGAGACCAAGTTACACTAATACGATTTTAATTGAAAATTACTTAAAAAAAACTAACTAACTATTCCTCTGCTTCTTGTCCCTTTTATAGCCTTCACTTGATCCACATGTCTTCCTAATAAAATCCCACCACTTTTCAACCCTTGGATTGCCTCAATTGATCACAGCCATTCAAATGGCTTTTTGGCGCCAAAAGTGGGATAGGTTGCTTACAGCTTATTTTTAGCATTAAATGCTGTTGATAGGACTAGTGATGGTGAGGGGGGACAATTTGGAGTGTAGGTGTGGTTTATGGGTGGTGGTGTTAGGTGTTGCAGGGTGTAGGGTGGTGGAGGGTGTAGGTTTAATACGTGGAGTCCCCTGGTGCAAAACCAGGGGAAGGAGTTTGGTTGTGGGGGTGACAGATAGGGTATTGAGGTGGAAAGGTGGGTGCAAGTGGAGAGGGTGGATGGTGGTGGAGGTTAAGCAGGTGACGAGGGGAGGTTGAAGAAAGGGGGTGGTCAACGGGTCAACGAGCTCAAAGTATTTGACCCCGTTTTATTATTTAAGGGGTTGTGGGCTTGTGTAACTTTGGGCCTGGGAAAGGATATGGACCAGGCTTTGGGGTTTTATTTATTTTGGATTTAAGGATTTGGATTAAAAGAGGTATAAAGGATCCGGTTTGGTTTTGGTGTTAAATAAGGCCCAAGGACTAAATGTGCAATTTGATGAAACTTTAGGGGCTGATCATTCCATATTTCCAAAGTATCACAAGGGGCCATTCCTGCCATATAACATTAGTACAAGGGTAATATTTGTATTTTTTTTCATTTTAAAACCTCCAGGGATCATTTATGTAATTTCACCAAAGTTGAGGGGGTGAAATTGTAATTTCCCACAAGTTATCAAAAAGTTCCAAATTGTAGTTTATGCATAGTACAAGGGTGATATTTGATATAATTCCATTTTAAAACACCCAGGGACTAATTTTGCCAATTTTGAAACTTGAGGGGTAAAAATTGCCATTTTGTGAAAACTTTTATCTAGGGATTTATAGTGAACATGTTTGATTTCCCAAGGACTTAAGTTGACTTTTCTTTCATTTTTAAACCTTCAGGGACTAGTTTTGACAAGTTTTGAAAGTTGAGGGACTGAAACTGCCAATTATGCAAACTTTGTACGTTTTTTATCTGTTTTTGATCATTTTGCATTTGAAACATATAAAACACACTTCTAAGATATTTTCAGTATTTTGATGCATATTTGAGTGTTTTTGGATGTTTTAGCAGTTCAGATTAGTATAAAATGATGAGTATTTAGACACTCATCAATCCCCCACACTAAAGTATTGCTAGTCCCTAGCAATATTTTGAGAAAATTTAATGGATTTTATGTCTCTTTACCAAAAGCCATTACTTCTGGAGTAGCCAGGTGTGAGAACTGTGGTACACCTGATAACCGTGTGATTTTGAGTAAACCACCAGCTGTCAACTGATTTGATTAGTCTTTACCAAAAGCCGTTTGCTTCTGGACTAGCCAACTCTTGATGGAATAGTCAACATCTTGGTGAGCTGATTACCAATTATGGTTTTTCCACAGCCTTTACCACAAGCCATAATCTTGCGGGCTAGCCAACTCATTCACTTTATGGGATATGGCGAGTTGATTTACCATACAATTTTGGGCAAATTGCAAGCCATCAACGGTTTTGAGATATCTTTACCAAGAGCCGTTTGCTCCTGGATTAGCCAATCCTTATGTTGGTTAGACATGGCGGACTGATAACCATTTATTGCATTTCTAAGTGTGAAAAAATTTTAAATTTTGATCAAATGAGGGTGCTTGATGGAACATGTGTTTTGAATTCATGAGAATCCCCCCCCCCCCATACTTAGAAATGAATATTGCCCTCAATATTCAAAATACCGGGTGTTAAACCGACACTTAGAACATAAGAAGGAAATACTAGTAACCTTTATTTTAGTCTATGTACACATTTTTTTTTGAGGATATATACAACATGTGGGGCATCTCCCCCACACTAGGGTGGTACACACGGGTGAAAACCCATGTTCAACTACTGTTTTTGATTACCGGGTCGCTAGCTTGACTCGACCTCGAATTGATTTGTTCATGAGGAAGCTACTGTTTTTGTTAACCGAGTCACTAGCTTGACTCGACCCCGAATTGATTTGTTCATGAGGAAGCTACTGTTTTTGTTAACCGAGTCGCTAGCTTGACTCGACCCCGAATTTATTGGTCCATGGGGAAAGTTTGGAGATCCGGGACAACCATTGGTTGTATGTCCCCTCGAAAGTAGTGTTTTAACCGATGGCCATTCACTTTAAAGTTGGAACCGTCAGGTTGAGCTAACTCAACAGTTCCATATGGAAATACTCTTGTTACAGTGAATGGCCCAGACCAACGAGTTTTAAGCTTTCCTGAGAATATCTTCAATCGTGAATTGAAGAGAAGGACTCTGTCACCGATGTTGAAAACACGGTTTTTAATTTTTGAGTCGTGGATCTTCTTGGTTTTTTCCTTGTAAATCAAAGAGTTCTCGTAAGCTTGATCACGAAGTTCATTTAATTCGTTTAGTTGAACCTTGCGGTGATCACCCGCTATGTGAAGGTCGAAATTTGCATGTTTTAAGGCCCAGTAGGCCTTATGTTCTAGTTCGATCGGAAGATGACATGCTTTCCCATACACTAGCTTATATGGAGTACACCCGATGGGTGTTTTGTAAGCAGTGCGGAAAGCCCATAATGCATCATCCAGCTTATCCGACCAAGAGGCACGGTTTTCTCCCACCGTCCTCTCCAGAATTCTCTTAATACCCCGATTCGAGACCTCCACCTGCCCACTAGTTTGTGGGTGGTATGCTGTAGAAAGACGGTGAGTTACACCATATTTCAGCATCACTCTTGCAAATTGTTCATTGCATAAGTGTGTGCCACGATCACTGATAATGGCACGAGGAGTCCCGAATCTGGAAAAGAGAGATTTCAAAAAGTTAACGACTACTCGGGCATCATTGGTGGGTAAAGCTTTTGCTTCAACCCATTTTGACAGATAGTCGACAGCCACGAGTATGTATTTATTCCTTCGTGAAGACGGGAATGGCCCCATAAAATCAATGCCCCACATATCAAATATTTCACAGACTTGGATGGCGTTTTGTGGCATCTCATTCTTTTTGGAAATATTCCCGTGACGCTGGCAAGCCTCACAGGTTTTGATAAGTTCATGGGCGTCTTTATAGATCGTGGGCCAAAAGAATCCTGAATCAAACACCTTTTTGGCGGTGTAGTTTGGGTTATGATATCCCCCCGTGGGTCCATCATGACAAGCTTTAATAATTTCCATGGCTTCTTGGCCATGGACACACCGTCGGATGACTTGATCCGCACATATTTTGAACAAGTAGGGGTCGTCCCAGAAGTAATGTTTTACATCTTTAAAGAATTTTCTTTTCTGTTGGGACGACATCCCTTTCACAACGAAATTTCCCGCATGATAATTTGCAAAGTCGGCAAACCATGGGGTGGTGGCATCATCCCGGGTAGAGATTAGATTGAGAGTCTCCAGAGGAAAAGTTTCATTAATTTCTTTTCTCTCGAGAATATCCTGATGAGGATTCTCTAACTGGGACAAGTAATCAGCAGCAAGGTTCTCTGCTCCTTTCTTATCTCTTATGAGTATATCGAATTCCTGAAGGAGCAGGACCCAACGGAGCATTCTTGGCTTTGCGTCCTGTTTAGTGAACAGGTATTTCAAAGCCGAGTGGTCCGTATACACCACGCATTTGGTTAAGATTAAGTAAGACCTAAATTTCTCAAAGGCATATACCACAGCTAATAATTCTTTTTCTGTGGTGGTATAGTGCGCCTGAGCTTCACTCATGGTCTTACTTGCGTAGTGTATAGGCTGAAAATGTTTTAATTTGCGTTGCCCCAGAACTGCACCAATAGCGAAGTCACTAGCATCGCACATAAGTTCGAAGGGTAAGTCCCAGTCGGGGGCAACAAGGATCGGTGCCTCGGTAAGCCTTTTCTTTAAAGTAGAAAAAGCTTCGATGCACTCGGGGGAAAAGATGAAAGGAGCATCCTTTTCAAGAAGATGAGTCACGGGCCGGGCTATTTTGGAGAAATCCTGAATGAATCTCCGATAGAACCTGGCATGGCCGAGGAAACTCCTTATTCCTTTAACAGTGGTGGGATGAGGTAGTTTAGCTATAACATCAATTTTGGCCTTATCGACCTCAATCCCAGTTTTTGAAATTTTATGGCTGAGCACAATGCCCTCCTTAACTATAAAATGGGTCTTCTTCCAGTTTAGACAAAGATTAGTGTTTTCACAACGTTGAAGCATCTTTTCTAAATGGGAGAGGCATGAGTCGAAAGAATTCCCGATGACTGAGAAGTCATCCATGAATACCTCCATGGTTTTCCCGATCATGTCATGGAAAATAGCCATCATGCACCTCTGGAAAGTGCCCGGAGCATTGCATAACCCAAAAGGCATGCAACGATAGGCAAATGTCCCGTAAGGGAATGTGAAGGTAGTCTTCTCTTGATCCTGTAGATCAATGGGAATCTGGAAGTAACCCGAGAAGCCGTCGAGGAAGCAATAATACTCATTCCCCGCTAGTCTCTCGAGCATCTGATCCATAAAGGGTAGAGGAAAATGGTCCTTGCGGGTGGCTTCGTTAAGCTTTCTGTAATCGATACATACTCGCCACCCTGTAACCAAACGAGTTGGTATCAACTCGTTATCCTCATTTGTGACAACCGTGATGCCACCCTTTTTTGGAACATAATGTATTGGGCTAACCCAAGGACTGCCTGATATAGGGTAAATCAATCCCGCATCGAGAAGTTTGATAACTTCTTCCTTGATAACTTCGTGGATTTTTGGATTTACCCTTCTTTGATGCTGCACGGCAGGTTTAAAGTCCTCTTCCATTAGGATTTTGTGTGTACAAAAATCCGGGTTAATACCCTTTATGTCTGAGAGTTTCCAAGCAATTGCTTGCTTGTGGGACTTTAAAACCTTAAGCAGCGCGGTTTTATCCTCATCCTTTAAGTCTTTCGCAATAATGACTGGTAACTTATCGTTACCTTCCAAGAATGCATATTCTAGATGAGGAGGCAGGTCCTTAAGTTCGACCTCGGGGAAATCATCATTTTTCTCAACATATTTGACTTCCGCCTTATGAAGTTGTGGAGGTAGAACAGGAATGGGAGAAGGATCTTTGTTCAATAACTTCTCAAGGAGAAGTATATCGCTCTCCGGGTCAATCTCTTGGTTATCAATTCCTTCAGGAACTGAATCACTTTTGAGAAAGGCCTCTAATTCCTCAAGGACGAAATCACTTCCCTCAAACGGAGTGAGGGAAGGAGAAGAATTAGTGATTATGGGGTGAGAAGAGGGAGTGGGATTTCCACTCGGAGAACTATCAACGAATCCAAGGATTTCCTGAGCATACTCCTCGGATGCAATGTCAATGACATCAATTCGGTTGACCGATTCAGCATCATAATTCGAGGAGTATCTCGAGGTTTGATCAAGGTTGAACGTTATCGCTTCAGTGCCAACTCGTAACGTGATTTCCTCATCGAAAACATCGATTAATGCACGACCCGTCCTTAAGAATCCCCTCCCAAGAATGAGAGGAACTCTTGGATCCACATCGAAATCAACAACGACAAAGTCTGCCAGAAAATGGAACTTTCCCACTCTTACAAATATGTCCTCGGCAATACCAAGGGGACGTGAAATTGAATGGTCTGCAAGCTCGAGAGTCATGCATGTGGGACTAAGTGCCTGAAGAGAGAGCTTTTTCCAAACTGAGTAGAGAATTAAGTTGATGCTTGCACCAAGATCGGCCAAGGCAAAGCACTCAACCATCCCTGGGAAAATACATGGTATTAGAAATTTCCCGGGGTCTCCTAGCTTCTCGGGAAGCTGTTTCAACAGAACTGTAGAGCAGTTTTCATTGAGTGGAATTCATGTCATCTCAAACAGTTTTTCTTTATTGCTCAACAGGTTTTTGATTGTCGATGCGAATTTGGGCATTAAAAGAAGAGCATCCGCGAAACTAATATCGAAGTGTAGTTCTTGAAAAATCTGAAAGAATTTTTCCATCTGATGATTAGCTTTTTCACGGAGCTTCTGATCTTGCAATCGTGAGGGATATGGAATTGTTGTTTTTGGGTTGGCTTTTGGATTTTCAACAGGACCTTCGGTAGTTTCAAATACGACTCTTTTAGGGGGATTCGGGACTGGGATAACTGGAGGAGGGATGTCATTGGTACCTCCGTTATCAGTAGGAAGTACCGTATCCGTAGTATCCTCAGTTTTACATTCCTCTACCGGGATAGGAGAAGAGGTAGACGGAGCTGTGGGTCATTTATGAGAAACTCCACTTCTTGTGGTGATCGCCTTTACATCGCCCCTCGGATTAGCGATCGTGTTGCTAGGTAAAGTAGTACCTGAGCCCGAGGGTCGATCATTTAAAGACTTCTTCAAGTCAGAGATTTGACTAACCAGCACTTTGTTCAGTTCATCTTGGGATTTCATAAACTGTTTTAATAACTCATCAGATGATGGTCCAGTTGGAACAATGGCTTGATTTTGGTTTGGAAAATTTTGAGCCCGATTGTTCTGGAAATTCCCATGTTGCTGGTTGTTATTACCCTGGAAGTGGTTTTGTTGTTGAAAATTACCCTGAGGGTAATTGTTCTGACCTTGATTACGGTTATAATTCCCTTGGTTCTGATTTTGTTGAACCTGGTTTTGACCAGAGCTGAAATTCCCTTGGTTGTTAAAACCTTGGTTCATTCGGTTCTGGTTCTGATTCTGGTTAAAGTTCTGGTTTCTGTTTTGACCATTTTGGTTCTGGGACTGATTAAATCCCGGTGGTCCAATGTAGTTATTGGAACAATAACTCAACAGATTTCGGTCCCCTTGCGGTTGGTCAGAATTACCTCCCGTATTGTAGGAACCTTGGGCTGCGAATATGTTCTCTTGAGTGAAGCCACCTTAGGCTGGGCACTCATGGTATGGGTGTGGACCACCACAGGTTTCACAACTGATAGTATTATTCTGCTGATTGTGATTTGTCTGGTGAATTCGGAGAACCGCAACAGACAAATCATCAAACTTTCTGGTAAGGGCATCTATTTCATTATTTGCTGGAGTGACTGACTTACATGAGTCATTCCTCTCTGCAGAGGAGTCCCAAAAATTGTGATGGGCAGTCATGTTTTCGATTAAGTCATAACACTCTTCAGGGGTCCTTTTCATAAAGGTGCCCCCAGCAGCAGCATTGATGGTGTCACGATGACGAAGTGTCAAACCATTATAAAAGGTATCAATAATGGTGACAAGAAGCATGTTATGATTGGGACACCGATCAATAGCAAGTTTGTAGCGTTCCCATGCCTCAAATAAGGACTCTTCGGGAAGCTGTCTGAAGTTAATAATATCGTTTCTCAGCTTTGTAACCATAGATGGTGGAAAGTATTTAGCCAAGAATTTAGTAACCATCTCATCAAAAGTATGGATCGAATTCTTAGGAAGTCGATCGAACCATGAAGTCGCATGATGAGTGAGAGAATATGGGAATAGGTATAAGCGCAGGCCGTCTTCGGTGACGCTATTTTGTTTCATGCTCTGGGTGACGGTTAAAAATTTATCGAGATGCTTGTTAGCATCGTCACCCGGCAAACCGTGGAACTGACACGAATTCTGGACCTGTTGTATCATGTTGTGTTTTAGTCCAAAATCCGTGGCTCCAATTGTAAGTGGTGCAATGGGTCCACCCCTCCCGTGCATGGTAGGTTGACACAGTTCCTCCATTGTTCGGGTGTCAGGAACTGGTTCCTCCTTGGGAGGGATTAGGGGCTCGTCGTTAATTTTTAATGTGTGTTCTTCTTTAACAGTACGTAACTCGGTTATGTTTCTATGACGATTACGTCGTGATTGTGAACGAGTGCGCATGCACTAAAAATAATTTTCAAAACAAGATCGAGGCAAAACCACAGTGAACTTAAATCCAATAATCGCAAGTAAATGGCTTCTTTGAAAAAGGTACACCACCCACAGGGATATAATGGTAAGTTTTTATCTTAAGTTTGGGAACTTATTATGTTCACACCCCCATTTGGTAGGTGTTCTGCCTTGGTTTGCGGTGGTAAACTTTTATGAAATTATATTCACAGTAACATGTTTTTGGCTTTTCGTGTATGGGTGAAAAAAAACTTGGACAATATTTTTGGAACTGATGCGTTAACCGAAATCGTTCCTTTAAGATTACTCGCAGGCTAGCGGGAGGGAATAAATAGATCCCTCTTTAGTTCGCAATTTAATGTCAGAACTTACCTTATACCAGCTGTTTCAGGTTGTAATCTTAAAGACAACGAAGTAATTTAACTTCACAGTTTGTTTTGTTGTTTACGATTTTTTTTGGTGTTTTTAACACTTCAGGAAAAGTGTTAGTGAACTTTTTCAGATATGATTTTGATTTTTACAAAGTGATGGTATTTGTACAGGAGGGGTTTTGAAAACCACTATACCTAAATCGTTTTGAAATACGCAACAACCTCCCTGGCAGCGTCGCCAAATTTTGACTCCTCCCAAACCAACCAGTCAAGCGTGTGCAGTTGATAGGTCCACCATAAGCAATCCTGCTTATATCAAGTAACCAAGATCAAAACCACTTCCTATAGGCTTCCACAAGCCTCTATTACCAAGGGCAATCCACAATTAACCCTGCTCCTTCTTGATGCATTCAAACCTGCAAATTTTTATTTAAACACTATTTTTCTTGATTTTTTATTATTTTTTTCTTTTTCAAGTAATATTGGAATTGAAGGTTTCTAATAACTTTAATAAGCTAAATTATTAACTTATATGAGCTTAAGGATTGGAAACAACAACAATTAATAACTAGAAAGCTTGTAAAGATTTTTGAATTCAAAACAAGGATTCATGAACAGAATTTGAACATTAACTTATATTAAAACTTGAACAAAGAGTTCTTACAACCTTACAACATAAATGAAATGCTTAGAAGCTTAAATTTTAAACTGAGAGACCAAGTTACACTAATACGATTTTAATTGAAAATTACTTAAAAAAAACTAACTAACTATTCCTCTGCTTCTTGTCCCTTTTATAGCCTTCACTTGATCCACGTGTCTTCCTAAGAAAATCCCACCACTTTTCAACCCTTGGATTGCCTCAATTGATCACAGCCATTCAAATGGCTTTTTGGCGCCAAAAGTGGGATAGGTTGCTTGCAGCCGATTTTTAGCATTAAATGCTGTTGATAGGACTAGTGATGGTGGGGAGGGGGGACAATTTGGAGTGTAGGTATGGTTTATGGGTGGTGGTGTAAGGTATTGCAGGGTGTAGGGTGGTGGAGGGTGTAGGTTTAATACGTGGAGTCCCCTGGTGCAAAACCAGGGGAAGGAGTTTGGTTGTGGGGGTGACAGATAGGGTATTGAGGTGGAAAGGTGGGTGCAAGTGGAGAGGGTGGATGGTGGTGGAGGTTAAGCAGGTGACGAGGGGAGGTTGAAGAAAGGGGGTGGTCAACGGGTCAACGAGCTCAAAGTATTTGACCCCGTTTTATTATTTAAGGGGTTGTGGGCTTGTGTAACTTTGGGCCTGGGAAAGGATATGGACCAGGCTTTGGGGTTTTATTTATTTTGGATTTAAGGATTTGGATTAAAAGAGGTATAAAGGATCCGGTTTGGTTTTGGTGTTAAATAAGGCCCAAGGACTAAATGTGCAATTTGATGAAACTTTAGGGGCTGATCATTCCATATTTCCAAAGTATCACAAGGGGCCATTCCTGCCATATAACATTAGTACAAGGGTAATATTTGTATTTTTTTTTTCATTTTAAAACCTCCAGGGACCATTTATGTAATTTCACCAAAGTTGAGGGGGTGAAATTGTAATTTCCCACAAGTTATCAAAAAGCTCCAAATTGTAGTTTATGCATAGTACAAGGGTGATATTTGATATAATTCCATTTTAAAACACCCAGGGACTAATTTTGCCAATTTTGAAACTTGAGGGGTAAAAATTGCCATTTTGTGAAAACTTTTATCCAGGGATTTATAGTGTACATGTTTGATTTCCCAAGGACTTAAGTTGACTTTTCTTTTATTTTTAAACCTTCAGGGACTAGTTTTGACAAGTTTTGAAAGTTGAGGGACTGAAACTGCCAATTATGCAAACTTTGTACGTTTTTTTATCTGTTTTTGATTATTTTGCATTTGAAACATATAAAACACACTTCTAAGATATGTTCAGTATTTTGATGCATATTTGAGTGTTTTTGGATGTTTTGGCAGTTCAGATTAGTATAAAATGATGAGTATTTAGACACTCATCAATTTGTTTCTTGTACAAGCTTATGGTAATACTTAAATCATGACTGAGCAATGAGTGTGATTTCTCTTATACTCCACCAAAAATGAGTGATTCGAGTGAATTATACTTCGTTCCTTTTTCGTGAGGTGATTAGAAATGTTTATCAAGCAAGAAAATCTTGTGGGTATTGTCAAACATCTCAATGTTTCATCCATAAAAGCTAAAATTGATGAATCCTACTTGTACTTGGAAAGATTTGCATCACATTTTTCCTAAACATTTTGAAGTAACATGTGGATAATGTTTTTATTTCTAGATTTGCTTGAGGGCAAGCAAAGTTTAAGTGTGGGGGATTTGATAACGCTCAAATTGTGCATGTTTTTAGTAGCCTTATTTGTGCTTTTGTATATGTTATTTGGTCATTTTTATATGCTTTTGTCTCATAATCATATCAAAGTATGTTTGCAAAGCATTTGTAGCCAAAAACAAGAAAAAGGAGGAAAAAGTGAAAGAATTGAGAAAGAAGAGATGAAATTACAATTGTACGAAGATTCCTAAACCAAGATCCAATTTGTTTGAGCATTTCATGAAGAAGAATCCAAGTTTTTATCATTCCAAAGTTTCAAAACAAGAAATAATCAAGTTTGGTCAAAGAACGAAGAGCCATGAGAGAGACACAAGCTTAAAATACAAAGTTCAAGATGGATGCTGAAAGGACATATCCATCCGATCGGATTATCATCCATCCGATCGGACAGATGATATGGTCACATCCATCCGATCAGACGCACCACGTATCCGATCAGATGGAAGCCTCGTACTGATTTTGCAAACCTCATTCTAATTGATTCTAGGCCATTCTTTTTGGTTTTCTAGGCCCTTCTATTCACCTTGAAGGCCAAGTTGCAGCATTGATGATCCTAGGCTTGATGTGGAGTATAAATAGAGGCTTTGCAATCATTTGAAAACACACAACTCAACACAAAAAGACTTCTACTCACAACTAAAGTTACCAATAACCCTTTACTAGTCTCAAATCTCTCAAATTCGTCCATAAAATTCCAGGAAACTTTGGAAGCCCAAAAAGTCAACATTCGTAAGTCAAACTCTCAAGTAGTCAACACCAACACTTAGGGAATCATTTCCTACTCATTTTAAATCATATTCCAAACATTGTAAGGCTTTAACTATGATTTCTAATGTTCAATATTCTGAGTTTATATTCATGTTTGCTATGAGTGGTAGTTACTTTATGCATTTGCTTAGATGATGATTAGTATTTAATGATTAGTCTATGATTGAGATAACATGTTTTAATTCAATTTCAAGTCAATCCTAAAACCCAATTGTACTTAAGTTTCATAGTGACATTTGTTGAATCAATTTTAACTAGTTGTTAGTAGTTTCATGGGTCGAAAGATTAATTATTCTTCAACTAGTTATAATCATTTGTCTATGAATGATTGTTTTTCACCATAATTATTCTTGATTAAAAAAAGGAACTAAAAGTGTAATAGTAATGAGAATACTTTTTTTTTAATCAAATCAGGTTGGTTGTAAATGCCTAATTGGTCAAAAGTGTAGTAGTTTATAATCAATTGTGACCTTTTTGTCTATGAATCGGTTACCTTTTGTATTGACCATTTCTTAAGAGTATTTGATTAGACAAATGATTATTTTTTGTTTAAGGTTGTTAACCCAACTTTATGAACCTTGTATTGATCTTGAATTGATTGGTCAAAACCTAATGCTTGTTTTTATAAACTAAAATCTTGACGAAGGTTTAACTTGTAGAAACACTAGATTAGAAACACCATCTAATTCTAATAACCAACATGTTAAGGGAGTTATCACAATTGTACTTTTCATAAGCGTATTTATCTAGTCTAAGCAAGTGTAGTTTTTAATCATTTGAATCATCTTATTAATTATTATTTGCTTGCGTTTGAGATTTACTTTTAGACTTACACTTAGATTCACTCACAAATCCCTGCGAACGATCCTGACTTACCAACATAATCTTGCTATAATGGACGAGTTCACTTGCTCGTATGTGTTATTTTTAGATCCGGTAATCGTGTTTATAAATTAAAAACTTGTACACACCGTGAGCACATCACATACCCTTACACCTAACGTTATAACCCTTTCAAAGACCTCTTTGATAGTTTATCCTAGGTGCTTACGCCAAAGTGGTGAAGTTTTTGATCTTTTACCAAGCCTATGGTAATCTATTTGCTATGATAGGTAGTGAGAGATATCTTTTTCATTTCCATTTGTGATATATAAACTTATAACACCCGAGAGATGAGAGTATCCAAACACTAAATGTGAAGTGCTAGTATATAACTTCCGTGCTTGTTTCGATTAAGGTAGAATGATTAGTTGTTGTAATTACTTTTATATTAATGCTAAATGACACCTAACTTGTATTTTGATTGGTATAAAAGCCCATTTGCTTGAGGACAAGCAAATCCCAAATGTAGGGATATTTGATAAGGATTTAGCTGATGCGTTTTTAAAAGGTCATTTAAGCCCTAAGTCATGAATTTATGATCAAATATTGCCCTAAATAATTTCTTTTCTCATTTTAGGTACTTGGGACATGATTTCTGGAATATGGAGCATTTTGGAGCACTTTGGACGTTTTTAGGCTCAAGAAAGAAGAAAACAAGAAAATCAAGTAAAGTCAGGAATTTACATCTTATGGCATCAGGCTTAGATGCTAACGCCGTCACTTGAAGACTGAAGATGGTGGAATTTAACACGTGACGCCCCAGAAAGAAATTGGAAGGATGCACCTGACGGCGTCAGGTGCATTTGTATTGAGGCCGTCTGGCTTTGCAATTACACGAGACGGCCCAGAACTCTTAACCAGTGACGATGTCAGAATGTCTCTTGAGCGATATGAAACCCTAAAAGCGGCGTTCTGATGGCGTCAGGATTTATAACCTGACGCCGTCAGCCTGTAAAATCTATATATAGTTTTGGAGTTTTCATTCATTAGTGTGCAACTTTGTGCAAAACCTTAGAGACGAATTTCTAGAGAATTCAAGGGTTTCCAAACCCTCTTTTCTCTCATGTTTCATTGAAGATAAGTAATCTTTTAATCATTCATCATGTCTATATGTTATTTGATTTCTTGTTTATCCTTTCTTCCTTTAATCTCTTATACGGTAACAAGATTGAACGTCTTAAGAAACGTAATCGGATGTGCACTATGGTTTTATTGGTTGTATTTAATGCGTGAGTAGATGTTAATGTTTCTATGATAGGGTACTAAATGTGTCTTCATAAGGAGAAATAGATATTCATAGAGTTGGAGAAGGCTGTGCACACCCCCACGACTGGTATTAAGGAATACAACCCTTCAGCTAAACAATTGCACTGTGACACTCAACTTACCAACAAGTGATAAATAGGGAGTTGATGAGACGAAAAGTGTACCGCTTTTAGTGGGTCATTTAACCCAAAATCGAGATTATTTGATCAAATATCGTCCTAAATCGTTCCTTTTGTCATTTTAGGTACTTTGGAGAAGAAATCTGGAAAAGGAAACATTTTGGACGTTTTTGGAGCGAAAAGTGAAGAAAACGGCAAAGTCTCCAAATCAAGCTGGAATTTGTACTAGACGACGTCACGTATCACATGTGACGGCGTCACGTTATGGCAAAGAGGTGGATAAAAAGGTATAACGAGATGCGCTAGAATGTTTTTGGAATTTAACATGTGACGGCGTCACCAAGGCCGTCACGTGTAATTTGCTCTTGACGGCCATGAGAAGATTAATACATAACGGCATCAAATCTGGATCTAGGCAATACGAGGAATTCTTTGGCGGCGAGTTGACGGCGTCAGAATCTACACGTGACTCCGTCAGCCCATAAAATCTATATATAGTTTTCTTATTTTCGTGTAATAGAGAGGAGAATTTTAGAGACACTTTTGGGAGAACTTTGGGGAAACCCTAGGTTGAATTTTACAGGGTTTTTCACCCTTTTATCATCCATGTTCTAATAAAGATAAGTCTTCCAATAATCATTCAATATGTCTATGTGTTGTTTGATTCTATCTTATGCTTGTCTTTACATTAACATGCTAGGCTAGGTTTTCTTTGTGTTTGCTTAGATGTAATGAAACCTAGCTATTGATTATTGGTAGGTTGTTTGTTATTAATTGTAATGGATGAATGATTTCGATGTTAAGCTTAAGAAAACTGGCAGACTTCCAATTAGTAACATGCTTGAACGTCTTAAGAAACATGATCGGATGTGTACTATGATTAATTGGTTGTATTTAATGCATAAGTAACTACTAAGGATGCCATTTTAGGAGCTAGTAGTCGGCTCGACATAGGAAGAGGTTGAAGCTTATAGAGTTAGGGAAGATCGTACATGGCCCTACGAATGGTATTAAGGAATATAATCCGTCATCCACGCAATTGTAACAAACTAATCAACTAGTAAAAGATAGCTAGGGAGTAGTGAAATCTAAGTAAACACGTTTCTCTTACTATTGTTTTTCTCCACATTTACTTTCTCGTCTTGTTATTTTATTTTCATTGTATTAGTAGATATTTGGGTTAGTTGACTAGCAACTAATTCCGCCCACTCTTCCAAAACCCGAGATTTTTACTTGCTTTCTAAAAAACTATAAAATTACAAAAAGAATCATTCCTCACCTTAGACCTAGTTTAATTAAGTTTTGATCCTAACGACACTATTCCCCGAGAGAATAATCAATCTCCCGGTACTTGCCACTACACTATACTACATCGGTCAAGTACACTGCCTGGTGGGGATTGCAAGCTTCTCAAGATCCCTTGAGAAGTAAAACCTTTTACAAGGTTGCAAAACCACGCACCAAGTTTTTTTGCGCCGCTGCCAGGGAATAGTTATTGTTTAGGTTGAAATTTCTTTTTATTAGGTATACTTGCTAGATTCCTTTCTAGCAAGATTTTATTTTATTTTTATAGGTTTTCTTTAGTCTATCTTTTTCTTCGTTCCTTTATTCGTAACAATTGCCATCCGCCATTACGGAAGGTGGTAATCTCTTTGACCCCACCAACCCACCACAACAAAACCACCCACAAAATCCACCACAACCAAATCAACCTCCTAGACCCCGCACTTTAGGAGAGTACTCCCGTCCTAGCCACCAAGGCTATCGAAACACCATTGAGCTCACTCAAGGAGCCAATGTGTCCCCCTTGCGATCCGACACCATCCGGTTGGTGCAAAGCGGATGTGCATTCCATGGACTTCGTTCCGAAGATCCTAATCAACATCTCAAGGATTTCCTCAAAATCGTAGATTTCGTAGATCTTGATGTTGAAACTCGAGAGACGACCCGATTGCGTCTCTTCCAATTCTTTCTACGTGACCAAGCAAGTCAATGGCTTGAGCGTTTACCCGCGGGATTTATCACCTCTTGGGATGATCTCACCACTCGTTTCCTTGCTCAATTTTTTCCACCGGGGAGAACCACCAAGCTAAGAAATGACATCTTGATGTTCCAACAACATCAAGGTGAAACTCTCTATGAAGCATGGACTTGTTTCAAGGACTTACTCTAAAAAGCCCCTCATCATGGCATAGATCTTTGACTCAAAGTCCAAATCTTTTATGACCACATCAATCTCTCCACGAGGCAAACCATTGACCAAGCGGCCGATGGCAAGCTACGTGATCGAAGTGCAAAGGAATCATGGGAACTCATAGAAGATCATTCTCTCTATGACAACGAAAGTTGGAATGATCCCCGTGATTTGAACAAAACGGTCAAGGCAATATCCTTGCCTTCGAACAATTCAAGCACTCATGACCATAGGATCATGGAACTTGAGAAACAAGTCAAGTTTCTCATGAAATCCTACGAAGCTCCCAAACCTTCAAGCCAAGTGAACAAAATCACTTCTTCATGCAAATTATGTAGTGGTCCTCATGAAACTCATAATTGCATGGAACTTCCCAAACGAGCTTTTAAGGAATTCGCATCCTCACGCGCCAATAAAGCGGAGGATAGGTGGCCCACCACTAATCATGGACCTTGACATTTCAGCGAGGTCTATGAAGCATGGAAGGATAAGCCAAATTTCAGAGGGTACCAGACTCGGAGCGTATCCTTCAATGATTCTCCCCCACTCACCTGGTTCGAGCATTATCCACCTCAGAACACCCCTGAGCAAAGCTATGAAGAAACACTGCGAAAGTTTTTTCTCTCTCAAGAAACAAAACTTTCCACGCTCGAGACTCAATTCAGACAACAGCAAGCCGAAGTGAATAACAAGGTTGGTAACCTGTTGAACGCTATCAATGAGAGTTGCTAGTAAATCGACTCAGGCTGAAGAGGTCAAATCCGTCACCATCATTAATCAGACACCCTCCCATGTAAAAATAAAGAGCCCTAGTAAACTCTTTAAACATATATCACCAAAGGTGAAGGAAACTAGGGACCCTTTTGACTCCTCGGGACCCATCTACTTCGTGAACACCATTACCACAATACTTGCTCCTAAACCCGATCAGAGCCAACAACCAACTTGGAATGGGGGTCATGAAGTAGAAGGTGAAGCCCCCAAGAAGGACCACGATGTGGCTAAGAGCCCTGTAGGCTTACCCGAGGACTTCATCACACAAGGGTCAAGCGAGTGGAAGGAGGTGAAAGAAGAATCCGAGGGGCCTAAGGAAAATCTGGAAATTTTGGATAACTCTATTATGGAGAAACTCGAGAAAGACACTGTAGGGATTTCTATAGGGTGTAGAAATAGGATAGAGGAAGGCGACTCCAAAGTCTTTAAGATTTCTTGCACCACTAGGAAAAAGCTTATAACCGATACCTACATAGATCCTGACCTCCCTATAAATGCGATCTCTCTCTCCCTTTACAACGAAACCGTCCCTGAACAAATTACGTGTAAAGGACTCAATAGCGTTAGGATAGTGAAAAGGTTACCAATTATGATTGGAGGATTCATCTATAACATTGATCTAACCGTGATTGATGACATAGACTCGTTCATTAATCCAACATTAACTAACCTCGTCCTCCGAAAACCATTTGTAAAAGAAACAGGAGTGACCTTAGATGAGAGCGATGGTAGTGTACTACTTACCAATGGTGTCAGGAAGGTAATTTTTCGTAAGGGTAATGAGGAAGTGTATGAATACCGACCATCATTGGATTGTAATACAAATGGGTTATGATTTAATCGTTTTAGTATAGGTTTTTATTTTTCCGAAGAAACACTTAGGAAAGTATTTCCCGGGTCGTTCTCCCAACGAAAGTTGAATGGAATCTCGAATATCGGTTCGTGAATCGTGTCGTGAAAAGTGAAATGTGAAAATTGTGATCAAGAAATTCAAATTATAACAAACAAACACAAACTATGCAATTTGTACAAGCTAGATATGCACTAAAGTGAAAAATATAAAAACGGAGATGCAAACGCGATTATTTAAAACGTAACGTTTATTGAAAAATGATCCTACAAACTTGAAACAATTTTCTAAAAATCTTAAACTAATAAAAAGACTTTCCAAAGAAAGAAAAATATTTTTTTGAATTTTCTTTTATTTTCTATTTATTGAATTAAAAAGTAATTAAAAATATAGGAAAATGTAAAAATTAATAAGAAAAATGTAAAATCTATTCTGAAAAATCTAAAATATTATAAAACAATTATCTAAAATATTTTTGAATTTTTAAAGGCCTTTTTCTGATTTTTTATTGATTTTTGTATATTAAAAAGGATTTAAAAATGATTTAAAACTAAGAAAAATAGTAAAACAACTCATAAAAATATGAAAAATTTACAGAAAACCTAAAATAATATGAAAAGCTTACAAAAAAATTTTGAAATGAAAATAAGCTGAAAAAGTGCTTTTTGGCCTAAAATCAGCTTAAGGCAAGTGCTTATTTATAAGCACTTGCCACAAAACTAAACCAAACTGAAAACTCAGAAGTATAATACTCTAATAAGCACACAGAAACTCAGAATTGAACAGATATAAGCACAGAATCAATAGTATCTAGCAATAAGCAGTTGGTGAATAAGCTAAGTAATGAGCAGTAAAAGAAACAGATTAAGCTAAAACTCAGGAACAATGAAATAAACTACTAAACACTATGAGGGACTGAAATTAACCAACAAATCACAATTACAAGCTCAATAAAAAAAAACTAGCAGTCCTAATGCATCAAACAGAAGACAAGTCCTAATCCACTATCTTTGCAGAACCAATAAGCTGACCTAAAAAGCTACAATCCAGAATATTATTAGGGCATTATGATCTCTGTACTACTGATTATCTATAACAACTAAAAGCCCTATCAGAAACACTCTAATACTATTCTAAATTTACCCAAGTTCAGCAGCAGTCAATCACAAGATACAAGAAATAGTTGACTTCTTTGAGATTTACACTAGTTTGACTTATCTGAATTTCCAATGCTCAATTCTCTTACTAGCTGTATATTAAAGATTATTAAACTATTTATATACTTAAACAATTACAAATAGCAGCTAATGACAAGATCACAGATTCAAAATTTGCATAAACATAAGCTGTAATGAAATATTTAATCTAATTTTGACTTAATACAAGTAACCTACCAAGTTTAATACTCAAACTGATCTAATATGCCTATAGAAGTCTAGTTATAAAGAGAAAAAAGCAAAAGAACAACATTATCACTACAATTAAAACAGATCCAAACACCACTTCTACTAACTGAATTGAAGATTTAATAAGGCTAATGTGAGTTTTAAACCATAATTCCACAAACTGAGTTTATCCACTAATCACTTACACCTAATAAAGCTCAAAACCATAGATCAACAACAACATCTAAACACTAATTATTGAAATGCATAACATGACACATAATAAAGCTATTAATGAGCACACAAATGAAACAGGGTTTTCAAAATCCACAATCTCTCAAATAAGCTCAACTATGATTCAATCTAACTAATGGAACAGTAACAACAGAAAATCACAGATCTACATTATTCAAATCATCAAATGCATTCAATAGTGAAAATAAAAACTGAAAACTTACAAGTCCAGGACCCTAACTGAAATAGGGGAAAAACACCAATCCAAGCCTATCTTTGGATAGGCTTAAACACCTCTGCTATAATTCATCACCTCAGATCACCATCCTTAATCACCATTACCATACCCCGTTGACTTTCATTGACAAGAGTCCTTTTAACCATTTAAAACAGATTTACACTAACAATGTCAACTCTAAACTATGATTTGAGCTTGTGAAAACAGTAAATGAAAGAGTTGAAAGCTTTAATAGAACTTATTTAAGTAAATTGCAATATGAATAAAAAAAATTGAATTTATTGATATCATAAAAGAGAGTACAATGCTTGAGGAAATTGATAGCAGAATCTAAACTTCAATAAGCTAAAACGTTTACACTAAAACGAGCTACTCTACACTACTCCTACTCCTAACATCTAACCTGCTAACTAACAGCCTATAATGTGATGAGGAGAGTCTCTATATATAGCTGAGTGAGAGAGCTTCCTCAGAAGGTTCTAGAGATGGAATCTCTTTGGAATATCCGTTGATAGATCCCTTCTAACTCACTTGGACCAATCACAGCTCACAATTTGCTCCAGTGACGTGTTCCAACCAATCCACAGCTTACACGTGGCCCTCCCTTGCTGTTAAACTCTGACAGGGTGTCAGGGGTGGAGAGAATTTACTAAATGGCCCTTAATACGAGGTTAATTGGGGGAATTGATGGTGTATAGGATTAGGGTTCTTCGCTGGGTAAAAAGGGGAAAGGGGGTAAAAAGGGGCGGGGTCTGTTTTTTATTATTTATTGAATTAGTTTGACTGTTGACCGGGTATATTTCAAAAGTGGATCCGGGTTGTGGGTAAAATGGGATTGGGCTTGTGGGTGAGAGATGGGGGTATGGGCTGGACTATTATTTGGATTGGTTCATTTTGGGCAGACTTTTGAGTTAAAGTTTAGGATTAGGAATAGTTTTAGGTATTAACTATAGGGACCAATTTGGTAACTTCTGAAAATTCTGGGATTACTTCTGTCATTCCTTCAAAATAAATCCAAGGACTTCTTTTGTCACACTTTGATAATTAGAGGACCTTTGTTGACATTTCTTTGAGCATAGATATGATCCAAACTTGAAAACTTTTTCCCGGCTTCGGCTTTTCACGCTCTTTCCAAATCCCGTGCTCGTGTTCGTTGTTTTCTCATTAATTTGTCCAAATTCTCAATATCATTACCTGCACATTCAAAAACACAAAAACATCGTATTTTTGGCATTTATGGTCGGGTTTTTGGTCTTTTTGGTCCGATAAATAAGGTCAAAGGTATGTGTAAAATGATACATACCAAAATCCCCCAGACTAAGGTATTGCCGTATCCTCACGCAATGTGATCAATTCACGCTTTTGGGATAAATAATTTCATAACTCTTCTTACTAACGTTGTAAAGTAGCAAAGGGGTTCAAAAGAAGTTACAAAATTATTTATTCCCGCAAACGCTCCGTTTTCCAAATTTTTTCTTTTATTTTACTTTCACTTCTATTTTTGTACTTTTCATACTTCATACTTGTGACGGTTTGTTGAACTTTCATTATTTTGCAATAATTTTTAGGGTCAACGAGTAGGAACACTTCTCATAGAAAAGTGACCATACGGATAAAAATCGTCATCCTTGATTTTTCACGAGTCCCCAAACTAAGCGTACAAACGAGATCACAGCTTATCTACAAGTTAGATGCTAACACTACTCATAAAAGTTACTTGTGGAAACTCCTTACTCCCATGTCCTAAGTTTTTGTATCTCAATATTTACTTTTGTTGAGAAATGAATTGCTTCATATTTTCTCGTTTCAATACTTTTTAGTCCAATAGTGACACCTAAGTTTAAACGATAAGTAGTTATTCATTTTCTCTTAAGAACCACTACAATAGAAATTCGGTCCACATCAAGAAATTTTGGTACATACAATATCATGAGAGTACTACATGTGCACCTCATGTGTCCAATTCATAATCATTCACATGCACCTCACGCGCCAACAACTTATTTACATTCAAACTCTTATTCAACATAACTTTCAACTTTCATTTTTTTTCATTTTTCACTTTTCTCATATTTTTCATACTTTTCACTTTTTTTCTTTCTTGACTTTTTCTCATAACATCAATGGAAGCTTATCGGGTAGCTCCAAAACCACATAGATAATCAACTTTTTACTTTTGATTTTTTCACTTTTTGCTCTTATTTTTGATGTTCCTTGATATGTACCCAACTTCTAAAGCAAAATTTCTCTTAAGAAAACAAAGAACTAAATATTATTCAAACCTAAATACCACTAATTAACCTAGAACATCTATTATATATTGGTGACGTATTTTATGGGAGTAAAAAGCCGCAAGTACCTCTCATGAGCTCTAAAGAGAACCACTACTCCACGTTTAGCATCTAACTTCTAAATAAACTCTATCATTTCTCGCTCTTCGCAATTTAAGATTCCAAATAATGAAACCCGCGAATACTTAGCCGATAATCAGCCACGCATATATAAATTCAGTTACGGAAACTTGCAAATTCTAGAAGAAGAATTCGCGTTTTCTAGCTCCTGATGTAAAAGACTAGCGAAAGCTTTTAAGCTGCGCATGTATAAAGTCAAGTACGGGAACTTGCAGATTCTTAAGAAAGAATTTGCATTTTATAGCTCCTTGTGTACAAAACTAGCACAAGCTTATGTGATCATCATTGGTTAAGGGAACAAGCTAGGGCCCAACACGCCCGGTCAAATCAAAATATTTATTCCTATTCTCGCCAGCAAGAAAGTCAACAAGGTGTCAATACACTTATTCAAACTTTATTATATTTTTGCATAACTTTTCCAAATTTTCTCATTTTTTTGTGCTTTTTCATGACTTTTTCATTGATTTTTCTACAAAAATTTTCAAATTTTTCAAGTTTTTTTTTTTCATTTTTTTAGTGGAAAAACGGAGTTGCGAGAGTTCACAGCAAAGTGCAAGGCAAAAATCAGATCGAACGATCACCCCCCCCCCCCCCAGACTAAAATGAAACATTGTCCTCAATGTTTAAAAGGTAAGGGTTCTCCTACATAAATCTAAGGCCGTTTATTAATTATGCCAAAAGATAAATGTTAGCCGATAAGATTAGGATATATGGATAAGCAACGAATGCTGAAAGTCAAGTGGAGACAAAACAACGAGCACGAGAGTCTTCATTATTCGGGCAAATCCTGGACATTCACAAACAACAATGAAACACAAGATATGGAAGAGGTAGCCCTCCTCACATCACATTAGAAAGAAAAAAGAATTTTAAGAAGATGAATGATAAGCATGGGGTGCCTCCCACGAAGCGCTTGTTTTTTAACGATTCGTATAGCTTAGACTCGCCCCGAATTTACTTAATCTTGGGGGAGCAAATGAATCGGACACCCGACAAGAAAAATAGAGATGTCGGGGTCAAAGACGGTATCCTCACTCCCGGTGGAGTGGAAAAGTGAAGAAATGATGGGATAAGTAAAGAATGGGTGAAACATTCGGATGGTAAAAGCATAAACATCATCATAATCATGGGTGGGTAAAATATCAAGCACGGGATCATCATGATCATAAGTCTCGTCCACCACTCCAACAATAAATTCATTTACATCGAGCTCAAAATCTACATCGGGTGGTTTCGCGGGTGGACGAGAAGACGGTAAATCGAAGAGAAATGAATCGGCATCAGAAGGTAAATCATCATTATGTAATTCTTTAGTAAGCACACTTCTTCGAAGGTCATTTTTGTCATTCTCAATACCCGGTGGTATCGAGTCATCCGCAGCAAGAAATCGATCGACATCCTCTAAAAGAGGGTCACGTGACGGAATATCGGAAATAAGTACAGAGTTGATCTCAAAATCAAAACGCTCATAATCCGGAAGAGAGATATCAACATGAATAGTGGGACTGCCACTACTCGTCTCTTCAAATCGAAAAATCTCAAGCTCGGGTAAGAAATCACTATCCATAACGGGGATAGGAGAGGAAGTCGTCGAATCATTTAGTGTTTCGATCTTAGAAATGAGAAGATTGATATTCAATAATTTTTCACGAAGAGCTTCATCTTGGATTTCCGTTTCAATATCTTCATCATTCTCTTCTTCTAAGCTGACGAGCTCAGAAGGTACTTCTTCAACATATTCGATTTCTCCACAAGATATATGATACGTGGGAATCGCACCAGGCTTTACCTCTCAAGGGATCTTGAGAAGCTTACAACCCCCAACAGGCAGTGTACCTGATCGTTGTAGTATAGTATAGTGACAAGTACCGGGGGATTGATCGTTCAGCTAGGAATAGTGTCGCTAGGATTAGAAAACCTAAATACTAGTTCTAAAGGTAAGGGATGATTATTTTTGTATTTTTATATTTTTTTAAAAAGCAAGTAAAAATCTCGGGTTTGAAGGATTTGGGCGGAATTAGTTGCTAGTCAACTAACCCAATACTAAAGATGCAATCAAAATAAAATACTAGAAATGAAAATAAACTAAATTATACTAAGGTTGTGAGCAATAAGTGAAGAAAATATGTTTACTTAGATTTCACTACTCCCTAGACATCTTTTACACGTTAATTACTTGTTATAGTTGCGTGGATGACGGATTGTTTTCCTTAATACCATTCATGGGGTGGCGCACTTAACTCCCCAATCCTATGAGCTCATATCTGCTCCTATGCCATGCCCAACACAACCATAGGGATTATAAACAGTGGCTCATGCATTAAATACAAACAATAAAACCTAGTGCACATCAGTTCATGTTTCCTAAGACGTTCAAGCATGTTACCAATTGGAAGTCTGCCAGTTTTCTTAAGCCTAACATCGAATTCATTCATCCAAAACAACTACAAACAAGTAATCAACACATAATTAACATCTAGGTTTTATTAGATCCAAGCAAACACAAGATAGATCTAGCCTAGCATGATGGAATTAAGACAAGAACAAGATATAGACAACCAACACATAGACATATTGATTGAATTAAAAGAATATTTATCTCAATTACACATGAAAGGTATCAAGGGCTTAGAACCCTTGAAAAACCTGTAAAATTCACACCAAGTTCGTACTTAGGGTTTCTTCAAAACTTCTCCTCTTTTAATGTGAAAATTAGAAAACTATATATAGGAAATAGGGTCTGACGGCGTCAAGACAAAGCTTGTGACGCCGTCACCTCGCCGCCAAAATAATTCTCGGACTGCCTTGATCTTCTTTTGACGCCGTCATGTGTTAGCATTTCCAGGCCGTCATGAATTTTACTCTTGACACCCTACTTCGTGACGCCGTCCATTCTTTACTGGGTCGTCATGGAATTTACTCTTGACGCCGTCAGGGTGTTGCTCTTGACGCCGTCACCTACTGTTCCCAGCAAGGAAAATTAAGACTTTGGCGTTTTCTTCTCTTTTATGCTCCAAAAATGTCCGAATTGCTTCCTTTTCCATATTTCACTCCCGAAGTACCTAAAATCACAAAAGGAACGATTTAGGGAAATATTTGATCAAATAAATTCAATTCCGGGCTTAAACGATCCCCTAAAAGTGGTTCATTTTTCGCCTCATCATATTCCCTTACACTTGAGATTTGCTTGTCCTCAAGCAAATGCGCTTTTATTCTAGTCAAAATACAAGTTAAGGGTCATTTAACACTAATATAAAAGTAATTACAACAAATAATCATTCCACTAAAGACCAATAGACAAGCACGGAGGTCATACACTAGCACCTCACAAATAGTGTTTAGATACTCACATCTCTCGGGTGTAATAAAGTATAAATTACAATATGGAAAAGGAAGATATCTCTCACTACCTGTCATAGCAAAATAGATTACCATAGGCTTGGGAAAGGATCAAACCTCCACCACATGGCGTAAGCACCTAGGATAAACTATCAAAGAGGTCTTTTAAAGGGTTGTAACGTTAGGTGTAGGGATACGGTTTTGTTGGATAAAGGAAGTTTTACTGGTGGCGAGTTAACAATCTTGGTTAATTACATGTACAATGTGGCGTTGCTAAGCCAAGACTAGACTCGACTTAAGCTAATAAATGAAAAATAACAAAAACATAAAATGAACATAGAATGAAACGGGATGGTTGTCTGTATGTTTTTTTCTCTTTTCTTTTTCTATTTTTTTTTTCTTTTTTTTTCTTTTTCTATTTTTTTTCAATTTTTTTTTTTTTTTTTTTTTTTTTTTTTTTTGTGTGTGCATACACTCTTACCCTACCATCCAAAATAATACATCATAGGGGATGAACATTCCCCTTACACTTGAATCTTTACATACTTTACAATGAACTAAACTAATGACTCGAATTAAGAAAATCAAAACACTTGGAGCACTTTTAAGATTAACGTACACATGGGGGTAATATATGATGTTCTTCCCCATTACTACATAAAATAAGTACTTTACCCATGAGTTCCAATCGTCCCAAAACAATATGTACAAGGATATGACTCGACTTAGCAACCATGTAATCAATTAGATAGTTAACTTAGGGTTTAACAAATAACAATAATGCACTAAAGATGAGCGTATACACGGAAGGCTAAGGCGATTTGGTTGTACATTTAAGTGGGGTGTAACAAATTCTTCCTTTAAGTAAGATGCTTAAAGTTAGAAACGAAAAGATAGGCTCGGAGGGGTGTACTAGGGGTTTCGTGTACTAAAAATGAGTACAACGCTAAGGTGTGGGAAAATTTTGTTGACTTAACTAGCCAAGTAATATGACTTAAATGGTCAAGTAATTATAATACGGGTTTAACACAAGGGTGATCCTAATGCCTCTTATCATGTAGTAAATCCTACTACACGAATGTAGTCTCACTAGCGGTCTCGGGATGCATCACTAACGCAAGTTCTAGAATCTAAATGCTACCGGTACACTCATAAGCACTAATAGTAAATGTTTTTCCTATCAAATCTAAAGGCGAACCTCACATATTTGGGTGGAAAATTTTCTGAAAGTACGGTTATGTGCTAGTCATACAATCTCCTATCCATGAGACGCTTGCTATGGCTAAAGTTTCACTCCTAAATGTTGTAAAAAAATTTAAATTTGGTGCTAAAATTGCACTAACTAGTATTTCTCATAGTTTTATTACACATTTACCATTAAACAAAACAAACTCAAGCGAAAGTGCGTATGTAAGGTATCATCTTTTTACCCACCCCTTACACTTAAGATGAACATTGTCCCCAATGTTCAAGTAAAGAATGTAAAAGTTAAAAAAGTAAAAAGAATGAAATCAAATACTCCCCTGATTCGCTCGGTATGGATAATAAGGTGGCCAGGTTAAATCTTCCTCCAAGAAAATGAACAATCAAAGCTTCCCTTCCATAATATAAATCATCTTCTTGTCATACATAACCTGTAAATCCTGAGAAAATAGACAAAACAACCTCGCATAAAATCGGCGGCATCCTATATAAGTTACTAAATCCTAGAAAACAAGATAAGATATAATGCTTGTGGAATGAAGTTTTCAGATTTCCTGGAGATTATAAAACTTAATAATTCACAAAAACCATAAGACTCCGTTAGAAAAACAAAACCGGTAAAAATTCCAGATTTTTAAACGTGACGCCGTCAAGAGTTAACTCGTGACGCCGTCAGAAGTGACCTGCAGAAATTCTTATGTTAAGTTTCCGGAAAATTTCTGGAAAAACTTGGTCCTACTTCCTGGAAAATCCTGCAAAACTTCATTATGACTCAATACAAGCATTTGACTCTAACGGATACGAATACACATGTTCATTTAATATTGTGGAGAATCATGATCGGTTTGTTTCTTTAAAACATATTTGGGGTTTCCCCTTACACTTATCTTTTGCAAAAATACCTTTAGGTGGAGTTAAGACTAAGCCAAAACAACAAAGTAAAGTATTTCCACTATTTAGTTTAGAAACATGATCAACCAACAATAAAAATAAAGCATGCATACGGAAGAAAATAACAAACAAACAAAAATAAAATCACACAAAACATGGGTTGCCTCCCAAGAAGCGCTTTTCTTTATTTACGAGTCTTGTAGCTAGACTCAAGGTCATGGGTTACTACGTGACCTCGTCCCTTGAAATGATATACCCCATGTAGTTGTGATCATTACTGTTATGGTGGTAGTGCCTTAACCTATCGATACTTGCAATCACCATCCCACCTACTTCACTTCTCAAGTTAGCTATCCCATCTTGGCTCACACCTTCAATTGTGAACGGCCCATACCACCAAGGACTTGGTTTATCGGGTGGTATTGTTGTTTCCAAGTGTCTCAAGAGTACCAAGTTCCCTTCCTCAAATGGTACATGATTTTCTGCGGGTTGAGTATGTTCGAAGTCGACCTGAACCTTATTGCTTTTGCTTCTTTCATTTTTAGCCTCCTTATAGCTTTTGATTCTTGCCTCCCATGCAAGAATTTTATTCTGAACACGAATGGGTGTCGTGTCAATGTTGTTTTTGATCTTTCTCCAACTCAAACTCTCATGCCCACTTCGCGGAGTCATGGGGAAGCTAATCTTTCTTTTTCCAGATTTAAGCTCGATCTTCCTACCTTCATACTTAATGACAGCCCTAGCGGTGGCGAGGAATGTTGCCCCAAGGATTATTGTCATGCATCCATCTCCTTTATCATCGATGATCATAAAATCAACGGGGTACATGAATCCTGCAACATTAACTAATACATCTTCTGCGATTCCTAGTGGGTATACGTACGAGTGTCCAGCGAGGGATAACCTAACACGAGTGGGGGCAGGCATTTTTGACGTTAGTTGGATGTAAATAGTTAGGGGCATAAGATTTACTTCCGATCCTTGGTCGGCGAAAACACTAAGATATTTCAAGTCCCCGATGCTAGTTGGTATCTCAAAGTTCCCACATGCTATCTGCTTAGTAGCCACTTTTTGTACCAATAGCCTCTCGAATACTGATCCCCCAGGTAACGTATCATACTCATCTTTTACTTTTTCCTCTTTCTCAGAACCCTGTTTGGAAGGTTGGTTACGCCCATCACCCTTAATCCAATTTGTTATGGTGTTTTCGTTTATATCATGTTTCAGGTAGTGACTCAAAGGTTGGGATTCTGGTGGTTTTTCTAAGGTCTGTTTAGTGGGGGCTTCTACCTTCTCGTTATCCTTGTGGACAATTGTGATGGAATTAACAAATTGGGTAGTGGGAGTGGCGCTTTCCTTCCTTAGTAGCATTCTTTCGGGGGTTCTCTGGTTGGCATACTCCTCTAGTAGACTCATCATCTCATTCATTTTCTCCTGCATCTCCTCTTTTTGCTTATAGACTACTTCCTCGAATCTAGCAAGCCGATCTGAGTGAGTCGCCATATATTCTCTCATCCTAGCTTCAAACTCCGAGCTAAGCTCCTCGGGAGGGGAACAAGGTGGGGCATAGTTCTGAAAAGTCTCGACATTTTCTCTAGAAGGTGACTCAGATAACGGTGCCGAAGTTGGTTTTGAGACAGAATTGACAGTGGCCCGTCTAGGACTTAAAGGTCTCCTTTGCCTTTCCTCAAAATAGTCAACTTTTGCCTCGAGTTTGCATAGGAGTTCATCGGGGATTTCGGTGGTTCCTCCAGATGTTGAGACTGCATTGATGGCCGCTTTTATTGTATGATTAAACTTCCACATCTCATGATTATCAGCGGCGAGCTCCTCGATAATTGCCCAGGACTCCTCGGCGTTCTTATCACGCAGTTTACCTCCCGCAGCCCTATCGATTGTGCGCTTAGTGTGGTAATCAACATGGTCGTAGAAAATCTGGACTAATAACCAAAGGTTTATACCATGATGAGGGACCTTATGGAGGAGATCCTTAAAACGGGCCCATGCTTCGTAGAAAGTTTCTCCTTGATGTTGTTCAAACATCAAAATGTCATTTCTAAGCATTGCAGTCTTCCCCGGTGGGAAGAATTGAGTAAGAAAGCGATTGGTGAGATTATCCCATGTGGTGATGGATCCCGCGGGTAAACGTTCAATCCATTGACTAGCTTGATCCCGTAGAGAGAATTGGAATAGGCGTAATCGGGTTGTCTCTCTAGTTGCAACATCTAGGTCTATGGAATCTACGATTTTGAGGAAGTCCTTAAGATGTTGGTTTGGATCTTTGGAACGAAGTCCATGGAATGCACATCCGCTTTGCATCAACCGGATGGTGTCGGATCGCAAGGGGGTCACATTGGCTCCGGTGAGCTCAATGGTGTTTCGGTAGCCTTGGTGGCTAGGTCGGGAATACTCTCCTAAGGTTTGGGGCCTAAGAGGTTCTAGTGGTGGGTTTTGTTGTGGTGGGATGACGGGTGGTGAAGAGTTACGAACAAAAACACAAAGAAATAAGATAGACTAAAGAAGACCTAAAAATAAAAATAAAATCTTACTAGAAAGGAATCTAGCAAGTAGACCTAATAAAAAGAAATTCTAACCTAGACAACAACTATTCCCCGGCAACGGCGCCAAAAACTTGATACGTGGGAATCGCACCAGGCTTTACCTCTCAAGGGATCTTGAGAAGCTTACAACCCCTACCAGGCAGTGTACCTGATCGTTGTAGTATAGTATAGTGACAAGTACCGGGGGATTGATCGTTCAGCTAGGAATAGTGTCGCTAGGATTAGAAAACCTAAATACTAGTTCTAAAGGTGAGGGATGATTATTTTTGTATTTTTATATTTTTTAGAAAGCAAGTAAAAATCTCGGGTTTGAACGATTTGGGCGGAATTAGTTGCTAGTCAACTAACCCAATACTAAAGATGCAATCAAAATAAAATACTAAAAATGAAAATAAACTAAATTATACTAAGGTTGTGAGCAATAAGTGGAGAAAATGTGTTTACTTAGATTTCACTACTCCCTAGACATCTTTTACACGTTAATTACTTGTTATAGTTGCGTGAATGACGGATTGTATTCCTTAATACCATTCATGGGGTGGCGCACTTAACTCCCCAATCCTATGAGCTCTTATCTCCTCCTATACCATGCCCAGCATAACCATAGGGATTATAAACAGTGGCTTATGCATTAAATACAATCAATAAAACCTAGTGCACATCAGTTCATGTTTCCTAAGACGTTCAAGCATGTTACCAATTGGAAGTCTGCCAGTTTTCTTAAGCCTAACATCGAATTCATTCATCCAAAACAACTACAAACAAGTAATCAACACATAATTAACATCTAGGTTTCATTAGATCCAAGCAAACACAAGATAGATCTAGCCTAGCATGATGGAATTAAGACAAGAACAAGATATAGACAACCAACACATAGACATATTGATTGAATTAAAAGAATACTTATCTCAATTACACATGAAAGGTATCAAGGGCTTAGAACCCTTGAAAAACCTGTAAAATTCGCACCAAGTTCGTACTTAGGGTTTCTCCAAAACTTCTCTCTTTCTTAATGTGAAAATTAGAAAACTATATATAGGAAATAGGGTCTGACGGCGTCAAGACAAAGCTTGTGACGCCGTCACCTCGCCGCCAAAATAATTCTCGGACTGCCTTGATCTTCTTTTGACGCCGTCATGTGTTAGCATTTCCAGGCCGTCATGAATTTTACTCTTGACGCCCTACTTTGTGACGCCGTCCATTCTTTACTGGGTCGTCATGGAATTTACTCTTGACGCCGTCAGGGTGTTGCTCTTGATGCCGTCACCTACTGTTCCCAGCAAGGAAAATTAAGACTTTGGCGTTTTCTTCACTTTTATGCTCCAAAAACGTCCGAATTGCTTCCTTTTCCAGATTTCACTCCCGAAGTACCTAAAATCACAAAAGGAACAATTTAGGGCAATATTTGATCAAATAAATTCAATTCCGGGCTTAAATGACCCCCTAAAAGTGGTTCATTTTTCGCCTCATCAATATAGAATCGTCATCATCAGAATCGGAGAACATCTCATCAGGATCATTCGGATAATCAAGACGATTATTTTCAACAAATTCATCAACACCGTTAGAACTTCCCCCGGACTCGCTTGGGATTGGGACGAGGTTCTCAACACTAGACTTATTGAATTCGTCCGTTCTGTTGCCGGAATTGTGTTTAGATGCTCGTCCCCCACTTTTTTAGAGAGTCCTCAGGTTCTACGGAAGGAGAGATAGATTATTTTTTAGGGTTAAGAACAATCGTAATCATGGAATCATCATCGTCGTACATACAACACTCACAAAATTTAGCTTTTCTTTCTTCGGCAAGAAGTTCTTCCATTGATTTCACATGAGACTCGAAAGTATGCGTATAACGATTAGCCACCATTTCTTTTAACTTCTCGATAATGGATTTAATTTCAAAAATTTTATTAGTAATATCGGAAGTTTGTGGGGGTTGGTTAAAACCATGAGAATCATAACATGAATTCGGCTCATAATAAAAAAATTTAAACGATCCCCCACAATTTTCAAAATTTGATGGATTTTGGAACGAATTATCATTGAAATACGGTTCTTGCTCATAAAAGTTTTGAAAAGGAGGATTAAAATCATTTTGAGGATAATTATCAAAACTCATATCACAAGCATAAGACGTTTCAGCACTCGGGGCGTAGCACATACAATTCGTGTATCCACATTGGTTACAAAAACATTGCCCACACGGTAATCCTTCGTCGGATGGATTTCAACAATTAAAGCAAGTGAACGGAGACGGCGGTGGTGTTGGATAGTAATCAGGAACGTTGTGAAGGAGTGCTCTTTGAACATACTCGGGAGAATTACAAAACAAACAAACTCTATCATGAATATCACTACCACATTGTTCGCACGTACACCAAACACATGAACCTTCGAAGAACGGTTCTCCACACTTAAAACAAATCGGATCCATAAGAATTAAACATATAAGTGAGAAAGTGAAAGAATTATCGGTTTAGAGGGTTAAAGAAAAAGAATCATATGATAAGAGGATAAGAAGATTATTTTTGGTTTTTCGTATCATAAAATCAAATCAAAATAAAAGTGAAAATCAAATATGGAAAATAAAAATATTTTTGAATTTTTATTATTTATTGAAAAACAAATCACAACCTTTTATTTTCTTTTATATATTTTTTTTCAAACGTTACGTTAATCGTAATCGTTTCCTTCAAAATTACTCGTGATGAGACGGGAGAAAAGAATTTTCCCGCTTAATCGGTTGTGGAATTGAAGTAATCCGATAAACAACTAATTTCACGTTTTTCTTATGTTGTAAGGCTTATTTGGTTTACAACGCCCTCCCATCCACGGGAGAGTCGATGCTGTAACTTTATTATTTTTTTGGTATTTTTGTAAACACTTTAGGAAAAGTGTTTTGAATTTTTCAATTTTTATATTTTTATAGAAATATATACAAAATAGAGGAAGGCTTAACAAAACACGATTTTTCAAAACGAATATTCAAAAACTCACTTCGACCTTCCCCGGCAGCGGCGCCATTTTGATTTAATCGTTTTAGTATAGGTTTTTATTTTTACGAAGAAACACTTAGGAAAGTATTTCCCGGGTCTTCTCCCAACGAAAGTTGAATGGAATCTCGAATATTGGTTCCTGAATCGTGGCGTGAAAAGTGAAATGTGAAAATTGTGATCAAGAAATTCAAATTATAACAAACAATGCAATTTCTACAAGCTAGATAAGCACTAAAGAGAAAAATGTAAAAACGGATATGCAAACGCGATTATTTAAAACGTAACGTTTATTGAAAAATGATCCTACAAACTTGAAACAATTTTATAAAAATCTTAAACTAATAAAAAGAATTTCCAAAGAAAGAAAAATATTTTTTTTGAATTTTCTTTTATTTTCTACGAATTTATTTTCTATTTATTGAATTAAAAAGTAATTAAAAATATAGGAAAATGTAAAAATTAATGAGAAAAATGTAAAATCTATTATGAAAAATCTAAAATATTATAAAAGAATTATCTAAAATATTTTTGAATTTTTAAAGGCCTTTTTCTGATTTTTTTATTGATTTTTGTATATTAAAAAGGATTTAAAACTAAGAAAAATTAAGAAAAATAGTAAAACAACTCATAAAATATGAAAAATTTACAGAAAAGCTAAAATAATATGAAAAGCTTGCATAAAAATTTTGAAAAGAAAATAAGCTGAAAAAGTACTTTTTGGCCTAAAATCAGCTTATGGTAAGTGCTTATTTATAAGCACTTGCCACAAAACTAAACCAAACTGAAAACTCAGAAGTATAATACTCTAATAAGCACACAGAAACTCAGAATTGAACAGATATAAGCACAGAATCAATAGTATCTAGCAATAAGCAGTTGGTGAATAAGCTAATTAATGAGCAGTAAAAGAAACAGATTAAGCTAAAACTCAGGAACAATGAAATAAACTATTAAACACTATGAGGGACTAAAATTAACCAACAAATCACAATTACAAGCTCAATAAGAAACTAGCAGTCCTAATGCATCAAACAGAAGACAGGTCCTAACCCACTATCTTTGCAGAACCAATAAGCTGACCTAAAAAGCTACAATCCAGAATATTATTGGGGCATTATGATCTCTGTACTACTGATTATCTATAACAACTAAAAGCCCTATCAGAAACACTCTAATACTATTCTAAATTTACCAAAGTTCAGCAGCAGTCAATCACAAGATACAAGAAAGAGTTGACTTTTTTAAGATTTACACTAGTTTGACTTATCTGAATTTCCAATGCTCAATTCTCTTACTAGGTGTATATTAAAGCTTATTAAACTATTTATATACTTAAACAATTACAAATAGCAGCTAATGACAAGATCACAGATTCAAAATTTGCATAAACATAAGCTGTAATGAAATGTTTAATCTAATTTTGACTTAATACAAGTAACCTACCAAGTTTAATGCTCAAACTGATCTAATATGCCTATAGAAGTCTAGTTATGCAGAGAAAAAAGCAAAAGAACAACATTATCACTACAATTAAAACAGATCCAAACACCACTTCTACTAACTGAATTGAAGGTTTAATAAGGCTAATGTGAGTTTTAAACCATAATTCCACAAACTGAGTTTATCCACTAATCACTTACACCTAATAAAGCTCAAAACCATAGATCAACAACAACATCTAAACACTAATTATTGAAATGCATAACATGACACTTAATAAAGCTATTAATGAGCACACAAATGAAACAGGGTTTTCAAAATCCACAATCTCTCAAATAAGCTCAACTATGATTCAATCTAACTAATGGAACAGTAACAACAGAAAATCACATATCTACATTATTCAAATCATCAAATGCTTTCCATAGTGAAAATAAAAACAGAAAACTTACAAGTCCAGGACCCTAACTGAAATAGGGGAAAAACACCAATCCAAGCCTATCTTTGGATAGGCTTAAACACCTCTGCTACAATTCATCACCTCAGATCACCATCCTTAATCACCATTACCATACCCCATTGACTTTCATTGACCAGAGTCCTTTTAACCATTTAAAACAGATTTACACTAACAATGTCAACTCTAAACTATGATTTTAGCTTGAATGAGCTTGTGAAAACAATAAATGAAAGAGTTGAAAGCTTTAATAGAACTTATTTAAGTAAAATGCAATATGAATAAAAAAAACTGAATTTATTGATATCATAAAATAGAGTACAATGCTTGAGGAAATTGATAGCAGAATCTAAACTTCAATAAGCTAAAACGTTTACACTAAAATGAGCTACTCTACACTACTCCTACTCCTAACATCTAACCTACTAACTAACAGCCTATAATGTGATGAGGAGACTCTCTATATATAGCTGAGTGAAAGAGCTTCCTCTGAAGGTTCTAGAGCTGGAATCTCTTTGGAATATCCTGATAAGGCGAAAAATGAACCACTTTTAGGGGGTCATTTAAGCCCGGAATTGAATTTATTTGATCAAATATTGCCCTAAATCGTTCCTTTTGTGATTTTAGGTACTTTGGGAGAGAAATCTGGAAAAGGAAGCAATTCTGACTTTTTGGAGCATAAAAGTGAAGAAAACGCCAAAGTATTAATTTTCCTTGCTGGGAACAGTAGGTGACGGAGTCAAGAAGGAAATTCTGACGGCGTCAAGAGTAATTTTCATGACGACCCAGTACAGAATTGAGGGCGTCACGAGGTAGAGCGTCAAGAGTAAAATACGTGACGGCCTGGAAAATGTTATAACGTGACGGCGTCAAAAGTAGATCAAGGCAGTCCGAGAATTCTTTTGGCGGCGAGATGACGGCGTCACCAATTTGGTCTTGACGCCGTCAGCCTCAATTTCCTATATATAGTTTTCTAATTTTCATTCATAAAAAGAGAGAAGTTTTGGAGAAACCCTAAGGCCGAACTTGGTACGAATTTTACAGGTTTTTCAAGGGTTTTCAGCCCTTGAATCCTTTCATGTGTAATTGAGATAAGTATTCTTTTAATTCAATCAATATGTCTATGTATTGGTTGTCTATACCTTGTTCTTGTCTTAATTCCATCATGCTAGGCTAGTTCTATCTTGTGTTTGCTTGGATCTAATGAAACCTAGATGTTAATTATGTGTTGATTACTTGTTTATGGTTGTATTGGATAAATGATTTCGATGTTAGGCTTAAGAAAACTGGCAGATCTCCAAATGGTAACATGCTTGAACGTCTTAGGAAACATGAACTGACGTGCACTAGGTTTTATTGGTTGTATTTAATGCATGAGTAAATTCTAATGATCCCATGTTAGGAGCTTCTTAGCCGGCTCGACATAGGAGTGAAGTAGGCACTCATAGGATTGGGGAATTAAGTGCGCCACCCCATGAATGGTATTAAGGAATACAATCCGTCATCCACGCAACTATAACAAGTAATTAACGTGTAAAAGATATCTAGGGAGTAGTGAAATCTAAGTAAACACAACTTCTCCACTTATTGCTCACAACCTTAGTTTAATTTAGTTTATTTTCATTTCTAGTATTTTATTTTGATTGCATCTTTAGTATTGGGTTAGTTGACTAGCAACTAATTCCGCCCAAATCCTTAAAACGCGAGATATTTACTTGCTTTCTAAAAAATATAAAAATACAAAAATAATCATCCTTCATCTCTAGAACTAGTATTTAGGTTTTCTAATCCTAGCGACACTATTCATAGCTAAACGATCAATCCCCCGGTACTTGTCACTGTACTATACTACAACGATCAGGTACACTGCCTGGTGGGGGTTGTAAGCTTCTCAAGATCCCTTGAGAGGTAAAGCCTGGTGCGATTCCCACGTATCAAGTTTTTGGCGCCGCAGCCCGGGGAATAGTTATTGTCTAGGTTAGAATCTCTTTTTATTAGGTCTACTTGCTAGATTCCTTTCTAGTAAGATTTTATTTTTATTTTTTTAGGTTTTCTTTAGTCTATCTTATCTCTTTGTGTTTTTGTTCGTAACTCTTCACCACCCGACATCATGGACGATGGGAACATCTTTGAACCCGTCATCCCACCACAACAAAACCCACCACTAGAACCTCTTAGGCCCCGAACCTTAGGAGAGTATTCCCAATCTAGCCACCAAGGCTACCGAAACACCATTGAGCTCACCGGAGCCAATGTGACCCCCTTGCGATCCGACACCATCCGGTTGGTGCAAAGCGGATGTGCATTCCATAGACTTCGTTCCGAAGATCCAAACCAACATCTTAAGGACTTCCTTAAAATCGTAGATTCCATAGACCTAGATGTTGAAACTAGAGAGACAACCCGATTACGCCTATTCCAATTCTCTCTACGGGATCAAGCTAGTCAATGGCTTGAGCGTTTACCCGCGGGATCCATCACCATATGGGATGATCTCACCACTCGTTTCCTTGCTCAATTTTTCCCACCGGGGAGAACTACTAAGCTTAGAAATGACATCTTGATGTTCCAACAACGTCAAAATGAATCTCTTTATAAAGCATGGACTCGTTTCAAGGACTTACTCCAAAAAGTCCCTCACCATGGCATAGATCTTTGGCTCCAAGTCCAAATCTTTTATGACCATATCGATCTCTCCACGAGGTGAGCCATTGACCAATCGGCCGGTGGTAAGCTGCGTGATCTAAGTGCGGAACAATCATGGGAACTCATAGAAGATCTTGCTCTCTATGACAACGAAAGTTGGAATGATCCCCGTGATTTGAACAAAACGGTCAAGGCAATATCTTTGCCTTCGAACAATTCTAGCACTCCCGACCGTAGGATCATGGAACTTGAGGACCAAGTCAAGTTTCTCATGAAATCTTACGAAGCTCCTAAGCCTTCAAGCCAAGTGAACAAAATCACTTCTTCATGCGAATTATGTAGTGGTCCCCACGACACTCGTGATTGTGTGGAACTCCCCGGAACAGCTTTTGCGGACTACGAATCCACGCGTACCGACGAAGCGGGAGATAAGTGGTACACTTTCAAGCCCGAGCCAAACCCTTACGGTGATTCATACAACCCCTCTTGGAAAAATCACCCAAACCTTAGGTGGAAACAAAATCAACCCAATTCTTCCAATCCGCCTAATCGTTACCAACCAAACGGTCCACCCTCCAACCGTACTTTCAACAACAATCCTTCTAACAATTATGGTAGTACCAACAATCTTGAAGGATTGATGTCAAAATTCATGGCATCTCAAGAAGCTCGCATATCTAAGTTTGAAGCCGATTTCAAACAAAAGCAAAGCGAGATGACCACCAAAATTGACGCATTGTTGAAAGTTCTCAATGACCGAGAAATGGGAGCACTCCTAAGCGACACGGTCAAGAATCCGAAACTAAACGTTAATTCCATATCTTCAGTTTCGTCACCCAGTTCGTGTCCACAATACTACTCGGTTAAATCAATGAGTACGTGTTTCAAACAAAACCAAATTCTTCAAAAGGACCAATCAAGTAAAACACCCGATATAGAACCGGTCAAAAGTATAGTTGAAACACCTCTTACGCAAGACCTTGACGATGAATTCAAGGAACTTCACCTTGAACGCCCCGTCATTGATGTCTTAGCACGTGCTCCTTACAATAGTGCTCTCCTAGAAAAATATGAGAAGTTTAAACTAGGTAAAAATGGGACCGCCTTCGTTCAAAACAAGTTGCCTAAAAAGCTCGATTATCCGGGTATATTTGTTTTGCCTTGTAAGATAGGAAGATTCGAAGCTTTCGACACACTAGCCGATTTAGGGTCAAGCCTCAACTTGATTCCCTTATCCTTATTCACCGCTCTTAAGCTAGGAATGTTAGAGGAAACGGAGGTATTGATAGGGCTAGCGGATGGGAGTATTGCCCACCCGGTTGGAATGATTAAGGATGTAGTTGTTCACGTAGGAAGGTTAACTATATTAGCGGATTTTCACGTCCTAGACATGGTTAGTGACACTACATGCCCATTATTGGTAGGAAGAGGATTTTTAGCAACCACTAGCGCCATGATAGATTGTAAGGAGTCTAAGATAGCGGTAGGTGAAGGCGATACTTGGTCGGTGTACGATGTAAAGAAGCATAGTTATGATTGTGATGATGAACCGACACCGCATTGGGTAGAGATGAATAGGAGACCATCTAGATATGGACCCTGGATAGAAAGGAACTTTATAGGACCTCAATGCCCATTTTATCTAGAAAAATATTTCATTGAGAAAACACATTCGGTGGAACAACTCATAGCTAGAGATGAAGAGCTAGATCCCTTTGAGGACCCCCTAGTCTTTAGGAAGATGATTGAGTTCTTGAGCGTAATGCCAATTAATATAGAGATGAATAAGTGGAAAAGAGAGGGAGACAAGTGTAAATGGAGGTGGGACAAGCCACCTAAAGAAGGTGACGGATCATGGCATATGAGGATGACTTTGTATGATCCGGATGGAGAAAAGTTTGAAAGGTCATACCATACTAAGGAAACCGATAGGAAGTTGAAACCTAAGTTTGATCCTAAAGACGTCCTCAATGAGGAACTCACCCATGTCACGTAGTAACCCATGACCTTGAGTCTAGCTACAAGACTCGTAAATAAAGAAAAGCGCTTCTTGGGAGGCAACCCGTGTTTTGTGTGATTTTATTTTGTTTGTTTGTTATTTGCTTCCGTATGCATGCTTTATTTTTATTGTTGGTAGATCATGTTTCTCAATTAAATAGTGGAAATACTTTACTTTGTTGTTTTGGCCTAGTTTTAACTCCACCTAAAAGTATTTTTGCAAAAGATAAGTGTAAGGGGAAACCCCAAATATGTTTTCAAGAAACAAACCGATCATGATTCTCCACAATATTAAATGAACATGTATATTCGTATTTGTTAGATTCAAATGCTTGTATCGAGTCATAATGAAGTTTTGCAGGATTTTCCAGGAAGTGAGACCAAGTTTTTCCAGAAATTTTCCGGAAACTTAACATAAGAATTTCTGCAGGTCGCTTCTGACGGCGTCACGAGTTAACTCTTGACGGCGTCACGTGTAAAAATCTGGAAATTCTACCGGTTTTGTTTTTCTAACGGAGTGTGGAAAACTAGAAGGGGGGGTTGAATAGTTTTACGTCCTTTTAAATTTATAAATACAAGTTTGTTTCAAAAACTTCGATTCTAGTTTATGTGAATTCAATACTTGCACTATACGAACAATTGTATGGTATCTAACTAATAAAACTAATATAGTAAAGGTAAATAAATAAGTAATGAGAAGAGTTAGAAAGATCAAACCACAACACAAGGATTTATAGTGGTTCGGCTACAAGGACACCTTCCTTGTTCCTACTCCACTCCCCGAGTCACCTACTCGAGAGTTTTCTTCACTATGTCAACAAACTCCCTTTTGGCGGAGAAAACCTTACACACCAATTTACACACCACACAACTTCACAACTTGATCACGCCTTCTTCACAACTTCTTCACACCAATATACTACACACCAATCTTCTTCACAACTATCTTCTACACACCAATCTTCTACTTCACACCTATCTTCACAACTATCCTACTTCACTACTTATCAACTTCTATTATCTACACAACTAATCACAATCACAACACAATATTCACAAATGAATATATATATACACTATGCACAACTATTCTTCAACACTTCTTGAGCTTGGTTGTAGAGAGAGTGTTCTTCTTTTGCACTTTGAATGAGAATGGATGATTAGGGATTGAATCACTTGAAACAAGGATTAATATACTAATGATCAAAGGGTTTTAGAGGATGTTTAGAGAGTTATAGATCTGAAAATTTCGTGCAAAAGGTAGGGAAAAATTCCAGAATTAAGGTGGTATTTATAGGAGAAAAATTTTGACAGTTTCTGACAGGGGAGCCTGGCCGGTCCCCTTAAAGCATGGCCGGCCCCCTTAAAATTAAGGGGACCGCCCCTTATAATTAAGGGGGCCGCCCAACTGTAACGGCCAGAAAACTTGTCTTTTAGTGGGGAAAGTTTATTTGGTGAAAAACTAACTGATTTTGGTTAAATATTTGAAATCATATATTTAGTATGATTAAAACATTTTTCTTTATTACCAAAAGTGTTTTTCAAAAATATATAATATGTTTATATAATTAAATAAACTTTGTGTTAATTAATTAACTACCCCTTTGATCATGAGATATATTAAGCACTTGTTTATCCATACCTTAAGTGATTAAGTTGGATTTAGTGATATAAACTAGCTTAATACTTGTTTACGTAGTAATTACACGATTGACGATTTTACATTTTGTGATCATCAAAATATAGAGATATCGAAAGATATGAATAACGTTTTCACACATTATTTATGTCAACAATCTCCCCCTTTTTGATGATTACAAAATTTAAACTCATTAATCGAAAATTAGTATATATTCAAGCATTTTACTTAAAGGAAGAATTTGTTACACCCCACTAAAATGTACACCCGAATCGCCTTAGCCTTCCGTGTATGCACTCATCTTTTGTGCATTATTGTTATTTGTTAAACCCTAAGTTAACTATCTAATTGATTACATGGTTGCTAAGTCGAGTCATATCCTTGTACATATTGTTTTGAGACGATTGGGACTCATGGGTAAAGTACTTATTTTATGGAGTAATGGGGAAGAACATCATATATTACCCCCATATGTACGTTAATCTTAAAAGTGCTCCAAGTGTTTTGATTTTCTTAATTCGCGTCATTAGATTAGTTTATTGTAAAGTATGTAAAGATTCAAGTGTAAGGGGAATGTTCATTCCCTATGATGTATTATTTCGAATGGTAGGGTAAGAGTGTATGCAAAAAAAAAATAAATAAAAAAAAAATAAATAAAAAAAAAATCGAAAAAACCTGAAAAAGAAAGAAAAAGAAAAGAGAAAAAATATACGGACTACCATCCCGTTTCATTCTATGTTTATTTTATGTTTTTGTTATTTTTCATTTATTAGCTTAAGTCGAGTCTAGTCTTGGCTTAGCAACGCCATATTGTACATGTAATTAACCAAGATTGTTAACTCGCCACTAGTAAAACTTCCTTTATCCAACAAAACCGTGTATTTCATATCCCTACACCAAACATTACAACCCTTTAAAAGACCTCTTTGATAGTTTATCCTAGGTGCTTACACCATGTGGTGGAGGTTTGATCATTTCCCAAGCCTATGGTAATCTATTTTGCTATGACAGGTAGTGAGAGATATCTTCCGTTTCCATATTGTAATTTATACTTTATTACACCCGAGAGATGTGAGTATCTAAACACTATTTGTGAGGTGCTTGTGTATGACCTCCGTGCTTGTCTATTGGTCTTTAGTGGAACGATTATTTGTTGTAATTACTTTTATATTAGTGTTAAATGATCCCTAACTTGTACTTTGACTAGAATAAAAGCGCATTTTCTTGAGGACAAGCAAATCTCAAGTGTAAGGGCATATGATGAGGCGAAAAATGAACCACTTTTAGGGGGTCATTTAAGCCCGGAATTGAATTTATTTGATCAAATATTGCCCTAAATCGTTCCTTTTGTGATTTTAGGTACTTTGGGAGAGAAATCTGAAAAAGGAAGCAATTCGGACATTTTTTGAGCATAAAAGTGAAGAAAACGCCAAAGTCTTAATTTTCCTTGCTGGGAACAGTAGGTGACGGCATCAAGAAGGAAATTCTGACGGCGTCAAGAGTAATTTTCATGACGACCCAGTACAGAATTGAGGGCGTCACGAGGTAGAGCGTCAAGAGTAAAATACGTGACGGCCTGGAAAATGTTATAACGTGACGGCGTCAAAAGTAGATCAAGGCAGTCCGAGAATTCTTTTGGCGGCGAGATGACGGCGTCACCAATTTGGTCTTGACGCCGTCAGCCTCAATTTCCTATATATAGTTTTCTAATTTTCATTCATAAAAAGAGAGAAGTTTTGGAGAAACCCTAAGGCCGAACTTGGTACGAATTTTGCAGGTTTTTCAAGGGTTTTCAGCCCTTGAATCCTTTCATGTGTAATTGAGATAAGTATTCTTTTAATTCAATCAATATGTCTACGTATTGGTTGTCTATATCTTGTTCTTGTCTTAATTCCATCATGCTAGGCTAGATCTATCTTGTGTTTGCTTGGATCTAATGAAACCTAGATGTTAATTATGTGTTGATTACTTGTTTATGGTTGTATTGGATGAATGATTTCGATGTTAGGCTTAAGAAAACTGGCAGATCTCCAAATAGTAACATGCTTGAACGTCTTAGGAAACATGAACTGACGTGCACTAGGTTTTATTGGTTGTATTTAATGCATGAGTAAATTCTAATGATCCCATGTTAGGAGCTTCTTAGCCGGCTCGACATAGGAGTGAAGTAGGCACTCATAGGATTGGGGAATTAAGTGCGCCACCCCATGAATGGTATTAAGGAATACAATCCGTCATCCACGCAACTATAACAAGTAATTAACGTGTAAAAGATATCTAGGGAGTAGTGAAATCTAAGTAAACACAACTTTTCCACTTATTGCTCACAACCTTAGTTTAATTTAGTTTATTTTCATTTCTAGTATTTTATTTTGATTGCATCTTTAGTATTGGGTTGGTTGACTAGCAACTAATTCCGCCCAAATCCTTAAAACCCGAGATATTTACTTGCTTTCTAAAAAATATAAAAATACAAAAATAATCATCCTTCATCTCTAGAACTAGTATTTAGGTTTTCTAATCCTAGCGACACTATTCCTAGCTGAACGATCAATCCCCCGGTACTTGTCACTATACTATACTACAACGATCAGGTACACTGCCTGGTGGGGGTTGTAAGCTTCTCAAGATCCCTTGAGAGGTAAAGCCTGGTGCGATTCTCACGTATCATATCCGTTGATAGATCCCTTCTGACTTGACCAATCACAGCTCACAATTTGCTCCAGTGACGTGTTCCAACCAATCCACAGCTTACACGTGGCCCTCCCTTGCTGTTAAACTCTGACAGGGTGTCAGAGGTGGAGAGAATTTACCAAATGGCCCTTAATACGAGGTTAATTGGGGGAATTGATGGTGTATGGGATTAGGGTTCTTCGCTGGGTAAAAAGGGGAAAGGGGGTAAAAAGGGGCGGGGTCTTTTTTTTATTATTTATTGAATTGGTTTGACTGTTGACCGGGTATATTTCAAAAGTGGATCCGGGTTGTGGGTAAAATGGGATTGGGCTTGTGGGTGAGAGATGGGGGTATGGGTTGGACTATTATTTGGATTGGTTCATTTTGGGCAGATTTTTGAGTTAAAGTTTAGGATTAGGAATAGTTTTAGGTATTAACTATAGGGACCAATTTGGTAACTTCTGAAAATTCTGGGATTACTTCTGTCATTCCTTCAAAATAAATCCAAGGACTTCTTTTGTCACACTTTGATAATTAGAGGACCTTTGTTGACATTTCTTTGAGCATAGATATGATCCAAACTTGAAAACTTTTTCCTAGCTTCGGCTTTTCACGCTCTTTCCAAATCCCGTGCTCGTGTTCGTTTTTTTCTCATTAATTTGTCCAAATTCTCAATATCATTACCTGCACATTCAAAAACACAAAAACATTGTATTTTTGGCATTTATGGTCGGGTTTTTGATCTTTTTGGTCCGATAAATAAGGTCAAAGGTATGTGTAAAATGACACATACCAGGTTACAAGGTAGAAGGTCGTGAAAGATAAAGCGACCTTATCCGAATAACCTCAAAATCCCTTGTATGATATGTCATAAGCATTTTTATAATGTCTACATTGACGTGTGCCTACCCAAAAATGTTATGTCCTTGTTCCATTAAAACAATATTTGCAGATGGGGGCTGATTTATAAAGGAGAAAATGTTGTCGGTAGGGATCATGAAGTGCAAGTATTCGTAGGAAATATGACATTCACAATGGACTTTATGATCATAGACAACATTGAGGATTATATCGACCCTAGGTTATCACAAGTTGTTTTCGGGGCGCCCTTTTTTGAAATCACTAACTTAATGGTTGACAACCGGAACGGAATCATGACTTTCACCAATGGAATTAGGAGAATCTCATACCAAACGCCGTATAAGATGAAAGATTTCGAAGGAGTAGATTGCGACGGACTTGATAAGCTGGGCTCCCAACTTGGTTTATGTGATGATGATGTTCGGAGAGGATGTAAAAACACCTTTGACTTATCATGTGGGTTCTTTAAGGATGTCAGTAAGCTTAGTTCCAAATATCGGGAAGATATTTTTGAATTTGAAGACCTAAAATACCTGCACTATGAAAGTGATCCCGATAGAGATTTGGAAGATGACCTAGAAGATGTGACCAATTACGAGGTCACGTAATAGCCCATGACCTTAAGTCTAGCTACAAGACTCGTTAATAAAGAAAATCGCTTCTTGGGAGGCAACCCAAGCTTTATTTGTTTGTTTGTTTGTTTGTTTGATTTTATTTGTTTCCGTATGCATGCTCTATTTTTATTGTTTGTGGCTCATGTTTCAAAATAAATTATGAAAATGCTTTACCTTGTTGTTTAACTTCGTCTTAACTTCATATAAAGGTATTTCGCAAAAGGTAAGTGTAAGGGAAATCTAAATTTGTTTCTAAGAACGAGATTGAACATGAATCACAACGATATTAAACAAACATGCATATTAGTATTTGTTTGAGTCAAATGCTTGTATCGAGTCATAATGATGTTTTGAAGGAATTCTAGGAATTAAGGCGTGAGTTTTTCTAGAAATTTTCTGGAAACTTAACATAAGATTTCTGTCAGGACACTCTGACAGCGTCAAGATTATAACCAGACAGCGTCATGTGTAAAATTCTGAAAAATTTTGCGAGTTTTGTTTTTCTACCGGAGTCTTAAAGTTTTTGTTAATTCTTTAGTTTTATAAACTCCATTAAATCTACAAAGATTCATTCCACAAGCATTATATCTTAATTTTCTTTCTAGGATTTTAATATATATAGATTGCCGCTGATTTTACGCGAGGTTTGCTTGATTGTTTTCTCAGGTTTAACAAGTTATATTGGACAAGAAAATAATTTATATTTTTGGAGAGAAGCTTTCAACATTCATTTTCTTGGAGGATGATCTAACCTTGTTACCATATTATCCACACCGAACGAATCAAGGGAGTATTGGTTTCATTCTTTTACCTTCATTACTTTTACATCCTTTTCATTGAACATTGGGGACAATGTTCAGCCTAAGTGTAAGGGGAGGGTAAATGATGACACCTTATAGAATACAATTGCACTTGAGTTTGTTTGTTTAAAAGTAGGTGTGTAATAAAACTAAGAGAAATACTTGTTAGGGCAATTTTAGTGCCAAATTTAAAAATTTTTACAACATTTAGGATTGAAGCTTTAGCCTTAATGAGCGTCTCATGGATAGGAGTTATATGACTAGCACGAAAAACCGTACCACTCAAAATTTTCCACCCTAAATATGTGAGGTTCGCCCCTATATTTGTTAGGAAAAGATGCTTATGAGTGTACCGGTAGTACTTAGATTCTAGAACTTGCATTAGTGATGCATCCCGAGACCGCTAGTGAGACTACATTCGTGTGGTAGGATTTACTACATGATAAGAGGCATTAGGATCACCCTTGTGTTTAAACCCGTATCATAATTACTTGACCAATGAAGTCATAATTACTTGACTAGTAAAGTCAATTAATTCTCCCACACCTTTGCGTTGTACTTATTTTTAGTACACGATACCCCTAGTACACCCCTCCGAGACTATCTTTTCGTTTCTATCTTTAAGCATTTTACTTAAAGGAAGAATTTGTTTACAATCCACCCCAAATTTGCAACCAAATCGCCTTAGCCTTCCTTGTATGCACTCATCTTTAGTGAATTATTGTTACATGTTTAAACCCTTAGTTAATTATCTAATTGATTACATGGTTTCTAAGTCGAGTCATATCTTGTACATATTATTTTGGGACGATTGGGACTCACGGGTAAAGTACTATTGTTATGGAGTATTGGGGAAGACGTCATTTATTACCCCACATGTGCATTAATGTTTAAAAAGTACTCTAAGTGTTTTGATTATCTTAATTTGAGTCATTAGAATAGTTAATTGTAAAGTATGTAAAAGTTCAAGTGTAAGGGGAATGCAAATTCCCTACGATGTATTATTTTAGATGGTAGGGCAAGAGTGTATGAAAAAAAAATCGAAAAATCAAGAAAAAGAGAAAAAACATATGGACTACCATCCCGTTTCCTTGTATGTTTGTTTTATGTTTTTGTTAGTTTATGATTAGCTTAAGTCGAGTTGATTCTTGGCTTAGCAACACCACATTGTACATGTAATTGACCAAGATCGCCACCAATAAAGATTGCCTTTATCCAACAAAATCGTGTTTATCATATCCCTACACCTCATGTTATAACCCTTTTAAAAGGCCTCTTTGATAGTTTATCCTAGGTGCTTACGCCAAGTGATGGAGGTTTGATCCTTTCCCAAGCCTATGGTAATCTATGTGCTATGACAAGTAGTGAGAGATATTTTCCATTTTCATATTGTGATATATACTTTTATTATACCCGAGAGATGTGAGTATCTAAACACTATTTGTGAGGTGCTACTGTATCATTTCCGTGCTTCTTTTGGTTGAAGTGGAATGATTATTTGTTGTAATTACTTTTATATTAGTGTTAAATGACCCCTAGCTTGTATTTTGATTTGAATAAAAGTGCATTTGCTTGAGGACAAGCAAATCTCAAGTGTAAGGGTATTTGATGAGACAAAAAGTGTACCACTTTTAGGGGGTCATTTAAGCCCAAAGTCGAGATTATTTGTTCAAATATTGCCCTAAATCGTTCCTTTTGTCATTTTAGGTACTTTGGAGAAGAAATCTGGAAAAGGAAGCATTTTGGACGTTTTTGGAGTGAAAAGTGAAGAAAATGGCAAAGTCTCCAAATCAAGCTGGAATTTGTACTTGACGGCGTCACGTATCACATGTGACGGCGTCACGTTATGGCAAAGAGGTGGATAAAAAGGTATAACGAGACGCGCCATAATATTTTTGGAATTTAACACGTGACGACGTCACTAAGGCCGTTACGTGTAATTTGCTCTTGACGGCCATGAGAAGATTAATACATGACGGTGTCAAATCTGGATCTAGGCAATACGAGGAATTCTTTGGCGACGAGTTGACGGCGTCAGAATCTATACGTGACGCCGTCAGCCCATAAAATCTATATAAAGTTTTCTTATTTTCATGTAATAGAGAGGAGAATTTTAGAGAGACTTTTGAGAAAACTTGTGGGGAAACCCTAGGTTGAATTTTACAGGGTTTTTCACCCATTTATCATCCATGTTCTAATAAAGATAAGTCTTCCAATAATCATTCAATATGTCTATATGTTGTTCTATCTTATGCTTGTCTTTACTTTAACATGCTAGGCTAGGTTTTCTTTGTGTTTGCTTAGATGTAATGAAACCTGGCTATTGATTATTGGTAGGTTGTTTGTTATTAATTGTAATGGATGAATGATTTTGATGTTAGGCTTAAGAAAACTGGCAGACTTCCAATTGGTAACATGCTTGAACGTCTTAAGAAACATGATCGGATGTGTACTACGATTAATTGGTTGTATTTAATGCATAAGTAACTACAAAGGAGGCCATGTTAGGAGCTAGTAGTCGGCTTGACATAGGAAGAGGTAGAAGCTTATAGAGTTAGGGAAGATCGTACACGGCCCTACGAATGGTATTAAGGAATATAACCCGTCATCCACGAGATGTAACAAACTAATCAACTAGTAAAAGATAGCTAGGGAGTAGTGAAATCTAAGTAAACACGTTTCTCTTACTATTGTTTTTCTCCATATTTACTTTCTCATCTTGTTATTTTATTTTCATTGCATTAGTAGATATTTGGGTTAGTTGACTAGCAACTAATTCCGCCCACTCTTCCAAAACCCGAGATTTTTACTTGCTTTCTAAAAAACTATAAAAATACAAAAAGAATCATCCCTCACCTTTAGACCTAGTTTAATTAAGTTTTGATCCTAACGACACTATTCTCCGACAGAATGATCAATCCCCCGGTAATTGCCACTACACTATACTACATCGGTCAGGTCCACTGCCTGGTGGGGATTGCAAGCTTCTCAAGATCCCTTGAGAAGTAAAACCTTTTGCAAGGTTGCAAAACCACGCATCAGGAGTAAGGAAATCTAAGTAAACACGTTTGTCTCATTATAAGAAGTTCACCACATTTACTTTTCTTGTTATTTTTATTTTGTTGTTTTTAGTTTAATTATTAGTTTTTAGGTTAGTTGACTAGCAACTAATTCCACCCACTCTTCTAATACCCGAGATTTTAATTTGCTTTCTTAAAATATAAAAAATACAAAAAGAATAGTCCCCCACCTTTAGACCTAGTTGACCAACATTTCAATCCTAATGACACTATTCCCCTAGAGAATGATCAATCCCCCGGACCTACCATTTACTACACTACAACGGTTAGGTACACTGCCTGGAGGATTGCAAGCTTATCAAGATCCCTTGAGAAGTAAAACCTTTTGCGAAGGTCTTGTGATCCCGCATCAAGAAGACTTTGCGAGACATTGTTGTGGAGAGGATTTGTTAATAAATTTTATGTATGTGTGTGTGTGTGTGTGTGTGTTGTGTATAAACAATCCAGTGTACAAGGCTATATATAGGTTTGAACTTGAATTTGAATTTCAATTTTGAAATCCCGCTCCCATTTGAATTTGAATTTAGATTTTGATATCCCGCCCTTCTTTTGCATCTGTATTTAAATATATCCCTCACGTTTTTTAATTTGAAATTTAAATATACCCCGCTCATTTCTTAATTTAAAATAACATACCATAGTAACATTTTACGAAAGATCACACATATGGCTAATTTATGGTGGAGAGATGAAAAAAAATTGTTGGCTAAAGTTTTTCGAAGTTTCCCAAGAATAACACACCCACAAAGATCACACATTTTGGAATCGGGTTGTAGACATGTTGAACAATCAGAATGAGGGTGACAATCGTAACAAACATATGCTTGTTGGTAAATGGACAACACTTAACTTGGAATGTAAAAGATTCAACACTATTTATTGGGAGTGTTTATGAACAGGGAGGTAAATACCAATGATCGTCTCACCACTACAAAGACCATTTATGAGCAACGCTATGGTGGGAACAGCTTCAAATATGTTCACGCGTGGGAGGTTTTGAGAAACCAACCCATATGGCTAATTTATGGTTAACGGTGTTGTATGATTTAGTTTCATTTTTAAATATTTCCGTATCATTTTTAATATGTTGTAATGTTACTTTATGTTTGAATTTAAATAAATCCCGCCCGTTTCAATTTGAATTTGAATTTTACATATACCCCGCTGATGCGTGGTTTTGCAACCTTGTAAAAGGTTTTACTTCTCAAGGGATCTTGAGAAGCTAGCAATCCCCACCAGGCAGTGTACCTTACCGATGTAGTATAGTGAGTGGAAAGTATCGGGGGGATTGATCGTTCTCTAGGGGAATAGTGTCGTTAGGATTAAAAGCTACTTAAACTAGGTCTAGATGTGAGGGATGATTCTTTTTGTATTTTTATGTTTTTATGAAAGCAAGTAAAAATCTCGGGTTTTTGAAGAATGGGCGGAATTAGTTGCTAGTCAACTAACCCAAAATTTACTACTAATGCAAAATAAAATAAAATAACAGAAAAGTAAATTGGTGTACTTCTTATAATGGGAAAAATGTATTTACTTAGATTTTACTACTCCCTAGTTATCTCTTACTAATTAATTGGTTTGTTATAGTTGTTTGGATGAAGGTTGTATTCCTTAATACCAGTCATGGGGTTGTGTACGTCCTTCCCCAATCTATAAGCTTCTATCTCTTCCTATCCAGGCCTCATGAACAGTTACTTATGCATTAAATACAACCAATAACATCATAGTACACATCTGATTACGTTTCTTAAGACGTTCAAGCCTATTACCATGTAGGAGTATGGCCAGTTTTCCTAAGCCTAACGCGAAAATCAATCAACCAAATCAACTAATAACAAATCAACAACTAGGTTTCATTAGATCTAAGTAAACACAAAGAAGAATTAGGCTAACAGAAAAACAAGATAAACAATTAATCAAACAATACATAGACATATTGAATGATTAAAAAGAAGACTTATCTTCAATTGAACATGAAGGAAAAGAGGGCTTGGAAACCCTAAAGTTATAGTACAAGTCGTCTAGGGTTTTATCTCCCAAAAGTTACACTAGTAATGAATGAAAAATCGAAAAGTATATATAGATATACAACTCTGACGGCGTCAGGCTTTGGCCTCTGACGTCGTCAGATCGCTGTCTTTAGGGTTCGCGGATCACCTAGATCCACTTCTGATGCCGTCCCTTTATAGGGGTTCTGGGCCGTCTCTTGTAAAGCCAAAGAGGGGCGACCTTGGTTCTGTAACACCTGACGCTATCAGGTGTTATCCTAACTTTTGTTTCTGGGGCATCACTTGTAAAATCCACCATCATTCCAGTATAAGGTGACAGTGTCAGCATGTAAAGCCTGACGCCGCCAGGTGTGATTTCCTGACTTTTCTTGACTTTTCTTGTTTTCTTCATACTTAAGCATAAAAACGTCCAAAAAGCTCCATTTTCCAGAATTCATGTCCCAAGTACATAAAATGACAAAAGAAACGATTTAAGGTAGTATTTGATCATAAAAATACGATTTAGGGCTTAAATGACCCCCTAAAAGCATAACAAATTTCTCCTAATCACCCGCTCATTTTTTCAAATTTGAATTTCAAGTTCAACATTAAATATTATCCCGCTTGTTTTAACGTTTGAATTCAAAATTTAAATTTCTAAACACCCCTATATAAAGCATACCATAACATACTATTGTTCACACACTTACTATAACATACTATTCTTCACACACTTCAGTTTCTAAACCATTTTACAATGACTACTCGTTGGTCAATTGAAGAAGAAAACTTGCTAGCTGACATGTGGCTAGAAGTTTTCCAAGACAGAGACAATTACAATAAACGCTCTTTTTGGAATCAGGTTGTAGAAAGGTTAAACAATCAGTCTGACGGTGACCATCGTAACCAAAATATGATCACGAGTCAGTGGGCAAGACTTAGCAGTGAATGTCAAAAAATCAATGATATTTACTTGAATTTGCAGCGTACAAGCCAGGACAATGATCGTCTCCAGAATGCAATGAACATTTTTAAAGAACGCTTTGGTGGGAGAGGATTCCAATATATTCACGTGTGGTTCATTTTGTGAAACAACCCCATATGGAACACAAGAAACGCTTAACGGTGTTTTGTGTTTTGTATTTCCGTATCGTGTTTATTTGTTTTCCGTATCGTGTTTACTTGTTTTCCGTATCGTTTTTATGTTTTCCCGTATTGTTTTTATTGTGTTGTATTTGATTTTAATATTAATTAATGAAATGAATTTAGTTTATTTAATGAAATGAACAATAAAAATAAAGTTGTAAGTAGTGGACCCCAAATGAGTAAGTTGAAGTTAGTTAATAGTGAGAGGGGTTAGTTGTAGAGATTTGTTAAAGTGATGTGGCAGTCCGTGGGGCCCAAATGACGAACCATGGCTGCTCACTGCACCTCCCGCTCTAAGTAATAGAGATGTAGAAAAAGATAACCTTGATGTCATCAAAATTAATTCTTTTTTTTTTTTTGTTTTCTCTTGCAAAATTATGGTAATCTCTTATTTGAATTGCTAGAATCCATATCTTATAAATTTAGTGTTACTCACTATTTACTTCAACTGTTTCCCCCACAATTTATTTCACCATACTAACTACCCCTAGTTACATCTATATAAGGAATACAACTCAACTATCTTTGACACAAACAACTAAACCCGATCTGACTTAGCAAGTTATTTCTCTAAACCCACCCATGGCTCATAGGATGAAAAAAAGCCTCTTTTGCTTGTTTTTAGTTTCACTATACATGATCCACACATCAAATGCTATATGCTTTCAATGGTTGTGGGATCTTTATATAACCAATGGCATTGAAAATGATATCCTTCTAATTCACCCTACAGATAAAGACGGGCATGATAAAGGAATACACGTCTTGCAACCGAATGAAATGTTTAGCGTGCATTTCTGTGAGAAGTTTGTTGGAAGTACGACTTGGCATTCAGATTTTATGTAGGGCGAAAAACTAAAATATTTTCCTATTTTCAATGATCAATGGCGATATGAGTGTGCCAAACTACGTGGTTCAGAAGACTGTTATTGGCTAGTTAGAGAGGATGGGTTTTATATGTCTGCTTATGGAGAACCATTTCCTAAGCGTTGGTCGAAAAAATATTACTGGGATAATTAATTATATGTACGTGTAGTTCTACCAATAACTAAGCTTGATTACCTAAGTATAATAATGAAAGAATAGTTCAATTCATAGTTTTTTTTATTGTTCTCTACTTAATTAATGAATTCCCAAAAACATTATCTATATCTATATCTATACTACCTTATAATGTACGAGGCAGGCAGAACCCGTGCTACGCACGGGCTGAGAATTTAATTGTTAATCGTGTATTCTTTCTGTATATTTGCGAGTGTATACTTAAGTATTGTTTAGTATGTTGTATAAATGTTTTAACTTTCTTGTATAAAAATTTAAAATTTTTTGATGTTGTTTTGGTTTTGTGGTGTTGTATTTTATAAATGGGCTTTTGGTTATTAAGTTGTTATGGCTTTGTTTCTTTTGGCCTATTACTGATTTGCATGATAAAAATATGGCTTTGTTTCTTTTGGGCTATTATTTAACCCTACATTACTTGTCCATTAGATGGTTTTTGAATGGTAATATGAAGCACACGGGGTCTATCTAATTGGTCATAGTTTAATGTGCGTTAAATATTTTCTTTATTAAATTTGTAAGTTAAAGTTTGTGTAATAATGTATATATAATAAGGGGATATCTTGGCTACATTTTTTGTAGCCAATTGGCTACAATCTTTCACAAAAAATATATTAGCAATAAATCAGGGCCCACAGAAAAGAATCAGGACCCACAAAAAGAATCAGGGACCCACATTTTATAGCATAAAATTGTAGCCAATTAGCTACAAAAAATTGTAGCTAATATATTCCCATATAATAATGCCACATAAACTTAATAAAAATCGTTACAAACCTTTTTAGCTTCATCTCATTTTATTATACAACAAATTTCATTGAAAATTAACATTGAAGTTTAACTAATATTAATAAATGTTATCAATAAACTCAATTCTAAATAGATAACCAAATGAATATTAATTAATACACTATTAATAATTCCTAAAACCTTTGGACCCACTATTATATCTTAAACTTATTTTTTTTTAATTTACAAATGGGTTCGAGCAAAAATTATGTACTTTTTCTTTTATACTAATTATTCAAGTTGCATGCTTACATAAACTAATCACGCTAAAAAGTATCATTTAACCATTTAAATGTTGTTTTACATACATGCTCGTGCACATTTTCTTGAATCAATTCGCACATGTGAGCTACATCAATAGAAAACAAACATAAATTACTTGTATATGAAAATGCATTAACATAGTACATATATATATATATATATATATATATATATATATATATATATATATATATATATATATATATATATATATATATATATATATATATATAGGAGGGCTTTATTTTTAGAACCTTGTTAAGTGCGGGAACTGCGAGAACTCCAATTTTGCATTAGAAAACATGCATGTTCATATAAAACATGTATGTTTTCTTACATACACCTTAATACACATGCCTGCGTATTAAGATGTATGTAAGAAAACATACATGTTTTATATGAACATGCATGTTTTCTAATGCATAATTGGAGTTCTCGCAGTTCCCGCATTTAACAGGGTTCTAAAAATAAAACCATTTTGCATTGATCTATTGCACTTAACAGATTTTTATATAAACATGTATTATGTGTATTAAGGTGTATGTAAGAAAACATACATGTTTTATAAGAACATGCATGTTTTCTAATGCAAAATTGGAGTTCTCGCAGTTCCCGCACTTAACAGAGTTCTGAAAATAAAGATACACTATATATATATATATATATATATATATATATATATATATATATATATACTAGTAGTCGAAGCCCGCCCGATGGGCGGGCATGACTTATAATTATCGTTAGCATATTTTACTATAGTGAAAAAATAGTGGTAAAAAATGATTGGAAAGTGTACATGTTTAAAGAAAGGGTTGTACATAAAAACTTTTAGGTTTACTTAGGGCTTGTTTGTTAATGCATTAAACATGAAAATTAGTTGACCGCTATTTATTCTATTCACATTTTAGACATTTGCATATTGTTTGTCCGAGAAGAAAACTCACCACTGAAGAGATTTGCATACTTGTGAAAAATATTTGTGTTTACTTTTATTAATAGTTGTTGTTGAGCACACCGCAACAACCAATTGAATATTGTTTGGGAAGCCCGACCAATGGGCGGGAATTAGTTATAAATATCGCTTGAAGTTATTAGTTAACGAATAATAAATTACAAAGGTAAGTTAATGAAAATAACTTATAAATATACCAATTTATTTATTAAATGCATTAAGAACAAAGATAATTATGAATATCGTTGGCATATTTTACATTAGCGAAAAAAGTTTAATGGAAAATAAGGCCGCTTATTTAATTTACGAAGTTATCAGTTTAAACATTTAGTCTTTATCGTTTAAGACGAAAAAAGATATAATTGTTAAGAGTTTTAAAGAATCGTTGCAAAAAGTGGACATAATTTGAACGTCAATTTTTTTTTTTTTTTTTTTCTTATAAAAATGGTGGATAGGGGTTTAAAATCTGTACCTGACATCTAAAGTAGTGCAAGTATTTGTTCTCATATAATGAGAGAAGCCTAATAGATTGCACAACTTCCAAAAATGACAGTTTATCAAATGAGCATAAATTTGCAGCCATCAAAAGAATTAAAATTAATCATATATTGGTGACCATGTCACAAAAGGAAGGTATAGAGTGAGTATCACATGAATACCTATCATTAGTCCCATTATTTTAGTCGATAAAACATATCTTGGAAGGTAAAAAGAATCCAGGTTCAGGGACGGAGCTAGGGGGTGTCCGGCTGGTGCTCGGGACACCTATGGATTTTTTCGATGTAATGTTAATTTTAAGAAAAAACATCGATTTTTCCCAAATAAATCATAAATGACCCCGGTCTATCGAAATGTGTTTTTAGTCTTATTTTGTTAGCATCTTAAATTCTATTATATTACGTTTAAAAAAAATTCGTGCACCCGGTCATATTTGTTCCTGGCTCCGTCCCTGTCCAGGTTCATGGTCATTTAGCAGAATTGTTCAACAAAATTTACAGCTATGGTATGAACGGTTTGTTGGATCAAAAGGTGTAGATTGACACGGACACCTCAACCCTGTGTATTATAATGGTACCCATCAACCCTACCCATCAAAAGTTTGATGCATGTGTACCATGAACGGTTTGTTAACAATCTGTAAAAAGACAGATATATAATTGTTCTTATATGAAGCAAGATCAGTTACCTGTTGGTATGCCAATATAATTCAATAGGTCAATGAAGAATAAACTGCAGTGGTACAGGTCATCTCAGGTCAGTGTGGTTAATGTACACTCGATGGAGTATCTATTACAAACTATGTTATGGAGAAGGCCAATAGTATAATTTACCATCATCTCAGTTTAGCTAACATGTCCCACAACTTGATTTAGTCTGCTACTTCTGGCCAAGCAATTAGGAGCCAAAGAGTTATCCATACCATGAACATGCATTCTTGAAAGCCATGGGCGGAGCTTAATGATGAGCGGGAAGGGTCCCGGCCCCTTAGGCCTAAGACCGTTAGTGTAATTATTTGCGATTTAATGTGTTAAAAAATGAATTTTTTCATCTCGGCCCTCCCATCTAATGTTTTTTCGGGAAAAAATTTGTTTCGGCCCTCCCACAAAATTTTTTCTAGCTCCACCATTGTAATGAAAGCTACCCTCCATATGATTAAAACTAAGATTATTTTTTATTAAATAACAAATTATAATTTTATTAGCAAGATAAAACAAAAGTTGGAACACGTTATGAATATGCTTGTGCTCTTTGATACATAAGTAACTGGACTTTTTAAACCATGGTTTTGGTTTTAGACTTGTTGCTAAAAGTGTTTATATTTTAATCAAGCACCTTTACTCCACCCCGTAAGGCTGCAACACCATCGAAAATATCCTCGTGAATAACCAAATCATTGAAACCAATAGTAACTCGCATTCATATTCAATCATTTGAAATTATAACATTTACAATTTATCATGCAATGAACCCACAACACATTTCATTTTCAGTACCAACACCCCACCTTCTATTTCATAACCCGGCATGGCTTTTTCATTTTTGTGGCCTAAACCATATGTCATACTCTGGCATCCAACATGAATCTTATTTTTTTGTTTAGTTTTCTTAAACCAAATATTGAAACAAAAGACACCTTATGCACTTTGAGAACCATTTGACTTAACACTATTGTTAGAATAATAATCTAACATTTTAAAAATATGATCCAGCCACCAAACACACAGGACCAATCATTTTGGTCGTGAATGGTTAGTGTTTAGTCGTTTTATCAAATATATCTTGAAAAGGTATAATATTCAAATATTATGGAAACGGTGATTTCAAATGAAAAATAATGCATCCAGATCTAGTATTTTAAAGCAAATTTATCACCATCATCATACTAATGCATGGACAGTATCAAAAAAAGAATGGGAGATGATTCCTCTTGGCAAGCTTCCTACAAATATTCTAATAACATATAGAGTGAGATTATTAGCGATTGATAAAGTGGTATATCATCTTACTCTTATAAATTTACATGCAGTGTTCAAAAGATTTGTAAAAGTATTTTTAGAGAAATTAATCATCTCCAAAAAAGTTAAGAACTTACCATAATATTTGATCATGATGGTCAATGGGATTGTTAACACTACTAATGCACTTCTAACATCGGCACAGTTAGAGGGGGTGAAATATGATGGGTAGTCTGCTTTACACTCTTGCTCCAATGTTTGAACCACCCCATAAATGCCGAATATATACCATATCAACTGATGTGTTACCTGAAAATAACAAATTCGACATAATATGTAACAGAATTTGGTCTACTCATTGATGGTTGGTCTTTTCTTTATATAGACATTAGAGAATGTCATAACTGGTAGTATAAGTTTCTGCATATCGAGTTGTAAAAAGTGAAGTAGTACCGGGTTAGCCGCCTGATTCTTGAATTTTTCTGGGTGTAGCTTTGATTCTGTACGAAACCCGTATGACACTTGAGCATCCATTCCTGCATACAGAAAAAGCATAGGAAACTTAAGAACCTAGAGCAACTCAAACTACAACCTTTTCTTGCTAATATTCCCAAAGAATATGATCCAAGATTTCCAAACTATAAGACATCAATCGCACTGAACCAAATTGACCATAAGAATATATGTGCAAGTATTGGTATGATTCCAAAATAAATTAACTTTTGTCTCATTGTAAATTTTTTAGCGTTTTGTATTCTAAAGAGGCACTAAATGAACAGTAAAAATTCTCAATACAAACATTAATGCAAAGTAAAGAAAATATAGACTTGGGACAGGAAACAGATCTCCATCACAGATCTGGTATAAGATATGGTATAACCGTTCTCCATGACATATCTGAATGCCATCAAAATCAGTTGACAAAATTGGTGCAGTTACTTATGAATTGGTCGATTTAAGCTAACTTATTGTGCATAAGTGGTCGCCAAATAGTAACATTGAAACAATATGCTTAAATCCTATTGTAGCCAATTATTTATATTTAATCCAGTTGACCCATTTGAAATAAACACAACCCAGTATGCTTAAATCCTTCAGTACCTTTTATCGTTTTTCTGTTGTCCTGCATCTGTTGCCTCCTAAACTGATGGGTGGACGGGGTTTCTTCAAAAATTTTGAAAACATTAATTTTAGTATTTATACTTTGCACAATAATGGTTACTTAAATTTGTTATAAAATTTTGGAGAAAAGTGCTTTAGTCAGCCCATCAGGAGGTAGAAATGCCGGCACATTTACAATCTAAACAAAAACACTTACTGGAAATCAAATTACTGATAAATGGGTGTGTCATCAACATGTGTAGAATAAGACGATTGGCTTACTTGTCATACATAATCTGCAAATACAATTTCTTAATTTTGGGTTGAATGTGTATGTATGACAGGTTATGACTCATACATTTTTCTTTTTAAGCCTCTCAAGGAATGAGGATCTTTCAAGTTGTTCTTTGCTGCTACCTGTGATGTAGAAGGTATAATTCTGTCCGGATTTCATTCATGAGATGTACTGGTCAAGTGACGTTAGTTTGCCATCTCACTCTGTGCTGCAACTGAATTAGATAAAAATGAAAATTAGGCTATCATATACCCACATATACAAAATAATTTGCAAGATTTTAGAGGTGGAGTAAGACACTCACATCTCTAATCTAAGAAGTTTTGCTAAACGGAATGAAAATCAAAGGGATATAAATCGGTTTACCACTACTACAAAAGTGCAACTGTTTTTGTATAAAATGAAAAGGTCGAGAAAAGAAGAGAATTACATAGATAGTCTTTCCGGTCGAATTTTCATTCTTGTCAAACCAACCAATCTCATTCCTGAGGATAGCTGAACAAAAAAAATAGAAAGCTAGTTAGCCCTTAAGACGGGAAAAAAGCAATTCCAAAACTCATATCCAATAAGCAGGCGATCATTCATTTAGGAATGACGTTGGGTCTTACGGCGCCTGCAAGAAACTGTATACCAAAATCAGAATTCCCATTCCAAAGTCTTATAATTCGACCACCCTAGCTCCGAGCCCTTACTTTAGGCGTGTTTGGTAACATAGAGCTTTACATTTCCTTTGAAAGGTTAAGATTGAATCCCAATTTAGAATAATAATTAAGAGTGACGAAAACAATAAAACTAACACCCTCGTAAGTTGGGAGTATTAAGAACCATATATGTCATAACATGCTACATGTCGCATTTCTCTACATCATTCATCACCCCAACGATTTAAACTGAATCTCCTCTATGTCTCGAACTACAGCTGTTTTATATGATGTAGTGCTGTTGGGGATAGAGTACTCAATGAAAAATCTTAAATCAAAAGCATTGGTATTAGAACTCGATATCATCTATTTGAGTAACTCTAAAAATAAAACAAACTTACAAAATAAGCAAAATTAATGTCATTAAACTTAGAAAGAGTACATATGACAGTAAAATTTTAGTTACACCAAATTAATTAAAATATCTACAGTAACTATGGAAAACATGCATCCATGAACTGTCATGTAAAGGCTTTTACAAAATTGATTGGATACCATTTGAAAGACAGGAAATATTAATCTGTTTGAAACAAACGTGACTAAGATTAGACGTAACTCAAGCATAACACAAAATCAAATCAAGTGAAGGTCAAATAAGAAGACCAATATTTATAAGTTTTGAAAGAAGATGAGCGGGTTCCATCCAATAAGGCAATGAAATTAACTTTGACTGACCTTAAATCCCATATATTTATAGTTCCGTTTTCAGAAACGGAGTACATCCATTTTCCATCACACTGGAACCCCACAACCATCACATTATTTGTATGAGAACCATAGCTCATCACCTGTCATTGTCACAAAGAAACAATATATCATTTATAAGCATGTAGTTGTCAATATATGGTGTTGTGCATTTTATAATGACAATATGGCAGACTATTATCTACTTACAGCAATCGTATGTGAGTGGCTCTAACTTCAAGTGCAGTTGCAGCTCCAATCTTTTTGATCAAAAGCGGATCCCTGTTCACTTTTATTAATATAATGACATGTATATCGTGAGATGAAAGTTGCATATTACTTGTAAATTTTGGTTCTTGAATGATTACCTGGTAACTCTAAGGCCTATATTGTGAGGAAAACTTGTAGCTTTATAAACATCGTTATGGACATGAACAATATCAATCCCATAAATCATTGGTATCCCCAAGCACGTCAGTAACAAACCATTTTTGTAATCACTATAGCCTGAGAAATCTATAGAAAACGGTTGCAAATTGCAATGTCAGACTATTATTTTCATGAGGGTTCAAAATAAAAATTATAGTAGAATAATATATGTACCTTTGATAGTGGTAGGAGGAAGCAATTGAAGAAGTGTTAGGATTGGAGATACCATGTCCATTTCCTTTGAACCAAGATCAGCTGTTGTAAACAATATCTCTGCAATCTTTCCGCCAGCCACTTCTACAACAGTTTCCACATGCATCTCCACAACCTCCTCGGTAACCTCCTTGCTATCTATTAGAGTTATATCACCATCCATAACTATATATCAACCTAAATGTTCCCAAAATCAAAAGTCTAAATCATGAAAAAGATACATATTGGAGTACATAAATTTAGAAAACAACCTACACATATGAGATTAGGTTAAAAATTTTATAGAAAAGCGATATCGCAAATTAAACCAAGTAATTATCAACAATTTCAAAAAATAATACATTGACAGCTTACAAACGTTAAGAGTAATAACATGCATGTCCACAAACATTAACAGTAAAATATGAATTGAATAAATTAACAACCTACATAGTGGAACAATAACTAATACTCGGTGTGGATCAAGCTTCAAGCCTTTGTAGAGAATGGATTTGATCAGCCTTGAGTTAGAAAAGAAAGATCGAGATCATAGCAAGAACAGAAACAATGATATATATTAACCTCCATAAAAACACATCGTATTAGGTTGAACCTGCAAAAAAAAGAAGACTACATCATTAGAGTTTTGAGGGAAAAAACGGGTTGGTTGGTGAATTTTTTTGGTTGATCGTGTTTTAGGGATTAGAAGAAAACATGATATTAGGGTTTGAGAAAACGTTATTATGAATTAACTCAGAATTTTTTTACGTAAAATTAAAAATGGATAATATGTTTTGGTTTATTATTGGATTTTTTGTGCTTCTAATTAATGCCTTTATCAAATTTTACTTGGAAACTTAATAACAAAAGTTGGATTGCTCTAGTGGTTGAGATGTTTGTTAATGGTTGGAGACCATCCTATGTTCGATTCCTGCTAACGCTATTTTTTAATTCCGGATTTTAATTATAAAAATCTGAATTTAATTATAAAAACTGCTTAGATTTTCGAAATTAATTAAAAAAATACAAAATAAATTTAAAAAATTGCTTACATGGCCACAATGTGATGACATGGCACATAATGAATTACTGGGCAATGAGGTGGCGTTTACGTGGCATTATCTACGTGTAACGCCTTCTGTTATATATAATATAAAGATATATATATATATATATATATATATATATATATATATATATATATATATATATATATATATATATATATATATATATATATATATATATTATATATATTGCATTAGGTTAAATCATCAATTATTCTTGCAACCTTTTCAACGTCATCTCAATCCATAACCGACTTTTAATTCTATACTAATTACCGAATATCATGTGATCAATTCCGGCAAGCCTTGCACTTCCATCTCGATGTTGTATATACTTCACATTAAATGCACCGGTTTTGTTTTACGATAAAAGTTTGAACTTTTGCTTATGTTTAAAACTCAAATTATGTATTTCTTCCTTTCTATTCATTACTCAATGTGATATTTTTAATATGTCGTATTTTGCTATTATGGCAAACTCATTTAATGGACGTAAATATTGGTTTCTCACTAATGATTCTACATATAGAAAAAGAAAACGTTTTGCGATGCGTGGACCTTCTTCTTTTCAATAATAATTCAATTGCACACGATAAATTCATTATAATATTTCTCAAATAGCATTCGAAAGCAACTACTTACATAAACTAATCACGCTAAAAAGTATCATTTAATCAATTAAATGTTGTTTTACATACATGCTCGTCCATATTTTCTTGAATCAAATCGCACATGTGAGCTACATCAATAGAAAACACACATAAATTACTTGTATATGAAAATGCATTAACATAATACATATATCTATATATATGCTTATCTATAACAATCACCTAATTATGTAAGAAATAAAGAAAATAGTTGGTATCCCAGTCTTTGGTTCTATTTATCTGAGCATGCATTATCTTGTGTGATTTTCATTGTACCTGCGTATGATAACTAAATTAAGAAAAAAAGAAGACCGAGTTAATTACAAAGATCTAAAAGATGTGTGAATCATCTCCAAAATATTGCAAAAGAGAATTTACGTACCGCTACCAACAATTAAAGATCTAAAAGATGTGTGAATCGTCTTCAAATATACATACTAAATGTGATTTTGGCCGGTTTATATAGGCATGAATTAGGTTAAATCATTAATTATTCTTGCAAACTTTCGCAACCCTTGCACTTCATCTAACCGACTTTTAATTCTATACTAAATACCATGTGATCAATTCGGGCAACCCTTGCACTTCATCTCCTTTCATGATTGTATAGTTATTATGAGGCTGCATTGAATTATGAGCATTAGCTAGCTTGTACCCTATGCAATCTTGACGCCTCCACACTAAATTTAGGGACTGAATCTTATAAAAAATGATTATTTAGTTTAACTACAAAAAATCAAATCAAATCACTAAAGTTCATATCACAATATAAAAAATGATTATTTAGTTTAACTACAAAAAATCATGTGATCATCATATATTATTATGCAACATATATTCATTGTGATTTTATAAATCAATACAATGAACACTCAAAGTCATTAAGAATTTATGAGTATCATTTTCATTTGTAAACTCAATATATATTTAGTAGTATCTCTAAAAAAAATCCATCCAAACCAACCGATGAGTCCTCATTTGGGATCGGTTTTTCTACGTTCGAATCTTTCTTTCTATGATCTTCTTTGTAGCCCGTCTTGAACGACCTTTTTGACCATTCTTTGTAGTCCTTTTTGAACGACCTTCTTGACCAACTCGTCGTGCCCTACGTCTCTTTATCATCTTTAATGTATTATTCCTTGTGATAGGAGAAAAATAAGAGATTACTTGAGAAAAATAATAGCAAATATACATGCATTTATGTATATCTCAAATTTTGGCTCATCAACCCGTGGAACCATTATTAAAATCCAGTAAAATATACGAACGTATAGGAAGGTACATACCAAAGCATGAGTAATGTGAGAATGCATGCTAAAAACTGAACCTGCTTTTGTTTTGTCTATGAGATTAATTATATTTACATTGCAGTTGTTTTGAACTTTGGGATTTCAAGATTCTTTGTATTATTCTTATATAAAATATATATATAAAATTTGCAGATGAGACTGAGAAAAGAAAGAGTATAGATACATCACCTCTTCTCTTCTCTTGTAACATTAGTAAGAGAATCATGTTGTATGTATTACATGCACACGGAAAAAAAAAAGAAAATCAAGAAACAATTCTAACAATAAATTACAAAATAAAGTAGGAGGAATGAAGATTCGAACTTTTGTGTTTGTGCATGTGATTTTGGCCGGTTTATATAGGCGTGGATTAGGATAAATCATTAATTATTCTTGCAACCTTTTCAACTTCTTCTCAATCCGTAACCGAATTTTAATTCTATAATAATACCATGTGATCAATTCCGGCAACCCTTGCACTTTCATCTCCTCCATTAAGCAAACATGAATGTAACGACATGACTCTTTGCATGCTCGTAGTTACTCAAGTCGAACAATTAAGACTCCAATTACACATGAAACTCTATTTTCTGCATTTAATTCCGAGCATTAGCTTGTTGTACTCTATGCAATCTTGACGCCTCCACATTCAATTAGAGGGCCTAATCTTATAGTATTATAGATTTAGGACATTTATATTTAGAAGTCTTAAAATGTTTAAGACCAAAAATATTTCTTTAATAGGAAAGATGCATTTACACCACTTTAATGCACATAATTTTCAGACTTACAAGACAAGAAGCATAGTGTACACTACTTTAATGCACATATTAAAAAAAACACCACATTCATGATATTTAATGTAGTCAATTAATTAATTAGTCAATAAATACAATTAATACAATTATTAAAACATCTCTTACATCACAAATATAAATTATCAAGAATATTGTAAAACCAAATTAAACATAATTCCTACATTAAATGTCACTAATATAAATAATAAAACACATTATACAAATATTCAGGCCCGAACGGGCAACGGGCCAAATGGGCTTGAGCCCAAACGGGTGCGGGCCAAACAGGCTCGAGAGCGAACGGGCACGGCGTAAACGAAATTCTTGATATCCGTAAATTTATTGTCAAAAAGAACATAATAAACTAAAATACATGATTCACTGGAAAATTTAATTTCAGAGTACTCGCCGCTGCAACACGCGAGTACCCTGCTAGTATACAATTATACATGAAGAAGATGAAAAACACCAATGTAGTAACATCATTTACCCAAATTACATAAAGAACAATTTACAAATATTTAAGAACCATAATGAAAGTTATATATAAATTTTAGTTAGCTATGTACACTAATTTGAGTCACTGTTTGTCTATTCTACACTAATTTGAGGTAGACTCAAACGTGGATTAAATTATACTAGACTGGCATTAATCCGCCGCGTTGCGAGCGGGCTTGTTTTTTTGATGAAATTATGATAAGCCGAAATTAAGGTGAAAAGTTCATATCTTATAACAATTGAAAAGACAGACGTAAACCTAGAATATTGCTAAGCCCTCACTCCAAACTGCATATTTTGAGCAGATCTTCATCCATGAGAGACCAAAACAATAAAGAATGCATGACCAAATTCAGCTTCATTTCTAGTTTCTACATCTGTAGTTCCAATGTTCTTTGCAGCAGAGATTGTCTCAGTTATGACATGCTTTTGATTCCTGAGTTCATCTCCTTTCCTGTCATTATTTTTTTGTTACCAGAAAATTTATTTATAAAGAAATATAAACATTCCTAATTTGACTTGGTGAATTTAGAATGGAAATTGTTTTGATTCAGTGGCCCAATGAATATATGTACCCAGCAAGAGATGAAGGCGGCTCATGAGTTTCCTCAATGGCAAGAGCAAACTGACAGTGATCTCTGTACGGGGATGCTCCAGTTTATTGCCATTTGTTGCAGATTCCAGTCTTTGTGATACCTTGAAATTAGTACTTTGACAAACAACCACTTTTTTTTTAATGTTTACAGTATCTAATAAGCATGATTTTGTTCTTAATCGTGTTTTATCTTTAACATTATAGATAATATTTACGGTTTCGCTCTTTGGTCAACCCCTACCATTGAACTATTAGTTTGGTTGCAGTTGACACCTCTATCAATCACTTAAGGATTATATACCTGTTAATGCATAGCGGTTTGCCGTTCTCTTTGTCATAACTCAAAGCTTCCAGCTCAAGAATTGCAGCTTTAACTACATCAATTCAACTTCAACTACATCACTCTGAGCTGAGCCTCATGGTCTGCATTCAAACGGAGCACCTCAATTTCCTCATATGGTAAGTAATGGCATTATACAATTGCAGATACTATGGTCTTTATAAAGTTCATCTATAGCTCACCTTAAAAAAAATACCGGGATTGTGGGAACACCCTTCTAATCTCCAATACATATGCGCTTTTCGTCGTTGATAATTGAATATGTTCGCATAGTAGCAGCCTTTTCTTGTCCAAGCCGTTATTGACTCAAGACCTTCTGTTTCATATACATACAAATAGTTTAACCTGCAGTAGTAAATATCAAGCTATATAAAAGCTTGAAAGATGAAGGTACACGAAACGTATAACCTAAAGGGCCAACACAGCCAGCAAGAAAAGGCCACGATTTTGCCTTCATCCGATAATGAATTTCATGAATAAAGTATTTCATAATGGTGATGCTTTAAATTCATTTTTTTTACAGTAAAATATGTAGCGTAAAGTAAAATATGTAGCGTTGCAATATGGAAATACTTGAAAATCATTTTATTTACAGTAAAGCGAAAACATGGTAAGAAAACCCATTTCGCACCTGTCTATTTAAAACTCTAGTTGGAATATATATAGCCTATAAACTCTACCGGTTTGTATCAATAGTTACCATTACTAATTGAGCCATTGGTATTTCATAACATCAGAAAACGAAATCAAAGAAAAGCAATACCGCGTGGTTAATGCTCAACAGCTGTAAGGATTGCATTTGCAGTTGTCTCTACACTTGTTGTTGCATCCGCCCTCAGCAATAAAGTTGCTCTCACTTCCCTCGTCATACCTACATATACGTTCATCAAATTTCAATGTATCAGGGAGACCAGGAGAGTAAGAATTTTGTGGACATATTTCACCCATTGAAAAATCTAAAACTAATTAATATGATATCCTTAGATGGTAATCTCAGGTATTGCTTTATGGCAAGAGTATGGCAACACAGGACTCAAAAATTGACAGTTATGGTTAAAGGTAATAAGCTAGGAACTTAAAAAACCAGCCCCAAACACCCTCTTAAACTGCGAAGAAGCAGAATATGAAAATCTGTTTAGGAACCAACCCGACGGCCAAGAAAATATTCGCAGATCACAAAGAGTATCCCATAATACTAATTTCATGCATTTGATTAGAAGTTTTACATATTAAACCTGTGGCTTATCACTTATAAATTTGCAAATATAAGTACTTAATATTTCACTTAAAAATGAAGTTCAAATTAAAATGAGTTACTTCCAAGATAGGAGTGGGATTCATGGCCTATACTTGAACCGTGCCATTAAATAAGCGTCTGCACATTAAAAAAAAGGGAAAAAACAGAATAGAAACCACTTGGAACAGAGGTGAAGATGAGACTGTTCAATCATATGAATCTGAGCAGGACGATGATCAAAGATTTCCATAACAGCCCCAGGTTCATAAAAATGATGATGCATTCGTTCATCCCATATATTCTCTCATACCCAAGACGACTCGTCATAGGATTCCGGTATTTCTTTCTTCAACTTCATGTCATCCTTAGCTGTAACAGTAGTGGCAAAAATAGCTCCTCCAGTTCTTATGAGTCGCTGCACAGGGTGTCGAGTACATGTGCTGAAGAGTCTGCGTTCCTGAGAATGTAAACAGGATTATGCATAAATTGTTAAGAGTAAAAATCTTTTAATCAATAACGGAGCACAAAGGCGAAAAATCTGCACCTGGATACGTATTTTTCATTCACAAATTCCAGAGGGAGTGGCACCGATTAATCAATTACCTGAGATACACGATATAAAAGTGTAAAAGGTCTTTATGGTTCTTAGTATCAGTAACCGTTATAATTGAATAAAAACAACAAAATAAAACAGTACGTCAATACATTAATCAATTTTTTAAAACATGTAAGAGCATCGCTTCTTTAGTGCTGTTGGTATCAGCAATCAGTTCAAATAAGTTTCAGAAGAACTTACCCATAAAATAAGCAGGTCCTCCAAAACTTTTCGACATGTCTTGAACACTGCAAGTCTGGAATAAACATTTTTAAGAAACTTAACTTTCATAATGCACAACAAACAATCTGGTAAGCATAATGTAAAAAGAGTAACATACATGAGTTCTACACAACATATTATTTTTTTACATCTTGACGCAATAGTAGATAATTACATAGCAGAGGCTGCTTCTGAAATGAATTTGAAACCTGAAAAATGGCAATAACTTGTTGAGGTGACTTCTAAGTAATTGGATCTTTCAACTTGATATTCTGATATGAATGTGACAAAATGCAATCACATGCATGGTATCTTTAAGCTATTGGACAAAATATCCAAACTGTTAGAAAACTATACAGGAAATTATTAAATAGTAATTTATTTCAAGATCTTAAAGATACCATTCAATATTGTTAATGGGAAATTATCTTTCAAGTTTGAATTCAAAATCCGCATGCATATTCGAGTAAAACTGTGGTGGTCAGTTATTATTTTTCAGAATGTTCCTAAAAGGTTGCTTGATCACCACCCATTTTATCACTTGTACTGAAAAGTATAAAAGTCCAAAGTTGTTTGTAATTGTACCAGTGCAGTCGTTGCATGTGCATTCAGAAATAGCAACATTAAACGATCCACTGAAGTCTGCAAATAAGATAAAAATCATGCTTTAGAAAAAATCCATTAATAAGTATGTTAGGTTAAAAGTGGATAAAATATATATCTAATCTTACTTTAGGAGACTGAATTACAGTCATTCCCTTTTGTGCAGCTATACCAAGAATTATATGAATCCTGAAGAAAGTGGGTTCAGCTTGAGAGTTATAGACATTATGTAGTTTTTTGTAGCACCTACGATTGGGAAGTTTTGTGGTTGACTCTTGGAGTCAAATTTACCTTGACAACAATGGCATGTATGGCAGAAGAAAATGGTCTATTGTTGATCATTGAAACATAAAAAGTTAGGCTCAGATTAGTGAATGCGGGCCGGGTAATAGAAACCTCTAAATTTCACCATGGCTGCAAACAGACTCGGTTGCATAATAACCGTTTATACCATGCCGTCCGGTCATTGCCCCGCCAGGTTACGTTCAAGTTTTCAACGGCCCATTTCATTTCTTTCAAATTATAACAATCATCATAGCCCGTTAACTATCATCGTTGCCTTTTAATGGCATCAAAATGACCTGTACGCATGGCGTTGCACCCGCCATGGCTGCAACCTTAGGAGGTTACCTTGCCAATATGCGTATGTTGTCCACTATTACACAATACGAACAGGAAAATAGGCAAATGTAACAATGAAAATGGGATGAATCAGGATCCAAAAAAAGAAAAGACATCGACAGTGGCTGCAAAGTGACCATGTTGCCTCGCCAACATGTAAACAATCTCATTCTTAATTGAAACCTATCATAGTGAATACCATTTGCCATCGGCAACATTTGAAGTGGTGAGCTTATTTTTACACAGCTTAAGCATAAGCAAAAAATATAAAGAAGTGAAGTTCGTAACCTTTCCAAGCCGATGAAAATATTGTTAGGCTGACCCGCCAAGATACCGACATCAATAAACTGCAAATGTTGTTTTGAGGTTTTGGATGTGAACATATATCTGCACAAAAGAAAAACATCAAAATATTTTAGAACGAAATAAGTTGTTTTGAGGTTTTGGATGAACTAATACTGTGTTTGTATGAACTTATTTACCAAGTTTATTAGCCTTTATGACTTTTGAAAAGCCCATAAGCCCGCTTTTCCAAGCTTATTAGCTTATCAAGCTGAACTTATGAGGGTAAATAAGCCATAAAGTCGTAACCCCAAAAAAAAGTTGTAACCTAAGTCCAGTAAATAAGCTAACACAAATTACTCCTAAAACAGCTTAAAGCTTATTACGTGTTAGCTTTAGATTTGAAACGAACCCAATTGAGTAATCCCTAAATCCGCCCAATTTAAACCCTAAAAGTAAAATGAATATAGCAACAACTTATAATTAAGCATATAAAACCGAAATCAATATTAACGACAAACCAAATTACCAACTTAATAATCAAGGACAAAGACAACAAATTTGCATACCTTTTTGATTCTTCTTCCAAAAAACTGAAACCCCACCTTTTTTATTCTTCTTCCAAACAACTCTAAAACTGAGACGAAAAGTTAACTTTCGTGGCAAAAAACTGAAACCCCATCTTTTTTGCGTGTTGATGATCTGATCCCGCCATCACAAATTATTTGTGTTAGGCTGTGGCATGAGAGATGAGGCCGAGAATTATTTGGAACAGAACCCCGAGATCCCCTTTATCATAAGCAAACTGGACTGAGCCAAAAATCAGATACACGGGCCAACAAAACGGGCCTTAATAGCCCACCAATTTTGGCAAGAAATCCATTGCAAAAATGGCACCATTTGCACGGTATTTAATATAAACTTATAATTTATACCCGTGTTTGACCTAGATATTTACCTTTATTTAAGGCTATTACTCGTGCTTCACCTTGATACCTATACCTGTACATATACGGAGTTTTAAATTTTGAAACTTCTCTTACTTTCTTTCTTATTCAAAACTTTAGAGCTTACTATCGAGCCCTAAATTTTTTTGAGATCATGAGCTTGAACGTTTAAAACCCACTAGGCTCAGGTGACTTTGTATAGATTTTTTTTCTACAATAACTTGTATTATATTCTTATGTTGTGTACTTTTTATATAAATGTATTTTTTAAGCGTGTAATAAAACATATTATGTGTGACTCTTAAAACACTACAAGAATTAGACGACATATCATTTTGTTTATCTTTCTTCTAGTTTGAAATGAGAGCCGTGGAAGATAAAACTTTGAATCGGAACATAACTCTCGGTTTTGTTGACACACAAAAAGTGTACCTAATGTTTATTTAATGAGAATGCTACAAACATTCAACTTTCATACAAAAAAATATATAAAATAACAATAATAATAATAATACTAATAATAATAATAATAATAATTCACACTGTGAAGTGTCCTTATGTGATACGTCAATATAAAATTAAATACATTCTCTCACTTCTATTTAAAATTTTAAATGTATAATTTATTATGTCATCTCATTGTGCGAAAGTTTTTGTGAAACTATGTGAATGTGTCAATTCTTGTATTTAATATATACTACTTATAATGGAGGAAAAACTCTCTCTCTAAAAAATTCAGATGTACACAAAATAATGCATGATTTACAACACTTTAAAGCAAACAATTTTCATAATTACAAACAAAAACTAGCATGATTCGAAATTCAGATCACTTTCTTTAAATTCTACATTAATAGCATTAAAAACGCCCCTACACCCAATATTACAATTATTTAAACACAATGTACAACCCTCATTCTGCATTAATATCATTAAAAACACTCTAACATCCAATATTACAATCATTTAAACACAATGTACAACCCTCATTCTACATTAATAGCATTAAAAACACCCATATTTTTTTAAATGTGCATATATTGCCCATTTAAAAGTTAAATGGGCATAATTGACACATGTTTTTCTCTCAATTGAAAAACATTAAATTGTTTTTAAAGAAAAACTTATGGATATAGTATATTTAGTTACTTAAATATAAATAATGTGTTACGTTTAAGAATTTTTTATTATTTATTTATTTTTTTATTTATTATTATTATTATTATTATTATTATTATTATTATTATTATTATTATTATTATTTAGGTCTTTCCTAAAGCGATTCATATTACATGCGCTCGTTTGGCCGACACCCGTTTAGCCCATAGCTCATACCCACCCGGCCCGCCCGTTTTGCCACCTCTAGTTGAGAGTGAAAAATGAGATGGTTGCGAAGGAAAGAGAAAGCTGATGTGATGATGATGTGGAAGGTGAAATGATGTGAGGGTTATGATAGTCTAAGGGGGTTGGCAATGGGTGAGTGATGGCACGAGAAGGGATGCATCATGCACTGGAATACTGCTGCCATGCGTCGAGTGATGGGTGAGTGATGGGTTTTGAGTGAAAGTTTCACGCATGAGAAGAACATAAAATTCGAACGTTATCATTTACTTTTTTGAGTTTGTTTAAAAAAATGAAATGAGTGAAGGTATGTAGTGAGTGATGATGTTGCCAACAAAAATACGAGTGAGTGATGAAAAAAGTAAATGAATAATGTGGTGTAAGAAAATTGGTTGGGAGTAAATTTTTTTTTGAAAATTGACTTTCATTAGGGAAATCCAAGTCCAATTTAAAACCCGATGGGGGAAAATCTTCAACTTAAGCCGCCCGAAGGCACGACACTTAAATTGAAGTAAACCTAAATGATAGATTTTGATAATAGAGGGAGTAGTAAAAAGACAAAGTTGGTAATTAATGTATGGAATTACTCCATGACTAGAAATCCTATAGGTGAATACCACGTGTAAGATGACGTGGACAAACACATTGTCATCTCTTCTCTCTCTATAAACATTCTGCAAAAAGCCCCCCTCCCTCATTCCCGTTTTTTGGAGAGAGAGAGAAACCAACAAACACAATTTGCAACAACAAATTTCTTCATAAATAAAATCTCAGGTACCCCCAAATTTCTTCTCATTTCTTTAATCAATTCATTTTCTACACAATTCTGAACATAATCACTTCAATTCTCAATTTATAATTCATTTTTTACTATTTTTTTAATTAGCTTGAATTGTTATTTTGCTGAACATATATGATATTATAATCAATTTAAAATTGGGGAAAATTGGATTAATTGTTGAAAGCATTGTTTAATATATATGTTTTTATTGGTTTTAATTTTCCTAGCTGAATAAAAAAGGTTTTTGAGTTTTTTTATTTTTTATTTATTTTTTTTTAATTTTATTTTTATTTTGATAATTGATTAATGTATTGTGGAATTTTGTGTTATTTTTTTATAATTGTTGTTAATTAATTATTAGGTTAGATTGGATTTCACAGATTTGAAAAAAAAAAAAAAAAAGTAGGTGGCTGGACCTCTTTTTGTTTTAGGTTAAGATTGGTGTATTGTTTCGAGTAATAATTTGACATGGACTTGTGAATTTGGTTTGGATTCAGATACGTGTCTAACCGACGATTTCAGTGAAAGAAGTAGTTATGTCTTATGCCGTAAACAGTTGTACATAGATCCAAAAGTTTTCGTCTTGTATGGGGTTATACTTATTAGATCTATAGGTCTTCGTATAATTTCCTAGTATAAATTAGTAAATCTCGCAGCATTTCTTTCATTTACTATTAGTAGATGACGGTTAAGACATGTACAAGTACATGGCAAGTTCAGCTTTTTTAAGTTCATTAAAAAACATTTGTGCGTGTTACTTGAGGCAAATTTAAGTCAGTGCGTGAATTAGACCTTATGATGATTAAGGACAGCTAATGAATGTGAAAAGAAGGGAAAATAAACTGGAAACTTGATGTATGTAATTGTGCTTCGTAGGGAGAGATTGAGGTCTATCCGGCCAAAAAATGGACGTTTATCTAGTAATGACTTATGAGAAGGGCGGCGTGTAGTTATAATCTGTTTTAGCTTATTTGTATGTTGGTATAATTGTATAAAGTTGATCTTCTACTAGTAGATGTTTGGTTGAACTTGATGTTTATGACGGGGGCGTCCTAATTTATTAGCAATAGTTTTGTGCGAATTACTAGTCGTTTTGTTTACTCATTTGTTTCCTCTCGTAATCTCTCTTCCATGTCATCTTGACACTTATCTTTATGCAGATAAGGGAGCAAGTTTTTAGCAAGACAAATCATATAGCTGAACGGGAAAAGGACAGCATCATCTTTGAATAAGTTTAAGATTTTTTATCCATGGGGAGCTGTGAAGAAGCAAAGGACAGTAAGCCCGAAGAAGCATCTTCACCTCCTCCGGTAAGACACATTTAGATCTTGTCAGGTTGTTGCGCAACAAGTCAGAATGGGCAGATGTGTCTATTTAATTACGTCAAAAAGGTTCATGGGTTGAGTTGACTTGATGGATCTAAACACTCACGTTATCTCTTTTTAATTTCTATTCCCCCATTTTGTTGCATAAGTACATGACGGGGGGAATATATGGAGACACATACGTAAACACAAAGTATAACTTTACGAATATAGAAAGAAACAAAGCTATTTAATGTTTGAGTATGATCATCAACTTGTTGTTCATCAACTACAATTGAAACTTTATATATTAATTTGATAAAATGTATACCAAGTTATCAACTATGTAGTGATTGACGACTATGTTCTTCTGATAACATATCAAGTTAAAACACGTTATGATATCACACAGTTTACGTTGTTTCTTCTGTGACGAGATGTTAAACCATGGCCCGTTTCGTACTATACCATACTGTTGTTATTCACCATTTGATATTGTTACGTGTTACCTACCTTTAGTGTCATTTAATACTATCAAGTACCATTTGGTGCCATGTCATACATTTTTGTATGGCTATTATAACTGTACCCACCACCATTATATAACAGGTCTTGTTGCATTTTGTTTCTTTCATATGGTATTTATTTTGAGCTAATTAAATTACAAATGTCTGGAAGTCTTAAATAAAAAAAAAATGTTAATTGAAATATTAACAGAGGTGAGACAAAACTTCTTGCGTCACCCACCTTCCTGTAAGATTGTGCAACTTATGTGGTATGGAACTTTTCGTTTTTTGCTTATGGGGCTTTTTTTACTTTTACCTTCTCAGGAGCAGCAGCAGCAGCATACCAGTTATGTATATCCTGATTGGGCGGCTAATCCGGCTATGCAGGTTAATTGATTGTAACTTTTGTTTATGGAACTCTTAATTCTTAAACCAGTGGAACTCGATTGAACAACTAACATTATTTTTGCAGGCTTATTATGGTGGCAGAATGCCTATGCCACAATACTTCAGTTCACCTGTTGCATCTGGTCATCCACCTCCACCTTATATGTGGGCACCGATGCAGGTATTGTACAATGACTATCTGTTACCCTTCAAATCAAAACTTACTTCACAGATATCATTTTGCTGACCTGCTCTTGTGCTCGCGATTCAGCATATGATGCCACCTTATGCTGCAATGTATCCACACGGAGGTGTTTATGCACATCCTGGAGTTACTGTCGTAAGTCTTCATGACATTTATATCTTAACATCATTAAATCTACATTTCATTAGACAGACTCATCTTTGTATAATGCAGGCGGCTACTCCTACGCATACTGATGCTCCTGCAAAGTCATCAGGAAATTCAGACCTAGGCTTGATTAAGAAGCTGAAAGGATTTGATGGATTGGCAATGTCAATAGGGAATGCTAATGGAGGCAGTGCTGAAGGTGGAAATGACAATGGGGTATCTCAGAGGTATGCTAAATTGTATTGACATTTTCTAGTCTTCTTTTAATCTTCAAAGAGTGGAAGTCACTAGATTTTGAATATATTATCATGTTAAACAGTGGGGAGGCTGAAGGTTCTAGCGAAGGAAGTGATGGGAATACAACTGAGGTATAAGAACTGAAACCTCTTTATATTTCTGTTAGCGTCATGTAAATATCATCTTATAGAAAATAATGTTAAAGCTTCTATAATGTTGTTTTAGGGAGCTAAGAATGGTCGGAAAAGGAGCCGTGGAGGATCGTCTTCAAGTTGTGAGTTCCATATTTCACTTTTGTGAAAAAAGTAGTTTGTTGGCTGAGCATCGGCCAGGACCGGACCGGACCGGTCCGACAAGACCGAGGACCGAATTAGCCAAAAAGCCAAGACCGAGGACCGGACCGAATGTGGTCGGTCCGTTCTCGGTCTGTCGGTCGGTCCGGTCCAACAAGGCCAAATACTCGGTTTGTGGTCCGGACCGGACCAACCGGACCGAATTAGCCAAAAATCCAAGACCGAGGACCGGACCGAATGTGGTCGGTCCGGTCCTGTCTCGGTCGGTCCGGTCCGTTCGGGTCGTTTGCTCAGCCCTAGTTGGCATAAATCACATCATTTTTCATTTGTTTGGTTTTCGGCATTCCTTATTTTACTTTTTTGTACATTTGAGTCATTTATGTCCCCCTCGAGTCATTTTGTAGCCAAAAAGCCTTGCAACTTGGCTTCCGAAAATAATGATTTTGATATGAAAATGTTAAATTCGTGCATACAAATGTTTTTTAAATTAGTGTTAGCTTTCATTAATAAATGTCAGGAATACATGCTACTAAATGACTAAAGCAGGACAAAAGAACCTTTTTTCAATGGTTTAGATGTAACGAACTAGAACAAAAGAATGATTTTAAGCTTTTCACCTCCAGCTGAAGCTGTCAAGATTGAACAAAGTGAGGCAAATGGAGGCCATAAGAATGCGAAAGGTGTCAGTGTTACCCCCGGAACGATTTTGGGTAAAACAGTAGGAGGGATTATGTCTTCTGACTCGGGCTCCGATCTCGACTTTAAGAACTCCCCTAACATGACTTCAGCTATTGTTACCATGGTGCCCAATACTGTCGTGATTCAGGTCCATAGTGTATGTTTCTTTTATATGTCAGGCCTATAGGCTTTATAAACATTCCTATTCGGATTCTAGTGCTGAAATTGGATCATATAATTTATGTCCAGAATGAGCGAGAACTGAAGAGGGAGAGAAGAAAGCAATCTAACCGAGAATCTGCCAGGAGGTCAAGATTAAGGAAACAGGTATAATGAACTCTTTTTTATATTACGATCTTAGTCGTTTGATGATTGTGGTTTTCTGTAAGAGAATACTGCGAAGAACAGTAGCTTAAATTACGAATTTGCCAACGTGGGATATTCATTACTTTGTCATTCATCAAAAGGTGACGCGAGTTCAAATTTTGACCACCAAAAGACTCGTCCATTTTTTCAAATAAATGGGTGAACTTTATTTTTTGACGAATTTAAGGATTATTGGATTTCATAGTCCTTAATCTAGTACAAGTTACACATATGGTAACCTTTTGATGATCGAGAAAAGTAGTTCCTACTCCACAATGGCATTTTTGGTGTTTTATGTCACATTTATTGGTAATTTTACCCTCTCCCTATTCAATTCAAACAATAAAATCAGTTTGTTTTTATATTTAAAAAATTTATTTCCCACAACAATGTAGCACCATGTTGCATTAACCAATTGATCAATTTTCTTACGGACAGTGCTTGTAAATGTGACATTCTTAAGGAAATCAAATCAAAGTTACATAATCATTCAGTTGTTCACAGTTAGTAAAAATAGGGGTGTACATTCTTACTCTTTCCAAATGACCACCAATTCCAATTTTTTTGTTTTAAATATTCCAATATCCAGGCTGAAGCCGAAGAACTTGGTACCAAAGTTGAAGCCCTCACTGTTGAAAATTTGAAACTCAAGTCTGAAGTCAACCAATTGACCATCAATGCTGCAAATTTGAAGCATCAAAATGACAAACTAATGGTATACCTCATCGATCTCTTTGCTTTGTTACTGAGGGTATGCTAGCCATTCTAATACACGATCAAACATTGCACTCATGGTTCCAAACGTGATTCTTTAATTACAGGAAAAACTCAAGAACACACAACTTGAACAAGCTACAGAAGACCTGAGGCCCACTGCTAACCTCCTCTCTACAGTCGAGAAAAGTTTGGGTTCTGGCTCTGTTGTTAGAAACGATGGAGAAGCCAACAGTTCTGGTTCTGGTGCACCGCTGCGTCAACTCCTAGATGCTAGTCCCAGGGCTGATGCTGTCGCTGCTAGCTAACCAACAACAGTCCTCCTTTACTACATGCTACCTTAAAATTTCTAAAGATGATTGTGTAAATTTGGTCCGTTTATGTGACTGAAATTCTTCTAACAGTAAGTAAAGCATATGATCTATCCTACATAGGTACTATTAAGAGTTTAGAACTTGGAGTCTGAAATTTCTGCAGCAAACTGAAATGTGTTTTTAGTTTCAGAGTCTGCTTTATAGTTGGCTGATGATAGTATGTTGTAATTACCTGATCTCATGGAACCTATATACAGAGTTTGTGTCATATATAAGATTTGTTGGTTGAATGTCTTAATTGTGATTTGTTTTGCACAAAAATATTTTTATGGGAGCCATGTTGCGGCTTGTGCTCAAGTAGATCGCCCATGTATACACATGCTTAAGTAAATCACTACATGAAAATGCAAGTTTGGAACTAATAGGAGAATAAATTTTCTAAACAAACCATCTTGTAGAGCTTGAAAGATACTCGGGCGTTTAGTTGGAAAACATTTTCTTTCATTTCCTATTTCTTTTTTTGTAGAAAAAGAGAGGGGAGTTTGATTTTCACAAAACAATAGAAAATTTAGAAAATGAGTTTAGTCTGAGAAACATGTGTTTGTGTTTTCCATTTTGCAAAACTAGAAAACATGTTTAAGTGTTGTTTTATATCTCAATTCTCACCTTAGTAATATTATAAAAAGGGTTTTTCTAACTTGTATCCTAGGGACACAAGTTAAGTACACCAAAAGCACAAGGGTCTACGAAAAAGTACACAGAGATCCACATAAAAGTACACATAGGTGTACTTTTATGTAGATCCCTGTGTACTTTCCATGTACTTTTTGTGTGCTTAACTTGTGCCCCTAGGGCACAAGTTAGAAAAACCCAATCTGATACGAGAAAATATAGAATTAAAAAAAGTAAAATATAACATCAAATAATGCTTTCGTCTGTTTTTTACGTTTTCGTCTGATTTTTTTTACGTTTTTATCCGTTTTTGTCTTTTTTTTTCTTTACTTTTTCGTCTATCTTTTTTACGTTTTCGTCTGATTTTTTACCTTGTTATCGTTTCACCTTTTTCTGCAGCCGCCCAATACGCCTTGGCTGCATCTTCATGTTTTAAATGATACTCTTGTTGCGTAGCCTCCTCGAATTGGATTGACGAAAAAGATCCTCCTGTACTCGCTCCCCCAGTGCTTGTCTGTCTCGGATTTGGCTTTCTTCGAAGCACGCTTTTTCCCATGAGACGTGGTTGTTCATCATGACCAAACAAAGCCTCGTTTGTTTGGCTTGGGACATCGCCGGTTAAATCAACCGGATCCAGCACGTTCCATTTTTTATGACGACGCAAAACATCCCAAGCCTCCTCGTTGTTAAACGACGCGGCTTTGTGCTCATCACAATACGTTTGTTTCGCCCGTTTGAGTACATCCATCTCATTTTCCTCACTTTTTTGATCGCGTTGCGCCCGTTTGAAATAAGCATTGAACTTTACGCAATCACGGTTCAACGTTTTCCACTTGCCTTGTAGCATATCCTTGTTGCGGTTTTTGAAATTTTTTTCCTATTGAACTCATGTTGTACCCGTTGCCAAAACGTATCGCGAGCTTGGCAACGCCCGAAACGCAGGTCCTCGGAAGCGGCCACATAACACTCGACAAATAATTTTTCCTCACTTGGGGTCCAACGTGTATGCACGTTCTCGGGTTGTTCTTCATTGTCCTCGTTTGGTACGGGGTCTTTGGACTTTTTTGACTTTCGTTTACCACGACTTTTAGGCTTTTGAGGAGACATAGCCGTTTCAGGAACTTCATGTGTTTCGGTTTGTGATTATTGTGATTGTTGTGTGAATTATAGATTTTGGAAATGGTGTTTAGTGTGTTCTCTTGGTTTTGTAACCAATATAGAATTCGTTGTTGTTGTAGGAAAAGTTCTTCGCTTGATAAGCCGAGTGGGTTAGACAAAGGGATGTTTTGTGATGATGAACCCGCGTTCGAGTTTGAAGAGGAACCCGCGTATGGGTTATTCCACCCACCGATGAGGTCTAAGAAATAATCAGACTCGTTGTTGTTGTCTCCCGACATTTTTTTTTTTGCTAATAGAAGTATATTATAGAGTATATTGAGTAGTGGAAGTGTGAAAAAAATAGTGTGTTAAATGGGTATTTATAGTGGTTGGAAATTGGTTTTGAAAAATGTTATTTATTTATTAAGAAAGTGGCCGTTTTTTTAACGTTTATAGTCGTTAGGGGATGGAAATGATTTTTTTAAATCCAACGGCTACTTTTGACGCAGAGGCGGTGATTTATTATTTTTATTTATTTATTTATTTTTATTTATTTATTTTTTACCTTTGGCTGCGTTTAACGCCTCGCGTTAACGTCGGATCATGGTGTCTTAATGTGGCCTTTAACATGGGAAGTGAAGCTTTAACATGGGGGGGGGGGGGGGGGGGGGGGGGAGGCTAACACACCCAATGCTCTAAGCCATCTTCAATGCATTGAATCATTTTGAGTTGAATACAATGACATGTCACTATCACACCAACATACCACATCTTTATATAAAACACCCACAATGCATTAAACAACACACAGTTTATTGAATTTTCACATCACCATTTTATTTTTTATTATTATGAAGTACATATATACAAATACATCAAGATACATTATCTTATTAACACAAACACTAAAATAATACTACAGTGCCTACAAATTAAAAAGTAAGTTATTCATGGTTTTTGAAAGATAGAAACAAGAAAAACTAGCTAATAAAAAAAACATTAAATTTATTATAACACCAATCATTTTATAATTTTAAATAGCTCATTCTTACGTATTAATTAAAAAACACACTTGGTAGCCGTTAATACTGTAATACCAAGTTCAAACAGTTTAATTATAAAAGAAACAAATAAAGACTATAATAGCTCACCATGAGTGTATTATAGTGCAAACAGAGAGGAACGACCATTTTATGAATGCATGATCTGGCAACTTCACAATGGCCCGCTGAAGGTTCCATATTTCTTATCAGATTCCATATCTCATTTCAAGTATAATCTTAACTACATATATAATAGGTGCATGGTCAATCTTGAAAGTGAATTCTTGAATTTTGGTCAAACCTTGAAATACACTTGAATTACAAAGTCACGGAATATACACTTGAATTACAAAGTCACAGATATTCACTGAAAGTCAAAAATCAATGATTGCACAGATATTAACCGAATGTCAAAAATCAATGCATGAAAAGTATTTTGCACATATGAAAGGAAACTATTTTGCACATGCAAAGTTGGTCAATAAACACAATGTATTGAACACATATGAAAGGAAAGTATTTTGCATTCCTGGACAAAATTTCCATTCTCTATAATATTTTTTTCAATTTCAAACACATGCCTATTGCGTACTGGCTGTATAAACACACTACTGTGATATTTAAAACTAAATAGAACATAATTCCCTATTCGCTTTAGCTTTGCGATAACTATTAATAAAGCCCTCAAACTGTGGAAGCCAGAAAACGTCTATGGGAAGAAATCCGTAATTACATGCAGTCAAAAAGTGGGCATTTCATTGTATTTGGAGATTTTAATGAAGTGCGAGATGTTTCAGAAAGATTTGGACCGGTTTATAATCAATATGGTGCAAACGTCTTTAATGAATTTATTAATCAGACCGAGCTTGTGGATCTAAATATTGGAGGTCGTAACTTTACGTGGATGAATAAATCGGGAACAAAAATGAGTAAACTTGATAGGTACCTTGTTTCTGAAAGTGTTACTTTAGAGTTTCCAGATATCTCAGTGATAGCATTGGAGCGAAAATGGTCGGATCATTTGCCTATACTCCTTCATTCTAAGCGGATGGATTTTGGGCCAATTCCATTCCGGGTGTTCCATTCCTGGCTAGACTTAGATGGATTCCAAGATGTGGTTGTTCAAAGTTATAATGAATTTGATGGGGATCAGGAGGCGGGTTGTAACTATCTTAAAAACAAGATGAAACATCTAAAAGGAAAAATAAAAGATTGGCATAAAGAATTTAAGGTAGATAAGACAGCGAGGTCCAAGACTCTTCGTAGCAAGATTGGGGCTATTGAGAACAAAATGGATGACATGATTGCTTCTGAAGACGAGGTCGCTCAGAGGATTCTTTGTTTAAAAGAGCTTGCGGATATCGAACGTTTAGATGGTATTGATGCGGCTCAAAAATCGAAGATTAAATGGGAGGTAGAGGGTGACGAGAACACTGCTTTCTTTCATGGTGTGCTGAATCAAAGAAGACGTAAACAAATGGTTCAAGGCATTATGGAACACGGTATGTGGCATACGGATCCAGTGACGATTAAGAATATTTTTGTAGACTTCTATCGTGAGAAATTTAATGCGGTTCAAACTCATATGCCATCATTGGACCGGAACACATGTGTTCAATTGGATAGCCATGATATTGAGTTTTTGGAAGGCCCATGTTCGATGGAGGAAGTAAAAGCAGCGGTATGGCATTGTGGTAGTGATAAGGCGCCTGGACCTGACGGCTTCACTTTTAATTTCATTAAGAAATATTGGGATTTAATGCAACATGATATTTATAATATGGTTACAGCCTTTTGTAATGAAGGCAAACTTCCAATTGGTTGTAATGCATCGTTTATAACCTTGATCCCGAAGGTAGCAAATCCGGTTTTCGTTAATGATTATCGGCCTATATCGTTGATTGGTTTTCAGTACAAGATTATTGCTAAGATGTTGGCGATACGGTTGACACGTGTAATTAGTAAACTTATCAGTAGTCAGCAGTCGGCATTTGTTAAAGGCAGGCAGATTCTTGATGGGCCTCTAATGGTTAGTGAGGTTATGGAGTGGTATAAAATTAAGCGGAAGAAGTTAATGATTTTCAAAGTCGACTTTGAAAAAGCATATGATTCGTTGTGTTGGGAATATATTGACTTTGTGATGACGCAATTTGGTTTTGGAACTCGTTGGCGTAATTGGATCCGAGAGTGTCTAATAACCGCAAGGTTATCTATATTAATTAACGGAAGTCCGACTGAGGAAATTTCTATGTTTCGTGGACTTCGACAGGGGGACCCTCTATCACCTTTTATATTTATCCTTGCAATGGAAGGTCTTCACATTGCGATTCAAAAAGCGGTGGAAGATAAGAAAATTGCAGGCGCTGTTGTGGGTGATATTAAATTCAACGTCTCGCATCTTTTCTATGCAGATGATGTCGTATTTCTAACAGATTGGTCCCATAGGGAGGTGGACGGAATTATTGACGTTCTTCATAACTTTTATGTAGCATCGGGATTAAAAATAAATATAGCAAAGTCAAATATGTATAGCGTTGGTGTTAGTATGGAGGAGGTGTCAAACATGGCAAGAGCTACGGGTTGTGCAGCAGGTACATTACCTTTTACATATCTTGGTATTCCTGTGGGAGCAAGCATGGCTCAAACAAGTAGTTGGGATGGCGTGGTTCAACGATTCCGTAATCGTCTATCCAAGTGGAAGGTAAAGATGTTATCAAGTGGGGGAAGATTAACTCTAATTAAATCAGTTCTTGGAAGCTTGGGTATTTATTTAATGTCCTTGTTTCGAGTCCCACAAGGTGTTATAAAAGTTTTGGAACAACTTAGGGCCAAGTTTTTTTGGGGGTGCCAAAACGATGAAAAAAAGATAGCATGGGTGGCATGGGACCAGGTACTTGCTTCAAAGGATAGAGGGGGTTTAGGAATTGGTAGCTTGGCTTCGTTTAACTTAGCCCTCCTTCAAAAATGGCGTTGGCGCTTCTATAATGATTCAGAAGCTATATGGTGTCGTGTAATTAAAGCAATTCATGGAGACCAGGGCGGAGTTTCAAACAGAAATGACCAAAGAATTCGTTCAGGTACGTGGTCTCGTATCGTGGGCTCGATTAACTATCTTCATGACTCTAATGTTATAGACTATAATACGTTACGTTATAGTCTAGTAGGGGGGAATCGTATTCAGTTTTGGATGGATATCTGGATAGAAGACCAGCCCTTATGTTCTCGGTTTACTCGTCTATATATGTTGGAAACGGAGCAAAATTGTAAGGTACGTGATAGATGGAATGATGGAGGTTGGGTTTGGAAATGGCGTCGAGATGTTAGAAGTGGTATAGAGCAGAGCCAACTAAACAACCTTCTAATATTGCTCGCAAATGTTGAATTGCAAAATGGTCAAGATAAAGCTCGATGGACGTTAGATGATCAAGGTATATTCTCGGTTGCTGGAACACGTTCGCACATTGACGAAATGCGATTGTTGGGCCAAGATTTGGTTACTAGATGGTGTCCTTTTGTTCCAAGGAAGGCCAATATCTTTGCTTGGCGGGTTATGTTGGACCGATTACCAACTCGGTATAACTTGTCTCGGAAAGGTTTGGAAATAGAAGCAATTTCGTGCCCTTGTTGTGGAACGGGTATGGAAACCATTTCTCATGTGCTCTTTACATGTAATCTTGCGAAAGAGGTTTGGTTGAAGATAGTTCGATGGTGTCAAGTCCATATGCCAGAGATCGGTTCCTATGCTGATTGGGTATCATGGTGTAATCAGGTTCCAAACGTTAACAATAGTCGGGTGAGGTTGGAAGTTATCGGGTTGACAACATGTTGGATGTTATGGAGGTACAGAAATTCAGTGACATTTGATTCCGGCAAAATGTTCAAACGCGATTTAGTAGATAATATTATTTTGTATTCGTTTTTTTGGTTAAAGCATCGAAACTCAAAGAGTAAAATCTCTTGGGTTGAATGGCTTAAACATCCATTGTATTGTTGTTTAGTCTAGCGATTTGCTAGACTTTTCTCTCGTTTTTTTTTTAATCTAATGCTGTTCAAAAAAAAAAAAAAATTAATAAAGCCCAAGGCCAAACAATTCCAAATGTGGTTGTCTATTTGCCTGACCCTGTTTTCTCGCATGACCAGCTTTATGTGGCATTGTCTAGAGGGATATCCCGTAGAACAACAAAAGTATTGGTTAAACTAGTTAAAGAGTTTCGTCAAGCAGGATCTACACCTCAAATGTAGTGTATCAAGAAGTTTTACGCGACGAGTAACGCGTGTTGTTAGTTTTTTATCTTATAACTGATGTAATGTTTTACTTTCAGTTTCATTAAATGTTTTTATATGTTGTTTGATAGGTGTTAAGAATTTTTTCTAGACTTTAGTTATCGTATAGTACAACCGTTTGCAATTATATTTTGATCGGTTCACGTTCTATTTTGAACACTACACAAAGCACTCACCACAATATAAAAAATCGTTAATTATCTGACGCTAGAAATTTCGGTTGCTATACACAGATATTCGCCTAGTATATTCAAAAGATGAAAGCATATTTTAAGATTTTATCCACCTTTTGAATTCTTAAGGTTGACATTTTGGTAGTTGACTTTTTCTCGTAAGCTTTTTTCATACCTTTTAAATTTTGCATTACTTTAGTAGGAGTATATCATACTTGATCTACTTAAAAAATAAAGTTGCCAAAAAGGTTTCCAATAGACGAGTTATTGCGTTTATCACATTTATATAAAGTGTAATACCTATTGATGTGTTTCTAAATAGCCGGCTCGTACTACTCACACTCCTAGATCTTCACGGCACCTCCTCCACCATAGTGTGAGCTGGGAGCTGCTCCGGAAGGCGAGGCCTACTTAAATAAGTAATGAGCTTACAACATCTCTTTTTCAAAATAGAAGAACTTGGATGAGATTAACATTAAATTCAAATTATGTCTAACAACACTTGTGTCATTGACTACTTTATGTATCTGAGAAAGATTTTTAGATTAAGCTGGCATGTTAAGTGGGACGAAATGCACAGTCTTGAAAACCAAGGTAATCCTATTCATGAGAAATGCCAGTCACAATGTCCTTACTTGGTACCCGTCAACTCCAACCAAGCAAAATAACTGTACAAAATGTCATCTCATCTAATAAACATGTGAAGATGAACATTTTTTTTTCGCCAAAATGTTGGTACTTTCTTGTCTTCTCTCGATACAAATTTTGTACAAATCAAACATAAGAGTATGGGGAATCATAACACATGTTATGAAATAACACCGCGCCACGTCAGCGTCACATCATCTCAGCACCAAATAACATAATACCAAAAAATACAAGGAAATCATAACACCAAATAACACCACTTTTTACAAATTTACAAATTTCACCCTCAACAATTTCATTCATTAAACTATATCCTAGTCTTACACCATTAACATAAAAATTTGGCAATAAAGCCCATCTGCTAGCCCATGAATTCCAATAGCACTTAATAGTCATTAAGCCCAAGCTAACCCAATTAGCTAATACCCTAAATTACTCTTCACAAAACACACGCCTCCTCCTAATCTCTTCAAAATCACAGTCACCTACTTCTGCTCACACCCAAAAATAGATCGACCCTATTTTTGCTCGTTAAACCAGACGCATCTCACCCTTGTTTCATCATTACAACGAAACAGACAAACTTGCTCAAACCGAAACAAAATCACAACATGAAGATACAGATGAAACACAGTTGTATGTTTCATCTTTGAGAAGTGGGAGGGGTGTGTTTTGTTAATTTCAAAAACATATATACACGTTACAACGCACGTTGTGGTGTTAACGTGCAAAGCAACACAACTCCAACGCTTGATGGTGGGAAATGTTCGTAACGTGGTAACTATTATAAGGAGATATGGAGTTTGAATTGATATCTCATTGAATACGATACACACATATATATACATGAGTACAAGTAGGTTAACTTAAATACTGGACCAAGACCTACCAATGTAAATGGGCTGGACTATACAATATATACTATTAATACGCCCCCGCAGTTGGAGAGGGAGGAGGACGAACGCTCAAACTGGAGCGGAACTCAATAAAAAGTGGAGATGGAAGTCCATTGGTGAAGATATCTGCGTACTGGTATCGCAAAGGAACATGAAGCACCCGAATATGACCAGTGGTAACAAGGTCACGAACAAAGTGGATATCTATCTCAATGTGCTTCGTACGTTGATGTTGAACCGGGTTAGATGATAAGTAGACAGCACTGACGTTATCACAGTAGACAAGAGTAGCTGAGCGTATTGGAACAAGAAGCTCCCGAAGTAGGTTCCGAACCCAAGCAGTCTCGGCAACAACATTAGCGACACCACGATACTCCGCTTCTGCACTTGAGCGAGAGATAACGTGTTGTCGCTTGGATGACCAAGTGATGAGATTATCGCCGAGAAAGACACAATATCCTGAGGTAGATCATCTGGTAGACGGGTATCCTGCCCAATCTGCGTCAGAGTATGCAATAAGCTGTGTCGTGGGGGACCAATATAACTGTAAACCATGATCTAAAGTGCCACGAATATAACGCAAAATGCGTTTTAGGGCCGTGTAGTGAGGTTCCTGTGGATCATGCATAAATAAACATATCTATTGCACCGCATAAGAAATATCAGGACGAGTGAAGGTCAGGTACTGTAAAGCACCAGCTAAGCTACGAAACAGGGTAGGATCCTCAACTGGGTCACCATCAGGTCCAAGTTTAGACTCAGTACCAACAGATGTCTTGGACGGGTTGCAGTTAAGCATGTGGGCCCGCTCAAGTATCTCGGTGGCATATTTCTCCTGAGATAAAAATAGACCAGAAGAGGTGCGGCGAGCTGAAATGCCGAGAAAATAGTTGAGCGGGCCAAGATCTGTCATAGAAAACTCACTATGTAGCGATGAAATGATCCGATGCAGGACTGATGATGATGAAGCTGTAAGAATAATGTCATCCACATATAAAAGAAGATAAGTCGTGTCATTGCCCTGCTGGTAAATGAATAATGATGAATCACTACGACTATGCTGGAATCCAACTTGTAAGGCATAACTAGAAAATCGCTGAAACCATGCTCTAGGGGCCTGTTTGAGTCCATAAAGCGATTTCTTGAGTAGGCATACATAATCAGGATGAACATAGTCAACAAAAACAGGTGGTTGATGCATGTAAACTGTCTCGGATAGGTGACCGTGAAGAAATGCATTCTTCACGTCAAGCTGATGAATAGGCCATGCACGAGAAACTGCCAAGCTGAGAACAGTACAAATAGTAGTCGGTTTAACAACCGGGCTAAATGTCTCATCACAATCAATGCCTTGTTGTTGACTACGACCATTAGCAACAAGGCGTGCCTTATAACGTCTGAGAGAACCATCTGCATGAAATTTGTGTTTAAACAACCACATAGATCGTACTACATTTACATTTTACGGTCGGGGAACAAGAACCCACGTACCATTACTAATAAGAGCATTATATTTGTCTTGCATAGCATGATGCCAGTTAGGGTTGCGAAGGGCAAAGTTGTGAGAACGAGGAACAGGTGACGGAGCGGTGACATGGAAATAAAATTTTGGGTTGGTTTTGACAGTGCCTACCTTCGATCGTGTAACCATGGGATGTGTTTTAATAACGTTGGTATGGTGAGAAGGTTGTTGTTGATGGCTTGAAGTAGTGGGCTGTTGAGATTGAGTATGTTGGGTTGTGACTGCTAGTTGGGTTGTGGTTGTACTGGGCCGAGAGAATGAATCTGGTTGAGGCATATTTTGTGTAAATGAATCTGGTTGAGGCATATTTTGTATACTGGAGTGAGATATAGGTGTACTGTTGTTTGGTAAAGTTGTATTTGGTGTAGGGGAAGTAGGATCAGGGAGGTTATTAGGTTCATGTGTAAGTGTAGGTGTAGGTGTAGTAAGTAAACGCATGGCTATAGGAGATGGATGGTCATCCAAGTCTAGGAAATTATAGGAATTACATGCGTTGGGTTTATCAGCTCTAAAAGGGAATATTTGTTCATCAAACTTAACATGTCTAGATATAATTATTTTTTTAGTATTAATGTCTAGACATCGATAGCCACGGTGATGGGAAGGATATCCAAGAAATATACACCGAGAGGAATGGGGTTCAAGTTTGTGAGACAGATAAAGGTGTGGATAGCATAGACAACCAAAAGTGCGTAGGTGCGTATAAGTAGGTTTCTTTTTAAATAATTTAGTGAAAGGTATTTCGCTGTTGATAGCGGTTGATGGTAATATATTAAGTAAGTGAATAGCCATGAATAGAGCCTCGACCCAATATTGTGGGGGTAGTTTTGCTTGAAAAAGTAGAGTACGAATTATGTTATTGATGGTTCGTATCATTCTTTCCGATTTGACATTTTGTTGAGATGTTTTAGGGCATGAGAATCTAAATTGTATTCCATGGGTATCAAAAAATGTATGAAATTGGTGGTTATCAAACTCACCTCCATGGTCACATTGGAAGGATTTGATTGTGGTGTTAAATTGTGTTTGGACATACTTATGAAATTGCAAAATTTTATCAAACACATATTCTTCTTACGTAAAGGGTAAATCCAAAGAAAATGAGAATAGTGATCTAAGAAAAAGACGTAATATTTAAAACCACTTACACTCGGGATCGGGGAAGTCCAAAGATCCGAGTGTATAATATCAAACATGTTCTCAACACAAGAATTGGAAATAGAAAAAGGCAACCTAACATGCTTGCCAAGTTGACATGCATGGCACAAAGATGAAGTCTTTGTTTTATTACAATCGATCAAATTATTGGAAATTAAAAAACGCAACACTTCATTTCCCGGTTGACCGAGACGTTGATGCCACGTTGATTGATTGGTAGACACAAAGGCGGTGTGAGACTTAGTAGGAGGCAATATGGGGTATAAGTCTCCGTTGCTATTACATCGGAGAAGCAGGTGGCGGGTCCATAGATCCTTCACAGAAAAACCAAAAGGATCAAACTCAATAGAACACAAATTATCGCGAGTAAATTGACGCACTGATATGAGATTTTTGATTATATTGGGTGTGACAAGGACATTTCGTAAGTGTAAAGGTCTATTGAGTGATGGCAACATGCTATGAATATTTGCCAAGAGGTCAGCAGTGACCTTGATCTTTTTGAAGTATTCGGCTATTGAGAGGTTACCGAGTTCCATTGAACGGAGCTCTTCGTGGAGTTCCATGGCTCGGGCTTCCTTGTTGTCATGGAAGAGATCTTCAAGGCTCTTCCAAACATCCTTCGCGGACATATTTTTCTTGAGTACTGTTTGCAGCAGTGAAGTAGAGATTGTACCATATATCCAGACTTTCACGAGAGAGTCCAGTTTCTTCCATTCAGTCGAGTTTGCACTAGTGCAAACAAAAGTGCCATCGAGAAGACCTTGGACACCAAAACTGTGACAGTGAGATGTAAAAAGTTCACACCATGCATCGTAATTGAGTTGATCTAGATCAAGCACAAGCGGGACATAGGACTTGATGTTAGTAACACCAAAAGGTTTGTCCATGTTAACAGGTGGTGGGGGTGGTGGATTTTCGTTAACCATGATGAGAAAGGAGGTAGATTAGGGTTGTGAAAAATTTGAATTGGAGATGGGAGCGTGGGAGAGGAGAGAAATAAGGGAGGTAGTTTTGTTTTAGTAAGGCTCTGGTACCATGTTATAAGGAGATATGGAGTTTGAATTGATATCTCATTGAATACGATACACACATATATATACATGAGTACAAGTAGGTTAACTTAAATACTGGACCAAGCCCTACCAATATAAATGGGTTGGACTATACAATATATACTACTAATAGTAACGGCGTTGAAATGCTGCCACATAGACCATAACGCAAGCTCAGCGTTATCACTCTCTTTACTCTAATACATGATTAAAATCCTACTCTATATAATACACAATGTATGATTGATTGATTGTATACATGACATATTCAATGACAACTCAATTTTATGTCACCAATTTAAGTCCATATCATATCCACCTCATCAAGCCAACTATACATGCTTAATTTCATGTCACCTATTTTGGCGATTTTGACCTTAATGTTTTCACTGTCCATGTATTGAATGTCGTTCTTGCCTTCTGAATTAGTTGCATATTGATTTTAAAATTTTAATAGTAATATTCACCTCACATAATTTTCATATTCACCCTTTAGCTATTTTGGTGTTAATGATTTTATTTTTAAAAATATACTAATTTCTAGAATAACATGTAATATGTATTTTTTTACATGCAAAATTATATTAATTTTGTTCGTGCTGTCGCAACGGTTAATACTAATATAATTTTACAATATCATTTAAATTGTTATATATTGCCCCAAAAAAAAAAGAAAAAAAAAAAGAAAAGAAAAGTAGTGTAGGATATGAATCAGTTTACAAATAAGTATCATTTTCATCTTCCCACTTTACTTAACACTAGCAGCATACCCGCGTGCATCAAAGAAACAACTAAATTTTTGGTGACTAATGCTTTTCCGTCGTACGTTTTTGTAACAATAATATTATGACGAATAATATTTTTCGTTTGTTCAAAAATAAAAGAATAGAATATAAAGAATTAAAAAGTCCAAAATATAGTATTATAACTTTCATTTTAACTTTAAAGGCAAAATCATATTATGAAAGTGCATAAATTAAATAACTTATATAACATTCCATTATAACACTATTATTCTTTAAGTTGATATATTTCTAAATTTCAAATTTTATCGAGTATTTAAATAATTTTGATATGCTTACATTTCAACATTCGACAAAGAGGTTTATGCTTTATATTATAGTATGATTGATGTTAATAGTTTGCTAAAATAGTAACAAAATACATTTTGGCCCCTCTTCATAACTTTTAAATAGTAACAAAATAGTTTGTTAATAGTTCACTTTTTTTTTAACTTACAATCTTGAGTCCTCAGCATAAGTTAAAAAAAAAAAAAAGCCTTGATATAATCTGTATTACAACTTCTAACAAAATAATACTAAAATGTAACTAAAAAATATTTCCAAATACATTTTCCACATCAATTTTGATGACACAAAAGAACCTTGGCCGATAGAGATTCAGATTACCCACAAGAAAAAGTATATCTCCGTGAAGATTCCTTATTTCTTGCTTATCACTTATCAAGATTCTTTTATCATATTTCAAGTACCAGTATTATATATTTTAGCCCCGCGTAATAAGCCTAAAAATGTTGTTGGTCAGTCTCACCCTAAGAGACTAGTCCCAATCGGTCCCCCTTATTACACCATCTCCGCATCTCGGTCCCCATGTTGATTGTCCTATCAAAACGGATATGTGAGTCGGGCAGGCGACCGGCTTGTATGCATGTTTATGTGTGTAATTTTTTATATAAAATATATTTTGTGGGGTACGTTTTTTACGGTATGAGTCGTCTTATTATACAAAGTTGGTCATGAAATAGTCTAGAAGAGAAAAAACTGAGATGTCTGAAAAAATGAAGGTTGTCTGGAGGTCTAGAAGAGAAAAAACTGAGATGTCAGAAGAAATGAAGGTTGTTCAGAGGTACTAATATGTCAAGGGAAATGAAGGTTGTCTGGAGATCTTGTTACACCTCGTCTTAAGCCTTCAAGGGGTTTAATACATATTTTAAGATCGTATTGGGTTTTTAAACTTCTAAGGTTATGACATTTTGGTAGTTGATTTTTTCTCGTATAAGGTCTTTTTCCTACCTTTTAAATTTTGAATTCCCTATGTTAGATTATGTCATACTCAATCTACTAAAGAAATAAGTTATATGGCTAAATAGATCAGACGAATGTGTTTTAGGGTTTATCACAATTATCATATAATCTAACGTAAAATCTATAGATCAGACGAATGTGTTTCAGGGTTTATCACAATTATCATATAATGTAATGTAAAACCTATTGATGTAAACAAAAGAATTTGGATGAAATAAACATTTAACTAAAAATAATTATGTCAAACAAAAGTAGTTGGAAGTTGTCAATATTTGTGCCATCAACTATTCTACGTAACCGAGAAAGATAATAAGCTTTATAAGAAGTGAGGTGGTACGAAGTACACAATATATAGTATGAGTTAAATTAATTACTTCATGGACAAATGATACAATGAGAGTGCCCTTAATTGGTACAAAATACAAATTAACAATCTTTTATTTATTACTCCGTATTATTATTATTATTATTACTATTATTATTATTATTACTATTACTATTTTATCTATTCTTATTTCTTGCGTCAAACTGTTAATAACTTGTTTTTGGGTAAAGGGTAATTTACCATGTAAAATATATTAATAAAAAAAAAAAAAAAAAAAAAAAAAAAATTGAGTATAATAGAATGTGACTAAAATAACATATTAATTTCAAGACAAAACTTGAATAACCACTAAACAATAATTCTTTTGTGACATGCCACAGAACGAACACATTTCTTACAAATTTCCTACAAACTTCTTGTGTTATATTAATACAAATTTCCTACAAATCAAACATAATACATGATCAAAATATTGTATTAAAAGATAATATAACATCTAATTCACGATTCAAAAAATTATCCAAATATCCATACACAATTCTTACATTTCCTAATTATATCAGTTTTAAACTTAGAGTAAATTTTGCAACCAAAAAAGAAAATATCATTTACTATATATACACACACGTATTCCTAATTTTCACTATCTAAAAACACACTTTTTACCACAAAAATATCCACAACCCAAAAAGTCAATTTTCTTTTACAATCACTATTCTGCCACCTTCGTGTCATTCAAATAAACTACAGCTTCTCTGTATCTTTTACCTTCTTTTTTTTTAACTTCTCCAATCTTGATCATAAGTATAATCTGCATTACATCTTCTTTTCTTGAAAACAAAGAAAATACTATTTTCTTGAAACAGTTTTAGCATTGTAAGTGAACTCTTCTCTTCTTCTTTACCAGTTTTTATAATATTTATGTTACATTGTTTTACAGTAAATGTGGTATCTTATTCTAACTATAGTAAAAAAGATTTACGTGAAAATTTTTGGGTTTTTTTTTATTAAGTTCTTGATTTAGTAATGTGGGTTGTAATGCATGTATGTTATTGTTTTTGGTAGTTTAATATGAGATATTGATTTTGATAAATTCAAGAAATTAGTTACTGATATTTTTACTGTGGTAAGATTTTATTAGGTAAAAATTTTGGATAAATATTTATGGGTTTTACTCAGTCCTTGATTTGGTAATGTAGGTTGTGTTGCATGTTTGTTATTGCGAGATATTTAATATTTTATACATTCAAGAAATTTGGTTATTAAGTTCTTGATTTAGTAATGTGGGTTGTAAACTTGTAATGCATTTATGTTATTGTTTAAGGGATTGATAGTAGATATTGAGTTAGTTAAAATCAAGAGATAGTAACATTGAAATTGTAATGATTATCTTGATATGTTATTTTTGCTGCAATAACAAGATTTGATTAGGTAAAATTCTGGATAATATTTATGGGTTTTATTCAGTTCTTGATTTAGTAATGTGGGTTGTATTGCATCATTCATGCATGTTATTAGTAGTTTAGTGTGAGATATTTGATTTACTTAAATACAGATTGCCTGCATTTAATATTTATACTGTTTAGTACATGAGTTGCTTGCTGCATTTGATATATGGTTGGATTCTTTTCTTAGGTGATAGTTCATGAGCAGTTTGCCAATTGGAACCACTTTCCATTTTTAGTAAGAAATTTGATGTTCTGAGAAGAGAGTTTGATTGGGAAAAGAATTGAACTAAAGTAGTTGGGGATTTTAAAGATTCTTCACAAGATTAAAAAAGGCACTCCTTTTTTTCACAAGAAAAATACTAAGAGTAATTGTACAAAAATTAGTTACACTTGGCACCACCTCTGAAATGATGTCGACATTTATCACGCGCAAAATGTGTCGTTAAGGGTTTATAAAAGCAAGCAGTTAAGGAACAGAATGAATTGAGTTGTGCATTCTTTTCTGAGAAATAAGAAAATGGGCCATCCTGTGGTAGTTTCAGATTCCAAAATGGCCATTGAATGTGTGAAAGACTCGAAAGGGATAGATCAAATCGTGCTTCGGAATCCCCAAGGCGCTTCGGCTAAGGTCTGATCTTAACTATAAACCCCAAATTTTCGTTAACTCAAGATTTTGCCTTAAGTTTTGATAATTAGTAGTAGAATGTTTGCATCAATGAAGTGATTTCGATCTTAAGTTAGAATTGTTTACTGAATTATAAGTGATCGTTTTTTTCAGGTCAGCTTGCAGGGGGGGCAGGTCATTTCGTGGTGTAATGCTCGAGGCGATGAACACTTGTTCACTAGTAGTAAGGTATCGATTTCCCCCTTTAATTATGTTGTCTTATAAGGCATTTTAAGAATCTTGATTGAATTCTTACCACTTTTAGTAGTTCAATTCGATCTTTTGTTGCCATTGTTTACTAAAAGTAGATAGATTGAATCAACCGATTAGTCATCCAAAGTGTTTTGTAGCAACTGATAATGATTTTGATTGTTTGGGGGGGAATTCATTAAATTTGAAGAAAATTGATATCGAGATAAATGTAATTAATAAACTGATCATTGATCGATTTTGTTAGTTTAGTCACTATTTAAAATACGTCAAGAAATGGACCAAAATGAGTAGCATCAATGGCTTGTTAAAATGACAGTACAACTTTGGACGATTTTCAGGTTGTTAAGGCCCCAAAAGTCTTATATTAAAAGTCGCTTATTTTGAACTAGAAGTAGATAGCAGAGTTGGGACTGTTTATACATGTAACTCATTGACTCATTGTGCAGTTTAGTAATTGTGGTTCACTTGAGCAACAAGGATTTGCCAGAAACAAACTCTGGATTGTCGATAAAGCTCCTCTACCACTTCCTGCTGAATCTTCAGATGGAAGTCCGTTTATTGATTTGCTACTGAAACCATCCGAAGAAGACCTCAAGAGTTGGCGTCACAGGTTCTAATTATTTTCAGTCTTTGTGAACCATTTATGATATCATTTTGGACCACAATTCCTTTTCTTTTTTTTTATTGGCACATGTGGCTGATTGAGATATTTTTTTTCAGCTTTGAGCTTCGTCTTAGAGTCTGCCTTGGATTGAATGGCAACCTGACCTTAACATCCAGAGTCTGGAACAATAATGGGAAGCCTTTTAGCTTCTCATTTGCTTATCACTCTTATCTATCAGTTTCTGACATCAGGTATCAATAAAGTGTTCAGCTTTTTTAACCATAACTTTTCAATATTGGCTCTGCATAAATGCAAAATTGACTTTGACTACAATGTCATGTTATATGACAGCGAAGTGAGGATTGAAGGGCTTGAAACAATGCACTACTTGGACAACCTTTGTAATAAAGAACGGTTTACTGAACAAGGCGCCATTACCTTTGAAGCAGAGGTAAATCTCAATTGTTAGTAACTTCTCATTTCAGTTGTATTTTAATGGCAATTTGAATAACGTTCATGTTGGTTCTGTGTGGTATTTCAGTTTGATCGAGTGTATCTTGGGTCTCCAAATATGGTTGCTGTAATTGACCATGAAAGGAAGCGTACATATATGATAAGAAGCGAAGGCCTCTCAGATGTTGGTAAGATTGGTTGCTCATTACGTGTTCATCAAGTATATTGTGTTTGACTTAATGTATGAAATGTGGATCCGTTGCTGACTCTTTTGGTTTATGTTGTGTGTTTAGTGGTATGGAATCCTTGGGACAAAAAGGCAAAAGCAATGCCAGATATGGGAAATGATGAATACAAACGGATGGTTTGCGTTGCTGATGCGGTGGTTACAAATCCGATTACTTTGAAGCCAGGACAACAATGGAAGGGCTGCTTGGAGATTAGTGCAGCACCCTCAAGTTTTAACAGCGAGGGTCTCTGTTATTGAAGTTGAGATCCCTTAAAAAGTGGCAATAGTTTTCTTTGGTTTTTAGTTGTTTTAGGATCTTGTGCTTTTTAGTGGTTATAAACTGAGCTGAAAGGTCACCTTTCTTAGGGGGTTTTTAGTTTTTGAATCCGACTTTCGCGTAATGCATGATTCTTGTCGAAGGAATTTGTGCTCCTCGACTGCATCAATAGGTACTGTAATATAACAGAGTTCATGACTATCAATCCCCTATGAACAAGGTCGTGCATCAATAGGTACTGTAATTAGCCAGGTCATTTTTTCTGCTCATTGGGTTTTTCTCAGGTGCTAAAACTTTAAAATCTAAATCTTATACTACAAATCATTACAATTTAATTGAACTTGTAGATTGTTAATCTGGAAAACTGAATTACTTTTATCTGTTACATGAACCATTAGGTTCTTTGTATCACACACAGTTCTTTCTAATTTCTGCTAGAGGTCATAATTCGACAAGTAGAACTGCTGTGAAATATTTCTAAAAAGAGAGCGAGTTAAAACGCCATTCAAATGTTGTATGTAATGAATAAGATCACATACCAACATTTTATCCAATGAACCAAAATGTTAGTATTATTATCAGTTACTGACATTTGTTGGAATCAAATTTGACATGATAAGTATTATTAATTCAGTTGAATACTTTGGACAAATGTATCATGTGAGTCAATCTGACCCTGAACCGAAACAATTTTGACTCTTTACAAAGTCATCCTTCACCATCCCAAATAGCTAAGCGGTGTTCGGAATTGCATCTTACAAGGGATTACATGGCCATTGCATAGAGAGAAAATGCAGTTTTCCACACGTAATATGTTTTGCAAACACAATCCGCAACACCCCTTAATTCCAGTTTCTATGGGTGGTTGCAGAGATTTCACTTGATAAGACCCCATATTATTGTCCCCGATTTCCTTCTGAATGCTTGATTAACGCTTATCCGACGATGAATCAAAGGTAACATGGCTGGAACATACGGAAGTTGCTGCATCACTGCCAGACCAAATGAGTGCATTCGCATTTGGAGCCGAACGAATGGCAGCGTGGCTTCAAAGATATTGTGAAAGAACGTCACTCATGAATCATGAATGCTACCTATAGCCATAGTCTTGAAACTCAAGGAACAGGTACTTACTTTCTCATTGATATGCATCTATCTATCTATCTATCAACCATACTGATGTTCCACAATTCAATGCATGTACATATGTTCGACGAAATGAAGATAAGCTAATGTTGATGGGGTTTGGGGAGATGATGGCGCGTGGCTTGTTTAGGGATATTAGTCCTATTGAAAGAAGTAATTCCACCCTATTGTGATCCGTTACTGGTCCTGAGTACTTGAAGGTTCATGCTAGTCTCTACGAGCCCTTTGCCAATTTTGAAGTTGCAGGAGCTGCGGTGGCCTTCGGGGTAAAACATTCTCCCGAATTTGTGTTTCAGACGCTTGGAGATGTTAGTAAACACCATGAGGTACATACTACTATTAATAAAACCAACACAAGGTTTATATAATGATATTTTTACCACATTTCAATCTTAATTGTTGTTACAGTGTGCTTGGGGGGTCTAAAAAGTCATATATGCTGACACAATACTCAACTGGTGCTGACCCCAGGAACAACATATCTGCTTCTCTGGTAATTAGTTGTTCACTAGATGAGTTCCTTACGCCATTTGATGATGTGTAATAGATTGAGGTTTCGATCGGTGAGATTTTAATCAAAGAAGTGGATGTCAACCTGATACGATCCGAATACAATTAACCAACAATCTTATAGGGGAAGAGAAGATTAACGGCTAAAATGTGATTTATAATAGAAGAGAATGAATTACAAGGATTAGAGGGGAAAGAGTAGAATGAGAGAAATACAGAAGGAAAGAATGAAAGATGAGAGAGTTAGTTACAAGTTTCAACATGAATGAAAATGAAAACAATGACAGGTATTTATAGGAAGGTAGTTATCTTTGACTTTTTTCCTGTTGACTTCCAGCATTTGACTCACAACACAACCGGTCTGGATCGCTAGTGGTGTGGTCCACAGTTTCAAAGAAAGATTTTGACCTCATCAGCAATGGCCAAGGAATTTCAGAGGATTCCGTGCTGATATCAGGGTTTTCCATCAGGGCCGATAGCCACACCACAGGTGGTTCAAGTATTACACTGGTATTAAGGATGTTTGTGCCATCAACTATTCTACGTAATCGAGAAAGATAATAAGCTTTATAAGAAGTGAGGTGGTACCAAGTACACAATAGTATGAGTTAAATTAATTACTTCATGGACAAATGATACAATGAGAGTGCCCTTAGTTGGTACAAAACACAAATTAACAATCTTTTTTTTTTTTTTTTTTTTTTTTTTTTTTTTTTTTTTTAATTTATTTAATCTTTATTCTTATTTCTTGCGTCAAACTGTTAATAACTTGTTTTTGGAATTTTGGGTAAAGGGTAATACCAATGGTAAAATATATTAACCACAGAAAGAAAAATATGTGTATAATGGAATGTGACTGAAATGACATATTAACTTCAAGACAAAACTTGAACAACCACTAAACAATAATTCGTTTATGATAGGCCACAGAACGAACACATTTCTTACAAATTTCCTACAAACTTTTTGTGTTATATTAATACAAATTTCCTACAAATCAAACATAATACATGATCAAAATATTGTATTAAAAGATAATATAATATCTAATTCACGATTCAAAAAATTATCCAAATATCCATACCCAATTCTTACATTTCCTAATTATACAGTTTTAAACTTAGAGTAAATTTTGCAACCAAAAAAGAAAATATCATTTACTATATATACACACACGTATTCCTAATTTTCACTATCTAGATATAGTATAAAAACACACTTTTTACCACAAAAATATCCACAACCCAAAAAGTCAATTTTCTTTTTTACTATCACTGCCACCTTCGTGTCATGGTCCTGTTCTTCATCTCATTCAAATAAACTAAAGATTCTCTGCATCTTTCATCTTCTTTTTTTTAACCTTCTTGATCATAAAGTATATTCTGCATTACAACTTCTTTTCTTGAAAACAAAGAAAATACTATTTTCTTGAAGCAGTTTTAGCATTGTAAGTGAACTCTTCTCTTCTTCTTTACCAGTTTTATAATCATATAACTTATATATTAATTTCTTTACTTTTGTTATTCAATATGCTTGTTGTTATGATACTAAATTATTTATGTTACGTAAAAAGATTTACGTGAAATTTTTTGGGTTTTTTTTATTAAGTTCTTGATTTAGTAACGTGGGTTGTAATGCATGTATGTTATTGTTTTTGGTAGTTTAATATGAGATATTGATTTTGATAAATTCAAGAAATTAGTTACTGATATTTTTACTGTGGTAAGATTTTATTAGGTAAAAATTTTGGATAAATATTTATGGGTTTTACTCAGTCCTTGATTTGGTAATGTAGGTTGTGTTGCATGTTTGTTATTGCGAGATATTTAATATTTTATACATTCAAGAAATTTGGTTATTAAGTTCTTGATTTAGTAATGTGGGTTGTAAAGTTGTAATGCATTTATGTTATTGTTTAAGTTCTTGATAGCAGATTGAGTTAATTAAATTCAAGAGATAGTAACATTGAAATTGTAATGATTATCTTGATATGTTATTTTTACTGTGGTAACAAGGTTTGATTAGGTAAAATCCTGGATAATATTTATGGGTTTTATTCAGTTCTTGATTTAGTAATGTGGGTTGTATTGCATCATGCATGCATGTTATTAGTAGTTTAGTGTGAGATATTTGATTTACTTAAATACAGATTGCCTGCATTTAATATTTATACTGTTAAGTACATGAGTTGCTTGCTGCATTTGATATATGGTTGGATTCTTTTCTTAGGTGATAGTTCATGAGCAGTTTGCCAATTGGAACCACTTTCCATTTTTAGTAAGAAATTTGATGTTCTGAGAAGAGAGTTTAATTGGGAAAAGAATTGAATTGAAGTAGTTGGGGATTTTAAAGATTCTTCACAAGATTAAAAAAGGCACTGCTTTTTTTCACAAGAAAAATACTAAGAGTAATTGTACAAAAATTAGTTACACTTGGCACCACCTCTGAAATGATGTCGACATTTATCACGCCCAAAATGTGTCGTTAAGGGTTTATAAAAGCAAGCAGTTAAGGAACAGAATGAATTGAGTTGTGCATTTTTTTCTGAGAAATAAGAAAATGGGCCATCCTGTGGTAGTTTCAGATTCCAAAATGGCCATTGAATGTGTGAAAGACTCGAAAGGGATAGATCAAATCGTGCTTCGGAATCCCCAAGGCGCTTCGGCTAAGGTCTGATCTTAACTATAAACCCCAAATTTTCGTTAACTCAAGATTTTGCCTTAAGTTTTGATAATTAGTAGTAGAATGTTTGCATCAATGAAGTGATTTCGATCTTAAGTTAGAATTGTTTACTGAATTATAAGTGATCGTTTTTTTCAGGTCAGCTTGCAGGGGGGGCAGGTCATTTCGTGGTGTAATGCTCGTGGCGATGAACACTTGTTCACTAGTAATAAGGTATCGATTTTCCCCTTTAATTATGTTGTCTTATAAGGCATTTTAAGAATCTTGATTGAATTCTTACCACTTTTAGTAGTTCAATTCGATCTTTTGTTGCCATTGTTTACTAAAAGTAGATAGATTGAATCAACCGATTAGTCATCCAAAGTGTTTTGTAGCAACTGATAATGATTTTGATTGTTTGGGGGGGAATTCATTAAATTTGAAGAAAATTGATATCGAGATAAATGTAATTAATAAACTGATCATTGATCGATTTTGTTACTTTAGCACTATTTAAAATACGTCAAGAAATGGACCAAAATGAGTAGCATCAATGGCTTGTTAAAATGACAGTACAACTTTGGACGATTTTCAGGTTGTTAAGGCCCCAAAAGTGAACCGAGGAGGTATTGCAATCTGTTTTCCTCAGGTAAATCTACAAGTCTTATATTAAAAGTCGCTTATTTTGAACTAGAAGTAGATAGCAGAGTTGGGACTGTTTATACATGTAACTCATTGGCTCATTGTGCAGTTTAGTAATTGTGGTTCACTTGAGCAACAAGGATTTGCCAGAAACAAACTCTGGATTGTCGATAAAGCTCCTCCACCACTTCCTGCTGAATCTTCAGATGGATGTCCGTTTATTGATTTGCTACTGAAACCATCCGAAGAAGACCTCAAGAGTTGGCGTCACAGGTTCTAATTATTTTCAGTCTTTGTGAACCATTTATGATATCATTTTGGACCACAATTCCTTTTTTTTTTTATTGGCACATGTGGCTGATTGAGATCATTTTTTTCAGCTTTGAGCTTCGTCTTAGAGTCTGCCTTGGATTGAATGGCAACCTGACCTTAACATCCAGAGTCTGGAACAATAATGGGAAGCCTTTTAGCTTCTCATTTGCTTATCACTCTTATCTATCAGTTTCTGACATCAGGTATCAATAAAGTGTTCAGCTTTTTTAACCATAACTTTTCAATATTGGCTCTGCATAAATGCAAAATTGACTTTGACTACAATGTCATGTTATATGACAGCGAAGTGAGGATTGAAGGGCTTGAAACAATGCACTACTTGGACAACCTTTGTAATAAAGAACGATTTACTGAACAAGGCGCCATTACCTTTGAAGCAGAGGTAAATCTCAATTGTTAGTAACTTCTCATTTCAGTTGTATTTTAATGGCAATTTGAAAAAACGTTCCTGTTGGTTCTGTGTGGTATTTCAGTTTGATCGTGTGTATCTTGGGTCTCCAAATATGGTTGCTGTAATTGACCATGAAAGGAAGCGTACATATATGATAAGAAGCGAAGGCCTCTCAGATGTTGGTAAGATTGGTTTCTCATTACGTATTAATCAAGTATATTGTGTTTGACTTAATGTGTCAAATGTGGATCCGTTGCTGACTCTTTTGGTTTATGTTGTGTGTTTAGCGGTATGGAATCCTTGGGACAAAAAGGCAAAAGCAATGCCAGATATGGGATATGATGAATACAAACGGATGGTTTGCGTTGCTGATGCGGTGGTTACAAATCCGATTACTTTGAAGCCAGGACAACAATGGAAGGGCTGCTTGGAGATTAGTGCAGCACCCTCAAGTTTTAACAGCGAGGGTCTCTGTTATTGAAGTTGAGATGCCTAAAAAAGTGGCAATAGTTTTCTTTAGTTTTTAGTTGTTTTAGGATCTTGTGCTTTTTAGTGGTTATAAACTGAGCTGAAAGGTCACGTTTCTTTGGGGGTTTTTAGTTTTTGAATCCGACTTTCGCGTAATGCATGATGCTAGTCAAAGGAATTTGTGCTCCTCGACTGCATCAATAGGTGCTGTAATATAACAGAGTTCATGAGTATCAATCCCCTATGAACAAGGTCGTGCATCAATAGGTACTGTAATTAGCCAGGTCATTTTTTCTGCTCATTGGGTTTTTCTCAGGTGCTAAAACTTTAAAATCTAAATCTTATACTACAAATCATTACAATTTAATTGAACTTGTAGATTGTAAATCTGGAAAACTGAATTACTTTTATCTGTTACATGAACCATTAGGTTCTTTGTATCACACACAGTACTTTCTAATTTCTGCTAGAGGTCATAATTCGACAAGTAGAACTGCTGTGAAATATTTCTAAAAAAAGAGTTAAAACGCCATTCAAATGTTGTTTGTAATAAATAAGATCACATACTAACATTTTACCCAATGGACAAAAATGTTAGTATTATTAGATCAGTTACAGACATTTGTTGGAATCAAATTTGACATGATAAGTGTATCATGTGAGTCAATCTGACCCAAAACAATTTTGACCCTTTACAAAGTCATCTTTCACCATCCCAAATGGCTCAGCCGCGTTCGGAATTGCATTTTACGAGAGATTACACGGCCATTGCATAGACAGAAAATACAGTTTAACGCGTAATATGTTTTGCAAACGCAATCCGAAACACCCCTTAATTCAAGTTTCTAGGGGCAGTTTAGAAGAATTTTTACAAGCACTTGAGACGAAGTTATGTAGTATAGGATTTTTACAATTCAGATTCATCATGTAACGATCCTACATATGTTCAAGAGTTGCTTGAAATTCAAGCCAAGCACACCAAATTGCAAAAATAGGAATAATATTACGATTAACTCTATCAGCTTACAAAAAGCATTTACAACTTAACCTAAGTTAAAGCTTTAAACCACGCCGATTTTCTAGTTCTTTTGTGTTTTCTATCAAGACCTCCACAACCATCATCAAACATCATAAGTTGTACGTATAATAAAGGAACAACACTAAAATTGAAAATTCCACCTCACCTTTACCACATAAATAAAAGTAAACGTCACAATAAAAAAAAGTAAACGTTACATAAATAATTAAAAAAAAAAAACGTAAACTAATAGAAAATTCCACCTCACCTTTTCCACTTGCCTTCACAACTCGACACGTTCGCGTTCTTCTGAAGTCAAGTGACTAATAGACTGGAAATAGAACGCTTGTCTCTTTGACGTTGCTCCATCTCTCGGATTCTCAACTTTTCTCGCCTCAGTTCATTCTCATTTCATTTCTCTAAAACCGCTTCAATGTTTGATACCCTTTTGGTGTTGTACGGCTCGATGGCAGTTGTATATTCGTTGACCATCAACCTAGCCAACGCTTCCTGATTCACAAATCCTGCACTTGCTGATGACACCGCCCCTTTCTTCTTCAACGCTTTTGCTCTGTCCCTAGCCCATTGGACATCGAACTTCCTGCAAATCCTCTTCCTCATTGTCCCCAATTTGTGTATTCAAATTAAAACCATCCTGCACAGACGTCGACGTGTTGAATCCTGAACTTCCTGCAAATCCTTTTCCTCGTCGTCCCCAATTTCGTGTATTGTCACTTTAAAGTTCGGAAGTACCACCTCTTTCCATTTCGAACACTCCCTCAGGTCCCAGCAATGCACAAGTGTAAACTGGGTTCCATATTCAGCTTCATATTCTGAAAGTGCCGCTTTGAGGTATCCCCGTCTCTAGCTCCACTCATCCGATTGACATTATCGTACACACCACAAAATTCAACAACTTTTGGACGCACTGTCTTCCATTTCCCGTCTACCATATCGTAGGTCCGACATTGGGTTATAGGACTATCTATATGCATGCGCTCTAAAACCACATTCCAAAGCCTAGCTTCCTTTCTCGCATTATCAACAACGCTATCTTCGGATATACGAACCCAAGTTTTGCACAATGCAGTATCTTCTTCAGCAACCCATGGAGTAACCCTTATTACTTCATCGGCATTTCGATCCACCTTCTTTTGGCGTCTTTTTGTCACCTTCTTCATCACAACTAGAGGTGCTTCTTCGATGGAAGTAGGGATGGCAAAAAAAATCCGTACCCGACAGGGACCCGATCCCCAAACCCGATACCGGGGATGGGGATGGGGACGGGGAATCCCCGAATTATGAAACTGGGGATGGGGCGGGGATGGGGGTAACATAAATCCCCGACCCTGAACTTTTTAATGTACAAATACATATAAATTATATGTATATTAATACTAAATGTACATGTATATGTATATGTTAGTGAGTTTTGACAAGTATTATACTTGAGGTATATTTTTATGTATATGTAACATTTAATGGATCAAAATCATCAAATATTTTAAAATGTTAAGCACTACCTACGTATTATCCGACCAATTGTCCAAATGCATTCATTCGATGCACTCTATTTTTATATTATATGTGATGTTTCAATATATATAATGCTTTAAAGTTGATGGGGATGGGATTGAGAAACGGGGATGGGGATGGTAAATACGATCCTCGAAATTCCCCGCCCTGTTGCCATCTCTAGATGGAAGACTCCTTACGAATGGGAGCCATGGTTTTCGAAAATAGAGGTGAGTATATTTCGTCGAGATTAAAGTGACCAGTGGGAGACGTAGGTTGGTTTATACTTGGTTGTGATGACGAACATCCCATATGGTTTTGTGAGTAGTAGTTAGGGTTGTCGAATGGGAACACGTTTTGTTGTGAGAATTGGCTAAAAGTGTTTTGTTGGGATAATTGGCTAAAAGCATTTTGGTGAGGATATAGGTTTCGGTATGGTTTGGTTTTGGTAAGGTTGATTATAAAAGTATGATTATGGTCAAAAGTTGGTTTGTTGGTTTGACGGTGGAGCATTTCCGAGAGTGTATGTTCCGTCGGGTGTCGGGGGATTGCTTTCGGGAAGTGTTTCGTTGTTGAGGTTTTGTGTTATTGAGAGTGCTTTGTTGAGACATTTTGGTAGTAAGTTGAGAAGTAAAATGATATTACAAGAATGAAAGTATATAAAATGAGAAGTTGTGTTTAAAAATGTAGAAGTGGATTGCTAGAGGTATTTATAGATAAAAAATTGGGTAGTGATTTTTTTTTTTAAATCTTTTTTTCCTATGAAAAAAAAGAAATAAAAACTAATGCAACGGATAGTTTTTTTAAACGGGCCCACCATGGCACTGGTGTGTGCTTATTCACACACCTTTTTTTGTCCATTTTAAGACCAAAACAGACACAAACTAACCATAAAAGCCAAAGATATTGTGTTTTTGTGTTTGTGATCGTACAGGAACAGATAATTCAGAAATTGGCACAAATCAGGCCAAAAAGGACAAAAACGAGCACGAGTTTGGAAATCGTATCAAAAGCCAAAGCCGGGGAAGCAAATTATCATTTTTGAGCTCAGAATGTCAAAAAAATACCTTGGAGAATCACCAAATGCCAAAAATAGTCCTTGGAGCAAAAGTTTGCAAAATTGGCAGAAATTGTCCCTCAAGTTTGAAAATTGACAGAAATGGCCCCTGAGCATTGGATTTTGGAAGAAAAAGTCAACACTGGTCCTTGGAGTTCACAAATTGCCAAGTTTAGTCCCTGGGTGAAAGTTTTGAAGAAATTACACATTTGGCCCCTGAAGTTTCAAAATTGGCATGTTTGATCCCTGGAAAATTCAAAAAGTGGAAAATCTCAAATATGGTCCTTGTACTATTCAAGTTTGGCAAGTTTCATCCTTATGAATACTTTGGAAAAGTCACATTTCCAGCCCCTTGAATTTTTAGAAATGACAAAATTGGTCCTTGTGTAATTGCTATAACCAAACGGACCCTTGTAATATTATTGCACCAAAAACCATAGTCCAAATCCAAACACAACCATCACCAATCCAGTCCACACCCTCACCAGGCCCAAACCACCCACATCCCAACTTCCCATTTGAATATTAAAACGGGGTCAAACCCCGCGTTGACCAAACCCCTTCCCTCTCAAAACCACCATGGTTTGCTGCCCTCCCACTAGCACCATCACATCCCACCATGCCCACCACTCTTACCTAACATCACCTCCACAATAAATGCACCACCCCCTTGGCTGCTTAATAGTGTAAATTGCACTTTACAATTTTGGCGCCAAAATGCAATCAATGGCCAAGATCAATTTCAGAGATCCAAGGGTTGTAATTCGCGATGGGAAAGCCTCAGAGACTCAAGTGGAACTCCAAAAATCATTATAAAAGGAAAGAGAAAACAGAAGAAGGAGTAGTAGCTTAATTAGTAAAAAATAGAGTCGATTAGCTTAATTTGTAATCTCCATGTGAAATTTGTGGAAAACTAGAAGGGGGGTTGAATAGTTTTAGCGTTTTAAAATCTTTTTAACTTGTTTAGTTAGCTTTGAAACTTTCCGTTTGATCAAAGATATATGCACAAACACAATATATATAACATGCAAGTAAAGGAAAGAAACGATCAAACCACAACACGAGTATTTATCGTGGTTCGGCTACAAGGACTCTTTTTCCTTGCCCTACGTCCACGCCCCGAGTATCCAACTCGAGAGTTTCTTTCACTAGTCAACAAGCTCCTTTCACCGGCGAAGAAAACCTTACACGTCGCTTATACTTTTACCGACACAAAGCTAAATGTCGAGTTCTTTTACAAGGGCACAACCACTCCCGTTTAGTTCTTTTACTAGGGTACAACAACTCCCAACACTCTTTGTATTTTGAGGACTAAAATACTAACCACTCACTTCAGAATATACACAAACAAATGACGCGTAAACAACACGAGTTTACACAAAACTAAGCTACCAAGTCTTGCAACGTTGTGTTGGAAACTTGTAACTTTAGACGACCTTGTGAGCTTCTTTGCTACAAAAGGAAACTTCACATTTACAATGTTAAGATGTTAGAAAGAAAGATGAGTGTGTGTGTAAAAAATGATCTCAAGAGGTTAGCCAAAAATCAAGTTATGGCTTGGTATTTATAGCACAACAAACTGTGTGCTCGGCGGATCAGGCGGAACCCTCAAATGGGTTCCGCCCGTGTACCCCCAGGGTACCGCCGGGTCTGCAGTAGGTTTTTGCAATTACTCTTCAAACCAAACAAGGTCTTGTCACATAACTTCTATCAACCAAACAATGTCACATCACTTAAAGTAAGTCAAACATGATACTTGCAAGCAACATGAAAGCAAGTCAAACACATAACTTGCCATAAATACATAATGACAAAACTTGCCATAAATGTGATGTGACTATTTCTAATTTAAGAGATAAACTTGTGTTATGTTTTATGAAATGTAAAATGTAGCAAAAGTCTTGTTTATGCAAGTCTTAAAAACTAAGAATATGTTTTGCTTAAAACTAAAGTTTACGTTTTGTCGTTAACAAAACTTAGCGAAGATCGTAAAATATAAATAACGTTTTTAGGCGATATTTGTATTAACAATCTCCCCCTTTTTGTTGATGACAAAACATAAACTTTGTTTTTTAGTAACACACAAAATCTTGGTTTTTAAGACTTAAAAAAAATTATATTAACCTTGTTTTACTTAAGAGATGAAAAGCACATCAAGTATTGAAGGTTTAATATATTTCTCCCCCTTTTTGTCGAAACAAAAAGTAGAGTTAGCGAAGCGGAATAATCGCCATGCTCCCCCTTGGTCGATACTCCCCCTAAATGGAGTACCAATATGGGAAACATGGATTTTGGACCCTACAAAAAAATGGTTAGTTGGTGATATATAGTCAAGCTTGTAGTTACCACACACATTGCAACCACAATGACAACACAACATTGATCAACCAACAATGCACAAAAGTAAGTAGAAAGAAATTTCATTCCAAGTAAAATTTTGACTTATAAAAGTCAAAAGACAAGAAATGATAACTATTCTTCTACTTAGTGAACAAAAACTAAAAAAAAAATAACCAAGAAAATAAAAAAAATCCTACATTCCTAAGTTGGGGCAAACGGCCTCCAAGGGTTGTTTAGGATTTTTTGGGGTGGGAAAGTGCATCCAAACGTTCAATGACATGTTGGAATGCAAACAGGGTTTCATTTTGGAATTGGTGAAGCAAGGTTTTTATGCTTTCACCCATTTGCTCACAATTTGAGCAAACATGGGGATGGTTGGGTGAAAATGGGTTGGTTTTGGTTTCTTGGTTTAGGGGTTGGTTTGGTTTTGGTTCTTGGGTGGAGGGTGGATTTGGTATTGATTCAAGCAATGTGGTTTGAAATTCCATTGCTTGATGGAGTTGGTTTTCAACCATGCTTTGTATTTCCTCATAAGAAGGAAAGAAAGACTCATAGGTTTGGGGTTGAGAAGGTGGTGAAGTTGGGTGATCATGGTGTTCAAAATTTGGTTCTCCATAAAGAGGACCATGGATTTCATGGTAAATTGGGTGAAACAACAACGGTTTGGGTGGTTGGTACACTTGTTGTGGTGGTTGGTTAAGTTCAAGATCATCATCAAGATCAAGAATTGACCTTGGTGATTGGTTTGCAAAAGGTGGTGGTTGGGTATGTCTTGGTGGAAGATCATTTAAATCTTGGACATATGGGTGTGGTGATGTTGGAGGAGACCCAAAAAGTTCCATCGGTTCAATTTTTGGTAATGTTGATGGTGATGAAGTCTTTGATGGTTGAGTTGGAGCACTAGGTGGAGTTGGATCAATAGGTGATTTAGTAGGTGGTGGAGTGTGCTCATTTGGTTGTTTGGGTGATGGAGATGGAGAGGCAAGATTCAAAAAATGTTCATTTTTGATGGGTGAGGTGAATTCATTCGAAGATGAGGAGCTAATGTTGATGGATTGGTTTGACCATAGTGGTTTTACACTAATTCGGGCGGTTCTACGGATGGGTCGTGATGGTTGAGAGGTGTTTGTTGACTTGGTCATTGTTTAATATGGTTTAAAGTTTCAGAATTTGTGATGAAGAAGGTGTGGTTTGAGAGTGTTTAGGATGGTTTAATTTATAGTGATGAAGATTTGTGGGAAGGAGTGTTTGGATTTGATGTTAGTCCATACAAAAATGGTGGTTCCTAATGATTTGGAAAACTTAATTGTGGGTTGTCAAGTCATGGAAGTCAATCCAATGAAAATGGTGAAGTAAGAAGACAAGTTTTGCACTAAATGCTTAGTGGTTTTGGTGAATTTGTTTGATGGAAAAATCTCAGGGATTTCAAGGAGCCTTTAAAAGGGATCCTTCCTTTATGTGTGAAGGAGACTTGAGGTGGTTATGGCTATTTTTGAATTTTGGCGGGAAATGGGTTTGGGTGAGTTCTAAGGAATGCTAAGTATCTTAGTAAGCTAAACACATTGCAAGTAATGGATTTCTAGCTAAGAGGATTGGATTTTGGTGTTTGGATGTTGAAATGTTGAAAAGAAAAATAAAAATTCTGCAGTTCACTGGCGGCACCCTGGAAGAACACAGGCGGAACCCAAAATAGGGTGCCGTCTGGTCCGTTGGGCCAAACCTGGGTTGCCCAGATTTTGCATTGGCGGAACCCAATTTTGGGATCCGCCTGATCCGCCAGTACTGAAAAAGTTCACAGTCCGCGATTTTGACCCGCGAAACGATTTTCAAAATTTTCGAAAACTCTTGGAACTAAAAATATAATTCATACCTGGTTAGGAAATGCAAAAATTAGACATGTAGAGACTCATATCATAAGACTTTGACCGGGGGCTAGCGAAATTCACTAAACTTAGTGAAAAATTGATAATCATGAAAATTTGACAACTTGCCAAAAGTTGTCTTCCTGCAACATTGTTAGTTAAAACATGTTCCATAGTGTATCAAACATTGTACTAACACACAAATTCATCACAAAGATTGTTTAAACTACCAAATTGTTCCAATAGCACCTTGTGCCAAACACTCCTAACACACCCGCACTCATTGACGGTCCATCTTCTTCTTCATCTTCCCGAGGAATCTCCCGATGTTTTTGAACATCCCTTTTGTTTGCTTGAACTCCTCCGACTCATTTGGAATATCCGGAAGTTGGGAAAGGTATTCTAGAGGTGGGAGCCTAGAGTTTGGCAAATTGTCATCTTCACTCATTGAGGAAGAAGATGATGAGGTAGGAGGATGAGGACGTTTTTCTTGGGCTCTATACATTCTCTTATCACTTAGAGGGACAAATGTATGTGGAATGAGAGAGTAGTCAAGTTGAAGACGGTTAGGAGTTGGAGGAATGGGTGCAATGAACCTAAAGAGACGGGTCAAGAACATTCCATATGGCATAGCCGTTGTGCCATGCACGGGAATGTCGGCCATTCTCTTGGCCATGTAGTAAGCAAGATTGAAAGGTTTCCTAGTGGACAAAGAGTAGAGCATGTAGCATAGGCAAAGGTTGATATGGTCTCGGTTTCCTATGGTGCTTATAACATTGGCTCTAAGGACTTCCTCCCATTTCTTGAATTGGGGCAAGAGTTCATTAAGTTCCATTCCATATGGATCGTTATCGACCTCATTACCCGTTCGGGTTCTCCTAGTAGTGGTTGTCCTAACAAAGAGGTGGTTACGGAGTACATCTTTTGACACAAGTGGGGTATCATAAGAATGGAAACGGTCATCTAGGGTGTCAAGGGTTGAGAGGGAGTGCAAATCGGAGTAGATACAAGTACCTTGGTTTGGAATTCCTAGGATTTGAGCAAACTCCTCAAGAGTGAAGGAGTATAGATTTCCACTAACCCTAAAGTTGACGGATAAATAATCATAATCACCCGTGGATAGAGTGACGGATGCATAGAACTCAAGAATGAATCTAGGACAAATAGGCTCGTCTAAAGTCAAAAGACACTCAAAGTTGATTGTGGCAAATTCGGCATAAAGGTTTGTGCCTTCTAGGAAAGACGGGTCAATGGTTCTACCCTCATGGACATAGCGTTTTTCTAGGGCTTTGAAAATGTTGACTTGGTTTGGGGTAAGGCCTTTGGTTTTGTGGTGTTTTGGGAGGTACTTAATTGTGTCCTTATGGTCGTAATGGGTTAGAGGAGGCATGATGATACCTAGAACAACAAAAATTTCACATTTTAGTTTAAGTAAACTACTATTTTAATGTGGATGTTCTAGTGTGTGTCTATATGAAAACAATGTGGAGGTGCGGTTATCTTGACTCATTTTGATGCATCAAAAGTGTTTTATAATGCAAGTTTTGTTATAAAAACAAAAGATAACCCAAACACTCCTAGGTCAATGTAGCTTCATTTGAATGTACCCGAAAATACATATTGGTTGTGTATTCCCTTTAGCATTCAAGAGACATTATGCAAGTGATGTTTTGAACATAACGTTTTGATTTTGTATTCTCAATGTGAGACGAAAAAGTATTTGTCCTACTTGTGAGAAATTTTTGCAAGAATTTTACATGGGGTGGATTAGCAAACATGTTTACACTAAGTAAGAATGCAATTCCTAACTATGGGGAACATGATTAGTTTTGTTAAACACCTAATTTTATGCATGAATTTTACAAGTTTAATGCATAACCCCAAGTTTTTGTTTTTGTGCAAAAATAGAATTCCTAGACTCAGATCAGGATTGTAATCAAGTTAGAATACTTACAATGATGATGGATTAGTAATGTGATTGAATGGAAAACCAGAATTTCGTGGGTATGGTTGAGAGGAATGGTGAATAGTAACAGTTTTGGAAGTGGTGGTGTGAAATAATGGGTGTTTGGTTTAATATAAACTAATGGATTGATTCTGCAGGTCGACGGACACGGCGGATCCCAACTATGGGTTCCGTCCGTTATGGCTCAGGGTTCCGCCGACCCTGCTGAGAAAAATTGTTATGGATTTGTTTTGATTTTTGTGATTTTTGTCTAATGTCCAGAACTACAATGTAGGTTCCATGAGTCCTAAGCCTAGCCTAAGAAGGTTAAAAGGTTCACGTTTAAGAGGTTTGGTGAGAATGTTGGCTATGTTGTCTTCGGAAGAAACTTTCTCAATTGAGATATTTCCTTTTTGAACGTTGTCGCGAAGGAAATGATGACGGATTTCAATATGTTTGGTACGAGCATGTTGAACCGGGTTTTTGCTGAGATCAATGGCACCTTTGTTGTCACAAAGAATTGTGATGTCGTTGAGTTGAATTCCATAGTCGACAAGAGCTTGCTTCATCCAAAGAGCTTGTTGACATGCCTTTCCGGCCGAAACGTACTCGGCTTCCGTTGTTGAGATAGCAAGAGCCGTTTGCTTCTTTGAGAACCATGAGGTGAGACAATGTCCAACAAAAGTACAAATACCACTTGTGCTTTTTCTATCGACATAGTCACCGGCATGATCCGAGTCGGCATACACTATGGTGTCTATTCCCGTTCCTTTGGGATACCATAAACCTAAATGTGTAGTGCCCTTAATATACCTAAATATCCTTTTAACGGCTTCAAGATGGGTAGTTTTAGGATCTTCTTGAAAACGAGCACATAGACAAACACTAAACATAATGTCGGGTCTACTAGCCGTAAGGTAAAGTAGACTACCAATCATACCTCTATATTTAGTGCTATCTACGGATTCACTTTCCTCATCCTTGGTAAGTTTAGTTTCCGTGGACATGGGAGTTTTGATAGGTTTCGAATCTTCTAATCCAAATTTCTTAAGCATGTCCTTAATGTATTTAGATTGGTTAAAGAAGATACCATCTTCAAGTTGTTTAATTTGGAGTCCTAAGAAAAAGTTGAGTTCTCCCATCATACTCATTTCAAACTCGTCATGCATGATTTTTGAGAAATCCACACATAGTTCTTGACAAGTTGATCCGAATATAATGTCATCAACATAGATTTGGACTATGATAATATGGGAATCTTTCTTCTTAGTGAAGAGAGTATTATCAACTAAGCCCATGGTGTACTTATGGTCAACTAAGAAGGTTTTAAGTCGATCATACCATGCTTTTGGAGCTTGCTTAAGTCCGTAAAGAGCCTTTTTAAGTTTGTAAACATAATTAGGTTTTTCAAAATCGATGAAGCCCGGTGGTTGAGCAACATATACTTCTTCATTAATGACTCCGTTTAGAAATGCACTTTTGACGTCCATTTGAAAAAGTTTAAAATTATGTGCACACGCATAAGCAAGTAATATCCTAATTGACTCGAGCCTAGCTACCGGAGCAAAAGTTTCATCGTAGTCAATGCCTTCTTGTTGATTATATCCTTGTGCTACTAGCCTAGCTTTGTTTCTAGACACAATTCCATTTTCATCCATTTTATTACGAAAGACCCATTTCGTTCCAATTTATTGTTTGACTCTTTGGTTGAGGAACTAATGTCCATACATCATTCCTAACAAATTGGTTTAATTCTTCTTGCATTGCAATTACCCAAGATTCATCTTTAATGGCTTCATTAACATTCTTAGGTTCAATGGTTGACACGAAACAAAAGTAGTTGCTTTCATTTTGGACTTTTGATCTAAGTGTTCTTTCGTTAATGTTGCCTATGACACTATCTAATGGATGACTTTTAGATTCTTTGACATTAACAAGTTCTTTGTTTAATAGATCATCTTCCTTGTCATTACCTAAGATTTCTTGACTTTCAATTGCTTGGCTTTCAACTAAGTCATCATCTACCAAAGGTGATGTCTTAGAGGGAGGTGGACTTTCGTCAAATGTTACGTTCAACGATTCCTCGACTCTTAAGGTTTCCTTGTTTAAAACAATGTAAGCTTTACTATTTTGTGAATATCCAAGGAATACACCTTCATAAGACTTTGGGTCAAATTTGGTGAGATAATCCTTGGTGTTAAGAATGAAGCATTTACTCCCAAACACTCTAAAGTATCCTAATGTAGGCTTTTTACCTCTATAAAGTTCATAAGGTGTTTTATTCAAAAATCGTCTAATTAGGACTCGATTTAAAATGTACGTTGATGTGTCAACGGCATTACACCAAAACTTTTGTGGAATAGTTTGTTCATTAAGCATTGTTCTACTCATCTCTTGTAATGTCCGGTTTTTACGTTCTACTACACCATTAGATTGAGGAGTACGTGGAGCCGAAAAGTTATGAGTAATTCCATTATTATCACAAAATTTTCCAAATTGAAATTCATTATCAAATTCACGACCGTGATCCGTTCTAATAGACACAATATTAGATCCTACTTGATTTTGAATTTTCTTACTTAGAATCTCAAATTTATCAAAAGCTTCATTTTTACTTTTCAAAAACTTAGTCCAAGTATAACGTGAGTAATCATCAACTATGACCAAAGTATAGAAGTTGCCTCCATAACTTTGTATAGCGGATGGACCAAATAAGTCCATATGTAAAAGTTCTAGACATCTAGACGTAGACACCAAGTTTTTAGCCTTATGGCTACTATGGACTTGTTTACCGACTTTGCAAGCATCATAAAAGTGTTGGTCATATTTCAACTTGGGTAGGTTTCGAACTAAGTCTTTGGAGGAGAGGTTTTGGATAAGTCTCATGTTAGCATGTCCTAAACGTCTATGCCATAAAGTTGAAGATTCATCTAATGAGGTAAGACAAAGTTTATCTCTAGATGTAGAATCCAACTTCATGACGTATACGTTGTTCTTAAGGACACCTTTGGCTATGGTTATGCCATCTTTAAGTATTTTACTACCGTTCTCACTAAAAAGAACATTATACTTATTACGACAAAGTTGACTAATACTAAGGAGATTAAATCCTAAGTTATCAACATGAGCAACATCATCTATAGAAAGGGAGTCATGAGAGATTGTACCTTTTCCGATGATTTTGCTCCTAGCATTACTACCAAACGTAACATTACCTCCATCACATTTGTGATATGTTGAGAAGAGGCTTTTATTACCCGTCATGTGCCTTGAACAACCGCTATCCTTGATCCATTCATCCGGATCCAAACAAACTTTGAGGCACACCTATTTTATGAAAAACACTCAAACATTTGGTCCCCAATTTCTCATGGGTCCATTTTGGTTAAGCATACCATTAATTTGTCCCAAATATGAAAATAGAGCATAAGGGTTCCATGGCATGTAATTTGAGGTTTGGTAATGTCCAGGAGTGTTTTGGTTCCAAACATGTTGGTAGTTTGGTCGAGCATTGAAGTTGCTCTTTCGAAAGGGGCGTTTGGGAATTGGAGTCTTAGGTCTTGGTTGAGTAGTCTTAGCTCTAAATTCATTTTTACTAAGTCCTACTCCAGTTTTAAAGTCAGGTTTGGTTCCATTTTTATATGTAACTTTAACAAATTTAGAACGATCCGATGTGGATGGAGTTACTGCTGCAGCAGACCTGGCGGAACCCTCGGGGCCAACGGGCGGAACCCTATTTTGGGTTCCGTCTGGTCCGCGGGCTGCTGTAGCAGTTTTGTTTGTTTCATGTGTGTTCGTTTCTTGTTTCATTTGACCCTTAATGATTTCTACTTTCCTGAAACCTAGACCTGTTTTATCAAAAGGTGACTTTTGGAGTTTCATAATTTCATCCGCACATGAAATGCTCTTATCGAACTTTTTGAACTTTGTGGTTTGTTTGATTAGATCATTTTGAGTTATTTTAAGTTTCTCAACTTCAAGTTTAAGTTCCTCACATGATTTGCATGAGGTGTCAATACCTTTACTCTTTTCTAATCTCTTAGCTTTTTCTTTTAACTCATAAACTTCATTTTCTAAAAACTCCTTTTTAGTTTTTAAAAATTTATTTTTGTTTATGATTTTTAAGCTTAGCTCACAAAGTTTGTTATATTCATTTTGTAAAGTGTCATCATCAATAGAGGAGTAAGATGAGTCGGAGAGTACCTCATTTGAGTTGTGAGCCATGAGAGCAATATCATCGTTCTTTGGCTCATCATCATCTCCTTCATAGTCACTCCAAGCACCACCCACAAAAGCTTGTTGAGGCTTGCTCTTGGGTGGTTTTGGACATTCTCCTACAAGATGACTTGTGTCTCCACACCTATAACATTTTCGTTCAACTTTTCCTTTTCGATCATCACGATCTTTCCGGAAAGTTTTCTTGTCATCTTTAGGTTGTCTTACAAACTTCCCTCGCCTACGAAAGAACTTCTTGAAGTCTCTCACGGCCATAGCATATTCCTCATCATCACTATCCGAAGTAGATTCTTCATCATCACTTGATTGAACTCTAGCTTTCAAGGCAATGGACTTAACTTTTTCTTTCTTGCCTCTAACTAGTTCCGAATATTTTTCCATCACCATTTCATGAACTTTGAGGTTTCCAATTAGCTCATCAAGTGACATGCTTGAAAGATCTTTGGATTCTTCAATTGCCGTCACTTTTGCTCTCCACTTCGGATGGAGTGCTCTAAGAAATTTCCTGACAAAGTTCTTACTACAAAAAAATTCATCAAGTGCTTTAAGTGAAGTAATAATAGTGTTAAACCTAGCAAAAGCATTATCAATAATCTCATCTTCGGAAATAACAAATTGTTCATATTGTTGAACAAGAAGATCAATTTTGTTATCTTTAACTTGTGAGTTTCCTTGATGAGTGACAATTAAAGATTGCCAAATATCTTTGGCGGTTTTACACAAAAAGACTCTTTCATATTCTTTCTTAGGCAAAGCATTGTAAAGCATCATTTTAGCTTCATTATTTTTACCTATCAATTTCTTTTGATCATCATCTTTAATGTTAGTAACTATATTATCACCATCAACAATTATATACCATAAATTTATATCTTTAGATTTCACGTAAGTTTCAAAACGGTTTTTCCAATATATAAAACCATTTGCTTCAAAGAGTGGTGGTCTTTGCATAGATTGCCCTTCTTTGTAATTTTCAAAATCCATGGATTGTTTCAAGTTTTAAAACACAATATATTTTAAAAGCTTGAGTAACGTAGCTCTTGATGCCAATTGTGGAAAACTAGAAGGGGGGTTGAATAGTTTTAGCGTTTTAAAATCTTTTTAACTTGTTTAGTTAGCTTTGAAACTTTCCGTTTGATCAAAGATATATGCACAAACACAATATATATAACATGCAAGTAAAGGAAAGAAACGATCAAACTACAACACGAGTATTTATCGTGGTTCGGCTACAAGGACTCTTTTTCCTTGCCCTACGTCCACGCCCCGAGTATCCAACTCGAGAGTTTCTTTCACTAGTCAACAAGCTCCTTTCACCGGCGGAGAAAACCTTACACGTCGCTTATACTTTTACCGACACAAAGCTAAATGTCGAGTTCTTTTACAAGGGCACAACCACTCCCGTTTAGTTCTTTTACTAGGGTACAACAACTCCCAACACTCTTTGTATTTTGAGGACTAAAATACTAACCACTCACTTCAGAATATACACAAACAAATGACGCGTAAACAACACGAGTTTACACAAAACTAAGCTACCAAGTCTTGCAACGTTGTGTTGGAAACTTGTAACTTTAGACGACCTTGTGAGCTTCTTTGCTACAAAAGGAAACTTCACATTTACAATGTTAAGATGTTAGAAAGAAAGATGAGTGTGTGTGTAAAAAATGATCTCAAGAGGTTAGCCAAAAATCAAGTTATGGCTTGGTATTTATAGCACAACAAACTGTGTGCTCGGCGGATCAGGCGGAACCCTCAAATGGGTTCCGCCCGTGTACCCCCAGGGTACCGCCGGGTCTGCAGTAGGTTTTTGCAATTACTCTTCAAACCAAACAAGGTCTTGTCACATAACTTCTATCAACCAAACAATGTCACATCACTTAAAGTAAGTCAAACATGATACTTGCAAGCAACATGAAAGCAAGTCAAACACATAACTTGCCATAAATACATAATGACAAAACTTGCCATAAATGTGATGTGACTATTTCTAATTTAAGAGATAAACTTGTGTTATGTTTTATGAAATGTAAAATGTAGCAAAAGTCTTGTTTATGCAAGTCTTAAAAACTAAGAATATGTTTTGCTTAAAACTAAAGTTTACGTTTTGTCGTTAACAAAACTTAGCGAAGATCGTAAAATATAAATAACGTTTTTAGGCGATATTTGTATTAACAAAATTTTCAGTTTAAAACTTTGTATTGAGCCTTTTTATGATAATCTAAGTCTGTTTCAAAGTTCCAATTTCAGTTTAATTTCACAATCTCAGTTTATGCACTTTTCAAATTTCAAAAATCTCGTATAGTGTAGTTAGTGTTGATACATGATATTCTGGACTTCATAGGTCATATAAGCTCCATATATAGCTTATAAAAGCTATTAGTAACCTTAAAAACCAGTTTAGTTCATAAAAACCAAAAAAAAAAATAAATAAATAAATAAAAATAAAAAAAATCAGAAAAATCAAAGATAAATAAAAAAAATTTGCAGGTTGAAGGGATGATGGCTGGAGCATGGTTTATTTTAGATGGCTATGGGTTAGGACTCCATGGGGAGTATTAGGATTTGGTAATTGGTCCTTGGTTCATGGTACTTAGCAGGATTGCAATTTGTAAGGTTTTTCTTAATTTTCATAATTTACTGTTCCTTTGCTTATTATATGCTTATTTGTGCTTATTTATGTTTCTTAGATATAATTAAGTCATTCTGTATCTCAAAAACAAGTCTTGGTTCATTAAAACTCTTTGTGCTTAAAATCTCATTTCACCTGTCAAAATTGCATAAGTTGCTATTCTTGGTTTTAGTACTTGTACACCTTGTTTCTGTGTTCAAATAAGCTCACTAGATCATAATAAGTTGTTTGGAAGTAATTACAAAGTCTCAGGGAATCATTTGTTTCATAAACCAAAAATCAAAGAGTAAATCAGGTTGTTTGGATTTACCTGATTCTCTGTGTTCAGGGTTGGAGTTGTTGTTGTTTCTGGTTCATTTAAGTCACTTTAGGTCTCAATAACTTAGAACAATCATAAAAACCAACCCTCATTAAGTAAAAAGTCAAAATCAGTTTCCAATCTCATCACCTAGTTATCTGTTAGGATTTAGAGTATCAATTTCATTACAGTAGTTCATAACTTGGTCATCTAGCTTAATTTCACTTCAAATAAGCTTAATACAACATAATCAGTAAGTAGATTTGATCCAAAGTTCAATTTAGTCAACATAGCTCATAAATCTCAAAAGTCAAATTTGACAATTAGGCAGAAAGTCAGATCTTGTAGGAATTTTCATGATTTTTGTGTTTGAGATTAGGGTTTGATCTTTTTGGAAGTTAATGAGTACCAGCTAAACTTTAAAAATCCATTAGTGGCTTATTTTTAGGATTCTTCTTTCCAGCTTATTTGGGGTCTCATTTTAGGTTGCAGGGCACACATATGCCCTGCACCAGGGCACTTGTTCATTTAGCTTGATTTCATAAGCTCACACGGAGCTTATTTGTGGACCTCAGGGTTTGCTTCTTGGCTTTTTGGAAAGCCAATAAGCCCATCTTTAAGGTTCAGGACTTATTTCCTGCTTTCTAGCTTATTTGGTAGGGCTGTTTGTACCTTTTAGCTTGTCCATTTCATGATAGATACTGAGTACTCAATGTATGAGCCCAACTTCAATAACCTCTCTAGTGCTTATTAGTGGGACCTAGGGGTTAAGATTTAGCTTTTTCAAAAGCCCATAAGCTCAGCTTATTGAATGAAGTTTCACTTTGGACCCTTGTTCACCCTTGTGGGCCCCACATGGCCTGCAAGTTTGCCCTTGTGGCCTGTTTTGTACTCAGTTCTTGGACTTTGGCTTATTTGCTTCTTATAGCTTATTTCCTATGCTTATTTCTTCCCTTTTGCTTATTTCAAGTTCCTATTACCTGTTGGTAGCTTATTTTGCTTTGTGGAACCTTAGTGTAGTATTTTGAGTAGCTTTTTCACACCTCAAAGTCCTGATAAGCTTCAAACAACAACCTGTTAAGCACTTCTGTTTCCAAACTGCTTATTTCTAAGTTCCACAGCTTTTGTTTTCATTAAAGTTTATTATTTTCAGTATTTAAGTAGATTTGTAAAAGAAAAGACAAATTTAAAAGAAGTGATAGCTTCTATTTAAGCCATTTGGCTTATTGCTCAGCTTATTTAAAAATCAATTTTCATTTTTATAATTTTCTTAGGTTTCTAATATATTAAAATAATTTAGAAAAAAATTTCATAATTTTCTGAATTAATTTAGTATTTATAATAATTAAATTAAGTTTAATTAGTTTTAATTAAAAAGGCCAAATATTAATTTTCTTTCTGCTTATTTATAAGTAATAGTAGCTTTTTATATATTTCCTAGGTTCTATAATCAGTAAAGTATTTTTAGAAAAATTCTCAGAATTTTCACTGTTCATTTAGTATTTTTCATAATTAAATTAGTTAAAGTAGATTTTAATTATTAAATAAGTAAATAATTAGTAAATTAGTTTAAAAATAATTTTTATAAACTTTTTATAATTTTTTAGGATTCCTGTGATGGTTAATTAGTTTTTTAAAAATTTTCATATTTTTCTAAGTCATTTTAGTATTTTTCTTAAATTTAAATTAGATATAAATTAGTTTTTATTAATTATTAAATAGTTTAAATTAGTTTTTAATTAATAATCAATAATAAAATAATCAAAAATAATAATTTTCTTTTTAATTAAATTTTCTTTTAATAATAAGTTTGTAAAAGTTTCATTTTCACCCCCTGTAGTTTATTTTTGCTAAAAACTCACATTTTATTCGGTCTGTAACCATTTCTGATTTGTAATCTGTTTTACGTTTATACATATCTGTAATCCTGTGATTGTTTATACTGTTTCATTATCTTATCATCAAGCAATCAGTAGTGTAATAAAATCCAAATCATTATCTGTTACTGTTCCCAAATTACTGATTCCCACAGACGTTTCTAAAACACAATTTCAATCTCGTTGGGACTTAACGACCCGGGGATTTCCCTGTACTTCCACGGATTTTATATCTTGCACTTTCTCTCATACTGTTTGACCTGTTGACCACACCTGGTTGACTGGTTAGTTTGGGAGGTGATACGTGAGAATTGCGCCCTCGCAACAGGTTTTACCTCTCAAGGGATCTTGAGAAGCTTACAACCCCCACCAGGCAGTGTACCTGATCGTTGTAGTATAGTATAGTGACAAGTACCGGGAGATTGATCGTTCAACTCAGGAATAGTGTCACTAGGATTAGAAAGCCTACTAAACTAGGTCTAGAGGTGAGGGATGATTCTTTTTGTATTTTTATATTTTATGGAATGCAAATAAAATCTCGGGTTTTGAAGGAGTGGGCGGAATTAGTTGCTAGCCAAGTAACCCAATTAACTACTAATGCAATCAAAATAAAATAAAATAAATGAAAATTAAACTATTATGTGGAAAACTAGAAGGGGGGTTGAATAGTTTACCGCTTTTTAAATCCTTTTCAACTTGAATATCCTTTAAAAACTTTACGTTTGCTTAAAGATATAAACACAACGTTATATGTTTGATTATTTGAAAAGCTTTTCATGTGAATAACTATTCTAACTTTACTTGTTTCATACTTTGAAAAGCTTTACTTGTGATGATCCTAACTTTGCTTGTTTAGTTCTTTGAAAAGCTTTACATTTGTTTAAAGATATAAACACAACTTTACTTGTTAAATTCTTTGAAAAGCTTTATATGTGATTAGCTATTCTAACTAAACGACAACATGTAATAAGCAAAGATAAAGAAAGAAACGATCAAACCACAAAACGATTGTTTATCGTGGTTCGGCTACAAGGACTCTTTTTCCTTGCCCTACATCCACGCCCCGAGTTTCCAACTCGAGAGTTATAAGCACTAATCAACAAGCTCCTTTCACCGGCGGAGAAAACCTTTACAACGTCGCTTACACTTTTACCGACACTAAGCTAGATGTCGAGTTCTTTTACACGGGTACAACCACTCCCATCGTCGCTTACACTTTTACCGACACTAAGCTAGATGTCGAGTTCTTTACCAAGGGTACAACCACTCCTGTTAGTTCTTTTACAAGGGTACAACAACTCCCGACACACTACGTATTTTGAGGCCTAAAATACTAACCCTTCACTTCTACATACATGACACAAATGAGGTATAGACTACCAAAGCTTATACATGACCAAGTTAACAAGACATACAACTTTAGAGTTGAAGCTTGTAACTTCTTGAATGATCTTGTGAAGTCCCTAGCTACATAAGAGAATCACACAAGTCAAATGTTACTGAGTTAGTTGAGAGAGTATGTGAAAATATGTCCTAAAGAGGTGACTCAAAACTAACAAATGGTTTGGTATTTATAGCAAACCATTCTGCAGGTCTGGCGGATCAGGCGGAACCCTCAGATGGGTTCCGCCCGTGTACCCCCAGGGTTCCGTCAGGGCTGCAGTTGGTTTTGCAATAAATCTTCCAAACCAAACAAGGTCACATCTCATTATACCTAGTCAAACACAAGACTTGCAAGCAAACATATGGTTAGTCAAACACTCTTTCTTACCATAAATGTATATTGACAAAGCTTGCCCTAAATGTGATGTGACATTACTATTTTAAGAAATAAATGTGATGTGACAAGACACTTTCTAATTTAAGAAATAAAAACAATGTTTTGTTTAAAAGGAAATGTAAACCTTAGTTAAACAAGACTTAAACACTTAAAGTGATGATTTACTTATAGCTAAAGTTCATACTTTGTCATTAACAAAACTTAGCAAAGATCGTAAAATATAAATAACGTTTTTAGGCGATATTTGTATTAACAATCTCCCCCTTTTTGTTGATGACAAAACATAAACTTTATTTATAAGTAAGTCACTAGTTTTAGTGTTAAGTCTTATAAAGTTAGTTGATTGGCTCCAAACGGTCAACCTAATTGACCAGGGAATGGTCAACCAAGTCAAACTGCCTAGAATCAATCTCCGTTGAAGTATAGTGGCTTCCCCGGGTCGTTATGTCCCGACGAGGTGTGGATGGTATAAAAACGGGTTTGTGATCGGGTGAATTTGGACGGAAATGGGTATAAGTGAGTTGTGATTGATTACACTACTGAAACATAAAAGAAAATAGCTTAAGTAAGCTATATTAACAAGTACGTAAAACTAGAAAACCTAGATACGTTTAAAACCTAAAAACGCGTACGTTGAATTTAAATTTACGTAGACGTACAAAATAAAAAGTGAAAAGTGAAATCTGAAAACCCCCAGGGGGTAAAAATGACTTTTTTACAAACTAAAAGATAAAAGAAAATTTTTAGAAAAAGAAAATAAATTTTTACACTAATTAATTACTTAATATTAATTAATTACTAATTAATTCTAATTATTAATATTTAAATTACTTAAATACAATATAATATTATTTAAGTACTAGAAAAATGAAAGTAAAATTTCTAAAATTATAAAATAACTAAAAATAAGTTTTAAAATTAAAAATATGTATTTTTGTCTTTTTGTGAATTTTATATTAATTAATTACTAATTACCTAATTAAAATATTTTAAATTAAGAAAAATAGAAAATGAACAGTAACAATTCTAAGAAAATTCCTAAAATTATTTTACATTATATAAAAGCTAGGAAAAATATAAAAACTAGGTCTTGCTTTATAAAAACTAGTTATGCTATTTAAAACTTAATTATTAATTAATTACTAATAAAACTAAAATTAAATCTAATAAATACCAAATGATAAAATAAAAATCTGAAAAAATTACTAAAATTACTTTAATATAATAGGAATTTAAGAAAAATATAAAAAAGCTAAGTACTTAATAAAAATCTAAAAATGAAAAATAAAATTTAAATTACATTAAATAGAAACTATCACTTAAAAATAAATTGGATTTTTTTGATTTTTCTTTTGGAAACTTATTTTACAACTAAAAACACACAACTTTTGAAAAAACAAAATTTTTATAACTTAAAAATAAGCAAAATACAAGCTAAAAGGTGTGACAGTTGACTTTGTTTGACCAAGGCAAGAAATAAGCAAAAATGGGCTTAAGTGGGACCCACAATGGCTGATTCTGGTTCAATTGAGTGTGTTGGACATGTATGAGTAGGATTCAAGTGAATAAGCTCATAGAATAAGCAATAAGATCAAAATAAGCACTTCAAAAACCAAAAGCAACTCAGAAAATGGACAAAGTTTAGGGCCCAATCCAAGTGGGATCCACAGGTTTTAAAGTCAAACTTTTGGTCAATATTAAGAGCCTACCAGGGGGGGTTGAAAGAAGCTAAGTGGGGCCTGTGGGACCCACTGTGGTGGCCACAAACCACCACCAAAGTGGGTGGTGTGGTGTGGTAGCTGCTGATGCAAGGGACTCACTCCCCCTGCAAGCTACTTTGATTCAATGTGGGGCCCAATATAAAAATCTTAAAAATAAAGTGGGAATGGGAAATCAAAGTTGAGCTGGGATATAACAAGTATAAACAAGTTTCAGGCTCTGAATCATCCCACAAAATTCACAACAATTCATGCAATTTCTGGGATTTCCTGACAAGAGGTGAATTTGACTTTTGATATTTGAGCTTACTTTGACTTTAGTGAATTTTGATTGCTTCTACTGAACTTAAAACATGTTTCTAAGCTAAAACAAAGTTATTCTAACCTACATCTACAAGTTATGAGCTAGTGTGAATGATTTTGGGTCTTAACTGTGTGACAGTTAACAGTTAATGGGGATCATATGGTCATTTTGACTTTTAGTTGAAGCAACTTACTGATTTGCACTTGCCTAAGACTAATTATGACCAAAGTGACTTAACCACTCAAACACAACCTCAGAAATCATCTTTATACCAGCAAACTAACTAGATCCAAACACTCCTTTAAAAATTATTTTGACAGATTTAAAGAGAAAATTAATAATCTAAACCATAACACACATATGTAAACTTACACTAGGCTAAATCACATAGAAATAAACAGGATCAAACAACATTACATAACAACAACTGAAAAACTCAAATTATGCAAAGACAAATAGAAAGTTCCTTACAATGGATCCAATTTAAGAGCTGATGTGAACCAGGACCTAATTTCACTATCCTACTGCTCCCTTTGAGCTCTAGACCATATGCCACCCATCCTTGCAACTGCTTACTACATTTTCCTTCTTCTTCCACATATTTTTATTATTTTGAATTTCCTATTTCTCTTTTGTTTTCTTTTCTAATTTTTTTCTTTTTGTTTTGCTTTCTTTTCTTTCAAACCAACTTTAGTAAGCATCAAACATCAAATTGGACAAGGTAAACAATTCTTAGGTGAAATAAACAAGAACTTGGAACCTTAACTGAAAAACATAAGATTGAAATAACTTAAGATAATTTTCATTAAACTTGGAAATTTCGAATTACAATGAAGTTTAAAAACAGAGAAAGATACAAGAAACTGAGATTACATGATTAAAAATACACTAATGACTAAAATTACAACTACTAACTACTAAAAAACTAACTAACTCCACAGCTTCTCTCTTTTTCTTTTATAGCTCCTCATTAGGGTTTATGTGGCCCACTTGAGCTTTCCCAATTTGATTTGGAGCTGTTGGATCACTAGAATTCATCTTGGCCGTTTGTTCATTTTCGCGCCCAAATGGCTTTGGCGTTTTTCTATTGATAATTGATGCCAGTGGGTAGGCTTGGATTGTAGCATTTGTTTGATGCACCAAGGGGGAGGGAGTTAGAGTGTTGCAGAGGGTGAAAGGTTTAGGGGTGATGATGGTTTTGGCAGAGGTACAGGGATAAGGTGGAAGGAGGGAAGGATAGGGTGAGGAGTGGTGTTGACTAGATGTTTGACCCTGGGGTGGACTTTTTTGACCGGGTTATATTAACATGGGATTGGGCTTGGTGGGCTGTTTTTAGTGGATTAGTATTAGGTTGGGTTTGGTTTTGTTGTTGGGTGGTATTAATATCAAGGGTCCGTTTGTCTTGTAACTTAGAAACACCACAAGGACTAATTTTGTAATTTGGCCAAACTTGAGGGACTGAGATGTAAACTTCCAAAATTTATTATAAGGACCCATATTGACAATTTTGAATATTATAAGGACCAAAATTACAATGTTCCAAAATTTGAACCCCGAGGACCAAAATTGCAAAATTCCAAACTACGGGGACCAAACATGTAAATTTCCCAAACTTTCACACCCAAGGACTAAAAATGACTTTTGTAACTTCCCAAGGACCCAAAATGATTTTTCTATCAAAAATATCTCACCAGGGACCAAATTTGCCAAAGTTTGAAACTCCAGGGACTAATTTTGTAATTTTCCAAAACTTTTCCAATTTTTCACCAAAGGACAAAATATGACAACTTATGATTGTAAAAGGACCTTTGGTGATAATTTTCCATATTTTGAATGACCAGGGACTAGTTTTGTCATTTTATGAAAGTTGGGGGACTGAAACTGCCAATTTTGCAAACTTTGTACGTTTTTCAGTTGTTTTTGCTCATTTTGCATCTAAAACATATAAAACACAATTTTGAAATATTTTTAGTATTTTGATGCATTACTGAGTGTTTTTGTATGTTTTGCAGTTCAGATTTGTCCAAAAATGATGAGTGTTTGAGCACTCATCATTAGTATAAAAACTTGTTTTTGCAAAAATGAGGTGATAAGCACAAGTTTATATAAATTCTCCCCCTTTTTGTCAAAACAAAAAAAAGAGTAGCGAAGCGGAAGTAAGCACTTGCTACCCCTTGGACGATACTCCCCCTAAATGGAGTGCCAAGAGAGGAGACATGGATTTTGAACCTACAAGAAAAAGGTTAGTTGTCGCACAAGACAAGTTATGAAAGCATTTCATGTGTAAAACACAACTAAGAGTTGTGGAGCGGAATAATTTCATACTCATGCTCCCCCTTGAATATTTCTCCCCTAAATGGAGTATCAAGGAAGGAAAACATGGATAATGATCCTACAAAAAAAAATTAGTTTCTAACACACAAGATATATGTATGCTACCATAGCAAGGAATAGTTCACTCATCATACCCAAATGGTAAACAAACAATGCAAACCTTGTAGTAGAATGAAATTCATTTCATGTAAAATTTTGACTCTTAAAAAGTCAAAGACAAGAAATTTTGATGACACCATCCTACATCTAAAAATAAAGAAAAACTAAAAACAAACTAAGAACATGAAAAGCTACAAGGAAATCATCATTTTCCTTAATGAGAAACATTTTCCAAAAAACAAGGCTAAGATTGTTTAAGGATGAAAATGTGTGTTAGAGGTTGTAGCGGGCTTTATTTTGAAGGTTGAAAGGATGACACGGTTTTGGTTTGTTGGTTTAAATGGGAAACATTTTCCAAAAGAAACGATTTTGTTTCATTTTGGAGACTCTAAGGTTGAGGTGTGTGAGACAAGGCTTGTAGACGATCCAAAATGTGGTTTAGGATAAACCTCATTTCTTCGGATGGCTCACGAATTTCCGTTCGACATCCTTCACTAATGTGAGCGGTTCTTTCGCATTGTCCGCAACCATGGCGAGGAAAGTTTGGTGGAAGAGTGGTTTGGTTTGTTGGTGGTGGATGGTTTGAACTTGAAGGAGCAAAGGTGGATGGTTGAGAGGTGTTTTTGCTTCCTTCATTAGTTGATTGTAGCGTTGTTTGTAAAACCGTAATATGGTTGATTTGAGAGTTAACCATACGTTTGAATGCTTGAAGGTGGTTTAAATGAGTGTCAATCTCATCATTAGGGTTTGGAGGTTTTTCCCATATGGATGCTTCTATTTTCTTATAAGAAGAAAGTAGAGATTCAAATTGTTGGGAAGAGTCTTGTGGTGATGGTTGTTGTTGTTGTGGTTGTTGATTTTGAACAAAATGGCGAAAGCTTGGTTCGCCGGAAGGATTGCCATGAAGGTCTTTGTAAATTGGGTGAAACACAAATGATTCTGAGTGGGTATGCCCTTGATCATTTGGAAAAATGGATGGTCTAGCATAACGGTAAGCCAACCGTTCTATCATTGAGGGTTGATGGGGTTCATCATGTAGTTGTTCACTAGATTGTTGTTGGGTTTCCATTTGAGCAATGGTGTCAAAGAGTGATAAGGATGGTGGACTTGATGATTTGGATGATAGGTCTTCTAATGTTTCTAAATAAGGTAGTGGTGATGTTGGAGGTGTATGGAAAAGTTCCATTGGTGAAATTGTAGGTGATTGAGGTGATGAAATTTTAGTTGGTTGAGCTTGTTGAGAAGGTGATGTTGAATCACATGAAGGTCTAGTAGGTGAAGGAATGGTGGCTATGTTTGTGTAGCAATGTGTTGGAAATTGTGTTGAGGTAGTGATGTTAAGGAAATCTTGGATAGGTGAAGAAATGTTAAGAGAAGCATCACTTGAAGAAGATGAGCTTAACTTGACGGTTTTGTTGAAGCAACAAGGTTTAACACTAATCCTAGTGGTTTTTGAGAAGGATTTTGATGACTCGGATGATGTGTTGGATTTAGTCATTTCAAAGGTGTGGTTTTGATGTTTTGAGAGAAGAAGTTTTAATGGTGATGGTGTGATTTGAATTGTTGCAAAACTTTCAAATTTATAGGGTGGAGGAGATGTTGAAATGGGTGTTTGGATTTGATGTTCTACCACTCAAAGATTGAGGTTTCAAATGATTTACAAAGTTTTCATGAACATGTCAAATCATTGCATGTCAATCCAATGGAATAAGGTGGAGTGAAAGACCAACATATGCACTCAATGCTTTGTGATCATGGGATGTGATTTGGTTGAAAATGTTTCAATGGTTTGAAGGATCCTTTAAAAGGGTTCCTTGGGTTAGTTATGTTTGACTTTGAATTTTTTGAGGGAAGTGGCTTCCTAATTGTTTTAGGGAGTGAGAGTTGTTCTAATAAGGTTATTGGAGTTAATGGAAGATGTTTCTCACTTAGGATAATGGTTTTGACACTTTACAAGTTTTGGACTTAAGAAAAATGACAAATTTTCTGCAGGTGTCTGGCGGAACCCTCGCGGTACACAAGCGGAACCCATTTGAGGGTACCGTCTGGTCCGTTGGGCCAATTCTGGGTTTCCCAGAAAATACACTGGCGGAACCCAATTTTGGGTACCGTCAGATCCGCCAGGGCTGAAAAATTAGGCAGTCCGCGATTTTGACCCGCGAGACGATTTTCAAAATTTTCGAAAACTCCTAAAATCAAAAAGATAATGCATTTCTGGTTAGGCAATGCAAAAATTAGACACGTAAACATACATATCATAGGACTTTGACCTTGAGGTCGAGGATTTCACTATACTTAGTAAGAATTGCCATAAGCATAAAAAATTAACAAACATCTCAAACATTGTCATTATGCATAAAAGCTCATAACATAATCCAACAAACATACTGAAACATGAAAGTGAAAAACAATACAAATCACGTAGTTTAACACATAAAAGGTTCTAAAACATTCATAAGCCAAACACTCCTTAATCTTCTCACAACCGGTCTATCTTCTTATTGAGCTTGCTTAGGTACCTTCCAAAGCATTTGAACATTCCTTTGGTTTGCTTGAACTCTTCGGATGCATTGTCAATGACGGGAAGTGCTTGAAGGTATTCTAAAGGAGGTAACTTAGAGTTAGGAAGTTTATCGTCCTCGCTCATGTTGGATGATGATGATGATGGTGTAGGTGAGCGAGTACGTTTGCCCTTACCCTTGAAAACTCGTTTATCACTTAGAGGAACGAAAATGTGAGGAACGAGAGAATAGTCAAGGCGCATTCCATTATCGTTAGGATAAATGGGTGAGATTGCTCTAAAGAGGCGAGTAAGAAGCATTCCATACGGAAGAGCGGTTGTTCCAACTAAGGATATGTCGGCCATTCTTTTGGCTAGGTAGTAGGCTAAGTTGAATGGTTGACCGGTTGAAATGCTATAGAGCATGTAGCAAAGACATGTGCTGATATGATCTCTATTTCCTATGGTACTTATGACGTTAGCTCTAAGAATTTCTTCCCACTTCTTAAATTGTGGTTTAAGCTCATTGAGCTCCATCCAAAAGGATCCTTATCCACAATATTCCCCGAACGATTCTTTCTTGTGGTAGAGGTTCTAACGAAGAGATGTTCCTTAATTATTTCCTTACTAACTAGAGGGTTGTCGTATGGATAAAAACGCTCAATAGAATCAAGACTTGAAATGGGCCACTTATCCGTGTAGAGACAAGTTCCCTCATTTGGGACACCAAGAATGATAGCTAAGTATTTTAAATCTATGTAATGTGGTGTTTGATTGGTTGTGAAGTTTAATGATATCTTACCAACAACACTTGTGGAAAGGTTTACGGTTTCATAGAATTCTAGGATGAACCTAGGACAAATTGGCTCATCTATATCAAGGGGACAATCAAAGTTGATTGCGGCAAAGTTTTGGCGAATGGATGTTCCTTCTAGAAAGGATGGATCAATGGTTCTACCTTCGTGAACATAGCGTTTTTCTAGTGCCTTAAAGGTTTCTACTTGAATATTGTTGAGACCTTTGGTCATATGGTGTTTGGGCATGTACTTAAGGGTTTCCTTGTGATCGGATCTATTTGCGTGAGGCATGTTGATTCCTAGAAAACACAAAATTATATGTTAATGACTTTTAACAATGTGGATGTTCTAATATATTCCTATATGCAAACAATGTGGAGACTTGGTTATCTTGACTCATTTTGATTCCCAAATTGTTTTGTCTTGCAAGTTTTGTTATAAAAACAAAAGATAACCAACACTTTCCTAATTGAATGTGTCTTCGATTGAATGTACCCGAAAATACATATTAGTTATGTATCCCCTTTAGCATTCAAGAGATAGTATGCAAGTGATGTTTTAATGATGTTTTTCATTTGTTTTAACAATGTGGTGATGAATCATGTTCTAGTCTTGGATTGATTTTTGAAAGACAATGCACTTGGTGTGTTTGGCAAATCAAAGTAACAACAAAAGGGATACAATTCCTTAACTAATGGAAGACATGATTGGCTAGCCACCAAGTTTTTCATGAATCAAGAAGTTTTATGCATAAACCCTAAGATTCTAGTTAATGAATGTAAATAAGAATGTTATACTTGAATAAAAAATGCAATTGTGATTGGAACACTTACAAAGTTAGTTGGATTTGAAGAGATTGGATTGAAAGCCCAAAATTTCGTGTGGTTATGTGTTTTTGAGAGGGTGATGGCTGTTTGAAAGTGAATGATTAAGTTAAGAGGGTGTTTGGTTTTGAAATTAAGAATAAAACATTCTGTAGCTTTGGCGGACCAGGCGGAACCAAAAATAGGGTTCCGCCCGTATGGTTTGAGGGTACCGTGGGAGCTGCAGGGAAAATTCAAAAGGGATTGTCTTGATTTTTGTGGTTTTATCCTAATGTTCAAAACTAAGGTTTTAGGTCTTATGAGTCTTTGACTAAGCCTAGGGATGATGAATGCTTCTCATTCAAGAGGTTTTGTGAAAACATTGATAGAATGGTTAACGTTGTAGACTTTCTTAGTTAAGACGTTCCTCAATGAACGTTTTTACCAAGACTTTGATGATGGATCACAATATGTCAATTAAGAACATAATGGATTGAATTGTCGCTGAAGTCGATGCTTCCTTTGTTGAAGAGATAACAATGTTGATAAAAGAATTATGTTGTTGACGTGTATATGCTTGTTCAAGCAGAGCTTGTTGATGTGCTTCTCCATTCGAAACTAATTTGAGAACCTTACGTGTTTTGGAGAATCATTGGGTAAGTAAGTATAAAAGTGCAAGTACCACTTGTACTTTTCTTATCAACTTATTACCGGCATAATTCCATTTGGAATACACTATGGTTTCTATTCTCGTTCTTTTGGGATGCCATAATCCTAGTTGTGTAGTACCTTATGATGTATCCAAACAAGCTCAACTAAAGAGTTGTTTAAGGATCTTCTTTAACACAAGCACATAAATAAATGCTAAACATAATGTTGGATCTAATTGTTATGAGAACAAGTAGTCTTCCGAACATTTCTCTACGTTTAGTTTTACCTACGGATTTACTAATCTCATTCTTGATAAGTCATCAATAACTTAACCATTGAGAACAAGAGAGTAACTAGGAATGTCTTTAAGTTAAAATCCCTTGCTTTTGGAGCTTGCTTTTATTATCAAAACGACTTTCAAATATTGACACTTATAATCACATGATTACTTTGAAACATCTATTTCGTTTCCCTAGTTGTTTTACTCTAAATTCCAAAAACTGTTTTTGTTGAATTTGTTTAGACACAACTATGACCTATAAATCAAGTTTTATAATTTATGTCAATTTTGCTTGATTCAATATTTGACTCAAGGTGAGAAGATGTTATTTTGTACTTTTATTCTTAATGTTTTACACAACATTCTTGTCTTGACATCATTGGACTTTCGACTAAGTCATCATCTACCAAAGATGATATCTTAGAAGCAGGAGATTACTCGTTAAATGTTATATTCAACGACTCCTCGACTCTTTGAGTTTTCTTACTTAAGACACTATGAACTCTACTTGTTTTGAAAAAGTCCAAGAGGTACAACATCATAAGACTAAGTGTCACATTTGATGTGTAAATCCTAGATGTTGAAAACTCATTTTCTTCCACACATTCTAATGTATGCTAATGTGATTTATTTCACCTTGTGTGTTTTATGTGAGATTATCATAAAGGAGTGATCGAAGAAAAACACAATTTAAGACTCAAAGTATGGTGTTTGAGAATGTTGTTTAACAAAGGTTTGTTTTGCAAGCATCACAAAAGTGTTAGACATTTTAACACTTAGGAAATTCTTAGTTAGCTTACTTGTAAGCAAGAGTTGAGTGAGACTCACTCAAGAGTTTCTCGTGTTTATCTCTTGATGGTTAAAGAACCAACGCACCTTATATCTCCTACTAGTACTAATGACGAAATTCATTGTTGCATAGAATCTAATCTTAGTTATTACTAATAGCAAGTAAACACTTTTAGAGTATTACTAATAACACATATTCCAACACATAATTCTAGAAACAAGAGACAATCAAAGTCAGGTTTAAGTAATGCGTACCTTTTAAATTGCATAGAGATGCTATCAAGAGGATAAACACAACGCGTAAAATCTTGGTTTGACGACAGGCTTTGAAACTCAATTACTCATATATCCAAGAAGGTTAGACAATCATATAAAAGCATAGATCATGATAATCTTAATTCTTTTATCATGAGTTTCTATTAGAGATTGAATTATCTCTAAATCTCTCTTCTAGGTTTGACAAGTTTTACTTGCTTTGTTTTATTAGTTAATGGTGCTTTTGAGTTAAATCCTAATCCGGTTTTATCTTTAAACAACCTTTGACTCCTCAACAATCTTTCAAGAGATTTTGAGCTTTCATCAAATTTAACTAATATTTTTTCTTTCTCATATTGCTTTTTAATCTCATGTTTGTAATCTAGACATAATTAACATTCTAGATCAATTTCAACATTACTCACAATTCTAGACATTTTATCTTCTAACAAGATTTCCTTTTCAAAAATATTCTTAAAAGATTTTGAAGACTCATTGTTAAAGATAGTTTTCAGGTCTATGTTGCATAAACGTTTAGACTCATTTTCTAGTTTAGAGAACTCTAGGATAAATTTGTCAAAGCAAAAGTGTTTGGTTATAAAATGTACCTTGCTTGATGTTTTATCTAGTTGAGAATCACAAACCGGATGGTTGGCTTCATCTTCATCCGTGTTATTCCATGAATCGTAAGCAAGACCACAAAGAGCTCGACATGAGTAATCATCTTCACTTACACCTTCATTTAAAACATTTAAACTAGTAGTACATGTATTTATCACAACTAAATGTCTATCTATTAATATTTCTAAAACTTCTAATTCATATGTGAGATCAAATTGATCATCTTTGACTTGACATATTTCTTGATGAAAGTTTAACATATTTTTCCAAATATCATTAGCCGTTTGACAAAAATACATTCTTTCATATTTGGTACTAAAGCTTTATAAATCATTGTTTTAGCTTTAGTATTTTTATCAAGTTTAAGATAGTTATCTTGGTTTTCAAAAACTTGTTTTCTTTGGTTTGAAATCACCAAAAGAAATAATATGCCAAAGATTTTGATCAATTGATTTCACATAGTTTTCAAAATTACTTTTCCATTCAAGTAAGTTTTCTTTTTCAAATAGCGGTGGGTTTTGAATAGGTTGCCCTTCTTTGAGATTTTCAAAATCCATGGATCGATCCAAGTTTTAAAATACATTCTATTTTAAAGATCTTGAGTAACGTAGCTCCTGATGCCAATTGTGGAAAACTAGAAGGGGGTTGAATAGTTTACCGCTTTTTAAATCCTTTTCAACTTGAATATCCTTTAAAAACTTTACGTTTGCTTAAAGATATAAACACAACGTTATATGTTTGATTCTTTGAAAAGCTTTTCATGTGAATAACTATTCTAACTTTACTTGTTTCATACTTTGAAAAGCTTTACTTGTGATGATCCTAACTTTGCTTGTTTAGTTCTTTGAAAAGCTTTACATTTGTTTAAAGATATAAACACAACTTTACTTGTTAAATTCTTTGAAAAGCTTTATATGTGATTAGCTATTCTAACTAAACGACAACATGTAATAAGCAAAGATAAAGAAAGAAACGATCAAACCACAACACGATTGTTTATCGTGGTTTGGCTACAATGACTCTTTTTCCTTGCCCTACATCCACGCCCCGAGTTTCCAACTCGAGAGTTATAAGCACTAATCAACAAGCTCCTTTCACCGGCGGAGAAAACCTTTACAACGTCGCTTACACTTTTACCGACACTAAGCTAGATGTTGAGTTCTTTTACATGGGTACAACCACTCCCATCGTCGCTTACACTTTTACCGACACTAAGCTAGATGTCGAGTTCTTTACCAAGGGTACAACCACTCCCGTTAGTTCTTTTACAAGGGTACAACAACTCCCGACACACTACGTATTTTGAGGCCTAAAATACTAACCCTTCACTTCTACATACATGACACAAATGAGGTATAGACTACCAAAGCTTATACATGACCAAGTTAACAAGACATACAACTTTAGAGTTGAAGCTTGTAACTTCTTGAATGATCTTGTGAAGTCCCTAGCTACATAAGAGAATCACACAAGTCAAATGTTACTGAGTTAGTTGAGAGAGTATGTGAAAATATGTCCTAAAGAGGTGACTCAAAACTAACAAATGGTTTGGTATTTATAGCAAACCATTCTGCAGGTCTGGCGGATCAGGCGGAACCCTCAGATGGGTTCCGCCCGTGTACCCCCAGGGTTCCGTCAGGGCTGCAGTTGGTTTTGCAATAAATCTTCCAAACCAAACAAGGTCACATCTCATTATACCTAGTCAAACACAAGACTTGCAAGCAAACATATGGTTAGTCAAACACTCTTTCTTACCATAAATGTATATTGACAAAGCTTGCCCTAAATGTGATGTGACATTACTATTTTAAGAAATAAATGTGATGTGACAAGACACTTTCTAATTTAAGAAATAAAAACAATGTTTTGTTTAAAAGGAAATGTAAACCTTAGTTAAACAAGACTTAAACACTTAAAGTGATGATTTACTTATAGCTAAAGTTCATACTTTGTCATTAACAAAACTTAGCAAAGATCGTAAAATATAAATAATGTTTTTAGGCGATATTTGTATTAACATATTATACTAATGTGGTGGAAACAATGATGAGAAAAGTTGTGTTTACTTAGATTTCATTACTCCCTAAATATCTTTTACAGGTTTATTAGCTTGTTACAATTGTATGGATGACGGGTTATATTCCTTAATACCAGTCGTAGGGCCGTGTACAATATTCCCTAACTCTATAAGATCCTACTTCAATCCTATGTCGAGCCGTTAGAAGCTCCTAACATGGGATCATTAGAATTCTCTTACGCATTAAATACAACCAAAAATCGTAGTACACCTCCGATCATGTTTCTTAAGACGTTCAAGCAAGTTACCAATGGAAGTCTGCCAGTTTTCTTAAGCCTAACATCGAATACAATCATCTGTAACAATTATAAACAAACAATCAACCCATAATCAACATCTAGGTTTCACTACATCTAAGAAAACACAAGAAAAACCTAGCCTAGCATGTTAAAAAGAAGACAAGCGTAAGATATAATCACACAACACATAGACATATTGAATGATTTGAATAAGTACTTATCTTCAATTGAACATGGAAGAAACAAAGGGTTGAAACCCTTCAAATAGCTGGAAAATTCGTCTAGGGTTTTATTCCCTCAAAGTTGCACACCAAGTTCCCCCCATAAAATGAAAATTTGGAAAAATATATATAGACTATGCATCCTGACGGCGTCACGTGTTAGCCTCTGACGCCGTCAACTCGCCGCCATGATAAAATTCGTATTGCCTAGATCCATTCCTGACGCCGTCATGTGTAAATGAGCTCTGGGCCGTCACGTGTATTTGGACCCTGAAGGCCTAGGTGACGCTGTCAGGCCAATAAGCATAAAAACATTTTGGATCGTCACGTTATAATTTCCACATCCACCTCTTTTGTCACTTTTGACGCCGTCACTTGTAGAACCTTGACGCCGTCAGGTACTGTTCACAGCAAGGATTTTGAGAATTTGTCGTTTTCCTCACTTTTATGCTCCAAAAATGTCCAAAATGCTTCCTTTTCCAGATTTCTCTTCAAAAGTACCTAAAATGACAAAAGGAACGATTTAGGGCAATAATTGATCAAATAATCTCGAATTCGGGCTTAAATGACCCCTTAAAAGCGGTACACTTTTCGCCTCATCAGGAGAAGTCAGGCACCAATTCATATTCGGTAAAGATTTCACCTTTCGTCTCTTATTTTTTGCCTTGCGGCCGTGACACAAAACCCCCCCTAATGGGCTTGCCGTTGCTTGCCACCGACAGCTGGACCAGTCACTACAACTACTAACAAAATAATATAATACAACAAAAAAATAAATTACAAATACGTTTTTCACATCAATTTTGATGACACAAAAGAGCCTCGACCGATAGAGATTCAGGTGACCCATATGAAAAAGTATATCTCCTTGAAGAGTCCATATTTCTTGCTTATCACTTATCGAGATTCTTTTATTGTATTTCAAGTACTAGTATTATATATTCACGCCGGATGTAATAAGCCTTAAAATGTCTGTCGGCTCACTTTGAGGGACTAGTCTCAGTCAGTCTCCCTTATTACACAATCTCGGTCCCCATGTCAGTCGTCTCATCAAAATAGAGATGTGGGTCGGGCAGGCGACCGATCAACTTGTTTGTATGTTTGTGTGTGTGATTCTTTATTTAAAATGTATATATATATATATATATATATATATATATATATATATATATATATATATATATATATATATATATATATATATATATATATTATGTTCTTTATGGTGTGAGTCACCTTATTTGGTTATGAAGTAGTTTAGAAGAGAGAACGCTGAAGTACCAGAAGAGATGAAAGTTGTCTGGAGGTCCTTATTACACCCGGTATCAAGCATTCAAGGGGTTTAATATGTATTTTAAGGGCCCGTTTGGTTCATAGACGAGTTTATAATTAGGATTAGGATTAGAATTTGGATTTGGAATTGGTTTAGGATTTGATTTAATATAAGAGAGAGAAAATAATATAAAAAAATATTATGTATTAAATATTATTAGTTATAAAAATACATATTTAATTTATAACTGAAACTTTTTCATTATAAATAAAAAATAAAAACGAATTGAATATGAATGAGTGGTTAAGATTAAAATAGGGCCCACTCAAATTTGAAAAAGAACATGAAATGTCAATGGAATTTGTGTAAACATGGGCTTAATGCTTGGATTCTTAGATAGCAAATATTTAACTTTCATAGCTAATCTGACGGCCCACATGAAGTTACCAAACAATCTATTTTTACCATCAATCAAGTCCAACAGTCGAAAAGCCATCAACCAAACTGCCCCTAAGATCTTATTGGGTTTTTAAACTTATAACGTTGACATTTTGGTAGTTGATTTTTTTCTCACAAAGTCTTTTTCATACCTATTAAATTTTGAATTCCCCTAGTTAGATTATCATACTCAATCTACTAAAGAAATAAGTTATATGGCTAAATAGATCAGACGAAGTTCTTGTGTTTTAGGGTTTATCACAATTATCATATAATGCTATGTAATACCTATTGATGTGTTTCTAAAGAGTCACATTGTCAAAATTCTGATGTAAACAAAAGAAGTAGGGCTGAGAACCGAACCGACAAAAACTAATCCGAACCGAAACCGATTTGTGAAAAATATGAACCGATAACCGAACGAAGTGACTCGATTCGGTTCAGTTTTGTGTCGGTTCGAAAAACCGAACAAAAACTGAAAATCATTAGTATATAGAACCGAAACCGAATCGACTATGGTCGGTTCGGCTTGGTTTTTCGGTTCAGTTCAGTTTTCAATCTGCTTTGCTCGGCCCTACTTTAACGTCAAAACTTTTAATAACTTCTTTAAATTTCAAACAAATCAAACATATTACATGATCAAAATATTGTATTAAAAGATAATATAACATCTAATCCACGATTCAAAAAATTATCCAAATATCCATACCCAATTCTTACATTTCCTAATTATACAGATTTAAACTTAGAGTAAATTTTGCAACCAAAAAAGAAAATATCATTTACTATATATACACACACGTATTCCTAATTTTCACTATCTAAAAACACACTTTTTACCCCAAAAATATCCACAACCCAATTTCTTTTACAATCACTATTCTGCCACCTTCGTGTCATTCAAATAAACTACAGCTTCTCTGTATCTTTTACCTTCTTTTTTTTAACTTCTCCAATCTTGATCATAAGTATAATCTGCATTATATCTTCTTTTCTTGAAAACAAAGAAAATACTTTTTTCTTGAAGCAGTTTTAGCATTGTAAGTGAACTCTCCTCTTCTTCTTTACCAGTTTTTATAATCACATAACTTATATATTAATATCTTTACTTTTGTTATAAAATGCTTGTTGTTATGATATGAATGTTACATTGTTTATCAGTAACATGGTGGTATCTTATTTTAACTGTAGTAAAAAAGATTTAGGTGAAAATTTTTGGGTAAAATTTTTTGTTTTTTGTTTTTATTAAGTTCTTGATTTAGTAATGTGGGTTGTAATGCATGTATGTTATTGTTTTTGGTAGTTTAATGTGAAATATTCAAGAAATTAGTTACTGATATTTTTACTGTGGTAAGATTTTATAATTGTTAGGTTTTAGTCAGTAGGTTTTACTGTGGTAAATTTTGGATAAATATTTATGGGTTTTAGTTAGTTCTTGATTTGGTAATGTAGCTAGGTTGTGTTGCATGTTTGTTATTGAATATGATAGTTTATTGAGAGATGTTGATTTTTATAAATTCAAGAAATTTGGTAATGTAGGCTGTGTTGCATGTCTCATTCTTTACCAGTAACATTGAAATATGAGATCAGGTGAAAACTTTGGAAAATTTTTATGTGCTTGTTTTATTAAGTTGATTAGTAATGTGGGTTGTAATGCATGTATGTTATTGTTCAAGGGATTGATAGTTTAATGTGAGATACCGAGTTAATTAAATTCAAGAGATAGTAACATTGAAATTGTAATAATTATCTTGATATGTTATTTTTGCTGCAGTAACAAGATTTGATTAGGTAAAATTCTGGATAATATTTATGGGTTTTATTCAGTTCTTGATTTAGTAATGTGGGTTGTATTGCATCATGCATGCATATTATTAGTAGTTTAGTGTGAGATATTTGATTTACTTAAATACAGATTGCCTGCATTTAATATTTATACTTTTTAGTACATGAGTTGCTTGCTGCATTTGATATATGGTTGGATTCTTTTCTTAGGTGATAGTTCATGAGCAGTTTGCCAATTGGAACCACTTTCCATTTTTAGTAAGAAATTTGATGTTCTGAGAAGAGAGAGTTTGATTGGGAAAAGAATTGAATTAAAGTAGTTGGGGATTTTAAAGATTCTTCACAAGATTAAAAAAGGCACTGCTTTTTTTCACAAGAAAAATACTAAGAGTAATTGTACAAAAATTAGTTACACTTGGCACCACCTCTGAAATGATGTCGACATTTATCACGCGCAAAATGTGTCGTTAAGGGTTTATAAAAGCAAGCAGTTAAGGAACAGAGTGAATTGAGTTGTGCATTTTTTTCTGAGAAATAAGAAAATGGGCCATCCTGTGGTAGTTTCAGATTCCAAAATGGCCATTGAATGTGTGAAAGACTCGAAAGGGATAGATCAAATCGTGCTTCGGAATCCCCAAGGCGCTTCGGCTAAGGTCTGATCTTAACTATAAACCCCAAATTTTCGTTAACTCAAGATTTTGCCTTAAGTTTTGATAATTAGTAGTAGAATGTTTGCATCAATGAAGTGATTTCGATCTTAAGTTAGAATTGTTTACTGAATTATAAGTGATCGTTTTTTTCAGGTCAGCTTGCAGGGGGGGCAGGTCATTTCGTGGTGTAATGCTCGAGGCGATGAACACTTGTTCACTAGTAATAAGGTATCGATTTTCCCCTTTAATTATGTTGTCTTATAAGGCATTTTAAGAATCTTGATTGAATTCTTACCACTTTTAGTAGTTCAATTCGATCTTTTGTTGCCATTGTTTACTAAAAGTAGATAGATTGAATCAACCGATTAGTCATCCAAAGTGTTTTGTAGCAACTGATAATGATTTTGATTGTTTGGGGGGGAATTCATTAAATTTGAAGAAAATTGATATCGAGATAAATGTAATTAATAAACTGATCATTGATCGATTTTGTTACTTTAACACTATTTAAAATACGTCAAGAAATGGACCAAAATGAGTAGCATCAATGGCTTGTTAAAATGACAGTACAACTTTGGACGATTTTCAGGTTGTTAAGGCCCCAAAAGTGAACCGAGGAGGTATTGCAATCTGTTTTCCTCAGGTAAATCTACAAGTCTTATATTAAAAGTCGCTTATTTTGAACTAGAAGTAGATAGCAGAGTTGGGACTGTTTATACATGTAACTCATTGACTCATTGTGCAGTTTAGTAATTGTGGTTCACTTGAGCAACAAGGATTTGCCAGAAACAAACTCTGGATTGTCGATAAAGCTCCTCCACCACTTCCTGCTGAATCTTCAGATGGATGTCCGTTTATTGATTTGCTACTGAAACCATCCGAAGAAGACCTCAAGAGTTGGCGTCACAGGTTCTAATTATTTTCAGTCTTTGTGAACCATTTATGATATCATTTTGGACCACAATTCCTTTTTTTTTTATTGGCACATGTGGCTGATTGAGATCATTTTTTTCAGCTTTGAGCTTCGTCTTAGAGTCTGCCTTGGATTGAATGGCAACCTGACCTTAACATCCAGAGTCTGGAACAATAATGGGAAGCCTTTTAGCTTCTCATTTGCTTATCACTCTTATCTATCAGTTTCTGACATCAGGTATCAATAAAGTGTTCAGCTTTTTTAACCATAACTTTTCAATATTGGCTCTGCATAAATGCAAAATTGACTTTGACTACAATGTCATGTTATATGACAGCGAAGTGAGGATTGAAGGGCTTGAAACAATGCACTACTTGGACAACCTTTGTAATAAAGAACGATTTACTGAACAAGGCGCCATTACCTTTGAAGCAGAGGTAAATCTCAATTGTTAGTAACTTCTCATTTCAGTTGTATTTTAATGGCAATTTGAAAAAACGTTCCTGTTGGTTCTGTGTGGTATTTCAGTTTGATCGTGTGTATCTTGGGTCTCCAAATATGGTTGCTGTAATTGACCATGAAAGGAAGCGTACATATATGATAAGAAGCGAAGGCCTCTCAGATGTTGGTAAGATTGGTTGCTCATTACGTATTAATCAAGTATATTGTGTTTGACTTAATGTGTCAAATGTGGATCCGTTGCTGACTCTTTTGGTTTATGTTGTGTGTTTAGCGGTATGGAATCCTTGGGACAAAAAGGCAAAAGCAATGCCAGATATGGGATATGATGAATACAAACGGATGGTTTGCGTTGCTGATGCGGTGGTTACAAATCCGATTACTTTGAAGCCAGGACAACAATGGAAGGGCTGCTTGGAGATTAGTGCAGCACCCTCAAGTTTTAACAGCGAGGGTCTCTGTTATTGAAGTTGAGATGCCTAAAAAAGTGGCAATAGTTTTCTTTAGTTTTTAGTTGTTTTAGGATCTTGTGCTTTTTAGTGGTTATAAACTGAGCTGAAAGGTCACGTTTCTTTGGGGGTTTTTAGTTTTTGAATCCGACTTTCGCGTAATACATGATGCTAGTCAAAGGAATTTGTGCTCCTCGACTGCATCAATAGGTACTGTAATATAACAGAGTTCATGAGTATCAATCCCCTATGAACAAGGTCGTGCATCAATAGGTACTGTAATTAGCCAGGTCATTTTTTCTGCTCATTGGGTTTTTCTCAGGTGCTAAAACTTTAAAATCTAAATCTTATACTACAAATCATTACAATTTAATTGAACTTGTAGATTGTAAATCTGGAAAACTGAATTACTTTTATCTGTTACATGAACCATTAGGTTCTTTGTATCACACACAGTACTTTCTAATTTCTGCTAGAGGTCATAATTCGACAAGTAGAACTGCTGTGAAATATTTCTAAAAAAAGAGTTAAAACGCCATTCAAATGTTGTTTGTAATAAATAAGATCACATACTAACATTTTACCCAATGGACAAAAATGTTAGTATTATTAGATCAGTTACAGACATTTGTTGGAATCAAATTTGACATGATAAGTGTATCATGTGAGTCAATCTGACCCAAAACAATTTTGACCCTTTACAAAGTCATCTTTCACCATCCCAAATGGCTCAGCCGTGTTCGGAATTGCATTTTACGAGAGATTACACGGCCATTGCATAGACAGAAAATACAGTTTAACGCGTAATATGTTTTGCAAACGCAATCCGAAACACCCCTTAATTCAAGTTTCTAGGGGCAGTTTAGAAGAATTTTTACAAGCACTTGAGACGAAGTTATGTAGTATAGGATTTTTACAATTCAGATTCATCATGTAACGATCCTACATATGTTCAAGAGTTGCTTGAAATTCAAGCCAAGCACACCAAATTGCAAAAATAGGAATAATATTACAATTAACTCTATCAGCTTACAAAAAGCATTTACAACTTAACCTAAGTTAAAGCTTTAAACCACGCCGATTTTCTAGTTCTTTTGTGTTTTCTATCAAGACCTCCACAACCATCATCAAACATCATAAGTTGTACGTATAATAAAGGAACAACACTAAAATTGAAAATTCCACCTCACCTTTACCACATAAATAAAAGTAAACGTCACAATAAAAAAAAGTAAACGTTACATAAATAATTAAAAAAAAAAACGTAAACTAATAGAAAATTCCACCTCACCTTTTCCACTTGCCTTCACAAGTCGACACGTTCGCGTTCTTCTGAAGTCAAGTGACTAGTAGACTGGAAATAGAACGCTTGTCTCTTTGACGTTGCTCCATCTCTCGGATTCTCAACTTTTCTCGCCTCAGTTCATTCTCATTTCATTTCTCTAAAACCACATTCCAAAGCCTAGCTTCCTTTCTCGCATTATCAACAACGCTATCTTCGGATATACGAACCCAAGTTTTGCACAATGCAGTATCTTCTTCAGCAACCCATGGAGTAACCCTTATTACTTCATCGGCATTTCGACCGACCTTCTTTTGGCGTCTTTTTGTCACCTTCTTCATCACAACTAGAGGTGCTTCTTCGATGGAAGTAGGGATGGCAAAAAAATCCGTACCCGACAGGGACCCGATCCCCAAACCCGATACCGGGGATGGGGATGGGGACGGGGAATCCCCGAATTATGAAACTGGGGATGGGGCGGGGATGGGGGTAACATAAATCCCCGACCCTGAACTTTTTAATGTACAAATACATATAAATTATATGTATATTAATACTAAATGTACATGTATATGTATATGTTAGTGAGTTTTGACAAATATTATACTTGAGGTATATTTTTATGTATATGTAACATTTAATGGATCAAAATCATCAAATATTTTAAAATGTTAAGCACTACCTACGTATTATCCGACCAATTGTCCAAATGCATTCATTCGATGCACTCTATTTTTATATTATATGTGATGTTTCAATATATATAATGCTTTAAAGTTGATGGGGATGGGATTGAGAAACGGGGATGGGGATGGTAAATACGATCCTCGAAATTCCCTGCCCTGTTGCCATCTATAGATGGAAGACTCCTTACAAATGGGAGCCATGGTTTTCGAAAATAGAGGTGAGTATATTTCGTCGAGATTAAAGTGACCAGTGGGAGACGTAGGTTGGTTTATACTTGGTTGTGATGACGAACATCCCGTATGGTTTTGTGAGTAGTAGTTAGGGTTGTCGAATGGGAACACGTTTTGTTGTGAGAATTGGCTAAAAGTGTTTTGTTGGGATAATTGGCTAAAAGCATTTTGGTGAGGATATAGGTTTCGGTATGGTTTGGTTTTGGTAAGGTTGATTATAAAAGTATGATTATGGTCAAAAGTTGGTTTGTTGGTTTGACGGTGGAGCATTTCCAAGAGTGTATGTTCCGTCGGGTGTCGGGGGATTGCTTTCGGGAAGTGTTTCGTTGTTGAGGTTTTGTGTTATTGAGAGTGCTTTGTTGAGACATTTTGGTAGTAAGTTGAGAAGTAAAATGATATTACAAGAATGAAAGTATATAAAATGAGAAGTTGTGTTTAAAAATGTAGAAGTGGATTGCTAGAGGTATTTAAAGATAAAAAATTGGGTAGTGATTTTTTTTTTTAAATCTTTTTTTCCTATGAAAAAAAAAGAAATAAAAACTAATGCAACGGATAGTTTTTTTAACCGGGCCCACCATGGCACTGGTGTGTGCTTATTCACACACCTTTTTTTGTCCATTTTAAGACCAAAACAGACACAAACTAACCATAAAAGCCAAAGATATTGTGTTTTTGTGTTTGTGATCGTACAGGAACGGATAATTCAGAAATTGGCACAAATCAGGCCAAAAAGGACAAAAACGAGCACGAGTTTGGAAATCGTATCAAAAGCCAAAGCCGGCGAAGCAAATTATCATTTTTGAGCTCAGAATGTCAAAAAATACCTTGGAGAATCACCAAATGCCAAAAATAGTCCTTGGAGCAAAAGTTTGCAAAATTGGCAGAAATTGTCCCTCAAGTTTGAAAATTGACAGAAATGGCCCCTGAGCATTGGATTTTGGAAGAAAAAGTCAACACTGGTCCTTGGAGTTCACAAATTGCCAAGATTAGTCCCTGGGTGAAAGTTTTGAAGAAATTACACATTTGGCCCCTGAAGTTTCAAAATTGGCATGTTTGGTCCCTGGAAAATTCAAAAATTGGAAAATCTCAAATATGGTCCTTGTACTATTCAAGTTTGGCAAGTTTCATCCTTATGAATACTTTGGAAAAGTCACATTTCCAGCCCTTTGAATTTTTAGAAATGACAAAATTGGTCCTTGTGTAATTGCTATAACCAAACGGACCCTTGTAATATTATTGCACCAAAAACCATAGTCCAAATCCAAACACAACCATCACCAATCCATTCCACACCCTCACCAGGCCCAAACCACCCACATCCCAACTTCCCATTTGAATATTAAAACGGGGTCAAACCCCGCGTTGACCAAACCCCTTCCCTCTCAAAACCACCCCTTCCCTGGTTTATCTGCAAAACCACCATGGTTTGCTGCCCTCCCACTAGCACCATCACATCCCACCATGCCCACCACTCTTACCTAACATCACCTCCACAATAAATGCACCACCCCCTTGGCTGCTTAATAGTGTAAATTGCACTTTACAATTTTGGCGCCAAAATGCAATCAATGGCCAAGATCAATTTAAAAGATCCAAGGGTTGTAATTCGCGATGGGAAAGCCTCAGAGACTCAAGTGGAACTCCAAAAATCATTATAAAAGGAAAGAGAAAACAGAAGAAGGAGTAGTAGCTTAATTAGTAAAAAATAGAGTCGATTAGCTTAATTTGTAATCTCCTTGTGAAATTTTCAGTTTAAAACTTTGTATTGAGCCTTTTTATGATAATCTAAGTCTGTTTCAAAGTTCCAATTTTAGTTTAATTTCACAATCTCAGTTTATGCACTTTTCAAATTTCAAAAATCTCGTATAGTGTAGTTAGTGTTGATACATGATATTCTGGACTTCATAGGTCATATAAGCTCCATATATAGCTTATAAAAGCTATTAGTAACCTTAAAAACCAGTTTAGTTCATAAAAACCAAATAAATAAATAAATAAAAATAAAAAAAATCAGAAAAATCAAAGATAAATAAAAAAAATTTGCAGGTTGAAGGGATGATGGCTGGAGCATGGTTTATTTTGGATGGCTATGGGTTAGGACTCCATGGGGAGTATTAGGATTTGGTAATTGGTCCTTGGTTCATGGTACTTAGCAGGATTGCAATTTGTAAGGTTTTTCTTAATTTTCATAATTTACTGTTCCTTTGCTTATTATATGCTTATTTGTGCTTATTTATGTTTCTTAGATATAATTAAGTCATTCTATATCTCAAAAACAAGTCTTGGTTCATTAAAACTCTTTGTGCTTAAAATCTCATTTCACCTGTCAAAATTGCATAAGTTGCTATTCTTGGTTTTAGTACTTGTACACCTTGTTTCTGTGTTCAAATAAGCTCACTAGATCATAATAAGTTGTTTGGAAGTAATTACAAAGTCTCAGGGAATCATTTGTTTCATAAACCAAAAATCAAAGAGTAAATCAGGTTGTTTGGATTTACCTGATTCTCTGTGTTCAGGGTTGGAGTTGTTGTTGTTTCTGGTTCATTTAAGTCACTTTAGGTCTCAATAACTTAGAACAATCATAAAAACCAACCCTCATTAAGTAAAAAGTCAAAATCAGTTTCCAATCTCATCAACTAGTTATCTGTTAGGATTTAGAGTATCAATTTCATTACAGTAGTTCATAACTTGGTCATCTAGCTTAATTTCACTTCAAATAAGCTTAATACAACATAATCAGTAAGTAGATTTGATCCAAAGTTCAATTTAGTCAACATAGCTCATAAATCTCAAAAGTCAAATTTGACAATTAGGCAGAAAGTCAGATCTTGTAGGAATTTTCATGATTTTTGTGTTTGAGATTAGGGTTTGATCTTTTTGGAAGTTAATGAGTACCAGCTAAACTTTAAAAATCCATTAGTGGCTTATTTTTAGGATTCTTCTTTCCAGCTTATTTGGGGTCTCATTTTAGGCTGCAGGGCACACATATGCCCTGCACCAGGGCACTTGTTCATTTAGCTTGATTTCATAAGCTCACACAGAGCTTATTTGTGGACCTTAGGGTTTGCTTCTTGGCTTTTTGGAAAGCCAATAAGCCCATCTTTAAGGTTCAGGACTTATTTCCTGCTTTCTAGCTTATTTGGTAGGGCTGTTTGTACCTTTTAGCTTGTCCATTTCATGATAGATACTGAGTACTCAATGTATGAGCCCAACTTCAATAACCTCTCTAGTGCTTATTAGTGGGACATAGGGGTTAAGATTTGGCTTTTTGAAAAGCCCATAAGCTCAGCTTATTGAATGAAGTTTCACTTTGGACCCTTGTTCACCCCTGTGGGCCCCACATGGCCTGCAAGTTTACCCTTGTGGCCTGTTTTGTACTCAGTTCTTGGACTTTGGCTTATTTGCTTCTTATAGCTTATTTCCTGTGCTTATTTCTTCCCTTTTGCTTATTTCAAGTTCCTATTATCTGTTGGTAGCTTATTTTGCTTTGTGGAACCTTAGTGTAGCATTTTGAGTAGCTTTTTCACACCTCAAAGTCCTAATAAGCTTCAAACAACAACCTGTTAAGCACTTCTGTTTCCAAACTGCTTATTTCTAAGTTCCACAGCTTTTTTTTTCATTAAAGTTTATTATTTTCAGTATTTAAGTAGATTTGTAAAAGAAAACCCAAGAAAAGACAAATTTAAAAGACGTGATAGCTTCTATTTAAGCCATTTGGCTTATTGCTTAGCTTATTTAAAAATCAATTTTCATTTTTATAATTTTCTTAGGTTTCTAATATATTAAAATAATTTAGAAAAAAATTTCATAATTTTTTGAATTAATTTAGTATTTATAATAATTAAATTAAGTTTAATTAGTTTTAATTAAAAAGGCCAAATATTAAGTTTCTTTCTGCTTATTTATAAGTAATAGTAGCTTTTTATATTTTTCCTAGGTTCTATAATCAGTTAAGTATTTTTAGAAAAATTCTCAGAATTTTCACTGTTCATTTAGTATTTTTCATAATTAAATTAGTTAAAGTAGATTTTAATTATTAAATAAGTAAATAATTAGTAAATTAGTTTAAAAATAATTTTTATAAACTTTTTATAATTTTTTAGGATTCCTGTGATGGTTAATTAGTTTTTTAAAAATTTTCATATTTTTCTAAGTCATTTTAGTATTTTTCTTAAATTTAAATTAGATATAAATTAGTTTTTATTAATTATTAAATAGTTTAAATTAGTTTTTAATTAATAATCAATAATAAAATAATCAAAAATAATAATTTTCTTTTTAATTAAATTTTCTTTTAATAATAAGTTTGTAAAAGTTTCATTTTCACCCCCTGTAGTTTATTTTTGCTAAAAACTCACATTTTATTCGGTTTGTAACCATTTCTGATTTGTAATCTGTTTTACGTTTATACATATCTGTAATCTTGTGATTGTTTATAATGTTTCATTATCTTATCATCAAGCAATCAGTAGTGTAATAAAATCCAAATCATTATCTGTTACTGTTCCCAAATTACTGATTCCCACAGACGTTTCTAAAACACAATTTCAATCTCGTTGGGACTTAACGACCCGGGGATTTCCCTGTACTTCCACGGATTTTATATCTTGCACTTTCTCTCATACTGTTTGACCTGTTGACCACACCTGGTTGACTGGTTAGTTTGGGAGGTGATACGTGGGAATTGCGCCCTCGCAACAGGTTTTACCTCTCAAGGGATCTTGAGAAGCTTACAACCCCCACCAGGCAGTGTACCTGATCGTTGTAGTATAGTATAGTGACAAGTACCGGGAGATTGATCGTTCAACTCAGGAATAGTGTCACTAGGATTAGAAAGCCTACTAAACTAGGTCTAGAGGTGAGGGATGATTCTTTTTGTATTTTTATATTTTATGGAATGCAAATAAAATCTCGGGTTTTGAAGGAGTGGGCGGAATTAGTTGCTAGCCAACTAAACCAATTAACTACTAATGCAATCAAAATAAAATAAAAGAAATGAAAATTAAACTATTATGTGAAAAACTAGAAGGGGGGTTGAATAGTTTACCGCTTTTTAAATCCTTTTCAACTTGAATATCCTTTAAAAACTTTACGTTTGCTTAAAGATATAAACACAACGTTATATGTTTATTCTTTGAAAAGCTTTTCATGTGAATAACTATTCTAACTTTACTTGTTTCATACTTTGAAAAGCTTTACTTGTGATGATCCTAACTTTGCTTGTTTAGTTCTTTGAAAAGCTTTACATTTGTTTAAAGATATAAACACAACTTTACTTGTTAAATTCTTTGAAAAGCTTTATATGTGATTAGCTATTCTAACTAAACGACAACATGTAATAAGCAAAGATAAAGAAAGAAACGATCAAACCACAACACGATTGTTTATCGTGGTTCGGCTACAAGGACTCTTTTTCCTTGCCCTATATCCACGCCCCGAGTTTCCAACTCGAGAGTTATAAGCACTAATCAACAAGCTCCTTTCACCGGCGAAGAAAACCTTTACAACGTCGCTTACACTTTTACCGACACTAAGCTAGATGTCGAGTTCTTTTACACGGGTACAACCACTCCCATCGTCGCTTACACTTTTACCGACACTAAGCTAGATGTCGAGTTCTTTACCAAGAGTACAACCACTCCTATTAGTTCTTTTACAAGGGTACAACAACTCCCGACACACTACGTATTTTGAGGCCTAAAATACTAACCCTTCACTTCCACATACATGACACAAATGAGGTATAAAATACCAAAGCTTATACATGACCAAGCTAACAAGACATACAACTTTAGAGTTGAAGCTTGTAACTTCTTGAATGATCTTGTGAAGTCCCTAGCTACATAAGAGAATCACACAAGTCAAATGTTACTGAGTTAGTTGAGAGAGTATGTGAAAATATGTCCTAAAGAGGTGACTCAAAACTAACAAATGGTTTGGTATTTATAGCAAACCATTCTGCAGGTTTGGCGGATCAGGCGGAACCCTCAGATGGGTTCCGCCCGTGTACCCCCAGGGTTCCGTCAGGGCTGCAGTTGGTTTTGCAATAAATCTTCCAAACCAAACAAGGTCACATCTCATTATACCTAGTCAAACACAAGACTTGCAAGCAAACATATGGTTAGTCAAACACTCTTTCTTACCATAAATGTATATTGACAAAGCTTGCCCTAAATGTGATGTGACATTACTATTTTAAGAAATAAATGTGATGTGACAAGACACTTTCTAATTTAAGAAATAAAAACAATGTTTTGTTTAAAAGGAAATGTAAACCTTAGTTAAACAAGACTTAAACACTTAAAGTGATAATTTACTTATAGCTAAAGTTCATACTTTGTCATTAACAAAACTTAGCAAAGATCGTAAAATATAAATAACGTTTTTAGGCGATATTTGTATTAACAATCTCCCCATTTTTGTTGATGACAAAACATAAACTTTATTTATAAGTAAGTCACTAGTTTTAGTGTTAAGTCTTATAAAGTTAGTTGATTGGCTCCAAACGGTCAACCTAATTGACCAGGGAATGGTCAACCAAGTCAAACTGCCTAGAATCAATCTCCGTTGAAGTATAGTGGCTTCCCCGGGTCGTTATGTCCCGACGAGGTGTGGATGGTATAAAAACGGGTTTGTGATCGGGTGAATTTGGACGGAAATGGGTATAAGTGAGTTGTGATTGATTACACTACTGAAACATAAAAGAAAATAGCTTAAGTAAGCTATATTAACAAGTACGTAAAACTAGAAAACCTAGAAACGTTTAAAACCTAAAAACGCGTACGTTGAATTTAAATTTACGTAGACGTATAAAATAAAAAGTGAAATCTGAAAACCCCCAGGGGGTAAAAATGACTTTTTTACAAACTAAAAGATAAAAGAAAATTTTTAGAAAAAGAAAATAAATTTTTACACTAATTAATTACTAATTAATTCTAATTATTAATATTTAAATTACTTAAATACAATATAATATTATTTAAGTACTAGAAAAATGAAAATAAAATTTCTAAAATTATAAAATAACTAAAAATAAGTTTTAAAATTAAAAAAATGTATTTTTGTCTTTTGGTGAATTTTATATTAATTAATTACTAATTACCTAATTAAACTATTTTAAATTAAGAAAAATAGAAAATGAACAGTAAAAATTCTAAGAAAATTCCTAAAATTATTTTACATTATATAAAAGCTAGGAAAAATATAAAAACTAGGTCTTGATTTATAAAAACTAGTTATGCTATTTAAAACTTAATTATTAATTAATTACTAATAAAACTAAAATCAAATCTAATAAATACCAAATGATAAAATAAAAATCTGAAAAAATTACTAAAATTACTTTAATATAATAGGAATTTAAGAAAAATATAAAAAAGCTAAGTACTTAATAAAAATCTAAAAATGAAAAATAAAATTTAAATTACATTAAATAGAAACTATCACTTAAAAATAAATTGGATTTTTTTTATTTTTCTTTTGGAAACTTATTTTACAACTAAAAACAAACAACTTTTGAAAAAACAAAATTTTTATAACTTAAAAATAAGCAAAATACAAGCTAAAAGGTGTGACAGTTGACTTTGTTTGACCAAGGCAAGAAATAAGCAAAAATGGGCTTAAGTGGGACCCACAATGGCTGATTCTGGTTCAATTGAGTGTGTTGGACATGTATGAGCAGGATTCAAGTGAATAAGCTCATAGGATAAGCAATAAGATCAAAATAAGCACTTCAAAAACCAAAAGCAACTCAGAAAAGGGACAAAGTTTAGGGCCCAATCCAAGTGGGATCCACAGGTTTTAAAGTCAAACTTTTGGTCAATATTAAGAGCCTACCAGGGGGGGGGTTGAAAGAAGCCAAGTGGGGCCTGTGGGACCCACTGTGGTGGCCACAAACCACCACCAAAGTGGGTGGTGTGGTGTGGTAGCTGCTGATGCAGGGGACTCACTCCCCCTGCAAGCTACTTTGATTCAATGTGGGGCCCAGTATAAAAATCTTAAAAATAAAGTGGGAATGGGAAATCAAAGTTGAGTTGGGATATAACAAGTATAAACAAGTTTCAGGCTCTGAATCATCCCACAAAATTCACAACAATTCATGCAATTTCTGGGATTTCCTGACAAGAGGTGAATTTGACTTTTGATATTTGAGCTTTCTTTGACTTTAGTGAATTTTGATTGCTTCTACTGAACTTAAAACATGTTTCTAAGCTAAAACAAAGTTATTCTAACCTACATCTACAAGTTATGAGCTAGTGTGAATGATTTTGGGTCCTAACTGTGTGACAGTTAACAGTTAATGGGGATCATATGGTCATTTTGACTTTTAGTTGAAGCAACCTACTGATTTGCACTTGCCTAAGACTAATTATGACCAAAGTGACTTAACCACTCAAACACAACCTCAGAAATCATCTTTATACCAGCAAACTAACTAGATCCAAACACTCCTTTAAAAATTATTTTGACAGATTTAAAGAGAAAATTAATAATCTAAACCATAACACACATATGTAAACTTACACTAGGCTAAATCACATAGAAATAAACAGGATCAAACAACATTACATAACAACAACTGAAAAACTCAAATTATGCAAAGACAAATAGAAAGTTCCTTACAAGGGATCCAATTTAAGAGCTGATGTGAACCAGGACCTAATTTCACTATCCTACTGCTCCCTTTGAGCTCTAGACCATATGCCACCCATCCTTGCAACTGCTTACTACATTTTCCTTCTTCTTCCACATATTTTTATTATTTTGAATTTCCTATTTCTCTTTTGTTTTCTTTTCTATTTTTTTTCTTTTTGTTTTGCTTTCTTTTCTTTCAAACCAACTTTAGTAAGCATCAAACATCAAATTGGACAAGGTAAACAATTTTTAGGTGAAATAAACAAGAACTTGGAACCTTAACTGAAAAACATAAGATTGAAATAACTTAAGATAATTTTCATTAAACTTGGAAATTTCGAATTACAATGAAGTTTAAAAATAGAGAAAGATACAAGAAACTGAGATTACATGATTAAAAATACACTAATGACTAAAATTACAACTACTAACTACTAAAAAACTAAATAACTCCACAGCTTCTCTCTTTTTCTTTTATAGCTCCTCATTAGGGTTTATGTGGCCCACTTGAGCTTTCCCAATTTGATTTGGAGCTGTTGGATCACTAGAATTCATCTTGGCCGTTTGTTCATTTTCGCGCCCAAATGGCTTTGGCGTTTTTCTATTGATAATTGATGCCAGTGGGTAGGCTTGGATTGTAGCATTTGTTTGATGCACCAAGGGGGAGGGAGTTAGAGTGTTGCAGAGGGTGAAAGGTTTAGGGGTGATGATGGTTTTGGCAGAGGTACAGGGATGAGGTGGAAGGAGGGAAGGATAGGGTGAGGAGTGGTGTTGACTAGATGTTTGACCCTGGGGTGGACTTTTTTGACCGGGTTATATTAACATGGGATTGGGCTTGGTGGGCTGTTTTTAGTGGATTAGTATTAGGTTGGGTTTGGTTTTGTTGTTGGGTGGTATTAATATCAAGGGTCCGTTTGTCTTGTAACTTAGAAACACCACAAGGACTAATTTTGTAATTTGGCCAAACTTGAGGGACTGAGATGTAAACTTCCAAAATTTATTATAAGGACCCATATTGACAAGTTTGAATATTATAAGGACCAAAATTACAATTTTCCAAAATTTGAACCCCGAGGACCAAAATTGCAAAATTCTAAACTACGGGGACCAAACATGTAAATTTCCCAAACTTTCACACCCAAGGACTAAAAATGACTTTTGTAACTTCCCAAGGACCCAAAATGATTTTTCTATCAAAAATATCTCACCAGGGACCAAATTTGCCAAAGTTTGAAACTCTAGGGACTAATTTTGTTATTTTCCAAAACTTTTCCAATTTTTCACCAAAGGACAAAATATGACAACTTATGATTGTAAAAGGACCTTTGGTGATAATTTTCCATATTTTGAATGACCAGGGGCTAGTTTTGTCATTTTATGAAAGTTGGGGGACTGAAACTGACAATTTTGCAAACTTTGTACGTTTTTCATTTGTTTTTGCTCATTTTGCATCTAAAACATATAAAACACAATTTTGAAATATTTTTAGTATTTTGATGCATTACTGAGTGTTTTTGTATGTTTTGCAGTTCAGATTTGACCAAAAATGATGAGTGTTTGAGCACTCATCATTAGTATAAAAACTTGTTTTTGCAAAGATGAGGTGATAAGCACAAGTTTATATAAATTCTCCCCCTTTTTGTCGAAACAAAAAGAAGAGTAGCGAAGCGGAAGTAAGCACTTGTTACCCCTTGGACGATACTCCCCCTAAATGGAGTGCCAAGAGAGGAGACATGGATTTTGAACCTACAAGAAAAAGGTTAGTTGTCGCACAAGACAAGTTATGAAAGCATTTCATGTGTAAAACACAACTAAGAGTTGTGGAGCGGAATAATTTCATACTCATGCTCCCCCTTGAATATTTCTCCCCTAAATGGAGTATCAAGGAAGGAAAACATGGATAATGATCCTACAAAAAAAAAATTAGTTTCTAACACACAAGATATATGTATGCTACCATAGCAAGGAATAGTTCACTCATCATACCCAAATGGTAAACAAACAATGCAAACCTTGTAGTAGAATGAAATTCATTTCATGTAAAATTTTGACTCTTAAAAAGTCAAAGACAAGAAATTTTGATGACACCATCCTACTTCTAAAAATAAAGAAAAACTAAAAACAAACTAAGAACATGAAAAGCTACAAGGAAATCATCATTTTCCTTAATGAGAAACATTTTCCAAAAAACAAGGCTAAGATTGTTTAAGGATGAAAATGTGTGTTGGAGGTTGTAGCGGGCTTTATTTTGAAGGTTGAAAGGATGACACGGTTTTGGTTTGTTGGTTTAAATGGGAAACATTTTCCAAAAGAAACGATTTTGTTTCATTTTGGAGACTCTAAGGTTGAGGTGTGTGAGACAAGGCTTGTAGACGATCCAAAATGTGGTTTAGGATAAACCTCATTTCTTCGGATAGCTCACGAATTTCCGTTCGACATCCTTCACTAATGTGAGCGGTTCTTTCGCATTGTCTGCAACCATGGCGAGGAAAGTTTGGTGGAAGAGTGGTTTGGTTTGTTGGTGGTGGATGGTTTGAACTTGAAGGAGCAAAGGTGGATGGTTGAGAGGTGTTTTTGCTTCCTTCATTAGTTGATTGTAGCGTTGTTTGTAAAACCGTAATATGGCTGATTTGAGAGTTAACCATACGTTTGAATGCTTGAAGGTGGTTTAAATGAGTGTCAATCTCATCATTAGGGTTTGGAGGTTTTTCCCATATGGATGCTTCTATTTTCTTATAAGAAGAAAGTAGAGATTCAAATTGTTGGGAAGAGTCTTGTGGTGATGGTTGTTGATTTTGAACAAAATGGCGAAAGCTTGGTTCGCCGGAAGGATTGCCATGAAGGTCTTTGTAAATTGGGTGAAACACAAATGATTCTGAGTGGGTATGGCCTTGATCATTTGGAAAAATGGATGGTCTAGCATAACGGTAAGCCAACCGTTCTATCATTGAGGGTTGATGGGGTTCATCATCTAGTTGTTCACTAGATTGTTGTTGGGTTTCCATTTGAGCAATGGTGTCAAAGAGTGATAAGGATGGTGGACTTGATGATTTGGATGATAGGTCTTCTAATGTTTCTAAATAAGGTAGTGGTGATGTTGGAGGTGTATGGAAAAGTTCCATTGGTGAAATTGTAGGTGATTGAGGTGATGAAATTTTAGTTGGTTGAGCTTGTTGAGAAGGTGGTGTTGAATCACATGAAGGTCTAGTAGGTGAAGGAATGGTGGCTATGTTTGTGTAGCAATGTGTTGGAGAGGGTGTTGAAGTATCAAGATTAAGCAAATCTTGAAAGGTGATTACATTGGTATTGCAATGTGTTGAGGATGGTGTTGAAGTAGTGAGGTTGAAATCTTGGATAGGTGAAGAAATGTTAAGCGAAGCATCACTTGAAGAAGATGAGCTTGACTTGACGGTTTTGTTGAAGCAACAAGGTTTAACACTAATCCTAGTGGTTTTTGAGAAGGATTTTGATGACTCGGATGATGTGTTGGATTTAGTCATTTCAAAGGTGTGGTTTTGATGTTTTGAGAGAAGAAGTTTTAATGGTGATGGTGTGATTTTAATTGTTGCAAAACTTTCAAATTTATAGGGTGGAGGAGATGTTGAAATGGGTGTTTTGATTTGATGTTCTACCACTCAAAGATTGAGGTTTCAAATGATTTACAAAGTTTTCATGAACATGTCAAATCATTGCATGTCAATCCAATGGAATAAGGTGGAGTGAAAAACCAACATATGCACTCAATGCTTTGTGATCATGGGATGTGATTTGGTTGAAAATGTTTCAATGGTTTGAAGGATCCTTTAAAAGGGTTCCTTGGGTTAGTTATGTTTGAATTTGAATTTTTGGAGGGAAGTGGCTTCCTAATTGTTTTAGGGAGTGAGAGTTGTTCTAATAAGGTTATTGGATTTAATGGAAGATGTTTCTCACTTAGGATAATGGTTTTGACACTTTACAAGTTTTGGACTTAAGAAAAATGACAAATTTTCTGCAGGTGTCTGGCGGAACCCTCGCGGTACACAAGCGGAACCCATTTGAGGGTACCGTCTGGTCCGTTGGGCCAATTCTGGGTTTCCCAGAAAATACACTGGCGGAACCCAATTTTGGGTACCGTCAGATCCGCCAGGGCTGAAAAATTAGGCAGTCCGCGATTTTGACCCGCGAGACGATTTTCAAAATTTTCGAAAACTCCTAAAATCAAAAAGATAATGCATTTTTGGTTAGGCAATGCAAAAATTAGACACGTAAACATACATATCATAGGACTTTGACCTTGAGGTCGAGGATTTCACTATACTTAGTAAGAATTGCCATAAACATAAAAAATTAACAAACATCTCAAACATTGTCATTATGCATAAAAGCTCATACAAACATAATCCAACAAACATACTGAAACATGAAAGTGAAAAACAATACAAATCACGTAGTTTAACACATAAAAGGTTCTAAAACATTCATAAGCCAAACACTCCTTAATCTTCTCACAACCGGTCTATCTTCTTATTGAGCTTGCTTAGGTACCTTCCAAAGCATTTGAACATTCCTTTGGTTTGCTTGAACTCTTCGGATGCATTGTCAATGACGGGAAGTGCTTGAAGGTATTCTAAAGGAGGTAACTTAGAGTTAGGAAGTTTATCGTCCTCTCTCATGTTGGATGATGATGATGATGGTGTAGGTGAGCGAGTACGTTTGCCCTTACCCTTGAAAACTCGTTTATCACTTAGAGGAACGAAAATGTGAGGAACGAGAGAATAGTCAAGGCGCATTCCATTATCGTTAGGATAAATAGGTGAGATTGCTTTAAAGAGGCGATGATGAGGCGAAAAATGATCCGTTTTTAGGGGGTCATTTAAGCCCGAATCCGACTTTATTTGATCAAATATTGCCCTAAATCGTTCCTTTTGTGATTTTAGGTACTTGGAGAGTGAATTCTGGAAAAGAAGACATTTTGGACGTTTTTGGAGCATAAAAGTGAAGAAAACGGCAAAGTATCAATTTTCCATGCTGGAAGCACTAGGTGACGGCGTCAAGAGTTACACCCTGACGGCGTCAGATAGCAAGAATAAAATACCGTAGGTGGTGACGGCGTCAAAAGCCATCCTGACGGCGTCAAAGTCCCAAGAATAAAATACCGTAGGTGGTGACGACGTCACACAGGCCGTCATAAGGAGATCAAGGCCGTCCGAGGAAGTATTTGGCGGCGAAGTGATGGCGTCACATGTTTGTCTTGACGCCGTCAGCCCAGTTTTCCTATATATAGTTTTCTAGTTTTTTCATTAAAGAGAGAAGTTTTGGTGAAACCCTAAAGACGAATTTGGTGCATCTTTTACAGGTTTTTCAAGGGTTCCAAACCCTTGATACCTTGCATTGTAATTGAGATAAGTGTTCTTCTAATTCAATCAATATGTCTATGTGTTGGTTGTCTATATCTTGTTCTTGTCTCAATTCAATTATGCTAGGCTAGATCTCCTTTGTGTTTGCTTAGATTTAATGAAACCTAGATGTTGATTATGTGTTGATTACTTGTTTATTCTTGTTGTGGATGAATGATTTATATGTTAGGCTTAAGAAAACTGGCAGATCTCCAAATGGTAACATGCTTGAATGTCTTAAGAAACATGAACCGAGGCGTACTAGGTCTTTATTGGTTGTATTTAATGCATGAGCCATTGTTTACAATCCCTATAGTTGTGCTGGGTCATGGTGTAGGAGGAGATAAGAGCTCATAGAATTGGGGAGTTATGTATGCCACCCCATGAATGGTATTAAGGAATACGATCCGTCATCCATGCAATTATAACAAGTAATTAACGTGTAAAAGATATCTAGGGAGTAGTGAAGTCTAAGTAAACACAATTTCTCCAATTACTGCTCACAACCTTAGTATAATTAGTTTATTTTCATTTTTATTATTTTATTTTGATTGCATCTTAGCTTTGGGTTAGTTGAATAGCAACTAATTCCGCCCACTCTTTCAAAACCCGAGATTTTACTTGTTTTCATAAAAACATAAAAAGACAAAAATAATCATCCCTCACCTTTAGAACTAGTAAATTAGGCTTTCTAATCCTAGCGACACTATTCCCAAGCTGAACGATCAATCCACCGGTACTTGTCACTATACTATACTACAACGATCAGGTACACTGCCTGGTGGGGGTTGTAAGCTTCTCGAGATCCCTCGAGAGGTAAAGCCTGTTGCGATTCCCACGCATCAGGCGAGTAAGAAGCATTCCATACGGAAGAGCGGTTGTTCCAACTAAGGATATGTCGGCCATTCTTTTAGCTAGGTAGTAGGCTAAGTTGAATGGTTGACCGGTTGAAATGCTATAGAGCATGTAGCAAAGACATGTGCTGATATGATCTCTATTTCCTATGGTACTTATGACGTTAGCTCTAAGAATTTTGTCACAACTCGTAAAATCTGGTCTTTTCCCGAACTTTCAACATTTACTATTCATCGGTTACTATTCATCGATCACTATTCATCATTTTACTATTCATCATTTTTGAGGTCAGTTTGATATTCTGAGAAGCGTTTTAAAATTTTACTATTCATAAAACACTATTCACCTCCGGAGAAAATTTGTCATTTATACGTGGGTTGCGTCATTTTTGTAAACGTACGATTATCAACCTAATAAACGTTATCTTATGAACTATTATTTTGAATAATTGATCCGATAATCCCAACTATGGTCCTAACACATTTTTATACTCATAATAATAATATAAAAATTATATTATTAATTTACCCGATATTTTGGAAATTTATTTAACTTATATCGTACGCCTAAATTATTTACGACGGTTTTCGTAAAAACTAAACAATGATCACCCGAACACCCAATATTTATACCCAACATATTTTCACAATTTTTATAACTTTATTATGTCCCAATTAACTTTTACAACTTAGTCGTATTTTATTTTACCTCGTCACGATTTATTTTTAGTTAACTCGGTACCCGATAACACCTAATGCATACATAAAACTAACTAATACATACACTTTTGGGGACAAGATCCTTAATTAGCCCCCAACCTTCCCCATTTTTCTCACCAACTTAATTTAATGCTCACCAAACATTTGTCTAAGTATAAATTAAACTTTTCATCCATTTTAATCACAAAAATCATTTTTACTAAGGCAAGCAAACTTTTTCTCTTCTTTTCTCTTGGGGTGTGTTCGAACTAAGGTAATCAAGGAGCAAGGAGTATAAATTTTACAAGATCTTGGTATAAACTTGATCATATAGGCATCCTTGTTGGAGTTTTGAAATAAAAACTCAAGGATTAGTAGGTTTTTCATCATCTAAACTCCCTAAACCTTCAAGTAAGTTAACAAACTCATCTCTATAATTTTACCAAGTTCCTACAATGTTCATATCATTTCATACAAGGTTTACATGCATATGTTAGTATATACCACTCATTTATGTATATATTTAATTTTTGAACTCTAGAAATGGATTATAGTTAAATCCTTGTTAGATCCACTTGATTTGTGATGTTTAGGAACCCATGACACCCTAAGAAGGTGTATGGTAGGATTAGACTAGTTTTGTGGTGATTGAAAGTGGTTTGATTGAAGATGGAACTAGATTTAAACCTTGAAAATGGTTTTTGAACAAGTAAAAATACATGCTGTTCCATTTTGGTTTACCCAGAAAAATACGAATTTACACAGTAACCTTTGACAATTTTTCTAGAAAATACTTTCAAAAACGAAACTTTTGGCGAAAGAACGAACTAAAACGAGTTTATAACGAAGGAGATATGATTTTTGTAAATTTAACGACGAAAACTATTTTCTGAAAAACTGCATGCTGTTGGACGATTTTTGTTGGACAAATAGAGGCGTTAAACGTAACCTAGGGGAGCCGAGTTATCAAAAATATATTAGTACTTACTAAAACGAATCCGTGGATATAAAGAACGTAGAAAACGAGCTTAAAACGACCAAGATATACACTTTTGAAACTAGGCGAACTATATATATATATTTGACAACTTCTAATAGCATATATTCTATTAAGTTATGGAAACACTATAAATCAACGCCAACACTTATTTTCAAACTACGAGTGGTATAGGCTTCATGTGCATGTACATTCATCGCATCCCCTCATAATTTAAGTAGATCGTATCATTCGTTCATTATAGGTCGCGGTTAGAGATCGAACCTCATTTCTGTGTATCCACTTTTGTCGTCATTGCTATCGCTTCGAGGTGAGTCATAGCCCCTACTCTTTTAAATTGTTTTGTTAACTTTTTGGGGGAGAATACATGCTCGTTTTGACATGAATTACTACTTGACTTTTTGAACATTGTTTTGAACCTTGAACTATTATGAACTCATTTGACCTTATAACTTGTTTTGAACTATTGAACTTATCTTGACCTTTTGAACTTGACTTGAATTTTGAACTTGACTTAAACTTTTGACCCTAATGTACCGTACGTACTATGACCTAAAGTCTCACCTTATTGGTGGAGCGTTCTTAACCCTAAAGTCTCACCTTATTGGTGGAGCGTTCTTAACCCTAAAGTCTCGCCTTATTGGTGGAGCGTGCTAAGTCTCCCATGTTCGGAGCGTTCTTAATCTTATATAATAGTTGTATGATGTACTGTTCGTACATTCGCATTGTTCGACGCCTATTAGTAGTATGGATAGCGCTATTAGAGGTCGGCCAACCTCTCGTCCACCATGTTACGGGACGCATATTATTTAATTAGGGGCTTTGCATGGCATACATTATTATATAGGTGGTGCTTATATTGTGACTTATTGTGGACCACGGGTGCTTGACTATTAGACCTAAACTATTTAGCAGTGGGTTGTAAACACACAGGTTGCAAGGCTCTTATGGCGGGACTTGTAACTGAGTGGATTTACGATGCCTTTGCTGTGTGATCACTTTTCTATAAACTTTATTTGTTAAACAAACTCTATGAACTCACCAACCTCGTGTTGACACTTTAGCATGTATTTTCAGGTTTTAACCTATGGCACGCTACAGGAGGTTTTGGCAGGGCATGGCATGGTCATAGAAGACTCTGATTATTTATATGGGGACCGTTTTAAACTACTTTTAAGGGCCTACTTCCGCACTACTTTTAACGATGTAAATTCAACATTTTGATTAAACGATTTTATTCTAAATGATTAAAGTGAAAACCATTTTTGAACTTGTGTTGTGTTACCGATTGAGTTACACCCCAGCTACACGTATGCTTCCGCTGGACCCGATTTTGGGGGTGTGACAGATTGGTATCAGAGCTTTGGCTATAGCGAACTAAGTGTTTTTAAAACCTAGACTATAGCTACTTTTATGAAAAACTTAACCCTATGACCGTCACGTGCCTGCCTGCCAAGCTGAAGCCTCATTGTGGTTTGTTGCTGACTTAGGTGATGAGATTTGTGTCTCATTATCTGGTATATTATATTCACTTATTCTAGTTGATTTCTATCATTGTCTTTCATATGAGCATGTTCACGTATCATATATGTCACCGCGTTATGTTTTCCCTTGCATAGTTTCATCCTTTGACCTCGAGTTTGGTCACCTGCCTTAGTCTTTCTGTACGTCTTGGTAGTATAACTGAGCTGAGTATTTCAAAATTCATGGAACCTCGGTGGAATATAGACTAGTCACCTATATTCAACCCGGGATAGTGGGACATAGGCTGACTACCTATATCCGACTCAGAAATGAATTTTGCAACACTGAGAATGGTTATAATAAAATTCTGTCTGGATTGAATCCTCTACTCAATTTCCGAATGTTTCATTCATGTGTGTGTATACCCTCGTTGTCAAAACGCTTATACTTTTCATCACCTCGTAAACCGCCGCCTGGAAGAACGTCAACTAGTCATTTCATCTCATGAATCTTCACCTTTATAACACTTCGGAGACCAACGTTAACTGAACTTCGGGACGAAGTTCCTTAAGGGGTAGAGACTGTCACAACTCGTAAAATCTGGTCTTTTCCCGAACTTTCAACATTTACTATTCATCGGTTACTATTCATCGATCACTATTCATCATTTTACTATTCATCATTTTTGAGGTCAGTTTGATATTCTGAGAAGCGTTTTAAAATTTTACTATTCATAAAACACTATTCACCTCCGGAGAAAATTTGTCATTTATACGTGGGTTGCGTCATTTTTGTAAACGTACGATTATCAACCTAATAAACGTTATCTTATGAACTATTATTTTGAATAATTGATCCGATAATCCCAACTATGGTCCTAACACATTTTTATACTCATAATAATAATATAAAAATTATATTATTAATTTACCCGATATTTTGGAAATTTATTTAACTTATATCGTACGCCTAAATTATTTACGACGGTTTTCGTAAAAACTAAACAATGATCACCCGAACACCCAATATTTATACCCAACATATTTTCACAATTTTTATAACTTTATTATGTCCCAATTAACTTTTACAACTTAGTCGTATTTTATTTTACCTCGTCACGATTTATTTTTAGTTAACTCGGTACCCGATAACACCTAATGCATACATAAAACTAACTAATACATACACTTTTGGGGACAAGATCCTTAATTAGCCCCCAACCTTCCCCATTTTTCTCACCAACTTAATTTAATGCTCACCAAACATTTGTCTAAGTATAAATTAAACTTTTCATCCATTTTAATCACAAAAATCATTTTTACTAAGGCAAGCAAACTTTTTCTCTTCTTTTCTCTTGGGGTGTGTTCGAACTAAGGTAATCAAGGAGCAAGGAGTATAAATTTTACAAGATCTTGGTATAAACTTGATCATATAGGCATCCTTGTTGGAGTTTTGAAATAAAAACTCAAGGATTAGTAGGTTTTTCATCATCTAAACTCCCTAAACCTTCAAGTAAGTTAACAAACTCATCTCTATAATTTTACCAAGTTCCTACAATGTTCATATCATTTCATACAAGGTTTACATGCATATGTTAGTATATACCACTCATTTATGTATATATTTAATTTTTGAACTCTAGAAATGGATTATAGTTAAATCCTTGTTAGATCCACTTGATTTGTGATGTTTAGGAACCCATGACACCCTAAGAAGGTGTATGGTAGGATTAGACTAGTTTTGTGGTGATTGAAAGTGGTTTGATTGAAGATGGAACTAGATTTAAACCTTGAAAATGGTTTTTGAACAAGTAAAAATACATGCTGTTCCATTTTGGTTTACCCAGAAAAATACGAATTTACACAGTAACCTTTGACAATTTTTCTAGAAAATACTTTCAAAAACGAAACTTTTGGCGAAAGAACGAACTAAAACGAGTTTATAACGAAGGAGATATGATTTTTGTAAATTTAACGACGAAAACTATTTTCTGAAAAACTGCATGCTGTTGGACGATTTTTGTTGGACAAATAGAGGCGTTAAACGTAACCTAGGGGAGCCGAGTTATCAAAAATATATTAGTACTTACTAAAACGAATCCGTGGATATAAAGAACGTAGAAAACGAGCTTAAAACGACCAAGATATACACTTTTGAAACTAGGCGAACTATATATATATATTTGACAACTTCTAATAGCATATATTCTATTAAGTTATGGAAACACTATAAATCAACGCCAACACTTATTTTCAAACTACGAGTGGTATAGGCTTCATGTGCATGTACATTCATCGCATCCCCTCATAATTTAAGTAGATCGTATCATTCGTTCATTATAGGTCGCGGTTAGAGATCGAACCTCATTTCTGTGTATCCACTTTTGTCGTCATTGCTATCGCTTCGAGGTGAGTCATAGCCCCTACTCTTTTAAATTGTTTTGTTAACTTTTTGGGGGAGAATACATGCTCGTTTTGACATGAATTACTACTTGACTTTTTGAACATTGTTTTGAACCTTGAACTATTATGAACTCATTTGACCTTATAACTTGTTTTGAACTATTGAACTTATCTTGACCTTTTGAACTTGACTTGAATTTTGAACTTGACTTAAACTTTTGACCCTAATGTACCGTACGTACTATGACCTAAAGTCTCACCTTATTGGTGGAGCGTTCTTAACCCTAAAGTCTCACCTTATTGGTGGAGCGTTCTTAACCCTAAAGTCTCGCCTTATTGGTGGAGCGTGCTAAGTCTCCCATGTTCGGAGCGTTCTTAATCTTATATAATAGTTGTATGATGTACTGTTCGTACATTCGCATTGTTCGACGCCTATTAGTAGTATGGATAGCGCTATTAGAGGTCGGCCAACCTCTCGTCCACCATGTTACGGGACGCATATTATTTAATTAGGGGCTTTGCATGGCATACATTATTATATAGGTGGTGCTTATATTGTGACTTATTGTGGACCACGGGTGCTTGACTATTAGACCTAAACTATTTAGCAGTGGGTTGTAAACACACAGGTTGCAAGGCTCTTATGGCGGGACTTGTAACTGAGTGGATTTACGATGCCTTTGCTGTGTGATCACTTTTCTATAAACTTTATTTGTTAAACAAACTCTATGAACTCACCAACCTCGTGTTGACACTTTAGCATGTATTTTCAGGTTTTAACCTATGGCACGCTACAGGAGGTTTTGGCAGGGCATGGCATGGTCATAGAAGACTCTGATTATTTATATGGGGACCGTTTTAAACTACTTTTAAGGGCCTACTTCCGCACTACTTTTAACGATGTAAATTCAACATTTTGATTAAACGATTTTATTCTAAATGATTAAAGTGAAAACCATTTTTGAATTTGTGTTGTGTTACCGATTGAGTTACACCCCAGCTACACGTATGCTTCCGCTGGACCCGATTTTGGGGGTGTGACAAATTTCTTCCCACTTCTTAAATTGTGGATTAAGCTCATTGAGCTCCATACCAAAAGGATCCTTATCCACAATATTCCCCGAACGATTCTTTCTTGTGGTAGAGGTTCTAACGAAGAGATGTTCCTTAATTATTTCCTTACTAACTAGAGGGTTGTCGTATGGATAAAAACGCTCAATAGAATCAAGACTTGAAATGGGCCACTTATCCGTGTAGAGACAAGTGCCCTCATTTGGGACACCAAGAATGATAGCTAAGTCTTTTAAATCTATGTAATGTGGTGTTTGATTGGTTGTGAAGTTTAATGATATCTTACCAACAACACTTGTGGAAAGGTTTACGGTTTCATAGAATTCTAGGATGAACCTAGGACAAATTGGCTCATCTATATCAAGGAGACAATCAAAGTTGATTGGGGCAAAGTTTTGGCGAATGGATGTTCCTTCTAGAAAGGATGGATCAATGGTTCTACCTTCGTGAACATAGCGTTTTTCTAGTGCCTTAAAGGTTTCTACTTGAACATTGTTGAGACCTTTGGTCATATGGTGTTTGGGCATGTACTTAATGGTTTCCTTGTGATCGGATCTATTTGCGTGAGGCATGTTGATTCCTAGAAAACACAAAATTATATGTTAATGACTTTTAACAATGTGGATGTTCTAATATATTCCTATATGCAAACAATGTGGAGACTTGGTTATCTTGACTCATTTTGATTCCCAAATTGTTTTGTCTTGCAAGTTTTGTTATAAAAACAAAAGATAACCAACACTTTCCTAATTGAATGTGTCTTCGATTGAATGTACCTGAAAATACATATTAGTTATGTATCCCCTTTAGCATTCAAGAGATAGTATGCAAGTGATGTTTTAATGATGTTTTTCATTTGTTTTAACAATGTGGTGATGAATCATGTTCTAGTCTTGGATTGATTTTTGAAAGACAATGCACTTGGTGTGTTTGGCAAATCAAAGTAACAACAAAAGGGATACAATTCCTTAACTAATGGAAGACATGATTGGCTAGCCACCAAGTTTTTCATGAATCAAGAAGTTTTATGCATAAACCCTAAGATTCTAGTTAATGAATGTAAATAAGAATGTTATACTTGAATCAAAAATGCAATTGTGATTGGAACACTTACAAAGTTAGTTGGATTTGAAGAGATTGGATTGAAAGCCCAAAATTTCGTGTGGTTATGTGTTTTTGAGAGGGTGATGGCTGTTTGAAAGTGAATGATTAAGTTAAGAGGGTGTTTGGTTTTGAAATTAAGAATAAAACATTCTGTAGCTTTGGCGGACCAGGCGGAACCAAAAATAGGGTTCCGCCCGTATGGTTTGAGGGTACCGTGGGAGCTGCAGGGAAAATTCAAAAGGGATTGTCTTGATTTTTGTGGTTTTATCCTAATGTTCAAAACTAAGGTTTTAGGTCTTATGAGTCTTTGACTAAGCCTAGGGATGATGAATGCTTCTCATTCAAGAGGTTTTGTGAAAACATTGATAGAATGGTTAACGTTGTAGACTTTCTTAGTTAAGACGTTCCTCAATGAACGTTTTTACCAAGACTTTGATGATGGATCACAATATGTCAATTAAGAACATAATGGATTGAATTGTCGCTGAAGTCGATGCTTCCTTTGTTGAAGAGATAACAATGTTGATAAAAGAATTTTGTTGTTGACGTGTATATGCTTGTTCAAGCGGAGCTTGTTGATGTGCTTCTCCATTCGAAACTAATTTGAGAACCTTACGTGTTTTGGAGAATCATTGGGTAAGTAAGTATAAAAGTGCAAGTACCACTTGTACTTTTCTTATCAACTTATTACCGGCATAATTCCATTTGGAATACACTATGGTTTCTATTCTCGTTCTTTTGGGATGCCATAATCCTAGTTGTGTAGTACCTTATGATGTATCCAAACAAGCTCAACTAAAGAGTTGTTTAAGGATCTTCTTTAACACAAGCACATAAATAAATGCTAAACATAATGTTGGATCTATTTGTTATGAGAACAAGTAGTCTTCCGAACATTTCTCTACGTTTAGTTTTACCTACGGATTTACTAATCTCATTCTTGATAAGTCATCAATAACTTAACCATTGAGAACAAGAGAGTAACTAGGAATGTCTTTAAGTTAAAACCCCTTGCTTTTGGAGCTTGCTTTTATTATCAAAACGACTTTCAAATATTGACACTTATAATCACATGATTACTTTGAAACATCTATTTCGTTTCCCTAGTTGTTTTACTCTAAATTCCAAAAACTGTTTTTGTTGAATTTGTTTAGACACAACTATGACCTATAAATCAAGTTTTATAATTTATGTCAATTTTGCTTGATTCAATATTTGACTCAAGGTGAGAAGATGTTATTTTGTACTTTTATTCTTAATGTTTTACACAACATTCTTGTCTTGACATCATTGGACTTTCGACTAAGTCATCATCTACCAAAGATGATATCTTAGAAGCAGGAGATTACTCGTTAAATGTTATATTCAACGACTCCTCGACTCTTTGAGTTTTCTTACTTAAGACACTATGAACTCTACTTGTTTTGAAAAAGTCCAAGAGGTACAACATCATAAGACTAAGTGTCACATTTGATGTGTAAATTCTAGATGTTGAAAACTCATTTTCTTCCACACATTCTAATGTATGCTAATGTGATTTATTTCACCTTGTGTGTTTTATGTGAGATTATCATAAAGGAGTGATCGAAGAAAAACACAATTTAAGACTCAAAGTATGGTGTTTGAGAATGTTGTTTAACAAATGTTTGTTTTGTAAGCATCACAAAAGTGTTAGACATTTTAACACTTAGGAAATTCTTAGTTAGCTTACTTGTAAGCAAGAGTTGAGTGAGACTCACTCAAGAGTTTCTCGTGTTTATCTCTTGATGGTTAAAGAACCAACGCACCTTATATCTCCTACTAGTACTAATGACGAAATTCATTGTTGCATAGAATCTAATCTTAGTTATTACTAATAGCAAGTAAACACTTTTAGAGTATTACTAATAACACATATTCCAACACATAATGCTAGAAACAAGAGACAATCAAAGTCAGGTTTAAGTAATGCGTACCTTTTAAATTGCATAGAGATGCTATCAAGAGGATAAACACAACGCGTAAAATCTTGGTTTGACGACACGCTTTGAAACTCAATTACTCATATATCCAAGAAGGTTAGACAATCATATAAAAGCATAGATCATGATAATCTTAATTCTTTTATCATGAGTTTCTATTAGAGATTGAATTATCTCTAAATCTCTCTTCTAGGTTTGACAAGTTTTACTTGCTTTGTTTTATTAGTTAATGGTGCTTTTGAGTTAAATCCTAATCCGGTTTTATCTTTAAACAACCTTTGACTCCTCAACAATCTTTCAAGAGATTTTGAGCTTTCATCAAATTTAACTAATATTTTTTCTTTCTCATATTGCTTTTTAATCTCATGTTTGTAATCTAGACATAATTAACATTCTAGATCAATTTCAACATTACTCACAATTCTAGACATTTTATCTTCTAACAAGATTTCCTTTTCAAAAATATTCTTAAAAGATTTTGAAGACTCATTATTAAAGATAGTTTTCAGGTCTATGTTGCATAAACGTTTAGACTCATTTTCTAGTTTAGAGAACTCTAGGATAAATTTGTCAAAGCAAAAGTGTTTGGTTATAAAATGTACCTTGCTTGATGTTTTATCTAGTTGAGAATCACAAACCGGATGGTTGGCTTCTTCTTCATCCGTGTTATTCCATGAATCGTAAGCAAGACCACAAAGAGCTCGACATGAGTAATCATCTTCACTTACACCTTAACATTTAAACTAGTAGTACATGTATTTATCACAACTAAATGTCTATCTATTAATATTTCTAAAACTTCTAATTCATATGTGAGATCAAATTGATCATCTTTGACTTGACATATTTCTTGATGAAAGTTTAACATATTTTTCCAAATATCATTAGCCGTTTGACAAAAATACATTCTTTCATATTTGGTACTAAAGCTTTATAAATCATTGTTTTAGCTTTAGTATTTTTATCAAGTTTAAGATAGTTATCTTGGTTTTCAAAAACTTGTTTTCTTTGGTTTGAAATCACCAAAAGAAATAATATGCCAAAGATCTTGATCAATTGATTTCACATAGTTTTCAAAATTACTTTTCCATTCAAGTAAGTTTTCTTTTTCAAATAGCGGTGGTTTTGAATAGGTTGCCCTTCTTTGAGATTTTCAAAATCCATGGATCGTTCCAAGTTTTAAAATACATTCTATTTTAAAGATCTTGAGTAACGTAGCTCCTGATGCCAATTGTGGAAAACTAGAAGGGGGTTGAATAGTTTACCGCTTTTTAAATCCTTTTCAACTTGAATATCCTTTAAAAACTTTACGTTTGCTTAAAGATATAAACACAACGTTATATGTTTGATTCTTTGAAAAGCTTTTCATGTGAATAACTATTCTAACTTTACTTGTTTCATACTTTGAAAAGCTTTACTTGTGATGATCCTAACTTTGCTTGTTTAGTTCTTTGAAAAGCTTTACATTTGTTTAAAGATATAAACACAACTTTACTTGTTAAATTCTTTGAAAAGCTTTATATGTGATTAGCTATTCTAACTAAACGACAACATGTAATAAGCAAAGATAAAGAAAGAAACGATCAAACCACAACACGATTGTTTATCGTGGTTCGGCTACAAGGACTCTTTTTCCTTGCCCTACATCCACGCCCCGAGTTTCCAACTCGAGAGTTATAAGCACTAATCAACAAGCTCCTTTCACCGACGGAGAAAACCTTTACAACGTCGCTTACACTTTTACCGACACTAAGTTAGATGTCGAGTTCTTTTACACGGGTACAACCACTCCCATCGTCGCTTACACTTTTACCGACACTAAGCTAGATGTCGAGTTCTTTACCAAGGGTACAACCACTACCGTTAGTTCTTTTACAAGGGTACAACAACTCCCGACACACTACGTATTTTGAGGCCTAAAATACTAACCCTTCACTTATACATACATGACACAAATGAGGTATAGACTACCAAAGCTTATACATGACCAAGTTAACAAGACATACAACTTTAGAGTTGAAGCTTGTAACTTCTTGAATGATCTTGTGAAGTCCCTAGCTACATAAGAGAATCACACAAGTCAAATGTTACTGAGTTAGTTGAGAGAGTATGTGAAAATATGTCCTAAAGAGGTGACTCAAAACTAACAAATGGTTTGGTATTTATAGCAAACCATTCTGTAGGTCTGGCGGATCAGGCGGAACCCTCAGATGGGTTCCGCCCGTGTACCCCCAGGGTTCCGTTAGGGCTGCAGTTGGTTTTGCAATAAATCTTCCAAAACAAATAAGGTCACATCTCATTATACCTAATCCACGATTCAAAAAATTATCCAAATATCCATACCCAATTCTTACATTTCCTAATTATACAGATTTAAACTTAGAGTAAATTTTGCAACCAAAAAAGAAAATATCATTTACTATATATACACACACGTATTCCTAATTTTCACTATCTAAAAACACACTTTTTACCCCAAAAATATCCACAACCCAATTTCTTTTACAATCACTATTCTGCCACCTTCGTGTCATTCAAATAAACTACAGCTTCTCTGTATCTTTTACCTTCTTTTTTTTAACTTCTCCAATCTTGATCATAAGTATAATCTGCATTATATCTTCTTTTCTTGAAAACAAAGAAAATACTTTTTTCTTGAAGCAGTTTTAGCATTGTAAGTGAACTCTCCTCTTCTTCTTTACCAGTTTTTATAATCACATAACTTATATATTAATATCTTTACTTTTGTTATAAAATGCTTGTTGTTATGATATGAATGTTACATTGTTTATCAGTAACATGGTGGTATCTTATTTTAACTGTAGTAAAAAAGATTTAGGTGAAAATTTTTGGGTAAAATTTTTTATTTTTTTTATTAAGTTCTTGATTTAGTAATGTGGCTGGTAATGCATGTATGTTATTGTTTTTGGTAGTTTAATGTGAAATATTCAAGAAATTAGTTACTGATATTTTTACTGTGGTAAGATTTTATAATTATTAGGTTTTAGTCAGTAGGTTTTACTGTGGTAAATTTTGGATAAATATTTATGGGTTTTAGTCAGTTCTTGATTTGGTAATGTGGCTAGGTTGTGTTGCATGTTTGTTATTGAATATGATAGTTTATTGAGAGATGTTGATTTTTATAAATTCAAGGAATTTGGTAATGTAGGCTGTGTTGCATGTCTCATTCTTTACCAGTAACATTGAAATATGAGATCAGGTGAAAACTTTGGAAAATTTTTATGTGCATGTTTTATTAAGTTGATTTAGTAATGTGGGTTGTAATGCATGTATGTTATTATTCAAGGGATTGATAGTTTAATGTGAGATACCGAGTTAATTAAATTCAAGAGATAGTAACATTGAAATTGTAATAATTATCTTGATATGTTATTTTTGTTGCAGTAACAAGATTTGATTAGGTAAAATTCTGGATAATATTTATGGGTTTTATTCAGTTCTTGATTTAGTAATGTGGGTTGTATTGCATCATGCATGCATATTATTAGTAGTTTAGTGTGAGATATTTGATTTTATTAAATAAAGATTGCCTGCATTTAATATTTATACTGTTTAGTACATGTGTTGTTTGCTACTTTCATGCTTCATTTGATATATGGTTGGATTCTTTTCTTGAATTTTAGGTGATAGTTCATGAGCAGTTTGCCAACTGGAACCACTTTCCATTTTTAGTAAGAAATTTGATGTTCTGAGAAGAGAGAGTTTGATTGGGAAAATAATTGAATTAAAGTTGTTGGGGATTTTAAAGATTCTTCAAAAGATTAAAAAAGGCGATCCTTTTTTCACAAGAAAAATACTAAGAGTAATTGTACAAAAATTAGTTACACTTGGCACCACCTCTCAAATGATGTCGACATTTATCACGCGCAAAATGTGTCGTTAAGGGTTTATAAAAGCAAGCAGTTAAGGAACAGAATGAATTGAGTTGTGCATTTTTTTCTGAAAAATAAGAAAATGGGCCATCCCGTGGTAGTTTCAGATTCCAAAATGGCCATTGAATGTGTGAAAGACTCGAAAGGGATCGATCAAATCGTGCTTCGGAATCCCCAAGGCGCTTCGGCTAAGGTCTGATCTTAACTATAAACCCCAAATTTTCGTTAACTCAAGATTTTGCCTTAAGTTTTGATAATTAGTTGTACAATGTTTGCATCAATGAAGTGATTTCGATCTTAAGTTAGAATTGTTTACTGAATTGTAAGTGATCGTTTTTTTCAGGTCAGCTTGCAGGGGGGGCAGGTCATTTCGTGGCGTAATGCTCGAGGCGATGAACACTTGTTCACTAGTAGTAAGGTATCGATTTCCCTCTTTAATTATGTTGTCTTATAAGGCATTTTAAGAATCTTGATTGAATTCTTACCACTTTTAGTAGTTCAATTCGATCTTTTGTTGCTATTGTTTACTAAAAGTAGATAGATTGAATAAACCGATTAGTCATCCAAAGTGTTTTGTAGCAACTGATAATGATTTTGATTGTTTGGGGGGGGGGGGGGGGGGGGGGGGGATTCATTAAATTTGAAGAAAATTGATATCGAGATAAATGGAATTTATTAACTGATCATTGATCGATTTTGTTAGTTTAGTCACTATTTAAAATACGTCAAGAAATGGACCAAAATGAGTAGCGTCAATGGCTTGTTAAAATGACAGTAGGCCAATAGGTATGCAAATCCTGTTTTGGAATTGGGACACAACACCTTAATGTGTACAACTTTGGACGATTTTCAGGTTGTTAAGGCCCCAAAAGTGAACCGAGGAGGTATTGCAATCTGTTTTCCTCAGGTAAATCTACAAGTCTTGTATAAAAAGTCGCTTATTTTTAACTAGAAGTAGATAGCAGAGTTTAGACAGTTTATACATGTAACTCATTCACTCATTGTGCAGTTTGGTAATTGTGGTTCACTTGAGCAACAAGGATTTGCCAGAAACAAACTCTGGATTGTCGATAAAGCTCCTCCACCATTTCCTACTGAATCTTCAGATGGAAGTCCGTTTATTGATTTGCTACTTAAACCATCCGAAGAAGACCTCAAGAGTTGGCCTCACAGGTTCTAATTTATTTTCATTCTTTGTGAATCATTTTGGACCACAACTCCCTTTTTTTTTTTTTTTTTTTTTTTTTTTTTTTAAATTGGCACATGTGCCTGATTGAGATCATTTTGTTCAGCTTTGAGCTTCGTCTTAGAGTCTGCCTTGGATTGAATGGCAACCTGACCTTAACATCCAGAGTCTGGAACATTAATGGGAAGCCTTTTAGCTTCTCATTTGCTTATCACTCTTATCTATCAGTTTCTGACATCAGGTATCAATAAAGTATTCAGCTTTTTTAACCATAACTTTTCTATATTGGCTCTGCATAAATGCAAAATTGACTTTGACTACAATGTCATGTTATATGACAGCGAAGTGAGGATTGAAGGGCTTGAAACAATGCACTACTTGGACAACCTTTGTAAAAAAGAACGGTTTACTGAACAAGGCGCCGTTACCTTTGAAGCAGAGGTAAATCTCAATTGTTAGTAACTTCTCATTTCAGTTGCATTTTAATGGCAATTTGAATAACATTCATGTTGGTTCTGTGTGGTATTTCAGGTTGATCGTGTGTATCTTGGGCCTCCAAATATGGTTGCTGTAATTGACCATGAAAGGAGGCGTACATATGTGATAAGAAGGGAAGGCCTCTCAGATGTTGGTAAGATTGATTGCTCATTACGTGTTCATCAAGTATATTGTGTTTGACTTAATGTATCAAATGTGGATCCGTTGCTGATTCTTTTGGTTTATATTGTGTGTTTAGTGGTATGGAATCCTTGGGACAAAAAGGCAAAAGCAATGCCAGATATGGGAAATGATGAATACAAACGGATGGTTTGCGTTGCTGATGCGGTGGTTACAAATCCGATTACTTTGAAGCCAGGACAACAATGGAAGGGCTGCTTGGAGATTAGTGCAGCACCCTCAAGTTTTAACAGCGAGGGTCTCTGTTATTGAAGTTGAGATGCCTTAAAAAGTGGCAATAGTTTTTAGTAGTTGTTTTAGGATCTTGTGCTTTTTAGTGGTTATAAACTGAGCTGAAAGGTCACCTTTCTTAGGGGGTTTTTAGTTTTTGAATGCTACGTTCGCGTAGTCAAAGGAATTTGTGCTCCTCGACTGCATCAATAGGTACTGTAATATAACAGAGTTCATGACTATCAATCCCCTATGAACAAGGTCGTGCATAATACCAATAATTTTCAGGATAACAGAGTTTTTCCTTTCTGAACTAAAGATGGGCATGAGCCAGGTCATTTTTTCATGTGTAGTTTCTGCTCATTGGGTTTTTCTCATGTGCTAATACTTTAAAATCTAAATCTTATACAAATCATTACAATTTAATTGAACTGGTAGATTGTTTTATAGAAAACGTAATCACTTTTATCTGTTATATGAACTATTAGGTTCTTTGTATCACACACAGTACTTTCTAATTTCTTCTAGGGGTAATAATTCGACAAGTAGAACTGCTGTGAAATATTTCTAAAAAAAGAGAGTTAAAACGCCATTCAAATGTTGTATGTAATGAATAAGATCACATACTAACATAGGGGTGTTAATTAATCCAGTCGGGTTGGTCGGGTTCGGGTCATTTGGGTCGGTTCAAAGTCAGGTCAATTCTAAAAAAAACATACCCGAACCCGACCCTATTTGAACTCGGGTTGGTCGGGTTCGGGTCAAATCGGGTCGGGTCAAGTCGGGTTCGGGTCTGTGCAATTTATATAATCCCAAAATTTAATTTCTTAAATTTAGTAGTTAAAATCTTAAACAAGTAAAAAGGACATGTATAAATCACATAATTTTTTGTTGCATTTATTTGTCACCAGTAGGCTTGTTGCAGATTTGCAATTTGCAAATGTATAAATATTAAAAAACCACAAATGTAATGGAAATTTGTAAGTTGTAACCATGCAAATGCATGCAAGTATGCAACCATGCATGTTAACAATTAAGCTAATAATACCATGAAGTGTATGTATAACTAGTTATCAAATGAACACTTAAGTAGCATTTCTGTTGGAGATTTGCAGACTACTGCAGTAGTCTTATTGCAGATTTGAAAATTTCCAAGTTGCAACAAATTGAAATACTAATAACATATAATAATAGGAAAATAAAAAAGCATGACTACCATGACTTGACAAAGAGTGACTTAAAATAAACTCCCAAGACCTGGATCCATATTGCAACAATGCACATTACCATAAGTGTAGCCTACTAACTAGTAGCTACTAACGTAACCTGTGATATGACTATTTTGATATCAAATTGAATAAAAATGAGCTAAGTACACCAAATGGACTTAACTTGGGCCTATAATAAATAAAGAATAAGTACAGACGTAAGTTATAAGATCACGAAAAAAAAAAAAAAAAAAAAAAAAAAAACAACAACTCGGGTTAGTCGGGTTGACCCGAACCCGAATAGGCAAGTATTTTGAACCCGATACCCGACCCTAGTTCATACTCGGGTTAATCGAGTTGACCCGATTGACCTGAGTTAGATTTTGGAACCGAGTAACCCGACCCGATTATCCTTATTCGGGTTCGGGTCCGGGTCGGGTCGGGATTTATGACACCCCTACACTAACATTTTACCCAATGGACGAAAATGTTAGTATTATTAAATCAGTTACAGACATTTGTTGGAATCAAATTCGACATGATAAGTGTATCATGTGAGTCAATCTGACCCAAAACAATTTTGACCCTTTATTAAGTCATCTTTCACCATCCCAAATAGCTCAGCCGTGTTCAGAATTGCATTTTACGAGAGATTACACGGCCATCGCATAAAGAGAAAATGCAGTAATATGTTTTGCAAACGCAATCCGAAACACCCCTTAATTCAAGGATTTTTTTTTTTTTTTTTTTTTTTTTTTTTTTTTTGCTGCAAATGGTGAACTTATATTAATTTCCAAATGTTTACATCATAGGAATAATCACAATTAGAATTTGGACATGCCCAAATCTATCGCATATACTGATACTTCTACAAACCAACTACACAATTCTATACTCTTCATTGTCTGATAACAGACAATTACTACATACAGGTCTGACACAACCATACTTCAGCACATTGTTTATCAGTCACATTATTCCAGAATCCATCATAACCAAACTTTGATATCCATTCCCAGGATCAATTCACCATCATAGCACCTACTATCTAGTTACAATCCATCCACCAAATCACCAATCCACTCATCTTGCCACCACAGTAGACATGGTGAAAAAGGTAGATGGCATCACTAGGCACCCATAACCCATCCGGGGGGGGGGGGGGGGGGGGGGCGCTCTGCCAAACAACCTACATTTCCTTCTCTATGAAAGGCTTCAGTTGTTTGGGAACACACTCCCTCCATGATGACCATCCATTACCTCCTATGGGAATGCAAAGTATAGACCATGAAGTGCCATCTTTCATCACTCTCAATTCTATACTACTTACACTCCCCTCCAAGATCATTTACCCTTCACAAGAGGAAGTCCTACTTTATGGTACATCTTTACTGAGATAGAGCTCTTACACAATCAACCATAGTTCCCTAGTCTCCTCCCAAGGCCAAACTAGGATAAACTATGAGACTGATATAAGTACAGTCACACAGATAAGACTCCAAGTTACAAGGTACTTCACAATTGTAATGACTTGGTAGAACCATAAAAGGCTAATATGCATACTGCCTTTGTTACTTCTTAAATCCAAACACCCCTTAGACATCAATACAATTTTGATCAGTACAATACTTTCCACCCCATACACCATACAATACATAGTGTTATCTCCGTTTTCACCACTCAAACCATTTGAAGTTTCACATTCCATTCCTTCTCAGCATCACAAACAGCTTTTGACTTCTTCATTTTTAGGCTTGTCAATCTCATTTTCACAATATCACACAAAATTTTGAATAAGTCTTCAACCTTTCTTCTTTCATCTCTAAAGAGCCTATTGTTTCTTTCTTGCCACACTAAATACACACATGCAGCCAAACATAATCTTCTAATAACACTTCCAATTGAATTACCATTATAATACTCACCAAACTTTCCAATAATCCCTTCCCAATTAATACATGTATCTGCCAATTTGATTTTCTGCATAATCTTTGACCATATCTCTCTTGAAAAAGGACACTGGAAGAATAAGTGATCATGAGTATCCATGTTGCTATAACAGAGAGGACACACCATAAGATCATAACTCCCCCATTTTCTGATCTTATCTTGGGTAGGTAATTTCATTTGAATTGCTAACCATAAAATGAAAGCATGCTTTGGAATGTTCTGAGAGAACCACACCAAATTATGCCAATTAATTTTATCACCATTAACATGCAAATCACTATATGTCTGCCTTATTGAGAACTTGCATAGAGACCCATCATTCCTTCTCCACACTAATTTGTCTCTTTTATCAGGATCAAGCACAACTTGTTGTAACTGAGTAATCATGGGAAACTTTGAAAACCAGTTAGCAGGTCGCTGTCCTGATGCATCCATAAAAAACTCTTTCACAGTCATACATGCTTTGAATCTAGCATCATAAAGATCTCTATAAGTGAGGAATTTATTCAAAGCACCCACATTGGACCAGGAATCAAACCACATAGAAGTTGTAGCCCCATCACCCAGTGTAACAATCATATGCTCTCTTACCTCAGTTCTCATTCTCATAATATTCTTCCAACCCCAGCTATCATTGTTTTCTTCATTAATTTCCCATACACTCCTGCCCTTTAGCTTATAAGTGTTGATCCATTTCACCCATAGAGAATTCTTGTCCACCGCTACATGCCACAAATGTTTAGTAATCATAGCCCTTAATTCAAGTTTCTAGGGGCAGTTTAGAAGAATTTTTACAAGCACTTGAGACGAAATTATGTAGTATAGGATTTCTACAATTCAGATTCACCATGTAACGATCCTACATATGTTCAAGAGTTGCTTGAAATTCAACCCAAGAACACCAAATTGCAAAAATAGGAATAATATTACGATTAACTTAATTAGCTTACAAAATGCATTTACAACTTAACCCAAGTTAAAGCTATAAGGGGCCAATTTAGTTGGTGAAAAATTTCTCAAATTTTCCATCTCTAAATTCCTTGAGAAGGGGATGATTTTTCTTCTCCAAAAAAGAGTTGAAATTTTTGAAAACGCGTTTAGTTGGAGTTATATTTTTCATTTTAAAAATGATAAGAAGATCAACTCAAATTACGACGGTGGTGGCGGCAACGGAAGGCGGTGGCGGTGGCGGTGACGGTCGGCGGTGAAGGATGACACGAGAGATTATGGGTAGAATGGTGTATGTGTTTTTTTTGGAGTTGAGAAAAAAATGAGAAAAAAAAGTGAGAATGGTAGAATGGGCTTTTCAATTTCTTAGTTAAAATTTAAAAAATGAGAATTTCATTTTTTTTTGAAAATTGTTGGAAAAAAGTGCGACTAAACGTGTTTTCAACTTTTTCATTCTTATGAAAAAATTATTGAAAAAATAAAGAATTTCTCTCCAACTAAACGCACCCTAAACCATGCCGATTTTCTAGTTCTTTTGTGTTTTCTATCAAGACCTGCACAACCATCATCAAACATCATAAGTTGTACGTATAATAAAGGAACAACACTAAAATAGAAAATTCCACCACACCTTTACCACAATAAAAAAAAGTAAATGATGAGGCGAAAAATGAACCGTTTTTAGGGGGTCATTTAAGCCCGGAATTGAATTTATTTGATCAAATATTGCCCTAAATCGTTCCTTTTGTGATTTTAGGTACTTTGGGAGTGAATTCTGGAAAAGGAAGCATTTTGGACGTTTGTGGAGCATAAAAGTGAAGAAAACGGCAAATACTTAATTTTTCATGCTGGGAACAGTACTTGACGGCGTCAAGAAGGAAAATATAACGACGTCAAGAGCAAAATCCTTGACGACCCAGAGAAAACCTGAAGGCGTCAGAAGTAGGGCGTCAAGAGTTATTTTGGTGACGGCCTGAAGAAGGATTACACATGACGGCGTCAGACCCAGATCTAGGCAGTCCGAGAACTTTATTGGCGGCGAGATGACGGCGTCAGAAATTTACTCTTGACGCCGTCACCTCACAAAATCTATATATACTTTTCTATTTTTCATTCATTAAAAGAGGAACTTGTGTGGAGAATACTAGGGCCGAACCTAATAAACCCTAGGTCGTTTGTAACAGTATTTTCAAGGGTTTTCACCCCTTGAAACCTTTCATGTTCAATTAAGATAAGTCTTCTTTCAATTCATTCAATATGTCTATGTGTTGTTTGAATATATCTTATGCTTGTCTTGATTATAACATGCTAGGCTAGATCTTTCATGTGTTTGCTTAGATGTAATGAAACCTAGATGTTAATTATAGGTTGATTGCTTGTTTATAGTTGTAACGGATGAATGATTTCAATGTTAGGCTTAAGAAAACTGGCAGATCTGCATTGTGTAAATTGCTTGAACGTCTTAAGAAACATGAACCGATGTGTACTAGGTTTTTATGATTGTATTTAATGCATGAGCGAATTCTAGTGATCCCATGTTAGGAGCTTCTTAGCCGGCTCGACATAGGAGTGAAGTAGGAGCTTATAGGATTGGGGAAGTAAGTACGCCACCCCATGAATGGTATTAAGGAATACAATCCGTCATCCACGCAACTGTAACAAGTAATTAACCTGTAAAAGATATCTAGGGAGTAGTGAAATCTAAGTAAACACAATTCTCCCATATATTGCTCACACCACTATCTTAATTTAGTTTATTTTCATTTTTATTATTTTATTTTGATTGCATCTTAGTAATTGGGTTAGTTGACTAGCAACTAATTCCGCCCACTCCTCTAAAAACCGAGATTTTACTTGCTTTTATAAAAACATAAAAATACAAAAAGAATCATCCCTCACCTCTAGACCTAGTTCTTAGGCTTTCTAATCCTAGCGACAATATTCCTAAGTTGAACGATCGATCCCCCGGTACTTGTCACTATACTATACTACAACGATCAGGTAAACTGCCTAGTGGGGGTTGTAAGCTTCTCGAGATCCCTCGAGAGGTAAAGCCTGGTGGAGGTACACCGCTCGTTTCCTTGCTCAATTTTTCCCACCGGGGAGAACTACCAAGCTTAGAAATGATAACTTGATGTTCCAACAACGTCAAGGTGAAACTCTATATGAAGCATGGACTCGTTTCAAGGACTTACTCCAAAAAGTCCCTCATCATGGCATAGATCTTTGGCTCTAAGTCCAAATCTTCTATGACCATATCGATCTCTCCACAAGGCGAACCATTGACCAATCGGCCGGTGGCAAGCTACGTGATCTAAGTGCGGAAGAATCATGGGAACTCATAGAAGATCTTGCTCTCTATGACAACGAAAGTTGGAATGATCCCCGTGATTTGAACAAAACGGTCAAGGCAATATCTTTGCCTTCGAACAATTCTAGCACTCCCGACCGTAGGATCATGGAACTTGAGGATCAAATCAAGTTTATCATGAAATCTTACGAAGCTCCTAAGCCTTCAAGCCAAGTGAACAAAATCACTTCTTTATGCGAATTATGTAGTGGTCCTCATGACACTCGTGATTGTGTGGAACTCCCCGGAACAGCTTTTGCGGGCTACGCATCCTCGCGTACCGACGAAGCGGGAGATAAGTGGTACACTTTCAAACATGAGCCAAACCCTTATGGTGATTCCTACAACCCCGCTTGTAAAAATCACCCAAACCTTAGGTGGAAACAAAACCAAACCAATTCTTCCAATCCGCCTAATCGTTACCAACCAAACGGTCCACCCTCCAACCGTACTTTCAAAAACAATCCTTCTAACAACTATGGTAGTACCAACAATCTTAAAGGATTGATGTCCAAGTTTATGGCATCTCAAGAAGCTCGCATATCTAAGTTTGAAGCCGATTTCAAACAAAAGCAAAGCGAGATGACCACCAAAATTGACACATTGTTGAAAGTTCTCAATGACCGAGAAATGGGAGCACTCCCAAGCGACACGGTCAAGAACCCGAAACTAAACGTTAATTCCATATCATCAGTTTCGTCACCCACTTCTTGTCCACAATGCTACTCGGTTAAATCAATGAGCACGTGTTTCAAACAAAACCAAATTCTTCAAAAGGACCAATTAAATAAAACACCCGATACAAAACCGGTCAAAAGCATAGTTGAAACACCTCCTACGCAAGACCTTGACGAAGAATTCAAGGAGCTTCACCTTGAACGTCCCATCATTGATGTCTTAGCCCGTGCTCCCTACTATAGTTCCCTCCTAGAAAAATATGAGAAATTTAAACTAGGTAAAAATGGGACCGCCTTCGTTCAAAACAAGTTGCCTAAAAAGCTTGATGATTCGGGTATATTTGTTTTGCCTTGTAAGATAGGAAGGTCCGAAGCTTTCGACACACTAGCCGATTTAGAGTCAAGCCTCAACTTGATTCCCTTATCCCTTTTCACCACTCTCAAGCTAGGGAAGTTAGAGGAGACAAAGGTATTAATTGGTCTAGCAGATGGGAGTATTGCCCACCCGGTTGGGATGATTAAGGATGTAGTTGTTCATGTAGGGAAGTTAACTATTTTAGCGGATTTTCACGTCCTTGATATGGTTAGTGATACTACATGCCCTTTATTAGTAGGAAGAGGATTTTTTGCAACCGCTAGCGCCATGATAGATTGTAAGGAGTCTAAGATAGTGGTAGGTGAGGGCGATACTTGGTCGGTATATGATGTTAAGAAACATAGCTATGATTGTGAGGATGAACCGACACCACATTGGGTAGAGATGAATAGGAGACCATCTAGATATGGACCTTGGATAGAAAGAAACTTTATAGGACCCCAACGCCCATTCTATCTAGAAAAAGATTTCATCGATAAGACACATTCGGTGGAACAACTCATAGCTAGAGATGAAGAGCTAGACCCTTTTGAGGACCCCCTAGTCTTTAGGAAAATGATTGAGTTCTTAAGCGTAATGCCTATTAATATAGAGATGAACAAGTGGAAAAGAGAGGGGGATAATTGTAAATGGAGGTGGGACAAGCCACCTAAGGAAAGTGACGGATCATGGCATATGAAGATGATTTTGTATGATCCGGATGGAGAAAAGTTTGAAAGGTCATACTGTACTAATAAAACCGATAGGAAGTTAAAACCTAAGTTTGATCCCAAAGATGTCCTCAATGAGGAATTCACCCATGTCACGTAGTAACCCATGACCTTGAGTCTAGCTACAAGACTCGTAAATAAAGAAAAGCGCTTCTTAGGAGGCAACCCATGTTTTGTGTGATTTTTATTTTTGTTTGACTGTTATTTGTTTCCGTATGCATGCTTTATTTTTATTGTTGGTAGATCATGTTTCAAAACTAAAATGGTGAAAATACTTTATTTTGTTTTTTGGCTTAGTCTTAACTTCATCCAAAGGTATTTCGCAAAAGATAAGTGTAAGGGGAAACCCCAAATATGTTTTTAAGAAACAAACTTGATCATGATTCTCCACAATATTAAGTGAACGTGTATATTCGTATTTGTTAGAGTCAAATGCTTGTATCGAGTCATAATGATGTTTTGCAGGATTTTCCAGGAAGTAGGACAAAGTTTTTCTAGAAATTTTCTGGAAACTTAACATAAGAATTTCTGCAGGTCACTTCTGACGGCGTCAGGAAGAAATTCCTGACGGCGTCACGTGTAAAATTCTGGAAATTTTACCAGTTTTGTTTTTCTAACGGAGTCTTAAAGTTTTTGTTAAATGTTTAGTTTTATAATCTCTAGGAAATCTGCAAACATCATTCCACAAGCATTCTATCTTATTTTGTTTTCTAGGATTTGTTAGCATATATAGATTGCCGCCGATTTTACGCGAGGTTGTCTTGTCTGTTTTCTCAGGTTTAACAGGTTATATATGATAAGAAGATGATTTATATTCTGGAAGGGAAGCTTTGATTATTCATTTTCTTGGAGGAAGATCTAACCTGGTTACCATATTATCCATACCGAGCGAATCAGGGGAGTATTTGATTTTATTCTTTTACCCGTTTTACTTTTACATTCTTTACTTGAACATTGGGGACAATGTTCATCCTAAGTGTAAGGGGAGGGTAAAATGATGATACCTTACAGATACACTTTCGCTTGAGTTTGTTTGTTTGATGGTAGATGTGTAATAAAACTATGAGAAATACTTGTTAGTGTAATTTTAGCGCCAAATTTAAAATTTTTTACAACATTTAGGAGTGAAACTTTAGCCTTAGCAAGTGTCTCATGGATAGGAGTTGTATGACTAGCACAAAACCGTACTATTCAGAAAAATTTTCCACCCAAATATGTGAGGTTCGCCTTTAGATTTGATAGGAAAAGCATTTACTATTAGTGCTTATGAGTGTACCGGTAGCATTTAGATTCTAGAACTTGCGTTAGTGATGCATCCCAAGACCGCTAGTGAGACTATATTCGTGTAGTAGGATTTACTACATGATAAGAGGCATTAGGATCACCCTTGTGTTAAACCCGTATCATAATTACTTGACCATTTAAGTCATATTACTTGGCTAGTTAAGTCAACTAATTTTTCCCACACCCTTAGCGTTGTACTCATTTTTAGTACACGAAACCTTTAGTACACCCCTCCGAGCCTATCTTTTCGTTTCTAACTTTAAGCATCTTACTTAAAGGAAGAATTTGTTACAACCCACTTAAATGTACACCCAAATCGCCTTAGCCTTCCGTGTATGCACTCATCTTTAGTGCATTATTGTTATTCCTTAAACCCTTAGTTAATTATCTAATTGATTACATGGTTGCTAAGTCGAGTCATATCCTTGTACATATTGTTTTGGGACGATTGGGACTCATGGGTAAAGTACTTCTTTATGGAGTTATGGGGAAGAACATCATATTATTACCCCCATATGTACGTTAATCTTAAAAGTACTCCAAGTGTTTTGATTTTCTTAATTCGAGTCATTAGATTAGTTTATTGTAAAGTATGTAAAAATTCAAGTGTAAGGGGAATTTACATTCCCTATGATGTACTATTTTGGATGGTAGGGTAAGAATGTATGCAAAAAAAAAAAAAAAAAAAAAAAAAAAAAAAAAAAAAAAGAAAAAAAAAATCAAAAAAATTAAGAAAAAGAAAAAAAATAGAAAAAGAAAAGAGAAAAACATACGGACTACCATCCCGTTTCATTCTATGTTTATTTTATGTTTTCGTTATTTTTCATTTATTAAGCTTAAGTCGAGTCTAGTCTTGGCTTAGCAACGCCATATTGTACATGTAATTAACCAAGATGATTAACTCGCCACCAGTAAAGATTGCCTATATCCAACAAAACCGTGTATTTCATATCCCTACACCTAACGTTACAACCCTTTAAAAAGACCTATTTGATAGTTTATCCTAGGTGCTTACGCCATGTGGTGGAGGTTTGATCCTTTCCCAAGCCTATGGTAATCTATTTTTCTATGACAGGTAGTGAGAGATGTTTTCCATTTTCATATTGTGATATTACTTTATTACACCCGAGAGATGTGAGTATCTAAACACTATTTGTGAGGTGCTAGTATATGACCTCCGTGCTTGTCTTTGGTCTTTAGTGGAACGATTATTTGTTGTAATTACTTTTATATTAGTGTTAAATGACCCCTAACTTGTATTTTGATTAGAATAAAAGCGCATTTGCTTGAGGACAAGCAAATCTCAAGTGTAAGGGTATATGATGAGGCGAAAAATGAACCATTTTTAGGGGGTCATTTAGCCGGAATTGAATTTATTTGATCAAATATTTCCCTAAATCGTTCCTTTTGTGATTTTAGGTACTTTGGGAGTGAATTCTGGAAAAGGAAGCATTTTGGACGTTTTTGGAGCATAAAAGTGAAGAAAACGGCAAATACTTAATTTTTCATGCTGGGAACAGTACTTGACAGCGTCAAGAAGGAAAATATAACGGCGTCAAGAGCAAAATCCTTGACGACCCAGAGAAAACCTGAAGGCGTCAGAAGTAGGGCGTCAAGAGTTATTTTGGTGACGGCCTGAAGAAGGATTACACATGACGGCGTCAGACCCAGATCTAGGCAGTCCGAGAACTTTATTGGTGGCGAGATGACGGCGTCAGAAATTTACTCTTGACGCCGTCACCTCACAAAATCTATATATACTTTTCTATTTTTCATTCATTAAAAGAGGAACTTGTGTGGACAATACTAGGGCCGAACCTAATAAACCCTAGGTCGTTTGTGACAGTATTTTCAAGGGTTTTCACCCCTTGAAACCTTTCATGTTCAATTAAGATAAGTCTTCTTTCAATTCATTCAATATGTCTATGTGTTGTTTGAATATATTTTATGCTTGTCTTGATTATAACATGCTAGGCTAGATCTTTCATGTGTTTGCTTAGATGTAATGAAACCTAGATGTTAATTATATGTTGATTGCTTTTTTATAGTTGTAATGGATGAATGATTTCAATGTTAGGCTTAAGAAAACTGGCAGATCTGCATTGTGTAAATTGCTTGAACGTCTTAAGAAACATGAACCGATGTGTACTAGGTTTTTATGATTGTATTTAATGCATGAGCGAATTCTAGTGATCTCATGTTAGGAGCTTCTTAGCCGGCTCGACATAGGAGTTAAGTAGGAGCTTATAGGATTGGGGAAGTAAGTACGCCACCCCATGAATGGTATTAAGGAATACAATCCATCATCCACGCAACTGTAACAAGTAATTAACCTGTAAAAGATATCTAGGGAGTAGTGAAATCTAAGTAAACACAATTCTCCCATATATTGCTCACACCACTATCTTAATTTAGTTTATTTTCATTTTTATTATTTTATTTTGATTGCATCTTATTAATTGGTTAGTTGACTAGCAACTAATTCCACTCACTCCTCTAAAAACCGAGATTTTACTTGTTTTTATAAAAACATAAAAATACAAAAAGAATCATCCCTCACCTCTAGACCTAGTTCTTAGGCTTTCTAATCCTAGCAACACTATTCCTAAGTTATACGATCAATCCCCCGGTACTTGTCACTATACTATACTACAACGATCAGGTACACTGCCTGGTGGGGGTTGTAAGCTTCTCGAGATCCCTCGAGAGGTAAAGCCTGGTGCAATTCCCACGCATCAGTAAACGTTACATAGATAATAAAAAACGTAAACTAATAGAAAATTCCACCTCACCTTTACCACTTGCCTTTGCTCCATCTCTTTGATACACTTTTGACAGTTGTATATTCGCTGACAGTTGTATATCCTGCACTTGCTGATGACACCGCTCCTTTCTTCTTCAACGTTTTTGCTCTGTCCCTAGCCCATTGGACATCGAACTTCCTGCAAATCCTCTTCCTCGTCGTCCCCAATTTGTGTATTCAAATTAAAACCATCCTGCACTGATGCCGACATGTTGAATCCTGAACTAGAGCCCGAAGACTTGTATCTCAGGGGCTCTTTTCGTGTATTGTTGCTTTAAAGTTCGGAAGTACCATCTCTTTCTATTTCGAACACTCCCTCAGGTCCCAGCAATGCACAAGTGTAAACTGGATTCCATATTCAGCTTCATATTCCGAAAGTCCCGCTTTGAGGTATCCCCGTCTCTAGCTCCACTCATCCGATTGGCGTTATCGTACACACCACAAAATTCAGCAACTTTAGGAAGCAGTGTCTTCCATTTCCCGTTTACCATATCGTAGGTCCAACGTTGGGTTATAGTTCTATCTATATGCATGCGCTCTAAAACCACATTCCAAAGCCCATCTTCCTTTCTCACATTACCAACAACGCTATCTTCGGATATGCGAACCCAAGCTTTGCACAACGCAGTTTCTTCTTCAGTAACCCATGGAGTAACCCTTATTACTTAATCGGCATTTTGAACCACCTTCTTTTGTTGTCTTTTTGTCACCTTCTTCGTCACAACTAGAGGTGCTTCTTCGATGGAAGACTACTCACAAATGGGATCCATGGTTTCCGAAAATAGAGGTGAGTACATTTCATCGAGATTAAAGTGACAATTGGGAGACGTATGTTGGTTTATATTTGGTTGTGATGACGAACCGCACATATGGTTTTGTGAGCAGTAGTTAGGGTTGTCAAATGGGAACACGTTTTGCTGTGAGAATTGGCTAAAAGTGTTTTGCTGGGATAATTGGCTAAAAGCGTTTTGGTGAGGATATATGTTTCGGTATGGTTTGGTTTTGGTAATGGTTGATTATAAAAGTATGATTGTGGTCAAAAGTTGGTTTGTTGGTTTGACGGTGGAGCATTTCCGAGAGTGTATGTTCCTTCGGGTGTCGGGGGATTGCTTCGGGAAGTGTTTCGTTGTTGACGTTTTGTGTTATTTAGAGTGCTTTGTTGAGACATTTTGGTAGTAAGTTGAGAAGTAAAATGATATTAAGATAATGAAAGTATATAAAATGAGAAGTTGTGTTTAAAAATGTTGAAGTGGATTGCTAGAGGTATTTATAGATAAAAAAATTGGGTAGTGAATTAAAAAAAAAAAAAAAAAAAAGATAGTTTTTTAAATGGGCCCCCCATGGCACCAATTCATATTCGGTAAAGACTTCACCTTTCGTCTCTTATTTTTTGCCTTGTCGCCGTGACACAAAACCCTCCCCTAATGCGCTTGCCGTTGCTTGCCACCAACAGCTGGACAGTCACTACAACTACTAACAAAATAATATAATACAACAAAAAAATAAATTACAAATACGTTTTCCACATCAATTTTGATGACACAAAAGAGCCTCGACCGATAGAGATTCAGATGACCCATATGAAAAAGTATATCTCCTTGAAGGTTCCCTATTTCTTGCTTATCACTTATCAAGATTCTTTTATTGTATTTCAAGTACTAGTATTATATATTCACGCCGGGTGTAATAAGCTTTAAAATGTCTGTCGGCTCACTCTGAGGGACTAGTCTCAGTCCCCATGTCAGTCGTCATGTCGGTCGTCATGTCAGTCGTCTCATCAAAATGGAGATGTGTCGGTCAGGCGACCGATCGATTTGTTTGCATGTTTGTGTGTGTGATTCTTTATTTAAAATGTATTTTTGTGGGGTATGTTCTTTATGGTGTGAGTCACCTTATTACATCAAGTTGGTTATGAAGTAGTTTAGAAGAGAGAACGCTGAGGTAGCAGAAGAGATGAAAGTAGTCTGGAGTTCCTTATTACACCCGATATCAAGCCTTCAAGGGGTTTAATACATATTTTAAGATCTTATTGGGTTTTTAAACTTATAAGGTTGACATTTTGGTAGTTGACTTTTTTATCATAAGGTCTTTTTCATACATATTAAATTTTGAATTCCCTTACATTATCATACTCAATCTACTAAAGAAATATGTTATATGGCTATATAGATCGGACGAAGTTCTTGTGTTTTAGGGTTTATCACAATTATCATATAATGTAATATAATAACTATTGATGTGTTTCTAAAGAGTCACATTGTCAAAATTCTGATGTAAACAAAAGAAGTAGGGCTGAGCATCGGTCCAAAACCGAACCGAAACCGATTTTGTGAGAAACATGAACCGAGAACCGAACGAAGTGACACGGTTCGGTTTTGTGTCGGTTCGAAAACTGAACAAAAACTAAAAATCATTAGTATATAGAACCAAAACCAAATCAACTATGGTCGGTTCGGCTTGGTTTTTCGGTTCGGTTCAGTTTTCGATCTGCTTTGCTCGGCACTACTTTAACGTCAAACTTTTAATAACTTCTTGTCTTATCTTAATAGAAATTTCCTACAAATCAAACATAATACATGATCAAAATATTGAATTAAAAGATAATATAACATCTAATCCACGATTCAAAAAATTATCCAAATATCCATACCCAATTCTTACATTTCCTAATTATAACAGTTTTAAACTTAGAGTAAATTTAGCAACCAGAAAAGAAAATACGTAGTATCATTTACTATATATACACACACGTATTCCTAATTTTCGCTATCTAGATGAGTATAAAAACACACTTTTTACCACAAAAATACCAACAATCCAAAAAGTCAATTTTATTTTTTACTATCACTGCCACCTTCGTGTCATGGTCCTGTTCTTCATCTCATTCAAATAAACTACAGATTCTCTGTATCTTTCATCTTCTTTTTTTTAACCTTCTTGATCATAAGTATAATCTGCATTACAACTTCTTTTCTTGAAAACAAAGAAAATACTATTTCTTGAAGCAGTTTTAGCATTGTAAGTGAACTCTCCTCTTCTTCTACCAGTTTTCATAATCATATAACTTATATATTAATATCTTTACTTTTGTTATAAAATGCTTGTTGTTATGATATTAATGTTACATTGTTTATCAGTAACTTGGTGGTATCTTATTTTAACTGCAGTAAAAAAGATTTAGGTTTTTTTTTTTTTTTTTTTTTTTTTTTTTTTTTTTTTTATTTATTTATTTTTTTTAATTAAGTAATGTGGGTTGTAATGCATGTATGTTATTGTTTTTGGTAGTTTAATGTGAAATATTCAAGAAATTAGTTACTGATATTTTTACTGTGGTAAGATTTTATAATTATTACAGTAGGTAAAATTTTGGATAAATATTTATGGGTTTTAGTCAGTTCTTGATTTGGCAATGTAGGTTGTGTTGCATGTTTGTTATTGAATATGATAGTTTATTGAGAGATGTTGATTTTTATAAATTCAAGAAATTTGGTAATGTAGGCTGTGTTGCATGTCTTATTCTTTACCAGTAACATTGAAATATGAGATCAGGTGAAAACTTTGGAAATTTTTTATGTTTTATTAAGTTGTTGATTTAGTAATGTGGGTTGTAATGCATGTATGTTATTGTTCAAGCGATTGATAGTTTAATGTGAGATACCGAGTTAATTAAATTCAAGAGATAGTAACATTGAAATTGTAATAATTATCCTGATATGTTATTTTTGCTGCGGTAACAAGATTTGATTAGGTAAAAATTTGGATAATCATTATGGGTTTTATTTAGTTCTTGATTTAGTAATGTGGGTTGTATTGCATCATGCATGCATATTATTAGTAGTTTAGTGTGAGATATTTGATTTACTTAAATAAATGTTGCATGCATTTAATATTTATGCTGTTTAGTACATGTGTTGTTTGCTACTTTCATGCTTTATTTGATATATGGTTGGATTCTTTTCTTGAATTTTAGGTGATAGTTCATGAGCAGTTTGCCAATTGGAACCACTTTCCATTTTTAGTAAGAAATTTGATGTTCTGATAAGAGAGTTTGATTGGGAAAAGAATTGAATTAAAGTATTTGGGGATTTTAAAGATTCTTCACAAGATTTAAAAAGGCGTTCCTTTTTTTTCACAAGAAAAATAACTAAGAGTAATTGTACAAAAATTAGTTACACTTGGCACCACCTCTGAAATGATGTCGACATTTATCACGCGCAAAATGTGTCGTTAAGGGTTTATAAAAGCAAGGAGTTAAGGAACAGAATGAATTGAGTTGTGCATTTTTTTCTGAAAAATAAGAAAATGGGCCATCCTGTGGTAGTTTCAGATTCCAAAATGGCCATTGAATGTGTGAAAGACTCGAAAGGGATCGATCAAATCGTGCTTCGGAATCCACAAGGCGCTTCGGCTAAGGTCTGATCTTAACTATAAACCCCAAATTTTCGTTAACTCAAGATTTTGCCTTAAGTTTTGATAATTAGTTGTAGAATGTTTGCATCAATGAAGTGATTTTGATCTTAAGTTAGAATTGTTTACTGAATTATAAGTGATCGTTTTTTTCAGGTCAGCTTGCAGGGGGGGCAGGTCATTTCGTGGCGTAATGCTCGAGGCGATGAACACTTGTTCACTAGTAGTAAGGTATCGATTTCCCCCTTTAATTATGTTGTCTTATAAGGCATTTTAAGAATCTTGATTGAATTCTTACCACTTTTAGTAGTTCAATTCGATCTTTTGTTGCTATTGTTTACTAAAAGTAGATAGAGTGAATCAACCGATCCAAAGTGTTTTGTAGCAACTGATAATGATTTTGATTTTTTTTGGGGGGGGGGGGGGGGGATTCATTAAATTTGAAGAAAATTGATATCGAGATAAATGGAATTTATTAACTGATCATTGATCGATTTTGTTAGTTTAGTCACTATTTAAAATACGTCAAGAAATGGACCAAAATGAGGAGCGTCAATGGCTTGTTAAAATGACAGTAGGCCAATAGGTATGCAAATCATGTTTTGGAATTGGGACACAACACCTTAATGTGTACAACTTTGGACGATTTTCAGGTTGTTAAGGCCCCAAAAGTGAACCGAGGAGGTATTGCAATCTGTTTTCCTCAGGTAAATCTACAAGTCTTGTATAAAAAGTCGCTTATTTTGAACTAGAAGTAGATAGCAGAGTTGAGACAGTTTATACATGTAACTCATTCACTCATTGTGCAGTTTAGTAATTGTGGTTCACTTGAGCAACAAGGATTTGCCAGAAACAAACTCTGGATTGTCGATAAAGCTCCTCCACCACTTCCTGCTGAATCTTCAGATGGAAGTCCGTTTATTGATTTGCTACTGAAACCATCCGAAGAAGACCTCAAGAGTTGGCCTCACAGGTTCTAATTTATTTTCAGTCTTTGTGAATCATTTTGGACCACAATTCCTTTTTTTTTTTTTTTTAAAAAAATTGGCACATGTGCCTGATTGAGATCATTTTGTTCAGCTTTGAGCTTCGTCTTAGAGTCTGCCTTGGATTGAATGGCAACCTGACCTTAACATCCAGAGTCTGGAACATTAATGGGAAGCCTTTTAGCTTCTCATTTGCTTATCACTCTTATCTATCAGTTTCTGACATCAGGTATCAATAAAGTATTCAGCTTTTTTAACCATAACTTTTCTATATTGGCTCTGCATAAATGCAAAATTGACTTTGACTACAATGTCATGTTATATGACAGCGAAGTGAGGATTGAAGGGCTTGAAACAATGCACTACTTGGACAACCTTTGTAAAAAAGAACGGTTTACTGAACAAGGCGCCATTACCTTTGAAGCAGAGGTAAATCTCAATTGTTAGTAACTTCTCATTTCAGTTGCATTTTAATTGCAATTTGAATAACGTTCATGTTGGTTCTGTGTGGTATTTCAGTTTGATCGTGTGTATCTTGGGTCTCCAAATATGGTTGCTGTAATTGACCATGAAAGGAAGCATACATATGTGATAAGAAGCGAAGGCCTCTCAGATGTTGGTAAGATTGATTGCTCATTACGTATTCATCAAGTATATTGTGTTTGACTTAATGTATCAAATGTGGATCCGTTGCTGACTCTTTTGGTTTATGTTGTGTGTTTAGTGGTATGGAATCCTTGGGACAAAAAAGCAAAAGCAATGCCAGATATGGGATATGATGAATACAAACGGATGGTTTGCGTTGCTGATGCGGTGGTTACAAATCCGATTACTTTGAAGCCAGGACAACAATGGAAGGGCTGCTTGGAGATTAGTGCAGCACCCTCAAGTTTTAACAGCGAGGGTCTCTGTTATTGAAGTTGAGATGCCTTAAAAAGTGGCAATAGTTTTCTTTAGTTTTTAGTAGTTGTTTTAGGATCTTGTGCTTTTTAGTGGTTATAAACTGAGCTGAAAGGTCACCTTTCTTAGGGGGTTTTCAGTTTTTGAATCCGACTTTCGCGTAATGCATGATGCTAGTCAAAGGAATTTGTGCTCCTCGACTGCATCAATAGGTACTGTAATATAACAGTTCATGACTATCAATCCCCTATGAACAAGGTCGTGCATCAATAGGTACTGTAATTAGCCAGGTCATTTTTTCTGCTCATTGGGGTTTTCTCAGATGCTAAAACTTTAAAATCTAAATCTTATACTACAAATCATTACAATTTAATTGAACTTGTAGATTGTTAATCTAAAAACTGAATTACTTTTATCTGTTACATGAACCATTAGGTTATTTGTATCACACACAGTACTTTCTAATTTCTGCTAGAGGTCATAATTCGACAAGTAGAACTGCTGTGAAATATTTCTAAAAAAAGAGAGTTAAACGCCATTTAAATGTTGTATGTAATAAATAAGATCACATACTAACATTTTACCCCAGGAACAAAAATGTTAGTATTATTAAATCAGTTACAGACATTTGTTGGAACAAAAATGTTAAAACGCCATTCAATCTGACCCTGAACCGAAACAATTTTGACCTTTACAAAGTCATCCTTCACCATCCCAAATAGCTAAGCGGTGTTCGGAATTGCATCTTCCGAGGGATTACACGGCCATTGCATAGAGAGAAAATGCAGTTTTCCACACGCAATATGTTTTGCAAACGCAATCCGCAACACCCCTTAATTCCAGTTTCTCGGGGTAGTTTAAAAGGATTTTTACAAGCACTTGAGACTAAGTTACGTTTAGTGTTATTATCAACAAACCACAATGCAACTGACTCGGTAAGAACACAGAGAGAGGGAATCAATGCTACAATAACAATATTAAGATAGAAAACAAGTTTCATTTGGGTCGACCAAAGCAGATACACTAGTTTTCAACATACGAAATTCAGATTCACCATGTAATGATCCTACATGTATGTTCAAGAGTTGCTTGAAATTCAAGCCAAGAACACCAAATTGCAGAAGTAGGAATAATATTACGATTAACTCAATCAGCTTACAAAATGCATTTACAACCTAACCTAAGTTAAAGCTATAAACCACGCCGATTTTCTAGTTCTTTTGTGTTTTCTATCAAGACCTGCACAACCATCATCAAACAGCATAAGTTGTACGTATAATAAAGGAACAACAATAAAATAGAAAATTCCACCTCACCTTTACAACAATAAAAAAAAAAGTAAACGTTACATAGATAATAAAAAACGTAAACTAAAATATAAAATTCCACCTCACCTTTACCACTTTCGTTTGCAACTCGACCCGTTCGCATTCTTCTGGAGTCAAGTGACTAGTAGACGAGAAATAGAACGCTTGTCTCTTTGACGTTGTTCCATCTCTTGGAGTCTCAACTCTTCTCGCCTTAGTTCATTCTCATTTCGTTTATCTCTAAAAACGCTTCAATGTTTGATACCCTTTTGGTGTTGTACAGCTCGATGGCAGTTGTATATTTGTTGACCATCAACTTAGCCAACGCTTCCTGATTCACAAATCCTGCACTTGCCGATGACGCCGCCCCTTTCTTCTTCAACGCTTTTGCTATGTCCCTGGCCCATCAGACGTCGAACTTCCTGTAAATCCTCTTCTTCATCGTCCCCAATTTGTGTATTCAAATTAAAACCACCCTACACAGACACCTACGTGTTGAATCCTAAACTAGAGCCCGAAGACTTGTATCTCTTGCTCTTTTCGTGTATTGTCGCTTTAAAGTTCGGAAGTACCACCTCTTTCCATTTCGAACACTCCCTCAACACCTCCCACCAATGCACAAGTGTAAACTGGGTTCCATATTTCAGCTTCATATTTCGCTAGTCCCGCTTTGAGGTATCCCCGTCTCCAGCTCCACTCATCTGATCAACGTTAGCGTACACACCACAAAATTCAGTAACTTTTGGATGCACTATCTTCCATTTCATGTTTACCATATCGTAGGTCCGACGTTGGGTTATAGGACTATTTATATGCATGCGCTCTAAAACCGCATTCCAAAGTCCAACTTCCTTTCTCGCATTACCAACAACGTTATCTTTGGATATACGAACCCAAGCTTTGCACAATGTAGTTTCTTCTTCAGCAACCCATGGAGTAGCCCTTATTACTTCATCGACATTTCGAACCACCTTCTTTTGGCGTCTTCTTGTCACCTTCTTCATCACAACTAGAGGTGCTTCTTCGATGGAAGACTCCTCACGAATGGGAGCCATGGTTTCCGAAAATTGAGCTGAGTACATTTCGTCGAGATTAAAGTGACCAATGGGAGATGTAGGTTGGTTTATATTTGGTTGTGATGAAGAACCGCCCATATAGTTTTGTGAGCAGTAGTTAGGGTTGTTGAATGGGAACACGTTTTGTTGTGAGAATTGGCTAAAAGTGTTTTGTTGGGATAATTGGCTAAAAGCGTTTTGGTGAGGATATAGGTTTCAGTATGGTTTGGTTTTGGTAAGGTTGATTATAAAAGTATGATTGTGGTCGAAGTTTGTTTGTTGGTTTGACGGTGGAGCATTTCCTAGAGTGTATGTTTCTTCAAGTGTCGGGGGATTGCTTCAGGAAGTGTTTCATTGTTGACGTTTTGTGTTATTGAGAGTGCTTTGTTGAGATATTTTGGTAGTAAGTTGAGAAGTAAAATGATATTGAGAGAATGAAAGTAATAAAATGAGAAGTTGTGTTTAAAAATGTAGAAGTGGATTGCTAGGGGTATTTATAGATAAAAAATGGGGTAGTAATTTTTTATTTTTTTTTATTATTTTTTTTTTAAAAGCAACGGATAGTTTTTTTTAATGGGCCCACCATGGCACCAATTCATATTGGTAAAGACTTCACCTTTCGTCTCTTATACTTTGCCTTGCCGCCGTGACACAAAACCCTCCCCTAATGGGCTTGTCGTTGCTTGCCACCAACAGGTGGACTAGTCACTACAACTACTAACTAAAAAACAAGAGTAAACTTCAAAATACATCCTTGTGGTTTGCCCAATTTGACACCATACATTCCTCTGGAAAAAGTTAGGACAATTACATCCCTCCGTTAGTAAAAGTCAAATAATATACATCCAAAAGGACGAACGATGCAAATATTGTATCGTTAACTTGGACACGTGGCACTTAACTAAGGGTATTTATGTCATTTTACACGTTCCCTTATACTTTAACCCTATTTCTTCCTGATTCAAACAAACCTTACGCATACACAAAATCAAAAAACACAAACACAAGATTACAGAAATCCAAAACACAAACACAAATCAAATATCTAAATCAAAAACCCAAACCAAAACAGATAATAAAATCCAATTTTATTATCTGGTACATTGTTTGTAATGGTGGTTGCTGAATGGCGTATTCGTGAGTATGAGGATCCAGTGAACGAACAAGAAGCTTATAGTAAGTGTTAATCATTGTAATCATAATTGTAATTTTATTTTTTGAAACCCTAATTGATTGAAACCCCTAATTTTTGGATACTAGTTTTGTCATTGCAGGTAAATATCCAAACATGTTCTCACTGAAGATACATCATGGTGGGTTCTTTACTGAAAGTCCAGGTAGAAAGTACATAGAAGGGACCTACAATTTTATAGACTTCATAGATATAGACCTGTTTTTAGTAATAGAAATCCATGATATGATTGAAAAGTTAGGTTACAAGAGGAAAGATTGTGTAATGTACTATCATTTCAAAATACCTAACAATGATTTGGATTATGGGTTACAAGTACTAGGAAATGATGGTGATGTGTTGAACCTAGTTAGGTATGTTGATAAGTACAAACTTATTGAAGTTTACATTGAGCATGAGCATACAGTATTGGAAACTTATTGGAAATCACCACAGAGAGTGATGATTGAGGAATTAGTTGATGAAGGTCCTTGTTCAACATTAGTTAGAGAGCACTTTAAGAAGCCTACTAAGAAGATAAATATGATGCCTCTATTGCTTGATATGGGAGAGGGTTCTGATAATGCTGATGATGTATATGGTGAAGGTGCTTTAGTTGTTACTACAGCAGTTGAGGAAGGTCCTACTAAGAGGCCTGTTAAGCTACCTGTTAAGAGGCCTTTTAAGATACCTGCTAAGAAGACAAAGCCAATGCCAGTCCCTGTGGATGAGGTAGACAGTTCTATGGAAGCAAGTTTTTCTGAGTATGAGAGTAGTGGTGAGTCTGATGATAGTGAAGATAGTGACTATATACTGGATGATGAACATGTTATGAATGATGTAGATGTGGATATGAAAGACTATTATCAAAACATAGACAAAGATGCAAAATGGATGGGATCTCATTCTGATAATGAGGAAGTTCCAGATGACAGTCATGTTGAAGAAGCATTTGGTTTGGATGATTTTCATAGGGCAAGTGATTCTGAAAATAATAGTCAAAGAAAGAAAACTTTGAGAAAGTTAAGGAAACAAAGAGCAAAAGAGGTAAGGGAATTGATGCAAGTAATTGCAGTGATACATTCTTTGTAGGGAGAGAGTTTGGAGATAAGAAAACCATCACAGACCTTGTGGCTGCTCATGCTATTGCTACTAGAAGGCAGTTATATATATGGAAAAATGATAAAATGAGGGTGAGGGTAGTATGTAGAGGAAAATGTCCTACTTTTAGATACCCTAATGAGGGCCCAAAGGCTAGTGGGCTAATATGTGGTCCAAGTCGTCGTAAGTTAAAATGTATAGCTGGAAAGATGGTCAAGTCAACTACATGTGAGACAAGTGCATGTGGAAATGGAATAAATGAGGTGGGTGGAAAGAGAATAAAGGTTGGTGGCATAAAAGGTAATTACAAGTATGAGGTTATCACATGTCCATAGACTGTGCAAATATCTAAACAAAATAAAGGCATGAAAGAAACCTGGACTGTCTCTTCTCTTACTGATGAGCATACTTGTTTGCAAACTAGAGATGTGAAGCTGATCACTAATACTTTTCTTACTAAAGAGGTTGAAGAAAGAATCAAGCTTAACCCTAACATCCCTATTAGAGCCCTGAAAGAGCAATTACAATAGAAGTATCAATTAGGTATAACTACAAACAAGGTAACTAGGGCTAAGGCTAAATCACAGATGAAACTTAAAGGTGATTTCACATAACAGTATTCAAGGTTAAGGGATTATCTGCTAGAGTTGCAAAGAACCAATGAAGATACAATTGTGAAAATAGATCTAGAAAGAGATTTCAATCCAAATGAAACAACAAGACAGTTCAGAAGGATCTATGTATGCATTGGTGCTTTGAAGAAAGGGTTTAAAGCTGGCTTAAAGGATTTGCTTGGATTGGATGGGTGTTTTATGAAAGGTCAATACCCTGGACAACTACTTACAGCAGTTGGCATTGATGCAAACCATGGGACATATCCACTTGCATATGCTGTTGTGGAAGCAGAAACAACAAGCTCATGGTCTTGGTTTTTGTTGACATAAATAATACCTTAAAAACATTATTAAGTTTTTATCAATATCTCTATGTTTTGATCATTACAAAATATAACCTCAAAGAACTAAAACTTATGACATAAACAAGTATTTGGTGATTAATATTTCTCTTTACATCCAAATCACTTAAGGTATGAATAAACAAAGTGTTTAGTGCAATGTATGATCAAAGGGGTATTTAATTAACTAATACAAAGTTTATTTAATTATATAATCTTATTATATATTTTTGAAAAACACTTTTGGTAATAAGGAAAAATGTTTTAATCATACTAAATATATGATTTCAAATATTTAACCAAAGTCAGTTAGTTTTTCACCAAATAAACTTTCCCCACTAAAAAACAAAGTTTCTGGCCGTTACAGTTGGGCGGCCCCCTTAATTATAAGGGGCGGCCCCCTTAATTTTAAGGGGGCCGGCCATGCTTTAAGGGGACCGGCCACGCTCCTCTGTCAGAAACTTTTGCCTATAAATACCACCTTAAACCTGGATTTTTTCCCCACCTTTTGCACTTCAGAACTTTCTGTTCTAGATCTCCATTTCCAATCTATAAATCCTTTGATCATACATTCTTAAATCTTTGTTTCAAAGTGATCCATACATAATCCATTCAAGTGCAAGAGAAGAATACTTCTATCCCTCAAGACAAGAAGTATTACAACTAGTTGTGATCTCCACATCTAAGTTGTTTAAGCATCATCATTAATTATTATTTCATAGTGTGATTAGTTGTGAATATTTGTTAGAGAATAGTTGTGTAGATAGTAGAAGTTGATTAGTAGTGAAATAGGTTAGTTGTGAAGATTGGTGTGTAGAAGAAGGTGTGTAGAAGATTGGTGTGTAAAAGCTAGGTGTGAAGAAGATTGGTGTATAGATAGGTGAAGAAGATTGGTGTGTAGATAGGTGTGAAGAAGTTTGGCGTGTATATTGGTGTGAAGATTGGTGTGTAGATTGGTGTGTAGATTGGTGTGTAAATTGGTGTGTATATTGGTGTGTAAGGTTTTCTCCGCCATAAGGGAGCTTGTTGATATAGTGAAGAAAACTCTCGAGTTAGGTGCTCGGGGAGTGGAGTAGGGCAAGGAAGGTGCCTTGTAGCCGAACCACTATAAATCGCTTGTCTCTCGGTTTGATCTTTCCATCCTTTACTTATTTCATTACTTACATTATTATTGCTTCATAGTAGATATATACTTAGTATTGTTCATATTGTGTATAACTAGATTTCATATATCATCGAATCTATATTTTATAAATCAACGAAAACTTTTAAACAATTTGTTTTATAAAAATTAAAAAGACGTAAAACTATTCAACCCCCCCTTCTAGTTTTCCACAATTGGTATCAAGAGCCACGTCTAGCAAGAATTTTAAAATATATTGTATTTTAAAACTTGTAACGATCTATGGAATCTTTAAAATATTTAGAAGGGCAATCTATGCAAAGACCACCACTATTTGAAAGTGATGGATTTTTATATTGGAAAAATAGATTCGAAACGTATGTGAAATCAAAAGATCTTGATCTTTGGCATATTATTACCTTTGGTGATTTTCCCCCTATTCAATATAATGTTGAAACCAAAATGGATGAAATTGTAGCTTTTGAAAAACAAAATGATGATTTGAAAAAGAAACTAGCAAAAAATAATGAGACTAAAATGGTCATTTATAATGCGTTACCACGCAAAGAATATGAAAGAATTTTTATGTGTAAAACCGCAAAAGAAATTTGGGATTCTTTACTAATCACTCACCAAGGTAATAGCCAAGTCAAAGAAAATAAAATAGATCTTCTTGTACAACAATATGAACAATTTACGATTCCGGAAGAGGAATCAATTGATAATGCTTTTGCTAAGTTTAACACTATCATCACAAGTTTAAAAGCACTTGATGAGACATTTTCTAGTAAAAATTGTGTTAGGAAATTTCTTAGGGCATTGCATCCAAAATGGCGAGCTAAGGTCACGGCAATTGAAGAATCAAAGAACTTGATGACGTTATCACTAGATGAACTAATTGGCAACTTGAAGGTTCATGAAGAAATCATAAGAAGAGATTCGGAAACGGTCAAAGTCAAGAAAGAACAAATCAAATCCATTGCTCTAAAAGCCAAAAAGGAACCTAGTGATAATGATGATTCAAGTGACGAAAGTGAAGACGAAGAATATGCAATGGCCGTAAGAGAATTCAAGAAATTTTTCAAGAGACGAGGAAGATTCACTAGGTCATCACATGACGAGAGAAAATCGTTCCAAAGAAATAGAAGTGATAATTACGTGAAAAGAAAGTGCTTTAGATGTGGAAGTCCAAATCATCTCGTTGGAGAATGTTTAAAGCCGCCGGGTTATGAAAATCAAAGCGCATTTGTTAGTGGAACATGGAGTGATAGTGATAAAGAAGAAGTGGAAAAACCAAAAGAAGAAAAGTGTTTTGTGGCAAATGCAACCGACGAAATATGCCTTGGAATTGACTTGGAACCTAACGAATGGATCAAGGATAGTGGATGTTCGAGGCACATGACGGGGAATCGCAAGCTATTCTCTACATACAAGGCATACAATGGAGGTAACGTTATTTTCGGTAGTGACTTGCGTGGAAAAATTATTGGCAAAGGTACGATTTCTCAAGACTCACTTACTATTGAAAATGTTGAACATGTTAATAATTTAACATATAACTTACTTAGTGTAGGCCAAATATGCGATAATAAATGTAAAGTTATCTTTTCTGAAGAAGATAGCGAAATAGTTAAGAATGGAAAAATTATAGGTAGAGGTATTAGGAAAGGAGGTGTATATGTTATGAAACTAGGAAACAAACCTGAAGATAGGATATGCCTAACGACCCTAGACGAAAATTCCACTTTGTGGCATAGGAGATTAGGACATGCTAACATGCAACAAATACAATCTTTGGCCTCTAAGGAATTAGTTAGAAACTTGCCTAATCTAAAATATGACAAACATTTTTGTGATGCATGTAAAGTTGGAAAACAAGCTCATGCTAGCCACAAAGCTAAGAATATAGTATCCACCACTAGGTGCCTAGAATTATTACATATGGATCTTTTTGGTCCATCCGCTGTGCGGAGCTATGGAGGAAACACGTATACCTTAGTAATAGTAGATGACTACTCACGATACACGTGGACTAGGTTTTTAAGTGACAAAACCCAAGCATTTGAAAAATTCGAAATATTTAGCAAAATGATTCAAAATAAGTTAGGATGCTCAATAGTTGCCATTAGGACGGACCATGGAAGGGAATTTGATAACGAAGTACAATTCGGAAAATATTGTGAGTTAAATGGAATATCTCATAATTTCTCCGCTCCTCGTACTCCTCAATCAAATGGGGTAGTAGAAAGAAAAAATAGGTCACTACAAGAAATGAGTAGAACTATGTTAAATGAACAATCAATTCCACAAAAATTTTGGTGTCACGCCGTAGATACATCGACTTATATTCTAAATAGGGTATCAATTAGAAGAATTCTAGGAAAAACTCCTTATGAGTTATTAAGAAATAGAAAACCTAACTTAAGCTACTTTAGGGTATTTGGAAGTAAATGCTATATCTTAAACACTAAGGACTACCTCACTAAGTTTGATCCGAAATCATATGAAGGAATATTTTTAGGATACTCACAAAATAGTAAAGCATATATAATACTTAACAAACACTCCATGAAGGTAGAGGAATCACTAAATGTAACATTTGATGAAACACCACCACCTCCTAAAACGCTACCTTTAGAAGATGATAACTTAGTCGAAGAAGAAGCTATTGAGGTTAGTAAAACAAAACCCATAGGAAATGACAATGAAGAAACTCACTTAGAAAATAACGAAATCGTTAATATTAAAGAATCTAGATCACATCCTTTAGATAATATAATAGGACATCTTAACCAAAGAACCCTTAGGTCACAAGCCCAAGATAAAAACAACTTCTTCTGTTTCCTCTCAGCAATAGAACCTAAGAATATTAGTGAGGCTTTAAAAGATGAAAGTTGGATTATAGCTATGCAAGAAGAATTAAATCAATTTAAGGCAAATGATGTTTGGGAACTAGTCCCAAATCCAAAGGATATGACCATCATAGGAACCAAATGGGTATATAGAAATAAGCTAGATGAGAATGGAATAGTTACTAGGAATAAAGCTAGGTTAGTTGCCCAAGGTTATAATCAACAAGAAGGAATTGATTATGATGAAACTTATGCCCCCGTAGCTAGACTAGAATCAATTAGGATATTACTTGCCTATGCTTGCGCTCTAGATTTTAAGTTATTCCAAATGGATGTGAAAAGTGCATTCCTTAACGGTTTTATCAATGAGGAGGTATATGTGGCACAACCTCCAGGATTCATTGACTTCGCAAAACCTGATTATGTTTATAAGTTAAAGAAAGCTTTGTATGGACTCAAACAAGCTCCCAAAGCTTGGTATGATCGATTAAAAGCTTTTCTTATTAAACATGATTATTCCATGGGAATGGTAGATAACACTCTTTTCACTAAAAGGAAAGACCCTAATCTCATCATTGTTCAAATATATGTTGATGACATTATATTTGGATCGACTTGTCAAGACATGTGTGATGAATTTGCCAAAATCATGCATGATGAGTTTGAGATGAGTATGATGGGTGAACTTAACTTCTTCCTAGGATTACAAATAAAACAATTAGAAGACGGAATATTCTTTAACCAATCTAAGTACATTAAGGAAATGCTTAAGAAATTTGGCCTAGAAGACTCAAAACCCATGAAAACACCCATGTCTACGGAGGTAAAGCTCACAAAGGACGATGAAGGTGAGTCCGTAGATAACACCAAGTATAGAGGAATGATAGGGAGTTTACTATACTTGACGGCAAGTAGACCCGATATCATGTTTAGTGTCTGCCTTTGTGCCCGTTTTCAAGAGGATCCCAAAACCTCTCACCTAGAAGCGGTTAAGCGTATCTTCCGATACGTTAAAGGCACTATACACTTAGGATTATGGTATCCTAAGGAATCCGGCATAGAAACCATTGTCTATGCGGATTCGGATCATGCGGGAGACTACGTAGATAGAAAGAGCACTAGCGGTATTTGCACGTTTATGGGATGTTGTCTAACGTCTTGGTTTTCAAAGAAGCAAACCGCTCTTGCTATTTCTACCACCGAAGCCGAATATGTAAGCGCCGGAAAGGCATGTCAACAAGCACTATGGATGAAACAAGCTCTCGTAGACTATGGCATTAGGTTAGAAAATGTCCCCATTATGTGTGATAACAAAGGTGCGATAGATTTAAGTAAAAATCCGGTGCAACACTCTAGGACTAAACACATAGAAATACGTCACCATTTTCTTAGGGATAATGTACAAAAAGGAAATATATCTATAGAAAAGGTCGCATCGGAAGACAACATTGCGGATATATTCACAAAACCCCTTAAGCGTGAATTATTCAACCACTTGCGTTTAGGATTAGGAATTATGGAACAAGTTGACTAAATTATATTGAATTTATTCAAATTTATACTTGCATGAAATTTATTTTTCTTCCATTTCACCTTTTCTGAGTCTAGGAATCTATTTCGCACAAAACTAAAGATTGAGAAGATTTATTTTCTTTGCATAAACCTTTTTGTAAAACTCAATCAATTTTCTCTAAAAAATTTATTCTCACAATCTAGGAATCACATGAAGATCATTTTCCTTGCATTGTTGACTAATTCTAAAAACATTGTATTTCAAAATCATGCATAAACTCTCACATAAATTGTCAAGGTATATAATCTAATATATGTCTTTGACATTCATGATCGAGCAAAAATTGAATCAAGGAGATCATTTAGATTGTTTCTTAGGATCGTTATTTCTTTTTGCTTCTAGGAGTCGAAACAATCACAACTCCACATTTGTTGCATATAGACACTCACTAGGACAAATTCACTAATAATGGTGTCATCTTGATCCATCACTAGTTTTTCACTCACTAATTTCCTTTGCCTTTAATTCTAGATAGGTGCCTTAGGAAGTTTAAGTGTGCTTGCATTTACTTACCTCCTATTGCTTATTATGTGTTGATTATTTGCTCTTGTGCCTATGTGTTTTTGAATGATATCTAATGTTAGATTAGATGCTATATTGCCTAAAGGAATTGAACTTGCTTGAATCCAAGTCCAAAAACACAACCTTTCTGCAAATTTTCTGCCAAAAACCCAATTCTGGCAATCTGGAAATCACCAGATGGGCGGCCCCCTTAATTATGTAAGGCGGCCCCCTTAATTTTAAGGGGACCGCCCCCTAATTAAGGGGACCGGCCATCTGATGGTCGGGTTTACAGAATCTTTTCTGCTTTTTAGCCCATTTCAACCTACATTTCCCATTTTTCACCAACACATTTTGTCCTAATCCTCCAAACAAACTTTATCCATCCTTAAACACACAAATCTTACACTATAAATATCCCCAATCCTCAAAGCTCTCCATTCATCCCATCATGAACTCTCCAAACAAACCAAAATCAAAAGCCTCAAGGCTAGCAAGGATGACGGAAAAACCCGTTTGGCGACGAAAAAGTCCTAGAAACAAATCCATCATCACAAATGTAGTTGGAAATCATTCCTCCCCACCAACTTCTTATTTCCCAAACTTTGCATCAAACCAACAAAGGCATTCATTTGATCCACTTTACAAACCATACAACATTGGCCAAACATCTTCCTTCAAGCCAAACTACACCCCTCAACCTCCAACAACTTATAATGATCCATGCAAGTTTGATAACCCAACTCATCCATACCAAACCTATGATCCCCTCCACATTGCCACGGAAAAACAAAAGTTCCGTGATGAAATAAACCAAATCCATGATCTTAGTGATCTCCTTGCTATGCATCTTGCACAACGCAACAAAGGGCTACCTCCATCATCACCCTATGCAAATTGCCTTCCCCACTCTCTTAACTTGGATCAAGTTACAAATCACACTCACTTTTGCCCTTGTTGCATATTCCTTCAAAAACAAATCCTCTACTTGAGTGAAGATATTTCTTGGATTGAATATCTTCTCACTCGTGATCATCCAATACCACCCTTAACACGATACAACATCGTGAGATCCACCTCTTCCGCTCCATACAACACCCCATATCCACCTCAATCAAACATCTAAGCTCCATGCTTTTGTTTTCCTTCAAGCAAATAAAACAAATCAACCATGGGTTGCAAGCAAGTCCAAGTGCTATCTTAGGCAATATAGGACTATATCTTTTATTTTGTTTTATTGTAATCAATATGCTACAAGCATATTGAATGTTGTCATGTTAGTTATTTCTATCATGCTTGAATGAATCTATTTTTATTTGCATAATTGTTGTTTTTGCATATATATGTGTGTTGTTCTCTTCAAAATATTTTTGTAGCCAAGATTCCAATTGCTCGTTCCCTTTGTGCTCTCAAACAAGGGGGAGCGTACATCAAGGGGGAGTTCTCTACCCGTTTAAACTTCTTTCACGAAGATTATTCGGCCTAACCTTTTTGATTTTACAAAAAGGGGGAGAAGAGAAATGGTAAACTCTATAATACTTGTCTAATAACAAGTTTTAAATCTTTTGAGTTTAAGGTTTTGTAATAATCAAAAAGGGGGAGATTGTTGACATAAATAATACCTTAAAAACATTATTAAGTTTTTATCAATATCTCTATGTTTTGATCATTACAAAATATAACCTCAAAGAACTAAAACTTATGACATAAACAAGTATTTGGTGATTAATATTTCTCTTTACATCCAAATCACTTAAGGTATGAATAAACAAAGTGTTTAGTGCAATGTATGATCAAAGGGGTATTTAATTAACTAATACAAAGTTTATTTAATTATATAATCTTATTATATATTTTTGAAAAACACTTTTGGTAATAAGGAAAAATGTTTTAATCATACTAAATATATGATTTCAAATATTTAACCAAAATCAGTTAGTTTTTCACCAAATAAACTTTCCCCACTAAAAAACAAAGTTTCTGGCCGTTACAGTTGGGCGGCCCCCTTAATTATAAGGGGCGGCCCCCTTAATTTTAAGGGGGCCGGCCATGCTTTAAGGGGACCGGCCACGCTCCTCTGTCAGAAACTTTTGCCTATAAATACCACCTTAAACCTGGATTTTTTCCCCACCTTTTGCACTTCAGAACTTTCTGTTCTAGATCTCCATTTCCAATCTATAAATCCTTTGATCATACATTCTTAAATCTTTGTTTCAAAGTGATCCATACATAATCCATTCAAGTGCAAGAGAAGAATACTTCTATCCCTCAAGACAAGAAGTATTACAACTAGTTGTGATCTCCACATCTAAGTTGTTTAAGCATCATCATTAATTATTATTTCATAGTGTGATTAGTTGTGAATATTTGTTAGAGAATAGTTGTGTAGATAGTAGAAGTTGATTAGTAGTGAAATAGGTTAGTTGTGAAGATTGGTGTGTAGAAGATTGGTGTGTAGAAGAAGGTGTGTAGAAGATTGGTGTGTAAAAGCTAGGTGCGAAGAAGATTGGTGTATAGATAGGTGAAGAAGATTGGTGTGTAGATAGGTGTGAAGAAGTTTGGCGTGTATATTGGTGTGAAGATTGGTGTGTAGATTGGTGTGTAGATTGGTGTGTAGATTGGTGTGTAAGGTTTTCTCCGCCATAAGGGAGCTTGTTGATATAGTGAAGAAAACTCTCGAGTTAGGTGCTCGGGGAGTGGAGTAGGGCAAGGAAGGTGCCTTGTAGCCGAACCACTATAAATCGCTTGTCTCTCGGTTTGATCTTTCCATCCTTTACTTATTTCATTACTTACATTATTATTGCTTCATAGTAGATATATACTTAGTATTGTTCATATTGTGTATAACTAGATTTCATATATCATCGAATCTATATTTTATAAATCAACGAAAACTTTTAAACAATTTGTTTTATAAAAATTAAAAAGACGTAAAACTATTCAACCCCCCCTTCTAGTTTTCCACAGTTTTTAACTTGTTTAGGGGATGATCTGGATTTGACACCTATGTCCAATTTTACCTTTGTTTCTGATAGACAAAAGGTAATCATTTTAATTCTAACTTTGATGTTTATTCTAACTTTGCTGTTAATTCTAAATTTTTTATTTGTTTGTAGGGCATCATACCAGCAATCTCAAAGATATTCCCATGTGCTGAGCGTAGGTATTGCTTAAAACATATATATGACAATATGAAGCAACAATGGAGAGGTGAGCAATACAAACTATTGCTTTGGAAATGTGCATCCGCAACAACTGTGCCAAAGTTTGATAGGGCAATGGAGCAGTTAAAGAAAGGAAGCTTATGATTGGCTGAAAAAAATACCACCACAGCATTGGACAAGATCCCATTTCAGTGGTATGTTTTATCTATTTACTTAAGCATATAAGCTGTATTGCTGTCAATTATATTCTAGTTCATTGACATAGATTATTATCCCTGTTTACAATTGTAGGTAGGCCACACTGTGATGTTTTACTTAACAATATGTGTGAGGTATTTAATAGACAATTATTGGATGGAAGAGATGTTCCAATTATTGGGAGAAGCAATACAGTTACACCATTAACCCATGCAATGGACCAAACATGTGGAGCAAACACCCTAGCCCTTACACTATCATTCCACCAAAGATTAAACCACAAATTGGAAGGCCCCCAAAGAAAAGAAGGAAGTCTGCAGATGAGATATCTGCTAAAAAAATGACTGCAAAATGGTAACTGTCAAGGGCTGGCAAGAATGTTACATGTGATAAGTGCAAACAAACAGGTCACAATAAAAGGACATGTAAGCAGCCTTCTGCATCTGTTGGTGGATCACAATCTTCAACAGTTGGTGGTTCAAAAAAGACCAGTGAAAATGCATCTTTTGTTGGGTCACAGTCTTCAAAAGTTGGTGGATCACAATCTTCAAAAAAGGCCAGTCAAAGTGCATCTGCTAAAGGGAAGCAAGTTAAAACATAATTGTAGTATTCCACATGTTTATATTTTGGAACAATGTATGCTTTTGGAACCATGTACTTGCTTAGTATTTGACTATTTCTGTTATGTAATAGTTGTGGAACCATGTATGCTTTTCAGTTTACTTTTGGAACCATGTATTGGAACAATTTATTGGATGCATCCCTGTGATGCCTTTTAGTTGTTTTTCTTGTTAACTTGTGTATTTGTTGATCACATTTTAAGTCTTTTCCTTAACTTATGTATTGTGTATTTGGAACCATTACCTGCAAATGGTAAAATGTCCATTTCATTCTGTTTGGTTTGGTTTCTTTTGGACAGCAACCTGCAAATGGTAAAATGTCCATTTCATACACTTTGGTTTGGTCACTTTTGGACAGCAACCCATTGACTGCAAATGGTAAAATGTCCATTTCAACCCATTTGAACACAAATCAACACATATCACAAGATTTCAACCCATACCACAACATTTCAACCCATTCAACCCAATGATAACAAAAACACAGTAATTTAAGATGAAAAGAAGACATTCATTGATATTCAAAAGATTACAATAATACACATAACCAAAAGACTGCTTAAGTTCCCATAATCATCATCATCATCAGTACTAAATCCATAATGAGGCAAAAGACTACGATGACTATTTTCACAACATCAGATACACAATAAAGAACAACCAACTAATCACTAACATCCACTTCAATCTTCTCGCTTTTAACTGATTTTCCCTTGATGAATCTTGTAGTCGGTTCATGTTGTTCAACAATCCATGTATAATTGACATTGATCTTTCACACATTGGTGGGTCGTACCAATCTACAATCCCACAGTTTGGTTCCTTCAAAAAATAATAAGTCAAACAATCAATTAAATTCAAGAGTAACAATCTAATATTATTCAAGACTTACAAGTTTGGACAACAATGAAAGCGTCGCCCTGGGTTTCTTGGTTTCCATGAAGTTTTAAGGATTGTGGGTAACCCACATCTACAAGCTTTTGGGTAGTACATTGTCATTGTGTTAGGGTTTCTCAATTTTTGGTTCTCAATTAGGGTTTTTTTAATTTGGGGATAATCTTGGATATGATATGTAATCACTGTGTGTGTGCGTTTTCAATTAGGGTTTATCCCCAATTATGCGTAAGGTTTGTTTGAATCATGAAGAAATAGGGTTAAAGTATAAGGGAACATGTAAAATGACATAAATACCCTTAGTTAAGTGCCACGTGTCCAAGTTAACGATACAATATTTGCATCGTTCGTCCTTTTGGATGTATATTGTTTGACTTTTACTAACGGAGGGATGTGATTGTCCTAACTTTTTCGAGAGGGATGTATGGTGTCAAATTGAGCAAACCACAGGGATGTATTTTGAAGTTTAAAAAAAAATCCAAATACATTTTCCACATCAATTTTGATGACACAAAAGAGCCTCGATCGATAGAGATTCAGATGACCCACATGAAAAACGTATATCTCCTTGAAGATTCCCTATTTCTTGCTTATCACTTATCAAGATTCTTTTATTGTATTTCAAGTACTAGTATTATATATTCACGCCGGGTGTAATAAGCCTTAAAATGTATGTAGGCTCACTCTGAGGGACTAGTCTCAGTCGGTCCCCCTTATTACACAATCTTGGTCCCCATGTCAACCGTCTCATCAAAATGGAGATGTGGGTCGGGTAGGCGACCGATCGACTTGTTTGCATGTTTGTGTGTGTGATTCTTTTTTTAAAATGTATTTTTATGCAGTATGTTTTTTATGGTGTGTCACATTATTACACCAAGTTGGTTATGAAGTACTTTAGAAGAGAGAATGCTAAGGTAGCAGGAGAGATGAAAGTTGTCTGGAGATCCTTATTACACCCGGTATCAAGCCTTCAAGGGGTTTAATATACATATTTTAAAATCTTATTGGGTTTTTAAACTTATAAGGTTGACATTTTGGTAGTTGATTTTTTTTTCATAAGGTCTTTTTCATACCTATTAAATTTTGAATTCCCTTAGTTAGATTCTTAGTTAGATTATCATACTTAATTACCATTGGGGCTTTAGTCCAATGGGTGGAGCACTTGTATACGAGTCAATCGACCTGGGTTCAAGTCCCATTCTTGTCCTAAAGTTCTCAATGGTATCATCCCTCACTGCAAATGCTCAGATTGACTAGTCAACAAAGGGCATATTGGAGAAAATGGCCAGGGTTCAAAGCTTACCTCCTAGTAAGTACAGTCACTTGGACAGGTGCTCATTGCCTGGGGCCGGGTCCTTGGGGGAAGGTGCGGTTGGCATCATTAGGATGCATGAGACCACGGTGATCTCACCATTCTTCACCTTTTGGAGATTATCATACTTAATCTTCACCTTTTGGAGATTATCATACTCAATCTACTAAAGAAATAAGTTATATGGCTAAATAGATCGGACGAAGTTCTTGTGTTTTAGGTTTTATCAAAATTATAATATAATGTAATGTAATACCTATCGATGTGTTTCTAAATAGTCACATTGTCAAAATTCTGATGTAAATAAAAGAATTTGGATGAAATAAACGTTGAACTAAAAATTATGTCTAACAAAAGTAGCCGGAAGTTGTCAATATTTGTGTCATCAACTCTGCGTAATTAACAAATAATATTAAGATAAGCTTTATTAGAAGTTGTTGATATAAATATGTTGGGAATCATCCTAACACGTAAATGGAATGAAATTTACGGGATTACATTAGCTATCTTGTTAGGAACAAACACATGGACTAGAAGCGTAATATTGTAATAGTTAGACATGTGTTGGCCTATTTATACCCTCCTAGACTTCACTAGGAGGGTGAGAGTTGTGTGTGTTTTTCACTTTTCATCTTTATCAATAAAATCACTAGTTTTCCCTTCTCTTTCTACTCTCTCTCTCTCTAACTATGGCTTTCATCTTCTTCCACCAAACCCGACCTCCCGATTCACATAATCAACATAAACATACGATCCAACAAGTGGTATCAGAGCCAAGGTTATTACTTTGTTGATTTGTGGAGTTATCTTGTCAAAAAGGTCATCTTTATTTGGATCGGTACACTGTTTTGAAGCTGTTATACCCACTTTTTGTGGATCTGAATTTGTTTTTATATCTTTAAAGTGGTACAGCTTTTCATAACAGCTATATGTATCAAAATGATCAATAAAGTCTCAACCTTTCATAACCAGTCTCATATATCTGTATCTTGTGGTCTAAAAGTAGTCATAAACGGTCAAAAATAATGGTCAGTAAAAAAAATGAACGGAAAACTCATCGGAATCAGGGTTATCAGACTGGTCAGAATCTTTGGTCCGATTAATCGCCGGAAAAATTGGAACTTCTTGTATAAGAAGTTCTCGAGAGGTACTTGTTATCGAGAACAGACTAGTTGTTGAGAACCCAATACCCTAAACTGTCGAAATCACATTCTCGAAAACAGGGTTCTCGATAACATGAATCAAGTTCTTGAAAATCATGTTCTCGATAAATAAAAGTTCTCGATAAAGTTACGTTTTCGATAAATTCACATTCTCGATAAAATTCACATTCTCGGTAATGTTATATTCTCGATAAGGTTCAAAAGTTTCGAAAATTTCTGAAGTTGGAAAAAGTTTTGAAAATTTAAGCTTCGATAAGTTACAAAAAGAAATGAAGATGTAGAGAAGACACGACTTCACCAAATACCAATACTCATTTGCGTGACTTAAGTTTATACATCATTTGTCACAATATCAAAAGCAAAAAACCCAAACAAGATTGATTATGTATAACTGAAGTTACCCACAGCCTCGACAAAGCCAACACAACCACATCAACTACAAATCACCACTATCCATAACCCACCTCATCTATCCAACTACAAGATCTCAGTTATATTTTTTCGTGCTCTCAAGACATTTAAAAGATCATACACATGAAAAAGAATTCATCACAGATCCATTTTTTTGAAGACTCGCTTCATTAAATATCCGAAAGTAAAAAAGGAATAAGACAATAACAATTATGATATCATCTTTCCTTCTTTCGGTTTATACTAAAATTTAAAACGATTCACAACAACAACAACCTACCGTGGCCATTCAACAGATCTTGACGCTCTTAATGAAGCCTCTTGATTCGGTTTTGTGCAGCAATAGTAGACATAGGTCCGGTTGGGGTTGATATTTAATTGATTGTGATCAATTTATGATGGAGATGAAGAAGAGATTTAATTTTCGTGATGATTATTGATATGAGATGAGTTGGGGGCATATTTAAATGGTGATATGAAGAAGTTAGGTGTGATATGATTATTGTTCATGTGGTTTGACTGGAAACTGTGAGTAAAGTGAGAGATGGGGGCGGATAAAATTGTTGTTAGGGTTGTTATAACCTATCATACACCGGTTAATGTATTTGAGTTATACAGTGGATCAGGCTTATTACTTTTGTTTGGGCTCGAAAATTCTATTAGTGTGATGGGTTGGTTTTATTTTGGGCCACGAAATTTATTTGGCTTGTGTGGGATGTTTGCTACGTGAGCTTGGATTTGATTTATGGACTTGAAATAGACTGTTAACATTATTGCTAAACAAACATTATGGTCAAAACTATTTTTTGTTAGTAATTGTTAACTATTGATTGTTTTTGGTTAAATGGTAATATCTGGAGTCCTAAATGAAAAAGTGACTAAATTTTCACGGGATACAGTTTTTGATAAGATCGGGAAACCATTATCAAGATTCGTTTAAACCGTCAAAAAGGCTAGAATTGGGCACTTAACCGCAAGATGTCGCTACGACGTTAATTCATTATTATTTATTTGAAGTTGAAGTGGGATTTCACGGGCACATGTACTTAGTATCTGAAGATATCGGGGTTGGTTGGATGATGATTCTTCGAGATCCTTGTTCGAGCTTTTAACCTTTAAAATGACGAAGACTTGGATATCTAGTTATTTTTGTGATTCCTTCTTTCTATTACCACAAAATAACTATCACTTTAAGGAGTTACGTTGTAGTGCTCAGTGTCACACGAAGTTGTGGATAGTCAAGAGGTGATGTACGTCTTATACTTGATGGTTGGTTAGTTGATGAGTATAGAGTACTTAGGGATTCGATGGGGTCCGAACTCTCTACACCGCACTTTGTCATACATTAGTTCAAGTTTAAGTCACAAGTTTAGGTTATTTTACTTTAGTCTCAAGTTCGTCATATTAGGTTTTCTCCATCAGTAGTCACTACAAAAAGCCGTCAGAATGATAATGGGGTCGGTAATGAGTTAGTTGAGAGGAGTATAAAAGAGTAGAGATGTTTATCAGCAGTTGATTCTCACAAGCTATTTATGATACTTCACACATAATCGGTTAATTGGGCATATGGGGTTACGTTGCCTCCATTTTCCATCGTAAACATAGTGTGTATGCTTCCGATTCCGCGAAGACATCGTGGGGGAAGAGAGAGTGGGTGTTCTTTGCTTTCTTTGAAGAGAGTGGGTGTTCTTTGCTTTCTTTGACTTTTCTTTTTAATTCTTCAACTCCTTCTTTCCCCTTTCATTTTTTCTCCTTTTTTTTCCGTATCATACCTAAGGACTTCTAATTCTAACTATTGGTGATGTCCTTGGGTAGATCCCTCCGGCTCTGGCGGATCATAGGACGGTTTTTCCTATCTTAATCACCTTATAACTCCATGATTATCCGACAATAGCCATGAAACCTTTGATTGAAAATCTCTCAGAGTGTTTGTGATTATCAAACATTTTGTTTAACACTTTGAGAGTTTTGTGTTTACTTTTGAAGGGCTCCCCCTTCACATGTGCTCATAAGTATTTAATAAATTTGCACATGCAGGAGGTGCAATCACTTTTTGAATTGATCCGCTTTCAGTGAACCTGACCGATTCGAGACACGCTTACATCACTAGTTAGACTAGCTTGAAGTTATTACCCGACCTGGTAAACTCCACAGAAAGTTTTTCGAGACGGTACATTTCTACTAGGACAAATCCTTTTTGAGACACGCTTACGTGGCTAGTTAAAGAGTTCCATTGTCAGCTTTTAGGTGACAACTAGCTCTAGTAACTAACTTGATGTTATTACCCGTCGAGAATAAGTTCTTTCGATTATTAACTTTTATGTTTCTTTAATTCTTGGGTGAATCTGAGTCTAGCTCGCATGAGATTTGACTTTTAAGCAACCTTGAACTTTCATATTTTAATCACATTCACTTTTTCTCCCCCTCAAAAATAGCATATAAGATGATATTTTTGACAATCTTTTGATTAAAATATGCCTTTTGAGTCTTATGGGGAGAATTCAACAAGAATTTTTGATTTCAAGAACGATGATTTTGTTTCAAGTGTTCCCCCTCAACAAGTGAATTCTTATTGAGGTGAAATACTTGTCTTTTGAGCAGAGTTATGAAAATCAGAAAATGTTTGATTAACTCTACTCAAAAGTAAGAAGCCTTCGCTCCTTATATTAGGATTGAGGCACTGATGCGTACCTCAGGGTCCTTTCTTTACAAGTACGGGTTGTACATTGTTATGTGTGCACAAGCCATTGTTTTAATACAGAATTTGTTTCCTTTTAACAAAATACTCCCTCTCAAATAATGAAGTTTATTCGAGAGATAGTGTTCTTGAGCAGAATATTGAATCGTATTTAAGAAATACTTTTTGAAAATTCGTGAGATGATTCTGCTCAAGGTTTTAGAAAACACAATCAAGTATTATACAACAAAGAATGCTTGAGAATCAGATTAGACAACAACCTCGAGGACTGAAAACCTTTGTTTACCAAAATTTGAAATCCATTTGTAGGTTGTGTCAATCTGATTAAAAGATGTAGAATTCCAACGAGGATTGAAAAATCTCTGTAACATTTTGAAATAACATTCGTTGAATTCAATGGAAATTTAAAATTCTTTTACTTTTGAAAGTTGTTTGAGACTCGGAGTCTCTCTTTTGAGTTTTAAAATCGGAAGAAGAAGATTTCCATCTAAAGTTAAACCTCATGGGTTCTTTTTTAAGATTTGTTTTTGTGATGAATGGAAGACTTCCGGTATTTGGAATGTTCAAATCAGAGTCATTCTTTATTGTAGCCAAAGCATTCCAGATTTTGAAAATTTGAAAGATTTTGAACGACTTTGCTTTGGTTTCCACACTTGCTTTACCGGTGTAAAATGAGAGTGTAGAGTTAGGAAAAAAATTGTTTCTCACCATTTTGAATCATTTTCCAAGTTTAGCCTTTTGAAACATTTAGCCCTTTGTCCTCAAAATATGTTCCATAAGAAACATTTTGACAATTGTTGAAGTTTTGACTTTCAATGGGATGACATGTACTCACTCACAGAGAAAATGCATCAGGCATAAACAAGTATATAGATGAATCAAGAAACTCACTCTAATTCTATGAAAAATTCTCAGAATTCTCAAATTTACACATAAGATCACAGATTAATTCATTATTTCACTCGAAATTTCCCAATTATTATTATAGTTTGGGGTTATGATTTGAGACTTTGCACGCATGTTAGCATCAAAATGCAAGAATATTGTACAAACAAACGCCCTAGTAGTAGCAGCAAAGACATCGACATCTTAAACCCTAAATCACATGATTTCAAACCTATGTTGTTTCTAATCGAGCAAACACACCAATCGAGCATTCTTTAGTGTTCTCTAAAGTTATATGAAATAATTAAATAGACTAAACACATAAAAATGAAACGCTCCAATCGATAATTACATGAACCCTAGTTTCTGATTATGCCTTTTTGACCGTTAAAAACATTTGAAACATTTAGGGAATGATTAGACAACAACCATAAAGAAATTTGAAACTTACAATCGAAAAGAAATCGAGAACATTTGTGGAAATATTTATTAGAGCCCGGTTTATTTTTTTTATGCAATGTCCTTTTACCTAAGTTTAAGACATTTGTGAATCTTTACTCATTAAAGGTTAATTACTTTTCCATTTGAAGTCTAAACATGGTTAACTTGGGATCGTTGCATAAAAAAAAATCCTTTTCTCCCCCTCGAATTAGCCTTTATTTTTTTTGCACATTTTAATTCGAGAGATCATAGAGCTTATAGAAAATGATATTTTAATCCGAATGATGAAGAAACATTTTATACTTGAAGAATAATGATGAGGTGTGTGTGGAAAACTAGAAGGGGGGTTGAATAGTTTACCGATTAAAATCATTTTAACTTGTTTAAGTTAGCTTTGAAACTTTCCGTTTGATCAAAGATATGTACACAAACACAATATATAACATGCAAGTAAATGAAAGAAACGATCAAACCACAACACGAGTATTTATCGTGGTTCGGCTACAAGGACTCTTTTTCCTTGCCCTACGTCCACGCCCCGAGTATCCAACTCGAGAGTTTCTTTCACTAGTCAACAAGCTCCTTTCACGGGCGGAGAAAACCTTACACGTCGCTTATACTTTTACCGACACAAAGCTAGATGTCGAGTTCTTTACCAAGGGTACAACCACTCCCGTTAGTTCTTTACAAGGGTACAACTACTCCCTATACACTTTGTATTTTGAGGACTAAAATACTAACCGATCACTACTGAAAATACACAATCAAATGAAGTGTAAACTACACAAGTCTACACAATGCTAAGCTAACAAGTCTTGCAACGTTGTGTTGAATACTTGTTACTTTTAGTAAGCTCGTGAATCTCTTTGCTACAAAAAGAAACTTCACATATGAAATGTTAAGAGGTTAGATGAAAGAATGAATGTGTGTGTAAAATATAATGTCAAGTGATGAGCCAAAATTCAACTTGTGGCTCAATATTTATAGCCAAAACCTTCTGCAGGTCTGGCAGATCAGGCGGACCCCTGAGAAGGGTTTTGCCCGTGTACCTCCAGGGTACCGCCGGGCTTGCAGTTGGTTTCGCAATAAATATTGCAAACCAAACAAAGTCACATCTCATTACTCTTGCAAACCAAACAATGTCACATCACATAATATCAAGTCAAACACTAAACTTGCAAGCAACATCTAAGTAAGTCAAACACATTTCTTTCCATAAATGTATAATGACAAAACTTGCCATAAATGTGATGTGACAATTCTATTTTTAGAAAATAAGAAGTGTTGTGTTTTATGAAATGTAAAATGTAGCAAAAGTCTAGTTTATGCAAGTCTTTAAAACTAAGATTATGTTTTACTTAGAAACAAAAGTTTACATTTGTCATTAACAAAACTTAGCGAAGATCGTAAAATATAAATAACGTTTTTAGGCGATATTTGTATTAACAGTGTGCAAACTTCATGATTTTGTGAAAAATTTTCTCCCTCTCAAAACATGTTCCATTTTGACATTGTAAAGCAAAGTTTGTTTTAATGGAAGAGCATAGTTTTGAAGATTAGAAGTTTGTACAAGAGAAATAAGATTCTTTTTGTAGTTTTTGAAAAGTTTATTTTTTATTTTTTATTTTTATTTTTATTATTATTATTTATTTATTTTTTGATAAAATATTTACAAAAAGAGTTTGATGTTTGACTTCTCTTAGGTTTTAAGAAAATTTTGCAAATCATCTGGAGTCAAACACCACATACCAATTTGGTGAACTAAATCAACAAACCTTGAAGGAGGTAATGCCTTTGTAAACAAGTCCGCCAATTGGTATTCAGTACCCACAAGCTCTAATTCAATTGTACCCTTCTCGACATGATCTTTGATGAAATGGTAGCGGTGAGCAATTTGTTTGGCCTTGGAAGTATGAATGGTGTTGCATGAGATTGCAATAGCACACTTTGAGTCGCAGTACATTGAGATCCAGTCAAATACATAGCCGTAGTCCGTGAGCTAAGTTCTCATCCAAATGACTTGAACACAGAAAGCAGACATGGCTACATACTAAGCTATTGTTGATGACAGTGATGTACAATCCTGCTTCATTGACTGTATCCCTTTGTAACTAAACAAGATTTGTTGTGAATCATTGTGCCTTCTGCATCCAGCTTGTTTTTCCAAATCCATTTAATTCCAATGTTGTGTCGAAGGGTGATGTTGGTAATTATCTCGCATGTGAGCAAGATCCAAATTACGTGTAGACGACTCAACAATGTCAGGAATGAGTTGAGCCGGTGCAAACGGGTTAAAGAACGCCTTTGGGTCATGCTCTGCGGTTTGTGGAACTGATTTAGGTATGGAGTCTTCAGCTGATTGTCGTGAGTTGGACACAGTTTATTCTGTAGTTGTTGGGGATACAATTGGAGGACCGTCTCTTCCAACAGTTGTTGTTGTTGTTTGTTGAGGTGAATCAGGTACTTGATGTTGTTCAAGATGTGCAGCGGAATTTGGTGAGGTCTCAGATGGACGGTTATCAATCGTATCATCAAACAATGGACAATTGTTCAGCCGAAGATTCCGGAAAGTTTAGACGGTTGGATGCGGGTCCTAAGCTATTTTGCTCAGAAGCCATTACATTAAGCTCGGGTCCGAAACTGAGTTGTTCCGAAGCCATTACTGAAGTGCTTTTAAACAGTTGGAAGAGAGTGTTCTTTGCTTTCTTTGACTTTTCTTGACTTATCTGCGAAAACACTCATTTTCCACGAGGTTCTGCAATTAGGGGAAGAAATGTGCACATCAGGAACGCATAATAGACTCACGTGATCGAGCTTACAATTTTATTACTACCGGAGAGACGTCCGCAGAGATGATCAGTGGTTCAGTGTTGTGATTTTGGTGTAATCATTTCAACTCTCGCGGGGTGTGAAGTGTGAAGTTGCCTAATTAAGTGTGATTTCTTATATGTTACCCCCGAACGGAGCTTCCGCGTTGAGTTCAACTGTGATTAAGTGACTAGTCAGATTTGCTTGGTGTGGTTTACGATGTTTTCTACAAATTCCGTTGCGTACTTAAAACTTCAATAGTTAGAAGACAGGTTGACTACATCAAAGTTTCGAATCTGCTGAAGACGGTTGTTGATGAGTGTCTAAATACTCATCATTTTGTACCAATCTGAACTGCCAAAACATACAAAAACACTCAAAAATGCATCATATTTCTAATACCATGTACTTTCCCGGGTATGGTTGAATGTTTTGCCTTGGCCGATCTTGGTGCAAGCATCAACTTAATGCCTCACTCAGTTTGGAAAAAGCTCTCTCTTCAGGCACTTAGTCCCACATGCATGACTCTCGAGCTTGCAGACCGTTCAATTTCACGTCCCCTCGGTATTGCCGAGGACGTATTTGTGAGAGTGGGACAATTCAATTTTCCGGCAGACTTTGTCGTTGTTGATTTCGATGCAGATCCAAGAGTTCCTCTCATTCTTGGGAGGGGATTCTTAAGAACGGGACATGCATTAATCGATGTTTTCGATGAGGAAATCACGTTACGAGTTGGCAATGAAGCGATAACGTTCAACCTTGATCAAACCTCTACTCGAATTATAATGCTGATTCGGTCAACCGAATTGATGTCATTGACATTGCATCTGAGGAGTATGCTCAGGAATTCCTTGGATTCGCTGATAATTTTCAGAGTGGCAATCCCACTACTCCTTCTCATCCCATAATCGCTAATTCTTCCCCTTCCCTCACTCCGTTTGAGGTAAGTGGTTTTCTCCTTGAGGAATTAGAGGTCTTTCTCAAAAGTGATTCAGTTCCCGAAGGAATTGATATCCAAGAGATTGACCTGGAGGAGGATATACTTCTCCTTGAGAAATTATTGAACAAAGATCCTTCTCCCATTCCTGTTCTACCTCCACAACTTCATAAAGTGGAAGTCAAATATGTTGAGAAAAATGATGACTTCCCCGAGGTTGAACTTAAGGACTTGCCTCCTCATCTAGAATATGCATTCTTGGAAGGTAACGATAAGTTACCAGTCATTATTGCAAAATACTTAAAGGATGAGGAGAAAACCGCGCTGCTCAAGGTTTTAAAGTCCCACAAACAAGCAATTGCTTGGAAGCTCTCAGACATAAAGGGTATAAACCCGGATTTTTGTACACACAAAATTCTAATGGAAGAGGACTTTAAACCTACTGTACAACATCAAAGAAGGGTAAATCCAAAAATCCACGAAGTTATAAAAGCTGAAGTTATCAAACTTCTTGATGCGGGATTGATTTATCCTATATCTGATAGTCCTTGGGTAAGCCCAATTCATTGTGTTCCAAAGAAGGGTGGCATTACGGTTATCACAAATGAGGACAACGAGTTAATGCCAACTCGTTTGGTTACAGGGTGGCGAGTATGCTTTGATTACAGAAAGCTTAACGAAGCCACCCGCAAAGACCATTTTCCTTTGCCCTTCATGGACCAAATGCTCGAAAGACTAGCGGGAAATGAGTATTATTGTTTCCTTGACGGCTTCTCGGGTTACTTCCAAATTCCCATTGATCCACAGGATCAAGAGAAGACTACCTTCACATGCCCTTATGGGACATTTGCCTATCGTCGCATGCCTTTTGGGTTATGCAATGCTCCGGGCACTTTCCAAAGGTGCATGATGGCTATTTTCCATGACATGATTGGAAAAACCATGGAGGTATTCATGGATGACTTCTCAGTAATCGGGAATTCTTTCGACTCATGCCTCTCCCACCTAGAAAAAATGCTTCAACGGTGTGAAAACACTAATCTTTGTCTAAACTAGGAGAAGAGCCATTTTATGGTTGAAGAGGGCATTGTCCTCAGCCATAAAATTTCAAAAAGTGGGATTGAGGTCGATAAGGCCAAAATTGATGTTATTGCTAAACTGCCCCATCCCACCACTGTTAAAGGAATTAGGAGTTTCCTCGGCCATGCCGGGTTCTATCGAAGATTCATACAGGATTTCTCTAAAATAGCCCGGCCCATGACTCATCTTCTTGAAAAGGATGCTCCTTTTATCTTCTCACCAGAGTGCATCGAAGCTTTTGAAATTTTAAAGAAAAGGCTTACCGAAGCACCAATACTTGTTGCCCTCGACTGGGACTTACCCTTTGAACTTATGTGCGATGCTAGCGATTTCGCTATTGGTGCAGTTCTGGGGCAACGCAAAACCAAACATTTTCAGCCAATACACTACGCAAGTAAAACCATGAACGAAGCTCAAACACACTATACCACCACGGAAAAAGAATTATTAGCTGTGGTATATGCCTTCGGAAAATTTCGGTCTTACTTAATCTTAAACAAAAGCGTGGTGTATACGGATCATTCGGCTTTGAAATACCTGTTCACTAAACAGGATGCAAAGCCAAGACTGCTCCGGTGGGTCCTGCTCCTCCAGGAATTCGATATTCTCATAAGAGATAAAAAAGGAGCAGAAAACCTTGCAGCTGATCACTTATCCCGGTTAGAAAATCCTCATCAAGATATTCTCGAGAGAAAAGAAATTAATGAAACTTTTCCTCTGGAGACTCTAAATCTCATCTCTAACCGGGATGATGCCACTACCCCATGGTTTGCCGACTTTGCAAATTACCGTGCGGGAAATTTCGTTGTGAAAGGGATGTCGTCCCAACAAAAAAGAAAATTCTTTAAAGATTTAAAACATTACTTCTGGGACGACCCCTACTTGTTTAAAATATGTGCGGATCAAGTCATCCGACGGTGTGTCCATGGCCAAGAAGCCATGGAAATTCTTAAAGCTTGTCATGATGGACCCACGGGGGGACATCATAACCCAAACTACACCGCCAAAAAGGTGTTTGATTCAGGATTCTTTTGGCCCACGATCTATAAAGAAGCCCATGAACTTATCAAAACCTGTGAGGCTTGCCAGCGTCACGGGAATATTTCTAAAAAGAATGAGATGCCGCAAAATGCCATCCAAGTCTGTGAAATATTTGATATGTGGGGCATTGATTTTATGGGGCCATTCCCGTCTTCACGAGGGAATAAGTATATACTCGTCGCTGTCGACTATCTGTCAAAATGGGTTGAGGCAAAAGCCTTACCCACCAATGATGCCCGAGTAGTTGTTAAATTTTTAAAGTCTCTCTTTGCTAGATTCGGGACTCCTCGTGCCATTATCAGTGATCGTGGTACTCACTTTTGCAATGAACAATTTGCGAGAGTAATGCTGAAATATGGTGTTACTCACCGTCTTTCTACAGCATACCACCCCCAAACAAGTGGGCAGGTGGAGGTCTCAAATCGTGGTATTAAGAGAATTCTCGAGAGGACGATTGGTGAAAACCGTGCCTCTTGGTCGGATAAGCTGGACGATGCATTATGGGCTTTCCGCACTGCTTACAAAACACCCATAGGGTGTACTCCATATAAGCTAGTGTACGGGAAAGCATGTCATCTTCCGATCGAATTAGAACATAAGGCCTATTGGGCCTTAAAACATGCAAATTTCGACCTTCAGACAGCGGGTGATCACCGTAAAGTTCAACTAAACGAACTAAATGAATTACGTGATCAAGCTTACGAAAATTCTTTAATCTATAAAGAAAAGACTAAGAAGATACATGACTCTAAAATTAAGAACTGCGTTTTCAACGTTGGTGACAGAGTTCTTCTTTTCAATTCAAGGTTAAAAATTTTCTCGGGTAAACTAAAAACCCGTTGGTCTGGACCATTTACTATAACCAAAGTATACCCATATGGAACTGTTGAGTTATTACAACCCGACGGTCCCAATTTTAAAGTAAATGGTCATTGGTTAAAACACTATTTTGGAGGGGACATACAACCAATGGTTGTCCCGGATCTCCAAACTTACCCCATGGACCAATAAATTCGGGGTCGAGTCAAGCTAGGGACTCGGTTAACAAAAACAAGTTTCCCCAAGGACAATTTTAATTCGGGGTCGAGTCAAGCTAGTGACTCGGGAATCAAAAACAAGCTACCTCATGGACAAATCAATTCGAGGTCGAGTCAAGCTAGCGACTCGGTAATCAAAAACAGTAGCAATATGGGTCGTCACCCATATTTCTGTCTTCTCATCCCTTTCTAACACCCTAGTGTGGGGGAGACGAACCACATGTTGTACATATGTAAAATATTTTTTCAAAAAAAAAAAAAAAAAAAAAAAAAAAAAAAAAAAAAAGAAATGGTATAAGTCAAATAAAAAGAAAAAAGTGAGTTTGTATGTAAATAGAGTAAAATAAAAAAGTTAATAGTATTGCCTCCTTACGTTCTAAAGTCTTGGTGGGACACCAAGTACTGTGAATATTGAGGGCAATATTCAGTTCTAAGTGTGGGGGAGCGTTCTCACGAATGCAAAACACATGTTCCATCAAGAACCCCCATTTGATCAAAATTACCAGTTTTTTCACACTTAGAAATGCAAATAATGGTATCAATCCTCCATGTCTAACCCACAACAGGATTGGCTAGTCCAGGAGCAAACGGATCTTGGTAAAGACTTCTCAAAACCGTTGATGGCTTGCAATTTGCCAAAAATTGTATGGTTCCTCAGCTCCCCATATCCCTTAAAGCGAATGAGTTGACTAGCCCGCAAGATTATGGCTTGTGGTAAAGGCCGTGGAAAAACCATAATTGGTAATCAGCTCACCAAGATGTTGACTATTCCATCAAGAGTTGGCTAGTCCAGAAGCAAACGGCTTCTGGTAAAGACAAATCAAATCCGTTGACAGCTGGTGGTTTGGTAAAAATCACACGGTTATCAGGTGTGCCACAGTTCTTACACCTGGCTACTCCAGAAGTGATGGCTTTTGGTAAAGAGTTAAAATCCATTAATTTTTTCTCAAATAAATTGCTAGGGACTAGCAATAGTTTAGTGTGGGGGATTGATGAGTGTCTAAATACTCATCATTTTGTACCAATCTGAACTGCCAAAACATACAAAAACACTCAAAAATGCATCATATTACTTAAAATATCTTAGAAGTGTGTTTTATATGTTTCAAATACAAAATATGCAAAAACAAATGAAAAACGTACAAAGTTTGCATAATTGGCAGTTTCAGTCTCTCAAGTTTCAAATATTGACAAAACTAGTCCCTGAAAGTTTAAAATGAATGAAAAGTCAACTTAAGTCCTTGGGAAACCAAAAATATTCACAAATGATCCCTGGATGAAAGTTTACACAAACTGGCAATTTTTACCCCTCAAGTTTCAAAATTGGCAAAAATGGTCCCTGGGTATTCAAAACTGGAAAATTTACAAATAATACCCTTGTACTATGCATGAATGACAAAATGGAACAATTTTGATAACATTTTGAGAAATTACAAACACAGTCCCTTAAAAATCCAAATTTACAATAATGGTCCCTGGAGTTTGTGGAATTGGCAGAAAAGGTCCCCGGTAATTTTGAAAAATGGTAAAATATGAATTTGGTCCTTGTATTATTGGTTCTTGGCAAATTACACCCTTATGAGTGTTTGGGAAAAATTACAATTTCAGTCCTTCACTTTTGTCAAAATTACATAATTGATCCTTGTTCACTAAAAAACTAAACCGGACCCCATTTTATTAATAAACCCCAAAACTAAAACCAACCCAACCCACACACACCCCTAGCCCAAACATAAGCCCAGTCCAACACCCTTTTTATTTAAAACCCGCGTTGACCCGCGTTGACCATCCAAATACCGGCAAAACCACCACCACTGTTCACCTTCCACCCTCACCCCTGATTACCTGAAACCATGGTGGTTTTCCACCACCTGCTCACCTTTCCACCTCACCAACTACACCCTCACCTCATACCTCCACCTCACAGACCAAACCACATAGGCATTTAATGCTTTCTCTACAGAAATTCTCTCCAAACCATACTACCTCCTCTGTTTCTTCCATAAAACTCCAACTTGTCCTAAAAACCCTCCCCTTTGTCCCCTGACACCTCCACATACTCCCAATTATCCTTAATTGCAGAATGTAGCCTCCAAGTAAACGTGTAAGACTTTGGCGCCAAAATTGGTTTAAACGGTCATGATCAATGCAGAAGATTGGAGGGTCAAGATGAAGTGGGAAAAGCTCAGAAGGTGTCCCCTAACCCTAATATGGACTTATAAAAGGAAGAGAAGGCAGAAGAAATAGTTATCTAGTTAAATTGTAATTTTCTTATTTCGTATTTTAGTCAATCTTAATTTCCAGTGTAATTCAAGCTTACAACTTTCTAATTATCATTTTCAGTGTACTCTTAAGGTTCTCAGATAATAAGAATTAAGTTTGGTTTGATTTCTCATTTTATGCAAGTTTAAAATTCTAGTGAAAAATCTCAATACCATCTAATGTTGTTTGTAGTAACTGATATGGATTGAATAAGCTCATATAAGCTCCCATAAGCTCAATACAGCTTTTAGTAACCTACTAATCAGTTAAGGTAAAAAAAGTTCATCATATACAAACTTGGTCAATGATAGTCAACTGTGGCAATTGGAATTGATTTCTGGGTTTCATAGCTGATTTGGAAGCAATAAGGAAGCTTGGAGTATTGGTTTAGATCCTCAGGGGAGGAAATAGGTGTCCTTGGTTCTTGGTTTCAAGCAGGAAAGCAACTTTGTAAGTTCTCAAAATTCTCATAACTGTCTTTGTAGTGTAACTTTGTTCCTTGCTTATTTTTTAGTTGTTTCATACTTATTCAGTCTTATATAGTTATAATATAACCTTAAATTAATACCTTGTATGTTGGAATTAATAGTTACTAAATAATCAAAAGTTCACAGTCAACTTAGTATAATTAGCATTAGTGTGAATTTGTGGTCATTATCTGTTTCTAAGTGCTTAATTACATCTGATATATCATAATAAGTCATGTTGGATCATTAGAATAAGCTCTTATAGCCCTTAGCTAATTAAATCTCAAAAAAGTTTAGATTAGGGAGTGTTTGGAATAAGCTTTTGAGCTGAGCTCTTATTGTCAATTGGTGATTATCTGTGTTTCAATAGTTTGCAGTAGTATCACTTAGGTAAATTAAGGCATAAAAGTTTAGGTTTAAACCACAAAAAGTCAAAATCAAACTCATTCCATCACCACAGTTAACTGTCGTGGAATTTGAGTCCATAACTCATCAAATCTACTCACAAGTTAGTAATTTAGTTTATTTCAATCTTAGTATAGCTTAATATGACATGATCAATCAGTAAGATAAGTTAGAAATTCAACAAAGTCAAACTAGTAGTTAATTTCAATAATAGTCAAAGTGCACACCTCAGATTTTCATCAAAATGGTAGTAATTTTCATGAATTTTGTGTTGTGATTTGGAACTTGAAATTTGTTGTGAGTATAACTTACCAGTTTAACTTTAGTTTCCCACATCTAGTTCATTTTTAAGATTTTTATTAAGCAAGAAAAGCTCAACCAAAGTACCTTGCAGGGCAAAAACATTGCCCTGTGCACAGGTTTTAGGTAAAACACCAAGACCTCTTGTATGCTTATCAGTGGACCCCACATCATAGGATTTAGCTTAATTGTAGCTTAATACACCAGCTTATCACATCTAGGCTTAGTTTAGCTTTTAGCTTATTGTAGGATAGCTTTTAGGATCAAATTTGTGACCTTTGTAAAACAAGCCACACTGATTACTCAGTGTATGATCACCATTTCAAAAGCTAACCTAGAGCTTATTAGTGAACCATAAAGGTAGCTTATTAGTTTAATTTGTAGCTTATCAACCCATATTTGAACCCCTAGGTTTAGTTTGAACCCTCTTTTACTTTTGTGGACCCCACACTCATTGAAAGTGGACTGCAGGGCAAAACCTTACCCTACACACCAGATACACAGCCATCACCACCACTTTGGTGGTGATTTGTGGCCAACTCAGTGGGCCCCACACCTTCTAGTTAGCTTCTTACAACCCCCCTCCTACCCAGGTTCAAACCTTGACCCTTAGTTTGACCTATAGATCAGTGGACCCCACCTAAACTTGTCCCTAAAATCTGTCCCACTTCTGAGTCAGAAACAAAATAAGCAAGTGCTTATTTGAGTTTTCTAGCTTATTCTAGGAGCTTATCTCACCAAGTTTAGTTTAAAATAGTTCAAGTAACTTAGGTAAACCAGATTTCACCATAGTGGACCCCACATAACCTCAACTTAGCTTATTTCTCAATTTAGTCAACCATAGTCAACTGTATAAGCTTATAAGCATTCTCAGTGCTTATTTTAAGGTTCTAAAATAGTTTCCTTTGTTAAAGTTTCTTAATTTAAGTATTTAAGTAGTTTTATAAAAGAAAATCCAGAAAAAGCAAACATAAAAATAGTGATAGCTTCTATTTAATAGAAATTATCTAATTAATTTTCATTTCAGCTTATTAATAAGCACTTATCCAATTTTATAATTTTATAAATTACTTAGTACCTTAAAGTAGTTAAAATAATTTTCTTACAATTTTCCTAAGCAGTTTACTATTTTTTAGATTTAAAACTAGTTTAAATAATTAAATAGGTAATATTAGTAATTAAATAGATTTCTTTAATTTTAATTAACTAAAGTAGAATTTTATATTTTTCCTAAGTTTTATAAACTAGTTAAGACTTTTTAAAAATAGTTTCATAATTTCCACTGTTCATTTTCTAATTTTCTAATTTAATTTAATTAAATTAGCTTAAAAGTAATTAATAAGTAATTAATTAGTCAATTAGCCTAAATACAATTTTTAGCAAGTTTTTATAATTTTTTAGTCTTCCTGTAGTAATTAAATAGTTTTATAAATTTAATTATAATTTTCTAAGGTAATTTAGTAATAATAGTAATTTAAAATAGTTTAAATAGATTAATTAAATTAAATAGTTTTTAATTAATAAAATACTCATAAAAAGACAAAAATATTTATTTTCATTTTTTATACTTTCTTCAAGTTCTTATTTAGGTTTAGAAATTATTTGTTTAAAGTTTTTAGGTTTATTTGTAATAGTTGTAATTTTTAGTTAAATTAAATTAAGTTTTAAATTAGATTTTAAATTAGTTTTAATAATTAAATAGTAATTAAATAATATAATAATAGTTTTAATAATTTCAATTTCATTTCCTATTTTCTTTAATATTAAGTTTTCAAAAGTTTCACTTTTTACCCCTGTAGTTTGTAACTTGTAAAAATACCACTTTTCTTTGTCTGTTATCTGATTATCTGATTTTATGCTTATATCTGTATTTCTGTTATAGTTTTATATTTTCCAAATATCAAGCAATCAGTAGTGTAATCAACCCTCAAATCATCTTTGTTACTGTCCTCAGTACCACTCACACTCATACTCGTTTACAAATACAATTTCAATCTCGTTGGGACTTAACGACCCGGGGATTTCCCTATACTTCCACGGTCAATATTAACTTGCACTTTCTCCCAGGTGGGCCTAACAGTTGCACACGGCTGACTGGTTGGTTTGGGAGGAGTCAAAATTTGGCGCCGCTGCCGGGGAGGTTGTTGCGTATTTCAAAACGGTAAAAGTTTAGTGGTTTTCAAAAACCCTCCTGTACAAATATCACCACTTTGTAAATTTTTAAGAAAAATCAAAATCATATCTGAAAACGTTCAATAACATTTCTCCTGAAGTGTTAACAACACCAAACAAATCATAAACAACAAAACAAAATTGTGAAGTTAAATTACTTCGTATCTTTACGATTACAACCTATACAGTTGGTTTAAGGTAAGTTCTGACATTAAATTGCGAACTTAAGAGGGATCCATTTATTTCCTCCCGCCAGCCTGCGAGTAATCTTAAAGGAACGATTTCGGTTAACGAATCAGTTTCAAAAATATTGTCCAAGTTTTTTCACCCATACACGAAAAGCCAAAAACATTTTACTGTGAATATAATTACATAAAAGTTTACCACCGTAAACCAAGGCAGAACACCTACCAACTGGGGGTGTGAACATAATAAGTTCCCAAACCTAAGATTCAAAACTTACCATTGTATCCTTGTGGATAGTGTACCTTTTTTAAAGGAGCTGTTCATTTGTGATTATTGGGTTTAAGTTCACTGTAGTTTTGCCTCTATCTTGTGTTAAAAACTAATTTTTGTGCATGCGCACTCGTTCACAAGCAAAGAATAAAAAGAAGAAAAACGTACCCGAGTTACGTATTGTTGAAAAAGAACACACAACAAAAATGAACGACGAGCCCCCATTCCTTCCCAAGGATGAACCAGTTCCTGACACCCGAACTATGGAGGAACTGTGTCAACCTACTATGCAAGGGAGGGGTGGACCAATTGCACCACTCACTATTGAAGCCACGGATTTTGGATTAAAACACCACATGATACAACAGATCCAGAATTCGTGCCAGTTCCACGGATTGCCGGGTGACGATGCCAACAGGCATCTCGACAAATTTTTAACTGTCACCCAAAGCATGAAACAAAATGGCGTCACCGATGACGGCCTACGTTTATACTTGTTCCCCTATTCTCTCGCTCATCATGCGACTTCCTGGTTTGATCGACTTCCAAAGAATTCGATCCACACTTTTGATGAGATGATCACTAAATTTCTGGCCAAATACTTTCCACCATCTATGGTCACAAAGTTGAGGAATGATATCAGCAACTTCAGACAGCTTCCCGAAGAGTCCTTATTTGAGGCATGGGAACGATACAAACTTGCTATTGATCGGTGTCCTAATCATAATATGCTTCTTGTCACCATTATTGACACCTTTTATAATGGTTTAACACTCCGTCATCGTGACACCATCAATGCTGCTGCTGGGGGCACCTTTATGAAAAGGACCCCTGAAGAGTGCTATGACTTAATCGAAAACATGACTGCCCATCATAATTTTTGGGACTCCTCTGCTGAGAGGAACGACTCATTTAAGTCGGACACTCCGGCAAGCACTGAAATATCAATCCTAGCTAAAAGGATGGATGATTTGTCTACAGCATTTTTGCGTATCCATCAGACAAATCCTAATCAGGTCAAAACTGTTTACCCAAGTTGTGAAACTTGCGGTGGTCCACATCTGTACACAGATTGCCAAGCCTCCGGTGGCTCGGCTCATGAAAACGTGTATGCAGCTCAAGGTTCCTATAATACGGGAGGTAATTCTTACCAACCGCAAGGAGATCGAAACCTTTTGAGCTACCGATCTAATAACTACATCGGACCACCAGGGTTTAATCAACCTCAAAACAGGAACCAGAATTTTAACCAAAATCAGAACCAGAACCGAATGAACCAAGGTTATAACAACCAAGGGAATTTCAACTCTGGTCAAAACCAGGTTCACCAAAATCAAAACCAGGGTAATTATAACAGAAATCAAGGTCAGAACAATTACCCACAGGGTAATTCTCAACAACAAAACCACTTCCAAGGTAATAACAATCAGCAACATGGGAATTTCCAGAACAATCGGGCTCAAAATCTTCCAACCCAAAATCAAGCCATTGTTCCAACTGGACCATCACATGAGGAATTATTAAAACAGTTTATGAAATCCCAAGAAGAAATGAACAAAATGCTGATTAATCAAATGTCTAATTTGCAGAAGTCTTTAAATGATCGACCCTCGGGCTCAGGTACAACTTTACCTAGCAACACGATCGCTAATCCGAGGGGCGATATAAAGGCGATCACCACAAGAAGTGGAGTTTCTTACCAAGGACCTACAGCTCCCTCTACCTCTTCTCCTATCCCTGTAGAGGAATGTGAAACTGATGAGACTACGGATAAGGTACTTCCTAACGGAGGTACCGATGACATCCCTCCTCCAGTTATCCCGGTCCCAACTCCTCGTAAAAGAGTCGTGTTTGAAACTACCGAAGGTCCTGTTGAAAATCCAAAAGCCAACCCAAAACCAACAATTCCATATCCCTCACGATTGCAAGACCAAAAGCTCCGTGATAAAGCTAACTATCAAATGGAAAAAATTTTTCAAATTTTCCAAGAACTACACTTGGATGTTAGTTTCGCGGATGCTCTTCTTTTAATGCCCAAATTCACATCGACAATCAAAAATCTGTTGAGCAATAAAGAAAAAATGTTTGAGATGGTACGAACTCCACTCAATGAGAACTGCTCTGCGGTTCTATTGAAAAAGCTTCCCAAAAAGCTAGGAGACCCCGGGAGATTTCTAATACCATGTACTTTCCCGGGTATGGTTGAATGTTTTGCCTTGGCCGATCTTGGTGCAAGCATCAACTTAATGCCTCACTCAGTTTGGAAAAAGCTCTCTCTTCAGGCACTTAGTCCCACATGCATGACTCTCGAGCTTGCAGACCGTTCAATTTCACGTCCCCTCGGTATTGCCGAGGACGTATTTGTGAGAGTGGGACAATTCAATTTTCCGGCAGACTTTGTCGTTGTTGATTTCGATGCAGATCCAAGAGTTCCTCTCATTCTTGGGAGGGGATTCTTAAGAACGGGACGTGCATTAATCGATGTTTTCGATGAGGAAATCACGTTACGAGTTGGCAATGAAGCGATAACGTTCAACCTTGATCAAACCTCTACTCGAATTATAATGCTGATTCGGTCAACCGAATTGATGTCATTGACATTGCATCCGAGGAGTATGCTCAGGAATTCCTTGGATTCGCTGATAATTTTCAGAGTGGCAATCCCACTACTCCTTCTCATCCCATAATCGCTAATTCTTCCCCTTCCCTCACTCCGTTTGAGGTAAGTGGTTTTCTCCTTGAGGAATTAGAGGTCTTTCTCAAAAGTGATTCAGTTCCCGAAGGAATTGATATCCAAGAGATTGACCTGGAGGAGGATATACTTCTCCTTGAGAAATTATTGAACAAAGATCCTTCTCCCATTCCTGTTCTACCTCCACAACTTCATAAAGTGGAAGTCAAATATGTTGAGAAAAATGATGACTTCCCCGAGGTTGAACTTAAGGACTTGCCTCCTCATCTAGAATATGCATTCTTGGAAGGTAACGATAAGTTACCAGTCATTATTGCAAAATACTTAAAGGATGAGGAGAAAACCGCGCTGCTCAAGGTTTTAAAGTCCCACAAACAAGCAATTGCTTGGAAGCTCTCAGACATAAAGGGTATAAACCCGGATTTTTGTACACACAAAATTCTAATGGAAGAGGACTTTAAACCTACTGTACAACATCAAAGAAGGGTAAATCCAAAAATCCACGAAGTTATAAAAGCTGAAGTTATCAAACTTCTTGATGCAGGATTGATTTATCCTATATCTGATAGTCCTTGGGTAAGCCCAATTCATTGTGTTCCAAAGAAGGGTGGCATTACGGTTATCACAAATGAGGACAACGAGATAATGCCAACTCGTTTGGTTACAGGGTGGCGAGTATGCTTTGATTACAGAAAGCTTAACGAAGCCACCCGCAAAGACCATTTTCCTTTGCCCTTCATGGACCAAATGCTCGAAAGACTAGCGGGAAATGAGTATTATTGTTTCCTTGACGGCTTCTCGGGTTACTTCCAAATTCCCATTGATCCACAGGATCAAGAGAAGACTACCTTCACATGCCCTTATGGGACATTTGCCTATCGTCGCATGCCTTTTGGGTTATGCAATGCTCCGGGCACTTTCCAAAGGTGCATGATGGCTATTTTCCATGACATGATTGGAAAAACCATGGAGGTATTCATGGATGACTTCTCAGTAATCGGGAATTCTTTCGACTCATGCCTCTCCCACCTAGAAAAAATGCTTCAACGGTGTGAAAACACTAATCTTTGTCTAAACTAGGAGAAGAGCCATTTTATGGTTGAAGAGGGCATTGTCCTCAGCCATAAAATTTCAAAAAGTGGGATTGAGGTCGATAAGGCCAAAATTGATGTTATTGCTAAACTGCCCCATCCCACCACTGTTAAAGGAATTAGGAGTTTCCTCGGCCATGCCGGGTTCTATCGAAGATTCATACAGGATTTCTCTAAAATAGCCCGGCCCATGACTCATCTTCTTGAAAAGGATGCTCCTTTTATCTTCTCACCAGAGTGCATCGAAGCTTTTGAAATTTTAAAGAAAAGGCTTACCGAAGCACCAATACTTGTTGCCCTCGACTGGGACTTACCCTTTGAACTTATGTGCGATGCTAGCGATTTCGCTATTGGTGCAGTTCTGGGGCAACGCAAAACTAAACATTTTCAGCCAATACACTACGCAAGTAAAACCATGAACGAAGCTCAAACACACTATACCACCACGGAAAAGAATTATTAGCTGTGGTATATGCCTTCGGAAAATTTCGGTCTTACTTAATCTTAAACAAAAGCGTGGTGTATACGGATCATTCGGCTTTGAAATACCTGTTCACTAAACAGGATGCAAAGCCAAGACTGCTCCGGTGGGTCCTGCTCCTCCAGGAATTCGATATTCTCATAAGAGATAAAAAAGGAGCAGAAAACCTTGCAGCTGATCACTTATCCCGGTTAGAAAATCCTCATCAAGATATTCTCGAGAGAAAAGAAATTAATGAAACTTTTCCTCTGGAGACTCTAAATCTCATCTCTAACCGGGATGATGCCACTACCCCATGGTTTGCTGACTTTGCAAATTACAGTGCGGGAAATTTCGTTGTGAAAGGGATGTCGTCCCAACAAAAAAGAAAATTCTTTAAAGATGTAAAACATTACTTCTGGGACGACCCCTACTTGTTTAAAATATGTGCGGATCAAGTCATCCGACGGTGTGTCCATGGCCAAGAAGCCATGGAAATTCTTAAAGCTTGTCATGATGGACCCACGGGGGGACATCATAACCCAAACTACACCGCCAAAAAGGTGTTTGATTCAGGATTCTTTTGGCCCACGATCTATAAAGAAGCCCATGAACTTATCAAAACCTGTGAGGCTTGCCAGCGTCACGGGAATATTTCTAAAAAGAATGAGATGCCGCAAAATGCCATCCAAGTCCGTGAAATATTTGATATGTGGGGCATTGATTTTATGGGGCCATTCCCGTCTTCACGAGGGAATAAGTATATACTCGTCGCTGTCGACTATCTGTCAAAATGGGTTGAGGCAAAAGCCTTACCCACCAATGATGCCCGAGTAGTTGTTAAATTTTTAAAGTCTCTCTTTGCTAGATTCGGGACTCCTCGTGCCATTATCAGTGATCGTGGTACTCACTTTTGCAATGAACAATTTGCGAGAGTAATGCTGAAATATGGTGTTACTCACCGTCTTTCTACAGCATACCACCCCCAAACAAGTGGGCAGGTGGAGGTCTCAAATCGTGGTATTAAGAGAATTCTCGAGAGGACGATTGGTGAAAACCGTGCCTCTTGGTCGGATAAGCTGGACGATGCATTATGGGCTTTCCGCACTGCTTACAAAACACCCATAGGGTGTACTCCATATAAGCTAGTGTACGGGAAAGCATGTCATCTTCCGATCGAATTAGAACATAAGGCCTATTGGGCCTTAAAACATGCAAATTTCGACCTTCAGACAGCGGGTGATCACCGTAAAGTTCAACTAAACGAACTAAATGAATTACGTGATCAAGCTTACGAAAATTCTTTAATCTATAAAGAAAAGACTAAGAAGATACATGACTCTAAAATTAAGAACTGCGTTTTCAACGTTGGTGACAGAGTTCTTCTTTTCAATTCAAGGTTAAAAATTTTCTCGGGTAAACTAAAAACCCGTTGGTCTGGACCATTTACTATAACCAAAGTATACCCATATGGAACTGTTGAGTTATTACAACCCGACGGTCCCAATTTTAAAGTAAATGGTCATTGGTTAAAACACTATTTTGGAGGGGACATACAACCAATGGTTGTCCCGGATCTCCAAACTTACCCCATGGACCAATAAATTCGGGGTCGAGTCAAGCTAGGGACTCGGTTAACAAAAACAAGTTTCCCCAAGGACAATTTTAATTCGGGGTCGAGTCAAGCTAGTGACTCGGGAATCAAAAACAAGCTACCTCATGGACAAATCAATTCGAGGTCGAGTCAAGCTAGCGACTCGGTAATCAAAAACAGTAGCAATATGGGTCGTCACCCATATTTCTGTCTTCTCATCCCTTTCTAACACCCTAGTGTGGGGGAGACGAACCACATGTTGTACATATGTAAAATATTTTTTCAAAAAAAAAAAAAAAAAAAAAAAAAAAAAAAAAAGAAATGGTATAAGTCAAATAAAAAGAAAAAAGTGAGTTTGTATGTAAATAGAGTAAAATAAAAAAGTTAATAGTATTGCCTCCTTACGTTCTAAAGTCTTGGTGGGACACCAAGTACTGTGAATATTGAGGGCAATATTCAGTTCTAAGTGTGGGGGAGCGTTCTCACGAATGCAAAACACATGTTCCATCAAGAACCCCCATTTGATCAAAATTACCAGTTTTTTCACACTTAGAAATGCAAATAATGGTATCAATCCTCCATGTCTAACCCACAACAGGATTGGCTAGTCCAGGAGCAAACGGATCTTGGTAAAGACTTCTCAAAACCGTTGATGGCTTGCAATTTGCCAAAAATTGTATGGTTCCTCAGCTCCCCATATCCCTTAAAGCGAATGAGTTGACTAGCCCGCAAGATTATGGCTTGTGGTAAAGGCCGTGGAAAAACCATAATTGGTAATCAGCTCACCAAGATGTTGACTATTCCATCAAGAGTTGGCTAGTCCAGAAGCAAACGGCTTCTGGTAAAGACAAATCAAATCCGTTGACAGCTGGTGGTTTGGTAAAAATCACACGGTTATCAGGTGTGCCACAGTTCTTACACCTGGCTACTCCAGAAGTGATGGCTTTTGGTAAAGAGTTAAAATCCATTAATTTTTTCTCAAATAAATTGCTAGGGACTAGCAATAGTTTAGTGTGGGGGATTGATGAGTGTCTAAATACTCATCATTTTGTACCAATCTGAACTGCCAAAACATACAAAAACACTCAAAAATGCATCATATTACTTAAAATATCTTAGAAGTGTGTTTTATATGTTTCAAATACAAAATATGCAAAAACAAATGAAAAACGTACAAAGTTTGCATAATTGGCAGTTTCAGTCTCTCAAGTTTCAAATATTGACAAAACTAGTCCCTGAAAGTTTAAAATGAATGAAAAGTCAACTTAAGTCCTTGGGAAACCAAAAATATTCACAAATGATCCCTGGATGAAAGTTTACACAAACTGGCAATTTTTACCCCTCAAGTTTCAAAATTGGCAAAAATGGTCCCTGGGTATTCAAAACTGGAAAATTTACAAATAATACCCTTGTACTATGCATGAATGACAAAATGGAACAATTTTGATAACATTTTGAGAAATTACAAACACAGTCCCTTAAAAATCCAAATTTACAATAATGGTCCCTGGAGTTTGTGGAATTGGCAGAAAAGGTCCCCGGTAATTTTGAAAAATGGTAAAATATGAATTTGGTCCTTGTATTATTGGTTCTTGGCAAATTACACCCTTATGAGTGTTTGGGAAAAATTACAATTTCAGTCCTTCACTTTTGTCAAAATTACATAATTGATCCTTGTTCACTAAAAAACTAAACCGGACCCCATTTTATTAATAAACCCCAAAACTAAAACCAACCCAACCCACACACACCCCTAGCCCAAACATAAGCCCAGTCCAACACCCTTTTTATTTAAAACCCGCGTTGACCCGCGTTGACCATCCAAATACCGGCAAAACCACCACCACTGTTCACCTTCCACCCTCACCCCTGATTACCTGAAACCATGGTGGTTTTCCACCACCTGCTCACCTTTCCACCTCACCAACTACACCCTCACCTCATACCTCCACCTCACAGACCAAACCACATAGGCATTTAATGCTTTCTCTACAGAAATTCTCTCCAAACCATACTACCTCCTCTGTTTCTTCCATAAAACTCCAACTTGTCCTAAAAACCCTCCCCTTTGTCCCCTGACACCTCCACATACTCCCAATTATCCTTAATTGCAGAATGTAGCCTCCAAGTAAACGTGTAAGACTTTGGCGCCAAAATTGGTTTAAACGGTCATGATCAATGCAGAAGATTGGAGGGTCAAGATGAAGTGGGAAAAGCTCAGAAGGTGTCCCCTAACCCTAATATGGACTTATAAAAGGAAGAGAAGGCAGAAGAAATAGTTATCTAGTTAAATTGTAATTTTCTTATTTCGTATTTTAGTCAATCTTAATTTCCAGTGTAATTCAAGCTTACAACTTTCTAATTATCATTTTCAGTGTACTCTTAAGGTTCTCAGATAATAAGAATTAAGTTTGGTTTGATTTCTCATTTTATGCAAGTTTAAAATTCTAGTGAAAAATCTCAATACCATCTAATGTTGTTTGTAGTAACTGATATGGATTGAATAAGCTCATATAAGCTCCCATAAGCTCAATACAGCTTTTAGTAACCTACTAATCAGTTAAGGTAAAAAAAGTTCATCATATACAAACTTGGTCAATGATAGTCAACTGTGGCAATTGGAATTGATTTCTGGGTTTCATAGCTGATTTGGAAGCAATAAGGAAGCTTGGAGTATTGGTTTAGATCCTCAGGGGAGGAAATAGGTGTCCTTGGTTCTTGGTTTCAAGCAGGAAAGCAACTTTGTAAGTTCTCAAAATTCTCATAACTGTCTTTGTAGTGTAACTTTGTTCATTGCTTATTTTTTAGTTGTTTCATACTTATTCAGTCTTATATAGTTATAATATAACCTTAAATTAATACCTTGTATGTTGGAATTAATAGTTACTAAATAATCAAAAGTTCACAGTCAACTTAGTATAATTAGCATTAGTGTGAATTTGTGGTCATTATCTGTTTCTAAGTGCTTAATTACATCTGATATATCATAATAAGTCATGTTGGATCATTAGAATAAGCTCTTATAGCCCTTAGCTAATTAAATCTCAAAACAGTTTAGATTAGGGAGTGTTTGGAATAAGCTTTTGAGCTGAGCTCTTATTGTCAATTGGTGATTATCTGTGTTTCAATAGTTTGCAGTAGTATCACTTAGGTAAATTAAGGCATAAAAGTTTAGGTTTAAACCATAAAAAGTCAAAATCAAACTCATTCCATCACCACAGTTAACTGTCGTGGAATTTGAGTCCATAACTCATCAAATCTACTCACAAGTTAGTAATTTAGTTTATTTCAATCTTAGTATAGCTTAATATGACATGATCAATCAGTAAGATAAGTTAGAAATTCAACAAAGTCAAACTAGTAGTTAATTTCAATAATAGTCAAAGTGCATACCTCAGATTTTCATCAAAATGGTAGTAATTTTCATGAATTTTGTGTTGTGATTTGGAACTTGAAATTTGTTGTGAGTATAACTTACCAGTTTAACATTAGTTTCCCACATCTAGTTCAATTTTAAGATTTTTATTAAGCAAGAAAAGCTCAACCAAAGTACCTTGCAGGGCAAAAACATTGCCCTGTGCACAGGTTTTAGGTAAAACACCAAGACCTCTTGTATGCTTATCAGTGGACCCCACATCATAGGATTTAGCTTAATTGTAGCTTAATACACCAGCTTATCACATCTAGGCTTAGTTTAGCTTTTAGCTTATTGTAGGATAGCTTTTAGGATCAAATTTGTGACCTTTGTAAAACAAGCCACACTGATTACTCAGTGTATGATCACCATTTCAAGAGCTAACCTAGAGCTTATTAGTGAACCATAAAGGTAGCTTATTAGTTTAATTTGTAGCTTATCAACCCATATTTGAACCCCTAGGTTTAGTTTGAACCCTCTTTTACTTTTGTGGACCCCACACTCATTGAAAGTGGACTGCAGGGCAAAACCTTACCCTACACACCAGATACACAGCCATCACCACCACTTTGGTGGTGATTTGTGGCCAACTCAGTGGGCCCCACACCTTCTAGTTAGCTTCTTACAACCCCCCTCCTACCCAGGTTCAAACCTTGACCCTTAGTTTGACCTATAGATCAGTGGACCCCACCTAAACTTGTCCCTAAAATCTGTCCCACTTCTGAGTCAGAAACAAAATAAGCAAGTGCTTATTTGAGTTTTCTAGCTTATTCTAGGAGCTTATCTCACCAAGTTTAGTTTAAAATAGTTCAAGTAACTTAGGTAAACCAGATTTCACCATAGTGGACCCCACATAACCTCAACTTAGCTTATTTCTCAATTTAGTCAACCATAGTCAACTGTATAAGCTTATAAGCATTCTCAGTGCTTATTTTAAGGTTCTAAAATAGTTTCCTTTGTTAAAGTTTCTTAATTTAAGTATTTAAGTAGTTTTATAAAAGAAAATCCAGAAAAAGCAAACATAAAAATAGTGATAGCTTCTATTTAATAGAAATTATCTAATTAATTTTCATTTCAGCTTATTAATAAGCACTTATCCAATTTTATAATTTTATAAATTACTTAGTACCGTAAAGTAGTTAAAATAATTTTCTTAGAATTTTCCTAAGCAGTTTACTATTTTTTAGATTTAAAACTAGTTTAAATAATTAAATAGGTAATATTAGTAATTAAATAGATTTCTTTAATTTTAATTAACTAAAGTAGAATTTTATATTTTTCCTAAGTTTTATAAACTAGTTAAGACTTTTTAAAAATAGTTTCATAATTTCCACTATTCATTTTCTAATTTTCTAATTTAATTTAATTAAATTAGCTTAAAAGTAATTAATAAGTAATTAATTAGTCAATTAGCTTAAATACAATTTTTAGCAAGTTTTTATAATTTTTTAGTCTTCCTGTAGTAATTAAATAGTTTTATAAATTTTATTATAATTTTCTAAGGTAATTTAGTAATAATAGTAATTTAAAATAGTTTAAATAGATTAATTAAATTAAATAGTTTTTAATTAATAAAATACTCATAAAAAGACAAAAATATTTATTTTCATTTTTTATACTTTCTTCAAGTTCTTATTTAGGTTTAGAAATTATTTGTTTAAAGTTTTTAGGTTTATTTGTAATAGTTGTAATTTTTAGTTAAATTAAATTAAGTTTTAAATTAGATTTTAAATTAGTTTTAATAATTAAATAGTAATTAAATAATATAATAATAGTTTTAATAATTTCAATTTCATTTCCTATTTTCTTTAATATTAAGTTTTCAAAAGTTTCACTTTTTACCCCTGTAGTTTGTAACTTGTAAAAATAGCACTTTTCTTTGTCTGTTATCTGATTATCTGATTTTATGCTTATATCTGTATTTCTGTTATAGTTTTATATTTTCCAAATATCAAGCAATCAGTAGTGTAATCAACCCTCAAATCATCTTTGTTACTGTCCTCAGTACCACTCACACTCATACTCGTTTACAAATACAATTTCAATCTCGTTGGGACTTAACGACCCGGGGATTTCCCTATAATTCCACGGTCAATATTAACTTGCACTTTCTCCCAGGTGGGCCTAACAGTTGCACACGGCTGACTGGTTGGTTTGGGAGGAGTCAGTTGTCAATTTGGGGGGAAGCTGATTCAGAAACTTTGCCAAAAAGAAGCGTACGGAGAAGCTGATAAAGACATGCAGCATGAATTGGGGGGAAGTTAATCCATTTCATGCATATTACATCATCTTTCCTACAAGTGAAGAAAAAGTTCTCAAGCCGAGGTACAAGATGAAGACAAAGAGCGTCAACTGTAGTCATCCTCAGCACTTGAAGAGCTGATGAAGACCTTTCTTTATTTGTATTTGTACTTGTAGGAAATATTTTAAGTAATCCCTTATGTCGCCCCATTGGGGGAAGATTGTTGGGAATCATCCTAACACGTAAATGGAACGACATTTACGGGATTACATTAGAGATCTTGTTAGGAACAAACACATGGACTAGAAGCGTAATATTGTAATAGTTAGACATGTGTTGGCCTATTTATACCCTCCTAGACTTCACTAGGAGGGTGAGACTTGTGTGTGTTTTTCACTTTTCATCTTTATCAATAAAATCACTAGTTTTCCCTTCTCTCTCTACTCTCTCTCTCTCTCTAACTATGGCTTTCATCTTTTTCCACCAAACCCGACCTCCCGATTCACATTGAGGAAAACTAGAAGGGGGTTGAATAGTTTTACGTCCTTTTTAAATTTATAAAAACAAGTTTGTTTTAAAAACTTCGATTCTAGTTTATGTGATCTCAATACTTGCACTATATGAACAATTATATAGTAACTAACTAACTAAGCTAATATAGTATAGGTAAATAAGTAAGTAATGAAAAGAATTGGAGAGATCAAACCACAACACAAGGATTTATAGTGGTTCGGCTACAAGGTCACCTTCCTTGTTCCTACTCCACTCCCCGAGTCACCTACTCAAGAGTTTTCTTCACTATGTCAACAAACTCCCTTATGGCGGAGAAAACCTTACACACCAATTTACAGACCACAACTACGTCACAACTTGATCACAACTTCTACACACCTTCTTCACACCTATTTACTTCACACCTATCTTCTTCACACCTTTCTTCTTCACACCTATCTTCTTCACTTCTATCGACTTCACACCTACCTTCTTCACACCTACACTACTTCACTACTAATCAACTTCTACTTCCTACACAACTTCTATTTCTTCTAAACTACTTATTACAAACACAACACAACTTCACAAATAAAATATATACACTATGCACAACTACTCTTCAATACTTCTTGAACTTAGTTGTAGAATGAGTGTTCTTCTTTTGCACTTTGGATGAGGATGGATGAGAAGGGATTGAATCACTTAAAACAAGGATTAATATACTAATGATCAAAGGGTTTTGGAGGATGTTTAGAGAGTTTGAGATTTGAAAATTTCGTGCAAAAGGTGAGGCAAAATTCCAGAATTAAGGTGGTATTTATAGGAGAGAAATTCTGACATTTTCTGACACAGGAGCCTGACTGGTCCCCTTAAATCAAGGCCAGCCCCCTTAAAATTAAGGGGACCTCCGCTTATAATTAAGGGGGCCGCCCAGCTGTAACGGCCAGAAAACTTGTCTTTTAGTGGGGAAAATTTATTTGGTAAAAAACTAACTGATTTTAGTTAAAAATTTGAAATCATATATTTAGTATGATTAAAACATTTTTCTTTATTACCAAAAGTATTTTTCAAAAATATATAATATGTTTATATAATTAAATAAACTTTGTATTAGTTAATTAAATACCCCTTTGATCATGAGAAGTATTAAGCACTTGTTTATCCATACCTTAAGTGATTAGGTTGGATATAATGATATAAACTAGCTTAATACTTGTTTACGTAGTAATCTTACGTTTGATGATTTTACATTTTATGATCGTCAAAACATAGAGATATCGAAAAATATAAATAACGTTTTCATACATTATTTATGTCAACAATCTCCCCCTTTTTGATGATTACAAAATTTAAACTCATTAATCGAACATTAGCATATATACAAGTATTATTGTGAGTTTATATCAATTTTCCCCCTTTTTGTTAGCATCAAAAAGGTATCCCGATTTTATTGGAGCTCCCCCTTGAAGTATACTCCCCCTCGTTTTGAGGTCAAAAAGAAATCGAGATATGGAATTCTTGCAAAAATATTTAGTGAACAAGCAACATATATGTGTATATAGCATGCAAGAGTAGAAACTAAACATAACCATAACATTGATAAAGTTAAAAAGATACAACAAGCATTACATCAACAAACATAACAAGTAGTGCAACTAACAAAAGCCTTAAAGGCTTACAATCATCACTTAAATAATAAACCAAAGCTTAAACATGAAAATCCTCTCTAGAGCTTGCCATCCAAAATGGTTTAAGACAATTTTATTTGTAAAACACCAAGCATGTTTAATTGGGAGGAATGGATGGTGAACATGGAGATGGTGATGGTGGAGGAGTGTTTGTTCATGGTGGTGGAGGAGTTGTGTTTGTTGTTGGTGGTTGATGCAACAAGTTTTCAATGTGAGAAAACATGTATTGCATCTCATCTCTTAGTCCGAACACAATTGTTCGGTTGTGGATGCAACAAAGGCAAGTGTCTCCAATGAGCTTCAAGTAAGCTCCATGGGACGGGGTTATAGGTTGGTGGATTGATAGGGGATGATGAGAAGTGTGCATCAAGAGGTGTTAATGGTGATAATGAGAGGGTTAGTGCAAGAGTTGTGTTTTCATTGGTGGGTTGTGATGGTTGATCAATTGTTGGAGGAGATAAGTGAGTGTTTATGTAGTCATTTATGGATGAAGTGGATGGTATGGAGGAAGTAGAGGCTCCATTTATTGATGGTGTTTTGGAGGGTACATTTGGTGCACTAGGAGATGAGCATTGAGGTGGTGGTGATGGGGTGGTGTTGTCTTCATTTGTGAGATCAATGAATAGTTGTTTTGGCGGAATAATGACAAGTTTTTGTTTCTTGGCATTGTTTGAATAGGTGGTTCTTGGTGAGGACATGATAAAAGATGATGTTTGATGAAGGTTGAGGATGATGGAATGTGAATTAAACATGCATGAGGATTATATAGTATGAAAACATGTTTAGAAGTGGAATTAATTTGAAATTGTAATGTTAGATTCCAAAATCAGTTTAGTTTTTAAGGGAAATGGTAGCTGGGACTAGCAAAAGAGATCACAAGGTGCAAAAGAAAATAGTGTAAAAACTGTTCCAGATGGCCGGTCCCCTTAAATTTAAGGGGGCCGCCCATCTGACGACCCAGAAATCAAAAATTTTCTGGAAAAATGTTATGTTCTGTTTTGTTTTTGCAGCAAGCTCTATTTGGACATTTCACATTTGTTTTGGTCTATTAGAAAGTATACATGTCATATATATATATATATATATATATATATATATATATATATATATATATATATATATATATATATATATATATATATATATATATAAACTAATCATGCAAGCATATATATATAGATTAAGTAGTAAAGCATGCATACAAAAGCATATATTAAACATAAACAAACAAGTTAGCATCCTAATCAAATATCCAAACAATTATCCAAGAAAATAACAAGTACTTCCGAATATACTTCGGATAAATAACACACAAGACATAAAAATAAATATTGTTCAACAAACATAATCTAAACACATCATCTCTTTTTCTTCCCGAAGATACCCTTCAACGTCTTCCCGATGGATTTGAAGCCTCCTCTAACTTCTTTATACAAACTCTTTTGTCGTCTAAGCATTTCGGTTGTTCGCTCATGAAGTACTTCTTCGGTTTGATCGCTAGGAGATGGAGTTGAATACTCGGGATAGTCAAGATCCTCTAAATTATCAACGAACTCAGAGAACGAAGGGGTACTAGCATCATGGATGTTTTCCTCCTCATCGTCATCGTCTTGTCTAGAAGATGATCCATGAAAGCTATGACGACGAGATTTTCCTTTGTCACTTCGAGTTCGTCGAGCTTGTTTTAGAGCAAGAGGACGTAAGGTGGGATAGATGGACTCATAGATGCTATTGTCAAGATCGGGGTAGTACTCGATAACATGACGATAGAGACGAGTAAGAAACATTCCATATGGAAGATTGGCATTGGGAGTTTTTCTAGCACACTCAATCCGTTTGATAAAGAAGTAGGCCAAATTGTACGGCTTTTCGATAGCGATACAATACAACATGTGAGCAAGGCACGCCGGGAGATGGTCCCGGTGACCTCCAGTACCGAACGCATTCTCACGAATGAGTTCTTCCCAACGCTTCATGTGGGGGCCTAATTCCTTTCGGAGAAGTTGGTATGAAGAGATTTGAACGTTTTTGGATTTTATTTTTCGGGTTGTAGTGGCACGTTCCACACCAAGGATTTGACGAATTTCTTCAGGATGAGGGATGTCGGAGAGATAAGGACCAAAGGTTGGTCGACAACGATGAAGAGATTTGAGGTCCCACTCGTTTGTGAAAACGGCTTGACCTCTAAACGGAATTTGGAGGATTTGACCAAATTGTTCGAGAGTTAAGGTGATAAATTCATTTTGAATCATGAAGAAGATGGTGATGGCACCAAGATCATTGGTTTGGACGGTGACTTGGCTATAGAAATCGACTATGAAACGAGGAACAATTGGTTCATTAATTTCATAAAGGCAATTGAGGTTGATGCTTGAAAACAAGCGATTAATGTAGTCGGATTGAGCAAAGGCTAGATCTACTACACGTCCCTCATGAACGTTTCTATCTTCAATTTCACGATATATACGTCCAATGGAAGGAGATGTAGTAGGGAGTTGGGAAACTTTGGGAATGTAGTTTTTAGTGTGGGAAAGATCTTCGGTAGTCGCTTTTGGCATTTTCACCTAAACACATCAACAATACAAAAGACCAAAATAAATATATATAAAAAATGTATATATAATTTTTTAAGACTTATGTTGGAACGTAAACTTACTTCGACTCTAAGACGATAATCCTAAGAAGTAGTTTACCATGTTCCACAATATTGTTTTCAACTAGTTCTAGATATATTTTACAATGTTTAGTAAGTGGTTATGGACAAATCCAAACACCCTTTTAAACATCTTAATATATCATGAAATTTACTAGATTTATATTAGGTTGTAAAACTAGCAATTTCTTACGAGTTTCTTATGCATGTGATAAGTTTTCGAAAAAGATGGTTTATATTTTGACTCAAAAATGTCATTTTTCGTACTAAACCAAATGCTTCCTTAACTAGCCACTTACACTACTAGTATGTCAATATATATATGAATTACATATCTTGACAAGTCCGATTTGCAAGTTTTAGGTTTATAATCTTAATAACTTTTTAAAAAATTATAATGACTTAATTTCGACATCATTTGGACGTAATCCAAACACCCTCTTGTTGTGAACAAAAATATTTTTACTTGGTCGAAAAATATAGTTTCATGTTTTACAAGTTATAAAAGTACAATGTGATTAGTTTTAACAAGTTTTTCAAAGCATTATTCAACAATGTGTTTACCAAAAATTTTGAAAAGGAGTGTATGAAATTTTTCAAAAATTTTCGACAAGAGGGTTTATAATTACTAGTTTCTAGTGTTGATTAATCATTCTAATCCTAAGGGAAGCATTTAGTTATGGAGATTTTAAATCCAATTCGAAAGAAATTGTGAATTTGAAAAAATTAATAAAACATGCATAATCATTAGTTTGACCAAATTAGATGGAATTAGTTGAAATGTGTTATGAAAAACTTACAATACGTAATGGTGATTGTGTTAGATGAATTTGCCCTTTGCGAATTAACCCGAATTATGCGATTTGAAAGTGGTTTAAGGTGTTTTTTGGGTTTTGGTTTTCGTCACAGCAGCAGCAGAGGAAGGGATGTTTGAAAAAGTGGAGTGTTTGGCAAAAGTAACAAGAGGAAAAATGGGTTGGAGCAATCAGATGGCCGGCCCCCTTAAACATTAAGGGGGCCGCCCTTCATTTGGCTGCCGGTCCCCTTAAACATTAAGGGGGCCGCCCTCCAAAAATTTTATTTTTCGAGTTTTGGTTTTTGGAACGAACAAGAAAATATTTATGTATATATATTAGATTTATATTTAATCAAAAATACATTGGAGAGTATTCGCACGAAAGGGATTGCTTGACATTTTTACTTGACATTTCGTCAATTAAATTTTCTTGATCATTTCGGATGAAATTCATCAAGTTGTCAAGTGGACGAGAGAGTTGTGGAAGGTTCATAAGTGTGTGTATATATATATATATATATATATATATATATATATATATATATATATATAGTATGGGCTTATAAGACGAGAATATAGGGAGGAGACGTATGCAGCAGAAGCCGGAAGTTTGTTTCATCCATAGATTTTTCAACTCATCTCTCTACATCAGCATGAGTGTTTTTGAACATTAATGTTCAATAAGGCAAATGGGGGAAAGAAAGGGTTCGTAAACGAACAATTTCTAGTTCTAGAAAATCAACAAATGAATTTTCTAGGTTATATGATCCTAGATGTAACTAAGTATATATATTTAGATATAGTATAATTAGATAAGTGTGTGTATATATATATATATATATATATATATATATATATATATATATATATATATATATATATATATATATATATATATATATATATATATATATATATATATAAACTAGAGGAAACAATAAGCCAAACAAAATCACATAACAACTAAATACTAAACTAAGAATGCATTTCTTGACAAAAAAAAGAAGGAAATGTGTACCTTTCGTCTTCAATACGTTTATCTTCAAAGTCTTCAAGAGATAGTCCGAACAGGAAGTGACATCAAAAGTTTCAATGTTTGAATGGCGAATATTTTTACGTTGGTCCCCATTGTCTCATTTGACCAAAGTTATTTGATCCGAACATGTTTTGTATTTGACTTGGGTGCATATATGGTGGAAACATTCCCCACGGATTGAAGTTCCACATTTGTTGATTATTGTTAAAGTTTCGTCTATTTTGGTTTGCTCTTGGTTGAGGTGTTTTAGGTCTAGTATAAGAATTATTTGGTTTCCTAGGTGGTGGAGTTTTAGATCTTGTTTTAGGTTTAGACGATCCTACTTCGGTTTTTAAAGATGGTTTATAAAACGGTTTTATTTCTTCATTACTAGAGAGAGGTATTTTCTTATCATTTATGAGTATATACTTAGCATTAGATTTTGAAAGTTTTAATTCCTTGAGTTCACTTTCAAATTTAACATTTTTAATTTCACTTGTTGAAGCTTCGGTTGGGTTAAATCCTAAACCGGTTTTATCTCTGGATACTCTTTGAATACTTATAATTTTACTAAGTGAGTTACTACAATTTTCAAATTTATCAAGTTTGCAAATTTCTTCCCTAAGTTTGTTGTTTTCACTTTTAAGCTCTTGGCATGATTTACATTCTTCAACAATTTCTTTACCTTTTTCAAGTTGATGTATTTTAATTTTTAGTTCTAGTACTTCATTTTCTAGTTGGTCATTTATGTATTTTAGTGATTTGTTTTTAGCCATTACTTGTTGTCCTAGTTTGCATAATCTATTGTATTCACTATCTAAATCTTTTTCATCTAATGATAAATTTTCATCACTAAAGTATTCGGTTTCGGAATGTACCTCACTTGATGTTTTAGCCATGAGACACTTTTCTTCCTTTGTTGTTCTTTCTCATCTTCATCGCTATCACTCCAAGCTCCTCCAACAAATGCTCTTTGATTTTGATCTCTTGTCATCATTGGACATTTTCCAATGAGGTGATTCAGATCACCACACTTGAAACATTTTCTCTCATTCTTGCTATACTTGTCATCATTATTCCTTTGAGGTGCTCTCCTTTCATCGTGTGGTTGTCTAACGAATCTTCCTCGCCTTTTGAAGAATTTCTTGAAATCTCTTACGGCCATGGCATATTCTTCGTCCTCGCTTTCGGAAGATGAGCTATCTTCGTTGTTGGATTCCTTTCTAGCTTTCAAGGCGATTGACTTTCTTTTCTCTCGTTTTCCTTTAACCATTTCGGAGTCCTTCTTTATAATTGGATTCCTTTCAAATTTCCAATTAATTCATCAAGTTGCAACGTTGACAAATTCTTTGATTCTTCAATAACCGTCACTTTAGCTCGCCATTTTGGGTGAAGAGCCCTAAGAAACTTCCTAACAAAATTCTTACTAGAAAAATTCTCATCAAGTGCTTTTAAACTTGTGATGATAGTGTTAAATCTAGCGAAAACATTATCAATTGATTCCTCTTCCGGAATTATGAATTGCTCATATTGTTGAACAAGTAGATCTATTTTATTATCTTTGACTTGATTATTACCTTGGTGAGTTATTAATAAAGAGTTCCAAATTTCTTTTGCGGTTTCACACATAAAGATTCTTTCGTACTCTTTGCGTGGTAGCGCATTATAAATAACCATTTTTGCTTCATTATTTTTAGCAAGTTTTTTTTTTAAATAATTATTTTGTTTTTCAAAAGATACGATTTCATCTTTCTTAGTTTCGGGGTTATTTTGAATAGGTAAAAAATCACCATTGGTAATAACATGCCAAAGATCTAGATCTTTTGATTTCACATAAGTTTCCAATGGATTTTTCCAATATAAAAATCCATCACTTTCAAATAGTGGTGGTCTTTGCATAGATTGCCCTTCTAAATATTTTTCAGATTCCATAGATCGTTACAAGATTTAAAATACAATATATTTTAAAGATCTTGTAAGACGTGGCTCTGATACCAATTGAGGAAAACTAGAAGGGGGGGTTGAATAGTTTTACGTCCTTTTTAAATTTATAAAAATAAGTTTGTTTCAAAAACTTCGATTCTAGTTTATGTGATCTCAATATTTGCACTATATGAATAATTATATAGTAACTAACTAACTAACAAAGCTAATATAGTATAGGTAAATAAGTAAGTAATGAAAAGAGTTGGAGAGATCAAACCACAACACAAGGATTTATAGTGGTTCGGCTACAAGGTCACCTTCCTTGTTCCTACTCCACTCCCCGAGTCACCTACTCGAGAATTTTCTTCACTACGTCAACAAACTCCCTTATGGCGGAGAAAACCTTACACACCAATTTACACACCACAAATACGTCACAACTTGATCACAACTTCTACACACCTTCTTCACACCTATTTACTTCACACCTATCTTCTTCACACCTTTCTTCTTCACACCTATCTTCTTCACTTCTATCTACTTCACACCTATGTTCTTCACAACTACACTGCTTCACTACTAATCAACTTCTACTTCCTACACAACTTCTATTTCTTCTAAACTACTTATTACAAACACAACACAACTTCACAAATAATATATATACACTATGCACAACTACTCTTCAATACTTCTTGAACTTAGTTGTAGAAGGAGTGTTCTTCTTTTGCACTTTGGATGAGGATGGATGAGAAGGGATTGAATCACTTGAAACAAGGATTAATATACTAATGATCAAAGGGTTTTGGATGATGTTTAGAGAGTTTGAGATCTGAAAATTTCGTGCAAAAGGTGAGGCAAAATTCCAGAATTAAGGTGGTATTTATAGGAGAGAAATTCTGACATTTTCTGACACAATAGCCTGGCCGGTCCCCTTAAATCAAGGCCGGCCCCCTTAAAATTAAGGGGACCGCCGCTTATAAATAAGGGGGCCGCCCAGCTGTAACGGCCAAAAAACTTGTCTTTTAGTGGGGAAAATTTATTTGGTGAAAAACTAACTGATTTTAGTTAAAAATTTGAAATCATATATTTAATATGATTAAAACATTTTTCTTTATTACCAAAAGTGTTTTGCAAAAATATATAATATGTTTATATAATTAAATAAACTTTGTATTCGTTAATTAAATACCCCTTTTGATCATGAGATGTATTAAGCACTTGTTTATCCATACCTTAAGTGATTAGGCTGGATATAATGATATAAACTAGCTTAATACTTGTTTACGTAGTAATCTTACGTTTGATGATTTTACATTTTGTGATCGTCAAAACATAGAGATATCGAAAAATATAAATAACGTTTTCATACATTATTTATGTCAACACACATAATCAACATAAATATACGATCCAACAAAATAAATGCCTAAAAACTTTATTCATATCTTTCGATATCTCTTTGTTTTGATAATCACAAAACGAAAACTCATCAAACCAAAGATAATGTCATAAACAAGTATTTAGTGATAAATATTTCATTTTGTATCCAAATCATTTAAGGTATGAATAAGCAAAGTGTTTATTGCATTCTATGATCAAAGGAAATTTTTCTCTAATTACTAGAACTTTTATAAAATGTCATAAACATTTTATATCTTTTATAAAACATTTTTGGAATTAAAAGAATATGTTTAAATCATTATAAATATATGATTTCAAATTTCCAACCAAAAATGGTAAATTTTATCCAGAAAAACCTTCCCCACAAAAGGACAAAAAATTCCAACATTCTGGAGGGCGGCCCCCTTAATGTTTAAGGGGACCGCCCCCAAATTAAGGGGACCGACCACGCTCCAGAACATTAATTTTTTGCTCTATAAATACTGGTTCATTTCTCAGTTTTTTCTCACCTTTTGCACTCCTAAACTTTCTGTTCTAGATCTCCATCTCTATTCTCTTAATCCTTTAATCATACATACATAAATCTTTGTTTCAAAGTGATCCAAACATCATCCTCTCAAGTGCAAGAGAAGAATACTTCTATCCTCCAAGACAAGAAGTATTACAACTTGTTGTGACCTCCACATCCAAGTTGTTAGAAGATCATCCATAGTATCTATCTCTTTGTGTAATTAGTTGTGAATATTTGATAGTAGGTAGTTTTGCTTGGTGTATAGATAGTGTGATTGGTTAGTAGATTATTGTGAAGGAGAAAGATAGGAAGTAGATAGTTGTGAAGAAGATAGGTGTGAAGCAGATAGTTGTGAAGAAGATATGTGTGAAATAGATAGGTGTGAAGAAGATAGGTGTGAAGAAGATAGTTGTGAAGATAGATAGGTGTGAAGAAGTTGTGTAGAAATTGTGATTAAGTTGTGACGAAGTTGTGGTGTGTAAATTGGTGCGTAAGGTTTTCTCCGCCATAAGGGAGCTTGTTGACATAGTGAAGAAAACTCTCGAGTTAGGTGCTCGGGGAGTGGAGTAGGGCAAGGAAGGTGTCCTTGTAGCCGAACCACTATAAATCTCTTGTCTCGCGATTCGATCTTTCCATCTCTCATTTACTTCCTTACTTTCATTATTATTGTTTTAGCATACATATATATTGTTGTTAATATTGTGCAAGACTTGACTTCATATAATATCGAATCTATTCTTTTGAAAGAAAAGAAAACACACAAACAAAGTTTTTCATAATAAACCAAAAAGACTTAAAACTATTCAACCCCCCTTCAAGTTTTCCACAGAAGTTGTGTGAACTAAATTAATTACTTTATGGACAAATGATACAATGAGAGTGGCCCTTAATTGGTACAAACTACTAACAATTTTTTTTTTTTTTAATCATCTTTATTCTTATTTCTTGTGTTAAGTAGGGCTGAGCATTGGTCCAAAACCGAACCAAACCGACGAAAATTGAACCGAACCGAAACCGATTTTGTGAAAAACATGAACCGAGAACCGAACCAAAGTGACTCGGTTCAGTTCAGTTTTTTGTTGGTTTGAAAAACCGAAAACCATTAGTATATAGAACCGAAACCGAATCGATATGGGCAGTTCAGCTTGGTTTTTCGGTTCGATTCAGTTCGGTTTTGAGTCCGCTTTGCTCGGCCCTACTTTAACGTCAAACTTTTAATAACTTCTTGTGTTATCTTACTAGAAATTTTCTACAAATCTATACTACGTATAAAGCATGGATTATTCTCTCTACAAAATTTTAAGACTTACAAAAAATTATGCATAATTTACAACACTTTAATGCACAAAATATTCAGACTTACAACAAAATAAGCATAGTGTACAAAAAAATAAGCATGGTGTAATTTTCCGACTTATTTTCAGACTTACAACATTAATGCTATTAAAGTGGTCAATGTTATTAGTGATTATAATGACTATTACTTACAAGAAAAGAAACATAGTGTACAATACTTTAATGCATATAATTTTCAGACGTACAAGACAAGAAGCATAGTGTACAACAAAACACCACATTAATGCTATTTAATTTAGTCAATTAATTAACTGATTAATAAATACAATTAATACAGTTATTAAAACACATCTTACATAAAAAATACAAATTATCAAACATATTGTACAACCAAATTAAACACAATTCCTGCATTAAATTCACTAAAACAAATAATAAAGCACATTCTACAAATATTCAAGCCCGAAAGGGCAACGGGCCAAATGGGCTTGAGCCCGAACGGGCGCGGGACAAACGGGCTCGAGTCCAAACAGGCACGGGCCAACGGGTTCGAGCCCGAACGGGCACGGGCTATACGAAATTCTTGATATCCGTAAATTTATTGTCAAAAATAACATAATAAACTAAAATACATAATTCACGGAAAATTTTATTTCAGGGTACCCGCCGCCACAACACGCGAGTACCCTGCTATTCAAACATAATACATGATCAAAATATTGTATTAGAAGATAATATAATATCTAATTCACGATTCAATAAAGAAAAATGATTTGTAGGCCTAACTAATGGACCTAAAAATAGACCTACAAATTTGATTTTTGTAATGATGAGAGAGAATGGGTGTATAACACTTGTCAAAATTGAATGTATTATGCTTATTTTTAGAACTATTTACCACTATTTTTCAAAAAAAAAAAAATAATAAAAAAAAAATCCAAATATCCACCCAATTCTTGCATTTCCTAATGGAAAAAGATTTGCATGACTAAAATTCATGCCTAAAAACATGCCTAACTCTATGATGATGACACATGGCAAGATTAGTGGTGAGGATCATGAAAGAGAAGATGTGCATTCCACATGTCACATGATTAATTGATTAGGCATAAATTTAGTCTTATGAATTAGGTCCCTCTATCATTACTCTTTCCTAATTATATCAGTTTTAAACTTAGAGTAAATTTTGCAACCAAAAAAGAAAATATCATTTACTATATATACACACACGTATTCCTAATTTTCACTATCTAGATATAGTATAAAAACACACTTTTTACCACAAAAATATCCACAACACAAAAAGTCAATTTTCTTTTACAATCACTGCCACCTTCGTGTCATGGTCCTGTTCTTCATCTCATTCAAATAAACTACAGATTCTCTGTATCTTTCATCTTCTTTTTTTTGACCTTCTTGATCATAAGTATAATCTGCATTACAACTTCTTTTCTTGAAAACAAAGAAAATACTATTTTCTTGAAGCAGTTTTAGCATTGTAAGTGAACTCAACTCTTCTTTTTTACCAGTTTCTATAATCATATAACTTATATATTAATATCTTTACTTTTGTTATTCAATATATGCTTGTTGTTATGATATTAAATTATTTATGTTACATTGTTTTACAGTAAATGTGATATCTTATTCTAACTGTAGTAAAAAAGATTTACGTGAAAATTTTTGGGTAAACTTTTTTGTTTTTTTTATTAAGTTCTTGATTTATTAATGTGGGTTGTAATGCATGTATGTTATTGTTCAAGGGATTGATAGTTTAATGTGAGATACCGAGTTATATGTTATTTTTGCTGTGGTAACAAGATTTGATTAGGTAAAATTCTGGATAATATTTATGGGTTTTATTCGGTTCTTGATTTAGTAATGTGGTTGTATTGCATCATGCATGCATGTTATTAGTAGTTTAGTGTGAGATATTTGATTTTATTAAATAAAGATTGCCTGTATTTAATACTTATATTGTTTAGTACATGTGTTGATTGCTACTTTCATGCTTTATTTGATATATGGTTGGATTCTTTTCTTGAATTTTAGGTGATAGTTCATGAGCAGTTTGCCAACTGGAACCACTTTCCATTTTTAGTAAGAAATTTGATGTTCTGAGAGGAGAGTTTGATTGGGAAAAGAATTGAATTAAAGTAGTTGGGGATTTTAAAGATTCTTCAAGAGATTAAAAAAGGCGTTCCTTTTTTCACAAGAAAAATACTAAGAGCAATTGTACAAAAATTAGTTATACTTGGCACCACCTTTGAATGATGTTGACATTTATCATGCGCAAAATGTGTCGTTAAGGGTTTATAAAAGCAAGCAGTTAAGGAACAGAACGAATTGAGTTGTGCATTTTTTTTCTGAGAAATAAGAAAATGGGCCATCCTGTGGTAGTTTCAGATTCCAAAATGGCCATTGAATGTGTGAAAGACTCGAAAGGGATCGATCAAATCGTGCTTCGGAATCCCCAAGGCGCTTCAGCTAAGGTCTGATCTTAACTATAAACCCCAAATTTTCGTTAACTCAAGATTTTGCCTTAAGTTTTGATAATTAGTTGTAGAATGTTTGCATCAATGAAGTGATTTTGATCTTAAGTTAGAATTGTTAACTGAATTATAAGTGATCGTTTTTTTCAGGTCAGCTTGCAGGGGGGGCAGGTCATTTCGTGGCGTAATGCTCGAGGCGATGAACACTTGTTCACTAGTAGTAAGGTATCGATTTCCCCCTTTAATTATGTTGTCTTATAAGGCATTTTAAGAATCTTGATTGAATTCTTACCACTTTTAGTAGTTCAATTCGATCTTTTTTTGCTATTGTTTACTAAAAGTAGATAGATTGAATCAACCGATTAGTCTTCCAAAGTGTTTTGTAGCAACTGATAATGATTTTGATTGTTTTGGGGGGGGGGGGGGGGGGGGGGTGATTCATTAAATTTGAAGAAAATTGATATCGAGATAAATGTAATTTATTAACTGATCATTGATCGATTTTGTTAGTTTAGTCACTATTTAAAATACGTCAAGAAATGGACCAAAATGAGTAGCATCAATGGCTTGTTAAAATGACAGTAGGCCAATAGGTATGCAAATCATGTTTTGGAATTGGGCACAACACCTTAATGTGTACAACTTTGGACGATTTTCAGGTTGTTAAGGCCCCAAAAGTGAACCGAGGAGGTATTGCAATCTGTTTTCCTCAGGTAAATCTACAAGTCTTGTATAAAAAGTCGCTTATTTTGAACTAGAAGTAGATAGCAGAGTTGAGACAGTTTATACATGTAACTCATTGACTCATTGTGCAGTTTAGTAATTGCGGTTCACTTGAGCAACAAGGATTTGCCAGAAACAAACTCTGGATTGTCGATAAAGCTCCTCCACCACTTCCTGCTGAATCTTCAGATGGAAGTCCGTTTATTGATTTGCTACTGAAACCATCCGAAGAAGACCTCAAGAGTTGGCCTCACAGGTTCTAATTATTCAGTCTTTGTGAACCATTTATGATAGCATTTTGGACCACAATTCCTTTTTTTTTTATTGGCACATGTGGCTGATTGAGATCATTTTTTTCAGCTTTGAGCTTCGTCTTAGAGTCTGCCTTGGATTGAATGGCAACCTGACCTTAACATCCAGAGTCTGGAACAATAATGGGAAGCCTTTTAGCTTCTCATTTGCTTATCACTCTTATCTATCAGTTTCTGACATCAGGTATCAATAAAGTGTTCAGCTTTTTTAACCATAACTTTTCAATATTGGCTCTGCATAAATGCAAAATTGACTTTGACTACAATGTCATGTTATATGACAGCGAAGTGAGGATTGAAGGGCTTGAAACAATGCACTACTTGGACAACCTTTGTAATAAAGAACGGTTTACTGAACAAGGCGCCATTACCTTTGAAGCAGAGGTAAATCTCAATTGTTAGTAACTTCTCATTTCAGTTGCATTTTAATGGCAATTTGAATAACGTTCATGTTGGTTCTGTGTGGTATTTCAGTTTGATCGTGTGTATCTTGGGTCTCCAAATATGGTTGCTGTAATTGACCATGAAAGGAAGCGTACATATGTGATAAGAAGCGAAGGCCTCTCAGATGTTGGTAAGATTGATTGCTCATTACGTATTCATCAAGTATATTGTGTTTGACTTAATGTGTCAAATGTGGATCCGTTGCTGACTCTTTTGGTTTATGTTGTGTGTTTAGTGGTATGGAATCCTTGGGACAAAAAGGCAAAAGCGATGCCAGATATGGGAAATGATGAATACAAACGGATGGTTTGCGTTGCTGATGCGGTGGTTACAAATCCGATTACTTTGAAGCCAGGACAACAATGGAAGGGCTGCTTGGAGATTAGTGCAGCACCCTCAAGTTTTAACAGCGAGGGTCTCTGTTATTGAAGTTGAGATGCCTTAAAAAGTGGCAATAGTTTTCAGTAGTTGTTTTAGGATCTTGTTCTTTTTAGTGGTTATAAACTGAGCTGAAAGGTCACCTTTCTTAGGGGGTTTTTAGTTTTTGAATCCGAATTTCGCGTAGTCAAAGGAATTTGTGCTCCTCGACTGCGTCAATAGGTACTGTAATATAACAGAGTTCATGACTATCAATCCCCTATGAACAAGGTCGTGCATCAATAGGTACTGTAATTAGCCAGGTCATTTTTTCTGCTCATTGGGTTTTTCTCAGGTGCTAAAACTTTAAAATCTAAATCTTATACTACAAATCATTACAATTTAATTGAACTTGTAGATTGTTAATCTAGAAAACTGAATTACTTTTATCTGTTACATGAACCATTAGGTTCTTTGTATCACACACAGTACTTTCTAATTTCTGCTAGAGGTCATAATTCGACAAGTAGAACTGCTGTGAAATATTTCTAAAAAAAGAGAGTTAAAACGCCATTCAAATGTTGTATGTAATAAATAAGATCTCATACTAACATTTTACCCCAGGTACAAAAATGCTAGTAATATTAAATCAGTTACAGACATTTGTTGGAACAAAAATGTTAAAACGCCATTCAATCTGACCCTGAACCGAAACAATTTTGACCCTTTACAAAGTCATCCTTCACCATCCCAAATAGCTTAGCGGTGTTCGGAATTGCATCTTACGAGGGCTTACATGGTCATTGCATAGAGAGAAAATGCAGTTTTCCACACGCAATATGTTTTGCAAACGCAATCCGCAACACCCCTTAATTCCAGTTTCTCGGGGTAGTTTAAAAGGATTTTTACAAGCACTTCAGACTAAGTTACATTTAGTGTTATTATCAACAAACCACAATGAACTAACTCGGTAAGAACACAGAGAGTGGGAATCAATGCTACAATAACAATATTAAGATAGAAAACAAGTTTCATTTGGGTCGACCAAAGCAGATACACTAGTTTTCAACATACGAAATTCAGATTCACCATGTAATGATCCTACATATGTTCAAGTGTTGCCTAAAGTTCAAGCCAAGAACAGCAAATTGCAAAAATAGGATATAATATTACGATTAACTCGATCAGCTTACAAGAAGCATTTACAACTTAACCTAAGTTCTATAAACCCCGCCGATTTTCTAGTTCTTTTGTGTTTTCTATCAAGACCTGCACCACCATCATCAAACATCATAAGTTGTACGTATAATAAAGGAACAACAATAAAATAAAAAATTCTACCTCACCTTTACCACAATAAAAAAAAAGTAAACGTTACATAGATAATAAAACACGTAAACTAAAATAGAAAATTCCACCTCACCTTTACCACTTTCCTTTGCAACTCGACCCGTTCGCGTTCTTCTAGAGTCAAGTGACTAGTAGACCGGAAATAGAACGCTTGTCTCTTTGACGTTGTTCCATCTCTTGGAGTCTCAACTCGCCTTAGTTCATTCTCATTTCGTTTATCTCTAAAATCGCTTCAATGTTTGATACCCTTTTGGCGTTGTACAGCTCGATGGCAGTTGTATATTCGCTGACCATCAACCTAGCCCACGCTTCCTGATTTACAAATCCTGCACTTGCCGATGACGCCGCCCCTTTCTTCTTCAACGCTTTTGCTCTGTCCCTGGCCCATCGGACGTCGAACTTCCTGCAAAACCTCTTCTTCGTCGTCCCCAATTTGTGTATTCAAATTAAAACCACCCTACACAGACACCTATGTGTTGAATATTAAACTAGAGCCCGAAGACTTGTATCTCTTGCTCTTTTCGTGTATTGTCGCTTTAAAGTTCGGAAGTACCACCTCTTTCCATTTCGAACACTCCCTCAACACCTCCCAGCAATGCACAAGTGTAAACTGGGTTCCATATTTCAGCTTCATATTCCAAAAGTGCGGCTTTGAGGTATCCCCGTCTCCAGCTCCACTCATCCGATTAACGTTAGCGTACACACCACAAAAAATTCAGTAACTTTTGGACGCACTATCTTCCATTTCATGTTTACCATATCGTAGGTCCGACGTTGGGTTATAGGATTATTTATATGCATGCGCTCTAAAACCGCATTCCAAAGTCCAACTTCCTTTCTCGCATTACCAACAACGTTATCTTCGGATATACGAACCCAAGCTTTGCACAATGTAGTTTCTTTTTCAGCAACCCATGGAGTAGCCGTTATTACTTCATCGACATTTCGAACCACCTTCTTTTGGCGTCTTCTTGTCACCTTCTTCATCACAACTAGAGGTGCTTCTTCGATGGAAGACTCCTCACGAATGGGAGCCATGGTTTCCGAAAATTGCGCAGAGTACATTTCGTCAAGATTAAAGTGACCAATGGGAGACGTAGGTTGGTTTATATTTGGTTGTGATGACGAACCGCCTATATAGTTTTGTGAGCAGTAGTTAGGGTTGTCGAATGGGAACACGTTTTGTTGTGAGAATTGGCTAAAAGCGTTTTGGTGAGGATATAGGTTTCAGTATGGTTTGGTTTTGGTAAGGTTGATTATAAAAGTATGATTGTGGTCGAAGTTTGTTTGTTGGTTTGACGGTGGAGCATTTCCTAGAGTTTATGTTCCTTCAGGTGTCGGGGATTGCTTCGAGAAGTGTTTTATTGTTGACGTTTTGTGTTATTGAGAGTAGGGGTGTTATCGGGTCGGGTTGTCGGGTTATCGGGTTGGTCGGGTCGGGTTGTTTCGGGTTTGCGTGTTCCAAATATTGACCCTAACCCGACCCTATAAGAAATAGGGTTATCAGGTTTCGGGTCAAAACGGGTCGGGTTGAATCGGGTTGGGTTGTCGGGTTGTTATCGGGTTGTATAAAGATGTAAGACTTTAAAGGCTGTTAATAGCAGCTGATATAGGTTTCAATTTAGCCTCCAAATTGACCCTCTTTATATAATAAATATGTAACACACAACGTATTGTTTTCAGCTTGTAGCCAAAAATTATGCATCAACAACTCAATGGTTGATCAGCTGACCAAATTTGCAAATACAACCATGCATGCAAAACCTTTAATTTTTATATTATTAGTACAATTATATATATATATATATATATATATATATATATATAGCCTTCTTTTCATCCCTATATATACTTGTGTTTTCTCTTAATCTTCATCACAACAAGAAATTTAAAGCATATATTTACTTAGAAAATGGCATCATGCAATCTTTCTTCACTTCTTTTAGGGGTTTTTGTGCTTGTAACAATACATTCTAGTTTGAGTATCACGTTGAGTCCTAACTACTATGATCAAACGTGTCCCAACGTTGAGGCAGCCGTTACAACTGCAGTGAAGAAGGCGATGCTGAATGATAGAACAGTTCCAGCTGCACTTCTTAGAATGCAATTTCATGATTGCTTCATTAGGGTAAGTTCGGATGCACTTAATTTCTACTCTTGAAAATATTGACTCATAGATACTTGATTTACGCGTCTAGTATCTTTATGCATGTTACTGAGCCTGATTCTAGTACGTATGCGCATGTATTAAAGAAAATACCAATGTCAGTAACAATACGTAAACTTTGGTATCTATAGGAGCAACTACATAACATAAAACATAACTTCAACTTTAACATTCAAGGTCCAAATTAAAACCAAAAAAAAAAAACAAGGCTTTGTAATTCAACTAACAAAAAGAATACAATACATTTCAAGGAGTAAGCTCGTGTAAAAAACAGAAGCAGTAAGCGCATGCAAAAAGATTTATTAATAAGTCATTGTATCTTATCGGGTTTATCGGGTCAACCCGATAACCCGATAACAAACTAATTACGACCCTAACCCGACCCTATTAAGATATCGGGTTTATCGGGTCAACCCGATAAACCCGATAAGCTATGTTGGACCCGAATCAACCCGACCCTATAAGGCCTTATCGGGTTCGGGTCGGGTCGGGTCGACCCATTTGACACCCCTAATTGAGAGTGCTTTGTTGAGATATTTTGGTAGTAAGTTGAGAAGTAAAATGATATTGAGAGAATGAAAGTAATAAAATGAGAAGTTGTGTTTAAAAATGTAGAAGTGGATTGCTAGGGGTATTTATAGATAAAAAATGGGGTAGTGATTTTTTTTTTTTTTAAGCAACAAATAGTTTTTTTTTTAATGGGCCCACCATGGCACCAATTCATATTGGTAAAGACTTCACCTTTCGTCTCTTATACTTTGCCTTGCCGCTGTGACACAAAACCCTCCCCCAATGGGCTTGCCGTTGCTTGCCACCAACAGTTGGACTAGTCACTACAACTACTAACCAACTAACTATAAAAAAAAAAAAAAAAAAAAAAAAAATCCAAATACGTTTTCCACATCAATTTTGATGACACAAAAGAGCCTCGATCAATAGAGATTCAGATGACCCACATGAAATACGTATATCTCCTTGAAGATTCCCTATTTCTTGCTGATACTTATCAAGATTCTTTTGTTGTATTTCAAGTACTAGTATTATATATTCACGCCGGGTGTAATAAGCCTTAAAATGTATGTAGGCTCACTCTGAGGGACTAGTCTCAGTCGGTTTACACAATCTCGGTCTCCATGTCAGTCGTCTCATCAAAATGGAGATGTGGGTCGGGCAGGCGACCGATCGACTTGTTTGCATATTTGTGTGTTTGATTCTTTTTTTTAAATGTATTTTTGTGCGGTATGTTTTTTATGGTGTGTCACATTATTATACCAAGTTGGTTATGAAGTATTTTAAAAGAAAGAATGCTGAGGTAGCAGGAGAGATGAAAGTTGTCTGGAGATCCTTATTACACCCAGTATCAAGCCTTCAAGGGGTTTAATATACATATTTTAAAATCTTATTGGGTTTTTAAACTTATAAGGTTGACATTTTGGTAGTTGATTTTTTTTCATAAGGTCTTTTTCATACCTATTAAATTTTGAATTCCCTTAGTTAGATTATCATACTTAATTACCATTGGAGCTTTAGTCCAAATGGGTGGAGCACTTGTACATGAGTCAATAGACCCGGGTTCAAGTCCCATTCTTGTCCTAAAGTTCTTAATGGTATCATCCCCCACCGCAAATGCTCAGATTGACTGGTCAATGAGGGGCATATTGGAGAAAATGGTGAGGGTTCAAAGCCCACCTCCTAATAAGTACAGTCACTGGGACAGGTGCTCATTGCCTGGGGCTGGGTCCTTGAGGGAGGATCCGGTTGGCATCCTTAGGATGCATGAGACTAAGGTGATCTCACAATTCTTCGCCTTTTGGAGATTATCATACTCAATCTACTAAATAAATAAGTTATATGGCTAAATAGATCGGACGAAGTTCTTGTGTTTTAGGTTTTATCAAAATTATAATATAATGTAATTATTGATGTGTTTCTAAATAGTCACATTGTCAAAATTCTGATGTAAACAAAAGAATTTGGATGAAATAAACATTGAACTAAAAATTATGTCTAACAAAAGTAGCCAGAAGTTGTCAATATTTGTGTCATCAACTATTCTGCGTAATTACCAATGGGCTTGTGGTCCACTGGGCATGTCTTATTCAGTTAAACGTGCTTAGTGGAGAGTAGTACTGGTTTGGGTGACCAAACCGGGAAGTCCTCCCTTGTGGACCACTGCCCTGTCGGTACGATTTCAAAGTCCTTCAATGAAGGTTTCAACCCACAAGGGTTCGAATATGGAGAAGGCAGGGTTTACTTCAATTAAGTGTCGTGCCTTCGGGCGGCTTAAGTTGAAGGTTTTCCCCCCATCGGGTTTCAAATTGGACATGGATTTCTCTTGAAAGAAAGTAACCGTTCAAAAAAAAAAAAAAAAAAAAAAAAAAAAAAAAAAAAAAAACTATTCTGCGTAATTAAGAAATAATATTAAGATGAGCTTTATTATAAGTTAGGTGGTACGACATACACAATCGTGTGAACTAAATTAATTACTTTATGGACAAATGATACAATGAGAGTGGCCCTTTATGGTACAAACTACTAACAATTTTATATATTTTTTATTTTCCTTTTATCTTTATTCTTATTTCTTATGTTAAGTAGGGTTGAGCATTGGTTCAAAACCGAACCAAACCGACGAAAATTGAACCGAACCGAAACCGATTTTGTGAAAAACATGAACCGATAACCGAACCGAAGTGACTCGGTTCAGTTTAGTTTTTTGTCGGTTTGCAAAACCGAAAACCATTAGTATATAGAACCGAAACCGAATCGATATGGGCAGTTCGGCTTGGTTTTTCAGTTCGGTTTTGAGTCCGCTTTGCTCAGCCCTACTTTAACGTCAAACTTTTAATAACTTCTTGTGTTATCTTAATGGAAATTTTCTACAAATCTATACTACGTATAAAGCATGGATTATTCTCTCTCCAAAATTTTAAAACTTACAAAAAATTAAGCATGGTTTACAACACTTTAATGCACAAAATATTCAGACTTACAACAAAAAAAACATAGTGTACAACAAAATAAGCATGGTGTAATTTTCAGACTTATTTTCAGACTTACAACATTAATGTTATTAAAGTGGTCAATGTTATTAATGATTATAATGACTACTACTTACAAGAAAAGAAACATAGTGTACAACACTTTAATGCATATAATTTTTAGACGTACAAGACAAGAAGCATAGTGTACAACAAAACACCACATTAATGCTATTTAATTTAGTCAATTAATTAACTGGTTAATAAATACAATTAATACAGTTATTAAAACACCCCTTACATGAAAAATACAAATTATCAAACATATTGTACAACCAAATTAAACACACTTCCTGCATTAAATTTCACTAAAACAAATAATAAAGCACATTCCACAAATATTCAAGCCCGAAAGGGCAACGGGCCAAATGGGCTTGAGCCCGGACGGGCGCGGGACAAACGGGCTCGAGTCCGAACAGGCACGGGCCAACGGATTCGAGCCCAAACGGGCACGGGCTATACGAAATTCTTGATATCCGTAAATTTTTTGTCAAAAATACATAATTCACGGAAAATTTTATTTCAGGGTACCCGCCGCCACAACGCGCGAGTACCCTGCTAGTCAAACATAATACATGATCAAAATATTGTATTAAAAGATAATATAATATCTAATTCACGATTCAATAAATGAAAATGATTTGTAGGCCTAACTAATGGACCTAAAAATAGACCTACAAATGTGATTTGTGTAATGATGAGAGAGAATGAGTGTATAATACTTGTCAAATGTATTATGCTTATATTTTTAGGTATATTTATCACTATTTTTCAAATATATATATATATATATATATATATATATATATATATATATATATATATATATATATATATATATATCCAAATATCCATACCCAATTCTTACATTTCCTAATTATATCAGTTTTAAACTTAGAGTAAATTTTGCAACCAAAAAAGAATATTATTTACTATATATACACACACGTATTCCTAATTTTCACTATATCTAGATATAGTATAAAAACACACTTTTTACCACAAAAATATTCACAGCACAAAAAGTCAATTTTCTTTTACAAACACTGCCACCTTCGTGTCATGGTCTTGTTCTTCATCTCATTCAAATAAACTATCAGATTCTCTGTATCTTTCACCTTCTTTTTTTTAACCTTCTTGATCATAAGTATAATCTGCATTATATCATCTTTTCTTGAAAACAAAGAAAATACTATTTTCTTGAAGCAGTTTTAGCATTGTAAGTGAACTCTCCTCTTCTTCTTTACCAGTTTTTATAATCATATAACTTATATACTCCGTATTAATATCTTTACTTTTGTTATAAAATGCTTGTTGTCATGATATTAATGTTACATTGTTTATCAGTAACATGTGGTTTCTTATTTTAACTGTAGTAAAAAAGATTTAGGTGAAAATTTTTGGGTAAAATTTTTTGTTTTTTTTATTAAGTTCTTGATTTAGTAATGTGGGTTGTAATGCATGTATGTTATTGTTTTTGGTAGTTTAATGTGAAATATTCAAGAAATTAGTTACTGATATTTTTACTGTGGTAAGATTTTATAATTATTAGGTTTTAGTCAGTAGGTTTTACTGTGGTAAATTTTGGATAAATATTTATGGGTTTTAGTCAGTTCTTGATTTGGTAATGTAGCTAGGTTGTGTTGCATGTTTGTTATTGAATATGATAGTTTATTGAGAGATGTTGATTTTTATAAATTCAAGAAATTTGGTAATGTAGGCTGTGTTGCATGTCTCATTCTTTACCAGTAACATTGAAATATGAGATCAGGTGAAAACTTTGGAAAATTTTTATGTGCATGTTTTATTAAGTTGATTTAGTAATGTGGGTTGTAATGCATGTATGTTACTCCGTATTGTTCAAGGGATTGATAGTTTAATGTGAGATACCGAGTTAATTAAATTCAAGAGATAGTAACATTGAAATTGTAATAATTATCTTGATATGTTATTTTTCCTGCAGTAACAAGATTTGATTAGGTAAAACTCTGGATAATATTTATGGGTTTTATTCAGTTCTTGATTTAGTAATGTGGGTTGTATTGCATCATGCATGCATATTATTAGTAGTTTAGTGTGTGATATTTGATTTTATTAAATAAAGATTGCCTGCATTTAATATTTATACTGTTTAGTACATGTGCTGTTTGCTACTTTCATGCTTCATTTGATATATGGTTGGATTCTTTTCTTGAATTTTAGGTGATAGTTCATGAGCAGTTTGCCAACTGGAACCACTTTCCATTTTTAGTAAGAAATTTGATGTTCTGAGAAGAGAGAGTTTGATTGGGAAAAGAATTGAATTAAAGTTGTTGGGGATTTTAAAGATTCTTCAAAAGATTAAAAAAGGCGATCCTTTTTTCACAAGAAAAATACTAAGAGTAATTGTACAAAAATTAGTTACACTTGGCACCACCTCTGAAATGATGTCGACATTTATCACGCGCAAAATGTGTCGTTAAGGGTTTATAAAAGCAAGCAGTTAAGGAACAGAATGAATTGAGTTGTGCATTTTTTTCTGAAAAATAAGAAAATGGGCCATCCTGTGGTAGTTTCAAATTCCAAAATGGCCATTGAATGTGTGAAAGACTCGAAAGGGATCGATCAAATCGTGCTTCAGAATCCGCAAGGCGCTTCGGCTAAGGTCTGATCTTAACTATAAACCCCAAATTTTTGTTAACTCAAGATATTGCCTTAAGTTTTGATAATTAGTAGTAGAATGTTTGCATCAATGAAGTGATTTCGATCTTAAGTTAGAATTGCTTACTGAATTATAAGTGATCATTTTTTTCAGGTCAGCTTGCAGGGGGGGCAGGTCATTTCGTGGCGTAATGCTCGAGGCGATGAACACTTGTTCACTAGTAGTAAGGTATCGATTTCCCCCTTTAATTATGTTGTCTTATAAGGCATTTTAAGAATCTTGATTGAATTCTTACCACTTTTAGTAGTTCAATTCGATCTTTTGTTGCCATTGTTTACTAAAAGTAGATAGATTGAATCAACCCATTAGTCATCCAAAGTGTTTTGTAGCAACTGATAACGATTTTGATTGTTTGGTTGGGGGGGGGGGGGGGGGGAATTCATTAAATTTGAAGAAAATTGATATCGAGATAAATGTAATTAATAAACTGATCATTGATCGATTTTGTTAGTTCAGTCACTATTTAAAATACGTCAAGAAATGGACCAAAATGAGTAGCATCAATGGCTTGTTAAAATGACAGTACAACTTTGGACGATTTTCAGGTTGTTAAGGCCCCAAAAGTGAACCGAGGAGGTATTGCAATCTGTTTTCCTCAGGTAAATCTACAAGTCTTATATTAAAAGTCGCTTATTTTGAACTAGAAGTAGATAGCAGAGTTGGGACTGTTTATACATGTAACTCATTGACTCATTGTGCAGTTTAGTAATTGTGGTTCACTTGAGCAACAAGGATTTGCCAGAAACAAACTCTGGATTGTCGATAAAGCTCCTCCACCACTTCCTGCTGAATCTTCAGATGGAAGTCCGTTTATTGATTTGCTACTGAAACCATCCGAAGAAGACCTCAAGAGTTGGCGTCACAGGTTCTAATTATTTTCAGTCTTTGTGAACCATTTATGATATCATTTTGGACCACAATTCCTTTTTTTTTTATTGGCACATGTGGCTGATTGAGATCATTTTTTTTTCAGCTTTGAGCTTCGTCTTAGAGTCTGCCTTAGATTGAATGGCAACCTGACCTTAACATCCAGAGTCTGGAACAATAATGGGAAGCCTTTTAGCTTCTCATTTGCTTATCACTCTTATCTATCAGTTTCTGACATCAGGTATCAATAAAGTGTTCAGCTTTTTTAACCATAACTTTTCAATATTGGCTCTGCATAAATGCAAAATTGACTTTGACTACAATGTCATGTTATATGACAGCGAAGTGAGGATTGAAGGGCTTGAAACAATGCACTACTTGGACAACCTTTGTAATAAAGAACGGTTTACTGAACAAGGCGCCATTACCTTTGAAGCAGAGGTAAATCTCAATTGTTAGTAACTTCTCATTTCAGTTGCATTTTAATGGCAATTTGAAAAAACGTTCATGTTGGTTCTGTGTGGTATTTCAGTTTGATCGTGTGTATCTTGGGTCTCCAAATATGGTTGCTGTAATTGACCATGAAAGGAAGCGTACATATATGATAAGAAGCGAAGGCCTCTCAGATGTTGGTAAGATTAGTTGCTCATTACGTATTAATCAAGTATATTGTGTTTGACTTAATGTGTCAAATGTGGATCCGTTGCTGACTCTTTTGGTTTATGTTGTGTGTTTAGTGGTATGGAATCCTTGGGACAAAAAGGCAAAAGCAATGCCAGATATGGGAAATGATGAATACAAACGGATGGTTTGCGTTGCTGATGCGGTGGTTACAAATCCGATTACTTTGAAGCCAGGACAACAATGGAAGGGCTGCTTGGAGATTAGTGCAGCACCCTCAAGTTTTAACAGCGAGGGTCTCTGTTATTGAAGTTGAGATGCCTAAAAAAGTGCCAATAGTTTTCTTTAGTTTTTAGTTGTTTTAGGATCTTGTGCTTTTTAGTGGTTATAAACTGAGCTGAAAGGTCACCTTTCTTAGGGGGTTTTTAGTTTTTGAATCCGACTTTCGCGTAATGCATGATGCTAGTCAAAGGAATTTGTGCTCCTCGACTGCATCAATAGGTACTGTAATATAACAGAGTTCATGAGTATCAATCCCCTATGAACAAGGTCGTGCATCAATAGGTACTGTAATTAGCCAGGTCATTTTTTCTGCTCATTGGGTTTTTCTCAGGTGCTAAAACTTTAAAATCTAAATCTTATACTACAAATCATTACAATTTAATTGAACTTGTAGATTGTTAATCTGGAAAACTGAATTACTTTTATCTGTTACATGAACCATTAGGTTCTTTGTATCACACACAGTACTTTCTAATTTCTGCTAGAGGTCATAATTCGACAAGTAGAACTGCTGTGAAATATTTCTAAAAAGAGAGCGAGTTAAAACGCCATTCAAAAATGTTAGTATTATTATCAGTTACTGACATTTGTTGGAATCAAATTTGACATGATAAGTATTATTAATTCAGTTGAATACTTTGGACAAATGTATCATGTGAGTCAATCTGACCCTGAACCGAAACAATTTTGACTCTTTACAAAGTCATCCTTCACCATCCCAAATAGCTAAGCGGTGTTCGGAATTGCATCTTACGAGGGATTACATGGCCATTGCATAGAGAGAAAATGCAGTTTTCCACACGTAATATGTTTTGCAAACACAATCCGCAACACCCCTTAATTCCAGTTTCTATGGGTGGTTGCAGAGATTTCACTTGATAAGACCCCATATTATTGTCACCGATTTCCTTCTGAATGCTTGATTAACGCTTATCCGACGATGAATCAAAGGTAACATGGCTGGAACATACGGAAGTTGCTGCATCACTGCCAGACCAAATGAGTGCATTCACATTTGGAGCCGAACGAATGGCAGCGTGGCTTCAAAGATATTGTGAAAGAACGTCACTCATGAATCATGAATGCTACCTATAGCCATAGTCTTGAAACTCAAGGAACAGGTACTTACTTTCTCATTGATATGCATCTATCTATCTATCTATCTATCTATCAACCATACTGATGTTCCACAATTCAATGCATGTACATATGTTCGACGAAATGAAGATAAGCTAATGTTGATGGGGTTTGGGGAGATGATGGCGCGTGGCTTGTTTAGGGATATTAGTCCTATTGAAAGAAGTAATTCCACCCTATTGTGGTCCGTTACTGGTCCTGAGTACTTGAAGGTTCATGCTAGTCTCTACGAGCCCTTTGCCAATTTTGAAGTTGCAGGAGCTGTGGTGGCCTTCGGGGTAAAACATTCTCCCGAATTTGTGTTTCAGACGCTTGAAGATGTTAGTAAACACCATGAGGTACATACTACTATTAATAAAACCAACACAAGGTTTATATAATGATATTTTTACCACATTTCAATCTTAATTGTTGTTACAGTGTGCTTGGGGGGTCTAAAAAGTTATATATGCTGACACAATACTCAACTGGTGCTGACCCCAGGAACAACATATCTGCTTCTCTGGTAATTAGTTGTTCACTAGATGAGTTCCTTACGCCATTTGATGATGTGTAACAGATTGAGGTTTCGATCGGTGAGATTTTAATCAAAGAAGTGGATGTCAACCTGATACGATCCGAATACAATTAACCAACAATCTTATAGGGGAAGAGAAGATTAAAGGCTAAAATGTGATTTATAATAGAAGAGAATGAATTACAAGGATTAGAGGGGAAAGAGTAGAATGAGAGAAATACAGAAGGTAAGAATGAAAGATGAGAGAGGTAGTAACAAGTTTCAACATGAATGAAAATGAAAACAATGACAGGTATTTATAGGAATGGAGATGGGTTATACTAGTAACTGTTTTTCCCTATCTTTGACTTTTTTCCTGTTGACTTCCAGCATTTGACTCACAACACAACCGGTCTGGATCGCTAGTGGTGTGGTCCACAGTTTCAAAGAAAGATTTTGACCTCATCAGCAATGGCCAAGGAATTTCAGAGGATTCCATGCTGATATCAGGGTTTTCCATCAGGGCCGATGGCCACACCACAGGTGGTTCAAGTATTACACTGGTATAAAGGATGTTTGTGCCATCAACTATTCTACGTAATCGAGAAAGATAATAAGCTTTATAAGAAGTGAGGTGGTACGAAGTACACAATAGTATGAGTTAAATTAATTACTTCATGGACAAATGATACAATGAGAGTGCCCTTAATTGTTACAAAACACAAATTAACAATTTTTTTTTTTTTTTTTATTATTATTATTATTATTATTTTAAATTTATTTAATCTTTATTCTTATTTCTTGCGTCAAACGGTTAATAACTTGTTTTTAGGTAAAGGGTAATACCAATGGTAAAATATATTAACCACAGAAAGAAAAATATGTGTATAATGGAATGTGACTGAAATGACATATTAACTTCAAGACAAAACTTGAACAACCACTAAACAATAACAAAAATGATAGATGGGCTTAATAAATAGGCCTAACCGTAAACCTACTCCATCAATAACAATAATTCGTTTATGATAGGCCACAGAACGAACACATTTCTTACAAATTTCCTACAAACTTCTTGTGTTATATTAATACAAATTTCCTACAAATCAAACATCATACATGATCAAAATATTGTATTAAAAGATAATATAATATCTAATATTTCACGATTCAAAAAATTATCCAAATATCCATACCCAATTCTTACATTTCCTAATTATACAGTTTTAAACTTAGAGTAAATTTTGCAACCAAAAAAGAAAATATCATTTACTTATATATACACACGTATTCCTAATTTTCACTATCTAGATATAGTATAAAAGCACACTTTTTACCCCAAAAATATCCACAACCCAAAAAGTCAATTTTCTTTTACAATCACTATTCTGCCACCTTCGTGTCATTCAAATAAACTACAGCTTCTCTGTATCTTTTAAATACCTTCTTTTTTTGAACTTCTCCAATCTTGATCATAAGTATAATCTTCATTACATCTTCTTTTCTTGAAAACAAAGAAAATACTATTTTCTTGAAGCAGTTTTAGCATTGTAAGTGAACTCTCCTCTTCTTCTTTACCAGTTTCTATAATCATATAACTTATATATTAATATCTTTACTTTTGTTTTACAGTAAATGTGGTATCTTATTCTGACTGTAGTAAAAAAGATTTACGTGAAAATTTTTGGGTTTTTTTTTATTAAGTTCTTGATTTAGTAATGTGGGTTGTAATGCATGTATGTTATTGTTTTTGGTAGTTTAATATGAGATATTGATTTTGATAAATTCAAGAAATTAGTTACTGATATTTTTACTGTGCTAAGATTTTATTAGGTAAAAATTTTGGATAAATATTTATGGGTTTTACTCAGTCCTTGATTTGGTAATGTAGGTTGTGTTGCATGTTTGTTATTGAGAGATATTTAATATTTTATACATTCAAGAAATTTGGTTATTTTTACTGTAGTAATAAGATTAGGTGAAAACTGTGGTAAATATTTATGTGTTTTATTAAGATCTTGATTTAGTAGTAATGTGGGTTGTAAAGTTGTAATGCATTTATGTTACTGTTTAAGGGATTGATAGCAGATATTGAGTTAATTAAGTTCAAGAGATAGTAACACTGAAATTGTAATGATTATCTTGATATGTTATTTTTGCTGCGGTAACAAGATTTGATTAGGTAAAATTCTGGATAATATTTATGGGTTTTATTCAGTTCTTGATTTAGTAATGTGGGTTGTATTGCATCATGCATGCATATTATTAGTAGTTTAGTGTGAGATATTTGATTTTATTAAATAAAGATTGCCTGCATTTAATATTTATACTGTTTAGTACATGTGTTGTTTGCTACTTTCATGCTTCATTTGATATATGGTTGGATTCTTTTCTTGAATTTTAGGTGATAGTTCATGAGCAGTTTGCCAACTGGAACCACTTTCCATTTTTAGTAAGAAATTTGATGTTCTGAGAAGAGAGAGTTTGATTGGGAAAAGAATTGAATTAAAGTTGTTGGGGATTTTAAAGATTCTTCAAAAGATTAAAAAAGGCGATCCTTTTTTCACAAGAAAAATACTCCGTACTAAGAGTAATTGTACAAAAATTAGTTACACTTGGCACCACCTCTGAAATGATGTCGACATTTATCACGCGCAAAATGTGTCGTTAAGGGTTTATAAAAGCAAGCAGTTAAGGAACAGAATGAATTGAGTTGTGCATTTTTTTCTGAAAAAATAAGAAAATGGGCCATCCTGTGGTAGTTTCAGATTCCAAAATGGCCATTGAATGTGTGAAAGACTCGAAAGGGATCGATCAAATCGTGCTTCGGAATCCCCAAGGCGCTTCTGCTAAGGTCTGATCTTAACTATAAACCCCAAATTTTCGTTAACTCAAGATTTTGCCTTAAGTTTTGATAATTAGTTGTAGAATGTTTGCATCAATGAAGTGATTTCGATCTTAAGTTAGAATTGTTTACTGAATTATAAGTGATCTTTTTTTTCAGGTCAGCTTGCAGGGGGGCCAGGTCATTTCGTGGCGTAATGCTCGAGGCGATGAACACTTGTTCACTAGTAGTAAGGTATCGATTTCCCCCTTTAATTATGTTGTCTTATAAGGCATTTTAAGAATCTTGATTGAATTCTTACTACTTTTAGTAGTTCAATTCGATCTATTGTTGCTATTGTTTACTAAAAGTAGATATATTGAATCAACCGATTAGTCATCCAAAGTGTTTTGTAGCAACTGATAATGATTTTGATTGTTTGGGGGGAATTCATTAAATTTGAAGAAAATTGATATCGAGAGGAAATGTAATTTATTAACTGATCATTGATCGATTTTGTTAGTTTAGTCACTATTTAAAATACGTCAAGAAATGGACCAAAATGAGTAGCATCAATGGCTTGTTAAGGAATTGGGACACAACACCTTAATGTGTACAACTTTGGATGATTTTCAGGTTGTTAAGGCCCCAAAAGTGAACCGAGGAGGTATTGCAATCTGTTTTCCTCAGGTAAATCTACAAGTCTTTTATAAAAAGTCACTTATTTTGAACTAGAAGTAGATAGCAGAGTTGAGACTGTTTATACATGTAACTCATTGACTCATTGTGCAGTTTAGTAATTGTGGTTCACTTGAGCAACAAGGATTTGCCAGAAACAAACTCTGGATTGTCGATAAAGCTCCTCCACCACTTCCTGCTGAATCTTCAGATGGAAGTCCGTTTATTGATTTGCTACTGAAACCATCCGAAGAAGACCTCAAGAGTTGGCCTCACAGGTTCTAATTTATTTTTAGTCTTTGAAACCATTTATGATATCATTTTGGACCACAATTCCTTTTTTTTTTTTTTTTTTTTTTTTTTTTTTTTTTTTTTTTTTTTTTTTTTTATTGGCACATGAGGCTGATTGAGATCATTTTTTTTCAGCTTTGAGCTTCGTCTTAGAGTCTGCCTTGGATTGAATGGCAACCTGACCTTAACATCCAGAGTCTGGAACATTAATGGGAAGCCTTTTAGCTTCTCATTTGCTTATCACTCTTATCTATCAGTTTCTGACATCAGGTATCAATAAAGTGTTCAGCTTTTTTAACCATAACTTTTCAATATTGGCTCTGCATAAATGCAAAATTGACTTTGACTACAATGTCATGTTATATGACAGCGAAGTGAGGATTGAAGGGCTTGAAACAATGCACTACTTGGACAACCTTTGTAATAAAGAACGGTTTACTGAACAAGGCGCCGTTACCTTTGAAGCAGAGGTAAATCTCAATTGTTAGTAACTTCTCATTTCAGTTGCATTTTAATGGCAATTTGAATAACATTCATGTTGGTTCTGTGTGGTATTTCAGGTTGATCGTGTGCAGTGACGGAACTTGAACATTTTCGTTGAGGGGGCCAAAATCGTTAAAGCGTAAAATTATTTTTTCTATCAAAACTTGAAACTACTTGCTTAAAGATTTCCTAATTCTCTCGAAAGTATTCCCCCAAATTACTAATATAATAGCAGTTTTTATTCTTACATAGTTGTAGTCTTGTTTCTTTCTTTACTGTGTTCTATACCTCACAAGAAGTTCCTGACTGCTTTGTACAACTGTTGTACTTTCTTTTGTTGATAAATGCGACTAGCACTGTGTTGCTTTTCTAAAGAATACGTTAATAGTACATATACACTGTATTAATGACACAAAGTTTTGGGGGGGCCACAGCCCCTCCCTGCCCTATTGAAGTTCCGTCCTTGATCGTGTGTATCTTGGGCCTCCAAATATGGTTGCTGTAATTGACCATGAAAGGAGGCGTACATATGTGATAAGAAGGGAAGGCCTCTCAGATGTTGGTAAGATTGATTGCTCATTACGTGTTCATCAAGTATATTGTGTTTGACTTAATGTATCAAATGTGGATCCGTTGCTGATTCTTTTGGTTTATATTGTGTGTTTAGTGGTATGGAATCCTTGGGACAAAAAGGCAAAAGCAATGCCAGATATGGGATATGATGAATACAAACGGATGGTTTGCGTTGATGGTGCGGTGGTTGCAAATCCGATTACTTTGAAGCCAGGACAAGAATGGAAGGGCTGCATGGAGATTAGTGCAGCACCCTCAAGTTTTAACAGTGAGGGTCTCTGTTATTGAAGTTGAGATGCCATAAAAAGTGGCAATAGTTTTCTTTAGTTTTTAGTTGTTTTAGGATGTGGTTATAAACTGAGCTGAAAGGTCACCTTTCTTAGGGGTTTTTAGTTTTTGAATGCTACCTTCGCGTAGTCAAAGGAATTTGTGCTCCTCGACTGCATCAATAGGTACTGTAATATAACAGAGTTCATGACTATCAATCCCCTATGAACAAGGTCGTGCGTAATACCAATAATTTTCAGGATAACAGAGTTTTTCCTTTTTGAACTAAAGATGGGCGCCAGGTCATCTTTTCATGTGTAGTTTCTGCTCATTGGGTTTCTCAGGTGCTAAAACTTTAAATTCTAAATCTTATACAAATCATTACAATTTAATTGAACTTGTAGATTGTTAATCTAGAAAGCGGAATTACTGTTATCTGTTACATGAGCCATTAGGTTCTTTGTATCACACAAAGTTCTTTCTAATTTCTGCTAGAGGTCATAATTCGACAAGTAGAACTGCTGTGAATTATTTCTAAAAAGAGAGCGAGTTAAAACGCCATTCAAATGTTGTATGTAATGAATAAGATCACATACCAACATTTTACCCAGTGAACCAGTTACAGACATTTGTTGGAATCAAATTTGACATGATAAGTATTATTAATTCAGTTGAATACTTTGGACAAATGTATCATGTGAGTCAATCTGACCCTGAACCGAAACAATTTTGACCCTTTACAAAGGCATCCTTCACCATCCCAAATAGCTAAGCGGTGTTCGGAATTGCATCTTACGAGGGATTACACGGCCATTGCATAGAGAGAAAATGCAGTTTTCCACACGTAATCTGTTTTGCAAACGCAATCCGAAACACCCCTTAATTCCAGTTTCTAGGGGTAGTTTAAAAGGATATTTGCAAGCACTTGAGACGAAGTTATGTATAGTGTTATTATCAACAAACCACAATGCAACTACCTCAGTAAGAACACAGAGTGAGAATCATTGCTACAATAACAGTATTAAGATAGAAAACAAGTTTCATTTGGGTTGACCAAAGCAGATACACTAGTTTTCAACATACGAAATTCAGATTCACCATGTAACGATCCTACATATGTTCAAGAGTCTCGAAATTGAAGCCAAGAACACCAAATTGCAAAAATAGGAATAATACTACGATTAACTCAATCAGCATACCAAAAGCATTTACAACTTAACCTAAGTTAAAGCTATAAACCACGCCGATTTTCTAGTTGTTTTGTGTTTTCTATCAAGACCTGCACAACCATCATCAAACATCGTAAGTCGTATAATAAGGAACAACAATAGATATATGTGAAGTACAATAATCAAGTTTCTTACTTCTCGGATGTAATTAGCCACTGCTTTGCAGCCTTCTGTTGCGAGTTGCATAACATTCTCAAAGATATCCATTGGTAACTTGGCATCCATCTGTCAAAAAACAAACTATTTTACTAGATAAATATAGAAAGCCAAAATATGTTAACTGCTAAACTATGCTAATACGAAGTATGGACGACCAGCTCGAAATATGCTTAACCTGAAGAAGAGTCACTTTGTCTAACTTAGGTAAAATTCCTACAGTAACATCAGGCCCACCAGCACTATCTTCAACATAATTTAGATCTGTTGATTAAATAAATTTCTTAGCATTTGGAATGGCAAGAAAGGTACGAATGATATGAATTGATGGATTTGCCCTTACCAAGCAAAGGAGTGCTGTTAAGAAATCCAGCACTACACGAAGTTACAAGATCACGCATTGGAATACCAGCATCTGCAAGGGCTAATGTTGCAGCATTTATGCAAGCAGATCTCGTTCCTGAAAAAATATAAGAGATTAAGATTTGCAATATATCAGATGTGTTTTGTTCCATATATCTTATGATGATTGGTACTTCAATATACCTCCATCTGCCTGAAGAACTTGAACAAAAATGTCTATCTGGGAACGGGGCATTAGGTGTGTTAATATGCATGCCTCCATTGTTTGGCGAATAACCAAAGAAATCTCAGTGGATCTCCTGCATATCGTGAGATTTTATGTTACACATTTATTGATGCATTTAATCATGGTCGACATATTATTATAGTTAAACAAACAAAAATACAAACCTATCACCCTTTGGTTTTCTCATGCGGTCTCCTGTGCTGAAATTAGCCATTGTATACTCGCACCTTATCTGCCAAGAATGTTCTAATAACAATATTAAGGAATCCACCAATTTAAGAAATTAAATATACAAACGTAAAAAACTAAAAAAAATTGATGTAGTTCTTTACCAGCGCCTTATCATTTTGCTGTTGGCTCCTATGTTGGACCTGGAAAAAAAAGAAAATCTCAGACTTAACACATCTTGTATCATGTATAAGAATCTCATTATGATCATCAAGTATATAAATATAATAGACATGGATCCTGAGCCAACTCTAGAGTCTAGATACTATATATCATGCAGTATTGTTCTAGTAATTGCTATTTTGCCAATCTCCATATATCGCCAAGTCATGATATAAGACATGATAGAAATCGTCTACTGGATTCTTAAAAGAATCCTGTTGTTTGTTGCATATGAAGTTCTCAACATCTTATGAAGTTTTTTCTACTATAAAATTTAGTCCCGTGGTGCATCTTTTGGCCTGAGCTATGGTGTAAACATATTTTGCTTACAGACACATTGACATGCTAGAGAACAAAAAAAAATGTACTTTTGAAGAAGGCTGCTGCGGTTATACATATTTCTAGCTTTCAACAATTAAGATTTACGTAAGAACAAATGTAACTTATATATATTTGGAGTGTGATTATTAGATGGTTATGCTGGCACTCAGAATCAATCCCAGTTAACTTCAATTTGTTGAGCGGTCAATGACTAACATGTATTCCTGCTTCTTTATTTGCTAGATAGTTGATGAAATTAAAAGATTCAAAATAAACTGTGTGGAATTCATGGATGGAAAGGTAGAGAATTTTGATTCGGGAATCCTAGCTACTGGTTATACAAGTAATGTAGCCTCGTGGTAAAAGGTACTGTGACTTGAATGTATCATACAGCATTATTATGCATCTCGTTACGTGCGTACTTTTTTCTCTACATGAATGTTGATCATGTATTCTTGGCTCATTAACATGAAGGGCAAGAATGGCATTTACAGCATAGGCTTCACAGGAGAAGGTTTTTTGGAGCTTCAATTGATGCAGAAAGAGTAGCAGTAGATATTGCAAGGCAGTGGAGCTCTTGCAGAAAGCATTTAAGCTTAAAGAGCAATCTTTATATGTAACATGAAATACAAGCACTTTCCTTCGTCTTATGGTTGTTTTGATAATGTTATCTTTGTAATCTACTTAAAACACTAGATTTTCTCTTAATTAAGTTATAAATAAAATTAATCATCGAAAAAATTGAGCCCCATGGTATAAAGTGCTACGCAGCTGGATCCAGTCTGACCATCAGAAAAGTTATCCAACAGGAAAATAAACTCACCAGACGTTAACTTCTACAAAACAAATAGCTTGTTCACTAGCAACTGTTAACATCCACAACCAGAGATGAGCTGAGCAAAACATTACTGATATTACTTTTTAAGCTGCTGTTGCATTGATAATGTAATTCCTTTTCAATAAATGGTTATTCTTAGTTTAAAACACCTATGAATCTATGATTATGGAGCGCAGTACTAACGATCAACCAATCCTATCAGAATATAGGCTAGTTGGTCATGTGAAAAAGTCAATAACCATTTCTGAACACTATGCAATTGTATTTGTAGCATTATCTGGATGCTGCTTTGTTTTTTCTATGTACCTAGCTTCTAAGTTGAAATCTATTAGGTGTATTTAAGATTTAGCAAAAACTTTTGTTAGCCAAAGAGATGCAAACTCTCTTCAACATGCTTCAGCTATTCTTTCAAATTATCCCGCAAGGGCATCTCATAGAAAGTCACGCCAAATTTGGTGTAGAAAAGGAATCTTCTTGCATCGAATTTGGTATATTCACACCAAGTGTTTCAATACATAGCAAGTTAAATACAATTTTATAAAATTATACGGAGTATTTACTTTTTTAGTCAAAAGTGTTAACTTGATGTAAAATGGCATAGACAACATTGGTTTAAAAATTGGAGTTACACCAGCATTGGTGTAAAATGGCATTGACAATTGTGCCTTGCCAAGAATTGCACCTAATTTGGTTTCTATGTCGGAAATAAAAATCGAGATGATCTAAGGGAAACATTTACCAAGTACAAAGGTGTCTAACAAACCTGAGCTAAGGGGGTGTTTGTTTAAGCTTATCTTTTAAGCTTAAGCTTATGTTTATAGCTTGAATGTGAAAAGCTCATAGGTCCATGTTGAATGTTTGTAATATCTAACTAAAGTAAGTTGATAACCTCAAATGTTTGCATTAGCTTAGGATGGTAAACTGACCAAAAAAAAATGCATGTGTACTTGAAAGTACCGTTAAGGTTAATTATAAGGGTAAAATTTCTTTTGCTGTAACACCCTACAAGTAAGCCCAAGTCCCCTCAGACAAGCCACAAAAAGTGGGCTTACGGAAACCCCCCTTATAAGTTCGTAAGCTCAAGCTATAAGCTTATCCAAAAACTTAGATGGACTTATTTTATAAGCTCATAAATCCCCTAAAAAAGCAAAATCAAACACCTCCTAATTGAACAGTCCATAATGTAAGTACAGATATCATTCTTAATTCAGTATCTTTTAGAATTACTTTCCATCCTACCGTGGTTAATGGTAACAGGAAATGCAAGTAACTTACTTGCAGAAACATAGGAAGCCACAAACAATGCAGTTTGCAAACTAGAATAATTTAATCACAGACAAAAAGACCACAATATCAACAAGATCTTTGTTAGTAAAGGGCGAGTCTTGCTAGAAACTGAGGTGACAATCAGCAACAATAAGGAGTCCTATGGACATTCTGTTCTGTAAGCACCATTGCACTAGCAAATGTCAGAAATTTTGATATTTGTAGAAGAATCTATATATTTCACATAAAGTATTCCCAGTTCAAGACTCCAACAACAATTTAATATAAAAAGGACTACTTTTCAACCACAATTTACATTTTAGTCAGTAACCTGGAGGCAACAGCTAATCAGCTATGATAAGGAGTTCTAGGGACATGCCAAACTGTAACAGATAGTTGCTTGATATTTGGGTTGTCTCTAAAGGATTATCTAGGAACATACTAAGGTGACCAAACAAATTGAAACCATGTATACTCATACGTTCTTTTTTCTGTCTGGTCCCTCGTATACAATCGTGATAAACAACTTCCTCGCAAATCTAAACTTCTAAAGTCCTACTATCAGTGCATGTGATGTACAAGGGACATTTTCTATCCGAACGAAATAAATATAGAAAAAGCAGCAACTTGTATTATCATTAACCGCAATAAATAAACAAAAAAGTACCTCACGAGGACCATAAACAGCAGCAATAACTTTGGTATTACCCATCTCAAATACTGCAGACCTAAACCATCATTCAAACCCAATAAAAATTAAAACTTTATATGTGTTGCTACTAATAACTAAAGGGGTGTTTGGCTAAGCTTATGAGCTTATTTGATTTCGGCTTATTTTGAGTATAAATTTATCATATCGTAATAAACTTATATAAGCCCAAAAGTCTCAAAATAAGCCAGAAAATTGAGTCTTATTTCGGGGGTGTTTGGATTAGCTTATTTGATGGACTTATTGGCTTATCCAAAAATAAAGAAACCAATAAGCTCAATTTTTATGGCTTATATTACACTTTACCAGCTCAATTTGATCATCAGCTCGTATTTAAATAAGCCATGCAAAATGAGCTTATTAGCTTTTTTTATATTTAAATAAGCCAATAAGCCCATCGAATAAGCTAAAGTCCAAACACCCTAGAAAACACAAAAAAGCTTAAAATAAAAAAATAAAAAAAATACCCGTCAGCTCTAGAAACAGTTCCAATTTCAGCTCGAAGCTGTCTCATCTGATATCAAAACCCAAAAATAAAAATTTAACATTTATTTAAAACTGTGAAATTTAATAAAGTTACAAAATAAGTGACGGTTGTTTAAGTACCTCCATGGGACGACGACCGTCTAAACGGAGACCTTCAGGGCTTACAAACTCCATTTTTACACTGTAAAAAACAACTTCTGTTCTCTGTGTGTGCGTGTTTTTTTGAAGAAGAAGGGCTTGGATTAATTATTACGTACTATGGAGCCCTAACAAGATTTTTCAGGTCATGGGCTTGAATATTTATACTTTATAACCCCACTAGGCCCAGGTGAGTTTGTATAAAGGTTTTATAAGTGCATAAATTCAAGATTTCAAGATTTGGAAAAGTATCTAGACGTGAAAGAAAAACCCAAAACTGATCCGATCCGTCTAAAAAACCAAAACCGGTTTAAGGAGAACCGGTTTAGGAAAAACCGAACCGTTGGTTTGTAAATTGGTTTCCATTTTTTTCTGTAAACTAGTTTAAATTAGACCGTTTCTGAAAAAAAGCTTTTGAAACCCGTTTTTTTTTTTTTTTTTTTTTTTTTTTTTTTTAACTGTTGCAAACATCAGCACCCCAATAGTAACGATCATATGACCGTTTTTTATCTTTTTTTGGTCTTAAATTACCTAAATGACACCCCATTACTAGTATATAAGGGGGTTGGGTGTTGAGGGTAAATCATACTCTCAAAAACACAAAAATACTCACAAAAACGCAAAAACGTTTTAAAAAATGGCATCCGGATGTGGGCAATCTCAATCTTCAGTTGGCGTTGGGGATTCGACAACCAATCTTATGGTGGTGGCTATCAAAGGGATGAATAGAAACCCAACGATTTAGTCAAACTACGGTTTGTGTATGATGTCGAGCGGTCCGAGAAAAGCGAGATATAAGAAATGTGGAGCTTTTTTCAAAGAAGACGGGAATACTACGTTGAAAACTTGTCCCACAGTGAAAGCTGCGTCGGGTCCTAGTCAAACAACAATGGGGAATGATGGATCGTTGTGGCATTATGTTGTGGCTCGTGTTCGGGAAAGGATGGCGCACTTTGTGATTCAAGAAAGCTTGTCTTTTGACCACTTCGACAATAAGCGAATGACCTCTCTTATCCAAGAAACACTGCAACCTCGATATTGCCATGTAAGTCGCACTACACTAAGACGTGATGGTATAAATATGTGGAAATTAGCTAAAATGAAATGACTTTAGGATTTCAATCCTTAGAAACCGGTATAAGTGTAACGTATGATGCTTGGGCGGATCCACATGGTTCACTAGATTCATATCTTTGAGTTATCGCTCATTGGGTAAATCCCAAAATGTGGATAATGATGAAGCTTACGATTGCCTTTGAATTGTTTGGATACCCTCATACCATCGATAATCTATAGGTTGTTTTAAATTTTGTCTTCAAAACGTATAATTTAGAAGAAAAGATTTTTGCTATATCGTTCAATAATGCGTCGAACAACATCGTTGTTGTTGATCAATTAAACTAACATATAAACCAATTTGCGACGGTGTCTTTTTTCATAGTCGATGTGTAGCACATATCATTAATATTGTTGTGCAAGACAGGGTAAATGTTATCGAGCCAATAAAAAACAATTTTAAACAAATGTTAAAAGATAGTTTTAGTGCTAGTAATGCTAGATATCATAAATATTTAAGTTGTGTACCGATGCAAATGCCCTTTGGTTAGGTCCGAATTGGGACATACCTACACGATGGAATTCCACTTGCAACATGTTTTAAAGTGCTTACGACAAAAAGATACTTTAAAAATGTTTCATGGCCACCTTGCACAACGTAATCGGGTTATGGTTTATCCTGAGTCAAGTTGGTATACTATATAACTTGTTTCGGATATGCTTAGAGGGTTTTTTTTTTTTTTTTTTTTTTTTTTTTTTTTTTTTTTTTTTAAGCTACTACTTTTTTATCAGAGTTTACTATCTTACAAGTTGTTTAGTTTTAAAATAACTTTATATAATGACTTCAAAAATAAACGACTTTGAAATGAGAGGCAAATTATTTGAAAATATGATGCAACCTATGAAAGAAAAGTTTAAAAAATATGATGCAACCGAACTAGGGTGAGACTTTAATTGCTAACATTTCTTATAATTTGGGTTTGTTAGAAGCAGAACCGAACTATATAATAAAACAATGTGCTCGCTTTAACGAGGTTTTTGACAAAATGTTTAAAGTTTATTTAACAAAATATGGCTCAAATTCAACACATATTCATGATATGTATCAAGATGCGGGTTCTCATGGTAATGACGGAATAATTCAACTATATAATGTTTTAAGAAATGAAAAGACAAAACGAGCTCGAGGTAACACCCCCAATAGCGAGCTCGGAAAGTACCAACGATCTGATTTTTTTTTTGTCTCAAGTTACTATTCAAGAGTTTGAGAATTTGCATATTTTGAGTAGGTGGAAAGAACGGGAATCCCAATGTTGGGATCCCTTCTAAATCATTTCACATACATAATAAGTATTAGAGAGAGAAACAATGATATGTTTAGAGAGAGAAAGAACTAGAAAGGAAATAAGAGAGAATTTCTTATTCCATTTCAACCAACCACCTCTCAAATGAGAGGATACAACATTATATAGTCTTTACATAAGGAAGAATATGGAAGTGTGTCGTGCTTACCTATCCCACTGATTCGACATTAACGTAAATACTAAGACTAAACTAGATGACACACTTCTACTAATATGTAGACTATATTTTTACGACTCTAACAAGCTATTACAAGACTCATTGGCTCGATAATGATCGTCACTTTAAGTGTTCCCAACAATCTCCCCCTAAGGGACGATCATTGAGATATCTTTTTGATTACATTTATGATCATCACTTTTGCGTTTCCAACAATCTCCCCTAAAGGGTGATCATTGAGATCTCTTTCTGTGAAATGTGGGTTATGGGTACTCTAATAGAAATGGATGATCTTCTTTGATGCTTGATGTCTTGAATTTTGAGTCTTTGTGTAACAACTTTGCTAGATCTTTTGTTCCAACCATGCTTTGTGATCTTTGTTCTTCGTTCTTGTTGTTGTGATCAAATGATGGTGTTATCTGCCTTTCATCAACGTCTTTGCCTCTGGTGTCTTTATGCCTTTCCAACATGCTCATACGTCTTTTGACTTTGAGTTATCATACTTATGTACTTCTCATTTCATATCTTTCTGATGAGGCGAAAAGTGTTACGCTTTTAGGGGGTCATTTAAGCCCTAAGTCGTGATTATTTGATCAAATATTGCCTCAAATCGTTCCTTTTGTCATTTTAGGTACTTTGGAGAAGAAATCTGGAAAAGGAAGCATTTTGGACGTTTTTGGAGCGAAAAGTGAAGAAAACGACAAAGTCTCCAAAATCAAGCTGGAAATAGTACCTGACGGCGTCAAGAGTTGCATGTGACGGCGTCATGTGTTGGCAAATAGGTGGATATAGAATATACACGAGACACGCCAGAATGTTTTTGGGATTTAACAAGTGACGGCGTCATGCTTTGGGAAGCCAAGGTCGTCAAGAGCAATTTTACACGTGACGGCCAAGAGAGGAATTATACATGACCGCTTCAGAACTGGATCTAGACAAGCCGAGAAGAGTATTGGCGGCTAGTTGACGGCGTCAGGGTTACAACATGACGCCGTCAGACGTGTAATCTCTATATATAGTTTTCTAATTTTCATTCATTAAGAGAGATTTTTTGGAGGAACTTTGCCACAAACCCTAGGTTGAATTTCAACCTTATTGTAGGGGTTTCAAACCCTTCTATCATCCATGTTTGAATAAAGACAAGTCTTCCAATAATCATTCAATATGTCTATGTGTTGTTTGATTCTATCTTATGCTTGTCTTTACTTTAACATGCTAGGCTAGGTTTGTTTGTGTTTGCTTAGATGTAATGAAACCTAGCTATTGATTGTTGGTTGATTGTTTGTTATTAGTTGTTGTGGATGAATGATTTCGATGTTAGGCTTAAGAAAACTGGCTAATCTCCAATTGGTTACTTGCTTGAACGTCTTAAGAAACATGAATCGGATGTGTACTACGATTTTAATGGTTGTATTTTGTGGAAAACTAGAAGGGGTGTTGAATAGTTTTACGTCAAATTTATTTTATAAAAACTTTGTTTGCAAAATAATCGATTCTAGTTTTATGTGAGATTAATAAACAACACTTATATAAACTAATATCTACGAAATAAAATGACAACAATATAAGTAAATAAGTAAAGAGATAGAGATGGAAAGATCGCACCACAAGACAAAGGATTTATAGTGGTTCGTCTACGAAGCACCTCTTCGCCCTACTCCACTCCCCGAGCACCTAACTCGAGAGTTTTCTTCACTACGTCAACAAGCTCCCTTATGGCGGAGAAAACCTTACACAACTTTTGCTTACACCAATTTACGACACTAAGCTAAATGTCGAGTCCTAATAGTAGCTAGAACCAATCTCACACCACTACACACCTTCTTCACAACTTATGCACACCACTACTTCTACACAACTTCACTACTTCTTTTTCACAACACTACTTCTACTTCTACTCAACACAACTACTTATATTCACAACTACTAACACACCTAGATCTATCTATTACACAACTTCTACACCTTTACAATATACACAAGCTTACAATACTTCTTAACAAGATGTTGGAGGAGTATTCTTCTCTTGCACTTTGAATGATGAAGGATTGGATCACTTGAAACAAGAACTAATATGTTTATGATCAAAGGATTTAGGAAGATGATTTGAGAGAATTAGAACAGAAAGTTTTAGTGCAAAAGGTGAATAAAAAAATTCAGATTTGAACCAGTATTTATAGGCAAAGAAATCTGACACAGGAGCGTATGCCGGCCCCCTTAATTATGTGCCGGCCCCCTTAAAATTAAGGGGGCCGCCCCTTATAATTAAGGGGGTTGCCCACTGTAACGGCCTGATTTCTTTGTCTTTTCTGGGGAAAGTTTATTTGGTGAAAATTTAACTGAATTTGGTTAAAAATTTGAATTCATTTATTTATTGTGAAATAAACATTTTCCTTTAATTACCAAAAGTGTTTTTCTTAAATATATAAAATGTTTATACCATTTTATATAATTAGTAATTAGTAAATAAACCTTCCTTTGATCATAAAATGTATTAGGCACTTGTTTATTCATACCTTAAGTGAATTAGTTGGATATAATGATATTTTGTCACTAAATACTTGTTTACGTAATGATTTTACGTTTAATAATTTTATATTTTGTGATCGTCAAAACATAGGGATATCGAAAAATATTAATAACGTTTTTACGCATTATTTATATCAACAATCTCCCCTTTTTTGATGATTACAAAATCTAAACTCATTAAATAAAAAATTATTATATATTCAAGTATTTAGTGAGTTAATTCAAGTATTTAGTGAGTTTATATCACTTCTCCCCTTTTTGTGAACATCAAAAAGGTTAACTCGAAGATGGATGAGCTCCCCCTTGATGTGTACTCCCCCTCGTTTTAAGGTTAAATGACAAATCGAGATATGGAATGCTTGCAAAAATATTTAGAACATACAATATATAATGCGATAAACTAAATATATAACAAGAAAATATGTAAAAAGCAAACAATAAGTCTCAACAAGCATTCATTATTCATAAAAATAGATTATGTTGGAAAACATAATCATTGTTACATAAGCATACATATATGCTTTTCATAGCAAACTAAATTAGATAATACTAAGTTGCCATCTTGAGGTCTCTAGGACTTGCTTGGAGATTTGAAGCATGGAGCATGGATTTAATGGAGGTAGACATTGGTGGAAATTTTGTTTGGAGAGTTTGGAGTGGTTGATGGAGGTGAGCTTGGAGCAAAAGAGTTGGATTGTTGTGTTTGTGATGGTGGTGGGGAAGACCTTGTGAGGAGATACTCAATCCAAGTGAAGTGCTCATTGAGAGCAATGGTTTGTTTTTGGAGAAAAATACAACAAGGACAATTGCTGACATGATTCTCAAGTGGGACAATGTTGTTGGATGGTGAGGATGGAGTGGTAGAGGGTTGTTGAACCAAATTGCGTTGAGCAAGATGTAGGGCAAGGAGAGCACTAAGCTCATGGGCTTCTTTAAGCTCCTCAACGAACTTTTCATGTTCGGAGGAAGGTGATGATGGAGGAGTTGGGTTATTGTTGGGGATTGAGGTTTGGACATTTGACATAGGATTCATGTCTTGATGAGAAGGATGGATGTGGTTTTGGGATTGAGTATGTTCCTCAAAAGGATCATTTGGAAGATTTGTGGTGAGTGAGATAGTAAGTTTGTCATGTGGAGGTAAAGTAAAGGTATCATTTGGGTGAAGTGAATGTTTAGTTGTTGGTTGGTTGGAGACAACATCATTAATGGATGAGAATTTTTGACATGTGTCAAGTTTTCTTCTCCACACGGGTTTGACGGTGATTCTTGCACCTCTTGTGGGTTTGGTTCTTGGATGATTGGGGGAAGACATGATGGATTGAGTGATGATTAATGATGAATGAGGGTATATATAGTGTGATGATTTGGTGTTTATGGAAGGATAATATGTGGTAGATTCGATAAACAAAGAATGTTTGTGAATTTAGGGAAGTGGGTGAAATGGGCTAAAAAGCAGAAAGCAAACAGGGAACCTCGACCATCAGGTGGCTGGCCCCCTTAATTAATGGTCGGCCCCTTTAATTTTAAGGGGGCCGCCCGTTATAATTATGGGGGCCGCCCAATGTCTGGTTCCCAGATTGCCAAGAATGGTTTTTGACACAGATTTTTTCAGAAAGATGTTTGTTTTGAGGTTTGGTTTTGGGCAAGTCCATCTCTTTAGGCAACTAAACAAATATTATCTTGATGAAGTATGCATAGAAAGTATATATATATGTAGGCAACTAAGCATATATTAGAGTTTTCATGCAAAGACAATAATGATAATTAACAAATAAGCAAGTTATGTATCCTAAGGCAACTTAGTAAGGGAGAAACTAATGATGGAACAAATGTGAACAAAAAAAGTATAAGGCAACTTAGTGAGGGAGAAACTAATGATGGAACAAATGTGACCAAGTGACACTTGACATTTTTCTAGTGTGTGCCTATATGCAACAAATGTGGAGATGCGATTGCTTCGACTCCTAATGCAAAGAAATACATGTATCCTAAGAAGCAATCCAAAAACTCCTTGATTTAATTTGCTTAGTCCATGATTGCCAAAGATATATATTGGATTATATATTTTGACACTTCATGTGAACTCTTATGCACAATTTTTAGAAAAATGTTTTTACCATTATTCAACAATGTAAACAAAATTTGAAAATGATGAGTTTTTCTAATCGTGAGAATGATTTCAAAATGAATTGAGGTTTTCTTTTGAGAGTATATATATGCAAAAACAAAATATCTCAATTCCTGATTTTTGTGCAAAACAGAATTCTAGACTCAGATTTGAGAAGAAAGGAAAGAAAATTTAATATTTTTATACTCAGATGGCCGGCCCCCTTAAAGTGAGGCCGGTCCCCTTAATTTTAAGGGGGCCGCCTTTATATATTTAATGGGTCTGCCCATCTGACAAAAAAAAAATTCAGAATCATGAAATTTCAGAAATAAAATTTTAATCTATTTGTTCCATCATTCCTAATCCTAAACGCAAGTGGGTAAATAATTCACGCTTAAGGGGCTTAGTAAATATATCCGCAATGTTATCTTCCGAGGCTACCTTTTCTATTGTTTTGTTTCCCTTTTGTACGTTATCCCCAAGAAAGTGATGACGTATTTCTATAAGTTTAGTCCTAGAGTGTTGAACGGGATTCTTACTTAAATCTATTGCTCCTTTATTATCACACATTATAGGCATGTTTTCTAACCTAACGCCATAGTCTACGAGAGCTTGTTTCATCCATAGTGCTTGTTGACATACCTTTCCAGCGCTTACATATTCAGCTTCGGTAGTCGAAATAGCAAGAGCGGTTTGCTTCTTGGAAAACCAAGACGTTAGGCAACATCCCATAAATGTGCAAATACCACTTGTGCTTTTTCGATCTACGTAGTCTCCCACATGATCCGAATCCGCATAGACAATGGTTTCTATGCCGGATCCCTTAGGATACCATAATCCTAAGTGTATAGTGCCTTTAATGTATCGGAAGATACGCTTAACCGCTTCTAGGTGAGAGGTTTTGGGATCCTATTGAAAGCGGTCACAAAGGCAAACACTAAACATGATATCGGGTCTACTTGCCATTAAGTATAGTAAACTACCTATCATTCCTCTATACTTAGTGTTATCTACGGACTCACCTCCTTCATCTCTTGTGAGTTTCACTTCTGTAGACATAGGTGTCTTAAGGGGTTTTGAGTCTGCTAGGCCAAATTTCTTAAGCATTTCCTTAATGTATTTTGATTGGTTAAAGAATATTCCATCTTTTAGTTGTATTATTTGTAATCCTAGGAAGAAGTTTAGTTCACCCATCATGCTCATCTCAAACTCATCATGCATGATTTTGGCAAATTCATCACACATATCCTGACAAGTCGATCCAAATACAATGTCATCGACATATATTTGAACAATGATGATATTTGGGTCACTTCTTTTAGTGAAGAGAGTGTTATCTACCACTCCCATAGAATAATTATGCTCAACTAGGAAAGCTTTAAGTCTATCATACCAAGCCTTTGGAGCTTGCTTAAGACCATATAAGGCTTTCTTTAGTTTGTAAACATAATCAGGTTTTGTGAAGTCAATGAATCCCGGAGGTTGTGCCACATAAACCTCCTCATTGATAAAAACGTTGAGGAATGCACTCTTCACATCCATTTGGTATAACTTAAAGTCTAGGGTGCATGCATAAGCTAAAAGGATTCTAATGGATTCTAATCTAGCTACAGGAGCAGAGGTTTCGTCATAATCAATTCCCTCTTGTTGATTATAACCTTGGGCGACTAACCTAGCTTTATTCCTAGTTACTATTCCATTTTAATCTAATTTATTCCTAAATACCCACTTAGTTCCTATTACGGTTGCATTCCTAGGATTTGGGACTAGTTCCCAAACATTATTTGTTTTGAATTGATTTAATTCTTCTTGCATAGCTATAATCCAACTTTCATCCTTTAAGGCTTCATTTATATTCTTAGGCTCTATTGTTGACACAAAACAAAAGAAGTTATTTTTATCTTGAGCTTGTGATCTAAGTGTTCTTTGATTTAGGTGTCCTATTATGTTATCTAATGGATGTGTTAGGAATACAAATATTCCTATAAAAGTCTCGGTCACCTAATTGATGTAATAGCATTTTAGTTAGCTCGTAGTTAGTTAGTTTATTAGTTAATTAGTATTAGATTAAGTAACACCGTGGAAGAAGGAACGGGTCTTTACCCACTATATGCCTGATCCACAGCCCGGGAGTGGGCGTTATATTGTAACTATAAATACCCCTCTCCACATGTGGAGAGGGTTGGACCTTTCATACATTTTCAATCTAATCTTTTCCTTTTTCTTTCAAGGTTCCACTCTTTCTCTCCTCTCCTCCCTTCTTCCATTTCTACGCATAACTCACCACCACTTAATCATGTTTCCAACTTAATTAGTGTTCTACAATTGGTATCAAGAGCCAAGGTTTCATCTTAGGGCCTTGTAGAATCGAATTTGATGATGTTTTGAGTGGTTTTGTGAGTTTAGTGCCACTTTCTTGGAATACATATTGGTTTCATCCATCTAGTGTTGTTATACATGTTTGTGATGTCCTTTTATAGTCATTAGTGTTTGTGGAACATTGTAGTGTAGAGTGTGTTACAATATCATCAAGCTATTTGAAGTTTGGAATTGTTTTTAGGCGAATTTCTAAGTTGTGGTTAAGTCCACTGTTCAATTGCCTGGGTGCGATTAAGTCCTGAAATCTGCGTTTGGATTGCTGCGGTTACTATTTCGAGAATACAAACAAAACGCAATGAAAGTGACAGTTTTGGACTTTTGTTTCTGCGGTTAGATTCTGCGGTTAAGTCTTCTTCAGCTTGCGTATTGCGTCTAGGTTCTGCGGTTAAGTGTCTGCGTTTGGTTCATAGTACTGCGGTTAGATTCTCTGCGGTTAAGTACGTTGCGGTTAACTCATTGCGGTTAAGTGTCTGCATTTGGTTCATTGTACTGCGGTTAGAGTCTCTGCGGTTAAGTGTGTTGCGGTTAACTCATTGCGGTTAAGTGTCTTGCGGTTAAGTGCACTGCGGTTAGTTTCTGCGGTTAGGTCGTGTGGTTAGCATATCTTGCGTTTGTCCCTTTACATGAGATTTCCTCCTTCCAAATCTTCAAATGAAAGGACCAGTATCGTATGTTGACTCTAGTGGACAATCATGCTCGGACCCTCAAGGGAATGAACCTCCTCAGTCATACAAACTGCTTGAACTGGCAAGAGAATGTCACATTGAATGCTTCCATACACTTCAGTCACATCTTTCTAGGTTGCTTGAGGGCAATGGATTCTTAATGGGGTTTGAACGTGCATTCATGACACTTTTCGGTCAAGATGTCCAATCATTCACGGAAACTATGATCTTGAATTTGGATCAATTACGACAACAAGTGGTCAGAAAAGCAACATCTAACGAGGGATCCTCTGCAGCCCTAGGAGTGCTCAGCAAACAACTGAATAATTTTTTTGACTCCAAATACACCATGGTCTATGACTACGACAGTCAGATGACTATGAAGTGCTTCGCTGAACACACAAAGATAGATGTTGATCAATATAGAGATATGCTACGTCAATACCTGGACAAGGTTAAAGAGTATGTTGAGAGACAACCAATACTTGAACTTGGAGATGAAGACAAGGTCGAGTCTCATGATGAGCAAGCATGTGATAGTTTGAGGTTGGGTTTAACCGTGGATGCAAAGTTGGTCAACACTGATCTCATGAATACAGAAAATGATGAGAGAGTCACTTCTGCTGAAATAGTGACCCAGACTATTGTGAACATACCCACACCAAACTCAAGCAATGAGGTATCGTCAATTGATCAATACATCACACCATCAAACGTAAGTCATCATACAGATCAAATCAATCTTAGTTATAACACTAATTTGTTAAGACAGGGTGACAGTGCACTACTCTTAACTAACTCAACAAATTCGTGTTATAAAGGGGGAGAAAATGATCTGTATGATGTATTCAAAAATGACCTGTTTGATGAAAACCCTTGTCTGAAAGTTGAGTTTTCAAAGACACTAGACCAGACCATGGTTGATAAAGAGGCATTTAATCAACTTCAAAATAGTTTTTCACTATTACAAAAAAGGTTTTCACAATTACAAAAACACTGCATTGATCTTGAACTTGAAATACAATGTAAAGAAGAATGCTTTCAAAACAGCAAACCGTATCTTAATCCCGAATTGCCTGATCTTAAAGAATACTTTCTGATCAACAATCTGAAAACTCAACTGCATGACAAGGACTCAACTATCAACTGTCTTAAGAATCATATCAAGATGTATGAGCAACAAAATGCCGCCAAATGGAAATTCAATGCGTATGAAACTAATTGCAAAATTACTAAATTACGTGTTGATGATGAGAATCTCAAGGTGAGATGTAATAAACTACATGAGTCACTTAAACATACTAATACTGAGAACATCAATCAGACTTTTTCACATCTTGCTAACTACGATGATTTCTCCACTCTAAGTCTGACCACATGTACTAAAACTCCTAGTATGCACACAGTGCCAAGTGTTGTTTCAAAGTGTCAAATGAGTCTCAATCTTTCAAAACCATCCATCTTGGGAAGACCTGTCCTAAAAAAGGTTGATTATCAAACCAATATTAGGCAACCAAATGTTTTTGGTCAAAAGAGACTCAGTCTTTCAAAACCGTCTATCTTGGGAAAACCTATTTGGGAAAATGTTTGTTATCAAACTACCACTCGACAACCAAAGATTTTTTGTTTTGAAAGATCTAAATTCTCGAATAAACGATGTGTTTCTCAGGTGGACAAAAAACCTTGTTTGACTAACCCTGTAAGGCCAAAACCCACATCTCAGATATTAAATGGTCTTAAATCAGTAAAACCTTTGAGACATAGACCAAGGAAATATGATCATAGTACCACTCATCACAAGAATGTAACCATGCATGAAACTCGTCACAAGTTTAGATCTTCTGGGTTATGGATACCAACTGGTAGAACATTCGTGATGAATGGTCACAAATGGTCATGTGTGTGTACCACTAGCACAGGTGTTACCAAGGGATTACACAACAGGTCCACTATAACTAGCGTGTGGCGCCCAAAGACACTGATACATCCGGCTACTAGAGACATGTCTGCCCACACGTGAGTCGACATCATATGGACTCCTGATTACTAAGTTTCAGGACTCGGGCTTCACTGTTCACCCATTAACCCATTCACTGTTTATATCCTATGTCAATAGATGTGTGTACATTCTGTGTGTTTGTTTTTCATTTATTAATTTGTTCAGGTAAACTTATGTGTACAGTCTGTTACTTCACATTGTGTCTATGTGCTTGATCTATGCAGTCTGTTGCATCTCTTATTGTGCATCATGATACTTTATGTTAGTCTTGTAGACTTCCTCCTTGCCTGGGCATAGTTCATAACTGCAGGGACTAATCGTGGACACTCGCTTTAGTAGTTTTTAAGTGTTTAGTAGAGTTCAGGGACTAGATGTGTCATTTTGCAATTTACATTTCATCCCATACTTAAGGAACTTTATTTCTTGCGTTTAGAATTATTCTAATCACAACTCATATCACTATTCACTCATTTGCTATTTAAGTGCTGCGATTAAGTCTTACTTGTGATTCCAGTGTGCTCGATTCTTGGTAGGTCAAGTGATTCTATCTTCACGTTTGCTATTATGTTCCTTGTTTTCAAATTTCTCATTCGTTGCATCATTTTTAGGTGGATATCCGCGGTGATCAATATTTCGTACTAACGAATTGGTGTCTAATAGGTTAGATCATGCTGTTTTATTATTCATGTTGTTGTTCGTTCATTGCATGTATGTGAGATTCTTAGTCGCGAATTGTAGAATCGTGGATTTGATAGGCTTGCGCTTAGGTCGATTACTCCAAGGGTAGTGTTTGAGATGATAGGTGGGATAATAATGATGTTGGTACTTAGGTTATTTGATCTCTGTTCTAGTTTAAGTGTCAAATCTTGGTTCTATTAGTGATTATGTATTGCGGAGTGTGTTCTTAACTGGGTTTTGATCAATTTCTTGATTGCGGTTAGTTCTGGCTCTTGATTGCGGTTAGATCGAGTTTTGATTGCGGCTAGATCTAGTCTTTGATTGCGGTTAGATCTAGTTTTTGATTGCGTTTGGATCTTGTGCTTGATTGCGGTTAGATTCTGCTCTTGATTGCGGTTAAATCTAGTTTTTGATTGCGGTTAGATCTAGTTTTTGATTGCGGTTAGATCTAGATTTTGATTGCGGTTAGATCTTGTGCTTGATTGCGGTTAGATCTACGTCTTGATTGCGGTTAGATCTATATCTTGACTGCGTTTAGATTTATTTCTTGATTGCGGTTAGTTCTGGATCTTGATTGCGGTTAATTCTGGATCTTGATTGCGGTTAGATCTAGTTCTTGATTGCGGTTAGCTCTAGTTTTTAATTGCAGTTAGATCTAGATTTTTGATTGCGGTTAGATCCTGTGCTTGTTGCGGTTAGATTAATTTTATTGACTGCGGTTACCTATACTTGCGGATAACTTGATGTGCATTGACCTCGAGTTGCGGTTTATTTGGTTGCGGTTATCTCTACCTGTTGCGGTTAACTTAGGTTGGGATTCCAACGTTGCGGTTAAATAAGTTTTTTTTTTTCTCTGCTCTCAAGTGATCTGCGTTTATGTCAAACTGGAAACTCTCTTGGCATACTTTGTCATATACCTTGTTTGTGGTCTGAATGTGTGATTATGTGCTGCCAACTAAGGTTTTATGCATGGGTTGGTGTGTTTGACACTAATGTTTAAGTGTCCTAACTACCTCTCTACGTGTTGTATAACTCTCTTGAGTACTTATTATTTGCAATACGAAACCCTCGGCCTTGTTTCTACTGACTTACCATGTAATTCTGGGATTTCTCCTACTGCTAACACTCACCTTCACATATGGTTTTCTTCTGTGTTGATGTTTATCAAATGCAGCTCCTATGGCAAAACCTAATGTCGAAGTGCCTTTGGCTCCACCTGTCCGTACTGACGATGACTGATTGCTGCCAAACCACCTAACTTATATTGACCACGGAATGGTCAACAAAGTCAGACAGCCTAGATCAATGCTCCGAGGAATACAGTGTTTTCCCGGGTCGTTTAAGTCCCGACGAGGTGTGAATTGTAAACAAAACGGTTATTTGATCGGGTGAAATTGGATGGAAAGGGGTTTGTGAATGTTTGAACTGAGGAATCTACAATAGAATAGCTTAAATAAGCTATATAAACAAGACGGGAAAGTGAGAAAAACCAGAAACGTTAAAAACCTAAAAACGCGTACGTTACGTTTAAATAAAACGTAAGCGTACGAAATAAAAAGTAAAAACGGAAATCTGAAAACACCCAGGGGGTGAAAATGACTTTTTTACAAAGTAAAAGGTAAAATAAAATTTTTAGAAAATTAAAATAAATTTTAAACCTAATTAATTATTTAATATTAATTAAATACTAATTATTACTAATTATTAATAATTAAAATACTTAAATATAATTTAATACTAATTAAATACTAGAAAAATGAAAATAAAATTCCTAAAATTATGAAATAACTAAAAATAAGTTTTAAAAATAAAAATAACTATTTTTGTCTTTTTGTGAATTTTCTATTAATTAATAACTAATTAATTACTAATTAACTAATTAACTAATTTAAATTAAGAAAATTACTAAATGAACAGTAAAAATTCTAAGAAAATTTCTAAAATTACTTTATAACATATAAAAGCTATAAAAAATATAAAAACTTGATTTTACTTAATAAAAACTAATAATGCTATTTTAAACTTAATATTAATTAATAATTAATAAAACTAAAATTAATTCTAATAAATACTAAATGGGAAAACAAAAATCTGAAAAATTTATTATAAATACTTTAATATACTAGGTAATTAATAAAAATATAAAAATGACAACTACTTAATTAAAATTTAAAAATGAAAATTAAAATTAAATTACATTAAATAGAAACTATCACTTAATTTTAAATTGGTTTTTCTTGGTTTTTATTTTACAAATCTACTAAATACTTAAAAACAACAAACTTTAATAAAAACAAACTTTTTAGAACTTAATAATAAGCAAAATATAAGCAAAAAGGGTCAACAGTTGACTTTTGTTGACCCAAAGGAAAAATAGGCTAAAATGACTTGTGGTGGGACCCACAAGGGTGAAATCTGGTACAATTAAGCTTAAGGAACTTGTATAAGCTGGAGAAAAGCAAAGTGGACCACAAAATAAGCTAATGACCCACAAATAAGCACTTGAGACTTGTTATGCAACTGAAAAGTGGGACAGATGTTTGGGGGTAATTCCAGGTGGGTCCCAGTGATACTCAGGTCAAACAAAAGCTCAAAATGGGAAGCCTACCATGTGGGGAGTTGCTAGGAACCAGGGTGGAGGGTTGTTGTCCACTGGGTTGCTCAGAAAACCACCACCAAGTGGTGGTGGTGGTGGTGTCTGCTGTGCAGCAGGGCACACATCTGAGCCTGCAGTCCACTTTGGGGCAATGTGGGGCCCAAGGGAAAAATCCTAAAATTATAAAAACTATGGGAAATCAAACTAGAGCTGGTAGAGTACAAATCCACCAAATCTAAAATCTTGAATCTTGATACAAAATTCTATAAAAATCTCACTAGATTTGGAAAAACTGAGTAAGGTGCAATTTTGACTTTTTCTAAAAACTAGTTATTTTGACTTTCTTGAATTTCTAAAAGCTATAATCTACTGAATATGTTAGCATATGATGAAAGAAGCCTATTCTAAGCTACATATGCCAATTATAAGCTAAATGGGTGGAATTGAGGTCTCAACTCCCCAACAGTGGACTGTTGGGGGGGTGTTACTTGATCTTTTTGACTTTGGCTGTTTAAGGTATCTTATTTGTATCACACAAACCTTATTTAGACCTAAAGTGAGTTATTCAAGCTAAAACATGCACAAAGTAACTACCAAACACCTCTGAACAGTGTAATGCCAAACACTACCTAAAGAACTTGACTTGGATATTTTTCAAAACAAATGATGAGTTAAGGAAGGCTACTGATTCTAACCTATATTCTGAGCTAATAAGTTAATTTGAAAACTATATTGATGAGGAACTAAGCACAAAGACAAGAACAAACTAAAAATGGGAAGTTATAACTAAAACAAGAACTGAAAGAAATGAATTAAGATACAAACCTCAGTTTAGTATCACAAAGCTCATCAGAGCTTGTCACCTAGCTCAAATGAGACAGAGAACATTCCAAATACCTAGCTCAATCACCTTAATCTTAATCATGTACCTCAGTTGACTTCCATTGACTCTTTGTGAATTTATGAGGATTTGAGCTCAAAACCATTTGTGAATTTAGCAGAGCTTGTGGTAACTTTTATATGGCTCATGTGAATCAATTTAACTATTTAAACAACAACTTTCATTATATCATGGATTAAAATAAGATTTTTCAAGTAAAAATTGCAACTATATGAATAACAAAAGCTTGAACTGATTTACTGATTTGGAATAGGTTCTATTACATAAAAACAAACTTAAGAGTACACTTGAAGGTTTAAATCAACACTGGAAATGAAATTACATTTAAAATAACTAAACTAAACTATACTAAAAATTAACTAACTACTCTCCTCTTCACTTTTCTTCTTTTTCTTTTCTTTTTATAACCCTGCAGCTTCCACTTGACTTTCCCACTACTTTTAGAGCCATTGGATGGCTCAATTTAATCCCATCCGTTCAAATTGTTTTTGGCGGCAAAATGGGAAATGGGCAGTTGTGTGTTGTTTGGTGAGCATTTATTGAGGAGGGGGGTTGGCGTGTTGTAGGTGAGAAGTTGGTGAGGTATTAATGGGGTAGCATGGAGGGGGGGAGCAAAAGCCTGGAGATTAGGGGTGTTTAGGGGACGATGAACAGTAACTGGTTAGGGGTGTTGACTGGTCAAAGACCAGGGGTGAGTTAGCTTTGTTGGTTTGGGCTTGTGGTGGGCTAAATCATGGACTGGATTGGGTGTTTGTTTGATCAGGCTTATAGGTGGATTGGTTTGTATTGTTAGGTTGTTTGTTTATTTTACAAAAACCACAAGGACCATTTTTGTAATTTAGCAAATTGCAAGGACTGAATATGCAACCTTTCCATAAATATCATAAGGACCAAAACTTGCTAACTTCAATAAACCAAGAACCAAAAATGTAATTTTCCAAAATAAAACGCCCGGGGACCAAATTTGTCATTTTTGTAAAGTCCAGGGACCAAATATGTAATTTTCTCAAAGTTTTCATCCAGGGATTAAAAGTGACAAATGTGAATTCCCAAGGACCAAAATTGGTTTTTCTTTCAAAATTATCCCACCAGGGACTGAATCTGTCAAAGTCTGAAACTCCAGGGACTAATTTCGTAAATTTCCAAAACTTTCCAATTTTTCACCAAAGGACTAAATATGACATTTTATGATTTCAAAATGACCTTTGGTGATAATTTTCCATATTTTGAATATCCAGGGACTAGTTTTGTAATTTTATGAAAGTTGAGGGACTGAAACTGCCAATTTTGCAAACTTTGTGCGTTTTTCATTTGTTTTTGCTCATTTTGCATCTAAAACATATAAAACACAATTTTGGAATATTTTCAGTATTTTGATGCATTACTGAGTGTTTTTGTATGTTTTGCAGTTCAGATTAGACCAAAAATGATGAGTGTTTGAGCACTCATCAATGACATCTTGCCATTCAACAAATGGATTCCTATCGGGAAAAGTAACTGCTATGTTAAGACGGATAGACCTCAGAATCATCCCATATTCAGAGTTGCCCTTGATATACTGAAAAATACCACCTTCTTCAATGCCTTTACCGCATCCTCCTCAATCCCCTCCATCTACATACAACAATTCTGGAACACTATATGCTTTGACAGAACAACCAACCTGTACAAGTGCCAACTGGATGAGCAATGGGTGAACATCACCATGGAAACACTGGGTAGCGCTCTGCAAATTCTACCAACGGGTGATAATGTTGAATATACTCCCCCACCTACTCCAGCTACTCTTATTGACTTCGTCAATGAACTTGGATGCCCCACTCAAGTCACCACACTTTCTGCTGTCATTACACATGACCTATATCAACCATGGAGAGCAGTTGCAAGTCTAATCAACCTGTGTCTGACTGGTAAAACATCTGGATATGAGAGACTTAGAGCTCCTTCTCTACAAATTCTCTGGGGGGTTGTCAACAGTGAGAACATCAATTTTGCTGAACGAATCTGGGAGGAATTCAGTCAGTCCATCAACTCTTTCTTGGTAGACAAGGCTAACCTTGAAGCACACAAAGACGGCAAGAAAAGATCAGCCAAGCTCTCGATCCCAAGCGTTAGGTTTACTAAGCTGATCATACTGAGCCTTCAGCGATCTCTTAAATTTCATCCAAGAGCAGAATCCCCCCTTCATCAACCTACTGACGAACATCCACTTGGGTTCCTCAAATATGACTCAAAGAGCACTCGAGAGATCATATTCGGCATGGATATTCCCACTGCTCTTCTAACCCGTGATATCCTGTCTGCTCATTACTATGAGGAATATCTTAAATATCTTATGAAAAGTCGGGAAGCACCCCCTAATGAGCCAGCCGTTTCCACTAAGTCCGCAAGATCGGCATCTAAGAAACGCAAAGGTGGTAATACCTCGGCTGCTTCCTCTGAAGGCTCCAAAAGGGTTAAGAAGACCACTGGAGGCAAAAGAACCAGCTCAATAACCAAATCTCCAAGTGCTGAAGACCCCAATCCTGCACTTTGCTCCACTCAGTTGCCTCTGACTGAAGAAGAAATGGTACAAATGGCAACTGCTGAAAGCTTGAAGGATACTTATATGCCACCGGTTCCACCAGTCAGTGGGGTCATCATTAGAGAACCACAGTCTGATAAACCGTCACAGATCCTGCAAGTGACCGGTAAAGGTAAGGAGGTTGCCTCAGAAGAACAAGCAGCACACACCCTCTTGAAAATATCATCTCCTGCCTCCAAATCAACCAGTACCAAGTTTATTCTCAAAAGACGCTCACCCACATCCTCATCGGCTAAGATGTCATCTGAAAATGTTTCCTCACAAAGTCTTGGGCAACCCGATAAATCCAGCAGCTCTGAAACTGACACCAGTTCAGCTCCCAAAGGAGATGGACCACATCTCTCGACACAAGATGTTACCAGCCAACAACCTGTACAGGATAAACCGGCTGATTCTGCTCCCCCTGTTGATCCACTCGATGATGAGTTCGTATCTACCGCATATCCGGATATCCAAGGTAACCTCAAAATGAAAACAGATGATCCTAAGCTCGAGGTGATACCTGACAGCCCCACCGGTACACTATCGTCGTACAAGAATCTGGACACTTATGGCGATCAATTCCTCATGGATAAGCCAGATGATGCTGAAGGTGATAAGTCCGGTGATGAGCATGCAGAAGTTGTGTCAATGGTTGATGTGCCTATTGTACAAGACAACTCCACCATCCCTACCAAGACTGCACCAACATCTACGCTGGGTCCCAATAAAGATGACATCCCACAAGCTGATGCCACGCAAGAGAAACCGTCTGCTTCTGCCGCTCCTGCTGACTCTGAGAAGAAGTTAGATCTGGACACTTTAGCTGCCTTGACGGCAAATGCTGTTCAAGATAATCTTGAGATTCGTGAGAAGTTGGACAAACATACCACTCTGTTACAAACCCTCGTAAACCTTAAACTGCCACAAACAATCACCAATCATAGCAGCAGATTATACAGGTTGGAGCATCTCGATCTTGAACAACAAGTATCTAGGGCAATCAACGAACAAGTTGCTGAAGCTGTCAATATTGCTCTCGAAGCCCCTCTCAGGTCCAGGTTCAAAGACCTTCCCATCTATGACATGAAGGTTATTCTGCAACACAGTATGTATCAGCAGGGTCAACACACTGGACACGACGCTCACATACAGTTGTATAAGGCACTGGAGGCATCAATTCTACAAGATGATGCTGAGGAACACGCCCGGGATATGGAGATTGAACGTAAAAGAAAACAGCGGCGTCAGGGTCACCCCAAACCACCATCTGGATCACCTCCACAACCACCTCCACCTCCACCACCTGCTGGGGCATCTGGTCCATCAGGCACTTCGTCATTACCTGGTGGGTCACAAGCTCCTGGCAGATCATCGCAACCCACCTCATCATCTCAAAAACATTAGACTGACAAGTCAACCAAGTCCACTCCGCCTAAACAAGCAAAACATGTTAAGTATGCAGCCTGGACTACGTTTGATGCTGGTGCGACCTCCATTGCTTCTCATGCCACTGAAGGTCATGTCTTTAATGAAGATTCAGTCACGCCACAAAACGATGAGTCATCCGATGACGAAGATGATGATGCTTCTACAACTCATATTCCTGGAAGACAGTGGTGGAAATCATTCACCAGAACTGACACCAATGATCCACCTCAAGTTCCCTTAACCAAAGATGACAAAGAAACATGGTGGAAACCAGATGACAGCAAACCACAATCACCTGAGCCCGACTGGACGATTCCTTCCTCTGATTTACCAACCAATGATAGCAACTGGATCAATGCAATCACCACCAGTTTTGTTCCACCCTCTGAAGATTCCCTACTTTCCCAAACTGGTGATATGGGAACATTCATCGCATGGTTCTGCAAGAAATAGGGTCTCTCTAAGCTCACTCAGAAGGACCTGGAAGGCCCAGCATTCAACATTGTCAAAGCTTTTCATCAGGATGTTAATCATCTACAATACCAGATGGAAGAATGCCACAAGATGTTCAATGACATTGTGGATGAAGGAATGAAGAAATATAATTACAACTCTCCACTTCCCTTGGGTGGGCCTCCAGGAAACGTCACTATCCAAGCAGAATTCTTCTTCAACAAAGACCTTGAATATCTTAAGCTTGGGAGTAGACAATGCAAGTCAGCCTTGTCCATCACTAAGATGAAAGCTGCCCAGTATTCTGACATCGGGTTGGAACAGTTGGTCCCCGACAGTATGTGGAGTATTCAAGAATGCGATTATAATATCTCGGCATCTCTGGGCATTTCACACTGGTGGTTGAAGAAACAACAGTTCTACATTGATCGGTTTCAAGCTCCAGGGGACCGAAAGTCAGTTCGCTCACCCCTTCAAATCATTAGTGTGGTTAAGGTTCTAATACATCCCATTTATGGATATGACTATCTCAAGAGCATTACACTCAAACGAGCAGACTTCAAGGACTACACCATATCTGAAGGGGATTTCAAACACCTACGCCCTAATGATTTCGAAGACTTGTACCTCCTCCATCTTCAAGGGAAGCTGCATCATCTACCATCACGTGAAATGAAGTCTCTTGTGTTTGCTGTACTTCACTGGATCCGGGGCATCGTCATCAGGAAACGGGTCGAAGATTTTCAGCTGGGTATCGAAAGCTACCAATCCCAGCTCAACCTCACAAGACCCCTATGGAATGTTAACAGTCTAGAACGGGTTGCAGATTTTACTGTCATTGAATCTCCCCTAGCAACTGTATTTCGAGACAAGTACAATGTGCCCATAGTTTTGCGCTTCAATGAAATACATAAGTTCAGTGATGGTACCTTGCGTATGGTCGAAGAGGCACTGGACTTCAGAGTGAAAGAATACCACGTTTATGCCCAGGGAACTAGACGATATACCAATAACTGGACTGCAAATGAGTCAACCCGCAACAAGAAGTTCTTGGCTGGCATCCGCAAGAGATTAAAGACACGAAGAATCTTTCGAAGCCTGGAGTGCTACGTTGGTGGCAGAATTCGTGAAGGGGACTACCGTCTTCTTCAACGTACTGAGTAATAAGATCAGTAATGGGGTGCAGTGTCTCAATTATGTGTGTTGACTGGAATGTTTCTGTTGTACTGTTATTTGTTTATGGCTCTCCCTGTGTATCCATATAATCATTTCTCTTGCCTTCTGCATCCTATCTCTCATTATGTACATACTTCTATATATATATGTATATATATAAATAGCAATTAAAAAAAAAAAAAAAAAAAAAAAAATTTAAAATTTCAAAAATATTCTTCTCACGACATGTCTCTTGTGTAATCAATATTATGTACGTTTCTAGAAATGTCATTCAATAATGACACGGAATCATACATATGCTTGAGCGAGAGTTTTTCGGTTTCTAATAAAGTTCTTTTCAAAAACATGTCGTTTCTCAAAACATTCTTTCAATATGGCTTGCTATTACTTCAGATAGCAACCCGGTTTTCAAAAATGAGGAAAACACGTCGCCAAAAAGACGGTTGTTCCTAGCAAAGGGTGCCGTTCATCCGAGCGTGAATTACTTTATATTCATGCACCCTCGATCTAATGTACGCTTCAGTGCATTATTTCTTGATAAAGAAGAGAAATCTTCTTTTTATCGCCAAATACTTTCCCTTCTATGATTTTTCCGGGAAGTATTTGTGCAAAACTTGGTGGTACCATGAGATTTTGATTGAAAATCAATTTGAACTCAAAGTTTGATAAAATTTTCACTCAATCAATGACGTTATTAGTTTATGAAAATATTTATGCTTTAACATCCGTCATTGATTGAGGGGGAGAGTGATTTCTCAAACGTTTATGTATCATCAAAACTCCCCACACTTCGTACATAAAACCTTGCAACAAAAATTTTGTGATGGTTATGTGTCAGAATGAGTAAACTTTCAAAGAGTTTTCGTTAAAACTTCGAATATTTTGATAACTCTTCAAATCTGACACATAACAACCTCCCTCACAGTTTGAGGGGGAGCATGAAAAAGTTCCTTTTATCAGAAAATATCAAAATTGACCGCATTTCTCTCCCAAAACGCTTTCTAAATTATTTAAATCAATTGAGATCAAAAATCTCGAAAGATTTGAAATTTTTGATCGGGGGAGAGAATGTGATTTAAATATGAAATCTGATAATCAAAAGTGATCTTTTGTACTCAATAATAGGCTCCCACATATGTGCTAAACACTTTCGAATATCGATGCACATATTAAGGGGGAGCAAAAGGCGTTTGTGGAAGTAATACCTAAGACCGACCATTTATCTTTTTGCATGGAGTTATAAGGACGGTTAAGGTTAGGTATGAGTTCCCATGATCCACCAGAACCGGAAGGATCTTCCCAGGGACAATCCATAGATAGATTAGAAGTCCTTAGGAATGATTGAAAAAAGGAGAAAAGTGAGAAAGGGAAGAGTGCGGACTGAGATAGAGCTAGGACTGGAACAAACCCAACAAGGTTCTAGTGGTGAAGTCTCGGTAAGCACTGAAGGGGTTGAAGAATTAAAAAGAATTGAAAAGAGAAAGGGTGAAAAGAAATAGCCCTCCGAATATTCAACCTTAGGGCAGAAACCGGGTTCAATTCATAATCTACTGGCAGTTACTAAGGTAACACCGGTATTGAAGACAAGACGTCATGGACCCAGTGACGCACTGCACCAAACTTCCCAACCACTCAAGTTCTCTTAAAAGAGCTTGTTTCAATCTCACGGGGAACCCTGTGCAATGTATCGACCGCTCATTGCGAGCTATGTTGATACCTAAAACAGGAGACGCCTCCCCAGTCTCCAGGAGCGGATCAAAACGCACTATTGAGTCTAGAGCCATGAGATCATCCATAAATCTCGATAGGACACACTTCCTAATATGCTTATTGTTTCACACAATGTGGAAAATAAGACAAAATATTCAGAGTCCTACGCATTATCCTTGTGGTATTGCCAGAACATCCGAGTGATATGAAAATATTCACAATGACGATGGAAATCCTTCTAGAGCGAACATCACTCAAGCTCTTGGTAGGTGACATGTGAGATCCATCTTGGATCAATGATCAAGTGACAACTGGAAAGCAACGATGGTGCGATTCAAATTTGAATCAAACTTGTTCCAGGATATGGATTGACGGATACTTTTGCCAAAACCTCTCAATGTGCTCACCAACTTATCTTTCGAGCACATCGATTGTGTAATATCTTTCAAACAAAAGTATTTTTGATGGAAATGTGATTCAAAGTATAAAACTCTCGTCGTGTCTCAATAATGTTTATCATATGACACGCGAGTGATTTCTATAAATCAATTTCTCATCAATCCGTGAATATCTATTCACTGATTCACTCTATCGTGCTGTCTGCTTTGAGACGTTCCGGTATGAGAACATGCTAAGTATGAAGATTCCAAAGTGGATTCTTTGGAAAATTCATTACTACAAGCTGGAAATTCCTGTCAAGGAGAGTCTTCTTTAAAAGAGACTCTACCTGATCACAGGTCGGTTTTCACAAAACCGGAGGGTAGTCTGTCCTCGCAGAACGAATGACAAAGCCATATTCGTTCTCTATCTTTATTGCTAACTGTTTTATTTCAGGGACACATATAAAGATGGCGTTGATGGCTCCAGTTTCCAGCTGAATCGGGTCAATCCATACCTCATGCTCACACATCCTCCACACTATCAATGAAGATGAGAGACTTGCTACAGCAAATGTCGAGAGACTACCAACAACGTTTCCGCAACTCTGATGAAAAAAAGTCTCCTGATCCACAACTCTAAAGTCAAGTCTCCTGATCTAGAAGGGTGTGAGCATGATGGTCCTTAGTCACTACATCACATGAAGGCGATGCTACTATGGATGAGCTGGGAGATTTACTTTGGCTGATGATCTCAAAGAAGCTCAAAGATCACACATCACAAAGGAACTCTAATCACAAGTTCGCTTGCTTGAAGTACGAAGTGTGTTGAAATGAGAAGAATCAGATCCTACGAGCTACAAAGACGTAAGAATGCTTAAAGACCAAAGATCTTAACTTCAAAGGTGACCTCGCTTAGGGGGAGATTGTTAGGAATACAAATATTCCTATAAAAGTCTCGGTCACCTAATTGATGTAATAGCATTTTAGTTAGCTCGTAGTTAGTTAGTTTATTAGTTAATTAGTATTAGATTAAGTAACACCGTGGAAGAAGGAACGGGTCTTTACCCACTGTATGCCTGATCCACAGCCCGGGAGTGGGCGTTATATTGTAACTATAAATACCCCTCTCCACATGTGGAGAGGGTTGGACCTTTCATACATTTTCAATCTAATCTTTTCCTTTTTCTTTCAAGGTTCCACTCTTTCTCTCCTCTCCTCCCTTCTTCCATTTCTACGCATAACTCACCACCACTTAATCATGTTTCCAACTTAATTAGTGTTCTACAGGATGTGACTTTGATTCTTTAACATTTACAACTTCATTTTCTTCTAAAGTTTCTACTTCAAGATCATTACCTAAGGGTTTAGTTTTACTAACCTCAATAGCTTATTCCTCTATAACATCATCATCTTCTAAGAGTAATGTTTTAGGTAGTGGAGGAGTTTCATCAAAGGTTACATTTAGGGATTCTTCTACTTTCATGGTATGTTTATTAAGAATTATGTATGCCTTACTATTTTGAGAATATCCTAGAAAATCTCCTTCGTAAGCCTTAGGGTCGAACTTAGTGAGATAGTCTTTTGTATTAAGAATGAAGCATTTACTTCCGAATACTCTAAAGTATCCTATATTAGGTTTTCTACCTCTTAATAATTCATAGGGAGTCTTTCCTAACATTCGTCTAATGGAAACTCTATTAAGTATATATGTTGATGTATCTACGGCGTGACACCAAAATTTTTGTGGGATAGATTGTTCATTTAACATTATTCTACTCATTTCTTGTAAAGACCTTTTTTTTTTCTTTCTACTACTCCATTTGATTGCGGAGTACGTGGAGCGGAAAAGTTGTGAGATATTCCATTTTTCTCACAAAATTTTTCGAATTGCACTTCGTTATCAAATTTCCTACCATGGTCCGTCCTAATTGAGACTATAGAGCATCTTAACTTATTTTGTATCATTTTACTAAATATCTCAAACTTTTCAAAGGCTTCAGTTTTATCACTTAAGAACCTAGTCCGCGTGTATCATGAATAATCATCTACTATAACTAAGGCGTAACGATTGCCACCGTAGCTCCGCACAGCGGATGGACCAAAAAGGTCCATATGAAGTAATTCTAAGCATCTAGTTGTGGATAACATATTTTTAGCTTTGTGACTAGCATGTGCTTGTTTTCCAATATTACAAGAATCGCAAAAGTGTTGATCCTATCTTAGGCTAGGTAAGTTTCTAACTAATTCCTTAGAAGCTAAATATTGTATTTGTTGCATGTTTGCATGACCTAATCTCCTATGCCACAAAGTGGAGTTTTCATCTATAGTAGCTAGGCATATCTTATCTTCTGGTTTGTCTCCTAATTTTATAACATATATACCTCATTTCCTAATTCCTCTACCTATAACTTTCTTATCCTTAATTATTTCACTATCTTTCTCAGTAAAGGTAACCCTACACTTATTATCACATATTTGGCCTATACTTAGCAAGTTATAAGTTAGATTATCTACATGCTCGACATTTTCAATAGTTAGAGAGTCTTGAGAGATCGTACATTTGCCTATGATTTTTTTACGACGATCACTACCAAAAACAACATTACCTCCGTTGTATGCCTTATATGTAGAAAATAGCTTGCGATTCCCCATCATGTGTCTTGAGCATCCACTATCCTTTATCCACTCATCGGGCTCCAAATCTACTCCTAGACATATTTCATCAGGTGCATGAGCCACGAAACATTTGTGCTTCATTGTTTCGTTTTCGTCACTAGATATTCTTCTTCGGGTGGTTTTCCTTTTATCTTGTGCTTTTAGTCGCTTCTTAATAATATTCTTGAATTCTTTAACGACCTTTGCATATTCTTCATCTTCACTTTCGGAACTATAATAGTCATCATTATTATGTTCGATCGTTGACTTTATACACCCTTCTTGTTGTCTCTTGGTATGACTCATGGGGTTTTCGTCATTATTATCTACACTTGCAAAATTTGAACTAGTAGCACCTGTACTCATTTCAACTAAATACTTATCTACTATACTTTCATTTTCAACAATTTTATATATAAAATTTTCTTTGGCTTGACATTTCTCTTGATGAAAATTTAGAAGATTTTTCCATATATCATTTGCCGTTTGACAAAAAAATATTCTTTCATATTCAATATTTGGTAAAGCTTTGTATATAATCATTTTAGCAATATCATTTTTATCAAGCACTACTTTGAAATAATTATCTTGTTTTTCAAAAGTGGTTTTTGTTGATTGAAAATTACCAATTGAAATGACATGCCAAAGATTATAATCTATTAATTTTACATAACTTTCGAATCGATTTTTTCATTCAAGAAAACTTGTATTTTTAAAATATGGTGGTTTAAATGTCATGTTCCATTCTAAATATTTTTCCGATTCCATAGATCGATTTAAAGTTTTAAAATACAGTTTATTTTAAAAATCTTATTTAACGTAGCTCTGATGCCAATTATGGAAAACTAGAAGAGGGGGTTGAATAGTTTTACGTCAATTTTATTTTATAAAAACTTTGTTTGCAAAATAATCGATTCTAGTTTTATGTGAGATTAATAAACAACACTTATATAAACTAATATCTACGAAATAAAATGACAAAAATATAAGTAAATAAGTAAAGAGATAGAGATGGAAAGATCGCACCACAAGATAAACGATTTATAGTGGTTCAGCTACGAAGTACCTCTTCGCCCTACTCCACTCCCCGAGCACCTAACTCGAGAGTTTTCTTCACTACGTCAACAAGCTCCCTTATGGCGGAGAAAACCTTTCACAACTTTTGCTTACACCAATTTACGACACTAAGCTAAATGTCGAGTCCTAATAGTAGCTAGAACCAATCTCACACCACTACACACCTTCTTCACAACTTATGCACACCACTACTTCTACACAACTTTACACAACTTCACTACTTCTTTTTCACAACACTACTTCTACTTCTACTCAACACAACTACTTCTATTCACAACTACTAACAAACCTAGATCTATATATTACACAACTTCTACACCTTTACAATATACACAAGCTTACAATACTTTTTAATAAGATGTTGGAGGAGTATTCTTCTCTTGCACTTTGAATGATGAAGGATTAGATCACTTGAAACAAGAACTAATATGTTTATGATCAAAGGATTTAGGAAGATGATTTGAGAGAATTAGAACAGAAAGTTTTAGTACAAAAGGTGAAAAAAAAATTCAGATTTGAACCAGTATTTATAGGCAAAGAAATTTGACACAGGAGCATATGCCGGCCCCTTTAATTGTGTGCCGGCCCCCTTAAAATTAAGGGGGCCGCCCACTGTAACGGCTTGATTTCATTGTCTTTTCTGGGGAGTTTATTTTGTGAAAATTTAACTGAATTTAGTTAAAAATTTGAATTCATTTATTTATTGTGAAATAAACATTTTCATTTAATTACCAAAAGTGTTTTTCTTAAATAAATAAAATGTTTATACCATTTTATATAATTAGTAATTAGTAAATAAACCTTCCTTCGATCATTAAATGTATTAGACACTTGTTTATTCATACCTTAAGTGAATTAGTTGGATATAATGATATTTTGTCACTAAATACTTGTTTACGTAATGATTTTATATATTGTGATCGTCAAAACATAGGGATTTCGAAAAGTATTAATAACGTTTTTACGCATTATTTATATCAACATATTTAATGCATGAGTGACTACTAAGGAGGCCATGTTAGGAGTTAGTTGTCGGCTCGACATAGGAAGAGGTAGAAACTTATAGAGTTGGGGAAGATCGTACATGGCCCGACGAATGATATTAAGGAATATAATCCGTCATCCACACAATTGTAACAAACTATTCAATTAATGAAAGATAGCTAAGTAGTAGTCAAATCTAAGTAAACACGTTTCTCTCATTATTGTTTTTCTCAATATTTACTTTCTTGTTATTTTATTTTTATTGCATGTGTAGTTAATTGGGTTAGTTGACTAGTAACTAATTCCGCCCACTTTTCCAATACACGAGATTTTTACTTGCTTTCCTTAAAATATAAAAATACAAAAAGAATCATCCTTCATCTCTAGACCTAGTGATTTTGTCAAAATCAACTTATTATAATATAGTAGTATAGTATCGAAATGATCCGCACAAAATACGGATCACTCGAGTCGTTTCCGAATGAAGGTGAATGGAATCAACGAATATTGATTCGTGCAAATCGTGAATTGAAAAGTGATGAAAGTGAAAATAGTGATCAAATAATTCAAAGAATAACAATCAAACACAACCTATACAAATAGTACAAGCTAGGTATGTACTAAAGTTGAATATGTAAAAACGGAAATGCAAACGCGTTGATTAAAACGTAACTTTAATTGAAAAATGATCCTACAAACGTGAAAAAATTTTCTAAAAATCTTAGACTACTAAAATGAATTTCCAGAAAAAGATTTTTTTTTTTTTTTTTACTTTTCTTTTATTTTCTATGAATTTATTTTGATTTTTGTATTTTTAAATGAATTAAAAATTAAGAAAATAGAAAAATAAAAGGGAAAAATGAAATTTAATTTATGAAAAATCTAAAATATTATAAAAGAATTTTCTAAAATATTTTTGTATTTTTTATTGCTTTATCTGAATTTTTATGGATTTTTGTTTATTAAAAACTATTTAAAAATGATTAAAATCAAAGGAAAATTAAGAAAAATATCAAAACAACTTGGAAAAATCTGAAAAATTACCAGAAATTCTAAAATATTAAAATGAACTTGGATAAAAATTTTGAAACAAAATTGAACAGTAAAAGTGCTTATTTAGAGTAAACTGCTTATTCATAAGTGCTTATTTTTAAGCACTTGTGATCCAAACTGATTAAAACTTAATACACAGAAGAAATATGATATAAAATACTCAGATTAGCCAAACTCAGATTAAAATAAGCTCAGAATTTCAGATATTAAGCATACAGATAGAAACAAGCTTATGCAATAAGCTCACAGCAAACTGGAGTGGAACACAATAAGCCAGAACCATGTAATCCAATAAACTCACTTATTCAACTAAAATGAATCTCAGAAACATTCACAAGACACTTATATGAGCTCAAAATTCAATATGCAGGCCTCTTAATCCAAACAGATACTGTGTCTCAACGGTACTAATTCAAAGATGCAATTAGCTAACAGAATAAGCTCAATTATACAAGCTATATGGGGCAAAAGCTCTACTGTACAACTGAGTTTCTCAATCAACTAATTACTTAACCAATAACAACCATATGCTACTCTAAATATAGCCACGAACAGCAGCCTATAAAACTAATATCAAGAGAGTGACAGTTGACTAATTGAAGCTATAGTACTTTGACTTTAAGCAATTTCAACAGATTTAATCTAACTTTAATTGTGTTATTAACTATAATAACTCTGAATTAAGCTACTATGACCTATTATGCATTTACCAATCCAACTACACTAACTATTTTATACTAACACTAACAGTTAATCAATCTAGAATCTATTTTGACTTTTAATGAATATAACCTACTTTTTATGCTTTTTTATTAGTTACTAATCTATTAGAAACTACTTGTGCAGCTGATCCAGTGAAATTACAACAATATACCACAACTAATGATAGATCCAAACACTCCTTAAATGTGACAGATTATACAAATAAGATGGGGGAATTGCATATATACCCACTAAAACATGAATATTTGCATATTTCCCCAAAACACAAGTTTTTGATGCACAATGTACAATGATGTTTCAGCATATTTTGGATATATATACAAATACGCAAGTTTTAGTGGGTATATATGTAATTGCCCCTAAGATGTAACAACCTACAAATCACCAATCAAATGTTCAATATCAATCTCCAATCACTATATAATCCAAATTCTACTATCATAAGCTATTAGATCCAACAGTTATTCTAAATCACTAAATCAATTCAAAACAGATTATCAAATAAGCTAATTATCACAGATCTGCAAACTACAACTAATGAGCCACAACAGGAATTAATTAAGACCTACAATAACAATCAAAATCAGAATCAATCAAACATCAAACTCAGATAAAACAACAACACTACAGCAACTAATTTCAATGTAACAGTAAAACCACTTCAAATCAAAAACTAGGACTTACATATCTTTTCAATCCAGCCAAACTTAATTATCACAGATCTGCAAACTACAACTAATGAGCCACAACAGGAATTAATTAAGACCTACAATAACAATCAAAATCAGAATCAATCAAACATCAAACTCAGATAAAACAACAACACTACAGCAACTAATTTCAATGTAACAGTAAAACCACTTCAAATCAAAAACTAGGACTTACATATCTTTTCAATCCAGCCAAACAGGATTGATTCACTTAGCTGCCTATCTCTAGGATAGGCAAGGACCTTCCAAATCTGTCCTAACTTATCCAAACAACCTCAACATCCCATGGATCAAATATAGTTGACTTTAGTTGACCAGTCTAATACTTGTGAAAATGGAATGAAAACAGATCTACAACAAGCTACAGAGCTTGTATAGATTGTGTATAAGCTAACTTAGCTTATTCAAAAGCTTATCTAACCTAATTTAAACATATTTTTTATTTTTTTTTTCTTATTTTCTGTTTTTTATTGATTTTGAAATAGAAGATAAAACTGATTTGAAAGATGTATTGATTAAACTAAATGGAATAAAACTAAAAGTGAACTAGAAATAATGCTGAATATATGATTTTAATAAGCTAATTAACAAAACAGTTCAATAAGCTTGATAAGAAATATAATGAAAACTGAGAATTTTATTAAACCAATATGAAATGTATTACAATATCTAAACTAAGTACATTTGAGACTAAAAATTGCAAGAGCTTCGCTACTACTAAAAATTACACACTAAACAAAGCTTACAATAGCCCTATATATAGGAGAGGAGGTGAGGTGAGCTCACGGATTGCCAAGCTGGCAATCCGGGTGACTTGTATTTCTTTGAAGCTCCTCATAGCCCTTGATCACTTCCAAATGATTGCCCTCTTGATATCAGCCTTCAGATCATAATCAATGACGCGTCCATACCAATCACCAACTGCCATGTGTCCATTTTTGTGCTTCTTTAGATACTCTGACACATGCTGACACCCACTGACCTTTTAGAAGCCCCTTGATTTGACAACTCTACCCTTAATTGCGGTGATTTTTAGGACAGAGTAATTAGGGTTCATACCCTTGGTAAGTTTGGGAATTGGTATATGTTTGTTTGACCTTTGTTGACCACTTTGACCCGTTTGTATAACTTTGACCGTGGATTTAGATGTTGGATCGGGTATGAAAAGGTTGGGTTGGGCTTTTGGTGTTTTGGATTTTAAGAAAACATTGGACCAGGCTTGTGTTTATACTCCCTTGTAATTCAGATTTTGGTATAATGAAATTTACAAGGACATTTCATGTAATTTTCCAATTTCTCAAGGACTGAACTTGTCACTTTTCCAAACTTCTTCAAGGGACTTGTGATGCCATTATTGAATAGTGAGAGTTTAAGTACCTCCATGGGACGACGACCGTCTAAACGGAGACCTTCAGGGCTCACAAACTCCATTTTTACACTGTAAAAACAAGTTCAGTTCTCTCTGTGGCGTGTTTTCTGAAGAAGAAGGGCTTGGATTAATTATTATGTACTATGGAGCCCTAACAAGTTTTTTGAAGTCATGGGCTTGAATGTTTATAACCCACTAGGCCCAGGTGAGATTTCTATAGTGGTAAGTGGTTTATAACTTTTTAGATCAATTCAAGATTTTAGGATTTGGAAAATGTACCGAAAACTGAAAACCGATCCGATCAGTATAAAAAATCGAAAACTGGTTTAGGGAAAACCGAACCGTTGGTTTGTAAATTGGTTTCCATTTTTTTTTTCTGTCGACCAGTTTGCTAGTGCAAATATTACGATATTTTAACTAAACAGTTTCTTCGGTTTTAATGATAACAAACATGTAACTTGTAATGCATAACGTAAAATACGCAAGTTACTTGTTTACACAAATCATCAATGCATACGTACATCAACATCTCTCGACGTCTCAAGCATGCTTCAACAAAGTCGTAGATTTCCATCCCGACGTAAATCACTCAAGGTATGGACAAACAAATCTACTACTTGACAAATGATCAAAGGATTATATTTTTCTAAACTTCATATTCTTAATCTGACAAAACATTTTTTCAAAAATACATTTTACAAATTTTTTTTGAATTATAAAGAAATGTTTTATTTGGGAAAATCATTTCAAAAATTCCAACAACTATATTTTTACCTAAATCAGCTCCATACTCACCCCTTCCCCCAAATAAACTTTCACCATTAAAAACAAAATTTGGAGCATCTTTGTCTGGGACGGTACCACGGTACCACTAAATTTAGTAGTACCGCCGGGTATTTAGTGGTACCGTCCCCCTGTAACGGTCATTTTTCTTTTTGCCTATAAATAGTGGACCATTTTACACCTTCAAGTTGATTTTTCCAGTCATTATTCTATGGTCTAATCCCTTTTTATTTAGATCACTTTCTTTGATCATTTAGAGAGTCTTAGTTTATTTTAAAGTGATCCAATCATCCATTCAAATGATCACCTTCATTCCTTTTCTAGTTCAAGAGAAGAACACAAAGTATCAAGAAGATACAAAGTGTTAGAGTCATTGAGTAGTGCACTTGCATTACTTGTTGTAAGCTTGTTGTATCTTGATATACATCAAGTAGTCATAATCTTTGTTTAGTCTTGTAAGTGTGGATCATTGTGATCTTGGAGATCTCTTGTAGCTAGTGAGCTTGTGTGTTGATCAAGTGGATCAAGGGTAGATCGTGTATGGTGTGTTGATTGTGTGATTAGTAAGGATCGGGTAGATCATGAGTGGATCGGGTAGATCATGTGGATCTTGTAGCTTGTGTGATTTTTGAGGATCAGGTAGATCGTGGTAGATTGGTACTAGCTAAGATTAGTACTCGACATTTAGCTTAGTGTCGGAAAATAATGTAAGCGACGTTATATGGTTTTCTCCGCAGAGAATGGAGCTTGTTGATTAGTGAAGTAACTCTCGAGTTGGGTACTCGGGGAGTGGAGTAGGGCGAAGAGGAGCTTCGTGACCGAACCACTATAAATCGCCGTGTCCGGGTTTGCATTTTCTTTACTCATCTCTTTACGTTCATTTTCGCATTTACCGCTTTACATCTATATCTTGCGTAACATTTATACTTGTGTGGTTTGTTGCTTATATTGTGTGTGTTATTCTTTGTGTCATAGCATGCTATTTACAATATGTCTAAGTTTGTATTGTTGATACATGCTTTACAAGATGCTTTATATTATCTCTAGTTCTTGTAAGACTAGTGTTGACACTTTTCATATTATATCACACTTGATCGGGTGTTTGATACAAAAGTTTTTAAGTTTTTAAACGGAAACGTATTCACCCCCCCCCCTCTACGGTTTCCACAATTGGTAACAAAGCCACGTCGTTCAAAATTTTTAAAACAAATGGTTTTCAAAAATCGAGTATGATCCATGTATCAAATTACCCATGAAGGGGGATATAATATGAAAAGCATTTGCTTACTTAATACTTACAAGTTTTGTTATTCACTATACTTTGTCATACTAGCTTGAAGGTTTTCTTGAACCGATATAAGAATAGAGTTTGTAAGTGTCCGGTTATGCTTTTAGAACAAGTCGTAAAGTTATGCGGTTTTGAAATGAGCGTTTGGGACAACTCTTTTGTTAATACAAATATCGCCTAAAAACGTTATTTATATTTTAGGATCTTTCTTAGTTTTGTTAACTACAAAATGTAAAGTTTTTTGGGTAAAGGGGAGTAATCCTGCACCCTGGTAAATTGATTAACCAAAAAACGTTTAAGTACAAAAGGAATATGGCTGAAATACCATATTAACCTCAAGCTAAAAAGCTTGATAACCTCCTAACTCTAGTGCTTAAGACATGCCAAAAGCACTAACAAAACTAGAAACAAAAACGCATCTAGAATTACACAAAAAACATCTAGCCAGCAGAAAACGTGCGAGATGAACTTGCCCCCATATTAGCAAATAGATTGGCCGATTCATCAGACACCATTTCCACTTTTCCTTCATCATCCATCACCAATGCAGCATACGGATTAGATGTAGACACATTAACTTCCTTAGAAGCGTTACCAGTAGACTTCAACTGAGACGGTGATGTATGTGCAGTACCCATAGTATTTGCACCCTTCTTAGGTTCACTAGTAGTTGCTTTAGGAACAGGTTTGAACTATTTAACCGAAGTACCAACAGAAGGATTCCCATTAGCAGCCTTTGCTTTACCCTTCTTCTTTTTCTTCTTACCCACCTTTTGAAAACCATCAGTATCTTCCACTGTAGGAGTAGTAACATGAGAAGTAGATACAGTAGAAGGGCTAATCACCTGTGTAGGAGGCCTCACCACCTTTTCAGAACATTGATCTTGAGTATGACCAAAGATTTTGCATAAATTGCACCTGGGGGACTCCATTCATATTCAACGCGTATGCTCTCTTTAATAAAACCCTCCCCCGTAAGTGAAGGGAACCCAATGGTCACAGTATCCTGAAGGTCAGAGTGAGAGTCAACCTCAATAAGACATCTAGCAAAACTACTCCTACCCCATGAATCCATGCACATAGAGGTAGTATATGAATCAAGCATAACAAGCTTACCAATGAAACTAGAGATCAATCGAATACCCTCCTCTTCAAAGGCTTGAAGAGGAACATCATGCAATTTCGCCCAAATCGGAACACTAGTTAACTCTTCCTTACGCAGACAAGTATCCAAAGACCATTTCTTGAGAATAATTGGAGATTTGCGTATCATCCAAGGGCCTCCTTCCAAGACGGCTTCTAGACCAACCAATGTATCAAATTTAAAGAAAAAGAAACCTTTGGAATTCATCATAATCTTTTTAAGACCATGTTTCGCTCAATTACTCCTAGCATAGTATTCAACCACAGGATACGCCATCCTTTTCCCAATAAAGTAGCCATATAAGGTATGTTCCAAACGAGAACTAACCTTTTCCACCACTTTACGAGGAATAAAGATATCAACACCTACACATTCTGATGCAACAATGGGAGTCTCTTGAGGTTGAGCAGCCTCTAACTCGAATAACAGACTCTTAAGATCAGCAATTACCTTATCTTTAATGTTACCATCCACATCAGCCCACATAGGATATTTACCCTCTTCAAGACCTGTAATGAAATCATCAATATCCTTAATAGTTTTAATCGACACACCCAAGAGGTCATGTACATAATCAACACCAGAGATAGCGTTAGGACCATCAATAGCAACATCAGTAGCATGTAAACCATCTTCATGAACATGAAAACCCTTAACCATAGGGTCAGAATTTCCCACAGACGTAGATACACTACTTGGTTCAGAATTATCTTGTTGTCGGATAGAAGTATCCTTCCCGCGACCTGGTCGGGGATGGCGCATAGTTACCTTAGACATATCACGTATGTCATCCACATTATTCATCTCTCCTAATCGTTCCATTACATCAGCCAATACCAATAAAATACGAAGTTACTAGGTAAACACCTCAACGAAGCAAATAAACCAGAAACAAGCCAATCGTAGGCTGATAATTAAACCCTAGTTGCCTAGGGTTTATAAGAATTTAGCATAATAAATCAACCCATACTTTGCTGCTTGATGATAATGAATAATTAACAAAACTGCAGCAGATCAGAAACCTACCAAAAAACCCTAACGAGCGATTAAGACAAACCCTAAAAAGAAATCAGATCGTTCGATAAAGGATCGAGCAGCAGATCGATTTAAGGTTTTAAAATCCTAAAAACCCTAAGTAACCGGCTCCCAAAGAAACAGCCTAAGCGCTTAGAATCAAGCAACAATGATGAAGAAATTAATGAAAAACAAACGTTTAAACAATAATTTAAACAGATCGTTGCAAGAATTAGAGGGTTAGGGAATGTTTTATTGATGATCGATTAGATAGGAGATAGGAAAAAAATCGCCATAGGGAGGAGAGTTTTTTTATTACAAAATGTAAAGTTTATTTTTGGCAAATCGTAAATATAGTTTAAAAGTCTTTTACTTAATTTGTAACACCCCCAGTTTTGAAAACATGCAGCGGAAATTAGATTGTGTGTTACTTCATAGCGCACAGTTTATTAGTAGAAAATGATTTGTCATTTTAGTCATTTTAAAGATCTATCATTCGAATATAAAAACCAGAGTTTTAAAAGAGGTCCCCATTTGTCCCAAAGTTTATTAAATCAGTTTTTGAATGATAGGAAAATTTATAGCCTTTATAAGTATCCGTGCTCCTCCGTGCCATCCTTGCTCATTATGGACCTGAGATAAACACATGCTAAAAGTGTCAACACAAAGGTTGGTGAGTTCATAGAGTTTATAGTTTCGAATATCGATTTCCAAAATCAAAGAGTTTATGATTCCATAGAAGTTATAATAACAGTTGATTATCAAATTAAAGTATGAGTAAATCCATAATATTCATAGCTTAAATCGTTGATTTATCAAAATCAGAAAATGAGTGATTTCCTTATTAATTCAAAAATAGTCCGTTGGTTTGCCCTTCACCGGGTCAACACCAAAATAGTAGTTCGTTTGCCAATTATTAATAGTTTTCCTGCTATATAGTGAGCACAATCTCATAGTTTAATAAAACAGTGAGCTACAGCATTGTACACCCCAAACATCAGTCGTTGTAATACTGTATCATGACTACAGTACTACCGTTCTATTGCTCTAAGCTCATGACACTTAACGATTAACAGGCATCAAAATTATCCATAATAATGATGTAAAACATTGGCCCTCAAGATAGGTATTTACCAGTAACCTATGAAATCAAATAGCGTGCATTTGGTGGCTTTCCTCTAGCGACCAAATGGGGATTGTCAATCCCTAATAGATCTATTCACAACTACTTACGCTCACCCTTTGGGTGATTAATGTGCATGAACGAGGGACTTTTGGTAATAGGTACTTAGGCAATAGAAATCAAGTATAGCATATCGTCGAACAGTCACTTGTAATCATGTCTATAGCAGGTATTTCCTTATGAGATATAAAAATGTGTAAACCAGTAAAGTTTATATGAAATACAGTCATGTATTTAGTTAATGAATACTTGTAAAAGTAAAAACAGTAGTTAAGCATGTATCTCCCCCAAAAACGTTTATAAACCATTGTAAAACAAGTAAGAGTAGGGGCTATGACTCACCTGAGGATTATGATAGGCATAGATAACGTAATGTCAGAGGTAGAATGGAAATGACTTCAAGACAACCTGAATGATATGGAAGTCCGAGATAAGTTTGACTTATCGAGAATCGTGATTGAATAGTGTTCGATGACAAAATGACTTTTGTGGCAGAGTTGACTTGCGTGGCAAAACGCTTAATAGTTCAAGAGCAAGTTATATACAATATAACTTGTCTTTATGCATAAGTATCATTTATTATTTTATATTCTTCGTCATGAATTTATGTTATGTATTGGTGAATGATAAACTATAGTAATTGCAAGTTTATGCCTGGTTAAGTGAACCGATGAGTTTTATTATATGAATAATCATTTCTTAATGTGTGTTCAAGTTAACCGATAATAACGTCAAGTTATATAACTTACGTTATAAATTATATATATTCAGAAATATATAGTTATTCGTATTTAACACTTCATTATCGTCTAAAAATATAGGTCTCGTTATATGTTTTTATGATATAGTCATAAAATATAAATTTGTCAATTGTAATTAAGTTGTTATATAAACTTTTAAGCTTTGCCATCGTTACTCTTTTAAATGATTTCCGTATTTAGTCCAAAATAAATTTAAAAGCTTTTAAGAAAATAATATATGTTTCTAAATTTAAAGGTTGAGGTGTAAAGTATTATATTAGTGTTAAGCTTATAAAAGTCTTTTAGGAAATAGCAAGGGTGCAAAGTAGAGGGGCTAAAGTTGTCAACATGTGGAAGTTTGCAAAATAACTAAATAAAAATCAAACTGCTATGTGAAGGATTCGAACTCAGGACCCCTTTCTCATAACCAAATGATCCAACCAACTGAGCTAGTGTGGGGTTTGGTTAACCTTTTCATTAGACTCTATTTAAGACGTCGTTATAGCATTTCTATTTTGTATAACTTTTACTCAACATGTATATTGTCGTAAGTTTGTATATGTTTATAAAATCATTTGTGTCTCATATTCTTAAACCAAAACTGAGCTTGTGATTATCCATGTTTTAAGTAGTTGTCTTCTATTAAGTTGTAACTCGTTCAGTGTTTTACTCGCGACTCAAACACAAGAAAATATGACACTCGACTTTAAAATATGACCAAAGTCTTACTGATCCTATGAAACGTTTAGGTGCTTTGTGTTTTCTCTTCCTCTAAACTGAGTTTTTACCCTTTAATAAGTAGTTGGGTTAACCAACTTTGAGACCAAAATGCGCTTTTTCTTATTAGAGTTTCTCGACCCAATTTCCCAACGAAACCACCATTTAAAACGAGTTATAGACAATTCTTGTGAGCTTGTTTTTATGTCGGTAAAAGAATATAAGTTGAGTTCAACTTTTAGCTTTTTAACAAAGTAGCTTATTCTTGGGCTTATGGAGTAATGGTTTAGGTTTATGACTTTTAAACTTTCAAATCAACTTTCTTAGGTCAGAAACATGTTGTTTGTTAATAACGGTTTATTTTAAAGCATGATAAGATAATAAGTTTATAAGCTTGAGAATGAGTTTATACTACTTGATAATTAAGTTGTACGAGCCACTATCTCTATAGCAAGTCGAGTAGTACAAGACCATGCCAGTCAATAGTCATTTTTAAGTTTCTTCTATGTTTTCATAAGTTATTTATGTTGTTTAGGAGCTTAACGTATCAATTGGTTTCATGCAAGATCATATAAGTTCAATGGTTTTACCACACAAGTCTTGACAACGCCACATTGATTACTTTATATATGAATAAAAGCAACAAGATGGAATGGGTTCAGAAACTTACTACACCAACTGATGGTGGCGAGGAACAAGTGGAAACGTGAATGATGGACGAGGGAGAAGCAAAACCAAATTCCAATGCTTCCAAACTTCCAAACATGTCACGTACAAGGGCTAGTGATACTTTAGAATTTGAAAATTAAACCGCGACTTGCTCACTTCTCCTCTTCTTCTCATGCCAGTAAAGAAACGAGTTGTTTGTGTTTTGTTTTTGTATTGTGATGCAACAGTAGGTAAGTACGTAAGAGAGGTACGTTTGTGAGTTCATGTTGTGTATGAATTGAAGTGAAGCTCAAGGAATTCCTGACCAAAGTTCTTGTATAAACCATAGTGAAGGAATGATTTAGAAAGTATTGAAATGTGACAAGTTTGTGTATATGAAACCGGTCGATTGTATGCCCTTATATACTCAAGCTTGTACTTGGACAAGTGGTGAAATGGAGCAGAGATCAAGCGAGTTATGAAGTGCATGCTCTTGGATTGGGGAGACCTTGAGGTGGAAGGATGAGGGTGTGAGCTGTCGATTTACATGTTACCTATTCCAAGGACCAATCGAGATCGAACAAGTGAACATGTGTAAGACTTTCATGTTTGAATATTCCTTAAAGCTTCTTAGTGATTGGGGAGCAAGGGAGGCTGGTGTAAGGGTTTGCACATGGGTTTTCTTGTGTTGTACTTGAGGTAGTAACAAGTGAGGGAGGGTGATGTGTAGGAATGTACATGTAGTAGTACCCTAGTTGAGTCCAGGTCGTATTTTATAGATAACAGCCACGAATTGCATTTTTGGTTCAAAATCTCACGGTTCTAGACGTAGAACATTATTTCGGACAACTTTCGTGTTTTACACTTTTCCTGGTTCGGACCAGAAGAGCCTTAAAATTAGGATTTAAATTCGTTACAGAAAGTTGGTGGTTTATTAGAATTTATATGAAGTGTCATTACTATTTGTGTTAATTTGAGATGAAACGTGTAAGGTGCCTTAACTTCATCAATATTCTAGTATAGTATTTATATTTAAAAGTTGATAACAATTGTCGTTCATGGTTCTTAGAAGCATGGAAACTAGAGTTGTGAAATAAAAGGGGGTATGTCGTGTGTAAAAGTTGTGAGCAACTGAGCCAAAGAAAACATGCACTTGCGACTTGTAAAAATAATGGTTAGATGTGTGTTTGGGCTGTGGAGCTTGGTGAGCTCGTTAGTGAATCAAGTCTAAAGGAAGAGAGTCAAGAATAAAGAGTCCGTTTGAAGGGTGTCAAGTTATTTGAGTGAGTGTGCTTTGTAGATAAATGTCAAGTAGTTAAAGGTGATAGATTGATTTTGATTTATAGACATGGGTTCGGTTAATGTTTCTAGAGTTACTCATGGGTTCAACTATAGTAAACGTGACCAAAAGCCTTTTGGTTCTTAGAGGCCATTATTATTAGTGTGTACACATGGGAATTTTTGTAGGCTCGTGATTTATATAAATTGTATTTGGTAATTATTGAAATGTATAATTATTAAGTATCAACGTTTTAAGTCATGTATGATATTTAGGTTATTAACATTTAGTTGTAAACGTCGTTTCAAAGTAAATAGTGATCGTTAAAAAAAATATATACATATATATATATATATATATAAAATTGTCATGGGTAAAAATGGTTATTTTATGTTATAATAATGTGTTAATCGTAGGAAAATTTTACGGGATGTTATATAATTTCACTCAAACTACATATACATGTTTTCATAAAGTGATTTCTAATCAAGTATACTTTAGTTTAAGTACATGTGTTAAAAATGTCTTATAAGTATATTTAGCAAGTTTTCTAAATAGTATGTCATATTAGGATATAAGCAAGTAAACTCCTTTTGGTAAATCATTCACTTGCTAAACATCTCAAACAAACATTTTTAAGTCTATACATAAATCTTTTACAAGTATACTTTCCTTTTTAAGAATATCTAAAATTAGAAATCTAATGTATACTTACATTATCACTTGCATCACACATGTCCGTTTACGGAAACATGTGTATAAGAAACATGTTTTATTTTGTATAGATTCATACTCAAGATCTCAAAGTTGACTTTGTGAGATCTTGAGAATATTGTGTTAGATTTTCTAATATCTTGTGCAGGATTCTGTCAGGGCTTCTAGCAGAACCCTTGGGGACAACGGATGGAACCAAAGTATTGGTTCTGCCGTATCTGTGGGTTGGTCTGGAAGTTGGCCTATAAATAGAAACCCACTCTTTGAGTTTTCTTTATCACTCACTATCATAATATACTGCATATACTTCATTTCTAACTCAGTACACTTTCATATTTGTGAGTCTTTCTTTGTAGCAAGAAGATCACATACTTACAAGCTTCAACACAACGTTTCAAGACTTGTCAAGCATAGTATAGTGTAAACTAGTAAAGTTTATACATCATTGTATTGTATCCATTTCTAGTGATCGGTTAGTATTTTAGTCCTCAAAATACTTAGAGTATCGGGAGTTGTTGTACCCTTGTAAAAGAACTATCGGGAGTGGTTGTACCCTTGTGAAAGAACTCGACATCTAGCTTAGTGTCGAAAATAGTGTGTAAGCGACGTGTAAGGTTTTCTCCGCCGAATAAAGGAGCTTGTTGACTAGTGCAAGAAAACTCTCGAGTTGGATACTCGGGGCGTGGAGTAGGGCAAGGAAAAAGAGTCCTTGTAGCCGAACCACGATAAACAATCGTGTTATGGTTTGATCGTTTCTTACTTTTATTCTTGCATATTATTTATTGTTTGATAAGTCTTAATTGTCGATTACACGTAAAAGTTTTCAAAGAATCAAGTTAAAATCGGTAAACTATTCAACCCCCTTCTAGGTTTCCACAATTGGCATCAAGAGCTACGTTACTCAAGATTTTAAAATATATTGTATCATAAAACTTGGAACGATCCATGGATTTTGAAAACTTTAAAGAAGGCACTAGTACAAAAAGTTCTATTGGTCACGCATGGTCGATTTTAAAATGTCACACTGTAATATTTATACGTGACTAAATGTACCAGAATAAAATAAACATCCACACTTGATCTGACATGTGTGACCATTTCAGAATTCTATTGTCACACATTTGAATATTTATGTGACTAGAGGTAACTGGAAAAAAAATTTTGGATTATTTAGTCACTTTTAATTCGGGACGTGTGACAGATACAAATCAGCTCGAAACATTAGTCACACTATAGATATACATATGTGACAAATATATGTCACACAATTGAAAAGTGTGACCAAAATAGATATATGGTCACATGAGGTAATTGTGTATGTGGCTAAATTATATAGTCAAGTTTGTCACACATTATTTAATCGTGACTGTTATTCTTTGCTGAATATTTAGCCACATAGCGTTTGAAATGTGTGACAACGGAAAAGTAAGTTTGAAGCGTTAGTCATGAAATGCATTTAAGAGTGACAAATATATGTCACACACTTGAAGAGTGTGACCAAATGTCATATATGGTCACACTAAACCATAGAAACGTGATTAAGTGTAACTAAAATTCAATACATATGGTCACATAAGTTAATATGTGTGTCTAAAGTTTAGTGTGTGTTTGTTTGCCAAATCCTAATGGGTATTATATGTGACCAATACATTCAAAATAGTCACGTTGTGAAATATTCATGTGACTATTATTTATAGCAAAATGTGAAGTCAGTTATCATTAACCTTGATATTAGTCACATTGAGTTTTTGTGTGTATAAATTAAAGATGCTATATATATGGTCACATGAAGTATTTATTTACGTGTCTAAATCATAGTGTCATATTTTGTCACACATTATTTAAATGTAGTCACAATTCGATACATATGGTCACACATTTATGATAATTTATGTATACTCTATCTAGTTTGAGTCTAATTTGATATTCGCTGCATGAATTGAGTTCAGACTATTAGTCATGATTCTTCATTTGCCCCATTACAATGCTCCTAGTTATACTTAGAACTGTTAAGTATATTTAGATGTTGGGATCATTGTGCATATGTTATCGCTTGTATTTTCTTTGTTTCTAGACTAACATTTTGCAGGAAAAGCAAAGAAAAAGTTGTTTGGATTGGAATTTGGGTGAATGCTAGTAACTCTGAACTTAATGCTGCTAATGCTAGTAACTCGGAACTTAATGCTGCTAGGCAGAATTTAATGCTGCTAGCCCGTTAGTGCCCTCACGTGCGTTGCACATCAGGGTATTTTTGTCATTTCACTGTTCCCGACTATAACACACTTCAGCTACCTCCCTTTCACGAAAATCGACGAGGACATTTTTTGCAAATAACAAAACTAAGTCGTGTTTAACACAACAAAATCACACACACATAAATGCTCTATCTTCTTTCAACCTAATATCTCAAACAATACAGTCGGTGCTTAGCAGTCGTGATTCTTCAAAAAACACACGTACCAGGTAACCACATTTACTGATTTTTACTTCATTCAAATGGTATTTTGCATTGTTTTATAACCTTAATCGTTAATGCAGTAACCATGTTTGGTAATCAATTTACTTGCGCTGTGGACAATCCTGATGTTTTGGATGAGTTTGTAAGTTAACACCATTATTGACAAGCTCAAAGAAACTAGTTTAATTACTCTTTCTCATAATTATAGTCCACTGTTGTCTTTTGAAGTCTTTAGTTTTCAACTTTGACCTTAAATATTTTTATTTGTGTTATATATTACTTGATGCAAAATATATGAATGGATTAAGTTTCAAATGTATTTTCCATTGGTATAATTTTTATCAACTATAATATAACACAAATAAAAATATATAAGGTCAAATGAAGTCTTAAAAAGTCACACATTAAGTGTCCACTATGACTTTTTCAAGTTTTTTTTCTTCAACTTTGACTTCAAATTTTTTTGTCCGTGTTATATAGTACTTGATGCAAGATATATGAATGGATTAAGTTTTTAGTTGTGTTTTCATTTGTATACTTTATTTTCATATACAGGAACTGCATAATGATTATGTTCTAGGAGGTTTCTATATTGGCAATGATTTTATTTTCTTAGTTAACTGTGGGGGGATTAGATGGAAAGTTCGTGTAAGGAGAGTCTTACAATTTAAGTGTGTTGTTGAGGCAGCAAGGTGGAATGATTTTGTCATTCACAACATCTCCTGTTTCTGTTGTTGAGTACATACATTTTGTTGAAGAGGGTGAGGATGTGTTTTATGTAACTTGCTATGGTGAGGATGGGTTAGAGTTTCACAATTATGAACCCTAGAGTGCCCCATTTTGGAGATGTTTAGTGCCTGTGACAGACACATCTCTGCTTATGCAGTCGTTGGAGGAAGACTTTCTCAGATATCTGGATGGTCCAACCCCTGCTGATTCGGCCGTGGTTTCCACTAACACGACTGACTACAATGTTAGGGTGGCCAGTGATCATCTCTATGGTTGATACGTCCACTCCTTCTTCTATGGCGGTGGTTGGTTGACACTCGCTCGAGACTTGAATTTGAAGGCTGGTCAGTGGATGGTTTTTACTCAGGTTTACCCGGGCCAGGAATTTAATGTGATGTTGTTTGAACCTGATGGAGGGGCCATCATAACTATGGAGACATACAGCACCAATATTGCCATGAATACCTTGTGTCACCAACCACATGACTATGGTATTTTTTTCCCTTTATTAGCTTTAACTACATCAAGTATATGATATCTTTGTAACATTTTGGATTATCTATAACTTACTTATTTTGTATTATTAAATTCAGATTTTGAAGCCGGACGGATGAACTGGATGTGCAGATGGTCGTTTCACACTGTCCACGACCAAGAAGATAGGGCATTCTACCGACCACTGACTGCATGCTTCTGGAGAAATGGACGACTAGTAAGTGTCTTAAAAACTTTGTTAATTTGTCAAATTGTTATGCTACAATTTCAATGAGATTACAAAATAAACAACTATCAATCTATAGCAGTTGTAACTTTGTACATTTTGTAACAGACTATACCATCAAAAATTGTGCACAAGTACAACTTGTATGGGTACTCTGTCACTGTTGTGAAGCACCAAATGATACAGAAAGTGTTTCAAGTACGTGAGAGAACAGTGGTGGTACCTGGTCAAGGGAAGGTGAGGAGGAAGGTGTTTATTGTTTCATGCTCTGGTTTCAGGGAGTTGAGACAGGAAGCCGGCTTTGGTGCAGCTGCAAGGGTCCGCTTCTTTTTAACAAATGCCACAAACTGGTCCCAAAGAGTCTTAAGGTTTGATGTGTGTTGATGGTTTGATGGTTGTTGATGGTTTTATGCTTGTTGATGGGTTAAACAACGTTTGAAAGTTTTTGTAAGTTGGATAAACTTTTTTGTAAGTATCTGATGTATGATAAACCAAATGGGTTTGTCACTAGACAATGGTATGTAATTAGCTAATGTAGGATGAACCATATGGGTTTATCCGTAGACAATGTTATGTAGTAAACTATGTAGGTTGACATTATTGTACGAAAGCGGCTTATACGGCCTTATAACTAGTTAATTGGGGATTTAAACCCTTAAGTGTAAATGTTACCAATCCACCCCTGCACTCTTATATCTAGCAGTACAAACCCACCTGCAGTAACGTTTTCTTAGGAGTAGAAACTTTTGATTTTTTTTTTATTTTTTATTTTTTATTTTTTTTTTTGAATAGAGCAGAAACTTTTGACTAACATAATACAAAATATATCCCAAGTTCTTGTTAATGAACACAACAATCAAAATATTGTAACAATTAAGTGTAAATGTTACCAATCCACCCCTGCACTCTCATATCTAGCAGTACAAACCCACCTGCAGTAACATTTTCTTAGCAGCATAAACTTTTGATTTTAATTTTTTTTAACAAAGCAGAAACTTTTGATTAACATGATACAAAATATATCCCAAGTTCTTGTTAATGAACACAACAATCAAAATATTGTAACAATTAATGAGAAAATTTAGCAATGACAAAGTACGGGAATTAAAATTAAACATATTCCATTAAAACTTGAAATGAAAAATTACAAAATACTGGTAACAAAAGGTACACATTCTAAAATTTTACTAATCTAAAAGGATTACAACATGTTTATTCATAAAGTCAAATAAAGTAGTACAAAAGGATTACAAGGTTTATTCAAATTACTTCCTAACTTAACTAATACATTTTCTTTTAACCCTTCCCTTTTGAACAAACTTTGGGAATTTTTGGTTCCCATGGTTTTATATCCTTGTCTTCACAAGTCTTAGCATTGGGCAGGCCTAGCACCTGAACCCTCTCATCAAAAAGCTCTTTGGCAGTCTTTTTTGGAGTTTTAACCTTCTTAGCATCTTCCTTTTTGTGCCAGATCCAGAATATCCCTTTGGAAAATAGTCAGCCCATGTATTTGGAGGACCTTCAGAACTGCTTGATATGTGAAATGAACTTGAGTCACTGCTGTCAATTTTAATGATTTCTGCAAAAAAATAAAAACTATATTAAAATTAAAAAAAAAATATAGTGTAAATGAAATAAAAGATAATGTTTCAATTCATGGTGTGTATGAAACAACCTTTGTTCTTGGAACTCCAATGGCCACATTACTTGGTGGATAGTTGGTTTTAGATCATAAAAAAGAATGGAATGCAATAAACCAACATACGTAACCCTTCTAACTTCCCACTACTGCTCCTTTTGTCGTTTCAACTCCCTTTGAGCAAAGGACTACACCAGCCGCATTGCTAGATTCTTGAAAAAACAAAAGAAACAGTATCGGAATTTAGAATGGAAAGGTATGTTGAAATTCCAGACTCAAAGTAATACAAACAATCTACAAATGTTAAGTAAATAATAGAGTCTAAGTAACATCACTCATCTTGAATGCGATAATGGAGTGTGGCATGTCATGAACAGTACACACTATATCATTATTGCATTGAAGACGTCTCAATGATTAGGCCTGATCTATCTAACGTTGCAGTACCGTCTAATAACCACACAAACGGTAGTAGACGTTTTCCAAATTAAGCAATGGAACCATCTACAACGCTAGATAGAGCTCCATAATCATTGAGCTTTAGGTTATTAGAAAACAGATTCTTGCTATCATTTATATTGCTCCCTTAGATGTGACGAACATACATATTAATCATGTAGATTCTACGACATTGGAGAGCTAATTGTGCATGAATGAAATCATATAAAATTTATATTAACAAGGCAATGAACTACCATCCTTTCTACCCTAGCCAACAACAACATATTATTCAGCATTGAATCTCTAACATACCAATATGCTGGAAGACGAAGACGCTAAATTCAAGCATCGAACCTACAAATTATACTTGATAATTGTTTCTGTATTTTGACAAAGAGCAAAGATGAATCAACATGGATGAACAAAACCAAAACAAGTTTATATTCATACTTGAAAGTGGTGTCTATTCACCCATGTTGATACTTCTTCCATCTTTGATACTTGGATGTTTTAGCCTAAATATTCGCACACACATCCGCCACTTTTCTTCCTTATTCTCTCAAAACAAATGCAACATAATTCTTATACCAGATAGTCAACCTAAGCCTAAGATAAAATAAGCTAATCCAAGAAAACCTTAATTATCTCTTTTGCTCTAATTATTCGCAAAACCAACACAGCATGTTCTTCCTTATTCTATCAATACAAATGCAACGCAATTCTTATAACAGATAATCAACCTAAGCCTAAGAATAAATAGCTCTAAGGGGGTATTTGGATTATATTAATTTATGATCTTATCAGCTTTTTGAGATTTGGGATCAAAACCCTAGATCCGAGTGAGTTGTAACTGTGAGGGTGAGAGAGAAAGAGAGGATTATGTTGAAGTGTTCGAAGTGTATTTGATAAGTTTGTATATATTATAAGTTTAAAAGTGAAGTGTGTTTAATAATCTTGGTAGGGTAATTTATTTATATTATATACGGCTCGGTTCGGTTAACCACATATATCTAAAAGTAAAAACCGAAACCAAATGCTTGGTTTGTCGGTTTTTCGGGTTATTTAAACCAAGGTTTTCAAGATCGGGGTCCTACCCAGGTTCGTTTTCGTCTTTGCAAGATCGTGATCGTAAGATCGGATCGGGATCTTAAGATCCTACTATAATGTCATTTTCTTAATAGTTTTCTAATATTATACAAATTTACAAATTATTATATATCATAAACACAAAATTATTATATATCATAGTTTTGTAATATCATTTTCTTAAGATCCTATGGTCAAGATCGATATCCTATAAGATCTTAAGCTTTCAAAGATCCTATGTAAGATCCGGATCATTTTTGCTTTGTAGTATCGTAAAATCGTAAGATCCTAAGATCAGGATCGGGATCCTGACAACCATGATTTGGTAAAGCATAATGCAATGACCCATTACCCAATAGTGTGTTACCCATTGTCGATCACCAGGAATGTATTGGTCGATATCATGACACTATAAGCCACTTTTAAAATTTTGAACTTAGCAAAACTAAATAAGTTGTAAACTCAAATTAAAATTATAATATAACCTAAGAATTGAAAACTCAACAATAACTCGAGTCGAACTTATATAAGGTTAAGCTCAACTCATTAAACATTTCAAGTTCATTTGATATATAGGCTTGAGCTTGAGCTCAAAGCTCAAAAAGAATTAGCTCGAACTAACACTAGTTGGCTTAAGCTCGGCTCATTTATGCCATTAAGAAAAAATTAGAGTTTAGCTCGAGCTTGGCTCGTAATATATCTATTTTGAGCTCGTTAATAAGCTTTTTATCGAGCTTGTTAATAAGTTCACCTATAATACAAATGCATAACATTTTATATATGTTTAATATGTAAAATATCATAGTGTCATTTAGGCTCGTGAGCCAAATCAAGTTTTTTATGTAAAACTCAGGCTCGAGCCCGATTGATAGATGAGCTGCAACTTAGGCTCGAGCTCACGAGCTCGTTTAAGCTCGACTCATTAATATGAGCCTGAGTTTTTCACGATCGGCTCGACTCATTTCCGCTTCTAATATAAACAAAGATTAAGGGTGCGTTTGGTATGTCGCCATCAATCACAATATGAATGATTTTGATAGTAGTGGTGGGCCTCTCGGTATGAAAGATTCATACCTTACTCTTTTGAGGTATATAGAGTATGGAGGATATCTATCATTCATTACCATAGTTGTAGGCCCTCTCATCTTAAACAAACAGATCTACCAAATTACTTAAAAGTACAATGATTTATTCACATTGTACAACCAATTAAAAACAGATCTACCAAATTAAATACATCCAATTAAAACACAAACCGGGTTGACCCGGGACGCTTCAAACCCGGCGGGTTGACCTGGTTTAATTTGACCCATTTCCGACCCAACCTAGCAAGTTGACCCAGTTTAAATCGACCCATTTTTCGACCGGAACGGTTCAACCGGTTGAACCACCCGGGTCGAACCGGGTTTCAAAACATTATCCATTACTTAAAAGTACAATGATTTATTCACATTGTACAACCAATTAAAAACAGATCTATCAAATTAAATACAACCAAATAAACACAAACCGGGTTGACCCGGGACTCTTCAAACCCGGCGGGTTGACCCAGTTTAATTTGACCCGTTTTCGACCCAACCTAGCAAGTTGACCAGGTTTAAATCGACACATTTTTCACCCGGAACGATTCAACCGGTTGAACCACCCGGGTCGAACCGGGTTTCAAAACATTATGTTTAATTCTCAAATCTTCAAACTTTTATTATTTTTTGTTTATAACCTATAATTTTTTTTATCAATAAACTATCTACCACTATAAAAAATCTTGTTGCTATGCACGGGTACTCGTCTAGTATAAATGAAATTAGATTTCCCTCTCACATTTTCAGTTGTCCCGCTCTAAGTTTTCTCCAAAAATCAAAATTATCCCCTCCATCCAACAATTTGAAAACCAAACAAAATAAACCACCATCATAATCCCCAAATCAATGCCCCATTAGATTTCCCTCTTACATTTTCAGTTGTCCCGCTCTAAGTTTTATCCAAAAATCAAATTATCCCTCCATACATCAATTTGAAAGCCGAACAAAATAAACCACAATCATAATCCCCAAATCAATTCCCCCACACAACAAAACCAATTAACCCCTAAATCAGTTAATCTACAAAAAACCACACACCTTTAATCAATTATTCCACATATTGCCGGTTTACAAACCTACAACACCAGGAAAAAACAATAGTCTTAAATCTAATTATTATCATTTTTTATCATCAAAGATCATACATAAAGATGATTAAATATACCTCACAAAAATACCGGATCTGGGAGAAACCAAACACACGCCACCAAGGTTTGAGTTTTATTGGTAAGATTTATCTTTTGATTTTGTTCCTTTTTTGAGGTTTTTAATCTCGTTGATTTTGGGGGTTTTAATTAACTATTATGTTTTCTTGAAATTAGGGTTCAATTCGTTTCATCCTTTAAGAAAGAATCATTAATGGAACGCGCTACCTGAAGCTTGGGGTATATGCTAACTCGGCGGACTGATACCAGTGGTGCTCGAAGTGAAACAATCATTATCATTAATGGAATGTGCTACCTAAAGATACAACATATTAATTTTTTGTTAGTTGTTTTATTTGTTAAAGAAAAGTATATAGTAATATTGTGAATACCTTTGGGCAGGTCAAGACAGATGGCGGTCTAAATGCTTCAATTCGGCTTCCTTTGTGGCAAAAGCCAATCCTCTAAATCTTGCTCCCCATAAATGAAAGAGTGAACTTCACCATGCACTTTGCAATATGTTGTCAAACATTTTAGCACCACTTGAAGATGGTGGAAAGGGTAACTGGCGTCCACCTGGTGTACACCCCGCACTTAACTTAAGGTACGAAGCAGTTGCACGCATAAAAGTGCAACTCATGTATTGGATAGATAAATATAGCAAACATATAGCTGTAAGTAAATGACAAGTATCTTCGGGTAACATTAATTAGTTTAACTCGTTGTCTAGAGATACATTTGAACAGCACTATTTACAACCTTGTTTTGACCTTTTTCTATCATTGTGCTTCATTGGCAGCTCATGACATTGGCCATTATGTTCCAAAAGCAAAAGCTGCAATTGAGTCCATATTGAGGTCATGCAATCGAGCTTATAGTCAAGCTATCTTCACGTCTTCAACAGCCCACATATGGACTACTTTATCTGGCAGTGGGGAGATGATGTTCGAGTACTTGGCCATCCCTGTTGTGAAAGGGAAAAATAGTGAGCTGGAGAAGTTTGCTGGTGGGCTTTATACTACTAGTGTGGAGGTATCTGTATGTATTATAGATTGACCTATAAATTTATTATAGATTGACCTATAAATGTATTATAGATTGACCTATAAATGTAATCCATGCTTCAGGAAGTCGAGAAGGATGTTAAAGCTGAGACAAAAGGGAAGGTCGGAGCTGCAAAGACACTTTGTTCTCCATTTGACCATTGAACTGCATGAAGGTATTTTTTTAATTAGAGGGCTTTTCTAATTCTGTTTGCGATACCCGTTAAATTCATACAGATTAATAACACTAAACTGTCTGCTCGTTTTGTTCTACAACTGCAGCAAAATTGGTATTTGAAAGCAGATGACACATCAGACCGCTTTTCCGTCAGCTCTTGGTAAATTTATTCTTATCTCTTAAATGCAAGCACATGCACATACACATACAAATCAAACACAGTCATCGATGGCAAGAAAGGATATTGTATGTGCTTATAACTTTTGTCTTCTCTACTTAAAAGAGACGGAGAATATCCAGATGATGAGATTAGTACAAAAGTTAGTACTGCTAGTGAAAGTTAGTACTGCTAGTATAAAGTGTGGATTGCTCAGAGATTAAGACTGCTCGACATTAATACTGCTAATGTATTAGTTACAACTGCTAGTTATAAGTTAGTAGTGTTGTTTCATATAGTTAGTATTGCTTGTATAGTATGTGTAGGACCTTAAATCTATCAACTTTAACACAACTATGACAAGTAAATGATGTAAAGATGGTGACTTGAATGTATGTGCCGTTAATATGAAAAAGAGAGATAAAGATGAAGAGAACTTTTATTAAGAAGAGGCACACTTAATACACAAATAAGTACACACCTCAAATGAGCCTTTGAGGTGTTTATATAGTACATGAGAGATGATGCCCTAAAGGCTTTCTATGGGCTTGGGCTTGGGCTTAGGCTTGGACTTGGATTACATAAAACATTACATGGCTTACTAACTTAACTCTTAACATATTAGCTTTACTAAGTCCATAGCCCAAACTCTATTACTACTACACGACATACAAGTTCTTTCTATGAGAATGACTATCACTTTTCTATTACATATTTTTAATGCTAACAATCTCTCCCTAAGGGGTGGTCATTCGAATGATGCTCCACGTGATTAGGTCTTCTGTGTTCTTTGTCTTGAACTTTCTGTGTCGTTGTAGATTAGCCTTTAGTCTTTGTTCTTTCATGCTTTATGATCTTTGATGACTGACTTTTCATCATTCTTTGTCTGCCTTTTGTCACTTCTTAGTCTTTGGTGGTTGTCCGCCATTCCAACATGCTCATACGTCTTTAAACTTTGAGATTCACACATTAGCAGTTCCCTTTCTTTCACTTAGATCTTTGTCTCTTTACTTTGTAGATTCTTCTTTTTGGTGTAGAATCTTTCTTTGAACTTTGTGTTGCACAGATCTTTGAGGGAGCTTTCATTGACTTTGTGACGTAAGTATGAGCATGTGGAATCTGTCGCCATGGAGGTGATGTTTAGCTGCAGGTAAACAGTTAGCAATAAATCAACCGGTACTTACAGGTTTGAATTAGAGATCGTCAACAGCATAGTGTGAAGACTCCTTCTAACCCTTACCAAGGCCATTCCCAATTCGGATACCCCCGAGAGGGCTTACAAGATCTACTAAGTATATCAACGAATGGGTGAGTCGCTGGGGATCACTCCACGACTGTAGATCGTTTGAAACCACCGCGAACACTAAGCGTAACCCATAAAGAATTACCGAAGTGACCTGCTGTCAGGGCTGTTTGATGTTGACCCTGGCAGGAATTTCTATTCAATCATTGAGAATCAAAAATGTGAATCCTCTCATAAATGTTCTGGCAGATTGCTAAGATCTGCGTAGGACTCTTAAGTTTACATCTGGCATCCTTATTGTTGGATAACTAGTGTAGAAGTATCATGTGTTCCTAAGAGATCTTTTGATGTAATCTCAAGGCTCTAGACTCTATAAGTGCACATTTGGTTTCCTATGCAGAGATTAGGGAGAGGTCTCCTGCTTCAATATCAACCATCTCTAAGAGACAGGCTGATAGATTACACCGGTTCCACGTGAGAATGAAACAAGCTCTTTTAAGAGAACTTGAGTGGTTAAGAAGGTTTAGTGCAGTGCGTCACTGGGTCCATGATGTCTTTATCTTCAATACCGGTGTCACCTTAGCAACAACCAGTAGCATACGAATTGAACCAGGTGTTTGCCCTAAGGTTGAACATATGAAGGGCTATTTCTTTTCACCCTTTTTCATAACTTTTCTTTTTAATTCTTCAACCCCTTCTTTCTCCTTTCTAATTTTCTCCTTTTTTCAATCATACATAAGGACTTCTAATACTAATCTATTGGATTTGTCCTTGGGTAGATCCCTCCGGCTCTCGCGGATCATAGGACGGTTTTTCCTAACCTTAGTCACCTTATATCTTCATGACTATCCTATTGTTGCCATAAAACCATTCATTTGAAAATCTCTCAAAGTATTTATGATTATTAAACATCTTTGTTGACACTTTGAGAGTTTTGGTTTCTTTTGAAGGACTCCCCCTTCACATGTGCTCATGTAATTATTTAAGAAATTTGCACATGCGGGAGGAGTTTGCACTTTTTGAATTGATCCACTTTCAGTGAACATGACCGATTTGAGACACGCTTACATCACTAGTTAGACTAGCTTGAAATTATTACCCGTCCTGGTCAAGTCCAAAGAAAGTCTCTCGATACGGTACATTCTACTCAGACAAGTCCTATTCGAGACACGCTTACATCACTAGTTAGACTAGCTTGAAATTATTACCCGTCCAGGACAAGTCTTTTCGATTACTGACATTTAAGCTTCGTCAATTCATTGGTACTTACTGAGTCAAGCTCTTCTGAGATTCAGTCACAAACTTTAAACATCTTTGATCACATTTTAATCATGACTTCTCCCCCTCAAAAATAGCATATCGTGATATTTTTGATATCAACTGATTAAGAAAAAGCTTTTGGAGAGAAAGACAGATTTGTTTTTGCATGAATTCGGATTTTTGTTTTTGTACTCCCCCTTGATGATAGCGCATTTTAAAAATCAATTAAGGGTTTGGAGGGAGTTATCTTGAGCACTCATTTGAGAGATTTTGAGAAATCTTTTAAACAATCTTGAAAAAGTGCTCAAGAATTATGTTTGAAAATGAGTTTTTGTTTGAAATCTTTTTCGTTTGTTTAGACTCAAACTTTTTGAAAAAGATTTCGTCCTTGAAAATACGAGTCCTTGATTAGAAATAATCAGAAGTCATCATTAGGGTCCGGGTTTCGTACTGAAGTATACAAAAGCCATTGTGAAGAAACTTTTTGAGAAACGACATGTTTTAGGAAAACATTAAAAAGAACTCCCGTTCAAGCATCTGTACATGTCCGTATCATTGTTGAATGACATTTCTAGAAACGTACAAAATATTGATTTATACGAGAGACATGTCGTGAGAAGAATATTTTAGGATATATATATATATATATATATATATATATATATATATATATATATATATATATATATATATATATATATATATTGTTTTTGTATTTTTTTTTTAATTTTGTTTTTGTTGGTTTTTCAAATTTTGTATTTTGTTTTTTTTAAAATATTTACAGCGAAGCGATTTTGAAAACATTTTTCAAGAAGATTCGAGAAGACGTTCTAACTCCTCAGGGGTTAGGCTTCGCATGCCAATTCGTTGAACTAAATAGTCAAACCGTTCTTTTGGAAGGGCTTTAGTAAATAGATCGGCAAGTTGGTAATCAGTTTATGTAACACCCCCTAATTTGAAATGCAGCTGCGGAATAGAAATTAGGGTGTTACGGTGAGGATCGAAGTCATAATGATAGAAACGACTCGAAGAGACGTTTTAAAAACATTATTTCATTTATAAATATTTGAAATATAATAGGTCCTTATCAGAGTATTATAAAAACTTGATGTTTTGAACTAAATCAAACATCATTTATTTTACATCATATTTGATAATAATTAAACATAATTTGAAGATTTTTGCCGCCCGTTCCATGCTTGCTTCCCCTGTCAAATACCTGAGATACATGCTTAAAAGTCAACAAAATTGTTGAGTGAAGTTATAGAGTTTGAATTTAATAATCATTTTGATACACAAGCAAGATTGTATTGAAAAATACAATCAGTTTGAAAACATTGATATTGCAGTTCATATATTGCACTAAGTCTCATGACACGCAAACGTTAACAAATACCTTAACGGCGGGTGTATATCAAATCAATGATACATTTTTGCCCTCGTGTAATAGGTGATTTGCCAGTTCCTATTTTTACTCAAATATAATTATCACGACTAATGCGGCTAACCACATGCATATGGCATTCCGTCAAGCATTAGTGGGACAGGCTGTCAAACCTTAAATAGATCTATTCATTATATTCGCGTTCACCGCAGTGATTAATGGTTCATGAATAAGGGTCTTTTGGCAATAGCTAACTTAGGCATATATCAGTCAGGAAAGCATACAGAAAATACTTGTGAATCTATTTATAGCATGTATCCCCCTCACGGAGTTTTGAAAATAATTAAATGTGAGGCTATGACTCACCTTGATTGATACTAAAAATGAAGAAAATAAAGTCGGATGAATTTTATGAAAACGGCTTCGAAACACAACCTGATAAATAAATTTATCTAAGAAATCGACCAAAAACTATTCGGTAACTTTAAAGAAAATAACGAATATTATATATTCGTTATGACGATTAAGTGATGTGTAGTGAAAATGTTGTGATATGCATGATATGACAAAATATGATTTTTAAAATTATCCATCGAAGTTTTTAATCATAACTAAAATCTTAATCTTTTTAAAATATCGTTATATATTATTAACGTTAAGTTAATAATGTATATACATATATATATATATAAATATAAATATAAATATAAATAACATTTAAACATAATATGAAAAAAATATAAAATAGATAAGAATGATAAATAAATTTAGTCTTTGTCTCCTTTTCCAAATTTTACCATTTTTACACTAACAATACTTGCGTTACACCGTTAGTCCTTTTTATATATTTTTCAACTATAGTCCTCTACTTTGTCCAAAAGTCAATACAAACCTTCTAATATTAATTTTTATCACATTTTAACCTTAGATTTCTGTATTTACAGGTTTAGTCCTTGATTTTCAATATTTACACATTTAGTCCTTCTAGGTGTCGTCGCGTTACATTTTTAGTCCAATTTTACAAAAATGATTATGGAACTTTTCTAAAATTTTCCGTAGCTTATTTATTAAGTATAAAGCTTATTTTAACTGCTTATTCATTTAAAAGCTTATGTTTATAGCTTATGGGCCTGGATCGAATAAACTTAAGGCCCGTTAAGATTTTTGGAGGCGAGGGCATGGAAAAAGTTTTGGGCTTGGCTTTGGACCATTTTTATGATTCTAAAAACATATCTTATAGGCCCAGTGGGCTTACGGATTTCAAAAGCTTAGTGGGCTTTAGTTAAGCCCACTCGACAAGAAATAAGTTTTTATAACAAATTTTAGTTTTGATATTCGGTTTATGTACATTCAAAATGGGTCGTTTAAGATGTCAAAACGTGATTATTTTTACATGTTGTCTACATGAAAACTTTAGTTTGCTAGGTGGTCTATGACGTCGTGAAAAGAGATGGTACCATTGTTAAACTAGTTTTTAAGTTATACGTTGTTTTAGTGGCATGGTTAAGTCGATGTGTAAACTTGAAACTTATCAAAATATTACTAAGTGTTATTCAATTGTTATATCGATGGATGTAGATTTAAAATGAATGCATGACATGATTAATACGTTACAACTAATGTGAATGGTGTGTGCTTCGTGATTCCTAAGCCATCCAAGATAGAGGCAAATCACGTTTCGTGTACTACTAACAATTATATACGTGAATCAAGTGTGCAAAGTGTAGTCGTACGAAACAAAGTATACAAAGTGCATGACAATATGATATCGTATGAAATGGATTTAGAACTAGTGCAAGAGACTTACAAACACTTTTAAAGTGATATTGAGTCGAGCTAGTTAGAAGAGGAACACAAGAATTCACGTCCAAGCTATATAACCCAAACGTTATATAATAATTTGAACCCGATTTCCTTTCTTTGCTCCCAATAATATACCAACGACTACTAAGTCTTTTGAAAACAGTTTGAAGGACGAATTTACTAAGTGAAAGAGTGTGTGAATGAATATGAGCTAATGCATGCATGTAGTTTATATATTACTTGAATATATAACACGTAAGTGAGTAAATTTCAATGTGAACTTCACACTCACTATTCCATGTCAGTGAACATAGCTCTTAGGTGTTTATTATATTGATTTTGAAAGAGTTGTGAGAGCATAAAATGAGGAGATTTGTTGGGTGATTCATGCCTATGTCGACCAAAGCATTTTCTCCATATACGATTCATTAAATCGTATACTACTTGAGTATACTTGATCATCCGTAACATTTGAGCATGAAATCATCCTAGAAATAATATTAGGAACATTTAGAAACAAACTAGATTCAAAACGGTTAAGTTTTGAATATAGTGTAATTCGATTTGGGTTTATTACGGTCGACTACTTTACCTCTTAAAAGCATATCAAAACTTAACGTAGAAACGTGAAAATCGACACACTAATAGTTGGCTAGTAGGTTAATGAGATGAGAAAATAAAATACGTACGTCGTGTGTAAGAATTAGAAATAAACGAGGCATTTTGGGGGATGCTTGAACTAGTCGATCGGATGAAATTTAGTTAAATTAGATTTTGGGCTTAGGTTTAGTGGGCTTAGGAATAGTAAAGGGTAGAGTGTGGGCCGAAGGTAATTAAGGGTCCGGTTGGCTAATTAGGTAATTAGTGAAATTTTTAATTATATTTAATAAATATAATTAGTATTAGGATTTAGGTTTAGGATTAAATAATAAGTTTAAGTTTCGTGTAACGTGTCGAGGATTAATTCCGCCATTTCGTGAATTATATTATTTTGTGAAAATCGCCAAAATAATATAATAAGAAAAATTTCAAATTTTTCCGAGAAAATGGGAATTAGAAACGATAACGAAAGATTATATATTTATTAACGATTTAATTACAAGAAATTTTTACAGGGTTCTACAGTTTAAACGAAAAATAATTCAACAGTACCCTCTTCTACGTGCTCTTTGATGAAATGGTAGCGGACTTTGATTTGCTTCGTCTTTGAGTGTTGTACGGTATTGCACGAGATGGCTATGGCACTTTTTGAGTCACAATACATAGGTATTCTGTCAAAAGTAAAGCCATAATCTGTGAGCTGTTTCCTCATCCAAAGAACTTGGGCACAACACGCAGATAGAAACACATACTCGGCTTTGGCGGTTGATAGCGCAGTACAATCCTGTTTCTTTGACGAACAGCTTACTAGCTTTTCACCAAAAAATTGTGCTCCACCAGATGTACTCTTTGCTGAAACTTGATCACCGGCATGGTCGGCATCTGAAAATGCTGTTAGATTAAACCCCGAATCCTTCGAATACCAAAGTCCCATGTTAATGGTGCTTCTTAGGTACCGAAAGATCCGTTTAACCTCTTTGAGGTGTTGTTCGGTAGGCTTTGCCTGAAACCGTGCTAACAAACAAACAGCAAATTGAATATCGGGTCGACTAGCAGTTAGGTACATGAGAGAACCGATCATGCTCTGATATTTCTTCAGATCGATGGGTTTCCCAAACAAATCAGCACCTATTTTTGGTGAAGTGACCATTGGTGTACCAACAGAATCACAGTTTTCCATTCCATGTTTTTCAAAATCTCTATTGTATATTTAGCTTGATTGATAAAAATACCACGTGGGGATTGATATATTTGTAAACCAAGAAAGAATTTTAGTTCCCCCATCATGGACATTTCAAATTTGCTTTTCATGAGATTTTCAAAATGTTTTGAATGGTTAGGATTGGTTGATCCAAAAATAATGTCGTCCACATAAATTTGAACGATCAAAATGTCATCATTGATTTTTTTGGTAAACAAGGTGTCATCAACCGTTCCTTTTGTGAAATTGTTTTTGAGCAAGAAAGATGATAGTTCGTCATACCACGCTCTTGGAGCTTGTTTTAAACCATAAATGGCTTTCTTAAGCTTGTAGACGTAGTCTGGATGATCTTTGTCAACGAATCCTTCTGGCTGACTCACATACACTTCTTCTTTCAAAGTTCCATTCAAGAAAGCTGTTTTAATGTCCATCTGATAGACTGTGATGTTTTTGTGAGCTGCATAGGCTAAGAAGATCCGGACTGCTTCAAGTCTAGCTACAGGCGCGAATGATTCTTCGAAATCTATCCCTTCATCTTATGGATAACCTTTAGCCACGAGATGAGCTTTGTTGTGAATAACAGTCATTTCCTCATCCAGTTTATTCTTCCACAACCACTTGAGATCAAGAACACCTATATCAAGTGGTCGTTCAACTAGTTCCCAACTATCATGTAACTGGTATTGAAGAATTCCTTCCTGCATTGCTTCTATCCAAGGGTTTTCTTCCATTGCTTCCCAAATGTTCTTTGGTTCTTTGAGGCTGATTGAGCAAATGTAAATGCACAATTCTAGATCAGTGGCAAGTTATATCCTTGTCTGAACTGGCTTTGAAGGTTCACCAATAACATGTTCTATTGGATGGTCTTTTGTCCATTGAAACGTAGAAGGGTACCCTGGGTTTAACGTATGTGGGTTAGATGGTTCTTGTAACCTTGAAGAAGATTTAGCAGAGTCTGTTGCAAATGGGTTTTCAAATACTTCTTCTTCTTCTAACGCAACATCGTTTGAATTATTTGTTGGTTCTTCTTGAAAATTAGTGTTTTGATTTTGCTCGTCAACTCTTGGTAGAACAGTTTCAAGAACTAGAGTTGCTGGAATAGATGTAGACGATGTTGAGGTAGTTGGTACTTCAGCTTCGACAATTGTAGATGCATCTTGTGGTGGTGGTAGATGATTTTGAGCGGGTGCAGCAGAATGTAGTTGAGATGCATTTGTCGAAGTTCCACCATAGTATTCATCAAACATTAACTCGAAGAAATTTTCCAGTTCTTGTTATGAAGGTTTTTCAGTGTTTGTTAATTGAGCTCCTTTAGGTACGAGTCCTGAAATGATGTGTCCAGAAGGCTGCTGGTTTGGTGCGGGTCCTAATCTGTTTTGATTAGAAGTCATCAAATTAAGCGCGGGTTCTAGAGCGAGTCTCTCAGAAGCCATCTGTGAAATCTCGTCAAACTTCACATTCATCGTCTCCATTATCCTTTTTGTTCTTCTATTATACACCCTGAATGCCTTCGAGTTTTCTGAGTATCCGATGAAGATTCCAATATCACCCTTAGCTTTCAGCTTCCCTAGATCTTCTCTGTCATTCGTCGGATAGCACAAAGCGCCAAACACGTGAAGGTAAGAGATGTCAGGTTTACGGTTGTTCACTAGCTCATATTGGGTTTTATTGAATCTTGGATGTACTAGGGATCGGTTCTCAGTGAAACAAGCAGTGGCAACAGCATCAGCCCATAAGAATAGTGGTGCACTAGAATAAATCAGCATTGTGCGAGCATCTTCCACAAGAGTTCGATTTCTTCTTTCAACTACCCCATTCTGCTGTGGAGTTCTAACAACTGATGTTTGGTGAGTGATTCTCACATCTTCAAAGTAGGTTCTTAACTCCTGATTTGTGAATTCTGTGCCATTATCTGTTCTTACAATCCTTACTGGAGCTTGAAGTAGAACTTGGATACGCTTCAGAAAGGTAATGATGGTACCTGGTGCTTCGTCTTTTGATCTCAGAAACTTTACCCATGTATATCTTGAATAATCATCAACAATCACAAGAATATACTTCTTACCATTAATGCTTTCAACTCTCATTGGGCCACATAAGTCCATGTGCAACATATGTAACCTTGCGTCCGAACTAGGTACGGTTTTGGGTTTATATGATGCTCTTTTGCTTTTTCCTTGTTCACATGATGGACATAGGTGTTCCTCGGTGTATTTGAACTTAGGAAGTCCAGTGATGATGTTGTCTTTGGCTAATTTGTTGATCGTGCCGAAATTGAGATGGGATAATCTTCTATGCCACAGCCAGGACTTAGTTTCGATTGCCCTTGTCATAAGACAAATTGGAGATGTAGAAACCATTTGGTTGATGTCGATAGCATACAAGTTTGTACCACGATTACTAGTTAAGAGATCATCACCAACCAAATTTCGTATAAAAACCGTGTTTCTCCTGAATGCAACTTCTAAATCAGCATCACAAAACTGCCCAACTGAAAACAAATTGTATCCCAACCCTTCGACGTAGTAAACTCGAGTGATCAAAAAATTCCCAAACCGAAGATCTCCATAACCCAGAATAGCTGCTACATGATCATTTCCAAAGCGTACAGTTCCCATGAATTTCTAGACAAAATTGATCAACAGCTTTAGATTCCCGGTCATGTGCTTGGAGCAACCCGAGTCGACGATCCAAAGACATATTTCGATAACCTGTGAAGAACAGAAGAGTTTGTATTTGGAAACCGTTTTGAATTTGGTTCCATTTGGTTAGGGGGAAAATCCGAATCACATTCATAGAAGGTATCTACTTGTCCATTTTGAACAACTTTCAATTTGCCATCCTGAAGAATGAATTCTCTACCCGTTGGTTTCCACATACAATACTTAAGGTAGTTCCTAGGCATATGACTACTAGTGGTAGACCTAAAGCGTGCAACTAATCTTTCTATAGATCTAGATCTAGCACTAGTTCCTTTTGGAACATACTTCTGTTCAGGCGTAACATTCACATTTTTAGAAACACATTCATCATGGACATCATTAATTAAGCATTTCTTGCATATTAAACAAACAGAGTCATTACATGTATTAGAACCAGTAGTTTCGACATTACATTCAGATGAAATATGTCTCTTATTACAAAGCGATAAATTCCTAGGGTGTTCTTCTACTTCTTCAACTTTATTCTTGCTACTGCTCGTAGAGGCAGGCGAGACTCTATTGTTCCTTGTATTGCTCCTAGGCTTTAGTTTGCTGCTCCTAGAGGTGCTTTCTAATCCTGTAGAAGGTGAGGCACACGCGTTAGGATTTATATTGTTGTCCTTTTTAGCATCACTAGACTCTTTAGAATTATCCTTCTTGCACGCATTTGTCTTAGATGTTGAGGCAGACGCACTAGTGGGACTAATCCTAAAAAGGCCAGGTGCTATCACTTTTAGTGTTTCGACAACCACTTTTCCATTATCAATCTTTTCATTTTCACATTGCTTGGGCAAGGGTGTTGGAGTGACTAGTTTTGTCAAATCCTTTTTCTCATCGACTTTTAGAGCAAACCGTGAAATTGACATTTTTGGTTTGTTAACCGTGTTTGAAACATTTGGTTTCTCCGAAGTCGATGTTTTTACAAACTTAGCTTCCTCACCCTTTCCTTTTTGACTTTCAAGCTAAGCCCTCAAAAGATCATTTTGCTCTTTCATGTTCATTAAGGCATGCTCATATGACATTTTGTCATACTTGCATTCCTCTCTTTTTCGATCAAGTTGTTTAAAATATGACACATTTTCTTTTTCAAGCTTTATAAGAGCATTTTCATATTTTGAAACAATTTCGGAGGTCTCAGCTCTCAGTCTTTCATCATCATGAACAGAATATGTTTGTAAAATGATGGACATAATATCCGTAGACAGAACAGCTTCGAAGAGAGAATCATTTAGATTTTCCAAAACATTGATTTGCTCAAAAGATTCATTAGCTTCTTTATCAGAGATTTGTGGTCTGTGACGAAGTCAGCTGTTTCTTTAAAAAATGTTTGTTCAAAATGAATTACACGAGCATGAATGTTATTAATTTGAGGAGCAGACTCACTTTCAAGAATCTTTTTAAGCTGTAAATGAACCGTGGAATTCCAGTTGATCTCATTAAGTCTCATTTTAGATTCTAAAGTCATTTTAAGTTGCCCAACTCTGGTTTTAATATCATCAAGATATCCTCTTGCAGCACTTGTGTTAAAAGTGTTGTTCGAGGAAATCTGTTCCATGTTAGAAATCGATTTGGAAGCAACTACTTTCTTAGAAAACATTTTTGAGAATGGTCGTTTTATGGAAAACACTGATGGTTCTTTTTGTGGAACAAAAGTAATTCTCAAAAGTTTGTTCAATTTGTTGTAATCAATGGGTTTCAAAACCTTTTGTTTCATTTTAGTTATGCTCTCTTCGACAAGTTCCATCATTTGCACAGAATCCCGAATGACGGGCGGATCATGTTTGGTGTAAATCACATTACCATTATACAAAACATTATGTTCTTGCTGAGCTTTCTTGAGAGTACAAGGAGTTGTGCTACCAAGAACCATTTTATTTTTCGTATGGTAAATCGGATTGGTTTGATTTGAAATCATTTTCATTGTTTGACTTGACTGACCCGACTTAACCACTAATTCTTTTAGATGTGCAATCATGTGTTCTGACTCAATGATTTCGTCCAAAAGTTTATCTTCTTTCTTTGCAAAATCCTTTTTCAACTCATCCCTTTTTTTTCAAGATTGGTATAAGCTGTTTTATGTTTTGAAAGTTGGTTTGTTAACTCAGAAATTTCTTGTTTTAAAGAGTTAATGGTTTTTGTTGAACTTATTTCAAGATTAGCAAACTTGTTTTTCCGTTCCCTATCTTTAACAAGTAACTTCTTATAACTTATTTCAAGTTCTGACTCGCATTCTTTGTGAATTTGAAAACTTTTTGCATTTTCCTTGTATCTCTCAAGCTCAGTGGTCAATTTCTCATTCGCGGCCTTAACATCGCGATTGACCTTTTTCACTTTCTCGATTTCAATACCACAATTATTTAATAATGATTCAAATAAAGCACGTGTTTCCTCATCATTCTCAGCATGCTGTGAAACGAAGCCTCCATTATGATTCATATCTGGAGTTGCTGAAGAAGTATTTCTACTACTTGGCGTGTCCAGGTATGTATCATAAGTGGGTGCTATCTTCTTAGAATGTTGTTCCTCATGAGGAGACATATCAAATATATCATTATTGTGACATGTGTTGAAGTTTGATACCTCAGATGGTGCATTGGTGTCATAAACAGGAAGTGTGTCAGAATCCGTTTCATACTTAGCTTCCGGAAGATTTGCCATGAATATGCAGTTCGCATCGATATCCTCTCGTTCTTCCATGTCATCCATAAGAGCCATAAAATCATTTTCCTCTGCATTCAACTGAAACCCTGCCTTTTCCTTTTGTGCCAACGGCACTGCTTTCTGCAAGTACTCTAGATCCCTTTTGTTCGGCTTAGTAGGACAGTTCCTAGCCATATGACCTACACCCTGACAGTTGAAACACTTTACCGGATTACCCTGATTCACATTTCCCTGATTCCCAACAACTGGAGCTGCAACATTCCTATTCTGATTACCCATTGCCTGATTACCAACATTCTGACCCCTCTGATTTCTAACAAACTGACCCATCTGATTCCCTGCATACTGACCATACTGATTCCCTACATACTGACCTGCATTCTTCATATTCTGATTACCCATGTGAAATCGAGTAGCATATCCTTGCTGATTCCCATAAACTCCAACCATTTGGCCTCGATTGCCTATGTTGAAACTCGGCTGAGCAATCTGCTTGTTGCGAGTGTTCGATGAAATCCTTTGGTTGTTTTTTGTTGGTGTAGAATAACGTCCTTGGAATGCCTTTGTCAGAAAAACAAACGCTTGTGTCAAGGCTGCAGGAGCTTCATCATTGTCAGTGAATTCCGGTTCTTGGAATTCTGGGTATTGCTGTTTGTGGAATAACTTGTTGTTTCTGTGAGTAGAATTGTTGTTGGTAGACAGGTTTTGGTTGTTGAATGTAGGATGGTTGCATGTAGTTGTGAGTGGAAGATGATGATGGTTGTTGTTGTATGTTCACTGGTAAAGGTGTTGGTGTATTAGCCATTAATGCGAGAGGATCATGTTTTTTAGCAAGTAATTCAGCCCTTACTTCATCAGCTTCAGCTTGATTTTGCTTCAAGAAATCGTACAACTGATCATAAGTCACTTCATGCAAATTCTTTGTCTGATACACAATAGTGACGTATCTTCCCCATTCTGGTTGTAACTCATTCAGAAAATTGGTGTTGTTAGCAATGTTTGTCTTACTGAGGTTGTGTCGTGATAAATCATTCATGATCTTACAGAACCTGAGGTAGTACGACTCTATGGATTCACCAGGAATTGAAGTAAACTTACAAAGTTCCTTGAGCAATTGTGTTTCCATTTCCTGTTTCCCGATGTCTGTCCCATACATTAATCTCTTAACTCTTTCCCAGACAGCATGAGCACTTACTTCACTATCAACAGTAGCATAAGTGGTTTCAGGTAAACCAAGAACAATGTAGTGAAATGCCTGATCATCAGCTGCAATCTGTTGTCTGTCTTGCTCAGTGTACTCAGTCTCATTCTGATCTCTGTAGAAAGGTTGCATTGGTGGGGTTCCATTTGGATCTCCAGGGTCAAGTACTTGTATTGGTTTGAAGGGTCCATCCACAATGGATTTGATAAGAAGTTTTCCATTTGGTTTGCTCTTAAGATAGCGCATCATACGACTAGCCCACTGTGAATATCCACCCTTTGACAGCATGGGAGGTCGGTTTTCGGCACCGTCTGCATGAATGTCTTGCTGAGTTGCCATTGATAAATGATAAAGTTGATCTTGGATCGATTAAATGAAGTAGGAGTTATGTTTAGTGTAAGTTGATGCAAGTTTTTATGGTGAAAAATTTGATCTGAAACCTTAAAACCTCAATAACTTCCGTCCGGAGTGGAATTGGGCCTCGAAGCTTGGCTTGAATGATCTTTAGATGGTTCAACGTGTCCTTCTTCTCGGTCTCACGGTCGTTTTGACAGCAAATTCGTCGAAAACGGAGTTACGGTTCAAAAGTTATGGTCGTTTGAAGTTTGGTTGTCAAAAGTCAAATTTTTATGCGTAAACCCTGAACTTATGCGTAAACAGTGAATCTTACGCTTAACTTAGAATCTTATGGTTAACTTCAAATCTTACGCGTAACTTGGATCTTATGCGTAAGCTTAAGGTTATGCGTAAAGAGTAAGGTTAAGCGTAAACACAAAGTTTATGCGTAAACTTGAACTTTACGCGTAAGCTATAACTTGTGTGTAAGATATGGTTTATGCGTAAGGTTAAAGAACCAAACAAATCTCTCAAACTTGTCCAAGCTTGAAAGATATCCCGTGTCGAAGTATTCCACTAACTTGTCCAAGCTAGGAAAGTACTGAGTAAATCTTCTGCGTAGATCTTATGCGTAGGATCCAACCTTTTGCGTAAAATCCAATGTTAGGCGTAGAATTTATGCAAAGACTTCAATCTTACGCGTAAAACTCCAACTTATGCGTAGAAACAGACTTAAGCGTAGGATCTTATGCGTAGAAATTCAACTTAGGCGTAGGATTCCAATCTTTTGCGTAGGAAAAGGGTTTTTTGCCAAAACTTAAGCGTAGGAATCCAAGTTATGCGTAGAAAAGAGGTTTTTTGCTAAAACTCACGCGTAAACAGTACTATTTGTACTATTTCTGCCAAAACGTTGGATAATGCTTGTACTATTACGCGTAGAGTGACCAATCAGCTCAAAAATACGATTTTTTCCAACCAAAACACTTTTTCCACTTGTTTCTTTTGATCAAATCTCTTCCAAAACACTTAGAATCACTAAAACTTCAATAAAGACAACAACTTTAACACCAAAACTCTTAAAAATCAAGACTTTTTAAAGAAAAGCCCACGTTTTTTTATGAAAAAACGCAACTTAAAAGAAAAAAAACTTGATGAAAACGATTTCCACACACTCCTAAATCATTTTTAGGCGATTGATACCACTTGTAGGACCTTAAATCTATCAACTTTAACACAAATATGACAAGTAAATGAAGTAAAGATGGTGACTTGATTGTATGTGGCGTTAATATGAAAAAAAGAGATAAAGATGAAGAGAACTTTTATTAAGAAGAGGCACACTTAATACACACACAAGTACACACCTCAAATGAGCCTTTGAGGTGTTTATATAGTACATGAGAGATGATGCCCTAAAGGCTTTCTATGGGCTTGGGCTTGGACTTGGATTACATAAAACATTACATGGCTTACTAACTTAACTCTTAACATATTAGCTTTACTAAGTCCATAGCCCAAACTCTATTACTACTACACGACATACAAGTTCTTTCTATGAGAATGACCATCACTTCTCTATAACATACATATGTATTAGTTGTTTATGAAAAAGATTATAGATACTTAGGAAAGTATTGTAAGCCAACTAGGACTCCTTGGTGTATAAAAGGAGGTCCTAGGGTATAGAGTTATATACGAATTTTATATTTACAATTTTATTGTATTTGAATTTGTTTTGATATATATTGATTTCTTAAATGTGACTAAAAGATGTATATAGTCACACTTATTATCAGTTTTGGTCACTATTTACTTTAGTCGTTGTGTGACTAAATGTTATAGAAGGCCACACAAACATAAAATTCACGTGGCCATTGGATAATCTATAATCACACAAAATACACATTTCTTCACTTTAAATAGCATACGACCACACTTATTAGCACTTTTTGCCACTGTTTCCTAAATTGTATGTGACTATATACCTAAAACAAACATGATTTGTGTTACTAAATATTACAAAAGGCCACACAAACATAAAATTCACGTGGCCATTGGATGATCAATAGTCACACAAAATACACATTTCTTCACTTTAAACAGCATATGGTCACACTTATTAACACTTTTGGTCACTGTTTGATTAATGGTGTGTGACTAAATACCCAAAACAAACATGCTTTGTGTGACTAAATATTACAAAAGGCCACACAAACATAAAATTCATGTGGCCATTGGATGATCAATAGTCACACAAAATACACATTTCTTCACTTTAAACAACATATGGTCACACTTATTTACACTTTTGGCCACTGTTTGCTAAATGGTATGTGACTAAATACCCAAAACAAACATGCTTTGTGTGACTAAATATTACAAAAGGCCTGATGAGTGTCTAAAAGCTCATCATTTCTATCACATTTAGACTGCAAAAACATATGAAAACATACAGATTTGCCTCATAATACAGGAAATATCATCAAAATGTGTTTTTAGGTGTTAAAGTGCAAAAGGGATGAAAACTGATGAAAAACATACAAAATATTAATAATTTACAGTTTCAGTCCCTGAACTTTGATAAATTGGCAAAACTAGTCCCTAGTCAATCAAAACTTGTACAAATATCATTTTAGGTCCTTGGGATTCACAAGTTGTTCAAAATAATCCTTTGAAGTTAAAAATCATAAAATTACAACTTTAGTCCCTCAACTTTGCAAAACTGTCAAAAATGGTCCTTGGGGTTTTAAAATTGGAAATTAATCAAAATAAACCTTGTACTATTCATGATTGACATAATTGGTCCTTATGAGAAAAGTTTTAAGAAATTACAAGTTTGGTCCTTGGAGTTTTTAAATTGGCAGATTTGGTCCCTAAGGTTTAAAACAATGAAATTTATACTTGTGGTCCTTGTACTAATGGTTAATTGCAGGTTTAGTCCTTATTTGAAGTTTGGGAAAATTACATATCAGGTCCCTAAGGAATGCAGAAATGACAAATTTGGTCCTTGTAATTTCTATATAACCAAACGGACCCTTGTTATTACTAAAACCCAAAAAACCAAATCCAATACAAACCCCAGATCCAGTCCAATCCAGTTACAAACTTGGGCCCAAAAACACACCAGCCCACCCCCTTTGTTAAATAAATAAAACAAACCAAACGTACCCCCGTTTCCCTCTTCGTCTTCCACCTCACACCCCAACCTGTAACTCCACCTCTTCACCACCACCTCACCCCTTCCAGCTCACTACCTACTCTCACCCACTCCTCCACCACCTCTGCCACTACTACCCCCCCACAATTAATGCATTCCCACCCCATTTTCACCCCAAAACCACCCTTACCCACGGTTTTGAGCAAAACTACCCCAACTTGGTCTAAACTTCACCAAACGTGTCCCTCCACCTCATGCTACCTCCCAAGAATCTTTAATTGCTCTCAAACCGCCTCAATTCCACGTGGTGCGTTTTGGTGCCAAAACTGATTTAAATGGTTGGGATGAGTTTGACTCAATCAATGGATATGATTTGAAGTGGGAAAGTATCTGGAAGCTAGTGTGAAGAAAAAAAGTGATAAATACAGAAGAAAGAGAGAAGAAGAAGATATCATAATTTGTACTCTAGTTTATGATCAATCGTAGTTAATCAAAATAGTTTGTATCACTAGTGTATCTGTCATTTACTTTTCTCAGATGTTAATTACCTTTGCTAAAGTGTAATAAACAATCTTGGTTACTCAGTTTCAATCTATCTTTAAGTTTTCAAGAATTTCAATTTCGTACCATTTACTTTTAAGTCACTTTAATTCTGTTGATACTTGTTGATTAGAGGACCCTAACAAACACTACTTAGCTCTTTGTAGGCTATTGCAAGCTTGTAGAAACTCTCAACCAGCAATAATCAATAAAAAAGGAAAACACCAAAAAGAAATCAAATAATTAGGAAATAAACTAGAAGAATCTGTGAGGAAGCTTGGAGCAAAGTGTATTCTGGATTGCTTTGGTATTAGAGCTTAGTGGTAAGCATATAGGATTGGTTCTCAGTTCTTGGTTCTCAGTTGTGCCTTGGATTCAAGTTGTAAGCTAATTTCTTGAATTTTTGAAAATTTTCTGTTCTTGTTCTTATTTCACTATAATCTTTTCTGTTTCATGCTTAGTTGTTAGTAGTTAGTGAATTTATAGAATAAAATTGTTAGTTTGTGTTTTGGAAATCATAGTTGCTAGTTGTTAAAAGTTAGACAGTCAAAATAGTGTACTAGTGATTCATAGTTAATAGTTGTTAAATACTGTGTAATTGTGTTTATCTAATCTCATATCATCATAATCAAGTGTTAGGATTCAATTTCATGGTCTAAATTAGTGTAATACAACACTAATAAAAAAACAGTCCTTGCTAAGGTGTGTTTAGATCAAGCTGTTTCACTGGTTTTAGGCCTGTTATTGCTACTAGTTCTTGTTGCTGCATGTTTGTTTAGGTTTATAGAGTTCATATCAATCATAATATTTAGATCTCATTAGTGTAAAAGTCAAAATAGGTTGTAATCTAATCTAGCTGTTTAACTGTTAGTATAATCAGTCCTATAATCACCATATTAGCTTAGAACTTTGTAACCTAGCTTATTTTCAACTTATTATAGCTTAATACAACTTAAGTAATCAGTAAATTAGGATCAAAGCTCAGCTAAGTCAACTTAGTCTTATTAATTAAAAAGTCAATTTGCAGCTTACATGTTTTTTTGAATTAACCTTTGAATTTCACTGTGAGTTTGTTAATTGAGATTAGGACTTGAGCTTGTAGGTTTATATTCTCTTGTTGCTGTTCTACATGTTACTATTTTTGATAATTTTTATGCTAGCTGATTAAGAGCTTAAATTGTGCTTAACTTTTAGTGATTCTTCACAAGCCTCCCCTGTACACAGATTTGACACCCACTTTCACAAGCTTGCACAAGCTTGATTAGTGAGTATTAGCCTGAGTATTTTGGTTGTTTGTGATACCCTTGTGGCTAGTTGCTTGAGTGAGTGCTTATTTGCCTATAACTGCTTATCTGGTTTGCTTAATCTTGCTTAATTTGTGCTAGAATATCAAACAACTCACTGAGCATTCAGTGAAATCATCAATATTCACAAGCTCATCATAAGCTCATCACTGAGCTTTAGCTTGTGATCAAAGGCTCTTTAAGAAGCTAAGCAACCATTCTTCAAAGTTCAAAGCTTATATCTCATTTTCAAAAGCTTTTAATAGGGCTGCATCAAGCTTAAAATTTGTCCCATACACTGAGTGTACTGACTTGTCAGTTCATTCAACCCAATCTTCATAAGCTTTTCAAAAGCTAATTAGTGGTCCCCACTGATCAAGCTTTGACTTTTTGGAATCCTCACTAGCCCATCTTCACATTCCAACATTCATTTTGCCATTTTTAGCTTATTATATAAGCTCAATTTGACCATTTGGTTGACTGTCAGGGTTGTTTGGATCTCAGATTTATTGGATTTACTCATATGCTTATAACAAGCTCATAGCTTAATCCAGTGAACACACTTGATCATATTTGTTAATATACTATATATACACAGTACTTATATTTTGTTTCCTTCCTTAAGCTTGTTTTAAAGCTTTTACCAAGTTTTCAAGCTTATTTCACTCACTTAGTTAACTGAGTGAATCAGATAGGACCCCTCACTTCATAAGCTCTTTCTGAGCTCACCAGTGGGTCCCACACCTCCAATCTTGATTCTCCCAACCCCCCTCCTACCAGGGTTGAAGTTTTTACCCTTTGTTTGGCCTAGATCATAGTGGACCCCACTTGGTTTTACCTCACAAAGTTGTCCCATTTTCTGTCTCAGAATCCAATAAGCAAAGTGCTTATTTGTGTTTTGTGGCTTATTCAAGCTACTTATTTGGTTGAATCCTATTAAATATTGTTCAAACAACTCAGAGGAACCATAATCTACCCTAGTGGACCCCACATAAGCTCATTTGAGCTTATTTCCTTAAAAAGTCAAACTTGGTCAACTGTTTGAGCAAATAAGCACTCACAGTGCTTATTCTTGGTTTCCAAGTTAGTTGTTTTTGTAATAATTTCTTATTTTAAGTATTTTAATAGTTTTATAAAAGAAAAACCCGAAAAAGCCAAACTTACTTATAGTGATAGCTTCTATTTAATAGAAACTATCTATTTAATTTTCTTTTTAGCTTATTTATAAGCACTTCTGTAATTTTGATATTTTTATTAAATCTCTTTTATATTAAAGTACTTTTATAAATTTTTCTAGATTTTTCTTTTGTCATCTAGTAATATTTAGAATTAATACTAGTTTAATTAATTAATAATTAATATTAAATAACTAAATAGCATAATTATATTTTATTAAGTACCACATAGTTTTTATAATTTTTCTAGCTTTTATATAAGTTATAGTATTTTTCTAGAATTTTTACTGTTCATATTCTAGTATTTATAATTAAATTAGTTTAATCAGTTAATTAATAATCAAATAATAATTAATTAATAATAAATAGATAAATAGTGTAATAAATATAATTTTAGTTTTAAAATTTCTTTTATAATATTTTAGATTTTTCTAAGTTTTTATTTTATTTGTCTAAGCCTTATTTTAGTTTTCTTATTATTTAGGTATTTAATAAATACTATTAAATAGTAATTAATTAATAATAAATAATATATAAGTTAAATAAATAATTTTCTTTTTCTAATAATTTTCTTTTATTCTTAGGATCTCAAAAATATAAATTTTACATTTGTGGGATTTATATTGATCACTTTTCACTTTTATTTTTGTACGTTTACGTTTAATTTAATTTAAACGTACGTTTTTAATACGTTTTACGTTTCTAGGGTTTTTGATCATACTTATTAGTTGATATAACTCATTTGAGTTATTTATACTTTTAGTATTGTGACAAATCATTTATAACCCTATTCCTGATCAACCAAACTATATCACACATTCGTTCAATCACAGGATATCACACCTCGTTGGGAAATTAACGACCCGGGGATATAACTGTACTACCTTGGATTATTGTATTTGCCTCTTTCTAGTTTGACTTGTAGAGTTGACCATTCACAAGTGGTTAACTAAATAAGTAGACTGTTTTCTGGCGAATCAATTTTTGGCGCCGCTGCCGGGGAGGTTGTGCTGCGTTGAACGTATCAGTTTGATTGATTATCTATCCCTTGTATTTATATTATATATAATATCATATTTTAATCTTCCATAAACAATATAAAATACAAAAATATTTTCTTTTTCTTTCTATATATATATAAAAGATAAATAATCACAAAAATACTCTTCGCAACCCTCCTGAGTTTCCTTTTCTTCAAGGATCCTTAGACGCGTCTTAGTGCATGCGCACTCGTTCTTCAAGGTCATCAAGTCCTCTTCGTGAGCTTGTAGCCATACCTCGAAGAAGTCGTAGACGTTCTGCTCCCTCAGTCGTACCCGAGATACGTACTAAGCCAAAAATTCCAGTCAAAATGACAGAAGAACAAACAATGAATGAACTTCTCCAGGCACCCACCGATGGGTACGGAGATGCCATTGTTGTTCCAGCCATCGTAGCTGAGAACTTTGAGCTTAAAACAGGGTTAATAAACCTAGTGACAGCACGTCAATTCTATGGTTTTGATAGGGACGATCCTCACTATCACATTCGGTGGTTCAATAAAATCACATCCACCTTGAAATGTAAAAACGTCCCTGAGGATGCAATAAAACTTCTTCTTTTCCCATTTTCCCTCGATGGGCCCGCCAGGATCTGGCTTGACAAACAACCCCCTAAGTCGATTGAAACGCGGGAAGATTTAGTACAGAAGTTTGTGCATAAATTCTATCCTCCTTCAAAAACCACGAATCTCCGGAATGAAATCATGAAATTCACACAACTTTTTGATGAAACATTCAGTGAATCATGGGATCGTTTTAAGGAAATGCTACGCAACTGTCCTCATCATGGATTTTCTGAGTTGATATATCTGGATACTTTCTATAATGGCATAAGACAAGCTGATCAAGATTCTCTTAATTCCTCCGCGGGAGGTAATTTTTTGAATCGAACAACAAAGGATGCTTTAGCCATTATAGAGAACAAAGCTGAGGTCCGTACCTCAAGAAACAAACCAGTTGCTCCCAAGGCAAGTGATTCACCTTTTACTTCATCTCCCATGACTCAAACTGTTGACAATACTCAGTTTGCTCAACTCATGGATGCTCTTAAAAATTTGACTCTTAACCAAAAGAAAGAGCCATCTACACGTGCTGAAGTCAAAAAGATTGAACCATGTGTCACTTGTGGTGGTCCTCATGCATACTACAACTGTACCGCCACCGATGGCAATGCATTTGAAGTTGATGCTCTAGCCGGTAATTTCAATCAAGGAGGTAACCAATACCATCCTCAAGCTGAAACAAATTACCGTGCTAATAACCAAGAGGGACCATCAGGATCATATCAACCCAACAATTCAAATAGGTCTAATCCTAATCAGCCAAGAGGGCATAATAACCAAAATCAATATCGTGCTCAGAACAATCAAATTGTTCCTGTTCAATACCCTCCCTATAAAGGGAATTCAAATTCTAATCAAGGGTATTCAGCTCCTAATAATCAAATGGTTTCGTTCCAAGAATCTCAATCTGCTGAACTAGCTAGCCACATCAAGGCTACTGATGCTAAAATGAGAGTGGTTCAAAACCAAATCTCCAATTTGAAGAATGAATTTGATTCTTCAATTGCGAAGAACAATCATGAGCTGAAGAACGATCTTAAGAGTATGATATCTGATTTGGTGAAACAACTCGTTCCACCTTCCACCTCGGGAAGTCTCCCGAGTAATACTGTTGCGAATCCTAGGGGTGAACTCAAAGCTGTCACTATTCATAGTGACAAAAATGGACCAACCAATGAAAGTACTCATTACGTCCAAACCACGGTTGTCCAAAACTCTACACCCCCAATTACTCCTACATCATCAAAAATAGATCCCACTCTTTCACGATTCACGGTTAAAAGTTTGTCAAGCAACCTTTATGACCAAAGGGCAGCTATGACTTATTCTCATATGCTTAATGCTTCCCGAAAGAGTGTACTTTACGATAGTGATGATGAGGAGGATTCCAACATCATCAAAGCTATCACCACTCGTAGTGGTGCTGCTTATGAGGGACCCTCTACTCCTATTCCACCACCGTTATACGATGTGGAAAAAGAGAACGAGGTTGCCAAGGACCAGGTGCAAACTCCAAGCCCACGAAGTACCGCACACGTCCAACCGCAAGTTGTCCCTCGAAAGAAAACCAAATCAGGAGTTGTCTTTGAGACTGATGAAACTCCTGAGCCTACTATCCCCAAATCCAAACCTTTTAAGCCTACCCTTCCTTACCCTTCACGCTTGAATGAGCAAGAGCACCGCGAGAGGTCTAATTACCAAACGGACAAACTCTTGCAAATCTTTAAAGATTTGCAATTTGACATAAGTCTTGCGGATGCTGTAATCTTGATGCCCAAGTTTGCATCAACAATCAAACAGTTGTTAAACGACAAGGAAAAACTGGTTGAATTGGCAAAAACTTCTCTAAATGATAACTGCTCTGCAGTTATCTTAAAGAAGCTTCCTGAGAAGCTTGGAGATCCTGGGAAATTTATCTTACCTTGTGAATTCCCAGGAATGGTTGCATGCAACGCCTTGGCCGATCTGGGCGCCAGCATCAACCTGATGCCTAATTCAGTATGGAAGAAACTTTCTCTTCCTAAACTTACCCCTACCTGCATGACTCTTGAGCTTGCAGATCGTTCCGTATCTATGCCCCTCCGTATTGCCGAGGACGTATTTATGAAAGTAGGGAAATTCCATTTTCCAGCTGACTTTGTGGTTGTTGAATTCAATGCTGATCCTAGGATTCCTCTCACTCTTGGACGAGGATTCCTAAGAACGGGCCATGCTCTTATAGATGTATTTGAGCGTAAGATCACATTGCGTATGGGTCATGAGGCTATTACCTTTAACCATGATCAAACTTCGAGGTACTCCTCAAACTATAATTCTGAATCGGTTAACCGAATCGATGTCATTGATGTTGCCTCACAGGAGTATTCTCAAGAAAATCTTGGTTATGTTCATGATTTGGTGAGTGGTGATCCCACTCCATCTTCTCATTCCATCATTCCCGACTCTTCCACTTCCTTAACTCTGGTTGAGAAAAGTGGTCCTATTTGGGATGTAGATGATACTGAGAGTAATCAGGAGGGAGATATTCTTCTCCTTGAGGAATTGCTAAGTAATGATCCAATTTCCCCTCCTCCACTAAAAGAACTCCATAATGATCCCATATGGGATGAAGATGACACTGAGAGTGATATCTTAGCTGACTCTTCATCTTTCCTCACTCTGGTTGAGGAAAGTGATTCTATTATGGATAAGATGGGTGATTATATCAATTTGGATTCATTTATTCCTGGAATACATGATTCTGAGATTGATCAGGAGGGAGAGATTAATGATCTTCTTGAACAATTGTTGTACCCAGACAATTATAAATCAGTTGAAAATTGTTATAACATCCTCCCTCCCAAACAACTTCATAAAGAGGAATCCAAATCAGTTGAAAAAACTGATAAATTTCCTGAGATCAAGCATAAGACCTTGCCTCCTTCACTTAAATTTCAAATTCTTGAGGAGGAAGTTCTTGTGATTACTGCTGTTCTGATCTCCCTACTACCCTTCACCTACCCGGTGATTTCTCCTTCCCTTCACTCATTCGGGAGTGAAGATGTTACCTTTGACCCTGGCATCTTCCATATAACATTGGTTTAGAGCCAGATACTTCCCCATGGATTTTTCAATTGCTTTTTCTCCCAACCTGCTCAGGAACCCTTTGTTACAGTTAACCGTTCACAAGCGGTTAGCTTGCGTGATAAACCTGACAGTTTGGGAGGAAAGAAATCAAATACGGGGTCGAGTCAAACTAATGACTCAGGAATCAAAAACATTAGTAGAAACATGGGTTTTCACCCGTGTGTAACACCCTAGTGTGGGGGAGATGCCCCACATGTTGTATATATGTAAATATCTTTCAAAAAAAAAAAATGTAAATATAGTGATAGCTTCTATTTAAGAAGTTTTATCTAAAAAATATATGTATGTATATACATCTTAAATAATGGCTAAGTAATATTTCCCTTTTACGTTCTAAGTTCGGTTTAACACCCGGTACTTTGAATATTGAGGGCAATATTCAGTTCTAAGTGTGGGGGGGGGGGGGGGATTCTCACGAATTCAAACACATGTTCCATCAGGAACCCCAATTTAGCCAAAAATTTTAAAATTTTTTCTCACTTAGAACGCAATAAATGGTTATCAGTCCGCCATGTCTAACCCACATAAGGATTGGCTAATCCAGGAGCAAACGGTTCTTGGTAAAGATATCTCAAACCCGTTGATGGCTTGCAATTTGCCAAAAATTGTATGGTACCTCAACTCGCCATATCCTAAAAAGCGAATGAGTTGGCTAGCCCGCAAGATTATGGCTTGTGGTAAAGGCAGTGGAAAACCATAATTGGTAATCAGCTCACCAAGATGTTGACTATTCCATCAAGAGTTGGCTAGTCCAGAAGCAAACGGCTTTTGGTAAAGACAAATCAAATCCGTTGATAGCTGGTGATTTGCTCAAAATCACACGGTTATCAGATGTACCACAGTTCTTACATCTGGCTACTCCAGAAGTGATGGTTTTTGGTAAAGAGTTCTTTGAAATCCATTAAAACTTCATAAAATATTGCTAGGGACTAGCAATAGTTTAGTGTGGGGGATTGATGAGTGTCTAAAAGCTCATCATTTCTATCACATTTAGACTGCAAAAACATATGAAAACATACAGATTTGCCTCATAATACAGGAAATATCATCAAAATGTGTTTTTAGGTGTTAAAGTGCAAAAGGGATGAAAACTGATGAAAAACATACAAAATATTAATAATTTACAGTTTCAGTCCCTGAACTTTGATAAATTGGCAAAACTAGTCCCTGGTCAATCAAAACTTGTACAAATATCATTTTAGGTCCTTGGGATTCACAAGTTGTTCAAAATAATCCTTTGAAGTTAAAAATCATAAAATTACAACTTTAGTCCCTCAACTTTGCAAAACTGTCAAAAATGGTCCTTGAGGTTTTAAAATTGGAAATTAATCAAAATAAACCTTGTACTATTCATGATTGACATAATTGGTCCTTATGAGAAAAGTTTTAAGAAATTACAAGTTTGGTCCTTGGAGTTTTTAAATTGGCAGATTTGGTCCCTAAGGTTTAAAATAATGAAATTTATACTTGTGGTCCTTGTACTAATGGTTAATTGCAGGTTTAGTCCTTATTTGAAGTTTGGGAAAATTACATATCAGGTCCCTAAGGAATGCAGAAATGACAAATTTGGTCCTTGTAATTTCTATATAACCAAACGGACCCTTGTTATTACTAAAACCCAAAAAACCAAATCCAATACAAACCCCAGATCCAGTCCAATCCAGTTACAAACTTGGGCCCAAAAACACACCAGCCCACCCCCTTTGTTAAATAAATAAAACAAACCAAACGTACCCCCGTTTCCCTCTTCGTCTTCCACCTCACACCCCCACCTGTAACTCCACCTCTTCACCACCACCTCACCCCTTCCAGCTCACTACCTACTCTTACCCACTCCTCCACCACCTCCGCCACTACTACCCCCCACAATTAATGCATTCCCACCCCATTTTCACCCCAAAACCACCCTTACCCACGGTTTTGAGCAAAACTACCCCAACTTGGTCTAAACTTCACCAAACGTGTCCCTCCACCTCATGCTACCTCCCAAGAATCTTTAATTGCTCTCAAACCGCCTCAATTCCACGTGGTGCGTTTTGGCGCCAAAACTGATTTAAATGGTTGGGATGAGTTTGACTCAATCAATGGATATGATTTGAAGTGGGAAAGTATCTGGAAGCTAGTGTGAAGAAAAAAAGTGATAAATACAGAAGAAAGAGAGAAGAAGAAGATATCATAATTTGTACTCTAGTTTATGATCAATCGTAGTTAATCAAAATAGTTTGTATCACTAGTGTATCTGTCATTTACTTTTCTCAGATGTTAATTACCTTTGCTAAAGTGTAATAAACAATCTTGGTTACTCAGTTTCAATCTATCTTTAAGTTTTCAAGAATTTCAATTTCGTACCATTTACTTTTAAGTCACTTTAATTCTGTTGATACTTTTTGATTAGAGGACCCTAACAAACACTACTTAGCTCTTTGTAAGCTATTGCAAGCTTGTAGAAACTCTCAACCAGCAATAATCAATAAAAAAGGAAAACACCAAAAAGAAATCAAATAATTAGGAAATAAACTAGAAGAATCTGTGAGGAAGCTTGGAGCAAAGTGTATTCTGGATTGCTTTGGTATTAGAGCTTAGTGGTAAGCATATAGGATTGGTTCTCAGTTCTTGGTTCTCAGTTGTGCCTTGGATTCAAGTTGTAAGCTAATTTCTTGAATTTTTGAAAATTTTCTGTTCTTGTTCTTATTTCACTATAATCTTTTCTGTTTCATGCTTAGTTGTTAGTAGTTAGTGAATTTATAGAATAAAATTGTTAGTTTGTGTTTTGGAAATCATAGTTGCTAGTTGTTAAAAGTTAGACAGTCAAAATAGTGTACTAGTGATTCATAGTTAATAGTTGTTAAATACTGTGTAATTGTGTTTATCTAATCTCATATCATCATAATCAAGCGTTAGGATTCAATTTCATGGTCTAAATTAGTGTAATACAACACTAATCAAAAAACAGTCCTTGCTAAGGTGTGTTTGGATCAAGCTGTTTCACTGGTTTTAGGCCTGTTATTGCTACTAGTTCTTGTTGCTGCATGTTTGTTTAGGTTTATAGAGTTCATATCAATCATAATATTTAGATCTCATTAGTGTAAAAGTCAAAATAGGTTGTAATCTAATCTAGCTGTTTAACTGTTAGTATAATCAGTCCTATAATCACCATATTAGCTTAGAACTTTGTAACCTAGCTTATTTTCAACTTATTATAGCTTAATACAACTTAAGTAATCAGTAAATTAGGATCAAAGCTCAGCTAAGTCAACTTAGTCTTATTAATTAAAAAGTCAATTTGCAGCTTACATGTTTTTTTGAATTAACCTTTGAATTTCACTGTGAGTTTGTTAATTGAGATTAGGACTTGAGCTTGTAGGTTTATATTCTCTTGTTGCTGTTCTACATGTTACTATTTTTGATAATTTTTATGCTAGCTGATTAAGAGCTTAAATTGTGCTTAACTTTTAGTGATTCTTCACAAGCCTCCCCTGTACACAGATTTGACACCCACTTTCACAAGCTTGCACAAGCTTGATTAGTGAGTATTAGCCTGAGTATTTTGGTTGTTTGTGATACCCTTGTGGCTAGTTGCTTGAGTGAGTGCTTATTTGCCTATAACTGCTTATCTGGTTTGCTTAATCTTGCTTAATTTGTGCTACAATATCAAACAACTCACTGAGCATTCAGTGAAATCATCAATATTCACAAGCTCATCATAAGCTCATCACTGAGCTTTAGCTTGTGATCAAAGGCTCTTTAAAAAGCTAAGCAACCATTCTTCAAAGTTCAAAGCTTATATCTCATTTTCAAAAGCTTTTAATAGGGCTGCATCAAGCTTAAATTTTGCCATTTTTAGCTTATTATATAAGCTCAATTTGACCATTTGGTTGACTGTCAGGGTTGTTTGGATCTCAGATTTGTTGGATTTACTCATAAGCTTATAACAAGCTCATAGCTTAATCCAGTGAACACACTTGATCATATTTGTTAATATACTATATATACACAGTACTTATATTTTGTTTCCTTCCTTAAGCTTGTTTTAAAGCTTTTACCAAGTTTTCAAGCTTATTTCACTCACTTAGTTAACTGAGTGAATCAGATAGGACCCCTCACTTCATAAGCTCTTTCTGAGCTCACTAGTGGGTCCCACACCTCCAATCTTGATTCTCCCAACCCCCCTCCTACCAGGGTTGAAGTTTTTACCCTTTGTTTGGCCTAGATCATAGTGGACCCCGCTTGGTTTTACCTCACAAAGTTGTCCCATTTTCTGTCTCAGAATCCAATAAGCAAAGTGCTTATTTGTGTTTTGTGGCTTATTCAAGCTACTTATTTGGTTGAATCCTATTAAATATTGTTCAAACAACTCAGAGGAACCATAATCTACCCTAGTGGACCCCACATAAGCTCATTTGAGCTTATTTCCTTAAAAAGTCAAACTTGGTCAACTGTTTGAGCAAATAAGCACTCACAGTGCTTATTCTTGGTTTCCAAGTTAGTTGTTTTTGTAATAATTTCTTATTTTAAGTATTTTAATAGTTTTATAAAAGAAAAACCGGAAAAAGCCAAACTTACTTATAGTGATAGCTTCTATTTAATATTAAAGTACTTTTATAAATTTTTCCAGATTTTTCTTTTGTCATCTAGTAATATTTAGAATTAATACTAGTTAAATTAATTAATAATTAATATTAAATAACTAAATAGCATAATTATATTTTATTAAGTACCACATAGTTTTTATAATTTTTCTAGCTTTTATATAAGTTATAGTATTTTTAGGAATTTTTCTAGAATTTTTACTGTTCATATTCTAGTATTTATAATTAAATTAGTTTAATTAGTTAATTAATAATCAAATAATAATTAATTAATAATAAATAGATAAATAGTGTAATAAATATAATTTTAGTTTTAAAATTTCTTTTATAATATTTTAGATTTTTCTAAGTTTTTATTTTATTTGTCTAAGCCTTATTTTAGTTTTCTTATTATTTAGGTATTTAATAAATACTATTAAATAGTAATTAATTAATAATAAATAATATATAAGTTAAATAAATAATTTTCTTTTTCTAATAATTTTCTTTTATTCTTAGGATCTCAAAAATATAAATTTTACATTTGTGGGGTTTATATTGATCACTTTTCACTTTTATTTTTGTTCGTTTACGTTTAATTTAATTTAAACGTACGTTTTTAATACGTTTTACGTTTCTAGGGTTTTTGATCGTACTTATTAGTTGATATAACTCATTTGAGTTATTTATACTTTTAGTATTGTGACAAATCATTTATAACCCTATTCCTGATCAACCAAACTATATCACACATTCGTTCAATCACATGATATCACACCTCGTTGGGAAATTAACGACCCGAGGATATAACTGTACTACCTTGGATTATTGTATTTGCCTCTTTCTAGTTTGACTTGTAGAGTTGACCATTCACAAGTGGTTAACTAAATAAGTAGACTGTTTTCAGGCGAATCAAGGCCACACAAACATAAAATTTACGTGGCCATTGGATGATCAAAAGTCACACAAAATACACATTTCTTCACTTTAAACAGCATATGGTAACACTTATTAACACTTTTGGCCACTTTGTGTTAAATTGTATGTGACTAACTCCAAAAAAACAACACCCATTGTGTGACTAAATCATCACAAATGTTACATTTATTGTATATTCATGTGGCCACAGGACGGGAAATAGTCACACAAAATACAAATTTAATTGAATTTATCATAGCAAATGTCACATATATTATATATTTATGTGGCCAAAGGTTGAAAAATAGTTACTCTCAAAAAACATTCGGGTGACTATAAAGTGTTTACGGTCACTGATAATGACTAATTCAACAAAACTTGTGCCTAATTTGTCACACATATTCGGGGTTTTGGTCACTCTTTTTCGATGGAAAAGGCCACGAACTCAACAATATGACCATATGCCACCTACGGTGGCGGGACCTATGGTGACACACAACAAAAATAACGTGTGTGACTATATGCATATCGTCACACATTTTTGGCGTGACCAATACAACTATTTGTACCAGTGGCAAGCCAAGGACCCTTGTCGAGTTGTTTTTCCATCGCTAAAATCCTAACCCTAGCTTAACCCTCGTTAAACCCTAGCTAATAAAGTAAGCCTTCATTTCTAGTTCTATTAGCTAGTTTAGTCTTAGAATAGTATTAGGATGCCTTAGATCCCATAGGAACCCTTACCTAAGACTTGAACCATTTCATTTATTAGTTTTCTTTTTAAAACCCTAATATGAGTCGAATACATGTTTGCATGCTATATACCCTTTACATGATCTATAATTTGATTTAAAAAACTTAGATAAGCTAATATTAGTTAAACATAAGCTAGAAAATTTAGTTATTACATAAAAATATAGTTTACATGCATTTAGGACTAGTTTTGCAAAACTTTACATGCATAAGGTTATATATCATAAATTCCTGAAATTATAAAGTCTAGGGACTGTTTTTGACATTTCCTAGAAGTTATAAGTGTAAGTACTTATTTTGCAAAGTTTATTTGCTGATTGTTTCATTTAGTTTTCAAGTAAGATCATAAGCTGATTTCCAGTTATATAAAGTTTTTCAAATGCTCTTTTAAGTTTCCTTTATATTTTATTTCAAGCTTTTCATTGTTTCATAAAAATCAGAAAACTCAAAAATAACAAAAAAATAAAAAAAATTAAGTGTTCATTCTAATATAAGCTACAGTTGAGCTTATTTAGTTTTCTTACAATCCATTTAAGCTCAATAGCTTATTGTGGATCTGTTTCTAATCGTTGTTCAATATCAAGCACTATCAGTCAACAAAAGTCAATTGACTTTGATCCTTTGAATTTTTGGTGAATTGAATAAGTTGGGATAGCCTTGGAAGATCCCTGCCTATCCTAGAGATAGGCAAGCAAAGTGAGCCCCATCTGTTCATGCTGAGGGGGATTGTTTTGGTAATCACTTATTTGTTCTATCTCATTTTGAAGTATTTGAGTTGATTCTGATATGGTATTAGTTGCAGCTTTGGATTTGATTTAGTTTTACGATATAGATAAAGTTGTTAGCATAATTGAGCTTGTTTGATTTCTCATTTATCTGTGTAGCTTGGATCTGAGTTACTTAGTTTTATTGATTCATCTGTCATAAATTTGATTTGAGTTGTTTGCATAGCTATTAGATTTAGTTGTTAGTTGCTGTAGTTTTGTTGTTGAATAGTGTTTTGGAACTTCATTTGGTTGGATTGGTGGAATTAAGTGATCAATTTGTAGCTATTATAATATAATCAGTAGCTTTAAGGAGTGTTTGGATGAGTCTAATTTGCTGAGTTTAAGAGTTAGGTAATTGGATAATTCTGCACCATTAGCTCAGTTAGGTTAATAATAGAAATTGAATTGTATAAAATCAGTTCATAGTTTGATAATAGTCAAAGTTAGAGTAAATTGAATAATCAGTTAGTTATAGTGAAAATTTGTTAGTAGAATGAAGTGGATAGTTGCATTATAATTAGATATAGCTTAAACTAGATTAATCATAGCTTAATACATCAAATTAGTAGTAGAACTTAGTTGCTAAAATTCATATTGGTCAAAGTTTAGTGGTTTAATAATAAGTCAACTGTTCCACTATTTTAAGTTTCATTAGCTACTGATCTTGGCTTAATATAGAGTAGTTTAAAATTGTTTCTGAGTAAGCAGATTGTTGTTTTAGATAATTAGTTGTACATTTGTGCTTTTGCCCCTATTATTTGGCATCTCTGAGCTTATTTGACAGCTTATTGAAGTCTGTTTTGTTAACACATTAGAACTAGTAAGCTGATTGTGTATTGAGGCCTGCTATTGTAATTTTGGGCTTATATCTTTGTGCCTGATATTGTTTCTGAGCTATTTTGATGTTACTTAAGTGAGTTTGTTGGATTACATGTTTCTGGCTTATTGTATTCCACTACTGTTTGTTGTGAGCGTATTACATAACTTATTTCTATCTGTTTGCTTATATGAGATTCTGAGCCTATTTTGATCTGAATTTGACATAATTGAGCATTCATAAGCATCATACATCAGTGTTTTAAGTTCCATTCAGATTTGGTCAAAAGTGCTTATCAATAAGCACTTGTGAATAAGCAGTTTGTCTGTAACAAGCACTTTTACTGTTCATTTCAGTTTAAAAATTTTTCTCCAAATTCATTTTATTATTTTAGAATTTCTGGTAATTATTTAGATTTTTCCAAGTTGATTTGATATTTTTATTAATTTTTCTTTGATTTTATTCATTTTTATATACTTTTTAATAAACAAAAATCCATAAAAATTCAGAAAAAACCATAAAAAATACAAAAATATTTTAGGAAATTCTTTTATAATATTTTAGAATTTTCAAAAATTAATTTTCATTTTTCCCTTTTATTTTTCTATTTTCCTTTATTTTTAATTCATTTAAAATTATAAAAATCAAAATAAATTCATAGAAAATAATAGAAAAGTCAAAAAAATAATTTTCTTTTACTGGAAATTCATTTTATTTTAGAATTTCTGGTAATTTTTAGATTTTTCCAAGTTGATTTGATATTTTTATTAATTTTTCTTTGATTTTATTCATTTTTATATACTTTTTAATAAACAAAAATCCATAAAAATTCAGAAAAAGCCATAAAAAATACAAAAATATTTTAGGAAATTCTTTTATAATATTTTGGATTTTTCAAAAATTAATTTTCATTTTTCCCTTTTATTTTTCTATTTTCCTTTATTTTTAATTCATTTAAAATTACAAAAATCAAAATAAATTCATAGAAAATAAAAGAAAAGTCAAAAAAATAATTTTCTTTTACTGGAAATTCATTTTATTAGTTTAAGATTTTTAGAAAATTGTTTCACGTTTGTAGGATCATTTTTCAATTAAAGTTACGTTTTAAATAAACGCGCTTGCATTTCCGTTTTTACATTTTTAACTTTAGTGCATATCTAGTTTGTACAATTTGCGTAGTTTGTGTTTGTTTGCTATAATTTGAATTACTTGATCTCTATTTTCACTTTCACCACTTTTCAATTCACGATTTGCACGAATCAATATTCCTTGATTCCATTCACCTTCGTACGGATACAACTCGGGTAATCCGTATTTTGTGCGGATCATTTCGATACTATACTACTATATTATAATAATTGATTTTGACACAATCAGCTCCCCAAGCGAAAGCCCTTCAAGCTCGGATTCCGAGGAAAGTCGGCGCAAGCACCGCAAAAGGGTAAGCTCATCCTCAAGTGACTCCTCAAACAACGAGGACAAAGAAATAGGACACTGGAAGTCCAAGAGAAGATATCGCGATGAGGAGGACGAAGATATGTCCCGTCCCTGGCGCCACCAAAAGATTGACGCATTCACTCGGTGCATAAGCAATTTTACAAAAGAAAAGAGAAGGCGCATGCCCGCTAATGTTAAAACTTATGATGGGACGGGTGATCCTGATGACCACCTAAAAATTTTTGAATCAGCCGCTACCATCGAAAATTGGCCACAACCCGTGTGGTGCCACATGTTTAACTCCACATTGGTGGGGAATGCGCGAACCTGGTTTAGTAAGCTGCCACGTAGAAGCATCGATGGGTTCGAAGTGTTGCGAAAGGCGTTTCGCTTGAACTTTACTCAAAGGAAGAAGTGCGCCAAAAACCCTGTCGAACTTGCTAGGGTAAAACAACGCCAAGGGGAATCTACAAGCGCTTATGTGGAGCGCTATAAGGACGAATGCATACACATCAAGGCATGCCCCGAAATACTAAAGATCTCAGGGTTTATGAATGAAATCAATAACCCAGAACTTATCATAAGGGTAAATGATAAGGTTCCCCAAACCTTTGATGAACTTATGAAGCGCACGAGGTCCTTTATCCAAGAGGAAGCAGCTTCTACGGATAGCAAGAAAGGCTACTCAAATTATAGGTCACAAGAACAGCCCATGAGACAATCCAATGACCAGAGTAGCAACCATAACAAAACCTATCGCATTCAAGGGGGCGGACGAGAGAATGACAAGTACACCCCACTAACGAAGACTCCAAGGGAGATATTTGTGACAGAAGGCACGAACTTCCCGAAACCCCCACCAATGCGCACCCCAGAAGATTGGCGCGTAGGGAATGGGTACTACGAGTACCATGGACAGAAGGGCCATACCACTAATGAGTGCGTCCAATTGCGCCAACTAATTGATAAACTAGTGAAAGAAGGCAAGTTGGATCATTTAGTCAAGAGCATCAAAGATGGAAAAGACAAACAGAAGGTCGGGAGCAAGAAAGAAGTACCCAAAGACAAGGCTGACACCATCTACATGATACAATCATGGCAGCGAAAGACTAGGCAAAAGGTCAGCCAAAAGTTTTCTTATGGGAGCGAAATCTCTTTCCCCACTCTGGCTGCGGACAACGCAGTAGCGGAACGCTCACCATCGAAATAAATACGGGGGGTCACGATATCCACCGCATGTATGTTGATGGAGGGCCATCCGCAGACATAATTTATGAACACTGTTTCAAAAGTTTGCGACATGAGATACGAAGTCAGTTAAACCTGGCCACGACGTCGTTGACTGGCTTTACAGGAGAAAAGATATGGCCCATGGGGCAAATACGATTACTCGTAGTCGTTGGGGATAAGCAATACTCTACGGCGGCCTGGATGAATTTTATGGTGATCAGATCTCCTTCGCCATACAAAGGCATTATTGGAAGACCAGGAATATCAGCCATGCGCGCAGTACCATCCACAGCACATGGGATGCTCAAATTCCCAGTAGAAGGAGGCATTGTCACCCTCTACAATACCACTGTACCACCTAGAGAGTGTAACACAGTTACATGTGAGACGACACGCACACCAGAACAGCATGCAGCTAAAGTATCAAACCTGAAGGTCGCAATTCATCCTGATTACCCGGAGCAAGAGGTATCGATTGGGGGATTGTTGTCTGACAAAGGCAGAGCGGTAGTGTGCGCACTCTTGCAAAGGAATCTAGATATCTTCGCATGGGAACCAAAGCACATGACTGGCGTGCCACGATCGATTACAGAACACAAGTTGAAAATCCGACAAGGATACCATCCAGTACGACAGAAAAAGCGCGGCCAGGCCCCAGAGTGCGCAAAAGCCATTCTAGAGGAAGTACACAAGCTTGTGGAAGCAGGCATCATGCGAGAGGTCTATTACCATGACTGGCTCTCAAATCCAGTAATGGTGAAAAAGAGTGATGGTAGCTGGAGGATGTGCGTGGATTTCACTGATCTCAACAAAGCATGCCCACAAGACTGCTACCCGCTACCAGAAATAGACTAGAAAATAGAATCCTTATGCGGATACCCCTGTAAATGCTTTCTAGACACATACAATGGGTACCATCAAATTCAAATGCCTAAAGAAGACGAGGAAAAAACAGCCTTCCACATAAGCCAGGGCATCTACTGTTATACAAAAATGCCCTTTGGTTTAAAGAATGCGGGAGCCACCTACCAGTGATTGGTAGATAATGCATTTGAAAAGCAAGTGGGCCGCAACCTGGAGGTCTATGTTGACGACCTTGTCATAAAAAGTCATACCGAAGAAGAGTTGGTGTGCGACATTGAAGAAACATTCAGAACGCTGGCAAATATCAACGTTAAGTTAAATCCTAAGAAATGCACTTTCGGTGCCACAGAAGGCATGTTCCTCAGATACTTGATAGAGCCTGATGGCATTAAGCCATGCCCATAAAAAACAAAGGCTGTCATCTAACTCCCATCATGATATTGCGTTTTCGAGTACGTATCAAAAATATACAAGGTAGACGTGAGTGGAATTCACTAATAACCCTTTAGGAAAAGGAAGACTTGTAAAGACTCGTGAATACAATATATATATGTGATACCGGGTCGTGTCCCAACGAGGTGTGAATGGGCAATATCGTGAGATTCGGAGATTAAAATGCTTGTAAGGAATGGTTGAGAGATTATTTGGTATTGTGGAATTTTACAACTACGAGAAATTACAAATAATGTACGAAAAATAAATTATCGCAACTAAAACATGAAAACAAAACAAGGGATGATAAATAACACTTAAAATCTACCTAAAAATCTACGGGAATGATAATAGGAAGTAGGGGAAACCTAAAACGTAATCTAAATTAAAAACGCGACGTTTATTTTAAAAATAAACGTCAACGTACAAAATAAAACGTAAAATTTGAGCTATAAAGGTCCTACGGGTTTCGAATTAATTTTCTTATGCACTAATTAACAAAACAAAATTTTAGAAAAAAGAAAATTAATTTTTCAATAAAAATTCTATTTATTATGAATTAAAAACTATTTTAATGAGATAAAATCAAAATACATACTAAAACAACTTAAATAAATCTGAAACTTTTTTTGGTAATTAAATAGACTCAAAACTAACCTAAGAAAAATAAAAATGTTAGATAAGCAGTTACCAATAAGCAGGAAATAAGCAGTACACATGCTGAATGCAAATAAGCAAAAGTCATAACTAGTTAAATAATAAACAAATGGAACCATAACAAAGAGAATAGCTAGCACAGATGGTTTAGGTTGCTTGTTTGTGGTCTTGTGTGAGTGGGGAAGGTCACAGGTTCGACCCCTGTGGCTTTTTTTTTTTGCTAAGTTATTTTCTTTTTGATATTTTCTGATTGCTCACTTTTCGTACAAAAACAATGACAAACTTTCTTGGAAACCAAATTTTTTCACAAACAAAACTCAAACAAAATCCAATCCAAATTCGAACCCTTAACAGATTTAGATCAAAGTTATTGTTTAAAACTTGTTTCTTGCAATCTCACACAACACATACAAAATAAATCCGCAAATAACTAATAAGCTTATAAAAGCTCAACAAACAACAGCCATAACAACAACAAGATTTAACATCTAACTTCAGACAGCGGCATAATCAAGCAAGCTCAATATGATCTGCGTAATCAGTAGCATCAGTCCCAAAATGAACAACTTTAAAGGCGAAAATAAGCTGCTAATATGCAAATAAGTTCAAACAAAGGTAAGATCTAACAAGCTGATACTTGTGACTTTACAAAACAACAAGAATTACGTAAAGTGCTCAAGAATCAACCAAGTTACGGGCTGTTTTGGTCAGGTGGTTGTGCAAGGCTATGAACGATCAATCCAAATTATTCCTACTTAAAAAGCTACTAAATGAAGTTCTAGGGGAAATAAGAAAAAGGGAAACTTATGGGGAACCTAAAACGCACTAAGGGGACAGAGATAAGTTACAAAATTAAGTCATGAACTAAAAAAAACTAAAAAGATTTCTGAACCTGCTGATACACAAGACAGCCAAGGTGGCAGCTTTGGTGTCCTACACACAATGAACATGCAAAGCAATAGCATGTGCAAACGGGCTCTTCGAGGGTCTGATTAAGCATTTAAGTAAATTCACAAAAAGAAAACAAAAATAATGTCATAAAGATTAGCTGGAAAAGGACCCGCAGATTAATTTCTAGGGAAAAAGGACCACGAATGAAGCAGTTAAAAATGGTTCTCTAAAGCTATTTGGGGAAGTTGCAGGCCTAAGGGCTGTTTTGCAGGCTCAAGTTTTGCTAATCGACTGACCTCCTAAATCAAAAACAAGTTTGGATTTGCGAACATAATACTACTAACTACTGATGGAACTAAGATCAAAGCCTAAATCTAACTAGAATGCAACTGAATTAGAAATCAAAAAAGGGCAGTAAGGGCTGCTGGGTGAGAATGCAAATTTGATTAACAAACGATACAAGAAATCTAAAAGGTTCAATATCCTACTGTGAACAACTTTCGAGTGCGGCCAATACTGTCAAACTTTAATATGCAATCTACTCTAACAACTGATCCCTACTTTATTGAAACTCAGAATTTTAAACTCTCATGTAAATCCTATTCGACTTAGTAACAATACTAGGACTGCTTACCAAATTATTACAACAACTTTAACTAAGCTAAATCAAACTGAAATCAAAACCAAAAGTACTACAACACTAAGCTAATGCCAAACATTCTTTTAGAGGGCCAGCTGTGGAGGTTTTCAAAGGACAAACAAATTTAAAGCTGAGATTTTGATTAAGGATTGTAAAGAAGACTTTAATTAAACTAAATGAATGACAGTAAGTGTGGCAAATAACATAATAAAAAGATTGGAGAAGCTGCAACAGTTAAAAAAAACTTTAAACTTTCATTGAATTGGAAAATTACAAAAGACTTAAAATTAAAATTAGGAACTGACTTTTTTTAAAAAAAACTAAAACCTAACTAAGACTGCTACTACAACATACTAACTAATGACTGCCCATAAGAGCTACAATGATCATCAATTTATACTCCAAGTTCTAGGGTTTGGCTTGGGCTCCTTCTTGTCATTTTCTGTGGTGTGCTTTCCTGGTGAGTGAAAACAGCTCACGATGCATCTTGGACAAACCTCAGCCATTGGATTAAAGCAAAACACTATCATCCCTTGATTATGTATTGGCGCCCAAAATGGGTAGTGTAGATGGGTGAGGTGGAGTAGTAGGTATGGGTTTGTGATATGGGGGAAGGTGAAAGGTTGAGTGTGGCAGAGAGGTTGAGTGGAGGTGGAGTTTGATTTTGTGGGTAATAGCAGATAAAGGTGATGGTGGTTTGTGTTTTCTGGGTAAACGGGGGAGAAGAAAAGGGGGCGTGGGATGTTTGACCAGTCAAGGGAAGGGGTGTAAGTTTATTATACGTTTAGGTTTTGGTAGTTGGGCTTTGGGGTGATAAGGTTGGGCTGTGGGAGAAGTTTGGGCCTATGATAGTATTGTTTTAGATTGGGTTGTGTTTGGTGTAATTTTAAACATAAAGTACGTTTAGTTATACAAATGATTCAAGCCCAAGGACCAAAGTGTGAAATCTGATTTTCCGAGGACCAATTCTTCCAAGTTTCTAAACTATCACCAAGGATCAAATTTGCTAAGTGTAGAATTCCTAAGGACTTGTGTATGATTTTTCTTCCATTTATGATTCCCGGGGGTCACTTTTGCAATTTTGCCAAACTTGAGGGACTACACTTGTAAAACTCTAAAAAAGCAATCTAAGGATCAATCTTGTCATTCTAGGATTTTTGGAGGGTTTTAGTTAACTTTTCTTCATGAAATTCTCTCCAGGGGCTAGTTCTGACATTTTCTGAAAGTACGAGGACCAATTTTGCCAAATGTGGAATTCCAGGGATTAAACTTGTAAACTTTTGAAAACTTTTCACCCAAAGATCATTGTTTGGTAACTTTTGATTTTTGAAGACTTGGTTTGACCTTTCTTTCAAAATAAACGCTCAGGGACTAGTTTTGACAAATTTTGAGAAAGTTGGGGGACTGAAACTGCCAATTATGCAAACTTTGTTTGTTTTTCATTTGTTTTCAATCATTTTGCATTTGAGACATATAAAACACGATCTTTGGGATATTTTTATTATTTTGATGCGTTTCTGAGTGTTTTCACGTGTTTTGGCAGTTAAAATACAGTGAAAATGATGAGTATTTACACACTCATCAATCCCCCACACTTGAGTATTGCTAGTCCCTAGCAATCTTTTGTGAAAATTTAATGGATTTGAAGTCTCTTTACCAAAAGCCATCACTTATGGAGTAGCCGAATGTTTTGGGTTCAAGTAAGAGATATGGTCCATCCGATGACCATGTGATTTTTAGCAAACCACCAGCTTTCAACGGTTTTGATTTATCTTTACCAGAAGCCGTTTGCTTCTGGACTAGCCAACTCTTGATGGACACAGTCAACATCTTGGTGAGTTGATTACCAATTATGGTTTTTCCACTGCCTTTACCACAAGCCATAATCTTGCGGGCTAGCCAACTCATTCACTTTTTTGGATATGGCGAGTTGATTTACCATACAATTTTGGGCAAATTGCAAGCCGTCAACGGATTTGATGTATCTTTACCAAGAGCCGTTTGCTCCTGGATTAGCCAATCCTTTTGCCGGTTAGACAAGGCGGACTGATAACCACAAAAATTTTGAAGCATCAGCGAAAAAATTTTAAAATTTTTGAAATTTTAGCCAAAAACAGGGGTACTAGATAGTAAAATTTGATAAAATTCGCTAGAATTCCCCCCCCCCCCCCCCACACTTAGAATTGAATATTGTCCTCAATATTAAAAGTCCCGACTATTATGCCGACTCTTTGAACGTAAAAGGGCAACATTACAATCTAAATGTGGAAACACCAATTTTTTTTCACTTTATTTGTAACCACAGCAGGGGTAACTCCCCCACACTTAGGGTGAAAACCCTAAGTACATGCTACTATTTTTGTTTACCGAGTCGCTAGCTTGACTCGACCCCGAATTCATTGGTTCATGGGGAAGCATGATGTGGAAGAAGCAATCTCCATCGGACTTTCATTCAAGATGTTTGGACAAACATTTGAAGCACATGAAAGTTCCACACCGATGAGATAAGTATCCGGCTAAAGATAATGGTAAATGAAAATGCCGGGGTCAAAAATAGTGTCTTCAGTCCCGAAGGAGTGAAGAAGAGAGGACGTCACGGGATAGGTGAAGAAAAGAACGAAACTCATGATGAAAATCATGATTAACTCGTCATCACCCACGGGAGAATCCATAATTTCTAGATTATGAATCTCATCATTTAAGCTCGCTTGATCAAGACATATCTCGGGTGTGTCATGATCAAAATGGAAGTTATCATACTCCGGTGGAAATATGATATGAGTGAGTTCACCGGAGAATTCCTCGCGAAGAGAATCAATCACAAGATGTACATCTGTGAACTTATGTTCCGGAGTAGACTCATCACAATCCTCAATCTGAGTACCAAAGATTGGATTATCAGAAATCAAAGTGAATTCAGATTCGAATTCAAACAAAGGATTGGTGAGAGTCATTTTGAATGCATCGGGAACAAATAGATTATCATTCTCTATTGGACTTCTGGGATAAGAAGTGAGTGACGGATCATGATATAGGAGACTTTCAATTTCTCCCAGATCGGCTTCGAAATCAAGGAGACCATCATTACTTCCTGTTGTAAGTGGATTGATGTGAGTGAGTTCATCGGCGAACTCCTCAAGAAGATGATCAGCATCAGAATGTGGAACTAATGCCTCAACATACTCGATGTCTCCATGAGATGTACAATCATCATTAAAATCTGAGAAAGTCTCAAAATGATCGTTTGAACACTCAAGAGGGGAAGGTAAATCACACATATGATCCAAAGTTCCCTGTGACTCTCTTGGGATTGGGACAAGGCTCTCAACACTAGACTTTATGAATTCGTCCGATTCCTTTTGAGGAACAATGCTAAGATGCTCATCCCCCATGTTTGGAGAGTGAGTGTGAACTTCGGGTGTGACAACAACAGACTGAGGGAGTTGAGAGGAGTTAGCATTCATGGATTGTACGAATTCCATTTGATCTTCTGCTAGTAATTTCTCCATCACATTATTTTCTCCCTGACTTTCCATGAAAGGAATTACAACTGATGAATCTGATGAATCCTTTAGAATAATAACAATGTTATCTTCATCATCATCACTATCATCATCGTCATCATATAGAGCAGCATAGCGAAGATTGGCACATATTTTAGCTGCTCTTTGCTCAGCAAGTAATTCTTCCATGCTCATTTCGTTTCTAGCATCTCGTTCTTCAGCAAGTAATTCTGCCATGGATTTCTCACGAGAATCTTGAAACGATGTAGTAGCCAACTCCTCCTTAAGTTCTTTTAATGCTTCAAGAACCTCATGACAAAGGTTTTGTGGGTATTGAGGAGTTGCTTGGATAATTGGGTACTGTGGAGGTGGGTTTTGAAACGAATAGTCGTGATTGTTACAAGGAAAGGGATTCCTTGTTTGACAATCTGAGCTAAAGTGAGGACCTCCACAGTACTCACAACAGAAAAACTGATGTGGCTGTGAGTCGTATGTGCTAGAGTCATAATTGTTATCAGGAAACTGCTCATAGACAAGCGTGTTTCCCGATTGACAATTAGAACTGTAGTGTGGGTCACCACAGTACTCACAACAGAAAAACTGTTGAGTCTGGCTTGGTTGTACTTTGATACGAAGCATCATTGAAATTTGGATAATATGATTCTTGCTCGTATGAATGTGATGGGTAGTTGGAAAAATTTGAGGAGTCGTTGAATGAGTTATGATTAGGATCATAAGCAAATGAATTCCTCGAACCACAAAACAAACAACTTTCGTCTCGAATATCATTACCACATTGTTCACATGTATACCAACGACATGGCAACCCGAAAAGCGGCTCACCACATCCGACACAAGGAATAAAAGTCAGAGGTGGGACAAGTGGTGTGCTCTCAGAGCTAGGAATTTCCACCACTTCCGTTATGGTCTCCGGTTTTTGTTCTTGATAAACGTGAAGATTAGGCAAGTCGTTCTTTTCAGTTACTGCTCTATGCTTTGTACGTTTGCTTGACAAACTTTTAACCGTAAACCTTGAAAGGTTAGGATCAATTCTTGATGGTTTGTCATTAATAGCGCGTATCTCAGGCAGTGATGGGTAGTTGGAAGAATTTGGTGAATCATCGAGAGAAGTTGGATTTATGAACAAATTGCACGTAGTGCAAAAGCTGTTACTACAATTATTTCCACACTTCTCACAAATACACTGGAAACAACGATAGACATTCTCAATCGGGCTTTTACAGTGAAAACACGTGTATCCGAGAGACGCCATAAGAATTATACATGAGAAGGGTATATGAAAGTAGAATCCAAAGAATAGAGGGTAAAGAAGAATATTTTTGGGTTTTTCGAAAAACACATCAATTAAAACGAGACCAACTCAAAAAGACAATTGTGAACTTAAACCAATAATCACAATGTAAATGGCTTCTTTGAAAAAGGTACACCAATTCACAAGGATACAATGGCAAGTTTTAATCTTTTCTTTGGGAACTTATTAGTGTTCACACCCCCAGTTGGTAGGTGTTCTGTCTTGGTTCTCGGCGGTGTGTTTTATGCTTATTTTATTTAACAAGTAAAACTGAAAATGTTTTTGTATTTTTTTATATGATAATATATATACAAAAGAAAAGGAAAATATTTTTGTGTTTTATATTTTTTTTGAAAACGATAACTTCTTGACGAAGGTTCTACAAGTCACTAATCGTTGAAATCATAACGATATTGTCGCAACACAACCTCCCCGGCAGCGGCGCCATTTTGATATTGCGTTTTCGAGTGCGTATAAAAAATATACAAGGTAGACGTGAGTGGAATTCACTAATCAACCTTTAGGAAAAGGAAGACTTGTAAAGACTCGTGAATACAATATATATATATATATGTGATACCGGGTAAGTGATCACCTGGGTCGTGTCCCAACGAGGTGTGAATGGGCAATATCGTGAGATTCGGAGATTAAAATGCTTGTAAGAAATGGTTGAGAGATTATTTGGTATTGTGGAATTTTACAACTACGAGAAATTACAAATAACGTACGAAAAATAAATTAACGCAACTAAAACATGAATACAAAACAAGGGATGATAAATAACACTTAAAATCTACCTAAAAATCTATGGGAATGATAATAGGAAGTAGGGGAAACCTAAAACGTAATCTAAATTAAAAACGCGACGTTTATTTTAAAAATAAACGTCAACGTACAAAATAAAACGTAAAATTTGAGCTACAAAGGTCCTACGGGTTTCCAATTAATTTTATATGCACTAATTAACAAAACAAAATTTTAGAAAAAAGAAAATTAATTTTTCAATAAAAATTCTATTTTTTATGAATTAAAAACTATTTTAATGAGATAAAATCAAAATACATACTAAAACAACTTAAATAAATCTGAAACTTTTTTTGGTAATTAAACAGACTCAAAACTAACCTAAGAAAAATAAAAATGTTAGATAAGCAGTTACCAATAAGCAGGAAATAAGCAGTACACATGCTGAATGCAAATAAGCAAAAGTCATAACTAGTTAAATAATAAACAAATGGAACCATAACAAAGAGAATAGCTAGCACAGATGGTTTAGGTTGCTTGTTTGTGGTCTGTGTGATTGGGGAAGGTCACAGGTTCGACCCCTGTGGCTTTCCTCTTTTTTTTTCTTTTTTTTTGTTGCTAAGTAATTTTCTGATTGCTCACTTTTCGTACAAAAACAATGACAAACTTTCATGGAAACCAAATTTTTTCACAAACAAAACTCAAACAAAATGCAATCCAAATTCAAACCCTTAACAGATTTAGATCAAAGTTATTGTTTAAAACTTGTTTCTTGCAATCTCACACAACACATACAAAATAAATCCGCAAATAACTAATAAGCTTATAAAAGCTCAACAAACAACAGCCATAACAACAACAAGATTTAACATCTAACTTCAGACAGCGGCATAATCAAGCAAGCTCAATATGATCTGCGTAATCAGTAGCATCAGTCCCAAAATGAACAACTTTAAAGGCGAAAATAAGCTGCTAATACGCAAATAAGTTCAAACAAAGGTAAGATCTAACAAGCTGATACTTGTGACTTTACAAAACAACAAGAATTACGTAAAGTGCTCAAGAATCAACCAAGTTACGGGCTGTTTTGGTCAGGTGGTTGTGCAAGGCTATGAACGATCAATCCAAATTATTCCTACTTAAAAAGCTACTAAATGAAGTTCTAGGGGAAATAAGAAAAAGGGAAACTTATGGGGAACCTAAAACGCACTAAGGGGACAGAGATAAGTTACAAAATTAAGTCATGAACTAAAAAAAACTAAAAAGATTTCTGAACCTGCTGATACACAAGACAGCCAAGGTGGCAGCTTTGGTGTCCTACACACAATGAACATGCAAAGCAATAGCATGTGCAAACGGGCTCTTCGAGGGTCTGATTAAGCATTTAAGTAAATTCACAAAAAGAAAACAAAAATAATGTCATAAAGATTAGCTGGAAAAGGACCCGCAGATTAATTTCTAGGGAAAAAGGACCACGAATGAAGCAGTTAAAAATGGTTCTCTAAAGCTATTTGGGGAAGTTGCAGGCCTAAGGGCTGTTTTGCAGGCTCAAGTTTTGCTAATCGACTGACCTCCTAAATCAAAAACAAGTTTGGATTTGCGAACATAATACTACTAACTACTGATGGAACTAAGATCAAAGCCTAAATCTAACTAGAATGCAACTGAATTAGAAATCAAAAAAGGGCAGTAAGGGCTGCTGGGTGAGAATGCAAATTTGATTAACAAACGATACAAGAAATCTAAAACGTTCAATATCCTACTGTGAACAACTTTCGAGTGCGACCAATACTGTCAAACTTTAATATGCAATCTACTCTAACAACTGATCCCTACTTTATTGAAACTCAGAATTTTAAACTCTCATGTAAATCCTATTCGACTTAGTAACAATACTAGGACTGCTTACCAAATTATTACAACAACTTTAACTAAGCTAAATCAAACTGAAATCAAAACCAAAAGTACTACAACACTAAGCTAATGCCAAACATTCTTTTAGAGGGCCAACTGTGGAGGTTTTCAAAGGACAAACAAATTTAAAGCTGAGATTTTGATTAAGGATTGTAAAGAAGACTTTAATTAAACTAAATGAATGACAGTAAGTGTGGCAAATAACATAATAAAAAGATTGGAGAAGTTGCAACAGTTAAAAAAAACTTTAAACTTTCATTGAATTGGAAAATTACAAAAGACTTAAAATTAAAATTAGGAACTGACTTTTTTTTAAAAAAAACTAAAACCTAACTAAGACTGCTACTACAACATACTAACTAATGACTGCCCATAAGAGCTACAATGATCATCAATTTATACTCCAAGTTCTAGGGTTTGGCTTGGGCTCCTTCTTGTCATTTTCTGTGGTGTGCTTTCCTGGTGAGTGAAAACAGCTCACGATGCATCTTGGACAAACCTCAGCCATTGGATTAAAGCAAAACACTATCATCCCTTGATTATGTATTGGCGCCCAAAATGGGTAGTGTAGATGGGTGAGGTGGAGTAGTAGGTATGGGTTTGTGATATGGGGGAAGGTGAAAGGTTGAGTGTGGCAGAGAGGTTGAGTGGAGGTGGAGTTTGATTTTGTGGGTAATAGCAGATAAAGGTGATGGTGGTTTGTGTTTTCTGGGTAAACGGGGGAGAAGAAAAGGGGGCGTGGGATGTTTGACCAGTCAAGGGAAGGGGTGTAAGTTTATTATACGTTTAGGTTTTGGTAGTTGGGCTTTGGGGTGATAAGGTTGGGCTGTGGGAGAAGTTTGGGCCTATGATAGTATTGTTTTAGATTGGGTTGTGTTTGGTGTAATTTTAAACATAAAGTACGTTTGGTTATACAAATGATTCAAGCCCAAGGACCAAAGTGTGAAATCTGATTTTCCGAGGACCAATTCTTCCAAGTTTCTAAACTATCACCAAGGATCAAATTTGCTAAGTGTAGAATTCCTAAGGACTTGTGTATGATTTTTCTTCCATTTATGATTCCCGGGGGTCACTTTTGCAATTTTGCCAAACTTGAGGGACTACACTTGTAAAACTCTAAAAAAGCAATCTAAGGATCAATCTTGTCATTCTAGGATTTTTGGAGGGTTTTAGTTAACTTTTCTTCATGAAATTCTCTCCAGGGGCTAGTTCTGACATTTTCTGAAAGTACGAGGACCAATTTTGCCAAATGTGGAATTCCAGGGATTAAACTTGTAAACTTTTGAAAACTTTTCACCCAAAGATCATTGTTTGGTAACTTTTGATTTTTGAAGACTTGGTTTGACCTTTCTTTCAAAATAAACGCTCAGGGACTGGTTTTGACAAATTTTGAGAAAGTTGGGGGACTGAAACTGCCAATTATGCAAACTTTGTTTGTTTTTCATTTGTTTTCAATCATTTTGCATTTGAGACATATAAAACACGATCTTTGGGATATTTTTATTATTTTGATGCGTTTCTGAGTGTTTTCACGTGTTTTGGCAGTTAAAATACAGTGAAAATGATGAGTATTTACACACTCATCAATCCCCCACACTTGAGTATTGCTAGTCCCTAGCAATCTTTTGTGAAAATTTAATGGATTTGAAGTCTCTTTACCAAAAGCCATCACTTATGGAGTAGCCGAATGTTTTGGGTTCAAGTAAGAGATATGGTCCATCCGATGACCATGTGATTTTTAGCAAACCACCAGCTTTCAACGGTTTTGATTTATCTTTACCAGAAGCCGTTTGCTTCTGGACTAGCCAACTCTTGATGGACACAGTCAACATCTTGGTGAGTTGATTACCAATTATGGTTTTTCCACTGCCTTTACCACAAGCCATAATCTTGCGGGCTAGCCAACTCATTCACTTTTTTGGATATGGCGAGTTGATTTACCATACAATTTTGGGCAAATTGCAAGCCGTCAACGGATTTGATGTATCTTTACCAAGAGCCGTTTGCTCCTGGATTAGCCAATCCTTTTGCCGGTTAGACAAGGCGGACTGATAACCACAAAAATTTTGAAGCATCAGCAAAAAAATTTTAAAATTTTTGAAATTTTAGCCAAAAACAGGGGTACTAGATAGTAAAATTTGATAAAATTCGCTAGAATTCCCCCCCCCCCCCCCCCCCACACTTAGAATTGAATATTGTCCTCAATATTAAAAGTCCCGACTATTATGCCGACTCTTTGAACGTAAAAGGGCAACTTTACAATCTAAATGTGGAAACACCAATTTTTTTTCACTTTATTTGTAACCACAGCAGGGGTAACTCCCCCACACTTAGGGTGAAAACCCTAAGTACATGCTACTATTTTTGTTTACCGAGTCGTTAGCTTGACTCGACCCCGAATTCATTAGTTCATGGGGAAGCATGATGTGGAAGAAGCAATCTCCATCGGACTTTCATTCAAGATGTTTGGACAAACATTTGAAGCACATGAAAGTTCCACACCGATGAGATAAGTATCCGGCTAAAGATAATGGTAAATGAAAATGCCGGGGTCAAAAATAGTGTCTTCAGTCCCGAAGGAGTGAAGAAGAGAGGACGTCACGGGATAGGTGAAGAAAAGAACGAAACTCATGATGAAAATCATGATTAACTCGTCATCACCCACGGGAGAATCCATAATTTCTAGATTATGAATCTCATCATTTAAGCTCGCTTGATCAAGACATATCTCGGGTGTGTCATGATCAAAATGGAAGTTATCATACTCCGGTGGAAATATGATATGAGTGAGTTCACCGGAGAATTCCTCGCGAAGAGAATCAATCACAAGATGTACATCTGTGAACTTATGTTCCGGAGTAGACTCATCACAATCCTCAATCTGAGTACCAAAGATTGGATTATCAGAAATCAAAGTGAATTCAGATTCGAATTCAAACAAAGGATTGGTGAGAGTCATTTTGAATGCATCGGGAACAAATAGATTATCATTCTCTATTGGACTTCTGGGATAAGAAGTGAGTGACGGATCATGATATAGGAGACTTTCAATTTCTCCCAGATCGGCTTCGAAATCAAGGAGACCATCATTACTTCCTGTTGTAAGTGGATTGATGTGAGTGAGTTCATCGGCGAACTCCTCAAGAAGATGATCAGCATCAGAATGTGGAACTAATGCCTCAACATACTCGATGTCTCCAGATCGGCTTCGAAAATAAAAATGTTAGATAAGCAGTTACCAATAAGCAGGAAATAAGCAGTACACATGCTGAATGCAAATAAGCAAAAGTCATAACTAGTTAAATAATAAACAAATGGAACCATAACAAAGAGAATAGCTAGCACAGATGGTTTAGGTTGCTTGTTTGTGGTCTTGTGTGAGTGGGGAAGGTCACAGGTTCGACCCCTGTGGCTTTTTTTTTTTGCTAAGTTATTTTCTTTTTGATATTTTCTGATTGCTCACTTTTCGTACAAAAACAATGACAAACTTTCTTGGAAACCAAATTTTTTCACAAACAAAACTCAAACAAAATCCAATCCAAATTCGAACCCTTAACAGATTTAGATCAAAGTTATTGTTTAAAACTTGTTTCTTGCAATCTCACACAACACATACAAAATAAATCCGTAAATAACTAATAAGCTTATAAAAGCTCAACAAACAACAGCCATAAGAACAACAAGATTTAACATCTAACTTCAGACAGCGGCATAATCAAGCAAGCTCAATATGATCTGCGTAATCAGTAGCATCAGTCCCAAAATGAACAACTTTAAAAGCGAAAATAAGCTGCTAACATGCAAATAAGTTCAAACAAAGGTAAGATCTAACAAGCTGATACTTGTGACTTTACAAAACAACAAGAATTACGTAAAGTGCTCAAGAATCAACCAAGTTACGGGCTGTTTTGGTCAGGTGGTTGTGCAAGGCTATGAACGATCAATCCAAATTATTCCTACTTAATAAGCTACTAAATGAAGTTCTAGGGGAAATAAGCAAAAGGGAAACTTATGGGGAACCTAAAATGCACTAAGGGGACAGAGATAAGTTACAAAATTAAGTCATGAACTAAAAAAAACTAAAAAGATTTCTGAACCTGCTGATACACAAGACAGCCAAGGTGGCAGCTTTGGTGTCCTACACACAATGAACATGCAAAGCAACAGCATGTGCAAACGGGCTCTTCGAGGGTCTGATTAAGCATTTAAGTAAATTCACAAAAAGAAAACAAAAATAGTGTCATAAAGATTAGCTGGAAAAGGACCCGTAGATTAATTTCTAGGGAAAAAGGACCACGAATGAAGCAGTTAAAAATGGTTCTCTAAAGCTATTTGGGGAAGTTGCAGGCCTAAGGGCTGTTTTGCAGGCTCAAGTTTTGCTAATCGACTGACCTCCTAAATCAAAAACAAGTTTGGATTTGCGAACATAATACTACTAACTACTGATGGAACTAAGATCAAAGCCTAAATCTATATATACTTTTCTATTTTTCATTCATTTAAAGAGGAACTTGTGTGGAGAATACTAGGGTAGAACCTAATAAATCCTAGGTCATTTGTAATAGTATTTTCAAGGGTTTTCACCCCTTGAAACCCTTCATGTTCAATTGAGATAAGTTTTCTTCCAATTCATTCAATATGTCTATGTGTTGTTTGAATATATCTTACACTTGTCTTAATTTTAACATGCTAGGCTAGATCTATTGTGTGTTTGCTTAGATGTAATGAAACCTAGATGTTGATTATAGGTTGATTGCTTGTTTATAGTTGTAATGGATGAATGATTTCAATGTTAGGCTTAAGAAAATTGGCAGATCTCCATTGTGTAACTTGCTTGAATGTCTTAAGAAACATGAACCGATGTGTACTAGGTTTTTATGGTTGTATTTAATGCATGAGCGAATTCTAGTGATCCCATGTTAGGAGCTTCTTAGCCGGCTCGACATAGGAGTGAAGTAGGAGCTTATAGGATTGGGGAAGTAAGTACGCCACCCCATGAATGGTATTAAGGAATACAATCCGTCATTCACGCAACTGTAACAAGTAATTAACCTGTAAAAGATATCTAGGGAGTAGTGAAATCTAAGTAAACACAATTCTCCCATATATTGCTCACACCACTAGTTAATTTAGTTTATTTTCATTTTTATTATTTTATTTTGATTGCATCTTTAGTTATTGGGTTAGTTGACTAGCAACTAATTCCGCCCACTCTTCCAAAACCCGAGATTTTTACTTGCTTTTATAAAATATAAAAAAATACAAAAAGAATCATCCCTCACCTCTAGACCTAGTTTTTAGGTTTTCTAATCCTAGCGACACTATTCCTGAGTTGAACGATCAATCCCCCGGTACTTGTCACTATACTATACTACAACGATCAGGTACACTGCCTGGTGGGGGTTGTAAGCTTGTCGAGATCCCTCGAGAGATAAAGCCTGGTGCAATTCCCACTCATCAAGTTTTTGGCGCCGCAGCCCAGGGAATAGTTATTGTTTAGGTTGAATTTGATTTTTATTAGGTCTACTCATTAGATTCCTATCAAGTGAGATTTTTTCTTTTTATTTTGTAGCTCTCTCATAATCTATCTTTTCTTTGTGATTTTGTTTGTAATTTGCTTCAAATGGACTTTTCACTTAGACTTCTAAGATTGAAAGATAAGTTTGAGTGGCTAAAACACCAAAGATTTCAAAATACCTCATTTAGAGACACCTATGAATCATATGAGCCTTCACCTAGGATAGATTTTTATGAACAACCTCCATGTTTAAGATCTCGTTTTAATGAGGCCAATAGGAAATGCGACCTAGTTTGCCAAGGAATTATGGAGAGAGCCGTTGCAACAAATCATAAGTTGGATGAAGCACTAGGTTTGCTATTATCACTACCTAAGAAAACAATTGAGGAGGATTTAGCCGAGCATGACCACATTGATCAAAAAGACCTAGGTTTTATGACGAATGACTTTGAATCTCAAGGAACACGTGATGAATCCTTAGGGAAAATTGAATATAAGATTAATGAGGGAGATCCTTATGATTCGGACATAGAAGTTGAGATGCCTAGAGAAGCACGTGAGATACTTAGGAGAATGCTTAGGATATATTCTACCAAAACAAGTGATGAGGATATAGGTGATCTTGACACATGGAATGATGGAGGTAGAACCCTTGGACCAGGCACCACTTAATGATATAGGTTTGAATACTTGTAGTAATAACCTTACTCCTAGTTCAAGGGAATTTCCTAGTGTTGATGAACCGGAACCTCAATCTTTACACACCTTTCCATCCTTAGATATATTTCTAGGAAACAAAAGAGGAACTGACCCACCCATCAACCAATATTATCCGGGTAGTTTTAGGATGAAGGAAGTCATTCACTCACCCCCCTTCACCTCACGTGGCATATTTCCACCCTAAGGGTGTGTATCGCAACTTTCACCCGTACTTAATCCTAAGTGTAGGGAAAACCTCCCTTATTTCCGTTAAATAAGGGTAGAGTCAGGCTCGTGACTTGAACAAAAACAAGCGCTTATTCGGAGGCAACCCAAGCTTTATTTATTTATTTGTCTGTTTGTTTGTTTATTTGATTTTATTTGTCTCCGTATGCATGTTTTATTTTTGTTGTTTGTGGCTCATGTTTCAAAGTAAATTGTGAAATCGCTTTATTTTGTTTTTAACTTCGTCTTAATTGCATATAAAGGTATTTTGCAAAAGATAAGTGTAAGGGAGATCCAAATTTGTTTATAAGAATGAAATTGAGCATGAACCACAACAATATTAAATGAACATGTGTATTAGTATTTGTTAGAGTCAAATGCTTGTATCGAGTCATAATGATGTTTTGCAGGATTTTCCAGGAAGTAGGACATAAGTTTTTCCAGAAATTTTCCGGAAACCTAAAATAAAGATTTCTGCAGGTCGCTTCTGACGGCGTCAGGAGTTAACTCCTGACGGCGTCATGTATAAAATACTGGAAATTTTGCTAGTTTCGTTTTTCTAACGGAGTCTTGAAGTTTTTGATAATTCTTTAGTTTTATAAACTTCAGGGAATCTGCAAACATTCATTCCACAAGCATTATATCTTTAATTGTTTTGTTTTTATTCCTAAGTCTGGAATTACATCGAGTTATGAGTTTTCTTTGTTCGGATTGATGCTTTGGGTTTTTGTGATTGTTTTCTCAGGTTTAACAGGTTATGTATGACAAGAAGATGATTTATATTCTGGAAGGGAAGCTTTGATTGTTCATTTTCTTGGAGGAAGATCTAACCTTGTTACCACACTATCCACACTGAACGAATCAGGGGAGTATTTGATTTCATTCTTTTACCTGTTTTACATTTACATTCTTTAATTGAACATTGGGGACAATGTTCATCCTAAGTGTAAGGGGAGGGTAAATGATGATACCTTATAGGATACTATTACATTTGAGTTTGTTTGTTTGATGGTAGATGTGTAATAAAAATATGAGAAATACTTGTTAGAGTAATTTTAGCGCCAAATTTAAAATTTTTTTACAACATTTAGGAGTCAAACTTTAGCCTTAGCAAGCGTCTCATGGATAGGAGCCGTATGACTAGCACAAAACCGTACCATTCAGAAAAATTTTCCACCCAAATATGTGAGGTTCGCCTTTAGATTTGATAGGAAAAGCATTTACTATTAGTGATTATGAGTGTATCGGTAGCATTTAGATTCTAGAACTTGCGTTAGTGATGCATCCCGAGACCGCTAGTGAGACTACATTCGTGTAGTAGGATTTACTACATGATAAGAAGCATTAGGATCACCCTTGTGTTAAACCCGTATCATAATTACTTGACCATTTAAGTCATCTTACTTGGCTAGTAAAGTCAATTAATTTTTCCCACACTTTAGAGTTGTACTCATTTTTAGTACACGAAACCCCTAGTACACCCCTCCAAGCCTATCTTTTCGTTTCTATCTTTAAGCATCTTACTTAAAGGAAGAATTTGTTACAACCCACTTAAATGTTCACCCAAATCGCCTTAGCCTTCCGAGTATACACTCATCTTTAGTGCATTATTGTTACATGTTTAAACCCTTAGTTAATTATCTAATTGATTACATGGTTGCTAAGTCGAGTCATATCCTTGTACATATTGTTTTGGGACGATTGGGACTCATGGGTAAAGTACTTATGTTATAGAGTAATGGGGAAGAACATCATATTATTACCCCCATATGTGCGTTAATCTTAAAAGTACTCCAAGTGTTTTGATTATCTTAATTCGAGTTATTAGATTAGTTTATTGTAAAGTATGTAAAAATTCAAGTGTAAGGGGAATGTTCATTCCCCATGATGTATTATTTTGGATGGTAGGGTAAGAGTGTATGCAAAAAAGAATAAACATACGGACTACCATCCCGTTTCATTCTATGTTTATTTCATCTTTTTGTTATTTTTGATTTATTAGCTTAAGTCGAGTCTAGTCTTGGCTTAGCAACACCATTTTGTACATGTAATTAACCAAGACGATTAACTCGCCACCAGTAAAGATTGTCTATATCCAACAAAACCGTGTATTCCGTATCCCTACACCTAACGTTACAACCCTTTAAAAAGACCTATTTGATAGTTTATCCTAGGTGCTTACGCCATGTGGTGGAGGTTTGATCCTTTCCCAAGCCTATGGTAATCTATTTTGCTATGACAGGTAGTGAGAGATATTTTCCATTTCCATATTGTGATATATAGTTTATTACACCCGAGAGATGTGAGTATCTAAACACTATTTGTGAGGTGCTAGTATATGACCTCCGTGCTTGTCTTTGGTCATTAGTGGAACGATTATTTGTTGTAATTACTTTTATATTAGTGTTAAATGACCCCTAACTTGTATTTTGACTAGAATAAAAGCGCATTTGCTTGAGGACAAGCAAATCTCAAGTGTAAGGGTATATGATGAGGCGAAAAATGAACCATTTTTAAGGGGTCATTTAAGCCGGAATTGGAATTTATTTGATCAAATATTGCCTTAAATCGTTCCTTTTGTGATTTTAGGGACTTTGGGAGTGAATTCTGGAAAAGGAAGCATTTTGGACGTTTTTGGAGCATAAAAGTGAAGCAAACGACAAAGACTTAATTTTCCTTGCTGAGAACAGTACCTGACGGCGTCAAGAAGAATTTTTTGACGGCGTCAAGAGCAAAATGGATGACTGATTGACTCCAAACCGTCAACCTAAACTGACCAGGGAATGGTCAACGAAGTCAGACAGCCTAGAGTCAATGCTCCGCGGAAGTATAGGGTTTCCCCGGGTCGTTATGTCCCGACGAGGTGTGGATGGTAATCAAAATGGGTTTGTGATCGGGTGAATTTGGACAGAAAAGGGGTAATAAGGGTTTGAATGATTACACTAAGGAAAAACGAATGAGAACGATCTAAACGAAATATATTAACAATAACATGAAACCTGATTAACCTAAAACGTAATCTAAAAATTTAAAATCAGAATTTGCTTATAAATACGCAGAAAAATAAGCCAAACGACTTAAATAGAAGCTATCACTTTATTTATGTTTTTGGTTTTTTTTATTTTACAAACTACTTTTAATAACGTAACCTAAATTTGAAAACGTAAAAGTTTATTTAAATAAAACGCGAGCGCGCAAAATAAAACGTGAAATTTAAGCTACGTTAACCCTACGGACATGCAAATTATATTTTTACGATCCTAACGATCAAAGAAAATTTTAGAAAAAAGAAAATTATTTTTTTGAATTTTATATTATTTATTATTAATTAAAAACTAATTAAATACTAATAAAACTAATTTAAATTATTAAAAATACTTAATGAACAGTAAAAATTGTAAAATTTATTATAAAAATACTAAATGGTACACTAATGCTAGGAAAAATATAAAAGAGGTGATAAGCTTATTAATAAGCTGGAAATCAGCTTATTAGCTTATATGAGCAAATAGAAACTTGACTACTATATAAATAAATGAGAAAAGAAATTATACTAAGGACTGGGTAGCTCAGATGGTGCACCCCTTTGGTCTGGCGTTGACCAGGTCAACCCATGAGGTCAGGGGTTCAAACCTGGCTAGTGGCACTTTTTCTTTTTATTTTTCTTTTTGAATTTTTACTTTACAAACACACTAAGTACTGATTTATTAACAACCTTTATAAAGGACATCTCTTTGAAAGCTTGAAATAAGCTCCGCAAGAGCTTATTGGATCCACAGATTAGCTATTTAAGCTAAATTGGATAATCAGCTAGTAAAAGCTTACAATAAGCTAGCAAACTAGAACAAAAGGGAAGATAAGCTAATGACAGATGATAAAAACTTTAAATAAGCCAAACAAAAGAAAAAAAAACCAAGAGATAAGCTGAAAAATTGAAATAAGCTAATCCAACACCACACTGATTAAGCAGGCCTAAAGGGGGCACTTTTGACTTTTTGGTTTTCATGCATAGTTGACTTAAATGAGCTTGAATTTTAATCTAATGACTTAATAAGATCTATTATGCTATTATTAAACTGATTTCAGACACTTCCACAGCTTATGCAAAGATTTGAGAGATTATATATCTTAGAACTTTAACAGTGAACACATGATTTGAGTTTACTCATGATTTTGACTTTATGATTAAAGACCTATTGATTTAAAGGATTGACTGTTACTTTAGGACCTATTGTGACTTTCCTCAACAACAAACTCCAATAAAAACAACCTAAAACTCAGAGAAACAATCTGAGCCAAACACTCCTTAAAAAATTGATTCAACAACCTTGAAAAGGAAACTAAGCTATCTAAAGCATAAAATTGATACACAGACTTAAACTAGGCTAAATTAATCTTAAATAAACAGGATCAAACAACATTCAATAATCAACAAATAAATTAAAAAAAAAACAGATTATGCAAAAAGAGAAAAATTCCTTACAAAGGATCCAATTTTAGAGCTTGAAGTGAACCAGGACCAATTTTTCACCATCCTACTGCTCCCTTGAGCTTAAGACCATATGCATGCCATCCTTGCTCAGCCTCATCACCCAGTTCCATCATTTTTATTTATTTATTTATTTTTTTTTTTTTTGAGTTTTTATCTTATATTTTCTTATTTCTGAGTTCTCTTGATTCCAGGCTTCCACAAGCTTTTGAGTAGTTTATATAAACTACTGAGGTTAATTTTTAACACAATTGAGAGCAAATAATAATACTTAGCTAAAATTAAGAACCTTTGGTAAGAATGGAGATTACTTGCAAACTGAGGAAAACTTGAATTGTATTTAATTGGAAACTTATATTATCAAGGAAACACAAATTACAAACTACAACCTTAACTTAAATAGAAAATTACAATAGTTTCTGCATTACTGAAAAGATAAACTAAAATCTACTAACTCCTCAACGGTTTCCCTCCTTCCTTTTTATCTTGCCCCACTAGGGTTTCTTGGACAATTCCCACTTCAATTTTGAGCCAATGGATCACTCAAACTAATCTTGGCCGTTTAAAGATTTTTGCGCCCAAATTGCTCTTGTCCGTTTTCTTGGATATAGTGGATGCCAGGGGGATTATTTGGATGTTAGTGTTTGTTTGAGTAGGCAGGGGTGAGTTTGAGTGTAGCAGAGGTGATGATGATGAGGGTGAGGTAGTTTTGCAGGCACATGGAGGTGGTTTTGAGAGAGGGGGGAATGGTTTTAACCGGGTGTTTGACTGAGGGTATAATAAAAACGGGGGTAAAGGGTTTATCTGTTTGTGTTTTGGGCTGGTAGGGAAATGGGCTTGGGGAAATAAATGTGGTGGGCTTGGGTGATGGTTTGTTTATGTTTTGGATTTAGATTAGTGGTGTACGTTTGGTTTGTAATTTATAAAACACAAGGACCAATTTTGTAAAACTGAAATTCCAAGGGGCTGTTTTGCCAAGAATCCAAAGTACCCATAAGGACCAAACCTGCCATTTATCAATATCCAAGAACCATTTTTTGCATTTTCATTTTTTAAAATTTCCCGGGGACCAACTTTGTAAATTTCCAAACCTCTGGGACTAAACTTGCAATTTTCTGAAAATTTCACCCAAGGACTATTTGTGACACATTTTGGTTTTCCAAGGACAAAAAATGATTTTCCTTTCAAAAATACCCCACCAGGGACCAAATCTGTCAATTTCTGAAGTTCAGGGACTGTTTCTGCCAATTGTGAAACTTCAGGGACCAAACTTGTAATTTTCTCAAACTTTTTACCCAAGGATCGTTTTTGATAATATTTTACTTTTAAATGCCTTGGGTTGACTTTTCTTTCGTTTTAAACCTTCAGGGACTAGTTTCGTCAATTTTTGAAACTTGAGGGACTGAAACTGCCAATTATGCAAACTTTGTTCGTTTTTCATTTGTTTTTAAACATTTTGCATCTAAAACATATAAAACACACTTTTGGAATAATTTCTGTATTTTGATGCGTTTTTGAGTGTTTTTGTACGTTTTGGCAGTTCAGATACGATAAAAATGATGAGTATTTACACATTCATCAATGACGACCCAGAGAAAACGTGACGGCGTCAGAATTAGGGCATCAAGAGTAAATTTGGTGACGGCCTGGAGCAGGATTACACATGACGCGTCACCCATGGATCCAGGCAGTCCGAGAACTTTATTGGCGGCGAGATGACGGCGTCAGATTTTTCCTCTTGATGCCGTCACCACACAAAATCTATATATACTTTTCTATTTTTCATTCATTAAAAGAGGAACTTGTGTGGAGAATACTAGGGTCGAACCTAATAAACCCTATGTCGTTTTTTACAGTATTTTCAAGGGTTTTCACCCCTTGAAACCTTTCATGTTCAATTGAGATAAGTCCTCTTTCAATTCAATCAATATGTCTATGTGTTGTTTGAATATATCTTATGCTTGTCTTGATTTCAACATGCTAGGCTAGATCTTTCATGTGTTTGCTTAGATGTAATAAAACCTAGATGTTAATTATATGTTGATTACTTGTTTATAGTTGTAATGGATGAATGATTTCAATGTTAGGCTTAAGAAAACTGGCAGATCTCCATTGTGTAACATGCTTGAACGTCTTAAGAAACATGAACCGATGTGTACTAGGTTTTTATGGTTGTATTTAATGCATGAGCGAATTCTAGTGATCCCATGTTAGGAGCTTCTTAGCCGGCTCGACATAGGAGTGAAGTAAGAGCTTATAGGATTGGGGAAGTAAGTACGCCACCCCATGAATGGTATTAAGGAATAAAATCCGTCATTTACGCAACTGTAACAAGTAATTAACCTGTAAAAGATATCTAGGGAGTAGTGAAATCTAAGTAAACACAATTCTCCCATATATTGCTCACACCACTAGTTAATTTAGTTTATTTTCATTTTTATTATTTTATTTTGATTGCATCTTTAGTTATTGGGTTAGTTGACTAGCAACTAATTCCGCCCACTCTTCCAAAACCCGAGATTTTTACTAGCTTTTATAAAATATAAAAAAATACAAAAAGAATCATCCCTCACCTCTAGACCTAGTTTTTAGGTTTTCTAATCCTAGCGACACTATTCCTGAGTTGAACGATCAATCCCCCGGTACTTGTCACTATACTAGACTACAACGATCAGGTACACTGCCTGGTGGGGGTTGTAAGCTTCTCGAGATCCCTCGAGAGGTAAAGCCTGGTGCAATTCCCACGCATCACAAGTTATCTCTAAACCTGACGCATCGGGGTGATTACAAAAATGGAGCGTAATGCTAAGCGAGCATAACATCTCTTATAGACCACACACTGCGGTTAAGGGGCAGATACTAGCAGACTTCATCATTGAGAAACCAGACACTGAGGCTCCACCCTCAAGAGGCGAGGTAGAACTGAAAGAACCATGGATCCTATTCACGGACGGATCTTCGTGCGTGGACGAGTCAGGCGCAGGCCTTATCCTCACCAGCCCAGAAGGAATGGAATTCACTTATACACTGCGTTTTGAATTCACAGCTATGAACAACGAGGTAGAGTATGAAGCCCTAATTGCTGGATTACGCATTGCAACTCGAATGGGTGTACGTAACCTAGAAGCAAATGTCGATTCTCGGTTAGTAGCCAATCATGTTTCTGGCGAATATGTGGCTAAAGAGGATAACATGGTCCAATACCTCGACAAGACCAAGTCCCTAATCCAGGGTTTTGACAGGTTCACCATTAAACAAGTTCCTAGAAGAGAAAACAGGAAAGCGGATGCACTAAGCAAGATCGCATCTACAAGCTTTGCGAACCTGTCAAAACAAGTATTGGTAGAGACCCTGAAAGACAAATCCATCTCAGAGATGGAGATATCCACGGTGATAGAAGAGCAGGATCCTACGTGGATGACCCCTATCATCGAATTCATAAGCAAGGGTATATTACCCCATGAGCAGAAGGACGCTCGAAGGATATGGCGCACAGCGCAGAGGTTTGAACTTCGAGATGGTATCCTATATAGACGCTCATTTCTACAACTGCGGCTTCGGTGCGTTGGACCTCTTCAGGAAGATTACGTACTCCGAGGGATCCACGCCGGTTCATGAAGTATGCACTCAGGACCACGGTCCGTTGTAGCACGAGCCTTGCGGTCAGGATACTATTGGCCTACTATGCATCGCGATGCGCGGGAAATGATAAAGAAATGTAGTGACTGCCAAGTTCATAGACCCATCCCGCGCCAACCACAACAAGAGCTAATGCCTATCACTTCTCCATGGCCATCCTATAAGTGGGGCATTGATATCGCGGGCCCCTTCCCTGTTGCAGCAGGGGAACTGAAATTTCTTATTGTGGCTATAGATTACTTCACTAAGTGGATTGAGGCAAAAGCAGTGGCAACAATTACAGGCAATCAGGTAAAACAATTTGTTTGGGAGAACATTGTATGCCGCTTTGGATTGCCTGCGGAAATCATTTCAGACAACGGAAAACAATTCTGCGAAAACCTGTTCAAAGACTGGTGCGCACAACTAAATATTAAACAACACTTCGCGTCAGTTAAGCACCCGCAAACCAATGGTTTGGTTGAGCGCGCGAATCATAGTCTGGGCGAAGGAATTAAAGCGCGCCTCGACAAACACAAAGGAAGATGGGTGTATGAATTTTCGCACGTCTTATGGGCGCACCGCACGACGATCAAAGTTAGCACTGGAGACACCCCCTTTTCTCTTGTCTATGGGACAGAAGCTGTCATACCAGCTGAAATTGGGATGCCAACTATTCGTACGGCGGAAGTTCATGTCACAACCAATGACGACGAGCGACGTATAGAGTTGGATCTATTGGAAGAAAGGCGCGAACGTATATGTGAGGCAAGAGCTAAGTCAAAAATGAAGGGATACTATGATGCTAAATTTAGAAGCACCTCATTCAGACCAGGCGACTTTGTATATCGCGCTAATGATGCAAGCCACGCAGAAGATATACGAAAACTTGAACCAAAGTGGGAAGGACCCTATGAGGTCACAGAAGCACTAGGAAAAGGCGCATACAAGCTGCGTGATATGGATGGCCGTGAGCTACAACGCACATGGAATATTTCCAATCTCAAGAGATGCTGTCTTTAGGAAAGGCTACGGCCCGTGCACAGACACCTCCGCACTTTAGTAAGTGCTCAATAAATGTCTGTGTATTTACATTTTGTTTTGTCTAGGCAAATGTTTTTTTTTTTCTTTTTCCAAAAACTTGTAAGAATTAATTAAATATCGTGGTTTCTAGCTAACTCCGCGACACATTTCACTTTATTGTTTACATTTTATTTATGTCCCAATATTGTTGATTTATTTTTTTGCCTACATGGCGTGCATGCATTCATTTAAAACCCACGACGGTAAAAGGATGAGTAAACCAACTAAATAACTCGTTGAGTAAGAGGGTTGCAAACCCATCAACATTGGATCATGTATCCTTGTTAAACACCCTACTCTCAAGTCGTTGGAGTAAGTTAATTGCGCATCCCACGATGGATACGCAACAATGCACACTATGTGCGTTTAACAAATTAGGAGTCAGGACTCTTGATTCCTTGATATGGTATTTGCAGACGCTGCATGTTAACCCATACACGTGTTAATTTTATATTTGCATATGCATTAAGTTATGGAATTCATATACAATTATGTTATAAGTGATTATAGATTCTGTAATCTCTTTTAAGTACGTTTAGATAACAGTTTGATTCTTGGAGATAACATGGATGTCTTTTACAAAAAGACAAAATAACTAAGTACAAACTTTAGGCATACAAATTACACCTCCAAAATAAACATTTTATTATAAACTACGAGTTTATACAAAACATAGATTTAACATGTACATGTGCAACAAAAATGTTAATCTGTTACAAAACAAAACCAAAAAAACCTACATACTATGGGAACGCTCAAGCCTTGAGCTGCCAACCCGATGCACATCACTCCCAGCTTCCTCAAGCTTCTTCAGCAGATCAATATCCCTAGGTGACACCGTCGCCACACTAACAGGTACTCCATCAGACCTCGGGATATGTGCTGCACCTAGACCATAAAGGGTGGCTTTCCCCTTCACACCCTTCTTCCTAGCAAGTCTCATGGCATGGGGTTCTAAGGATTCCTTCAAAAGGATCTCCTTCTCAAGGGTAAAAGGGTTGAGAATGTCACGCGGATATGCAAAGACAGGTACCTGCAGCTGCGACACATCAGGCTTCAGGAAGTAATCAAGTTGTGCCTCAGCGTCCTCTGCTGTGTGCCTCGCCAAGGTCAACCCCTCCATGATAACACCTATGGGGTAGTCTTGGTCGCGCTCCAGTTGAGCAATATGAGGAAGCTCTAACAGCTTCATCTTCTCCATGGCAGCGACAAGCTCAGCATAGGTATCACCATTGTAACTTGGCACTTGCGCGATAGGCAAACGTCAACATTTGGATCTCGTGTAGCTCCTCTACAGCTTCCGCCTTGCCATGTGCCAAGGCGCATTGAACAACATTCCCAAACGCTTCTGTAACTTCTTGAGACTCAAGGGTGCTCAAAGCAGCAAGGCGCAGACTATGGCTGATAAGCCATGCGCTCAGCGATGGAGGACACCAGGTATGGGTATATCTCTTCATCATATTCAATACTGAGCTTGCGCAAATTACCCTCCTGCTTCTCCAGCGCATCCTCCACGGTCTTGCGAAATACATCCAACTGTGAGAAGTGTTTGCTCTTGTTCTGCTCCATGTACTTCAACCCCCAAAGGCAAGTGGACTTATACTGATCAAAAGCAGAACGTTCTTGGCTCACTTGGACGAATAGTGACATCTTTTCATCAGCGAGCTTCTTGGCATATGCATTTGTTGACTCTACTGCAGCATGAGCACTAGCCAACTGTGCCTTCAGTAGCGCAATTTCTTCATCTTTCTGCGCACTGCTACTTCCTTCACCAGCATACTTAGCCTTGAGTTGAGCAACCAATGTAGCCTGGTGCGCAACAACCAAGCTAAGCTCCTCTATCAGCTGATCTGTAGGCATATTCTCACATGCCTTCGAAGGCTCATCCATTTGAGGGAGACTCGCCTCAGGTGGCGATTTCCCGGTATGCGTAGTATCACCCCCTGCAGCTTCATCACTGCACGCAAATGACAAGGATTCAAGGTTATTATATCAATCGAGGATACGGAAAAAAAAGGAGGCATAGGTTTCATTACTTACTTGGGGGAAGGAGTTTCAGCTGTATCCTGCGTAGTAATGGATGGTGAAGCATCCTCCTTTGATGACACATCCACAGTAATAATATGGCGTCTTCTCTTGGATGTGCCCACGCCAGCATCACCAGAAGCCTTCTTGCGCTTCACCCCTAGCTTGCCTCCTCCTGCTCACTATCAGCCTTCAGGATCCCTATACCCTCTGAAGAATTTGTGCGCGAAAGCTCTGAGGATTGCGCCCTCTCAGTTGGGACACTGCGCACTAGGGTCGCCTCTAGAACCACAGGGGAGGCATTCGCCGGCTCGTCCTGTACATACTCCATGGTACGCCCTGCTGTAGCCTCCAAAATTGGTGTCTCACCATCTCTCAGGGGGTGCACCCCTACGGTTACCAGTGTGGGCTTCACTAGCTTCACTATGCTGAACAGATCCATCTCTGTGCAACAAACAACAAACAACAAACAAAACGCAGTTACATAAATTACAACAAAAGAGAGCGCTTACATTACAGATGCGAAGGAAAGGAAGGACAAGCACCCACCCCGGTTATTCTCATCCAGAAAAGTTGGCACCTCATCAGAACTTTGGAAGTAGTTGCGACTGATCCCCATATGCACCAAAAACTCTTCTAGATAGGAGTTTATGGGGATGCGGTTGGCATTTATCATCTCCGCATCATCTGTGCTGTACGTCCCGGGGTTTGGGCGCTCATCCTTTGGTAACGTCCCCTGGGTATAGAACTCAAAGGTCCAAGGGAACACTATATCATCAACCCAGAAAAACCTTTCCCTCCAATTCCTAAGAGCGTCTAGCTTTTCCGTATAGCATTGAAGGCACCCTGCGCGCTTGGAAAAGGATACCCACCCATTTGACCACGTTGTGTGATAAAATGCACGAAAGAGATTGATGGTCGGGTTAATTGCCAGCAAACGACAGTTTACTTCAAAATTGGTTATTTTAGCTGCGCCTATGCAGTGCAGCTGGGATATGTGAAGTCGATAATAATTAAGGACATTGCACAAGAATAGCGAAATGGGCACGCGCTGATTCGCAAATTTGAAAAAGCGTGTGTATACCCCTACCTTTTTCTCAGGAAAATCAACCATAGATGCAGTCGCCACCGGTACTACCGGGTGCAACGCGAGGGGGATATAGTAATCCGAGGTGAACTCACGAAGTTCATCCTCGGTTATATCGGAGGTAAAATTGGATAACTTGAGAACCATTCTTAAAAATTTGATGATTTCAGATGCGGAGGCGCTATTACCTTAGTATACGAGTGGTTTCTTGACTGAGTTTAGAAAGCTTAACAATGGCGGAAATGGTACGTATACTGTGATAGTGACAGTGAAAAGGGAGATACCCTTTATATAGGGTTACATACTAACATGGATGCTTGACACGTGGATCCCACTAGTTCTAATCGTGTGGTTGGGAGATCAAAAGGTCATGCACTTTTCACCCACCTCCTCACGATTTTCGAGGGATATTCGGGACTAATTTAGACTAGATACACCGTATATTTCTTTTTGGCGGGAAACACTTGAAGCTTCCCCGCCACACATTCTGGATAATTTTCCGCTACAGTTGATAGTCTAGCATACGCGGTTGCACCTTGCGCATACTAGACTTGGGGGACATGATGACGTATAGTCCGCACTCGGGTCATGAACCCGACCAATGGACACTACTAATATCTAAGCCCATCACACGTGGGCTATCATGACCAAGATTTGGGCTTACAAAGGCCCAAATTCATAATTATTATTTACGGTCTCGATATGTGATCTCTTATTTATGGGATAAGGATCACGGGACCGCATTAACAGGGATACGCCGAAGAGTAAGGAACACGAAACCAACAAGGATTCCGTGTGTATATAAAGGGCATCTCGGCCCTCATTAAGGTATCATCTAAAAACCCTAACTCTTCACTATAACCCTAAGACCGATTACTTACTCTCACGCCGGAGGATAATCGTGGGAGACAATCCCACGATAAGCCTAACGGTGTTATTTGCTTTCTTAGTGCGCAGGTCTCAAGCATTAAGATCCAATTGATACGAGAACAGGAGTCCAAACAAGGAACGCCCAACTTTTGTATCAACAGTTAAGTTTTTACCGTGGGTCTGACATTTCTTTTTAACGTTTCATATATAATTAATCTTTTATAATGTGACTGCAAAAGCTATACTATTTTTGCGGCTTTGACCCGAGTTTTGCACACCTCAAATCTTACTTTGGTAAAATTTCCACCCGATTCCATTAGCTATTTTTGAGTTTTTCACATTTGACCCAGTGGAGATTAATTACACCCAAAATAGCCCAATTGTCCATAAATGAGTCGATATTGTCACCTGTAAAATAAGCTATTAGGCTCTTAAAACCAAGTGTTGTTATAAGACATACCTGAATGCTAGCAGGACCCTATTCGATGAAGTTAACAAGCTTTCTTTCACGTATTCTTTGTAAACTTTCAAGAACCTGAAAACACTCAAAACTTATCATAATGCATCATCATTTTAAGCTTATAATAAAGGGTTGAAATGCAAATCCACTCACCTTGGTAGGATCAACTTCACCCTGAATGATGTTTAATATCGAAATGTATTTCGCTAAACTAGCTTGTTTTGTTCTAGCATTACACGACACCGTCATGTTTTTTTTCTAGAAAACACACAACTTGTTAGAATTTTTGCCAATTTCCACATTTATAATTATATGCTTTGAAAATGTGAATTTTTCAAGTTTCTTGCCTGAATAAGTCTTCTCATCACATCAAGCACCGTGGTTTTACGAATCGTATTAGCTTGCAAACATCATTGTAGTAATGCATATTGTCTATTTAATAAAAAACAAGAAAACAAATCTAAAGAGTACCTGACGGTCCACAGTTAGTGATGTATACCCCATCGTAAGAAAATGACACCTTGGTGTCGGGATCAAAGAAGAAAGAAGGCCGACTAAGTCATTGTTCATGTAACCTGGGTAACGAAGAGTGGTTGTACTAGTAACCATAACAGTAGACACTAAAGAATTTGTCTAAGGAACAGTTGGATTTTGTACATGAAGGGGTTCTACTGCAATTCTGTTAAGTTCAGTGTTATCAAGAATGACAACACAGTCAGCATTTAAGGTCAAACACTTGAGTGTCAAGAGAGAGATGTAAGGCTGGACCACCACGTCACTTGTTTCATTTTGGTTAGGAAAAACACTATGTTTGAATGAATTTTTTGCTGTAATGATCATTTAGAGTCTCAAGAAGATATGAACCCATGCCTACATAAAAAATTACAAAACATGCAAAGCTTATTTACATCTGACATGTTTAGTTATTGTACTTCTTTTTCGTACATCTGAGGCGTTAAAAGATGGCTTTATGACCAGTTTGGGTCTTTTGTAACCTTAGTAATGCTGAAAAGATTTTTTAGTTGGTTTTTATCATTTTTTTTCTTTTACATAATGACCTAAATGGGACACAAAGCTACTTAGATGTAAAAACATAAGTAAAGTAACTAAAACATGCGAATTAAAAATAATGAATAAATACATAAATAAAAAAAACATAGTATTTTATGCAGATAACAATATAAGAAAGAAACTATTGAAACCTGAGGCTGTTCCTCCAGCAATTGAATGACATAAAACAAATCCCTCAAGACTATCACTACCATCTGCTTATTGATCGATCATGTCCATTAGATCTTCCTCAAAATGCTTTCCCTAGATGTAACCCTTGTAATTATGTTAGCTGAAACAACTGTTGAAGTGTTTGGCCACAAATAGTACACAAAAACTTTACCTGATCATATCCGTTGGCGCAATTGTTTCCTGCACCCCCACCATCAAAAGAAGTAAATATGTTTTCTTGGTTGAAAAGATACATATAGTCACATGTTTGTATTCCGTTAATCTTTCTTGGCTCCAAAATCCATAAGCAATGCTCGTAGTATGTAATGTTGATTATCCGCTTGATAGAAAAATACATCTTTTCTATCACCTGCACCTCCCTATAGCAATTGAACACCAAACGGCTCGTTACCATGTTCAGTACCTAATGTCTCGTGATCTACAAAACTATCGTACATCGCATGTGCGGAAAGACCAGGGCATGATAATTTCCATAATGCTTGATATGGGTATGTATTTATATACAAATTTATGTCTTAAATTTGGATATCCAAAAGTATCCCAATCAAGCATACAAGATAGTCATGACTGAATCATTCAAATCGAGTTAATAGTTAAGCATTATCATCGCTTTGCTTTTACTTATTTTGTAATATTATTCCAAGCTATGAAATAGGCTTATCTAGGCTTGTTTTCTTACAACCTCCAAGTCATGAAACATAAGTTGTTTTGTAGTTCCTTGTTTTCTTTTTTGCAAATTACGACATTTTTTTGGTAAGAGTCTAAAGAAAAACAAACATATGTCCTTGGATTACCCCAATTATTGCATCCTATAAATATGTGTTTACAAATTTACATACACAGTCAACCTTACAAGAACTGCATGTTCACCTTAGAAGCCAAGTTAAAAAAACAAAACTGAACTTGATGCTGATTGGAAATTTGCAATGTTGATGGTGCATCAGATTCTTCAATATTTCTATCATACACCTCTCCTACTTTCACATTTTGATTTTTAAACATGAATTTCTATAGGCTACTTAAATGTGGCATATCTCGAACTAAAAGGTAACCCAAACCCAATTCCAATTAATTACTCGGGCGTTTTTCCTTTTCATTTGAATATGATTGTTTGATTATTGGATTCCAAATCACAAATATTCCGTGTCTTTACAACGTCGTCAGTCTTGGGTTAAATAATCAGTATAAACTAAGACAGTATGTTCAGCCCAATTATTAAAGGTAATCAGAATTTGCAAAACTCTTACTGAATACTGATTATGAAGGCAAGTCCAAACACTACTTAAGTACCTGTTTTCATTCTGATTGCCCAAAAATGTATATAATTACTTTCTACATATCAGTGATAAAAGTAGTGGTTTTTGCACTATCAACACAATTTGATCAAGTGGTTTTCAGTAGTTTTTGGTATCAATCAATGGTAACGTTTCTTTAGATGTTTCCTAGGGTTTTCTTTGCCTTATTTAATCGTTATCGCGACTAGAGTCATTTTAGGTGCTCATTTTTTTCTTGACGCTTTGTACTTTCTAGCCTCTTGCTAGTCTTATTAATATACATGCCATTCAAATAATAACAATCAAGATACTATCGAAATGAATGTATGAAACCTATATAAAATTGTGTACATGCGTAAAATACCTCAATAGCGAAATCTTCAAGTATGACATCTTTAGAGATACCATGTTCGAAACAAAGTTGTTTCCAAAACACCATGCCGATCTGGTTCCCACATTGCCCTACTTGTTGTTAGAAAATAGTGTAGCGTATGTGATGATCCTGGATATCTTACTAGAATCGTGTAGAGTTCACTTTCCAAATAGAGTATTTCGACCCTATATATGCCTGGGTTTCACGAAATTTCTATCGGGATAATTCTAGAAGAGAAGCACTTTGTGTAGGCACCAGATCACAAAGCAGTAACAAGAGAGGAATTGTATGTGTGTTTTTCGTATGTCTAAATGAGGCTAATGGATCTGTTTTTCAAAACAGATTATTGATGGCGGTTATGCAGTTGTAGTTGGTTGTAACCAACTTTCATAACTGTTTTCCAACTATTTTCCAGCAAGGGGTTCTGCCCCTTGACCCTGCAAGGGGGCGCAACCCCTTTACCCCTGCATTTTTGTCATGGTTGAAAACATATTAGCTCAACGAGTGTGCACTCCATACTTCCCTAACTCGTATCAGAACTGAATATGAAATCTCATTAGCCTCTAGTAAATCGTCATTACCTAAATGGCCGTCGATGACACTAAAATCACCAACACTTGTAACGTTATTATTTCACGTGGCATTATATTTTTCTGCTTTTGGTTTTTGGTTTTCAGTCGTTATGATTAGCGTCGACAGCGGTGGAAACGACAAAAATATGATGAAATCGTTAACAATGTGAGGAACTGTAAAGTGAGGATGAAAGTGGCGAAAAAAGGAAAAAAACAAGCCTTGCCACATCAGATAACAGCATAATTTAATGTCCGTCTGCCAAAACGGGATGCTTGGGACCAAACGTGCCACCGTTTGGTAAATACAGGGACCACGTAGGCCAAATATTTATTTTTTGGGACAAAACGCGCTAATTTAGAAGAATTGACAGACGAACGGTGAACTTTTGTCTTTTATTTCACTTCAAAACATGATTATTAACGTTTTTTTTTTTTCTTTTTTTTTTTCTCCTCCTCGAAATCCAAAAATATGACTACCTTATAGGCCGTTTCTTTTATTTTTAAATTAAGTGTTTTTTTAAGAGATGTCTAATTTATCATCTTAATGAAGAGCGAAAGGTTTATGTGAAATAAGAGGAAATTACGGTTTGAGGTCACAATAGGAAGGGAAAAAATTAATTAGAAAAGAAAAAAAAAAAAAAAAACAAAAAAAAACAAAGAAACCTCTTAGTCTAATTCCTAATATAAAGCAATGGCACACAAACACGCGTCATATTTTACACTTTTAACTTTTACTATATTAGATACCTGTTTACATTTTTTTTCTTTTAACTTTTTATTACCCACTTTAATGATGAGCAATTTTTCAAATTATCTTAAATTTCATTTAAATATCAAGTAGGAATAATATGATAAACCAATCTTCCGCCTCTTCATTCTCTTTCACAACTATCATCAACCGTCGGTTGAAACCGTTATGAAAGAGAAATCAATAGCATAACAACTGATCAACGCCGCTTGGTATGAATGTTATACTGCTGTTAATTCATAAATGATTACTTTTGAGGGAGCTTATAGTTATTGACATATAGTTTCATGCAACATGGTTGCATACATTGCCCTTCTATGAAAAAAAGTTATATCTATCGTTAACATTTTAACTATCATTGGTGTTGATTTTGCTAGTAGTTTCAATTTCCTAGTTTATCAGTAATGTTATTAAACTTCTAATTACTAAGTTCACTTCACGTTTAATACATTTAAATCTTACAAATGAGTTTAACATGTCGCCAAAATCAACTAGACTATTTTTAAGTGACTATAATTAAAATTTGTCATATGCATGTCCATGTTCAATATAGCTTAGACTTTTAGATTAAATGTATCACGATGTTATATATGCCGCTTAGTTTTTTTTTTATATAGTATTTGCTAAAGTTCTCATAATATTTAAAGATGGTCAAAATCGCTTTGTTGAATGTTGTGACTATTTCATTAAGTAGTTCAGGCCTTTAGATTAAATGTATCACGATGTTATATATGTTGCTTAGTTTTTATTTTTAAAATAGTGTTGCTAAAGTTCTCAATATTTAAAGATGGCCAAAAACGTTTTGTTTAATGGTGTGATTATTTCATTAGTTCTTTAAGCACATATTAGTTTACCATAAGTTTACCTCATGGTGGCTTGGAATGTTTTTAGGATGAAAACAACAAATAACAAAACAAAAATAAATATATTAAAACATGAAAAATATTAGGAAAAAAAGTGCATATAGTCCATCCATATCATATCATATGCTATGTCATCACTTAAAAAATTCGAAAATAACCGGTCACTTTATGAACCAATTGCCTGTTACTATCCTGATTGACCAAATTCGCCCAATCAAGGACGGAGCCAGGGGTTTCTGTGGGCTGCAGGTGCCCGGGCACCCCCAGTGTAGTGTTAATTTTTGAGAAAAACATCAATTTTTTCTAAAGTCATTTTAAATGCACACGATCTATCGAAATATGTTTATAGTATTAGTGTTCAATTTTTTTTGTACTCCCGGTCACATTTAGTCTTCGTTCCGCACAATATATCACGCAACTGAACAAGGGTTTGGATCAAGTGAAAAATCTTTAATTTGGCAAAACTATGAAAGTATGGAGATAACATATAGTATTATTTGATGAGCTTGTTTAAAAAGATTGTGTAATAAATTTAAGAGTTAGTGTAACTACAAATTATGTTCATTTAATTTGTTTACATATGATTGCGCTTTTCGTTTTAATGTATTACTGTAACTAGTTGTTAAAACCCCCGCGCATGGATTTTAAATTGTCAATTAAAAATTGCTAGTTTGCATACTTTTATATTATCCCTCCGTCACCTGATAAGAATGAAAGAGGTGATCTCGTAATTTTTGATCTGTGAAGATTCGTTGTTAGGTGCTCTATTTTATTTTCCCATTAAGGCTGAACCTAAACATGTGCTCGAGAGATAGTTGTCCCGTCGGACCGCCTAGATCTCACAAGTGAATCAAAAGTTGGATTTATATTGGATCTCACCTGAATCGCCCCAGCTATCCTCCCAAGGAGAAGTTTGATTTCAAACGCTAGTTCGAATAGGAAGAGTACGGCATGCTAATGTGCCTTGGATGATTCGCATCTCAGGTCAGGCGCCGATGAGCACATTGAAATATCCATGTGGCTGAGTGCTCTCATAGCCCAGGCACAACGACAAAATTATCAGGGGATTGCTCTACCTACTGAGCTAATAGCCCGTCATGCGGGCCCCCTGGGAGCCCACTATGCCAAAAGCGAGAGAAACCTCATCCCTCTCTTTCCTATTTTTGAGGTATGAATTGTTCGTTAAGCATTGTCCTATTCATTTCTTACAACGTTTGGTTTTTCTTCTCAACTACCCCATTAGATTGAGTATTGTGAGGAGTCGAAAAGTTGTGAGTAATGCCATTGGCATCACGATAAGCTTCGACTTGCATTTCGTTATCAAGTTCTCTACCATGGTCCGTTCGAATGCTTCATTTTTTATTTTTAAAATTTTTGTCTAAGTATATTTTTAGTAGTCTTCCACTATTACCAAAGTATAGAAGTTACTTCTATAACTCCAGATAGCGGATGGACCAAACAAGTGCATATGAAAAAGTTCTAAACATCTAGTAGTTGAGACCATGTTTCTAGGTTTGTGACTAGTGTGAACTTGTTTACTTATTTTACATGCATTACGAAAGTGTTAATCAAATTTTAACTTAGGCAAATTTCTAACAAGATCCTTAGATGATAGTGATTGGATTAAACACATATTGGCATGTCCTAACCTCCTATACCAAAAGGTGGAGTTTTCATCTATAGAAGCAAAGCAAAGTTTAACTTAGGGGTGGCAATCGAGTCGTGTTCGTGTTGACCTATTCTGGTTGGGGGTTGGCGGGTTGAAATAACCTCTACCCATACACGACCCATTTATTAATCGTGTCAAGAAGCTCAACCTAACCCAGACCTTCATAACACGCATAACCCGTTTTTGACCCGTTTAACCTATTTAAGTAAATAGGTCAAGTAGTGAATAAGGTTGGTGGTTTGTTGATTTAACTAGTTTAAATGCAAAAATGATATAAGAATCTCAAATATGATAGAAATAACATACAAATAACTATATCACAATTTCAATAATATCTGAGTTATAAGGGTCAATTTCAATATATAATATCTGTGTTATAATCATAATTCACTCATACTAAGTACATAACAAAATATATTTAATCCATATCCAACATTAAAACCAAGTTATATATTTTAATTTTAGAGGCTTATATACTTAAACGGGTTCATGTGTTGACCTGTTTAACACTTACTCAACCCAAATACGACCTGTTTATTAAACGGGTTAGAAGGGTTCACCTGTTTTTTACCCAAACATGTTTATCCTCAACCGGAACCTGTTTAACTTCGTGTTCGTGTCGTGTTAAAAATTGCCACCCCTAGTTTACCTTGGGGCTGACTTCCAATTTTCATAACATATATGTCATTCTTCATAACTCTTCTTCCTATAGTTATGCCATCCTTAGTGTTCTCACTATCAAATTCGGTAAAGGTCACCCTAAACTTTTTATCACAAAGTTTTCTTACACAAATGTTTGACATACAATATTGTTAAGAGGTTATGGTTATTTTTTTAAAAAAATAAGCTACTTAAAATATAATTTTTCTTTGCCAGACATAACTAATAAGAGATTTTAAAAATAAATAAATAAATAAAAATCTTTTATAATCTGTTAAAACAAATGTTACTTCATATAACTAATAAATTTTTTTTTTTTTTATAATATTCATCTCAAACACCATCTTTAGTTCCAACAATAATTACTTTTGCCAAACATAGACCAAATCTTATTTTTCAACAAAATAACCTTAAGTGTTCATAATCTTTCACAATCTCTCACGCAAAATATATGCCAAACAAAGGTCATATTTTAAATAACTTTTTTTTTTTAATAAAAAATAAACATAATCTCTCAATAATCTTATATGAAAAAATACCAATTATATACTGTAAGAATGAAAATGTGTCCTCGACGTATACCTCTTTGATTGTGCATCTAACATTTTTCATGCATGATTAATACGCTTTAAAGATATGTTTTCTTTCTGGCCGGAAACTAGGAGACTATTTCAAAGGCACATGTGCGTTGCTACAGTACAAATACGTCAATTCGATAATCTTCCACGATTAGATACTTTTAGAGTTGAAATGTCATTTTAGCTTATAATGTATTTATGATTCATTCATCTGGCCTAATCCCCAAAGGACGGTGGTATCATAAAGTGTTTATGTGATGCTGTAATAGTAATACAAACACATCGTTATCACAAGGGGTGTTTACGGAGTGATTGCTTTGTAATGAGCGGTTAGCCGTGGTTGAGGTTGAATAATATTAGGCGGGTATCTAGATACACGGATATTCGAAATGAGCGGTTAACCGCGGTTGAGGTCACAGTTAACTATCTTAAATATTTACTTGAATCAGACCGGATGAACAATAAGATATGTAAAACGTAAAATGCCATTGTAAAGAAATTAAATAGCAGTAAAAAGATTAAAATCACACTATAACTATAGTTGTTATGTCACAATGATTATAATCAATTCATAATACATAACAAAATAATTAAGACTATTTATTTGATATTTATAGGTTGCACTAACGTTGGTCGAATTTTATAAAGGGACGTTAGTGATATTCACAATAGATAAATAAAAAACCGTTACTTTAAAAGGAGAGCAATAATTTGGTCAATAGTACAATTTTATAGATATTTAAATCGAACTTACATATATATTATACACGGTTCGGTTTGGATAACCGATCATAAGTATTGAAAAAAAGCCGTAATTGTGAGAAGCAAAATTTTCCGGTTTTTGTTTCTTCGGTTATCATCTTTTTGCGATTTCGAATTGAACGGGTCGATTCGGTTCGGTTTCTTCTAAACACCCCTTGTTATTATTAGAATTGGTAGCTATCTTCAATATGATTATGTATCTAGTAGTTACTAACAGTTATCTGTGTAGTTATATTCAATATGATAATGTATCTAGTAGTTCGTAAGTTGTAGTGTTTCCATTTCTACATGCAAAGAGTTTGTATTAATTCTAAATAAGTCGTTGTGTAGTGTATTATAGAAAAATCTTGAGTAACACCAAAAAGCTTATGTCTTAATGGTACCCATATTATGTGAAAAGCTCTTCAACTAAATGGTTGTGAGTTCAAGTTCTTCTTAGAACATTATCAGGCAAATTTGTGGTGAAAATATTAACGTATATGTCACGACTTATCATTCAATCCTCTAGGTAATTCATTTTCATGTTTGAACAAAGCCACAAAATCCTTGAAACGTACATGATACAAGACAACTAGTATATATCATCCACTTAATGGGTCGAAGAGAAAAGAAAAACTTTTAGGGCTAATATGTGAGGTTTTGAATGTTTGATGGACCAATTTGAGTATTCTACCTTAATGTCGTTTACAAAAGAGATTAGGATGCTCATGAACCATTTGACCTCATGGTGCACCCCAAAGGTGCCAAACAATTCACATGTGCTTTAACTAAGCTTAAATCTAAATTGGCATGTGCTTCATTTTAAGTTAAGTTTATTGTACTTTTAAGTTTCTTACATTAGAATATACTTAGGGTGGTGGCAATCATGCCTCCCAAAATTTCCCATACCTCCCAACCCACTAATAATATCATTCCACCTCATTCATACTTTTTTCATACCTCTCAACCCCTTTTTAGTGGCAACCATACTTTTTCCCATACCTCCCAACCCCTATTTTGTTTCTAGTGCCCAACGTTCATATTTTTCCAACATTAACTTCAAACCGTAGAGGGGAAATACGCCGCTGGACCAAACCGCCGGGCATAACCGCTAGGGTGGCGGCGGTGTTCACCGGCGGTTATGGCCAAACCGCTGGGCAAACCGCTATGGTTGCCACTACCCTTAGTAGTGGATACAAGATTATGAAACATCTGTGTGGCATACTTTTTGGCTTGTTCGCTTTAATCACGAGTAATTTTTAGTTTTAGTTATCCATTAATAGTATATAAGACATATAGCCTTCTTTTGATAGTCTATATAATGATATAGGCTTCTTTTTATAGTTTATAACTTTATATAGTGACACAAAGATACATAACCTTTTTTTTAAGTGATTTGTACATTCAATTTATTAATTTGCATTCAAGCAAAGTGTGAGTTTTCTACAACTATTTAAAGTATAAAAAATAGCGCCCCATTAAAAAGCCGACGTGTGCAAATCACTTTCTTTTTTAATAGAGACTACAGTTTATAGCTTTTTATTGTGATGCACTCATACAAAATGACACCAACAAAATATCTGAATTTTGAATTTCTATAATGCAAGACTGACAAAGAGTACTTCAAGTTGCAAGTCTATACGTTAAAATTTAGCAAAAAAGATTAGCTAAAGGACATGGAAGATGCAACTACAAAACACTACTGTTCATCATCTACAAAATTTTCATCAACTAGTTTCTTCTTCAGAACTAAAACTCCAAGTTTTGTTAAGCCTTTTCAAGTCAAGGTGTCTAAAGGATTTCAAGCTACATGCTAGTGTTGTGTTTTTTGCTTCAGTGGATTTAGTAGTTTTTCTTTTTGTTCTTCCTTTTTGTGATGTTTGCATCACCACGTTCATTTGTAATTTTGCAATCCTCAATTCTTGTTGAAGATTGCTTCCAGTTATTTATATATTTCATTTTTTGCCCAAAAAAAAAAAAAAAAAAAAAAAAAAAAAAAAAAAAAAAAAAAAACTCACAACATATTTCTCTTCCAAATACGAGTACAAAAAACCAAAAATCTTCGCAAACAAACTAAATTCGTCAGGCAAAGCCATATGTGTCACGTGCCACACGTGGCTCACATGTAGATCCGCCCATGAATGTACTACTTTTTTAACAAAGAAATACTAAACTTTCTCAATCATATATAATAGTATTTCAAAAATACATAAATGTGTGATATCTAGATAAACATTTTTTCATCTCAAAATAAATGTTTTTTTTTTAATTATTTTTTTATTTTATTTTATTTTTTTTATTTTTGAGGTCAATGAAAAGAGATCTTTGTGATGATATTTTATTGTTAGATTTTGTAGTTAGTGAGAATTTTTAAAACTCTATGTTAAATGAATGTTGACACATATAATGAGACATGGTGAATAACCATAAAGTAAAAGTAAACATGATCTACGTACACTAAATGCATATATGAATTAAAATGGTAAATATTTATAGCATCTAAGTCTTATCCGATAACCATACTATTATCTTCTACGTAACACCATTATTTTGATAAGAAAACTTACAAGTTGCAAGTGACAGAAAGTAAACAAAATACAACTAGATATAAAATTAACGTTCAAATATCATAAAACCACATTAACATTCTTGTTATTTTCTTTCAAGAAATAAATCCCCGTTTCAAAATAGAACAAGTTTCCTATTTTGATTTTTTGATTATTTTTTTTTTTTTCAACTTCGACTCAATTCTTTTTATCAAATAGCATATACAATATCAATGATATATCATTGACTCTAATTTAGTTCGGGAAACACTCACATTTTGACAAAAAGTTGGCATACTCATTTATGTTTATTGAATAGTGTATACCATATTCAAAATAGTTGACTCCTGTTTAGTAGTGTAGCAAAAGTAGGTTTGATGTGGTATCACCCATCAAGTACATAGGGTGGATGTTGAAAGTTGAAACAACATTGCAAATTTGCAACTAATAAAAGTACGAGTAACATGGAGATGATAACGGAGTGAGTGTCATATCCCGGCGCCGCAAAACAGTCGGCACGTGCCGTCACTTATATCTAAAAAATACAATTATTTTTTGGTCAACTATCTCATTTTCCATGTCATAATTATCATATGTGATATTTCTATTTTCTACTACTAAAGTGTTTGTAAGTGTGTTAGATAGCTGTTTATAATATCCTTATCAGTGTCTTTGTTATAAAAGTATCTTGTGATATATAAGTTACGAAAGCATATTGAACATGTGTTCGTATAGCTTATTGTGCAATATTATTTGATTAGCTCGACCGTCAATCGAGATTTTTTTTTGAAGTGGCCAGTCGAGAACACTTTTTGTCTTGATAAACTCATTCCGCATTGTAAATAGTAGAATTATGGGATATTTAAAAAAACAATATCTACTCATCAGTATAATTATAGATTTTAATTTAGCAGTTAAAACCTTGCTTTCGATTTTGCATGCACAACCTACGTACCAGAGGTAGGTAGAGACATGAGGAGGTAGGATGGGCGCGTGTCCCATAGCAAAAAATATTGTAATGTAAATTTATATATATGCTACTAAGGCTGCCCATCGGTTTAAAACCGGACCGGACAGATATCAAATCCGGCAAAAAACCTAGATCGAGACCGGAGGTCCGGTCTCGGTCCGGTTCGCTCCGGTCCGGTCTATGTCTGGTCTCGGTTCAAATAGGCTAAATATCCGGTTTTTAAGCCGGACCGGACCGAGACTGAAATTATGAAAAACCCTAGATCGAGATCGGACCGAATGTGGTCGGTCCGGTCCGGTTCGATCTGGTCGGTTTTGTCGGTCGGTCCGGTCGGTCCGGTCCATCCGGTCCGTTTGCTCACCCTTATATACTACTATATAATGCATTTGGTACTATTGTATTATTAGAAAAACTTAAAATTCATACTTTTACTTGCTTATTATGGAAGGATTTCAAAATTAATTAGTTAGAAAGCAAGTTAATTAGTAAGTTGGTTAGGAAGTTGGTTAGAAAGTTGGTTGGTTGTTCTAACTAAAATTATTTGGCATAACCATCTTTATCATCTCTACTTATAAAGCATAAAGACAACTAAATGTGTAACCGAATAACCGAATAACGCAAAATATAATCACAGGTACCCGCCGCCGCATTACGCGGGGTACCGTTCTAGTTACTATATAAAATATTTGGGACATGTTATTAATAGAAGGCTTAAAAATTCATATTTAACAAATTACTTATAATAGAAAGAAATGTTTTACAAAGCTTATATCATACACATAATTAAAGTTGAAGAAAGAAAATTAAATATCTTAAATAATCAATAAAATGCACATAAATTAGAAGTTACATTACATCAGGGAAATAAAATGCACTATAACAGCCCATTAAATGTATTGTAACAGCCCTCCAATTTGTTAAATACCAAACGGGTATAAAAACCCTCTAGATAAACACAGACAAAACACCATTTCATTTTCATCTCTCTCTCTCTCTCTCTCAAAACCTAATATACACTCTTGTGCTAGATACCAACCTCCACCACCAACTAAATACGACGTCACCACCACTAACGGCATGTGTCGGCACTACAACCCCTTGACAGTACCAAAAAATGGTCTCTTCATAGATCTATTTAGAAGCACGCACTTCTTTTAAATATCCAAAAATTAAAAGCAAGAACAAAACAACTTTGTATTATTGCAACTTACTTTCGGGTTAAAGAAAACAAAAACACAAAACATCGTCAGTGTCAACTCCTGCCAAAACGACTCGATCTATGCTGTAAACATAAATGAAAAAAAGGGAGATCTCAGTGGTGTTTTTCGTTTCGCATCTTTCAAAGATATGCAAGACCTCTAAAGATCTTTACAACTCGAACTAGAAACAACTCATCATAGATCTTTGTGAAGAATCAATTCTTGTTAATTTCCAAACATCATAAAGGAAGAACTATAACAAATATGTTATGTTCCTTCGTTCAGTAAAAAACAAATAAAATGAACACCAAACATAACAAATAACTTACCCAATATCTTCTTTCAGATCTTGAATCCCTTTAGCAAAAAGAAACTAAACAAAATGTATTCGGTGCTCCGGTTTATAACAACAGAAAACCAAAAAGGGGTGTTTGTTTGAGTTTCGGTTGAGAGTAAATGAGTTATACGTGTGTGTTTTTTTAATTGTTATTCAAGTTATAATGAAAGAAATTAAAGGGGTGTTGATGTTTAGTATTTGTGTGAACCAATTAAAGAAGAAATAATAAGATTTTGTGATGATTTGTGTTTGTTTTGTGGAAAATTAGAAGGGGGGGTTGAATAGTTTACCGATTAAAATCTTTTTATACTTGTTAAGTTGGCTTTGAAACTTTCCGTTTGATCAAAGATATATGCACAAACACAATATATATCATGCAAGTAAATGAAAGAAACGATCAAACCACAACACGAGTATTTATCGTGGTTCGGCTACAAGGACTCTTTTTCCTTGCCCTACGTCCACGCCCCGAGTATCCAACTCGAGAGTTTCTTTCACTAGTCAACAAGCTCCTTTCACCGGCGGAGAAAACCTTACACGTCGCTTATACTTTTACCGACACAAAGCTAGATGTCGAGTTCTTTTACAAGGGCACAACCACTCCCGTTTAGTTCTTTTACTAGGGTACAACAACTCCCAACACTCTTTGTATTTTGAGGACTAAAATACTAACCACTCACTTCAGAATATACACAAACAAAAGACGTGTAAACAATAAGAGTTTACACAATACTAAGCTAACAAGTCTTGCAACGTTGTGTTGGAAACTTGTAACTTTTGATGACCTTGTGAGCTTCTTTGCTACAAAGAGAAACTTCACATTAACAATGTTAAGAGGTTAGAAGAAAAGATGAGTGTGTGTGTAAAATATGATCTCAAGAGGTTAGCCAAAAATCAAGTTATGGCTTGGTATTTATAGCACATCAAACTGCATGCTTGGCGGATCAGGCGGAACCCTCAGATGGGTTCCGCCCGTGTACCCCCAGGGTACCGCCGGGTCTGCAGTAGGTTTTTGCAATAACTCTTCAAACCAAACAAGGTCTTGTCTCATAACTCCTAGCAACCAAACAATGTCACATCACTTAAATCAAGTCAAACATGAAACTTGTAAGCAACAACAAAGTTAGTCAAACACATTTCTTTCCATAAATACATGATGACAAAACTTGCCATAAATGTGATGTGACAATTTCTAATTTAAGAAATAAACTTGTGTTGTGTTTTATGAAATGTAAAATGTAGCAAAAGTCTAGTTTATGCAAGTCTTAAAAACTAAGATAATGTTTTGCTTAGAAACTAAAGTTTACATTTTGTCGTTAACAAAACTTAGCGAAGATCGTAAAACATAAATAACGTTTTTAGGCAATATTTGTATTAACAATCTCCCCCTTTTTGTTGATGACAAAACATAAACTTTGTTTTTAAGTAACACGCAAAATCTTGGTTTTCAAGACTTAAAAAAAAATTATATTAACCTTGTTTTACTTTAAGAGACGAAAAAGCATATCAAGTATTTGAAGGTTTAATATATTTCTCCCCCTTTTTGTCGAAACAAAAAGTAGAGTAGCAAAGCGGAATAATGGCCATACTCCCCCTTGATCGATACTCCCCCTAAATGGAGTACCAATATGGGAAACATGGATTTTGAGACCTACAAAAAAATGGTTAGTTGGTGATATATATAGTCAAGCTTGTAGTTACCACACACATTGCAACCACAATGACAACACAACAACGATCAACCAACAATGCACAAAAGTAAGTAGAAAGAAATTTAATTCCAAGTAAAATTTTGACTTATAAAAGTCAAAAGACAAGAAATGTTAACTATTCTACTACTTAGTAACCAAAAACTAAGAAAATAACCAAGAAAATAAAATAAAACCCTACATTCCTAAATTGGGGCAAACGGCCTCCAAGGGTTGTCTAGGATTTGTTGGGGTGGGAAAGTGCATCCAAACGTTCAATGACGTGTTGGAATGCAAACCGGGTTTCATTTTGGAATTGGTGAAGCAAGGTTTTGATGCTTTCACCCATTTGCTCACAATTTGAGCAAACATGTGGATGGGTGGGTGAAAATGGGTTGGTTTTGGTTTCTTGGCTTAGGGGTTGGTTTGGTTTTGGTTCTTGGGTGGAGGATGGATTTGGGATTGAATCAAGCAAGGTGGTTTGAAATTCCATTGCTTGATGAAGGTGGTTGTCAACCATGCTTTGTATTTCCTCATAAGAGGGAAAGAAAGACTCATAGGTTTGGGCTTGAAAAGGTGGTGGAGTTGGGTGATCATGGTGTTCAAAATTTGGTTCTCCATAAAGAGGACCATAGATTTCACGATAAATTGGGTGAAACAACAACGGTTTGGGTGGTTGAGACACTTGTTGTGGTGGTTGGGTAAGTTGAAGATCTTCATCAAGATCAAGAATTGACCTTGGTGATTGATTTACAAAAGGTGGTGGTTGGGTATGTCTTGGTGGAAGATCATTAAATCTTGGACATATGGGTGTGGTGATGTTGGAGGAGACCCGAAAAGCTCCATAGGTTCAATTTTGGGTAATGGTGATGGTGATGGAGTTTTGGATGGTTGGGTTGGAGCACTTGGTGGAATTGGGTCAATGGGTGATTTAGTTGGTGGTGGAGTAAGCTCATTTGGTTGTTTGGGTGATGGAGATGGAGATGCAAGGTTCAAAAAATGTTCATTTTTGATGGGTGACGTGAATTCATCCGAAGATGAGGAGCTAGGTTGATGGATTGGTTTGACCATAGTGGTTTGACACTTATCCGGGCGGTTCTCCGGATGGGTCGTGATGGTTGAGAGGTGTTTGTTGACTTTGTCATGGTTAAAATGGTTTAAAGTTTCAGAAATGGTGATGAAGAAGGTGTGATTTGATAGTGTTTAGGATGGTTTAATTTATAGTGATGAAGATTTGTGGGAAGGAGTGTTTGGATTTGATGTTAGTCCATACAAAAATGGTGGTTCCTAATGATTTGGAAAACTTAATTGTGGGTTGTCATGTCATGGAAGTCAATCCAATGAAAATGGTGAAGTGAGAAGACAAGTTTTGCACTAAATGCATTGTGGTTTTGGTGGATTTTTGGTAGTATAAATATCAGGGATTTCAAGGATCCCTTAAAAAGGTTCCTTCCTTTATGTTTGAGGGGTCCTTGAAGTTGTTATGGTTAAATTTGAATTTTGGCGGGAATTAGTTTTGGTTAAGTTCATGGAAGAAGGAGTATCCTATTATGCTAAACACATTGCAAGTAATGGGTTTCTACCTAAAAGGATTGGATTTTGGTGTTTCATAGTTGAATTGGCGAAAAAGAAAACAAAAAAATCTGCAGGCAACTGGCGGCACCCTCAAATGACACAGGCGGAACCCAAATTAGGGTACCGTCTGGTCCGTTGGGCAAATTCTGGGATACCCAGAATTTGTACTGGCGGAACCCAAATTTGGGATCCGCCGGATCCGCCAGGCCTGAAAAACTTCACAGTCCGCGTTTTTGACCCGCGAAACGATTTTCAAAATTTTCGAAAACTCCTAAAATCAAAGAGATACTTCATTTCTGGTTAGGCAATGCAAAAATTAGACACATAATCACACATATCATAGGAGTTTGACCTTGAGGTCGAGAATTTCACCATACTTAGTGAAAATTCCATAACCATGAAAATTTGACAACTCGCCAAAAGTTGTCTTCCTGCAACATTGTTAGTTGAAACATGTTCCAAAGTGTATCAAACATTGTACTAACACACAAATACATCACAAATATTGTTTATACGACCAAATTGTTTCAATAGCACCTTGTGCCAAACACTCCTAACACACCCGTACTCATTGACGGTCCATTTTCTTCTTCATCTTCCCGAGGAATCTCCCGATGTTTTTGAACATCCCCTTTGTTTGCTTGAACTCCTCCGACTCATTTGGAATATCCGAAAGTTGGGAAAGGTATTCTAGAGGTGGGAGCCTAGAGTTTGGCAAATTGTCATCTTCACTCATTGAGGAAGATGAAGATGAGGTAAGAGGATGTGGACGTTTTCCTTGGGCTTTGTAAACTCTCTTATCACTAAGTGGAACAAATGTGTGTGGAATGAGAGTGTAGTAAAGACGAAGACCATTTGAAGTTGGTGGAATGGGTGAGATGAACCAAAAGAGACGGGTCAAGAGCATTCCATATAGCATAGCCGTTGTGCCATGCACGGGAATGTCGGCCATTCTTTTTGCCATGTAGTAGGCAAGGTTGAAGGGTTGCCTAACGGACAAGGAGTAGAGCATGTAGCAAAGGCAAAGGTTGATATGGTCACGGTTCCCTATTGTGCTAATGACATTTGCTCTAAGGACTTCCTCCCATTTCTTGAATTGGGGTTTGAGTTCGTTCATTTCCATTCCATATGGGTCCTTATCAACCTCATTCCCCGAACGGGTTCTCCTAGTGGTGGTGGTCCTAACAAAGAGGTGGTCACGGAGTATGTCTTTTGAGACAAGGGGTGTGTCATAAGGATGGATACGGTCTTGGAGGTTGTCAAGAGTTGAGAGGGAGTGCAAGTCGGAATAGAGGCAAGTACCATGGTTTGGAACACCTAAGATTTGAGCAAACTCCTCAAGAGTGAAGGAGTATCGGTGACCGCTAACCCTAAAGTGGATAGACATATGACCATAATCATCCGTTGAGAGGACGCATGATGCATAGAACTCTAGAATGAACCTAGGACAAATAGGCTCGTCGATATTCAAAAGACACTCAAAGTTTATTGTGGCAAAATCGGCGTAAAGGTTTGTGCCTTCTAGGAAAGATGGGTCTATGGTTCTACCCTCATGGACATAGTGTTTTTCTAGGGCTTTGAAAACGTTTACTTGATTTGCGGTAAGGCCTTTGGTTTTGTGGTGTTTTGGTAGGTACTTAATGGTGTCCTTGTGGTCGTAGTGGGTTAGAGGAGGCATGATGATTCCTAGAACAACAAAATTTCACATTTTAGTTTACGTAAACCATTATTATAATGTGGAAGTTCTAGTGTGTGCCTATATGAAAACAATGTGGAGGTGCGGTTATCTTGACTCATTTTGATGCTTCAAAATCGTTTTATGCAAGTTTTGTTATAAAACAAAAGATAACCCAAACGCTCCTAGTTCAATGTAGCTTCGTTTGAATGTACCCGAAAATACATATTGGTTATGTATTCCCTTTAGCATTCAAGAGACATTATGCAAGTGATGTTTTAAACATAACGTTTTGATTTTGTATTCTCAATGTGAGACGAAAAAATATTTGTCCTACTTGTGAGAAATTTTTGAACGGATTTGACATGGGGTGTTTTAGCAAACATGTTTATACTAATTAAAGATGCAATTCCTAACTATGGGAAACATGATTAGTTTTATTAATTACCTAATCTCATGCATGAATTTCTTAAGTTAATGCATAACCCCAAGTTTTTGTTTTTGTGCAAGAAATAGAATTCCTAGACTCAGATCAGGATTGTAATCATGTTTAGAGTACTTACAATGATGATTGATTTGCAATGTAAATGAATGGAGGACCAAGAATTCGTAGGAGTGGATGAGTGGTGAAGTGAATAGTATCAGCCTTGAAGTGGTGGTATGAGATAGTGGGTGTTTGGTTAAATAAAAACAAAGAAAATGATTCTGCAGGTCGACGGACACGGTGGAACCCTGGGTTGGGTTCCGTCCGTTATGGCTGAGGGTTCCGCCGACCCTGCTGAGAAAAATGGTTTTGGATTTGTTTTGATTTTTGTGATTTTTGTCTAATGTCCAGAACTACAATGTAGGTTCCATGAGTCCTAAGCCTATCCTAAGAAGATTAGAAGGTTCACGTTTAAGAGGTTTTGTGAGAATGTCGGCTATGTTATCTTTGGAAGAAACTTTCTCAATTGAGATATTTCCTTTTTGGACGTTGTCACGAAGGAAATGATGACGGATTTCAATATGTCTGGTACGAGCATGTTGAACCGGGTTTTTGCTAAGATCAATGGCACCTTTGTTGTCACAAAGAATTGTGATGTCGTTGAGTTGAATTCCGTTGTCGACAAGAGCTTGCTTCATCCAAAGAGCTTGTTGACATGCCTTTCCGGCCGAAACGTACTCGGCTTCCGTTGTTGAGATAGCAAGAGCCGTTTGCTTCTTAGAGAACCATGAGGTGAGACAATATCCAACAAAAGTACAAATACCACTTGTGCTTTTTCTATCGACATAGTCACCGGCATGATCCGAGTCGGCATACACTATGGTGTCTATTCCCGTTCCTTTGGGATACCATAAACCTAAATGTGTAGTGCCCTTAATATACCTAAAAATCCTTTTAACGGCTTCGAGATGGGTAGTTTTAGGATCTTCTTGAAAACGAGCACATAGACAAACACTAAACATAATGTCGGGTCTACTAGCCGTTAGGTAAAGTAGACTACCAATCATACCTCTATATTTAGTGCTATCTACGGATTCACTTTCCTCATCCTTGGTGAGTTTAGTTTCCGTGGACATGGGAGTTTTGATAGGTTTCGAATCTTCTAGTCCAAATTTCTTAAGCATGTCCTTAATATATTTAGATTGGTTAAAGAAGATACCATCTTCAAGTTGTTTGATTTGGAGTCCTAAGAAAAAGTTGAGTTCTCCCATCATACTCATTTCAAACTCGTCATGCATGATTTTTTGAGAAATCCACACATAATTCTTGACAAGTTGATCCGAATATAATGTCATCAACATAGATTTGGACTATGATAATATGTGAATCTTTCTTCTTTGTGAAGAGAGTATTATCAACTAAGCACATGGTATACTTATGGTCAACTAGGAATGTTTTAAGTCGATCATACCATGCTTTTGGAGCTTGCTTAAGTCCGTAAAGAGCCTTTTTAAGTTTGTAAACATAATTAGGTTTTTCAAAATCGATGAAGCCCGGTGGTTGAGCCACATATACTTCTTCATTAATGACTCCGTTTAGAAATGCACTTTTGACGTCCATTTGAAAGAGTTTAAAATTATGTGCACACGCATAAGCAAGTAATATTCTAATTGACTCGAGCCTAGCTACCGGAGCAAAAGTTTCATCGTAATCAATGCCTTTTTGTTGATTATATCCTTGTGCTACTAGCCTAGCTTTGTTTCTAGACACAATTCCATTTTCATCCATTTTATTACGAAAGACCCATTTTGTTCCAATTATTGTTTGACTCTTTGGTTGAGGAACTAATGTCCATACATCATTCCTAACAAATTGGTTTAATTCTTCTTGCATTGCAATTACCCAAGATTCATCTTTAATGGCTTCATTAATGTTTTTCGGTTCAATGGTTGACACGAAACAAAAGTAGTTGCTTTCATTTTGAACTTTTGATCTAAGTGCTCTTTCGTTAATGTTGCCTATGACACCGTCTAATGGATGACTTTTAGATTCTTTGACATTGACAAGTTCTTTGTTTAATAGTTCATCTTCCTTGTCATTACCTAAGATTTCTTGACATTCAATTGCTTGGCTTTCAACTAAGTCATCATCTACCAAAGGTGATGTCTTAGAGGGAGGTGGACTTTTGTCAAATGTTACGTTTAACGATTCCTCGACTCTTAAGGTTTCTTTGTTCAAAACAATGTAAGCTTTACTATTTTGTGAATATCCAAGAAATACACCTTCATAAGACTTTGGGTCAAATTTGGTGAGATAATCCTTGGTGTTAAGAATGAAGCATTTACTCCCAAACACTCTAAAGTATCCTAATGTAGGCTTTTTACCTCTATAAAGTTCATAAGGAGTTTTATTCAAAAATCGTCTAATTAGGACTCGATTAAGAATGTACGTTGATGTGTCAACGGCATTACACCAAAACTTTTGTGGAATAGTTTGCTCATTAAGCATTGTTCTACTCATCTCTTGTAATGTCCGGTTTTTACGTTCTACTACACCATTAGATTGAGGAGTACGTGGAGCCGAAAAGTTATGAGTAATTCCATTTTTATCACAAAAGTTTCCAAATTGAAATTCATTATCAAATTCACGACCGTGATCCGTTCTAATAGACACTATATTAGACCCTACTTGATTTTGAATTTTCTTACTTAGAATCTCAAATTTATCAAAAGCTTCATTTTTACTTTTCAAAAACTTTGTCCAAGTATAACGTGAGTAATCATCTACTATGACCAAAGTATAGAAGTTACCTCCATAACTTTGTATAGCGGATGGACCAAACAAATCCATATGCAAAAGTTCTAGACACCTAGATGTAGACACCATGTTTTTAGCCTTATGGCTACTATGGACTTGTTTACCGACTTTGCAAGCATCACAAAAGTGTTGGTCATATTTCAACTTGGGTAGGTTTCGAACTAAGTCTTTGGAGGAGAGGTTTTGGATTAGTCTCATGTTAGCATGTCCTAAACGTCTATGCCATAAAGTTGAAGATTCATCTAATGAGGTAAGACAAAGTTTGTCTCTAGATGTTGAATCCAACTTCATGACGTATACGTTGTTCTTAAGGACACCTTTTGCTACGGTTATACCATCTTTAAGGATTTTACTACCGTTTTCACTAAAAAGGACATTATACTTATTACGACAAAGTTGACTAATACTAAGAAGATTAAATCATAAGTTATCAACATGAGCAACATCATCTATAGAAAGGGAGTCATGAGAGATTGTACCTTTTCCGATGATTTTGCTCTTAGCATTACTACCAAACGTAACATTACCTCCATCACATTTGTGATATGTTGAGAAGAGGCTTTTATTACCCGTCATGTGCCTTGAACAACCGCTATCTTTAATCCATTCATCCGGATCCAAACAAACTTTGAGGCACACCTCATTTGAGTTGTGAGCCATGAGAGCAATATCATCATTCTTTGGCTCATCATCATCTCCTTCATAGTCACTCCAAGCACCACCCACAAAAGCTTGTTGAGGTTTGCTCTTGGGTGGTTTTGGATATTCTCCTACAAGATGACTTGTGTCTCCACACCTATAACATTTTCTTTCAACTTTTCCTTTTCGATCATCACGATCTTTCCGGAAGGTTTTCTTGTCATCTTTAGGTTGCCTTACAAACTTTCCTCGCCTACGAAAGAACTTCTTGAAGTCTCTCACGGCCATAGCATATTCCTCATCATCACTATCTGAAGTAGATTCTTCATCATCACTTGATTGGACTCTAGCTTTCAAGGCAATGGACTTACCTTTTTCTTTCTTGCCTCTAACTAGTTCCGAATCTTTTTCCATTACCATTTCATGAACTTTGAGGTTTCCAATAAGCTCATCAAGTGACATGCTTGAAAGATCTTTGGATTCTTCAATTGCCGTCACTTTTGCTCTCCACTTCGGATGGAGTGCTCTAAGAAATTTCCTGACAAAGTTCTTACTACAAAAAGATTCATCAAGTGCTTTAAGTGAAGTAATAATAGTGTTAAACCTAGCAAAGGCATTATCAATAATCTCATCTTCGGAAATAACAAATTGTTCATATTGTTGAACAAGAAGATCAATTTTGTTATCTTTAACTTGTGAGTTTCCTTGATGAGTGACAATTAAAGATTGCCAAATATCTTTGGCGGTTTTACACAAAAAGACTCTTTCATATTCTTTCTTAGGCAAAGCATTATAAAGCATCATTTTAGCTTCATTATTTTTACCTATTAATTTCTTTTGATCATCATCTTTGATGTTAGTAACTACGTTATCACCATCAATAATTATATACCACAAATCTATATCTTTAGATTTCACGTAAGTTTCAAAACGGTTTTTCCAATATATAAAACCATTTGCTTCAAAGAGTGGTGGTCTTTGCATAGATTGCCCTTCTTTGTAATTTTCAAAATCCATGGATCATTTCAAGTTTTAAAACACAATATATTTTAAAAGCTTGAGTAACGTAGCTCTTGATGCCAATTGTGGAAAACTAGAAGGGGGGTTGAATAGTTTACCGATTAAAATCTTTTTATACTTGTTAAGTTGGCTTTGAAACTTTCCGTTTGATCAAAGATATATGCACAAACACAATATATATCATGCAAGTAAATGAAAGAAACGATCAAACCACAACATGAGTATTTATCGTGGTTCGGCTACAAGGACTCTTTTTCCTTGCCCTACGTCCACGCCCCGAGTATCCAACTCGAGAGTTTCTTTCACTAGTCAACAAGCTCCTTTCACCGGCGGAGAAAACCTTACACGTCGCTTATACTTTTACCGACACAAAGCTAGATGTCGAGTTCTTTTACAAGGGCACAACCACTCCCGTTTAGTTCTTTTACTAGGGTACAACAACTCCCAACACTCTTTGTATTTTGAGGACTAAAATACTAACCACTCACTTCAGAATATACACAAACAAAAGACGTGTAAACAATAAGAGTTTACACAATACTAAGCTAACAAGTCTTGCAACGTTGTGTTGGAAACTTGTAACTTTTGATGACCTTGTGAGCTTCTTTGCTACAAAGAGAAACTTCACATTAACAATGTTAAGAGGTTAGAAGAAAAGATGAGTGTGTGTGTGTAAAATATGATCTCAAGAGGTTAGCCGAAAATCAAGTTATGGCTTGGTATTTATAGCACATCAAACTGCATGCTTGGCGGATCAGGCGGAACCCTCAGATGGGTTCCGCCCGTGTACCCCCAGGGTACCGCCGGGTCTGCAGTAGGTTTTTGCAATAACTCTTCAAACCAAACAAGGTCTTGTCTCATAACTCCTAGCAACCAAACAATGTCACATCACTTAAATCAAGTCAAACATGAAACTTGTAAGCAACAACAAAGTTAGTCAAACACATTTCTTTCCATAAATACATGATGACAAAACTTGCCATAAATGTGATGTGACAATTTCTAATTTAAGAAATAAACTTGTGTTGTGTTTTATGAAATGTAAAATGTAGCAAAGGCCTAGTTTATGCATGTCTTAAAAACTAAGATTATGTTTTGCTTAGAAACTAAAGTTTACATTTTGTCGTTAACAAAACTTAGCGAAGATCGTAAAATATAAATAACGTTTTTAGGCGATATTTGTATTAACATGTTTTGTGGCTGATCTGCAAAATGAGAGAAACATATGGAGGGGGTGGAGTATGTGAGGTGTGCGAGTGTGTTTAGGGTTAACTAATGAGAAAAGTTAGGGTTGCGAGTATTTATATCTAAGCAATTAGGGTTGTTATGTTTAGATTTGACCCGGTTGTGATTTGGTTAGGACTCATTGGGTATGTACCCGACTTATGGGCTAGACTACATTGGGCCGCTTATGATGAAAAATGGGAGGCCGAATTTTGGTGAATCTCTCTACATTATAATGCATTTAAGACATTTTTTTTTTAATTTCTTAAGGTTATATTTTTTTGACAAGATCGGGATAAATATTTTTTCAAGATTCACTATGAATGTTAAAAGATATTTACTTACAGATATAGACGTTGCAACTAATGATTCATATTAATAATTGGCATATTTGTGTTTAATGCCAAATTACATTTTATTTGGTAAAGACGTATATTTTAACTTATGTTTCAAAATTGCTATTTATGTTCTTTTCTTTCGTTTGGACCTTCTGTTCATCTAGATATGAAGTAGTTTGAATTGTTATGGGTTATAGTTATTTTAATAAAAAATTACCATTCTTTCATAAAGTTATCATTAGAAAAACGTATTAATGAACGATGTTTTCTCGGCACAAAATTTAGTCACATGTTACTCGCCGCTGCATTGCGCGGGTACCCTGCTAATTTTTAAAATATTTGGTTATTTTGTAATTTGTCTCCTCTAACAAACCGATTTCTAATGTAATTTATAAAAGTATCAAAATTCGCTACCTCAATTTTAACATTCTGGCTCCGCCTCTGGTAGTAAACTTTTTGATTTACTGATGGTTATAGTGAGTTAAACTTTGTCGGTTCCTTCCATTATACTTTGTGGAAAACATCTTGACACGTACCAACGATGGAAATCAATGAATACATGTCACATACAGCAGCTTTAAGAGACCCAATCTAATAGACCTGATGATGATGACATACAGCTTTAGCAAACAACTATTGTAATTTCTTATTAAGCCGTTTATGGCCAACTTTCATCGTAGATTTTAGGGTTAATGCTAAAAAAATAGTACGCACTTTCGTTTGTTTTTTCAACATGTTTTTTGTTGCAGTTTGTTAACGCATTTTCGATATTTGTTCTAATTCGCTTTTTTAAGTTTTTAACCCGTAATCCTAATAAACAGCAGAAATGCTTGCCATGATTATTAACGTGATTTTACAAACATATCAAGAAAAAGGGAAAAAGTTAAAGTTTCATTAACACACGAACTGAAAAAGGTTAAACGGCTCAACATTTGATAATAACTTCTGCTAAATTAGACAACTTCAACGATTATACCGATTACAGGTTGAAAGGTTAGAAATTACGGAACATAATCAGTATTTGGAAAAGCCTTTTAAGTGGTTTTTTGCATTGTACTAAACAGTTGGTGAAAATTCTTTTTTTGCTAAAACCTAGTAGATCACAAGTGTTTAAGACATAAGACTTGATGGTTTTATTTAGCATTAATTATTCTAAAAAGTTTTTAGATAGCTTCTTGCATTGGAAGACTTTGGCAAACATAGATTTTTGTATGATAAAAGTAATGAGAAAATGATCTTTAAGGAGATGGATACACTTACCCACTGGATAGTTTACCCGGATGATGTGTATAGTCATTAGGAGAGAAGGAACAAAACATTAATTGTGTTTTTATTCCTTTCAATAACATGTACATGCCACATATTACAAGCACATGGGTAGACTACTCACTTGATAGATTAAGTTTTCTCCTTTTTTAGAGATAAAAGCATTGTGATGGCTCTAATTCCCTTGGTATTGATTAGAGTTGAGTCATCTAACAAAGCAAATTCATAAAAAATAAGAAAAGTTAAAATAATAATAATAATAATAATAATAATAATAATAATAATAATAATAATAATAAACAAATAAATCCTCTTAAACCTCAAATATGTTTACATCTTATCTGTATTTTCCGTTTTTTTGATTACGTACAGACCAGCCAATTCTAACACAATCAAGCTCAATTGAAACTTCACTCCATATGAGAACTCGAACTCGACCTAGTATGAACTTTCAATATCAAGCTTGAGTTCGTTTAAGTAATCGATATTCTCAAGCTCAATTCGACTTAATTAGTTATCAGTATTATAATAATATAATAGTGATAACCGATTTATTAAAAACTATAACCACTCGACTCGGTACTTTTGAACTTGGCTCAATATCGTTGAAATCGAGTCAACTCGTATCACATATTTTATACGAAAAGTATGTAAACACACATATAAAAAAGATGATAAAATGTTATACATAAGCTCGATAAGTCGATCGTTATAAGCTTTATGAGACGCGTATTTTGGTACTTCAAACTTTACGTCTCTACTCGAGTAACACGAGCTTGACTTGGTCTAATTGAATCAATTTGGAGTAGCTCCTAAGTTATGCAAACAAAAAAGTTTTGTTACTTTTAAAAGTAAAACGAAGATAAGAAATTACAAAGTAACAATTCTGATGGGGCCAATTTACCCTTTTCAGGCTCTATCTTTTCTCCTTGTGAGGGACCAACATGTGTTTCGTCAATATGCATTTTGGCACAATGGCAATATCCTTATCTCAGGTCTTATCTTTTATGTAAAACAACACTTTTGCAAAGCATTACTACATGTGAGAACGTACTTAACTTTTCTAAATATATATGGGTTCATAAAAAAATGCATTTTGGCATATCAACATGTGTTTCGTCAATATGCATTTTGGCACAATGGCAAACGGTTTTATTGTTGACAATTCCTTTTGATAGCACTACAAGAAATTAGTCATTTAGTTATACAAAGGAAAACATGTCAGTAAAATTGTAGTCTCATTACGACACAAAAATGTGACAAAATTCTTCATGGTTTTCCTCTGCACATAAAAGTGTAAACAAATGTGCATTCGAACATATATATATATATATATATATATATATATATATATATATATATATATATATATATATATATATATATCGAGAAGAAGAGATGTGGGAATATAATAAGTTTGACATTTTTTGAAACGGGTCTTCATAAAAATTGGTCAATAAAATTAAAAAAAAAAAAAATTACAGTACCATTTTACTCACTGATTTAAAAGAGTCACAAATAGCTCAAATATGTTGGTGATTTTCGACTATTTTAGATAATCGGAATTTACTAAAAGACTAATGAGATTTCATATTATGCTCGGATACGAGTTAGCGAAGTGTGAAGTACATGTTCGTTTGAGTTAATGTATTTCCACCACGACAAAGACGCAGGGGCCAAAGGGCAGAGCCCCTTGCTGGGGTCCCGCTCCCAGGTGAGCGGGCGGGGGTCAAGGGGGCCTCCCCTCGTTGGAGTCTGAGGGCAGCGGCCCTACCCAAATGATATATTTGGTGCTCCAAATGACATACCCGTTTTTTCCCTCCTCTTTCCCAACCGATGTGACTATTTATTAACAGTTGTGACTGTTAGTTTTCAACCAACTTTAACTGCCTTAATTGTCATTTAGAATATGTTTGTTAACAGATTCATTGTCTCATTCTCATATACGAAAAACACATACAATTCCTCTTTGTTTTTGCTTAGTATTTTCATGCCTAAAAAACTAAATTCTCTTCTTGAATGATCCCGATAAGGATTTTGTGATACCCAATCATCTATAGGGTCGAAATACTTTATACGGAAAGTGAACATACACGATTTGAGAAGATACCAGGATTATCCTCACAACCCTAACCCCAGTTTCTAACAAACGTATAAAGTATTTGTCATAATCATGGCAGGAGGAAATACTGTGAAGGAGATGACTACGAACTTTGGGAAACTCGATAACTTTGAAGGGCATGATTTTAGACGATTGCAGAAGAAGATGCACTTCCTTTTGACAACATTAAAGGTTGTGTATGTTCTGTCTACCCCTATGTCAGAGTTGTTGGAGGATGATACGATGGAAGCAGTTAGACGCGGATCGAAGTGGGAGAACGATGACTACATCTGCAAAGGACACATACTAAATGGTATGTCTGATCCCCTATTTGATATCTATCAGAACGTGGAATCTGCAAAGGAGTTGTAGGATTCTCTTGAATCCAAGTACATGGTAAGGTGATTCTAGCAAGAAATTCCTTGTAAGTAATTTCATTAATTACAAAATGGTCGACTCAAGGCTTGTCATGGAACAATTCAACGAACTTCTCAAAATCTTTGGACAATACGCACAACACGGTCTGTAAATGGATGAGTCAATATCCGTTTCAAGTGTGATAGACAAGTTGCCTCCTTCCTGGAAGGATTTCAAACATGGTTTGAAACATAGTAAAGACGATTTGTCTTTGGTTCAACTTGGTAGTCACTTGCATATAGAGGAATCTCTAAGGGCGCAAGAAAGTGACAATGGCAAAGGAAAAGAAGTTGCCTGATACGTGGGAATCGCACCAGGCTTTACCTCTCAAGGGATCTTGAGAAGCTTACAACCCCCACCAGGCAGTGTACCTGATCGTTGTAGTATAGTATAGTGACAAGTACCGGGGGATTGATCGTTCAGCTTAGGAATAGTGTCGCTAGGATTAGAAAACCTAAATACTAGTTCTAAAGGTGAGGGATGATTATTTTTGTATTTTATAATTTTATGAAAAGCAATTAAAAATCTCGGGTTTGAAGGATTTGGGTGGAATTAGTTGCTAATCAACTAACCCGATACTAAAGATGCAATCAAAATAAAATACTAGAAATGAAAATAAATGAAATTATACTAAAGTTGTGAGCAGTAAATGGAGAAAATGTGTTTACTTAGATTTCACTACTCCCTAGACATCTTTTACACGTTAATTACTTGTTATAATTGCATGGATGACGGATCGTATTCCTTAATACCATTCATGGGGTGGCACACTTAACTCCCCAATTCTATGAGCTCTTATCTCCTCCTATACCATGCCCAGCACAACCATAGGGATTATAAACAGTGGCTTATGCATTAAATACAACCAATAAAGACCTAGTGCGCGTCGGTTCATGTTTCTTAAGACGTTCAAGCATGTTACCAATTGGAGATCTGCCAGTTTTCTTAAGCCTAACATATAAATCATTCATCCAAGACAAGTATAAACAAGTAATCAACACATAATTAACATCTAGATTTCATTAGATCCAAGCAAACACAAGATAGATCTAGCCTAGCATGATGGAATTAAGACAAGAACAAGATATAGACAACCAACACATAGACATATTGATTGAATTAAAAGAACACTTATCTTAATTACACATGAAAGGTATCAAGGGCTTGGAACCCTTGAAAAACCTGTAAAATTCGTACCAAATTCGTACTTAGGGTTTCTCCAAAACTTCTCTCTTTTTAATATGAAAATTAGAAAACTATATATAGGAAAAGGGGTCTGACGGCGTCAAGAATAAACTTGTGACGCCGTCACCTCGCCGCCAAAACTCTTCTCGAACTGCCTTGATCTACATTTGACGCCGTCATGTGATAATCATTTCCATGCCGTCATGACTTTTACTCTTGACGCCCTACTTCGTGACGCCGTCAATTCTCTACTGGACCGTCATGGAATTTTGCTCTTGACGCCGTCAGGATGGTACTCTTGACGCCGTCACCTACTGTTCCCAGCATGGAAAATTAATACTTTGGCGTTTTCTTCACTTTTATGCTCCAAAAACGTCCGAATTGCTTCCTTTTCCAGATTTCTCTCCCAAAGTACCTAAAATCACAAAAGGAACGATTTAGGGCAATATTTGATCAAATAAATTCAATTTCGGGCTTAAATGACCCCCTAAAAATGGATCATTTTTCACCTCATCATTGCTGGACCCTCGGTTAATATGATGGAGGAGGGTGGAAAGAATAAAAAGCAACAAACAAAATGAAGGAAAAAAAATGTGGTTTCAAGGATAACAACGGTGGTTCTGGTTCCAACAAGAAGCCTAAAATAGCATGTTGGAAGTGTGGCAAATCTGGTCACTTTACAAAGGATTGCAGTTGTAAAAACACGAAGGATAGCGCAAGCACTAGTAGGTAGGGAAAGGGATCTAAGGACCATTCCCAAGACCAAGGTCAGATTTAGTACATGGTTGGAATAAATTTATTATATTTTTTGTTTCACTAATTTCTGAAGCATTTTATATGCAGGTTGATGTAATTGCATGGTGGATTGATTCTGGTGCCACAACTCATGTTTGTAAAGATCATTGTTGGTTTAAGACATTTGAACCAATTGATGTAGCGAAAAGTGTACCGCTTTTAGGGGGTCATTTAAGCCCTAATTCGAGATTATTTGATCAAATATTTCCCTAAATCGTTCATTTTGTCATTTTAGGTACTTTTGGAGAGAAGTCTGGAAAATGAAGTATTTTGGACGTTTTTGGAGCATAAAAGTGAAGAAAACGACAAAGTCTCAAAATCCTTGCTGGGAACAGTACCTGACAGCGTCAAGGCTCTACAAGTGACGACGTCAAGCTTGGCAAAAGAGATGGATATGGCAAATACACATGACAGCCCAGAGTAAGTTTACACATGACGGCGTCAGGATTAAACATGACGACGTCAGATGATATAGAGTGACGACGTCAGGAAGAAGGCTTACACAAGAAGAAACCTTAGTGAAACCGTCACAATATGATCGAAACAATCACAACTTGCGCGCGGAGTAACTAACACTGTTTTGGCCATAACTTTTGCATACGAACTCGGACTTGAGCGATTCAAAAAGGAAACGATCGGGACGAAAAAATATTCGATTTGGTGAAAAAAATGGTCGTGACGCCTTTACCCCTTAGGGCTGACGCCGTCAGATCGGGCCGGGCAGAAAAGAGCCTATAAATACAACATCATAACTTCATTATTTGTAAGCCCTAAACCCTAAGGTCGATTCCTGGGTTTAGGTAGGTGTTTTTCCAGCAACTTAGAGGGTTTCAATCACTCCATAAACATCATATATTGGTTTGTTGATTCTATCTTAATTATGTTTTCCATTATCATTGTTGCTTGCTCTTCTTTGATGATGTTTTGCTAATTCACCTTGTGTCTACTTATGATTGTGTGAAAATTGTATATAATTGATTAGATATTATTGATTCCTTGTTGATGTTTGTGTCTATCTTCATCAATTAGGGTGTGACACTTCGATAGGTCTAATTGGTTTAGCTTATAATTCTTGTTTCCTATTGTCTCTTGTTTAATTGAATGATATCGATGTTAGGCTTAAGAAAACTGGCAGACTTCCAATTGGTAACTTGCTTGAACGTCTTAAGAAACATGATCGGAGGTGTACTACGATTATATGGTTGTATTTAATGCATAGGCGAATTCTAGTGATCCCATGTTAGGAGCTTTTAGTTGGCTCGACATAGGAGTGAAGTAGGAGCTTATAGAGTTCGGGAAGATCGTACACGGCCCTACGAATAGTATTAAGGAATACAACCCGTCAATTAAAACAATGATGTGACAATTCAATAGGTAGAATTGGATAGCTAGCAAGAAGTAATACATCATGGGTAGATACACTTCATTTACCTTGTAGAATCCTAGTTTACTTTTCTTGCATTTGTAGTTAATTGGGTTAGTTGACTAGCAACTAATTCCGCCCACTCTTCCAATACCCGAGATTTTTACCCGCTTTTCAAAAAAATATAAAAACACAAAAAGAATCATCCTTCACCTTTAGACCTAGTTAGATTAATTTCAATCCTAACGAACACTATTCCTGAGTTGAACGATTAATCCCCTGGTACTCGTCACTATACTATAATACAACGATCAGGTACACTGGCTGGCGAGGATTGCAAGCTTCTCAAGATCCCTTGAGAGGTAAAACTTGTTGCGAGGGCGCAATCCCGCTTATCAAGTTTTTGGCGCCGCTGCCGGGGAATAGTTATTGTCTATGTTAGAATTTCTTTTTATTAGGTCTACTTGCTAGATTCCTTTCTAGTAAGATTTTTATTTTTATTTTTAGGTTTTCTTTAGACTATCTTATTTCTTCGTTTCTTTGTTCGTAACATTTGCCATCCGACATCATGGAAGGTGGTAATATCCTTGGACCCATCAACCCACCACAACAAAACCACCACAAAACCCACCACTTGCAAACCAACCTCCTAGACCCCGAACTTTAGGAGAGTATTCACGTCCTAGCCAAGGCTATCGAAACACCATTGAGCTCACTCAAGGAGCCAATGTGTCTCCCTTGCGATCCGACACCATCCAGTTGGTGCAAAGCGGATGCGCATTCCATGGACTTCGTTCCGAAGATCCTAATCAATATCTCAAGGATTTCCTAAAAATCGTAGATTCCATAGACCTTGATGTTGTAACTAGAGAGACAACCCGATTACGTCTATTCCAATTCTCTCTACGTGACCAAGCTAGTCAATGGCTTGAACGTTTACCCGCGGGATCCATCACCTCTTGGGATGATCTCACTTCTCGTTTCCTTGCTCAATTTTTCCCACCGGGGAGAACTACCAAGCTTAGAAATGATATCTTGATGTTCCAACAACGTCAAGGTGAAAAATGAAGCATGGACTCGTTTCAAGGACTTACTCTAAAAAGTCCCTCATCATGGCATAGATCTTTGGCTCCAAGTCCAAATCTTCTATCACCATATCGATCTCTCCACAAGGCGAACCATTGACCAATCGGCCGGTGGCAAGCTACGTGATCTAAGTGCGGAAGAATCATGGGAACTCATAGAAGATCTTGCTCTCTATGACAACGAAAGTTGGAATGATCCCCGTGATTTGAACAAAACGGTCAAGGCAATATCTTTGCCTTCGAACAATTCTAGCACTCTCGACCATAGGATCATGGAACTTGAGGACCAAGTCAAGTTTCTCATGAAATCCTACGAAGCTCCTAAGCCTTCAAGCCAAGTGAACAAAATCACTTCTTCATGCGAATTATGTAGTGGTCCCCATGACACTCGTGATTGCGTGGAACTCCCCGGACAAGCTTTTGCGGATTACGCATCCTCGCGTACCGACGAAGCGGGAGACAAGTGGTACACTTTTTAACCCGAGCCAAACCCTTACGGTGATTCCTACAATCCTTCTTGGAAAAATCACCCGAACCTTAGATAGAAACAAAACCAAAACATGCCCCAAAACAATTCTTCCAATCCACCTAATTGTTACCAACCAAACGGTCCACCCTCTAATCGTACTTTCAACAACAATCCTTCCAATAACTATGGTAGTACCAATAATCTTGAAGGATTGATGTCAAAGTTTATGGCATCTCAAGAAGTTTGCATAGCTAAGTTTGAAGCCGAATTCAATCAACAACAAACGGAGATAACCAATAAAATTGACAACTTGTTGAAAGACCTCAAGAACCAAGTGCTAACTACACCTAGGAAGGACACTAGGGATAATAGTAGCGGTATCCAAATTAAGGACCCCTCATCATCCAAATACGTCCACTTTGTCAATGTTGTCACCATTAAGTCAATAGATAATAATATAGCATAAAGTGACAAGGATGAAGTTGGAATAGAAACTGGACCTAAGGATGAGATTAAAGAAGTTGAGGATAAAAAGGAAGAAAAGTTAGAGGAAGTATAAAATGTAGAGGAATACTTTGATAAGTTACCCACCAAGGAAGAACGGGAATACCATAAGGATCTATTCGATGACCCCGAGACACCATACGTCCTTAGTTCACCACTCATCAAAGCGGGTGATCCCTCTAACATCAACATACCATGCGACATTGGGCATATGCATGTGTGGAAAGCTTACATCAATCTTAGGTCTCCCATAAACATTATGACTAGGACCTACTATAATTGGGTAATGAAGAGGCAACTTGGGTATAGGATGATGCCTAACACGAGTTGGATGAGTAACTTTGTGGGAAGAGTGAACGGATTACATGTATTTGTAGGAAACTTCACTTATGTTACCGATTTTGTGATTGTAAAGGATATTCATCCGGTAATAGATGGTTGTTTAAGTCAAGTAGTGTTCGGAAAACCATTTGTTGAGGTCTCTAAGATGAATTATGACCCGTCCCTAGGGATAGTTAGATTCAAGGATGAGAACGATGAAATAGCCTACCAAATACCCTATAAGATTGAACAATTTCGTCTCCTATCAAACCTTGAAAAGGAACAAAAGCAAGCGGTCTACTATAGGAATGATGAGGATAGACGTAGAGGAGTAGACTATGTCATGAGTAGAATATTCGGTTTCTACAAGGAATGTTTGCAACTAGGTCCGGAATACAAAACTAAGATTGAGGATGACCTAAAGAATGTGACCAATGACGAGGTCACGTAATAGCCCGTGACCTTGAGTCTAGCTACAAGACTCGTTAATAAAGAAAAGCGCTTCTTGGGAGGCAACCCATGTTTTGTGTGTTTTTATTTCTTTGATTTTTATTTGTTTCCGTATGCATGTTTTATTTTTATTGTTGGTAAATCATGTTTCAAAGTAAATTGTGAAAATGCTTTATTTTATTTTTAACTTCGTCTTAATTACATATAAAGGTATTTTGCAAAAGCTAAGTGTAAGGGAGATCCAAATTTTTTTATAAGAATGAAATTGGACATGAACCACAACAATATTAAATGAACATGTGTATTAGTATTTGCTACAGTCAAATGCTTGTATCGAGTCATAATGATGCTTTGCAGGATTTTCCAGGAAATAAGGCATAAGTTTTTCCAAAAATTTTCCGGAAACTTAACATAAGATTTTTCCAGGAACACTCTGACGACGTCAGGAGTTACAACCTGACGGTGTCAGGTACTAAAATTCTGAAAATTTTTGCGAGTTTTGTTTAAACCGGAGTCTTAAAGTTTTTGTTGATTCTTTAGTTTTATAAACTCCAGGAAATCAGCAAACATTCATTCCACAAGCATTATACCCTTTTAATTCCTAGAAAGCAACATTAAGATATATATGCTATTTTTTCTAGGATTTTTTAGTATATATAGATTGCCGCCGATTTTACCTGAGGTTTGCTTTGATTGTTTTCTCAGGTTTAACAGGTTATATATGACAATAAGATGATTTATATTTCTGGAGGGAAGCTTTCAACGTTCATTTTCTTGGAGGAAGATCTAACCTTGTTAACACACTATCCACACCGAACGAATCAGGGGAGTATTTGTTTTCATTCTTTTACCTGCTTTACTTTTACATCCTTTAATTGAACATTGGGGACAATGTTCATCCTAAGTGTAAGGGGAGGGTAAATGATGATACCTTATAGGATACAATTTCACTTGAGTTTGTTTGTTTGATAGTAGGTGTGTAATAAAACTAAGAGAAATACTTGTTAGTGCAATTTTAGCACCAAATTAAAATTTTTTTTACAACATTTAGGAGTGAAACTTTAGCCTTAACAAACGTCTCATACATAGGAGTTGTATGACTAGCACAAAACCGTACCACTTAAAAAATTTTCCACCCAAATATTTGAGGTTCGCCTTTAGATTTGATAGGAAAAGCATTCATTATTAGTGCTTATAAGTGTACCGGTAGTATTTAGATTCTAGAACTTGCGTTAGTGATACACCCGAGACCGCTAGTGAGACTACATTCGTGTAGTAGGATTTACTACATGATAAGAGGCATTAGGATAACGCTTGTGTTAAACCCGTATCATAATTACTTGACCATTTAAGTCATATTACTTGACTAGCGAAGTTAATTAATTTTCCCACACCTTAGCGTTGTACTCATTTCTAGTACACGAAACCCCTAGTACACCCCTCCGAGCCTATCTTTTCATTTCTAACTTTAAGCATCTTACTTAAAGGAAGAATTTGTTAACAATCCACCCAAATGTGTAACCAAATCGCTTTAGCCTTCCTTGTATGCACTCATCTTTAGTGCATTATTGTTACATGTTTAAACCCTTAGTTAATTATCTAATTGATTACATGGTTGCTAAGTCGAGCCATATCTTGTACATATTGTTTTGGGACGATTGGTACTCATGGGTAAAGTACTAGTGTTATGGAGTAATGGGGAAGAACATCAATTTATTACCCCCATATGTGCGTTAATCTTAAAAAGTACTCCAAGTATTTTGATTATCTTAATTCGAGTCATTAGAGTAGTTTATTGTAAAGTATGTAAAAATTCAAGTGTAAGGGGAATGTAAACTCCCTTTGATGTATTATTTTGCATGGTAGAGAAAAGTGTATGCAAAAAAAAAAAAAAAAAAAAAAAAAAAAAAAAAAAAAAAAAAAAATCGAAAAAAGGAAAAAAAAAATGGAAAAGAAAAGAGAAAACCGTTTCTTTTATTTATGTTTAAGTCAAATAGTGTTTTGAAAAAAATCCAAAAAGAGTCGTAGTTAGTTCAAGTTGAGTCGAGTCTTGGCTTATCAAAGCCTTATTGTACATGTAGTTAACTAAGACAACTGACTTGCCACCAGTAAAATATCCGTTTATCCAACAAAATCGTGTTTTCCATATCCCCTACACCTAACATTATAACCCTTTAAAAGACCTCTTTGATAGTTTATCCTAGGTGTTTACGCCAAGTGGTGGAGATTTTTGATCCTTTCCCAAGCCTATGGTAATCTATTTGTTTTGCCAGGTAGTGAGTGGTATTTCTCCATTTCCAATTATGACATATAAATTTACAACACCTGAGAGATGAGAGTATCCAAATACTTAATGTGAGGTGCTAGTGTATAATTTTCGTGCTTGTTTTGATTAAGGTGGAACGATCATTTGTTGTAATTACTTTTATATTAGTGTTAAATGACCTCTAACTTGTATTTTTATTAGTGGAAAAGCTCATTTGCTTGAGGACAAGCAAATCCCAAGTGTAGGGATATTTGATGAAGCGAAAAGTGTACGGCTTTTAGGGGTCATTTAAGCCCTAATTCGAGATTATTTGATCAAATATTGCCCTAAATCGTTCATTTTGTCATTTTAGGTACTTTTAGAGAGAAATCTAGAAAATGAAGCATTTTGGACATTTTTGAGCATAAAAGTGAAGAAAATGACAAAGTCTCAAAATCCTTGCTGGGAACAGTACCTGACGGCGTCAAGGCTCTACAAGTCACGGCGTCAAGCTTGGTAAAAGAGGTGGATATGGCAAATACATATGACGGCCCAGAGTAAGTTTACACATGACGGCGTCAGGATTCAACCTGACGACGTCAGATGATATAGAGTGACGACATCAGGAAGAAGGCTTACACAAGAAAAAACCTAAGTGAAACCGTCACAAGATGATCGAAACAATCACAACTTGCGCGCGGAGTAGCTGACACTGTTTTGGTCATAACTTTTACATACGAACTCGGATTTGAGCGATTCAAAAAAGGAAACGATCGGGACGAAAAAATATTCGATTTGGTGAAAAAATGGTCGTGACGCCATTAGATCAGGCCAGGCAGAAAAGATCCTATAAATACAACATCATAACTTCATTATTTGTAAGCCCTAAACCCTAAGGTCGATTCCTGGGTTTAGGTAGGTGTTTTTCCAGCAACTTAGAGGGTTTTAATCACTCAATAAACATAATATATTGGTTTGTTGATTCTATCTTAATTATGTTTTTCATTATCATTGTTGCTTGCTCTTCTTTGATGATTTTTGCTAATTCACCTTGTGTCTACTTATTTGTGTGAAACTTGTATATAATTGATTAGATCTTATTGATTCCTTGTTGATGTTTGTGTCCGTTGGGAATAAAATGCACAAAGTAAAGAGTTTGCCAGAAGAGCCTGCTAGTTGATAGTTAAGCCTGCCTCTTCAGTTTTGCTGATATTGAAGATATACTAACAGTACCTTCTGGGTAAGAAGGTACTGCTAGTTAAAGAAGGTCCTGCCAGTTTTCACGACAAGTTGTTATATTTTATTTAGAGATATTTAGTTGTATTATTAGTCTTTGTACAAAGTTATACGTTAAGTAGAAGTAGTACAGAAGTCTCAGTAGATATAATGGAGTGTTTTACCTTAAAAGGTGTAATATTAGGATAAGATAAACCTCTAATATATTATATTAAGCAATTTGACCACTTGTAATAAGGGATCCTTATAATATAAAAGGAACCCTTAAGACACCTTCTTAGACACAGCTTTCTCATCTTTCCCATGCATAACTTCCATATTTAAACCCTTTTACGTATCAAAGATTCAAGGTTACACTTGTAATCTTGGTGATAGTTTAGATCACCCGTATTATTTCATCAATAATATTGAATCGTTTTGTGTTATTCATGTTGTGTTCATTCTCATATACTTATTCACCACCTTTGTTCCTTTAGTGTGTTTTAGTAAATTCCGCGTGCTAACTCACATTCATTCATAAATATCCTAAACGCATTACTGAGATTAACATCCTAAGTGTTTGCACAAATCAATAGAATCCTTCCACAAGTGGTATCAGAGCAAGGTTGATATTTACGACATAAAAGAACAAAGCAAAAATGGATGTTGAGCACATTCAAACCAATGTGGCTGCAAAACTTCCATTACTCAAACAGAATGAGTTTGAGATGTGGAGACTGAGGGTTGAACAATACTTCCAAGTGCAAGACTATGCACTTTGGGAGATTACTGAAGAAGGAAACTCATTTAAACCAGTAACCACCACCTCCACAGTAAATGATGCACTTGTCACAACTGTGCAAGTAAATCCAATAACCGCTGAAGAAAGAATTCAAAAGAGAAATGATCTTAAAGCCAGGAGTATGCTTCTCATGTCTATTCCAAATGACCAGCTTTTAATCTTTAACAAATACAAGTGTGCTAAAACCCCTTTTCAAGCTATTGTGGCTAGATTTGGTAGTAATGATGCCACCAATAAAACCCAAAAAACACTTTTAAAACAACAGTTTGAAAACTTTTCAGCCACACCAAATGAGTCTTTGGACAGCATGTTCAATAGACTACAAAAGCTTTCTAGTCAGTTAGCCATTCATGAAGTGATAATATCTCAAGAAGACTTAAACTCCAAATTCCTTAGAAGTCTACCCTCTGAATGGGCCATGCATGTCATTGTCTGGAAAAACAAACCAGATATTGATTCCATGAGTATCAATGATCTTTACAGCAACTTCAAAATAGTAGAGCATGAACTAAAGAAGTCTACTAGTTCAAGCTCAGGAAATATGGCATTTATGTCATCTCATGGTACTTCCAAGAAAGTTGATGAAGAAAAACATGGTGGAGAAGAAGGTACTGCCAACACAAATTTTGGTACTGCCAGTACTTCCAGCAGTACCAAAACCATTTTAGATGAAACAATTGGTTGTGCTTTCCTAACATCACAACACAATGGTTCCACATTGACCTTTGAAGATCTTCAAGAGATCAGTGATGATGATCTTGAAGAAATGGACATAAAATGGCAGCTGTCACTTCTTAGCATGAGGGCTAAGAAATATTTGATGAGGACTGGAAAGAAGATTGTCATCAATGGCAATGAACCTGCTGGGTATGACAAGTCTAAAGTGAAGTGCTACAACTGCCATATGAAGGGTCACTACTCAAGAGAATGTAGAAGACCAAAGAAGCAGGGTGATAAGGGAAGAGGTTTTGAGAACAAGAACAGGGGAAACAATGAGAACAAGAGCAAGGAGGTGGACGTCACTGAAACAAAAGCTATGGTAGCTATTGATGGGCTGGGTTTTGATTGGAGCTTTATGGGTGAAGAAGAGTCATCCTCAAATGAAATGGCTTTAATGGCTCTCTCCAATCCTGAGGTACAAATTACTAAATGTTCTACTACTTGTGAAGTTTTTAAAGAACTAGAAATCCTAAGAAAACTTTATGATGAACTGAAAGTAAAAGAAAGAAAAACTCATCAAGACCTAGTTAATCATAAGTGTGGTATGTCCAAACTTGAAAAACAGATAATTCACTTTAGAGAAAATGAACTCACCTTTTCTGACACAAAAGCTATTCTTAATAGAGACATACTTCTTAAATATGCTGAAATAAACCTGTTAAGAACTGAGTTTGCTAAAGTGAAACAAGCAAAAGATAATATTCAACTAACTGTTACAACATTAGAAAATGCTTCTGCATGTACTAAAAGTATAGTTGAGAACCAAATGAACAAGAAAATCAAATATGGGATTGGATACAACACATGTTCACCTCCTTATAGAGGAATTCCCTGTCCCCCAGGTTTAGATCTTGCTGAATCAAGTTTACATGAACTCACAAATAAACCACTAGAAAAAGTAAAACCTGTAGAAAATAGTGAACCTTTTGAGAGTACAAGTGATACTTCACTCTCCAAAGAAAAGGTGCTCACTGATAAGAGCTTAGATGTTACAACTATTGATGGTTGTACATCTGATGAGAATGGAAAAGAGATTGTTTCTAAGAAAGGAAACAAAGTAGGACCAATCAGTTCTAAAAGTGTAGAGAGTATAACAAAGACAGTTGAATGTTGTGCTAAATGTAGTAGCAAACCTAGAGGTAGTCAGAGAAATTGGAACAATCTTAAGTTACACCAACTTGGTGATAATTTTGTTATGTACAATAAAGCATGCTATTACTGTGGTAGTTTTAATCATACTCATGCTTATTGTAACAATTGGGTTTCTGGGAGTACATCAATGTCTAAAACAAATAAAACAAACCCCAGAAAAGGTTCTGTGAAATCTAACACACCAAAAGTCAATCATACTGTAAGACCAAATGAGCCTGTTTACCCAAAATTCACTACTAAGGGTGCAAGTAATACTTTCAAACATACACCAAGAGTTGTGAAAAGTCTCACTGAAAGGGATTATGTGGTTAAAACACAAAATTGGAGACCAAAACCAAGAAGTCCTGCTAGACCAAATGGTCCTGCTAGACCAAATGGTACTGCCAAAAATGGTACTGTCAGACCAAAAACCACAAAATGTGTCAAAAATGAAAATGCTGTTAAGTCCTCAGCATGTTGGATTTGAAGACCACTCCAATCAAATGGTGCATCAACAGTCCTAAAAAGATTTGATTACATTGATGCACAAGGCAAACCCAATTCAGTCATGGATTGGGTACCCCAAGGAAACTAATATGTGTATACATGTGCAGGAACATTCAAATGATATTGCAGATCAAGGATATGTAGATAGTGGATGTTCAAGGCACATGACAGGCAACATGTCTTACCTCACAGACTTCAAATCATTTGATGGAGGATATGTTACCTTTGGGGGAGGAATCAAAGGAAAGATTACTGGTAAAGGTACAATTAAAACCAGTAAATTAGATTTTGAAAATGTGTACTTTGTGAAAGAACTACAATTTAATCTCTTAAATGTCTCACAAATGTGTGACACAAAGAACAAAGTTCTTTTTACTGACACTGAATGCATTGTACTTTCTCCTGATTTTAAAATTCCTGATGAAAGTCATATTCTTCTTAAAATCCCTAGAAAGAACAATATGTACATTGTTGATTTAAAGAACATTGTTCCTAAAGAGAGTTTAACCTGTCTAGTAGCAAAAGCCTCATTGGATGAATCTATGCTTTGGCATAGAAGACTTGGTCATGTAAACTTTAAAACAATCAATACAATTGCAAAATATGATTTGGTTAGAGGTTTACCCAAAAAGATTTTTCAAAATGACCAAACCTGTGTTGATTGTCTAAAAGGCAAACAACATAGAGCTTCTTGTAAGCCCAAGACCCATAACTCAATTTCTCAAGCTTTATACATGCTTCATATGGACCTCTTTAGTCCTACTTCTGTGAATAGCTTGAATGGTAAAAGATATTGTCTTGTAGTTACTGATGATTACAGCAGATTCTCTTGGGTTTTCTTTTTAAGAACTAAGGATGAAACAAGTGAGATCCTTAAGTCCTACATTACAGGGATAGAAAACCAAATAGATAAGAAAGTAAAAGTAATTAGATGTGACAATGGGACAGAATTCAAGAATAGAGTTATGGATGAATTTTGCAAAGAAAAAGGAATAAAAAGAGAATATAGTGTAGCTAGAACCCCACAACAAAATGGAGTAGCAGAAAGGAAAAATAGAACACTTATAGAGGCTGCTAGAACAATGCTAGTAGATTCTAAGTTGCATGTTTCATTTTGGGCTGAAGCAGTAGGTACTGCTTGTTATGTACAGAATAGTGTTCTTGTGATCAAACCTCATAGAAAGACTCCTTATGAACTTTTGTTTGGTAGAACACCATCTCTAAGCTTTATGAGACCTTTTGGATGTCATGTCACTATTCTCAATACCAAAGATCATCTAGGAAAGTTTGAAGGAAAAGCTGACGAAGGCTACATGATAGAGTATTCTTTGCAAAGTAAGGCCTATAGGGTGTATAATAAATGCACTAGGCTAGTGGAAGAAAACCTGCACATAGAGTTCCAAGAGAAACTACCAAATGTTGCAGGCACTGGACCAGATTGGTGTTTTGACATTAATAAGTTTTCAGAATCTATGAATTATGTGCATGTCACAGGTACAAATACTAATGATAATGCAGGTTTTGAAGACAATGATGAAGCAACTAAGGATCAAGATTACATCTTGATGCCAATTTGGACAGGATTGGATACATCTTCAAGTAATGGAGAGCCTTCAAATACTACAAATGAAGGTGTTGAAGATGATCATGGAACTCAAGATCAAAGGAATCAACAAAATTCTGAAAATGAAAATGGTACTGCCAATTCACAAGATGGTACTGCCAATTCAACAGATGGTACTGCCAGTTCACAAATTGGTCCTGCTGAACCATTAAATGTTCTATCAGATGATTCCTTACTAGAAGATGTAGGTAATGGAAACCATCCAATTTCCTATGATGTTCCTACAACACACAACACAAGAATTCTCAAAGATCACTCCATCGATAATGTGATTGGAAACATTGATTCTGGTGTTAAAACAAGAACTCAAGTCTTATCTTCAGACAAAGATGGGTTTGTCCTAGCTGTGTATGAAGAAAAGAACCATGAAGTTGCCCACATATGCCTGTTTTCATGCTTTCTCTCTCAAGTAGAACCCAAAAACATTACAAAAGCCTTAGATTATTCAAGCTGGGTTGAAGCAATGCAAGAAGAGCTACTTCAATTCAAACTGCAGAAGGTTTGGGTACTGGTTGATTTGCCCAAAGGTTACAGGGCAATTGGAACCAAATGGGTTTTCAGAAATAAGAAAGATGAAAGGGGAATAGTGATAAAAAAAACAAAGCCAGATTGGTGGCCCAAGGGTATACTCAAGAAGAAGGAGTGGATTATGAAGAAGTTTTTGCTCCAGTTGCAAGAATTAAAGCAATTGGGCTATTCTTGGCCTATGCTTCTTTCATAGGCTTCACTGTCTACCAAATGGATGTCAAAAGTGTCTTTTTATATGGTACTATTGAAGAAGAGGTGTATGTTTCTCAACCTCCTGGCTTCATTGATGCAGAATATCCAGACAAGGTGTACAAGGTTACCAAAGCTCTTTATGGTCTACACCAAGCTCCCAGGGCATGGTATGAAACATTGGCTTTCTATTTATTGGAAAATGGATTTCAAAGAGGCAAGATTGATCCAACTTTGTTCATCAAAAGAACCAAGAAAGACATCTTGCTGGTGCAGATTTATGTTGATGACATTATCTTTGGATCCACAAATCAGGAATTGTTTGTAGAGTTTGAAAAACTTATGCATAGTAAGTTTGAAATGAGTTCCATGGGGGAACTTACTTTCTTTCTGGGTCTCCAAGTGAAACAATCAAATGAAGGCATATTTATCAGCCAAGATAAGTATGTAGCTGAGATCCTAAGGAAATTTGGGTTTGCAGACTCAAAGGTTGCAAGTACACCAATGGATCCAGAAAAGGGGTTACACAAAGATGCTGAGGGTGAAGATGTTGATGTGCACAACTACAGATCAATGATTGGGTCCCTAATGTACCTTACATCATCAAGACCAGATATCATGTTCTCAGTATGTGTATGTGCAAGGTTTCAAGTCAATCCAAAAGTTTCTCATCTCACAGCAGTCAAAAGGATCTTCAGATACCTCAAGGGCCAGCCTAAGTTGGGTCTATGGTATCCAAGGGAATCATCTTTTGATTTGGTAGCTTATTCAGATAGTGACTATGCTGGTGCAACCCTAGACAGAAAATCCACAACTGGTGGATGTCAATTTCTTGGCTGCAGACTCATATCAGGGCAATGCAAGAAGCAAACACTGGTGGCCAACTCTACAACTGAAGCAGAATATGTTGCAAGTGCAAGTTGTTGTGGCCAAGTTCTTTGGATCCAGAATCAATTGCTTGACTATGGGTACAATTTTCTTAACACCATTATTTACATTGACAACAGCAGTACTATTTGTATCATTAAAAATCCAGTTCAACATTCAAAAACAAAACACATTGAAATCAGACACCATTTCATAAGAGATTGCAATGAGAAAAGGTTAATACAGGTTGTCAAAATTGATTCTGAAAATAATTTTGCAGACCTTCTCACCAAAGCTTTTGATTTAGGTAGATTTAAATACCTGGTAGCAGGTATTGGTATGATAAATCTTTGAAAAACATGTGTTTTGTATATAAATAAACAAGTTCTGGCCTCTAAACATGGTATTGCTAGTTAGTCATAAGGTACTGTCAGTACAAAATTGGTACTGTTAGTTCAAAGTTTGCTCTGTTTTTGCTCATCTTGATGTTCAAATGTTAACAATGCTATAAAACAAGTGCTTTGCACTCTGTTCTTTTGGTTTACAACTAACCATTTCAGGTTACTCAAGATTGCTAACAAAATCAGGATGTGGAAATGGTAATCAGTTCACCAAGTTTTTCAAAACTTTAAGAGCTGACTAGTCCAAAGCAAACGGCTCTTGGTAAAGACTTCTCAAATCCGTTGATAGCTGATAGTTTGCTAAAAGCTATAAGGTAATCAGTTCACCCAGTTTCAAAAACTTAACGAACTGACTAGTCCAAAGCAAACGGCTCTTAGTAAAGACTTATCAAATCCGTTGATAGCTGATAGTTTGCTAAAAACTATAAGGGATATTTTCTAAAATTTCAAAGAGACTGCCAAGTTTTATTTCAAAAACAAGGTACTGGTAGTTCAAATTTTAGTACTGGTAGAGTAAAATGGTACTGCTACATAGCCGTTGAGTCTGTCAGGTTAAAATATAGCCGTTGTTTTTAAAGGGTATTTTTGTGAATTATTCATGTTTTTCTCGAATTAAGGATATAGTTATTATAATAAAAGATCTTTTTGACCGCCTCTTTAATTACTTATCCGTATCTTTTATAGTCGGTCAAAAGTCATTTTTCTCATAATCAATCCTTATCATAATTCACACTCACCTTTCATCTTCTACTAGTACAACAATAAAATCCCACCATCGAAATCAAAATTTTCATCAAACCTTTCACCATGGCTCGTCTAAGTTTTGTCAAACATCACAACCAATTAGCATTTTTGGAAAAGTATGATGACAATGAAACTTTTCATCAAGCAGTGGATTTTCTAAACAATTCTTATGTCAGGTTTGCTTTACTCGTGAATCCCACTATTTTTGAATCTCAAATTTCACAATTTTGGCAAACTGCTAAAGCTAACACTCTTAGGGATGGGATTCCAGAGTTAATGGTCAAAGTATATGGTAGAACCTTGACTTTTACCGAATCATCCATTAGAAGACATCTTCGTTTGGATGATTCAGATGGCATTAGTCAACTACCTGATACTAAAATTTTTGAAAATTTGACAAAAATGGGGTATAATGTAACTTCTACAAAGCTTACATTTCTTAAAAAGCATTTTACCCCTCAATGGAGATTTTTGATTCATACCATCCTTCATTGTTTAAGCCAAAAGAAAACCTCATGGGATCAATTTAGTGGTAACATGGCTGCAGCTCTCATTTGCCTGGCAACAAACAAGAAATTCAACTTTTCAAAATATATTTTTGAAGGATTGGTTAAAAATGTGGACAGTGAAACAAAGTTTTTGATGTACCCAAGGTTCATTCAGTGCCTCATCAACAAATCTAAACATTTGTTACTTCCCCCAAACAAACCTTTTAAAACTCCCAAACTTACACACAAGGTGTTTTCAAACATGAAAATTGGTTTTCAAGGAGAAGAAGTACCACTTTTTGAGGAAATGTTACCTCAACATTCTGAAGAACCTGATCATTCATCACCACATCCATCACCAGTACCATCACTCACACCAACAGTACCATCAGTCACACCACCATCACCAGTACCATTACCATCTCACCAACCAACAAAACACCATCTGCAACATCACCATCATTAACACATCATAACTCACCACCACAATCTCCTCCACAACAAAGTGTAGATGCTCAGACTATCAGGGAATTAAAGGAGCAAGTGCAGCACTTGCAAACTACTCTTGAAAGTCAAAACAAACATTTTACAGAGATCAACACCAAGTTAGTTAAGAGGGTTGAGAAATTAGAGTTGAAGGTGAAATTGTTGAAGGGTAAAGGAACATCTCAGTTGGTTCTTTCTAGTTCCTCAAGTTCAGATGCAGAGGGTTTGGGTCTCTCTTCCAAAAAGGGGAGGATGGGTAGTTCTAAAAATGAAGAAGAGATTAAATTTCAGTTTCATGAAGGAACTTCAGTGATTGATGAAGAGCCTGCTATTCAAGAAACAGATCCTGCTACTCAAGAACAAGAGCCTGTTAGCTTGAAAGATACTGCTGCAACAGATACTGCTGAAGCAGAGCAAGATACTGCTGAAGCAGAGCAAGAGCCTGCTGGGATTCAGAGGCTATTAGCTATGAATTTAAAAGGTTCTGATCAAGTGTCTTACAAAAGAAAGAGAGGATCACAGCCTCAGGGGAGGTTTCTTGTTTCTGATGAACAATCTGCTGCTCCAAGTCCAGTATCATCACCAAAAGACAAGGGCAAGAAAATTATGGTTGAAGATGAACCAAAGCCTAAAAAGTTGAAGAAGAAAGAGCAAGCACAATTGGCTGTAGATGAAAAGTTGTCCAAACAGCTTCATGAAGAAGAAGTTATAGGGGCGAAGAAGAATCAAGAATGCTGCAAGAAAAGTTTGATGCTCAGCTGCAATACATCATTTCCATTGATCCTATTGTAAGAGGTGAAGCTTACACTCTGGTGTATGATGAGTCTCTTAGCTCAGATGAAATGACAATCAAACTCAATGATTTCATCACCAATAAATACAATCAAGAGGCATTGGATGATGTCTATCAGCAGATTCAGAAGAATCAGAAGAAAGAATTTAAAATGCCACATTCTGAAGCAGATCAGAAGAAATTCTTCAAGATATATCTGAAAAGAGAAGTGAACATGAAGGATCATCAACTCAAAGGTAAATCTTTTGATGACTTGAAGCTTCTATACTTAGAGGCTTACAGAAGAAACAAAACCAGTTTTCTCATGGATACACAAGAAAGGCCTTCCAAAGGAAGAAAAGATGATCAGAAGGAACAAGCAGAGAAAGCAGACTTGCCTCCTGTTCAGTCAAGAGAAATGGTTGTCCATGTTCCACAAATTATTTTTGCTGAACCTTTACATGCAAGGCATCCAGTCATAGATTGGGAGATCTACAATGATAAGTTTGGCAAAGCATGGAAGATAACAAGAGTTGGAAACAAGGTTGAGTTTCAAGAACTTTGAAAATCTACTTAGAGCATGTAACAGAATGGATTTAGATGAATTATGGGTATTAGTTCAAGAGAAGCTGAAAACCAAGTATAAGCCAGATGCAAAGGAGCAAGAGCTATGGGTTGAGTTCAGCAGATTGTATGATCCAAATCCTTTTGATACTCATTGGAAATTTCCTTACTATGATTTATCTGTCACATGGGAATACTTTAGCATGAGTCATGTTCATCATCTTTCCACTCAGAGTGGAATAGAGCTCTTTATGCTAGGTGAGAAGGAGTATCCTTTAAGCTATGAAGTATTATCAGTCTTGATCTCCAATAAGCTTTTGTGTGAAGAAGAGACTGATGCAGTCAAAAGATTGAAGGAGAGCATATTTGATCAGTATGAAAGCCTAAGGAGAAAAAGATAAGGTTTTTGGAAGAGTTCCCTTAAATCCTCAAGGTATGAATTTTATTCACAAAGAAACTTGGTTATTTTAAATGGGAATAACAAGTTTAGGGGAGGATTGTTGGGAATAAAATGCACAAAGTAAAGAGTCTGCCAGAAGAGCCTGCTAGTTGATAGTTAAGCCTGCCTCTTCAGTTTTGCTGATGTTGAAGATATACTAACAGTACCTTCTGGGTAAAAAGGTCCTGCTAGTTAAAGAAGGTCCTGCCAGTTTTCACGACAAGTTGTTATATTTTATTTAGAGATATTTAGTTGTATTATTAGTCTTTGTACAAAGTTATACGTTAAGTAGAAGTAGTACAGAAGTCTCAGTAGATATAATGGAGTGTTTTAACTTGAAAGGTGTAATATTAGGATAAGATAAACCTCTAATATATTATATTAAGCAACTTGACCACTTGTAATAAGGGTTCCTTATACTATAAAAGGAACCCTTAAGACACCTTCTTAGACACAGCTTTCTCATCTTTCCCATGCATAACTTCCATATTTAAACCCTTTCACGTATCAAAGATTCAAGGTTACACTTGTAATCCTGGTGATAGTTTAGATCACCCGTATTATTTCATCAATAATATTGAATCGTTTTGTGTTATTCATGTTGTGTTCATTCTCATATACTTATTCACAACCTTTGTTCCTTTAGTGTGTTTTAGTAAATTCCGCGTGCTAACTCACATTCATTCATAAATATCCTAAAACCATTACTGAGATTAACATCCTAAGTGTTTGCACAAATCAATAGAATCCTTCCACAGTGTCTATCTTCATCAATTAGGGTGTGACACTTCAATAGGTCTAATTGGTTTAGCTTATAATTCTTGTTTCCTATTATCTCTTGTTTAATTGAATGATATCGATGTTAGGCTTAAGAAAACTGGCAGACTTCCAATTTGTAACTTGCTTGAACGTCTTAAGAAACATGATCGGAGGTGTACTACGATTATATGGTTGTATTTAATGCATAAACGAATTCTAGTGATCCCATGTTAGGAGCTTTTAGTCGGTTCGACATAGGAGTGAAGTAGGAGCTTATAAAGTTAGGAAAGATCGTACACGGCCCTACGAATAGTATTAAGAAATACAACCCGTCAATTAAAACAAGGATGTGACAATTCAATAGGTAAAATTGGATAGCTAGCAAGGAGTAATACATCATAGGTAGATACGCTTCATTTACCTTGTAGAACCCAAGTTTACTTTTCTTGCATTTGTAGTTAATTGGGTTGGTTGACTAGCAACTAATTCCGCCCGCTCTTCCAATACCCGAGATTTTTACCTGCTTTTCAAAAAAAATATAAAAACACAAAAAGAATCATCCTTCACCTTTAGACCTAGTTAGATTAATTTCAATCCTAACGAACACTATTCCTGAGTTGAACGACCAATCCCCCGGTACTTGTCACTATACTATACTACAACGATCAGGTACACTGCCTTGCGAGGATTGCAAGCTTGTCAAGATCCCTTGAGAGGTAAAGCCTGTTGCGAGGGCGCAATCCCGCGTATCACCAATGGAAGATGGATTTATATTTTATATGGGTGATGATCATTTCGCTCCTGTTCATGGAAAAGGTAGTGTGGTGTTTGAATTTAGTTTTGGATAATCAATTACATTGTTTTAATCCGTTTTATTTACCAAATCTTTGTAAGAATTTAATTTCTAGGCGTATATTAAATAAGTGTGGATACAAACAAGTGTATGAATTCGATAAGTATATCTTATTGAAGTCTGGTGTATTTGTAGGATTTGGTTATTATATAGAGACGATTTTTTGTGACAGATGGTTTCTACTGATATCGAAAAACTCTATGATTTTCACGAGTAGAAACATGGGTACTGATATGATAGAAAGCATTGATTGTACAGATTGGTTGTTGGCTGATTGCCTAAATGCATTGCGTGCTCAATATTGTAAGGAAGATCACGGGTCAGATCCATTCATTTTATTGGAAGCGGTTGCCCCTCAAGACTTATAGATTTAACATGCGTTCTTTGGTGTCTCTGGGGCGACCAACGATGTTAACGTTATACAACAGTCACCTCTTTTCAACGATATCAAATTCGGGAAAGCACCAGATGTTCCATTTGTGCCTAACAACGTGACTTACAAAAGGGATATTATCTTACTAACAGGATATAATCGGAATGGTCTATTCTTATGAAGTCCATTTCACACCCAGGGTCGAATGATACAAAGCGAATAAGGTATAAAAACGTGCACGAAGCAGGAAGGAGAGATGTGGAACGAGCATTTGGCACCCTAAAGAGAAAGTGAGATGTAATAATACGTTAGAAGTTGTTAAGAGATACACAATCAAACAACTCATCTAAGCATTAAAGCTGATTTAGTAGAACACATTTGGCATCGAATAAATGTAAACTAATTTGTCATTTTATTTGTAACTTTTAGTGTAATGTTTTAAAAATAAATTTAGATTATTATGTGATGTTTATATTATTAATGAAATTTTAATTTTATTGTTATAATAATTGAAAATGAAAATAAAAACTAAGAAAATGGAGATGTTGGTCTCCGTATTACATCAAGTTATTCATGAAATAGCATAAGAAAAAGAAAGCTGGAGTGACAAATAAGATATCAATATGCTGAGGGTCCTTATTACACCGACACAAACATATCATATCACACACAATGATTTTGCATCCTGTAGTATGCACCACCGGATGGTGCTATTTTGGTGGGTGTTGCGGTAACTACTCGTGGTGGTGGTGCCACATAGACAAACAACTCGTGCTCTTCTCTATTAATGGAGTATATGATCATACGCCGAAAGATGTCAGTGAATCTGTGATAATCAATACGTAATCTCAACACATGCAATTAAGCATACGTAATGAACGTTAGTCTTGACAAACATAGTTAGGAAAATCTAAATTACTCGATACAAATTATGCTAAAAAAGATTCCACTCGATCTATAAAGGTAGAACAATCTCTTATTGCATGTATTACTAGATTTCACTCAAGATAAAACGGTAGTGGATCTTGTAGGAAAGATATATATCTTAGTGGAAAATGAATTGGCAAGTAATACTCGTAACAAACAAAGAGGTTCATTAAGTGGTTATCTAGCAAAGTGTTGATCAAGTGTGAATAGGTTGAGGTTGTAGTCAAAACTTTGATCAACTTTCCAACGAACAAGGAAACATAAATGAAGAAACCATTTCATTTACAATCATGTTATGTAGGTCCCCCTTAATCATATATAATAATGCGACATAATATAAGAAACTGTTTTGTTTTTACAGTCTTTACCTTCTAATACAGTAATACGTATGATACGATTTAAGATTAAAAAAATCTTAAATAGTACGGAGTACTTTAGTAAAACGATTCATCATTTAAATATTTAAAAAAGTTATTGCAAGATATATATATGATAAGCATATATATTTTGAGAAAAACAATAACAAGTTTTGATGATATGCTTGATCGAAACTCTCTTTGTTGTTAGTCTTTTTAAAGTGAAAATGCATTTGTTTTAACTAAACAGCTATTATAACGATTGGTTTCAGAGCTATGATACTATTGATCACGGGGATTTGATGAAGCATGCATCTGTGTATATGACGATACATCGTTAGTGGCCCATGTACAATGAGTAGGCGACTCAAATTAACGTGATTCATTTATAATCTTCCACTGAAACCCTTCTAATATTAACTTGACTCAGTTACACCCACCGCATCATGTTAACAGAAACGAGGGCAAGGAAAAATGTGATCTGCCCATCGAAAACCTAACTTGGTTTTAGGTCACATACTTGAGAATATTGATCATATGAGCTAAGACATTTGAACTGAATATTGATCACAATCTAGCGAGATATCAAATTGCAACCCTTCTTCAAGAATTGAGAAACACATGCATGTTAAAACAAATCTAAATGTTGTTTTCTGATTCAAACTGTTTCAAAAATAGAAAAGAAAAAAATATATAAAGAAATAAAGATAATCGAGTTACATTAACCATAGTGTGCATGATAATTATGTACGGAGGTGGAGTTATTGTCATGCATGACTCATTGTTCTTTACCAGGTCACAGCATTCATCAAGTATCAAAAAGCAGGCCGCAGTTGCTGCAGAATCTTCTGCCTGCCGGTATATGGACAACTGTGTGGACCGATAGACTTAGAGTTACGGAGGGATTCCCCATATCCCAAATTTTTAGCCACAACAAGTATGTTTTTAACTTTGTAGTTTTAGGCATTATTAGTATAAATGTTAAATGAAAATGTAAGTTGACTCTCCTAAAACAAATATATTATTTGCTATGTAGCTTACCCATTGTTATTGATGTGTGCATAGTGAAAAGGGTTATTTTTGGGAAGGAAAAAAAAGGGCTTCTTCGCTATTACTACTACACGGATTAGATTACTACTCCGCGTGATCTATAATAGAATAAATATCACTTGTGCCGTTGTGCGTAATTTAAATTAAGGGTGCGTTTTGTATGGGTATATGGGAATGTGGTTATGGGTTTTTATAGTGATTAAAGATGTTTGTTTAGTGGTCTCAAGAATGAAATAGGTATATCATAGTCATAGATTTAATACAAAATTTGGTGTCTATGAAATTCATTCCGCGGACCCTTCTCTTTTCAATCACAAAATTAAAATATCTGTACTCTTTTTCATATTATATTTTGTTATCCAAATATAAACAATCATAATAATACATTTTTTCATATACATTGTCGTTTTACCCATATCAAATCTGATACCCATTGTAATTCCAAACAACAAATGAAACGGTCTCTAAAAAATCTACGTATTTTATAACCTTTTACCTTAAACAAATGATGTTATTATAAGTAGACAACAAAAGAGGGCCCGACATCCAAAAGATGCAATACAGCTACACTAACCACGTGAATCAGTGTCTAATCTGTTTTAACGTATTTAATCACTATAAATAACATAAATGAAAAGTTTCAAATGATCATTGGGTTATTATATCTTACAAAACCTATACTAAATAGTTTTCTAATGATTAAAAGTATAGGTTTTATTGATAATGATTTCAAGTTTTCAACATATCCTTTTATTTGTCCTCTTATGTTCTTTCTTGCAATTTGCATTTTTGTTGCATGCATGTTTTGTTTAGTAAATTAAATGGTTATATATAAAAGGGAGGTGATTTGCACACTTAAAAAAAGAGAATTGATTTGCACACTTAAACTTTTGATTGAGACACTCTACTGTGTGTATTGCATACTTGTACAAGGTTCACAGTATGTTTTAACTGTTTGTACAGTTGAGTGTGCAAATCACCTCCCTTAAAAAAATGATTGGTACATTCTAATTAATTGTGTTTGAACATTTATATCCTTATATGGATGAAAGTGTAAGGGTAACTGTGAGGGTATAAATGACCAAAGACAATTAATTGGAGTGTCTCAATCATTTTATTGAGTGTGCAAATCATCTCCCTATATAAAAGTCTATATTAGCCTTTTATTAGAGAGCATAGGCGGAGCTACATGAGAACCGGGAAGGGTCCTGACCTCCTAAGCTTAAATCCGTTAGTGTAATTATCTGTGATTTCATGTGTAAAAAAAAAAATCTTTTTCATCTCGGCCCTCTAATCTAATGTTTTTACGGAAAAAATTTGTTTCGGCCCTCTCACAAAATTTTTTCTAGCTCCGCCACTGTTAGAGAGAGACAAACTTTAATGTCTCTCTTAATTAAAAGTTATTAAAGATTTTGAGCTCACTTTTATCTCCATTAAATAAAAGTAAACACCCCTTAAGTCTAAATGTGCTAATCATAACTTATTAATTCATATTTAATCAATTTAGTTTTTCCTCCTGAAAATGTATCTTTCAATGTTTTTAAAATAATAGTCCAATCATAATATCGGAAATTGATTCCGTGTAGTGTTAACAATATTTTTCTTGTAAAAAATTGTACCCAGTGAAGAAAAAAAAAATGATCGTACAAGAAAAAAGACCTATGTACCACTCTTAACAATGAAAAAAAAAACAAAAAAATAAAAAAAAAAAAAAAAAAAAAAAAAAAACTACGTGCTTTGAACAAGCTGAAAATACGACAACCAAACTATGCTATAGAAAATAAAAGAATTTACATCTTATTCCTCTATACCCTGTGACACTAATCAATTCACATCAGCTTCCATAAGCCTACTTCCACGATTCCTTAAGCTTGCCAATTCTTAAATTCCTTTTGAACTTTATAGAAGCTAGCTTCAACCTTACTGAATCAAGAATGAACCTAGCCACCTGCTCAACTTTCTGATCTCCTTTCCCATGCACCATGGAGTTGCGTTCCCTTCATAAAAAGTACGAGGTTGCTGTCAATAGAAGGCGTGCAACAATACTTTACACAGATTTGTGTTTGGAGATAGGAAGAATCCAAAGAATGATATCATCCCATTTAGATGACACTCCTGAAAAACTGGCCATTTCCAAAACAATTACAAAGTTTCTAGGATAACTAATAAGAAACTAAAATATACAATAAAAAACAAAACATTGCTCATAAAAAAAATCAAAAAAAAAAAAACCCCAAAAAAATAAATAAATAAATAAAATAATTAAAAAAAAAAAGCTTCTAAAAGCTAAGGGACGTGATACTTTAAGTTTTGAATGACACACTTTGTTTTATGTTGTAAAAAGTTATACGTATACTAAATAACGCTTATGTGCTTGAACTTAAAGTGTGTCAGTAAAAATTTATAAATAAAAATCATCTAAAAAAAGCTAAGCTTAAATACACTCGTACTAAATGTGTATATTTAGCATGAGTTCTTGTTACTTAAAAATGAAAGAGAGGTGATTTAGCCACTTCAACTTTTGATTGTCACATTATATTTCATGTTTATCAGCGGTTGTACACTTGTACATATATCATAGGATGTCTTATATATTTGTATGTTGAAATGTGTCAATCAAAAATTAAAGTACGCACATCAGGTGTGTTTGGTAAAAATAGCAGTAGCTGAGAGTAGTAAGAAACATTTAGTAACGTAGCTATAGTTGTAATTATAGTCAGGTGTGTTTGGTAAAAATAGCAGTAGCTGAGAGCAGTAAGAAACATTTAGTAACGTAGCTATAGTTGTAATTATAGTGTGTAAAACAGCTCTAAAATGATCAATGCTCTTAAATGCTACTTCATAGAGCGTTGAAAAATGGGCATTCCGAAAAAAATAGATAAAGCTACTTGCTGCTTGGCAAACGAGCATTAAAATCACAACATTCAACACTCCTACATACTCCTAAAAGCTCTGCACCAAACACACCCGTCACTTCCCCAAAATGTTCAAAATACAGAGTAGTTAATTCTTCATAAAAAACATTAAAGCTAATGAATGCGTACATTTTATATTTTTATAGAAATATTAAAGCATCCATTATGATAAACCTTTACGTCTGTTTATAATTATGCCACATTACAAACACATAAACTTTTTAGATTTATAAACCTATTTCCACTATAGATAAACTTGTTAAAGCTTTATAAATATATTACATAACTCAACGCATTAAATTGTGTAAAGGTCTAAGATATTGGACATCTTCATGCCATGTAAGCATGAAATTGATGTTCATTATGGTTAACAATATTATGAACTTCTCCATCTTTTTATAAATCCTTTTATAAACAACTATAGTGAATGCCTTTAACTATCTCATATACTTGAAACATTTTTGTCATATAATCATTTCATGTTCCAATGGTAATGGTAATAGTGATCAACATCATCGTTAACATAGCATTACGTCAGCTTCTCTCTTAACAATCAAAATGACAACTAACATAATGTAATAATACAACCAACATCACAACCAAAACATATCTCACTTAAATATAAATATATCCTCCAAAAACTAAAATATCACACACACAACAACAACAACAACAACAATAACTTCCACAACTTAGTCTTCACCACGACCGACTTCACCCCAAAGAACCTAAGACGTGTTGTTTTTGGGTATTAATGATAAGCTAAGATGCTTGGCATAAAGGGAAGAGGTGTCTTCATGGGGGAGATAACGAGGGGTCACAAAAGTCACGTGTCTCTTTAATAAAAAAAAATTGTAATGTAAATTTTGTTAAATGTTCAGATTTTTTTTTCTTCGTAATTTGCTTCTAGAAACCAATTTATAATATAGTTTTCAAAAATTATTAAAATGTGACCCTCAAACAAAATTTTTTGGCTCAACCTCTGCATGCCTTATTACCGCTAGTCTAACCATTTAAACGCTACTCCAAAATCTACTTCCATGCAATGGCGGACCTATTAAGGGGCTGGGGAGGGTCCCGGCCCCCCCAAAATTTGCGGCACCTAGTGTAAATATTATAGGTTTTAGGGGTAAACTAGTTGAGGTTACAAACAAATCTCCGATTCGCCCCCCCCCCCCCCCCCCCCCCCAAAAAAAATGTTCTAGTTCCGCCACTGTTTCCATGCATCATCAATGAAGTACTGAATATAAAAACATTTATAAATTATTATTTTGGTTGAGCAACTCAATTAATTGTCTCATTTGTATGTGCTTTTTAGAAGATAAAAACTTGACTATTAATAATATAGAAAACATTTAATATAAAAGATTGCATTTTCCAAAAGTTCTCAGAATAGAAAGATATATTATATTATATTTGGTCGGAGATACAACAATAAATAATGCTGGTGGGCATTATAAAGTTGTGGCTAGTGATAACAAAGATGTTCACTAATGAAATTGCCTATATATATCAGCAAAGTTTAGTCGAATCTTCCATCGCTCCTGTACTCCATTAGTCACTCAAAACACAAACTTATCAAGACACACAGGTACTAGAATCTCTCTCTCTCTCTCTCTCTAGAAATATATGGACTTATGGAGTATGTTTCATTTTAGTACACTATATGTTTGTGTGTGCTTATTCAGTTGAAGTAAAAATGTTTTTTTATAGGTATAAATAAGCAGTTTCAAGTTGTTTATACATGTAAACTTATTTGGATAAATACTCTGAAACTGTTAGATGTATAGTAACCTCCTATTTTTAGTTGTTGTGTTTTCTGATCTTCTGGCTCACTAATTCACCTAAGGCTGATTAGTCATGCCACACAACGTCAAACCGTTTAAAGCACATATATAGCTCAGTCATGATACTCAGACATGCCAGAGCAGACCTAATAATAGACCTACTTCATTTATCTTTTGACAAGTGTGATATATTTTTTTTGTTTTTCGATCATTTTTCACCGATCAATTTTTTAAATGCACCGATACATCTTCATGTCTAATTTTAAGTGTATATTTTATGCATCCAAATCTTTTTTCTAATAAAAAACTTAGCAAAAATATGCAAATGATATGATCATTAATTATTTCAGCTAGCTGCCGTATAATCTGCTATTGTACTCCAATTATTTGATTGTTCCAATATTTAATTAGAATTATTCATTGCGATTCTCTTCTCTGAATCCACATAACTTTTTGAACACCTTTCAGAAGATCTTATTCCTTATTTTGTAACTGAATAATTATAGGTATGTTTTTTTACTCTACAAAGACAATATCTTATAAAAAATTGTTGTGATTATCGTTATTCTATAAACAACAATCAAACAGTTAGTTGTTAGTTTTATCTCACTGTTATGAGGTTCATTGTATCTATTTCAAAAAACAAAAAAATTAAAGTCATTTAATTTTAGCTAGAGACAATTTATACGATTTTGGCATTATCCTTATAAATCAAATAAACAACTGGAAATTTTATGTACCAAAGGTCTAAAATATTTACAGGTCACTATACGACTATACCAACCTCTTTTGTTAATTGTGAACTAGTTTAGTATATATGGTATACAAATAATTTATGTTTTTTCCATCATAATATTTGTTAATCTAATAGTAGTATCACTTGTGTTTTAATTTTTGCATTCTTGTGCTCTTTCTACATAGCTTTACCGTTATTTTAAAGTTTAACCGCACTAAAAAATGCATACTCTAAAAGTCTTGGCAATATATGTCCTACATATCCTTTTCTTGTACAAAATTTGCCCCACATTGTCTAAATAACATATTAACATTCCTAATATATAGTTGACTTAACTGTCAAATTACATTATTAGAAAGTGACATATAAAATACATTTAATTTGGTAAATAATGTTAGGCATCTCTCCATTTTATTTACATGCTATACCACTTGTGATAAGCTTTCCATCATTTCATTTCATTTTTTTTTTTAAAAGTGAATTTCAACTTAGAAACGACCACCTTCGCTGTGGACAGCGAAAGCCCCATCGCCACCCCGTCATATATATATATATATATATATATATATATATATATATATATATATATATATATATATATTTTTTTTTTTTTTTTTCATTTCTGTTATTTCGGTTTAGTTAAACTTACTATGAACTTTTATTTGTAACTTTATTTTAGTCCCTTTACGACCCCGCTTGTAGCTTTTGTCACACGCGAAAAAATCCTGACGCCGTCACTGTTTGTTTCTAGACTCACTGCAGGCTCGAGAAAATGGAGAACAGCAAATTTGATTCAGAAAAAGTGATTGAAGAATTTGAATCATTAACCAAAGATGCAAAGAAAGTTCAGCTCGAAACATTAGAAAGAATCTTGAAAGAAAATTGTGAAGCAGAATACTTGAAACAATGGAACCTTGGTGGCAAATTTGATCCACAAACTTATAGCACTTGTGTTCCTGTTGTTACTCACAAAGATCTTGACCCTTATATCCAAAAAATTGCTGATGGTGCTTCCTATCCTGTGCTTACCGGAAAACCGATCACTACTATTACATTAAGGTACATTTTGGTTAATTACTCCCTACTAAACATTGTTTTCGGGATTTTTGGTGGTTTTTTGAAAATTTATTTTTGTTTGCAGCTCGGGGACTACTCAAGGGAAGCCTAAATTTGTACCGTATAATGATGAATTGACCGATAACACGATGCAGATTTACCGTACTTCTTTTGCCTTTAGAAACAGGTATTCTAACAAAAATAGTGCTATCATTACTGCTTATCTTTCACTTTTGAAAAAGTTATTTGAACATTTAGTTAAAGTTGCTAATTCAAAACAGTATATTTGCTCAAAAACTGGTTTAATTTACTGGTTGCATTAGAATGAAATAATGAAGCAGCGGTTAATTATTTGCAGGGCATTTCCCATTGGAAAAGGAAAAGCGTTAAGTTTCATATTTGGAAGCAAGCAACAAATAACAAAAGGTGGTTTACTAGCCGGGACAGCGACATCAAATGTATATCGTAGCGCGCAGTTCAAGAAAACGATGCAAGCGATGCAAACCCCATGTTGTAGCCCGGATGAAGTCATATTTGCACCTGATTTTCACCAATCTTTATATTGTCATCTCCTTTGTGGACTCATTTTCCACGAAGAAATCCAGATCATATCGTCCACATTTGCTCATAGCATTGTTCATTCATTTAGGACATTTGAGCTGGTTTGGGAGGAACTATGTTCTGACCTTAGAACCGGTGTTTTGTCAGCCAGGATCACGGTTCCATCGATCAGAACCGCTATGGCTAAGGTTCTGACCCCGAACCTTGAACTGGCTGACATAATTCAGAAGAAGTGTTCGGGATTAACTGACTGGAATGGGTTGATCCCACAACTTTTCCCTAATTGTAAGTACATTTACGGGATCATGACCGGTTCAATGGAGCCGTATTTGAAAAAGTTACGGATTTATGCCGGTGGAGTACCTTTGTTAAGCGCTGATTACGGGTCATCAGAAGGGTGGATAGGAGCAAATGTCAACCCGAATTTGCCACCTGAAATGACAACTTTCGCTGTGCTTCCGAATATTGGGTATTTCGAATTTTTACCGTTGAAAGACATTGATTTTGATAGTCAGGATCGAGTTGAACCGGTTGGGTTGACCGATGTAGAAATCGGTGAAGAATACGAGGTTGTGGTCACAAATTTTGCAGGTTTGTATCGTTACAGGTTAGGTGATGTGGTTAAGGTTATTAGGTTTCATAACTCGACCCCAGAACTCCAATTCGTATGTAGAAGAAACCTTATGCTTACTATCAACATCGACAAAAACACCGAAAAAGATTTACAACTATCAGTCGAAACAGCTGGAAAACTTCTTTCTGAAGAAAAACTCGAACTCCTTGACTTCACGAGCCATGTTGACCTGAGTACGGATCCGGGCCATTATGTGATCTTTTGGGAAGTTAGTGGGGAGGCAAGTGATGCAATTTTGAAAGAGTGTTGTAATTGTCTAGATAAGTCGTTTGTTGACGCGGGCTATGTGAGCTCACGAAAGGTCAAAGCCATCGGGCCTCTAGAGCTTCGGGTTCTACGTAGGGGGACGTTCCAGAAGATTCTTGATCACTATGTCGGGCAAGGGTCCGCATTGAACCAGTTCAAGACACCGCGGTGTGTTGGCCTGGGCAACCAGAAAGTGTTGCAAATCCTTTGCAACAATGTTGTCAAAAGTTATGTTAGTGATATATTTGGTTAAGTTTGTTTGTTATAGTAGTTTGGTTAAATTTTTGTTGAGGGCTTGAAATAATCTGTTAAATTTGTGTATAAGTATATGTTCTTTTTCACTTTTTTATGTATCCGGTTTTTATATAGTGTATGTTCACTGATATGATACAATAAATGAAAATAAATGATATGATTGGTTCACACATCTTACATTTTAAAATTTTTATGGTATCTTAATCATATTTTAAAATTTTTATGGTCAATTAACCTATTCAATGTAAAGAGGTGAAAGCAACAATATTTTGGGGGATAGAGACTAAATGTTATTGAGAGTGACTTCACCTTTTATTCATTCATCAGAATAAGACCTTCAAGTCGATCAAAAAAAATAATAATAATAAGAATAAGACCTTCAAGTCGTTCAAAATAAATAAATAAATAAAAAATAAGACCTTCAAATCGTTCAAAAATGAATAAGACCTTCAAGTAAATACATAGTCTTTACATTATGTTTAGATTTAAAATAACAAAATAGCCATCGCTCAATTAATATTTTGTCAGTAGTATACTACTATACTTCATCTTAACACAGACCACTTGGCCACTTCATAAATGACAATGTCTTAATATTTTTATATTTAAAATTAGATTCACAAAGTAAATTGATGGGTAAATGTTTAAATAAATGGTATATAGTATATGATTTTTTTTTTATTTTATTTTTTTTTTAAGCAAAGGTATATAGTATAGATAACATTATATTTGTGGAAACAAAGCAGCCTTAGGTAGAATAAATTCAATCAGCTAGTTGTATTAGCATGTCTCTCGCCCCGGTTGATGAAAAAGAAATAGAGCTGGAAAAGTCCAAAGAAGACTTTGGGTATTTGGGTAGTACTGTTGTTATCCGTTTACACTAGACGGAGTGGTGCGCAACTCACCTTTTGATGAGTAACCCACTCACGACACATCCAAAACATAAGACACAACTGACTGCCAAAATTGCAAACATTGGTGAGTTACTCACCATGGTATTTATGTGGGGCCCAACTCAAAAGTAATGTTTTTATTTGTTTTATGAGTGTGTGTGAAATATTTAGTGAGACATATTTTGTATAAAGTAGATATTTTAGTGAAAGGTAAGGTATGATGACCAAAACAGATGTATGGTGAGTGGGAATGATTAGAAGTGAGAAGAGAGAAAGCTGAGGTAGCTGTAACTAACTCACCCACCACTACTTTCAGCCTTAACTCTACTTACCTCTTTTTACTCGTTTTATTGTCAAGAAAATACAGTTTGCAGGTCTTTTTTGTTTTGTATCTTTTGTTTTTTATGCTTCGCACTTTTTGACAGTTTTACCTATTTATTAACATGACAAGATAGTTTTTATTATTTTATGTTCTGTATTTTTGTGTTTAACAATTTCTTATATTTTTTTTCCCGTAATTTCTCAATCATTTAGCCAATCATTTAGCATAAATATATAAAGTAAGTGTACCATTGTAGGAAGTGTACCATTCACCAATCATTTAGCATAAATATATCAAGTAAAAAATCTTTGTAAGATTTTGACAGATAAGAGATGCATGTAAATTGTAAACTTTTGATTATATCCAGCATGTAATCTTTGTCGGATTTGACAGACAGGTAAATGCATCCTAGTAATCATAGTATGCAATCTTTGTAAGATTTTTGACAGGTATACTTACCATTAAATATTTGCAATAAAAATAAGTAAAAGACAATTGCATAATAAAATAGTTATTTTTCTAGAAGTCTAGTTTATAGGTCATCTTTTAAGTGAATCAAATACGACTAAAATAAGAAGATATATGTTATTAACATTATTGGTCACGTAGTCAGTAATTTTGTTTTATTCAAAAATTAAACTATTAAGAAAAGAAACATTATACAATTGACCATAAGTTTAGTTTATCAGTTATTTAAACACTAGCTCTTTTCTAAATCTAGAACAAAACTAGCAAAAGCTTGTGATAGCTACTCCATTAATAAAACTTGAAACAAGCCCTTGTCGATAAACGTTCTTGAACACAATATAACAAAAAGCAGAGATTCGAACCTGCCTTTTATATCGAATTTCTAAAATTCTTCAGAAACATCAAATTTAACTTATACAACGGTTACTAGTCAATCAAGTTACCTTAGAAACATCAAATTTCAGCTCTCATAAGGCCGTTTTGGTCAAGTCACCCAATTTAACGTTTGTCTTTACACCCAAGCCTGAAAGACTATCGATCATCGTAGGAATATCTTCTTGCAAACCAGCAGCCAAGGCCTGGAAAAGAAAGAGTTAAAAAAATAATATAGGAAAGATGTTAAAAAAAATTATGGTGTTGAATTACCGTTTTGTCCTCATCTTTTCGACACTTTATAACTTCCAATGGCCATTCGCTAACTAGCTTCTCAAGTTCTGCCATTATATCAGGCCTTTTTGCCTCTGGTAATGTCTGTAATCAAGTACAGTAAAATATAAATGCGACAAGTTTAACAATAATGCAAAAGACGCATTAAACAGAATTGTTTGGTCATATATCAAAACCTACATACCTGGGTGACGACTTGAATTATTGCAGCTGCTTCTTCAGGTTTACGTTCAAGCAGAAGCCCCTGTGAAGAGAGTAGATATCATACACTTTAGAGGTAGACTACTTAATAGAAAACATCTGTACATATAGATAACATTCAAAAGAGTGGCACGATCTAAATGATTATCAACATCTCCTGTGAAGAGAGTAGATATCATACCTTGGCACATGAAAGCCCGCTACCAATAGTGTGCGTTTTCATTAATCCCGATCTCAACTTCTCAATTTTCCATAGATTATCAACATCTCCTGTTAAACAAAACAAAACAGAAAACGCATCAAAGCCTGGACTACTTTACACCATAAGGGTAAATTCATTAATAATATTGGTTTTAGTACTTTTAAGTAAGCTTGCAAGTAAAAACGATCAAATATTAGATGCAGTAGATTGACCAAAATTTATTAATGTGACGGTTGATGAAATATTTTATGTGGCTAACAAAAATAATAATCAAAGGAATGCAAACGGGCACCTAGTTTGGCAGCAAATGTCATCCACGTATCAAATGACGTTCTTCGCAATTTTACACCGCCCTTGACAAACCGCATTGCATACTTACTAATCAAATCCCAGCGGTCTGTATCGTGGCAAATGCTGCAAGAAAGATGTGTCATGCATACGAGAATGGAAAAATAAATCAAGTGCCACTCATTAAGCCATATTTCACCGTTCTGTGTTTTGTGGGTCAATCTGCACTTCTACTCGTGTCAGAGTTATTGGGACTAACAATTACATATTCACTTCTCACACCAAGGGGCCAGGGATCCAATGGAGAAGTGAAATGACCAAAACGAAGCATATTGAGAGCAACGTTGAAGAAATAAATATAATTATTAGTTAAAAAACCAAGAATAAGAGCCAATTTTTTACCCACACCAAACATTTGGTTATATTGTTTTCCAACGAGCAAAATGGGTCGTCCAAAGCATAGTTCCTAATTTGCTACAGAAGCCAGGATCCACGATCCCGATACACCTGTATCAAAACGTGTATGATACTGATCCGTAAACTCTCCTGATCGGTGGTCAAGTTTTCACATTATTATTAGTTTCTATCTTTAGTAAATCAAGTTTTCACATTAAAATTAATTTCTATCTTAATGTCGTACGGGAGGCGGTCAATGAACCTACCCCGCGTACCGAATTTGGTGGCTCATAGCGAATTGCAATCCCTAATTGCGTTCCCGTACCAAAGCGAACGGCGATCGAGGCAACTATTGTCCAAAGTGTGTTCAAATGCTTACAACTACCTACATTGCTTTATCAGAAAAATTAGAAAAACATAGTTTTTGAGAAAATGGAAAGAAAAAAAAAAGTGTTAGGCGAGTCAACTCAACCTAACTTGTTTGACCAATTACCCAACCAACCGGCACCACACATTTTGGCACCTCCAATGCTTCTATTCCATTCTAAAACATCTAATTGCGGTCTTCATTTTTGTGGGTCCTATTAATAAAAGGGTTCACAACCACAGTTTGTTTCTTAGCACACCGTCCATATTTTATTTTATTTTATTGAACAAGCACGCCATCCATATGATAACCACAAATGGGAAATGAAAAATGACCCATTCATATAAATTGTTTCCCTCCATTCTCCATGTAATGGGTCAGGTCTTTATTTTGCTCATGTCAAGTATATAGGATCCACAAACTAAAAACTTCCAGCTTTTCACATGATATAAAACATAAATGGTTTTGATTTACATACCTAAAAATAATATCTGCAGTACCAGGTTGCAGAGGCACATCATTCGATTTCAAGAGTTTCATTACATCCACCATGAGATTAACATCATTGTGTTGTTTAGCATACAGCTGCAACAACATGAAATCCAGTCTTTAAGATGCTAAGTAAACTTAAAAAAAGAAAGGAAAATTAGATATAATACCAATATATTGTGAGCAGATGCAACAGTAGGAGTTAATCCATACACATTGTGTTTCCACAAAGTCTTTTTGCCTGTTGCAGACATGAAAGATGATTAGGCCATATGGCTTTGAAAATTTAACGTTTTCACTTTGCGGGTCCCAATTATTCGGGTTCAAGAAATAAAAATATGACTGGAGCCTCATTTATTTATTATTTAAAATGAGAAGAAATGAAGAAAGGACTTGCAAATTAGAAAACGGCATTATGAAAGGAGAAGTCAATAATTTATATCTACCGTCCATCCTTTTTTAAATATTTTTATCAGATCACAAGAAGGGGACCTAAATTAACACCTTATTCACCCTCCTCGCATCATAAAAGGGGGACCATAAACTAAAAATGCTAAACGGTCTGTGCAAAACAAAATGAAAAAAGAATATATCTCATACCAAAATCAATAGCTTTTACTCGTACACATGCCTTCGATACTTCCCGGCAAAGATTGTCGTTAAAATTTTCAAAAATTCGAAGATTTGATAACCTCTGCAATTGATGTTAGAATAAATCAGATGGTTATATGATATACACTACAGATTTGAAAACACGCAAAATTAACTAACAAATTTTCGAAGATTCTCCAGGACTGTAAAGAGAAGTTTTATGTCTTCATGGTTTTCACATTTTTCTATAAGGCTCCACAACCAATTGTTTGGAGGTGCAGTTCTTTGATCTACCACGGATTTGAGCAGTTTATCATGCAATTCCTTAGCAGCCTCTGCAATAACACAAATAAATGGCTCTAAACAATTACACCATTTTCTTCAAGAACAAATTTTGAAACTAGTATGCAATCAAGATAGGTATACTACCTGTGGGCCCAGCTTCAATGGTACTCGCATCTGTAGAGTATAACGCCTTTGACAATATTATTGAAGATGTTGGATGTTGAAAGCTGCGTTCTTGACTGTTGAAAGAGCTTGGGAAGACACTTTCACTAGTGATTCCTGTATACAGGTTTAATAATATTCAGATTTTGGTGTCTTGAAAGGAATAAAATTGTAATAAAGCCACCTGACAAAGCCTAATGAAATTCATTTGTTATACAAGGTGTTAGTTCTTTGCAATTGATTCTTATCATATGTGTACGCTGGTTTACAAAGTAGCACAAACTCAGCCAAAAACTTGTTCATATAGATCATCTCAGCAAAATATCAAAAAATGTCACAGGAATGGTGAAGTATTTACGCAAATTACATTGTTTGCCATTTGTAACTACTACAAAGTATTATTACGGTGATACCATTGATTTTGGTCAAGATAATTCACCTATTTTGTGATTGTTATTTGTTAGCGTTTATCACGAACATTTAACTAATAATCAAAAGATAGTGTCTGTTTGTAGCTTAATGAGTTGAAGATCCTACATTATTGTTTGTTTGAGAATTGTTTGAACAGATAGTGGCTTATTCAGTAAGTCATTAGCTGTTTGTATTCCCTGTTAAGATCTCATATTTGTCCTCAGTACCCTTTGATGTCATTAGTACATTCAAGAATTGTCCTCAGTACCCTTTGATGTCTTACAAACTTCTTTACCCAAACATCAACATCCATTTAAGTAAACAAACATGCCCCGACATCTTTTTCACTATTTTTCATCTAGTCAAAGCGGAGTCAAGGTGCATTAATATAGTTTCTAATTAAGAAGTTTAAGAGATCAAGTATAGAATGCTAAAATGTGTGTATGGACTATCGAATGAAAATAACATTCTTAAAACCAGGTGTAACCCATAGGGCAATCAAATGCAAGCAGAGAACCAGAGGCAACTAAGCGGATACCCGAGTCATTATTTTGGTGAAGAATGTCTTGTGATTAACGATAATAGAACAAAGAACGAATATCAATAAGCTCCATGTCACGGGCAAAAACAAAGGGGGTGTTTGAGTTAGCTTTTTACCAGGCTTATGAGGTTATTAGATTTCAAAAAGCTCATTAGCCTGCTTTTACCAGCTGGTGAGCTTATCAAGTTGAGCTTATGACCTTAAATAAGCTATAAGGCCAACCGGATAAGCTCACAAGCCGAAGAAAGTGAGCTTATCATTTTATCCAAATACGCATTTACATAAGCTCATAAGCACAGTAAATAAACACAAACACCCCTTAAGTCTAGAATCCAAATCTATTAATACACAAATAAAGACAAATTGGAGTTTAATACGCAAGCAATTCAACAGAGGGTAATGTGAACCTGCATTGCCTCCTAACTTAAGTGAAGTGTGATAAGAGCATGAAAATATGTTTTTAGCTGGCCTCATCCGTGAGTGCTGCCTCGACACCTATAACAAAAACAAAGCATTAGACGGCTATTATCAGATAAAGTATGAGAGAAAAGTTACTTGATTACAGAAATTTCTATTTTTGACATAATGGCACATACTTTTCACATTGTAGAACTACTTCAGAGCAACAACCATTTATATGTGCGTATACTGACATAATATAATCATGAAAAAATATCGGATAATAAAACCAAACAAATTACTAATTGCGTCACAGACATACTTTTTACCTTGCAACTATCATCTGTCCTTAGAATATGTGTCATTTCACTTAAACTATCAATTTTTTAAATATTTATATAACTAGTCATTTTGTTTAATTGTAAATTTCTAACTAGTCTTTGAATCTATCTACTGGACTCCTTTAAAAAGAGTATCAAAACAACTTTATTTCTCTTAGAGCCGACATTATAAACTTCTTCAAGGTCAGGAATTTACAGGTGCAGTCCAGAGAGAATACAAAACCAGATCTAAGATGACTGGTCTTCACTAAGACTACTAAATGAAGTGCCACTTAATACTAAACTCGTGGTCTATCATTCTCTATTCCTAGGTTTTCTATGAAAAATACAACACAATTTAACAAGATAAAAGGAGGATTGCAGCGTGAGTAACTTGTCAATAGATCCAACACTCACATTACCCTGTTTGTAATATGCGTTTTTGCATTTATTACAGTCGGATATTTTTCATTTTGTAAACAGCAAACTCACACACTGCGTCACAGCCTAAGCTACACCACGTCAGGAAGGAACACCTTAATCAACCACTTTGAGTAATAGGCAATATTGACTTAAGGGAACCACCCATTTGGAACAGATAGACACACTCTTCTCTCATAACGAAATGACCATTATAAGGGGCGTTTGGCATTGCGTTTTAAAAGTAGTTACCTAATTATGGCATTTCCAATTAGCAGATATTTAACACTATTCAACACTATTCCAAACTCCAAACGCTATCTCTTACCTCGCATTTTTGTTACAACTATAATTATTCCATATCGTACAACCACGCTCAAACCCAAATGCCAAACACACTGCATAAAGCAAGAAATGAAACTACTTCCATCTTCATAACTAACACTAAACCATTCTTAAACCCTTCCACTCAAAAGCATAAAACTTTTCATCTTTTTAAACACTAAATCAACATATAACCAAAAGGGTATCTAAATTAAGGTTCATATAACAATAACAATCACAAATTATATAAATCTGACAGCAAAATGTAACAAAATTATATAAGAAAATAACAGAAAACAAACCTCTACAAGAAGGCGCCTGAAACCCATTTCGTATTAGGATAAATCTTGATTAAAATTTTCTTCTTTTTAGTAGATTCTGCAACAACAGAAGTTGTATGATTGTGTTTGTGTTTTGTTCATTCAAGAAGATGATAGACGGCTGGTGTCTCATTTCGAGATCCATGGGCCTGAAAGACTCATTTGGGCTTTCACTTGAAACCCAAGAACAAATTATAGGAGTAACTTTTTCTAGGGTCGAGCAAGAAAACCGAAAAGACCAAATAAATCGAAAATCAAAATTGAACCGAACCGAAAACAACTGAACCGAACCAAATTTCCTAAAACCGAACCAAACCAAACTACTACTTTGGTTTCCGAGTTGGATATATGTTTGGCAGTCTGAACCGAAAACTGAATTCATATATATATATATATATATATATATATATATATATATATATATATATATATAGTGTAACTTTCTTACGAGAACCACTTTTATCTGCAAGAACTGCGAGAACCACTTTTTTTACTCCTAAAAGTACATAAGGTACATCCTGTCAATGCATAATGGCATCTTTGAAAATATTTGTAACTGAATTTGATTGAAAAAAATTAAATTAGGGGCAAAATGGGAATTTAATTATTCAATAAAAAAAGATTATACACAAAAAACCGTTTCCCTATTTTTATTCATTTCAGATCCGTCTCTGTAATCTATTTTCCTCTCAAAAACCCTAGCCGCATCTCTTTCTCCTCTCTTGATAACTGCCGCCTCAAAAGAAAAAAAATACCACCACTCCAAAAATCTTACAACACTCGTTGTCATCATTATACATCCATTTTTTTCAGTGGTGGCGCGCGGTTGTTTTGGCTTTTGGTTTTGAAAAAGATATCTCTGGTAAGATCCTTTTTGTTTATTTTTCTTTTGAATTTTTTTGAACCTTATTGATCAAGATGGGTTGGAAATCTTTTTATATATTTATATATATTTATATATTTATATAATTTTTTATATATTTATTTATATATACAAATACTATTAAAATGTTATCTTATTATATAAAAACACTTTTTATACTTGAAATACCTTTTTTTTTTTTTTTTTTTTTTTTTTTTTTTTTTTTTTCTCGTCGTCTAAATATCTATGTAATTATTAATTTTTTAAAAATAAATAGTGAAATTCGGGTTATTCAGGTCAACCTAAGAACCAAACCGAACTAGAATTCAAACAAACCGAACCGAACCGAAAACCAAATTTGAATTTGGTTTGGTTTGGTTTTCGAGTTGACCTAAAAAATTTTAACCGAACAAACCGATAACCGAACCGATCAACACCCCTAACTTTTTCCTTCTTCTGTCACAAAATAATGGGCTACAACGCGAAAGGCCTCTTGGCCCAACGGTATGTGAGTGGTTCGAGGTTGTGGGTTCAAAGTCTCGTTCGAGACATGTACATAAAAAAATTGTTGTTCTAAAAAAAATGGCTACACACAATGAACATAAAATTTAGAAAACATAAAGTACACGATTTTTTTTTCTTACTTTCTACATAATGACAGTTTTATTCTTAATTAATTATTGGTTGTTGAAGTTTTATAATAACCATTTCAAATAAGGATAATATGTCAATATCATCAAATTTCTTATCTATTTTTAAAGTGAAAAATTAATTTGAAACAACCTAAAAAGAAAATGTGGACAATTAATTTGAAATGGAAAAAGTAGATTTTACAGAGTGTTTTACACACAATGTAAATAGTAACATCGAAAATGGTAATGAAATCTTTCGATTAAGTCATGTGCATATGAGTTAAAGACTCGTCAATCTCCAATAAATTGAGTATGAAAAACACAATTTGTTTACATTAAAAAGAAATAAAAGAAAACTTATAGGTGCATTTAAATCTTTTATACAGTAAAGGAAAACTCTAATTAGGGGTTTTGACATTTTTAAAAACTAAATAATTTCTTATTAAGTAATAATTATATTAATTAATTATATTAATTGGGTAAAAAAAATAGCTCTTTCTTAGGGAAAAGGCTAAAAGTTTTTTTGATTTGGCACAAATTTTAAAAATTTCGATTTAACTTATAACACTTATGGACAAATTGTTAAAAGGATTTAAGAAAAACACCGTCTCTCACTTTAAATTGTTAATATTAGGTCGAGTAATGAGACTAGGGTTAACTAATTCCGTCAAAGCAGTATAATAGGGAGCAATTTACGTATTAAAATCAACTGCAACAAATGGTATTGTTAATTTTTTCTGTTGGGAATGTTTTTTCAGATCATAACTGTTGGGAAACACTTAAGGATATTATACATTAAGGACTAAAAACATATATACATATGATTTCTTATTTTTATTCATCAGGACACGCTAATTTATTGTATTGTAATCAATAATAATATGTATTAAAAATAATTTAGAAAAAACGCCGTGGTAATATAACTAGTAAACTATGTATAATAAAAATATATATATATATAGTTTAAACTCTTACAAATTGTGGTTCAAAATCAACAATGTGGTCATGTTTCTATCGAGCAAATGATAGAGATACTTCATAAGGCTAAATTCCTACCTAACTAAATTGTCATTTGACACACCACGTGTAAATTTTGTCACTCTAATTTCTATTATTGATTTTGAGTTTTTGCAAATGATTGATTTTGTAGTTAGCCATCATTTTAGGCATGAGTATTATTTTCGTTTTCTATTTTACGGTTTTTCTATTTGATGATATTATATCACTTGCCTGTCATTTTTGATATCTTGATTTTGGTGAAAGTATATTCTAGTCTTCTAGACTCCAATGTTACACATTCATCACTGGATAGTCCATTTTTGTAGGTTTTACGATTAGATTGCACGTCAAACTATAAGTATGTTATCATTTTATGACATTAGCCACTAATATAGAGCATTAGAGCAGCTTAGAAACAACTGTAAATGAACTATTCAAGAAACAAAAAGAAGTTTGATCATTATACAAGTCAAACTGATCTCTAATGGTTATAGCAAAGTTTGCAATTGATACGTGCATGAATATCATATATTGCGAATATCAATTAACAACTGATATCTTTATTATCTCCATGATTTACATGCATTTGCAAAAAAGACATCTTAGACTCGCTCACACGTGAAGACTATTTCTTAGTTTAGGCATGCATGTATCCGAATAATAACTTCCATGTTTCCAGTATTCTATTTTTTTTAAAGGTGACTTTCAATGTTTGGTTTAGAGTCGCACCTGGCAAGATGGCAGGCTCTCAACTACCACATACCCAGACTATGTTGTCTGAACCGGGCCCACGCTGGCGCAATGAGGATTAAGCGGCTTCCGCCCGGAAACCGTACCGCCTCTACACGAGATTACTCGCTGGAGTAACGGTCGGATGAAAACCAAGGCCGGCTTGGATTCGAACCTGCGCAACTAATGGCTCACAGGCTCTCCTCTTCATTGCCTAGTATCATTAGAGCTTGTGGTCCCCAAATGAGGACTTCCCGGTTGGTCACCCAAACCAGTACTACTCTCACCCGGGTACGCTTAACTGAATAAGCAATGCCCATTGGACCACAAGCCCCATAATAGTGGGTAGTTTCTTATTGGGTTCCTTTATTTATATGTAATTGTTGCATGAATGAAAGGAGGAGAAGAAAAGAACGAAAAGTTTGATAAGTAAAGCAGTTCAAGTTTAGTTGTTCATAGTTGTTCGTTTAATTATGTATTAGGAGAGTGATCATCTCAAATTGATCTTCTATCAGTAATATTGCATGTCCTTTCACGTTCCATACCCGATACGCATGATAATATGTGAGTTTAGTATAAATATCATCGAACCATTAACCCCAATAGTGCACTTCAAATATAGATTCCGCTTCTGTCACCGGATACAGGACTTCCAAACCATAAATAACACTGGCAGTACTTTCAGAAACAAATGCCTAAAGTCACACAACACGAGACTTTCAAAAAGGGGTACCTTCATGACACATGACCATTGCATCTGGATTAATTTGTTGAGTGCATCTGGAATAGCAACTGCATAAGTGCATAACTGGTTCCCAGTAATTCCAACGCGCCCGTGTTAGCAGCTTCCATGGCCTTATTTTTCAGCGGACTAGCTACAGACCAGTAAAATGGCAAAGAAGAAGTCACATTCAGACTCTTATTAATGGAAGCATTTGTGCGAGACTCGTAAAGAAACAAAGAATATGTGTAATTGAGTTACTAATATATAAAGGGTGCACATTTGTTTTAAAGTAAACATGGAAACTCCAAGATCTACATTTGCAAATCATATATGGAGACTAGATTGACAAATCAAAAGTATGCGCAGACTATAACCCAATTTACTGTTATACAACCAGGAGCATAAGATATGGGACAATCACGGACCACTCACTATAGTCGTGCCTGACTTTATAGAAGTTTGAATAGACTAGTGATAAATAAAAATATGTTACGAATGATGGACAGAGACGAATGGACACCTGAGTTATGAGTTTCTTTTAAGGCAATTGAAATGGCAATGGAAAGAGAAGCACGATAATAGTGGACAGTTTATAAAGGCACTTTCAAAAAGACGATGGGAAAAATCTCATGAGGTTGAGAGGCTTTATGGGTTTTAACTGTTGGATGAAATAAAACTGAAGGCTTTCTTCATCTGCTGCAGCGATATTTATGTAAAGAGCAAAGCGATTAAAAGTCTTTCTTCGTCTGTTTAAATTATTTTAGTTAAATTATACACCTTTATAAATCCCATAAATGATGGAATTTTAGAAATCATTTGGGATAGAAATCCTCTCATTTTGCTTCCAAACACAGTATGGAATTGCATTTTAATCCCAATGCCATCAAAACTCCAGGAACCAAACGCACCGTCAAGAGGTTACAATTACTAGGGGTTACAACTAGAGAATGTCGTATAATAAATTCAAACAAAAAGGATGATGAACATTACCTTACTGAAAACCAACATAAATATAGTTGATCGTTATTACACGTTAAACGTATAGAAACCAAACGAGTAGTAAACCCTCTTACTCTTAGTTACAACTTACAACTTCTCATAAACATTTTTTTTCCTAGTATCAGCACCCTCACTTACATAGGCTAATTAACAAATGATGTCTTTTTCCTCAATTGTATGTACTTTAATATTAACGATCTGAAATGTATGTAAATCAGTAAGCTTAGTACTCGGTGAGTTCATAACTTCCATACACGTATGTAAGAAAATCCTTTCCAATAGAAGATCAACCGTAACCTTTCATATAGTGCATCCCAAACATTGTGACAGAGTAATTGCAGCATTAACAGTATAACAATACAAGTAGAGTTGATACCAAAATAGTCATCCAGAAAGAACTTGAGCATAAGGTCCTAGCTGATCGCAAATCACAGAGCGTACAGACAATTTTTAACACAAATTTGTATTGCAATGCCTTTCCACGTACTTTAATCACCATGAATGAATCCTCTCCTCTTTCTCCCAAAACTATACTCTAAACATCAGAACTAATCATCCACATTTGAGGATACCCAAAGACCATTTAGAATACCCATTCCTCTACAAGTAAACATTTAACAGTTGCACATTAGTACAGTCCTTAGAGAGACAAAACATACAACCACCCGACTCAAATAACTTGCATTCACAACTAACCTTCCTTTCCAATGCTTCGAGGGTTTTTATGGTTGTCAAAACCGGATTATTTACAATATCTAACTTGTAATGTAATGGCTTTTCATCTATGAAAAAATTTATCCAATAAAAGGCACCATTCCAATATACTCCATTACCAAAACCTTCAGATAATTCTACGGGAAATTGATCACCACAAACACTCCAATTGCGTGTTTCTGAAGAATAAGTTGCTATCTGAAGAGGATAATAACCAACCTTATCGCTACCAGCAATCACAACTTTATAGTGAGGTGATTTTGTAGGATCGAAAGTCAATTTTATAAAATCGATAAGATTAATCGAGTTGTGAGGAAGCATCTTATAGAGATTAATGGAAGGATTGTATACGTAATACTCGTACTTATCAAGACTCGCATTAGTACAGAGACACAAACCATTGCAAGAATGCAAAATCACAACATTACCGGAACCAAATGAGAAAGAGACTCATCTTTTGGATGGAATTATGATATCAAAGGACACATAATCATATTCAAACCCATGTCCATTGGCCATTGCCTTTACTTAGCTCATAAAAGACACTGGAAGGAGGATCCAGGTTAGAGATTCTGTTCCGACATGAAATGAAATTAGGAGATGTAATAAGAGATAACCAACATTTGGATACGGATTTAAAAAAAAAAAAAAAAAAAAAAAAAAAAAAAAAAAAAAAAGTAAGGTTACAGGTAATCGGAGTAAGATTTCAATCAAAAGATCGTTGCCTCCGACGAGGTTCGAGCAATGGGTCCTGTTGATACATAATCTGGCGCGGGTTGGATTCGACGACTTTCCCTGGGCCGTTCGTCGTCTTCTCGAGCCCTGAGTAGACCTGTCAACAAAGAGAACCCGTTAGGAGTAGACCCGAGGCCGTAGCCCCGGGATCCACCTCCGACGGTCAAGTTAGTATTGATGCGATATAGCATACAAGAGTTAGGTTTAGAGTAGCCTGTTGTGTTGTGTTTTTCTCCCCCTTTAAGAAAGGGATCCCAGCCATGTATTTATAGGGCATTGATTAGGGTTAAGGCGTAGAGTGGGCCGCTGTCTGCCGGGCTTGGCCCATTCCTGGTCCAGTCCAGACTATACGTCCACAAGCTCCCCAAGTCTAGTGTGACATAGTGCATGGCTATGTTATGCTAGACTTAAGTTCTGTTCATGGCCACGTAGGCCCAATCCACCATGACGGCATGGCCCATGTGTGCTCAACTTAGGTGTGCCCATGGGACGGACTATACTGCTCAGCCCAAATGCGACAGTGCGTACTGCTTGTCCCAGAGGCGCAGTCCTGTTTAGCCCATTAAACTATATCCGAATCCGCGACCTTGTAGGCGCGTCCGTGGTGACCATGTTCCATCCTGAGTAACACCCGTTCTTACATGACGGGGAGGGATGCGCATATGCTAGGTTTCCCGCCATAGTGTGACAGTAAAGACCCCGTAAGAAGAACACGTAGTTCTATAGTTGGGGTAACACTTACATTGCGATTGTGAGAGTCTCACAATAGTGAAGGTGGATCTCGTATGCTGCATCCTGGGTAAGGGCGTACCTTTTGTACCAGTAGCGATGCAACATGGTGCGACAGAAGACATGCTTCTGTGGTAAAAGGTGCGCGTTGTGCGCGACAAGGAAGTGCGAACATTACATCCGTCTTTACAATCGACAAAGGACGTCTCCCCTGCGGCAAGATGGTGCGAATATTTAAATCCGTCTTTGTACCGGGTTTGCAATACCTCTTACGTCGATCTACTTCCAAACGCGTACGGAAACGGTGGTATTATATACCCTGGTAGCCCCCCAAGTTTGATGGTGCTACTCATGTAGGAGCATTAAACTTAGTTATTCAAATCCTGAAAAACACTTAATGCAAATATTAAAAGTATATGCCGCGAACCGCAACATATAAAACCGAATGAAGTAAAAGATTAGCGTGAAGCAATATATAGCACATAGCATATATAATTAATTGTTTTGTTTTGTTATATATATATATATATATATATATATATATATATATATATATATATATATATATATATATATATATATATATATATATATATATATATATAACCCCGGATGGACGCACCGTGACCGCGACTAATAGTTTCAATCGCACGCACAAACGCAAATGGACGTATCGTGACCGCATAGACTCGAACGTTTGTGAATGATCGCAGATGAACATAACATGACCACGGCCTTTGTTTAGTGCGCTCATGGCGATTGACTAGCATCGTGGTGCCTGTACGTGACAGTGCGCTCATCTGCGAAGATGTCCAAACGCACGGCCTAACGCGGGTAGATTTATCGTGACTGCGTTGTTCGAACACGTAGTTCTATAGTGCAAACAAGCGCGAACAGGCATACCAACCGTAAAAGCAGTATGTGCGCAAATTAATCTGCGGCTAAAAGATAAAGTAGGTCCGATCGTGCGGACTTAGTGCGGCTATATATAAAATCGTGTTTACCAAGTTAAAAAATTAAGATACCGGCTTTTGAACTCGATGGTTGCTTTCCGGTGATGTGAGAGCACGAAACTTGTCGTAGTCATGGTCCCACGGATGGCGCCAACTTGTTGATAAATAATCTGGCGCGGGCTGGATTCGACGACTCTCCCTGGGCCGTTCGTCGTCTTCTCGAGCCCTGAGTAGACCTGTCAACAAAGAGAACCCGTTAGGAGTGGACCCGAGGCCGTAGCCCCAGGATCCACCTCCGACGGTCAAGTTAGTATTGATGCGATATAGCATACAAGAGTTAGGTTTAGAGTAACCTGTTGTGTTGTGTTTTTCTCCCCCTTTAAGAAAGGGATCCCAGCTATGTATTTATAGGGCATGGATTAGGGTTTAGACGTAGAGTGGACCACTGTCTGCCGGGCTTGGCCCATTCCTGGTCCAGTCCAGACTATACGTCCAGGTCCTATCTGGTGCATGCAAAACCAACTGTTAGTCCCCTTAATACTTTAAACCAAACTTTACCACTTAAGTTTTATATTCTCTTGGGTTGATTTAAAAATCAAACCTCATTCTCAACCAGATCAATGTGTTTGACGTTGAAATTTAAAAGTGAGCATCTAAATATATACTACGTTCGAGTTCACTGCAAAATAGTCACTAGCGACCAGATATGATAGATTCTGATTATCTAATTATCAAGGCGTCAACCAGTAAGTGTTCTATAAACTTGCAACAAAACTGCTTCTAAGTTCTAACTACTTGACTATTTACGGATCATTTTACTGACACAAACACACTTAAACCTCAATATGTAACCTTATGAAAAATAAGCTTTTTAAGCATTAAATCATCATAAAAGCAAAAGGGTAACTAAATAAGGGTTCATACAACATAAAACAATCACAAACTGGCATAAATTTGACACAAAATTGTACAAAATTTTATTCAAAATCACAGATAACCAAGCCTCTGGATGATAGCGCTTAAAACCCATTTCATGAAAATCAAGAAAATAATGTGGTGTCCATAGGCTAGAGGCCTAATTATACAGCCCAAATGTTAATATGGATAACTTTTTGGGCATTTTATATGAAGCCCAATATTAGAGAAACAAAACTATTTTTTTTTTTTTTTGCTCATTTCTCATATAATACTTGGCAATTATTTTTTTTAAAACGACAATTTTTACTATGTCACAATATTTATACCATAAATCTATCTTATATATCTTAAGCAGGATTTCAACACACAATCATTTACTTAAAAAGCTTCCCACACAACATAGGTTACACATGAATTTAATCTAACAAGGTTTTAAACCCGCACGTTGTCGCGTGATGTTTCAATATTAAGGTATGCATGCTCACCCGAGTCCGAATAATCTCAAAAAAAGGGCCACAAATGAAATGGGCTAGACTTAGTATGCATGCCCACCCAAAAAAAAAAAAGAAAAAAAAGGCCCAAGGCCCGTTATTGTAGAAAGAATAGTAACCCGGGTTACTATTCATCAAAGGGACGAGAAATGTATATATTAGTAATAACATGACTTCACCAAAATGTCATGAGGTTGTAGCTTTTTTAATTAAGTCATTGTATTTTAATAAAAATTATGATTCACACACTCATTCAGCATACAAAGGCACAAAACAAAACTTTAAACAACAATTGTATATCTATAAGCAGATAACATATATCTAAACATACATTGTGTGAAAAAAAAAAAAAAAAAAAAAAAAAAAAAAAAAAAAACATGATGGGCTTGTTTCTTTTTTTTTTTTTTTGGATAAAGTGGGTGGGTCTTTTTATGTTAACTAGACGAGTACCCGTGCATAGCAACGAGATTTTATAGCGACAAATCGTTTACTGATAACAAAAAGTTTATGGGTTATAAACGAAAAATAATAAAAGTTTAAAGATTTAATTTAGAGATTAAACATAATGTTTTGAAACCCGGTTCGACCCGTTCTGGACGAAAAATGGGTCGATTTAAATTGAGTGAACCCGACGGGTTGGGTCGAAAACGGGTCAAATTAAACCTGGTCAACCCGTCGGGTTTGAAGCGTCCCAGGTCAACCCGGTTTTCGATGTGTATTAATAGTTTCATTTTGAAATATATGTTTTCGTATAGCTTTTATTAGTTAGACGAACCGGTGGCGACACCGGTTCCCGGTTGAACCCGTTGGTCCAGTCCAGTTTTCAAAACTATATGTACCATCAACTTGTTAGCTTGTATGAAGCTTTGTGTGTTTTATTAATTTGTATAATGTGTAAAATAACATTAGTTAGTGTGTTAATTATTTTATATTTAGATTGTGTTGTAGCTTGTTTAAATTGCACATTGTGAAAATTTTATTGTACTTTTTAGTAAGGGATGTTTTAATTGGTTGTTTTTAATTTGATATATATATATATATATATATATATATATATATATATATATATATATATATACTTTTAATTGGTTGTATAATGTGAATAAATTATTGTACTTTAAAGTTATGAGGTGTTCTAACAAGAGTATTAATTATACTATGCATTTCTCTCACCATTAACTTTCAAGATTTGACTATACATTCTTTATAGCGACAAATAGTTTATTCGACAAATATTTTATTCATCAAAAAAAAATTTATAGGTTATAAATGAAAAATGATAAAAGTTTGAATATTTAGGAACTAAACATAATGTCTTGAAACCCGGTTCGACCCGGGTGGTTCAACCGGGTGAACCGTTCCGGTCGAAAAATTGGTCGATTTAAACCGGGTCAACTTGCTAGGTTGGGTCGAAAACGGGTCAAATTAAACGGTTCAACCCGTCTGGTTTGAAGCGTCCCGGGTCAACCTGGTTTGTGATTTATATTAATTGGTTGTATTTAATTTGATATATATGTTTTTAATTGGTTGTACAATGTGAATAAATCATTGTACTTTTAAGTAATGAGGTGTTTAAATAAAAGTATTAATTATATTTCATAATTTCCTTTAATAAGATTTTTCAAGATTTCCACTTTTCAAGATTGACTATTTTTTCAAGAGTGACAATTTTTCCTTTATATGTAGTATAGATGAGTCTTAATGGGAAGGACCATCATTTGCTTCCTCTACCAATATAGATCATTAAACAGAAAATGAAACATATTATATGTGTGGCTCCCACCTCATTAAGACACATTAACAATAAACAGAAACACGTAAGGGGTGTTTCTTTTTTCCCTTAGCTAAGGGTTTGAGTCCACAAAGGTGTACAAAAGTATTTAATAATATTTCTTTTTAATGTGAAGCCCACTTATTTTCCCTAATAAGTCGACACACTTAAGAGCCATATGTCACACATGCCCCCAACACATCTCTTAGCTAAAAAAAAAAAAAAAAAAAAAAAAAAAAAAAACCCCTTATTCTACTTTGTTATGATCACTTTTCTGAATATAAAAAGATATTTACGGAGTTAGACTTAACATTGTTTTTGACGGAGTTAGACTTTTCTGAATATCAACATTTTTGTGAACGACGATGTACTAAGAAAACAAAATGAGGTAAGTAAAAGTAACTTTTAACTAAAGATGAGATAACATTTACAAAATAATGCCAAGAAGAACTAAAGTGTTATTCTACTCTACATATGAGCTCCCTTAAAGTAGGAATATGTGATTACAGGTGAGATTAAATATACTTTTTTCGCAATAAAAAAAATAAAAAAATAAAATAAAATAAAAGTTGTACTTCTGATTAGCAACTTAGATTACTGGCAACAGTGCAAAGGTTCATGTGTGGTGGCTTTCATGCCGTCACCATGATGCGTCCGAAACTACTACATATTGGACTTCGGGAGTGGAACAAGGGTTTTGAAGACGATTTGGTCATCCGCTTGACTGAATCATGTTTTTGTGTTTGTGTGTGTGAGTGGATTTGTCAGACATATTTGATGTTTAAGTGATATATGTTTATGTGATGGTTTGATGATCACCAATACAACTATTTGATTGTTGATTTAGTGAAAGAGAGCGGGTGTAGATATAGACACCACCACGCCCATTTCTAACAACTTTTACCATGCTTATAAACAAAACTTAAAAGAAAAAGTAATTCATAACTAGGTCCTATAACCGTATACAATATCATTCAATTTTAATAGTTAATATACGTTAGTCATACATATTTCGAGTTATGTCATTGTATCTTTTCGCTTAGTTGTAGAGTGTTTAAACAACCTTTGATGATCAAGTAAAAAAATCGAATAGAGGAGATTTAACGTACCTATCACTCTATTAGATATTCCAATGTGGAATTTGGTAGATAGCTAAATTATAGCAAAGGGTAATTTGGATATTCAGGGTAGGTAATCAGTGACGGATCTATGATTTTCGAAATGGTGTTGCATAATTTTTTCCTATCATAAGTACAAAATTTTGCACTATATAAATTTTTGAACTAAGCTAAAATTGAACTATAAAGAAAGTAGCACAAATGTAGCACATACTAAAAATGATACGTTTTGAAGAAAAATACACTTCATGATCAAAAATCATATGTGATCCATGCCACATTCGGCATCTATATAGTCGTTCCTGGCTAGATTCCAATGACGTAAGAAACTTCATATGCGAATCTATGTATATGTCAGTATACGGTCAGGGGAGTACAAGCGTACAACTATGTGGTTCAAATGACAACTGTGTCCTTAGTAGTTTGTTAACCATATGACAATTAATTAATGGATTTCAGGATAATGTCTACATATATAATGCCAACTAGATGATCCAAGTACTTCAGAATTTGAATTAAGCTTTTTTAATGTGCACCAGCATCATCAATTTCACCAAAGTTATGTGGTTACTGACATGTATATTACTGTAGTAAATACATATATATACGTATAGGGAGGTGATTTGCACACTCTCAAAAATGATTGGCACACTCAAAATATAAGTGTGTTGACATTTATACCCTTACAGGATAAGAATAAGTCCAAACAATGTGAGGGTATAAATGGAAACACACTCAAAATTTGAGTGTGCGAATCATTTTTAGGAGTGTGCAAATCACTTCCCATACGTATATATTTCATCGAAAACATGTAAATCTTATATTTAGAAGAAGTTGAATTCCACATCTATCACGAAAGAATACTAGAAACATAGAATTCCTAATGTGCTTATTTGCACACACTACACAAAAGTGAGGAACAACCAAATAGTAGTAGATCTCAAATAGCATACTCTGAATAGTAAGGTAGAAAACACGGTGTTGAACTTTCAAAAAATCTAAAGCATATACGTACTAGTTAAAAAAAATGCAACGTCACGTTTGCTAAAAAATACATTATCACATGCTGTTTACATAATGCTATCCACACACTCTAAATGAGCATCTTGACTAGTTGCTACTTGCTACTAATAGTTATTATAGGAAATTCTTTATCACCAATAATAGAGATGTTACAACCATTGCCATTTAATAAGTCAATAACTAATTGCGTTTACCCTACAAATGATATTTCTAAGACTTATTCCACTCGTTTAAAGAAGTGAGTAAATCTGTTTTTATTTCTTGTTATCTAGAAGTATCTGGTTGCTAATAAAAATCAAAAGTGTACTCAAAGTTCAGTACGTAAATGGTACATAAAGTTCAATATATTGAGTATTGACTTTCAAGTAATGACTTCTAAACAAAAAAGTTTTTTTTGTCCAAAAAACTACACTCCGAATAGTTAGTACAACATATACTTTTCAATTTCTCATTAATACCAAGTTCTATTGACATATTCGTAGAGTCGTAGTTGATTCTATTGAGGGGGTAGATGTCTTTAATAAGCTGAGATGCTCTAAAGCTGACTTTTAAAAAGTCTACTAAAACGTGTAGTCAACTTGCTAACTTTTTGACGTAATTAAATGACGTCTTGTAAGTGTTTGTCATATTTTTTATTTACTTTTATATACATACTAGCTTATAGACCTGTCAAATTAACGGGTTTTTAGAAGAATGAATGCATCAAGAAATTAAGTGTATGAGTAATGTAAGAAAAAAACAACGAAGATAAACAGGTTGAATTATTTTTGAAATGAATACCAATAAGTAATAAGTCAATAATACTATAAACTAATGTGTTTGTAACTATTAATGTGGTGGTTGACATCTTCTAAAGAGAAGATGGTATACAAATACACACGATTAAATACTTGTGGACCAAACTAACCTTATGACTCAATATTTTTTAAAGGCAACGAGAGAATTGCAAAAATTGTCCTTAAAGTTTGGCCAAATTGCACGTTTCGTTCTTAAAGTTTGGAAAGTGCAAGGATCGTCCCTGTGAGGAAACCTTAGGTGCAAGTATCGTCCTTTTGGGGGAAACCTTTGGTGCAAGTATCGTCCCTGTGGGGACGATATTTGCACCTAAGGTTTCCCCACGGGGACGATCCTTGCACTTTCCAAACTTTGGGGACGAAACGTGCAATTTGGCCAAACTTTAAGGACGATTTTTGCAGTTCTCTCTAAGGCAATTGTATAAAAACAAACAATTTACATACACAACATATTCTGATCTCTTTACTCAAGTACTCAACAATGCTTGAATATTTTATCTCGTAAACTCAGTTAGTCCAAATTTAAAATCACAAGTTTTATAACGCACTCGTGCATTTTTGTAATTGCCATCAAAATTTTAGCCTCTGGACAAATGGAAGACGATCTGGTTTATCAAAACCTGTAAAGATATAATGGGTAGTCTGACTAAATACATTTTTGACAAAGTTCAGATTTTATAATTATCCCCAACATTGTAAGTATTTCTACATACTTTTTGTTTTAGAAAAAAAAAAGTTTAATAAAATTAAAAAAAAAATGTCAACACAATATGGGCATGCCTGTTTTAACCGGTACCAACTTTGTATATGAAAGTGCTTTCAAATTACAATGATACATGGCTACTTCATAGTTACAATGAAGCTGCAAACTGCAAGACGTACCAACTTTAATGGAATAAAAACTCATAAATATCACTCCTTTCAAATTTAAAAGAAGACGGGCACGTGTAATATCATAACATGTCACCAGTTTTGTGTCCAAACTTTATTTGAATATAACATGAAAAGAGCAAAATAATACAGGTAGCCACAAAGCAGTTTTCATCTTAATAAAAAATAACTCTCTTACTTGTTTTATCTTGTTTCTCTTTCAACTTCTCTTTTTCACACATGATCAGTACCAAGTGCCTTCATACCTGAGCAAAAAGAGAAAAAAGAAAGTTAAGCCCAATAAATTTCATCTATAGATAAATGGTTAAAAATTGCTAATTGTATTGATGCGTGAGAATTGCACCAGGCTTTACCTCTCGAGTGATCTCGAGAAGCTTACAACTCCCACCAGACAGTGTACCTGATCGTTGTAGTATAGTATAGTGACAAGTACCGGGGGATTGATCGTTCAACTCAGGAATAGTGTCGCTAGGATTAGAAAGCCTAAAAACTAGGTCTAGGGGTGAGAGATGATTCTTTTTGTATTTTTTATATTTTATAAAAACTAATTAAAAAATTTGGGTATTGGAAGGATGAGCGGAATTAGTTGCTAGTCAACTAACCCAATAACTAAGATTTAATCAAAATAAAATAACAAAAATGTAAATAAGCTAAATTAAACTAGTGGTGTGAACAATAGATGGGAGAATTATGTTTACTTAGATTTCACTACTCTCTAGATATCTTTTACAGGTTAATTACTTGTTACAGTTGCGTGGATAACGGGTTATATTCCTTAATACAAATCATGGGGTGGCGTACTTACTTCCCCAATTCTATAAGCTCCTACTTCACTCCTATGTCGAGCCTGCAAGAAGCTCCTAACATGGGATCACTAGAATTTGCTCATGCATTAAATACAACCATAAAAACCTAGTACACATCGGTTCATGTTTCTTAAGACGTTCAAGCAAGTTACACAATGGAGATCTGCCAGTTTTCTTAAGCCTAATATTGAAATCATTCATCCATTACAACTATAAACAAGCAATCAACCTATAATCAACATCTAGGTTTCATTACATCTAAGCAAACACACAAAATATCTAGCCTAGCATGTTAAAATTAAGACAAGCGTAAGATATATTCAAACAACACATAGACATATTGAATGAATTGAAAGGATACTTATCTCAATTGAACATGAAGGGTTTCAAGGGGTGAAAACCCTTGAAAATACTGTTATTAACGAGCTAGGGTTTATAAAGTTCGGCCCTAAAATTCTCCACACAGGTTCCTCATCTAATGAATGAAAATCAGAAAAGTATATATAAATTCTCCACACTAGTTATCTCGCCGCCAATAAAGTTCTCGAACTGCCTAGATCCAGAGCTGACGCCGTCATGTGTGTTTCTACTCTGGGCCGTCACCACTTTTACTCTTAACGGCCTTGTTCTGACGTCGTCACGTTTTCTCTGGTTCGTCACCAAAATTGCTCTTGACGCCGTCATCAAATCCTTCTTGACACCGTCAGGTATTGTTCCCAGCAAGGAAAATTAAGACTTTGCCGTTTTCTTCACTTTTATGCTCCAGAAATGTCCAAAATGCTTGCTTTTTCAGAATTCACTACCAAAGTACCTAAAATCACAAAAGGAACGATTTAGGGCAATATTTGATCAAATAAATTCCAATTCCGGCTTAAATGACCCCCTAAAAATGGTTCATTTTTCGCCTCATCATATACCCTTGCACTTGAGATTTGCTTGTCCTCAAGCAAATGCGCTTTTATTCTAATCAAAATACAAGTTAGGGGTCATTTAACACTAATATACAAGTAATTACAACAAATAATCGTTCCACTAAAGACCAAAGACAAGCACGGAGGTCATACACTAGCACCTCACAAATAGTGTTTAGATACTCACATCTCTTGGGTGCAATAAAGTAAATATCACAATATGGAAATGGAAAACATCTCTCACTACCTGTCATAGCAAAATAGATTACCATAGGCTTGGGAAAGGATCAAACCTCCACCACATGGCGTAAGCACCTAGGATAAACTATCAAAGATGTCTTTTAAAGGGTTATAAAGTTAGGTGTAGGGTTATGAAATACACGGTTTTGTTGGATATAGGCAATCTTTACTGGTGGCGAGTTAATAATCTTGGTTAATTACATGTACAATATGGCGTTGCTAAGCCAAGACTAGACTCGACTTAAGCTAATAAATCAAAAATAGCAAAAACTTAAAATAAACATAGAATGAAACGGGATGGTAGTCCGTATGTTTTTTCTCTTTTCTTTTTCTATATATATATATATATATATTTTTTTTTTTTTTTGCATACACTCTTACCCTACCATCCAAAATAATACATCATAGGGAATGAACATTCCCTTTACACTTGAATTTTTACATACTTTACAATAGACTAATCTAATGACTCGAATTAAGATAATCAAAACACTTGGAGTACTTTTAAGATTAACGCACATATGGGGGTAATAATATGATGTTCTTCTCCATTACTCCATAAAATAAGTACCATACCCATGAGTCCCAATCGTCCCAAAACAATATGTACAAGGATATGACTCGACTTAGCAACCATGTAATCAATTAGATAATTAACTAAGGGTTTAAACATGTAACAATAATGCACAAAAGATGAGCGCATACAAGGAAGGCTAAGGCGATTTGGGTGTACATTTAAGTAGGTTGTAACAAATTCTTCCTTTAAGTAAGATGCTTAAAGTTAGAAACGAAAAGATAGGCTCGGAGGGGTGTACTAGGGGTTTCGTGTACTAAAAATGAGTACAACGCTAAGGGTATGGGAAAAATTAGTTGACTTTACTAGCCAAGTAATATGACTTAAATGGTCAAGTAATTATGATACGGGTTTAACACAAGGGTGATCCTAATGCCTCTTATCATGTAGTAAATCATACTACACGAATGTAGTCTCACTAGCCGTCTCGGGATGCATCACTAACGCAAGTTCTAGAATCTAAATGCTACCGGTACACTCATAAGCACTAATAGTAAATGCTTTTCCTATCAAATCTAAAGGCGAACCTCACATATTTGGGTGAAATTTTTTTCTGAATGATACGGTTTTGTGCTAGTCATACGACTCCTATCCATGAGACGCTTGCTAAGGCTAAAGTTTCACTCCTAAATGTTGTAAAAATTTTTAAATTTGGCGCTAAAATTACACTAACAATATTTCTCATAGTTTTATTACACACCTACCATCAAACAAACAAACTCAAGTGAAAGTGTATCCTATGAGGTATCATCATTTTACCCTCCCCTTACACTTAGGATGAACATTGTCCCCAATGTTCAATTAAAGAATGTAAAAGTAAAACAGGTAAAAGAATGAAATCAAATACTCCCCTGATTCGCTCGGTATGGATAGTTTGGTAACAAGGTTAGATCTTCCTCCAAGAAAATGAACAATCAAAGCTTCCCTTCCAGAATATAAATCATCTTCTTATCAAACATAACCTGTTAAACCTGAGAAAACAAACAAGGCAACCTCGCGTAAAATCGGCGGCAATCTATATATGATAATAAATCCTAGAAAACAATGTAAGATATAATGCTTGTGGAATGATGTTTGCAGATTCCCTGGAGATTATAAAACTAAAGATTCAACAAAAATTTTAAGACTCCATTAGAAAAACAAAACTAGCAAAATTTCCAGAATTTTACACGTGACGCCGTCAGGAATTTCTTCCTGACGCCGTCAGAAGTGACCTGCGGAAATTCTTATGTTAAGTTTCCAGAAAATTTCTGGAAAAACTTTGTCCTACTTCCTGGAAAATCCTGCAAAACATCATCATGACTCGATACAAGCATTTGACTCTAACAAATACGAATATACATGTCCATTTAGTATTGTGGAGAATCATGATCAATTTTGTTTCTTAAAAACATATTTGGGGTTTCCCCTTACACTTATCTTTTGCGAAATACCTTTGGATGAAGTTAAGACAAAGCCAAATGACAAAATAAAGTATTTTCACCATTTTAGTTTTGAAACATGATCTACCAACAATAAAAATAAAACATGCATACGGAAACAAATAACAATCAAACAAATAAAAATCACACAAAACATGGGTTGCCTCCCAAGAAGCGCTTTTCTTTATTTACGAGTCTTGTAGCTAGACTCAAGGTCATGGGTTACTACGTGACCTCATCGTTGGTTTCACTCTCTAGGTCATCTCCTATATTGGTTTTGTATTCCGGACCTAGTTGCAAGCATTCTTTGTAGAAGCCAAGCATCCTATTCATCACATGCTCTACTCCTCTACGTCTATCCTCATCATTCCTATAGTAAGCCGCTTGTTTGTGTTCCTTTTCTATGTTCAATAGGAGGCAGTATTGCTCAATCTTATAGGGCATTTGGTAGGCAATCTCATCATTCTCTTCCTTGAACCTAACTATCCCTAGAGTCAGATCATAACTCATCTTGGTGGCCTCAACGAATGGTTTTCCGAACACTACTTGACTTAGGCAAGCATCTATCACCGGACGAGTATCCTCTACTATCATAAAATCGGTCTCATAGGTGAAATTTCCGACGATCACATGCAATCCTTTCACTCTACCTACAAAATTACTTATCAAATTCTTACTGGGCATCATCCTATAACCAAGTTGTTTCTTCATTACCCAATTATAATAAGTCCTAGTCATGATGTTTATAGGAGACCTAGGATCGATATAGGCTTTCCATACATGCATATGCCCAATGTTGCATGGTATGTTGATGTTAGAAGGATCTCCCATTTTGATAAGGGGTGAACCAAGGATATATGGTGTCTCGGGATCATCGAATAAATCCTTGTGATATTCCCGTTCTTCCTTGGTGGGAAACTTATCAAAGTACTCTTCTACAGTATCTACTTCCTCTAACTTTTCTCCCTTATTAACCTCAACTTCCTTAATTTCATCCCTAGTCTCGGTTTCTACTCCAACTTCATCCTTGTCACTTTCTTTTATCTCCTTATCTATTGGCTTAATGGTGACAACATTGACAAAGTGGACATGTTTGGATGACGAGGTCCTTAGTTTGGATTCCACTGTTGGCGTCCCTAGTGTCCTTCCTAGGTGTAGTTAACGCTTGGTTGTTGAGGGCTTTCAACAAGTTGTCGATCTTATTGGTCATCTCCGTTTGTTGTTGGTTGAATTCGGTTTCAAACTTAACTATGCGAGCTTCTTGAGATGCCATAAACTTGGACATCAATCCTTCAAGATTTTTGGTACTACCATAGTTGTTAGAAGGATTGTTGTTGAAAGTACGGTTGGAGGGTGGACCGTTTGGTTGGTAACGATTAGGCGGGTTGGATGAATTGTTTTGGTTTTGTTTCCACCTAAGGTTCGGGTGATTTTTCCAACAAGGGTTGTAGGAATCACCATAAGGGTTTGGCTCGGGTTTGAAAGTGTACCACTTGTCTCCCGCTTTGTCGGTACGCGAGGATGCGTAGTCCGCAAAAGGTGTTCCGGGGAGTTCCACGCAATCACGAGTGTCATGGGGACCACTACATAATTCGCATGAAGAAGTGATTTTATTCACTTGGCTTGAAGGATTAGGAGCTTCATAAGATTTCATTAGAAACTTGACTTGGTCCTCAAGTTCCATGATCCTACGGTCAGGAGTGCTAGAATTGTTCGAAGGCAAAGATATTGCCTTGACCGTTTTGTTCAAATCACGGGGATCATTCCAACTTTCGTTGTCATAGAGAGCAAGATCTTCTATGAGTTCCCATGATTCTTCCGCACTTAGATCACGTAGCTTGCCATCGGCCGATTGGTCAATGGTTCGCCTTGTGGAGAGATCGATATGGTCATAGAATATTTGGACTTGGAGCCAAAGATCTATGCCATGATGAGGGACTTTTTGGAGTAAGTCCTTGAAACGAGTCCATGCTTCATATAGAGTTTCACCTTGACATTGTTGGAACATCAAGATATCATTTCTAAGCTTGGTAGTTCTCCCCGGTGGGAAAAATTGAGCAAGGAAACGAGTGGTGAGATCATCCCATGAGGTGATAGATCCCGCGGGTAAAGGTTCAAGCCATTGACTAGTTTGATCACGTAGAGAGAATTGGAATAGTCGTAATCGGGTCGACTCTCTAATTGTAACATCAAGGTCTATAGAATCTACGATTTTAAGGAAGTCCTTGAGATGTTGATTAGGATCTTCGGAACGAAGTCCATGGAATGCACATCCGCTTTGCACCAACCGGATGGTGTCGGATCGCAAGGGAGACACATTGGCTCCTTGGGTGAGCTCAATGGTGTTTCGGTAGCCTTGGTGGCTAGGTCGGGAATACTCTCCTAGGGTTCGGGGCCTAAGAGGTTGGTTAGCTAGTGGTGGGTTTTGTGGGTGGTCATGTTGTGGTGGGTTGATGGGTTCAAAGATGTTACCACCTTCCATGATGTCGGATGGTAAGAGTTACGAACAAAAACATGAAGAAATAAGATAGACTAAAGAAAACCTAAAAATAAAAAAATAAAATCTTACTAGAAAGGAATCTAGCAAGTAGACCTAATGAAAAGAAATCCTAACCTAGACAATAACTATTCCTCGACAACGGCGCCAAAAACTTGATGCGTGGGAATTGCACCAGGCTTTACCTCTCGAGGGATCTCGAGAAGCTTACAACCCCCACCAGGCAGTGTACCTGATCGTTGTAGTATAGTATAGTGACAAGTACCGGGGGATTGATCGTTCAACTCAGGAATAGTGTTGCTAGGATTAGAAAGCCTAAAAACTAGGTCTAGGGGTGAGGGATTATTCTTTTTGTATTTTTTATATTTTATAAAAGCAATTAAAAATCTCGGGTATTGGAAGGATGGGCGGAATTAGTTGCTAGTCAACTAACTCAATAACTAAGATGTAATCAAAATAAAATAACAAAAATGTAAATAAGCTAAATTAAACTAGTGGTGTGAACAATAGATGGGAGAATTATGTTTACTTAGATTTCACTACTCCCTAGATATCTTTTACTTGTTAATAACTTGTTACAGTTGCGTGGATGACGGGTTATATTCCTTAATACCAATCATGGGGTGGCGTACTTACTTCCCCAATTCTATAAGCTCCTACTTCACTCCTATGTCGAGCCTACAAGAAGCTCCTAACATGGGATCACTAGAATTCGCTCATGCATTAAATACAACCATAAAAACCTAGTACACATCGGTTCATGTTTCTTAAGACGTTCAAGCAAGTTACACAATGGAGATCTGCCAGTTTTCTTAAGCCTAACATTGAAATCATTCATCCATTACAACTATAAACAAGCAATCAACCTATAATCAACATCTAGGTTTCATTACATCTAAGCTAACACACAAAAGATCTAGCCTAGCATGTTAAAATTAAGACAAACGTAAGATATATTCAAACAACACATAGACATATTTAATGAATTGAAAGGATACTTATCTCAATTGAACATGAAGGGTTTCAAGGGGTGGAAACCCTTGAAAATACTGTTACAAATGAGCTAGGGTTTATAAAGTTCAGCCCTAAAATTCTCCACACAAGTTCCTCCTCTAATGAATGAAAATTAGAAAAGTATATATAGATTTCATGAGGCGACGGCGTCAAGAGGAAAATTCTGACGCCGTCATCTCGCCGCCAATAAAGTTCTTGGACTGCCTAGATCCAGAGCTGACGCCGTCATGTGTGTTTATACTCTGGGCCGTCACCACTTTTACTCTTGACGGCCTTGTTCTGACGCCGTCACGTTTTCTCTCGGTCGTCACCAAAATTGCTCTTGACGCCGTCAGGTACTGTTCCTAGCAAGGAAAATTAAGACTTTGCCATTTTCTTCACTTTTATGCTCCAAAAACGTCCAAAATGTTTCCTTTTCCAGAATTCACTCCCAAAGTACCTAAAATCACAAAAGGAACGATTTAGGGCAATATTTGATCAAATAAATTCCAATTCCGGCTTAAATGACCCCCTAAAAACGGTTCATTTTTCGCCTCATCATGTATGCTTTAACAACATAACCTAAATGATTTACATCTTACTTGACATGCTAAACATTTTCTAACATATGACTTTTGGGGCAAAAAGAACTTGGGGTAAGAAATCATTTATGATATGAAGTTTAATACATAACTAAAGAACAATGGCAAGAACAATCATTACCAGCTATGTAAGTTAACAAAAAATTGAAAAATCACACCTCATTCACATTCATCACTTTAGAGTATCCTTCAATTCCAGGTTTATAAGTACGATAGTGCTGATATTAGCTCATAAATATGCTAAAAAACGTAACATTTCAGCTCTATTGTGGTTGACTATCACATTTCACATTGCACTATTTCTAAGAGAACATTGTTTTATTAGAATAAGCCGTTATTAAAAGGTCAAGTGCATGTCCTTTAATTTCCCATAGGGTAAGAAGGTCCAGAACATGCAGTTTAATCTCGAGTTGCATGTATAACTAACCTTTCAATATGATGACCCAAGTTTTCAACACCTCAACTTTCAAGCAAGAACCTAATGCGATTCTTTGTCTGTTGTAGTCACAAACTCCCGTGACATGTTATATATAAGTAAAAAGTCTTGCAGTGTCAGCCTTAGATCAAGGAGAGCATGGACACCAAGCAACTTTGCCCATCTTCCTGGAGCTGCGTCACATGTTGCACACACCCTGTATTTTTTATGTGATACGTCAGGTGTTTGACAACACATTTTTGGTGTTACAAATATTGACATGGGAAAATGAAATTATAACCATAGGTTAATAGATAAATGTCACCTATATTTTTTAGACAAATTCGATGAACTTGTTGAATCATTCCAGTTTGGCTGCGTTTAAGAATCCTTCGTTACATTCTGCTGAGTTGAAATAGGAAAGGATTCAAATTGACTTGCAACCCCGGGAGCTATTTATGCACCATGCGCAATTGCAGCATCATAGTGACCATACATCACACTATACAGGGGTTTTTGGAAATATCTTATAAGACCATAATTTTCGGCTTATGAGGTTATCAAGTTGAGCAAATGATTTAGTGATAAGTTGATCGTGATAAGCTCATAGACTGAAAAGTGGGCTTTTGATACTTCTCAAATATACATAAGCTCATAAGCTTAGTAAATACACTAAAACAAACACCCCCTTAAATGAAATGAGAAAACGAATATGTAACCGAACCGAAATTGCCAAAAACATAAAGCCACTTGTTTTGTAAGATTAGAGGTGGCATGATAGCGCATCGCTGACCGATTAAGCTCAATTAAAGACCACAACATTTTCTACATAGTATTTATCATACGTTTGTTTATATTTGTTAACGATATATACAGACGTTGTTGATAGAGATATGCGATATATAAGCACATAAACCACACAAAAAGAACTTATCCAACACCACCTAAATAAACTGATAAGCCTAAGCTTCAAACACTATAGTAGGCTTATTTAAAAAAAAATAAAAAATAAAAAGGTAAGTAACAAAAGACCAAAAAATACGCTTAGAAAAGCACCTCCCAAATTGAATTATAGATAGAAAGAGTTTTCAGTAAGCAGGTTGGAACATGCATATTTTGAATTGCTTATGAGAGATAAAACTAAAATTGATTTGTTACCTTTCTAGCTAACCTAACACTTAAATTCAAATTAGATGTTTTAGCGTTGTAAATTGTTACAAACCCATATGCCCTCTGTTAGTTATATTTTTTTAACTGATATTTACTCTCTCGTTCAAGATGTAAAGAAGTTGAAGCATATCCTTTTCTTATACATTTTGTTTTTGTAAATCTGTCTTCATCATTGACCAAATGTTATCGGATAATAGGTTTTGTTGAAAAAAAAAGTAAAATTAACTAAAAAGGCTTATTATGTTCAAAAAACTAAACAGGCTTATGAAGTTACCATTAACCAAGAGATATCATCCGCATTGTTTTCTTATCCGCATTGTTTTCTTATGGCAAACCCTGACAAAAAGATTCACCTGCATAAGATTGTGTGAGCTGAAGTCAGCTACAAAAAGAAACATTTAAAGAGCATATGGAAATAAAAGTCCATTTTATTCACTACTGAACATCGTGTTATTCAGTTATAGAGGTTCACCTGTGATGTGGACATTGTAAGCACAGTCAGACAGAGGCCCCCCTTTTTGTGACATGAGTTGACAAAGAATAGTAAGCACAAGGTTGTCCGTCATCGCTTTCAAGGTCCTGTGTTAGTGCTGCATTCAATGCGTTTTGAAAGAGGTCATGACTGCAATTCATTTGAATAAGTTCAAAAATTATATTTAAAAATAGAAATAAGGTGTGACCAAATCCAAAAATATGTGCATTCGTTATTGGTCCTACCCTCAGTTAGTGGAATACTGTTTGGGCTAACTAAAATGCCCAAATTGAAAAAGCGTCGTTTCACTCACACTATAATATATATAGTTAACATTTGACGTCTCAGGCATTAAAACAAATGCATATATTTTACACGTACGTATCGCATTCTAGATACATTTCGTACCTGTCACATTAGGTTAATGTACTTGCATAGCTTCAGCCATTTACATACTGAGAAAACTTTCCTTTACTTCTAAAACAGATTAACTTCAAATTTCCAGTCCCTACTACTACACCACGTTTTCCAATTCCAATATGCTTGTGGAGTGTTAGTTTAACAAAATTTGAAGCTGCATAGTAATATTAATCAGTACATATTATGATGTACATATTCACATTAATTGTAATTTTTGTATGACATTAGCTTATGTAGTTTTTTTTAGAACAGATGCTGTAAATGCAAGTGTATACTTGGGAGTTGAACTTGGTAATTTACCCGTGTAAGCAGTGGCGTTGTCATCCCTAAAGGAAATTGAGTCTTTTACTACAGGAAGAAGTTGAGATTCAACTTGTTTTCATATGGAGTCATAGACTACAATATTCTTGCTCACAACGTGTAAATGTGCATGATTTAAGATGTTTATTGATACTAAATGATCAAATATGTATAATAAATCATTGAATAAAACCTAATGTGATACTTACCGGAAGTCTTATAAAAATTATAAAAAAAAAAAAAACACCATAGGCATATATGTTATTTGTGTAGAATATGAAAGAAGTAATAAAAATCCTAACCTTGTGGGCACCCTTGTATTCTCCTACCTGCATACACAAAAGGCACATGAATTCAAAAGAAATGGAAATATTGGCCATATGAACATAGTTCAAGCAAATGTAACATCGTAAAAAAACACAATCTCATTTGTTTTATGTGACCCATTGACATCCATCCTATAAACAACAAAATCCCACCCAATGACATCCATCCTCCTTTTTTAATTAGAAATTAGGTCAGCAAACCCGACCCAACCTTTTTTTCCCACCCGTACCCAAAATTACCCATTTAGACCAATTACCTAATCCGCCCGACAACCTATTTTGCTCCCTTCAATGTAGACAATGAAATTGCGTTCACTTTTAGTATATAATTCCTCAAGTTGATTGAGCATGTCAAGAGTGGCTTCCATATCACCTTCGTTTGCTACATAGACACCTGAAAGGGACTTGTCAAATAAGAAAGTAAAGGTTACAGATCATAATATTAGAAATAGTAAGCAGAATAATAAAAAACCTCTTATAACCTATAAAAGCTCTCGACTTTATATACAGGAAAACACACTTTTTTCCCGTCCCCTTGTCCCAATTTTAGCAACCAAACACACCCATTTCAGCCCTTACACAACCACATATAACGAAAAAGGTAACTGATCTATACGGAGGAACTCCATAGTTTCATTAAGTTAAAAAGTTGTATGCTATTAGGACCAAAATTCTCCTAATATTATAAGACATTACTGAAGTATTCTTATTTCAGTTTCTAAAAGAGATAATCTACTAAACATAATAAGCAATAACAAATAAATGAAGAAGCTAAGTAAGAAGCATACACTAACATTAAACACCACAATTTCACCGGCACAAATTGGATCCTTACTCATATGGAGAAACAGAATATATCTCCAATTCATGTTTCAAATAAAGAATGTATCTAAAAATAAGTAACGGGTCAAACAGCATAAACTTTTCTCCAATTCATGTTTCAAAAATCTTTTATTAGAGGGATTAGAGGTTATAGATAATATTATCATATGACAAATTAATCAAATCATCATTAAAGGATAGCAAAATCATTACCTGAACAAAAGGCTGTCATGGAGGCTTGCTAACATATATGGCGTTAAAGGCATATGGCATCTATCACCTGCATGATTAGAATACTATTGTCAAACTCATGAAAAAAAAATTATTAAACCAAAGCTATATTATTTAAAAATTTTAACACCTGGCCATTCATGAGAATATCGGAAAATGGCAAGCTGGAAATCTGTCAAAACAAAACAAACTAAATCAATTCACCTCCATCTTGTTCTGTCAATTTTGCTACACCACCCATTTAAGTGATAACAATTACATGCACTAAAATTAAAGTTCATACGTTATGTGACTCATTAGTATGTGACCCATTACTAAGCTTCCCATTTCCTATAAAGTATTTACTTATAACAGTTTGTATGTCAGTCCTACATAATCATAAACTATGACATAACTCTAAGATACATTAATGGTTAAAAAATGTATAAATTTAAAGATATAAACATTTGAATAATGTTGACTCACATATTCCTTCCATACGATTTTCTCTTGCTGAATTTGTAACTAATATCCCATCTCTTTTTCAACTCATTTCCCTTCCTGTAAGCAACAGTCATACATCAATCACGATCCAATATGAACTTCTATTAGTATGAATAATGTATATAGTATTAAAAGATTATGTTTAAATGAACTTCTATTAGCATGAATAAAAGAAACAATTAGCATTAAAACTTGCATTCTGATACATTACATTACGCAACACAGGATGAGCAATGTGTTAAGTTTTGATTTTCTTCATCATAGTACCACCATGTATAGCGTTCTTAACTTACTATCTATCTAAACATTGAATGCCATATAATTAAAAATTAGAAAACAACAATTTCACATCTAAGATCTAATCGCCTATCCTCTTATAAACCGAGTAATGAATTCACTGATTGACTAACTTACCTCATCAAAATTGATCATATAACTAATAATATAGCCTCATACGAAAAATCCTAATGCTTTGCTCTGTCCAGCAATATAAGCTATTGATTACATTGTAAATAATTACATTCTAAATATAAGCTATGTATATGAAGTTTTTTTTTTCTTACCCGAACCATGGGATTAACACGATTGGTGGTAAACTCAGCATCAAGATTCTTATAGATGGCCACAATTTTCTCCATGAAAGGGGTAGGCTTTACCTCTACACAAAACACCAATCCAGTAAGCAGTTACAAAAAAAATATACAAAAATTAAAACTGATTTGTGATAGATGGGCACAATGTCAGCATATCAAAGCATATTCAGATCGACAAATACACGATTATTCGAAAGCAATAGAATTAAATAGAAAAACAGTAAACATCAATTTGAATAGACCTAAATATATACAATTAGGTGTAATTGAAACATACAATCTATAAAAAAAAACAAAATTCAACATTCAATGATCTATACATAAACATCATTAGCCATAAATAAAATCATTAAAAACAATTGATTAAAACAATTAACTGAATAAAACAATATATTCGTAAAACAATTGTATAAAAATGCATAATAAATCATTCAAACATATATATTAAAACCAGTGAATCAAATCAAATCAATTTAACAAAATCAAAACCATAAAAAAAAACTTACAATCGCCCCCAAAAATTAGGTTTGGTGTGTGTGTTTTTTCGTGAATTGAATGACATTAATGAGTTACCAAATAGGATTCTTCTCAGTTTGTAGAAAATGAGATGCAGCATATGGCTTGTACGCAACTAATCCCAATCCAATAGGAGTGACGACACGTATGAAAATTTAATGAGTGGGCTGCTTTAGTGGGCTTGTACTTTATTCACGTTTATTAGATTATATATATATATATATATATATATATATATATATATATATATATATATATATATATATATATATATATATATATATATATATATTAGTAATCATGGTTTCTAATTATTTCACGAGATTTGAATCAATTGTTACATACACTCAAATAAAGTAAAGTTTTTTTTTCTAGAAAAAGATTGATGTAACCACTTTAAAGTTACCTGCGCAAAATACGAATTGAACTTGAAAACTCACAAGCTACCATTGAGTTTTTTTGTCGTATTCACTTTTGTACAAAATAAAAACAAGTCTGAGTTGCATTAATCATATCTCTTGTAATAAAGAGAGATAAATTAATAAAAAGAAAACATGGATGCTTCTATTAGATAATATCATAATAAATAAGCTCAATTCCGTTTATTGGTTTAGGGTTTATAAGATTACCTATATATTGTGGCCCAATGAAAATCATAACATACAGGATTTCATTATCTAGCATGGTATCAGAGAAAAATACCGATCCTAACCTAAACCACCATTAAACCCTATCCCAACCTGCTACTGCCGCCATATTCATTGCTATTTTTTTCTTTTCCACGTTTGCTTTTTTACCTGCTCAATCACATAGCCATACAATCTTGTCATAGCATCATGACAAAAAAAACACACAATCATTGCGTGTGTCACAGCCAGCTCAGAATCATACTCATTGCGTCATTGTACAATCCACGACTGACCAACCCCCTATGGCTCCTTATGCGTCTAACATATGTTTTGAAGACCAACCTGTTTGTGGGCTTAGGGTTTATTTATCATCTAATAGCTTAAATTACGAGTATGTGTATCTTCTATAATGCAAATATATATATATATATATATATATATATATATATATATATATATATATATATATATATATATATTGGAATAATGATTTTTCTTGATTTTCAATTAAACAATAATTACAATATATAATCTCATACGATTATTTTAGATACAAGTGTGCACGGGGTAATCCTATAGGAAACTTACCAAACCCATGAAGGTATGAATATACACGTCTAACACACGTTTGCAATTTGAGCGGGAGAAAATCGAACGCTCAAACTGATACGATACTCCTCAAATAGAGGCGATGACAATCCTTTAGTGAAGGTGTTCACATGTTGATAACGCGAATGTACATGCAGAACATGAACCTAACCACGAGCAACCATGTCGAGCGCAAAATGAATATCAATCTCAATGTGCTTCGTCCACTGATGTTGAACAGGATTAGCTGTCAAATATATAGCACTAACATTGTCACAATAGACAATTGTGCAGAATGTAGAGGCGAATGTAGCTCATGTAGCAAATCATGAAGCCAAGCAGTCCCAACAATGACATTTGCAACTTCTATGTATTTCGCCTTAGCACTGGAGCAAGAGAGAGTGTTGTTAGTGCAAATATTACGATGTTTAATCTATACAGTCTCGTTTGTTTTGATTGATGACAAACGTATAACTTGATACATAACGTAAAATGTACAAGTTACTTGTAATCATATTTTGTCTCAACATACATTCAACACATCTCGATGTCTCGAGTCCTCGTATGCTACAACACAGGTTCGTACATGTTTGTTATGTGGCATTATGATCAAACCCATTGACCAACCATTTAGAATGTTTAAAATACTTTTAGAGTCTTTAAGTATTTTAGGTGTCAAAGTACATTTTAGGTGTTAAATATAATAAGTGCCACATTAGGTGTCTAGATAATATTAGTAAGTTTACAATCTATAAAAATGCGTCTTATAGCAACATAAGTACATAAAACATTTTTACTAACTTACTAAATATCATATAGCAAGTTAATACATTTTCTAGTAACTTTAAAAGTTTATTTTCATATACATTTTAATCTAAAATGAAATATACATGTCTTGTCTTGTCAACATTGACTTTGGAAGATCTTGTATAGATTGTCATTCGCATCATGCACATGTCTTGTCAAATTTGACTCTTGCATATAAATAGTAGCCCATGGTTTATGTCTTTGTTAGTTTTGGAAAGTGGTTTTGGAAAACCAGTTTACTTGTTTGCCTATAAATAGTAGCCCATGGTTTGCTTATTAGGTTGATGAACTTGAACATACATTCATTCTATCATTTTACACACATTTAGATCATTAGGTAACAATGTAATAACTTACCTAGATCACCCTCATCACATGATCATAATGCTTCTAACATTCATCTTTGTTGTAAGCATATGATACTTCTTGATCCACCAAAGAAAGCTTGGAGATCTTGTCATCATCCTCCACCAAAGCATATCAACATATAAAGATTCAAATGCACTTGATATCCTTAATGATTGAAGACTTCCGATCAATGGAAGTTCATATATAGATTAGGCATTTATAACCATTGGACATTTTTGTCATGGATCATTATAAACATCATTACATAACAATCTATTCATCTAACTAGAATAGATGGTTTATGTGTTTGTGCCATAAAACACAAAGTTTCTATGTTGGGCCACAAAACATAGCGGGAGTGGTTGTACCCTTTGAATAGAACTCGACATCTAGCTTAGTGTCGGAAATATTGTATAGGCGACGTTAGGAGTGGTTGTACCTTTGTAAAAGAACCCAGTATTTAGCTTTGTACCGGATAAAGTATAAGCGACGATTGTAAGGTTTTCTCCGCTGAGAAGGGAGCTTGTTGATATAGTGAAGTAACTCTCGAGTTGGGTACTCGAGGAGTGGAGTAAGGCGGAGAGGAGATCCGTGACCGAACCACTATAAATCCTCGTATTCGGTTTGCGCTTTCTTTTACTTATTGCTTTGCTTTTATACTTGCATTATATCATTGCGTATGGTGTGACTTGATGGTTATACTTGTGTGACAACTTGCTATATGCTTTATATTAGCCATAAGACTATTATTAGCATTTTACATATTATGGCAACCTTGATTGGAAATTTCATACAACAAGTTTAAAGTTTTTAAACGGTAGCGTATTCACCCCCCCCCCCCCTCTACGTTTTCACAATTGATTTCACAATTGGCATCAGAGCTTCGTAGCTCTTATTTTCAAAACAAGTGGTTTTTAAAATGGAGCACGATCCACGTATCAAATTACCATAGAAGCGGAATATAATATGAAAAATATTTCGCTAAGTATACTTAGAAATTTGTTGTTAAATATTACTTTATATAATGGCTTGAAGGTTTACTTGAAAAATAAAAGAGAAGATTTCTTAAAAGAATTTGTAAGTGTCTAATTATGTGCTTAAAGATAATTTACGAAAAATGCGTTTTTAAAAGAAGCGTTTGGGATAACTAGAAATTTAGTTGAATAATCACCTCCGTAAATGATTAGATAAGTTACATCAGTAGAAATGAAGTAAAATAAGTGTGTTGTATATTTGTTATCAAATCTAGTAAGTGCTACGTGTTTTCATTATGTCAAAATATGCGTTTTAGTGAATCTATCACAGATGCCGCGGAACCTTTCTCCTCAATGGACGGAACCCTCTAAAAGGTTCCTTGAAATCCGTCATTTTAGTATACAGTTTTTGTCCAACTTCAAAAATTCATAACTAATTAACCGTAAGTCCGTAGGAGTCGCGCCACCTATCAATTTGAAGGGAATTGTGTCTAATTTCTTCTAAAAATAATGTTATGGCCTAAATCTAATCTGAAGTCAAAAGAATAAACTAAATACTATAGTGTGTCTAAAATATTAAGTTTTGTTTTGACGTAGAAACTCAAACTTTTGAGTTAGGCAATTTAAGTTAGGTTCCTTTTAACAGTGATATAATTTCTTTTGAAACTAAAGAATTTGGTGATATTTGTATATATAAAGGAAACTAATCAAGCTTGGCATACATCGTCATATTTAAACGCAAAGTGACAAAAAGTATATTTCTTTTTATAATATGCTAAATGACTACTTGTTTTAGTTGTATGCATATATGTTTTTTGCTTATTGAAATTTGTGATTACACTTGTTTATTTGTGATTTATAAGTGTCAATCTTGCCATGATATTCATTTGCTTGTTTGCCAATTTCATGTTTATACACAATAGGATATTTGCTAGATTTTGTGTACTAAGTTGAAAATTTGTGTCTGTATTGCTTATTGATTTAGATATTCTTCTTTGCATATGTTATGTGATTATTTTGCATAATTCACTTTGGAATGCGAATTAAGTAATACTAATTAAGTATCTTGAAATATGGTCAAGTGTCTAAATGAGTCACTATATTTTTAAACATGTAGTATTCTTGTAAAAAGGTGTTTGGTATATATGCTTCTACATTGATGTTTAATGTATGTGTCTTGCTATAAGATAGAAACTTATCTTTGATTGATCATGTAAACTAACCGTATTATGTTCGGACGATAACACTTTGATGTTATCAATTTTTCGTATTTGGCTTAACTTTCATTTATGGTAAGTTCAGAATCCTCGGCTTGATCTATATGCTAACATGTGTTGGAATATGTGTTTTTGGTTTTAATCTATCACATTTAATTAGGTGCATATGTTCCAAGTAAAATTAGGAAATTTGAACTGGTTTCGGGAGTCGAAAAATGTCCATTGTTAAGGAGTGTTTGGCACAACTTGATTTGAACGATTTGGTAGTTAAAAAATGTGTTTCATGGATATATATGTACTTGTAGGATTATTTGGTTACTTTAGACGATGTTATGTACTAACCTGATATGCAGGTGGACAACATTTGTGATGTTGTCAAATTTTTATAATTTTCACTAAGTAGGGAAAATCAATAGCCACCCATCAAAGTTTATCGGTAAGAATGTTTCTATATTCATTTTTGTCATTTCCTAATCAGATATAGTCCTAAGTTTATGTTTTAGGAATTTTTGGAAAATTTGGAAATTGTCTCGACCTTTGTTTTACTGTTCTGTCTCGATTTCAGGCCTGGTGGATCTGGCGGAACCAAATTTAGGGTTCCGCCAGTGTATTTTCTGGGTACTCTAGAATTTGGCCCAACGGACCAGGCGAAACCAAAAACTGGGTTCCGCCTGCGTATTCGATTGGTTCCGCCAAGTGCCTATAGAAAATTTTTCATTTTTCTTATTTTCACATTTTCTCAAACTCTAAATCTTTTTCTTTAGTGAGAAACATCTTCCTTAGCCTTCATTAAACATAGTAGGACCATTCTTATTCATTAGAACCAATAAGAAACTACTTCCCGCCAAAAATTCAATTTAACAATAACAAACCCAAGGAGCCTTTCTGCATAAGGGAAGAAACCCTTTATTTGGTTCCTTGCAATCTGTGGGCCTTAACCACAAATGTTTTGTGATCATTACCCACGGTTACTACATTCTTCCATCTTTAACACATCCTTCATCCATTGGCTTCACTTATTTGGTGACTTGACAACTTCCTAACTAATTCGGACTCATTATTTGCAAAGATTACATAAAATATCAAAATCACAAGTCTAACTTATGACTACAGATATTGTCTTGTATCTACATATGTTACCTCACTTGGTTAACATGAAAATAATGTGTCATCCTTCGAGACGATAAGGATTTACATCGAGTCATAACTCACACTTAAGTAATAGATGTCTTGCTATCCTTGAATACTATCCAATCTCATCAAAGTAGGAATGACAACTTAAGTATTTCATCCGAAATATTCAAGCAAATCTGACTTACAATTGTAGTCATTAAAAGTCATATCCGAAAGAATCAACACTCATGCACTTTAACAACACATGTTAAAATACTTATCCTTTTACCTAAAGTACACTTGTAATTTCACCATCATCCCGTCACATTTACCCCTGTGATTTATCTCAGACCCTAAGTTTCAAATCATATCATACACTAGCTGTACCTACCTATGGATCACTAGAATTAGTCTCCATCCTTGTTGTTTTCAACATCCTTAAAACCTAGTACTCCCGTAGCACAGCATCACCACATCCCTATTTAGACACACTAGAAGACTTACCACCTAGATCAACCAATCCACCATCCTTACCATCATTTGAATCCGTTGAGTGCATTGCTCAAAAAGACCTTCGTCCATCACTCATACCAAATCAAATGCACATTGAACAAACTCAACCATACTTTCTCACCTATGAGTACTTAGATAATTCATTATCACTAGAACCTCCACTATCAAAATGAGCATTGCACTCCTGGTCATTTTTATCAATTTCCACTAAGTATAAGTAGCACAACTTATCAAAGTATTGGTAATACTTTGTCGTTGAACTTCTGCATAAAGTCTAGTTAAACCTTAAATTAACATCTTAACAACATATGTTAAAATGCAATCTCAAAGCCAACCTCATGTACCCCGAGCAACAATGACTCTTGAGGAGTATACATAAGAAACTCGAGTTAATTCCTTTTATCATCATCTAGTATAATCTTGAGACCAAGTATATTTAGGATAGCACTATCCGATTCAAACACTTTGGCTTCATACCTTCATCTAGAAAAACATGATGTTTTTGGAAAAACATTATAAACAAGTAATCATGAGTTTTTCATCTTGTTAAAAGGATAATGTATATCATATGCATCACTCTCTCCTTGCGACATGAACGGTTGTGTTACAAGAGATTTCATTATACCTCATCGAGTAAGTAAACATCTGCAAGTTCTGTGAACTAGAGCTTCCTCATCATCTTGTCATTCTTGTTTTCATAAGCATAATGACTTTATTCCACCTAATAATCTTACTTATTAAAAGACACTATATGTGTCTATTTCCTTTCAAGCGTTCATCATAACCAAACCTTGATCATAACCCAGTTCAAACCCTATGCCTATTCTACTCATCTCTAGAGCATACAAAAGATCTATTGAAGTTAGTAATTTCACTTAGACTCCTGTTCCAAAGAGCTTTCTTGAGAACGTTCTTAACTTATTCCATTATCACACACAAACACATCTCTTGGTCTTGGATGACAAAATCACTTGCGTAACACATACTTAAACTCAACATAAAAGATGTCCCCCTTTAGATAATTCAACCGTAGATTCCAAACACAAAGATTAAAATCTCTTGTAATACACATACATGTGTCGATTACATGTTATTTGTATGATATGATTGGACATCTTAACATAACCATGATAACTATTTGATTGATTCATGTGTAAACCTTAGTTATTTCTTTATGATGCCTCCATGCTTATATGTTTCGTGTTACTATGTATTAACATGATTTATATGATATTTTCATTCTTTATTTATATTATGTTTTGCATGATTAACATGTTACTTGTTAACTCATGATATGTCATTTTGATACATGATGTTTTAATATGATATTTATATATTTGAAAGCTTGTGTCTTTTGCTGTCATTTATTAGATCCATGCTTAGGATAGTCTATATAATACATGCTCCAAAATGTTATCATTTAAACATGGGTTGCATAAATTTTTCATCTTGTTTCTTTCGTGACTTTACACTATTTGTTTACTACGTGTGCACTTATAATTTGTCGAAGTAATTTTGGTATGATAAACATTTAGAAGTTGTTTTATCATACAAATTAATCACATAGATCGTTATATGCTTAAGTGTCTAAGCATAATAACAAAACAATTTTACAAGGAAAGTATTTCATATTATGTCATGCTCTTGCTTAATATGATTGTTTATGTTGATGCTATCTAGCCATGTGGTAACTTTATGTCTAGTAGTTGAATGTGCTGTCTGAATAAGATAATATCTTTAGATGTTTATCTTGTTGACATCTTTTCTCACTAACTGATGAGTGCTTAAACACTCATCATTTTTATCGTATCTGGACTGCCAAAACATCCAAAAACGCATCAAAATACATAATTTATTCCAAAAGTGTGTTTTATATGTTTTAGATGCAAAATGTTTGAAAACAAATGAAAAACGAACAAAGTTTGCACAATTGGCAGTTTCAGTCCCTCAAGTTTCAAAATTTGGCAAAACTAGTCCCTGGAAGTTTAAAACGAAAGAAAAGTCAACCCAAGGCAAAGAAAAGTCAAAAATTATCAAAATAAGTCCTTGGGTGATAAAGTTTGAGAAAATTACACTTTTACCCCTTAAAATCCAAAATTGACAAAAATGGTCCCTGGAATTTTGGAAATTGACAGATTTGGTCCCTGGTGGAATAATTTTGAATGAAAAATCATCTAGGGTCCTTGGAAAATCATAAATTGTCAAAAATGATCCTTTGGTGTGAGTTTGAGGAAATTACAACATTGGTCCCTCAAGTTTGGAAACTTGTCATTTATGGTCCCCGGGAATTTCAAAAGTGGAAAAATTACATTTATGGTCCATGGGAATTCAAAACTTGGCAAATTACACCCCTTGGGATATTTTGGAAACATACCATTTTCACCCCTCATGGTTCGGTAAATTACATGAATGGTCTTTGTGATTTAAAAGTTACCACACCAAATGGACCCTTGCTTTATTACCTAATCCAAAAAAAAAAAAAAACCAGCCAAGCCCACTTAAACCTTTTCAGCCCACCACACTTAAAAAATAACACCCCGTTTAACAAAACCCACAACCTCCATCTTTGACTTCGGTCAAACTCAACCCATCCTCACACCCCACTCAAACCTGCAAACACTGCCCCCCCTCATCATCACCCCTATGTTCACCTTCACCACACTCAATCCCCCTCCTCTCCTACACATCAAAACAATAGCTAAACTCCAAATTTTACACCACTGGCCTCAATAATCAAGGAAGCAGACAAATCCAAATTTGGCGCCAAAACATGTGAATGGTCAGGATTGAAGCCAGTGATCCAAGGGTCACAAGCTAAAGTGGGAAAAGCTCAGAGGGTCCAAGAAACCCTAAATTTCAGCTTTAAAAAGGGTCATTGTAGCAGTGATGAAGAGAGGTTTTTTTAGTTAGTTTTTATTTTGTAATTTCAATCTTTTTATTTATGTTTAATTACTTTTCAGTTAAGCTTAATTAAGTTATTTGTAATCTCAGTGTACTATTGAAATTTCAAAGTAATGAAATTCAAGTTTTAAAAAATTCTCAGCTTGTGAAATTCATGTTAGTCTAAAATTATCTCAAATGATTATTGTTACTGGTTGTTGATTTGGATGCAAATACCCACTCAGGCTCTCATATAAGCTTATTTAAGCTTATGGAAACTTTAAATTCAGTTTAGAAGTAAAAAAAAAAAAAAAAAAAAACACAAACAAATCAGTAAAAATAGAAAAAAAAAATATGAAGATGAAGCAAGGAGCAGAGTAAATCATGGATGGCTCTGGTTTAGAACCCTATGGGGGGGTGTTAGGAATAAGCTGTGAGTGCTTGTGGCACCACTGGTTAAGCTGGAATGCAGTTGTAAGACCTCTTTAAATTTCTTTTAACATACTTTGAATTTATAAGTTTCAGTAGGTGATTAAAGCTTGTTTCTGTGTCATTATTTGTGTTTTAGCTTAGTGTAAGTTTAAATCTCAGATTAGTTGTTTAGATTCTTAATTTACTTTGTACAACTCTTGAAAACTGATATAAAGGGGTGTTTGGATATGCTTATTTGCCTATGTTATTGTGTGTTTCTATGGTAGAAATTGTTTGGGCTATACTCCATTAAGTTATTTTAGGTCAAAGTAACCAGGAAAAACAACTCAATTAAATCCAAAAGTCAAAGTACCTCATGCTACCTCAATACAGTGCACTGTTGAGTTGTTTTGATCCCATGGTCTTTCATACTAGTATATAAGTATGATATGTAGTTTAATTTAGCTTAATTACAACTTAATACAACCTCTTAAATCAGTTGAGATCATTAGAATTTCAAAAAGGTCAACTTAGGTAAAAATTTCAAAAGTCAAAAGTTGCATACTCAGGTTTTTGTACAAAACTCAAACTGGTCTCTAGGATTCTTTGGTGAATGAAAATACAAGGTTTCTGTTGTTTTGAATTCCTTGTCAGTTTGTTTATCAATAGAAAAAAGAAAATTTGATTTTGAAAATCATTAGAAAGGGTGAAATCAAGTCCAAGGTTGGCTGTTGAGCCATCTGCTCCCCTGCACCCAGTTTTTACCATATTGACCCATTTTTCTTTGGACCCTATCTTGTTCAATGTTTGACCTTTTGTTGTGAACCTTGGTGTTTTGGGAACTTACTTAGGCTGTCTTGCTATAAGTAATTTTTGTTTTGCCTAAAGTTCTTATTTAATCATTTAAGTTTGCCCCTCAAAGTTGCCCCTAAGGAACTGTTTTGCTGATTCATTAGTGAAGCACTGAGCTTGTTAAATCCTAGGTTCAACCTTGTTGTTGTTGTTGTTGATATTTGTTAAATTTGTTGTTGTTTCTATCTGTTTAAATAAATTAAGCTGGTATATGCTTGTGATTGGTCATAAGAGTTTGCTTTTGAGCTTGTTTGATCACTGTGTATCATATTGAACCTCAGCCTGCTGGGGTAGTTTCCCAAGACCTAAACAACCTCAAAACTTGAGATTAATCTTTGGTCTTGGGCTTTTTGGGAAGCTCTCCTAGCAGCTTTTCAAGCTCCAAGCTTACTTTGACCCTTAAACCTGTGGACCCCACCTATTATTGGCCATAAACTTTGTCCCCTAAACTGCTTCAGTTAACAAATAATCAAGTGCTTATTTGACCTTTTTGGATTATTCAGGCCATTCCTTTGCTCATAAGTTGCTTATTATTGTTCATTGGACTCAGTGAAACCAAGTTTGATCAGTGTGGACCCCACACCTCACCATTTGAGCTAAAAACACTCCACAGTCAACAAAAGTCAACTGTGGGTGTAATAAGCACTTCAATTGCTTATTCCTTGGGTTAAAACAAAAGTGTCTTTGTTAAAAGTAGTTTTTTTTAGTTTATTATTAGTTTAGAAAAAGAAAAAAATCCAAAAAACCAATTTTAAAAATAGTGATAGCTTCTATTTAATAGGATTTATCAATTTAATTTTCTTTTTAATTTATTTCTAAGTAATATATCACTTTTATATTTTTAGAAATTATATTTTAGGTTAAAATAATTTTACAAATTTTTCCAGATTTTTATTTTGTATTTTAGTGGTATTTCTAATTAATTTTAGTTTAATTTAGTTTTAATTAATATTAATCAATTAAATAGCATAATTAGATTTTATATAGTATAACCTAGTTTTTATAATTTTTACAGCTTTTATTTTAGTTAAAACATTTTTATAAATTTTTCTAGAATTTTTACTGTTCATTTAATAGTTTTCATAATTTAAATAGTTTAATTAGATATTAATTAATAAATAGAATAATAATTAGTTAATTAGTTTAAAAATACATAAAATTAACTTTTTATAATTTTTTTAGAATTCCCATGATGGTTAATTAGGTTTACAAAATTTTTCTTAATTTTCTAAGTCTTTTTAGTATTTTTAATAATTCTAATTAGTTTAATTAATATTAATAATTAGTAATAATTAGTATTTAATTAATATTAAATAATTAAATAGTGTAAAAAGTAATTTTAATTTTCTAAAAAGTTTCTTTTATTATTAGGATTGTAAAAATGTGATTCTCACTTTTGTAAGTATTTTATTTTACCAAAACTCGCGTTTTATTTTGTACGTCTACGTTTTATTTAAACGTAACGTACGCGTTTTTAGGTTTTAAACGTTTCTGGTTTTTCTAACTTTCTCGTCTTATTCATATAGCTTATTTAAGCTATTCTCTTGTAGATTCCATAGCTCAATCACACACAAAACCCTTTTTCCATCCAAATTCACCCGATCAAATAACCGTTTGTTTACAATTCACACCTCGTCGGGACATAACGACCCGAGGAAACCCTATACTTCCACGGAGATTGATTCTAGGCCTTTGACTTTGTTGACCATTCACCTGGTCAATTTAGTTGACTGTTTGGAGCCAATCACTAACAAATTTGTTTTAGTGGATTGAGAACTAATCATTTGCCATCTCACTTCGTTCTAGCTTTTATATGCTCATCTCGCATAACTGTAATCCCTTCACTTGCATATAGTTTTAAAGCTAATAGGATTGAGTCTTAGAGATTTGAAATTTGTGTTTGGATATCTTTCAATCGACCTCTTTCCAAATCGCATTATTGCTTCCGCTTTCCAAAAATCACTTCCATCACTATTTAGCTATAACGATACTCTTATTCTCTCCACCTCCTATGAGAAAACCACATGCCTCGTCATGCGATCATCTCGCATTGATAGAGAAAAGCTACGTGACTTCATGGAGGAAGTTCTTTGTATGCTAACCAACATCCGCAAAAACATTACTAAGCTCATTGCTTTCATTAACCTTCAACCTCTTAAACACCTTATCGTCATTCTTTATAAAATGCATTACACAATATGTTGGATGTCCACTGATTAAGGCGGAGTGAAATTCATTCACATATTTGTATTTTGTCAAAATGTATTAAAGAACATCTACTCATGTTTCTTACAACCTAAAATACCAACACATAGGTACACACCATTTAGTTAAAATCGGTTCACAAAACCACAAGTGTTTCAAGCCTTTTTAACCCAACATCACTAGTTTGTACCAATATCTCATCAAGTGAAAAACACATCATGTGTTTGACAAAGTTCTTCATCTCCACAACCAACAATGAATGGAGTCTAGGATCTTTCTTAAACTAGGACTCCAAAACTTCATTGTCTAGAACACCATCATAGGATCTCATCCTTTTTCTTATCCAACACATATCATGCACGTCATTGTCAGTGCAAATGATTTATTAATCAAAACTGTCATTCCCATCACTTTCTCAACACATTGGTATAACCAACACTCTCCCTACACATAATGTCATTCTCATCCTCATATAAGTTCTTATATTCTTTATTTCTTTCTTTTGAAAATTTTGTTCCTAGGTGCTTATTGTCTTCACTTCTTTTTGTATCCATTCAAGCATATATTGTGGCACGATACATCATCTTTGGTAGATGATAATGTCGTTAAAGGTCATGTAGGTCTAAACCATGTTATTACTCTTTCATCCATTGTCTTTCGATATAGGTCATTCTTTATAAACGTATTTCGTTTTCATTAGTGTCAATAATAATCGATCAAATCATAACCCGTTGCCGTCATTGAATATCAATGTCCATTCACATTTTCTTTTTCTCTTAACATTACGTACGTAGTATTCCTTTATCCCTTAAGTTGTGAATTTTAGATTGCATAAGTCCATATGTTCAATCTTTATATTCGTTATAGCATTTTCTATACATACGAGTTTCTAATTCTCATAATAGTTGTCTACGTTATCACCACCACTTTCACTAATCATCACCACCATTGATTAGCAATAACTTTATCAATCTTAAGACATCTACCGAGTTATCACCACATGAATCCTACTAGTAAACTAACACCAACTCTAGCATCACTCACTTTAACTCTTAATATTTCAACTTCACTTCATATCTTTCTTCTAGGCATTATTTTGTAGTACTTTATCATATTATATTTGCCTTTTTCTTATGACTATAATTTTTATTTTTTAAGAATACACCTCATGAGATCTTTGATTTCATGGTTCTCCACTTTGAGTAGCTTACATCATTGATATATTGCACTAATCTTTTCATTGTAGGTTCATCATATATATAGTCGCATTGTTATATATCGCATATTCATTCTAGGACAAATATTGGCTTGCACTAACCTTTATTTTGTAGGATTCTTCATCCTTTCATCATATACGTTGGTACCCTAGCAACGGGGAGTATTGATTAGGGGGAGCTAATCATGCACTAACCTTTATTCTTTTTTAGCTTTCTTATTTCTTGTATCTTATATATTGGAACCCTTGCAATGGGGAGTATTGATCAAGGGGGAGCTACAATATAGGGGAGGCATGCACACATTCATTTTTATTCTCATTCTTCGACACACTTCTGTGTTTCAACAAAAAGAAGGAGAAAAGTCAACATAGTCCAACATCCATTTCATTCATCATGCATTTTTCACATAATTTTTATGTTGCACAACACTAACCTTGCTATAGGTTAAAGATCTAAATTTGATCCATGGATCCGCTAACAACCTAAAGGATGCAACAACCATACGGAAATTGGAGTAGAAGACTTAACTTCACTAGGGATGATGCAAGCTCGCCATTTCGGGGAGAAATGAAGTTTAAACTCTAAGGACACGCCCTTTTTGTTTCGACAAAAGGGGGAGAAGAGTGTAAATGGAGAAGGAAATATAGAAGATATTACGGATACAAGTAAGTAATACGGACACAAATAACTTTTTACATTTTATGTTCGTTTACATATTTTGTCATCATAAAAAAGGGGAAGATTGTTAGTGCAAATATTGCCATATTTAATCTATACAGTCTCGTTTGTTTTAATTGATGACAAACGTATAACTTGATACATAACTAAAATGTATAAGTTACTTATAATCATATTTTGTCTCAACATACATTCAACACCTCTCGACGTCTCGAGTCCTCGTATGCTACAACACAGGTTCGTACATGTTTGTTATGTGCCATTATGATCAAACCCCTTGACCAACCATTTAGAATGTTTAAAATACTTTTAGAGTCTTTAAGTATTTTAGGTGTCAAAGTACACTTTAGGTGTTAAATAGAATAAGTTCCACATTAGGTGTCTAGATAATATTAGTAAGTTTACAATGTATAAAAATGTGTCTTATAATAACATAAGTACATAAAACATTTTTAGTAACTTACTAAATATCATATACCAAGTTAATACATTTTATAGTAACTTTACAAGTTTACTTTCATATACATTTTAATCTAAAATGAAATATACATGTCTTGTCTTGTCAGCATTGACTTTGAAAGATCTTGTATACATTGTCATTTGCATCATGCACATGTCTTGTCAAATTTGACTCTTGCATATAAATAGTAGCCCATGGTTTATGTCTTTGTTAGTTTTGGAAAGTGGTTTTGGAAAACCACTTTACTTGTTTGCCTATAAATAGTAGCCCATGGTTTACTCATTAGGTTGATGAACTTGAACATACATTCACTCTATCATTTTATACACATTTAGATCATTAGGTAACAATGTAATAACTTACCTAGATCACCCTCATCACATGATCATAATGCTTCTAACATTCATCTTTGTTGTAAGCATATCATACTTCTTGATCCACCAAAGAAAGCTTAGAGATCTTGTCATCATCATCCACCAAAGCATATCAACATATGAGGATTCAAAGGCACTTGATATCCTCAATGATTGTAGACTTCCAATCAATGGAAGTTCATATATAGATTAGGCATTTATATCCATTGGACATTTATGTCATGGATCATTGTAAACATCATTGCATAACAATCTATTCATATAATTAGAATAGATGGTTTATGTGTTTGTACCATAAAACACAAGGTTTCTATGTTGGGCCACAAAACATAGCAGGAGTGGTTGTACCCTTGGAAAAGAACTCGACATCTAGCTTAGTGTCGGAAATATTGTATAGGCTGTTGAGGCAACATGATCAAGATCTCTTTATGTTTTAATGATGACAAATAAACCATCGAAACATATAAAATAACAAACGTTAGCAAAATTCCCCGGAGCCCATATCTGCTCCTGCCGCACTGCCCGCGCGTCAATGCGCGGGTGACGCGCCAGGCCACTATATAGCTTCGGGCGAAATTTGAAAGTTGGATTTCCCCTTTCCCGACAAATGTGGATCTTTCAATACATGTATGAATATGTGATGGCCTAATTGAGAACACTCGAAATGAGTTTTGGGATTAGAGAGATCCAACTTTTAAAGCACCCATTTACGGGAAAACCCCAACTCATGTTTTCTAACTATCGCCTCTAGCCAAGGCTTTTCTTAAACTTAGGGAGCTTATATACTTCAGGTAACATCATGTGAAAGCATCCATATGCTCATATCCCGTGCTTACGTCTTCTCTAATTACGTAACGGGTTTACTCCCTTATTGGTCAAACTAAGTCAAAGGTCTCTTTGCGTAAACGCATCCTTTCCCACTTGGGTTACGCTTTACATCATGGCAAAGCACTTAACTTGTTTGAACCAAGGTATTAGTTGAGAACTTCGAGTCGTGAAAAGTCACGAGATATGAACCTATGGATTCTCGACGTTGTGTTACTTAAACTTATAAGTAACCTATGATTTTCTCAACGCATAATCTTAATTGTCTAAACACTTTCTTCTTAATGACAATTAGATTATGTCTTAATTTCTTAATCTCATTTCTACAAAAGACAAATACCACCATATCCAATCATATCCAAATCATATATTTTCTTACACAATCTCTTACACTCTTACATATTCCCTTACACACTCTACATCTCAACCATCCATTCCCTTACAAAACTGATGAGGCAAAAAATGAACCACTTTTAAGGGGTCACTGAAGCCCGGAATTGAATTTATTTGATCAAATATTGCCCTAAATAGTTACTTTTGTGATTTTAGGTACTTTGGGAGTGAATTCTGGAAAAGGAAGCATTTTGGACGTTTTTGGAGCATAAAAGTGAAGAAAACGGCAAAGACTTAATTTTCCATGCTGAGAACAGTACCTGATGGCGTCAAGAGGAAAAATGTGACGGCGTCAGGAGTAAAATCCGTGATGACCCAGTGAAAACCTGAAGGCGTCAGGAGAAGGGCGTCAAGAGTATTTTTGGTGACGGCCTGCATAAGGAGTATACGTGACAGCGTCAAACCCAGATCTAGGCAGTCCGAGAAATTATTTGGCGGCGAGATGATGGCGTCAAACATTTATTCTTGATGCCGTCACCTCAGAAAAACTATATATACTTTTCTATTTTTCATTCATTAAAGAGGAACTTGTGTGGAGAATACTAGGGCCGAACTTGTGAAACCCTAGGTCGTTTTTTACAGTATTTTCAAGGGTTTTTACCCCTTGAAACCTTTCATGTTCAATTAAGATAAGTCCTCTTTCAATTCAATCAATATGTCTATGTGTTGTTTGAATATATCTTATGCTTTTCTTGATTTCAACATGCTAGGCTAGATCTATCTTGTGTTTGCTTAGATGTAATGAAACCTAGATGTTAATTATATGTTGATTACTTGTTTATAGTTGTAATGGATGAATGATTTCAATGTTAGGCTTAAGAAAACTGGCAGATCTCCATTGTGTAACATGCTTGAACGTCTTAGGAAACATGAACCGATGTGTACTAGGTTTTATTGGTTGTATTTAATGCATGAGCAAATTCTAATGATCCCATGTTAGGAGCTTCTTAGCCGGCTCGACATAGGAGTGAAGTAGGCGCTTATAGGATTGGGGAAGTAAGTACGCCACCCCATGAATGGTATTAAGGAATACAATCCGTCATCCACGCAACTGTAACAAGTAATTAACATGTAAAAGATATCTAGGGAGTAGTGAAACCTAAGTAAACACAATTCTCCCATATATTGCTCACACAACTAGTTTAATATAGTTTATTTTCATTTTTAGTATTTTATTTTGATTGCATCTTAGTAATTGGGTTAGTTGACTAGCAACTAATTCCGCCCAACTCCTTCAAAACCGAGATTTTTATTTGCTTTTATAAAAAATATAAAAATACAAAAAGAATCATCCCTCATCTCTAAACCTAGTCTTTAGGTATTCTGATCCTAGCGACATTATTCCTAGCTGAACGATCAATCCCCTGGTACTTGTCATTATACTATACTACATCAATCAGGTACACTGCCTGGTGGGGGTTGTAAGCTTCTCGAGATCCCTCGAGAGGTAAAGCCTGGTGCAATCCCTACGCTACCAAGTTTTTGGCGCCGCAGCCCGGGGAATAGTTATTGTCTAGGTTTGGATTTCTTTTTATTATGTCTACTTGCTAGATTCCTTTCTAGTAGGATTTAATTTTTATTTTTTAGGTTCTCTTTAGTCTATCTTATTTCTTTGTTTCCTTTGTTCGTAAACTATCTCGATGGATAACCATAACATTGATCGTTTGATTCCTGTTATTTGTGTTTTTCATCGTAGGATTTTCCAAATGCCCGCCCCAATCCCTTTAGTGGAAAATGAGAACCCACCTAACCTCTCGCCTAACCACCACTTTGACAATAATTTTGAGTTAGAGGAGTCTGACCATGATGATGACCATAGGGCTAGTCCTTTTTACTATTCAGACTCCGATGAGGATCTAGGTGATGGTGATGTGATTAATGAGGATAAGATGGAAGGTGAAGTGAACCCTCTTAGGTATGTCGACCCCAGAACAAGGATTGAGAGTGATAGCTCATTCAATATGCAATTTCCTTGTAAGATTGGACTTAGGAGCTTTAATGCCTACCTTAACTCATCTCTCCCAATGAACGTAATCTCGCGTAGTGAATATAATAAAATCATGGTAGATGAGTTAGAATACAAAGGAGATAATGTTATTGTAGGGCAATGTCATTGCATGTGTTTGTAGGGAGCTTTGTTTATCTTGTTGAGTTTATGGTTATGGAGAATCTAGGAGAATTTATTGATAGTAAGTTAACCCAAGTTGTGTTTGGAAAACCTTTCAAAAGGTTGATCAACCTTGATGAAAAACTTATGGAAGGGTTAATTACATTCTCGGATGGGGATGAAGATTTTGTCTACCAAATGCCTCGTGCACACCCTAGGTTCAAGAATTTTTCCATGGAGAAGTGTAGTAGGTATCCGCCCATAGAAATGCTAAGTGAGAATGATAAGAGAAAAAGGCTTAAATATACTCATGAAAAGAATAAAAGGTACTATCGCGGATGTTTAGAGTTAGGAGATGATTATAAGAAAGATGAGGAGACTATTAGATGGCTCACGCTTAGTTATGTGAGCATAAGCGACACACGATAACCCATGACCTTGAGTCTAGCTACAAGACTCGTAAATAAAGAAAAGCGCTTCTTGGGAGGCAACCCATGTTTTGTGTGATTTTTATTTTTGTTTGATTGTTATTTGTTTCCGTATGCATGCTTTATTTTTATAGTTGGTAGATCATGTTTCAAAACTAAAAAAAGTGAAAATACTTTATTTTGTTGTTTGGCTTAGTCTTAACTTCATCCAAAGGTATTTCGCAAAAAGATAAGTGTAAGGGGAAACCCCAAATATGTTTTTAAGAAACGAAACCGATCATGATTCTCCACGATATTAAGTGAACATGTATACTCGTATTTGTTAGAGTCAAATGCTTGTATCGAGTCATAATGATGTTTTGCAGGATTTTCCAGGAAGTGGGACAAAGTTTTTCCAGAAATTTTCCGGAAACTTAACATAAGAATTTCTGCAGGTCACTTCTGACGGCGTCACAAGTTTCCTCTTGACGGCGTCACGTGTAAAATTCTGGAAATTTTCCCAGTTTTGTTTTTCTAACGGAGTCTTAAAGTTTTTGTTGAATCATTAGTTTTATAATCTCCAGGAAATCTGCAAACATCATTCCACAAGCATTATATCTTATTTTGTTTTCTAGGATTTATTAGCATATATAGATTGCCACCGATTTTATGCGAGGTTGCCTTGTCTGTTTTCTCAGGTTTTACAGGTTATGTATGACAAGAAGATGATTTATATTCTGGAAGGGAAGCTTTGATTGTTCATTTTCTTGGAGGAAGATCTAACCTGGCCACCTTATTATCCATACCGAGCGAATCATGGGAGTATTTGATTTCATTCTTTTTACTTATTTCATTTTTACATTCTTTACTTGAACATTGGGGACAATGTTCATCCTAAGTGTAAGGGGAGGGTAAAATGATGATACCTTACAGATACACTTTCGCTTGAGTTTGTTTTGTTTGATAGTAGATGTGTAATAAAACTATGAGAAATACTTGTTAGTGTAATTTTAGCGCCAAATTTAAATTTTTTTACAACATTTAGGAGTGAAACTTTAGCCATAGCAAGCGTCTCATGGATAGGAGATTGTATGACTAGCACAAAACCGTACCATTCAGAAAAATTTTTCACCCAAATATGTGAGGTTCGCCTTTAGATTTGATAGGAAAAGCTAGAGGTGGCAAAACGGGCGGACCGGGCGGGCACGGGCTATGGGCTAAACGGACTACGGGCTAAACGGACTATGGGCTAAACGGGCGCGGGCCAAACAGGCGCATGTTATACGAATCATCTTAAAAAAGACCTAAAACAACAAAAAAAAATTCCTCAAATGTAACATCTCATTTATATTTAAGTAACTAAATATATTATATTCATAAGTTTTTCATTAAAAACAATTTAATACGAGAGAAAAACATGTGCCCATTTTGCCCATTTAATTTCTAAATGGGCAATATATGCCCATTTCAAAAAAAAAGAGGGGGACTAAATGTACCCAAATCTTTTAAAAATTTACCCATTTAGCCCATTTTTTTGATTTTGGGCACAAATTGCCACCTCTAGGAAAAACATTTACTATTAGTGCTTATGAGTGTATCGGTAACATTTAGATTCTAGAATTTGCGTCAGTGATGCATCCCGAGACCACTAGTAAGACTACATTCATGTAGTAGGATTTACTACATGATAAGAGGCATTAGGATCACCCTTGTGTTAAAGCCGTATCATAATTACTTGACCATTTAAGTCATATTACTTGGCTAGTTAAGTCAACTAATTTTTCCCACACCCTTAGCGTTGTACTCATTTTTAGTACACGAAACCCCTAGTACACCCCTTCGAGCCTATCTTTTCGTTTCTAACTTTAAGCATTTTACTTAAAGGAAGAATTTGTTACACCCCACATAAATGTACACCCAAATCGCCTTAGCCTTCCGTGTATGCACTCATCTTTAGTGCATTATTGTTATATGTTTAAACCCTTAGTTAATTATCTAATTGATTACATGGTTGCTAAGTCGAGTCATATCCTTGTACATATTGTTTTGGTATGATTGGGACTCATGGGTAAAGTACTTATTTTATGGAGTAATGGGGAAGAACATCATTTATTACCCCCATATGTACGTTAATCTTAAAAGTACTCCAAGTGTTTTGATTATCTTAATTCGAGTCATTAGATTAGTTTATTGTAAAGTATGCAAAAATTCAAGTGTAAGGGGAATTTACATTCCCTATGATGTATTATTTTGGATGGTAGGGTAAGAATGTATGAAAAAAAAATCGAAAAAAAGAAAAAAAAAATAGAAATAGAAAAGAGAAAAAACATACAGACTACCATCCCTTTTCATTCTATGTTCATTTTATATTTTTGTTATTTTTCATTTATTAGCTTAAGTCGAGTCTAGTCTTGGCTTAGCAACGCCACAATGTACATGTAATTGACCAAGATGATTAACTCACCACCAGTAAAGACTGCTTATATCCAACAAAACCGTATATTCCATATCCCTACACCCAACATTACAACCCTTTAAAAGACCTCTTTGATAGTTTATCCTAGGTGCTTACGCCATGTGGTGGAGGTTTGATCCTTTCCCAAGCCTATGGTAATCTATTTTGCTATGACAGGTAGTGAGAGATATTTTCCATTTCCATATTGTGATATTACTTTATTACACCCGAGAGATGTGAGTATCTAAACACTATTTGTGAGGTGCTAGTAAATGACCTCCGTGCTTGTCTTTGGTCTTTAGTGGAGCGATTATTTGTTGTATTTTGATTAGAATAAAAGCGCATTTGCTTGAGGACAAGCAAATCTCAAGTGTAAGGGTATATGATGAGGCGAAAAATGAGGGGTCATTTAAGCCCAGAATTGAATTTATCTGATCAAATATTTCCCTAAATCGTTCCTTTTGTGATTTTAGGTACTTTGGGAGTGAATTCTGGAAAAGAAAGCATTTTGGACGTTTTTGGAGCATAAAAGTGAAGAAAATGGCAAAGACTTAATTTTCCATGCTGAGAACAGTACGTGACGGTGTCAAAAGGAAAAATGTGACGGCGTCAGGAGTAAAATCCGTGACGACCGAGTGAAAACCTGAAGGCGTCAAGAGAAGGGCGTCAAGAGTATTTTTGGTGACGGCCTGCATAAGGAGTAAACGTGACGGCGTCAAACCCAGATCTAGGCAATCCGAGAAATTATTTGGCGGCGAGATGACGGCGTCAAATATTTGTTCTTGACGCCGTCACCTTAGAAAAACTATATATACTTTTCTATTTTACATTCATTAAAGAGGAACTTGTGTGGAGAATACTGGGGCCGAACTTGTGAAACCCTAGGTCATTTTTTTACAGTATTTTCAAGGTTTTTACCCCTTGAAACCTTTCATGTTCAATTAAGATAAGTCCTCTTTCAATTCAATCAATATTTCTATGTGTTTTTTGAATATATCTTATGCTTGTCTTGATTTCAACATGCTAGGCTAGATCTATCTTGTGTTTGCTTAGATGTAATGAAACCTAGATGTTAATTATATGTTGATTACTTGTTTATAGTTGTAATGGATGAATGATTTCAATGTTAGGCTTAAGAAAACTGGCAGATCTCCATTGTGTAACATGCTTGAATGTCTTAGGAAACATGAACCGATGTGTACTAGGTTTTATTGGTTGTATTTAATGCATGAGGAAATTCTAATGATCCCATGTTAGGAGCTTCTTAGCCGGCTCGACATAGGAGTGAAGTAGGCGCTTATAGGATTGGGGAAGTAAGTACGCCACCCTATGAATGGTATTAAGGATTACAATCCGTCATCCACGCAACTGTAACAAGTAATTAACATGTAAAAGATATCTAGGGAGTAGTGAAACCTAAGTAAACACAATTCTCCCATATATTGCTCACACCACTAGTTTAATATAGTTTATTTTCATTTTTAATATTTTATTTTGATTGCATCTTAGTAATTGGGTTAGTTGACTAGCAACTAATTCCGCACAACTCCTTCAAAACCGAGATTTTTATTTGCTTTCATAAAAAATATAAAAATACAAAAAGAATTATCCCTCATCTCTAGACCTAGTCTTTAGGTTTTCTAATCCTAGTGACACATTCCTAGTTGAACGATCAATCCCCCGGTACTTGTCATTATACTATACTACATCGATCAGATACACTGCCTGGTGGGGGTTGTAAGCTTCTCTAGATCCCTCGAGAGGTAAAGCCTGGTGCAATCCCTACGCTACCAAACACATCTTAACCCTCCATATTCATCACATAGGAATTATTTGAAAACCAAAGGAGGCTCCCTTTGATCTCCACCATCCAATTCAAACTAGAAAATGTCTCAACCATCCATACACTCTCCTCTCTATACCATCACATGTGTTTAATCCAAGCCATCTATTTCAAACCAAAACCATCTCAACCATTGATTCACCCTTTCCCCCCCAAGCAAAGCATATTCCTTTGGAATATCCCTTCTTAATCCAAACATAGGCTCCCTTTGATCCTAGCCATCTGTTTCAAATAAACACATCTCAACCCTCCATTTTCCCCACATGCCAATTATTTGAAATCCAAACATAGGCTCCTTTGATCTCAGCCATCAAATTCAAACCATCTCATCTCAACCATCCATCCTACACTTTCCCCCCAAGGATAGAATATACCTTGGCATATTCTTTTTCTCTTTTCTATGCCATGTGAGGAATAACATTTTTACCCCTTCCAAATTACCCTATCTACACTTTATACCCTTGGTAATTTGTTTTCTCTTTAAACACTTCACAAATGTTATTAAAATTGGCTATTTGAGTTGGTAAACCTTAGATTGATTAATGTTAAGGTTTAGTGTGAAGTACAATTGGGGGTTTATCAAGGATAGGTATTTATAAGATCCAACACCCAACATTTGGGAAATTGTTACAGAAGCCTGGCGCGCTGCTCGCGCATTGATGCGCGTGTGACGCGTCGGCCTCGATAAAATTTCCCAAGTTTGGGATCTTGGCCTATAAATACATACCTTGCCTCTTGTATTCCTCAACCCCCTGCCATTACTCTTTCTCTCTACATTCTTTCACTCTAAACACTCTCAAATCTCTCTATCTCTAATCTTGTGTTCTTGATTATCACTCTAACATCTTTGAAAGAACACATCTACTTGCAAGAGAAAAATCACAAGAACCTAATCCACTCTTGTGATTGTGTCGAGGGTCTTCTTCTTATACCCTTTCTATTACAATCGAGTCTCTAGGTTAGGTTAGGGCTTGGTTGAACAAACATTTATTCATTCATTCAATTGTTTGTAAAGGAAGTCTTGTGTCTTGGTGACCAAACCTAGATCATTGGGGATCTAGTTGGGGTTTGGTACTTCCGGTGGGAAGTTTTGGTTCGTAGTGGTCTTGGTGACCCATAGTGTAAGTCGAATCACGAGATTCTTTAGGGTGGTTTCCGAGGTGCGGAATACCATTGGGGAGTAACTCCTTCTTTGTGAGCATCGATATTGGCGAATATCGGTGGAGTGAATTGTAACGGTTTGTAGTCCACCGAAAGGATTATACTAGTGGAATAGTATCGTGTCGTGGATTCGCAACTGGACGTACGGATGGTATAAACCCCCCATCCCGAACCAGTATATATCGTGGTGTCTCTTTACTCGCTTTATATACTTGTGTTTGTATTAGTGGTTGCTCTTGTTTAAACCACTTGGTGTTCTTCTTGGCTTAAAGTTTTTAAACATCTAAATAGCCGAAGAAACCGTATTCACCCCCCCCCCCCCCTCTACGGTTCTACATAAGCAATGTTAGGAGTGGTCGTACCTTTGTAAAAGAACCCGATATTTAGCTTTGTACCGGATAAAGTGTAAGTGACGATTGTAAGATTTTCTCCGCCGAGAAGGGAGCTTGTTGATCTAGTGAAGTAACTCTCGAGTTGGGTACTCGAGGAGTGGAGTAGGGCGGAGAGTAGATCCGTGACCGAACCACTATAAATCCTCGTGTTCGGTTTGCGCTTTCTTTTACTTTTTGCTTTGCTTTTATACTTGCATTATATCATTGCGTGTGGTGTGACTTGATTGTTATACTTGTGTGATAACTTGTTATATGCTTTATATTAGTCATAAGACTATTATAGCATTTTACATATTATGGCAAGCTTGATTGGAAATTTGATACAACAAGTTTGAAGTTTTTAAATGGTAATGTATCCCCCTCCCCTCTACGTTTTCACAATTGATTTCACAAGTGTGTTAATGTTTCACGGACCATGAAAGTATATTGTCCCCTGGAGCCCTACAGTGGCATGAAAGTCCCTCTAAATATATAAACTAGTTGTGGTTCTTAATAATTTCTTATATTGTCATAAAATCAAACTTGATTTTAGTTATGCTGGTTGATTTTTGTTTTAGGGTTTTTGTTGATAATGGTAATTAGGGTTTATAACAATTGTAGTTAATTAGGGCTTGTATTGTTTTTATCAATAATTCAAATACTTGGATCTTATGATCTTTTAGGGCATCGATCTAGGGTTAGGTTTTACACCATAATTTTCTCCCGTGATAAAAACAAACAATACCTAATTAGTATTGGTATAATTGCAAAAACTTATGGTTTGTTGATTTGCTTTTCTTGTAATCGAGTTTTCTTGTTCTTCTTATTATGATCTGAGGTTTTAGATATTTTTGGTAAGATGCAAATCTTTCCAAAGATATACTAAAACAAAGATGAAAACTTTTGTTTCCAAACGGTGATCACAAGGAAACAAGATTACTTGATTAGCAAGAGAACTAATATGAGATAACTAAAAACCTAGCGGGGTCAATTTTATGTACAGCAGCCGGATGGGATCATAAAATTTGACATAGCATAAATCGGGGTGACCAAAACCGATGGTTTCCATAAACTGAGAGTCTTCCAGTTTAAGGTTGTTTGGAATATTTGATTACAAATATGGAAAATAGGGCTGCAATATTTTAAGCATAATTGGGGTTTCAGGAAATCTAATATTTTTTTTATTAAAAAGGTCACAATAAATTTTTATAAAAACTTTATGACTTAGGGTTCCTTGTTACATAAGTCACATGCTTTCAAAATCTTAAAAGGAAACACTAATTAGGGTTTATGAAATTTAAAAGGATAAAACTTTTCTGAAGTGACAATATGTAGCGATAAGGTAAGAACCGTCATTCCTGAAAAATGACAAGTGTGGTAAATCTCATGGTTTGCATGTACTTTAGGATGAGCTAGGTATACGGTGCATGTGTATATGTAGTATGTCATAGCAAATTATAGCTTAATTAATTTCACCTGCAAGTTTATTAAGTACTTCCCTGCTTTATAAATATTAATCATGCATGACACGAGCCTTGAGCCAAAGACCTAAAATATAAACTGCGTGATTGTGATGTAGTTTAAATAAAGTTTATAATTTTAACTGTTTTTGGGTTTAAGGGTAGGTAATTTTATTTTAAAAGTTAAATATTCTTTTAAATGGATAAAATACTATAAATGTAATGACATAAGATGATCCTAAAGAGTAGTAAAATCAGAAAAGGTAGTGGGAGCACTGAGGAGTGACATTCCACAATGGTTAAGGGAATATCACCAGCAAAATACATAACTTAAATTTACTATCTAAAACTTGTGTCATACCCTTAGGTTGGACCTAAAGTTGATTCCCGAAGTGACTATCGGGGATTAACATTAATTAATGGTTCGACTGTGTCAAAGAGTTTTATTGTTGTCTGATATGCATGTAAAAATGGATAAATAATATGTCAACTAGTATTATTTATAAGACATAATAAAAGGGGGCGTCTCTGCTAAAGTCAAGAGAAAGGGGTGTACTTAAGCATCAGGTCTCTGACAGTGAGTTCATGTAATAAAATTGAGTAAGTCTATGAATTAGTCAACTCATTTAAAAAGTCCTGGGAAGTGTAAACCCGGGTTTAGACATCTTTTATTACAAAATGTTTTGTTTTCAAAATGTAACAAATCCTGGTGTGAATTCATGTATAATTCATACGTAAAACGACTTTCAGAATAAAATTGTTTTAATACTGGATATAAAAAGATAAGACTGCTCAAACCGATGGGTTTAAGGTCTTGCCCTATGGTAATCTTAGACCGATGCGCCGTTCATATACCTGTCCATTGTCTACCGATTCCTTAATACACAAAACACATGGGTAAAGTATAACCCCCGTTTATAGTAAAGGTTTAGGTAAGACCAGGTCGTCCCAAGGGAGGAAATTGTTTCTCTTATCAGTGTCGGGTAACAAAATTATATTGCAATGATTGTCACTTATCACTAAAACCAGTTTTGTTGGATTTAAAATGTTTGAAAGTTTTACCAAGATAATTTAAAGATATGTTTGTCTAAGGCTAAGCATATGAGATAAATTAACAAGCAAATGTAAGACAAGAGTACACAGACAAAGCATAAGAGTGATGCATGACGGGTAATCATGATAACTATTATATCTACTCGACATAAAAAGGAATCCTTTCGGTCTTTAATCCTTAATACGTAAAGTGAATAAAGTATGGTCGGTGTATGAAGTATAAAGTATGTATTTCCTCTAATCAAGTCGTTAGACGTGAGATTAGTCCTTAAACATTTCATAATCCAGGTTACGATTATTTTACTATCCAATTGCATATCAATGATTTGTCATAGACAGATGATTCATAATATAATCAATACAATTGCATCTTTTGACCTTTTGGCAATCGTAATGACCAATCAAGACAAGTGATAAGAGACTAAACAATGAAATATCAAATACATATTCCATAGATTTAGAATTAATCTAACATTATCTGTTAGGATCATATTTTATTTATAGAAAGTGTCGGTCATTAATATTATGTAATAGGTTGCATTAGAATATAATTATGATGAAGTTTTAATAATGTTTTCATGTTTTTATAAAGTCTAAGGGCTAGTTATGTAATATGGTCAAAGATATGTGAAGCCCTAGACTGCTAGTATAAATACTCATGTAATACCTCATTTGAGAGGTTGGTTTTCTTAGTAATAACAAGGCTTTTTATTTATACACACTAGAGTTCCCTCCCACTCTCTTTCTCTACTTACTTTCTCTCTCTAGATTTAGGCAAGATTCATAAGTGATTAAGGTTGTTCTATGGTCCTACAAGTGGTATCAATCGCCTAGGGATAATTTTAGGTTGTTTTAGATCTTTTTTTGGGTGAAAAATCGGATTTTTAAGGATTTGGGTACTGTTCATCGGCGTCTTTGCGAGTTAGATAGTTTCTATCGAGTTAGGACTTTCTGGCTATCGAGTTAGATAGTTTTAGTGAGTTAGAGAATTTCTGGCTATCGAGTTAAGTTACTATTTTGGCGAGTTAGCCATTTCCTTATCGTTTATCGAGTAAGGTTTTTAGTATTTAATACCTAGGGGAAACTATACTCACTTCAATTCAGTTTACCGAGTTAGCAATTCTTAGTTTATCGAGTTAAGAGTTTCAAGTTTCAAGTTTCAAGCATTAACGAGTTACAAAACATCTTACCGAGTTACAAAACATCTTACCGAGTTAACTAGTCTGCTAGCTATATCGAGTTACTAAACCAAAGAGTTACCGAGTTAAGTACTCAAGACAGTTTTTACCGAGTTAAGTTTTCTGTAACCTTACCAAGTTAGAGACCTTATCAAGTTACCGAGTTAAAGACCTTATCAAGTTATCAAGTTACCGAGTTAGAGACCTTACCGAGTTAGTAAAAAAAAAGTTTTTTGGCGGGAAAATTTGAGTAAAAATTAATTTTTACAGGAAACTAAAGGTTTAATTTTTACGCGAGATTCAAATTTTGATACAACGTTGAAATTTTTGACCAAAAATTCAAATTTTTTCGGTAAAATTTGGCGTCAAAATTTTTAAAACTCAAATTTTTCTGGTAACCTTAGAATTACATTTCATAGTGATTTTCAAATTTTGGGAAAGGAAATTTTCAAATTCAATTTTTGGAGGAAAAATACGAAATCACTGAGATCAACCGAGAACGAATTTTCAACTTCACCAAAACATCTAATCTACAACAACCTTTGTTATCTTTCAAAAGATACTCAGAACAACGTTTCACTTTGAATTCAAATCATGGCAACTCAACAAGACATTCATACTTTCGGTGCCGAAAATCGACCTCCAATGCTTGAAAAAGATGGATATCTTCCATGGACAAGCCGCATGCTTCGTTACATCAAAACAAAGACTGATGGTAAACTAAGGATCAAATCCATTGAAAATGTTCCATTTAAGCGAAGAGAAATTCAAGTTGAAGGCAATCTGAATGACACACCTCCTACTCAACCATTCATGTGTGACCAAACTGAAGAAGATTACACAGATGCAGACAGGAAGCAGATCGCCGCTGATGATATGGCAATGGATTTAATCCAACTTGGATTACCATGCGTGATCTTTGCTGCGGTCGACAGCTGTCAAACTGCTCATGATATGTGGGAACGTGTTAGAAAGATATGTCATGGAACAGAGATTGGACAACAAGACGTTGAGAACAAACTTCTAACTGAATAGGAGAACTTTACATCCACTAAAGGTGAACAGATTGAATCATACTAAACAAGGTTTTGCACTATGATGAATGAGTTAATCAGAAACAAGTTGACACCACGAACAATTGCAACAAACATAAAATTCATCAATAACCTTCCAGAAGAATGGGGTCGTTATGTTACAATTGTCAACCAAAAAAAGGATTTACATAAGGTGAATTATGATCAACTCTATGATTTTCTGTAGCAAAACCAAGCTGATGCTAATGAAGTAAGGAAAGAAAGATTGGCAAAGAATCATGATCCTCTCACATTAATTGCTACTACACCAACACCGTTTTCAGTGAACACACAACAACCATCATCATCTTCCACTCACAACTACATGCAACCATCATGCATTCAACAACCAACACCGGTCTACCCACAACAGTTCTACCCACAGCAACAACATGTTATTCAACAACAACAATACCCACGGTTCCAAGATCCATAATTCACTGACAATGATGAAGCTACTGCAGCCTTGACACAAGCGTTTGCTTTTCTGACAAAGGCATTCCAAGGACGTTATTCTACACCAACTAACAACAACCAAAGGATTTCATCGAACACTCGCAACAAGCAGATTGCTCTGCCGAGTTTCAATATGGGCAACGGAGGCCAAATGGTTGGAGTTTATGGGAATCAACAGGGATATGTTACTGGATTTCATATGGGTAATCAGAATATGCAAAATGCAGGTCAGTATGCAGGGAATCAGAATGCAGGTCTGTATGCAGGGAATCAGTATGGTCAGTATGCAGGGAATCAGATGGGTCAGTTTGTTGGAAATCATAGGGGTCAGAATGTTGGTAATCAGGCAATGGGTAATCAAAATAGGAATGTTGCAGCTCCAGTTGTTGGGAATCTGGGAAATGTGAATCAGGGTGATCCGGTAAAGTGTTTCAACTGCCAGGATGTAGGTCATATGGCAAGGAACTTTCTTACTAAGCCGAACAAAAGAGACCCAGCATACTTGTAGAAAGCATTGCTGTTGGCACAAAAGAATGAGGCAGGGTTTCAGTTGAACACAGAGGAGAATGATTTTATGGCTCTTATGGATGACATGGAAGACAGAGAGGATATCGATGCGAACTGCATATTCATGGCGAATCTTCAGGAAGCTAAGTATGACACGAATTCTGACACACTTCCTGTTTATGACACCAATGCACCATCTGAGGTATCCAACTTCAACATATGTCACAATAATGATATATTTGATATGTCTTCTCATGAGGAACAGCATTCTGAGAAGCTAGCATCTACTTATGATACATACCTGGACACGCCAAGTAGTAGTAATACTCCTTCAGCAACTTCAGATGTGAATTATAATGGAGACTTCGTTTCACAGCATGCTGAGAATGATGAGGAAACATGTGCTTTGTTTGAATCATTATTGAATAATTGACGTATTGAAATTGAGAATGTGAAAAAGGTCAATCGCGATGTTAAGGCCGCGAATGTTAAATTGACCGCTGAGCTTGAGAGTTACAAGGAAAACATTAAAGCTTTTGAGTTTCATAACAAAAGATTGTCTGAATTAGAAACTGGTTATCAAAATTCCGTTTCAAGGGAAAAACTTTTGCAAATCAAGTTTGATACACTTGATGTTAATTCTTTCAAGAAGATAAAAGCGTTAAACGCGGAAATTTCTGATTTGCAAAACCAACTCTCTAAACAAAAATCAGCTTATTCCAATCTTGAAAAAGAAAGGGATGAGTTGAAAAAGGAATTTGCAAAGAAAGAAGATAAACTTTTGGAAGAAATTGTAGAGTCAGAACACATGATTGCACATTTATAAGAATTAGTGGTTAAGTCGGGTCAGTCAAGTCAAACAATGAAAATGATTTCAAATCAAACTAATCCGATTTACCATACGAAACATAAAATGACTCTTGGTAACAACACCCCTTGTAATCTCAAGAAAGCTCAGGAAGAACAGAATGTTTTGTATAATGGTAATCTTATTTACACCAAACATGATCCTCCTGTCGTTCGGGATTCTGTTTATACGATGGAACTTGTCGAAGAGAGCATAACTAAAATGAAACAAAAGGATTTGAAACCCATTGATTACAACAAGTTGAACAAACTTTCGGGAATTACTTTTGTTCCACAAATAGAACCATCTGTGTTTTCCATAAAACGACCATTCGCTAAATTCTTTTCTAAAAAGATAGTTGTTTCCAAATCTCTTTAAAAAATGGAACAAATGTCTTCTAAGAACACTTTTAATACAAGTGAGGCTAGAGACATTCTTGATGACGTTTAAAAGAGAATTCAAGTACTTCAAAATATTGTTTTATCTAAAACTACTATCAGTATTAACGACTAGCATTCTAGTTTTCATATCGAACAGAAACAGGTGTTTGAAAACGAAATTACTATCCCACTGAATAACATCAGTGCGAGGGTAATCCATTTTGAAAACACTTTCTTAAAAGAAATGGCCGACTTTGTCAAGGACCACAAATCCCTGGTAAACGAAGCTAATGAAACTCGTGAAAACATGAATGTTTTGGAAAGGTTAAATGATTCTCTCTTTGAAGCAGTTCTGTCTACTGCTATAATGTCTATCATCATACAAACTTATTCGGTTCAAGACGATGAAAGACTGAGAGCTGAGACCTCCAAAATTGTTTCCAAATATGAAAATGCTCTTATAAAGCTTGAAAAAGAAAATGTGTCATGTTTTAAACAACTTGATCGGAAAAAAGAAGAATGCAAGTATGACAAACTGTCGTATGAGTGTGCCTTCAAGAACTTGAAAGAGCAAAATGATCTTTTGAAGGCTCAGCTTGAAAGTCAAAAAAGGAAGGGTGAGGAAATTAAGTTTACAAAACCATCGACTACGGAAAAATCAAATGTTTCAAAAACGGTTGAAAAACCAAAAATGTCAATTTCACGGTTTCCTCCAAAAGTCGATGAGAAAAAGAATTTGACAGAACCAGTCACTCCAACACCCTTGCCCAAGGAAAATGAATATGAAAAGATTGTTGATAAAAGTAAAGCATTTGTCGAAACACCAAAAGTGATAGCACCTGTCCTTTTTAGGATTAGTCCCACTAATGCGTCTGCCTCCGCATCTAAGACTTATGAGGGAAAAAAGGATAATTCTAAAGAGTCTAGTGATGCTAAAAAAGGACAAAAATATAAATCCTAATGCGTATGCCTCAACTTCTACAGGATTAGACAGCACTTCTAGGAGCAGCAGACTAAAGCCTAGGAGCAATACAAGGAACAATAGAGTCTCGCCTGCCTCTAAGAGTAGTTGCAAGAATAAAGTTGAAGAAGTAGAAGAACACCCTAAGAATTTATCGCTTTGTAATAAGAGACATGTTTCATCTGAATGTAATGTCGAGAGTACTGGTTCTAATGCATGTAATGACACTGTTTGTTTAATATGCAAGAAATGTTTAATTAATGATGTTCATGATGAATGTGTTTCTAAGAATGTGAATGTTACACCTGAATAGAAGAGCGTTTCGAAAGGTCCTAGTGCAAAATCTAGATTTGTTGGAAACCTAATTAAAAGAATTAGGAACACCACTAATAGTCGCACGCCTAGGAACTATCTTAAGCATTGTGTTTGGATTCCAACGGGTAGAGAATTTGTACTCAAGGATGGCTAATTAGAAATAGTTCAAGCTAAACAAGTAGCAACTATCTATGAGTGTGATTTGGATTGTACCCCTAACCCCATGGAACCAAATTCAAAACAGTTTCCAAATACAAATTCTTCTGTTATTGGCAGGTTATCGAAATATGTCTTTGGATCGTCGACTGGGGTTGCTCCAAGCACATGACCGGGAATTTAAAGCTGCTGATCAACTTCATCTGGAAATTCATGGGAACTGTACGCTTTGGAAATGATCATGTAGCAGCTATTCTGGGTTTTGGAGATCTTAAGTTTGGAAATTTTTTGATCACTCCAGTTTACTACGTCGAAGGATTGGGACACAACTTGTTTTCAGTTGGGCCGTTTTGTGATGCAGATTTAGAAGTTGCATTAAGGAGAAACACAGTTTTTATTAGAAATTTGGTTGGTGATGATCTCTTAACTGGTAATCGTGGTACAAACTTGTATGCTATCGACATCAACCAAATGGCTTCTACATCACCAATTTGTCTCATGACAAGAGCAACCGAAACAAAGTCCTGGCTGTACCATAGACGTTTATCCCATCTCAATTTTGACACCATCAACAAGTTAGCCAAACACAACATCGTGAACGGTCTTCCTAAGTTCAAATACACCAAGGATCATCTATGTCCATCATACGAACAAGGAAAAAGCAAAAGAGCATCATATAAACCTAAAACCATACCTAGTTCGGAAGCAAGGTTACATTTGTTGCACATGGACTTATGTGGCCCAATGAGAGTTGAAAGCATTAATGGGAAAAAGTATATTCTTGTTATCGTTGATGATTATTCAAGATATACATGGGTAAAGTTTTTGAGATCAAAAGACGAAGCACAAGGCACCATCATCACCTTTCTAAAGCGTATTCAAGGTTTACTTCAAGCTCCAGTAAGGATTGTAAGAACAGATAATTGCACAGAATTCACAAATCATGAGTTAAGACCTATTTTGAAGATGTTGGAATCACTCACCAAACATCAGTTGTTAGAACTCCACAGCAGAATGGGGTAGTTGAAAGAAGAAACCGAACTCTTGTGGAAGTTGCTCGCACAATGCTAATTTATTCTAGTGCACCACTATTCTTATGGACTGATGCTATTGCCACTGCTTGTTTTACTCAAAACCGATCCCTAATCCATCCAAGATTCAATAAAACCCCATATGAGCTTGTGAACAACAAGAAACCTGACATCTCTTACCTTCACGTGTTTGGCGCCTTGTGCTATCCGACGAACGACAGATAAGATCTAAGGAAGCTGAAAGCTAAGGGTGATATTGGAATCTTCATTGGATATTCAGAAAACTCGAGGGCATTCAGGGTGTATAATAGAAGAACAAAAAGGATAATGGAGACGATGAATGTGAAGTTTGACGAGATTTCAAAAATGGCTTCTGAGAGACTCGCTCTAGAACCCATGCTTAATCTGATGGCTTCTAATCAAACCAGATTAGGACCCGAACCAAACCCGCAGACTTCTGGGCACATTAGTTCAGGACTCGTGCCTCAAGGAGCTCAGTCAATAAACACTGAAAAACCTTCAGAACAAGAACTGGAAAATTTCTTCGAGTTAATGTTTGATGAATACTATGGTGGAACTTCGACAAATGCATCTCAACTACATTCCGATGCACTCGCTTAAAATCATCTACCACCACCACAAGATGCATCTACAACAGTCGAAGCTGAAGCACCAACTCCATCAGCATCATCAACATCTACTCCAGCAACTCCAGTTATTGAAACTGATCTACCAAGAGTTGATGAGCAAAACCAAAACACAAATTTTCAAGAAGAACCTACAAATAATTCAAACGATGTTGCGTTAGAAGAAGAAGAAGTATTTGAAAACCCGTTTGCAACAGACTCTGCTGAATCTTCTTTAAGGTTACAAGAACCGACTAACACACATTCGTTAAACCCAAGGTACCCTTCTATGTTTCAATGGACAAAAGACCATCCAATAGAACAAGTTATTGGTGAACCTTCAAAGCCAGTTCAGACGAGGAGACAACTAGCCACCGATCTCAAAATGTGCATTTACATTTGCTCAATCAACCTCAAAGAACCTAAGAACATTCGGGAAGTAATGGCAGAAAACGCATGGATAGAAGCGATGCAGAAGGAAATTCTTCAATACCAGTTACATGATAGTTGGGAACTTGTTGAACGACCACTTGATAAACGAGTTCTTGATCTCAAGTGGTTATGGAAGAACAATTTGGATGAGGAAATGACTATAATTCGCAATAAATCTCGTCTTGTGGCTAAAGTTTATCCACAAGAAGAAGGGATAGATTTCAAAGAATCATTCGCACCTGTAGCTAGACTTGAAGCAGTCCGGATTTTCTTAGCCAATGCAGCTCACAAAAATATCACAGTCTATCAGATGGACATTAAGACTGCTTTCTTGAATGGAACTCTGAAAGAAGAAGTGTATGTGAGTCAACCAGAAGGATTCATCGACAAAGATCATCCAGACTACGTCTACAAGCTTAAGAAAGTCATTTATGGTTTAAAACAAGCTCCAAGAGCGTGGTATGACGAACTATCATCTTTCTTGCTCAAAAACAATTTCACCAAAGGAACGGTTGATGACACCTTGTTTACCAAAAAATTCAAAGATGACATTTTGATCGTTCAGATTTACGTGGACGACATTATTTTTGGATCAACCAATCCTAACCATTCAAAACATTTTGAAAATCTCATGAAAAGCAAATTTGAAATGTATATGACGGGGGAACTAAAATTCTTTCTTGGTTTACAAATACATCAATCCCCTCATGGTATTTTTATCAATCAAGCTAAATATACAATAGAGATTTTGAAAAAAAACATGAAATGGAAAATTGTGATTCTGTTGGTACACCAATGGTCACTTCACCAAAAATTGGTGCTGATTGTTTGGGAAACCCATCGATCCAAAAAAATGTCGGAGCATGATCGGTTCTCTCATGTACCTAACTGCTAGTCGACCCAATATTCAATTTGCTGTTTGTTTATTAGCACGGTTTCAGGCAAAGCCTACCGAACTTCACCTCAAAGAGGTTAAACGGATCTTTCGGTACCTACGAAGCACCATTAACAAGGGACTTTGGTATCTGAAGGATTCGGGGTTTAATCTAACAGCATTTTCAGATGCCGACCATGCCGGTGATCAAGTTACAGCAAAGAGTACATCAGGTGGAGCACAATTTTTGGGTGAAAAGCTAGTAAGTTGGTCGTCAAAGAAACATGATTGTACTGCACTATCAACCGCCGAAGCTGAGTATGTGTCTCTATCTGCGTGTTGTGCCCAAGTTCCTTGCATGCGGACACAGCTCATAGATTATGGCTTTACTTTTGACAGAATACCTATGTATTGTGACTCAAAAAGTGCCATAGCCATCTCGTGCAATCCCGTACATCACTCTAAGACGAAGCATATCAAAGTCCGCTACCATTTCATCAAAGAACACGTGGAAGAGGGTACTGTTGAATTATTTTTCGTTAAGACTGATTACCAACTCGACGATCTATTTACTAAAGCCCTTCTAAAAGAACGGTTTGACTATTTAGTTCGACGAATTTGCATGCGAAGCCTAACTCCTGAGGAGCTAGAACATCTTCTCGAATCTTACTGAAAAATATTTTCAAAATCGCTTCGCTGTAAATATTTTTGAAAAAACAAAATACAAAATTTGAAAAACCGACAAAAACAAATACAAAAATATAAAATCAAAAAATCCAAAAATATTCTTCTCGCGACATGTCTCTCGTATAAATCAATATTTTGTACGTGTCTAGAAATGTCTTTCAACAATGATACGAACATGTACAGATGCTTGAACGGGAGTTCTTTATATGTTTTTCTAAAACATGTCGTTTCTCAAAAAGTTTCTTCACAATGGCTTTCGTATACTTCAGTACGAAACCCAGACCCGAATGATGACTTCTGATTATTTCAAATCAAGGACTCGTGTTTTTCAGGGATGAAATCTTTTTCAAAAAGTTCGAGTCTAAACAAACGAAAAAGACTTCAAACAAAAACTTGTTTTCAAACAGAATTCTTGAGCACTTTTTCAAGATTGGTCAAACGATTTCTCAAAATCTTTCAAATGAGTGCTCAAGAAAACTCCCTCTAAACCCTTAATTGATTTTAAAATGAGCTATCATTAAGGGGGAGTACTAAAACAAGAATGTTCTGAATTCATGCAAAATGAAATCTGTCTATCTCTCCAAAAAGCTTTTTCTTAATCAGTTGATATAAAAAAATATCGCGATATGCTATTTTTGAGGGGGAGAAGACACGATCAAAATGTGATCAAAGATGTTTGAAGTTTGTAACTGAATCTCAGAAGAGCTCGACTCAGTAAGTACCAATGAATTGACGAAGCTTAAAATGTCAGTAATCGAAAAGACTTGTCCTGGACGGGTAATAATTTCAAGCTAGTCCAACTAGTGATGTAAGCGTGTCTCGAATAGGACTTGTCTGAGTAGAGTGTACCGTATCAAGAGACTTTCTTTGGACTTGACCAGAACGGGTAATAATTTCAAGCTAGTCTAACTAGTGATGTAAGCGTGTCTCGAATCGGTCATGTTCACTGAAAGTGGATCAATTCAAAAAGTGCAAACTCCTCACGCATGTGCAAATTTCTTAAAAATTCATGAGCACATGTGAAGGGGGAGTCCTTCAAAAGTCACAAAACTCTCAAAGTGGTAACAACAATGTGTTTTATTATCATAAACACTTTGAGAGATTTTCATAAATGGTTTCATGGCAATTATAGGATAGTCATGGAGTTATAAGGTGACTAAGGCTAGGAAAAAACCGTCCTATGATCCGCCAGAGCCTGAGGGATCTACCCAAGGACAAATCCAATAGATTAGAATTATAAGTCCTTAGGTATGATTGAAAAAAGGAGAAAATGAGAAAGGAGAAAGAAGGGGTTGAAGAATTAAAAAGAAAAACAATGAAAAAGGGTGAAAAGAAATAGCCCTCCAAATGTTCAACCTTAGGGCAGACACCAGGTTCAATTCGTATCCTATTGGTTGTTACTAAGGTGACACCGGTATTGAAGATAAATACGTCATGGACCCAGTGACGCACTGCACTTAACCTTTTAGCCACTCAAGTTCTCTTAAAAGAGCTTGTTTCATTCTCACGGGGAACCAGTGTAATCTATCGATCTGTTTCTTAGAGATGGTTGATATTGAAATAGGAGACCTCTCCCTAATCTCCGCATAGGAAACCAAATGTGCACTTATCGAGTCTAGAGCCCCGAGATTCATTAAAAGATCTCATAGGAACACATGATACTTCTACACTGGTTGTTCATCATTAAGGACGCCAGATGTAAAATTAAGAGTCATACGCATATCTTAGAAATCTGCCGAGAACATTTATGAGAGGATTTACTTATGAATTTTCTCAATGATTGAACGAAAATTCCTGCCAGGGTCAACATCAAGCAGCCCTGACAGTAGGTCACTTCGGTAATTCTTTATGAGTTACGCTTAGTGTTCGCGGTGGTTTCAAACGGTCTACAGTCGTGGAGTGATCCCCAGCGACTCACCCATTCGTTGAGCTACTTAGTAGGTCTCGTAAGCTCCCTCGGGAGTATCTGAAATGGGAACGGCCATGGTAAGGGTTAGAAGGAGTCGTCACACTATGTTGTTGACGATCTCTAATTCCTTATCTGTAAGTATAGGTTGATTTATTGCTAACTATTTACCTGCAGCTATACATCATCTCAATGGCGATGGATTCCACATGCTCATACATACTTCATGAAGTCAAAGAAAAGTTCTCACAAAGATCAAAGGATAACAACAGTCAAAGAAAGATTCTACACCAAAAAGAAGAATCTACAAAGTAAAGTGACAAAGATCAAAGTGAAAGAACGGGAACAACAAATGTATGTATGACAAAGACTAAAGACGTATGAGCATGTTGGAAAGGCGCATAACCATCAAAGACAAAGAAGTGATGAAAGGCAGATGACATCATTGGATCACTTCAACAACAATGAAGCATGATGAATTGGAACTATGATTCATCTAATGATTCTTAAGGACGTCAAGAGTTATGAATGTTAAAGTTTAAAGAAAAAGATGATGACGTCGCGCAACCTTCAATGACCAACACTTAGGGGGAGATTGTTAGGATCATATTTTATTTATAGAAAGTGTCGGTCATTAATATTATGTAATAGGGTGCATTAGAATATAATTATGATGAAGTTTTAATAATGTTTTGATGTTTTTATAAAGTCTAAGGGCTAGTTATGTAATATGATCAAAGTAGGGATGGGCATTTTGACCTGAATCCCGGAACCGAACCAGAACCGTACCGAAACGGTACCGTTCCCGATATACGGTACGGTACCGGGACTAAGAAATAAGGTGAAAAAAAATCGGGACCACTAATTCGGTACGGGACCGGTACCAAATCGGGAAATTCCCGAATAAAAATGGAAAATTCCCGATTTCCCGGTACCGGTACCGGTATCCGAATCCCGTTCGGTACGGTACCGGTACCACTATTTATGCTCGGGAAAAATCGGTACTTCTAATTCGGTACGGGATCGGTACGGGACTGGTACCGTGCTCATCCCTAGGTCAAAGATATGTGAAGCCCTAGACTATTAGTATAAATACTTATGTAATACCTCATTTGAGAGGTTGGTTCTCTTAGTAATAGCAAGGCTTTTTATTTACACACACTAGAGTTCCCTCCCACTCTCTCTCTACTTACTTTCTCTCTCTATATTTAGGCAAGATTCATAAGTGATTAAGGTTGTTCTATGATCCTACATTATCTATTTATAACTTATGGCCACAAGGCCTTAAATAAACATATTACGGCTACTCCATATTCATAACAAAGTAACAAGCATACCATGAATAAACAACTATCAAATTCATAATGTAACAAATTATACCAAGATTACAAAGGTCGGACCACGTTCACACTTCTTTCTCCACTAGTACTACTGCTTCCCACGCCTTAGGAAGTGGTTTTTGGTGTAAAACCACTTCTACTATTCTTATGATTAGAAGGTGATGATTCTTGATTGAGGTGTGTGTTGTACTCCAAAATTGGTCTCTATTTATAGGTACAAAGCAGCCCTAGGACGTGCCTGGATAGTAATGATAGGCAAATGATCGGCCTCATTATTGATGTATCTCATTAATGGAGAAGTATAACTGACAGGGAAAGTACGCCGCACATTTAACATAAGCACGGCGGGCTTCACCTTACGTAACCGGCGCTCTTTGAAGTATAAGACTGGCGTACTTCAATATTGACTCGTAAGTATATAGTTGACCAATGGTGCCCGTAAGCGGTGCGATTTCTCCCTAAGGTCCTCGTGCTTGTGCCTAACCATGTGTTTAAGTTCCTTTGAGTCATTAGTTTCTAGTCTTTATCGTATCTTTCCTTAGATCGTTATCCCTGCATATTCATTCATATATTAAGTACCAAAAGTCCTATAAATAAGGGTAATTTGCTATATAATTTACATAATATCAAGGGTATAAATATGTATAATACAAGACTCATCACCTAGCACGGTGTCTGTTGGTACATGCTAACGCAAGAGATGTAGTTATTGTTGGTCGTATGCCCTAGCAGAGATCAATGATTTTTAAAGCCACTTGTGTTTATGGTAGTCTTTTGGTATCCTGGCATAGTGGACTCATAGCTGCATGGAGAGACTAAATACTTGGGTAGAATCGGTTTCTGTTAGTGAGGTACTACAATGTCTTGCTTGGGACCTTTTGGTACAGTGAAAGAAGATTCATTTGTTGTTGACTTGTTGTATTTGCACAAGTGGGAGTCTAAAAGAATTGTGTGTAAACAACACTACATCTTTCACACTTGCCTTCATGAAAATGACGAATGGTGACACCGGTGCACACTAAACTAAACAATACAAGTGGAAATAAGAACAAAGTTATGAAATTAAATGATAGAGTTGAGGAAATGAAAGTACAGCGTTATTTTCATTAAGGGAATAAACGGTTAATAACCAGAGTCTAATATTTATCCTAGATAAATATTAGGAGCGTATGAAATGACAAAAGGCCAAACTAACAACCCCTAAGGGTTGTAGGCCGGTTCGACTGTTTTGTATATATTTTAGTCGCGTTATTTGTATGTTTGTGCATTGTATTTGGTTGTGTTTGTGAACATTTTATGCTTAAAAGGTACAAAAGATATATTAAGGTTCAGGTACAACCAAGTCTAAGAAAATAGCAAGAAAGATGATGAAAAGTCGTTAAATCAAGAGCTTATGCACAACGGAAAATTCTACCCATAATAAAGACCTCGGAAGACCCTCGAAGACAAAAAGAATCAAGCTATAAAGGTTCCCGAGCTCCAAAAAAAGATCAAGTATTCGTGAAATGAAAGAGAAGTTATAAGCGAAGTTTAACATGAGTTATGACTTACTTCTTCAACCAAAGGTCCAAGGAATTACACTCAAGGTTTAAGTTCAACCCAAGGTTCAAAACTTCCATTCCAAACTTCTTCCAAACCTTGGGCTGGAACTCCGAACCTCGGGTTGAGACCCTCAACCTTGGGTTGCTACATTCCTGGCACTTTTTATTACACTTTTAATGATCTAGCTCTTCATATGGGTGATCATTATGCTTCATTTACTTCAAGTCCAGATTTTTAATGACACTTTGTTCCCAAGAAACTTGCTTGGTGACCAAGGAGTAGTCATTCTATTAATAAGAAGCTTGGTAAAGAGAGAAGACACCAATTACCAATTACCAATTCCTATAATTCAATAACTAATCATATCTCTCAAGGAAGAAAACGCTGGAAAAAGTGAAGCTATAATCCATAGTTAATCATTGTATTCATCAAGGAATCATCATTACTCATCTCACAATTGTCCCTAATTCTTGTAATCATCATTACAATTGTAAGACACTTTTAATCATGTTTTCAAGTAATGACTTTTATGCGGTTATTTCTTGATTTGCCATGAGTGGCTAAGTTCCTTGTGCACTTGCCTAGATGATGTTTGTGACATGATAAGTGGTTGATTATGACTTAATGGTTTTATCTCTATGTCAAGCTATTACTAAGTTGTAACTTGTTTAAACTAAAACTAAAAGGTGTAGTTGTCGATTACTTGTAAAACTATCGCGAATCAAGTAATTGAATTGTTTTAGTCTTATGTGATAAACTTAATATTGTTTTTGTCATCTTAAAATCTTGACGAGGAATGAAAGTGTTGGAAACAAGAGGATTAGTACACCAACTAATCAAGTTAGAACACCATCTAATTTATTGATCATATACCCTGAGAACCATTGTCATAATCACCCTAAGTGTTTTGTTCAAACTAGTTTAGGCAAGTGTAGTTTTAATATATTGAATTATCTTAATCATTATTATTTTCTTGCTAATTTAGAATTATTGTTTAGCTCGATTAATCTCAAACTCACGTTTCAAAAACTAAACAAATCCTTGTAAATGACCTCGGCTTACCGAATCATTTCTTGCTATACACAGACGAGAATACTTGCTCGTATGTGTTTCGTTTGAATCATTGGTAGATCATGTTATAGATTTAAAACTTGCACTCATGAGAAACATCAGACCGAATACACAGAAGGGTATTGATGAGTGTGTAAATACTCATCATTTTTACCTATTCTGAGCTGCCAAAACATCTAAAAACACTCAAAAATGCATCATAATATCCCAGGAATGTGTTTTATATGTTTCAGATGCAAAATAATAAAAAAACAGATGAAAAATGAACAAAGTTTGCATAATGGGCAGTTTTGGTCCCTCATCTTTCAAAAGTTGTCAAAACTAGTCCCTGACTATTCTAAAAACTTGAAAAAGTCACCAAAGGTCCTTTTAAATCACAAAATTACATACTTAGTCCTTTGGTACAAAGTTTCACAAAATTGCAAGTTTAGTCCCTCAACTTTGAAAATTGACAAAAAGGTCCCTAGGATATTAAAACTTTGAGAAAAACAATTTTTGTCCTTGTACTTCTCACCTATGGCAGGAATGATCCTTGGTTGCAAAGTTTGGTGAAATTAAAAAACAGGTCCCTGAAGTTTGGAAAGTTGACAGATTCAGTCCCTAAAATTTCAAATTTTGGAAAAGTCAACTATGATCCTTTGGTATTTTGAATATGGCAAGTTTGACCCTTGGAAAGGCTATGGGAAAGTCACAATTTCAGCCCCTCAATTTTCAGTGAATTGCAAAGTTGGTCCTTGTTACTAATACAACCAACCGGAGCCTTTGTTATTAATCCAACACCAAATCCAATCCAATAACTAAGCCTAACCCTACACCTACAAACCCAAGACCCTTCCCAGGCCCAACTCTCCCTAGCCCAGTCCACCACCACCCCGTTTTATTAATAAAACAGGGTCAACCCCCCATCTTTGACCACCCCTTCCCTCCCAAACTCCACAAAACCACAAACCAGAAACCATCCCTGGTATTCATTGCCCCCCCCCCCTCTCCCACTTGCCTATCACATCTCCACCACCCTCTGCACCTAACAAACAAGCCACAATTAATGCACCCCCACCCCTTTTAAGTTATCAGAAGCAAATTGCATAAATCATTTTTGGCGCCAAAATGATCCAAAGGCTGAGATTAAATCTCAGTAATCCAATGACCAAGAAAAGAAGTGGAAAATGATCAGAGAAGGTCCAACAACCCTAATCCACAACTATAAATAGAAGAGAAGAACAATGGAAGAAGTATTAGCTTAATTTAGTAATTTTTATGTCGTTTAAGTAAATTTCAAGTTTTTAATGTATAATTTAGCTCTCAAATAGTGTAATTCCTGTTTTTAGTGTACTCTTAAGTTTTTCTATCAATAAAATTCAAGTTTTAGTTGAAATCCTATTGTATGCAATTTCTATTTTGTTTCAAAAATCCAATTAAGCTTTGTTATAATTCCTGTTTAAAAGTGTGGACTCTTAGGCATATGTAAGCTCCTAGAAATATTATAAAAGCTTTTAGTTACCCTAAAATTCAGTGTATATTCCAAAAATCAAAAATACAAAAAAAAAAAAAAAAAAAAAAAAAAAAAAAAAAAAAAAAATCAGTGAATAATAAATTAAAAAAAAAGAGAAAGAAGAAGAAGAAAGCTGGAGCACTGTTGATAATGGATGGCAGTGGGTTAGTACTCCATGGGGAGTGTTAGGATTGGTTCTGTGGTCTTTGGTTCATGGTTATAAGCTGGAAAGCATTTTGTAAGCCTCTTATTAATTTCTTGCATTTACTGTTCCTAAGCTTATTGATTGCTTATTCCTGTGTTTCTAGGCTTATTTGGTGTATGTTAGTTGTTACATAGCTTAATATCTCATTTGTGTTCATTAGAGTTGATAGTATTAGATTTCTTTAATTTAACTGTCAAAATTAGTAACTTAGTGGTTGTAGAGTAATTATGGTTTATAGTGATAATTGTAAGCTTAAATAAGTCCTGTGCATCATATTAGAACCCTGTGGATCTAAATTGTTGCTTGATTTAGTTAAAAGGATTGAATTCCATGTTTTAAGCTATTTAAGGGGGTGTTTGGTTTATCCCTGTTCACTGTGTTAGAGTCTGTTTCAGAGTGTGCATTAAGTTTTCACAAGTCACATTAGGTTAATAGAGGACTGAGGAATCATAAAATTGAGTGCTCATTCAATAAAAAGTCAAAATCACATACCAATAGGCCTAATTAACCCTCTGTGTTGGATTTAGTGTGGCTTATGCCCCATTTCCATTCACAAGTGAGTGGTGTAGCTTATTTTAGTCTTAACATAGCTTATTTAATCATTTTCAATCAGTAAATCAGGATCAAATTTCATAAAAGTCAACCTAAGCTTAATATTTCAAAAAGTCAAAAACTCTCTAGTCTGAGAATCCCAAAACATGGGAGAATTATTGTGATTTTTATGTTAAGCCTGAGACCCTGACCTCTTCAGAAGCTAATCTTTGTCACCTAGTCTACAAGTTTTCACCATTATCTTATTTTTAGGATTTTTATTTTAACCTGTGGATTAGCTTATTTTGACCTGCAGGGCAAGTATATGCCCTGTGCACAGGTTTTTGACCAATTTTCCAAGTCCTTTTGTGATCAACCTAGTGGACCCCACACCCAGTACCCTGGCTTTTTGGAAAGCCAATAAGCTCATTGATAAGGTTCAGGGCTTGTTTTGAAGTATTTGGCTTATTTGATAGGGCTGCAAGTCCTTTTAATTTGACCATTTCCTGAGTGTACACTCAGTCACTGAGTGCTCATTAATAAGCCATAAGCCCAGCTTATTGGCTTATTCTGTAGTTGACCATTCCACCTTTATAGTTCAAGTTTTGTTTTGGACCCACCTTGACTTTTGTGGACCCCACAGAGGTCCAAAATCCCTTGGTTTGGCCTGTTTTAGGCCGTGTGCTTGATTAAGTGCTTATTTGTTCTCATTAGCTTTTCCAGAGTGCTTATTTGTTCCACTTTGCTTATTTCAAGTTTTTAATCATCTGTTTATGCTTAGTTTGTCATTTCTCAGCTTTTTTCAATATTGCATAAGTCCTAATAAGCTAATTGGTTCACTGTTAAGCACAAGGGGGTACACATAGCTTATTATTAAGCTATATCAAAAGTGTTTTCGCAAAAGTTTCTTGTTTTTAGCTTATAATCAACTGTCAATAAGAAAAACCAACAAAAAACTAAATTTAAAAATAGTGATAGCTTCTATTTAATACATTTTATCTTATTAATTTTTCTTTTTATCTTATTAATAAGCATTTCATCATTTTTATATTTTTCTTAATTTCCTGTCACCTTAAAGTATTTTCAGCAATTTTCTTAAATCTTTCCCTTTTCATATAGTAATTATTAGAATTAATAATAGTTTGATTAATTAATTAGATAATATTAGAAGTTAAATAGTTTTTTTAATTTTTAATTAACAACAGTAGGTTTTTATATTTTTCCTAGGTTCTATAAATCATTTAGGATTTTTAGAAAATAGTTTCTTAAATTCTACTATTCACTTTTTAATTTCCTTAATTAATTTAGTTAAATTAGATTTTAATTAATAATCAAGTAAATAATTAGTAAAATAGTCTAACTATAATTTTTAGAAACTTTTTATAATTTTTTAGGATTCCTGTGATGGTTAATTAGTTTTGAAAAATACTTCTTAATTATCTAAGGAATTTTCTTAATCTTGGTAATTTTAATTAGTTTAAATAGTTAAGTTTAGTTTAATTAGTTATTAATTTATAAAAAAAAACCATAAAAAGACAAAAACATTTCTTTTTAATTTTTACATTTTCTTTAAGTTAATTTAGAAGTTTAGAAAATAATTTTGCAAATTTTTAGTTTAATTTTGTATCCTTAATCATTTTTTGTTTGTTTTAAATTAGATTTTAATTACTTTTTAAATAGTTTTATTAATTAATTAGTATTTAAATATTAAAATAATCAAGTAAATAATTCCCTTTTCATTTTAAATTTTCTTTTTATTTTTTAGTTTGTAAAAGTTTCACTTGCACCCCCTGTAGTTGTAAATTGTTTAAAGTCACCTTTTTCTTTGTCTGTAAACATTTCTGATTTTCACTTGGTGTTTGTGTAATCATATCTGTATATCTGTTATTGTTGATTGTCCAAATACAAAACAATCAGTAGTATAATCACTTCTCAATCATCTTTGGTTACTGTCCTCAGTGCCACTCATTCTCAAAAACGTTTCTAAACACCATTTCAATCTCGTCGGGATATAACGACCCGGGGACAAAACTATACTATCCACGGAGCATTGGTCTAAGCTGTTTTTGACTTGTTGACCATTTATCTTGGTCAATAATATCTGACGGTTTAGCCCCAATCAAAATTTGGCGCCGCTGCCGGGGAGGTTGTTGCGTGTTTTAAAATCGTTTTAAGTTTAGTGGTTTTCAAAACCTTCCCTGCACAAATTTCACCACTTTTGTAAAAAGTTTTTGTAAAAATATCAATCATATCAAAAAGTTCATTAACACTTTTCCTGAAGTGTTAGCAACACAAAAAAAATCAAAAACAACAAAGTAAATCGTGAAGTTAAATTACTTCGGTTTCTTTAAGATTACAACCTACACAGGTGGAATACGAAAGTTCTGACATTAAATTGCGAACTGAAGAGAGGTCCATTCTTCTCTCCCGCCACCCTGCGAGTAATTTTAAAGAGGTCGATTTCGGTTAACGAATCGATACCAAAAATATTTCCCAAAGTTTTTTTGCACACACACCCGAAAAGCCCAAAAACAATTTTTCTGTTAATATTAATTACATAAAATCTTACCACCACAAACCAAGGCAGAACACCTACCAACTGGGGGTGTGGACATAATAAGTTCCCAAGCTAAAGATTAAAACTTGCCATTGTATCCCTGTGAGTGGTGTACCTTTTTCAAAGAAGCCATTCACTTGTGATTATTGGTTTAAAGTTCCCTGTTGTTTTGCCTCGAATTTGTTTTGAAAAATTGTTTTTAGTGCATGCGCACTCGTTCACAATCAAAGCGTAAAAATCAGAAAAATGTACCCAAGCTACGTACTGTTATTGAAGAACCAAAAACAAAAATGGACGACGGGCCACCACCACCCCCTGACCCTCCCAAGGATGAGCCAGCTCCCGATCTCCGAACGATGGAGTAGTTGTGCTAGCCTACCATGCAAGGGAGGGGCGGACCTATTGCACCACTCACTATTGAGGCTACGGACTTTGGCCTCAAGCACCACATGATCCAACAAGTCCAAAATTCATGTCAATTTCACGGATTACCGGGTGACGATGCTAACAAGCATCTTGATAAATACCTCACCGTCACCTAAAGCATGAAACAGCATGGTGTCACCAATGACGCCCTCCGTCTGTATCTCTTCCCCTATTCTCTCACCCATCATGCCACTGCATGGTTTGACCGACTCCCAAAGAATTCTATTCGTACCTTTGATGAAATGGTAACCAAGTTTTTAGCAAAATATTTTCCACCTTCCATGGTTACCAAGTTACGAAATGATATCAGCAACTTCCGGCAGTGTCCCGATGAGTCTCTATTCGAGGCTTGGGAACGTTATAAGCTCACAATTGATCGGTGCCCTAACCATAATATGTTACAAGTTACCATCATATATACCTTCTATAATGGTCTAACATTGAGGCACCGGGATATTCTCAATGCTGCTACTGGTGGGACCTTCATGAAAAGGCGCCCCGAAGAATGCTATGATCTAATTGAGAACATGACTGCCCACCATAACTTTTGGGATTCCTCTGCGGAGAGGGATGAGTCATGTAAATCAGTCATTCCTTCATCATCATCCCCTGAAATAGTGGCTCTCACTAAAAAGATGGATGATATCTCTACGGCTGTGTTGAGAATGAACCAAACTATGCAAAATCAACAAGTTCAAAATCAACAAGTGAAAGCCATAGCCCGAAGTTGTGAAACTTGTGGAGGCCCACATCTGTATTCCGAGTGTCCAGCTACTGTTGGTTTTCCTCAAGAGAACGTTTATGCTGCTCAAGGTCCTACAACATGGGGGGTAATTCTTACCAACCGCAAGGGGACCGTAATCTCTTAAGCTATCACTCCAACAATTTTCTCGGACCTCCCGGTTTTAACCAAAATCAAAACCGTAACTTGAATCAAAATCAGAATCGAGGAGATTTTAACCAAGGTCAAAACCCAAATTTCCAAAACCCAAACCAAAATCAAGGTTATTTTAATCAAAACAATTTTCAAAATGGCAATCAAAACCAAGGTTTTCAAGGAAATTTTCAAAGAAACCAAGGTCAAGGGAATTACAATCAGGGTAATTTCAATTAGAGGAATAATTTTCAGGGTAACAACAACCAAAACCAAGGGAATTTTCAAAACAACCATGTTCAAAATCTTCCTAACCAAAATCATAACGTTGTTCAACCCTCGTCTTCCTCAGATGAAGTGTTAAAACAATTCATGAAAGTACAAGAGGAAACGAATCGGTTATTGATCAGCAAGATCTGAACTTCAGAAGTCTTTAAATGATCGACCCTCGGGCTCAGGTACACTACCGAGCAACACGATCGCTAACCCGAGGGGCGATGTTAAGGCGACCACTACCCGAAGTGGAGTATCATACAATGGACCCACGACTCCCTATACCTCTTCTTCTCCTCCTACCAAGGTAGCGGAATGTGAACCTGATGTTACCACGGACACGGTACTTCCTACTAATAACGGAGGTACCAACAACGTCCACCCTCAAGTTGTCCCGGTCCCGACTCGAAAGTCAAAAGTTGTATTTGATCCTCCAGAAATTCCTGATGAAATTCCAAAGAACAATCTCAAGCCTTCAATTCCATATCCTTCACGTTTGAATGATCAAAAGACCCGCGAAAAAGCTAATCATCAGATGGAAAAATTTTACCAAATTTTCCAAGAATTACACTTCGATATCAGCTTCGCGGATGCTCTTCTTCTAATGCCTAAATTTGCTTCAACGATCAAAAATCTGATAAGCAACAAGGAAAAACTCTGTGAGATGGCTAAAACTCCACTGAACGAGCATTGCTCAGCAGTGCTCTTGAAAAAGCTTCCCGAAAAGCTTGGAGATCCCGGGAAATTTCTCATTCCTTGCATTTTCCCGGGGATGGTTGAATGCTTTGCCTTGGCCGATCTTGGTACAAGCATTAACCTTATGCCTCACTCAGTCTGGAAGAAACTCTCTCTTCCTGCTCTCACTCCTACCTGCATGACTCTCGAGCTTGCAGACCGTACTATATCTCGTCCTCTCGGCATTGCCGAAGATATCTTCGTGAAAGTAGGAAAGTTCCATTTTCTGGCAGATTTCGTGATTGTTGATTTCGATGCTGACCCAAGAGTTCCTCTCATTCTCGGGAGGGGATTCTTAAGAACGGGTCGTGCTCTAATCGATGTTTTCGAAGAAGAAATCACTTTGCGTGTTGGTAATGAAGCCGTCACATTCAGTCTTGATCAGACTTCAAGATACTCCTCCAACTATGACGCTGAAACGGTAAACCGAATTGACATCATCGATATTGCGTCAAAGGAGTATTCTGAAGAGGTCCTCGGTTTCTCATCAAGTGGCAGTACCACTCTTTCTTCTAAGCCTATCATATCTGACTCTTCCCCTTCTCTCACTTCGTTTGAGGGAAGTGACTTCCTTTTGGAAGAGGTCGAGGCTTTTCTTGCTCAAGATAGCTCAATCTCAAATGAGATTGATGAAAACTATCTTGTCCCGGAGGGGGATATTTTTCTTCTTGAAAGATTGTTAAATGACGATCCTTCACCCTTTCCGTCTCCAAAAGAACTTCATAAAGCGGAAATTAAGTCTATTGAAAAATCTAAAAAATTTCTCGAGGTCGAGCTCAAGGACTTGCCTCCTCATCTTGAGTATGCATTTTTGGAGGGTGATGATAAATTACCCGTCATTATTGCTAAAGACATAAAAGATGAGGAAAAGACTGCACTCCTAAAGGTTCTTAAGTCACACAAGCAAGCAATTGCTTGGAAACTCTCCGACATTAAGGGTATTAGCCCGGACTTTTGTACACACAAAATCTTAATGGAGGATGACTTTAAGCCAGCAGTGCAACAACAGAGGAGGGTAAATCCCAAAATCCACGAAGTTATCAAACAAGAAGTTCTAAAACTTCTTGATGCGGGATTGATTTACCTTATATCTGACAGTCCTTGGGTTAGCCCAATTCATTGTGTTCCTAAAAAGGGTGGCATAACCGTTGTCACCAACGAGGAAAACGAGTTGATTCCAACTCGTTTGGTCACGGGTTGGCGAGTATGCATTGACTATCGTAAGTTGAATGAAGCCACCCGTAAAGACCATTTTCCTCTGCCTTTTATGGACCAAATGCTCGAAAGACTAGCGGGGAATGAATACTATTGTTTCCTCGATGGTTTCTCGGGTTACTTCCAAATCCCCATTGATCCACAGGATCAGGAGAAAACTACCTTCACATGCCCCTACGAAACTTTTGCCTACAGACGTATGCCTTTCGGCTTATGTAATGCACCAGGCACGTTCCAAAGGTGCATGATGTCAATATTTTCCGACAAGATCGGGAAAACCATGGAGGTATTTATGGATGACTTTTCAGTCATCGGGGATTCATTCCAGTCTTGTCTCTCCCACTTGGAAAAGATGCTAAAACGTTGTAAAGAAACGAACTTGAGTCTCAACTGGGAGAAGAGCCATTTTATGGTTAAAGAGGGCGTTGTCCTCGGCCATAAAATTTCAAAAAAAGGGGATTCAGGTTGACAAAGCCAAAATTGATGTCATTGCTAAATTACCTCATTCCACTACCGTCAAAGGTGTTAGGAGCTTTTTGGGTTATGCCAGCTTCTATCTTAGGTTTATCCAAGTGATGCGTGGGAATTGCACCAGTCTTTACCTCTCGAGGGATCTCGAGAAGCTTACAACCCCCACCAGGCAGTGTACCTGATCGTTGTAGTATAGTATAGTGACAAGTACCGGGGAATTGATCGTTCAACTCAGGAATAGTGTCGCTAGGATTAGAAAGCCTGAAAACTAGGTCTAGAGGTGAGGGATGATTCTTTTTGTATTTTTATGTTTTTATGAAGGCAAGTAAAATCTCGGGTTTTTGGAAGAGTGGGCGGAATTAGTTGCTATTCAACTAACCTAATAACTATAGATGCAATCAAAATAAAATAACAAAAATGTAAATAAACTAAATTAAACTAGTGGTGTGAACAATAGATGGGAGAATTGTGTTTACTTAGATTTCACTACTCCCTAGATATCTTTTACAGGTTAATTACTTGTTACAGTTGCGTGGATGACGGATTGTATTCCTTAATACCAATCATGGGGTGGCGTACTTACTTCCCCAATTCTATAAGCTCCTACTTCACTCCTATGTCGAGCCGGCTAAGAAGCTCCTAACATGGGATCACTAGAATTCGCTCATGCATTAAATACAATCATAAAAACCTAGTACACATCAGTTCGTGTTTCTTAAGACGTTCAAGCAAGTTACACAATGGAGATCTGCCAGTTTTCTTAAGCCTAACATTGAAATCATTCATCCATTACAACTATAAACAAGCAATCAACCTATAATCAACATCTAGGTTTCAGTACATCTAAGCAAACACATAATAGATCTAACCTAGCATGTTAAAATAAAGACAAGTGTAAGATATATTCAAACAACACATAGACATATTGAATGAATTAGAAGAATACTTATCTCAATTGAATATGAAGGGTTTCAAGGGGTGAAAACCCTTGAAAATACTGTTACAAACGAGCTAGGTTTTATAAAGTTCGGCCCTAAAATTCTCCACACAAGTTCCTCCTTTAATGAATGAAAATTAGAAAAGTATATATAGATTTTAGGAGGTGACGGCGTCAAGAGGAAAATTCTGACGCCATCATCTCGCCGCCAAAAATCTTCTCAGATTGCCTAGATCCAGAGCTGACGCCGTCATGTGTAATTCTGCTCTGGGCCGTCACCACTTTTGCTCTTGACGCCCTTGTGCTGACGCCGTCACATTTTCTCTGGGTCGTCACCAAAATTGCTCTTGACGCCATCATCAAATCCTTCTTGACGCCGTCAGGTACTGTTCCCAGCAAGGAAAATTAAGACTTTGCCGTTTTCTTCACTTTTATGCTCCAAAAACGTCCAAAATGCTTCCTTTTCCAGAATTCACTCCCAAAGTACCTAAAATCACAAAAGGAACGATTTAGGGCAATATTTGGTCAAATAAATTTCAATTCCGGCTTAAATGACCCCCTAAAAATGGTTCATTTTTCGCCTCATCACCAAGATTTCTCTAAAATCGCCCGGCCTATGACCCATCTCCTCGAGAAGGATGCTCCTTTTATCTTCTCATCTGAGTGCATCGAAGCTTTTGAAACATTAAAGAAAAAGCTTACTGAGGCACCAATTCTTGTTGCCCCTGATTGGGACCTACCTTTTGAGCTTATGTGCGATGCTAGTGATTTTGCCATAGGTGCGGTCTTGGGGCAACAAAAAGCAAAATACTTTCAGCCTATACACTACGCAAGCAAAACTATGATCGAGGCTCAGAGTCATTACACCACCACTGAAAAAGAACTATTGGCTGTGGTTTATGCCTTTGAAAATTCCGGCCATACTTGATACTAACCAAATGCGTAGTGTCTACGGATCACTCGGCTTTGAAGTACCTATTTGCAAAACAAGATGCAAAGCCGAGGCTACTCCGTTGGGTTCTCCTCCTGGAAGAATTTGATATCATTATCCATGATAAAAAAGGAGCTGAGAACCTTGCTGCTGATCATCTCTCACGATTAGAAAACCCTCACCAGGATGTGTCCGAGAAACAGGAAATAAATGAAACATTTCCTCTCGAGACACTTAATGCGGTTTCTTTTCGTGGCGACTCTTCTACCCCATGGTTTGCCGACTTTGCAAACTACCATGCGGGTAACTTCATCGTGAAGGGGATGTCGTCCCAACAGAAAAACAAATTCTTTAAAGATGTTAAACATTACTTCTGGGACGACCCCTATTTGTTCAAAATCTGTGCCGATCAAGTCATCAGGCGATGTGTTTACGGACAGGAAGCCGCTGATATTCTCAAGGCTTGCCATGCTGGACCCACCGGGGGCCACCATAGTCCTAACTACACCGCCAAAGAGGTGTTTGGCTCCGGTTTCTATTGGCCCACAATCTATAAGGATGCCCATGAATTAGTCAAAGCTTATGACGCTTGTTAGCGTCACGGGAATATTTCACAAAAGAACGAAATGCCACAAAATGCCATTCAAGTTTGTGAAATCTTTGACGTCTGGGGCATTGATTTTATGGGGCCTTTCCCATCTTCTCGTGTAAATAAGTACATCCTCGTGGCTGTTGACTACTTGTCAAAATGGGTTGAGGCAAAAGCTTTACCCACCAATGATGCCTGAGTTGTTGTGAAATTCTTGAAATCCCTCTTTGCTCGTTTTGGAACTCCCCGTGCCATTATTAGTGATCGCGGTACACACTTTTGCAATGATCAATTCGCAAAAGTCATGCTTAAGTACGGTGTTACTCACCGTCTTTCTACCGCGTATCATCCACAAACAAGTGGGCAAGTGGAAGTTTCAAACCGTGGTATTAAACGGATTCTTGAGAGGACCGTAGGTGAAAACCGTGCTTCCTGGTCGGACAAATTAGATGATGCACTCTGGGCCTTCCGTACAGCTCACAAAACACCCATCGGGTGTACTCCCTACAAGCTTGTATACGGGAAGGCGTGTCATTTACCGATCGAGCTTGAGCACAAAGCCTATTGGGCCTTGAAACATGCAAACTACGACCTTCATAAAGCGGGTGATCACCGTAAAGTTCAACTCAATGAATTAAATGAACTTCGTGATCAAGCCTACGAGAACTCTTTGATCTACAAAGAAAAGACAAAGAAGATCCATGACTCCAAGATTAAGAACCGCGTTTTCAACGTTGGTGACAGAGTCCTTCTTTTCAATTCAAGGTTAAAGATCTTCTCAGGGAAATTAAAAACCCGATGGACTGGACCATTCACTGTTGCAAAAGTATACCCGTACGGGACTGTTGAGTTATCTCAATCCGAAGGTCCTAACTTCAAAGCGAATGGTCATTGTTTAAAATACTATTTTGGAGAGGACATACCATCCATGGTTGTCCCGGATCTCCAAACTTTCCCCATGGACCAATGAATTTGGGGATCGAGTCAAGCTAGAGACTCGGTGAACAAAAATTAGCAAAATATGGGTTTTCACCCATATCTCTGACTTCTTTCAACTTTCTACCAAACTAGTGTGGGGGAGTCCCCCATGCTGTTGTATATAAAGTAATCTTACAAAAAAAAATGCTATTCCCACACTTTCCCAAGTTTCTAATTTTCAAATCAAAGTTTTTCAAAATATCGGCATAATGGTCGGTACTTTGAATATTGAGGGCAATATTCAATTCTAGTGTGTGTGGGGGGGGGGGGGGGGGGGGGAGAATTCTGGCGAATTTTATCTCATTTTTACCTTATAAATGCCATAATACCCTCGTTTTAGCCAAAAAAAAAAATTTTTTTTTAGTGGAAGTGCTTCGCACTAAACACAACAAATAGTAATAAGTCCACCATGTCTAATTCACACAAGGATTGGCTAATCCAGGAGCAAAAGGCTCTTGGTAAAGATATCTCAAAACCGTTGATGGCTGACAATTTGCCAAAAATTGTATGGGAATCAACTCACCATATCCTTAATCGTGAAGAGTTGGCTAGTCCAGAAGCAAACGACTTTTGGTAAAGACAAATCAAATCCGTTGACAGCTGGTGGTTTGCTCAAAACTACATGGTTATCGGTGTACCATAGTTCTTACTTGAACTGAAACATTTGGCTACTCCAGAAGTATTGGCTTTTGGTAAAGAGATTCAAATCCATTAAGTTTTTCTCAAAAAATTGCTAGGGACTAGCAATGTTTTAGTGTGAGGGATTGATGAGTGTGTAAATACTCATCATTTTTATCTATTCTGAGCTGCCAAAACATCTAAAAACACTCAAAAATGCATCATAATATCCCAGGAATGTGTTTTATATGTTTCAGATGCAAAATAATAAAAAACAGATGAAAAATGAACAAAGTTTGCATAATTGGCAGTTTCGATCTCTCATCTTTCAAAAGTTGTCAAAACTAGTCCCTGGCTATTCTAAAAACTTGAAAAAGTCACCAAAGGTCCTTTTAAATCACAAAATTACATACTTAGTCCTTTGGTACAAAGTTTCACAAAATTGCAAGTTTAGTCCCTCAACTTTGAAAATTGACAAAAAAGGTCCCTGGGATATTAAAACTTTGAGAAAAACAATTTTTGTCCTTGTACTTCTCATCTATGGCAGGAATGATCCTTGGTTGCAAAGTTTGGTGAAATTACAAAACAGGTCCTTGAAGTTTGGAAAGTTGGCAGATTCAGTCCTTGGAATTTCAAATTTTGGAAAAGTCAACTATGATCCTTTGGTATTTGGAATATGGCAAGTTTGACCCTTGGAAAGGCTATGGGAAAGTCACAATTTCAGCCCCTCAATTTTCAGTGAATTGCAAAGTTGGTCCTTGTTACTAATACAACCAACCGGACCCTTTGTTATTAATCCAACACCAAATCCAATCCAATAACTAAGCCTAACCCTACACCTAAAAACCCAATACCCTTCCCAGGCCCAACTCTCCCTAGCCCAGTCCACCACCACCCCGTTTTATTAATAAAACAGGGTCAACCCCCCATCTTTGACCACCCTTTCCCTCCCAAACTCCACTAAACCACAAACCAGAAACCATCCCTGGTATTCATTTCCCCCCCCCCCCTATCCCACTTGCCTATCACATCTCCACCACCCTCTGCACCTAACAAACAAGCCACAATTAATGCACCCCCACCCCTTTTAAGTTATCAAAAGCAAATTGCATAAATCATTTGTGGCGCCAAAATGATCCAAAGGCTGAGATTAAATCTCAGTAATCCAATGGCCAAGAAAAGAAGTGGGAAATGATCAGAGAAGGTCCAAGAACCCTAATCCACAACTATAAATAGAAGAGAAGAGCAATGGAAGAAGTATTAGCTTAATTTAGTAATTTTTATGTCGTTTAAGTAAATTTCAAGTTTTTATTGTATAATTTAGCTCTCAAATAGTGTAATTCATGTTTTCAGTGTACTCTTAAGTTTTTTCTATCAATAAAAATCAAGTTTCAGTTGAAATCTTATTGTATGCAATTTCTATTTTGTTTCAAAAATCCAATTAAGCTTTGTTATAATTCCTGTTTAAAAGTGTGGACTCTTAGGCACATGTAAGCTCCTAGAAATATTATAAAAGCTTTTAGTTACCCTAAAATTCAGTGTAGATTCCAAAAATCAAAAATACAAAAAAAAAAAAAAAAAAAAAAAAAAAAAAAAAAAAAAAAATCAGTGAATAATAAATTAAAAAAAAGAGAAAGAAGAAGAAGAAAGCTGGAGCACTGTTGATAATGGATGGCAGTGGGTTAGTACTCCATGGGGAGTGTTAGGATTGGTTCTGTGGTCTTTGGTTCATGGTTATAAGCTGGAAAACATTTTGTAAGCCTCTTATTAATTTCTTGCATTTACTGTTCCTGAGCTTATTGATTGCTTATTCCTGTGTTTCTAGGCTTATTTGGTGTATGTTAGTTGTTACATAGCTTAATATCTCATTTGTGTTCATTAGAGTTGATAGTATTAGATTTCTTTAATTTAACTGTCAAAATTAGTAACTTAGTGGTTGTAGAGTAATTGTGGTATATAGTGATAATTGTAAGCTTAAATAAGTCATGTGCATCATATTAGAACCCTGTGGATCTAAATTGTTGCTTGATTTAGTTAAAAGGATTGAATTCCATGTTTTAAGCTATTTAAAGGGGTGTTTGGTTTATGCATGTTCACTATGTTAGAGTCTGTTTCAGAGTGTGCATTAAGTTTTCACAAGTCACATTAGGTTAATAGAGGACTGAGGAATCATAAAATTGAGTGCTCATTCAATAAAAAGTCAAGATCACATACCAATAGGCCTAATTAACCCTCTGTGTTGGATTTAGTGTGGCTTGTGCCCCATTTCCATTCACAAGTGAGTGGTGTAGCTTATTTTAGTCTTAACATAGCTTATTTAATCATTTTCAATCAGTAAATCAGGATCAAATTTCATAAAAGTCAACCTAAGCTTAATATTTCAAAAAGTCAAAAACTCTCTTGTCTGAGAATCCCAAAACTTGGGAGAATTATTGTGATTTTTGTGTTAAGCCTGAAACCCTGACCTTTTTAGAAGTTAATCTTTGTCACCTAGTCTACAAGTTTTCACCATTAGCTTATTTTTAGGATTTTTATTTAAGCCTGTGGAGTAGCTTATTTTGACCTGCAGTGCAAGTATATGCCCTGTGCACAGGTTTTTGACCAAATTTCCAAGTCCTTTTGTGATCAACCTAGTGGACCCCACACCCTATACCCTGGCTTTTTGGAAAGCCAATAAGCTCATTGATAAGGTTCAGGGCTTGTTTTGAAGTCTTTGGCTTATTTGATAGGGCTGCAAGTCCCTTTAAGTTTGACCATTTCCTGAGTGTACACTGAGTCACTCAGTGTGTGACCCCAACTTCCAAGCACCACCCAGTGCTCATTAATAAGCCATAAGCCCAACTTATTGGCTTATTCTGTAGTTGACCAGTCCACCTTCATAGTTCAAATTTTGTTTTGGACCCACCTTGACTTCTGTGGACCCCACAGAGGTCCGAAATCCCTTGGTTTGGCCTGTTTTAGGCCTTGTGCTTGATTAAGTGCTTATTTGTTCTCAGTAGCTTTTCCAGAGTGCTTATTTGTTCCACTTTGCTTATTTCAAGTTTGTAATCATCTGTTTATGCTTAGTTTGTCATTTCTCAGCCTTTTCCAATGTTGCATAAGTCCTAATAAGCTAATTGGTTCACTGTTAAGCACAAGGGGGTGCACAAGGGGGTGCACATAGCTTATTATTAAGCTATATCAAAAGTGTTTTCACAAAAGTTTCTTGTTTTTAGCTTATAATCAACTGTAAATAAGAAAAACCAACAAAAAACCAAATTTAAAAATAGTGATAGCTTCTATGTAATAGATTTTATATTTTTAATTTTTCTTTTTAGCTTGTTAATAAGCATTTCATCATTTTTATATTTTTCTTAATTTCCTGTCACCTTAAAGTTTTTTCAGTATTTAAATTTTCCCTTTTCATTTAGTAATTATTAGAATTAATAATAATTTAATTAATTATTTAGATAATATTAGAAATTAAATAGTTTTCTTAATTTTTAATTAACAACAGTAGGTTTTTATATTTTTCCTAGGTTCTATAAATCTTTTAGGATTTTTAGAAAATAGTTTCTTAAATTCTACTGTTCACTTTTTAATTTCCTTAATTAATTTAGTTAAATTAGATTTTAATTGATAATCAAGTAAATAATTAGTAAAATAGTCTAAATATAATTTTTAGAAACTTTTTATAATTTTTTAGGATTCCTGTGATGGTTAATTAGTTTTGAAAAATACTTCTTAAGTATCTAAGGAATTTTCTTAATCCTGGTAATTTTAATTAATTTAAATAGATAAGTTTAGTTTAATTAGTTATTAATTTGTAAAAAAACCATAAAAAGACAAAAACATTTCTTTTTAATTTTACATTTTCTTTAATTTAATTTAGAAGTTTAGAAAATAATTTTGCAAATTTTTAGTTTAATTTTGTAGCCTTAATCATTTTTTGTTTGTTTTAAATTAGATTTTAATTACTTTTTAAATAGTTTTATTAATTAATTAGTATTTAAATATTAAAATAATCAAGTAAATAATTCCCTTTTCATTTTAAATTTTCTTTTTATTTTTTAGTTTGTAAAAGTTTCACTTGCACCCCCTGTAGTTGTAAATTGTTTAAAGTCACCTTTTTCTCTGTCTGTAAACATTTATGATTTCCACTTGGTGTTTGTGTAATCATATCTGTATATCTGTTATTGTTAATTGTACAAATACAAAGCAATCAGTAGTATAATCACTTCTCAATCATCTTTGGTTATTGTCCTCAGTGCCACTCATTCTCAAAAACGTTTCTAAACACCATTTCAATCTCGTCAGGACATAACGACCCGGGGACAAAACTATACTATCCTCGGAGCATTGGTCTAAGCTGTTTTTGACTTGTTGACCATTTATCTTGGTCAATAATATCTGACGGTTTAGCCCCAATCAGGGGTGCTTGTGTTTTGTCTAACTTGAATTACTTGGTCTCAAAGTAATTCTAGAACTCTCCTAGACTCATATATTTACAAAGGGTCTTGAGAGGGTTTCATATACAACACAAATCACCTAAAAACCTTAACTCTCTCCTTTTATCTCCTATTTTGAGATCAAACAAAAACCAAAAATGTTTAGCCTTTTTTGGGTAACACCACAAGCCGGCCCGCAGTTGACTCCTTCGTCGACCAAAGAACCGAATCCCAAAAGGTTAAAACCTTTGGGTTGATTATAAACACACAAGGACGATTAGGGTTTCCAGAACCTTAATCGAAACCCTTTGATCCCGAAGATCAATAAGGGTTTTTACCCGAGTTCATACTCACCTAGCTTGTGATAGGTTTGTAGCCCTAGTCCTATATGTGCAGTATCAATGGATACCTGACGCAAACCTGGTAATGATATTCTCAAGATACCTGAATCAAGGACGTGAAAGATCAAGAAAGGTAAAGGAGGTGTTCCGTGCAACTGAATCAAGAAAAGAAGCTTACTACTGGCAAGATTAACAAGTAAGTTTTCTTAATACTTTTTTTCTGTCTTAAACTTACACAAGGGTTTTGGTTTGCACAGTTTTTAGTGTTTATTTTCCATTGTGCATGTTTCAGCTGTGCAGAGACCACCAGAACCCTACATATAACCGCAAGTGTTCGTTATAAAATAGTATCTAATTTTAAATTGTGGATTATTTATGCAATCGCAAGTAATGGGAGGGACATTTTTTTGCAAAGTTAATGACTTTTTTTGCAACACACGTAAACCGGAGGGCCATATATGTATTGTTTTTGTTACACAAACAATACTTAGATTTTAGTCGAAGATAATTTATTTAATCGACAGTAAATGGTATGGATTTTTTTTTTTCAAAATTTCAAATACTACGTTTCTAATCGTAATACAAAAAATGCTTGAGATTAATGTTTCTCAGCTAATTTATACATTTTGAACAACTTAAGTGTCCGTTTGGTTCATAGACATGTTTAGAATTAAGATTATGATTTAGATTTGGTTTTGAATTTATATTTAATTTATGGAGAGAATATATAATTATATATAATTGGTATAATATAATTTATTTTAAAATGTATCAATAAGAAATGGTCCACTAAATATTACTTTGAAAAAACAGTACATGATAGTTGGCACACCTGAGTGTGTGGCTCAAAATAAAAATGACTCATTTTTCAAAGAGAAACTTGCAAAAGCCATTAATTGTATAAGAATTTGAAGAAAACAAATATTTAGTGTGCGGTTAGTTGGTCAAAAATATCATATCTCTTTTTTTAAAATTTCATGTAAAAATAAAAAAAATTGAAAATCCATTTAGTTGCACTTTTTTCAACAATTAAAAAAAAAATGAAATTCTCATTTTTTAAATTTTAACTAAAAAATTGAAAAACTCATTTTACCATTCCCACTTTTTTCTTTCTTATTTTTTTTCTTAACTCAAAAAAAAAAAAAAAAAAAAAAAAACATACACCATTTTATCCCTAATCTCTCATGTCATCCTCCACCGCTGACCGTCGCCGCCACCGTCGTAATTTGAGGTAATCTTCTTATCATTCTTAAAAAAAAAATATATAACTCCAAATAAACGGGTTTTCAAAATTCTCAACTGTTCTTTTGAGAAGAAAAGATCGCCGGGAGTCTTTTTTTTTTTTTTTTTTTTGAATCTGGGAAAAATGAATGAAAATAAAAGCGAGGTATGCTTCACCGACCTCGTTTAACACCATGCTTCCTCCGAAGCTTTCATAAATCATTCTCTTCTCAATGAATTTAGAAACGAAAAAAAAAAAAGAAATTTTTTTACAACTAAACGGCACCTTAGGTACGAGAGATGATTTGTTCATTATTATTACATATTTTTTTATTTGCACACTCATTATACAAGTATTTAAAGCAGAATATAAATATGATACAATTGTCTGATGCAATAATTGGAGTGTCTTAATCAAATACAAAATTGTGCAAATCAATTCCTTTTAGATACTAATCAAATGCGAAATTGTGCAAACCAATCTTGTTTTATAACTTTGGTTTCATTCATCAACACCAAAACCCATAAAACAAACACCCTCAAAATGTGAGAAATTCCCAAAATAAACAACCCGAACACCCCATAAAACATCGTATGAGTCAACAATGAACTCAAAACCTCTCCCTAAAATATGTACCACGACATAATAAATAAACAACAAGGGTAACAAGTACACACACAAATCATGTAAAAAAATCCCCTAGATCTCATAAAAAAGTAGCAATAAAAACCAAAAGTACAGCACACTTTAACCCACTGAAACTTACTTTTGGTTTTTTAACGTCTTCTTCTTAATCTTTCCTCTTTTCTCCTTGGAACTATACAACAAACAACAACACTTGCACAAACATCCTCATTTTTCTCTTTTAGATTTCATCAAATCTCACTTTTTCTCACTTGCTTCTGCAAAAGACATTAAACACTCAAATGGGTCATTAATTACTACATAAATAAACACAAAATCTTTGTTGTTTTAAGACAATAATGTCTGATAGCCCTGCTAAAGTGAGACTAGTTCGTTGTCCTAAATGTAGTAATCTTTTGCCTGAAGTTACTGATTATGCAGTTTATCAGTGTGGTGGCTGTGGTGCTGTTCTTCGTGGTAAATTTTGTATCTTTTTGTGAATTTGTGATTTTTTTTTTTAATGTTTTGTGTGGTTATTAATGATGGGTTTTAGTTGAATTGATTTGGGTTTGTTTTGTTTTTCTGAAAAAATGTGATTTTTGGGGAAAGTTTTGACCTTTTGTTTGATTATATTCAAGAAATTAGATGTTAGTTCATAATTTTTATTTTATTTTATTTTTTGTTTATGTGATTTGGTTTAAAGTTTCATTCTTTTGTATGATATTGTTTTGCAAGAAATTAGATGTGGTTTTATAAATGTTAGATTAATTTGTGTATATTATTGTTAGGTTAATGGTGGACTAATTTTAGTATGTTTTAATTTGGTTAAGTTTTTTGTGATTGGGATCATTTTTGATTCTTCTGGTTTGTTTGTTTATATTTAGCAATTAGCAGTTAGGTGTGGGTTTATAAATGTATATTTTGTTGTCTTTTGTGTTTACTATATTAATGTGTTAGAGTTAATGCTAAGTATTTGAATTTGGGTATCTCTTATTTTGTGCAGACATGTGGTTTACTTTTGTGTTGAAATTTGGGTAAATTTTCAACCTTTGTTTGGTTTACAAATGTATGTCTTGGTGTGTTAATTATTGATGGATTAATGTTGATGTCTGATCTTGTGAATTTATGGTGTTTGTTGTGCTCTACTTGTGGTTTGGTGTTAAATTAATGTGAAAATGTGAAGAATTTAAGATTGATGTGTATAGTTATAATACATTAAATTGCTTAGTAATATCCTCATTATTGACTTCTTCTGTGCTTTGTATTTTTTTGGAGCTGTCAAAATCAATGTTTGGTGTAGTTTTGAATAATCTCAAATTGATGGTAGAAGACTTTTCACTTTAACACATTGTATATGTTTGTTATCATAAATTATTCATATGCGAATAGGTCAATATTCTGTGTGATTCACTCTTTCTTTATGGTGGAAAAGTTCTTAATAAGTTATACTTATTTCTTTTTCTAATTTTTGATTTGCAGCAAATAACAAACATATCGAATCCGGTGTATCATCAGAAAAATCAGTTGATGAAAGTGACGTGATTCCAAACGAAATTTTGAAAGAATCAGAAAATCTCGATTCCTCTAAAAGAAGTGTTAAGAGCATGAGTTTAGAATCTGAAAATGGAGGCAAATCCAATGGAAGTTCAGGTAGGCATGATAAGAGCATAGATTTTGACGAACCCGTTATCAGAAGCAACAGAAGTGGCTCACGAAGATCAGTCCGGAGCTCAAACTGGCGATACAGGGATACCGATTTACAAGAGGGCTCATCAAGTTACCATTACGCCCCTCATCATGAATACGCCGAGCTTGTTCAAAACACAAATGATGTACAAGTTGAAGATGAGCTTTTGCGAAAACTAGATGAGCTCAAAGATGAAATCGTTAGGTCTCGTGATAAATCTAAAGAAAAAGTTCCGGTTCATCATCATATCCCGCCTTACATGCATCCCAAAAGTCATTCTTTATTGCCTTCTTCTAATCAAGTTCCTGTCTTTAGTGACCCTTTTAGGTCACAAAACAATAGACGGCCGCCGGTTATCCCTTATGAACAAAACCCTTATCAACCTTACTATTCTGGTCAATATGTCAGCAGCGATATGTCTGATAATCGTATGTATCACCACCCATCCTGTTCTTGTATGATTTGCTATAACAAACACCAACAAGCTCCACCACCTATACCACCACCTCCGGTTTTGCAAAATGATCCGGTTTTTTACCATCATGATTATAATCGTCGATTTTCAAGTCTTACTTTAAACTCTAATCATAGTGGCGAATCTCACTCAAGATGGTCGAATGATCTTCGTCGTCCTCCAAGGGGAATCTTAGCCACTGGAGTAAAGCGGTGCCACCCTGTGGCTGGTGGTTCTCCATTCGTGGCATGTATTTCATGCTATGAATTGCTTCAAGTACCTAGAAAGAATACAAAGAAATTGAGATGTGCAGCGTGTTCTCAAGTGATGTTACTTTTAATAGTCAACAAAAGACTTGTTCTTTCTGTTTATACAGAAACTAATAAGGGTTCTGTAAAGTCAAAAGACGATCACAAGGCTCGTGCTGAATTTTCATCTGAGGATTATGACAACTCGGGAAATTATGATTTTGAGTCCATGGATAAATTACCAATAGGAGGTCAAAGTATGACTTCTTACAAATCTGTAGCCTCAAACACATCAGAAGACAGAGAAGAGGAAGTAAAAATAAACATTATACTAGACAATAATCCTGCTGATGTGGCGATGAATGCTAATAATAAGCCAAATCCACCGCCTTCAGGTTCACCTCTTCAAGATCATTTTGATTATTCCACAAAATATAATCGAGCAGGAAAAGGGAACGTAAGCAGAAGGTCAGAAATGGAACAGGCTGCATTTCCTGAAAATTTGGGGGCCCACGGAAGTTCCATGAAAGATGCTGCAGTGGCGAGTGAGATTGACATTTCATCTAATGAATATATAGTCAATACGGGCACTTCTCAGGAATCTGGTGATACGAATAGGGAGCATGAGCGTCAAAGAAGTAGTGGAGGAAATGAATCTTTCTTAAAGGGTATGATCAAGAAAAGCTTTAGGGAGTTCTCGAAGTCTACTCAACATGCTGACCAGGGAAAAGTTAATGTGACTGTCAACGGACATCCTATAGTGGATCGGTTGGTCAAGAAGGCGGAAAAGCTTGCTGGACCGATAGAGCCTGGTGATTACTGGTTAGTATAACACGACTGTCTTTGTGTTTTATGAAATTCATATAAATAAGCGTGTACATTTTCCTGAATCTTTTTCATTTTTGTTTCTGGTTTAGGTACGATACAAGAGCTGGATTCTGGGGTATAATGGGTGGCCCTTGTCGTGGCATAATTCCGGTAATTTTCTTGATTATTGATATGTTGTTATCAACTATCAAGTCTGATTTGAACGATAAACTAATTACAATCAGACCAAAGTACTTTTTCATTTGTCTTGGTTTAGTCATTCTACTTTTTCGTGTTTGTAAATCTTAGTCATTAAAAAGATTGTGTATGCCGTTTGGATCATCTTTTAGCTCTAAAATAAACACCTAAAAATAATATTTTTACAATCTTTTTTTTTTTTTTTTTATAAATTATATATATAAATGTTGACTTGACATGACTCAATTGGGACACAACTATCTAATAATGACTCAGATGTATAAAAAATGCAGTTACTAAAATGGGACAAAATGAAAATTTACGTTGATATTTTACCAAAAAACATCTTACACAAATGATATATTTGTAGCTTGGATGAAATTTTTCGTGTCTTATCGATTAATGGGCTATCTTCCTTTGTAATGTTTTATCCTTGCAGAATTATCGACCAATTATTTAGAAATGGGTAGATTTGAGTTGTACTTTTGTCTAAAATTAGGGTGCCAAGGGTGAATATTTTTTTGCAGCTAAAAGTGGTATGGTTCAAGTAGGTTGAATGTGTTGAAACTTGAAAGTCCTCCAAAGTGTAGTTTTAATGCATACAACCCCCTTTTCGGTATTCAAAGATTTGTGCGAGTATAATAATATTGTTTTTGTAGTGATAACTGATACACTAATTATCTATAGAAAGAATGGAAAAAAAGTGTTTGTTGGTCAAGCAAACCCGACCAGACTACAAATGACATGTTTTTTCTACCTAGACTCAATATTATTATTGCCCCTTTCCCAGCCCGCTCACTTTCCACCTCTAGGTATACTATTTCTAAGTTCACAAGATATTATAAGTATAGCACTAAAGTGGATAAATGCAAATTTTTGAACCACAAAATTACTTCTTTGGACTTTTGTTGTATCTTTATCTTATTGGAACTAATGTGGAACATATTCGGTTTGGCAGCCATTCATCGAGGAATTCAATTATCCAATGCCCGAAAAATGTGCTGATGGTAACACAAATGTTTTTGTTAATGGGAGAGAGCTTCATCAGAGAGACTTGGATTTACTTGCGAGTAGAGGCCTACCAACCGATACTGATAGGTCTTATGTCATTGAAATCTCGGGGAGAGTCCTAGATGAAGACTCGGGTCAAGAGCTCGAAGGTCTTGGTAAACTTGCTCCCACGTAAGTTCTTGACACTTTTTTTGTGTACATCATGTTCCCACTTTAACCCTCCTGGTCCATAAGTTTCTTAGGGTATATATAGAAATTGATGTTTTTGCATACACTATCAACCTTACTTTTTAGTAATCTAGTAATTGCCTTATTTTTGTAAATATGAGTTAATACAAGATGACTTAGTGTCCCATTTGAGTCATTTCACTCATTCGTAAGCAAAAAACCATTCAAACCCGAGTTTTACAATATTTCGTATAAGAATGTTAGAAAATATGTATAAAAAGGATATATTTGTATTTGACGTGAAATCGTGGTTATAGAATGACCCAATTAGGACACGAAACCATCTTTAAATAGCTTGGATATATAAAAATAGTACAATGACTAAAATGAGACATATTTGGAAGTGCCTTGATACGGAGTATTTCATAGAAAAAACACTAGTATTTAGCTAACTCTATGTGTTAGCTCTTATGTTTGTACGTGTTATATGGACAGAGTGGAGCGCAAGAAGCATGGATTTGGAATGAAGCCTCCAAGAACAATTGCTGTATAATGGTTTATGGACACTTATCTGGCTTCCAAGTTGTTTTGTTTTAGACATTTGGGTATATTATTTTTGACGACGAATAGCTTTGGGTGATTTGTGTATGGTTGTGCAAGTGATATGAACGTGTAGGGGTTTTTTTAGTTTCTCTTAATCGCTAGCTTTGTTAATTTTGGGTTTGAATTCGTTTTAGTTGGTCATTCGACGAGTGGTTTCATTTGTTTTTTGTTCTATGTATATATGCAAGTTTGCGCATTGAACTCACTTTAGGCAAACATATTCATATGGTGCGGTTATTTGATTGTACAAAGGTTTTTCATTCCTAGATGTCTCTTTTTAACTACCAAAAACTATGCTAGTATACTAAGTATTAACCATGCAGAAATTAATATTGATCGTTTTAAAGCTTGATTTCTACTGTATATTTTTATGATTTGCTCACAAGGTTGGGTTATTGTCTGCATTTTAGTTTACATTTCGTTACAGCCTTTTATTACAGGTTTTTTACTTACTTTTATTTTTTCAATTTTTTTTTTTTTTTTTTTTTTTTTTTTTTTTTTTTGGGGTGTAAATCAACATGGTTTCTCTGTATAAAACAGAAATTATCTTATTTCATGTGATGACTGAGCCTTCTACAAGGATGTAGCTCGACAACGATCACATGTTTCACCGACATCTAGTCAAAAGAGAGGATTGAACTCATGACGCCCTCTGTGATCGATCAGCCGAGCATTTACATTGGGGGTGTGGGAGTGAAACCACCAGAGCAATGTTCCACCGGCATAAAACATAGTTCTACACTTCTACCCTAACAATTTTGCATGAAATTTATTTAGTTTATGAATTATGCAAAACGCTAATCAACATATATATCTTGGTCGATACAGGACCATACCTATGGATATAATGATACGGACAACGTCGATTTTGAGTCGGCCAAAAGTTAAAATCAAATGAGAAATATAATTAAGATAAAAAAAATGAGCAGAAATCACAACTACAAATTTGAGATGCACTCACTAAAATAGATGTATCCATCCATTATTTCTCCCTTCTTATTTGAAATATATGGTTAAAATTTATTTTTTCTTTTATTTTAATAATTTTTCTCACTAGATCTCTTCTTTTTGAACCAATTGTAAACCAATGCTAACTAAATTACTATTTAGATAAAGAGTTTTGCTAAATATAGCTTTAAGGGTTACGATTAAGAAACAAAACGTGCATAACTGGTGGTACGTACATAAAGTCGGTTGAGAGAAGTTAAATTTAAAAGATGAACAATTATTATTGAAGGTACAAACAGTTAATGTGTGTCTGAATTCATTAAACATAACCTTTAAAGCTACATTTATCAATTTCTTTAAATAATCATACAGTTTTGCTAAGATATAATTAATTGACATAAAATTTTCTTTTAAATCAACTAATACATTCAATGAACATTAATTAAACTTTAAAATAAGAGTGATTAAATAAAAATTTGCTATTAATTAACTTGAATCCTTTATACTGTATATAGAGAGAGCTAAACATGTGTCAATCACATTAAATTCATATTAATTCCAAAATAAATGTTGGTTATGACTTAGGAGCTGGCAATAATGGACATGAATTTACTTCTCGATGTTGACTATTCAACTAAATTTTGTAAATGCTATTCTTGGTAAGAAAAAGTCAATTATGAGTAAGTAAACTTAAATTGTATTCATACAAACATCTTTAATGAGGAAACTATCATTTTAATCAGACATTTATACTTTTCATCGACATGTGTAAATATTTTCCCTAAAATCTTTGCATACGTACAGGAATCATATTCTAGATTAATTCTAGAACAAAGTTTTTTTTTTTTTTTTTTTTTAAATTAATTCTAGAACATTAATTTATGATAGATGATTATTATTATACTTTGTAGTTATATACATTAATTATTCAAGGGATTTTGTAAAGGTCCCGTGAAGGCATATATATTTAAGTTTATACGTATAAAAGTAAATGCAGATATTATTAAATTCAAAATCATATATTTGTATGACAATTTTTAATAAACATATCATAACATTTGCTTGAAGACACATGTTAGAAAAACTCATTATTTAAATATAAAATTGTTGATCAGATTGAAACAGATATATAAAGCGTGCAGTGAGTAACATATATGTCAATTATCCTCACAAAGAGTTTAAGGGCACGTTTGGTAGAGAGAATTTTAGAGATTAGAAATGAAGTGGAGAATTAAATCTAGAGAAATGAAATTGAATGAGAAATTAATTAAATTCTAATATTTGGTAGTGCCAGAGAATTGAAACAATTTATAATCAAGAAACATTTTTTTCCTTTGGAAAACATATTTTGAGCAACATTTTTTTTTCAAAATATTTTGAGCACATGATGTTGCACACGTAATTTGTTTACATAAAATTTTATTAACAAAGTACACTCTTTAAAAAAAATTATAATTTGAATCGATTAGAAGAAAAAATATAAAACTTAAAATAATAATAATAATAAATAAATAAATAACTCGTTTCTTTAAATTCTCCACCAAAGTGATGAAAATAGAGGTTAACGAAATTACACTATTATTTCTCTCCAACTCTTCATCAATTTTCCTTCAATTCTCCACCTTTTTATTTCTCTCTACCAAATAAGAGAATTTAATCCAATTTCATTTCTTCTTTTTCTTTTCTCTCTACCAAATACAACCAATAATTTGCGAATATCAGGGTTATTTTAAATATAAAAGGTGTTTCAAAAGTTTAAAGGTACCGTAAAAGAAATTGTATCTTTAAGTAGCAACTCTTTTACTTAGGTTGTGTTTGTTTTTCTTAAAGATATCTTAACAAGGTCTGAATGTCCGCAACATCTGAATCGGTCAGAGAAAAACACCAAAAAGAGGGTTTTTTTTTTTTTTTTCTTTATTCAGATGCGGGCAGAGGCTCACACATCTTGTTGGACCAGACTTGGAGGGGCAATCTTAATGCCTCTGAACCTTCAAAAAACATAAGATCGTTGCATCACCAAAACATCCTGCTTCTTCCACAAACTCAGAAAAACATTTCTTTATAGATCTTCATGCATCACAGTAATACACGTCCTCAACCACATATCACGTTGGCACGTTGCCGGAAAATCTTTAGACACTGTTTTATTCTTCTTCTTCGTCTTTTACTTGAACCATTTATTTGGATAATATATGTAAGTTACGTTTGTAACTGTTGGAGTAAAAATGGAGACGAATTGTGTTTGCAAAGCAACGAGTGTACTGCTTATGACAGCAAAGCAAGTTGTACAAATAAAGTTCACGGGGAAGATAATTCAAGTGCTAGGACTATGGATCTATTGCTCAATTTTATATTTTAATTTGTTAGTGGAACTATGTCAGTAGTTAATTTACAATGGTTTAATGCCTTATTGGTTGTAATTGTTGGTCAAAATTATAATAGGTGTTATATCTTATTTTTGTTGTATATAGAAAGTTATAATATGTGTATTCATGTGTGTATACGTCAAAAAAGTTATTTGTGTTGGACATCTAGTGTATAATAGCGTTGTTGTCGTCGTCAATATAAACAAACAACACCTTACACTATGACTATGTCAATGGCCCATTAACCTAGATGTTGCGGGTTCGAGTCTCGTTGAAGACATGTGAGATAAGTGGTGGCCTAAAATTTGCCGTTCTTAAAAAAAAAAAGAAAAATTACAGTCAGACGTTTTTAAATGAAAAACAAACAGTCTTATTGTATTCAGATTCAGACATTTACGCCTCAGATTCAGATTCAGACGTGCGAATCAGATTCAGATTCAGACCCTCTTAATAAACAAACAACACCTTAGTCTTGATGCTTTGGAAGTTCTTGTTTTATGTTAGCTTTTTTGTGGGGGTGATTACGGGTTTTATAGTTTTCGTCATTTTTCTCTTGCCATTCTTTAGTATAGGTGCTTGGCTTAGTTTGTCTTAAGTTCTTCATTGTATTATTGTTGTTAGAGCAACGGACATGGTGGTTTGAGCCGTTTTGTCACCTCAACGTCCTCTCATCATTTCTTTATTCATATTCTCACACTTAAATACTCCCTCACTCAAAGCTCAAGCCATTTCAACTTTTTGGGACACACTATTTTATTTTCTTTTCTGCTACTTTTTCAAACCAATTAACTTTTCATTCATCAAATAAAAATACAAATTATAATACACAAAAATAAATAAATAAATAAATAAAATACAAAGAAAACATACCAAGCAAAATTAAAATACAATACGATAATTAATTGTCACGTCTATATTTTTGACGGATTTCTTCTTTTTGCATATTGATCATGTAGGCATCATCATTCGACATATCCTTGGTGCTAGTGGCGAGAAACTTCATTTATTCGTACACCGATTGAGCGGCTTCCTGTTTGAGTCTAAACTCATTATGTAAAGTATCCCCAAAATCCGACGGGTTACTTCCTGCAGTGCTCAATGTGGTTTCTGTAGTTTTTTTTGCGGGTTGTGGTTTGCTAGGGACATGGCCTCGCATCATCTCTGAATAGTTCAGCATGTCAGGTGAGATCAACCAGATCAACGTAGTCAGACGCATCCCACTTGGGATGTTTTTTTTCAAGATTTGCCACGTGTTGTCTTGAATAAACATTTTTGACACTTTTGACTCATCACAATATGCTTGCCTAACACGGTCCGACATTGCAGATTTTAATCAACTTAGAATCGATGTTTTAAATTCGAAAAAGAAAACAAAATAGAAGTACGGTAATAATTTCTATTTGTAGGAGTCACCTTTACACATTTCCGACATTGCAAGCTTCAAACATAATGCAATACCTCATAATGATGTCACATACTTACTAACTTGAACTCACTAGATGGTCCATTGTTGAAATGGTACAAACACACGGGTTACAAATGCATAATCGATCTAGATCGAGTTCATAAAGGGTACAAATACAAGAAACAAACATACGATACAAACACAACATATCTTATGGTGTGAGATCAATCTGAATAGTGTAAAAGTCACTTTCTATAAAACAAGAAAAACGTAGACATGTCTAGTTATATGCTTAATATATAGAGGTAATTCTTTATTTCTTCCGGTCGTCTAAAATCTATACATTTTTTAGACTAAAAAAAAATGTGACTTCTCAAAATACCTCACGAGATTTGAGCGACTTGTCTTCCATCTTTTAAATGTTTACAAGTGTTTCATATAAGTGCAATAATGAAGACAAGTGTCCCCAGGCGATTTGGCCGACTTATACTTGTATGGGACACATGTCGACATTTAAAGGGGTGGAGGATAAGTCGCTCAATTCTCCTGAGGCATTTTGAGAAGTCACATTTTTTTGTCTAGAAAAAGAATAGACTTTGTGCGATCAGGGCACATAGAAAATTACCTCTAATATATAAGGAGTACATAACACATATATACAAACGAAAAGCATATACAATGTAGAGAGAAAATGCACGGCTTATCTATTACTCCCTCACTTTCAAAATAAGTGTTATGTTTTGACTTTTTGATATTTTTCTTTTTCAACTTTAACCTTAAATATATTCTTTTTGTGTCATATAATACTTAATGAAAATTATAGCAATGAAAATACATTTAAAAGCCAAATAATTCATATATTTACATCAAATATTATACAAACACATATATACAAACGAAAAGCATATACTCTGTAAAATGTAGAGAGAAAATGCACGGCCTATTACTCCCCCAGTTCCAAAATAAGTGTCATGTTTTGACTTTTTGAAGTATTTTTTTTTTCAATTTTAATCTTAAATATTTTTGTTTGTGTTATATAATACTTAATAAAAATATAGCAATGAAAATATATTTAAAAGTCAAATAATTCATATATTTTACATCAAATATTATATAAAAAAATAAATGAGGTAAAATTTTAAAAAGTCAAATAGATCGAACACTTATTTGGGACAGAGGAAATAAGTAAATTTCGATTGAACTGAATCTTAATTTAAGCATGTCATTTAAGTATGCCAACCATAAACAACACAAAGCCTCATAATCAACAATTTAACTACTAAACAACAATGCATAACCACCATAACTTGCAATGCATGCATTATTAGTTTTAGGTCCCCTTTCATTTCAATCAAATTTAAGCCACCTTACTTGAATGCAACCATCAACCCACCCCAAAATCCTCTCTCTCTCTCTTCTCTTATTCTAAACAGAGAAACCTTCTTAACTCAATAAAAAACAACGTCAATTCCTTTAAAACCAAATGAAAAGAATGAAATTTGAAGCAAACAACACTCAACTTACATTAATTCAAAAGAAGAGTCAACTTTTTATAAAAATAGCTGTTTGTTTAATATTACTAGGCTTTACATATCGCTTCTATTTTGCAACTCCAGTTATAGTTGTTCGTGATGATGACCGCAAGTCGCGGTCCTCAATGCAGCCCGTGACGGCTGATGAGACGACACTCCCTGATAACTTCCCGGGTAATAACACCGGAATTTACGAAGGTATATTATGTTACTTGTCTTTACAGTTTACATGCATGATCAAATTTTGGTTGTCAATCATATATTTGCATATTGATTTAATGAAAGTGAGTTTAGTTATCATAACTCGATCATAAGTGACTAAAAATAGCACTTTACCATGATCACAAAGAACGCGTTTGTTTTTTTTTTTGTTTTTTTCCGTTTTCGATTGGAGTTGATATATACACCGTTTTGTCGAAGTTAGAAAACAAACTGTAATTGCACACATAATATGCTCATTTTTTTTTTTTTTTTTTTTTTTTTTTCTTTCATACATAACCGGCAAATGGTAATACATTGTTAAATCGTCATTTGGTCAAAATTTTCTTCTCGATTTTTAGCAGTTTGTTACCGGGTTAGAAACTTAGAACTATCCCCTCCATCGTTCAAAAATGCTTAGAGGTCGAAAAAGAACATGTCAAATATGTTAAAAGAAGTAAAAAAGAGTATAATATGTTGTAATTTATTTATTTATTTATTTATTTTTTAAACTAATATGTAAGGAAATCAATTTAGGGTTAAAGTTTTGCTAATGTATATGTTAGAGAATATTTTTATGACAAAAGCAATCGGGTTGACCTTCTAAGCAAGGTTCCAATAGCAAGGAATCTAGTTACACCAAGATCCATAGGGTGAGCTCGCTTGAAGCTGAGGCGTGTCTGGTGGTATTGCATATATATAAGATCACACGACTACTTTAGGAGGGATATGATCTGTAATTTGTTCATCCAAGTTAAAAATAGCATAATTAAGAGAAGAGGGGCTGCATTTATTGGCTGATTGGCAGGCCACCTTGGGGTCACTATTGCCAAAAGAAGACAGACCAGATAGAATTTAGCCTTTTAAGCCCCACGCCGGGGATTTGGGAGGGACAAGCTGCCCTGGTAGCCAGCCCATTTTTATCTGCCGACATGTGGAGCAAGAAGTTTGGGATATGCTTGGTGTTTAATGTCATTTTTTGGTAGTAGCTAGGAAGGGGGAATTGGCCCAAAAATTAGATAGGAAATTTATTGTATACGTAATGATTTGAAGGGGCCATGATAGTACTCATTTCTTGCTTAAAACAACACAGTACAGTAGTTATTGTTACAATTGAGTTTTGTATGCAAAACCTTTTCTTCAGAAAATACATAGGTAACAATATAATATACTCGTAATGCTTTTAGTTTTTATGGCATCATTCACAAATCTATAGCATAACAATGTATGAAGTCTATTGATATACAAGTCATTATAGATGCTTTATTTGATGTTTTAGGTTCAACGGAATGTGATATATTCACTGGAGAATGGGTAAGGGATCCGACTGGTCCATGGTACACCAACAGCACCTGCAGTAGCATTCAACAACATCAAAACTGTATGATGAATGGTCGGCCTGATACAGATTACATCTACTGGCGTTGGAGCCCTTTCGAATGTAAATTACCAGCATTTGACCCCAAAATGTTTCTTCATTTCATGAGGAATAAATCAATGGCATTCATTGGTGATTCAATCTCACGTAATCAGGTGCAGTCGTTGTTGTGCATTCTTTCTCAGGTACAAGTCTCTTGACCATATTCCTTTGTGTCCTAATTTCGTTAATAACCGTTGTTCTTGACACTTAAGGGGTGTGTGGATGTGCACTATAAGTTGATTCTTTAACTAATGCGACTTGGAGTAGTTATAGTTGATTATTTAACAAATGTGACTTGGAGTAGTTATAGTTGATTATTTAACTAATGCGACTTGGAGTAGTAATTGTTAGCTTTTTGAGTTTGGATAAAGTGTTGCTGATTATAATTGTATGATTATTTAGGCTAGATAGTTAGTTAGCATTGCCACACAACTGTTTATTTAAGAGCAAGCCTCATTTTTACCCATAGTATCATCGTCAAAAATAGTATCGATAAAATATAAGTATGTTGAAATGATAGTGAGCAAAGTGTACCCATCTTTAAATGATAATTATCAAACTATTTACAATCTGGAAAGATATTTCATATATTAAAACTGATTATCTAGAGTCATTAATTAATCGCATGTTCAGTTTCATGACCCACTGCACATGAGCACATTCAAACATAAAACACCCTTATTAATACAAGTACTGGTCCTATGTCTTATAATGTGCTTCCAGGTTGAAGAACCAGTCGAGGTGTACCACGATGAGGAGCACAGAAGCAAAAGATGGGTCTTTGAGTCAAATAATTTCACACTTTCAGTTATTTGGTCACCTTTTCTCACAAAAGCAAAGATATTTGAGGACAATGACGGGCATTCCTCAGATGCAGTACAGCTCCATCTTGATGAGCTTGACCCAGTTTGGGTCAATGAATTCAGTAACTTCAATTACATAATGATTGGAGGTGGAAAATGGTTCTTGAAAACTGCGATATACTACGAAAACAACACAATAATCGGGTGCCATAGCTGTAACAAAGCGAATATATCTGATGTTTCTTTCTATCAGGCATATCGGAAAGCAATCCGTACAGTTCTCAATTTCATCAAAAAATCTGACCATGAATTATTCGCGTTTTTAAGGACAACAACACCTGATCACTTTGAGAATGGTGAATGGAACACTGGAGGATATTGTAACAGGACGGTTCCATTTAAAAATGAAGAGATTGATATGAGGGATATTGATATGGTAATGAGAGACATCGAGTTGGAAGAATATGAGAATGCTAAAGAGGGTATGCATGGGCCGGTTTTGAGATTGTTTGATACGACCCGTTTGTCGCTATTAAGACCTGATGGTCATCCTGGCCCCTACCGTGTGTTCCATCCGTTTGATGGGAATGATGGAAATGTGAAAGTGCAGAATGATTGTTTGCATTGGTGCTTGCCCGGCCCGATAGATTCATGGAACGACTTGATCATGAATCTATTGCTCCGTGGTTGACAAGCACAAAACAGAAACAAAATATAAAGGGAATCGATGTAGATGGTGCTGAAAACGCTACACGTTTGCATATATTATTGTTTCGTTAATTTTTTGATTTCTCATCATTCGTTTATAGCTCTGTCTTTATTTTTTATTCATTTACATGAAACAAAACAATGTGTAATGCAATTGGTTTGGAACAAAATATTGAAATTTGTTCAAGATCGTTAATATAAACTGATTAATAGATCAAATGACCGAAGAATACCGAAGGCCTTGTAGCCTAACGATACCTCGTATGGTGTGACATGTGAAAATGCTTCTCAACTAAATTGTTGTTGGTTCAAGCTCCGTCTTAGAAATTTGTTATAAAGTTGTGACGACGTATATAGTGTGAGACATTGTTTCAGAGGAACATTGAAGCAGGTCTCATGCTCTCAATAGGTGTTTAAGTCATAAGATAAATGTTATTTTGGATGATGCAAATAATCTAAAAACATTATTTGACAAACCATTAGCCTAAAATGATCTTATGCCGTTTTACCACCTTTAACAGGTTCATTGTGTTATATTCTTATGGAAAAAGTTCAATATACAGGTCATGAATTGTGGATGTTACCATATCCGCGACAACTAGAAACAACGATGTTAGAATTCTGTTTCTTTTGCTACAAGAAGTACTAGAACTAAAAGGACAAATTACTTTCTGTTTTCACGTTATAATTTTTTTTAAAGGTAAAATCACATAATTACATCGTAATTGTATTGTAACGACTTACCTACAACCACTCGCTTGAGGTCAGACTATCTCATGGCAACGCTAGGCTACAACCCCTTATGGTAGACTTCTACCAAAAAAAACGACATGAGTACAAGAAAAATAGGGATAACATAAACCAAAACTGTGTCAAATAAACGAGTTAGCTAGGTTTGTGGAAAAATTAAACATTCTGTCACGAACAATCTCTCTTGCCATCCTCATTTCATTTTCGTCTAATCAGCTTCTCCTTCTAGATGACGCGCTGCCTAATTAGTGTCGATATCATATTTTCTCTTAGAATATTTTGGATCACAGTAATCTGAGAGTCGTGTAAACACTTTTAGATTGAATTATTTCGATGGTTATATCGAAATCTTAAATCAGATAAAACTCAGATTTTAGAATCGAGATTGTGTTTTTGTCGTTATGAAAACAGAACCAGACATAGAAGATATATTATAACCAACAAAACCGAATTTCGGTTATAACTATTATAACCAATAAAAAACAATTAAATTGACTGGAAAAATAAATGTCCAAAATTACGGGAATTTTATTTTTAAGTACGTTTTTAACATAGCACTTTATACCAAATAAAAAAATTTCAAGCTGACCTGGCAGCTCGACTTCAGCCAGAGGCTCTGCCCCTTGGACCCTGCAACCAGGGGCTGCCCCTTGGACCATGCTACCAGGGGTTGCCACCCCTGGGACCTTGCTACCAGGGGCGCTGCCCCCGGACCCCCGTGATTCGAGGCTTCGCCCCCGAATGATAATCATAATAACGTGATACAAGTGTACACTCCGCAGAACCCCCAACTTGTTGAACATTTATCACGATTACATATTGTTCAACTAAGTCAATTCATTACACTTAAATTATATTGGTGACGCAAAATCACCAACATTTTCATCACATAAGAATCACAGACCATGAGTGATATTAGACTTGTGGTTCGTCATTTGTTAACGATGGACTGATGACAACCTTCAAACCCTGATCAAACACGTATGTCATTTTGATATCATCATTTTTTTAAGAAAATAAGTACCGATCTTTTCCATCTAGAAAAAATAGTCTTCTCCTCCTTCTCACTAGAAAAAATCCATCAAACTCCATATCCGATCTTTTCCATCTAAATCCGGCGGTCGGTCTTGGCCGGCCGTCCGGAGATCTTTAGTATTTTCTTTTGCTTTCAATAATAATCTTTACCCACAGATCTGTCATCTCTCAGCTGTCGCCGCTCGCCGTTCGCTGCCGTCACCGCCCGGACTTCTCTGCTCAGATCTATTGCGGTCTGCCATCGATGGCCTGATGCTGCCTTGGGTTTTGGCTTTAGATCTGTTAGGTTTAGGTATGGCTCCTTTAAGGATGCCTAGTTTTATCTTCTTTGTATGTCTTTTGTACTTTATGTACTTTTGTCAAGCTACACCTTTATATAGTTGTGTATGCCAAAAGCTCACTCTGGTGATTCCCCCCACCCTCGTATGGTGTAGTTGTAGTCTGTCACAACTATTATGGTGTATGTCTTGTTTTGTCGTAGCTTGTTACGTTGTGTATGTTCGATGTAACTTGTTGTGTACAAATTTCCTCCATTTGTGAGGTGTGAAATGAAATATCTGTTCAAAAAAAAAAAAAAAGTACCGTTCCGGCCTGTAGCATTGATATAATCAAGACTTCTGGCAAACAGTGTCACTATTTGTTTAAATACCCGACAGATTGCTTTCTAGTCTGATATAATCATATGCGCATATGAGATTTTCAAGTGAAGCTATAAGCTTTAAGCTAGTAACATTATTTAATTACACAAAAACTACATGAAAAATTATTTAACACTTGACGGACCCAAGATTTTCGAGAGGATTTTGTGCACAAAAAATTTGTGCACAAAAGAAATGTTGAGTTATCCCGTAAAAAATGGAAGTAGCAAAATAATAATAATAATAATAAAAATAAATAAATAAATAAAAATTGTTAGGGGTTGCACATACCACTAAACGGCAGTTTTTGAAAAAATTTGCACTTCGTGACCAAAAATTAAGTGTTGCCCGTGCCACACCGGCACCAATGTAGTTCCATCTTTGAATTTATACTTCCATGGTTAGTTAATATACGCTTGTGGTCTAAATTCGAAATAATCAACCTTTTACATACTCGGTAATCAATCTTGTATGAAAAAGAAGAGTAAAGATGAAATAAGAAGAATTCTTAAAATAAGAAGGATGAGAAATAACTATAACTACATATTAGAGATGCATCAATTTGAATTAGATGCATCCTTAATCTTGAGATGCATCATAATATATTTTCTAGCTAAAAATTAGATGCATATACATATATTATATGCATTTCATTAAGTTAAACGAATCCTATGTATTTTTCGTCTTCTGCAGGTCAAATTTGTTGCTACTTGCTAGTACTACTTTGCATCGTTTTCACTTCAAAATCAATTTCGAAACTAATTGGAATACATCTAAATGAATAAAGATGCATCTAATTCAAGTCGATACATCTCAAATGTGTCATTATAGTCATTTCTCATTCTTCTCATTTTAAGATTTCTTCTCACCCGAAAAAGAAAACATAAACTATTGGAATACTAATTATTATTGTTGCTGTTGTTGTGTTGTTGTTGAAAGACAAATTTTACATCATACACCAATTATGTCACAAATAACATATCATACATGTCTTTAATAAGACATAAACTACAACCTCCTAAATTAATTGGTCACTCAAATACCACTGTACTAAAAATCTTTGATACCATATTAACGACTATTATAACATCAAATGTTATAAAAAAAAAAAAAAAAAAAAAAAGAATATAACATAATATAAATATAAACTTGTAACGGATGTAAGTTAATAAAGAAAAGCTTTAGAAAAGGCTATTTTATACTGTGTTTCTTTGTAATTTTTTTCATGTCTAATTGTTCATATGCATGCGGTCTAATTTGTCACCATCTTCTAGAAAAATGTCGACAAGTCCTGGTTTGCTGTTCAAACTTCAACCTCAAGTCCTCAAAGCAAATACAAAAATGTCTTGCTACTACTTATCACTGGTCCATATTGACACACAACTCATATGGACTCTTTTAAATTTATATTATTTTTGCATTTTTAGTTACTTGCAATTAGTCAATATTAGGAAGAAATGATAATGTTCAATAAAAAATTAAAAATAAAGCAATTAATGGACCTATCAAAATTCTCAAATATGACATAAGAGTGGAGGTTGGATCGCCGTCGCCGTCCTAGGTGGCACCTTCGCCGTGCTCGCCGCCACACCAAGGCAGCTCGCCGTTGGTCGTCGTCCAGGTTATACTCGTGGCCACAACGAGCATATAATATGACAAAATGGCAGCGTCTTTTTTTTTTTTTTTTTTTTTTTTTTTTTTTCTAAACTTGTGTTTGCATTTTGCAGGTATAGTGTGTGTTTAGTGTGTGTGTTTGCAGGTGAAAGGTGAAGAAGAAGACTAACTATTTTTTTGTTGTTTTGGTCCTTGTGGTTTCGTTTATTTGCAGTTTTGGTCCTTGTGGTTTCTTATCAATATTTACAGTTTTGGTCCTTGTTTATTTGCAGTTTTTTTTTTTTTTTTTTTTTTTTTTTTTTTTTTTTTTTTTTTTTTTCTTATTTAGCAGCTTAAAATTTTTCAAAATATAAGCATAATATTTTATTTTTAGTTATTTTTGTTTTGATTTAAATAAATTTAATTTGATTGAAAAATGAATAAAAAAAATTTAAGGTGTAAGTGGTGGGGCCCAAATGAAGAGGTTGAGGTTAGTTGTTTAGTGAGGGGGGTTAGTTGTGAAGAGGTGTTGAGTGATGTGGTACACGTGGGGCCCGAATGAAGAGCACAAGCTAGCCATCCACACCTGATGCTCTAAGCATTTAGAAATAATGGCCATGTGATGAAGTAAGGTAAAAGAAGGACATCTCAATGAAATGTAAGAGCATCTACAATGGGCAAAGTTGGTAAAAGCTTTTTACTATTTTAAAAAGTCATTTAAGAGAGTTTTTTGCATTGCATCAAAAGGTTTTTAAAAAGCTTTTCAATAAAGACTTGGTAAGTATCAAGTCTTTGCTCAAAGCTTTTGTTATTAAATAGCTTGTGCATTTAAAGCATTAAATGCAAAAAGTCATTTGGGTTTTTACCATTGGGCATGCTCTAACTTACAGCAAGTGAAACTACATGATAATGCAATTACTACTAGATTTATCATTGTTAACCTGCCAAACTATAATACATCAAATGTCAAAGTTAAGAGAAATTTATGAGCTATGTTTCTTGAAAAAAGAAAAGATATAAATAATTTTGATTGAATGAGAAAAGATATAAATTATTCACTCAACAAATTCAAACTTATCCCCAAGTTAATACCATACCCTTTAATCTCACACGTAATCAGAGTGTAATTTTTGATCGAACTAACAATCAATGCAATTTCAGTACTCTTTAATCTCACACATATGCACGTAAACCTTTTGAAATTCATTCGGGCATTGAGTGTGAAGCGTGTAACCTGCTTTTGTATTTAAAGTGCCTTGGTTAAGCCCGTATTAGTATCTGTTACACAAGCGTTGCGTCTGATTGTCTGAATGACATCAGCAGTAGTTACACTTTCTTGCCAAAAAGAGGTGTGCTACACCCACTCATAATTTACAAAAAAAACCCCACTCGCTGACGTGTCAGCGAGCTGATTGGTTGGTTTTTTGTGGCCCACAAAAAACCAACCAATCAACTCGCTGACACATCAGCGAGTGGATTTTTTTTTGTAAATTGTTAGTGGATCTAGAAATATTGTGCCAAAAATCTCATGGAAAATGTATGCATATATGCATCACTGGTGGACCCATATAATCAATAAAGAAAGCGAAATTTATAAAATATCTCTTTGAGAACTAATGGATAAACGAGAAGCGAATTGATGCATAATCTGGCGCGGACTGATTCAACGACTCTCCTTGGGCCGTTAGTCGTCTTCTCAAGCCCTAAGTAGACCTGTCAACAAAGAGAACCCGTTAGGAGTGGACCCGAGGCCGTAGCCCTGGGATCCACCTCCGACGGTCAAGTTAGTGTCGATGCGTAGTAGCATATATGAGAATTAGGTTTAGGATAACCTGTTATGTTCTATTCTGTGGTGAATGGAACCCCAGCCCTATATTTATAAGGCATGGATTAGGGTTTTGGCGTAGAGTGGGCCGCTGTCTGCCGGGCCTGACCCATGTAGGATCCAGTCCGGACTATACGTCCACAAGCCCTCCAAGTTTAGTATGACATAGTGCGTGGCTATGTTATGCTAAACTTAAGTTCTGTTCATGGCCGCGTAGGCCCAATCAACCATAACATCGTGACCCATGCGTGCGCAACTCAGGTGTGCGCATGGGAAGGATCATACCGCCCAGCCCAAATGCGACAGTGCGTACTGGATTTGCGATTGTGATTGTCTCACAATTGTGAAGGTGAATTCCGCATGCTGTATCCTGGGTAAGGGCGTACCTTTTGTACCAGTAGCGATGCAACAGAAGACGTGCTTCTGTGGCAGAAGTGCGTGCTGTGCGCGACAAAGATGCGCGCTGTGCGTGACAGAGGTGCGCGTTGTGTGCGAACATTACATTCGTCTTTACAACCGACAAAGGACGTCTCCCCTGCGGCAAGATGGTGCGAATATTTAAATTCGTCTTTGTACCGGGCTTGCAATACCTCTTACGTACGATCTGCTTTCAAATATACCTACGTGGCGCGTGCGCCAACAGTGGTAGGATATACCCTGGTAGCCCCCCAAGTTTGATTGTGCTACTCGTGTAGGAGCATTAAACTTAGTTATCCTGAAAAACACTTAATGCAAATATTAAAAGTATATGTCGCGAATCGCGACATATAAAATATAATGAAGTAAAAGATTAGCGCGAAGCAAAAGTATAGCACATAGCATATATAATTAATATATAAAAGAAGTAGCAGTGCGAATTACACCTATCGTGAGGTTTTACAAACTACATAAAAGAAGTAGCACGTAGCTAATAATAAAAATAGTGCGCGCATGGTGATTGATTTTTTTATTTTTTATTTTTTAAATAATGGCGCGGATGGATGTACCATGACCGCGACTAATAGTTTCTGTTGCACGCACAGACGCAGATAGATTTATCGTGTCCGCATAGACTCTAACGTTTGTGGATGATCGCAGTTGACCACGGCTTTCGTCCAGTGCCTGTACGTGACAGTGACAGTGCGCTCATGGCGATTGACTAGCATCGTGGTGCCTGTACATGACAGTGCGCTCATGGCGCCAATCTGCGAAGATTTCCGGACGCATGGCCTAACGCGGGTAGATTTATCGTGACTGCGTTGTTCGCGGCTAAAAGATAAAATAGGTCCAATCGTGCGGACATAGCGCATGACTATAGGTAAAATCGTGTTTACCAAGTTTAAAAGATTTATGTAAAATCTTTTTAATAATTAAAAGATATTGTGAGATTCACTCAATCAAATATATAAGAGAGATATATCAAGTTATAATAAACAAGTTTGTTATATGCACAGTATGGTTCGTTCTATCAGTACGCATATTATTATATCACTATATGGTTCTTGTCCCTTTTTGATTCGTGGAATACAGGAGACAAATGAATGAATAAGAAAACATAATAAGCCGTATATTTTTGACCGATGAATAAGAAAACATAATAAGTTTTTCTTTAGGTTTAATTGTGTATCGTTGTACGATACAAAGTTTTAAAGTTACCGGCTTTTGAACTTGTGGTTGCTTTTCGGTGATGTGAGAACACGAAACTTGTCGTAGTCATGTCCCACGGATGGCGCCACTTGTTGATGCATAATCTGGCGCGGACTGATTCAACGACTCTCCTTGGGCCGTTAGTCGTCTTCTCAAGCCCTAAGTAGACCTGTCAACAAAGAGAACCTGTTAGGAGTGGACCCGAGGCCGTAGCCCCGGGATCCACCTCCGACGGTCAAGTTAGTGTCGATGCGTAGTAGCATATATGAGAATTAGGTTTAGGATAACCTGTTATGTTCTATTCTGTGGTGAATGGAACCCCAACCCTATATTTATAAGGTATGGATTAGGGTTTAGGCGTAGAGTGGGCCGCTGTCTGCCGGGCCTGGCCCATGTAGGATCCAGTCCGGACTATACGTCCACAGATATTATAGTGCATAAACTCAGTTGTCGACACAAAGTATTAGAAAGATGACTAAATCTAGTAGTCTTTTAAGTTTTGCACATTCATGTAATTACACAGCAAGATCAAAATGCATCATGTGCATGCTATATACAAACCAATTTATAAGCAATTACCTATCAAATTGATTTTTGATTGATCAGTTGTTGTAAACAAAATTTGGTCTCTGAAGAAGGGACATCAAGCCAAAAGGAAAAACATTAGAACACCCAACTGCTCCCAATGCAATTAAACCAAAGAACACCGGACCATATAGTTGTGGGCTTTTAGCTTAATAATTTTGAAAAGCTTTATGCCTATATTTTTCGTCTTACAAAATTTTCAAGTTGAGCTTATGACTTATTCAAGGTCATAATTAAACTACACTTGATAAGCTAATAAGCCGGGCTTATGAGCTTTTCAACGTTTACATATGCTCATAAGCCCAATAAGCTAGCACAAAAAGTCAAAACCCCCGCAGACAAGAAAATACGAAAATCATGACCAAAAGAGGTGAAACTTAATTTGATGACGAAATGAGAGAAAAACCACTTCTACTTTATATAAAGTTGTTAGAAATACAAATAGTTGTATAAAAAATTATATGCTGAATCACATGTTGCCTTCAGTTGAAGATGAGACAAGTAGTTCTTGTCTACGGCTTTGGACATGTGTATGAGTTAATCTAGTACGGAGTAGGTCATAAAGTTAATGTGTGTGTCACAGAAAGTTCAGAAACTAATACATGTATTTCAGCAATGTATCAATAGATAAACTACGGCAAGTTAAAAAGTCTCTTTTTTTCACATTCTAGTTAGATTTATGATTAACAATTTTTGCTGATTTCCATTTATGTATCAGTAATGGTGGTATCATGACCACCCACCCGAACCCGCCCAATGGTCATGCATCTCCCATTCAACATAGCTCCTATTGAGGTACAATTTCTCTGTTTTTTCATTAATGAAATTACTGTATTTGTAAGTTCTAAATACTTATTCAGTTATGTGTCGAATCACGATATAACATGTTTGATTGAACTGAACATGGAATAAGTAATTTCTTTTCGGGTGTGCGTCGTTTTCTGATCATTTATGGATGGGCCTTGATGTGTGAATTTATCTAGGGAGTCATACAATGTGGACACAACAAAGATTTTCAGGAACTAACTCATGCATTTCGGAATATACCAATTACTTAAGATGAATTTGGATATGTTACAAAGTTACATTTACAAGCCTTCTATACATGTCATGCATGTGTGTGATTGTTGTAATAAACTCACTATCTATCGTATGAAATGCCTTAAAATACTTTACTGTATAAGAACTAGATACAATTCTCTTTAGAGATTTTAATTATCAATATTACAAAACACATATCAAATCTATACACTTTTTTCTAGCACTTTTAAAATGTGCGTAAAATTTTAGAAGAAATCATTTCTATTTACTTATCATAAAAAAGATTCACTTGATTTAATGTAATTTGATATATAGATTTGACCATGAACCTCGGACAGACGATAAACTTAATCAAGGAGCCATGTTATATTGTTAGAGGATAAGAAGAATAATTCAATAAACTAGGGAATGATGGCTGGAGATTAGCAAGTTGAACTTAGACTAATGTTTAATTATTCGTAGGATACGTACAGGGAGTACTCATACTATGTACTAGATTTTTCAGCATCTACTGTTAGTCTAATTATGCGATGACTTTATTTTGATTCTTTTACTCTTATAAAGCTCTAACACCACCAGTTTCATGCAATGGACGATATAACTGCATGATCCGCTAACATTAGTTTGGAGAAAATCAACTCCTAGTTCTTTTATGGTGAATAGAAGCATCTCTTTTTTACAGATTTACAGGCTAATCTCACACAATGTGGACATACGGAATTTCAGAAACTAATCATGTATTTACAGAATGCTAGACCATGATGAACTTGAACATGCATGTTACAACGACGTTACAGAATATACTTCACCAACAAACCTTCGATCTCTACATGTTATGTGTCGGTATGACGTCATTATAAACATCACTATTTATGTTCCGAAACTATCTAAATACTTGTGTATCAATAAAAAATAAAATAAATAAAGATCATTTCCCATAGGGCTTTATTTAAGCGCATGCCATAGCCCATAGGGCTCTATCTATATATATATTAACACAATTATCCATACATTCATCAGCAACCTTTTCTCATAATTCTCTATCCTTTAATCACCCCCCCCAAAAAAAAAAAAAAAAATCATGGAGAAACCTCCTCATATTGCCTTGGTACCTAGCCCAGGAATGGGTCACCTCATACCAATGGTTGAATTTGCTAAAAGACTTGTAACGAAAAACAATCTTTCTGTAACTTTCATAATCCCAAATGATGGCCCTTTAGCTAAATCCCAACTTGCATTTCTTGATTCACTCCCTAATGCCATAAATTATCTCCTCCTCCCTCCTGCCGATTTTCAAGATTTGCCTGAAGATGTCAAAATAGAGACGCGGATCTGTCTCATGGTGACACCATCCATTCCTTATATTCATGAAGCCTTCAGCACCATAAGTATAGACAAAAAGATTGTTGCTTTGTTTGTTGATCTCTTTGGTACCGATGCTTTTGATGTTGCTATAGCATTTGGTGTCCCTAAATATGTTTTCTTCCCAGCTGCAGCCATGACTTTGTCTCTGTTACTTCATTTGCCAACACTTGATCAAATGGTTTCTTGTGAGTATAAGGACTTACCCGACCCCATTCATATACCGGGTTGCATGCCAATTCATGGTAAAGACTTTCTTGACCCGCTCCAAGACAGGAAAAATGATGCATACAAACTGACTTTACATAATGCAAAGAGGTATATGCTGGCTGATGGCATAGTGATAAATAGCTTCAAAGAGTTGGAGGGTGGCGCTATTGAAGCTTTACAGCAGGAGCAGGCTGGTAAGCCACCTGTTTACCCGGTTGGGCCACTGATACAAGCGGTGTCGGTTGATTCTAGTATGGATGTAAATAGGTCGAGCTGTTTGAGATGGTTAGATGATCAACCACGTGGGTCTGTTTTGTACATATGTTTTGGAAGTGGTGGGACCCTTTCTTCTGTTCAAATCACCGAGTTAGCCATGGGTTTGGAAATGAGTGAGCAAAGATTCATATGGGTTGTTAAAGCCCTAAACGATCAAAAGGCAGATGCGGCATACTTCAATTCCAATGGCCATAAGGACACTTTTGACTTTTTACCAGATGGGTTCATAGAAAGAACCAAAGACCGTGGGCTCGTGGTTCCCACATGGGCACCACAAGCCCAAATCTTGAGCCATGGATCTACTGGTGGGTTCTTGACTCACTGTGGCTGGAACTCAGTTCTTGAAACTGTGGTCCAAGGGGTATCGATGATTGTTTGGCCACTTTATGCAGAACAAAAGATGAACGCATTAATGTTGACTGAAGGTTTGAAGGTTGCATAGAGGGCTAAGTTAAATGGTATTGTGAATCATCTAGAGATTGCACGGGTTGTTAAAGGTTTATTGGAAGGAGAAGAAGGAAAATGGATACAAATTCGGATACAAGAGCTTAAAGAAGCAGCTGCAAATGTGCTTCGCAAAGATGGGGGTTCTGACACTAGATCAGTTAGCGTACACTTTAATAAACAAAATGTAGTTTGTGTACAGATATATATTGTTTTTCTTTGCTGTAAGTTTGTTTTCTTATGCTGATATGAATATATTCATGTTTGAAAAAGATTTTGGTTTAATTTTAATAATTGATCATACTGTATGTGTTGCATAACATAGCAGGTGTGTGAACACTTGATTACAATTTCACATTTGAGCCAACAATGTCATTTGACAATTGAGGTCTTTTAGATACACATACCCGCAAAATTTGAGGTTCTTTGGCTACAAAAGAATGATGTGTGATTTAAAAGGAACACTTGAACCTCTAAAATCATTTTCACTTGACCTTTGCAACTCTAGAAAATAAATATGGCCTAGGTTCATCAACTCCTGCGTGAAACGTCTAAACAAAAAATCAGTGAGCGTTAATATTCTAAAACAAATAAGAATAAGATATGTGATTGAGGATGTATTCACAGAGTACATACAACTGTGTTAGCAGCTTTCATGTCTTTGTAATCCCGTCTTTAGAAAAGTAGGCATGAAACTACTCCATTCGACTTGGTTCAATCCAAATAAAAATCTGCAAGTTTAAAAAAAAAAATTAAAAAAAAAAAATGAGAAAGTCAATTGCATTTACATATATTGCATCAACAACAGCACTATATATACGATTACCTTTAGTTCTTCACTAACTCGAGCATGATTGGGTTTACCAGTGACTCACACCCTTCTTTTATGCCCTATTCACCTTATGAAATAGTAATTCCTAATTTCAATTAAATTTTTGGTTCATGAAAGATATTCGAGTGTGTACAAGGATACATATCTCAAGTCAGCATATCCTGTTGTTTATTATCTTTGCAGACTTTTCCCGTTATGAAATAACACAATCAAAATATCGCAAACCAGCAAGAGCTTTTTCCTTTATGGACTTCGTGAACAACATTATATATAGGGTGCTGTTATGTCCCAAATTTGTTATTTATTTGAGATATATCAAAAATGCAAAAATAAAATTATAATAATAACAACACAAGTGAAGAATATCGATTGCATGTAAATGTGCAATATAATAATAATAATATAAACATAGTTGATTCATACACGATTCAACATCTACAAATGCCAATTAGTCACATGGAAATTAAATATATATTTCTACGCATATAATGAAGTACCTATTGAGTAACTGTTTCTCTAGAAAAGATTTAAGTTTGTTTAATAGGTGGTTTTAACAATTAAGAAAAAATCACGCAAATAAAGAGGATTCAGTTCTTCAAATTTCCACATTGATTTCTACTCAATAAACACGGTTTAGAATATGTAGAAACTAAAGGTACTACCTGATAATGTTGTAGAAATATATGAACCCTAGCTTTGATCATAAACCCAAATGAACATCTAACACTACCAATCGAATGTATAGAAACCTGCAAAGTTTTCACCTTCTACCTATACGATTACGGAAATTTGGTTTGATTGTCATGTCAAATTATGATGGAAAAGTGCTGAAATTATACTTATTTATTGTTCACAAAGCTAAGAGAAAAAAATGATGACTTGGCATCATTTATCAGCCGTGGAAAAAAGATTAATCCCTAATCGTTTATAATAGAGTGAATCCTAATTTACAGCAAGTAACCCTAATTCCTTAAGGTTAACTCATATTTTAGCACGTTTATTATATGGAAACCTAGTGTAGAAAATTTAAATCATCCCTCAATTAAGTCATGAACCGGTCAAAGTAGATAATATATTTTGCGTTTTGAATTCAATTTGTGTTTATCTTATTGAACTTTCAAAACACTTGCATCATTATTTAAGAGACCATATTTCAATTCTATGCATCGTATACCCATACACATATCATATATTTCAGAATGTTAGGCAAAGAAGATATATGCACACATCATCGTCTCGCAAACACTTTGTATTATTGAGTTAGAGCGTCATCTCACAAGCATTTGGTATTATTTAGATACAACATGATCTCAAAAGGATTGTAAATTTGTTATCATCAGTCGAATCTAACATCAAGTTTGCATATTTTTAATATCTTTTTTCTATTGTTTATCATGCATGTATATTTAAGCTATCATGTTGTTTACTTTCCTACAAATGCAAACGGTTAGAATATATCATATTGCGGAAATAGCTAGGATGATTTGATATTCAACGGAGAACTCAAGCGATGATATTATATTGGTTTATTGGAAATAAAAAATTTTGATGCTCATTTTTTTTTTTTTTTTTTTTTATTATTTTTTTTTTTTTGGAAAATGCTATCGAAGAAGTGTTTGAAAATACTATTGTAAATGACCGATGACAATGAGCATGGTCTATCAAAGATTGATTGATGAGGTATATGCCATGAGTAGTACACATATTATAATCAATGAGCAGTAGACGTATTATAATCCTATAAAGTGTGATATGTCTATCTAGGGCTGTAAACGAACCGGACGAACACGAACGGAGCCCTGTTCATGTTCGTTCATTAAATTTTAACCGGACAAATAAACAGACACGAATGCTTAAACGGACGAATTTTCTTGTTCATGTTCGTTTATTAAAAAAATGAATTGTTCATGTTCGTTCATTAAGACACTAAACGAACGCTAAACAAACATAAACGATCGAACATAAATGAAAATAGACAAATAAACATAAACTTTATTGAATTCTTCACAATATATTGTTTTATAAATGTTGCTTGTTTAAACAAACCAACTTTTAAAATTATAAAATTAAAAGATATGATATATGAACATAAATAGATAAATAAACATAAATGAACTTTAATGAACGCCTAATCGAACGTTCACGAACATAAATGAACGAACGAGACTTTTGTTCATGTTCGTTCATTTAATTAAACGAACATAAAATATTGTTCATGTTCGTTCATTTAATAAACGAACGAACATAAACGAACTTTTTACCGAACGGTTCATGAAATGTTCACTGAACATTTAGTTCGTTTACAGCCCTATGTCTATCAAAGTAGGTACATTATAATCTTACATATATGTTTCATTTCTTGAACATCTAATTAAGAAGCATGCTAATCAAACAAAAAAATGTGCATTTTAGAATGAGAAGTAGAAACGACAAGACGATGAAAATTTAAAAGCATATATATCCAGGATTATATCTTTATTTACATGACATTGGTTCATATATAATGACCTTTTTATATTTTTTGGTGCGCTTTTAACTCGATTGGAGTATTAGTTTTGAATATGATAGGACTAATGTAAGCAGTAAGGATGACTTTGAGGTTGCAATTTTCTCCTTTGTAGACATTCCCCAAACCTCCACATCTAATCATGTTATCATCACTAATGTTTTATGTGGGCAATTTAATGTCTTCCATTGATATTTTAAATTTTTCTTTTTGGCTCTTTTGTTATATATAATTTATTCAAAGCAAGTGTAAAATATAGTCAAAATCTATATACAACTGACAAACACAAAAAGTTCAGTAGTATGAACTATGCTTATCAAAAGATTGTGTCATTTCGGTTGATTATGTGTTTTTTCAACTTTTAGGTGTTTTAACTCTTCAAAACTTATTGCAAACATCACAAAAGATAGCCGTCTACCCGTGCAACATACGGGTATTGTTCTTGTAAATTATGGTGGGGGGGGGGGGGGGGGGGGGGGGTTAGTTAAAAATTTTAAAAAGTGCTTAGGTGCAATGGACCTATGGCATGTCATTTTTTTTGGCACCTATGGCACCTTCAAGTTGCACCCCATGGTGTCATAACCATCTCATAGACAAGGCCACAACAGACATTATGGGTATTTATTATTTATTTTTTCTTTTTTGTGTGAGTATGTTGGATATTTTTTGTTATGTGTTATATGGATTTATTGGGGAGTGGTATTTATGTTATAAAAATGTAATAAGATACATGCTGACATGACGGCACATTACACCCACCTCCCTAAGGATGGTGAAATAGGGGGTAAAACTTGTAAAGGGCATGATTCCAAAATAATTTGTATATTTCATTTTGAATGTATAAAAGGCAGGCATAACCGCATAAGATTTGGATTTGACAAAAAAATATGCATAAAATTGATAAACACACAACAAAATAATAATAGAACAATCTGATTTAAGTAAAAAGGATAATAATAATAATAATAATAATAATAATAATAATAATAATAATAATAATAATAATAATAATAAAACTAAAGAGGGAGATCAAAAGTAAATTGTATAGTATGGAGTAATTAGCAAAGTATCCGCATGATGCGGCGACGGGTCTCATACAATATATTTTGATGAGCATGTTTTTTGATTATACATTCTTTTTAGATATAATGGATGACAATATTTTCATATTGGAATAATTTTAAACAATGATAAACTGTTTGATATAAAAATCAATGAGGTTATAAATGCATTATATAGTGAAGATTATTACTCTTTTTCAAATGTTGGAATCACAAAATTACCTATAAAAACTACTGTACTAACTATTATTGCTAGCGACGTAACCAAACAAACATGAACGAGGGTTTTCTATGTAAGTTCATTTAAGTATAATCAAACTAACAAATATGATCATTTAGAAGAACGTATTTTCTTGCTCATGTTAGTTCTTTAATAAAATTAGTTTGTTCGTTTTCATTTATGTTTGTTCGCAGGGACGGAGACAGTGGGGGAGCCAGGGGGTGTTTGGCCCCCTCCAACACGCCCAGTCGCTTTGATATTTACCTTATAAAATTTAAAAATATGACGCAACTATAGGCAAATGACCCCCCTAACCTTTAGTTAAATTACTTTGTTAGCTTGAGAAAAAAATTTTGACCCCCCTATTCATAATTCCTGGCTCCGTCTCTGTTTGTTCGTATATGTCCCTGAACGAATATCGACCGTTAACTATAAACCGATTTTAATTAGTTTTGTTTGTGTTCGCTTGTTTTTAGTATATCTATTTTACAAAGAGCTTTTGATTGATTTTTTTTATATTCGAATGTTAACTAAAAAAAAGAGAGTGCACGAGGCTTATGGTTGTTTTTGCTCATTTAACTAAACGGACATATATATACAATTTGAATGTACATAAAATTTGATTTCCGGTTACTTGACAAGCCTAACTACAACTACTAATATTGCTCATGTTGTTGCTACGATCACCACCACAACTACCACGTCCACCATTATTATTACCATTGTTGTGCTCTGCATTGAGACGACTATCAACATCGCTACTTGTTTCTTGGATCGTATTTTGTATTTATGTTGCTTCGACTACTATCGCTGCTATTGCTACAACCGTTACCACTTACGGAATTTTATAGCTCTGATGATGATAATGATGTTGTTATTGCTTGTTGTGTGTCATCATTACTAGTGCCACTAGCACCCCATCCCACCCCACCAAGACCATTATTATTGTTACCAAAACTACCAACGCTTCAATACTAGTGTCACCACTACCACCAGAACAACAACAACATTATTCTGGTCCCCTATTAATAGCATTACCACCAACACTCCTACTATTAGGGTTGCTACCGCCGCCACCACGATAAGCTTTGTGGTTTATCTATCAAATGTGTCATTAGATACTATGACAATGAGACTCTAAAACTTTAAATGCCTAAAAATGCTATAAGTAATCGAAAAGTTGGAAATTGTTTAAGCAATTTCCCGTAAGTAGTATTTAGCTTCCTCGAAGTCTTAGGCTTCTCCTGCATCCTTTATCTGAAATAAGACAAAGCACCGTTAGCTCGCCCGGGTGTTTAAATCGAGACTAAGCTCCGGTGTGAGAATAAGTATATGCTTGGTATGAGTTTTGGTGAGATGAAGTAGAGAGAGATGTGAGGAGCGAAGTGTGTGTGATCGTGTGTCGTCCACTGGGGTGAAAAAATCTATTTATTCTACTTGATACATGATTCATAACATGGGGATTGTGGAGACAAGGTTGTCGTCTTGGTGCAACGTGATAATCGCTCCTGGGCACGAGCCTTTTCTTTCGGGGCTCGCGTTGCCGTAACGTGATCAATGACCGTTATGGACCAAGCACTATTCCATCCGTATCTCACCATATAATTGATGTCAACGTTTAGAAGGAAACAATCCTTCCTTTGCCATTGCTTCCAGCCTAGCATAACCTCTGTTACTCTAGCTTCTCGGGAGGACTGTTTTAGCTTGGATTTGTTTTTCCCTAATCTACCACGATAGATGTTTGATTAGGGATGATTTAGCTCCTCCGGAATATTCGGAGGAGATGATACCTCATCACCTACCAAGGTAACTCACAATTCAAAGATTGTAAAATATAGTTACTTGTTCAACAATATGAAAAGTTTAAGTTATTAGATGATAAGTTAATTAATTGTGGTTATACTAGATTTAATGCTATTGTTACGTGTCTCAAATATATTTGGATCAATGCTATCGTAACAAGAATCATTTGAGAAAGTTTATCTATTATCCTATCGATCGCCTCTTCTAAAACCATTCCCCTTTCTTCCAAAAGCGCTACTACTCTTCAAGAACATCTTGAAGTTCCTAACCATTAAGCTATGTTTTTCACCTACATCACTCTCCTCCTCACAATCCTCTTGATTATCACTATAATCACTAGGTTCATTTTTAATGATTTTAGCTTTAGAGCTAATAACTTATCCTTATCCTTTTTATTGTAAGAAACTTTATCTCATTTTATAAGACCATTTCATAAATCCTAAGGTTTCCATTTAGCTTATCAAGAAAGTTCAGCCAAGGTTTCAAATGTGCTTGTAAGCGTGTTTTACTGTTTTTTAATGGAGGTATGGGAATGGCTCTGATTACCATGTTAATTTAGAGTAATCTTCATATTTTCATTAGCATCATCCGAATGAATATAAATACATGAGGTGAGATTCTTGCCAAACATGTATCCTTTAAAAAAACAAATAAGCCAATCTCAACCATCCATTCACCTTTCATCTAATGGTTAAGATCAAACCAGAAAATAACAAAGGGAGTGCAAAATTGGCATTTTAGCTCATTTAATATAAAAACCCACTTTCCACCTTTTTAAAAATCAACATATCTTGCAAACGGTAAATCTTCAAGCTACGAAAAATACACCATCGCGACGAGAATTAAATCATCTTTCTATAGATATGCACTTTTATATATTTTCGACGAACTTTTTTTTCAAAATTTCTGTCCAGAAAAATCCCACGGGATTCGTAAAAAAATCCCACGGGATTCGTAAAAAGACGAACTTTTTTTTTTAAATTTCCGTCTAGAAAAATCTGACGTGGTTCGTAAAAAAATCCCACGGGATTCGTAAAAAGACGATTTTTTTTTTCAAAATTTCCGTCCAGAAAAATCCCACAAAATTCGTGAAAAGACGATTTTTTTTTTCAAAATTTTCATCCAGAAAAATCATACGGGATTCGTAAAAAGACGATTTTTTTTCTTCAAAATTTCTGTCCAGAAAAATATCACCGGATTTGTCAAAAAATCCCACAGGATTCATAAAAAGACAAACATTTTTTTTTTCAAAATTTTCCTCCAGAAAAATCCCATGGGATTGGTAAGAAAATCCAACGGGATTCGTAAAAAGATGAACTTTTTTTTCAAAATTTCCGTCCAGAAAAATCTCACGGGATTCGTAAAAAAATCATTTGTGATTTGTTATTTTTAAAAAATCACAAGTGATTTGTAAAAATGAGTAAATCACTGTTTTATACTTTTATGTCACAGCATATGTGATTCTCTCTATATTGTTGAAATGAGCTCTTGGAATTTCTTTATTAAAAAGTTGAAATGAGCTCTTGAAATCTCTTTATTAAAAAGTTGTATGTTGTTATACAGAATCACATGTGATTCTCTCTGATCTCTTGGAGTTCATATAGAATCCCATGTGTTCCATAAATATACTTGACGAGTATCTTTTATGTGATTTATACAGAATCTCATAGGATTCTAATAGGATTCTATATGAATCACAAGTGATCAGAGAAAATCACATGGGATTATGTATAAATCCCATGAGATTTTCATTTTGCTTTATATAAATTGTACGTACAAAATCACATGGGATTCAGTATGAATCTTAATAGATTCATTGTGAATCCCATGAGATTTTTTGATGCATCACGTGAGATTTTTTAGGTGGCGTTTAGTTGGAAAATATTTTCTTCCATTTTCTATTTCTTGTTTTGTAGGAAAAGGGAGGGGAGTTTGATTTCCACAAAACAATGGAAAATTTAGAAAACGCGTTTAGTCTGAGAAACATGTGTTTGTGTTTTCCATTTTACAAAACTAGAAAACATGTTTAAGTGTTGATGTTTTATATCTCATTTCACTATTCACCTTAATAATATTATAAAAACATCTTCAAAATACAAAAACAAATATTATAAACTAACCAACTAAATTATAAAATAACTAAAAAAATCTACTACGAGAAAATAAAGAATTAAAAAAGTAAAATATAACATCAAATAACGTTTTCGTCCGTTTTTTCTACGTTTTTGTCTTTTTTTTACGTTTTTGTCTGGTTTTTTACGTTTTCATCTGATTTTTTACGTTTTCATCAGATTTTTACATTTTCATCCCGTTTTTTTACATTTACGTCAGATTTTTTACGTTTTCATCATTTTTTTAGGTTTTCGTCCGATTTTTTACGTTTTCATCAGATTTTTTTTACAGTTTCGTTAGTTTTTTACATTTTCGCAAGATTTTTTATGTTTCATCCGTTTTTTACGTTTTCGTTCGATTTTTTACGTTTTCATCTTTTTTTACGTTCTCATCAGATTTTTTACAGTTTCGTCAGTTTTTTTACGTTTTCTTCACTCTCTTTATGTTTTTGTCCGTTTTTTTTCGTTTTCGTCCGATTTTTTATGTTTTCGTCCGTTTCTTTACGTTTTCGTTAGTTTTTTTTACGTTTTTGTCCGATTTTTTTTTATGTTTTTGTCCATTTCTTTACATTTTCGTCAGCTTTTTTTATATTTTTGTCTTATTTTTTTACGTTTTTGTCATTTTTTTACGTTTTTGTCCGTTTTTTCACGTTTTCATCCATTTTTACGTTTTCGTCAGATTTTTTTCACTTTTATTGATTTCTTATGTTTTCGTCAGATTTTTTACACTTTTATTGATTTCTTACGTTTTCGTCCGTTTTTTATATGTTTTCGTCAGATTTTTTACGTTTTCGTCGATTTTCTTACGTTTTCGTCCGATCATTTTTAAGTTTTTGTCAGATTTATTACGTTTTAGTTTGATTTTTTTCGTTTCCATCTGTTTTTTACGTTTTCGTTAGATTTTTTATGCATTTGTCCATTTTTTAAAATTTTTGTTTTTTTATGATTTCTCCTGATTTACATTTTCTTCTGATTTTTTACGTTTACATCTGTCTTCGTCTGATTTTTACGCTTTCATCTTTCATTTACATTTTCATCTTTGATTTATGTTTTTTTAGGTTTCGTCTAACGAAAACGTAAAAAAATAGACGAAATGTAAATAAACGTAAGCAAACTTAAAAAATGGACGAAAACGTAAAAAAACATAAAAGAATGGACGAAAACGTAAGAAAACATAATAAAACGAGCGAAAACGGATGAATATGTAAAAAATCCCACGAAAACGTAGAAAAGAAGAAAATGGAAGACAACGTAAGGAAACGTACAAAAACGTTAAAAAAAGGACAAAAACGTAAAAAGGCATTCGAAAACGTAAAAAACTGACGAAAATGTAAAAAATCGGACGAAAACGTAAAAAAATAGACGAAAACGTAAAAAAATGGACAAAAACGTAAAAAGTCTTACGACAACGTAAAAAATCTGATGAAAATGTAAAAAATCTGACGAAAACATAAAAAATTGTATGAAAACTTAAAAAATCCGACGCATACGTAAACAATCATAAGAAAAATTAATATATATGACGAAAACGTAAAAAATCTGACGAAAACGTAAAAAATAGACAAAAACATAAAAATCTGACGAAAACGTAAAAAATGGACGATAACGTAAAAAATTTGACGAAAAAGTGAAAAATCGGACAAAAATTTAAAATGTATGACGAAAACGTAAAAAATCTGACAAAAACGTAAAAAATCAGAGGAAAAGTAAAAAAATCTGACGAAAACGTAAAAAAACGGACGAAAACATAGAAAATCTGACGAAAACGTAAAAAAACAGACGAAAACATGAAAAATCAGGCGAAAATGTAAAGAATAGGGCGAAAATGTAAAAAATCTGACGAAAACGTAAAAAGTCTGTCCAAAACGTAAAAAAATGGACAAAAATGTAAAAAATCGGACGAAAACATAAAAATCTAACGAAAACGTAAAAAAGCTGACGAAAACGTAAAAAATCGGACGAAAACTTTAAGCATCTGACGAAAACGTAAAAAAAGGACGAAAACGTAAGAAATCAGACGAAAACGTAAAAAATCGGACGAAAACGTAAAAAATCTGGCAAAAACATAAAAAAATGGACGAAAACGTAAAAAATCAGAAGAAAACGTAAAAAATTGGACGAAAACGTAAAAATTCTGACGAAAACGTAAAAAAAATGGACGAAAATGTAGTCGAAAATGTAAAATGGCTAAAGAAAACGGATTTGGTGTATTTTAATGGAAAATAGGTGAAAACAAAAAAAAAAGGTTTTGTAGTTTTGTGTATTAAAGTTGGAAATATGAATTTTGTGTTTTGTAGAGAATTTTATTGAAAAACACTAATTTAAACGCGGTCTCTGTTTTCTTTGTTTTTCACAAAACATTTTGTAAAAAACAAGGTGTTTTCTCTCAACTAAACGCACCCTTAGTATTTTAATATATGAAAAATTGTGCCCAAAAAAATATACACAACATTAAAAAAACTAAACAAATATTACTATATATATATATATATATATATATATATATATATATATATATATATATATATATATATATATATATATATATATATATATATATATATATATATATATAACCTTTGTCTTTCAATCTTTGTAATTTAAACATTTAAACATTTATGCTTAGTAATTTTACTGTTTTTATCTTTTAAATTACTAACAATGTCGTACCTTCATTTTTTTAAACCTACTAGTTTTTTTAAAACGTTATCAAGAAAAGTTAGTATTTTATTATTAATATTTATATTACATGTACTATTTCATTTTAAAAATACTTTTTTTACTACAACAAACAAGAGCTTATTTTCCCAATAGAGAAAAGTCTTCTTTCCCCATTCCAACTTTTTCTTCTTCGTTCTTTGCAACCTGCAACTTTCGACCTCACTTCGACACCGAGTCTCACAGATCCACATCAACCATTATTTTACATCAAATACTTCGTACATCTTAAATCGTCTCATCTGATTCACATAACTTATTGAACTTTTGATGGGACATCACATGGGTAATATGTGTAAATCCAATGAGATTTTGTATGAATCCCATGAGATTCTGTATGAATCTCAAGGTATTCATTGTGAATCTCATGAGATTCTTTGGTTTGTCAAAAATAAAGAAAGATAAAAAAAATGATAAAACAAAACTAACAAATGAAAAGCTCAGCTACGGTTTTCAAACGAAATCAATATTTATCATCTTTACAAGATTTTGTGAGCGGATGAAAAAGGTCAATTTGTTTTCTAATACAACATAAACTGATTGTGAATCTCATTTACAAGATTTTGTGACAGTGATAAGAGAAGTGTTACATCTGTTATAAGCAAGTTGCCAAAAGGTGTCCAACTGGCTCATCTTTTTAAGATCACCACAAACAATATTGCCACTCAGAAAACAAGAGCAAAAACAGTTGCTAATGTAACTTAAAAAATAATCATATGATCTACTTAATAGCATGAGTTTAAGATAAATGAAAAATAATACGTAGTAACACTTTGAATGTAATGTTAACCATAAAAACTAAAAGTATCATCTCTAAATAGATGTGAGGGGATTCAAAATATTTGATCAAAACAAAACCAGTTGTGGGCATGTGTTCAGATTTTATCAACCCTAAACAAACCCCGCTAGAACGTCATCAAGGTCATCAGCAAAAAATGCATCCGCATTAAAGCCAGCAGATCCTTCAGTAGTAAACATGTCAAATCCATTCAGGCTCAAGTAGTATAAAAAGATAAGATCATCTCCATTAGGTGCATCAATTATTACTTTCCCTTTCTCGTATGTCCATTGAATAGCAGTGATTTAGCGGTTTGAGCGATCAATTGGGTGGTTAGGGTTTGAGATATAATTTGGGGGAACAATTATTGAGAGAGAAATGGAGAAATAGTTTGGTAAAAGTGAATGAATGAGAGTGAATGACTGTGTTGAGCAAGTGAGTAAATGAGGGTGTAGTTGATTTACAAAACTACCCCTCCACTTAATTTAAAATAATGGGATGCTATTATCTCAGCCATTGGATGATATAAGAATGAAGGGTCACGATGATCTTATTTGATCTTTAGCTAAATGTTGTTCTGTAAGAGCACGGGGAGTGGTAACGCCTCCCCGGCGTTATGGTCTAGCTGGCATCAAAAAAACGCAGCAACGACGTTATTACAATTTCCATGGCCTTGGCGTTGGCGAGGCGTTATAACGTGCGTTGTTGCACCAACGTGCGTTACAACGCAACTGGGTTAAAAAAAAAAAAAAAAAAAAAAAAAAAACACTTCAGCCCCTAGTGATCTTGCGTTTGCGTTTGCGTTTGTGGGTTATGTTTGTTGGTTGTGGTTTGTGGGTTTGCGTTTGTGGGTTTGTGGTTTGTGGGTTTACATTTGTGTGTATGTTTGTGTGTGTTAGCATGAAGAAGACAAGATTTTATTTTTATTGTTTTTAACAGATAATACGATTACTAAATAATGGTGGGTATGGGCTAGGCTGACTATTGGACCAACACAATTGTATTTTGGTTAACAATTATAGTTTGGTTAAACATTTAGTAATAGATTTAGTAATAGTTTTGTATTTTTTTTTGTTTATAAATGTTATTGTATATTAGTTTAATGAATGAAATATTAGTTAATGGTTTTTAATGAATGAAATATTAGTTAAGGGGTAGAATTTGTAAATTTTAATTTTTTAAAAAGGTGGGTACCTGAAAGTGGTGTTATTTGGTGTTATGATTTTCTAGTGCTTTTTGGTGTTATGTTATTTGGTGCTGATATGATATGACGCTGACGTGGCATGATGTTATTTCATAACTTGTGTTATGATTCCCCATACTCTAAAGAACTTTTCTCATAAATACATAATACAAATTGGGCTAAATAATATAGTAGGCTAATATCCACTAGTACATAAAATAATAATAATAATAATAATAATAATAATAATAATAAATAATGTTAAATTTCAATACAGCTCTTAAAATCAACTGAAAAAACAATGAATCAATAATAAACAAATAAAAACAAAGCACCAACTTTTTCATGCCAGTTAGATATTTTTACTACTACAAAAAATTAGTTGAATTCTTCACATTTTAAAGGTCAAATGACCACATTTAAAAATGTGTAAAATTATTGATTCTACACTTTTTCATGTGTGGTAATAATAGGTGTGACAAATTTTGCTACACATATAAATGTGGAGATATTATCTAAATGTCTATGGTTAAAAGTATGGAAAAATTGTTTAAATGTCACACTTAAAAGTGTGGCATAATTGCAAAAAATGTTTAAAAATAAAAGTGTGTAGACATTTTTTTTTTTTTTTTTTTTTTTTTTTTTTTTTTTTTTTTTTTTTTTGTGGAACGGCAATTTTATTAAACACTAGCAAGGAGCTAGATCAACAACAAACAATATAAGGGTTTTTAAGCCAATCGTCCCATTTGAACGATGCTTTACATCGATATTTAAACCAATAAAAAGAGCTAGAGACTAAATTATCAAAGATCAAGACCTTTTCCGGAATCTTCGTATCAAATAAAGTCTTATTCCGAAAATTCCACATAACCCACCACAAGCCGTAATAGATCCCTTCGATAATAACTTTGATGTTTGATCGAATCCGGGTAGACACGAGCCAAGAACGCCACTCCTCATATGAATTAACCTCCCTTCGATATGTGTAGACATTTGCTACACATATACGTGTAGCTTTATTGTAATTGTACACACTTGTATATGTGAATTATTTTTTAAATATTTGTTACACCTATAAATGTAACAAAATTATTATCTATATAAAAACACTTCACAGTTGACAATACCGTGGCAAAATAAGTGTGGAGAATAACACTATTTTTTGTATTGTACTATTTTTTTCGATACCCACACATTTGATTTATCGTAATAAGCATATAAGTATTTGAAAAAAAAAAAAAAAGGTAAGAGTAATTTCTTAACAGTCAAGACAACCTAAGTAATAATTTTAAGGGTTTTGCTAACAACAAACCTAAGGGTTGTCGTTAAGATGCTTTGTTTTACTACAATTTCTTGTCATAATACAATTCATCCAATCACAATCAATCCTTATATTGTATATGTAATATTTTCGGGGTTTTCTTCACTTTTTTCGGGGTTATCAACCAATCAAAATCATTAAAAAGTGATATTGTAATGAAAATTATTTGCTTAACGACAACCCTTAGGGCTATTGTTAGCAAAACCCTAATTTTAATACTAAATTTTTTTTAGCTAACTTGGCCGAGTTCTCAGTTTAACCAGTTAAACTGGGTTTTAAACCATTTCCCAAGTCAAATCGGGTTAGGATAAATGTTTGTCCAAGTGTACTTAACAGTACACATATATTTTTTACATTATACTCCCTTGGTTGCAAATTATTGTGTTTAGGCAAAAAAGACACTACTTAAAATAAGGTTCATATATGTAAACAACTAACGTGTCATAACTTGTCTCGAAACCATTAACGAATGATGAATACTGGTTAGTAATTAGAGTTGTTATGTATTTGATTCAATCATCAACTCAGCCAAGTGTGGTTTCTTTATGCATGTAAAAGAGTTTTGGAACTTCCAAAAATAACAGTACATCAAAATGGAAAATTGAAAATGATGTAGTCAGTGGCGAAGCTTGGATTTTTCGAGTGGGGGGTCGGGATCTAAATTTTTTTTTTCCTAACACTATGGGGGGTCGAAACCGAATTAAATTGGGGGGGCAAAACCGAAAATACCGAAATTTTTCTACACGAAAACTATATACCCCTACATCGCAAAAAAAATTTCGGGGGGTCGGCCGCCCCCCGCCCCTATGAAGCTGCGCCACTGGATGTAGTTGCACTAATAATTTCTGCTTGAGCCATACACAATCACATGCATGCCAACTTTACAACATTAACCTACTTAATTAGCTTGTACATAAGGTCTTATTATAATTACTAACACGTACAATAAGCCTCAACTATAGATAAATGGATCAGGGGTTTTAATTTTTAAACAATAAACTCATCATATCAACAGTCGGAGTGCAATTCAGAATTAACTGCTTCAGCACTATATCAAAATGCTTGGTGTTATATTTAGGGTAATTTAGGAAAGGACCACACAAACTCAATTATCAATTTTAACTCTTCCTTTTTACAGGAAATTACATTTTGGGCTAAAGTACATATATACCACCTGTGGAAAAGGCGAACTACTGGGTTGATAAAGACTGCCTTAATTGTTTGTCATAAGAGCTTAAATATTAATGAGCCTTTGAACCTTCTCGCCGGGATATCTCTCAAGATGGTGATGATAAATAGTGGTGGACTCTCGAAAACTCAGGTGTCTATTTTGTTGTAGCAATGAGACGGTTGGTGAATATAATATATAGCAGGTTATTAATCGAGTTCTTCGGCACCAAAACAATCCAGAACAATTTGGTTCCTAGTAAATCTTTATAATTTCTATGGGCCTATCATTTTTGAATTAAACTGAATCACACGTTTGTTTTGTGTCGATTATTCTATGTACGTGCTGTAGAGCTCCTGTAAGATATTTCTTCACAAGTGGTGCGCTATTGATTTAACGTCTTCCGACTTTGCTTACAATTACTGTTGTTGATTAAATAAATGTAGCTCTTAAGAAACCAGCGCGGGTATCTACACACTCTTTCATTTGTAATACGTATAATGGTAACTAAAGATTGAGACTTATTTGGAAGATGGTCAAGATGCTCTTATGTATTTAGATTCATATTTAGAAATTGATGGTGAAGTCTCCTGACGCCTAGAAAGACACAAATTATTGAATTGCTTTTCCAGCATGGGAATCATGGTAAAACTAAACGAGTTTCAATTATTTGAGGTTTATCACCGAGCCTACATCTTGTTTTTGTGTTTTAACTACTTCAATCTCTTCGTTATATAGTATTTAAAACAAATCATTTTGGTACAAAGGTTCTTTACGAGTTCAACAAAAGTTCTTACAAACGTACCAAAGATATAGCTCCTTAACAGAAAATACCTACAAATCTACAATTCCATCTCAAAAACCTCCACCCACTTGCTCCAATATACACACTGTTAAGTACTACTCCTTGTCAAGATGAAGAAATTGGAGGCGAGGAGTTGTCTGGCCGCATGCGTACTAATTATGCACTTCATTCTTGCTGTCTCCGCTAACGACAAACGAATGGTTAGTCTCTGTTATTCTGTTGATCTATACTTATCTTTGTTCTAGCCAAAAATTAAATAATCTATGCATATGACTAAATCAGTCATTTGGTTATATAGTTTGTTTCACCTGAGATATTGTATACTTAAAAAAGAAGAAAAATAGAGTCCCAGTCATCTGTAAAAGTTTATCTTTGTTTCATTTGAGTTACATTAGCTAATCTGTTGATCATTCATTCATTCTTTAAGGTGGCATATGAGATAACATATTATCGGTATGTTAGCAATACGCATGTCACTTTTAACCTTAGAGAATCGGTCATTTGGTTACCTAATGATTTGAACAAGACAAAAATAAAGCTTTAATGACTCTGTGCATAAAACATTTCATAGTTATGTGAAATAAACGCTTATAAATGTTTTGTGTAATTTTTCTTATTTCAAATTAGATAATGGACTATACTGAAGAATTATATGGGCTTGTTTGTGAAAGTTTACTTGATGGGGGTTTAAGGTCATCCATTATAAGTATAATTATGTTTTCAAGTAGGAAGATTTAAAACACATGTATAATATTGTGCTTACACTTGTATGACAACTATTTTTTTGGGTTGCAACAATGAGGCCTAGTTTCTTATAATTCAATGAGTCATAGATATTTCTCTAACTTAGGATTGCCGATTTGGTATGATTCTCTCCTTTGTTTTTAGCTTGTTTTGTGTGTTGTTTTATAAAATGCTTACTTATTAGTTATTACATTAAAAGAATATGTAGTAAAGATGAATAAGGTCATATATATATATTTTTTTTTCTTAAAAAAACTTAATAATGAAGCGAGAGAAAATCTTAGATAGGTGATTAGTTTAGTTGTGTCAAAATGGAAGTTCGACAAAACTTAACCGGGGCATCTTTAACCTAGACAAGGGTGGAGGTTGAGCATAACTTTGTTTGAGCCTATGTAAAATTGAAATAAGGCTGTGTGGCTTTGTTTGACCCTTATTATAAAGGCTGATCTTATTTGTTGACTAAGAGGGTGTTTGTTTCGGCTTATATAGCTGTTTATGGCTTATTTGGTGTTGGGCTTATGTTTCAAAATGAGCCACAAAAGGTGAGGTTATGAATTATAAACCAAAAATCAAATGAGTCATAAGCCCGTTATATAAGCCGAAATATACACTCCCTAAGTTTCAAGATTCAAACCACACTCAAACCAAATATAATACTGAATCCCGCTAAAGCAGCGTAAAAGAGAATATGACATAAACAATCATACTCTTTTATTATTACATATTAAGTTATGGTTAAAACTTCAAAGACGTGGGCAACTTTTAGACGAGCTGTTAAAGCATGTTATTCTTAAAGTATAATTGTCTAATGCTTACGCCAATGTGTGTCAATAAAAATTAGGTGTATGCAAATCATTTCCCATATTAAATTAGGAGGTGTGCTACACCCACCTACACTTTACAAAATTTTTCCCACACGCTGACGTGGCGGAGTGTTGATTGGTTGGTTTTCTGTGGCCCACAGAAAACCAACCAATCAACACTCCGCCACGTCAGCGTGTGAAAAAATTTTTGTAAAGTGTAGGTGGATCTAGTATTTTTCTTAAATTAGACCATTTTTTTTATCAAACACTATCAAAACCATCTTTGATGAACTCATAATAATGTTGGGTAGATTATTATTCAAACACTGTCATGAACTTATTTCTTCCCAAAATGGGACTAGGTATAATGATCTCAATTTTATGAATATTTGAGCTTCATGTATTAATAATATGTGAATTTAATGTCTGTAAGTGTTTGTTGAAATGCCCTAATTAGCTTTACTATATAATGTTGTTGGATATTGCTAATTTTCAACTTAAGATTAAATAACTCAACAGAAAGCTTATGCATTTTCATAAATTTGTGCTGCAACATTTCCGAAAACACATACGCAAAATTCTATTTGTTTGCTGTAATTTTTCACTCCTATTCACAATATGAATGAACTTTTTCGACATATCTTGGAGTCAATAGGTTTATGCGCGTAGGTTGTAAATCATGGCTAAGGGCATCGTTTTAACATCTTGATCACTTATCTGCCATGTAACTGAAACTAAACGAATTTAAAGCTTATGCTAACACTAGGTACAAATATGAAACATTCAATGGACCTGATGATGCATCATGAACAAACCATAAAGAGTTAAATAAGCGCATATCTCATTTCTGAATATGATGTTAATTTGTGCAGGTTTATATTGTTTTCGTGGAATCACTGCCTCAACACCCATACTCGCTTGCATTTCACCATTCTGAACTTCTTAAAGATGTTGTTCCTCCGAGGTATATCTTTGAATTAAACTTTGAGATTTTGAACTTATGATTTCTTTATTAATCTCTTTAATATATCAACAGCTTTGCAAGGAACACTACTACAAAAAAGGGCATAGAGCCCGGTTAAAAATGGTCATAAAGCCCGGTTTTACGTAGGGGAACAAAGGGGAGGGGACTCTATTTGGAATGCATATAGAGCCCGGTTTGAAACGGGCTCTATTCCCTGTTATAGAGCCCGATTTTCTATCAAAGAACATGGCTCTATGTGAAAAAAAAAAAATATTAAAAAAAAAAAAATAAATAATCCTTCCAGCCATGAAATCAATTTCCTTTAAATAAGAACACTGTATTGATTCACATAAAAGACGTTGACTAATATTACAACTGACTTTCTATTGATACATTGGGATTAATATTGCAACTACTCTTGCAAACAACACATTTGAAAAAGCTACAAGGTAACTTAATTGACTACTTGAACGGCAATGAAAATGAATATTACACCATTGCGTTACTGTGAAGTCTTGTTATTATGCATTGCCTTTGAGTAACCTGGCCAAAAGAGACGGGTTTGATGAAGTTGATGACGTCCCAAATGTCTTTATAATTGAGAATCACACCATATGACGAATATATATAACAAGTCTTGACTTTGCCCATCCTAGTACACGCTCTAAACTACAAAAGTAACTGGCAAAACACCACATCGACCACCTGCAGAAACTAAAACAAACATAAATTACCTTCTGCTCTTTGAAGTCACCATCTTATCTTCAATATACTTGCATGATTCTCGCATTGCAAACTGCCAACATAAAGGAAAAACAAGTGAGAAAGAAAATGTTTGTAAGTACTTTTAAACAGTATCACCAGGTAGCGGAATATTAGATAACACTCACTCTGTATCCACATATTACAGATGTCAGGTGAATCTTATATTTGACAAGATCATTTGCTCTCTGCAGAGTTATCAAAACACTAAATTAATAAGCATTCTCGCATACAAGTCAGATTCGTATCTGAAAGATATGTCTCCAGAATCAGGCACGGAACAAAACAAATATGTGTGCACTTGAAATTAATACCTTGGGTAATTCGGCTGCTATAATGACTAGAGAAGTTGTGCCATCTCCTACTTCTCAACCGTGAAGCTCAGCCAACTCTACAAGAACCTATAAGACCACAAGTCATAGCAAAAACATTAACTAAAAATGGAATGTGCAGTTAGTTACGTGTATTCTAATGCCTACAATTTGCAATTATTATGAGTACAATACAAGTAATAATAGAGATAACACACCATTTGTAGCTGCCAACCTCAAGCGCATTACTACGAAGTTCTCTCTTTTTAATCTGTGAAAATTTGTCTATTTTCCATGTATACTTTCCATATAGCATATGAGGTTTCAGTCCTGCGAGTCGGAAAAATCAGCATGAAAACCATACACACATCAATTGCCTAGACACCACCCTCCAAATATAACATTAGCTATTGTATGTTACATGTTGATCTATCAATACCATGCTTCATGTCAGTTACACAACAAATGCCTAAAAAGGAATATAAGTGAAGTAACACTTGATAGGTTACTGAATACTGATAAGGCTATAACATCCATGAGCATAACTGAATTTCTATTTGGAAACCTTGCATATTAGGATATGCTAATTGAACATGTTCTATTTGGATATCAAACTTTTTACTGTTGGTGCAGATAATGATTAAATGAAGGATGAGATAACACATACCGTTTCCATTATTATGATCGATTAGAAGAGAACCAAATATGGGTGCTCCCATGTCTTGCCGACATAACATGCTGAATGGGTTAGCCTGCATACATGATCTATTAAAAGGTAAATATGTATTAATAGTAAGTCGAATTCAGATATTTCTCATACCTCTAAAGACAACGCGGTCATAGAGCCATTAGTGGATGGAAAATATAGCCTTTCATTAACCTACATAATCATCAGTATAAACAAAAATTAATGTATATAAGCAAACAATTAATCATATCTGGGAAGAGCTACAATCAGAAACTTAAAGAAATTATGGATCTCGCATGTGAATAGCAATGTATTATACCTCATTGATTGCAAGAGACCCATATATACTCCCACCACAATCAAGCTTAAAGACACAGCAGTAACTTTGATAATCGAGGGCGTATAGATTATGGTCATAAGATCCATACCTATATATTGCACAACACATATAGTTTAGTTGTTTAAAAGGTGATATGCATCCATTGTACTTGCAAGCACTTGATAACTGATGTACGCTATAAAGTCGATGCATAATTAAAATGAACATTACCAGACTAGATGCCTCTGCTTGTCTACCACCGGCTGTGACTTTACCTTCAAAAGATATTGATAATGCTCTGTTAACCCCACGCGAACATATACAAACGAATTGAATCTATTATATAGAATGTGGTGTACCTCGCCACCTGTCTGGAAAGTCAAACTAATGCTTCCACCGGAGGAATTGAGAAAATATATGTTCCATTTGTAACAACCCACTACGACCTAATATATATAAAGCCTTGTCAGAATACATATACAAATTACAAGGATAATATAATGATCATTAAAATTAGATTCAACCTCGGAAAAGTCACCTAATATTGCAGCCGAGCACTCTACTCTTCCTTGAACCTATATGACCACAAGTTACAATAAAACCAACATACTACTACGTAATAGACAACAAGCAAGAATCTAAGAAATAGAGCATAAACAGGACACTAGGTACAAATTTCCATGGATCACCTTGGCAACTGGATGCTCAATGTCTAACATCTTGAGAATTGAAGCACCATCATTATTTGTAGATAGTACCTATTCATTATCAAACTACAAACGAAACAAAAATAAAACTCTCACTTATACCAATTTAAAGTCTTAAACTTGTCAATTTTAGTTCAAGATGCAAGATGTAGACATAAGGATATTACAACTAAAACTGAAAATTAAAACCTTAACTTTCAAAAAAAAAAATGCAAACTTGAACCAAAATACATTAATTTCACAAATAATTGCTATTGTGAGGTCATATAACTATATAAGAACCAATTATACAAATTGTTGTGAATGTGTACTCACCATGGATCCAGAAGCTTTAAGGAAGTAGTTTAAAAAAAAAAAAAAAAAAAAAAAAAAAACCCTCAAGTCACATTCATATCAAACCCCAAGAAAGAACCCTAGTTTGAGGTTTAATTAACATATGGAATTAGCCCCAATAACTTCGAGTTGATAATAAATCTAATGTTGGGTGATGTTTACATACCTGATTAGTGCTCGACTTTGAAAATTTTGTGAAGAAGATGGATGAGTCAAAACACCAGATCTATTTTGGAGGAATTAGTGTTTGAGGCTGCTGCAAGTGAAAAAAAACTAGGGTTGGTGTGAAAAAAGAGTGATAGATACTGGGGAGGGAAATAAGGCGCCCAAAAAATTAAGTTTTTTCGTTTCATTTTAATGAACCGCCTAACTTTACCTATAGTATTTTCAGGTATAGAGCCCAGTTTTGTCGAAGAAAACATGGCTTTAAGGTTTTCAACATAAAGCCCGGTTTTGTAAAAGAAAACATGGCTCTATAAGATGAATAGAGCCCGGTTTTGTTCAAGAAAACATGGCTCTAATTTTTTTCAACATAAAGCCCGGTTTTGTACAAGAAAACATGGCACTATATCCTTTTTAAGAACACGGAATTCCTTTAGAGCCCGCTTTTCACTAAAACCGGGCTCTATTAAGGGGGCTCTATTTCACAATTTCTAGTAGTGGAAATCGCTATTACGAAGCTATAAAAATTTCAATGGATTTTCTGCTAAACTCACAGAAAAAGAAATGGATAAGTTGAGGAGTAAGTTGCTTGATCATGCTAACTAAATTATGCTTACCTTGAATTTGGTGTTCATTGAAACAAATTTAAAAGAATGCATAAAATATCTTAATACAGGGTAACTTTTGGTAGATCACGAAGCAAGCTGAATAAATTTAGAATGTAATATCATTCCTCGATAACTTTTCTGCATGGAAATTAAGGGTTTAGACGCAGTCTTCAGGCTTTTCCTAAGCATGAAAAATATAATAACTTGAGAGGGAACATTATTTAAGTTACAATATTTTAGTATGGCCTGTTTCGTTTTCAGTTATTGGTTTTAATGGTTACAACTCCTTGTGATCAGAAATTACAATGTTGTTTCTTTTCAACTTGGTTCAAATATACAAATGGAAAGTGGGTTTATGCTTAAAACTTTCAGTATCGTTAATATGCAGTAGACTATCTCATGGTGACAAAAAAAATAAAAAATTGACAGATGATTTTTTGTGTCCGCTTTAATTTAATTATAAAGATTCCTTTTTGAGTTTATGATTTCCATGTATGTTCTGTGCTCTAAAGTATTTTAGATGGCATTTGTATTCTGCTATTTGTGTATTCCTCGTTAAATAATATATAAGTCAAATTCGGGGATCTTGCTCATATTATTTTAGATGGCATTGAAAATGGGTGTCAAACATTTCAGTTGTATACTTGTATTCAACACTAATTTAGGATAGAGGAGTCTATTAGTCATATACTGTTGTTAAGATGGTTCGTCCGGAACAAGAAAGAAACTGCATTTCCTCAGGAAGTTCTTAATCTGCACATAAACACTTCATTCACATATAGACACTTTACCCAAACATCACATAATGTGACAAAAAAAAAAAAAAAAAAAAAAAAAAAAAAAAAAAAAAAAAAAAAAAAAAAAAAGACTGCATTTCCTTATATAGTGCATTATCGAGACATATACACTTTGTTCTATAAAGTGGTCGTGAATTGTATATTTACACTTGCATTGATTATATGGTTGGTTAACAGCTGAACTTTTGATCAACAGGATTGGATGGGATCGACTGTGTGCTTCCCAATCAAAAGGGTTATCTACAGACAACACACTCGTGGGATTATATGGGATTTTCAGAAACTATTGAACGAAACCTCTTGGTTGAGAGCAACTCCATCATCGGTGTGTTTGATAGCGGAATATGGCCAGAGTCGGAGAGTTTCAAAGATGATGGTCTTGGTCCTATACCTGCTAAATGGAAAGGGGTGTGTGAGGGTGGTAGAAATTTCAAGTGCAATAGGTAAGTCAATAGCTATTTGCTAATCTAGTATTCTTGGCTAATAAAGACTGTACATCATTTTTTTCTTTTTTCAATCGCTGATATTATTCGCACCTTAAGTTTAGTAGCGAGAAGCTAGATACAAACAAGCATAGAATACACAGGTTAGGTAAATACAAAGCTGACCAAGAACATCTAACCATTAGATGCTTCTTAGATTCAGGAACACTTTCACAGAAAAGACATACACCGAGTATAGATCGACACATTGCTCATCTAACTTACTCTTGCTGCTAGTCTGTCCGATCCGTCTATCCAAACCACGACACGAAACTTTTCAGGAAAGTAATTAGTTGTCCATCTTGTTTCTGATTCTGAAGATAGAGTAGGGGATGGGTATGGTAATGAGGGAATGGGTATGCTTACCTAATAAATTGTTTGGTTAATAGGTGTGCGCGTGACATTAAAAAAATGGGAATAAAACCCACCAATTGAGATATAATCTAAACCCAAGTGGAGGGGTGGGTTTGCAAAACCATTTAGATCCCATAGTGATTCCATGTTATAACCAAGCACTCTCTTAACTTTTTTTTTTTTTTTTTTTTTTTTTTTTTTTTTTTTTTTTTTTTTTACACTTTAAGTACCTTGTATCTCTCATTGTGATACTTCCTGAGGCAGTGGCGAAGCTTGGATTTTTCGAGTGGGGGGTCGGGATCTAAAATTTTTTTTTCCTAACACTATGGGGGGTCGAAACCGAATTAAATTGGGGGGGCGAAACCGAAAATACCGAAATTTTTCTACACGAAAACTATATACCCCTACATCGCAAAAAAAATTTCGGGGGGTCGGCCGCCCCCCCCCCCCCCCCCCCCCTATGAAGCTGCGCCACTGTCCTGAGGGATAAAGTGACCAAGACAAACCATTATGTGCATTTGATATTCTAAAAACCACTTAACTGAACTAGTTGATTCAGTTCTTTTTATGCCTTGGAATCAGTCTCCAGCCCCAATTCCAAAATTTAGAATTTCCATTCAGTTTTAGGCTTTGATCAACAATCCATCCTTTCAACATCTCAAGTGAAAAACAAACGAGGGAACTTGACTGCAAGGGGTACTTGATTCAGCCACACATCATACCATAATGATTGAGTTTGCAGACCATTCATTTGCTAGAATACAACTTAAATGGGATGTTAAGTAACTGTACATCCTGTCTTGGTTTTTCAATGATTGCCTAGTTTCCTTTGTGGCGATTTGAAAGACAATCTATCTCATAATTTGAACGCGGACAACAAGATTCTCACGCCCTTGATCTCCAGTCATCAATCTGAGCCACCACTTTGATAACAGACACAACTTAAATTATTTCAACAATCCAATTCCAACACCACAATTCTAATTTAAAGCAGTGCCCTTTTTTCCATGCCAACTACCTTAGATTTCTATTTTCTGAATCACCTTCTTAGAAAAAAGTATCCTCTTGTTTTTCTCCGATTTGCTTATAACACTGCATTACCTGCACAGTGCCTAGTAAGGTGAGAAGTATATTGGAAGGTTAGACATTACTGCTTTCTAAGAGTTAGTATCCTCAGTCCTCACACATGATAGGATCTTTGTTTTCAACTTAGCTAGTTTAGTTTATTGTCCTAATCATTCCTCATATCTGCAGCCCCAAATAAATTTATTATCTGTTTTGGCCTCTTAGCATAAATTGAAAACTAAAAGAGTCCAAATTGATTTCAATGAGTAGGAAGATAATAGGAGCACGTTCTTATACCACTGATGGTAATGACCTCTCTCCAAGGGACAATACCGGGCACGGGTCACACTGTGAATCAATCGCAGCGGGTAACCATGTGAGAGACGCTAGTTTCTATGGTATAGCGCAAGGAATTGCAAAAGGAGGGGTTCCCTCTGCAAGACTTGCTGTCTATAAAGTATGCGATCCTCATTGTTACTCAGCGGATATTCTGGCTGCATTTGATGATGCAATTTCTGATGGAGTGGATTTCATATCAATATCCATAAGTTTTAACGAATCAGTTGATTCTACTTCCAACCCGATTGCACTTGGCGCCTTACATGCATATGCGAGAGGCATCCTGACAATTAATTCTGCCGGAAATCGTGGACCTAGACTCTTCACTATTACAACAGATGCTCCATGGATCCTTACTGTGGCGGCAAGTGGTACAGATAGAGAAATCGTTGACAAAGTCATTCTTGGGAAGTATGCAACTCTAGTGGTTAGTATTGTCATTACATCCTATAAATCTACATATAGCTTGTTTATATTTGGGTCTCATAGTATGGCTGTTAATCAGGGTTCTAAATCTATTAATTTGTGAGTATATAGGGGAATGGTATTAATGCCTTTCCTTCGAGAAAGGGAGGATTGCCAATTGTTTATGGTACAGAGTTGTCAAGTACGTGCTCCGAATTGGATGCAAGGTAAAATTAATGTCAAGTAATCTAAACAAGAAGAAATAGGAAGGCATGTGAATGACTACTCCCATTTTCTTTTACAGGAACTGTAGTGAGCCATGCTTAGTAAGAAGCTCGATAGATCAAAAAGTGGTTCTTTGCGATAAAGTTCCCAAGTTAAAAAAAATCAATATTACTGGAGTCCCTGCTTTTATCATCCCAAATATGGAAGGAAATGTCTCCAAGATCGAGCCATATCCTGTGGTACGCCTAAGTACAAATGAGCTCAACTTGGTCAAAACCTACATAGACTCCACTACGTAAGGAGATGTTAATATAAACCTCTCCGCTAAGATTCCATCTTTTTTTTTTTTTTTTTTTTTTTTTTTTTTTTGGTTTATGTAATGTAACACCTAATTCTTACTTTTCATTTAAACAGAGAGCCTAAAGTTCAATTTCTGAAAAGTGAAGCTATTCACATCCTGGTGCTCCTTTTGTTGCTGTGTTTTCTGCTAGAGGGCCTAGCACTTTCATACCGGATATTGTAAAGGTATTCTTTTTTCAACTTATTATCAGTTAGTTTGATATTATAGTTATCTTAAACTGCGCATATAGGTAGATTTCTTAAGTACTCCAAAGTCCCATATTTCACTTGTGAACTACCATTAAAAAATGCATCATAATATAAAAATCACTTATGAACTACTATGCAATATCTTTTGGCATTTGATGAAAATTGGTTCCTATATTACATTTAGACCTCTTGCCACGTGTCAAACTCACAATCTCTCCTACGTCTTTTAGTTTCAGAAGTTATCTACTATAACCTCTCCCCTATCATGTAACACAAAATTTTGGGACGAGGTGCATTTCAGAAAAATCGATATTTTTGAGCAAATTTTACATTACGCACGGTTCTATGTGGTTCCTGTATATATATAATGAACTGCTATTTTGAATGACATGCTATTTTATTATAGCCGGATGTAACAGCTCCTGGCGTGGAAATCTTAGCGGCGTTTTCACCATTAGGTTCACCATCTGATTCTCCATTTGACAAGAGGCCAGTCAACTACAGTATACTATCCGGAACATCAATGGCGTGTCCACATGTTACTGCTGCTGCTGTTTATGTCAAGTCGATTCACCCGAATTGGTCTCCTTCGGCCATTAAATCGGCTTTAATGACTACTGGTAATCTCTTAATTAACTTAATATATTTGATATTAGTTGATTATTAGAGTTAAATTGTCGTAACTTGGAAAAATATCTGAAAATGTTAATTATGAGTTCCTGTTATGATAAGCACCTTAATTTGTTTGCATTTTGTTTTAAGTTGTGAATATCAAATATTTGAGTTAAGCATGTCACACCTTGTATTCATATAAGGTATTTGAAGAAGCTTCACAATCTGTGTTTCCTATTAGACCCTATCAGCGTGTTACTTATCTACTTTTAGTTAGCAATAGAATTGTATACATATTTTAGCGGGTAATTACAGAGAATTAGAGATAGAGATGTGCGGGAAAAACAGTATTTTGACAATAGAAACTAAGATTAGCAACAAATTCCTGTCTGTCATTGATGGCACTTCCCGTACAGTAACATATCATTTATTTCTTACTTGTATGAGTTGTATCCATATTAAGTGATGCCTAAGCCTGTTAAACAGAAAGTGAGGCCTAGACAGTTAGACTCATCATATATATGTTGAGAAAGTATAATCAAACTCTCACACTTATGTTTTAATACATTTTTTAGGTAGTATAATCTTAAATTCTTAGTATATGATATGATCAATTTCATTCCTTCTTGTTTTTCTCTGTCATAGCACGGGAATTCAATCCTGCCCTTTATCCAGAAGCCGAATTCGCATATGGGTCTGGCCATATTGATCCACTAAAGGCCAAAGATCCAGGCCTTGTGTATGAAACTCCTGTAGAAGAGTATTTCAGGGTATGGTGCAATATATCTCGAATTGCAGGAAGTTTCACCGTCAGAAATGCGAGTTGCCCTACGCAACTGACTCTGAAAGATATCAACTATCCATCCATGTCGGTTCGACTAGACACAAAAGATGCATTTAGGGTGTCTTTCCCTAGAACGGTTACAAACGTGGGCCAAGCTAACTCGACATATGTTGCATCTATAGAGGGAGACCAATCTAGGCTTCATTTCTTTGTTGAGCCCAGCACACTGCAATTCACGGAACTGAACCAGAAGATTAACTTTGTGGTCACCGTTAAAGGAAAGAGAATGAAGCCGGAAACACTGAAACGTGTGGCACTGGTGTGGACAGATGGTGTTCACAGGGTCCGAAGCCCAATTGTAGTCTACACAGGTGAAACCACCTCTGCTGGAGGAAGTGCACGAACACCATCATGGTTTTGCTTACTATCTGTCATGCTCATAATAATGGTTACGTTGTATTAAGAATTACTGGTGTTGTGACTACAGTAAATTTTATTCTAGGGATAATTATCAAAATAGATCGTTGACTTTTTGACTAGTCACTTTGTAGACTTTCAAATTTCACTTTCCAAAATTAGATCAGGGCAACTAAAAAAATGAGCAACTCAATATAAACGCGACACGTGTCCAAAAAGATTCTAGAATATTCTAAAAAGATTCTAGATTCTGTACTATAGATTCCAAAAAGATTATAGATTCTGTACTATATTAATAAAATATTCGACACGTGTCGCACATATATGAAGGTTGCTTAGTCGCCAAGTTGCCCTGATCCGCCGGAGGAAAGTGATTTAAAAACATCTATTCAAGGAATGTGCTTTGGGCGACTGATCTATTTTGGTAATTATCCCTTTATTCTATGTCTAGGACTAAGGATCCTATAGACAAGTTAATTGTCAACATCGTTTGTTGTGTTTCTATATGTTGCTCACCAATGGCAACTTATTTAATATAGTAATGAACTTTTACAATTCTTAGTATATACTACTGAACGTTTTTGGTATTGTGGTTAATGCCTTTTGAATCACAGAACTTGGCATTCTGGTTGAGCAAATACAACAACAAAAAATCAACTTTGTGGAAGGTCTTGCTTAACATCAAATAAAAGAATATAATTACCTTAAACTTGGTCAAGAATCAAATGGTGTCAAAAGTCAAAATGGATCTATCTTGCTGATTTGAAAAAGTTGTCTTAAACTATAAAAAGAACACCTTGTATGCGCAATTCCATATTCGATTGCAGCATCCAATGGAAATTCATGTTTGATCTTCATCTGCTATCCCTAACATTTGCTGGTTTGCGTGTTTGTTATGCTGAGATTTATAGGCAAATGGATATGTTTCAGCTGATCGTCTAAACATGCTTCTCATATCATCAAAACTTGACGAGTTGACGATGTCAAACCTGCATTTCACATGTACAGATATGAATTGTAGATTTAAGGACATAAATAAACAGAACATATGACAACAAATCAAAATTATTCTAGTAATTGCAACTAAATAAATTGAAGGCAGTGATACTCGTAACTTATAATTAGATCCAAAACACTTCATTTTATCAACCTAGGCAAAAAGATTATATTTTAATGTTTTGCATATTAACCTCTTGCAATGTACACATATCTTGGTTTAATTAGCGGAGATGTCTCAGATTCATGGAGCTGGTCTCTCGAAAAGTAGGTAAATTCACGATCAAATTAATCCGCGCTATCGGATTGGAAAGCAAATTTTTTATTCTTTTAATTATTTCACTAGATTGTCAAAGTTGGTTCCAAAGAAGGTTAATATTCCGGCGTGAAGAGCTATTTGTGACATGTTAACCACTAGAGTTAACCTTGATTTGAGAACATTGATTTGCATTCAACTTTATGTGCCATTTGTGACTCGGAAGTGGAATCTGTTGAGCATCTGATGATGGTATCTTGCAACTTGTCTAATGCAATTTGAAATGAGAAGTGATACACCAACACAAACACTAGCGCAGGGGCAGCTGGCCATCCGATCTTCCGAAATTTTTTTTGCGATGCAGGGGTATATAGTTTTTGTGTAGAAAAATTTCGGTAAATTCGGTTTCGACCCCTCATTTTAATTGTGAAATTTTTTTTATATATTAAGCAATAAAATTGATACATTACATTTTACATAAGCCCATCTACCCAATAACCCAAACTAAAATACATTACATAATTTTTATATAACCCACTAAAAGAAAAAATAAATAAAACCGGCCCACTAAAAGAAAAAAAAAAAAAAAATAGAACTCTAATTGAAGAATTCAAGGGTCTAAAAGGTCGAAAGGTTGAACTCTAATTTTTTCAATGAATCGAACCAGGTACCAACCGTTTGTCTTCTTTAATGTTAGTTGTCTTGGACAAATGTTTAGTTTTTTAGTGATTGAAACTTTTTTTTTATATAATAATAGTATTTAATTTTTGACCCGACCCGAATCGAATCATCGACCCGAACATATTACCCGAAAAATAGCATTAGGAAAAACAATTTAGATCCCGACCCCCCACTGAAAATTTTCAAGCTTCGCCACTGCACACAAAAATTCTCACAAAACAAATCAACAAAAGTATGTGTATGTATTTGATTGGTGTATTTGATAAATGTTCTCTCTCTTCTTTTGTATTAAGCCAATCAAAAGTACACCTTTTATTTTGTGGATTTGTTTTGTGAGCATTTTTGTGTGATTGTATCACTTCTCATTTGAAATTAAGTTTTTCAATGGTGGATATATTGTTTGCCTCATCATCCTGTTGGGTGTTCATTTTTAGATATTATTGATTTCGTTCGAAATTATATATATATATATATATATATATATATATATATATATATATATATATATATATATATATATACTAAAAGGTAAGAGGTTGCTCCCCTCAAAATCAATCCCGTTCAAAAGAAAAAAATACAACGAGAAAGTACAGCTTCATGGCTGTTTGCTATTGGTTTACATTAGTTAGTGGGACACATGTAAACATTCCACTGGACAACCAAATAATACATTCACTACAACTGTTCATAGCCCGTTTCGTAATACTACTGTAGAGTCCACTGTAGCTACCGTAACTCAACTGTAGAGTCAACTGTAGCACCGTTATTTGCAACCCATTCCCCGTTAGGCATGGAGCGCTTCTGTAGTAAACACTGTAGTAGCTACAGTGGTATGAACAGTACACACACGAAATCATATCTCTCCCCAAATCCAGAGGCTTCCTCACACTTCTTCTTCTCCATTTCACACCTCTGAAACATACACACACGAAATAAACACACATAAAACACAAACAAACATATACCCACCTTCTTATACAAACACAAAACACAAACACACACATACCCACCTTCTCAGCAAATCGAAAAAGAGTAAAAACCAAACTGACGATGATGAATCATCTATCATTTACCAATGATCGGCTGAAGAAGAAAGGTAGCCTCCATCTCATTTATTATTATTTTTTTCGAATAAATTGAAATATGGATATTAAAATTGGGGTCCAATTAAACTAGAATTTATGATAGTTTAATTCTGCTTAATCTATGTTTTTTTTAAATTTAGGTTTTTTAAATTCTACGGTGGTTATTATTATTATTATTATTATTATTATTATTATTATTATTATTATTATTATTATTATTATTATTATTATTATTATTATTATTATTATTATTATTTTCCTTCTCCAGAATTAGGGTTCCATTAATTGGGGGGGTTTTGTTGATTTCTTTTGCAGGATGACCTGCTGATGATAGGTACATTTCATTTTGTTAATTAACCATAGAGCTCATCCTATCCCTTTTGCCAAACGTAAACTGCTGCTGAATAGGTACATTTCATTTTGTTGCCTTTTTGTTTGTTTAGGTTAGATTAAGTAGTTTAAACTATTTGTGCTCATGCATGCTTCTATGAATTAATTGATGCATGTGCTAATACCATGGTATGACGTATGTTGTTTATATGCCTTTTGAAAGTAGTTTGGGTTTGTATCTTATGAGAGTGTTTCAGTCGTTATTGTCTTAGATGATTAGAGATCAATGGTGCAACAAATTTTACCAATCTGAATCCGTGACACAACGCGGATATGTAGAGGTGAAAATCGAAAGGATGGGCAGGTCACGCGGGTTGGGTACAAGGCCAAAGCGGGTTACTTTAGTACAGGGTGTAACCGTCTAGACGGATTATGTTTGACCTACTAAAACTTAAAAAAGATGAATTGCATACTTTAATAAAGATTATTTAGGTCGACCAATTCACATTACAATGTCTTAATGCTGTATTTGCCTACATGGATATGTATGAACCTTCACCTTTTTGACATCCTCAAAAATTGTCCGCCTCGATTACTACGTTATCTTTTTTTGTTAGTTCTACAATTGGCATTCTATTAGAAATAGTCCACCCAAGTAGCCTTTTAATATAAGTGACTTTTTTGGGCATGAAACTAGCTGGCATTATCATAGCAGAAGGTGTTCGTGTTGAGCATGTTTGATATACAAGTATACTACCTAATTGGGATTCCATTAAGAACAGTCGCCTTTCGAAATAAAGCCACTTATAATCTTAATATGGATTTTTTTGAATCGTTTAAACCACAAATGCAATCAGTGAGATGAAAACCATATTATCTTTAATAGATACATGCTTATGTAAGTGAATAAATTCTCATATCAACAACGTTAGTATTTAGTATAAATGCCAGGTATCCAACTTTCTAATTGTTTACTAATCATTTCTTTGTTTTCATTTAATAGGTCTACTGTTAGGAGCAAACATCGTTGCAACAAGTTTTGGTGCAATTGTTGACATAGATCCTCAATACAATGAGACCTCACTCAGAAACTTGGTACGCAAATGCTACTATCTGCTTATTTTAGCGTCACGCAAATGACCCATGTACAATATGTAAGGGGTTGGTGACTCTCTGGTAGATAAAGATTCGTGAGATTTTCAACTTCAGTTTATGCATTAAGAAGGCCATAAGTTACCAGCTAAATCCCAGGTAACACAAAGTCACCAACTATTGAGTAACGATTTGAATCTTTCCCTTCTAATTGATCGCATTTTAACAGATTGAGGTGGCTTTAAAATGATGTTTGGTTGCTTAAATTTGTGCAACAAACTGTTTATAAGACGTTTTAGGCTGTTGAACTTTCTCGAAAATGTACTAAAATACCTGTAGTAGAACAACATTGTGTAGTTGTTTACCGAGTTTTTGTTTTGAACACGCTAAAGTTCTTCATATAATACCTGACTATGACCAAAATCGAACCAGGCTTGAGAATACTTTGGATAAAGTGCGAAACTTTAGTAATGAATAAAAGCTTTTGAATAAGAATAATAACCAAAAACGGATAAACAAATAGTACAATGATAACAAAAATTAGTGCATATTGGTTTAAGGATGACCTTCCTAATCAAGAGAATGGATGTGTTTTAAAGTTAAAAATTGTACGAGACAGGAGGCTTTAGATTATTCGGTTGTTTCCAAGCATTTGAAGTGAACACTGATTTGAATGGCCTTTTTTTGTCGCCATGTACGATTGTAGTATTCATGATAAAATATATAGACTTCTATAGCACGGACGCACAACTCTGCTATAGAAGTCTATATATTTGATCAACGACAGCGGGTTGTGTAGTTAAGGGAGGTATTGGAGTTACTGAGGGATTTAAAACGACTTTAGGTGCTTATAGAATTTGTTTTTAGTTGGTTTTACCCTCTCTGACTTTAAAAGTCAAAAAGGTTAATCATTGGTGCTCATTCTTGGCAGGGTATAAAAGAAGGTGCAACTGTCCCCATAGGTAACCAAGGATGCAGCAAACATCTCAACATAAGTTCTATTGGTATTATAAGTTCATTTGAACTTCTCTTTCACACCACCTGCCAAAAAAATACCACCGCTAAAAAAACATCTCAACATAAGTCTGAGCTTCGGTTTGACTGATTCGCTAATGTTTATTGGCTTCGGAACGTTTGCAGTCAAATGAGTTTAAGGTTTTTGATAGAGAGAATGCAAAAAAAATATATATACAAAAAACAAATTCTGTTTGATTTAATCATGTTGTGAATATTACATGACTTAAATTCAGGTACTTTTGTCCCCATTGAATCAATCTTTTTTAAAAGATCAGGTTAAAAGTGTGAAATGTTTGTGCTTCACTGTGTATAAACATGATTGTATAGGTCATTAAAGATCTTTGTTCAAACCATGTTGTGCACAGGGGAGATGAAGAAGAGTATAAGAAGAAGTCTGCCCAACAAAGAACAAAGGCATTAGTAACAGAATCGGTTGAAGTTTGACGCTGAATGGGGATCGATCGCCATAAAGAACATTAGCAGCAGTGACATTCGGACAACGTCGCTAGAGATAAAAATGTGAATGATACACTGAGGAACACACTTGGTTCATGGTTTGGAGACATAGGTGCCGCGTGACAGTCCAAATTTATCTATGTATAAGAATGCTGGAAAGGTGCATATTTTTAACATAATTTCATATACGGATTTAATGGTGCACATTTTTAGCCAAGAAACTCCAAATAATCTCATGACTAACATCATTTATAATCATTTCAAAATTCAGTTGAACTGGTAAGCCGAACATAGACCCGTTTCGCAATGCAAAAGGTGATTACCACATCGATATTGTTTTCTATTACATTTAATCCAACTTCTGAACTCGAAATTTAACATGTAGTATCTTATGGTAATTTTGTGCAGGCTTTCGTTCAAAAAGGAAGATCGTGTTAGCCATATCATCTTCGGCCATTGCCTATTTACTGATATTATCTGGACGAACTGTGGAAAACTAGAAGGGGGTTGAATAGTTTTACGTCTTTTTAATTTGTTATAAAAGGTTGTTTGCATATTTTGTTTACTTACAAAAATTATAGATTCAATGTTATGTGAATTCAAGTATTGCACAATATAAACAACTATAATTAAATACTAAAGCTATAATAACGTAAGAAATGAAATGAGTAAGAGATGGAAAGATCGAACCGCGAGACAAGAGATTTATAGTGGTTCGGCTACAAGGACATCTTCCTTGCCCTACTCCACTCCCCGAGCACCTAACTCGAGAGTTTTCTTCACTATGTCAACAAGCTCCTTTATGGCGGAGAAAACCTTACACACCAATATACACACCACAACTTCGTCACACCTTGAACACAACTTCTTCACACCTAGTTACACCTTAATTACAACACTACTTCTTCACACCTATCTATCTTCACAACTATCTATTCCACAACTATCTTTCTCACAACTATCTACTTCTACTCCTAAATCTTTCTATCTACACACCTTGCTAATCTATATTCTACCAAATATTCACAACTAATTACACAAAGAGATATATGTAATGAATGATGCTCCAACAACTTAGATGTGGAGGTCACAACAAGTTGTAATACTTCTTGTCTTGGTGAATTTAAGTATTCTTCTTTTGCACTTGAAAGAATGAGACTTGGATCACTTTGAAACAAAGATTAATGTATATATGATCAAAGGATTATATATACATTAATCTTTGTTGACATAGATCCTCTAATTGTTTACTAATCATTTCTAATTGTATAAATGCCAGGTATCCAACTTTCTAATTGTTTACTAATCATTTCTTTGTTTTCATTTAATAGGTCTACTGTTAGGAGCAAACATCGTTGCAACAAGTTTTGGTGCAATTGTTGACATAGATCCTCAATACAATGAGACCTCACTCAGAAACTTTGTACGCAAATGCTACTACCTGCTTATTTTAGCGTCACGCAAATGACCCATGTACAATATGTAAGGGGTTGGTGACTCTCTGGTAGATAAAGATCGTGAGATTTTCAACTTCAGTTTATGCATTAAGAAGGCCATAAGTTACCAGCTAAATCCCAGGTAACACAAAGTCACCAACTATTGAGTAACGATTTGAATCTTTCCCTTCTAATTGATCGCATTTTAACAGATTGAGGTGGCTTTAAAATGATGTTTGGTTGCTTAAATTTGTGCAACAAACTGTTTATAAGACGTTTTAGGCTGCTGAACTTTCTCGAAAATGTACTAAAATACCTGTAGTAGAACAACATTGTGTAGTTGTTTACCGAGTTTTTGTTTTGAACATGCTAAAGTTCTTCATATAATACCTGACTATGACCAAAATCGAACCAGGCTTGAGAATACTTTGGATAAAGTGCGAAACTTTAGTAATGAATAAAAGCTTTTGAATAAGAATAATAACCAAAAACGGATAAACAAATAGTACAATGATAACAAAAATTAGTGCATATTGGTTTAAGGATGACCTTCCTAATCAAGAGAATGGATGTGTTTTAAAGTTAAAAATTGTACGAGACAGGAGGCTTTAGATTATTCGGTTGTTTCCAAGCATTTGAAGTGAACACTGATTTGAATGGCCTTTTTTTGTCGCCATGTACGATTGTAGTATTCATGATAAAATATATAGACTTCTATAGCACGGATACACAACTCTGCTATAGAAGTCTATATATTTGATCAACGACAGCGGGTTGTGTAGTTAAGGGAGGTATTGGAGTTACTGAGGGATTTAAAACGACTTTAGGTGCTTATAGAATTTGTTTTTAGTTGGTTTTACCCTCTCTGACTTTAAAAGTCAAAAAGGTTAATCATTGGTGCTCATTCTTGGCAGGGTATAAAAGAAGGTGCAACTGTCCCCATAGGTAACCAAGGATGCAACAAACATCTCAACATAAGTTCTATTGGTATTATAAATTCATTTGAACTTCTCTTTCACACCACCTGCCAAAAAAATACCACCGCTAAAAAAACATCTCAACATAAGTCTGAGCTTCGGTTTGACTGATTCGCTAATGTTTATTGGCTTCGGAACGTTTGCAGTCAAATGAGTTTAAGGTTTTTGATAGAGAGAATGCAAAAAAAAAATATATATACAAAAAACAAATTCTGTTTGATTTAATCATGTTGTGAATATTACATGACTTAAATTCAGGTACTTTTGTCCCCATTGAATCAATCTTTTTTAAAAGATCAGGTTAAAAGTGTGAAATGTTTGTGCTTCACTGTGTATAAACATGATTGTATAGGTCATTAAAGATCTTTGTTCAAACCATGTTGTGCACAGGGGAGATGAAGAAGAGTATGAGAAGAAGTCTGCCCAACAAAGAACAAAGGCATTAGTAACAGAATCGGTTGAAGTTTGACGCTGAATGGGGATCGATCGCCATAAAGAACATTAGCAGCAGCGACATTCGGACAACGTCGCTAGAGATAAAAATGTGAATGATACACTGAGGAACACACTTGGTTCATGGTTTGGAGACATAGGTGCCGCGTAACAGTCCAAATTTATCTATGTATAAGAATGCTGGAAAGGTGCATATTTTTAACATAATTTCATATACAGATTTAATGGTGCACATTTTTAGCCAAGAAACTCCAAATAATCTCATGACTAACATCATTTATAATCATTTCAAAATTCAGTTGAACTGGTAAGCCGAACATAGACCCGTTTCGCAATGCAAAAGGTGATTACCACATCGATATTGTTTTCTATTACATTTAATCCAACTTCTGAACTCGAAATTTAACATGTAGTATCTTATGGTAATTTCGTGCAGGCTTTCGTTAAAAAAGGAAGATCGTGTTAGCCATATCATCTTCGGCCATTGCCTATTTACTGATACTATCTGGACGAACTGTGGAAAACTAGAAGGGGGTTGAATAGTTTTACGTCTTTTTAATTTGTTATAAAAGGTTGTTTGCGTATTTTGTTTACTTACAAAAATTATAGATTCAATGTTATGTGAATTCAAGTATTGCACAATATAAACAACTATAATTAAATACTAAAGCTATAATAACGTAAGAAATGAAATGAGTAAGAGATGGAAAGATCGAACCGCGAGACAAGAGATTTATAGTGGTTCGGCTACAAGGACATCTTCCTTGCCCTACTCCACTCCCCGAGCACCTAACTCGAGAGTTTTCTTCACTATGTCAACAAGCTCCTTTATGGCGGAGAAAACCTTACACACCAATATACACACTACAACTTCGTCACACCTTGAACACAACTTCTTCACACCTAGTTACACCTTAATTACAACACTACTTCTTCACACCTATCTATCTTCACAACTATCTATTCCACAACTATCTTTCTCACAACTATCTACTTCTTAACAATCTACTACACAACAATCTACTCCTAAATCTTTCTATCTACACACCTTGCTAATCTATATTCTACCAAATATTCACAACTAATTACACAAAGAGATATATGTAATGAATGATGCTCCAACAACTTAGATGTGGAGGTCACAACAAGTTGTAATACTTCTTGTCTTGGTGAATTTAAGTATTCTTCTTTTGCACTTGAAAGAATGAGACTTGGATCACTTTGAAACAAAGATTAATGTATATATGATCAAAGGATTATAGGAAATGGAAATGGAGATTTAGATCAGAAAGTTTTGGGGTGCAAAAGGTGAGAAAAATCTGTGAAATGAACCAGTATTTATAGGCAACAAAAATACTGTTTAGGAGCATGCCGGTCCCATTAATTAGGGACCGGTCCCCTTAATCATTAAGGGGGCCGCCCCCTCCAGAACGTTGCGTTTGTTTTTCCTTTTGTGGGGAAGGTTTTTCTGGATTATATTTGCCATTTTTGGTTAAATATTTGAATTCATATATTTATAATGATTTAAACATATTCTTTTAATTTCAAAAATGATTTTGTAAATGATATAAAATGTTTATGACATTTTATAAAAAATCTAATGATTTAAAAAAATTTCCTTTGATCATAGAATGCAATAAACACTTTGTTTATTCATACCTTAAGTGATTTGGATGAAAAGAGAGATATTTATCGCTAAATACTTGTTTACGTCATAATTTTTAGTTCAATGAGTTTACGTTTTGTAATTATCAAAACATTGAGATGTCGTTAAATATTAACAATGTTTTTAGGCATTATTTATATCAACAATCTCCCCCTTTTTGATTATTAAAAAACCTTAAACTCATTAGGTCTAAAAATTAATTTTTAGACAAGTATTTAGATTTTAATATCCTCTTCTCCCCCTTTTTGTAAAATAAAAAAGGTTATGCCGATTAAGCTTCATAAAAGAATTTAAACGGGTAGAAAGCTCCCCCTTAATGTGTGCTCCCCCTCATTTGAGAGCACAAAGGAAACGAGCTATGGAATGCTTGGCTACAAAAAATATGTGAAGAATACAAGACATATATATGCAAAGCAAATAAAAATATTTTCATTCAATCATTTGAGATGATCATAGAAATGAACATCATTACAACATTCAATAAGCTAGAAGCATATTAATTACAATAAAAGAAACAACATAGTCCTAACTTTTCCAAAGAGAGTTCTTGGACTTGCTTGCAACCCATGGTTGAGTGTTTTATTTGGTTGAGGGGTGCATAAGCATAAAGCTTAGTTGTTTGATGGAAAAAGATATGGAGTGGAGTATGGAGCTGAAGAGGTGGATCTCACGATGTTGTATCGTGTCAAGGGTGGTATTGGATGAGGACGAGTGAGAAGATATTCGATCCAAGAGATATCTTCACTCAAGTAGAGGATTTGTTTTTGAAGGAAGATACAACAAGGGCAAAACTGAGTATGCTTGATCCAAGTTCAGAGAGTGAGGAAGGCAATTTGCATAGGGTGATGATGGAGATTGCCCTTTGTTGCGTTGTGCAAGATGCATAGCAAGGAGATCACTTAGATCATGGATTTGGTTTATTTCGTCACATAACTTTTGCTTTTTCGTGGCAATGTAGAGAGAATCATTTTGTTGATATGGATGAATTGGGGTTGTGTAGTTGGAATTGAAATTGTTGGAAGTGTAGTTTGATGGTTGATCAAACTTGTATGGATCATTATAAGTGGTTGGAGGTTGAGATGTGTAGTTTGGCATGAAGGTGGATGTTTGGCCAATGTTGTATGGTTTGTAAAGAGGATCAAAGGAATTCCCTTGTGGGTTTGGTGTAAAGTTTGGGAAGTAAGTAGTTGGAGGTGTTGAGTGATTTCCAACTTCATTGGTTATGATAGATTTGTTTCGAGGGCTTTTTCTTCGCCAAACGGGTTTTTCCGTCATCTTTGCTAGCCTTGAGGCTTTTGGTTTTGGTTTGTTTGGAGAGGTCATGATGAGATGAATGGAGAGTTTTGAAGATTTGGATATTTATAGTGTGAGATTTGTGTGTTTATGGATGGACAAGATTTTTTTGGGGGATTAGGACAAAATATGTTGGTGAAAATTGGGAAGTGTAGGATGAAATGGGCTAAAAAGCAGAAAAGATTCTGTAAACCCGACAATCAGATGGCCGGTCCCCTTAATTAGGGGCCGGTCCCCTTAATCATTAAGGGGGCCGCCTTACATAATTAAGGGGGCCGCCCATCTGGTGATTTCCAGATTGCCAGAATTGGGTTTTTGGCAGAAAATTTGCAGAAAGGTTATGTCTTTGGGTTTGGATTCAAGCAAGTTCTACTCTTTGAGGCAATATAGCATCTAACGTTAACATAATATAGCATACATGCAAAATTACTTAAATAATAGAACAAACATGTAATCAATAATTACCAAGAGTAAACAAGATAAGGCAGGAGCAATCAATACTTCCTAGTGAAAATATCTTAGATTAAAGGCAAAGGCAACTAGTCAAGGGTTCGATCAGTTGGAAAACCCTTGTCTCTTAACCAAGAGGTCAAGGGTTCGATTCTCACTCCCTACAAAAGGCCGGAGGTCCTTTTCTACCTTAGGTAGAACCGGAAGCAGCCTCTCTACCTTAGGTAGGGGTATGGTTGTCTACGTCTCAACCTCCCCCATACACCGTGGAAGACGGTATTGGGACCCATAACCCGTGGAAGACGGTATTGGGAGTTACTTTACTTTTTTTTTAAAGGCAAAGGCAACTAGTGAGTGAGTGACTAGTGATGAAACAAAAAGACAATATTGTATGTGACTATGTCCTAGTGAGTGCCTATATGCAACAAATGTGGAGTTGTGATTGTTTCGAGTTCTAAATGCAAATGAGAGAATTTCCTAAGAAACAATCCAAAATCTCCTCAATTCGATTTTTGCTCAATCCATGAATGTCAATGGTATATATTAGATTATACATTTTGACGATTCATGTGAGATTTTATGCATGATTTAAGAAAGCGTTTTTAGTATTTGTCAACAATGCAAGAAAGATGGTTTTCATGTGATTCCTAGATGTGAGAGTAGTTTTAAAATAAAATTCGATTGGGTTTTATAACAAAGTTTATTGATGCGTGGAAATGCGCCCTCGCAAAAGGTTTTACCTCTCAAGGGATCTTGAGAAGCTTGCAATCCCCACCAGGAAGTGTACCTGTTCGTTGTAGTATAGTATAGTGACAAGTACCGGGGGATTGATCGTTCAACTCAGGAACAGTGTTCGCTAGGATTAAAATGTCTACTAAACTAGGTCTAAAGGTGAGGGATGATTCTTTTTGTATTTTTATATTTTAAATGAAAGCAAGTAAAATCTCGGGTTTTGAAGGAGTGAGCGGAATTAGTTGCTAGCCAATTAACCCAATTAACTAAAGATGCAATTAAAATAAATAAAAATAAAACTTAAACTAATTGTGGTGGAAACAATAACGAGAGAAAGTGTGTTTACTTAGATTTCACTACTCCCTAGATATCTTTTACCGGTTGATCAGCTTGTTACAATTGCATGGATGACGGGTAATATTCCTTAATACTAGTCTTAGGGCCGTGTACGATATTCCCTAACTCTATAGGCTTCTACTTCATTCTAGGTCGAGCCGACTACTAGCTCCTAACGTAGTATCACTAGCAGTTGCCTACGCATTAAATACAACCAATAAATCGTAGTACACCTCCGATCATGTTTCTTAAGACGTTCAAGCAAGTTACCAATTAGAAGTCTGCCAGTTTTCTTAAGCCTAACATCGAATTCAATCATCCATAACAATTATAAACAAACCATCAACCAATAATCAACATCTAGGTTTCATTACATCTAAGCAAACACAAGAAAAACCTAGCCTAGCATGTTAAAAAGAAGACAAGCATAAGATAAAATCAAACAACACATAGACATATTGAATGCTTATTGGAAAACTTATCTTCAATTGAACATGGATGGAATAAGGGTTGAAACCCTTGTTCCATAAGAAAATTCGTCTAAGGTTTGAACACAAAAGTTCTCCAAAAGTTCCACACTTAATGAATGAAAATTAGAAAACTATATATAGATTTTACACCTTGACGGCGTCACGTTATAGCTTGTGACGCCGTCAACTCGCCCCCAAATTAAAGGTCGTATTGCCTAGATCCAATCTTGACGCCGTCATATTGAGAATAAGCTCTGGGCCATCACTTGTAAATCAATCCTGACGGCCTTGGTGACGCCGTCAGGCATTTTTGTCTTGAAATAGTTCTGAGCCGTCATGTGTATTTTTCATATCCACCTCTTTTGTCAAGCTTGACGCCGTCACTTGTATGGCCTTGTCGCCGTCAGGTACTGTTCACAGCAAGGATTTTGAGACTTTGTCGTTTTCTTCACTTAATTGCTCCAAAAACGTCCAAAATGCTTCCTTTTCTAGATTTCTCATCAAAAGTAACTAAAATGACAAAAGAAACGATTTAGGGTAATAATTGATCAATTAATCACGAATTCGGGCTTAAATGACCCCCCAAAAGCGGTACAATTTTCGCTTCATCAAATACCCGTACATTTGAGATTTGCTTGTCCTCAAGCAAATGCGCTTTTATTTTAATCAAAATACAAGTCAGGGGTCATTTAACACTTAGATAAAAGTAATTACAGCAAATAATCGTTCCACTTAAAACCAAAAACAAGCACGAAGGTTATACACTAGCACCTCACAAATAGTGTTTAGATACTCACATCTCTCGGGTGTAATAAAGTATATATCACAATATGGAAATGGAAAACATCTCTCACTATCTGTCATAAGAAATAGATTACCATAGGCTTGGGAAAGGATCAAACCTCCACCACTTGGCGTAAGCATCTAGGATAAACTATCAAAGAGGTCTTTTAAAGGGTTATAACGTGAGGTGTAGGGATATGATAAAAACGGTTTTGTTGGATAAAGGCAATATTTACTGGTGGCGAGTTAATCATCTTGGTTAATTACATGTATAATATGGCGTTGCTAAGCCAAGACTCGACTCGACTTATGGTAATAAAGCAAAAATAACAAAAACTTAAAATAAACATAAAGGAAACGGGATGGTAGTCCGTATATATATATATATATATATATATATATATATATATATATATATATATATATATATATTTATATATATATATATATATATATATATATATATATATATATATATATATATATATATATATATATATTTTTTTTTTTTTTTTGTATACACTCTTGCCATACCATCCTAAATAATACATCATAGGGGATTTACGCCCCCTTACACTTGAACTTGTACATACTTTACAATTAACTATTCTAATGACTTGAATTAAGATAATCAAAACACTTGGAGTACTTTTAAGATTAACGCACATATGGGGGTAATATATGATGTTCTTCCCCATTACTCCATAACACAAGTACTTTACCCATGAGTCCTAATCGTCCCAAAACAATATGTACAAGATATGACTCGACTTAGCAACCATGTAATCAATTAGACAATTAACTAAGGGTTTAAACAAATAACAATAATGCACTAAAGATGAGTGCATACACGGAAGGCTAAGGCGATTTGGTTGCACAATTGGGGTGGATTGTAACAAATTCTATCTTTAAGTAAAATGCTTAAAGTTAGAAACGAAAAGATAGGCTCAGAGAGGTGTACTAGGGATATCGTGTACTAAAAATGAGTACAACGCAAAGGTGTGGGAAAATTAATTGACTTTACTAGTCAAGGTCATTGACTTAAATGGTCAAGTAATTATGATATAGGTTTAACACAAGGGTGATCCTAATGCCTCTTATCATATAGTAAATCCTACTACACGAATGTAGTATCACTAGCGGTCTCGGGATGCATCACTAACGCAAGTTTTGGAATCTAAGTACTACCGGTACACTCATAAGCACTAATAATGAATGCTTTTCCTAACAAATCTAAAGGCGAACCTCACATATTTGGGTGAAAAAATTTTCTGAGTGGTACGTTTTTGTGCTAGTCATACAACTCCTATCCATGAGACGCTCATTAAGGCTAAAGCTTCACTCCTAAATGTTGTAAAACATTTTAAATTTGGCGCTAAAATTGCACTAACAAGTATTTCTCTTAGTTTTATTACACACCTACTATTAAACAAACAAACTCAAACGTAATTGTATTCTCTAAGGTATCATCATTTACCCTCCCCTTACACTTAAGCTGAACATTGTCCCCAATGTTCGATAAAAAGATGTAAAAGTAAATAAGGTAAAAGAATGAAAACTAATACTCCCCTGATTCGTTCGGTGTGGATAGTGTGTCAACAAGGTTAGATCTTCTTCCAAGAAAATGAACTTTGAAAGCTTCCATCTAGAAATTTAAATCATCGTCTTGTCCAATGTAACCTGTTAAACCTGAGAAAACAATCAAGGCAAACCTCGAGTAAAATCGGCGGCAATCTATATATACTAAAAATCCTAGAAAGCAAATTAAGATATAATGCTTGTGGAATGAACAAAACTCGCAAAATTTTTCAGAATTTTTGTACCTGACGCCGTCAGGTTATAACTCCAGACGCCGTCAGAATGTTCCTGCAAAAACCTCATGTTAAGTTTCCGGAAAATTTCTTGAAAAACTTATGCCTTACTTCCTGGAAAATCCTGCAAAACATCATTATGACTCGATACAAGCATTTGACTCAAACAATTACTAATATACATGTTCATTTAATATTGTTGTTGTTCATGATCAATTTCGTTCTTATAAACAAATTTGGGTTTCCCTTACACTTAGCTTTTGCAAAATACCTTTATATGTAATTAAGACGAAGTTAAAAACAAAATAAAGCATTTTCACAATTTATTTTGAAGCATGATCCACAAATAATAAAAATAAAACACGCATACAGAAACAAATAAAATCAAACAAATAAAACATGAGTTGCCTCCCACGAAGCGCTTTTCTTTATTAACGAGTCTTGTAGCTAGACTCAAGGTCACGGGCTATCACATGACCTCGTCATTGGTCACGGTCTCTAGGTCATCCTCAATCTTAGTTTTGTACTCTGGCTTCGATTGTAAATATCCTTTGTAAAGATCGACCACCTTTTTCTCAATTGCTCCTATAATCCTTTTGGCCATCTCTCTATCAATTTTATATTTTGGCCCTAGGGTTAAGCAATTCTTATAGTAAAGGCTCCTCTTTTCCCACACATAACCCATGCCCTTTTTCTTATCCTCTTCATTAATGTCCTCAAAAGCACCGATGTTATCTATATCAAGTCGAGGCACATAACGAAATTCCTTCATTCTATTAGGCATTCTATATGTAATCCTATCAATTTCACTAGAAAATTGGACCGTTCCCTCAATCCGATCGTATTTCAACTTGGACTCTTCAACAAATGGCTTACCTAATACAACATGGGATAAGCAACAATCTATAACACTAGCCAAGTCCTCAACAACTATAAAGTCACTGATATAAGTAAAGTCCCCAACAAAGACATGTAAACCTTTAATTCTCCCGACAAAATTACAAACTCCGCCAGGGTATTTGAGGTCCCTCTGAGGTTCAAGTCTTGTTTTTACTATATCATTATAAATACTCGAAGACATGATGTTGATTGGAGATTCGAAATCAATGTAATCATTATCAACGTACTTATACCAAATCATACATGGTATCTTAACATTCTTAGGGTCACCTTTCTTAATCTTAGGGTCAATTTTAACAAAAGGAGGCCGAGGATTATCAACAAGATTATTATAATAAGCGGTTTCCTCCTTAGTGGGATATAAATTGAAATAATCATCCTGTTTTGGATCTATCTCCCCTTCCTTAAGTTCCTCTAGATCCTCAACAACAACCTCAAAATCATTAGGTCCTAGGTCCTCATTCGAATACAAGGCGGTTGCTAGGTCACTAAATGCATGATCGAGCTCAACATTAATCAACCAATTAAGTTCCCTAAGTTCCGTAATCTCATTCTCAATCTGTTCACGCAACAAAGCAACTTCACTAGGTGAAAGCGGTGGATTCGCGTTTTCCATAGTGGCCAACGGAATAATTAATGAGAATTATACGAACATGATGAGGCGAAAAATGACCCGTTTTTAGGGGGTCATTTAAGCCGGAATTTGAATTTATTTGATCAAATATTGCCCTGAATCGTTCCTTTTGTGATTTTAGGTACTTTGGGAGAGAATTCTGGAAAAGGAAGCATTTTGGACGTTTTTGGAGCATAAAAGTGAAGAAAATGGCAAAGTCTTAATTTTTCTTGCTTGGAACAGTACCTGACTGCGTCAAGAGCAATTTTATGACGGCATCAGGAGCAAAAATGATGACGGCCCAGAGAAAACGTGACGGCGTCAGAACAAGGCCGTCAAGAGTAAAAGTGGTGACGGCCCGGAGCAGCAATACACATGACGGCGTCAGATCTGGATCTAGGCAGTCCGAGAATATTATGGGCGGCGAGATGACAGCGTCAGAACTTTCTTCTTGACGCCGTCACCCTAGGAAATCTATATATACTCTTTGTTATTTTTCATTCTAAAAGAGGAGAATTTTAGAATCGAACTTAATAAATCCTAGCTCGTTTGTAACAATATTTTCAAGGGTTTTCACCCCTTGAAACCCTTCATTTTCAATTGAGATAAGTTTCCTTTCAATTCATTCAATATGTCTATGTGTTGTTTGAATATATCTTACGCTTGTCTTGATTTTAACATGCTAGGCTAGATCTTTTGTGTGTTTGCTTAGATGTAATGAAACCTAGATGTTGATTATATGGTGATTGCTTGTTTATAGTTGTAATGGATGAATGATTTCGATGTTAGGCTTAAGAAAACTAGCAGATCTCCATTGTGTAACTTGCTTGAACGTCTTAAGAAACATGAACCAATGCGTACTAGGTTTTTATAGTTGTATTTAATGCATGAGCGAATTCTAGTGATCCCATGTTAGGAGCTTCTTGCAGGCTCGACATAGGAGTGAAGTAGGAGCTTATAGAGTTGGGGAAGTACGTACGCCACCCCACAATTGGTATTAAGGAATATAACCCGTCATCCACGCAACTGTAACAAACAATTAACCTGTAAAAGATATCTAGGGAGTAGTGAAATCTAAGTAAACACAATTCTCCCATCTATTGTTCACACCATATTAGTTTAATTAGTTTATTTACATTTCTGTTATTTTATTTTGATTGCACCTTAGTTATTGGGTTAGTTGACTAGCAACTAATTCCGCCCACTCTTCCAAAACTCGAGATTTTACTTACTTTTCATAAAATATAAAAATACAAAAAGAATCATCCCTCACCTCTAGACCTAGTTTTTAGGCTTTCTAATCCTAGCGACACTATTCCTGAGTTGAACGATCAATCCCCCGGTACTTGTCACTATACTATACTACAACGATCAGGTACACTGCCTGGTGGGGGTTGTAAGCTTCTCGAGATCCCTCGAGAGGTAAAGCCTGGTGCAATTCCCGCGCATCAAGTTTTTGGCGCCGCAGCTCGGGGAATAATTATTGTCTAGGTTAGGATTTCTTTTTATTAGGTCTACTTGCTAGATTCCTTTTTAGTAAGATTTTATTTTTATTATAGGTTTTCTTTAGTCTATCTATTTCTTCGTGCCTTTGTTCGTAATCTTTACCATCCGACATCATGGAAGGTGGTAACATCTTTGAACCCATCAACCCACCACAACAAAACCACCAACAAAACCCACCACTAGCTAACCAACCTCTTAGGCCCCGAACCCTAGGAGAGTATTCCCGACCTAGCCACCAAGGCTATCGAAACACCATTGAGCTCACCCAAGGAGCCAATGTGTCTCCCTTACGATCCGACACCATCCTGTTGGTGCAAAGTGGATGTGCATTTCATGGACTTCGTTCCGAAGATCCTAATCAACATCTCAAGGACTTCCTTAAAATCGTAGATTCCATAGACCTTGATGTTACAACTAGAGAGACGACCCGATTACGCATATTCCAATTCTCTCTACGTGATCAAGCTAGTCAATGGCTTGAAAGTTTACCCGCGGGATCCATCACCTCATGGGATGATCTCACCACTCGTTTCCTTGCTCAATTTTTCCCACCGGGGAGAACTACCAAGCTTAGAAATGATATCTTGATGTTCCAACAACGTCAAGGTGAAACTCTATATAAATAATGGACTCGTTTCAAAGACCTACTCCGAAAAGTCCCTCATCATGGCATTGAACCATGGTTCCAGATTCAAATCTTTTACGATAAAGTTAATTATCAAACGAGAAGGGCTATAGATTACGCAACCAATGGCAGGCTGATATGTGTCTAAAAACACATATATTTTATCAGTCCGCCATGTCTAAACGACAAAAGGGATTGGCTAATCCAGGAGCAAACGGCTCTTGGTAAAGATACATCAAATCCGTTTGTGGCTTGCAATTTGTCCAAAATTGTATGGTACCTCAACTCGCCATATCCCATAAAGCGAATGAGTTGGCTAGCCCGCAAGATTATGGCTTGTGGTAAAGGCAGTGGAAAATCCATAATTGGTAATCAGCTCACCAAGATGTTGACTTTGTCCATCAAGAGTTGGCTAGTCCAGAAGCAAATGGCTTTTGGTAAAGACTAACCAAATCCGTTGACAGCTGGTGGTTTGCTCAAAATCACGTGGTTATCAGGTGGACCATAGTTCTTACTTGAATCGATACATCTGGCTACTCCAGAAGTGATGGCTTTTGGTAAAGAGTTTAAAATCCATCAAGTTTTCCAAAAAGATTGCTAGGGACTAACAATAGTTTAGTGTGGGGGATTTGATATGTGTCTAAAAACACATATATTTTATATTGTTAAACCCACAAAAACAGTCAAGTTTGATTGTGTTTTTATAAGTTTCAGGGACAAAAGGATTGAAAATAGATAAAAAAACGAGTCAAGTTTACACAATTAACATTTTCAGTCCCTGAACTTTCAAAGATTGTCAAAATTAGTCCCTAGTCAAATTATTTCAAAGAAAAGTCAACTTAAGTCCTTGGAAATTTAAAAATTTTCAATAATGATCCTTGGATAAAAGTTTTTACAAAATGGCAAGTTTAACCCCTAAACTTTGGAAAATGACAATTTTGGTCCTCGGGGTTCAAATTTTGGAAAATTGTAATTTTGGTCCTTATAATTTTCAAACTTGTCAATATTGGTACTTATAATAAATGTTGGAAAGTTTCAATTCAGGTCCCTAAACTTTTGGTATTTTACATTTTTGGTCCTTGTTGTTTACGACACCAAACGGACCCTTTGTTCTATTATAAACCAAAACCAATTACCCAAAACCAAATCCCAAGCCCATACCACTTCTTTGTCAAACTCAATATAATCTGTGAGGTTATAGAATTTGTTGTTAAATAGTTATTTTAGCTCATATAAGACATTCTTAAACTTTAATAAGCTCAGTTGTGTTCAAAACATTGTTTTATTACCAAAAATCCCTCAGGTCAACAAAAGTCAACTGAGGATTGGGATTATGGAAAGGTGATGCAGAAGGTTGTTTGTGGATGTTTCTGGGTTAGTTAGCTTGGTGATAAGCTCTCATGAGCTTTTTGATTATGACTTGAGGTATACCTCTCAGATTTCTGTCTCAATTCAACCTTGTGGTTACCTAGCAGTTTTGATTACTCATATTTGTTTGTACTTGATATTGTGCTCAATTCCTGTTCCACATAGCTTATATCTTGTCACTTTAGCTTATCTCATAGGTTTGTATTAGCTGGTTTGTCTCAGATCATCAATTACCTCATCAATCCATTGACAGACAAAGTATAAAGGGGTGTTTGGATTTGCTAGTATGGATAGGTCTAGGAAGGTTTTGTTGGAAGATTATGGTTTAGTCATGCTTATTTAGGTTATGTTAGGTCATAAAAACTCTCAAAATCAAGTCTCTTTTCCAAAAAAGTCAATATCACATAAATCCCACCACCACAGTTAACTGTGGTGGTCATTAAGCTCCATAAACCTCTAAATTAGTTTGTAACTTATAGACTTAGGTTAGTTTAACTTTATTTCAGCTTAGTACATGTTATTCAATCATTAGATTAGGGTCCTAAGTTCATAAAAGTCAAAATGAAGTTTTTATCAAAAGTCAAATTTGCATTTTACTCAGTTTTCACGAAACTTGCATGAATATTTCTGAATTTTGTAATGTGTTTTGGAATTTGAGCTTTTGAGTTTTAGCTGTCCCCCACCTTGTCTCTAATATCCCATTGTCATTTCCTTTTTATGATTTTTATTGTGGTGTCCACACCTGATCAAAAACACTTGCAGGGCAATGTGATGCCTTGCACACATACCATCAGCCCAATACCCCCACTTTCATGCCTTCTTCTGGCTTACATAGTGGGTCCCATCTTGATGTTTTGAGTTCTTTGGGAAGCCCTGTAGCTAATCTTCCAAGTTCCATGCTTTATTTGGCCATCCTAGCTTATTTGATAAGCTGAATCAGGCCTGCTTATCACTTGCAGGGCTGTTTGGTTTGAGTAGATTTTGGGATAGCTTACTGCTTATTTCAAGCTTATTCCTTGTATTTTTTTTGTTTCATTTTGACTAAATCATGTCCCTTCATATCTTTTTTGGCTTATTGGGCCTTGTGGTAGCTTTTTATTAGCTTCTTCAAACTGCCAAAGTCCTAATAAGCTCACAACCCCTAGCTGCTAAGCATTTGGCATCTCATTAGCTTATTTATAAGCTTCTTGCCCATCTTCCTTTTTTAAAGTTGGTTGTTTTGAGCATTTAAACAGATTTGTAAAAAGAAAATTAAAAAAAAAGCCAAAAATACCAAAAGTGATAACTTCTATTTAAGAAGCTTATTGCTTAATTGCTTATTTTAATTAAGCACTTTCTGTTTTTATAATTTTTCTAAGTTCCTGTAGTTGTAAAATAATTTCTGTAATTTTTTCATATTTTTCTCTTTTCATTTAGTATTTTTAATAATTAATATTAGTTTTTATTAATTAATAATTAGTAATAATTGTTTAAAAAGTCCTAAAAATATTTTTTCTATTTTAAAATTAGTTTTATATTACTTTAGATTTTTCTAAGTGTTAATTTAATTTTTCTAAGCTTATTTTACATTTTCCTATTATTTAGTGTAATTTTAATTAGTTTAAATTAGTTTTTAATTAATAGAAATTATTTAAAAAGTAGGAAAAATATATTTTAAGTTTGAAAATTAGTTTTATAATATTTTAGATTTTTCCAAATTTATTTTTCATATTTTTAGTGTAATTTCATATTTAGTTATAATTTAGGTTAATTTAAATAATTAATAAGTAATTAGAAAATAGTAATTAATTAATAATAATTATATAAATAGTATAAAAATTAATTTTAATTTTCCAAAAAGTTTATTTTATTATTGGGATTGTAAAAATGTGATTTTCATCTTTGTAAGTATTTTATTTTACCAAAACTCGCGTTTTATTTTGTACGTTCGCGTTATTTAAAACGTAAACGTACGCGTTTTTAGATATTGAACGTTTTTAAGTATCTAACTTGCACGTAATCATCTTTATAGCTTATTTAAGCTATTTCCTTGTAGATTCCTTATTTTAATCAATCACAAACCCATTTCCATCCAGATTCACCCGATCACAAGCCCGTTTGATAACCATCACACCTCGTCGGGACATAACGACCCGGGGAAACACTATATTCCACGGAGCATTGACTCTAGGCAGTTTAACCCTGTTGACCATCACCTGGTCAATTAGGTTGACCGTTTGGAGCCAATCAAATTTTGGCGCCGCTGCCGGGGAGGTGTGCGCGCTATTCGAAACGGTTTTTCTGATTAGTGATTTTGGAATTCGTTCCATTGTACATTTAACCATCCTTTGTTCATATTTTCATATAAAAACCAAAACTATTCCCGAAAACTTTTTAAAATTAGTTTTCAACGAACACAAAAACACAAAAACGTTTTCTTTCTTATTTGTATAAAATGTTTTCCAAAAACAACAAAAATATCCATCTTTACCCTCTCACATCTTTGATTCTTCATCCCTACCCCTTCCTAACCTTTTGATTCTTTCTATGTCTCACCCACACCTTCTTATTTGCCATTGGTGTGGTAATCCTTATAATGGTGGCAATTGCCCCAACTGTGGCATGGTAGAGTCAGGAAACGGGTCTGTCTATAACCAAAATCCCTATTCCTACCATGACACGACTGATTCATTCCATCAGTTACCACACCATGAGACTCAGCAGTTTTACTGTTGTGAGTATTGTGGTGGTTCACATTACAGTTCTGATTGTCGATCGGGAAACACGCTTGTCTATGAGCAGTTTCTTGATAACAATTATAACTCTAGCACATACAACCCACAGCCACATCAGTCATACTGTTGTGATTACTGTGGAGGTCCACACTCTAGCTCGGATTGTCAAACAAGGAATCCATTTCCTTGTAACAATTACGACTATTCGTTTTCAGACCCACCTCCACAGTACCAAATGATTCAATCAACTCCTCATGATACTGAGCAAGACCTTTTACTAAAGGCTCTTGATATATTGAAAGAACTTAAGGAGGAGTTGGTTACTACATCGTTTCAAGACTCTCGTGAGAAATCTATGGCAGAATTACTTGTTGAAGAACGAGAGGCTAGAAACGAATTGAGCATGGAAGAATTACTAGTTTTAGAACAAGCAGCCATAACACGTGCCAAATTTCGTAAAGCTGCTCTTCTAGACTGTGATGATGATAGTGATAATGATGACACCCTTGATATCCTTCAATTTTATAAGGGTTCGTCAGATTCATCATTTGTGATTCCTCCCATTGAAAACCAGGGAGAAAATAATGAGACGGGGAAATTACTAGCAGAAGATCAAATGGAACTTGTACAATCCATGAATGCTAGCTCCTCTCATCTCCCTCAGTCTGTTGTTATCACACCCGAAGTTCACACTCACTCTCTAAACATGGGGGATGAGCATTTTAGCACTGTTCCTAATAAGGAATCGAACGAATTAATAAAGTCTAGTGTTGAGATCCTTGTCCCAATCCCGAGAGAGTCACAGGGGACTTTTGATCAAGTGTGTGATATTCCTTCTCACCCTAATAATCCAAATGATCAAATTGAGATTGTCTCTGATTCCAGTGATGATTGTTTATCTTATGGAGACATTGAGTATGTTGATGCATCCTTTCCCCACTCTAATGTTGACTTTCTTCTCGAGGAGTTCGCCGATGAACTCACTCACACCAATCCACTTCCATCGGGATGTGATGATGATCTCTTTGATTTCAAAGATGATATGGAAGAAGTCGAAGCATTCCTTGCTCTAGATAGTTCAACTTCGTATGAAGTTGATGATAACTATCTTGATTCTGAGGGGGATATTCTTTTCCTTGAAATCTTATTGAATGATGATCCATCACTCAATTCCTATCTCAACACCGAGCTCAGTGATTCACCCACTAATGAAAAGTCTTTATCTTATGGAGACATTAGTGACGTTGATGAAATACCTTCTGAGCCCATCATTGATCACCTTATCATGACTCCTTCTCGAGGTGCCTTCCTCTCTTCTTCACTACTTCGGGAATGAAGACACTATCTTTGACCCCGGCATTTTCATGTATCATTATCTTGAGCCGGGATTTTATCTCATCGGTGTGGAACTTTCACGTGCTTCATATGTTTGTCCAAACATTTTGAATGAAAGTCCGATTGAGATTGTTTCTTCCACATCATGCTTCCCCAAGGACAAATGAATTCAGGGTCGAGTCAAGCTAGCGACTCGGTAAACAAAAACAGTAGCATGCTTATAGGGTTTTCACCCTAAGTGTGGGGGAGTTACCCATGCTATGGTTACTTATGAAGTGAAAAACAAAATGGTGTTTTCCACGCTTAGCTTGTAATGTTGCCCTTTTACGTTCAAAGAGTCGGCATAATAGCCGGGACTTTGAATATTGAGGTCAATATTTATTCTAAGTTTTTTTTTTGGGGGGGGGGGGGGGGGTATTTCGCTATTCTAGCGAATTTTATCACATTTTACTATCTAGTACCCCCGTTTTTTGGCCAAAATCTCAAAATTTTTAAATTTTTTTCACTAAAGTTCAAAATTTTTGTGGTTATCAGTCCGCCATGTCTAAACGACAAAAGGGATTGGCTAATCCAGGAGCAAACGGCTCTTGGTAAAGATACATCAAATCCGTTTATGGCTTGCAATTTGCCCAAAATTGTATGGTACCTCAACTCGCCATATCCCATAAAGCGAATGAGTTGGCTAGCCCGCAAGATTATGGCTTGTGGTAAAGGCAGTGGAAAATCCATAATTGGTAATCAGCTCACCAAGATGTTGACTTTGTCCATCAAGAGTTGGCTAGTCCAGAAGCAAACGGCTTTTGGTAAAGACTAATCAAATCCGTTGACAGCAGGTGGTTTGCTCAAAATCACGTGGTTATCAGGTGGACCATAGTTCTTACTTGAATCTATACATCTGGCTACTCCAGAATTGATGGCTTTTGGTAAAGAGTTTAAAATCCATCAAGTTTTCCAAAAAGATTGCTAGGGACTAGCAATAGTTTAGTGTGGGGGATTTGATATGTGTCTAAAAACACATATATTTTATGTTGTTAAACCTACAAAAACAGTTAAAAACACTTTAAAATGCTTCAGAGTACTAAAAATATCATTTGATTGTGTTTTTATAAGTTTCAGGGACAAAAGGATTGAAAACAGATAAAAAACGAGTCAAGTTTACACAATTGACATTTTTAGTCCCTGAACTTTCAAAGATTGTCAAAATTAGTCCCTAGTCAAATTATTTCAAAGAAAGTCAACTTAAGTCCTTGGAAATTTAAAAATGTTCAATAATGATTGATGAGTGTGTAAATACTCATCATTTTTATCGTATCTGAACTGCCAAAACATCCAAAAACACTCAAAAACGCATCAAAATACAGAAATTATTCCAAAAGTGTGTTTTATATGTTTTAGATGCAAAATGTTTAAAAACAAATGAAAAACGAACAAAGTTTGCATAATTGGCAGTTTCAGTCCCTCAAGTTTCAAAAATTGACAAAACTAGTCCCTGAATGTTTAAAATGAAAGAAAAGTCAACTTTGGTCTTTGGGAAATCAAATTTGTTCAATATTAATCCCTGGATGAAAGTTTTTACAAACTGGCAATTTTTACCCCTAAAAATTTAAAATTGGCATAAAAGGTCCCTGAACTTTCAAAACTGGACAAAATCGGTCCTTGGTGAAATATTTTGAAAGAAAGTCACTATTGGTCCTTGGAAAATTACAAGTTGGCAAATATGGTCCTTGGGTGGCAAAATTAGTGAAATTACATGTTTGGTCCCTGGGTTTTGAAAGTTGGCAGAAAAGGTCCCCGGATGTCAAAATTTTGGAAAATTAAATTTTATGATCCTTTGGTTATTGGTATTTGGCAAGATTAGACCTTATGAGTACTTTTGGAAAATTACAACTCAAGTCCTTGCAATTTCAGATTTTTACATTTATGGTCCTTGTTATTTTTGAGCCTAAATAAACCAAACTAAAACAAATCCAAACCAAACACACAAAACCCTCACTCAGCCCACACACTTACTGGCCCAACCCTCACCTCAGCCCACTTCATTTTCAAACTAATAAAACGTGGTCAACATTGACCTTTGACCCGTGACTTTCCACCTCACACCACCCTCTCCACATCACCACCCCCACTACCTGCTAAAAACCAAAACCACGCATCATTCCCCTAGGCCTGTTTCACCTCTGAAATACTCAAGCCCTCCCCTTGCTTAACCAAACAAATGTAAAATGCCAAACCTTACCCTGGCATCAATTATCAAAAGGGGAAACGCCAAAAAGGATTTGGCGGCAAAAAGTTTAAACGGCCAAGATGGTTTCAAGTCATCCAATGGCTATTCTTATTGATGGGAAAGGTTCCACTGGGTCCCACAAACCCTAATTGGAAGATATTAAAGGAAGAAGAAGGAAGAGAGCAGGGGAGTCAGTTTTTAGAGTAGTTTATCTTATTTAAATTCATGTCAAAATAGTTGTAATTTGTATTTTTCTAATCAAATTTAACATTGTAATCTGTTCTCCTTTGATTAATATAAGTTCTTAGTTTAAACAATTCCAATTTCAATTCAAGTTTCAGTTTACTCAAAAATACAAAAGTAAGGAATGGTATGGAGTTTGGTTTATAACTCCATGGGGAGTCTTAGGGTTGTGAAATTGGGTCCTTGTATATCTCAGTCCTAAGCTTGGAGCTTTTGTAAGTTACAAATTCAAATTTGCAGGCTCCTTTGCACCTCTTTTGCTCATGTGCTTATTCTGAGTATTTGTTTGCTTATTCCTAATCTAAATCTGCTTACCTTAGTTATTATTTTTATTTTGTTGCTTAGCCTCTGTAATATTCTTATTTGTATCTAGAATTGTAGTAAAACTCAATAAGGGTAATTTAGCAAAATCACTTGTAGCTTATCTCACTGCTTGTTGGTTAGAAATTTCAGCTTTAGTATAGTTTATATAACTTAAGTAATCATCTTGGGCCTTAATCTCAGCATACAACAGTAGAAAAGTAAGAAAACGCAGAAACAGAATACACAAAGGGGTGTTTGGATCTGTGTAATCCACTATTGTTGAGGTTATAATTGTTATTCATTGTTGTTTCAGTATACTAGTTGAGGTCTAAGTAAGGGTAGTTCATCATAAAACCTTGGTCTTATTTGGTGAAAAGTCAAGAATCCATGTTAAGATCCTTTTGGATTTAGGATCCAATTGCCCTCATACCCTTACATAAGCTGTTGTTTTAGCTTAATGTAGCTTTATTTTAGCTTATCATAACATTCTTAGCTTATTAGAAGCTCTCAAAGTTCAAGAAAGTCAAAAGTTTAAGTTTTAAGCAAAAAGTCAAAAGTGGCATTTCAGATTTTTACAAAACTTGCATGAATATTTTTGATTTTTGTGTTGTGATTCAAGCACTGTGGTTTGTTGCATGTTATACTATTCCATCTCAACTCTGGATTCCCATGGTCATTGCATTTTTATGATTTTTATTTTGGTGCCCACACTTGATCAAAGTACGCTGCAGGGCAACCCTTTGCCCTGCACACAGATACTCAGTTCAGACCCCAACTTTCATAGCCTCTCATGGCCTACACAGTGGGCCCCACAATGAGCTTATTGGATTTTTGAGAAGCCAATAAGCTCATCTTCAAATCCTTAAGCTTATTCTGAGGTTTGAACTCCATTTGATAGGGTTGCTTGGTCACTCAAAGTTGTCCAAGATTCTGAGTTCCATTTAGTTTTTGGATTAGCTTAATCACTCCCTTAGCTTATTCAGTATTACTTTGTTGCTTTTTCCAGCTTATTTTAGTTCACTCAGCTTATTTACATCTTATTTCACCATTGTGGGCCCCCCTAGCTGCCTACATCACTTTTTTACCTTGACAGTTGACCAAAGTCAACTGTCTCACTAATAAGCTCTCAAACAGCTTATTATTAAGTTTTAAAAAGTTTGTTTTTACAAACGTTTTTCATTTTTAGATATAAAACAAGTTTCTAAAAGAAAATTCCAGAAAAGTTAATTTAATTTTTAAGTGATAGTTTCTATTTAATTTTATTTAAATTTTGATTTTCATTTTTAGATTTTTATTAAGTACTTAGCTTTTTTATATTTTTATTAAATTCCTCTTATATTAAAGTATTTATAGTAATTTTCTCAGATTTTTATTGTATCATTTAGTATTTTTTATAATTAATCTAAGTTTTATTAATTATTAATTAATAATTAGTTTAAAATAGCATAATTAGTTTTTATTAAGTAAAACCTAGTTTTTATATTTTTCCTAGCTTTTATATAATGTAAAATAATTTTAGAAATTTTCTTGTAATTTTTACTGTTCATTTTCTATTTTTCTTAATTTAAAATAGTTTAATTAGGTAATTAATAATTAATTAGTAATTAATTAATAGAAAAAGCACAAAAAGACAAAAATACTTATTCTTAATTTTAAAACTTATTTTTAGTTATTTTATAATTTTAGAAATTTTATTTTCATTTTTCTAGTATTTAATTAGTATTAAATTATATTTAAGTGTTTTTAATATTAATAATTAGTATTAAATAATAATTAGTTAATAATAAATAATTAATTAGTGTAAAAATTTATTTTCTTGTTCTAAAAATTTTCTTTTACCTTTAAGTTTGTAAAAAAGTCAATTTCACCCCCTGGGGGTTTTCAGATTTCCGTTTTCACGTTTTATTTTGTACGTTTACGTTTTATTTAAATGTAAACGTACGCGTTTTAGGTTTTAAACGTTTCTGGGTTTTCCAACTTTGCAGTCTTGTTAATAAAGTGTATTTAAGCTATTACCTTTTATATTCCAGTAGTGTAATCATCACAACTCTCTTATACCCATTCCTGTCTAATTTCACCCGATCACATACCCGTTTTAATACCATCCACACCTCGTCGGGACATAACGACCCGGGGAAACACTATACTTCCGCGGAGCATTGACTCTAGGAAGTTTGACTTTGTTGACCATTCCTTGGTCAATATAAGTTGACGGTTTAGCATCAATCAATGATCCTTGGATAAAAGTTTTTACAAAATGGCAAGTTTAACCCCTGAACTTTGGAAAATGACAATTCTGGTCCTTGGGGTTCAAATTTTGGAAAATTGTAATTTTGGTCCTTATAATTTTCAAACTTGTCAATATTGGTACTTATAATAAATGTTGGAAAGTTGCAATTCAGGTCCCTAAACTTTTGGTATTTTACATTTTGGTCCTTGTTGTTTACGACACCAAACGGACCCTTTGTTCTATTATAAACCAAAACCAATTACCCAAAACCAAATCCCAAGCCCATACCACTTCTTTGGCCCATCACCACAACCGGCCCACTCCCAATAATAATAAAACACACCTCGTTGACCCCAGTCAAACACTCACCCCCGATCCACTGTTCATCATCCCCTTTCCCAGGTTTCCCTCCCCCTGCTCCCTTCCAATCTCCCACAAATTACTCACCAACACTCCTCCTTGTCTCCCACATTACCAAACCTCATTTAATACCTCACCTACACGCACTATAACTGCCTAATTTTTATATATAAAAAAAGGCGCGAAAAGCAGTTTTGAATGGTGGAGATCAAATTGGAAGCATCCAACGGTCCAAAGCAAGTGGGAAAGTGAGAGAAGCACTCCAGGTCTATAAAAGGAAGAAAAAAAAATGCAGAAGGAATTATTAGTTTAGTTTTTAGAATAGTAGTAGAGTCGATTTCATGTAAAATTAGGTTTAAAGTTATTTTTATGTTGTAATTTTTAGTTAAAAGATATTGTAATCACATTTCCAGTATAATTTAAGCTTTCTTCAATTTAAATTTCAAGTCTTTTATTGAATTTCAACAAGTTGCCATTTTTCTTATTTGTCAAACTCAATATAATCTGTGAGGTTATAGAAGTTGTTGTTAAATAGTTATTTTAGCTCATATAAGATATTCTTAAACTTTAATAAGCTCAGTTGTGTTCAAAACATTGTTTTATTACCAAAAATCCCTCAGGTCAACAAAAGTCAACTGAGGATTGGGATTATGGAAAGGTGATGCAGAAGGTTGTTTGTGGATGTTTCTGGGTTAGTTAGCTTGGTGATAAGCTCTCATGAGCTTTTTGATTATGCCTTGAGGTATACCTCTCAGATTTCTGTCTCAATTCAACCTTGTGGTTACCTAGCAGTTTTGATTACTCATATTTGTTTGTACTTGATATTGTGCTCAATTCCTGTTCCACATAGCTTATATCTTGTCACTTTAGCTTATCTCATAGGTTTATATTAGCTGGTTTGTCTCAGATCATCAATTACCTCATCAATCCATTGACAGACAAAGTATAAAGGGGTGTTTGGATTTGCTAGTTTGGATAGGTCTAGGAAGGTTTTGTTGGAAGATTATTGTTTAGTCATGCTTATTTAGGTTATGTTAGGTCATAAAAAGTCTCAAAATCAAGTCTCTTTTCCAAAAAAGTCAATATCACATAAATCCCACCACCACAGTTAACTATGGTGGTCATTAAGCTCCATAAACCTCTAAATTAGTTTGTAACTTATAGATTTAGGTTAGTTTAACTTTATTTCAGCTTAGTACATGTTATTCAATCATTAGATTAGGGTCCTAAGTTCATAAAAGTCAAAATCAAGTTTTTATCAAAAGTCAAATTTGCATTTTACTCAGTTTTCACAAAACTTGCATGAATATTTCTGAATTTTGTAATGTGTTTTGGAATTTGAGCTTTTGAGTTTTAGCTGTCCCCCACCTTGTCTCTAATATCCCATTGTCATTTCCTTTTTATGATTTTTATTGTGGTGTCCACACCTGATCAAAGACACTTGCAGGGCAATGTGATGCCCTGCACACATACCATCAGCCCAACACCCCCATTTTCATGCCTTCTTCTGGCTTACATAGTGGGTCCCACCTTGATGTTTTGAGTTCTTTGGGAAGCCCTATAGCTAATCTTCCAAGTTCCATGCTTTATTTAGCCATCCTAGCTTATTTGATAAGCTGAATCAGGCCTGCTTATCACTTGCAGGGCTGTTTGGTTTGAGTAGATTTTGGGATAGCTTACTGCTTATTTCAAACTTATTCCTTGTGTTTTTTTGTTTCATTTTGACTAAATCATGTCCCTTCATATCTGTTTTGGCTTATTGGGCCTTGTGGGAGCTTTTTATTAGCTTCTTCAAACGGCCAAAGTCCTAATAAGCTCACAACCCCTAGCTGTTAAGCATTTGGCATCTCATTAGCTTATTTATAAGCTTCTTGCCCATCTTCCTTTTTTAAAGTTGGTTGTTTTGAGCATTTAAACAGATTTGTAAAAAGAAAATTAAAAAAAAAAGCCAAAAATACCAAAAGTGATAGCTTCTATTTAAGAAGCTTATTGCTTAATTGCTTATTTTTATTAAGCACTTTCTGTTTTTATAATTTTCCTAAGTTCCTGTAGTTGTAAAATAATTTCTGTAATTTTTTCATATTTTTCTCTTTTCATTTAGTATTTTTAATAATTAATATTAGTTTTTATTAATTAATAATTAGTAATAATTATTTAAAAAGTCTTAAAAATATATTTTCTATTTTAAAATTAGTTTTATATTAATTTAGATTTTTCTAAGTGTTAATTTTATTTTTCTAAGCTTATTTTACATTTTCTTATTATTTAGTGTAATTTTAATTAGTTTAAATTAGTTTTTAATTAATAGAAATTATTTAAAAAGTAGGAAAAATATATTTTAAGTTTGAAAATTAGTTTTATAATATTTTAGATTTTTCCAAATTTATTTTTCATATTTTTAGTTTAATTTCATATTTAGTTATAATTTAGGTTATTTTAAATAATTAATAAGTAATTAGAAAATAGTAATTAATTAATAATAATTATATAACTAGTATAAAAATTAATTTTAATTTTCCAAAAAGTTTATTTTAATATTGGGATTGTAAAAATGTGATTTTCATCTTTGTAAGTATTTTATTTTACCAAAACTCGCGTTTTATTTTGTACGTTCGCGTTATTTAAAACGTAAACGTACGCGTTTTTAGATATTGAACGTTTTTAAGTATCTAACTTTCACGTAATCATCTTTATAGCTTATTTAAGCTATTTCCTAGTAGATTCCTTAGTTTAATCAATCACAAACCGATTTCCATCCAGATTCACCCGATCACAAGCCAGTTTGATAACCATCACACCTCGTCGGGACAAAACGACCCGGGGAAACACTATATTCCACGGAGCATTGACTCTAGGCAGTTTGACCCTGTTGACCATCACCTGGTCAATTAGGTTGACCGTTTGGAGCCAATCAAATTTTGGCACCGCTTCCGGGGAGGTGTGTGCGCTATTCTAAACGGTTTTTCTGATTAGTGATTTTGGAATTCGTTCCATTGTACATTTAACCATCCTTTGTTCATATTTTCATATAAAAACCAAAACTGTTCCCGAAAACTTTTTAAAATTAGTTTTCAACGAACACAAAAACACAGAAACATTTTCTTTCTTATTTGTATAAAATGTTTTCCAAAAACAACAAAAATATCCATCTTTACCCTCTCACATCTTTGATTCTTCATCCCTACCCCTCCCTAACCTTTTGATTCTTTCTATGTCTCACCCACACCTTCTTATTTGCCATTGGTGTGGTAATCTTTATAATGGTGGCAATTGCCCCAGCTGTGGCATGGTAGAGTCAGGAAACGGGTCTGTCTATAACCAAAATCTCTATTCCTACCATGACACGACTGATTCATTCCATCAGTTACCACACCATGAGACTCAGCAGTTTTACTGTTGTGAGTACTGTGGTGGTTCACATTATAGTTCTGATTGTCGATCGGGAAACACGCTTGTCTATGAGCAAGACCTTTTACTAAAGGCTCTTGATATATTGAAAGAACTTAAGGAGGAGTTGGTTACTACATCGTTTCAAGACTCTCGTGAGAAATCTATGGCAGAATTACTTGTTGAAGAACGAGAGGCTAGAAACGAATTGAGCATGGAAGAATTACTAGTTTTAGAACAAGCAGCCATAACACGTGCCAAATTTCGTAAAGCTGCTCTTCTAGACTATGATGATGATAGTGATAATGATGACACCCTTGATATCCTTCACTTTTATAAGGGTTCGTCAGATTCATCATTTATGATTCCTCCCATTGAAAATCAGGGAGAAAATAATGAGACGGGGAAATTACTAGCAGAAGATCAAATGGAACTTGTACAATCCATGAATGCTAGCTCCTCTCATCTCCCTCAGTCTGTTGTTATCACACCCGAAGTTCACACTCACTCTCTAAACATGGGGGATGAGCATTTTAGCACTGTTCCTAATAAATAATCGGACGAATTAATAAAGTCTAGTGTTGAGATCCTTGTCCCAATCCTGAGAGAGTCACAGGGGACTTTTGATCAAGTGTGTGATATTCCTTCTCACCCTAATAATCCAAATGATCAAATTGAGATTGTCTCCGATTCCAGTGATGATTGTTTATCTTATGGAGACATTGAGTATGTTGATGCATCCTTTCCCCACTCTAATGTTGACTTTCTTCTTGAGGAGTTCGCCGATGAACTCACTCACACCAATCCACTTCCATCGGGATGTGATGATGATCTCTTTGATTTCTAAGATGATGTGGAAGAAGTCGAAGCATTCCTTGCTCTAGATAGTTCAACTTCGTATAAAGTTGATGATAACTATCTTGATTCTGAGGGGGATATTCTTTTCCTTGAAAGCTTATTGAATGATGATCCATCACTCAATTCCTATCTCAACACCGGGCTCAGTGATTCACCCACTAATGAAAAGTCTTTATCTTATGGAGACATTAGTGACGTTGATGAAATACCTTCTGAGCCCATCATTGATCACCTTATCATGACTCCTTCAGAGTATGATAGCCCGGGGGGAGATACACTTAATCATGAGGATTTGCAAATTCCCAGCCACCCTCCCGGGATGTCTTTGAGCTTAACCCTTGAAATCCAAACTCAGGCTAATGAGCCTGTTCTCGAGGTGCCTTCCTCTCTTCTTCACTCCTTCGGGAATGAATACACTATCTTTGACCCCGACATTTTCATGTATCATTATCTTGAGCCGGGATTTTATCTCATCGGTGTGGAACTTTCACGTGCTTCATATGTTTGTCCAAACATTTTGAATGAAAGTCCGATTGAGATTGTCTCTTCCACATCATGCTTCCCCAAGGACAAATGAATTCGGGGTCGAGTCAAGCTAGCGACTCGGTAAACAAAAACAGTAGCATGCTTATAGGGTTTTCACCCTAAGTGTGGGGGAGTTACCCATGCTATGGTTACTTATGAAGTGAAAAACAGAATGGTGTTTTCCACTCTTAGCTTGTAATGTTGCCCTTTTACGTTCAAAGAGTCGGCATAATAGCCGGGACTTTGAATATTGAGGACAATATTCATTCTAAGTGTGGGGGGTATTTCGCTATTCTAGCGAATTTTATCACATTTTACTATCTAGTACCCCCGTTTTTTGGCCAAAATCTCAAAACTTTTAAAATTTTTTCACTAAAGTTCAAAATTTTTGTGGTTATCAGTCCGCCATGTCTAAACGACAAAAGGGATTGGCTAATCCAGGAGCAAACGGCTCTTGCTAAAGATACATCAAATCCGTTTATGGCTTGCAATTTGCCCAAAATTGTATGGTACCTCAACTCGCCATATCCCATAAAGCGAATGAGTTGGCTAGCCCGCAAGATTATGGCTTGTGGTAAAGGCAGAGGAAAATCCATAATTGGTAATCAGCTCACCAAGATGTTGACTTTGTCCATCAAGAGTTGGCTAGTCTAGAAGCAAACGACTTTTGGTAAAGACTAATCAAATCCGTTGACAGCTGGTGGTTTGCTCAAAATCACGTGGTTATCAGGTGGACCATAGTTCTTACTTGAATCGATACATCTGGCTACTCCAGAAGTGATGGCTTTTGGTACAGAGTTTAAAATCCATCAAGTTTTCCAAAAAGATTGCTAGGGACTAGCAATAGTTTAGTGTGGGGGATTTGATATGTGTCTAAAAACACATATATTTTATATTGTTAAACCCACACAAACAGTAAAAAACACTTTAAAATGCTTCAAAGTACTAAAAATATCATTTGATTGTGTTTTTATAAGTTTCAGGGACAAAAGGATTGAAAACAGATAAAAAACAAGTCAAGTTTACACAATTGACATTTTCAGTCCCTGAACTTTCAAAGATTGTCAAAATTAGTCCCTAGTCAAATTATTTCAAAGAAAAGTCAACTTAAGTCCTTGGAAATTTAAAAATGTTCAATAATGATCCTTGGATAAAAGTTTTTACAAAATGGCAAGTTTAACCCCTAAACTTTAGAAAATGACAATTTTGGTCCTCGGGGTTCAAATTTTGGAAAATTGTAATTTTGGTCCTTATAAGTTTCAAACTTGTCAATATTGGTCCTTATAATAAATGTTGGAAAGTTTCAATTCAGGTCCCTAAACTTTTGGTATTTTACATTTTTGGTCCTTGTTGTTTACTACACCAAACGGACCCTTTGTTCTATTATAAACCAAAACCAATTACCCAAAACCAAATCCCAAGCCCATACCACTTCTTTGGCCCATCACCACAACCGGCCCACTCCCAATAATAATAAAACACACCTCGTTGACCCCAGTCAAACACACACCTCCGATCCACTGTTCATCATCCCTTTTCCCAGGTTTCCGTCCCCCTGCTCCCTTCCAATCTCCCACAAATTACTCACCAACACTCCCCCTTGTCTCCCACATTACCAAACCTCATTTAATACCTCACCTACACCCACTATAACTGCCCAATTTTTATATATAAAAAAAGGCGCGAAAAGCAGTTTTGAATGGTGGAGATCAAATTGGAAGCATCCAACGGTCCAAAGCAAGTGGGAAAGTGAGAGAAGCACTCCAGGTCTATAAAAGGAAGAAAAAAAATACAGAAGGAATTATTAGTTTAGTTTTTAGAATAGTAGTAGAGTCGATTTCATGTAAAATTAGGTTTAAAGTTATTTTTATGTTGTAATTTTTAGTTAAAAGATATTGTAATCACATTTCCAGTATAATTTAAGCTTTCTTCAATTTAAATTTCAAGCCTTTTATTGAATTTCAACAAGTTGCCATTTTTCTTATTTGTCAAACTCAATATAATCTGTGAGGTTTTAGAAGTTGTTGTTAAATAGTTATCTTAGCTCATATAAGACATTCTTAAACTTTAATAAGCTCAATTGTGTTCAAAACATTGTTTTATTACCAAAAATCCCTCAGGTCAACAAAAGTCAAATGAGGATTGGGATTATGGAAAGGTGATGCAGAAGGTTGTTTGTGGATGTTTCTGGGTTAGTTAGCTTGGTGATAAGCTCTCATGAGCTTTTTGATTATGACTTGAGGTATACCTCTTAGATTTCTGTCTCAATTCAACCTTGTGGTTACCTAGCAGTTTTGATTACTCATATTTGTTTGTACTTGATATTGTGCTCAATTCCTGTTCCACATAGCTTATATCTTGTCACTTTAGCTTATCTCATAGGTTTGTATTAGCTGGTTTGTCTCAGATCATCAATTACCTCATCAATCCATTGACAGACAAAGTATAAAGGGGTGTTTGGATTTGCTAGTTTGGATAGGTCTAGGAAGGTTTTGTTGGAAGATTATGGTTTAGTCATGCTTATTTAGGTTATGTTAGGTCATAAAAAGTCTCAAAATCAAGTCTCTTTTCCAAAAAAGTCAATATTACATAAATCCCACCACCACAGTTAACTGTGGTGGTCATTAAGTTCCATAAACCTCTAAATTAGTTTGTAACTTATAGATTTAGGTTAGTTTAACTTTATTTCAGCTTAGTACATGTTATTCAATCATTAGATTAGGGTCCTAAGTTCATAAAAGTCAAAATCAAGTTTTTATCAAAAGTCAAATATGCATTTTACTCAGTTTTCACAAAACTTGCATGAATATTTCTGAATTTTGTAATGTGTTTTGAAATTTGAGCTTTTGAGTTTTAGCTGTCCCCCACCTTGTCTCTAGTATCCCATTGTCATTTAATTTTTATGATTTTTATTGTGGTGTCCACACCTGATCAAAGACACTTGCAGGGCAATGTGATGCCCTGCACACATACCATCAGCCCAACACCCCCACTTTCATGCCTTCTTCTGGCTTACATAGTGGGTCCCACCTTGATGTTTTGAGTTCTTTGGGAAGCCCTGTAGCTAATCTTCCAAGTTCCATGCTTTATTTGGCCATCCTAGCTTATTTGATAAGCTGAATCAGGCCTGCTTTATCACTTGCAGGGCTGTTTGGTTTGAGTAGATTTTGGGATAGCTTACTGCTTATTTCAAGCTTATTCCTTGTGTTTTTTTTTGTTTCATTTTGACTAAATCATGTCCCTTCATATCTGATTTGGCTTATTGGGCCTTGTGGTAGCTTTTTATTAGCTTCTTCAAACTGCCAAAGTCCTAATAAGCTCACAACCCCTAGCTGTTAAGCATTTGGCATCTCATTAGCTTATTTATAAGCTTCTGGCCCATCTTTCTTTTTTAAAGTTGGTTGTTTTGAGCATTTAAACAGATTTGTAAAAAGAAAATTAAAAAAAAAGCCAAAAATACCAAAAGTGATAGCTTCTATTTAAGAAGCTTATTGCTTAATTGCTTATTTTTATTAAGCACTTTCGGTTTTTATAATTTTCCTAAGTTCCTGTAGTTGTAAAATAATTTCTGTAATTTTTTCATATTTTTCTCTTTTCATTTAGTATTTTTAATAATTAATATTAGTTTTTATTAATTAATAATTAGTTAATAATTAGTAATAATTGTTTAAAAAGTCTTAAAAATATATTTTCTGTTTTAAAATTAGTTTTATATTACTTTAGATTTTTCTAAGTGTTAATTTTATTTTTCTAAGCTTATTTTACATTTTCCTATTATTTAGTGTAATTTTAATTAGTTTAAATTAGTTTTTAATTAATAGAAATTATTTAAAAAGTAGGAAAAATATATTTTAAGTTTGAAAATTAGTTTTATAATATTTTAGATTTTTCCAAATTTATTTTTCATATTTTTAGTGTAATTTCATATTTAGTTATAATTTAGGTTAATTTAAATAATTAATAAGTAATTAGAAAATAGTAATTAATCAATAATAATTATATAAATAGTATAAAAATTAATTTTAATTTTCCAAAAAGTTTATTTTAATATTGGGATTGTAAAAATGTGATTTTCATCTTTGTAAGTATTTTATTTTACCAAAACTCGCGTTTTATTTTGTACCTTCACGTTATTTAAAACGTAAACATACGCGTTTTTAGATATTGAACGTTTTTAAGTATCTAACTTTCACGTAATCATCTTTATAGCTTATTTAAGCTATTTCCTTGTAGATTCCTTAGTTTAATCAATCACAAACCCATTTCCATCCAGATTCACCCGATCACAAGCCCGTTTGATAACCATCACACCTCGTCAGGACATAACGACCCGGGGAAACACTATATTCCATGGAGCATTGACTCTAGGCAGTTTGACCCTGTTGACCATCACCTGGTCAATTAGGTTGACCGTTTGGAGCCAATCACAGGCTGAGTAGACTTAGTGTTGATGAATGCTGGAAAGTTCTTGGGGGGTTAGCACAAGACGAAGAAGAGGGATGGGAGGATCTGATGTTTTCAAGTAATGGGAGTCTTGATTACGTAAATGCTACCCAAGAACAATTATTGGGAAATATCAAGAAGCAGGTAAAGGAATTGATGAGAGCTGAAATGCCTGTAGTTGAAACCGCATAGAATTCTAATATATGTGTGAGTGCGATTAGCAAATACAATTTCCCTGAACGCTCATGACAAGAGGAATTCGAAGGGATAATGATTACCTTCATGAATATACAGGAGGAACAACTTCGACAGTTAGAAGCTCGCATGGAAAGCACTCGTTATGCTTTTATGGACTTAGCAGATAAATTCATATCAAGAATTAAGGAAAAGATTAAGGAAAAATCCACACCAAGAAAAATCGAAAAAATCTTTGAAGTCCCAACCCTTTTGGTGTGTGACCAAGAGGATAATAAGAAATCCTTTTCAAGTGCTTCACCGTCAATCACCCCTACTTTTGTGAGCATCCTCAGGAGGAGAAGAACTTGCAATTTTATAACATTTTCGTTGGAAGTTTGCAAACCACGCCCCCCAATTTGTACAAGCGCAGGCGGAGGTGGGGTCCTTCAAAGTGCACGCAGACAAGGTTACTACTGAGAAGTTAACCACGATGGCTGAGCTGCAGCAAGCGCGCGAGGATCTTCATCAGTTTAGGGCCAACCTTACCTGGGCGGTAAGGTATCTTGAGGAGAAGAAGGAGGAGCATTTTTCGAACATCAATGAGTTCAAGGTGCGCATGGAGAAGATCATTCAGGTGCAGGAGGAGAAGCTGCGTGGTCTGAGTATAGACTATGATGAGGAATTATACCCTCATCTGATGTCTACCATAGCTGAGCGCAGGTACGTCCTTACATATTTTCCTGCAGTGTTGTCTTATTATATTTGTTGGTTTGTTTCTTCTAATTCAAGTTGTTCTTGTTGATGTAGGTGGTTGATCAGCCATGGGCTGCGCTTGGCTGCTATGGGCACCTTGGAGTCTCCAGAAGTGTTGGGGACTTTTGGAAAGGTGGTGCTGTGCACCGTGGAACGTGGTAGGGCGCAAGCTATGGAGGAGCTCCATGAGGCCAAGGCGTTGAACATGGCCCTGACTGAGGTGCCTGGCTACAAAGTAAGTGCTTATGACGAGCTGATGCAGGCCATGGAGGGGATGAAGCTTCTTGAGCTTCCACATATTGCACAGCTGGAGCGCGACCAGGATAACCCCATAAAGGTAATTATGGAGGGGTTGACCCTGGGGCGCCATATTTTGGAGGATGCAGAAGCGCAGCCAGACTACTTCCTCAAGCCTGACGAGTCGCATCTGCAGGTTCCTGTTTTTGTGCAGCCACACCATATGCTGAATCCGTTTGCTTTAGAGAAGGAGATTCCTCTAAAGGAAGTGTTGGAGCGACACGCAGAGAGAGATGCCCATACAAAGGGTATTAAGGGCAAGGCCGTCTTATGCGGTGTCGGCGCTGCACATATTCATAGGTCTGATGGGATTCCTGTTAGTGTGGCTACCGTATCGCCTAAGGATGCATTGCTCTTGAGAAAGCTTCAAGAGGCAGGAAGCTCTGCTGCTCCAGAAGATAGTCCTGAGCATCATCATAGCGTATAGGCTTTTGTGACTTGTATTTTTATTGTATAAATAACAAAGTATCTCTTTTGCATGTTATGGTAGTTATCTTTTGATGTAAAAAGATTAAATAAAATGCTCTTTTATGTTTAGATTAAGTGCGTGACTTAAGATAAATTATAAGAATGAAAATAAACTTGCATTATTTTTTTGCGAAGTTTTATTATGTAACCAAGAGTCTTGGCTCGTTATTTGCTAAGCTTTATACAGTGTACTTGATATTTGCGCATCCTTCGTGGGGCGCGCAAGGGAAACTTACCTCGACGTCCCAAAAGTAAGGCGCTTAGCAAGGATGCGTGATCCAATGTTGATGGGTTTGCAACCCTCTTACTCAATGAGTGAATTAGTAGGTTTACTCATCCTTTATGCCTTCGTGGGTCTTAATAAGTGCATGCACGCCATGTAGGCAAAAATAGGATATAACAATATTGACATATATAAGAATTTACACAATAAAGTGAAATGCGTTATGGAGTTAGGTAGAAACCATAACATTTTATTGATACTTGCAAGTTTTTGAAAAAATAAAAGACAATTCCTAATAAAGAAAAGAAAAAACAAACAATTATTGGGCACGTACTAAAGTGCAAAGTTTTCTGTTTATGGGCCGTAGCCTTTCCTAAAGATAGCATCTTTTGAGATTGCAGATATTCCAGGTGCGTGCTAGGTCGTGACCTTGCATATCGCGCAACCTGTATGCACCATTGCCTAGCGCATCGGTGACCTCGTAGGGTCCTTCCCATTTTGGTCCGAGCTTGCCTGTGTCTTCTGCGTGGCTTGCGTCATTGGCGCGGTATACAAAGTCTCCTGGCCTGAAGGAAGTGTGTCTGACCTTTGCATCATAATACTTCTTCATTTTTGCCTTAGCCTTTGCTTCGCGTATATCTGCGCGTTCACGTCTTTCTTCCAGTAAGTCCAAGTCTATGCGCCGCTCCTCGTCATTTGTTGTGACGTTGACCTCTGCTGTTCGTATAGTTGGCATTCCTATCTCAGCTGGTATGACGGCTTCTGTTCTGTAAACAAGGGAGAATGGTGTGTCTCCAGTACTGGTTTTGATTGTGGTGCGATGCGCCCATAAGACATGTGACAGCTCATCCACCCACTTTCCTTTATGTCTGTCAAGGCGCGCTTTTATTCCTTCACCTAGACTGCGATTTGCACGCTCAACTAAACCATTGGTTTGTGGGTGTTTTACTAAAGTGAAGTGTTGTGTGATGTTCAATTGCGCGCACCAATCTTTGAATGGGTTGTCGCAGAACTGCTTCCCATTGTCTGATATGATCTCTCCAGGAAGTCTGAAGCGACAGACAATGTTATCCCATACAAAGCGTTTGACCTGGTTTCCCGTGATACTCACCACCTTCTTTGCTTCAATCCACTTCGTAAAGTAGTCTATGGCTACGATGAAGAATTTTAACCCTCCTGCTGCAACTGGAAAAGGTCCTGCGATGTCAATGCCCCATTTGTAGAATGGCCATGGTGAGGTAATGGGTGTTAGCTCTTGTTGTGGTTGGCGTGGAATTGGCCTGTGTACTTGGCAATTGCTGCATTTCTTTATCATATCACGCGCGTCGCGGGGCATAGTTGGCCAATAATACCCCGACCGTAGAGCGCGCGCTACAACAGATCGTGGCCCTGAGTGCATGCTACATGATCCAGCGTGGATTTCTCGGAGTACATAGTCTGCTTGAAGAGGTCCAACACATTGGAGCCAAGGTTGCAAGAAAGAACGTCGATAGAGGATGTTGTCCCGTAGTTCAAATCGCTGCGCTGTGCGCCGTACTCTTCGAGCGTCCTTATGATCCTGTGGTAAGACTCCTTTGCTAATGAATTCGATGATAGGTGTCATCCATGTAGGATCTTGTTCTTCTATCACTGTGGATACTTCCATCTCCAAGATTGACTTGTTTTGTAAGGTTTCTACCAATACCTGTTTTGATAAGTGCGCAAAGCTTGTGGATGCAATCTTGCTAAGCGCATCAGCTTTCCTGTTGTCTCCTCTAGGTACTTGTTTTATTGTGAACCTATCAAAGTTCTTAATTAAGGACTTGGTCTTATCCAGGTATTGGATCATGTGTTCATCCTTGGCTTCATATTCACCTAGCACATGGTTAGCGACTAGCCTGGAATCTATGTTTGCCTCCAGGTTGCGTACACCCATTTGGATTGCAATACGCAGTCCGGCGAGTAGGGCTTCGTATTCTGCCTCATTGTTTGTGGCTTTGAATTCGAAGCGCGGCGCATAGGTGAATTCCATACCTTCTGGATTAGTAAGGATAAGGCCTGCGCCTGATCCATCCATGCATGAGGATCCATCTGTGAACAGAATCCAGGGTTCCTGTAGATCTGTTTTGGCTGTTGAGGTTGGACTATCGGTATCTGGCTTCTCAACAATAAAATCAGCTAATATCTGTCCCTTGATTGCAGTGCGCGGTCTATACGAGATGTTATATTCGCTTAACAAGACACTCCACTTTTGTAGTCGCCCTGATGCGTCAGGTTTAGAGATAACTTGTTTGATTGGCTGGTCTGTGATTACAGCTATTGGGTGTGCCTGAAAGTATCTACACAGTCTTTTAGTTGCAAATACTAGAGCCAAGACCAGCTTTTCCATGGCGATGTACTTAGTCTCTGTTTTCTTCAATGCTTTGATTACGAAGTATATGGGTGTCTGGACGGAGTTTCTATCTGTTTATAGTACTGCGCTAACTGCTCCGTGGGTGGAAGATAAGTACATGATCAACTCTTCCCCTGGTCTTGGTGCGACAAGTTTGGGGAGTGATGCCAGATGTTGTTTCAGCTGCTGGAAAGCTTATTCTGCTTGTTCAGTCCAACGGAAGTCTCTCTTTTTGGTGCACTTCGTGAGTGTTTTAAAGAGAGGGAGTGATTTGTCTGTTGATTTAGATAAAAAACCGGTTTAGCCTAGCTAGCTTTCCGTTTAACGACTGGACTTCCTTGAGTGTGCGCGGTGAGGGAAGATCGATAACAACTTTTGTTTTTTCTAGGCAAGGTTTGACTCCATCGGGTTCTATTAAGTATCCGAGGAACATGCCTTCTGTTGCGCCGAAGGTGCACTTCTTGGGATTTAACTTCATGTTTATTTTTTCCAATGTTTTGAACGTTTCCTCAATGTCGTGCACTAATTCATCCTCGGTGTGGCTTTTGATGACAAGGTCGTCGACGTAGACTTCCAAGTTTCGACCTACTTGTTTTTCGAAAGATGTGTCCACCAGTCGCTGGTATGTTGCGCCTGCGTTCTTTAGGCCAAAAGGCATTTTTGTGTAGCAATAGACCCCTTGACTGGTGTGGAAAGCTGTTTTTTCTTCATCCTCGACTGCCATCTGGATTTGATGGTACCCTTTGTATGCGTCTAGGAAGCACTTAAAAGGATATCCACACAAGGATTCTACCTTCCAGTCTATCTCTGGCAGTGGATAGCAGTCCTGTGGACATGCCTTGTTAAGGTCAGTGAAGTCTACGCACATTCTCCAACTGCCATCACTCTTCTTTACCATCACTGGATTAGAAAGCCAGTCGTGATAGTATACTTCGCGCATGATGCCTGCGTCTACGAGTTTGTGTACTTCTTCCAGAATAGCTTTTGCACGATCTGGGGCCTGACTACGCTTCTTCTGTCGTATTGGAGGATATCCTAGTCGGATTTGTAGTTTGTGTTCTGTGATAGAGCGTGGCACTTCGGTCATGCGCTTTGGTTCCCATGCGAAGATATCTAGGTTCTTTTGCAAGAGTGCGCACACAGCTGCTTTACCTTTGTCAGATAAAGATCCTCCAATCGAAACTTGTTGGTCCGGGTAATCGGGGTGAATAGCAACCTTTAGGTTTGGTGTTTTTTCTGTGCGCTGTTCTGGAATATTCTCCACCTCAGTGGTTACTGCGTTGCACTCTTTTGGTGGTACCGTGGTGTTGTAGAGGGTAACAACTCCTCCTTCCACTGGAAATTTAAGCATCCCATGTGCTGTGGATGGTACAGCGCGCATGGATGATATTCCAGGTCTCCCAATGATGCCATTGTATGGTGAGGGAGATTTGATTACCATGAAATTTATCCATGTTGCTGTTGAGTGTTGTTCATCGCCTACAACTACTAGCAAGCGCAATTGTCCCATAGGCCAAATTTTTTCTCCTGTGAATCCAGTCAATGAAGTTGTGGCTGGTATCAGTTGACTTTGTATCTCAGGTCGTAGCCTTTTGAAACAATGATCATATAGGATATCTGCGGATGCCCCCCCATCGATATACATGCGGTGGATATCATGTCCTCCCATATGTATTTCAATATTTAGTGGCTCTATTACTGCGATGTTCGCAGCTAGAGTAAGGAAGGATATCCCTTTTTCTGGAGAGAATTTTTGACTGACTTTTTGTTTTATCTTGCGTTGCCATGACTGTATCATGTAGATGATGTCAGCTTTGTCTTTGGGAGGTTCTTTCTTGCCCCCATTCCTTTGCTTGTCCTTTGCTTCTTTGATGTTTTTTACGAGGTGGTCCATTCTGCCTTCTCTTACTAATTTTTCAATTAGTTGTCGTTGCTGGACACACTCGTTGGTTGTATGGCCTTTTTGGCAATGGTATTCGCAGTATCCATTCCCTATGCGCTTGTCCTCTGCGGTACGCATTGGTGGAGGTTTTGGGAAGTTTGCACCTTCTGTTACAAATATTTCCCTCGGAGTCTTTGTGAGAGGGGTATATTTGTCATTGTCTCTTCCACTGCGATAATTCCTGTTGCGGTTGCTATTCTGATCGTTGGATTGTCTCCTAGGCTGTTCTTGTTGCCTATAATTTGAGTAGCCTTTTTTTGCTGTCCGCAGCGGCTGCTTCTCCTTGTATGAAGGATCTTGTGCGCTTCATTAGCTCATCGAATGTTTGGGGAACCTTGTCGTTTAGCTTCCGAATGAGTTCAGGGTTATTAATCCCATTCATGAACCCTGAAATTTTTAGGATTTCGGGACACGCTTTGACATGTATGCACTCATCTTTAAAGCGTTCCACATAAGCACTGGTTGATTCCCCTTGGCGCTGTTTTACTCTGGCTAGTTCAACAGGGTTTTTAGCGCACTTCTTTCTTTGGGTGAATTTAAACGGAATGCTTTCCGTAATTCTTCAAACCCGCCAATGCTCCGTCGTGGGAGCTTGCTAAACCACGTGCGCGCATTTCCTACTAAGGTGGAATTAAACATATGGCACCACACAGGTTGTGGCCAATTTTCGATTGTGGCGGCCGACTCAAAAATTTTTAGGAGGTCATCCGGATCACCTGTTCCATCATATGTTTTGACATTAGTGGGCATGCGCCTCCTTTTGTGATCGGAGTAATCGCTGATGCGTCGTGTAAATGCATCAACTTTCAGGCGACGCCATGGAAGGGACATGTCTTCGTCTTCTTCTTCACGACGTCTTCATCTAGACTTCCAGTGTCCTGTTTCCTTATCCTCGTTGTCCGAGGAGTCATTGGAGGAGGAATAGTCTCTTTTTCTGCGCTTGCGCCGACTTCCTTCAGAGGAAGAACTTGAGGGGCTTTCGCTTGGGGATATTCTTCTCCCTAATTTGTCATGGATTCTTTTGCTCCCAGACTTGGAGGAACCTTCACTTGGTGAGTTCTGAGGTCCTAATCTATCTTGTATCCCTCGACTACCAAGTCTGGAATGAACATTGGTGCGCCTCTCGCCGTCTTCATATTCCTCTGAATATTGTGAGTCAAATATCGTAGCCAACCTATCATGGACAGTGGTACGTTTTTCATTGTTTTCGCGTCTCCCTTGCAGGTGGCGTGGTGGTGATGCTTTGCGTTCACGACCAAAATTGAGCCGAGCTTTCAGGCTCGTATTCAACCTTCTCATCGCTTCTTCTTGAATAAGGGCGGTTAGAGTTTCGTAATTTTGGGATACAAAATTACTCAGCGTTAAGTCAGGTGCGTCCTCATTCGCTGCAAGAATATCTGCCTCAGTATTGGGTGACCTATCCCTGTTAGGTGCGCCCGGCGGCACAGTGTTGTCCACTGTAGATGCTGTTTGATGAGGAGTGTTGAAGAGGGTGCGCTGGATTTCCTCAACGCTTGGGACTACGGTGGTGACGTGGGTAGTCCTTACAGGCAATTCCACTGCTGGGAGGGGATGGGTAGGTCCCGTTTCTTGGTGACCAGGCGCACTTGTTGTCCCAGAAGCCTGCCTAGGGGTGAATCTTATTGATTCTTCCTCTAGGGGTCACGTGTTTTTTCCACATGCGGAGTCCGCTGGCTTGAATTTTTACTCTTTGTCATTCTAGTTCCTTGCTTCTTGGTGTGCGTCCCATGGATGGCGCCACTTGTTGATACAAAAGTTTGGCGTTCCTGGTTTGGGCTCTTGCTCTCGTACCAATTCGCTTCTATATGCTTGAAACCTGCGCACTAAGAAAGTAAACAACACCGTTAGGCTTATCGTGGGATTGTCTCCCACAATTAGACTCCGGCGTGAGAGTAAGTAATCGATTTAGGGTTCTCGTAAAGAGTTTAGGGTTTGTGAATCGTACCTTTAATGAGAATTATGTCATTCCTTATATAGGCGCAAAATCCTTGTAGGTTTCGTGCTCCTTACGTTTCGCACACGTGGTACTTATCCGGTTTAAGGATATCTATTCCATAGATAGGAGATTCTTATCTAAACCGTATATATTTTAGTTGGGTTTGGGCTTATGTAAGCCTATTCCCATTATTGATGCGGCCCAAGTTATAATAGCCCACACATGGTGGCTTTGGGCCTTAGTAATGTTTATCATTTGGGCTCGTGGCCCAAATATAGACTATACGTCATCAATACCCACCGTTGACCAATGCGAAGGTTACAGCTTAACTGAAACCTTGCCCACCCCTTTCGATGACCACATCTCTTTCCATGACAGTAACAAAATGTTTGACCCTGGTGGACTTTACTAACGGGATGGCTACTCATAGTTTTCACTCGTGATTAGCTATTTACATTAGTGCAGGGACTGAATTTGAAAATATCACTTTATGTTCACAAAACGGGCATCTGACGGCGTCAGATTTTACTCTTGACACCGTCACCTCGCATTCTCAGCAATAATAACCCCACCTCCATCACTTTCAACTCATACCCCACAAATCACACCCAAATTGCTGCTCCACCTCCGAGTCTCCAACGTCCAAGCCGACATCTTTCGTGACAAATCTCCACGTGGTAAGTAGTTTTTTTCATCTTTTTTTGTTTAATTATCCTTAGGACCTACCAATTTTGAAAACCCCCATCATCCGAAACCCTATCATTGACCCATCTTTGAGAATCACAATGCCCTTCCTTAGATGTTTTTTAATCATGAGGTTATCATTAGGAGATAGTGTTTGATTCGAATCATGCGTTAATTGCGGAAAAATCTTTCACACCACGGATTTTTTGACCCCCCACCCATGTTTTCTGCATAAAGGAGTGTTTGGGTCATGGATTTAGAGTTTGAAAATTGATTTTTCCCTCGTAATTGCATGGATGAATGTGGAGTTTGTTAGGCCCCTTGGACCGTTTTGAGCATCTAGGGTTAACAATAACAATGATAATAACATGCAGCGGAATAAGAATAAATCAAAGTTATTGACAACAAGGTTTTTCCAAATCACCTCCAATTATTATTTAATTAGAATAATAACGTGTTACCTAAATGTAACAAGGATCTAAGATACCTCAGACCTTAGAGGATTCGAACTAACACTACCTAGTTCTAGGCGTTTATAGTTTACACGCCCTAGAACACATACACACACTTTTCTGATATTTACATTATGGAAGACATATGAAAACCTGTACCCTATGTCTCTTTATATAGAGAGATATTAGGGTTTACAAAAGACTACGAAGGACTAAATATAAAATCTTCTTTATCATGCAAATCCTTCTTGTTTCAATCTTTATCTTTTGTAGAATTCTAGCTTTGCATTATAGTCCATTTGTTTCATTCTTTTATCTGTTTTGTCACATCAAATCAAGAATCCCAACAATCTTCCCCTATTTGATGATGACAAAACAAAGTCGTGTACGAACTCCCTAGAGAAGTTGAGATGTAAACATCTCCCTGAATGAAACAAGTTTGTCTTCCCCTTAATCCATACCATGCCACTCCAAAATTTCTTCCCTTTTTTGTTATCAGCAAATAGGGAATGTAAGCAATATAAACTTCCCCTCGAGTGGTGCATGTAGATCAAATGATTAAACACATCATAATATGCTTCCCCTGAAATCAATGTGTTAACCATCTTCATGATTCTTCAAATCTGTAGGCTCTTATGTAATGATCACTGATGAAGAAAACCAAATATAACGAATTTGATGAAGAAGTAGAATAACCCAAACTTGTGTCTTATGTCTTGTACTAACCATGTGACTCCAAACTTATACCCAAGACCAAATATAAGTAGACCGCGATCCCTTGATAAATCCTCATCTTCAATGAGACACTGAGCACTACAATGTAACTCCTTTAAGTGATAGCCAACGTGTGCATATAGCATCATAAGAAAAATCACACATTGCTAGATTCATCAAGCTGTTGTCACCACTGTATAAAACAAACAAGTTACCTCCTGCTATAAGGTATGATAAGAACACAAACCTGTGAAACTCAACTACAACATCAACTAAGTGATAATCAACCTTCTTCGTAATCAATTAATTAAATAAACCAAATACGAGCCTTTTTAAATCTTTAAGAACAAAAACCAAAATCTTCCTGTGTGTGAACCAATCTGTGTGTGTAAAACCATCTTCAAACCAATCTTTAAATGCAGCAGCAGAATAAATCTTTCGAGCAGTAGAATCAAATAACTAGCAGTAGAGTCTCGAAAGTAGCAGTAGTATGCAGCAGCAGAATCATAAAGCTAGCAGCAGTATCAAACATGTAGCAGCAGAATGATTCTAACTTTTAAGCGTAGCAGCAGTATAATATAATGAGCAGCAGAATCTTACAACGAGCAGTAGTTTCCAATAATGCTAGATGTAGAAACTTTACGAGAATAACATACTACGAATAGCGATTAGCGTTTAGTGAATAACGTGACTTTTATAAACAAATTCATAAAGACAACACTTCAAAGTGTCGCGAAAACTCTAAAATCACCAAAAGTCGCTTATACACATCCATAACTGCTTTCCTTCAAGAATTATAAACACCAAACATCGTATAACCAACTTCTATAATCAATTTATTCAATAGAAACCGAAATCAAAGAAGTTGATATAAAGAAAACCCTAAAATTCGATTTACAAAACCTTTGTTTGCAGAAGTTTTCGACACATCACAACTTTCACATAAAAGCTCAGATGAATGTGGAGTTTGTTAGACTCCTTGGACCATTTTGAGCATCTAGAGTTAACAATAACAATGATAATAACATGCAGCGGAATAAGAATAAATCAAAGTTATTGACAACAAGGTTTTTCCCAATCACCTCCAATTATTATTTGATCAGAATAATAACGTGTTACCTAAATGTAAAAAGGATCTAAGACACCTCAGACCTTAGAGGATTCGAACTAACACTACCTAGTTCTAGGCGTTTATAGTTTACACGCCCTAAAACACACACACATACACTTTTCTGATATTTACATTATGGAAGACATATGAAAACCTGTACCCTATGTCTCTTTATATATAGAGATATTAGGGTTTACAAAAGACTACGAAGGACTAAATATAAAATCTTCTTTATCAAGCAAATCTGTTGGGAATTATTCTATCAGTTACCACGGCTAGTGAAGATATTACAACTGCAGAAGATTGTACTTGCAGTGGAAACTCATTACCACTGCAAGAACAAATATTACCACTGCTCACTTGTTAACTGTTAGAGAAACGTGCATTGATAAACATAGAAAAGATTTTGTGTATATCTTATTCTATTAGTATTATACTTATCTTGTACAAGAGGACTCCTTGTTGTATAAAAGGAGATCCTAGATCATAGTTAGAATACATCTTCCAATACGTTTTCTTAGAGCTTCAAGGTGTAACCCTAGTGATATCTTAGATCACTCGTATTATTATTATTAATAATATTGGAGCTAGTTGTTTTGTTAAATTCATTGTTCATACATAAAACTGTTTCATCTACAATCAATCTTCTAAGTATCATTAAGTAGATTCCGCATACTTAGTGATATCACTCAAAGTATCATTATTAACACAAGTTCAAGGTGTACACGATCCAACAAGTGGTATCAGAGCAAGGCTTTGATATTTTGATTTAGAAGATCCTATGGCAGATTCAAAAGAAACAATGGAGACAGAAACAAGCCAATCAAACATTGCTGCAAAGCTTCCCAAGCTTAAAATTAATGACTTTGAGATATGGAGGCTTATGATAGAACAATTCTTTATGGTTCAAGACTACACATTATGGGAGATCATAATGTGTGGAAATTCATTCAAACCTGGTGCAACTGTAGAGATGGTTGGTGACAAGCCAGTAACAAAAGTAAATGCTGGTCCTGTTACTAATGAAGAAAGAAACCAACTAAAGAATGATTTGAAGGCTAGAGGTTTGTTATTGATGGCTCTACCCAGAGAACAAGTTCTGGCTTTTAGCAAATACAAGTCTGCAAAGACCCTCTTTGATGAGATCTGTGAAGTGTTTGGTGGTAATGACTCTACCAAAAAGACTCAAAAGACTTTACTGAAGCAGACCTATGAGAATTTTGGTTCAACAAGCAATGAATCTCTTGATAGCATATTCACAAGGCTACAAAAGATTGTTACTCAGCTGACTGCTTTTGGAATTGAGGTGGAAAAGGAAGACCTCAATCTTAAATTTCTAAGAAGTTTACCTGCTGAGTTTGATACCAATGTTGCTGTATGGGAAGATAAGTCAGATCTTGAGACCATGAAGCTTAATGATGTGTACAATAACTTCAAAGTTATTGAACAAAGATTAAAGAAAGCTGGCAAGTTAAAAACAAGTTCTGCAAGTGTAGCACTCATATCATCATCAGGTAATGATAGTTCAGATGATGAAAGTGATAGTGATGATGACAGTGGTAACATGATTGTTTCCACTGGTAATGGAAATGTTTCCACTAGGAGCTCAAAGAAGCAGATTGCAGGACTAAGTGATGCTACTTTCTATGCCTTTATATCAAGCCATGTGGGTGGTTCAATCCTCAATCATGAGGACTTGGATCAAATTGATGAAGATGATATGGAGGAGATGGACATCAAATGGCAGGTAGCATTACTCAGCTTAAGATCAAAGAAGTTCTGGAAGAAGACAGGGAGAAAGATACATATAAGTGGTGATGAGACTGTAGGTTTTGATAAAAAGAAGGTGGAGTGCTATAATTGTCACAAGAAGGGGCACTTTGCAAGAGAATGCAGAAAACCAAGGAAATCTGACAATAAGTCAACTTGGTACAAGAAGGAAAAGAACAAAGAACCTACAACAGAAGAGCCAAAGGTGCTATTGGCTATTGATGGAGTGAGCTTTGATTGGAGCTTTATGTCTCAGAATGGAGAAGATGATTCAGAATCTGCAATGATAGCCACTGAGCATGCACTCATGGCTTTCTCTGACTCTGAGGTATATACTGATAATGCTTGTTCTAAAAATTGTAAGGCTGTAAAAGAGTTAGAGGTTTCTAAAACACAATATGATGCACTTATGCTAGATTTACATCATACTAATTATAATTTAGCAAATCATAAAAGAGGTCTAGGTGTTTTAGAAAAATAGATAGAGCATTATAGGGCTAATGAATCTAAGTTCAGTGATGACATTGTTGTTTTAAAAAGAGACTTAGATTTTTATCTTGAAGTAAATAAAGCTCTTAGGTAAGAGATTGAAAAAGTTAAAAAGGCTAGTGAGAACATTCAGATAACTAAGCAAACTCTAGACCATCAATCCAAGAGCATTGACAAAATTTGGGAAGCCCAAGTTGTGAGCAAAGCTAAATCAGGTCTTGGATACAAATCTGTTCCACCACCTCTAAGAGGTGTTCCAGCACCTCCTGGCATTGACCTAGCTCACACAGGCTTAGAAGAGTTTCAGGATCCACCCATGACCTATGGACCAAAATTTGTTAAACCAGTTGAAACTGAAAAGGTTCAGGTTCAGGTTGAGACTTTTGATAGTGCTAGTGACTCATCTCTTAAAGATGAATGTTTGAAAGTTGAGTCTAAAACTAGTGTTACTGAAGATGTTAAAGTTGAGGAAAGAAAAAGTATTCCTGAAGAAGTCAAAGAGAAGCCTAGAACACAGTCAAATTTCACTAGGTCTACTACTAGGTATGCAGAAATGTACAGGGATAGGCCTAAATCTCCTAGAGGGAACATGAGAAGTTGGAATCATGTTAAAACTAGGCAGTTTGGTAGTGATTTTGTGTTCAACAATAAGGCTTGTCATATATGTGGTAGCTTTGACCATTTAGCTAAAGACTGTACCTACCACATGGGAAGAAGAGAAGTTTTTACAAGGGTGAATGGATCTAATAAAATGACTCACCCAAACCCCCTAAGCAAGATGGTTCCCAGGTCTGTTATGCTTACCACTGGCATTAAACATGTTTCCACTGCTAGACCAGCAGTTATCACTGCCAGAAGTAATAACAGAGTTTATCCTAAGTCCCCTGTCACTTCTTTTGTTAAATCTTATCAAACAGGGAAAAAGGCTTATTTTGAAAAGAATGATCACAAGAATCACATATGGAGACCAAATTTTTCTAATCCAGCAGTTTCCACTGCTAGGCATGCAGTTACCACTGCAAGACCAAATGTTTCCACTAATGGTCATAAGAAAAGGGTAAACTTGGGAAAAGCTGTTAAGGCCTCAGCTCGTTGGGAATAGAAACCAAAAGGAACAACAAACAATCCCAATGGTGTATCAATGACCTTTGATAGATACAATTATATTGATACACGAGGCAGATCCAAGTCATTTGTGGCTTGGGTCCCCAAAAGGTACTAATTCCTTTATGTTGTGTGCAGGAACATTCAAAGACAAAAGAGGATCAAGGTTATTCAGACAGTGGGTGTTCCAGGCATATGACTGGCAACAAGGCCTATCTTTCAAATTTCAAATCACTTGATGGGCAAGCTGTCAGTTTTGGAGGAGGAATTGGTGGCAAAGTTTCTGGCAAAGGAACTATCAAGGCTGGAAACTTGGACTTTGAGAATGTATACTATGTACCAGAACTCAAGTACAACCTCTTCAGTGTGTCACAAATGTGTGACAAGAAACACAGAGTTCTATTCTCAGAAGATGAATGCTTTATCTTATCTAAAGATTATAAGCTACCTGAAGAAAAAGACATTTTGCTTAAAATCCCTAGAAAAGGTAATCTATATAGCATTGACATGAAGAAGATAGTGGCTAAGGATGATGTTACTTGTTTACTTGCAAAAGCCACTTTGGATGAATCTATGCTTTGGTACAGAAGACTTGGTCATGTTAATTTCAAGACCATCAATAAGATTGTAAAAGATGGTCTGGTCATAGGTTTACCTCAGAAGAGATTTGAAAATGATCAAACATGTGTTGCTTGTCTTAAAGGAAAGCAACACAGAGCTTCTTGCAAGACCAAGGCAGTAAACACTATTGATCATCCACTCTACATGCTGCATATGGACTTGTTTGGTCCTACTTCTGTTAGCAGCATCAATTTGAAGAAGTATTGCCTAGTTGTGACTGATGATTTTAGCAGATTTACATGGGTTTTCTTCTTAAATACCAAGGATGAAACTACAGACATACTCAAGACTTTCATCACTGAAGTTGAAAATCAAGCTGAAAAGAAGATAAAGATCATCAGATGTGACAATGGGACAGAGTTCAAGAATAGAGTAATGGATGACTTCTGCAAAGACAAAGGTATTAAAAGAGAATTTAGTGTTGCAAGAACACCTCAGCAAAATGGTGTTGCTGAAAGAAGAAATAGAACACTAATTGAGGCTGCTAGAACCATGATAGCTGATTCAAAGCTACCAGTGACATTTTGGGCTGAAGCAGTTAGCACTGCTTGCTATATTCAAAACAGGGTATTAGTGGTCAAGTCAAAGAACAAGACACCTTATGAGCTGTTCAGAGGAAGACCCCCACTTTTGGATTTCTTGAAGCCATTTAGATGTCATGTCACAATTCTCAATACCATTGATCATTTGGGAAAGTTTGAAGAAAAGGCAGATGAAGGTTTCTTTGTTGGTTATTCCATGGTTAGTAAGGCTTTTAGAGTCTACAACTTAAGAACAAGAAAGATAGAAGAGAATTTGCATGTTCAGTTTCTTGAAAATAAAGCTAATATAGCAGGTTCAGGACCTGAATGGTTATTTGATCTTGAGACTTTATCAAATACCATGAATTATGTTCCTATTACTTCAGATTCAAGTGATGTTGATCTTGAAGACTCAGAAGAGTTTATCGATGAAGATGAATCTTGCCAAGATGATGAAGATGATAAAGATCAATTTGTTATGCCTATTTTGGACTTTGATGCTAATGCAGACTCACAACCTTCAAAGAATACTAGTCAGGAAGATGAATTTGTGAATTTTGATGTTCTGCATGATGATATTCCTGAAGACAGTGGTAATCCTACTACCACTGCAACACATGATGTTTCCACTGAAGGTCCACATGTGGAAAATATAGCTCAGGAGACACCAATTGATGATGTTGAAATCACAAATATGCCATCATCATATGATATTCCTAACACATCACAGTCTACAATTCATAAAGCTCATCCAATTAAGAATGTTATTGGTGAAATTAATTCAGGTGTGAAGACAAGAAGGCAAACAAGGATGACAGATGTTCATGGGTTCATAAGTGAAGTCTATGAGTCCAAGAATCACATTACTAAGAATGAATGTTTATTCTTCTGCTTTTTATCACAAATGGAGCCTAAAAATGTTTCTATGGCTTTAGAAGAATCAAGCTGGGTTGAAGCTATGCAGGAAGAGCTGTTGCAGTTTAAGCTTCAAAAAGTTTGGGTTCTTTGTGATTTACCTGATGGTATGAAAGTGATTGGTACTAAATGGGTGTTCAGAAATAAGAAAGATGAAAGAGGTATTGTCATCAGGAACAAAGCTAGATTAGTTGCTCAAGGATACACTCAAGAGGAGGGTATTGATTATGAAGAAGTTTTTGCTCCTGTTGCAAGGATTGAGGCTATTAGACTATTTTTAGCCTATGCATCATTTATGGGCTTTACTGTCTATCAAATGGATGTTAAGAGTGCATTTCTGTATGGTACTATTGATGAGGAGGTATATGTTGCTCAACCTCCAGGCTTTGAAGACCCACATCACCCCAACAAAGTTTATAAAGTAGTCAAGGCTCTTTATGGTCTACATCAGGCTCCAAGGAAGTGGTATGAAACCTTAGCTACTTATTTAATGAATAATGGGTTTCATAGGGGCAAGATTGATCAAACTTTGTTTATCAAGAAAGACAAGGGTGATATTCTACTTGTGCAAGTATATGTTGATGATATTATCTTTGGATCAACTAAACAAGAGATGTGTAAAGAGTTTGAGAAGCTGATGAAAGATGAATTTCAGATGAGTTCTATGGGGGAACTCACATTCTTTTTGGGGCTGCAAGTTCAACAGAGTAAAGAAGGAATTTTTATCAGTCAAGACAAGTATGTGGCTGAGATAATTAAGAAGTTCAAGTTCACTGATGCAAAATCTTCCAATACCCCTGCTGACAAGACCACTCACTTATTGTTAAAGAATGCTAGTGGTGTAAATGTTGATGTACATACTTACAGGTCAATGATTGGCTCTTTGATGTATCTTACTTCATCAAGGCCAGACATTATGTTTGTTGTGTGTGCCTGTGCAAGATTTCAAGTGACTCCAAAGACATCTCATATGACAGCAGTGGAAAAGATTTTTAGATACTTGAAGACTTATCCTAATCTAGGATTGTGGTATCCAAGGGAATCTCCTATGGAGTTGATTACCTACTCAGATAGTGACTATGCTGGTGCAAGCTTGGATAGAAGGTCAACCACAGGAGGATGTCAATTCCTTGGATGTAGATTGGTGTCATGGCAGTGCAAGAAACAGACAATGGTTGCTACTTCAACTACTGAAGCAGAATATGTTGCAGCTGCTAGTTGTTGTGCTCAGATCCTTTGGCTTCAGAATCAACTCTTGGATTATGGGTACAATTTCATGAACACCATCATCTATATAGACAATAGTAGTACAATTTGCATTATTAAGAATCCTGTGCAACACACTAAAACTAAACATATTGAAATTAGACATCACTTTATTAGAGATTGTTTTGAGAAAAAGCTCATTAATGTTGTCAAAATTCATACTGATGACAATTATGCTGATTTATTAACAAAAGGGCTTGATGTGGGTAGGTTTCAGTACTTGGTAACAGGTATTGGAATGCTTAATCCATAAACTCTTGATGTCTAATACTTTTTAGTGTAGCAGGATAGCTTTTAATGTACTATTATTGTTTGTATATGTTTGTATGGTTTTTCACTAACACTTTTGAAGGAGAAACAAACTCAGTGGAAACTATGCATCACACAGTGGAAAGATTTGCTCTCACAGTGATAACATGGAAATAGAGAAGATCATTTACTTATTACTTAAAAGGGTTGCAGAGTACATTCTTTCACAAATACAAATTCAAAACACATGTAAACAACTCACAACCTAACAACCTAAGATCTTCAGACACTACATAGGCTTCTTTCCTTTGCCCTTATATGCATGCTTGCTCTTAGCTGGCTTGTTCCTCTTCTCATCAAAGGATAGTTGTTTTCTTGGACATGCAAGTCCAAGCACTTGTGGTGGAGGTTTCAGATCTTTTGCAGGCTTTGATGACTCTGGCCACTTCATGTTGTTTATGGCAGTCTTTAGGGCAGTTGTAAGTGCTTTTGGTAGTTCCTCAGAAAGGTTGAAGGTTGGATCATCTTTCTCTGAATCAACATCAACAGATGGAGCTGATGCAGTTCTTGGTGGAAAGTATCCACTCCATCCAGTAGAATGCTCCTCAGAATCTGAAACATAGCTGATTTCTTCATCAGAAGAGCTGTCAGAGGAGATGTACACGATTGGGAAACTCATATTTGAGATTAGGGTTTGTTAATATGATGATTTCGTTGCTGCTGATTAATGTGTTTTGAGACCCCTATTTATATGCAAAGTCAAGGCTTATGGATAATTAATGAAGATTATTTACTTCTATCCGTTTTGGTAGTTCGAAGAAGTAATTATGGAAGATATCAAGTTGACTTTGGAGCAATAAATGTATAAATAGTAACTTGGTTAAAAGTTACTTGGGTTAACTATTATTGGTTAAGATTGGATGTTTAATGTGAATGGAGTTATAAGATGTGTATCTTAAGACACATAACAAATGGTTATTGATTCACCATGTCTTATCCACATAAGAATCAACTAGTCCTGAGCAAACGGCTACAGGTAAAGACACATCAAATCCGTTCATGGTTGATAGTTTACCAAAAACTAGGTTATCAACTCACCATACATCCTTGTGATCAAGAGTTGGCTAGTCCATAGCAAACGGCTCATGGTAAAGACATATCAAATCCGTTGATAGCTGATAGTTTGCTAAAAACTATAATTAGAGCAAAAAAATTTTACATGTTTTACTTATCATTGCTCTTTGAAAATTCTATTGATTTTTACCACTGCAGGTTCACAGTTACCACTGCCAGTGTAAACTTTTTCCTTAATATGTGTAGATGCAGGACATGACATTATCATTCATAGCTCTACCATGGCAACACTTCATGTGTCTGATTCTCATGGATTGGATACAGGTTGTGAAATCCCTAGCCAAATTTAAACATATGGGTGGTTCAGTAGTACTATCTAGTTTCACTAGGTAAGAAATTGAATCTATGTCTAATGATGCACCTCTCTCAGAAGGTAATACATCTGGAAGTGCTGAAGGCAGTATGTTACAAAAGGAATTGATGGAACTGTGTACCACATTCTCATAACAGGTGGATATTTATTGATGGAGGTTCTTCTGAATTTTGTCTGATTGTGCTAATTTTGGTGGAGATTCTCCCAAACAGGGGAGGATAGGAATAATAATGGTCAGAATGATCAGATTCAGGGGAGGTTTGCTCTTAGCATGGTTTGTTTTCAGCATGTCAAAGTTAAGAGTTTATGCAGATAGTGAAAAGATTAGAGCTTTGATTCAGAAGATTAAAGATCAATATGCAAGAGCTGATAAAGGATTAAGAAAAACAAGATAAGTGTTTGGAAGAATTCCCATATCCTCAGGTTTATTGTATACTTGAAGAAACTTGTTGATTTACAAATAAATCATAAGTTTAGGAGAGGATTATTGGGAATTATTCTATCAGTTACCACGGCTAGTGAAGATATTACAACTGCAGAAGATTGTACTTGCAGTGGAAACTCATTACCACTGCAAGAACAAATATTACCACTGCTCACTTGTTAACTGTTAGAGAAACGCGCATTGATAAACATAGAAAAGATTTTGTGTATATCTTATTCTATTAGTATTATACTTATCTTGTACAAGAGGACTCCTTGTTGTATAAAAGGAGATCCTAGATCATAGTTAGAATACATCTTCCAATACGTTTTCTTAGAGCTTCAAGGTGTAACCCTAGTGATATCTTAGATCACTCGTATTATTATTATTAATAATATTGGAGCTAGTTGTTTTGTTAAATTCATTGTTCATACATAAAACTGTTTCATCTACCATCAATCTTCTAAGTATCATTAAGTAGATTCCGCATACTTAGTGATATCACTCAAAGTATCATTATTAACACAAGTTCAAGGTGTACACGATCCAACAAAATCCTTCTTGTTTCAATCTTCATCTTCTGTAAAATTCCAGCTTTGCATTATAGTCCATTTGTTTCATTCTTTTATCTGTTTTGTCACATCAAATCAAGAATCCCAACAATGAATTTTTGCTAGGTCTGACGGCGTCAGGTTTCCCTTCCTGACGGCGTCAGATGTGTCTGACAGCTTGAATCCGTAAAACTCTCATTCTAACCATTTTTGTTCCACTCTATCTTTTTCCAGGAAAATGAGCAAACAATCACGACAACACCGAGGGAGCTCGTCCACGTCCCAACGAGTAAACTATGGGGATTTGGTCCACAGTTGGAGTGAGTTTGATAATGACGCCGCTACAACCAAGTACGCGAAACTTGTTTATCACCATATCGATGTTGGAGCTGTGATCGATTGGGAGTTTCTGAGGTCCCAAGGTCTTGAGGGAGATTTCTTGGGGAGGATCCAAACGGATGGATTCACGGGTCCTCAATGGGAGAGATTGTTCAGGATGAGGGAGACAGTCTACAGTGAGTTGGTTAGGGAGTTCTTTTCGACTTTTCGCTTTGATTTGGCTGAGGCCAGGACAGATATGGGGGGCACCACCATTTACTTTAGATTAGGGGGAGAGCTTCGATCATGCTCGGTTACTGAGTTTGGGTGGAGGATAGGTTTGTATACTCGGGAGGAGGCTGTTGAGGGGGGTTTCATGCAAAGGTTGTTGAATGGGGAGACGGTGAGGAAAGAATTGAGGTGTGCCATGTTTTATCCGAATATTGGGAACGGGGTGTCCACCTCAACTACTGGGGCGGCCTCAATCAGGGACCCCATGATCAGGTTAGCTCACAGGTGCATCACCTACAGCTTGTCGGGGCATCATGGCACCACTCACCGTGTCACTGCTTCAGATCTGTTCTACCTGTACACCATGTTTTCAGCGGATGTATATTGTAACATCCCATTTTGGGTAGCGAGCTATTTGAAGACTAGTGTGGGGGAGAGGGACATTGACAAGGTGTATGGGGGGATGTTCGTGACCCGTTTGGCTCAATCTTATGGGGTACTTGTTCCTGAGGTCATGGGGTACATGAGCGACTGTTGGGCTTGTAGGGTGGTGAGGGCTAAATCCCTCAAGCAGATGAGCATTGTGATGGAGCTGGGGAATGGGTCCTATACCTGGTACATTGCGGGAGGACCTGCGGGTGTTGAGGATGATGATGAGGGAATGCCCCAGCAGCCACATTACGGGGATTATGAGGTTGGGTCTGCAGATTATTACCGAAACATGGGTCGGGGAGACTGGCAGGCACACCAGGGGGCCTGGATGGGTCAGGTGGACGCATGGCGGACCACCACTGACCAGCGCTTTGATTGGATGTATGATCACACCATCCGCCAGATGCAGCATCTCTCCACCCGTGATCAGATCGAGCCCCAGCTACAGATCGGCCCATTCCTCGGTCGTGAGATGGACTACCCTCCCTACGGGTACACCAGGCACCTCCCTCCTAGTTATGACTACCGTTATGGTCCCCCTCCCCAATGATTTGTCTTGATGTTTGTGATTTCTGAACAATTTATTCATGGTTGTGTAATTTGAAACAATTTGGATTGTAATAGCTTAGGATATGGCCTCTGTTGGCCCTGGATAATTTTTATTTTTATGTTCATGTTGAATTTCAATACTATGGGTAGCTTATGGTTTCATTTTCCAATTTGTGTGATTTTTAATTGTTTGATTGTTATTTGTTTCCGTATGCATGCTTTATTTTTATTGTTGGTAGATCATGTTTCAAACTAAATGGTGAAAATACTTTATTTTGTCCTTTGGCTTAGTCTTAACTTCATCCAAAGGTATTTAGCAAAAGATAAGTGTAAGGGGAAACCCCAAATATGTTTTTAAGAAACAAAACCGATCATGATTCTCCACAATATTAAATGAATATGTATATTCGTATTTGTTAGAGTCAAATGCTTGTATCGAGTCATAATGATGTTTTTCAGGATTTTCCAGGAAGTAGGACAAAGTTTTTCCCGAAATTTTCTGGAAACTTAACATAAAGATTTCTGCAGGTCACTTCTGACGGCGTCAGGAAGAAATTTCTGACGGCGTCACGTGTAAAAATCTGGAAATTTTGCTAGTTTTGTTTTTCAAACGGAGTTCTAAAGTTTTTGTTGAATCTTTAGTTTTATAATCTCCAGGAAATCTGCAAACATTCATTCCACAAACATTATATCTTACTTTGTTTTCTAGGATTTGTTAGCATATATAGATTGCCGCCGATTTTACGCGAGGTTGCCTTGTTTGTTTTCTCAGATTTAACAGGTTATGTTTGACAAGAAGATGATTTATATTCTGGAAAGGAAGCTTTGATTGTTCATTTTCTTGGAGGAAGATCTAACCTTGTTACCACACTATCCATACGGAGCGAATCAGGGGAGTATTCGATTTCATTCTTTTACCTGTTTTTACTTTTACATTCTTTAATTGAACATTGGGGACAATGTTCATCCTAAGTGTAAGGGGAGGGTAAATGATGATACCTTATAGATAAACTTTCACTTGAGTTTGTTTGTTTGATGGTAGGAGTGTAATAACACTATGAGAAATACTAGTTAGTGTAATTTTAGCGCCAAATTTAAAATTTTTTACAACATTTAGGAGTGAAACTTTAGCCTTAGCAAGCGTCTCATGGATAGGAGTCATATGACTAGCACAAAACCGTACTATTCAGAAAAAATTTCCACCCAAATATGTGAGGTTCGCCTTTAGATTTGATAGGAAAAGCATTTACTATTAGTGATTATGAGTGTACCGGTAGCATTTAGATTCTAGAACTTGCGTTAGTGATGCATCCCGAGACCGTTAGTGAGACTACATTCGTGTAGTAGGATTTACTACATGATAAGAGGCATTAGGATCACCCTTGTGTTAAACCCGTATCATAATTACTTGACCATTTAAGTCATATTATTTGGCTAGTAAGGTCAATTAATTTTTCCTACACCTTAGCGTTGTACTCATTTTTAGTACACGATACCCCTAGTACACCCCTCCGAGCCTATCTTTTCATTTCTAACTTTAAGCATCTTACTTAAAGGAAGAATTTGTTACACCCCACTTAAATGTACAACCAAATCGCCTTAGCCTTCCATGTATGCACACATCTTTAGTGCATTATTGTTATTTGTTTAAAACCTTAGTTAATTATCTAATTAATTACATGGTTGCTAAGTCGAGTTATATCCTTGTACATATTGTTTTGGGACGATTGGGACTCATGGGTAAAGTACTTTTGTTATGGAGTAATGGGGAAGAACATCATTATATTACCCCCATACGTACGTTAATCTTAAAAGTACTCCAAGTGTTTTGATTATCTTAATTCGAGTCATTAGATTAGTTTATTATAAAGTATGTAAAAATTCAAGTGTAAGGGGAATGTTCATTCTATATGATGTATTATTTTGGATGGTAGGGTAAAAGTGTATGCAAAAAAAAAAAAAAAAAAAAAAAAAAAAAAAAAAAAGGAAAAAAAAATAGAAAAAAATGAAAAGAGAAAAAAACATACGGACTACCATCCCGTTTCATTCTATGTTTGTTTTATGTTTTTGTTATTTTTCATTTATTAGCTTAAGTCGAGTCTAGTCTTGGCTTAGCAATGCCATATTGTACATGTAATTAACTAAGATGATTAACTCGCCACCAGTAAAGATTGCCTATATCCAACAAAACTGTGTTTTCCATATCCCTACACCTAACGTTATAACCCTTTAAAAGACCTCTTTGATAGTTTATCCTAGGTGCTTACGCCAGGTGGAGGAGGTTTGATCCTTTCCCAAGCCTATGGTAATCTATTTTGTTATGACAGGTAGTGAGAGATGTTTTCCATTTCCATATTGTGATATATACTTTATTACACCCGAGAGATGTGAGTATCTAAACACTATTTGTGAGGTGCTAGTGTATGACCTTCGTGCTTGTCTTTGGTCTTTAGTGGAACAATTATTTGTTGTAATTACTTTTATATTAGTGTTAAATGACCCCTAACTTGTATTTTGACTAGAATAAAAGCGCATTTGCTTGAGGACAAGCAAATCTCAAGTGTAAGGGTATATGATGAGGCGAAAAATGACCCGTTTTTAGGGGGTCATTTAAGCCAGAATTTGAATTTATTTGATCAAATATTGCCCTAAATCGTTCCTTTTGTGATTTTAGGTATTTTGGGAGATAATTCTGGAAAAGGAAGCATTTTGGACGTTTTGGAGCATAAAAGTGAAGAAAATGGCAAAGTCTTAATTTTCCTTGTTGGGAACAGTACCTGACGGCGTCAAGAGCAATTTTATGACGGCGTCAGGAGCAAAAATGATGACGGCCTAGAGAAAACGTGACGGCGTCAGAACAAGGCCGTCAAGAGTTAAAGTGGTGACGGCCCAGAGCAGCAATACACATGACGCCGTCAGATCTGGATCTAGGCAGTCTGAGAATATTATGGGCGGCGAGATGACGGCGTCAAAACTTTCTTCTTGACGCCGTCACCCTAGGTAATCTATATATACTCTTTGTTATTTTTCATTCTAAAAGAGGAGAATTTTAGGATCGAACTTAATAAACCCTAGCTCGTTTGTAACAGTATTTTCAAGGGTTTTCACCCCTTGAAACCCTTCATGTTCAATTGAGATAAGTTTCCTTTCAATTCATTCAATATGTCTATGTGTTGTTTGAATATATCTTACGCTTGTCTTGATTTTAACATGCTAGGCTAGATCTTTTGTGTGTTTGCTTAGATGTAATGAAACCTAGATGTTGATTATAGGTTGATTGCTTGTTTATAGTTGTAATGGATGAATAATTTCGATGTTAGGCTTAAGAAAACTGGCAGATCTCCATTATTTAACTTGCTCGAACGTCTTAAGAAACATGAACCAATGCGTACTTGGTTTTTATGGTTGTATTTAATGCACGAGCGAATTCTAGTGATCTGATGAGGCGAAAAATGAACCACTTTTAGGGGGTCATTTAAGCCCGGAATTGAATTTATTTGATCAAATATTTCCCTAAATCATTCCTTTTGTGATTTTAGGTACTTTGGGAGTGAAATCTGGAAAAGGAAGCAATTCGGACGTTTTTGGAGCATAAAAGTGAAGAAAACGCCAAAGACTTAATTTTCCATGCTGAGAACAGTTCCTGACGGCGTCAAGAGCATTTTGGTGACGGCGTCAAGAGTAAAAGTGGTGACGGCCCAGAGAGAACGTGAAGGCGTCACCTAAGGCCGTCACGTGTTAACTTGTCAAAACTTGCGCGCGAAGTAGCTGATATTGTTTTGGTCATAACTTTTGCATACGAACTCAGATTTAGGTGATTCAAAAGCCGATGCGAAGAGGACGAAGAGATCTAAAATTTGGTGAAAAAATGGTCATGACGGCGTCAAGAGTAACGGGTTGAAGCCGTCAAGAAGGGCCGACAGAAAACATGCCTATAAATATAAGATCATAACTTTACTTTTTGTAAGCCCTAAACCCTAAGGTCGATTCCTGGGTTTAGGTGGGTGTTTTTCCAGCAACTTAGAGGGTTTCAATCACTCCATAAACATCATGTATTGGTTTGATGATTCTATCTTAATTATGTTTTCCATTATCATTGTTGTTTGCTCTTCTTTGATGATGATTTGCTAATTCACCTTGTGTCTACTTGTGATTATGTGAAACTTGTATATAATTGTTTAGATCTCATTGATTTCTTGTTGATGTTGTGTCTATCTCCATCAATGAGGGGCTTTTTTATGTGTGTGTCTCTCTCCATCAATTAAGGCGTGACAACTTCAATAAATCTAGTTGGTTTAGTTTATAATTCTTGTTTCCTATTGATTCTTGTTTTGATTGAATGAATTAGATGTTAGGCTTAAGAAAACTGGCAGACTTCCATAGGGTAACATGCTTGAACGTCTTAAGAAACATGAACCGATGTGTACTAGGTTTTTATGGTTGTATTTAATGCATGAGCGAATTCTAGTGATCCCATGTTAGGAGCTTCTTAGCCGGCTCGATATAGGAGTGAAGTAGGAGCTTATAGGATTGGGGAAGTAAGTACGCCACCTCATGAATGGTATTAAGGAATACAACCCGTCAATTAAAACAAGGTTACAATTCAAGATAGCTAGCAAGGAGTAACATATCATGGGTAGACATGCTTCACTTATCTTGTAGAACCCTAGTTTACTTTTCTTGTTAATTAGTTCAATTAGTAGCTTTTGGGTTAGTTGATTAGCAACTAATGCCGCCCATTCTCCCAATACCCGAGATTTTTACTTGCTTTTCATAAAATATAAAAACATTAAAAGAATCATCCTTCACCTTTAGACCTAGTTAGATTAATTTCAATCCTAACGACACTATTCCTAGCTGAACGATCAATCCCCCGGTACTTGTCACTATACTATACTACAACGATCAGGTACACTGCCTGGTGGGGGTTGTAAGCTTCTCAAGATCCCTTGAGAGGTAAAGCCTGGTGCGATTACCACGTATCATGTTTTTGGCGCCGCAGCCCGGGGAATAGTTATTGTTTAGGTTGAATTTGATTTTTATTAGGTCTACTCATTAGATTCCTATCAAGTGAGATTTTTTCTTTTTACTTTGTAGCTTTCTCGTAGTCTATCTTTTCTTTGTGATTTTGTTTGTAATTGCTTCAAATGGACTTTACACTTAGACTTCTAAGATTGCAAGATAGGGTTGAGCGGCTAACACACCAAAGAGTTCAAAATACCTCATTTAGAGACACCTATGAATCATATGAGCCTTCACCTAGGATAGATTCTTATGAACAACCTCCATATTTAAGATCTAGTTTTAGTGAGGCCAATAGGAAATGCGACCTAGTTTGCCAAGGAATTATGGAGAGAGCCATTGCAACAAATCATAAGTTGGATGAAGTACTAGGTTTGCTATTATCACTACCTAAGAAAACAATTGAGGAGGATTTAGCCGAGCATGATCACATTGATCAAAAAGACCTAGGTTTTATGATCGATGATGATGAATCTCAAGAAACAGATGATGAATCCCTTGGGCAATTTGTATATAGCAGTCAGAATATTGTGGATGATCCTTATGATTCGGACATAGAAGTTGAGATGCCTAGAGAAGCACGTGAGATACTTGGGAGAATGTTAGGGTTAGATTATAATAAAACATATGTTGAGGATATAGGTGATATTAACACATGGAGTGATGAGGTCAATAACATAAGCCCACAAAATACTCAACCATCATTGGCACACACACCGCCCGTGACTTACCCGGAGGAAGTAGAAGAAACTTTAGGAATTCCGATGGAGGTAGAACCCTTGGACCAGGCACCACTTGAGGATATAGGTTTGAATACTTGTAGTGATAACCTTACTCCTAGTTCTAGGGAACTTCCTAGTGTTGATGAACCGGAACCTCAATCTTTACACACCTTTCCATCCTTAGATATATTTCTAGGAGACAAAAGAGGAACCAACCCACCCATCAACCAATATTATCCGGGTAGTTTTAGGATGAAGGAAGCCATTCACTCACCCCCTTCACCTCACGTGGCATATTCACACCCTAAGGGTGTGTATCGCTACTTTCACCCACACTTGATCCTAAGTGTAGGGAAAACCTCCCCTATTTCCGTTAAATAAGGGTAGAGTCAGGCTCGTGACTCGAACAAAAACAAGCGCTTCTTGGGAGGCAACCCATGTTTTGTGTGTTTTTATTTGTTTGTTTGATTTTATTTGTTTTCGTATGCATGTTTTATTTTTATTGTTTGTGGCTCATGTTTCAAAGTAAATTGTGAAAATGCTTTATTTTGTTTTTAACTTCGTCTTAATTGCATATAAAGGTATTTTACAAAAGATAAGTGTAAGGTAGATCCAAATTTGTTTATAAGAACGAAATTGAGCATGAACCACAACAATAATAAATGGACATGTGTATTAGTACTTGTTAGAGTCAAATGCTTGTATCGAGTCATAATGATGTTTTGCAGGATTTTCCAGGAAGTAGGACGAAGTTTTTCCAGAAATTTTCCGGAAACTTAACATAAGAATTTCTGCAGGTCACTTCTGACGGCGTCACGAGTTTACTTTTGACGGCGTCACGTGTAAAATTCTGGAAATTTTGCTAGTTTTGTTTATACCGGACTCTTAAAATTTTTGTTGATTCTTTAGTTTTATAAACTCCAGGAAATCTGCAAACATTCATTCCACAAGCATTATATCTTTAATTGTTTTGTTTTTATTCCTAAGTCTGGAATTACATCTAGTTGTGAGTTATCTTTGTTCAGGTTGATGCTTTGGGTTTTTGTCTGTTTTCTCAGGATTTACAGGTTATGTATGATAAAAAGACGTAAAACTATTCAACCTCCCTTCTAGTTTTCCACAATTGGTATCAGGAGCCACGTCGAGCAAGATTTTTAAAATATATTGTATTTTTAAACTTGTAACGATCTATGGAATCTGAAAAATATTTAGAAGGGCAATCTATGCAAAGACCACCACTATTTGAAAGTGATGGATTTTTATATTGGAAAAATAGATTCGAAACTTATGTGAAATCAAAAGATCTTGATCTTTGGCATATTAACCTTTGGTGATTTTCCCCCTATTCAATATAATGTTGAAACTAAAATGGATGAAATTGTATCTTTTGAAAAAGAAAATGATGATTTGAAAAAGAAACTAGCAAAAAATAATGAGGCTAAAATGGTCATTTATAATGCGTTACCACGCAAAGAATATGAAAGAATTTTTATGTGTAAAACTGCAAAAGAAATTTGGGATTCTTTACTAATTACTCACCAAGGTAATAGTCAAGCTAAAGATAACAAAATAGATCTTCTTGTACAACAAATATGAACAATTTACGATTCCGGAAGAGGAATCAATTGATAATGATTTTGCTAAATTTAACACTCTTATCACAAGTTTAAAAGCACTTGATGAGACATTTTCTAGTAAAAATTGTGTCAGGAAATTTCTTAGGGCATTGCATCCGAAATGGCGGGCTAAGGTCACGGCTATTGAAGAATCAAAGAACTTGATGACGTTATCACTAGATGAACTTATTGGCAACTTAAAGGTCCATGAAGAAATTATAAGAAGAGATTCGGAAACGGTCAAAGTCAAGAAAGAACAAACCAAATCCATCGCTCTAAAAGCCAAAAAGGAACCTAGTGATGATGATGATTCAAGCGACGAAAGTGAAGACGAAGAATATGCAATGGCCGTAAGAGAATTCAAGAAATTCTTCAAGAGACGAGGAAGATTTACTAGATCATCACGAGACGAAAGAAAACCGTTCCAAAGAAATAGAAGTGACAACTACGGGAAAAGAAAATGCTTTAGATGTGGAAGTCCAAATCATCTCATTGGAGAATGTCTAAAGCCGCCGGGTTATGAAAATCAAGGTGCATTTGTTAGCGGAACATGGAGTGATAGTGACAAAGAAGAAGTAGAAAAGCCAAAAGATGAAAAGTGTTTTATGGCAAAAGGAACCGACGAAATATGTTTAGGAATTGACTTGGAGCCTGACGAATGGATCAAGGATAGCGGATGTTCGAGGCACATGATGGGGAACCGTAAGCTATTCTCTACATACAAGGCATATAATGGAGGTAACGTTATTTTCGGTAGTGACTTACGTGGAAAAATCATTGGCAAAGGTATGATTTCTCAAGACTCACTTACTATTGAAAATGTGGAACATGTAGATAATTTAACATATAACTTGCATAGTATAGGACAAATATGTGATAATAAATGTAGAGTCACTTTTACCGAAGAGGATAGCGAAATAGTTAAGAATGGAAAAATTATAGGTAGAGGAATTAGGAAAGGTGGCATATATGTTATGAAACTAGGAAACAAGCCTGAGGATAGGATATGCCTAACGACCCTAGATGAAAACTCTACATTGTGGCATAGGAGATTAGGACATGCTAACATGCAACAAATACAATCTTTGGCCTCTAAGGAATTAGTTAGAAATTTGCCTAATCTAAAATATGACAAGCATTTTTGTGATGCATGTAAAATTGGAAAACAAGTTCATGCTAGTCACAAAGCTAAGAATATAGTATCCACTACTAGGTGCCTAGAATTATTATATATTGATCTTTTTGGTCCATCCGCTGTGTGGAGCTATGGAGGAAACAAATATACCTTAGTAATAGTAGATGACTACTCACGATACACGTGGACTAGGTTTTTAAGTGACAAGACCCAAGCCTTTGAAAAATTCGAAATATTTAGTAAAATGATTCAAAATAAATTATGATGCACAATAGTAGCCATTAGGACGGACCATGGTAGGGAATTTGACAATGAGTACAATTCGGAAAATATTGTGATTTAAATGGAATATCTCACAATTTCTCCGCTCCTCGTACTCCTCAATCAAATGGCGTAGTAGAAAGAAAAAATAGGTCACTACAAGAAATGAGTAGAACAATGTTAAATGAACAATCCATCCTACAAAAATTTTTGTGTCACACCGTAGATACTTCAACATATATTATTAATAGGATTAGGAGAATTCTAGGAAAAACTCCTTATGAGTTACTAAGAGGTAGAAAACCAAACTTAAGCTACTTTAGGGTATTTGGAAGTAAATGCTATATTCTAAACACTAAGGATTACCTCACTAAGTTTGATCCAAAATCATATGAAGGAATATTTTTAGGATACTCGCAAAATAGTAAAGCATATATAATACTTAACAAACACACCATGAAAGTAGAAGAATCACTAAATGTAACATTTGATGAAACACCACCACTTCCTAAAACTTTACCTTTAGAAGATGATGACTTAGTTGAAGAAGAAGCTATTGAGGTTAGTAAAAAAAATCCATAGGAAATGACAATGAAGACATTAACTTAGGAAATAACAAAATTGTAAATACTAAAGAATCTAGGTCACATCCACTAGATAATATAATAGGACATCTTAACCAAAGAACCCTTAGGTCACAAGCTCCTAAAGCTTGGAATGATCGATTAAAAGCTTTTCTTATTAAACATGATTATTCCATGGGAATGGTAGATAACACTCTTTTCACTAAAAGGAAAGACCCAAATCTCATCATTGTCCAAATATATGTTGATGACATTATATTTGGATCGACTTGTCAAGACATGTGTGATGAATTTTCCAAAATCATGCATGATGAGTTTGAGATGAGTATGATGGGTGAACTTAACTTCTTCCTAGGATTACAAATAAAACAATTAGAAGATGGAATATTTTTTAACCAATCTAAGTACATTAAGGAAATGCTTAAGAAATTTGGCCTAGAAGACTCAAACCCCATAAAGACTCCCATGTCTACGGAAGTAAAGCTCACAAAGGATGATGAAGGTGAGTCCGTAGATAACACCAAGTATAGAGGAATGATAGGTAGTTTACTATACTTGACGGCAAGTAAACCCGATATCATGTTTAGTGTCTGCCTTTGTGCCCGTTTTCAAGAGGATCCCAAAACCTCTCACCTAGAAGCGGTTAAGCGTATCTTCCAATACATTAAAGGCACTATACACTTAGGATTATGACATCCTAAAGGATCCGGCATAGAAACCATCGTCTATGCGGATTCGGATCATGCGGGAGACTACGTAGATAGAAAAAGCACTAGCGGTATTTGCACGTTTATGGGATGTTGTCTAACATCTTGGTTTTTGAAGAAGCAAACCGCTCTTGCTATTTCTACCACCGAAGCAGAATATGTAAGCGCTGGAGAGGCATGTCAACAAGCACTATGGATGAAACAAGCTCTTATAGACTATGGCATTAGGTTAGAAAACGTTCCCATTATGTGCGATAATAAAGGTGCGATAGATTTAAGTAAAAATCCGGTACAACACTCTAGGACTAAACATATAGAAATACGCCACCACTTTCTTAGGGATAATGTACAAAAAGGGAATATATCTATAGAAAAAGTTGCATCGGAAGATAACATTGCGGATAAACCCCTTAAGCGTGAATTATTCAATCACTTGCGTTTAGGATTAGGAATGATGGAACAAGTTGACTAAATTTTATTGCATTTAGACAAAATTTTTTTATTTTCTTTTCTTCCACTCCTCCATTTCTGAGTCTAAGAATCTATTTCGCACAAAATTAAAGATTGGGAAAGTTTATTTTCTTTGCATAAACTCTTTTGTAAAACCCAATCAATTTTCTTTAAAAATTATTCTCACATCTAGGAATCACATGAACATCATTTTCCTTGCATTGTTGACTAATGCGAAAAACATTGTCTTCCAAAATCACGCATAAACTCTCACATAAATTGTCAAAATATATAATCTAATATATATTATTGACATTCATGAATCGAGCAAAAATGGAATCAAGGAGATCTTTTGGATTGTTTCTTAGGATCATTATCTCTCTTTGCATTTAGGAGTCGAAACAATCACAACTCCACATTTATTGCATATAGACACACACTAGGACAAATTCACTAATAATGTTGTCATCTTGCTCCATCACTAGTTTTCCACTCACTAGTTGCCTTTGCCTTTGATCTAAGATAGTTGCTCTAGGAAGATTAAGTGCCCTTGCCTTTGTTTGCCTTCTCTTGCTTATTACTAATTGCTTGATTGCTCTTTTACTTAAGTGTTGTTGCATGCATGCTATATTATAGTTAGATTAGATGCTATATTGTCTCAAGGAGTTGAACTTCCTTGAATTCTAATCCAAACACACAACCTTTCTGCAAATTTTCTGCCAAAAACTCAATTCTGGCAATCTGGAAATCACCAGATGGTCGGGTTTACAGAATCTTTTCTGCTTTTTAGCCCATTTCAACCTACATTTCCCATTTTTCACCAACATATTTTGTCCTAATCTCCCAAACAAACTTTATCCATCCTTAAACACACAAATCTTACACTATAAATATCCCAAATCTTCCACACTCTCCATTCATCCCTTCATGACTTCTCCAAACAAACCAAAACCAAAAGCCTCAAGGCTTGCAAGAATGACGGAAAAACCCGTTTGGCAAAGAAAAAGCCCTCGAAACAAATCCATCATAACCAAAGAAGTTGGAAATCACTCAACACCTCCAACCACTTACTTCCCAAACTTTACACCAAATTCACAAGGACATTCATTTGATCCTCTTTACAAACGATACAACATTGGCCAAACATCTTTCTTCATGCCAAACCACTCATCTCATCCTCCAACCATTTATAATGATCCATACAAGTTTGATCAACCATCCACCAACAATTCCAACTACACAAACCCAATTCATCCATATCAACACAATGACTCTCTCCGCATTGCCACGGAAAAGCAAAAGTTCCGTGATGAAATATCCCAAATCCATGATCTTAGTGATCTCAATGACATGCATCTTGCACAACGCAACAAAGGGCAACCTCCATCATCACCCTACAACAATTGCCTACCTCACTCTCTCAACTTGGATCAAGTTACAAACCACACTCACTATTGCCCTTGTTGCATCTTCCTTCAAAAACAAATCATATACTTGAGTGAAGATATTTCTTGGATTGAATATCTCCTCACTCGTCCTCATCCCATACCACCCTTAACACGATACAACATCGTAAGATCCACCTCTTCCGCTCCATACCCCACCCCATATCCCTCTCCATCTAACAACTAAGCTTTATGCTTATGTTCTCCTTCAAGCAAATAAAACGATCAACCATGGGTTGCAAGCAAGTCCAAGTGCTCTTTTAGGCAATATAGGACTATGTCTTTTCTTTTGTGTTATTGTAATCAATATGCTTTAAGCATATTGAATGTTGTAATGCTAATCATTTCTATGATGCTTGAATGAATCTATTTTTACTTGCATAATTATTGCTTTGCATGTATATGTGTCTTGTTCTCTTCAAATTTTTTGTGTAGCCAAGATTTCCATAGCTCATTCCCTTGGTGCTCTCAAATGAGGGGGGGGGGGGGGGCATTCTACCCGTTTAATCTTCTTTTACAAAGCTTACTCGGCTTAACCTTTTTGATTTTACAAAAAGGGGGAGAAGAGAAATGTAAACTCTTTAATACTTGTCTAGAAACAAATTTTAGAGTTATTGAGTTTGAGGTTTTGTAATAATCAAAAAGGGGGAGATTGTTGACATAAATAATGCCTAAAACATTATTGATGAGGCAAAAAATGATCCGTTTTTAGGGGGTCATTTAAGCCCGGAATTGAATTTATTTGATCAAATATTGCCCTAAATCGTTCCTTTTGTGATTTTAGGTACTTTGGGAGTGAAATCTGGAAAAGGAAGCAATTCGGACGTTTTTGGAGAATAAAAGTGAAGAAAACGCCAAAGACTTAATTTTCCAAGCTGGGAACAGTGTGTGACGGCGTCAAGAGGAAGAATTTGACGGAGTCAAGAGTAAAGATCATGACGACCCAGTACAGAAATGAAGGCGTCACAAAGTAGAGCGTCAAGAGTTAAATGTGTGACGGCCTGCAAAAGTGGACTACATGACGGCGTCAGATGTAGATCAAGGTAGTCCGAGGATTATTTTGGCGGCGAGATGACGGCGTCACAAGGTTGTTCTTGACGCTGTCAGCCTCTAATATCTATATATAATTTTCTAATTTTCATTCATTAGAGAGGAACAAGTTTTGGAGAAACCCTAAGGCCGAACCATATACGTATTTTACAGCTTTTTCAAGGGTTTTCAGCCCTTGAACCCTTACATGTGCTATTGAGATAAGTATTCTTTTAATTCAATCAATATGTCTATGTGTTGGTTGTCTATATCTTGTGCTTGTCTTGATTCCACCATGCTAGGCTAGATTTATCTTGTGTTTGCTTAGATCTAATGAAACCTAGATGTTGATTATGTGTTGATTACTTGTTTATGGTTGTATTGGATGAATGATTTCAATGTTAGGCTTAAGAAAACTGGCAGATCTCCAAATGGTAACATGCTTGAACGTCTTAGGAAACATGAACCGATGTGTACTAGGTTTTATTGGTTGTATTTAATGCATGAGTAAATTCTAATGATCCCATGTTAGGAGCTTCTTGCAGGCTCGACATAGGAGTGAAGTAGGCACTCATAGGATTGGGGAAGTAAGTACGCCACCCCATGAATGGTATTAAGGAATACAATCCGTCATCCACGCAACTATAACAAGTAATTAACGTGTAAAAGATATCTAGGGAGTAGTGAAATCTAAGTAAACACATTTCTCCACTTATTGCTCACAACCTTAGTTAAATTAGTTTATTTTCATTTTTAGTATTTTATTTTGATTGCATCTTAGTATTGGGTTAGTTGACTAGCAACTAATTCCGCCCAAATCCTTCAAACCTGAGATATTTACTTGCTTTCTAAAAAAATATAAAAATACAAAAAGGATCATCCCTCATCTCTAGAACTAGTATTTAGGTTTTCTAATCCTAGCGAACGATCAATCCCCTAGTACTTGTCACTATACTATACTACATCGATCAGGTACACTGCCTGGTGGGGGTTGTAAGCTTCTCGAGATCCCTCGAGAGGTAAAGCCTGGTGCAATCCCCACTGATGCGTGGGAATTGCACCAAGCTTTACCTCTCGAGGGATCTCGAGAAGCTTACAACCCCCACCATGCAGTGTACCTGATCGTTGTAGTATAGTATAGTGACAAGTACCGGGGGATTGATCGTTCAGCTAGGAATAGTGTCGTTAGGATTGAAATTAATCTAACTAGGTCTAAAGGTGAAGGATGATTCTTTTTATGTTTTTATATTTTATGAAAAGCAAGTAAAAATCTCGGGTATTGGAAGGAGGGGCGGAATTAGTTGCTAATCAACTAACCCAAAAGCTACTAATTAAACTAATGTTCAAGAAAAGTAAACTAGGGTTCTACAAGATAAGTGAAGCATGTCTACCCACGATATGTTACTCCTTGTTAGCTATCCAATCCTACCTATTGAATTGTAACCTTGTTTTAATTGACGGGTTGTATTCCTTAATACCATTCATGGGGTGGCGTACTTACTTCCCCAATCCTGTAAGCTCCTACTTCACTCCTATGTCGAGCCGGCTAAGAAGCTCCTAACATGGGATCACTAGAATTCGTTCATGCATTAAATACAACCATAAAAACCTAGTACACATCGGTTCATGTTTCTTAAGACGTTCAAGCATGTTACCCTATGGAAGTCTGCCAGTTTTCTTAAGCCTAACATCGAATTCATTCAATCAAAACAAGAATCAATAAGAAACAAGAATTATAAACTAAACCAACTAGATCTATTGAAGTTGTCACGCTTTAATTGATGGAGATAGACACACACATCAACAAGCCCCTCATTGATGGAGATAGACACAACATCAACAAGAAATCATTGAGATCTAATCAATTATACACAAGTTTCACACAATCATAAGTAGACACAAGGTGAATTAGCAAAACATCATCTAAGAAGAGCAATCAACAATGATAATGGAAAACATAATTAAGATAGAATCAACAAACCAATACATGATGTTTATGGAGTGATTGAAACCCTCTAAGTTGCTGGAAAAACACCTACCTAAACCCAGGAATCGACCTTAGGGTTTAGGGCTTACAAAAAGTGAAGTTATGATGTTATATTTATAGGCATGTTTTCTGTTGGCCCTTCTTGAAGGCGTCAGCCCGTTACTCTTGACGCCATCATGACCGTTTTTTCACCAAATTTTAGATCTCTTCGTCCTCTTCGCGTGGGCTTTTGAATCACCTAAATCCGAGTTCGTATGCAAAAGTTATGACCAAAACAATATCAGCTACTTCGCGCGTAAGTTTTGACAAGTTAACACGTGACGGCCTTGGGTGACGCCTTCACGTTATCTCTGGGCCGTCACCACTTTTACACTTGACGCCGTCACCAAAATGCTCTTGACGCTGTCAGGTACTGTTCTCAGCATGGAAAATTAAGTTTTTGGTGTTTTCTTTACTTTTATGCTCCAAAAACGTCTGAATTGCTTCCTTTTCCAGAATTCACTCCCAAAGTACCTAAAAGCACAAAAGGAATGATTTAGGGCAATATTTGATCAAATAAATTCAATTCGGGGCTTAAATGACCCTCTAAAAGTGGTTCATTTTTCGCCTCATCATATACCCTTACACTTGAGATTTGCTTGTCCTCAAGCAAATGCGCTTTTATTCTACTCAAAATACAAGTTAGGGGTCATTTAACACTAATATAAAAGTAATTACAACAAATAATCGTTCCACTAAAGACCAATAGACAAGCACGGAGGTCATACACAAGCACCTCACAAATAGTGTTTAGATACTCACATCTCTCGGGTGTAATAAAGTATAAATTACAATATGGAAACGGAAGATATCTCTCACTACCTGTCATAGCAAAATAGATTACCATAGGCTTGGGAAAGGATCAAACCTCCACCACATGGCGTAAGCACCTAGGATAAACTATCAAAGAGGTCTTTTTAAAGGGTTGTAACGTTAGGTGTAGGGATATGAAATACACGGTTTTGTTGGATAAAGGAAGTTTTTACTGGTGGTGAGTTAACAATCTTAGTTAATTACATGTACAATGTGGCATTGCTAAGCCAATACTAGACTCGACTTAAGCTAATAAATGGAAAATAACAAAAACATAAAATGAACATAGAATAAAAAGTGATGGTAGTCCGTATGTTTTTTTCTCTTTTCTTCTTTTTTCTATTTTTTTTTTATTTTTCTTGATTTTTTTTCGATTTTTTTTTTTATTATTTTTTTATTATTTTTTTTTTTTGCATACACTCTTACCCTACCATCCAAAATAATACATCATAGGGAATGTAAATTTCCCTTACACTTGAATTTTTACATACTTTACAATAAACTAATCTAATGACTCGAATTAAGAAAATCAAAACACTTGGAGTACTCTTAAGATTAACGTACATATGGGGGTAATAATATGATGTTCTTCCCCATTACTCCATAAAATAAGTACTTTACCCATGAGTCCCAATCGTCCAAAAACAATATGTACAAGGATATGACTCGACTTAGCAACCATGTAATCAATTAGATAGTTAACTTAGGGTTTAACAAATAATAGTAATGCACTAAAGATGAGTGCATACACGGAAGGCTAAGGCGATTTGGGTGTACATTTAAGTGGGGTGTAACAAATTCTTCCTTTAAGTAAGATGCTTAAAGTTAGAAACGAAAAGATAGGCTCGGAGGGGTATACTAGGGGTTTCGTGAACTAAAAATGAGTACAACGTTAAAGGTGTGGGAAAAATTAGTTGACTTGAATAGCCAAGTAATATGACTTAAATGGTCAAGTAATTATGATACGGGTGTAACACAAGGGTGATCCTAATGCCTCTTATCATGTAGTAAATCCTACTACACGAATGTAGTCTCACTAGCGGTCTCGGGATGCATCACTAACGCAAGTTCTAGAATCTAAATGCTACCGGTACACTCATAAGCACTAATAATAAATGCTTTTCCTATCAAATCTAAAGGCGAACCTCACATATTTGGGTGGAAAATTTTTCTGAATAATACGGTTATGTGCTAGTCATACAATCTCCTATCCATGAGACGCTTGCTATGGCTAAAGTTTCACTCCTAAATGTTGTAAAAAATTTTAAATTTTGCGCTAAAATTGCACTAACAAGTATTTCTCATAGTTTTATTACACATCTACCATCAAACAAACAAACTCAAGCGAAAGTGTATCTGTAAGGTATCATCATTTTACCCTCCCCTTACACTTAGGATGAACATTGTCCCCAATGTTCAAGTAAAGAATGTAAAAGTGAAGTAAGTAAAACGAATGAAATCAAATACTCCCCTGATTCGCTCGGTATGGATAATAAGGTGGCCAGGTTAGATCTTCCTCCAAGAAAATGAACAATCAAAGCTTCCCTTCCAGAATACAAATCATCTTCTTGTCATACATAACCTGTAAAACCTGAGAAAACAATCACAAAAACCCAAAGCATCAATCCGAACAAAGAAAACTCATAACTAGATGTAATTCCAGACTTAGGAATAAAAACAAAACAATTAAAGATATAATGCTTATGGAATGAATGTTTGCAGATTTCCTGGAGTTTATAAAACTAAAGAATCAACAAAAACTTTAAGAGTCCGGTATAAACAAAACTAGCAAAATTTCCAGAATTTTACACGTGACGCCGTCAAGAGTAACGTCAGAAGTGACCTGCAAAAATTCTTATGTTAAGTTTTCGGAAAATTTCTGGAAAAACTTCGTCCTACTTCCTGGAAAATCCTGCAAAACATCATTATGACTCGATGCAAGCATTTGACTCTAACAAGTACTAATACACATGTCCATTTATTATTGTTGTGGTTCATGCTCAATTTCGTTCTTATAAACAAATTTGGATCTCCCTTACACTTATCTTTTGCAAAATACCTTTATATGCAATTAAGACAAAGTTAAAAACAAAATAAAGCATTTTCACAATTTACTTTGAAACATGAGCCACAAACAATAAAAATAAAACATGCATACGGAAACAAATAAAATCAAACAAACAAACAAATAAACACACACAAAACATGGGTTGCCTCCCAAGAAGCGCTTGTTTTTGTTCGAGTCACGAGCCTGACTCTACCCTTATTTAACGAAAATAGGGGAGGTCTTCCCTACACTTAGGATCAAGTGTGGGTGAAAGTAGCGATACACACCCTTAGGGTGTGAATATGCCACGTGAGGTGAAGGGGGTGAGTGAATGGCTTCCTTCATCCTAAAACCACCCGGATAATATTGGTTGATGGGTGGGTCGGTTCCTCTTTTGTCTCCCAGAAATATATCTAAGGATGGAAAGGTGTGTAAAGATTGAGGTTTCGGTTCATCAACACTAGGAAATTCCCTAGAACTAGGAGTAAGGTTATCACTACAAGTGTTCAAACCTATATCCTTAAGTGGTGCCTGGTCCAAGGGTTCTACCTCCATCGGAATTCCTAAAGTTTCTTCTACTTCTTCCGGGTAAGTCACGGGCGGTGTGTGTGCCTCAATTGATGGTTGAGTATTTTGTGGGCTTATGTTATTTACCTCATGATTCCATGTGTTAATATCACCTATATCCTCAACATGTGTTTTAATATAATCTAGCCCTAACATTCTCCCAAGTATCTCACGTGCTTCTCTAGGCATCTCAACTTCTATGTCCGAATCATAAGGATCATCTTCAATATTCTGACTGCTATATACAAATTCCCCAAGAGATTCATCATCTGTTTCTTGAGATCCACCATCATCGATCATAAAACCTAGGTCTTTTTGATCAATGTGATCATGCTCGGCTAAATCCTCCTCAATTGTTTTCTTAGGTAGTGATAATAGCAAACCTAGTGCTTCATCCAACTTATGATTTGTTGCAATGGCTCTCTCCATAATTCCTTGGAAAACTACGTTGCATTTCCTATTGGCCTCACTAAAACTAGATCTTAAACATGGAGGTTGTTCATAAGAATCTATCCTAGGTGAAGGCTCATATAATTCATAGGTGTCTCTAAATGAGGTATTTTGAACTCTTTGGTGTGTTAGCCGCTCAACCCTATCTTGTAATCTTAGAAGTCTAAGTGTAAAGTCCATTTGAAGCAAATTACAAACAAAATCACAAAGAAAAGATAGACTACGAGAAAGCTACGAAATAAAAAGAAAAAAATCTCACTTGATAGGAATCTAATGAGTAGACCTAATAAAAATCAAATTCAACCTAAACAATAACTATTCCCCGGGCTGCGGCGCCAAAAACTTGATGTGTGGGAATCACACCAGGCTTTACCTCTCGAGGGATCTCGAGAAGCTTACAACCCCCACCAGGCAGTGTACCTGATCGTTGTAGTATAGTATAGCGACAAGTACCGGGGGATTGATCGTTCAGCTAGGAATAGTGTCGTTAGGATTGAAATTAATCTAACTAGGTCTAAAGGTGAAGGATGATTCTTTTTATGTTTTTATATTTTATGAAAAGCATGTAAAAATCTCGGGTATTGGAAGGAGGGGCGGAATTAGTTGCTAATCAACTAACCCAAAAGCTACTACTTAAACTAATGTGCAAGAAAAGTAAACTAGGGTTCTACAAGATAAGTGAAGCATGTCTACCCATGATATGTTACTCCTTGCTAGCTATCCAATCTGTTACTACAAATATCGCCTAAAAACGTTATTTATATTTTACGATCTTCGCTAAGTTTTGTTAACGACAAAATGTAAACCTTTGTTTCTAAGTAAAACATAATCTTACTTTTTAAGACTTGCATAAACTAGACTTTTGCTACATTTTACATTTCATAAAACACAACACAAGTTTATTTCTTAAATTAGAAATTGTCACATCACATTTATGGCAAGTTTTGTCACTATGTATTTATGGAAAGAAATGTGTTTGACTAACTTTGTTGTTGCTTGCAAGCTTTGTATTTGACTTGTTTTTAAGTGATGTGACATTGTTTGGTTGCTAGGAGTTATGAGACAAGACCTTGTTTGGTTTGAAGAGTTATTGCATAAACCTACTGCAGACCCGGCGGTACCCTGGGGGTACACGGGCGGAACCCATCTGAGGGTTCCGCCTGATCCGCCAAGCATGCAGAATGTTGTGCTATAAATACCAAGCCATAACTTGATTTTTGGCTAACCTCTTAAGATCATATTTTACACACACACTCATCTTTTCTTCTAACCTCTTAACATTGTAAATGTGAAGTTTCCTTTTGTAGCAAAGAAGCTCACAAGGTCGTCAAAAGTTACAAGTTTCCAACACAACGTTGCAAGACTTGTTAGCTTAGTATTGTGTAAACTCTTGTTGTTTACACGTCAATTGTTTGTGTATATTCTGTAGAGAGTGGTTAGTATTTTAGTCCTCAAAATACAAAGAGTGTTGGGAGTTGTTGTACCCTAGTAAAAGAACTAAACGGGAGTGGTTGTGCCCTTGTAAAAGAACTCGACATCTAGCTTTGTGTCGGTAAAAGTATAAGCGACGTGTAAGGTTTTCTCCGCCGGTGAAAGGAACTTGTTGACTAGTGAAAGAAACTCTCGAGTTGGATACTCGGGGCGTGGACGTAGGGCAAGGAAAAAGAGTCCTTGTAGCCGAACCACGATAAATACTCGTGTTGTGGTTTGATCGTTTCTTTCATTTACTTGCATGTTATATATTGTGTTTGTGCATATATCTTTGATCAAACGGAAAGTTTCAAAGCCAACTTAACAAGTATAAAAAGATTTTAATCGGTAAACTATTCAACCCCCCTTCTAGTTTTCCACAATTGGTATCAGAGCTACGTTACTCAAGCTTTTAAAATATATTGTGTTTTAAAACTTGAAACGATCCATGGATTTTGAAAATTACAAAGAAGGGCAATCTATGCAAAGACCACCACTCTTTGAAGCAAATGGTTTTATATATTGGAAAAACCGTTTTGAAACTTACGTGAAATCTAAAGATATAGATTTGTAAAATATAATTATTGATGGTGATAACGTAGTTACTAACATCAAAGATGATGATCAAAAGAAATTAATAGGTAAAAATAATGAAGCTAAAATGATGCTTTATAATGCTTTGCCTAAGAAAGAATATGAAAGAGTCTTTTTGTGTAAAACCGCCAAAGATATTTGGCAATCTTTAATTGTCACTCATCAAGGAAACTCACAAGTTAAAGATAACAAAATTGATCTTCTTGTTCAACAATATGAACAATTTGTTATTTCCGAAGATGAGATTATTGATAATGCCTTTGCTAGGTTTAACACTATTATTACTTCACTTAAAGCACTTGATGAATCTTTTTGTAGTAAGAACTTTGTCAGGAAATTTCTTAGAGCACTCCATCCGAAGTGGAGAGCAAAAGTGACGGCAATTGAAGAATCCAAAGATCTTTCAAGCATGTCACTTGATGAGCTTATTGGAAACCTCAAAGTTCATGAAATGGTAATGGAAAAAGATTCGGAACTAGTTAGAGGCAAGAAAGAAAAAGTTAAGTCCATTGCCTTGAAAGCTAGAGTCCAATCAAGTGATGATGATGAATCTACTTTGGATAGTGATGATGAGGAATATGCTATGGCCGTGAGAGACTTCAAGAAGTTCTTTCGTAGGCGAGGAAAGTTTGTAAGGCAACCTAAAGATGACAAGAAAACCTTCCGGAAAGATCATGATGATCGAAAAGGAAAAGTTGAAAGAAAATGTTATAGGTGTGGAGACACAAGTCATCTTGTAGGAGAATGTCCAAAACCACCCAAGAGCAAACCTCAACAAGCTTTTGTGGGTGGTGCTTGGAGTGACTATGAAGGAGATGATGATGAGCCAAAGAATGATGATATTGCTCTCATGGCTCACAACTCAAATGAGGTACTCTCCGACTCATCTAACTCCCTTTCTATAGATGATGTTGCTCATGTTGATAACTTAGGATTTAATCTTCTTAGTATTATTCAACTTTGTCGTAATAAGTATAATGTCCTTTTTAGTGAAAACGGTAGTAAAATCCTTAAAGATGGTATAACCGTAGCAAAAGGTGTCCTTAAGAACAACGTATACGTCATGAAGTTGGATTCAACATCTAGAGACAAACTTTGTCTTACCTCATTAGATGAATCTTCAACTTTATGGCATAGACGTTTAGGACATGCTAACATGAGACTAATCCAAAACCTCTCCTCCAAAGACTTAGTTCGAAACCTACCCAAGTTGAAATATGACCAACACTTTTGTGATGCTTGCAAAGTCGGTAAACAAGTCCATAGTAGCCATAAAGCTAAAAACATGGTGTCTACATCTAGGTGTCTAGAACTTTTGCATATGGATTTGTTTGGTCCATCCGCTATACAAAGTTATGGAGATAACTTCTATACTTTGGTCTTAGTAGATGATTACTCACGTTATACTTGGACAAAGTTTTTGAAAAGTAAAAATGAAGCTTTTGATAAATTTGAGATTCTAAGTAAGAAAATTCAAAATCAAGTAGGGTCTAATATAGTGTCTATTAGAACGGATCATGGTCGTGAATTTGATAATGAATTTCAATTTGGAAACTTTTGTGATAAAAATGGAATTACTCATAACTTTTCGGCTCCACGTACTCCTGAATCTAATGGTGTAGTAGAACGTAAAAACCGGACATTACAAGAGATGAGTAGAACAATGCTTAATGAACAAACTATTCCACAAAAGTTTTGGTGTAATGACGTTGACACATCAACGTACATTCTTAATCGAGTCCTAATTAGACGATTTTTGAATAAAACTCCTTATGAACTTTATAGAGGTAAAACGCCTATATTAGGATACTTTAGAGTGTTTGGGAGTAAATGCTTCATTCTTAACACCAAGGATTATCTCACCAAATTTGACCCAAAGTCTTATGAAGGTGTATTTCTTGGATATTCACAAAATAGTAAAGCTTACATTGTTTTGAACAAAGAAACCTTAAGAGTCGAGGAATCATTAAACGTAACATTTGACGAAAGTCCACCTCCCTCTAAGACATCACCTTTGGTAGATGATGACTTAGTTGAAAGCCAAGCAATTGAATGTCAAGAAATCTTAGGTAATGACAAGGAAGATGAATTATTAAACAAAGAACTTGTCAATGTCAAAGAATCTAAAAGTCATCCATTAGACGGTGTCATAGGCAACATTAACGAAAGAACACTTAGATCAAAAGTTCAAAATGAAAGCAACTACTTTTGTTTCGTGTCAACCATTGAACCGAAAAACATTAATGAAGCCATTAAAGATGAATCTTGGGTAATTGCAATGCAAGAAGAATTAAACCAATTTGTTAGGAATGATGTATGGACATTAGTTCCTCAACCAAAGAGTCAAACAATAATTGGAACAAAATGGGTCTTTCGTAATAAAATGGATGAAAATGGAATTGTGTCTAGAAACAAAGCTAGGCTAGTAGCACAAGGATATAATCAACAAGAAGGCATTGATTACGATGAAACTTTTGCTCCGGTAGCTAGGCTCGAGTCAATTAGAATATTACTTGCTTATGCATGTGCACATAATTTTAAACTCTTTCAAATGGACGTCAAAAGTGCATTTCTAAACGGAGTCATTAATGAAGAAGTATATGTGGCTCAACCACCGGGCTTCATCAATTTTGAAAAACCCAATTATGTTTACAAACTTAAAAAGGCTCTTTACGGACTTAAGCAAGCTCCAAAAGCATGGTATGATCAACTTAAAACATTCCTAGTTGACCATAAGTATACCATGGGCTTAGTTGATAATACTCTCTTCACTAAGAAGAAAGATTCACATATTATCATAGTCCAAATCTATGTTGATGACATTATATTCGGATCAACTTGTCAAGAATTATGTGTGGATTTCTCAAAAATCATGCATGACGAGTTTGAAATGAGTATGATGGGAGAACTCAACTTTTTCTTAGGACTCCAAATCAAACAACTTGAAGATGGTATCTTCTTTAACCAATCTAAATATATTAAGGACATGCTTAAGAAATTTGGACTAGAAGATTCGAAACCTATCAAAACTCCCATGTCCACGGAAACTAAACTCACCAAGGATGAGGAAAGTGAATCCGTAGATAGTACTAAATATAGAGGTATGATTGGTAGTCTACTTTACCTAACGGCTAGTAGACCCGACATTATGTTTAGTGTTTGTCTATGTGCTCGTTTTCAAGAAGATCCTAAAACTACCCATCTCGAAGCCGTTAAAAGGATTTTTAGGTATATTAAGGGCACTACACATTTAGGTTTATGGTATCCCAAAGGAACGGGAATAGACACCATAGTGTATGCCGACTCGGATCATGCCGGTGACTATGTCGATAGAAAAAGCACAAGTGGTATTTGTACTTTTGTTGGATATTGTCTCACCTCATGGTTCTCTAAGAAGCAAACGGCTCTTGCTATCTCAACAACGGAAGCCGAGTACGTTTCGGCCGGAAAGGCATGTCAACAAGCCCTTTGGATGAAGCAAGCTCTTGTCGACTACGGAATTCAACTCAACGACATCACAATTCTTTGTGACAACAAAGGTGCCATTGATCTTAGCAAAAACCCGGTTCAACATGCTCGTACCAAACATATTGAAATCCGTCATCATTTCCTTCGTGACAACGTTCAAAAAGGAAATATCTCAATTGAGAAAGTTTCTTCCGAAGACAACATAGCCGACATTCTCACAAAACCTCTTAAACGTGAACCTTTTAATCTTCTTAGGCTAGGCTTAGGACTCATGGAACCTACATCGTAGTTCTGGACATTAGACAAAAATCACAAAAATCAAAACAAATCCAAAACCATTTTTCTCAGCAGGGTCGGCGGAACCCTCAACCATAACGGACGGAACCCACCTCAGGGTTCCGCCGTGTCCGTCGACCTGCAGAATCATTTTCTTTGTTTATATTAATCCAAACACCCATTATCTCATACCACCACTTCCAAACTGCTACTATTCACTTTACCACTCATCCACACCTACGAATTCTTGGTCCTTCATTCATTTACATTGCTAATCAATCATCATTGTAAGTATTCTAAACATGATTATAATCCTGATCTGAGTCTAGGAATTCTATTTCTTGCACAAAAATAAAAACTTGGGGTTATGCATTAACTTAAGAAATTCATGCATGAGATTAGGTAATTAATAAAACTAATCATGTTTCCCATAGTTAGGAATTGCATCTTTAATTAGTATAAACATGTTTGCTAAAGCACCCCATGTCAAATCCTTTCAAAAATTTCTCACAAGTAGGACAAATATTTTTTCGTCTCACATTGAGAATACAAAATCAAAACGTTATGCTTAAAACATCACTTGCATAATGTCTCTTGAATGCTAAAGGGAATACATAATCAATATGTATTTTCGGGTACATTCAAACGAAGCTACATTGAACTAGGAGCGTTTGGGTTATCTTTTGTTTTATAACAAAACTTGCATAAAACGATTTTGAAGCATCAAAATGAGTCAAGATAACCGCACCTCCACATTGTTTTCATATAGGCACACAATAGAACTTCCACATTATAATAGTGGTTTACGTAAACTAAAATGTGAAATTTTGTTGTTCTAGGAATCATCATGCCTCCTCTAACCCACTACGACCACAAGGACACCATTAAGTACCTACCAAAACACCACAAAACCAAAGGCCTTACCGCAAATCAAGTAAACGTTTTCAAAGCCCTAGAAAAACACTATGTCCATGAGGGTAGAACCATTGACCCATCTTTCCTAGAAGGCACAAACCTTTACGTCGATTTTGCCACAATCAACTTTGAGTGTCTTTTGAATATCGACGAGCCTATTTGTCCTAGGTTCATTCTAGAGTTCTATGCATCCTCCGTCCTCTCCACGGATGACTATGGTCATATGTCTATCAACTTTAGGGTTAGCGGTCATCAATACTCCTTCACTCTTGAGGAGTTTGCTCAAATCCTAGGTGTCCCAAACCATGGTACTTGCCTCTATTCCGACTTGCACTCCCTCTTAACTCTTGACAACCTCCAAGACCGTATCCACCCTTATGACACACCCCTTGTCTCAAAAGATGTACTTCGTGACCACCTCTTTGTTAGGACCACCACCACTAGGAGAACCCGTTCGGGGAATGAGGTCGATAAGGACCCATATGGAATGGAAATGAACGAACTTAAGCCCCAACTCAAGAAATGGGAGGAAGTCCTTAGAGCAAATGTCATTAGCACAATAGGGAATCGTGACCATATCAACCTTTGCCTTTACTACATGCTCTACTCCTTGTCCGTTAGGCAACCTTTCAACCTTGCCTACTACATGGCCAAGAGAATGGCCGACATTCCCGTGCATGGCACAACGGCTATGCCATATGGAATGCTCTTGACCCGTCTCTTTAGGTTCATCTCACCCATTCCACCAACTTCAAATGGTCTTCGTCTTAACTACACTCTCCTTCCACACACCTTTGTTCCAATTAGTGATAAGAGAGTTTACAAAGCCCAAGGAAAACGCCCACATCCTCCTACCTCATCTTCGTCTTCCTCAATGAGCGAAGATGACAATTTGCCAAACTCTAGGCTCCCTCCTCTCGAATACCTTTCTCAACTTCCGGATATTCCTAATGAGTCGGAGGAGTTCAAGCAAACAAAGGGGATGTTTAAGAATCTTGGAAGGTTCCTTGGAAAGCTCAAGAACAAGATCGACCGTCAATGAGTGCGGGTGTGTTAGGAGTGTTTGGCACAAGGTGCTATTGGAACAATTTGGTAGTTTAAACAATCTTTGTGATGTATTTGTGTGTTAGTACAATGTTTGATACACTTTGGAACATGTTTCAACTAACAATGATGCTGGGAGACAACTTTTGGCAAGTTGTCAAATTTTCAAGTTTATGATATTTTCACTAAGTATAGTGAGATTCTCGACCTCAAGGTCAAAGTCCTATGAAATGCATGTCTACGTGTCCAATTTTTGCATTACCCAACCAGTAATGCCTTATCTCTTTGATTTTAGGAGTTTTCGAAAATTTTGAAAAACGTCTCGCGGGTCAAAAACGTGGACTGCCACTTTTTTCACCCCTGGCGGATCTGGCGGTACCCAAATTTGGGTTCCGCCAGTACAATTTCTGGGAATCCCAGATTTTGCCCAACGGACCAGGCGGCACCCTCAAATGGGTTCCGCCTGTGTATTCTGAGGGTGCCGCCAGCCTCCTGCAGAATTTTAATTTTTATTTTCACAATTTCAACATCCAAACACCAAAATCCAATCCTTTTAGGTAGAAAACCATTACTTGCAATGTGTTTAGCAAAATAGGACACTCCTTCTTCCATAAACTTAACCAAAACCATTTCCCGCCAAAATTCAAATTCAACCATAACAACCTCAAGGACCCCTCAAACATTAAGGAATGAACCCTTTTAAGGGATCCTTGAAATCCCTCAGATTTTTACTATCACAAATCCACCAAAACCACTAAGCATTTAGTGCAAAACTTGTCTTCTCACTTCACCATTTTCATTGGATTGACTCCAATGACATGACAACCCACAATTAGTTTTCCAAATCATTAGAAACCTCCATTTTTGTATGGACTAACATCAAATCCAAACACTCCTTTCCATAATTCATCAACACTATAAATTAAGCCATCCTCAACACCATCAAATCACACCTTCCTCAACACAACTTCTCAACCTTATAAACCATGACTAAGTCAACAAACACCTCTCAACCATCAAGACCCATCCGGAAAACCGCCCGGATTAGTGTTAAACCACTATGGTCCAATCAACCCATCAACCTAACCTCCTCATCCTCGGATGAATTTACATCACCCATAAAAAATGAACATTTTTTGAACCTTGCATCTCCATCACCATCACCTAATCAACCAAATGAGCTCACTCCACCACCAACTAAATCACCTATTGACCCAACTCCACCAAGTGCTCCAACTCAACCATCCAAAACCTCATCACCATCACCATTACCCAAAATTGAGCCTATGGAACTCTTTGGGTCTCCTCCCACATCACCACACCCATTTGTCCAAGATCTTAATGATCTTCCACCAAGACCTACACAACCACCACCTTTTGCAAATCAATCACCAAGGTCAATTCTAGACCTTGATGAGGATCTTAACCTTAACCAACCATCACAACAAGTGTACCATCCACCCACACCATTGTTGTTTCACCCCATCTACCATGACATTCATGGTCCTCTATATGGAGAACCAAACTTTGAACACCATGATCACCCAAATCCACCACACCCTCAACCTCAAACCTTTGAGTCTTTATTTCCCTCTTATGAGGATATCCAAAACATGGTTGAAAACCATCTCCATCAAGCAATGGAATTTCAAACCACATTGCTTGACTCAATACCAAACCCATCATCCACCCAAGAACCACAAACCAACCAACCCTCAAACCAAGAAACCAAAACCAACCCATTTTAACCCACTCATCCCCATGCTTGCTCAAATTATGAGCAAATGGGTGAAACCATCAAAACCTTGCTTCACCAATTCCAAAATGAAACCCGGTTTGCATTCCAACATGTCATTGAACGTTTGGATGCACTTTCCCACCCCAACAAATCCTAGACAACCCTTGGAGGCCGTTTCCCACAATTTAGGATTGTAGGATTTTATTTTATTTTATTTTCTTGGTTATTTTCTTAGTTTTTGGTTACTAAGTAGTAGAATAGTTAACATTTCTTGTCTTTTGACTTTTATAAGTCAAAATTTTACTTGGAATGAAATTTCCTTCTACTTACTTTTGTGCATTGTTGGTTGATCAATGTTGTGTTGTCATTGTGGTTGCAATGTGTGTGGTAACTACAAGCTTGACTATATATATCACCAACTAACCATTTTTTTGTAGGTCTCAAAATCCATGTTTCCCATATTGGTACTCCATTTAGGGGGAGTATCGACCAAGGGGGAGCATGGCGATTATTCCGCTTCGCTACTCTACTTTTTGTTTCGACAAAAAGGGGGAGAAATATATTGAACTTTCAATACTTAATATGATTTTCATAAATTAAGTAAAACAAGGTTAATATAATTTTTTTTTAAGTCTTGAAAACCAAGATTTTGCATGTTACTTAAAAACAAAGTTTATTTTTTGTCATCAACAAAAAGGGGGAGATTGTTAATACAAATATCGCCTAAAAACGTTATTTATATTTTACGATCTTCGCTAAGTTTTGTTAACGACAAAATGTAAACCTTTGTTTCTAAGTAAAACATAATCTTACTTTTTAAGACTTGCATAAACTAGACTTTTGCTACATTTTACATTTCATAAAACACAACACAAGTTTATTTCTTAAATTAGAAATTGTCACATCACATTTATGGCAAGTTTTGTCACTATGTATTTATGGAAAGAAATGTGTTTGACTAACTTTGTTGTTGCTTGCAAGCTTTGTATTTGACTTGTTTTTAAGTGATGTGACATTGTTTGGTTGCTAGGAGTTATGAGACAAGACCTTGTTTGGTTTGAAGAGTTATTGCATAAACCTACTGCAGACCCGGCGGTACCCTGGGGGTACACGGGCGGAACCCATCTGAGGGTTCCGCCTGACACGCCAAGCATGCAAAATGTTGTGCTATAAATACCAAGCCATAACTTGATTTTTGGCTAACCTCTTGAGATCATATTTTACACACACACTCATCTTTTCTTCTAACCTCTTAACATTGTAAATGTGAAGTTTCCTTTTGTAGCAAAGAAGCTCACAAGGTCGTCAAAAGTTACAAGTTTCCAACACAACGTTGTAAGACTTGTTAGCTTAGTATTGTGTAAACTCTTGTTGTTTACACGTCAATTGTTTGTGTATATTCTGTAGAGAGTGGTTAGTATTTTAGTCCTCAAAATACAAAGAGTGTTGGGAGTTGTTATACCTTAGTAAAAGAACTAAACGGGAGTGGTTGTGCCCTTGTAAAAGAACTCGACATCTTGCTTTATGTCGGTAAAAGTATAAGCGACGTGTAAGGTTTTCTCCGCCGGAGAAAGGAGCTTGTTGACTAGTGAAAGAAACTCTCGAGTTGGATACTCGGGGCGTAGACGTAGGGCAAGGAAAAAGAGTCCTTGTAGTCGAACCACGATAAATACTCGTGTTGTGGTTTGATCGTTTCTTTCATTTACTTGCATGTTATATATTGTGTTTGTGCATATATCTTTGATCAAACGGAAAGTTTCAAAGCCAACTTAACAAGTATAAAAAGATTTTAATCGGTAAACTATTCAACCCCCCTTCTAGTTTTCCACACAATCCTACCTATTGAATTGTAACCTTGTTTTAATTGACGGGTTGTATTCCTTAATACCATTCATGGGGTGGCGTACTTACTTCCCCAATCCTATAAGCTCCTACTTCACTCCTATGTCGAGCCGGCAAAGAAGCTCCTAACATGGGATCACTAGAATTCGCTCATTTATTAAATACAACCATAAAAACCTAGTACACATCGGTTCATGTTTCTTAAGACGTTCAAGCATGTTACCCTATGGAAGTCTGCCAGTTTTCTTAAGCCTAACATCGAATTCAATCAATCAAAACACGAATCAATAGGAAACAAGAATTATAAACTAAACCAACTAGATCTATTGAAGTTGTCACGCCTTAATGGATGGAGATAGACACACACATCAACAAGCCCCTCATTGATGGAGATAGACACAACATCAACAAGAAATCAATGAGATCTAATCAATTATACACAAGTTTCACACGATCATAAGTAGACACAAGGTGAATTAGCAAAACATCATCAAAGAAGAGCAATCAACAATGATAATGGAAAATATAATTAAGATAGAATCAACAAACCAATACATGATGTTTATGGAGTGATTGAAACCCTCTAAGTTGCTGGAAAAACACCTACCTAAACCCAGGAATCGACCTTAGGGTTTAGGGCTTAAAAAAAGTGAAGTTATGATGTTATATTTATAGGCATGTTTTCTGTCGGCCCTTCTTGACGGCGTCATCCCGTTACTCTTGACACCGTCAATACCATTTTTTCACCAAATTGTAGATCTCTTCATCCTCTTCACGTGGGTTTTTGAATCACCTAAATCCGAGTTCGTATGCAAAAGTTATGACCAAAACAATATCAACTACTTCGCGCTCAAGTTTTGACAAGTTAACACGTGACGGCCTTGGGTGACGCCTTCACGTTCTCTCTGGGCCGTCACCACTTTTACTCTTGACGCCGTCACCAAAATGCTCTTGACGCCGTCAGGTACTGTTCTCAGCATGGAAAATTAAGTCTCTGGCGTTTTCTTTACTTTTATGCTCCAAAAACGTCCGAATTGCTTCCTTTTCCAGAATTCACTCCCAAAGTACCTAAAATCACAAAAGGAACGATTTAGGGCAATATTTGATCAAAAAAATTCAATTCTGAGCTTAAATGACCCCCTAAAAGTGGTTCATTTTTTGCCTCATCACCCACGCATCAAGTTTTTGGCGCCGCAACCCGGGGAATAGTTATTGTCTAGGTTAGAATCTCTTTTTATTAGGTCTACTTGCTAGATTCCTTTCTAGTAAGATTTTATTTTTATTTTTAGGTTCTCTTTAGTCTATCTTATTTCTTTGTGTTTTTGTTCGTAACTCTTCACCACCCGACATCATGGAAGGTGGTAACATCCTTGAACCCATCAACCCACCGCCATAAAACCACCCACAAAACCTACCACAACCAATCCACCCACCTATAAGATCCATCCGCTTGCAATCCAGCACCATTCGATTGGTGCAAGTCGGGTGTGCATTCTATGGATATTTATTTGAAAACCCGACCCAACACCTTGAGGACTACCTAAAAATTACCAAATCTGTAGGATTAGGTGTTGATAATCAAGAAGGGGAACTCTTAGCCCTCTTTCAATTCTATTTACGTGTTCGGGCTCTTCAATGGTTATTCCAACTCCCTGAAAGATCCGTATCCTCTTGGGACGATCTTGCTTCCTACTTCTTAACTAGATTCACCTTGCCCAAGGAAGTTATTCTGCAACATAACCAACTTAAAACGGAAAATGATGAAATAAGGAAGGTTAATGAGATGAATGAATGTGAAATCAAGCTAGGGAGTAACACTTGTAGGGAAGGGCCATGGGATGATTATAGAATATTTAGGAGTGCCACACCAACTCTTGAGGAATTGAGGTACCATAAGTTCCTCCTAAAATGCCCTTGCCCCGCAAAGTACCGAAAACGCCCATGGATTAGGAAACATAATTCTATCAATCTTAAGGTCCCATGCATGATTGGTCATATGTTTAGAGAACACACTTATATTGATTTAAAGGCACCGATGAACATTATGTCTAGGCTTTATTATAATTGGATCATGAACGAAAAATTGAAACCTAGGCGAGACCCTTACAACCCTAATCGCATGAGTAATTTTGTTGAGCGGGTTAGAGGGTTACATGTTTTCATTGGGGATTTTGTTTATAGGTGTTTTTATGATCTTAGAAGATGTTAGGGGAATTATTGATCAATCTTTCTGTCAGATTGTTTTAGGAGAACCTTTTGTCAAAACCTCTAAAATGACTTACAACCATGATGAGGGCACTATCACATTCGCAACCAAAGAGAAAAACATTAGATATAGGATGCCCCATAAAGAAGAGAGGTTTAGAGAAGTTGAGGATCTTGATGTTGACAACATCCCCGTAATTAAGGTTGAGAGTGAGGAAGAGAGAAACATTGGAGGTTACAAAAAGAAAGAGATCTATTACTCGAAATGTTTGGCTTTAGGCCCCGAGTATAGGAAGGATGAGAGATTGGTTAAGATGTTTGAAACCGCATTCATTTTGCGGGATAGGAAAACGTAGTAACCCATGACCTTGAGTCTAGCTACAAGACTCGTAAATAAAGAAAAGCGCTTCTTGGGAGGCAACCCATGTTTTGTGTGTTTTTATTTGTTTGTTTGTTTGTTTGTTATTTGCTTCCGTATGCATGCTTTATTTTTATTGTTGGTAGATCATGTTTCTAAACTAAATAGTGGAAATACTTTACTTTTTTGTTTATCCTAGTCTTAACTTCACCCAAAAGGTATTTTTGCAAAAGATAAGTGTAAGGGGAAACCCCAAATATGTTTTTAAGAAACAAACCGATCATGATTCTCCACAATATTAAGTGAACATGTACATTCGTATTTGTTAGAGTCAAATGCTCGTATCGAGTCATAATGAAGTTTTGAAGGATTTTCCCGGAAGTAGGACCAAGTTTTTCCAGAAATTTTCCGGAAACTTAACATAAGAATTTCTGCAGGTCACTTCTGACGGTGTCATGAGCTTGCCCTTGACGGCGTCACGGGTAAAAAAATCTGGAAATTTTACCGGTTTTGTTTTTCTAACGGAGTCTTAAAGTTTTTGTTGAATTATTAAGTTTTATAATCTCCAAGAAATCTGCAAACTTCATTCCACAAGAATTATATATTACTTTGTTTTCTAGGATTTAGTAACTTATGTAGATTGCCGCCGATTTTATGCGAGGTTGTCTTGTCTGTTTTCTCAGGTTTAACAGGTTATGTTTGACAAGAAGATGATTTATAATCTGGAAGGGAAGCTTTTATTGTTCATTTTCTTGGAGGAAGATTTAACCTGGCCACCTTATTATCCAGACCGAGCGAATCAGGGGAGTATTTGATTTCATTCTTTTTACTTTTTCACTTTTACATTCTTTACTTGAACATTGGGGACAATGTTCATCTTAAGTGTAAGGGGAGGGTAAAATGATGATACCTTACAAATACACTTTCGCTTGAGTTTGTTTGTTTGAGAGTAGATGTGTAATAAAATTATGAGAAATACTTGTTAGTGCAATTTTAGTGCCAAATTTAAAAATTTTTACAACATTTAGGAGTGAAACTTTAGCCATAGCAAGCGTCTCATGCATAGGAGATTGTATGACTAGCACATAACCATATCATTCAGAAAAATTTTCCACCCAAATATGTGAGGTTCGCCTTTAGATTTGATAGGAAAAGCATTTACTATTAGTGCTTATGAGTGTACCGGTAGCATTTAGATTCTAGAACTTGCGTTAGTGATGCATCCCGAGACCGCTAGTGAGACTACATTCGTGTAGTAGGATTTACTACATGATAAGAGGCATTAGGATCACCCTTGTGTTAAACCCGTATCATAATTACTTGACCATTTAAGTCATATTACTTGGCTAGTTAAGTCAACTAATTTTTCCCACACCCTTAGCGTTGTACTCATTTTTAGTACACGAAACCCCTAGTACACCCCTCCGAGCCTATCTCTTCGTTTCTAACTTTAAGCATTTTACTTAAAGGAAGAATTTGTTACACCCCACTTAAATGTACACCCGAATCACCTTAGCCTTCCGTGTATGCGCTCATTTTTAGTGCATTATTGTTATTTGTTAAACCCTAAGTTAATTATCTAATTGATTACATGGTTGCTAAGTCGAGTCATATCCTTGTACATATTGTTTTGGGACGATTGGGACTCATGGGTAAAGTACTTATTTTATGGAGTAATGGGGAAGAACATCATTTATTACCCCCGTATGTGCGTTAATCTTAAAAGTACTCCAAGTGTTTTGATTTTCTTAATTCGAGTCATTAGATTAGTTTATTGTAAACTATGTCTTTTCTTTTGTGTTATTGTAATCAATATGCTTTAAGCATATTGAATGTTGTAATGCTAATCATTTCTATGATGCTTGAATGAATCTATTTTTATTTTCATAATTATTGCTTTGCATGTATATGTGTCTTGTTCTCTTCAAATATTTTGTGTAGCCAAGATTTCCATAGCTCATTCCCATGGTGCTCTCAAATGAGGGGGGGGGGGGGGGGGGGGGCATTCTACCCGTTTAATCTTCTTTCACGAAGCTTACTCGGCTTAACCTTTTTTATTTTACAAAAAGGGAGAGAAGAGAAATGTAAACTCTTTAATACTTGTCTAGAAACAAATTTTAGAGTTATTGAGTTTGAGGTTTTGTAATAATCAAAAAGGGGGAGATTGTTGACATAAATAATGCCTAAAAACATTATTGATGAGGCGAAAAATGATCCGTTTTTAGGGGGTCATTTAAGCCCGAAATTGAATTTATTTGATCAAATATTGCCCTAAATCGTTCCTTTTGTGATTTTAGGTACTTTGGGAGTGAAATCTGGAAAAGGAAGCAATTCGGACATTTTTGGAGCATAAAAGTGAAGAAAACGCCAAAGACTTAATTTTCCAAGCTGGGAACAGTGTGTGACGGCGTCAAGAGGAAGAATTTGACGACGTCAAGAGTAAAGATCATGACGACCCAGTACAGAAATGAAGGCGTCACAAAGTAGAGCGTCAAGAGTTAAATGTGTGACGGCCTGCAAAAGTGGACTACATGACGGCGTCAGATGTAGATCAAGGCAGTCCGAGGATTATTTTGGCGGCGAGATGACGGCGTCACAAGGTTGTTCTTGACGCCGTCAGCCTCTAATATCTATATATAGTTTTCTAATTTTCATTCATTAGAGAGGAACAAGTTTTGGAGAAACCCTAAGGCCGAACCATATATGTATTTTACAGCTTTTTCAAGGGTTTTCAGCCCTTGAACCCTTACATGTGCTATTGAGATAAGCATTCTTTTAATTCAATCAATATGTCTATGTGTTGGTTGTCTATATCTTGTGCTTGTCTTGATTCCACCATGCTAGGCTAGATTTATCTTGTGTTTGCTTAGATCTAATGAAACCTAGATGTTGATTATGTGTTGATTACTTGTTTATAGTTGTATTGGATGAATGATTTCAATGTTAGGCTTAAGAAAACTGGCAGATCTCTAAATGGTAATGACTCCTCCCAAACCAACCAGTCAACCGTGTGCAGCTGATAGGCCCACCTGGGAGAAAGTGCAAGTTAATATTGACCGTGGAAGTACAGGGAAATCCCTGGGTCGTTAAGTCCCAACGAGATTGAAATTGTATTTGTAAACGATTAGGAGAGTGAGTGATACTGAGGACAGTAACAGAAATGATTTGAAGGTTGATTGCTTGATATTTGGATAATATGAAAATATATAAACAATAACAGAGATACAAATAAAAGCACAAATAAGAAAATCGGATAACAGACAGAGACAAGTTGTTTTTAACAAGTTACAAACTACAGGGGGTAAAAGTGAAACTTTTGAAAACTTAAAATTAAAAAAAATGGAAAATGAAAATGAAATTATAAAAGTAATTATTATAATATTTAACTATTATTTAATTAATTAAAACTATTTAAAATCTAAGTTAAAACTTAATTTAATTTAACTAAAAATGACAAGTACTACAAATTAACCTAAAAACTTATACAAATAATTTCTAAACCTAAATAAGAACTTGAAGAAAGTATAAAAAATGAAAACAAATATTTTTGTCTTTTTATTAGTATTTTATTAATTAAAAACTATTTAATTTAATTAATCTAATTAAACTATTTTAAATGACTATTAATACTAAATTACCTTAGAAAATTATGACAAAATTTGTAAAACTATTTAATTACTACAGGAATACTAAAAAATTATAAAAAGTTGCTAAAAATTATATTTAAGCTAATTGACTAATTAATTACCTATTAATTATTTTAAAGCTAATTTAATTAATTTAAATAAGAAAATTAGAAAATGGACAGTGGAAATTATGAAACTATTTTCTAAAAGTCTTAACTACTTTATAAAACTTAGGAAAAATACAAAATTCTACTTTTGTTAATTAAAATTAAAGAAATCTATTTAATTACTAATATTACCAATTTAATTATTTAAACTAGTTTTAAATCTAATAAATAGTAAACTGCTTAGGAAAAATCTAAGAAAATTATTTTAACTACTTAAAGGTACTAGGAAATTTATAAAATTATAAAATTAGAAAAGTGCTTATTAATAAGCTGAGATGAAAATTAATTAGATAATTTCTATTAAATAGAAGCTATCACTATAATTAAATTTGGCTTTTTCTGGTTTTTCTTTTATAAAACTACTAAAATACTTAAAATAAGAAACTTTTACAAAAACAACTACTTTAGAACTTCAGAATAAGCACTGTAAGTGCTTATTTGCTTATACAGTTGACTAAGGTTGACTAGATTAAGAAATAAGCTAAATTGGGCTATGTGGGGTCCACACTGGCTAAGTAAGGTTCACCTAAGTTACTTGAACTTATTTAAACTAGATTTGGTGAGATAAGCTCCTAGGATAAGCTGGAAAGCTAAAATAAGCAATTGCTTATTTGGTTTCTGACTCAGAAATGGGACAGAGTTTTGATGTGATTCTAGGTGGGATCCACTGGTCTAATGGTCAAACTAAGGGTCAACTATTGAACCTGGGTAGGAGGGGGTTGTCTAAACTAAGTTTGAACTACTGGGGTCCACAGATGTGGGCTGCAACAACCACTAAAGTTGGTGGTGTGGTGGTGGTAAGCTGGTGCAGGGGAATACTTCTTCCCTGCAGTTGTGTTCCAAGGAGTGTGGGGTCCACAAGGGTAAAAGACGGTTCTTACTAAACCTAGGGGTTCAAATTTGAGGTGATAAGCTACAAGTTGAGCCAATAAGCTACCCTTATGGTTCACTAAAAAGCTATGTGTGAGCCTTTGAAAAGGTGGTCATACACTGAGTGATCAGTGTGGATTCTGTTGCACAGGTCACAAATGGGATCCTAAAAGCTATGCTACAATAAGCTAATGGCCAGACTAAACCTAGATGTGAAAAGCTGAGGTATTAAGCTAGAATTAAGCTGAAACCTAGGGTGTGGGGTCCACTGAAGTAACCACAACTCACCACCAAAGTTGGGTGGGTGAAATGGGATCTGAGTGCACAGGGCACTGGTTTGCCCTGCAGGGTACTTTCAGCTCTTGCACAATCTTGATTAAAAATCTTAAAATTCAAATAAGCCTTGATTCCTAGAGTTTAGGGGGTAGATTATAAGCACAAAAAGTTTCAAACTCTAAATCAGCTTCCTAAATTCTAGAAAAATCACCCAAGTTTTGAGAAAATCTGAGAGATGCAAATTGACTTTTTAATATAAACTACTTAGTTTGACTATTGTGGATTTCTAAAGCCTCTAATAAGCTGAAACTGTTATATTAAGCTAATTTAAGACTAGAATAAGCTACATGAATCACTTATGAGCTAGTGTGATTGATTTTAGGACCTAAATCCCTCACAGTTAACTGTGAGGGTAATTTTTCTATGATTTTGACTTTTTAGTGTAATTGTGACCAAACTAATGGTCAAACTGACCTTGTATGAACTTAAGTAATTTATTAGAACCAACTTTAATTCTAATAAACAACAAGAGCACAGCAAAATTTATTTAGAATTTTGAAATGAGAGTGAAAATTGCACCAACTGAGATATAACTTGAAACTTAAATTTGATTATCACAAAAGCTGAGATTACACCTTAATTGACTAACACAAAGCTTAAAAGCTTGAAAACTAACTGAAATACCAAATTACAACTTTAACGAGACTATTTTTGCTAAAAATAAACTGTTTTTTTTTGTTCTGGTCTTCTCTTCCTTTTATAAGCCCATATTAGGGTTTCTTGAAGCACTCTGAACACTTCCCACTTTAATCTTGACCCTCAATTTCTCTGCATCAATCTCATCCGTTTAAACCAATTTTGGTGCCAAAGTCTTCCAAGTTAACTTGGAGCCAAAGGTGAGCAAATAAAGATAATTGGAGTGTTGTGGAGGTGTCAGGGGACAAAGGGGAATGTTTTTAGGACAAGTTGGGTTTGTATGGAAGAAAACAGAGGGTAGGGAATGGTTTGGAAGGAAAATTTGTGGGAAAGGCATTAAATGTGGTGTGGGAAAGGTGTGTGAGGTGGAAAGGAGGTAAGCTGGGGGGTTAAGGTGGCACAAAACCACCTGGTATTGGGTTTACAGTGGTGAAGGTGGAGGTGCTACAGTGAAGGCGGGATTGGGGTGTTTGACTGGGGTCAAACCGGGTTTTATAATAAAGTGGTGTTGGGCTGAGGGTGGACTGGGCCTAGGGGTGGGCTGGATTGTGTTTGGTTTTGGGTTTTTTATAATAACAAGGGTCCGGTTGGTTGTATTATTACACAAGGACCAATTTTGTAATTTGGGCAAAGTTAAGGGGCTGGGTTTGCCATTTTCCCAAACTTCTTTCAAGGACTAAACCTGCTATAAAACCATAACACAAGTACAAAAGATGTATTTTTCCATTTTAAAAATCCCAGGGACCTTTTCTGTCAATTCCACAAACTCCAGGGACCATTTATGTAAATTTGGATTTTTAAGGGACTGTGGTTGTAATTTCTCAAAATGTTATCATAAGTACCAATTTTGTCATTTAAGAATAGTACAAGGTTTATTTTATTAATTTCCCATTTTTAAACCTTAAGGACTAATTTTGACATTTTTGAAACTTGAGGGACTAAAGTTGTCATTTTGTAATTTTTAACTTTAAAGGACTTTTCTTGACAACTTATTAATCCCTAAGGGCCTTTTATGATATTTTTCATGTTTTGATTTACCATGGACTAGATTTGACAATTTTTGAAACTTGAGGGACTGAAACTGCCAATTATGCAAACTTTGTACGTTTTTCATTTGTTTTTGCATATTTTGTATTTGAAACATATAAAACACACTTCTAAGATATTTTAAGTATTATGATGCATATTTGAGTGTTTTTGTATGTTTTGGCAGTTCAGATTGGTATAAAATGATGAGTATTTAGACACTCATCAATCCCCCACACTAAACTATTGCTAGTCCCTAGCAATCTATTTGAGAAAAAATTTATAGATTTTTACTCTTTACCAAAAACCATCACTTCTGGAGTAGCCAGGTGTAAGAACTGTGGCACACCTGATAACCGTGTGATTTTTAGCAAACCACCAGCTGTCAACGGATTTGATTTGTCTTTACCAAAAGCCGTTTGCTTCTGGACTAGCCAACCCTTGATGGAATAGTCAACATCTTGGTGAGCTGATTACCAATTATGGTTTTTCCACGGCCTTTACCACAAGCCATAATCTTGCGGGCTAGCCAACTCATTCGCTTTATGGGATATGGGGAGCTGAGGAACCATACAATTTTTGGCAAATTGCAAGCCATCAACGGCTTTGAGATGTCTTTACCAAGAGCCGTTTGCTCCTGGACTAGCCAATCCTGTTGTGGGTTAGACATGGAGGATTGATACCATTATTTGCATTTCTAAGTATGATAAAACTGGTAATTTTGATCAAATGGGGGTTCTTGATGGAACATGTGTTTTGCATTCGTGAGAACGCTCCCCCACACTTAGAACTGAATATTGCCCTCAATATTCACAGTACTTGGTGTCCCACCAAGACTTAGAACGTAAGAAGGCAATACTATAAACCTTTTATTTTACTCTATTTACATACAAACTCACTTTTTTCTTTTTATTTGTCTTGTACCATTTTTTTTTTTTTTTTTTTTTTTTGAAAAGAATATTTACATATGTACAACATGTGGTTCGTCTCCCCCACACTAGGGTGGTAGAAAGGGATGAGAAGACAGAAATATGGGTGACGACCCATATTGCTACTGTTTTTTATTACCGAGTCGCTAGCTTGACTCGACCTCGAATTTAGTTGTCCATGAGGTAGCTTGTTTTTTATTCCCGAGTCTCTAGCTTGACTCGACCCCGAATTAAAATTGTCCTTGGGGAAACTTGTTTTTGTTAACCGAGTCGCTAGCTTGACTCGACCCCGAATTTATTGGTCCATGGGGTAAGTTTGGAAATCCGGGACAACCATTGGTTGTATGTCCCCTCCAAAATAGTGTTTTAACCGATGACCATTTACTTTAAAATTGGGACCGTCGGGTTGCAATAACTCAACAGTTCCATATGGGTATACTTTGGTTATAGTAAATGGTCCAGACCAACGGGTTTTTAGTTTTCCCGAGAAAATTTTTAATCTTGAATTGAAAAGAAGAACTCTGTCACCAACGTTGAAAACGCGGTTCTTAATTTTAGAGTCATGTATCTTCTTAGTCTTTTCTTTATAGATTAAAGAATTTTCGTAAGCTTGATCACGTAATTCATTTAGTTCGTTTAGTTGAACTTTACGGTGATCACCCGCTATCTGAAGGTCGAAATTTGCATGTTTCAAGGCCCAATAGGCCTTATGTTCTAATTCGATCGGAAGATGACATGCTTTCCCGTACACTAGCTTATGTGGAGTACACCCGATGGGTGTTTTGTAAGCAGTGCGGAAAGCCCATAATGCATCGTCCAGCTTATCCGACCAAGAGGCACGGTTTTCACCAACCGTCCTCTCGAGAATTCTCTTAATACCCCGATTTGAGACCTCCACCTGCCCACTTGTTTGGGGGTGGTATGCTGTAGAAAGACGGTGAGTTACACCATATTTCAGCATTACTCTCGCAAATTGTTCATTGCAAAAGTGAGTACCACGATCACTGATAATGGCACGAGGAGTCCCGAATCTGGCAAAGAGAGACTTTAAAAATTTAACAACTACTCGGGCATCATTGGTGGGTAAGGCTTTTGCCTCAACCCATTTTGACAGATAGTCGACAGCCACGAGTATATACTTATTCCCTCGTGAAGACGGGAATGGCCCCATAAAATCAATGCCCCACATATCAAATATTTCACAAACTTGGATGGCGTTTTGCGGCATCTCATTCTTTTTGGAAATATTCCCGTGACGCTGGCAAGCCTCACAGGTTTTGATAAGTTCATGGGCGTCTTTATAGATCATGGGCCAAAAGAATCCTGAATCAAACACCTTTTTGGCGGTGTAGTTTGGGTTATGATGTCCCCCCGTGGGTCCATCATGACAAGCTTTAAGAATTTCCATGGCTTCTTGGCCATGGACACACCGTCGGATGACTTGATCCGCACATATTTTGAATAAGTAGGGGTCGTCCCAGAAGTAATGTTTTACATCTTTAAAGAATTTCCTTTTCTGTTGGGACGACATCCCTTTCACAATGAAATTTCCCGCACGGTAATTTGCAAAATCGGAAAACCATGGGGTAGTAGTATCATTCCGGGTAGAGATTAGATTTAGAGTCTCCAGAGGAAAAGTTTCATTTATTTCTTTTCTCTCGAGAATATCCTGATGAGGATTTTCTAACCGGGACAAGTGATCAGCAGCAAGGTTCTCTGCTCCTTTTTTATCTCTTATTAGAATATCGAATTCCTGGAGGAGCAGGACCCAACGGAGCAGTCTCGGCTTTGCATCCTGTTTAGTGAACAGGTATTTCAGAGCCGAATGGTCCGTATACACCACGCTTTTGTTTAAGATTAAGTAAGACCGAAATTTTTCGAAGGCATATACCACTGCTAATAATTTTTCGAATGACATCAATTTTGGCCTTATCGACCTCAATCCCACTTTTTGAAATTTTATAGCCGAGGACAATGCCCTCCTTACCCATAAAGTGTCTCTTCTCCCAGTTTAGACAAAGATTAGTGTTTTCACAACGTTGAAGCATTTTTTCTAAATGGGAGAGGCATGAGTTGAAAGAATTCCCGATGACTGAGAAGTCATCCATGAATACCTCCATGGTTTTTACAATCATGTCATGGAAAATAGCCATCATGCACCTTTGGAAAGTGCCTGGAGCATTGCATAACCCAAAAGGCATGCGGCGATAGGCAAATGTCCCGTAAGGGCATGTGAACGTAGTCTTATCTTGATCCTGTGGATCAATGGGAATTTGGAAGTAACCCGAGAAGCTGTCGAGGAAACAATAATACTCGTTTCCCGCTAGTCTTTCGAGCATTTGATCCATGAAGGGCAGAGGAAAATGGTCTTTGCGGGTGGATTCGTTAAGCTTTCTGTAATCAATACATACTCGCCACCCTGTAACCAAACGAGTTGGTATCAACTCGTTGTCCTCATTTGTGATAACCGTAATGCCACCCTTTTTTGGAACACAATGTATTGGGCTAACCCAAGGACTATCTGATATAGGGTAAATCAATCCTGCATCAAGAAGTTTGATAACTTCTGCTTTTATAACTTCATGGATTTTTGGATTTACCCTTCTTTGATGCTGCACGGTAGGTTTAAAGTCCTCTTCCATTAGGATTTTGTGTGTACAAAAATCCGGGTTAATACCCTTTATGTCTGAGAGCTTCCAAGCAATTGCATGCTTGTGGGACTTTAGAACCTTAAGCAGCGCGGTTTTCTCCTCATCCTTTAAGTCTTTTGCAATAATGACCGGTAACTTGTTGTTACCTTCCAAGAATGCGTATTCTAGATGAGGAGGTAGGTCCTTAAGTTCAACCTCGGGGAAATCATCATTTTTCTCAACATATTTGACTTCCGCCTTATGAAGTTGTGGAGGTAGAACAGGAATGGGAGAAGGATCTTTGTTCAATAACTTCTCAAGGAGAAGTATATCCTCCTCCGGGTCAATCTCTTGGTAATCAATTCCTTCGGGAACTGAATCACTTTTGAGAAAGGCCTCTAATTCCTCAAGGAGAAACTCACTTCCCTCAAACGGAGTGAGGGAAGGAGAAGAATTAGCGATTATGGGATGAGAAGGAGTAGTGGGATTGCCACTCGGAAAATTATCAGCGAATCCAAGGAATTCTTGAGCATACTCCTCGGATGCAATGTCAATGACATCAATTCGGTTGACCGAATCAGCATTGTAATTCGAGGAGTATCTCGAGGTTTGATCAAGGTTGAACGTTATCGCTTCACTGCCAACTCGTAACGTGATTTCCTCATCGAAAACATTGATTAATGCACGTCCCGTTCTTAAGAATCCCCTCCCAAGAATGAGAGGAACTCTTGGATCTGCATCGAAATCAACAACGACAAAGTCTGCCGGAAAATTGAACTTTCCCACTCTCACAAATACGTCCTCGGCAATACCGAGAGGACGTGAAATTGAACGGTCTGCAAGCTCGAGAGTCATGCATGTGGGACTAAGTGCCTGAAGAGGGAGCTTTTTCCAAACTGAGTGAGGCATTAAGTTGATGCTTGCACCAAGATCGGCCAAGGCAAAGCATTCAACCATACCCGGGAAAATACATGGTATTAGAAATCTCCCGGGGTCTCCTAGCTTTTCGGAAAGCTGTTTCAACAGAACCGCAGAGCAGTTCTCATTGAGTGGAGTTCGTACCATCTCAAACATTTTTTCTTTATTGCTCAACAGGTTTTTGATTGTCGATGTGAATTTGGGCATTAAAAGAAGAGCATCCGCGAAACTAATATCGAAGTGTAGTTCTTGGAAAATCTGAAAGAATTTTTCCATCTGATGATTAGCTTTGTCACGGAGCTTTTGGTCTTGCAATCGTGAGGGATATGGAATTGTTGTTTTTGGGTTGGCTTTTGGATATTCAACAGGACCTTTAGTATTTTCAAACACGACTCTTTTAGGAGGAGTCGGGACCGGGATAACTGGAGGAGGGATGTCATTGGTACCTCCGTTATTATTAGGAAGTGTTGTATCCGTAGTATCCTCAGTTTCACATTCCTCTACAGGGATAGGAGATGAGGTAGAGGGAGCTGTAGGTCCTTGGTAAGAAACTCCACTTCTTGTGGTGATCGCCTTTACATCGCCCCTCGGATTAGCGATCATGTTGCTAGGTAAAGTTGTACCTGAGCCCGAGGGTCGATCATTTAAAGACTTCTGGAAATTAGACATTTGATTAACCAGCATTCTGTTCAGTTCTTCTTGGGATTTCATAAACTGTTTTAATAACTCATCATGTGATGGTCCAGTTGGAACAATAGCTTGATTTTGGTTTGGAAAATTTTGAGCCCGATTGTTCTGGAAATTCCCATGTTGCTGGTTGTTATTACCCTGGAAGTGGTTTTGTTGTTGGAAATTACCCTGTGGGTAATTGTTCTGACCTTGATTTCTGTTATAATTCCCCTGGTTTTGATTTTGGTTAAACTAATTTTGACTAGAGATGAAATTCCCTTGGTTGTTATAACCTTGGTTCATTCGGTTCTGGTTAAAATTCTGGTTCCTGTTTTGAGGTTGATTAAACCCTGGTGGTCCAAGATAGTTATTAGAATGGTAGCTCAAAAGGTTTCGGTCTCCTTGCGGTTGGTAAGAATTACCTCCCGTATTATAGGAACCTTGAGCTGCGGACACGTTTTCACGAGAAAAGCCACCGGAAACTGGGCAATCTGTGTACGTATGTGGACCACCGCAAGTTTCACAACTTGGGTTAACAGTTTTGACCTGATTAGGATTATTCTGATGGATACGCAAAACTGCTGTAGACAAATCATCCATCCTTTTAGCTAGGATTGATATTTCATTGCTTGCCGGAGTGTCTGACTTAAATGAGTCGTTCCTCTCAGCAGGGGAGTCCCAAAAATTATGATGGGCAGTCATGTTTTCGATTAAGTCATAGCACTCTTCAGGGGTTCTTTTCATAAAGGTGCCCCCAGCAGCAGCATTGATGGTGTCACGATGACGGAGTGTCAAACCATTATAAAAGGTGTCAATAATGGTGACAAGAAGCATGTTATGATTGGGACACTTATCAATGGCAAGTTTGTAGCGTTCCCATGCCTCAAATAAGGATTCTTCGGGAAGTTGTCTGAAGTTGCTGATATCATTCCTCAGCTTTCTGACCATAGATGGTGGAAAGTATTTGGCCAGAAATTTAGTGATCATCTCATCAAAAGTGTGGATCGAATTCTTTGGAAGTCGATCGAACCATGAAGTCGCATGATGAGTGAGAGAATAGGGGAACAAGTATAAACGCAGGCTGTCTTCGGCGACGCCATGTTGTTTCATGCTTTGGGTGACAGTTAAAAATTTGTCGAGATGCCTGTTGGCATCGTCACCCGGCAATCCGTGGAACTGGCACGTATTCTGGATCTGTTGTATCATGTGGTGTTTTAATCCAAAATCCGTGGCTCCAATAGTGAGTGGTGCAATTGGTCCACCCCTCCCGTGCATGGTAGGTTGACACAGTTCTTCCATAGTTCGGGTATCAGGAACTGGCTCCTCCTTGGGAGGGATTGGGGGCTCGTCGTTCATTTTTATTGTGTGTTCTTCTTCAACAGTACGTAACTCGGGTACGTTTTTCTTCTTTTTATTCTTTGATTGTGAACGAGTGCGCATGCACAAAAATTATTTTTCAACACAAGATCGAGGCAAAACTACAGTGAACTTAAACCCAATAATCACAAATGAACAGCTCCTTTAAAAAAGGTACACTATTCACAAGGATACAATGGTAAGTTTTGAATCTTAGGTTTAGGAACTTATTATGTTCACACCCCCAGTTGGTAGGTGTTCTGCCTTGGTTTGCGGTGGTAAACTTTTATGTAGTTATATTCACAGTAAAATGTTTTTGGCTTTTCGTGTATGGGTGAAAAAACTTGGAAAATATTTTTGAAACTGATTCGTTAACCGAAATCGTTCCTTTAAGATTACTCGCAGGTTGGCGGAAGGAAATAAATGGATCCCTCTTAAGTTCGCAATTTAATGTCAGAACTTACCTTAAACCAACTGTATAGGTTGTAATCGTAAAGATAACGAAGTAATTTAACTTCACAGTTTGTTTTGTTGTTTATGATTTGTTTGGTGTTGTTAACACTTCAGGAGAAATGTTAATGAACGTTTTCTGATATGATTTTGATTTTCTAAAAAATTTACAAAGTGGTGATATTTGTACAGGAGGGTTTTTGAAAACCAATAAACTTTTACCGTTTTGAAATACGCAACAACCTCCCCGGTAGCGGCGCCAAATTTTGACTCCTCCCAAACCAACCAGTCAACCGTGTGCAGCTGATAGGCCCACCTGGGAGAAAGTGCAAGTTAATATTGACCGTGGAAGTACAGGGAAATCCCCGGGTCGTTAAGTCCCAACGAGATTGAAATTGTATTTGTAAACGATTAGGAGAGTGAGTAGTACTGAGGACAGTAACAGAAACGATTTGAAGGTTGATTATACTACTGATTGCTTGATATTAGGATAATATGAAAATATATAAACAATAACAGAGATACAAATAAAAGCACAAATAAGAAAATCGGATAACAGACAGAGACAAGTTGTTTTTAACAAGTTACAAACTACAGGGGGTAAAAGTGAAACTTTTGAAAACTTAAAATTAAAGAAAATGAAAAATGAAAATGAAATTATAAAAGTAATTATTATAATATTTAACTATTATTTAATTAATTAAAACTATTTAAAATCTAAGTTAAAACTTAATTTAATTTAACTAAAAATGACAAGTACTACAAATTAACCTAAAAACTTATACAAATAATTTCTAAACCTAAATAAGAACTTGAAGAAAGTATAAAAAATGAAAACAAATATTTTTGTCTTTTTATTAGTATTTTATTAATTAAAAACTATTTAATTTAATTAATCTAATTAAACTATTTTAAATGACTATTAATACTAAATTACCTTAGAAAATTATGACAAAATTTATAAAACTATTTGATTACTACAGGAATACTACAAAATTATAAAAAGTTGCTAAAAATTAAATTTAAGCTAATTGACTAATTAATTACCTATTAATTATTTTAAAGCTAATTTAATTAATTTAAATAAGAAAATTAGAAAATGGACAGTGGAAATTATGAAACTATTTTCTAAAAGTCTTAACTACTTTATAAAACTTAGGAAAAATACAAAATTCTACTTTTATTAATTAAAATTAAAGAAATCTATTTAATTACTAATATTACCTATTTAATTATTTAAACTAGTTTTAAATCTAATAAATAGTAAACTGCTTAGGAAAAATCTAAGAAAATTATTTTAACTACTTAAAGGTACTAGGAAATTTATAAAATTATAAAATTAGAAAAGTGCTTATTAATAAGCTGAGATGAAAATTAATTAGATAATTTCTATTAAATAGAAGCTATCACTATAATTAAAGTTGGCTTTTTCTGGTTTTTCTTTTATAAAACTACTAAAATACTTAAAATAAGAAACTTTTACAAAAACAACTACTTTAGAACCTTAGAATAAGCACTGTAAGTGCTTATTTGCTTATACAATTGACTAAGGTTGACTAGATTAAGAAATAAGCTAAATTGGGCTATGTGAGGTCCACACTGGCTAAGTAAGGTTCACCTAAGTTACTTGAACTTATTTAAACTAGATTTGGTGAGATAAGCTCCTAGGATAAGCTGGAAAGCTAAAATAAGCAATTGCTTATTTGGTTTCTGACTCAGAAATGGGACAAAGTTTTGATGTGATTCTAGGTGGGGTCCACTGGTCTAATGGTCAAACTAAGGGTCAACTATTGAACCTGGGTAGGAGGGGGGTTGTCTAAACTAAGTTTGAACTACTGGGATCCACAGATGTGGGCTGCAACAACCACTAAAGTTGGTGGTGTGGTGGTGGTAAGCTGGTGCAGGGGAATACTTCTTCCCTGCAGTTGTGTTCCAAGGAGTGTGGGGTCCACAAGAGTAAAAGATGGTTCTTACTAAACCTAGGGGTTCAAAGTTGAGGTGATAAGCTACAAGTTGAGCCAATAAGCTACCCTTATGGTTTACTAAAAAGCTATGTGTGAGCCTTTGAAAAGGTGGTCATACACTGAGTGATCAGTGTGGATTGTTTTGCACAGGTCACAAATGGGATCCTAAAAGCTATGCTACAATAAGCTAATGGCCAGACTAAACCTAGATGTGAAAAGCTGAGGTATTAAGCTACAATTAAGCTGAAACCTAGGGTGTGGGGTCCACTGAAGTAACCACAAATCACCACCAAAGTTGGGTGGGTGAAATGGGATCTGAGTGCACAGGGCACTGGTTTGCCCTGCAGGGTACTTTCAGCTCTTGCACAAGCTTGATTAAAAATCTTAAAATTCAAATAAGCCTTGATTCCTAGAGTTTAGGTGGTAGATTATAAGCACAAGAAGTTTCAAACTCTAAATCAGCTTCCTAAATTCTAGAAAAATCACCCAAGTTTTGAGAAAATCTGAGAGATGCAAATTGACTTTTTAATATAAACTACTTAGTTTGACTATTGTGGATTTCTAAAGCCTCTAATAAGCTGAAACTGTTATATTAAGCTAATTTAAGACTAGAATAAGCTACATGAATCACTTATGAGCTAGTGTGATTGATTTTAGGACCTAAATCCCTCACAGTTAACTGTGAGGGTAATTTTTCTATGATTTTGACTTTTTAGTGTAATTGTGACCAAACTAATGGTCAAACTGACCTTGTATGAACTTAAGTAACTTATTAGAACCAACTTTAATTCTAATAAACAACAAGAGCACAGCAAAACAGTTTAAACCAAACACACCTTATACTAGACTGATTTATGATTTAAGAAGCTAAAGGCTTTAAGAGCTTATCCTACTGATCCAAAATAACTTATTATGTTGTATTAGATCTTAACAAACACTTAGAAACAGAAATTAACCACAGATACTCAAGATTACTTATAATACTAAATTGACTGTGAAACTTTTATATTTTAGCAATTATGATTTCCAACAAACAAGATACTATTCTAATGTTATATTATTACTATTTAAGACTAAATAAGCATTAAACAACTGAAAAAGCAAGTAATGAACAAAGCTAGAGTATAAAGACAATAATGAGATTTCAAAAACTTACAAGGTGCTTTCCTGCTCAAACCATGAACCAAGAACAATCCTATTTCCTCCCTGAGGATCTAAACCAAACTCCAAAGCTTCTTGTTGCTTCCAAATCAGCTATGAATCCCAGAAATCAATTCCAATTGCCACAGTTGACTTTAGTTGACCAATTTGATATTTATGGGATTTTTTATCTTAGACTGATTAGTAGGTTACTAAAAGCTTTATTGAGCTTATGGGAGCTTATATGAGCTTAATCAATCCATGTAATCATACAGTAACAACAACAAAGTTTATTTAGAATTTTGAAATGAGAGTGAAAATTGCACCAACTGAGATATAACTTGAAACTTAAATTTGATTATCACAAAAGCTGAGATTACACCTTAATTGACTAACACAAAGCTTAAAAGCTTGAAAACTAACTGAAATACCAAATTACAACTTTAACGAGACTATTTTTGCTAAAAATAAACTGTATATCTTTCTTCTGGTCTTCTCTTCCTTTTATAAGCCCATATTAGGGTTTCTTGAAGCACTCTGAACACTTCCCACTTTAATCTTGACCCTCAATTTCTCTGCATCAATCTCATCCGTTTAAACCAATTTTGGCGCCAAAGTCTTCCAAGTTAACTTGGAGCCAAAGGTGAGCAATTAAAGATAATTGGAGTGTTGTGGAGGTGTCAGGGGATAAAGGGGAATGTTTTTAGGACAAGTTGGGTTTGTATGGAAGAAAACAGAGGGTAGGGAATGGTTTGGAAGGAAAATTTGTGGGAAAGGCATTAAATGTGGTGTGGGAAAGGTGTGTGAGGTGGAAAGGAGGTAAGCTGGGGGATTAAGGTGGCACAAAACCACCTGGTATTGGGTTTACAGTGGTGAAGGTGGAGGTGCTACAGTGAAGGCGGGATTGGGGTGTTTGACTGGGGTCAAACCGGGTTTTATAATAAAGGGGTGTTGGGCTGAGGGTGGACTGGGCCTAGGGGGTGGGCTGGATTGTGTTTGGTTTTGGGTTTTTTATAATAACAAGGGTCCGGTTGGTTGTATTATTACACAAGGACCAATTTTGTAATTTGGGCAAAGTTAAGGGGCTGGGTTTGCCACTTTCCCAAACTTCTTTCAAGGACTAAACCTGCCATAAAACCATAACACAAGTACAAAAGATGTATTTTTCCATTTTAAAAATCCCAGGGACCTTTTCTGTCAATTCCACAAACTCTAGGGACCATTTATGTAAATTTGGATTTTTAAGGGACTGTGGTTGTAATTTCTCAAAATGTTATCATAAGGACCAATTTTGTCATTTAAGAATAGTACAAGGTTTATTTTATTAATTTCCCATTTTTAAACCTTAAGGACTAATTTTGACATTTTTGAAACTTGAGGGACTAAAGTTGTCATTTTGTAATTTTTAACTTTAAAGGACTTTTCTTGACAACTTATTAATCCCTAAGGACCTTTTATGATATTTTTCATGTTTTGATTTACCAGGGACTAGATTTGACAATTTTTGAAACTTGAGGGACTGAAACTGCCAATTATGCAAACTTTGTACGTTTTTCATTTGTTTTTGCATATTTTGCATTTGAAACATATAAAACACACTTGTAAGATATTTTAAGTATTATGATGCATATTTGAGTATTTTTGTATGTTTTGGCAGTTCAGATTGGTATAAAATGATGAGTATTTAGACACTCATCAGGTAACATGCTTGAACGTCTTAGGAAACATGAACCGATATGTACTAGGTTTTATTGGTTGTATTTAATGCATGAGTAAATTCTAATGATCCCATGTTAGGAGCTTCTTGCAGGCTCGACATAGGAGTGACGTAGGCACTCATAGGATTGGGGAAGTAAGTACGCCACCCCATGAATGGTATTAAGGAATACAATCCGTCATCCACGCAACTATAACAAGTAATTAACGTGTAAAAGATATCTAGGGAGTAGTGAAATCTAAGTAAACACATTTCTTCACTTATTGCTCACAACCTTAGTTAAATTAGTTTATTTTCATTTTTAGTATTTTATTTTGATTGCATCTTAGTATTGGGTTAGTTGACTAGCAACTAATTCCGCCCAAATCCTTCAAACCCGAGATATTTACTTGCTTTCTAAAAAAATATAAAAATACAAAAAGAATCATCCCTCATCTCTAGAACTAGTATTTAGGTTTTCTAATCCTAGCGACACTATTCCTAGCTGAACGATCAATCCCCCGGTACTTGTCACTATACTATACTACATCGATCAGGTACACTGCCTGGTGGGGGTTAAGCTTCTCGAGATCCCTCGAGAGGTAAAGCCTGGTGCAATCCCCACGCATCAATTATTAACATTTTATCAATATCTCTATGTTTTGGTTATTACAAAATATAAACTCATAGAACTAAAACTTGTGACTTAAACAAGTATTTAGTGATTAACATTTTCTCTTTACATCCAAATCACTTAAGGTATGAATAAACAAAGTGTTTATTGCATTTCATGATCAAAGGAAATTTTTCTAATCACTAGAATTTTTATAAAATGTATTAAACATTCTATATCTTTTATAAAACATTTTTGGCATTAAAAGAATATGTTTAATTCATTACAAATTTATGAATTGAAATTTTCAACCAAAAATGGCAAATCTAATCCAGAAAAATTTCTCTCACAAAATGACAAGAAAACCCAACGTTCTGGAGGGCGGCCCCCTTAATTATACTAGGCGCCCCCCTTAATCATTAAGGGGACCGCCCCCTAATTAAGGGGACCGGTCACGCTCCAGAACCGTAAATTTTCTCCCTATAAATACTGGTTCATCTCACAGAATTTTCTCACCTTTTGCACTCCTAAACTTTCTGTTCTAGATCCCCATTTCTATTCTTTTAATCCTTTGATCATAAATACATAATTCTTTGTTTCAAAGTGATTCAAACATCATCCTCTCAAGTGCAAGAGAAAAATACTTCTATCCTCCAAGACAAGAAGTATTACAACTTGTTGTGACCTCCACATCCAAGTTGTTGGTGCATCATCAAGATTATTTACATAATTCTTTGTGAAGATTGTTGTAAATATTTGATTGTAGATAGTTGTGCTAGGTATATTGATTGTGTGATTAGTTAGTTATTTGGTGTGAAGAAGAAAAGTTAAGAATTAGATTGTAGTGAAGAAGCTAGGTGTGAAGTTGTTAGTTGTGAAGAAAATTGGTGTGAAGAAGATAGGCGTGAAGTAGTTAGTTGTGAAGTAGATTTGTGTGAAGAAGTTGTGTAGAAGTTGTGATTTAGTTGTGAAGAAGTTGTGGTGTGTAAATTGGTGTGTAAGGTTTTCTCCGCCATAAGGGAGCTTGTTGATATAGTGAAGAAAACTCTCGAGTTAGGTGCTCGGGGAGTGGAGTAGGGCAAGGAAGGTGTCCTTGTAGCCGAACCACTATAAATCTCTTGTCTCGCGGTTCGATCTTTCCATCTCTCATTTATTTCTTTACTTATCATTGCTATATCTTACTTATTGATAGTTGTTTATATTGTGCAAGACTTGAGATCATATATTATCGAATCTAAAATTTAAAAACTAAGAAAACACTAAAACTATCTTTTATAACGAATTAAAAAGACGTAAAACTATTCAACCCCCCTTCTAGTTTTCCACAACTTTGATTCGACATGTAAATTTATATTATGTATCACTAATCCAAACTCATGTATCAATTGGTTATTAGTTGCTAAAATGTTAATTCGTATTAATATTATATTTTTTGTATGCTATTGCTAATATGGTTATTTATAAATGCTTTTAGTGGTTGTTTAGACTAGATCTTATTTTTACAACTTTAAGTTTGATCTCACATTAACCTTCCCCTATATATATATATATATATATATATATATATATATATATATATATATATATATATATATATATATATATATATATATATATATATATATATATGGGTAAAGGAGAGTAATCCTGCTCCCTGGTAAAATATATTAACCAAAAACATTGAAGTACAAAGGATGAGGGTGTGTCCATCATCTTAGTCCCGCAGGACACTTACGTGCAAAAACAACAAACCAAACCAACTATATAAGAATGACATGTCATTCTTATAACAAACAAATAAAAACAAACTACCTACGACGAGTATTCAAGCGAATATCAAATTGATCACAAAATGCTTGTATTTTATAAGGTAAGACCACCTGATTATCATATCCGTCATAGTAATCTTCCAAATCATCCAGAAAGCCTCCACCCGGTAATACCTCCGGCATTAAAACTTCATCATCATCCGAGTCTTCCGAACATGATAATGGAGATTTATTATCACTTGTAGAAGCATTAAGAGACATAGAAAACTGCTCCCACAAACTCCCACTCGTACTTGGATTACCAACCGAACTTGCAATATTAGTAGAAACCTTACAAGGCTTCACTTTTCCATACCTCCCTCCAACGATACAGTAATAGGGCTGTTAGAAATCTCTTTATTAGTTTGCAAATCAAAACCATCTACAACATCCTCCACGTTAGAAGGATTAGAAGCTAGATCAAGTACTTTATCCGCTTCCCTCACTTTCTCCATATTACGCTTGAGTTCATCAATACTAATGTTATCTTTAAAGTAACCATACTCGTTAACAGATTGAGATAACTCCTTAATACTCACCACAAGAGGAACAGAATTCGGTTGTTCATTAGGCTTTTCCTCATTAGTGACCTTATTAGAACTCGGCTTAGAAACAGGCCTATAAATGAAATTAGACTTAGGCTTGAACATCCTAGACCCTTGTTGAGATTTAGCTACCTTTTTTCCAGCCTTTTTGTTGTGAACTTTCTCCTTATCACTTTCATTAACATCTTCTGACCCCATATCAACTTTTCTTTTCAACACTTCATGACACGCCTCTACCTCATGACTAAAAACTTTTCAAAACGAACAACGAGGAGGCCACCATTCATACTCAACATCAATGTATTCCGTATAATGACCCTTCCCATTAGGTAGAGGAATATCAAATTCAATAAATTCCAAGTTAGCATGAACAGCAGATAACTCAATTAAACACCGTGCAAAAGAATAACGACCCCAAGGGTTAATGCACATAGCAGAAGTACCCTCATCCAATCGCATGAGTCGTCCCACTCGTTCAGCAATCTATCTAATACCGGCTTCCAAATACACCACAGCAGGTAGTCTATGAAAACGCACCCATACCGACACCTTCGTGATAACCTCCTTTTCCAATTTAGTATTAGCCACCCATTTATATAAGAAGATGGGATTTGATCGAATGAACCAAGGACCCCCTTCTAGCACCTTAAGCAAACCTTCTTATGACGAGAATTTGAAAAAGAAAAAACTACCACATAGTATAACACGTTGGAAACCAAACTTAGCCCAAGCATGCTTAACATATATATATATATATATATATATATATATATATATATATATATATATATATATATATATATATATATATATATATATATATATATATATATATATATATATATATATATATATGAGAGGGTTAATGTGAGATCAAACTTAAAGTTGTAAAAATAAGATCTAGTCTAAACAACCATTAAAACAATTTTATACATAGCCATATTAGCAATAATACACAAAAAAAATAAAGTATTAATATGAATTAACATTTTAGCAACTAATAACCAATTGATACATGAGTTTGGATTAGTGATACGCAACTATAAATTTACATGTCGAATCAAAGTGTATCACCTTAACCTGATACATTACATGTCGAATCAAAGTGTATCATTTTGGTTTTGTCAATTTAAAAAAGAAAATCATCAGAATTTTAACAATTTTAGTTGTACTCAATAAACAATTTAATTTTATTTTAACAAGAGTGTCACTTGTCATATTTTAGTTGGATCTTATTTTTACAACTTTAAGATTGATCTTATTTGATATAGATTATATATATATATATTCTTAAAAATAACAAATTACAATTTTTTTCATAAGAACATGTATTAATCCCGGCGCAATGTAAAATATTCATTATCTACCTAAACTGCATTTTGTCATTTAGTTAACAATATCTTGGTTTTTCTTACAATAACTATAGTAATTATTATCACTCATTTATATCATTTCAATTATTTAATTATAATTGAGGTAAAACCATGACACTTTAAGCAAATACGCAAACTGAAAGATAATTCCAAAAATGACCAAGTTGCCCAATTGATGGCGCTTTCTGACCTTGGATTTGAAAATTCTTATATTGACCAGTTGCAAAGGTTGCCCAACACGTGTCGCCCCACATGGGACACCACGTGTCCAGGCGTTACCCAAAATGTGACGGTGTGGAGTTTGTTAGACTCTATGGATCGTTTTGAGCACTAGGGTTAACAATAACAATGACAATATATGCAGCGGAATTAAGAGTAAATCAATAGTTATTGACAACAAGGTTTTTCCCAATCACCTCTAATTATTATTTGATCAGAATAACAACGTGTTACCTAACTGTAACAAGGATCTAAGACATCTCAGATCTTAGAGGATACGAACAACACAAACTAGTTCTATGCGTTTATAGTTTACACGCTCTAAAACACACACACACTTTTCTAGTCGACTACATTGTGAAAGACATATGAAAACTTGTACCCTATGTCTCTTTATATAGAGAGATATTAGGGTTTACAAAAGACTACGAAGGACTATATATAAAATCTTCTTTATCAAGCAAGTCCTTCTTGTTTCAATCTTCATCTTTTGTAGAATTCCAGCTTTGCATTATAGTCTCTTTGTTTCATTCTTTTATCTATTTTGTCACATCAAATCAAGAATCCCAACTGACGGAGTTGCCCAAAAATTCGCCACTTGTCGTCCCCTCGTTAAAGGTTGCGTTGGGCAACTGGTCAATATAAGAATTTTCAAATCCTTGTCAAAAAGCCCCAGCGATTGGGCAACTTGGTCATTTTTGGAATTACCCCACCTATTAATATATTAAAACTTAGTTGAACCATATCTATTTGACTTAGGTGCCGTTTGTTTTGTTGTCCGGAATGATAATTGGTGTGAATTTGATATAGGGGAGGAATAGTAATGACTATAAATTGAGGTATCAATCTCATAAATGTTGTTTCGTAGGATAATTAGATGAAGGTGTAGTATATAAATTATGTGAGGGGAAGTGGTGAACCCGGGAATCACTTTTGAATCCACACATCTTTGGTGCCTTTCATGTATAGCTATATATTTAGTATCATTCAGATTATGGATTCCAATGTTATCTAACCAAACAATTATACATGGAAATTAAAGTATTCCATGAAAATCATATATTTAGTATCATTCCGATTATGGATTCCAATGTTGTCATTTATCAACGCAAAAAATAGACATATGAAAATCATATATTTCATCTGTAGCAATCCGTAGGATGATGATACCTTGATGAGGTGCCATAATTGGACTTCAATAGGGTCACAGTTTTACTATTATTGTTGGTTGATTTAATTACACGAGTTTTTACTACATGTAAAACTCTATTGAGACATGAGATTAATCAAGAAAAGAGAGCTTTAAATTTAGATATGCACGGTGTAACCAGAGTATCTCAGTAACTGCTTCTAAATACTTTCGATGGCATCTTTATCCGCAAAATGTTCACCTAGCAAAGTTTGAACATAAAACACTTTCTAGTTGTTTTTGGGTTTTCACTTAAAACAAACAAACAAACAAACAAAAAAAGAATTCTTAGAATCGAATTATAGAGATCTTCACATCTTCAAGAGCACCAAGAACAAATTTAAATAACAAGGCCTATTGGTGTTAGTTACAATTTTGGGTGCCGTTTCACGTTCTGATTGGGTTCGAACAAGCGATGCAGAGTACTTTCAAGTTGAAAGGGACGATAGAAAATTATACAAAAACCACAAAGGTCCATTCGTGCTATTTACCCTAGAACAAACTTACCTCAACGGCAACACTATTGTCATTATACTAATTTACGCTGTCACAACAATAGAGTGATGATAGAAAACTTGCATATAAACCTCAAAATGACATATTTACCCAACTTACAATGCAGACATCATGTGAGATGAAAGAAGATTGTTCACAAACCAAAAACGTTTACGAATAAATTCAAAGCATAAAACAACAAGCATATATGAATGAGCATTCTCTTATTTATTATAAAAGATGATTTGCAACTAAAAGAGGTATAAACTAATTATCTAGACATGGGTCATTGTAATGGAGATTACATAAGTCAATCTTAGGACGCAATTCTGCATATCTTTTGAAATAACATATACAACGTCTGTTATGTTTTAATTCGTCACAGCATTTCTTGCTTGGCGGATCGTTAAGGCCAATAGGAAAGCAATCGTCAATAAGATCATCGTCGCATCCTGGTTGTGTTTGTACTTTGTCCATTAACAAAGTCACCATGACGATAAGAACAAAAACACCAAAAACCTTCATATTGAATGTGTTAAAGAATACATCTAAAACTTTGCTGTGTATATATAGACGTCAATGTGTTAAAGAATATGTTTAAAATTAATGACGATCGTAATTGAATGTTAAATGTAACGTAAATTAGTTTAGTCTAATTTATTTATTTTTTAATGCACAATTATTTCCATAAATGACACCTACAAATTCATATGAAAATTAACATTTGATATAACAAAATGCCATTCCAAATAAGAACACAGATTCTGTAAGCAATCAAATCTTTTAAATGGACAACAAAATTCTTTTTAATTTGTTATAACTTTTTAGAGTTGCGTACATCCGGGCATCCGGCCAATGTTGTCTTAAACATTGCACGGTGACCACTCTATAGCAATTCTCGTAATACATGTATACATTTTTATAAAAAAATTAATTGAAACTAAAAAATTACCCAAATACCCCTTCTTACAATTGATGAATCTTTTATATAATAAAAAAATTACATCATTTCAGAAAGTCAAAATTAAATTGATTTTGGTGGAAATTTAGTTAAGAAAAAAAATGAATAAAAATATAGGTGCCAAATTTATGGAAATAAAAACTTAAAAAAATAGGGAGTAATTAATAAAACTTTATGTATTCGAGTACCCGTGCATAGCAACGGAATTTTATAGCGGCAGATAGTTGTAGCGATAAAAAAAGTTTTTGGGTTATAAACGAAAAATAATAAAAGTTTGAGAATTTGGGGATTAAACATAATTTTTGAAACCCGGTTCGACTTGGCCGGTTCACCGGTTGAACCGATTCCGATCGAAAAAACGGGTCAAATAAAATCGGTATTTATATTTTCGAAACCTGGTTAAACCCGAAAATTGATTTTGTATATTTTTCTAGAAAATTGTGGTGTAAGCTTTGACTAATTAGTATATACCTTAAATACATTTTAATTTAAAATTATTTTATAAGTTTCCTTAGATAAATCATAAGTAGATGACTGAACTTTTAAAGTTTGACCATGACTGAATTTTTTCACTTTTCAAGATTGACATTTTTATTCTATAGATAGTATATATAGATACAAGGTTTCAATAATCTTTTTTAATTTTTATTATTATACAAAAGGCCAAAGACATTTTGGTATTATCCTAGTGTTCTTATCTATACTATTTATAAATAGTAAATGGTCAAAAAGTCAAGAAGTGAAAAGTGAAAAACTTAGATTAATGTTTTGTCTAGATTACCTTTAATTAATGCATTTAACACTTCTTAATACCTCTCATTTAAAACTTAATCAAAACTTAAATGAAAACATAGAAACTTACATTACACATTCAATTTTTTTGTCAACTTAAAAACATAAAAAGTTAAATGAATAATTAATAAATGAAAACATAAAAATGCAATGTTTTGAAAACCGGGTTCGAAATCGACCGTCGAGTCACCGGGCACCGGTTTGACCGGTTGGACCGTCGGGTCAACCCGGTTTTCAATTTATTATTATTTTATTTTTTTGACCGGGTCAACCGGTTCGACCGCCGGGTCAACTGGTTCGACCACCGGGTCAACCCGGGTTTTTATTAAATTTATTTGAAAAAATGAAACCTAACCGGGTTTCGATAACCGGGTTGACCCGGGTCACTCAAAACCCGGCGGGTAACACCGGTTAACCCGGTTTTAGAAACCCGGGTTGTTTTGACCCGTTTTTTCGGCCGGAACCTGTCGAACCGGTTAACCCGACCGGGCCGACCTGGGTTTCAAAACCTTGTAAAAATGTAAAATTGTTTTGTCAGCTTAAGAATGAATACACACGTATATAAAAATAAACTTTTAAATACTAGATGAGTAGCCGTACATAAAAATGGAATTTTATAGCGGCAGATAGTTATAGTGATATTTTGCTTACACAAAACGTTACGCAAACCACTTAACCAAAATAGCATCATAATTAAATGCCGCTATAAAATCCTGTTGCTATGCACGGATACTCGTCTAGTGCTTTAAATATTAGTTGTGTTTTAAATTTTCGGAATATGAGGTTCCATTAATTTTTTATTTTATTTTTTTTTTTTTTGAAAAAGGCAATTTGCATTAAAAGAAAAACAAGGAGTATGTACAGCATAAAATTTCTAATGCATTTTAAATTGTCCAGTAAGTTGTGAGTGTCAATCTAAATCGTAAATAGTTGCATAACAAATGCTAGGCGAATGACAATATTAATAAATATTATCGCATGATTAAACATTAATTAACGTATGCTCAAAGTGAGATTGTTCATGTCATACTTGTACTAATCTCTTTCAAGTTACTAATGAATTGTTTATGTATAGTTAGGTTTCACATCTTTGTCGGGGCCTTCTTTATAGTTGTGGCACAGGGCCACCTAAATCAATGAGACGGACCTGTGTATCAACCAGTCTTTTGACGATACAATAGTTTGATGGAATTTCATCAGTTTGTTTAATTTTGTATGACAAAAACATCACCTTTAGTTAAAACATGATCAACCAAGTCGTAGTACGTTTACAAAGTATAAACTTGTATGAAATATACAAAATAACACTTGCTAGAACTTACGTTTAAATAGTAGGAAACACTAATAAATTAAACAATTAGATAATAATTCGTGTACTAAACAGCTCACAATTTCCTTATTAATATGATTTGTGAAAAAGAAGAATTTTGATATTTAATACTTTCCAAAAAATTATCCTATCTATATTATATAAACACCATAATTCTCACTTTCAATTTGCAATAATTTAGTTACATATATACAGCTGATGTATCACTCTCTCATCGAATGATCAGGCTGATGTTTGTTTATATATACAGCTTGCTCACGTCTATATGTTACTTGCTTAAATATATATATATATATATATATATATATATATATATATATATATATATATATATATATATATATATATATATATATACAGCTGATGTATCACGCTCTCATCAAATTCGTACTTTATGTTTATTGTTTCAACTTGGTAATTGGTATTTCATACTTTTGTTTGTTTATATATACAGCTTCATCCCGCTCTCAATTCCGCTCCCCATCCTAATCCGTTTTACAATTTGTCATCTCAGATGATGATGACGAAGACATGATAACGGCAACTATTGAGAATCAAGTTTTGGTAATTGGACGGAAAAAGATTTATAGTTTAATTGATGAAAGTGAAGCCGATGAAGATTAGAATTAAAGCACATTGATACCTTTTTTTTTTTTTTTTTTTTTTTTTTTTTTTTTTTTTTTAACATCTTGCTTTAACAAGAAATATAAATTATAAATAAACCATGAATTATATATTTTTATGATATTGTTACTATAAATCTATATGTTATATGTTGTTAACATCTATTAATGGCTTGGTTTCCTCCTCATCTTGATATCACAGCCTTTTGTTCTTGTTTGTGCTATTTAACATTAAGTGTTAGTCGTTTGCTTCTTGTTTGTGCTATCTCACATTTATACGTTATCTTGCTTCTTATTTGTGCTATCTCACATTATGTAAATTAGTTACATGCAAACTTTACGATAAGATGTCATAGCCTTTCAATTCCTTCTTACTTTGATATACCCTTGTATCGAACTCTGACGTACACCCATTATGAGCAACATAAAAACGGTACCTATTATTTTGGCAAAAAAAGAACTACAATTGCTTCTTCAAAAAACTGATGAATATGTCATAAAGACGTTAAGAATAAAGATACCCATTGATTGATTATAAAAGAAATTAAAATATGTCATAAAGACGTTAAAAAGAAATGACCAAAGGTTGTGGCATATAATTGTTTACCATATTACATATTATTACGTATGTCAAGATGCACCACACAAGATTTAAACCACATATTATTAAGTTTCTCATTTGTAAAATTGTTGTCCCAACAAAATGCAAGTAAATCTTTTATCATTTGTAGAATTATTGTGAAAATATATACTTATAAAGCAAATTTAACTTTTTGTGAAACTTGAAAATGCATAAAAAATAGTAAAGCCTTAAAATGGAAACAAAAAAATGAAAAGCCTTTCAAAAATAAAAATGGAAACTAATAAATGAAAAATTATAAGCACGCGTTTTAAAAATGAGAACTTAGACAAAGAGTGTTTTACAAATATCCAAAAATCACTAACAGTCTAACACATACACAATTCCATTGTTTTATACTAGACGAGTACCCGTGCATAGCAACGGGATTTTATAGCATATAGTTTTAGTGATAATTTTTTTTATGAGTTATAAACGAAAAATAGTAAAAGTTTGATAATTTAGAGATTAAACATAATGTTTTGAAACTCAGTTTGACCCGGGTGGTTCAACCGGTTGAACCGTTCCGGTCGAAAAATGAGTCACTTTAAACCGGGTCATCCCAATGGGTTAGGTCAAAAAAACGTGTCAAATTATACCGGGTCAACCCGTCGAGTTTGAAGCGTCTCAGGTCAACCCGGTTTTCAATGTATTTATACTACCTATAATAGAAAAATAGTCAAAAGTGAAATGTTGAGCTTTCAAGTGAAATGTTGAGTTTTCAACAATGTTCAAATGAGAGATAAAGTGAAATGTAATTAATACTCTTATTAAACACCCCAATACTTAAAAATACAATTATTTATTCACATTGTACAACCAAATTAAAGCATATCTACCAATTAATACAATCAATTCAAACACAAATCGGGTTGGCCCGGTTTAATTTGACCCGTTTTCGACCCAACCTAGCAAGTTGACCCAGTTTAAATCGACCCATTTTTCGACCAGAACGGTTCAACCGGTTGAACCACCCTGGTCGAACCGGGTTTCAAAACATCATCATTACTTAAAAGTATAATGATTTATTTACATTGTACAACCAATTAAAGACATATCTGCCAAATTAAATACAACCAATTAAAACACAAACCGGGTTGACCCGGGACGCTTCAAACCCGTTTTTCGACCGGAACGGTTCAACCAATTGAACCACCCGGGTCGAACTGGGTTTCAAAACATTATGTTTAATTCTCAAATCTTAAAACTTTTATTATTTTTCGCTTATAACCTATAAAATTTTTTTTATCAATAAACTATCTGTCGCTATAAAATCCCGTTGCTATATATTACTTTGAGATACAGATACGAATACATCTAAAACTTTGCTGTGTATATATAGACGTCAATGTGTTAAAGAATATGTTTAAAATTAATGACGATCGTAATTGAATGTTAAATGTAACGTAAATTAGTTTAGTCTAATCTATTTATTTTTTAATGCACAATTATTTCCATAAATGACACCTACAAATTCATATGAAAATTAACATTTGATATAACAAAATGCCATTCCAAATAAGAACACAGATTCTGTAAGCAATCAAATCTTTTAAATGGACAACAAAATTCTTTTTAATTTGTTATAACTTTTTAGAGTTGCGTACATCCGGGCATCCGGCCAATTTTTTACACTCTGTTCTCGAGTTCTTATTTGGAGAGAAGAGAAGAGAAGTGGAGAGGAAACTGAAAAAAAAATCACATTCCCGAGTTTTTTTTGGAGAGAAGAGAAGAGAAGAGGAGAGGAAATTATGCCAAAACTTCTCTCCTAATCTTCTTCCCAAATTGGGATAATTTGGAGAGAAGGTGGTTTTAAAGCCATTTTTTCTTACATGCCTTTTCTTTTCTCTCCAACTAGGGAACACAAAATTAAAAATCATTTTTTTTTTGCCTCTCCTCTTCTTTTCTCTCTTGTTTCATCTCTTCATTTCTCTTCTTTCCATTTTATACTCGGGAACAAAGTGATGTGTCTTAAACATTGCACGGTGACCACTCTATAGCAATTCTCGTAATACATGTATACATTTTTATAAAAAAATTAATTGAAACTAAAAAATTACCCAAATACCCCTTCTTACAATTGATGAATCTTTTATATAATAAAAGAATTACATCATTTCAGAAAGTCAAAATTAAATTGATTTTGGTCAAACTTAATAAATTTGATGGAGAAATTTAGTTAAGAAAAAAATGAATAAAAATATAGGTGTCAAATTTATGGAAATAAAAACTTAAAAAAAGAGGGAGTGATTAATAAAACTTTGGTGGTTGAATTTTAAATAAATTATATAGAGCTAAGTGTAAAATTACAAGTTTTCATGTTTTTAATAACTTTAGAAAAAAAAACAAATAACACCTTACACTTTATACCCTTTATACTTTATAATATTAACTTTGTTTAAAATTACATGAGTATTAGTATTAGTTTTTAGACTTTCATACATTAAAATTACAAAATTTGATAAATATGCGAATTAGTTTTAGTATTGTTAGTTTTAGACTTTCATCTATTAGAATATTTTTTTAAGAGAAATGCTAACAACAGCCCTAAGGGTTATTGTTAACCACAAACTCCACCTTTTTTGTTTCAAAATAATGCTAAAATTAAGACATAAGTAAAACATTTGCCACCTTTTCGCTTATACAACCAATAAATGAAATGAATTACAAACGTGTTTGAGAAATAATAGGAGGTGATAACAAATTCATGATGATTTTGTTTGGACAATGCATAATTTTTTGAATAAAATGTGAAAAGTTTGTTGTTAATGACAACCCTAATGGTTGTTGTTAGCAAACCAATTTTTTTAAATAAGGACTCATGTTATTCTATTTAAAAGTTTAATTTATGCGTACACGGGTTTGAGTATTAAATACAGCTAAATTATTAGTAATGGCAATATAAATATCAAATGGTAAGTATGAGTTACTGTGATATTAAAATAAATATACGCGATTCTACTTATAACAACGACTCATGAAATTGTTATTTAAAATTTATATATGAATATCCATAAAAATATATTAAAAACTTTACGGAGCATATTTTAACTTCATTAACGCGCATTATGTGCTACTAAACTCGCACATTTTGTAAAACATGATATCAATAGTTAAAGTTAAACAATAACATCAACATCAACCTCAATATGTCTGTTAGTTAAAAACATTATACAAAGCTAATTTACTCATTTTGACAAGTGATATGCTTTAATCGGCTGCACCTTCTATTTTTTATTACTTTAGAAGAAAGTGTATTGTGCGTGTTGTTAAGTCTGAAAGAAATAAAGAAAAAAAGTGTACATTTTGTGTCAATAGTTTGAGTATTAGCTGATTGATGTTTCTTTCAGGTTGTTTTATATACCAGTTGGTCCTTATGCGTTATTTATTCAAACTTAACACATTAAGAGATTGGGAATACAAATTCATCACCAAGTATGCTAAAGTAGGAACCATAAAAACCCCCGAAACTACACCTGATGCATCAACAACGGATTTACTTTGAAGATTACTTAGAACATATATTTGATATAATAATTTGCTTATATGGTATATGTGTTTATTAAATTTTAAAATCAGGTTGTCTCTTGATTTTTCATATACTTAAACGGCTAACTCACATAATCCCAAGTTAACGTTATATAAATGCCTTTGTCTCAGGCACTGATATGTGTTGCATTAACCTTATTCCAAAGTTGCAACAAAAAAATAAATGTCACAAGTATTTGATGAGTTAATTGCTTTTGAATTTGTTGTAATATAGGATAATGATGATCTAGAAAGAGATGTAACAAAAAAATAAATGTCACAAGTATTTGATGAGTTGATGAGTCACTTGAAAATCTGCTGCGAAAAGAATGAGCCGGTTTACTAAAGTAGGACTTGTTTAAGTTATTGGAGTTTGGAACTATTATTTTCTACTAATTATAATATTTTTAAAGGGTTTTGAGACCGTCTTAATAGTTAGATTCGTGGTGATTAGGATTGTTTGAATGGCTGCCTTAATAGTTATTAAAGGGTTTTTGTGACTGTTTTAATTTCAGAATTCAAGGTGTTTGGGACTGTTTTTAATAGCTGAATTGATAGGTGCATGAAACTGACTTGATAGCTGAATTCAAGGGTGTTTGAGACTATTTCAATTGCTAATTTTAGGGGTGTTTGAAACTTTAATAATAGCCGAATACAAGGATGTTGCGACTATTTTTAATAGATGTAAAGTTCAAAACATTTTAAGACAATATATTCAGTATTAAATACATGTTGGGATCAAAGTTTTACTATTTTATCAAGTCTCGGTCATTTGTAATAATAGGTTGCTTAAGTTACTACTTACTTTCATTTATGTAATGTTATAAGTTTACTAGGCTTAAGATATTAAGTCCATGGGCTTCTAGCCCACACGAAATCCATGTAAGGGGAGGACTAGGAGTGTTGCCCTAGCTCCTCACCTATATATATACTAGTCTTAGGCCATTGTAAAACTTGGTTGTTTATTTCAAATCATAAGGAAACTCTTGCAATTACATTTCTCTCATTCAAATATTCATCCCATCCTTATATCTATCTCATTCTTGTTTGTGTGAAATCAATATGGTGACCTAACAAGTGGTATCATTCGCCATATGAAGGTGTAGTTTTGTTATTTTCATTGAATTCCATCTTAAACTTGTTTTTCAAATCGATTTTTGTTAAAATTTTTGTACTTTCTTGTTTGTTTCTTGGTTTTTAGCACATCTTTGCTTACAAACTTGTTCTACAAATCAAAACAAACAAAATGTTTCAAACTTTTGTCACAAAAATCGATTTAGGATTGTTGTACTATTTTTCGAAATCTTTTGTAGTTTTTGAAAAAGTTTATTAAGTTTTCAACTTTCTTAAAGATCTTATCATTTTATACATAGAAGTACAAGAATCTTTTAATAAAAACGTGTTTTTGGCAAGCTTTCTTTGAAAACAAAAATCTGCCCAACTTCGGAGATCCCTCATTGCCTTAGTTTCGAGATCGTGTGATTTTGCTTTCTTTCGACTTACGGATCGTGACCTCAATCTTTTCTCTCTTGTATAAGAAAGAAAAGTACTTCGACTTTTGGATAAATTTCGAAATTGGACAATTTCGAAATTTGGAATTGTGACTTTGTGTTTTTCGAAAATACTTCATATTTTCGAAATCACATCTTTTCGAAATTTTTTCATAGTTTCGAAAACTCACAACCTTCACTAAGTTTCGCGAAAACTTGAAGCCACTAAGTTTGCAACTTAAAGTTTCGAGATCCTTAATTTCGCAACTTTCAGTTTTTGCAATCCCAACAGTTTCGAGATTCTCCAAAACCTCGCAATCACCAATTTCGCAATCACTGAAAGTGAAAAGTTTCGCAATCCCCTAAGTTACAAGTTTCGCAATCACATAATAGAGCAAAGTTTTCGAGATTTGGCAAATCTATACCTTCTACAAGATCCATCTTTTCACACAAAGTGTTTCATAATGTCTCAACCACCGTACTACAACTTCAACAATCCTCAGCAACATCAGTATCAACAGTATCATCAGCAACAGCCACAGTATCAACAATCACCACAATATTATCATCAACCGGTTTACTCACAACAACATAACTTCATGCAACAAATGATTCCGATACAACAATCTTATCCGATGTCACAACAACAAAGCCAACTTCCACCAAAACCTACTCACTGGTTTGATAGGATGTGTGAAGTCATTTCAACTCAACAATCCAGACACGAAGCAGGCTCTCCTGACACCCCACCAATGCTAACACCGGGTAATTATGTTCAATGGGCAAGTCGATTCTTAAGGTTTATTGAACTCAAAAAACCAAATGGTAAGTACATGAAACAAGTTATCCTTGAAGGACCATTTCCTTGGCCTGTTAACTACGTTGGCGGTGACCCACAGGCTAATCCTCCAGTAGCTCCAACTGCTGTGCGTGTTCCTGAGACTCAACTTACTACTGAACAAAATCACCATCGTGAAGTAGATGAGTATGCTATGTCTTACATACTTTAAGGGATACCAAATATCATATTCAGAAGTGTTGATGCTCAAACAACTGCAAAAGCTATGTGGGAACACGTTCATCTATTGAAGCAAGGCACACAACTGAACAAGGAAGACATAGAATCTAAACTTTACTTGGAATATACTAATATCATGATCGAACCAGGGGAATCTCTTGAGTCTTACTTTCATCGTTTCACTAATGTCGTCAATGATTTAGAGAGACATGATATAACTCTTCCAAGAATCGCTGTCAATACAAAGTTTGTTAGTAGTCTGGGTCCTGAGTGGCAAAAGTATGTGACATTTGTGAGACAAGCTAAGAATCTTCACAGGGATCCATATGGTTTGTTGTACGACTATCTCAAGCATTATGAGTCTGAAGTTGAAAAAGACAAACTTGCCCGAGGAGGATACATATCACCACCTACTTCTAATCCCCTTGCACTCGTTGCTCAAACTCCTGCTTCACATCCTCCGATGTCTAATCATGCTTATGATCAGGAACAGAATTATTTCAGTCACCAGCAACCTCCTACTTCTCAACACGCTTCTACTCAACTTGCTCCTTATGACAACAATGATAGCATGTATTACTCTAATCAGATTGAAGATGATGATGATGACGTCAATACGTTGAATCAAGGACTTGCTCTTGTTGCTCGTGCTTTTAGCAAATTCTCTAACAAAACCAACAACCGTCTTCGTTCTTCGTCAAATACAAGAAACCAAGCTGTCATTCAAGATGGTCGAGTTGAGATTCAAAATCGTAATTCAGGACGTTCAGGTGGGTATACTGGAAATTCTGGATATGGACAAAGAGTCAACAACAATGGGGGATTCAGAAACAATCCAGGTGCTCCTCAGCGAAGTAATGACAATGCTGCTAGTAACAACACAGTCTCTGGGAATGCGATATGGTGCTACAACGGCAACGAAAAAGGTCATATTGCAACTGCATGCCCTCACCCAAGAAAAGGTAGTCAGTTTCACAAGCAGGCATTACTTATGGCTCTCAAAGATGAAAAGGAAGGAACTTTCAATGCTCATGAGAACAGTTTCTTTGCTAATGCTTACAACGATGATGAAATGGAAGACCTTGAAGCCAATGCAGCTGTGATGCTTATGGCCAACATGCAGGAACATCAGTTGAATGATTCAGGCCCAGTGTTCTCCACTGATGGCTTGTCTCAGGTAAATGACCTAACCACAAGCTCCATACTATTTAATGCATCACCCTCTGTTTCTGAATCAGATCAGGCGCAAGTTGTTCCTTCTGAATCATTTTTCTCTCCTCAATAGGATGAACAATTAGACACAGTCGTTATATTTGATGATGACACTGTCGTTTCATTTGATGATCCTATTGAGCAAGACGAAAATGACCTTAGTGAACAACATGAACCTCCTTCTGATCCAGCTCCTGACTGTACAGTTACGGCCAAAACACTTAATGATCAACTTCTTTCTAATCACATAACGGACGAGCAAACTGCAGTTTTGAAAGAAAATGCCAATTTGAAAAAGGACATTGAATGTTATAAAAAGCAACTTTCAAACTTTCAATATGTCGTTCATCGTGAACAAAGCTTTGAAAAGTCATTTCAAGAATCATATGTCAAAGAACAAAATCTTCAAAAGCAAATTTATGACATTGTTGAGTCAAACGGTAAATTGGTTTCCAAACTGGAAAATGAAAAACATGATCTTCAAAAACAAGTTGTTCAACTCCAACAGGAACTTTCAAAAACACAAAAAGAGGTGATAACTTGCAAACAGGAATTTTATGAACATAAAGTGCAAAAACGAGAAAAAGAAAATTCTTTACTTGATGATAATATCGCTCTCGAAAGTCAAATTAAAGCTTTTCAAAACATCGTTTATAAATATGGGGAATCTGTAACGACAATTCAAAATTTTTCTTTAAAACCAAGACCAGGTAAAGGTTTTAGCCTCGGCGATTACAGATCCTCTTTTCTTCGCACTGTTTTCAAAACAAATCCTAAGCTGTACATTATGGACCAATTGATGGATAATAATGTTGTGCGTGTTATTGTACATAATACTGAGGAAGAATACGAACTTGAAGAGAAGAGTCGATCAAAAATGAGTCAAGTTGAATATTGCAAACCATATGATTACTCAAAAGCTCCTCACATTTCAAAATCTTTTGTTCCATCAAGAGAAATACCTGAGAAATCATGGTATGTTACTGAGTCTTATGTTTCATCTACCGATGGAGCTCCTGTCAAACCCGTGGCACAAGTAAATGGTCCATTACCTTCTTTTGGTCATGTGACACCATTACCTACACGCTGTAAAGTTTTAGACTATTTTCAAACATTCATGAAAGGCATCGATAATTTGGAAAACGTCATTGAACAACATTCGGATATTAAAATTCATACTTTTCAATCAGCTTACGAGCGGGAAAAGCGAGACATTTTTCAAAAACAAATTCTGCCTTTAGTTCATAATTTACGTTATTGTGCTACTCGTTGGGAACAGGAACTCCAAAAAGAAGTTAAAGATATGAAAGAAATTTTCGCTCTTAATGAAAATGCAATTTTGGTTCAACAAAGCAAAAACCGATTTTAGAAAGCAGATTCTGATCGACTGTTGGAACAACTTCTTCAGGCTGATTTTCATAGTTCTCTCATGAATGAACTCCATTTTTCCAGCAATGCTAAATTATTTGCTGAGTACTGTGCTGAACTTGTTTCGTTGAGGTCACAAAATGAATCATTCAAACATCAAAATGAAACATTGCGTCAAAACAGTGATGATGTGATAAACAAACTTTCAAACAAAATTTGTCAACTTAAACAAAAGATTGATTGGTGTCAAGCTCAAAGTATTGAAACTGAATTGCAACTATGTACCAAGATTGAGTCTCGTAAAAACAAATGTCGTCTACGTAAAAATGAAATTGCGGAGTTAAAAAATGAAATTGCGGAGTTAAAAATTGAAAACGCCGAATGGCAACAAAACCGCGATGACATTCGTTATTGCAATGGTTTACTTGAGTCTGATATTCAGGACAAAAAACACATCATCATTGATTTGAAAGAGAAAATTAAGCTACTTCAAAAAGGAAAGTTCATTGACACCACTGTGATTGCACCAGGAATGTTTCAAATAGACATAACAGATAAGGGTAAGCATGCTAAGAGTTCTAATGTTAGCTCTTCCACTTCCACAGGTCTAGTTTCCCCTAAGAGCGTTAGAAGCCCAAAGCCAAAAAGCGTTAAGAAGACTAAAAAGACTAGGCTTTCGCAACGTAAGAGTGGAACACTAGAAGTGCAAGAAGTAGAAGCTCACCTTAGGAACTCGAATAAAACTCATGTTGCATCTGATTTAGATTCTAATGTGGCAGATTGTAATCCAAATCTTAATGTAACGAATGCTGAACCTTCTAATGTTTTGAATATTAATGCATCTTGTGTGTTTTGTCGTAAAAGTGTGTTATCTGGTGATCATACCAAATGTGTAGCTAATCATCTCTTACACAGTAAAAAGAAACGTAGATCCGGCTCTTCTTCTAGGTCCACTAATGCCTCTAAGTCTACCTTAAGAAAAACGCCTACGACAGTTTCAAATAATGTTGTAGTCAACCCAAAAGCAGCAATCAACAATTCTAGGAACACGCCAAAAGCTAGTGCATTCACTAAGAACAAAGCAAAAACTAGTTGAAACTGGCAACGTTGGTTACAATACAAACCAAATTTTAAATGGATTCCTAAATTGTTAAATATTTGTGTTTCTAACCAACAGGAACCCACAATTTCCTCGGGTTCCACCCTTACTTCTGTTCCATCTCTGTCATCTTATTTTGATGCAGGTGGTTCAGATCGTTCTCTGAATTTTTGATAGCGGTTGTACCCGACATATGACAGGCAATCTCAAACTGTTAAAAAACTTTGTCTCAAAGTTTATTGGAACTGTCAGATTCGGGAATGATCAATACGCTTTAATCATGGGTTACGGAGACTACATGCATGGGAACATTGAAATTAGCAGAGTTTATTATGTTGAAGGCTTGGGTCACAACCTCTTTTCAGTTGGTCAATTTTGTGATGGAGATTTAGAAGTAGCATTTCGCGAGAAAACCTGTTTTGTTCGTGATCTACAAGGCAATGATTTAATGTCTGGCAAACGTGGCACTAACCTTTATACAATTTCAATATCTGACATGATCGCTTCATCTCCAATCTGTCTTCTATCCAAAGCTGAAACGACTAAATCTTGGTTATGGCACAAACGCCTTTCTCATTTGAATTTCAAAACGATGACTGATCTCGCTCATCACAAATTAGTCGAAGGCTTTCCCAAATTCCGTTACGCCAAAGATCATCTCTGTCCAGCCTGTGAACAAGGAAAAAGTACTCGTGCTCATTTTCCCTCAAAACCTGAACACAGTACTAATCATGTTTTACAATTGCTTCATATGGATTTGTGTGGTCCGATGCATGTTCAAACTATCAACGGTAAACGCTACATCTTAGTAATTGTTGATGATTACTCTCGCTGGACTTGGGTTTATTTTCTTCGAAGTAAAGATCAAGCTCCTCAAATGATCATCACCTTTCTCACAAAAATACAAGTTCAGCTTCGCAATACAGTCAGAATTGTTCGAACTGACAATGGCACAGAATTTAAGAATCAGACTCTACGGTCGTATTTTGAGAAAGTGAGAATTGAACATCAAACATCTATTCCACGCACACCCGAACAGAATGGAGTAGTCGAAAGACACAACAGAACATTAGTGGAAGCTGCTCGAACGATGTTAATAAATGCTCAATTACCAGATTACTTATGGGCAGAAGCTGTTTCAACCGCCTGTTACACTCAAAACCGTTGCATGATCACAAAACGCTACAACAAAACCCCATATCAGATTGTTCACAAAAGGAAACCAAACATCAGTCACTTTCATGTATTCGGTACTTTATGCTACCCAGTCAATGATCGTGATGATCTAGGTAAACTTAAAGCAAAGGCTGACATTGAAATATTCATAGGATACTGTGAAAATTCAAAAGGCTATCGGATATGGAATCGTCGTACTCGGGAAATTCAAGAAACTATTCATGCTAATTTCGATGAACTCACTCAAATGGCTTCTGAGCAAAACGGCTTAGGACCCGCAACCAACCGTCTTAACTTTCCGGTTTCTTCGGCTAAACCATTGTCACTTTCTCGTAAAGAAGTGGAAACCTTGTTTGCTCCATTGTTTGATGATACGCCTGTTAACCGTCCAACTGAGGACACACCAAATTCCGCTGCACATCTTGATCAACATCAAGCACCTGATACACCTCAACAAACAACAACTTCTGTTGGAAGAGACGGTCCTCCAGTCATATCACCTACAACAACAGAACAAACCGGGTCCAACTCACGACAATCAGCTGGAGATTCCATACCTTTATCAGTTCCACAAACCGCAGAGCATGACCCAGAACCATTCATCAACCCATTTGCAAATGCTCAACCTGTCCCCGACATTGCTGAGTCATCTACACGTAATTTGGGTCTTGCTCACTTGCGAGATACTTATCAACTTCATCCTTCGACACACAAATGGACTAGAGATCACCCTTTAGTTCAAATTATTGGCCATCCAGATGCACCTATCATGACAAGACAACGCCTTCACACAGACGGTGAAACTTGCATTTATGCACTCACAGTTTGTGAAACCGTACCCAAAAATGTCAAAGAAGCAATGACTTATGAAAACTGGATTGAGTCTATGCAAGAAGAATTTGAAACCTTTCAAAGATTAGAAGTATGGGAATTGGTTGAAAAACCTGAAGGCATCATCGTCATTGGTTTAAAATGGATCTGGAAAAACAAACTGGATACAGAAGGCACAGTCATACGCAACAAATCACGCTTGGTAGCAAAAGGTTATTCTCAAGAAAAAGGTATCGATTTTGAAGAATCATTTGCTCCTGTGGCTAGACTTGAAGCTGTACGGATATTCTTAGCATTTGCTGCTCATCGGAATATGATTGTTTACCAAATGGACGTGAAAACGGCTTTTCTGAAAGGTCAACTACGAGAAGTGGTTTATGCCAGTCAACCTGAAGGATTCGTTGATCCAGAACGTCCCAATCATGTCTACAAGCTTAAGAAGTCTCTCTACGGTCATAAGCAATCCCCTAGGGCGTGGTATGACAAGCTTTCTAAATTCCTATTGGCTAATTGATGAGGCAAAAAATGAACCACTTTTAGGGGGTCATTTAAGCCCGGAATTGAAATTATTTGATCAAATATTGCCCTAAATCGTTCCTTTTGTGATTTTAAGTACATTGGGAGTGAAATCTGGAAAAGGAAGCAATTCGGACGTTTTTGGCGCATAAAAGTGAAGAAAACGCCAAAGTCTTAATTTTCCTTGCTGGGAACAGTAGGTGACGGCGTCAAGAAGGAATTCCTGATGGCGTCAAGAGTAATTTTTATGACGATCCAGTACAGATTTGACGGCGTCACGAAGTAGGGCGTCAAGAGTAAAATGCATGACGGCCTGGAAAATGCTAACACATGACGGCGTCAAAAGTAGATCAAGGCAGTCCGAGAAATATTTTGGCGGCGAGGTGACGGCGTCACAACATTTGTCTTGACGCCGTCAGACCCTATTTCCTATATATATTTTTCTAATTTTCACACATTAAAAAAGAGAAGTTTTGGAGAAACCCTAGTACGAACTTGGTACGAATTTTACAGGTTTTTCAAGGGTTCTAAACCCTTGATACCTTTCATGTGTAATTGAGATAAGTATTCTTTTAATTCAATCAATATGTCTATGTGTTGGTTGTCTATATCTTGTTCTTGTCTTAATTCCATCATGCTAGGCTAGATCTATCTTGTGTTTGCTTGGATCTAATGAAACCTAGATGTTAATTATGTGTTGATTACTTGTTTATAATTGTTTTGGATGAATGAATTCGATGTTAGGCTTAAGAAAACTGGCAGATCTCTAAAAGGTAACATGCTTGAACGTCTTAGGAAACATGAACTGATGTGCACTAGGTTTTATTGGTTGTATTTAATGCATGAGCCACTGTTTATAATCCCTATGGTTGTGCTGGGCATGGCATAGGAGGAGATAAGAGCTCATAGGATTGGGGAGTTAAGTGCGCCACCCCATGAATGGTATTAAGGAATACAATCCGTCATCCATGCAACTATAACAAGTAATTAACGTGTAAAAGATGTCTAGGGAGTAGTGAAATCAAAGTAAACACATTTTCTCCACTTATTGCTCACAACCTTAGTATAATTTAGTTTATTTTTATTTCTAGTATTTTATTTTGATTGCATCTTTAGTATTGGGTTAGTTGACTAGCAACTAATTCCGCCCAAATCCTTCAAACCCGAGATTTTTACTTGCTTTCAAAAAAATATAAAAATACAAAAATAATCATCCCTAACCTTTAGAACTAGTATTTAGGTTTTCTAATCCTAGCGACACTATTCCTAGTTGAACGATCAATCCCCCGGTACTTGTCACTATATTATACTACAACGATCAGGTACACTACCTGGTGGGGGTTGTAAGCTTCTCAGGATCCCTTGAGAGGTAAAGCATGGTGCGATTCCCACGTATCAAGTTTTTGGCACCGCAGCCCGGGGAATAGTTATTGTCTAGGTTAGAATTTCTTTTTATTAGGTATACTTGCTAGATTCCTTTCTAGTAAGATTTTATTTTTTATTTTTAGGTTTTCTTTAGTCTATCTTTTTCTTTGTGTGATTGTTCGTAATTTCCATTGACTCTTCCGTTCACCATTATGGAGTACGCGAATCCACCATACCACCAACCACAAAGTCCATTCTACCCTATTGACATCTCGAATTTCAAACAATATCGAGATGAACCCGTATATGATGCATGGACTCGTTTTAGAAATTTACTCCAAAAATTCCCTCATCATAGTTTCGCTTTAGCATTCCTAACCCGAACCTTTTACTATCGTGTTGGCCAATATGACCAAATGCGCATTGAGGATTTTGCCAATGGGGACTTTAGGGAATTAAGTACTGAAGAAGCATGGGATACCATAGAATATTGTGCCTAATATTATTATAGGGTAGACAACCCAACAAACGTTAGTACAAGTCAATTGAATATAAATTTTCAGGATCATGAAACAAGTTTGTTTGGGGATGAATATATTAGTGTTGAGATACCTAAGTGGTTGTCATGTAATGCCATAGTACAAGCTGAACACATAGGTGACCTTGATGTGATGGAGGATTTAGCCGAACATGATCACATTGATCAAAAAGACCTAGGTCCTATGATCGATGATGATGAATCTCAAGAAACATATGATGAATCTTTTGGGCAATATGTATATAGCAGTCAGAATATTGAGGATGATCCATATGATTCGGACATAGAAGTTGAGATGCCTAAAGAAGTACGTGAGATACTTGGGAAAATGTTAGGGTTGGATTATAATGAAACACATGTTGAGGATATAGGTGATCTTGATAAGATGTATGATAAAGTAGAAAATCTAAGCTCACCAAATACTTCACAAGTCCTACCATCATTTGAGGCACACATACCACCAGTGGCTTACCCGGAAGAAGTAGAAGAGACTATAGGAACCCCAATAGAGGTAGAACCCTTGGATCAAACACAACTAGAGGATATAGGTTTGAATACTTATAATGATAACCTTACTCTTAGTTCTATGGAAGTTCCTAGTTTTGATGAACCGGAGCCTCAACCAAAAATGTTACCTAATCTTCCATCCTTGGATGTGAATTTAGGAATTGAGATAGGTTCCGATCCACCCATCGAACCATATAGTCCAGGTAGTCTTAGGATAAAGGTAGTGGACTCTAAGCCTTATAGAGAGGAAGCCAATATAGGAGTGGAACATGACCTTACATACTTACATCACCCATTCATGATTGATCATAAGAAACATTATGGGTTTAAACCAGGTTTATTAGGTCAAGATGGATTCCCAACTAGGAGTCTCTCGAAGTTGCTAGAAGATGATCCCTTTCTAAGAGAAAATCTTAATCCGCCCACTAACCCAATTGAATTAGGTAAGGTTATGATGATAGGAGCACAACCCTTTGAGCATATAATTCACCCACCACACTTTACTCACGTGGCATATTTCCACCCTAAGGGTGTGTATCGCTACTATCACCTGCACTTAATCCTAAGTGTAGGGAAAACCTCACCTTTATCCATGAAATAAGGGTAGAGTCAGGCTCGTGACTCGAATAAAAATAAGCGCTTATTGGGAGGCAACCCAAGCTTTATTTATTTGTTTGTTTGTTTGTTTGTTTGTTTGATTTTATTTGTTTCCGTATGCATGCTTTATTTTTATTGTTGATTGATCATGTTTCTGAATTAAATAGTGGAAATACTTTACTTTGTTGTTTTGACCTAGTCTTAACTCCACCTAAAAGTATTTTTGCAAAAGATAAGTGTAATGGGAAACCCCAAATATGTTTTTAAGAAACAAACCGATCATGATTCTCCACAATATTAAATGAATATGTATATTCGTATTTGTTAGTGTCAAATGCTTGTATTGAGTCATAATGAAGTTTTGCAGGATTTTCCAGGAAGTAGGACCAAGTTTTTCCAGAAATTTTCCGAAAACTTAACATAAGAATTTCTGCAGGTCACTTCTGACGGCGTCATATGTAAAAATCTGGAAATTTTACCAGTTTTGTTTTTTTAACGGAGTCTTATGGTTTTTGTGAATTATTAAGTTTTATAATCTCCAGGAAATCTGCAAACTTCATTCCACAAGCATTATATCTTATCTTGTTTTCTAGGATTTAGTAACTTGTATAGGATGCCGCCGATTTTATGCGAGGTTGTCTTGTTTGTTTTCTCAGGTTTAACAGGTTATGTATGACAAGAAGATGATTTATATTCTGGAAGGGAAGCTTTGATTGTTCATTTTCTTGGAGGAAGATTTAACCTGGCCACCTAATTATCCATACCGAGCGAATCAGGGGAGTATTTGATTTCATTCTTTTTACTTTTTAACTTTTACATTCTTTACTTGAATATTGGGGACAATGTTCATCTTAAGTGTAAGGGGAGGGTAAAATGATGATACCTTACATATGCACTTTCGCTTGAGTTTGTTTTGTCTAATGGTAGATGTGTAATAAAACTATGAGAAACACTTGTTAGTGCAATTTTAGCGCCAAATTTAAAATTTTTTACAACATTTAGGAGTGAAACTTTAGCCATAGCAAGCGTCTCATGGATAGGAGATTGTATGACTAGCACATAACCGTATATTCAGAAAAATTTTCCTCCCAAATATGTGAGGTTCGCCTTTAGATTTGATAGGAAAAGCATTTACTATTAGTGCTTATGAGTGTACCGGTAGCATTTAGATTCTAGAACTTGCGTTAGTGATGCATCCCGAGACCGCTAGTGAGACTACATTCGTGTAGTAGGATTTACTACATGATAAGAGGCATTAGGATCACCCTTGTGTTAAACCCGTATCATAATTACTTGACCATTTAAGTCATATTACTTGGCTAGTTAAGTCAACTAATTTTTCCCACACCTTAGCGTTGTACTCATTTTTAGTACACGAAACCCCTAGTACACCCCTCCGAGCCTATCTTTTCGTTTCTAACTTTAAGCATTTTACTTAAAGGAAGTATTTGTTACACCCCACTTAAATGTACACCCAAATCGCCTTAGCCTTCCTTGTATGTGCTCATCTTTAGTGCATTATTGTTATTTGTTTAAAACCTAAGTTAACTTTCTAATTGATTACATGGTTGCTAAGTCGAGTCATATTCTTGTACATATTGTTTCGGGACGATTGGGACTCATGGGTAAAGTACTTATTTTATGGAGTAATGGGGAAGAACATCATATTATTACCCCCATATGTGCGTTAATCTTAAAAGTGCTCCAAGTGTTTTGATTTTCTTGATTCGAGTCATTAGATTAGTTTATTGTAAGTATGTAAAAATTCAAGTGTAAGGGGAACGTTTATTCCCTATGATGTATTATTTTGGATGGTAGGGTAAGAATGTATGCACAAAAAAAAATCAAAAAAAAAATAGAAAAAGAAAAGGGAAAAAACATACGGACTACCATCCCTTTTTATTCTATGTTCATTTTTACGTTTTTGTTATTTTTCATTTATTAGCTTAAGTCGAGTCTAGTCTTGGCTTAGCAATGCCATATTGTACATGTAATTAACCAAGATTGTTAGCTCGCCACCAGTAAAAACTTCCTTTATCCAACAAAACCGTGTATTTCATATCCCTACACCTAACGTTACAACCCCTTTAAAAGATCTCTTTGATAGTTTATCCTAGGTGCTTACGCCATGTGGTGGAGGTTTGATCCTTTCCCAAGCCTATGGTAATCTATTTTGCTATGACAGGTAGTGAGAGATATCTTCCGTTTCCATATTGTAATTTATACTTTATTACACCCGAGAGATGTGAGTATCTAAACACAATTTGTGAGGTGCTTGTATATGACCTCTGTGCTTGTCTATTGGTCTTTAGTGGAACGATTATTTGTTGTAATTACTTTTATATTAGTGTTAAATGACCCCTAACTTGTATTTTGAGTAGAATAAAAGCGCATTTGCTTGAGGACAAGCAAATCTCAAGTGTAAGGGTATATAATGAGGCGAAAAATGAACCACTTTTAGGGGGTCATTTAAGCCCGGAATTGAATTTATTTGATCAAATATTGCCCTAAATCGTTCCTTTTGTGATTTTAGGTACTTTGGGAGTGAAATCTGGAAAAGGAAGCAATTCGGACGTTTTTGGAGCATAAAAGTGAAGAAAACGCCAAAGTCTTAATTTTCCTTGCTGGGAACAGTAGGTGACGGCGTCAAGAAGGAATTCCTAACGGCGTCAAGAGTAATTTCCATGATGATCCAGTACAGATTTGACGGCGTCACGAAGTAGGGCGTCAAGAGTAAAATGCATGACGGCCTGGAAAATGCTAACACATGACGGCGTCAAAAGTAGATCAAGGCAGTCCGAGAAATATTTTGGCGGCGAGGTGACGGCGTCACAATATTTGTCTTGACGCCGTCAGACCCTATTTCCTATATATATTTTTCTAATTTTCACACATTAAAAAAGAGAAGTTTTGGAGAAACCCTACTACGAACTTGGTGCGAATTTTACAGGTTTTTCAAGGGTTCTAAACCCTTGATACCTTTCATGTGTAATTGAGATAAGTATTCTTTTAATTCAATCAATATGTCTATGTGTTGGTTGTCTATATCTTGTTCTTGTCTTAATTCCATCATGCTAGGCTAGATCTATCTTGTGTTTGCTTGGATCTAATGAAACCTAGATGTTAATTATGTGTTGATTACTTGTTTTGGATGAATGAATTCGATGTTAGGCTTAAGAAAACTGGCAGATCTCCAAATGGTAACATGCCTGAACGTCTTAGGAAACATGAACTGATGTGCACTAGGTTTTATTGGTTATATTTAATGTATGAGCCACTGTTTATAATCCCTATGGTTGTGCTGGGCATGGCATAGGAGGAGATAAGAGCTCATAGGATTAGGGAGTTAAGTGCGCCACCCCATGAATGGTATTAAGGAATACAATCCGTCATCCATGCAACTATAACAAGTAATTAACGTGTAAAAGATATCTAGGGAGTAGTGAAATCAAAGTAAACACATTTTCTCTACTTATTGCTCACAACCTTAGTATAATTTAGTTTATTTTCATTTCTAGTATTTTATTTTGATTGCATCTTTAGTATTGGGTTAGTTGACTAGCAACTAATTCCGCCCAAATCCTTCAAACCCGAGATTTTTACTTGCTTTCAAAAAAATATAAAAATACAAAAATAATCATCCCTAACCTTTAGAACTAGTATTTAGGTTTTCTAATCCTAGCGACACTATTCCTAGCTGAACGATCAATCCCCCGGTACTTGTCACTATACTATACTACAACGATCAGGTACACTACCTGGTGGGGTTGTAAGCTTCTCAGGATCCCTTGAGAGGTAAAGCCTGGTGCGATTCCCACGTATCGCTAATGATTTTACTCTAGGCTCGGTGGATCCAACATTGTTTACAAAAACCTACGGGATGGACTTATTAATTGTTCAAGTTTATGTCGATGACATTATTTTTGCTTCAACCAACACAAATTACTCAATGGATTTTGGAAAATTAATGACAGATAATTTTGAAATGTCCATGATGGGTGAACTTACGTTCTTTCTAGGACTACAAGTTCATCAATCACCCCGTGGAATTTTTCTAAATCAGTCCAAATATGCTCTTGAAATTTTAAAGAAACATGGAATGCAAAGTAGTGATACTATGAATACACCGATGGCCAATTCTACTAAACTAGATGCTGATATACATGGGACTCCCGTTGACCCTACCAAATACCGAAGTATTATTGGGTCCCTCATTTATCTCACATCCAGTAGACCTGATATTGTATTTGCTGTCTTTATGTGTTCTCGCTATCAGGCTAATCCAACTGAAAAACACCTCAATGAGGCAAAAAGAATCCTTCGATACATAAAGGGAACCATCCACTTAGGGATCTGGTATCCGAAGGATTCTGGTTTTGAACTAATAGCTTTTTCAGACGCTGACCATGCAGGATGCTTAGACTCGCAAAAAAGTACATCAGGTGGCCTACAGTTTCTTGGAGATAAACTTGTGTCTTGGCAATCAAAGAAGCAGGACTGCACATAACTATCATCTACAGAATCTGAATGCGTAGCTATGTCTGCTTGTTGTGCTCAAGTCATTTGGATGAGATCATAACTCACAGACTATGGCTACCTATTCAACAAGATTCCGATTTACTGTGATTCTAAGAGTGCCATTGCAATCTCCTGCAACACAGTTCATCATTGCAAATCCAACACATTGATCTCCGATATCATTTCATAAAAGAGAAGGTCGAGAAGGGTACAGTTGAATTATATTTTGTAGGCACTGAGTACCAATTGGCGGACTTACTTACAAAACCCTTAGCCCCATCAAGGTTTGCAAGTTTAGTTCACCAAATTGGTATGCGATGTTTGACACCATTTGATCTACAAAAGTTTTTAAAACAAAAGTAAAGTGTCAAACATCAACAATTTTACTATCTTTGTAAAATAACTTTTATTTTATTTCTAATAAACCTCCAAAACACAAAAAATATTTTTCTCTACTTTATTTAAAAAAAATGCAAGTATATCACTCTCTTTCAACACCTTGTTATTTTACAAGTGTTGAGGGGGAGACTCGCCTAAAATTTTATAAATGTTTCAAAAAACGATATACTTGCATATTTCCTTTGATGCGTTGTTTCGGGATTTCATAAGATATCTCATATCTCGTTTCCTTTTTCTCAAAATGGTATTGTAAGTTTGTATATCTTTGTGTCTTTACTTATTTCTAAGTTTAGGACTTATCTTGCAATTATTGTAGTTAAGGGACCATATTTGACAAATTTTAAAAATTCCAAAACTAACAAAACAAACACCCCCCGTTTTTTCCATAAACCCCACAAACATTTTTCAAAACCACTTAAACCCTCTCTTCCAAATCCACGGCTCTAATTCAAACGCATAATCCGTGCTTTCAATCTTCAAGACGTAAGTTTCTATATGATCTTTAGATGATTTCAAACCATGGTTTTCGTTCAATCGCTTAACCAATGGCTTGATTTCACGAATTTTCGATTTGAAAAAGCTAGGGTTTCAATGTTTCGAAAATTAACAATTCATGTTTAAAAGGTTAATTATTGATAGGGGTTTTGTGCTTATACTTGTTTCTATCTTTCCTATTACGTTTAATCTCTCTTAAACACATGTTTGGGTGATTTTCGAAACCTAGGGTTTTTGGTACGAATTGGGTGTTGTTAATTTTTTGATGTTTTTTGTAATTGTTCTTGGTGGGATATCGTATCATGTGTAAATGAATCATGTTTATGCCTATTAATTTGATTTATTTACATGAATGCATGATTCTCGATAGGTAGGATTTCGTTCAAAGTGGGTTTCTCTTGTATTGTGTTTAAATGTGATGCTTATTGTGCCTAAATGCTTCTAATGCACGTTTGTGATATGCAAGAACTTGTCATCATCAATTGAATCATGATTTGGTTTCTTATCGAGAACGTGTTCTTGAATCATTTTTTCGAAATCATTGAATATGATTGAGTAACTTGTGTCTAAACGTTAAATATTGTCATTTGCAACAGGTTTCAACAATTGGACTACTTTGATTCTCATAACAACGTATGTTGGCCTGACTTCGAAAATTCTTGTATAAGAATTTTTTTCGAAAACCTCTTTTCGAAGTGATATTTTTTCGAAATCATACATTTCCAGTGTTTTTCGAAAAATCTCAAAGTTTTGCAACTTTCTCGAAAAGTTACACTTTGAAATTTTTTCGAGAACACTTACAATATGTGTTTGTGAGAACTTATCATCCTTTTGAAATCATGCCCAAAGATAATTTTTTCGCAATCCCACATTTTGAATGTTTTCGAAAAAGTGTCTATGGATCTGTTTTCGATAAATTATTTATCGAAATCACATCCTGATGTGTTTTTCGAAAACCTTCGCAATATGTGTTTGCGAAAATCTTATCCTTCGACTGTTTTTCGAAATCATGTTGTGGTTCACTTTTCGAGAACATGTTTTTGTTTGTTGTTTGCGATAATATTGTATTAATGTATTATTTAGAGATCATTGTAACTTCGAAAACATGTACTATGTGATTGTGGACTATATTTGATGTATCATGAGATGTTGTATGACTTTTGTGCATATGTGACAAAATAAGTGCTTCATATTTATCTAAGTTCACTCATCACTATACATGCAATAGTTGTACCATCCGTGCTTATATGATTCTATAAATGCTTATCTTTAATCAAACTTTGCAATCGTGCTAACTCGTAACAAATCTCGATGTTTGGTTTATGATAATGCTTTTCAGAATAACATGGCTGAACACAACGAGAATGTCCCTGAACAAGCTCTTCCATTACTCACCATGGATGATATCACTCCCGCTAACTACAACGTTATGATTGGCAACAACAATCCACGAGTCGATTTCGAAAAATTGAGAATTACTGAGAACTCGTGCAAGATTGTTAAAGATATTCTACTTGCACATCCATGCAAACATCTGCTCATCTGTTCTACTTCAGTTCCTCTGTTCTACCTTCATCAGTTCTGGCTTACGGCTAAGGCAAAATTGGATGATGAGTCTTTTACTGTTACGCTGGATCGCCAAGTCTACACTGTAGATCACGACGTTCTTCGTACACTCCTTCTCCTGCCTCAAACTGACAACGAATTTGTTCCAATACTACCTGAACTGGACCTTCTTGACTTCTTTGTTGAGTTAGGATATGATGTTGATGATGACGTACCTCTTGTCAAACATTCCAGATTCAATGCAAAGAATATACCTCAGCCCTGGAGAACATTCTGTTTGTTGGTTGTAAGATCTATATCAGGAAGAAAAAGTGGTCACGAACATCCTAGGCTTGAGCTTTTACAAACATTCTGGGGAATGGTGACTTTGACACCTATTGACTTTGCAGTTCCAATCATGAATGATATAGTCTACAGCATCCAAACCGAACGTGTTAAGACTATGATCCCGTTCACAAGATTCACCAAGCTTCTCATTGAACATTTCTGCAAAGACACTCCAGAATTTATCAAGAGGATGGGAGACCCTAATGAGCCGAAGCACCTCTTCGAGGATGACTTCACCACCTCCTTCATCAAGACGACCACTTCCTCTACCAAGATCAAAGGAATGAGGCTTCCCGAATATCTTCTTGTTGACAAAATCAAAAAAAGTCTGAACTACAAATACTATGATAATGCTTACAATGGGGTACAGGAAGAAGCTACTATTCAGACTCGTAGCAAAGGAAGTGTGAAGTTTGGGAGTACTACAAGCACCACTGGCTCACCACAGACTAAGTCTAAGGCTGCTCCCAAGACAAAACCATCAGCTAAACCCAAGACTTCCGCCAAACCTAAACCAACATCCAAACCTAAACCTGCAACCAAGCCAAAGAAGAAGGTAATACCTGAGTACATTCTTCAAGATGAACCTACACCTCCACCTTCTGAAAGCGAATCTGAGTTCGACACGGAATCTGAAGAAGAAGAACCAGACTTTGAACTAAGAGTTAGAGCACCTGAAGAAGGATTTCCTGCAACGGAGATCGCTATACAACAAAGTCTAGAAACTTTTGAAGCAGAATCAAGAAAGAGAAAAGGGATCACAATTAATGAGCCAAATGATGATGAAGAAGACGAACAAATCGTTGAACGATTGGTCGATAAACGAAAATTGAAAAGTATAATTGTCGATACAAGAGCTGAAGAAAAGCAACTTCTCAAAGAACAAAGGAAAGCAGCTCTCGAAAGCCGACTTATGTCTCAACCTTCAACACCACCACTTGTCGATCAGTCAGAACATGAAGGAGCTACAAGCAGCATGATTCCTCCCACTGTGTCCACCACTTTAGAATCAGCTTTACAACCTGATGACATAGTCAAAGACACAGATTACACAGGAGACATCAATATGACTGAGACTGCTAATGTAGAAGAGAATGTTGGCGGACAGGAGAATATTGCTACGGATCAGGAACATGAATACCTCATTACTCCAGAGTTTCTTGCACGAGAAGCAGAGGAACGCCGAAGAAAAGAAAATGAATAGAAGAATGCATTCGACACCAACATATTTCTTAAATCATCTTCTCAGCAGACTTCCTCAGTACAACCTCCACCTCCTCAAGACTCTCCACCAAAGGATCCGACTCCTTCTGCTTCTTCTTCAAACTCTCACAACGAGTCGTCGTCCGAATCATCACCTGAGCACTCATCTCCCATACCTTCTGAAACCGTATCAAAGCAGCATTCAATCAATGAACCGAAACAACCAGTTGATCTTCAGGAGCAAGTCAACAAACTTACCACCATGGTTACCGGTCTTGCCAAACAAGTTGAAGATTTTCAGGAATCAAAGCAGCTGATCGATAAGTTCTTGAACTCTAATTACACATGATTTATTAAGACTGTCACACAAGATTATCTTACTGAAAATCTTGTTGAGATTGTCACTCCTGAAGTCGCTAACCTCATTGAACCAATCAAGGACAAGTTGGATCACAGAATCAGAAGTGTAGTTAGGAAAATGATGTCAACAACACCATTCACGCTTCACACTACAAAAGCTTCTACTGCAACTCCAACCGTCCCTGAATTATCTTTCGATGACTTGCTTGCTCAACTCTACGATAAAGTTGCCTACAAAACCACACAGACTACAGAAGAAAAGGCACTAGTTGATGCAATATCTGCTAACTTGTCGAAAGAGTCATGCAAAGATGCTGCTGGAACCTTAAAGAGGTCAAGGAAAGATGACGACCCGGACCCGAATTCAAAAGGCAAGAAACATAAGTCTGGAACCGGTCCCTCATCTTCTCAACAACCACAAAAGGACTCCACTCCTCCTGGTAATCAACAACACACCTCGGCCACCGGTCAAGGTCCAACTGAAGAGGAAGAAACTTTCATGGAACCTACTGATGACTACCAAGGTCAACCTGACATCGATTATCGTGCCTCACCTATTCCTGATTCTCATGCTGGACCAACGTCACCATCCAAGGCTAAAGACAAGGATGCTACATCTAAGTCTAAGAAATCAAAGAAGAAAAGACGTCATTTATGGCTCGACAATGATGACACATCTCAGAATGATTGGTTGACAGAATTGGTACAAGCTCAACCTCCTCTCGAAAATGAAGAACCCCTTCCTAGTAATACATTACAATTTACTCAAGTCATAATGAAGGATCTTCAGATTGAGAAACTTACGAAGGCGGAGCTCAGAAGAATCAATAAGGATGCACAGGAATTCCTTAAGTCCAGATCTGGAAACAAAGTGGAATATGAGTATCACATGCAGAATATAGCTAGTGCAATGTCTGGCGAATTTGACTGGCTAAACCCTGAAGTGAATATCGACCTCAGTTCCAAAAACCATGAAAATCCTTACTTCACTGACTGGACTAAACCATTACCTTTGAAAGGATTTCCAGATAAACCCAAGATACCTTACAGCTTCTTCTTCAACAAAGATCTTCGTAACATCCAACTCACCCAAGAGACATCCAAGAAGAAATATGCTTCCTCACTCACAATCTCAGTACCAGCCGCAAGATACGAAGTTCCTGCAATTGAAGAGACCACTCGAGTTTTCAGCAACTCCATCGTAGCTTACGACAGAGATGCTCTACACGGGATTCAACATTGGCCAGAACGTCGTCGTCTCGGTTATACCAGCAGATTAGCAGAGAAATCATTGGAAAATGTGAAGCATAAATCTAAGATCATTTCCATCTTGGAGATTCAAGAGTCGAAACGGTTTAACTACATGTTCATGCGTGAGATTGTGGTTAAACGACAAGATGAAAAGAAGTACAAATTCTCTGAAGCAGACTTTCCAGACCTTAATCTTAATGACATCGAAGACATGTATCTCGAAAAGGTTCAAGGAAGAATGCGTGGATTCGATAGAGATATTTAATACAACTTCATGGCATCACTACTTATATTCATCCGACGATTGATAGTTCAAGAAAGAGTGGAAGATCTTCAGCTTGGAGTGGTAAGTTACCAACAGAAGATCAATTTGACAAAGCCGCAATTCAGATTTGATGGAATCTATCAAACATCTCAGTATACACTCATTCAAGAACCTTCATTTGGTTTCACCTACATCAACAACAAAAATCTACAAAGCTTCATGAGGTTCGATGAGATACATAAATTCAGTGATGTTACACTTAAATCCGTTCGTGATGGGCTTGTCAAAAGGTTAAATGATGATCGGCGAAAGATAGCAAAAGAGGAACAACCTATATGGAAATCCAGCTCAAGAAGACAAGTTCGTAATTTTGTCTTGGAGATTGAAGAAAGGTTATTTTGACGGGAACAGATCAGACGACTGGAAAGCTATATCGGTGTCAGACCATCATTTCCTATCAGACTCTTCGAAAGACCCGAACCTAAGTTCACTGACTTTGATGCTCCACTTCCTGACGAAGATTAAATTGGTACATTTGGATTTCAATTTTTCAATATCAATTGTTTCATTTGATTGAATTATTTTCATTATGGCTTGTGCACACATAACAATGTACAACCCGTTCTTGTAAAGAAAGGACCCTGAGGTACGCATCAGTGCCTCAATCCTTGTATAAGGAGCGAAGGCTTCTTACTTTTGATTAGAATTAATCAAACATTTTCTGATTTTCATAATTCTGCTCAAAAGACAAGTATTTCACCTCAATGAGTATTCACTTGTTGAGGGGGAGCACTTGAAAAATTCATCATTTGAAAACCAAAAGTTCTTGTTGATATCTCCCCATAAGACTCAAAAAGCATATTTTAATCAAAAGTTTATCAAAAACAACATCTCATATGCTATTTTTGAGGGGGAGAAAAAGTGAAAGTGATTAAAATATGAAATTTCAAAGTTGCTTAAAGTCAAATCTCATGCGAGCTAGACTCAGAATTGACCCAAGAATTGACGAAACATAAATGTTAGTAATATCGAAAAGACTTATCCTCGACGGGTAATAACATCAAGTTAGTTACTAGAGCTAGTTGTCACCTAAAAGCTGACAATGGAACTCTTTAACTAGCCACGTAAGCGTGTCTCGAAAAGGATTTGTCTTAGTAGAGATGTACCATTTCGAGAAACTTTCTGTGGACTTGACCAGGCCGGGTAATAACTTCAAGCTAGTCTAACTAGTGATGTAAGCGTGTCTCGAATCGGTCGGGTTCACTGAAAGTGGATCAATTCAAAAAGTGCTTGTTCCTCCCGCATGTGCAAATTTATTTAAACACTTATGAGCACATGTGAAGGGGGAGCCCTTCAAAATCAAAGGTTTCTTGGCTATTGTCGGATAATAATGGAGTTATAAGGTGATTAAGATAGGAAATTCAGTCCTATGATCCGCTAGAGCCGGAGGGATCTACCCAAGGACATCACCAATAGTTAGAATTAGAAGTCCTTAGGTATGATATGATAAAAGGAGAAAAGAATGAAAGGGAAATAAGGAGTTGAAGAATTAAAAAGAAAAGTAAAGAAAAGGGTGAAAAGAAATAGCCCTCCATATGTTCAACCTTAGGGCAGACACCGGGTTCAACTCATATGCTACTGGTTGTTGCTAAGGCGACGCCGGTATTGAAGACAAAGTCGTCATGGACCCAGTGACGCAATGCACTAAACCTTCTAACCACTCAAGTTCTCTCAAAAGAGCTTGTTTCATTCTCACGGGGAACCGATGTAATCTATCGACTAATCTCTTAGAGATGGTTGATATTGAAGCAGAAGACCCCTCCCTAGTCTCCGCATAGGAAACCTAAGTGTGCACTTTTCGAGTCTAGAGCCATGAGATACATCAAAGATCTCTTAGGAACATTTAGTATTTCTACAACTGGTGTTCTACATCAATGGACACTAGCTGTAAATTATCGAGTCCTTCGCAGATCTTAGCAATCTGCCGAGAACGTTTATGAGGGAATTTACATAAGTATTTCTCAATGATTGAACGGAAATCCTGCCAGGGTCAACATCAAACAGCCCTGACAGTAGGTCACTTCGGTAACTCCTTGCGGGTTACGCTTAGTGTTTGCGGTGGTTTCTTTGCGGTCTACAGTCGTGGAGTGATCCCCAGCGACTCACCCAGTCATTGAGCTACTTAGTAGGTCTCGTAAGCTCCTTCGGGAGTATCTGACATGGGAACGGCCTTGATGAGGGTTAGAAGAAGTCTTCACAATATGCTGTTGACGATCTCTAATTCCTTATCTGTAAGTACCGGATGTTTTATTGCTAACTGTTTACATGCAGGGTTACATCATCTCCATGGCGACAGATTCCACATGCTCATACATGCATCTTGAAGTCATCAAAAGCTCCCTCAAAGATCAAAGCAACACAAAGTTCAAAGAAAGATTCTACGCCAAAAAAGAAGAATCTACAAAGTATAAAGACTAAAGATCTTAAGTGAAAGAAAGGGACTACGTGCATATATAAGTCAGAATTCAAAGATGTATGAGCATGTTGGAATGGCGGACTACCACCACAGACGCGGAAGTAACGAAAGGCAGACAACTTCATTATTTGATCACTATCACAACAACAATGAACAAAGCACAAAGAACGATGAATGATTCTTATCTCATGATTATTGAAAGACGTCTTAAGCTATGAAAGTCAAAGATGAAGAAATGACAAAGACGTCAAGCAACCGTGATGACCGACCCTTAGGGGGAGATTGTTGGGATCAAAGTTTTACTATTTTATCAAGTCTCGGTCATTTGTAATAATAGGTTGCTTAAGTTACTACTTACTTTCATTTATGTAACGTTATAAGTTTACTAGGCTTAAGATATTAAGTCCATGGGCTTCTAGCCCACACGAAATCCATGTAAGGGAAGGACTAGGAGTGTTGCCCTAGCTCCTCACCTATATATACTAGTCTTAGGCCATTGTAAAACTTGGTTGTTTATTTAAAATCATAAGGAAACTCTTGCAATTACATTTCTCTCATTCAAATATTCATCTCATCCTTATATCTATCTCATTCTTGTTTGTGTGAAATCAATATGGTGACCTAACAATACATGATAAAATTTTTATGTTAAAACTCCGTGCATGTACGGGTATTATAACTAGTAAATTCTGTTGTAAAGCTAAGTTTTGAACTTTTTCTAAACCATTAACATCAATACTTTTTAGTGACCGCAAGTAATTTGCTAGCATGAAAATGAGTGGGTCTTGCCTTAATGGCTTAATAAAATATATTTGCTTTAAAAAAAATAATAATAATAATAAAAATAAAAAATATTGAAAATGAGTGGGATAAGTAACAATATGCCTAGTTATGTACTATGCGCTTAAAACTGTATGAGAAAGTGATTGGGAGCTGACAAATCGTGTCTTAACAGGTTTTAATAAGTTCGGAGCGTGCGAATAACATAAGTTTCAAACATGAAAACGACTCCTAACATTGAACCCTAGAATACTAAAAACAATCATTTTAAAAAATAAAAAAATTGCATAGTACATTTTTTCCTTTAATATCTTAACAGCTCCTAACAGGTACCCAATTTGTCACCTCTAATTGGGAATGTGTTTTGGCTCGTTGTGGAGCGTCGGCAAACAAGGTTGATGTCAAACAAGGTTGATGTCGATGATGGGTTTTAGCGTGGGGGTCGACATCCTGTTACTGATTTCCTTCTCAACTATTTTTTTTAAAAGGCACTATATATTTTGAGAAATAAATTTGCTAATCAGAATAAAGGTACGACAAGGTCAAAATGGTCGAACGAGGCCATCGTATCACACGCTCTCCCTCGTTATTTAGTTTTAGAGAGGAGTTTTTGACAAAATCGATTTCTAAAGGTTAAAATCATGTGTAAACACAAGACTGAATAACTCACCAACTACACTGGTAAACAAAGAAGTGAAGAAGGGGTAGCATAGAAGGATAGACATCATACCTACAATTTACCACCTTCAACAATGAAAGAGACTTTCAATAATAGGATGGGGGTCCTGCTCTAAAACTCAAAATATGTAAAAGCAAATGTTGACAACTGTAAGATGGGTTTTTTACTGTGCAGACTCATTTTTAGTAGCTAAAGTTTCGATATCCCAGGCATCCATACCTTGTACAATGTCCTTAACAGCTGTGTTGTAAATAACATTATTGATTGCTGATGTAAATTATTATGCTGTAAATAATAGAGACACCGACAAAACCATTGTAAATGATTACTGATTTATGTTGTAAATAATAGAGACACCGACAAAACCATTGTAAACATAGTGAATCATATGTTGTAAATGATTATTCAACATCGTTTAAATGTTAATTGTTTGAAACTTAAAAGTCTGTTTTTTTGTAGAGTGTTAGTTCTGCACCAGTTATTATTACTTTGTTTAAATTATTAATAACATTATTGATTACTGATGTAAATTATTATGCAAATTCTTTGGTCAGATGAGCCAAAGAAATCATTTCTGGTGCCGATGTAATAGAGGATTTATTGTAGAACGGAAATCCTGGCAAAATGATAGTCGTGGGCGACTGTTTTATGCATGTCCTCTTTCAGTGGTAAATAATCATACGTTTACTTAGTTATGTAAATAATGTGTTTGTTAAAAATACATTTCTTATTATTTTCTTAACATGTAACAGTCAGGTACAAAAGACTATGTGTGTCGATACTTCGCATGGAAAGATGAATTTGAAGCAGAGCACTTTAATCAACCCTCTTCTTCAACGCATTGCTCAAACTGCGTTGCTACAAAAAATGAGAACAAGCTGTTGAAAGCAAGAATAAAGGCACTGGAGATGGAGTTAGAAATGGCAAGGAATCCTGAGGATCACGCTTGTCAGTCAAGTGCCCGGCTCCATGATCTTTTAAATTAGATGAATAATCTTCATATGTCGTAGATGTTATTGTTTTTAAATAATATGTATAACGTTGTCGTTTAATTTAATAATAACAGTTGTTGTTGCAGTTATTTAATGTAGTAATATTTAACGTGATATCATACAAAACATTATACATATACGTTGTTGCAGTTATTTAACGTGCTATTATACAAAATATTATACATATATGTTACATTATTATACATATACATATACTCCTTTCTAAAAAAAAAAAAAAAAAAAAAAAAAAAAAAAAAAAAAAAAAGCCGCCGCCACAAAACGACAAAAAATAGTAAAAACAAAAAAAACACAAAAAAGCCTACATTGTAGGGAGGGCTTGGTTAGTATTAATAGGGAGGGCGTGGATATCACCACCCTTGCCAAAATGGAGTCTAGTTATTTTGTCTAGCTAGTGTAATGTATCCACCATAAATGCAAAAGGTGCAACTGCAACCTTTCCAAGACTAATAACCACTGAACAATAATAGGTGAAGCCATTTTAGACCAAACTTCACTATCTCTAGAATTTGGTGAAAGATCACACACATATGGGCCAAAACATAAGTACATAATACATTCATAACATAATTTTCTCCTTCACCAATACTGAACCTATACATAACCCTGTTTGAAATCAGACCGGATTTCATTCGTTTACAAAAATGGACCACGGCGCACCCACACAGGCATGCGCGCCGATATTGTGGCCCATTAGCAGCGTTACGCGTGTCACAGCAGTGGACGAGGCTTGTTCACACGTTATCGTTGTTATGGAAGGGAGGTTTCACATGTGAAGGGCCATAATTTTAGATGAATCAGCGGTGGAGACTATTGACTGGATGGTTTTTTTAGTGATGTGGGTATATTTGTGTTTCCTTGGTATGTCTAAATGGTAAGTAAAGTTATAACTATTATAAAGGTGCAAATTATAAAACAAGTGATGAGAAGAGGATGATATGGCGCAAACGTTAAGCAACATTGACCAGGCCACTACGTCCAGTCTAGTAAGATTGTACTAAAAAGAACACAACACCATTCAGTATAATCATTAGGTACAACATATGTATCATTTTCTATCAAAATAAATAGCATTCAATGAGAAATGAAAATTTATAGATATGTTGCATTGAATTGTACAAAACTACAAGTTGCATAATTGCATATGTTCTACCCATTTTACCATTGAGATATGAAAATATCACTCATTCTTATAAAATACCCATTTTGCCCTTTTGCAGGTTACTTTGCATAGTCAAAAGACTGAAATTCCATTTCTTGATCAAATTTAAACACCAAAAACCACGAGTTAGTGTTATAAATTGCAGATAATCAACCACACAAGATGTGCCAAATGTATCATAAATCTTGTGTAACACATAATTCGCAAGTAAGAAACAATGATATAAATAGTCCAGAATACGCAGAAAATCCTTACGGTTAAGGTGAGATTTCAAGTCTTGGCTCAAAGCAGAACCCTGAAAACAATTGAAGGGGAAACCTTTTAGTAACAGGACACTTTTGAGACCATCGCCACTGCTTCTTTTCAAAATCAAACACCAAAAGAGCTGGTGCACCATAACTCTGAATATAAACAAGATCATCGGTCCCACTACTAGCAAAAACATCATCAAGCTCACCAAATCCTTGAAAGTATCGGTGCGGCATCCGACCCACTTCTCGCCATTCTTTCATATTCACAAGAACCCAAATCCCAATTCCTGTGATGATATCCAACCGGTCTTGTTTCCCAATCCCACCCACCATAACTAGCTTTCCTTTAAGGTTCATCAATCGACCACATGTAAGCGAACAAGGAACAGAAATAAAACCCTTAGTCAACAAATTATGAGACATTGATCGGCTGGAAAGATCATAACTAATCAACCCGTGACGATGTTCCTGAAACGACCCAATTGAGTAAATCAAGAAATACAAAACCCCATTACATATTACACTCTCATCCCCACCTCGCCACCCTGTCAACATCTCTGTGACAGGTGTCCTCCACGTCATCATCACTGAATCATACACATGAATCGAGAGGTCCCACTGGAAGTAATTTTCCGGGATTTGTCTCGATTTGACTACAGATACCATATAGTTTGCTGACTTTTGGTCAACCGACATTGAAAGGGCACTATAGTCACAAAGCCTTAAACCAGGAGGTTCCTGTAGGCGAAAACAGCATTTTGTAATGAGATTACACACATAAAGCTCGCTTCGACTGTCATTATCCATGAAACAAACTAAACCACCTGACGATGCTATGAACCATCTTGAGGTTTGAACCATATATGGAAGCTCAATCCCATACCATTTCTTTAGTACAGGGTCATAAGCATATCCAACCGGTTCATCTGAACTAGTGAACATAAAATACCACGGTTTTTGTGACTTCGAAGGCGACATGTTCCATAAAAACCGTCTTGAACTTACAATTTCATTCCATCTTTTACACACACAACCAACACGAAAGATACTAGCAACTGGGAGATAAGACAAAATTCGCTCTAACAAATCATCCGGTAGGAATGAATCGACTGAAATCATGGGCAAATCATCATTTTTACCCTCATCAGCAACCTCCAAAATCGAATTGAAATCACTATTGGTTCTAGATCTATCATTAAAACAATGACTAACCCATGATGTTTGCCCTTTCATGATAAACAAGAATTATACAAACCTGGTCAAAAGAGTCAAAATAAGTCAAGCAGAAGTCAGAATCATCTTTTTCTTTTAAATTTAGACATTACAAATCCATTTCTTATAAATCCTTAATAAAATCCTTATTTTACAGACAAGAACATTAAAAACATAAGTGATATACTAAAAAACACAAATAAAGATTTATAATTTTTTTTGGAGATCTTGTACTAGTACTAAACAAGATGCGGCATATTCTTGACAATGATGATGCAGACTCACTATCATGACACAACAATACAACATCAACAAAAAATATATTTAAAACCAATTATTATTATTTATTTATTTTTTTCTGTGAAGATATCAAGAAAATGAACAAGAAAAGATACCCACATAAAAAATATAAATTTTTCATAATTTTAAAAAATATATTAAGTTTGATAAAATTATACCCATATGAACACAACCCATAAATCATCAGAAAAAGCTTTAAAAAAATAAAAATCTAAAAAACCCCTAAATAAATAAGAATCAAAATGAAATGATGATAAAATAATAAAAAAGTTAGGTAAAGTACTAAAAATAATAATAAGAGCAGATATAGCTATCAATCAAACATCAAATAAAGCCACCTTAATTCCAAAATAACACACCAATCATAAACTAAAAAAGAAAACATATACAATACTTTAACTAAAAAGGTAAAAAATAAAAAATAACAAATAAAAATAAAAAAATCAAGAAAATACCTGAATCCTTAACAAGTGAAATGAAGAAACACCCAGTTTAGTTCTTTGAAAAGGGTACCTAAATCTATCATCTTTATGAATTTTCTTCAACAAAAATGAAAATTAATTTTTTTGGATTTGAAATGGGTTTATTTTTTTAGGGTTGGCTTTGTGACTTTGGGTAATGGAACAGTGGGAAGCGGAGTGAAAACCAATAAAGGGTCTCTTTGTGTGTGCTGTGTGTTTGTGTGGAATTGAGGGTTTTGAGGTGTGAGTTTATTTAGACAAATTGTGTGGCATTTTAAATGGAGAAGTGGAGGAGGTGAAGACAATTTTAAGGGATTTTGTAAATGGAAACAAAATCAATTGCTTCTATTTTTTGTCATCTAACAATGGTATTTTTGTCATCTAATAATGGTATTATCCATAGGATAAGACTAGTGGTAATAAAGCTTCCAAGACGCGTATATCCTATTATCACGCGTCCTCCTTATTACACGCACCTACGTGCTGGGAGGTTTGGAGGAGAAAATGAGAAGTCGGTTTGTGACTTCGATTGAGTGAGGCTAATTTGCAAAAAAAAAAAAAAAAAAAAAAAAAAAAAAAAAAAAAAAACCTCATATATACTGAGAGATACATCCCAACCCTATTGATGGTTGACATTAATTTATTTACTAATTAAAAAATACACTGAGGGGCAATTTAGTAAAATTACAACACAAACGAAAAGGATCTTATCCTCTCATTTTCTCTCATAATCCACTCTCACGTAACACACACTAAAAACGCATACTACTCACACAAAAATACCGATAAAAAAAATACACTAAAAGCACACCATATCTACAAACTCCATCGAAAAAAATGAAGAAAATGAAGCCTATGATGCTATGCTAGAACAATACACCACAAACAAGACTTCAAACGAAGTTCTAACCATAATAATAATAATAATAATAATAATAATAATAATAATAATAAATAAAACAAAAAACTGTTAAAAACCCATTTTCAAGTATGCTAATAGACTTTAAACATCTATTTTACTATTTGTTACTGTTATTTATGCTTAAATAATGATGTGTACTCTTTATAGAGTTTATATTGAAGATATTGTGATTTTACACTGTTTAATGGATATTTATGGAAGTTATTATGATTTTGTGAAGAAAAACGTGTCTAGAACTTAGGTTTTCACACTTTATAGAGTATTTGTTACTTTATAGAGTATTTGTTGTAATGAAAAGTAAGATTTTGAGATATGATAGATTCAGTTGAAGTCATTGTGATAAAAGTGAGATTAAAAGGCTTTATTGCAGCCGTCTTATGCGGTCGCATGAGACGCCTTCGACTTAGCTGAAGGCGTAGGCTCGGCTTAGCCGCAGAAGATGCATTCGGCTTGGACGAAGGCGTAGGCTTTGGTTTAGCCACAGAAGACGCGTTCGGCTTCGTTGCAGGCTTCTATTAATGACGTAGCCACAGGGTTTCTAATTTGTTTAGCTTCTAATCTATTTCTCCAAAATCATACCTTAAAATAGGCTTTCTGATATGTTTTTATTCTTATCACATATGACATAGTAAAATACTCGCTTATAGATAGATTCAGTTGATATTGTTGATATTGTTTTTATTATAATCACATATGATATAGGAAAGGTTTATAAGAAGGAAAAGCTTGCAACAAAGGATTTGGCTTAGCCACAGGCATCGCCTTCGGCAAACCTTTGACGGAATAAGCCTTTATAATTATTTTTATTGTATATCACAAATGAAATCGAACAATACTCTATTGTAGATAGATTCAGTTAATATTGTTGTGTCAGAATAACCTTTGGCTTAGCCGCAGGGATAGCCTTTGGCTTTTACCGAAGGCTATCCTGCTGCTAAGCCTTCAACAAAAGTGAAGGCGTATTCTGTAGCTAACAAACAATTTTATTCTATACCACATATGATGGTTGGTCTGCTTGTACACGAATACTAAAAATATATATTTTAAAAATGTAGATGATGAAGAAAATCTGAAAGAAACTGATGACGTAGAGCAAGTTATATCTTCATTGTCGTTCTTAAACACATCTACTAGATCAAAATCATCAGAAGCTACTAAAGGTACACTTTTTGTTGTTATATATCAGATGTAGTAGAATGTATAAAAACTGTTATGCACTTATAAACATGGTGAAAAAAAGGTATAAGAAATACCTAGCACACATTCGAGATTTACAAGAAGTGAGGCTAAAAGAACAAATGAAGATGAAAATCTTATTCCAGAAAGTGAAGAGGAGGAAGATGTGATATTTGAAGGAAGTGAAAGCGAACATGAAGAGTTAATGGATGGAGGAAGAAAATATGTGAAAAAAAAAAAGAAATAAAGAAGAGAAAGAAGGAAGCCGTAGAAAAAGAGGATTTAGATTCAGAGGAGGATGAACTGGTTAAGGTTAAAAATGAAAAATCAAAAAAAAACGAAAAGGAGAAAAAGCAGAAAAACAAGTAAAACCAATAAAAAAGGTGATGTATCCAACCTGTAAAACCAGATCATAACCCCAAGCTCTGTATGAAACAATGATCGGTTTACCAAACCAAAAGAAGAAGTGTTTAAAAGATATAGGTTGTAGAAAACTAGAAAGGGGCTTTGAATAGTTTTACCGATCAAAACTTCTTTTTAAAAATAGATCGGCTTATGTCAATCTAGTTTTGGCGTGTTGGATATTGATAGTATAAAAGCATATAAAACTAAACTACGAGAGAGGGATAGAGAGATACAACCATAACACAAGTATTTATAATGGTTCGGCTACAAGGACACCTTCCTTGCCTTACTCCACTCCCCGAGTACCCAACTCGAGAGTTCTGTAAATACTACACAAGGCTAACTCCTTTTACCAACAGAGAAGCCTTCACAATGCGCTTACACTATATCCGGTACAAAGCTAAATACTGAGCTCTTCCATGAGGTAGAGCCAAACCTTCATCGCCTACACTTATTCCGGCACAAGGCTAGATACAAGGTTCCATTTCAAAGGAGGAACCACTACCCGATCAACACGTCTAGCACAACACAACTAAAGGAACCAACATCCTTTTTACACCTAACAACTCAACACATCTGCAACACCCTTGAGAAGAAGAAAGAGCAAGCTGCACTTCTGTGATCTTGAAGAAAAGAAGAACCTTGGCTACTCATATCACGAGCTTGCAAGTCTCCGAGTGGTTGTGATCTTGCCTGTTAAAAGGAACCTAGAGAATCACAAAGAAAGACTACATAGAAAGATCCTTGGATCTAAGGTTAGAGAGTTTAGAACATAGAGAGAAGATATGTCTAAAAGGGGTGAGGAATAAGAGAGAAATGGCTCACTATTTATAGGCAAAACTAAGCACTGTTCACCCGGTTCCACCTGATCCCTTCCCATAGGGATCCGGCTAGTGTAAACCCAGGGATCTAACCATCTGGTGTCATCAGTCCGGACTTTGGGTTAAAATTCTGGGTTATGGGTTATGATCCATGGTTTATGTGATGTCATGCATGATGTCAAGGACATCTTGGGTCTTGGGTTATGGGTAATGGACTTTGGGTCATGGATCATGGGTTTTACCCATTTTGGTGTCATGCATGATGTCATGCAATAGGTCATGGGTTATGGATCAAGCTCCATGGGTTATGGGTTATGGACTTGGCTTTGGTCATGGATAGTCTAAGTCTTTCCTAATTTATTTTCACAAGTAACAGGTATTTTAGAAAATGTAAGTAACTAAGTTACTTAAGTGTTTTTAGTTTTGGTTTTATGTAAACTTGTTAACTCAATATGTTTAAGGATTATTTGTTTAATAAAATGAGTTAGTAAACTTTTGGCTAAAAGAGTTACGTATTTTACATATCTCGTTAAAATGATTTTACATTTGATATTAAAACATTAGAAGATCGTAAAATATAAATAAATGTTTTTAAGGTTTATTTGTATTAACAATCTCCCCCTTTTGTTGATGACAAAACATAAAATTATTTTAAGTAAAACGATAAAATTCGTAAAATTTTGAATTTAATTTTTTACTCTTTTATCCCCTTTTTTATCGAAACAAAAAGAGTGTTGTGAAGAAACTAACCCGAATGCTAGTTTTCAGGAAAAAAATGAAAGGGAGGTGTAAAAATAGGGTAAAGAGAGTAAGAAGTTCTTAGTTGCTCCCCCTCGACGGTTGCTCCCCCTTGTTGAGGGCGTCAAGTAATTAGGGAGACCAAGGCGTGATCATTGCAAGTTTTTGCAATGGTTTTTCTTGGACGAAAGCTCCCCCTTATTGAGGGCGTCAAGTAATCCATGTGTATTTTTAAAAATCTACAAAACAGAGGTTAGAAAATTATATGTTGTCCCTCTGCTGAAAATTTAGCTACATAAGAGTTCTGTTAGTACTCTGCATGCCTGGATCCCCCGAATCCTTTTTAGAAAGGATCCGCCAGGTATAAACTGCGGGATCCAGCTACCTGCAACTTTGTTAGCAGTAGAAAAAGATGAAAACAAGTGATAATAACACCAATCATGCTCAGAAAACCATAAAGCACATTGATACGTGGGAATTGCACCAGGCTTTACCTCTCGAGGGATCTCGAGAAGCTTACAACCCCCATCAGGCAGTGTACCTGATCGTTGTAGTATAGTATAGTGACAAGTACCGGGGGATTGATCGTTCAACTTGGGAATAGTGTCGCTAGGATTAGAAAACCTAAAGACTAGGTCTAGAGATGAGGGATGATTCTTTTTGTATTTTTTTATATTTTATGAAAAGCAATTAAAAATCTCGGTTTTTAGAGGAGTGGACGGAATTAGTTGCTATTCAACTAACCCAATAACTAAGATGCAATCAAAATAAAATAACAAAAATAAAAATAAACTAAATTAAGATAGATGTGTGAGCAATATATGGGAGAATTGTGTTTACTTAGGTTTCACTACTCCCTAGATATCTTTTACAGGTTAATTACTTGTTACAGTTGCGTGGATGACGGATTGTATTCCTTAATACCATTCATGGGGTGGCGTACTTACTTCCCCAATCCTATAAGCTCCTACTTCACTCCTATGTCGAGCCGGCTAAGAAGCTCCTAACACGGGATCACTAGAATTCACTCATGCATTAAATACAATCATAAAAACCTAGTACACATCGGTTCATGTTTCTTAAGACGTTCAAGCAAGTTACACAATGGAGATATGCCAGTTTTCTTAAGCCTAACATTGAAATCATTCATCCATTACAACTATAAACAAGCAATCAACCTATAATTAACATCTAGGTTTCATTACATTTAAGCAAACACATGAGAGATCTAGCCTAGCATGTTGTAATCAAGACAAGCATAAGATATATTCAAACAACACATAGACATATTGAATGAATTGAAAGAGGACTTATCTTAATTGAACATGAAAGGTTTCAAGGGGTGAAAACCCTTGAAAATACTGTTACAAACGACTTAGGGTTTATTAGGTTCGACCCTAGTATTCTCAACACAAGTTCCTCTCTTATGAATGAAAAATAGAAAAGTATATATAGATTTTGTGAGGTGACGACGTCAAGAGTAAATGTCTGACGCCGTCATCTCGCCGCCAAATAAGTTCACGGACTGCCTAGATCTGGGTTTGACGCCGTCACGTGTAGTCCATTTGCAGGCCGTCACCAAAATAACTCTTGACGCCCTTCTCTTGACGCCTTCAGGTTTTCTCTGGGTCGTCATGGATTTTACTCCTGACGCCGTCACAATTTCCTTCTTGACGCCGTCAGGTACTGTTCTCAGCATGGAAAATTAAGTCTTTGCAGTTTTCTGCACTTTTATGCTCCAAAAACGTCCAAAATGCTTCCTTTTCCAAAATTCACTCCCAAAGTACCTAAAATCACAAAAGGAACGATTTAGGGCAATATTTGATCAAATAAATTCAATTCTGGGCTGAAATGACCCCCTAAAAACGGTTCATTTTTCGCATCATCATATACCCTTACACTTGAGATTTGTTTGTCCTCAAGCAAATGCGCTTTTATTCTAGTCAAAATACAAGTTAGGGGTCATTTAACACTAATATAAAAGTAATTACAACAAATAATCGTTCAACTAAAGACCAAAGGCAAGCACGGAGGTCATACACTAGCACCTCACAAATAGTGTTTAGATATTCACATCTCTCAGGTGCAATAAAGTATATATCACAATATAGAAATGGAAAACATCTCTCACTACCTATTATAGCAAAATAGATTACCATGGGCTTGGGAAAGGATCAAACCTCCACCACATGGCGTAAGCACCTAGGATAAACTATCAAAGAGGTCTTTTAAAGGCTTGTAACGTTAGGTGTAGAGATATGGAAAACACGGTTTTGTTGGATATAGGCAGTCTTTACTGGTGGCGAGTTAACAATCTTGGTTAATTACATGTACAATATGGCGTTGTTAAGCCAAGACTAGACTCGACTTAAGCTAATAAATCAAAAATAACAAAAACATAAAATGAACGTAGAATGAAACGGGATGGTAGTCCGTATGTTTTTCTCTTTTTTTTATTTTATTTTTATTTTTTTTTATTTTTTTTTACACTCTTACCCTACCATCCAAAATAATACATCATAGGGAATGAACATTCCCCTTACACTTGAATTTTTACATACTTTTACAATAAACTAATCTAATGACTCGAATTAAGAAAATAAAAACACTTTGAGTACTTTTAAGATTAACGTACAGATGGGGGTAATAATATGATGTTCTTCCCCATTACTCCATAAAATAAGTACTTTACCCACGAGTCCCAATCGTCCCAAAACAATATGTACAAGGATATGACTCGACTTAGCAACCATGTAATCAATTAGATAATTAACTAAGGGTTTAACAAATAACAATAATGTGTTAATACAAATATCGCCTAAAAACGTTATTTATATTTTACGATCTTTGCTAAGTTTTGTTAATGACAAAGCATGAACTTTAGCTAAGAGTAAATAATCACTTTAAGTGTTTAAGTCTTGTTTAAACTAATGTTTACATTTCCTTTTAAACAAAACATTGTTTTTATTTCTTAAATTAGAAAGTGTCTTGTCACATCACATTTATTTCTTAAAATAGTAATGTCACATCACATTTAGGGCAAGCTTTGTCAATATACATTTATGGTAAGAAAGAGTGTTTGACTAACCATATGTTTGCTTGCAAGTCTTATGTTTGACTAGGTGTAATGAGATGTGACCTTATTTGGTTTGGAAGATTTATTGTAAAACCAACTGCAGCCCTGACAGAACCCTGGGGGTACACGGCCGGAACCCATCTGAGGGTTCCGCCTGATCCGCCAGACCTGCAGAATGGTTTGCTATAAATACCAAACTATTTGTTAGTTTTGGGTCACCCTTTTAGGACACATTTTCACATACTCTCTCAACTAACTCAGTAACATTTGACTTGTGTGATTCTCTTATGTAGCAAGGGACTTCACAAGATCATTCAAGAAGTTACAAGCTTCAACTCTAAAGTTGCAAGTCTTGGTAGCTTGGTCATGTATAAGCTTTGATAGTTTATACTTCATTTGTTTCATGTATGTAGAAGTGATTGGTTAGTATTTTAGGCCTCAAAATACGTAGTGTGTCGAGAGTTGTTGTACCCTTGTAAAAGAACTAACGGGAGTGGTTGTACCCTTGGTAAAGAACTCGATATCTAGCTTAGTGTCGGTAAAAGTGTAAGTGATGATGGGAGTGGTTGTACCCGTGTAAAAGAACTCGACATCTAGCTTAGTGTCGGTAAAAGTGTAAGCGACATTGTAAAGGTTTTCTCCGCCGGTGAAAGGAGCTTGTTGATTAGTGCTTATAACTCTCGAGTTGGAAACTCGGGGCGTGGATGTAGGGCAAGGAAAAAGAGTCCTTGTAGCCGAACCACGATAAATAATCGTGTTGTGGTTTGATCGTTTCTTTCTTTATCTTTGCTTATTACATATTGTCTTTTAGTTAGAATTGCTAATAACATATAAAGCTTTTCAAAGAATTAAACAAGCAAAGTTGTGTTTATATCCTTAAACAAATGTAAAGCTTTTCAAAGAACTAAATAAGCAAAGTTAGGGTTATCACATGTAATGATTTTCAAAGAATGAAACAAGTAATGTTAGAATTGTCATTCAAATGTAAAGCTTTTCAAAGAATCAAACATGCAGAGTTGTACTTACATCTTTGAACAAACATAAAGTTTTAAAAGGATATTCAAGCTAAAAAGAATTTAAAAAGTGCTAAACTATTCAACCCCCCTTCTAGTTTTCCACAATTGGCATCAAGAGCTACGTTACTCAAGATCTTTAAAATAGAATGTATTTTAAAACTTGGATCGATCCATGGATTTTGAAAATTTCAAAGAAGGGCAACCTATTCAAAACCCACCGCTATTTGAATAAGAAAACTTACTTGAATGGAAAAGTAGTTTTGAAAACTATGTGAAATCAATTGATCAAGGTTTTCGGCATATTATTTCTTTTGGTGATTTCAAACCAAAGAAAACAAGTTTTGAAAACCAAGATAACTATCTTAAACTTGATAAAAATAATAAAGCTTTTATACCAAATATGAAAGAATGTATTTTTGTCAAACGACTAATGATATTTGGAAAAATATGTTAAACTTTCATCAAGAAATATGTCAAGTCAAAGATGATCAAGTTGATCTCACATATGAATTAGAAGTCTTAGAAATATTAATAGATAGACATTTAGTTGAGATAAATATATGTACTACTAGTTTAAATGTTTTAAATGAAGATGTAAGTGAAGATGATTACTCATGTCGAGCTCATAGTGGACTTGCTTACGGTTCATGGAATAACACGGATGAAGATGAAGCCAACCATCCGGTTTGTGATTCTCAACTAGATAAAACATCAAGCAAGGTACATTTTAAAACCAAACACTTTTGCTTTGACAAATTTATCCTAGAGTTTTCTAAACTAGAAAATGAGTCTAAACGTTTATGCAACATGGACCTAAAAACTATCTTTAACAATGAGTCTTCAAAATCTTTTGAGAATATCTTTGAAAAGGAAATCTTGTTAGAAGATAAAATGTCTAGACTTGAGAGTAATGTTGAAATTGATCTAGAATGTAAATTATGTCTAGATTACAAAAATGACATTAAAAAAAAAAAAGCAAAATGAGAAAGGTAAAATGTTAGTTAAATTTGATGAAAGCTCAAAATCTCTTGAAAGATTGTTGAGGAGTCAAAGGTTGTTTAAAGATAAAACCGGATTAGGATTTTACTCAAAAGCACCATCAACTAGTAAAACAAAACAAGTAAAATTTGTCAAACCTAGAAGAGAGATTTAGAGATAATTCAATCTCTAATAGAAACTCATGATAAAAGGATTAAGATTATCATGCTCTATGCTTTTATATGATTATCTAACCTTCTTGGATACATGAGTAATTGAGTTTCAAAGCGTGTCGTCAAACCAAGATTTTACGCGTAATGTTTATCCTCTTGATAGCATCTATATGCAATTTAAAAGGTACGCATTACTTCAACTTGACTTTGATTGTCTCTTGTTTCTAGCATTATGTGTTGAAATATGTGTTATTAGTATACTCTAATGTGTTTACCTGCTATTAGTAATAACTAAGATTAGATTCTATGCAACAAGGAATTTCGTCATTAGTATTAGTAGGAGATATAAGGTGTTTTGGTTCTTTAACCATCTATAGATAAACACGAGAAACTCTTGAGTGAGTCTCACTCAACTCTTGCTTACAAGTGAGCTAACTAAGAATTTCCTAAGTGTTAAAATGTTCAACACTTTTGTGATGCTTGCAAAACAAACCTTTGATAAACAACATTCTTAAACACCATACTTTGAGTCTTAAATTGTGTTTTTCTTCAACCACTCCTTTATGATAATCTCACATAAAACACACAAGGTGAAATAAATCACATTAGCATACATTAAGATGTGTGGAAGAAAATGAGTTTTCAACATCTAGGATTTACACATCAAGTGTGACACTTAGTCTCATGATGTTGTACCTCTTGGAAATTTTCAAAACAAATAGAGTTCATAGTGTCTTAAGTAAGAAAACCCAAAGAGTCGAGGAGTCGTTGAACATTTAACGAGTGATCTCTTCCTTCTAAGATATCATCTTTGGTAGATGATGACTTAGTCGAAAGTCCAATGATGGCAAGACAAGTATGCTGTGCAAAACATTAAGAATAAAAGTACAAAATAACATCTTCTCACCTTGAGTCAAACATTGAATCAAGCAAAATTGACATAAGTTATAAAACTTGATTTATTGGTCATAGTTGTGTCTAAACAAATTCAACAATAACAGTTTTTGGAATTTAGAATAAAACAACTAGTGAAACAAAATAAATGTTTCAAAGTAATCATGTGATTATAAGTGTCAATATTTGAAAGTCTTTTTGATTATAAAAGCAAGATCCAAAAGCAAGGGAGTTTAACTTAAAGACATTCCTAGTTACTCGCTTGTTCTCAATGGTTAAGTTATTGATAACTTATCAAGAATGAAGATTAGAAAATCCGTAGGTAAAACTAAACGTAGAGAAATGTTCGGAAAACTACTTGTTCTCATAACAATTAGATCCAACATTATGTTTAGCATTTGTCTATGTGCTCGAGTTAAAGAAGATCCTAAAACAACTCTTTAGTTGAGCTTGTTTGGATACATCATAAGGAACTACACAACTAGGATTATGGTATCCCAAAAGAACGGGAATAGAAACCATAGTGTATTCCAAATGGAATCATGTCGGTAATAAATTGATAAGAAAAACACAAGTGGTACTTGCACTTTTATACTTACTTACCCAATGATTCTCCAAAACACGTAAGGTTCTCAAATTAGTTTCGGATGGAGAAGCACATCAACAAGCTCCGCTTGAACAAGCAAATTCGTGTCAACAACGAAATTCTTTCATCAACATTGTTATCCCTTCAACAAAGGAGGCATCGACTTCGGTGACAATTCAATCCATTATGTTCTTAATAGACATATTGTGATCCATCATCATCGCCTTGGTAAGATTGTTCATTGAGGAACGTCTTAACTAAGAAAGTCTTCTACGTTAACCATTCTATCAACGTTTTCACAAAACCTCTTGAATGTGAAGCATTCATCAGTCCTAGGCTTAGTCAAAGACTCATAAGACCTAAAACCTTAGTTTTGAACATTAGGATAAAACCACAAAAATCAAGACAATCCCTTTTGAATTTTTCCTTGCAGCTCCTACGGTACCCTCAGACCATACGGGCGGAACCCTCTTTTTGGTTCCGCCTGGTCTGCCAAAGCCACAAAATATTTTATTTTTAATTTCAAAACCAAACACCCTCTTAACTTAATCATTCACTTTCAAACAGCCATCACCCTCTCAAAAACACATAAGCATACGAATTTTAGGGCTTTCAATCAAATCTCTTCGAATCCAACTAACTTTGTAAGTGTTCTAATCACAATTGCATTTTTGATTCAAGTATAACATTCTTATTTACATTCATTAACTAGAATCTTAGGGTTTATGCATAAAACTTCTTGATTCATGAAAAACTTGGTGGCTAGCCAATCATGTCTTCCATTAGTTAAGAATTGTATCCTTTTTGTTGTTACTTTGATTTTCCAAACACACCAAGTGCATTGTCTTTCAAAAAAATCGCAATCCAAGACTAGAACATGATTCATCACCACATTGTTAAAACAAATGAAAAACAACATTAAAATTCACTTGCATACTATCTCTTGAATGCTAAAGGGGATGCATAACTAATATGTATTTTCGGGTACTTTCAATCGAAGACACATTCAATTAGGAGAGTGTTGGTTATCTTTTGTTTTTATAACAAAACTTGCAAGACAAAACAATTTGGGAATCAAAATGAGTCAAGATAACCAAGTCTCCACATTGTTTGCATATAGGAACATATTAGAACATCCACATTGCTAAAAGTCATTAACATATAATTTTGTGTTTTCTAGGAATCAACATGCCTCACGCAAATAAATCCGATCACAAGGAAACCCTTTAAGTACATGCCCAAACACCATAGGACCAAAGGTCTCAACCAAGTTCAAGTAGAAACCTTTAAGGCATTAGAAAAACGCTATGTTCACGAAGGTAGAACCATTGATCCATTCTTTCTAGAAGGAACATCTATTCGCCAAAGCTTTGCCGCAATCAACTTTGATTGTCTCCTTGATATCGATGAGCCAATTTGTCCTAGGTTCATTTTAGAATTCTATGCAACCGTAAACCTCTCCACAAATGATTTTGGTAAGTTATCATTAAACTTCACAACAAATCAAATACCAAATTTCATAGATTTAAAAGACTTAGCTATCATCTTTGGTGTCCCAAATGCTGGTACTTGTCTCTACACGGATAAGTGGCCTATTTCAAGCCTTGACTCGATTGAGCGTTTTCATCCATAAGACACACCTCTAGCTAGTAAGGAAACTCTTAAGGAACATCTCTTTGTTAGAACCTCTACCACTAGGAAGAATCGTTCGGGGAATATTGTGGATAAGGATCCTTTTGGTATGGAGGTCAATGAGCTTAAACACAATTTAAGAAGTGGGAAGAAATCCTTAGAACTAACGTCATAAGTACCATAGGAAATAGAGATCATGTCAACGCATGCCTTTGCTACATACTCTATAGCATTTCCACCGGTCAACCATTCAACTTAGCCTACTACCTAGCCAAAAGAATGGCTGACATACCCTTAGTTGGAACTACCGCTCTTCCTTATGGAATGCTTCTTACTCGCCTCTTTAGAGCAATCTCACCTATTCCTCCTAACGATAATGGAATGCGCCTTGACTATTCTCTCGTTCCTCATATCTTCGTTCCTTTAAGTGATAAACGAGTTTTCAAAGGCAAGGGCAAACGTACTCGCTCACCTACACCATCATCATCATCATCCGACATGAGTGATGATGATAGACTTCCTAACTCTAAGTTACCTCCTTTAGAATACCTTCAAGAACTCCCCGTCATTGACAATGCATCCGAAGAGTTCAAGCAAACCAAAGGAATTTTCAAGTGCTTTGGAAGGTACCTAAGCAAGCTCAATAAGAAGATAGACCGGTTGTGAGAAGATTAAGGAGTGTTTGGCTTATGAATGTTTTAGAACCTTTTATGTGTTAAACTATGTGATTTATATTGTTTTTCACGTTCTTGTTTTATTACGTTTTTCGGATTATATTTGTATGAACTTTTATGCATAATGACAATGTTTGAGGTGTTTGTCAATTTTTTATGCTTATGGCAATTTTCACTAAGTATAGTGAAATCCTCGACCTCAAGGTCAAAGTCCTATGATATGTGTGTTTACGTGTCTATTTTTTGCATTGCCTAACCAGAAATGCATTATCTTTTTGATTTTAGGAGTTTTCGAAAATTTTGAAAATCGTCTCGCGGGTCAAAATCGCGGACTGCCAAATTTTTCAGCCCTGGCGGATCTGGCGGTACCCATAATTGGGTTCCGCCAGTGTATTTTCTGGGCAACCCATAATTGGCCCAACGGACCAGACGGAACCCAAAACAGGGTTCCGCCTGTGTATTGTGAGGGTTCCGCCAATCAACTGCAGAAATTTTTTTATTTTTCTTAAGTTCAAAACTTGTAAAGTGTCAAACCATTATCCTAAGTGAGAAACATCTTCCATTAACTCCAATAACCATATTAGAACAACTCTCATTCACTAAAACAATTAGGAAGCCACTTCCCTCCAAAAATTCAAATTCAAACATAACTAACCCAAGGAACCCTTTTAAAGGATCCTTCAAACCATTGGAACATTTTCAACCAAATCACATCCCATGATCACAAAGCATTGAGTGCATATGTTGGTCTTTCACTCCACCCTATTCCATTGGATTGACATCAAATGATGTGACATGGTCATAAAAATCATTTGAAACCTCATTCTTTGAATGGTAGAACATCAAATCCAAACACTCATTTCAACATCTTTTCCACCCTATAAATTTAAAAGTTTTGCAACAACTCAAATCACACCATCACCATCACCATCAAAACTTCTTCTCTCAAAACATCAAAACCACACCTTTGAAATGACTAAATCCAACACATCATCCGAGTCATCAAAATCCTTCTCAAAAATCACTAGGATTAGTGTTAAACCTTGTTGCTTCAACAAAACCGTCAAGCCAAACTCATCATCTTCAAGTGATGCTTCGCTTAACATTTCTTCACCTATCAAAGATTTCCTTAACCTCACTACGTCAACACCATCCTCAACGCATTGCAATACCAATGTAATTACCTTTCAAGATTTGCTTAATCTTGATACTCCAACACCCTCTCCAACACATTGCTACACAAACATAGCCACCATTCCTTCAACAACTAGACCTTCAAGTGATTCATCATCACCTTCTCAACAAGCTCAACCATCAAAAACTCCATCACCTCAATCACCAACACTTACACCAATGGAACTTTTCCATACACCACCAACATCACCACTACCCTATTTGGAAACACTCGAAGACCTATCACCTAAATCATCAAACCAACCATCCTTGTCACTCTTTGACACCATTGCTCAAATGGAAACCCAACAACAATCTAGTGAGCAACTAGATATGAACCCCATCAACCCTCATTGGTAGAACGGTTGGCTTACCGTTATGCTAGACCATCCATTTTCCCAAATGTTCAAGGTCATACCCACTCACAATCATTTGTGATTCACCCAATTTACAAAGACCTTCATGGCAATCCTTCTGGCGAACCAAGCTTCCGCCATTTTGTTCAAAATCAACAACCACCACCACAACAACAACCATCAATACAAGAACCTTCCTAACAATATGAATCTCTACTTTCTTCGTATAAGAAAATAGAAGCATCCATATGGGAAAAACCTCCAAACCTTAATAATGAGATTGACACTTATTTAAACCACCTTCATGCCTTCAAACATATGGTTGACTCTCAAATCAACCATATTATGGTTTTACAAACAACACTATACTCAACTAATAAAGGAAGCAAAAACACCACTCAACCATCCACCTTTGCTCCTTCAAGTTCAAACCATCCACCACCAACAAATCAAACCACTCTTCCACCAAACTTTCCCCGCCATGATTGCAATCATTGCGAAAGAACCGCTCACATTAGTGAAGGGTGTCGAAGGGAAATTCGTGAGCTATCCGAAGAAATGAGGTTTATACTAAACCACATTTTGGATCGTCTACAATCCTTGTCTCACACACCTCAACCTTAGAGTCTCCAAAATGAAACAAAACCGTTTCTTTTGGAAAATGTTTCCCATTTAAACCAACAAACCAAAACCGTGTCATCCTTTCAACCTTCAAAATAAAGCGCGCTACAACCTCCAACACATATTTTCATCCTTGTTTTTGGAAAATGTTTCTCATTAAGGAAAATGAGGATTTCCTTGTAGCTTTTTATGTTCTTAGTTTATTTTTTTTCTTTATTTTTAGAAGTAGGATGGTGTCATCCAAATTTCTCGTCTTTGACTTTTTAAGAGTCAAAATTTTATATGAAATGAATTTCATTCTACCACAAGGTTTGCATTGTTTGTTGACAATTGAGGTATAATATGTGAACTATACCTTGTTATGGTAGCATACTTACATCTTGCATTTTAGGAACTAACCTTTCTTTTTGAAGGATCATTATCCATGTTTTCCTTCCTTGATACTCCATTTAGGGGAGTAATATTCAAGGGGGAGCATGAGAATGATATTATTCCACTTCACAACTCTTAGTTGTGTTTTAGACATGAAATGCTTTTATGACTTGTCTTGTGCGACAACTAACCTTTTTCTTGTAGGTTCAAAATCCATGTCTCCTCTCTTGGCACTCCATTTAGGGGGAGTATCGTCCAAGGGGGAGCAAGTGCTTACTTCCGCTTCGCTACTCTTCTTTTTGTTTTGACAAAAAGGGGGAGAATTTAGATATAAACTTGTTTCAAAATTTTTTTTTGCATATCACATCATCTTAGCAAAAACAAGTTTTTATACTAACTTTATAAGACTTAACACTAAAACTAGTGACTTACTTATAAATAAAGTTTATGTTTTGTCATCAACAAAAAGGGGGAGATTGTTAATACAAATATCGCCTAAAAACGTTATTTATATTTTACGATCTTTGCTAAGTTTTGTTAATGACAAAGCATGAACTTTAGCTAAGAGTAAATCATCACTTTAAGTGTTTAAGTCTTGTTTAAACTAATGTTTACATTTCCTTTTAAACGAAACATTGATTTTATTTCTTAAATTAGGAAGTGTCTTGTCACATCACATTTATTTCTTAAAATAGTAATGTCACATCACATTTAGGGCAAGCTTTGTCAATATACATTTATGGTAAGAAAGAGTGTTTGACTAACCATATGTTTGCTTGCAAGTCTTATGTTTGACTAGGTGTAATGAGATGTGACCTTATTTGGTTTGAAAGATTTATTGCAAAACCAACTGCAGCCCTGACGGAACCCTGAGGGTACATGGGCGGAACCCATCTGAGGGTTTCTCCTGATCTGCCAGACCTGCAGAATGGTTTGCTATAAATACCAAACCATCTATTAGTTTTGGGTCACCTTTTTAGGATACATTTTCACATACTCTGTCAACTAACTCAGTAACATTTGACTTGTGTGATTCTCTTATGTAGCAAGGGACTTCACAAGATCATTCAAGAAGTTACAAGCTCCAACTCTAAAGTTGCAAGTCTTGGTAGCTTGGTCATGTATAAGCTTTGATAGTTTATACTTCATTTGTGTCATGTATGTAGAAGTGATTGGTTAGTATTTTAGGCCTCAAAATACGTAGTGTGTCGCGAGTTGTTGTACCCTTGTAAAAGAACTAACGGGAGTGGTTGTACCCTTGGTAAAAAACTCGACATCTAGCTTAGTGTCGGTAAAAGTGTAAGCGACGATGGGAGTGGTTGTACCCGTGTAAAAGAACTCGACATCTAGCTTAGTGTCGGTAAAAGTGTAAGCGACGTTGTAAAGGTTTTCTCCGCCGGTGAAAGGAGCTTGTTGATTAGTGCTTATAACTCTCGAGTTGGAAACTCGGGGCGTGGATGTAGGGTAAGGAAAAAGAGTCCTTGTAGCCGAACCACGATAAATAATCGTGTTGTGGTTTGATCGTTTCTTTCTTTATCTTCTCTTATTACATATTGTCTTTTAGTTAGAATTGCTAATAACATATAAAGCTTTTCAAAGAATTAAACAAGCAAAGTTGTGTTTATATCCTTAAACAAATGTAAAGCTTTTCAAAGAACTAAATAAGCAAAGTTAGGATTATCACATGTAATGATTTTCAAAGAATGAAACAAGTAATGTTAGAATTGTCATTCAAATGTAAAGCTTTTCAAAGAATCAAACATGCAGAGTTGTACTTACATCTTTGAACAAACGTAAAGTTTTAAAAGGATATTCAAGCTAAAAAGAATTTAAAAAGCGGTAAACTATTCAACCCCCCTTCTAGTTTTCCACATAATGCACTAAAGATGAGTGCATACACGGAAGGCTAAAGCGATTTGGGTGTACATTTAAGTCTGGTGTAACAAATTCTTCCTTTAAGTATGATGCTTAAAGTTAGAAATGAAAAGATAGGCTCGGAGGGGTGTACTAGGGGTTTCGTGTACTAAAAATGAGTACAACGCTAAGGGTGTGGGAAAAATTAATTGACTTAACTAGCCAAGTAATATGACTTAAATGGTCAAGTAATTATGATACGGGTTTTAACACAAGGGTGATCCTAATGCCTCTTATCATGTAGTAAATCCTACTACACGAATGTAGTCTCACTAGCGGTCTCGGGATGCATCACTAACACAAGTTCTAGAATCTAAATGCTACCGGTACACTCATAAGCACTAATAGTAAATGCTTTTCCTATCAAATCTAAAGGCGAACCTCACATATTTGGGTGGAAAATTTTTCTGAATGATACGGTTTTGTGCTAGTCATACAATCTCCTATCCATGAGATGCTTGCTATGGCTAAAGTTTCACTCCTAAATGTTGTAAAAAAATTTAAATTTGGCGCTAAAATTGCACTAACAAGTATTTCTCATAGTTTTATTACACATCTATCATCAAACAAACAAACTCAAGCGAAAATGTATCTGTAAGGTATCATCATTTTACCCTCCCCTTACACTTAGGATGAACATTGTCCCCAATGTTCAAGTGAAGAATGTAAAAGTGAAATAAGTAAAACGAATGAAATCAAATACTCCCCTGATTCGCTCGGTATGGATAATAAGGTGGCCAGGTTAGATCTTCCTCCAAGAAAATGAACAATCAAAGCTTCCCTTCCAGAATATAAATCATCTTCTTGTCATATATAACCTGTAAAACCTGAGAAAATAGACAAGGCAACCTCGCGTAAAATCGGCGGCAATCTATATATGCTAACAAATCCTAGAAAACAAAGTAAGATATAATGCTTGTGGAATGATGTTTGCAGATTTCATGGAGATTATAAAACTAAAGATTCGACAAAAACTTTAAGACTCCGTTAGAAAAACAAAACTGGTAAAATTTCCAGAATTTTACACGTGACGCCGTCAAGAGTAAACTCGTGACGCCGTCAGAAGTGACCTGCAGAAATTCTTATGTTAAGTTTCCATAAAATTTCTGGAAAAACTTCGCCCTACTTCCTGAAAAATCCTGCAAAACATCATTATGACTCGATACAAGCATTTGACTCAAACAAATACGAATATACATGTTCACTTAATATTGTGGAGAATCATGATCGGTTTTTTTGTTTATTAAAAACATATTTGGGGTTTCCCCTTACACTTATCTTTTGCGAAATACCTTCGGATGAAGTTAAGACTAGGCCAAACAACAAAATAAAGTATTTTCACTATTTTAGTTTTGAAACATGATCTACCAACAATAAAAATAAAGCATGCATACGGAAGCAAATAACAAACAAACAAAATAGAAAATACATAAAACATGGGTTGCCTCCCAAGAAGCGCTTTTCTTTATTTACGAGTCTTGTAGCTAGACTCAAGGTCATAGGTTACGTCTTCCTTTCCCACTTTTGTGCCGACTCAAAACATCTAACCCAATTCTCATCATGCTTGTATTCAGGGTACAGATCCATGCAACCTGAATAGTATGTTCGCCTCCTCTCATAATAGGCATCATCATCAATTCCATCTTCCTTAACCTCATAAGGTCAAATCTCATCAATTTGTAGATTCTTGATGCCTTTTAATTCTTCCTTCATATGAGGCATCATAAAAGTAATCTTCTCTATACCCTCAGTAAACTGAACTATCCCTTTCTCATGATCACAATACATCTTAGTCTTCTCAACAAAAGGTCGCCCAAGAACCATCTCTCCAAGGTGTGGATCTATAATGCCTCTAACATCTTCTAGGATTACGAAGTCGCATTGATAAGTAAAATTTCCTATAAAGACGTGTACCCCTTTTACTCTCCTGACGAAATTACATAGCCTATTAGAGTTGTAAGGGTCTTTTCTAGGGCTTAACCTTTTGTTCATTATCCAGTTGTAGTAGAGCCTAGACATAATATTCATGGGTGCTTTTAAGTCAATGTATGTATGCTCTCTAGACATGTACCCGATCATGCAAGGAATTTTTATGTTCCTAAAGTTATGCCTCCTAATCCATGGTGCTTTTCTATATTTTGAGGGGCAGGGGTATTGTAAAAGAAATCTATGGTAACTCAATTCATCAGGGGTTGGAGCGAAGTCTGTAAACTCAATTTTCATTTGAAGGGGCTTAGTAAATGCTTAAATGTGTTAACTTCTCTCTTTCTTCTTTCATGCGCTATAAGCCACTTGCTAACTTCTAAACGGCGATTCTCTAAATCCATAAAAACCAACCTAATACGAACAAAGACACAAAGAAATAAGATAGACTAAAGAGAACCTAAAAATAAAAATAAAATCTTACTAGAAAGGAATCTAGCAAGTAGACCTAATAAAAAGAAATTCTAACCTAGACAATAACTATTCCCCAGGCTGCGGCGCCAAAAACTTGATGCGTGGGAATTGCACCAGGCTTTACCTCTCGAGGGATCTCGAGAAGCTTACAACCCCCTCCACGCAGTGTACCTGATCGTTGTAGTATAGTATAGTGACAAGTATCGGGGGATTGATCGTTCAACTTGGGAATAGTGTCGCTAGGATTAGAAAACCTAAAGACTAGGTCTAGAGATGAGGTATGATTCTTTTTGTATTTTTTTATATTTTATGAAAAGCAATTAAAAATCTCGGTTTTTAGAGGAGTGGGCGGAATTAGTTGCTATTCAACTAACCCAATAACTCAGATGCAATCAAAATAAAATAACAAAAATGAAAATAAACTAAATTAAGATAGAGGTGTGAGCAATATATGGGAGAATTGTGTTTACTTAGGTTTCACTACTCCCAAGATATCTTTTACAGGTTAATTACTTGTTATAGTTGCGTGGATGACGGATTGTATTCCTTAATACCATTCATGGGGTGGCGTACTTACTTCCCCAATCCTATAAGCTCCTACTTCACTCCTATGTCGAGCCGACTAAGAAGCTCCTAACACGGGATCACTAGAATTCGCTCATGCATTAAATACAATCATAAAAACCTAGTACACATTGGTTCATGTTTCTTAAGACGTTCAAGCAAGTTACACAATGGAGATCTGCCAGTTTTCTTAAGCCTAACATTGAAATCATTCATCCATTACAACTATAAACAAGCAATCAACCTATAATTAACATCTAGGTTTCATTACATCTAAGCAAACACATGAGAGATCTAGCCTAGCATGTTGTAATCAAGACAAGCATAAGATATATTCAAACAACACATAGACATATTGAATGAATTGAAAGAGGACTTATCTTAATTGAACATGAAAGGTTTCAAGGGGTGAAAACCCTTGAAAATACTGTTACAAACGACCTAGGGTTTATTAGGTTCGACCCTAGTATTCTCCACACAAGTTCCTCTCTTATGAATGAAAAATAGAAAAGTGTATATAGATTTTGTGAGGTGACGGTGTCAAGAGTAAATGTCTGACGCCGTCATCTCGCCGCCAAATAAGTTCTCGGATTGCCTAGATCTGGGTTTGACGCCGTCACGTGTAGTCCATTTGTAGGTCGTCACCAAAATAACTCTTGACGCCCTTCTCTTGACGCCTTCTGGTTTTCCCTGGGTCGTCATGGATTTTACTCCTGACGCCGTCACAATTTCCTTCTTGACGCCGTCAGGTACTGTTCTAAGCATGGAAAATTAAGTCTTTGCCATTTTCTTCACTTTTATGCTCCAAAAACGTCCAAAATGCTTGCTTTTCCAGAATTCACTCCCAAAGTACCTAAAATCACAAAAGGAACGATTTAGGGCAATATTTGATCAAATATATTCAATTCCAGGCTTAAATGACCCCCTAAAAACGGTTCATTTTTTGCCTCATCACACATAATCAAGAAGATTTATTTAATAAAAAGAAGAGAAATGATACAACAGTGGTCAATTCTCTAAAACTAAGGAAATGATCTAACTTGAAAAATCCCTAGTGACTAAAGTTAGGCCTGAGACTAGAGAAGGGAGACCATTTATGCTTGCACTTCAAGGCTTTTAGTGAAGGTTAGGTTTGGTGACGTCTTCAAGATGTTCAAGTAGGTGATGAAACTTGAAACGCAATTCATTGCGTAATTCTTGTACCACGGTTTGAGTATGGTGGCAATGGGAACAACTCTTCTTATGACTTGGTTGGTAAGAGCCTAAGATAGAAGGCTCATCCATTAAGACACCCTCTACTAAAACACCCCTCTCAAACAACATCCAAACTCCACCTTCTAATGAACCAACTCCACGACAACTTGCTTCCACCAAACCAACCTCATCACAACCTACTTCTCTTGAACCAACACCTATCTCAACTCAACCTTTACAAACATCACCTCTTCTACCCCAACTTATTTCTTTTACCACACCTCTTACCTCTCTTCACCCATTCTTGAACACATTGGAGGACTACCTCCTAGAACCTTCAACCCACCACCATTGCCCAGATTCTTATCTATTGAGAGAATGTTAACTCAACCACCATCCCACAACATAGATGTTGACATAAACATACAACCACCTATAGCAAACTTGACTTCCTCTCCTCCACCCTCAAATGGCCCATTTTGGGTTATGAGAAGATGTCAACCATTTCAACCACCTCAACCAAGCAATGACACACTTCCTCCTTCACTTACTTCTCCACCAACACTCATGGTACATCCACAACCATTATTTCACTTACTTTCATTCTCAATCTTTAGATCCCCCGACTAAGTAACATATTATTGTTATTTTCTTGGTGGATAATAGAATCGAAAAAGTTTGGCTCAAAGGGTGTAACTAATGGATTTAAGCACTAAAAGTGAGTGCTTAACGGGTTTATTTTTTAGTTAAGTAAACGGATGGTTTATATTTGGTGTATATCCTAGTTTTTGCCTCTTATCACATAAAAATACTTATATCACACGAATGTGATCTCACTGTAGTCTTGTAATGATTTCAAGCACAAGTTTTAGAATCAAATAAATTATCAGCACACTCATAAACAAAAAAATCAAGCATAAAAGGTATATGTCAATATAGACTCGAAATCCTAACATTTTCAGTGGTAATGGGTATAAAATGTGCAAATAATGTTATGAATCCCGATTCAGATTGCTTTACGATTGTTTTGGATACGCTTTTTTATAAAATTAGTTTTAGATTACTAATAATTTACTAGATTATTTTACCCCATAAGCGGCGTACATTACTAAAATGTGCGCCGATTTTTATTAAATGTTTAGCGCTTTTGATATAAGGACGACGGTTTTACGGAAACAGTCTAACAGAAATTTTCAAAATTTTACATACTAATGCAGGTACTAATTTATTTTCCCAGTATATCTCTCCCTCCCCCAATACTTAAATTAAGCATTGTCCCTAATTCTATAAAATTTAAAAACAAAGTTTTACGAGAAAAATAAAGGATAACGGTACTTCCCCGGTATGCTTTGATATGTCTCAAAAGATCTCCTCATACTTGTCCATCTTTTGGACCATTCTCTTTTCCTGCACACAAACATCTTGCAACACAAATATAACCAAAATTGTAATGTGCATCAGGCACATTACACTTAATTACATTAATAATGATAATAGTTAAGATAAGTTGTTTTTGTTTTGGTGCCATGGTGGTGGTGGTGCAAGTGTTTAGTTTGTTATGGGTAAAAACAGAGGTACCCAAGTTATAAACCAAATTGTTTTGAAATTGTTTTAAAATAAGACCACAGATTGGTCTTCCAAATCATAAACAAACAAACAAACCCCGCCGTACTTCCATGCCAAGCACGGCGGTCTTCATTCCTGATTCTCACCACTCATTCAGTAGCTCCACCTCTAATACTTCTGACATGTCCTTTTGATTTCCAGTCTCTCTGTAGAAACTAGAATGGGGGTTAAATAGTTTCACCGTTTTTAATTACGTTTTAGAAAATTTCCTTTTACAAGTTTGTTTTATAAAAACCTTTTGATTCGATCTTTATGTGATATCAACACAACAACTAATAAACACAATAATAAGTAAGTAATAAAGATAAGGAAATAAACGATCAAATCGGGACACGGAGATTTATAGTAGTTCGGCTACGAAGCTCTCTCTTCGCCCTACTCCACTCCTTGAGTCTTACACTCGAGAGTTTCATAAACACTATATCAACACGCTCCCTTATGGCGGAACAAACCTTGCACAAACTTACACCAAGTTTAATGACACTAAGCGGAATATCGATTCATAATCCTAGCTAGAACCAATCTACACCAAAGCCCAGGTGGCTACACACCTCACACCAACACGATGGCACGAAACAACACAACACACAATTTGGAACTTACACACAAGTCGAATTACATACATGAATTAAGAGATAAGAATGGAGGTTTAGAAGAGATCCGTAACAATAGCTTGAGAGGTGAAGGACTTTTCTTCAACACTTCGTTTTTTGACGACTACGAGTATTCTTCTCTTGCACTTTAGAGGAAGTATGGATGTGATCACTTGTAAACAACTTAGAACCCGTTAATGTCATCAAAGAAGATTATTTGGAATGATTTTGGAATACAGAAAGTTTCAGTGCATAAGAGGTTAGTTTTCTGAAACGGAACAGTTATGCATTTATAGGCGCCAGGAGGAGCGTGGGTGGTCCCTTAAATATGTGACGGTCCTTTATCACTAAGGGACCGTTAGTCCATTTAAGGGACCGTCCTGACAGACGCTCCTCTTTTTGTCCTGACGTGGTGAAAGTTTATCTGGTGAAAAATTCCTGTCGGTTTTGAGCTGGAAATATGGCTATTGCATATTTGAATTTTGAATTCATTTTCATAATAAAACATTTCTTTTAATTATACAAAAATACTTTTGTAAAAATGTTTTGTCACATGAAAATGTAATGTTTTGATGAAAAAAACTCCTTTGATCACATACACAAGTTGGTAGATGTTTATACATACCTTAGGTGATGTTGAAGCCAAAAACAAGTTTTCTCGATTAAAAACTTATTAGTTATAGTTTTACGTAATGTGTATTTATATTTTGTGAGTATCAAAACTAGTAAAGACCGAATAATGCAAATGACATTTTTGACATTATTTGTATTAACAATCTCCCCCTTTTTGATGATTATAAAATATAAATCATTTTAGATAAAAATAGGGATTAATAAGTTTTTAATGAGTTTCGTTTTCTTCTCCCCATTTTTGTAGAATCAAAAAGGCTTCGTTGAAAGTAGAGTAGAAAGAAGTCGACGGCATCATGATTACTCCCCTTGCTTAGAGCTCCCCCTAGATGAGGACACCGGGGAATCGATCGATGGTATTTTGCTACAAAAACAAGTTAGAAGAGACATGCAAGTGAATATAGATAACCTGTATATAAGAGAAGAAGAGAAGACAAAAGAGATTCACGTACTTGAGACGGTCCCTTAAAGATGTGGATGGTCCCTTAGTGATTAAGGACCGACACTTTGATAGAGGACCGCCGTCAGAAAGGAGTCTGGGATAAAATATTAATAAAGCATGCATAAACTAGTTCATTCATTAAGAAAAAACAAGGTCATACATATGACTATTACAACAAGATTCTAAATTCATAATCCTAGTGTAGTCTTCTAGGATATCCCAAGCTAAGTCCGGTTTTATTATTGAGCATGCATACTTTTCTAAGACTTGCGGAGATATGGTGGTGAAGGAGTTTTGGTTGAAGGTGGTAGAAACCCGGGTGACAAGAGAATGGAAATGATGTAGTCAAGATCATTCTTCATCTTTTGAAAGTGGTTGTGATTATAAATGCAGCAAGCACAATAACCCCTATGGGAATCCACTTGGGCAAGAGTGGGATGAGACATTGTTGGAGGATGAAGTTTTTGAGATAGGATGACATTTAGGAGATTCAAGTCAACAAGATTGGAGAATTCTTGTGCCTTGATTGAGTTTAGGGAGTTGACATTAGTCATTTGAGGTGGATATGAAAGTGGTAATGGATGATCTAGAGGACTCGGGTTTTGATACTCTTTGTAAGTTGATGGAGACTCATTTTTTGGTTGATAGGCAAAGAAGGAGAAGGATGAGGATGAAGTCTCTTGGTGTGATGTTGGATTGGAATTAGTATTCTGATTGTTTGAGGTGTTGGAAGTGTTCATGAAATTGTCAACGCTTTGTTTCTTCCTCCAAATAGGTTTAATCGACATCCTAGGTTTTCTAGGGGATGACATTTTGATGAATGAGATGGAGAAGAAGGAGGATTATGCCATGACAATGGATGAGAGAATGAGGGTTTAAATAGAGGTAGAAGAACGCACGAATAGCAAAGCATGCATGTGTATGTTTATAAATTCAAATTATGCTTAAGCAAATAAAGAAGTGAGATAAGACTTAGAGGTAGGATGGTCAAGGGTGTAGAAATAGGAAAGCATAAAAAGAAGTCACAAAAGAAAATAGATTGGTGGTCCCATAAATGGGTGGACGGTCCTTTATCATTTTGGGGACCGTCGGGTGATAAAGAACCGCCACCAATAAGCATGATAGTTTTCAAAAGAAAGTATTCCTAATGTTTTCCTACATGAAACATATGTGGAGATGTGATTATCTCGACTCTAGAAAAAGAAAAACCTAAGAGATAATCCAAAGTCTCCTAAGTTCAATTTCACTCATTTTTCCATGTCAGATTACATATTACTTACATGATCCGATAAAGGACTTGAGCTCATTATGCATGCATGAGAGAAACGTTTTTGAATTGTATTAACAATGCAAGAAAATATGATTTTCCTAATCGTGCGAAGATTTTGAAAAGAATGAATTGGAGTTTTCATACACAAGATGAATTTTGATTTGATTTTTATCATGCAATAATGGTTTTTAAGAAAAAGAAAGAGATGCTTCCCCAATTTTAATTTTTGTGCGCGAAAGAATCCTAGACTTAGAATAGAAGAAGTGAAGGACAGTAGTAACCCACTAACTTCCCCACTAGCTCCCCTTAGGTTAGCAAAGCCTTACTAACTTAACTTAGGCCCTCAATAAGCACTATCTAGGTTAGAAATGCCTATAGCTATTTCCCGAGCGAAATTTTTGCTTTGCTATACCACTATTGCCTGCATAACCTCTAGACAAGCTCACGTATCAACCTATGCCAAACATCACTATGTTTACTTCATGTAAATATCCAGGTATGTCAAGTCAAGGTTACAAACACATTTTCACTAAGTAAATTATCACTCTAGTACACTATACTCATCAGAAAACCCTAATTGCACCTATGTGTTCCCAGTTAACTTAAAAACCCTAATTACTTATCTAAACTAGCTTGAAAGTGTTCAAGGCTTAGGTATGAGTTACATTAGCAACTCTAGGATATATTAGACTTCCTAGATCATAGTAAAACTCCCTAAAACCTAGGTACAAGTCCCTTAAGCACAAAACCCTAATTAGTTTATAACTTCCCGAAACTAGGTTAAACTTTCCCAAATCTTTACCATAAGCTACCACCACTTAGTACAAGCCTCCTATGACTTAATCTTAGTCACTAAACACTCATAGAACCCTAATATAGGCACTAAACCCTAGGAAAAACCCTAAACTCTCACTAGGCAAAACTAGGTTAAAAATTAAACCTAAAACTTAAAACTAGCTACTTAAGCACCTCAAGCACCTCAACCTAGCACCCTAGCGCCTTACCCATGCTAAGATAACACCCTAGCACCTCCCTAGAAAGCAAAAATGGTGGTGCATCAACACCTTGGCTCGTTAGCTTCACCACCTCCACAACCAGCCTATGGTGCCCCCTAGCTACCCCATAGCTATCATTAGTCATCCCCTAGGTCACCATAGTCAGCTAATAGCTTTGATTACTCACCTCCCCCCCCCCTCAACACCTCCTTCTTTCATTTCTTGCTCGCTACTCCCACGCACCCTATAAATAGCGACCTCCCCTCTTCCTTTCAACTCACACCTTCCCTCTCTTCTCTATCACCTATATTCTGTAGTACTAGATCAACCCATTACGATGACGATAAAGAGTACACGATTTGTATTTGTTATGATGTGTAAAGAAATAAGAAAGAGAAAAGAATAAAATATGAATGAAGTGAAAAAAGAAAAGTATGTGAGAAAGAAAAAGATGAAAAAAGAAGGATTAAAAGTATTGTTATGATTCCCTGATTTAAGTTTTTCTTTTTACACCAATTTCAGTTAAATACTCTCATGACTTATTCCTACCCTATTAACCCTTAGCCTAATGATATAACCCGAGTAAAAGTCCTTTTTGATATTTATACCTGGTGCTTACGCCACATCAGTGCAATTTTGTTTCTTGTACAAGCATATGGTAAATCTATGAGTTATGACTGAGCTATGAGAGCGAAACCACACCAAATACAATCGATATGAGTTCTTGAGTGAATTCTAAAAATGTACATATTCGTGAGGAGCATGTCATGTTATTTTAGCTCAATGGTTGTGTACATAAAAATAATCTTTGAAACTTATACGAGATTCGATTTTAAATCATTTTTCTTTTTTATGCTTGAGGACAAGCATTAGTTTAAGCATGGGGGGATTTGATGAGTCTCGTATTATATATATTTATACCCCTGATATTATGTAAATTATATAGCAAATTACCCTTATTTATATGACTTTGTACTTAAAATACCCACGATAAAGACGCGGAACTAATGACTATAAGGAACTTAATAGAAATAACACATGGTTTGGCAAAAGCACGCCGACCTTAGGGAGAAAGTGCGCCGCTTACGAGCACCATAGGTCAACTATGTACTTACGAGTCAATATTGAAGTACGCCGGTCTTATACTTCAAGAGCGTCGGTTATGTGAAGAGAAGCCCGGTGGTTTTATGTTAAATGTGCGGCGTACTTCCCCTTGCAGTTATACTTCTCCATTAATATGATACATCAATGATAAGGCCGATCACTTGCATATCATTATTATCCAGACAGGTCTTAGGGGTGCATTTTACCTATAAATAGAGGTCAAATTTGGAATATAACACACACCTAAATCAAGAATCATCCTCTTGTTATCATAAGAAGAATAGAAGTTGATGTACTCTGATCAAACTACTTTGTAGCTTGTAAGGTTTTAACAATTTTGAATAACTCAAAATAATTAATAATGAAACACTGATGTTACTTTGTAAAGTATGCGGAATCTACTAACACAAAGCTAAGAAGAACTTTAAATTATATTAAAACCAACTTTGAACCTGCTTCTCTAAACACAGATTCACTAACAATCCCTAACTTATCTAATATCGTATTCTAGTAATCGTATTATGAATGCATAAGGCTAATACCATCCTAAGGCTCCTTTTATAGGCATAAGGAAAACCTTAAGTCGGTTTATAATACTTACTTGAACGACAAGTAAACTATCCCTAACTAACTCCAGAATATTCTTATAATATTACATAACAATCCTTAAACAATATTGCATATTAATCCTTATTTTTTAGAATTACTTTGCATAATCTTCAATCACGAGCAGTACTTTGACTTTGAACAACACTTTGATCTTTGAGCAGTACATTGACATAGCAGTACTTTGTGTTAGAATATGACAATCAAAGTACACATATTGCGGAAGCTAGGATCAATTATAACATATACAAAGATTAACTAAAACATAAATAGTAACGTACCCGATGCACTTCAATAAATCTTGATCTTGTGTAATAATAGATCTATGATAAACCCCTTACCGTTTTGTTTATCGATCTCTTGATAATAACTATAATGAGTTATTGCCTCGTTCTTGTACACAAAAATTAAACCGTATTAAGGTTATGCAAGTAACTACACAAGAATATATTTTTGACAAACAAAAATCGAAACCCTAGAAGTATAGGGGTGTTCGACCGGTTTTCAAAGTAAGGAGGAAGAGAGAAAAAGTTAGGGATAATTGTGTGCACAAAATATGTGAAAACAATGACCCTAGGTTTTGTATTTATAGTGATTTGGTAACTTTGGGAACAAGCTAGGGCAAGGGATCCCCCTTGTATGGTGTTCGGCCGACCCAAGCCCAAGGAGGGGGTTGTAGACCCTTCCTTGGTTACCAAATTACATAAACACCCTTTTTCTATCTTTCATCTAACGGTCGTTAGTCCCTTTACCGTTAATTACTAACGATCATTATATTCTCGTGTCTAATAATAAATATAATAAAACATTTATTATTTTTCCTTAATACTCATTTGTAATGTGTGCAATCCCAAGGTCTCGGGTTCGATACTAGACATTTACACATTAATATATATACGTATATTTAACAGCTCCCACTCGTATATTTTATTAATAGTAAAATGACATTGGTTAGTGTCTTGCAACACTCCAATGCCCCCAACACGACTCGAGCTAGGTTTCCTAGAAAAACCTTTAATGATTCATCATTATAGTTATCCTTTTGTTACTAATACTACATTAATAAAGATGTGAGTTTCTTTATTAAATTTCTGTTTCTCGTCTCTTTATGATTGAACAAAATTACCAAAACATCTGAACGTATTCCAGATAGACTTTGGGCGTGGCCACGCAAACATTTTTTCAACCCTACGAGGGGCCTAGCAGTATTAAACTTCTGAACAAGTCAGAAAGAACAAATTCTTTCTTGACTACAAGAATAACCCATGAACTTTGCAACACTTTTGAAAACAACCCTTATAACTCCCTGTTACGGTGAGCGGTAGATTGCTTCACAAAAATGCACTACATTCATGACACTTATCTGGTATCTCAAGTCTGAGGATAACTTTAAATATGATTCTCACATTAAATATTAAATCATATTGTTGGGATAAGTCCTATATTCAATTTATTGAATATCATGTGAAATTAGTATGACTACGCATCAATATACTTTCAAGTATATCCTAAACCAATACTCAAATTTGTCTTAGTTTAATGATATTCCCATATTATTAATTGACAACGGACAATTTAGAATAATAATTTATTCGTGGATTTAAACATGCAAATATAGGATGTATTGTTAAGACAATGAATAAATAAACATAAACAATATTTTATTTTATTAAAATAATAATTGTACATTACATCCTTTATCCAAATACTAATCACAAATGGGCATGAAACTTTCAGCTAATCTAAATCCTATGTCTTCAGCATGCTTGTAAAGCTTGGTGCCAGGTAGAGGCTTTGTTAATTGATCTGCTAAGTTATCATCTGTGTGAACTTTGAGCATTTCGATTTCACCTATTTCGACTTGTTCTCGAACATAGTGATGCTTAATCGGGAAATGTCTGGTGCCTCTCATGATTCTAGGTTCATTAGCAAATGTAATTGCAGCTGAGTTGTCGCAATACATTTTTATAGGTCGTCGAGTCGAAGACATAACCCCAAGCCCTGAAACAAACTTCCTAATCCAAACAGCTTCCATTGCAGCTTCTGGAGCAGCTATATACTCACTTTCTGTAGCAGACATCGCTAGTACACTCTGCTTTCTACTCCTCCAATCCACAGCTCCTCCATTAATGACAAAGATATAACCCGTTTGAGACTTCGTATCATCCTTATCACCTTTCCAAGAAGCATCGTAGTAACCTGTAACATCAAGTTCTGCAGATGGAGTACCCCCATAAACTAAGAACATATCTTTAGTAGCCCTAAGGTACTTAAGAATATTCTTAACAGCAGTCCAGTGAGCTTCACCTGGATTCTGCTGATATCGACTGGTTAAATTCTGAGCAAATGCCACATCAGGCCTTGTACTTTTCACCGCATACATAACAGATCCCACAGCCGAAGCATAAGGGACTCTCTTCATGCGTTGCACCTCTGCAGGTGTTGAAGCACAAACTTTGTTGCTCAAGCCATGTTGGTCTTGCATTGGTAAATATCCCTTCTTGGAATTTTACATATTGAATCTCCTCAATATTTTATCAATGTAAGCACTTTGGCTTAATCCAATTAATCGCTGAGATCTATCTCTCTATATCTTGATTCCTAGAATAAATGCAGCTTCCCCTAAATCTTTCATAGAAAAACACTTTCCAAGATATGCCTTAACCTTTTGCAAACTTGGAATGTCGTTTCCCATGATCAATATGTCATCAACATATAAAATAAGAAAAATTACATTACTCCCACTTGCTTTGTGATATACACATGGCTCATCAAGATTTTGAGTGAATCCATACTTTTTAATCTCACTATCAAATCTCTTATTCCATTGTCGTGATGCTTGCTTCAATCCATAAATGGATCTTTTAAGTTTGCATACACAAACCCCTCAGGCTGCGCCATATAGATGTTTTCATCTAGGCGACCATTTAAAAAGGCGGTTTTGACATCCATTTGCCAAATCTCATAGTCATAGTAAGCAACTATGGCTATAAGAATCTAAATAGCCCTAATGTCAGCTACAGGAGATAAGGTCTCCTCATAGTCAACACCAAAAGTTTGAGTATAGCCTTTAGCTACCAAACGGGCCCTATAGGTGTGTACAATGCCATCCATATCAGTCTTTTTCTTGTAGAGCCATTTACTCCCAACTAACTTGGCACCCGGAGGTAGGTCTACTTCTTCCTAGACTTCATTGTCTTTCATGGATTACATTTCCCCATTCATAGCAACATGCCATTTTTCCTTTTTCAGGACCATTCATGGCAGCCTTGTAACTTGTAGGTTCATCAAGATCCCCTAGTAAGTTATCATCACACTCTACATTAAGACATAGACATGTAGGAGCTTTCACAGGTGTAGTTGACCTACGAATGGGAACCACTTCAACTTTAGGTGGAGGACCTAAACTTTCAGGTTCCACAGGAAGTTGGCTAGTGTTTTCAGAAGGTGCTACATCTTCATGATCGTTTTCCAGATCATATACTCTCCCACTGAATTCTTGAGATATGAGCTCCTTTTCCAAGAAGTCTCCATACCTTGCAACAAAAACTTTGTTTTCAGGTGGGTAATAAAAGTAGTAACCCATAGTTTCCTTAGGGTATCCTACGAAGATGCACTTTACAAATCTTTGTTGGAGTTTGTCTGCCGAGTCACGTTTAACATACGCCTCACAGCCCCAGACCTTTAGATAAGACAAGTTAGGAGCTTTTCCAATCCATAACTCATATGGTGTCTTATCCACCTTCTTTGTTGGAACCATATTAAGAATGCGAACCGCAGATTCCAAGGCATAATCCAAAAATGAGTAAGGAAGAGCTGTCAGATTAAACATAGATCGTATCATGTCTCGCAATGTACAATTCCTTCTTTCAGATACACCATTTTGTTGTGGAGTATTGATACGTGGGAATTGCACCAGGCTTTACCTCTCAAGGGATCTCGAGAAGCTTACAACCCCCACCAGGCAGTGTACCTGATCGTTGTAGTATAGTATAGTGACAAGTACCGGGGGATTGATCGTTCAGCTAGGAATAGTGTCGCTAGGATTAGAAAACCTAATTACTAGTGCTAAAGATGATGGAAGATTATTTTTGTATTTTTATATTTTTTTAGAAAGCAAGTAAATATCTCGGGTTTGAAAGATTTGGGCGGAATTAGTTGCTAGTCAACTAACCCAATACTAAAGATGCAAACAAATTAAAATACTAAAAAATGAAAATAAACTAAATTATACTAAGGTTGTGAGCAATATGTGGAGAAAATGTGTTTACTTAGATTTCACTACTCCCTAGACATCTTTTACACGTTAATTACTTGTATAGTTGCGTGGATGACGGATTGTATTCCTTAATACCATTCATGGGGTGGCGTACTTACTTCCCCAATCCTATGAGTGCCTACTTCACTCCTATGTCGAGTCGTTAAAAACTCCTAACATGGGATCATTAGAAATTACTCATGCAGTAAATACAACCAATAAAACCTAGTGCACATCGGTTCATGTTTCTTAAGACGTTCAAGCATGTTACCAATTGGAGATCTGCCTGTTTTCTTAAGCCTAACATCGAAATCATTCATCCAATACAACCATAAACAAGTAATCAACACATAATTAACATCTAGGTTTCATTAGATCCAAGCAAACACAAGATAGATCTAGCCTAGCATGATGGAATTAAGACAAGAACAAGATATAGACAACCAACACATAGACATATTGATTGAATTAAAAGAACACTTATCTTAATTACACATGAAAGGGATCAAGGGCAAAGAACCCTTGAAAAACCTGTAAAATTCGTCTTAAGTTCGGACCTGGGGTTTCTCCAAAACTCCTCTCTCTTTAATGTGAAAATTAGAAAACTATATATAGGAAATAGGGTCTGACGGCGTCAAGACAAATCTTGTGACGCCGTCACCTCGCCGCCAAAATACTTCTCGGACTGCCTAGATCTACATCTGACGTCGTCATGTGTTATGGTCTTCCAGGCCGTCACGTCTTTTACTCTTGACGCTCTACTTGTGACGCCGTCATGTTTGTACTGGGCCGTCATGCAAATCACTCTTGACGCCGTCAAGATTTTACTCTTGACGCCGTCACCTACTGTTCCCAGCTTGGAAAATTGAGACTTTGCCATTTTCTTCACTTTTATGCTCCAAAAACGTCCAAAATGCCTTCTTTTTCAGATTTCACTCCCAAAGTACGTAAAATCACAAAAGGAATGATTTAGGGCAATATTTGATCAAATAAATTCAATTCCGGGCTTAAATGACCCTCTAAAAGTGGTTCATTTTTCGCCTCATCATATACCCTTACACTTGAGATTTGCTTGTCCTCAAGCAAATGCGCTTTTATTCTAATCAAAATACAAGTTAGGGGTCATTTAACATTAATATAAAAGTAATTACAACAAATAATCGTTCCACTAAAGACCAAAGACAAGCACGGAGGTCATACACTAGCACCTCACAAATAGTGTTTAGATACTCACATCTCTCGGGTGTAATAAAGTATAAATTACAATATGGAAACGGAAGATATCTCTCACTACTTGTCATAGCAAAATAGATTACCAGAGGCTTGGGAAAGGATCAAACCTCCACCACATGGCGTAAGGACCTAGGATAAACTATCAAAGAGGTCTTTTAAAGGGTTGTAACGTTAGGTGTAGGGATATGAAATACACGGTTTTGTTGGATAAAGGCAGTCTTTACTGGTGGCGAGTTAACAATCTTGGTCAATTACATGTACAATATGGCGTTGCTAAGCCAAGACTAGACTCGACTTAAGCTAATAAATGAAAAATAACAAAAACATAAAAATAAACATAGAATAAAAAGGGATGGTAGTCCGTATGTTTTTTTTTTTCTCTTTTCTTTTTCTATTTTTTTTTTTTTTTTTTTTTTTTTTTTTTTTTGTTGCATACACTCTTACCCTACTATCCAAAATAATACATCATAGGGGATGGAAATTCCCCTTACACTTGAATTTTTACATACTTTACATTAAACTAATCTAATGACTCGAATTAAGAAAATCAAAACACTTGGAGTACTTTTAAGATTAACGTACGTATGGGGGTAATATATGATGTTCTTCCCCATTACTCCATAAAATAAGTACTTTACCCATGAGTCCCAATCGTCCCAAAACAATATGTACAAGGATATGACTCGACTTAGCAACCATGTAATCAATTAGATAGTTAACTTAGGGTTTAACAAATAATAATAATGCACTAAAAATGAGCGCATACACGGAAGGCTAAGGCGATTTGGTTGTACATTTAAGTGGGGTGTAACAAATTCTTCCTTTAAGTAAGATGCTTAAAGTTAGAAACGAAAAGATAGGCTCGGAGGGGTGTACTAGGGGTATCGTGTACTAAAAATGAGTACAACGCTAAGGGTGTGGGAGAAAATTAATTGACTTAAGTAGTCAAGTAATATGACTTAAATGGTCAAGAAATTATAATACGGGTTTAACACAAGGGTGATCCTAATGCCTCTTATCATGTAGTAAATCCTACTACACGAATGTAGTCTCACTAGCGGTCTCGGGATGCATCACTAACGCAAGTTCTAGAATCTAAATGCTACCGGTACACTCATAAGCACTAATAGTAAATGCTTTTCCTATCAAATCTAAAGGCGAACCTCACATATTTGGGTGGAAAATTTTTCTGAATATACGGTTATGTGCTAGTCATACAATCTCCTATCCATGAGACGCTTGCTATGGCTAAAGTTTCACTCCTAAATGTTGTAAAAAAATTTAAATTTGGCGCTAAAATTGCACTAACAAGTATTTCTCATAGTTTTATTACACACCTACAATCAAACAAAGCAAAGTCAAGCGAAAGTGCATATGTAAGGTATCATCATTTTACCCTCCCCTTACACTTAAGATGAACATTGTCCCCAATGTTCAAGTAAAGAATGTAAAAGTGAAATAGTAAAAAGAATGAAATCAAATACTCCCCTGATTCGCTCGGTATGGATAATTAGGTGGCCAGGTTAAATCTTCCTCCAAGAAAATGAACAATCAAAGCTTCCCTTCCAGAATATAAATCATCTTCTTCTCATACATAACCTGTAAATCCTAAGAAAATATACAAGACAACCTCACATAAAATCGGAGGCATCCTATATAAGTTACTAAATCCTAGAAAACAAAGTAAGATATAATGCTTGTGGAATGAAGTTTGCAGACTTCCTGGAGATTATAAAACTTAATAATTCACAAAAACCATAAGACTCCGTTAGAAAAACAAAACCGGTAAAATTTCCAGATTTTTTTACCCGTGACGCTGTCAAGAGTAAACTCGTGACGCCGTCAGGATTGACCTGCAGAAATTCTGATGTTAAGTTTTAGGAAAATTTCTGAAAAAACTTGGTTCTACTTCCTGGTAAATCCTGCAAAACTTCTTTATGACTCAATACAAGCATTTGACTCTAACAAATACGAATACACATGTTCACTTAATATTGTGGAGAATCATGATCGAGTTGTTTCTTAAAAACACATTTGGGGTTTCCCCTTACACTTATCTTTTGCAAAAAATACCTTTAGGTGGAGTTAAGACTAGGCCAAAACAACAAAGTAAAGTATTTCCACTTTTTAATTGAAAAACATGATCTACCAACAATAGAAATAAAACATGCATACGGAAGCAAAATAACAAACAAACAAACAAACAAATAAAATGAAAATCACACAAAGCATGGGTTGCCTCCCAAGAAGCGCTTTTCTTTATTTACGAGTCTTGTAGCTAGACTCAAGGTCATGGGTTACGTTTTCCTTTCCGACTTTTGTGCCAACTCAAAACATCTAATCCAATTCTCATCACGCTTATATTCCGGGCCTAGATTCATGCAACCCGAATAGTATGTTCTCCTCCTCTCATAATAGACATCATCACTAATTCCATCTTCCTTAACCTCATAGGGTCGAATTTCATCAATTTGTAGATTTTTTATGCCCTTTAATTCTTCCTTCATGTGAGGCATCATGAAAGTGACCTTTTCTATCCCATCAGTAAACTGAGCTATTCCTTTCTCATGGTCGTGACTGTCACACCCCCAAAATCGGGTCCAGCGGAAGCATACATGTAGCTGGGGTGTAACTCAATTGGTATCCCGACACAAGATCAAAAATAGTTTGCACTTGAATCATTTTGAATAAAATAGTTAAATCAAAATGTTGAATTTACATTGTTAAAAGTAATGCGGAAGTAGGCCTTTAAAATAATTTAAAACGGTCCCCAAATGATTAAATCAGAGTCTTCTATGACCATGCCATGCCCTGCCAAAACCTCCTGTAGCGTGCCATTGGTTATAACATGAAAATACATGCTAAAGTGTCAACACAATGGTTGGTGAGTTCATAGAGTCTTGTGAAAAAGAATGTAATGCATTGAAATGAAGATTTCCCAGCAAAGGCATCGTAAATCCACTCAGTTCCAAGTCCCGCCATAAGAGACTTGTAACCTGTGTGTTTACAACCCACTGCCAAATGTAATATGTTTACGTGAACAAAGGTAATACTTGCATCTAGATTCAAGATAAATGTAGCAATACTGCTATATAAAGGTAAGAGTGATAATGTAGCCATGGCGATGTCGCCATAAAAATGAATCTGACCATAAGCAAAACGCATAAAATGAATATTGATTGCACTAAGTTCAAGGCACCGAAAAGGTTTTCTAGCTATCTGTAGGAGGTTACGCTCCCAAGTAATTGTAGGTAAATCCATACCCAATGCAGGTAAATCCATACCCGTTGAAATTGTAGGTAATCAAACATACCCAATGCAGGTAAATCTATACCCGTTGAAATTGTAGGTAATCAAACATACCCAATGCAGGTAAATCTATACCCGTTGAAATTGTAGGTAATCAAACATACCCAATGCAGGTAAATCTATACCCGTTGAAATTGTAGGTAATCAAACATACCCAATGCAGGTAAATCTATACCCGTTGAAATTGTAGCTACCGGTCCTTAACTTAGGCAATCTTAGGAAATCGGTAAATAGTTTAACTTTATGCACTCATGTCCATGAGTAAATAGCAAGTGAATTGTTTTGTACTCGGATAATCAAACAAGTATTTAGATAAAGCTGAAATTGTTTGAGTAATCAACCATGTAAAGCAAGTAATGCGTTTAAGTAAAACGAGCATGTATTCTCCCCCAAAGAGTTTGCAAAACAATTTAAAAGAGTAGGGGCTATGACTCACCTGATATGATGGTACCATGAACATGTAATGAGCTGAAAAACAAGGCGCGCACACTAGCCGCAACCTAATATGAATGATGAACGATCTACTTTAGATCATGAAATGATGTTATGAATGTCCATGCACATGTTCCTATACCACTCTACTCTTTGAAAAACACTTGTGTTATCAAAATATATAATCCAAGTATTTGGAAAAATATTGCTATTAGAAAATAAAATAAGCTAGTTGCAATATATATACTTATATATATATCGTATGTTTCCATGTTAGTGTTGAAATACTCGGGTTGTAATCCTTGAAATATCGCCTTGAAATGATGAAAATATACTTGTAATAACTAATACTTCATTAGTTATAAAGCTTGGTACTTAATATTATTTCTAGCTTATAAAAGTACTTCGTAGTTTTAGTGTCCATTTTTATTAAAAGCTGTCAAATAAAAATGGTTTTAGCCGATATTCAAACGTGAATATCTTTGTCGTTACTTGTCTGTTTTACTTGTTCTTTATATCCACGGTTACGTCTTAGTATGTAGTAATATATTTTGGAAAGCTCGGCTCCTCCGGATTATGTCTAAAGCCTCTTTTTGACCAATGAAAAACGTCCAACAGCAACCAAATTTCCAGAAAATACATTTCGTCAACAATCTTGCAAAAATCATAACTTCTTCGTTATAAGCTCTTTTTAATCCGTTCTTTCGCCTACGGATTCGTTTTTGAAAGTATTTTCTAAAAATTTTGCCAAAGTTTCCTTGGTGTTTACTGATTTTCCAGATTTTTACAAAACGGGACAGCATGTCTAAAATAGGTTCCAAATCAAGTTTTCAAGGTTTAAAACTAATTTCTAACATCACCAAACCTCTTGTAATCACCACAAAGCTATACTAATCCTACCATACACCTTCTTAGGGTGCCATGGACTCCTAACCAAGTTTTTATAGCAAGGGGATTCATAACTAAAAAGTTAGGGTTTGTATGTTTCATTTTAGACAAAATAAATGGTGGTATAGCTAGTTGTACATGGTTTTTAGCATGATATTCATGAAATACATGTAAATATAAGATGATCCATGAAAAAATAAAGTTGATAACTTACTTGATAAAATGAGATGATTAGATGATGATGAAAACTTGTGTTTCTTGTGTTTTTGTTACAAGATTCTTAACTAGAATCATGAAATGAACAACTTTGATGCTTTAACTTTTGAAAAACCTTCACTTGATCATGAAATGGATGTTGGGTCGTGGTTATGGTGAAAGGGATGAAGAGAATGAGTTTTTGATCCAAAAAAATAAAATGTGTAGTGTTTAGGCTAGATATTTTTCTAGGAAATGGCAATTTGGTAAATATTTAATCAATGTCAAGTAACTTGTGATGGGGAGGGGCGGCACATGCTGAATTTAGGAAGAGGATGTAGAAAATTTGAGTATTATCTAGTCCACGGAGTCGGTTTTGGTTCCGTTAATCGCAAACCGTAAATTGTTAAGTCGCGAAACGTAATTCCGGGTATCGTAAAAATATGAAATATGAAATAATGACTAAACTTGTCAAAATGAAGTTATAAAAATGTTAAAATTATGTTGGGTACAAATATTGAGTGATCGGGTGATTATTGTTTAGTTTTCACGAAAACCGTCGTAATATTCATACGCGTACGTTATAAATAAAATAAATTTCCAAAATACTGGGTAACTGAATGTTATAACTTTTATGATGTTAAAATGGATATAAAAATATGTCGGGACCATCGTGGGAATATTTAGATATATTCGTCGTGTATAAACCGGGTGTTAACGTTTACTATAAATACTTATACGTAAAAACGTTAAATGTACTGAATGTAATAATTTGAAAATCCTGAGAGTGGTATAACATGAAAATGCTGTTATGATGATATGCAGACTATCTCCAGTCCGTATGCAGTGTACTTAACACTAATGAAATGAATTCGCACCTAAACCAATCCGGTTACGCGAATTTGAATACCCGTAAACAAAATTTACGATGAAATGAGTAATGCAAGTGAATAGTGAAAACTTTTCCGGAAATGAATAGTGTTCGGTGAATAGTAAATTTCCCAAAAGTTTCTCAGAATATCAAACTGACCTCGAAAATGATGAATAGTGTTTTGATGAATAGTGATTTATGAATAGTAAAAAGTCGAAGTTTCGGAAAATGACCTGAAATGGTAAATGACGCGAAATGGTGAGTTGTGACATTCTTCCCCTCTAAAAGGAACTTCGTCCCGAAGTTCAGTTTATGTTGGTCTCTGAAGTGGTATTGGTGAAAAGTGATGATATATTCGAGAATTCCAGCGAACTCTCACGATAGGAATTCGACTTTGCTTCAACTGTTCGACCTTACATTCCATGATTTCTATTGGTTCTCCTACAAGGTTTATATTTGACTTTGGGTTGGATTCCTTTCCAAATGGGATTATGAGTGACTAATCTGAAAAGATGATAGTACATGGTTGTGTAATCCTGTTGTTCTCTAACAAGGCTCATGTCTGACGGCCACTAGGCCTACTCTGTCTAAAATATTACATGGTCCAGTGTATATCGGGTTTAACTTCCCAAGTTTTCTGAATGGTATCATGCCTTTCCTAGGCAGAACTTTCAACATAATTCTACCACAAACTTGAAATCCTAAGGGTTTACACCTTATCGAACTTGTAACTGATTCTTGATTTTGTAGGAAGTTCCTGGTTATTTCATGAATACTTACTGGACTAATGAGCTGGGCTTTTCTAAATTTCAAGCCGTCATTAGAGGTTGGCACTTCGACCATAGAGTGCCTCATAAAAGTATTTCTTACAACATATATGTCTTGTATAACTGTAGTTTGGAGAAAAATACATTTGAAAGTGAAAGTATTAAGAGGATAAAATAGTCAAGTATGTATGTCTGCACAAAGGCATAGGTGTCTAACATGTTTGGATAAAGTCTATTGGTGAGGACATGTTCAATCTATAGTCTCTGTTAAGAGGTTGGATTTATCTCTATGGTGTTGCTTAGTGAGCACTCGTTATTGAAAATAATCCTGTAATTCAGTCAAGCCAATACTTTCTAGATGGTGGAATTTTGGTGACCAGGCCAATGATAGGGGTTCGAATTGTTTTGTGATATCCTGAGATTTATGTTGAGTTTTGAACGGTCTTAATGTACCGAGAGATTCTCCTTATAGATGGTATGGAAAGTCTTTCCTAGGGAGGTCATTGATAATATCCACTTATCAATATAGGGAGTAGTGAGTGATAAGTGGCATAGGAATCCATAAAGTGTCAGCTAATTCCTTATATATATGGGGATGGGGAAAGGTAATGATAGTGATGGTGAGAAGGGAAGAGACTGTGACAACTGCGACAAAATGATATTGTGATAAAAGAAAATACCGTGATGTAAGTGTATCATGCATAGACGTGAATGTTCATGAAATGAAATGATCAATTGACATACTTCCAAGCGGCGGTTCATGAGGTGATGAAAAGTATGAATGTTCTGACAATGAGGGTATACTCACACATGCATGAAACATTTGGAAAATGAGTAAAGGATTCAATCCAGACAGAATTTTATTATAACCATTCTCAGTGTTGCAAAATTCATTTCTGAGGCAGACATAGGTGGTCAGCCTATATCTCACTATCCCGGGTTGAATATAGATGACCGGTCTATATTCCACCGAGGTTCCATGAATTTTGAAATACTCAGCTCAGTCATACTAAGACTATGTCCTTCACAAATACCAAGACGTTCCGAAAGACAAAAGCAAATGACCAAACTCGAGGTCAAATGATGAAACTATGCAAGGAAAAACATAATGCGGTGACATATATGATACGTGAACATGCTTATATGAAAGACAATTATAGTAATCAACTATAATAAATGAATATAATATATATATCAGATAATGAGACATAAATCTCATCACCTATGTCAGCAACTAACCACAAATGAGGCTTCAGCTTGGCAGGCAGGCATGTGACGGTCATAGGGTTAAGTTTTCTTGAAAGTAGCTATAGTCTAGGTTTTAAAAACACTTAGTTCGCTATAGCCAAAGCTCTGATGCCAATCTGTCACACCCCCAAAATCGGGTCCAGCGGAAGCATACATGTAGCTGGGGTGTAACTCAATTGGTATCTCGACACAAGATCAAAAATAGTTTGCACTTGAATCATTTTGAATAAAATAGTTAAATCAAAATGTTGAATTTACATTGTTAAAAGTAATGCGGAAGTAGGCCTTTAAAATAATTTAAAACGGTCCCCAAATGATTAAATCAGAGTCTTCTATGACCATGCCATGCCCTGCCAAAACCTCCTGTAGTGTGCCATTGGTTATAACCTGAAAATACATGCTAAAGTGTCAACACAATGGTTGGTGAGTTCATAGAGTCTTGTGAAAAAGAATGTAATGCATTGAAATGAAGATTTCCCAGCAAAGGCATCGTAAATCACTCAGTTCCAAGTCCCGCCATAAGAGACTTGTAACCTGTGTGTTTACAACCCACTGCCAAATGTAATATGTTTACGTGAACAAAGGTAATACTTGCATCTAGATTCAAGATAAATGTAGCAATACTGCTATATAAAGGTAAGAGTGATAATGTAGCCATGGCGATGTCGCCATAAAAATGAATCTGACCATAAGCAAAACGCATAAAATGAATATTGATTGCACTAAGTTCAAGACACCGAAAAGGTTTTCTAGCTATCTGTAGGAGGTTACGCTCCCAAGTAATTGTAGGTAAATCCATACCCAATGCAGGTAAATCCATACCCGTTGAAATTGTAGGTAATCAAACATACCCAATGCAGGTAAATCTATACCCGTTGAAATTGTAGGTAATCAAACATACCCAATGCAGGTAAATCTATACCCGTTGAAATTGTAGGTAATCAAACATACCCAATGCAGGTAAATCTATACCCGTTGAAATTGTAGCTACCGGTCCTTAACTTAGGCAATCTTAGGAAATCGGTAAATAGTTTAACTTTATGCACTCATGTCCATGAGTAAATAGCAAGTGAATTGTTTTGTACTCGGATAATCAAACAAGTATTTAGATAAAGCTGAAATTGTTTGAGTAATCAACCATGTAAAGCAAGTAATGCGTTTAAGTAAAACGAGCATGTATTCTCCCCCAAAGAGTTGGCAAAACAATTTAAAAGAGTAGGGGCTATGACTCACCTGATATGATGGTACCATGAACATGTAATGAGCTGAAAAACAAGGCGCGCACACTAGCCGCAACCTAATATGAATGATGAACGATCTACTTTAGATCATGAAATGATGTTATGAATGTCCATGCACATGTTCGTATACCACTCTACTCTTTGAAAAACACTTGTGTTATCAAAATATATAATCCAAGTATTTGGAAAAATATTGCTATTAGAAAATAAAATAAGCTAGTTGCAATATATATACTTATATATATATCGTATGTTTCCATGTTAGTGTTGAAATACTCGGGTTGTAATCCTTGAAATATCGCCTTGAAATGATGAAAATATACTTGTAATAACTAATACTTCATTAGTTATAAAGCTTGGTACTTAATATTATTTCTAGCTTATAAAAGTACTTCGTAGTTTTAGTGTCCATTTTTATTAAAAGCTGTCAAATAAAAATGGTTTTAGCCGATATTCAAACGTGAATATCTTTGTCGTTACTTGTCCGTTTTACTTGTTCTTTATATCCACGGTTACGTCTTAGTATGTAGTAATATATTTTGGAAAGCTCGGCTCCTCCGGATTACGTCTAAAGCCTCTTTTTGACCAATGAAAAACGTCCAACAGCAACCAAATTTCCAGAAAATACATTTCGTCAACAATCTTGCAAAAATCATAACTTCTTCGTTATAAGCTCTTTTTAATCCGTTCTTTCGCCTACGGATTCGTTTTTGAAAGTATTTTCTAAAAATTTTGCCAAAGTTTCCTTGGTGTTTACTGATTTTCCAGATTTTTACAAAACGGGACAGCATGTCTAAAATAGGTTCCAAATCAAGTTTTCAAGGTTTAAAACTAATTTCTAACATCACCAAACCTCTTGTAATCACCACAAAGCTATACTAATCCTACCATACACCTTCTTAGGGTGCCATGGACTCCTAACCAAGTTTTTATAGCAAGGGGATTCATAACTAAAAAGTTAGGGTTTGTATGTTTCATTTTAGACAAAATAAATGGTGGTATAGCTAGTTGTACATGGTTTTTAGCATGATATTCATGAAATACATGTAAATATAAGATGATCCATGAAAAAATAAAGTTGATAACTTACTTGATAAATTGAGATGATTAGATGATGATGAAAACTTGTGTTTCTTGTGTTTTTGTTACAAGATTCTTAACTAGAATCATGAAATGAACAACTTTGATGCTTTAACTTTTGAAAAACCTTCACTTGATCATGAAATGGATGTTGGGTCGTGGTTATGGTGAAAGGGATGAAGAGAATGAGTTTTTGATCCAAAAAAATAAAATGTGTAGTGTTTAAAGTGTTTAGGCTAGATATTTTTCTAGGAAATGGCAATTTGGTAAATATTTAATCAATGTCAAGTAACTTGTGATGGGGAGGGGCGGCACATGCTGAATTTAGGAAGAGGATGTAGAAAATTTGAGTATTATCTAGTCCACGGAGTCGGTTTTGGTTCCGTTAATCGCAAACCGTAAACTGTTAAGTCGCGAAACGTAATTCCGGGTATCGTAAAAATATGAAATATGAAATAATGACTAAACTTGTCAAAATGAAGTTATAAAAATGTTAAAATTATGTTGGGTACAAATATTGAGTGATCGGGTGATTATTGTTTAGTTTTCACGAAAACCGTCGTAATATTCATACGCGTACGTTATAAATAAAATAAATTTCCAAAATACTGGGTAACTGAATGTTATAACTTTTATGATGTTAAAATGGATATAAAAATATGTCGGGACCATCGTGGGAATATTTAGATATATTCGTCGTGTATAAACCGGGTGTTAACGTTTACTATAAATACTTATACGTAAAAACGTTAAATGTACTGAATGTAATAATTTGAAAATCCTGAGAGTGGTATAACATGAAAATGCTGTTATGATGATATGCAGACTATCTCCAGTCCGTATGCAGTGTACTTAACACTAATGAAATGAATTCGCACCTAAACCAATCCGGTTACGCGAATTTGAATACCCGTAAACAAAATTTACGATGAAATGAGTAATGCAAGTGAATAGTGAAAACTTTTCCGGAAATGAATAGTGTTCGGTGAATAGTAAATTTCCCAAAAGTTTCTCAGAATATCAAACTGACCTCGAAAATGATGAATAGTGTTTTGATGAATAGTGATTTATGAATAGTAAAAAGTCGAAGTTTCGGAAAATGACCTGAAATGGTAAATGACGCGAAATGGTGAGTTGTGACAGTGACACATCTTAGTCTTCTCAACAAAAGGTTGTCCTAAAACTGCTTCTCCTAGGTGTGGATCAATAATGCCTCTAACATCTTCTAGGATTACAAAGTCGCATTGATAAGTAAAATTTCCTACAAAGATATGTACCCCATTAACTCTCCTGACAAAGTTACATAGCCTTTTAGAATTGTAAGGGTCTTTTCTAGGACTTAACCTTTCGTTCATTATCCAATTGTAATAGAGCCTAGACATTATATTCATGGGTGCTTTTAAGTCAATGTATGTATGCTCTCTAGATATGTACCCAATCATGCAAGGAATTTTTATGTTCCTCAAGTTATGCCTCCTAATCCATGGTGTCTTTCTATATTTTGAGGGGCAAGGGTGTTGTAAAAGGAACCTATGGTAACTCAATTCATCCGGGGTTGGACCGAAGTCCGTAAACTCAATTTTCATTTGGAGAGGCTTAATGAATTCCTTAAATGTGTTAACTTCTCTCTTTCTTCTTTTATGCGCAATAAGCCTCTTGCTAACTTCTAAACGGCGACTCTCTAATTCCATAAAGACCACACTAGTACAAACAAAAACACGAAGAATTAAGATAGACTAAAGAAACCAAAAAATAAAAATAAAATCTTACTAGAAAGGAATCTAGCAAGTAGACCTAATAAAAAGAAATTCTAACCTAGACAATAACTATTCCCCGGGCTGCGGCGCCAAAAACTTGATATGTGGGAATCGCACCAGGCTTTACCTCTCAAGGGATCTCGAGAAGCTTACAACCCCCACCAGGCAGTGTACCTGATCGTTGTAGTATAGTATAGTGACAAGTACCGGGGGATTGATCGTTCAGCTAGGAACAGTGTCGCTAGTATTAGAAAACCTAATTACTAGTGCTAAAGATGATGGAAGATTATTTTTGTATTTTTATATTTTTTTAGAAAGCAAGTAAATATCTCGGGTTTGAAAGATTTGGGCGGAATTAGTTGCTAGTCAACTAACCCAATACTAAAGATGCAAACAAATTAAAATACTAAAAAATGAAAATAAACTTAATTATACTAAGGTTGTGAGCAATATGTGGAGAAAATGTGTTTACTTAGATTTCACTACTCCCTAGACATCTTTTACACGTTAATTACTTGTTATAGTTGCGTGAATGACGGATTGTATTCCTTAATACCATTCATGGGGTGGCGCACTTACTTCCCCAATCCTATGAGTGCCTACTTCACTCCTATGTCGAGCCGTTAAAAACTCCTAACATGGGATCATTAGAAATTACTCATGCAGTAAATACAACCAATAAAACCTAGTGCACATCGGTTCATGTTTCTTAAGACGTTTAAGCATGTTACCAATTGGAGATCTGCCAGTTTTCTTAAGCCTAACATCGAAATCATTCATCCAATACAACCATAAACAAGTAATCAACACATAATTAACATCTAGGTTTCATTAGATCCAAGCAAACACAAGATAGATCTAGCCTAGCATGATGGAATTAAGACAAGAACAAGATATAGACAACCAACACATAGACATATTGATTGAATTAAAAGAACACTTATCTTAATTACACATGAAAGGGATCAAGGGCAAAGAACCCTTGAAAAACCTGTAAAATTCGTCTTAAGTTCGGACCTAGGGTTTCTCCAAAACTCCTCTCCCTTTAATGTGAAAATTAGAAAACTATATATAGGAAATAGGGTCTGACGGCGTCAAGACAAATCTTGTGACGCCGTCACCTCGCCGCCAAAATACTTCTCGGACTGCCTAGATCTACATCTGACGCCGTCATGTATTATGGTCTTCCAGGCCGTCACGTCTTTTACTCTTGACGCTCTACTTGTGACGCCGTCATGTTTGTACTGGGCCGTCATGCAAATCACTCTTGACGCCGTCACCTGCTGTTCCCAGCTTGGAAAATTGAGACTTTGCCGTTTTCTTCACTTTTATGCTCCAAAAACGTCCAAAATGCCTTCTTTTCCAGATTTCACTCCCAAAGTACCTAAAATCACAAAAGGAACGATTTAGGGCAATATTTGATCAAATAAATTCAATTCCGGGCTTAAATGACCCCTAAAAGTGGTTCATTTTTCGCCTCATCAAGTATATGGAGAAGTAAGGTGCTGGACAATTCCCTCCTTAGCTAAGCAATCTATGAACTCCTGACTCAGGTATTCACCACCTCTATCGGATCGAAGAGCTTTAATCTTCTTTCCAAGTTGCAACTCTACTTCTGCTTTAAACACTTTGAATATTTCAAACACCTCATTTTTATGTTTAAGTAAATAAACATAACCATAACGGCTGTAATCATCCGTAAATGTTAAGAAGTAGCTAGCACCTCTCCTTGACACATGTCTAAGTGGTCCACATACATCTGTGTGAATAAGACCAAGTAGATCATTAAGCCTTTCAATCCTAATTTTAAAGGGTTTCTTTGTCATCTTCCCAGCAATGCAAGATTCGCACATATCAAATGATTCATCATTGATCTTTTCTAAAAGCCCATCATGTTGCAGCTTTTTCATGGGAGCCTTGCCAATGTGAGTAAGTCGACAATGCCAAAGATAAGACGAATCTAGACCTTTCTTGATTCTCTTATTATTGATGTTGTACATTGAATTATTTTTAACAAAAGCATTATCATTATCATTCATATCAATTTCAAAGACACCATTCACAGCAATAGCATTAAAATAAAAAACACCATTTAAAGAAACTGAAATTCCATTGCTTGAAACAGTATGATCAAAACCAAGGTTCAACAAACATGAAAATGAAATTACACCTCTAATAATTGACGGTGCACAATGACAATTATTTAAAGATAGTACTAAGCCTGAAGGCAACACTAAATTAAAAACTCCTATAGCTTCAACTGCTGCATGTGCTCCGTTACCCACGTGCAGGAATTGTTGTCCATAGGCCAGCTTTCTCTCAACTTTAAACCCCTACAATGTACTGCAAATATGAATGCCACATCCCGTATCATATACCCATGAATTCAATTTAGGAGTAAGAGTGAATAATTCAATCATAAAGAACGCACCTGATGAACTGGGGTTACCAGCTTCATTACCCTGCTTCTTGAGTCGCAAGTCATGAATGTAGAGAGGACAATTGCGCTTCCAATGGCCCTTTTCGTGACAGTGGTGACAAGCCTGACCCTTCTTGTTTGGAGGATTCACCTTGTTCTGCTTAGGCTGATGCTGCTTCACCTTGGGCATCTTCGGTTGAGGTTGATAGGCCATGACCTGCTTGCCTTTATCACCTTTCCCCTTGCCTTTGTTCACATGCGATTTCTTCTGGATTCTACCCCTATGAATTGCCAACACTTACGGGGTAGGAGCCTTGACCTTGGCTGGTAGACTTTTCTCATAATCAACAAGCAGTGCGAGTAATTCTGAGACTGTCTTCCCCGACCAGTGCATGTTCAAATTCTGCACAAAACCAACAAAGTCCTTGTTAAGGGACCTGTTGATCGAGTGCACTTGCACATTTTCGGGGTAACCAAATCCAATTCTGTGAAGCTGATCAAATGATTCTTTCATCTCAGTCACATAATCTTCAACTGGCTTACCATCACCATGCTTGCTGTTGTGTAGCTTGTCAAGTTCATCATACAATTCAACTGCAGGAGACTTTTCATAAGACTACTTAAGCACTTCAAGCATGTCTTTATGAAAGTAGTACTCAAACTTATTTTGTAACTGAGCACTCATGCTAGTGAGCATTAAACAAGCAACCTCATTAAATTTAGCATGCTCCACCCTCCATGCCGCCTTAACTGCTTCTGGTTAAGTAGCAGCAGGCTCAGCAGGGCATTCATTGGTCAAGAGATTGAGCTTACCGGCCGCCCTCAAGACAATTCTGAGCGAACGGTGCCAATCATTGAAATTCTTTCCAGTCAATTTTTCTCTTTCAAGATGACTCTTGAAAGCAGAAATCACAGTTCGGTTATCGGGTTGAGCCATATCTACAGATAAAAGTTCAAACATTAGTATTTTCGATAATAAATATCTTCAAGAAAATAAAATACCCAAAGGCTATATTCATATAACCAACAAATTTTCTTGAAAATCTAGGATCCAACTTTACATAGATTCTACCACATCAGTTGATCTGCTAGTGGTGAAAGTATAAAAGATGGTAATCTGTCGAACAATAATTGGCAAACAAGATTTCCAATTCCTAGATCTTTATGGGATTTACATCAAATTGATTCATCAATTTGCCTTGTAAGTGATGAGGCGAAAAATGAACCACTTTTAGGGGGTCATTTAAGCCCGGAATTGAACTTATTTGATCAAATATTGCCCTAAATCGTTCCTTTTGTGATTTTAGGTACTTTGGGAGTGAAATCTGGAAAAGGAAGCAATTCGGACGTTTTTGGAGCATAAAAGTGAAGAAAACGCCAAAGTCTTAATTTTCCTTGCTGGGAACAGTAGGTGACGGCGTCAAGAAGGAATTCCTGACGGCGTCAAGAGCAATTTCCATGACGATCCGGTACAGATTTGACGGTGTCACGTAGTAGGGCGTCAAGAGTAAATTCCATGATGGCCTGGAAATGCTAACACATGACGGCGTCAGAAGTAGATCAAGGCAGTCCGAGAAGAGTTTTGGCGGCGAGGTGACGGCGTCACAGGTTTTGTCTTGACGCCGTCAGACCCTATTTCCTATATACAGTTTTCTAATTTTCACATTAAAAAGAGAGAAGTTTTGGAGAAACCCTAAGTACGAACTTGGTGCGAATTTTACAGGTTTTTCAAGGGTTCTAAGCCCTTGATACATTTCATGTGTAATTGAGATAAGTATTCTTTTAATTCAATCAATATGTCTATGTGTTGGTTGTCTATCTCTTGTTCTTGTCTTAATTCCATCATGCTAAGCTAGATCTATCTTGTGTTTGCTTGGATCTAATGAAACCTAGATGTTAATTATGTGTTGATTACTTGTTTATAGATGTTTTGGATGAATGAATTTAATGTTAGGCTTAAGAAACCTGGCAGACTTTCAAATGGTAACATGCTTGAACGTCTTAGGAAACATGAACCGATGTGCACTAGGTCTTTATTGGTTGTATTTAATGCATGAGCCACTGTTTATAATCCCTATGGTTGTGCTGGGCATGGCATAGGAGGAGATAAGAGCTCATAGAATTGGGGAGTTAAGTGCGCCACCCCATGAATGATATTAAGGAATACAATCCGTCATCCATGCAACTATAACAAGTAATTAACGTGTAAAAGATGTCTAGGGAGTAGTGAAATCCAAGTAAACACATTTTCTCCACTTATTGCTCACAACTTTAGTATAATTTAGTTTATTTTCATTTTTAGTATTTTATTTTGATTGCATCTTTAGTGTTGGGTTAGTTGACTAGCAACTAATTCCGCCCAAATCCTTCAAACCCGAGATTTTTACTTGCTTTCTAAAAAAATATAAAAATACAAAAATAATCATCCTTCACCTTTAGAACTAGTATTTAGGTTTTCTAATCCTAGCGACACTATTCCTAGCTGAACGATCAATCCCCCGGTACTTGTCACTATACTATACTACAACGATCAGGTACACTGCCTGGTGGGGGTTGTAAGCTTCTCAAGATCCCTTGAGAGGTAAAGCCTGGTGCGATTCCCACGTATCAAGTTTTTGGCGCCGCAGCCCGGGGAATAGTTATTGTCTAGGTTAGAATCTCTTTTTATTAGGTCTACTTGCTAGATTCCTTTCTAGTAAGATTTTATTTTTATTTTTTAGGTTTTCTTTAGTATATCTTATTTCTTTGTGTCTTTGTTCGTAACTCCTCACCACCCGACATCATGGACGATGGGAACATCCTTGAACCCGTCATACCACCACAACAAAACCCACCATTAGAACCCCTTAGGCCCCGAACCTTAGGAGAGTATTCCCGACCTAGCCACCAAGGCTACCGAAACACCATTGAGCTCACCGGAGCCAATGTGAACCCCTTGCGATCCGACACCATCCGGTTGGTGCAAAGCGGATGTGCATTCCATGGACTTCGTTCCGAAGATCCAAATCAACATCTTAAGGACTTCCTTAAAATCGTAGATTCTGTAGACCTAAGTGTTGAAACTAGAGAGACAACCCGATTACGCCTATTCCAATTCTCTCTACGGGATCAAGCTAGTCAATGGCTTGAGCGTTTACCCGCGGGATCCATCACCACATGGGATGATCTCACCACTCGTTTCCTTGCTCAATTTTTCCCACCGGGGAGAACTACTAAGCTTAGAAATGAAATCTTGATGTTCCAACAACGTCAGGGTGAAACTGTTTAGGAAGCATGGACTCGATATAAAGACCTGCTCCAAAGAGTCCCTCATCATGGTATCGAACCATGGCTCCAGATTCAAATCTTTTACGATAAAGTTGACTATCAAACAAGGAGAGCCATTGATTACGCAGCCAAGGGCAGGCTAAATAGACCTAGCATTGACGAGTGCTGGAAAGTTCTTGAGGGGTTGACACAATACGAAGAAAAAGGATGGGAGGACCCGATGTTTCCAAGCAAGGGAAAACTTGACTACGCACACGCCACCCAAGAACAGTTATTAGGAAGCATCGAGAAGCAGGTAAAAGAATTAATGAGTATTGAGAAACCTGCTGCTGAACCCATGTGGAATCCTAATTTACGTAGGAATGCGGTTATCGACCACGATTTTCTTGAACGTTCACGACAAGAGGAATTCGAAGGGATAATGGTAACCTTCATGGATAATCAGGAAAAACAAATCCAGTACCTAGAAGCACGCATGGAAAGCACTCACAAAGCTTTTATGAATTTAGCAGAACAATTCATATCAAGGGTCAAAGAAAAGATCAAAGAAAATTTATACCTAAAAAAATCGAAAAAGTCTTCGAGGTTTCAACCCCTTTTGCGGTTGACCAAGAGGATAGCGAGAAATTTTCCCCAAGTGCTTCACCATTAACTACCCCCCGTTCTCGTGAGCATCCCCAGGAAGAGAAGAATTCGCAATTCCATAACATTTTCGTTGGATGCTTGCGAACCACATTCCCAAACCTATCCAAGAGACGTTCTTTTGGTTTTAAACCCGGTGTAAAGAGGTTGTACCTCAAAAACACCACTGATTTGAAACCCTCTATGGAACAACATCTCTTTTTACACACCGGTGACCCGTGCGCAGGTTACAACTTTGCCAAAATGTCACCCAATCCCTTCTACAACCTCACCTCTTTCCGTGACAGTAATGAAACGTTCGACCCTGGTGGACCTCGTTAACAGAATAGCTACTTATGGTTTTACTAATGTTTAGCTATTCACACAAAGTGCAGGGACTAAACGTGGAATTACTCCATTTCTCACCTCACACGGGCATCTGACGGCGTCATACATAACTCTTGACGCCGTCACCTCGATAGATCAGCAATATTAACCCAAAACCAATCACTTTCAACCCATACCCCACAAATCTCACCTAAAGTGCTGCTACTACTCCGAATCTCCATCCTTCAATTCGACGTCTTCCGCAACCAATCTTCACTTGGTAAGTGATTTTTCTTCATTCTTCTTCGATCAATTGTCCTTAGGAACAATCAATTTGGAAAACCCCTTTCGCCTAAAACCCCATTCTTGACCCATCATTGACAAATCGTAATGCCATCTAATTGGTGATTTGTAAACATGGGGTTACCCGTTGATTATGTTATCCCACTCGAATCATGCATTAGTTTAGGGAAAGCCACTCATGCCACGGATTTTTTGACCCCCCACCCATGTTTTTTGATTAAAGGAGCGTTTGGGTAATGGGTTAAGAGTTTGAAAATTGATTTTTCCCTCGCATTTGCATGGTTCGGATTCTGCTAAGTCTGACGGTGTCAGGACTACTCCTGACGGCGTCAGATGTGTCTGACAGCAAGAAAATCATTAAAATTCTCGTTCTAATCATTTCCGTTTACTCTACCTTTTTCCAGGAAAATGAGCAAGAGATCTCGTCAACATCGGGGCAGTTCCTCTAGGTCCCAAAGAGTTAACTATGGAGAATTGGTCCATAGTTGGAGCGAGTTTGACACCGTTGGCGCTACCACCAAGTATGCGAAACTTTGTAACCACCATATTGATGCTGGGGTTGTGGTTGATTGGGAGTTTCTTAGGGCCCAAGGGTTGGAAGCTGCGTTTTTGGAAAGGATCCACACTGATGGGTTTGCGGGTCCTCAGTGGGAGAGGTTGTTTAGGATTAGGGAGACGGTGTATAGTGAGTTAGTGAGGGAGTTCTTTGCGACCTTCCATTTTGATCAGGCTGAGGCTAGGACGGATGTGGGGGGCACCACTATCTATTTTAGGCTAGGAGGAGAATTGCGGTCATGTTCAGTCACTGAGTTTGGTTGGAGGATTGGGTTGTATGCTAGGGAGGAGGCGGTTGATGGAGGTTTTATGCAGAGGTTGTTGCATGGAGAGACTCAGAGGAGTGAGATGAGGTGTGTCACTTTTTGGCCGACCATAGGGGACGGGGTTTACACCTCGACTACTGGGGCAACATCCATCAGGGACCCCATAGTTAGATTTGTCCACAGGTGCATCACATACAGCCTGTCAGGACGTCATGGCACCACTCACCGTGTCACTGCTTCAGATCTTTTCTACCTGTACACCATCTTTTCAGCGGATGTCTACTGCAACATCCCATTTTTGGGTGGCTAGTTATTTGAGGACCAGTGTGGGTAAGAGGGATATCGACAAGGTGTATAGGGGGATGTTCGTGACCCGGTTGGCTCGTTCCTATGATCTTCTTACTCCTCCTATCATGGGGTACTTGAGCGACTGTGGGGCCTGTAGGGCAGTGAGGGCTAAATCCCTCAGGCAGATGAGCATTGTGATGCTAGAGAGGAATGGGACCTATAACTGGTATGAGGCAGGGGGGCCGGATGTTGAGGAGGATGCTGATGATGAGGTAGGGCCCCAACAGCAGCAGTTTCAGGGTTATGAGGAGGGGACAGCTGACTACTACCGACACATGAGTCGGGGAGACTGGCAGGCACACCAGGGTGCCTGGTTGGGTCAGGTGGACGCATGGCGGACCACCACTGACCAGCGCTTTGATTGGATGTATGATCACATCATCCGCCAGATGCAGCACCTCTCCACCCGAGATCAGCTTGAGCCTCACCTGCAGATTGACCCATTCCCCGGCCGTGAGACTGACTACCCTCCCTACGGGTATACCGGACACCTCCCTCCAGGCTATGACTACCGTTTCGGTCCTCCTCCCCAGTGATCTCTTTTGATATCTGTTATTTATGAACAATTTATTGATGGTCATGTAATTCAAAACAATTGATGGTGTAATAGTTTAGGATTCGGCCTCTGTTGGCCTTGAACAATTTACTTTTATATTTACGTTTATTTGGAATAATTGAATGTGCTCATGGTGACATTCTTTGCTTTGTGTGATTTTCATTTTATTTGTTTGTTTGTTTGTTATTTGCTTCCGTATGCATGCTTTATCTTTATTGTTGGTTGATCATGTTTTTAAAATAAATAGTGGAAATACTTTACTTTGTTGTTTTGGCCTAGTCTTAACTCCACCTAAAAGTATTTTTGCAAAAGATAAGTGTAAGGGGAAACCGCAAATATGTTTTTAAGAAACAAACCGATCATGATTCTCCACAATATTAAATGAACATGTATATTAGTATTTGTTAGAGTCAAATGCTTGTATTGAGTCATAATGAAGTTTTGCAGGATTTTCCAGGAAGTAGGACCAAGTTTTTCCAGAAATTTTCCAGAAACTTAACATAAGGATTTCTGCAGGTCACTTCTGACGGCGTCAAGAGTTAACTCTTGACGGCTTCAAGTGTAAAAATCTAGGAATTTTACCAGTTTTGTTTTTCTAACGGAGTCTTATGGTTTTTGTGAATTATTAAGTTTTATAATCTCCAGGAAATCTGCAAACTTCATTCCACAAGCATTATATCTTACTTTGTTTTCTAGGATTTAGTAACTTATATAGGATGCCGCCGATTTTACGCGAGGTTGTTGTGTCTATTTTCTCAGGATTTACAGGTTATGTATGACAAGAAGATGATTTACATTCTGGAAGGGAAGCTTTGATTGTTCATTTTCTTGGAGGAAGATTTAACCTGGCAACCTTATTATCCATACCGAGCGAATCAGGGGAGTATTTGATTTCATTCTTTTTACTTTTTAACTTTTACATTCTTTACTTGAACATTGGGGACAATGTTCATCTTAAGTGTAAGGGGAGGGTAAAAAGATGATGCCTTACATATGCACTTTCGCTTGAGTTTGTTTTGTTTAATGGTAGATGTGTAATAAAACTATGAGAAATACTTGTTAGTGCAATTTTAGCGCCAAATTTAAAATTTTTTACAACATTTAGGAGTGAAACTTTAGCCATAGCAAGCGTCTCATGGATTGGAGATTGTATGAGTAGCACATAACCATATATTCAGAAAAATTTTCCACCCAAATATGTGAGGTTCGCCTTTAGATTTGATAGGAAAAGCATTTACTATTAGTGCTTATGAGTGTACCGGTAGCATTTAGATTCTAGAACTTGCGTTAGTGATGCATCCCGAGACCGCTAGTGAGACTACATTCGTGTGGTAGGATTTACTACATGATAAGAGGCATTAGGATCACCCTTGTGTTAAACCCGTATCATAATTACTTGACCATTTAAGTCATACTATTTGGCTAGTTAAGTCAATTAATTTTTCCCACACCCTTAGCGTTGTACTCATTTTTATTACACGAAACCCCTAGTACACCCCTCCGAGCCTATCTTTTCGTTTCTAACTTTAAGCATTTTACTTAAAGGAAGAATTTGTTACACCCCACTTAAATGTACAACCAAATCGCCTTAGCCTTCCGTGTATGCGCTCATTTTTAGTGCATTATTGTTATTTGTTAAACCCTAAGTTAACTATCTAATTGATTACATGGTTGCTAAGTCGAGTCATATCCTTGTACATATTGTTTTGGGACGATTGGGACTCATGGGTAAAGTACTTATTTTATGGAGTAATGGGGAAGAACATCATTTTATTACCCCAATATGTACGTTAATCTTAAAAGTACTCCAAGTGTTTTGATTTTCTTAATTCGAGTCATTAGATTAGTTTATTGTAAAGTATGTAAAAATTCAAGTATAAGGGGAATGTTCATCCCCTATAATGTATTATTTTGGATGGTAGGGTAAGAGTGTATGTCAAAAAAAAAAAAAAAAAAAAAAAAAAAAAAACGAAAAATCAAGAAAAAGAACAGAAAAAAAAATAGAAAAAGAAAAGAGAAAAAAACATACGGACTACCATCCCTTTTTATTCTATGTTCATTTTATGTTTTTGTTATTTTTCATTGATTAGCTTAAGTCGAGTCTAGTCTTGGCTTAGCAACGCCATATTGTACATGTAATTAACCAAGATTGTTAACTCGCCACCAGTAAAACTTCCTTTATCCAACAAAACCGTGTATTTCATATCCCTACACCTAACGTTACAACCCTTTAAAAGACCTCTTTGATAGTTTATCCTAGGTGCTTACGCCATGTGGTGGAGCTTTGATCCTTTCCCAAGCCTATGGTAATCTATTTTGCTATGACAGGTAGTGAGAGATATCTTCCGTTTCCATATTGTAATTTAAACTTTATTACACCCGAGAGATGTGAGTATCTAAACACTATTTGTGAGGTGCTAGTGTATGACCTCCGTGCTTGTCTATTGGTCTTTAGTGGAACGATTATCTGTTGTAATTACTTTTACATTAGTGTTAAATGAGCCATAACTTGTATTTTGAGTAAAATAAAAGCGCATTTGCTTGAGGACAAGCAAATCTCAAGTGTAAGGGTATATGATGAGGCGAAAAATGAACCACTTTTAGGGGGTCATTTAAGCCCGGAATTGAACTTATTTGATCAAATATTGCCCTAAATCGTTCCTTTTGTGATTTTAGGTACTTTGGGAGTGAAATCTGGAAAAGGAAGCAATTCGGACGTTTTTAGAGCATAAAAGTGAAGAAAACGCCAAAGTCTTAATTTTCCTTGCTGGGAACAGTAGGTGACGGCGTCAAGAAGGAATTCCTGACGGCGTCAAGAGCAATTTCCATGACGATCCAGTACCGATTTGATGGCGTCACGAAGTAGGGCGTCAAGAGTAAATTCCATGATGGCCTGGAAATGCTAACACATGACGGCGTCAGAAGTAGATCAAGGCAGTTCGAGAAGAGTTTTGGCGGCGAGGTGACGGCGTCACAGGTTTTGTCTTGATGCCGCCAGACCCTATTTCCTATATATAGTTTTCTAATTTTCACATTAAAAAGAGAGAAGTTTTGGAGAAACCCTAAGTACGAACTTGGTGCGAATTTTACAGGTTTTTCAAGGGTTCTAAGCCCTTGATACCTTTCATGTGTAATTGAGATAAGTATTCTTTTAATTCAATCAATATGTCTATGTGTTGGTTGTCTATCTCTTGTTCTTGTCTTAATTCCCTCATGCTAGGCTAGATCTATCTTGTGTTTGCTTGGATCTAATGAAACCTAGAAGTTAATTATGTGTTGATTACTTGTTTATAGATGTTTTGGATGAATGAATTTAATGTTAGGCTTAAGAAAACTGGCAGACTTCCAAATGGTAACATGCTTGAACGTCTTAGGAAACATGAACCGATGTGCACTAGGTCTTTATTGGTTGTATTTAATGCATGAGCCACTGTTTATAATCCCTATGGTTGTGCTGGGCATGGCATAGGAGGAGATAAGAGCTCATAGAATTTGGGAGTTAAGTGCGCCACCCCATGAATGATATTAAGGAATACAATCCGTCATCCATGCAACTATAACAAGTAATTAACGTGTAAAAGATGTCTAGGGAGTATTGAAATCTAAGTAAACACATTTTCTCCACTTATTGACAACTTTAGTATAATTTAGTTTATTTTCATTTTTTTAGTATTTTATTTTGATTGCATCTTTAGTATTGGTTTAGTTGACTAGCAACTATTTCCGCCCAAATCCTTCAAACCCGAGATTTTTACTTGCTTTCTAAAAAAATATAAAAATACAAAAATAATCATCCTTCACCTTTAGAACTAGTATTTAGGTTTTCTAATCCTAGCGACACTATTCCTAGCTGAACGATCAATCCCCCGGTACTTGTCACTATACTATACTACAACGATCAGGTACACTGCCTGGTGGGGGTTGTAAGCTTCTCAAGATCCCTTGAGAGGTAAAGCCTGGTGCGATTCCCACGTATCAATAAGCATGTTTCATCCCATCTCATGCATTAAGTTCTAGGTCTCACGCACAACTTAATTAAGTCGTCTACCTTAGAAACTATAAAATTACTATCTATGGTCTTACGCATTAACAGAATTTTACCTTGTTATAATAATTTAGCCTAGGTCTCACGTTTACTAAATTAAAATTCCAAGTGTTCCTTATAGATAGATGGCATGTAACTTAAATTTGAAGGGTATTCAATTTTGATGTGTTAATCAAAATATGTATAAAGATGCATGCACTCATCTTTATAGCATAAGTTTTCAAAAAAAAAATTTTATTACCAATTCTTGAAATTAGTACACAAAGCTTTACTTGAGGTTTAAAAAAAAAACCTTAAGATGACTTTCTACAAGAATGATTTTAAAAGAATTTCGTTTATGACTTATTCGCAAGTGTGATAACCAAGGCAGACTCTAAGGCTCTTTCCAAGCCTTAATACCACGACAATGAATTTTGTCTTAAAGGAGTTACTTTTAAAACCATGTTGTACAAAACATCAATCAAGCAAAAGTTTGTGGATTCAATCTCAAAACATGTAATAAAGTATGAATCTTGCTAGTCTCGCCTTGAAGCGAATTACTGTGTGAAGCGAACCGTTGTTGGCACATAAGACACCGCAAGATTCAATCTTTATCACTTAAGGTTTCACCATTATTAGTCCATATTATTTTCTTTATAAAAAATCACCCTTTTATTGTTTACAATCATGTCAAACAATTAAAACAATAAAACAAGTAATCAAAGACAAATCAAAATAACTAATAATAATAAAAGTGAAACAATTAGCCACATGCAATCTTTATTAGAAAAGATCCTAACAAAATTAATTCTAGCTTTTATACGCATATAATCAACTAGGGCCTTCACCTCTTAATGGAGATGAGTCACATACATTGACGAGTCAATTACGTAGGCCAAAGCTAATCATATACCACATAGCACGTAAATTGATTTTAATATATATATATATATATATATATATATATATATATATATATATATATATATATATATATATATATATATATATTGGAGTCTTCCCCAATTTTAGATCTATCTAAAACATGTGACAATTAATAACAATTAATAGATCCATAACTATCATGCATGATTCATCACAGATTAAAGCATAACAATTAGCACATATGTCACAAGATACATTCACATAACCGGTTAAAGACCTAGGGTTTTTAGTGATTACATATTAATCAAAAAAATCACAAACCCTAATTAGGGTTTTAAGTGGAAATCGACCCCCCCACCCCCATAAATTAGGGTTAGGGTTTTAATTTTTTCAAAAAAAATTTAAAAGAAAAAACCCTAGATCAAACATGTATCTAAAACAATTAAAGATCTGATTTTTATTACGTTTTAGTGATCAATTACATGTTATACATGGCTCGTGATGCCACTGTTAGAATATGACAATCAAAGTACACATATTGTGGAAGCTAGGTGATGAGGCGAAAAATGATCCGTTTTTAGGGGGTCATTTAAGCCGGAATTTGGATTTATTTGATCAAATATTGCCCTAAATCGTTCCTTTTGTGATTTTAGGTACTTTGGGAGTGAATTCTGGAAAAGGAAGCATTTTGGACGTTTTTGGAGCATAAAAGTGAAGAAAACGGCAAAGTCTTAATTTTCCTAGCTGGGAACAGTACCTGACGGCGTCAAGAAGATTTTGATGACGGCGTCAAGAGCAATTTTGGTGACAGCCCAGAGAAAACGTGACGGCGGCAAGGCAAGGCCGTCAAGAGTAAAAGTGGTGACGGCCCAGAGCAGCAACACACATGACGGTGTCAGATCTGGATCTAGGCAATCCGATTATATTTTTGGCGGCGGGTTGACGGCGTCAGAAGTTTCTTCTTGATGCCGTCACCTTAGTAAATCTATATATAGTCTTTGTAATTTTCATTCTAAAGAGAGGAGAATTTTAGGGTCGAATTGCATAAACCCTTACACGACTTTTACAATATTTTCAAGGGTTTTCACCCTTTGAAACCATTCATGTTCAATTAAGATAAGTATCCTTTCAATTCATTCAATATGTCTATGTGTTGTTTGAATATATCTTACGCTTGTCTTTATTTTAACATGCTAGGCTAGATCTCTTGTGTGTTTGCTTAGATGTAATGAAACCTAGATGTTGATTATAGGTTGATTGCTTGTTCATAGTTGTAATGGATGAATGATTTCGATGTTAGGCTTAAGAAAACTGGCAGACTTCCATTGTGTAACATGCTTGAACGTCTTAAGAAACATGAACCCATGCGTACTAAGGTTTTTATGGTTGTATTTAATCAATGAGCGAATTCTAGTGATCCCATGTTAGGAGCTTCTTGCCGGCTCGACATAGGAGTGAAGTAGGAGCTTATAGAGTTGGGGAAGTACGTACGCCGCCCCATGATTGGTATTAAGGAATATAACCCGTCATCCACGCAACTGTAACAAAAATTAACCTGTAAAAGATATCTAGGGAGTAGTGAAATCGAAGTAAACACAATTCTCCCATTTATTGTTCACACCATAGTAGTAATTAGTTTAATTACATTTTTGTTATTTTATTTTGATTGCATCTTAGTTATTAGGTTAGTTGACTAGCAACTAATTCCGCCCACTCCTCTAAAACCCGAGATTTTAATTGCTTTTATAAAAATATAAAAAATACAAAAAGAATCATCCCTCACCTCTAGACCTAGTTTTTAGGTTTTCTAATCCTAGCGACACTATTCCTGAGTTGCACGATCAATCCCCCGGTACTTGTCACTATACTATACTACAACGATCAGGTACACTGCCTGGTGGGGGTTGTAAGCTTCTCGAGATCCCTCGACAGGTAAAGCCTGGTGCAATTCAGACGCATCAAGTTTTTGGGACCGCTGCCGGGGAATAGTTATTGTCTAGGTTAGAATTTCTTTTTATTAGGTCTACTTGCTAGATTCCTCTCTAGTAAGATTTTATTTTTAGGTTTTCTTTAGTCTATCTATTTCTTCGTGTCTTTGTTCGTAACTCTTGCCATCCGACATCATGGAAGGTGGTAACATCTTTGAACCCATCAACCCACCACAACAAGACCACCCACAAAACCCACCACTAGCTAACCAACCTCTTAGGCCCCGAACCCTAGGAGAGTATTCCCGACCTAGCCACCAAGGCTACCAAAACACTCTTGAGCTCACCCAAGGAGCCAATGTGTCCCCCTTGTGATCCGACACCATCCGGTTGGTGCAAAGCGGATGTGCATTCCATGGACTTTGTTCCGAAGATCCTAATCAACATCTCAAGGACTTCCTTAAAATCGCAGATTCTATAGACCTTGATGTTACAACTAGAGAGTCGACCCGATTACGCCTATTCCAATTCTCTCTACGTGATCAAGCTAGTCAATGGCTTGAACATTTACCTGCGGGATCCATCACCTCATGGGATGATCTCACCACTCGTTTCCTTGCTCAATTTTTCCCACCGGGGAGAACTACCAAGCTTAGAAATGATATCTTGATGTTCCAACAACGTCAAGATGAAACTCTATATGAAGCATGGACCCGTTTCAAGGACTTACTCCAAAAAGTCCCTCATCATGGCATAGATCTTTGGCTCCAAGTCCAAATCTTCTATGACCATATCGATCCCTCTACAAGGCGAACCATTGACCAATCGGCCGGTGGCAAGCTACGTGATCTAAGTGCGGAAGAATCATGGGAACTCATAGAAGATCTTGCTCTCAATGACAACGAAAGTTAGAATGATCCCCGTGATTTGAACAAAACGGTCAAGGCAATATCCTTGCCTTTGAACAATTCTAGCACTCCTGACCGTAGGATCATGGAACTTGAGGACCAAGTCAAGTTTCTCATGAAATCTTACGAAGCTCCTAAGCCTTCAAGCCAAGTGAATAAAATCACTTCTTCATGCAAATTATGTAGTGGTCCCCATGACACTCGTGATTACGTGGAACTCCCAGGAATAGCTTTTGCGGACTACGCATCCTCGCGTACCGACGAAGCGGGAGATAAGTGGTACACTTTCTAACCCGAGCCAAACCCTTACGGTGATTCCTACAACCCTTCTTGGAAAAATCACCCGAACCTTAGGTGGAAACAAAACCAAAATAATTCTTCCAATCCGCCTAATCGTTACCAACCAAACGGTCCACCCTCCAACCGTACTTTCAACAACAATCCTTCTAATAACTATGGTAGTACCAACAATCTTGAAGGATTGATGTCCAAGTTTATGGCATCTCAAGAAGCTCGCATATCTAAGTTTGAAGCTGAATTCAACCAACAACAAACAGAGATGACCAATAAGATTGACAACTTGTTGAAAGCCCTCAACAACCAAGCGTTAACTACACCTAGGAAGGACACTAGGGACGCCAATAGCGGAATCCAAACTAAGGACCCCTCGTCATCCAAAAACGTCCAATTTGTCATTGTTGTCACCATTAAGCCAATTAATAAGGAGATAGAAGAAAGTGACAAGGATGAAGTTGGAGTAGAAACCAAGACTAGGGATGAAATTAAGGAAGTTGAGGTTAATAAGGGAGAAAAGTTAGAGGAAGTAGAAAATGTAGAAGAGTACTTTGATAAGTTGCCCACCAAGGAAGAACAGGAATATCACAAGGATTTATTCGATGACCCCGAGACACCATATATCCTTGGTTCACCCCTTATTAAAGTAGGTGACCCCTCTAACATCAACATACCATGCAACATTGGGCATATGCATGTATGGAAAGCTTATATCGATCCTAGGTCTCCTATAAATATCATGACTAGGACTTACTATAATTGGATAATGAAGAAGCAACTTGGTTATAGGATGATGCCCGACAAGAACTTGCTAAGTAATTTTGTAGGTAGAGTGAAAGGATTGCATGTGATTGTCGGAAATTTCACTTATGAGACCAATTTTATGATAGTGGAAGACACTCGTCCGGTGATAGATGATTGCCTAAGTCAAGTAGTGTTTGGAAAACCGTTCGTTGAGGTTTCTAAGATGAGTTATGATCCGACTCTAGGCATAGTTAGATTCAAGGACGAGAATGATGAGATTGCTTACCAAATGCCCTATAAGATTGAACAATACCGCCTCCTATCGAACATAAAAAAAACACAAGCAAGTGGTTTACTATAGGAATGATGAGCATAGACGTAGCATGTGATGAATAGGATACTTGGTTTCTACAAAGAATGCTTGCAACTAGGTCCGGAATACAAAACTGGTATTGGAGATGACCTAGAAAGTGAAACCAACAATGAGGTCACGTAGTTACCCATGACCTCGAGTCTAGCTACAAGACTCATAAATAAAGAAAAACACTTCTTGGGAGGCAACCCATGCTTTGTGTGATTTTTATTTTGTTTGATTGTTATTTGTTTCCGTATGCATGTTTTATTTTTATTGTTGGTAGATCATGTTTCGAAACTAAATGGTGAAAATACTTTATTTTGTCGTTTGACTTTGTCTTAACTTCATCCAAAGGTATTTCGCAAAAGATAAGTGTAAGGGGAAACCCCAAATATGTTTTTAAGAAACAAACTCGATCATGATCCCCCACAATATTAAATGAACATGTATATTCATATTTGTTAGAGTCAAATGCTTGTATCGAGTCATAATGATGTTTTGCAGGATTTTCCAGGATGTAGGACATAAGTTTTTCCAGAAATTTTCCAGAAACTTAACGTAATAATTTCTGCAGGTCACTTCTGACGGTGTCAGGAAGAAATTCCTGACGGCGTCATGTGTAAAAATCTGGAAATTTTGCTAGTTTTGTTTTTCTAACGGAGTCTTAAAGTTTTTGTTGAATCTTTAGTTTTATAAACTCCAGGAAAATCTGCAAACATCATTCCACAAGCATTATATCCCTTTAATTCCTAGAAAGCAATTTAAGATATATATGTTATTTTTCTAGGATTTATTAGTATATATAGATTGCCGCCGATTTTACGCGAGGTTGCCTTGTTTGTTTTCTCACGTTTAACAGGTTATGTATGACATGAAGATGATTTATATTCTGGAAGGGAAGCTTTGATTGTTCATTTTCTTGGAGGAAGATCTAACCTTGTTACCACACTATCCATACCGAGCGAATCAGGGGAGTATTTGATTTCATTCTTTTACCTGTTTTTACTTTTACATTCTTTAATTGAACATTGTGGACAATGTTCATCCTAAGTGTAAGGGGAAGGTAAATGATGATACCTTATAGTATACACTTTCACTTGAGTTTGTTTGTTTGATGGTAGATGTGTAATAAAACTATGAGAAATACTTGTTAGTGTAATTTTAGCATCAAATTTAAAATTTTTTACAGCATTTAGGAGTGAAACTTTACCCTTAGCAAGCGTCTCATGGATAGGAGATTGTATGACTAGCACAAAACCGTACCATTCAGAAAAATTTTCCACCCAAATATGTGAGGTTCGCCTTTAGATTTGATAGGAAAAGCATTTACTATTAGTGCTTATGAGTATACCGGTAGCATTTAGATTCTAGAACTTGCGATAGTGATGCATCCCGAGACCGCTAGTGAGACTACATTCGTGTAGTAGGATTTACTACATGATAAGAGGCATTAGGATCACCCTTGTGTTAAACCCGTATCATAATTACTTGACCATTTAAGTCATATTACTTGGCTAGTTAAGTCAATTAATTTTTCCCACACCCTTAGCGTTGTACTCATTTTTAGTACACGAAACCCCTAGTACACCCCTCCGAGCCTATCTTTTCGTTTCTACCTTTAAGCATCTTACTTAAAGCAAGAATTTGTTACACCCCACTTAAATGTACAACCAATTTAGTGCATTATTGTTACATGTTTAAACCCTTAGTTAATTATCTAATTGATTACATGGTTGCTAAGTCGAGTCATATCCATGTACATATTATTTTGGGATGATTGGGACTCATGGGTAAAGTACTAATGTTATGGAGTAATGGGAAGAACATCATTTATTACCCCCATCTGTACGTTAATCTTAAAAGTACTCCAAGTGTTTTGATTATCTTAATTCGAGTCATTAAATTAGTTTATTGTAAAGTATGTAAAAAATTCAAGTATAAGGGGAATGTTCATTCCCTATGATGTATTATTTTGGATGGTAGGGTAAGAGTGTATGCAAAAAAAAAAAAAAAAAAAAAAAAAAAAAAAAAAAAAAATCGAAAAAAAATCGAAAAAAATAAAAAATAGAAAAAGAAAAGAGAAAAAACATACGGACTACCATCCCGTTTCATTCTATGTTTATTTTATGTTTTTGTTATTTGTGATTTATTAGCTTAAGTCGAGTCTAGTCTTGGCTTAGCAACGCCATATTGTACATGTAATTAACCAAGATTATTAACTCGCTACCAGTAAAGATTGCCTATATCCAACAAAACCGTGTATTCCATATCCCTACACCTAATGTTACAACCCTTTAAAAGACCTATTTGATAGTTTATCCTAGGTGCTTACGCCATGTAGTGGAGGTTTGATCCTTTCCCAAGCCTATGGTAATCTATTTTGCTATGACAGGTAGTGAGAGATATTTTCCATTTCCATTTTGTGATATATACTTTATTACACCCGAGAGATGTCAGTATCTAAACACTATTTGTGCGGTGCTAGTGTATGACCTCCGTGCTTGTCTTTGGTCTTTAGTGGAACGATTATTTATTGTAATTACTTTTATATTAGTGTTAAACGACCCCTAACTTGTATTTTGACTAGAATAAAAGCGCATTTGCTTGAGGACAAGCAAATCTCAAGTGTAAGGGTATATGATGAGGCGAAAAATGATCCGTTTTTAGGGGGTCATTTAAGCCGGAATTTGGATTTATTTGATCAAATATTGCCCTAAATCGTTCCTTTTGTGATTTTTGGTACTTTGGGAGTGAATTCTGGAAAAGGAAGCATTTTGGACGTTTTTGGAGCATAAAAGTGAAGAAAATGGCAAAGTCTTAATTTTCCTAGCTGGGAACAGTACCTGACGGCGTCAAGAAGATTTTGATGACGGCGTCAAGAGCAATTTTGGTGACGGCCCAGAGAAAACGTGACGGCGTCAAGGCAAGGCCGTCAAGAGTAAAAGTGGTGATGGCCCAGAGCAGCAACACACATGACGGCGTCAGATCTGGATCTAGGCAATCTGATTATATTTTTGGCGGCGGGTTGACGGCTTTAACACCCCCAATTCATGGATGCAGCGGAATTCAAACTGGGTGTTACTCGACGGCACAATAGTCACAATGATAGAAAACGAACTCTAATTGAGTCGTTTTAAAAGATTTATCATTCAAATTGTATAAATATCAGAGATTACAAAATGAGGTCGCAGATGGTTCAATGTTTACAAATTACATTAAATGAGTTTTTGAATGATAATAAAATTTATAGCCCTCTTGAATATCCGTGCCCTTCCGTGCCATCCTTGATCATCATGGACCTGAAATACATGCTTAAGAGGTCAACACAAAGGTTGAGTGATATTCATAGAGTTTGTTTAATGTTTGAACACAATATGTTGGTAGTGTGAGTTATAGGCTCACACCAATGGTTGGAAAACAAAGATGGGCTACGTTGTTATACGCCCGGAATGGTTATTAATTCACTAAGCTTATGACACCAAAACGTTAACGTGTACCAATATCAATCGGCGGAGTTATCCCGGTAGGTACTTTGCCGTCATACCCAGGTCTCAAATATTAATGCATTTGTTTGAACTTAGTCAATACAAATGGGATTCGTCAATCCCAATAGGCCTATTCACAATATTCGCGCTCACTATTACTAGTGATTAAATGGTTCATAATAAGGGATCTTGGTTTGGCAAGGATGGTACTTAGTGATAATAAAACATAGTCGGGTAGCATACAGTAGAAAGCATTGTGTTCGAGTAGAAAAATAATTGCATGTATTCCCCTCAAGGGTTTGTAAAACGATTAAGTAATGGAAAGTGGGGCTATGAACTCACCTTAAGTTATATAGCAAGTAGTGAATGTGATGGTCGAATCGCGAAGGTTTCTACGAGCAACCTATAATAGAATGTTGCGACATAGTATAGGAGTAAAGAATATGAAGAATTGCCTATATATATGTCTTGCATTTAGTCCATGATGTGGTACAAAGTGTAGTTTAAGTCTTTGAAAAGAAATGGTTCATGAAACATGTATAGTTTATATATCGTTTACTATCGTTCGGGCCGACATAATTCAGAAGTCATGTAGTAAACGTTCGAGGAGCCAGGACACTTTAATTCGTAAATCCACAACTCATCTCGACGGCTTACATATTGAACTCCTCACATGAGGCTCCATACTATTGTAGTAGTTGATAATATATATATATATATATATATATATATATATATATATATATATATATATATATATATATATATATATATACAAGTTTTGATCCGAAAAGTTACATGTCCAATATTTGAATAAACTTAGGAAAGTTTATTTTTACATGAAGATTGTTATTAGGGTAAGTTTCTTAAGTCTTGAATGACAATTACATGTAATATCTCATGGTTCTTTAGATGAACTAGATCCAAATTGTATGTTTAAGTTATCGCCAACTTTTTAGCTCATGTTTTCGCCTAAGTAAGTTTATATGGTCATTTAGTCATGGCCTTGCCATGACCTTTGGTCATTGTTCCATGGTATTGAGACTCAACCTTGGCTTTAGCCATGGCTGTGGTCTTGATTCTAGGTCATAAGACCTCTTGTTCTTTTTAAACCATAACCATTATATAGTGACATATATATGTAAAATAGCTGTTAATAAACTGAGAAAAATCTCATTCGTTATTGGTTTTCTAGAAACGTGCTCCTGAGTTTTTGAAGAAAACGTGATTCCGGACAACTTTCGTGCTTTAACTTTTTCATGAAACGGACCAGAAGGGCCTCTTTTTGCGTGTTTAAGGTTCTGTCACAGAAACTATTTTGACAATTTTGCCGCAAAGTTTTGGTAACTTCAAATGGTCATAACTTTTGACTCGTGTACTCGTTTTAGGTGGTTCAAATTGCTATGGTTTCCTTGTTATGTCCTCTACTACAATATGTAATGATCCAATATCATAATTTTACCATTTTGATCAGATTATACCAAGAAAGTCACTAGTTTACTTGTTTAAATAACTTAACTTAACAATCATTTGTAATAACTTGTTTTACCCATTTTTATACATCATGGACATAATCACAAGACATAATATAGCATGAATGATATGTAAATAACATGATTATGATATTTAACAAGAAGTATGTTAGGGTTTTGCTTACAAATTTTGGCTTTCAATTAAGAAAGGAAGTTAACATGTAAGGTAAGGACTTTAATAGACTTAAGCTTCCCCCTACTTCACTTCAAGCAATCTTTCTACACTTGTATTCTTGAAAGAGAGATGATGAAAGTTGAGGTGACTTGAGTAGATTCAAACTCAAGAGAAATCACCAAAGTTTCTAAGGTTTGGAAGTAGTTTGATGAATCAAAACCAAACTAGAGTTTCTATGTTGATGTTGCACTTGATTCTTGCATGAAACTTGGAAGGAAATTAGCTAAGTGTGAGGTGATGGTGAAGAGGATATGGGACGGCACAAGGAGGGGGGAGGGGCTTTTATAGTGAGTTGAGGAGGTTAGGAAATAACTAGGAAATCTCCTAAACTTGGTGACCAAGTTTTACTTGGAGCCAAAGTTGAACACATGTAATCATCTAATGAATCAATAGTCAAGATCAAGCCACACAAGGTGAATCCCACCCCCCCTAGAGGCGGTTCACATGGATAAGAATAGGATGGCTTGGTCTTGTTGATATTATCCTACTTATGGAGCTAGTTTTGACTCCGTAAAATGCTAACCGTAAACGATTAAGCCATAATACGTAAAATCGGGTATCGTAAAAATACGAAACTTGAAAGAATGATTAAACTTGTCTAAATACTCCATAATAAAATATAAAATGAGTGGTAGGTTCCATTGGGGTGCTAAAACCCTGCTAAAACTGGAAACACGGGTCTAAAACGCGTAATACGTAAAACGTACGAATATTGTGTAAAATTGAGAAAAGTAAAATGTTACTTTTCTAATAGGATAAAAATGATTTAAAATGACTTATAATGTCTAGACTAGGCTCAGTCTAGTGTCGGTTGGTATTAAATGTCTTTTAGACATAAAACCGTAAGCCTAAAAATCAAGGAATGACTTATAAAATCAAGGAATGATTTTTGATCGAAGGAGGAGGAAAAATATGATGACTTTTTCCAAAAATATGAAAACTCAAATTGTCTTAGAAACGCGGTGCAGGTATAGGCTATGGTTACGGCTGAGTAAAAATGCTTAAAAACGAAAATTCCTGTTTTTCACGGCCGAGGTTTATTTGGTCATGTTTTTCTCAGTCATGATTTATTCTCAAATAAATCATGAGTGTATCAAACATTTTTCTGATACGGGGAAAATTAAAGCAGTCGAGTTTCATTGTACGTAGAATTTTTGAATGACGTTTTACCCTAAAACGTGTAATTCCTTAATAACTTTCGCGAAAATGATCTGATGAGTGTCAAACTTTTAATTTGCCATGGAAATGATTTATCACTCGAGGCTAAGAAACAAAAAAATTAAATTTCGGGAAAATTTCGGAGAAAATGAATAGTAAAAGTGAATAGTAAAATTTTCGGGAATAAAAGTTAACCTGAAAATGTGAATTGTTACAGTCTGTACCCCTTACGGGGAACTTCGTCCCGAAGTTCTATGTGTGTTATATGTTGGAGTGGTGTCTATGAAGAGGTGTGGTTACTTATGAGGACTAGAGTCTGGGATTTCCAGTGATGTAGTTTGATTTGTCATTTGAGTGTATGGCGTAGGATGAGGCTTACTTTTATGTAGGAAAGGTAGGGTAAGAGTGATTAATAGAGATTCATATAATAGTCGCATATCAAAGGAAATTGATATAGCAGTCGAATATTAATAGGAATTGATATAGTAGTTGAATATTAAACAGAAATTGGGATAGTAGTTGCAATCATAGCCTAGTAGGTAATCTGTTGTTGTACCTAGTGTTTATTGACTTCATACTTATGTTATTTCGGATACAAATAAGCCCACTTGTTTATAATTCTTTATTTACATAGAGAGGCATCCCAAACAATGTAAATAGGGAAATATAAACTTATGGTTCGGTGATTTACAATTTCTTTATTTAAATGAAAAGGCATCCCAATCCATTCAAATAATTATAAATTATCCTACTTAAGAATTCCCAACACAACATTCATAATTAGCCGGTGAGTTACAAGGTAGTGTATTACGAGATGATACTGGTGTTCCAAAAGTACAAGATGAATATTCAATCTTGTAAAGCTGATAAGGGTGCTTGTGGTGTAACTATGGATGATTTGAGCTTTAAAAGTGCATCAAGATCTGTTAATGAGCTTGTGGTTCCAACGGTTGTGAAGATAATGATGTGATATGTTGATGAACAAAAGTGTGTAGTGTATGCTTAACATTAATATTGGTAGAGATGTCAAGTTTGCTTTAAAATTTTAAGAAATTTTAAAGGTTTATGACGGAATGGTATCCTTAGGACCTAAACAGGATAGTACTTCTATAGGATGAAGAGAAGAATTGATAACTATCCCAAGATAGTAGTTCGGATTATCTTATAAATGAAAACTTTCAAGAATGAAATTAGGTAGTATAAATAAGGTGTTAATATTTCGCTGAGTGGTAAGGCACTATCGTGTCTCTAGATCGTTTTAAAGTATTCTGGTGGTTTATCGAGTTCATGTTGGAAATTAATCTAAACATAACCCTAGTACAACTATTCTCAATATTTGAAAATTTTAAGTCGAACATAGTTAGTCAGACTATGTTCCACTGTCCCTAGGTTAAATATAGGTGACTAGTCTATATTTAGCCGAGGTTCGATAAAATTTTCAAATACCTAAATTAGGTATACTTGTGATATGTCCGTTGCTTTTGAGAAACTGTCCACTAAACAAAGGCGATGTCAAACCATTCAGTTGCAAGTCCCGCCTATACAAGACTTGTAACCTATGTTTTCACATTCCATTGCATAGAAGATAGTACGGGTAGATATGTGTGGAAAGGAAGTTTTAAGTAGTTCTAAAACAGTCCATACTTGGCCAGGATCACGAACTTTTAACAATGAAGGTTTCGGAAGAAAACTTTGATGAATGTAGAGAAACTTCAACTTTTGTAGATGATGGATTAGTTTGTCCTTTAGAAATCTCATTTTTCTATTTGGAAATCGATAGATTGTTATGGGTTTTTGATATCATATGAATTAATATTGATGAGGTGGTGGAATAATTCCAGAGACCATTGCACAAATCACAATGTCTCGGAAGTAGATTAGACCATTGTGCAATTCACAATGTCTGGGAAGTAGGTTAGACCATTGTGTGACTCAAAACATTTAAGAAATGATTAAGACCATTGTATCATACAATGTCCGGTAAATAGAAAAGACCATTCTAATTAGTTACACTATCTTGGACATAAAATGTTGGAGTAGAAACATGATTAGGAGAATGTGGTTGTGTCGAAATGCCCTAGAATAGGCATGTGCAGATAGGTTTAGTCCATTGTTTAGATAAAATGATTGAAAATAACTCGAATGTATATATTAATATACTTATATATGTTCGTGTGGTGTAGAACGCCTAGTGTGTATATATCAATATACTAATAGGTTCATGTAGTATAAAATGCTTAATAAGTCCATAATCATCTGGAGGATGGAAGACACGGAGAGCGGAAGGCTATAAAATGGTTTTGCTTGTAATTGTGGTTATAGTTTAGGTCTCAATTAGACCCGTTTCTCTATAACCATGGCTCTGGTATCAATCTGTAACACCCCCAATTCATGGATGCAGCGGAATTCAAACTGGGTGTTACTCGACGGCACAATAGTCACAATGATAGAAAACGAACTCTAATTGAGTCGTTTTAAAAGATTTATCATTCAAATTGTATAAATATCAGAGATTACAAAATGAGGTCCCAGATGATTCCATGTTTACAAATTACATTAAATGAGTTTTTAAATGATAATAAAATTTATAGCCCTCTTGAATATCCGTGCCCTTCCGTGCCATCCTTGATCATCATGGACCTGAAATACATGCTTAAGAGGTCAACACAAAGGTTGAGTGATATTCATAGAGTTTATTTAATGTTTGAGCACAATATGTTGGTAGTGTGAGTTATAGGCTCACACCAATGGTTGGAAAACAAAGATGGGCTACGTTGTTATACGCCCAGAATGGTTATTAATTCACTAAGCTTATGACACCAAAACATTAACGTGTATCAATATCAATTGGCGGAGTTATCCCGGTAGGTACTTTGCCGTCATACCCAGGTCTCAAATATTAATGCATTTGTTTGAACTTAGTCAATACAAATGGGATTCGTCAATCCCAATAGGCCTATTCACAATATTCGCGCTCACTATTACTAGTGATTAAATGGTTCATAATAAGGGATCTTGGTTTGGCAAGGATGGTACTTAGTGATAATAAAACATAGTCGGGTAGCATACAGTAGAAAGCATTGTGTTCGAGTAGAAAAATAATAGCATGTATTCCCCCCAAGGGTTTGTAAAACGATTAAGTAATGGAAAGTGGGGCTATGAACTCACCTTAAGTTATATAGCAAGTAGTGAATGTGATGGTCGAATCGCGAAGGTTTCTACTAGCAACCTATAATAGAATGTTGCGACTTAGGATAGGAGTAAAGAATATGAAGAATTGCCTATATATATGTCTTACATTTAGTCCATGATGTGGTACAAACTATAGTGTAAGTCTTTGAAAAGAAATGGTTCATGAAACATGTATAGTTTATATATCGTTTACTACCGTTCGGGCCGACATAATTCAGAAGTCATGTAGTAAACGTTCGAGGAGCCAGGACAATTTAATTCGTAAATCCACAACTCATCTCGACGGCTTACATAATGAACTCCTCACATGAGGCTCCCTACTATTGTAGTAGTTGATAAAATATATATATATATATATATATATATATATATATATATATATATATATATATATATATATATATATATATATATATATATATATATATATATATATATATAAGTTTTGATCCGAAAAGTTACATGTCCAATATTTGAATAAACTTAGGAAAGTTTATTTTTACATGAAGATTGTTATTAGGGTAAGTTTCTTAAGTCTTGAATGACAATTACTTGTAATATCTCATGGTTCTTTAGATGAAGTAGATCCAAATTGTATGTTTAAGTTATCGCCAACTTTTTAGCTCATGTTTTCGCCTAAGTAAGTTTATATGGTCATTTAGTCATGGCCTTGCCATGACCTTTGGTCATTGTTCCATGGTATTGAGACTCAACCTTGGCTTTAGCCATGGTTGTGGTCTTGATTCTAGGTCATAAGACCTCTTGGTTTTTTTAAACCATAACCATTATATAGTGACATATATATGTAAAATAGCTGTTAATAAACTGAGAAAAATCTCATTCGTTATTGGTTTTCTGGAGACGTGCTCCTGAGTTTTTGAAGAAAACGTGATTCCGGACAACTTTCGTGCTTTAACTTTTTCATGAAACGGACCAGAAGGGCCTCTTTTTGCGTGTTTAAGGTTCTGTCACAGAAACTATTTTGGCAGTTTTGCCGCAAAGTTTTGGTAACTTCAAATGGTCATAACTTTTGACTCGTGTACTCGTTTTAGGTGGTTCAAATTGCTATGGTTTCCTTGTTAGGTCCTCTAATACAATATGTAATGATCCAATATCATAATTTTACCATTTTGATCAGATTATACCAAGAAAGTCACTAGTTTACTTGTTTAAATAACTTAACTTAACAATCATTTGTAATAACTTGTTTTACCCATTTTTATACATCATGGACATGATCACAAGACATAATATAGCATGAATGATATGTAAATAACATGATTATGATATTTAACAAGAAGTATGTTAGGGTTTTGCTTACAACTTTTGGCTTTCAATTAAGAAAGGAAGTTAACATGTAAGGTAAGGACTTTGATAGACTTAAGCTTCCCCCTACTTCACTTCAAGCAATCTTTCTACACTTGTATTCTTGAAAGAGAGATGATGAAAGTTGAGGTGACTTGAGTAGATTCAAACTCAAGAGAAATCACCAAAGTTTCTAGGGTTTGGAAGTAGTTTGATGAATCAAAACCAAACTAGAGTTTCTACGTTGATGTTGCACTTGATTCTTGCATGAAACTTGGAAGGAAATTAGCTAAGTGTGAGGTGATGGTGAAGAGGATATGGGACGGCACAAGGAGGGGGGAGGGGCTTTTATAGTGAGTTGAGGAGGTTAGGAAATAACTAGGAAATCTCCTAAACTTGGTGACCAAGTTTTACTTGGAGCCAAAGTTGAACACATGTAATCATCTAATGAATCAATGGTCAAGATCAAGCCACACAAGGTGAATCCCCCCCCCCCCCCTAGAGGCGGTTCAAATGGATAAGAATAGGATGACTTGGTCTTGTTGATATTATCCTACTTATGGAGCTAGTTTTGACTCCGTAAAATGCTAACCGTAAACGATTAAGCCATAATACGTAAAACCGGGTATCGTAAAAATACGAAACTTGAAAGAATGATTAAACTTGTCTAAATACTCCATAATAAAATATAAAATGAGTGGTAGGTTCCATTGGGGTGCTAAAACCCTGCTAAAACTGGAAACACGGGTCTAAAACGCGTAATACGTAAAACGTACGAATATTGTGTAAAATTGAGAAAAGTAATATGTTACTTTTCTAATAGGATAAAATGATTTAAAATGACTTATAATGTCTAGACTAGGCTCAGTCTAGTGTCGGTTGGTATTAAATGTCTTTTAGACATAAAACCGTAAGCCTAAAAATCAAGGAATGACTTATAAAATCAAGGAATGATTTTTGATCAAAGGAGGAGGAAAAATATGTTGACTTTTTCCAAAAATGTGAAAACTCAAATTGTCTTAGAAACGCGGTGCAGGTATAGGCTAAGGTTACGGCGGAGTAAAAATGCTTAAAAACGAAAATTCCTGTTTTTCACGGCCGAGGTTTATTTGGACATGTTTTTCTCAGTCATGATTTATTCTCAAATAAATCATGAGTGTATCAAACATTTTTCTGATATGGGGAAAATTAACACGGTCGAGTTTCGTTGTACGTAGAATTTTTGAATGACGTTTTACCCTAAAACGTGTAATTCCTTAATAACTTTCACGAAAATGATCTGATGAGTGTCAAACTTTTAATTTGCCATGGAAATGATTTATCACTCGAGGCCAAGAAACAAAAAAATCAAATTTCGGGAAAAATGAATAGTAAAAGTGAATAGTGAAATTTTCGGCAATAAAAGTTAACCTGAAAATGTGAATTGTTACAACGGCGTCAGAAGTTTCTTCTTAACGCCGTCACCTTAGTAAATCTATATATAGTCTTTGTAATTTTCATTCTAAAGAGGAGAATTTTAGGGTCGAATTGCATAAACCCTAACACGACTTTTACAGTATTTTCAAGGGTTTTCACCCTTTGAAACCTTTCATGTTCAATTAAGATAAGTATCCTTTCAATTCATTCAATATGTCTATGTGTTGTTTGAATATATCTTACGCTTGTCTTGATTGTAACATGCAAGACTAGATCTCTTGTGTGTTTGCTTAGATGTAATGAAGCCTAGATGTTGATTATAGGTTGATTGCTTGTTCATAGTTGTAATGGATGAATGATTTCGATGTTAGGCTTAAGAAAACTGGCAGACTTCCAATGTGTAACATGCTTGATCGTCTTAAGAAACATGAACCCATGCGTACTAAGGTTTTTGTGGTTGTATTTAATGCATGAGCGAATTCTAGTGATCCCATGTTAGGAGCTTCTTGCAGGCTCGTTGATGAGTGCTCAAACACTCACCATTTTTGGTCAAATCTGAACTGCAAAACATACAAAAACACTCAATAATGCATCAAAATACTGAAAATATTTCAAAATTGTGTTTTATATGTTTTAGATGCAAAAAGAGTAAAAACAGATGAAAAATGTACAAAGTTTGCAAAATTGGCAGTTTCAGTTCCCCAACTTTCATAAAATGTCAAAACTAGTCCCTGGTCATTCAAAATATAGAAAATTATCGCCAAAGGTCCTTTTAAAATCATAAATTGTCATATTTAGTCATTTGGTGAAAAATCTCAAAAGTTTTGGAAATTTACAGATTTAGTCCCTGAACTTCATAATTTGGCAGAATTGGTCCCTGGTGGGATATTTTTGAAAGAAAAATCATTTTGGGTCCTTGGGAAATCACAAATATCAATTTTAATCCTTGGGTGTGAAGTTTGGAGAAATGTCAGTTTTGGTCCCTCAAGTTTGGCAATTTGGCAATTTTAGTCCTTGGATATTTTAAAAAATGGAAAATTGCAAAAATGGTCCTTGAATTATGGAAGCTTGGCAGGAAAGGACTTTCAAACAAGTTGGGAAGAATTACAATTTCAGTCCCTTGATTTTCAGAATTTACATGAATGGTCCTTGTATTTATTAACAAACCAAATGGACCCTTTTTATTATTATAAACCATAAACCAAACTAATCCTAATCCAATACCCAACCTGGTCCACACCTCTAGCCCAACAACATCCGGCCCAAACACCCCATCTTTTAATATTACCCCTGTCAAACAAACAGTCAACCCTCACCCCCGTCCACTGTTCATCATCTCCAATCCCAGGTTTCCCTCCTCCATGTCCCCCCCTCCAACTCCACAATTTTCTCACCAAACCTCACCTTTTCATTAATATCACTCACCTACACCACTCCAACCCCCCTCCTCATTTATTGCTCACCTAAACCACAAAACCTGCCACTTCTTCCTTTTCCTGCCAAAAACCCTTTCAACGGCTCAGATGAAAGATAGCCATCCAATGGCTCAAAAGTGAAGTGGGAAAGAAAGAGAGAGTCCCCAGGGTTTATAAAAGAAAAGAAAACAGGAGAATGAAGCAGTAGTTAGGCTGTGTAGTGTAATGTAGTGTAGAAAAAATAGCCTTTTATGTAATTTCCATTTTAATTGTAATTTTTAGTTTAATAAAGTTTTATTAAACATCTTTAATGTAATTTAATCTTTATTAAAGCTTTAATTTATGTTTTATTTGCAATTTCAGTTTATGTTTGTTTTTACTCAAAAAGCTTTATTAAGTCTTGGATACATTATTGGCAATAGTTGTTGTTTAGGTCTCATCAAGCTCATAGAAGCTTCATATTAGCTGAATGTTGGTCCCAATAACTCCAATTCTCTTTAAAATGGTTAATGAATTATGGTCAATGAAAGTAAACCATGGCAGAACATGGTGTTAGATGGTGGTTTATGGTATCATGGTGGTGGTCTTAAGCCTATTTCAAAGATAGGCTAGCTTAAGGAAGTTCTCAGAAAGCTGAGAATTGAAATTGTGAGTTTGCATTTTAAGTTTTCAATCTTTGCTCATATTATATTTAATCTACTGCCTAATTAGTGTAGGTCTTGTATACATTGTTCTTCAATGTTCATTTAGCTAATGTAATCATGGTTTGGTTGTGTGCAACATTCTGAGCTTGTTCAATCATTTTGAAACTTGTTTAGTGTAATTGAATTTACTACTGCTTGTTTTTATTTGATTCATGAATCACGGATTGTTGATTGTTGTTGCTGTATTTTAGAGTTTATTTGATCTTATTTGATGTTAAGTGACTGCGTTTGAGTGAGTTTGTGGGTTAATGCCACCTAAAAACTAGAATTATAGTTTAATCTTAGGTTAAACTGTCTTTGTAGGGGTGTTTGGTTATCCCTTGTTTCATATGAGGCAGTTGTCTTTTCACTTGTTTCTCTGCACCCTCAGCCTCCCTAGGTGATATTAGGACTTAATAGACCACAAAACTTGCATCTTAACACATAAAAGTCAAAATTCACTTGTAACCTTTTGATTTCATTCACTGTTAAGTGTAGCAGTTGCAAAAACCCCTCACATAAGTTCCTTAGTTATTATTTTAACTTAATCTAGTTTCTTTTTAACTTATAATGACATATTCAGTAGGTAAATTAGGATTAAAATCCATAAAAGTCAAATAACTAGTTTATCACAAAAAGTCAAATTTGTCTTAGGCAGAAAAACCTAAATCTTGGGTGAATTTTGTAGAATTTTGTATTTGGTTTGAGGTTCTGAAATTTCTTGGGTGCATAGACTCCCAGCTGAACTTTAGATTCCAACCTTCACCTTATTTTTGTAATTTTTTCTGTGGTTTATTTCCTTGTTCAAAGTAGCCTACAGGGCAATGATATGCCCTGCACCATGATCTCAGGCCACATGCACCATTTTCATTGGACTCCCCTGACCTTCATAGTGGGTCCCATAATGAGCTTAGTGGCTTTTTGAAAAGCCAATAAGCTCATCTTCAGGGTCTTGGGCTGACTTTGTAGTTTGCACCTAATTTGTTAGGGCTGCAAGGTCCATAAACCTTGTCCCTTTCCAGGTGGCCTGTGGGTCTTTTGGGGTAGCTTATTTGGCTTAATCAGGGAATGTAGCTTGTTGTTTTGGTTTTATGATAAGTCATCTACCCTGTTCTCACCTTAATCCATCCCTGGGTCTGTCTTAACAGCTTATTTGAAGCCTTTCCCAAGCTTGTTTGACCAAAAGTCAAACTGTCAAGCTATTAAGCCCATACCCAGCTTATTTTTAAGTTCCACAATTGTTATTTTTACAAAAGTTGTTAAATTTTAGTAGTTAAATAATTTTCTAAAAGAAAAAACAATTTAATAATAAGTGATAGTTTCTATTTAATGTAATTTAAATTTTTAATTTTCCTTTTTAGATTTTTATTATGTAACTTGTGTTTTTATATTTTTCTTAAATTTCTTTTAGTTTAAAGTAATTTTAGTAATTTTATCAGATTTTTATATTATCATTTGGCAATTATTAGATTTAATCTTAGTTTAATTAATTATTAATTAATATTAATGAATTAAATAGCAAAATTAGTTTTTATAAAGTAAACCCTAGTTTTTATATTTTTTCTAGCTTTTATATGTTGTAAAATAATTTTAGGAATTTTTCTAGAATTATTACTGTTCATCTTGTAATTTTTAGATTAGAAATTTTATTTTCATTTTTCTAGTATTAAAATAATATTATATTGTATTTAAGTTATTTAAATATTAATAATTATTATTAATTAGTATTTAATTAATAATAAATAAGTAATTAGTATAAAAATTAGTTTTCTTTTTCTAAAAATTTTCTTTTAACCTTTAGTTTGTAAAAAAGTCATTTCCACCCCCCGTGTGTTTTCAGATTTTAGTTTTCACGTTTTATTTTGTACGTTCGCGTAAATTTAATCTGAACGTACACGTTTTTAGATATTAAACATTTTTAGGTATCTAACTTTCACGTAATCATCTATATAGCTTGTTTAAGCTATTTCTTCGTATATTCCTTAGTGTAAACATTCACAACCCCTTTCCCGTCCAGATTCACCCGATTACAACCCGTTTGAATACAATTCACACCTCGCTGGGACATAACGACCCGGGGAAACCCTATATTCCATGGAGCATTGAGGCTAAGGAGTTTGACTATATTGACCACATCCGTGGTTGACTTTAGTTGACCGCTTTTGCCTCAATCACTCCTCAAAAACCCGAGATTTTAATTGACTAGCAACTAATTCCGCCCACTCCTCAAAAACCCGAGATTTTAATTGACTAGCAACTAATTCCGCCCACTCCTCAAAAACCCGAGATTTTAATTGCTTTTATAAAAATATAAAAAATACAAAAAGAATCATCCCTCACCTCTAGACCTAGTTTTAGGTTTTCTAATCCTAGCGACACTATTCCTGAGTTAAACGATCAATCCCCCGGTACTTGTCACTATACTATACTACAACGATCAAGTACACTGCCTGGTGGGGGTTGTAAGCTTCTCGAGATCCCTCGAGAGGTAAAGCCTGGTGCAATTCCCACGCATCAAGTTTTTTGGGCCGCTGCCGGGGAATAGTTATTGTCTATGTTAGAATTTCTTTTTGGGGCCGCATACCGTTTTGTTTATCGATCTCTTGATAATAACTATATTGAGTTATTACCTCGTTCTTGTACACACAAATTAAACCGTATTAAGGTTATGCAAGTAACTACACAAGAATATATTTTTGACAAACAAAAATCGAAACCCTAGAAGTATAGGGGTGTTCGACCAGTTTTCAAAGCAAGGAGGAAGAGAAAAAAAGTTAGAGATAATTGTGTGCACAAAAGATGTGAAAATAATGACCCTAGGTTTTGTATTTATAGTGATTTGGTAAATTTGGGAACAAGCTAGTGCAAGGGATCCCCCTTGTGTGGTGTTCGGCCGACCCAAGCCCAAGGAGGGGTTTCTAGACCCTTCCTTGGTTACCAAATTACATACACACCCTTTTTCTATCTTTCGTCTAATGGTCGTTAGTCCCTTTACCGTTAAATACTAACGGTCATTATATTTTCGTGTCTAATAATAAATATAATAAAAAATTTATTATTTTTCCTTAATACTCATTTGTAATGTGTGTGTTAATACAAATATTACCTAAAAACGTTATTTATATTTTACGATCTTTGCTAAGTTTTGTTAATGACAAAGTACGAACTTTAGCTTATAGTAAAACTTCATTTTAGTTTCTTAAGTCTTGTATAACTACATTTACATGTTAAACATAATCTTGTTATATTTCTTAATAAAGAAAGTATAACATCACATCAATGTGCATTTATGGAAGGCTTGTGTGTTTGACTATCCATAAAGCTCTTACACATTTTGGAAGCATTCCATGTTGATGTGATCTCTTGAAAGTTTGTTTGTTTGACTAGAAATAACTTGATGTGATTTCTTATAAGTTTGACTGTCAGATCTGGCGGAACCCTGGGGGTATATGGACGGAACCCATTCTAAGGTTCCACCGTATCCGCCAGAAGTCTGGTTTGTTTGGGTATAAATACCAAACGACTTACAAGAAATCACCCATCACTTAGAGACATATATTACACATATTCTCTCATCTAACTCAGTAACATTTGACTTGTGTGATTCTCTTATGTAGCAAAGGAGTTCACAAGTTCATCCAAGAAATTACAAGTTTCAACTCAAAAGTTGCAAGACTTGTTAGCTTTGTTATGTATAAACTTTGGTAGTTTATACTTCATTTGTATCTTGTGTAGAAGTGATCAGTTAGTATTTTAGGCCTCAAAATACATAGTATGACGGGAGTTGTTGTACCCTTGTAAAAGAACTAACGGGAGTGGTTGTACCCTTGTAAAAGAACTCTACATCTAGCTTAGTGTCAGAAAAAGTGGACAGGCGACGTTAGGTTGGTTCTACCTCGAACTAGGACCCGGTATCTAGCTTTGTACCGGATAAAGTGTAAGCGACGATTGTAAAGGTTTCTCCACCCATGAAAGGATCTTGTTGACTAGTGCTTGAAACTCTCGAGTTGGATACTCGGGGCGTGGATGTAGGGCAAGGAAAAAGAGTCCTTGTAGCCGAACCACGATAAACAATCGTGTTGTGGTTTGATCATTTCTTTCTTTGTCTTTACATATTACTTATTGTCTTTAGTTAAGATCGTTAATTGCATGTAAAGCTTTTCAAAGAATAACAAGTAATTTGAGTTTATATCTTTAATTAAACGTAAAGTTTTTAAAAGATAATTAAGTTAAAAAGCGGTAAACTATTCAACCCCCCTTCTAGTTTTCCACAATTGGCATCAGAGCTACGTTACTCAAGATCTTTAAAATATATTGTATTTTAAAACTTGGATCGATCCATGGATTTTGAAAATCTCAAAGAAGGGCAACCTATTCAAAAGCCACCGCTATTTGAAAAAGAAAACTTCCTTGAATGCAAAAGTAAATTTGAAAACTATGTGAAATCAATTGATCAAGATCTTTGGCACATTATTTCTATTGGTGATTTCATACAAAAAAAAACATGTTTTGAAATCAAAATGATTATCTCAAGTTTGATAAAAACACTAAAGCTAAGATAATGATTTATAAAGCTTTACCGAGAATTGAATATGAAAGAGTGTATTTTTGTCAAACGGCTAATGATATTTAGAAAAATATAATCAACTTTCATCAAGAAATATGTCAAGTCAAAGATGATCAATTCGATCTCACACATGAGTTAGAAGTCTTAGAAAACCTAATAGATAGACACTTAGCTGAAGTAAATACATGTGCTACTAGTGTAACTGTGTAAATGTTTTAAATGAAGGTGTAAGTGAAGATGATTACTTATGTCGACCTCAAAGTGGCCTTGCTTACGATTCATGGAATGACATGGATGAAGATGAAGCCAACTATCCGATTTGTGATTCTCAACTAGATAAAACATCAAGCAAGGTACAATTTGAAATCAAACACTTTTGCTTTGACACATTTATCCTAGAGTTTTCTAAACTAGAAAATGAGTCTAAACTTTCATGCAACATGGACCTAAAAACTATCTTTAACAATGAACATTCAAAATCTCTTGTGAACAATCTTGAAAAAGAGATAATGTTAGAAGATAAAATGTCTAGACTTGAAAGCAATATTGAAATTGATCTAGGATGCAAAATATGTCTAGAATACAAACATGAAATTAAAAGGCAAAATGAAAAAGGAAAAATGTTGGCTAAGTTTGAAGAAAGTTCAAAATCCCTTGAAAGATTGTTGAAAAGTCAAAAGTCATTTAGAGATAAAACCGGATTAGGATTTGACTCAAATGCACCATCAACAAGTAAAATAAAACAAGTTGTGTTTGTGAAACCTATGAGAGAATTGTAGGAGTAATTCTATCTCTATTAGGAGCTCATGATAAAAGGATAAAGATATCATGTTCAATACTTTTATATGTCTAACCTCCTTGGATTCATAAGTATTTGAGTTTAGCTCTCTTACGAGTCAAGATAATTTACTTAAAGATTATCTTCTTGGTGGCTCATCTATTGAGCTTAAAAGGTACACGTCTCTTCAACTTACCTTTCATTGCTTCTTGTTGATTAACATTAAGTTTTGTCGTGGGTGATATTAATAGTTTTTACTCTAAGGTGTTTATGTTGTGTAAGTAACAACAAGGATTAGATCCTCCGTGATTAAAGGATTTAGACACCACATCTAGTAGGAGATATAAGGTGTTTTACCTCTTTTAACTTTTGGGAAAAGACACGAAAAACTCTTGAGTGAGTCTCACTTAATACTTGTCTACAAGTGAGATAACTAAGAATCTCCTAAGTGATAAAACAACCAACACTTTTGTGATGCTTGCAAATCTAGCAAAACCACAACATTTCATAGATGTTTGTAGTACAACATCTTTTGACATTATACCTTATATTTCAATCGTGTCTCAAATTTAAGACACACAAAGAAAAATAAATCATTGGGGAGAAAATGATTTATAAACATCTAGGATTTGCACATCAAATTCGACCCATAGTCTTATGATGTTGTATCTCTTGGACATTTACACTCATAGTGTTTTAAGTAAATAAACCTAAAGAGTCGAGGAGTTGTTGAATTTAACATTCGATGAAAGACCACCTCCTTCTAAGATATCATCTTTGGTAGATGATGACTTAGTCAAAAGTCCAACATTGATAAGACAAGTAAGTTAAGGTTAATAACAAGGAAGATGAACTATTAAAAATGAAAAACAACATCTTTTCGTCTTGTGTCAAACATTGAGTCAAACAATATTGACAAGGTCATAAAAACTTGAATCACGGGTCATAGTTGTGATTAAAACAAATTTGATAAAAATAGTTTTTGGACATTAGAGTAAAGCAACAATTAAAACAAAATAGATCTTTCAAAATAGAAAATAGTGTAAATCTAGGAAAGACTTTTTAATAACCTAAGCAAGCTCCAGAAGCAAGGAATAATCACTAAAAGACATTCCTAGTTATTCACAAGTACACAATGATTAAGTCTCATATGACTTATCAAGAATGAGATTAGTGAATCCTTAGATAAAACTAAACATAGAGAAATGTTTGGAAGTTTACTTGTTCTCACAACAAATAGATCCAACATAATGTTTAGTGCTTGTCTATGTGCTCGTATTAGAGAAGATCCTAAAACAATTCTTTTGGAAGAGATTGTTTGGATACATCAAAAGGTACTACATACCTAAGAGTACGATATCCCAAAGGAATGGGAATAGAAACCATAGTGTATGCCAACTAGAATTATGTTGGTAATTAAGTTGATAGAAAAAGCACAAGTGGTACTTGCACTTTTATACTTACTTACCCAATGATTCTCTAAGCAGCTTAAGGCTCTCAAACTAGTATCGAAAGGAGAAGCACATCAACAAGCTCCGTTAGAACAAGCAAACTCAAGTAAACAATGGAATTCCTCTTTTCAATAGTATCATCGACTTCAGCGACAATCCGATCCTATGTGTTTTCAATTAACATATTGTGATCGATCGTCATCGCCTTGGTAAAAATGTTCATTGAGGAACATCTTAACCGAGAAATTTTCATATCGTCAACGTTTTCACAAAACCTCTTGAATGAGAATCATTCATCCCTCTTAGATTTAGTTTAGGACTCGTGAAACCTAAAAACCTTAGTTTTGAACATTAGGATAAAACCACAAAAGTCAAAACAAATCATTCAAAATTTTCAACTGCTGAACCAGCGGAACCTTGCGACATTACGGGCGGAACCCTTCCTTTGGTTCCGCCTGATCCGCCGTATCTGCAGTTTGTTTTTATCTTAATTCAATACCAAACACCTCTTAACTCACTACTTCAACTTACAAACAACTATCACTCACTCACAAACACCTTACCACACGAAAATTAGGGCTCTCACTCACATCTCTTCCAATCCAATCAACTTTGTAAGTATTCTTATCATAATTGCATTTTCAATCAAAGTCTAACATTTTCATTTACATACATTAACTAGAATCTTAGGGTTCATGCATAAACTTGTTGATTCATGAAAAACCTTGGTTGTAAACTAATCATAATTTTCATTAGTTAGGAATTGTATCCTTTTTGTTATTATCATGATTTACCAAACACACCAAGTTCATTGTCTTTCAAAAATCACTAGAACACCACCTTTCACCACATTGTTAAAACAAATGAAAAACGTCATTGAAACATCACTTGCATAATGTCTCTTGAATGCTAAAGGGAATACATAACTAATATGTATTTTCGGGTACATTCAAATGAAGCTATATTGAATTAGGAGCGTTTGGGTTATCTTTTGTTTTGTAACAAAACTTGCATCACAAAACGTTTTAAGCACCAAAATGAGTCAAGATAACCGCACCTCCACATTGTTTTCATATAGGCACACACTAGAACATCCACATTGTAAAAGTCATTAACTTAAACTTAAATTTTGTGTTTTCTAGGAATCAACATGCCTCCCGAAACATTCTCCGATCACAAGGAAACTCTTAAATACTTACCCAAACACCATAGGACCAAAGGCCTTACTAAAGATCAAGTTGAAACTTTTAAGGGTCTAGAAAAACGCTATGTTCATGAAGGAAGAACCATTGATCCATCCTTCCTGAAAGAAACTTCCATTCATCAAAACTTTGCCGCTATCAACGTTTATTGCCTCCTAGACATAGATGAGCCAATTTGTCCTAGGTTTATTTTGGAATTTTATGCAACTATAAGCCTTTTCTTCAATGACAATGGTAAGATCTCATTAACATTCTCAACCAATCAACATTCACATTTCATATCCTTAAAAGATTTTGCCACTATTCTCGGTGTCCCTAATGTTGGTACATGTCTCTACACTGATAAGTGGCCTCTTTCAAGTCTTAATTCTATTGAGCGTTATCATCCATACGACACTCTTCTTGCTAATAAGGAAGAAATTCGTGAGCATCTCTTTGTTAGGACCTCAACAACTAGGAAGAATCATTCAGGAAATGAGGTAGATAAGGACCCTTTTGGTATGGAACTCAATGAGCTTAAACCACAATTTAAGAAATGGGAAGAAATTCTTAGAGCTAACGTTATAAGTTCCATAGGAAATAGAGATCATGTGTAACACCCCCAATTCATGGATGCAGCGGAATTCAAACTGGGTATTACTCGACGGCACAATAGTCACAATAATAGAAAACGAACTCCAATTGAGTCGTTTTAAAAGATGTATCATTCAAATTATATAAATATCAGAGATTTCAAAATGAGGTCCCAATTGGTTCCATGTTTACAATGTATAATAAATGAGTTTTGAATGATAATAAAATTTATAGCCCTCTTGAGTATCCGTGTCCTTCCGTGCCATCCTTGATCGTCATGAACCTGAAATACATGCTTGAGAGGTCAACACAAAGGTTGAGTGATATTCATAGAGTTTGTTAAATCGATTGAACACAATATGTTGGTAGTGTGAGTTATAGGCTCACACCAATGTTTGGAAAACAAAACAGGTAGGCTACGTTATTATACGCCCGGAACATGTATTATACACTAAGCTTATGACACCATAACGTTAACGTGTACCAATATCGATCGGCAGATTTATCCCGGTAGGTACTTTGCTAACATACCTAAATCTCAAATATTATTGCATTTGTTTGAACTTAGTCAATACAAATGGGATTCGTCAATCCCAATAGGCCTATTCACAATATTTGCGCTCACTATTGCTAGTGATTAAATGGTTCATAATAAGGGATCTCGGTTTAGCAAGGCTGGTACTTAGTGATAATAAAACAATCAGGCAAGCATACAATTTAAAAACATTGTGCTCGGTTAAAAATAGCATGTATTTCCCCCAAGGGTTTGTAAAACATTGAAGTAATGTAAAGTGGGGCTATGAACTCACCTTGAGTTGGATGATGTATAATGAGAATGATGGATATGCCGTAAGAACTTCTACGAGCAACCTAGAATAATTGTTGTAACTTAGGTTTGGAATAATGTCTAAGGAAACATAAACACGCCAATAAATGTCTTGCACTTAGTCCATGATGTGGTATGATGTATAGTGTAAGTCTTTGAAAGAAATGATTCATGAAACATGTATGTTTATATATCGTTTACTACCGTTCGGGCCGACATAATTCAGAAGTCATGTTAGTAAGCGTTCGAGGAGCCAGGACACTTTAACTCGTAAATCCACAACTCAACTCGACGGCTTACATAATGAACTCCTCACATGAGGCTCCCTACTATTGTAGTAGTTGATGAAATATATAGATATAAGTTTTGATCCGAAAGGTTACATGTCCGATATTTGAATAAACTTAGGAAAGTTTATTAGTACATGAAGATTGTTATTAGGGTATGTTTCATAAGTCTTGAATGACCATTTTCTCTTGGTAATATCTCATGGTTTCCTTTTAAGTGAAGTAGATCCAAATTGCTTGTTCAAGTTCTCGCTAATTCCTTGTTTCATGTTTTCGCCTAAATAAGCTTGTATGGTCGTTTCGTCATGGCCTAGCCATGACCTTTGGTCCTTGTTCCAAGGTCATGAGACACAACCTTGGCTCTAGCCATGGTGGTGGTCTTGATTATAGGTCATAAGACCTCTTGTTCCTTTCAAAGTATAACCATAATCTTGTGACTTTCGCCTAAAAATGGGCTGTTTAGAATTTGAAGAATTTTATCACTTGGAAAGTGTTTTTAGGTCTCGAGCTTCTTTATTCCTAAACGAAAACGGCGTTCCGGACAACTTTCGTGTTTTAACTTTTTGATGAATCGGACCAGAAGTGGGACTTTCAAAACCCAAATTTGATCAGAATGGTATTTGGCAGTTTGCCGCAAAGTTTTGGTAACTTCAAATGGGCGTAACTTTTGACTCGTATACTCGTTTTGGGTGGTTCAAATTGCTACGGTTTCCTTGTTAAGTCCTCTACTGTAATATGTAATGATCCAACATCATATTTTTACCATTTTGATCAGGTCTTACCAAGAAAGTCACTAGTTTACTTGTTTTAGTAACTTATCTTGTCAATCAATAACAATAACTTGTTTTGCTCACTTTTATACATCATGGACATAACTACAAGACATAATATAGCAAGAATAACATGTAAATAACATGAACATGATTATTTAACAAGAATCAAGTTAAGGTTTGGCTCACAACTTTTGGCTTTCAAAGATGAAAGGAAGTTAACATGTAAGGATAGGACTTTGATAGACTTGCTTCAACCCACTTCACTTCATGCAATCTTTCTACTCTTGTAATCTTGAAAGATGGATGATGAAGGTTGAGGTGACTTGAGTGGATTCAAACTCAAGAGAAATCACCAAGTATATGAGGTTATGGAAGTGTTTGATGAATGATAACCTATCTAGGGTTTCTACCTTGAACTAGCACTTGAATCTTGCATGAAACTTGGAAGAGAATGAACAAATGAGATGGGTTTGGTGTGTGGTTATGGTGGACGGCCAAGGAGGGGAAGGGGGGTATTTATATGGCTTGGAGGAGGTTAGAAATGTTGACTAGTCCAACCTTGGAGGCCAAGGTGAACACATGGATGAAATCTAAGGCCATTAAGCTTGAGATCAAGACACCTAGTGTGAAACCCCCCCCCCCCCTAAAGGCGGTTCATAAGCTTGGGGAGGAAGCTTTGGCTTTTGCTTGGTATTATCCTAAGTATTAGGATGAAACTTGACTCCGGGAAATGCCAATCGTAAATGATTAAGACTCAAAACGTAAAACCGGGTGTCGTAAAATTATGGAATTTTAAAGTATTGTTAGACATGTCCATATAGTCCATAATAAAATATAAAATGAGTGGTAGGTTCTATCGGGTGCTAAAACCCTGCTAAAAACTGGAAACACGGGTCTAAAACGCGTAATACGTAAAACGTACGAATATTGCGTAAAATTGAGAAAAGTAAAATGTTACTTTTCTAATGTGATAAAAATGATTTAAAATGACTTATAATGTCTAGACTGGGCTCAGTCTAGTGTCGGTTGGTATTAAATGTCTTTTAGACATCAAACCGTAAGCCTAAAAATCAAGGAATGACTTATAACATCAAGGGATGATTTTTGGTCAATGGAGGAGGGAAAAATATGTTGACTTTTTCTAATAAGTTGAAAACTCAAATCGTCTTAGAAAAACGTTTTGTGGTCTAACGGTTAATCGCCCATACGGTTAAGCGTGCTTATGCGAGAGTAGTACAGGCTTGGGTGACCTGCCGGGAAGTCTTTGGTCATGTTTTTCTCAGTCACGATTAATTCTCAAATAAATCATGAGTGTGTCAAACATTTTTCTGATGCGGGGTCACTTAACGCGGTCGAGTTTCGTTGTACGTAGAATTTCTGAATGACGTTTTACCCTAAAACGTGTAATTCCTTAATAACTTTCACGAAAATGATCTGACGAATGTCAAACATTTAATTTGCCATGGAAATGATTTATCACTCGAGAATATCAAATAAAAATCAACTTTCGTGAAAGTTTCGGGAAAAATGAATAGTAAAAGTGAATAGTGAAATTTTCCGGGAATGGTAATTAACCTGAAAATGCGAATTGTTACAGTCTCTACCCCTTACGGGGAACTTCGTCCCGAAGTTCTTTGTGTGTCATATGTTGGAGTGGTGTCGATAAAGATGTGTGGTTACTTATGAGGACCAAAGTCTGGAATTACTAGTGATGTAGTTTGATTTGTCTCAGAATATGGTGTGTCAATAGAGATTGATAACATGGTTGAATATCAGTAGAGATCCATATAATAGTCGAATATCAAAGAAAATTGATATAGCAGTCGATTATTAATAGAAATGGATATAGTAGTTGTACAGAAATTGATATAGTTAAATATCAAAATGGAAATTGATATAGTTGTCAAGTATCAATAGCAATTGATATAACAGTTGAACAACAATAGCAATTTACATAGGAATTCAATAAATGGAAATTGATATAGTAGTGGAATATCAATGGAAATTGGGATAGTAGTTGCAATCATAGCATAGTAGGTAATCTGTTGTTGTACCTAGTGTTTATGTCATGGTTTGAAGCGATGTCGGTGAAAAGATAGGATTTCTTGTGGCGAATATAATGTAGGTATCATGCCATACCCGAGCAATGTAATGTAGGTATCATGCCATACCCGAGCAATGTAATGTAGGTATCAAGCCATACCCGAGCAATGTAATGTAGGTATTATGCCATACCCGAGCAATGTAATGTAGGTTGACTTCATACTTATGTTATTTCGGATATAAATAAGCCCACTTGTTTATAATTCTTTATTTACATAGAGAGGCATCCCAAACAATGTAACTAAAGGAATATAAACTTACGGTTCGATGATTTATAATTTCTTTATTTAATTGAAAAGGCATCCCAATCCATTCAAATAAGGACATTATAAATCATCCTACTCAAGAATTCCCGACACAACATTCATACTTAGCCGGTGAGTTACAAGGTAGTGTATTACGAGATGATACTGGTGTTCCAAAAGTACAAGATGAATATTCAATCTTGTAAAGCTGATGAGCGTGTTTGTGGTGTAACTAAGGATGATTTGAGCTTTAAAAGTGCATCAAAATCTGTTAATGAGCTTGTGTTTGTAATGGTTGTGAAGACAATGATGTGATATGTTGAAGAACAAAAGTGCGTAGTGTATGCTTAACATTAATACTCTTAGGTATAGATGTTGAGTTTGCTTTAAAAATCTTAAGAGATTTTTAAAAGTTTATGATGGAATGGTATCCTTAGGACCTAAACAGGATAGTACTTCTACAGGATGAAGAGAATAATTGATAACTATCCCAGATAGTAGTTCGGATTATCTCATAAATGAAAACTTTCAAGAATGAAGTTAGGTAGTACAAATAAAGTGTTAAGATTTCGTTGAGTGGTAAGGCACTATCGTGTCTCTAGATTGTTTTAATGTATTCTGGTGGTTTATCATGTTCATGTAGGAAATCAATCTAAACATAACCCTAGTACAACTACTCTCAGTATTTGAAAATTCTAAGTCGAATATAGTTAGTCAGACTATATTCCACTGTCCCTAGGTTAAATATAGGTGACTAGTCTATATTTAGCCAAGGTTCGATAAAATTTTCAAATACCTAAACTAGGTATACTTTTGATATGTCCGTTGCTTTCGGGAAACTGTCCACTAAACAAAGGCGATGTCAAACCTTTAAGTTGCAAGTCCCGTCCATACAAGACTTGTAACGTATGTTTTCATATTCCATTGCATAGAAGGTAGTAAGGGTAGATACGTATGGAAAGGAAGTTTTAAGTAGTTCTAAAATAGAACATACTTGGCCAGGATCACGAACTTTTAATAATGAAGGTTTCATAAGAAAACTTTGATGAATGTAGAGAAAGTTCAGCTTTTGTCGATGATGGATTAGTTCGTCCTTTAGAAATCTCATATTTCTTGTTTTGAAATCGATAGATTGTGACGGGTTTTTGATATCATAAGAAATGATATAGATTATGTGATGGAATAATTCTAGAGACCATTTGCACAAAACACAATGTCTCGGAAGTAGGTTAGACCATTGTGCAATTCACAATGTCTGGGAAGTAGGTTAGGTCATTGTGTGACTCAAAACATTTGAGAAATGATTAAGACCATTGTATCATACAATGTCTTGGAAAATGAATGAGACCATTGTATCTCACAATGTCTTGAAAAGTGAATGAGACCATTGTATCTCACAATGTCTTGAAAAGTGAATGAGACCATTGTATCACACAATGTCTTGAAAAATGAATGAGACCATTGTATCTCACAATGTCTTGGAAAATAGGAAAGACCATTGCAATCAGTTACAATGTCTTGGACATATAATGTTGGAGTAGGAACATGATTGGGAGAGTGTGGCTGTGCCGAAATGCCTTAGAATAGGCATACACAGATATGTTTAGTCCATTGTTTAGATAAATGATTGAAAATAAACCGAGTTTATATATCAATATACTAATATGTTCATGTAGCATAAAATGCCTAGTGTGTATATATCAATATACTTATATGTGTTCATGTAGCATAAAATGCTTAGTGTGTATATATCAATATACTTATATGTGTTCATGTAGCATAAAATGCCTAGTGTGTATATATCAATATACTTATATGTGTTCATGTAGCATAAAATGCCTAGTGTGTATATATCAATATACTTATATGTGTTCATGTAGCATAAAATGCTTAGTGTGTATATATCAATATACTTATATGTGTTCATGTAGCATAAAATGCCTAGTGTGTATATATCAATATACTTATATGTGTTCATGTAGCATAAAATGCTTACGGGGAAATGCTCAATTATGTTTAGGGTACATATATCAATATGCAATTATGTTTGTGTAGCATAAAAATGTCTACGGGGAAATGCTCAAAATGGGTATATATGAATATACTAATATGTTTGTGTAGCATAACATTCTTACTAAGTCCATAATCGTCTGGAGGATGGAAGACACGGAGAGCAGAAGGCTATAAAATGTTTTTGTTTGTGATTGTAGTTATAGTTTAGGTCTCACTTAGACCCGTTTCTCTATAACCATGGCTCTGGTACCAATCTGTAACACCCCCAATTCATGGATGCAGCGGAATTCAAACTGGGTATTACTCGACGGCACAATAGTCACAATAATAGAAAACGAACTCCAATTGAGTCGTTTTAAAAGATGTATCATTCAAATTATATAAATATCAGAGATTTCAAAATGAGGTCCCAATTGGTTCCATGTTTACAATGTATAATAAATGAGTTTTGAATGATAATAAAATTTATAGCCCTCTTGAGTATCCGTGTCCTTCCGTGCCATCCTTGATCGTCATGAACCTAAAATACATGCTTGAGAGGTCAACACAAAGGTTGAGTGATATTCATAGAGTTTGTTAAATCGATTGAACACAATATGTTGGTAGTGTGAGTTATAGGCTCACACCAATGTTTGGAAAACAAAACAGGTAGGCTACGTTATTATACGCCCGGAACATGTATTATACACTAAGCTTATGACACCATAACGTTAACGTGTACCAATATCGATCGGCAGATTTATCCCGGTAGGTACTTTGCTAACATACCTAAATCTCAAATATTATTGCATTTGTTTGAACTTAGTCAATACAAATGGGATTCGTCAATCCCAATAGGCCTATTCACAATATTTGCGCTCACTATTGCTAGTGATTAAATGGTTCATAATAAGGGATCTCGGTTTAGCAAGGCTGGTACTTAGTGATAATAAAACAATCAGGCAAGCATACAATTTAAAAACATTGTGCTCGGTTAAAAATAGCATGTATTTCCCCCAAGGGTTTGTAAAACATTGAAGTAATGTAAAGTGGGGCTATGAACTCACCTTGAGTTGGATGATGTATAATGAGAATGATGGATATGCCGTAAGAACTTCTACGAGCAACCTAGAATAATTGTTGTAACTTAGGTTTGGAATAATGTCTAAGGAAACATAAACACGCCAATAAATGTCTTGCACTTAGTCCATGATGTGGTATGATGTATAGTGTAAGTCTTTGAAAGAAATGATTCATGAAACATGTATGTTTATATATCGTTTACTACCGTTCGGGCCGACATAATTCAGAAGTCATGTTAGTAAGCGTTCGAGGAGCCAGGACACTTTAACTCGTAAATCCACAACTCAACTCGACGGCTTACATAATGAACTCCTCACATGAGGCTCCCTACTATTGTAGTAGTTGATGAAATATATAGATATAAGTTTTGATCCGAAAGGTTACATGTCCGATATTTGAATAAACTTAGGAAAGTTTATTAGTACATGAAGATTGTTATTAGGGTATGTTTCATAAGTCTTGAATGACCATTTTCTCTTGGTAATATCTCATGGTTTCCTTTTAAGTGAAGTAGATCCAAATTGCTTGTTCAAGTTCTCGCTAATTCCTTGTTTCATGTTTTCGCCTAAATAAGCTTGTATGGTCGTTTCGTCATGGCCTAGCCATGACCTTTGGTCCTTGTTCCAAGGTCATGAGACACAACCTTGGCTCTAGCCATGGTGGTGGTCTTGATTATAGGTCATAAGACCTCTTGTTCCTTTCAAAGTATAACCATAATCTTGTGACTTTCGCCTAAAAATGGGCTGTTTAGAATTTGAAGAATTTTATCACTTGGAAAGTGTTTTTAGGTCTCGAGCTTCTTTATTCCTAAACGAAAACGGCGTTCCGGACAACTTTCGTGTTTTAACTTTTTGATGAATCGGACCAGAAGTGGGACTTTCAAAACCCAAATTTGATCAGAATGGTATTTGGCAGTTTGCCGCAAAGTTTTGGTAACTTCAAATGGGCGTAACTTTTGACTCGTATACTCGTTTTGGGTGGTTCAAATTGCTACGGTTTCCTTGTTAAGTCCTCTACTGTAATATGTAATGATCCAACGTCATATTTTTACCATTTTGATCAGGTCTTACCAAGAAAGTCACTAGTTTACTTGTTTTAGTAACTTATCTTGTCAATCAATAACAATAACTTGTTTTGCTCACTTTTATACATCATGGACATAACTACAAGACATAATATAGCAAGAATAACATGTAAATAACATGAACATGATTATTTAACAAGAATCAAGTTAAGGTTTGGCTCACAACTTTTGGCTTTCAAAGATGAAAGGAAGTTAACATGTAAGGATAGGACTTTGATAGACTTGCTTCAACCCACTTCACTTCATGCAATCTTTCTACTCTTGTAATCTTGAAAGATGGATGATGAAGGTTGAGGTGACTTGAGTGGATTCAAACTCAAGAGAAATCACCAAGTATATGAGGTTATGGAAGTGTTTGATGAATGATAACCTATCTAGGGTTTCTACCTTGAACTAGCACTTGAATCTTGCATGAAACTTGGAAGAGAATGAACAAATGAGATGGGTTTGGTGTGTGGTTATGGTGGACGGCCAAGGAGGGGAAGGGGGGTATTTATATGGCTTGGAGGAGGTTAGAAATGTTGACTAGTCCAACCTTGGAGGCCAAGGTGAACACATGGATGAAATCTAAGGCCATTAAGCTTGAGATCAAGCCACCTAGTGTGAAACCCCCCCCCCCTAAAGGCGGTTCATAAGCTTGGGGAGGAAGCTTTGGCTTTTGCTTGGTATTATCCTAAGTATTAGGATGAAACTTGACTCCGGGAAATGCCAATCGTAAATGATTAAGCCTCAAAACGTAAAACCGGGTGTCGTAAAATTATGGAATTTTAAAGTATTGTTAGACATGTCCATATAGTCCATAATAAAATATAAAATGAGTGGTAGGTTCTATCGGGTGCTAAAACCCTGCTAAAAACTGGAAACACGGGTCTAAAACGCGTAATACGTAAAACGTACGAATATTGCGTAAAATTGAGAAAAGTAAAATGTTACTTTTCTAATGTGATAAAAATGATTTAAAATGACTTATAATGTCTAGACTGGGCTCAGTCTAGTGTCGGTTGGTATTAAATGTCTTTTAGACATCAAACCGTAAGCCTAAAAATCAAGGAATGACTTATAACATCAAGGGATGATTTTTGGTCAATGGAGGAGGGAAAAATATGTTGACTTTTTCTAATAAGTTGAAAACTCAAATCGTCTTAGAAAAACGTTTTGTGGTCTAACGGTTAATCGCCCATACGGTTAAGCGTGCTTATGCGAGAGTAGTACAGGCTTGGGTGACCTGCCGGGAAGTCTTTGGTCATGTTTTTCTCAGTCACGATTAATTCTCAAATAAATCATGAGTGTGTCAAACATTTTTCTGATGCGGGGTCACTTAACGCGGTCGAGTTTCGTTGTACGTAGAATTTCTGAATGACGTTTTACCCTAAAACGTGTAATTCCTTAATAACTTTTACGAAAATGATCTGACGAATGTCAAACATTTAATTTGCCATGGAAATGATTTATCACTCGAGAATATCAAATAAAAATCAACTTTCGGGAAAGTTTCGGGAAAAATGAATAGTAAAAGTGAATAGTGAAATTTTCCGGGAATGGTAATTAACCTGAAAATGCGAATTGTTACATCATGTCAACACATGTCTTAGCTACATGCTCTATAGCATATCCACCAGTCAACCTTTTAACTTAGCCTATTACCTAGCCAAAAGAATGGCCGACATATCCTTGGTAGGAACAACTGCTGTTCCTTATGGAATGCTTCTCACCCACCACTTTAGAGCAATCTCGCCTATTCCACCTAACAATAAGGGAATTTACCTTGATTACACTCTCGTTCCTCACATATTTGTCCCTCTAAGTGATAAAAGAGTCTTCAAAGTTAAGGGCAAGCGTACTCGCTCTCCTTCACCATCATCTTCATCATCCGATATGAGTGATAACGATAATCTTCCTAACTCTAAGCTTACCCCTTTAGATTACCTTCAAGAACTTCCCGTCATTAGCAATGCATCCGAAGAGTTCAAGCAAACCAAAGGAATATTCAAGTGCTTTGGAAGGTACCTAGGAAAGCTCAAGAAGAAGATAGATCGGTTGTGAGATGTGTGTTTAAGGAGTGTTTGGCTTATGTAGCTTTCAGAACTTTGTATGTGTTAAACTATGTGATTTGTATTGCTTTTTACTTCCATGCTTTATTATTTTCGTCGGACTATGTTTTGTATGAGCCTTTATGCATATTGACGATATTTGAGGTGTTTGTCAAATTTTCATGCTTATGGAAAATTTCACTAAGTATAGTGAGATTCGCTAGCCCCCGGTCAAAGTCCTATGATATGAATGTTTACATGTCCATTTTTTGCATTTCCTAATCAGGCATGTAATAAATTTTCATTTTTAGGAGTTTTCGGAAAATTTGAAAATCGTCTCGACCCTCAAAAAGGTGGACTGTCTGTTTTTTCAAGTCTGGCGGAACCAAAAACTGGGTTCCGCCAGTGCAAAAATCTGGGCAACCCAGTTTGGCCCAACGGATCAGACAGAACCCTCAAAAGGGTTCCGCCCTTGATGTGTCAGGGTTCCGCCAGTCTCCTGCAGAAATTATTTTTCATTTTTCTAAATTTCAAAATTTGTAAAATGTCAAATCTTTATCTTTAGTGAGAAACATCTTCCCTTACTTCCAATAAACATTTTAGGACCACTCTCACTCACTAGAACAATTAGGAAGTCATTTCCCGCAAAAAATTCAAATTCAAACATAACTAACCCAAGGAACCCTTAAAAAGGATCCTTCAAATGCTTAGAACATTTTCAACCAAATCACTTCCCATGATCACATAGCATTGAGTGCATAAGTTAGTCTTTCACTCCACCCAATTTCATTGGATTGATCTCCAATGATTTGACATGTTCTTGGAAATATTCTAAATCATTAGAAACCTCAACATTTTTATGGTAGAACAACAAATCCAAATACCCCTTTCAACATCTCTTCCACTCTATAAATTTGACAATCTTGCAACACTTCAAATCACATCATCACCATCAAAATCCCTTTTCTTAAGCTTCTAAACCACACCTTTGTAATGACTAAATCCAACACCTCATCCGAATCATCAAGATCCATTAGAAAAACCGCTAGGATTAGTGTAAAACCTTGTTGCTTCAACAAAACTATCAAATCAAGTTCATCATCATCAAGTGATACATCACTTGACATTTCTTCACCTATCCAAGATATCCTTAACTTTACAACCTCAACACCATCCTCAACACCTTGCAATACCAATGTGATCACTATACAAGATTTGCTTAATCTTGCTACTCCAACACCTTCTCCAAAGCATTGCAACACCAACATAGCCACTATTCCGCCACCAACTAGACCTTCAAGTGATTCAACATCACCTTCTCAACAAACTCAACCATCAAAAACTCCATCACCTCAATCACCAACACTTACACCAATGGAACTTTTCCATACACCACCAACATCACCACTACCCTACTTGGAAACTTTAGAAGATCTATCACCCAAATCATCAAGCCCTCCATCATTGTCACTCTTTGACACCATTGCCGAAATGGAAACTCAACAACAACCAATGTTTCAACCAATGAGTAATTGGATGATGAACCTCATCAACCATCATTGATAGAGGGTTTGGCTTATCGATATGCTAGACCCTCAATCTTTCCACAAGATCATGGTCATACATACCCACAATCATTTGTGTTTCACCCCGTTTACAAATTCATTCATGATCCTCTTGAAGGAGAATCAAGCTTCCGCCATTATACTCAACAACAACAACCACCACAAGAGTCTTCCCAACGCTTTGATTCAATGTTTCCTTCTCATGAGGAAATAAATGCATCCGTAAGGGCCACATCTCCAACCTCAACAAGTATAGGAAAAAAAAACACCTCTCAACCATCCACCCTTGCTCCATCAAGCACAAGTAATCCACCACCAACAAATGAGATACCTTTTCCACCAAACTTTCCCCGCCATAATTGCGGACATTGTGAAAGGACCACTCACATTACCGAAAGATGTCAAATGGAAATCCGCGAGCTAACCTATGAAATGAGGTTTATCCTAAACCACATTTTGGACCGTCTAGAATCCTTGTCTCACCCACCTCAAGTCTAGAGTCTCCAATAATGATAGAGTCTCATCCGTAGTAGCACCAAAAACACAACCTAACAAGCCAAAACACTCATTCTCATCATCACCTACCTTAAAACATTCTTAAGGAGGATGCTTCTCATTAAGGATTATGATGTTTTTCTTTTTACTTTTATTTTCCTTTTATTTTTTTTCCCTTTTAAGGTAGGATGTTACCACCCTAATTTCTTGTCTTTGACCTTCCAAAAGTCAAATTTTACATGAAATGAATTTCATTCTACTATGTGGCATGCATTGTTTATTGACCATTTAGGTATTGGTACTATACCTTGTGATGGTAACATATATATCTTGTGCTAACTCTCTTTTGTAGGATGATTATCCATATATCCCTTCCTTGTTACTCCAATTTAGGTTAGTAATATTCAAGGGGGAGCATGAGAATTGCATCATTCCGCTTCGCAACTCTTCTTTGTGTTTAAACAAAAAGGGTGCTCATGACTTGTCCTACACTTGTCTTGTGCGGCAACTAATTTTTTTTTTGTAGGTTCAACATCCATGTCTCCTTTCTTGGCACTCCATTTAGGGGGAGTAATGTCCAAGGGGGAGCACTTGCATCATTATGTTCTCTTCTTTTTGTTTTGACAAAAAGGGGGAGAATTTATATTAAACTTGTTCTCATCCCCAGCTTTTGCATATCACATCATCTTAGCAAAAACAAGTTTTAATACAAACTTTATAAGACTTAACACTAAAACTAGTGGCTTACTTATAAATAAAGTTTATGTTTTGTCATCAACAAAAAGGGGGAGATTGTTAATAGAAATATCACCTAAAAACGTTATTTATATTTTACGATCTTTGCTAAGTTTTTGTTAATGACAAAGTATGAAATTTAGCTTATAGTAAAACATCATTTTAGTTTCTTAAGTCTTGTATAACTACATTTACATGTTAAACATAACCTTGTTATATTTCTTAATAAAGAAAGTATAACATCACATCAATGTGCATTTATGGAAGGCATGTGTGTTTGACTATCCATAAAGCTCTTACACATTTTGGAAGCATTCCATGTTGATGTGATCTCTTGAAAGTTTGTGTGTTTGACTAGAAATAACTTGACGTGATTTCTTGTAAGTTTGACTGTCAGATCTGGCGGAACCCTGGGGGTATATGGGCGGAACCCATTCTAAGGTTCCGCCGTATCCGCCAGAAGTCTGGTTTGTTTGGGTATAAATACCAAACCACTTGCAAGAAATCACCCATCACTTAGAGACATATATTACACATATTCTCTCATCTAACTCAGTAACAATTGACTTGTGTGATTCTCTTATGTAGCAAAGGAGTTCACAAGTTCACCCAAGAAGTTACAAGTTTCAACTCAAAAGTTGCAAAACTTGTTAGCTTTGTTATGTATAAACTTTGGTAGTTTATACTTCATTTGTATCTTGTGTAGAAGTGATCGGTTTGTATTTTAGGCCTCAAAATACATAGTATGACGGGAGTTGTTGTACCCTTGTAAGAGAACTAACGGGAGTGGTTGTACCCTTGTAAAAGAACTCGACATCTAGCTTAGTGTCGGAAAAAGTGGATAGGCGACGTTAGGTTGGTTCTACCTCGAACTAGGACCCGGTATCTAGCTTTGTACCGGATAAAGTGTAAGCGACGATTGTAAAGGTTTCTCCACCCGTGAAAGGAGCTTGTTGACTAGTGCTTGAAACTCTCGAGTTGGAAACTCGGGGCGTGGATGTAGGGCAAGGAAAAAGAATCCTTGTAGTTGAACCACGATAAACAATCGTGTTGTGGTTTGACCGTTTCTTTCTTTGTCTTTGCATATTACATATTGTCTTTAGTTAAGATCGTTAATTACACATAAAGCTTTTCAAAGATTAACAAGTAATTTGAGTTTATATCTTTAATTAAACGTAAAGTTTTTAAAAGATAATTAAGTTAAAAAGCGGTAAACTATTCACCCCCTTCTAGTTTTCCACAGTGTGCAATCCCGAGGTCTTGGGTTCGATACTAGACATTTACACATTAATATATATACGTATATTTAACACTTTGAACATCCAGAAGTACTTTGATCTTCATATCCCAACAATCCTCCCCTAACTTGAATTCTACTTGCTTGATCTCAAGTTTCTTTGTTATCTTTTTGATCTTCAGCATCTTTATCTTCAAAAAAAATTGTATTCTTTAACTTTTATCTGAGTTATGTATCCAAGTACTCTGTATCAGCTTCAGATGATATCTTCACAGCAACTTAACAGTATTTTGACAAAGTGTACATCAAATATTTTTAAAGTTTTATACTATTCTCATCACTTCCAGATGTATAAACTTCTGTGAGAGGTGAATCATTGAAATTTAATGGATTTTGATGTCTCTTTACCAAAGCCATTAACTCTGGAGTAGCCAATGTTTAGGTGAGAACAACCATGGTACATTGATAACCATATGATTTTTAGCAAATCATCAGCTATCAACGGATTTGATTAGTCTTTACCAAGAGCCGTTTGCTTTTGGACTAGTTAGTTCTTTTACTACACCCATGGTGAACTAATTACCATAAAATGGATTTTCCACAGCCTTTACCACAAGCCATTTTCTTGTGGGCTAGTCAACTCTTCACTTTTACAGATATGGTGAGTTGTAAACCATACAATTTTTAGTAAATTGTCAACTAAAAACGGATTTGATTATCACATCAGAGCCGTACCCTCATGATGAGTCAAACTCTTTCTTGTCTGTTAAACATGGTGAGTTGATTACCATTTGCTGTGTAGTACAAATACTAACACCATGTGTGACTTTTCAAAACATTTATTGATATCATCTTATGTTTTACAAAGTTTTTTTTAAAAACTTAATCAAGATCAAAAGACTTTTGCTGGTTTTATACAGCAAGCAGTACTATGAGAAAGTACTGTTTGTCTAGTAGTACTTTGAATAAAGTACTTTATTATTCAAAAATTATTTATACAATATAAATCATACCAGTACTTATGCAATATCATCATCTGAAGTAGTCCACTGTATGAACAATTCAATCACCATTAATGCTACTTCAGTCTCGTTCTCAACTTGCATACCATGATCCAACATTCTGATCATAATCTCTCTTATCAGAGGATATCTTCTCTCTGCAAACATGTGAATCATGGATCCATCTTGCATTTCAAGTGAGTGTACCCTTGATGACTCAAAGAATCTCCATCTTGTTATTTCTCAATTCTCTTGATCATTCCATAGAGCATCACTACTTGTTCCATTTGTCTCCCAGATGGTTAATAAATCACCCAATAAGATTAATCCCACTCCTTTTGGCTCAGTATTCTCAAAGTAATCTTGCACTTGTAGATACAAATAATATAGATCTTCTCTGTCTATCTTATGTAGTATATCCTATAGCATGTTGAATACTGTAAAGCTTCCATCTTCTCTATGAAAAATGAGATAATCTCCATCAGATGCTTCTACTACAGAAAATGTAGAAATCTTGGACTTCTTTTCACCATTCTCTGTCTTCTTTGGATTCTCAAAATCCACAACTCTAAGATAATTTCTTAGTTTGATAACTGATCATCTTGAGTTACTCTCTTCCTTTTTAACTTTCTTTTCTCAGCTTGTTCCTTCATAATATCTTCTAACTTCTTTTCTTTCTCAGAATCCATTGGTACAAAACTATCTAACTCTCTCTTGATTGACTCTAGAACACTGTCATATAATTCTTTTACCTCTGGATATCTCAATCTCTGTAAATTCTTATATCCTCTGCCTCTCTAAAAACTTATCATAGAATTTCTCTCTTGAGCTTTAGACAGTGGCCTTCTTGTTTCAACAACTGGCATTCTTGATTCCTTTAAGTATTCAGCATCTAAATCAGCTTGATACTTTCTTACAGCTTCTTCGTTCCTAGCTTCCTCAAAAGCTCTTAGCTGTGCCAGAGTAAACTTCTTCTTCTTTTTCTTCTTTGATTCTTGCATAATCCCTTTTCCTTTATCCTTGGGATCTAATGCTTCAGACTCAGAAGAAGCTTGTGAAACTTGAACTTGTTCAGTACCAGGAATACTTATCCCTCTTGGTCTTGACATGTTAACCATAATTTCAGCAATAGTTTCATCATCATTAATTGTATGCTCTTCTTGCTGAATTGGATTGGAAGGACCAGCTTCATCTTCAAAAATTGTTGTTGAAGGTCTAACTTGTTCATCAAAATCCAAAGCAATACCTTGCAAAGTACTTTGTATACCAGTACTTTGAGAATCAGTCTCTTTCAAGTCTACTTCTTCTGTATCTCCACTTTTAATACCAACATTCTCATCTTCAAAATTGACTTGCTCAGTTTCATCACTTTTTCTTTCAGCAACATCATGAGCAATTTCTTCAAAATCCATAGCAGTACCTTCTTCATTTATATTTTGAGGAACAGCTTCATCTTCATTCAGATTATCATTCTGATTCCTCCCCAATATGAATGATGATGACCCTTTCTTGCTCTTTTTAGACTTAGAAGCCTTCTTGGATTTCTTAGCACTCTTCTTCTTTTGCTTGACCCATAATCTATGATTTTGAACAAGTGGCCAAACAAATCTCTTCAATCTTCTGAACTTATTCCTCAATCTTTTGATCTCATCAGCCTGTGCATTAATAACTTTCTTCATCCTTCTGAACTCCCTTGTTAAAGCATAAGTATCCATATGTCCCTCACCTCCCTCATCTCCTCCAGGTGTTTGAAACCCACCTGTAGAAGTATAATCATTGGGAGATGGTGGTGTAGCATGCTCTGAAGCAGTACCTTGTAGAGAAGTACTTTCCTTGGAAACAGGACGTTGAGAAGTACTTTCAATAGAAAGAGTCTTCTCCCTTGATACTTGAATAGGAATAGATATAGAAGCAGTTCTTTCACTTGAAGCAATATGCTGAGGTGATACAAGAGGTGGTGTTGAAGAATGTACTAATGCAGAATGCTCAGAATTTGCAGAATCACTTTCTTCCTCAGGTACAACATCCCTAACTGCTTGTGCTACTTCCAATATATGAGCATTTAAAGGTGTATTTTGGCCAGAAAACTTAACGCTCTTGTGAGACATAAGTGGAAGCACAACAGCAGGTATGTAATCTTGAGGTTTTGGAATACCCTCAAGTGGTTTGGCTAAGAAAAGCTGAACAAATCTAGGATACATGAAAAATGGTGAACCAGCTTTGATGTGTGCAATCATACCATCAAGAATCATATAAGAAAAATTAAACCAACTAGAGCAGAGGCTATGGTATGTCCAAATTGATCCCAAGCAGTACTTTTGGGACATAGACAATGAAGCAAAACATTAATAAGGTACTTCCAATGAGGACTTATCAGTGTTTTTTGAAAAGTAAGCTTGTTTAGAGCACCTTCATAGCCAATCTCTCTAAATTCATCCCAAACAACTTTCTTATCAAATAAAACAGCACCATCTTCATCATCAAACAATAAGATCTCCATGATTGTTTCTTCAGTAATACGAATAGCCCTCCCTACAACTGTAGCATGAATAACATCTTCTCCTTCCTCCAATTCAGATCTAGCCGTAGCCCAAAATTCTTGTATCCAAGGACCAATAATTTCTGGATTGACCAAAAGTGAATAGTTGATGGAAGACCCAGTGAGAAAGTCAATGATGCCATGAAAATCAAGATTCCTCTATGTCTTCTCCAAGTTAGCAATCATATTATGTTTGCTAATGGTGGGACGGTTTGCCATTGTAAGTGCTTGTGAAAGAAGATGATGATCGATGATGAATTTGTTAGTGATTCATAGATGAATAGGAATAAGGATGAGGGTTTGTAGAGATGAAAAAGATATGCACAAGAAAGGATAATATACAAAAAATCACGGTTAATAAATGATTTTACCGTTATTTTTGGAATTTATCTTCCCCATATCTTTCGAAAAGTTGTTACCCCCGTATTTCTGACCGTTGGAACAGTATTTTGACACGTCAGTACTTCTCATAAAGCACCAAGCAGTACTTTCCATGTAACATGGAGCAGTACTTTCACTCCTTATTGAAGCAGTACTTTGGCAAAAGTACTTTCCACCAAAATATCTAACAATGTTGACTGGTTGACCAAAATATCTTCTGAAAGTCAACCCGAGACAATAAATACCTTCCATATTTACTCCCCAAAACTACCAAAACAAGTAGAAGTTAATGATCATCATAAATAACCCGTGAAATTTACTTGCCTATAAAAAAACTTGTATTTACATATAACTTCATCAAAACTTGTTATCATCATCACAAAAACCCTAGTATCACCATGAGCCACTTCCCATTAATATACATCTCATCAGATGACACTTCTGACTCAGAGATTAGCTACTACTCCAACTCAGACTCAGGATGGAGTGGTTATTTTCCTCCTAATGCATCAAGCTCAACCAACCTTAAGCCTAATAAAAAGGTTTCTACCCCTGCTCTTACTCCATCTCTATCCAGTGAATTGCCACAAGCTTTGACACAGGCTCTGGAATCTGCCTTGAAGAACATGAAGTGGCCAGCCCAAAAGAAGCCTGCAAGACCAGAAAGACCTCCAAAGCAAGTGCTTGGCCTGGCTTGCCCAAGGAAGTAATCAACTTTTGATGACAAGAGAAAGATTGCTCAGAAGGCAAAGCATAACTATCAGGGAAATGGAAAAAAGGCCTATAAAGTAGTTGGTGTAGGATGTAGGTTGGTTAGGGTTTGTGTTGTTTGTTTTGATGATGTATCTCTGGCTTGAATGTGTCTGTCTTTCTTGAATGCAGAATGTAACTTTTGATAAATCATGAATAAACTTTCTTTTCCTGTTTAATGAGAAATGTAGCCTCCCCTCAAAGAATGACTAACTACTAATGCCTCCCCTCAAAAGTAGCTTAATTATTTATCATTCCAATACTCACTACTAAGAAAATAAATCTTGAAACATCAAAGCCCTTTGTGAGTAAATCTGCTACATTATCATCTGTGTGAACTTTAACCACATTGACGAGTCTGTGCTCATAGCAATCTCTGATAAAGTGATGCCTAATCTGAATATGCTTTATCTTGGAGTGATAGACATGATTCTTCACAACACAGATTGTACTCTCATTATCAATGTTGATAGGAGTGTTCTTGAAGTTGAATCTATAGTCCAAAAGTTGATTTTGCAACCAAGTACTTGGGCACAACAACTTGCAGCAGCCACATATTCTACTTCTGTGGAAGATATTGCTGCAATTGTTTGCTTTTTTTATTGCCAGGAAACTAATCTACTTCCAAGATATTGGCATCCACCAGTGGTTGATCTTCTGTCATAGTTATCACCAACATAATCACTATCTGAAAAAGCTTCTAGATGAAAAGGAGACTCCCTAGGATACCACAATCCTAGTTTAGATTGTTGCCTAAGGTACCTAAAAATCCTCTTGACAACATTCAAATGGCAAACCTTCGGTTTGACCTGATGTCTTGCACATAAACATACAGCAAAAGTAATGTCAGGTCTAGATGCAGTCAAGTACATTAAACATCCAATCATAGATCTGTATAGTTTAACATCAATATCTTCCCCATCTTCATCTTTTCCCAAAGGGTTGTTAGCATCAATGGGTGTAGATGCTAGCTTGACAGTAGTGAAGTTGAATCTCTTAAGATTGTCTGCAACATACTTATCTTGACTAATGAAAATTCCACTGCTTGATTGTTGAACTTGAAGCCCCAAAAAGAAAGTCAATTCACCCATGGAGCTTATTTGAAACTCTATCTGCATAAGCTCTTCAAATTCTTTCACCATTGACTGTTTTGTAGCTCCAAAAATAATGTCATCTACATACACTTGGACAAGCATGATATCCTTTTTATCTCTTTTGATAAACAAGGTCTTATCAATAGCACCTCTCCTGTAACCATGTTGCAATAGAAAAGTGGAGAGTCTTTCATACCAAGCTCTAGGGGCTTGATGAAGGCCATACAGAGCCTTAATAACCTTGTAGACTTTGTTTGGATGTGCAGGATCTTCAAAACCAGGGGTTGTTTAACATAAACTTCCTCTATGATAATGCTATAGAGAAAATCACTCTTAACATCCATCTGATATACAGGGAAGCCCATATATGATGCAAAAGCCAGAAACAACCTTATTGCTTCAATTCTTGCCATAGGAGCAAATACTTCATCATAGTCTACTCCTTCTTCTTGTCTATAACCTTGAGCCACTAACCTTGCTTTATTCTTGATGACATTCCCTCTTTCATCTCTTTTAACTCTGAAGACCCATTTTGTTCCAATTAGCCTCTTACCATCAGGTAAATCACATAATACCCATACTTCTTGAAGTTTAAATTGTAAGAGTTCTTCTTGCATAGCTTCAACCCAACTCTCCTTGGCTAATGCTTGTGCTACTATCTTAGGTTTTACTTGAGACAGAAAGCAAGCAAATAAGCACAACTACTGATCCTTGTGATTCACCCTGTTTTGCTTGTAAACAAAACTAAGTAAAGAAGTATGTTGCTGAGAAAGATTCTTAGCTTTTGTTCTTGTGAGCACTCCTGAAGTAAAAGGTCCAATTATCTTACTGACAGGATGATCTTTGTGAATTCTTAGTGTAGGAGTTGGTGAAACTTCAAGATTATCTTCCAAATTTGTGAAATCAAGGTCTTCATTGGAATCTGAGAAATGCATTCTTTCTCCAATTCATCATTAGTATCTTCTAAGGCAGGCATGGTTGGATCAATTAAATCATCAGCATTGATCCAATTTGATGTATCTAAGACATTAGAAGTACTTTCAAATGGATCAGCAGTACTTTGAGGCAAAGTATTGTCTGTGCCTTTAGCCTTCTTCTTTTCTGCTTCGTAAGCTCTCCTTTGATCATCTTCATATGACTTATCAATAGTTTCTTGAAGAAGCATCCTATTAAGTTCATCTTGGATAGCTTGGTCTTCATCAGATACTGTAGTCTTTGGTTGAACAGTACTTTGTGGATCAACAGTACTTTGAGGTTCAACAGTACTTTTCTTCTTATCACTGAGTTCTTCATCAGAATCATCTTCAGACCTTATATTGACTCCATGAACAATGTATTGTGATTCTTCTTCATTGTGAACAACTTGATTTTCTTCTCTAATAGGTACATAATTCATGGATGAGGCCAAAATATCAAGATCAAACATCCAATCAGGGCCTTTACCTTTTTTATTTTCTTGATCTTCTAGAATTTCAGCATGAAGACATTCTTGAACCTTCTTGGTAGCCCTGTTGTACACTCTGAATCCTTTGCTATTGGTACAATAGCCTAATAAGTATCCTTCATCTGACTTGCCATCAAACTTTCCCAAATTATCAACAGTATTCAAAATAGTCAGGGGACATCCAAAAGGTTTCAAAAACTTAATGTTTGGTTTCTTTCCCATAAGTAACTCATAAGGTGTCTTCATCTGAGGCTTTGTCACTGATACTCTATTCAACACATAACAAGCAACACTTATAGCTTCAGCCCAAATTGGAACAGGTAATTGGGAATCTGCAAGCATTATCCTTGCTGCTTCTATCAAAGTTCTATTATTCCTTTCTGCAACTCCATTCTGCTGAGGAGTTCTGGCAATACTAAACTCTCTCTTAATTCCTTTCTTGGCACAAAAGTCATCCATTAGTTGATTCTTGAATTCAGTCCCATTATCACATCTAATGGATCTAACTTTGAGTCTTAAGTGATTTTCAAGTGCTATTATAAGATCATGAATAGCATCAAAAGTATCATCTTTAAATCCCAAGAAAAAGACCCAGCTAAATCTGCTACAGTCATCTATTATAACCAAACATTACTTCTTCTTGTTTAAACTTACAACAGAAACAGGTCCAAACAGATCCGTATACAGCAATTCCAAAGGCTCTCTAATGATTCTTTCTTCAATCTTTTTACATGAAGCCTTGTGTTGTTTACCCTTCTTGCAAGCCAGACATGAGTGATCATTCTTGAATGTTTTAGAAGGTAAATCTCTAACTAAATTTCCTTTGACAAATTTATTGATGTTCTTGAAATTTACATGCCCTAATCTTCTATGCCATTGATATGCTTCTTCCATTGTTGCTCTTGCTATCAAAAATGTTGCGCTTTCAGTAGAATTGATATTCTTCAAATCTATGATGTACACATCATTGGTTCTTGGTGCTCTCAGCATCACCAAGTTTTCATCTTCTAATTTAAACTCAGGGGAGAGAATAAGACATTCTGTGTCAAGAAATAACACAGGGTATTTCTTGTCACAAATCTGAGAAACTGACAAATGATTGAATTTAAGCTCCTTCACATATCTAACATTCTCAAAATCAATTGATCCAGCCTTGATAGTTCCTTTGCCAGTGATTCTCCCTCCATCAGGATCATTCCCAAATGCAACTTTTCCTCCAAAATAAGCCTGAAAGTCTGGCAAGAGCTCCTTTTCTCCTGTCATGGTGCCAGAGCAACCACTATCAACAATAAGATGATCTTTAAGCTCCTCTTCTGGGTTGCCCTGCATAAAAATGAAAAGGGTTAGTTTCTATTAGGAACCCAAGCCATTACTGACTTGTGTTCCCCTTGTGGAGTGACATACTCAAATTCTTTGAGTATGTAATCACCACTGTTTTTGAAAGCACTATCAAGAATTGATGTTTTTTACTCCAAAACCTGTGTTGGATTATTATCAACACTCCCTTTTTCACCCTTATTTGTTGAAAGTACTTTTTCACCCTCAGCAGTACTTTCTTTCTTAACCCATTTAGTTGTAACTTTTGGTGTTGGGTTCTTTGTTTTAGGTACTTTTCTTGAGTTGTAAGGCCTTCTAGGTTTGTAAGAATTGAATCTCCTAGGTCTTACACTAGAGTTTTTGATAGCAGTACCTTGATTGGGGGAATTCCTAACAGTACTTTGAGAAGGTACTGCTTGACCAGTAGTGTGAAAGGTATTTCTTGAAGGTGCTGGTGGTTTGGAGAATGGTCTTTTCTGATGTGGGTACCTATAGTCTTTTCAGAAATTACTATGGTTAACCTTATTTGAGTAATTCCAAGCTGGTTTATTCTCCCTTTGTTTATTCTCCCTGTGCTTATGGTTTGCAGATGTGGTCTTTGGGTATTTGCTTAACTATTCAGAATGATAATCACAATCCTTAATCAAATGATGAGGACTATAACATACAAAGCATAACTTTGGACCTATATTCCCAAATCCACTTCCAAAAGGTTTTCTATAATAAGCAGTATTTTGAAAAGATTTCCTTGTAGGTACTGCTGAATAATCAACAGTACTTTGAGAAGTTTTTGGAAGTACTGCTTGTTTTGAAAAACCATTTTCATTCCCAGAACCCTTATCATTATCCCTGGGTTTCTCAACAATTTCCTTTTAAGGACTCAGGACTAGATTGACTTGAATTAGATTGACCTTTAAGCTTTTTCCTAAACTATAAATTGTCTACTCCAAAACAAGAAACATCTGTCCTAGGTGGTTGGAAACTACCTGTGAGTGGAGGAACTTCATTATATCCCTTGTCTTTCTTAAATTCAGGAGGTGTTGAACAAGGTGATTCCTCATCACTAGATGTGTTTTCCTCTAAGCTTATGAATTCTTCATCACTAGTTGAGGTCTCCTGAGAAGGACTTAGTTCTTGGTTCCTAGTTGAGATTTCCTCTTAACTACTATCATAACCTAGGCCAGTTTTAATGTTTGATGTTCTTTGTTTTTCAACAAAACTAACATGTGACAGACCTGATTCTTTCCAAACAGCAAGTTTTTCTAGCAACTTATCTCTTTCTTTGGTGACCTTTTCTAGTTCATAAACTTTACATCCTAACTTCCATTCACTTAACTTTAATTGATAATCTTGTTGCTCATATTTTTTAGCCCAGGCTACTTCATTATTCTCATGAATGATTATCTTGGCTTCCATTGACTCTAAAGTCAATTGGTAACCAGCTATCTTAGACCTAGCCCTTCTATAGTTATCTTTTTCAGTTTCATATTCTTTTAGCATCTTTTGATAAGAGTTACTGCATTTAGAACATCCTCAGAGATAGTGGATGAACTTGGTGAAGTAGCCATCATAGCAAGCTGAACAAGTTCTTCTTCACTTTCCATGCTCCAATCAAAGCTTCCTAGACCATCTCCTGATTCCAAAGCAGCATATCCTGGTTCCTCATCAAAAGCTGTGCTCTAATCAACCTCTTCCAATGCAACCATAGAGTAGGTTACTGGTTCATCATCAAATTCATTACTCCAGTCAACTTCTGATAGATTTTCTTGAGAAACCAAAGCTTGTGACTTTGGCTCAGCAATAGGAACCTCCTTTATTTCAACCTTAGGTTTTTCAATCATTATGTTTGCCTGATACTTTGCAAACTTGCATTCCCTTGCAAAGTGACCAGTCCTTTGACAATTGAAGCATTCAATCTTAGACTTATCAAATGTTATACCCTGCTTAGCTTTGAAATCAATACCTCTCCCTGTCTTGTTCATAAACTTCTTGATCCTTGCAGTGATCATGGCAACCTGCCATCTTGTGTCAATTTCTTCCATAGCATCTTCATCAATTTGCAGGACATCTTCTTGATAGGTAACAGGTAGAGTGGCTTGTTGAGCAAAGAATGAACATAGAACATCATCTGAATTGGTGGTATGTGATGGTGATGAAGTGGTAGTGACCATGGTTGTACATGGATACTGTTTCTCTTCAACAGTACTTTGGACAGGGTAAGCAATACTTTTAGTAGAAGTACTACCTCTTTTTTTAGAAGACACAAAAGTAATGTTGTGAGAGCTTGAACCTTTGTTACCCTTCATCTCATGCTCATACACCTTTAGATTGTTGTAGAGATCATCAAAGTCCATAGTGTCCAAACCAGGTTGTCCTCTAATCATGGTAGCAACCACATGTCATGCAGATGGCAAACTCCTCAAGAACTTCAAGTTTGCATCTTCAACATATGCCTCTGCTCCATATAACTCTATTATACTAAGTAGATTTTGATATCTGTCATAGGCAGAATCAAGGCTTTCTCTTTCACCAACAGTGAAGGTTTCAAACTGTTGTTTCAATAGGTTTCTATGCATCTTATTGGAAGCATTATTACCTCCAAATATGGTTTTAATAGCAGCCTATAGTTGTTTTGCATCCTTGGCATTATGAAACTTCAATAGGTGACCATCAGGAATAGCAGAAAGCAGTATGTTGAGAGCCTTATCTTGATTTATTTTGGTGGCAGTTGTAAGGTTGGCTTAGGTGGTGTAGGTTGTCCTTCAATGGATACAGGTTCATCAATGGCAACATTACCATTGAAAATCACATCCCATAAAGCATGGTCTGTGATGGCAATGTACTGCCTCATCTTCATACTCCATAGATCATATTCTCCCTTCTTGACAATGGGAATTCTGACTGCTGTGATGGATGGAACTGGTGCAACATCTGTCGACATCTTTAAGGGTTTGTAGTAAAATTGGTTTTAAGAGTTTCTTCTTAATCAGAGTTTCCACACAAGCTCTGATACCACTTGTTGGATCGATGTACTCTGATCAAACTACTTTGTAGCTTGTAAGGTTCTAGCAATTTTGAATAACTCAAAATAATTAATAATGAAACACTGATGTTACTTTGTAATGTATGCGGAATCTACTAACACAAAGCTAAGAAGAACTTTGAATTATATTAAAACCAACTTTGAATTTGCTTCTCTAAACATAGATTCACTAACAATCCCTAACTTATCTAATATCGTATTCTAGTAATCGTATTATGAATACATACGTCTAATACCATCCTAAGGCTCCTTTTATAGGCATAAGGAAAACCTTAAGTCGGTTTATAATACTTACTTGAGCGACAAGTAAACTATCCCTAACTAATTCTAGAATATTCTTATAATATTACATAACAATCCTTAAACAATATTGCATATTAATCCTTATTCTTTATAAGTACTTTGCATAATCTTCAATCACGAGCAGTACTTTGACTTTGAACAGCACTTTGATCTTTGAGCAGTACTTTGACATAGCAGTACTTTGAACATCCAGAAGTACTTTGATCTTCATATCCCAACATTATGTTTGTCTAAGGCATTGTGACCATAAGTTATAAACATAAAATGTAAGATGAATTCTAAATCTATGGAATATGTATTTGATATGTCATTATTTAGTTTACTATCTCTTGTCTTAATTGGCCATTGTGATTGTTCAAAGGTCGAAAGATGCAATTGTATTGATTATATTATGAATCGTCTGTCTATAACAAATCATTACTATGCTTGTGAGAATTAGATAGTAAAACAATCGATAGCCTAGATTATGACATGTTTAAGGGCTAATCTCACGTCTAACGACTTGATTAGAGGAAATATGTATTTTATACTTCATAAACGGACCATACTTTATGCACTTTATATATTAAGGGTCAAACGCCAAAAGGATTCCTTTTTATGTCGAGTAGATATATTAGTTTTCATGACTACCCGTCATGCATTACTCTTATGCTTTGTCTGTGTATACTTTATGTTACATTTTCTTGTTTATCTCTTGTGCTCAGCCTTGGACAAACATATCTTTAAATTAACTTGACAAAACTTTTCAAAAATCTTAAATCCAACAAAAACGGTTTTAGTGATAAGTGACAATGATTGGAATCTACTTTTGTTACCCGACACTGATAAGAGAAACATTTTCCTCCCTTGGGATGACCTGGTCTTACCTAAATCTTTACTATAAACGAGGGTTGTACTTTTACCTGTGTGTTTTGTATATTAAGGAATCGATAAAACTAGCATTATAAATTTAAAGCTTTCGAGACATATCAGTCGGCTAAATATAAATTTAAAACTTGATCATATAATCTATTCCTACAATGATATATGCACGCATCAATAAGCATTTAAGTAAGTAGTCTAATTTCCTAAAATTTTATCTACCAAGCATATTATCAATTAATCATCATGTAGCAAGTAAGCACATAGCAAATAAGCCCATAGCAAATAGTCACATAGAAATTAAGACAATTAAGGTTTTAAGAAAGCGTACCTTTGCCGCTAGCTATTCCTAAGGAAATATTACCGTGAGAGATGATGTGCGTGATGCAAGGTTTGAGTATTGATGAGTCTTCGCACGTATGACAAGAATATGAATGTACATTCATATATATTATTTGCTTCCTCGTGCATCTAAAGACATAAATTGCATGAAAACTTGGTACCCAGTTTCTCATGGGTCCTAGATGGTTAGTAATAAACATCCTTTGCATTTACATGCATAAGATGAAGATGTTGTTCGCAAGCAAAAATTCCCATAGATATATGTCTAGTTGACTTTTATAAAAGATTTTATTTGAAAAATGTTTTACTTAAGAACCATTAGTGCTAAACGAGATATTTAGAAAAATAAGTTTTCCAAATAACAAATCTAGATTTGTCTAAGAGGTTTCACAAATTTTATTTGTTTTGACTTGCTCGTTGATGACTCCCATGAATTAAAACTTAAGCCCGTTTCATCTCCGAATGCCTTTTGACTATTTACTAAATCATTAAAAGATTGAGAACTCTTTTCAAATTTAGCTAATATCTTTGTATTTTCCTTAAGCTTCTTAATTTCACTTTTATAATCTTGACACAGTTTACATTCTAGATCAATTTCTATACCACTTTCAAGTCTAGACATTTTATCTTCTAAAATGATTTCTTTTTTAAAATTTTCAAAAGATTTTGAAGATTCACTTTCTGAAAATGTTTTTAGAGTTATGTTGCATAATGTTTAAACTCGTTTTCTAATTTTGAAAATTTTAGAATAAATGGGTCATAGCAAAAGTGTTCGATTTCAAAGTGTACCTCATTTTAAGTTTCAACCTTTTTGACATGTTTCGTATTCAGAGCACACGTTGTCTTCTTCATCCATATCACTCCAAGTTTCTTCAATGAGTTTTCTTTGTAAATTACTCATATAGTCCTTGACGGCATTACCTTCATTGAAAACACTTGAACTAGTAGCATTTGTATTTAATATATCTAAATATCAATCTACTGATTCGTCTTCAGAAGTGACGAATTGTTCATGTGTATGTTCAAGATCAATTCGGTTATCTTTGGCTTGATTATTTTTTTGATGAAAGTTTAAAAGATTTTTCTATATGTCATATGCCGTTTGATAAAAAAATATTCTTATATATTCAATTTTCGGCAAGGCTTTATAAATAATTATTTTGGCTTCAATATTTTTATAAAACTCTCTTTTTAAAAATATCACTTTCATTTTCAAATTTTATTTTCATTGGTTGAAAATCACCAATTGAAATGACATGCCAAAAATCTTGATCTATTGATTTCACATTACTTTCAAATCTATTTTTCCATTCAATAAAATTACTGTTTCCGAAAAATGATGGTCCTTTTAAAGAGAGCCCTTTTAGATATCTTTCAGACTCCATAGATCGATTAAGTTATAAAGTACAATATACTTTAAAGCTCTTGAGTAAGCTATCTCTAATACCAATTGTAGAAACTAGGAAATGGGGGGGGGGGGGGAGGTTTGAATAGTTTCACCATTTTAATTACGTTTTAAAAACTTTTAGTTTCTTTTTTGTTCCTTTTTGAAAAGCAGTTTGATTCAAAGTTATGTGATATCTATGAACACAACAATAATGCGTAAAGTAAATAAAGTAAAGACAAGAGATAAGGAAAAACACAACCAAATCAAGACGCGGGGATTTATAGTGGTTCGGTATGAAACTCACCCTTCGCCCTACTCCACTCCCCGAGTACCATACTCGAGAGTTCACAATCACTATGTCAACACGCTCCTCCATTTACGCGGAGCAAACCGTACAACAAAGCTTTGATAACGCTCAAAATTAACATGTTTTTAGGAGCATTATTGTGGATTTTATGCATATATTTTGGTCACTTTTATGAACTTATGGTACTTAATGAAGTATATTCTCTATTTTATGTTCATGACAAAGAAAACCAAGAAAAAGACGTAAAAATGAACAAAAACGAAGATTTATGAATGTACGGAGGAATTCCCGACAAATGAAAGTCTCTTGGAGTATATTCGAGAAGATAAAGTCATGAAGATTGTCACTCTAAGGACTCAAGAATAAAGCACAAGAAGGAAAACGAGAAGTGAAATGAAGGAAAGAAGCTTAAACGAAGAAATAATGGAAGACTCGTTGTTCCCGACACACCTTCACCATTTTGGCCATAACTTGAGCATACGGACTCCGTTTGACCCCCCGTTTGCGGCCACGGAAAGCTAAGAGAAAGATCTACAACGTTCATTTTTATCATTTTCTGCCATACTCATCCATCCGATCGGTAGGAGCCCACAACCGATTCGGATGGAACTGACCTTTTCATCCATCCGGATCGGATGGAATGCAACCGGTCGGTTGGATGCTTGCTGACCTCCCCAAGTCATTTTTAATGCATAATTAAGTGTCATTAAGCCCCAAGTCCGATCATGTCTCCATAATAACTCCTAAACGTGGCATTTTATGACACTTAGTGCCCAAGAAACTTGCTTGGAGGCTAAGGTTGATTTCTACTACAAATATGAGTGCTTAGGCTTAGTTCTAAGTGTGCATTCCTAAAGGAAGGATTGTCACCAAAACAAAGGTGCAATTCCAGCCTCCACCTTAAAGGAAGAATTGTTACCAACTTATCGTGGTGAATTTGAAGCCTCCACCCTAAAGGACGAATTTTCACCAGGTGCATCTCTAGCCTCCACCCTAAAGGAAGATTTGTCACCACCTTACGAGTGTGAAATTGTATCCTCCACCGTTAAGGACGAATTACCACCACCTTATCTCACCCAAAAGACCACAAACCTCTACCGTTCATGGAGGACGTATCACCAAGAAGTATTGGAGCGATTCTCTAGTTTGGTTAGATGTTGTAGTTGATTGGAAGCTTGAAGGTTGCTATAATCTTTCACCTATGCCTATTGTAATTCATACTTTGGGTAAACTTTGTTACTTTTATATTTCAAAATGTTTGTTATTGATGTGATTCTTGTGATGAATGTTCTTTGTGTGCTTGTTATCTTTTTATTTTTCTTGTGGTTTGATCCGTGACAATCATAACCACCAATTTGTTACTTGCTTAAACAAACAAACGACACTTGAGTGCAACCAAGTCTCTTGGGAAGACCTTGACTTACCACTCCTATACTATAATTGACTAGGGTATACTTGCCCGAATGTGTTCCTAGTTAACCGGTAATTCTTGTTGCTATAAATTTAAAACATGGTTGCTAATTAGCACATCAAGCTTACACCAATTTAACGACATTAAGCGGATTTTAGAGTTCTAATCCTAGCTAGAACCAATCTACACAAAAGCCCACGTGGCTACATGGACATACACCTATTCCACTTGAATCTTCACCCAGCCCTTGTCTTCACTTCACACACTTACACAAAGTCCAAGTCTTTACACACAGACACACGAACTTACACAAAGTCCTAATATAGATACACCACTTCACGGAGTTACACTTTGTCCGTATTTATCCTAATCACGACTCACACACAAGTCGGATATGTAAATTTACAATATACATAAAGAAGAGAGTTTGGGGGACGAAGAGAATCGTAACACAAGTTACGTATGTGTGATGACTATAACACTTCGTTGACTGATATGAGTGTTCTTCTCTTGCACTTTGATATAGAGGGTAACGGGATCACTTAAAAACACATAGTGACACATTATAGTGATCAAATAAATGAGGAAGAAAGAACAGAATGTTTTTGTGCAAAGAGGCTTGTTTTTCTGAGTGAAATAGTGCAATATTTATAAGTACCAGGAGGAACGAGGGATGGTCCTTCAAACACCGGACAGTCCTGTATATATAAGGGACCGTCACCATATTTACGGGACCGTCCCGACATACGCTCCTATTTTTGTTCTGGTATGGTGAAAGTTTATCTAGTGAAAAACTTATCTGGTTTAGGCGGAAATATAGATGTTGGGAGACTTGAAATTCAAATTTATTTTCTTTTATAAAACATTACATTTTAATTACAAAAATACTTTTGTAAATATGTTTTGTCACATAAAAATGTGAAATTTTGAAAAAAAAAAAATTCTTTGATCACTTTACAAATGTCGGTATTGTGTTTGTTCATACCTGAAGTAATGTTGTAGTCGGTATGTTGTTGAAACGATTTTTCTCTACTAAAAACTTATCAAGTGTAGTTTTACGCGTGTTTTTATATTTTGTGATTATCAAAACGTAAAGTGACCGAATAATGCAAATAACGTTTTTGGCATTATTTGTATTAATAATTTTGTTAATTCATGACTTGCTCAAGTTGAATCGAACCAACATACACATCATGATAGACAAGCCCCTAAAACAGGTTTTATCGAACCATGAGTACACAGGCAGAATGTCAAACTGGTCGATTGAGCTGAGTGAACACAAAATCACATATGGATCCAGATATTCAATCGTAGGGAAAATCATGGCAGATTTTCTCACCAAGGTTGACACACCGCTTTCGGCAATACCAGGCAAGAAGTCGAAAGCAAAACCAATACCCACGGGCCAAGATGAAAATAACTGGACTTTATACACTAACGGGACGACATGTAAACAAGATTCGCGAGAAACAAAATATGTTAAACAATATGGAATGACTTTGATCAATAACCATAGTTTAACAAGTATCTAAAACAAAAGGATGTTTAATGATAAACCATTTATACCGAGACATTTTATGAAGCTGCACATAGGTACTTCTAAGAGCAAGGTTTAATGATAAACCATTTTGTAAAACCGTAGAGGGGGGAGTGAATACGGTTTCTTCGGCTTTTAAGACCTTTAAAAACTTTAAGCCTCAAAGAAAACCAAGTGGTTGTATAATCAATCCAAACAACCACAAACACAACCAAAGTATATAAAGCGAGTAAAGAGAGACACCATGATATATACTGGTTCGGGATGGGGGGGTTTATACCATCCGTACGTCCAGTTGCGAATCCAGGACACCGATACTATTCCACTAGTATAATCCTTTCGGTGGACTACAAACCGTTACAATTCACTCCACCGATATTCACCAATATCGATGCTCACAAAGAAGGAGTTACTCGCACGGTATTCCGCCCTCGAAAACCACCCAAAAGAATCTCGTGATTCGACTTCACCTAAGGGTCACCAAGACCACTACCAAGACTTCCCACCAGAAGTATCAAACCCCAACTAGATCCCCAATGATCTAGGCTTGGTCACCAAGACACAAGACTTCCCTTACAACCAATTTGAATGAATATAACTTTCTTTGAACCAAGCCCTAACCAAACCTAGTGACTCGATTCTAATAGAAAGGGTATAGAGAAGAAGACCCTCGACACAATCACAAGAGTGGATTAGGTTCTTGTGATTCTTCCCTTGCAAGAATATGTGTTCTTTCAAAGATGATAAGAGAGAAAGATTAAGAACACAAGATGTGTAGTAGACTTAGAGGGTAGAGAGAAAGAGATTGGAGAAAGAAATTAGAGAGAAAGAATGTTTTTCAAGGGTGAGGAATACAAGAACCAAGGTGGGGTATTCATAGGCTAAGATCCAAACTTGGGAATAATTTACCGTGGCTGGCGCATCACCCACGCGTCGGTGCGTGGGCAGCGCGTCAGGACCATTGTACATTTTCCCAAGTGTTGGGTGTTGGTCCTTTCAAATACCTAACCGTGCTAAACCCCTAATTGTACTTCACACATTAACCTTGACATTATTCATCCTCAAGGACAACCAACTCTAATAGCCATTTTGTAAAAATCATTTGTGAAGTGTTTAAGTAAAAGCCAATTATCAAAGTGAGAGAGAGAGAGAGAAGGGATAATTGAATAGGGGTAGTTCGGGTATTCCTCACATGGCATAGAAAAGAGAGAAAAGAATATGCCATGGTATATTCCTTTGTTTGGAAAGGAAGTGTGGATGTAGGGATGAGTGAGAGAGTGAGGTTGAGTTATGAGGTAACCATGGTTAGGTTAGAAGTGTGTAGAGTGAAAAACATGGTTAGGTTAAAAGGTATATCCAAGGGAATATTCCATCCTTGGTGTGGTTAAGTGTTAACTAAGGTTAAGTGTATAGAGGTAACCATAGTTGGGTTAGGTGTGAACCATGTTTGGGTTAAGACGGGATATTCCAAAGGAATATGCTTTGCTTGGGGGGAAAGGGTGAATCAATGGTTGAGATGGTTTTGGTTTGAAATGGATGGCTTGGATTAAACACATGTGATGGAATAAAGAGGAGCAATGTTTTGAAACCCGGGTCGACCCAGTCGGGTTAACCGGTTCGACCAGTTCCGGCCAAAAAAACGGGTCAAAAAAACCTGGGTTTCTAAAACCGGGTTAACCGGTGTGACCTGGCGGGTTTTGAGTGACCCGTATCAACCCAATTCTTGAAATCCGGCCGGGTTTCGTTTTTTCAAAAATTTTTAATACAAAACCCGGGTTAACCCGGTGGTCGAACCGGTTGACCCGGTGGTCGAACTGGTTGACCCGGTCAAAAAAATAAAAAATAATAAATTCAAAACCGGGTTGACCCGGCGGTCCAACCGGACGAACCGGTTGACCCGGTCCCCAGTGACTCGACCGGGTCGAGTTTAAACCCGGTTTTCAAAACATTGGAGAGGAGGGTGAGTGAATGGTTGAGATGTGTTGTAAGAGGATGGATGGTTGAGATGAAGAGTGTGTAAGTGTGGGATGTGATGGATTGGAGCCTATGCTTGAGAATTCAAATAATTCACCATGTGTGGAATTTAGAGATGAGGAAGAGATAAGGTGTGAGTTGTCAATGAGTTGGCAATGAGTTGTGTTGTGTAAGGGATAAAGGATTGTGTAAGAGATAAGATATGGATTGGATTATGTGAGTTGGCTAAGTGTGTAGGAGAAGCTTGTGAGGTACCCCATGTGGTAAAAATGGAAGAAGTGTATTGGAGAAGATTTTTGAGATATACCACATGAAGGGATAATGAAAAGAAGTTTGTTGAGAAAACTTTAAGGAATACCCTTTGTGGTGAGAATGAAGAAAATGTGTTGAAGAAGGTTTATGGTTTGTAGAAAAGGTTTATTTGTGTATGGAGAAAATGAAGTTATGGTAGCCTCTCATTGGTTGGAAGAGAATGTTGGGAGAGAATATTTTGGAGATATGATGTGGGAATGTAGGAGACAAATAGTACATGAAAGTACAAAGGGTGTAAGAGAATAAAAAGATAATGTTGGTGATAAGATTTGGGAAGATTTGAAGTGGTGATTAAGGATAATCAAAGAAGTGTTTAAAAGATAATCATGTTGTCATAAAGAAAGAAAGAAGTTGACAAACATGATTATGGTTTTAAGAAGATGATTTAGAAAAATCAAAGGTTACTTACAATTTCAAGTAACTCAACATCGAGAATCCAAAATCTCATAACTCGTGACTTTCCACGACTCGACGTATTCAACTAACACCTTGGTGTAAACAAGTTAAGTGCTTTGCCTTGATTGTAAAGCATATCCCATGCGGGAAAGGATGCGTTTACGCAAAGTGACCTTTGACTTAGTTTTACCAATAAGGGAGTAAACCCGTTACGTGATTAGAGAAGACGTAAGCACGGGATATGAGCATATAAATACTTTAACTTGATGTTAAGTGAAATATATAAGCTCCCTAGGTTTAGAAAATCCTTGGCTAGAGGCGTTTGATAAAATATTTGAGTTGGCGTTTTGACAAAAATGAGAGCTTGCAATTTTAAATCCCTCTAAGTCTAAAACCCGTTTCATACCTGAATTGAAAGATCCACATTTGTCGGGTAAGGGGAAAGCCGACTTTCAAAATTCGTCCTGAACCATACAGTAGCCTGGCGCGTCACCCGCGCGTTGACGCGCGGGCAGCGCGCCAAAAGCAGATATGGATTCTGGGGAATGTTGGCTAACGTTTGTAATTTTATGTGTTTCGATGGTTATTTTTTATCATTAAAACACAAAGAGATCTTGATAATGTTGCCTCAACAATCTCCCCCCTTTTTGATGATGACAAATCAAAATCAAAAGCAAATAAAATTACAAAACTTAGCGAAGACAAAGCGCGCCTTTGGTGTAGCTTACGACTTGACTTTTGCCTTGTAAGTTGGTGAAGCCATTATCTTTATCTTGAGTTGGTCTTCACTCTTGCTTTCTTTCTCCCCTTTTTGTCGAATAAAAAAGGTGGGACTTCCAATCAAGCCAGGTTTCGAACTTGTGCCTGTGGGATAATAGGTAGCTTGTACATGCACCCGAACATGCTCTCCCTTAATCATAGCTCCCCCTAGATCGTTGCTCCCCCTTGTTCCAATGCGGGGATCCATGGGTCAAGAGCCTCACCTTTGTGGTGGTCTAGCTACATAAATCACAACATGCAACAAACAAATAATCCTCTCATGTGGAAGTCCAAAATGGGTTAGGTTACCATTTGGATACTTACAACATGGGTTAGTCCATAACAATAGATCATAACTTACGCATATCATACATATTCCACACATTATATCCCAAATCATGATTAACACATACATAACTTCGTCGCATGGTTGTTCATGGAGCGGATTAATCAAGCAAGCATAAACATATCACTTACACAAGTGAGCGTAGCACGTATTCAAATTTGAGCACATAGTTTCACATATAAACACTCTCAAGGGTGCAAAGTAAGATCTAAGTACAAGTTACTACCTGGTAACAAGTCAAGGCATAAGGAGATACCTAAGTGAGTGAATGACATTGTGAATTACCTTCCCCTTAGATTAATACAACCTCTCAAGGTTAAAACCATGTCTTTCACATAATTTTTTTTTTGCACATAATTTAGCCAAATTTTAAGAGTTTGGTAAATATCAAGCAAGCATTATCTTTAACAAATATGTAAAGAAGTATGTTAGAAATATGCATAAAATCAACTAGTATCACGGCAATTAGGCATTTAAAACATATTACTCATGCAAACACGTTTAATTACAAAGACAAGAAAGCAAATAACCACATATCGTCCACCTTATCATTAATTGGACTTTACTACAAGTAAGCATTATGTCCAAGTATTTCCAATTTATGATATGCTATCTTGCTCATAAAGCCGATTAATTATGCAAACAAATTGAACACAAACAAGTGATTATCATGACAAGTAGGCATATAAGCGAATAGCATTAAGGCATTTTCTACATACACACATAGGTTTTATATTACCATTTAATCATTACGGCATGTACGCACATGATCATATATCATCAAACTCAAAAAGCAATTAATCATGGCAAGTAGACGTGTGAGCAACTTTTATTTATCACTTTCATGATTAATCACATATTCATTATGCACATATTGTTAGCAACGTAATCATTCTTTCTATCTATTTGTATATGTTCCTTGAGATTTCCACTTAGGTGTTTACATATACATATTAAGCACGTAAGCAAACTACGCATGATGTTATGTAACAATGTGAAACCTACAATTACTTAATCTAACAAATGTATTCGTGTATGCATATCAATTAAATTTACAAGCACTTTAAATTTTATTCATATTCATTTAGAAGGATTATTTAAATTTGAGTTACTCCATTATTTGAGTTTTCAACAAACAATCATGTGTGAACAATTCAATAGTATTCATGTCTACGCATATTTATTTAACCCTACATATGATATGAGATCTCATGGGTTAAGTTTAACATTTAATTTCCTAGACATGTGTTTCGATTAATTAGGTATGTCACACTTAAGATGAGCATGTTTCCAAGACATGAGAATTTTAAACACATAAATATTTTCCCTAAGCACATAACATGCAAGTTTAGTCTCATTTTATGTTAATCGCCTTTAAGTGTCTAAGCTCTAATAAACTTCAAGTTGTGACAAAATAAGCTACCTAGCATCAACCAAGTTCACATAGCATTTATTTTTAACAACTATCATGTAAAGTACTTAAGGATTCATAGGCATAATAGAAGACTTAGCTTGATTTTAATGGATGTTTATTGTTTAACGACCACGAGATGAAGATCCACCATTGATGTTTTGTCTACCGATGACCTTTCCACGAAGGTTACTAATGCACACCATCATACCCCTTGTATGAAATAAACAATCTTCTATAACCGATTATGTGTTTTAACTCAACCATTACAATTGTCAAATAGACCGATTCAAGTCTATACCTATCAAACATAAAACTTAAAAACTTGGTCCCCAATGTTTGTTGGGTCCATTTTGGTTAGCATAAAACATTCCCAAGTTGAACATTCTTGGGTCATGAAGCAAGACATTTAGTGTTTTAAGACCATAGCTTGAAAACATAGACCAAGGGTTGTTTATAAAGTCATTTTGGTTTTGAAAACTTGGTCAAAAGTTTTGATGGTTGTGTGGTCTAAAAAATCTTTGGTTTGGGTAGGAGTTGTCTCTCCTTTGGTATGAGTTATATTGCCGATGTGAAGACCTTTGCATGTTGTAGAAATTTCTCCTTGAAGATGATTGATTATTTTGAAAAGCATGTTTTTGGTTATATGATGGTTTCATATTTGGTGTGGGTAAGATAGCTCTATGGTCAACTCGAGCTTGTGTATATCCAATTCCATTACGTGAAATCGGGTTGTAAAGTTGTTTTGGGGTTTCACTTCTTGTAATGGGTGCTTGAGTACCTTGAGTATTTATAAAAGGAGTTTGAGGAACAATTGGTTTAACAAAACGTTTTGACGAAACTTGACTTTTCCTAAGAGTCCTGGCGCGCTGCCGGCGTGTCGACGCGTCATCCAGCGTGTCAGGCTCGGAAACTTTAGGAATTTCGTTTTGGCTTGCTTTTACAAATACAATAGGTTTTGTTAGACTCTCGGAAGTTGTTTTCTCATTTTTCAAAAATCCAAGACCTTCCTTATCTTGGGAAACGTTTTGATAACTCAACATATCGTTTAAATCATTGCTACTCTTTTTAAATTTTGTAAAACTCAATGACTTTTGTTAAAGTTCGGACACTTCTTCACTCAAAGAGGTAACCTTAAGTGTGAGATTTTCACAACCTTTACATGGTTCAACTTTCTCCTGAAGAGTGACAAGTCTCTTTACTTCAACTTCAAGTTCATTGTTTTTATGTAGTAGTTTAGAAATTTCCTTTTCATGAGAACATTTTTCTTTAAGGGTTAATTTTAATTTTCTAAACACATCTTCATAATTTTTGCTTAGTTCCTCATTCTTCTTTTGCAAATCATGAATGTTTAAATCAATTATTGAAATAGAAGAGTTTGAAGATACCTCTTGAGTTTCAAACGCCATGAAACATGTTGAGTTCCTTTCCGAATGATCCCCGTCACTATCACTCCAAGCTCCACCGACAAATGCCCTATTTTCCTTGGGCTTTGGACATTCACTTATAAAGTGATTCTTGTCTCCACAATTGTAGCACTCACGTACGCGCTTTGTGCTTTCACCACCTTTACTATTATAGCCAAGATCTCTTCCAACCTTTCTACCATCACTAACACCTTGTTTACCAAACCGATTACCATGCCTAGAGTTACCTTCTTGTCTAAAGAACTTCTTAAGGTTCCTTGCCACAAGGTTAACCTCTTCATCATCTTCATCACTTCCTTCATCACTATCATCACTAGTTTGTTCCCTAGTGACTTTAGCTTTAAGGGCTAGTGACTTAACCTCTTTCTTCTTTTCTTTAGAAACGACCTTGTCGTTTTCTAAAATCATTTCATACACTTTGAGGTTGTTGATTAGCTTGTCAAGAGGAAGTTCCACTAAGTTTTTGCCTTCTTCAATAGCCGTCACCTTTGGCCTCCACTTCACCGGGAGAGCTCGAAGAAACTTTCTCACATGGTTATTATTGTAAAAGCCAGGATCTAGAGCCGTGAGGCTTGTAATAATAGCATTGAACCGTGTGTAACCATTGTCAATGGTTTCTTCATCCGAGATCGAAAACTTCTCATATAGTTGGATGAGCAAGTCGATCTTGCAATCTTTGACTTGTGAGTTCCCTTGATGGGTGATGATGAGTGTGCGCCAAATCTCCTTGGCGGTCTTGCAAATGTGGACTCTCTCAAACTCCCTTCGAGGTAGAGCATTGTAGATCAACATTTTGGCTTCATCATTCTTGCCAAGCTTCCTTCTTTAATCATCTTTTAGATCCGACTTGGGCTTTTCAACCATCAACTTGGTTTCCAGATCGGTCATCATGAAAACAGAGTCTCCATTTTGAATAACCTCCCACAAGTCAAGATCTTTGGACCTCACATAGGTCTCAAACCGGGTTTTCCAAAAGCAAAACCCTTCGGTTTCTAGCAAAGGTGGTCTTTGCATAGAACACCCCTCTACATAGTTCTCTTGAGCCATGGATCTATACTCAACTTTACCAAAAATCTTTGTTAGGATTTTAGATTTTTTGGAAAAGAAGTTTTTGACTTAAAATGACTTCTCGGGAAGGCTTTAACGCTAAAAAACTTGAGTATTCCGCTCTGATACCAATTGTATAACCGTAGAGGGGGGGGGTGAATATGGTTTCTTCGGCTTTTAAGACGTTTAAAAACTTTAAGCCTCAAAGAAAACCAAGTGGTTGTATAATCAATCGAAACAACCACAAACACAACCAAAGTATATAAAGCGAGTAAAAAGAGACACCACGATATATACTGGTTCGGGATGGGGGGTTTATACCATCCGTACGTCCAATTGCGAATCCACGACACCGATACTATTCCACTAGTATAATCCTTTCGGTGGACTACAAACCATTACAATTCACTCCACCGATATTCACCAATATCGATGCTCACAAAGAAGGAGTTACTCCCACGGTATTCCGCCCTCGGAAACCACCTAAAAGAATCTCGTGATTCGACTTCACCTAAGGGTCACCAAGACCACTACCAATACTTCCCACCAGAAGTATCAAACCCCAACTAGATCCCCAATGATCTAGGCTTGGTCACCAAGACACAAGATTTCCCTTACAACCAATTTGAATGAATATAAGTTTCTTTGAACCAAGCCCTAACCTAACCTAGTGACTTGATTCTAATAGAAAGGGTATAGAGAAGAAGACCCTCGACACAATCACAAGAGTGGATTAGGTTCTTGTGATTCTTCCCTTGCAAGAATAGTGTTCTTTCAAAGATGATAAGAGAGAAAGATTAAGAACACAAGATGTGTAGTAGACTTAGAGGGTAGAGAGAAAGAGATTGGATAAAGAAATTAGAGAGAAAGAATGTTTTTCAAGGGGTGAGGAATACAAGAGCCAAGGTGGGGTATTTATAGGCCAATACCCAAACTTGGGAATAATTTACCGTGGCTGGCGTGTCACCCACGTGTCGACGCGTGGGCAGCGCGCCAGGACCACTGTACATTTTCCCCAAGTGTTGGGTGTTGGTCCTTTTAAATACCTAACCTTGCTAAACCCCCAGTTGTACTTCACACATTAACCTTGAAATTATTCATCCTCAAGGACAACCAACTCTAATAGCCATTTTGTAAAAATCATTTGTAAAGTGTTTAAGTAAAAGCCAATTATCAAAGTGAGAGAGAGAGAAGGGATAATTGAATAGGGGTAGTTTGGGTATTCCTCACATGGCATAGAAAAGAGAGAAAAAAATATGCAATGGTATATTCCTTTGTTTGGAAAGGAAGTATGGATGTTGGGATGAGTGAGAGAGTGAGGTTGAGTTATGAGGTAACCATGGTTAGGTTAGAAGTGCGTAGAGAGAAAAACATGGTTAGGTTAAAGGGTATATCCAAGGGAATATTCCATCCTTGGTGTGGTTAAGAGTTAACTAAGGTTAAGTGTATAGAGGTAACCATAGTTGGGTTAGGTGTGAACCGTGTTTGGGTTAAGAAGGGATATTCCAAAGGAATATGGTTTGCCTGGGGGGAAAGGGTGAATCAATGGTTGAGATGGTTTTGGTTTGAAATGGATGACTTACATTAAACACATGTGATGGAATAGAGAGGAGGGTGGGTGAATGGTTGAGATATGTTGTAAGAGGATGGATAGTTGAGATGAAGAGTGTGTAAGTGTGGGATGTGATGGATTAGAGCCTATGCTTGAGAATTCAAATAATTCACCATGTGTGGAATTTAGAGAGGAGGAAGAGATAAGGTGTGAGTTGTCAATGAGTTGGCAATGAGTTGTGTTGTGTAAGGGATAGAGGATTGTGTAAGGGATTGTGTAAGAGATAAGATATGGATTGGATTATGTGAGTTGGCTAAGTGTGTAGGAGAAGCTTGTGAGGTACCCCATGTGGTGAAAATGGAAGAAGTGTATTGGAGAAGATTTGTGAGATATACCACATGATGGGAGAATGAAAAGAAGTTTTTTGAGAAAACTTTGAGGAATACCCTTTGTGGTGAGAATGAAGAAAGTGTATTGAAGAAGGTTTATGGTTTTTAGAAAAGGTTTATTTGTGTATGGAGAAAATGAAGTTATGGTAGCCTTTCATTGGTTGGAAGAGAATGTTGGGAGAGAATATTTTTGAGATATGATGTGGGAATGTAGGAGACAAATAGTATATGAAAGTACAAAGGGTGTAAGAGAATAAAAAGATAATGTTGGTGATAAGATTTGGGAAGATTTGAAGTTGTGATTAAGGATAATCAAAGAAGTTGTTAATAGATAATCATGTTATCATAAAGAAAGAAAGAAGTTGACCAACATGATTATGGTTTTAAGAAGATGATTTAGAAAAATCAAATGTTACTTACAATTTCAAGTAACTCAACGTCGAGAATCCAAAATCTCATAACTCGTGACTTTCCACGACTCGACGTATTCAACTAACACCTTGGTGTAAACAAGTTAAGTGCTTTGCCTTGGTTGTAAAGCATATCTCATGCGGGAAAGGATGCGTTTACGCAAAGTGACCTTTGACTTAGTTCGACCAATAAGGGAGTAAACCCGTTACGTGATTAGAGAAGACGTAAGCACGGGATATGAGCATATAAATACTTTCACTTGATGTTACGTGAAATATATAAGCTCCCTAGGTTTAGAAAATCCTTGGCTAGAGGCATTTGATAAAATATTTGAGTTGGCGTTTTGACAAAAACGAGAGCTTGCAATTTTAAATCCCTCTAAGTCTAAAACCCGTTTCGAGTGTTCCTAATGAAGCACTTATCATATTCATACCTGAATTGAAAGATCCACATTTGTCGGGTAAGGGAAAAGCCGACTTTTAAAATTCGTCCCGAACCATACAGTAGCCTGGCGCGTCACCCGCACGTTGACGGGGGGGGGGGGGGGGGGGGGGGGGGGGTAGCGCGCCAGGAGCATATATGGGTTTCGGGGAATTTTGGCTAACGTTTGTAATTTTTTGTGTTTCGATGGTTTATTTGTTATCATTAAAACACAAGGAGATCTTGATAATGTTGCCTCAACACATTTATACAGAGACATTATACCGAGACATTTTACGAAACTGCAGTTAGGTATTTACAAAATTGCACTCAGATATTTCTGTGATTATAACATTCGCAGGTGGGAGCTATTGGTAATACTCAAGTTATAATCAATAATTATACGACTAGAAATACGTGAGCCAATTGGGGGCACACACGTATACACCGAAGGTATGCTTGTAACTAATATATTTATAGTAAATGTATTAAGTATATTATTAATAGTTCAAGAAAATAATTCACGGTCGTTAATTAAATCATTAGACGCTTTAATTAACTAGTAGGCTTATACAATTAATTGATAATAGACTAATTAATTAGATAATAGCCCAAAGAAAATAGGAAACCCACTAAGGGTCCTATAAAGGCCGGCCTAGGGAATTAGGAGGGGGATTTGGGTTTGTTTGAAGGTTAAGCTAGGTTTAGGCTATATAATAAACCCTTTGGTTCATTATTTGCCTCACTTGTTAACCTAAACTCCAAGAAAAACATCTCTCCTCTTTCCTTTGCAATCACCAACCAAATTCCAACCTTAAACCCTTAGGGTTATTGGATCAATCAATACAAAACCGTGTGTTTCGTTTTGTGTTATTCGTGAGATTGAACTAGCATTCAAGCATATACCGTGGCGTATTGTATATGCAACCTTAGAGGCAACTTCCTTTAGTTGCTAAGTGCGTTTCGTGATCCTCAAACCAAGATCAAGAATCTTTTGACGATCATCCGAGCAAAACCAAGAGGGTATATTAACATGTTAACTTACGTACATTAAACGGGATCCCTTTGGGACATTTTCCGCTGTGTTTTACTCATAAAAATATGACACTAGATTATAAAATCCCAACAATCACTCCTCATATCTTTTTTTCATTAGGTGAAGAACTTCACTAAATAAACCCAAATTCATCATTTTCACGCGCCTCCTGACCCCGTTGGCCTTCACACTCAAAGTAAGACCTTCGCGTGTGATGGGAAGGTACCATAACCCCTGTCTAATAAGAACAAGTAAAATTTCCAAGACAAAATGAGTACACAATATAATGGTGTCCTACTCATCGAACCTTTCATTAGAGTATGTTGTTGACTTTATCGTACTTCCAATAGGTTTTAGATGCGCAGCCCCATGAACTATATTTGGCATGTTCGGCTCAATAACAACTTTATTAACAATATACAGTAGCTTTTTTATATAGTTAGAATCACCTTTCATTAACTTCTGCTACTAGTATTATTGGTGCATTGTCTCGGTATCACTCACCTATCATAGTAAATGTTTAGTTGAACAATTAATGAAGTTTTTCTGAAGATGAGTCACGGGTTCGATCTAAATTTCTAACTAATTGTCAGTGCGGAACATATTCTCTGGGCCATGTTTTTAGAAAAGGATAAATTCGACGTTTAGAAAGGGGCATGTTATACAAACCCTTTATATATTGTCATATTAGGAGGGTTTGATCAAACCGTACAACTCGTGGTGCAAATCGTACAAACCAACAATGCATCCAATCATTGAATACTTTCCTTATAGGAGGATGTGGATAACTCACCCCATCTAAAAAATGTACGAGATCTAAAACCTTTTGTGAAATTTCCGTTTAGTCATTTACTAGTACATAGTAGTGTATATATATATATATATATATATATATATATATATATATATATATATATATTTTGTTAGTACATAGCATATGATTTTTAACGTAAAAGTGATTTCAAACAATTCCACAGCTGTAACGATATGTTCAATCTGTTTTACACGTTGGTTTTTATTTTTCTCTACTTTCCACGTTTAACCCTTTTGCCCTTTTTACCTTTTTATTTGCTTCTCATGTCATTTTTAATGTACCCGTCCATTTTCTTAAGACATTGTAAAGTATTGATGGGTCCATTTGTTCTATAATTCAAAATGCATCATGTCCAATAGGCACACTTTACCTAATTAATATGCCACTTGTGTGTTTCTTGTTGTTATCCATAATATCATATACTGTAGTTATGTAATACGAGTACTTTGTATAATTATATCATATAATATTATATTGTTGCTAGTATTGGCGTATTTCAGATACGTATGTATGTGTTTGAGAGAGATGATACAACTGAGTAGCATATTTTAAAAGAAAATACATAAAAGACTTGTTGAATATTCCAGATCGCACATCATGATTATCACCCCCTTGATGGATTGAGAGTTTGAGACTCGATCTTTTACATGCAAATGTAAAAATACGTAAACAGATACCGTTTTTCTGTTCATGTTATTTAGGGGAGACGAATCTTAATTTCAATGTATGCGATCTAACCGAAGTATCTTTGCGTTTTTTTAATATTTTTTTGACCACCGTCAGTTGTCTAACTATTTGAACATATGCCTCTCAAAAAATTGGGGCTCTCATCCTAAAAACTCGATAATGCTTTGCTACGAGCATGTGCATGAGTGACTAAAAGCAAAGAGTGGTGCTTCTAGTTCTACGCCCCTAGTCAACCATTATTGTCAAGTTGGTGTACACCAATTGCCAAAAGGTCATCTATTTAAAGTGCAGTGGTCTTGTGCCACGTGGAAAGGAAATTAGATCGCGGTATCTTTGTTTCGTTAAATTGTACTAGTTCTGAAAAAGGCTTAAGTTTAAGCATTAATGATTTACTACCTCCGTCTCATCATAATAAGTTTTAATTTTAAAATTTTCAAGACTTTTTTATTCCGTCTCATCATAATAAGTTTTAATTTTAAAATTTTCAAAACTTTTTTATTCAACTTTTAACATAAATATTTTTATTTGTGTTATGTAATATTTAATGAAAAATATAAGAATGAATTGAGTTTAAAATTTATTTTCATTAATATAATTTTCATCAAATATTATACTCCCTCCGTCCCTAAATAAATATTTAAATTGATTCTTCAGAGTCAAACTGGTTCAACTTTAACTTTATATATATATATATATATATATATATATATATAGTGTTGTATTCTATGCAGTAGTCATATTAGATGCAGTACTTTATAGTATCATTTTTAACCAATCAAAATTTAATAAATTAGTTTTCATTTATTTAATTAATATTATTGTCCAAGGTTATTTATGGTAATTTACATTAGACATAAAATTCATCCATATTTTTAGGAAACTGATCTGGAGACAGTTATATTAACCTCTAACCCTAAACAAAATAAAAACGCAGTCAAAAAATCCATTTTCAAACCCTAACATTCACAATCAGTTTATTTTTCCCATAACTAAAAATCTAGCCGTCACTCAAAAACCATCGTACCCTCTTTCTAAATATCAACCGCCGCTTTAAATTTATATCTTCATCTGATAACTTATTTATGCAGTGGTTGATTATAATTATTCATTTGTTGTGTAAAAAATGTTGACAACAATTGGATTGCTGAAATCTTTATAAAATTGTGGGTTCGCTATTAGTGGCATTATAGGTATGGTTAATGTTTTTATTGTTTTTGTTTTTTACTTGTTTTAACAAAAAATTGGGGTACAGCCATGGAGATCTATGATCTATCACGAACGTCGAAGTGACTATATACTTATTTTTGTTTGAGAATTAGACGTATCACATGTATGTTTTGTTTGTTTATTGTTTCTCATTTATTTTAGTTTTCACAAAATGGTAAGTTGTTGTTATCTTTAGTCAAATTATGAGCTTGACTTTAGTTTTAGTTTTTAACTTTTTGATTATTGCTAATCATTTTCGGATTATGTGTTTAGTTTATCAAACAATATCTTGTTTCACATTAATATGCATTACGTAGTATTTGATATAACTATTTGTTACGTATTATGATTTGTTATTAAATTTCATTTAGATAAATTTTGAAAGTTTAATGAGTTGTTAAGTAAAAGGGGTGTGCATATGTGTTTTCTTGGCTTCGACAAAATCAATAAAAATGGTGTGCATATGTGTAATATAAAATTAATACAATCTGCATATATGTTTTATGGTTGGTATAAATCAAAGAAAAAGTATGCATATGCGTTTCAAGGTTTGCATGTTTTGAAAGATTAGACTATTTTGTATACATTGATGTTCACTTGGATCGCACTTTGCCGTTAACAGTTTGTATAGATTTTCAAAAGAAATTTTGGTTGCTAGGTTTTATATTTGTTCAAGAAATTAAAATATAGAAGTGGTGTAGGTGACAGTAAAGTGTGAATATGTCTTTCAAGTAAGTGGCCACCGGAAAACATACATGTATTTGAAAGGCGTACACCTATGTTCTAATGAATTTGATGAGAAAGAGCATCGTGTATATATGTTCTTGGAAGACGTGCATATATGTTCAAGTGAATTGAATGTTTATGTGGCCTTTGATTGAAGTTTATATGGCCATCGGAAAACATACATGTTTCTGGAAGGTGTACACCTATGTTCTAATGAATTTGATGAGAAAGCGCAGCGTGCACATATGTTCTTGGAAGACGTGCATATATGTTCAAGTGAATTGGAAAACATACATGTTTGAAAACTTGTTTGCTAAAAAAAAAAAAAAAAAAAAAAAAAAAAAAAAAAAAAAAAAAAAAATCAATTTTTTTATTCCGAAAAATTGTGGATTTAAAAAAAACACTTTTTTATTTGAAAATACTAAATAAAAATTAAAAAAAATATATTTTTACTATTATTCCCTTTTTAATTAAATAAAATCTTTTAATATTGAAAAATATTACATAAATGCCATCATGTATTATTAACCATTGATCAAATGATCCAAGGGTTTATATTGCTCTAAAGTGGTACTGTAAAGTACTGTATTTAATATTGGTACTGCATAGAACACACCCCTATATATATATATATATATATATATATATATATATATATATATATATATATATATATATATATATATATATATATATATATATATTATTCACATGCAAAAGAAGAGATTAAACATAGAATTGATAGAAGAAACACAATTTGAAATCAAATAGAAATAATGAAAGAAAATAAAAAGAATAATCGAGAATCACCCCCAAATTTTTGGAAAATATTAAAAAGAAAAAATATTGAATTAATATTTCAATTTTGCATTGAAAAAATATACGTAGATATCTTTTTATGTATAATTAATATGCGCAGAATTTCTCTACAACTTTGTATGGAATCAACAAAAAACTTTTTTGAAAAATACATTGATAATAATGAAATAAATAAAGATAAAGAAAGAATTAATAATTAAAAAAATAAAAAAAAAATAAAAAAAAATAAAATTGACTTCATTTTGCCTATGACTATAAAAAAGGCTTTTGATAATCTTAGAAGCAGAAGCCACATTTTTTATTTGTTTATCTTACTTGTCACAAAAATATGTATTTTTTAAATTATCACAAACCCAAGTTATTAACTTCAATAAGTTAAGATCTATTCTTCAATATAATGGACCATTTTTTTTTTTCTTAAGAATGAAATAAATGATTTTTTTGGAACACAAGGAATATTTGATTCCAAAGTAAGACATAACAAACTTTCAAATTATGAAAAGAATATATATATATATATATATATATATATATATATATATATATATATATATATATATATATATATATATATATATATATATATATATATTGTGTTATATAATACATGATAAAAAGTTATACCATTAAAAAATATACTTAAAACTCAATCTATTTATATATTTTGCATCAAATATTATATAACACTGACAAAAATAGTTAAGGTCAATGTTGAATCAGTTTGACTCTGAAAAGTCAAACTGGACATTTATTTAGAGACGGAGATAGTATAACACAAATAACAATATTTATGGTTAAGGTTGAACAAAAAAGACTAAAAAAGGTCAAAGTGAACACTTATTATAAAACGGATGGAGTAATAAATACGATATATAAAGCTAGGTGTAATAGTGACAAGGAGACCAAGGTTTAGTAGCACCATCTCCATTGTCACATTAGTTTTTTTTTTTTTTTAACTGTTTCAATATTAACTTGGTGTAACAAGGAGACTGAGAACATAATAATAATAATAATAATAATAATAATAATAAACAGGCACACACAAACATTCTATCCCAAGTAGCGACCAGTTTAACAATATTGTCCTTGTGTGACGCGTTTGTTTGAGCATGTGTAATAGGGTGGGACGAGTTCTTTTGGTGCCACATGGGTCGGGTACTTGGTTGACTGTGTCTTATACACATAGTGATAATAACAACCAACATCATCACCGCTATTTTAACGTCACGTCAGCTTTTTTCATCATAAACAACATTACCACCAACATATTGTAATAAAACATCAAACATCACCACCAACTTCTAATCCATTTTTTTCAATTTGTTTTTTTTTTTCTTTCTAAACACTAAAACTAAATTTTCATTAATAATTACAAAATATTACATTAGTATTTTAAATACTGATTTGTTGAAAATACGTTGAATGATTAGTGTGAATAGTGATAAGCTCATTCCGAACCATGTACAAAATATTTATTCGTCATACATCGGGTTTTGAGAGAAGTAAGCGGCCACTAGACGATCGTGAGCATCATAACTATCTCTATGTATGTGTTTCGTGGTATTGAGGTTTTTAGGACTCTAGAAGTGGAAGCTTGATACTACATATAGTATGTCGTCGTCTCTTTTAAAAACTCTAGCTCGATATTATTAATTTCTTCTTTTTCATCCGAGGATATCAACATGAATTGTTCGAGATCCATTAGTTTTAGATGAGAAGTGGAGAGTAAAGTGTATAAAAAAGAATGTGTGAATGAAAATGAAAGAGTATTAGTTATTTATAAGGATATGATTTAATTAACATAAATTTTAAAAGATTTTGTTTTATTAAAAATGCCCAAAGGCTATCTTTTGGACCGTTGGCCTCCAAGACACCCCCACGACTCAGCTCTCTTCACGACTAAGTTCTCATAATTTGGCACCCACGACGCGTCATGTGAGGGTGTGTGTAACAAGGACGAGGCGCGGTAAATGACTTGAATACGCGTCTTCTAAGCCCTATTACTACAAGTCTAATTATATATGTTGAAAAACATCAAAGGGATGTAGGTAAGTTTTACTACCCGCTTAGGACTATGTCATGTTGTTAACACTCCTCAATCTTTGATTCTTTATGTGTCAAATGTTTCTAATGTGCTATACGTTTTAAAACGATATCATAAAATATATGTGTTGAAAAGTTCTAATGTTCTAATATGGGATGAGAGTAAATATGTAACTAGGTATAAGGAGGTGTTTGACTGAACTTATTAATTGACATTATGCTTATATTATATTAGTAGCTTACGAATGATATATAATAAATTCATATGCACATGGTGAGTGTTTGGATTTGCTTATGTTTAGTAAGTTGATAAGCTTAAGTGTTTGATTTAGTTTAGGTTGGTAAATAATTAAAAATGACCTGAGTTGAAAAATATGAATGTTAATTTAGGTATAATTGAGGGTAAAACTGAATTTTGTAATATAACATTTTAAATAAGCTCAACCCCTTTTTAAAAAGTCATTTTTTTAGACTTATAAAAAAAACCCTTATATAAGCTTGGAAGTTCACTAATATATACTTAGCCAAAAACTTAGTTTATGCTTATCTAACACATATAAGCTAATTGTTGGGCTAATTCAGCACCCAATGGTCTCTGAGTAGATTTAAACATAAATTATGATAAGTATAAGAAGACTCACTGATAAGGAAATCAACCATTAACCTCAACAAAGTTCAAGTCAGAGACATCGCCAAGGAGTCGAAGATAACGTGAAGACATACTTTCTAGCTTGATGTGGAGTCAACTAGTATGAATAAGGAACTAGACACTGAAGGAAAAAGGTTCATCAATGATTGACAATACCCCGATGAACCTATCAACTATGTGATCCATCTAACAGAGCTTAGCTAGAAATATCTCTTAGATATTTAGGCGGGACTTTTTAAGATTGAAAAAGAGCGGGATAAAGTGCGCCCTCGAGAAAGTCAAGACGAATACAATTACAACTTACATTTTTCAGGTTAATACTTAACAATAAACTTAAACGTTTTACTTTGAACATGTAATGTCTTGCTTTAACGTATAATCGTGAGGTTAACCCGCGTACCTAAAAACAAATTTGAACGTATACTGGTACTAGACTAAGATAAGTCTATGTCAAATAAGTACTCTAACAATATCATGAGCATATTTATAAGTCACTTACTTTTGGTTTTGTAAGTTTTACGTAAATCACTTTGTACTTGCATTATATCTCACGCATGCATGCAATACTCCATCAAAACCTTTCAGCACCTTTGTAATATTGAACCATGCATATATATACATCTTATATTTCAAATTTTAAACTTTTCCCTCCCCTCTTGGACTCTCTAAAACCGACTAAACCAAAGGGAAAATGCCAACACCCATTTACATACTTGAATTTCTACTTTACCTTAACATTCTAAACCTCAAAGACCATAACACCTTGAAATCATCCCCCCTCCCCTCATGCCATGGTATACGGCTCAAAATGAGCTTATGATACCACTTGATCTTTTGCTCATACACTCATATGTGACTCATGCAAAGACCATTCAACATGTCATAAGTTCAAGTATAAAAGGAGACTCTTTGTAGTCACTTTCTTCACACAATCAAACACACATACTCATTCTCTTATATTTTAGCAGTAGTAAGGGGGAAACCAAGGGCACATAAGTGTTTGGTAAATTTGGATTAAAGGTTTGAAGTAAAGCTAAGGTTTTGGTACTTCAATCTAGGGTTTTCTAGGCTTTCATTGTGATTTTGTGCAATTCTTGATCACCAATCATCCACAATATACGTAAGCATTTCATATAACTCATTTCATACTCCATTCCATTCATATTTAACTTATCATGCATTATTTTGTATCACCTTGACATATAAGTAGTGTTGAAAGTTGTTCAAACTTAGTTTATCATAACTTGAAACTGCCTAGATTTTTTAGTCGACTAAGGAACTTGTTTTTTACCAATTAAAAAAACACTTTTGGCCAAACTTTTTGCTCTTCAATGTTCTACTATGTCTTAGGTAGATCTTAGCAAGAACTTAATTTTTGAAATTTCTAAGTATTTTTAATATTATACAAGAAACTGATTGTCAAAAAAGTTATAAATATAAGTTTGAATCTTGATGCACTTAGTTGAGCACTTTAGACTCCAGACCAAGAACCATGGTAGTTTTACCTATTGTAGACAAGACCTATATCTAAACTCAGCAACTTAAATCACTCCAAGAAGTTAATTAAAGAAGAAGTTATGGCCTCAAAAAGTTGAGTAAACTTTCTGACAGAAACTGTTAACCTGGAACAACCCTTATTTGTGTATAAATGGACACCTAAAACCAAATTTCACAAACCTAGGTCATGATTTCTTGAAAGTAGATATTTTACCTACATTTAGGGCTTTGAATGACAAAAATTGGAGAAGAAACGAAGAAGTTACCGTTCCATTAAGCAACATTTTTAAAAAGTATTTACAAATTACATCCAAAAATGCGTTATACTTGTTTTTCCTAAATGATTTAACTTACAAATCTTCATAAAACTTCATTATAAGTCTATAAGGGTGATAAAATTTTAGAAAACTCATGCATATAGTACATTACGTATCATTCCTAAGATGACTTATTTATTTAGGTCGTGGTTAGGATTTATTGCTCGTTGAACTTACGTTATATTTCCGTATTCACCACTTGATTGAGGTGAGTTTCATAGCCTCACTTTTACTTTTTTACTACTCGTTTTGAAATACTTTGGGGTGAGAATACATTGCTTGCTTTTACGGACACAAGTACATAAAACATTTACAAATTGCCTAAGTGATGAGTGCTCAAACACTCATCATTTTTGGTCAAATCTGAACTGCGAAACATACAAAAACACTCAGAAATGCATCAAATACTGAAAATATTCCAAAATTGTGTTTTATATGTTTTAGATGCAAAATGAGTAAAAAAACAGTTGAAAAACGTACAAAGTTTGCATAATTGGCAGTTTCAGTCCCCCCAACTTTTAAAAATTGTCAAAATTAGTCCATGAGCATGTATTTTTGAAGATAAGTGATGCGTGGGAATTGCACCAGGCTTTACCTCTCAAGGGATCTCGAGAAGCTTACAACCCCCACCAGGCAGTGTACCTGATCGTTGTAGTATAGTATAGTGACAAGTACCGGGGGATTGATCGTTCAACTCAGGAATAGTGTCGTTAGGATTGAAAATTAGTCTAACTAGGTCTAAAAGTGAAGGATGATTCTTTTTTTGTGTTTTTATATTTTATGAAAAGTAAGTAAAATTCTCGGGTATTGGAAGAAGGGGCGGACTTAGTTGTTAATCAACTAACCCAAAAGCTACTAATTAAACTAATAAACAAGAAAAGTAAACTAAGGTTCTACAAGGGATGTAAAGCATGTCTACCTATGATATGTTACTCCTTGCTAGCTATCCAATTCTACCTATTGAATTGTCACACCTTGTTTTAATTGACGGGTTGTATTCCTTAATACCAATCATGGGGTGGCGTACTTACTTCCCCAATTCTATAAGCTCCTACTTCACTCCTATGTCGAGCCGGCTAAGAAGCTCCTAACATGGGATCAATAGAATTCGCTCATGCATTAAATACAACCATAAAAACCTAGTACACATCGGTTCATATTTCTTAAGACGTTCAAGCATGTTACCCTATGGAAGTCTGCCAATTTTCTTAAGCCTAACATCGAATACAATCAACCAAACAAGAGACAATAGGAATCAAGAGTTATAAGCTAAACCAATTAGATCTATCGAAGTGTCACGCCCTAATTGATGAAGATAGACACAAACATCAACAAGGAATCAATAAGATCTAATCAATTATATACAAATTTACATAAACATAAGTAGACACAAGGTAAATTAACAAAATATAATCAAAGAAGGACAATCAACAATAATAATGAAAGACATAGTTGAGATAGAATCATCAAACCAATACATGATGTTTATGGAGTGATTGAAACCCTCTAAGTTGCTGGAAAAACACCTACCTAAATACAGGAATCGACCTTAGGGTTTAGGGTTTACAAAAAGTGAAGTTATGATGTTATATTTATAGGCTAATTTTCTGTCGGCCCATCTTGACGGTGTTAGCCCGTTACACATGACGGCATCACGACCATCTTTTCACCAAATTGTAGATCACTTCGTCCTCTTCGCGTGGGCTTTTGAATCACCTAAATCCGAGTTCGTATGCAAAAGTTATGACCAAAACAATATCAGCTACTCCGCGCGCAAGTTTTGACAAGTCAACACGTGACGGCCTTGGGTGACGCCGTCACGTTTCTTCTAGATCGTCACCACTTTTACTCTTGACGGCGTCATAAAAATGCTCTTGACGCCGTCAGGTACTGTTCCCAGCAAGGAAAATTAAGACTTTGTCGTTTTCTTCACTTTTATGCTCCAAAAACATCCAAAATGCTTCCTTTTCCAGAATTCACTCCAAAAGTACCTAAAATCACAAAAGGAACGATTAAGGGCAATATTTGATCAAATAAATTCAATTCCGGGCTTAAATGACCCCCTAAAAATGGTTTATTTTTCGCCTTATCATATATCCCTACTCTTTGGATTTGCTTGTCCTCAAGCAAATGAGCTTTTCCACTAATAAAAATACAAGTTAGGGGTAATATAAAAGTAATTACAACAAATGATCATTCCTCCTTAGTCAAAACAAGCACGGAAATTATACACTAGCACCTCAGATTAAGTATTTGTATACTCTCATCTCTCGAGTGTTGTAAATTTGTATGTCATAATTGGAAATGGAGAAATATCACTCTCTACCAGTCATAGCAAATAAATTACCATAGGCTTGGGAAAGGATCAAACCTCCACCACTTGGCATAAGCACCTAGGATAAACTATCAAAGAGGTCTTTTTAAAGGGTTATAACGTTAGATGTAGGGGATATGGAAAACACGGTTTTGTTGGATAAACGGATATTTCACTGGTGGCAAGTCAATTGTCTTAGTTAACTACATGTACAATGAGGCGTTGCTAAGCCAAGACTCGACTCAACTTAAACTAACCACAACTCTTTTTGAATTTTCAAGACACTATTTGACTCAAACATAAATAAAAGAAACGGATGGTAGCCCGTATGTTTTTCTCTTTTCTTTTTCTATACATTTTTTTTTTCTTTTTTTTTTTTTTTTTTTTTTTTTTTTTTTTGTACATACACTTTTATTCTACCATCCAAAATAATACATCAAAGGGAGCTCGTTTCCTCCCTATACTTGAGCTTTTACATACTTTACAATCAACTATTCTAATGAATCGAATCAAGATAATCAAAACACTTGGGGTACTTTTAAATATTAACGCACATATGGGGGTAATAAATGATGTTCTTCCCCATTACTCCATAACACAAATACTTTACCCATGAGTCCCAATTGTCCCAAAACAATATGTACAAGATATGACTCGACTTAGCAACCATGTAATCAATTAGACAACTAACAAAGGGTTTAAACAATTAACAATAATGCACTAAAGATGAGTGCATACAAGGAAGGCTAAGGCGATTTGGTTGCACATTTGGGGTGGATTGTAAACAAATTCTTACTTTAAGTAAAATGCTTAAAGTTAGAAACGAAAAGATAGGCTCGTAGGGGTGTACTAGGGGTATCGTGTACTAAAAATGAGTACAACGCAAAGGTGTGGGAGAATTACTTGACCTATGAAGTCAATGTAATTATATTACAGGTGTAGAACAAGGGTTATCCTAATGCCTCTTATCATGTAGTAAATCCTAACTACACGAATGTAGTCTCACTAGCGGTCTCGGGATGCATCGCTATCACAAGTTCTAGAATCTAAATACTACCGGTACACTCATAAGCACCAACAATGAATGCTTTTTCCTAAAGATCTAAGGGCGAACCTCACATATTTGGGGTGAAAATTTTTGAGTGGTATGGTTTTTGTGCTAGTCATACAATTCCTATCCATGAGACGCTTATTAAGACTAAAGTTTCACTCCTACATGTTGCAAAAAAATTTAAATTTGGTGCTAAAATTGCCCTAACAAATATTTCTCTCAGTTTTATTACGCATTCACTATCAAACAAAACAAAAACCAAATGGAGTAATAGTTTCTAATATACCCTCCCTACACTTAAACCGAACATTGTCCCCAATGTTCTAGATAAAAGATGTAAAAGTAAAAATAAATAAGAATGAGAGAAACTAATACTCCCCTGATTCGTTCACCGTGGATAATGTGACAACATGGTTAAATCTACCTCCAAGAAGACGAACGTTGAAAGCTTCCCTCTAGAAATATAAATCATCTTCTTGTCCTGTAATCAACAAACACAAAAACCAAAGCATCAAACCGAACAAAAATCACAACTAGATGTAATTCCAGACTTAGAAATAGAAACAAGACAAAGCAACAAAAGGATAGGATACTTGTGGAATGAATTACAAATAGGAACTCATAAAACATATCCACAATTATTGACACACAAACAAGATAGAATATATGCTAATCATGAATTGTGAAGTTTTCATGTTCGAATTTAGTTCTTTTTAAGAAAATATAAATTTCCCTACACTTATCTTTTTGTAAAATAACTTTATATGCAATTAAGACGAGGTTAAAAACAAAATAAAGCATTTTCACAAATTATTTGAAACATGAAAATTAAAAAACTATGATTAAGCATATATGACACAAACAAACAAATAAAATAAAAACATCAAACAATTAAAAACATGGGTTGGGTTGCCTCCCAACAAGCGCTTGTTTTTGTTCGAGTCACGAGCCTGACTCTACCCTTATTTAACGGAAATAGAGGAGGTTTTCCCTACACTTAGGATTAAGTGCGATTGGAAGTAGCGATACACACCCTTAGGGTGGAAATATGCCACGTGAGGTGAAGGGGGTGAGTGAATGGCTTCCTTCATCCTAAAACTACCCGGATAATATTGGTTGATGGGTGGGTCGGTTCCTCTTTTGTCTCCTAGATGTATATCTAAGGATGGAAAGTTGTGTAAAGGTTGAGGTTCCGGTTCATCAACATTAGGAATTCCCTAGAACTAGGAGTAAGGTTATCATTACAAGTATTCAAACCTATATCCTCTAGTGGTGCTTGGTCTAAGGGCTCTACCTCTATTGGGATTCCTAAAGTCTCTTCTACTTCTTCCGAGTAAGTCACGGGCGGTGTATGTGCCTCAAATGATGGTAGGACTTGTGGGGTACTTTGTGGGCTTGGATTGTCCACCTCATCCTCCATTGTACCTAGATTACCTATACGTTTGTTTTGTACTATGATATTAGGTGCCATCCAACTAGGTATCTCAACATGAGTATATTCATCCCCCAACAAACTTGTTTCATGATCCTTCAAATTTGTTGTCAATTGATTTGTTATGTTGTTTGTCGGGTTGTCTACTCTATAATAATATTGGGCACAATCTTCTATTGCATCTCATGCTTCTTCAGCATTTAATTCCCTAAGGTCCCCGTTGGCAAAATCATCAATGCACCTTTGGTAATACGGGTGGACACTATTGTAAAAGATTTGAGTTAGGTACCATAGATTGAAACCATGATGAGGGACTATTCAGAGTAAATTTTTAAAACGAGTCCATGCATCATAAATAGGTTCATCTCGATATTGTTTGAACATCAAGATGTCATTAGGAGTGAATGGGTTTCGTGGTCGGTAGTATGGTGGATTCGCATTCTCCATAATGGTGAACGGAAGAGTCAATGGAAAGGTTTCTACGAACAAATACATCAAGAAAAGATAGACTACGAGAAAGCTAATAAAAAGAAAATAAAAATCTCACTAAAAAGGAATCTAATGAGTAGACCTAAACAAAAAAAATTTCAACCTAAACAATAACTATTCCCGGGCTGCGGCGCCAAAAACTTGATGCGTGGGAATTGCACCAGGCTTTACCTCTCAAGGGATCTCGAGAAGCTTACAACCCCCACCAGGCAGTGTACCTGATCGTTGTAGTATAGTATAGTGACAAGTACCGGGGGATTGATCATTCAACTCAGGAATGGTGTCGTTAGGATTGAAAATTAGTCTAACTAGGTCTAAAGGTGAAGGATGATTCTTTTTTTGTGTTTTTATATTTTATGAAAAGCAAGTAAAATTCTCGGGTATTGGAAGAAGGGGCGGAATTAGTTGTTAATCAACTAACCCAAAAGCTACTAATTAAACTAATAAACAAGAAAAGTAAACTAAGGTTCTACAAGGGATGTGAAGCATGTCTACCGATGATATGTTACTCCTTGCTAGCTATCCAATTCTACCTATTGAATTGTCACACCTTTTTTTAATTGACGAGTTGTATTCCTTAATACCAATCATGGGGTGGCGTACTTACTTCCCCAATTCTATAAGCTCCTACTTCACTCCTATGTCGAGCCGGCTAAGAAGCTCCTAACATGGGATCACTAGAATTCGCTCATGCATTAAATACAACCATAACAACCTAGTACACATCGGTTCATGTTTCTTAAGACGTTCAAGCATGTTACCCTATGGAAGTCTGCCAGTTTTCTTAAGCCTAACATCGAATATAATCAACCAAACAATAGACAATAGGAATCAAAAATTATAAGCTAAACCAATTAGATCTATCGAAGTGTCACGCCCTAATTGATGAAGATAGACACAAACATCAACAAGGAATCAATAAGATCTAATCAATTATATACAAATTTCACATAAACATAAGCAGACACAAGGTAAATTAACAAAACATAATCAAAGAAGGACAATCAACAATAATAATGAAAGACATAGTTGAGATAGAATCATCAAACCAATACATAATGTTTATGGAGTGATTGAAACCCTATAAGTTGCTGGAAAAACACCTACCTAAACCCAGGAATCGACCTTAGGGTTTAGGGCTTACAAAAAGTGAAGTTATGATGTTATATTTATAGGCTAATTTTCTGTCGGCCCATCTTGACGGCGTCAGCCCGTTACACATGACGGAGTCATGACCATTTTTTCACCAAATTGTAGATCACTTCGTCCTCTTCGCGTGGGCTTTTGAATTACCTAAATCCGAGTTCGTATGTAAAAGTTATGACCAAAACAATATCAGCTACTCCGCGCGCAAGTTTTGACAAGTTAACTCGTGACGGCCTTGGGTGACGCCGTCACGTTTCTTCTGGATCGTCACCACTTTTACTCTTGACGGCGTCATCAAAATGCTCTTGACGCCGCCAGGTACTGTTCCCAACAAGGAAAACTAAGACTTTGTCGTTTTCTTCACTTTTATGCTCCAAAAACGTCCAAAATGCTTCATTTTCCAGAATTCACTCCAAAAGTACCTAAAATCACAGAAGGAACGATTAAGGGGAATATTTGATCAAATAAATTCAATTCCGGGCTTAAATGACCCCCTAAAAACGGTTCATTTTTCACCTTATCAATAAGTCAACCAAAGTCCTTTGAAACTCACAAGTTGACATAATTAGTCCTTTAGTGAAAATTTTCAAAAGTTTACAAACTAGTCCCTGAACTTTGCAAAATTTTCAAAATTAGTCCCTAGGATTTAAAACTTTGGAAAAATTAATTATGGTCCTTGTACTAATGATCTTTGGCAAATATGGTACTTGGGTGAAAATTTTGGAGAATTTACATGTTTGGTCCCTGAGTTTCACAAGTTGGCAAAATGGGTCCCTGAATTTCAAAAATAGAAAATTATCAAAGGTGGTCCTTATACTATTCAAATATGGCAAGATTGGTCCCTTGAGGATACTTTGGAAAATTTACAATTCAGGCCCTATACTTTTCAGATTTACAACATTGGTCCTTGTGATAACTGTATAACCAAATGGACCTTTGTTTACTTGCTAGCCCATAACAAAACACAAACCAACATAACCATCCACACCCCTGATCCACTACAAAACCAGCCCATTCCCATCCAAGCCCAATGCACAAAGAATAAAACCCCACTCCGTTTTTATTACTCCCTGGTCAGACCAGTTGACCCTCCTTCCACCTCCCATCCACCTGCAACCTGCTCCAACTGTTAACCCCCCTCCTCCACCTTAGCCAAACCCATACCATGTTCCCCCTCCAAACACTAACCTCCAAACTACAATTATTGCCCTTGAAACCCTCCAAGTAACCTCCCAGTTGCAAACCAAGTTTTTCCCGCCAAAAAGTTTTGAAGGCCAGGATTGCTTATAACTCATCCAAGGGTTCTAAAGAGAAGTGGGAAAAGGTGTGGGACCCACACTGGTCAATATAAGTCAAGAAAAAGAAACAAAGGGGCAGTGAGTAGCTAATATTAGTAGTAGTATAGTTGTAGCTTGTCGTTAGTAGTGTAGATTAATTTCCAGTTGTATTTCTCAGTTTCAAAGAGTTGTAACCTGTTTTATTAATGTAATTTGAACTTTATTTAACTTTAATTCCCAGCTTTCTTTTATAAATTCAGACTTTGCAATTTTACTTAAACTTGTTATAGTTTGTTGTTCTTGTTCCATTAAGCTCAATTTAGCTCATTTTTAAGTTTTTAAAAGTTTACAAAGGTTGTTAATCAGTTTCATTTACAGTTTACTCAATAATCTAAAAAATACTTAAAAATAGCTAATAAATAAAAAATCAGTTCACAAGAAGATTGGTGCAAGGAGCAAAGTGAAATCTGGATGACTTTGGTTTAGATGCCTCTTGGGAGGCTATAGGTGGAAATTATAGTCCTTGGTACCTTATATTTTAGGAAGAGCACTTGTGAGTTTAATTTTGTATATTATTGCTTTTTACTGTACTACTGCTTAATCAGTATCTATTTTTGTGTTTCTTGGTTTGTATGGTGTATTTTAGTTGTTATACAACTTAAAATTTAATACTTGTTCACTAGAATACTACTTTGCTCTATATTTCATCTTTCACTGCCATATTAGCTTGCTCTTGATATGTGGTAATTTGCTGTTGTTCTTGTTATTTATATGCTTAAATTAGGTTAATATAACATAATATAGCTTTTTAGATGTATAGCATGGTCTAAAACAGTGTTCTCCTTTGAACAGCTCTTGATGATCATCTGTAAGGGAGTGTTTGGTTCAGTAGATTGCACTGTGATAAGGGTTGTTTGTGTTGTTGTTCTTATTTGATGTACATCATAAAAGGATCAAATATCTCAGTTAAACTCTAAAAGTGAGTACTCTTTTGTGGGAAAGTCAAAATCATGCTAAATACTTCTATTTAGTTCACTGTTAAATAATTTAAGTTCCATAACTTTCAAATCAGTTCATTAGTTGATTACTTAGCTTAATTTAGTCTTATCTTAGCCTAATACATCATATTCAGTCAGTAGATTAAGATCAAAAGTCATCAAAGTCAAACCAAGAGTTTTAATTCAAAAGTCAAAATTCACCCTTAGTAGAAAATCCCATTTTTTATGGGAATTATTTAGAATTTTGTGTTTAGATTCAAGGCTTGAAATTTTTAGGACTTGTAGTCTCCCAGCTAAACTTCAAAGTCCCATGGTTACTTTATTTTTGTAATTTTTTCTGTGCATCCCACAGCCCCCCAAACTGACCTGCAGGGGGAGGCACCTCCCCTGCACCACCACCTCAGCTTTTGCACCCTAATTCCAAGCCCTCCCCTGGTCTTACTAGTGGGCCCCAGCATTTGAATTTTGGCTTATTTGATAGCTCCCCAGATCAGCTTATTGGGTCAAAAGCTCTTTTTGACCCCCGAGCTTATTTGTGGGTCCCACACAGGGCTGCAAAGGCCCCATTTTGGCCTAAGTGGACTGTGGTGAGTTTGGGATTACTCATTGCTTATATTAGCTTAATTATTTTGCTTTTTCTGATTCACTTAGCTTATTTCAAGTTACCTCATATCTGTTTTAGCTTATTTCACTTCTGTGGCAGCTTATGGTTAGCTTTTTCAAAGATTCCAAGTCCTAATAAGCTTATAAGCAAATCTGCCAATCATTTAGCTTTTAACATTGCTTATTTTTAATATTTAGCCTAAGTTCCTTTTTTAAAGTTGTTTGTTTTTAGTATTTATATAGTTTTGCAAAAAGAAAATGCAAAAAGAAAATCCAAAAAGAAAATAGTTTTCTATTTAATATTATTTATCTATTTAATTTTCCTTTTTAGATATTTATTAAGTACTTGGCATTTTTATATTTTTCTTAATTTTATTTTACATTAGAGTATTTTTAGTAATTTTTCCAGAATTTTATAATATAATTTAGTATTTATTAGATTTAATATTAGTTTTATTAATTATTAATTAATATTTAAGTATTAAATAGCATAATTAGTTTTTATTACGCAAACCCTAATTTTTATATTTTTCCTAGCTTTTATAAGTTATAAAATAATTTTAGGAATTTTTCTAGATTTTTTACTGTTCATCTTCTAATTTTTAGAATTTAATTAGTTTAACTAGTAATTAATTAATATTTAGTTTAATAATTAGGTAAATAGTTTAAAAACATATAAAACAAACTTTTTATAATTTTTTAGGATTCCTGTGATGGTTAATTAGTTTTATAAAAAATTTCATAATTATCTAAGTCATTTAAGTATTATTATTAATTTAAAATTAGTTAATTAGTTAAATTAAATTTAATTAGTAATTAATTAATATAAAATCCACAAAAAGAAAAAAAGATATATTTTTAATTTTAAAAGCTGTTTTTAGTTATTTTATAATTTTAGAAATTTAATTTTCATTTTTCTAGTATTAAATAATATTATATTATATTTAAGTTATTTAAATATTAATAATTAGTATTAAATAGTATTTAATTAATATTAAATAAGTAATTAGTGTAAAAACTCATTTTCTTTTTCTAATTTTTTTTTCATCCTTAGGTTTGTAAAAAAGTCATTTTCACCCCCTGAGGGTTTTCAGATTTCAGTTTTCACTTTTTATTTTGTACATTTACGTTATTTTAAATGTAAACGTACGCGTTTTTAGATATTAAACGTTTTTAAGTATCTAACTTTCACGTAACCATTCAAATAGCTTATTTAAGCTATTTTCTTGTATAAATCGGTAGTTTAATCAATCACAAACCCCTTTCTGTCCAAATTCACCTGATCACAAATCCGTTTGATTACCATCACACCTCGTCGGGACATAACGACCCGGGGAAACCCCTATACTTCCACGGAGATTGACTCTAGGCAGTTTGACTTTGTTGACCTTTCACCTGGTCAATTTAGTTGACCGTTTAGAGCCAATCACTAAGTTATCACATTTGCCATGAAGTCCCCAAAATCATGAACCGTTAATTAAGTTGTAAGCACTAACATTGTGAATATATCTATTGGGTTGACACTCCCGTCCGGGTAAGTAGCACTTACTTGACTTGAGGTACCGATCAAACGAACACATTTCATTTGGAGAGTACTGGGTGTTTGGCAAGACACCTACAAGGGCATACATATATACATACTGAATACGCTAAGGCTTCGGGGTCATGAGCTTAGTGCAATAGTAATAATTTTTGTGATATTGTATTTGTTATAATATTTACACATGGAAATCTTGTGGTCCACATTTACATTTACTAAAACATATGAACTCGCCAACTTTATGATGACATTTTTAGCATGTATTTTTCAGGTGTTTGATTTCACTAGCTTGGTCTGCATAGGAATGGCATTGAGTCGCATTTTGGGATTTCATTTTGATGAATATCTGTTGCATTACTTGATGTTCGATTACAAAGCAAAAACTCCATTTTATCATGTGAAACACTTAGCCTATGTTTGTAAAGCAATATTTCAATGAATCGAACATGTACTTTTAAATGACTCATGTAGAGGTCATCTATATATCTTGCGTCTTTGTGCTGTGAACGTTATACCCCGGTTACCTTACTGATGCGACATTTTGGAGGTGTGACAAGTATGAGTTGGTGAAAAGGCAATGAAAAGTTGACAACATTGTTCACTAAAGTAAGGTTGTTGTGTTTCTAAGAATAGAAATATTTAATGGAAAATGTAGTTATCCATTAAATGCTTGACACGTCTCCACAACCCTCACGTGACATCCTCGTTTGTCTCTTATATGAGAGAATATTGGTAGAAGTAAATGCTACATCTTTCATATTAATTGTATCATTTACCTTGATCCAATCAGCGATCTTAGAGTTCATTAGCAAACTCTAACTTTTGTTTAAGTTTGCTTATTCAAAGAACTTAACACATTATCATTCAATTAAGTGTTTATATGTAAAACACTTTGTAACTCTTTGATTTATTATAAAAAGAATTACACAATTGAAAATTTTGTCTATATAAACAAGTCATAGAATAGGAAACAACACTAATAAACATATAAGCTCATCATATAAGCTTAGCAAACACATATTGAATTTATGATACTAATTATCAAATAGTAACAACTAAAGATAATAGGAATCAACTATCATAAGGAAAATGAAACAATTACTTTTGGTTCACATCCAACATTAGATCTTACATATCTTCGTGAAACGAACGTCTCATATGTGTACTATTGTTTTAGTTAGTGACTTCTTTTGAAAAATACAATGTATGTTTTAGAATAGCCACATCAATATGAATAAAGTAAAGCAATACATCTAGCACTGAAGAGTCAAATATATATATTAAAGATTAAAGCTTGGTTTCGGTCCAATATGGAGATCATGGATTGACTCGTTCCAAACTAACCAGTCAATCAGGTGAGGTCAACAGGTCAAACCTGAGAGAAAGTGCAAAATATATAATCCGTGGAAGTACAGGGAAATCCCCGGGTCGTTAAGTCCCAACGAAATTGAAATTGTGCTTTTGGAAACGTTTAAGAGATATAGTGATAGGGAATAGTAATAGATAATGATTTGGATTAATTTACACTACTGATTGCTTGATATTAAGATAATGAAACAGTATTAACAATTACAGAATTATAGATATAATTAAACGTAAGCAAATTAAAAATCAGAAACGTTTACAGACAGAAGAAAAGGTGAGTTTTGAACAATTTACAACTATAGGGGGTGAAAATAAAAGTTTTACAAACTTAATATTAAAAGAAAATTAAATTAAAAAGAAAATTATTTTATTATTTAATATTAATTAAAAACTAATTTAAATTATTTAATATTTAAGAAAAACTAATTTATAACTAATTTAAATTTCAGAAAAATACTAAAATGACTTACAAAAATATGAAATTTTTTATAAAACTAATTAACCATCACAGGAATCCTAAAAAATTATAAAAATTATTTTTAAACTAATTTATTAATTATTTACTTGTTTATTAATTAAAAGCTAATTAAACTAAATTAATTAAGAAAAATAGCAAATTAACAGTGACAATTATGAAACTATTTTCTAAGAATACTTTATAATATATAAAACCTAGGAAAAATATAAAAAGATACTAATGTTTAATAAAAATTAATAAAACTATTTAATTAACTAATATTACTTAATTATTATTTAAATTAATATTAATTATAATAAATACTAAATGAAAAGATAAAAATCTGAGAAAATTACTAAAAATACTACAAGTGAACAGGAACTCAACAAAGTTATAAAATTAGAAATTGATTTTTGAAAAAGCTGCAAAATAAGTCAAATGACTTAAATAGAAGCTATCACTGTTTTTAATTTTGGTTTTTCTTTGTGTTTCTTTTTGGAAACTGATTATACACTAAAAATAAGCGAATTTTACAAAAACAAACTTTTTAGAACTTAAAAATAAGCTGTGTGCAATCTTATGTTGTTGACTGTTTGATATTTATGAGATTTGATGATGCACAAGCTAATAATAAGCTATACAATGAAACCAGAGGTACAATTAAGCTACTACCAAATGCAATGCACACAAAATAAGCCAAAAGAACTGGAAAAGCACACTGAATAAGCAAAGGAAACAAATAAGCAATTCCAAATCCACACAGACCAAACAGGTTTAATGGGGGCTAATGCAGGCATCTATGGGGCCCTCAAATAAGCTCAGGGGGTCCAAAAGGGCTTTTGAACCAATAAGCCAACCTAGGGAGCTTTCAAATAAGCCAAAAACCAAAGCCCAAGTCCCACAAATAAGCTCACAAGAAGCTTGTGAAAAAGCTTGCAAACACTGATCACTTAGTGTATGCAATAAGGTGTGGGTGACTTGGAAGGCACAATAAGCTATGGGCAAGAGGTCTAGAGGCCACAATAAGCACTGGAATAACAAGAATAGCTAGTGAGCTTTCCAAAAAGCTAGAAATGGAGGTCTGGGGCCCACATGTGAAGTCAGGGTGAGCCCATGAAGGTTGGGTGAAAACCCGGATACAGGGTAGTACTTTGCCCTGCAGGCCAAATTAAGCTGTCTAAAAAGCCCTTAAGAAAAATCCTAAAATTAAGCTAATGATGGATTTATAAAGCTAAGCTGGGGGACATTAACTTGTAAAAATTTCAAAGCCTAATCTTAAACATAAAAATCATGAAAAATCCTAGTACTTTTGGAATTCTGCCAAACTATGTAAATTTTGACTTTTTATGGAACTTAATCTAGTTGACTTATATGGATTTAAATCTGATCCTAATAACTGAAATGGTGAAAATAAGCTATATTAAGACTGAAACAAGCTACTCCAAAAACTTATGAATGGAAATGATGAGATTACAAACCCTAAAATCTAACAGTGGACTGCATATGAATCTAAAACCTTGATTTTGACTTTTTACTGATGAAGACCTGGATTTTAAGGTTTGACTAACCTATATTGGCCTATTGTAGTCTGCTCAAGCCAAAACAACAACAATACCACCAAGAACAGTACTAATCCAAACACTCCTTTATGAAAGTGATATTTTGATTTTTAAAGAAATAAAAGGATTTAGACCATGCAACTGACACACAAGGTTACAATATGATATAACAAGCTTAAATGAACACATGAACATCAACAATGATAGTAACCACTCATGAATAGCCAATATGCAACATTGGCAGTTAAAATATAGAAAGTAAGCACAATGGGAAGTATTGAACAAGCTGTTAGTGCAAATATTACAATATTTATCTACACAGTCTCGTTTGTTTTGTTTGATGACAAACATATAACTTGATACATAACGTAAAATGTGCAAGTTACTTGTAATCTTATTTTGTCTCAACATACATTCAACACCTCTCAACGGCTCGAGTCCTCGTATGCTACAACACAGGTTCGTACATGTTTGTTATGTGGCATTATGATCAAACCCCTTGACCAACCATTTAGAATGAGTAAAATACTTTGAGGGTCTTTAAGTATTTTAGGTGTTAAAATACACTTTAGGTGTTAAATAGAATAAGTGCCACATTAGGTGTCTAGATAATATTAGTAAGGTTCCAATATATAAAAATGTGTCTTATAACAACATAAGTACATAAAACATTTTTAGTAACTTGCTAAATATTATATAGCTAGCTAATATATTTTTCATATACAAGTAACTTACCTTTTTAAGTTAGTATATACATTTGTCTAAATGTATTTTTCATAATATGGAAAACACTCTTTTATTACCTCATGAATAGTGTCTTCTAGAATGTATATCTTTCCAAATGATCTTGTAAGAAATGTCATAGATTTTGTAAGAGAATGTTGTAGTTGACATTAGAAGATCTTGATGTGACTAAAGATAAATATAGTAAGATATTTAGAACATGGTTTTGGAACATGGTTTGGAAAAACCTCTTTACTTGTTTCCTATAAATAGTAGCTCATGGTTTTTCAAACAACTTGATGAAACTAGAAAAAGAAAAACACACACTTCTCTACACTTTGCATAGATCTTAGATCAATAGAAAACCATGTAGAAAACACAATCAATCACCCTCATTATCATGATCATAATGCTTCTAACATTCATCTTTGTTGTAAGCATATCATACATCTTGATCCACCAAAGAAGCTTGGAGATCTTGCCATCGTCATCCACCACATGCATACATATATGAAGATCCATCACAACAAGATTGGAGAACTTGTGATCTTCATTCATTGAAGGCTTTCTATCAATGGAAGTTCTTTTAGATTAGTTATTCATATCTATTAGACATATATGTCTTGGATCATCATTGTACTCTTTATTATAGATTAGATGGTTTATGTGTTTGTGCCATAAAACACAAGGTTTCTATGGTTGGGCCACAAAACATAGCGGGAGTTGTTATACCCTTGTAAAAGAACAAGCGGGAGTGGTTGTACCCTTGGAAAAGAAGTCGACGTCTAGCTTAGTGTCAAAAATATTGTATAGGCGACGATAGGAGTGGTTGTACCTTGTAAAAGAACCCGGTATGTAGCTTTGTACCGGAAAAAGTGTAAGCGAAGATTGTAAGGTTTTCTCTGCCAAGAAGGGAGCTTGTTGATCTAGTGAAGTAACTCTCGAGTTGGGTACTCAGGGAGTGGAGTATGGAGGAAAGGAGGTCTGTGACCGAACCACTATAAATCCTCGTGTTCGGTTTGCTCTTTCCTTTTACTTTTATACTTGCACTATATTATTGTTTGTGTTGTGTTGTGACTTGATGTTTATGCTTGTGTGACAACTTGGTATATCATATGCTTTATATTAGTCATAAGACTATTATTAGTATTTCTCATATTACAATAAGCTTGATCGGAAATTTGTCATATGGATGTTTTTAGAAAAGAAAAACAAACCAGACTAATAATGGCATAACTTAACACAATGGTTTATACTATATTTGATGCAACAAGTTTAAAGATTTTTAAACGGAAACGTATTCAACCCCCCCCCCCCTCTACGATTTTACAATTGGCATCAGAGCTTCGTAGCTCTTATTTTCAAAACAAATGGTTTTTAAAATAGAGCACCATCCATGTATCAAATTACCGTTGAAGCCAAATATAATATGAAAAATGTTTCGCTAAGTATACTTAGAAATTTTGTGGTTAAATATTACTTTGTATACAAGCTTGTAGGTTTCCTTGAAAGATAAATGATTAGATAAGTTACATCAGTATAAATGAAGTAAAATAAGTGTACTATATGTTTGTTATCAAATCTAGTAAGTCATACATGTTTTCTTTATGTTAAAAAATGAGTTTTGGTAAATCTGTCATAGATGCCAAGGAACCAAACGATATAAAGGGCGGAACCCTTTATTTGGTTCCTTGAAATCCGTCGGTACAGTAAACAGTTTTTGTCCAACTTCAAAAATTCATAACTAATTAATCGTAAGTCCGTAGGAGTCGCGCCACCTATTATTTTAAAGGTAATTGAGTCTACTTTCTATTAAAAACAATGTTATGGCCTAAATCTAATCTGAAGTCAAATGAATAAACCAAATACTATAGTGTGTCCAAAATATTAAGTTTCATTTTGACGTAGAAACTCAAACTTTTGAGTTAGGCAATTTTAGTTAGTATCCTTCGAACATTAATATGATTTCTTTTGAAACTAAAGAATTTGGTAATATTTATATATGTAAAGGAAACTAATCAAGCTTGGTATACATCGTCATGTTTAAACACAAAGTGACGATAAGTATCTTTGTTTTATGCCATGCTATGTGACTACTTGTTTTGGTTGTTTTGCATACATGTTGTTTACTTGTTGTAAGTTGTAATTGCATTTGTTTATTTGTGATTTATAAGTATCGTTCTATAAGATAGAAACTCATCTTTGATTAATCATGTAAACTAACCATGTCATGTTTGGACGATAACACTTTGGTGTTATCAATTTTTCGTGTGTGGCTTAATTTCCATTTATGGTAAGTTCGTAATTCTCGACTTGATTTATATGCTAACATGTGTTAGAATATGTGTTCTTGGTTTTAATCTATCACATCTAATTAGGTGCATATGTTTCAAGTATTATTAGGATGTTTTAACGGGTGTCAGAAGTCGATAATTGTCCCTTGTAAGGAGTGTTTGGCACAAGGGTGCATTTGAACTATTTGGTCGTTGAAACAATGTTATTTTATGTTATTAAGATGTTGTAGGATGATACTATGTCTCTGGATTATGTGTGTACTAACAATATTTGCAGGGGATAACTTTTTAGTACTTTACCATTTTCCATTTTTGGCTAATAATATGAAAGCTAGGATCGCTCTTGTAAACTCTATCGGTAAGCATGTTTCTACCTTCAATTTTTGTATCCTATAACTACAAATAATTGATTACTTAAGTTTTAAGAAAAATTTGGAAAATCGGAAAATGTCTCGCCCTCGAAAAAAGTACTCTGTCTCAATTTTGAGCCTCCACGAAAACGGCGGAACCCAATGTTTGGTTCCGTCCGTTCAGAAACTTGGTTCCGCCAAGTTTTTCCAGCGGAGACGGCGGAACCCAAAACTTGGTTCCGCCCGTGTTGTCGTTTGGTTCCTTCAGTCATACAGCAAAATTCCATCTTTGAATTTTTTGATTTTTTCTAGTAATCCTTAAGTTCCAAACTTGCTTCCTACATGCTAGTTAGTATTTATCAGTAATTCTAGAGCTTTCTTAGCACAATTTAAACAATAGGATCATCATTCCCGCCAAAATTTCAAATTTGCCTAAACTAACCCAAGGAACCTTTCTGATACAAGGAAGGAACCCTTCCTTTGGTTCCTCCAAATCCGTGGAACAACCTGACAACATGTATCCTTCATGATCACATAGCATTTACTTCTCCACTTAGTCTTTCACTCCACCCAACTCTATTGGATTGACTTAAAATGATTTGTACTCTTCCAAATGATTAGGGACCTCCAAATTTGTATGAAACAACATCTAATCCAAACACTACTTTTCATAACATGTTCTTCCTATAAATTGACCAACATTCATACTTCCAACTCACACCATCACCATCACCTCTCTTATTCTTATAATTCCAGCTAACCAAAGTCTTGAAATGACTTAATCCAACACCTCATCCGAATCATCTAGACCTATTAGGAAAACCGCTAGGATTAGTGTAAAACCATGTTGCTTTAACAAAACCATTCAACTAAGCTCATCATCATCAAGTGATTCATCACTCAACATTTCCTCACCCATCAAAGATACGAACATCCTCAACCTTGTTACTCCAATACCATCTCCAAAATCTTGCAATGCCAACGCACCAAATCATTCACTTTAGTGAGAAACATTTTCCTCAGTATTCATTAAGCATATTAGGATCATTTTTACTTATTATAACCAATTGGAAACCACTTCCTGTCAAAAACTCAATTTAAACAAAACTCACCCAAGGAACCCTTTATTTGGTTCCTTGCCATCCGTGGGTCCCTAACCACAAATGTTTTGTAGTCATTACCCACGGTTACTACATTCTTCCATCCTTAACTCATCCTTCATCCATTAGCTTCACTTATTTGGTGACTTGAAAACTTCCTAACTAATCCGTACTTGTTACTTACATAGATTACATATAATATCAAAATCACAAGTCTAACTTGTGACTATAGATATTGTCTTGTATCTATATATGTTACCTCTCTTGGTTAACATGAAAGTAATGTGTCATCCTTCAAGACGATAAGGATTTACATCAAGTCATAACTTACACTTAAGTTATAGATGTATTATCAAGTCTTGCTATCCTTTAGTACTATCTAATCTAAACAAAGTAGGATTGACAAATTAAGTATTTCTTCCGAAATATTCAAGTAAATATGACTTACGATTGTAGTCATTAAAAGTCACATCCGAAAGAATCTACACCCAAGTATTTTAACAACATATGTTAAAACACTTATCCTAACACTCTCTCAATCAATAGGGATAAAACAAATGACAATAGGTCTTCATCATTGAACATTGAGTACTAAAGTTCACTTGTTCGTTCACCATCATCTCATTCACTTCTATGATATATCTCAGCCCCTAAGTTTCACAAACATAACCAAAACCTCAAGAACTTCACTCACGAGTTATGGACCACAAGGCTTAGTATCTATCCGTTTTACTTTCGACATCTATGAAACTTAAGTACTTCCGTAGCACAACAAACCTCTACATTACCACATCTTTATTAAGACACATTAAAAGACCTACCACCTCAATCAACCAATCCACCATTCTTATCATCGTTTGAATTCATTGAGTGCATTGCTCAAAAAAGCCCTTTGTCCAAACACTCAACCATACCTTACCACGTATAGGATTAGAACCTTTACCATCAAATGAGCATGAAGCTCACATTAAGTTATACTAGGTTTAAGTAGTACAACTTTCACAAGTTAGCAAAGTATTGGTAATACTTTTAACTTTTGCATAAGTCTCATTAAACTTCAAATCAACATTTCAACAACATATGTTAAAATGTAATCTCAAAGCCATCCTCATATACCCCAAGCAACAATGACTCTTGAGGAGTATACATAAGAAACTCGAGTTAATTACTCTTGTCATCATCTAGTATAATCTTGAGACCAAGTATATTTAGATAGCACTATCTGATTCAAACACTTTGGCTTCATATCTTCATTTAGGAAAACATGATGTTTTGGAAGACATTATGCCTAAGAAATCATGCGTTAAGTTTTCATCCTGTTAAAAGGATATTGTATATCCTATGCATCATTCTCTCCTTGAAACATGAACGAATGTGTTACATGAGATTTCATTACACCTCATCGGGTTAATGATCCTAAATAAACATCTGCAAGTTCTATGAACTAGAGCTTCCCCATCATCTTGTCATACTTGTCTTCATAAGCATGATGACTTTATTCCACAAGATAATCTTACGTATTAAAAGACACTATATGCATCTATTTCTTTCAAGCATTCATCATAACCAAACCTTGCTCATAACCTAGTTCAAACCCTATCTCTAGAGCATACACAAGATCTATTGAAGTTGGTAACTTCACTTAGATTCCTGTTCCAAAGAGCTTTCTTGAGAACGTTCTTATCATATTTCATTATCACACATCTCTTGGTCTTGGATGACCAAATCACTTGCGTAACACATGCTTAAAGATGTCACCTTTTAGATCATTCAACCGTAGATTCCAAAAACAAAGATTAAAATCTCTTGCATCACACAAACATGTGTCTATTACATGTTATTTGTTTGATAATGATTGGACATCTTAACATAACCATGATAACTATCTAATTGATTCATGTGTAAACCTTGGTTATTTATTTATGATGCCTGCATGCTTATATTTTTTGTGTTACTATATATTAACACGATTTATATGATATTTTCATTCTTTATGTATATGATGTCTTGCATGATTAACGTGTTACTTGTTAACTCATCGTATGTCATTTTGAGACATTATGTCTTTATATGATATTTATATATTTGAATGGTTGTGTCTTTTTCTGTCATTCATTAGATCCATGCTTAGGATGGTCTATATAATACATGCTCTAAAATGTTATCATTTAAACATGGGCTGCATAAATTTTTCATCTTGTTTCTTTGTCACACTATGTGTTCACTACATGTGCACATATAATTTGTCAAAGTACTTTTGGTATGATAAACATTTAGAAGTCGTTTTATCATACGAATTATTTACATAGATTAAAATTTTTTTTTGACACATAGTTGTTAAATTTCCATATAAAACATGACATCTTCATCACCTTAGTTTTATTAAATATAGTTGAGTCTCATTAAATCATGTATTAATCATCTTGTCTTAGAAATATTATTCAAACAAGAAGTAGATTTGAGTTTCTCTTTAGTTTATTAAGAATCACTTGCATTACACATATATGTGTCGATTAAATGTTATTTGTTTGATATAATTGGGTATCTTGACATAATAACTATTTGATTGATTAATATGTAAACCTTGGAAAGGTTTTGTCTGCATGCTTATTTGTTTCATGCAACTAAATGTTAGCATGATTTGTATGATACTTTGCAAGATTAACATGTTGCTTGTTAACTTATGATATGCAATTTTGATACATGATTCTTTTGTATCTATATTTTACACTTATTAAATATGTACGTAGGATATTTTAATGATGCATGCTCCAAAATGTTATCTTTTAAACACAGTTTACATGAATATTTTGTTCTAGCTTTTATATGCTCATCTCGCATAACTGTAATCCCTACATGTGCATATAGTTTTATAAGGATTGAGGATAACAATACTCTAATCCTTTCCACCTCCTTTGAGAAAACCACATGCCTTGTCATGCGATTATCTCGCATTGATAAAGAAGAGCTACATGACTTCAAGGATAAAGTTCTTTGTATGCTAACCAACATCCGCAAAAACATTACTAAGCTCATAACTAATAGGATTGAGTCTTAGAGATTTGAAATTTGTGTTTGGATATCTTTCAATCAACCTCTTTCTAATTCGCATTATTGCTTTCGCTTTCCAAAAATCACTCCATCACTATTTAGCCTTAACAATACAACCTCCCAAACACTTCATCATCATTCTTTATACGATGCATTACATAATATGTTGGATGTCCACTAATTAAGGCGGAGAGAAATTCATTCACATATTTGTATTTTGTCAAAATGTATTTAAAGAACATCTACTCATGTTTCCTGCACCCTAAAATACCAACACATAGGTACACACCATTTAGTTAAAATTGGTTCACAAAACCACAAGTGTTTCAAGCCCTTTTAACCTAACATCACTAGTTTGTACCAATATCTCATCATATGTTTGACAAAGTTCTCCATCTCCACAACCAAAAACTAATGGAGTCTAGGATCTTTATTAAACTAGGATTTCACAACTTCATTTTCTAGAACATCATCGTAGGATCACATCCTTTCGTACTCAACACATATCATGCACGTCATTGTCAGTGCAAACGATATATTAATCAAAACTGTCATTCCCAACACTTTCTCAACACATCGGTTTAACCAACACTCTCCCATCTCATAATGTCATTCTCATCCTCATATAGGTTCTTAGTATTCTTTATTCATTTCTTATGAAATGTTTGTTCCTAGGTGCTTATTGTCTTCACTTCTTTTTGAATCATTTCAAGCATAAATTATGGCATGATACATCATCTTTGGTAGATGATAATGTCACTAAAGGTCATGTAGAACTAAAAAATGTTAGTACTCTTTCATCCATTTTCTTTCGATATAGGTCATTATTTCTAAACGTGTTTCGTTTTCATTAGCATCAATCCTAATCGATCAAATCCTAACCCGTAGCCGTCATTAAATATCAATGTCCATTCACATTTTCCTTTTTCTCTTAACATTACGTAAGTCGTATTCCTTTATCCCTTTAAGTTGTGAATTTTAGATTGCATAAGTCCATACGTTCAATCTTTATTCGTTATAGCATTTGCTATACATACGAGTTTCTAATTCTTTAAATAGTTGTCTACGTTATCACCACCACCTTCCATCATCACTTTCACTAATCATCACAACCATGAATTAGCAAAAATTTGCTTTTATCAACCCTTCGTCTATCGAGTTATCATCACATGAATCCTTTTAGTAAACCAACACCAACACTAGCACCACTCACTCTAACTCTCAATATTCCAACCTCACTTTATATCTTCCTTTGAGGCACTATCTTGTAGGATTTTATCATATTATATTCACATTTTTCTTTTATTGTATTTCTTATTAGAAGAATACACCTTAGTTTTCTTATTTTTCTTTAAAATAAAATATATTGCACTAATCTTTTCATTGTAGGTTCATCATATATACTTCTTCGTATATAGCAAACTCATCTAGGGATGTTGTTTGCATCAATTATTTTCTTATTTTAGATGCTTCTTTGCACCTTCGAACAAGGAGGAAGCTTCATCAAGCACTCTTATTGCTTCGTCTATACACTTGGTTGTATATGACATACGTGTCTACTAACAAAGCTTCTAGTATACTAATATTTGTTTTGTAGGTTCATATTGACGCCCTAAAGCAAGGGGAGCTTCCGTCAAGCATTTTTAGAATGCATCATACATACGCATTGTTATATAACATATACTCATTATAGGACAATTATTGTCTTACACTAACCTTTATTTTGTAGGATTCTTCATCCTTGCATCATATACATTGGTACCCTAGCAACGGGGAGTATTGATCAAAGGGGAGATAATCATGAACTAACCTTTATTCTTGTGTAGCTTTCTTATTTCTTGTATCTTTTACGTTGGAACCCTAGCAACGGGGAGTATTGATCAAGGGGGAGCTACAATATAGGGGAAGCATGCACGCATTCATTTTTACGCTCATTCTTTGACACACTTATGTGTTTCGACAAAAAAGGAAGGAGATAAGTCAACATAGTCCAACATTCATTTCATTCATCATGCATTTTTTGTATAATTTTTATGTTGCACAACACTAACCTTGATGTAGGTTAAGGAACTTAATTTGATCCATGGACGCAACAACCTTATGAAATTGGAGTTGAAGACTAAACTTCACTAGGGATGATGCAAGCTCGCCATTTTGGGGAGATATGAAGTTAACTCCAAGGACACACCCTTTTTGTTTCGACGAAAGGGGGAGAAGAATGTAAACGGAGAAGGAAATGTAGAAGGTGTAAAGGATACAAGTAAGTAATACGGACACAAGTAACTTTTTACATTTTACTATCTATCACGTTTACATATTTTGTCATCATCAAAAAGGGGGAGATTGTTAGTGCAAATATTACGATATTTAATCTACACAGTCTCGTTTGTTTTGTTTGATGACAAACATATAACTTGATACATAACGTAAAATGTACAAGTTACTTGTAATCTTATTTTGTCTCAACATACATTCAACACCTCTCAACGGCTCGAGTCCTCGTATGCTACAACACAGGTTCGTACATGTTTGTTATGTGGCATTATGATCAAACCCCTTGACCAACAATTTAGAATGAGTAAAATACTTTGAGGGTCTTTAATTATTTTAGGTGTCAAAATACACTTTAGGTGTTAAATAGAATAAGTGCCACATTAGGTGTCTAGATAATATTAGTAAGTTTCCAATATATAAAAATATGTCTTATAACAACATAAGTACATAAAACATTTTTAGTAACTTACTAAATATTATATAGCTAGCTAATATATTTTTCATATACAAGTAACTTACCTTTTTAAGTTAGTATATACATTTGTCTAAATGTATTTTTCATAATATGGAAAACACTCTTTTATTACCTCATGAATAGTATCTTCTAGAATGTATATCTTTCCAAATGATCTTGTAAGAAATGTCATAGATTTTGTAAGAGAATGTTGTAGTTGACATTAGAAGATCTTGATGTGACTAGAGATAAATATAGTAAGATATTTAGAACATGGTTTGGAAAAACCTCTTTACTTGTTTCCTATAAATAGTAGCTCATGGTTTTTCAAACAACTTGATGAAACTAGAAAAAGAAAAACACACACTTCTCTACACTTTGCATAGATCTTAGATCAATAGAAAACCATGTAGAAAACACAATCAATCACCCTCATTATCATGATCATAATGCTTCTAACATTCATCTTTGTTGTAAGCATATCATACATCTTGATCCACCAAAGAAACTTGGAGATCTTGCCATCATCATCCACCACATGCATGCATATATGAAGATCCATCACAACAAGATTGGAGAACTTGTGATCTTCATTCATTGAAGGCTTTCTATCAATGGAAGTTCTTTTAGATTAGTTATTCATATCTATTAGACATATATGTCTTGGATCATCATTGTACTCTTTATTATAGATTAGATGGTTTATGTGTTTGTGCCATAAAACACAAGGTTTCTATATTGGACCACAAAACATAGCGGGAGTTGTTGTACCCTTGTAAAAGAACTAGCGGGAGTAGTTGTACCCTTGGAAAAGAACTCGACATCTAGCTTAGTGTCGGAAATATTGTATAGGCGACGATTGGAGTGGTTGTACCTTGTAAAAGAACCCGGTATGTAGCTTTGTACAGGAAAAAGTGTAAGCGACAATTGTAAGGTTTTCTCCACCAAGAAGGGAGCTTGTTGATCTAGTGAAGTAACTCTCGAGTTGGGTACTCGGGGAGTGGAGTAGGGCGGAAAGGAGATCCGTGACCGAACCACTATAAATCATCATGTTCGGTTTGCTCTTTCCTTTTACTTTTATACTTGCACTATATTATTGTTTGTGTTGTGACTTGATGTTTATGCTTGTGTGACAACTTGGTATATCATATGCTTTATATTAGTAATAAGACTACTATAAGAATTTCTCATATTACAACAAGCTTGATCGGAAATTTGTCATATGGATGTTTTTAGAAAAGAAAAACAAACTGGACTAATAATGGCATAACTTAACACAATGGTTTATACTATATTTGATACAAAAAGTTTAAAGATTTTTAAACGGAAACGTATTCACCCCCCCCCCTACGATTTCACACAAGCAAACAATATTAAGCACTGATATGACTGAAGTACACTAACTAGGCACAAAAAGCACATAAATAAGCAACAATAAGCCCTGCTAGAGTAAAAGGCTAAAATTTGAGAAATGGCTTACAAAATGCCTCCAAGCATGAAACTGAGAATCATGGACCCAAATCACTTCCTAAAGCCTCCCATGAGGCAACTAACCCAAGACCATCCATTATTTGTCCTGCTCCATGCCTTCTTCATTATCCACAATGATTTTTGAATTATGGACTATTAATGGTATTTTTATGAATTTTTGATTTTTTAAACAAACTTGATTTAAATGAATGCAGGAGCTTACAAAAGCATATCAGAGACTTAAATAAGCTTATAGGATCTTTAAACAACAGTTTGTCACAATATTAGAACTAAATGAGATTTTAAGTTAAAAATGCTAAAAACTGAATCAAACTGAGAAAGCTGAAATTGGTTATTGAAATGAGTTCAGATTACAATGAAACATTAAAATTACAACTATGACATTAATTAGAACACTAGGATTTAGAGAATTTACTAATACGACATCCTAATCTACACCACAACAACTACTCTTCTTCTCTGCTTCTCCTTGTATTTGTAGTGACCCTTTAGGGTTCCACTGACTCCCTGCAGATTTCCCATCACTTTTGTGGACCATTGGATCATTTGGGATCATCTTGACCCTTAAATTAATTTTGGCGGGAAAACTTGGTTCAGTCAATTGGGTCTGTGATTGCGTGGGGTGGAGGGAGAAGCATTAAATGCCCTTGGGATGTGGTATATGGAAGAGATAAGGGAGGTTGTGGTGCAGGGTAGCAGGGCAAGTGGTGATGGTGGGGGTGGTATTGTTGCAGTGGTATTGGAGGGAAAGGGGTGAAGGGGTGAGTTGTATTTGACCGGGGTTTGACCCTGGTATTATTAAAACGTGGGATTGGGTTTAGGCTTAGGGTGTGAGCTTGGATATTGCATTTGGGTGGATCAGGGGTTATGGTTGTGTTTGTATTTGGTTTTGTATTTTGGGTTAAGATAATAAGGTCCGTTTGGTTTAATAAATTCACAAGGACCATATTTGCAAAAAGTTGAAAAGTGAGGGGATGTTTTTGCCAACATTCCACATTTATCATAAGGGTTGATCTTGCCATATGTAAATAATCCAAGGACCATAAATGATAATTTTCCAAAGTTGAAATTCCCAGGGACTAGTTATGCCAACAATGAAACTGCCGGGACCAAACTTGTAAACTTCTCAAAATTTTCACCCATGGACTAAACTTGTGAACACTAAGGACCATAATTGACTTTTTATTCCAAAATCCATGTTCAGGGGCCATTTCTGCCAATTTCCAAACTTGAGGGACTGAAGCCGACAACTTTGCAAACTCGTACTCGTTTTTGTCCTTTTTGGCCTGATTAATGCCAATTTCTGAAATATCCGTTCCTGCACGATCACAAACACAGAATCACAATATCTTTGGCAATTATGGTTAGTTTGTGTCTGTTTTGGTCTTAATATGGATAGAAAAAGGTGTGTGAATAAGCACACACCTAAATTCCCCAGACTAAGGTATTGCGTGTCCTCACGCAACGGGATCATTTCACGCCCCCTGAGATAAATAACTTTCATAACTCTTTCTACTGACATTGAAGAAGTAGCAAAATGTTCAAAAGAGAGTACAAAATCATTTATTTCAGAGAATGCTCCGTTTTTCAGCTTTATTTCCTACACTAATATTTACGTACTTTTTACACTTGTTGGGTGACAGGATGTTTTGACTTTCATCATTTTGGAATAACGTTTAGGGTCACAAAGTAGAAAACACAAAAGTGTTCATACGGATAGAATTCATCGTTCCTGATTCACCAGTTCCCATGTTAAAAGTAAAAACGAAGTCATAGCTTGAATACAAGGTAGATGCTAACACTACTCATGGAAGTTACTTGTGTAAAACTTCTGGCTCCCATTTTTCTATTTTCCTCTATTTATTTTATTTTTGGTGAGAGATGAATTTCTTCATATTTTCTCGTTTCGATAATGTTTAGTCCGATAAAGATACGATATTAAGACGCTAAGTAGTTTTGTATCTTTTCTTGAGAATCAATGATTTTAAAAATGAGGTCCATATCAAAGAGTTGGGATTCGGGTAGACTCATAGACATTAGTTGAGGAGAAATACACGTGCATCTCATGTGTCTGGCCTAGGACCCTGCACATGCACCTCACGCGCCATCAACTTTTTTTCTAACACTTAAGCATACAACTCACTTTTATTCATAACACATATTTTCTTTTTTTTTTGAACCATGGATAGATGACTATACATACATAACGGAGTTTTCACTTGGATTTCTACTTTGAAATGAGGACTTAAAGGTTTAAGATCAAGACCTCATACATTGATGTGTACCCAACTTTTAAAACAAAGATTCTTTTAAGAAGATACAAAACTAAGTTTCGTCAGAACATAATGTCTTTAATTATTATTTTTACAGATATATGGTGAGACAATTTTGTGGGAGCAAAAAGCCACAGGTACCTACGATGAGCTCTAAAGAGAACCAACTACTCCTCGTTTAGCATCTAAATTCTAAACAAACTCAATTAGTAGTTCGCTGGCATGAATATTTCGACGCTTCAACTAACGGATGGTCACTAGTGCACTTCTTGGCTCGCTGGTGCGTTATTTGCATAACGGATGGTCACCAAGTCATACACTATCTCGCTGGCGCGATTAGTCAATTAATATAGTAATCGGATGGTCACTACCTCAAGAAATGAGATTCGCGAACGCTTAGCCTCACAGAGTTAAGGGAACAACCAGGGCTCAATGTGCCCGGTCAGGTCAAAATTTCTATTCCTACTCTACCCAGCGGAAAGTCAGAACAAAGTGTCAAAACTTATTAAAACTTACTAGCAAGGTACCCGCGCGATGCTGCGGTAGGTACCCTGTAATTAAATTTTTTAGTGAACAAATTTAACTATTATATGTTTACCGTGACAATAACTTCATAGAAAATAGATTTTTTTTTTTTGTAATATCTTTAAAGAATAACATATTATTTTATACATAAATATTAATGCATTCACGTGATGTTCCATCAATATGGATGCAGCAGTCGAAAAAAAATGGAGATAGGAGGTCAAAGTGATTGATAATGTCTTGCAATCGCAAGTAGCTAAAAAAAGGTGTATTCACTTTATTACGTTTTGAACTGTATAATACATTCGAAATTGCAGTCCAATATATTAGCCCAATACTCAGCTCAGAATATTCACAAAATTCGGCCCAACTTGTCTTAACCTTATTTGTTATACTATTTTGTTTAAGCCTAATATTTTTCTTGCGATAAAACTCAGCCCAAAATTATCTCAAACCCAACCAAATTTATTTCTCTTGGCTCAATAGCAGCCCAAAATATTTATGTGTATCACTTGGCCCAATTAATAAACTTAAATCTAATACTTTTTATCCTAACCCTACAATGTACAAACCAGGCGCCAACTCTCCTTTCACACAACTCATATCACAACTTTGTTTCATTTTGCAGCCACCAACACCCTTTTGGTTTCTCTCTCTTATGAAAACCAAGATCTTCACACACCACAAATCACATTATGTTTTTCTTATGGTTCTCGTCGCTATTATTCGAACCACACCACAACAAACACAACCCTTTTAATTTTAACTCGAAATTACAATACCCGTTTTTTATATCTTGTTCATAAATGAAGTACAAACATCCCTTATGTTTCATTTTGGGTTTGATATGAGTCACGAACCAGTGTGTATGGGACTCTTGGATGCACAATAAAAAAATGTTGATCGTTCATATGTGTTAGTTTTATGTATGTTAGTATTTGTCTTTCGTATGGTGTATTGGTGTGTATTATTTTACATGTTAGAGAAAAAAATCAGTATTCAAATTCATTTAAACCGATCTCAGAATCTGCTTGGGTTATTATTTTTTAACAATAGATGATTAGCTTGTTTAGATTGCATTATGTGGAAAATAGTTTTATATTTTAGTGAATGAGTGATTTAATTTGTGTATTAATTGTATGTGTTGAATAATGTTTTGAAAGCTTAATTATATTGAACTTTGTGGTTAAATAGTTGTATTTTTAGATGAAGGGGTGCTTTTAATAGTGTATTAATTGTATTATATGAGTAGTGTGTTTTTAGTTTTATGTGTCCTTTAAATACTTGTTCTTTATGTTTTATCATTTGTATTTTACTTAAAATCTATATAAGGAAATCTTAAAAAAATCAATAGGAGAGAGAGTGCAATTTGCTTTATATGTATAGATTATGTTTTTGCAGAAAATTTTCAAAATTTTCAAATTTTTTTGGATTTTTGAGAAAAACGGAGTTGCATGAGTAAACGGCACATGAAAGGTGCAAGTCAAATCGAAGATACCCCCCCCCCCCCCCAGACTAAAGTTAAACATTGTCCTTAATGTTTCAATGGCGAGGTTCATCCTACATTGTATCTAAGGCCGTTTATTATGCCAAAAGATAACGTTAGTAAAGGATATCAGATTCTTTAACGATGAAGCTTTTTATGAAGTAAGTGTACAACCGTAGAGGGGGGGGGGTGAATACGGTTTCTTTGGCTTTTAAGACGTTTAAAAACTTTAAGCCTCAAAGAAAACCAAGTGGTTGTATAACCAATCCAAACAACCACAAACACAATCAAAGTATATAAAGCGATTAAAGAACACAACGATATATACTGGTTCGGGATGGGGGGTTTATACCATCCGTACGTCCAGTTGCGAATCCGCGACTCCGATACTATTCACTAGTATAATCCTTTCGGTGGACTATAAACCGTTACAATTCACTCCACCAATATTCACCAATATTGATGCTCACAAAGAAGGAGTTACTCACCAATGGAATTCCGCCCTCGGAAACCACCCAAAAGAATCTCACGATTCGACTTTACCTAAGGATCACAAAGATCACTACCAAGACTTCCACCCGGAAGTATCAAACCCTAACTAGATCCCCAATGATCTAGGCTTGGTCACCAAGACACAAGACTTCCCTTACAAACAAGTGAAAGAATAAATGTTTATTTATCAACCAAGTCCTAACCTAACCTAGAGACTCGATTGTAATAGAAAGGGTATAGATAAGAAGACCCTCGACACAATCACAAGAGTGGATTAGGTTCTTGTGATTCTTCCCTTGCAAAGATATGTGTTCTTCCAAAGATGTTAGTGTGAAAATCAAGAACACAAGATTAGAGATAGAGAGATTGAGAGATTTGAGAGTGTTTAGAGAGAAAGAATCTAGAGTGAAAGAATAATGGCAAGGGGTGAGGAATACAATAGGCAAGGGTGGTATTTATAGGCCAAGAACCCAAACTTGGAAATCATTTGTGAAGTACTTAAAGAGAAACCAAATTACCAAGGGTTTAAAGTGTAGATTGGGTAATTTGGAAGGGGTAGAAGTGTATCTCCTCATATGGCATAGAAAAGAGAGAAAGAATATGCCAAGGAATATTCCAATGCTTGGGGGGAAGAATGTGATGGAGGGTTGAGATGAAATGGTTTGAATTGGATAGCTAGGATCAAAGGGAGCCTCCCTTGGTTTTTCAAACAATTTGGCATGTGGAGAATGTGGATGGATGCGATGATCTCATTAGAAATGGATGGCTAAGATTAAGTATGCCTAGGTTAGGGTTGAAGAGGATATTCCAAGGAATATGCTTTGCTTGGGGGGAAAGGAGAAATGAAGGATTGAGATGATTTCATTTGAATTAGATGGATGAGATCAAAGGGAGCCTCTTTTGCTTGGGGGGAAAGGTTGGATGAATGGTTAGGATTGTTTTGGTTTGAATTCAATGGCTAAGATCAATCACATGTGGTGGTATAGGGAAGAGGGATTGGGTGGATGGTTGAGATGTGTTTGATTTGAATTCAATGGCTAGGATGAAACCCATGTGATGATATAGAGATGAGGGGTTGGATGGATGGTTGTGATTTGTTGTAATTTGAAATCAATGGCTAGGATGAGAGGAGCCATATTAGGGTTTCCAACAATTGGCATGTATTGAAAATGAAGGGTTGGGATGTGTTGTAAGGGAATGGATGGTTAGGATGTAGTGTGTAAGGGAATATGTAAGGGTGTAAGAGATTGTGTAAGAGAATATTTGATTTGGATATGATTGGTTTTGTCTTATGCATAAATGGGATTAAGAGAGAATTAAGGCATAATCTAATTGTCATTAAGAAGAAAAGGTTTTGACAATTAAGATTATAAGTTGAGAAAATCATAGGTTACTTATAAGTTCAAGTAACACAACGTTGAGAATCCATAGTTTCATATCTCGTGACTTTCCACGACTCGACGTTCTCAACTAATACCTTGGTTCAAACAAGTTAAGTGCTTTGCCTTGATGTAAAGCATAACCCAAGTGGGAAAGGATGCATTTACGCAAAGTGACCTTTGACTTAGTTTGACCAATAAGGGAGTAAACCCGTTACGTAATTAGAGAAGACCTAAGCATGGGATATGAGCATATGGATGCTTCAACACGATGTTATGTGAAATATACAAGCTCCCTAAGTTTAGAAAAGCCTTGGCTAGAGGCGATAGTTAGAAAACATGAGTTGGTGTTTTCCCGTAAATAGGTGTTTTAAAAGTAGGATCTCTCAAGTCTCAAAACTCGTTTCGAGTTTTCTCAATTAAGCGCATAACATATTCATACCTGTTTTGAAAGATCTACATTTGTCGGGTAAGGGGAAAGTCGACTTTCAAAATTCGCCCGGAACCATACAAACTCCTGGCGCGTCACCCGCGCATTGACGCGCGGGCAGCGCGCCAGGAGCAGACATTGGCTTCGGCGATTTTGAGCTAACGTTTGTTATTTTATGTGTTTCGATGGTTTATTTGTCATCATTAAAACATAAAGAGATCTTGATCATGTTGCCTCAACAGTAAGGACAAAAATACGAGCACGAGAGCCTTCATGCTTCAGGAACAATTACCTGTACAAACACAACATCCACCAGACAAAAGATGCAGAAGAGGTTACCCTCTTCCCGTTACTTATTAAAAAGAAGAGAGAAGTCAGAAACATGGGTGAGAACCCATGTGCATGCTAATGTTTTTTGTTTACCGAGTCGCTAGCTTGACTCGATCCCCGAATTCATTGGTTCTTGGGGATGCAAGTGGAAGAGATAATCTCCATCAGACTTTCATTCAAGATGTTTGGACAAACATTGAAGTACGTGAAAGTTCTACACCAATGAGATAAACCCATCTCAAAAGATTCATAAATTGAGATGCCGGGGTCAAAGATAGTATCCTCACTCCCGCAGGAGTGAAGGATAGGGGAAGTCACGGGATAGGCGAAGAAGAGAAAGAAAGTCATGATAAACATCATGACTAACTCATCATCATTAGGAGGAGATTCAGAATGAGAATTCACAATTTCAATATCATGAATCTCATCATTTAAACTCATTTGATCAAGACGTATCCCGGGTGTGTCTAGATCAAAGTAGAAATTATCATACTCTGGCGGAGATATGATATGAGTGAGTTCACAGGAGAACTCCTCGAAGATGAATGAATCATATTCTGGATTGATGTGAATGAGTTCACAGGAGAACTCTTTGAAGGTAAATGATTCATATTCGGGGAGAGAATTATGAGAATGAGAAGTGGTACAGCCACTAATCTTCTCTCCCACATGATCAAAATGGAAGGCTTCAAATTCCGGTATAGAATCATCGGAAAGCATGTCACTATCCTTAATGGGGATAGGAGATGAAATGGGTTTCTTATTGAAAGCCTCGATTTTAGAAATGAGGAGATTGACATTCAATAATGTTGCACGAAGATCTTCATTTTTGATTGCAGTGTCAGTTTCATCATTCTCTTCATCTAAGCTGACTAGCTCAGAAGGTAATCCTTCCACACGACTGATGTCTCCTGATGCGTGGGAATTGCACCAGGCTTTACCTCTCGAGGGATCTCCAGAAGCTTACAACCCTCACCAGGCAGTGTACCTGATCGTTGTAGTACAATATAGTGACAAGTACCGGGGGATTGATCGTTCAACTCAGGAATAGTGTCGCTAGGATTAGAAAGCCTAAAAACTAGGTCTAGAGGTGAGGGATGATTCTTTTTGTATTTTTAAATTTTTATAAAAACAAGTTAAATCTCGGGTTTTTGGAAGAGTGGGCGGAATTAGTTGCTAATCAACTAACCCAAATACTAAGATGCAATAAAAATAAAATAACAGAAATGAAAATAAAGCTAATTAAACTAATGGTGTGAACAATAATGGGAAGAGTTGTGTTTACTTAGGTTTCATTACTCCCTAGATATCTTTTACAGGTTGATAATTTGTTACAATTTCATGGATGACGGGTTATATTCCTTAATACCATTCGTGGGGTGGCGTACGTACTTCCCCAACTCTATAAGCTCCTACTTCACTCCTATGTCGAGCCTGCTAGAAGCTCCTAACATGGGATCATTAGAATTCGCTCATGCATTAAATACAACCATAATAACCTAGTACGCATTGGTTCATGTTTCTTAAGACGTTCAAACATGTTACCCTATGGAAGTCTGCCAGTTTTCTTAAGCCTAACATCGAAATCATTCATCCGTAACAACTATAAACAAACAATCAACACATAATCAACATCTAGGTTTCACTACATCTAAGCAAACACACAAGAGATCTAGCCTAGCATGTTAAATTCAAGACAAGCGTAAGATATATTCAAGCAACACATAGACATATTGATTGAATTGAAAGAGTACCTATCTCAAATTGACATGAAAGGTTTCAAAGGGTAAAAACCCTTGTAAGAGCAGTAAAATTCGTGCTAGGGTTTCTCCAAAGTTATACCCTCTAAAGTTACACACTAATGAATGAAAATTGTAAAACTATATATAGATTTTACAGGGTGATGACGTCAAGAAGGAATTTCTGACGCCGTCAACTCACCGCCCATAATGAGATCGGATTGCCTAGATCCAAGTTTGACGCCGTCATGTGTAATATCACTTTGGGCCGTCACCATATCTTGAACCATGACGACCATACGTGACGCCGTCACGTTTTCTCTGGACCGTCACCACTTCCAACTCTTGACGCTGTCATAAGAAGACTCTTGACACCGTCAGGTACTGTTTCCAGCAAGGAAAATTAAGATTTTTCCGTTTTCTTCACTTGATGCGTGGGAATTGCACCAGGCTTTACCTCTCGAGGGATCTCGAGAAGCTTACAACCCCCACCAGGCAGTGTACCTGATCGTTGTAGTATAGTATAATGACAAGTACCGGGGGATTGATCGTTCAACTCAGGAATAGTGTCGCTAGGATTAGAAAGCCTAAAAACTAGGTCTAGAGGTGAGGGATGATTATTTATGTATTTTTATATTTTTATAAAAACAAGTAAAATCTCGGGTTTTTGGAAGAGTGGACGGAATTAGTTGTTAATCAACTAACCCAAATACTAAGATGCAATAAAAATAAAATAACAGAAATGAAAATAAAGCTAATTAAACTAATGGTATGAACAATAATAGGGAGAGTTGTGTTTACTTAGGTTTCATTACTCCCTAGATATCTTTTACAGGTTGATTATTTGTTACAATTGCATGGATGACGGGTTATATTCCTTAATACCATTCGTGGGGTGGCGTACGTACTTCCCCAACTCTATAAGTCGTACTTCACTCCTATGTCGAGCCTGCTAGAAGCTCCTAACATGGGATCATTAGAATTCGCTCATGCATTAAATACAACCATAATAACCTAGTACGCACTGGTTCATGTTTCTTAAGACGTTCAAGCATGTTACCCTATGTAAGTCTGCCAGTTTTCTTAAGCCTAACATCGAAATCATTCATCCGTAACAACTATAAACAAATAATCAACCCATAATCAACATCTAGGTTTCACTAAATCTAAGCAAACACACAAGAGATCTAGCCTAGCATGTTAAATTCAAGACAAGCGTAAGATATATTCAAGCAACACATAGACATATTGATTGAATTGAAAGAGTACTTATCTCAAATTGACATGAAAGGTTTCAAAAGGTAAAAACCCTTGAAAGAGTAGTAAAATTTGTGCTAGGGTTTCTCCAAAGTTATACCCTCTAAAGTTACACACTAATGAATGAAAATTGTAAAACTATATATAGATTTTACAGGGTGACGGCGTCAAGAAGGAATTTCTGATGCCGTCAACTCGCCGCCCATAATGAGATCGGATTGCCTAGATCCAGGTTTGACGCCGTCATGTGTAATATCACTTTGGGCCGTCACCATATCTTGAACCTTGACGGCCATACGTGACGCCGTCACGTTTTCTCTGGATCATCACCACTTCCAACTCTTGACGCCGTCAGGTACTGTTCCCAGCAAGGAAAATTAAGACTTTGCCGTTTTCTTCACTTTTATGCTCCAAAAACGTCCAAAATGCTTCCTTTTCCAGATTTCACTCCAAAAGTACCTAAAATGACAAAAGGAACGATTTAGGGCAATATTTGATCAAATAAATTCAAATCCGGGTATAAATGACCCCCTAAAAACGGTTCATTTTTTGCCTCATCATCTCCACAAGATAAAGAATTTTCATCAGTATGTGAATTACTAAGCTCGATGTTGGGATTAGAATTTAAAAGATTTTCAATTTCTCCCAGATCAGCTTCGAAGTCAAACAAATCATCATCACTTCCCAATGGAAGTGGATTGATGTGAGTAAGTTCATCTGTGAACTCCTCAAGAAGAGGGTCAACATCAGAATGAGGCCGTGATGCCTCGACATATTCAACTTCTCCATAAGATGTACAATCATCATTAAAATCGGAGAAAGTCTCAAAATGATCTTTTTGATTTTCAGGAGGGGAAGGTAGATCACACATTTGGTCAAGAGTTCCCTGAAACTCACTTGGGATTGAGACAATGTTCTCAACACTAGACTTTATGAATTCGTCCGATTCCTTTTCAGGAATACTGTCAAGATGCTCATCCCTCATGCTCAGAGAGTTAGTGGGAACTTTGGGTGTGATATCAGCAAACTGAAGGAGTTGAGATGGACTAGCAGTCATGGATTCTACAAGTTCCATTTTTTCTACTACTAGTAATTCAGTCATATTCTTTTCTCCCTGATTTTCCATGGATGGAATTTCAACTGATGAAATTGATGAATCATTACAAACTTTTAATGTATCTTCATCATCACTGTCATCATCGTCGTAGAGAAGAGCAGCATTGCAAAATGTGGCTCGTATTTTAGCTGCATGCTCTTTGACTAGTAATTCTTCCATGCTAGTATCTCGCTTTTCTGTAAGTAATTCAATAGATTTCTCACAAGAATTTTGAAATGATATATTAGCTAACTCCTCCTTAAGTTCTTTCAATATCTCAAGAGCCTCCATCTTGCTGGATTTGTTGAGGAGTTGCTTGAATCATTTGGCACTGCGGAGGTTGGTCTTGATACGAATAGTCGTAATTGTTACAAGGAAATAGATTCCTTGTTTGACAATCATAGCTAAAGTGTGGACCTCCACAGTACTCACAACAATAAATTTGTTGTGACTGATTCGGTGAATAATATGGATATTGTTCATTTTCAAAACTTTGATTGTTACCAGGAAACTGTTCATAAACAAACGTGTTCCTGGTTTGACACTAAAATCCTTGGTGAGGACCTCCACAAAATTCACACAAATATTTATGTATTTCATGGTATGGGGGCTGATGGAATAAATCAGTTGTTTCATGGTAAGAATAGGGATTCTGGTTATAGACAAACCCGTTTCCTGACTCTACCGTGCCACAATTGGGACAATTACCACCATTATGAGGACCACCACACCATTGACAATCAAGATGGTGGGGATAAGACATAGAAAGAATCAAAGGGTTACAGAGGGTAAGGGATAAAGAATAAAAAAGGTGAGAGGGTGACGATGAATATTTTTGGTATTTTCTAGAAACATGCTTAGTGCGCATGCATGATGAGTGCTCAAACACTCATCATTTTTTGTCAAATCTGAACTGCAAAACTTCAAAAAACACTCAAAAATGCATCAAAATACTGAAAATATATCAGGGATTGTGTTTTATATGTTTTAGATGCAAAATGAGTAAAAACAGATAAAAAATGAACAAAGTTTGCAAAATTGGCAGTTTCAGTCCCCCAACTTTTAAAATTTGTCAAAATTAGTCCCTAAGCATTTATTTTGAAAGAAAAGTCAACCCAAGTCCTTTAAAAGTCAAAAATTATAAAAAATGATCCTTGGGTAAATTTTTTTGATAATGTACAATTTTGGTCCCTGAAGTTTCATAATTGGCAAAAATAGTCCTTGGGATTTCAAATTTTGGAAATTATAATTAGTCCTTTGGATTACTCAACTTGGCATGAATGGTCCTTTGGAATAACTTTGGGAAGTTTACAATTTTGGTCCCTAAGTTTCAGCTTGTTTCAAAGTTGGTCCTTGTGTTATTATTTACAACAAACCAAATGGACCCATCTATCCAATCCATACACAAACACAACCCAACACACTCACCCAGCCCACCATCCGGCCAAATCCATAATAAAAATAAAAAAACACCCCGTTTTATCCTTTCCCTCCCACCAAAATAAATAAAACAATTCCCCCACCTTCTCCCACTTGCTACCTGCTCACCTGCATATCCCCTCTCCTCCACCTCAGCCTCCCCATACCCTGCTCCCTTGACTCTCAACTAAGCTCCAAGAATCCTTAATTGTTTCAATTTGCCCTCCAAGCAACCCCAACTACCACATTGGACTTTTTGGCGCCAAAACCGTTTCAAGGGTCAAGATCAACCTTAAGTGATCCAACGACTTAGAATCTTGGTGGGATTCACTCAAAAGGGTTTCAAAACCCTAATGGTCTCCTATAAGAAGAATAGGAAGCAGTTAGTAAGGAGTAGTAGTTTAATTCAGAAAAATTGTAATCGTTTTTATGTACTCTCTAATTTAAGTGTGATGTTTAGCTTTTAAAGTGTACTATTAGGCATATCAGTGTTTATTAAACTTGTTTCAATTTAGTAATTCAGTTGTAAAATTCAAATCACAGTTAATGTGAAGTACTATTTGAAAAATCTCAATTCCATTCAAATTTGTTAAAATCAGTGCTTAGTGTTTGTTTGAGCTTATCTAAGATTGTTTATAAGCTTTTCTCAGCTTGAGAATCATTTTAGAAGTATTTCAGGTCAAAACAGGAAAATACAAAAAAATCAAAGAAAATAGTGTAAAAATAAAAAAAATTCAGTGAAGAAGGAGAATGATGCAAGGGACTTGGTTAAAAATGGATGGATCATGGTATTAGTGCCTCATGGGAGGCTTTAGGCTGTGGTTTGGTTCATTGGTCACTGGATTCAGACATAAATACCATTTGTAAGTTACAATTTGATTTTTTTCATACTCTTATTCCTCTTGTTATATGTGGTAATTTTGTGACAATTAAGTTTCATTTAATGTATTTAATCTGTTGTAAGCCTTAGAATCAGTCTAATTAGTTTTATAATCTAAGTGAGTAGTATAATCAGTTTTAATAGGGGTGTTTGGATCATGCTATCTTGCCATGTGCTAGTTGTTTATTAGTGTAGTTCTTGGTTCAAGTAAGTTATCTAAGATCATAACAGCCTACATTAACCATTTCTTTGGTCATTTGTATCAAAAAAGTCAAAATCACAAAGTTTCAATCACAACAGCCTAACTGTTGTGATTTGGTTTCTCAAATCTTGTGAATCAACTCAAAATTAGTTTAGCTTAGTAGATTTGGTTAGCATTAGTCTTAATAAACATCAAGTAGTCATCTGTGATCAATCAAAACACACAATAGTCAATTTGGAACAAGATCTCAAAAAGTCGAAATTACAAGTTTGAGAAAAAATCCGATTTTTGTAGGAATTTTATAGATTTTTGTAATGAGATTCAGCTTTTGAAATTTTCAGAGATAAAAGTGTACCAGCTGAACTACAGGAATCATAACTTGCCTTATTTTTTAGAATTTTTATGAGTTCTGTGCATTTGCTTATTTGAGGGTGGAGGGTCATTAACCTCCCCTGCACCAGGGCTGTCAGCCCATTTTCTTTGGCTTATAAAGACCAAACCAGTGGACCCCACCTTGGCCTTTTAGGTTATTTGAGCAGCTCATCAGTAGAGCTTGTTAGATCATAGCTTATTTTGGGGTTTGGCTTAATTGTCTTGGCTTATTTGATCACCTTTTGTACCCTATCCTCAAAACATATACTGAGAGCTCAGCTTTTAAGACCAATTTCAAAGGCCTGCTTATTGTTACATAATGGGCCCCACCCTGTAGCTTCTGGCTTATCTGTAATCCCAATAAGCAAATCTTCCAAATCAGGTCTCATTTTGAACCTTTGACCTCAATTGACCACCAAACCAGGGCCTATTATTGGCCTGGTTCACCAAGTTACTCTTTGACCTCAGGTTTTTGAGCCTATTTTTAGGGCTTCTCTAGGGCTTATTAGAGAGCCTTAGTGAGAACTTATTGGCTTATTGAAGAGTCTCCCAGTCCATAAGAAGGGTCCAAGTTCAATTTTGGACCCCTGACCCTCCTAGTGGACCCCACATTGGCTTGCTTAGTGCCATTTTGGCCTGTGGAATCTGTTTGATTTTTGGGATTGCTTATTCAGTTTTTTTAGCTTATTCAGTGCCATCACTTGCTTGTTTCTGCTTATTCCTAATGTACCTAACTTAGTTATAGCTTATTTGATCCTTTGTTTCTACTGTTTGGCCTTGTGCAAGCTTATTCAAACACCAATAAGTCCTAACAAGCTTAAAAAGCTTAACTGACTATATAATAAGCTTTTCATTCTCTTTATTTGTAGTTTCCATAAAAAGTCCCTTTGTTAAAGTTGTCTAAAATCAGTATATAAATAGTCTTGAAAAAGAAAAATCCAAAAAAGTCAAAATTAATAGAAGTGATAACTTCTATTTAAGCCCCTTGGCTTATTTTTCAGCTTATTTATAAGCTTTTCTCATTTTTATATTTTTCTTAGGTTTCTTGTAGCTTAAAATAATGTTATTAATTTTTTTAGATTTTTCTCTTATCATTTGGTATTTTTTTTTATAATTTAACTTAGTTTTTTAATAATTAATAATTAGTTAATAATTAATTTAAAAATCAGAAAAATACAAATTTAATTTTAAAATTAGTTTTAAGATATTTTAGATTTTTCCAAATATTATTTTCAACTTTCTAGTGTAATTTCATAATTAATAATAATTTAGGGTAATTTAGATAATTCAAAAGTAATTAGAAAATAGTAATTAATTAATAATAATTAATTAAAAGGTGTAAAAAATATTTTTCTTTTTCTAAAAATTTTCTTTATTTATTAGGATTGTAAAAATATCAATTTCATATCCGTAGCCTTTTTATTTCTTCAGATTCACTTTTTATTGTGTACGTCAGTACCCGTTTGTAATTAAAACGTACGTTTTTAGGTTTTAGCTCGTTTCTTCTTAATCTAACTTCACGTAATCAATCCCATAGCTTTCCTAAGCTATTTCATTTCATAATTCTCAAATATTTCTCATCATAACCCTTTCCTGTGAAAATCACCCGATCACAAGCACGCTTAAGTACCATTCACACCTCGTCGGGACATAACGACCTGGTGATACCCTATATTACCCGGAAGCATTGGTCTAGGTAGTTTGACTATATTGATCACATCTGTGGTTGACTTTAGTTGACTGTTTGGAACCAATCAAATTTTAGCGCCGCTGCCGAGGAGGTGTGCGCGTTTCTGCAGCATCTTAGAGATTAGTGTTATTTCACCATCATCACTGTAAAAATACCATCACTTTTGTAAATTTTAAATAAAAAAACAAAAAAGTCATTAACTCCGTTGAATGAGAACTGCTCAGCAGTTCTTTTGAAAAAGCTTCCCGAGAAGCTTGGAGACCCCGGGAAATTTCTCATTCCTTGTATTTTTCCGGGTATGGTTGAATGCTTCGCCTTGGCCGATCTGGGTGCTAGCATTAACCTGATGCCATATTCTGTGTGGAAGAAACTCTCTCTTCCCAAATTTACTCCCACATGCATGACTTTAGAGCTTGCCGATCGATCAATTTCTCGTCCACTTGGCATTGCCGAGGATGTATTCGTTAATGTGGGAAAGTTCCATTTTCCGGCAGATTTTGTGATTGTTGACTTTGATGTCGATTCAAGGGTCCCTCTCATTCTTGGAAGGGGATTCCTTAGAACTGTGTGTGCTCTCATCGATGTATTTGAGCAAGAAATCACATTGCGTGTTGGAACGGAAGCCGTCACCTTCAACCTCGATCAAACTTCGAGGTACTCCTCTAATTATGACTCTGAATCGGTAAACCGAATAGATGTCATCGATGTTGCTGCTGAGGAGTACTCTCAAGAGGTTTTAGGTTTTGTTGATGATTCTTCGAGTGAAAACCTCACTCCATCTTCTTATCCCATCATTGCCAATTCTTCTCCTTCCCTCACTCCGTTTGAGGGAAGTGACTTCGTCTTAGAAGAAATTAAGGCCTTTCTCAAGAGTGATTCGATTCCTGATGGAATCGATAACCAAGAGATTGACCCCGAGAGGGATATTCTCCTACTTGAAAAATTATTAAACGAAGATCCCTCTCCTCTTCCTATTCTACCACAAACTCTTCATAAGGAGGAAGTAAAAAATGTTGAGAAAACTGATGACTTTCCTGAGGTTGAACTTAAGGACTTGCTGCCTCATCTTGAATATGCATTTCTGGAGGGTGATGATAAATTACCCGTCATAATTGCTAAAGATTTAAGTGTTGAGGAAAAGGCTACTCTAATAAAGGTTTTGAAGTCACATAAACAAGCAATTGCTTGGAGACTCTACGACATCAAGGGCATTAACCCCGAATTTTGTACCCACAAGATTTTAGTGGAGGATGACTTCAAACCAGCAGTCCAACAACAAAGAAGGGTGAATCCAAAAATTCATGATGTCATCAAACAAGAAGTTTTAAAACTTCTTGATGCCGGTCTGATTTACCATATCTCGGACAGTCCTTGGGTTAGCCCCATACATTGTGTTCCAAAAAAAGGTGGCATTACTGTTGTCACTAACGAAGAAAACAAGTTGATTCCAACTCAGTTGGTTACGGGTTGGCGTGTCTGCATTGACTATCGCAAGTTAAATGACACAACCCGCAAAGACCATTTTCCTCTACCCTTTATGGATCAGATGCTCGAAAGACTAGCGGGGAATGAGTACTATTACTTCCTCGATGGTTTCTCGGGTTACTTTCAGATTCCCATTGATCCGCAGGATCAAGAAAAGACCACTTTCATGTGCCCCTATGGAACTTGCCTATAAACATATGCCATTTGTTTTATGTAATGCTCCGGGCACGTTTCAAAGATGTATGATGGCCATATTTTCCGACATGATCAGTAAAACTATGGAGGTCTTTATGGATGATTTTTCGGTCATTGGGGATTCATTTCAATCATGTATCTCCCATTTAGACAACATGCTCAAACATTATGAAGACACAAGGTTATGTCTAAATTGGGAGAAGAGTCACTTTAGGGTCAAAGAGGCATTGTCCTCGGCCATAAAATTTCAAAAAACGGGATTGAGGTTGACAAAGCCAAAGTGGATGTTATCGCAAAATTACCTCATCCCACTACCGTCAAAGGTGTTAGGAACTTTTTGGGTCATACCGGTTTCTATCGTAGGTTTATTCAAGATTTTTCTAAAATCGCCCGGCCTATGACCCATCTCCTCGAGAACATTGCTCCTTTTATCTTCTCCCCCGAGTGCATTGAAGCTTTTGAAACATTGAAGAAAAAGCTTACTGAGGCACCGATTCTTGTTGCCCCCGATTGGGACTTACCCTTTGAACTCATGTGTGATGCTAGTGATTATGCAATAGGGGCAGTCTTGGGGCAACGCAAATCAAAACACTTTCAGCCTATACATTATGCGAGCAAAACGATGACCGAGGCTCAAAGTCATTACACCACCATTGAAAAAGAACTATTAGCAGTGGTGTATGCCATTGAAAAATTTCGGCCATATTTGATATTGACCAAGTGCATAGTGTATACGGATCACTCAGCTTTGAAGTATCTCTTTGCAAAATAAGATGCAAAGCCGAGACTACTCCGTTGGGTTCTCCTCTTGCAAGAATTTGATATCCTAATTTGTGATAAAAAAGGAGTTGAGAACCGAGCTGCTGATCATCTCTCCCGTCTTGAAAACCCTCACCAAGATGCTTTCGAGAAAAAGGAAATAAACGAAACATTTCCTCTCGAAACCCTCAATGCGGTTTCTTTTCGTGGAGATTCGACTACCCCATGGTTTGCCGACTTTGCAAATGACCATGCGGGTAACTTTGTTGTGAAAGGGATGTCGTCCCAACAGAAAAATAAATTCCTTAAAGATGTGAAACACTATTTCTAGGACGACCCCTACCTTTTCAAAATCTGTGCGGATCAAGTCATCCGGCGGTGTGTTTATGGTCAGGAAGCCACTGAAATTCTAAAGGCTTGCCATGCTGGTCCCACGGGGGGCCACCACAATCCAAACTACACCGCCAAAAAGGTGTTTGATTCCGGTTTTTATTGGCCCACGATCTATAGGGATGCCCAGGAATTGGTCAAATCCTGTGACGCTTGTCAACGTCACGGGAACATTTCACAAAAGAACGAAATGCCTCAAAATGCAATTCAAGTTTGTGAAATCTTTGACGTTTGGGGCATCGACTTTATGGGGCCATTTCCGTCATCTCATGGTAACAAGTACATACTCATGGTTGTTGACTATTTGTCAAAATGGGTTGAAGCGAAAGCATTACCCACAAATGATGCCCGAGTTGTTGTGAAATTCTTGAAAGCTCTTTTTGCTCGATTTGGAACTCCACGTGCTATTATCAGTGATCGTGGTACGCATTTTTGCAATGACAAATTTGATAAAGTCATGCAAAAGTATGGTGTAACTCACCGTCTTTCTACTGCGTACCACCCGCAAACAAGTGGACAAGTAGAAGTTTCCAATCAAGGCATTAAAAGAATCTTGGAAAGAACGGTTGGTGAAAATCGTGCATCGTGGTCAGATAAATTAGATGATGCACTTTGGGCTTTCCGTACAGCTTACAAAACACCCATTGGGTGTACGCCTTACAAGCTTGTGTATGGGAAAGCATGCCATCTACCGATCGAGCTTGAGCATAAAGCCTATTGGGCCCTCAAGTATGCAAATTTTGACCTCAAAACTGCGGGTGATCATCAAAAAGTTCAACTGAATGAATTAAATGAACTTTGTGATCAAGCTTACGACAACTCTTTGATCTACAAGGAAAAGATAAAGAAGATTCATGACTCAAAAATCAAGAACCGCGTTTTTAACGTTGGTGACCGAGTCCTTCTTTTCAACTCTAGACTCAAGATCTTCTCGAGAAAACTAAAAACCGTTGGACTGGCCCATTCACTATCGCAAATGTTTATCCTTATGAAACCGTCGAATTATCTCAAAATGACGGTCCAAATTTCAAAGACAATGGGCATCGTTTGAAACATTACTTTGGAGAGGACATACCATCCATGGTTGTCCCTGATCTCCAAACTTTCCCCAAGGACAAATGAATTCGGGGATCGAGTCAAGCTAGCGACTCGATGAACAAAAACAGTAGCACAATATGGGTTTTCACCCATATCTCTGACTTCTTTCTACTTTCTAACACCCAAGTGTGGGGGAGTGGCCGTCCCCTACTGTTTGCAATGTATATATGTATATAAGTTTAAAAAAAATGTGTTTGAATGTATATACAAATGAAGTGAAAAAAATAGTATTTCCACAGTTAGCTTAGAATATTGCCTTTTTACGTTCAAAGAGTCGGCATAATAGCCGGGACTTTGAATATTGAGGAAAATATTCAATTCTAAGTGTGTGGGGGGGGGGGAATTCTAGCGAATTTTATCACATTATACCTTCTAGTATGTCACAACTCACCATTTCAGGTCATTTCAGGTCATTTCCCGAACTTTGGAAAAACACTATTCATCAAACACTATTCATCAAAACACTATTCATCAGTTTACTATTCATCGTTTTCGAGGTCAATTTGATATTCTGAGAAACTTTTGGGAAATTTACTATTCATGGAACACTATTCATTGCGGGAAAAGATTTCATCATTCACGTGCATTACACATTTCATCGTAAATTTAGTTTACGGGTATTCAAATTCGCGTAACCATATTGGTTCGGGTGCGAATTCATGCATTATCAGTAATGACATTTCATACGGACTGGAGATAGTCTGCATATCATCAGTAGGTCATTTACATGTTATACCACTCTCAGGATTTTCAAATTACTATATTCAGTATATTTAACGTTTTACGTATAAGTATTTATAGTAAACGTTAACACCCGGTTTATACACGACGAATATATCTAAATACTTCCACAATGGTCCCGACATATTTTTTATATCCATTTTAACATCATAAAAGTTATAACATTCAGTTACCCAGTATTTTGGAAATTTATTTTATTTTTAACGTACGCGTAGGAATATAACGACGGTTTTCGTTAAAACTAAACAATAATCACCCGATCACTCAGTAAAGGTACCCAACATATTTTTAATATGTTTTTAACATTATTATGACTTTTATTTCATCCCGGTTAACTTCGTGAACGTTTATTGCTATTAAAACCGGTACCCGATTTTAACGAATAACGCGTAATAACACTTAACGCTACACTATATTTTCTAAGTGATCAAAACCGTTTTGGCTACTCCTTTTCACACCCAAAACCGGCCCCAAGACCACCTTTTAACCATGTGCATTGATTTATCATTTTATACTAATAAACACTTAATAACATAACTTTACCAAATTGCAAAATCATAATCTCACTTTTTAACAAAGATCAAAGTTCATCTTTCTCTTGCTCTCTTCTCAAACCCACGACTTCACCATGATCCATGATCCATCCATGGTTTTTCAAAAAGTAAAACACAAAAGTTGTTCATTTTACAAGTCTAATCAAGATACAAGCAACAAAAACACAAGAACATCAAGCATAATCATCCAATAATCATCTCATTTTATCAAGTAAGTTTTCATCTTTATTTTTTCATGAATCATCCTATTTTTACATGTATTACATAAGAATCATGCTAAAAACCATGTACAAGTAGCTATACTACACTTTATTTTGGCTAAAAAGTAACATACAAACCCTAACTTTCTTGTTATGAATCCCCTAGCTCTAATAACTTGGTTAGGAGTCCATGGCACCCTAAGAAGGTGTATGGTAAGATTAGATTAGTCATGTGGTGATTACAAGAGGTTTGGTGATGGTAGAAATTGGTTTTTAACCTTGGAAACTTGATTTGGAACCTATTTTAGACATGCTGTCCCATTTTGTAAAAATCTGGAAAATCAGTAAACACCAAGGAAACTTTGGCAAAATTTTTAGAAAATACTTTCAAAAACGAATCCGTAGGCGAAAGAACGGATTAAAAAGAGTCTATAACGAAGGAGTTATGATTTTTGCAAGATTGTTGACGAAAAGTATTTTCTGGAAATTAGTTGCTGTTGGACGTTTTTCGTCGGTCAAAAAGAGGCTTTAGACGTAACCCGGAGGAGCCGAGCTTTCCAAAATATATTACTACATACTAAGACGAAACCGTGGATATAAAGAACAAGTAAAACGGACAAGTAACGACAAAGATATACTCGTTTGAATATCGGCTAAAACCCTTTATTAATTGACAGCTTTTAATATATTTGGCGCAAAAACTACGAAGTGCATTTTCAAGCTAAACATAATATCAAGTACCGAGCTTTATAACTAACGTAGTATTAGTTATTACGAGTATGTTTTCATCATTTCAAGGATTACAACCCGAGTATTTCAACGCTAACATGGAAACTTACGTTATATATATATAAGTATATATATTATAACTAGCCATTTATATTTTCTAATAGCAATATTTTCCTAAGTCTTGGAATATATACTTTTGGTAACAACAAGTGTTTTTTTTCAAAGAGTAGAGTGGTATAGTAAACATGTGCATGGACATTCATAACATCATTTCATGATCTAAAGTAGATCGTACATCATTCATATTAGGTTGCGGCTAGTATGCGCGCCTTGTTTTCAGCTCAGTACATGTTCATGGTACCATCATATTGGGTTACGACAGCAAATTGTTCATTGGTGTTCATTTCATTTCATCACGGTTTCATCAGTTAAGGTGAGTTTTCATAGCCCCGTTTTCAATTCAACATTTTTGATTGTTTTCAAATCCCACGGGGGGAATACATTGCATCAATTATTTCAGTACGAGCCCAAGTATTCAAACATGTACATAGCTTAAGTTACCTTGCCAAGTGCTAAGTCCCCTGTAACATCATGAACCGTTAATTTACCGTTAAGCGAGAGTGAGTGGATAGATCTATCGAGGGTGACGCCTCCATCCGTGGTAGTGGATACCAACAGTAAGCGGATGCATGTCATGTCTTTTACATTTGAATGTTTCGGCAGAACATTCGGGAGGGGCATAGAATTTCATCAGTCATAGCTTCGGTGTCATGAGCTTAAGGCTATTGTACAATTTTCACGAGATTTTTATCTTGCATTTTTACTTGTGGTGGCCGTACATCAGTACATTTTACAAACCTATGGAATTCACCAACATTCGTGTTGACGTTTTAGCAATGTATTTCAGGTTATTAAGGTAGCTCATGTGACATGCATTTGGACCTTCATGGAGTCGCGGAGTCGACGCGTCTCATCATTATTTCATGCACTTATGTAAACATTTGATCTAGTATGGCTTGTTTTTCATGAACATGTAACACATTTTGGGGACCTCATTTTGTAAACTCTGAATTATTTCAATGATCAAATGCAGTATTTTCCAAACGACACTTTAGGTCGTTCAATGTAACTGTAACTGTGGTGCTATGACAGACACCCCCAGGTATTCCATTCCGCTGCAAGTCAGGTAAATTGGGGGTGTGACAGATTGGCATCAGAGCTAAGGTTATAGCGAACTAGGATGTATCTTGGACCCTAGACTATAACCACATCAGCATAGCATCTCATCATTTCATCATAAGTGCATAATCATGATACATGTTGTTTTATACATCCCCTGTGCGAGTTATTTATACTCATATCCGTATATGTATATCATTTTATTGACCTGGTTCACAAATGACATGTCTTCAGATACTCACCCTGACATCCTTTTATCGGATTCCGACATTGAAGATGCCTTGTCATCTTCCACTACCATTATACCATCAGTTGCACTTACACCACCATTAGTACTATTGATTTGCCATAGGAACAGAGTCTTCCTATCATTCAGCCCGTATATAGAATGCCTTTTGGTAGTGTATTCAGAATTAATCTTAATGGACTTATTAGGATGCTTATTGCAAGGAAGATAGTGTGTTTTCTTTCCATCACTAGTAGGGCATTTACTACTCAGGTACTATCACCACCATCAGTTACTTATTACACTATTGGCCTTCCCACAGTGTGTACTTTAGTTTTACCTTTTGGATGTCGCGAGGTAGCACGATAGAGGGTAGTATTTCATTCACTAGTACCATCATTGTCATTTCCTTTTCCATTCCCGCTTGCCATGAACTAGATGACATCTAGTAGATAATACCAATAACACGGACTCAACAGAAACATCCGCAGATTCTTTAGGAATGGTTCAGAACCTACATTATCTAAGATTTGATAGATGCACAACTTCAGATACCACTTCAGGACTATCCCAACCTTATGATGCCACAAACCTGATTTCACACAGAGGGACACCAGGAAGTCCCCGGACCAGACTTATATCCTCCCTCCTTTAGCGGAATTAGAAACACAAAGGAATTTCTCAAATGGTTCGAAGACATAGAAACAATATTTCAATGTGGCGACTGTCGTAAGGAAGACAAGGTTAAGTTCGCCACATGCACCTTTCAAAATCATGCCCAGGAATGGTGGACCAAACATATTAAGATGGTAGGAGTTGATACTGCCTACTCACACTCTTAGGAGAAACTTAGAAGGATGATGGGTATAAAATTTTGTGTAAGAAGTGAATTACGAACAAGGGAACAGGAAACACTAAACTTTACCATGGTAGGAAATGATGTTGACAAGTACATTACTCATTTTTATGAATCAACACGACTAGGTCCTGCAATGGATGAACCGGAAAGCAAGAAACTTGAAAAGTACATTATCAAAATGGCGATCGAGGCAAAGGAACTCATAGTTCACGCCGAGACATCAGGAAACAACAGTGACAACAAGAGGAAGTGGAACAACAATCTAGGTTGCAATGCTGCTCAACTATCACCCAAATAACAAGAAGTGAATTGAGCCTTTGCTGCAGAACCGCACACAAAGAGAAGGTATATTGGAAAGTTACCTTACTACAACCTGTGTAATCAATATCACCAAGGTCATTGCAGTAAAACGTGTGGAGTGTGCAAGAAGCAGGGTTATCGGACTGAAAATTGTAGGAAACTCACAAATCAGAAAATCCCAGGGAATTGCTTCAAATGTGGAAACTTTGGGCATTTCAAGAATGACTGCCCGGAACTAAGGAACAAGGAAAAATCGGGAACTTGGAATCAAGACTGAATTGCTCAAGGAATAGCGTGAGTTGTTAAAAGAAAACCGTCAGGATATTAGAAACATCAAGGATAACAACAATGCTTCAGCAGGAGGAGCTTTGTTTCGATATATAAACCGTAGTTCAAGCCTTTAGGGTTGTATCTTTCCTTTTGTACTTACCGTTGGTACGATGACATGACCTAGTGGTATTAAGCACTTTCCTATCCAATGTAGTATTTATCCTTTGTTACCTAGGGGATAAACATAACCATCGTTTCGCAATATTTTAGCATTGTCTCATCAGGTACTAGGTTGATTTCGTATTTGACGAATTAGTAGACTATTACCATTTGACAAGATTCACCCACGTATCCAATGCACCATTCAAGCTATTTTACTATCATATGGGGAAACTGTTTTACAGAAAAATTTTCTGAAGTAAGCTATTTTATTACCATCCTATACATTGATTTTTCTGTCATTACACCAAGTATTTACTATTATTACGCGAAGCAATTTTCATGTTACTTGAAAGGAAACATCAGGATACCATTTTAATAACAATGCGTTGAACACCATCTAAAACTTTTGAGGAAAGTTATGATATTTTGACAAAAATCCAACATCGCATCATTAGTCCTCAATTATACATAGCCTGATCACCTATGTAAAATTCAGGAAGGATTATGCCATGAAGGAAATAATTACCTTTTCAAAGGATTGTTGATAACAATCTTCATCCAAAAGTTTTGTAAACAAAGGAACTCATTCATAAACATCCATTTTGCCGAACTATCCCTGGATACTTACCCTACCTGTCACCCACTTAGCCATTAAGTTGGATTTTCCCATTGACTTCCCTAGAGAGACTTTCCATATCAATTACATGCAGGATTCCTTTATACAATAAAAGCAATGAAAGGATTACAGAACTACTAACCAGGACTAGAAGCATATAGTGAGAGAATTCATAACTCAACAACAAATCCTCAGATACTGCGAGACCATCCTAATTACCATCTCTGACTTAGTTGTCCAATGTCATTATTCAAGGGTACTAGCTATACTGAGCTACAGGATTGAACTCAATAAATGTCCGCATGACAACACAATAGAAATAAACCCAGCTTCTAATTGAGACTGTAGAGCATTTCATTTAAACATGGCCTTATCCATACATAAACTTTCCTGCAGTAAGTTTTCACAAAGGACAATTGTTTAAATCAAGAATATCGATGTAGATTTCACTAAGGCATTATGTCTAGAAATTTCAGATAACCTCACCTTCATACCAAGCAAGGGATCAAGCCAGAACATATCTCCTCATCTACATGGGAAAACAGAATAGGCATTCATCGACACAACATCAAGTGATACCTTCGTCTTGCCAATTACAACGATGAACTATTTCAGGACTTAAGTTAGTCTAAATGCCTATGCTTGTAGTTATGTCAGATAACCACCAATAGACATTATCCAACCTCAGGAACTAAGTGTTAGACATCTATGCATTTAAGCGAACATTTCCTATTCTATCATTTTATCCTTTTCAGTGTTTTCACTTTTAAATAAAGTTGATGCGTTTACATAAATCACATACCTTGTGGAAAAATGATTTCTGAAATTCCTATTTTGAACAAGTACGATCCTTTTTGGTCAATCTTTAGCAACACTATGGTACAATGAGGAAAATACATAAACATCAAACTTTGGTAAGCAGTCGTAATCACAATATGTTTGAAAACAGTTCCTATTTCATAACTACTGGATTTTGGATCATCAGGAAAAATATTACCCAGTAAATCATTTGCTCCATTTTCTAAATTCGTTTATTCAGAAAAGGATTTCAACTAAAACTCATAATCGCGAAACAAATTTCCAGAACAAATTTCTCTACAACATCGCTTATGCATTTAGGATTTGTGACTGGACAATAGAGAATATTTGGATTATGTGATGAAGGAATTAGGAGGAACATCACAAATTAATCGCGAACTTCAGTAGTGGAGACCAAACCCAATAGACAAAGAAGAACATATGTCTTATCATCCGTTGGAACAAAACACAAGGAATCAAATTGTTACCTATATTCTATCCCTTCAGATAACGCCAAGTTCGAAGGACCGAACGTTATGGAATTAGTCACAAAGGTTTATTGTACCCATTTCAGTTATTCCTGTTAAGGAAACCGTTTCAACTTGGACCTCAGGTAATCATTTCAGGATTTCCTTCAGAAACCCATTTAGATGTGAACATCACCTATCATCCTCAGAATGATGGTCAAAGCGAGAGAACAATTTAAACATAGGAAGGTATGCTCAGAGCATGAGTGATTGACCCTGTAAATGGTTGGACTAATCACTCAACATAAATCAAATTCATCTACAACAATAGTTATCACACCAACAGCGAGAAACTGGCAGAAGTTAGGTTGGTACATAACACCCATCATTTGGATTGGATATCCTGAACATCAAACCATCCAGATTCAAGGGGGAGAACAAACTAAGTTAGAAGCATTGCCTTGGATTGGCATGATACAAATTGGATAACAAGAAAGGTTGAACCTTTAGCATATTGGACTATTTAAGATTCATTTTAGAATCGACCAACTAGCATGCAAACTTGAGTTCTGGCAGAATTCAGCAGTATATATTACCAGTACCACATTTGAAACCTTAAAGAAGCGCAGACCATCGATTGATGGGCCAAACTTGGAAAAAAGCTCAACTCATTAGTTCAGTAGGCATTCATGAGATAACCAGAAATTTTCTACAAGTCAAGAATCAGTTACAAGTTCAATAAGTCGTAAACCATTAAAACTTCAAGTTCTGCAGAGTTATGCAGAAAGTTCTGCCTAGGAAAGGCATGTTATCGTTCAGAAAACTTGGAAAGTTACACCAATATACATTGGATCATTTATATTTCAGACAGGGTAGGCCTAGTGGCCGTCAGATTTGAACATTGCCAGAAAACAACAGGATTACACGAACATATTTCACATTTTCAGATCCCCAGAAATGACTTTCAGATGAGTCACTCATGATTCCATTGGAATGGATCCAACCCAAATAACAATCTCAGACCTTGTAAGAGAACCAACAGAAATCATGGACCATGTGGTCAAACAGTTGAAACAGAGTCGAATTCCTATCGTTAGAGTTCGCTGGAATTCTCGAATATCATCACCTTTTCACCAATACATTCTCAGAGACCAACATAAACTGAACTTCGGGACGAAGTTCCTTTTAGGGGGGAAGACTGTCACAACTCACCATTTCAGGTCATTTCAGGTCATTTCCCGAACTTTGGAAAAACACTATTCATCAAACACTATTCATCAAAACACTATTCATCAGTTTACTATTCATCGTTTTCGAGGTCAATTTGATATTCTGAGAAACTTTTGGGAAATTTACTATTCATGGAACACTATTCATTGCGGGAAAAGATTTCATCATTCACGTGCATTACACATTTCATCGTAAATTTAGTTTACGGGTATTCAAATTCGCGTAACCATATTGGTTCGGGTGCGAATTCATGCATTATCAGTAATGACATTTCATACGGACTGGAGATAGTCTGCATATCATCAGTAGGTCATTTACATGTTATACCACTCTCAGGATTTTCAAATTACTATATTCAGTATATTTAACGTTTTACGTATAAGTATTTATAGTAAACGTTAACACCCGGTTTATACACGACGAATATATCTAAATACTTCCACAATGGTCCCGACATATTTTTTATATCCATTTTAACATCATAAAAGTTATAACATTCAGTTACCCAGTATTTTGGAAATTTATTTTATTTTTAACGTACGCGTAGGAATATAACGACGGTTTTCGTTAAAACTAAACAATAATCACCCGATCACTCAGTAAAGGTACCCAACATATTTTTAATATGTTTTTAACATTATTATGACTTTTATTTCATCCCGGTTAACTTCGTGAACGTTTATTGCTATTAAAACCGGTACCCGATTTTAACGAATAACGCGTAATAACACTTAACGCTACACTATATTTTCTAAGTGATCAAAACCATTTTGGCTACTCCTTTTCACACCCAAAACCGGCCCCAAGACCACCTTTTAACCATGTGCATTGATTTATCATTTTATACTAATAAACACTTAATAACATAACTTTACCAAATTGCAAAATCATAATCTCACTTTTTAACAAAGATCAAAGTTCATCTTTCTCTTGCTCTCTTCTCAAACCCACGACTTCACCATGATCCATGATCCATCCATGGTTTTTCAAAAAGTAAAACACAAAAGTTGTTCATTTTACAAGTCTAATCAAGATACAAGCAACAAAAACACAAGAACATCAAGCATAATCATCCAATAATCATCTCATTTTATCAAGTAAGTTTTCATCTTTATTTTTTCATGAATCATCCTATTTTTACATGTATTACATAAGAATCATGCTAAAAACCATGTACAAGTAGCTATACTACACTTTATTTTGGCTAAAAAGTAACATACAAACCCTAACTTTCTTGTTATGAATCCCCTAGCTCTAATAACTTGGTTAGGAGTCCATGGCACCCTAAGAAGGTGTATGGTAAGATTAGATTAGTCATGTGGTGATTACAAGAGGTTTGGTGATGGTAGAAATTGGTTTTTAACCTTGGAAACTTGATTTGGAACCTATTTTAGACATGCTGTCCCATTTTGTAAAAATCTGGAAAATCAGTAAACACCAAGGAAACTTTGGCAAAATTTTTAGAAAATACTTTCAAAAACGAATCCGTAGGCGAAAGAACGGATTAAAAAGAGTCTATAACGAAGGAGTTATGATTTTTGCAAGATTGTTGACGAAAAGTATTTTCTGGAAATTAGTTGCTGTTGGACGTTTTTCGTCGGTCAAAAAGAGGCTTTAGACGTAACCCGGAGGAGCCGAGCTTTCCAAAATATATTACTACATACTAAGACGAAACCGTGGATATAAAGAACAAGTAAAACGGACAAGTAACGACAAAGATATACTCGTTTGAATATCGGCTAAAACCCTTTATTAATTGACAGCTTTTAATATATTTGGCGCAAAAACTACGAAGTGCATTTTCAAGCTAAACATAATATCAAGTACCGAGCTTTATAACTAACGTAGTATTAGTTATTACGAGTATGTTTTCATCATTTCAAGGATTACAACCCGAGTATTTCAACGCTAACATGGAAACTTACGTTATATATATATAAGTATATATATTATAACTAGCCATTTATATTTTCTAATAGCAATATTTTCCTAAGTCTTGGAATATATACTTTTGGTAACAACAAGTGTTTTTTTTCAAAGAGTAGAGTGGTATAGTAAACATGTGCATGGACATTCATAACATCATTTCATGATCTAAAGTAGATCGTACATCATTCATATTAGGTTGCGGCTAGTATGCGCGCCTTGTTTTCAGCTCAGTACATGTTCATGGTACCATCATATTGGGTTACGACAGCAAATTGTTCATTGGTGTTCATTTCATTTCATCACGGTTTCATCAGTTAAGGTGAGTTTTCATAGCCCCGTTTTCAATTCAACATTTTTGATTGTTTTCAAATCCCACGGGGGGAATACATTGCATCAATTATTTCAGTACGAGCCCAAGTATTCAAACATGTACATAGCTTAAGTTACCTTGCCAAGTGCTAAGTCCCCTGTAACATCATGAACCGTTAATTTACCGTTAAGCGAGAGTGAGTGGATAGATCTATCGAGGGTGACGCCTCCATCCGTGGTAGTGGATACCAACAGTAAGCGGATGCATGTCATGTCTTTTACATTTGAATGTTTCGGCAGAACATTCGGGAGGGGCATAGAATTTCATCAGTCATAGCTTCGGTGTCATGAGCTTAAGGCTATTGTACAATTTTCACGAGATTTTTATCTTGCATTTTTACTTGTGGTGGCCGTACATCAGTACATTTTACAAACCTATGGAATTCACCAACATTCGTGTTGACGTTTTAGCAATGTATTTCAGGTTATTAAGGTAGCTCATGTGACATGCATTTGGACCTTCATGGAGTCGCGGAGTCGACGCGTCTCATCATTATTTCATGCACTTATGTAAACATTTGATCTAGTATGGCTTGTTTTTCATGAACATGTAACACATTTTGGGGACCTCATTTTGTAAACTCTGAATTATTTCAATGATCAAATGCAGTATTTTCCAAACGACACTTTAGGTCGTTCAATGTAACTGTAACTGTGGTGCTATGACAGACACCCCCAGGTATTCCATTCCGCTGCAAGTCAGGTAAATTGGGGGTGTGACATAGTACCCCCGTTTTTGGCCCAAAATTTTTAAAAAAAAAATTCACTTTATTTCAAAAAAAATTTGTGGTTATCGGTCCACCATGTCTAAACGACAAAAGGATTGGCTATTCCAGGAGAAGACGGCTCTTGGTAAAGATAACTCAAATCCATTGATGGCTGACAATTTGCCGAAAATTGTATGGTATTCAACTCACCATATCCTAAAAAGTAAAAGAGTTGGCTAGCCCGCAAGGTTATGGCTTGTGTTAAAGGCAGTGGAAAGCCATAATTGGTAATCAACTCACCAAGATGTTGACTGTGTCCATCAAGAGTTGGCTAGTACAGAAGCAAACGGCTTCTGGTAAAGACAAATCAAAACCGTTGAAAGCTAGTGGTTTGCTCAAAATCATATGGTTATCAGTGTACCATGGTTCTTACTTGAACTGAAATATTTGGCTACTCCAGAAGTAATGGCTTTTGGTAAAGAGATTCAAATCCATTAAATTTTCTCGAAAGATTGCTAGGGACTAGCAATAGTTTAGTGTGGGGGATTGATGAGTGCTCAAACACTCATCATTTTTGGTCAAATCTGAACTGCAAAACATCCAAAACACTCAAAAATGCATCAAAATACTGAAAATATCTCTGGGATTGTGTTTTATATGTTTTAGATGCAAAATTTGTAAAAACAGATAAAAAAATGAACAAAGTTTGCAAAATTGACAGTTTCAGTCCCCCAACTTTCAAAATTTGTCAAAATTAGTCCCTAAGCATTTATTTTGAAAGAAAAGTCAACCCAAGTCCTTTAAAAGTCAAAAATTATCAAAAATGATCCTTAGGTAAAAATTTTGATAATTTACAATTTTGGTCCCTGAAGTTTCACAATTGGCAAAAATAGTCCCTAGGATTTCAAATTTTTTAAATTATTATTAGTCCTTTGGATTACTCAACTTGGCATGATTGGTCCCTTGGAATAACTTTGGGAAGTTTACAATTCTGGTCCCTAAGTTTTGGCTTGTTTCAAAGTTGGTCCTTGTATTATTATTTACAACAAACCAAATGGACCCATCTATCCAATCCACACACAAACACAACCCAACACACTCACCCAGCCCACCATCCGGCCCAAATCCATAAAAAAAATAAAAAAAACACCCCGTTTTATCCTTTCCCTCCCACCAAAATAAATAAAACAATCCCCCCACCTTCTCCCACTTGCAACATGCTCACCTGCATATCCCCCCTCCTCCACCTCAGCCTCCCCATACCCTGCTCCCTTGACTCTCAACTAAGCTCCAAGAATCCTTAATTGTTTCAATTTGCCCTCCAAGCAACCCCAACTGCCACATTGGACTTTTTGGCACCAAAATCGTTTCAAGGGTCAAGATCAACCTTGAGTGATCCAACGGCTCAGAATCTTGGTGGGATTCACTCAGAAGGGTTTCAAAACCCTAATGGTCTCCTATAAGAAGAAAAGGAAGCAGTTAGTAAGGAGTAGTAGTTTAATTTATAAAAATTGTAATCGTTTTTATGTACTCTCTAATTTTAGTGTGATGTTTAGCATTTAAAGTGTACTATTAGTCATATCAGTGTTTATTAAACTTGTTTCAATTTAGTAATTCAGTTGTAAAATTCAAATCTCAGTTAATGTGAAGTACTGTTTGACAAATCTCAATTCCATTCAAATTTGTTAAAATCAGTGTTTAGTGTTTGTTTGAGCTTATCTAAGATTGTTTATAAGCTTTTCTCAGCTTGAGAATCATTTTAGAAGTATTTTAGGTAAAAACAGGAAAATACAAAAAAAATCAAAGAAAATAGTGTAAAAAAAAAATAATAAAAAAAAATAAAAAAAATAAATCAATGAAGAAGGAGAATGATGCAAGGGACTTGGTTAAAAATGGATGGATCATGGTATTAGTGCCTCATGGGAGGCTTTAGGCTGTGGTTTGGTTCATTGGTCACTAGATTCTCATATAAATACCATTTGTAAGTCACAATTTGATTTTTTGCATACTCTTATTCCTCTTGTTATATGTGGTAATTTAGTGATAATTAAGTGATGAGGCGAAAAATGAACCGTTTTTAGGGGGTCATTTAAGCCCGGATTTGAATTTATTTGGTCAAATATTGCCCTAAATCGTTCCTTTTGTGATTTTAGGAGCTTTTGGAGTGAATTTTGGAAAATGAAGCATTTTGGACATTTTTGGAGCATAAAAGTGAAGAAAACGGCAGAGTCTTAATTTTCCTTGCTGGGAATTGTACCTGACGGCGTCAAGAGTCTTCATATGACGGCGTCAAGAGTTGGAAATGATGACGGTCCAGAGAAAACGTGTATGGCCGTCAAGGTTCAAGATATGGTGACGGCCCAGAACTCAATTACACATGACGGCGTCAAATCTGGATCTAGGCAATCCGATGTCATTGTGGGCGGCGAGTTGATGGTGTCAGACATTTCTTCTTGATGTCGTCACCTTGTAAAATCTATATATATTTTTTCAATTTTCATTCATTGGTGTATAACTTTAGAGGGATAACTTTGGAGAAACCCTAGCACGAATTTTACTATTCTTTCAAGGGTTTTTACCCTTTGAAACCTTTCATGTTCAATTGAGATAAGTATCCTTTCAATTCATTCAATATGTCTATGTGTTGTTTGACGATATCTTACGCTTGTCTTGAATTTAACATGCTAGGCTAGATCTCTTGTGTGTTTGCTTAGATGTAGTGAAACCTAGATGTTGATTATGGGTTGATTGTTTGTTTATAGTTGTTACGGATGAATGATTTCGATGTTAGGCTTAAGAAAACTGGCAGACTTCCATAGGGTAACATGCTTGAACGTCTTAAGAAACATGAACCAACGCGTACTAGGTTATTATGGTTGTATTTAATGCATGAGCGAATTCTAATGATCCCATGTTAGGAGCTTCTTGCAGGCTCGACATAGGAGTGAAGTAGGAGCTTATAGAGTTGGGGAAGTACGTACGCCACCCCACGAATGGTATTAAGGAATATAACCCGTCATCCATGCAATTGTAACAAACTATCAACCTGTAAAAGATATCTAGGGAGTAATGAAACCTAAGTAAACAGAATTTTCCCTATTATTGTTCACACCACTAGTTTGGTTAACTTTATTTTCATTTCTGTTATTTTATTTTGATTGCATCTTAGTTACTGGGTTAGTTGATTAGCAACTAATTCCGCCCACTCTTCCAAAAAACCCCGAGATTTTATTTGTTTTTATAAAAATATAAAAATACAAAAAGAATCATCCCTTACCTCTAGACCTAGTTTTTAGGCTTTCTAATCCTAGCGACACTATTCCTGAGTTGAACGATCAATCCCCGGTACTTGTCACTATACTATACTACAACGATCAGGTACACTGCCTGGTGGGGGTTGTAAGCTTCTCGAGATCCCTCGAGAGGTAAAGCCTGGTGCGATTCCCACGTATCAAGTTTTTGGCGCCGCAGCCCGGGGAATAGTTATTGTCTAGGTTAGGATTTCTTTTTATTAGGTCTACTTGCTAGATTCCTTTCTAGTAAGATTTTATTTTTATTTTTAGGTTTTCTTTAGTCTATCTTATTTCTTCGTGTCTTTGTTTGTAACCTTTACCATCTGACATCATGGAAGGTGGTAACATCTTTGAACCTATCAACCCACCACAACAAAACCACCCACAAAACCCACCACTAGCAAACCAACCTCTTAGGTCCCGAACCCTAGGAGAGTATTCCCGTCCTAGTCACCAAGGCTATCGAAACACCATTGAGCTCACCCAAGGAGCCAATGTGTCCCCCTTGCGATCCGACACCATCCGGTTGGTGCAAAGCGGATACGCATTCCATGGACTTCATTCCGAAGATCCCAACCAACATCTCAAGGATTTCCTTAAATCGTAGATTCTATAGACCTTGATGTTACAACTAGAAAGTCAACCCGATTACGCCTATTCCAATTCTCTCTACGTGATCAAGCTAGTCAATGGCTTGAACATTTACCCGCGGGATCCATCACCTCATGGGATGATCTCACCACACGTTTCCTTGCTCAATTTTTCCCACCGGGAAGAACTATCAAGCTTAGAAATGATATCTTGATGTTCCAACAACGTCAAGGTGAAACTCTATATGAAGCATGGACTCGTTTCAAGGACTTACTCCAAAAAGTCCCTCATCATGGCATAGATCTTTGGTTCCAAGTCCAAATCTTCTATGACCATATCGATCTCTCCACAAGGCGAACCATTGACCAATCGGCCGGTGGCAAGCTACGTGATCTAAGTGCAGAAGAATCATGGGAACTCATAGAAGAACTTGCTCTCTATGACAACGAAAGTTGGAACGATCCCCGTGATTTGAACAAAACGGTCAAGGCAATATCTTTGCCTTCGAACAATTCTAGCACTCCCGATCGTAGGATCATGGAACTTGAGGACCAAGTCAAGTTTCTCATGAAATCTTACGAAGCTCCTAAGCCTTCAAGCTAAGTGAACAAAATCACTTCTTTATGCGAATTATGTAGTGGTCCCCATGACACTCGTGGTTGCATGGGACTCCCCGGAACAGCTTTTGCGGACTACGCATCCTCGCGTACCGACGAAGCGGTAGACAAGTGGTACACTTTCAAACCCAAGCCAAACCCTTACGGTGATTCCTACAATCTTTCTTGGAAAAATCACCCGAACCTTAGGTGGAAACAAAACAAAAACAATACTTCCAATCCGCCTAATCGTTACCAACCAAACGGTCCACCCTCCAACCGTACTTTCAACAACAATCCTTCTAATAACTATGGTAGTACCAATAATCTTGAAGGATTGATGTCCAAGTTTATGGCATCTCAAGAAGCTCGCATAGCTAAGTTTGAAACCGAATTCAATCAACAACAAACAGAGATGACCAATAAGATTGACAACTTGTTGAAAGCCCTCAACAACCAAGCGCTAACTACACCTAGAAAGGACACTAGGGACGCCAATAGCGGAATCCAAAATAAGGACCCCTCGTCATCCAAACACGTCCACTTTGTCAATGTTGTCACTATTAAGCCAAAAGATGAAGATATAGAAGAAAGTGACAAGGATGAAGTTGAAGTAGAAACTGAGACTAGGGATGAGCTTAAGGAAGTTGAGGTTAATATGGGAGAAAAGTTAGAGGAAGTAGAAAACGTAGAAGAGTACTTTGATAAGTTGCCCACCAAGGAAGAACGGGAATATCACAAGGATTTATTCGATGATCCCGAGACACCATATATCCTTGGTTCACCCCTTATTAAAGTAGGTGATCCCTCTAACATCAACATACCATGCAACATTGGGCATATGCATGTATGAAAAGCTTATATCGATCCTAGGTCTCCTATAAACATCATGACTAGGACTTATTATAATTGGGTAATGAAGAAGCAACTTGATTATAGGATGATGCCCTGTAAGAATTTGATAAGCAATTTTGTTTGGAGAGTGAAAGGATTGCATGTAATTGTAGGAAACTTCACTTATGTGACCGACTTTGTGATAGTGGAGGATACTCGTCCGGTGATAGATGATTGCCTAAGTCAAGTAGTGTTCGGAAAACCGTTTGTTGAGGCCTCTAAGATGAGTTATGATCCGACCCTAGGGATAATTAGATTCATGGAAGAGAATGATGAGATTACTTACCAAATGCCCTATAAGATTGAACAATATCGCCTCTTATCAAACATAGAAAAGGAACACAAACAAGCGGTTTACTATAGGAATGATGAGGATAGACGTAGAGGAGTAGAATATGTTATGAATAGAGTAGTTGGTCTCTATAAAGAACATTTACAATTGTCACACCCCCAAAATCGGGTCCAGCGGAAACATACATGTAGCTGGGGTGTAACTCAATTGGTACCACAACACAAGTACAAAATGGTTTTCATTTCAATCATTTAAAATAAAATTGCTTAACCAAAAGTGTTGAATTTACATTGTTAAAAGTAGTGCGGAAGTAGGCCCTTAAAATAGTTTAAACGGTCCCCATATGAATAATCAGAGTCTTCTATGACCATGCCATGCCCTGCCAAAACCTCCAGTAGCATGCCATTGCTTAATACCTGAAAATACATGCTAAAGTGTCAACACGAGGTTGGTGAGTTCATAGAGTTTAGTGAACAAGTATGTAATGTAAAACATTTGAAAGAAGATCTCCCAGCAAAGGCATCGTAAATCCGTAATAAGGTTGATGCAAAGGCATTGTAAGTCGGTAATAAGGTTGATGCAAAGGCATCGTAATTCAGTAATAAGGTTGATGCAAAGGCATCATAAATATAACTTTAATCGTATGTACAATAGCCATAAGTAAAAAGTAAAGTAATAAGATTTCAGTAATAAAACTACATTGGCTCTTAAGCTCATGAACCCTAAGCTAGACGTTACTTGGCCCCAAATAAATGTTTACTAGACACTCTAAAGATATTAGACATGAAATGCATCCGTTTTCCCGTTGGAGCAACCCAAACACGGATGGAGGAGTCACCCTCAATAGATCTATTCACTCACCCTTGCTTGTAGATTAATTAACGGTCCATGATAATAAAAGGGACTTGTCATGAAATGGTAATAAGGCAACTTAAGCAATGTAAGGAATTTATACTTTGGCATGTACAAAAAAAATAAGTGATGCAATGTATTCTCCCCCGTGGGACTTGAAATCAAAATATTGAATTAAAACGGGGCTATGAAAACTCACAGAAATGAGCAAGTAGTTGAGAAGGCTTGTAAAAGTATAAAACAAGTATTTAAGCATGTATCTCCCCCAAAGAGTTTATAAAGAAATTAAACAAGTAAAAGTGGGGCTATGACTCACCTGGTGCGATAGCTACGATGATAAAAGTGGATACACAGAAATGAGGTACGATCTCTAACTGCAACCTAATATGAATGATATGATCTAATGTAAGCAATGAAATGATGCTACACATGCAAATACGTATGTTAGCGATACCACTCGTGAAATTTGAAAATAATGTTTATCATCGAAAAATATATTTTTGACGTCTCGTTAACTTAATAAACACTTTTCATGTAAATATGTTGAAACGGTACTCCACGATCCTTGTTTGGTGTCTATCGGCAAATATAAGTAAGGTTTTCGTCGCAAAAATAACATTTTCATTACTTGAAAATATGACTAAAATGGCCTCGCAAAACTAGTCGCGAAATAGTGAATATTAAGAGTTAGGAAATAAACTCAGTAGTTATAGGAAGCTTTTCACATTATCTAAAAAGTCATAAAACTGAAGTTTGTCCATACGGGTCTTGATCATAAAGAAAAATAGCCGAGAAGTGAGGTGTTTGGGCTGTTTTGGCAGATTCTGGGCAGTTTTCGGGAAAGTTTGGAAGACCATATTTTATTCGTTATTAATCCTTTTGACAAACAGTAGGATGTTTTGAAAACTAGACTGGGTGAACTAACTTTTTGTCAATGATGTAAATTTTCCATAAACGAGTTTATCAATAAGAAAAATGGGTCTCAACCTGGTCACTTGGCGAAATGATTAATACTTGGAAAATTTTCTTTTAAGTGTTGGGCTGAAGGAAAATATTAAAATCGTCTAAAATTCAAACGCTTGTATCTTGATCGTTATAAGCTCGTTTTCTACGTTCTTTATATCCCCGGAATCGTGGGACAACATACTAACATATTTTTGATAAGTCGGGATGGTTAGATTTAGTTTTACGCCTGAAAACAGTCCGTGACAACTGTTCATCAGCAAGGTATTTTCAGAAAACGGTTTTTCGTCGTTAAACTTGGTAAAATGATAACTCCTTCGTTATAAACTCTTTTTAATTCGTTCTTTTTCCCATAGCTTCATTTTTGAATGTATTTTATGAATTTCTAGCCCAATGTTACCCAGAAACCCCTGAGTTTTCTGTATTTTACAAAAATGGACAGCAACATTTATATAGTGTTAAAAATAGATTTTTCTAGTTTATAACTTGTTCAAAACTTAACCAAACTACTTCAAATCAACTCCACAAGTACTCAATCCTACCATACACCTTCTTAGGGTGTCATGGGTCCTAAACTTCACAAAATATTGTAGGATTTCAAAGAAATGATCATAGGCTTTATATATATACTTATAAAAACCATAAAACTTGTAAAGTGGTATGAATAACATAAATACTTGTATGCTTTGCTAATAAAACTTGAAAATGCATCATGTAATAGTTTGAAAGAGTAGAAAAATAACTAGTAACTTACTTGTGATGATTGTTGAAAGATGGTGATGAAAACCCATTTAATCTTTGTGGTTTTTATTTCAAAACCCTAATTAGATCATTATTTGGACTTGATAAATACTTGGTTCTTGAAAAATAGATGGATCCTCTTTGGTGTTCTTGCTTTGGTCGATCATGGTAGAGAGGAAAAGATGAGAGAAAACCTTGTTTTATGATTTTTGTAAAAGTAACTTATGTATATAATAGGTGTTTATGAAATATCTAGTTAGTTATGGCAATTTGGTAAATAAGTGATCAAGTAGAAGTATCATGGAAAGGGGGGCGGCACATGGGATAAAAACAAGAGTATGTGGGAAGCTTGGCTAATTATCTAGTTCACGGAGTCAGTTTTGGTTCCGCTAATTGCTAACCGTAAATGGTTAAGCCACGAAACGTAAATCCGGGTATCGTAAAAATATAAAACTTGAAATAATGACTAAACTTGTCAACATACTCCATAATAAAATATAAAATGAATGGTAAGTTCCATCGGGTTGTTTAAATGCTGTTAAAACTGGAAACGCGGGTCTAAAACGTGTAATTCGCGTAAAACACTGAACTGGAAAACGTAAAATTCCAAAACTTTTAGAATTGTCGTAAAATGAGAGAAAATCATATTTCTATCGTTTATAGTGTTTTATGGACATATCGGGATGCTGGAATGACGTTTAAACCTAAAAGTAAATCTCGGACACGACTTCGTGATTTTTGTAGAAATGATCCGACGAGTGCCAAACTCTCGGTTTATCATTAAAATAGTTTATCTTACGAGAATATGAAATAAAAATTTCAGAAATAAATAGTGAAAATGAATAGTAATAGTGAATAGTAGAAATGAATAGTAACTTCCCAAGATGAAAAATGAAATTTTGACGTTTGAAAAAGGGACCTGAAATTACGAGTTGTGACAACAATCGGCAAATGAGACCAACGATGAGGTGACGTAATCGCCCATGACCTTGAGTCTAGCTACAAGACTCGTAAAATAAAGAAAAGCGCTTCTTGGGAGGCAACCCATGCTTTGTGTGATTTTTATTTGTTTGATTGTTATTTGCTTCCGTATGCACGCTTTATTTTTATTGTTGGTAGATCATGTTTCAAAATAAAATTGTGAAAATACTTCATTTTGTTGTTTAATTTTGTCTTAACTTCATACAAAGGTATTTCACAAAAGATAAATGTAAGGGGAAACCCCAAATTTGTTTTTAAGAACGAAATTGATCATGATTCTCCATAATATTAAATGGACATGTGTATTAGTATTTGTTAGAGTCAAATGCTTGTATCGAATCATAATGATGTTTTGCAGGATTTTCCAGGAAGTAGGACATAAGTTTTTCCAGAAATTTTCCGAAAACTTAACGTAAAGATTTCTGCAGGTCACTTCTGACGGCGTCATGTGTAAAATTCTGGAAATTTTGCTAGTTTTGTTTTTCTAACAGAGTCTTAAGGTTTTTGTTAATTCTTTAGTTCTATAAACTCCAGGAAATCTGCAAACATTCATTCCACAAGCATTATATCTTAATTTGTTTTCTTTAGTATATATAGATTGCCGCCGATTTTACGCGAGATTGCCTTGTTTGTTTTCTCAGGTTTAACAGGTTATATATGACAAGAAGATGATTTATATTTCTGGAAGGGAAGCTTTGATGGTTCATTTTCTTGGAGGAAGATCTAACCTTGTTACCACACTATCCACACCGAACGAATCAGGGGAGTATTTGATTTCATTCTTTTACCTGTTTCACTTTTACATTCTTTAATTAAACATTGGGTACAATGCTCATCCTAAGTGTAAGGGGAGGGTAAATGATGATACCTTATAGAATACACTTGCACTTGAGTTTGTTTGTTTGATGGTAGGTGTGTAATAAAACTAAGAGAAATACTTGTTAGTGTAATTTTAGCGTCAAATTTAAATTTTTTTACAACATTTAGGAGTGAAACTTTAGCCTTAGCAAGCGTCTCATGGATAGGAGTTGTATGACTAGCACAAAACCGTACTATTCAGAAAAATTTTCCTCCCAAATATGTGAGGTTCGCCTTTAGATTTGATAGGAAAAGCATTTACTATTAGTGCTTATGAGTGTACCGGTAGCATTTAGATTCTAGAACTTGCGTTAGTGATGCATCCCGAGACCACTAGTGAGACTACATTCGTGTGGTAGGATTTACTACATGATAAGAGGCATTAGGATCACCCTTGTGTTAAACCCGTATCATAATTACTTGACCATTCAAGTCATATTACTTGGCTAGTAAAGTCAATTAATTTTTCCCACACCTTAGCGTTGTACTTATTTTTAGTACACGAAACCCCTAGTACACCCCTCCGAGCCTATTTTTTCGTTTCTAACTTTAAGCATCTTACTTAAAGAAAGAATTTGTTACAACCTACTTAAATGTACAACCAAATCGCCTTAGCCTTCCGTGTATGCACTTATCTTTAGTGCATTATTGTTATTTGTTTAAACCCTTAGTTAATTATCTAATTGATTACATGGTTGATAAGTCGAGTCATATCCTTGTACATATTATTTTGGGACGATTGGGACTCATGGGTAAAGTACTTGTGTTATGGAGTAATGGGGAAGAACATCATATTATTACCCTCATATGTTCGTTAATCTTAAAAGTACTCCAAGTGTTTTGATTATCTTGATTCGAGTCATTAGATTAGTTTATTGTAAAGTATGTAATAATTCAAGTGTAAGGGTGTATGCCCTATGATGTATTATTTTGGATGGTAGGGTAAGAGTGTATGCAAAAAAAAAAAAAAAAAAAAAAAAAAAAAAAAAAAAAAAAAAAAAGACTATTATCCCGTTTCATTCTATGTTTATATTATGTTTTTGTTATTTTTGATTTATTAGCTTAAGTCGAGTCTAGTCTTGGCTTAGCAATGCCATATTGTACATGTAATTAACCAAGATGATTAACTCGCCACCAGTAAAGATTGCCTATATCCAACAAAACCGTGTATTCCATATCCCTACACCTAACGTTATAACCCTTTAAAAGACCTCTTTGATAGTTTATCCTAGGTACTTACGCCATGTGGTGGAGGTTTGATCCTTTCCCACGCCTATAGTAATCTGTTTTGCTATGACAGGTAGTTTGAGATGTTTTCCATTTCCATATTATGATATATATACTTTATTACACCCGAGAGATGTGAGTATCTAAACACTATTTGTGAGGTGCTAGTGTATGACCTCCGTGCTTGTCTTTGGTCTTTAGTGGAACGATTATTTGTTGTAATTACTTTTATATTAGTGTTAAATGATCCCTAACTTGTATTTTGATTAGAATAAAAGCGCATTTGCTTGAGGACAAGCAAATCTCAAGTGTAAGGATATATGATGAGGCGAAAAGTGAACCGTTTTTAGGGGGTCATTTAAGCCCGGATTTGAATTTATTTGATCAAATATTGCCCTAAATCGTTCCTTTTCTGATTTTAGGTACTTTTGGAGTGAATTATGGAAAAAGAAGCATTTTGGACGTTTTTGGAGCATAAAAGTGAAGAAAACGGCAAAGTCTTAATTTTCCTTGCTGGGAACAGTACCTGACGGCGTCAAGAGTCTTCATATGACGGCGTCAAGAGTTGGAAATGGTGACGGTCCAGAGAAAACGTGACGGCGTCACATATGGCCGTCAAGGTTCAAGATATGGTAACGGCCCAGAACTCAATTACACATGACGGCGTCAAATCTGGATCTAGGCAATCCGATATCATTGTGGGCGGCGAGTTGACGGCGTCAGACATTTCTTCTTGACGCCGTTACCTTGTATAATCTATATATAGTTTTGCAATTTTCATTCATTGGTGTATAACTTTAGAGGGATAACTTTGGAGAAACCCTAGCACGAATTTTACTATTCTTTCAAGGGTTTTTACCCTTTGAAACCTTTCATGTTCAATTGAGATAAGTATCCTTTCAATTCATTCAATATGTCTATGTGTTGTTTGAATATATCTTACGCTTGTCTTGAATTTAACATGCTAGGCTAGATCTCTTGTGTGTTTGCTTAGATGTAGTGAAACCTAGATGTTGATTATGGGTTGATTGTTTGTTTATAGTTGTTACGGATGAATGATTTCGATGTTAGGCTTAAGAAAACTGGCAGACTTCCATAGGGTAACATGCTTGAACGTCTTAAGAAACATGAACCAATGCGTACTAGGTTATTATGGTTGTATTTAATGCATGAGCGAATTCTAATGATCCCATGTTAGGAGCTTCTTGCAGGCTCGACATAGGAGTGAAGTAGGAGCTTATAGAGTTGGGGAAGTACGTACGCCACCCCACGAATGGTATTAAGGAATATAACCCGTCATCCACGCAATTGTAACAAACTATCAACCTGTAAAAGATATCTAGGGAGTAATGAAACCTAAGTAAACACAATTTTCCCTATTATTGTTCACACCACTAGTTTAATTAGCTTTATTTTCATTTATGTTATTTTATTTTGATTGCATCTTAGTTATTGGGTTAGTTGATTATCAACTAATTCCGCCCACTCTTCCAAAAAAACCCTAGATTTTATTTGTTTTTATAAAAATATAAAAATACAAAAAGAATCATCCCTCACCTCTAGACCTAGTTTTTAGGCTTTCTAATCCTAGCGACACTATTCCTGAGTTGAACGATCAATCCCCCGGTACTTGTCACTATACTATACTACAACGATCAGGTACACTGCCTGGTAGGGGTTGTAAGCTTCTCGAGAGGTAAAACCTAGTGCGATTCCCACGTATCATTAAGTTTCATTTAATGTATTTAATCTGTTGTAAGTCTTAGAATCAGTCTAATTAGTTTTATAATCTAAGTGAGTAGTATAATCAGTTTTAATAGGGGTGTTTGGATCATGCTATCTTGCCATGTGCTAGTTGTTTGTTAGTGTAGTTCTTGGTTCAAGTAAGTTATCTAAGATCATAACAGCCTACATTAACCATTTCTTTGGTCATTTGTATAAAAAAAGTCAAAATTACAAAGTTTCAATGACAACAACCTAACTGTTGTGATTCGGTTTCTCAAATCTTGTGAATCAACTCAAAATTAGTTTAGCTTAGTAGATTTGGTTAGCATTAGGCTTAATAAACATCAAGTAGTCATCTGTGATCACTCAAAACTCACAATAGTCAATTTGGAACAAGATCTCAAAAAATCAAAATTACAAGTTTGAGCAGAAATCCTATTTTTGTAGGAATTTTATAGATTTTTGTAATGAGATTCAGCTTTCGAAATTTTCAGAGATAAAAGTGTACCAGCTAAACTACAGGAATCATAACTTGCCTTATTTTTTAGAATTTTTATGAGTTCTGTGCATTTGCTTATTTGAGGGTGCAGGGTCATTAACCTCCCCTGCACCAGGGCTGTCAGCCCATTTTCTTTGGCTTATAAAGACCAAACCAGTGGACCCCACCTTGGCCTTTTAGCTTATTTGAGCAGCTCATCAGTAGAGCTTGTTAGATCATAGCTTATTTTGGGGTTTGGCTTAATTGTCTTGGCTTATTTGATCACCTTTTGTACCCTGTCCTCAAAACATATACTGAGAGCTCAGCTTTTAAGACCAATTTCAAAGGCCTGCTTATTGTTACATAATGGGCCCCACCTTGTAGTTTCTGGCTCATCTGTAATCCCAATAAGCAAATCTTCCAAATCAGGTCTCATTTTGAACCTTTGACCTCAATTGACCACCAAACCAGGGCCTATTATTGGCCTGGTTCACCAAGTTTCTCTTTGACGTCATGTTTTTTAGCCTATTTTTATGGCTTCTCTAGGGCTTATTAGAGAGCCTTAGTGAGAACTTATTGGCTTATTGAAGAGTCTCCCAGACCATAAGAAGGGTCCAAGTTCAATTTTGGACCCCTGACCCTCTTAGTAGACCCCACATTGGCTTGCTTAGTGCCATTTTGGCCTGTGGAATCTGTTTGATTTTTTGGATTGCTTATTCAGTTTTTTTTAGCTTATTCAGTGCCATCACTTGCTTGTTTCTGCTTATTCCTAGTGTACCTAACTTAGTTATAGCTTATTTGATCCTTTGTTTCTACTGTTTGGCCTTGTGCAAGCTTATTCAAACACGAATAAGTCCTAACAAGTTTAACAAGCTTAACTGTATATATAATAAGCATTTCATTCTCCTTATTTGTAGTTTCCATAAAAAGTCCCTTTGTTAAAGTTGTCTAAAATCAGTATATAAATAGTCTTGAAAAAGAAAAATTCAAAAAAGTCAAAATTAATAGAAGTGATAGCTTCTATTTAAGCTATTTGGCTTATTTTTCAGTTTATTTATATGCTTTTCTCATTTTTATTATTTTCTTAGGTTTCTTATAGCTTAAAATAATTTTAGTAATTTTTTCAGATTTTTGTCTTATCATTTGGTATTTTTTATAATTTAACTTAGTTTTTTAATAATTAATAATTAGTTAATAATTAATAATAATTAATTTAAAAATCATAAAAATACAAATTTAATTTTAAAATTAGTTTTAAGATATTTTAGATTTTTCCAAATATTATTTTCAATTTTCAAGTGTAATTTCATAATTAATTATAATTTAGGGTAATTTAGATAATTAAAAAGTAATTAGAAAATAGTAATTAATTAATAATAATTAATTAAAAGGTGTAAAAATTATTTTTCTTTTTCTAAAAATTTTCTTTATTTATTAGGATTGTAAAAATATCAATTTCATATCCATAGCCTTTTTATTTCTTCAGATTCACTTTTTATTGTGTACGTCAGTACCCGTTTGTAATTAAAACGTACGTTTTTAGGTTTTAGCTCGTTTCTTCTTAATCTAATTTCACGTAATCAATCACATAGCTTTCCTAAGCTATTTCATTTCATAATTCTCAAATATTTCTCATCATAACCCTTTCCTGTGAAAATCACCCGATCACAAGCACGCTTAAGTACCATTCACACCTCGTTGGGAAATAACGACCTGGTGATACCCTATATTACCCGGAAGCATTGGTCTAGGTAGTTTGACTATATTGATCACATTTGTGGTTGACTTTAGTTGACTGTTTGGAACCAATCAATGCACTAAAAAATAAAGTCAATTAAAACAAGACAGATGCAAAACAACAGGGAACTTTAACCAATAATCACAGTATGACTGGCTTTTTTTAAAAAGGTACACCAATCACAAGGATATAAAGGCAAGTTTTAATCTTTAGTTTGGGAACTTATTAATGTTCATACCCCCAGTTAGGTAGTATTCTGCCTTGGTTTGCGACAATGTATTTTATGTATTTATTATTAACAGAAAAACAAAATGTTTTTGGATTTTTGGGTGTATGTGCAAAAAAACTTTTGGAAATATTTTTGGTATCGATTCGTTAACCGAAGTCGTTTTCTTTAAAATTATCGTTTTCTTTAACCGAAATATTTTTCAATGTTAGACCATGGATCTCTCTTCAGTTTGCAATTTAATGTCAGAATTTCCGTTTACCACCTGTGTAGGTTGTAATCTTAAAGAAACCGAAGTAATTTAACTTCACGATTTGTTTTGTTGTTTATGATTTTTTTGGTGTTGTTAACACTTTAGGAAAAGTGTTAATGAACTTTTTGATATGATTAAGATTTTTACAAAATTTTTTACAAAGTGGTGAAATTTGTACAAGGAGGGTTTTGAAAAATCACTAAGCCTAAAAACGTTTTGAAACACGCAACAACCTCCCCGGCATCGGCGGCAAAATTTGACTCGTTCCAAACTAACCAGTCAACCAGGTGAGGTCAACAGGTCAACCCTGATAGAAAGTGCAAGATATATAATCTGTGGAAGTACAGGGAGATCCCCAAGTCGTTAAGTCCCAACGAGATTGAAATTGTGCTTTTGGAAACGTTTAAGAGATATAGTGATCGGGAATAGTAACAGATAATGATTTGGATTGATTTACACTACTGATTTCTTGATATTAAGATAATGAAACAGTATTAACAATTACAGAATTAAAGATATAATTAAACGTAAGCAAATTAAAAATCAGAAACGTTTACAGACAAAAGAAAATGTGAGTTTTGAACAATTTATAACTAGAGGGGGTGAAAATGAAACTTTTACAAACTTAATATTAAAAGAAAATTATTTTTTTTAATTATTTTATTATTTAATATTAATTAAAAACAAATTTAAACTATTTAATATTTAATAAAAACTAATTTATAACTAATTTAAATTTAAGAAAAATACTAAAATGACTTAAAAAAAATATGAAATTTTTTATAAAACTAATTAACCATCACAGGAATCCTAAAAAATTATAAAAAGTTTATAAAAATTATTTTTACACTAATTTATTAATTATTTACTTATTTATTAATTAAAAGCTAATTAAACTAAATTAATTAAGAAAAATAGCAAATGAACAGTGACAATTATGAAACTATTTTCTAAAAATACTTTATAATATATAAAACCTAGGAAAAATATAAAAAGATGCTAATGTTTAATAAAAATTAATAAAACTATTTAATTAACTAATATTACTTAATTATTATTTAAATTAATATTAATTATAATAAATACTAAATGAAAAGATAAAAATCTGAGAAAATTACTAAAAATACTACAAGTGAACAGGAACTCAACAAAATTATAAAATTAGAAATTGCTTTTTGAAAATGCTGAAAAATAAGCCAAATGGCTTAAATAGAAGCTATCATTTTTTTTTAATTTTGGTTTTTCTTTGTTTTTCTATTTGGAAACTGATTATACACTAAAAATAAGCAAATTTTACAAAAACAAACTTTTTAGAACATAAAAATAAGTTGTGTGCAATCTTATGTTGTTGACAGTTTAATATTTATGAGATTTGATGATGCACAAGCCAATAATAAGCTATACAATGAAACCAGAGGTACAATTAAGCTACTACCAAATGCAATGCACACAAAATAAGCCAAAAGAACTGGAAAAGCACACTGAATAAGCAAAGGAAACAAATAAGCAATTCCAAATCCACACAGACCAAACAGGTTTAATGAGGGCTAATGCAGGCCTCTGTGGGGCCTTCAAATAAGCTCAGGGGTCCAAAAGGGCTTTTGAACCAATAAGCCAACCTGGGGAGCTTTCAAATAAGCCAAAAACCAAAGCCTAAGTCCCACAAATAAGCTCACAAGAATCTTGTGAAAAAGCTTGCAAACACTGATCACTCAGTGTTTGTAATAAGCTGTGGGTGACTTGGAAAGCACAATAAGCTATGGGCAAGAGGTCTAAAGGCCACAATAAGCACTGGAATAACAAGAATAGCTAGTGAGCTTTCCAAAAAGCTAGAAATAGAGGTCTAGGGCCCACATGTGAAGTCAGGGTGAGCCCATGAAGGTTGGGTGAAAACCCTAGTACAAGGCAATACTTTGCCCTGCAGGCGAAATTAAGCTGTCTAAAAAGCCTTTAAGAAAAATCCTAAAATTAAGCTAATGATGGATTTATAAAGCTAAGCTGGGGGACAATAACTTGTAAAATTTTCAAAGACTAATCTTAAACATAAAAATCATGAAAAATCCTAGAACTTTTGGAATTCTGCCAAACTATGTAAATTTTGACTTTTTATGGAACTTAATCTAGTTGACTTATATGGATTTAAATCTGGTCCTAATAACTGAAATGGTGAAAATAAGCTATATTAAGACTGAAACAAGCTACTCCAACAACTTATGAATGGAAATGATGAGATTACAAACCCTAAAATCTATCAGTGGACTACATATGAATCTAAAACCTTGATTTTGACTTTTTACTGTTGAAGACCTGGATTTTAAGGATTGACTAACCTATATTGGCCTATTGTAGTCTGCTCAAGCCAAAACAACAACAATACCACCAAGAACAGTACTAATCTAAACACTCCTTTATGAAAGTGATATTTTGATTTTCAAAGAAATAAAATGATTTAGACCATGCAACTGACACACAAGGTTACAATATGATATAACAAGCTTAAATGAACACATGAACATCAACAATGATAGTAACCACTCATAAATAGCCAATATGCAACATTGGTAGTTAAAATATGGAAAGTAAGCACAATGGGAACTATTGAACAAGCAAACAATATTAAGCACCAATATGACTGAAGTATAGTAACTAGGCACAAAAAGCACACAAATAAGCAACAATAAGCCCTGCTACAGTAAAAGGCTAAAATTTGAAAAATGGCTTACAAAATGCCTCCAAGCATGAAACTGAGAACCATGGACCCAAATCACTTCCTAAAGCCTCCCATGAGGCAACTAACCCAAGACCATCCATTATTTGTCCTGCTCCATGCCTTCTTCATTATCCACAGTGATTTTTGAATTATGGACTTTTTAAATGGTATTTTTATGAATTTTTGATTTTTTAAACAAACTTGATTTAAATGAATGCAGGAGCTTACAAAAGCTTATCAGAGACTTAAATAAGCTTATTGGATCATTAAACAACAGCTTGTCACAACATTAGAAATAAATGAGATTTTAAGTTAAAAATGCTAAAAACTTAATCAAACTGAGAAAGTTGAAATTGGTTATTGAAATGAGTTCAGATTACAATGAAACATTAAAATTACAACTATGACATTAATTAGAACACTAGGATTTAGAGAATTTACTAATACGACATCCTAATCTACACTACAACTACTACTACTCTTCTTCTCTGCTTCTCCTTGTATTTGTAGTGACCATTTAGGGTTCCACTGACTCCCTGCAGCTTTCCCATCACTTTTGTGGACCATTGGATCATTTGGGATCATCCTGACCCTTAAATTAATTTTGGCAGGAAAACTTGGTTCAGTCAATTGGGTCTGTGATAGCGTGGGGTGGAGGGAGAAGCATTAAATGCCCTTGGGATGTGGTATATGGAAGAGATAAGGGAGGTGGTGGTGCAGGGTAGCAGGGCAAGTGGTGATGGTGGGGATGGTATTGTTGCAGTGGTATTGGAGGGAAAGGGGTGAAGGGGTGAGTGGTATTTGACCGAGGTTTGAACCTGGTATTATTAAAACGTGGGATTGGGTTTGGGCATAGGGTGTGGGCTTGGATATTGGATTTGGGTGGATCAGGGATGATGGTTGTGTTTGTATTTCGTTTTGGATTTTGGGTTAAGATAATAAGGTCCGTTTGGTTTAATAAATTCACAAGGACCATATTTGCAAAAAGCTGAAAAGTGAGGGGCTGTTTTTGCCAACATTCCAAATTTATCATAAGGGTTGATCTTGCCATATGTAAATAATCCAAGGACCATAAATGATAATTTTCCAAAGTTGAAATTCCGAGGGACTAGTTATGCCAACAATGAAACTGCAAGGACCAAACTTGTAAACTTCTCAAAATTTTCACCCAGGGACTAAACTTGTGAACTTGTGAACTCCATGGACCATAATTGACTTTTTCTTCCAAAATCCAATGTTCAGGGGCCATTTCTGCCAATTTCTAAACTTGAGGGACTGAAGCTGACAACTTTGCAAACTCATGCTCGTTTTTGTCCTTTTTGGCTTGATTAATGCCAATTTCTAAAATATCCATTCCTGCACGATCACAAACACAGAAACACAATATCTTTGGCAATTATGGTTAGTTTGTGTCTGTTTTGGTCTTAATATGGACAGAAAAAGGTGTGTGAATAAGCGCACACCATGGATTAAAGCTTGTCTTGAATCCTCTCGGACATCAATCCTGATCAACGGCAGCCCCACCTCCGAGTTCAATGTTAGACTAGGTTTGATACAAGGAGATCCCCCTAACTCCTTTGTTGTTGTTGATTATCATCACTTGGCGCTTTCAGAAACCGCTCAAAATGGTTTAATTCGTGGTATTAATATTGGTACTTCAGATTTAAACCTCAGCCACTTGTTCTTTGCCGATGATGTCATAATTACCACGGACTGGAGTGCACACGATTTGAACAACATTATCCGCATATTCCATGTTTTCTTTCTTCCTTTAGGTTTGAAAATCAATATCCATAAGTCCAGTATTTATTGAGTTGGAGTATCTTCTAATGAAGTGCAGATTATGTCTTCTGATACTGGTTCTAAAGCGGGTTCACTCCCTTTCACTTACCTTGGCCTTCCTATCGGTTCTAACATGTCCCTCATTGCTAATTAGAAGCCTTTGATTGATAAATTACATTCGAAACTCTCATCCTGGAAGGCTAATCTCCTCTCCTTTGGTGGTCGCCTAACACTTATCAAAGCTGTCTTAGGAAGCCTTGGCATTTATTTTCTTTCTATTTTCAGAGTTCCAGCCGCGGTTTTGAATTCTATGGAGAAGGCTCGTGCTAATTTCTTTTCTTTTATTTATTTATTTATTTTTTTTTTTGGGGGGGGGGGGGGGGGGGGGGGCTCGCAAGACTTGAAAAAGCTCTCATGGTTGCAATGGTCTAATGTTTTAGCTTCTTTCGATAAAGGGGGTCTTGCTATTGGGAGCCAGAAATCTTTTAACCTTGCTTTACTTCATAAATGGAGATGGCGTTTCTTTTCCTCACCTGATTCCCTATGGATTAACATTATTAAAGCCTTGCATGGTAGTGAAGGTGGATTTGATCTCATCGGTTGCAAATTCAATGGTATTTGGTATAAGATTGTTGGGACCTCTAACTATTTACATTCGAGCTCTATTCTTCCATTGGATTCTATTCGTTTTTAGGTGGGTTGTGGCTCTCGTATACGATTTTGAAAGGATATTTGGCTTGGCAATACGCCTTTGTCCATTAGCTTTAACAGATTGTTCCGTTTAGAACAAGACAAAAATTGCTTGGTTGTGAATAGTATTTCCAATGGACAATGGTCCTGGAACTGGTCTAGTGGCACTCTTGGGATTCGAAATTCTGCACTCCTTAATAATTTGCTTACTGAAATTAGTCTTCTTGGCATTAGAGTTGATGCGGACAAATGTACCTGGTCTCAAGCGAATGATAGGTTTTTTAATTTTGGAGAGTTGAGATGCCTAATCGACAAACACGCTTTGCCTTCTTTAGACACCAAGACGACTTGGGATAAGTCTGTCCCACGCAAAGTTAGTATCTTTATTTGGCTACTGAAGTTAGATAAGCTCCCACATCGGCTTAATCTTTACTCTAAAGGTATTGAAATCCCAGAGATATCTTGTCCCTCTTGCAACGGAAATGTGGAGTCTAACGTAGTGTTTGGTACATCATAATAAGAGCAGGAATGGAAAAGAACATTACGACGAAATGTGAAAACTATGTTTGTTTTTAATTACGGAATGCAATGACTCATTACATGTAATCACTCATTACATCAAAAACCATCATTTTCATTCCATAGAGGCTTCTTCCTTTTTTTTTCATTACGTCCATAATGTAATCAAAATTACATAAAAGCCCACCATTAACTAACTATATTAAATACACTTCTTATTAACTATGACCATTTTTGTTTTTTTCTTACGATTGCATTACGTCCTATCATACCAACCAAACATTGTTAATAAGGATAATGAATTATTACATTACATCATTTATTCTATTACGTCGTTTATTCGATTCATTTAACATTTTATTATGTCATACCAAACGAACCCTAATATTCATATCATTTTTCAATGCAATTTTGCCACGAAAATTTGGAGGAATGTTAAAAGGTGGTCTAATATTCATAAAATATAACGTTTAACAAATTAAAAAAATTAAAAAAAGTAAAAAAAAAAAAAAAAAAAAAAAAAAAAAAAAAAAAAAAAAAAAAAAGGTGTTTTATCTTGTCAATAAAATAGCTAAAGGGGAGGAGGATTAGCGTTGGCAAGAGGGGTAAGGGGCTACCAAATATTTAATGAGGTGTGTTACACCCACTCACAATTTACACAAAAAAAACCCACTCGCTGACACGTTAGCGAGTGGATTTTTTTGTGTAAATTGTGAGTGGATGTAGAATTATTCATATTTAATATCCTGTGTAAAAATTAAAATAAGTCAAATATGCACTACCTCTTTTTTTAGCAATTATATGTACTACTTCTATAACGGTTGTTGATTACATGTGACATAACACAAATCTTTATCAGAAGGAAAATGATCCAATGGACATATTCAAAGACAACAACATGCAATTTAAAAGAGTATATATGCCACAATCGGAACTACATCTGTTTGCTTCATCACTATTACTTATAGTAAAGATTCGGAACACATCATTTCAAATATTGCAAACTTTACAATTAAGGTCTTAAAAGGGTTAAAAAGGGTGATCTCATGGCCAATACGATAGCTTTAGGAATTAACAAGTGCAATGAAGACAAGATTATTAGAAAAATATGTCTAGACATATGTGGTTAGTATGTAACCCCACTATAAACCAACGCAAATAACTTTCCAGCAATGCCAACTTTTGGACAAATGAACTCATGACTCATGTCTCACCACTTTGCAACAATTCATTTAACAAATTTTAGTAAAATGCGTTATTATAATATTTTTGGTTGCATAGGACAAAATTCAATTGATACAATTGAGGATTATATTATAATGCTAAAAGCAAATATTGTGTTTTAATTACTTTTATGACAATATCGAAAGGATTCCACAAACTTTGGTTTACGCTATTTGTTTATATTAGAAAAACTATTGTCGACAAGGAGTCAATAACGGCTTAACGATTCCATAAACCCGGCTTTAAATTTTCATTATTCTTTTGATTCATTTCAGCCATTATATTAGCGGACTAGATCAAATTTAGAGCTCGCGGTATGGGGCGTTATTGCCCGCATTTTCGACCTATAACGCAAGCGAACCACACCCTTCCTCTTGTTATAGCACCTTGTGGTGACCAACCACATTATTTATTTATTTATATTAAACTCCAACGATAGTTTTTTGTTTAAATGAAAAAATAGTGGTAGCATTTAAAATTGCACCCACTATTTATTATCAGGGGCGGAGCTACTTCTTAATTAGCGGGGGGCGTTGCCCCCAACGGAGCTCCGGCGGACACACAAAATATAGAGGACAAAATGTAAATTTAGTCGAAAAAAAGTCCGGTGCCCTCAGGTAAATAATTGGAGTGCCCTCTTCGATCTGTGAGATTAACAATGACTCTTCTTTGTTCAAAAATTGTTTCGTGGTAGTTTTCATTCACCGGAAAAAATGGTGAAAAAGAAGGGAATTTGGAAAGATACATGATGATGGGATGACTGTGTCACTGTCACAAAAAGGGCCTAATGGGTATTAAAAATGGGTATTAAATGTTTCCTATTTAGTACGTAGTATTAATTATCTATGTGGTAAAAGAGAAAAAATATAACTACACTATAATACATCATCTCTCATTGGTTGAATAACATGGTAAAAGAGAAAAAGTATAACTACACTATAATACATCATAATCTCTCATTGGTTGAATAACATGTTACATGTGTATTACACAGTAATTTTTCATACTTTACGTTAACATGTTAATAACTAGGGTGGAAACGAGCCGAGCCGAGCCTGAGCCTGCCAGAGCTGAGCCCAGCTCGTTTATGTTTAAAAGGCTCGAGCTCGACCTTGGCTTGTTTCGAGCCTTAACTTTTAAGCTCGAGCTCGGCTCGTGATATGTTATATAGGCTCGGGCTCGGCTTGTTTATACAATTTAGCCATGAAAAGTTAAAGTTTGGATTGAGCTCGAGGTCGGCTCGTAATATATCTTTATTGAGCTCGTTAATAAGTTCGAGCTCAGCTCGTATATATGTTTAATACTTAAAATATCATAATATTGTTTAGGCTTGGGCTCAAGCTCGATTAATAAACGAGCTGCAACTTAGGCTCGAGCTCGAGCTCGAGCTCGTTTAAGCTCGGCTCATTAGCTTTTTACCGATCTGATCCCGAGCTTTTCACGAGCGGCTCGGCTCATTTCCACCCCTATTAATAATGTTTAATATTATTTACGAGATCAGAATTTTTAAAATCATCATTAACCTATAGGACTTTAGGAAGAACTAGTTGAAATTACAAAACAAATATTTTATAAACAATTTCATCTTATCACCCGGATAGGATAAATAAGTGTTAGATGCATCGAAAAATAGCACTTTTGTTAACTTAAATCAGCCCGGCCCGGTTTTTTACAAGTTATACTAAAAACCCTCTTATTGTTCAATGCCCCCCGTAATCGTAATTCGTGGCTCCGCCACTGTTTATGTTTATTATTATTATTATTATTATTATTATTATTTACAAAAACACAAATTTTACTCAATTTTCAACCCTTTAAAAATCCCATAAATACCTTTTAAATCACTAATTTTTAATACATAATTACTCCTACAAATCTAAAAAATACTTCTCTTTAGTTTTACTTTTATTACCTTCAAAAAAAACATTATGTGTCCCAAGAATAAAATTCAATTACATACCCTTATTTTGGTGCATACCAAGAGACAAATCCTCACTATCTATCTTTAGTTTACTTCAATTGAATACTTCTTATTATCTTTAGTTTAATTTACTGGTGGGGATTAACATAAGATTTAATAGAACAACCTAAGTCTATGTTTTTTCCCTTTTTTCTTTCCCCCCTTTCTTTGTTTTTTTGTCTTTTTTATTTATTATTTTTTTTTCTTTTTTACTATTCACGTTTTGTTTTTTTGTTGTTCATTTTTTCTTTTTTTTACAGTTCATTTTTTTAGCTCACGTTTTTTGTATTTCTTTTTTTTCCTTCTATTTCTAATTCACTTTTTTTTTCCTTTTTTCTTTGTCTTTTTTTTATCGCTTTCGTCTATTTTCATACGTTTTCGTCTATTTACACGTTTTTTGTATTTCTTTTTTTTTTTCTCTATTTCTAATTCACTTTTTTTTTTCCTTTTTTCCTTTTCTCCTTTTCTTTTTTTTCCCGTTTTCATACGTTTTCGTCCACTTACATACATTTTCGCCCGTTTTCTTACGTTTTTGCTCGTTTTCGTCCGATTTCATACGTTTTCGCCCGTTTTCTTATGTTTTCGCCCGTTTACGTCTGTTTTCATCAATTTTCTTACGTTTTCGTCTGTTTTCTCACATTATCTTTGTTTTCATAAGTTTTTGCCCGTTTTCGTCCTTTTTCGTTCGTTTTAATACGTTTTCATCTATTTTCTTTCGTTTTCGACCATTTTTCATACGTTTTCGTCCGTTTTCAGACATTTTTTACGCTTTTAGACGTTTTTGTCCGTCTTTTGACGTTTTCGTCCGTTTCTTTCGGTTTCATACATTTTCGTCCGTTTTCTTTTGTTTTTGTCCATTTTTCATACGTTTTCGTCCGTTTTTAGACGTGTTTTTATGCTTTCACACATTTTCGTCTGTTTTTGTCCGTTTTGATACGTTTTCATCAGTTTTCTTAAGTTTTTTGCCCATTTTCATCCATTTTTATACGTTTTCATATGATTTCTTACATTTTCGTTCGTTTTTCATATGATTTCGTCCTTGTTCATCCGTTTTCTTTTGTTTTCGTCCATTTTTCTTATGGTTTTATCCATTTCATACGTGTTTTTACACTTTCATACACTTTTTGTCCATTTTCATACGTATTTGTTTGTTTTCTTAGGTTTTCGGCAATTTTCTTATGTTTCTGAATATTACAAGTGATATTCAGAATATCACTTGTGATTTTCTTATGTTTTCGTCCGTTTTAAGACGTATTCATCTATTTTCTTACGTTTTTGTCCGTTTTCATATGCTTTTGAATATCACAATTGATATTCAGAATAACACTTGTGATTTTCTGAATACCACTTGTGATTTTCTGAATATCTATCACTCGTGATATTCTAAATATCACTTGTGATTTTTATGTTAAAAAACATTAGTTGAAAATCACTTGTGATTTTTATGTTAAAAAACATTAGTTGAAAATCACTTGTGATATTTAGAAAATCACATGTGATATTCAGAATATCACTTATAATATTCATAATGTCATTTGTGGTACTCAGAATATCATTTGTGGTACTCAGAATATCACTTGTGATATTTCGAATATCACAGAATATCACTTGTGGTATTCAGAATATTACTTCTGATACTCAGAATATCACTTGTGATATTCTGAATATCATAAGTAATATTCTGAATATCATAAGTAATATCCCTTGTGATATTAAGAATATCATTTATGATATTCAGAATATCAATTGTGATATTTGTTCGTTTTCATCTGATTTCTTACATTTTCGTTCGTTTTCATATGATTTCGTCCTTGTTCATCCGTTTTCTTTTGTTTTCGTCCATTTTTCATATGGTTTTATCCTTCTTCATACGTATTTTTATGCTTTCATGCATTTTTTGTCCGTTTCATACGTATTTGTTCATTTTATTATGTTTTCGTCAATTTTCTTACGTTTCTGAATATTACAAGCGATATTCAGAATATCACTTGTGATTTTCTTATGTTTTCGTCTGTTTTAAGACGTATTCGTCCATTTTCTTACGTTTTTGTCCGTTTTTATATGCTTTTGAATATCACAATTGATATTCAGAATATCACTTGTGATTTTCTGAATATCTATCACTCGTGATATTCTAACTATTACTTGTGATTTTCATGTTACAAAACATTAGTTGAAAATCACTTGTGATATTTATAAAATCACCTGTGATATTCAGAATATCACTTATGATATTCATAATATCATTTGTGGTACTCAAAATATCATTTGTGGTACTCAGAATATCACTTTGTGATATTCCGAATATCACAGAATATCATGTGATACTCAGAAAATCACAGAATATCACATGTGATATTCAGAAAATCACTTGTGATGTTCAGAATATTACTTGTGATACTCAGAATATCACTTGTGATATTCTGAATACCGTAAGTAATATTCTGAACATCATAGAGTATCACTTGTGATATTAAGAATATTATTTATGATATTCAGAATATCAATTGTGATATTCTGGATATCACTTGTGATATTCAGAAACGTATAAAAATGGCTAAAAACATTTAAAAACGGATGAAAACGTATGAAAACGGACGAAAATGAAAGAAAACTGATGAAAATGGACGAAAACATATGAAAACGAATGAAAACATATGAAAACGGACAAAAGCATAACAAAATGGATGAAAATGGACAAAAACGTATGAAAGCGTAAAAACACATCTGAAAACGTATGTAAAATGGACGAAAACGAAAGAAAACGGATGAAAACGTATGAAAAAGTAAAAAAACGGACGAAAACGTATGAAAACAGACGAAAGCATAAGAAAACGGATGAAAACGCAAGAAAACGGACAAAACGTATGAAAGCGTAAAAACACGTCAAAAAATGGACGAAAACGTATGAAAAATGGACGAAAACCAAAGAAAATGGATGAAAACGTATTAAAACGAACAAAAACGTATGAAAACAAACGAAAACGTAAGAAAACAGATGAAATCGGACGTAAACGGACTAAAACGGAGAGAAACGTATGAAAACAGACGAAAACGGAAAAAAAAAAGAAAAAGAAAAAAACGTGAACTAAAAAAATAAGTGAAAAAAAATTAGTAATAGAGAAAAAAAAGGAAAAAGCTAAAAAGAAAAAAAAAATGAATTGTAAAAAAAATAAAAAAATAAAATAAAAAAACATGAATAGTAAAAAGGAAACAAAAAAAAATTAATTAAAATAAATGAATAATAACAGAAAGACAAAGAAAATAGTGGAAGAAAAAACATGGACTTAGGTTTCCTTATTAAATCTTAGGTTAATCTTCACCATTAAACCAAGCTAGATGAATGGTGGATATTTATCCCTTGGTATGCACCAAAATTAGAGTATGCAAAATAAAGTGACTCTGGGTCCCAATTATAATAATTAAAATGTTTACTTTTTAAGACGATTAGAGTAAGTATACGCGGACCATGAGCCGCATAGTCTAAAAGTCAGGAAGTTTATCGTGATGTCTAACAATACGAGCAACGTGAGAAAACTTCTTACCAAGGCCATTGATAGCATATGTGACAAGGTTAGAATCGGCTACGGGTGCTCCAAGATTAGCAAGATGGTCCACTTATTCTTGATATCTTGAAAGTAATCCGAGACTTTTTGAGTACCTAAGCGCATGTTCCGAATATCATTATCCAATTGAATAATGCGATTATGTTTGTTGTCGTGGAATATTTTCTATAGATAGTCTCAAATGGCGTAGGCTGATGCATCCATATCGAGTAACATGTCGACTAGCTTGGGAGATATAGTGGCATATAACCACAGGACAACGAGTGAATCGGTTTTGGCAAATTTGGGTATCGGTGTGCTAGATGAAGTGTCCTCAAGATGTTTTTGGATACCACAAGTCTTGCAAAAACATTTAAAAAGCTCGCTCCATGAGTTGTAATTGAGTTTATCAAGGTCAAAAGGTGGGGGAATGATGCATTAATGCTAGCAATAGAGTAATCTTTATCAATGGTGGTGGTTGTGGTGGTGTGGTTGGGTGTCAAATCAACTACGAATCAGGAACCTCTCTCATCACTAAACCAACAACTAAACGCCTGTAGTAATTAACATCAAACCCAACACAAAAACATATCTCACTTAAACACATATATACCTTACGATACACTCACAGATTTAACCGTACCGTTGGTTACCACTCTTAACTTTTGAGCGCGTATGATTATCAGGATCATTAAACCAACCAAAAAAATCCACCCACCATACGTGATGGTGGTGATGGTGGTGTTCTAATAGAGTATGTGTGGTCTTGCATGATGACCCGTACCCCATATAATTAAACCTAGTCTTATAAGTAGCAAATTAAATTGTTCAAGTATATGATCACTTAAAAGTTATGACAAAATTTATACAAAATTCACCTTCTTGTTCTAATTGCACAACTGTACATTAAAACCATTTGATGGAGTCTAAATTGCTTTTAAAAAGGTTATGAAACACTTCAATCATTATTTTTAGTCATAAGTTCATTTTAATTGGGGAGCCATTTGTTTCATATGTGAGGGATGACTTTTGCGATGGTTTGGTAATCTCTGTCTATGAGCGTTGTGTTAGTTTGTATTCGTTTTATTAAATAGGCAATGAGTATAAATAAATTGTTAATGAAAGTTAAAAAGTGTGAGCAATGGCTAAGTGATAGAAAAGTAAGGTGATACCGCTATGGTTGCAATGTCTTTTTTGCCCATCGATTGAAAATGTTTAGATGAGTGAGGTTATCACAACAGGACCGAGGACATCACTGTCACCTAGCTTTCTTTTTTTACAATAATTTCATGATTAACTTAGTGTAATGCAAAAGATCAAAGACACCATCAAAACATACCCTACAAAAATCAATTGAATAAAACACCGGCCACACACACAAACATGCTCACGCAACCTGATTTTATTTACGACCAAGTTCTCCTTTTCCTTGGCCTAGGAGGCGTCGGATTGGGTGCAGGGTAGTGGGGCGGATGCGTCTTTTGTGGTGTCGACCAAGTCTTCCACTGATGCTCTACGAATGGTCTAACATGTTCACACTATGTAACTCGATAATCATTGGGTAAAATTGTTTACAATATTTTTTTAGAATAGTAGTAGCATAGTATTTGTCCATTGGATATAAGTGGAGTCCAATCAAAAGTAACGATACATGCCGCATCACATCCACAATAGTATTAAAATTAAAGTCTCACCACAAATAATAGTGGGCCTGTCACACACTCTGTGTCAATGCTCTTTATGGCGGCACACCATTCATTAGGCTGGTGGCGTGCAGAGGAACAGCCCACCGTCAACTGTTTTACTTTCTTATTTTTGGGTAAATGATTAACGATAGTGATTTTACTGTGGAGGTTATTCGGAGAGAGCGAACCTTTTTTATTTAAATGTATGGTGCATCACCTATTTAATCCCCGGCATGTTTCCGATGTTTCACTTGTCAACCTAAATATACACGTCTAGCGAGGTGACTGTGCTGTTTTAACTTTTGTGAGTTTTAATATATATGCCTAGAGGGGTTTTAGAAAGGTGTGTGCAATATGTGGCATCGCCCAGGTCCTCCACTTAAAAATGGTCATATTTTTTTTTTTTTTTCATATAAAAACGTATAATATTAAACACATTTAAGAGTCATATAATTTAAGTTTATATGCAATTTTTATTTTTACTTTATAAGTATAACGGGGCCTCTTTGTTGTTGTTGCCTAGGTCTACAAAAAACGGCAAGACCGCCTTATACATGCCTACAAAAAAGACCTAAAGTTACACGTACTTTCTTCATTTCATAACAAAGTGTAATACACTTATTTACTTTCTCTATCATTTTTCACCAACTACTAAAATGCATCAATCAAATATTTATGTTTAAATTTAACTTTATTTTTTACACATAAAAATCATTTTCCTTATTAAATTACTGGTGGGTGTCAAAAGTAGATCTTGCTTGTCATGTTGCTGTCGGCAAACAGCTATCAACGTCTCAATGCGCCGCCTCCTTAACTACCCAAATGGCTGAAAATTAAGCATAATGGGATTTGTTAAAAAAAAAAAAAAAAAAAAAAAAAAAAACAGCAAATGTGATTTATGTTGGGCTTAGAATCGAAAGCCCAATCATTTTGGTCTAGTACGTGTTTCAAACCTAACTTGTACTGTATGTAGAAAACACAAAAAAGTGAATAACATTATAAGTTTGATGATTCTTGTGTTTAAGTCGACCGTTGAGTAAGAATAACGATTGTTTTGATAAATTACAATGTTTATGGCTAAAAACTTAAAAACATGAAGATACTACAAACTTTCGGGTTTTGCCCATTCAATGTGCGTGTACAAAAAAAGTTTTAGCACAATCCGAATTCCAAAGAGAACAAAATTTGGCGAAAGGTTAACAATTCATGATCAACCAAAAATCACATGATCTAAACATGTTTAGAATAGTCTTAAAAGCAATGTGCTTTATAATCTTTAGTCTTAGCATTACCAAGGTAGCAACCTTTAGGAAGAAGTTGTCGGGCGTTCAATGATTAGTTTTGCGGAAGGTAATGCACGTGGAAATGACATCTTTACAAAGTCTCTAAGCATCCTCACTTCTTCATCAACTGAAAGGTCGGCGTTAAGCTCTATTCGTACTTTCTTTAGCATAGGTGAACTAGCAAAGACAAGCTTCACAAATTTTATCTCCTATAGCTAAGTTATTAAAGGCTACCATCTCCAATTCCTCAAGATGATCCAACTTAAAGCCCGAGGAGTCTTGAATATCAAGAAAATCCATGGAAGGTGTTGGAACCTTTAGCTGTTCATTGTAAATTAGACATAAATTACATGATCTCTCTAACTTTTGTAACTCTAGAGAAATGGCCCCTAATTCTAATTACGGATATGGTTTACACATTCTTTTGTTTGACATCTGAGGTCCTAAGGGTCCTTCAGGTATGTAACTAGTTTCGCTTTTAATTCCTAAAGGGTAAATGGGGATGGACTCATGGACCAAATATGAAAACAAATGGGACAAAATCATTGCATTTACCTGGAGATAAAGTTTTTCTAAAAGTGGGGAGCTCTTGATCAAGCAAAGGGTAGCGGAAAGCTCATCTTGCTCCGTAATGCACACGCCCAAAAAGAGATGTGTGAGATGGGCTAGCGGATTTGAGAGCTTTTGTGGAACACCAAGTGTACCAAAGTACTGTAATCAGACAACAAAACCAGAATTAGCATACTCAATATTCTTGTATGAGATCTAAATATAAAACTTACATTACCTTCATATAATAGTGAGAGATTCCCAAAAGCTCAACTGAAGGCAAACACTCAAATAACTCAACAAATGTTAACTTGTTTCCTCAAATCTTTTGCATTTCCGGTCTGCATCAAACTCTTTTATTAGAACATATTTATTCTAGGGAGCTTCAGTTACGTTGCCAAATGGAAATGCTCAAGTTTTGGGCAATTAGTGAGGAAACGCTTAAGCATCTTGGGAGTGATCTCAACATCGGAAAATCTCAGTCACCTCAACGTACTAAATCCCCTAAATATTGAAGGCGGCTCAAAACATGAGACATCTATGTGTTCTATTTGTTGCAATGAAAGATAAAGAATTGTCCGGTCAATCTCAAAAACCATTTCAAGCTCACTAGACAAATTAAGTAAAGTCCACTAGCGGACCTTTGTGTAGCAGCAAAACTTGGAAGATAGCATTAGCAAGCTTATGCTTCGTGATTTGTTTGTCAAAAGAGGATCCTTCAAACACTCTGTCATCAAATACAAGTCCAGGAATGCTCGCCCAACAATACCTCCACTTCCTTGACAAGATGCTCATCCTCAATGCCTCTTCGGGTTGGCAGAAGAGTTAGAATACTTTCAATAATACATACAGAAGCAAATTTAGTGAAATTTGTCTTACAAAACACAAATAATGTTACCTGTAACAATGTCGTATATTCTTACAGTATTGATTGGGACGTCGTAATTTTCAGTGGGGAACGTACATGATAGAAATGCCATACTAGATATATATAGCTACTTTTAGAATTTTCTATTTACTAAAACGACTACCGTCACTGAAAAATCATTTGAGTTTCTTATAGTAGCCGGGTGCTTCATATCGAATAATCCAATTAGTTTGTAGATGCTGTTTTCCTGTATTTAATTATGTCTACTACTAAATGAACCTTTGTACCAAGCCCCTGCCAGATAATTTGCATGTAATTTTTTCAATAAATACATGACATATGACTAAACAGATAACTTGTATCTATCAACATGTCATTTCTGCAATACTCTTATACTCATATATGTTTTCTTTCCTGGTCTGCTGCTTTATTTCTCTTTACTTTTACAATAAACTTAGAACTCGAAAATCCATATTGCCCACCAATTGGCCTATATTAGGTAAAACACCGAGCCTGTTATGGAACTTTCATCGGTTTCATGATTATGTCACCGATTATTTAAAACAAAACGGAGGTACATTCATGCTCAAAGGCCCTTGGTTCATCAACGTGACATGCTTGCATGTCACGAGTGACCCAGCCAACTTTCAGTATTTAACAGCCACCAACTATCGTAATTACGAGCTGAAAGATGTGTTTCGAGAAATTTTAGATATCCTTGGTAATGGTATCTTCAATAGTGATTCCAAGCTGTGGGGATTGCAACGCAACACAACCATGTCGCTTATCAACCATGCAAAATTTAAGAAACTGGTGGAGAAACCATGTGGATTGACATACAAAAAAAGCTTGTGCCCGTTTTTGATAACATATCAGAAAAAGGATCAAAGGCGGACTTACAAAATATTTTCCAAACTCCAGAGGGCTAAGTTTTGATGTCATCATGAATTGAATTTACTATTTGACTATGATCTTGAAACCTTATCAGTTGATCTTCCTTACAATGCATATGGCACAGCCATCTCCAAGTCTCAAAAGACTCTTTGATCGACATTTTATCCCATCATTTTTAAGGAAGTTTTTAAACCGGCTACAAATTGGAAACGAGAAAGCATGCGACTGATGCCAGCAAGGTAGCTGATGAGCTTTTCTACAAGTTAATAAAGGAAAAACAAGAAAAGCAACTCAATGCTGATGATTTGGAGAAAGATCAGTTCAAAGATGTATGGTTACTAACAGGATTTTTGAGGGAATAAAGGACCACCACGGCACCCTTGCAAATTTATCAATGATACTTTATTTAATCTTATGATTGCAGGTAGAGATACCACAAGCAAGCCTAACTCTTACTTGGTTCTTCTATCTCCTAATGAAAAATCCTATAGTCGAACGTAAGATAAACGAAGAGATTCAGGAACACTTAGAGATAAAGGAAGGTGAGAAATGAAGAAATTTTGGAGCAAAAGAGTTGCAAATGTTAGTTTATCTTCATGCAGCATTATGTCCCCGCCAAACCAAAAGTCCTACTAGTAGCAGACACTCTACCAAGCGGTCACCGAGTTCATCCTGGCACCAAAATATTCTTACATTTGTATACAATGGGAAGAATTGAGACGATATGGGGTCAAGACAGGAGTTCAGGCCAGAGAGATGGATATCAGAACAAGGAGTGATCAAGCACATGACATCTTATAAGTTCACAGCATTTCATTCAGGTCCGAGAGCTTGTTTGGGTAAAGAATTATCACTAATCCAACTGAAAATAGTGGCAGCCACAATTACATTATTACATACAATTACTATGTCAAAATGGTTGATGGTCATCCAGATACTCAGGATCATTTGGTTATCCTGAACTTGAAACATGGTTTAATGGTAACATCGACGAAGAAACATTAGGTGAAACCATGTTAACATCATGTTAGTTGTATGGTACTTAAAACCAAATCTGGTATTGATCATTTGGATACTGGCTTTATATCTAAAATATGAAAGCAATAGTCAAACTGTGATTGGGTTTGATCCACACGGATAATCACACTTGTAAGTGTTGGTCATGCAATATTCTTTCTGTCAGTAAAATAAAGGCTAAATTCATGTTATCAGCAAATTAATTTGACCCACTATTTTATCGATCTGTAAGCGCATTATAAATTCACATTTAAATAATTAGTGGTGGCCGGGATACACCATGTTTAGATTATCTATAATGGAATATGTTTAGATCATCTGCCTAGCATACATTAAGATGCATACTGAAGGCCTTCAAAAAAAGAAAAGAAAAGAAAAAAAGATGCATACTGAAGAGACAGAAGTACTCTTGTGAAATTGATTAGCCTTCCTTTCTAGGAGAACATAAGTAGAAGTTGATAGAAGATGATTGTATGACCAACTCCCTTCTGATGAGATTGAAGAATAAAGAAAACAGCTTTTGTATGAACAATTCAAGATGTTTTTCTACTAATTATGTTACGGTTTTATGAATCTTCTAAAACATACACATGTGAAATGTGTGTGTTACGCTACAATAATCAGCCAATAAGCTTGTTAAGTCCATGATGAAAGAGCTGATAAATAAGACCATGAAAAAGTATATCATAGAACAATGACTACAATCTTAATTTTAAGCACCTTAATTAGAAGCCAGTCAAATGCTACATGATAATCAAACGAACATCCAGAGAGATTGAGAAGTAGCTGCTTAAATTCATATACTAGTACACTTTTAAGTTCAGTACTCTAGTTTCCTTAACTCTAAAAAGCCTGATAAGCTTATATTCATATTGTAGTTTCGTACTAAAAAGGACTCATTTGGTTTGTATTTACTCTAGATCACAACTTCAACGCGTGTAGCTGTGTACAACTAACTCGTGACATCAACAAGACACTGCTCATACAGTCTTACACTGATAAAGAAATCTAATAATTTTTACTTCATTAGTTGCGAACAGCAGAGGCATTAGTTGTTAAGCTTACGAGCATAGTACCAATCGCTAACTTTATATAAATTGATTATAACAACATACAGAAAATAGTGCTCAAGAAGTATAAGTCTAGATAAGATAAAAGGAAAAATACTCAGAAACTTCAGAAAGCGATCAAAATGAATACACCAAAAAATTTCATTCAAGTAAACTGAGATGCCGAAACAATGGTATGATCTGAAATGTTTACACTTTACAGTCACGAACCACATTTCGAAACCAATAACAGAAACTCTAATTACTAAAAAATGAAACCAAACAAACCTTATTTCCATAACTCAAATCAGTTTTTGACAAAAAAAATTTTTTTTTACTTGTACCTGCATCTCTTCATCATCACGCATATAACACAAGCAGTCGAATTCACCCAAAAGATCAAAACAGTAATTTTTCAACTTTTACCCAAATTCACCCAACAAACAATCAACTAACTAACTAACCACTTAATCTCAAATCTAATCTCAACCGTTGAATTTCCTTCCATGAAATCCAGCTAATGCCAACAGATTCTGATCCGACGGACAGAAACTAAACCTTCTTTGTAGCATCAACCCACACATCAATCCTCCAACGTTCGATTTACCTTCCTTTTTTCCCGCCAAATTACCAGATCTCCCACCGTTCAAATCCTTCAACGCCCCAGCCGTGACTGACGATGTTGTCGAAGAAGATGTTGTCGACTCGTTCCCGTCCGAAAACTCAACCGAATCACATCTTGGAAACTCACAAGAATCCGCACCCGAACTCTTTTCACTTTTTTCGCTCCTTTCGCTCCGTTTACTCCCATCTCTACTCAAATGCCACGAAATCCTTCTTTCGCGCCTTTTACTCCTCGCCACGTCCTCATTCTCCTTCTCGCCGATCAAATCACGAAAACAAACCGCAGACATCCCACTAAACGCGGCGAAATCGGAGCTTTCGTAAACCGTAGCCGCGATATTCAACACGCCATGCACACGTCCACTGGGCCTCCGAATATGCACCGCAGAAAACGCAGGAGTACCAATAACAGCACCAGTCTTCGCTGACGTCAGCGTACTACTACTCAACAAAAACCTAACATTCCCAACCAAATAATCCCTTATATAACCAGTCGCGTAAATCTCGAACTGGACCGCAGACGTATCGCCGTATATAAAATGCGGCGAGACGCGAAAAATGAACTTTTCGTTCCATGTAGGGTTTTCTCTGCCTACAGTGTCTAAACTGGTGCGTAGTTTAGCAGAAGGGTCGATGTATGCGATAGCGTAGGTGTGGATACGGCGCATTTTAGCGGAGTTTGGGATTTTTAGGTTCTGGGCTGAGATTAAGTTGATCTCCAAGATTCTTGTTTCTGCCATTGTTGTGAAAGAAAGATCAAGGAGATGAGATTTGGGGTGTTTGGATATCAAGATTATGGAATTTATGATCAAGAATTGGGTGATTGATATTGTTATTTATTGATCTTGAGAGGATGAGAGACGTTATAATTTGTATATTGTGTTTTAGGTCTCAAAACGGTTAAGTTAGGGTTTCATAGGGTTATTTATAATAGGAAAGGGTTTTAAATTAAATGAAAAGTTACTTTTTGAAAACTTTGATGGGATTTGCTATATGTAGCTCTATGAGCTAAAGATAAGAGAAAACTTATGAAATTAGTGGTATATTAAGTTAGTTGTGAGTAGTTATATGTGTAGCGGGTGGGGTGGTTATTTTGTAAATGGTTACTATGTGCAGTGCCGAAGCTAGAAAATTTTCAGTGGAGGGTCGGATCTAAATGTTTTTTTTCCTAACGCTATTTTTCGTGTAATACCGAAATTTTGAGAGGTCGAAATCGAATATACCGAAATTTTTCTACACGAAAACTATATACCCTCTACATCGCAAAAAAATTTCGGGGAGTCGGGCGCCCCCTCCCGCCCCTATGTAGCTGCGCCCCTGACTATGTGAGGTTTGCTATTCGAGGTTTGAAGGATATGATGTAAACAGTTACTAGTATATCTTTAATTGTAGAGCGACATCTACTTTTAATATTTTGTCGATAAGTGTTTCTAAAGCTGGTTTTTATGGAGGGTGAGTCGTCTCTGTTATCACCTCCATCAAGATAAAGGTGATGACCACCATCACCTCTCACGAACTAAGGCCATAAGGGCTCAATGTTTTAAACGTTAACATACATTAATTTTTATTTTTTATTCTTTTTAGTATTTTATTTATCTATAAATACATTCATTTATCATTTTTATACACAACTTCAAACATCATCTTTCTCAAATATATACACAACTCATACAAAATATTTATCATTTCTCATTATCCAAATGAATTCCAAAACATTCATGTTCACAAACGCATTAGGAGAAGAAGAAGAGGTTACTAGTAGGGATTATTATTTATTATTATTATTATTATTATTATTATTATTATTATTATTATTTTAAAGAGTGTTGTTGTTTTTTAAGAATAGACGACAAGGTCAAACTTCGCGTCTGACGAGAAACATCATAAATAGAGATCGTTATGATGTCATGATCATTTAGTCGTCGCCTATGTTAGTGCGCATCTGATGTACGATGCATATAATTTTCAGAAGAGGTTCGGAATGAGTCGAGAACTATTGACAAGCATAGTTGAAGTAACTATTCATTGTGCATGCTTTCGTAATAATATTGACTATATTAGAAGAGAAGGCATTTCGGCATTGACGAAGTGCACTTCCGCAATTAGTCAAATGACATACGGCACCGTTCATGACGCCCTTGACGAATATTTACAAATTGCTGCATCAATTTCTCGTGATTCTCTTGATTATTTTTATAAGTCTGTTTTGGAAATATATGGATCAAAGTATTTGCGAAACCTACTTACGTTGACGTTGAAAAGATTTATCGGTTTCACGGAGAAAAGCACGGTTTTCGGGAATGTTAGGAAGCCATGATTGTACAGATTGGGAGTGGTTTGGTTGTCCGAATGCATATAAATGGCAATATTGTAGACATGATCATGGTCCGAATCCATTCATTTTACTGGAAGCTGTTGCTTCACCAGACTTATGGATATAACATGTTTTATATGGTATTTCCGGTGTGAACAATGACATCAATGTTATACATCAATCGTCTCTATTCAACGATCTCAAAGACGGAAAAGCACCGGCCATAGGTTCCATTTGTGGCTAATGCCGTAAGTTACTGATGGGGATATTATCTTGTTGACGTGATATATCTAGAATGGGTAAAACTTGTTAAGTTGATTCACATCCACGAGATGATGACCACAAGCGAATACGATATAAGCAAATGCATGAAGCAGGAAAGAAGGATGCGGAACAAGCGTTTGGTGTTCTAAAGAAAAAATAGGCTTAATTAGCCGATCCGCACGACCGATGCTTCTGAAAAGAATAAGGAATATAATTTATACTTGCATCATATTACATAATATGATTCGAAAACACAAATGGAAGACGATATCTCCCAATTGGTATCTGAAGGAAGCACATCAACCAGACAACCTCGTACGAACCAATAAACAAACGTTACAAGTTATCAAACAAATCAAATCGTCAGAAGTGCATCAAAATCTTCGTGCCAATTTGGTCGAACACATTTCTTGTGAAGTTTAATTTAAGTTAATATGTATGATGTTTTTAATTTTTAATTTTATGTTTTTAATTATGAATAAAAGGTTAATTTAGTTTTTAATTATTGTTAAAAAAATGGGTTTGGTGGTGATAAAGGTGGTGACTTAACAGGTAAAAGGTGATGGGTTTGATGATGCATTAATTGATGATATGATGCTGACGTAAAGGTGATGATAATGTCACCATAAAAACTAGGATAACATATGAATTACGAAAATAGTTAAAAATGACATACAAATAATCGATAGTTAAACACTATACAACGGCCAGGGGTTCCAGTTGGGTGTCCCCCAGGAGTCTGAGACCTCGATGGACATTTGCTTCGTAGTGTTACTTTTCATAAAAAGTCTCGAATTTTCCTTAAACCCGAACTATACATAATTGATGGACCACATCTTTTATATAATAAAACAAAACCCTTATTAAGAATTTTTCATTTCAAAAAAATGCATTCATACCTTATTTAGTAATAATTTTATTTAAAAAAAGATTATTTTCTTATTAGGTAATATTTTATATTTATCCATAACACAAGTAGAAGATAAATACAAAAAATATACTCCCTCCGTCCCACAATAAGTGTCCACTTTGAATTTTCAAAGTCTTTCTCATTCAACTTTGACCATAAATATTATTATTTGTGTTATATAATACTTGATGAAAATTATATAAATGAAAATACATTTTAAACTCAATCCATTCATATATTTTTCATAAAGTATTACATAACACAAATAAAAATATTTATGGTCAAATTTGTATGTGAAAGACTTTGAAAATTCAAAGTGGACACTTATTATGGGACGGAGGTAGTAGATAAGATGCAATTAATAATAGGATTAAAATTTTTAAATAATTATATTTAATAATAAAAAACTATAATTAAACATCATAAATCTAACAAAACAAAGATTAAATTATTTATTTTTTAATAACTAAAAATATATGATTTAAAAAATTTTAAAAAACCCACTGCGTGCGCGGGAATTATAACTAGTGATAAAAACAATCAAAACCAAATCAACTTATTTATACGTAAAAATAATAAATACTCCGCATATGATTTGGAAGGGTTTTGGCAACAAGACTTTCGGCCAAAATTTTGGACTAGCCACGCAAAGTACATAATCTACTCGTTAAAGACGGTGGATAAATTTATGAACACAATTTGGAGGTAAGTTCTTCTCTATGCTTCATTTTTTTCTGCTTTATGATTAGTTAATGAAGCGATTTCTTTTTGTTGATCGAACTAGCCCTAGTAATACCAGTCCAAATCGATCCTAACATGTTTTAGTGTTATTAAATTTTTGTGTTATTGTATATTTTTAATGATTTTGCGGGATTTAAATATAGTTCGCAAATAGTGTTTTATGAAAGTGTTGGCTACTTTGGTATAAATCGGTTTTTTGTGTTAGTTTATCGAAATCGATACTGATTTGATTTTGATTGTTCTGTTAATTACTTTTAATACGTTATTATATCTAATCTTAGCCCTTTAGTGGTTAAGATAGCTTAGTTGTTTGAGTTGGGTACTTGGGTAACTTAAAATAGCTTAGTTGTTTAGGCATGTTGGCTTATGAGCTTACTGATTTCGGCTTATATTTTATAAGCTTCAATTTTCCGGCTTATATGGAGACTTGTGGGCTTATATAAGTTTATTACATAATAATAAATTTATATAAGCCTACAAGTCTCTAAATATGCCGAAAAATTGAGGCTTATGATATATAGCCGAAAAACAAATAAGCACATAAGCCACATGTAAGCTTAAACAAACACCCTCTTAGATGTGGGTTAAAATGGGTTGGTCGTTAACAGAAGGGCTTGCTTTTGTTTCTTCAGAACGAGATGCATGATAATTTGCAATGCATCAGATCTATCAAAAGAAAAGTTTACAATTGTAAAGCGTCGTCATAGTTGCACCACACTACGTAATTATCCAACTATTGGTGTGTGTTCGCCATGCTTGATGCCTTATAATGCGTTATAGTTATTGTATAACTGCTTTTAGTTGGGTGTGCAAGGGCATGTATTTTTGTTTCAATATTACATATTTATAACAAATGGTTCATCTATCTTTTTTATTGATTTGTTACATATGTAATCATTAATATTAGGAAGAAAAGGTATGCTATATGACTTTTCATTCTACATTGCAGCCTTGTGAATCATCAAACTCTGAGGTCATTAAGAGATGAAAGCTCAACGGTTAAGTTCAGATATAATAAGCACCCTTCCTCAGGAGATAATTGAAAATATTCTAACTTTTATGCCAATTCGAGATGCATTGAGGACGAGCATCTTGTCAAGGAAGTGGAGATACTGTTGGGCAAGCATTCCTAAACTTGTATTGGATGACAAATTGTTTACAGGATCCTCTTTTGACAAACAAATCACGAAGCATAAGCTTGCTAATGCTATCTTCCAAGTTTTGCTACTACACAAGGGTCCGCTAGTGGAGTTTAGTTTGTCATTTGAACAAGCAATGGTACCTGAGATCGACCAGATAATTCTTTATCTTTCAAGGAAGAATCCTTTGAAGTGCTTCAAATTCAAGGATCGATCAGCCTATCACTACAAGTTACCGTCATCGTTCTTTTCATTACAAGGATTAGAAAACTTAGAAATCTCAGGTTGTGATTTTGAGCTTCCGTTAACATTTAATGGGTTTAGCAGCAAGCTGTTGCGGTTAAAATTTATCGATGTTAATATCACTGCCAAGATGCTTAAAAGTTTCCTCACCAGTTTCCCACAACTCAAGATTTTCTATTTGGTAATGTCCATATAACCACTTATGAAGCTGCTTTTAAAGATTAAAATGAGTAAACCGTCTCTGTGGTTTGGCCAGATTTTCCGACAACTTTGAAAGTGCACTCGTCATCCCTGGTAGTGTGCAAGGTTCATCTTTGGCCTAAGTGAAATGACTAAAATGCCAATATAGTCACCACCCCGATTGTGTGTATGTGTGCGATTGGGGGTTTTGGTGTGCAAGTCTGATATAATCATTTCCGGGGCGATTTTAACGTTTTGTGTGAAGGTGACTGTGGTGGTGGTGGTGGTGGTGGTGCTGTTGGGTTTAAAAGAGGGTGATGATAATCTTTTGTTAGGGTTAGTCTTAAGTTAGTTACTAAAAGAGGATGATAAATCTGGGTTGGTCATGATGAATTGATGATAGAGATTTAAAAGAAAGAAAACATAAATTCAAAACAAAAATTAGAAAGGGCGATTTAGCCATTTACTTCGGCTAGGATGGTACTTGCACATCAAAGTTTCCCAACAGGGATGGTGTATGTACTTTCCAAGTTAAGGACCGCGCCTACAATTTGACTATACCACATGACGCTTTTTGCAATTTACTCTCCTTTAAACAAAGACATCTTAATAACAATTTGGATGCAGGTTGGAAGTCAAAATGGTGATTTTGCAGGAGGAAACAGTTTAGCATTTGTTGAGTTGTTTGAGTGTTTGCCTTCAATAGTGCGTATGACAATCTCATGGAATTATATGATGGTAATGTAGGTTAAATATGATGTCCCATATAAGAAAATTATGTATACTAATTTTGGTCTCCGTTTTCTGTTACAGTACTTTACAGCAGGCGGTATACCACAAAAGCTCCCGACTCCATTAACCCATCTAAGAGAGCTACTTTTGGGTGTGTGCTTTATGGCACAAGATGAGCTTTCTGTTCTTTTTTGTCTGATCAAAAGCTCCCCAAATTTAAAAAGAATTGGTATCGCGGTATATAATGCAATGACATGGTGATAGTTCTTTATCATTTTGACGTGCTTTGTGATTAACTTGATATATTAAAATGCACAGTTAAATAATCAACGAGCTTCCATGGATCTTGTTGATCTCCAAGACTACTCAGACTTGAAGTTGGATCATCTTGAGAAATTGGAGATGGTATATTTTAATAACTTAGCTACAGAGGTAAAATTTGTGAAGCTTGTCCTTGCGAAAGCACCTTTGCTAAAGGAAGTACGCATAGAGCTTAATGCCAATATTTCCGTTCATGAAGAAGTGAGGATACTTAGAGATTTCTTACGGGTGACATGTTCACGCTCATCACCTCTAGCAAATTTCATCATTGAGCGCCGGGAAAAATCCTCCTAAAGGATTGGATTTTGGTAAAGCTTTTTATTTAATTGTTTTGAACACGTCTTTTTGGGTTGATTATCAGTTGCTACCTTTTTGCAGTTAAAAAACTTTTTGCTCCGTTAGTTGGGCTCTTCGTTCCCCTTAGATTTCCGTTTCTATGAACTTTGTTATAGGCTTAATTCCAAAATAAACTAACTCAAGAGTCAAGACTATAAGCTGAAATCTTTTTCTGTTATAGTTAACATGTTCAAAGTTCAAACTTTGTTATGAATTTTACATTAACAACATAAACGAGCTGAACAGTTCAAAGTTCAAGTGTATCCAACACCCGGAGCCGGTGGTTACTGGCAATTGGACAGGTACACATGGCCACCAATCAAAAAGGGCCTCATAACTTTTTTAAATCCACTAATGTATATCACTGTTTTCAGTTCACGACTTCATGTATTTATTGTAGAGGCTTTTAGAGTTGTTCAAACCCGATAGTCCAACAAAAAAATCCCGCATAGCAAGATACACTGCGTCAATTAATAATATCAACGAAAACAACAATAATACTCAATCCTGTCGTAGCGAGGTATAAGGGAGGTGAGATGTGTAGACAGTCACACTAATATCCGAGGGTAAAGAAACTACTTCAAGAAAGACCTTAGACAAAAATTTTATAATATGATTATGTTTATTCAGATACTTAATTACTCAAAAACATTTTTATACCACTTTAAGTTGTTAAAACTATAGTATTAGAAGACATGAATATTTATTTGGCTCGGCTCATTTGAAAACTCGTATAATTATCACTAGTCGAACGAGCTAGTCGAGCTTTACGAGCTACTCGAGCTTAACAAGCCAATACTTAATCTATATAAGTTTTTAAGCTTATTTTAAAATTCTAATTATATGTTTTTAATAGGATTTATATTCAAGTTGTAACTTAATATTTTTAAGTTATATACGTAGTAATTCTTTCTCTTAGACTTTGTTTTATAGGCTCTTTAGTTTTCCTTTTTTCTTCTCTCTTTCAATGTGGGATGTGTTTTCATTTGCTTGCATCTTTTATATCTAATACACATTTTTTTTAGTTATTACAAGTTTGTCAATCAACTAAATGACCACTCTTTTAAGTTTAATCTATATAAACATACTTATTTATCTTATCTAAACTAATATAAAGTATTTGAAAGTGTGTTTTTATTGGTGAAAGTGTTAAGTGATTTAAGTTTACACACTTTTGCTTTATGGAATGATCTCTAAACCTGTAACAATCAAGGTATTTGATGAAGTTGAGCATGACATTGAGGTAATAAGGGTCAGTGGCGAAGCTAGAAAATTTTCAGTGGGGGGTCGGGATCTAAATTTTTTTTTCCTAACGCTATTTTTCGGGTAATATGTTCGGGTCGGTGATTCGATTCGGGTTGGGTCAAAAATTAAATACTATTATTATATATAAAAAAAAAGTTTCAATCACTAAAAAACTAAACATTTGTCCAAGACAACTAAACATTAAAAATGAGACAAATGGTTGGTACCTGGTTCGATTCATTGAAGAAATTGGTTTGTTAATTGTTAAGGATTATTCCTTTTTTGTTTTTTTTTTAATGGGCTAAGTAATGGATTTTAGTTTGGGATTTGGTTTGTTAATGGATTTTAGTTTTGGTAGATGGGCTTATGTAAAATATAATAAATCAATTTTATTGCTTAATGTATAAAAAAATTCACAATTAAAATGAGGGGTCGAAACCGAATATATCGAAATTTTTCTACACGAAAACTATATACCCCTACATCGCAAAAGAAATTTCGGGGGGTCGGGCGCCCCACCCCGCCCCTATATAGCTGCGCCAATGATAAGGGTTATGTTATTTTTGTCTCTTACGAGCTGACTCAAGATATAAGTTACACGCTAAAATATATAATTTTCATTCAGTAAACTTGTTTAAAAGTTGCTTACTTAGATTTATTATGATTTTGAATTAAGTGACTATTCGATTCTTTAATTCTATTACCAGACTTTGGTTGTATCAAAATACTTACTGTAATTGTATCCATAATTTTCTCTCGATGATCTGTGCTCATTATCTTGTTAGTTCAATGCCCGATCTGTGGTAGTCTTTAGTGTCAAGATATAGGATAATTTTCATCTAGCAATACGTGTATTCTTATACTTATAGTTTTAGTTATAAAATACGATCAAATTTGTTTCAACAAATGTCTTTTTGTCAAGAAAGATGGAAATTACCATAAGAAGTTTTTTTTTGTTGAAAAAGGTGAATATGTATAACTCCAACCAATATAACAAACATACACAGCAAGTCTATTGTGTTTGGACATTCCCCAATCACACAAATAGATTGCTAATCAGAACAGAATATATTGGCAATCAAACAATACTACTATACTAGTTATCCAAAGCAGATAACAGCAAACACCTAATTCACCAAAAAGCTAATGAGGATATCCTTCTATAATCTTTTCCTTACCCATGTATACCTTTCTTTTTTCCTTTCGGCATTTTCTTTCTTTTACGTGAAGGCAGCTCATCATCACCATCATTACCCTCAATGTCAAATTCATTGAGGTTAATTACACTAATACTGTCAATTTCAACATCTTTTTTCCTAATATGTACAAGATTTGTATCCACCTCAAAGTGGAAGACACCTATGTCCACTTTTTGCTCTGTTTATGGTATCATATTATCATCAAGCTGAAAATCACTCTCATCACTTTCACTCACATCTTCATTACCTATAGGTTCTTCCCTTTCTACAACCTCTTCATCAATCTGTTGTTCAATACTTTGAAAAATATTTCCTGAAATTATCTCAGGAAACATCTCAGAAATGTCTTGTTCTTTATCCAATCCATGGTAAGCCCAATCCATAGTAGTATCTTGTTAGAACAAATCATCCTCAATAATATATGTCTCAGCTTGTTTACCATTATTGCTTGAATCAAGCATAAAATCACCTATATGCTCATGATCATTTTGTTTCAAGAGATTTAAGTAACTAAATGCATTGGATGAGGATGGTGATACCTCATTTTCACAATGTAGGATTCCTACGTTCTTAGCATTACCATTAATGGTTGAAGCTTGAGTTGGTACTTCTGTATTATCCTCCTTTTCAATGACATTTGAACCATTCCACTCTAACAACAACTTTCCTTTCTTAACACCTTCACTAACCACATTCTCTTCAACAATCTCCTCACTCACTACATCCTTGGACTAACTATTCTTAACCACTATACTCCTCACTCCATCATGTGTTTTCTACTACTGATAAATAAGATTCAACATATACATCTATTTCCTTAAACTCAGGCACATATTTCAACAAGGCCAGCACATCTTGATCCAACATTAAATGTACCAAATTACCATCTAAAGACTCACCAGGGATCCTAAAATGGGTAAACACGATATTACCATTATCACTAAACTAAGTTCACCTAAATACTAGCAAACTCATAAATGGTGAACTCCTCATAATCAATTAGGTCTACGTAATCTACCATAACAAACTTGTCTATTCTATATGGGGGATTAGATAACTCACCCGAGTGGTGGATTTTCAGACTGAACATGTTTTTATACGAATTTAGGAAGATAATCAAAATACCCAAAATGAAAAAACAACCATAATAATTCAAAATTCAGCGACAACAGTTTACACAGATGCACTACATGCAAAGTAAAACAAAACCGAAGAAAAAATATAATGAAAATCAAAGGGATACAAAACTTACCATAAATCACCCAATATCATGAATCGGGTCAATGTGTGTTCGAATTTGCCAACCAAGATGTATAATCATGTTCGAATTCATGAGTTTACTAGTTGATTTGAAACCTCAAGGATGTAAATTGCAATCGTCTGGTGTAGTTGTTGTTCAAAAGAAGGGTTTGTTGGGAACATAACTAAGGCGAAGTGGGTGGGGTTAAAGGCGGGAAAAGTGAAATGACTAAATACCATGGTCCTCAAACTAACAAGATTTTTTAACGCTCGTCAGGTCGAGGGACACAATTTGCAAGAAAAAGTAAACAGGAGTGGCATAATTTACAGAAATAGAACATTGATGGCAAAACATGCGAATTCAAAAAACCAAATGGACATTTTTTGCAGTTTACTATATTAAAAAATACTCGATTTGTCTCAAAATAATAGTCTATATTTCCTTTTAGTGATGTCTCAAAATAATTGTTAACTTTCCTTTTTAAGTAAAAATCAGAGAATTTAGTGGAGGTATATTATATTTACGTAGTTGAAAGTTCAAATGGCTCAACTTTTATTAAAATTTTTGTCTCTTAACAATAATTTTAAGACGGAGTGAGTAAAAAGATAATTTCAAGAAACTTGTTACGTTAGTTTTTAAACTAATAAAAAGAAAACATTATTTTTGGTAAAAATAATAGATACTCCGTATATGGTTTGGAAGGGTTTTGGCAACAAGACTGGGCCAAACTTTTGGACTAGCCACACAAAATATATATAATCTACTCGTTATATACGGTGGATAAAAATTCCGAAAGTTTATGAACACAATTTGGAGGTAAGTTATTCTCTATGCTTCAATTTTTTTCTGCTTTATGATTAGTTAATGAAGCATTGTCCATTTGTTGATCGAACTAGCCCTACTAATACCAGTCCAAATCGATCCTAACATATTTTAGTGTTATTAAAATTGTGCTATTTTATATTTTTAATGATTTTGCGGGATTTGAATATAGTTTGAAAACTTAATAATCCAAATGTGAGGCTGAAACTTATCATTATTCATCAAGGAATAAGTTGTGGATTAACAAAACAGACCATTAAGAATGAACAATCCTAATTATTATTATTATCATCATCATTATTATTATTATTATTATTATTATTATTATTATTATTTTGAACGGCAAATTTTATTAAAAAACTAGCAAGAAGCTAAAAAGATTACAAATTAATACAATTGGGGTTCTGAAACCAATTAACTCAATTGATTTTAAACTTACAACGATTAGAGATCCACAAATAAGATAATTGAACAACGTCATCAAATAAGAGGTCTCGCCTAGGATGCTTGGATCCGAATAAGAGTTGGTTTCTAAAACGCCAAATAAGCCACCACATAATATAGCAAACGCCTTCAAGGAGAGTCTTCAAATGCTTAGGAAAGCGAATGTTACCAAGCCAAATAAGCCAATCATCATAGCAAGCAAAAGCTGTAGCATCCATATCCCACCAACGTGTAATTTTGTTCCATATTTGACGAGCCAAGTGACAAGAGAAAAAAGTATGAGAGGTAGACTAGTTATAAAGCCCGTGCACGTACGGGTTTTTTTTTTTTTTTTTCTAATTTTTTGAATAATGTATTTTTTATCTATTAAAAAACAAATAGTTTTATTTTTGTTTTTGGTTTTAATTATGATTCTTACTTTTAGATTAAAATTATTTTTTATTGACGTGGTAAGGGTTCACATATATATTTTAAAAAGTTTTAATCACAAAACTTTGTAAAGTTTTAATTGAGAGGGAGAATAACAATCATTCAGTTTGCAGAATTCAAACTTTATTTACCCATTTTATAATAAGTAGGTCTTTGATAGGGAAGGTAATTCAAACATCGTTAAGAAACTTAAAGCAGCAATTGCAACTAAAGTTGAAAACATAAAATTTAACATGGCGGTGTCAAGAGAAGTTGGTAGGAAATGACTTCTGGTGTTAAAGCTTAATACAGTAACAAATATCGACCCTACAAAGGTTTGTTTTTGGTAAAAAAAAAGGTTTGTTTTTGGTCATGTAAATTTGATCCAACACATGTAAGAAATATCAACCCAACACATGTAAATGTTAGACCATAATATAAACTATTAACTGATTATTATCACAACAAAAATTGCTAGATTTGTGCTAAAATAGTGAATACTGAATATTGCCCGCTTGAAACATGACAAAAAGCTATTAAGTAAATATATTTACTATTGCAGTCCATACTGCAATATATGTTGTCTTTTGTTAATGTTATCAAGGTTGGACTCCATCTGAATGTATTCATTAGTGTGTTGGAATTGCATATGCAACTTGGCACACCTAAATACAAAGACCCGTCTGACCCGTGCCTTTTAACTGCAGTGACCCATCTTAAAGTGACCCGTATTTAATTCGACCAATTTGATGCGTTACATTTTCATCTAATGTGACCATAAATGTTCTTTGGATATGAATATAGATACTGAAATTTAGACATAAAAAGGCATCTATTTAAATCAAAGAAAAACCACCTTGACGACATGAAGCAATCTAAAAGACAGTAAGAAGTGTTCCCAGTTATTATATCAAGAAGTGGTACCCAATTAAAGAGTAACTGAGAACTACGATATCTGCTCAAAATAGGGGTGTAATCATATATTAAAAGCTATGTCAATTCCTATAGTATATCAATGGAGCCAATAAAAAAATGGTACCCCATAAATCGATGAGATATGCTACCAGCACATGATACAGACCCATAGAATGTAATTAGTCCGATAAAGGACCTGCCATTGAGAAACTTGACTCGCCACCATCACGTTGCAAGTGGTTTGCGGACACTATGATGCTATATGAAGATATGTCTTGATGGGTTAGGTGTACTTTGTGTGTCTAGCGGAAGTTCAATAGGACCACTAATGGTTCCTGGTTTCACAGTGTTGATATCTGATGCGGTGTTCTCTTCCATCTTTCCAGCACTTTGTGCCTAAAAAAATGTTAGATAAGTAAAGGTATTGACAGGAAAACAAATCTATAGCAGAAGATATTATAACGAACCATATTCAACAAAAAAATAACCCATGTGTATCATTAAATGGATATAAAGACCTTTAATAGAGACATTGTAAATATTAAAATCCTACAACTATTAATAAGTACAAACCTTGGAAAGATGATGATGAACATCATTTTTGGATTTAGTTGGTATTGGACCACAAATTTCACTGTCTTTCACTAATAGATTCGACAACCAACTTTAAATCATTAGAGGCACATTCAGACAATACATTATCATCTTTGAGTTACCAAAAATACACAAGTTTTCTCACAACAGCCATCTTTCAATGGTGCCAAAGACTTCCCAAACTTTTCATCTTCAGAATTAGTCATGATGTTGACTTTATCATTGTTCGAGCCGTTCGATAACAACGTGATTACGTATCTTTCAGGATTCTCTTTCATGGCTTCCATCACTACTCATGTGTCAAATAGCAATGCTGTGAGATAGGCAAAATCGCGCTTATCGACTAAAATTCTACGGTAAACCCAATTTGAAGTGTTATACGTCTGCTAAGAGTCAAATGAAATACGTAATAAAATGTGACAAAATACTTATTTATATTCGAAACAACAATTGTAGACCAAAACTATCTGCTTAAATACTTAGTAAACCAAATAACTACACATCATAAGTATTCATCACGAACCTTGTATTTTGTAGCCCATATTCAATTAAACTTGTTATTTTCCATTTTGTGTTTAAACTTTAGAGATTGGCATAAAAGACAAATGTTAGTACCTTAATGAGAAATACACCCTAATGTTCCATTATCTCATGAAATCTACATATACAGACTCAGCCCAAAAGTTGACCACATACATATCTGAAAGGGAAGTATCCTTGCAAAACGATGCCAACTTAAAATTACGAAGTGTACATAGGTGCCCTTGCGACTAAGAAGTTAACAAATCATACATAAAGGATGGCAATTTAGACCAATTTACTAATAAGTGGGTCCATTGGGGGTAATTATTCTCTATATATATACTATTTGCGTTGATGTTAAGATTAAAAGAGAATTTTTTTTGGGCCTTGCAGTGGGCTGGTTTTGATCTGCTGCTACTTGGTTCACCTGGCCCAATGTTTTTATTTTATTTTATTGCTTCTCTTTTGTAGTGCACAATAGCGGTTTTAGATAAACATAGCTGATGATAAACATTAAACACCGACCGACTGCACGTTTTCCAAAGTTGTTGATCGTATTGCGGATTCAACCTCTGGCTGCTAAGGTTTGTTGCTTTCTTGGGCGATCGTCGCTGTTTTACGTTTTTGTTGTATGGTCTATGGTTTTTGAGCCATTTTTTTGGGACTTATAGTTGTTTTTTGCATATGCTCATCAACTAACTCAAATGTTTAGCGTTGTTGGCACCTGAGTTTGCTATTTTATGTCTGTACATAGCCAACTCGGTTGTAGTTTGTAGAATACGTCTGCTTGGTTTTTTTTTTTTTTTTGGTCAGAAGCCGTATAATATGAAAATAAAAAGAAAAGTTGTACCAAATATTGTTGGAAAAGGGGTTTTGCTGAATTTGGGTGTCTTATTATTATTATTAGTATTATTATTTTTTTTATTATTTTTGTTTAAATTATGTTGGTTAGTTTGGGATTACCTTACTGTGTTGTTAAAGGTAACGTTTTTCCAATGAATATTAGTGAATAAAGTTTGTTAAAAGGAATGTTGATTAGATTATGGTAAAATGCTTCCGGTTTCGTGCAACGTTCATGTGATGACCATGGTAAGGAGGTATTTTGTGAAAAAACTTTTCTGGTCTGAGGCTTTTAATTGCAGTTTACAAGCGTTTTGACTGGGTTCTTACTGGATCTAGCCTTTTGTTATTTGGTAAAATTTGCTTTTTGTTGGCTTATGTGTTTATGGTTGTGCAGATGGAAAATCAGATGATACGGTTGAGTTGTTTGAGAGCCTCATTCAACCGAGGTATGAACTTTTGTCTAATATAATGGTTCACTCGAGATGAAAATGAAATTTTATTAACTCAACATTAACATAAAGTTTCTGACCAATACCGTGCCTTAAGGAAAAAAAATATAGTTGTAGCTTATTTAAAGGCGAGAACTGCAATTACTGTATACTTGGATATCTAAAAATTAGAATACAATAGCTTTCTTTGGGTGTCAAATGATTTGAACGTTTTTGATTAGCCATTTTGAAGTGATCACTTTAACTTGAGCAGTTGGGTAAGCGATGCCAAATAATCCCAAAATCAAAAGTACAGAGCATCTATAACTGTTTTTTGCAGCAGGGTTGCGTTGTTGATATATGTTACGGTTAAAAATGATCCAAATGAATATAGAGTGGTTAAAAAATTTAAATAGAACAAATAAGCCAAAAAAAAAGTTCTGATATTAGTTATTTTGATGATTACAGTTACATGAAAAGTGGAATGCAGTTGAAAGCTTTGTTTGTCTTGGAAAGTGTAGTTTGCTGAAAAACGTAGCTTAGCGGGGTCACCATATGCTTGCAGCCATGGTATTTTTCGGGTACCACTTCCATTGTCACTCATCTGAGCCTGTTTAAATTGGAACCATTTTCGGGTTGGTCGTTCTTTATACTTATCATATTTGATTAAAATCAAGTATGCACGATCATGTTAGAAGCATGAACCTTTGGTCGTCTCATTAACCTTATGGTTTCTGGGGCGATGATGAATTTTTCTGCAAATTAACTCTTCCATGAGTGTGGCTGACACATTCATGTATCTTGGCGGGGTAATCACGAACGTTACGTGGACACAGCCATGACGGGTGTGTCAAGTCGCCCAAGGTAAGGTAGATCTGAGCCTCATTTTCCGACTCCGTTATGGTCTGCTACTAACCACCGTTATACTCCGAGGCAAAGGTAATTCAAATGATCAACATTCCACAGGTTTACTTTAGGTGTTTGCTATTGTAGATGGTCTTATGTTTGTTGTATTCTGTTGGTTAGTTTTGAAGGTGATCGTCGAAAAGGCGTTGGATTCGTGTGGAAAGAAGGATGAAGGTGTGAAGATGCATAAAGTAGCTGCTGAAGTTGGTGAAGTCATCGAGGTTAGTGTGGTCTCTCTTATCAAATGTTTACGGATTTCATATTGAAAATCTGTTAGATGTGCCTATAAGAATTAAGCGATGTTTGTGATTGGATCTGTGTGGTTATTGTTTACGTGGTTGCCAAACACACTCTGAATGTGGTTGTTGTTTCAAATGATTCTGTGTGTTATTGTTTACGTGGTTGCCAAACACATTCTGAAAGATACGTACCGCTTCAGTTATTAATTTCATTTCTGCTCTAAAATGATGATTTCTTTAATCTATCACATGTGTTACGCCGATTTGTTTATGCTTGGTTTAAGTAGCAGTTAAAGATTTTGTTATCTAAATGGTTGTTGTAGGTAACAAGTGTCTACTGAAGCTGCTCAATTTTGTTGTTGGTGTTGTTTGTGATCCCTGAATTTTTTTTCCCACCAGTTTGTATGTCCTGTACTTATAACAGGCACAATGAGAGGTGGCACAGATAAATTGAATTGCATGTTACTGTGAGTTTATAATAACAATATTTTATATATACTTACAGCTTCCAACTCTGGACCGATGGTGCTTGATTTTATGGATGGCGTTGTTCGTGATGCTACGAAACGCCCACAGACCAATGATGAGTTAGTAAAATCGCCATTACTGAGTCCAAGAGACAAGTATCTCAAAACTCAAACATGCTCTATATATGTTCCTATTTTGGAGGGTGTTTGGGATTGCTTATAAGAATATTGAATAAGCAGATAAAGAAAAGATGAGGTGTATATAAAGGTTTTAGGTCTAATACGAAGAGATATGCAATCCCAAACACCCTCCTCGAATCATTTTTTTTTATTTCAGTCTTTTAAAGTTCTCTGAATCATTTTGAGCTAAGAGTAGTTGGGACTGAATTTAATATTTCATCAGGCGGAGATATTGAAGCAACGAGTGCCATAAATGAATGTGAAATGGAAGAGAGTGCTGATGTGAACGGATCAGGTGGTCCCAGTAGTGCTACTTTATCTCAAATCATTCTGATAACTCAGGTAGCATAAATCGTGAATTAATCTGATACTTCAATTGGTAAGGATTTTAAGGAAACGGATCATGGGAATGATTATGAAGCGAACATATGAGTTACTTCCAAACTCCATTATCAATAAATATTATACACTGAATACTAAATGTATAATCCTGTGAGGAAGCATACAACAGTATATTTTTAAAAGCAACTCGTAGCCTGCTCTTATTTGACAGAACGCGGTTCCGAAACTATACAAAAGTTATCGAATATAGACAAATCTATATGCTGATGTTGTTGAGGAGTTATAGTTAGTATTAGTGTAACTTATGAAATAAACCATTTTTGGTACTATTAAAAAAGATTCAAAGTTTGTCTTTTATTATATTGGTTTTCTAAACTGGGTGATATGTTGTTGGTGGAAGGCTTTAGATTTTGCAGCCTTGGACCGGAGTTCGTTTTCACGGACAAGATGATGAATCAACCTGTATTTCGTCCTGATGATGACGAGGGAAGGCGAGAAGGGTATGATCTGAATTTATTTTCTCTATTTATGTTATATGTAGCTTAAGTTTAGAAGTTTACAATAATGTTCACAAATTAGTAGGCACATGTAATAGTTATCAAGACGTAGCTTTCATTTTGAACAGTTTGGAATTATCCTGAAGCTTAATAGAAGAACTTATTATTTTTTTCACAGGATGTCATGGAAAATGTGGAACATTCAGTAAGTGGTTTGGGATTAAGCTGGAGCTCGATAGAAGATCTTATTATTTTCTTCAGAGGATGTGATAGCGACTCTGGAACACTCAGTTGAACGAAAATTTCAGGTAAATTTAATTTAATTTTATTTCTGCTACCTAAATTTAGTGATCCATTTATTAGATTAGCTGCAATTTGTGACCAAACTCATACACAAACATGCTGATAATGTTGTTATTACTACCAAAAAAACTAGAACTACATTGCTATTTTGGTTACGATTTTTTAAATTTGCAAGTGTGAGAATTTGATCCACAAAAATAACACCAATCATGTTGTAGCATGAAAATATAAAATAGGTTATTAGTTTCTATCACCCTCCTAGAAAGACTGGTGAACTTGGATTACGTGGCCATGTTATAATGAAAGGTGAGATAAACAGTTTTAGGAGTGTTTAGGATTGCTTAGCTAAACAGCCTATCTGGTCATTTTTATGAAGTGTGTTAGTTTGAATAAATAGGTTGAACTGTTCACTTTTAGAGCTAATAAGCAGTTTTAAGTATTGTTTGGAAAAACCAAAAACTAGCAAAAAACTGCTTATTGGCCAAAAAAACCGATTATTAGGCAAAAAAAATGCTAATAGAAATAAGCAGCTTTAAATATTGTTTGGATAAACCACAAAACTGCTTATATATTGGTATCTTCTATTAAGGTGTTTTTTGGATCTCGGAGCTAATAAGCAGTCTTTTAAGTTGATTCAGTAACCGGTAATTATTTTTGGATTTCTGACCAGGTGAAAATGAAGCTTAAACTTTATCGAATGTGCTTAATGTACTGGTATCTTCTGTTCGTGATTCTCAGGTAAGAGAACTTTATCTTTTAAAGATTTTGTGGGAATTTAGGTTTTTAATAGTACACCGATCTGATAGAACAGGGCGTACAAGAAAGGGATGGTCATTTACATTCTGTATTTCTTGACCCTTGCTGCGTGAATTATACTTAAGACATAATGACTAAGATGAATTATTTCTGTGATGCAGGTTTTGGTGACCATGGTAGCTTTGAAGAAAGGCTCCTGGATCTTCTTTATTTAATGGAAGTCAGTTAAAGAGCACATGGAGAATGCCGAGAATGTGATGCTACCAGAAAGAGCAGAAATTTTGTTATTTAGCCTAAAACAATGGTTTCATGAATACTAGACACAAGCAAGCTTCAACACAATAAGGTAAGTGCACGGTTTTGAGGTATGTGTCGACGACGTTATGCTGCGTCTCCAAAAAAAGGTTCCCTTACGATTATGAAAACTTCAGGCTAATTTCGATGTTATTAGACGATTAATAAATGGATAAACAGACCAAAGGTTGCACTTCAAGTACTAATACTCAAATATTTGTTGGAAAAAGTTTTTTTTTTTTTTTTTTTTTTTTTTTTTTTTTTTTGGCAATAAATCATTCGATGGTTAAGGGGTGTTTGGAATACCTTATTTTTTGGCATACCAACTGACTATAGATACTGCCTGGTGTTTGGAATATTATTGTTTTTATATCAATTTTGAATCTTATGAAAAAGTTATTTGCTTTATTATATATCTACACTTTTTCTAGTGTACCTGTTTTGTCTCTTTATAATAAAACACAACCTATTATGTGCATGCATCAGGAATTGCCGGCGAGCCAATCAACTATGGTATGGGCAAATGTTAATGAAGGTATCTTAAACAAGTATTGGATAGAGCAAATGATGCACAAACATCTATCAAAGAAAAAGAAAGAAAGGTGGCAAGAAGCAGCAAGTTAAAAGGTGAAGCATGGGCTTCAAAACGTATTATATGTTTGTAAGGAAACTGGTGAGTGGAAGTGGAAGTGGGAGGTTAAACCCAAAAAAACAAAGGCATCTCCAGCTCTTATTGCCGTCCCTCATTAATCGCCTAGGTTGAAACAATTTTTTTTTCAAAAATGCGGGTTTTGTTAGATACCTACGGCCACTCAGTTTTGTTAGATACTTACGGCCACATAGTAGTTGTCTGTGAACTGCTCTCATGTACCAGCTTTAAGTGGTTGCTTAAATAGCAGGTAAATGTGCAAAATATAGTATGTGTTTATACATTACTGGATCGCGAAGAATTTGTTTTATTAACCGGATAATCTGTTATTAGAGTTTTCCATGGAACTCAGTTGCGGTCTTTTAAATGGATTTGTAGGAGTTTAAAGAACAAAAATTGTCAGATGGGAAAAATGAATACAGAATTCGTATAAGCACAATTCAATGGAGGGTACGTATCTTGGAACATGTTGGCATTTCAGGTGCTACGTTATGTGTTGGTGGAGTGTGCAGAGCTGATATAAGCTTAGGGTGTTTGGTTGTGTGTCGGGTGAAGTCATCAACCAAGGATAGTGTTTCTTTTGATTGTTAATGTACATGTACTACATATATCTGAACATATATCTGAGGTGTTTGTGGAGTATGATTCTTTTGCAGCCTTTTTCTTAGTTGTTTTAGATGTAAGGCTACGTCATGGGGGATTGTCCTATGTGTGGCTGCCCTTTTATTGTTGTAAATACTGATCTATTTACTTTAGTCAATTTTTTGCCTTACTAATGAGAAATAAAAGATAATCTCTTATGCTTAATGCCGTGTCCAGTTTGCACCACTTAACGAACACAACGCATAACAACTTTGTATTGAAAAATCCCGCGGTAACGCGCGGGCATATATCCTCGTATATACTAAAGACGTTGATGGTTACATTTAAAACGAATTTCTTTATGGGCTTTGCATCGGGCTGCCTTTGATCTATTGCTATGCACTGGGCTATAACTACTCTTTATTTATAAAATTCACATTCCACCACAAATTGCCTTTTCTACATGCAACAAGTTAATAACAATGACAAATTATAAAACGAAAAAAACTATGGATTTCTAAAGAGTTAAAAAATAAAAACACCTAAAAAAAAATTAAAAAATAAATAAATGTAAGATGACTTTAATCGACCTAATACAGTCTACCAAAATCTACAAAAAATAACGACAACAATCAAAACTATTTAACCTCCTTATAGTAATATGTGCCTACCATTATGATAACAAAAAATTGCTCGGAAGCTGCATCTACGTCTAACAATATATAAGACTATTACCAACAATTAAAACCACCTAAAATAACCTAATTTAAGCGTACGATATTTTTATATAATCATGTAAAAAAATTTCTCAAAAAAAGCCCCGCCGCAACGCGGCGGGCATTACATTCCTTGTTTATCTCTAAAGGAGGCAATTTTGGCCCAATTACTATTTTGTTCTGATTTGTAAATTTCTCAAGGCTATTATAGTGTTTTAGAAGTCATACATAATGAGGAGCTGTGATGCGTGGTTTTGCAACCTTGCAAAAGGTTTTACTTTTCAAGGGATCTCGAGAAGCTTGCAATCCCCACCAGGCAGTGTACCTGACCGATGTAGTATAGTGTAGTGGCAAGTACCGGAGGATTGATTGTTCTCTCGGGGAAAAGTGTCGTTAGGATCAAAACTTAATTAAACTAGGTCTAGAGGTGAGGGGTGATTCTTTTTGTATTTTTATAGTTTTTTAGAAAGTAAGTAAAAATCTCGGGTTTTGGAAGAGTGGGCGAAATTAGTTGCTAGTCAACTAACCCAATTAACTACTAATGCAATAAAAATAAAATAACAAGAAAGTAAATGTGGAGAAAAACAATAATGAGAGAAATGTGTTCACTTAGATTTCACTACTCCCTAGCTATCTTTTACTAGTTGATTAGTTTGTTACAATTGCGTGGATGACGGGTTATATTCCTTAATACCATTCGCAGGGCCGTGTACGATCTTCCCTAACTCTATAAGCTTCTACCTCTTCCTATATCGAGCCGACTACTAGCTCCTAACATGGCCTCCTTAGTAGTTACTTATACATTAAATACAACCAATTAATCGTAGTACACATCCGATCATGTTTCTTAAGACGTTCAAGCATGTTATCAATTGGAAGTCTGCCAGTTTTCTTAAGCCTAACATCGAAATCATTCATCCATTACAATTAATAACAAACAACCTACCAATAATCAATAGCTAGGTTTCATTACATCTAAGCAAACACAAAGAAAACCTAGCCTAGCATGTTAAAGTAAAGACAAGCATAGGATAGAATCAAACAACACATAGACATATTGAATGACAAAAGGGTGAAAAACCCGGTAAAATTCGACCTAGGGTTTTCCCACAAGTTCTCCCAAAAGTCTCTCTAATATTCTCTCTAATACATGAAAATTAGAAAACTATATATAGATTTTAGGGGCTGACGGCGTCACGTGTAAATCCTGACGCCGTCAACTCGCCGCCAAAGAAACTTTCGTATTGCCTAGATCCAGATTTGACGCCGTCATGTATTAATCTTCTCATGGCCGTCAAGAGTAAATTACACGTGCCGGCCTTGGTGACGCCGTCACGTGTTAGAGTCAAAAAATATTCTGGCGCGTCTCGTTATATCTTTTTATCCACCTCTTTGCCATAACGTGACGCCGTCACCTCCAAAGCGTGACGCCGTCAAGCACTGTTTCCCGCTTGATTTGGAGACTTTGTCGTTTTCTTCACTTTTCGCTCCAAAAACGTCCAAAATGCTTCCTTTTCTAGATTTCTTCTCCAAAGTACCTAAAATGACAAAAGGAACGATTTAGGGCCATATTTGATCAAATAATCTCGAATTAAGGCTTAAATGACCCTCTAAAAGCGGTACACTTTTCGCCTCATCAAGCTGTTTGGCATTGTTGTTTCTAGCTAAAACGTTTCTACCAAGTTGATCGGGGAGGTTGAAAACGTTGACACATACATGTTTTAGTGTACTTGTAACTCCTTTGGCCCATTTTTGTCACCTATCAGACCCGTTTGAAATAAAGCCAACCCAAATTGACCCGTTTGAAAATATCAAACCTGTTTGAATCTGCTTGACAAAAGTTGAGCATAAAGGAGTTTGTTCCAAGTTTCGTGGACACCAGGTAGGCAAAATGATGTATAAAAGAAAAGTATAATGATTAATAAAAGTATATACTTACTTAATACAATTCTGCAGCTAGTCTTATATACAAATGACACAACGATGATGTATAAAAGTAAAATGATATATTAAAATGGCTCAATAAACAGCTATTATAGTTACTTATAATGTTATTAGCACTATAAATTTGGGCTATTACGAAAGTTACAGAAGTCTCAAACATTATGAACTCTACCATTAAGATAGTGACAAACGCCAAGCATATGTTAGTTTAATTAGTTATATATCGCTCTTCCAAACACTCGCATAAGTACTCAACTGACACTAAATCAATAATGTAAACACGAACTTTATATAATAACTGTGTGGGTGTAAAAATCAACAGGACAAAATAGGTAGGCTATTTTCGACCCATTCGGTCAATTATCAATAATACACAGCCTGAATAGACCACTTTCATATGTACCGCACCACTAACATACTCATAAACACACAAAGAAAACAACTAATTGCCACTCAAACAACAACTAATTATCTGCAAATATAATATGAATGAAGGATCTAAAAATGAACTTTATATACTAACCGTGGGGGTGTAAAAATTAGCAGGCCAAAATAGGTAAGTATATGCTATTTTTGACTCGTTCAACCAATTATCAACAATAGTCAACCTGAATTGATTCGCTTTCATATGTGACTACCAATAAGATACTCACAAACACACAAGTATATATTAGTCTAATTCGTTATCGTTGTTCCAAACACCCATAAACATAGCTAGTGAAAACAATTCCAAACCTTATTTGTCTGGACACATTGAGCCGCAACCATAAAAATCAATCTCATATCTCTATTAAGAATCTTTAATAAATAAAACCACCATACGATGGTTATAAAGCAATCATAAAAAATGTGATCATTTGATGGATTAAAAAATATAAGGTGTAAAGTTGGTTTAACTGTGGGTTTTTAAGAATTGTAATACAAGGCAAATTCGTATTGTATTAGGAAGTTTGTAGTTTATGCTAAAATTTACATTCTAGTCCAAGAATATGAAAAAAAAAAGTTATAAAAAAATCAAACTGACTGTATTTTGCCATGTCAATGCTACAAGCTTCTGAAATTGTAATGCACATTCAACCATGAAGCTGCCTTCAGTGTCTAACATCAAAAGACACAATTTAATAACTTCAAATACAAAAAAAAATTAAAAAAAAAAAATAAATAAAAGGCACATATGCTAACTTATATTTGTGTTAGCAGTATGATAAGGAAGACAAAGACAAATACTAACTTATACTTGTGTTACCACTATGATAAGGAAGACAAAAAAAATGCGGGAAAAAAAGAGAGCAAATGCAAACGTATACCCAAGTTATGTCAACCAATGCCTAGAATTTAATTAGGAAAAAGAACGAATAGAGTATCAATTTAACGCATAGTACTTTTCTAGTTCTATGAGTTAAGTTGAGACATATGACATTTTCCCACAACAAATGATATCCCTAAAAAATTAATTTGGGTTATTGACCAACCTATGGAGATGATGGTGGATGGAAGAAATGATGCGTTTGGTTATTTTATTTGATGAATGACAGGATGAATGTGTTGTGATGATAAGGAGGCCTTTTTTTTAATAATTAGATTTTATGCCTATAATTTTGAAACAATAGCATTGTGGCCCATGCGTAATTTGAGTTTTTTTCTCTTAAAAGTACAAAAATGTTTTTTAAAGTTTTTTTAGACAAATTTGGAAATAATTAGCTTTTATTATTCTTTTACATCTAAATATAAAAATCAAATTAAAAAGATTATTACTTAATAAGGAATGATTTGATTTTTTTGAAATGAAAAAGTACCCACTAGAGGTTTTGTTTTATTATATAAAAGATTCCAGAGTCAAATTACAAAGAGGGCATAAAATCGTAGGAATATCCATACCACGAAGCGAGAGGTTGAGTCTTGTAGGAAGCTTGTCCAAACAAACCTTCCAAGCGTGAATATTCACCTTGTTAGAATTACCTTTATTGTAAATACCCATAAAATCCCATCAACATCATTTCCTCCACAATACCAATAGTAGGTATTCCCACAGGTAAATTTTTTTGCTTTTCTTTCTTATGCATTGCATATGATGACTCAATAGATCTACTCACGTATCCTCTCAAAGCCAAATATCCTTACGACCATAACACAAAAACTCTTAATCTAAGATCACAAAAACACCATAATAAGTAATCTATCATCACAACATACTAAATCTACCACAATATCAAAACAAACCCTAATCAAACCTTAATCAAACCCTAATTGAGCCTATGTGTTTATAAACCATAATTGCTTATCTAAACTAGTTTGAAAGTGTTCAAGGCTTATGTAGGAGTTACATTAGGAACTTTAGGATATCTTAGACTCCCTAAACCTTACTACAACCCTTTAGAAGCTTAGGTACAAGTCCTTTAAGCACAAAACCTTAACTAGGTCTTACAAGTCCCAAAACTAGGTTAAACCTTCCCAAAACTTCACTATAAGCTACCACAACCTAGTATAAGCCTCCTAAGACTTAATCTTAGTCACTAAGCACCCATAGGAACCTAATATAGGCACTAAACCTTAAGTTAAACCCTCATCTCTCACTAAGCAAGATTAGGTCTAAACTAAACCTAAACTAGTTAAAACCTAAGCATAAGCACCTCAAGCACCTAGCCTAGCACCTTGGTCATCCTAAGCACACACCTTAGCACCACCCAAGGTAGCACACAAGGTGGTGGATCACCTCCTTGTGACCACCTTGTGCCGTGACACTACCATAACCAAACACCTCCTTCTAGCGCCCCCTACCTACTCCATAGCCATCCTTAGTCATTATTCGAGCTCCTAAGAGTCACTACAAGCTGTGATTAGTCACCTCCCCCCCCCCTCTCGCCACCTAGCCACCCCTTTCTTGCACAGCATACCTAACGCACCTTATAAATACCTCCATACCTTCCACCCTTTGAAATCACACCTCCACTCCTTTCTACCTTAAATTTTATGTAGCTAGTACTAGTACACAAGTCCTAGAAGCCTTAGAAGTTGAATAGGATAGCCTTGCATGCTTGTCGAGTTCCATTTTTAACCTAGGAAACCCTAGTTCTCACGTTAAGCCCTCCCCTTGTGAAGTAAGCCTCATTTTTGCTTCTAATAGTCTTATTACAGTACTAGGATGCCTAGGAACCCTTTCTTGAGCCTTGATCATTTTCTTTTAAAGCTTTTCATTTTAAAACCCTAATTATAGAATAATTGCTAAAAACTTGCTATAATACCTTAACTTAAGCTATGAGTTAGTTTAGAAACTTAGATAAGCTAATATTAGTAAACCATAAGCTAGGAAACTCTTTTGGTTTATAAAAATATAGTTTGCATGGAATTAGAACTAGTTTTGCAAAGTTTTCCATGCATAGGGGTATATATTGTAACTTTTTGAAAATATTAAGTCTAGGGACTATTTTTGACATTTCTTAGAAGTATTAGGTATAAGGACCCTTTTTGAAAAGTTACATAACCTTATGATAAAAGTTATAAACTTATAAGGACTAGTTTTGCAAATATTATAAAGTCTAGGGTATAAATGGTAAATTCTGAAACTAATAAGTCTAAGGGTCATTTCTGTCATTTTCATAAAATATATAAGTAAAGGGACTAATTGTGTAGAGTCTAGGTAGTTAGAAAACTAAATAACATAAAGTATATAAGTTGGAGGAGATTCTCATAGGACACCTTTAGAAAATCAGGAAGATCAGGTTGAGAACATATTAAGTAGTTTAGATGAACTTACTATTGATCTTCTAGAGAAGATAGAAGAAGGTCATAGTAATAAGCAAGTAGAAAGTCAACAGGATTTTAGTAAATTTAAGGATAAGCTTAAACAAACCCGTACCCAGATTTCAAAAATTCAAAATGATCAAATGAAACATAACAATAAGATAGCCTTTGCTCGCTTTAGGATCACTACCTTAGAAAAGATAATCGATGATAACCAGGTCCTTCATCGATTAGATATAGGAAGTCCTTCTGACTTTAGCCCCTGAGTTTTAGGAAAACCCTCACACTTTTATAGGTTTATAAGTTTTAAGTTAGAATTTCACCTTAGGATATGTACTATAAATAATGGTACTAGTTAGGTACGGAGTAGATAAGTTAGAAATGCCTATAAGATAAGTTGTGATACTTTACCCTAAGTTAGACATGCCTATAAGATAAGTTATGATATTTTACCCTAAGTTAGAAATCCTTAAGTACTACCTAGAATAGAAATACTCCCCTTAGACCATTCTTTAATAAGTTACTTAGGATATCCCAAACCCTAGAAAGTATCCATATCAAAGAAACATAACAAGTTAGGTACTTGTTATAATTCCCCCTAGAATTTTCCCTACCTAGTATAACCTCTAAGTATTTAGGATGGATAATTTTGATACCTTACTCCAAAAACCTCATAAGATAGAGAAATATTGCTTAGGAATATTGTTCTTAAACTTTAGGCACTTTAAGAATAAGACTAGGATATTACCCTTTAGATACTTAGCAAGTGCTGATAGAGTAGGCTCCAAGGAAAAACAAATCCACTCCCCATACTTACCTCTCCTCACAAAAACTCCTTTTCTTTCCCTATCCGGCAATCTGCCTAAAACCTCTATCCTTTTCCAAACACATATGGCATAAATAGAGATGCTTGTTAAACTTTTAGTTATAACAAGTTATTTATGACCTTATGTGATTGTGATCTTTTTTCTAGTTATCCTTTGACATGGTATGTCATGTGATACAACTCTTCCCATATCCTATTCCCTACCCTCTTCCGACACCTTAGATCAATTCCTCTATCATTTTATATGATACTGATGATGAGAATCCCTATTCTACATCATAATGATCTAATCTCACCCTTTTTCGTTTCTAAAACTTCACTTCTCTGAAATCTCTTAATCTTCCCTAGTTATAGATTCTTCCCCTAACTATCCCTATATGCAAGTATATAATGGTTATATACAAGCATACTCTTATCCTTCCCTCTTTACTCCCTATTCCCTTAAGATTACTATAACTTCCAAAGTAGTTTTCCCTTCTTAGCAAAACCCGTAGTACCCACTCTCTAAGTTTCCCTATATTCAAAGTTAGAAATAGAATTACCCTTGTAAAAACATAAGAATAGATAGAAGATACCTTAAATCCCCTAGGTAAACTATCTTTAAGAAAGCATGAAGGAAATAGAAAGTAAGAATAGAAATTCTTAGGAAATAAACTAGAAAATCTATATCTGATAAGTAAGATATTACGAATAGATAAACTTAGCCTATGATAGGATTATTATATTAATATTGAGGATATTAGAACTAGTTATTAAGATTAGGTAAAAGGAATCCTTGAGAATACCCCAAGGAATTAGAATTAGAAGTTATTGACCTAGAATCCTAGAATTTTATATAGGTTAGTTGTACGGGCATTCATTAAATTTTTCATCATATAGATAAGTCAATAGGAAGTTTTAGTTTACCTATACCTAGTTTCTTAAGCTATATGTCCCGTATTAGGATTTTATCTCAGAAGATACTATGGATATTACCCTACCTGGTTTTAAGTGCCTAGGACATAAGATAGAGAATTTAGTCCAAGAACTAAGCAAGAAACTCCACCTAGAACTAGTGATACTTCTATCAAGCCCTTAGCCATAGAAACTTTTCCTCCCTCTAGCTTTCTTCCCACTATAGGATCTTATTCACTGGTTAGGTCAAATACTCCACCCCTAGATTTTAAGTCTATAGGAAACTAGATACTTCATTATAAAATATACCAAAACCTTTAAGAGGGAAACTAACTTCAAAGGAATCTAGTAAATCTTATCTTCTTCGGGATGCCATTCTTCCAGGTATCCTATTCCTCTGTCTTTTCTCACTCTATCGCTTAATCCTATTTTCTTATTTTCTTCCCACTTTACCTATTCTCCTCTCATCCCTCATTCTACCATTTCATCCTACTCTTTCTACCTTTTCGTCTTTCCCACTTCTCCATTCTTTTCTACTCCTCCGTTTCTTCCTACTTCTCCTCCTCTTCCATTCAACCCAATCCTTCCATTTTTCTCACTCCTCCGTTCTTCTCTCTTCTTCTCTTTCACTTCTTCACTCTCTTCTTCCCTTTCCTTCTTATCCCTCCATTCCATTTTTCCATCATTCTATCACCCTACCCTCATATTCTTTTCCTCCGTCTTCCTACAACGTTCTAAGAGTTAGAACTTGTATTCCCTAATTTCTCGTCATTTCACAAGTTTCTATTAGTTAGAACTTGTAAGAATATCTATACCGAGCTTTAATCCTCATTATGCTCGACTATGATATTAAGTCATCTTGTCTTGCAAGAGTTGCAAGATTGAGATCAACAACTTTCCTTACTCCAGTCATGATTCGGGGTACAACCAAATAACTAGTTGCTAACAGAATGACTGTAGAACTAGAAAACTTGAGCTCCTAACATGACTAAAATACCGGTAAATCCTATGTCCAACCCGTAAGCACATAGCTTACAGGTTTCTAAACTAAACATTGTAAGTTCCACAATGTTTTCCTAAACTTTGTGAGGCAATCTCATGAAGTTTTTCACCTTCAAATCTGAGTCAAAACACTTCTTCACCCTTTTCCCAAAAACATTCATGCCCCATACTTCCTTAGTATGGTCAACTCTCTGCTTTCTTGCCAATACTATTCAAGAATGATTTATAATCATCTTACTAAAATGAATCAGGACGCTTTTTCATTTGAAAAGAAAATTATAAATCACTAGACTATGAATCTATAAATCATTGCCTACAAGAATTGGGATGCCTTTACTTGTAAGCAACAAGATATAAACAAATAAGTCTAGGTATTTGGCATATGTGCAAACATTTCTCAATCCGTTTGTACAAAACCACTCTTTTCTTCCGTCAGTCTCACCCTTTCTTTCTTTCTCTCCGCCTCTACTCTTATACTTAACAAAATCTCAGGACGAGATTTTCTCCAAGGGGGTAAGACTGTAAACACCCATAAAATCCCATCAACATCATTTCCTCCACAATACCAATAGTAGGTATTCCCACAAGTAAATTTTTTGCTTTTCTTTCTTATGCATGGCATATGACTCACTAGATCTACTCACGTATCCTCTCAAAGCCAAATATCCTTACGACCATAACACAAGAACTCTTAATCTAAGATCACCACAACACTATAATAAGTAATATATCGTCACAACACACTAAATCTGCCACAATATCAAAACAAACCCTAATTAAACCTTAATCAAACCCTAATTGAGCTTATGTGTTTATAAACCTTAATTGCTTATCTAAACTAGTTTGAAAGTGTTCAAGGCTTATGTAGGAGTTACATTAGGAACTTTAGGATATCTTAGACTCCATAAACCTTAGTACAACCCTTTAGAAGCTTAGGTACAAGTCCCTTAAGCACAAAACCCTAACTATGTCTTACAAGTCCCAAAACAAGGTTAAACCTTCCCAAAACTTCACCATAAGCTACCACCACTTAGTATAAGCCTCCTAAGACTTAATCTTAGTCACTAAGCACCCATAGGAACCTAATCTAGGCATTAAACCTTAATTTAAACCCTAATCTCTCACTAAGCAAGATTAGGGCTAAACTAAACCTAAACTAGTTAAAACCTAAACATAAGCACCTCAAGCACATAGCCTAGCACCTTGGTCACCCTAAGCACACACCTTAGCATCACCCAAGCTAGCACACAAGGTCGTGGATCACCCCCTTGTGACCACCTTATGCCGCGGCACCACCATAACCAAACACCTCCTTCTAGCGCCCCCTAGCTACTCCATAGCCATCCTTAGTCATTATTCTAGCTCCTAAGAGTCACCACAAGCTGTGATTAGTCACCTATCCCCCCCTCTCGCCACCTAGCCACCCGTTTCTTGCACAACACACCTAATGCACCCTATAAATACCTCCATACCTTCCACCCTTTCAAATCACACCTCCACTCCTTTCCACCATAAACTTTCTGTAGCTAGTAGTATTACACAAGTCCTAGAATCCTTAGAAGTCGAATAGGATAGCCTTGCATGCTTTTCGAGTTCCATTTTTATCCTAGGAAATCCTAGTTCTCACGTTAAGCCCTCCCCTTGCCAGGTAAGCTTCATTTTTGCTTCTAATAGTCTTATTACAGTACTAGGTTAGTATTAGGATGCCTAGGAACCCTTGCTTGAGCCTTGATCATTTTCTTTTAAAGCTTTTCATTTTAAAACCCTAATTATAGAATAATTGCTAAAAACATGCTATAATACCTTAACTTAAGCCATGAGTTAGTTTAGGCAACTTAGATAAGCTAATATTAGTAAACCATAAGCTAGGAAACTCTTTTGTTTTATAAAAATATAGTTGGCAGCATAATACAATAGTAGGGAGCTTCATAGGAGGAGTTATACTTCTGGATTACGATGGCCCGAACGGTGTTAAGTTATAAACATAGAAACCCTAGGAGTAATTACTCAAGAAACTTAAAACAACTAAGGAACTTAATCACACAAACTCACCTACAAAACCCTCAGGACACGTGAGTAAGGCCATCTAGTTTCCGAGTCACTTTTTACATCAATCACATCATTCCTAAAGCCCAGGTGAGTTCATAGCCTCACACTTTTTAAATTACGTGATTTTTCATAACCTCACTCTTTCTAAATGCTTTACAAACCCTGTGAGGGGGTTACATGCTTACTTGCTTTTCTTTAAAACCAAATACAAGTTTTTTTCTCTGGTTATTGCACGAGTGTTACTTTCTGCCACCATTACATAACTAAAATTCATGAACCATAATCACTTGCGAGTGAAGGCGAGTATAGCTGATAGATCTATTGGAGTTTGACAACTCCCGTTGGTTTGCCTCAGCCGGGCCACCAATAAGTACTATACTTGAAATCTCACAAGGTTTAACTTTGGAAAGTTAACCTTATCTCCGTCCCATTATGTAAAGGTCTGCAGTGCCCCACACTAATACACAAAAGGCCATAAACACCTCTTAATAGAAGCTGGTTTTAAAAAAACTAGTTTTTATGGTTAAAAAGTAGGGAGCATGGGAAACATACAAACTAGTTGTTCAAATTAAACCAGTTACTTTAGTCTAAATCGTACTAAAACTGGTTCTATTATAAGAAACCAGACTTTGCACTAAATCAAAGACACTGGTTGTTTTGACAAGACTAGTCTCTACGTTTTTTTATGATTGACACCGATTGTTTAGATGAAAACCGGTATATTTTTTTTTTTATCAAATTCAAGAGCCATTAATTTACTTAAATAAAAAAAGTTAAAATCCATCATAAATCCTATAAATTGTTAATAAAGTGATAGTTTTATAATAGAAACAAAAATATATATAATAATAGTAATATATTGTGATTCATTAAATTTAAAATTCATGTGACATTTGCTAAAAAATAACGCATAGTAAAATCACAATTCAAAGCACTACTTCGTATTTTTTAACCAGATGTAAAGTGCAAATCTAAAATTCAATTTTTTTCTAAAACCATATTCAACACGAAAACTAATGCCGCCTATCTTTTCCCCCCAAATCAAAATTACACCACTTTGGCTCTTCCTTTTCCCTCCCCATACTGTCAATTTACCATAGTTTCCGCCGCGAATCTCGATTTCACACTTAATAGGCTATTGCCTAATATATATTTTCTTTTTAAAGTTTTACCATGGTAAGTATATCTAATTGAATGATTCTCACATCAATCACACCCCTAATGTAACTGGTGTTGATTTGGTGGTCTCCTCACTGCGGCCTTTTCTTGATTCAATCAAAAAGGTAGATAATATCTTTTGAATTTCTATAGTGTTAATTTTTGACTGATTTAAATGCATTTTTTACTTCACCTAATTATTTTGTTTGTGTTAGGTTTATTTCCTATAATTATTTTGTATGTATTAGGTTTATTTCCTCTAATTATTTTGTTTGTGTTGGGTTCGATTTGTAATTCATTTATAGTTATTCAATACATGTGTATTTGTTTTTGTGCTTGGGTACTGTGAAATTATTGAGTTAATGTTGATGTTCTTGGGTAGTTTCTGAATACTTGTGTTTGTGTTTTTGTGCTTGGATTTGCTTAAATTATCAGAGTATTAGCCAAAGAGTAAAATTAGATATTGTATCCGAAAAACATTAGATCTATCGATAAACAGAGTTCTTCTTTGAGCGATTATGGATTTATCGCTTGAGATTCAAAAAAGGCTAATGAAAGTACGGACATAATTGAAGTCTCGACCTTAAAAAACCGGCTGACTAGAGAAACATTATAATAAAGTTTGGTGACTATTTGGAGGTTATACATATACATATGGATTATATGCGCTATATATTGATATAAAACCCTTTACATATGAACAATCAAATAAGAACAGTGGCTTATCTAATAAGTCTTCATGTAATGTTGTGTGAAGAGCTATGCCTATATAAATTACAGGAAAATGTTTTCTTAATTTCTTAGACTATAATAAATTGCAGCCAGGATTTCCTAGTGGTTCTCTTAATTAACTAGTCTAAAGTGGAACCGACATATTAAGGGGGCATTTACTTGAAGATAAGCCAGAGGCTTATATTTAACAGAGCATATACGTAAGTAATTGGACCTATTAGATGGGGCCAAGCACCATCCAGCGCCCCTCTCCACTAGGGGTGAGCAAACTGACCGGATGGACCGGACCGACCTACAAAACGGACCGGACCGAGACCAGACCGACCACATTCGGTCCGCTCTCGGTGTAGGGTTTTTCATAATTTTGGTCTCAGTCCAGCTCGGTCAGGCCCGACTTAAAAACCGGACATTTAGCCTATTTGGACCGAGACCAGACCGAGACCGGACCGATCACATTCGGTCCGGTCTCGGTCTAGGTTTTTTGCCTGATTCGGTCTCGGTCTCGGTCCGGTCCGGTTTTTCTCGGTCCGGTCCGGTTTTCGCCCGATGAGCACCCTTACTCTCCACTACTACTCTCAATTTTATTCACTTAATTTAGTAGTTTATATAGGTCATGTATTAAAGATGCATTGGATCGACTTGTTGAAGACTATCTTTTATTTTATTATTGGCTGCTAGCATTGTACGCTGATTTTGGACTTGAGGAGTCATGCATACAGGAACCAGCTGAAAATATAAAAGCTCGTGTTGAAGGTGGAAACATATAAAGCCTACATAACATGGAGTTGCAGGTAGAACTTACTTATTACTTTCCAATTCTTGTTCAGTAGGTCACTAGCTTTTCATTATTTTTATTTTGATGAAACGATGGAAGTGAGCTGAACATGATCCTTTTTGACCTGATGCTTTGGAACATATGGTTGTTGAGTTGGGGAAACTGAATGTTTTTTAGGTTCAGTACCCAGGATTAAAATTCGAACAAAGCTTCTAGGATGATCAATAGATACCAGTATGCATGGTTGTAGCATTAGATACCACGAACATACTTTTATAGACATATTCACTCTTAAATGTATATACTATGTAGGACAGTCAACTTGTGTGAAGGATTAATCCAATCTAAAGATTTCAGACATGGACAATCGAAAGTGTGGAAAATTATCTTTAAAACATATGTGATACTTGGTTATAGATCACGTACAAAACTACCAACTTAGCTAAAATATATCTCTACCGCATATAGAAGCGAGCAGAAAACCTCTAATAAAATATACTTTTAACATAATTTATTTCGTTTATATTATGTGTTTGTATGATTACGAAGAAGTAAATTAAAACCAATTTTAAGCCATAATAGCCACTGTATACGTTTTTTTGTATCATCTACAAGTATGCGAACATAAAATTGTTTATTGTTATTATTTTTTATCATAGATTTTGGCTAGAACTGACTCAACTGAGGTTGAGGCTAAGAAGAAAAAAAAGAGAGAAAGACGGTACTTTTGCGTATCATTTGACTTGTTGAGATTTTCCATATTTGTTGCTTGTATGCTTATTCTATAGGTATGTACGTTGTCATGCACACATGAACTATTAAGCGGACAAGGGAGGAACAAGAGAGAATAAATTTAGAGGTATAAGTGCTTTCACTTCTATTTGAACAGCACAATTACCTTCAAATTCACTTATTTTGTTTCTCTTTACCGTCTTTGATTTGTGCACACATACATAGTGACACAAATCAACATGTACACATGTCCTTCTTTCAGTTGCAAATATCTCACTTTTATGACATGATCCATCGTGTAAAAGAATTAAATGCCATGATCTTATGGTGAAAACTCGACTAGAAATAAATCAACTCTACATTATTTTATGAAGATATTTAGTCCTGTTGATAACAACCATTGATTCATAAAAAAATGCGTATTATGAACTTATGATGAGGAATATGCCATCGCAAGCCAATTACTTCTAATTAGATCTCTACACTTGAAAAACATGGAGAATCCTATGAATGTTATATATATATGTGATATATATTTGATATATCTAGATCTAGTGCAAGTTTACCAAGATTATGCCATAATAATCCTATTTATCTCAGTTCTAACTAACATATTGCATTTATTGTACTATGTACCTTTTTGCATGTTCTAGATTTGTAAAATCAGACTATATATGTTCCCATAGCCGAGCAGAATGCCTCCAACCAAGAAGCTGTAACTTAAGTCAAAAGTTGACAGTTAGAAAATAGATTTTCATACTTAATGTGTTTTGCAAAAAGTGACAAGCTATTTTTTCATACTTAATTTAGCTTCTATATATGTCTCTTGTTATTATCTATTGTTACTCAAGCATACCAGCAGAGTTTGTTTGTTTTATAAAAGCTTTCTGCCAGGCGTGAAGAAGAACTGAAAGAGATTGCAAAAAGAAAAAGGGTACGTTTGCGAATCATTTTGGAACCACTCTCTGAAGGGGGGTATCTCCATGATCGAAACATATAGAAACCGGTTCCAAAATGATTCCAAAATGACTCGCAAACGTACCCTTTTTCTTTTTGCAATCTCTTTCAGTTCTTTTTCACGTCTGGCAGAAAGCTTTTATAAAACAAACAAACTATGCTGGTATCTTTGAGTAACAATAGATAATAACAAAAGACATATATAGAAGCTAAATTAAGTATGAAAAAATAGCCTGTCACTTTTTGCAAAACACATTAAGTATGAAAATCTAAGTTCTAACTGTCAACTTTTGACTTAAGTTACAGCTTCTTGGTTGGAGGTATTTTGCTCGGCTATGGGAACATATAGTGTCTGATTTTACAAATCTAGAACATGCAAAAAGCTACATAGTACAATATATGCAATATGTTTGTTAGAACTGAGATAAATAGGATTATTATGGCATAATATTGGTAAACTTGCACTAGATCTAGATATATCAAATATATATCACATATGTATATGACATTCATATGATTCTCCATGTTTTTCAAGTGTAGAGATCTAATTAGAAGTATATTGGCTTGCGATGGGATATTCCTCATCATAAGTTCATAATACGTATTTTTTTATGAATCAATGGCTGTTATCAAAATGACTAAATATCTTCATAAAATAATGTAGAGTTGATTTATTTCTGGTCGAGTTTTCACCGTAAGATCATGGCATTTAATTCTTTTACACGATGGATCATGTCATAAAAGTGAGATATTTGCAACTGAAAGAAGGACATGTGTACATGTCGATCTATGTCACTATGTATGTGTGCACAAATCGAAGACGGTAAAAAGAAACAAAATAAGTGAATTTGAAGGTAATTATGCTGTTCAAATAGAAGTGAAAGCACTTATACCTCTAAATGTATTCTCTCTTGTTCCTCCCTTATCCGCTTAATAGTTCCTGTGTGCATGACAACGTACATACCTATAGAATAAGCATACAAGCAACAAATATGGAGAATCTCAACAAGTCAAATGATACGCAAAAGTACCGTCTTTCTCTCTTTTTTTTTCTTCTTAGCCTCAACCTCAGTTGAGTCAGTTCTAGCCAAAATGTATGATAAAAAATAATAATAATAAACAATTTTATGTTCGCATACTTGTAGATGATACAAAAAAACAGATACAGTGGCTATTGTGGCTTAAAATTGGTTTTAATTTACTTCTTTTTAATCATACAAACACACAATATAAGCGAAATAAATTATGTTAAAAGTATATTTTATTAGAGGTTTTCTGTTCGCTTCTATATGCAGTAGAGATATATTTTAGCTAAGTTGGTAGTTTTGTGCGTGATCTACAACCAAGTATCACATATGTTTTAAAGATAATTTTCCACACTTTTGATTGTCCATGTCTGAAGTCTTTAGATTGGAATAATTCTTCACACAAGTTGACTGTCCTACATAGTATATACTTTTAAGAGTGAATATGTCTATAAAAGTATGTTCGTGGTATCTAATGCTACAGCCATGCATGCTGGCATCTAATGATCGTCCTAGAAGCATTGTTCAAATTTAAATCCTGGGTACTGAACCTAAAAAACATTCAGTTTCCCCAACTCAACAACCATATGTTCCAAAGCATCGGGTCAAAAAGGATCAAGTTCAGCGCACTTCCATCGTTTCATCAAAATAAAAATAATAAAAAGCTAGTGACCTACTGAAAAAGAATTGGAGAGTAATAAGTGAGTTCTACCTGCAACTCCATGTTATGTAGGCTCTATATGTTTCCACCTTCAACATGAGCTTTTATATTTTCAGCTGGTTCCTGTATGCATGACTCCTCAAGTCCGAAATCAGCATACAATGCAAGCAGCCAATAATAAAATAAAAGATAGTCTTCAACAAGTCGATCCAATGCATCTTTAATACATGACCTATATAAACTATTAAAGTAAGTGAATAAAATTGAGAGTAGTAGTGGAGAGTAAGGGTGCTCATCGGGCAAAAACCGGACCGGACTGAGAAAAACCGGACCGGACCGAGACCGAATCCGGTAAAAAACCTAGACCGAGACCGGACCGAATGTGGTCGGTCCGGTCTCGATCCGGTCTTAGTCCAAATAGGCTAAATGTCCGGTTTTAAGCCAAGCTGGACCGAGACCAAAATTATGAAAAACCCTAGACCGAGACCGGACCGAATGTGGTCGGTCCGGTCCGGTCCGGTCGGTTTTGTCGGTCGGTCCGGTCCATCTGCTCCGTTTGCTCACCCTTAGTGGAGAGGGGCACTGGACGGTGCTTGGCCCCATCTAATAGGTCCAATTACTTACGTATATGCTCTGTTAAATATAAGCCTCTGGCTCATCTTCAAGTAAATGCCCCCTTAATATGTCGGTTCCACTTTAGTCTAGGAAATTAAGAGAACCACCAGGAAATCCTGGCTGCAATTTATTATAGTCTAAGAAATTAAGAAAACCTTTTGCTATAATTTATATAGGCATAGCTCTTCACACAACATTACATGTAGACTTATTAAATAAGCCACTGTTCTTATTTGATTGTTCATATGTAAAGGGTTTTATATCAATATATAGCGCATGTAATCCATATGTATATGTATAACCTCCAAATAATCACCAAACTTTATTATAATGTTTCTCTAGTCAGTTGGTTTTTTAAGGTCAAGACTTCAATTATGTCCGTACTTTCATTAGCCTTTTTAGAATCTGAAGCGATAAATCCATAATAGCTCTAAGAAGAACTCTGTTTATCGATATATCTAATGTTTTTCAGATACAATATCTAATTTTACTCTTTGGCTAATACTCTGATAATTTAAGCAAAGCCAAGCACAAAAACACAAACACAAGTATTTAGAAACTACCCAAGCACATCAACATTAACTCAATAATTTCACAGTACCCAAGCACAAAAACAAATACACATGTATTGAATAACTATAAATGAATTACAAATCGAACCCAACACAAACAAAATAATTAGAGGAAATAAACCTAATACATACAAAATAATTATAGGGAATAAACCTAACACAAACAAAATAATTAGGGGAAGTAAAAAATGCAATTAAATCAGTCAAAAATTAACACTATAGAAATTCAAAAGATATTATCTACCTTTTTTATTGAATCAAGAAAAGGTCGCAGCGAGGAGACCACCAAATCAACGCCAGTTACATTAGAGGCGTGATTGATGTGAGAATCATTCAATTGGAGATACTTCCTATGGTAAAACTTTAAAAAGAAAATACATATTAGGCAATAGCCTATCAAAAGTGAATCGAGATTCGCGGCGGAAACTATGGTAAATTGACAGTATGGGGAGGGAAAAGGAAGAGCCAAAGTGGTGTAATCTTGATTTTGGGGGAAAAGATAGGCGGCATTAGTTTTCGTGTTGAATATGGTTTTAGAAAACAATTGAATTTTAGATTTGCACTTTACATCTGGTAAAAAAAATACGGAGTAGTGCTTTGAATTGTGATTTTACTATGCGTTATTTTTTAGCAAATGTCACATGAATTTTAAATTTAATGAATCACAATATATTACTATTATTATATTTATTTTTGTTTCTATTATAAAACTATCTCTTTATTAAAAATTTATAGGATTCATGATGAATTTTAACTTTTTTTTATTTGAGTAAACTAATGGCTCTTGAATTTGATAAAATAAAATATACCGGTTTTCATCTAAACAATCGGAGTCTATCATAAAAAAAACGTAGAGATTAGTCTTGTCAAAACAACCAGTGTCTTTGATTTAGTGCAAAGACTGGTTTCTTATAATAGAACCAGTTTTAGTATGATTTAGACTAAAGAGACTGGTTTACTTTGAAAAACTAGTTTGTATGTTTCCCATGCTCCCTACTTTTTAACCATAAACACTAGTTTTTTTAAAACTATTTTCTATTAAGAGGTGTCTATGGCCTTTTGTGTAATAGTGCAGTGAACAAAATTTAAATAGAGAACGTACCTTGGCCTCCGCAACACTTTTCCTTATACATCAACTTGGGGTCAAACGGTATACCATACAGTATAAATAAATTCAAATAAAGAATAATTGGTATAACCGTTTTATTACGAATCATAATCTCATTGTTTACTAAATAATAATTCATTTCATGGTTAGAAATAAATGACATTTTAAGCTTATCAGAATCGAGATCATGATTTGGAGATGATATATTACATAGAACTATGTCTGAGAAATTATTACTGAAGTCACAACTTTCGTTGTTGATTTTGGTGTTATCTAATTTAGGTAATTTGTAAGAAAATTGGTTTGTATATATTGTATATCAAAATTTTCCTTTTTAGCAAACCGTTTCTTAAAATTTTTCTTATCAGACATATCCTTGCAATAATTAGTAGTAGGTAAAGATAATTCACTTTTAAGTAAAGAGTCTTGTGAAGGAATCTCCTTACAGCTAAGTGAATCATTATAAATGATGGCTGGGAATTAAAGTTTAAAGAATTGAAGACACCCAATGTTACCTTCACTGAGTTCCTTACTCATCTTACCTTTTATTGAAAACTTCCATTCATTGAAGATTTGGTCATCCCAACGTGCTTTTCCGGTTAGGTTTAGAATGTAATCTTCCATAGTGATGCTAGATCTATCCATTATCCTGAAAATACACTAACTTGCACAAAAGCAGTGAAACAATCAAAGTATATGCAGAATGCAAATGATACAATGCAGAAAACAAAAATAAAGAAAAACAAACACACAAAACAGAACTATAGAGAGGGGGTGTTGTGGCAGATCTATATAAGACCTGTAAGAACTAAGAACAATATAGAGAACTATAGAGAGGGGGTGTTGTGGCAGACCTATATAAGACATGTAAGAACTAAGAACAATATAGAGAACTAATGACAGTATGGAGAAAATGTAGAGAGAAGATTGTAGAGAGAGAAGTAGAGAAAACACACTTATATTACTTCAAATCTTGATGCCTTACAATGGAAAGATACATGGCTATTTATAGCCTTGAGGAGTACAACACATAAGCTTATAGTACAAGCATACATACTTTTTTACACAATTGCCCTATGACATAAGCGCTTACATCATATAAGGCTTGACATAGGCTTGACATCATTGCATATGTCATTATTCCACACTAGAAAATACTAGAAATAATAAACACACTTAAGACAAATAAAATACTCTTAACATAATAAAACACACTTAACTAAACATTATATGTTTAGCCTTCTTCATGGGCTCCAGCAAGCATCAGATTCTGTCGGGTCGTCTTCAAATGGGTCAAAATGTCCGCCATCGTCATCTGATGAGAAGAGTGGGTTATCATCCTCGTCTGTAGATGTGTCTGGATCATTTTCAAAATTATCAAGAAGCCAATGATAGTTTGCTTCAATCCATTTGTTTGAGTCCGGATGGTCATCACGCCATGTCCTCACGTTCCACATAATGTAAGTTGGTATCGCATCTGGGTCGACGCCATTTGCTCTTGCCATCAAACTCCTTGTTTCTGCAAAAAGAGATCTAAATTTTCTTTCACATTTCCGGCTGGCCGAATTAGTATGATACCAGTCATGGATGAAACAGTATGGTGAGTAGTAGACAGCTGATCCTTCGTCACGGAGAGCATTTGGTGCTAGAAAAGACCCTGGTCTTCGAAACATAACTAGGATGTAGGGACCCTTTGTGTTGATCTTTGTTGTTAGCCATTTATTCCACTAGTGATGGGGAACTAACCATTGTAGTATGGTAAGCAAATGCTTGGAATGGGGGGGGGGGAACATCATTGAATTGGCTTTTGACTACATATAAGAGGAGTTTTTCTGCATTAAACGATATGCCAATTGTGAAGCATTCAAAGAGGTAATAGAATAAGCACAGTGCTTCTTTAGGAAGCCTCCATAAGTCATGGATATGGAACACATTGAGAAATGGGTAGTCTGGGTGGAACCTGAGGCCCTTTATGAATACACCATGATTTTTTATGAGGATAGTAAGGAAGGCCTTGTAGCATAGATTGGCCCTTTTCTCAAATGTTAGATCTGCAATGGTTTCAACTATTTCCTTTGGTAGGTTGAGAACAGGGACTGGTGGTTGGGCTGGTGGTTGAGGATTTGAAGAAGATCCTTCTTCATTTTGGGGGGTGGCTGAGAGAACCATCAAGGGAAAGTTGGGGGTGTGTTTTTGGGTTTGGAGTGGAGTCTTTAGGTTCTTGTCTTCTAATTTATAGGCCTTTGGTCGGGAGAGAAAATCTGCAAGGACATTTTCTGTTCCTTTGATGTGTTTTACTGTAAACTTCCACTGTGAGAACCAGTTTGACCACCTCAAAAGCTGTGCATGAGGTAGCATATTTCTATTAAATTGGAGCATTCTTGGGAAGGAAGACATATCCATTTCCACTTGGAACTCGTGCCCTATCAAATGAAACTGGAACTTTTCAATTCCCCTCTTGACTGCAAGGATTTCTTTGAAAGTGGAATGGTAATGTTGCTCAGAAACTTTAAACGTGCCACTTTTATATCCACACTGTTAGAGTTTGAAAATCAAAGTACACGTATGCGGAAGCTAGGATCAAGTATAACACATAAATATTAACTAAAACATAATAGGAACGTACCGTGGTGATTCTAGCCCGAACAAGAATCAAATTAGCAAATCTTGAATTAATAGATGAACCCTAATTAGGGTTTATGAATCAATGATCAATCCCTTACCGTTTTATTGATCGATTCCTTGATAACAACTATAGTGAGTTGTTACCTCATTCTTGTACACACAAACTAATACCGAATCAAATTAATTGCAAGATTAAACACAAGTTATTGTTTTTGTAAAACAAAAATCGAAACCCTTAGGGATAAGGGGTGTTCTATCGGCTAGGAGAAAAGAGAAGGAAAAACCAAAACTTTAGAGAATTGTGTGTGCACAAAAGATGAGAAAACAATGACCCTTGGGTTTGTATATATACTAGAGAATACTTGGTGAACAAGCAAAGGCAATGGGTTTCCCTTTTGGGCCTTGATCGACCGGCCACACACCTAGAGAAGGGTGTTCCGGATCCTTCTTGTTACCAAGTTTCAATCTAGTCCTTTTCGTTTCCTTTTAATGATAGTTAGTCCGTACAATTAATAACTAACGACCATTAGTCCTTAAACTTGTGTTATTAATAAATATATCTATCAATTAATATTTATTAATCTTTGACTCTCGTTTGTATTGTGTGCAATCCCGAGGTCTCGGGTTCGATACTAGACATTTAACTTCTTAATATTTATCCATATATTTAACAGCTCCCACTTGGATATCTATTAATAGTAAAATGACATTGGTTAGCATCTTGCAACACTCCAATGCCCCCAGCACGACTCGAGCTAGGTTTCCTGGAAAAACCTTTAATGATTCATCATTATAATTATCCTTTTGTTTCTAATACTACATTTAATAAAGATGTGAGATTCTTTATTAATATTCTATTTCTCGTCTCTTTATGATTGAACAAAATTACCAAAACATCTGAACGTATTCCAGATAGACTTTGGGCGTGGCCACGCAAACATTTTTTCAACCTTACGAGGGGCCCAGCAGTATTAAACTTCTGAACAAATCAGAAGGAACAAATTCTCTCTTGACTACAAGAATAACCCACGAACTTTGCAACACTTCTGAAAACAACCCTTATGACTCCCTATTACGGTGAGCGGTAGATTGCTTCACAAAAATGCACTACATCCATGACACTTATCTGGTATCTCAAGTCTGAGGATAACTTTAAATATGATTCTCACATTAAATATTAAATCATATTGTTGGGATAAGTCCTATATTCAATTCATTGAATATCATGTGAAATTGGTATGATTGTGCATCAATATACTTTCAAGTATATCCTGAACCAATACTCAAATTTGTCTTAGTTTAATGATATTCCCATATCATTAATCGACAACGGACAATTTAGAATAATAATTTATTCATGGATTTAAACATGCAAATATAGGACACAATTTATTATTAATGAAAACAAACGTACTAAGTACTTTAATTCATTATAAATAATAATTTCTTAATGTCCTTTATCAAAATACCAAATAGATCAATGCATGATAATTCTAGTTAATGAATTTTGTCTCAAGTACTGACTTGTTGACAATTATGCCTCAAGTAATGACAATCATACTTGTTGACAAGGCATTTATTTCAACTAACTTTGATCTATCTGAATTTTGAAAATACTTATTTCAAGAATTCAATAAGCGAAATTCTTGTATGTGTATATCCAACTATTTTGATATAGCCACATAATTTTTCATAAATGATGTGATATCCTCTATCACCAATTTATGACAATCAAACTTTCAAGCATTTTAAAGTTTAAAGTATTCTAATTCTTTAATGTTTAATGCAACTATGCTCTTAGTTGAGATCAACTAGTTCTCATGAAATCCTTCCATGACTAGTTATTGAGTGTCGTCTCAATTAAACCAGCATCATTGTATACAAATCACAATATGCTTTTTAGAATTCTGTAAACATAATATCCAATGTGTAATGTTTGACACCTTTCAATCTTTCAAGATTTATTGTCAACTATAACAATTACGCAACAATTTGCCATATTGTTTATACTTAGAATTTTGGAGTAATTCCAGGCTGAGGATCATTTATTCTAAGTCCAACCATATTCCTTTAGAATATTCATTACACAAGATATCAAACATTGTTAAATCATTAAGCATTTAAGCATGATACAACAATAATATGATGCACATGAAAATCCTTCAGTCAAACTTAGATTGTATTCATGTTCTATCTTTCAAATATGTATATCCATTTAGTCTATCAAAATAATATATCATATTCTATTTAGAATTATTTACCGCACATGTTTATGTAATAATAAATTTTTGTTCCAAGGTTGTATGTTTTGTTTTCTAAATCTTTCAAATAAAGTTTCATTCCAAACTATGTCTAACATTTTACTTACATGGAATGTTACTCTACAACATATATGATTTAGTAAATTAAACATAATACTCCCACTAGCTTTCAGGAATACTTAGAAATTATATTATTTCAATTATAAATCAAAACATGGATTTAATAATTAAACATAATATTAATCTCCTAGATGCATGCATTTATCCATTCATGGATTATTGCACTTTGTACACTTCCAAATATTTACTTGAATTCATAAACTTCTTTTGATTACTTATCGTCCTCGCTCAAGTAATTATTCAAGAAAAAGTTTTGATATTCATTTTCAAATTTCATATATATGAAAATAAGCATGACAATTACTATCTTTGTATCTTTAATGTTCTTAGGAAAGAGTATTCAATCATAGTTAATTGCTTAAGTATGATTAATAATCTTGTCATAAAATATGCATTAAGATATGTGTACAATTTTGTCCATATGATTTCTACACAAAGATTTAAACCATTAGGGTTACATAATCTTTGAATAAACTCATCTTCATTCTCTAACCATTAAGAATTAAGATAAACCAAATTTTAAATTTGAATATCTTTATGAACAGCATCTATAACATTCATAATATGAGTAATTTACCCAATTCATTATTTTGGTAATACTACATCATATTATCATCAGCATATTAATTAAATATCTGAGATATCCAAGTGGATCTATGAATGAGAATTCCAACATTTTGAGGTTTGTCATTTACATGTTTAGCCTCATCATGATTTTCACTAGTGTGTTTTTAGAAGATTATGTATCTTGTAATTCTATCTTATCAAGATAAAATACTCCCACTTGCCTTTAGTATTATATAGAATATACATACCTAGCAATTAGAGCAACAATCCGACGTTCTCTACTAGGACATTACAAATACACACTGACAGTTCCTGACATTCTTTTGTTAACAACCTACCCATAAGTAGCTTAACAAATTCAGAACTCCAATTTAAGACTTAATTTGATTCATCACATTTCATAATGTCTTATTAATCTTCTAGGAGTCTAGTTGAATATATTCAATCCATACTAAATTTTCTAACCTTGATAACTTTTGGAAGATAAGAAGTCATAGTTATCTTTAATCAAACAATCTAACAAAAGTTTGATTTCTCTAACTGATCATACCATAAATATGTTGTATTTCAATTAGAATTAATATTGTAAGAAGATCTAACAATATATATATATATATATATATATATATATATATATATATATATATATATATATATATATATATATATATATATATATATATATATACACACTAGACTTCAAAGCCCGCCCAAGGGGCGGACATGACTTGTAATTATAATTTGGATGGTTTTAGTTATCGTGAAATTATGGTTAATGACGTTGCTTATCATTGACCTATTTTTACTATTGTCAAAGAAGGCGGGTAAAAAAATGATCGGAAAGTTGATATTTTGAAAGAAAGAGGTGTAAGGTTAGCTTTTGAATGTTAAGTATAGTTGATGAATGTTAATTAATGAATATTAACTATACTTGGCTTAAGTTAACGAAAAATAAGCTATAAACAAACCAAATTTTTTATTGAATGCATTAAGAATAAAAAGCAACAAACGGTTATCGAATATGAGAGAAATAAGAGTTTCAAAGTGGTACGAATGAACAAAGTATCAAAGCATAGCCCGCTCGATGGGCAAGCAAGCGTTATGAATCAGTGATAGAAACCAAAAAAGATTTTTTCGCATTTTTGCGCTATGTTAAAAATACTAAATAGAGGTAATTTTTTTTTTTATTTTTATTATTATTATTATTATTATTTTGATATTAGATCATTACCAAATGGCTGTGATACGTGGCCTTAATCTTGAATCCTTTATGGCTTAAATTTCTTTAGTGGATTTTTCGAGTAAATGTGTGTTGGATGTCTAGCAAACAGCATGTTACTTCCGCATAACAGGTAATGTGTTATGCCAAAAGCCAGATGTCTAATATTTTTTGTTTTCTACTTTTGAGACAGTCACATAAAGACACACTGCAACAGTGAATTGATTAGGCTTAAATTTTTACATCATCTTAGCTATTTTTAATGACCAATTACCAAAAAATCTTAAAAAAAATATAGGTAATCCAGTTATAGTTAATTTTATGTGTGCACTGAGTAACACGTTTCTAGTATACACGCAACATAATATTAGAAAGCACCTGGTTAATCATCATATTCATGACCATTACAAACTCCGCAACAAATGAAGCACTATGCGGAAAGAAAACTAAACTTCAAAGAATCAATTAAATTACTAACGCGCTTCTAATGTACACACTCTGTTACAAAATAATCCTTACTAAATATCTAATGGTTAAAATCCTTAATAGGAACATATCTCTATCAAATTCACGCGGAATGTAATATTACAAAGCATCTTATCAACATATTCTTATCTATCAAAAACTTCATAATTGACCCATTACAATCCATCTTTGCAGCTTCTTATTTTGCTTGACCTTAGTAACCTATGTCTTCTTCTGCAACAAAAATATACAATTTAAAGCATCAACAGAAATAGATATTGTGACCAAAAGGTAATCTTTGACTTAGGAAAAAGGAAGATTGTGAGAGGCATGCAAAGGAGTAGATGATACTTGAAATTTAGATATGGGACATTTTTCTTTGGCCATTTTTACTTCCTGTTCTATAATGGTTCCGATTATGTCATAACATCGTTTCCACTTCATGGAGCGCGGTTCTATTTTAGGCTCAATAAAAGAGTCTTATTCAATGAATATTACAATAAACAGTATGGTAAAGCATACCTTAACACAAACCGTGCTAACAGCTTAGATGAAACTGGACCAAATATATCAGACTCCAACGATATCCTGTGGATTACTCTTCTTACAATGCCACCAAGATACATTCTTGAAATCATTTTCTCAAAACCCTGCAGCAATATCCCTGATTACCCCATTCCATGTTGATAACCTGATTGACATTATATTACATAAGTGAAGAACCATTTTTTTCTTTTTTTTAATCTAGTTGATAGTCTCGAAACTCAATGCCTTCAACATATATTGCTTCATCTCCACAATAGTATGTTGAGAAGCTCTCAAGTAAAAACGTTAAAGTGGTTACTTCCTTGTGATTCAAGAATTGGCACAACTCAATGGTCATCCAGTTGACGTCTCTCCATGTAGCAAAATATGCATATAAGGTTTCACTCCCTTTCTTGTACTTCAGGTTAACATATGCTGGGTTACTTGAAACCTTTCTTGAATCACAAAATTTGAAGAGTAAACGAACCCCATACGTAACGTTTGGAGATAAAAGGTCAGTTCCTATCTCTATCTTGATCATCAGATTCGTAGTATCTAACACCTATACTACTTTCTTAAACCTGCACATGTTATATTATCAAAGACCAAACTGTTGTAAAACTATGATTGGTGACATGTTATCTAGTGTATTAATGTGAAAAATGAACACTCCTCTGACAACCTAAAAAAGGCATAAGGTAAGCCAAAACATCTTACATCAAAGAAAGCTTGATTGATGACGTGTAAATCCATACTCACCGCCAAAAGTAAAAAGTCACAATACCTGGTATCGAGGCCGGTTGAGTTCAAAAACATTTAGCGATAGCCTCAATTATCTAATTCTTTTGTGTCATTCTGCAGCTTTACCATTCCCGACCTGTTCGAAAAAAGTTGTTGTATATATGCCGGATATTCCCGGCGCAACAATAACCCAACTTTCCCACCCAGACAACATCTATGGTACAATGGACCACTGTATCGGGTCGAGGTGCTCAATCTTTTTCAAACCAAAATTTTGCAAGACATTTTGAACATACACAGTCACATGACCCAAAACTATTGTATTCAGCTGGTGGTCTTATAAAATAATTTGCGAATTTATCAGCAAATGCTATTGGAAGATGGAAAAATTCATAATGGAATAGTCAAGCAGTAATAATACGTGTAATGAATGTACCTGCAGAGACACGTGGTACTGCCATCGACCGTGCACAACCTCATTGTCAAGGAGCATGATGTGTACTTGTTTCAGCTCGCATGGACGCTGTAACTGGAGGTACAGTGTCTTGTGGTTGTGTCGTTGCTGTGAAGGTCATAAAAAGAACTATAAGTAACGGCATAGTTACTACTGTATTTGCACACCAACACATATGCTAGTCATACGAAGCTTACAACAAACCTCCATGAACATCTGTTGCCGATGTTCCTGCTACATAGGTGTAACACCCCCAAAATTTGATACAGCGGAAGACTCAACAAGCTTTCGGGGTGCTACGGGGATTGGTATCCAACACAAGACAATATAGAACAAGATAAAGTAAACATAATAAAAACACAACCAAAACGGGGTTTCAAGGTTTACATTTATCCCAACATCATTCAGAGTCAGGCCCAAAATAACATAACAATAGGTCCATAATTAATTATCAGAGTTTAGAAAAATAGATCCATAAACCATGAGCCACAGCCAAGCCTTCCATCCCAAGCATCCATATCATCACTTAATTACCTGAGAAAACGTGCTAAAAGTCAGCTTTCGCTGGTGAGATCATAGGTTTAAATTCAACTAACAATATAGTGGACATATACGCAAAATGCTTGCTAGCTAGACTAAGGATTCACTAAAAGCCTGCGGATACCCTCCGCTCCAATCCTAACACACGGATACCCTCCGTTCCAACATAGATATTCGGGTAACCCCCGCAATACCAATAAATACTCGGATAACCTCCAAAGTATCAAATAACCTATAGGTGCACGCTACAGTATCTAAATAAGCCAACCTTGAATAGTACACACGAACCGTGTGACTAAAGCTGACAATAACCAAATAAGTCAACCTTGAATAGTACACACAAAATATATGTGACTAAAGCTGACAATACATCCTAGTCCATACGCATAGCAAGTTTTAGAAAGAATATAGAAGCGATAATAGTCCACATAAATAATTTGCACGTTTCTCACCCCAAGTATTGAAAACATAGTTCAAGATTAAAAAGTGGGGCTATGACTCACCTCAAGTCCAGAAAATAGCAAGAAGAAGTCGGTAGAAATAAGATGTATAGTAACTCACAAAACAGCAACTACGGACTTGGCACGACCTAACAATATTAACTCGTTCAGAAATCATTTCCTCAAATTCAAAATATTCCCAAACCCGGACGAAAATCCGTTTTATTTCCGAAAATCCATTTCGTATTAGTTTGGTTTATTTACGTTTGGTATCCATACGGGTGGTGGGTCGACACAAAACAAACCAAAAAGGGTCACACAAAGAATAATGAAATAAACTATAGATCTAATATTAGCCCAATATATTATTTAAATAAATCGCCGAAGTTTATTAAATCCGTCGATTTGATAATCCTCGTATTTATTTACGTAACATACCGTTCCAAGATTACACCCAATCCTAAAGCACATAGCACATAAATACTACATAGTATATATCGTAGTTTAATAAATTCCTCATATACATCGTCAAATTGGCCAGATTTCCCGATATATATATTCACAATTTATTACACTTTACATATACCACAACCTATGGGCGTCGTAGGATACGATGCCCATTAATATATTCATTTCATATAGCCAAATAACCCGGTTTAACCCTTCGGTTAAGTGGTTATTTAGTTATAGAAAACGTTTATATTAATCGTCATATATCCGTGACAACACGAAAGTCACAAATAAAACTTACCTGAACTCGAGTGACAACGACTCCGCATAACTCAATAAGTTTACTCGTTATATATATATAAAATGACATTTTATTTAATGTTTAATAATTGTCGAGAGTTTTCTCGTTTTATAACACATTTTTATAATAATAATACGTTCAATAATATTACGCCACTTTCGTAGCCTAATATATATCTAGTCGTATTATTTATAATATGACTCGTGATTATTATTATTATTAATATACGCGCTTATATAGTTATATATCCGTTATTCACGTCTATATATTCATATAAACGTTTATATTACCAATAATTATTATTACGAGTTTTATTATTTATGTTTTATTTGTAAATAGTTATCGAGTCATACGAAATGGTCACATGTCCGAGTCATGACTCTCGGCTCATTGTCCAAGTCCAAAGTAATAAGCAAAAGTCATAAAAACAATACATCTCCGTCCAACACAATCCCAATCCACGTGCTACAACAATAGGGTCCGACTACGGCACCCGACTAACCTATCTCCGTCAATCTAAGTGACCGTCTCACAATCGGTCCCCGATAACACATTTCGTCAACAACTTCACAATACCAAATATCCATTGCCGAGACCAAACGTGGTCTCGACCCACAAGTATTCGGCCAAAAAAATAATCGACCAAGCCGATACTAAACCAAGTTAACAACCAAAATAATAAGGAAAACATATAAACAAGGTCACAGTCGGGATGGTTTACCAAGCCAAACCCGAGTCCACACGACTCGATTGAGTCGTGGTAAATACCACGAGCCAAACATAGCTCGAACCAAGCATCAAGGGTCACAAGAAATGGTTCCAAGGAGCCTCCAAAAATTATTCGATCCATAAGGGTCTCGGCAATAACAACATCAATACGGCTTAGAGCCGCGACTCACAAGAGTCGAACCCAAAGCAATAACGAGCCCAAGGCTAGAGTCACAACCAAATGAGGGCCCCATTTGGGTCTCGACCTGGTTATACGAGCAACCAAAAGCGACCCCGAGACCTCAAGGGTCTCGGTTATGCTCAAACCAAGAAAACCAAACCCTCGACATAACATAAAACAACCAAATCCTTCCACAAATCCGAACCCAAATCGACCCAAACCGGATACCAAACTAATCTTTATCAAAATCTTTAAAAGAACTTGTAGTTTTTTAAACCCCCATACAAGATAATCCGAGTTTGACTCGGTTTAGTAAAAACCCACGCGTAAAAACGCGTTTTCTCACCTTCCAATACACGGATCTATATCAAACTTCAAAAATAATAGTGGTGGTGTGGTGTACGCGCGGCGGTGGGACACGCAAAAGGTGGTGGTTTCTTGTTCTCGGCGCGTGAAATGATTCAAAAGGTGGAGAAAGACGTTTGGATTACGGTGGTGATGTTTGTGTGTGGTGATAACCAGCGGTGGAGTGGTGGCCGGATTTTCAGTCGGCGGCTAGGGTTTGAGGTGGGGAGAGGATAATGAGAGAGAGAGATGAGTGTAGGTGATGTTTGTTGTGTTTGTGTGAACCGGCCCCAAGGACCAATTTTGTAGTTTTATTCTTTTTTTTTTTTTTTTTTTTTTTTTTTTTTTTTTGTATAATTAATAATAATGATAATAGTAATAATAATATTACTAGTAGTGTGGAGCGGGTAAAGTGGGTAAATGTAAAACATGTGACCCGAAACCCGAACTCATAATTACTCAAATATCGTCGGACTCGTAAAACGAATCATAAATTTTTCGTTAGGTAAACCTAGTGCCATAGTCAACGTAGTACCAGTGAGAATTTAAGAATACATCACCGATCATAATATCCAAAATGAATTATTAAAATAATTCACGAATTCCATAACGTCATTAAATATAATTATCCATAAAATAGGTCTTACAAGTTCGTTGTGAATAAAAATTCCAAATAAAAATTATAAACGAACTTTAACGTAATGCGGGTTTTCAAAATAACTCCCTAAATTGCCGGTTGTCACATCCTCCCAGTCTCAGAAGAAACCCGTCCCGGGTTTCACTCGGAAAAATTCATCAACGAAGTGAAAAGCTTCGGATATCTCTTCCGGAACTCGTCCTCACGTTCCCACGTAAATTCTGGTCCGTGTCGGGAATTCCAACGGACCTTGACGAGCGGAATGCGACTTCGCTTGAGTCGTTTAACTTCACGATCTAAAATCTCAATTGGCTCTTCCACGAAATTCAATTTCTCATCAACACGAATATCCTTCATTGGAATAATAGGCATCTCATCAGAAAGACATTTCTTCAAATTACTAATGTGAAACACGTTGTGAAGTTTACTCAGTTCATGTGGTAATTCCAACCTATAAGCCACGGGCCCAATTCTTTCTAAGATAAGAAATGGTCCAATGTAGCGTGGGTTGAGTTTTCCACGTTTCCCGAAACGTATCACACCCTTCCAAGGCGAGACTTTCAGCATTACTTTGTCTCCAACCTGGAACTCTAGGGGTTTACGTCTCTGATCGGCGTAACTTTTCTGCCTATCTCTGGCTGCTTGCAACCGATCACGAATCTGAGCTACTTTCTCTGTAGTTTCCAAGATAAGTTCAGGGCCTGTGAGTTGGCTATCTCCAACTTCTGCCCAACCAATAGGCGAACGACACTTTCTGCCATACAAAGCTTCGAATGGTGCAGCTTTAAGACTTGTGTGGTAGCTATTATTATAGGAGAATTCCGCAAGGGGCAAGTACTTCTCCCAGCCTTTACCAAAGTCTATGATGCATGCACGAAGCATATCCTCTAACATCTGAATGGTCCTCTCACTTTGACCATCGGTTTGGGGATGATATGCAGTACTCATATCTAGTCTCGTCCCCAAAGCCGTTTGAAGTGATCGCCACAAAGCTGACGTAAAACGGCTATCACGATTCGAAATAATAGATATCGGGACTCCATGACGTGAAATAATCTCCTTCACATACAGCCTCGCAAGTTTATCCACACTATCATCTTCACTAATTGCTAAGAAATGAGCAGACTTTGTCAGACGATCCACAATTACCCAGATAGCGTCACAACCGCTAGCTGTCCTCGGTAATTTGGTAATGAAGTCCATAGTAATTCGCTCCCATTTCCAGACTGGAAGTTCTGGTTGTGTTAGTAATCCTGACGGTCTCTGATGTTCAGCTTTAACCTTAGAACATGTCAAGCACTTACTAACGTACGATGCTATATCTGCCTTCATGTTTAGCCACCAATATAACTTCTTAAGATCCTGGTACATCTTGTCGGACCCAGGATGAATAGAGTACCTTGATTTATGCGACTCATGCATAATTACCTCCCGAATTCCTCCATATAAAGGTACCCAAATTCGATCTCCAAAACATAGCAATCCATCAGAACGCTTAACAAATCCTTTCTCATTCTCAGCCATCCCAAATATATTCTCGGCAGATCTGTTTTCTGCTTTCAACGCTTCTGTTTGAGCTTCAAGTATTTGAGATGGTAACGGCGATACGATAGTCATTCCCAATGACCTAACTCGTAACGGTGGTATTCTTTCCTTTCGACTAAGAGCATCAGCAACAACGTTTGCTTTACCAGGATGGTAGCGAATTTCACAATCATAATCGCTTAGCAACTCAATCCAACGTCGCTGTCTCATATTGAGCTCTTTTTGATTCAAGATGTGTTGTAGACTTTTATGGTCAGTGAACACAACACACTTTGTTCCATACTAGTAATGTCTCCATATCCTTAAGGCGAAAACCACAGCACCTAACTCCAAATCATGGGTGGTGTAGTTTTTCTCATGCTTTTTGAGCTGTCGGGAAGCATAAGCTATCACCTTCTCTCGTTGCATTAACACGGCTCCCAATCCTTTATGTGAGGCGTCACAATAGACGATGAAATCCTCGTTACCTTCCGGTAAAGCAAAGATAGGAGCACTACACAACATCTTCTTAAGCAATCGAAATGCTTCCTCTTCTTTATCTCCCCATTCATACGTAACACTCTTTTGAGTCAATTTGGTTAATGGTTTAGCTATCTTCGAAAATCCCTCAATGAATCTTCAGTAATAACCAGCTAAACCCAAAAATTGACGAACTTCGGTTGGGGTTGTAGGTGCAGCCCAATCCTTTATTGCCTCAATCTTAGCAGGATCCACATGGACTCCTTGTCTATCAATCACATGACCCAAAAATTGTACCGTCGGAATCCAAAATTCGCACTTCGAAAACTTGGCATAGAGTTTCTCCTTCCTGAGCAATTCTAAGATAAGTCTTAGATGCTCCTCATGCTCCTTCTCACTCTTCGAATAAATCAGAATGTTGCCGGTGCATTAGTCAACACAATCACAAACTTATCTAAGTAAGGCTTACACACCCGATTCATGAGATCCATGAATATTTCCGGTGCGTTAGTCAACCCAAACGGCATCACCTGAAACTCGTAATGCCCGTAACGGGTTCTGAAAGCCGTTTTCGGAATATCTTCCTCGCGAACTCGAAGTTGGCGATATCCCGATCTCAAATCGATCTTCGAATACACACTCGATCCTTGGAGTTGATCGAACAAGTCATCGATCCTAGGTAACGGGTATCTATTCTTCACCGTTAACTTGTTCAACTCTCGGTAATCAATGCACATACGAAACGATCCATCCTTCTTCTTCACAAATAAGACTGGGGCTCCCCAAGGTGAAGAACTTGGTCTTATGAATCCTTTTTCGGCTAACTCCGCCAATTGTTTTGACAACTCTTCTAGCTCGGTAGGTGCAAGACGATACGGCGCTCGTGCTACAGGTGCAGCACCAGGTATCAACTTAATCTGAAACTCCACTTGTCTAGTCGGCGGGATTCCCGGCAAATCATCGGGAAACACATCAGAAAATTCACGAACTATAGGCACATCTCCAATGCACCTTTCCTTTTTCTTCGTCCCTCCTTTCTCAGAAATTTGAGCTAAGAAAAGGTAACATCCCTTCTCCATTAGCTTTGGTAACTTAGTGCAAGAAATAACTGCTAATCGGGATGGGCTCCTAGAATCCTTCCGATCTCCCAATATATTTAGGATTTCCTTTCCGTATGGTACTTGCACGATCTTCTCGTCGCAAAGTATGTGAGCACGATACTTCGACAACCAATCCATACCAATGATGACATCAAAACTTCCTAATGTGACGGGTAGAAGATCTATGTTGAAAGGGTGGTTCAAGAAATTTAACGTGCAACCACGAATGATGGTATTAATCCTTTCTATATTCCCATTTGCTAACTCAATATCATATCCAATTCCTAAGGCCATCGGGGGTTTCTCTAGTAAGGGTGCAAACGTAGTGGACACAAAACTCCTATCGGCACCAGTATCAAATAGTATGGAAGCATAACGATTATTGAGAAGGAACGTACCAGTAACGACGTTCGGATCTTCTCCTCTCTTGTTCCCGAGTGCATACACTCTTCCCTGAGCAGCTCCAGCTTCCACACGTTGGTCCCCATTATCTTGTCGTCCACGGTTTCCTCCAGCTCCACGGTTTCCATGATTGTACCCATTACCACCCGAGCCTTGATTTCCACGGTTCCATGATTCTCTACACTCATTCCTATAGTGTCCCTTCTTTCCACACCCATAACAAGTAACATCTGCCTTGTTTCTCATCTCAGGAGCAGCCTGAACCATAGCAAGAGGTCGAGCTCTACAGTCCTTAGCTGTGTGTCCTTTCTTTGAGCAGTTCTGGCATTTCACACTACACCATCCAGTATGATGCTGGTGACAACGACCACACTTGGGTGCATCACCGTTCTGATTCTTCTTATCTCCATTCCCAATAGCAGAAGCCTTAGCTTGTCTCTTGCTTCGGTGATCATTACCCTTAGAGTGATGATCTCTCTTTCTCTTTCCATTCTTTTCCTTATCAGCTCCTTCCAATTTCAATGAGTCCATAAGTTGTTGAGCAATTGTGATTGCCTCATGGATGTTTGCAGGCCTAGCAGAAATCACATCATTCCTTGTAGCTATAGGCAACCCATCAGTATACCTCTCGATCTTTTGAGTCTCGGTTTTCACCATATCTGGGCAAAGTAAGGCCAATTCCTGGTAACGACGATTGTAAGTTGTCATATCATTACCTTTCACCTTGTGGTTCCAAAACTCAATCTCTAGTTTCTTAACCTCATTCCTTGGGCAATAAGTCTGAATCAGCAAAGACTTAAATTGCTCCCAAGTCATGGCATAAGCTACATCACTCCCAACTGAATTTCGGTAATTGTTCCACCAAGTTAAAGCTTCATCCTTGAAAGTAAAAGAAGCAAACTTTACCTTCGCATTCTCCGCACAACCACTGACATTAAACACTGACTCAGTCTTCTCAATCCATCCGACTAAGTAAACCACTCCTTCAGTTCCACCAAACTCAATGGGTCCACAAATCTTGAACTCCTTGTATTGACATCCATTAGCACGAACAGGTGGAAAATTTCCAGCAGAATTGTTGGAATGATTTGACTTAGCTAGTAGTTCAGCAACTCTTTGCTCCACAAGTTGATTGATCATTGCTTGATCCACAGTAGGTGCATTAAGTGGAACATGATCATTGTCTCCTTGAACATCAACATTTTGATTCCTGTTGTTGCGGTTAGTAGTGTCCAGGTTGTCAGGAGTAGGGGTTTCAACATTTCGAGTAGGTCGGCGTCCTCGGCGACCAGGAGTAGTCACTGCAGGACCAGTTCTGGTAGCTCTAACAGGGTTTCGTCGGGTGGCCATTGATCTAAAACATCACACAAGTTCATGAGTCTCCAACAGAACTTATCGATATGCTCAACAAAAGAAATTCAACGAAGAAGTCATGGAAAGAATAGCAACAATACACCATGAAACATCAATAAAACGGATAGGGACTCAATTTCCATAACACCCAAAATCACATAATATCATATACTAATAACCATCAACCATACAATAGCGATCTAACTTCGTTCCAACTACCGGATAACACAAAACGTACTAATCGTTCAAAAAGAGACGAATACTGAACAAAATACATCAAAATATGATAACTAGCTTTTCTAACCGAACACTCCTCGGTTAAGAAAGCAACAAGACAACATAACCCAATCAACTAGCCACGCTGCTGGCGGAGGCTCCTCAACTCCTGCCTCAAGCCATCAAGATCCCTCCATAACGATCCTAGCTCCACGCTATGGGTGTCTCGGTCTCTCTTGAGGTCAGCCACCTCCTTCTCTAGCTCGGCATTCCTTTGCCATAGCTTGCGGTCGGCCTCTCGAGCAGTAACAAAACCTCGCTACAAACTATCGATATGCTCGTGGACCTCCATCAAAACTCTCCTCATCTCAGTAGTCATGCCCACAACCACAGTCATATCAACTCCCAGATCCGCCATGAACTCCCTAATAACTCTCTCAAGTCGATCAGATACACGTGCAACTCTCTCACCAAGCTCAGTAATCCGAGCCCATAACCTGTCAATCTCACCTAACTCTGCATGCTCAGCAGAAACCTCAAAAGATGCATCCGACCCATCGGGACTACCAGGTGGCAACTCAACCAAAAACGGATGATCAGGTGAATCAGGCTCAATCGGATGTACAGGTGAATCAGGCTCCTCAGCCTGAGCTGGTGGTACTAACTCATCATCATCATCAGGCATCTCATCCTCCTGAGGGTCATCCTCCTCCTCAGGGTCATCATCATCACCCTGCTCAGCCTCCTGAGGGTCATCCTCCTACTCAGGGTCATCAGCCTCATCCTCACCCTCGTACTCCTCCTCCTCCTCATCGGAAGAGTACCTCATCAATCGTCGTCTCCTACTAGGTGAACCATGTGGAGATGTGGTAGGTGATCTAGGACGACGACGCAATGATGTGGGTGGCGCCTCAGACAGAAGAGAGTGAGCATCAATCTGTAAAGGTGATGGAGTAGGGCGTACCGACATGCGTGCCGTAGCTCGGTGGGCAAAGCGTGGGGCCACACGAGCCAAAGCCTGATGAAGAGTAAGCTGCCTCGATGTACCAGGGAGCCTTAGATAAGATGAGGGTCCCTGCGTAGATGCAGCAGGTAGTGCTGACGTAGAAGCTGTCTGCGGCACAGTAACTGAAAGCATGGCCATCTGGTAAGGATCATCAGATGCCATAGTGAACTGTGCAGGTAAAACCGGTGCAGTAAGAATATCCTCGACAACATCGGGCATATGGGAGGCCATGGTCTGTGACAACGGCGTAGGGTAGGTGTAAGTGTTTCAAAACAACTAAATCACAACTCAAAATACCATACCAAAAATCCTCATCAAATAGTTCAAACATATAATCTCAATCAAAAGAGTTTCAAACACCACATTACTAAAATGTTTATAAAACATTTAGACCATATAATTCCTCGAAACGCCATCATATACTAAATCCATAAACCTCAAATCAACTCAAGAAATCCCAAATCTAACAATCAACTCAAATATCTCATAATACCTCAAATAATAGAAGATGCTTCGGCTTGGCGGGCTGGCGGGCAGTGGTCAAGGATCATTTTCTATAAAAATTTGGTTATAGTTTAGGCGTTTATTTACCTAGTTCTCTATAACCTTGGCTCTGATACCAATCTGTAACACCCCCAAAATTTGATACAGCGGAAGACTCAACAAGCTTTCGGGGGTGCTACGGGGATTGGTATCCAACAAAAGACAATATAGAACGAGATAAAGTAAACATAATAAAACGCAACCAAAACGGGGTTTTAAGGTTTACATTTATCCCTACATCATTCAGAGTCAGGCCCAAAATAACATAACAATAGGTCCATAATTAATTATCAGAGTTTAGAAAAATAGATCCATAAACCATGAGCCACAACCAAGCCTTCCATCCCAAGCATCCATATCATCACTTAATTACCTGAGAAAACGTGCTAAAAGTCAGCTTTCGCTGGTGAGATCATAGGTTTAAATTCAACTAACAATATAGTGGACATATACGCAAAACGCTTGCTAGCTAGACTAAGGATTCACTAAAAGCCTGCGGATACCCTCCGCTCCAATCCTAACACACGGATACCCTCCGTTCCAACATAGATATTCGGGTAACCCCCGCAATACCAATAAATACTCGGATAACCTCCAAAGTATCAAATAACCTATAGGTGCACGCTACAGTATCTAAATAAGCCAACCTTGAATAGTACACACGAACCGTATGACTAAAGCTGACAATAACCAAATAAGTCAACCTTGAATAGTACACACAAAATATATGTGACTAAAGCTGACAATACATCCTAGTCCATACGCATAGCAAGTTTTAGAAAGAATATAGAAGCGATAATAGTCCACATAAATAATTTGCACGTTTCTCACCCCAAGTATTGAAAACATAGTTCAAGATTAAAAAGTGGGGCTATGACTCACCTCAAGTCTAGAAAATAGCAAGAAGAAGTCGGTAGAAATAAGATGTATAGTAACTCACAAAACAGCAACTACGGACTTGGCACGACCTAACAATATTAACTCGTTCATAAATCATTTCCTCAAATTCAAAATATTCCCAAACCCGGACAAAAATCCGTTTTATTTCCGAAAATCCATTTCGTATTAGTTTGGTGTATTTACGTTTGGTATCCATACGGGTGGTGGGTCGACACAAAACAAACCAAAAAGGGTCACACAAAGAATAATGAAATAAACTATAGATCTAATATTAGCCCAATATATTATTTAAATAAATCGCCGAAGTTTATTAAATCCGTCGATTTGATAATCCTCGTATTTATTTACGTAACATACCGTTCCAAGATTACACCCAATCCTAAAGCACATAGCACATAAATACTACATGGTATATATCGTAGTTTAATAAATTCCTCATATACATCGTCAAATTGGCCAGATTTCCCGATATATATATTCGCAATTTATTACACTTTACATATACCACAACCTATGGGCGTCGTAGGATACGATGCCCATTAATATATTCATTTCATATAGCCAAATAACCCGGTTCAACCCTTCGGTTAAGTGGTTATTTAGTTATAGAAAACGTTTATATTAATCGTCATATATCCGTGACAACACGAAAGTCACAAATAAAACTTACCTGAACTCGAGTGACAACGACTCTGCATAACTCGACAAGTTTACTCGTTATATATATATATATATATATATATATATATATATATATATATATATATATATATATATATATATATATATATATATATATATATATATATATATATATATATATATAAAATGACATTTTATTTAATGTTTAATAATTGTCGAGAGTTTTCTCGTTTTATAACACATTTTTATAATAATAATACGTTCAATAATATTACGCCACTTTCGTAGCCTAATATATATCTAGTCGTATTATTTATAATATGACTCGTGATTATTATTATTAATATACGCGCTTATATAGTTATATATCCGTTATTCACGTCTATATATTCATATAAACGTTTATATTACCAATAATTATTATTACGAGTTTTATTATTTATGTTTTATTTATAAATAGTTATCGAATCATATGAAATGGTCACATGTCCGAGTCATGACTCTCGGCTCATTGTCCAAGTCCAAAGTAATAAGCAAAAGTCATAAAAACAATACATCTCCGTCCAACACAATCCCAATCCACGTGCTACAACAATAGGGTCCGACTACGGCACCCGACTAACCTATCTCCGTCAATCTAAGTGACCGTCTCACAATCGGTCCCCAATAACACATTTCGTCAACAACTTCACAATACCAAATATCCATTGCCGAGACCAAACGTGGTCTCGACCCACAAGTATTCGGCCAAAAAAATAATCGACCAAGCCGATACTAAACCAAGTTAACAACCAAAATAATAAGGAAAACATATAAACAAGGTCACATTCGGGATGGTTTACCAAGCCAAACCCGAGTCCACACGACTCGATTGAGTCGTGGTAAACACCACGAGCCAAACATAGCTCGAACCAAGCATCAAGGGTCACAAGAAATGGCTCCAAGGAGCCTCCAAAAATTACCCATTCGACCCATAAGGGTCTCGGCAATAACAACATCAATACGGCTTAGAGCCGCGACTCACAAGAGTCGAACCCAAAGCAATAACGAGCCCAAGGCTAGAGTCACAACCAAACGAGGGCGCCATTTGGGTCTCGACCTGGTTATACGAGCAACCAAAAGCGACCCCGAGACCTCAAGGGTCTCGGTTATGCTCAAACCAAGAAAACCAAACCCTCGACATAACATAAAACAACCAAATCCTTCCACAAATCCGAACCCAAATCGACCCAAACCGGATACCAAACTAATCTTTATCAAAATATTTAAAAGAACTTGCAGTTTTTTAAACCCCCATACAAGATAATCCGAGTTTGACTCGGTTTAGTAAAAACCCACGCGTAAAAACGCGTTTTCTCACCTTCCAATACACGGATCTATATCAAACTTCAAAAATAATAGTGGTGGTGTGGTGTACGCGCGGCGGTGGGACAAGCAAAAGGTGGTGGTTTCTTGTTCTCGGCGCGTGAAATGATTCAAAAGGTGGAGAAAGACGTTTGGATTACGGTGGTGATGTTTGTGTGTGGTGATAACCGGCGGTGGAGTGGTGGCCGGATTTTCAGTCGGCGGCTAGGGTTTGAGGTGGGGAGAGGATAATGAGAGAGAGAGGTGAGTGTAGGTGATGGTTGTTGTGTTTGTGTGAACCGGCCCCAAGGACCAATTTTGTAGTTTTATTCTTTTTTTTTGTATAATTAATAATAATGATAATAGTAATAATAATATTACTAGTAGTGTGAAGCGGGTAAAGTGGGTAAATGTAAAACATGTGACCCGAACTCCGAACTCATAATTACTCAAATATCGTCGGACTCGTAAAACGAATCATAAAATTTTTCGTTAGGTAAACCTAGTGCCAGAGTCAACGTAGTACCAGTGAGAATTTAAGAATACATCACCGAGCATAATATCCAAAATGAATTATTAAAATAATTCACGAATTCCATAATGTCATTAAATATAATTATCCATAAAATAGGTCTTACAAGTTCGCTGTGAATAAAAATTCCAAATAAAAAGTATAAATGAACTTTAACGTAATGCGGGTTTTCAAAATAACTCCCTAAATTGCCGGTTGTCACAATAGGTGGCACGGAACAAAAATTTTTCTGCTGAGACATGCGGGGAACATCTCTGTATATTTGATATACCGGCAAGGAAGTAGGTGAACATTAAACGTGTGTATCCTAATACGTCGATAACATGTATGCACATTTATGTACAATAGTTTCACACCTGTTGTTGAAGTGAACATGAACGCGATCTTTTGTGAGATGATGGTCTTGTACCATGGAGACCGGTGACTGCAATTAACAGTTTGAAACAATGTTGGCACAAAGTTTGGTCAACATAGAAACTGCAAAGAAGGCAAGCAAGTATGAAAACCTTTGAGAACGATGGTATCGTCTAACCTCTTGACACTCGTGTAGCAGCAAAAAAGAAGTTTAACATACTACTTATACCTCCAGTTAAAAGAATTCTTATTTAGAGTAATGTTATAACGGGCTGTTCTAAAGAAGTTAATCTTTTTGAAATATTTTTTTTACTGCACAAAATATTTTTTAAATCAGAATGTTATAGCAGGCTTGCCACATAACTTTTATAGCAGAATGTTATAAAAAATTTGAGAATGTTATAAAAAACATAAAATACTGTTTATAACAGAATTTGTGAGAAGTGAATTTTACTGTCATGAAATACACATGAACTAAATACTTATTGTTAATTTTTATAACAACTTACTTTATAACAATATTGCCACATGAACTGATAGTGCAAGCCAGCAGCAGATTTGATAAAACGCTTATTAGTAACAGTGGAAAAGAGAAATTATTGGAGAAAAAAAGATATAGAAATGCTAAGTAAAAAAAATTATTTACTTGGGATTAACGAACTCTTTTATAACGCCACCATTTTTTGCAAGCTCGTCAATATAAGGACCAAGCTCAAGAATTAACTGTAGTAAAATAAAATCATAAAAATCAATATCATCTTTATGGAAATAACAGAACTCGAACAGAAATGATCGTACTTGGTTAATATTTCTAGGGAAAGGAGAATAGCCAGTTTCACAATTAACATCACCATGCAATCACAGTGAATATATCCAAGTTTGAGGGACTTTTTGTCTTCCTTCTCATAGCACAAAATTTACAGTTTGAAACACATTGTGTAAGAACTTGATTAAGTAACACTTCCACAGTATAGATAGATATAACGTTTTAAAGAAATAATGTTCATTTTTATTCACATTCAATTTCCTACGCCAGCCTCTTCAAATGAATATTGGTAACATGTTCCCTTCCTTTGTGTCTATGTGATGCTTTATCTTTGGCTACCAGATTATCTTCAATATCAACTATACCCGATCGACCTTCAGATGCCACTTGAATCAGCCACATTTCTGACCAATCCCTTGACTGTACTGAATTGGAAGTCTCATATATTATGTGACACCAGCTCAGTGAAACTGGACCTTTTGTAAGTTTTTTCTGACCTGCTTACAGGCCTGGATCAGAAGCAACAACAGCTTGAAGTTGAAGCGTTTATGCAACCAAGAACATTTAGTTTGACTACAATTGTTTGCGACACTCACTGGATTTGGATGACAAAGTTTTCAACCATAATCTAAGGCATCACAAGCTTGTTGCTTCAGTTCCTACAGAAAATTACCGAAATCAGATTATATTCTACTTATACGAATATATAAAGGTGATTTGGATGAACCACTCATAGAAGATGAATGATGTAGTCAATCCCTATTATAAGCAGGTTAAAAATGAACTACTAAAAAGCTATAGTCAGCATGAAAATTATGTCTAATACACTGCATTAATGATGGATAAGCATCAATTTTCCCCATAAACAGTTTAGCAACTACTTGGAATAGTTTGATCCGTTTCATGTGAGGTATCAACATGTGAGTGGAGATGAAAAAAATGCATATATATATATGACCCATACAAAAGATGATAATAAGAATATATTAAAGCATTGAAATGGATCTACATACTCATCGTTAAACTTGTTGGTAAATAAACAGGTGAGGATGACTGTATAATAAAACTCCATAGAAAATAAATAGGTGCAGGCACAGGTTAGTATCCAGAGTTAAGAGAAATGAATAATAAAACTCCATAGAAAATAAATGTCGATTTGTTTCTCAACACTAAGAATCAAGGGAGAGAGAACCCTTATTGCGTCTACCCTTCCTGATTCCAATAACTCGTCTCGTTCAGGTACATTAGCATTGATTGAATGGAGTCTTTGATTTCACTTTTCAGTATGTTGTGGTCATTCTCAATATTGGAATGTTAGCGAATAGCAACTGATGCAAAAAAATAAAAATAAATAAACCCTTAATCTGCCACTTCCAAATCCTAAACCTAACCTACAACCACACTTTTTATCTATTCGTGGCATTCCGGCATGTATAGTAAAAAAATGTAACAATAAATCGAAAACAATTAATTTGGATACCTTGACGAACCTCAATAGCCTATCATCGAGGTGAGAAACTGCATGGGTTTTTTAAGAAGACGTTCATATGAAAATAAATCAATAGCTAATAGCATAGGTGCAGGCACGGGTTAGTATCCAGAGTTAAGAGAAATGAATAATAAAACTCCATAGAAAATAAATGCCGATTTGTTTCTCAACATTAAGAATCAAGGGAGAGAGAACCCTTATTGCGTCTACCCTTCCTGATTCCAATAACTCGTCTCGTTCAGGTACATTAGCATTGATTGAATGGAGTCTTTGATTTCACTTTTCAGGTATGTTGTGGTCATTCTCAATATTGGAATGTTAGCGAATAGCAATATATTTAGTGCTGATTAGATGAAAAAATAAATAAAAAAAATAAGATCAACAATTTACCTCACCACAAGAGTACAAATATCAATATGGCAGTCCAAGGTAGCAAAATCGAGTCAAGAAAAATTTGGTTAGGAAGAACGCATGAGGGAATAACGCTACAATAATGCCTGTCATAATCCCTGCATAATAGAGGATTTACATGAAGAATTTTTCTGCATGTGTGTAAAGTAACAAAAATTCAACAAAGTAAACACTTTTACTGCTCCTTTATTGCTACATTTTGTCCGTAAGACCTTTGGATGTAAAAGGATTCAAGGTCATTATCATTCTTTTGTTGGTTCATTCTCAGAGCGGACACCTTTTATTGAGCTTCTGCAGCAGCTATCTTTCGAGCCTCAGCAACAACCCGTTCTAAGGCAAAACGTTCTACTCTACGCCTCATATCTGCTTCAGTTTTCTCGTTAACTCCATCAGCAGCCTTTTCAGCTTGGCCCTCTCATGGCCCTCATATTGGGCTCTCTGAACAGCAACCCCCTCAGACTTTAAACGGGCTTCAACGGATTTTCTCTCATGTGTTCTGAAGATGCTCTTTCACGGCGACCTCCTCTTTAAAAACAATTGATTAAATACTACATGTTCCATTTTGTAATTAAAACTCCAGAACTGACCCTTCTGATTCTTCACATTCAAATAAATAAGATCAGCAACAGTCGAAGTAGCAGCACTCAATATCTCTACAACAAACAAATACACTCACCTTTCAACATTTTAAACATAAAAACACGTCATCAATAAATTATATGATCATGCTAATATAATTTATTATAATAGAAATAATGTTCTCATAACATTTTATATATATATATATATATATATATATATATATATATATATATATATATATATATATATATATATATATATATATATATATATATTGTGCGCACAAAAGAAAAACTTGTTTGATGCAACAACATACTCACAGATACTAATCCCCTGCAGGTAAAGGTATTAAAAAAAACATATATGAATAGTAAAGAAATTATACCTTATTTCCAAGATAATCCATCAATCCTATGCCAACACAAGATACTTTTACAACATTGGTGAAAATGAATCCCTCCATGGTGCCATAATCATCATCAGAAGAACCCCATCTTGAATAATCAATAGGTCTTTGACTGCATGAGTAATTACTTGGCTTGTGGCCACTGAATAGTCACTTGGCCTGTAACCCCTGAGTAATCACTCGGCCTGAAACCCCCTAGAGTGATCACTGTGCCTATAATTAGCTGAGTAATAACATCGACCCTCTACCAGGTCATCAATTCAACACAATTACACCAAATTAAATTAATCACAACTTTTCCAAAACAATATACATCATATGCACAAATAGGAGGTGCTGATCCTGTTTTTTCAAAATATCATTAAAGATATAAGTTTACAAATGCAGAGGAAGCAATCTTATCGCAATATATACATAAATATATAGAGGAGGCAGAGAGGAACATAATAAGATATGATTAAGAAAAAAAAGTTCACGTACCTGAATCTTTTTCTTTTATTCGGGAGTTTTGTTTTAGGGTTTTGTGTATGCTTTGCTTGAAGGAAGGGATACGGAAGCTTAATGTAATGCAAGGATTCTCATAGTTATCCTTTCATGCAATATCAATTAGTTAAGCATGACTTACTTATTTTCAATTGTAAATCACAAAAGTTGGTTTACTCCAGTGGTTGGGATGTTTGTTTATGTTTGGAGACCATCCAGGTTCGAACCATGCTGGCTCTGTTTTTAAATTCCGAATTTTGATAACTAAACATGATGACTGGGCATTGACGTGGAAATGACTGGGCATTGACTATGAATATGTGGCAAAAAATAGTCAAACGCCTCCAGTTATATATATATATATATATATATATATATATATATATATATATATATATATATATATATATATATATATATATATATATATATATAAGATAACCATATTCCTGTTGGCATACCTATTTACCAACTAAGTCAACTTAATGGTATAATAGTATTTCCAAACCAATTGCATGCTTTACAAGTACTTTTGACCAAGTCACTTCATGTTTATGTCTCATAAAAACATAAACTTGTTATAATTCCACTATACGTTATTAATCATTGATCAACTCAATGACTTCTTTTATATGTCTTAATTAAAAGACCACAACAAGCTAACGCCTTACTTTATTATAAGTCTTGTAATTACTTAAAAGACTTCATGTTTATAACTATACAATAAAGTGTAAACATATATAATTAAAGTAATCATAAACACCATCATTTGGTTTCAATAATATTTTCAAGTTAACACACTACTTCATTTATTCTATGTCATTCTAAGAATACAAAATGCATGAAGTAGTATTATATTACTTCATGCATTTATGTCATTCCAATAATACATAAATATTCAAGTTGAATTAGTATTGTTATTGACACATGTTCTAATAGATGTCTAATTTAGAAATAGTAAATTATCCATGTTGGTCTCACGCATACATGGAAATTCACCTTGTTGTTAATATTTAGCCTGCGTCTCACGTTTACTAAATTTCAACACCAAGTGTTTCTTAGATTATATATATATTAATCATATTAGAACTATAGTCTCTTACTTTGCAGTTAAGAAAATCCGTTAAATGATATTCTTATGTGTTGTACCTTGCACATAATGTAGATTTCTCCCACTTGTGCATGGAACAACATCATGTACCACAAAAACAACACGCACTCGTTTGTTAATGCGAACAATATGATTTGTGTCATTAGCATAACTAGTAGATATAGAGTTTACTCAATCAATCAAGGAAACGCACATGACTATCCTTGAAAATATTAGTGTCTATATTTGGAAAGTAATTATCTTGAGACATTCAAAAGATAATCTCAGTTACAATTAAGACAATAAGTCTTTTAACTCCCACTGAATTAGAGAACATTACAATAATCCCTTATTCAGCCATAAGAGCACAATACTCCCACTGAATTTGACAACATTGTAAATGTTTCATTAATCAGTGAAAGGAAATAGTGTACTATTTACTTTCCTACATCTTTTAAGAAAACCCATTCCAACAATTATATATAGGTTCTAAAAGAATGTATTCTACTACGTAAATGTGATTCATCACATTCCAAACTTTTAACTTGAAAAAAACTGGGCATGCAATTTCTTCCTGTATTGATCTACCATTCCAACAATTGTATGTAGTATCTTTAAATGGTCAAATCAAAACAACTAGATTAATTAATCTAATTCGTCTTTTACCATTGTGCAGTAATCAGTCTAGCTTCTAATTTAACAACTCATAAAGTGCAAATAATCTTACTATTAAATTTTGCTATGAGTAATGTATGTAGAATTTAGACAATTCTAATCATCCTATGGAAAAAATAGGATTAAGTCTCACACTTCTCCTAATGGAAAGAAGACTTGGTTTATTCTTTTAGTAAAATTTACTCTAGGCAAAAACCCATACGGGTGTAGATCAATTTACTTTGATAAAATAATAACTTACGTTTACGGTTTTAATCTTGCATTAATACATTTGAAGAATTTACAAAATTCAATATTTAGTATTTTTGATAATTTATATTTCCAGGAAAATATAATACCCAAGGATATATTCATATAACCAACATATTTTCTTGAAAATCTAGGATCCAACTTTACATAGATTCCACCACATCAGTTGATCTGCTAGTGGTGAAAGTATAAAAGATGGTAATCTGTCGAACAATAATTGGCAAACATTTTTCCAATTCCTAGATCATTATGGGATTTACATCAAATTGATTCATCAATTTGTCATGTAAGCATGTTTCATCCCATCTCATGCCTTAAGTTCTAGGTCTCACGCATCAACTTAATTAAGTCGTCTAACTTAGAAACTGCAAATTCTCCATGTGTGGTCTCACGCACACTCGGAAATTTACCTTGTCATTAAAATTTAGCCTGCGTCTCACGTTTACTAAATAAGAACTTCAAGTGTTTCTTATAGTTAGATGGCATGTAACTTAAATTTTAGGGTATTTTAGTTTGATGTGAAAATCAAATCATGTATAAAGATGCATGCACTCATCTTTATAGCATAAGTATTTAAAAAAAACTTTTTATTACCAATTCTTGAAATTAATACACAAAGTTTTACTTGAGGTTTAAAACCTTAAGATGACTTTCTACAAGAATGATTTTAAAAGAAATTCGTTTAAGACGTATTCGTAAGTGTGATAACCAAGGCAGACTCTAAGGCTCTTTCTAAGCCTTCTTACCACGACTATGAATTTTTTCTTAAAGGAGTTACTTTCAAAAGTATGTTGTACAAAACATTAATCAAGCAAAAGTTTTTGGATTCAATCTCAAAACATGTAATAAAGTATGAATCTTGCTAGTCTCGCCTTGGAGCAAATTACCGTGCGAAGTGAACCGTTGTTGGCACATAAGACTCCTCAAGATTCAATCTTTATTACTTAGGGTTTCACCATTATTAGTCCGTATTATTTTCTTTATGAAAAATCACCATTTTATTGCTTACAACATGTCAAACAATTAACAATAAAACAAGTAATCAAAGAAAACGAACAACCAATAATAATAAAGTGAAACAATTAGCCACATGCAATCCTTATTAGAAAAGATCCTAATAAAATCAAGTCTAGGTATAATCATGCATGTAATCAACTAAGGCCTTCTCCTCTTAATGGAAGAGAGTCACATACATTGACGAATCAATTGCGTAGGCCAAAGCTAATGTACACACCACATAGCATATAAATTGATTTTAATATATATGTATTGGAGTCTTCACAATTTTAGATCTATCTAAAACATGTGATAAATAAAAAAAAAAAACAACAAGTTCCATGACTAACATGCATGTTTCGTCACGGATATAACCTAACAATTAGCACATAGGTCACAAGATACGTTCACATAACCGGTTAATGACCTAGGGTTTCTAGTGATTACAAATTAATCAATTAAACCACAAACCCTAATTAGGGTTTTAAGTGGAAAATCGACCCCCCCCCCATAAATTAGGGTTAGGGTTTCAAATTTTATAAAAAAAAAATTAAGAAAAAAACCCTAGATCAAAAACATGTATCTAAAACAATTAAAGATCCGATTTTTATTACGTTTTAGTAATCAATAACATGTTATACATGGCTCGTGATGCCACTGTTAGAGTTTGAAAATCAAAGTACACGTATGCGGAAGCTAGGATCAAGTATAACACATAAATATTAACTAAAACATAATAGGAACGTACCGTGGTGATTCTAGCCCAAACAAGAATCAAATTAGCAAATCTTGAATTAATAGATGAACCCTAATTAGGGTTTATGAATCAATGATCAATCCCTTACCGTTTTATTGATCGATTCCTTGATAACAACTATAGTGAGTTTTTACCTCATTCTTGTACACACAAACTAATATCGAATCAAATTAATTGCAAGATTAAACACAAGTTATTGTTTTTGTAAAACAAAAATCGAAACCCTTAGGGATAAGGGGTGTTCGATCGGCTAGGAGAAAAGAGAAGGAAAGACCAAAACTTTAGGGAATTGTGTGTGCACAAAAGATAAGAAAACAATGACCCTTGGGTTTGTATATATACTAGAGAATACTTGGTGAACAAGCAAAGGCAATGGGTTTCCCCTTTGGGCCTTGATCGACCGGCCACACACCCAAAGAAGGGTGTTCCGGATCCTTCTTGTTACCAAGTTTCAATCTAATCCTTTTTGTTTCCTTTTAACGATAGTTAGTCCGTACAATTAATAACTAACGACCATTAGTCCTTAAACTTGTGTTATTAATAAATATATCTAACAATTAATATTTATTAATCTTTGACTCTCGTTTGTATTGTGTGCAATCCCGAGGTCTCGGGTTCGATACTAGACATTTAACTTATTAATATTTATACATATATTTAACACACACACGTGCCTCTTATCATTGCTATCTTGAACAAATAGAACAGCTCCCCAGCACTCATCACTTGCGTCCGTCTGCAAGATTCTTGTTTCTGAAGAGACAGGAATTTTTAGTGGAGGCATCTTTTCAGCTAGTTGCTTGATTGCTTCACTGCTTCTGTTTGTTTATGCATCCACTGTGGGGGATTCTTTTTTAACATGGGGAACAGCAAGGAAGTGTGATTTGACAGTTTTGGCAGGAAATCAGACATATAGTTGACTAACCCCAAAAACTGTTGAATCATTTTTTGTGAAGATAATTCATCTGCGAATTTTAGTAACTCTTGAGCCACATGTGGTTGAGGCTGATATTTCCCGTCAGAAATCTCCATGCCGAGGAATTGTATTGTGGTTACCCCAACTTCCATTTTCTTTTCGGACAACATGATCCCATACTTTGTGACTAAAGAGTAGAACTTTGAAAGTAATTCTGCATGAGATTGTTCGTCTGGAGAAAACAAAAGAATATCATCAATGTAGACTAGTGTATTGGCTAGAATCGGCTCAAAGATGGTTATCATTGCTTTTTGAAAAGTTGATGGGGCATTCTTTAATCCAAACGGAATTACTTTCCACTGGTAATGATGATCTGGAATACAAAAAGTTGTTTTTGGCCTATCTTCAGGTTTGATGCCTAGCTGCCAGAACCCGGATTTGAGATCAAACTTTGAAAGTACCTTGGCGTTTGCCAAGTGCTGGAATAGGGACTTCTTTTGTGGGAGTGTGAATTTATCATCAGCCAAAAAATGGTTCAGAGGCTGATAATTAATAACTAATCTTAATTTCCCATGAACTTGTTCGCTTCTTTTGTTGACGTAGAATGCTTCACATGCCCATGGTGAGGAAGTGGGTTCAATAATGTTTTGGGCAACTAATTGATCACATTCTTCAAGAGCAAGTTGATAATGGTCAGGGTTCATTCCAGGGTGGCTTGCTTTTGTGGGGTTAACATCTTCATTTTGTTTAAATGGGAGTGAGACAAAAAATGAAGGATTTAACCATAACGGTGAAGGGTGTTTGGTGAGGAATTTTGTATGAGATGAGGCACACGAGGTTTCGATGAGTCTTTGCTTTATATTGGCGATGTTGAACACTGGAGGAGAAATGGTTGTGTAACACCCCCAAAATACCGCAGCGGAAGACTGTGTCATAGGGGTGCTACTTCATAATACAAAGTACAAGTTATAGAAAACGAACTCTAAATGAGACGTTTTGAAAAGTTACCATTCGATTAATGAATTCAAAGTTACAAACATGAGATTCCAAAGTATGATACATAAATGTATACAAAGTGTTTTGAATGGTAAATGATAAAAGCGTAAGTCTTCAGAATATGCAGCTTGACTCTAAGTTCCACGCACTAGCTATCTCCTTACTAACCTGAGATAAACATGCTAAAGTGTCAACACAATGGTTGGTGAGTTCATAGAGTTTGTCTTAAAATAGTTGAAAAGCCTTAAAAGAATGTTCACACAGCAAAGGCATCGTGAATCCACTCAGTTACAAGTCCCGCCATAAGAGACTTGTAACCTGTGTGTTCACAACCCACTGCTACAATATAGTATGATAAAGACATGTATAAGTTCATCAAAACAATTAAGCAATTAGTCGTGAGTCTACACTTCATCTCCGAAGACCTCACGTTTATGATGTATCCAACATTCGCAAATGTTAGGATGTATCAATAGCCTCAATGGTCATCCAACAACTTAATTTGGAGCCACCGGAAGTCTCAATGGTCATCCAGCAACTTAATCTGGAGCCACTGGCAGTAACACAATCAAGTATAATGCAGTTAAGTATAACACAATCATGTATGTATGAAATCAAGTATAATGCGATCAAGTATAAGACAATCAAGTATAGAACAATCAAGTATAATGCGATCAAGTATTTGTACAAGTAAGCAAGTAGTTGTGCATGTATCCCCCCCAAAGAGTTAAAACAAGTATGAAAAAGTAGGGGCTATGACTCACCTTAAGCTTATGTAATGAGAAATGAAAGTGGTAGTCGAATCGCGAAAGTCTCTAAGAGCAGCCTATAATAGAACGTTGCGACTTAGGTTTGGAGTAACGTCTAAGAATACGAAGAATTACCAATATATGTCTTGCATAATGTTCATGATGTAGTACTTTAGTATATAGTGTAAGTCGTTGACTATAAGTGGTCTATGAAACATGTATAGGTTGTATATCTCTTACTACCGTTCAGGCCGACATAATTCAGAAGTCATGGAGTAAACGTTCGAGGAGCCAGGACACTTTAACTCGTAAATCCACAACTCGTCTCGACGGCTTACTTAATGAACTCCTCACATGAGGCTCCCTACTATTGTAGTATTTGATAACATATATATATATATATAAGCTTTTTTATCTTTAAAAGTTATATGGTCTTTAGCCGTGGCTTTGCCGTGACTTTGGTCATGTTACCATGGTCTTGAGACTCAACCTTGGCTTTAGCCATGGTTGTGGTCTTGGCTTTAGGTCATTAGACCTCTTGGTCTCATCTAATTATAACAATTATATAGTTACTTTGGTCTAAAAATGGGCTGTTAAGAATTTGAAGAAATTATCACTCAGAAAGCATTTTCAGGGCTTGAGCTTCTTTGTACCTGAACGAAAACGGCGTTCCGGACAACTTTCGTGTTTTAACTTTTTGATGAATCGGACCAGAAGGGTGACTTTCAAAAACACAGAATGCAAAACAGTAGGGTTTAGGCAGTTTCGGCGTTTTGGTTTCGCTAACTTCCTATGGCCATAACTTTTGACTCGTGTACTCGTTTTGGGTGATTCAAATTGCTATGTTTTCCTTTTGAAGTCCTATTTAACAGTAAGTAAGTGTCAAATATTATAGTTGTACTATTTTGGTCGTGGTTCTCCATAAAAATCACTAGTTTGCTTGTTTACTTGTCATAAGTTAACATATGTATACCAATACTCGTTTTATCCATTTTTAAACATCATGAACACAATAACAAGAACATATATAGCATGAAAGAACCATAATAAGCATGAAAATGATAATTAAGCAAGGAGTATGTTAGGGTTTGCTTACAACTTTTGGCTTTCTAAAGAAAGGAAGTCAAGTATAGAACTAGGACACTAAACCTAAGCTTGTAAACCCTTCACCATAACTCTTGTAACCCTTGCTAGCCTTGATCTAACCCTTGTGAAAACCATTTAACTTCAGCCCTAGTAACCTTGTGTAGCTCCTAAATCAACCATGGAATCACCAAACAAACTTGAGAACTAGGTTGAGAATACTAAGACATTGAACTTTGTAGTGTAACTTGTATATTGAAGATCAAAGGATCATGGTGCTAGGATATAGTAGTGTGGCGTTTTTATTGATGAGAAAGGATGGAATGAGCTCTCTATTTATAGCAAGAATGAGGAGGTTAGGAAGCTTACTAGGAAAGTGCTTAAACTTGGAGACAAAGTTGTAATTAAAAATGATCTAATGGCTAAAGTCATGAGATGATGCCACAAGTGTGAATGCCCCCCCCCTAGTGGCGGTTCATAAGTCTTGGGGAGCAAGGTGTGGACTTTTGATGATATTATCCTACTTATGTGACTAGTTTTGGACCCGTAAATTGCTAACTGTAAGTTATTAAGCCACGAAACGTAAAACCGGGTATCCTAAAAATATGAAACTTGAAAGTATGGTTAAACATGTCAATATAGTCCATAATAAAATATAAAATGAGTGGTAGGTTCTATCGGGTGCTAAAACCCTTGCTAAAAACTGGAAACACGGGTCTAAAACGCGCAATTCGCGTAAAACGCTGAACTGAAAAACGTAAAATTCCAAAACTTTTGGAATTGTCCTAAAATGAGAGAAAATCATATTTCTAGTGTTTATAATGTTTTATGGACATATCGGGATGTTGGAATGACGTTTAAACCTAAAAGTAAATCTCGGACACGGCTTTGGGATTTTTGCAGAAATGATCCGACGAGCGTCAAGCTCTCGGATTATCGTTAAAATAGTTTAACTTACGAGAATATGAAATAAAAATTTCTGAGATGAATAGTGAAAAGGGAATAGTAAAAAGTGAATAGTGAAAAGTGAATAGTGAAATTTTCGGGAATAAAAGTTAACCTGAAATTGCGAATTGTTACAGTCTCTACCCCTTAAGGAGAACTTCGTCCCGAAGTTCAGTTGATGTTAACTACTTACGGTGTGTCTAAGAGAATTCGGGATCTCTAAAATAGTGGTGTTCACTCTGATTCATCTAAGGTTCTGGTTAAGGAGTCGTATCGGCTACAATTAAGCCCACTTATTTAAAACACATTACTTACATAAAGAAGCGTCCAAATTTATGTAAGTAAGGTCTCATAAACTTATGGTTCGGTGATTTACAATTTCTTTATTTAAATGAAGAGGCGTCCCAATCCATTTAAATAAGGAGATTCTAAAACATCCTACTTAAGAATTTCCGACACAAAATCCGCCTTCTGAGGCCGATAGTAAGATAATCAAGTCATCAAATCCCTAAAGCTAAGCAATAATATTATTTAACTCAAATCTTGTGTCTCATCAAATAAGAACTGTCACAAGATCAAGTTAAATAATTAGTTATTACTGAGCTCCATGTTTCTAATGACTCGGCTAATCTCTGGGGCTCCTTATAATACTAAAGTCACATCATCTAACAGCGTGGAACTAAACCAACAACTACCAAGAAGCGTATGTGTATGTAGTGTGTGTAAGGCAAATAAAGAGGAAGGTCCCAACGTATATAGCAGTTATAGTCTAGGCACTAAATGCAACCTAGTTCTCTATAACCAAGGCTCTGGTACCAATCTGTAACACCCCCAAAATACCGCAGCGGAAGACTGTGTCATAGGGGTGCTACTTCATAATACAAAGTACAAGTTATAGAAAATGAACTCTAAATGAGACGTTTTGAAAAGTTACCATTCGATTAATGAATTCAAAGTTACAAACATGAGATATCAAAGTATGATACATAAATGTATACAAAGTGTTTTGAATGGTAAATGATAAAAGCGTAAGTCTTCAGAATATGCAGCTTGACTCTAAGTTCCACGCACTAGCTATCTCCTTACTAACCTGAGATAAACATGCTAAAGTGTCAACACAATGGTTGGTGAGTTCATAGAGTTTGTCTTAAAATAGTTGAAAAGCCTTAAAAGAATGTTCACACAGCAAAGGCATCGTGAATCCACTCAGTTACAAGTCCCGCCATAAGAGACTTGTAACCTGTGTGTTCACAACCCACTGCTACAATATAGTATGATAAAGACATGTATAAGTTCATCAAAACAATTAAGCAATTAGTCGTGAGTCTACACTTCATCTCCGAAGACCTCACGTTTATGATGTATCCAACATTCGCAAATGTTAGGATGTATCAATAGCCTCAATGGTCATCCAACAACTTAATTTGGAGCCACCGGAAGTCTCAATGGTCATCCAGCAACTTAATCTGGAGCCACTGGCAGTAACACAATCAAGTATAACGCAGTTAAGTGTAACACAATCATGTATGTATGAAATCAAGTATAATGCGATCAAGTATAAGACAATCAAGTATAGAACAATCAAGTATAATGCGATCAAGTATTTGTACAAGTAAGCAAGTAGTTGTGCATGTATCCCCCCCAAAGAGTTAAAACAAGTATGAAAAAGTAGGGGCTATGACTCACCTTAAGCTTATGTAATGAGAAATGAAAGTGGTAGTCGAATCGCGAAAATCTCTAAGAGCAGCCTATAATAGAACGTTGCGACTTAGGTTTGGAGTAACGTCTAAGAATACGAAGAATTACCAATATATGTCTTGCATAATGTTCATGATGTAGTACTTTAGTATATAGTGTAAGTCGTTGACTATAAGTGGTCTATGAAACATGTATAGGTTGTATATCTCTTACTACCGTTCAGGCCGACATAATTCAGAAGTCATGGAGTAAACGTTCGAGGAGCCAGGACACTTTAACTCGTAAATCCACAACTCGTCTCGACGGCTTACTTAATGAACTCCTCACATGAGGCTCCCTACTATTGTAGTATTTGATAACATATATATATATATATATATAAGCTTTTTTATCTTTAAAAGTTATATGGTCTTTAGCCGTGGCTTTGCCGTGACTTTGGTCATGTTACCATGGTCTTGAGACTCAACCTTGGCTTTAGCCATGGTTGTGGTCTTGGCTTTAGGTCATTAGACCTCTTGGTCTCATCTAATTATAACAATTATATAGTTACTTTGGTCTAAAAATGGGCTGTTAAGAATTTGAAGAAATTATCACTCAGAAAGCATTTTCAGGGCTTGAGCTTCTTTGTTCCTGAACGAAAACTGCGTTCCGGACAACTTTCGTGTTTTAACTTTTTGATGAATCGGACCAGAAGGGTGACTTTCAAAAACACAGAATGCAAAACAGTAGGGTTTAGGCAGTTTCGGCGTTTTGGTTTCGCTAACTTCTTATGGCCATAACTTTTGACTCGTGTACTCGTTTTGGGTGATTCAAATTGCTATGTTTTCCTTTTGAAGTCCTCTTTAACAGTAAGTAAGTGTCAAATATCATAGTTGTACTATTTTGGTCGTGGTTCTCCATAAAAATCACTAGTTTGCTTGTTTACTTGTCATAAGTTAACATATGTATACCAATACTCGTTTTATCCATTTTTAAACATCATGAACACAATAACAAGAACATATATAGCATGAAAGAACCATAATAAGCATGAAAATGATAATTAAGCAAGGAGTATGTTAGGGTTTGCTTACAACTTTTGGCTTTCTAAAGAAAGGAAGTCAAGTATAGAACTAGGACACTAAACCTAAGCTTGTAAACCCTTCACCATAACTCTTGTAACCCTTGCTAGCCTTGATCTAACCCTTGTGAAAACCATTTAACTTCAGCCCTAGTAACCTTGTGTAGCTCCTAAATCAACCATGGAATCACCAAACAAACTTGAGAACTAGGTTGAGAATACTAAGACATTGAATTTTGTAGTGTAACTTGTATATTGAAGATCAAAGGATCATGGTGCTAGGATATAGTAGTGTGGCGTTTTTATTGATGAGAAAGAATGGAATGAGCTCTCTATTTATAGCAAGAATGAGGAGGTTAGGAAGCTTACTAGGAAAGTGCTTAAACTTGGAGACAAAGTTGTAATTAAAAATGATCTAATGGCTAAAGTCATGAGATGATGCCACAAGTGTGAATGCCCCCCCCCCTAGTGGCGGTTCATAAGTCTTGGGGAGCAAGGTGTGGACTTTTGATGATATTATCCTACTTATGTGACTAGTTTTGGACCCGTAAATTGCTAACCGTAAGTTATTAAGCCACGAAACGTAAAACCGGGTATCCTAAAAATATGAAACTTGAAAGTATGGTTAAACATGTCAATATAGTCCATAATAAAATATAAAATGAGTGGTAGGTTCTATCGGGTGCTAAAACCCTGCTAAAAACTGGAAACACGGGTCTAAAACGCGCAATTCGCGTAAAACGCTGAACTGAAAAACGTAAAATTCCAAAACTTTTGGAATTGTCCTAAAATGAGAGAAAATCATATTTCTATTGTTTATAATGTTTTATGGACATATCGGGATGCTGGAATGACGTTTAAACCTAAAAGTAAATCTCGGACACGGCTTTGGGATTTTTGCAGAAATGATCCGACGAGCATCAAACTCTCGGATTATCGTTAAAATAGTTTAACTTACGAGAATATGAAATAAAAATTTCTGAGATGAATAGTGAAAGTGAATAGTAAAAAGTGAATAGTAAAAAGTGAATAGTGAAAAGTGAATAGTGAAATTTTCGGGAATAAAAGTTAACCTGAAATTGAGAATTGTTACAGGTTGCGATAAAAAGGCGATGCATATCTGTCTATGGGTTGAAAAAACTTTTGTAATGAAGACCTTTGCCTGTCCATCGTAAGCCTGGTAGCTTATGGAGGACATCAAAACCAATCAATATGTCTTTTCCTTGGGAGCTTGATCCTAAGAGCCTCTTTCTGATGACACACTTTGGAAATAACTAAATGTTAATAGGGACACTTATCTTGTCAATGACAAATTTCTCCCCATTAGCAGCCATGAAGTTTTGGTGATGAGGTTTCCAATAGTGGTCTGGAAGAATTGAAGGATTTAAAATGGAGACCGAGGAACCGGTATAAAAAAATGCAATAACTGGGATAGGTTTGGCGTATACGTCTGTAAGAAGATTAACTTTGGCTAGTGGTAATGGAGGATCTTCTTGTACTGGAAAAACATGAGGGATTGGGTTCACCATGTGAACTCCAAAGTCAGAATCATCGTCAAATGAATCTGGGTCAGAGTCATCGTCAGATGAAAAATCTGAGTAGGCGACCATGCACAGAGCTGATTCTCCTGGCTCATCGTCAAGAGAGTAAAGGGAATCTAGGTCAGAAAGGTCTACTGGTTCCACTTGGCTTAGGACCTGGATTAAAGCCTGGGATTTCCGTTTGTCTGGACAATTTCTTGCAAAGTGGCCTTTTTTCTGACATATGAAGCACCTATCAGATGTTCTTCTACACTGCTTCTTCTTTCTTATGAACTTCCATTTCTTCTTTTCGCTTCGTCGGGAAAATCAGGGCTTACTAGAGAAGCTCGAAAACCTTTTAGTATGGAACTTCTTTTTTGTATGAGTACAGTCACATGAGGACATATCCTTGCATTTGATTTGCAGGTATTTGTCGTCACAGGCTGATCCAAGACGTTTTCCCATTTTTTCAAATTCAGCGAGGAACTTTTTCTGGTTACAAAGCTTTGCCAACGCATTTAAAATTAACTGATAAAGCTCACCAAGCGTTGTTTGAGCTATCGTGATATTTCTTGCTTCTAATGCTCGGTAGGCTTCATTTCCGAGGGACTCTGGGAAGGAGTTAAGAAAGACTTGCTTTAGGTTGACGTCATCAACTCCATTTAAGCAATAATATCGCTGGGACATGCAATCATAGTGATTCTGTAAGTCCTTCTTTTGGAAAGAACAACACTTCATCTTAAGAAATTCTTCTCTAGCACGGATAGTATGTTCAAATGGGTTGCCAATGAATTCTGAGTATATTATACCTATGAATTCTTCAGGGGAATTCGCCTGTTGCAATTGGAGTTGGCGATATTCGCCAAGACTTTGATACCAGTCTCAGATGCGCCCTAGAATCCGGGTAACGAATCTTTTGATGACCGTATCGATGGAATAATACTGCATTTCTGCAGTGCACCAAGTCAGCATTTCGATACTTCTTTCTCGCCGTTTGGATGGTGGTATGTCATCAAAGGTGAAGTATTTTTTATGTCAGACTTCGGGAACTCTATGGGGTCTTCCTGGTTTGGTTGTTTTGGCTTACCATATATTCTTCTGGATCAAACTGTTCTGTTGTTTCTCCAATGTCGCCTTCTGCCATAAACAAATGTTCAAATGCTTCAATAGTGTCTAATTCTTCATTGTCCATTTGGACAACGGGGGCTATGAATTGGGTACTCGGGGTTTTGTTGGTTTGGGTTAGTGAATTTAGAAATGATGAAACAGGGTTCACCTTTTCAATAGGAAGGACATCGGGAGCTTTAGATGATACTTCCGTATCACCAGTTGATTGTGATTCTTGTGAGGACGTGGGATTTCTGCTTGTAGCATTTTTAGTTTTCTTTGTTCTGACGCCCAGATGTTTAGTAACGGTGAGTTGTGGGTGTAGGACTGTGGTAATGGTTGTGGATCAAATGAGACACCGACAAAAGGGGTAGATGGTAACCTCCATGGATCGTTAATGAAAGTGGAGATCTTTTTCTGTTTGTGTTGTTGCTCTAGATCTTGGAGTTGGTTTTTTAAAATCTTCATCTCAGCCTCTTTATGAGAGACCGAAGGTAAGGTCTGAGCCGTGGGTGAGGTTTGGATGATTTAGAGAATTTCCTGGTGAAGTTCTTGGATTTTGAAGCGGAGTTCATTAATGATACTCTCTAGAGATCTTACTTTTGATGAAAGAGTCTCTTGACTTTTTGCGATCAAATTTTGTTGTGAGAGAATTTTCACAAGAACTTTGTTTTGAGCAACCGCGTTTTCACTTTGCCAGTTCAAGGTGGCTTCAGCAGGACTGATTGTGTTTGGAAGACCCGTTGGACCAATGGTCGTTGGGTTTTTTATCTTCCAATCATGCTTTGTGCGTCTTTCAGGATGTTCAAAAGCGGTAAGGGCAGGGAAATCCTTTTGATGGTCTTGTGAGTATGAACAGGAGGGATCTGTGGTTAGTGGGAAAACCGGTGGGGAAATCACTTCTTTATCTTTCTTTGTTGGTGGATCTTTGTGGATGATGGATAAAGCCTTTTGGTGGTATGGTGACAGTGATTGTGGTAATGGTAGTGGTGATGGTGGTGTGGGGGGTGATGGTTTATTTGATAGTGATGGAAGGCTTGATTCTTCTTTTGGTTTTGGGTACAGAACATAGTAATCACATTTTCCTGAAGGTTCGCCGAGAAGTCCAACTATTGTATCACCATTTTCATACCTCCTTTTGAGCTTTTGCTGTGAAGATTTCCGTTTCTTAGGAAGATCTTCATCGTCGTTGACCTTTTCAGCTTCATCTAAACAACTTTCACAATTGCACACATCCCACCAGATGTGTTTGATCTCTTACACCGGCTATGTTGTTGTGATCATGTGGATCCCTGTGGGGAAAATACCAGATGTTCTTGGCTGTGGGGACGAGAACTTAATTTCAACAAGGCTATTCTCGTGTCTAACAAATTCAGGGGCCGATGTCGAGCGGACAGGGGCTTGATGAATTTGTTCGTAATTAGTTACCCATTTTTCTGGAAGCAATTTAAGCAACTCATCTCGGGATAACTGTTTGGGGACATAAGTGCATGTCGGCGTTGCATTAGAGTCAACGTCTATTAACAAGGCATCTCCTGCATTATCTTGTCCAGGAACTATAATGTCTAACGAGTGGTTTTGGACTTGGTAGGCCATTTGGTAATGAAAAGTGGCTTGAAATGTATTCACTTGAGCTGTTCCCCCGATCTGGATTTGGGCTTTGAGAGCTGTGAATAATGATGGATCATTGAGAGGCATGTTAAAATTTGGGTAGAAAGTGACAAAAATTGTCCCTGCATTTAAGGTTGTTTGTATTGTACCAATGCACGCATGCTGGTATTCTACAAACCTTGTATCTAACAAGGCTATTCGAGAATATGTAGGAAGACCTTTTCTACCATGAAAGGTTAATGCTAATCTTAAAACACCAAAATGGATATGTGTGTATCATTGTGCTAAACAGTGGTGGGGAAGGTCAAGTGGCAAGGACAGGTTTGGACAAACTCTTTGATTTGTTTGTTTGGAGCAGACCCTATCAATTGTTTGACTCTTTTAGTGATGGAGGTGGTTGGTTTTGTGAATACTTGATAAGGGTTCACCAGGGGCATTTCACTTATAGGGATTTTGGAATCATCTGATACGTAAGAGATTTCATATAACTGATCTATTTTGGATGTAGAGGATTGGCGAAAGCTAGAAGAAGATGAACGGCTAAAGAGGTTATCGTTACTCATGATTTTAAGAATTAAGGACCCTTTTCCCTTGGTTTTAGACTCTCCCGGAGGAAACAACTGCGACCACCTTTGTCGACTTACATATCCTCAACGGCCCTGATAAAACGAGGAAATAGCGGACTATAATCCTTAAAATTATATACTTCAAATAACTAAATTCTAGTTTTCTGATGTGAGAGATCAGCAATGAGGCTGCAAACAGAGCATACGACAAGAATTTAATTAAGGGAAGTATTTGAGTAGGGAGATGGTAAGAGCATAAGGCTCTGATACCATAGAGAGGGAATGAATGCAATCTATACTAATATACAACTGATGAGGCGAAAAGTGTACCGCTTTTAGGGGGTCATTTAAGCTCGAATTCGAGATTATTTGATCAAATATTGCCCTAAATCGTTCCTTTTGTCATTTTAGGTACTTTTGAGGAAAAATCTGGAAAAGGAAGCATTTTGGACGTTTTTGGAGCATAAAAGTGAAGAAAACGGCAAAGTCTCAAATTTCCTTACTGGAACAGTACCAGCCGGCGTCAAGAATTTGTACATGACAGCGTCAAGAGTTACAAAAGAGGTGGAAGTGGAAAATACACGTGACGATCCAGATAGTTATCAAGCCTGGAACCTGACGGCGTCACCAAGGTCGTCAGGGTCCAATTACTAGTGACGGCCTAGAGCTTTTCTCCACATGACGGCGTCACATATATATCTAGGCAATACGATTTTATCATGGTGGCGTCACATAAATACACGGGCTAACACATGACGCCGTCACGATGTAATATCTATATATAGTTTTCCAAATTTCTTTCATTACTGTGCAACTTTGAGGGAATAAACCCTAGTCCGAATTTTATCAGCTTTTCAAGGGTTTCAACCCCTTGATTCTTTCATGTTCAATTAAAGATAAGTATTCCTTCAAATCATTCAATATGTCTATGTGTTGTTTGATTATATCTTACGCTTTTCTTCTCTTTAACATGCTAGGCTAGATTTTTCTTGTGTTTGCTTAGATGTAGTGAAACCTAGATGTTAATTATGGGTTAATTGTTTGTTTATAATTGTTATGGATGATTGTATTTGATGTTAGGCTTAAGAAAACTGGCAGACTTCCATTGGTAACTTGCTTGAACGTCTTAAGAAACATGATCGGAGGTGTACTACGATTTTTGGTTGTATTTAATGCGTTGGAGAATTCTAATGATCCCATGTTAGGAGCTTCTAACGGCTCGACATAGGAGTGAAGTAGGATCCTATAGAGTTAGGGAATATTGTACACGGCCCTACGACTAGTATTAAGGAATATGACCCGTCATCCATACAATTGTAACAAGCTATCAACCTGTAAAAGATATCTAGGGAGTAATGAAATCTAAGTAAACACAACTTTCCTCATTATTGTTTCCACCACATTAGTTTAATTGTTTCATTTTCATTTTTGTTATTTTATTTTGTTTGCATTTGTAGTTAATTGGTTTAGTTGGCTAGCAACTAATTCCGCCCACTCCTTCAAAACCCAAGATTTTAATTGCTTTCATAAAAATATAAAAATACAAAAAGAATCATCCCTCACCTTTTGACCTAGTTTAGTACGCTTTTTAATCCTAGCGACACTATTCCTGAGTTGAACGATCAATCCCCCGGTACTTGTCACTATACTATACTACAACGATCAGGTACACTGCCTGGTGGGGGTTGTAAGCCTCTCGAGATCCCTTGAGAGGTAAAACCTGTTGTGAGGGCGCGATCCCCACGTACATCAAGTTTTTGGCGCCGCAGCCCGGGGAATAGTTATTGTCTAGGTTAGAATTTATTTTTATTAGGTCTACTTGCTAGATTACTTTCTAGTAAGATTTTTATTTTATTTTTATAGGTTTTCTTTAGTCTATCTTTTTCTTTGTGCCTTTGTTAGTAAATTAAGTTCATTGACTTTTCCGTTTGCCATTATGGAGAACGCAAATCCGCCCTACTACCAACCACGAAATTCACCCACTCCAAATGACATCTTGATGTTCAAACAACATCAAGATGAACCTATCTATGATGCATGGACTCGTTTTAAAAACTTACTCCAAAAAGTCCCTCATCATAGTTTCGATCTGTGGTCCCAAATTGAAATATTTTACCATCGTGTCGACCACTATACCAAAATGGACATTAACCATACCGCAGATGGGGACCTTTGGGGATTAAGTGTTGATGAAGCATGGGAAACCATAGAGAATTGTGCCATACTCGCTAAGAAGTTGGACAACCCAACAAACGTTGTTACGGATCAATTGATAGCAAGTTTAAGGGAACAAGCAAGAAGTTTGTTTGGGGATAATAAGCCTATAGATGAGATACCTAGGTGCACGTAGTGGTTTGATTTCACCATAATACAAGATGAACACATAGGTAATCTAGATACAATGGAGGACGAGGTGAATAACATAAGCCCACTAAGTGCTCCACAAGTCCTACCATCATTTGATGCGTACACACCTCCCTTGACTTACTCGGAAGAAGTAGAAGAGACTATAGGAACCCCAATAGAGGTAGAACCCTTAGACCAAGCACAACTTGAGAATATAGGTTTGAATACTTGTAGTCATAACCTTTCTCTTGGTTCTAAGGAAGTTCCTAGTTTTGATGAACCGAAGCCTCAACCAAAACCGTTACCTAATCTTCCATCCTTGGATGAAAATTTAGGAATTGAAATAGGTTCCGATCCACCCATCAAACCATATAGTTCGGGTAGTCTTAGGATAAAGGTAGTGGACTCTAAGCCTTGTAGAGAGGAAGCCAATATAGGAGTGGAAAATGACCTTACATGCTTACATTACCCATTTATGACTGATCACAAGAAACATTATGGGTTTAAACCGGGTTTATTAGGTCAAGATGGATCCCTAACTAGTAGTCTCTTGAAGTTGATAGAAAATGATCCCTCAGAAAATCTTAATCCACCCATTAACCCGATTGAATTTGGTAAGGTTATGATGATAGGAGCACACCCCTTTGAGCATATAATTCATCCACCACTCTTACCTCACGTGGCATATTTTCACCCTAAGGGTGTGTATCGCTACTTTTACCCGCACTTAATCCTAAATGTAGAGAAAACCTCCCCTATTTCTGGTAAATAAGGGTAGAGTCAGGCTCGTGACTCGAACAAAAACAAGCGCTTCTTGGGAGGCAACCCATGTTTTGTGTGTTTTTATTTGTTTAATTTTTATTTGTTTTATTTTATTTGTTTCCGTATGCATGTTTTATTTTTATTGTTGGTAAATCATGTTTCAAACTAAATTGTGAAAATGCTTTATTTTGTTGTTTAACTTCGTCTTAACTTCATATAAAGGTATTTTGCAAAAGCTAAGTGTAAGGGGAAACCCCAAATTTGTTTCTAAGAATGAAAATGATCTTGATTCGCCACAATATTAAATGAACATGTATATTAGTATTTGTTAGAGTCAAATGCTTGTATCGAGTCATAATGATGTTTTGCAGGATTTTCCAGGAAGTAGGACATAAGTTTTTCCAGAAATTTTTCGGAAACTTAACATGAAGATTTCTGCAGGTCACTTCTGACAGCGTCAGGAGTTAACTCCTGAAGGCGTCACGTGTAAAATTCTGGAAATTTTGCGAGTTTTATTTTTCTAACGGAGTCTTAAAGTTTTTGTTAATTCTTTAGTTTTATAAACTCCATGAAATCTGCAAACATTTATTCCACAAGCATTATATCTTAAATTGCTTTCTAGGATTTGTCATTATATATAGATTGCCGCCGATTTTACGCGAGGTTGCCTTGTTTGTTTTCTCAGGTTTAACAGGTTATATATGACAAGAAGATGATTTATATTTCTGGAAGGGAAGCTTTGAATGTTCATTTTCTTGGAGGAAGATATAACCTTGTTGACACACTATCCACACCGAACGAATCAGGGGAGTATTTGTTTTCATTCTTTTACCTGTTTAAGTTTTACATCCTTTAATTAAACATTGGGGACAATGTTCATCCTAAGTGTAAGGGGAGGGTAAATGATGATACCTTATAGGATACAATTGCACTTGAGTTTGTTTGTTCGATGGCAGGTGTGTAATAAAACTAAGAGAAACACTTGTTAGTGTAATTTTAGTGCCAAATTTAAAATTTTTTACAACATTTAGGAGTGAAACTTTAGCCTTAACAAGCGTTCATGGATAGGAGTTGTATGACTAGCACAAAACCGTACCATTCAGAAAAATTTTCCACCCAAATATGTGAGGTTCGCCTTTAGATTTGATAGGAAAAGCATTCATTATTAGTGCTTATGAGTGTACCTGTAGCATTTAGATTCTAGAACTTGCGTTAGTGATGCATCCCGAGACCGCTAGTGAGACTACATTCGTGTAGTAGGATTTACTACATGATAAGAGGCGTTAGGATCACCCTTGTGTTAAACTCGTATCATAATTACTTGACCATTTAAGTCATATTACTTGACTAGTAAAGTCAATTAATTTTTCCCACACCTTAGCGTTATACTCATTTTTAGTACACGAAACCCCTAGTACACCCCTCCGATCCTATATTTTCGTTTCTAACTTTAAGCATCTTACTTAAAGGAAGAATTTGTTACAACCCACCCAAATGTGCAACCAAATCGCCTTAGCCTTCCGTGTATGCACTCATTTTTAGTGCATTATTGTTATTTGTTTAAACCCTTATTTAATTATCTAATTGATTACATGGTTGCTAAGTCGAGTCATATCTTGTACATATTGTTTTAGGACGATTGGGACTCGTGGGTAGAGTACTTATGTTTTGGAGTATTGGGGAAGAGCATCATATATTACCCCCATATGTGCGTTAATCTTAAAAGGTACTCCAAGTGTTTTGATTATCTTGATTCGAGTCATTAGATTAGTTTATTGTAAAGTATGTAAAAATTCAAGTGTAAGGGGAACGTACATTCCCTATGATGTATTATTTTGGATGGTAGGGCAAGAGTGTATCAAAAAAAAATTCGAAAAAATTAAGAAAAAGAAAAAAAAATAAAGAAAAAAAGAAAAGAGAAAAAAAAAACATACGGACTACCATCCCGTTTCATTCTATGTTTGTTTTATGTTTTTGTTACTTTTGATGTATTAGCTTAAGTCGAGTCTAGTCTTGGCTTAGCAACGCCATATTGTACATGTAATTAACCAAGATGATTAACTCACCACCAGTAAATATTACCTTTATCCAACAAAACCGTGTTTTCCATATCCCTACACCTAACGTTATAACCCTTTAAAAAGACCTCTTTGATAGTTTATCCTAGGTGCTTACGCCAAGTGGTGGAGGTTTGATCCTTTCCCAAGCCTATGGTAATCTATTTGCTATAACCGGTAGTGAGAGATGTTTTCCGTTTCCTTATTATGATATATACTTTATTACACCCGAGAGATGTGAGTATTTAAACACTATTTGTGAGGTGCAAGTGTATGACCTCCGTGCTTGTTTTTGGTTTTAGTGGAACGATTATTTGTTGTAATTACTTTTATATTATTGTTAAATGACCCCTAACTTGTATTTTGATTAGAATAAAAGCGCATTTGCTTGAGGACAAGCAAATCTCAAGTGTAAGGGTATTTGATGAAGCAAAATTAAGGGGTCATTTAAGCCCGAATTCGAGATTATTTGATCAAATATTGCCCTAAATCGTTCCTTTTGTCATTTTAGGTACTTTTGAGGAAGAATCTGGAAAAGGAAGCATTTTGGACATTTTTGGAGCATAAAAGTGAAGAAAACGGCAAAGTCTCAAATTTCCTTGTTGGAACAGTACCTGACGGCGTCAAGACTTTGTACATGACGGCGTCAAGAGTTACAAAAGAGGTGGAAGTGGAAAATACACATGACGATCTAGAGAGTTTTCAAGCCTAGGACCTGACGGCGTCACCAAGGCCGTCAGGGTCCAATTACTAGTGACGGCCCAGAGCTTTTCTCCACATGACGACGTCACAAATAGATCTAGGCAATACGATTTTATCATGTTGGCGAGTTGACGGCGTCACGGGCTAGCACATGACGCGGTCACGATGTAATATCTATATATAGTTTTCCAAATTTCATTCATTAGTGTGCAACTTTGAGGGAATAAACCCTAGTCCGAATTTTATCAGCTTTTCAAGGGTTTCAACCCCTTGATTCTTTCATGTTCAATTGAAGATAAGTATTCCTTCAAATCATTCAATATGTCTATGTGTTGTTTGATTATATCTTACGCTTTTCTTCTCTTTAACATGCTAAGCTAGATTTTTCTTGTGTTTGCTTAGATGTAGTGAAACCTAGATGTTAATTATGGGTTGATTGTTTGTTTATAATTGTTACAGATGATTGTATTCGATGTTAGCCTTAAGAAAACAGGTAGACTTCCATTGGTAACTTGCTTGAACGTCTTAAGAAACATGATCGGAGGTGTACTACGATTTTTGGTTGTATTTAATGCGTTGGAGAATTCTAATGATCCCATGTTAGGAGCTTCTAATGGCTCGACATAGGAGTGAACTAGGATCCTATAGAGTTAGGGAATATTGTACACGGCCCTACGACTAGTATTAAGGAATATGACCCGTCATCCATGCAATTGTAACAAGCTATCAACCTGTAAAAGATATCTAGGGAGTAATGAAATCTAAGTAAACACAACTTTCCTCATTATTGTTTCCACCACATTAGTTTAATAGTTTCATTTTCATTTTTGTTATTTATTTTGTTTGCATTTGTAGTTAATTGGGTTAGTTGGCTAGCAACTAATTCCGCCCACTCCGACAAAACCCGAGATTTTAATTGCTTTCATAAAAAATGTAAAAATTCAAAAAGAATCATCCCTCACCTCTAGACCTAGTTTAGTAGGCTTTACTAATCCTAGCGACACTATTCCTGAGTTGAACGATCAATCCCCCGGTACTTGTCACTATACTATACTACAACGATCAGGTACACTGCCTGGTGGGGGTTGTAAGCTTCTCGAGATCCCTTGAGAGGTAAAACCTGTTGCGAGGGCGCAATCCCCACGTACATCAACAACAAAGTTAGTGGTTAGAATCTAATTAAAATACTAATCAAATAAACATATATTAACAATTTTATTCCCCGGCAGCGGCGCCAAAAACTTGATGCGTGTGATATGTCTGTGTAGCATAGTGGTGATTAGCCTAATTCAAGTTTTACAATTATATTTAGCCGACTTATTACTAACACACACACTTAACGAGTAGTGTACCCGATCAATATGCATATAGTGGTAAGTTGAGTGTCGAACACTAAGAATGGAACGTAATATCTAGTTGATTTAATCAGTATTTTAATATCTAAGTTAGTTTTACAATCATAATTTAGTAAAAGGGGGGGGGGGTTTAACCTAAGAGACTAACACAAATTTTAATAAACAATAAAAGTAAAACTAATGAGAATGAATCAGCGAATTGCAATCACGTACACAGATAGATAATAGAAACGCGTAAAAAGACCTGTCCTTATAATTAAGTAGCTTATCACTTATTATATTGCTAGTTTTATATGATGAGTATCGTAATCTAATCTATCTCGTTGGATCCTATATATCGGCGAGTAAACTCTTAATGATTACTTATGTTTATCCTACTTTCTAGACACTAGATAAGCAGGCAAGGAACAGGTATGGTAGCCCAGAAGACTCAACTAAACACAGAGGTTATCAATGCACAAATATAATTCACCAAAACCATCAATCATATAAACTTTAACCGATTGGAAAGCAATTTTAAGGGGAGCAGTATGGTGGCCACAAGCCCATCAATCCTGATGGATTAAAGCTTAATAATACAATAAACAAAACTACTTAATGAATTATACACATGCAGGGCCTTCTTACGGCTCTAAGATCTTCGTTTGGGGCGTGTCTTGTGATGCTTCATCGACTGAATTCGTCTCCTTAGAGTTTTTCTGTACTCAAAACTCGTATCTGTCTTGGGGTATTTATAGGTTCTGTCTCAGGGGTCGATGTGACGCAATTTGATGATAGATGCGGCGCATCTACTTAACTTTGCGTAGGGCCCAAGATTATTATATTCTGGAATATTCGTACACCACCTTTAGATGCGGCATAACTTGTTTCTTTATGTGGCGCATGTTCTTTAACGTCTTGGATAGAATCTGGTGAAGTCTTTAGCTGATATGCCGCATGTTGTAGATGAGATGCGGCGTATTTTGGAGTAGATCAAGTTGATCATTCTTCGTTGACCAAAGTTTCATATGCGGCGCATGTTGTAATTAGATGCGCATTCTTCAAAGTTAGGCAATCATCTTCAAATTCATCTAAGTATGATGTTGCGGCGTATCTGTTATAAGAGATATGGCACATCTCTTAAATTTCAGTAGACTTTTCAAATCTTGATCATTTAGCTCTATAATTCGTCCAATATCATTAAATTTCACCTATTGCTTGTTTTTACCTGAGAATCACTAAAGTAAACATTAAAGCACCAATTCTCATATAAAATAATATAAAAAAAAAGTCAATTAAATAGGATAAATGATGCTAATAAAATGTACTTATTTGATCTCATCAAATATCCCCCCACTTGAACTTTACGTGTCCTCAAGTAAACCTTTAGAATAAACATAATGAAAATGTATCCTTGATAGGATATTTTTACATTTAAGCACTTATTCGTTTTTATCATAATTGCACGGCCAAACACTTAACCAATTAGAAACAAAATATATCATTAATAAAAGCAAATCTAATCATTTAACTATCCGGACGTGATGAATATTCTATCATATGCTTGACAAGGATACACATCTCCCCCACTAAAGCTAAGGAGTAAAGTCTAAAGCGGTAAAAAGGGTTTTTGGTTCATGGGTTAAACCTAGCTTTGCTTGAACATCTCCTGCATAAACTTAGTAGATCGCTGGCGTGAATCCTCGATGCTTTAACTAATGGATGGTCACTAATATGCTTCATGGATCGCTGGTGTGAGTCCTTGATCTTTCAAATGATGGATGGTCACTAATATGTTACTTGGATCGCTGGCGCATTATTTTCATAACGGATGGTCACCAAGTTGCACACCAGATCGCTGGCACATCATTTAATCAATCTTAAACTCGGATGGTCACCAATTCACACACCAGATCGCTGGCGCGTTAGCTAATTAATCTAATACTCATATGGTCACTACCTTATTCATACATTTAATATTCTCACTTGGCCATCATCATATTCGAATGCTCTAAAGCTAACAACGAATATAACAATACGGTTGGGTATGGATAACATTTAGGATATAAATTGGTGTAAAATAAAAGTACAAAACAAGAAGCAAATAGATTAAAGTCCTAAGTGTGGTTAAAATACTTCCCTACCATCCCATGAATAAGACTCATATTATTTAATAACTCACGCTTTGACTCTTTTGTAACTCACGCTTTAGGTAGACACGAATTATACTCAATAAGATCTTAGACAAAGAATAAACAATCCTTAGTTGGCATTCCCATAACGTCCAACTCCCTTTCAATCCATAAATATAATACAACAATAGTGGCGATATCAACCACTTAATACAAAACTTTACATCGTTGGTTTAAACAAACTACCAACTTCTTCTTTCTTTTTCTTTTCTCATTTTTTTGATTTTTTTTTATAACTAAATGTGTAAAATTTCACCACAATACCATCACAATAAATCTGGATAATTTTTCTTACTTTTCAGACTTTCAGACATAATGTAATAGTGAAAGTAGTAAACACACGAAAAACTGACTAAAAATATACAATATGTACTTTCACTCCATTGCATTGTGCAATTCCCCAACCTAACCAAAGATAATGAATTTACGCACACGAACACAGGTAATGCAAGGAAACACACTTTGCCAAAGTAACTAACCATGGACTTAAATCTACAGGGTAGGCTAAGGTGTAAGGTGTAACGAAACATAATAACAAGGTGTAAAAATCCTAAAGGAATGGCTCTACTTGTTTTTCTAGGGGTATCTTACTCTAACAATGAGAGTAAACAAGGGTTTATACGGGGGTTAACTAACCAGTGTAGTTAGTTAATATTACAAAACATATAAAGGATTTTTGGTGTAATCCTAGAATTTTACCAATTTAGACAAGTCACTCCAATTATAAAAATAATACTTATTATGGTGGTCTCGAATTGTATACAAGTCAAGTTCTAAAGTTTAAAAGTCACCGGCACACTCATAGATTTGTGAATTTTGAAGTCACAATTTTAAAAATAAAGTCTTGTGTGCAGCTATGCAACTTAGATTAAACAAAAACATGCTAAAAAATATTTTAAATTTTGATATATTAAGCGCAAATTAAAGCAAATTCTTGAAAAATAAGGACAAGTAAGAGTTAAGTAAAAGTTCTAATTCTCCATCCCCCACTTAAGTTAAACAATGTCCCCGTTGTTTATTAAAATTAAAAACAAGAAATTAAAAAGAATTAGAATAAAAACTCCCCTGATATTTGCTCGGTTTGATCCTCCATTATGCATTTACGAGCAGTAAATATAAATACCACCAATTATACACCTGAGTTTAAGAAGATCGATACTTGTCCAAAATACATTAGTAGTTAGAAGATAAAAATAAAAATAAAAATAAAACTGTAAATCATCAGGTCAGTCGATACACCGCATCTTATTGAAGAAGATGTGCCATATCGAGCCTGGAATTGGTACGGTATAAAAAAAATAAAAAAATAATAAATAAATAAAAGATAGGATGCGTCGCATCTGTTTTACTAGATGTGGCGCATGTGGTTACCAAACAGACAGTTAACAGCCTGTTGTAAAAATGGTCATAATCCACGCTCATCTCTCGGGTTCTCTCTCGGACTCATATGCTGAACTTAATGCCAGTCTTAATCTCAACACAATCTAAAATTATAACCACAACATTAAATATAAACATAATAATAATAATATCAAATACAATCCCAAATGAATATTAGTATGTGAAATATGTTCATAAATCCAAACAACGATAAAATCAAGGCTGAGGGGGTGGAATATCATCAGTATCATCGGCTGAGTGGGTCCTTGAGGTGCTAGCGTCATCCGTCATGGGTCTGACTCTGCGTGTCGGTATCCGAGAGTACCTCCTCATACCCCTAACAAAGGTACCATCAGGTTGATGATGGTTAATCCCATCATTCTCCAGGATCTGACTAACACTCCAAACTAACCAACCAATATCCCTCCTAATCACATCAATATCGGCTCCTGCACCGTCAACTACGCCTCTTAGTGACCTCAGCTCCTGCTCAACTCTCCCAACCCTCTGACCAATGGTCCGTGGAACAGGTGGTGGTGGTACCTCAGGCTCCTCCTGAGCTGGAGCAGCAGCCGGGGCTCCCTGTGGATTCCCCTGCTCTGGATTATCTGCAACCTGCCTCGCTGGACCTAACGGGACCCAATAGTAACTACCCATGATCGACTCACAAATCCCTAATCTAGTCACCAGATAATCAGCATCAATCGCTGGTAGCCTAATCACATCAACCTCAAACCCTACAGGATCCTCACCACCGAGAACTCCAAAATGTCTCGCTAAGCGAGAAACAAAGTGTCCTCCAGTCATCTTACTCCTGCCATCTCTCCCTGTAGCTATCTGATACAAATAGCGTGCCAAAAAGTGAGGGATGTTCACCACCGGTCCCTCATCCATGCTTCTCAAAAGAAATAGGTCCAAAGTGGTCACCTTCTCAGGCGACTGGCCTCGTCTAACGATCGATAAAGCAATCAAATGGTGACAAAGCCTTCTCATGGGCTCTCTTATCAAAGTACATGATGGGGTAGTGGTAGTAGAGTCACCCCCGGATGAAATCCTGTCCCAGTAGTCACCCAATGTCCCACGATCAGGAACCACTCGCAAGCTATCGGTCCAGTAAGCAGCAAAACCGGGAGATGCCATCTCCTCCTCGGTATGTAAACCAAATGCAAGTATAAACTGTCTCATAGTCATACTCCTGATAACACCACCAAGTCTGAATACAATAGAATCAGCCGCCTCTAGATCAGTCTCAGTCTCCCTGTAATGAACTATGTAGAAAAACTCCAACATCAATACTTTCACCAATGGCTCCTCGATCACAAACAACCTACTCCAAGCATGTGATCTAAACAAAACCTGGTCCTCATCTCCCCTATGGATCATCAAAAGTCTATCTCGTAACCCAGCCGCAGCATTACCCCCATTAATCTGTTCAATGCTACCAAAATCCAAAACCAGCACACTAAACACCTTCCTATAGTAGAATTTTCCGAGCCTCTTGAGGTATTCATCCTCAGAACCTTGGGTTAATCCCATGTTTTCAAAACGGAGCCACGGGTGTCTGCTTGCTACAACTGGTAGTTCCATCTGTAACAGAATTAAAAGTTAGAAAAAACATTTTGTAAACTCAGTAGATACAGCGCATTGGGTTAAGCAATGCGGCGTATCTTTACTGCGGCGCATTAAATAAGGGAGATGCGGAGCATAAAGCAGTTGTTAATAATGCGTCACATCATAATTACGTAATACGACGCAGCTAAGGTTTGAGTAAGTTTAGTTAAAAATAGCATGTTACGTCGTATCAAGTAATCTAGATGCGCCGCATCTAATAAAGTATCATTATAAAAGAAAAAGGGTCAGGCACATTTTTCAAGAATCCGACCCCGTGGTGCAAACCAACACTCAACACCACAGGTTTCATATACCCCCAAATATTAAAACTTTTTACCCAATTTATCTTTTCATACTAAATTTTCCCTCTAAATAATTTTCAAAAACTCTAAAAAAAACCCTAATTTTCAAATTAATTCGATTTCCCTCAATTAGGTTAATAGAATTATAAATTAACTTAGGGGAACTCATCCTAACAGTGTTCAAATCATAAGGCCTAATCCTATTTCATCCAAATCGATCAAATTGGATCGAAACCCTAATTTTTTTAATCAAATACAAATCGAAAAATTTAATAAAATTAGGAAATGGTAGCTTAAATTAGGCAAGAATTTTATATAATAAACTGAAATAGGTCTTGATCCAAGGATCTTTGAAGAAGTTTGAGAGGATGAGTTTTACTGTGTTAATTTTAGGGGTAAAAATGTGAAATCTGGCGCATCCTCTCTGTTTATATAGGGTAAATACGATGCGTCGCATCACATAATTGTGATGTGTCGTATTTATTTAAAATTCGTTGACTGGTCAATATGATTAAATAGGTCAGGGATCCGGCGCATTGATTAGATAGATGCGCCGTATTGTCGTGCCAGTGAACAAAATTTAAATAGAGAACGTACCTTGGCCTCCGCAACACTTTTCCTTATACATCAACTTGGGGTCAACGGTATACCATACAGTATAAATAAATTCAAATAAAGAATAATTGGTATAACTGTTTTATTGCAAATCATAATCTCATTGTTTACTAAATAATAATTCATTCCATGGTTAGAAATAAATGACCTTTTAAGCTTATCAAAATCGATATCATGATTTGGAGATGATATATTACATAGAACTATGTCTGAGAAATTTTACTGAAGTCACAACTTTCGTTGTTGATTTTGGTGTTTTCTAATTTAGGTAATTCATAAGAAAATAGGTTTGTATCAATTTTTAGTATATCAAATTTTTCCTTTTTAGCAAACCGTTTCTTAAAAAATTTCTTATCAGACATATCCTTGCAATAATCAGTAGTAGGGAAAGATAATTCACTTTTAAGTAAAAAGTCTTGTGAAGGAATCTCCTTACAGCTAAGTGAATCATTATAAATGATGTCTGGGACTGGGAATTTAAGTTCAAAGAATCGAAGACACCCAATGTTACCTTCACTGATTTTGTAGAGTACTCATAAACATAACATGCATGGTTCTTATGATAAATGGATCGAATTAGATGAAGTTTTAGAGAGAGAGTTTAGAGAGAGAAAGAGATGGGAGCCTTGAGAGAAACTAGAAATGTATTAGCTTGTAAAATGAAGGTGCAACCCTCTCCACATGTGGAGAGGGGTATTTATACTTATCCTACAAAGAAACATAAAAACGCCCACATCCGGGCTGTGGATCAGGAATACAGTGGGTAAGACCCGTCCTTCTTCCACGATGTTACTTAGACTAAACTAATACTTAACTAAATAATAAACTAACTACGAGCTAACTTAAATGCTTTTACAATAATTAGGTGACCGAGACTTTTACAGGAATATCCGTATTCCTAACAGATTTCCTTACTCATCTTACCTTTTATTGAAAACTTCCAATCATTGAAGATTTGGTCATCCCAACATGCTTTTCCGGTTAGGTTCAGAATGTAATCTTCCATAGTGATGCTAGATCCATCCATTATCCTGAAAATACACTAACTTGCACAAAAGCAGTGAAACGATCAAAGTATATGCATAATGCAAATGATACAATGCAGAAAAAAAAATATGCAAAAATAAAGAAAAACAAACACACAAAACAGAAAATAAAGAAAATAAGAAAACAAACAAACAAACAAGAAAATAAAATATGCAAAGTATACAATGAATGCAATCTATACTAATATACAACAAAGTTAGTGGTTAGAATCTAATTAAAATGCTAATCACATAAACAGATATTAACAATTCATTCCCCGGCAGCGGCGCCAAAAACTTTATATGTGCGATATGTCAGTGTAGCACAGTGGTGATTAGCCTAATTCAAATTTTACATTTATATTTAGCCTACTTATTACCAACACACACACTTAACGAGCAGTGTACCGGATCAATATATATATAGTGGTAAGTAGAGTATCGAACACTAAGAATGGAACGTAATATCTAGTTGATTTAATCAGTATTTTAATATCTAAGTTAGTTTTACAATCCTAATCTAGTAAAAAAGGGGGTTTAACCTGAGAGACTAACACAGATTTTAATAAACAATAAAAGTAAAACTAATGAGAACGAATCAGCGAATAGCAATCACGTACACAGATAGATAATAGAAACATGTAAGAAGACATGTCCTTATAATTAAGTAGCTTGTCACTTGTTATATTGCTAGTTTTATATGATGAGTATCGTAATCTAATCTATCTCGTTGGATCCTATATATCGGCGAGTAAACTCTTAATGGTTACTTATATTTATCCTACTTTCTAGACACTAAATAAGCAGTCGAGGAACAGGTATGGTATCCCAGAAGACTCAACTAAACACAGAGGTTATCAATGCACAAATATAATTCACCAAAAACATCAATCATATAAACTTAACCGATGGGAAAGCGATTTTAAGGGGAGCAGTATGGTGGCCACAAGCCCATCAATCCTGATGGATTAAAGCTTACTAATACAATAAACAAAAACTACTTAATGAATTATACACATGCAGGACCTTCTTACGGCTCTAAGATCTTCGTTTGGGGCGTGTCTTGTGATGCTTCTTCGACTGAATTCATCTCCTTAGGGTTTTTCTGTACACAAAACTCGTATCTGTCTTGGGGTATTTATAGGTTCTGTCAGAGGGGTCGATGCGGCGCATCTACTTAACTTCGCATGGGGTGCAAGATTATTATATTCTGGAATATTCGTACACCGCCTTTAGATGCGGCGTAACTTGTTTCTTTATGCGGCGCATGTTCTTTAACGTCTTGGATAGAATCTGGTGAAGTCTTTAGCTGATACGTCGCATGTTGTAGATGATATGCGGCGTATTTTGGAGTAGATCAAGTTGATTATTCTTCGTTGACCAAGTTTCATATGCGGCGCATGTTGTAATTAGATGCGGCACATTCTTCAAAGTCAGGCAATGATCTTTGAATTCACCTATTACTTGTTTTTACCTGAGAATCACTAAAGTAAACATTAAAGCACCAATTCTTATACAAAATCATATAAAATAAGTCAATTAAATAGGATAAATGATGCTAATAAAATGTATTTATTTGATCTCATCACTAAACAAATAGCAGATAGATGGGGGATAGACATAAGTAAACCATCCGAGATAAGAAACCTATCAAGTTTACACATTTTGGAGGCTGATTTATGAGCCCAAGTATAAGTGTAGCCTTCAAGAGGAAGATCAATCAATCCTACCAAAGAAATGAAGTTGTTAAAAGCATTTGCCCTTGACTATTGAAATTGGTACCAAACCTTTCATGCTCATAATGAACTTCATTAAAATCTCCCATAATCACAATTTCACCATCCCACCTTTCAATAAGAGAACGAAGATTATATCATAAATCCCATTTTTATGTTATCTCTTGAGGAGTGTAAACAGAAATAAAAAGAAGCTTGGTAGAAGTAAGAACCCAAGTGCCCATAATTTCCACGAAGTAATCAGATTTGGAGATATAGTGTTTGGTAAATACACGCGTGTCCCAAACACAAAGAATTCCTCCTGAGAAACCAACTGAAGAACTAACCGCATGATCAAAGTTCAGATTTCCCCATAAAGACTTGATCAAGAATAAATTAATGGATTCCATCTTAGTTTCTTGAATACCAACAAAATTAATCCTGTGATGATGAACTCCTTTATCCAACCCTTTTTAGTCTTGTTACCAAGACCTTGGACGCTTAAAGACAAAAAATTCATCTAAAAACATCAAATTATCCTTGAGATCCGATAATGGCCTCGATATTTTTCACACAGCCTTCCATGTTATAGCCCATAGGTTGCCCAACTTTTACAATTTCATCCATAATTTCTAAAATGGAACCACCTGCTTTATTTTTTGAAGGACAAGTGTTCATACTTTGATGGGAAGAAGCCCTAGCATTTAAGTTCCTCTCCTTAAGCTTGCTAGATAAAGATTGTACCTATTTGCTTACGCCAATATGATCTCCATTAGTATTAACCGGTGTAAATCCTGGGAGAATTCCGGATCAACAGTACTAGAATTGCTCGCCTTATTGTGTTTTTTTATTAAGAATGCCATAAATATTGAAAGGGTCTTCAGAATGTGGTTCTGCATCACCTGTTACATTATTGTTAGGAACTTCATAGGTAACATGAACTAAGATTACTATCATTATTACTATTATTACAATAATAATGATAATAATAACGATAATAATAATAATAATAATAATAATAATAATAATAATAATAATAATAATAATAATAATAATAATAATAATGGATACAAGTTCATCCCTTTCGCTTTCTCCACGTTTGGGGAACTCGATATAGAAGCTTTGAATACACTCTCACGTGTCGGGGCTATTGCCAACAGCCACTCTAACAATGTTAAGAGCGGTGCTTTTATTTTTCATCGAATTAGTTTGTGTATTCAAAAGGGAGTGGGAGCACAGATTGTGTCTAGACTCCCCTCCAACTTCATGTAATTTCCTTGGTTTCAATGAAATTATTATTATTATAATAATAATAATAATAATAATAATAATAATAATAATAATAATAAAAAATTATGTTTTGGAAAAAAAAATAATAAAAAAAAAAATAATAATAATAATAATAATAATAATAATAATAATAATAATAATAATAATAATAATAATAATAATAATAATAATAATAATAATAATCATAATAAGTTCTTGTTCGGCCTCAAGCTTATTGTCTTTGCTTTCTATTTTTGTGGTCACGGAATTGACGCTTTCGGGTTTGTTACTTTTGTTTCATATCATGGCTAGCCATGTTGCCACTCGGATATCTTGTCCTCTACAAGGACGTGAGGGATGTAGTGGTGGAAATGGTAAAGGGCTTACTAAGAAATATTTTATTGACCACTTGGGTACTCGCCATTTTAAAACTAATGCTTTGAAGGCTTCTCACAAAGCACGTGTTGCGAGCGACTTTTCCATATTTTCAGCATTTGACCAGGCACTTCATCAGGCGGGCATATGGCTTTGTGGTGAGTGTTTTTGCACCCACACTTTTAGTAAGGATTGTAAACATGCTGACGGTGTTGTGATTCCCGCACCAAGTTTTGATGAAGTTGCGATCTACGGTATCCCCATGCCTCTTAGGCCGGTATTGAACGTAGTTGATGGTGCCACTGCTGAGTCGGGTACTCTTGCTACTTATGAGGCACTTTTCGAGGGGCCCACTTCTATTATGCCCTCAGTCGGTGTTGGGTCCACATGTTTTGACATCAACCTTCTTAGCCGCGTTTTCTCGAAGAAGTTGCGTACGGTTAAATGTATTCCCCCTAGGTTGCGCCTTGGTTTTGCTACGCTTTTTTGTAGTGCGCTTGACAATGTCCTTGCATGCCCGGGGGATTTGTCTGTGTGGGTGCAACTTCTTATCCTACCATGTTGTGTTCTATCTACTTTTGTGCCAACAAATAGAGCTCAACGAAGATCTGGTGAGAGAGAACGGTGTCAGTTTGAATGTATCTCTCATGCTATTCTCAAATGGAGGGATCCCGTAGAGAGGCATGGTTTGGTGTTGGATCATTTGGTTGATGTACCTACATCTTTTAGTGGCGTGAGGAAAACCAAGGACCATGACGGAGCTAACCTAGTTCAATGCAAACGTGAACTGGGAGATGGGCACTTTACTGCTGCTATTAAGGTGCTCACATCTTCTGGTATCGCTCCACATACTCCAGACACCCTACATGAGCTAGAGGCCAAACACCCCTATGCCCCACCCCCGACTTTGTCTTCTTCTCCACTTGATGGGGATGCCCTTTCTGTCCATAAAGACCTGGTGTTGAACAGGATCTGTAGCTTCCCCAAAGGGACATCGTGTGGTCATGATGGGCTTAGAGCACAACATTTAATGGAAATTTTAGGAGGGGCTGCTTCCGCTATTGCTGATGATCTGCTAGGATATATTACTGGAGTTTTCAACCTGTTCCTCAGTGGACAGTGCCCTATTCAATTGGGTGAGTATATCGCTAGTGCTCCTTTGACTCCATTGGTCAAGCCTGGTGGTGGTATATGCCCTATTGCTGTTTGTACTGTATGGCGAAGGCTTGTTTCTAAGGTAGCTTTTTCTTCTATTGGTAACTCTATGAATACTTATTTACAGGACTTTCAATTCGGTGTTGGCATTCCTGGTGGTTGTGAATCTGTTCTCCATTCTGTGAATAGACTCATTGAGTCTGAGGGTAACAAGGTTGGGCTTTCTATGCTTTTGGTGGATTTTAAGAATGCTTTCAATCTTGTTGATAGCAGAGTTTTACTTCTGGAAGTCAGGGCACGTTGCCCATCCATTGCCCCTTGGGTTGAGTTTTTTTATGCCCGACCTACCAGGCTTTATTATGATGAATCTATCCTTTGGTCTTGTCAAGGGGTTCAACAAGGGGATCCGTTAGGTCCTTTGTTATTTTCCCTAGCTTTGCACCCTTTGGTACAGTCTATCAATCAGTCTTGTGAGCTTACCCTTCAGGCTTGGTATCTTAATGACGGTACTGTTGTTGGAGATACCCTTATGGTTGCCAAGGCACTTGACATCATCAGGACGGATGGTCCGGCTCGTGGTTTGCATTTGAATGTTGATAAAATTGAACTTTTTTGGCCTGTGGAGGATCCTAGAAGTAGGGTGGAGGGTGTTTTTCCGATAAATATAGCTCGCCCTCTCAAGGGTGTCAAACTTCTTGAAGGGTCAGTCACTTTGGATGATAGTTTTTGTCAAGATTTGGCTTTGAAAAGGGTTTCTAAAACCATCACCTTAACCGAGGAAATCCATAAACTTCATGATCCCCAATGTGAGCTCCTTCTTCTTCACAGTTGTGATGGGGTTGCAAAATTATCTTATGCTTTAAGGACATGCTCACCTTTGAATTTACAGGAGGCCTAGGTTCAGTTTGATCAGTCGTTACGTAATTCATTGGAGAAGATTGTTACCGTCTCGGGGCCGGGGTTTGGTGATTGGCAGTGACGGCTTGCCACACTTCTAATCAAGTTGGGTGGTCTTGGTATCCTTTTAGCGGGAGATATTATTCAGTATGCTTTTCTCGCCTCTCGTATGCAAACGAGCGATCTACAGGAAAAGATATTGACCAAAACAGGTATTGTTTCCCATGGTTCTTAATTTCAGCATGCTCTTGATACTTTCAACATTACTTGCAACATAGAAATTCTCTCTGTCACTACTGGCGCTTCTGCCCCCCAAATGATGAAAACTTTGGCAAAGTGTTACTTTGGTGTCATTGAGAAAGACCTTGTTTCCAAGTACTTGCTAAATCCAAGGCAGGTGGCTATTCTCAGTAGTATCCGCGCCCCACATGCAAAGGATTTTCTTTTCACCATCCTTATTGACGGCTTGGGACAGAGGATGAACCATCGCCAATTTCGGTCTGTGTTGTGTTATAGGCTTACGGTACCTATGTTCTCTGAAGGTAGCCTTTGCCCGAGTTGCAATGTACATCATATGGACCAATGGGGAGATCACGCGGTTCACTGCTCTTGTGAAGTGAGTGTGAAGTTCGGGCATAATCTCGTGCGTGGAATTAGTTGCTAGTCAACTAACGCAAAACTACTTATTAAACAAAATAAAATAAAATAAATAACAAGAAAAGTAAATGTGGTGGACTTCTTATGAGAGAAAAGTGTGTTTACTTAGATTTCGCTACTCCCTAGTTATCTCTTATTTATTTATTTATTTATTTGTTACAATTGTTTAGTTGAAGGATTGTATTCCTTAATACTGGTCGTGGGGGCGTGTACGTCCTTCCCCAACTCTATGAGTATCTATTTCTTCTTATGATGACATGTTTAGTGTTCTATCATAGAATCATCAACATCTACTCATGCATTAAATACAATCAATAAAACCGTAGTACACATCCGATTATGTTTCTTAAGACATTCAAGCATGTTACCGTATAGGAGATTAGCCAGTTTTCTTAAGCCTAACGTGAATCAATCAACCATACAATCAATAACAAATCAACAATCAATAATTAACAACTAGCTTTCATTAGATCTAAGCAAACACTAAGAGATCTAAGCTAACATGTTAATGAAAAGAAAAGACAAACGATTAATCAAACAACACAGAGACATATTGAATGATTAAAGGAGAACTTATCTTTCAATTGAACATGAAATAAAATAGGGTTTGAAACCCTAAAAGTTCTGTAAAATTTGAACTCACAAAGTTCCCTACAAAGTTCTACAAGTTCCATCTCTTTTTTGTGAAAAAAATCTAAAACTATATATAGAGATACACAGGTGACGGCGTCAGGTTATGATTCCTGACACCATCATCTCGCCGTAACTAAGGTTTCTTGATGCCCAATTAAGCTGCTTGACGTCGTCACTCATTACATTCACTGGGCTGTCTCTTGTAAATTTTACACGTGATTGCCTACTCCAAATAACACGTGACGCCGTCACGTGTTAATCTTCCAAAAGTCTTCTGGCACATCATATGCAAATAATTCCACCTCTTGAATCTTCAAGTGATGGCGTCCCTTTGTAGAGCGTGACGTCATCAGATGCAATTTCCAGCATAGTTTTTTGATTTTGTCGTTTTCTTCACTTTTAACTCCAAAAACGTCCAAAATGCTCCATTTTCTAGAATTCTCGTCCCAAGTACCTAAAATGATAAAAGAAGCGATTTAAGGTAATATTTGACCATATATTTACGATTTAGGGTTTAAATGACCCCCTAAAAGTGTATCAAATAAATCCTTATCAAATACCCTTACACTTGGGATTTGCTTGTCCTCAAGTAAATGAGCTTTTATACCAATCAAAATACAAGTTAGGGGTCATTTAACATTAATATAAAAGTAATTACAACAAATGATCGTTCTACCTTTGCCAAAACAAGCACAGAAATTATACACTAGCACCTCACATTAAGTGTTTGGATACTCTCATATCTCGGGTGTTATAAGTTTATATATCACAAATGAAAATGGAAAACTATCTCTTGCTACCTGTCATAGCAAATAGATTACCATAAGCTTGGGAAAGGATCAAAACCTCCACCACTTTGGCGTAAGCACCTAGGATAAACTATTAAAGAGGTCTTTTAAAGGGTTATAACGTTAGGTGTAAGGGTAAGGAAAAAAAACATGGTTTGTTGGATAAGGGATATTTTACTGGTGGCAAGTCAATTATCTTAGTTAATTACATATACAATGCAGCGTTGCTAAGCCAAGACTCGACTCAACTAACCACTACAACTCTTTTTGGTATTTTTCAAGACACTATAATAACTTAAACATAAATGAAACGGATAGTAGCCCGTATGCTTTTCTCTTTTCTTTTTCTATTTTTTTTTTCATTTTTTTTCATACACTTTTACTATACCATCCAAAATAATACATCAAAGGGAACTAGCTTTCCCCTTACACTTAAACTTTTATAAAATTAAAAATAAAGACTCGAATTAAGATAATCGAAACACTTCGAGTACTTTAAAATATTAACGCACATATAGGGGTAATAAATGCGGTTCTTCCCCATTACTCCATAATACTAGTACTTTACCCAATCGTCCCAAAACAATATGTACAAGATATGACTCGACTTAGCAACCATGTAATCAATTAGACAACTAACTAAGGGTTTAGATATGTAACAATAATACACTAAAGATGAGTGCATACAAGGGAGGCTAAGGCGATTTGGGTGTACATTTGGGGGTGGATTGTAAACAAATTATCCCTTTAAGTAAGATGCTTAATGTTAGAAATGAGAAAGATATGCTCTGAGGGGTGTACTAGGGGTATCGTGTACTAAAAATGAGTACATCGCAAAGGTGTGGGAAAATTACTTGACCAATGAAGTCAATGTAATTATAATACAGGCTTAAAACATGGATTATCCTAATGCCTCTTATCATATAGCAAATCCTAACTACACGAATGTAGTTTCACTAGCGGTCTCGGGATGCATCACTAACTCAAGTTCTAGAATCTAAATACTACCGGTACACTCATAAGGATTAAAAATGATTGCTTTTTCCTAAAGATCTAAAGGCGAACCTCACATATTTGGGGTGGAAATTTTTGAGTGGTACGGTTTTTGTGCTAGTCATATAATTCCTATCCATGAGAAGCTCATTAAGAATTGTTTCACTCCTATATGTTGCAAAAAAAATTAAATTTGGTGCCAAAATTACCCTAAGAAATATTTCTCTTAGTTTTATTACACATCTACTATTAAACAAAACAAAAATAAAGCAAAGTTGTAGTTTCTAAGGTATCTCATTTTAACCCCCTCCCCCCCCCCCCCCCCCTCCCCTTTGCACTTAAGTCGAACATTGTCCCTAGTATTCCAAATAAAAGGTGTAAAAGCAAAGATAAATGAAAATGAAAGAAACTAATACTCCCCTGATTTACTCGGTATGGACGACATGGTAACATGGTTAAATCCTCCTCCACGAAATGAACAATGCAAAGCTTCACTTCTAAACTATAATCATCTTCTTGTCCAATATAACATGTTAAAGAACTAAGAAAATAAACAAGAAACCTCGCGTAAAATCGGCAGTAAACTCTATATAAAAGTAAATCCTAGAAAGCAAGTAAAGAGATAATGCTTGCAAAATAAATATTTGCATATTCCTGGAGTTTAAAATTTTTAGATCTTACGAAACTTTACAATTCCGGCAGAAAAACAAAACCTGGAAAATTTTTCAAAAAATAACACCTGACGTCGTCAGGTGACTCCTGACGCTGTCAGAAATGATATGACAGAATTTTTTATATTTTGTTTCTGGAAGATTTTTGGAAAAATCAATGTTTTAATACCTAGAATCCTGCAAAACATTCATTGTGGCTCGATACAAGCATTTGACTCAGACAAATACTAATATGTATACTAATTTCTAATTGTTATTGTTTATGTTCAATTCGTTCTTAGAAACAAATATGATCTTCCCTTACACTTATCTTTTTGCAAAATACTTTTATTTGTAATTAAGACGAGGTTAAAGACAAAATAAAGCGTTTTTACAATTTTATTTGAGACATGAACAATAAGCAATAAGGAAGAGTATACATACGGAAACAAATAAACAAACAAACAAACAATAGAACCCATAAAAATAATAAACTAGAAATACATAAAAGATGGAAATCCTACATGTATAAAGTCCAAACATAATAATACAAATATCCAAGTGCCAACAGAGGCCAAATCCTACACTATTACAAACCAAATTGTCTTAACAAGCACAAATACAAATAAATTCTTCAAGGATCATAACATAACATAAAAAAGAACACTAGGAAGGGGGACCATAACGGTAATCATAGCCAGGGGAGGTTCCCATAGTATCCATAGGGTGGGTAGTCCTGCTCACGGCCAGGGAATGGGCCGATCTAAATATGTGGGTCCAAATGATCACGCGTGGATAGGTACTGCATATGACGTACTGTGTGATCGTACATCCAGTCAAACCTCTCATCAGTTCGGGTCCTCCAAGTATCCATCTGACCCATCCATGCCCCCTGATAGGCCTGCCAATCTCCCTGACTCATACCCCGGTAAGCATCTCCAGAACCACCGGCACTATAATCCCCACATGGCTAATGTTGTGGCTGCTGATCATCATCCTCATCAGTATCGTCACCACCAACCGCCACCAGTCTCACAGCATACCAAGCACAAGGACCATTGCCCAAATCCATGACAACCTCCATCTGTTTGAGAGACCTAGCCCTAACAACCCTACATGGCCCCCCAACACTCAAATATCCCATGATCTCAGGCCTAAGGATATTATACGATCGGGCGAGCCTAGTAAAAAAACATCCCCCCATAAATCCTATCACTCTGCTTCTCCCCAACTTTCCCCTTCAAATAACTAGCTACCCAAAACGGGATGTTAAAGAAAACATCCGGGGAGTAAATGGTATAAAGGAAGAAGAGGTCTGAACTGGCGATGCGGTGGGTGGAACTCTGACGCCCCAACAAGGTGTAGGTGATGCACCTATGAGTCAACCTGATCCTGGGATCCCTAATGCTAGATGACCCAGTAGTCGAAGTGTACACATCATCCCCAATGGTCGGCCAAAACATAGCACTCCTCATGTCATTCCTAATAGTAATACCATTACTCAACCTACCCATGAACTGTCCCTGAGTGGCCTCATGTTGGCTGTAAAGCCCCAACCTCCAACCTAACTCCATAACAGAACAAGATCTAACCTCACCTCCCAGCCTAAAGTAAATTGTGGTGGCACCTACATTACTCCTCACTTCCCTATCTCAAAATGAAAAGTAGCTAGAAGCTCACGTACCAATTCATCATAGACGGGCTCTTGAATCCTAAACAATCTCTCCCATTCGGGACCCGTGAGTTATCAGTTTGGAAGCTTTCCAGAAAAGCCCATTCGAGGCCGGCGTTTCTCAAAAAATCCAAATCAACCACAGCCTCATGGTCAATTTGATGACGGAGCAATTGGTTGTACTTGAAGGTGGAGGCTTCGTCATCAAAGATGCTCCAAATCGTTTCCGCATAGTTTTCACGTTGGGATCTTGGAGAGCTCCCTCGGTTGGGTCGGAAATGCTTGCTCATTTCCTAGAATAAAATAGGAAGGAACGGAAAGGATTAGATTATAAACAAAAAGGGTGGCTGAGCATCAGACATGCCTGGCGCCATCACTCTTTACGAACTGACGCCGTCAGGTTCAATCATATTCAAATCCGTGTTTACGAGGGAAAAATCAATACTCAAACTTTAAATCCATAAACCAAACACCCCTTGTGATAGCAAAATGGGCAATTGGTTCAAAGATCCTAGTCTAAATTCGTATTTTACCATCGAATCAACAAACCCAATTGATTACTAACTATCTAATGCCTCAATCATTGTCAAAACAACACTAATTAAAGAGCATTACAAGTTCTAAGCATGAATCAATCCTAGGGTTTCGAGTATTAGGGCCTTACAAAATTGATGGAATATATGAACAATTAAGTAGAGAAAGATGAATTAAAATTACTTACCACGTGGAGATTAGTGACAAAAAATGGTGAATTGGACCTTGAAGATTCGGTAGGTGAGTATGGGGTGGATATGGTTTGTGGGGTTTATGATGAAAGTGATGGATATGTAGTTATTAAATGAGGTGACTCCGTCGCGAGCCCGTGTTTTGGTGGTTTGTTCAAATTATCAATTAAGCCCTTGCTCTTTCAAAAATTAGTTAATTGGTGTTGATAACCATTGAAAGCAAAAGTCATTTTGGTCAATAAATTCCACCTGGGTCAAACGTTTTGTTGCTATCACTAGGTATTGTTTGAATTTTGAAAGAGTCAGTTATCGCCCCATTTGGTTCCCACTCTCCACTATGGTAAGTAATTATTAAGCAAATAAATCTTTTCCACGAAGTTTTTGAGATAAAGGGATGCTTGAGTCGAGTTTCTCGCACACCATGTTTAAAACCAAAGGATCGTTTCCTAATTTTATGGAAATTAGGGAGCGTGACTCGCAAGCTTCCGACGAAGATGTTAGGAATTTGAGTGTACTTCTTCTCAAAAGGAAGCTTATATTAGTAATTCAGAGCTGAATCTTCGGGGAGAGGTATTTCATTGTCCCCCTCATTGTTTGATTCATTAGGGATTGAGAGTTCGAAGATCTTTTCAATCTTCTTGGGTACAACCTCTTCTTTTACTTTCTCCTTAATCCTTGATATGAACTTTTTAGCCAAGCCCATGAAAACGTTTCGGGTATTTTCCATGCGGGCTTCTAATTGTTGGATATATTTTTCTTGGCTGTTCACAAAAGTCAACATTATGTTTTCGATTTCCCATAGCCGTGAGAGTTCAGGAGCCGTATGTTTGCTAGCTGCGTCCACATACCCACATGGGTTGGTTATGGGCATTTCGGCTCTCATTAACTCTTCAACCTGCCTTTCAATGTTATCAAACATTTGTTCTTGAGTCGCATTTATATAGTCTAAACTCCCTTCCTCTAAGAACATGGGATCCTCCCATTCTTCCTCTTCGTATTGTGCCAAGTCTTCAATGACCAACCAACACTTATCAATACTGAGCTTGCTCAGTCTACCATTAGTGGCGTAATCTATGGCTTTTCTAGTCTGACGATTTACACCATCATAGAAGATCTGGATTTGGAGCCAAATTTCGATTCTATGATGAGGGACTTTTTGGAGTAAGTCCTTGAAATGAGTCCATGCTTCGTAAAGAGTTTCACCTTGACGTTGTTGGAACATTAAAATGTCATTCCTTAACCTGATAGTTCTCCCCAGTGGGAAAAATTGAGCAAGGTAACTAGAGGTGAGATCATCCCAAGAAGTGATGGATCCCGCGGGTAAACACTCAAGCCATTGACTAGCTTGGTCACGTAGAAAGAATTGGAAGAGACGCAATTGTGTCGTCCCTCGAGTGGCAAAATCAAGGTCTATGGAATCAACGATTTTAAGGAAATCCTTGAGATGTTGGTTTGGATCTTTGGAACGAAGTCGATGGAATGCACATCCGTTTTGCACCAACCGGATGGTGTCGGATTGCAAAGGAGACACATTGGCTCCTTGGTTGAGCTCAATGGTGGTTCGATAGCCTTGGTGGCTAGGTCGGGAGTGGCCTCCTAAAGTGCAGGCTCTAGATGGTTCAGGTGGATTTTGGTGGTTTGGTTGGTTTGGTTGAATGACGGGTTCTAGGATATTATCACCTTCCATGATGGCGGATGATAATGATTATGAACAAAGATACGAAGAAAGAGATAGACTAAAGAAATCCTATGAAAAAGAAAATAAAAATCTCACTAGATATGAATCTAATGAGTACACCTAATCAAAATAAAAATCAACCCAAGCAATAACTATTCCCCAGGCAGCGGTGCCAAAAACTTGATGCGTGTTTTGGAACCTCGCAAAAGGTTTTACCTCTCAAGGGATCTTGAGAGATTTTGCTATCCACCAAGCAGTGTACCTGATCGCTATAGTGTAGTATATGGTAAGTCCGAAGGATTGGTCGTTCACTAGGGGAATAGTGTCGTTAGGATTGAGATGTAGGTTAACTAGGTCTAAAGGTGAGTGATAATTCTTTTTGTATTTTTATGTTTTTTGGAAAGCAATAAAATCTCGGGTATTGGAAGAGTGGGCGGAATTAGTTGCTAGTCAACTAACCCAAAACTACTAATTAAGCAAAATGAAATAAAATAAATGACAAGAAAAGTAAATGTGGTGGATTTCTTATGAGAGGCAAGTGTGTTTACTTAGATTTCACTACTCCCTAGTTATCTCTTATTGATTTATTGATTTGTTACAATTGTTTAGTTGAAGGATTGTATTCCTTAATATCGGTCGTGGAGGCATGTACGTCCTTCCCCAACTCTATGAGTATCTATTTCTTCTTATGATGACACGTTTAGTGTCCTATCATAGAATCATCAACATCTACTCATGCATTAAATACAATCAATAAAACCATAGTACACATCAAATTACGTTTCTTAAGACATTCAAGCATGTTACCGTATAGGAGATTAGCCAGTTTTCTTGAGCCTAACGTGAATCAATCAACTAAACAATCAATAACAAATCAACAATCAATAATTAACAACTAGATTTCATTAGATCTAAGCAAATACTAAGAGATCTAAGCTAACATGTTAATGAAAAGAAAAGAAAAACGATTAATCAAACAACACATAGACATATTGAATGATTAAAGGAGAACTTATCTTTCAATTGAACATGGAAGAAAATAGGGTTTGAAACCCTAAAAGTGCTGTAAAATTCGGACTCACAAAGTTCCACAAGTTCCACCTCTTTTTGTAAAAAAAAAATCTAAAACTATATAAAGAGATACACATGTGACGACGTCAGGTTATGAGTCCTGACACCATCATCTTGCCATAATTAGGGTTTCTTGATGCCCAATTAAGCTGCTTGACTTCGTCACTCATTACATTCACTGGGCCGTCTCTTGTAAATTTTACACGTGATTGCCTACTCCAAATAACACGTGACGCTGTCACGTGTTAATCTTCCAAAAGTCTTCTGGCGCATCGTATACAAATAAGTCCACCTCTTGAATCTTCAAGTGATGGTGTCACCTTGTAGAGCGTGACTTCGTCAGGTGCAATTTCCAGCATAGTTTCTTGATTTTGTCATTTTCTTCACTTTTAACTCCAAAAACGTCCAAAATGCTCCATTTTCCAAAATTATCATCCCAAGTACCTAAAATGACAAAAGAAGCGATTTAAGGTAATATTTGACCATATATTTATGATTTAAAGCTTAAATGACCCCCTAAAAGCGTATCAAATAAATCCTTATCAGGTTTGGTTTTGGTTTTTGCCAAAAACCGACCCAAACCGAACCGTGCACACCCATAATTATTACTATTACTATTACTATTACTATTGCTATTGCTATTGCTATTGTTATTGCTATTGCTATTGCTATTGCTATTGCTATTGCTATTGCTATTACTATTACTATTACTATTACTATTATGGTAACCATGATCTTCGACCTTTTTTGGCCGACTAATCCACAGGGCTTAAACCCACCGCCACACAAATTCAAGCCAGGTAAAACCCTCTCTTTTCAGGAGGTTACCGTGGCCACGTAATGTTGTTTGCACCTAGCAGGAATTGAACTGGAGACCTCACACATTTTAGAGTGATAGTTACTGTCACACCCCCAAAATACCTGTTTTAGCAGCGGAATGGAATACCTGGGGGTGACTGCCATAGCATCACAGTTACAGTTATATTGAACGACCTAAAGTGTCGTTTTGAAAATACATCGTTTGATCATTAAAACATTCAGAGTTTACAAAATAGGTCCCAAATGGTGTTGCAAGTTTATGAAAACAAGTTCAACATGATCAAACGTTACATATGTGCATGAAATAAAAGGTGAGACGCGTCGACTCCGCGACTCCAAGGATGTCCAAAAAGCATGCCATCATGATGTCTTAATTACCTGAAAATACATTGCTAAAAACGGTCAACAATAATGTTGGTGAGAATTCATAGGTTTATGAAAATAAATGTTATACGGTAGCCTCAAGTATAATGTGCAAGACATAAGTCTCATGAAAAATCGTACAATAGACCTTAAGCTCATGACCCCGAAGCTAGACTGATGAAAATGCCCCTCCAGAGTGTTTTGTCAGGCACTCTGAAGATGTTAGAAATGAAATGCATCCGTTGTGACGGTTGGAATTGTTGGAATATTGAATAAATATTAATAAGTTAAATGTCTAGTATCGAACCCGAGACCTTGGGATTGCACATATTACAAATGAGAATTAAAGTATAATAATTGATATATATTAAATGTTATATATATAATTAATTAAACACTTAATATTGTCTAACGGTCGTTAGTACTTAACGGAATTGACTAACGATCAAAGAAAAGGGACTTGAATGTAATTAGATGGCAAGAAAGATCCGGAAGACCCCTTGGGGTTCTATGGCCGGTCGATCCACAAGGGAAGGGGATTCTCTTGCCCTAACTTGTCCTCCAAGATTGATATTCACTATATATACAAAACCAAGGGTCATTGTTTTGTACCTTTTGTGCACACAAACAAACCTAAAGTTTTCTCTTCTCTTTTCTTTGTCAAAACCGATCAAACAAACATCCCTAGGGATTTTGGTCGATTCTTGTTTACATAATACAAGTGTTTTCTAGATCTTGCAATCTCTTTAATTCGCTATTAATTTGTGTGTACAAGAACGAGGTACCAACACACTATTGTTGTTATCAAGGGATCGATTAACAAAATGGTAAGGGGTTAATCATTGATCAATATAAACCCTAATTAGGGTTCATCACATGTTCAAGATTAATTATTGATTCTTGTTTTGCTAGAATTACTAAAGGTATGTTCCTATTAAATTTATGTTAATCTCTTATATGTTATAGATGTTCCTTCGCTTCCGCATATGTATTTACCTATTTATATGATTGTCATGATACTTATATTATAACAGTGGTATCACGAGCTTGCTATAACATGTAATTGATTACATAAAACACATAAAAAAACGAATTTTGATTGTTTTAGATACATGTTAGGTTGTTTTATAGATCTAGGGTTCTTTTAAATTTCCTAAACCCTAAAAATTTGTCGGGGGGGTCGATTACCTCTTTATCCAAATCAGGGTTTGTGGTTTTTTATATTAATTGGATTAGAAACCCTAGGTTGCCTACATGTTTATGTGTTATTTGGGTGTATCCTATGACCTAATTGGTAATTGTTATGCTTTGATCCGTGACGAAACATGCATGTTAGTCATGGGTTATCAATTTTTTTTATTGTTAGCTTTGTCACATGTTTAGATAGATCAAAATTGGGGAAGACCTCATAATTATTAAAATCAATTTATGTGGTATGTGGTATGTGGTATGTGGTATGTGGTATGTGATTAACTTTGGCCTACGCAATTGATTCGTCAATGTATGTGGCTCACTTCTATTAAGAGGTGAAGGCCCTAGTTAATTATATGCATATTTAAACCTAGAATTGATTTTATTAGGATCTATTCTAATCAAGATTGCATGTGGCTATGTGTTTCACCTATAATTGTTATGATTTATTAGTTGTTTTGATTTGTCTTTGATTACTTGTTTTATTGTTTTATTTTGTTGGACATGATTGTAAGCAATAAAAGGGTAATTTTTTATAAAGAAAATAATATGGATTAATAACGGTGAAACTTTAAGTGATAAAGATTGAATCTTGCGGTGCCCTATGTGCCAACAACGGTTCGCTTCGCACGGTAATTCGCTCCAAGGAGAGACTAGCAAGATTCATACTTTATTATATGTTTTGAGATTGAATCCATAAACTTTTGCTTGATTGATGTTTTATACAACATGTTTTTTAAAAGTAACTCCTTTAAGACAAAATTCATAGTCGTGGTAAGAAGGCTTAGAAAGAGCCTCAGAGTCTGCCTTGGTTATCACACTTACGAATACGTCTTAAACGATTTTCTTTTAAAATCATTCTTGTAGAAAGTCATCTTATGGTTTTTTAAACCTCAAGTAAAACTTTGTGTATAAATCTCAAGAATTGGTAATTAAAAGTTTTTTTTGAAAACTTATGCTATAAAGATGAGTGCATGCATTTTTATACATATTTTGATTGACACATCAAAACTGAATACCCTTGAAATTTAAGTTACATGCCATCTAACTATAAGAAACACTTGAAGTTATTATTTAGTAAACGTGAGACGCGGGCTAAATTTTAATGACTAGGTAAATTTCCGAGTGTGTGTGAGACCACACATGGAGAATTTGCAGTTTCTAAGTTAGACAACTTAATTAAGTTGATGCGTGAGACCTAGAACTTAAGGCATGAGATGGGATGAAACATACTTACATGACAAATTGATGAATCAATTTTATGTAAATCCCATAATGGTCTAGGAATTGGATAAGTGTTTGCCAATTATTGTACGACAGATTACCATCTTTTATACTTTCACCACTAGCAGATCAACTGATGTGGTGGAATCTATGTAAAGTTAGATCCTAGATTTTCAAGAAAATATGATGGTTATATGAATATATCCTTGGGTATTATGTTTTCTTGAAAATTGATTATCGAAAATACTAAAATTGAATTTTGTAAATTCTTTTAAATGTATTAATGCAATGTTAAATCCGTAAACGTAAGTTATTCTTTTATTAAGTAAATTGATCTACACCCATATGGGTTTTTTGGTTAGAATCAACTTTACTGAAAGAATAAACATAGTCTTATTTCCATAAGAGAAGTGTGAGACTTTATCCTATTCCTTTTCATGAATGAGAAAGGTAAAATACGATGATTAGAATTGTCTAAATTCTAAATACATAACTCATAGCAAACTTTAATAGTAAGATGATTTGCACTTTATGAGTTATTTAATTAGAATCTAGACTTGTTACTGCAAAATGGTAAAAGACAACAAGATTATTTATCTAGTTGTTTTGCTTTGACCATTTAAAGATACTACATACAATTGTTGGAATGGTAGATCTATACAGGAAGAAATTGCATGCCCAGTTTTTCAAGTTAAAAGTATGGAATGTGATGAATCACATTTACGTAGTAGAATACATTCTTTTAGTACATAATTAATTGTTACGAATGGGTTTTCTAAAAGATGTAGGAAAGTGAATAGCACACTATTTCCGTTCACTGATTAATGAAACATTTACAATGTTGTCAAATTTAGTGGGAGTATTGTGTTCTTATGGCTGAATAAGGGATTATTGTAATGTTCTCTAATTCAGTGGGAGTTATAAGACTTATTGTCTTAATTGTAACTCAGATTATCTTTTGAATTGTTAGGAATACGATTATTCATATGAAGACTCGGTCACCCCAAGTATAGTTTAGCATATTGTAACTCGTAGTAATTATCATATTAGTTAGTACGTAGTGTAGTATTAGTTAGTATTTGTGGAGTCGGGTCGGGTCTTTACCCACTGTCAGCCCGCTCTACAGCCCGTTTCAAGGGGCATTTCTATTGTAACTATATATACCCTTTCCCACCCATGGGAAAGGGTTGAACCTTCATTTGCAATCTAACATTTCACTATTTCTCTCTAAGGTTCCATCTCTTTCTCTCTCTAACTTCTCACTAGAAATCTATACCTAAATCAACCTAAACACTTAACCATCCATGTTCTCATATTATAGTATACTACAATTGGTATCAAGAGCCATGGTTCTATCCTAGGATTCGTGGTATGCTCGGATTTATTGATTAGTTTGTGTGTTTAGCATGGTTCGAATATAGGTTGTAGGTTTCACACTTGTTTGATCTCGTTAGGGGTTCTTGTTGTGTATTTTCTTGTACTTTCGTATCTAGAAGTGGTGTAGGCATCGAGTGTAACTTTTAGTTTAACAAAATCACCATTATTGTGGAGTTTGGAAGTAATTCGTGTACTATTTCTTGCTAGTGAGTTGATAACTTCTGGTAGAGAGTTGGCAGTTTTGTGTAGCGAGTTGAGGTTAGAGGTTTGGCGGGTTGTTATTTTTGGACTTTAAGACAAAACGCTAGACAATGACGTTTCTGTCATATTGGCCTAGCGAGTTGTGGCCTAGCGAGTTGAGTAGCCAGCGAGTTGGCATAACTAGAGGTTTGATCTATTTAGCGAGTTACTACTTCTAGCGATTTGATATCACTGTTCCAGCGAGTTGATACTGGTAGTGAGTTGGTGTGGATAGCGACTTGATCAGTCTAGCGTGTTATCATTTCCAGCGACTTGTTGCGGTCAGAGGGTTGATCAAGTGTAGCGAGTTGACTCGTCTATAGCGAGTTGAGGTAGTAGCGAGTTGTTGATCAAACTGGTGTGATTTGTCACACTAAGTCTCATTTATTCACCTCAACATGACAAGTATTCAATCTAGGGCTGTTTTAAACCCAAAAGGACTGCCTCAAATCTCTAAAAAAGGTGCTAAATATGCTTCAAGCTACTTCACTCCCACATTGAAAGACTCTTTGAAAAATCAGGCTACTCTGGAGGTTACCAACGTGCATTTGTTACACTCTTTGGACATGACATTGAATCTTTTACAGGCACCATGACCCTGTACTTAGATCAACTGCAACTACAAATAAACAAAGCTGATTTTTCTGAAAATAGTTGTACTACAGCATTCGGGGTAATTCTTAAACAACTCCAAGCATTCATTGATTCAAGATTCACAATGGAGTATGACTATGACTCCCATATGACGAGTAAATGGTTTGTCGATCACACTGGACTTGACGTGGATGCCTTCAGAGTCACCTTACTTCAGATTACAGGGAATATCAAGGAGTTTATCAAGGAACGTGCACACCTCCTATTAACAAGTGAGACTGATGCTGCTGAAAGTACTCTTATTGAATCTCCGGATATCCTCTCTACACATGAGGTGGATGCTTCACACCAACAGGTCACAAAACAACATCCTACCTCAGAGGTTCATGCTTTTAAGTGCAACAAGGATCCTGATCAGAATTTACCCATTTATGATTCGTGTCCACTGGAAGAGACTGATAATAATGTCATGTCTAATTCAATCTACACGAATCTTGTTTGGGAGAATTGTGATCAGGATGCCACAATAGATGATGTGTCAAATCCTTTGGTTTCAAACAAACTCACACAATCAAATGAAACAGTTGACATACATGTCTTTAAAGAATTGTCCAACATATTTTCTCAATTGGAAAAGCACTGCATTTCTCTTGAAATTGCTATGCAACAAAATGAAGAACAGTTTATACTTAACCAACCACGTAAGTATTCAGAACTTCCTGAACTTCGCGAATATTTCATGATTAACGAGTTAAAAGCTCAAATTGAAACCAAAGATCTGACAATCAACCGCCTCAAGCAACATATTAATGTGATGAATGCCATGTGTAGTAACCTTAAGGTCAAAACCACACACGATTACAATACTGACTCTAAAACTTATGCTGAGTTAGTACACAAGGTAAAAGTGTTGCAGAATGAAAATGAATCTTTGAAAAGACACAGAAAAACTCTTAATGAATTTATCAAAGAAGAGAAATCAAAAACTGTCGCACACACAAAGTCTCTGATTGCACACAATGATGAGGTTAATACTAAACTTCAGATGAAAAACCTCGAGGTAACCACATTAAAACATGAATTGTGCAAACTGACCATGAAAGATGTGAACACTAAGTTTGATAAATCTTGCACTATATGAGCACCTTTGGACCTGTTACATAGAAAATTCAGATCTACTAGGCAATTGTCTGCTTTTCGTACGAATAGATCCAAGTTTAATAAATCAAGGTGTGTTTCCCAAACTGACACTAAACAAGAATTATCAAAACCAGTCACTTCACAACACCATCATAAGGTTGTGCCGTATCACAAGAACCCCATCAGAAAAGACTGTGTAGCCAATGTTGGAATCCCAACTGTGGGTAGAATACCGGCCCATAAGAACAAACATCTCATTAGGCTTAGTTCACTATCTATAAAGCAGTCCTCCAGTGGACTTGGAAGGTCTAACTATAAGCACCCCAAAACTTGCCTTAAGTGGGTCCCTACTGGCAGAATTTTTAAGTTGATTGGTCGTAGGTGGTTTCCAATGAGGTTTACTGAAAACCCCGATGTTAACCATGTGATCACCACTGTAAGGGACTCTAACTACACTAACTCATATCAAAACAAGCACGATCTTCTGGTTGGTGTAGGGTCTTCTGGTTTATGTGCAGGATCTCATTCAGAGAAACAGAAAGTTTGGCAACCTAAATGCTATCTCTCTGCAGAGACAGGAAGTCAGGCGATCAGACAATGTTGAACAATGCATGATGACTCCTGGTCACTCTATTATCAGGACTCGGACTTCAGTGATGGTGATGTGTTAGAACGACTGTGCTCGTTCATTCAGTATCCTTTGTATATATATATATTTACTTATTCAGTTAAATGTAGTAATAAATTACTCATAAATCCTTGTGCTTTCACAATTTTTTGCTTTGGCAAGTCTTCTGGCATCGATAACATTTACGGTCCTAGAAATGTCATTCAATAATGGCACGGGTCTTTAAATGAAGTTCGAACAGAAGTTTAAAGCTTACCATCTTGGCCTGCTATTAGTTCTGATAGCAACCCGATCTTTCTCCTTATATTCATGCATCCCTCTATCAATCAACAACCTCTGTTTGGTTTTTACACCAAGGTCATTGATTGAGGGGGAGAGTGTTTTCTGTGTCTGACTTTTTCTGTGTCTGACTTATGCATGTTTCTTTCCTTGACATCTATTGTGTTATTATGTGGCATATCTTTGCAATTGTGGGTTTCAGGCCTGATGACTATGTTATTCTTAAATGCTTTAGTTGAGTTGTTTGCAAGTAGAGGGGCTGTTAGGTCATTTATTGTAAGATATAAGAGTTCACTTAAGTAGAGGGTATGTTGTGTCAATTTGGGAAAGATAAAAAGGGGGTATATATATTCAAAATCTTAATAGCAAGTTGGTATCTCTCTTCTCTCCAACTCGCTGCCTCCCCTTCTTTCTCTTTGATCCGCCCTTTGCATCACTCCAACAGGTTTTGATATATCTTGTGTGCTATACTTAGTACTTGGTCATATATATCGAGTGTAACACTTGAATTATCTTACTTATATTTAGGTCGCCCCTCTTCTTCGATTGGTGATTAAGCGGATTAAGCGGTGAGTATGTATTGTTATCAAATCTGTGTGGGGTTTTTATTGTTTATCCGTTATGACGTTATCCCACATTTTTCCCCCTCCTATTATCTATGCGTGTAGGCCTATTGAGTGATTTAGTGCTATCTTGGGTCTCTCGCGTTTTGATCTTGGGTTCAGATATTCAGATTACCTCATATGCTATGTTTAGGGGTAGTATCGTTTTGGTTTATAGGGGCATTGGATGACTCATATGGGTTTCGTTTCTGTTTAATTGATTGGGATCATTTAAGTGTGTTCTTGCTAGCGTGTTGATGTGTTTCTTAATAGCGAGTTGAAAAACTTCTTATTAGCGAGTTGGTATAATCTTGATAGCGGGTTGATGATTGCTCCTTTTAGCGTGTTGCCCAATGATCATGATGGCGAGTTGATCAAATGTCTGGTAGCGAGTTGATCAAATGTCTGGTAGCGAGTTGACCGACTCATATTTTAGCGAGTTGATTGAGTTACTTCATAGCGAGTTGATAGACTTACCTTATAGCGAGTTGATCAATCTTCTGGTAGCGAGTTGACTGACTCATCATTTAGCAAGTTGACTGATTCACTTCATAGCGAGTTGATTGACTTACCTTCTTGTGAGTTGTTCAATCTTCTGGTAGCGAGTTGACTTACTCATTATTATAGCGAGTTGATGAAATTCTTGTTAGAGAGTTGTCATATCTCTTAGTAGCGTGTTGACAGTCATTCCCGATAGCGAGTTGACTAACTTTCAAATTAGCGAGTTGATGGAAAACTGTTTATAGCGTGTTGATTGCTTGCGTGTTGACTAAGAGTTGAACTAATGCTCTTGTTAGCGTGTAGACAGGAATTTCAGTTAGCGTGTTGTGAGTAACCTCATATTGCATGCTGTCCATGTCCATGCGTTGCTAACTGTTGTTCTCGAATATATGTCTCATTTTTGTGTGGTTTCACATTGTATGTATGTGTAGTATCTAATGGATATGTGTTGATTATTGGCATGAATGTGTAATGTGACTCACGTGTCATTCATCGGTGATGTACTGTTATCACTTGTTATATGCACTACTTGATTGTCGCATTCTATGCTTAGCTACTCCCTACGTCATTGATTGTGTATCTCTAACTGATGAGTTGTCTAACCACTAACTATACATGTGTGCCTATCGTGGTGTGTTATGGTGATTGTGCAGATAAATGGCGGATGCTAATATACCAACTTAATTGGGGTCAGTTACACCACCACCCATACGCACAGATGATGAGATATTACCACACAATGAATGGGTTTCTACTGGGAAGAGCAATCTCTACATTGATGTAGATAAACCTCAGAATAACCCCACCTACAAGATTGTTGTGGATATTTTGAGAAACACTTCTTTCTTTAAGGCTTTCACTGTCTCATCATCTATACCATCCATCTATATCCAGCAATTTTGGAACACCATGACCCACAACAAGGATGACAACACGTACCGTTGTCAACTCGATGAACAATGGTTTGAAATCAACAAAGAAACGCTCAGGAATGCTCTCCAGATCAACCCAATCCTTCCAGACAAACCATTCTCATCTCTACCAAATCCTGAGGCTCTTCTAAAGTTCGTCAACGATCTAAGATATCCTAAGGAAGTCACCACACTATCATCTATGTCCACCAATGAAATGTATCAACCATGGAGAGTGCTGATCACACTTATCAACCTATGTCTCACTGGGAAGACATCTGGACATGAGAGGCTGCGGGCCCCTGCACTGCAGATACTGTGGGGGATTGTGAAAGGGAAAAATATAAACTTTGCCGAACGAATCTGGGAAGAATTTGCTCACTCCATTAATACCTTCTTAGAAGACAGGATGAAGCTGGAAACTCACAAAGAAAGCAAGAAATGGAAATCCAAATCTTTAATTCCAAGTATCAGATTCACCAAGCTCATTATTCTTTACCTTCAACAATCTCACAATATACACCCCAGACCGGAATCGTCAGTACATCTGGCATCCGATGAACACTGTGTGGGTAACCTCAAATTTGTTGCTAAAGGTACGGATCAGGAAATGTTTGGAATGGACATACCGGATGCTCTCATCACCAGCAATATACTTGATGCACCATACTACAAGAGTTATCTGAATAAAGTTGCTGCACATCGCAAACAATCAACCACAAAGATGTAACACCCCCAAAATACCGCAGCGGAAGACTGTGTCACTGGGGTGCTACTTCATAATACAAAGTACAAGTTATAGAAAACGAACTCTAAATGAGACGTTTTGAAAAGTTACCATTCGATTAATGAATTCAAAGTTACAAACATGAGATTCCAAAGTATGATACATAAATGTATACAAAATGTTTTGAATGGTAAATGATAAAAGCGTAAGTCTTCAGAATATGCAGCTTGACTCTAAGTTCCACGCACTAGCTATCGCCTTACTAACCTGAGATAAACATGCTAAAGTGTCAACACAATGGTTGGTGAGTTCATAGAGTTTGTCTTAAAACAGTTGAAAAGCCTTAAAGAATGTTCACACAGCAAAGGCATTGAGAATCCACTCAGTTGCAAGTCCCGCCATAAGAGACTTGCAACCTGTGTGTCCACAACCCACTGCTAAAAGATAGTTTATACAATGCACCGGATTATATTCACCCAAGGTCAAGAATAGACACAAGGGCGGGGGCCTCTTCCCAAATAGTACTACGTCATCCAAGGTCAAGTATAGACACAAGGGTAGGGGGCATCATCCCATGAGTACTACCAATACCTCTCCGATAGAATAGAGTATTATGTATGCACGTAAATACGAATCTTGTATTTAAATTAAGCAAGTATAGTGTAACAAGTATGTATAACGCAATCAAGTATAATGCAATCAAGTATATATGACATCAAGTATAATGCGATCAAGTATAATACAATCAAGTATAAAACAATCAAGTATAAATCTTTTGAGTATTTGTACAAGTAAGCAAGTAGTTGAGCATGTATCCCCCCCCCCCAAGAGTTAAAACAAGTATGAAAAGAGTAGGGGCTATGACTCACCTTAAGTCTATGTAATGAGAAATGATAGTGGTAGTCGAATCACGAAAGTCTCTAAGAGCAGCCTATAATAGAACGTTGCGACTTAGGTTTGGAGTAACGTCTAAGAATACGAAGAATTGCCCATATATGTCTTGCAAAATGTTCATGATGTAGTACTTAGTATATAGTGTAAGTCTTTGAATATAAATCGTTTATGAAACATGTATAGGTTGTATATCTCTTACTACCGTTCGGGCCGACATAATTCAGAAGTCATGGAGTAAACGTTCGAGGAGCCAGGACACTTTAATTCGTAAATCCACAACTCGTCTCAACGGCTTACTTAATGAACTCCTCACACGAGGCTCCCTACTATTGTAGTATTTGATAACATATATATAAGTTTTGATCTTTAAAAGTTATATGGTCTTTAGCCGTGGCTTTGCCGTGACCTTGGTCATTGTTACCATGGTCTTGAGACTCAACCTTGGCTTTAGCCATGGTTGTGGTCTTGGCTTTAGGTCATTAGACCTCTTGGTCTCATCTAATTATAACAATTATATAGTTACTTTGGTCTAAAAATGGGCTGTTAAGAATTTGAAGAAAATTATCATTCAGAAAGCGTTTTCAGGGCTCGAGCTTCTTTGTTCCTGAACGAAAACGTCATTCCGGACAACTTTCGTGTTTTAATTTTTTGATGAATCGGACTAGAAGAGTGACTTTCAAAATCAAAATTTGATCAGAATGCTATTTAGGCAGTTTTGCCGTTTTGGTTTCGCTAACTTCAAATGGTCATAACTTTTGACTCGTGTACTCGTTTTGGGTGATTCAAATTGCTATGTTTTCCTTGTTAAGTCCTCTTTAACAGTAAGTAGGTATCAAATATCAAAGTTATACTATTGTGGTCGTGGTTTTCCATAAAAATCACTAGTTTGCTTGTTTGCTTGTCATAAGTTAACATATGTATACCAATACTCATTTTATCCATTTTTAAACATCATGAACACAATAACAAGAACATATATAGCATGAAAAGAACACAAAGAGCATGAAAATGATATTGAGCAAGAAAGTGTATAAGGGTTTCTTACAACTTTTGGCTTTCACTTAAGAAAGGAAGTCAAATATAGAACTAGGACACTAAACCTAAGCTTGTAAACCCTTCACCATAACTCTTGTAACCCTTGCTAGCCTTGATATAACCCTTGTGAAAACTCATTAACTTCAGCCCTAGTAACCTTGTGTAGCTCCTAATTCAACCATGGAATCACCAAACAAACTTGAGAACTAGGCAGAGAATACTAAGACCTTGAACTTTGTAGTGTAACTTGTGTATTGAAGATTAAAGGATCATGTTGCTAGGTATTGATCTTGTGGCGTTTTTATTGATGAGAAAGGAAGAAGAATGAGCTTGTATTTATACTATGAATGAGGAGGTTAGGAAGGTGGCTAGGAAGGTGCTTAAACTTGGAGACAAAGTTGTAATTAAGTAAGATCTAATGGCTAAAGTCAAGATTTAACCACACATGGTGACTCCCCCCCCCCCCCCTCCTAAGTCGGTTTGTATATGGATAGGGTGACTAGATGAGTAGTCATGGTCTTTGGATGATAATATCCTAAGTATGTAGCTAGTTTCGACTCCGTAAATTGCTAACCGTAAGCTTTTAAGTCACGAAACGTAAAACCGGGTATCCTAAAAATATGAAACTTATAAATATGGTTAAGCATGTCAATATAGTCCATAATAAAATATAAAATGAGTGGTAGGTTCTATCGGGTGCGAAAACCCTGCTAAAAACTGGAAACACGGGTCTAAAACGCGCAATTCGCGTAAAACGCTGAACTGAAAAACGTAAAATTCCGAAACTTTTGGAATTGTCCTAAAATGAGAGAAAATCATATTTCTATTGTTTATAATGTTTTATGGATATATCGGGATGCTGGAAGGACGTTTAAACCTAAAAGTAAATCTCGGACACGGCTTTGTGATTTTTGCAGAAATGATCCGACGAGCGTCAAACTCTCGGATTATCGTTAAAATAGTTTAACTTACAAGAATATGAAATAAAAATTTCTGAGATGAATAGTAAAAAGTGAATAGTAAAAGTGAATAGTAAAAAGTGAATAGTGAAAAGTGAATAGTGAAATTTTCGGGAATAAAAGTTAACCTGAAATTGCGAATTGTTACAGTCTCTACCCCTTAAGGAGAACTTCGTCCCGAAGTTCAGTTGATGTTAACTACTTATGGTGTGTCTAAGGGAATTCGGGATTTCTAATATAGTGGTGTTCACTCTGATTCGTCTAAGGTTCTGGTTAAGGAGTTGTATCGGCTACAATTAAGCCCACTTATTTATAACACATTACTTACATAAAGAAGCGTCCAAATTTATGTAAGTAAGGTCTCATAAACTTATGGTTCGGTGATTTACAATTTCTTTATTTAACTGAAGAGGCGTCCCAATCCATTTAAATAAGGAGATTCTAAATCATCCTACTTAAGAATTTCCGACACAAAATCCGCCTTCTGAGGCCGATAGTAAGATAATCAAGTCATCAAATCCCTAAAGCTAAGCAATAATATTATTTAACTCAAATCTTGTGTCTCATCAAACAAGAACTGTCACAAGATCAAGTTAAATAATTAGTTATTACTGAGCTCCATGTTTTTAATGACTCGGCTAATCTCTGGGGCTCCTTATAATACTAAAGTCACATCATCTAACAGCGAACTAAACCAACAACTACCAAAAGCGTATGTGTATGTAGTGTGTGTAAGGAAAATAAAGAGGAGAGTCTTAACGTATATAGCAGTTATAGTCTAGGCACTAAATGCAACCTAGTTCTCTATAACCAAGGCTCTGATACCAATCTGTAACACCCCCAAAATACCGCAGCGGAAGACTGTGTCACTGGGGTGCTACTTCATAATACAAAGTACAAGTTATAGAAAACGAACTCTAAATGAGACGTTTTGAAAAGTTACCATTCGATTAATGAATTCAAAGTTACAAACATGAGATTCCAAAGTATGATACATAAATGTATACAAAATGTTTTGAATGGTAAATGATAAAAGCGTAAGTCTTCAGAATATGCAGCTTGACTCTAAGTTCCACGCACTAGCTATCGCCTTACTAACCTGAGATAAACATGCTAAAGTGTCAACACAATGGTTGGTGAGTTCATAGAGTTTGTCTTAAAACAGTTGAAAAGCCTTAAAGAATGTTCACACAGCAAAGGCATTGAGAATCCACTCAGTTGCAAGTCCCGCCATAAGAGACTTGCAACCTGTGTGTCCACAACCCACTGCTAAAAGATAGTTTATACAATGCACCGGATTATATTCACCCAAGGTCAAGAATAGACACAAGGGCGGGGGCCTCTTCCCAAATAGTACTACGTCATCCAAGGTCAAGTATAGACACAAGGGTAGGGGGCATCATCCCATGAGTACTACCAATACCTCTCCGATAGAATAGAGTATTATGTATGCACGTAAATACGAATCTTGTATTTAAATTAAGCAAGTATAGTGTAACAAGTATGTATAACGCAATCAAGTATAATGCAATCAAGTATATATGACATCAAGTATAATGCGATCAAGTATAAGACAATCAAGTATAAAACAATCAAGTATAAATGTTTTGAGTATTTGTACAAGTAAGCAAGTAGTTGAGCATGTACCCCCCCCCCCCCCCAAGAGTTAAAACAAGTATGAAAAGAGTAGGGGCTATGACTCACCTTAAGTCTATGTAATGAGAAATGATAGTGGTAGTCGAATCACGAAAGTCTCTAAGAGCAGCCTATAATAGAACGTTGCGACTTAGGTTTGGAGTAACGTCTAAGAATACGAAGAATTGCCCATATATGTCTTGCAAAATGTTCATGATGTAGTACTTAGTATATAGTGTAAGTCTTTGAATATAAATCGTTTATGAAACATGTATAGGTTGTATATCTCTTACTACCGTTCGGGCCGACATAATTCAGAAGTCATGGAGTAAACGTTCGAGGAGCCAGGACACTTTAATTCGTAAATCCACAACTCGTCTCAACGGCTTACTTAATGAACTCCTCACATGAGGCTCCCTACTATTGTAGTATTTGATAACATATATATAAGTTTTGATCTTTAAAAGTTATATGGTCTTTAGCCGTGGCTTTGCCGTGACCTTGGTCATTGTTACCATGGTCTTGAGACTCAACCTTGGCTTTAGCCATGGTTGTGGTCTTGGCTTTAGGTCATTAGACCTCTTGGTCTCATCTAATTATAACAATTATATAGTTACTTTGGTCTAAAAATGGGCTGTTAAGAATTTGAAGAAAATTATCACTCAGAAAGCGTTTTCAGAGCTCGAGCTTCTTTGTTCCTGAACGAAAACGTCGTTCCGGACAACTTTCGTGTTTTAATTTTTTGATGAATCGGACCAGAAGAGTGACTTTCAAAATCAAAATTTGATCAGAATGCTATTTAGGCAGTTTTGCCATTTTGGTTTCGCTAACTTCAAATGGTCATAACTTTTGACTCGTGTACTCGTTTTGGGTGATTCAAATTGCTATGTTTTCCTTGTTAAGTCCTCTTTAACAGTAAGTAGGTGTCAAATATCAAAGTTATACTATTGTGGTCGTGGTTTTCCATAAAAATCACTAGTTTGCTTGTTTGCTTGTCATAAGTTAACATATGTATACCAATACTCGTTTTATCCATTTTTAAACATCATGAACACAATAACAAGAACATATATAGCATGAAAATGATATTGAGCAAGAAAGTGTATAAGGGTTTCTTACAACTTTTGGCTTTCACTTAAGAAAGGAAGTCAAATATGGAACTAGGACACTAAACCTAAGCTTGTAAACCCTTCACCATAACTCTTGTAACCCTTGCTAGCCTTGATATAACCCTTGTGAAAACTCATTAACTTCAGCCCTAGTAACCTTGTGTAGCTCCTAATTCAACCATGGAATCACCAAACAAACTTGAGAACTAGGTAGAGAATACTAAGACCTTGAACTTTGTAGTGTAACTTGTGTATTGAAGATTAAAGGATCATGGTGCTAGGTATTGATCTTGTGGCGTTTTTATTGATGAGAAAGGAAGAAGAATGAGCTTGTATTTATACTATGAATGAGGAGGTTAGGAAGGTGGCTAGGAAGGTGCTTAAACTTGGAGACAAAGTTGTAATTAAGTAAGATCTAATGGCTAAAGTCAAGATTTAACCACACATGGTGACTCCCCCCCCCCTCCTAAGTCGGTTTGTATATGGATAGGGTGACTAGATGAGTAGTCATGGTCTTTGGATGATAATATCCTAAGTATGTAGCTAGTTTCGACTCCGTAAATTGCTAACCGTAAGTTTTTAAGTCACGAAACGTAAAACCGGGTATCCTAAAAATATGAAACTTATAAATATGGTTAAGCATGTCAATATAGTCCATAATAAAATATAAAATGAGTGGTAGGTTCTATCGGGTGCGAAAACCCTGCTAAAAACTGGAAACACGGGTCTAAAACGCGCAATTCGCGTAAAACGCTGAACTGAAAAACGTAAAATTCCGAAACTTTTGGAATTGTCCTAAAATGAGAGAAAATCATATTTCTATTGTTTATAATGTTTTATGGATATATCGGGATGCTGGAAGGATGTTTAAACCTAAAAGTAAATCTCGGACACGGCTTTGTGATTTTTGAAGAAATGATCCGACGAGCGTCAAACTCTCGGATTATCGTTAAAATAGTTTAACTTACAAGAATATGAAATAAAAATTTCTGAGATGAATAGTAAAAAGTGAATAGTAAAAGTGAATAGTGAAAAGTGAATAGTGAAATTTTCGGGAATAAAAGTTAACCTGAAATTGCGAATTGTTACAAAAGAGTTCAACGGACAAACCAGTATCTAAGAAACGCAAAGAAGTCTCTACTACTGAGGTGGCATCCAGTGGGACTAAGAAACACAAACGCACCAAAACCACAAGTAAATCCGGATCCAAGAAAACCAAGAAAGCACAAGCTTCAGCTACCAACGACAACCCACTTGAAACAATATCACCAACAGAAGCTGCTGACATACAGAAGGCTATTGAAGAAAGTCTCAAACACAGTGAGACACACCCTGGTCCCCCATTGACAGGTGTCAGCATTAAAGAGTCAGAGTCTGGGAGACTTGAGAAATTACCGGATACTATCGGGAAAGGAAAGAGTGTAGTAACTGAAGTACAAGCTACACATATGCTCCTTCACATCTCATCTCCTGCCTCTTAATCTAAAGTACCTCAGTACGAATTCAAGAAACGATCCCCCAAACCATCTAAGCCCAAGGAGGTGCACTCTGAAGACACACAGGAGCAACCTCAAAGTCATGAACTCTTTATTGAATCCAGTGATTCAGAGTCCGATTTGAATGTCTCTAAGAATGAAGAAAAAGCTCCTGTAACTGCCACCATTGATAAGTCATCTAAGGACTCTCCTCCTCGTAAATTCGTACCCACTGCTGAACCTCATCCTACTTTACAAGATGACTTTGTGGCATCTTTTTATCCTGGGGTTCAAGTGAACTTAAAGATGAAATCTGACGAACAAAAGCTACTTGTTGAACCTGACACTTCAACGGGAACTCTTTCCTCACTCAAACATTTGGATCAGGATTCCACCAATGAGAGTGAAGTTATCTCTATGGTAAATGTTCCCATTGAACAAGATGTGTCTACTGTTCCTGCAATGACTATACCGATTCCTACCACCGCATCCCCAAGAGATACTTCCGCTGCTACACCAACTACCACCATCCCTCCAAGTACTCATGTTAATCTGTCATCTCAAGTCGAAAGGGCCCTGTCTACTGCTGAAAAAGCTCATGTTGATATTCTTGACATCCGGTCTACACTTGAGAAGCACCGTGATGCAATTAAAGACCTCTAAAAGCTCAATCTTCACCAAGTCATCAACCATCAAGCGTCCAGAATCTCTAAGCTCAAAAATCTCAATATTAATACATCAGTAAGTGAAGATGTTGAAGATCAAGTGTCAGATGCTATTAAACGAGCCATGGATGCACCACTCAAAGCAAGATTCAGAAACCTGTCCACCTTTGACATGAAAGATCTACTACTTCAACGAATGTTTGAAACAGAACATTACAAAGAACATGAGGCACACCAACAGTTGTATGAGTCACTGGATCGCTCTATGATGATTGACAATGCCAATGAACTTGAGAAAGACTTGGCTGAGGAACGAAGGAGAAAGAAGCATAAGCCGAACATCCCTAAACCACCTTCAGGAGATCCTCTTAAACCTCCTCCTCCTCCACCTCTATCAGGATCTGCTGGTGCCCCGGGGTCATCTAGTGGAATTGGTTCACTCCAATCTATGCAGCCTCCTCATGCACAGCAACCATCGTCACAGGAGAGTCAGCCTGACCCTTCAACTGAATCCAGTCATCCCAAGTCTTCCCGACACACCACCTACAAAGTATGGACGACAACAGAAACGAGGCATGCATCAGCAGACACAGAGGAACCTGATACAGGACATGATACTGTATTACCCGACAATGACCTTTCGTCTGATGAGGAGGAAGATGATGACAATGATGACAATGTCCCTCACAAGTCTAAACGAGATCAATGGTGGAAATCATTCACACGCAGTGAAGGGTCTCCTAGTACTCCTGTAACCATTACTGAGGATGTCATCAACACATGGTGGAAACCAGATGATACTGAAAAGGAGTCTCATACCCCTGAACCTGAATGGATGATCACCTCCGATGATCTATCTGTCCCCGAAAACAACTGGGCTTATGCTATAGCTGATCATTATGTTCCACCTCCCACAAACTCACTACTTGCTCAGATAGGAGATATGGGTGCGTTCATTCAATGGTATTGCAAGAAACAAGGAATCTCCAGACTCACCAAAAAGGACCTGGAGGGACCCGCTTACGAGATTGTCAAAGCCTTTCATCCTGATATTGTACATCTACAGTATAATATGGAAGAATGTCACAAAATGCTTACTGATCAAGTTGAAGACGACATCCTGGATTACAATCTCGGAAAAGCACTCCCTCTTGGAGGATCTCCGGGTCATCACACTCTGCAAGCTGATTTCTTCTTCAACAAAGACCTTCAGTATCTTCGTACTGGAAAGAAAATTGCACTATCCATCACCAAGATGAAAGCTGCTCGCTAAACCAATGTCGGCCTTGAACAAATGGTACCAGATACAATGTGGTGTGATGAAGAGTGCAAATATGACATAGCTGCATCCTTTGGTATCTCTCACTGGTGGTTCAAAAAGGGTGAGTTCTACATTGCAAGACACACTGCAGATGGTGATCCCAAAGCCGCCTACTCCAAGAAAAGGATTCTAAGTGTAATTCGAGTTGAGCTCTTCCCCACATGTGGATACAATTACTTGAAAAAGATTGTTTTGAGACATTCACGCTACTGGGAACATGTCATATCTGAAGGTGACTTCAAGCATCTACACCCTAATGACTTTGAAGATCTGTACTTGCTACATCTCCAGGGTAAACTGGATCACCTTCCTGCACTTGAGAGAAAAACTCTTGTTTCTGCTATCACTCAGTGGATCCGTGGGCTTGTCGTCAGACAAAGAGTTAAAGACTTCCAGCTAGGTATTGAAAGCTATCAGACTCAACTCAATCTCACTAGACCTCTATGGGAAGCCAGAGACATGGAATACAAGAAAGATTACTCGGTCGTTGAGTCACCTAGAGCAGTGGTCTTTACTGATTGCTTCAACACTCGAATGCTTATGAGACTTGATGAAATTCACCACTTCAGTGATGGAACGCTTACACAGGTGGAAGCTGCTCTGGATGTCAGGGATAAGGAATACAGAATTGCAAAGGATAGGAAGTACACTGCCTTCTGGACTGCAGAGGTGTTCCAAAGAAACAAGCACTTTCTTCATGCTATCAGGAAACTCTTGCTTGAAAGACGTATTTTCCGTAGTTTGGAATGCTTTGTTGGTGGGAGAATTCGTGAAGGGGACTACAGGTTCATGGAACGTACCATCTAATCTGGTGTCATTATGATATGTAACAATTGTTTATGTACTTTATGGTCTGTAACTATATTATCATGTGAACTTGTATGTGGTTGTGCTCTTGATGTTATGATTTTCAACATGGTTTGTTATTACTTCAGATAGCAACCCGGTTTTTATATTGGGGGAAGTTCGTCGCCAAAAAGACGACTGTTCCTAACAAAGGCATGAATTACTTTACATTCATGCCTTTCCAATCTGATGTACGCTTAAGTGCATCATTTCTGGTAAAAGAAGAGAAGTCTTCTTTGCATCTCAAATATCTTTCCTTCAATGATTCTTCGGGAAAATATTTGATCCAAACTTGGTGGTACCATGGTTTTTGAAGATCAAACAAACTCGAAACGTGGTTTAAAATTTGCCACTCAATCGATGCTAAAAGAATTAATACTTTGAGCAAAATGCTTAATTTTAAGGGTGTCATCGATTGAGGGGGAGAACGATTTCAAAAACTATATATCATCAAAAACAAGATCTTTGTGCATAATTACAGTGGAATATGTGTAATTGTTATGTGTTAGTATATGAATTTTTCATGAGTTTTTCGCTAAACTCAAAACTATTTATAAACTCATCATCTCTAACACATAACATACTCCCTCAAGGTTTGAGCGGGAGCAAAAATGTCGTCTCAAAATCAGTCATTCTTAAAAAATGTCACATCTTTCTCCAAAAATTTTAAACTTATTTAAATCACTTGGGATCACAAATCTCAATTGGTTTGAAATTTTGATCGGGGGAGACGATGTGATTTAAATATGAAAAAATGATTAAAACGTGATGTTTTGAACCTGAAAACAAATATATGCTCTTTCCTATGTGCCAAACTCTTTCATATATCAATGCACATAGAGGGGGAGCAAAATGGTTTGTGTAAAAGGATCCTTGCATCTCATATGAGTGCATCTCAGTCTTGACTCATGAATTGACGAAACACAATTGTCCTAAATCGAAAGGACTAGTCCTGGACGGGTAATAACTTCAAGCTGGTTTAACCAGTGATGTAAGCGTGTCTCGAAGAGGACTAGTTTAAGTAGAATGTACCGTTTCGAGAAACCTTGGGTGAGTCTGATCGGGCCGGGTAGTAACTTCAAGCTAGTTTAACTAGTGATGTAAGCGTGTCTCGAATGCCCAGTCATGTTCACTCAAGGTAGATCAATTCAAAAGTGCAACTCTTCCCGACATGTGCAAATTTTCAAATCAATACTTATGAGCACATGTTAAGGGGGAGCATTTGAAAATAACAAAACTCTCAATGTGTTAACAAAATGTGTTTCTTAATCATAAACACGTTGAGAGAATATTCAATGATTTGGTGTACGGCAACATAGGATAGTCATGAAGTTATAAGGTGGCTAAGGCTAGGAAAACCGTCCTATGATCCGCCAGAGCCGGAGGGATCTACCCATGGACAATACCAAATAGATAGTATTAGAAAGTCCGTAGGTATGATTATGAAAAAAAAAAGGAGAAATGTGTGAATGGAGAAAGAAGGGGTTGAAGAATTAAAAAGAAATGAAATGAGAAAGGGTGAAAAGAAATAGCCCCCCAATTATTCAACCTTAGGGCAGATACCGGGTTCAATTCATAATCTACTGATGGTTGCTAAGGCAACTTCGGTATTGAAGACAAGACGTCATGGACCCAGTGACGCAATGCACTAAACCTTCTAGCCACTCAAGTTCTCTTAAAAGAACTTGTTTCATTCTCATGGGGAACCGGTGTAATCTATCGACATATCTCTTAGAGATAGTTGATATTGAAGCAGGAGACCTCTCCCTAATCTCCGCATAGGAAAACCAAATGCACTTATTGAGTCTAGAGCCTTGAGATACATAAAAAGATCTCATAGGAACACGTGCTGCTTCTACCCTGGTTGTTCAACATTAAGGACACCAGTGGTAAACTATGAGTCCTACGCAGATCTTAGCAATCTGCCAGAACATTTATGAGGGATCTTACTTTTGTAACTCCCAGTGATTGAATGGAAATTCCTGCCAGGGTCAACATCAAACAGCCCTGAAAGCAGGTCACTTAGGTAATTCCTTGTGGATTACGCTTAGTGGTCTCAATGGTTAATGACGGTCAACAGTCGTGGAGTGATCTCCAGCGCCTCACCCAATCGTTGATCTACTTAGGTAGGTCGTGTAAATCCTTTCAGGGTTTGCCGATTGGGAACGGTCTTGGTAAGGATTAGAAGGAGTCTTCACACTATGCTGTTGACAATCTCTAATTCCAAACCTATAGGTACCGGAAGATTTGTTGCTAACTGTCTACTTGCAGGAATTTCTGATGGTTGCGGTTGATTGCTGAAAAGATGCTGATCCATCTACACATGCTCACATTTCAACTTCACAATCTAAGAAAATCATGATCATTGATTGGGCCTCATATATGCTTCTACAACTCTGATGTAAAAGATCATGATCCTGAAAAGTGTGAGCATGTCAACACAAAGATGTTCGAATCACATGGAGACGTTACTGCTCATAGATGACCCTCTGACATTCATTTGGATGATGAAGCTGTTACAATTTCCAAAGATCATCCATCATATTGAAGGTGTCATCTAGAGTCTACCACTTAAAGCACAAAGATCTCAACAATGAAGAATCAAAAGGCTACGAGCTACAAAGATGTCGTCAAAGATCTGAATCCTATGATTCAACATTTATTTTTCGGGGTGACCTCCTTTAGAGGGAGATTGTTAGGAATACGATTATTCATATGACGACTCGGTCACCCCGAGTATAGTTTAGCATATTGTAGCTCGTAGTAATTATCATATTAGTTAGTACGTAGTGTAGTATTAGTTAGTATTTGTGGAGTCGGGTCAGGTCTTTACCCACTGTCAGCCCGCTCTACAGCCCGTTTCAAGGGGCGTTTCTATTGTAACTATATATACCCTTTCCCACCCATGGGAAAGGGTTGAACCTTCATTTGCAATCTAACATTTCACTATTTCTCTCTAAGGTTCCATCTCTTTCTCTCTCTAACTTCTCACTAGAAATCTATACCTAAATCAACCTAAACACTTAACCATCCATGTTCTCATATTAGAGTATACTACATGAATGTCTCAAGATAATTACTTTCCATATATAGACACTAATATTTTCAAGGATAGTCATGTGCGTTTCCTTGATTGATTGAGTAAACTCCATATCTACTAAGTTATGTTAATGACACAAGGAGAAGATGTGATTTAAATATGAAAAAATGATTAAAACGTGATGTTTTGAACCTGAAAACAAATATATTCTCTTTCCTATGTGCCAAACTCTTTCGTATATCAATGCACATATTGAGGGGGAGCAAAATGGTTTGTGTAAAAGGATCCTTGCATCTCATATGAGTGCATCTCAGTCTTGACTCATAAATTGACGAAACACAATTGTCCTAAATTGAAAGGACTAGTCCTGGACGGGTAATAACTTCAAGCTGGTTTAACCAGTGATGTAAGTGTGTCTCGAAGAGGACTAGTTTAAGTAGAATGTACCGTTTCGAGAAACCTTGGGTGAGTCTGATCGGGTCGGGTTGTAACTTCAAGCTAGTTTAACTAGTGATGTAAGCGTGTCTCGAATGCCCGGTCATGTTCACTCAAGGTAGATCAATTCAAAAGTGCAACTCATCCCGACATGTGCAAATTTTCAAATCAATACTTATGAGCACATGTTAAGGGGTTGCATTTGAAAATAACAAAACTCTCAATGTGTTAACAAAATGTGTTTCTTAATCATAAACACATTGAGAGAATTTTCAATGATTTGGTGTACGGCAACATAGGATAGTCATGAAGTTATAAGGTGGCTAAGGCTAGGAAAACCGTCCTATGATCCAACAGAGCCGGAGGGATCTACCCATGGACAACACCAAATAGATAGTATTAGAAAGTCCGTAGGTATGATTATGAAAAAAAAAAAGGAGAAATGTGTGAATGGAGAAAGAAGGGGTTGAAGAATTAAAAAGAAATGAAATGAGAAAGGGTGGAAAGAAATAGCCCTCCAATTATTCAACCTTAGGGCAGAAACCGGGTTCAATTCATAATCTACTAATGGTTGCTAAGGCAACTTCGGTATTGAAGACAAGACGTCATGGACCCAGTGACGCAATGCACTAAACCTTCTAGCCACTCAAGTTCTCTTAAAAGAACTTGTTTCATTCTCATGGGGAACCGGTGTAATCTATCGACATATCTCTTAGAGATAGTTGATATTGAAGTAGGAGACCTCTCCCTAATCTCCGCATAGGAAAACCAAATGCACTTATTGAGTCTAGAGCCTTGAGATACATAAAAAGATCTCATAGGAACACGTGCTGCTTCTACCCTGGTTGTTCAACATTAAGGACACCAGTGGTAAACTATAAGTCCTACGCAGATCTTAGCAATCTGCCAGAACATTTATGAGGGATCTTACTTTTGTAACTCCCAGTGATTGAATGGAAATTCCTACCAGGGTCAACATCAAACAGCCCTGAAAGCAGGTCACTTAGGTAATTCCTTGTGGATTACGCTTAGTGGTCTCAATGGTTAATGACGGTCAACAGTCGTGGAGTGATCTCCAGCGCCTCACCCAATCGTTGATCTACTTAGGTAGGTCGTGTAAATCCTTTCAGGGTTTGCCGATTGGGAACGGTCTTGGTAAGGATTAGAAGGAGTCTTCACACTATGCTGTTGACAATCTCTAATTCCAAACCTATAAGTACCGGAAGATTTGTTGCTAACTGTCTACTTGCAGGAATTTCTGACGGTTGCGGTTGATTGCTGAAAAGATGCTGATCCATCTACACATGCTCACACTTCAACTTCACAATCTAAGAAAATCATGATCATTGATTGGGCCTCATATATGCTTCTACAACTCTGATGTAAAAGATCATGATCCTGAAAAGTGTGAGCATGTCAACACAAAGATGTTCGAATCACATGGAGACGTTACTGCTCATAGATGACCCTCTGACATTCATTTGGATGATGAAGCTGTTACAATTTCCAAAGATCATCCATCATATTGAAGGTGTCATCTAGAGTCTACCACTTAAAGCACAAAGATCTCAACAATGAAGAATCAAAAGGCTACGAGCTACAAAGATGTCGTCAAAGATCTGAATCCTATGATTCAACATTTATTTTTCGGGGTGACCTCCCTTAGAGGGAGATTGTTAGGAATACGATTATTCATATGAAGACTCGGTCACCCCGAGTATAGTTTACCATATTGTAGCTCGTAGTAATTATCATATTAGTTAGTACGTAGTGTAGTATTAGTTAGTATTTGTGGAGTCGGGTCGGGTCTTTACCCACTGTCAGCCCGCTCTACAGCCCGTTTCAAGGGGCGTTTCTATTGTAACTATATATACCATTTCCCACCCATGGGAAAGGGTTGAACCTTCATTTGCAATCTAACATTTCACTATTTCTCTCTAAGGTTCCATCTCTTTCTCTCTCTAACTTCTCACTAGAAATCTATACCTAAATCAACCTAAACACTTAACCATCCATGTTCTCATATTAGAGTATACTACATGAATGTCTCAAGATAATTACTCTCCATATATAGACACTAATATTTTCAAGGATAGTCATGTACGTTTCCATGATTGATTGAGTAAACTCTATATCTACTAAGTTATGTTAATGACACAAATCATATTGTTCACATTAACAAACGCGTGCGTGTTGTTTATGTAGTACATGATGTTGTTCCATGCACAAGTGGGAGAAATCTACATTGTGTGCAAGGTACAACACATAAGAATATGATTTAATGGATTCTCTTAACTGCAAAGTAAGAGACTATAGTTCTAATATGATTAATATACATCTAATCTAAGAAACACTTGGTGTTGAAATTTAGTAAACGTGAGACGCAGGCTAAATATTAACAACAAGGTGAATTTCCATGTATGCGTGAGACCAACATGGATAATTTACTGTTTCTAAATTAGACATCTATTAGAACATGTGTCAATAACAATACTACTTCAACTTTAATATTTATGTATTATTGGAATGACATAAATGCATGAAGTAATATAATACTACTTTAATAATTATGTATTCTTAGAATGACATAAATAAATGAAGTAGTGTGTTAACTTGAAAATATTATTGAAAACAAATGATGGTGTTCATGATTACTTTAATTATACATGTTTACACTTTATTGTATAGTTATAAACATGAAGTCTTCTAAGTATTACAAGATTTATAATTAAGTAAGACGTTAGCTTGTTATGGTCTTTTAATTAAGACATATACAAGAAGTCATTGAGTTGATCAATGATTAATAACGTATAGTGGGATTATAACATGTTTATGTTTTGATGCGACATAAACATGAGTACTTGTGTTATAAAGCATGCAATTGGTTTGGAAATACTATTATACCATTAAGTTGACTTAGTTGGTAAATAGGTATGTCAATAGGAATATGGTTATCTTATACATTGTTAGATCTTCTTACAATATTAATTCTAATTGAAATACCACATATTTATGGTATGATCAGTTAGAGAAATCAAACTTGTGGAAAACTAGAAGGGGGGTTGAATAGTTTACCGCTTTTTCGATTCTTATTTAGCTTAAATAACCTTTGAGAACTTGACGTTTGGTTAAAGATATAAGCACAACTTAATATGTTTGATTCTTTGAATAGACTTTACATGTGAATAACAATTCTAACTTAACTTGTTTCATACTTTGAAAAGCTTTACTTGTAATGATCCTAACTTTGCTTGTTTAGTTCTTTGAAAAGCTTTACTTATGTTTAAAGATGTAAGAACAACATTACTTGTTTTGGTTCTTTGAAAAGCTTTATATGTGATCAATAATTCTAACTAAACAACAACATATAATAAGCAAAGGTAGAGAAAGAAACAATCAAACCACAACACGATAGTTTATCGTGGTTCGGCTACAAGGACTCTTTTTCCTTGCCCTACATCCACGCCCCGAGTTTCCAACTCGAGAGTTATAAACACTAATCAACAAGCTCCTCTCACCGGCGGAGAAAACCTTACACGTCGCTTATACTTTTACCGACACAAAGCTAGATGTCGAGTTCTTTTACAAGGGTACAACCACTCCCATTCGTCGCTTACACTTTTACCGACACAAAGCTAGATGTCGAGTTCTTTACCAAGGGTACAACCACTCCCGTTAGTTCTTTTACTAGGGTACAACAACTCCCAACACACTACGTATTTTGAGGCCTAAAATACTAACCTATAACTTCTACATACATGACACACATGAAGTATAAACTACCAAAGCTTATACATGATCAAGCTACCAGGACTTGCAACTTTAGAGTTGAAGCTTGCAACTTCTTGAATGATCTTGTGGAGTTCCTTGCTACATAAGAGAATCACACAAGTCAAGGGTTACTGAGTTAGTTGAGAGAATATGTGAGAAATAAGTCCTAAAGGGTTGGCCAAAAATCAAGTTATGGCTTGGTATTTATAGCACACCATACTGCATGCTTGGCGGATCAGGCGGAACCCTCAGATGGGTTCCGCCCGTGTACCCCCAGGGTACCGCCGGGTCTGCAGTAGGTTTATGCAATAACTCTTCAAACCAAACAAGGTCTTGTCTCATAAATCCTAGCAACCAAACAATGTCACATCACTTAAATCAAGTCAAACACAAAACTTGTAAGCCACACCAAAGCAAGTCAAACACATTTCTTACCATAAATACATATAGACAAAACTTGTCATAAATGTGATGTGACAATTCTATTTTAAGAAATAAGTATGATGTGACAAGACACTTTCTAATTTAAGAAATAAAAACAATGTTTAGTTTAAAAGGAAATGTAAACATTAGTTAAACAAGACTTAAACATTCAAAGTGATGATTTACTCTTAGCTAAAGTTCATACTTTGTCATTAACAAAACTTAGCAAAGATCGTAAAATATAAATAACGTTTTTAGGCGATATTTGTATTAACAATCTCCCCCTTTTTGTTGATGACAAAACATAAACTTTATTTAAAAGTAAGCCATAAGATTTAGTGTTAAGTCTTATAAAGTTAGTATTAAAACTTGTTTTTGCAAAGAGTTAGCGAAGCGGAAATATCAAAATTTGAACAAGTTTAATATAAATTCTCCCCCTTTTTGTCGAAACAAAAAGTAGAGAAGCGAAGCGGAATAATGGCAATGCTCCCCCTTGGTCGATACTCCCCCTAAATGGAGTGCCAAGAGAGGAGACATGGATTTTGAACCTACAAAAGAAAAGTTAGTTTCCTCACAAGATAAGTCATGAAAGTGTTTCATGTTAAAACACAACTAAGAGTTGTGAAGTGAAATAGTACAACACTCATGCTCCCCCTTGAATATTACTCCCCTAAATGGAGTATCAAGGAAGGAAAACATGGATAATGAACCTACAAAAAGAGAGGTTAGTTTCTAAAGCACAAGATTTATGTATGGTACCATAACAAGGTATAGTTCACACATCATACCTAAATGGTCAACAAAGAAAACCTTGTAGTGTAATGAAATTCATTTCATGTAAAATTTAGACTTCTTAAAAAGTCAAAGACAAGAAATTTTGGTTACACTATCCTACCTCTAGAAATAAAGAAAAAGCTACAAATAAGCTACGACCATAAAAAAGCTACAAGGAAATCATCATTTTCCTTTGTGAGAAACATTTTCCAAAAACAAGGCTAAGGTTGTTTAGGGAAGAAAATGTAGGTTGTGGTTGTAGCGGGCTTTATTTTGAAGGTTGAGAGGGTGACACGGGTTTTGGTTTGTTGGTTTAAATGGGAAACATTTTCCAAAAGAAACGGTTTTGTTTCATTTTGGAGACTCTAAACTTGAGGTGGTGTTGGTACTCTAAACTTGGTTTGTTGGTTTTAATGAGCAACATTTTCCAAAAGAAACGGTTTTGTTTCATTTTAGAGACTCTAAACTTGAGACGTTCCACAATGTGGTTTAGGATAAACCTCATTTTATTGGATAGGGTGAAACAACAATGGTTTTGGGTGATGATACTCTTGTTGTGGTGGTTGGTTGTGGTCGAAAGACTCATTTTGGTTTAGCAATGACCTTGGTTATTCATTTGTGAAAGGTGGTGGTTGTTGTTGGTCTTGGTGGAAGATCATTGAGATGCTTTTATTTTCTTATACGAAGAAAATAGAGATTCAAAGTGTTGGGAAGGTTCTTGTGGTAGTGGTAGTTATTGTTGTTGTGGTGGTTGTTGTTTGAACAAAATGGTGTAGGCTTGGTTATTTGTAAATGGTTACCATGAAGGTTTTTGTGAATTGGGTGAAACACAAATGATTGTAGGTGTGTATGACCTTGATCATTTGGAAAAATTGAGGATTTAGCATAAAGGTAGGCCAAACTCTGAAGCAATGACGGTGGATGAGGTGCATCATCCAATGACTCGTTTGGTTGAAATATTGGTTGTTGATGGGTTTCCATTTAGGCAATGGTGTCAAAGAGTGACAATGATGGAGGGCTTGATGGTTTAGGTGATAGGTTTTCAAAAGTTTCCAATAGTGGATGTGGTGATGTTGGTGGTGTATGGAAAAGTTCCATTGGTGTAAGTGTTGAAGTAGCAAGATTAAGCAAATCTTGAATAGTGATCACATTGGTATTGAAATGTGTTGAGGATGGTGTTGAGGTAGTGAGGTTAAGGAAATCTTGGATAGGTGAAGAAATGTTAAGCGAAGCATCACTTGAAGATGATGAGCTTGACTTGATGGTTTTGTTGAAGCAACAAGGTTTGACACTAATCCTAGTGGTTTTTGAGAAGGATTTTGATGGTTATGGTGTGATTTGAATTGTTGCAAAACTTTCAAATTTATAAGGTTGAAAAGGTGTTGAAATGGGTGTTTGGATTTGATGTTCTACAATTCAAAGAATGAGGTTTCAAATGATTTTCATGACCATGTCACATCATTTGATGTTAATTCAATGGAATAGGATGGAGTGAAAGATCAACATATGCACTCAATGCTTTGTGATCATGGGATGTGATTTGGTTGAAAATGTTTCAATGGTTTGAAGGATCCTTTAAAAGGGTTCCTTGGGTTAGTTATGTTTGAATTTAAATTTTTTGGAGGGAAGTGGCTTCCTAATTGTTTTAGTGAGTGAGAGTTGTTCTAATATGGTTATTGGAGTTAATGGAAGATGTTTCTCACTTAGGATAATGGTTTTGACACATTACAAGTTTTGGACTTAAGAAAAATGGAAGAATTTTCTGCAGGTGTCTGGCGGAACCCTCAGAAGACACTGGCGGAACCCATTTGAGGGTACCGCCTGGTCCGTTGGGTTATTTCTGGAATTCCTAGAAAATATACTGGCGGACCCCAATTTTGGGTTCCGCCAGACTCTAAAAAGTTGGCAGTCCGCGTTTTTGACCCGCGAGACGATTTTCAAAATTTTCGAAAACTCCTAAAATCAAAAAGATAATGCATTTCTGGTTAGGCAATGCAAAAATTAGACACGTAAACATACATATCATAGGACTTTGACCTTGAGGTCGAGGATTTCACTATACTTAGTAAGAATTGCCATAAACATGAAAATTTGACAACTAGCCAAATGTTGTCTTCCTATATCATTGTTAGTTCCTACAAGTTCCAAATAGTACCAAATAACTTACCAACACACAAATACATAACACGTAATGTTTAAATGACCAAATCTTTCAAATGACGCCTAGTGCCAAACACTCCTACACACCCGCTCTCATAGACGGTCAATCTTCTTCTTGAGCATTTCAAGAAATCTCTCGATGTTTTTGAACATCCCCTTTGTTTGCTTGAACTCCGCCGACTCATTTGGAATATCCGAAGTTTGGAAAAAGTAATATAGAGGTGGGAGCCTAGAGTTGGGCAAAGCCTAGAGTTGGAAAATGTTTACCTTGGGCTTTGTAGATTCTCCTATCACTTAGTGGGACAAAAGCGTGTGGAATAAAAAAGTAGTCTAGGTGAAGACCTATAGGAGTTGATGGAATGGGAGAGATGAACCTAAAGAGACGGGTCAAGAGCATTCCATATGGCATAGACGTTGTGCCTTGCACGGGAATGTCGGTCATTCTCTTGGTCAAGTAGTAGGCAAGGTTGAAGGGTTGCCTAACGGACAAGGAGTAGAGCATGTAGCAAAGGCAAACATTGATGTGATCCCGGTTTCCTATGGTGCTAATTTCATTGGTTCTAACAAGTTCTTCCCATTCCTTTAATTGGGGCTTGAGTTCATGGATTTCCATTCCATATGGGTTCTTGATGACCTCATTTCCGGTTCTAGTTCTTCTAGTGTTAGTGGTCCTAATGAAGAGGTGGTCACAAAGTTCATCTTTGGACACAAGAGGGGTATCATAGGGATAGATGCGGTCAAGAGTTGAGAGGAAGTGCAAGTCGGAGTAGATGCAACTACCATGGTTTGGGACACCTAGGATTTGAGCAAACTCCTCGAGGTTGAAGGAGTATTGATGACTACTAGCCCTAAAGTTAATAGACAAGCGACCATACTCATCCTTGGAGAGGGTGATGGATTCATAGAATTCTAAAATAAACCTAGAACAAATAGGCTCGTCGATTTCTAAGAGACACTCAAAGTTGATTGTGGCAAATTCCGTGTAGAGGTTTGTACCTTCTAAGAAGGATGGATCAATGGTTCTACCCTTATAGACATATTGTTTTTCTAAGGCTTTGAAGACAACGATTTGAGTTTGAGTAAGACCTTTGGTTTTGTGGTGTTTGGGTAGGTACTTGATGGTGTCCTTGTGGTCGTAGTGAGTTAGAGGAGGCATGATGATTCCTAGAAAATTAAAATTTCACATTTAAGTAAATGAATATTGTAATGTGTATGTTCTAGTGTGTGCCTATATGAAAACAATGTGGAGGTGCGGTTGACTTGACTCATTTTGATGCTTAAAAATGTTTTGTAATGCAAGTGATGTTTCAATGACATTTTTCATTTGTTTTAACAATGTGGTGAACGGTGATAAAGTATGGGTGACGACCGAGGGTGGATATGTGAAATGAGGTGGTGATTGTTTAACAATACTTAAAGCTTGTATATCTTCTTTGTGTTCTTCACTTGCTAGAAAGTGGAAGAGACGCATTTCATAATGAAATTCACTTGACTTTTGACGACATAGACAAATATGTTAATGAGAGTATAGATATGACAATTGCCCTTTGTTTCAAAGAGCGACACAAAGGTGAACATAGGTTTATGTATCATGAAAGGTGGTTTAATCTTAATAGGTTAGGTTATAGTGGGGATGACACACTTGTTTGGTTACATTGTGGAATCTTCTTGTGAAGATGACTAGGTGGAGTTATTGGTGAAGATGATATTGACTCTTGGTTTCTTTGAGGGCATGGAAATGGTGGATGAATTGATATTGATAGGACAAAGGATAACTCGATATTGAAATGGTGGATGACTCAATATTGATAGGACAAAGGATAACTCGGTTTCTCATTTCACATTGGTTGTTTGAGGTTTGAGTGATGAAAGGTTATGAGGAAGATGCTTGAAGTTTTGTTCATTTTGTGAATCTTATGGGTTTATGGTAAGTTGGAGTTGTGAGTAAAGAGGTGTTTGGTTTTGAACTTAAATAAAACATTCTGTGGCTTTGGTGGACCAGGCGGAACCAAAAAGTGGGTTCCGCCCGTATGGTCTGAGGGTGCCGTGGGATCTGCAGGGAAAACTCAAAAGGAATTGTCTTGATTTTTGTGGTTTTATCCTAATGTTCAAAACTAAGGTTTTAGGTCTTATGAGTCTTTGACTAAGCCTAGGAATTATGAATGCTTCACATTCAAGAAATTTTGTGAACGCGTTGATGGAATAGTTGACGTAGAAGACTTTCTTAGTTAAGACGTTCCTCAATGAACAATCTTACCAAGGCGATGATGAGGGATCACAATATGTCGACTAAGAACATAATGGATTGAATTGTTGCCGAAGTCGATGCTTCCAATGTTGATGAGATAAATTCCGTTGTTGACACGAGTTTGCTTGGAGCTTGTTGATTGTTGTAACACCCCCAAAATACCGCAGCGGAAGACTGTGTCACAGGGGTGCTACTTCATAATACAAAGTACAAGTTATAGAAAACGAACTCTAAATGAGACGTTTTGAAAAGTTACCATTCGATTAATGAATTCAAAGTTACAAACATGAGATTCCAAAGTATGATACATAAATGTATACAAAATGTTGAATGGTAAATGATAAAAGCGTAAGTCTTCAGAATATGCAGCTTGACTCTAAGTTCCACGCACTAGCTATCGCCTTACTAACCTGAGATAAACATGCTAAAGTGTCAACACAATGGTTGGTGAGTTCATAGAGTTTGTCTTAAAATAGTTGAAAAGCCTTAAAAGAATGTTCACACAGCAAAGGCATTGAGAATCCACTCAGTTACAAGTCCCGCCATAAGAGACTTGTAACCTGTGTGTTCACAACCCACTGCTACAATATAGTATGATAAAGACATGTATAAGTTCATCAAAACAATTAAGCAATTAGTCGTGAGTCTACACTTCATCTCCGAAGACCTCACGTTTATGATGTATCCAACATTCGCAAATGTTAAGATGTATCAATAGCCTCAATGGTCATCCAAGGTCTTAATTTGGAGCCACCGGAAGTCTCAATGGTCATCCAGCAACTTAATCTGGAGCCACTGGCAGTAACACAATCAAGTATAACGCAGTTAAGTATAACACAATCATGTATGTATGAAATCAAGTATAATGCGAATCAAGTATAATGCCAATCAATTATAACACAATCAAGTATAAATGTTTAAGAGTATTTGTACAAGTAAGCAAGTAGTTGAGCATGTATCCCCCCCAAGAGTTAAAACAAGTACGAAAAGTAGGGGCTATGACTCACCTTAAGCTTATGTAATGAGAAATGAAAGTGGTAGTCGAATCGCGAAAGTCTCTAAGAGCAGCCTATAATAGAATGTTGCGACTTAGGTTTGGAGTAACGTCTAAGAATACGAAGAATTGCCTATATATGTCTTGCATAATGTTCATGATGTAGTACTTAGTATATAGCGTAACTCGTTGAATATAAATGGTTTATGAAACATGTATAAGTTGTATATCTCTTACTACCGTTCGGGCCGACATAATTCAGAAGTCATGGAGTAAACGTTCGAGGAGCCAGGACACTTTAACTCGTAAATCCACATCTCGTCTCGACGGCTTACTCAATGAACTCCTCACATGAGGCTCCCTACTATTGTAGTATTTGATAACATATATATATATATATATATATATATATATATATATATATATATATATATATATATATATATATATATATATATATATATATATAAGCTTTTTGATCTTTAATAGTTATATGGTCTTTAGCCGTGGCTTTGCCGTGACCTTGGTCATTGTTACCATGGTCTTGAGACTCAACCTTGGCTTTAGCCATGGTTGTGGTCTTGGCTTTAGGTCATTAGACCTCTTGGTCTCATCTAATTATAATGATTATATAGTAACTTTGGTCTAAAAATGGGCTGTTAAGAATTTGAAGAAATTTATCACTCAGAAAGCGTTTTCAGGGCTCGAGCTTCTTTATTCCTGAATGAAAACGTCGTTCCGGACAACTTTCGTGTTTTAACTTTTTGATGAATCGGACCAGAAGTGGGACTTTCAAAATCATAATTTGATCAGAATGCTATTTAGGCAGATTTGCCGTTTTGGTTTCGCTAACTTCAAATGGTCATAACTTTTGACTCGTATACTCGTTTTGGGTGATTCAAATTGCTATGTTTTCCTTGTTAAGTCCTCTTTAACAATAAGTAAGTGTAAAATATCAAAGTTATACTATTGTGGTCGTGGTTTTCCATAAAAATCACTAGTTTTGCTTGTTTACTTGTCATAAGTTAACATATGTATACCAATACTTGTTTTATCCATTTTTAAACATCATGAACACAATACAAAGACCATATATAGCATGAAAGAAACATAATAAGCATGAAATGATATTGAGCAAGAAAGTGTATAAGGGTTTCTTACAACTTTTGGCTTTCACTTAAGAAAGGAAGTCAAGTATAGAACTAGGACACTAAACCTAATCTTGTAAACCCTTCACCATAACTCTTGTAACCCTTGCTAGCCTTGATCTAACCCTTGTGAAAATCATTTAACTTCAGCCCTAGTAACCTTGTGTAGCTCTTAATTCAACCATGGAATCACCAAACAAACTTAAGAACTAGGTAGAGAATACTAAGACATTGAACTTTGTAGTGTAACTTGTATATTGAAGATCAAAGGATCATGGAGCTAGGGATTGTGTTGTGGCATTTTATTTATGAAGAAATGATGGAATGAGCTCTCTATTTATAGCATGAAGAGGAGGTTAGGAAGCTTACTAGGAAACTTACAACACTTGGAGACCAAGGTTAACTTGGAGCCAAAGTTGTAATTAAGTAAAGAATCAATGGTCAAAATTTAACCACAAGTGTGAACCCCCCCCCCTAGTGGCGGTTCTAAAAGGATAAGGATGACTAGATGAGTAGTCATGGTCTTTGGATGATAATATCCTAAGTATGTAGCTAGTTTCGACTCCGTAAATTGCTAACCGTAAGTTTTTAGGCCACGAAACGTAAAACCGGGTATCCTAAAAATATGAAACTTATAAATATGCTAGAACTTATCAATATACTCTATAATAAAATATAAAATGAGTTGTAGGTTCTATCGGGTGCTAAAACCCTGCTAAAAACTGGAAACACGGGTCTAAAACGCGTAATTCGCGTAAAACGCTGAACTGAAAAACGTAAAATTCCGAAACTTTTGGAATTGTCCTAAAATGAGAGAAAATCATATTTCTATTGTTTATAATGTTTTATGGATATATCGGGATGCTGGAAGGACGTTTAAACCTAAAAGTAAATCTCGGACACGGCTTTGTGATTTTTGCAGAAATGATCCGACGAGCGTCAAACTCTCGGATTATCGTTAAAATAGTTTAACTTACGAGAATATGAAATAAAAATTTCTGAGATGAATAGTGAAAAGTGAATAGTAAAAAGTGAATAGTAAAAGTGAATAGTAAAAAGTGAATAGTAAAATTTTCGGGAATAAAAGTTAACCTGAAATTGCGAATTGTTACAATTGTGTTTCTCCATCCGATACTAATTAGAGAATCTTATGCGTTTTGGAGAATCATTGGGTAAGTAAGTATAAAAGTGCAAGTACCACTTGTGCTTTTCTTATCAACTTATTACCGACATAATTCCATTTGGCATACACTATGGTTTCTATTCCCGTTCTTTTGGGAGACCATAATCCTAATTGTGTAGTACCTTATGTTGTATCCAAATAGGCTCAACTAAAGAGTTGTTTTAGGATTTTCTTTAACACGAGCACATAGACGAAAGCTAAACATAATGTTGAATCTAAATGTTATGAGAACAAGTAGTCTTCCAAACATTTCTCTATGTTTAGTTTTTACCTACGGATTTACTAATCTCATTCTTGATAAGTCATCAATAACTTAACTATTGAGAACAAGAGAGCAACTAGGAATGTCTTTAAGTTAAAACCCCTTACTTTTGTGGCTTGCTTTTATTATCAAAAAGTCTTTCAAATATTGAGACAATACTCACTTGATTACTTTGAAATATCAATTTTGTTTCACTAGTTGTTTTATTCTAAATTCCAAAAATTTGTTTTTGTTGAATTTGTTTAGACACAACTATGACCTATAAATCAAGTTTTATGACTTATGTCAATTTTACTTGATTCAAAGTTTGACTCAAGGTGAGAAGATGTTATTTTGTACTTTTACTCCATGCTTGTCTTGCCATCATTTGGACTTTCGACTAAGTCATCATCTACCAAAGATGATATCTTAGAAGGAGGAGATTACTCGTTAAATGTCATATTCAACGACTCCTCGACTCTTTAGGTTTACTTACTTAAGACACTATGAACTCTATTTATTTTTAAAAAATCCAAGAGGTACAACATCATTAGACTATGTGTCACATTTGATGTGTAAATCCTAGATGTTGAAAACTTATTTTCTTTCACGCATCCTAATATATGCTAATGTGATTTATTTTACCTTGTGTGTTTTATGTGAGATTATCATAAAGGAGTGATTGAAGAAAGACACAATTAAAGACTCAAAGTATGGTGTTTGAGAAAATTGTTTAACAAAGGTTTGTTTTGCAAGCATCACAAAAGTGTTAGACATTTTAACACTTAGGAAATTCTTAGTTAGCTCACTTGTAAGCAAGAGTTGAGTGAGACATACTCAAGAGTTTTTCGTGTTTATCTCTTGATGGTTAAATAACCAAAACACCTTATATCTCCTACTAGTACTAAAGACTAAATTCCTTGTTGCATAGAATCTACTCTTAGTTATTTACAAATAGCAGGTAGACACTCTAGAGTATTGCAAATAACACATATTTGAGCACATAATGCTAGAGACAAGATATAACCAAAGTCAAGTTTAAGTAATGCGTACCTTTTAACTTGCATAGAGATGCTATCAAGCGGATAAGCATTAAGCGTAAAAAACTTGGTTTGACGACATGCTTTGAAACTCAATAACTCATGTATCCAAGAAGGTTAGACAATCATATAAAAGCATAGAGTATGATAATCTTAATTCTTTTATCATGAGTTTCTATTAGAGATAGAATTATCTCTAAATCTCTCTTCTAGGTTAGACAAATTTTACTTGCCTTGTTTTATTAGTTAATGGTGCTTTTGAGTTAAATCCTAATCCAGTTTTATTTTTAAACAACCTTTGACTCCTCAACAATCTTTCAAGAGATTTTGAGCTTTCATCAAATTAAACTAATAATTTTTCCTTTCTCATTTTGCATTTTAATCTCATGTTTGTAATCTAGACATAATTTACATTCTAGATTAATTTCAACATTACTCTTAATTTTAAACATTTTATCTTCTAATAAGATTTCCTTTTCAAAGTTATTCTTAAGAGATTTTGAAAACTCATTCTTGAAGATAGCTTTTAGGTCCATGTTGCACAAATGTTTAGACTCATTTTCTAGTTTAGAAAACTCTATGATAAATTAATCAAAGCAAAATAGTTTGGTTTCAAAGTGTACCTTGCTTGATGTTTTATCTAGTATAGAATCACAAACCGGATGATTGACTTCATCTTCATCCGAGTTATTCCATGAATCGCAAGCAAGACAACTACGAGCTTGACACGAGTAATCACCTTTACTTACACCTTGCTTGTTGTATCAATAAGTTAACAATAAACTACCGGATCATTGTCTTCGTCAACTTCCATTACATTCCAAGATACGCAAGCAGGTTCAACAAAACACACGTACTCATCTTCACTTGTACCTTCATTTAAAACATTTAAACTAGTAGCACATGTATTAACTTCTACTAAGTGTCTATCAATTAGTTTTTCTAAAACTTCTAATTCATATGTAAGATTAAATTGATCATCTTTGACTTGACATATTCCTTGATGAAAGTTTACCATATTTTTCAAACATCATTAGCCTTTTGACAAAAATACATTCTTTCATATTTGGTACTAAAGCTTTGTAAAGCATTGTTTTAGCTTTAGTATTTTTATCAAGTTTAAGATAGTTATCTTGGTTTTCAAAAACTTGTTTTCTTTGGTTTGAAATTACCAAAACAAATAATATGCCAAAGATCTTGATCAATTGATTTTACATAGTTTTCAAAATTACTTTTCCATTCAAGTAAGTTTTCTTTTTCAAATAGTGGTTGGTTTTGAATAGGTTGCCCTTCTTTGAGATTTTCAAAATCCATGGATCGATCCAAGTTTTAAAATACATTCTATTTTAAAGATCTTGAGTAACGTAGCTCTTGATACCAATTGTGGAAAACTAGAAGGGGGGTTGAATAGTTTACCGCTTTTTCGATTCTTATTTAGCTTAAATAACCTTTGAGAACTTGACGTTTGGTTAAAGATATAAGCACAACTTAATATGTTTGATTCTTTGAATAGACTTTACATGTGAATAACAATTCCAACTTAACTTGTTTCATACTTTGAAAAGCTTTACTTGTAATGATCCTAACTTTGCTTGTTTAGTTCTTTGAAAAGCTTTACTTATGTTTAAAGATGTAAGAACAACATTACTTGTTTTGGTTCTTTGAAAAGCTTTATATGTGATCAATAATTCTAACTAAACAACAACATATAACAAGCAAAGGTAGAGAAAGAAACAATCAAACCACAACACGATAGTTTATCGTGGTTCGGCTACAAGGACTCTTTTTCCTTGCCCTACATCCACGCCCCGAGTTTCCAACTTGAGAGTTATAAACACTAATCAACAAGCTCCTTTCACCGGCGGAGAAAACCTTACACGTCGCTTATACTTTTACCGACACAAAGCTAGATGTCGAGTTCTTTTACAAGGGTACAACCACTCCCATTCGTCGCTTACACTTTTACCGACACAAAGCTAGATGTCGAGTTCTTTACCAAGGGTACAACCACTCCCGTTAGTTCTTTTACTATGGTACAACAACTCCCAACACACTACGTATTTTGAGGCCTAAAATACTAACCTATAACTTCTACATACATGACACACATGAAGTATAAACTACCAAAGCTTATACATGATCAAGCTACCAAGACTTGCAACTTTAGAGTTGAAGCTTGCAACTTCTTGAATGATCTTGTGGAGTTCCTTGCTACATAAGAGAATCACACAAGTCAAGGGTTACTGAGTTAGTTGAGAGAATATGTGAGAAATAAGTCCTAAAGGGTTGGCCAAAAATCAAGTTATGGCTTGGTATTTATAGCACACCATACTGCATGCTTGGCGGATCAGGCGGAACCCTCAGATGGGTTCCGCCCGTGTACCCCCAGGGTACCGCCGGGTCTGCAGTAGGTTTATGCAATAACTCTTCAAACCAAACAAGGTCTTGTCTCATAAATCCTAGCAACCAAACAATGTCACATCACTTAAATCAAGTCAAACACAAAACTTGTAAGCCACATCAAAGCAAGTCAAACACATTTCTTACCACAAATACATATAGACAAAACTTGCCATAAATGTGATGTGACAATTCTATTTTAAGAAATAAGTGTGATGTGACAAGACACTTTCTAATTTAAGAAATAAAAACAATGTTTAGTTTAAAAGGAAATGTAAACATTAGTTAAACAAGACTTAAACATTCAAAGTGATGATTTACTCTTAGCTAAAGTTCATACTTTGTCATTAACAAAACTTAGCAAAGATCGTAAAATATAAATAACGTTTTTAGGCGATATTTGTATTAACAAAACTCTTGTAAGATTTTTTGATTGAAGATAACTATGACTTCTTTTCTTCCTAAAGTTATCAAGGTTAGAAAATTGAGTATGGATTGAATATACTTAATTAGACTCCTAGAAGATTAATAAGACATTATGAAATGTGATGAATCACATTAAGTCTTAAAATTGAAGTTCTAAATTTATTAAGCTACTTATGTGAAGGTTATTAACAAAGCATGTCAGGAACTATCAATGTGTATTTGTAATGTACTAAAAGAGAAAATTGGATTGTTGCTCTAATTGCCAAGTATTTATAGATAGTCTATCTATTAATAAAGGCAAGTGGGAGTTTTATCTTAAAAAGATAAAATTACAAGATACATAATCTTCTAAAACCACACTAGTTAAAATCATGATGAGGTTAACATGTAAATGATAAACCTCAAGACGATGGAATTCTCATTCATAGATCCACTTGGATATCTTAGATATTTGATTAATATGCTGAAGATTATATGATGTAGTATTACCAAGAATAATGAATTGGGTAAATTACTCATATTATGAATGTTGTAGATGCTGTTCATAAAGATATTAAAATTTAAAATTCGGTTTATCTTAATTCTTAATGGTTAGAGAATGAAGATGAGTTTATTCAAAGATAATGTAACCCTAGTAGTTTAAATCTTTGAGTAGAAATCATATGAACAAAATTGTACACATATCTCAATGCATGTCTTATGACAAGATTATTAATCATATTTAAGCAATTAACTATGATTGAATACTCTTTCCTAAGCACATTAAAAATACAAAGATGGTAATTGTCATATTTATATGAATATGAAATTTGACAATGAATATCAAAAACTCTTTCTTGAAAGATTACTTGAGCGAGGACGATAAGTAATCAAAAGGAGTTTATGAATTCAAATAAATCTTTGGAAGTGTACAAAGTGCAATAATCCATGACTGGATAAATGCATGCATCTAGGAGATTAATCTTATGTTTAATTATTATATCCATATTTATTGATTTATAATTGAAATAAGATAATTTCTAAGTATTCCTAAAAGCTAGTGGGAGTATTATGTTTGATTTACTAAATCATGTATGCTGTAGAGAAACATTCCACATAAGTAAAAGGTTAGACTTAGTTTGGAATGAAACTTTACTTTAAAAGGTTTAGAAAATAAAACATATGACCTTGGAACTATAGTTTATTATTTAATAAACATGTGCAGTAAATAAATCTAAATAAATATGATATATCATTTTGAAAGACTAAATGGATATACATATTTCTAAAGATAGAACATGAATAAAATCTAAGTTTGACTGAAGGTTTTTCATGTGCATCATATTATTGTTACATCCTGCTTAAATGCTTAATGATTTAACAATATTTGATATCTTGTGTAATGAATATTCTAAAGAAATATGTTTGAACTTAGAATATTGATCCTCAAACCTGGAATAGCTCCTAAAAATTACACAATGGATATTAAGTTTACGGAATTTTAAAGAGCATATTGTGTTTTATATACAATGATGCTGGTTTAAATTGAGACGACACTCAATAACTAGTCATGGAAGGATTTCATCCTTATTAATAGCCATGTGAACTAGTTGTGCTCAATTAAGAGCATAGTTGCATTATACATTAAAGAAATAGAATACTTTAAACTTTAAAATGTTTGAAAGTTTGATTATCATAAGTTAGTGATTGAGGATGTCACACCATTTATGAAATAATATGTGACTATATCAAGATAGATGGATGTACACATACAAGAATTTCAATAATTGAATTCTTGAAATAAGTATTCTCAAAATTCTGATAGATCAAAGTTAGTTGATTTATGCCTTGTCAACAAGTATGATTGACAAGACTTGGGGCATAATTTATTAACTAGAATTATCCTGCATTGATTTATTTGGTATTTGGATAAAGGACATAAAGCAATTATTATTTATAATGAATTAAAGTACTTAGTACGTTTCTTTTCATTAATAATAAATTGTGTCTTATATTTACATGTTTAAATTTGTGAATAACTTAAGTTATTCTAAATTGTCCATTGTCGATTAATGATATGGGAATATCATTAAACTAAGACAAATTTGAGTATTGGTTAGAATATACTTGAAAGTATATTGATGCGTTGACATACTAATTTCACATGATATTCAATGAATTGAATTTAGGACTTATCCCAACTACATGATTTTACTTTATGGATCTTGTCAGTAAGTAAATCATGAATTTATTATCCTTAGACTTGAGATACCAGATAAGTGTCATGGATGTAGTGCATTTTTGTGAAGCAATCTACCGCTCACCGTAAAAGGGAGTTATAAGGGTTGTTTTCAGAAGTGTTGCAAAGTCCATGGGTTATTCTTGTAGTCAAGAAAGAATTTGTTCCTTCAAATTTGTTTTGAAGTTTAATACTGCTGGGCCCCTCGTAGGGTTGACGAGATGTATGCGTGCGCATGCCCAAAGTCTATCTGGAATACGTTCAGATGTTTTGGTAATCTTGCTCAATCATAAACAACGAGAAACAGAATTGTTAATTAAAGAATGACTAAGATCCATATCTTTATTAACGTGGTATTAGAAACAAAAGGATGATAATTACAATGATGAATCATTAAAGGTTTTGCAGGAAACCTTCCTCGAGTTGAACTAGGGGCATTGGAGTGTTGCAAGACGCCAACCAATGTCATTTTACTATTAATAGATATCCAAGTGGGAGCTGTTGGAATATTGGATAAATATTAATAAGTTAAATGTCTAGTATCGAACCCGAGACCTCGGGATTGCACACATTAAAAATGAGAATTAAAGTATAATAATTGATATATATTAAATGTTATATATATAATTAATTAAACACTTAATATTGTCTAACGGTCGTTAGTACTTAACGGAATTGACTAACGAGCAAAGAAAAGGGACTTAAATGTAATTAGATGGTAAGAAAGATCCGGAAGACCCCTTGGGGTTCTATGGCCGGTCGATCCACAAGGGAAGGGGATTCCCTTGCCCTAACTTGTCCTCCGAGATTGATATTCACTATATATACAAAACCAAGGGTCATTGTTTTGTACCTTTTGTGCACACAAACAAACCTAAAGTTTTCTCTTCTCTTTTCTTTGTCAAAACCGATCGAACAAACATCCCTAGGGATTTTGGTCGATTCTTGTTTACATAATACAAGTGTTTTCTAGATCTTGCAATCTCTTTAATTCGCTATTAATTTGTGTGTACAAGAACGAGGTAACAACACACTATTGTTGTTATCAAGGGATCGATTAACAAAACGGTAAGGGGTTAATCATTGATCCATATAAACCCTAATTAGGGTTCATCGCATGTTCAAGATTAATTATTGATTCTTGTTTTGCTAGAATCACTAAAGGTACGTTCCTATTTAATTTATGTTAATCTCTTATATGTTATAGAAGTTCCTTCGCTTCCGCATATGTGTTTACCTATTTATATGATTGTCATGATACTTATATTATAACAGGAATAACCAACACGGATGGAGGTGTCACCCTCAATAGATCTATTCACTCACTCTCGCTTACACATAATTAACGGTTCATGATAATGAATAGGGGACCTTAACCAGGCAATGCGGTAACTTAAGCAATGTACATGAATTTGATACTTAGGCCCGTATGGAAAAATGGTGCAATGTATTCTCCCCCGTGGGATTTGAAAACAATAAAAGAATGTAGACGGGGCTATGTAAACTCACCTGATATGATGGTTCAATGATGGTGAACTGATCAGGACAACAAGGCGCGAACACTAGCCGCAACCTAATATGAATGATAGGTTCTAATGTAAGCAATGAAATGATGCTAAACATGCAAATACGTATGTTATCGATACCACTCGTAAAATTTGAAAATAATGTTTATCGTCAAAAAATATATTTTGACGTCTCGTTAAGTTAATAAACATTTTTCATATAAATATGTTGAAACGGTACTCCACGATCCTTGTTTGGTGTTCTATCGGCAACTATAATGTTTTCATCGCAAAAATAACATTTTCATTACTTGAAAAATATGCCCAAAATGGCCTCGCAAAACTAGTCGCGAAATATTGTACGTTAAGTGTTAAAGCATAAGCTTGGCGTTTTTGAAAACCTTGCAACAATGTCTAGAAGTCGTGTCATTTAACTTTTGTCCGTACGGGTCTCGATCAATGAGAAAAATGGCTCTCAACATGACGTATTACAAAAACTGTTTTTCTATACTTAGAAATATTTTGCTACTAGCCTAAGGCCCGGCCGTTGGCCGGCTAGTTTAAAGTTTTATTATTAAACATAAAAATATAGTATAAACATGATGTAAAAATTTAATACGCTAAACTGTATAAATGCTGAAAGATAAATAATGTAACATAAATAACCTAGAATGTATTGTTTAAAAGATAAAAAGATAAAATAAAAAAATGGAAAAATTAAAGGCGATGAAGGACTTCTTTGTACACGACGTTAGTTGTGTGATTGCAATGGTTGTCATTTTTGTCACAACATAAGATTTTAAATCCCTTCTTGCTCTTTACCCTTGATACGGCTACATATAATTGTCCGTGTGAAAAAACTGGTCACTCACCTTAGATAATGTATGCCCTTGTGAAAAAGAATAAAAGAACACGATGATAAACCAAATTTAAAACAAAAACAGCCTGCAACAAATACTTTTTAGACGTGTTTATCAATATTGTACAAACACGTTCCCGGAGCGCCGGTCTTAAGAGGCAGGCTTGCCACACTTTTAATGCCGGTAAATGACCAAATAACTTTATAAAACCCCTATATAGTTCATATGCCCAAGCTTATAAGCTTATCCAAACACCATGGTGAGCTTGTTTTTGCTAATCAAGCTAATAAGCACTATAAATAAACTAAAACAAATGCCTATTAGTCTTGAGCCTTGACTATTCGGGTAAAAACGTTTGTATTTTACAATATTGCAGTAGGTACGCACATAAGCATTTGTTAATACATAAATATTTAATACATATTGAGGTTTACACTTTACTGCATTAGATCCTTAGTCAATGATTTCTATACAATTTGACTGGTACTTACTAACTACATAAATGTGCAAAACTTACAGTTTATGCAAACCTTTTTGCCCGTTTATTTTAAGCAACTTTCGTAGTCGAATCCTAGTTCCAGAAAGTGTCAAAGACAGAATGTCTCAAAGCTCTGCCTACAGCAATTGATTTATTATTGTACACTAATAGAATGCATCTCCAATTTTATCGTGCAATTGTGACATGCAAACCTCTACATTGCCTTGCTTGCAAAAGGAATGTCACATCAGTGGCTGCACTTAATCCAGAGTCTTTCAGCTTCCTGTTATTTAGTAGCTGCATAACCATTGGTCAACGTCTGCCATATAAAACTGTTAATCTCACAAAATATAGACAACAAAATGTTCAAAACTAACCTAAAAGTCCAAGCTCCCCTTGAAGTTATCTTAATCGCAATATCACTGGTCCAAAATCTTTGCAGGTTAGGTTGGTCCCTCTTTTGTTGTAAAGAAAAAGTTTCACCAACCACAAGAACATACATGCTTGTCACATAAAAGAACAAACAACCTGAAAAAGCATCCATTGCAGGAAGGATAGTCCTATGCAGGTATCGGTACCTAAAAAAAACCATATATCCACTCAGTGCCACAATTTTAACAACTTATTTAGCTAAAAAACCAAATTTTGATACTCTTCTAAGTTCAAGTGTCTTCACAAATCACAACAAATACTAAGCTACTAAATATCGCACTTTAACGGCTATCTTACTATATTTTTCCCAATATAGCCACCAGGATAAAACATACCCGAATCGACCCATTTGTAATAAAATTTACTACAAGAATTTGAAACATAGAAAATTAGGCTAATTCACTAGGCCAAAAACGACCTATGGTCACACATGCTCGATTTGGAACAGCCACACATTCAAATATTTGTGTGGCTGAAGGTAGGAAAATTGACAGCATTTACGAATTAGTCACACATGAGCATTTCGAATGTGTGACCATAAGACCTCTATTGCCACACAATCGACCCTTATGTGACTAAACGTAACTGGTGATTTTGTTCCAGATCATTTAGTCACATATGCATTTGGAACGTGTGACAAATACAAGTTACCTTGATGCCATATATGGTCACACTAAACTTATAGTCACATTTGCTTCTAATAGTATGACCAAATGCCATATACGGTCACACAAAACAGTTTGTCACACATTATTTAAGTGTAGCCAAAATCCAGTACAAATAGTCACACTAAACAGTTTGTCACACATTATTTAAGTGTAGCAAAAACATGCTTTGTGTGACTAAATGTTACCAAAGGCCACACAAAAACCAAATTCATGTGGCAAGTGGATGATCAATAGTCACACAAAATACACATTCCTTCACTTTAAACAGCATATGGTCACACTTATTAACACTTTTGGTCACTTGATGGTTAGTTGTATGTGACTAAATTCACTCCCAAGAACATGCTTTGTGTGACTAAATGTTAGTAAAGGCCACACAAAAACAAAATTTATGTGGCAATTAGATGATCTATAGTCACACAAACCATACATTCCTTCACTTTCAACACCATATGGTCACACTTATTAACACTTTTGGTCACTTGATGGTTAGTTGTATGTGACTAAATTCACTCCCAAAAACATGCTTTGTGTGACTAAATGTTACCAAAGGCCACACAAAAACCAAATTCATGTGGCAAGTGGATGATCAATAGTCACAGAAAATACACATTCCTTCACTTTAAATAGCATATGGTCACACTTATTAACACTTTTGGTCACTTGATGGTTAGTTGTATGTGACTAAATTCACTCCCAAGAACATGCTTTGTGTGACTAAATGTTAGTAAAGGCCACACAAAAACCAATTTTATGTGGCAATTGGATGATCTATAGTCACACAAACAATACATTCCTTCACTTTCAACACCATATGGTCACACTTATTAACACTTTTGGTCACTTGATGGTTAGTTGTATGTGACTAAATACACTCCCAAAAACATGCTTTGTGTGACTAAATGTTAGTAAAGGCCACACAAAAACCAAATTTATGTGGCAATTGGATGATCTATAGTCACACAGAATACACATTCATTAACTTTAAACATCATATGGTTACACTTATTAACACTTTTGGTCACTTTATGGCTAGTTATATGAGAGTAAATACACTCCCAAAACCATGGTTTGTGTGACTAAATGTTAGTAAAGGCCACACAAAAACCAAATTCATGTGGCAATTGGATGATCTATAGTCACACAAACCATACATTCCTTCACTTTAAACAACATATGGTCACACTTATTAACACTTTTGGTCACTTGATGGTTAGTTGTATGTGACTAAATACACTCCCAAAAACATGCTTTGTGTGACTAAATGTTAGTAAAGGCCACACAAAAACCAAATTTATGTGGCAATTGGATGATCTATAGTCACACAGAATACACATTCATTAACTTTAAACATCATATTGTTACACTTATTAACACTTTTGGTCACTTTATGGCTAGTTATATGAGAGTAAATACACTCCCAAAACCATGGTTTGTGTGACTAAATGTTACCAAAGGCCACACAAAAACCTAATTCATGTGGCAATTGGATGATCAATAGTCATAAAAAATACACATTCCTTGACTTTAAACAACATATATGGTCACAGTTACTAACAATTTTGGTCACTTTATGGTTAGTTGTGTGTGACTAAATACCCAAAAGAAGCATGCTTTAATTTGTGTGAATAAATGTTACAAAACGGCACACAAATATCAATTTCATGTTGCAATTCGATGAACAATAGTCACACAAAATAAGCATAAATAACAGCTCAAACATTTTTTTTTTTTTTTGCTTAATTAAGGTAAATTTATTAAGAAAGTGAGCCATAAAGGCAATGTTACATGAAACAACAACCAAACAAAACTATACAGCCATAACATAACACAAACACCTAAATACATTGGACAATTCCCAAGATCTTATTACATAACATGGTTCACTTGGATTTTCGTATAACAACACCTCCACAGTCGGTTCGATAGTAGTCAGTTCGTGATTCGTGACCCAAGTCACGTCGATCCACACGTGGCAATATGTTATCATTGTGCTGGTGAATGACGGTACTAAATTCCTCATCGACTTCATCATACTTATCTTTGTAATTCTTGGGAGGTGTCTTATACACAATAGATAATTTTTTATCTAACTGGTCTTGCACATAAAACACTTGTCGTGCTTGTGAGGCTAATATGAACGGATCAGCTTTGTGGCCTAAATTATTCAGGTCAACCAATGTATACCCAAGAATAGTATCGCGTTTCACACCACCTTTGCGATTAACCCAATCACATTTGAAAAGAGGAATTTGCCTGTAACGGTAATCTAGCTCCCATATCTCTTGCAAAACCCCATAATAAAACGCTTGCCTTGTGGTTGCAACTTCTTTAGATATGTGCAAATCTAATGCCTCAACACTAACCCCACTGTTCTGGTAAACTTTGCCTTCATGAGATTTCGTACGAAAGGTATACCCATTGATGATATATGCATCGTATTTCACTACGCTGGCGCGTAGTCCATATGATATCCACCTTACAGTTTCTGATACACTTTCTTTGTCAATGTTCAACTCTCTCTCAACCTGAATTTCATTACAAGTTGGAAGGATTTAGTATGGCATCCTAATTGCATTCCCAAACACACATTCATTCTATGTCTGGCAGTGAAAACTAAACTATGTATATGGCAGTGAAAAAAAAATTCAATTATAAATAGCATAAGATTAATTACCTCTTTGCGTAACCACTTAGCAAAAGATTTAGTGTGTTCATTCTCCAGAAATGCCATATACCCGGGTTTTGTGTTTTCAAAACCTTCTTGTGTCGCCTGAAACAATGTGTTTGATTATTATATTTGATAGATCATTTTAAGTAAGGAAATAGACATGTGTTATTAAAACTTACTCGATATACGGTACAATTTCATCTGTATTCTGTATTATATACAAATGTGCTTTCTGAAAGAGTTCCGCAGAAACTTCACTTGATTTGCCGGCCGACCATGGCTTTCCGTTCTCATTTTCATCAGTTTCATGTTTATCATGTGGGAGACCAATAGTTTCCATGGATTTATGATATTCGCTAAAAAACTCTATTGTTTCTTTCGCAATAGTCTCCTCAGCAATGCATCCTTCTAGTCTATTCCTGTTTCGCACATGTCCTTTAATAACCTTCATACATCTTTCGAATGGATACATCCACCGAAAGCATATGGGACCACATAATTTGACCTCCCTAGTAAGGTGCACAGTCAAGTGTATCATAATATCAAAAAAAGATGGAGGAAAGAACTTCTCGAGTAGGCAGAGTGTCACAACCAGTTCTGCTTGCATATTATCTAGTTGTTGTGATATTATTTCTTTGCTACATATCGATTTAAAGAAAAAGCAAAACCTGATAATAGCATATCGTGTGGGTGGGTGCATGATTGAACGTATTGCAACGGGCAGAAACTCTTGCATTAACATGTGATAGTCATGCGATTTTAGGCCAATGAGCTTCCTATCCTTTAGGCTGACCAAACTAGAGAAATTTGAACAATAGCCTTGAGGTACCCTGTAACACCCCCAAAATACCTGAATGGCAGCGGAATGGAATACCTGGGGGTGACTGTCATAGCACCATTATTACAGTTATATTGAACGACCTAAAGTGTCGTTTAGAAAATACAGCGTTTGATCATTAAAACATTCAGAGTTTACAAAGCTTAGGTCCCAAAAGAGTTTGCCATTTTAGTTAAAATAGGTTCAACAAGATCAAACGTTTCATAAGTGCAGAAATTATAGTGAGACGCGTCGACTCCGCGACTCCATTGAGGTCCAAATGTATGCACATGAGCTACCTTAATAACCTGAGAAATACATTGCGAAAAACGGTCAACATAAAGTTGGTGAATAATCATAGGTTTATAAGTAAATCTAGTGTACAAATTGCCATAAGTAATGCCAAGAAATAGGATGTCCGGAAAGTATATACATTGGCTCTTAAGCTCATGACCCCGAAGCTAGACGATACTTGGCCCCAATGAGTGTTTACCAGACACTCTAATAATAAAGACATGAAATGCATTCGTTCCATTTGGAGCAACCCAAACACGAATGGAGGCGTCACCCTCGATAGATCTATCCACTCACTCCCGCTTAGTACCAGAAATTAACGGTCCATGATAATAAAAGGGGACTTATCAAGACGTGGTAAATAAGACAACTTAAGCAATGTATGAATTTTATACTTAGGCATGTACACAAAAATAAGTAATGCAATGTATTCTCCCCCGTGGGATTTGAAATCAAAATATAGAATTAAAACGGGGCTATGAGAACTCACCTCGAAGTAATGGTACAAAGATGGTGCAATGAGGTGAAAGTGGTCGGGACAATGAGGCGCGAGTACTAGCCGCAACCTAAATGAATAACCATGATCTAACTTAGATCAAGCCGTAATGAAATGAATGCACATGCACATGATACTCATACCACTCGTAATTTGAAAATACTAGTTATCGTCGTAGTAAAATAGATTCCATACTTAGGAAAATAAGTCCTTATATAGGAGTATATAACTTGTCGTACTATCTCGTTAAAAAGTGTTAGCGTTAAATTCCTTGTATTGAAAACCTTGAAATATGTCGTTAAGTCGTATAAGTATTCTCTCGGGTCATACGTATTCATTTGATAAGAAAATAGTCCTTAGTAATATTTACTAGAAAATATACCGTTTAGCGCGTACGCTATTATTTTTATTTGTGTCCGTATATATATATATATATATATATATATATATATATATATATATATATATATATATATATATATATATATATATATATATATATAGTTTGACGATGTTAGAATGGGTATAACTTTGTCGTTTTAAGCTCGTTTTCCTTGTTCTTTATGTCCACGGATTCGTCTTTGTGTATACTAGTATATTTTAGACAACTCGGCTCTTTTAGGTTACGTTTAAGGCCTCAAAATACCCATCGTATTCTGCCCAACAGCAAGCAGTTTTCTGGAAAAGTAGTTTTCGTCGTTAAGTTTGCAAAAATCATAACTCCTTCGTTATAAACTCGTTTTAATCCGTTCTTTCGCCTAAAGTTTCGTTTTTGAATGTATTTTCTAAATCTTTGGTCAAAACTTAGTCATCATCCACTGATTTTCCCACGAATTTAAAATAGGGACAGTAGGTATTTCAAAAGTTTCAAAAATCATTTCCAAGTCTCTAAACTAGTTCCATCCTCCACCAATCCACTTTCAAACACCACAAAGCTAATCTAATCCTACCATACACCTTCTTAGGGTGTCATGGGTCCTTAAACATCATCAAACCACTAGGTCTAACAAGGGTTTCTTATGTGTCCATTTCTAGGGCTTTAAAGTTAATATATACAAAAATGGAGTGGTACAAGATGATGCATGTATAAGATCTTGTAAGAAAATTATATAAACATAATAATAACTTGTAAAAATCATAAAAATGAGTTTGTTTACTTACTTGATGGTTTAGAGAGTTTAGATGATGAAAAGCTTACTAATCCTTGAGTTTTTATTTCAAAATTCTAACAAGGATGATTATACTAACTAGTTTATGATATGATCTTGTAAAATTTACCCTCCTTGCTCCTTGATTATCCCAAATCGAACCAAACACAAGAGAAATGAAGAGAAAAGTTGCTAGTTGTAAGTAAAAAGTGATTTTGTGTGAAAATGAGTAAGAAAAGTTTAATTTATACAAAGGGGACAATTGTTTGGTGTGCATTAAATATGTTTGGTGAGTTTTTAAAGCTTGAAGACCTTTTAGGGGGGAGTTGGCCGGTTTTGGGGAGGGAAAGGGGGGATAGTGTTGGGTGATTAGTTAGTAAAAATTAGTATTAGTAGTTAAGTATAGTTAGGTTAGGTTTAGGTTTAAGGTTTAATCGGGTACCGGGTTTGTGAAAAATAAGTTTTGTTGAAGTTATTCAGGACGTAATAAAGTTATAAAAGTTGTAAAAATAAGTCGGGTACAAGTACGGAGAGTTAGGGTGATTATCGTTCAATTTTGGTGAAAACCGGCGTTATTAAGTTAAACGTACGATACGTAATGGTTAAATTTCCAAAATACCGGGTAAATGAATATTATAGTTTTTATATTATAGAAATGAGTATAAAAATGTATTGGGATCATAGTCGGGAGTGTCGGACATGTTAGACACATTTATAGTTCGCGTATTAGCGTTTATTTAAAATAAACGTACGTAAATCGTTAATCGTACCAAAAGTATAAATTTAATTATCCTACGAGTGGAATAGTATGCAAGTGCCGTAATAATGATATGTCGACTATTTCTAGTCCGTATGAAATGTCCCTGACAATAATGCATGAATTCGCTCCTGAACCAATACGGTTACGCGAATTTGAACACTCGTAAACAAAATTTACGATGACATGAATAATGCACGTGAATAGTGGTTTTCTCTCGGAAATGAATAGTGTCAAGTGAATAGTAAAATTTCTGAATATGTCTCGGAATGTCAAATTGACCTCAAAAACGATGAATAGTAATCGATGAATAGTAAATGATGAATAGTAACTTGTGAATAGTAAATTGTCGAGGTTTGGAAAATGATCGGAAATTACGAGTTGTGACAGTCTTCCCCACTAACAGGGACTTCGTCCCGAAGTTCAGTTTTGGTTGGTTTCTGAAGTATATTTGGTCAAAAGATGTGGATACTTGAGTTGCATTCGGTCCTCTCGTTCCCAAGTAAATTTGGGTCCTTTTCAAGAATTCCAGCGAACTTTCACGATAGGAATTCGACTTTGCTTCAATCGTTCGATTCTAACAGTCCATGATTTCTATTGATCCTCTTACCAGGTTTACGTTTGTCTTTGGGTTGGAATTCTTTCCAAATGGGATTATAAGTGACTAATCTGAAAGTCATTTCCTGGATTCAAATAGGTGAAACATAGTTGTGTAATCCGGCTATTCTTTAACAAGGCTCAAGTCTGAAGGCTACTAGGCCTACTCTGTCTGAATTATTACATGGTCCAGTGTATATCGGTTTTAACTTTCCAAATTTTTCCGGATAATATCATGCCTTTCCTAGGCAGAACTTTCAACGTAATCTGGCTACCAACTTGAGGTTTTAATGGTTTACAATTTTATAGAATTTGTAATTGATTCTCGACTTGTAGGAAAATTCTGGTTATTTCATGAATGCTTACTGGAATAGTGAGTTTGGCTTTTTCCGAGTTCGGTTCGTCAATAGATGATCAGTGCTTCTTCAGGTTTATAATGTAATATGGGTAATATATGTTGCTGAACTCTGTCAGAACTCAAATCTTATATTTCAGCTGGTCGATTCTAACATGAATCTGAAATGGTCCAATATACTTAAAAGTTCGATCTCTCGTGTTACCAAAATCGTATCATGCCTCTCCAAGGCAAAGCTTTCAATTTAGTTCGTTCTTTCACGTGAATCTAGTAAATTTGCTTGTTCAAGGATACCCAATCCGTATGATGTGCGTCATGTACCAACATAACTCCTACCAGTTTCTCGTTGCTTGTAACCGATTCTTGACTTGTGAAATTTCCTTTGTTGTTCCATGGTTTAGTTCTATACCAGTGAATTTTAACTTTCCGATTTCAGTTTGTAAACGGGTAATTGGTACTTCGACCATAAAGTGCCTCAAATGGTGTAGTCTCTATGCTCGCGCGATAACTATGGTTGTAAAAGAATCCAATTTATGGTAAATGGTTAGTCCAACCATTTCTAGAGTCAATCACTCATACTCTGAGTATAACTTTCCTATGTTTGAATCGTTCTCTCGTTATGACCATCGATCTGAGGATGATAGGCGGTGTTCACATCTTTATGAGGTTCCGAAGGAAATCTTAAAATGATTGCTAGAAGTCCAAGGTGATTCGATCACCTTTATCAGGAATAATTGAAACGGTACAATAAATCTTGTGACTAAATCCACAACGTTACGTCTTTCGAACACGGCGTTATACGAAGAAGATAGAATACGGTTAACAATATTTGATTCCTTGTGTTTTGGTCTAATGGATTGCTAAGACATGTGTCATTCTTTGCCTACTGTGCTTGGTCTCCATTGCAGACGTTTGTAATCGTTCTATGATGTTCCTCCTAATTTCCTTCATCACCTATTCCAATATTCCTTATTGTCAAGTCACAAAGCCCTAAATGCACAAGCGATATAGCATGGTGATTTGTTTCCAATTTATCTCGCGATTTTCGAGTTTTTGGTCGAAATCTTTCTCTGAATAAACAATTTTAAAAAATGGAACAAATGGTATACTCAATATTAGCTTTATTGATGATTCAAAATTTAATAGTTATGAAATGTGACGAGGTTTTCAAACATGTTGTGAATAGAACTATTTACCAAAGTTTGATGTTTAAACATTTCTCATTGTATAATGGTTCAAGTAAATACTGGCTAAAAAGGGTCGTATTTATTCAAAATAGGCAATTCAAAATTATTTTCCACGAGATATGTGATTTGTATGGACAAAATTTTGAAATCCACTTCATTTAAAAGTAAAAATACTAGCAAGGATAAAATGGTAGGATCGGAAATATTCGCATAAATGCATAGGTGTCTAACCTTCGGTTCCTGACATTAGAAAATGCCTATTGGCGATTATTCGACAAAACTACAAGTCTAGGTATCCAACCAACTTAAGTCCTGAGATGGTTTATCGTTGAAATTGTTATCATGTTGGCAATATGAGGGTTTCAATTGATACCATGTCGATGAATTTCCGTATTGTCTTCACATGTAGCTGGGGAGATATTCTTGAGTCTGATGCCTTTCTCGATGTATAGGTGAGGTTATCCAGAAGTTCTAAAGAACATAATGCTTTAGGGGAATCTATATCGATATCCATAATTCGAATCAATCATTCTTGTCGTAAACTCACTGCAGGGAAGTTTGCATATGGATGAGACCATGTTAACTCAAAACACTTTACAGTATCAGTTAGGAGGCTTGGTTTATTCCCATGGTGTTGCTTAGCGTACCTTCACAATGTGTTTGATCCCGTAGCTCAGTCTAGCTAGTACCTTTGAATAATAAAATCGGACAACTAGGTCAGAGATGGTGAGTCGGATGTTCGCTTGGTATCTTAAGATTGTCGTTGAGTTATAAATTTTTTTTTTCTCAGTCTAGGTATAATAGTTCCGTAATCCTTTTATTGTTTTTCTTGTATCAAGGAATCCTCCTAGTACTTAATATGGGAAGTCTCTCCTAAAGAAGTCAATGGAAAGTCTAACTTAATGACTAAGTGTGTGACAGGTGGGGTAAGTATCCAGAGAAAATTTGTCATAAAGAAATATTCATAAAAGAGTTTATTTGTTTAAAACGCTTTTGGATGAAGATTGTTATTAACAATACTTTACAAAGTAACTATTTCCTTCATGGCATAATCTTTCCTGAAGTATACATAGGTGATCAGGCTATGTATAGTTGAGGACTAATGATGCGATGCTTGATTTAATCAAAATAATATTATTTTTCTCAAAAGCTCTAGATGGTGTTCAACGTTTTGTTTCGAAGAATGGTATTCTAGTCATTTCCTTTCAAAGTAATATAAAAATTGTTTCACGTAATAATAGTAAATATTTGGCGTAATATCGGAAAAATCAGTTTATAGTATGGTAACAAAACGACTTATTTTAGAAATTCGGTAAAAACAATTTCCCCATAAGATAGTAAAATAGTTTGAAATAAAACTCGTTGAATGGTTTATTGGATACATGGGTAAATACTATGGATTGGTAATAATCTACTAATCCGTCAATTACGAAATCGGTCAAATCCTTAATAAAACAATGGCATAATGTTACGAAACGATTGAAAATTGAACGATTGGGATAGAAAGCGGAGTAAACGAAGGTTATGGTTATCATAGAGGTAACAAAAGATAGTCATTACATTGGATAGGAAAGTGCTTAATACAACTAGGTTACATCAACGTACTTATGGAAAGTACCAAAAGAAAGTACAACCCTAGAGGGCTCGAACTATGGTTTTAAAACATGAACTGCTTCCTCCAGTTCCGGTCTCTCAACACCGGGCATTCACTCTTGAAGTGTCCCACTACTCCACATTCACGGCAGATTACCGTGAGTTCCTGATGCTTTGTGAGGGTGGGAGTCTTGCAATCCTTGGCTTTGTGTCCGATTTTCTTACAGTTGCCACATGGTTCCGGGCAACGTCCTTTGTGATGAAACTGACACCTGTTGCACTCGGGTAATTTACCTACATATCCTTTATTTTGGCTTGACCCAGCAGTAAAGGTCTCCACCACTTGTTGTATCTTAAATGGTCGTTGAGTAGCATTAGCATCCTGATTACCGACCTCTTTTCTCTTGTTGTTATTATTGTCTCCCGATGTCTTGTCGCGAACTATGAGTTCCTTTGTTTCGATTGCCATCTGGATAGCTTCAGACATGGTATTGGGTTCACATGCGATGACCATCCTACGAATTTCAGGAGGTAGTCCTCCTACGTACCTTTCAAGTCTCTTGCTTTCCGGTTCATCCATTGCAGAGCCTAGTCGAGCAAAATCATAAAAATAAGCAGTATACTTGACAACGTCATTTCCTTCCATGGTAAGGTTTAGTGTTTCTTGTTCAATTGCTTGTAATTCGCTTTTCACACAGAACTTCAAACTCATCATCCTTTTTAGTTTCTCCCAAGAGTGTGAGTAAGCAGCATCAACTCCTACTACCTGGACATACTTAGTCCACCATTTCTGGGCATGCTTCTGAAAAGTGCAAGTGGCGAACTTAACCTTGTCTTCCTTACGACAGTCACCACTTTGAAAGATTGTTTCTAATTCTTCGAACCATTTGAGAAATTCTTTTGTGTCTACATTTCCGCTAAAGAAGGGGGGATTACAACCCATAAATTCCTCGTGAGTAAGTTCCTTGGTGGGGGCGGTAGTTGCGTCCCTGGCAATGAATTGTCCAACAGCGGCTTGCGTCATGCTTGGAGTGGTTTGCTTAAATCTATTTCCATCAAATCATGAGAGTCCATGAGAATTTATCGGTAATAACAATCATCATATTCATAACACATGAATATAATACATGAAGGTTTCGGTTTATATGGGCCAATATCATAGATAGCACAACCATTCCCATATAGTAGAGTCAATACTTGATGATTCCGTTTGTACAACAATCAAAATACTACAAGTTTCTTCGAACTATGCCACACCTCTCGTGGCTAGGAAAATAGTAACAGCTAGTAAAGATATAAGTCTAGTCTAAAGACTTCCTGTAGTCCTTCTAGGTGAAATCAGGTTTATGGCATCATAAGGTCGAGATAGTCCTGAAGTGGTATCTGTAGTTGTGCATCGATCAAGTTCTAGATAGCGTAGGTTCTAAACCATTCTTGAGGAACCTGCGGATGTTCCTGTTGAGTCCGTAATCTTGGTATTATCCACAAGGTGCCATCTAATTCATGGCAAGTGAAAATGGAAAAGGAAACTGACAATGGTGGTATTCTAAAGGATGAGGATAACATTGATGACAATGAGATCCTAGTGATGAGTTAGGAGATAATGGTGATAATAGTGAATGGGATACTACCCTCTTTCGCGCTCTCTCGCGATATCCAAGAGGTAAAGTTGAAGTACGCACTATGGGACGACCAATAGTGTAATAAGTAACCAACGGTGGTGGTAGTACCTAAGTAGTAAGCGTCCTACTAGTGAAGGAAATAAGACATGCTATCTCCCTTGTAATAAGCATCCAAATAAGTCCATTAAAATTAAGTCTGAATACTCTACCAAACGGCATTCTATGTATAGGCTGAATGAGAACCTCGCTCTCATGACAATTCAATAGTGCTAACGGTGGTATACGTGTAACTGGTGGTATAATGGTAGTGGAAGATGACAAGGCATCTTCAATGTCGGAATCCGACGAAAGGATAACGGCGTGGGTATCTGAAGACATGTCACTTGTGAACCAGGTCAATATAATCATATATATACATATATATATATTAGTATGGGTATGAATAACCCGTACAGTGTGTGCGTAAAGCAACATGTATAGTGAATATGCACCTATGATGAAATGATGAGATGCTATGATGATGTGGTTATAGTCTAGGGTCCAAGATACATCCTAGTTCGCTATAACCTTAGCTCTGGTACCAATCTGTAACACCCCCAAAATACCTGAATGGCAGCGGAATGGAATACCTGGGGGTGACTGTCATAGCACCATTATTACAGTTATATTGAACGACCTAAAGTGTCGTTTAGAAAATACAGCGTTTGATCATTAAAACATTCAGAGTTTACAAAGCTTAGGTCCCAAAAGAGTTTGCCATTTTAGTTAAAATAGGTTCAACAAGATCAAACGTTTCATAAGTGCAGAAATTATAGTGAGACGCGTCGACTCCGCGACTCCATTGAGGTCCAAATGTATGCACATGAGCTACCTTAATAACCTGAGAAATACATTGCGAAAAACGGTCAACATAAAGTTGGTGAATAATCATAGGTTTATAAGTAAATCTAGTGTACAAATTGCCATAAGTAATGCCAAGAAATAGGATGTCCGGAAAGTATATACATTGGCTCTTAAGCTCATGACCCCGAAGCTAGACGATACTTGGCCCCAATGAGTGTTTACCAGACACTCTAATAATAAAGACATGAAATGCATTCGTTCCATTTGGAGCAACCCAAACACGAATGGAGGCGTCACCCTCGATAGATCTATCCACTCACTCCCGCTTAGTACCAGAAATTAACGGTCCATGATAATAAAAGGGGACTTATCAAGACGTGGTAAATAAGACAACTTAAGCAATGTATGAATTTTATACTTAGGCATGTACACAAAAATAAGTAATGCAATGTATTCTCCCCCGTGGGATTTGAAATCAAAATATAGAATTAAAACGGGGCTATGAGAACTCACCTCGAAGTAATGGTACAAAGATGGTGCAATGAGGTGAAAGTGGTCGGGACAATGAGGCGCGAGTACTAGCCGCAACCTAAATGAATAACCATGATCTAACTTAGATCAAGCCGTAATGAAATGAATGCACATGCACATGATACTCATACCACTCGTAATTTGAAAATACTAGTTATCGTCGTAGTAAAATAGATTCCATACTTAGGAAAATAAGTCCTTATATAGGAGTATATAACTTGTCGTACTATCTCGTTAAAAAGTGTTAGCGTTAAATTCCTTGTATTGAAAACCTTGAAATATGTCGTTAAGTCGTATAAGTATTCTCTCGGGTCATACGTATTCATTTGATAAGAAAATAGTCCTTAGTAATATTTACTAGAAAATATACCGTTTAGCGCGTACGCTATTATTTTTATTTGTGTCCGTATATATATATATATATATATATATATATATATATATATATATATATATATATATATATATATATATATATATATATATAGTTTGACGATGTTAGAATGGGTATAACTTTGTCGTTTTAAGCTCGTTTTCCTTGTTCTTTATGTCCACGGATTCGTCTTTGTGTATACTAGTATATTTTAGACAACTCGGCTCTTTTAGGTTACGTTTAAGGCCTCAAAATACCCATCGTATTCTGCCCAACAGCAAGCAGTTTTCTGGAAAAGTAGTTTTCGTCGTTAAGTTTGCAAAAATCATAACTCCTTCGTTATAAACTCGTTTTAATCCGTTCTTTCGCCTAAAGTTTCGTTTTTGAATGTATTTTCTAAATCTTTGGTCAAAACTTAGTCATCATCCACTGATTTTCCCACGAATTTAAAATAGGGACAGTAGGTATTTCAAAAGTTTCAAAAATCATTTCCAAGTCTCTAAACTAGTTCCATCCTCCACCAATCCACTTTCAAACACCACAAAGCTAATCTAATCCTACCATACACCTTCTTAGGGTGTCATGGGTCCTTAAACATCATCAAACCACTAGGTCTAACAAGGGTTTCTTATGTGTCCATTTCTAGGGCTTTAAAGTTAATATATACAAAAATGGAGTGGTACAAGATGATGCATGTATAAGATCTTGTAAGAAAATTATATAAACATAATAATAACTTGTAAAAATCATAAAAATGAGTTTTTTTACTTACTTGATGGTTTAGAGAGTTTAGATGATGAAAAGCTTACTAATCCTTGAGTTTTTATTTCAAAATTCTAACAAGGATGATTATACTAACTAGTTTATGATATGATCTTGTAAAATTTACCCTCCTTGCTCCTTGATTATCCCAAATCGAACCAAACACAAGAGAAATGAAGAGAAAAGTTGCTAGTTGTAAGTAAAAAGTGATTTTGTGTGAAAATGAGTAAGAAAAGTTTAATTTATACAAAGGGGACAATTGTTTGGTGTGCATTAAATATGTTTGGTGAGTTTTTAAAGCTTGAAGACCTTTTAGGGGGGGGTTGGCCGGTTTTGGGGAGGGAAAGGGGGGATAGTGTTGGGTGATTAGTTAGTAAAAATTAGTATTAGTAGTTAAGTATAGTTAGGTTAGGTTTAGGTTTAAGGTTTAATCGGGTACCGGGTTTGTGAAAAATAAGTTTTGTTGAAGTTATTCGGGACGTAATAAAGTTATAAAAGTTGTAAAAATAAGTCGGGTACAAGTACGGAGAGTTAGGGTGATTATCGTTCAATTTTGGTGAAAACCGGCGTTATTAAGTTAAACGTACGATACGTAATGGTTAAATTTCCAAAATACCGGGTAAATGAATATTATAGTTTTTATATTATAGAAATGAGTATAAAAATGTATTGGGATCATAGTCGGGAGTGTCGGACATGTTAGACACATTTATAGTTCGCGTATTAGCGTTTATTTAAAATAAACGTACGTAAATCGTTAATCGTACCAAAAGTATAAATTTAATTATCCTACGAGTGGAATAGTATGCAAGTGCCGTAATAATGATATGTCGACTATTTCTAGTCCGTATGAAATGTCCCTGACAATAATGCATGAATTCGCTCCTGAACCAATACGGTTACGCGAATTTGAACACTCGTAAACAAAATTTACGATGACATGAATAATGCACGTGAATAGTGGTTTTCTCTCGGAAATGAATAGTGTCAAGTGAATAGTAAAATTTCTGAATATGTCTCGGAATGTCAAATTGACCTCAAAAATGATGAATAGTAATCGATGAATAGTAAATGATGAATAGTAACTTGTGAATAGTAAATTGTCGAGGTTTGGAAAATGATCGGAAATTACGAGTTGTGACATACCCTGATGTTGTGCAACGTATCACAAAAAATGTCTTTTTCAGCATTACTTAATGTGTAACCTGCTGGAAGTAGTGTTGTACTGTCTTGTTCTTGCCTAGCAAACAACTCTTGTTTTACCCCCAACTCAGCCAGATCCAATCGAGCATTCAGTCCATCTTTCGTCTTTCCTGGAACATTTAGCAAAGTTCTGATGAGGCTCTCAGCAACATTCTTTTCCACATGCATAAAATCAATACAATGTGGAATAGAATTATGCCTCCAATACCTAAGTTTTCGGTACCAAATGTTGAATTTCTTCCAATACGCACCGTTTTGTCCGTTTGCTTGGCTTGAACAACCCTCTTCGTCTGTTGTGTTTCTTTTATGCTTTTTAATCTTCCCACCTCTGCCTCCCGTATGTTCTTGGTTTTCTGATGCATTATTGTTTGTTTGTTTTCCTTTTCCCCACTTATTTTCAATATGCTGTACCTCGTTGTATATTTTTTCCCCGGTCATTGGAGTTGGAGACGGGAGAAAATCTGGTTGTCCATTAAATGCCTTCCTTTGCCTTCTGAACGGATGGTCATATGGTAGATATCGTCTGTGTCCAACATAACTTTGCTTGGACGAGGTAGAAAGTCAAACACAGTTTGTATCTTTCCCGCAAACCACACAACCTGTGAATCCACTGTACGGGCATCCACATAGTGTACCAAGTGCAGGGTAATCATTTATTGTCCATAACACAACGGCACGTAGCTTAAAGTAATCTTTTGTGGATGCATCATATGTATGAACCCCTTTTTCGAATAAGGTGTGCAGATCATCTACCAATGGTTCTAAAAACACATCGATATCATTTCCCGGGTATCCCGATATTAATACCGAAAGATTGATAAACTTTCTTTTCATACACAACCATGGAGGAAGGTTGTATATGACAATTAAAATTGGCCATACACTGTGATGCCTATTTCCCATGTGTACGTCAACCCCATCAGCCGATATTCCCAACCGTATATTTCTTGGATCTTCAGCAATTGCCGGGAATTTTTCATCTATGGTATGCCATGCCTGTGAATCTGTGGGGTGACGTAAGACACCATCGGTTATCCTCTGTGTGGCGTGCCATCTTAAATCTTCTGAAATTCTTTCTATCTTAAATAGTCGTTGCAGTCTTGGTATAATTGGAAAGTACCACATTACCTTTGCTGGAATGTTTTCGTACACTTTATGTGTCTTCTCATCCACCTTCCATCTTGATGTCCCACAAGTTCGACACACAGTCAAATCCTTGTCATCTTTCCAGTAAAGAAGGCAGTTGTTGATACATACATGCATCTTTTTGTATCCTGAACCCATCAACTTCACAACTTTTTTGGCTTCATATGTTTTTTCCACCATTTTGTTACCAGCAGGTAGCATCTTTTTTAATAATCCTAGTAATTCAGTAAAGAACTTATCAGAACATCCGTACTTACCCTTTAAGTTAAGTAGTTTAACTATTGCGGACATCTTTGTGAAGTCGGGACATCCTTCGTAAAGAGGCTTCTCTGCATCTAATAATAGTTCTTGAAACTTGACAAGGTCATCCTCTGTTTCAAAATTATCTTTTGTAGCGTTAACCATATCTACCGTTGTTGGGCCATCTGTTGGAATATATGAAGCAAAATCCATGTCGTCAACAAATTCTATTGTAGCGTCAACAGGTTTTGGGGAACTTTTTGATGGCTCATCCTTCTCTCCATGTTTGGTCCACTTTATGTAGGTTAGATCAATCCCATTCCTGAATAAATGCCACTGCACTTCCTCCACTGTTCGGTTTATGTGGTTACAATAGTTTGTACATGGACATGGCATTTTAAGATGAAGTTTATTAACTCGTGGGTCGATGTTCCCCATCTTACGCAAGTTGTCTACTGCATAATTAATAAACGCCTCTACTCCATCAATATAAGATTTGGTGGTCCTTTTAGTTAGCATCCAAGTCTTGTCCATGTTTATAAATGTGCTCCCTGCAGGAAAGTTTAAAAGACAACCCAAGTTATTGATGAGTATAAAAGACAAAATGAAACTCCAATTGATGAGCATAAAAAATAAAAAGACAATCCAAGTAAGGAACATATATAAAAGATGGAATGTGGTATTGAATTATGCTAATAATTCAATGAAGTCTAATGAAATAGTTCCTAAAGGGGTGTTTGGGTCAAGGAGGGATAACCAATTAAGAAGCTAAATTCTTGTTCCATGTTCATGTAGTAAAAGCCTTTACATGGTTACTTATATTGTAAAACCAATTAACTATCTACATTTACCAAGAAAGTGACATAATTTACAAGAGGTTATCGTCTCAAAACAAATGTTGAATTACCTAATATGGTTATAACTGTAGGGGTACGTATATATTTTGTTAGAACGATTAATACAAAACAAACATAACAATACTTACCAAAATTTACAGGAGAGTTGTGGTGGTGACGGGTGTGGTGGGTCTATGACAGGAGAGTTGTGGTGGTGACGGGATTTGTGGTGATATGAGAGGTATTCTTGGCTGTGATAGGAGGAGTTTTGAAATTTTGTTGATTAGTTTAGAATGGGATTGATGAAAACTTTGGGGGAATACATTCAAATTTTTACAAAATTTACAAAAAATTTCACGAAAATATTGGAGGGAATGTATCTTTAGCCACGTTTAACAACTAGTAGCAAAGGTAATAAACAAGTTTCTTAAACTACACGTTTGTTATTGACCGAAAGAGGTAAATACCGACGCGCATTTCCTTGGTGCCACCAGCTAGCTACCTGATCAGCCCGGTTTGTTATTGACCGAAAGAGGTAAATATTTACCAAATACTTTCATACTACACGTTATATCTGTCAGTGATTTATTAAGTGATTATAATTAAAATTCTTTATAGATGACAATCGCTTGAAGCATATTTGCCAATGGCCTGCACATAAAGACCACTTTGATGAAGGTCATGCATTCTATAAGAGATTGTCAACAATTCGAGTGAATCAAGAACTTGTACGTATCTCAGCATTCATAGATATTCTTTACTTTTGTTTAATTAGTTGGAACAAACTATATACTTACTAGTAATTTGAACTGCAGGATATCCCGGCAGATTTCCTGTTGCAGCATCCTATCCACCCATACCGAAGGGTCCTCATGAGACATCGTGCTGTCGAATGTTTCATGAGTATGACAATGAAGCCCCACAAAGCCGATCCTGAGATGCCCGGTGGTGTGACTGTCTATGGGATGTGGAGGAAGTTTGTCGCTGATTGCTCTTTCGCAACAAACAAGCTGATCAGGTTCAAGTTCATGTATTTAAATGTTGATGGCAATGGTGGTGATAATTTGCAAGACTCTGTGTATCCCGTGTTTCATCTGTGCTGATGTGTCCAGCTTCAAACAATTTCTGCTTCATTTGCACTCAAACAATATTTATTATATTTTTTGTCAGTAAATACCCCCTTAAGTATATAATTTTTTGTCAGTTATGTGTGTTGTCAACATGCATTCATTTGGGGGTATTTTACTTATGCTATATTACTAAATTTGAACAATATTAGTACTGTTATACATTAGTTAAGTTGAACAATTAGTGTTAATTAGTTACTTTCAGCAATTATGGAATCTAATATATAACTCTACTTTTATGAATATGCATGTAATGTAATTTAGTATGTCTTATGCAATCTTGTTAAACTGACATAATTGACATGTTATGTGAAAACAAAATGCTCAATATTAAACCAATTAACTAGGCACATTACCAAACTGCTTCTTAAGTCATATTGGAGGGAATTGACAAATATATTTGAAGAACATATTGGAGGGAAAGTTTAAAAATATCTTATCAAAAAGATTTTCTTAAAAAACATAAAAAGGGAAGCTGGGAAATCAAGGGGAACCATAGGCTCGAACCCGAGACCTCACCAGCCTCAACCTTTTGAACGCCTCAACACACCACACACTTACCACTTGCCCTTGGGACTTCTTCATTTAATATCTTACATTGTTTTGTATATAAACAAACTTTTTAGGCTCTTAGCTTATTTCTCCTTTTAAGCTTATTACAGCTTATTTAAATAAGTTGGTTTGTCACTTTTATTTTTGCTTCAAACTTAAATACTTTAAGTAGTTATTGCACATTTTTCTTGTGTATTCTTAATCAGTTTACTATTTTTTATCACTTAATTACTTAAAATTAGTTTTTAATTATTAAAAAATAAAATAAAAGTCAAAAAAATAAAAATATTTTCCCTACAATTATTTTTAGACATTTAGGACTTAAGAAAAGTTAATTTGCATTTCTAGGTTTTAAATTACAAATTACTATTTCCCGGCCTATTAGAATCCTGTGAGTAGCTAGGACTGTAAGCGAACTGAACGTTCTTTGAACGTTTCCTGATTTGTTTGGTAAAAGTTCGTTTATGTTCGTTTATTTATTAACTTAACAAACATGATCAATATTTGACACTAGCTCAGTTAAAACGACCTAGGAATATCTCAGGGAGCGAGCATCTTGACCATTCGGTCGGGTTTTTGATAACATAATATTATACATACGTACTATTCATTGAATCATGTCATAACATGACAGCCTAAAACAACTATAATCCAATGCCCATATGATGTCAAATACCCATTAATGAATGTGACCAGTTATAACCTACTACCAATGACCCACCATGTGAATTAGCCATTATCACCGGTCATCCATGGGTTGCATAGACTTTGTATGTGTATAGTTATATTGTGAAGGTTATATGAAGTGTGTTCAGTGGCGGAACTAGGATTTCAAAATAGGGTATGCACTTTTGCTCGAATGGTCCTCGAAGGGTCCTCGAAGGGTCCTTGAAGGGTATGCACCCTATGTTTTTTACACTACCCATCGAATTTTAGGGTTTGCACTTGCATACCCGTGCTATACACTAGATCCGCCCCTGAGTGTGTTAAAGTTATTAAAGGTGGGCACGTTAATTTTGACATTTGAGAAGGCCATAAAATCAGTAAAGTCATATGTACTATGATGAAGACTGTGTCATACTGTCGTTAGGGTATCTTTAGGTTATATGATACGTTTGCGTCCGTGTGTAGACGTTTTCGTCCATGTTTAAACGTTATCCCCCGTTTTGTCATGGATTACTCCGTCTATACACGTTTTTATCCGTTTTCGTAGGTTTTTGTCATTTTCATGTTTTTTCATACTTTTTCCTCATTTTTCCTACGTCTTATAATTCTTAGTCGGTTTTTATACGTTTTAGTCCGTGTTTACACGTTCTCGCCCGTTTAATCATGTTTTAGACCGTTTCTACATGTTTTATACGTTTTCCTCATTTTTCATATCGTGTTTGTTCATTTCTATGCGCCATTTTGTGTTTATGCAGTTATATGTGTGTTTGGGACAGCGGGTTTGAAGATATATGGGTGTTTGGGACTGTGTGTAAGCACAATTTCTGTCATGAAAAGTTATATGCATGGGTGTTAATTTGGAGCCAAAATTTTAATGAAATGTTTAAATTCTTAATTAAAAATTTTGGAGCCAAATTTTTTCGTGAAATGTTTAAATTCTCAAACAAAATTTTCAAAATTAACTCTGGAAATTGTGATTTCCTTAAACGAAAAACTCCCCCATCATATGCCCTATTTTTTCTCCAAAAAATCAGCCTTCTTCAAAACATTAAATCAATAACTTTTTAAACCATTATTCTCCAATTTAGTTTAGTATTTTTCTTTTACACATTGCTTCAGACGAATCATGGAAACCCAAGAGAATGATCATGATAATATTGATTTTTCTGATAATGAACATCCTGACCACGTTTTGGGATATGAATCGGAGCAGTATTCTGATGATGGTGAACGTGATAACAACCAATCAAATGGTTATGTCAAAAAGAGGGGCATAACCAGGTTAGCAAAGTTTCGAAGGGAATATGGAAAAGCAGGTGGAGAGAAGCTCAGTGTAACCTTCGATGCTATGAATAGGATATCAGGAAAACACCGAGCATTGTTTTCTAGTTTTTTGGGAGACTTGGTTCGTGAGCATATAGGTGTCAGGATTATATCCTGGAAGAAGGTTGATTCAGAAGCAAAAGACAAAATGTGGAACGAAATCACGGTAAACCTATACTATTTTTTAACCCAGTAATATAGCATGAAATATATACGTAGCATTTACATTTTGTGCAACTAATTAGGAACATTGTTTTAATCTTTGCAGCGATTTTTTGATGTTGGCTTGACAGCTAGAAAAATGTTAATGAATCGTCTTGGTCGACTTCTACGCAATTTCAGAAGTAAATTGACACAAAACTACATATTGCCCAACCTAGAAACACCTTCTAAGCTAAATGAAGTCCCGACTAACTATGATGCAATTATATCAGCCGATGATTAGGTCAATTTTGTAAATAATACACAAAGCGATGAATACAATGTGTTAATTAGTACTTTTTTATTCAAGTTCAAGCATTTGCTGTTTCCATATGTATTAGTTCTATAGTATATAATCATTACTACATCTAAACGCCTTTTGATTTTGTGTTGCAAGGTGAAATCAGCTTCAACAAAAGTGGCGCGTTCCAAGTCTCTTTATCAGCATAGAATGGGACGAGGTGGATACGCCCTTGTGATAGATCAAATGGTAACTTGAAACATTTGCACTTAATAGCATCATACTTGCGTTTATATTGGTTTATCTTACGTGTGTGCATTTGATGTTTATAAGATCGATCGTAAAGAAATTCAACCAGATGAAGAACCACCGCGTACCACGCTGTGGTTGTCAGGAAGGAAGAACAAAGAAGGAGATTTTTACGATGATGATACTAGAGCCGTGGGAGAAAAAATTGTAAGTTTTACTGCATATTTTATTATAATGTGCATAATGGGGCTAAAAAGTCTTCTTGCTTATATTAAAGTGGGATCAACACATAATAACCTATTACCCATATTGTGTGTGCAGAAAGAAACGGAGGACAAGATCAAACAAGGAACCTTGAAGGTTGATCATGGCAGTGATGCCATGACAGTTGTATTAGGTAAGGAAAAGGGAGGATATGCGAGAGGAGTGGGAGGTGGAGTAACCTACAGGAGGTATTTTGATCTGCCTCGAAACAAACAACCATCTGATGAAAGAGTGGTGTGACTTCAAAGTGAACTTGAAAATGAGAAACGCCAACGTCAAGAAAAAGATGCGGTAATCCAGGATTCGATGAAGCAATTGGCTGCACAAAAGGGGCAGTCAAACTCAACGTCAACTCCATTGGCATCAACTCCATCGACATCAACTCCATTGGCAACAACTCCATTGACGCCAAGTCCATTGACACCACTAGAAGTAACATTCCATCTTTTATTAACCCTTTTAAAAACTGATGCAGTCTTCTTAAACACTTTATATTGCATGTGTCTCCAGTGAACATTAATCATATAAACAGCAGTGCTGATGCGGATGCCGGAACACATGTTTCTGGATGTGAAAAAGTTGCGAGCATTCAGAAGTCTAACGGACTACCAACTTTGGAAAAGGAAAAGGAAACAAGTGTAAGTAATAAAACTTCCACATGTGATTTTTTAAATCTACATGCATGTCTTATTTACTGTGTTTTATATGTATAGGTAACTGTTAAATCTGTCGCATCTAAGAAAACGACTAGAGCAAAACGAAAGGATGCACGTCAAGCTTCCCAATCACAAGAAGATGAGTCTTCATTACTAGTACTACCACAAGTATGTATTTAAACATGTTCATATATCATTTTGTTTAACTGATTTCTGATACATACATGCAACAAATCATTTTTTTAGGTAATTAACTGCAAACTGTGGCACTCAAAGAGAACAACTATTATTGCTTTGGGCAGAGTATACATGAGTGATGGAAAACAAATGATTCATAACAAACCACTCCCCAAGGTTGCTACAAAGTGTCTATTGATAAATCCTTACAGGATGCAGCTTGCATACCGGATGTAGGAGGTAACGGTTTCAAAACAGTTATGAAGGAAGTAGGTGGTTTTTATGCATGGCCAAAGGAGCAAGTGATTTTGGAAGATCAGGTACATACAAGCATCTGTTTTATCAACCTACATATATATATAATTTCTCATATTTAATTCAGTATTTGATACACCCGGCTTTTTGTTTCCTACAGGCTACACCACCAAGTACCATACAAATGATTAGTGAGCATAACAAAGTTCCACCTAAATTAACAGGGAAGCGCAACTACGTCTCTATTGAAGCCATGAAAAGTGAAGCTGCTCAGAAGATCAAGACTAAGAAGTTATATTTATGAGAATTTTATTATTTATGCCATTACAATTTTATATACATTCCACTTTTATTGTATTTGAATTTGTTTAATTTGATATATTTGAATTTTATTGAATTTTATTATTTACGGCATTTTGTTGGTGACTGTATAATTAATTCGTTGTGTGACTAAATGTTACAAAAGGCCACACACGCATACAATTCATGTGGCCATTTGATGATCAATAGTCACACAAAATACAAATTTCTTCAATTTAAACGGCATATGGTCACACTTATTAATACGTTTGGCCACTTTATGATTAATTGTATGTGACTAAATACCCAAAACAAACATGATATGTGTGACTAAATGGTACAAAAGGCCACACAAACATACAATTCATGTGGCCATTGGCTTATCAATAGTCACACAAAACACAAATTTCTTCACCTTAAACACCATATGGTCACACTTATTCACACTTTTTGCCACTTTATGATTTATTGTATGTGACTAAATACCCAAAAGAAAAATGCTTTGTAATTCTAAATGTAACAAAAGGCCACACAAAAATAAAATTCAAGTGGCCATTGGATGATCAATAGTCACACAAAACACACATTTCTTCACTTTAAACACCATATGGTCACACTTATTCACACTTTTGGCCACTTTATGATTTATTGTATGTGACTAAATACCCAAAAGAAAAATGCTTTGTGTGACTAAATGGTACAAAAGGCCACACAAACATACAATTCATGTGGCCATTGGATGATCAATAGTCACATAAAACACAAATTTCTTCACTTTAAACACCATATGATCACACTTATTCACACTTTTGGCCACTTTATGCTTAATTGTATGAAACTAAATACCCAAAAGAAACATGATATGTGTGACTAAATGGTACAAAAGGCCACACAAACATACAATTCATGTGGCCATTGGATGACCAATAGTCACACAAAACACACATTTCTTCACTTTAAACACCATATGGTCACACTTATCCACACTTTTGGCCACTTTATGATTTATTGTATGTGACTAAATACCCAAAAGAAAAATGCTTTGTGTGACTAAATGTAACAAAAGGCCATACAAAACTAAAATTCATGTGGCCATTGGATGATCAATAGTCACACAAAACACACATTTCTTCACTTTAAACACCATATGGTCACACTTATTCACACTTTTGGCCACTTTATGATTTATTGTATGTGACTAAATACCCAAAAGAAAAATGCTTTGTGTGACTAAATGTAACAAAAGGCCACACAAAACTAAAATTCATGTGGCCATTGGATGATCAATAGTCACACAAAACACACATTTCTTCACTTTAAAGAACATATGGTCACACTTATTCACATTTTTGGCCACTTTATGTTTAATTGTATGTGACTAAATACCCAAAAGAAACATGACTTGTGTGACTAAATGGTACAAAAGGCCACACGAAAACCAAATTTATGTGGCAATTGGATGATCTATAGTCACACAAACCATACATTTCTTCACTTTCAACACCATATGGTCACACTTATTATCACTTTTGGCCACTTTATGGTTAATTGTATGTGACTAAATATACAAAAAGAAAATGCTTCGTGTGACTATAAGAGTTTTTGGTCACACAAAGCTGATTAATCCAACTAAAATTGTACCTATTTAGTCACACATTTGAACGTTTTGGTTACTCTTTTTTAAGTGAGACTAAAAAGAACCAAAACATGTGACCGTAGGTACCCTATGGTCACACCACCTTTAGTCACACATACGAAAAAAACCATGTGTGACTATATGTATATCGTCACACATATTTGGTGTAACCAATTCCAGTTTTTGGCCTAGTGATTTTATTTCCCACACTTTTCTTCCCCCAACCAAAACATGACCCAAGTGCCTAAAATGTGTTATTGTTAACCTGATTCACAAACACTGCCTGAATTAGGTTGATACGTGTTATATATTATTTGGCGAGTCAAACGGTTATACTATTGAACCAATACTTTATGAGCTGTCTGTCAAACCATTAGGTTCAACATTTACAGCATTCACTTTTGATCATAATTCAACATTTTTATGTACATGTTTAAGGGGTGTTTGGCTGCCAAACCATTAGGTTCAAACTTTGGCATTAATTTTTTAGTATGCTAAAACTCATAGTTTAACAATGAATATTAAAAGGTCAAAATTCCTCTTACGAAGAGAAGCACGAAACTGAAGCTGATTATTGATGTGGTTATTTTATCGTTTAAACTCCAAAAATTGGTAGTTCATCGAATATGCCTGCATAAAATATTTGACGGGGATAAATAAAATGTGATATAAAAATATATACACATCTAATATATATATTTAACAGGGATATATACCTTTGTTAAGGGGAGCGGTAATGCTCCTGTATCTGGTCTTTTTTGGTATAATGCCAGCTGAGTTTCATCCTGGAAAACAACATTTGAATGGAAAGAAAGAATACTACAGTGTTTATCGTCATATCTCGCCTAAAATGCATTATAAATGGATTATACTAAAAATTCACTAAGAACCCATATTTTTACAGGTCTTAAAGCAAAGCGAAATAGTATCAATGATGAGACGAAAAATGAACCACTTTTAAGGGGTCATTTAAGCCCGGAATTGAATTTATATGATCAAATATTACCCTAAATCGTTCATTTTGTGATTTTAGGTACTTTGGGAGTGAAATCTGGAAAAGGAAGCAATTCGGGCGTTTTTGGAGCATAAAAGTGAAGAAAACGCCAAAGACTTAATTTTCCAAGCTGGGAACAGTGTGTGACGGCGTCAAGAGTAACAATTTGACGGCGTCAAGAGTAAATTTCATGACAGCCCAGTACAGAAATGAAGGCGTTACAAGGAAGAGCGTCAAGAATTAAATGTGTGACGGCCTGGAAAAACTTAATACATGACGGCGTCAGATGTAGATCAAGGCAGTCCGAGGATTCCTTTGGCGGCGAGATGACGGCGTCACAAGGTTGTTCTTGACGCCGTCCGACTCAATTTTCTATATATAGTTTTCTAATTTTCATTCATAAAGAGAGAGAAGTTTTGGAGAAACCCTAAGGCCGAACCATATGAACTCACCTTGAGTTGGATGATGTATAATGAGAATGATGGATATGCCGTAAGAACTTCTACGAGCAACCTAGAATAATTGTTACAACTTAGGTTTGGAATAATGTCTAAGGAAACATAAACATGCCAATATATGTCTTGCACTTAGTCCATGATGTGGTACTTTGTTTAGTGTAAGTATACGAAAAGAAATGGTTCATGAAACATGTATAGTTTATATATCGTTTACTACCGTTCGGGCCGACATAATTCAGAAGTCATGTAGTAAACGTTCGAGGAGCCAGGACACTTTAATTCGTAAATCCACAACTCATCTCGACGGCTTACATAATGAACTCCTCAAATGAGGCTCCCTACTATTGTAGTAGTTGATAATATATATATATATATATATATATATATATATATATATATATATATATATATATATATATATATATATATATAAGTTTTGATCCGAAAAGTTACATGTCCAATATTTGAATAAACTTAGGAAAGTTTATCTTTACATGAAGATTGTTATTAGGGTAAGTTTCTTATAACTTGAATGACAAATACTTGTGATATCTCATGGTTCTTTTAGATGAAGTAGATCCAAATTGTTTGTTAAAGTTATCGCCAACTCTTTGGTCCATGTTCTCGCCTAAGTAAGTTTATATGGTCATTTAGTCATGGCTTTGCCATGACCTTTGGTCATTGTTCCATGGTCTTGAGACTCAACCTTGGCTCTAGCCATGGTTGTGGTCTTGATTCTAGGTCATAAGACCTCTTGGTCTTATTAAACCATAACCTTTATATAGTGACTTATATATGTAAAATAGCTGTTAATAAACTGAGAAAAATCTCATTCGTTATTGGTTTTCTGGTGACGTGCTCCTGAGTTTTTGAAGAAAACGTGATTCCGGACAACTTTCGTGCTTTAACTTTTTCATTGAACGGACCAGAAAGGCCTCTTTTTGCGTGTTTTATATTCTGTCACAGAAACTATTTTGGCAGTTTTGCCGCAAAGTTTTGGTAACTTCAAATGGTCATAACTTTTGACTCGTATACTCGTTTTAGGTGGTTCAAATTGCTATGGTTTCCTTGTTAGGTCCTCTACTACAATATGTAATAATCCAATATGATAATTTTACCATTTTGATCACGTTTCACCAAGAAAGTCACTAGTTTACTTGTTTAAATAACTTAACTTAACAATCATTTATAATAACTTGTTTTACCCATTTTTATACATCATGGACATGATAACAAGACAATATATAGCATGAATGATATGTAAATAGCATGAATATGATATTTAAGCAAGGAAGTGTATTAGAGTTTGCTTACAACTTTGGCTTTCTACAAAGAAAGGTAAGTAGCATGTAAGGAAAAGGACTTTGATAGACTTTAGCTTCAACCCACTTCACTTCAAGCAATCTTTCTATACTTGTATTCTTGAAAGAGAGATGATGAAAGTTGAGGTGACTTGAGTAGATTCAAACTCAAGAGAAATCACCAAAGTTTCTAGGGTTTGGAAGTAGTTTGATGAATCAAAACCAAACTAGAGTTTATGTGTTGTTATGCTCTTGATCTCTTGGATAATACTTGGAGTGAATTAGCTAAGGAGATGGTGTTTGTGTGTATGTGTTGTGTGGCGTACAAAGAAAGGAGGAGGGGAGGGCTTATATAGTGAGTTGAGGAGGTTAGGAAACAACTAGGAAATCTCCTAAACTTGGTGACCAAGTTTTACTTGGAGCCAAAGTTGTACACATGTAATCATCTAATGAATCAAGGGTCAAGATCAAGCCACACAAGGTGAATCCCCCCCCCTAGAGGCAGTTCACATGGAGATAGGAAGGATGAGTTGGTTTTGTTGATATTATCCTACTTATGGAGCTAGTTTTGACTCCGTAAAATGCTAACCGTAAACGATTAAGCCATAATACGTAAAACCGGGTATCGTAAAAATACGAAACTTGGAAGAATGATTAAACTTGTCAAAATACTCCATAATAAAATATAAAATGAGTGGTAGGTTCTATTGGGGTGCTATAACCCTGTTCAAACTGGAAACAGGGGTCTAAAACGCGTAATACGTAAAACGTACGAATATTGTGTAAAATTGAGAAAGGTAAAATGTTACTTTTCTAATACGATAATAATGATTTAAAATGACTTATAATGTCTAAACTGGGCTCAGACTAGTGTCGGTTGGTATTAAATGTCTTTTAGACATAAAACCGTAAGCCTAAAAATCAAGGAATGATTTATAAAATCAAGGAATGATTTTTGGTCAAAGGAGGAGGGAAAAATATGTTGACTTTTTCCAAAAATGTGAAAACTCAAATCGTCATAGAAACGCGGTGCAGGTATAGGCTAAGGTTACGGCTGAGTAAAAACGCTTAAAAATGAAAATTCCTGTTTTTCACGGCCGAGGTTTATTTTGGTCATGTTTTTCATAGTCATGATTAATTCTCAAATAAATCATGAGTGTGTCAAACATTTTTCTGATGCGGGGTCACTTAACGCGGTCGAGTTTCGTTGTGCGTAGAATTTTTGAATGACGTTTTACCCTAAAACGTGTAATTCCTTATTAACTTTCACGAAAATGATATGACGAGTGTCAAACTTTTAATTTGCCATGGAAATGATTTATCACTCGAGGCCATGAAACAAAAATCAAATTTCGGGAAAATTTCAGGAAAAATGAATAGTAAAAGTAAATAGTAAAAATGAATAGTAAAAATGAATAGTAAAAGTGAATAGTGAAATTTTCGAGATTAAAAGTTAACCTAAAAATGTGAATTGTTACAGTCTCTACCCCTTACGGGGAACTTCGTCCCGAAGTTCTATGTGTGTTATATGTTGGAGTGGTGTCGATGAAAAGGTGTGGTTACTTATGAGGACTAGAGTCTGGGATTTCCAGTGATGTAGTTTGATTTGTCATTTCAGTGTATGGTGTAGGATGAGGCTTACTTTTATGTAGGAAAGGTATGGTAATAGTCGAATAAAGGAAATTGATATAGCAGTCGAATATTAATAGAAATTGATATAGTAGTTGCAATCATAGCCTAGTAGGTAATCTGTTGTTGTACCTAGTGTTTATTGACTTCATACTTATGTTATTGCGGATACAAATAAGCCCACTTGTTTGTAATTCTTTATTTACATAGAGAGGCATCCCAAACAATGTAAATAGGGGAATATAAACTTATGCTTCGGTGATTTACAATTTCTTTATTTAAATGAAAAGGCATCCCAATCCATTCAAATAATTATAAATCATCCTACTTAAGAATTCCCAACACAACATTCATACTTAGCCGGTGAGTTACAAGGTAGTGTATTACGAGATGATACTGGTGTTCCAAAAATACAAGATGAATATTCAATCTTGTAAAGCTGATGAGGGTGCTTGTGGTGTAACTAAGGATGATTTGAGCTTTAAAAGTGCATCAAGATCTGTTAATGAGCTTGTGGTTCCAACGGTTGTGAAGATAATGATGTGATATGTTGATGAACAAAAGTGTGTAGTGTATGCTTAACATTAATATTGGTAGAGATGTCAAGTTTGCTTTAAAATTTTAAGAAATTTTAAAGGTTTATGACGGAATGGTATCCTTAGGACCTAAACAGGATAGTACTTCTACAGGATGAAGAGAAAAATTGATAACTATCCCAAGATAGTAGTTCGGATTATCTCATTATTGAAAACTTTCAAGAATGAAATTAGGTGGTACAAATAAGGTGTTAAGATCTTGCTGAGTGGTAAGACACTATCGTGTCTCTAGATTGTTTTAATGAATTCTGGTGGTGTATCGAGTTCATGTAGGAAATCAATCTAAACATAACCCTAGTACAACTATTCTCAGTATTTGAAAATTTTAAGTCGAATATAGTTAGTCAGACTATATTCCACTGTCCCTAGGTTAAATATAGGTGACTAGTCTATATTTAGCCAAGGTTCGATAAAATTTTCAAATACCTAAATTAGGTATACTTGTGATATGTCCGTTGCTTTCGGGAAACTGTCCACTAAACAAAGGCGATGTCAAACCCTTCAGTTGCAAGTCCCACCCATACAAGACTTGTAACCCATGTTTTCACATTCCATCGCATAGAAGATAGTATGGGTAGGTATGTGTGTGGAAAGGAAGTTTTAAGTAACAGTCCATACTTGGCCAGGATCACGAGCTTTTAATAATGAAGGTTTCATAAGAAAACTTTGATGAATGTAGAGCTGAACTTCAGCTTTCATCGGTGATGGATTAGTTTATCCTTTAGAAATCTCATATTCTATTTAGAAAACGATATATTGTGATGGGTTTTTGATATCATATGAAATGATATTGATGATGTGATGGAATAATTCCAGAGACCATTACGCAAATCACAATGTCTCGGAAGTAGATTAGACCATTGTGCAATTCACAATGTCTAGGAAGTAGGTTAGACCATTGTATGACTCAAAACATTTGAGAAATGATTAAGACCATTGTATCATACAATATCCGGGAAATAGGAAAGACCATTGCAATCAGTTACAATGTCTTGGACATAAAATGTTGGAGTAGGAACATGATTGGGAGAATGTGGTTGTGCCGAAATGCCCTAGAATAGGCATACGCAGATATGTTTAGATAAAATGATTGAAAATAACTTGAATGTATATATAAATATACTTATATATGTTCATGTAGCATAAAATGCTTACGGGGAAATGCTCAAAATGGGTATATATGAATATACTAATATGTTTTTGTAGCATAACATGCTTACTAAGTCCATAATCGTCTGGAGGATGGAAGACACGGAGAGTGGAAGGCTATAAAAATGTTTTTGCTTGTAATTGTAGTTATAGTTTAGGTCTCAATTAGACCCATTTCTCTATAACCATGGCTCTGGTACCAATCTGTAACACCCCCAATTCATGGATGCAGCGGAATTCAAACTGGGTGTTACTCGACGGCACAATAGTCACAATAATAGAAAACGAACTCTAATTGAGTCATTTTAAAAGATTTATCATTCAAATTATATAAATATCAGAGATTACAAAAAATGAGGTCCCAGATGGTTCCATGTTTACAAATCACATTAGATGAGTTTTTGAATGATAATAAAATTTATAGCCCTCTTGAACACCCGTGCCCTTCCGTGCCATCCTTGATCATCATGAACCTGAAATACATGCTTAAAAGGTCAACACAAAGGTTGAGTGATATTCATAGAGTTTGTTTAATGGTTGAACACAATATGTTGGTAGTGTGAGTTATAGGCTCACACCAATGGTTGGAAAACAAAACAGTTATTATCATTACTAAGCTTATGACACCAAAACGTTAACGTGTACCAATATCGATCGGCAGATTTATCCCGGTAGGTACTTTGCTGTCATACCCATGTCTCAAATATTAATGCATTTGTATGAACATAGTCAATACAAATGAGATTCGTCAATCCCAATAGGCCAATTCACAATATTTGCGCTCACTATTGCTAGTGATTAAATGGTTCATAATAAGGGATCTCGGTTTAGCAAGGCTGGTACTTAGTGATAATAAAACAATCAAGTAAGCATACAATTTGAAAGCATTGTGTTCGGTTAAAATAGCATGTATTCCCCCCAAGGGTTTGTAAAATAATTAAGTAATGGAAAGTGGGGCTATGAACTCACCTTGAGTTGGATGATGTATAATGAGAATGATGGATATGCCGTAAGAACTTCTACGAGCAACCTAGAATAATTGTTACAACTTAGGTTTGGAATAATGTCTAAGGAAACATAAACATGCCAATATATGTCTTGCACTTAGTCCATGATGTGGTACTTTGTTTAGTGTAAGTATATGAAAAGAAATGGTTCATGAAACATGTATAGTTTATATATCGTTTACTACCGTTCGGGCCGACATAATTCAGAAGTCATGTAGTAAACGTTCGAGGAGCCAGGACACTTTAATTCGTAAATCCACAACTCATCTCGACGGCTTACATAATGAACTCCTCACATGAGGCTCCCTACTATTGTAGTAGTTGATAAAATATATATATATATATATATATATATATATATATATATATATATATATATATATATATATATATATATATATATATATATATATATATATATATATATAAGTTTTGATCCGAAAAGTTACATGTCCAATATTTGAATAAACTTAGGAAAGTTTATCTTTACATGAAGATTGTTATTAGGGTAAGTTTCTTATAACTTGAATGACAAATACTTGTGATATCTCATGGTTCTTTTAGATGAAGTAGATCCAAATTGTTTGTTAAAGTTATCGCCAACTCTTTGGTTCATGTTCTCGCCTAAGTAAGTTTATATGGTCATTTAGTCATGGCCTTGCCATGACCTTTGGTCATTGTTCCATGGTCTTGAGACTCAACCTTGGCTCTAGCCATGGTTGTGGTCTTGATTCTAGGTCATAAGACCTCTTGGTCTTATTAAACCATAACCTTTATATAGTGACTTATATATGTAAAATAGCTGTTAATAAACTGAGAAAAATCTCATTCGTTATTGGTTTTCTGGTGACGTGCTCCTGAGTTTTTGAAGAAAACGTGATTCCGGACAACTTTCGTGCTTTAACTTTTTCATTGAACGGACCAGAAAGGCCTCTTTTTGCGTGTTTTATATTCTGTCACAGAAACTATTTTGGCAGTTTTGCCGCAAAGTTTTGGTAACTTCAAATGGTCATAACTTTTGACTCGTATACTCGTTTTAGGTGGTTCAAATTGCTATGGTTTCCTTGTTAGGTCCTCTACTACAATATGTAATAATCCAATATGATAATTTTACCATTTTGATCACGTTTCACCAAGAAAGTCACTAGTTTACTTGTTTAAATAACTTAACTTAACAATCATTTATAATAACTTGTTTTACCCATTTTTATACATCATGGACATGATAACAAGACAATATATAGCATGAATGATATGTAAATAGCATGAATATGATATTTAAGCAAGGAAGTGTATTAGAGTTTGCTTACAACTTTGGCTTTCTACAAAGAAAGGTAAGTAGCATGTAAGGAAAAGGACTTTGATAGACTTTAGCTTCAACCCACTTCACTTCAAGCAATCTTTCTACACTTGTATTCTTGAAAGAGAGATGATGAAAGTTGAGGTGACTTGAGTAGATTTAAACTCAAGAGAAATCACCAAAGTTTCTAGGGTTTGGAAGTAGTTTGATGAATCAAAACCAAACTAGAGTTTATGTGTTGTTATGCTCTTGATCTCTTGGATAATACTTGGAGTGAATTAGCTAAGGAGATGGTGTTTGTGTGTGTGTGTGTTGTGTGGCGTACAAAGAAAGGAGGAGGGGAGGGCTTATATAGTGAGTTGAGGAGGTTAGGAAACAACTAGGAAATCTCCTAAACTTGGTGACCGAGTTTTACTTGGAGCCAAAGTTGTACACATGTAATCATCTAATGAATCAAGGGTCAAGATCAAGCCACACAAGGTGAATCCCCCCCCCCCTAGAGGCGGTTCACATGGAGATAGGAAGGATGAGTTGGTCTTGTTGATATTATCCTACTTATGGAGCTAGTTTTGACTCTGTAAAATGCTAACCGTAAACGATTAAGCCATAATACGTAAAACCGGGTATCATAAAAATACGAAACTTGGAAGAATGATTAAACTTGTCAAAATACTCCATAATAAAATATAAAATGAGTGGTAGGTTCCATTGGGGTGCTATAACCCTGTTCAAACTGGAAACACGGGTCTAAAACGCGTAATACGTAAAACGTACGAATATTGTGTAAAATTGAGAAAAGTAAAATGTTACTTTTCTAATATGATAATAATGATTTAAAATGACTTATAATGTCTAGACTGGGCTCAGGCTAGTGTCGGTTGGTATTAAATGTCTTTTAGACATAAAACCGTAAGCCTAAAAATCAAGGAATGATTTTTGGTCAAAGGAGGAGGGAAAAATACGTTGACTTTTTCCAAAAATGTGAAAACTCAAATCGTCATAGAAACGCGGTGCAGGTATAGGCTAAGGTTACGGCTGAGTAAAAACGCTTAAAAATGAAAATTCCTGCTTTTCACGGCCGAGGTTTATTTTGGTCATGTTTTTCACAGTCATGATTAATTCTCAAATAAATCATGAGTGTGTCAAACATTTTTCTGATGCGGGGTCACTTAACGCGGTCGAGTTTCGTTGTGCGTAGAATTTTTGAATGACGTTTTACCCTAAAACGTGTAATTCCTTATTAACTTTCACGAAAATGATCTGACGAGTGTCAAACTTTTAATTTGCCATGGAAATGATTTATCACTCGAGGCCATGAAACAAAAATCAAATTTCGGGGAAAAATGAATAGTAAAAGTGAATAGTAAAAATGAATAGTAAAAGTGAATAGTGAAATTTTCGGGAATAGAAGTTAACCTGAAAATGTGAATTGTTACATGCCCGCCCCACTCCCTTTAGTTGAGAATGAGAACCCGCCTAACCTCTCGCCCAACCACCACTTTGACAATAATTCTGAGTTAGAGGAGTCTGATCATGATGATGACCGTAGGGCTAGTCCTTTTTACTATTCAGACTCCGACGAGGATCTTGATGACGGTGATGTGATTAATGAGAATAGGATGGAAGAGGAAATAAACCCTCTTAGGTATGCCGACCCTAGAACTAGGATTGAGTGTGATAGTTCATTCAACATGCAATTTCCTTGTAAGATCGGATTTAAGAGCTTTAACGCCTATCTTAACTCATCTCTCCCGATGAACATAATCTCGCGTAATGAATATAATAAAATCATGGTAGATGAGTTAGAATACAAAGGAGAAAACATTATTGCTAGGGCAATACCGTTGCATGTGTTTGTAGGAAGCTTGGTTTATCTTGTTGAGTTCATGCTTATGGAAAGTCTAGGAGAATTTATTGATGATAAGTTAACCCAAGTTGTGTTTGGAAGACCTTTCAAACGGTTGACCAACCTCGATGAGAAACTCATAGAAGGGTTAATTACATTCTCGAATGGGGATGAAGATTTTGTCTATCAAATGCCCCGCACACACCCTAGGTTCAAGGATTTTTCCATGGAGAAGTGTAGTAGGTATCCGCCCATAGAAATGCTAAGTGAGAATGATAAGAGAAAAGGGCTTAAGTATACTCATGAAAAGAATAAAAGATACTATCGCGGATGTCTAGAGTTAGGAGATGAGTATAAGAAAGATGAGGCGACCATTAGATGGCTCACGCTTGGTTATGTGAGCATAAGCGATACATGGTAACCCATGAACTTGAGTCTAGCTACAAGACTCGTAAATAAAGAAAAGCGCTTCTTGGGAGGCAACCCATGCTTTGTGTGATTTTATTTTGTTTGTTTGTTATTTGCTTCCGTATGCATGCTTTATTTTTATTGTTGGTAGATCATGTTTCTAAACTAAAAAGTAGAAATACTTTACTTTGTTGTTTTGGCCTAGTCTTAACTCCACCTAAAGGTATTTTTGCAAAAGATAAGTGTAAGGGGAAACCCCAAATATGTTTTTAAGAAACAAACCGATCATGATTCTCCACAATATTAAGTGAACATGTATACTCGTATTTGTTAGAGTCAAATTCTTGTATTGAGTCATAATGAAGTTTTGCAGGATTTTCCAGGAAGTATGACCAAGTTTTTCCAGAAATTTTCCGGAAACTTAACATAAGAATTTCTGCAGGTCACTTCTGACGGCGTCACGAGTTTACTCTTGACGGCGTCACGTGTAAAAATCTGGAAATTTTACCGGTTTTGTTTTTCTAACGGAGTCTTAAAGTTTTTGTTGAATTATTAAGTTTTATAATCTCCAGGAAATCTGCAAACTTCATTCCACAAGCATTATATCTTACTTTGTTTTCTAGGATTTAGTAACTTATGTAGATTGCCGCCGATTTTATGCGAGGTTGCTTTGTTTGTTTTCTCAGGATTTACAGGTTATGTATGACAAGAAGATGATTTATATTCTGGAAGGGAAGCTTTGATTGTTCATTTTCTTGGAGGAAGATTTAACCTGGCCACCTTATTATCCATACCGAGCGAATCAGGGGAGTATTTGATTTCATTTGTTTTACTTATTTCACTTTTACATTCTTTACTTGAACATTGGGGACAATGTTCATCTTAAGTGTAAGGGGAGGGTAAAATGATGATACCTTACAAATACACTTTCACTTGAGTTTGTTTGTTTGATAGTAGATGTGTAATAAAACTATGAGAAATACTTGTTAGTGCAATTTTAGCGCCAAATTTAAAATTTTTTATAACATTTAGGAGTGAAACTTTAGCAATAGCAAGCGTCTCATGGATAGGAGATTGTATGACTAGCACATAACCGTACTTTCTAGAAAAATTTTCCACCCAAATATGTGAGGTTCGCCTTTAGATTTGATAGGAAAAGCATTTACTATTAGTGTTTATGAGTGTACCGGTAGCATTTAGATTCTAGAACTTGCGTTAGTGATGCATCCCGAGACCGCTAGTGAGACTACATTCGTGTAGTAGGATTTACTACATGATAAGAGGCATTAGGATCACCCTTGTGTTAAACCTGTATCATAATTACTTGACCATTTAAGTCATATTACTTGGCTAGTTAAGTCAACTAATTTTTCCCACACCTTAGCATTGTACTCATTTTTAGTACACGAAACCCCTAGTACACCCCTCCGAGCCTATCTTTTCGTTTCTAACTTTAAGCATCTTACTTAAAGGAAGAATTTGTTACACCCCACTTAAATGTACACCCAAATCGCCTTAGCCTTCCGTGTATGCACTCATTTTTAGTGCATTATTGTTATTTGTTAAACCCTAAGTTAATTATCTAATTGATTACATGGTTGCTAAGTCGAGTCATATCCTTGTACATATTGTTTTGGGACGATTGAGACTCATGGGTAAAGTACTTATTTTATGGAGTAACGGGGAAGAACATCATTTATTACCCCCATATGTACGTTAATCTTAAAAGTACTCCAAGTGTTTTGATTTTCTTAATTCGAGTCATTAGATTAGTTTATTGTAAAGTATGTAAAAATTCAAGTGTAAGGGGAATGTTCATTCCCTGTGATGTATTATTTTGGATGGTAGGGTAAGAGTGTATGCAAAAAAAATAAATAAATAAATAAATAAAAATAAATAAATAAAAAAATCGAAAAAATCAAGAAAAAGAAAAAGAAAAGAAAAAAATAGAAAAAGAAAAGAGAAAAAACATACGGACTACCATCCCGTTTCATTCTATGTTCATTTTATGTTTTTGTTATTTTTCATTTATTAGCTTAAGTCGAGTCTAGTCTTGGCTTAGCAACGCCATATTGTACATGTAATTAACCAAGATTGTTAACTCGCCACCAGTAAAAACTGCCTATATCCAACAAAACCGTGTATTTCATATCCCTACACCTAACATTACAACCCTTTAAAAGACATCTTTGATAGTTTATCCTAGGTGCTTACGCCATGTGGTGGAGGTTTGATCCTTTCTCAAGCCTATGGTAATCTATTTTGCTATGACAGGTAGTGAGAGATGTTTTCCATTTCCATATTGTGATATATACTTTATTACACCCGAGAGATGTGAGTATCTAAACACTATTTGTGAGGTGCTAGTGTATGACCTCCGTGCTTATCTTTGGTCTTTAGTGGAATGATTATTTGTTGTAATTACTTTTATATTAGTGTTAAATGACCCCTAACTTGTATTTTGATTAGAATAAAAGCGCATTTGCTTGAGGACAAGCAAATCTCAAGTGTAAGGGTATATGATGAGGCGAAAAATGAACCACTTTTAGGGGGTCATTTAAGCCCGGAATTGAATTTATATGATCAAATATTACCCTAAATCATTCCTTTTGTGATTTTAGGTACTTTGGGAGTGAAATCTGGAAAAGGAAGCAATTTGGACGTTTTTGGAGCATAAAAGTGAATAAAACGCCAAAGACTTAATTTTCCAAGCTGGGAACAGTGTGTGACGGCGTCAAGAGTAAATTTCATGACGGCCCAGTACAGAAATGAAGGCGTCACAAGGAAGAGCGTCAAGAGTTAAATGTGTGACGGCCTGGAAAAACTTAATACATGACGGCGTCAGATGTAGATCAAGGAAGTCCGAGGATTCTTTTGGCGGCGAGATGACGGCGTCACAAGGTTGTTCTTGACGCCGTCAGACTCAATTTTCTATATATAGTTTTCTAATTTTCATTCATAAAGAGAGAGAAGTTTTGGAGAAACCCTAAGGCCGAACCATATACGAATTTTACAGGTTTTTCAAGGGTTTTCAGCCCTTGAACCCTTACATGTGTAATTGAGATAAGTGTTCTTTTAATTCAATCAATATGTCTATGTGTTGGTTGTCTATATCTTGTTCTTGTCTTGATTCCACCATGCTAGGCTAGATTTATCTTGTATTTGCTTAGATCTAATGAAACCTAGATGTTGATTATGTGTTGATTACTTGTTTATGGTTGTATTGGATGAATGATTTCAATGTTAGGCTTAAGAAAACTGGCAGATCTCCAAATGGCAACATGCTTGAACGTCTTAGGAAACATGAACCGATGTGTACTAGGTTTTATTGGTTATATTTAATGCATGAGTAAATTCTAATGATCCCATGTTAGGAGCTTCTTAGCCGGCTCGACATAGGAGTGAAGTAGGCACTCATAGGATTGGGGAGTTAAGTACGCCACCCCATGAATGGTATTAAGGAATACAATCCGTCATCCACGCAACTATAACAAGTAATTAACGTGTAAAAGATATCTAGGGAGTAGTGAAATCTAAGTAAACACATTTCTCCACTTATTGCTCACAACCTTAGTTTAATTTAGTTTATTTTCATTTCTAGTATTTTATTTTGATTGCATCTTAGTATTGGGTTAGTTGACTAGCAACTAATTCCGCCCAAATCCTTCAAACCCGAGATATTTACTTGCTTTCTAAAAAATATAAAAATACAAAAAATAATCATCCTTCATCTCTAGAACTAGTATTTAGGTTTTCTAATCCTAGCGACACTATTCCTAGCTGAACGATCAATCCCCCGGTACTTGTCACTATACTATACTACAACGATCAGGTAAACTTCCTGGTGGGGGTTGTAAGCTTCTCGAGATCCCTCGAGAGGTAAAGCCTGGTGCAATCCCCACGCATCAATCAATATAAATACCAAACAATTGCTATTATGTTAGCATAAGCCCAAATCCCAAACAACCTCTTATTTGCAAGGTTTTAAGCACACTATAAAAAGTAAACAAATAGTACATTAACCTTTAGTTTAAAAACTTTAAATGCAACATATAATTAGCACGGGTACCTTTTAACAGCGGCAGTCCTGGTGCGAAGGTTGTACGCGACACCGAGCTGAGCTAATCAAACGTTCGTCACCCATTTTGCAACATTCCAATTGCTGTTCCAGTGATGTTCCTCAAACCATCTTGCAAACAACTTAAATGCAACAAAAAAATAGCGATAAAGTAAATACTATTAACTTAATATTTCTTTAACAATTCATTTCACTTAATCCCGTTTTATGATATCGTTGAATTCCTATTAGAGTATGTGCAATATAGCAGCTCAATCAAACACATTAAGCATAAGCTAATTTATTATTTTATTATTTTATTATTTCATCGGGTAACCATGCTATTAGACTGAGTTTTGTACGTATCATTTCTTATACTAATACCAAAATTACTCAATACAATATAGCATACATGCCATGAAACAACATTTCTGATACAACCAACTTCACCCGAAAAAAGAAGTCGTGCAAAGATTACTTGTTCTACTATTTCAACCCCTGTTAGATTTCTCTTCAAACCCATCCTAACAAACAAATATCTATTTTTCAAAAAAATGCTTACTTATTGTATAATTGATTACATTGGTATTTGGTAGTATGTAAAAAAAATAACATCCATTTATAAACATAAATTCAGTAAAATATGGAGTAAGCGGAACAGGTAGTTTCTAAACATCCTAATAGTCGTCATTTAAAGATGATATTGGTAGTACTACCAACATCATCAATTATAAGATAATTAATCATTTTACTAAAATAATAAATACTTCTTTTTTCGGATTGGTTTGAAGATTCTCAACTTTTAAAACAACATCCAAACAGTCCTATACATTGAGCAAGTACATAGATAGTCTAAAATATGTAGCTTATCGTCCTACTATGAACAGTATCCGTAATGGTATATTTCACATGTAATGTCTTTAGTTTAGCAAATTTACTCAACATCATCTTAAGATCTTTGTTTAAGCCTAAAATATTTTTTTAGTTAGTAATTTATATTGAAGTACATGAGTATTAAAGCTGGAATATAAGTTTTTGAAAAAAAAAATAAACAAAAGACAAAACCTTACAATTCTTCACATGAATGTGCCCAGATACTCTTTGAATTCATCTTGTAAAGCAGTTGCGAGTTGCAAACTTTCTAGTGTTATACCCTTTTTTTTCTTCAAACATTCCTACATTAAAACAATATTTATTAAAACATTACTACATTATATCGTATATGAGGTTAGACCCACCATCTTTGTCTAACATCATATACGATTGTAACTTCATCATCCATGGATTTCTTTGTCTAAGCTCATGATGATTCAATCCATGGATGATGAAGTCACAATCATATATGAGGTTAGACCCACAATCGTTTTGCGATGTCATTTATTTGTCTAACCTCATTCACATTAGTTGTTACTGAATAAGATCGAAAACTTGACTTATTCCCGTACATAGGCCACTTAAATGACTATGAAGTTATTACCTGAATGATGTTTAGTGCAGCAACCACATGAAATAAGGGCAATCTTGTTATTGGATTCAGTTTGTTTAGTCATCTTTAACACCTTCTTCAGGTGCAGGTTTTCTGAATTAGTCACGCTGCACACCTCCTTGATAGTCTCTTGCTTGATGACTATTGTCAGTCCTATTTCGTGCATCCAATTAGTGTCAAAGTATGTTATGTAAAGCACATAAGAATGAAAAGTAAATCTACACGTCAAGTACAAAAAGCCTCACATTTTGACATGGCAAAGTATCAACACTTGCAAAGTTGAATTTCATTCTTCCTACAACACATATTTAGTTATATAAATATAAGCACCAAAATATTTCAATTCATCCGTGCATACTTTACTATATGTCTCATGTTGCATCAATCTTTAACCAATATAGGTGATGCTCTATGCATTCATTGACATTTATATGAAGCCTGGTCTAAATATTTGATTGAAAAATATGTACCTCCACACTATGCTTTCCAAACCATGTCCATATAATGCATTCATCTTGGTCTGGCGGTCTCCTAAATAATAGCACATAAGAATTGCATCTAAAGATTTAAAACTGCTTATCTAATAAAAGATTAGACATATAAACATTTGAATAAACCAATTGAAACACCTTTTTTTTTTAAATAATCATATAATAACAGTCAAATGCCAAAGTCAATCACCTTTTATAAATGAATAAAAGATATTACCTTTTCATGGCTCTTAATCCTAATCATGAAGCTTAAGATCGCCATTATTCATCCAAGAAACATGAACCCTTAAACTTGAATATCCTTTTCTCTTAGACAATTCATCAAACACCTGTGATTAAAAACACGATTACTGATACTAAACTTAATTAATGTAAATATATAATTTAGTATCATGCTTGATATCAAAACATACAATATGGGTTCTCGATTTTTTATACCTCTGAAACTACAATTATGGGCAACAATTATACCTCTGAAACGACTTGGAGATAATTAATTTTATCATAACTGGCAAACGGTTCGAAGGATTTGGGCGAGAGATCTTGATTTCTTTTAATGTATAATGAAACAATCCTTGATCGTTTGGTTGATTCTTGATTTTTTTCGGCTTATGTCTTCATTATTTTTTTTTTAATTAATTCATCATCATCTTCAATCATTTTTATTCGGGTATGAATTGTTTAGGGTAAACTGATTTTCGGTTATGAATTGACTTGAATAATTTATTTGTTGTAAACTGATTTAGGGTTAATTGTTTTGGTTATGAATTGCTTTTGGTATAATTGATTTGGGGAAAACAGTTTTGGGGTGAATGAGGGAGGGATCGATTTGGGGAAAACAATTTTGGGTTGTTTCAATCTTTAGGTTACTGGTTTGGGGGAGATATTTTGTTTGTGTAAATTAATTGTGAGCGAATAGTTAGGGAGGAAAATGATTAAGGGCCGCAGGATTGGAAAAAATGCCACGTGTCGAATTTTAAAGATTTTTGAGGGGTTGGCTTGCCAAAACCCAACCTTGTTTTATATAGGTGGGAGATTAGAAGCTGTCAAAATAAATAGATTTTGTCGGGTTTCAAACGTGTATATCTTGGTCATTATGAGCTAGTTTTCTACGTTCTTTATATCCACGGTTTCGTATTAACATGTACTAATATATTTTCAGTAAGTCGACTCTTATAGAACACGTCTAACGCCTCGTTTTGTCCGTTGAAATTCGTGCAACAGCATGTGTATTTTCAGAAAATAGTTTTTCGTCGTTAAACTTTGAAAAATCATATCTCCTTCGTTATAAACTCGTTTTTATCCGTTCTTTCGCCCATAGCTTCGTTTTTGAAAGTGTTTTCTGAATCTTTAAGAAAAAATTACCCAGGAACCCCTGATGTTTCCACGTTTTGCAAAAATGGACAGCAACTTTCTAATAGTGTTTAAAACTCATTTTTCTAGTTTATAACTTGTCCAAAACTTAACCAAACTACTTCAAATCAACTCTACAAGTACTCAATCCTACCATACACCTTCTTAGGGTGTCATGGGGTCCTAATATTCACCAAAAATGGTGGATCTCATGAGATTGCAAGTAAAAATCTTTAGATCTATGTTTATAAAGAAAATGAACAATAAGTGGTATGTTTAACATAAATATTTGCATGATTTGCTACTAGAACATTCAAAATAGGTTAAATGAAAGTACAAAAGATTAGAAAAGTTTACTTGAAGCTTACTTGATGATTTGAAGAGTTTTGGAGATGATTTTGTAAGAAACCTTGGGATTTTTATTTCAAAATCCTAGCTAGGAGTACATAAGAGACTTGAAATACTAAATCTTGTAAATTTTGATGATGTTCTTCTTCTTTTTCTTGTCTTAGCCGAAACACACAAGGAGAGGAGAGAAAAGATGAAGTTTTTCTCTTAGAAAAATGAGTATGTGTGTTTATGTTTAGATTTTTATGGACTTTTTTTTCATCTTTTAATTTCCAAGGGACACAATTATTTGAAAATATGTCAAGTCAAAAAAAATATGTCAAAAGGGAGGGGGAGGTTGGCGTGAAAGTGGGGAAGGGTAAGAAAAAGGGTATGTTGCATTAATTAAATGTTGGAAGAAAGTCTTGTAGTTAGTTTTATTATGTATAATTTAAATTGTTTTGGGTACCGAGTTTGCTAGAAATAAAGTTTAACTGTACTAAATAAAATGTGACGACGTTGTAAAAATTATAAAATTACATTCCTGATGAGAATCGGGTGTTAGAATAATTGTCGTGATGAGATATCGTAATCCGACGAAATTATTAGCGTATACCGAAAAATATAGCAACAGGTCTCAAAACACCGGGTATATTAATAATATAATTTTTATCTCATTATAATGAGTATGAAAATATATTAGGATCGTAGACGGGAGTATCGGGTATACTGTTAGTAGTAAAAACTGAGTGGTAACGTTAACTAGATAATTAAACGTTCGTTACTGAAAATCACACAAACCCGTGCATGACCTAATATACTGACGATGTTACTGATGATATGTAGACTACTCTAGTCTATATGATATGTCCTTTTCTGATGTTGCATGAATTCGCAGCTAAACCACACTGGTTACGCGAATTTGAATACCCGTAAACTAGGTTTACGTAAAGATGAATGATGATCATGAATAGTGTTTTCCTTCCGGGAATGAATAATGTCACGTGAATAGTAAAATTTTTGAACACTTTTCAAAATCTCAAACTGACTCCGAAAATGATGATTAGTGAAATGATGAATAGTGATCGATGAATAGTAAATAATGAATAGTAACTTGTGAATAGTAATTTGTCGAGGTTTGGAAAATGACCTGAAATTGTGATTTGTGACAGTTACAAGCCCTTTTGCCACTAGGCCACCATTAAGTGATTAATGATGATGATATTATGTCTGAACCATCATGGGGAACACACAAGTATAAACCTAAAATATGCACACTAGTCTTTGAAGATTCAATCTTCACACAATAGCCACAAAACTTGAGAAGCTCGGCAACAACCACCAAGGAAACAAGAATGAAGAGAAGACCCTAAAAAAAGACTTACCACAAACTAAGCACATGGATAAGCAAGGCAATAATTAGATTATAGACCTTAATTCAACATTCCCTTTAATCTGATTATTGAATAAGTCAAACACGGCAAGTTTCCCCGATAGAGATTTGAAAATATGAACCGGGGGTGCTTGGTCAGAATATATGTAACTTGATAACTGGACCTATTTTTTGAGTTTTAATGATCCTAGTTACAATTTTTTCTCTAATGAAATGAACATCTATTTAAAAGTGTTTGGACCTCTCATGGAAAACGGGGTAATTAGTCAGTTGAATTGCAGACTTGTTGTCACGGTAATGAGAAACAGGAAGCCAGATGTTAACTTTTAGATCTTTCAAAAAAATTTGTATCCATATTATTTCACATGAAACAGATGCCATAGACCTATACTCTGCTTCAGTTGAGGATTTTGAAAAAGTGGCATGTTTTTGCTTTTCCATGAGACAAGACAACCATTCCGAAAAACATAATAACCAGAGACAAATTATCTGGTTTTGGGGCATTTTTCGATTTATAGTTAGCATAGGCAACCATTTCAACAAATGAGGAATTAGGAGAGTGAGTATACCTAAGGCCCTTACTTAGGGAGCCTTTTAAATATCTTAGAACATTAAAAGCAACTTGCAGATGAGACTTAAGAGGAGCATGCATATGTTGAGATAAAGATTGGACAAAGTAGGCTATATCAGGCTTAGTGTGAGTCAAGTAAATGAGATTTCTAACTAGTTTCTGATAGCCAGTGATGTTTTCAAAAGCAAGATCATCATCACTGACTTTAAAGTAGAGCACAGTGTTTGGTTCCATGGGAACAGAGGTGGATTTGCAACCAAGCATCCTAAACTCATGCAATAATTCAATGTAATATTTCCTTTGGCTGAGACAAATATGATTACCAGATTCCAGAATCTCAATGCTTAAGAAGTATTTAAGTTTTACCAGATCCTTGATTTGAAATTTAGAAATCATAAAACTTTAAACCATGTTAATTTCATTTTAGTCATTTCCAGAGATGATATCATCAACGTAAACCAATAAAGCAATAAACATGTTGTTGGAAGACTTAACAAATAATGAGTGATAATTTAAACTCTAAGTGAATCCACACTCAGAAAGCACTCCAACCAGTTTCTCGTTCCATTTTCTAGGAACCTGTTTTAGACCATATAGATATTTTTCTTTCTTTCTTTCTTTTAAACTTGTAGACTGTGTTTTCATTATACTTAGAAACATAGCCTTCAGTAATTTTCATGTACACATCTTCTTCCAACTCACCGTACAAAAAAAGCCTTGTTAACATCTAATTGAAATAGGGGCAACTTATTTTTCACAACAACAACAATTAAACATCTAAAAGTAGACATTTTAACCACAGGAGAGAAGGTTTCATCATAATCTATTCCTTCTCTTTGGAAAACCCTTAGCAACAAGTTTAGCTATGTACCTTTCAATTTCCCATTTGATTTATATTTTATTTTATAGATCCATTTACACCAAATGGATCTTCTTCCTTTAGGAAGGTCAGTGATTTCTCAAGTTTGGTTTCTATTAAAGGCCTCTATTGTTCGTAGCTTCAACTCAATTATTGTCATTAAGGGCCTCTTTATAGTTCTTAGGTTCAAAGCTTTTGTTAAGAGTAGTAGTTAAATATATATTTTCACCACATAGTTTGGAGTAATTAACAACCCTGTTTAAACCAAATTTAACTTTATTATCAACAGCATAGTCATTGCACTTTTGAAGGAGTTTGGTCTATCTAGATGACCTTCTAACAAGCTCAGTCACATCATCATAGTTAATGTGATCAGTTAGGTCAACCCCTTCCTCATTTTTAAAGAAGTGACTAATATCCAGTGGCGGATCTATAATTTTAAACTATGTTTAGCACGAATTTGGCTTATTTTATTTCACGGATAGTTCTTACCTTCAATTTTTCACTGACTTCTGTAAAACTAAGGTTTTTGCGGTTTTTGCTTGTGGGTTCAAGCTATTCATGATCTATTTGATTTTCATGTTTACATAATTCTAATAATCTAAATGAGTTGTAAAAAATAATGTAGCTAAACTAAGATTGTTTTTTACTTAATTTTACAATTATCGTTATAATAAATTCGAAAGTGTTTTCAATAATGTGACCATTGTTTCTTCATAAGTATTTTAGATTTTTATAAATTCAAAATAACAAGCCTGCTCCTATTAGTCTATTAACTCTATAGCTTGGACTTTGCAGTCAAATATATAAAATAAAAGACACGAAAACCAACTAAATGAAAGGATAAGAATAGTAAATGTTACAATTCATCTTTCTTCTACCTCATTTTCTTATTTCTTTTCCTTATTGAAAATTCAAGAATCAAGTTTTTCTTCAAGGTTTTTTCTCATTTTGTGCACATCTAGCTTCAAACTACATGTAGCACTTTTAAAAAAACCGGCAACCTGTAAACAATATTATACTTCATCAGCTAAAACCGTGTGTGGCACGTGCCACACGTAGCCAACAACTAGATCCGCCCTGCTAATATCACCATCACTTTCATCAGACCGATTAATACTTTCAGTATTCCCCTCAGGGTGTGCATTATCATCTATAAATGTTGCATTAGAGTCATCATTAACCTATTTTGAAGGATTAGACTTGTGCCATCATTTTAACAGGCCCGGAGCTTGACACACAAGCCCCAACGGAGACGTTCCCACCAACTGAAAGAACACCAACTACACCTCCCACACAAGAAACTTTGCAACTGTCAACTACTATTAATACAGAACATAGTGAGAATATACGTAAACCCGTTGCGAAAACTGAAGGAACAAGAACTTATGTTCGAAGGCAACTCCTAAAGGATGATACACAGCAGGAAACATCAACAGGTGCGAAAAAGACAAAGCAAGAAAAATGATGTAAGCGCCACTTTTCCGAAGTTAGTTATCTATGCGTATAACCACTCTCTCATCAACCACTCCTATGTACAAGTAAATATAATATGACAATGTAGCTAATCGTCTGTAAACCAAAAACCATATGTAACATTTGTATTAGCCTTAGTTCTGGTAATGTATAAGGATCCTGGTATCTGCTAATGTTGTTAACTAGCAACAGTGTTATCACTTAATCTATTGTATTATGTTACTAGCTACATGCACACTTGTTTCTAGTCTCCTTTCTCTAAGATCAATGTTACTATCTACCAGGTTTCTCTAAAACATAAGTGAGAACAACTACCCCGCCGCAACACGGCGGTTCGCAGACATCCTTGTTAGAAAAGTAAAGAGATGGATTTCTCGCACATTCGTGGAACAACATAAAACCATGTTGATTGAATATGTAAACAGTGTATTTTCTACAATATTGTCTTTGCGGTCCAGCCCATCATCCCAAAAGTAGTGGTAATAAAGCCCGTGTTACATGGGTGGGCCTAGCAAAAGGTTTTGTGTATGTATTTCAAGATTCTTAATTTTCAAAATTTTATAGAGAAAAATGTGTAAAAAGAAAGGAAAAATGTATTGCGGAAAATTTTAAATTTTTGTAAGTTGAAATGTTGGGTGAAATTTTATTAAAATTTGATTGTAGGCTTAGGTTTGAGTGAATGAATCTTAAAATGAGGTGCGGAGTTTGCTATTTGGTGAGGGATATGTATGTTTTATTATAGTAAAGAAGAACATGTAACCAACAATGTTAATCAGAATATCGACATAAAAAATCAAATGCTTTTAACATCTGTTATGCAACACCATAACGTAACGATAAATACTTCTGAATTTTCTTTAAAGAAGTATCCAATGTTTTCATTTTGTTCCTTTTTCGAAGTTAAGATAAACATTTAAGTGAAAATGACGCGAATATGTCCAAGTTGCATGGTCTATTCATCATGTAGGTATTTAATTCTTGATTTTGTGGTCGGTAGAGATAGCATTAAGGGAAGAGCAAAAGAACAAGAGAATCGGACCGAAACTAAATTGCGGTTTTGTTAGATCAAACCAAGAAGTGTCACTGACTTGCACATTGTTTTAGAAACAAATGTATTCCATGAAATGTTTGAGTATAGGAAGTAAAGAGAATTACATGTTTTTAGAATTATTGAGTATTCAGTTCCGGAACCGGTGGACTCGAACCGAACCGACCTAAGAATCAAAAAATCTCAAACTCAAGAACCAAAACCAAAACCATCCTGGACCCAGTTCGGTTCTTTTCGGTTTCGGTCTGTTTTTTTCTTCCGGTCCGATTTTCTGGGTGGGCCTAGCACAAGTTAAGTATATCGAATGATCCAAACTGGTTTTGACTTTTGGAAGTCAAAGTTGATAAGGAACCAGAAACCAAGTTACTTGCATAGTGATTCAGCAACTAAAAGGAATTTTATTGACTACGTTGGCTTTTTTTTAATAATAACAGGCAACTACGATGATCCCACTATAATGCCAAAAACAAAAACTTTTTATTAACATGATAAAGTCAATACAAACCAGGGATGACCTTATTCCCTGTAATGATACAACCCAGAAAGATATCACAACGCATCCATACCAACCTAAACCAACTTAAAGACAATGAAAAAAAGACCCAATTTAAAAGAAGAAACTTGTTGAGTTTTTTCAACTGCTTATCCTTCTCCCTCATCAACATCATCTGCTCCTCCAAGTCTTCTTCAAGGTCACTCCTTGCCTTCAGGAGGCCAGGGATTACATCGACTGCTCGGCAACACATTGGAGGATCTGTCCATCCAATAAACCCACATGACGGACAACAATAGAATCGTCGTCTTGGGTTCCTGTTTGTCCAGCTTGTTTTGATTGTTGCTTGTTTCCCACAGTCACAAATTACGGCCATTTTTTTACCAGATAGTGGAAAGTGTGTAAAAAAACTTGTGTGGAATAGTGTGATGAAATAGTCATATTTAATTATTAGATAGTGGAAAGTGTGTAAAAACTTCGATTGCAAATTTAGTCCTTATATCAACAGTGTTATGACACGTATACATAGTACCCCAGGAACAATGAAATGATGATAATTCCCTCATTAACGTGGCACTTAATAAGGAAATTAACGAAAGTTAGCTCTCGGTGGCCGTTTTGTAAAAAAAATGGAATGTTAATGGCGTTTTTGCATGTCTTTTTCCCTCGATGTCTTTTTTGCATTTTTAGACAATGTTAGTGACTAAATTTGCAATTTACCCTTATATAAAAGATTTCTACTTAATATTTGAATGGTTTATGTAGTTTACTGGATATAAAGATCAAAGTAGGTTTTTTTGTCGTATCTAGTCCTTATAGTTTTATCCTATTACGAATCTTGTCGATCTTGCCTAAGTGTGTTAATATGACCATGAAATTAGAAGCAATTTTGTCCAACTAAGGACCGGGTATGTAACATTCGATGAGAAGTATTTTTAACCATCTCATTTACAGGAGACGCTAAGCCAAACTATTAGAATTAGACAAAATATAATGAAATCGTAACGAATTAAAACCATAAAGACTAAATCTTAGAGAGAGAAAAAAGAGAGAATTTTGGACTAGACAACATGTATGGTGGAAACAGCCGACCGAGTCCAAGTATTCAAAGCTCGAGTTTGGCTCGTTTAAGTTTATGAAGCTCGAGTTCGTTTCGAGCCTTATCCTTTTAGCTAGAGCTCGACTTATGACATATTTTATGATCTCAACATCAGCTCGGTTTTATGAGAGTTCTAAATGAAATAAAACTCGACTTAAGCTTTCCTTGTCGTGAATAATAGGATCAAGTTCATTTGATTTAAGCTCCTTTCTATATAACTGCACATTAGTATATGTGCAATTATACGTATAAGAAGTATATTGACAAGTATACACATGTATTTCTTAGGCTATCATACCTAAACGAGCTTTTAGTATGAAGCTCAGACTCAAGCTCGTTTATTAAATGAGCTTAAAAGAAAAGGCTCGAGCTCGTTCTAACTTGGCTCATTTCAAGCTAAGCTTCCAACGTGTACATTAATTCCAATAGTTTTTTCTTCAGAAAAAAAAAAAAAAAAAAAAAAAAAAAAAAAAATGTAACAATTCGCATTTTGAGATTAATTACTATTCCCGGGAAATTTCACTATTCATTTTTACTATTCACTTTTAATATTCATTTTTACTATTCACTCCCGAAATTTTTATTTCATATTCTCGTAAGTTAAACTATTTTAATGATAATCCGAGAGTTTGACACTCGTCGGATCATTTCTGCAAAAATCACAAAGCCGTGTCCGAGATTTACTTTTAGGTTTAAACGTCATTCCAGCATCCCGATATGTCCATAAAACATTATAAACAATAGAAATATAATTTTCTCTCATTTTATGACAATTCCAAAAGTTTTGGAATTTTACGTTTTCGAGTTCAACGTTTTACGCGAATTACGCGTTTTAGACCCGCGTTTCCAGTTTTAGCAGCGTTTAAGCAACCCGATAGAACTTATCACTCATTAAATAGGCTAAGATAGGTTATATTAATAAGTTCTAACATATTCATAAATTTCATATTTTTAGGATACCCGATTTTAAGTTTCATGACTTAACGACTTACCGTTAGCGATTACCGGGACCAAAACTCACTCTGTAACTTAGATAAGACCATGACTACTCATCTAGTCACCCCTTATCCCATATGAACGTGTATCACAAGCCTTGTTGGCTTATGATAAGTCTTGAGGACTTTAGGTAGCAAACATGTGTAAAACTTCCTGAGTAAGCCTCCTAAATATCCTAAAAACTAACCTCCTTAAGGCACCTTCCTAGGCACCTTCCTTGCACCTCCTCTTCATGCTATAAATAGCCAACTAGAAACACTTTGATCTTCATCCTTTCATCACCAAAAACGCCACACAACAAATCCCTAGCACCATGATCCTTTGATCTTCAAACTATAAGTTACACATAAGAGTTCAAGGTCTTAGTATTCTCTACCTAGTTCTCAAGTTTGTTTGGTGATTCCATGGTTGATTTAGGAGCTACACAAGGTTACTAGGGCTGAAGTTAAATGATTTTCACAAGGGTTATATCAAGGCTAGCAAGGGTTACAAGAGTTATGGTGAAGGGTTTACAAGCTTAGGTTTAGTGTCCTAGTTCTATACTTGACTTCCTTTCTTTAGAAAGCCATAAGTTGTAAGAAACTCTTATACACTTTCTTGCTCAATATCATTTCATGCTCTTTGTGTTCCTTTCATGCTATATATGTTCTTGTTATTGTGTTCATGATGTTTAAAATTGGATAAAACAAGTATTGGTATACATATGTTAACTTATGACAAGTAAACAAGCAAACTAGTGATTTTTATGGAGAACCACGACCAAAATAGTATAACTATGATATTTGACACTTAATTACTATTAAATAGGACTTCAAAAGGAAAACATAGCAATTTGAATCACCCAAAACGAGTACACGAGTCAAAAGATACGACCATAAGAAGTTAGCGAAACCAAAACGGCAAAACTGCCTATACCCTACTGTTTTGCATTCTGCCAATTTGAAAGTCACCCTTCTGGTCCGATTCATCAAAAAGTTAAAACACGAAAGTTGTCCGGAACGACGTTTTCGTTCAGGAACAAAGAAGCTCGAGCCCTGAAAACGCTTTCCGAGTGATAATTTATTAAAATTCTTAACAGCCCATTTTTAGACCAAAGTTACTATATAATGATTATATTTAGATGAGACCAAGAGGTCTAATGACCTAAGCCAAGACCACAACCATGGCTAAAGCCAAGGTTGAGTATCAAGACCATGGTAACAATGACCAAGGTCACGGCAAAGCCACGGCTAAAGACCATGTAACTTTTAAAGATCAAAACTTATATATATATATGTTATCAAATACTACAATAGTAGGGAGCCTCATGTGAGGAGTTCATTAAGTAAGCCGTCGAGGTGAGTTGTGGATTTACGAATTAAAGTGTCCTGGCTCCTCGAACGTTTACTCCATGACTTCTGAATTATGTCGGCCCGAACGGTAGTAAGAGATATACAACCTATACATGTTTCATAGACCACTTATATTCAACGACTTACACTATATACTAAGTACTACATCATGAACATTATGCAAGACATATATATAGGCAATTCTTCATATTCTTAGACGTTACTCCAAACCTAAGTCACAACGTTCTATTATAGGCTGCTCTTAGAGACTTTCGCGATTCGACTACCACTATCACTTCTCATCACTTAAGCTTAAGGTGAGTCATAGCCCCTACTTTTTCATACTTGTTTTAACTCTTTGGGGGAGATACATGCACAACTACTTGCTTACTTGTACAAATACTCAAAACATTTATACTTGATTGTTTTATACTTGATTGTCTTATACTTGATTGCATTATACTTGATTTTATACATACATGATTGTGTTATACTTAACTGCGTTATACTTGATTGTGAGACTTCCAGTGGCTCCAGATTAAGTTGCTGGATGACCATTGAGACTGCCAGTGGCTCCAGATTAAGTTGTTGGATGACCATTGAGACATACAACAAACGTGAGGTCTTCGGAGATGAAGTGTAGACTCACGACTAATTGCTTAACTGTTTTGATGAACTTATACATGTCTTTATTATACTATATGTTAGCAGTGGGTTGTGAACACACAGGTTACAAGTCTCTTATGGCGGGACTTGCAACTGAGTGGATTCACGATGCCTTTGCTGTGTGAACATTCTTTAAGGCTTTTCAACTGTTTTAAGACAAACTCTATGAACTCACCAACCATTGTGTTGACACTTTAGCATGTTTATCTCAGGTTAGTAAGGCGATAGCTAGTGCTTGGAACTTAGAGTCAAGCTGCATATTCTGAAGACTTACGCTTTTATCATTTACCATTCAAAACTTTGTATACATTTATGTATCATACTTTGAAATCTCATGTTTGTAACTTTGAATTCATTAATCGAATGGTAACTTTTCAAAACGTCTCATTTAGAGTTCGTTTTCTCTAACTTGTACTTTGTATTATGAAGTATCACCCTCAGTGACACAGTCTTCCGCTGCGGTATTTTGGGGGTGTTACAGATTGGTACCAGAGCCTTGGTTATAGAGAACTAGGTTGCATTTAGTTCCTAGACTATAACTGCTATATACGTTAAGACTCTCCTCTTTATTTGCCTTACACACACTACATACGCATACGCTTCTTGGTAGTTGTTGGTTTAGTTCCGCGCTATTAAATGATGTGACTTTAGTATTATAAGGAGCCCCAGAGATTAGTCGAGTCATTAAAAACATGGAGCTCAGTAATAACTAATTATTTAACTTGATCTTGTGACAGTTCTTGTTTGATGAGACACAAGATTTGAGTTAAATAATATTATTGCTTAGCTTTAGGGATTTGATGACTTGATTATCTTACTATCGGCCTCAGAAGGCGGATTTTGTGTCGGAAATTCTTAAGTAGGATGTTTTAGAATCTCCTTATTTAAATGGATTGGGACGCCTCTTCATTTAAATAAAGAAATTGTAAATCACCGAACCATAAGTTTATGAGACCTTACTTACATAAATTTGGACGCTTCTTTATGTAAGTAATGTGTTATAAATAAGTGGGCTTAATTGTAGCCGATACAACTCTTTAACCAGAACCTTAGACGAATCAGAGTGAACACCACTATTTTAGAGATCCTGAATTTTCCTAGACACACTAAACTTCGGGACGAAGTTTCCTTAAGGGGTAGAGACTGTAACAATTCGCATTTTCAGGTTAACTTTTATTCCCGAAAATTTTACTATTCACATCCAAAATTTTTATTTCATATTCTCGTAAGTTAATCTATTTTAATGATAATCCGAGAATTTTACACTCGTCAGATCATTTCTGCAAAAATCACAAAGCCGTGTCCGAGATTTACTTTTAGGTTTAAACGTCATTCCAGCATCCCGATATGTCCATAAAACATTATAAACAATAGAAATATGATTTTCTCTCATTTTATGACAATTCCAAAAGTTTTGGAATTTTACGTTTTCCAGTTCAGCGTTTTACGCGAATTACGCGTTTTAGACCCGCGTTTCCAGTTTTAGCAGCGTTTAAGCAACCCGGTAGAACTTATCACTCATTAAATAGGCTAAGATAGGTTATATTAATAAGTTCTAACATATTTATAAATTTCATATTTTTAGGATACCCGATTTTAAGTTTCATGACTTAACGACTTACCGTTAGCGATTACTGTCACACCCCCAAAATACCTGAATGGCAGCGGAATGGAATACCTGGGGGTGACTGTCATAGCACCATAATTACAGTTATATTGAACGACCTAAAGTGTCGTTTAGAAAATACAGCGTTTGATCATTAAAACATTCAGAGTTTACAAAGCTTAGGTCCCCAAAAGAGTTTACCAATATAGTTAAAATAAGTTCAACAAGATCAAACGTTTCATAAGTGCAGAAAATATGGTGAGACGCGTCGACTCCGCGACTTCATGAAGGTCCAAATGTATGCAATATAAGCTACCTTAATAACCTGAGAAATACATTGCGAAAAACGGTCAACATAAAGTTGGTGAATAATCATAGGTTTATAAGTAAATCGTATGTACATAAGCCACAAGTAATAAGTAAACCGACAAAATGTCAAAAAGCTACATTGGCTCTTAAGCTCATGACCCCGAAGCTAGACTTTGTAATGGCCCCACCAGAGTGTTTACCAGACACTCAATTATGATAAGACATGAAATGCATTCGTCCCGTTGGAGCAACCCAAACACGAATGGAGGCGTCACCCTCGATAGATCTATCCACTCACTCTCGCTTAGTACTAAAATTAACGGTCCATGATAATAAAGGCGACTTGTCAAGACATGGTAATAAGGCAACTTAAGCAATGTATGGAATTTGTAATACTTGGGCATGTACAAAAATAATTGTGCAATGTATTTTCCCCCGTGGGATTTAAAATCAAATAAGTAATTAAAACGGGGCTATGAAGACTCACCTGGAGTGATAGTACAAAGATGGTACAATGATGGTAAAGTAGTCGGGACAATGAGGCGCGAACACTAGCCGCAACCTAAATGAATAATCGTGATCTAATTTAGATCATGCCGTGATGTAATGAATGCACATGCACATGATACCTATACCACTCGTAATTTGGAAATACTAGTTATCGTCATAGTAAAATAGTTTCCATACTTAGGAAAAATAAGTCCAAATATAGAAGTATATAACTTGTCGTATTATCTCGTATGAAAATGTTAGCGTTATATTCCTCGTATCGAAAACCTTAAAATAACGTCGTTAAGTCGTATAAATATTCTCTTGGGTTGTACGTATTCATTTGATAAGAAAATAGTCCTTACTAACATTTCTAGAAAATATACCGTTTAGCGCGTAAGTTATTATTTTTATTTGTGTCCATATATATATATATATATATATATATATATATATATATATATATATATATATATATATATATATATATATATAGTTTGACGATGTTAAAACGGGTATAACTTGGTCGTTTTAAGCTCATTTTCCTTGTTCTTTATGTCCACGGATTCGTTTTTGTATATACTAATATATTTTTGATAACTCGGCTTCTCTAGGTTACGTTTAACACCTCTTTTTACCCGTCGAATACTGCCAAACAGCATGCAGTTTTTAGAAAAATAGTTTTCGTCGTTAAATTTACAAAAATCATATCTCCTTCGTTATAAACTCGTTTTAATCCGTTCTTTCGCCTAAAGTTTTGTTTTTGAAAGTATTTTCTAAATCTTTGGTCAAAACTTAACCACCATCTACTGATTTTCCCACGAAATAAAAATAGGGACAGTAGGTCAATATGTAGTTTCAAAAACCATTTTCCTAGTTTCAAACTTGTTCCAACTTCAACCAAACCACTTTCAATCACCACAAAACTAGTCTAATCCTACCATACACCTTCTTAGGGTGTCATGGGTTCCTAAACATCATAACCAAGTAGATCTAACAAAGATCTAACAATAATCACTTACTAAGATTCAAAAGTTAAAAGATTATAAAATAAAGTGGTATAAGCCATTATATGCATGAGTTCTTGTAAGAAAAGTATATAATCATAGTAATAACTTGTAAAAATTATAAAAATGGGTTTGTTAACTTACTTGAAGGTTTAGGGAGTTTAGATGATGAAAAACCTACTAATCCTTGAGTTTCTATTTCAAAACTCCAACAAGGATGACTAAGTGAACAAGTTTAAACCTAGATCTTGGAAAAATTTGTTGTTCTTGCTTCTTGATCACCCTAGGTCGATTTATACAAGAGAGAAAATGAGAGAAAAAGTTTTCTTGAACTAGTAAAATTATTTGTGATAAAATGGGATGAGAAATGTGTAATATATACTTAGAGACAAAGGTTTGGTAAGCATTAAATTAGGTTGGTGAGTGTTTAGCACATGAGATGGCTTAGGAGGGGGAGGGGGGGCCGGTTCACAAAGGAGGGAAAAGGGGAAAAGTTGGGGCTAATTAAGGCTTATGTCCCCAAGTGTATGTATTTGGTTAATTTTAGGTGTAATCGGGTACCGGGTTTGTTAGAAATAAATTTTATCAAAGTTATTTGGAACATAATAAAGTCTTAAATGTTGTAAAAATATGTTGGGTACAAGTATGGAGAGTTCGGGTGATTATTGTTTAATTTTTGTGAAAACCGTCGTTATTAAATTAGACATACGATACGTAATAAATAAATTTCCAAAATACCGGGTAAATTAATATTATAATTTTTATATTATAAAAATGAGTATAAAAATATATTGGGATAATAGTCGGGAGTGTCGGACATGCTAGTCACGTTTATAGTTCGCGTATTAGTGTTTATTTAAAATAAACATACGTAAATCGTTACTTATACCAAAAGTATTAATTTAGTTATCCTACGAGTGGAATAGTATGCGAGTGCCATAATGAGGATATGCAGACTATTTCTAGTCTATATGAAGTGTCCCAATGATAATGCATGAATTCGCTCCTGAACCAATACAGTTACGCGAATTTTTGAATACACGTAAACTATGTTTACGATGAAATGAGTAATGCACGTGAATAGTGGTTTTCTCTCGGAAATGAATAGTGTCAAGTGAATAGTAAAATTTCTGAATGTTTCTCGGAATGTCAAATTGACCTCAAAAACGGTGAATAGTGATCGATGAATAGTAAATGATGAATAGTAACTTGTGAATAGTAAATTGTCGAGGTTTGGAAAATGACCGGAAATTACAAGTTGTGACAGTCTTCCCTTCTAACAGGAACTTCGTCCCGAAGTTCAGTTTTGGTTGGTCTCTGAAGTATGTTTGGTAAAAAGACGTGGATACTTGAGTTGCATTTGGTCTCCCTGTTCCCAAGTAAATTCGGGATCTCTTCAAGGATTCCAGCGAACTTTCACGATAGGAATCCGACTTTGCTTCAACCGTTCGACCTCACGGTCCATGCGTTCTACTGGTTCTCTTACCAAGTTTACGTTTGTCTTTAGGTTGGATTCCTTTCCAAATGGGATTATGAGTGACTAGTCTGCAGGTCATTTCCTGGATTTGAATAGGTGAAACATAGTTGTGTAATCCGGTTGTTCTCTAACAAGGCTCAAGTCTGACGGCCATTAGGCCTTCTCTATCTGAAATATTACGTGGTCCAGTGTATATCGGGTTTAACTTTCCCAATTTTCTGAATGATATCATGCCTTTCCTAGGCAGAACTTTCAACATGATCTGTCTACCAACTTGAAGTTTTAATGGTTTACAACTTATAGAATTTGTAATTGATTCTTGACTTGTAGGAAATTCCTGGTTATTTCATGAATGCCTACTAGAATAGTGAGTTTGGCTTTTTCCGAGTTTGGTTCGTCAATAGCTGATCAGTGCTTCTTCAGGTTTATAATGTAATATGGGTAATATATGTTGCTGAACTATGTCAGAACTCCAATCTTATATGTCAGTTGGTCGATGCTAAAATGAATCTTAAATGGTCCAATATACTAAAGGTTAAATCCTTCGTGTTACTAAAATCGTATCATGCCTCTCCAAGGCAAAGCTTTCAATTTAGTTCGTTCTTTCACGTGAATCTAGTTAGTTTGTTGTTCAAGGATACCCAATCCGTATGATGTGCGTCATGTACTAACCTAACTCCTACCAGTTTCTCGTCGCTTGCAACTGGTTCTTGACTTGTGAAATTTCCTTTGTTGTTCCATGGTTTAGTTCTAGACCAGTGAATTTAACTTTCCGATTTCGGTCTGTAAATGAGTAATTGGTACTTTGACCATAAAGTGCCTCAATTAGTGTAGTCTCTATGCTCGTACGATAACTATCGTTGCAATCGAATCTGATTTATGGTAAATGGTTAGTCCAACCATTTCTAGAGTCAATCGCTCACTCTTTGAGCACAACTTTCCTATGTTTGAATCGTTCTCTTGTTCTGACCATTGGTCTGAGGATAATAGGCGGTGTTTACATCTAAATGGGGTTCCAAATGAAATCTTAAAATGATTGTTAGAAGTCTAAGGTGATTCGATTACCTTTATCAGGAACAATTGAAATAGGTACAATAAATCTTGTGACTAATTCCTCCACGTTACGTCTTTCGAACTCAGCGTCATATAAAGGGGATAGACTATGGGTAACAAACTTTGATTTCTTGTGTTTTGGTCTAATGGATTGCTAAGACATGTGTCATTCTTTGCCTACTGTGCTTGGTCTCCATTAATGACGTTTGTAATCGTTCTATGGTGTTCCTCCTAGTTTCCTTCATCACATATTCCAATATTCCTTATTGTCAAATCACAAAGCCCTAAATGCATAAGCGATGTAGTATGGTGATTGGTTTTCAAGATTTATTTCGCAATTTTTGAGTTCTTGGTCAAAATCTTTTTCTGAATAAACGAATTTAGAAAATGGAGCAAATGGTTTACTAAATAATATCTTTCTTGATGATTCAAAATTCAATAGTTAGGAAATGTGACGCGGTTTTCAAATAGGTTGTGAATAGGACTGTTTACCAAAGTGTGATGTTTATATATTTCCCATTGTACAATGGTTTTGCAAAATATTGACTAAAAAGGATCGTATTTATTCAAAATAGGCAATTCAAAAATTATCTTCTACAAGATATGTGTTTTGTATAAACACAAATTTTAAATCAACTTTATTTAAAAGTGAAAACACTAACAAGGATAAAATGGTAGGCTAGGAAATGCTCGCATAAATGCATAGATGTCTAACGTTCGGTTTCTGATATTTGGATGATGTCTATTGGTGGTTATCGGGCAAAACTACAAGCCTAGGTATTCAACCAACTTAAGTCCTGAAATGGTTTATCGTTGTAATTGTTATCATGTTGGCAATATGAGGGTTTCAGTTGATACTTTGTCGATGAATTTCCGTATTGTCTTCACATGTAGCTGGGGAGATATTCCTGAGTCTGATGCCTCTCTTGATGTATAGGTGGGGTTATCTAGAATTTCCTGAGAACACAATGCCTTAAGGGAATCTATATCGATATCCTTAACTCAATCAATTATCCTCGGTGGAAACTCATTACAGGGAAGTTTGTGTATGGATGAGACCATGTTAATTCAAAACACTCTACAGTATCGGTTAGAAGGCTTGGTTCATTTCTATAGTGTTGCTTAGCATACCTTCACCAAGTGTTTGATCTTATAGCTCAGTCTAGCTAGTACCTTTGAATAATAAATTGGATAACTAGGTCAGAGATGGTGAGTCGGATGGTCTCGTGGTATCTTAGAATTGCTGTTGAGTTATGAATTTTTCTTGCTATATACTTCTAGTCCTGGTTAGTAGTTCTGAAATCCTTTCCTTACTTTTCTGGTATCGAGGAATCCTACTTGTAATTGATATGGAAAGTCTCTCCTGGAGAAGTCAATGGAACAATCCAACTTAATGGCTAAGTGGGTGACAGGTGAGGTAAGTATCCAGGGAGAGTTTGTCAGAAAAAGACACTTATAAAAGAGTTTACTTGTCGAAAACGCTTTTAAATGAAGATTGTTATTAGCAATACTTTAAAAAGTAACTATTTCCTTCATGGCATAATCCTTCCTGAATTATACATAGGTGATCAGGCTATGTATAGTTGAGGACTAATGATGCGATGCTTGATTTAGTCAAAATAATATTATTTTTCTCAAAAGCTTTAGATGGTGTTCAACGCATTGTTATTAAAAATGGTATACTAAATATTTCCTTTCAAAGTAATATAAAAATTGTTTCGCGTAATAATAGTAAATATTTGGCGTAATATCGGAAAAATCAGTTTATAGTACGGTAACAAAACGGCTTATTTTAGAAATTTGGTAAAAACAATTTCCCCATAAGGTAGTAAAATAGTTTGAAATAAAACTCGTGGAATGGTTTATTGGATACATGGGTAAATACTATGGAATGGTAATAATCTACTAATCCGTCAAATACTAAATCGGCCTATTCCCTAAATAAGACAATGGTATAATGTTGCGAAATGATTAAAAATTGCGCAATTGCAATACGAAATGGAATAAACGAAGGTTACGATTATCACAGAGATAACAAAGATAGTCATTACATTAGGTAGGAAAGTGCTTAATATAACTAGGTTACATCAACGTACTTATGGAAAGTACCAAAAGAAAGTACAACCCTAGAGGGCTCGAACTATGGTTTTAAAACATGAACTGCCTCCTCCAGTTCCGGTCTCTCAACACCGGGCATTCACTCTTGGAGTGTCCCACTACTCCACATTCATGGCAGATTACCGTGAGTTTCTGATGCATTGCGAGGGTGGGAGCCTTGCAATACTTGGCTTTGTGTCCGATCTTCTTACAGTTGCCACATGGTTCCGGGCAACGTCCTGGGTTATGATGATGTTGGCACCCTTCACACTTAGGTAAAATACCAAGGTAATCATTCTTTTCCTTTAGACCTGTAGCATTAGGTTTAGCAACTCCTTGTCTCTTGTGTGGTCCTTGTGTGGCATTCTCACCTCGGTTGTTATCCCACTTCCTTTTATTGTCACTTTTTCTTCCTAAGATCTTGGGGTGAGCTATGCGTTCCTTTGCTTCGATCGCCATCCTGATAGCTTTAGGCATGGTATCGGGTTCCAATGAGTTGACCAACATACGAATTTCAGGAGAAAGTCCTCCGACGTACCTTTCAAGTTTCTTGCTTTCTGGTTCATCCATTGCAGAGCCTAGTCGAGCGAAATCATAAAAAGAAGCAGTATACTTAACAACATCATCTCCTACCATGGTAAGGTTTAGTGTTTCCTGTTCAATTGCTTGTAATTCGCTTTTCACACAGAACTTCAAACTCATCATCCTTTTTAGTTTCTCCCAAGAGTGTGAGTAAGCAGCATCAACTCCTACTACCTGGACATACTTAGTCCACCATTTCTGGGCATGCTTCTGAAAAGTGCAAGTGGCGAACTTAACTTTGTCTTCCTTACGGCAGTCACCACTTTGAAAGATTGTTTCTAATTCTTCGAACCATTTGAGAAATTCCTTTGTGTCTATATTTCCGCTAAATGAGGAGGGATTACAACCCATAAATTCCACGTGAGTAAGTTCCTTGGTGAGGGCGGTAGTTACGTTCCTGGCAATGGATTGTCCAACAGTAGTTTGCGTCATGCTTGGAGTTGTTTGCTTAAATCTATTTCCATCAAATCATAAGAGTCCATGAGAATCTATAGGTAATAACAATCATCATATTCATAACACATGAATATAATGCATGAAAGTTTCGGTCAATATGGACCAATATCATATATATAGCACAACTATTCCCCTATAGGAGTGTCAATACTTGATGATTCCGTTTGTACAACAATCAAAATACTACAAGTTTCTTTAACTATGTCACACTTCCCGTGGTTAGGATAATAGTAAAAGCTAGCAAAGATATAAGTCTAGTTTAAAGATTTCCTGTAGTCCTTCTAGGTGAAATCAGGTTTATGGCATCATAAGGTCGAGATAGTCCTGAAGTGGTATCTGTAGTTGTGCATCGATCAAGTCCTAGATAGTGTAGGTTCCAAACTAATCCTGAGGAATCGGCGGATGTTCCTGTTGAGTCCGTAATTCTTGGTACTATCCACAAGGCGTTATCTAATTCATGGCAAGTGAAAATGGGAAAGGAAACTGACAATGGTGGTATTCTAAAGTATGAGAATAACATTGATGACGATGAAATCCCAGTGATGAGTTAGGAGATAATGGTGATAATAGTGAATGGGATACTACCCTCTTTCGCGCTATCTCGCGACATCTAAGAGGTAAAGATGAAGTACGCACTATGGGATGACCAATAGTGTAATAAGTAACCAACGGTGGTGGTAGTACCTAAGTAGTAAGCGTCCTACTAGTGAAGGAAAGAAAACATGCTATCTCCCTTGTAATAAGCATCCTAATAAGTCCATTAAAATTGAGTCTGAATACTCTACCAAACGGCATTCTATGTATAGGCTGAATGAGAACCTTGCTCTTATGACAATTCAATAGTGCTAATGGTGGTGTGAGTACAGCTGGTGGTATAATGGTAGTGGAAGGTGACAAGGCATCTTCAATGTCGGAATCCGACGAAAGGATAACGGCGTGGGTATCTGAAGACATGTCACTTGTGAACCAGGTCAATATAATCATATATATATGAGTATGGGTATGAATAACTCGAACAGTGTGTGCGTGAAACAACATGTATAGTGAATATGCACCTATGATGAAATGATGAGATGCTATGATGATGTGGTTATAGTCTAGGGTCCAAGATACATCCTAGTTCGCTATAACCTTAGCTCTTATACCAATCTGTCACACCCCCAAAATACCTGAATGGCAGCGGAATGGAATACCTGGGGGTGACTGTCATAGCACCATAATTATAGTTATACTGAACGACCTAAAGTGTCGTTTAGAAAATACAGCGTTTGATCATTAAAACATTCAGAGTTTACAAAGCTTAGGTCCCCAAAAGAGTTTACCAATATAGTTAAAATAAGTTCAACAAGATCAAACGTTTCATAAGTGCAGAAAATATGGTGAGACGCGTCGACTCCGCGACTCCATGAAGGTCCAAATGTATGCAATATAAGCTACCTTAATAACCTGAGAAATACATTGCGAAAAACGGTCAACATAAAGTTGGTGAATAATCATAGGTTTATAAGTAAATCGTATGTACATAAGCCACAAGTAATAAGTAAACCGACAAAATGTCAAAAAGCTACATTGGCTCTTAAGCTCATGACCCCGAAGCTAGACTTTGTAATGGCCCCACCAGAGTGTTTACCAGACACTCAATTATGATAAGACATGAAATGCATTCGTCCCGTTGGAGAAACCCAAACACGAATGGAGGCGTCACCCTCGATAGATCTATCCACTCACTCTCGCTTAGTACTAAAATTAACGGTCCATGATAATAAAGGGGACTTGTCAAGACATGGTAATAAGGCAACTTAAGCAATGTATGGAATTTGTAATACTTGGGCATGTACAAAAATAATTGTGCAATGTATTCTCCCCCGTGGGATTTAAAATCAAATAAGTAATTAAAACGGGGCTATGAAGACTCACCTGGAGTGATAGTACAAAGATGGTACAATGATGGTAAAGTAGTCGGGACAATGAGGCGCGAACACTAGCCGCAACCTAAATGAATAATCGTGATCTAATTTAGATCATGCCGTGATGTAATGAATGCACATGCACATGATACCTATACCACTCGTAATTTGGAAATACTAGTTATCGTCATAGTAAAATAGTTTCCATACTTAGGAAAAATAAGTCCAAATATAGAAGTATATAACTTGTCGTATTATCTCGTATGAAAATGTTAGCGTTATATTCCTCATATCGAAAACCTTAAAATAACGTCGTTAAGTCGTATAAATATTCTCTTGGGTTGTACGTATTCATTTGATAAGAAAATAGTCCTTAGTAACATTTCTAGAAAATATACCGTTTAGCACGTAAGTTATTATTTTTATTTGTGTCCATATATATATATATATATATATATATATATATATATATATATATATATATATATATATATATATATATATATATATATATATATATATATATATATATATATATGTATATATATATATATATATATATATATATATATAGTTTGACGATGTTAAAACGGGTATAACTTGGTCGTTTTAAGCTCATTTTCCTTGTTCTTTATGTCCACGGATTCGTTTTTGTATATACTAATATATTTTTGATAACTCGGCTCCTCTAGGTTACGTTTAACACCTCTTTTTACCCGTCGAAAACTGCCAAACAGCATGCAGTTTTTAGAAAAATAGTTTTCGTCGTTAAATTTACAAAAATCATATCTCCTTCGTTATAAACTCGTTTTAATCCGTTCTTTCGCCTAAAGTTTTGTTTTTGAAAGTATTTTCTAAATCTTTGGTCAAAACTTAACCACCATCTACTGATTTTCCCACGAAATAAAAATAGGGACAGTAGGTCAATATGTAGTTTCAAAAACCATTTTCCTAGTTTCAAACTTGTTCCAACTTCAACCAAACCACTTTCAATCACCACAAAACTAGTCTAATCCTACCATACACCTTCTTAGGGTGTCATGGGTTTCTAAACATCATAACCAAGTAGATCTAACAAAGATCTAACAATAATCACTTACTAAGATTCAAAAGTTAAAAGATTATAAAATAAAGTGGTATAAGCCATTATATGCATGAGTTCTTGTAAGAAAAGTATATAATCATAGTAATAACTTGTAAAAATTATAAAAATGGGTTTGTTAACTTACTTGAAGGTTTAGGGAGTTTAGATGATGAAAAACCTACTAATCCTTGAGTTTCTATTTCAAAACTCCAACAAGGATGACTAAGTGAACAAGTTTAAACCTAGATCTTGGAAAAATTTGTTGTTCTTGCTTCTTGATCACCCTAGGTCGATTTATGCAAGAGAGAAAATGAGAGAAAAAGTTTTCTTGAACTAGTAAAATTATTTGTGATAAAATGGGATGAGAAATGTGTAATATATACTTAGAGACAAAGGTTTGGTAAGCATTAAATTGGGTTGGTGAGTGTTTAGCACATGAGATGGATTAGGAGGGGGGGGGGGGGGGGGGGGGGCGGTTCACAAAGGAGGGAAAAGGGGAAAAGTTGGGGCTAATTAAGGCTTATGTCCCCAAGTGTATGTATTTGGTTAATTTTAGGTGTAATCGGGTACCGGGTTTGTTAGAAATAAATTTTATCAAAGTTATTCGGAACATAATAAAGTCGTAAAAGTTGTAAAAATATGTTGGGTACAAGTATGGAGAGTTCGGGTGATTATTGTTTAATTTTTGTGAAAACCGTCGTTATTAAATTAGACGTACGATACGTAATAAATAAATTTCTAAAATACCGGGTAAATTAATATTATAATTTTTATATTATAAAAATGAGTATAAAAATATATTGGGATAATAGTCGGGAGTGTCGGACATGCTAGTCACGTTTATAGTTCGCGTATTAGTGTTTATTTAAAATAAACATACGTAAATCGTTACTTATACCAAAAGTAATAATTTAGTTATCCTACGAGTGGAATAGTATGCGAGTGCCATAATGAGGATATGCAGACTATTTCTAGTCTATATGAAGTGTCCCAATGATAATGCATGAATTCGCTCCTGAACTAATACGGTTACGCGAATTTTTGAATACCCGTAAACTATGTTTACGATGAAATGAGTAATGCACGTGAATAGTGGTTTTCTCTCGGAAATGAATAGTGTCAAGTGAATAGTAAAATTTCTGAATGTTTCTCGGAATGTCAAATTGACCTCAAAAACGGTGAATAGTGATCGATGAATAGTAAATGATGAATAGTAACTTGTGAATAGTAAATTGTCGAGGTTTGGAAAATGACCAGAAATTACGAGTTGTGACAATTACCGGGACCAAAACTCACTCCGTAACTTAGATAAGACCATGACTACTCATCTAGTCACCCCTTATCCCATATGAATGTATATCACAAGCCTTGTTGGCTTGTGATAAGTCTTGAGGACTTTAGGTAGCAAACATGTGTAAAACTTCCTAAGTAAGCCTCCTAAATATCCTAAAAACTAACCTCCTTAAGGCACCTTCCTAGGCACCTTCCTTGCACCTCCTCTTCATGCTATAAATAGCCAACTAAAAACACTTTGATCTTCATCCTTTCATCACCAAAAACGCCACACAACAAATCCCTAGCACCATGATCCTTTGATCTTCAAACTATAAGTTACACATAAGAGTTCAAGGTCTTAGTATTCTCTACCTAGTTCTCAAGTTTGTTTGGTGATTCCATGGTTGATTTAGGAGCTACACAAGGTTACTAGGGCTGAAGTTAAATGATTTTCACAAGGGTTATATCAAGGCTAGCAAGGGTTACAAGAGTTATGGTGAAGGGTTTACAAGCTTAGGTTTAGTGTCCTAGTTCTATACTTGACTTCCTTTCTTTAGAAAGCCAAAAGTTGTAAGAAACTCTTATACACTTTCTTGCTCAATATCATTTTCATGCTCTTTGTGTTCCTTTCATTCTATATATGTTCTTGTTATTGTGTTCATGATGTTTAAAATTGGATAAAACAAGTATTGGTATACATATGTTAACTTATGACAAGTAAACAAGCAAACTAGTGATTTTTATGGAGAACCATGACCAAAATAGTATAACTATGATATTTGACACTTACTTACTATTAAAGAGGACTTCAAAAGGAAAACATAGCAATTTGAATCACCCAAAACGAGTACACGAGTCAAAAGATACGACCATAAGAAGTTAGCGAAACCAAAACGGCAAAACTGCCTATACCCTACTGTTTTGCATTCGGCCAATTTGAAAGTCACCCTTCTGCTCCGATTCATCAAAAAGTTAAAACACGAAAGTTGTCCGGAACGACGTTTTCGTTCAGGGTCAAAGAAGCTCGAGCCCTGAAAACGCTTTCCGAGTGATAATTTCTTCAAATTCTTAACAGCCCATTTTTAGACCAAAGTTACTATATAATGATTATATTTAGATGAGACCAAGAGGTCTAATGACCTAAAGCCAAGACCACAACCATGGCTAAAGCCAAGGTTGAGTATCAAGACCATGGTAACAATGACCAAGGTCACGGCAAAGCCACGGCTAAAGACCATGTAACTTTTAAAGATCAAAACTTATATATATATATATATATATATATATATATATATATATATATGTTATCAAATACTACAATAGTAGGGAGCCTCATGTGAGGAGTTCATTAAGTAAGCCGTCGAGGTGAGTTGTGGATTTACGAATTAAAGTGTCCTGGCTCCTCGAACGTTTACTCCATGACTTCTGAATTATGTCGGCCCGAACGGTAGTAAGAGATATACAACCTATACATGTTTCATAGACCACTTATATTCAACGACTTACACTATATACTAAGTACTACATCATGAACATTATGCAAGACATATATATAGGCAATTCTTCGTATTCTTAGACGTTACTCCAAACCTAAGTCGCAACGTTCTATTATAGGCTGCTCTTAGAGACTTTCGCGATTCGACTACCACTATCACTTCTCATCACTTAAGCTTAAGGTGAGTCATAGCCCCTACTTTTTCATACTTGTTTTAACTCTTTGGGGGGGATACATGCACAACTACTTGCTTACTTGTACAAATACTCAAAACATTTATACTTGATTGTTTTATACTTGATTGTCTTATACTTGATTGCATCATACTTGATTTCATACATACATGATTGTGTTATACTTAACTGCGTTATACTTGATTATGAGACTTCCAGTGGCTCCAGATTAAGTTGCTGGATGACCATTGAGACTGCCAGTGGCTCCAGATTAAGTTGTTGGATGACCATTGAGACATACAACAAACGTGAGGTCTTCGGAGATGAAGTGTAGACTCACGACTAATTGTTTAACTGTTTTGATGAACTTATACATGTCTTTATTATACTATATGTTAGCAGTGGGTTGTGAACACACAGGTTACAAGTCTCTTATGGCGGGACTTGCAACTGAGTGGATTCACGATGCCTTTGCTGTGTGAACATTCTTTAAGGCTTTTCAACTGTTTTAAGACAAACTCTATGAACTCACCAACCATTGTGTTGACACTTTAGCATGTTTATCTCAGGTTAGTAAGGCGATAGCTAGTGCTTGGAACTTAGAGTCAAGCTGCATATTCTGAAGACTTACGCTTTTATCATTTACCATTCAAAACTTTGTATACATTTATGTATCATACTTTGAAATCTCATGTTTGTAACTTTGAATTCATTAATCGAATGGTAACTTTTCAAAACGTCTCATTTAGAGTTCGTTTTCTATAACTTGTACTTTGTATTATGAAGTATCACCCTCAGTGACACAGTCTTTCGCTGCGGTATTTTGGGGGTGTTACAAAAAAAAAGAAACATTTTTCTATATTTTATAAAGAAAACGGTACCCATAAATAAACCCGGTTTTATACTTTAGGGTTTTACATCTTCTTCAATCACAGTTTCAGTTTCACACATAAAAATGGGTCGAGCAAGAAAGGGTCCAAAATTTGCAGTTATAAAGAAACTAGTTTCACACAAAGCAATTAAACAGTAAATCATCCCTTACCCACATCTTAATTTTACCTTTTTTTATCTCATAAACTCATCTTACTTTTATAAAATTTGCAGACATAAAGAAGAAGTATTAAATCCTAACAAAAAAGAATTAACTAAGCAGAATCTTCCAAGAAATGTGTAAGTTTCGGTATTTTATTTATGGGTTTTGTATGTTTTGTGTGTATTGTGATTTTTTTGGTTTTTTTTTATGTGTAGGCTTTATGCAGATTTGCCAAAGAAGCCGAAGTGATGAAAGTTAGTTCATTTTTCTGTATTTGTGTGATTGACATATTAAGCTTAGCATTCAATTGTGTCCCTCAATAACCCTATTTTATTTGCAAGAAATACAAGCAATAGCAGATTCTGCAAAAAAAAATGGATTTTAGCAAACTAAAAGTCTCTGTGATATGATTGACTATGTCATGGATACTTATGGCAATAAGTGGAATATAGAAGATGAAATTGCTGATTTGATACTCGAGGACTTGTGGAAAAAAATATGGGAATAAGGAGGTTGCGAAAGGTTAGACTTAATGATTGAAAAGTAGGATAGTGGTAATGGCTAAACTCGGATGTCTTTCTATTTTTGCTATCTTTCCAGATAACAAAGGAATAGAGGTTGATGTTATCATTATTTCAGACACATCTGATGATGAATTTGGGTTGTTGTCTTCAAAGAATACTACTTCCACATCAATGGTTAGAAAGGTTACAAAACAAAGGGAAATGGTTACAAATGTTGTACAACCTATTAGTACCCTTGTTCATAAAAGTCCAAAACAAAGGAAAATGGTTACAAATGTTGTACTTGGTCTTGTTGCGGCTGTGGGAAGCTCTAGCAGAAAGAGGAAACATTTGTATGTGCCTCCCCTAAGAACCTCAAGTCCCCCCCCCCCCTATGAATACCAAGTCTCCCATCAAAAAGTTCACATTTAGTTGTTTATGTAATGAAGATGTTAATTTTTTTGGAAGATGATGGCTACTCAAAACGATGGTTATTAAGATGTATATTTTGTTGTATATGTTATAATTAGTCGCTGATGTATGTAGATTTTGGTTTTGATGTTTACAATTTTCAGTTTGCAATTGCATATGCAGTATAGTGGAGTGTTTGAAATAACCGAATTTGACCTATAAAGTCAACATTACCAAAAACAAATATTAACCAAACTGCATTTTTATAACATATGAATTACAACATATCAGTGAAGTTACATCTCCACTTAAAGACAACATAGCATTTCTTGCAGGTGATTCACTTGGTTAATTGACTAGCCGGTGAATCACTTGGTTTATGAGTTGCAAGTTCTTCATTAGGTGTTTGACTTGCAGATTCTTCACTTGGTTTTTAAGTAGCATGTTCTTCACTTGGTGCTTCACTTGGGCACACTCCACTTGCTGTTTGAGTTGCAGTTGGTTCAATTTCTTCATCAGCACTACCCAACTAAGCACCAACTCTAGTAGATGCATTAATAAGTAAGCCAATTACATATCCACTACTATTTGTTGTACTTTCGTTTTCCCTTGTAACACCACCTCTACCAGTATAAGATGGATTTCCCCTTTTTTCAAGGCACACTGGACAAACATACCATATGAAATATGTATAAGGGGGTGATGAACTCAAATAAGTGCATTTTATTATCATCATTTATCCTATTTATTTGACTTGTTTTATTATATTATCTATGAGAATCGATACTTAATTATTTACTTTAGTAATTCTCAGGTAAAAACAAGCAATTGGTGAAACTTAACGATTTTGGACGAAATATGGAGCAAAACCAGCAAGATGTCAAAAGTCTACTGAAACCCAGAAGATGCGCCGTATCTCTCTCAATAGATACGCCGCAATATTATACTTAGATGAATTCAAAGACCATTGCCTGACTTTGAAGGATGTGCCGCATGCAATTCTAGCATACGCCACATATGAAACTTTGGTCAACGAAGAAGATTAAGCTTGTTCTACTCCAGATACGCCGCATCATATTTCTGACATACGGCGTATCACTATCAAGACTTCACCATATATAATCCAAGACTCTAAAGGACATACGCCGCATACAAGAATCAAGTTACGCCGCATCTAAAGGCGGTGTACGAATATTCCAGAATATATTAATCTTGGACCCCACGCAAAGTTAAGTCAATGCGCCGCATCTCGTTACTTAATGCGCCGCATCGAACCCTCAGACAGAAAGTATAAATACCCCAAGACTGTTACGAATTTTGTGTGCAACATACCCTAAGGAGACGAATTCAGTCGAAGAAGCTTCACAAGACACACTCCAAACAATGATATTAGAGTTGTAAGAAGGTCCTGCATGTATTTAATTCATTAAGTAATTTTGTTTTATTGTAATAGTACGCTTTAATTCATCAGGATTGATGGGCTTGTGATATGTGACTACGGAACATCGTACACTCCCATTAATATTGCTTTTCCATTAATTAAAGTTTATATGTTGATGTCTTTGGTGACTTATATTAGTGAGTTGATAACCTCTGTGTCTAGCTGGGCCCGTGGACTACCATATCTACCCCTCGCCTATTTAATCTAACGTCTTTGGATAAGTAGGATAGACATAAGTGATCATTAAGGGTTTGCTAGCCGATATATTGCGATCCAATGAGAGAGAATAGATTACGATACACTTCATATAAAACTAGCAATAAAACAAGTGACAAGCTACTTAATTATCAGGACAGGTCTTCTTGTAGTCTCTATTATCTATCTGTATACATGTTGCTATTTGCTGATTCATTCTCATTAGTTTAATTTACTGTTTAATAAAACCAAAACTGTGCTAGTCTCTCAGACTAAAACCCCCTTGTGTTAGATTAGATTGTAAAACTAACTTAGGATATTAAAATACTGATAGACAAATTAAGCTTTACGTTCCACTCTTAGTGATCGACACTCTACTTACCACTATATACATATTGATCGGATACACTGTCCGTTAGTGTGTGTGTTATAGGATAAGTCGGCTAAATATAAATGTAAAACTTGAAATAGGCAATTACCCCTATACTGCATATGATACAACGCACGCATCAGGGGGACGCCTTGCAAAAAAGGTCAATCGAGCCCTGTTTTGACTTTCAACCCAGCAGTCAATGCAGACCATTTGACTACCATTTTGTGCATCCATGGTGAAAAGCAATTGATATGATAAAAGAGTTGATTATAACCGGGGTATTATATAATGCAGGAAAAAAAGGATATAATACAGTACAATGTGGTTGTTGAACAACTAGATAGGATTAAAGACAACATAAATGCTTACAATGGAGCCAATACATTGACATTTTGAATTTTTTTGACTATTGCATACTAGGACCATTTAGGGCAAACATTGTTTTTGCAAGAACTAACTCCATTTAGGACAACCATTTTTTGTCAATAAATATTGTGTAAGCTACATCCTATCCATAGTTTCTCCAAAAATCTGCCTCTTTCCTTGCTTCCATTTCTGCTTTTTATCTTTCTCTTTCATGTTCAAGTTTTTTGTACATACTCTTCTCTTCCAAAAACTGCTAGAATGCTTCTTCATCCAGCCTTGACTGCTCTTCTTCTTGATCCAACCTTTTATGTTCTTCTTCTTGAAAAAAAAAAAAAAAAGATTCAAGAAACTCTTGTTCCATAGTCTGCCTGATCTCGTCTTCATCCATCCACTGAAAAAAAATATATATATGCATACATCAACTCCAATGTAAACACACTAGATCCTCAGTCAATCATATGATAAATATATGCATACCTGTTGCCTTCTGCTATCACAATGCCTTTTTCTTCCTCGTATGTTACTTTCCTTTGGTGCTTGTAGAACTTGTTCCTTATGACACCTTATCTTATTATGTCCAATAGTATGACAATTAGAGCATTTGATCTGTTTACGAGATCTAGATTTACCCATGGATAAGCAATTTCAGTGAAAAAAATACTAGACTGTACATATTAGTTTGTCAATTGACATATATAAAGTCAAACTAAGCAAATGCTAAATGTCATGGTATAATCAGCACAAACGATCACACTTTTGTATCAGCAAAACCAAACACACTAGGCACATAACATCTGATGCATGGAACATATGTTCAAACCATACCCAATAATTGTAAAAGGTTACATGTGTTCAAAATGCAAATGCTTTACATATTTTAACATGTAATTTCGAAATGCAAATGCTAACCCAAACACCTACTATATTCAAAAAGGCAAATCGTTTAGTTACTTAGACATCTAATAGTCAAATTGCCAAATTGACTTGTAAAAGTCAAACCAACCAATTAACAACAAGAAGCAAACTCTTGATTGCCAAACACTGTCATTTAATAAAAACCCAAAATTTTATTGATCGGTTTCATGTTGACAACCATTACAAATTTCCTATCATCTAAACATACAATTAGCATGAACCACAACTTTCAGTGTCATCCCGTTCCTTCTTTTCCTTCCTTTCCTTTAGAACTTTATACACAACTTCAAGATTCTTAATCCTTGTTTCTAAATCAAAAACCTTTGATAACCCGATGTCGGCAGCATCCTCCTGCTCCTTCTTAACACCCAAGTTGTCTTCATTGGAGCAATCCTCTTTCATTAACTCATTGTACAAAGCCTTCCCCTTATCGTTTTGTGTCATTGTTAGTTATTTTGATTGAATGTATGTTGCTGGTAGTTTAGGGTTTTATAGAATTTAATCAAGAATGTCGGGTTAGATTTAACCATATTATAGTTAGAAATGTAGTTGGACTATTATACCCTTGAAAATATAATACAAAACGAGCGTTGACCTCACCATTACGGGTCAAGGGACGCATTCGACCTCAAAAACTTGCGTTTTGGACTCACGTCGACGATTTTCCCAAGTTTGTGGCCCAGGCGATGTTTTTAGGAAAGTTTAGGGACCAACGGTGTATTTTTGTCTTTTAAAAAGGCAAAAAAAGAAAATATTTTTTTATTAATTATTGGAAAATATGATATTTTCATAGAGATATACGGCATGTTTGGGTAAACGAGGTGCGGGAACCCGCCGCGTTGCGGCGGGGGTGTTTGCTATAATATTTGGTTGTTGCAAGTGTAAAATCTGCACTGCCGAATGGATAGGTAACTGTCCTTTTGCGAACAACATACGTGCTATGCTCGTTGGCTGTTATTTGAAACATGTCACCAGCATCTAGTTATACATGTAAGTAAATGGAAAGTCATAATGGTAAAATTGACAACAAAAGTAAATGGAAAGCCATAGCCCATATGGCGGTGGAGTCTTCGTAGAAAGTAACGGACAAAATCTTTTAACGCCAAGATGTGGGCCTGCTGGGTTTGTTAACAGCCAACTATTGGGCTTGCTACTGGGCTGCGATAGGTAAATATTATTTATTGCCCACCAACACTGTAGATTAGTATATACAAAAGGCGCCCGCTGCGTTGCAGCGGAAATTTTCGAGGAATTTTTGCGATAATTATTTATAAATAATATTTGAGCAGGGCTTCTCGCTATGAGATCGTGGTATGTTTTTTGCCGACACGTGTTTTATTTGTTTGGAACAAATGTTGTGTCAACCTATATTTGTAGTTCTCGTATGACGTCCTTTTTGGAATGGGTTGTGTCGGGTACCAATGTGTTGCGGCAAGGCTAATTTTGACCCTTATTTAAAAAAAAATTATGATAATTTTAAAGTTGTTTGATAGGTTAATGATGCATTTTGAAAGTTCTTTTATTTAGAATCTATATCTATATCACACTTTAACATTTTTTATAAAATCGTACGTACGTCAAAAGTATATCAAAATTGGGCTTGTTTTGTTCGTTATCGAAAGGCCTTTTTGCCAGTATTTTTTGTATTAAAAAAACCGCTAGGTATCTGTTAGATATTTGACAAATAAAGTTTGTTATATAAAAAAGTTGTAAATATTAAGAAGTTTAGGGTGTGTTTCATAATTGTTTTTTTTTACTAATATTTGAAAAAACAATACTACCAACCAACACCGTCATAGGATTTACCAAAGAAAACTGGCGGGTCTTAGCAAACTCAAGTTGGACTACCAGTAAGCCTAGGAAAGTTTAATAGTTAAATATTCAATTGTTGATCGATGTAGCTTGTATAGTATATTCAAGGAATTGGCGCCCGCCGCGTTGCGGCGGGTATATTTGTCATATGTTTTAGTTCGGTGTTTGTATGTATTTACGTATTATTGTTAGTATTCGAAAGTAAAAAAGTGGGTCGTATTTGTTGTATCAAACTCCGCCTCGAGGTATCTCCTAATACTTGGTTTGAATTTTTTGTATCAACAAAAATAATAAGTAATGGGCCTTGGTTTTTAATTTTATTATTTTTGGGCTTTGGTATTACGCTTGTAATTAAGATGGTTGTATCCATAGTACACAATCAGGCTTGAAAAATGGTTTTGGTGTAAACAAAACAGGCTAACAAAAAAACTATTTTGGGCTGTAGAAAAATATTATTTTACTGATTTGGGAATGTGAGCCGGTGCCTATAATATATATATGAATAGAGGAATATATAATGATCCATGGGACCATGAGCTTGCCACAAATTATATTATTTTAAAGAAGCTGGATTGAGTGACACAAATAATAGTATTTTACAAAAGTCCTTGTGCCATGTTATATATATCTAACAAGTGGGAAGGCGCCCACTGCGTTGCAGCGGGGATTTTCGGGAACTTTTTGCGATAATTATTTACGAACAATGTTTTGGCGAGGCTTCTCGTTATGAGATCGCGGTATGTTTTTTTCGACACGTGTTGTATTTGTCTGAAATAAATGTTGTGTCAAGCTATATTCGATTACTTTTTTGATATACATATATCTTTATGACGTTTGGTTTATAGTAGTTAGTAATATTGTACAACATTTGAACATTGTACTATGTCCGGTAGTAAAGTGTAGTCGATTATTTTTACACAAATATAGTTTGAAATTTCAAAACCAATACACAAAAGTTATTTTCATATTCCAATTTAATTTAACTAATAAATGAAAATACTATTGCGGCTCTATTTGGGGCATTAAAAATGAATTTGACTCTACCTTATCTAATACGTTTGACCATTAAAGTTTATATTAAACCCCACTATAAACAACGCCGTTTTTGTTGGGGCTTTTCCTGCCAAAATCGTTGGGCCAATTTTGGCCTGATTTTCCGGCCTACTTTGGCGATGTCCGATCCGCTTATAACATAATTAATTGTCCCGTTCCAAAACATTCACAATCGGTGTGAAACCCTAGATCCAAAAATCCCCATCTCACAATTGCAGCGACGACCATGGTTATCGACTGATAATCGTCGTCCATCGTGATGTGGTGGCGTGGACCCATATGGTAAAAAATATTGGTTGTCTTAATCCGAGAAGAAGAAACTCAATTTAGGTTTGTCATTTTATTGTGTTATATGAACTCTTTGTCTTCAATATTTTTTTGGGGGGGTTTTTTAATTTTGGTTATGGGTACTGTTTTGCAAGGCTATGGTTACTTGGATTTGGGTTTATAGCATTGTGTTAAATTAGAGTTAACGTTAGTTTTGTGACATAAAAATAGTGTTGATATTGATTATACTATATTTTCTTTGATGATTGGTGGTGTTATCAGTTATGCCTATCATGAAACCACTGTGCTTGGTCGTTGCAACCATACACCATCTTTGGTGATGGTATTTATTGGTTACAAAGCTGAGCAACAGTTAAAAAAAAATGTCTTTGCTGTTCACATCATTGTAAGGTGTGCCATGATTTGGGATGGTTTGTTACTATGTTTTGGTGCTGGAACATTATCGTCTGTGTTTGTGGAGACGTTACTGATATCTGCCTTAAATTTGTTGTAACGTCGTTGTGTATATTTGTCTTTTGGCAAGGCAACCACTCTGTTTGGTGATTACAACCATGGAAAGTTTCCCTGTCTTCTGTTCCTTATCCGGGTTATTGTTGCAGCCAAGACCTCCCGTGTCTTGGCGAGGTAACTTGATCTGGGTTACAGTTGCAGCCAGACAGTCAATTTGGTTGCTGCAGCCATAGAAGTGATGTTTGGTTAAGCTGAGTTATGCTATGGTGTTATGATGTTTCGTCTCATGATATTTGGATTTTTTAGCATGTGAAATCTATCCGTATCTTGGCGGGGCAGCATCACATAAGTGATGCTTGCAGCCATGGCGGGTCGATAACGCATTCTAAGCCTAGGCCGATAACAGGTCTAGCCAGGCATCACGTATCTTGGCTGCAACACCCGTATCTTGCCTAGGCAGTCACACCGAGAATGTCAATGCAGCCATGTCAGGTGATCAACGATGATGATAAATTGCTGTTTGCATTTCCATATATAAAAAAAATGGAGATGATGTTGAAGTTGCCATGCTGGTTGTTCCAGCTGTGTGAAATCGGTTATTCATGGATTTTATAAGTAAAATTGTTTTTTAAATTTTAAGAAAGTTTTTCGGGCTGTGATGATTGTTGGAATTCTGGCGAGATGTTCCAATCCTAACTTGGTATGCCAATGACCGGATGGCATAGCATATATCCCTGCTATGCAACCGGATTTCTTTGCAACCATGACAAAATTCGGATACTTCTATGATCTAATCACCATATACATATCTGAGCCTAATCTTTTATTGCACCACATTTTTGAAAAATAGTTATAGCGATAACAGCCTTAGGCTTCTTATGTTGCTGATTTCAGCCTGCTTATATAGCCTTTAATTGATGTGGATGTGGTAATATGGTTGTACCCGTGGTGGCCTATGCCTACCGCTGCCGATATAGCTTACCTGAGTTGGCTTATGTACACATTAATCGATGTGGGATGTTTCGATAGATGGCGGGGTAACAAAGGCTGTAAATATGAGTAGAAGGTGTAGAAACGATACAATATTTTAAAACAGATTAAAAATCTTATATCATTTTCCCAGGTTTTTATCTTCCTTTTGGGAAGGCATTTGACTGCCCTCTGCAATTAACAGGTTTTTATCTTCCTTTAATGTTTATCTTTTTAATGTAGAAGGTCAGGTGGCCATTTTAGGAAGGCATTTGACTGTCCCAACAATAGCTTCTGATGCAAAATCGATACAAATTATCGATGCAACTTTTAATTAATGAAATTTGTTATCTGACAATGTTAATTTGGTCATGCTTAAGAATACTAAGGTATGTCTTATTCCTGGATAGGTGCAAAAAAAAATCTTTCGAGGATGAATATTGGTTCTTTTGAGCTGAGAGATTATCTTGAAAATCCGAAACACCATAAAAGAAAGGAACTTCATCATGGAACCAGTAATTGGATGCTATTTTTTCTACAATGCTTTAAGAATCTAAATTTACCACTAATTGTTGTACTTATGGAGTTTCTCTTGGAATTGCTGTTATAACAGGGTTGTTTCTACAATGCTTTATGTTGTGAAGTCACCGATTGCAGCAACAGTTATTCGGGTGCACGAGATTACTGTGTCTGTGACCCTTTGCGTTATTTCATATTTGCGTAACAATATGCTTAATACTTTAGCGTGTACTAATCTTTACTTAACTGTTGTTATTGTAGATAATGATCAGAGGCGACCCAGTATTGGCGCCACTTCCCGCCTGAACTTTGAACAATCGTGTTGTGCAGAACAAGGTGAAGTATATTGTTTACGTTAATGTTTCTATAGCGCTGTTTTTAAGAGATGCTTAAAAAAGTATGGAAAATGTTTCTTTTAAGGATCATCAAAATCAACAAAGCAGTCCTATAATTTTCACTCCTTTCCACAATCTGAATGAACTTATTTGACATATCTTGGAGTAAATAGGTGTATGTTAAAATATTACTTTTGATTTGATTAGCTATCATTTCTTGCTTTGTTCAGTGATTTTAACAATTGCTATACGCATTCATGTGACAACGCGTCTTCATATTCTTAGCTTTCATTTATTATTATCATTGTTTTCTAATGGTAAATTTGGAAAGGCGTGATATCATGCCTTTCCACAAAAGGCCAATAACTCAAAAGTCTTTGGTACGTAATGCGAGCTAAACAACAGTTTCTGAAATTCTTTCGTTGTTTTGGCCGTAGAATTTAGTGTATCATACCAGTCTAGACGAAAGGAAAGATGAAGACTATATCAGTTCCAAATAGATTCTTTCTTAAAATCTTTGTTTTTTGCGGCATATGGTTTGTGAGATTAAGGGCGTGTTTGGTTTGACTTAATGTGTTTGCTTTGTTATGGTTCAGCAGGTACAGTTTAAAGGGTGTGATTCAGAGGATACCGTTCAGGGGATGTGCTTCAGGGGTTATTGTTCAGGGGATATGTGGTTCAGGGAATGTGGTTCACGAGCTTTACTTTAAGGCGTTGTGGTTTATGGACTGTGATTCAGGGGTTGCGGTTCAAGGGGTTGATCAAAAGATTTGAATGAGAGGTACACCATTTGAGTTTGAAAAGCAATGGTCATGGCTCCCGCATTCACGCTTCGTCAAAGGCCCAAACGGGTAATACTTGGAACATGTGGAAATACTTTATTACCAATACTCAATCCATTTTAATAATTGTTACTAAATTAGCTCTGTTGGAAACGGCTTCAGTTCTTGAACTACCAGCTGCTATCGGACAGCAATACCATCAGATGTCCAACAAGGTAGGTTTCATAATCCATATTGCTCACCTTGGCAGCTTATCATTTCACATTGCATTTTGAATTCTGATAAGATGTCTATGCTGTCTGCAGGTCGGAAAAGGATTGCTCGACCGAGGCGCATACATGGTTACTTAATTGCACATATATGTCCTTAATGAGTAGTGAATACTATGTATCACGTGGTTAATGAATAGTAGATGACATGATAGCTGTTGGGACAGCTGGCGCTCAGTCAACACCTGCACAAACTGTTGCTCATACAATAGCGTCGTCAACAGATACACAACAAGTTGCACATTCTCCTAGCGTCATCGCCACAACGGGAAGTGCTTCAAGACATCGTAGACCAACACCGGCAGCAGACGTGCCTCCCACTTCTGTGCGTGCACACCCTGCACCTGCACCACGCACAGGTTAACCTCATACATATTTCCGATCTTATCTATTCCAGATGTCTTATCAGATGCATGTGATGTGCAACAGTTTCTGATGCTTTTGTTCAACTAACTTCCAGCACCACCGAAAGAGTACAAGTCATTTATGCCTTGCAATTGCATTTGTCAGAACTCATCTGTTATTTTTTTTTCTTTTTTTCCTCGTGCAGAAGTACCTCACGTGTCGCGTCATTGTGTCGCACTCTTTTGCTTTGAAGATTGGCTTAAAACTGATTTCGCAAGACTACAAGAGGAAGAGTGATTTAAGTGAATTACAGGTTCTGATCTCATTCTAAACAGGGTGTGCTCAAAGACAGTGAAGAAGCTGATAAATTCAGAGGGTACATGAGATGCTACGGCCAGATATGGCGACTTTCAGGATCTTCAAGTTTGATGCCGTTCGGGAATGGTACTACCTCCGTCCCATATTAAGTGTCCACAATGGAATCTTGAAATGTCCCAAATTAAGTGTCCAGATTCTATTCTAACCAATGAGATGAGACTTTAGTGGGTATAAATTATATTTGATTGGTGGAGAGTGTAGTTAGTGGAATTTTCTAAAACTTTGTGCATAATGTAAATGGACACTTAATGTGGGACGGAGGGAGTATGTGTTTTTTAACCTTTTTTAATTAGTAAGGTATAATCTTATCCAAAAAACAGGCACGGCTGCAACGCGGCGACCATCGCCAATCTTGTTCCAACAAAAATTTATCAATTGTATATTTGTATTTTAGAATTTGGGCTGAGGAAACCTTGCTATTGGGCTCCGGAAACAAATATGGCAGAATAACAATAGCTGATATTGTTTTACATCTTTTTCATCACAGTTTTTCACACACAAAACAAAAATGGGTCGAGCAAAAAAGGGTCCAAAATTTGCAGCTATGAAGAAACTAGTCTCCCACAAAGCAGTTAAACAGTAAATCATCTCATACCCACCTCTTATTTTTAATCATAATCTCATATATTCATCTTAGTTAACTTTTATATAATTTGCAGACATAAAGAACAAGTCTTAAACCCTAACAAAAAAGACTTAACTAAGCAGAATCTTCCAAGAAATGTGTAAGTTTTGGTGATTTATTTATGGGTTTTGTTTGTTTTGTGTGTATTGTGATTTTTTTGGTTTTTTTGATGTGTAGGCCTTATGTATCGTCTGCCTTGTTCTTTACGTATAATACGGCACTCGGTCCGCCTTATCGGGTTTTGGTTGATACTAATTTCATCAATTTTTCCATCCAGAATAAAGTGAGTATTGGTTGAGTTATTGGTTTTATATAAAGGTGTTGTTTTGTGAGGTGTTAGGTGTATAGCGAGTAATCTGTTTAGGGGGGAGGACTTTGGGTGTACTAGGATTGGAATTTGTATATATAAATTTTGAAATTATATGTACGGCATGTTAATATGACCATAGTATTGCTCATAGGACCATAGAAATATGTTTAGAAACAATGACACTTGTTTGAGTTTTGACCTTGTAGAGAGTAATAGTCGGCCTTGTAATCCTTGTTTTACAACACTGAATGATACCTATGAAATTCGGTATCAAAGTTTTGGTAGTGATTAAGGTTGTGAGTGCACTTTTAAAGAATTTTTGCATATGGTAATATATACAAGTTGCAGCTATGAGATTCTTTTTTTGAACGGAATTTTTGTTTAAAAGCTACCAAAGAACTAGGATAAAGATAGTTACACAAGTGGGAAAGGGCGTTACAGGGATTGCTAAACCTTGATCCAATTTAGAGAACATTTTTTCTGCCTAATTTTAGATATGTTTTGAGGTTGAGTGGTCAAGATTTTAGCTTTTGTTGATATGATGTTTTTATTTGGATGTTGGACTAAAAAGTTTTGAACTTTCTGTAGTTGGACTTGGAGAAGGGAATGATGGACTGCTTGTATGCAAAATGTAAGTTTAATACATCAATTTTTTATTTTTATTTTTATTTTTTATTTTTTTTTTTGCTATGTTATCATGACTTCCATTGCCTTTTCTGGTTATGCATAAGAAGCTAATATATTGTACAATGTTAGTCTGGCTTAGGGATGCCGTGGCATGTATATACCTGATCTATCCCAAATAGATGCCTCAACTATATGCCATGTCCTTTTGGTCAGCAAAGTGTAAACGAAGGTGACATTTCCACCGGCATCCATACCTTAAAGATATGTTTGGGGTGTTTGGTTTGTGAAGGGGAATCACTGTGGGTATTGGTTAATTGGTTAGGGAATGAGTTTGTATACCAAGGATGGTTAAGAATATGCATAAGTTTGTGGGTCTGGTACCCATTTTTAAGAAGTAAATGTGTTGGAGTTCAAAGTCATTCCTCTATTTGCATACTCTCAAACCAACCACCCCTCTAGTGAGTGTCCAGTATTGTCTCTTTTCTGATTAGTAAGCAGTAACTATTAAACTATTCATACCAATATACCATCATTGTTAACTGTTCCAGATATTTAAACATTTGCATTCAACTATGCGCCCTGTAAAACTCTGCATTCATTACGAGACAGACAGAATGTCCTTTTGGATTTTAGAATGAATATCATGTATATTAGCTTACACCTTTTGGTTTTCTTTCTTTGCTTAATTTTGTCTGTTGTTCTGCTGAAGGCACTCCATGTATTACCGATTGTGTGATGGCTGAACTTGAGAAGCTTGGTCAAAAATATCGGGTTGCTCTGAGGTAAATGAACTTATTAGTAAGATGTGTAGTTCTGGTTTATAGTGAGATACAAAACAAATATAACGAGCTGCATCCTGATTAAATCATATGATGGTCATTCTGAATTCTTTTATATCATTTGTTGCCTGAATAGAATTGCCAAGGATCCTAGATTTGAGAGGCTTCCCTGCACTCACAAAGGAACTTATGCTGATGACTGTATTGTTGAAAGAGTTACTCAGGTAATACTTAAGTACCTTCAGATAGCTGTTTGAAAACTATGAACGATGTGATAAATTGTCGAAATCAGTGTTTATAGATTCTATTAAGCCTTATAAGCTCTTATTTGAAACAGCACAAGTGCTATATGGTAGCGACATGTGATAGAGATTTGAAGCGTAGGATTCGCAAGGTATGCTGTTTTTTTTCTTGTCGCAAAGACTTGTCTTCTCTGTCATGAACGTTGTGTGATAAAGTCGGCGTATTTGAATAAATATTTTGGTAAACAGATTCCTGGTGTGCCAATTATGTATATCACCCAACACAAATATTCGATTGAAAGATTGCCTGAAGCAACCATGGGTGGAGGTAACTCAATCACTCGTAGAGATTCTTGCAAACAACTTTTTCCAACTGTTTTTCTATTAAACTAACAACTTGTTTTCCTTTATTCTCATTGCAGCTCCAAGAATATGAGATTTGATTCGTAACAAGCTATATCGAGCATGATCGTTACGAGCGCCTACTGTTTTTTCAGAATCGTTTGCTCTTTCCTAATTTTACTTTTACTAGGTTTTCCTATACTAGATGATGAGAGATGAGATTGTTGAATATTTCCATTGTACCTTAAAAGCAAGTAGTGTTCAAGTATGTTTTTATTACAAGTTTTTTGTCATTGCGATTAAGTTTTATGTTTAAATTACTTGCAAGAGGTTGCAAGATGGCCGGAATTGGGCAGGTTTAGCTTGGGTTGGGTCACTTTTTATTACAAGTCAAATCTGTGGGGCTATTTGTTTCTGGTTAACTGATAAATTTGTATATACCGTATAAACATTTACATAGTTTTACTATAATTAATTCCCTTTGGTATACCGGAAACAACTAAAACCGCAATATACAAACCAGAAACCCCCTATACTTAGCTAAAAATCGCCCGGGCTTGGCCAACATTTATTGTCCATATTGTGATAAATTAACGATTGGTACATTGTGTTACTTATGACTGCAAAAACAAAGTTGCTACAATGACACGAGTCTAAATGTTTAAGTAAAACAATATAACATTAAAGATAGATTTGGGTAACTTTCAACTTATTCAGTTTACTGCGCAAAAATTTGTTTATCTGAAAGTAAGATAACAGACAAGCAAATTTTTGGCTGGGGGTTATACATGAGTTTAAATTGGTAACTGAAACTTTAAGCTGGATTTGCTTACAGATTTTTAAGTTGTGAAAATGGTAACTGAAACTTTAAGCTGGATTCGCTTATAGATTTTTAAGCTGGATTTGCTTATATCTTAGGTTTTCTGCAGAGTTTTGTTAGGCAGGGAGATTTTTCTTGATTGATACCTGAAATGGATACAACCATGCTTTGAACATACTGATATGTAAATATACAGACAATGAAAAAACTGTTACGTGTAGTTTTAATTTCCGACTGCTATCGGCGGTTCTGTCCTTTACCCACGAGTAGTTGCAAAAGATTTAGTATAAAAAAACAAGAATCAAAGAGTAGTTTTCAACACATTAAGTATACATTAAATGAAATGTATTAACATTTGAACATCTAAATGATGCAATTTACATATACAGAAGCTTCTAGGATATAATAAGCCCTTCTTCACAACAACAAATTTCTAATCAATTTTTAAAACCAAAAGAGATTATAGATTTTAACAAAGAATTGAACAGATCAAACTACATTTTCTACCAAAAAAATATATGCTATCTAAGAAGCTTTGCTGCTTCTACAGTGGGATTTGAGTTATTTACCGTCTCATTATCAGGTGGCGGTTTCACATACTTCCCTATAACCTTCTGGTGTGTCCGGTTTTTAATCCTTTGAATCTTGTCTTTACTTTTCTGCTTTCGCTTTTCCTTTTGTCGTCTCATTTGACTCCTTTCTCTTTCATACATACCTTGCCAGAACACCTCCCCGGTCTTAGGCCATAACCAGTGTTGTTTAGGGCGGTCTGAGTCAGCTTCTTCTGCAAGATCTTCATCCATGGCTTTTAGGGTTTTGTAATTGAACCATTTGATCCACATCTTGCCTCTTCGGCTTTTAAAATTGTGTTGTTCTTGGATTGTTCCGGTTTCAGGGTCTATGTACACCATTCTTCTTGCACTATGATATGCCCATACGTTTACAAGAAGCTCAAGAACACGTGAGTAGCAATGCTTGTCCTGCAATGCACAATTTAAAACCAAATTCAAAAAAAATGAATCAAATTGGTTCCCTTTGAGCAGAATAGAGGTGGCAAACTGGGCAGATCAATACGTGCTAGGTTGACCGAAGATTTCTTGTCCAATAAATATTGAATTTACCATAACACATTAAGCCTGTAAATTAATATTAATACATTTGTAATCTGCTTTGGTGGATAAAAGAATTAGCTGGTTTATTAAATTAAAAATACACTTGGTTGCTTTTGACCCGTTTCCTTTTAATTCTTAATTATTAGTAAACTATTTAACCCCTGGAGATTTAAAACATAACCCGAGTTGACCCATTCATTTGCAACTCCAATTATTGTCTAAAAGCAAAGCTTACCTTTGATAAACTTAGGTAGCAAAGACCACTTTGATGATGTTCCTCGTAATATTGTGCATCCAATGCGTCCACAAACATTCTGCAAAAGCCGATGACAATGTCAATCCCTTTTTATTAAAAGTGGAATCTTTTTAGATATTAATTTACCACTAAGATCATTTAAACCTTGAAAACATGACGAATTCTAAGAATGACTTGGTTGGCATAGACCAGCTGTGCATGACAGACCATGAATCTCCATCCACAGGCATTGGAGGAAGAGATGTCGAGTTGCCCTTCACTCCATACATTTTTTTGAGAGCTTCAGAGAACGCAGACCTTGTACAAATCAAACATTTAGTCATTGCTGAAGGGTATACTAGATATTAGCACAAACAATGAAACATTTGCATAGAGCCAAAGAAATATGAACGAAGGTAACAAGAGTTGTAGAGACTTACTTGCAATTACCCGCATTTATAGCATCACAAAATGTCCAAAAATCTTGTTGCATTGGGTTTCTTGGATCTGTATCCATTCGAACCCAAAAATACAGAGCGTCGCCATGCCTGCGTGCTTGAATATCATCTAATAAAGCAATCTCAGCAGTCTTTGACAAAGAAGCCTGTGTTTATTTCAAAAGCCTGTTCTTTTAGACAAAAACTAAGAGAAACTACATTGTTGTAGTGTAATACCCACATAACTTGGAATTTTTGGATAGAATCAAATGTTGCAATATTTAAGGAAACAGGTGATAAAGAAAGGTACATGCCTTCTTAGCTGTAGCTCTCCATGATGAAAACCCGATCCAGGCATTCTTGTGTATACGATCAATCCGATTAGCAATAGAGAAAAAGGCTCCAAAATCACCAAGGGCATCACGGTAATAAGGTATGCTTAGAAGAGGAAGACGTGAAGGTCCATCAATATCATCAATTTTCGATCTTCGACCTTTAGTTGACTACAATGCCATCAATAAATACCAACAGCAGTTAAAAACAAAGGACGCTAAAAAGCATATAAAATGTTTACCCGTTTGATCCCTTAAAGTGACTCACCAGTCCAAAACCACGATAAAGTGGACCATGATGCAGAAAAGGCCAAGCTCCTTGACCATAATAAGGTTCATAGATACATAATGGTTGACCAGTCCTTTCAAGCTCCCCATCATCCCTCTCATGCAAATCGTTTCTATTGCGGTCAGCTCTCTTTGCACTTCGATAAACTTCATCCCAAGTTCCCCTTGGTTGCTCACTTCTGTCCCTCAACTACAAAAAATTTAAAAAAGATTAGAAGGTCATATTATTATCTAAATCCAAAAAATGTTCAAATTCATAGATACATTTGAAGCAACTTATTTGGCTATTAGTCAACTAGAGGTGGCAAGATGGGTTCTGGTCAATATTGGTAAGTATTTAGTGCTAACCATGACAGGCTAATTAGTCTATTACAAGAAGTTGGCCCGACACAGACACACTTACTTTTCCAATCTAGTAGTATTTTTAGCTTTATAAGTAAATATTTTGCTAATATGATTTGGAGGTGTTTATAACGATTGTATCGGTTATCTAACTTATCAAATGCAGTGTGTTAGGATGTCTTTATACATTGAATGCACTTTAAACACTCGTCTGACCAGTTCGACCAATTTGACTTCTTTTTTAGTTAAATCTTTGAACCAACCCCCATTTGACCTTTTAAAGATAAACATAACCTGAGAGGAACCATTAATAGGTACAAGGGTCAAAATGGTCCCCCTTTACCCATTACACATAAATTAACTGTGTTTTGATATGGGTCCATAAGATTATAGGTGTTTTAGATTATTCATATTAAGTCAAACATTTGACTCAAACAATGTGTAAAGTATTCATTACCTCCCCATCTTCTCTTCTCTTTTTAGCTACTGCTGTCTGAAGGCTTTTCTCTTCTGCCCATATACTATACAAAAACGTTTCATTGGTCTGAATACCAGCAGAACTCTCTTTTAGAGTATGGTTCCGCCGGTTTTCAACCTTGTTTAAGAAATGGTAAACCCTCGAAGTTCTATTTACATATTTACGGTCTGCAACAGCTTTAAAAAAACGCCACTGCCATTCTGTTTTGATATTAGATGGAATTTCCGATACTGCCTTTGGAGATGCAACTTCTGAAGGAAGGTTGATAACATTTTCTATTAACGAAGCATACCCTTCAACGGATTCCATAACCATCATGTTTTTGGCAGTATGTTTTCCTTTTGATGCAATATCTCGAGCTAGAGATGACAATCTTCCTTTAGACACCAACTGAAGCATAATTTGTGTTAAAGCCTTTGTATTCTCTTTAGGAAAGAGGTAGCCATTGACATTGTCATCAACCTGAAATATGTTACCAAAAGATAAATATATAGATAAAAAAAAAAAAAAAAAAAAAAAAAAAAAAAAAAAAAAAAAAAAAAAAAAAAAATTAGATGTGCTCGAGAAGTTAAAACGGTTGTAGTTTCTAGAAGTGTACATATTTCTTGATTATTGATAGATCAGGAGCAACTATTGGTTTCTCAAAGCACATTGCTTTTATAAGAATGTCGGGAAAAGATTGCTCTTCAAGAAATGACCCATATATCACAAGATCTGCAATGTTCAGAACATTGTAGACGTCTTCATCAATGGCAGCATGATGTACTGTACCACTTGGGTAGTTCAGGTTTGAAGCAATTTCCTATGTAAATAATTGACATCGAGTTAGTATCAACCAAAAAGGCACAATACAAAGATTACACACGCCCCAATAATTGCAAATAGAGGAGGCAAAAGGGGTCGGATCAGTCAGTTTTGTTAACATGTCAAACGGGACAATCTTGGTATGATTCGACTCGGGTTAACCAATAAAGCTTCCAACTATTTCTTTTTTTGAAACACTGCAAGTCACATTGCGTATACGGCTACATGCCCATCCTAATCGGGTCTATACAGTTCTCTAATATAAAACAGTGAAGGGTTTTATGGTCATTTTGTTGTAACTTCATTATTTGGACATGCATTTAACAGCTCAACACCGATACCAAACTATGTTTTGGTCAAACTTTACAAATATATGAGACTACGGGAGTACCAAGTAGATTAAATAAAGATTTTAGGATAAAAATTCTACCTCGAGAGCTGCACTGTAATTTCCCGTCAAATCTTGACTCAAAATTATGATCTTGAGACGTTGACTAGAACTATCATCAGCAGGAAACTCTGCTAAAAGTGGTGACAAAGCCTGTAAGACAAGTGCATGCTCCACCCATAATCCTTTATACAGAAACTGACTTCCTGTTATAACTATAACAAAATCACGGGCCTCAATGTTCATATTCACGTGCATACTTTCTTCAAGAACAATCGTCGAGTTATCTAATTTGCAAGCCCCAGAAGGAGATCCGGGTATAACAAAGTAGTTGCCAGCATCAAATGTGGCATAATACATCTGAAAAACATGAATTATATTAAAATATAAATGCTTGTAAAAAATTATTCAATTAATAAACATGTTACTAAAATTACCGGAAGGGCATGGTTGGGGAAGACAACAACTGTAGCTCGATTAAAGGTGGCTTTCCAATCATCAATCAGCTGAATTTTTCCATCCGAGACGTAACTATTGGAAAGGGTAGCAAGTGTCTTTTCATGGATGGTCCATATAAGTGGTAAAGATTTAAAAGGCTCCTGTACGAGGCTGAACATATAAATTTATTAAGGTTATGTAATTATTTGATCATGAAATCATAATACGATCAAAAAGTGGTCAACTTACCTTGAAATGACATCTTTTGCTTCAAGAGAATTGACAAGTATGGCATCATAGCTGCAAAGATCACATTTTTATTCCTTTCAAGCTTATAACATGAAACCGAAAAGATGACTAATTGTGAATTTACAAAAAGAACATACTTTAGCCAGTCGATTATAATTTTTGTATCATTGCTAGCTTCCACAATACTGACTGGAACTCCAATATTTTTCCACACGGCAAGCACAGGACCGTCTTCAAGTGAGTAAACCTGCACAAGATGTTGATAATGACTAACCAAATCTCGTTAAGTTTCCTATTCTGCCTCATAAACTAAAACGGAAGAATAATTTAAAGCTACATTACTATTGTCCTATTTAGACTTTCATGCTTATATAAGTTAATTCCTGCAAAGTGATATTAATGTGTTCTTTAATACAAACTTAATTGTATTCGCTTCTTAAATGACAAATTTCTAAATTTACTACCTAATCTTTCGAAGTTGTCTTTAGAACTACGCCTATCTTTTTAAGCCATTGACACCAATCTCTAAAATTCAACTCAAATGCTGACATTCCTATAAAGTTTGTTTCAAGTGTGTATCCATGGGACCTAGCAGCTTAGCTAGCCGACAGCCGTATTCAGCCTATGTCAGCTACTTATCCCATTGAAATTCTTCTCCCGGCTGTGCTACTAGAATTCAGGCAGGGTCGATATCCATTCATAATGCCAAAATTAAAGTCCTGCTTAGCTCAAAGACAATCATACCAATTAAAGTATGCAAATTCTACTTATAACAAAAAACTTACCTCAATTTCATAACCAATGGCTCTCAAAGCAGATGCAACAGTGACCATCAACACTTGCTGTGGATCAACCAACAGATCTGCAAACACCTAAACAAACCAACTAACAAACATTAAAACCAAAACAAATAATTGCCACTTATATAGATGATTATTAAACTTAAAACAAAATACTCACAAATGCAAGATGTGGTTTCCTATGCCCAAATCTCACAACTCTATTGTTATCCTTATGAAACTTACTCAAAAGCTTACTAGGCTCAAACTTAACACCTTCACCAAAATCCAACCCACCAATTTCTCTAATCAAACTATCCAACCTCTCATCACCACCATAACTCTTTTGCCTCAAAAACTCACTACCACTACCTTTATCCATACTTGAAATAGGCAAAAACAATTGAAACACAAACATAAAAAATATAAAAACAGCAACTGCAGAAATCCATTGTAAGTAATCCAACTTTTTCAAAACCATAAATCTTGCAAATCTTGATCTGCTGCTAATACCACCTCTTTGTTGACCAAATGAATTGTTTCTTTCATTTTTAGACAAAGATTTCAATAAAGATTCCCTTTTTAATGGTAACACTCCATTTTCAAGAGAACCCATTTACATCATATACCTTAAATCACATTAAAAACATTAAATCATGCAACAATTAAAGGGTTTAAGATAAGAATAAAAATGTGTGCTTTTTGGTTAATTTTTGGATAAAGATTTGAGATTAAATGACTTACATAAAGATGTGTGAATATTTAAAGAAATTTATTTATTTTCTACTTTTGTTTATTAAAAGACACATTAAAGAACACAAGTGATGCTTGTGAACTAGTGACTGAAACAGCTTTAAGAGAGATAAAGAGTACTATTTTATTTACCTTTTTTTTTTTCTTTTTTTTTTTAATCTTTTTCTCCATGCGTGGCTGCTAATGCTATTATCATGTCAACTATGGTTTTTAATAATTTTTTTTTTAGAAAGGCTTGTTTTTTAAGAAATAAATACGGAGTATATGGTTAGCTTTTTAATTAAGGTTTTAGTAAGATTATATGTTTTATTTAGTGAAATAAACAAGTTTTGATGCATGAAGTACAACTTATGGATGAAGAGTTTATTGGGTTTGGAAATTTTGGATTTTGAAGTTTGGAGTTTGGCAGAAGTCCTTTAGTAAACATAAAACAAACTTTTCTTTTGCAATTTTTTGGTTTACTCATGTGCTATGTTATTTGGATTGTCTCACTGGTCGGGGCATGGCTGAATTCACGTAATCTATCTTTATAATATTTATGAAAATACGTAATGTGCTTTATTAATTACTAGTTATAATCCCCGAGCACGTGCGGGGTTTTTAAATTTTTTTTAATCATATATTTTTATTTATTAAAAAACAAATAATTTAATCTTTGTTTTGTTTGATTTATGATATTCAATTATAGTTTTTTATTATTAAAGATAATTATTTAAAAATTTTAATCATATTATTAATTGCATCTTATCTATGTTTTTTGTATTTATCTTGTACTTGTGTTATGAATAAATATAAAATGTTACCTAATAAGAAAATAATATTTTTTTAAAATAAAATTATTACTAAATAAAGTATGAATGCATTTTTTTGAAATGAAAAATTCTCAATAAGGTTTTGTTTTATTATATAAAATATTGATATCGTTAAAATATTTTTAAATACTTGTTAATATAGCTAATATGGCCGGTTAATTTTGACTAAAATAACCTTATTTTTTCATATTTAAAGTTGTTCTTAAAAGACATTTTAGTAAAATCACAAGAAAAGTTAGCGATATTGACAAGTATAAGGGTGAGCAAACGGACCGGATGGACCGGACCGACCGACAAAACTGATCGGACCGGACCAGACCGACCACATTCGGTCCGGTCTTCGGTCTAGTCTTTTTGGCTAATTCGGTCCTCGGTCCGGTCCGGACCGACCAAAAAACCGAAAAAACGTGTCAAAATATGCCTAATTGGACCGGACCGGACCGAACCGGACCGACCACATTCGGTCCGGTCTCGGTCTATGGTTTTTCCGGTTCTCGGTCTTCGGTCCGGTCCGGTTTTTGGACCATGCTCACCCCACAAGTATTTGAAAAATATTTTAGCAATACCGACAATTAATAAGTATATTACGTATTTTGATAAAACTGAAAAGGTAAATTACTTGTATCATACGCTTAGAAAGATTTTTTCTCTTCATATATTTAAAGTAAATAAGGAAAAATGTGATCATATATGCGTAATTTTAATTTTTTGATTGATTTGTTTTTGGATCGTAATTTTTGATTTTCACAATTATCGTGATGAACTAAAGAAGAATAAACTTTCAAACTCATGCGTAGTCATATTTATGGTGTTGAACTCTAAATATGAGACTTTCAAGCCCATACGAGGTTTTGAGTTTTTCTCGATAGAAATTGTATTATAAATCAATTAGTTGTCAGCTAGATAAAATTAATTGTTATTGACTAAGCGAAATTAATACTTCTGATCGACCAATAAAAGTTTAAATTTCTTCTATTTAATGAATTATGCAAAATAAAAAATGGTTTACTCAAATTCACGATCGTGACTTAGAAAGGTTTCTACAAGATAAAATCCAATTACATGCGTGCTTTAAGTAGAGTTGATCTCCAAATACACATAAAAATTGAAATATAATTAAATGTTGAAAATGCACCTTAAATGCATATCACAAACCCTTAACTCAAAAGTCCTTTAACGATAATAAATGCATTGATTAAATCATGTAAAAAGTAATTATTGTGTAATGTAAGTATGTACGATACTTGTTTAAGTATCAATGCATACCCTGAGCAACAACAACAGATGAATATAGCTTGTTTGTCGAAGCTCGTGAGCTTCACATTTGGTTTAGTGTCTTTATTGCACGTTGCTTTGTTAGTGTGAGGATCTTAGGCTGGGTAGAGTGATGACCTATATTGTGTAACACCCCCAATTCATGGATGCAGCGGAATTCGAACTGGGTGTTACTTGACGGCACAATAGTCACAATAATAGAAAACGAACTCCAATTGAGTCGTTTTTAAAAGATTTATCATTCAAATTATATAAATATCAGAGATTACAAAATGAGGTCCCAGATGGTTCCATGTTTACAAATTAAATGAGTTTTGAATGATAATAAAATTTATAGCCCTCTTGAGTATCCGTGTCCTTCCGTGTAATTCCTTAATAACTTTCACGAAAATGATCTGACGGATGTCAAACATTTAATTTGCCATGGAAATGATTTATCACTCGAGAATATCAAATAAAAATCAACTTTCGGGAAAGTTTCGGGAAAAATGAATAGTAAAAGTGAATAGTGAAATTTTCCGAGAAAAGTAAATATCCTGAAAATGCGAATTGTTACATATTGCATCATCTTTCCGGCTGTCACGTCAAATTTCTCTCTTCAACAACTAACACAACCCATGTGCCACAGTGGTGACCCATTTTTTTTTCTTTTTTTTATAAACATTTTTAACACAAATTTAAATTTCATTAATAAAAGGTAAACATTACATAAACATAAAATTATTATATATACTAAAAGGGGGAATCGTTACTGTAGCAAGTACTGTAGTAGTTACAGTGTTTGCTACAGTGGACGAAACAGTGAATATGTGAGTCCGGTACTGTAGCAACGCTACTGTAGCAACAGTGTTTTTTTTTAATATTTTTAATTTTTAACCCTGAGGTTAAATATTTAACAAAAACATCACCTCAGGTTAAATTATAATTTCAAAGATAGTTCCAAAGGACTAACTTTGCAATATATCGATCCTGTTAAAAATTACTGTTCATTCGTTAAAAACACTGTTCACCTGTTTTTTTTTTTTTTTTTTTTTTTTTTATACACCACCTCAGGTTAATTTTTAATTTCAAGAGTACTTGCGGTTATCGATCTTTTGCAAATTTAGTCCTTAATAACAAAAATAATTTTTTTCAATCGTTTCATTTTGAGTTTAGATTAACCACAACATTTTCGCAGCAACGCGCGGGTACCCCGCTCGTTAAAACGATAGGAAATTAAAACATTAAATAAACATAAAATTAAAACATCACATAAACTTAAACTTCAATTGTAATCCGGATGATCCCAGGTCTGAGAGTTGTCGCTGCGGTAACGGTCGTCGTAAGGATCAAAGCTCGCTAACTTCTCTGCTTCTAACTGAGCTTTCAACCTGCTCAGCTCCCGCTCTTTGTCAAAGTTCCAGCTACCATCATTAGCCGCCACATTTTTCTCAAAACTTAGCTGAAAGTTATCCAGATGAGGTTGCTGTTATTGTTGCTCAACAACAACAAGTGCAGCAGATGAAGATGATGCACCTTGCACTCTTGGTGCATCACCAGCTGCCACATTTTCCTCATAAGTCCAACGGATCTTGTTGGAATTTTGGGCCTGTATCTGATTCACACAACCCCACAATGTATCAGCAACCACAGCGTCTTTGTGATATTCATCATACAAAAAGTGATCGATCACAGCTTTTCGATCTTCAGAGATGTCTTTACACTCTGTGTATCGTGTTCTCAGTCGTTGTTTGAGTGCCTTTGCGAGCTCAAATTTTTGAATGACTTCGATAATTGCCTCTTGTCGTTGTGTATCGTCTTTCTCAACTTGTTTTTGGATATACTTTTGAAGTTGTTTGACGGTGTGAGAGAGTTTACAAGCCATATTTTTTGTGTTTGATTTGTTGTTTGAATTGTGTTTGAAAGTGGGTTTGCTGCGGGTATTTATATGATGAAAAGTGATAAAGATTAAAAAAAAAAAAAAAAAAAAAAAAAAAAAAAAAACGGTCATTTTTTTTTTGGTACATTGCATTGAATATACAAACGGTAAAAATGAAATTGTGGAAGGTCTTTGCTTGTTTCAATCTCGGTCAAATTTTCAACCGATTGGCAAAATTTATCCTCCACGACCGATCTTCAAACAAGACTCCACAATGGAGTCGACCGATCTCCATATCGGTCAAATGCAATGCTCGACCGAAATTTTCCGTCCCTCTGTGCATAGCCTTAGTGACAAGTGTAGAGACGACTTTTGTTGTAGTTCCTTTTAGTTCTTGGAAGCTCTTTGTTGTTTCTTATAAGGGTTTTTTTTTTTTTTTTTTTTTTTTTTTTTTTTTGATGTTGTTTGTAGTCTCAAATATTATATGTTTCATCTTCTTCAACTTTGTTGAAGAGGTAGTTTTAAGGTTTTTTTAAGGCATTAATTATAAATAGATAAAAGCCCAAAAAAGCAAAAGAACAATTACAATTAGCTCAAGCTATGAGAAGATGCCTGAGAACACGCAAAATTAAGACGTTAACATAGATAGTTATTGTTAGATAATAGAAGCCCGTGGGATATATTGTATTATTATACAATATTTATATTGCAATTACATAGAACATATTAAAAAAACATAATAGACCTAAAACCAACAACCAGGTTTTTGTCATCTATCGTCTCCGGCAATTCGAGCGACGAAATCGTGAAAACTGGTATTGGAGAATAAACTATAGTTACTAAAAATAAAACCAAAATAAATATAGTTATCTTAATGAAGAATCAAAAATTTGATAGTAACTAGTCGCAGCGGATACACGTAATTTAAAAAAGGATAATTCCAAAAATGTCCGGATTGCCCAAGAGCTGAGACTAGGGGTGAAGCCGAGCCGAGCCCGAGCCTGTCAAAGCTCGAGCTCGGCTCGTTTAAGTTTTTAAAGGCTCGAGCTCGAGCTCGGCTCATTTCGAACCTTAAAATTTTAAGCTCGAGCTCGGCTCGTGGTATGTTATATAAGCTCGGGCTCGGTTCAAGCTCGGCTCGTTTATACGATTTGGCCATAAAAAGTTAAAGCTTTGCTCGATCTCGAGCTCGGGTCGTATATACGTTTAATACTTTAAATATCATAATGTCGTTCAGGCTCGCGAGCCCAAACGAGCTTTGTATGTAAAGCTAGGGCTCGAGCTCGTTTAGGCTAGGTTCGTTCGAGCTTTTTACCGATCCGATCCCGAGCTTTTCACGAGCGGCTCGACTCATTTCCACCCCTAGCTGAGACTATCTAGACCTAAACTTTTGTGTTTCCTTATCTAGACCAGTTGCCTTGGTAACTCGATTTTAGCCAACCATATGACGCCAAGTGTCTGACATGAGTGCCGCCAGTTGCCCAAAAGTACACCAGTTGCCCAAAAGTACACCAGTTGTCCTACCTTGTAATCCGTAAAGTCACCCTTGTCACTTGTAGATTTTAGTTGCCCAAAAATTATTGGTTGCCCTGGTCTAGATAAGGAAACACAAAAGTTTAGATCTAGATAATCTTAGCCCTTGGGCAACCGGGGCATTTTTGGTATTATCCCTTTAAAAAAAAGTTTTTGGTACGATTGTCTATACTTGTAATGGAGAGTGATGGCGCGTCCGACCCGTGGAGGTGGCTATTCTGGTAGTATTTTCCTTTTAATTTAATTATGAATATGCGGCCGCTGATGATGTCATCTAACTCTAAGCGGTTTAAGAGTTATAAACAAACAGTGAGCCATTTTTTTTAATTCGACGGATTGTTATGGCGCGTGACAAAGGCTACGATGACACTTCCAAACTTCTTTTTTCAGAATTTTAATACAAAGCCAATGACGCTGACTACGTCTGTTAACTCCTTACAGTTTGAAAGTTATGATCGAAATAGTGACCGGCTAGGGTTTAGTCCAAAATTTTATTTTTTTTGGATAAATGGATAAACAATTGGGCTAGCGTTTGACGGGTGGCTAGAGACGTGGGCTCAAGGTTGCCGGCTAGGTCTCAGGATAAGAGCTACTCGGATAATATATTACAATTGGTATAAACTCCTTGATTATCTCATCAACATAATGTCCAATATATAGTACAAAACTTAGCTTGGTAAATAAGGTAAACATATTACGCTAATCCCTTATTAATCTAAACAATATAATTAAGCCTCATATGTATAATAGTCAACTAATACACTCCCGTAGTTGGAGCGGGCAACACTCGAACATTCAAACTGAAACAAAAATGTTGAAACAATGCATTACGGAGCCCCCTTAGTAAATGTCATACTAAAAACGGGACGAAACATGCAAGACACACACAAGACCATTGGCCACATAATCACGGGCAAAATGAATATCAATCTCAATATGTTTGGTATGTAATCTTTTGTGCGAGTTACATGCCCTTGTGTTTTACTGCTACTCTAGTTTATTATGACATTATTAGTGCCATATATATGTCTTCTAGTTTTGTTTATCATCAAACATAGTGAGATTGATATTTATTTTGTTCGTGAATTTTTGGTACGGTCTGGTGCGTGTCTTGCATGTTTCGTCTCGGTTTTAGTATGCCAACATATTTACTAAGGGGCTCCCTAATGCATTATTTCAAGATCTTTGTTCCAGTTTGAATATTCGGAGGCTTCCCACTCCAACTGCGGGATGTATTAGCCGACAGTTATACACATGAGGCCCAATCATATTTTTTAGATTAATAAGGTATTAGCCCAATATATTTAGCAAGCTAAGTTGTGTACTTATTAGACATTATGTTAATGAGATACTCAAGGAGGTTTATACAATCCTAATAGTTTTAAACTTTTAATGTTAATTCAAATAAAATGATATGACCAAAGAGGTAATTTTAGTGTTACTTCCTGTTGTTTTTTAGCAAAAAGAAGGAATAAAACAATGGTACTTGTGTCTTTTTTTCATACGTGCATTTTTGTCTAACTAACAATTTCATATACATCTTTGTTGTATGCACTAACCAAGTAGCCATTGATTATTGGCATTTGTATTTGTATTATTTTAGGTTATGTTTTATTATTGGACATTCTAGATTCCATTATTGTTGGTTTACTTTGGAACTATATGACATGTGATATTGTGATTTGGCATTTGATAAGAAAATACAATACAATATTTGATAGAATTGTTAATTCTTTTTGTTTCATTCGGTCTCCATTCAACCATGTTCGTAAATTCGTAATCTGACCTGTGATTTTGGGATCCTTGATAGTCTTTTATTTAACTTTTTTAATCTCACTATTATAATAATCAATATGTGATAAAATTCACATCAACTTATTTCCACACGCTTTTCATTTTCAAGAATATCCATTTCTGATCACGACTAAGAAACCACGGTTTACATGTTACTTTTTTTAAAGATAATATTAGAATAAGGATGTAATAAAAGACGAAGAAGTAGAGTTTGGAGATTGAAGATATGGAACGGTAATTCGGGTTTGATGCAAATAGGTAAATAGATGAGGTTATTCATGTTCAAGTTATCTGAAGAATGTGAGTCTTTGACTCAGATGTATATGATCTAACCAGATATTTTCACGACTATTTTCGATCCTTCTCTGACGATCTCAAATGTGTAATTATTGTGCTTGGACGCTTAACTTCATACGCCAGTGATAAAGGACATTGTACACAAGATTTTACAAGTAATGTAATTTTTTAAAGGATATATAGAGGAGTTCGATTTACACCGAGAAATTGCTTGTTGGTATAGTGATTATGCAACATTGTATTTTCCTAACAGAACATGGGTTTGATTCATGCTTGCTCCCTAACAACTGCATTATTTAAGGGGGCGTTTGGTTCACATAATGTTTTTAAAAGAATTGTAATCTTTGAAAGGAATTATAACTTGATGTAATTTTAATTCAAAGAGTTATAATGTATTGTAATTGTAATTGATAAAATCTATCGATGTATTTGCTTGATTCGCAATGTAATGTAATTCAATTTTTTAATTTAATACTTACAAAATTAATATAATAATAATTAATTTAATAGAATAATAAATAATAAAAATAAAAATAATATTTATAAAGAAAAATAAAATGATAAATGATAATAATAATAATAAATAATAATAACAATAAAATAAATAATAATATTAATATTAATAAATAATAATATTATCAATAAATAAAACTGACATTAATAAATAATAATATTAATAAATAATCATAATAATAAATAATATAAAAATAATAAAAAATATTATTATTATTTTTTTAATTTTTAAATATAATAATAATAATAATAATAATAATAATAATAATAATAATAATAATAATAATAATAAATATACATAATAATATAAAAATAATAAATAATAATAATTATTATTATTTTAATATTTATTTAATATAATAATAATAATAATAATAATAATAATAATAATAATAATAATAATAATAATAATAATAATGATAATGATGACGTTTTAAGGTATAAAAAATTATGAATTACAACGGAAGTCAAAATTTCCGATCCAACTTCCTATGTAATCTGGATTCCATCATTTGGTGCAATTGTAATAAATGAATTCCGATTACAATGCAAACTAAGAAATCATCGTAATGAAATCTGAATTACAATTTATTCCATCCTGCCAACCAAACACGATTGAAATGTACTTAAGATTACAATTACAACAGATTACAATGAATTCCAGTGAACCAAACGGCCCTTAAGTTTATGAGTGTGACAGTGCCTTAATTATAGTAAGTAATTTGCTATAAAAGGAAACTTGGACTTTATTAAATTAAAAATCACATATATTTAAGGTAATTTGTATGTTTATTTATTGTGCATTAATTTATATAATATACTAATACCCGTGATATTCCCCCTTCTCTTTACTGTAGCAACTATTGGGCCGTTTGCCCAAACCCACTCCCTTTATTACCACCCAGATCCAAAGATCCGTTCTCTCCTCTTACAGGTCTCCGGTTTACCGGAGATCCGCTGGAGCTAAAAAAACTGAAACGCAAAACAAGTTGGGGCATCTATAGTGTTTCATGTGTGTATAGCTACATTAAGATCTACAGTTCTTGAATTTTAGGTGGGTGTACAGTATTTGGGTGAGGATTTGTGGCTACCTTTGAGCCAGATTTTCTTACGTACGGTACTTTATTTTCCTAACCACATATTCTTTTCTTATATACCTAACACTTTTCTCTAGATCCTTCATTTGCATTACGGTTTTCCAGCTTCTGCGTTTTCTTTCTTCGATGAAATAATCATTGTTACTAGGTGTGGAATATTTGATTTTATGTTTAATTCACTTCTTATGCATTTAATTACATGTTTGACATATGTGATACTTGATTTATTGGATTAGGGTTTCGTCATAATACTTTATTTTTTTATTAGGGTTTAGGCATATTTTTAGGGGTTTGGTGCATTATGTTGTGTTGTTATAAATTTTGTCTTTAATTACATGTTTCTGTTCTGGCGCAGTTGATTTTTGGGATTAGGGTTTCGCCATATTTTTGGGTATCTCCTGCATTTTGCTGTTTCTTTATGAATTATTGTGCTTGCTCTGTTCTTAAGTTGATATTTAAGGTTTAGGATTATGGAGTTGCATGCTTTGATTGGTAGTTATATATTTGCAGACCTGAAACATAAATATCTGTTTTACCTTTTGATTGTCATTGTCACTTGGCTGCAGATATGTGGTGTGAAAATATTCATGTTCTGTGGTATGCGTTTCGGATATTATTTTTGCTTGATATTGGCATGTTGGTGTTTCGCCTATTTAACACCTAACACATACATACACGGTTGAAAAAATCATGGTTTGCATACGCTTAGCTGCAACTGTGGTTTTGGTTTCTGGTGTTTGTACACTAGATGTGAGTGAAGCTAATGGTGGATTAGCTTATCTGCCCCTATCTTGGCAGGGCATCACGGTAATGTGTTTGCAACCATGGGGGGTGGACTGAACTTGGCGTGGTAACTCACTTGGTGTGCTACCAAGGCGTATGTAATGTGGGTGGCGTGGATAGTATTTGTCAGTGATTTCATTTTGAGCCAATCTTTATTGTGTTGCTGGAGGTGAATATGGGGCTTATGGTCTATGGTATTGGATTTTGTGCTAATACTGATAATATTTTCAAATGGGCTGTGATGACTATTGTAACCTGAGCGAAATGAAATGGGTCATTGAAGATCCGGCAGTAACTTAGCGTAGCGGCGACCGGATGGTATAGTGTAAATGGTTATTATGCAACTGTGTTCGTTTGCAGCCATGGCGGAAATTGGGTCTTTCTATGACCGACCCCTATTTATATGCATGAGCCTAATTATTTATTGCATCACTTTGATGGTTTGATATTGTTTATCTGATTCTTTTGGATATATGATTTTACGTTTTCTAATGGAGTTTCTTCGTCTACTGATGCCAAAATAAAAAAATAATAAAAAAAGGGCAAATGGCATAAAAAGGCATCAAAGTTAGGGTCCATATACAATCAAGGTATCCAACTTTTTTTCTTGCATATAAAGGTTCTCAATTTTTTTTTTTGGCGGATTGGGGTTTTTTGCTAACACCAGTTACTAACTAACCCAAGTTTTAAACACCCCTAAAAAGTGATACATTTGTAAAATATTAAGGACCATATCTGAACATTTTAAATCTCGTTTTTATAATAACGATTACACACCATTTTCCCCCAAATTTTCCCCACACATAAACCCTAAAAACGGTTAACAATACGATTCACAAAATTGAACCTTATTTTGTGTTCTTAAAGGTAATTAATACTAAATGTTGTTTTTAATTATGTCAATAACGTCTAAGTTAAGCACAAATTGACTGTTGGTGTTAATTTTTTATGTTTAGCAGGATGGCTTCTTCATCCAAAGGTGGTACATTATCATTGGATGTTTATTATAACGGGTATTTCAGTCTGAAACCTTTAACCTATCATAATGCTGATATGCTTACAACCACTGTTGATGTGACCCCTTTAACCTCTAGTGAGTTGAAAAATATTGTTGGAAACAATATAGGTTCAGTAGTGTCTGGCTTGTATTACTTTAATAATGGGTTAAAATGTATTAATTCTGATGATGATCTTAGGCTGTTTGTTGAAAAGTGGGAAAGTAGTGATGAAGGTATCATAGCATTATATGTTTCTCATAAGAATGAATCTTTAGTAGAATACACTGGTGATTATGTTGTTGTAATTTTAAACCCTGCTAGTTATTACAAAGACACAGATGATGAAAGTGATGTTGCATCACTTGATCATTTATCTGAGGGTAAAGAAGAGTTGAGGCAGGTTAGGATAAAGGAAAGACAAATTTTAGATGAAAAGAAAAAAACAAGGGCAACAAATGAAATTGGTGTATCTGATGAAAGTAAGTTAGTGTTGGAAAATGAAAGTGATGAGAATGAGCATGAAGTAGATCCTTTATTTTCAGACCTAGGTGATGAATCTCAAAAAGAGAAACCTCATGTTGAACCAGAAGTTACACCAGATGAGGATTTACCCATGAGTGATGAGGATGAGATTGTGTTTGACCCTAATAAAAGAGATTACTCTGTCCATGACCCAAACATACATTGGAAGTTAAAGAAACCTAGATTGGGTGAATTGTATGCAGACTTAGATCAACTAAAAGACTGTCTTACCTTTTATGTTGTTGCCAATGGATACCAACTTTGGTATGAAAAAAGTGATAATGAAAAGTTGTTGGTTAGGTGTGGGTTTGATGGAAAACAGAGAAGAAAGAAAAAAGTTCCTAGAGATCCTACTAAGCCTTGTTGTCCTTTTAGGTTAAGAGCTGTAAATATGCATGATGGCAATTCTTGGCATATAAGAACCCTAGTTAATGAGCACACTTGCAGTAGACAGTGTAATCTTGGTCATTTAGTGACTTCAAAATGGATTGCAAGACAATTTGTAGACAAAATCAGGATGTATCCTGATATGAAAGTGGTTGATCTGCAAGAAATGATGATAAAAAACATAGGGTTAAGGCAACAAACAATCAGTGTAGCAGAGCTAGAAGGATTGCAATATATAGTCTTAAGTAGAATGTTGGAGATCAGTATGACATGTTGGTTGATTATGCTGCTGAACTAAGACAAACCAACCCTGGTACTACAGTGCAGTTACGCATTGATCCTTTAATGGATGGTACACACATGTTCAATAGTTTCTATATTTGTTTTCATAATTTGAAACAGGTGATGAGGCGAAAAATGAACCACTTTTAGGGGGTCATTTAAGCCCGGAATTGAATTTATTTGATCAAATATTGCCCTAAATCGTTCTTTTTGTGATTTTAGGTACTTTGGGAGTGAAATATGGAAAAGGAAGCAATTCGGACGTTTTTGGAGCATAAAAGTGAAGAAAACGCCAAAGACTTAATTTTCCAAGCTGGGAACAGTAGGTGACGGCGTCAAGAGTACCAATTTGACGGCGTCATGAGTAAATTTCATGACGACCCAGTAAAGAAATGAAGGCGCCACAAGGAAGAGCGTCAAGAGTAAAATACGTGACGGCCTGGAAAAATATAATACTTGACGGCGTCAGATGTAGATCAAGGCAGTCCGAGAATTCTTTTGGCAGCGAGATGACGGCGTCACAATGTTGGTCTTGACGCCGTTAGCCTCAATTTTCTATATATAGTTTTCTAATTTTCATTCATAAAGGAGGAACAAGTTTGGAGAAACCCTAAGGCCGAACCATATACGAATTTTACAGGTTTTTCAAGGGTTTTCAGCCCTTGAACCCTTACATGTGTAATTGAGATAAGTGTTCTTTTAATTCAATCAATAAGTCTATGTGTTGGTTGTCTATATCTTGTGCTTGTCTTGATTCCACCATGCTAGGCTAGATTTATCTTGTGTTTGCTTAGATCTAATGAAACCTAGATGTTGATTATGTGTTGATTACTTGTTTATGGTTGTATTGGATGAATGATTTCAATGTTAGGCTTAAGAAAACTGGCAGATCTCCAATTGGTAACATGCTTGAACGTCTTAGGAAACATGAACCGATGTGTACTGGGTTTTATTGGTTGTATTTAATGCATGAGTAAATTCTAATGATCCCATGTTAGGAGCTTCTTAGCCGGCTCGACAAAGGCACTCATAGGATTGGGGAGTTAAGTACGCCACCCCATGAATGGTATTAAGGAATACAATCCGTCATCCACGCAACTATAACAAGTAATTAACGTGTAAAAGATATCTAGGGAGTAGTGAAATCTAAGTAAACACATTTCTCCACTTATTGCTCACAACCTTAGTTTAATTTAGTTTTATTTTCATTTCTAGTATTTTATTTTGATTGCATCTTTAGTATTGGGTTAGTTGACTAGCAACTAATTCCGCCCACATCCTTCAAACCCGAGATATTTACTTGCTTTCTAAAAAAATATAAAAATACAAAAATAATCATCCTTCATCTTTAGCACTAGTAATTAGGTTTTCTAATCCTAGTGACACTATTCCTAGCTGAACGATCAATCCCCCGGTACTTGTCATTATACTATACTACATCGATCAGGTACACTGCCTGGTGGGGGTTGTAAGCTTCTCGAGAGGTAAAGCCTGGTGCAATCCCTACGTATCAAGTTTTTGGTGCCGCAGCCTGGGGAATAGTTATTGTCTAGGTTAGAATCTCTTTTTATTAGGTCTACTTGCTAGATTCCTTTCTAGTAAGATTTTATTTTTATTTTTAGGTTTTCTCTAGTCTATCTTACTTCTTTGTGTTTTTGTTCGTAACTCTTCACCACCTGCCATCATGGCAACCGACGAATCCTCTAACCTTAGGATCACTAGGAGTCGTAGCTCCATTAGAAACCTTGTCTTGCCTTATGCAGAACCCGAAAGAGAAATGCGTAGATTAAGACAATCTCATTCAACTCCTGAACCATCTAGCGTTGCCATCGATTTTGATGCACCCCTTTCTGAAGAAAATTCAGAAAATCACGCTACAACCCCTAGCTCCCAACCCAACAACGAGATGAGTACCCCCGCAACTCCTACTCCTAAGCGCCTTAAGGACTACTCCTCCCCAACCCCTCATAGTTTCTCAAATGCCATAGTCTACCCAAACGAACACACCAATGAGGTCTTGCATGCGAACGATGTTTGGCTTGTCAAAAGTGTGTGTAAGTTTTGTGGATTAGATGAGGAAGATCCAATTCAACACATTAAAGACTTCTTGAAAATAGTAGACACCCTCCATACGGATGGGGCTACTAGAGACACGTCCCGACTACGATTCTTTCCTTTCACCCTATATGAAAAAGCCCAAGAGTGGTATGATAAACTCCCTTCTGAATCTATTTTCACATAAGAGCAACTCATATCCAAGTTCTATGAGAAGTTCTTTCCACCTGGAAAAACCTCAGCGTTTAGAGATAGGATCCTCTGTTTCCGAAAAGGGAAGGACGAACCCTTCCATAAATCGTGGATTAGATTTAAGGATTTAATAAGACAAGTTCCCCATCATGGCATCGAACTTTGGCTTTTGGTCCAAATCTTCTACGACAATGTCTCCTCTAATGATCGGAACGGGATCAACCAATCTAGGAAAGGGAGATTAGCCAATCTTAGTGCCGAAGAAGGATTGGATAGGATTGAAGAATATGCTCAAGACCAGGATGACACTTGGGATGAACCTGATTCGACTGTCAGCATTTCTGAAATCACTTCTGATCGGTTAAGAAAAATTCACAAAAGAATGGAGTACCTAGCTGGGTCGCAGTTACCTAAACAACTTTCAAATCCTTACTTGATCTGCGACTACTGTGGGGGCCTGCATGAGGTAGAAGAATGCGGAGGAGCAGCCACGACTGAACATGCATGCTTGTCAGGAGGTGACATCTATGCTGATCCCTCCCTTTTACCTTTTTACCAAAATGACGATTACACCATATGGGGAAATCTGGTAAAAAGAAAAGAAGGAGAGGAAGGTCCTGAATTCGAAATCAGGAGCACTTTTGAAGATGACCTTGGTCACTTCACTCAAGAAAAAGTCTTGCAATTGAAAGGTCTTAATGAACTTGTTGAGGAGCAGCATAATGATATTGGATAATTTTTCAACAAGCTTAACTCTGCCCTCGATAACCTTGAAATGCCATCAGTAAGCAAAAAAGACCCCATACTCGCGATAACCACTCGAGCTGGAACAACAACCAAGGACCCCCTTTACCCAAGCTCGTCCCCCATCACTCCAAATCCAAACAAGCCTCGCGAGGAGGAGGAGGATGTAGGCAGCGAGACTCCCAACCAACCTCCCTTGACGACCCCTTCCCCATCAACCCCACCTAACCAACCTGTGAGAATCCCATTCCCATCCCGATTAAAGAACCAGAAAACTGAGAATGATAATAAAAGATTCTTGTCATACCTAAAAGACTCAGTAGTCACCATACCCCTCCTTGATGCTTGCTATCACATGCCGAAGTATAGCGCATACTTTAAAAAACTACTCGCTAACCGAAAGAAACTTGAGGGTCTTGTGACCCTGGGGGAAGAATGCTCAGTGGTGACCCATCGAGGGCTACCAAAAAAGGTAGACGATCCAGGCAGCTTCACCTTGCCTTGCTCCATAGGATCTCTATCAATAAAGAATGCTCTTGCCGATTTAGGGGCGAGTATCAATCTCATGCCTCACTCTATGTTCCTTAAATTAGGATACTCTGGATTAAAGCCTACCCGTATGAACATCCAACTAGCTGATAGATCAGTCAAGTACCCCGTAGGGATATGCGAGAATGTGCTAGTTAAAGTTGGGAAATTCAAATTCCCGGTCGACTTCGTAATCCTGGATATGGAGGAGGATGACTTGGTACCCATCATCTTAGGGAGACCATTTATTGCTACTGCTCGTGCAGTCATTGATGTTTATGACGGCAAGTTAACCTTGCGAATGGGAACCGATAGCACAACCTTCGACATTAAGGACTCTATGGATCTCTCCCTCAAAGCAGCTAACCGGCTCTATTTCATTGGGGAGGTCGATGAACTCACAGATGTCATTGATAGCTGTGTCGATGAACAAATCGAGGAAGGCTGGCTATGGGATGAGAGTTTTCTGCCTTTGCTAGAGGTGGAAAAGATGGAGGATGTTAGTGCAGTCTCCTTCTACCCTAGACAAGAGGCAACGGAGCATCTCGAGCTCCGAAAGCCCGAAAACAAGCTTAAGCCTTCTATTATCGAACCTCCTGAGTTAGATCTTAAGGAGCTTCCTAACCATTTAGAGTATGCCTTCCTTCAGGGAGAGGACCAACTGCCGGTAATCATAAACTCTTCCCTGGAACATAAACAAAAAGGTAAACTCTTAGAGGTCCTAAAGAAATATAAGGGAGTGCTCGCATGGAGTGTAGCCGACATTAAGGGGATTGACTCAACTTTTTGCACACATAAGATTCTCATGGAAGAAGATTATAAACCTACCGTGCAACCCCAGAGGCGGGTGAATCCCAACATTAAGGAAGTAGTAAAGAAAGAAGTCATCAGACTTCTGGATGCATGATTGATCTACCCAATCTCGGATAGCCCATGGGTCAGTCCTGTACAGGTTGTACCTAAGAAGGGTGGAATGACTGTAGTTAAGAATGACAAGGGTGAGATGGTGCCCCAGAGAACGATCACTGGATGGCGGGTATGCATTGACTATCGAAAGCTCAATGATGCCACGAGGAAAGATCACTTTCCCTTACCATTCATTGACCAAATGTTAGAGAGATTGTCGGGACACGAGTACTATTGCTTCTTGGATGGATTCTTAGGGTATTTTCAAATTCTCATAGCACCTAAGGACCAAGAAAAGACCACGTTTACTTGCCCTTATGGAACATTTGCCTACAAAAGGATGCCTTTTGGGCTATGTAATGCCCCCGCCACTTTCCAACGATGCATGACCGCAATCTTTCACGAACTTATGGAAGACAGCATGGAAGTGTTCATGGACGACTTTTCGGTCTTCGGGAACTCCTTCGACCGCTGTCTTGCTAATCTAGAAAAGATGCTTAAACGTTGTGAGGAGACCAAATTGGTGTTAAACTGGGAAAAGTGTCATTTCATGGTGAAAGAAGGGATTGTGTTAGGGCATAAGATCTCAGGGAACAGAATAGAGGTGGACCAAGCTAAAGTTGAAGCTATATCTAAGTTACCATACCCCACGACTGTTAAAGCAATACGCAGCTTCTTGGGGCACGCCGGGTTTTATCGGAGATTCATCAAAGACTTCTCCAAAATAGCTCGGCCAATGACTCAATTGCTTATGAAGGATGCTCCGTTTGATTTTTCCCAAGAATGCAAGGATGCATTCGATCTCTTAAAAAAGGAGCTCACATAAGCTCCAATCATGATTACACCCAACTGGAAGTTACCATTTGAAATCATGTGTGACGCTAGCGATTTCGCTGTCGGGGCCGTATTGGGCCAACGGCGTGACAAGCTATTCCAACCTATTTACTACGCTAGCAAAACCATGAATCCCGCTCAAGAGAATTACTCCACCACCGAAAAGGAATTATTAGCCGTAGCGTTCGCATTCGACAAATTCCGACAATATCTTGTCCTTTCAAAGACAGTCATTTTCACTGATCACTCGACTCTTCGATATCTTTTTGCTAAGCAGGATGCTAAGCCACGACTAATTCGGTGGATCTTGTTGCTACAAGAATTCGATGTTGAGATTCGTGATAAGAGGGGGGGCAGAAAATCTGGCCGCAGATCATCTATCTCGTCTTGAAAACCCTTTGGAAGAGCACGATAGAAGTGAGATTAGGGATTCATTTCCTGACGAACAACTCATGTTAATGGTTGATTCAGAGCCTTGGTACGCCGATTTTGCCAATTATCTCGCAAGCAGACTCGTTCCTGAACACCTAACTAGATATGAAAGAAAAAAGTTCTTTTCTCAGTTAAAATACTACTTTTGGGATGAACCATTTTTATTCCGAAGGTGTCCTAACCAAATTATAAGACGCTGTGTTTCGGAAAGTGAGGCAGTAAAGATTATGAGGGAATGTCACTCTGGTCCCTTTGGCGGGCATCATGGGATAAGCACCACCGCTCGAAAGATTTTCGACGCGGGATTCTATTGGCCCACAATTTTCCGTGACGTCAAAGAAATGGTACAGGCATGCGATGCATGTCAACGGGCCAGAAACATATCACATAGGGATGAAGTGCCTCAGAATTTTATACAAGTATGTGAGGTCTTCGATGTTTAGGGAATTGACTTCATGGGACCCTTTCCATCTTCAGGGGGGAACGAATACATTTTAGTTGCCATCGATTATGTTTCAAAATGGGTCGAGGCACAAGCCCTTAGGACCAATGATGCCAGGGTAGTTATTCATTTCCTGAAAAAGCTTTTCGCTAGATTCGGGATTCCTAAAGCTCTCATCAGCGATAGGGGGACGCATTTTTGCAATGCACAAATGGAAAAGGTCATGAAGAGGTATGGAGTATCCCATCGGTTCTCCACCGCCTATCATCCACAAACAAATGGCCAGGTCAAAAACACCAATAGAGCTATTAAAAGAATACTTGAAAAGACGGTTAGTCAAAATAGAAAAGACTGGTCATTTAAACTCGACGAAGCCTTGTGGGCATTCCGAACCGCCTACAAGACACCTATTGGAACGACCCCGTTTCGCATGGTGTATGGTAAGGCGTGTCACGTGCCAGTAAAATTAGAACATAAGGCTTATTGGGCACTTTAGACATGTAACTTAGATTATACAATTGCCGGAACTAATAGGTTATTGCAATTACACGAGCTTGATGAGCTTAGGTTAGAAGCCTATGAATCTTCCATTACATATAAAGAGAGAGCAAAAAGATGGCATGACCAGAGAATTAAGAAACCCAAAGAATTTTCATAGGGAGACAAAGTCCTATTGTACAATTCTCGGTTGAGATTATTTCCGGGAAAACTAAAGTCTAGATGGTATGGACCGTTTACGGTGAAAAATTCCTCTAAAACTGGAGCCGTTATGTTATTAGACGATGAAGGTAGGGAATTTACTGTCAACATACAACGTGTAAAACATTATCAAAAAAATAACAATGAAATGATTAGTGAGGAGGATGTGACGTTTGATGATGAGGTCACGTAGTAACCCATGACCTTGAGTCTAGCTACAAGACTCGTAAATAAAGAAAAGCTCTTCTTGGGAGGCAACCCATGATTTTGTGTGATTTTATTTTGTTTGTTTGTTATTTGTTTCCGTATGCATGCTTTATTTTTATTGTTGGTAGATCATGTTTCTAAACTAAAAAGTGGAAATACTTTACTTTGTTTTTTTTGGCCTAGTCTTAACTCCACCTAAAGGTATTTTTGAAAAAGATAAGTGTAAGGGGAAACCCCAAATATGTTTTTAAGAAACAAACCGATCATGATTCTCCACAATATTAAATGAACATGTATATTCGTATTTGTTAGAGTCAAATGCTTGTATTGAGTCATAATGAAGTTTTGCAGGATTTTCCAGGAAGTAGGACCAAGTTTTTCCAGAAATTTTCCGGAAACTTAACATAAGAATTTCTGCAGGTCACTTCTGACGGCGTCACGAGTTTACTCTTGACGGTGTCATGTGTAAAAATCTGGAAATTTTACCAGTTTTGTTTTTCTAACGGAGTTTTAAGGTTTTTGTTGAATTATTAAGTTTTATAATCTCTAGGAAATCTGCAAACTTCATTCCACAAGCATTATATCTTATTTTGTTTTCTAGGAATTAGTAACTTATGTAGATTGCCGCCGATTTTATGTGAGGTTGTCTTGTTTGTTTTCTCAGGATTTACAGGTTATGTATGACAAGAAGATGATTTATTTTCTGGAAGGGAAGCTTTGATTGTTCATTTTCTTGGAGGAAGATTTAACCTGACCACCTTATTATCTATACCGAGCGAATCAAGGGAGTATTTGATTTCATTCGTTTTACTTATTTCACTTTTACATTCTTTACTTGAACATTGGGGACAATGTTCATCCTAAGTGTAAGGGGAGGGTAAAATGATGATACCTTACAAATACACTTTCGCTTGAGTTTGTTTGTTTAATAGTAGATGTGTAATAAAACTATAAGAAATACTTGTTAGTGCAATTTTAGCGCCGAATTTAAATTTTTTTACAACATTTAGGAGTGAAACTTTAGCCATAGCAAGCGTCTCATGGATAGGAGATTGTATGACTAGCACATAACCGTACCATTCAGAAAAATTTTCCACCCAAATATGTAAGGTTCGCCTTTAGATTTGATAGGAAAAGCATTTACTATTAGTGCTTATGAGTGTACCGGTAGCATTTAGATTCTAGAACTTGCGTTAGTGATGCATCCCGAGACCGCTAGTGAGACTACATTCGTGTGGTAGGATTTACTACATGATAAGAGGCATTAGGATCACCCTTGTGTTACACCCGTATCATAATTACTTGACCATTTAAGTCATATTACTTGGCTAGTTAAGTCAACTAATTTTTCCCACACCTTAGCGTTGTACTCATTTTTAGAACACGAAACCCCTAGTACACCCCTCCGAGCCTATCTTTTCGTTTCTAACTTTAAGCATCTTACTTAAAGGAAGAATTTGTTACACCCCACTTAAATGTACACCCAAATCGCCTTAGCCTTCCGTGTATGCACTCATCTTTAGTGCATTATTGTTATTTGTTAAACCCTAAGTTAACTATCTAATTAATTACATGGTTGCTAAGTCGAGTCATATCCTTGTACATATTGTTTTGTGACGATTGGGACTCATGGGTAAAGTACTTATTTTATGGAGTAATGGGGAAGAACATCATTTATTACCCCCATATGTGCGTTAATCTTAAAAGTGCTCCAAGTGTTTTGATTTTCTTAATTCGAGTCATTAGATTAGTTTATTGTAAAGTATGTAAAAATTCAAGTGTAAGGGGAATGTTCATTCCCTATGATGTATTATTTTGGATGGTATGGTAAGAGTGTATGCAAAAAAAAAAAAAAAAAAAAAAAAAAAAAAAAAAAAATCGAAAAAAATCAAGAAAAAAAGAAAAAAAAATTAGAAAAAAAAAAGAAAAAAGAGAAAAAAACATACGGACTACCATCCTTTTTATTCTATGTTTATTTTATGCTTTTTTTATTTTTCATTTATTAGCTTAAGTCGAGTCTAGTCTTGGCTTAGCAACGCCATATTGTACATGTAATTAACCAAGATTGTTAACTCGCCACCAGTAAAGACTGCGTATATCCAACAAAACCGTGTATTTCATATCCCTACACCTAACGTTATAACCCTTTAAAAGACATCTTCGATAGTTTATCCTAGGTGCTTACGCCATGTGGTGGAGGTTTGATCATTTCCCAAGCCTATGGTAGTCTATTTTGCTATGACAGGTAGTGAGAGATATCTTCCGTTTTCATATTGTAATTTATACTTTATTACAACCGAGAGATGTGAGTATCTAAACACTATTTGTGAGGTGCTAGTATATGACCTCCGTGCTTGTCTTTGGTCTTTAGTCGAACGATTATTTGTTGTAATTACTTTTTTATTAGTGTTAAATGACCCCTAAGTTGTATTTTGAGTAGAATAAAAGCGCATTTGCTTGAGGACAAGCAAATCTCAAGTGTAAGGGTATATGATGAGGCGAAAAATGAACCACTTTTCGGGGGTCATTTAAGCCCAGAATTGAATTTATTTGATCAAATATTGTCCTAAATCGTTCTTTTTGTGATTTTAGGTACTTTGGGAGTGAAATCTGGAAAAGGAAGCAATTCGGACGTTTTTGGAGCATAAAAGTGAAGAAAACGCCAAAGACTTAATTTTCCAAGCTGGGAACAGTAGGTGACGGCGTCAAGAGTACCCATTTGACGGCGTCAAGAGTAAATTTCATGACGGCCCAGTACAGAAATGAAGGCGTCACAAGGAAGAGCGTCAAGAGTAAAATACATGACGGCTTGGAAAAATATAATACTTGACGGCGTCAGATGTAGATCAAGGCAGTCCGAGAATTCTTTTTGCGGCGAGATGAAGGCGTCACAATGTTGGTCTTGACGCCGTCAGCCTCAATTTTCTATATATAGTTTTCTAATTTTCATTCATAAAGGAGGAACAAGTTTGGAGAAACCCTAAGGCCGAACCATATACGAATTTTACAGGTTTTTCAAGGGTTTTCAGCCATTGAACCCTTACATGTGTAATTGAGATAAGTGTTCTTTTAATTCAATCAATATGTCTATGTGTTGGTTGTCTATATCTTGTGCTTGTCTTGATTCCACCATGCTAGGCTAGATTTATCTTGTGTTTGCTTAGATCTAATGAAACCTAGATGTTGATTATGTGTTGATTACTTGTTTATGGTTGTATTGGATGAATGATTTCAATGTTAGGCTTAAGAAAACTGGCAGATCTCCAATTGGTAACATGCTTGAACGTCTTAGGAAACATGAACCGATGTGTACTAGGTTTTATTGGTTGTATTTAATGCATGAGTAAATTCTAATGATCCCATGTTAGGAGCTTCTTAGCCGGCTCGACATAGGCACTCATAGGATTGGGGAGTTAAGTACGCCACCCCATGAATGGTATTAAGGAATACAATCCGTCATCCACGCAACTATAACAAGTAATTAACGTGTAAAAGATATCTAGAGAGTAGTGAAATCTAAGTAAACACATTTCTCCACTTATTGCTCACAACCTTAGTTTAATTTAGTTTTATTTTCATTTATAGTATTTTATTTTGATTGCATCTTTAGTATTGGGTTAGTTGACTAGCAACTAATTCCGCCCACATCCTTCAAACCTGAGATATTTACTTGCTTTTTAAAAAAAATATAAAAATACAAAAATAATCATCCTTCATCTTTAGCACTAGTAATTAGGTTTTCTAATCCTAGCGACACTATTCCTATCTGAACGATCAATCCCCCGGTACTTGTCATTATACTATACTACATCGATCAGGTACACTGCCTGGTGGGGGTTGTAAGCTTCTCGAGATCCCTCAAGAGTTAAAGCCTGGTGCAATCCCTACGTATCAACAGGGTTAGAAAGCAGGATGTAGAAAGGTTATAGGTATGGATGGGTGTTTTTTGAAAGGGGTGTGCCAAGGTCAACTGTTGGCAACTATTGGGAGGGATGGTAATAATCAAATATACCCAATTGCATGGGCTGTTGTACAAGTTGAGAATGCAGACACTTGGGAATGGTTTATTAAGTTGTTAGCAAAAGACCTTTAATTCAAATATGGGAAAGGGGTCACATTTATATCTGATGGACACAAGGGACTTTACCATGCTGTTAAGAGAGTGGTCCCATTAGTAGAACATAGTTTATGTGCTAGGCATATTTATGACAATTTTTCAAAGGTCTACCCTGGTGTTCTATTTAGACAACTGTTTTGGCAAGCATCAAAGTCTGCTAATCATCAGAGAATCTTAAATACAATGGAAGAAATCAAGAATGCCAGTGAAGCAGCTTATCAGTATTTGATGGATAAAGAACCATAGACATGGTCAAGATCATACTTCAACAAAGGTATAGTCTTTATATTTGTTGCATCTTATTTGAATAATTACATGACCTCAACGAAGGTATAGTCTTTATATTTGTTGCATCTAATCCAGAAGGTCAACCAACAACACCAACACCTAATCCACAAAAAAAAGAAAGGCAGACCTATGGTTAATGACCCAGTCAATTCTAGAACCCCAAGTTGTAGTAGAAAGAAAAAGGTTGTGACTGCTAGGGGTGGTATATGGATGGGAGGAATAAGTGCAAGGGGTAGAAGTGGAAGGGGAAGTTCTAGTGGATCAAATAGTGGAAGAGGAAGGGGAAGTGGTAATGGTATTGCATCAAACAGGGGAAGGGGAAGAGGAAGTGCAAACAGGGGAAGGGGTAGAGGAAGGGGAATTGCTAATGTATCAACCAGTGTAAGTTTCATGTTCTTTTTTTTTTTATTTTTTTTTGTTACTATGTTTTCACTGATGTATATTAAAAGTAATTAACACACCCATTTTGCAAAATGTCCAATACATGCTATTTGATGATGATGACTTGGTTGATGTACAACTTCAGCAAGAAGTTGATACAAGGGCAAATACATCCAGTGTTAATAATGAACCTGCAAATGTTGATGATGCATTGGTTGATGTAGAACTTGGTCAAGCAAAAACATAGGATATGAATGTTGATGCAGTTGAACAAGGGGATGCCATTAAAGATACAGCTGCAAATACAAGTACACCACCAAATGATGTTGATGCCAATACAGATACACTTGCAAATGTTGTTCCTTTCAATGAGGATGAAGTAAGGTTGAAAAGGAGGTATGATGAATTTTGGCAAGGTCAATATAATGCAAGATTCAGCCCCCCTAGAAGGACTTCTCAAAGATTGTCAATGAACAATTATAATAGGAAAGTCATCCAGGATTATGAAGGTCAAGGACTCACACCAAATGAAGCATTTGATGTAGAATAAATATAGTCTTTATGTTTGTAATGTCACTTTTATTTGTAGTCTTTATGTTTGTAATGTAACTACTTATTACCTAAGTACTTGTAATAACTTATTAACTATTAATGACATCTGTTATGGTCTATATCATGATATCCATTGCATTTTAACTTAAAACATAAGCATGATATCCATTGCATTCATAATATTGTAACAGGATACAATAGATTTATTTAACGGCATTAAGACATGCTTAAGCCATACATACTAAACTATGCCACATGCACTTGCACTTGCATCAGTTGACTTTTAAGGGTCAAAACTTCTTTTTGCCCTTTCCTTTTTGACTAGCACTTGCTTCAGTTGACTTTGTAGGCTCAAATACCTTGATTTCATTATCAGCACAAGTTTTCTTATTCCCCAAGCCTAACACCTGAATTCTATTAGCAAATTCTTGCTTTGCAGTCTCTTTGGGAGTTTGATTCATGACTGAATCAACCTCTGAGCTTGAGCTTGAGTAAGCCATTGGTGGAAAATAATTATCCCATCCAGATGAATCACTGGAAATGGATATGGTTTCTGCACCCCAATTTTTTTTTTAAATTAAAAAAGTTATGAGAAATGACATTGTGCAGTTAAATATGATACCTGGTTTCTTGTTTTTGCTCATTTTCTCACTTGTAATTTTTCTTAAAAAGGTGAGTTGCAAATGATGTGTTTATTATGCCTTTATATAATGTTTAGAATCATCAACACAGTCAATACCAACAACACTGTTAAACATGTGAGTTGAAAAAAATAGTGAAAATCTGCAAAAGTCCTTTATTCATTGTATGCAATGTATCACTGTCTTTTTCATGTGCTGATGCGTAGGGATTGCACCAGGCTTTACCTCTCGAGGGATCTCGAGAAGCTTACAACCCCCACCAGGCAGTGTACCTGATCGTTGTAGTATAGTATAGTGACAAGTACCGGAGGATTGATCGTTCAGCTAGGAATAGTGTCGCTAGGATTAGAAAACCTAAACACTAGGTCTAGAGATGAGGGATGATTCTTTTTATGTTTTTATATTTTATGAAAAGCAAGTAAAAATCTGGGTTTTGAAGGAGTTGGGCGGAATTAGTTGCTATTCAACTAACCCAATTACTAAGATGCAATCAAAATAAAATACTAAAAATGAAAATAAACTAAATTAAACTAGTGGTGTGAGCAATATATGGGAGAATTGTGTTTACTTAAATTTCATTACTCCCTAGATATCTTTTACAGGTTAATTACTTGTTACAGTTGCGTGGATGACGGATTGTATTCCTTAATACCATTCATGGGGTGGCGTACTTACTTCCCCAATCCTATAAGCGCCTACTTAACTCCTATGTCGAGCCGGCTAAGAAGCTCCTAACATGGGATCACTAGAATTTGCTCATGCATTAAATACAACCATTAAAACCTAGTACACATCGGTTCATGTTTCTTATGACGTTCAAGCATGTTACACAATGGAGATCTGCCAGTTTTTTTAAGCCTAACATTGAAATCATTCATCATTACAACTATAAACAAGCAATCAACTTATAATCAACATCTAGGTTTCATTACATCTAAGCAAACACATGAAAGATCTAGCCTAGCATGTTAAAATCAAGACAAGCATAAGATATATTCAAACAACACATAGACATATTGAATGAATTGAAAGAGGACTTATCTCAATTGAACATGAAAGGTTTCAAGGGGTGAAAACCCTTGAAAATACTGTTACAAATGACCTAGGGTTTATTAGGTTCGACCCTAGTATTCTCCACACAAGTTCCTCCCTTAATGAATGAAAAATAGAAAAGTATATATAGATTTTGTGAGGTGACGGCGTCAAGAGTAAATTTCTGACGCCGTCATTTCGCCGCCAAATAAATTCTCGGACTGCCTAGATCTAGATTTGACGCCATCACGTGTACTCCTTTTGCAGGCCGTCATCATATTAACTCTTGACGCCCTTCTCTTGACGCCTTCAGTTTTTCTCTGGGTCGTCATGGATTCTACTCCTGACGCCGTCAAAATTTCCTTCTTGACGCCGTCAGGTACTGTTCTCGGCATGGAAAATTAAGTCTTTGCCGTTTTCTTCACTTTTATGCTCCAAAAACGTCCAAAATGCTTTCTTTTCCAGAATTCACTCCCAAAGTACCTAAAATCACAAAAGGAACGATTTAGGGCAATATTTGATCAAATAAATTCAATTCCGGGATTAAATGACCCCCTAAAAACGGTTCATTTTTCGCCTCATCATATACCCTTACACTTGAGATTTGCTTGTCCTCAAGCAAATGCGCTTTTATTCTAGTCAAAATACAAGTTAGGGGTCATTTAACACTAATATAAAAGTAATTACAACAAATAATCGTTCCACTAAAGACCAAAGACAAGCACGGAGGTCATACACTAGCACATCACAAATAGTGTTTAGATACTCACATCTCTCGGGTGTAATAAAGTATATATCACAATATGGAAATCGAAAACATCTCTCACTACCTGTCATAGCAAAATAGATTACCATAGGCTTGGGAAATGATCAAACCTCCACCACATGGCGTAAGCACCTAGGATAAACTATCAAAGAGGTCTTTTAAAGGGTTGTAACGTTAGGTGTAGGGATATGGAATACACGGTTTTGTTGGATATAGGCAGTCTTTACTGGTGGCGAGTTAACAATCTTGGTTAATTACATGTACAATATGGCGTTGCTAAGCCAAGACTAGACTCGACTTAAGCTAATAAATGAAAAATAACAAAAAAAAAAAAAAAAATGAACATAGAATGAAAAGGGATGGTAGTCCGTATGTTTTTTTCTCTTTTCTTTTTCTATTTTTTTTTCTTTTTCTTGATTTTTTTTGATTTTTTTTCTTTTCATACACTCTTACCCTATCATCCAAAATAATACACCCTAGAGAATGAACATTCCCCTTACACTTGAATTTTTACATACTTTACAAATAACTAATCTAATGACTCGAATTAAGATAATCAAAACACTTGGAGTACTTTTAAGATTAACGTATATATGGGGGTAATAAATGATGTTCTTCCCCATTACTCCATAAAATAAGTACTTTACCCATGAGTCTCAATCGTCCCAAAACAATATGTACAAGGATATGACTCGACTTAGCAACCATGTAATCAATTAGATAATTAACTAAGGGTATAAACAAATAACAATAATGCACTAAAGATGAGTGCATAAACGGAAGGCTAAGGCGATTTGGTTGTACATTTAAGTGGGGTATAACAAATTCTTCCTTTAAGTAAGATGCTTAAAGTTAAAAACGAAAACATAGGCTCGGAGGGGTGTACTAGGGGTTTCGTGTACTAAAAATGAGTACAACGCTAAGGTGTGCGAAAAATTAATTGACTTAACTAGCCAAATAATATGACTTAAATGGTCAAGTAATTATTATACGGGTTTAACACAAGGGTGATCCTAATGCCTCTTATCATGTAGTAAATCCTACTACACGAATGTAGTCTCACTAGCGGTCTCGGGATGCATCACTAACGCAAGTTCTAGAATCTAGATGCTACCGGTACACTCATAAGCACTAATAGTAAATGCTTTTCCTATTAAGTCTAAAGGCGAACCTCACATATTTGGGTGGAAAATTTTTCTGAATAGTACGGTTTTGTGCTAGTCATACAATCTCCTATCCATGAGACGCTTGCTAAGGCTAAAGTTTCACTCCTAAATGTTGTAAAAAATTTTAAATTTGGTGCTAAAATTGCACTAACAAGTATTTCTCATAGTTTTATTACACATCTACTATCAAACAAGCAAACTCAAGCAAAAGTGTATCTGTAAGGTATCATCATTTTACCCTCCCCTTACACTTAGGATGAACATTGTCCCCAATGTTCAAGTAAAGAATGTAAAAGTGAAATAAGTAAAAAGAATGAAATCAAATACTCCCCTGATTCGCTCGGTATGGATAATAAGGTGGTCAGGTTAGATCTTCCTCCAAGAAAATAAACAATCAAAGCTTCCCTTCCAGAATATAAATCATCTTCTTGTCATACATAACCTGTAAAACCTGAGAAAACAGACAAGGCAACCTCGCATAAAATCGGCGGCAATCTATATATGCTAATAAATCCTAAAAAAACAAAATAAGATATAATGCTTGTGGAATGATGTTTGCAGATTTCCTGGAGATTATAAAACTAAAGATTCAACAAAAACTTTAAGACTCTGTTAGACAAAAAAAAACTGGTAAAATTTCCAGAATTTTACACGTGACGCCGTCAGGAATTTCTTCCTGACTCCGTCAGAAGTGACCTGCAGAAATTCTTATGTTAAGTTTCCGGAAAATTTCTGGAAAAACTTCGTCCTACTTCCTGGAAAATCCTGCAAAACATCATTATGACTCGATACAAGCATTTGACTCTAACAAATACGAATATACATGTTCACTTAATATTGTGGAGAATAATGATTGAGTTTGTTTCTTAAAAACATATTTGGGGATTCCCCTTACACTTATCTTTTGCAAAATACCTTTGGATGAAGTTAAGACTAGGCCAAACAATAAAATAAAGTATTTTCACCATTTTAGTTTGAAACATGATCTACCAACAATAAAAATAAAGCATGCATACGGAAGCAAATAACAATCAAACAAAAATAAAAATCACACAAAATATGGGTTGCCTCCCAAGAAGCGCTTTTCTTTATTTACGAGTCTTGTAGCTAGACTCAAGGTCATGGGTTACTACGTGACCTCATTGTTGGTTTCATTCTCTGATTGTAAATGTTCTTTGTAGAAACCAATCACCTTTTTCTCAATCGCTCCTATAATCCTATGGCAAATTCCTTATCAACTTTATACTTTGGTCCTAGAGTCAAGCAATCTTTGTAGAAAAGACTCTTCTTTTCCCATACATAATCCATGCTCTTTTTCTTATCCTCTTCATTGATGTCCTCAAAAACACCAATGTTATCCATGTCAAATCGGGGCACAAAACGAAATTCTTTCATTCTATTAGGCATCCTATAAGTGATCCTATCGGTGTTACTCGCAAATCGGATTGTCCCTTCTATCTCATCATATTCTAACTTGGACTCTTCAACAAACGGTTTACCAAACACAACATTGGATAATCGAAAATCAATAACATTAGCAGGATCTTCAACTATCATAAAGTCAGTGATATAAGTGAAATTCCCAACAAAGACATGTAGACCTTTAATTCTCCCGACAAAGTTACAAACTCCAACAGGGTATTTGGGATCTCTTCTAGGTCCAAGTCTTATTTTCACTATATCATTATAAACACTTGAGGACATAATGTTGATTGGGGATTTAAAGTCAATGTAAGCATTGTCAACGTGTCTATACCCAATCATACATGGTATCTTAGCATTCTTAGGGTCGCCTCTCTTTATCTTAGGTTCGATTCTAGTAAAAGGAGATCGAGGGTTATCAATAAGATTATTATAATACGCAATCTCCTCCTTAGTGGGGTATAGATTAAAATAATCATCTAGCTTTGGATGAATCTCCCCTTCTTCAAGTTCCTCAACAACATTCTCAATATCATTAGGCCCTAGGTCCTTATTTGAATACAAGGCGGTCGCTAGGTCACTAAATGCATGGTCGAGCTCAACCTTAATCAACCTATTAAGCTCCCTAAGTTCCCTAATCTCATTCTCAATTTATTCACGTAACAAAGCCACTTCTCTAGGGGAAAGGGGTGGATTCGCGTTTTCCATAATGGTCAACGGAATAGTCAATGAAGACTAAAGAGAACCTAAAAAAATAAAAATAAAATCCTACTAGAAAGGAATCTAGCAAGTAGACCTAATAAAAAGAAATCCTAACCTAGACAATAACTATTTCCCGGGCTGCGGCGCCAAAAACTTGATGCGTAGGGATTGCACCAGGCTTTACCTCTCGAGGGATCTCGAGAAGCTTACAACCCCCACCAGGCAGTGTACCTGATCGTTGTAGTATAGTATAGTGACAAGTACCGGGGGATTGATCGTTCAGCTAGGAATAGTGTCGCTAGGATTAGAAAACCTAAAGACTAGGTATAGAGATGAGGGATGATTCTTTTTATGTTTTTATATTTTATGAAAAGCATGTAAAAATCTGGGTTTTGAAAGAGTTGGGCGGAATTAGTTGCTATTCAACTAACCCAATTACTAAGATGCAATCAAAATAAAATACTAAAAATGAAAATAAACTAAATTAAACTAGTGGTGTGAGCAATATATAGGAGAATTGTGCTTACTTAGATTTCATTACTCCCTAGATATCTTTTACAGGTTAATTACTTGTTACAGTTGCGTGGATGACAGATTGTATTCCTTATTACCATTCATGGGGTGGCGTACTTACTTCCCAAATCCTATAAGCGCCTACTTCACTCCTATGTCGAGCCGGCTAAGAAGCTCCTAACATGGGATCACTAGAATTTGCTCATGCATTAAATACAACCATTAAAACCTAGTACACATCGGTTCATGTTTCTTAAGACGTTCAAGCATGTTACACAATGGAGATCTGCCCGTTTTCTTAAGCCTAACATTGAAATCATTCATCCATTACAACTATAAACAAGTAATCAACCTATAATCAACATCTAGGTTTCATTACATCTAAGCAACACATGAAAGATCTAGCCTAGCATGTTAAAATCAAGACAAGCATAAGATATATTCAAACAACACATAGACATATTGAATGAATTGAAAGAGGACTTATCTCAATTGAACATGAAAGGTTTCAAGGGGAGAAAACCCTTGAAAATACTGTTACAAACGACCTAGGGTTTATTAGGTTCAACCCTAGTATTATCCACACAAGTTCCTCCCTTAATGAATGAAAAATATAAAAGTATACATAGGTTTTGTAAGGTGACGGCGTTAAGAGTAAATTTCTGACGCCGTCATCTCGCCGCCAAATAAATTCTCGGACTGCCTAGATCTAGATTTGACGCCGTCACGTGTACTCCTTTTGCAGGCCGTCATCATATTAACTCTTGACGCCTTCAGGTTTTCTCTGGGTCGTCATGGATTTTACTCCTGACGCCGTCAAAATTTCCTTCTTGACGCCGTCAGGTACTGTTCTCAGCATGGAAAATTAAGTCTTTGCCATTTTCTTCACTTTTATGCTCCAAAAACGTCCAAAATGCTTCCTTTTCCAGAATTCACTCCCAAAGTACCTAAAATCATAAAAAGAACGATTTAGGGCAATATTTGATCAAATAAATTCAATTCCGGGCTTAAATGACCCCCTAAAAACGGTTCATTTTTCGCCTCATCATGTGCCCTAAACATGAAAAAGTTGTTTACTCATGCCTGCAATGTATCAGTGTCTAATTCATGGCTGCAATGTAAACCTGTAACACTTCTTTATTCAAGGCATTGGCATTTGTATCACTACCTTTTACTCATATCAGCAAAAGCATAACCTTTTCAAATATAAACATGTTACTGCACTTAAAATTAAAACATAAAACACATTCATATTCATTGATCAAAGTTAAACATACTTAATTCATCTTTGTTCATCAAAAGGAAACCTTTTCAATACATTCATTGATCATACTAACCTAAAAAGCTTTCATAATAATAATGAAAAGCATTCCTAACAGTACAAAGATAACCCTAGATTGCATATTCACTGTAGACTTCAACACTGTCACTTCTTCTTCCAAGCTCTTTTTTTCACCTCAAATTGAACAGCTTCCTTCTTCATTTTTTTTCCACCTCTGCCAATTTTCCTTTGTAATGCTCAGTTGGTAAATCTGGATCCCACCAGTGAAAGAATTCACAATGCTTTATTGCCTATTTAATAAAAATAAAGTCAAAACATGTTTTCACAAACCATTAAAAGCAAATTAACCCTTCTTTTTTATAGTTGGGACATCCCAAAAACCTTCTGCCTGGATTCTTTTCAGTCCAAGAAGTCCACTTACCTCTTTCATCACCACATTCGCACAAGACACAAACACGATTGATCAAATTGTCTTTTTCCCAACCTGCATTTCTTTGATTCCAGTACACCAAATTAGAATAGTTTGATGAATTTGATGAGTTTGTCATGTTTTACTTTTGGGGAAGAAATTAATTTTGCCCTAATTGAAGTTAGCCCTAATTTGGAATTTGGGGTAGAACGTTTTCCCCAAATCTGTTTATAAAAAAAAATAATTACAAATTAACCCTTCTGTTTTTATAAAAGTTTTAAAATTATTTTAATTTTTAGTTAACATAATATCTGGGTTAGTTAGTAACGGGTGTTAGCAAAAAACCCCAATCCGCCAAAAAAAATTTGAGAACCTTTATATGCAAGAAAAAAAGTTGGATACCTTGATTGTATATGGACCCTAACTTTGATGCCTTTTTGTGTATTTTTTGGCTTATGGGGTCGATTAGTCTGGGATGATCTATGCCGATTTTTCTATTTGTCTGCGTCATTATAGTTTGTGTGGTAAGTAAATCATATTATTTTAATCTATTCTTACTGTCATAATCAGCGAATGACTATTAAATTATCAGCTTTAATTCCATTGTATGCTATGTTTTCAGCATTCAAAGATGGTAGAGGGTTGAAATGGGTCTGAGTTCGGGGGCTTAAATGCTGAGTTCTTGGAAGGCGTTGTTAAGAAGATGGTAGCCAATATATGTGACTCTGACCATGTAAGTTAACAATAAATATACTCTTTATATTGACGCCTTCTTACTTGCAAACTGATGCAACACCTAAAAAAGAAGACGCAAGAACCACATGTAAGTAAAAATGGTGCTAAAGCCTTACAAAAAAATTCTTAAGTTTCGGATTCAAATGATATTTTTATTCTATCATTTTTCATGCTATATTCATTGCTACAGGTGCGAGTGGAAGTGGCAACACGGACTTTAGTCACAGCTGTGTTGACAATGCACAGGCACATGATATAACTCAAAGTGAGTTAAATGCCAGAGTGGTTCCTTCTGTATTGAACTATTGATGCTGAGGAAGTGGCGCGACAAGATTAACGCTTGCTTTCACAGGTAACGTGTTAAAATGTCTAAGGTGCTTTCATTACTGATGCTCCTTTTCCCGGTTTCAAAAATAGCTACATATAGAGACCTTGAAACATGCTCTTTTATTGTAGATTTCATGCTCTTTTGCTGCATATTTCGATGATCTTTGCCGTTTGACTCACTGATCAGCTCAGCTAATAGTTTCTTAAGATATAACCAAAACCAGTAGGTGATTTTTTTCTGCACCTGCACTTGTAGATCAACATAAGAAAATCAGAGCTGATTTGGTTAATTTTGTTAGGTTTCATTGGTGCCAAACACATTTGCTCAGCGATGGGGACATTAGTTTGTGTTGGTGGTTCCCTGCTATTGTTGTTGTACCATGGACCTATTGTACCTATCGGTGAATCGCACGTTAACTTGAGCATTGCAAGCGAAATGCATAAATCGAGTGACAGTAACCATGGAAATTCACAGTTTGGAAATTCACAGTTTGGTTGTGTCGCTGAACTGTCTGAGTTGATTTTCTTAATGCTTAAATCTAATGTACTGTTGCCTCAAATACTCATTTTTCTTATTATACAGAAATGGTTAACATTTTGTTTCAGAAATGGGAGAAGAAGTCGGCTGGCGCAACAAACGAAGGGCAAGAATATGTTGAACATATGTGGCCACATTGTAAGTTTTATGTCGTTTCTGTAAAATGAAATGTATTCTTCGCTAAAAAATATAAAATCTGAAGAAAAAAAATTAACAATAATAATAATATGTTCAGATTGTTCATATGGGCCTTAAAATGCAGCTTTGCTCAATGGTGTGAAGGTAGAGTCTTGAATGTTTTTTGGCAACGTACGAATCTGATAACGGTGGAAAATTTGATGAAACCTTTACATTTTTTGGTGTATTATTAAACTTTTTTAAATAAACGACTGAAATATAATTAAAAAGTATATATGTATTATCACAGTAATCTGAATATGTCAGATAGGTTGAAAATGGCTTTGTAGTCTCAAATTGTTGATGGCGAGTTATTAATGCGTTGTAGACTAGCAGAATAACTTTTATTTGGTCTTCGGGGCTGATGTCAAATAGCAGCAGTAGTAAAGGGGTGAATATAGTTCATTTTAGTGGGTGGTTGGATAAGCGGTGGGTGTTTGTTTAACCTTATTTGATTTTGGCTTAAGCGTCGCCTTATTTTCAAACCTATCTACTTATATAATCATTTTATATAGGCGTCATGAATCGTGGAGACCAGAGGCTGCAATTAGAAGCGGAACTTGAGCGTTTGGTTGGAGAGGTACAACCTTCTCTTCTTGGACAATGTTAACATAGTATGGTGTAGATGAAAATTAATATGATTTATTGAATGTATACATGGTTATTAATATTTGGAACGACATAAGAATTTGGCATAAGGAACCCTATTTTGGGGCTCTGAACTTGCAATAGTTAGCCTCAAAATGGTTAGCCAAACGTCACTTGGCACACTGGTAGTTCTCACTTACCTGCACTATTAGTTTTGAAATGTTGCAACTGTTGTTGCCTATGGGAAACTTTAGACTCTTAGCTTTTTAAGTTTAAACCCTTCTGCCCATTATCGTTTTAGCTGATATTACCCATTTAAAATTACAGGGTATTTGGGACTGCCCAATAAAGCTTGCTAACCTGATTATCGCTTTTGATACCACAAAACGTCATTTTTGTTCACTTTTATCTTGGGCAAATTTTAACCCTTTTAACATGTTTCCTTTTTAGCTAATTTGTTATATTGACCCGTTAGAGATAGGTTAAACCCCAATTTACCAATTCTCCCACAATTTTACTAAATTGTAATTCTTTTTTTGTTTTTTTGTTTTTGTTTTTTTTTTCAAATTTACTTTTTTTATTATTTTTTTACAGGTATTGCAAAAAGAAACGAGATTAGGATAATTATGTCAACTGCCTTCCCATTTCTTTTTTATTGGGTTTACCAACATGTCAAAAGGCGTATTTGTATTTGTGAAAGGCGACATTATGGGGATGCTGAAGGAATACATTACCAAACATAACGTTCCAAATGACGCCTGCAAAATGCTAAGGAATTATCTGAAGATGATGATGAGAAGTCCGTTGTCATGTCAAAGAAGATTAGAGCAAATTAACTAATAGTTCTTCATTAGCCTTCTTTCTGTGTTTCTTTAATTGTTGCTGGAAGTTGTAGTATGTAAAATATGTTTTCATATCGAAACCTTAATATGTACATGCAATATTGTTACTATGCGAAGGCTATATGGTATATGACAGTTTCTGTTACTATCGTCTCATGTTAGTATCTTGTTGTTTTTATGTTGGCTATTAATTGTTGAACATTCAGACCTCTTTTTCTTGCATAACTTTCATATACAAACATCCCGCGGCAACGCGCGGGTTTAAAACCTCGTGTATAACTACTTTAAGTATGTAAAGAATTACTTTTTTTGAACGCTTGTTAGTTGTTAGTGGTTTTGATCAATAGTGACATCCAATTGGGCAGTATGTTGACCTGAAACCCGCCTAATCCTCCTTTATCGTCTGAAGGGATAAAAGTCTTGTGTGAGACTCGAACTTGAAACTTCCCCTAGCCAAACATCTCCTCCCAAAACACTTTAAATAATTATTACATTAAATGCATTAAACCATTGCCTAATGGGCATTGTATAGCAAGTCCCTTATAATAATTATGAATTTAAGAAATCAAATTTGGATATTTCCATGGAAATAGATATGACACTGAATTCGAATTGAGTGAAAACTATAATCATTTTGGTTCAATTTACGGAATAACCTGAGCATAATTAATTTGAGTCGGTAATTCAATTACGGAATACCCCGAGCATAATTACTTCGAGTCGAGAACCGACCCTATGACACGCGTTCTTTACTTTTGCCTCCAATTTTTATTTTTTACTTTTTATTTTTTTATATTTTTATTTTTTTTCTTCTTAAGATACTGCACTTGCTTACCACTATTTTTTTTTTTTTTTTTTTATTATTTTTTTTTAACGGTGAATTTATTAAGACTAGCAAGAAGCTAAAACTAAAACAAAGAAAGGAAATTAGGGTTTTGTATCCAAGTATCCCAAGCAATCTTGGATTTACAACGACTAAAAATCTATAAAAAAGACATTTGAACTATATCATCAAAAATAGTATCTCTCCTTGGGTGACGAGAACCAAACAAGCATTGATTTCTATGACACCAAATAATCCACCACGACACATAGCAAGATCCTTCCAACATCTCCTTCTTGATCTTAGGTAAACGAGTGCTTGAAAGCCAAATGAGCCACTCGCAATAAGAATTGAGAGAAAGAAATTTGAGCTCCCACCACCTACACAGCAGACGCAGGACCTCCCTAGCCAAAGAGCATGAGAAAAATAAATGGGAGGAAGATTCAACTACTTCGTTGCATATGGGGCAAAGGATCGAGGGAATTTCTAAACCACGTTTGGAGAGATTCAACCTAGTAGGTAGTCTATCCAACAGATCTTCCAAGCCAAAACATTCACTTTGATAGGGATTAACTTTATCCATCTAGTGGGAGTATCTGACTTAGGCAAAAGGGCGTCATCAATAAAACAACGAACTGATCTGACTGAGAACTCTGCCGAGCCATCAAGCGACCAAGACCAGCGGTCAGACATATTTGGGAGAGAAATATCTGCTATCATTGAACTTAAACTATTAAATTGTTCCTCTTCTACCCCTCCCCTTGGAGAACGACGAAAAGATAAGTCATAAGAAGGGTGCCTCAACTTTTCACCAACAGTGATATCCTTCCTTGACTCTAAAGCAAAAAGTCTTGGAAAAAGAAGTTTTAACGAAACCTCTCCTAGCCAAATGTCATCCCAAAGAAGTTTTAAGAAGGGTGCCTGAACTTACCACTAGATTATTTGATGATGGTTTAATTCCGATTCGACTGCAAAAATCAAAACGTACCAGATTTGTATTCATTTTAGTTTGTGTCAAGCTAGGTTAGCCGTCATGCATTCATTTTTGTTTGTGCCCGTTAGATTTAGATCCAAGACATAGTTGTCAAGTTGTGTACTTGTGTATCTCTAGTTATAGTACGTTAGATTTTTTTGAACGATATAGTACGTTAGATTGATCATACTAGATTTTTTGTTTTGGGTACTTTTTTGCGTGACAATGGAAATGCTATTCTCATGTGGTATTAGTTGTCACTGTTTGGATGGCCCATTGCTCGCCTAATTTCTTCTCGTGTCATTCTTTAGTTTTAAGGGCTGTTTAATAGCCTCTTAATAGACTAATGCTAAATCGGTCGGTGTTGTTTTTTGTTTGATAGCACTTTTTATGCCACTTAGTCATTCTACTAAGAGGTTAATGGCACAGCATCCAAGAAATGGAAAATGATTCATCGTTGGTTTTTGTTGATAGCATTGGTCTTTGAAGCTCTTTTACTCGTACTATAATAACTTTATATAGTCATATATTATTATTGATTCACTGTAACATTTTAATAATATCTAACTTTTGGCACCTACTTCGAACACATTAATAATCACATATGTATATACTATAAAATTTGCAACAATAAACGTATTAACTTTTAACAATTAGTTTAGAGATACACATCAAAATGATAATAATTTTTTTTTTTTATTATTTTTTTTAAAGAAAAAACTAATAATAATTTTTAAAAAAAAAATCTATACAAAATGTTAAAATAGTAAATTTAGCTAATAAAAATATGCTTTCAAGACACTTGTCAAACATCATGTTATCATTCAGAAACATTCTGCTTCAGAGTCTTCTAATCATCCAGAGTAAATAATCATTCAGCACTAAATCACATAGTTTTATCAAACAGCCATTTAAGGTTTGTTTTGTTTGTTTTTTTCTTTACGTCTCATTTTCTTTTAATTATTTTCCTCATGTAGTTTGGTTTCTTTTCTAGGTTCTTAACAAACTGTTGCTTTTCTAAATAAATAAATAAATGATAAATTAATATAAGATTTTTAGGCTGGATACGATAATGTGTGATATATAATTGTCGGTTCTAATGTCATTTTTCACATGGTCACATGAACACACCTGTTTTTATCAATAAATCCCACTACATTTATTTTGCATGCAATCAACCATATATTAGACCACTTGTTTTGTTTGTTGTATGACGAGGACTTTTTTCATAAACTCCTTGCCAACAAAATTGACTAGATATATTATAATTAATAGTGAATCATGTATTCAGACACCGTATACGCTTAAGTGCCCGTTTGGTTGAAGGGTGTGAGATTTGAATTTGGGTATGAGAAATGATAAATGATGTTTGGTTAATAAAATAATACTTTGATACCTACGAAGCTCATTATTTTTTCATTTCACTCAAGTATATAGTGGGTTTTATATAAAATCCGTGGGACTCATTGTACTTATCTCACAACATTTTTTTTAATTAAAATATTATACTTAAATACAATATAATTATTATATCAATTAAAATATATTTTTCCTCTCTTAATTTTCATTCCTTACAAATCAGGGTGCGTTTGGTATCCCCCAATCGGAATGGGTCTATGGATTTCATCCCGATTCAAAGTGTTTGTTTAGTGGGCCTGCGAATGAAATGGGTATATCATAGCCATAGATTCATTACACACCAATTTGGTGTCTATGAAATCCATTCCCGTGGGCCCCTCTAATTTGCACTACAAAACTCAAATATCTATACATTTTTTCATATCATATTTTGTAATCCAAACATAAACAATCGTAATGATACACTTTTTTATATCCATTGTCATTCTACCCATACCAAATCCGATACCCATTGCCATTCCTATCAACAAATCAAACGGGCCCTTAAATCCAAATCCAAATTCAAATCAGAATCTGAATCCAAACCTATTTATAAACCAAACGGGCCCTAAATAAAACAAACACTAACTTTGGGTCAATTATTGTAATGCTTGATATATATTTTCAGTCATATTACGCAAATTATATATATTCTTGACAAGTAGACAACATACCTTATCTTGTATAATTAGAATTAAATGCATGTTTTTATTTTACTAAATACGTGTATAAGATGAATGATAGCTGAAATCTGGGAAATGGATACATTATCTGATTAATCTCATCTAGTACACAAAAGATTAAAGATCACCAATGTTATCATTTATCCATTGACCTCATAATTATGTTACAGACATGCCTAAATGTAACCACTTTTAAAACATTACTAATAAAATTGATGAAGACAAGATTGAGGATGAGAACAAATATAAGATCGATGAGTTTGCCAAGGTGTTTATGAGACATAAAGGTGAAGCCAGAACTTCAAGTAAATTGGTTGAAAGCCAGTTCAATCGGTTCACTTGATATAATCTGATTTATTATTATTATTATTATTATTATTTATTTATTTGTTTATTTAAGGATTTTTAAATTAGTTATTTATTTATTTATTATCATTTTTTTAAATTGCTAAAAGTCTTTAGATGAAATAACTTTTCACCCCAATTTAAATTTTTATCCTATAAGTTAGGTTTCATTGAAAATTATCTTTGATTCATTTGAATATTAGATAAATGCACGTCTTTTATTGGGGTTTTATTTCCCTTATAGTTCACCCTCGTTCTCTTGTATCTAGTGCTCGTAAGTATCCTGGAACGAAGAATTTGTTGGATGGTGTGTTTGCTACATTTTGGTGGTACATGTGGGGTTTTCGTAATAGGACTATTTTTGATTCTTCTAGTCCTAGGCGTTCGGTGATTTTTGATGATATAGTAGCTTTGTCGTTTAATTGGGTTTCGAGTAGATGTAAGAAGTTTTTTACGTGGGAGAGTTGGCTTAAAAACCCCCCACTTTATTTCCTTGTAATGTTTCTTTTGCTAGCTCCTTGCTAGTTTTTAATAATAGTCGCCGTTCTAAAAAAAAAAAAAAAAAAAAGTATCTTGGAACGGTGAATGGTGTAGAAGACTCAAAAACTCATATTTTTGGTGGGGTATGGTTTAGAACACATGGATCATGAATTTATCAAAATTATATCCAAAATCGACAGGAAGTCCATTATCTATCAAAACTACGTGTGGTGGTCGTAGGTGGAGGTAACAACCACGAAAATCACAAGGGTGACAATCACTAAGGTCAAAGAATTCATCCAACTATAGAAGATTTTAGAGACAATTGTGCACACAACCAATCTTCCTTCAACAATAAGAGGGTTGGTGAATGGAATGAAAGGATGAAGATGGAGATTCAACTACCAACAATCAAGTTGTTTTATTCAAAAATTTCAAAGTCGAGAAAATGGGTTAATTATTTTAATTTACCAATGGATGTTTGTCTGATTGGAAGAATGCAAGTTTGTTGGATTCCAATATTTTTTAGTGGATCTTATAATCGTGAAGTATCTTGTGAGGTAACCGATCACAAGGAGAGTCCTATTCTATTGGGAAAACCACGACGATAAGAAGTTTAAGGAACAAACGATTTACAATGCAATATTTATTTTTCATTTGGAATGGTAGAATAATCGCTATTGGTGCAACCAAAGAAGAGGCCAAAGCTCTGAATGTAGAAGTTAAAGTGAAGCAAACAAACATAATAGATGAGAGTAAAGAAGAACATGTTGAACCCAATAATTGAAATTTTGGGATGAAGATGTGAAGATGTTTGAAGTTTTTCAAGTCTCGTCAACTCAAGCTATCTATCACGAGAACTCGAGGTCGATTTCTTTTTAAGAGAGGGAGAATGATGAGGGGGCATTATTCCAAAATTTAGTATCGTTTGTGGATCGTTTGGAATGTGGAAGATGTGAGAACAAACGTGAATAGGTGAACGAAAATAGTTCTCTAGTTGATGAGGAATGCAAAGCCACTGAAGATAAGCTTCGTCGTGAGAAGATGTTGGAGGTAGATGAAGCCGTTGATTGCGAGAACTCGAAGGCGAGTTCTTTTCAAGTAAGGGGGAATGATGAAGACAAGATTGAGGATGAGAACAAAGATAAGGTCGTGGAGTTTGCCGAGGTGCTTATGAGACATAAATGTGAAGACAAAAGTTTAAGTACATCGGCTGAAAGTCAGTTTATTTGGTTCCCGTAAGTAATTTCTACGGCATAATGTTAAGTGAACCGGTTAAAATCTAATTCAATCGGTTCACCTGACAAATTATGAGTTTTCTTTGTTTTTATTTTCATTTAATGTGTTTTTGGATAATCATTAATTAGTATTTAGCGATATGTTAAATTAGGCTTTTTATTTGTTAGGATTCTTGGGAAGAAAGATAACTAATTTGTTCGTCCCCTATAAATGTAAGGATCAGGTTTTACTGAACAATCATCGGATCATTTGATGATTAAATAAAACTGCATCTTTTATTAAGGTTTTAGTTTTCGGGTTCTTATGATTTTATAATACTACAAAGCAAAAACGATTCGGACCTATGTAGGATCTTTGCACAGATCATATAAAATCTCGATCTTAACCATGTGATTTTAAGATCTAATCCGATCAAATCTTACTTTTCTCGAATCGCAAACTAAAAAACTAAAAAGTTATGGATCGTGTTTTACAGAATTTACAAACAACATGTTAATTTATTTAAACATTCTATATTCATAATTCAAAATAATATTTTTATAAATATTCATATAACATTGGGTTAAAGATATATAATAAATTGTAAGTTTGGATAATATTACAAAAACTATTAAAAAAATGACATTATAATATGATCTTAACTCTTAAGATCCAATCTAATTTTACGATTTCAATATTGTAAAAACGAAATCAATATGTTAAAATCTTGATTTGGAAGTTTTATTCTCGTTGAAATTAACCTGCTTGCAGTAGTTTATGAATAGGTCCTAGTTTGTTTGCTTGTAGCATTATATGACAAGAATATTTTTAAGAATTATTGGGCCACCAACTTTTTTTTTTTTTTTTTTTTTTTTTTTTTTTTTTAAGTAAATATAGGGATTTGGATTTTGACTTAAAACAAATCATAAGAAACATAGAAGTGACTCATGATAATAGGCGCAACGAACTCAAGCAAAATTTCACACTATTATTATATGAGATGTAATATTTTGACACTCTTCTATATCGAGGATTCTTGAGCCAACAACTTAACCATAGTTTTCTTTTAAATAACAAATATTTAAAAGTAAAAAGGATTTGTTCCATGCTGTATTCTTTTGTTACATGTTATGTTGTGATATGTGGATCTTGATAGATCAAGCAAGTATATATGTCATGTATATTTTCGAATAGCAGTTATTCTAAACTATTGTAATAATCTTTAAGAGGTAGAAAGTTTGGTGATAGATCTTTCTTTGTCACATGAGCTTCACTTAACAGTTTATCTGTTTCTTTTTACGTTATAATTTTTCGTTGAAAGTTTCAAGCAAATTTTATCTCATTCCTTTAAACTTTCATTTCTTTTTTATTGTCATAAATACTCATGTCACAATACACAAATTCATTTCTCTCTCATTGTTTTATCAATAGTACACTATTGCCAAAAAAATAAGTTGGCTTTCCGTAAAGGCAAACGCTTTGGAGGGGTGGTGTACATCCCTGGAGTCAAACCCCTTGCGGCCTTGACGCTCACTTTCTAACGTCGTAGAGCCTTAGGGTGTGTTTATTTTTTCAAGGTTTATAAGGATTGTTGGTCCCCCATTCTTTTTTAAAGTCTGAGTGGGGATGAGTGTTGTTTTTAACACTCTAGTGGGTTAGAGGATTTAAGGGAATTAGTGGGCCTCAATGAGAAAAGAAATAATATAATATTGATCATTTAGTGGGCAAGAGGATTTAACAAAAAAGTAAACACCCCCTAGACTTAGTCATATCTTTCTTTATATCAATTATTTATTATTTATTTATTTATTTTTAAACTTAGGAATGATTAGTGAAATGAGGTAACTTGGTCTTTTCACTTGCATATTAACTTGTGTATCATATTTTATGTTTTGCCTATATCTTTAAATTATTATTTTTTTCATTTCCATTTCTAACTTGTGGTGAGTGTTTGTCTATGAATTAACTAAAAAAAATGACTGGAAATAGAAACTGATACAATAAAGAGTCTTCACATTAAATTATATTTTATTTAAGCACGACTTAATCATTTAACAAAAAAACCTTTAGACAATGTATAATCAATTATATAGTGAAAGGAAATAAATAAATGCTAATAAAAATAAGATTACAAGCTTAACAAATATTATATTTTAGAAAATAGTTTTAAAGGATTTTTGTGTGAATTTGGTTTTCGGTTCGTTTTGCTTCGGTTTATGTATTTCCGATCCTAAACCAAAAAATCGTATATTTAAATTGATGAGGTGAGATCCTTGCAAAACATGTGTCTTTTAAAAAACAAATAAGTCAATCTCAACCATTTATCCACCTTTCATCTAATGGCTAAGATCAAACTAAAAAATAACAAATGGAGGGCAAAATTGACATTTTAGCTCGTTTAATATAAAAACCAACTTTTCACATTTTTTTGAAAAAACAACATATCTTGCAAACGGTAAATCTTCAAGCTATGAAAATACACCATCGAGACGAGAATTAAATCATATTTCTATAGATATGCATTGTTATATACTTTCGACGAACTTTTTTTTTTCAAAATTTCCTTCCAGAAAAATCTCACGGGATTCGTAAAAAAATCCCATGGGATTCATAAAAAGATGATTTTTTTTTTCAAAATTTCCGTTCAGAAAAATCTCACGGGATTCGTAAAGAAATCTCACGGGATTCGTAAAGAAATCCCACGGGATTCGTAAAAAAATTCCACGGGATTCGTAAAAAGATGAACTCTGCTTTTTCAAAATTGCCGTCCAGAAAAATCCCACGGGATTCGTAAAAAGACGATTTTTTTTTTCAAAATTTCCATCCAGAAAAATCCCACGGGATTCGTAAAAAAATCACTTGTGGTTTGTTATTTTTAAAAAATCACAAGTGATTTGTAAAAATGAGTAAATCATTGTTTTTGAGTTTTATACTTTTATGTCACAGCTTTTTAAAAGTGAATGTTTTTTTATATAATTGTTGAAATGAGCTCTTGGAATTTCTTTATTAAAAAGTTATATGTTGTTATACATCTCATGTGATTCTCTCTGGAATCATAAGGGATAAGAGAGAATCACATAGGATTTTATATAAATCCCATGAGATTTTCATTTTCTTTATATAAACTGTAAGTACAAAATCACATGAGATTCTGTATGAATCTCAAGGGATTCTGTATTATTTATCTTGTTATAAATCACAAAGGATTCTGTGTGAAATCACATGGGATTCAGTATGAATCCTATGGGATTCTTTGGTGCATCCTATGGGATTTATTGTGAATCCCATAGGATTCGGTATGAAATCACAATGGATTCATTGTGAATCCCACTGAATCCCATGGGATTCTTTAGTGCATCACATGAGATTTTTTTGTTGTTGTGTAATGTTATAATAAAAATTCTTGTTCACTTTGAATATATCTTGTTTACTTTGAATATATAATGTTTGTTACTTATATTCTGTTTGATCACATGGGTAATCTGTGTAAATCCCATGGGATTCTGTATAAATCTTAAGGGATTCATTGTCAATCCCATAAGATTCTTTGGTGCATCACATTATCTATTTAGTATTTTAGTGTATGAAAACAAGCTTCCAATACATATCAAAATCCTCATCTTTGGCAATCCCGAACATGAGCAAACGCTGCCAAAACGTATGAACCTAAGACGCCTTCACATTGTCAACCCCACCACCATCGTCCAAACTCGTCTTCAATATCTCCGCAACCTCCATTGCCCTCTTCTTCACCCCTGGCTGCTGCGACTACTTGGGTCGTTGTCTTAGCCATTGAACTGCTACACCTGCAAGGCTGCAAATCAAAAGTCAACTAGTTAAGGTCAATGCGGAATCTTTATACAGTTTTCATCAATTATATACCTTTGAAATAAAAAAAGGTAAAAAATAACATAGTAACATTGATAGACTATAAAATACTGAGTAAATTACATGGACAGTGATTGTGATTTGCATTTATAGTTTTGTGGCTTTTTTTTTAATGCCAAATACTATTAACACTAGTAGTCATTGCATCTAAAGTCATTGATCCACATATCCGATTGTTTTCACATCGACTTTTTTATGCCAACTACTCAGGTATAATTTAAAGCAACAATCAAAAATAGCATAAACTAAACTCAGTTGAGGCATTATAACAAACATGTTATTTGCACAAATGCATTAAATGGATAGTGAAGTTGGACCAATGAAGTCACAATAATAATTCATGGCAACATTAATATTTCCCAAATGTGATCTATAGACTTGGCAAGTTAATCTTCACGCCACCTCACCGGAAAAAAAATCGATCACTTTTCGACGACAACCACCGTCACCGACCTCACCTTCGAATTCACCGTTCGACATCTCGAACATCACATCTTCCCCTACAACTAAACCGACGGTTATTTTCTGGTGATTGTTTGTGAACGATGGTTTTGTGGTGGTTGATTTTCCGAGAAACTGAATCTGTATGTTTGGGGCGAGAGATAACGTTTTTTGTGTGTGTGTGAAAAAAAGGTTTTATTATGAAATAGAAAGTGACTAAAATGCCCTCAGAATATTTTAATTTTAAAATGATAATTAATCTAAACCGTTGGATGAAAAGAGGATGGATGGTTGAGATCTTGTAGTTTGTTCTTTAGATAAATGTTGTTTCGTATGAAACTTTCTCTTAACTCGATTCGGTTTTAACAAATTGTATTCAGTTACAAATTCGACGTGATTTTGAATCGGCCCGGTTGTATCCGAGTTGTGAACGACCATAACTAGAATCATATTTGTTGTTATGGGCTGGCTGGTTAGTTAAAAGGTCATTACGTATAAGACCACAGGCCACAAACTTTTCAATAGGTCATTTGGCCCATTTGGTAAAAAGTTCATCATATCTAATGTAAACATTCTAAAAGACTACGATTATGTTTGGCAAAACTAGCTGTAAGCTGGAAGCTGAAAGCTGTAAACTGCAAAACTGTTAACATGAGCTACAAGCTGCATCATTTTTTTAACAAAAAGTATATGGTAAGTTAGTTGTTAAATATAATCATAAGATGTAAAATGACATAAAAGGACATATCTATAATTATAAAAAAATGTTTGGAGGGTATATCAGTAATTTAAAGTTTTAACAGCTCCAAGATGTTTAAAAAGCTTCATGGATCAGCTTTTCATTTAGGAGCTATTTGTTTGAAATAAAAGCTCAAAGTTAATGTATCAAAACGGAGCTATTATTTTAGAAAAGATTATTTTTGTAACAAAAAGCTAACAGCTCCTCTAAAAAGCCCCTACCAAACAGGCCCTACGTAGTAGAAAGAAACACAAATTGATAATTTTGTTAAATATTTTTCTTTTGCTAAAATCATACCCGTCCAGGGATGGAACCAGGCCCAAATATTATTGGATGCACAAATTTTTTTGAACCACAATATAGAAACAGATTTCGATGGACCGGGTGCATTTAAAATGCGTTTAGGAAAATTGATGATTTTTTTCTCAAAAATTAACACTATATCATAAAAATCCGTAGAGGTCTCGGGCACGCGGGAACCCCTGGCTCCGTCCCTGCATACCACAAAATTATACTTTTTTCACGTTGCAAAGTGCAGTTTGGATAAAATGTCATCTAGTATTTCCACAATAATAACCTTTACCCTATTCACTTGTGAGCCATTATTAATTTATGTTATGAGCAAATCATTTTCTACTCAGAAAAGGGAAAACTAATAGCCTTAAACAGCTTTAACAAAACATACTTAAGACGATCGACCACTAGAGATGCAAACTGAAGCCGACTACATATCTCCATGATGATCGAGACTAAACCGGCCACACAAGCAACTAGACCTATATATCAACTCTTCTTCAAAGTATCACCCAAAAGGCAAAGACTATATATCTTGTGAAAAGTGTTAAGATGAACTAAGAAAACTTAAATGAACATGATTTTAACTTTCTGCTTGATACAAGTGACAGAATCAAATGATTTACCAGTCAACTAAAAACTTAGAAATGTTGGTTTCTTACTTTTTCAGGAACTTATCAAAAAGGCTTTGTTATTGCAATATAATGAAATAACACCAAAACAGTTTACTAACTGATACAAAAATAGATAAATGCTAGATAAAGTGGATGAATTTATAAAAAAAAAAAAAAAATCACGTTAAAAGAAGATTAATACTCGTAGTATACATTGTTTACCTAAAGTCAAGAGCACAAAAATAACAAGATTGTAACCAGTCGTATAGTATACCTTTTTACAAGTTCACATCCATCCAGTTTGTTTCACAATGTTTTCGATCTCTAAACATCAGTATTCAGTAAAAACTACATTTATACCATAGACACATGCATATGACTATCAAAAGCTAACACACGACTATGATCCAAACTACTCGAAAAAATGCTAAAAACAACTAGTCTTCACCTTATAAATCGCTAACTACTATAGAAGATGCAAACTGAAATTAACCTCCCATGATGAATTACAAACGCATCATATCTTTGTTGATGGTGATGATCAGTTGATCACCATTACATTACCATAAGTGACTCATCATAACCGATAATGATAACTCGAGTTAACCGCCTTCAATGTAGCACAGAAAACTATCTTGTTTAACCAAATCTTGCTAAAAGTAACTAAAGCTCTCCTCGGGCAACATATTAAGTGATCTTAGCAATGCACAAGCATATCCCATATTATGTACATCGAAATCTTTGTCCGCAACAGGAAATAGCAAGTAGCCAAGGTAATCTTTGAGGTTGTAAATAATCAATGCAAACCTCTCATCAGGGAGCCTTGCGAGAGTTATGAAAGTACGTATAAATTTAGGGATTAGAAATAATCGCGCCATAATTCTGTCCCTAACAATAGGATCAGGTTCGAGTAAACCAATCTTCCTGTATACTTCTCCAACTTCTTTTACAAATTCGAACCTTTTTGTGTTTAGTCTCACTAATCCTTGTATGTAGTTGTCACCTTCAACTTTTTCTATTCGCCCGCCTTCAACTTTAACAAAGATAACGTCCGCCATGATCAATCAAACTTCAATTCACCTTCAAAATCAACGTATGATCCTACAAGAAACGTGTTGTTAATATATTTTGAACGATAAAAGTTCACACATTTTGTTAAAAAAAAATACTACTAGTAGTTCTTAATAATCGGCTGCTATAGGATCATATCAATCAGTTTCTACAAACACTTGCACACTAAATCTTGAATCTTTGAACAATTATCAAGAAAACACATACACCCAAGTGTGTGAATTCTGTAACAAACCCAACGAGATTTCTTGAACCCTAAAGATTTTATAATGCATGAATGCATGAAAAAAGAAACAGATTATAACTTAACGAAACACGAACTAACAAGACATGCATAAAGAAACAGATTCAATCTTTTTTTGGTTAGATTTTTGAACAATAGCTAACTCAGGAATACACACTCGAAAACGAGAAAAAGTTTCTGAAAACGATCTGGCCATCTGGGTGTCTTTAGATTTCAATAAACAGCGCGAAAACACAACTTTTTTTTAATAAGATCAAATGATGAACACCACATTCTTGAAACACCACAAACACCATTAATTAGCATTGTGTAAGATGCAGAATGATATGCTAGTACCTTTGGTATATATATAATATATGGAACAGAAATCTTCAATTCTTGAAGATGAACTGGGTAACTCAAGTTGAGTTTGATTCAAGAAAGATGATTAGACTTTTTGGGTTTTTGTCAAATTAATCAGGTTTAGTTTCTGGATTGATTTTGATATTTTAAGTGTTTGTTAGTTTGTTTATATAGGATTCTATTTTTTTAAGTTTTATCTGTGAGGATTACAGTATAACTAATTTGAATCTGTTGAAACTGTCAACATTTTTTTTTTTTTTTTTTTTTTTAATTCATATTAACATATGTGTAAATGCTCATAAGTTCAAGTTGAGCTAATATGTGAAAATATCTTTGCTAGTATTCGATCAATAATAAGCAGGCATGACGAGTACATATTCCAAAATTTAGCACGTCTATTGATCTACAACAACATGTCAACAAAACAAATATGTAAATCGAGAAATGAAAAGAAAAAAGGCAGATAGATTAACATATATTCTGATTGCTGAATGCCTGCAGTATACCAACAGAAAAGAATCTGTAGTAGCTAAGCTATGGGTGTGAATACACTGATCTGCAGTTTCATTTTCCTGATTTTACCGATGCAACTTATCATCATTAACAGCAAATTCTAACTATTTTACCTTCAACTCGCAATATAGATGAAAAATGAAAAAAGTGTAAAATCGTCTTGTATTACCACATTTAAGGAACTTGTTTTAAGTTTTGTAAAGACTTGATTCTGCTGACACTTGAAAAACACTTTTGTACCTCATATTTTATAGTCGAGATGTTTGAGCAAATGGTATAATATCTGTATTAATATTGTTTGATTGCATATGGTAACAAGTGAAGGGGCTCAATCAAGTTGAAGAACTAAACAAAACTATAGTATCCGTATTAATGTCGTATAACATCTGTATTAGTGTCACTCAGAACATTCATTCCAAATTTTCCAGACGATTTATACCTTTTCACAAGTTCACCACCCATTCATTTTGATTTACATAATACTTAAACATCTGTAAAACTAAACGATATTACAATAGAGACATATATGACTATCAAAAGCTAACACAACAACCGACACTAATTAACACATGACTAATCATCACCTTGTAAAGCGCTAACTGAAAATAAATGTGACGTCACGTACTATAGAAGATATAAACTGAAGCCTCTCCGTGAAGATCAAGACAAACTCACATAAGCAATTTGGACATGTACATCAAACCCATCAAATTTTTCTTAATCACGATCACCACTACTAAATGAACATATCTACCGCATTACGACAATTCAAAACAAGAACCTCCAATGTTACAAATCTTGTTAAAAGTAAGTGAAGCTCTCCTTCGGCAACATATCAAGTGATCTCATTAATGCACTACCATACCCTAATCTGTGTGTATTCTCAAAGTGTTTATCTAATTCTTGTGCCACTGGAAATAGCACGTAGCCAAGGCGATCTTTGAGGTTTCTAATAGCCATCACAAACCACTCATCGGACATCCTCCCGAGTGATATGAAATTACGTAAAAAGTCAGGGACTGCAAATAATCGAGCCATAAGTCTGTTCCTAACAATAGGATGAGGCTCGAGTAAACTAATCTTCCTGTATACTTCTCCAATTTCCTTTACAAATTCAAATTTCATCATATTTCGCCGGACTAACTCTTGTATGTTGTAGTCACCTTCTAGTTTTATGATCCGTCCATCTTCGAATTTAACAAACGTAACGTCTGCCATGATCAATCAGTGCTTGTACAGCTTCAATTCACTTCCGAAAAGTTGTCAAGATATGGTCTTACAAGGCTACAAGAGACATTTCGTGAACATAATTATCTCAACAACAAAGATTCACACACTTAATTATTACTAAGTTTGTTAATGATCAAGTCTTAATAAAGTGACATATTAATTACACAATGTGATCGCCTTCTACAACCCCTAATGTAAAAAAATCTTGAATTTTTTGAAAATATATATTAAATCACACACACCAACAATTCCAACAGGATTGCTTGAATCCTAAAGATTTGATTATGCATGCATGATGCGCGCATGCAATATATCTATGTTTACCTTAAGAGATTTCAAATTAAAACTCAAAGAAAAACAAACTGATAAGACATAAATAAATAGGATTTGATTTGTTTTTTGAATAAACTTTATAAACAATTTTGTAAACAGTGTGTTGGAATGTATGATTTACAATATAGTGATCAATAACAGGTAATTACGAACTTTTTTCGAGTAAAATAAGTTTACGAGTGCATACGAGAACAATCTTTGAAAGTTTATAACTATAATATGACACTTTTAACTATTTAGATGAGACAAGAACGAAGTAGATCGATCGATTACCATTTAACGAGTCAAACCCTAACAATCTAGCATAATAGTAAATAATGCAGAATGATATATTTGTTACCTGTGATCGAACAGCAATATATGTTCAATCCTTGAAGATGAACAGAATAGCTATCTCAAGTTGAGTTTGGAATAGTTCCATTTTTTGGAGTTGGTCTTAGGTAACAAGTTTTAGTTTTTCCGATTAATTGTGAAAGTGTAAGGTTGTTTATATAGGGTTATAATGGCGGTTGGGGGTTTACTTCCATTAGAACATTCTGTTTTTAATCAATTTTTATATACCTTATTCTAATTCATACACACAGGTTCTTAAATCTTAATGTAATCTTTTATATAATAAAAGAATTACATCATTTTGAAGTGTTTTTGCAAAACCCTTCTCATTGAAAAAAAATTAGACCAATAAAAGAGCTCGATTTTGCCACGTATGCAAAATCAAGCAACATGATTGGTCAATAAAAAGTCAAAATTGAATTGATTTTGGTCAAACTTGAATAAATTTGGTGGAGAAATTTGGTTTATAAAAAAACACATAAAAATATTTGTGTCAAATTTGTGAAAACAAAAACTTAAAAAAAGAAGAAGTAATTAATAAAACTTTAGTTGTTGAATTTTACAAAAATTATGTAGTGCTAAGTGTAAAATTACAGTTTCCATATTTTTTAATAATTTTAGAAAAATGACAAATAACCCCTTACAGTTTATACCCTATACTTTATAAGATGAACTTTGTTTAAAATTACATATGTATTAGTATTATTTTCAGACTTTCGTCTATTAAAATTACAAAATTTTGTAAATATAAGAATTAGTTTTAATATACGTTAAATATTTTTTAAAACTAATATTCGTTTTAAACTTTCATCCATTAAAATATTTTTTTTTACTATATACGTTAAATAAGGACTCATGTTATTTTATTTGAAAAGTTTTATTTATGCGTACACGAGCTTGAATATTAAATTCGGCTAAACTATTGTTGACGAGAATATGAATATCAAATGTAAGCATATATTACTGTGATATGAAAATAAATATACGCTATTTTACTTATAACAACGACTAATGAAATTCATATTTAAAGTTTATATATGGATACCTAGAAAAACATTTCTGAAAAATTTTACGGAGCATATTTTAACTTTATCAAAAGGAATTCTCTCACTATGAAAGGTGTCTCATGGATGGCATGCTGATATATCTCCTATTGGTGCTGATTATATACCACTAAACTCGCACATTTTGTACAACACGATATGAATAATTAAAGTTAAGCAACAACATCAATCTCAACGTCAACATCTATGTCAGTTAAACAAAGTTAAATCTTCAACTAACAAATTTTTTTTATAAAATATTATTATAATGGATATTATTACATAATAAAAATTCCTGGACAAGGTATTAGTTATACTTATATCACAATTTTCATGGGTAAATTCTTATATGACCATATACTAAATTAAAATTTTTAAAATAAATTCGATTTATGTGTAAACCCCGTGCGTGCACGGGACTTATAGCTAGTTATTTTAATGTAATTTACTTGAACATATTTTAGCTAGCTTGTTAAATTTTCATTGCAAATAACTTAAATACGAATAATTTCTAAAACATGATATCAATAGTTATTTAAACAAGATCAATACACTATTTCAGTCATACAAAGTCAAATCCTTGTGCAACAAAAATTTATGCAAAATATTAATCAATTAATACACAATGAAAAAATTATGTAAAACCTGTGCGTGCACATGTATATTATAACTATATATATATATATATATATATATATATATATATATATATATATAGAAAGATTTTAGACATTACAAAACCATGGATTTATAAATTATCACAATATTCTTCAAAACAAAGTTATTAAAATATTATTACCCGTTATACTATAACAATATATTGAATTCTAAAATAAAATCTAGTATTCATTATAGTAATAAGCAGGAACAACTGATTCCAAAGTTTAGCATCTACAACAATATGCAAAAAAAGAAATATACAAATCGAAAAAGGGAAAAACAAGGCTGAAGAATAAATATCGATTTCTGACTGCTCAAAGTCTAGTTACAGAACCGAAAGAATCTCAATTTCTTAAAAAAATACAGGTTAAATACTTGTAGTAGCTCATCCATGGGTGTTAAAAGCTTCCCATAATAAATTCTGAGGAGGCCCATTTGAAAGGTCACGAGCCTGTAAAGCCGCAGTCCTAAGTGTCTTGAGTGTTGTTACGTTAGCATCATAGAAAGACAAACTCGTATAAGGCAGATTATGTTTTTTGCAGAGGTCTTGCACAATAGGGGAAATTGATCTCAAGTGACAACGAGGCAACCTAGGAAACAAATGGTGCTCGAGCTGGAACTGTAGACCACCGAAGAACCAATCCATCCAAGAAGAGCATGAAATGTCGATTGTCCCAGCCGTTTGTTTCTCAAACCAGTCATTACCCTTGGGTGGCCCCACGTAAACATTTGCTGCAAAGTGGTTCAACGTGAATTGAACATGTTGAATGCCTGTGACACAAAAGCTAACTAACACGAATGCCACACGCTCTGGCCAATTGGGTAAGCACGAAACAAGAAGGGGAAACCACGTCCAGAAAATTAGGGTTCCGAGTATGTTTAAACCTCTGTCAGGAATCCTTCTTTTTGAAATCAGCAAAAGAATTGTTTGTAGGTAAAGGTTGACCCGGGCCACACACATAATCGGGTAATATGAGTAATGTTGGTAGCTCACAAAGAACCGGGCTAATGGGTCGAATGTTAGTTGTCTCCCATAGAAAACAGAAGTCAATGAGTTGAAAAGCTTAGAAGAGACGGCTAACATTGGCAAATGTTGAAGGTCGGGATCATAATCGAGACTATTGCAAGCAATGTGATGAGCGTTGTGTGTCCATTTCCACCATGCTATACTAATCCCAGTTATACAATTCCCGATAAAGATACCTGCGAACTTGTTCCACCCACGTGTCGCCATCATTTGGTAATGCCCAGCATCATGACCCAAATAAGCGATTTGCATCCATGCTAATCCCAATATCGCCCCCGCAGCCATATGAACCCAGAAACTGTTGGAACATAATACACCATACACACACGCAGAAAGCAGCAACGACACAAAACACAGTGAGTAAATAACACCATGCCCTTTCTTCTCAAACATCCCAGCCTTTGCAAACTCGGAAGAGAGCTTCCGGTAGTCTCTAGAAACTTCTGAAACTTGATACTCTTTTAAATGATACCCGGTGAAGAGTTTGTCCAGGTGTTTCCAGGCAGTACCAGGATGGAATGCAATGAAAGCATCAGTTACATCCTGGCCCGCAAGATTCAGAAGAGGGATATCACCACCAGGGTGTTCTTTAGCCCACTCTGTAACATTGTAAACTTTCCCCTGAATGGAGATCCAAAGATCACTGGGTTTGTTATGCTTTTGTAACTCTTCTGATGTTATGTACTTCTTTCCATCAGCCATTAAATTCAACACTGAAAAAGAAGAAATTGTATCAAAACACACATTGGTATGAACAGTGTAAAATATGATTTGGTCTCTATATGAACTTATCTAATATGTGAGTGCTTTAATATGATGACGTAAACTTCACTTCGTTTCAATATGAAAAAAATATCCAAGGGTAGTATGATTTTGATTTTAACAGACTCATATCAGATATGCAGTTGGTTTAGTATAAATATGGGCTTGATATCATAAAGAGGATACATATATTAGATTAGCTTTGTCTGTAACAGATATGTCTACCGTACTTGTACACAACAAAGGCTTTGATCATGAAGTTTTAGGATTGCTTTATCGAACTGAGATTTAGGATTTGCTTATTGCTTTTTGGATATGCCATTTTGAGTACACAGTTTCAAGTTGCGTATTCAAAACAGCTTATTTCACACATAAAAATTCAGATCAGCATATCCCAAACACGTTAAAACTGCTTATATGTTGTATCAACACGCGATACACAGCTAAATAGTTTTAAATTTTTAACTAGCAAACCCAAACACCCTTCATTCTTTCAATGCAAATAATATTTATTCTTTATAAGGGTGGGACCAAGGCCACATAAGTCATAAAAGAGGCATGCCTTAGTGGACCATTGGACTTATTAAAGGTTAAAATGAAAGTTAACATCTATGTGCTCAAAATAATGACAAAGATTAAATATTTCAAAAAGATATCATCTAGACAACCAATAGTGGGTGCATGTGGAAATCCTATTAAAAATGCTAAATAACACGTTATTAGATATTTTTGCAGGCTTGGAGCTGGAAGTCTTAAGACGGACAAAATCAAATAATATAAAATACCAAAACAAGAAAAACCAAGGCTTTGAAAACGACACGTCAAGACAAAGTTTCTTATGGCTTAAGCATGATTAGTGCCTTAACTAGCTAATTAGAAACTCGATCAATTCAAAAGTAGAAAAGACGTGACAAGACTCAGTTTTGATAAAATACAAAATACCAACTTGAGACGGACTATCATATGTATTTTGACTACTAACTATTGGCTAAAGGACATAAACATAGTTTGTTAACTTAGCTTTAGGATCATCTTCCGCATATCATACAAAAATCAATTCGGTCAAGTTAACAACCATATTGAACAGTCAATAAACAGGTAAAATATACATCTCCTGATACATCAGCGCAATTGGCAATAAACAGGTAAAATATACATCAGCGCAATTGGCAAGCCGATCATTAGTAAGTGCAAATTTAAAAGGACGAAAAAAACTCCCACCGGAAACTATATGTCACCTGCCCGTTGTGATTTATAAATTACAAGGCATGTTAAAACTTTGAACACTACAGCCGATTTATAATCCTAATCATTAGAATGAACACAGGGGAGCATAGGGGCATAGATTAGTAGGATCACTATAATCAAACCATGTCGACAGATTAGCTAATAACTGCTGAAAAACAAACGCACCTAACTAACCAAACCAAATAATTACTATTTGGGACCAACATCAATTATTAACTACACTAAAACTCAATGATTACTATTCTTTCTTTTCCCTACAAAAGTTTAAAAAAAATAAATAAATAAAAAATACATTCATCCAATTTTCTATATTTTAAAAAATAAAAAATAAAAAAATCTTGTTACTGTTCAACAGACTGGATCAGATCTCGGATGCAGATCCGAACCGAACAACAAATACAGAATTCAATTTATTTTTTTATCGGCACCTAACTATCTGACAATATATATGCAACAAATTATAAGAAGGACTTGAACCCGCGACCATTTGGTTCAGGAGCTTCTCACCCATAATGGGATACCATTGGGACACGAGCCCTTTGGTCAGAAACAAAGGTTCTGGTGAATCTAATAAAGTAATAAAACCGACATTGTTAAATTTTATATTTATTGATTCAATGATGATATTAGAACGATATATTCGGTATAAAAACTTTATGAGAATCGATTAAAACCCGTGGATTAGTCGGCCAAAAGGTCGGAAACCATGATTACCAAAAAAACATACGAGAAAAAGATATATAAATAAAACTAACCTTGAATTGAAGGAGACACCATTGGAAACGTGATCTTAAGATAAATGCGAATAATGTGTGTGGGTTTTGTTGTTTGAACCCTGGCTAACGGTATAAAAGGTATAATGTTAGATATGTATATATATAGGTGAAAGAAGGAAAGAAGGAAGGGTTAAATGGGAGAGGAGAAATCAACGGTCGCGGATATTTTGATGGAGTCCAGCCAGCGAGCGCGTTAAGTAATATATGTGATGAGTCCTTCTTATTCTTCTTCTGATAATGATAAATTGATAATGTCGTCATTATCCTTGTAAGTTGCCAACTTACAACCTTCCCACGTACTTTACTTTAAAGTTTAAACAACAAAGTAGGGCTGAGCAAAATCCGACCGACACCCGAAAACCGTCCCGATCCCGACATCCCGAATCGTCCCGAATCCCGAACCGATCATAATCGGGTCGGGACTCGGTTTGGGTTTTTCCGCTTATTGGGATTCGGGTCGGGTCGGGAGTCGGGACGAAGTCGGGATTACAAAGGAAAAACATACAAATCGGTAGTGTTTCGGGACTCGGGACGGGATTCGGGACGATTCGGGCTAGACTCGGGTCGGGATTCGGTTAGGATTTTCAAGCTTGTCGGGATTCGGGCTTTGTCGGGACGGGTCGGGTTTCGGCCCGATGCACACCCCTACAACAAAGCACACTGTTTCTTTTCTTATTTGCTTTTAGTATTTTATTTTTACAAATATTCACATCAGATAATTATACTTGTGAATTATAGTTTTAGTATGACTTTTGATGCAACGCTTAAGAGTTCAATTTATAGTTATTGTGAAAAGAAAAAGTTTATGAATTATAAACGAAAAATAATAAAAGTTTGAAAGCTAAAAAATATTTAATCTATTAATTTAGTAATAACTGTTGTTACTATTTTTAATCAATGTTATAATAGTAATTGAAATTTACTCATTTTTTTTTTTAAAGTTTTTAAGGTTTTAAGGAAAAATGCAAGGTTGTTAAAATCACGATCCTGATCGTAGGATCGTACGATCCTACATGTAAAAAATGAGTAGGATCATAGTAGGATCTTAATTCAATCAGGATCGGTATAAGATCGTAGGATCGCATGTAGGATCGTAGGATCGTATATGATCTGATCCTACTAAAAGCCTATGTTGTTATCTCAAGTGGAGCAAGATCGGTGTAGGATCGTAGGATCGCACACAGGATTGTAGGATCGTAAACGATCCAATTCTACTAAAAGCTCATGTTTCTTAATGTTCTACTACTATGGTCCTTGAACATACAACTTTTTTTTTTTTTTTTTTTTTTTTTTTTTTTTTTCTTTTTTGCTTTTTGATTATCCATTTAGATTCGTTTATAATATAAAATATTGTCTAGAAATATATAAAAGAACAAAACGACAACCCTTATACAAAAATATTTACATTTTCGTAGGATCTTACGATCATAATCTGATCCTACAATTACGATCTTGTAAAGCTGAAAACGTTTCCCTTTATATATACTAGAATAAACTCGCGCAAAGAGATAATGTATAGTGACAAATATTATACTTCTGAAATTGTGATTCTAGTTTGACCCTTGATGAAAAACTTACGGGTTCAATTTGTTGTCATTACAAGAAAAAACTTCATGTGTTAGAACCAAAAAGTGATAAAAAAAATTAGGGATTTTAAAAAGGCTAATTGTACGAAAATGTATTTAATTTACCATTTTTTGTAGTTCTGTGTAGCTTACTTATTATTATTATTATTATTATTATTATTATTATTATTATTATTATTATTATTATTATTATTATGGGTAGTTTCATGTACTCAACTTTGAATTCAGTCAGTTCCGTGTATCGGATGACCTACTAAACAAGTTAAACAAGTAACAGGTGATTATTTTTAGAGTAAGGTTCTTGTGGTTTGTGGGGTATCACGAATTAAGTCCTTAATTCTTTTTTATACGTTTTCGTCCGTTTTTCTTACGTTTTTATTTTATACGTTTTCGTCCGTTTTATACACTTTCATCCGTTTTTATACGTTTTCTTTCGCTTTTACACGTTTTCATCGGTTTTTATACGTTTTCTTTCGTTTTTCTTATATTTTTATACGTTTTAGTCCGTTTTTATACGTTTTCTTACATTTTCGCCTATTTTCTTATGTTTTCATACTTTTCTGTCCGTTTTTATACGTTTTCGTCCGTTTTCCTTATGTTATCCAATTTTATCCGCTTTTATACGTTTTCGTCCATTTTTTTTACGTTTTTGTTTGTATTTATTGACATTCCTCTTTTCTACCGGAGTTGTCATTGGAGGAGGGGGTTTGAACTTTGCTTTTTCTAGAGCCACGATTTCCTTTGGGAATTTAGAGAGGAGAGTGAACCGATCCTGCTTCCGTTCAATTCTTTGTTGACTTTAAAAACCCCCCTTTCCGAAAATTTGCTTCTGGCCCCGTCCTGCTGCCTCCATGGTAAGAATGATTTCTTCCGTTCCTGATTTTTGGCTTCCACTTCTGCCCTAAGGAAGGACATGGTCGCCTTTATCATTTCATCGACAGACTTAGGGATATTATCATGCAGACGTTTGATCAACTCTGGGTTGGTTATTTCGTGCATGAATCTCGATATGTTTAGCACTTCTGATGCTCCTTTCACTTCCCTGCTTTCTTTCTTGAATCTTTCTATGAAATCCTCCGTAGATTCTCCTTCCCCTTGCTTAATGTGGTGGATCTCTACTGGATCCTTGATGCACTTCTTTTGTTGGAGAAAGTTCGCCAAGAATGCTTCTTTCAGCTCTGATGAGATGAAAAGTGTTGTTAGGAATACAAATATTCCTATAAAAGTCTCGGTCACCTAATTGATGTAATAGCATTTTAGTTAGCTCGTAGTTAGTTAATTATATGTATTAGTTAGTTTAGTTTAAGTAACATCGTGGAAGAAGGACGGGTCTTTACCCACTGTATGCCTGATCCACAGCCCGGGTGTGGGCGTTTTGTAGGAAACTATAAATACCCCTCTCCACATGTGGAGAGGGTTGGTGCTTTTCATTCAATCTAACATTTTCTATTTTCTCTTAATTCTCTCTCTCTCTAGAAATCACCCAACACTCTTTCTCTCTCTAAACTCTCATCTACTATTCTTTCTTTCTTTCTTTAATTCCATCTAAACACAAGAACCATATATGATATAATTATTTGATAGTTTACAATTGGTATCAAGCGCCATGGTTACATTCTTGGGAGTCTTTGTTTAGATTGGTTCTTCTTGTGCATCTTGGGTCGAATTGGTTCCTCTTGTGTTTTATCTTAATTCATTTTTATTAAATTTCACTCTTACTTCATCACTTTTGCTATAACTGGTACAAAAGTAATATTTTTGTCTTTACAAATACTTGCTTCCAAATTGTTGTGGTTTTCATAAGAGTTGAAAGTCCTTGTCTGATTTTTCTTTACTGCTATTTTTTTTCTTCTTTTTTTTCTTTCTTCATATTTGCGAGTTCCTTCTTTCTTGGTTGTGGTTTGGTCACTTGTGTCCAATATCGGGTAAAAGACGAAAGTGGAAGAAAGTGACATATTTGTCATTTGGTCTTGCGATTGGCTGAAGGCTGCGGTTACATTTTTCTCTTTTGCGATTAGTACATCTGTATTGTTGCGTTTGTTTGTGGTCCTTTGGTTATTGAATTTGGCATTTTTCTCAATGAAGGGGTAAAAGACAACAATTAAGATAGTGACGGTATTGTCATTTTCTTTCTTGCATTTAGTTCAAACTTCAATATAGCGATTAGCTTTTTAGCTCAATCCTGCGATTAACTGTTGCTAGCGGTTACCTCAAATTTGCGTTTAACTCTATGTTGTGGTTACCTTGACTTGTGGTTAGTACTTTTTGCGTTTATCCAAAGACTTGCGGTTGGTCCATATCTTTGTGGTTAAATCTTAAGTCTGCGTTTAATCCCTTGTGTGTTTACGGTAAATTAAAGTAATACATAATAACATCAAAAGGTAACCAAAGGATCTCAGACTTATCTTGTGGTAATCTAATTCGTTCAAATGACAAATCCAAACAAGACCAATCATCTTCACAGATCCTTTTGATGATCTAACTTCTTTTGAATATCCGAAATCAATTAAGTAAGAACAAAACATTTAAGTTTCATTCTCACTTTGTTTCGATTTCACGTTAAACATCAAAAGATAGGAACAACGATCTCAGTTAATCTCATAAATCATCATCGATTCGTGCTTAACACAACTACAATAAGAGATTTACATCATAGATCATTGTGAGAAACTTAGCTTCATTTTCATTATCCGATTCACAAAGATAGAACAAAACCAAAAAGGTTCCATACTCCGATTTGAACAAAAACAAAAACAAGCAACATCATAAAAACCTACCGTGTTCGAATCCCCTTTTGGTTACTCAAGAAAGAAATCTCGATCAACCGTGTATTCAGGTGACTTTGTACAAGAGGCGATATTTTTTTCTTGGGCGTTTGATTTATGACCGATCTTATTTTGACTGCGTATTTATCAAATGAGGATTAGGTTAAAGTGAGCGGTATTAGAGTGATTTTTATAACACAATATGTGGGTTTGAGTTATTAATGTAACTGGGCTTGTTAAACGGATTGGCAACAGATCTCTTATTGGACCTTAATTTTAATTTTGTTTTGGGGGGGCTCGTGGACTGGTTTATTTTCACAAGGGACGTGTTTTTTCTAGTTTGGACGTATTTCTATTATTTGTTGGATCCAAGTGACGATGGTTGTTACCATTATTTTTCGGGTTTTATTCTTGGTGCTATATTGTTGTGATATATCTTAGCCAACGGTTTTGAGTAAGCTTCAAGAATCCGAGAGTGAGAATCATTTGAGTTGTGATATTCTTCGGGTTTATTGAATTTATTACGGGGTTATTCGGATCTCAAAGACACGAGCTTTGTTTGTAATTCAGTGTGCCTTGTCTACTTCACCACTCAAACTCATTTCAACCAAACCAAATCATTTCTTCAGAGTTTCACGGTTTTTTCTTGATTTTGTAAAATCCCGCGAAAGAATCTATTTCTCGGTTTAATTCATAGAATTGTAAAATCCCGTGCACATTCACAATCGTGTCTACCAATTCAGATTCTGTCATCTCGGAGATACTCAAGTTGTACGACATGGACGATGAACTTAAGATTCACAACAAAGTACAACTGATAAACGCTTCTGATCAGACAATCGTTTTCGAGTCAGATTATACTGAGATGGAATTGTCATTCTCGAATTCTCAAGAGAATGAGTTTCTTCAGCCACAAAAATTGTTCAATAACGCAGAGAAAAGCTGCATAGAATGTTTTCGACAACTTCATTCACACCTCTCGGTACTTTTAGAGGGAACTGGATTCAAGATGGGATTCGAACGTGCATTTGTAACACTCTTTGGTCAAGATGTTCAGACTTTCACATGCACAATGATTCTTAACTTAGATCAACTACAACAACAACTTGACCAAGGAGAATTTTCCAAAATGGGATCCATGGCTGCCCTGTGTGTGATCAACAAACAACTCCAAGTGTTCTTTGATTCGAAATTCACTCTGGAGTATGACCATTATAGTGAGATGACGAAAAAGTGCTTTGCTGATCACACGGGAATTGAGGTTGACACGTTCAGAGACACACTAATCCAACTCATGGGTAATGTGAAGATGTTCATTGAGGAAAGCGCACAACACGAACAGATTCATGACGACAAGGTGAAGGCATCACGGGTGGAATCATGTGAGGGTACTGGTGATTCGGTTAATGCATCGGATGTTGGGTCAGTTGTCACGATTTGCCATGGATCAGAGACATATAAGCTTGACACTACCAGCAGTTCAGTGACTCCTATCACATTTGACATGGATCCAGATTTCATATCAGTAAACAAACAAGTGCCATGTGCTGAGGTACCCCTGTCTGTTCAACATAATGTGCTCTCTAATGAACGGGAGCATACTGATCAAATCAAACTCACTTATGACACAAATTTGTTGGAAAAGACTGATAGCAATACTATGTCTAATCCAACAAATATGAGTCATACAGGGGGAGAAAGTGATCAGGATGCTGAACGTGATAAATTGTTAAGTTCTGTGTTGACGGCTGATGCTTTTAAATCAAATGATATGGTTGATAAAGAAACTTTTATTGAACTTTCAAAGAGATTTTTGCAACTTGAAAAACATTGTATTTCACTTGAAATCGCAATGCAACAAAAGGAAGAAAGTTTTCAAAATAATCAACCATGTAAAAATCCGGAACTTCCTGATTTCCGTGAATTCTTTATGATTAATGATTTGAAAGCTCAGCTAGAAACCAAGAACTTGACAATCAACAACCTGAAAAAACGTATTACTGAGTTATGTGATATGTGTAATGAAGTTAAAGCTAAACATGACTGCAATGTTATTGAATTGGAACATAATGTGGCTAAATTACGTGATGAAAATGAGTCTTTGAAAATTCATTGCAATGAACTGTGTGATTCAATCAAAGAAACGAATACTAAAACTGTTAAGCAAACAACGTCTCTGATTGCAAAAATTGATGAACTCAAAGCTCAAGTTCAGGAAAAGGGTTTCACAATAACAGCATTAAAAAACGAGCTAAGAAAAGCAACAGGGAATAGTGTGAACACTAAGTTTGCAAAACCATCAATCTTGGGGAAACCAGTTTTTCAATCAAATAGAAACCAACCAGTTGTTAGACAATTGACTGCGTTTAGATCTGAGAGACCAACATTTTCAAAAACACGGTTTGCCTCCCAAGTTGATGCGAAACAAGTTTTGACAAAACCAGTCACTACACATTATTGGCCCAAGATTATTGCCTCTAGTTCTTCTAAGCCTCAACAAGTAGTTAATCCTACACCCAGCTCCTCTAGGATTAGTTCGAAAACAGTGTCGAAACCTAGCACTAAGGCTCAAAACATTTATGTTATAAATGACCTGCACGAGAACTATGATCTAGAAAAGGCTAGGAAAAGGGCACTACTTCATAAGGATGGAATCTTAGGTTCTCAACCTTGTATGATCCCTCGTAGGATATTGAGGTACAATGCTAAGGTTCAACCTGTTAAGTCTAGGAATTACAGTAAGTCATCTACAATGCATAAGAAGCAAAACAAACCTAAAACTTCTCCTAGGTGGACACAAACTGCTGAATCTTTGGAGACTAGGAATATCGTTAAGCCTTCCACTATGCATAAGAAGCTTAGTAATCCTAGACCTTGCTATAAGTGGATTCCAACTGGTAGAATTTTTAAGGACATTGGACTTAAGTGGATACCTACCGGAAAGGTGCTTAATGATGGCAATGCCATGGTTGACCATGAAACCCCCAAGGGTTTGGATACTGTTGTCACTAACCTATATATGTGCAATCAAGTTTGTGATGTTAGTGCAGGTAGTCCTTACTCAGTTGCAGGTACATCAACCATTCACTATATGAGAAAACTCAAAGTCTGGAGACCTAAAGTAATCATTTCTCGATGCTGATGTATGTGCATAATGACGTCTGAATACTTCAGTTCAGGCCTCGTTCTTCAACGATTATGACGTCTGTTCAATTCAGTTCAGGCCTCGCTCTTCATCGTTATGACGTTTGACCACATCAGATCAAGCCTCGCTCTTCAATGACTATGACGTCTGTTCAGTTCAGTTCAGGCCTCGTTCTTCAACGACTATGACGTTTGAACAAATCAGTTCAAGCCTCGGTCTTCAATGTTATCATTATGGTGTCTGCTGACAACACTTCAGGCCCCGTTCATCAAAGAAAAGAAAGGTGTACGATTCAGTGCGCCTTATCTTCGGAAGAAGAGAAATCTTCTTAGTTTTGACCATTCTCAACAATACGGTTCATGCTTCCTCCTTGATTCGTTCAGTCATCTAGTGGATCTACTCATCTTTGCTTGAATTCACATTCACTTGCTCATTCAAAAACGGCAAACATCGTATGCAATTTTTGAGGGGGAGAAGAGTGAATAAACTACATGATTGAGTGTATTGTTATTCACATGCTCAATCAAAAATGGCAACCTCGTATGCAATTTTTGAGGGGGAGAAGTGTGAATAAAATACATGATTGATTGTATTCTTATTCACTTGCTCAATCAAAAATGGCAAACCTCGCTTGCAACTTTTGAGGGGGAGAAGTGTGAATATACCACATGGTGATTAATGATTGTAGAATGGTCATACTACTCGTCTTACGACTCTCCTCCAACACCTAATGTTCCATTTACTAAGGATGACTGGGATTTATGTTTGATGATTACTTCCAAGCTTCAACGAATGATGATTGATCAAGATGCACCATCTAGAAGTATTAAGAATGATGATTGATCACTTGTTCAAGTAATCCAATCTTTAGTTATTCCTCAAGGTGTTGATGATGACTATCATGAGTATGAAGTTGCACACATGAATAATGATCCGTCTTTTCGTTCTTAAATCAAGGATTGTTGTTCCTACCAATGTGCACTTTGTAAATCAACCCGAAGTACATTATGAAAATGTCGGTTAAAATGTCAAAACGACTAACAATGTGGACATGAAATGTCAAGTGATCACAGAGTTTATTTGGTATCCCCTATTTGAGTTGAGGTTTAGTTTCACAAAGGCGTGATCTTATGTTATCTTGAAGTCGGGGATTGGTTAGATGAAGATTCTTCGAGATCCTTGCTTGAGCTTTTATCTTTACAATGACGAAGACTTGGATATCTAGTTATTTTGGTGATTCTTCTTATTTATTACCACAAAATAACTATCACTTTAAGGAGTGTCACAACTTACACGAAGTTGTCGGTAGTCAAGAGGTGATGTACGTCTTATACTTGATGGTTGGTTGGTTAAAGAGTATAGAGTACTTAGGGATTCGATGTTGCACGAACTCTCTACACCGCTCTTAGTCACACACTAGTGCAAGATTAAGTCACAAGAACGGGGAATTCTACTTCAGTTTCAAATTTGGTATATCGGATTTACTTCATCAGTGGTCACTTCAAATAGCCTACAAAAGGGTTGGTAAAGATAGTCAGAGAGAGTTTTTTTTGAAGCAGTTGATTCTCACCAGATCCTGTTAAACCAATGTTGTTCTTCTCACAAGATTTCAAGTTGATGTACCTATAATGTGTTGCTGATTCTGAGGTATCAAAACCAGCAAGGGGGAAGGAGACATACATCTGAATGCATTAAGAGTACACGTGATGAACTTAATACTTCTTCTTTATTGAAGTTATCCCGGGAAGACAAATGTCATAACCGCAGAGAATATCAGTGTATTAACTTGTGGCGTTTGGTGTATCATTCCAACTACGTGGGGGAAGTGGTCTTCTGATACTTGTGGTATGTATTACTTCAGCTTTCAATAGGAAGAATTATGAGAAGAACAATTGGAGCGTGAGATGATATTGCTTATCGACATCTTCATATGAGTTGATATGATTTATCGCAAAGTGCTTCTGGTTAATGCTTCATGTACACAATGGTATGATGATTCCGATGAGATCGCAACCATCAGGGGAGAGATTTGTGTACATCAAGGACGCGCAACAGGTTCACGTGATCGAGCATAATCACATATTCCGGAGGTGATATCCGCAGAGATGATCAGTGCTTCAACCTGTTACTTTGGTGTCATCGTTCTCTTCTTGTGTTGGAAACATGCGTATAATATGGAGTGAGTTGGTATATGTAAGATAACTGGAAAGCAATCGGTGAAATGAAGATGTCGATATATTATTCCCCTGAATAGACGACTGCTCCAAACCAGAAAGTAAGGTGTACATTGGGGACGTACAACAGGGTCATGTGATCGGGCTTCATCATACATTCCGGGATTGATAACCGCAGAGATGATCCATGGTTCACCCTGTTACTTCGGTGTTATCGTTCTCTTCGGGTTCTCGAGCTTCATACAATGAGACTTTTTGCATCACTTCAACCTCTTGGGGGAAGTGGTCTCATGTAGGTGATTGTCGGTTTGGGGGGAAGCTACCAAAGCTTCACAATGAGGAGGCAATAAAAACTTTCAGAAATTTGGTGGGTGTCTAGCGATTAACTCAGTTGTGAGATTCTAGTGATTTGTTAACTACTTGTGTTTGGTGAATTGTTGTGACTTAAGTCGTTTCCATTAGTCTGATTGTAATTTGACGTTGTGAGTTAATCTTTACGACTTGACTTATTACGATCGGATCTATTGTAACTTGACTTGTCACGACTTGACACTTAATGCTAATTGTTACTTATCCAAGATCTCTATCTAAGTCTAACTCGCATATTAGATCTTTCGGTTTCTTTTGTTGACTTTAGTAAAATCCCGGGAGAGAATCGATCTCTCGGTTTAAGTCACAAGAGTTGTAAAATCCCGTTTAAGATTATATCATGGCATCTACGGATTCAGACAATTATTCAGGAGCCTCGAAAGCTTTGGTGGTGAAAGTTTAAGAGATGTTGACTACATACTTCTACAACGAGCTGAACGATAATCTCATTTTGGTGCTCATGTCAACATCTCCTTAGACTGTTTGGTATCCTTTGTACATATCTTATACCAATACGTAAATAGAAAAATATAAAACCTATAAAAACCATAAAAATCTGAAAAATCATAAAAAATACAAAAATATTCTTCTCACGACATGTCTCTTGTGTAATCAATATTATGTACGTTTCTAGAAATGTCATTCAATAATGACACGGAATCATACATATGCTTGAGCAAGAGTTTTTCGGTTTCAAATAAAGTTTTTTTCTAAAACATGTCGTTCCTCAAAATATTCTTCAAAAATATGGCTTGCAGTCATTTCAGGCTGTTACCCGGACTTAAAAATATGGCTTGTAGTCATTTCAGGCTACAACCCGGACTTCAAAAATATGGCTTGCTATTACTTTAGATAGCAACCCGTTTTTCAAAATTAAGGAAAACACGTCGCCAAAAAGACGGTTGTTCCTAACAAAGGGTGCCGTTCATCCGAGCGTGAATTACTTTATATTCATGCACCCTCGATCTAATGTACGCTTCAGTGCATTATTTCTTGATAAAGAAGAGAAATCTTCTTTTTATCGCCAAATACTTTCCCTTCTATGATTTTTCCGGAAAGTGTTTGTGCAAAACTTGGTGGTACCATGAAATTTTGAATGAAAATCGAATTGAACTCAAAAGTTTGATAAAATTTTCACTCAATCAATGACGTTAATAGTTTATGAAAATATTTATGCTTTAACATCCGTCATTGATTGAGGGGGAGAGTGATTTCTCAAAATTTTATGTATCATCAAAACTCCCCACACTTCGTACATAAAACCTTGCAACAAAATGTTTTGTGATGTGTTATGTGTCAGAATGAGTAAATTTTCAAAGTGTTTTCACTAAAACTTCGAATCTTTTACAAACTCTTCAAATCTGACACATAACAACCTCCCTCACAGTTTGAGGGGGAGCTAGAAAAAGTTCCTTTTTATCAGACAATATTAAAAATTAACCGCATTTCTCTCCCAAACGTTTTCTAACTTATTTAAATCAATTGAGATCAAAAATCTCGAAAGATTTGAAATTTTTGATCGGGGGAGAGAATGTGATTTAAATATGAAATCTGATAATCAAATGTGATCTTTAAGACTCATAAAAGGCTCCCGCATATGTGCTAAACACTTTCGAATATCGATGCACATATTGAGGGGGAGCAAACGGCGTTTGTGGAAGTTATACCAATGACCGGCCATTTATCTTTATGCATGGAGTTATAAGGTTGGTTAAGGTTAGGTATGAATTCCCATGATCCACCAGAACCGGAAGGATCTTCCCAGGGACAATCCTATAGATAGATTAGAAGTCCTTAGGAATGATTGAAAAAAGGAGTAAAGTGAGAAAGGGAAGAGTGCGGACTGAGATAGAGCTAGGACTGGAACAAACCCAACAAGGTTCTAGTGGTGAAGTCTCGGTAAGCACTGAAGGGGTTGAAGAATGTAAAAGAAATGAAATGAGATAGGGTGAAAAGAAATAGCCCTCCAAATATTCAACCTTAGGGCAGAAACCGGGTTCAATTCATAATCTACTGGCGGTTACTAAGGTAACACCGGTATTGAAGACAAGACGTCATGGACCCAGTGACGCACTGCACTAAACTTCCCAACCACTCAAGTTCTCTTAAAAGAGCTTGTTTCAATCTCACGGGGAACCCTGTGCAATGTATCGACCGTTCATTGCGAGCTATGTTGATACCTAAAACAGGAGACGCCTCCCCAGTCTCCAGGAGCGGATCAAAACGCACTATTGAGTCTAGAGCCAAGAGATCATCCATAAATCTCATTAGGACACATTCCAAATATGCTTATTGTTTCACACAATATGGAAAATAAGATAAAATATTTAGAGTCCTACGCATTATCCTTGTGGTATTGCCAGAACATCCGAGTGATATGAAAATATTCACAATGAAGATGGAAATCCTTCTAGAGCGAACATCTTTCAAGCTCTAGGTAGGTGACATGTGAGATCCATCTCGGATCAATGATCAAGTGACAACTGGAAAGCAACGATGGTGCGATTCTAATTTGAATCAAACTTGTTCCAGGATATGGATTGACGGATACTTTTGCCAAAACCTCTCAATGTGCTCACCAACTTATCTTTCGAGCACATTGATTGTGTAATATCTTTCAAACAAAAGTATTTTTGATGGAAATGTGATTCAAAGTATAAAACTCTAGTCGTGTCTCAAAAATGTTTATCATATGACACGCGAGTGATTTCTATAAATCAATTTCTCATCAATCCGTGAATATCAATTCACCGATTCACTCTATCGTGATGTCTGCTTTGAGACGTTCCGGTATGAGAACATGCTTAGGATGAAGATTCCAAAGTGGATTCTTTGGAAAATTCATTACTACAAGCTGGAAATTCCTGTCAAGGAGAGTCTTCTTTAAAAGAGACTCTACCTGATCACAGGTCAGTTTTCACAAAACCGGAGGGTAGTCTGTCCTCGCAGAACGAATGACAAAGCCATATTCGTTCTTTATCTTTATTGCTAACTGTTTTATTTCAGGGACACATATAAAGATGGCGTTGATGGCTCCAGTTTCCAGCTGAATCGGGTCAATCCATACCTCATGCTCACACATTCTCCACACTATCAATGAAGATGAGAGACTTGCTACAACAAATGTTGAGAGACTACTAACAACGTTTCCGCAACTCTGATGAAAAGGTCTCCTAATCCACAAACTCCAATGCAACGTCTCCAGATACAGAAGAGTGTGAGCATGATGGTCCTTAGTCACTACATCACATGAAGGCGATACTACTATGGATGAGCTTGGAGATTTACTTTGGCTGATGATCTCAAAGAAGCTCAAAGATCACATATCTCAAAGGAATTCAAATCACAAGTTCTCTTGCTTGAAGTACGAAGTGTGTTGAAAAGAGAAGAATCAGATCCTACGAGCTACAGAGACAAAAGAATGCTTAAAGACCAAAGAGCTTAATTTCAAAGGTGACCTCGCTTAGGGGGAGATTGTTAGGAATACAAATATTCCTATAAAAGTCTCGGTCACCTAATTGATGTAATAGCATTTTAGTTAGCTCGTAGTTAGTTAATTATATGTATTAGTTAGTTTAGTTTAAGTAACACCGTGGAAGAAGGACGGGTCTTTACCCACTGTATGCCTGATCCACAACCCGGGTGTGGGCGTTTTGTAGGAAACTATAAATACCCCTCTCCACATGTGGAGAGGGTTGGTGCTTTTCATTCAATCTAACATTTTCTATTTTCTCTTAACTCTCTCTCTCTCTAGAAATCACCCAACACTCTTTCTCTCTCTAAACTCTCATCTATTATTCTTTCTTTCTTTCTTTAATTCCATCTAAACACAAGAACCATATATGATATAATTATTTGATAGTTTACAAGTGTACCGCTTTTAGGGGGTCATTTAAGCCCAAATTCAAGATTATTTGATCAATTATTACCCTAAATCGTTCATTTTGTCATTTTAGGTACCTTAGAGAAGAAATCTGGAAAATGAAGCATTTTGGACATTTTTAGAGCGAAAAAGTGAAGAAAACGGCAAAGTCTCCAAATCAAGCTGGAAATAGTGCTTGACGGCGTCACGCTTTGGAGGTGACGGCGTCACGTTATGGCAAATAGGTGGATAAAAAGATATAACGAGACGCGCCAGAATGTTTTTGGACTTTAACACGTGACGGCGTCACCAAGGCCGTCACGTGTAATTTACTCTTGACGGCCATGAGAAGAATAATACATGACGGGGTCAAATCTGGATCTAGGCAATACGAGAGTTTCTTTGGCGGCGAGTTGACGGCGTCAGGATTTACACGTGACGCCGTCAGACCCAAAAATCTATATATAGTTTTCTATTTTTCATTTGTAAAGGAGGAGAACTTTTGGATAGTTTTGGAGAAACCCTAGCACGAATTTTACCTTACTTTTAATGGTTCCAAATCCTTGTTTCATCCATGTTTGATTGAAGATAAATTTTCCAATAATCATTCAATATGTCTATGTGTTGTTTGATTCTATCTTATGTTTTTCTTTACTTTAACATGCTAGGCTAGGTTTCCTTTGTGTTTGCTTAGATGTAATGAAACCTAGTTATTGATTATTGGTTGGTTGTTTGTTTATAATTGTTGTGGATGAATGATATCGATGTTAGGCTTAAGAAAACTGGTAGACTTCCAATTGGTAACATGCTTGAACGTCTTAAGAAACATGAATCGGATGTGCACTATGATTAATTGGTTATATTTAATGCATAAGTAACTACTAAAGAGGCCATGTTAGGAGCTAGTTGTCGGCTCGACATAGGAAGAGGTAGGAGCTTATAGAGTTAGGGAAGATCGTACACGGCCCTACGAATGGTATAAAGGAATATAACCCGTCATCCATGCAATTGTAACAAACTAATCAACTAGTAAAAGATAGCTAGGGAGTAGTGAAATCTAAGTAAACACGTTTTTCTTATTATTGTTTTTCTTCATATTTACTTTCGTGTTATTTTATTTTATTTTTAGTGCATTTGTAGTTATTTGGGTTAGTTGACTAGCAACTAATTCCGCCCATTCTTCCAAAACCCGAGATTTTTACTTGCTTTCCATAAAATATACAAATACAAAAAGAATCATCCCTCACCTCTAGACTTAGTTTAATTAAGTTTTAACCCTAGCAAACACTATTCTTTGAGTTGAACGAACAATCCCCCGGTACTTGCCACTACACTATACTACATCGGTTAGGTACACTACCTGGTGGGGATTGCAAGCTTCTCAAGATCCCTTGAGAGGTAAAACCTTTTGCAAAGTTGCAAAACCACGCATCAAGCTCATTGTAGCTATCTATGGTTTCTGGCGGAAGGTTGTCAAACCACACCCTGGTGGACCTGGTTAATGTGGAATTGAACATGTGACACCAGACCGGCATGGCCCAGCGTTCGACTTTGGCTGCGGACTAGAAGATCTTGAGATTGTCTTTTGTATCTTCGCTTACGTCATACATCTTGACCAGAGTCGGTAAGCGAATTCTCTTTGGCAGTTCAAAATAGCGGATGCGGTGGGTGAACGGGTCGGAGTCCCGGCACATCGATGGCTACGCTAGATCATCATTGATGAGACGAAAAGTGTATCGCTTTTGGGGGGTCATTTAAGGCCAAAGTCAAGATTATTTGATTCATATCAATGAGTACATTGCTAGTAAATCGACTCAGGCTGAAGGGGTCAAATCCATCATCATTGTTAATCAGTCACCCTCCCATGTAAAAATAAAGAGCCCTAGTAAACTCTTTAAACATATGTCGCCAAAAGTGAAGGAAGCTAGGGACCATGTTAACCCCTCGGGACCAATCCACTTTGTAAACGCCATTACCACAATACTTGCTCCTACACCCGATCAGAGCCAAAAACCAACATGGGATGAAGATCATGAAGTTGAAGGAGAGGCCCCCAAGAAAGACCACGATGTGGCTAAGAGCCCTGTAGACTTACTTGAGAACCCCCATCACACAAGGGTCGAGCGAGTGGAAGGAGTCGAAAGAAGAATCCGAAGGACATATGAAAAACCCAGGAATTTTGGATAAATCTATTATGGAGAAACTCGAGAAAGACATGGTAGAGATTACTATAGGGTGTAGAAATAGGATTAAGGAAAGCGACTCTAAAGTTTTTTAGATTTCTTGCACCACTAGGAAAAAGCTCATAACCGATACTTACATGGATCCTAACCTCCTTGTAAATGTGATCCCTCTCTCCCTTTACAACGAAGCCTTCCCTGAAAAAATTACGTATAAAGGACTCGATAGCGTCAGGATAATGAAAAGGTTATCAATTATGATTGGAGGATTCATCTATAACATTGATCTAACCTTGATCGATGACACAGACTCGTTCATTAATCCAACATTAACTAACCTCGTCCTCGGGAAACCATTTGTAAATGAAACAGGGGTGACCCTAGATGAGAGCGATGGTAGTGCACTATTTACCAATGGTGTCAGGAAAGTAATTTTTCGTAAGGGTAATGAGGAAGTGTATGAATATCGACCATCATTTGATTGTAATACAAATGGATTACAGGGTGGAAGGTCGGGAAAGATAAAGCGACGTGATCCAAATAACCTCAAAATCCCTTGTATGATAGGTCACAAGCATTTTTATAATGTCTACATTGACATGTGCCTACCATGAATGTTATGTCCTTGTTCCATTACAACAATATTTGCAAATGGGGATTGATTTACAAAGGAGAAAATGTTGTCAGTAGAGATCATGAAGTTTAAGTATTCGTAGGAAATATGACATTCACAATGGACTTTACGATCGTAGACAACATTGAGGATTATATCGACCCGAGGTTATCACAAGTTGTTTTCGGGGCGCCCTTTTGTGAAATCACTAACTTAATGGTTGATGACTAGAATGGAATCATGACTTTCACAGATGGGATTAGGAGGATCTCATACCGAACGCCGTATAAAATGAAAGATTTCGAAGGAGTAGATTGCGACGGACTTGATAAGCTAGGGTCCCAACTTATTTTATGTGATGACGATGTTCGGAGAGGATTTAAAAACACCTTTGACTTATCATGTGGGTTCTTTAAGGATGTCAGTAAGCTTGGATCCAAATATCGGGAAGATGTCTTTGAATTTGAAGACCCAAAATACCTGCACTTTTAAAGCGATCCCGATAGAGATTTGGAGGATGACCTAGGAACCATGAACAATGATGAGGTCACGTAACAACCCATGACCTTGAGTCTAGCTACAAGACTCGTAAATAAAGACAAGCGCTTCTTGGGAGGCAACCCATGTTTTATTTGTTTTGTTTTGTTTGTTTATTTATTTGATTTTATTTGCTTCAGTATGCATGCTTTATTTTTTTTGTTTGTGGATCATGTTTCATAATAAATTGTGAAAATGCTTTACTTTGTTGTTTGTCTTAACTTCATAAAAAGGTATTTCGCAAAAGATAAGTGTAAGGGAAATCTAAATTTGTTTTTAAGAACGGAATTAGACATGAACCACAACAATATTAAATGAACATGTAAATTAGTATTTGTTTGAGTCAAATGCTTGTATCGAGTCATAATGATGTTTTTGCAGGAATTCCAGGAATTAAGGCGTGAGTTTTTCCAGAAATCTTCCGGAAACTTAACATGAGATTTCTGTCAAAGCACTCTGACGGCGTCAGGATCATAACCTGACGTCGTCAGGTGTAAAAATTCTGAAAAATTTTGGAAGTTTTGTTTTTCTAACGGAGTTTTAAAGTTTTTGTTAATTCTTTAGTTTTATCAACTCCAGGAAATCTGCAAACATTCATTCAACAAGCATTATATCCTTATATATGTAGATTGCCGCCAATTTTACGTGAGGTTTGCCATGATTGTTTTCTCATGTTTAACAGGTTATATTGGACAAGAAGATGATTTATATTTCTGGAGGGAAGCTTTCAACGTTCATTTTATTAGAGGAGGATTTAACCATGTTATCCATTTATCCACACTGAACGAATCAGGGGGGGGGTGTTTGTTTCATTCTTTTACCTTCATTACTTTTACATCCTTTTATTGAACATTGGGGACAATGTTCAGCCTAAGTGTAAGGGGAGGGTAAAGGATGATACCTTAAAAAATACAATTGCACTTGATGAGGCGAAAAATGATCCGTTTTTAGGGGGTCATTTAAGCCGGAATTCGAATTTATTTGATCAAATATTGCCCTAAATCGTTCCTTTTGTGATTTTAGGTACTTTGGGAGTGAAATCTGGAAAAGGAAGCAATTCGGACGTTTTTGGAGCATAAAAGTGAAGAAAACGCCAAAGTCTTAATTTTCCATGCTGGGAACAGTAGGTGACGGCGTCAAGAGTAACTCCCTGACGGCGTCAAGAGCAAAAGTCCATGACGATCCAGTACAGATTTGAAGGCGTCACGAAATAGGGCGTCAAGAGTTAAAGTCATGACGGCCTGGAAACGATTAAGTCTTGACGGCGTCAAATGTAGATCAAGGCAGTCCGAGAAGAGTTTTGGCGGCGAGGTGACGGTGTCACAATGTTTGTCTTGACGCCGTCAGACCCCTTTTCCTATATATAGTTTTCTAATTTTTACACATTGAAGAGAAAAGTTTTGGGAGAAACCCTAAGTACGATTTTGGTGTAACTTTACAGGTTTTTCAAGGGTTCCAACCCCTTGATACCTTGCATGTGTAATCAAGATAAGTGTTCTTTTAATTCAATCAATATGTCTATGTGTTGGTTGTCTATATCTTGTTCTTGTCTTAATTCCATCATGCTAGGCTAGATCTATCTTGTGTTTGCTTAGATCTAATGAAACCTAGATGTTGATTATGTGTTGATTACTTGTTTATTCTTGTCTTGGATGAATGATTTATATGTTAGGCTTAAGAAAACTGGCAGATCTCCAATTGGTAACATGCTTGAACGTCTTAAGAAACATGAACCGACACGCACTAGGTCTTTATTGGTTGTATTTAATGCATGAGCCATTGTTTACAATCCCTATAGTTGTGCTGGGCATGGTGTAGGAGGAGATAAGAGCTCATAGAATTGGGGAGTTAAGTGTGCCACCCCATGAATGGTATTAAGGAATACGATCCGTCATCCATGCAATTATAACAAGTAATTAATGTGTAAAAGATGTCTAGGGAGTAGTGAAATCTAAGTAAACACATTTTCTCCAATTACTGCTCACAACTTTAGTATAAATTTGTTTATTTTCATTTTTAGTATTTTATTTTGATTGCATCTTAGTATTGGGTTAGTTGATTAGCAACTAATTCCGCCCAAATCCTTCAAACCCGAGATTTTAAATTGCTTTCTAAAAAATATAAAAATACAAAAATAATCTTCCCTCACCTTTAGAACTAGTATTTAGGCTTTCTAATCCTAGTGACACTATTCCTAGCTGAACGATCAATCCCCCGGTACTTGTCACTATACTATACTACAACGATCAGGTACACTGCCTGGTGGGGGTTGTAAGCTTCTCAAGATCCCTTGAGAGGTAAAGCCTGGTGCGATTCCCACGTATCAAGTTTTTGGCGCCGCAGCTCGGGGAATAGTTATTGTCTAGGTTAGAATTTCTTTTTATTAGGTCTACTTGCTAGATTCCTTTCTAGTAAGATTTTATTTTTATTTTTAGGATTTCTTTAGTCTATCTTAATTCTTTGTGTCCTTGTTCGTAACCACCCGACATCATGGACGATGGGAACATCTTTGAACCCGTCATCTCACCACAACAAAACCCACCATTAGAACCCCTTAGGCCCCGAACCTTAGGAGAGTATTCTCGACCTAGCCACCAAGGCTACCGAAACACCATTGAGCTCACCGGAGCCAATGTGACCCCCTTGCGATCCGACACCATCCGGTTGGTGCAAAGCGGATGTGCATTCCATGGACTTCGTTCCGAAGATCCAAACCAACATCTTATGGACTTTCTCAAAATCGTAGATTCCATATACCTAGGTGTTGAAACTAGAGAGACTACCCGTTTACGCCTATTCCAATTCTCTCTACGGGATCAAGCTAGTCAATGGCTTGAGCGTTTACCCGCGGGATCCATCACCACATGGGATGATCTCACCACTCGTTTCCTTGCTCAATTTTTCCCACCGGGGAGAACTACTAAGCTTAGAAATGACATCTTGATGTTCCAACAACGTCAAAATGAATCTCTTTATGAAGCATGGACTCGTTTCAAGGACTTACTCCAAAAAGTCCCTCATCATGGCATAGATCTTTGGCTCCAAGTCCAAATTTTTTATGACCATATCGATATCTCCACCAGGCGAGCCATTGACCAATCGGCCGGTGGTAAGCTACGTGATCTTAGTGCGGAACAATCATGGGAACTCATAGAAGATCTTGCTCTCTATGACAATGAAAGTTGGAATGATCCCCGTGATTTGAACAAAATGGTCAAGGCAATATCTTTGCCTTCGAACAATTCTAGCACTCCCGACCGTAGGATCATGGAACTTGAGGACCAAGTCAAGTTTCTCATGAAATCTTACGAAGCTCCTAAGCCTTCAAGCCAAGTGAACAAAATCACTTCTTCATGCGAATTATGTAGTGGTCCCCATGACACTCGTGATTGTGTGGAACTCCCCGGAACAGCTTTTGCGGACTACGCATCCTCGCGTACCGACGAAGCGGGAGATAAGTGGTACACTTTCAAGCCCGAGCCAAACACTTACGGTGATTCATACAACCCCTCTTGGAAAAATCACCCAAACCTTAGGTGGAAACAAAATCAACCCAATTCTTCCAATCCGCCTAATCGTTACCAACCTAACGGTCCACCATCCAACCGTACTTTCAACAACAATCCTTCTAACAACTATGGTAGTACCAACAATCTTGAAGGATTGATGTCAAAGTTCATGGCATCTCAAGAAGCTCGCATATCTAAGTTTGAAGCCGATTTCAAACAAAAGCAAAGCGAGATGACCACTAGAATTGACGCATTGTTGAAAGTTCTCAATGACCGAGAAATGGGGGCACTCCCAAGCGACATGGTCAAGAATCCGAAACTAACCGTTAATTCCATATCCTCAGTTTCGTCACCCACTTCGTGTCCACAATACTACTCGGTTAAATCAACGAGCACGTGTTTCAAACAAAACCAAATTCTTCAAAAGGACCAATCAAATAAAACACCCAATATAGAACCGGTCAAAAGTATAGTTGAAACACCTCCTACGCAAGACCTTGACGATGAATTCAAAGAACTTCACCTTGAACGCCCCGTCATTGATATCTTAGAGCATGCTCCTTACTATAGTGCTCTCCTAGAAAAATATGAGAAGTTTAAACTAGGCAAAAATGGGACCGCCTTCATTCAAAACAAGTTGCCTAAAAAGCTTGATGATCCGGGTATATTTGTTTTGCCTTGTAAGATAGGAAGATCCAAAGCTTTCGACACACTAGCCGATTTAGGGTCAAGCCTCAACTTGATTCCCTTATCCTTATTCACCGCTCTTAAGCTAGGAAAGTTAGAGGAAACGGAGGTATTGATAGGGCTAGCGGATGGGAGTATTGCCCACCCGGTTGGAATGATTAAGGATGTAGTTATTCACGTAGGAAAGTTAACTATATTAGCGGATTTTCACGTCCTAGACATGGTTAGTGACACTACATGCCCATTATTGGTAGGGAGAGGATTTTTAGCAACCGCTAGTGCCATGATAGATTGCAAGGAATCCAAGATAGCAGTAGGTGAAGGCGATACTTGGTCGGTGTATGATGTAAAGAAGCATAGTTATGATTGTGATGATGAACCGACACCGCATTGGGTAGAGATGAATAGGAGACCATCTAGATATGGACCTTGGATAGAAAGGAACTTCATAGGAACTCAATGCCCATTTTATCTAGAAAAGGATTTCGTTGAAAAGACACATTCGGTAGAACAACTCATAGCTAGAGATGAAGAGCTAGATCCCTTTGAGGACCCCTTAGTCTTTAGGAAGATGATTGAGTTCTTAAGCGTAATGCCTATTAATATAGAGATAAATAAATGGAAAAGAGAGGGAGACAAGTGTAAATGGAGGTGGGACAAGCCACCTAAAGAAGGTGACGGATCATGGCATATGAGGATGACTTTGTATGATCCGGATGGAGAAAAGTTTGAAAGGTCATACCATACTAAGGAAACCGATAGGAAGTTGAAACCTAAGTTTGATCCCAAAGATGTCCTCAATGAGGAACTCACCCGTATCACGTAGTAACCCATGACCTTGAGTCTAGCTACAAGACTCGTAAATAAAGAAAAGCGCTTCTTGGGAGGCAACCCATGTTTTGTGTGATTTTATTTTTGTTTGTTTGTTATTTGCTTCCGTATGCATGCTTAGTTTTTATTGTTGGTTGATCATGTTTCTAAACTAAAGTGTGGAAATACTTTACTTTGTTGTTTTGGCCTAGTCTTAACTCCACCTAAAAGTATTTTTGCAAAAGATAAGTGTAAGGGGAAACCCCAAATATGTTTTCAAAGAAACAAACCGATCATGATTCTCCACAATATTAAATGAACATGTATATTCGTATTTGTTAGAGTCAAATGCTTGTATTGAGTCATAATGAAGTTTTGCAGGATTTTCCAGGAAGTAGGACCAAGTTTTTCCATAAATTTTCCGGAAACTTAACATAAGAATTTCTGCAGGTCAATTCTGACGGCGTCACGAGTTTACTCTTGACGGCGTCAGGTGTAAAAATCTGGAAATTTTACCGGTTTTGTTTTTCTAACGGAGTCTTATGGTTTTTTGTGAATTGTTAAGTTTTATAATCTCCAGGAGATCTGCAAACTTCATTTCACAAGCATTATATCTTATCTTGTTTTCTAGGATTTAGTAACTTATATAGGATGCCGCCGATTTTACGCAAGGTTGTCTTGTCTATTTTCTCAGGATTTACAGGTTATGTATGACAAGACGATGATTTATATTCTGGAAGGGAAGCTTTGATTGTTCATTTTCTTGGAGGAAGATTTAACCTGGCCACCTTATTATCCATACCGAGCGAATCAGGGGAGTATTTGATTTCATTCTCTTTACTTTTTCACTTTTACATTCTTTACTTGAACATTAGGGACAATGTTCATCTTAAGTGTAAGGGGAGGGTAAAAAGATGATACCTTACATATGCACTTTCGCTTGAGTTTGTTTTGTTTAATGGTAGATGTGTAATAAAACTATGAGAAATACTTGTTAGTGCAATTTTAGCGCCGAATTTAAAATTTTTTACAACATTTAGGAGTGAAACTTTTACCATAGCAAGCGTCTCATGGATAGGAGATTGTATGACTAGCACATAACCGTATATTCAGAAAAATTTTCCACCCAAATATGTGAGGTTCGCCTTTAGATTTGATAGGAAAAGCATTTACTATTAGTGCTTATGAGTGTACCGGTAGCATTTAGATTCTAGAACTTGCGTTAGTGATGCATCCCGAGACCGCTAGTGAGACTACATTCGTGTAGTAGGATTGACTACATTCGTGTAGTAGGGTTAAGAGGCATTAGGATCACCCTTGTGTTAAACCCGTATTATAATTACTTGACCATTTAAGTCATATTACTTGGCTAGTTAAGTCAACTAATTTTTCCCACACCCTTAGCGTTGTACTCATTTTTAGTACACGAAACCCCTAGTACACCCCTCCGAGCCTATCTTTTCGTTTCTAACTTTAAGCATTTTACTTAACAGAAGAATTTGTTACACCCCACTTAAATGTACAACCAAATCACCTTAGCCTTCCGTGTATGCGCTCATTTTTAGTGCATTATTGTTATTTGTTAAACCCTAAGTTAACTTTCTAATTGATTACATGGTTGCTAAGTCGAGTCATATCCTTGTACATATTGTTTTGGGACGATTGGGACTCATGGTAAAGTACTTATTTTATGGAGTAATGGGGAAGAACATAATATTATTACCCCCATATGTACGTTAATCTTAAAAGTGCTCCAAGTGTTTTGATTTTCTTGATTCGAGTCATTAGTTTAGTTAATTGTAAAGTATGTAAAGATTCAAGTGTAAGGGGAATTCCCATTCCCTATGATGTATTATTTTGGATGGTAGGGTAAGAGTGTATGCAAAAAAAAAAAAAAAAAAAAAAAAAAAAAAAAAAAAAAAATACGGACTACAATCCCTTTTTATTCTATGTTCAGTCTATGTTTTTGTTATTTTTCATTTATTAGCTTAAGTCGAGTCTAGTCTTGGCTTAGCAACGCCATATTGTATATGTAAATAACTAAGATTGTTAACTCGCCACCAGTAAAACTTCCTTTATCCAACAAAACCGTGTATTTCATATCCCTACACCTAACGTTACAACCCTTTAAAAGACCTCTTTGATAGTTTATCCTAGGTGCTTACGCCATGTGGTGGAGGTTTGATCCTTTTCCAAGCCTATGGTAATCTATTTTGCTATGACAGGTAGTGAGAGATATCTTCCGTTTCCATATTGTAATTTACACTTTATTACACCCGAGAGATGTGAGTATCTAAACACTATTTGTGAGGTGCTTGTGTATGACCTCCGTGCTTGTCTATTGGTCTTTAGTGGAACGATTATTTGTTGTAATTACTTTTATATTAGTGTTAAATGACCCCTAACTTGTATTTTGACTAGAATAAAAGCGCATTTGCTTGAGGACAAGCAAATCTCAAGTGTACGGGTATATGATGACACGAAAAATGATCCGTTTTTAGGGGGTCATTTAAGCCGGAATTCGAATTTATTTGATCAAATATTGCCCTAAATCGTTCCTTTTGTGATTTTAGGTACTTTGGGAGTGAAATCTAGAAAAGGAAGCAATTCGGACGTTTTTGGAGCATAAAAGTGAAGAAAACGCCAAAGTCTTAATTTTCCATGCTGGGAACAGTAGGTGACGGCGTCAAGAGTAACTCCCTGACGGCGTCAAGAGCAAAAGTCCATGACGATCCAGTGCAGATTTGAAGGCGTCACGAAATAGGGCGTCAAGAGTTAAAGTCATGACGGCCTGGAAATGATTAAGTCTTGACGGCGTCAAATGTAGATCAAGGCAGTCCGAGAAGAGTTTTGGCGGCGAGGTGACGGCGTCACAATGTTTGTCTTGACGCCGTCAGACCCCTTTTCCTATATATAGTTTTCTAATTTTTACACATTGAAGAGAAAAGTTTTGGGAGAAACCCTAAGTACGATTTTGGTGTAACTTTACAGGGTTTTCAAGGGTTCCAACCCCTTGATACCTTGCATGTGTAATCAAGATAAGTGTTCTTTTAATTCAATCAATATGTCTATGTGTTGGTTGTCTATATCTTGTTCTTGTCTTAATTCCATCATGCTAGGCTAGATCTATCTTGTGTTTGCTTAGATCTAATGAAACCTAGATGTTGATTATGTGTTGATTACTTGTTTATTCTTGTCTTGGATGAATGATTTATATGTTAGGCTTAAGAAAACTGACAGATCTCCAATTGGTAACATGCTTGAACGTCTTCAGAAACATGAACCGACGCGCACTAGGTCTTTATTGGTTGTATTTAATGCATGAGCCACTGTTTACAATCCCTATAGTTGTGCTGGGCATGGTGTAGGAGGAGATAAGAGCTCATAGAATTGGGGAGTTAAGTGTGCCACCCCATGAATGGTATTAAGGAATACGATCCGTCATCCATGCAATTATAACAAGTAATTAACGTGTAAAAGATGTCTAGGGAGTAGTGAAATCTAAGTAAACACATTTTCTCCAATTACTGCTCACAACTTTAGTATAAATTAGTTTATTTTCATTTTTAGTATTTTATTTTGATTGCATCTTAGTATTGGGTTAGTTGATTAGCAACTAATTCCGCCCAAATCCTTCAAACCCGAGATTTTAAATTGCTTTCTAAAAAATATAAAAATACAAAAATAATCTTCCCTCACCTTTAGAACTAGTATTTAGGCTTTCTAATCCTAGCGACACTATTCCTAACTGAACGATCAATCCCCCGGTACTTGTCACTATACTATACTACAACGATCAGGTACACTGCCTGGTGGGGGTTGTAAGCTTCTCAAGATCCCTTGAGAGGTAAAGCCTGGTGCGATTCCCACGTTTCAGCACTTGAGTTTTTTTGTTCAATAGTAGGTGTGTAATAAAACTAAGAGAAATACTTGTTAGTGCAATTTTAGCGCCAAATTTAAATTTTTTTTACAACATTTAAGAGTGAAGCTTTAGCCTTAATGAGCGTCTCATGGATAGGAGTTATATGACTAGCACAAAAACCGTACCACTCAAAAAAAATTTCCACCCAAATATGTGAGGTTCGCCTTTAGATTTATTAGGAAAAGCATTCATTATTAGTGCTTATGAGTGTACCAGTAGTACTTAGATTCTAGAACTTACGTTAGTGATGCATCCCGAGACCGCTAGTGAGACTACATTCGTGTAGTTAGGATTTACTACATGATAAGAGGCATTAGGATAACCCTTGTGTTAAACCCGTATCATAATTACTTGACCAATAAAGTCAATACACTTGACTAATAAAGTCAATTAATTTTCTCACACCTTTGCGTTGTACTCATTTTTAGTACACGATACCCCTAGTACACCCCTCCGAGCCTATCTTTTTCGTTTCTAACTTTAAGCATTTTACTTAAAGGAATAATTTGTTAACAATCCACCCCAAATGAGCAACCAAATCGCCTTAGCCTTCCGTGTATGCACTCATCTTTAGTGCATTATTGTTATTTGTTTAAACCCTTAGTTAATTGTCTAATTGATTACATGGTTGCTAAGTCGAGTCATATCTTGTACATATTGTTTTAGGACGATTGGGAGTCTTGGGTAAAGTACTAGTGTTATGGAGTAATGGGGAAGAACATCATTTATTACCCCCATATGTACGTTAATCTTAAAAAGTACTTCAAGTGTTTTGATTATCTTAATTCGAGTTATTAAATAGTTGATTGTAAAGTATGTAAAAGTTCAAGTGTAAGGGGAATGCAAATCCCCTATGATGTATTATTTTGGATGGTAGGGTAAAAGTGTATGAAAAAAAATCAAGAAAAAGAAAAAAGAAACAGAAAAAGAGAAAACATACGGAGTACCATCCTGTTTCATTTTATGTTTTGTTAGTTTTTGATTAGCTTAAGTCGAGTCGAGTCTTGGCTTAGCAACGCCACATTGTACATGTAATTGACCCAGATGATTAACTCGCCACTAGTAAATATTGCCTTTATCCAACAAAACCGTGTTCATCATATCCCTACACCTCACGTTATAACCCTTTTAAAAGACCTCTTTGATAGTTTATCGTAGGTGCTTACGCCGAATGGTGGAGGTTTGATCCTTTCCCAAGCCTATGGTAATCTATTTGCTATGACAGGTAGTGAGAGATGTTTTCCGTTTCCATATTGTGATATATAATTTATTACACCCGAGAGATGTGAGTATCTAAACACTATTTGTGAGGTGCTAGTGTATAATTTCCGTGCTTGTTTTGGTTGAAGTGGAATGATTATTTGTTGCAATTACTTTTGTATTAGTGTTAAATGACCCCTAACTTGTATTTTGATTAGAATAAAAGCGCATTTGCTTGAGAACAAACAAATCTCAAGTGTAAGGGTATTTGATGAGACGAAAAGTGTACCGCTTATGGGGGGGTCATTTAAGGCCAAAGTCGAGATTATATCAAACATTGCCCTAAATCGTTCCTTTTGTCATTTTAGGTACTTTTGAGAGGAAATTTACAAAAGGAAGCATTTTGGACGTTTTTGGAGCGAAAAAGTGAAGAAAACGACAAAGTCTCAAAATCATGCTGAAAATTGTACCTGAAGGCGTCACAGGTTGTTAGTGACGGCGTCAAAACTTGACAAAGAGGTGGATAAATCAAATTACACGTGACGCGCCAGAGAGTTTTCCAAAGGAGTCGTGACGGCGTCACCCTTTAGGGTCGCCAAGGCCGTCATGTATGGTCACAAAGAGAGACGGCCCAGAGTATACAAAGAGTGACGGCCATCAGAAGTGGATCTAGGCAATACGAGTATTATTTTGGTGGCGAGTTGACGGCGTCAGACCTTACTCTTGACGCCGTCAGAATGTAAAATCTATATATAGTTTTCTAGTTTTCATTCATTGTGTGCAACTTTGAAGGGAGAAAACCCTAGACGAATTTTACTGCTATTTTGAGGGTTTCAAACCCTTGTTTCAAGAATGCTTAATTGAAGATAAGTCTTTCAACAAATCATTCAATATGTCTATGTGTTGTTTGATTATATCTTATGCCTGTCTTCTCTTTAACATGCTAGGCTAGGTTTTCTTTGTGTTTGCTTAGATGTAATGAAACTTAGATATTGATTATTGGTTGGTTGTTTGTTTATAATTGTTGTGGATGAATGAATTCAATGTTAAGCTTAAGAAAACTGGCAGACTTCCAATTGGTAACTTGCTTGAACGTCTTAAGAAACATGATCAGAGGTGTACTACGATATATTGGTTATATTTAATGCATAGATAACTACTAATGAGGCCATGTTAGGAGCTAGTAGTCGGCTCGACATTGGAAAAGGTAGAAGCTTATAGACTTAGGGAAGATCGTACACAACCCTACGAATGGTATTAAGGAATATAACCCGTCATCCATGCAATCGTAACAAACTAATCAACCGGTAAAAGATAGCTAGGGAGAAGTGAAATCTAAGTAAACACATTTTCTCTCATTATTGTTTTCGCCACAATTAGTTTAAGTTTAGTTTATTTTATTTTGATTGCATCTTTAGTTATTTGGATTAGTTAATTAGCAACTAATTCCTCCCACTCCTTCAAAACCCGAGATTTTTACTTGCTTTTCATAAAATATAAAAATACAAAAAGAATCATCCATCATCTCTAGACCTAGTATAATTGAGTTTTAACCCTAGTGAACACTATTTTTTGAGTTGAATGATCAATCCCCCGGTACTTGTCACTATACTATACTACAACGGTCAGGTACACTGCCTGGAGGGGATTGCAAGTTTCTCAAGATCCCTTGAGAGGTGAAACCTTTTGCGAGGGCGCTATTCCACGCATCAAGTTTTTGGCTCCGCAGCCCGGGAAATAGTGTTAGGAATACAAATATTCCTGTAAAAGTCTCGGTCACCTAATTATTGTAATAGCATTAAGTTAGCTCGTAGTTAGTTTATGTATTAGTTAGTTAGAATTAGTTTAAGTAACACCGTGGAAGAAGGACGGGTCTTTACCCACTGTATGCCTGATCCACAGCCCGGGTGTGGGCGTTTGTAGTTTAGTATGAATACCCCTCTCCACATGTGGAGAGGGTTGGACCTTCATTCACTCTAATATAATATTTTTCTTTTTCTCTCAAGGTTCCACTCTTTCTCTCTTACTCTCAATTCTACCGCCACACATAACCACAAGGATTTCATGTTTCCAACTTGATTAGTATTCTACAATTGGTATCAAGAGCCAAGGTTTCATCTTAGGGCCTTGTAGAATCGGATTTGATGTGGTTTTGTGTAGTTTTTGTGAGTTTGAAGTTACTTTCGTGAAAAACATCTTGGTTTGATCTTTATAGTGTTATTAGACATGTTAGAGATGTACTTTTATGATCCTTGGTGTTAGTATAACATTGTGTTTCGGTTGGTTATACCATATCTTTAGTCTATTTGAAGTTTGGATTAGGTTTAGGGCGTATTTCATTGTTGCGATTAGTTCTACTGTTGCATTGCTTATCTGCATTTAGTTCCTGATCTCTATGGTTAGTTTGTCTGCGATTACTATTTTGGGAATACAAAAAAATCGCAAGGAAAGTGACAGTTTTGGACTTTTGTCAACTGTGATTAGCTCCTGCGGTTAAGTGGTCTGCGGTTAGTTCTTTGTGGTTAGCTTCCTGTGGTTAAGTGGTTTGCGGTTAGTTCTTTGTGGTTAGCCTCTCTTGCGGTTTGATTATTCTGCGGTTTGCTACGTTCTGCGGTTAGTGACTTGCGGTTAACTATCATTGTGGTTAACTATCCTGCGGTTTAATATTCCTGCGGTTTGGTCAACTTGCGGTTACCTCTCCCTGCGACTTGTGCACTTTATTGCTAGTATCTCCTACTCTGCGGTTTGGTAGTTTCAGTTGCAACTTTCTCTTATTGTTTAGCAATTTACTAAGTGATGAGATTCATGTGATAGGACAATCATTTTGTAATTCGTGAATTGTTGTAACGTTAGTCGTTTCAATTAGTCTAATTGTGATCTGACGTTGTGAGTTAATCCTTACGAATTGACTAATCTCAATTGGATAGATTGCAACTTGACTTGTCACAACTCAAAACTTGATGCAAACTATCACTCATCTGGTTCTTTTGTCCGTTTGAAGATTTTGTGATGTCAACAGCCTCAGATGACATTCAAGCTGCTGGGTCCGACACCCGACCTCCAATGTTGGACAGAACTGACTATGAATCATGGGCACAAAGGATTCATCTCTATTGCTTGGGTAAGGAAAATGGAGTCAAGATTTTGAAATCCATCGATGAGGGACCCTTTCAAATGGGTACTACTAGAGACACGGTCGCAACGACTGATCAACAGCTGTAGTTGGTCCAGATAGACCTCGCACTTACAATGAGCTATCGGATGATGAAAAGAAACGCTATGATGCAGACATCAGAGCATCGAATATTGTCATTCAAGGGCTTCCTAAAGATGTCTACAAACTTATCAACTACAACACAGAAGCCAAGGCTGTTTGGGATAACGTGAAAATGCTTCTTGCGGGGTCTGAGTTAACCAAAGAAGATCGGGAATCTCAGCTATACGATGGATTTGAGCATTTCAAAATGAACCCAGGTGAAAGCATCACTGACTATTACGTCAGATTTCACAAGCTGGTCAATGATATGAGAGCCATCAAGATGACAATGCCTAATATTCAACTTAATTCTAAATTCGTGAATAACATGACACAAGAATGGGATAGGTTTGTTACAGCTGTTAAACTCAACAAAGGTCTCAGGCATACTAATCATGAACAACTCTATGCATATCTCCAACAACATGAGAAACATGTTGCTTATGATCGGTTAATGCGAGAAAAGCTCAATCCTTCAACAACAAATGAATCTCTTGCCTTTGTCTCTAATGTTCAACAACTTACCCACACTTCAAATGATCAATCTCAGCCACTACAACCCTCTTCCAGGTCTACGCCAACAAATGGTCAATCATCAACTCCCTCATCATCTGCTTTGAACACACATCTGGACTCTGGGTATTCTCACACTGACATGATGATTGATAATCTCTCCAACCAAGTTTCCTTACTGGTCCAACAGTTCAGGGCTGTACTTCCACCTACTAATAACCAACTTAGGACTTCGTCTAACCCACGTAATCAGGCAGTCATAGAAGATGGTAGGGTGGTGGTGCAGAATGTGCAAGGAAGACAAAACCTCAATCAAAGAAATGTTGGCAGAGAAAATGGGCAGTACAGAGTTGGGAATGCTCTTCAAGTGCAAGCTAAGCAGCCTAAGTGTTATAACTGCGGAGGGTTGGGCCATATATCTAGGAATTGCACTATCCCAAAGCATCCTCAAAACTCTGAGTACTTCAAGGACAAGATGTTGCTAATGCAGGCGCAAGAGAATGGGACTGCGTTGGATGAAGAAGCTCTGCTCTTTCTGGCTGGTGATGACGGGAACACGTTTGATGCTGATGTGGATGATCAGCCTGTTCAGGACATGGCACTAAATGATCCGAATATCTTTCAAGTTGAAGAATGTGATGCATTTGACTCAGATGTGGATGACGAACCTACAGCTCAAACCATCTTCATGGCTAATCTGTCTGCAGCTGCATCCTCTCCACAAATTCTGACTCCCCCATCACATCTGCTATTTCTGAGGTACCAACGTCACTTAATCTTGATCTGAATACTCCTACAAATTCACATGGGGTGCGTGACCCTGTACAACTCAAGAATATTGTCAACACAGACACCACTGATATGGGAAATACCAATAATATCCCATATGAAAAGTATGTGAATGACAATAGACTGCCAGTTGTACCAAGTGACATGCCGTCTGTTGATTCTTGTGAACATGAATTACATGAGCACACGATTTACAACCCTGATGATTCCTTGATTACTAGAGTCAACATCCTTAAGGATCAAGTGAATATATATGCACAGCGTGCTAAATTTGAGCTTAATGAACGCGAGTAGAAAATGGAATGACAAATGCGTACTTACATATCTAAAAACAATTCCAAACAAGAAACATTGAAAAGGGAGTTAGTTTCTTTGAAAAAACAATTGGATCAAACTGTTAAACAAAAACAAGAATTTCAAAAAGGTTTGACTTCTATCAAACTCGAATTCAAAGATAAAGAGACTAAACTTCTAAATGATTTCTCAAAACTCAAAATGTTAAAAAATAAATTGGAAGATAAGTTGTACACACAAGGCCAAACCATTCAATCGGCTCAAATGATGCAAAACCATAGGAAACTAAGTGATGAATTTAGTGAACAGGATGCCTCTAAGCCTAAAGCCAAATTCCTTAGAAATGGTATAGGTGCTCAACCTGCATTATATGATGCAAACACTATGCTTGAACCTAACCATGCCCCTCCTGATGTGAGATCCTATGACGAGATTGATGAGGCGGGGGATAGAACTAGGAGAAAACTTGCTGAACGATTAAAGGATCCTAAGTGCATAGCTAATAATATTGTGTTTCACTATGATTATGCGAATGACAATCATTCAGCCATTTTTGTTCCTCAAAAGAGAATCCTCCCTGACAAAGTTTTTTGGAATATAGACATTGAGAAAATGAAAGCTGAAAGAATTATGGGTAACACACGCACTATCTTTAGAATTGCTGACCCAACTATTTATCCCCTGAATACACCCAGGCACCTTGTACCATTTACTCTTCCCACACAGTGTAATACTCTAATTGGGTTGTATGTTCTAGGTCAATTTTTTAATGACTTTGAGAAAACTTGTAAAATGAGAATTACACCAACAGGGATTACAGAAGGGGAAAGGGGTTTTGAGCAAACAAAACAATGTTACCTAACTGAAGTCATGCCATTTTTCAAACTTCTCAAAGAACATTTTGAGGGCCTTAAAAACACCATTAATGATGATGTGACTCAAATGAAAAAGGTTTTTAAAGAAGTGGAAAGTGAGGGTAACCAACTAGCTATTGATCTCAAATACAGTGAAATTGACAGGAAAAACATTCTCATTATGAATGAAAACTTGCTTGCTAATTGCATTGCAAAAGATGTGTTTTACACTGTAACCGACTCAACATTATCTGCTCGACAATTTCATGAAATGTCGGTTACTTTGAATGTCTTCCAGAATCGTGTAATTGAGCTTGAGGGGGAGAATTACAAACTTAATGAAAAAATTCAAAACGAAGACCATGATAACATGGTCAGGAATTTCTCAAAACTAGAAGTTGATAATCTTAACTTACAACTAAAATATCAACATCTAGAAGAAAGCATAAAAATATCAAATGCCAAGACATCTTCGGATGCTCCTGAGTTTGACACATGTTTTGAATTAGCCAAAAAGGATGAAGTAATTCAAGCTCACTCAAACACGATTCGGAAATTGAAGGTCCAAATTGCACAATTAAAGTCTAACATGGGCAACGTAACTAATACCAGTCACCAAATGTCACTAGATTCTCAAAATATTCAGAAACTAGACATCATTAATGTATTGCAACATGAGAATGAGTGCCTTCGTGTTGAATTGTCAAATGCTAAACAACGTTACAAAGAGTTGTTTGAGTCCATTAAAATAACACGTGACCAAAACAATGATAGAGTCACTTCTTTGTTAAACGAGAATGAGAATCTAAGGACTATGGTGAAAGGTAAAATGCCTGTTGTGTCATGTGATCATTCAATTTCCAATGCTTATGTTTGTAAGAAATATGCGTGTGATGCTTTGAACATCTCTCTTCCCCTTAGGAACAATAAGTTAGTTCATAGCAACTATCTTAGACATCTTAAGGATTGCCTTGCCATACTTAGTGAAACTGTTGAAAATGAGAGGTTTTCTAAACCACTGGATGATGTTGTTGTTGGTGCATGCTTTCTCACTAATAGAGCCCAGGAATTATTAGAATACGCTATAGGAACATGCCCCAAGAATGATAACACATCGGACAGGTCGTTGGCGTCACACTCTAAAGTTGGCAACAAACATGTCATATTTAATCATCCCCAAACCATGTCACAATCCACCACCATGATTACCGGTAAACAAGTAGCAATTCAGCATACTAATGTTCCCGTCATTGCTTCTATAGGAGTAACCGGTGTATCTAAAGCTAGCAAGTCACAGCCTAGGTGCAATACAAAGAATGATAGGACTTTGCCGGCTAAGAGTGCACTCATGAAGGAAGTAGAAGAACCCTCTAGGAACAATAAAGTTATGATTAATGAAAGGAATCGAGTTGAATCAAACATTTATGTTAACAATGATGTAATTAATTCGAATTCTGGGGCTATTTGTAAAACTTGTAACGAATGTTTATTTTTTGGTAATCATGATGCTTGTGTTGTGTCCTTCTTGAAATCCACTATGCAATCTCCGGTCATGAATGTTTCAAGTGTTAAAAGGGTAAAACAAGTATGGAATAAAACAGGAAAAGTGTTCACTAATGTTGGTTATCAATGGAGACCTACTGGAAGGAAATTAATCCTAGGAGAAAAGTGCCCATTGACTAGGATCACTAACTCCAAAGTTGTGTCAATTAAGAAGTGGAGACCTACTGGTAGAATGTTCCCAATAGAAGCACTTAGTACCACTCCTAGTTCTAGTGCATCAAAGTGTGAAAATTCCAGTGATATATCCGTAACATATGATGATCCAATATTTGTGTGTGCTAACCAAACGGACCCCAACTGTTTGTGGGGCTCCAGCTTTTTCAGTTATCCACCTTTGTCTGGTTTCAAATGCAGGTCGTACAAATCGTCCTTTGGTATTTAGACTCAGGCTGCTCAAAACATATGACTGGAGATCGCTCGCGGCTCAAGAATTTCGTGGAAAAGTTCATTGGTACGGTCAGATTTGGGAACGACCATTTTGGATCTATAATGGGTTATGGTGATTACGTCTTTGGAGACAGTGTAATATCTAGAGTATACTACGTGGAAGGACTTGGACACAATCTATTTTCTGTTGGTCAATTATGTGACTCTGATTTTGAAGTTGCCTTAAGAAAGCACACCTGTTTTGTTAAAGAATTAGATGGTGTTAATCTCCTCAAGGGGAGTCGGGGCACTAATCTTTATACCATCTCTATCGAAGATATGCTGCGGTCCTCTCCAATTTGCTTGCTTTCAAAAGCCTCTAAAAACAAATCATGGTTGTGGCATCGTCGTTTAAACCATTTGAACTTCGGTACCATCAATGAACTCACACGTAAGGATCTTGTTCGAGGCTTGCCCAGACTTAAGTATGAAAAAGATCATTTATGTTCCGCATGTCAAATGGGCAAGAGCAAAAAGCACACCCATAAACCCAAAACTGTCAATACCATCATGGAAGTTCTACATACTCTTCACATGGATCTCTGTGGACCAATGAGGATTCAAAGTATCAACGGAAAGAAATATGTGCTTGTTATCGTCGATGATCATTCTCGTTTCACGTGGCTAAAGTTTCTACGATCAAAAGACGAAACTCCGAAAACCATCATCAAACTCATCAAGCAATTGCAAGTTCGTCTCAACAAAACAGTTAGATTCATTCGTACTGATAATGGAACGGACTTTGTGAACAAACAACTTACTCAATTTTATGAAGGTGTCGGCATTAGTCATCAAAAGAGCATTCCACGTACTCCTCAACAAAATGGAGTTGTTGAAAGGCGCAATCGCACCTTAGTTGAAGCCGCAAGGACTATGCTCATCTTCTCCAAAGCTCCTATGTTTCTTTGGGCTGAGGCAATTGCAACTGCATGTTACACACAGAACCGATCCTTGATACATCCTCTCCACTGCAAGACTCCATATGAACTGGTTCATGGCAGAAAACCAGACCTTTCGTTTCTTCGAGTGTTTGGTGCATTGTGCTATCCAACTAATGACAGTGAAGACCTTGGGAAACTCAAGGCCAAGGCCGACATTGGTTTCTTCGTTGGCTATGCTCCAGAGCGAAAGGGGTACCGAATCTACAACAAACGTACCAGAGACATAATGGAAACAATCCACGTTACTTTCGATGAGCTGACTGAGCAACCGGTTCCTGGACAATCAAGTTATGGACCCGTACCTAACCTTTTGTCTCCTGGACCTATAAGCTCCAGGCTTGTACAGAATCCCACTCCTGCTACTCCTTTTGTACCTCCTACAAGTGAAGATTGGAAGAAACTGTTTAACCCTATGTTTGATGAATACTTTGAACCTCAACATGTGGATGCTCCAGAAGCCACAGTCGCTCCACAACCAGCTGGGGTAGCAAATGTCCCAGATGATAATGCTGGGCCATCCACTTCGTTGTCATGGGATCCTGAAGCCCCCACCATCATTCGTTCAGTTACCACACCTAATGGTCAACCTTCATTTGTACAACGAGTAGCAGCTATGGATAATTCGTTTGAAGTAAATCCTTTAGCTCCACCTGATAATGAGCCGTTTGTTAACATTTTTGCTCCTGAATAGTCAAATGATGCTACATCCTCAGACGAATCTAACACGGCTACCTCAGTTCCCTATCCTCAACCCCATGAACACCTTAGGAAATGGACAAATGATCACCCACTTGACAACATTATTGGAAACCCTTCGCGTCTGGTATCAACCCGTAAGCAACTTGCAACCGACGAATTGTGGTGCTTCTTCAATTCTGTCCTCTCTAAAGTTGAGCCAAAATATTTCAAGGATGCAATGTCTAAACACTCATGGTTCACTGCTATGGTGGATGAGATTCTTGAGTTTGACCGACTTGATGTGTGGGAATTAGTACCGCCTCCCGATTGTGCCATGATCATTGCTCTCAAATGGATATTTAAAGTTAAACTTGATGAGCATGGAGATGTATTGAAGAACAAGGCTAGGCTGGTGGCAAAAGGATATCGTCAAGAAGAAGGTATAGACTTTGAAGAATCCTTCGCACCTGTTGCTAGAATTGAAGCCATAAGAATATTCCTAGCAAATGCGGTAAGTCATAATATGGTGGTTTATCAAATGGATGTTAAGACTGCATTCTTAAATGGCGATCTTAAAGAGGTGGTGTATGTAAGCCAACCCGAAGGATTCGTGGATCCAGAACATCCTCACCATGTGTATCGCTTGAAGAAGGCTCTTTATGGACTTAAGCAAGCTCCTAGGGCTTGGTACGACACCTTGTCAAAATTCCTTCTTGCTCACAGGTTTTCCAAAGGTGCTGTTGATCCTACACTTTTTACCAGAAAAATGGGCAAAAACTTTCTTCATGTACAAATCTACGTTGATGACATCATATTTGCCTCCTCTGATCCCAAAGAGTGTGATCGTTTCTCCCAAGAGATGAGTTCTGAGTTCCAGATGTCCATGATGGGTCAAATGTCCTTCTTTCTAGGCTTGCAAATATCTCAAAATCCCAATGGCATCTTCATCAATCAATCCAAGTATGCTAATGAAATTTTGAAGAAATTTGGATTCGATTCCTATGACTCAGTTGATACTCCTATGATTGAAAGATCAAAACTAGATGAAGATGATGTTGGGATCCCGGTCGAACAAACCAAGTATCGAAGCATGATTGGTTCCTTAATGTATCTTACTGCTAGCAGACCGGATCTTCTATTTGCAGTTTGCATGTGTGCTCGGTATCAATCCAAACCTTCGAAGAAACACCTGGAAGCTGTCAAGAGAGTCTTTCGGTATCTTAAAGGAACAATCCACATGGGCCTATGGTACCCCAAGGACACTTCTATGGCTCTCACATTCTATTCTGATGCTGACCATGCGGGATGTCAAGACACTCGTCGCAGTACATCTGGGGGTGCTCAGTTTTTGGGTAATAAGCTAGTCAGTTGGTCTTCAAAGAAACAAATGAGTACATCAATCTCCTCCACAGAAGCTGAATACATTGCCATGTCCTCGTGTTGTGCTCAGATCTTATGGATGAGATCTCAACTTTCAGACTATGGCTTCGTATGCAAAAAGATTTCCATGTACTGTGACAACAAAAGTGCAATTGCACTCTGCTGCAACAATGTCCAGCACTCAAGGACTAAGCACACTGACATTCGACATCACTTCATCAGGGAGCAAGTTGAGAAAGGAATTGTGGAACTTTACTTCGTGAGGACTGAGTTCCAGCTAGCTGATATCTTCACCAAAGCACTTTCTAGGGACCGATTTCAATTCATCCTCCCACGTCTTGGTATGAAGAGTCTCACGCCTGAGGATCTCATAAGTCTTCAGGAAGATCAGGAGGAGTAAAGGGGTTGCTTCACATATCCATTGTACATAGTATTAACACAAAAAGAAAATAGAAAAATATAAAACCTATAAAAACCATAAAAATATGAAACATCATAAAAATTCCAAAATATTCTTCTCTCGACATGTCTCTTGTGTAATCAATATTATGTACATTTCTAGAAATGTCATTCAATAATGACACAGAATCATACATATGCTTGAGCAAGAGTTTTTCGGTTTCCAATAAAACGTTTTCTAAAACATGTCGTATCTCAAAATATTCTTCAAAAATATGGCTTGTAGTCATTTCAGGCTGCAACCCAGACTTAAAATTATGGCTTGCTATTACTTCAGATAGCAACCCGTTTTTCAAAATGAGGAAAACACGTCGCCAAAAAGACGGTTGTTCCTTTTACCGGGTGAAGTTCACCTTACTTTATATCCATGTTTCTTCGGAATAATGTACGCCTCAGTGCATTATTTCTTGATAAAGAAGAGAAGTCTTCTTTTTATCGCAAATACTTTCCCTTCTATGATTTTTCCGGGAAGTATTTGTGCAAAACTTGGTGGTACCATGAGATTTTGTTTGGAAATCAATTTGAACTCAAACTTTGATAAAATTTTTCACTCAATCAATGACATAATTTATTTATGTTTTAACATCCGTCATTGATTGAGGGGGAGAGTGATTTCTCAAAATTTTATGTATCATCAAAAACTCCCCACACTTTGTACAAAATAAGCAATAATACATTTTGTGATGGTTATGTGTCAGAATGAGAAATTTTCAAAGAGTTTGCGTTATAACTTCAAATCTTTTGTAAACTCATCAAATCTGACACATAACAACCTCCCTCACAGATTGAGGGGGAGCAAGAAAAAGGTTCCTTTTATCAGAAAATATTAAAACTGACTGCATTTCTCTCCTAAACGTTTTCTAAATTATTTAAATCAATTGAGATCAAAAATCTCGAAAGATTTGAAATTTTTGATCGGGGGAGAGAATGTGATTTAAATATGAAATCTGATAATCAAAAGTGATCTTTTGGACTCAATAATAGGCTCCAACATATGTGCTAAACTCTTTCGTATATCGATGCACATATTGAGGGGGAGCAAAGGCGTTTGTGGAAGTAATACCAAAGACCGACCATTTATCTTTATGCATGGAGTTATAAGGATGGTTAAGGTTAGGTATGAATTCCCATGATCCACCAGAACCGGAAGGATCTTCCCAGGGACAATCCTCTAGATAGATTAAAAGTCCTTAGGAATGATTGAAAAAAGGAGTAAAGTGAGAAAGGGAAGAGTGCGGACTGAGATAGAGCTAGGACTGGAACAAACCCAACAAGGTTCTAGTGGTGAAGTCTCGGTAAGCACTGAAGGCGTTGAAGAATGAAAAGAAATGAAATGTGAAAAGGGTGAAAAGAAATAGCCCTCCATATATTCAACCTTAGGGCAGAAACCGGGTTCAATTCATAATCTACTGGCGGTTACCAAGGTAACACTGGTATTGAAGACAAGACGTCATGGACCCAGTGACGCACTACACTAAACTTCCCAACCACTCAAGTTCTCTTAAAAGAGCTTGTTTCATTCTCACGGGGAACCCTGTGCAATGTATCGACCGCTCATTGCGAGCTATGTTGATACCTAAAACAGGAGACGCCTCTCCAGTCTCCAGGAGCGGATCAAAATGCACTATTGAGTCTAGAGCCATGAGATCATCCATAAATCTCGATAGGACACATTCCAAACATGCTTATTGTTTCACACAATGTGGAAAATAAGATAAAATATTTAGAGTCCTACGCATTATCCTTGTGGTATTGCCAGAACCTCCGAGTGATATGAAAATATTCACAATGAAGATGGAAATCCTTCTAGAGCGAACATCACTCAAGCTCTTGGTAGGTGACATGTGAGATCCATCTTGGATCAATGATCAAGTGACAACTGGAAAGCAACAATGGTGCGATTCAAAATTGAATCAAACTTGTTCCAGGATATAGATTGACGGATACTTTTGCTAAAACATTTCAATGTGCTCACAAACTAATTTTTCGAGCACATTGATTGTGTATAATCTTTCAAACAAAAGTATTTTTGATGGAAATGTGATTCTAAGTATAAAACACTCGTTGTGTCTCAAAAATTGTTTATTAAATGACACGCGAGTGATTTCTATAATTCAATATTTCATCAATCCATGAATATCAATTCACCGATTCACTCTATCGTGCTGTCTGCTTTGAGACGTTCCGGTATGAGAACATGCTTAGTATGAAGATTCCAAAGTGGATTCTTTGGAAACTTGATTACTATAAGCTGGAAATTCCTGTCAAGGAGAGTCTTCTTTGAAGAGACTCTACCTGATCACAGGTCGGTTTTCACAAAACCGGAGGGTAGTCTGTCCTCGCAGAACGAATGACAAAGCCATATTCGTTCTCTATCTTTATTGCTAACTGTTTTATTTCAGGGACACATATAAAGATGGCGTTGATGGCTCCTATTTCTATCTGAATCGGGTCAATCCATACCTCATGCTCACACATCCTCCACACTATCAATGATGATGAGAGACTTGCTACAACAACTGTTGAGAGGCTACCAACAACGTTTCTGCAACTCTGATGAAAAGTCTCCTGATCCGAAACTCTGATGTGAAGTCTCCTAATACTGAAGGGTGTGCGCATGACGGTCGTAAAGTCACTACATCACATGAAGGCGATACTACTATGGATGAGCTTGGAGATTTACGTTGGCTGATGATCTCAATGAAGCTCAAAGATCATACATCACAAAGGAATCCAAAATCACAAGTTCATTGCTTGAAGTACAAAGTGTGCGGAAAAGTGGAAAATCAGAACCTACGAGCTACAGAGACTAACGAATGCTTAAAGATCAAAGAGCTTAAGCTCCAAGGTGACCTCGCTTAGGGGGAGATTGTTAGGAATACAAATATTCCTGTAAAAGTCTCGGTCACCTAATTATTGTAATAACATTAAGTTAGCTCGTAGTTAGTTTATGTATTAGTTAGTTAGGATTAGTTTAAGTAACACAGTGGAAGAAGGACGGGTCTTTACCCACTGTATGCCTGATCCACAGCCCGGGTGTGGGCGTTTGTAGTTTAGTATAAATACCCCTCTCCACATGTGGAGAGGGTTGGACCTTCATTCACTCTAATCTAATATTTCTCTTTTTCTCTCAAGGTTCCACTCTTTCTCTCTTACTCTCAATTCTAACGCCACACATAACCACAAGGATTTCATGTTTCCAACTTGATTAGTATTCTACAAATAGTTATTGTCTAGGTTAAAATTTCTTTTTATTAGGTCTACTTGCTAGATTCCTTTCTAGTAAGATTTTTATTTTATTTTTATTTTTATAGGTTTCTTTAGTCTATCTTTTTCTTCGTTCCTTGTTCGTAACCTTTACCATCCGCCATCATGGAAGGTGGTAATCTCTAACCACAACAAAACCATCCACAAAACCCACCACAACCAAACCAACCTCTTAGACCCCGAACTTTAGGAGAGTACTCCCGACCTAGCCACCAAGGCTATCGAAACACCATTGAGCTCACTCAAGGAGCCAATGTGTCTCCTTTGCGATCCGACACCATCCGGTTGGTGCAAAGCGGATGTGCATTCCATGGACTTCATTCCGAAGATCCTAATCAACATCTCAAGGATTTCCTCAAAATCGTAGATTCAATAAACCTTGATGTTGGAACTTGAGAGACGACCCGATTGCGTCTCTTCCAATTCTCTCTACGTGACCAAGCTAGTCAATGGCTTGAGCGTTTACCCGCGGGATCCATCACCTCTTGGGATGATCTCACCACTCGTTTCCTTGCTCAATTTTTCCCATCAGGGATAACTACTAAGCTTAGAAATTAAATATTGATGTTCCAACAACGTCAGGGTGAAACTCTCTATGAAGCATGGAGTCGTTTCAAGGACTTACTCCAAAAAGTCCCTCATCATGGCATAGATCTTTGGCTACAAGTCCAAATTTTCTATGACCATATCGATCTCTCCACAAGGCAAACCATTGACCAATCAGCCGGTGGCAAGCTTCGTGATCTAAGTGCGGAAGAATCATGGGAACTCATAGAAGATCTTGCTCTCTATGACAATGAAAGTTGGAATGATCCTCGTGATTTGAACAAAACGGTCAAGGCAATATCTTTGCCTTCGAACAATTCAAGCACTCTCGACCGTAGGATCATGGAACTTGAAGACCAAGTCAAGTTTCTCATGAAATCCTATGAAGCTCCTAAACCTTCAAGCCAAGTGAACAAAATCACTTCTTCGTGCAAATTATGTAGTGGTCCTCATGAGACTCATAATTGCATGGAACTTCCCAAACGAGCTTTTAAGGAATTCGCATCCTCACGTTCTGATAAAGCGAAGGATAATTGGCCACCACTAATCAAGGGCCTCTAAATTTTGGCGAGGCCTATGAAGCATGGAAGGATAAGCCGAATTTCAAAGAATACCAGACTCGGAGCATATCCTTCAATGATTCTCCCCTACTCGCATGGTCCGAACATTATCCACCACAGAACAACCCTAAGCAAAGCTATGAAGATGCACTGTGAAAGTTCATTCTCTCTCAAGAATTACAACTTTCCGCACTTGAGACTTGATTCAGACAACAACAGGCCGATATGAATAACAAAGTTAGTAACCTGTTGAACACTATCAATGAGCACATTGCTAGTAAATCGACTCAGGCTGGAGGGGTCAAATCCATCATCATTGTTAATCAGTCACCCTCCCATGTAAAAAAAAAAGAGCCCTAGTAAACTCTTTAAACATATGTCGCCAAAAGTGAAGGAAGCTAGGGACCATGTTAACCCCTCGGGACCAATCCACTTCATAAATGCCATTACCACAATACTTGCTCCTACACCCGATCAGAGCCAACAACCAACATGGGATGAAGATCATGAAGTTGAAGGAGAGGCCCCCAAGAAAGACCACGATGTGGCTAAGAGCCATGTAGACTTACTTGAGAACCCCCATCACACAAGGGTCGAGCGAGTGGAAGGAGTCGAAAGAAGAATCCGAAGGACATATGGAAAACCTAGGAATTTTGGATAAATCTATTATGAAGAAACTCGAGAAAGACATGGTAGAGATTACTATAGGGTATAGAAATAGGATTAAGGAAAGCGACTCTAAAGTTTTTAAGATTTCTTGCACCACTAGGAAAAAGCTCATAACCGATACTTACATGGATCCTGACCTCCTTGTAAATGCGATCCCTCTCCCCCTTTACAACGAAGCCTTCCCTGAACAAATTACGTATAAAGGACTCGATAGCGTCTGGATAATGAAAAGGTTATCAATTATGATTGGAGGATTCATCTATAACATTGATCTAACCTTGATCGATGACACAGACTCGTTCATTAATCCAACATTAACTAACCTCGTCCTCGGGAAACCATTTGTAAATGAAACAGGGTGACCCTAGATGAGAGCGATGGTAGTGCACTATTTACCAATGGTGTCAGGAAAGTAATTTTTCGTAAGCGTAATGAGGAAGTGTATGAATATCGACAATCGTTTGATTGTAATACAAATGGATTACAGGGTGGAAGGTCGGGAAAGATAAAGCGACGTGATCCAAATAACCTCAAAATCCCTTGTATGATAGGTCACAAGCATTTTTATAATGTCTACATTCATGAATGTTATGTCCTTGTTCCATTACAACAATATTTGCAAATGGGGATTGATTTACAAAGGAGAAAATGTTATCGGTAGAGAACATGAAGTTCAAGTATTCGTAGGAAATATGACATTCACAATGGACTTTACGATCGTAGACAACATTGAGGATTATATCGACCCGAGGTTATCACTAACTTAATGGTTGATGACCGGAATAGAATCATGATTTTCACAGATGGGATTAGGAGGATCTCATACCGAACGCCGTATAAAATGAAAGATTTCGAAGGAGTAGATTACGACGGACTTGATAAGCTAGGGTCCCAACTTATTTTATGTGATGACGATGTTCGGAGAGGATTTAAAAACACCTTTGACTTATCATGTGGGTTCTTTAAGGATGTCAGTAAGCTTGGTTCCAAGTATCGGGAAGATGTCTTTGAATTTGAAGACCCAAAATACCTGCACTATGAAAGCGATCCCGATAGAGATTTGGAGGATGACCTAGGAACCATGAACAATGATGAGGTCACATAACAGCCCATGACCTTGAGTCTAGCTACAAGACTCGTAAATAAAGAAAAGCGCTTCTTTGGAGGCAACCCATGTTTTATTTGTTTTGTTTTGTTTGTTTATTTATTTGATTTTATTTGCTTCCGTATGCATGCTTTATTTTTATTGTTTGTGGATCATGTTTCATAATAAATTGTGAGAATGCTTTACCTTGTTGTTTGTCTTAACTTCATAAAAAGGTATTTCGCAAAAGATAAGTGTAAGGGAAATCTAAATTTGTTTTTAAGAACGGGATTAGACATGAACCACAACAATATTAAATGAACATGTATATTAGTATTTGTTTGAGTCAAATGCTTGTATCGCGTCATAATGATGTTTTTGCAGGAATTCCAGGAATTAAGGTGTGAGTTTTTCCAGAAATCTTCCGGAAACTTAACATGAGATTTCTGTCAGAGCACTCTGACGGCTTCAGGATCATAACCTGACGTCGTCAGGTGTAAAAATTCTGAAAATTTTTGGAAGTTTTGTTTTTATAACGGAGTTTTAAAGTTTTTGTTAATTCTTTAGTTTTATCAACTCCAGGAAATCTGCAAACATTCATTCCACAAGCATTATATCCTTATATATATAGATAGCCGCCGATTTTATGAGAGGTTTGCCATGATTGTTTTCTCAGGTTTAACAGGTTATATTGGACAAGAAGATGATTTACATTTCTGGAGGGAAGCTTTCAACATTCATTTTATTAGAGGAGGATTTAACCATGTTATCCATTTATCCACACCGAACGAATCAGGGGAGTATTTGTTTCATTCTTTTACCTTCATTACTTTTACATCCTTTTTATTGAACATTGGGGACAATGTTCAGCCTAAGTGTAAGGGGAGGGTAAATGATGATACCTTAAAAAATACAATTGCACTTGAGTTTGTTTGTTCAATAGTAGGTGTGTAATAAAACTAAGAGAAATACTTGTTAGTACAATTTTAGCGCCAAATTTAAAATTTTTTTACAACATTTAAGAGTGAAGCTTTAGCCTTAATGAGCGTCTCATGGATAGGAGTTGTATGACTAGCACAAAAACCGTACCACTCAAAAAAAAATTTCACCCAAATATGTGAGGTTCGCCTTTAGATTTATTAGGAAAAGCATTAATTATTAGTGCTTATGAGTGTACCAGTAGTACTTAGATTCTAGAACTTGCGTTAGTGATGCATCCCGAGACCGCTAGTGAGACTACATTCGTGTAGTTAGGACTTACTACATGATAAGAGGCATTAGGATAACCCTTGTGTTAAACCCGTATCATAATTACTTGACCAATAAAGTCAATACACTTGACTAATAAAGTTAATTAATTTTCCCACACCTTTGCGTTGTACTCATTTTTAGTACACGATACCCCTAGTACACCCCTCCGAGCCTATCTTTTTCGTTTCTAACTTTAAGCATTTTACTTAAAGGAAAAATTTGTTAACAATCCACCCCAAATGTGCAACCAAATCACCTTAGCCTTCCGTGTATGCACTCATCTTTAGTGCATTATTGTTATTTGTTTAAACCCTTAGTTAATTGTCTAATTGATTACATGGTTGCTAAGTCGAGTCATATCTTGTTGATTGAGGCAAAAGCAGTCAACTAAAGTCAACCACGGATGTGGTCAACCAGGTCAAACTCCTTAGGCTCAATGCTCCGCGGAATATAGTGTTTCCCCGGGTCGTTATGTCCCGACGAGGTGTAGATTGTATTCAAACGGGTTTGTGATCGGGTGAATTTGGACAAGAAAGGGTTTGTGATTGATTGCACTACTGATTTGTACAATGAAATAGCTTAAATAAGCTATATTAACAAGGTTGGAAATTTGGAAAAACAAGAAACGTTTAAAACCTAAACCGCGTACGTTTAATTTAAATTTACGTTAACGTACGAGATAAAACGCAAGTTTTAAGGAAATAAAATACTTATGACTATGAAAATTAACTTTTTACAATCCTAATGATAAAAGAAGATTTTTAGAAAAAGAAAAATAATTTTTACACTATTTAATTATTTAATATTAATTATTTACTAATTATTAATTACTTAACTAGTTTTAATTAATTTAAATTAATAAAAATAACAAACTAACTTAGATAATTAAGAAAAATTTTACAAATCTAATTCACCATCACAGGAATCCTAAAAAATTATAAAAAGTTTGTTTTATAAGTTTTTACACTATTTTACTAATTATTATATTAAATATTAATTAATTACTAATTAAACTATTTAAATTATAAAAAAAAAAAATAGAAAATGAACAGTAAAAATTCTAGAAAAATTTCTAAAATTATATTATATTATATAAAATCTAGGAAAAATATAAAAACTAGGTCTTACTTAATAAAAACTAATTTTGCTATTTAATACTTAATTATTAATTAATTATTAATTAAACTAATATTAAATCTAATAAATACTAAATGATAATATAAAAATCTAGAAAAATTACTAAAAATACTTTAAGGTAAAAGGTAATTAATAAAAATATAAAAATTCCAATTACTTAATAAAAATCTAAAAATAAAAATTAAAAAGATAAATAATATTAAATAGAAGTTATCACTTGAAATTAAAATTGTTTTTCTGGATTTTTTTCTTTTACAAACCTATTTTACAACTAAAAATGGAAAACTTTTGTGAAAGTGAACTTGCCAATGCTTAATAATAAGCACTTTGAGTAGCTTAAGCCATGACAGTTGACTTTGGTCAACTGTGAAGGCTAAAAGCTTGGAAATAAGCTATAAGCTAAGACCAAGGTTGGTTTAAGGTAGAAACATGTTTGCTGAGTGGAAATAAGCCAAAAACAATTGAACAAAACCCCTGAATAAGCAAGTAGCAATCAAATAAGCACAATGAGCACTTGGCTCAATACAGAAAAAGGGACAGACTTTGCAATGTCTAAAAAGGGGGGGGGGGGGCAAAGGCACCTAAGGGTTCAAGGAAGATGGAACTAGCAAGAGTGCCAAGGGGGGAGTCCAAAGAACCTAAGGGGTGCCTGTGGGACCCACTGGGGTGGCTAGAAAGCACCACCAAAGTTGGTGGTGTGGGACTGCAGTGGTGGTGTGCAGGGGATGTTCTTCCCCTGCAGGTGTGTTTGAGGCTAGCTGGGACCCACAAGAAAATTCATAAAAATGAAATGAGAGTGGGAAATTGAAGGTGAGCTGGGATACAACAAGACCTAAAAATCACAAAGCCTGAAACACAATACAAAATTCAAGAAAATTCATGCTAGAAATGAAAAATCTGAGAGAGATTAAATTTGACTTTTTGTGAAAACATGATAAATTGACTGTCTTGGATTTTGAAAACTTCTAATTGACAGAAATTATTGTAATAAGTTATAATGAACCTAATTTAAGCTAAAACTTCCAATTACAAGATAAAATAAAGGTTTGTGGATCTCAATTCCCCACACAGTTAACTATGAGGGGGAATTACTTTTGATTTTGACTTTTACCTTGTTGAGGAGTAAGGTGATGGATAACCTAAGCCTACATGAACCTAAATAACTTAAAGAAACCAAATTTTACACTAATAATCAACAAGAACAACACAGAATAGCTAAATCCAAGCACCCCTTAAGACAGTTTTCTAACAAATTATAAAGCAAATGAGTTAATTAGGCTATGAAACTGATATACAACTTTATATTAGTTCAATTTAAACACAAATGAACAAATATAGACCATGATAAACAACTTAGAACTAACAAGGTTAAATAAAGCAGAATGATACTAAGAAAATGAAATTGAGAAACTAGGATGTAGAACCTTTGACCCAAGCTGAACAAGACTTCTTTTGAACCTAGCCTTTCTTTGGATAGACTACAATAACTCCAGTATCATGAATCAAACATTAATAATTCCCAGAATCATCATAATGAATTTACTTTGACTTTCTTTGACCATTTGCCAAAAACTATGATAAGCAGAATTAAACCATAAGACTAACTATAAGTTACTAATTAAGCTTGAATGAACTTTAAACAACCAGTGGGTAACACTTTTAACAACTTTGAATGAACTTGAGATGTTTAAGTGAAAATGCATAAACTGAGTTAAGTAAATAGAAGTTTCATTAACTGATAGAAAATGGTTTCAAATACACTAGGAATGTTAAAAATACAACTCAGAAGCCTGAAGTTACACTAGAAATAGAAAAATGATTAAAACTGCATTAAGATTTTACCACTAAACTACACTACTGCTACATACATGCTTCTCTCTCCTGTTCTTTCACTTATATGGTTCTTGGAGTATTCTTTTGATTTTCCCACTTCACTTGAACCCTTGGATTGGTCAATTCAATCTCCACCGTTCAAAATCAATTTTTGGCGCCAAATTGGTAATGGAGCAGGTTGGGGTAGCTTGTGAATGATTAAGGGCAATTAATGCACCTTGGGGGTATTAGGAGGTTGGGGGAACATGGTATGGTTAGTAGGAGAAGAGGTGAGGAGGGGGTTGAGTGTGCAGGGGATTATCAGGACAAGTGGAAGGAGAAGGGTGGATGGTCAAAGGGTTTAGCCCCGTTTGATATTTCAAAGGTGGGAGTGGGCTGGTGTAGGTTTGGGCCTGTGGGGGTGGTTTTGGGTAAAAGGTATTGGGTGGGCTTCTTTTTGGATTGGATAATAATACAAAGGGTGGTTTGGTTTATTTAGTAAAAACAACAAGGACCAAATGTATAATTGGCTGAAAACTGAGGGGTCAGATTTGCCATCCTTCCAAACTTGATCCAAGGACTAATCCTGCCATGTTTCAATAATATGAGGACAAGAATTGTAATTTTCCATTTTTTTACCTCAGGTACTAAAATTGCCAATTGGTGAAACTTGAGGGACTGAATTGCAATTTCTTTAAAACTTTCACCCAAGGACCATTTCTGCCAACTTTTGATTTTCCAAACACCTGAATTGACTTTTTATCCAAAAATATTTCCCAGGGGCCAATTCTGTCAATTTCTGAAACTCCAGGGACCAAATGTGTAAATTCTCAAAACTTTTCAGATTTTTCACCAAAGGACTAAATATGACAACTTATGATTTCAAAAGGACCTTTCGTGACTTTTCTTTCCAAATAAGTGCTCAGGGACTATTTTTGCCAATTTTTTGAAAGTTGGGGGACTGAAACTGCCAATTTTGCAAACTTTGTACGTTTTTCATCCGTTTTTACTCATTTTGCATCTAAAACATATAAAACACAATTTTGAAATATTTTCAGTATTTTGATGCATTTCTGAGTGTTTTTGTATGTTTTGCAGTTCAGATTTGACCAAAAATGATGAGTGTTTGAGCACTCATCAATCCCCCACACTAAAATATTGCTAGTCCCTAGCAATAAACTGTTTTGAAAACTTAATGGATTTTAATCTCTATACCAAAAGCCATCACTTATGGAGTAGCCAGATGTATCGATTCAAGTAAGAACTATGGTCCACCTGATAACCAGGTGATTTTGAGCAAACCACCAGCTGTCAACGGATTTGATTAGTCTTTACCAAAAGCCGTTTGCTTCTGGACTAGCCAACTCTTGATGGACAAAGTCAACATCTTGGTGAGCTGATTACCAATTATAGCTTTTTCACTGCCTTTACCACAAGCCATAATCTTGCGGGCTAGCCAACTCATTCGCTTTTTAGGATATGGCGAGTTGATATACCATACAATTTTGGGCAAATTGCAAGCTGTAAACGGATTTGATATATCTTTATCAAGAGCCGTTTGCTCCTGGATTAGCCAATCCTTTTGTCGGTTAGACAAGGCGGACTGATAACCACAAAAATTTTGAAACTCAAGTGAAATTTTTTTTTTAAATTTTTTGAAATTTTGGCCAAAAACGGGGGTACTAGATAGTAAAATGTGATAAAATTCGCTAGAATACCCCCCACACTTAGAATGAATATTGTCCTCAATATTCAAAGTCCCGGCTATTATGCCGACTCTTTGAACGTAAAAGGGCAACATTACAAGCTAAACGTGGAAAACACCATTTTGTTTTTCACTTTTGTAATCATAGCATGGGTGACTCCCCCACACTTAGGGTGAAAACCCTATAAGCATACTACTTTTTTGTTTACCGAGTCGCTAGCTTGACTCGACCCCGAATTCAATTGTCCTTGGGGAAGCATGATGTGGAAGAAACAATCTCAATCGGACTTTCATTCAAGATGTTTGGACAAACATTTGAAGTACGTGAAAGTTCCACACCGATGAGATATAATGACCCTGGCTTGAAATAGTATAAACTATAAGCGGTGATGCCGGGGTCAAAGATAATGTCTTCATTCCCGAAGGAATGAAGAACATGAGAAGTCACCCGATAGGTGTAGAAAGGTAGAAAGATCTTGTTGACAATCAAGATAAAGTCATCATCATCAGAAAGAGAATCCATAATTGGTGTATCATGAATCTCATCATTTAAGCTCGTGTGATCTAGACATATTATGGATGGGAGGGTTGGGATTTTGATATCAATCAAATTCTCAATGTTGAGAATATTTCCCTCCGAATAACAAAGATTATCTTTGTCTAGATCAAAGTGAAAGTTACCATACTCCGGTGGAGATATGATATGAGTAAGTTCACAGGAGAACTCCTCAAAGGTGAATGAATCATATTCGGGGAGAGAAATTTGAGAATGAGAAGTGGTACTGCCACTAATCTTCTCTCCCATATGATCAAAAGTAAAGGCTTCAAACTCCGGAATAGGATCATCGGAGAAAATGTCACTATCCTTAATCGGGATAGGAGATGAAATAGGTTTCATATTGAAAGCCTCGATTTTAGAAATGAGGAGATCGACATTCAATAATGTTGCACGAAGTGCTTCATCATTGATTTCAGTGTCAATCTCATCATTCTCTTCTTCTAAGCTAACTAGCTTAGAAGGTAATTCTTCCATAAAAACGATGTCTCCACAAGATAACGAATCGTCATCAGTAGAATCGGAGAACATCTCAACATGATCAGTTGGGAAGACAAGAGGAGGAGGGATATCACACATATGATCAAGAATTCCCTGTGACTCTCTTGGGATTGGAACAAGGTCCTCAACACTAGACTTTATGAATTCGTCCGATTCCTTATCAGGAACAATGTCAAGATGCTCGTCCCCCATGATCAAAGAGTGAGTGGGAACCTCGGGTGTGATAAGAGTGGGTTGAGATGGAATCTCAACTGATGGTATCTCGTCTGATGAATCTTTACAGAATTGAAGAATATCAAGGATATCCTCATCATCACTATCATCAGGAATGAAACGGAATCGAGAGCTAGATCTGGCTGCTTTTTCTTTTGCAATTGATTCCCTAATAGATCTTTCATAAGCATCTTAGGAATTTATTTTAGCAGCCTGATCTTCAGCTAACAATTCTTCCATCGATTTTTGATTTGGATTATCTAGGGTATGTGTGATTCCTCTCAAATCTTTCACTAAATCCAAAAGATCAAGGAGAAGACTTTGAGGAATTGGCTGAGGTGGAGGTTCGTCATAATACGATGTGTTACAATTGTTACAATGAAATGGATTCCTTGTTTGACAATCGGAACTGAAATGTGGACCTCCACAGTAATCACAACAGTAAAACTGATGTGGCTGTGGGTTGTATGTGCTAGAGTCATAATCGTTATCAGGAAACTGCTCATAGACAAGCGTGTTTCCCGATTGACAATCAGAACTGTAGTGTGAACCACCACAGTACTCACAACAGTAAAACAGCTGAGTCTCATGGTGTGGTAGCTGATGGAATAAATCAGTCGTGTCATGGTAGGAATAGAGATCTTGGTTATAGACAGACCCGTTTCCTGACTCTACCATGCCACAACTGGGGCAATTGCCATCATTATGAGGATTACCACACCATTGGCAAATAAGAAGGTGTGGATGAGACATAGAAAGAATCAAAAGGTTAGGGAGGGGTAGGGATGAAGAATCAAAGATGTGAGAGGGTAAAGGTGAATATTTTTAGGTTTTTGGATAAACATTTTGTACAAATGAGAAAAAAATGTTTTTGTGTTTTTGTGTTCGTTGAAAACTGAGTTTAAAATGTTTTCGGGAACAGTTTTGTTTTTATATGAAAATAAGAAGATAATATGAACAAGGGTGGTAAATATACAATGGATGTATATCCCGATTCACCAATACGCAAAACCGTTTAGAAAAACGCGCACAACCTCCCCAACAGCGGCGCCAAATTTTGATTGAGGAAAAAGCAGTCAACTAAAGTCAACCACGGATGTGGTCAACCAGGTCAAACTCCTTAGGCTCAATGCTCTGCGGAATATAGTGTTTCCCCGGGTCGTTATGTCCCGACGAGGTGTGGATTGTATTCAAACGGGTTTGTGATCGGGTGAATTTTGACAAGAAAGGGTTTGTGATTGATTACACTACTGATTTGTACAATGAAATAGCTTAAATAATCTATATTAACAAGGTTGGAAATTTGGAAAAACAAGAAACGTTTAAAACCTAAACCGCGTACGTTTAATTTAAATTTACGTTAACGTACGAGATAAAACGCGAGTTTTAAGGAAATAAAATACTTATGACTATGAAAATTAACTTTTTACAATCCTAATCATAAAAGAAAATTTTTAGAAAAGGAAAAATAATTTTTACACTATTTAATTATTTAATATTAATTATTTACTAATTATTAATTACTTAACTAGTTTTAATTAATTTAAATTAATAAAAATAACAAACTAACTTAGAAAATTAAGAAAAATTTTACAAATCTAATTAACCATCACATGAATCCTAAAAAATTATAAAAAGTTTGTTTTATAAGTTTTTACACTATTTTACTAATTATTATATTAAATATTAATTAATTACTAATTAAACTATTTAAATTATAAAAAAATAGAAAATGAACAGTAAAAATTCTAGGAAAATTCCTAAATTATATTATAATATATAAAAGCTAGAAAAAATATAAAAACTAGGTCTTACTTAATAAAAACTAATTTTGCTATTTAATACTTAATTATTAATTAAACTAATATTAAATCTAATAAATACTAAATGATAATATAAAAATCTAGAAAAATTACTAAAAATACTTTAAGGTAAAAGGTAATTAATAAAAATATTAAAATGCCAATTACTTAACAAAAATCTAAAAATGAAAATTAAAAAGATAAATAATATTAAATAGAAGTTATCACTTGAAATTAAAATTGTTTTTCTGGATTTTTTTCTTTTACAAACCTATTTTACAACTAAAAATGGAAAACTTTTGTGAAAGTGAACTTGCCAATGCTTAATAATAAGCACTTTGAGTAGCTTAAGCCATGACAGTTGACTTTGGTCAACTGTGAAGGCTAAAAGCTTGGAAATAAGCTATAAGCTAAGACCAAGGTTGGTTTAAGGTAGAAACATGTTTGCTGAGTGGAAATAAGCCAAAAACAATTGAACAAAACCCCTGAATAAGCAAGTAGCAATCAAATAAGCACAATGAGCACTTGGCTCAATACAGAAAAAGGGACAGACTTTGCAATGTCTAAAAAGGGGGGGGGGGGGGGCAAAGGCACCTAAGGGTTCAAGGAAGATGGAACTAGCAAGAGTGCCAAGGGGGGAGTCCAAAGAACCTAAGGGGTGCCTGTGGGACCCACTGGGGTGGCTAGAAAGCACCACCAAAGTTGGTGGTGTGGGACTGCAGTGGTGGTGTGCAGGGGATGTTCTTCCCCTGCAGGTGTGTTTGAGGCTAGCTGGGACCCACAAGAAAATTCATAAAAATGAAATGAGAGTGGGAAATTGAAGGTGAGCTGGGATACAACAAGACCTGAAAATCACAAAGCCTGAAACACAATACAAAATTCAAGAAAATTCATGCTAGAAATGAAAAATCTAAGAGAGATTAAATTTGACTTTTTGTGAAAACATGATAAATTGACTTTCTTGGATTTTGAAAACTTCTAATTGACAGAAATTATTGTAATAAGTTATAATGAACCTAATTTAAGCTAAAACTTCCAATTACAAGATAAAATAAAGGTTTGTGGATCTCAATTCCCCACATAGTTAACTGTGAGGGGGAATTACTTTTGATTTTGACTTTTACCTTGTTGAGGAGTAAGGTGATGGATAACCTAAGCCTACATGAACATAAATAACTTAAAGAGACCAAATTTTACACTAATAATCAACAAGAACAACACAGAATAGCTAAATCCAAACACCCCTTAAGACAGTTTTCTAACAAATTTTAAAGCAAATGAGTTAATTAGGCTATGAAACTGATATACAACTTTATATTAGTTCAATTTAAACACAAATGAACAGATATAGACCATGATAAACAACTTATAACTAACAAGGTTAAATAAAGCAGAATGATATTAAGAAAATGAATTTGAGAAAACTAGGATGTAGAACCTTTGACCCAAGCTGAACAAGACTTCTTTTGAACCTAGCCTTTCTTTGGATAGACTACAATAACTCCAGTATCATGAATCAAACATTAATAATTCCCAGAATCATCATAATGAATTTACTTTGACTTTCTTTTACCATTTGCCAAAAACTATGATAAGCAGAATTAAACCATAAGACTAACTGTAAGTTACTAATTAAGCTTGAATGAACTTTAAACAACCAGTGGGTAACACTTTTAACAACTTTGAATGAACTTGAGATGTTTAAGTGAAAATGCATAAACTGAGTTAAGTAAATAGAAGTTTCATTAACTGATAGAAAATGGTTTCAAATACACTAGGAATGTTAAAAATACAACTCAGAAGCCTGAAGTTACACTAGAAATAGAAAAATGATTAAAACTACATTAAGATTTTACCACTAAACTACACTACTGCTACATACATGCTTCTCTCTCCTTTTCTTTCACTTATATGGTTCTTGGAGTATTCTTTTGACTTTCCCACTTCACTTGAACCCTTGGATTGGTCAATTCAATCTCCACCGTTCAAAATCAATTTTTGGCGCCAAATTGGTAATTGAGCAGGTTGGGGTAGCTTGTGAATGATTAAGGGCAATTAATGCACCTTGGGGGTATTAGGAAGTTGGGGGAACATGGTATGGTTAGTAGGAGAAGAGGTGAGGAGGGGGGTTGAGTGTATAGGGGATTATCAGAACAAGTGGAAGGAGAAGGGTGGTTGGTCAAAGGGTTTGACCTCGTTTGATATTTCAAAGGCGGGAGTGGGCTGGTGTAGGTTTGGGCCTGTGGGGGTGGTTTTGGGTAAAAGGTATTGGGTGGGCTTCTTTTTGGATTGGATAATAATACAAAGGGTGGTTTGGTTTATTTAGTAAAAACAACAAGGACCAAATGTGTAATTGGCTGAAAACTGAGGGGTCAGATTTTCCATCCTTCCAAACTTGATCCAAGGACTAATCCTGCCATGTTTCAATAATATGAGGACAAGAATTGTAATTTTCCATTTTTTTACCCTCAGGGACTAAAATTGCCAATTTGTGAAACTTGAGTGACTGAATTGCAATTTCTTTAAAACTTTCACCCAAAGACCATTTCTGCCAACTTTTGATTTTCCAAACACATGAATTGACTTTTTATCCAAAAATATTTCCCAAGGACCAATTCTGTCAATTTCTGAAACTCCAGGGACCAAATGTGTAAATTCTCAAAACTTTTCAGATTTTTCACCAAAAGACTAAATATGACAACTTATGATTTCAAAAGGACCTTTGGTGACTTTTCTTTCCAAATAAGTGCTCATGGACTATTTTTGCCAATTTTTTGAAAGTTGGGGGACTGAAACTGCCAGTTTTGCAAACTTTGTACGTTTTTCATCCGTTTTTACTCATTTTGCATCTAAAACATATAAAACACAATTTTGAAATATTTTCAGTATTTTGATGCATTTCTGAGTGTTTTTGTATGTTTTGCAGTTCAGATTTGACCAAAAATTGTTGGGATCAAAGTTTATGATCCCAACACGTAAATGGAACGACATTATCGGGATTACATTAGTTATCCCATTTAGCCAAAACACAAGGACTTAGTATGTAATATTGCAATAGTTAGTTGTGTTAGGCTATATAAGCCCTCCTAGACTTCACTAGGAGGGTGAGACTTTGTGTAATTTTCCCTTTCATCTTTCTTATTAATAAAACACCTAGTTTCCCTTCTCTCTCTACTTTCTCTTTCTAACCATGGATATCTTGTTCTTCCATATTACCCGACCTCCCGAATCACAATAATCAATCAAAACCATGATCCTACAAGTGGTATCAAGAGCTATGGTTATTAGTTTTGGTTGATTTTTTGTGGTAATCTTGTCAAAAAATGTCACCTTTTAAAATGTTTTAACAAAGTTTTTACTGTTTTCTTATTCTTTTGGTTAGAACAGTTTAGTTTGGCCAAAAGTATATGAGAATTTCTGGTATATGTATTATTTATGCTGGTTCATACATGTCTATACATTTCTTAAGCTGTCCGTACACTTTTTGTAGCAGATCGTACAAGTTTTCGAGGCGTGTTCAGATTTGTGCTAATATTTTATCTATTACACATCTGTATCTGTTTAAAGTTTCTTTCAAATCCCTGATGATATTAATGGTCAAAGTGGTCTGGTTTCATTACGCAAAATTTTTTGGCCGGAATCTGATCGGAAAAGGACGCCGAAAAACTGTCTACGCAAAAAGTTATGCAAAAAACCCTTGGTCTACGCAAAACTTCATTTCTCTACGCATAACTTGGACAAGTTATGCGTAAGGTTCAAACTTAGGCAAGAAACCCTTGTCTTACGCGTAAGATTTACGCAAAAGACATGGGCTACGCAAAAGATACATCTACGCGTAAGTTTTCTACGCGTAAGTTTTATGCGTAAACGGGTCAAAAGGAAAAATGTTATGCGTAAAGTTATCTAAAGGATAAGAAATCAAGATGAAGCAGAAATTGACCAGGACCACCAACAATATACCACGACTCTCGTTGACTTCAGATTTACAACATCAGTCAATGACAATGAGGATAGAACCAAAAGGAAAAATGCAAACGGGACTGATTATTACTTGAAGATAATCTCAGCCATAACATGATCCAACAATCACATCCACGACTATAATCCCATCTCACTGTCACTACAATATCAAACCCAACTAAATGGAAACAAAAAACATGATGATCTCAGTCCTTCTTTTTTTTCTCACGTACTCACAGATTCAAGTACAAGAAAACACATCATAGATCTTCAAGCCCAAATGAAAATAATTAAAAACAAAGATATATGAGTAGGCAAAACTCTCTGTTGATATCCGAAATTAAAGATAGACACATAACAATTATGTTATTATCTATATTTGTTTCGTTATAAGACACAACAACTCATAACATCTATCCCTACCTTAGATCTCTTATACGAGATCTTGAAGCCACATCTTGTGCTCGAAGAACTTAATCAAACTTTGGAAGATGTCTGGTGTTCGTGTGGGGTGCTTGGTGGCTACGGTTGTTGTTTAGCTTATGACTCGAAGATTAATGGGGAGACAAGGTTGGTTGTAGCAGATTTGTGAGTTATAAAATGAGCTTTGATTGAGATGAGGAGAGTGTATTTGATGTGGTAGGCGGATGTTATAAGAAGTGAGAATAGGTTTAGGGTAAAATGTGATTTGTATATGGTTATAACTGGTGTGTATGGATCGGGTTGTGAACTTCATTTGATGGGCCGTGTGAATGACTAGGACCAGGCCTGCTATAGATTAACTTTCTTTTAGATTAATTGGTTTGGGCTGGTGGATTTGTGTATGAGCTGTAATGTGATATTACAAGACTTGGATTGAATGGTTTACATTATTTTGGATCCAAATATGATAGACACATGGGCTGAAAATTTATTATCTAATGTATTTTAATACATTGTCTTAAGTCTTGATATAATGCTTGGCAGAAAACGTGGTATTTTGGTTATTACAAATCTTCACGGAGATACATTTTTTTTTACAAGATCGGGAACCATTACCAGATTCACTTAAAATCGTCAAAAGGCTAGTGTTTGGGCATTTAACCGTAAGATGTGACTACGGGGTTAAACCTTTATTATTTATTTGAGGTTGAAGTGGAATCTCACGGGTGCGTGTGCTTAGTATCTGAAGATATCGGGGTTGGTTGGATGCATGATTCTTCGAGATCCTTGTTCGAGCTTTTATCCGTATAAATGACCAAGACTTGAGTTGTCTAGTTATACCTGATGTAAGGAGTTACGTTGTTGTGCTCACAGTGTATAGCTATCACTTTAAAGGAGTTACGTTGTAGTGCTCAAGTGTCACCAAAAGATGTGGATGATTCAAGAGACGTTCATATACATTTAAGGAAGGTTGGATGGGTATATGATTTCCTACCATTATTGAAATTCTCAGTATTGGTTCTTAGTCAGACAATAATGCAAGTTTAAGTCACAAGTTCGGGTTATTTTACTTCAGTCTCAAGTTTGTCATATTGAGTTTTCTCCATCAGTAGTCACTACAAAAAGCTGTCAGAATGATAATGGGGTCGGTAATGAGTTAGTTGAGAGGAGTATAAAAGAGTAGAGTTGTTTATCAGCAGTTGATTCTCACGGGCTATTTATGATACTTCACACATAATCGGTTGATTAGACATATGGGGTTACGCTGCCTCCATTTCCATCGTAAACATAGTGTGTATGCTTCTGATTCCGCGAAGACATCGTGGGGGAAGAGAGAGTGGGTGTTCTTTTGCTTAGTCACACCCCCAAAATCGGGTCCAGCGGAAGCTTACATGTAGCTGGGGTGTAACTTAATTGGTATTACAACACAAGTTCAAAAATGGTTTTCACTTCAATCGTTTAGAATAAAATAGTTTAATCAAAAATGTTTAATTTACATTGTTAAAAGTAGTGCGGAAGTAGGCCCTTTAAATAGTTAAAAACGGTCCCCAAATGAATAATCAGAGTCTTCTATGACCATGCCATGCCCTGCCAAAACCTCCTGTAGCGTGCCATTGTTTATAACCTGAAAATACATGCTAAAGTGTCAACACAAGGTTGGTGAGTTCATAGAGTTTTGTGAAAAAGAATGTAACGCATTGAAATGAAGATTTCCCAGCAAAGGCATCGTAAATCCACTCAGTTGCAAGTCCCGCCATAAGAGACTTGTAACCTGTGTGTTTACAACCCACTGCCAAATGTAATAAGTTTGATGCAAAAGCATTGTAATTCAGTAGTAAGGCTGATGCAAAGGCATCGTAATTCAATAGTAATAGTAGTGGAAAAGTATCGTAATTCCATAAGTAATTTTCGTATGTACATTAGCCACAAGTATAAAGTGAACTGACATAAATGTCAAAAATGCTACATTGTCTCTTAAGCTCATGACCTCGAAGCTAGACTTTGTAATGCCCCAACAAAGTGTCTACCAGGCACTCACTTGATAAGACATGAAATGCATTCGTCCCGTTGGAGCAACCCAAACACGAATGGAGGCGTCACCCTCAATAGATCTATTCACTCACTCTCGCTTAGTACTAAAATTAACGGTCCATGATATTGAAAGGGGACTTGTTATGAAGTGGTAGTAAGGCAACTTAAGCAATGTATGGAATTTGTAATACTTGGGCATGTACAAAAATAGTTGTTGCAATGTATTCTCCCCCATGGGATTTGAAATCGTATAAAAGTATAACACGAGTATTTAAGCATGTATCTCCCCCAAAGAGTTTGTAAAGTAATTAAACCAGTAAAAGTGGGGCTATGACTCACCTGAAGCTGATGTTACCATGAACATGTAATGAGCTGAAAAACAAGGCGCGCACACTAGCCGCAACCTAATATGAATGATGTACGATCTACTTTAGATCATGAAATGATGTTATGAATGTCCATGCACATGTTCCTATACCACTCTTAACTTGAAAATACTTGTTATTGTCAAAGTAATATGTTTTTCCATAACTTGGGAAAAATAAGTCTAACTAGACTTATAAAACTAGTCGTAATATATATATATATATCGTATATATAATTGGTAGTGTTGAATTCCTTGCTTTGAAAACCTTGAAATAACGTTTAATAGTCGTATAAATAAGCTTGTAATCATAAGTACTTCGATGGTTAAGAATTTGGCACTTTGGTAGTATTTATAGAAAATCTAGGATTTAGTACGTAGAAGTATTATTACTTCTATTAGTGACAAAATGGTCTCGTAAAACTAGTCGTGAAATAGTGAATATTAAGAGTTAGGAAAGAAGCTCAGTAGTTTTGAGAAGATTTTCACCATATCTAAAAAGTCACAGAAGTGAAGTTTGTCCATACAGGTTTCGATCATAAAGATAATTAGCCGTCAAGTGAGGTATTTGGGCTGTTTTGGCAGATTCTGGGCAGTTTTTGGGAAAGTTTGGAAGTCCATAAGTTGTTCGTTATAAATCCTTTTGACAAACGGCTGAATATTTTGAAAACTAGGCTGGATGAACTAACTTTTTGTCAATGATGTAAATTTTCCAGAAATGAGTTTATCAATGAGTAACTTGGCTCTCAACATGATGTCTTACAAAAACTGTTTTTCTATACTTAGTAATATTTTGCTAAAAAGCTGATGGAAATAAATAGAGTTTCGCCGATTTTGAAACGTGTATATCTTGGTCGTTATAAGCTTGTTTTCTACGTTCTTTATATCCCCGAAATCGTGGGACAACATACTAATATATTTTTGATAAGTCGGGATGGCTAGATCAAGTTTTACACCTCAGATTGCCCATTGAAAATCGTGGGACAGCATGTACAATTTTCAGAAAATAGTTTTCGTCGTTAAACTTGCAAAAATCATATCTCCTTCGTTATAAACTCGTTTTAATCCGTTCTTTCGCCTACGGATTCGTTTTTGAAAGTATTTTCTAAAAATTTTGCCAAAGTTTACTTTGTATTTACTGATTTTCCAGATTTTACCAAAATGGGACAGAATGTATATTTACTTGTTACAAATCCATTTCCAAGGTTTAAAACTAGTTTTTACTTCAACCAAATCTCTTGCAAACTTCACAAAACTATACTAATCCTACCATACACCTTCTTAGGGTGCCATGGGTTCCTAATGACTAGTAATCAAGTTAATTTAACAAGGGAACACCTAAATCACAATCTAGGGTTTGTATGTTCAAAAAGTTAACAAAAATAAAGTGGTATAACTAGTTTGTGCATGAAATTAAGCATGAATACCATAAGATACATATGTTAATTAGATGAAAACATGAAAATAAATTTGAATACTCACTTTGAAATAATAGGTGATTAGATGATGAGAAACCTTGGATTACTTGTGTTTTTGAGGTATGATTCTTGATTAGGACAACAAAATGAACAACTTTGATGCTTTGTACTTTAAAAAATGATGGATGGATCATGGATCTTGGAAAAAGTCGTGGTTATGGTGATGAGAAAGATGAAGATGAGCTTTTTGATCTTGAAAAATAAACTAGTGATTGTTTTAGTTGTTTTTCTTGCAAATATCTAATCTTGATGGCAAAATGGTAATTAAATGGTCAACTTGAAGTAACATGGGATGGGGGGGGGGGGGGGGGGGGGGGCTGCACATGGTTGATGAGTATGTAGTAAGCTTGGTATTATCTGGTTTACGGAGTCAGTTTTGGTTCCGTTAATCGTAAACCGTAAAGTTTTAAATCGCGAAACGTAAATTCGGGTATCGTAAAAATATGAAACTTGAAAGAATGACTAAACTTGTCAAAATAATCCATAAATAAATATAAAATGAATGGTAAGTTCCATCGGGTTGCTTAAACGCTGTTAAAACTGGAAACGCGGGTTAAAAACGCGTAATTCGCGTAAAACGCTGAACTGAAAAACGTAAAATTCCAAAACTTTTAGAATTGTCGTAAAATGAAAGAAAATCATATTTTTGTTGTTTATATTGTTTTATGGACATATCGGGGTGCCGGAAGGACGTTTAAACCTGAATGTAAATCTCGGACACGGCTTCGTGATTTTTGCAAAAATGATCCGACGAGCACCAAACTCTCGGATTACCGTTAAAATAGTTTAACTTATGAGAATATGAAATAAAAATTTCGGACATGAATAGTGTTTTGTGAATAGTAAAAGTGAATAGTAACTTTCCGAGATAAAAATTGGAAATTTCGACGTTTGAAACAGGACATGAAATTACGAGTTGTGACATTCTTCCCCTCTAAAAGGAACTTCGTCCCGAAGTTCAGTTAATGTTGGTCTCTGAAGTGGTATTGGTAAAAAGATGATGATATGTGAGAATTCCAGCGAACTCTAACGATAGGAATTCGACTCTACTTCAACTGTTCGACCTAACTGTCCATGATTTCTACTTGTTCTCCTGCAAGGTTTATGTTTGACTTTGGGTTGGATTCCTTTCCAAATGGAATTATGAGTGACAATTCTGAAAAGTTGATAATACGTGGTTGTGTAATCCTGTTGCTGTTGTTCTCTAACAAGGCTCAAGTCTGACGGCCACTAGGCCTACTCTGTTTGAAATATTACATGGTCCAGTGTATATCTCGGGTTTAACTTTCCAAGTTTTCTAAATGATATCATGCCTTTCCTAGGCAGAACTTTCAACATAACTCTGCTTACCAACTTGAAGTTTTAATGGTTTACAACTTATTGAACTTGTAACTGATTCTTGACTTGTAGGAAATTTCTGGTTATTTCATGAATGCCTACTAGACTAGTATGTTGGGCTTTTCCAAATTTCGTTCCATCAATGGATATTGGCACCTCGACCATAGAGTGCCTCAAATGGTGTAGTCTCTACACTCGCGCGATAACTATAGTTGCAACTGAATTCGATTTATGGTAATTGGTTAGTCCAACCATTTCTTGAGTCAATCACTCATGCTCTGAGCATATCTCCCTATGTTTGAATCGTTCTCTAATTCTGACCATTGGTCTGCAGATGATAGGTGGTGTGGTTCCAAAGAAATCTTAATGTAATCGCTAGGTGTTTGAGGTGAATTAAATTCCTCTATTAGAAATAATTGAAATGGATATCATGAATCTTGTAGAAAACTTACAAGGTTAAGTCTGTCAAAGGGGTGTTGTTGAAAATAATAGATTAGGATAAGGTGGTGATCCTCCGCAGGATGTCATGAATCGAGTCTTTCTCCACCTACGATGCTTAGTCTCCATTACTAAGATTTTCCTCAAGCTCTATGTCGTCAAATCACAAAATCCTAAATGTATAAGTAATGTAATATAGTGATTGATTTTTCAAAGTTTGTTTTGAGATTGTGTTTTGTTCATAAACCTTCCCCGAATAAATGAATCTACAAGTTTAAGCAAACGGCTTTCCAAGTAACATTTTTCTTGATGTTTCAAAATTTAATAGTTATGCAAGATAGGACAGTTTTCAATATAAGGTGGATAATATGGTTTACCAAAGATCGATGTTTAAGATTTCTTAACAATTCAATAGTTTTGTAAAGGATTAACCAAAAGGAATTTGCTTATCAAAATAAGTGCCTTAGAAAAGTATTGCTTACAAGATATATGTTTTGTATAAATGTAGTTTGGAGAAAAATCCATTTAAAAGTGAAAGTATTAAGAGGATAAAATAGTCAGGTATGTATGTCTTGCACAAAGGCATAGGTGTCTAACATGTTTGGATAAAGTCTATTGGTGAGTCCATGTTCAATTGAATGTTCTACAGTCTTGGTTAGGAGATTGGATTGATCTCTATGGTGTTGTTTTGTGAGCACTCGTATCTAAACGAATCTTGTAATTCAGTCAAGCCAATACTTTCTAGATGATGGAATTTTGGCGATCAGGCCAATGATAGTGGTTCGAATGGTTTTGTGATATCCCGATATTTCTGTTGGGTTTTGAATGATCTTAGTGTACCGAGGGATTCTCCTCCTAGATGGTATGGAAAGTCTTTCCTATGGAAGTCATTGATAATATCCACTTATCAATATTAGGAGTAGTGAGTACTGAGTGACATAGGAATCTATAGATTGTTAGCTAATTCCTTATATATATGGGGATGGGGAAATGATAGTGATGGTAAGAAGGGAAGAGACTGTGACAACTGCGACAAAATTGATATTGTGATAAAAGAAAATATTGTGATGTAAGTGTATTGTGCATAGACGTAAATGTTCATGAAATGAAATGATCAATTGACGTGCTTCCAAGCGGCGGTTCACAAAGTGATGAAAAGTATGAATGTTCTGACAACGAGGGTATACACACACACACATGAATGAAACATTTGGAAAATGAGTTGAGAATTTATTCCAGACAGAATTTTATTATAACCATTCTCAGTGTTGCAAAATTCATCTCTGAGTCAGACATAGGTGGTCAGCCTATATCTCACTATCCCGGGTTGAATATAGATGACCAGTCTATATTCCACCGAGGTTCCATGAATTTTGAAATACTCAGCTCAGTCATACTAATACTATGTCCTTCACGAATACAACAACGTTCTGAAAGACTAAGGCAAGTGACCAAAACTCGAGGTCAAATGATGAAACTATGCAAGGAAAAACATAATGCGGTGACATATATGATAGGTGAACATGCTTATATGAAAGACAATTATAGTAAACAACTATAATAAATGAATATAATATATCAGATAATGAGACATAAATCTCATCACCTATGTCAGCAACTAACCACAAATGAGGCTTCAGCTTGGCAGGCAGGCACGTGACGGTCATAGGGTTAAGTTTTCTTGAAAGTAGCTATAGTCTAGGTTTTAAAAACACTTAGTTCGCTATAGCCAAAGCTCTGATGCCAATCTGTCACACCCCCAAAATCGGGTCCAGCGGAAGCTTACATGTAGCTGGGGTGTAACTTAATTGGTATTACAACACAAGTTCAAAAATGGTTTTCACTTCAATCGTTTAGAATAAAATAGTTTAATCAAAAATGTTTAATTTACATTGTTAAAAGTAGTGCGGAAGTAGGCCCTTTAAATAGTTAAAAACGGTCCCCAAATGAATAATCAGAGTCTTCTATGACCATGCCATGCCCTGCCAAAACCTCCTGTAGCGTGCCATTGTTTATAACCTGAAAATACATGCTAAAGTGTCAACACAAGGTTGGTGAGTTCATAGAGTTTTGTGAAAAAGAATGTAACGCATTGAAATGAAGATTTCCCAGCAAAGGCATCGTAAATCCACTCAGTTGCAAGTCCCGCCATAAGAGACTTGTAACCTGTGTGTTTACAACCCACTGCCAAATGTAATAAGTTTGATGCAAAAGCATTGTAATTCAGTAGTAAGGCTGATGCAAAGGCATCGTAATTCAGTAGTAATAGTAGTGGAAAAGTATCGTAATTCCATAAGTAATTTTCGTATGTACATTAGCCACAAGTATAAAGTGAACCGACATAAATGTCAAAAATGCTACATTGTCTCTTAAGCTCATGACCTCGAAGCTAGACTTTGTAATGCCCCAACAAAGTGTCTACCAGGCACTCACTTGATAAGACATGAAATGCATTCGTCCCGTTGGAGCAACCCAAACACGAATGGAGGCGTCACCCTCAATAGATCTATTCACTCACTCTCGCTTAGTACTAAAATTAACGGTCCATGATATTGAAAGGGGACTTGTTATGAAGTGGTAGTAAGGCAACTTAAGCAATGTATGGAATTTGTAATACTTGGGCATGTACAAAAATAGTTGTTGCAATGTATTCTCCCCCATGGGATTTGAAATCGTATAAAAGTATAACACGAGTATTTAAGCATGTATCTCCCCCAAAGAGTTTGTAAAGTAATTAAACCAGTAAAAGTGGGGCTATGACTCACCTGAAGCTGATGTTACCATGAACATGTAATGAGCTGAAAAACAAGGCGCGCACACTAGCCGCAACCTAATATGAATGATGTACGATCTACTTTAGATCATGAAATGATGTTATGAATGTCCATGCACATGTTCCTATACCACTCTTAACTTGAAAATACTTGTTATTGTCAAAGTAATATGTTTTTCCATAACTTGGGAAAAATAAGTCTAACTAGACTTATAAAACTAGTCGTAATATATATATATATCGTATATATAATTGGTAGTGTTGAATTCCTTGCTTTGAAAACCTTGAAATAACGTTTAATAGTCGTATAAATAAGCTTGTAATCATAAGTACTTCGATGGTTAAGAATTTGGCACTTTGGTAGTATTTATAGAAAATCTAGGATTTAGTACGTAGAAGTATTATTACTTCTATTAGTGACAAAATGGTCTCGTAAAACTAGTCGTGAAATAGTGAATATTAAGAGTTAGGAAAGAAGCTCAGTAGTTTTGAGAAGATTTTCACCATATCTAAAAAGTCACAGAAGTGAAGTTTGTCCATACAGGTTTCGATCATAAAGATAATTAGCCGTCAAGTGAGGTATTTGGGCTGTTTTGGCAGATTCTGGGCAGTTTTTGGGAAAGTTTGGAAGTCCATAAGTTGTTCGTTATAAATCCTTTTGACAAACGGCTGAATATTTTGAAAACTAGGCTGGATGAACTAACTTTTTGTCAATGATGTAAATTTTCCAGAAATGAGTTTATCAATGAGTAACTTGGCTCTCAACATGATGTCTTACAAAAACTGTTTTTCTATACTTAGTAATATTTTGCTAAAAAGCTGATGGAAATAAATAGAGTTTCGCCGATTTTGAAACGTGTATATCTTGGTCGTTATAAGCTTGTTTTCTACGTTCTTTATATCCCCGAAATCGTGGGACAACATACTAATATATTTTTGATAAGTCGGGATGGCTAGATCAAGTTTTACACCTCAGATTGCCCATTGAAAATCGTGGGACAGCATGTACAATTTTCAGAAAATAGTTTTCGTCGTTAAACTTGCAAAAATCATATCTCCTTCGTTATAAACTCGTTTTAATCCGTTCTTTCGCCTACGGATTCGTTTTTGAAAGTATTTTCTAAAAATTTTGCCAAAGTTTACTTTGTATTTACTGATTTTCCAGATTTTACCAAAATGGGACAGAATGTATATTTACTTGTTACAAATCCATTTCCAAGGTTTAAAACTAGTTTTTACTTCAACCAAATCTCTTGCAAACTTCACAAAACTATACTAATCCTACCATACACCTTCTTAGGGTGCCATGGGTTCCTAATGACTAGTAATCAAGTTAATTTAACAAGGGAACACCTAAATCACAATCTAGGGTTTGTATGTTCAAAAAGTTAACAAAAATAAAGTGGTATAACTAGTTTGTGCATGAAATTAAGCATGAATACCATAAGATACATATGTTAATTAGATGAAAACATGAAAATAAATTTGAATACTCACTTTGAAATAATAGGTGATTAGATGATGAGAAACCTTGGATTACTTGTGTTTTTGAGGTATGATTCTTGATTAGGACAACAAAATGAACAACTTTGATGCTTTGTACTTTGAAAAATGATGGATGGATCATGGATCTTGGAAAAAGTCGTGGTTATGGTGATGAGAAAGATGAAGATGAGCTTTTTGATCTTGAAAAATAAACTAGTGATTGTTTTAGTTGTTTTTCTTGCAAATATCTAATCTTGATGGCAAAATGGTAATTAAATGGTCAACTTGAAGTAACATGGGATGGGGGGGGGGGGGGGGGGGGGGGGCTGCACATGGTTGATGAGTATGTAGTAAGCTTGGTATTATCTGGTTTACGGAGTCAGTTTTGGTTCCGTTAATCGTAAACCGTAAAGTTTTAAATCGCGAAACGTAAATTCGGGTATCGTAAAAATATGAAACTTGAAAGAATGACTAAACTTGTCAAAATAATCCATAAATAAATATAAAATGAATGGTAAGTTCCATCGGGTTGCTTAAACGCTGTTAAAACTGGAAACGCGGGTTAAAAACGCGTAATTCGCGTAAAACGCTGAACTGAAAAACGTAAAATTCCAAAACTTTTAGAATTGTCGTAAAATGAAAGAAAATCATATTTTTGTTGTTTATATTGTTTTATGGACATATCGGGGTGCCGGAAGGACGTTTAAACCTGAATGTAAATCTCGGACACGGCTTCGTGATTTTTGCAAAAATGATCCGACGAGCGCCAAACTCTCGGATTACCGTTAAAATAGTTTAACTTATGAGAATATGAAATAAAAATTTCGGACATGAATAGTGTTTTGTGAATAGTAAAAGTGAATAGTACTTTCCGAGATAAAAATTGGAAATTTCGACGTTTGAAACAGGACATGAAATTACGAGTTGTGACATGCTTCTTTGACTTTTCTTGACTTCTTTACGAAAACACTCATTTTCCACGAGGTTCTGCAATTAGGGGGAAGAAATGTGCACATCAGGGACGCATAATAGACTCACGTGATCGAGCTTACAATTTTATTACTACCGGAGAGACGTCCGCAGAGATGATCAGTGGTTCAGTTTTGTGATTTTGGTGTAATCATTTCAACTCTCGCGGGGTGTGAAGTGTGAAGTAGCCTACTTAAGTGAGAAGATCTTGCTGATTTCTTGCATGTTACCCCCGAACGGAGCTTCCGCATTGAGCATAACCGTGATTAAGTAACTAGTCAGATTTGCTTGGTGTGGTTTGTGATGTCATCTACAAATTCCGCTGCATACTCAAAACTTCAAAAGTTAGAAGACATGTTGACTGCATCAAAGTTTCGAATCTGCTGAAGACGGTTGTCAGTTTGGGGGGAAGCTGATTCAGAAACTTCGCCAAAAAGAAGTGTACGAAGAAGCTGCTAAAGACATGCAGCATGAATTGGGGGGAAGTTAATCCATTTCATGCATATTACATCATTTGCCTACAAGTGAAGAAAAAGTTCTCAAGCCGAGGTACAAGATGAAGACAAAGAGCGTCAACTGTCACCATCCTCAGCAATTTGAAGAGCTTATGAAGACATTTCTTTATTCTTATTTGTCCTTGTAGGAAATGTTGTAAGTAATCCCTTATGTCGCCCCATTGGGGGAATATTGTTGGGATCAAAGTTTATGATCCCAACACGTAAATGGAACGACATTATCGGGATTACATTAGTTATCCCATTTAGCCAAAACACAAGGACTTAGTATGTAATATTGCAATAGTTAGTTGTGTTAGGCTATATAAGCCCTCCTAGACTTCACTAGGAGGGTGAGACTTTGTGTAATTTTCCCTTTCATCTTTCTTATTAATAAAACACCTAGTTTCCCTTCTCTCTATACTTTCTCTCTCTAACCATGGATATCTTGTTCTTCCATATTACCCGACCTCCCGAATCACAATAATCAATCAAAACCATGATCCTACAAAAATGATGAGTGTTTGAGCACTCATCACTTGTACATATTGTTTTAGGACGATTGGGAGTCATGGGTAAAGTACTAGTGTTATGGAGTAATGGGGAAGAACATTATTTATTACCCCCATATGTACGTTAATCTTAAAAAGTACTCCAAGTATTTTGATTATCTTAATTCGAGTTATTAAATAGTTGATTGTAAAGTATGTAAAAGTTCAAGTGTAAGGGGAATGCAAATCCCCTATGATGTATTATTTTGGATGGTACGGTAAGAGTGTATGAAAAAAAAATCAAGAAAAAGAAAAAAAAAAGAAAAAAGAAAAAGAAAAAGAGAAAAAACATACGGACTACCACCCCGTTTCATTTTATGTTTATTTTATGTTTTGTTAGTTTTTTATTAGCTTAAGTCAAGTCGAGTCTTGGCTTAGCAACGCCACATTGTACATGTATTGCCTTTATCCGACAAAACTGTGTTCATCATATCCCTACACCTCACGTTATAACCCTTTTAAAAGACATCTTTGATAGTTTATCCTAGGTGCTTACGCCAAATGGTGGAGGTTTGATCTTTTCCCAAGCCTATGGTAATCTATTTGCTATGACAGGTAGTGAGAGATGTTTTCCATTTCCATATTGTGATATATACTTTATTACACCCGAGAGATGTGAGTATATAAACACTATTTGTGAGGTGCTAGTGTATAATTTCAGTGCTTGTTTTGGTTGAAGTGTTATGATTATTTGTTGCAATTACTTTTATATTAGTATTAAATGACCCCTAACTTGTATTTTGATTAGAATAAAAGCGCATTTGCTTGAGGATAAGCAAATCTTAAGTGTAAGGGTATTTGATGAGACGAAAAGTGTACCGCTTTTGGGGGGGTCATTTAAGGCCAAAGTCGAGATTATTTGATCAAATATTGCGCTAAATCGTTCCTTTTGTCATTTTAGGTACTTTTGAGAGGAAATTTACAACAGGAAGCATTTTGGACGTTTTTGGAGCGAAAAAGTGAAGAAAACGACAAAGTCTCAAAATCATGCTGAAAATTGTACCTGACGGCGTCACAGGTTGTTAGTGACGGCGTCAAGACTTGACAAAGAGGTGGATAAATCAAATTACACGTGACGCGCCAGAGAGTTTTCCAAAGGAGTCGTGACGGCTTCACCCTTTAGGGTCACCAAGGCCGTCACGTATTGTCACAAAGAGAGACGGCCCATAGTATACAAAGAGTGACGACGTCAGAAGTGGTTCTAGGCAATACGAGTATTATTTTGGCGGCGAGTTGACGGCGTCAGACCTTACTCTTGACGCCGTCAGAATGTAAAATCTATATATTGTTTTCTAGTTTTCATTCATTGTGTGCAACTTTGAAGGGAGAAAACCCTAGACGAATTTTACTGCTATTTTGAGGGTTTCAAACCCTTGTTTCAAGCATGCTTAATTGAAGATAAGTCTTTCAACAAATCATTCAATATGTCTATGTGTTGTTTGATTATATCTTATGCTTGTCTTCTCTTTAACATGCTAGGCTAGGTTTTCTTTGTGTTTGCTTAGATGTAATGAAACATAGATATTGATTATTGGTTGGTTGTTTGTTTATAATTGTTGTGGAAATGAATTCAATGTTAAGCTTAAGAAAACTGACAGACTTCCAATTGGTAACTTGCTTGAACGTCTTAAGAAACATGATCGGAGGTGTACTACGATATATTGGTTATATTTAATGCATAGATAACTACTAATGAGACCATGTTAGGAGCTAGTAGTCGGATTGACATAGGAAGAGGTAGAAGCTTATAGAGTTAGGGAAGATCGTACACGGCCCTACGAATGGTATTGAGGAATATAACCCGTCATCCATGCAATTGTAACAAACTAATCAACCGGTAAAAGATAGCTATGGAGTAGTGAAATCTAAGTAAACACATTTTCTCTCATTATTGTTTTCGCCACAATTAGTTTAAGTTTAGTTTATTTTATTTTGATTGCATCTTTAGTTATTTGGGTTAGTTGATTAGTAACTAATTCCGCCCACTCCTTCAAAACCCAAGATTTTTACTTGCTTTTCATAAAATATAAGAATACAAAAAGAATCATCCCTCATCTCTAGACCTAGTATAAGTGATTTTTAACCCTAGTGAACACTATTCTTTGAGTTGAACGATCAATCCCCCGGTACTTGTCACTATACTATACTACAACGGTCAGGTACACTGCCTAGAGGGGATTGCAAGCTTCTCAAGATCCCTTGAGAGGTAAAACCTTTTGCGAGGGCGCAATTCCACGCATCAATCATCTTCGATGATGGGTCTCTGCTTCCTCGACCTTGATCTCCCATTTCTGTAACTCTGGTCTCCTCTTTCTCAAAAGTCATCTCTCCATCGGGAAGACGCCAATGGCTGTGGTGCCTTCCGGAGTCATGGGAACAGAAACTATGGTAATAGCTTTCTTCTCTTCCTCTGTCATTATGGTGAGATTGTCGTCGGGGATCTTGTGAGTGCACAGAGACACTCTTTTCTCTGCTTCCAAGTCTATGGAACACACCCTTTTCTAACCTTTTGAACACAATCCTTTTGTCTGGACCCCTTCCCCTTGGAGACCTTAATCTACTGCTCCGCAGCTTAGGGCTTACGGTCGTGCTCCGGGGACGCTTAGCTTCGATTTCCTTTCTGAGATCCTTTCTCCGGTTAGGTGTTCCGGACTCGGATTGTTGTGACATCTCTTCGAAGGAAAGGTGAGCTTTTACTTCTTTGAGCTTTCGTTGCTTCTTTTCTTGATGATAATTCTCAGCAATGATTGGCAGTATCCGGTGGTAATTCTTGTCACAGTAATCTTGGAGATCTGTGTCAGGCGTAGGTCCACCGTCGTCTCCCAATACTGTCTCCTTACCCTTTATTCCCCTATTTCGCACGGCAGACGTGAGTACGGATCAATTAGGGTTTGTGTTACGGCTCATGGTGAGTACTTTTGAGAACGCAGTTGTGCACTGGGTCTCACGGATGGCGCCAATTTGTTAGTGCAAAAAGTGTGGTGAGTAGAGATTAGGTTTGATTATGTGATGGGCTTCGCACTAATCCAAGTAATAGGTTGATTCCTTACACTAATCCAAGTAACAGGTTGATTCCTTGCACAAATGAAAGTAAACCGTTAGCCTTACCGTGGGGACGGACCCCATGATTAAGCTCCAGAGTGAGAGTAAGTATTCATGTTTTCAGAGGAATATGTGTGTATTGGGATATGTGAGAATAACATACCTCGCAAATGTGTTTTGAGGTTGTCTTTTATAGGTGAGCAAAATATTAGGGTTTTCTAATATTTCTCATATCTTTGCGGTGGCTAGAGTGGGACCCTTGTCGGGCAAGGATCCGCAGCTTAATCATGACTGCGGACGTAGATCATCTTCCGGATCGTGAGTTGATTCATAAGCTCACTTCGTAAGTGCCGCTTGGATGACCTGCGTGCGTCCTTAGAAATCCGGACCGCATCTTGCTTGTAGTCTGGGCTTTAGCAATATCCTGTATGTTTGTTTGTTGGGCCGGGACCCAGTTGTGTGTCCAGGCGTAAACCTGCTATCCGTATTAGAATAATTATGATACTCCAAACAAACAAATATTAACCAGACAAATTCAAACAGCATTGTTCTTTTCAAAAAGAGTAAACTACACCGTTCGTCCTTGTGGTTTACGTTGACCGACAAGTTTCGTCCTTTGACAAAAAAATGCACCATCCGTCGTTAAATGCGAAACGTTATGTATCATTAGTCTTTCACTTTAATGACCGTTAAATTTATCCGTTAAATACTCCTTTTGCCATGCGCATGAGCATGAGGGTAAAAACGTCTTTATTTATTTATTTTTCTTTCCAAACTAATCAAATAAATAAAATTAATCATTACACTCTCTCCTCCCTTTTCTGCTTCTCTTTCTAACATTATCTATTTCATTAACAATTTTTCTCTCTAACAAAACAACAAAATTACTTTCATCACTATTATCTTCATCTTCAATCATAGCCCATCTTCTTCATCTTCATTTTTATCAAACTCTTAAAAGGTAATGCATTTATTGTATGAGTTTATAATTATGTTCAGAGACACTAATTCAGTTTTTATTTTTTTGTGATGCGTTTGGTGGTGGTAGTGAGTGAAGATAAAGAATAAGAAGAAATGGATTTCGATTGGTGGTTGGCGGTGATAGGTGAAAATGAAAATGAAAATGAAATAGGAAGAAAGATAGTATATGGATCGGTGGTGGGGTTATGGTTGAAGATATAGATGTATAAATAAAGAAGACGAAGTTAAAAAGAAGGGGCACAAGGACCAAAATACCCTCATGAGTATCACGTGTTGTCACATAACAACAGTTAGTGTGGCCTGTTAAAATGAAGGACTAACGATACATAACGTTTCACAGTTAATGACGGATGGTGCATTTTTTTTAGTCAAATAACGAAACTTGTCGGTCAACACAAACCACAAGAACGAACGGTGTAGTTTACTCTTTCAAAAACGAATTGCAAATAACTTTTTTTTTTGAACGGTGACTTTCATTTTTTGGATAAGAGTCGCACCTACCCCATGGTAGGCCCTCATCCACCACATACCCAGACTATGTTGTCTTAACCGGGTCCACGCTGGCGCAGTGGGGATTATTAACGGCGTCCGCCCAGAAACCGTACCGCCTCCACACGATTATAATTCGCTGAAGAAACGGCCGGATGAAAACCGGGGCCGGCTCAGATTCGAACCTGCGCATCTAATGGCTTACAGGGTCTCCTCTTCATTGCCTAGTATCAACAAACCCTGTGGTCAAAGAGGATTTCCCGGATAGTCACCCATCCGGTACTACTCTCTCTGTGGCTCACTTAACAAGTTAAGCACTCACCACTAGACCACATGATAGTTGATAATTGCAAATAACTAATATCAAGTTTGTTGCACCGGCCCAATAAAAATTGATTAAAATCCAATCTCCAATCAAAGAATGACAGCAACTACCAACTAGGATGTACGAATATCTCAAAAACGAAACAAATGCCAAAAGGTAATTTTTAAAGGGGTAGGATAACCACACCCTCCCTAGGGAGGGTGTGTTGACTTTGACCAGCTGCCGTCGCCTGTACTATCTGCATTAAAACTTGTACATTTTGACTAAAGTAAGTGGACCCTCCTCGGTAGGGAGGGTTAGTATAACACAACCCTTTTTAAATCCAAAACTAACCTGGTAGGCCAAACCATACTAAACAGAACACCAAATAAACAAAGAACCATATAGCTACTTCCGTATCACATTATTTTTAAAGTTTTTTTTTCAACTTTTACTTTAAATATATTTGCTTGTGTTATATAATACTTAATAAAAATCATACAAATGAAAATACATTTAAAAACTTAATCAATTCATATATTTTGCACAAAATATTAGGGTGCGTTTGGTATGAGGGTTTAGGCTAGGGGTAATGGACTCAAAGCAAAAAACGTTGTTTGTTTTACATCCATAGGTTTTGAAATTGGGACTCAGACCCCTAGGTGAGGGGTTCTAGAAAACCCACCAAGGTACTCCGGATTTAATAATAATCATGGCAAAAGTTTTTCCCGCCTTTTCAATTCTTCCCACTTTTAACTCCCGCTTTCTTTGTTTCTCCAATAAATTTGTCATCCTTGTCATTTGTAGTCCAAGTTCTATGTTTACTGGTAAATATTTTTTCTCTTATTGAGCAACATAAAATTCATAATTTGGGGGTGTTGTATTATTTAGGAAAAGACTAATGATTTCATGGAATTTGCAGGATCAAAGTTAATGAAATATGTCATCCATCCAAGAATCGTATCTCAAATCAAAAATGGTTCGTAATTTATCTTCTCTAATCTAGTTAAATACTTCAGATTTTACACTATTTATCTTGCTTATGAAACATTGCAATTTTCTTATATGAGTATTGAGTAACTAATTGCTTACATATGAGATGGTGGTTGAGAACTTGGAAACTTCCATTTCAAAGATCACTACACTTATTAAGTTTGATGTACGCATACCACATGTTTGATGAAATACCACAATAGTGAAAATGACTTACTTGTATGTTTTTTACAATACTAGCTATGGTATGTAATGCACATGTCTAACATTTGATATACGAACACTACATGTTCGATGAAATACCATAAAAGTAGTTCTGTAGTTGTCATCAAGCACATATGCACATTTCTAACATTTTCATAATGTGTTTAGTAGTTCACTTGGATCTGTTGTGTTTTTTTATGATGTATTATGTTTTTGTTTTACAGAATCATAAAGAGGCAAGTGGACTATGGGATTTTTCATTTCCATATTTCAACCAACTTGAGTTGGTGTATGGGAGGGATAAAGCAACCGGTAGAGTTGTTGAAGGATTCAAAGATGCGATCCACAACATGGAGAATGAGCAAAATGGTGAAAGCGGAGGAGATGATGTTGGTGGATTTCACATCTCTTTGAGCGATGATGAAGAATTTGATGTGCAACATATGTCACAAACAACCTCAAACATTAATAATGGAATCAAAATGGCTAAAAAGCAAAAGGCAATGTCTAATGGAAACAAGGCTGCCAAAAAAAGGAAGACGTGAGACATGGAGTCACAACTAGAAGGAATTAATCACTCTTTTCAAATGTTTGTTCAAGGATTTAATGCTAATTTCGGAACTATGGCGAATGCTGTTGCTAATGCTATGACAGATGATAACAATCGCAAGAAAGCTAAATCTGAGCAATTGAAAGACGTACTTAAAGAGTTCGAGAAACTCGACATCCCAAGTGGCGACGTACTCCATGCTGCTGAGATGTTTGCTGCTAATAAAGACAAACTTGAATTGTTTCTGAATCTTTCCGAAAAGCTGCGAGTGTCCTATGTGCTTAAGCTTACAAGTCTTCCATCAGGTAACTAGATAATCTAACAAGTACTTTAATCTAACAAGTACTTTAATCAGGTAACTACATAATATGGTAAGTACTTGTAGTTGTAAGATATTTTGTTATGGATTATGGGAATTCCTGGTGATCAGGTAGATTCTCAATGTAGTTGTGGCAAAACTATTGTTTTTTGGGAAAATTTGCTCGACAATGATTAGCTTATATGTTGGAATCGTTGAATATGGGTACTTCTTTTGGTCTCGAGGAAGGTCCTTCGAGTGATTATATCATATTATGTACAAAAGTATGTATTCAAAGTCAAGCGTTAGTGTAATATTTTGGTTAGTAACAGTCAAGTGTTGATGTAATATATTGGTTACTTGGTTACTATATTAACGAAGTTCTCTTTGTCGATTGGGTATTGTTTTGTTATTGTAAATGTGAGTTGCTGAGTTAGATTTTGTTGGTGTCTTAAGTTTTGAGATCACTTTTGGCTTGTTCGTATTTTTGGTAAATTTTGCAATAGTTTGGTTCAGCTGTTATATATAGTTGAGACCAGGTCAAAATTTCAAGATGATGCTTACTTATTTTGTCCTCATGTGAGAAAACAAAAAGGCATCACGGGAATTAATTTGTGAACTTTTGACAACCAAACATGACTTTTCATCTGACAACACCAAATCCTAAACCACCCGTTTAGTAACCCAAATCCTAATCTAAACCCAATCACACACCAAACAGGCCCTAGAAAGAACAAAAATATTTAACGTTAAAGTTGAAAAAAAAAACTTAAAAACTAATACTAGACATTTATTGTAGGACGGAGGGAGTAGAATCAAAGTCAAACGATTCTTTAGTCAAACTATTATTCCCAACAATTCTTCTTTTTATCTAAATTCGAACGAAGGAATGACAAAAACAAAAACAAACGATCCCAATTAAGACAAATCTCAATAGCAAAACCAAACGAAACTTTTTTTCTTCTTCTTCATAGCTTTGATATAGGGGTGAGCAAAACCCACAGTTCCCGACATAAACCGATAGTCTCGAAATCGAATAATAGCTTCTCGGGTCGGGAGTCGAAATGGATTTTTAGCATTTTCGGGATTCGGGACGGGTCGGGACGGGCCAAAAACCGACAAAATACAAGCAAACCCCGACTACTTTCGAGACGGGTCGGGACAGGCCAAATAACCGACTACTTTTGGGTCGGTATTCGATTTACGATTTAAGTGACTTTCAGGATCGGGATTAGTCGGGACGGGTCTGGTCGGGTCGGGATCCGGCCCGATGCTCAGCCCTACTTTGATACCATGTAAAAACCAAGGAATACAGAAATATTATCAAATTCACAAAATAATGAAGATTACAAAATATTAAATAAACTACAAAACTAACCTAACCTTAATAATTAAACGGGTCAAACCTAACGAACCTGCGGGTCTTTATTATCTAACAACGAATAGAATAATATCATCCGACCATTTATGTCTTGAAGTAGTTTTTTTTCTTTTTGAAAGGGTCCTGAAGTAGTTATTATAGTAAAAAAAAGTCATAACAAATCTATTCTTCTACGTACGGGTCATGCTTTTGCAAATCGACAAGTGGGGCGATTAGTGAATATGGAGTGATTAGTGCATATGGAAACCATCTCTATTCTAGAAGACTTTTAAGTTATATGTGTGACAAAGTCTTTGAAGATCTTTGGGTTGAACTTTGAGTCTTTGAAGTTCGAACATGGTCTCATATGGTGTCCTCTCACACTCTCAAAATATCTCCACTTCCCTTAATTACATTTAATCCCCTTCTTGATGCAAAATATTTATGTAGCGTTTGGTATGTTGTAATCAAAGTGGAAATGAAAAAAGGTTATTACGGTAGAATGAAAAAATCTTGTTTATTTACACATTTACAATGTAATGATTTATTGCAAGGAATGACTCATTAAACCATTTTCATTCCTTAGGAGTCCCATTCTTTTTTCTCATTACATCTTGTAATGGAATGAAAATTACATAAAAGCCATCATTAACTAAGCACATTAAATAAACTTCTTATCATCAATGATTTTTTTTAATCGACTCTATTACGTCCTATCTTACCAACCAAACATGATTAATAACGGTAATAAATAATTTTTTGGAAAAGGGGTAATAAATAATTACATTGCGCCATTCATTCCATTACATCATTTATTCTATTCATTTGATATTTCATTCCTTTCTACCAAACGAACCCTTAGTTCTTCCCACTGTTATAACTTTCTTTATACAAGAACAAATGAATACGAAAAGATACGAGTCGTTTGACCCATATTTGATGAGAGTGAAAATGTGAATGTGAAGTAAAAATGTAACAACTTGTTAGAAAACACTACTCGTATAACTTTCTTTGATTTGGTGTTATATCATGAACATTTAACCTTAATTACTAGTCTCTGTGATTAGTGTAACACTAAAAACACCATTTTTTACCTAAACAAAATGTTTGACAACACGTAGCAGTAGCAGTAGCAGTAGTTGTTTTTTTTTTAAAATATGTTTGGTAACATAGCTGTAATTATAGTTATAAATTGTAAAATTACCAAAAAGATTATATACACATTCAAATAAAATATACGATTAAACAATTAATGATGGTATATATGTAATTTCAGAAACAAAATGCTTTGAGCAATTCTGAAATGCTTCTTCAATAAGCATTAAAGATTGGAGCAGTAACATAATATTCAAAGCTTGTTAAGGTGTTCTCAATCAAGCTTTTCATCTAAAATGTTTACCGCTTGTTGTTTGTCGCTCATAAACGCTTCCAAATGCTTGTTGTCAAACATGACCTTTACGTAATAAAAGGGGCATATTTTTGTTACTAAATTATAGGTTTTAACCTTTTTGTTTTATTTTTTAAACATAGCTTTCGACATGTTGGCCGATCAATTTACGAGATTTGAACTCATCGTCATGCAACTCAAACCGGGTAATACCCTCATTTTTAAGCGGTTGCCGCGACAACTTTAAAATTATTGCATCTAGCAAAAACTGAACTCTACACCTCACACATTTTAGTTGTGATACTTCTTTAGTTTTTGCCCCTAAACCACTCCAAACTTTTTTTATATGGATGTTCTTGAGATGCTTTCCTGTATATATGCTAATTGTTGGTAGTTAAAATATGCATAATTTCCCGATTTAATATTTCCAACTGGATCTAAAACCCTCGAGGAAATAATGCCATGTGGACCCATGGACTGCTAATATGCTACATGGACCACGTTTTTTGCCACCATGACCATCAACTGAACGCCTACCTGGACTTTGTTAACCTTTATAAAGAAAGATAGAGATTGTTAACATTTTATAAGTTTTATTTCTTGTTTTGGATGATCATTGATGATATATTATAATGATTGAAGTAATCAAATAAGATAAACTGGCAAGTATAATTGATCATTTAGGCTGGTCACAGTAAGGGTTGCCAATCCCTCTATTTTTCTTGTCACGTCAGCTTTCTCTCTCTAACGACCTGTAGGTGATTGGGTGTCCTAGTAAGGCGACCTATACTACAAAAACTATACCCCACAGAAATACCTTTTATATTTAATTTAAACACAAAAAGCACTCACATGAAATAAAAAAGAAAAAAAGGAAGCAATGTATATCGATCGAGTAGGTGATCAAGTTCGAAAAATTTCGCCTGGCGATCTAATAGCCACAGTAAGGTGACCATGATGGAATCGATCGACTATGTCGATCGTTAGGCATTACTGTGACCGGCCTTAGTATTGTCATTCCAACCTTAAACTATTATTTCTGAACCAAATGATTTTTGTCCAGCAGTATGTGAATGATTCATTAGCTAAAAACTTGTGAGTTCAAGTCTTAATTAGTGAGATGTAGTTATAATAAGATATGTGATACAAATTGTAAACATTTGTTGTTAAAAAAATAATTCGTTTTCCTAAGATATTTATAATAGTCATCAGTCATGGTCTATGAAAATAATCTTAGTCAACACTACTCGTTCCTCTTTAAGTACGTGGAATGCTAATTATCGTACAAATTGGTGGTCACGACTCATGACCAAAATCGTTGGTGGTCACAATAACTATTAACCAAGTTTAACAGCTAATTTAGTTCATGCACTAAATATAATGATATATCTTCTTATTCTACATATCATCCTCTCAAGAGGATTTTGATATTAAAAAAACTGACAGTTTAGATAAAATGAGATAATGGGTGAAATACATGTTATATTTATGTGTGGGTAGAAAGATATGTAATAATAAAATGTAAAAAGATATAACAATACTTCTTACTGATGATTAATAAGATTGGAGGCACGATGGCTTTTAACACAATAAAGGAAATTGCGAAACACAAGGGCAAGAGGAAGAAACAACGTAAATAGAAAAGATGAAGTCTTATATTTGGTCATCGTACCAACCTAGTGACACCTTCAAATAGTTCTGAATCCATTTGTAGTTCATCTGACTTTGAAAAATTGAACAAAATTAGTGTGTTCTCGGCTTTATTAAGATCAACGAAAAAGATTAGGAATATGTTGGGGTGGGGTCGTGTTAACCTCGCCTTTACAACTTTGGACGAGATAACTGTTGAAATTATTATATCATGACCTTCATATAAATAAACCGAGTACATCAAAGTGAGCATAGCGGAAGCAATTATAACAAGATCATATAACATGTAATTAATTAATCAAATATAAATAGTAAACATACCTTTGTGATTCTAGCCCGAACAAGAATCAATTGCAATCTTCAAATCAAGAACCCTAATTAGGGTTTATGTGGATTATAAGAATTACCCCTTACCTCTTTTGTAATTCAATCCAAGAATCAAACAATAGTCTGTTTGAATCACGTTCTTGTACACACGTACTAATTCAAAAAAAAGTTTATGCAAGTAATTAAACACAAAACCTTGTTTTGATCTAAGAAAATCGAAACCCTAAGGGTTTGTTTTGATGGATCGATTTAAGACAAAGAGAAGGAGAGAAAACATCAAGATGTGTGTGTACAAGTTATGAGAAAATAATACATCTTTGGTTTTGTATATATACTAATTGAAACTTGGAGCTCAAGGCACAAAGGAGGTGGAAACCCCCTATGGCCGATCGGTTTGTAGATTCCCAAAAGGATTCTAGAACCTTCCCTTGTTTCCAAATATTCATTAGTATTACTTCCCCAATCTTCGTTAATAAGTCATTAGTCATTTATCATTAAATACTAATTACTATTACTAGTTTTGTGTTTATTAATAATTACTTATAACATTTATAAATAATTATTTCTTTTTCTCTTCATACGTATTATGTGCAATCTCGTGATCTCGAGTTCGATCATAACATACGACTACTAAAATAATGTCCATAATCTAACAGCTCCCACCTGGACATATTTTAATAGTGTAATCACATCGGTTAGCGTCTTGTAACACGCCGATGCCTCTAGTACGATCTCGAGTAAGGCTCCTGGAAAAACCTTTTAATGATTTCTCATTATTATTATCCTTTTGTTTCTAATACCATGTTAATAAGGATATGGATTAAAGTCATTTCTTAATTAACCATTCTGTTTCTCGTTGTTAGTGATTGATCAAGATTACCAAATCATCTGAACATATTCAGGGAAGATCTTGGGCACGGCCATGCAAACATCTTGACAACCCTACGAGTGGCCCAGCAGTATTAAACCCCAAAACTAAATTTGAAGGAACAAATTCTATCTTGACTACAAGCAAAACCCACAAACTTTGTAACACTTTCGAAAACAACCCTTATGACTACCAGTTACGTATAGCGTTAAGTTGTTCCACAAAAATGTACTACATTCATGACACTTATCTTGCATCTCAAGTCTGAGGATAACTTCTCATGATTTACTTAATATCAAAATCCATAAAGTAACATCATGTAGTTGGGATAAGTCCTATATTCGGTATCATTGAATATCATCTGAAATGGCATGTCTACGCATCAATATACTTTAAGTATATTATACCAACCTTCAGATTTGTCTTGATTTAATAATATTCCCATATTATTAACTGACAACGGACAATTTAGAATAACATTTATTCATGGATTAAACATACAAATATAGGATACAATATATTATAAATTAAACATACCATGTATTTCAATTTATCATAATACGTAGTAATTGTTTAACACCCCTTATCCAAATACTAAATAGATCAATGCATGATAACTCTTGTTGATGAATTATGTCTCAAGCAATGACATTCATACTTGTTGACAAGACATAAATCTTCCAACTTTGATCTATCGGAATTTTAAGAATACTTATTTCAAGAATTCAACTATTGAAATTCTTATATGTGCAAAGTCAACTATTTTGATAATGCCATATTTCATAAAATGTGTGACATCCTTAACCACCAATTTATGATAATTAAACTTCCAAACATTTTAAAGTTTAAAGTATTCTTATTCTCTTAATGTATAATGCAACTTATGCTTTTAGTAAGCACAACTAGTACATATAGCAAAGAACGAAATCCTTACCATAACTAGTATTGAGTGTCATTTCAATTTCAATAACATTATTGTATGCAACAACAATATGTTATTAAAACTTCCCGTAAACATTAATATCTATTGTGTAATGTTTGATGCCCTTCAAACTTTCAAGTTTGTTGGCTATGACAATTTTCACAACAATTGAAAATTGATCATCTATAAAATTTGGAAGCTCTTCCAGATTTAGGATGTGATTCTATAATCAAACATATTCATTTAGAATATTACACAAGTTATCTAATAACTTTTTAATTAGATATTCCAAATCATCTTGTAATCAAGCATGATAAAACAAAACATGATGTTCATGAAAGATCTTTGAGTCATACTTAGATTTTATTCATGTCATTCATATCTATTTAGACTTTCTAAATAATATATCATGTTATATTAGATTCATTTACCACACATGTTTCAACAATAAACATTCATTTCAAGGTTATATGTCTTATTTCCTAAATCTTACAAGTAAAATTTCATTTCATTCTAAGACTTAACATTTACTTATATGGAATATTACTTTTCATATGTTCTACAACATATATGATTTAAGAAATAAAACATAATACTCCCACTAGCTTTTAGGAATAATTAGAAATTATATTATTTCAATTATAAATCAAAACATGAATTTAATAATTAAACATAAGAGTAATCTTCTAGATGCATGCATTTATCCATCCATGGATTATTGCACTTTGTACACTTCCAAAGATTTATTTGAATTCATAAACTCCTTTTCATTACTTATCGTCCTCGCTCAAGTAATCACTCAAGAAAGAGTTTTGATATTCTATTGTCAATTTCATAAATATGACAATCATAATCTTTATATATTTAATGTGTTTAGAAAAGAATATTCAATCACAGTTAATTGCTTAAGTGTGATTAATAATCTTGTCATAAGACATGCATTAAATATGTGCACAATATTGTCCATATGATTTCTATACAAAGATTTAAACCACAAGAGTTACCTAATCTTTGAAGAAACTCAACTTCATTTTCTAGTCTAACTATTAAGATAAACCAAGTTTCTAAAATTGATTATCTTTATGGACAGCATCTTAATCATTCATATCATGTATACTTTACCCAATTTCATATTTAGTAATGTATCATAATGATTATCAGGTTTACAATAATCCTATAAATCATAGTCCTCAGCATATTAATCAAATATCTGAGATATATTGCTATTCTATGAATGATAATTCCATCATCTTGAGATTTAACATTTAAATGTCAACCTTTATTATCATGTTGAGATTTAACATTCAAATGTCAAACTTAATCATGATATTTACTAGTGTATTTTAGAAGATTATGTATCTTATAATTTTATCTTTTAAATATCAAAACTCCCACTTGCTTTTAGTAATTTAAAGACTATCTTTAAATACTTAGCAAATAAAGAAACAATACAATGTTCTCTTTTGGGATATTACAAATACTTATTGATAGTTCCTTACTTAACTTTGTTAATAACCTCTTCATAAGCAGTTAAATAAATTTAGAACTTCAATTTAAGACTTAATGTGATTCATCACATTCATCACATTCCATCATATGATAATGTCTTATTAATCTTCTATGTTGGAGTTTTATTAAATATGTCCAAGTCATACTCAACATTCTAACCTTGATAACTTTTGGAAGAAAAGAAGTCATAGTTATCTTTAATCAAACAATATAACAAGAGTTTGATTTTCCTAACTGAACATACCATAAACATTTGATATTTCATTAGTATTAATATTGTAAGACAATCTAACAATATTAAAGATAACCATATTACTTTTGACTTGTCTATTTACCAACTAATTCATTTTAATGGTATAATAATATTCAAGTCAATTACATGCTTTATAACACAAGTACTTTTTACAAAGTTACTTCATGTCCATGTCTTTACAAGAAAACATAAACTGTTATAATCTCATTATACGTTATAAGTCATTTAACAATTTAATAACTTCATGTATATGTCTTAATTAAAAAAACACAACAAGATAATGTCTCACTTTATTATAAGTCTTGTAACAATTAAAAGACTTTATGTTTATATCTTTACAATGAAACATAAACATGTTTAACTAAAGTAATTATGAACACCATCTTTTGGTTTCAATAGTAATTTCAAGTTAATTTATTACTTCACAATAATGTAAATAACATTATTTCTTAATTTATTTATGCCATTCCAAGGACACATAAATATTCAGAATGAAGTAGCATTAGATTACTTAATTAATTTATGTCATTTCATGAATTCATAAATCTATAAATTAAAGTAGTCTTGATATCATATTGACACATGTTCTAATAGGTATCTAATTTAGAAACTGCAAATTCTCATAGTTTAATTACATCAGTTGATCTGCTAGTAATGAAAATATGAAATTCACCTTGTTGTTGCAATCTAGTTAAGCTCTCACATAACATAAATTGTAACACCAAGTGTTTCTTGAATTAGCCTAGTATAATTCATATTAGAACATTATTCTAATTTAGAAACTGCAAATTCTCATAGTTCAATTACATCAGTTGATCTGCTAATAATGAAATATGAAATTCACCTTGTTGTTGCAATCTAGCTAAGCTCTCACATAACATAAATTGTAACACCAAGTGTTTCTAGAATTAATATTAGAACATTATTCTCTTACCTTGTAGTAAAGAGAATCCATTAAATCATATCTTTATGAGTTGTTTCTTGCACACATTAAAGATAACATTTCTCCCACTTGTGCATGGAACAACCTCATATAGTTGATAAACAACATGCCATGCATTTGTTTATGTGTTCAATATGATTGTGTCATAGATTTTAGCATAACAAGTATATGTAAAACAACAATATCTAGTAAGGAAACGTACAAGACTATCCTTAAAAGTATGAGTGTCTACACTTGGAAAGTAATTATCTTTAGCTACCAAGATGTCAAAGCTTGTAACTCCCACTAAATTAATGATCATTACAATAATCCTTATTCAGTAATAAGTACACAATACTCCCACTGAATTTGACAACATTGTAAATGTTTCATATCCAGTAAAAGAAAATAGTATGCTTTTAACTTTCCTACACCTTTAAATGTCCATACGTAACAATTACTTATGCATTAAAAGTGTATTCTACTACGTAAATGATGGACTATCCACCAAATGCTATTAACTTGAAAATTGGGCATGCAATTTCTTCCTTAATAGGTCTACCATCCTACAATGTATGTAGCACCTTTAAAATAGTCAAAACAACTAGTTTGTCTTTAAACATTTTGCAGTAAATAGTCTAGCTTCTAATTTTAATAACTCATAAAATGTCATACATAATTTTCTGTTAACCAAATATCATATTTGTTACTAAGAATTTGATCACCAAATGAGGATGATAAAATCCATATGAAAAATATTCGCAATTTTCTTAACTATTAAAAAATTTGCTGTGAGTTATATTAGAATTTAGACATATCTAATATTCCTATTATCCTTTCTCATTCATAAAAGGAATAGGATTGTGTCTCACTCTTCTTTCATAGAAAGGAGACATCTTTTGTCTTTTAAGTAAATATTTCTTAATCAAACATTTGTTTGAAAACAGAACTAGATCAATTTACCAAAGCCCAAAGTGCGTTTACGGTTTGAACGTTGCATTAATACATTAAAACGAATTACAAAATTCAATTTCAGTATTTTCGATAATTAGATCTTTAAGAAAATAAAATACCCAATATTTATATAAACCGTAGTATTTTCTTAAAGCTAGGATCCAAATTGACATAGTACCATTACATCAGTTGATCTGCTAGTAATGATAGTATTCAACAAGGTAATTGTCGAACAATAATTGCCAATATCATATTGCAATTCCTAGATTTATGGGATTTACAATCACAAAACTTTTGTATTGTAAGCATGTTTGATCCCCATCTTAATGCCTTGAGTCCAAGATCTCACTTCCTACTCAATTTAAGTCGTCTAACTTAAAAACTGCAAACTCACAAATCCATCACATTAGTTGATTTGCTAGCAATGAATTTATGAAATTTACCTCTCCATTGCAATCTCGCCAAGTTCTCACATGACATAAATTGCAACTTCAAGTGTTCTTAATTAGATGGCATTTGACTTAATTTTATAAGGGTATTAATTTTGACGTGTAATCAAAATAATGTATGAAGAAGCATGCATACAACTTCATAACATTGGTTTTTCAAAACATTTTTATTACCAATTTGCTAAGAGTAAAATAACAAAGTTTTGATTGAGGTATCGGGTTCACCAATTAAAGAATTACCAACAATTATCGTCCACTATATCGTACTTTTGCATAAGCCCTAAGGCTTAGTGTTTCGGATAATCATTGTGGAATTGTGGTTAATTCACCCTTAAGATGACAGTGTACATGTAATGGTTGTTCAGTAAGTCTAATTTACACACAAACGAGCGTTAAGACAGAATGTTGTCTCTCTAAGGCCACAATTTAATGCGAAGCCATATCCTTATACCCATCTTATAGTGTGTAAACTTCGGTCGAGCCTATTTAACCATTACGTACAAAAACATCAATCAACCAATCCTTTGAGATTTATTCTTAAAAATCAAAACAATTTCGCCATTATTTAGTCCGTATTATTTTTCTATTCAAAAAATTACCCTTTTCGTTTATAAACATGTCTAACATAATAATAAACAAAAACAAGTAATATAAAATAAAAAATAAACAACCAAATAAACATATACATAACATAACAATTAAATATGTATAAAACATGTAGCCACATGCAAATCTTATTCAATAGTCCTATTAATAATCAAATCTAGGTGTATAACGTATTTATTCAATTAAGGCTTTCTTCTTCTAGGAAAAAGAGCCACATACATCGATAAATCGATTGCGTAAGCCAAAACTAAACAAATACCACATAGCACATAATTGATTACTTAATATTGGAGTCTTCCCCAATTCGACATCTATTAATAAATTTACATGTTTCGATATAACTTAACAATTATATATATATATATATATATATATATATATATATATATATATATATATATATATATATATATATATATATATATCCAATTTAAACCATTTAAATTATCACACAATATAAAATCCATGCAAATATGCACTTTTTCATGGATTAAGCTTAACAATTAACATATTGCACCAAGATCGTTTACTAAAACGCATAACAAATTACATGACATCCTAGGGTTTCTAATCATATTAAAAAATCAAAAACCAAAACCCTAAAACCCTTTAAGGTCTAAATCGACCCATAAAAAAAAATTAGGGTTAGGAATCTAAAACCCTAAAAACATGTAACTAAATGAATCAAGATCCCATTTTTATGCGTTTCGATAATTAATTACACATTATAACGGCTCTAGATGCCACTGTTGGAATTATTATATCATGACCTTCATATAAATAAACCAAGTACATCAAAGTGAGCATAGCGGAAGCAATTATAACAAGATCATATAACATGTAATTAATTAATCAAATATAAATAGTAAACATACCTTTGTGATTTTAGCTCGAACAAGAATCAATTGCAATCTTCAAATCAAGAACCCTAATTAGGGTTTATGTGGATTATAAGAATTACCCCTTACCTCTTTTGTAATTCAATCCAAGAATCAAACAATAGTGTGTTTGAATTACGTTCTTGTACACACGTACTAATTCAAGAAAAAGTTTATGCAAGTAATTAAACACAAAACCTTGTTTTGATCTAAGAAAATCGAAACCCTGAGGGTTTGTTTTGATGGATCGATTTAAGACAAAGAGAAGGAGAGAAAACATCAAGATGTGTGTGTACAAGTTATGAGAAAACAATACATCTTTGGTTTTGTATATATACTAATTGAAACTTGGAGCTCAAGGCACAAAGGAGGTGGAAACCCCCTATGGCCGATCGGTTTGTAGATTCCCCAAGGGATTCTAGAACCTTCCCTTGTTTCCAAATATTCATTAGTATTACTTTCCCAATCTTCGTTAATAGGTCATTAGTCATTTATCATTAAATACTAATTACTATTACTAGTTTTGTGTTTATTAATAATTACTTATAACATTTATAAATAATTATTTCTTTTTCTCTTCATACGTATTGTGTGCAATCCCGTGATCTCGAGTTCGATCCTAACATACGACTACTAAAATAATGTCCATAATCTAACAATAACATCTACTCCTTTACAACATTAAAAAGACCACAAAGCATTGTCAGTTTTAAGACTGCTTTATGGAACACTTTTGATAATTGTTGTCCATTTTCTACCGATTCTTGTACTTTTTTGGCAAGTTTCTTTCACTTATCTTCCTAAGAAAGTTCTCGCATATATCTTTCAAAGACTTAGATATTTATCTTAAGTATCCAAGTTCATAATATCTTTGATTTGTTGAGGAGATCAAGGGGAGTCAGTGAGTTATTGTCATCACTCACTGACTCAATCATCTTCTTTCACGTTCAGGGTTTCACTTGTTGAGTTCCGTTTCAGGAAGTGACGAGACTTTCTTTAGTCTCTAAAGAACTCTGAAGATGACTCTCTGGATGTTTTTCATGTTCTTTCATTCAGTGACTTCATTTACACTTAAGATATGTTATGTTCAAATCCTAGTCGAAGATCATTAAGCTCTGAAATGACGCAACACAAAGATCGTGAACTGTTTGGGTGATTCTTTTTCTTGGGCACTGCTCTAGCCTTGTTGCAGCTTGTTGTTAGTGTTAGTTGATATTTGGGGTTTTATCTTACTTTTTTCTGATCTCCATCTTGATGATCTGTCTTTTTGTATCTCTTGTTCGGTGTTTTATTGAGTTTATTCTTTGCCTTCCAAAAAAAAAAGGCGTACTCTTTTTTAAAATAGCCCAAAAGGTGCCCCACATAGCCCTCACATGCTAAACTTAAAATGCGTTATGGGTAAATTTGTATTGCATGCTTCCAAAAAGAAGGATAATGTTGATTGGTGTTTTTGTTACTAAACGGGGAAAACACCCACGTTACAATTTCTACAAAGGGTTGACCCTTGCACGTTAAAGATCGAACCTGAATAATAAATTTTGGTTTCTCTTTGTCATTTTTTTTTATTTTTATTTATTATTATTTTTTTTTTGTTGAAAGGCGAGTTAGTAGTTAGTGATTCGAGTCCACAGTGACATCCAATTGGGCAGTATGCAAGCATCGAATCTTTCTCCTTAGAGGATAAACCCCACTCATGCTTTTATTTTTTCGGGCCCCTGAAGGTCCATGGTGAGACTCGAACCTGAGACCTCTCCAAAGATACCTCCCCAAAGTTACCCTTGGTGGCCAACTGAGCTAGCCCAGTTGGTTTAGTATCCCGTTTAATTAGTTGTCTAATGGTTTAACCTTCTTTACATTATTAGCGCCCTTAAATTTAAAACTAAACATTTATTCTGATATGGATTTAACCAAGTTAATTAATGAATGTGACACAAAATGCACGTTAGTATAATGGATTATAAACGTCATACCACCATAAAAACTAATTTGACTTGTGTTCTTTCAACTTAAGCATAATCAAAAGTAGCAAGACTCATAATCAGCTTGTTCACCCTTGGCGATGGTGATCAAACTTAAATTCATATTGACTTTATCTTTTCTAATTGGTTACTAATTAAGTTAATGGAAAAAAGGGATTTACGGCTTTTACGTATAAGTAACATTTTGAACCGTCATGTTTATCCTGATTTAGCAGTTAGCACTGAAATATTAGTCAACTTAAGACCATTCATTATGTTCAATAGTTCCACAAAGATGTAGGCAAATTAAAGACCAAAAGTTTCAAAAATCATACTTAGAACAAAAAATATATGCATTAATCATATTTGAACCCAGAAAAGGTAATTATAATTTATAAACAACAGCCCATTGTCATTTCAGTATAAAGAAAAAACAAGGCCTTAAAGCCCAAGTACACTTCTTTTTACTGGAAATGGCAGCCCAAATACACCTTATGCATAGTGTATCAGCACAACCACGGGCAGATAGATAAGATCCAAAAATTGTAGTCCTTCTGCACAGCCTAATTCTGTAATTAACTTATAAACGAGAATGTCGACGGGCCGCCGCGTTGCGGGCGGGTCTGTTTTTTTCCTCCGTTTTTTTTTTTCACGCGGCGGGCCGGTTTTTTCCCGTTGTATTTGGTTTTTATGTCTTCGTGTTGCCTATAACTACGAACTTAATGCTTAAAAAAACCAATCCCAAATACCCCTTTAATGATTTAATCTATTACCTGTTCCTCCTTAGTTTGCATACTTGCAATGAGACTTTCCACGACGACTCCTTTGGTCACACCTTGAGTGCAACAACTGATTTAAGTGCTCCATTTCTAATTCAAATTTAATATATAACTTTCATTAACGAAGGATTGTGATATGTGTTTAATTGCAAACCTGCAATACAAATGCCACACAATTAATTTCCGGCTTTGGCCAATCTCCAACTAAACTTACGCAATATCATTCGACTTAGTACTATCAATTTTCTAACAGCAGCAAAAGGAATATGTATTTTGCCTTTGCTTTACTAAAAAATGAACAGCTTGTATTATTTGCTACAGCTTGTGCTCACTTGCTGTTGTGCCAAGGCAAAATACATATTCCTTTATTGACTGCAGCAAGAGATGTATGGCACTGACTTTGGTGTCGCAGCAATGCACATGCCAGTAAGTTAATTTTTCAACTACGCGCTAAGTACCAACTTCAGAGCTGCTGCCTGTCCCTCCTCTTTCTGGTCCACGAACTCCTCTAACGACTGTTATACCGACCAAATCAACAACAGATGGAAGTTGAGAAGTCAACTTGAGATTGCAACCATGAGCCACATCAGGCAAGTACCACCACCTCTGCTACCTTTCCTGAAAAATAGCATAAAATTCAGTGAGCCAAGCATATCCTAATCATGATCAGCGAATACATGTAATTGCAATTAAAAGAAAGAGAGTAGATAGCAGTAGTGAAGCCAGTAGTTGAACCAAATTTCCTGTTTTTCAGGTGCCTGATTCTTTTATTCAGAAGCATGTTGTTTTTTTTTAGATACCATGAAAACATGCTTATTTGAACAACAAAATATAATCATCCATGTACCTTAAAAGTAGCGAAAGCACGAAGTATACAAATGATAGCGAAAAATGATGCGGTGAATAATGACAATCAATGCACGGTAAATTTAACCTACTCCAGCCTGATTTCAACACCGAATTCACATCTCTCCATCATACAATGGGCTTATTTTTCACTGAATTAAGATCAAATAAAAAAGTATAAGCAATAAGATAATATGTTATAAGTTAAACTAAAAGCTGAAAAATTTAGGAATGGGATAAGCAGTTTGTATAAGATAAGAACCTAGAATGTATAGGTCAAATTTATTTTAAAACGTGAGCATGACTCCGACATTTGGCATTCCTAATCCGGTAAATTAACAGAATCGTCACGATTCCTGAACATTATTCATCAATTCTTTTTCTTCTGATCTTTATCTTTACTGCATCAAATAATACAACAGATTTATGACTTACTGAGAGAAACGATATAAAAATGAAGTCCTTTCTGCTGGGATATACAAATTGTAAGAGAAAAATAGGTATTCACCTTACTATTTTAAACTCTTGCACAGACCTTAAGCCTAATGTCCCCGTCACCTTTTAACTGTAACAGAACCAACAGCCATCAACTTTATAAACTTATTTAAGAACAAATAACCGAGAGGGGAATTGCACTTGTTTGTGTGCTTACATACCTTATCTACTCTGTAGGCCATATTTTGACTCGAATAGATGTTAAAGAATCCTCTGATTTCCTTTCAAGAACTTGCATTTAAACAAATTAAACAACCACTTATGAGTTTACTTTTGAATGGTAGTCCTAGATTTAAACAAATTAAGCTATCATTTATAAGTAGGGCCCTAAATGAGAGCTTTAAGTGAGTGTTTTAGCACCTGTAACTTTGGTGTTTGTTTTTCCCAGTGTATACCGTGCCAAGAAGGATACTCCTATCACCTTCAAAATCGCTGCTAGATCTTACCGCCAAGCACCTAACCTATGAGAAATAGTTGACAGTAAAAAAATCCGTATCAGATATGTCAGGAATGTAATGGACATTGAAACACATTAAAGCATAAGACCGTTTCAGATAAAAAACAATTGTACTACAGAACTTAAATACACCTAACAGGTCTAAACGGGCACACTTTAAAAATGGGTCAAAACAGGTTCGCCTTAGCATGTTCCCCTTATAACTATGTTTACTTTTAAACCTTTTTAAATGAAATTTGAACGCAAAATGACACATTCCCATGTAAACATGTTGACCGTTATAATTTAGAAAAGGCAGCGACAAAACATTCTCCAACAACATAAAAACCAATGAATCCGCTTACCCTGATTCAGCAAAAAGGATCCTAGTTGTACGAAAATAGCACAAACCAATCAGAATACGCATATGAAAGCAAAGTCATTATACCTTTGAATTATTGACTTCCCGCCTGCACAAAAGTGTAGCTCTCAGCAGCAGCTTCTGCAGCTACGTCAACCGTCTGTGATTCAGCCCCTTACATATTGGAATAGGTTAATGATCGTTAGTAATACATTTAATTACCTGACAATATATGGACATAAAATGTGGACTGCTTGGTTATGCGATTACCTAATAAAAGAATGACACATATTGTACCAAAGTACGCCAAAACCCCACACCCATGAAACATCCTCAGGCATATTGGGTATTATCACTAACGCTGAAGCGATATATAGTTTATTACTTAAACCTAAAACATAGCGACTTACCAGACAGTGACTGCAATTGCAAACCCATTCTTTTGGCACTCTTGTTCGCCCTTTCTGGTCTGGCTTTTGTTGCTGCAACGTCTATGGTCTGGGTTTTTATGCTACAACGTCACCTGATTCCCCAACACCCATTGGCTCGATCGTCTTCTTCAACAACTTTTAGTTTTTTCACAACTGCAGTACTTGCGTCAGTTAAGTGGTTCCTGGTAAAAATATAAAAGTGCCAGTTAGAACCTCTTGCAGCCACGTGATAATTGTTGATTAATGATGTTGATTCATTTGGATTTATATTCACTCTTTCATGCTAGGCAGAACCTGTTGCTTTACCAAGCCAATATGCTCTTCTACCTGAAATATTTCGAAAGATAACAGTAGTATTTAAGCACCGAGATTGTTTGATTGAAATTTTAAAGGGCAAAATATGATTAAGAAAATACAATAAGCAGTTTTGATAAAAACATAGGAGATGGTATTTGGATTTCATGTGCTCTATTTGAACTTTGTTAAGTGAAAATAAGCAGTTTTGATGAGCACACCAATTACTATGAAAACATAGTAGAGAAAACTCACAAATCGACTAATCCAAAGCCTAACAGTTGATTCAAGATGATGAAATGTTCGTGTAATCATTTCCCCTGCCTCCTTGAAAAACAAATTACACCGATATTAGAATATTAGTTTTGCATTAGAGAAAACAAAAAGATCTCATTTCACATAACCAAAACTTACATCGAAATTTCACTTGGAACATGCCCTTTTTTCGTCAACATAGAATTCAAATGACCAACCATGTTAAGGAGATGTTTAGGATTGCTTATTAAAAATGTGACTGATTATATAAAATATGTTTTGAGAGAAGATTTTTTAATAAGTAGTTCTAAACATCTTATACTAATCTTGTATAACCAATCCAGAAACACTTTAAAAAATGTGTACCTTTCTATAGTCGATATTACTGCAAGCACATCATCAGTGGAACTTGTGTACGGTTCTGACCCGCTGTCCTCATATGTCTTCCCTCAATTAGGCGGCATTTTGTCCATGGTTGCTAGCTCTAGCTGAGAAGGTGGAGTTTGTTGAGATATTGGCCATAAGCCTGATAAATAAGGCGAGGCAAACACCCCAATAGTTAAATAATCACTTTCAAAATCCCAATCCTAAACACCCCTAATTTCATAAAAACCCTTAAATTTAAAGGAAACCCCCATTTCACGAAAAATCATCTGTGATTTTAGATTTTCTTTTTACAATATTCGTCATTTTCATATCCAGCTTCACCAAAAGCCCTAAATTTCAGATCCAACAAAATTAAATACAGTAATCACTTGGATTCAACCAAAAAGCTTCGTTTTGGATCTTCTTTTTTAGCCCTAATTTCATCTTCTTTTCACAAATCATTAAAACCCCACAAATCATATCAATAATGAAACACAAAAAAAAATATAAAAAGTCCGATAATAATCAGAGTACATACCTTTTTCATTGTCGTTGCTGTCTTCCAGTACCTCGACTATCTCCTGAATCAAGACGACCACCACCGCTATCCTACCACGACAGCCTCTACCCATTACCGATCGTCACTTGATAACGCTCAAAATTAACATGTTTTTAGTCGCTTTATTGTTTGTTTTATGCATGGAAATTGGTCATATTTGTATATATTTGTTACTTAATCGTGGAAAAGTGTCTATGCATGCAAATATAGCCAAAAGCAGGTAAAAATGATTAAAAGATGAAGAAATAAAGTGGTCATGCATTTTTGGAGAGTTTCAAGAAGATCAAGGAAGAAAGAAACGTCGCATGGACAAAAGGATTTGATAAAGACAAGTTTTCTACACGTAATTATCAAGGAAATATCAAGTTCTAATGGATAAAGTCATGCCACGAAGAAAAATAATGCATGCAACGTAAAACGACAAATAAAAGAAAAAGAAATAATGTTCAGACAGTTTCCAACCGATCGGATACAACTCGCATCCGATTCGGCTGGAATATGCCAAAAGAATGACCATCCGATCGGATGGTGAGAAACCGATCGGATGGAGATGACTGAAGTTACAAGTTTTGCATTTATGGACGTATTTACTCCCCATAATCATGTGTGGCTGATCATTTCTTATTATTAACTTTAGAGGGACATTTTTACTTGGAGGATAAGTGTCATTATGCTATATAATGACTACTTAGGGTCTAGAATTACTTGTACCACCAAATATCTAACTTAGTATTACACCAAATCTTGTTAGTTCATCTTATATTGCCTGAAAGTTTACTAAGTGTTGTGAAAACGTCCAGAACGTGTTGAGTTCAAGTCTCAAGCATTGGTTCGAGTGTGGAGTTGTTTACTTACGTTAGTGAGCAATTGGAGGAGTGTGGTTGCTATAGTTCCACAAGTTTATTCATTGTAATTCTCAAGACTAGGTACACCTTGATACTTATAATGAACAATTGTTACTTTGAGTTTTATAAAAGTTTCCTTATTTACTTGTGTTTTAATATGATTGCTATGGAGTAATTTGTGATATACTTGTGTATATGATGTGATTGGTTAATGGAGTATTCTTTTATGAAAAAGGTGATGCATGAAAACATATCTATTTTATGAGTTTGTTGAGGTAACATCTAATCTTGCTTAATTTGTTGGTAAAAACAATCTTTTGAAAAATAGGTCCGAAAGGAATTTCAACTTGTTTTTATTCCAAAACATTAGTGCACAAATTAGTATGGAATAGGATGCTTGACAACCATCTTATTTACTTGTTAAAATGGATTTGAGAAGATTTCATCACGAAAAAGGACCGAAAGGATTCGTAGGAATTCATAAGAAAAGAATTGATTTTCAAAACAACCATGTGATTATAGAATTGTCATACACATTTGATATGTCCGAAAGGAGTCATTTAGGTGATAGAATTCTTAGTGGTAGTTAAAACATGACATACATCATAGATTGTATAACTACTCATTTTTAGTTGCGCATCGTAACAAGTTTACACCAAACTTTATATTTAAATTGTCATGATACTCCTAATTACCAATCAAGGAATTATACACAAGTATATGCTTAGTTTTTATTGAGTTTCTTTTAAATTATTATTTTACATAAATTTGGATTGACAACCCTTATTTAACAAACGTTTTTCTTATTACTAAAACAACCAAATCCCTTGGGACGATCTCGACTTTCCCACCTTTATTACACCGGACGAGTATACTTGCTCGTATGTGCTAAATAATAATCGGATAATTCGTGTTTATAAAATTTAAAACTTGCACTAACAAATAGCACATCAAGTTTTTGGCGCCGTTGCCGGGGATTTGATTAATTTTCTTAGTTTTTAGTAATAAAATTTTTTGTAATTTGTGAAATTTTAAAGTTTTTAGAGTAAAAAGTAAAAAAAAAAAAAAGTTGGTTTTCAACCAACCGATCGGTTGGAGGTGGTCATTTGAGCCATCCGATCGGATGGAGGTCAAACCGATCGGATGGATGTCTCGGTAAAATTTTTAACATTTTTATTTTTTAGATTATTTTCAATTCTAAGTGTTTTAGTTAGTTAATTTACTTGTTCTTATTTCATATTAAGAGTTATTTGATTACAACTAACCCTCATGCTAATGATTTGGATGTTTTTTGTGATTGTTATGTTATAGTTAGTAATTGCTTAAGTTGAAATGGAGAGTTTAAGTCAGATTTCGGCGTATTTGAAAGATTTGGAAGATATGTTCAAGGATTCCGGTGATTCCTTGGAAAAGTTGGAAAGCATGTTGGAAAAGGCTAAGTTGGATTTAGAAGGAGAAGAGGTTGTCGGTGACAATATTTCTTACTTGCCACATGAAATGTGTTACCCAAAGAAGGAGAAGGAAAGGAAAGTTGTTGTTTTCACAAGAGCACCATCTAAGGAATATGATGCTCCACACATGAGGTATTCTACACCTTGTGCGGTGGAAGGTGTTAAAGCGTGGGATGCGGAATTGAATATGGAATATGGAGACAATTACATTTCGGAAGAAGTACTTGACAAGCTTGGTTTTGTTAGGCTTGACTATGGAAGTTATGGAAGAAAGGAAGTGAAAGGAGTTAGAGTGAATATTCATGGTCACATATTCAAAGTTGATTTTGTGGTTTTGGAATATACTAATGCCGATGAACCGGAAGTTATCTTTGGTAGAGATTTTCTTGTGAATACCAAGTGTACATTGGATTTTGCACTTGGGGAGTTACGAATTAACATAAGTGATTTGCAAGAAAGAAAGAGTGTGAATGAAATGCTTGTTCATGTTTGTGAAGGAATGGAAGTGATGAAGGAAGGAATGAATGAAATTTGTAAGATGGGCAAAGCTAACCGAAACAAAACACCATTGAACAAATTAACCCAACCCTCCACCCAAAAAGAAAAAGAAAACAAATCATCATCATCATCCAAAACTCCACCAAATTCACCAAAAAGTAGCAAACCTTTAACCAAAGAGCAAAAACAATCTATCTTGGAGAATCTTGAAGCAAAAATTAGTGAATTAATGGAAAACAAACCGGTCATTGAAGTGTTAAGAAATTACATGGATTATAGGAAGAAATTAGATGGAGTTATGTTGGCGAAGTCGAAGTTGGAGGATAATAGTTTTGATGAAGTAGAGGAGAGAAGGATAATTGAGAATGGGCTCCCAAAGAAAATGAATGATCCCGGAAATTTTGTTTTGCCGGTTAAAATTAATGGGACAACTCCTTTATATGCATTAGCCGATACGGGTTCAAGTGTGAGTATTATGCCTTATCCATTGTATCACAAGTTAGGATTAAGAGACCCTACACCTAACAATTCTAAACTCACTATGGCGGATAATTCTAAGGCAAAAGCAATGGGGGAAGTAAGAAATGTGAGAGTTCAAATTGGTTATCAAGCATTCTTGGCAGATTTTCTTGTATTGGATGTTGCGGTTGATAAGGAACTACCTTTGTTGTTAGGTAGACCATTCTTAAGAACATGTGGAGCTATAATAGATATGGGAAGAGGTACCATGACAATTGATGATGGAATTCTTAAGAATACTTACTATCCAAAGCCTAGAGGGGGTAGTAATGGGGATGATAATGATGAGGACCAAGAGGAGGATTACCTTGGTTGCTTTGAAGTAGGAAGAGATGAAGATGGTAGGCCTAAGTTTGGCCCATGCACACCTAGTTTCTTTGATATTGAAGATGAAATGGAAAGAGCTCTAGCAATGGAGGCTTTCTTTAACCCATTTAAAAACATTTTTGTGTTTAACAAATTGACAGATTTTCTTGGATCTTTACCGGTCCAATTGAAAAACTTGGAATGGGGTTCCGATGGTCATAGCATTTACAAAAGAGAAGAAGGAGATGGTGATTGGCATTGAAAATTTGATATCACATGTCCTAGCGGAAGGAATTTTGCACGAAGTTTCAAAACTCAAAAGACTACTAGGAAGTTGTCAAACAAGTATCATGGAGAAGACGTTCTTAGGAATGAATATTTCTATGGATGAAGAAGAATGATCACAAGAATAAAGCACATCTTGTGCTAGTTTGTTTGTTTCGTATTTTTAATTTCATGCAATTTATTTTATATTTTTAGGTTTTATGCATTTCATGTTTGAATAAGACTATATATTTATCTATTGATCTATTTATTTAGTTTTAGTTTTTCTTAGAGGTTAAGTTATGTTTTTAGTCTTAAGTTAGAAGTAGAAGTAGATGACCAAATTTTTGGTAGACAAAGTGTGTTTGGAGTACATACAAAACAATAAGTTTTTGAAAAGATAAGAACTAATAGTACTTGTACCAAGTTTAGTAGTAGAAAAACTTTGAAAAAATTAATTTCATGCCAAACCGAACGGATGTATTCACAACTGATCGGATGGAATTGAATATATAAACCAAAATTTTCAAAAACTCAAGAAAAACCACATACACACAATCCACCAAAAATTAGAGTTAGAAATTCGACCATAAGAAGTTTATTGAGAGTTGCAGGAGTGATAATTAATCATCAATGGCATCAAGTCAAGTAAGTTATATCATTAATTTTGTTCAATTAGGTTTTAATTTGGATGATTGAAATTAGGTCACAAATTGGGTATTTTTGAATTAGTTCGAATTAAGATGTAATATTTTGGGGATAAGTGATTAGATGATAGGAGAATGTATTGCAAAAAGAATTAGATCAATTGATTAAGTTTTGAGTAAGAATTCATTAATTGAATTTTCGGATTGAATTGGGTATAATCTTTGGAGCTAGTTTATTTGCAATTGATGAATCCCAGAAGTTACATGATTGATAATTAGTGATGTTAGATTATTGCATTGTTGATTAGAGCACTAATTGGAAGATTTTAGTAGACGATGTTCTTGGTTTTCATAGAATCATTAGGTTGATGATTGGAAATGTTAAGAATCGTTGATAGGAGAGTTTGGATGTTAGAAGTACTCAAGAATGGATGATTACAAGTTAGAAAGAAGTTCGGATTGATTGGGAAACGTTTAGAATGGGTTGAGGATACATGATGTATACAGAAACTCCAGCCGAATCGGTTGCGAGTTGCAACCGATCGGATGGGAGTATGCCAAAAGTTGCATCCGATCAAATGGACCTCAATCCGATCGGATGGACGGCTCGGAAATTTTTTTGACATTTTCGAAATTGTGTTTTCTAGTTTCTAAATTGATTGGTATTAGTTTTTATACTTTTATAATAACATAATTTGAGATTTCTTTCAGGGAAATGTTACAAGATTGGGACGTAATCAAAGAAACCCGATTGTTAACAAGTATTTGAAAAGGAACGAGAGGAAGAGGATCACTTTCAGTTTGAAACCGGAGTCTAATGATAATGTCAAGTTTTCTAATGTGCAAAACAAAGATGAGAAGAATGCATATAGGGAACGTCTTTCAAAACTTCAAGAGAGGAAGATTGCTAAGCCTAGGTTGATTGATTGGGAATTGCTTGCGGAGTATGAATGTGAGGATCAATTGAGGAGCATGATGACTATGATTTATGTGTATCCTGGTGATGGGGATAGGTTTGAAGATTATTCTTGGGAAAGAGCTTTTAGTATTCGTGAGGATGTTTACAAGGAATGGTGTTTGGAGTTCTTTTCTACGTTTTACTTTGATAGGAAGGTAAATGATGTTCTTGGGGATGTTTGTGTTTGGTTTAGATTGTGTGGTCGCGCACATGCTTTATCTTTGCCAAATTTTGCAGTTGCCCTTGGTTTATATGAAGAGAGTGAGGTTAATCATAGGTTGTTTGGACCACATTTTGTGAGTTTGGCTAGAGCTAATGATCAATACACGGGTGTTGATGCTTATTGGAATAGGATTGGTGATCCAACTTGTCTTAGGAGAAATTCATCTAGGATTAGGAATCCGTTGTTGAAGGTTTTACAAAAGTTGATTTCTTGGGGATTGTTGCATAGGAGCGGTAGTCAAGACAAATGTAGTCAACCGGACCTATGGGTGATGAAGTTGTTGGAGGAAGATAAGAATGGGAATGTGGCATGGATTATTGCCGAATATCTTTCTAAGAGAGCACCGGGGATTAAGAAACAAAGTGATGTTTGTGGAGGTCATTATGTGACCGCTTTGGCTAAAAATCTTGGGCATTTTAATGATAATGAGTTGAGGAAGTGTAAAGTGAGGTTGGAGAGTGAGATATGGGATGCTTTTAGTTTTGGAAAAGCATTGGATAGGAATAACAAAACTTTGGGACCTTGGACCGAACCAAGTATGGGGGCACAATCAGGAGCTTATGCGGAAGCACCATCACAACCCCAAATGGGAAGTATTTCGGGGAATACTCAAAGTGGTTTCGATTCAGGATGGGGTGATTGGAACCGAGAGTTAAATGCTATTGAGTGTAGGGAAGTTTGGAAAGATTCAATGCTAATAAGGAATAATTACAATTTTGATTATTCCATGCCTATGATCCAACATTTGGCACAAGATGCCAATTATGAGATACCTCCCTACAACCCACCAAATGTTCCACCATACCCTTTACCATATTCTCCATATCCTAGACCATACCCCTATCCTTATCCTGGTTATTCACCATTTCCCGAGCCATACCCTCCATACGGTAGACTTCCCGAGTATGGTAGTTCAGGTGTTAATGTGGGTGGACCAAGTTTTAATCCTGGAGGATCGAGTTATGATGTTGGAGGTTCGTCATCAATAGTTGGAAAGAAGAAGAGACGAGTGGTGGACGAGGACGATGAAGAAGACGTTGATGAGGATGAAGAGGAAGTTCCGATGTGAGTTATTGATGGTGATGTGTGATCATATGGTTTATGGTTGGTTTTAAAAACAATTATGTGTCGAACTATTTCTATTTCCATTGCCTTTAACTATTTCTCTTAGGATTTATAACGTAACTTAATTTTCTATTTATTTGGTTTAGATATGTTTTTGTTCGTGTTTGTTTGGTTGTTTCGTATATCTTGCAGTTTTCTTGCAGGGGTTTTGTTACGGAAGCATATAGTTGATCAACGTTTGGAGTCGATAAACTCATTTGCTTATTAAGATCAAATATGCATGTTGCGTATTTAACTCCGGTATTTTCTAAACTTTTCCATTTCCTTTACTTTGAAGTTATTATTATTTTTAATTACATTGAGGACAATACAAAACTTAAGTGTGGGGGAGGGAAGAAAATAGAAAAATTGCATAATTTTTAAATTTTTGTGTTTTTTAGAGTCGTGAACTTTAGTAACTAAAAGTAGTTCGCTCTTCATATTTTAGTTAAAATAAGGTTGATTCAATGGTAAATAATAATGATATTTTTGGAGAATAAATTCAAGTTTTAAAGAGCAATTCGTCTCGGAATTGATAACATTTGCTAGCACAATTTTATACCCTTAATACTTTAAATTGTGAAGATTAGGTTTTTTTTTTTTTTTTTTTTTTTTTTTTTTTTTTTTTTTTTTTTTATGTAAATAGTGTTTCTCATGCTATTTATATATTTTATTATGAGTGTGCCGGTGGTTGTGTTAATTTTAGAACTTGTACTTGTTATGCATTACGGTTAAATCATTTTCGAATGATAAGGATATATTCATATGATAAGAGGCAAACTTAGGAATAAAACCAAATGGCCATCCGTTTACAAAATAATTTTTGCTAACCACATCGGTTAGTTACTCTCGTATTTGGAACCCATTTGTTAGCGTTCATCTTTAGCGCTAGATACCCCTAGTTACACCATTCGAGCCATCCTTTTCATTTTGTTAAATCCAGAAAAATACAAAAAGATTTTACACTTTAAACCTTAGCCTAACCCTTTGTCAAAGTCTAAATGGTGGGTTGCTAGTTGCTTGGTATGATAGATTGTTTTTTATGATTATTAGTTAGCCACACTTCACAATTCATGTGTGTGCCATTCCAACAAAGATGAAGGAGGCATACTTCTTAATTGTATTTTTTGTGGTGTATGCTTATGCGAAGTGTGGGGGAGATATGAAAAAAAAAAAAAAAAAAAAAAAAAAGTCATCGCAACTATAAGGTGACAATTATAGCATATGTGCTATATTGAAAATGAATACAGAAAGTTATGTGATATGTTATTAGCCTATGTGCTAAGTTTGAAAAATATTTTTATAGTGAATCGATGTATCGACATGTGAAAGTTCGAAGAGGAGAAAGATTGTAACAATTGTCATTTTTGGGTTTGTGGTTTGTTCGTGATTAGCAACTATGGGACTTAGACTTTGATTTTATTTTTCTTTAAAACCAATTTCATAAATATTCCCATGCCTTATCCTTACCTTTTTGACTTAGTATAATTATTTGCACGAAAGTTTATTTACCCTTAGCCTAAACGTTATAACCCGAATAAAAGACCTCTTTGATGAATTATTCTATTGTTTTGATACTTGTACAAGCCTATGGTAAGCAACATAAATCATGACTGTGCAATGAGTGATCTATTAATCATTACACATATTGAGTGATGAGTGAATTTCAAATTATCTTCGTGAGGTGCTTAGAATTGTTATCGAGCTATTTATTTACTTAATTGAGTTCAAATAAGATATTTGCATTATTGCCATTAAATTCAATTTTCTTTTGATTAAGACTTACTCGAGGGCGAGCAAAGCTCAAGTGTGGGGGATATGATAACGCTCAAAATTAACATGTTTTTAGTCGCGTTATTGTTTGTTTTATGCATGGAAATTGGTCATATTTGTATATATTTGTTACTTAATCGTGGAAAAGTGTCTATGCATGCAAATATAGCCAAAAGCAGGTAAAAATGATTAAAAGATGAAGAAATGAAGTGGTCATGCATTTTTGGAGAGTTTCAAGAAGATGAAGGAAGAAAGAAACGTCGCATGGACAAAAGGATTTGATAAAGACAAGTTTTCTATACGTAATTATCAAGGAAATATCAAGTTCTAATGGATAAAGTCATGCCACGAAGAAAAATAATGCATGCAACGTAAAACGACAAAGAAAAGAAAAATAAATAATGTTCAGACAGTTTCCAACCGATCGGATGCAACTCGCATCTGATTCGGCTGGAATTTGCCAAAAGAATGACCATCCGATCGGATGGTGAGAAACCGATCGGATGGAGATGACTGAAGTTACAAGTTTTGCATTTATGGACGTATTTACGCCCCATAATCATGTGTGGCTGATCATTTCTTCTTATTAACTTTAGAGGGACGTTTTTACTTGGAGGATAAGTGTCATTATGCTATATAATGACTACTTAGGGTCTAGAGTTACTTGTACCACCAAATATCTAACTTAGTATTACACCAAATCTTGTTAGTTCATCTTATATTGCCTGAAAGTTTACTAAGTGTTGTGAAAACGTCCAGAACTTGTTGAGTTAAAGTCTCAAGCATTGGTTCGAGTGTGGAGTTGTTTACTTACATTAGTAAGCAATTGGAGGAGTGTGGTTGCTATAGTTCCACAAGTTTATTCATTGTAATTCTCAAGACTAGGTACGCCTTGATACTTATAATGAATAATTGTTACTTTTAGTTTTATGAAAGTTTTCTTATTTACTTGTGTTTTAATATGATTGCTATGGAGTAATTTGTGATATACTTGTGTATATGATGTGATTGGTTAATGGAGTATTCTTTTATGAAAAAGGTGATGCATGAAAACATATCTATTTTATGAGTTTGTTGAGGTAACATCTAATCTTGCTTAATTTGTTGGTAAAAACAATCTTTTGAAAAATAGGTCCGAAAGGAATTTCAACTTATTTTTATTCCAAAACATTAGTGCACAAATTAGTATGGAATAGGATGCTTGACAACCATCTTATTTACTTGTTAAAATGGATTTGAGAAGATTTCATCACGAAAAAGGACCGAAAGGATTCGTAGGAATTCATAAGAAAAGAATTGATTTTCAAAATAACCATGTGATTATAGAATTGTCATACTCATTTGATATGTCCGAAAGGAGTCATTTAGGTGATAGAATTCTTAATGGTAGTTAAAACATGACATACATCATAGATTGTATAACTACTCATTTTTAGTTGCGCATCATAACAAGTTTACACCAAACTTTATATTTAAATTGTCATGATACTCCTAATTACCAATCAAGGAATTATACACAAGTATATGCTTAGTTTTTATTGAGTTTCTTTTAAATTATTATTTTACATAAATTTGGATTGACAACCCTTATTTAACAAACGTTTTTCTTATTACTAAAACAACCAAATCCCTTGGGACGATCTCGACTTACCCACCTTTATTACACCGGACGAGTATACTTGCTCGTATGTGCTAAATAATAATCGGATAATTCGTGTTTATAAATTTTAAAACTTGCACTAACAAATAGCACATCATCACTGCTGCTGCCAAATTTGTGTGGTGTGGCATGTTATGGAAGGTGGTAGAATGTTTATCCTATATTAGGCGAAAAAAACACAGGCCAAACCCAATGGAGTTAAACAGGCTAAGGAAGGTGGGCCTTAATAGCCCGGATATTTTGGCGGGAAACCCATGACGAAAACAGTGTCGTTAGCAATGTGATTTAATAATATATATAATGTGGCCCCCTAACAGTCTACTGATAAACTTCCAAAAACCATTTGTTTAATATTTTATACAACAAGAAGAGAAGAATAGGGAGATGTTTTGTACAAACTAGTTTTTTATTTGCACAAATTAGTATATAAGCCGGTAAAGCAGGATGTCTTTGTACTCACTAGTTTTTTATTTGCACAAATCAGTGTATAAGATGGTAAGGCAGGTGTCGATATTGTACAAGTATCTAATGAATGAACTGATGTGTGTTAATTAGTAGTCAATGTGTGCAAATCAATTCTCGTAACTATAACAAAATTATACCAGATTTTTTATGCAAAATGAGTCTTTGGCGAAAACCAAGTTAAACCGTGATCTTTATTTCATCACGTTGCTAAACTGAACTTTTTGATTGGGCAATATAATAAAATTAAAACCAATTTTAGTTAAAGTTATATCAATTTAATTTTTACTGAAAAAAAAGAAAAAAAATACGCATTACTTTGAGACCTCATTTTCTTTACTTTTAAAAAAATGTTAAGTTATACTTCCTCCGTCCCATAATAAGTGTTCACTTTGACTTTTTTTAGTCTTTATTGTTCAACTTTTACCATAAATATTGTTATTTGTGTTATATAATACTTGATAAAAATTATACCAATAAAAATATATTTAAAGTAGGCAATGGGTCACAAATTATACCAATAAAAAAATACATTTAAAATATGCAATGGGTCCAACATTTTCCTTTGGAAGGTTGTTGTATGTACAACAAGTGAAGAAGTTAAAAGCTTTAAAGTTTCATATAAAGGCTCTGAGCTGGAAATTTGGAAATCTTCATGAAAGAGTTATTGAGTGGAGGGAAAAGCTGAAAGTGATACAGATGAAAGTTAACAAAGAGCCCTATAATGCTATCTTAAAACAAGAGAAAGCTATAATAGTAAATGAATACAAAACTGCTATTAAGGATAAGTTGTTATTTCAAAAAGCAAAAATTGACTGTTTGTGTGATGGGGACAAAAACACTAAGTTCTTCCATACAGTATTGAAAAGAAGAGCTCATAAGAGTAATATTGAAGCTGTCAAAAATGAAAATGGGGATAGATTTGAAGGAGAACAAGTGCTTGAGCAATTTTTCAAGCATTTGCAAAGTTTCTTAGGTGTTGCAATCCTTGTGCAATGTAGTAATTTGGACAATTTGAACCCAAAAGTTATATCTAATGTTGATGCTGAGTTCATGATAAAAGAGATCAGTGATGTGGAAGTGAAAGAAGCTCTATTTGATATAAGTAACAACAAAGCTCCAGGCCTAGATGGTTATACTACTAAATTCTATAAGAAAGCATAGACTGTTGTTGGTAGAGAAGTAAGTGAAGCTATCAAGGAATTTTTCAGGACTGGGAAGCTTCTAGGTGAAGTTAATGTTACTATTATCACCCTAGTGCCTAAAAACAAAACTCCGATAAAGGTATCTGATTACAGGCTATAACTTGCTGTAATGTGCTACATAAGATTATAAGTAAAATCTTGACTAATATGATTAAGAATGCATTGTGTAAACTGGTCAATCCATGTCAAAGTGCTTGTATACCAGGTAGACAAATCAATGATAACATCCTTCTCACTCAAGAGTTCCTCAAAGGATATAATTGGAAAAACAGGGCTAGGAGAGTAAAGTAGGCAATGGGTCAAGCATTTTCTTGTGGCATGATACGTGGTGGGGTCTTGAAACCTTTAAGCACATTCATTCCCATGGAAGATTAACAACACAGTTTAGATTGCAAAAGTGGTATCCTAGTAAACAAATGGTCTGCTTTTTGTGTACTATCTGCTCTGATTCTTTTAAAATTTATACTTTGAATGCTCCTAATCCAAAAGGATATGGACTGACTTAAAAAAGAGAAGTGGGATGTTATTGTGAACTCGTTGACAATTATGTAGTTTCATAAATCAATCAAGAATGTCCTGAAAAGAATTGTTCTTGCAACATGTATTTATTTCATTTGGAATGAAAGGAATAAAAGATTGTTTACTAATGATAAGAGATATGATAAAGATCTGGTGGTTGCTATAGTTAACCATATAAGATTGAAGCTGTCTAGTCTACATGCTAAGAATTCTGCACATGTGGTGGAAATTAGCAAGAAACGGAGAGTAGTTATGAATGTCAAGAAGGGGATGATGTTTTATTAAAAGAAATTTCTATTGTGAACAGTCTGTGATATTACAGTGGCCCTAAATGGTGCAGGGCTACACCAGAATGTATAAAGGGGTGTTTCGGTTAAGAGGTTTCATGCATATGGCTAATATCTTTAGGCATCACTACATTTTGAATAAGTCTCAAAGTGTTTCTGTGTATTTAGTTGGGATAACAGAATATTTCTTAAGCTTTTTCCAAAAGTGTAGTAATGTTACCTATAAGGTAGTATCCTGCATAAGGAGTATTCAGTATTCAAATAATTGGATTGTACTGTTATCTCATCTAAAGGAAATGGAGAGATTAAGCTATTTTATACAGATTATATTTCCATAACCTATTGATAGCAGACATTTAATACAAGTATTTGTCTTGTATATGCAAAGGTAAGGTTCAAGTTTCTCTGCAGAATCTAAAAGGTTTAACCTTACTTCTTAAATTTCAAAACTTGGAAATTAAAGAAGTTAAGATTACTTCAAAATGATGGCCTGGTATATTGGTTCCCATATCCTGATTTACTCTAAACTAGCCATGATTGACAGTCAAGTAAGCCTTTGTTAGGATACCGTGAATGTGTCTGGTTGTTTAAGTAGCAGGTTTTGGTGAATCATAAAGTAGGTATCCATTTTGAGAAGGGTAAAGTGATCTTGGTGGGCAGTGTATGTTGCTAAGAATAGTGAGGAGTGAAAAATGAACCTACTTGGTCCTAGCTATACATTGCTAAAGGAGGTTTGGTTGGGTCTCAATCAGGGTAATGTGTTCCTAGTGTCTGATGCCTCTTAGTTATCTAAGATGGAAATGTAGGTCACTGGTATAACTTTTAATTTGAGAGCAGGGTGGCTATACCTTGCATAATGATGCCTTGCCCCATTTCTACAAGCTTACTGTGGATATTGGTTGTGTGGAATTGGGTAAGGAAATGTAATTATGAAGCTATGGTCACGGTGCATACATGGGTGAATATACTGCAAAAGAATTTGAAGCTACGAAGCTGCAATGGAGAAGTGTTGTTGTATTAGTACATGTTTTGTTTTCACTCTGTTCTATCTGAGATATAATATATTACTTATCAGATATCAATTACTTAGTAGCATCTGATATCGGATAGGCTTAGTTTTGATGTACTTTGTGTAGTCTGGTTGGGCTTGTCCAACCAATTGGTGTTGTTTAATTGTTGTACAATTTTTGATATTAATATATTTGTTCACCTTTGCAAAAAAAAAAAAAAAAAAAAAAAAAAAAAAAAAAAAAAAAAAAAAATTCCTTTCATAGAGCTTGATTGAAGTTGATTCAATATCATGGTTTAACTTGGGAAATGCGGCTTTTTTTTTATTTTATTATTTTTTTTATTTTTTTTTATTTTTACTATATATTATATGTGATTTTATATAAAGTATTACAGAATATGTTGAATATTTATGTGAGTATAATATCTTAACTACTTATAATGTAGATTTAGTCAAAGGGGAAAAGTGGAAAACTGAATTTTCAGTCAATCCTCATTTTGCCCTTCTATACTAAAAGGGTGAGAGAAAATGAATTGTGTAATTAATGCTCTTATTAAAACACCCCATAACTTAAAATTACAACAATTTATTCATATGGTACAACCAATTATAAGCATCTATATCAAATTAAAAACAATCAATTAAAACACCCATTACTAAAAAAGTACAATAAAATTTTCACAATATACAATTTAAACAAGCTACAACATAATATAAAATATAAAATAACTAAACACACTAATTAATTTTATTTTTAAAACACCCTAAAATGAAAAGTATATGTTATTATACACATTATACAAATTAATAAAACACACAAAACTTTATACAAGCTAACAAGTTGATGTTGCATATAGTTTTGAAAACTGGACCGGACCAACGGGTTCAACTGGGAAAAACATATAGTTTTGAAAACTGGACACGACGGGTTCAGTTATTAAAAGCATGACTCGGTTTAAATCGACCCATTTTTCGATCGGAACGGTTCAACCGGGTTTCAAAACATTATGTTGACATGAACTTAAGTATGAAAGTCAATAAGTCAACAAAGTCAATAAGTCAACACATTTAATCCCTAAATCTTCAAACCTTTATTAGAGGCGGCAAAACGGACGGGCATGGGCTAAAATGGCACGGGTTAAAACGGGCACGGGCTAAACGGACAAATTATAAATCGTGCCAAACAGGCACGGGCTAAAACGAGCAAATTATAATTCAACTATTAAAAACATTCAGAACAGTCCTAAAAACCCCTTTAATTCATCTTGTAAAAAAAGATCAAGCATCTAAGTCTTAACTATATTTAATTATTTTTTCTTAAAAAAAATAGAGTATTAAATGAATAAAAATGCAACTAATTAAATATATCTATCAATTAATTAGAGTATTAAATAATTATGCATAAAATAGTTAATAAATGAGATAAATTAAAATTAAAATAGTTGGAATGTTTTATAGTTACCAGTGACAAGTGAATTGGTCGGAAAAAAAAATGAGAGTAATTGCTTGAAAGTTGAATTGTGTGATTCGAAAGCCCATCTAATAATATCTGTTTTTATCTTTTGCCTGAAAGAGCCCATCAAATAAATGCAAGGTGGCAAAAAACGCCCCAAACTTTTAAAAAAGTGTCAAAAATCGCCCAAAAGTTACAAATTGGGCAAGATTTGCCACCCCAAACTTTTATTATTTTTCATTTATAACCAATAAACTTTCTTTTATCACTAGACGATCTGTCGTTATAAAATCCCGTTGCTATGCACGGGTATTCGTCTAGTAATAGTTAATTTTGAAACCAAATGCTATAAAAATCAATGAAACAGGTTTAAAGTAGAGTAATTTAAAGCATTAAAAGATAAGAGTAATTGAATACCAACTTGAGCTCAATCAGATATTTCTTCTATTCTTTAGTTTGGGCTTCTCCAAATTGGGCCACAAACTTGTCCTATTACATATAACTTAATTATAATTGCATTCGGTTGTTACGGGTTTGTGCAACACAAAGAAAACCTACAAATTATTGCTTCACCGTCTAATTTCTTGTGTGGCACATACCACATGTAGCCAATAGGTAGATCCGCCCATGACTAGCTATACTCTTCACTAATAACATGTCTGCACACTAAAATATATTTTGATTGGCTGAAATATGAAATAAACATTTATTTTGAAACATCACAAAATAAAGATGCAAACACTTATTATGGGACGCATATTATATTTTAATTGAAAATGAGATAAATTAACATTCTTAAAATTTAGAAAGTATATACACAACAAAAGTTCATAAAAGTTTAGTTTTCAATTTATAAAGTATGTAAATGTGTTCTAAAAAGTGATATCTTCTTAGTACCAACTACCAAAAGTTGACAAAACAAATAAAATCTGCCTAACATACTTTTCACACTTATTGATTGAATAACTAAATCAAAATCTATCAATATATTATATAGTTTCATATATCATGGGACATTCCACTAAACCTCATGAACAACATTTGGGTTGTTGAGACAGGTTTTAAAAAGTAAAAGGTTAAGAACATGTGAGGTTGAGGATATCAAATTAGAGGTAAAAGAATGCCTTTACGTCTTTAAAAAAATGTGCTCCATAATTTTTGTTTTTGTTCTTTTTACAGTATGTTATAGTATGAAACCGAATTCAACTTTTTTGGGCATGTTTTTGAAACATTAGATTATTTTATAAAAAAATGACTGCTACTTAATTAGCATTAGAAATTTTGGTTGGAATTTCATATACGTTCTTAATTAAACTTTTGTTAAAGTATATTCCATGTTTACTAACATATAGACAGTTCTATAAAATTATAATATTATGTGCTTAATTTTATATCGTAAATGACCAAGTATCGAAGAAAAGGTTTGGACATAATTTACAGCTATGATCCTGAAGAAAATGTCAAAGGGTTACTAGCTATAAAATATACTTTGTCAACTCTGGTTTATGGGTATGGCAAAAAGACACCAAAATTCCAAGTTGTTTTGATGATTTAATAACAACTAATCGTATTTTATTGTCATATTTAATAACAACTAATAGTACAATTATTATGATTGTATTATAATGTCAATGTTGGACCTTTAATCATACCAGTTCGTGTGCATTTTCATATTGTTAAGATACACCATTATTGGAGAATAAAAGGTGGTATCTTATATAGCAATAAATTCTGTTATATATTCAGGTGTGTCGTATCATTTGAAAAGTGAAAACTTATTCTAAAATAAAGCATCTAAGTATATAGAATTTTGATTACTACCTTAAACACAACAAATGTACAGGATGAAGAAAATATGTTTACAAAATAATAATTGATTGTTCAACTTGTAAAAACAACTGTTAGACCAACCGTGTAGAACAATGTATACGAAGAGAAAATCGTTACAAAAGAAGATCATGATAAACGTGATAATAATTGAGTAAGAAATCAGTCCCAAATGCATCCATTTAGCAAATTAATCTCATAAAGCCTTTATTTGGTTTCATGAAACAGACATTTGTCAAACACGTTTCATTAAAAAAAAAAAAAAAAAAAAAAAAAAAAAAAAAAAAAAAAAAAAAAAAATCAGTAAGCGTTCTCTATACTTTTAATAATGAATTATTATTTGGTTTGAGAGATTGTATCAAGTCTTTGTTACAAAGACTTGAAAATAATAATTTTATCTAATGCAAAAAAGCAAATGACTACATTGAAGATAAAAAGTCTTAATTTACCTCACATATTATACTTTTTGCTGAAATTTAATTTTCAAGACAGTGAATATGGCGAATATAATTTAAATATATTATAACTTTTTTATTAAACATTAACTACCAATTGTCTCCATAAAATATCATAACTTTGTTTACACAGTAGAAAACTTGTATACCAAAGGTGACCCCTCACATTTTCTATATAAACCTTTTTTTTCATGATCATTTTGTCAAAAAAATAATTTTCTTCCCACAGCAACAATGGAAACCTCTCAATCTCTAACCATAGAAAGCTTCTCCTACTCTTGGCTAATCAACCAAAATTCTCCCATCCAAGACATATTCGATGACAACGACACAAATTCTGTGAGTTCACCTAGATTTACTGAAGAATCCGAAAATTTCTGCTTTGATCTTCCATACATACCAAATGTTGTCCATGCAGATGAAATGTTTTCTAATGGGCGTATCATTCCTAAATCCGTCAATCAGATAAGACTTTATTCGTGTCCTGCAACGCCTATAGTTCTTTTTCCTCCCAAAAATTCTTCAAAGTTTCCAAAAAAATATAGTGAAATTATAGCAAGTTGGCGAGTTTCGTCCAAAAAGTTATTGGGAAAGTGTTTTAGCTTCCTTGTGCCGCGTAAAACTACAAGAATTGCAGATAGTTCAAGAAATTCAGTTTGTTTGTCTTCTAAGATTTCAAATGAGCAAATGAGTACTAGACTTGCGGTCTACAAAACAACATTTCGGAGAACAAAGAGTTGGAGTCACAATTCAACAAGTGTGTCTCGTTTTTCATGTTCGAAAAATAAAACGCCTGATTATAATGAAGGATCAGTTCATGAGGCCATTGCTCATTGCAAAAGATCATTTGGTAATGTGTTTTGAGTTATATTTATTTTGAGAAATTTGATAAATATCATCGTTATTATCATGTTATATATTATTCTGCGACTGTATACAATCAAAATTCTAATGTTGCATTATTTTGTTTTTGATATGCAGAAAAGTGAAGAAAATGAAGAATGATACACTTATAAGCAAAGTGAAGAAAATGAAGAAAGATCGAATAAGCAAAGCGTCGTTTTATAAAATACTGTAAGATTAGATATCAGATTAGAACATCAAATTAGAACATCGATCAACAAGAAGTTAAGTTAAATTACTGGGAATACACGATGATACAGATGAAGATTTTATGTACAACTTATTATCGTGTTCGGCAATATACATATGCGTAATGGTTTTGGTTTCATGTCTTGTATTATGCCTGCAGAAATAATTTGACATATATCTAATCTAATCTAAACTATACCACGTGAATTTGAAAGTTTGATCCTAGCCTTTTGCAAAAGGCAAAACCTCAAAATAAGTTTTGATCCTTTAATTGTAAGAAAATCACATTTGAAGTAATAAATATAGACGAATACCCGCGTAAACTGTCAGTGTATATCGGCAAATAATTATATTTACAAAACTCTTGATGCAAAATTTACAGGTTTAATTTGTAGTTATTGTGAGAAAAAAGATCATGGTTAGAAACAAAAAATGATTAAAGTTATAGATATTTAAAATACTAGAAGGGTACTCGCGCAATGCAGCGGCAGATACCATGTAACTATTTTTGTGGCGATCAAATGTTTTTCATTTTAAACCTTCCATATTTAGCATGTCTCAAATATTTTATAATGTAGTATACATATGTTTTTCAAAAGTAGAATGTTTAAATTATTAATACTGTAAATAGTTAACACTTTTACTTTTTCTTTTTAAATTTAAGCATTAAATTGGTGGTTATAAGTTTAGTAGGCTTTCTTATAAATAACTCTATTTAAATATATCATTATCGAAGAGAGTGGGTTACTATATGATTTAAATGAGACTTAAATTTTTAAATTTTACATTAACTTTCTAATTTTCCTTTAATAGTAATATTTTTCATCTTAAAATTTTAAGACTTCCTTTTATAGAAAGTCTAAAATGCTTTATAATGTAGTATAGATTAATTTAGTTGCATATTATGTTACCAATTTTTAATCAATCGTATAATAGGCGCTCATTTGTGTAACAACCGTGATTTAAGCAGGTTAGTTAGACTTTTAGCCTCGAGTTAATCTAACTTTGTTTGGTACACCCCACTTAAATGTACAACCAAATCGCCTTAGCCTTCCGTGTATGCGCTCATTTTTAGTGCATTATTGTTATTTGTTAAACCCTAAGTTAACTTTCTATTTGATTACATGGTTGCTAAGTCGAGTCATATCCTTGTATATATTGTTTTGGGACGATTGGGACTCATGGGTAAGTACTTATTTTATGGAGTAATGGGGAAGAACATCATTTATTACCCCCATATGTACGTTAATCTTAAAAGTGCTCCAAGTGTTTTGATTTTCTTAATTCGAGTCATTAGATTAGTTTAATGTAAAGTATGTAAAGATTCAAGTGTAAGGGGAACGTTCATCCCCTATGATGTATTATTTTGGATGGTAGGGTAAGAGTGTATGCAAAAAAAAAAAAAAAAAAAAAAAAAAAAAAAAAAAAAAAAATCGAAAAAATCAAGAAAAGAAAAAAAAAATAGAAAAAGAAAAAAAACATACGGACTACCATCCCTTTTATTCTATGTTCATTTTATGCTTTTGTTATTTTTCATTTATTAGCTTAAGTCGAGTCTAGTCTTGGCTTAGCAACGCCATTGTACATGTAATTAACTAAGATTGTTAACTCGCCACCAGTAAAACTTCCTTTATCCAACAAAACCGTGTATTTCATATCCTTACACCTAACATTACAACCCTTTAAAAGACCTCTTTGATAGTTTATCCTAGGTGCTTACGCCATGTGGTGGAGGTTTGATCCTTTCCCAAGCCTATGGTAATCTATTTTGCTATGACAGGTAGTGAGAGATATCTTCCGTTTTCATATTGTAATTTACACTTTATTACACCCGAGAGATGTGAGTATCTAAACACTATTTGTGAGGTGCTAGTGTACGACCTCCGTGCTTGTCTATTGGTCTTTAGTGGAACGATTATTTGTTGTAATTACTTTTATATTAGTGTTTAATGACCCCTAACTTGTATTTTGAGTAGAATAAAAGCGCATTTGCTTGAGGACAAGCAAATCTCAAGTGTAAGGGTATATGATGAGGCGAAAAATGATCCGTTTTTAGGGGGTCATTTAAGCCCGAATTCAAATTTATTTGATCAAATATTGCCCTAAATCGTTCCTTTTGTGATTTTAGGTACTTTGGGAGTGAAATCTGGAAAAAGAAGCAATTCAGACGTTTTTGGAGCATAAAAGTGAAGAAAACGCCAAAGTCTTAATTTTCCAAGCTGGGAACAGTAGGTGACGGCGACAAGAGCAAAACCTTGACGGCGTCAAGAGCAAATTTCATGAATTTCCATGACGATCCAGAACAGATTTGACGGCGTCACGTAGAAAGGGCGTCAAGAGTAAAAGAGTCATGACGGCCTGGAAGTATATAAGTCTTGACAGCGTCAGAAGTAGATCTAGGCAGTCCGAGAATAGTTTTGGCGGCGAGGTGACGGCGTCACAAGTTTATTCTTGACGCCGTCAGACCTATTTTTCTATATATAGTTTTCTAATTTTTACATTTAAGAGAGAGAAGTTTTGGGAGAAACCCTAAGTACGATTTTGGTGTAACTTTACAGGTTTTTCAAGGGTTCCAACCCCTTGATACCTTGCATGATTAATCAAGATAAGTGTTCTTCTAATTCAATCAATATGTCTATGTGTTGGTTGTCTATATCATGTTCTTGTCTTAATTCTATCATGCTAGGCTAGATCTTTTTTGTGTTTGCTTAGATCTAATGAAACCTAGATATTGATTATGTGTTAATTACTTGTTTATTCTTGTCTTGGATGAATGATTTATATGTTAGGCTTAAGAAAACTGGCAGATCTCCAATTGGTAACATGCTTGAACGTCTTAAGAAACATGAACCAACGCGCACTAGGTCTTTATTGGTTGTATTTAATGCATGAACCACTGTTTACAATCCCTATAGTTGTGTTGGGCATGGTGTAGGAGGAGATAAGAGCTCATAGAATTGGGGAGTTATGTGTGCCACCCCATGAATGGTATTAAGGAATACAATCCATCATCCATGCAATTATAACAAGTAATTAACGTGTAAAAGATATCTAGGGAGTAGTGAAATCTAAGTAAACACATTTTCTCCAATTACTGCTCACAACTTTAGTATAAATTAGTTTATTTTCATTTTTAGTATTTTATTTTGATTGCATCTTAGTATTGGGTTAGTTGAATAGCAACTAATTCCGCCCACTCTTCCAAAACCCGAGATTTTAATTTGCTTTCTAAAAAATATAAAAATACAAAAATAATCATCCCTCACCTTTAGAACTAGTATTTAGGTTTTCTAATCCTAGCGACACTAATCCTAAGCTGAACGATCAATCCCCCGGTACTTGTCACTATACTATACTACAACGATCAGGTACACTGCCTGGTGGGGGTTGTAAGCTTCTCGAGATCCCTCGAGAGGTAAAGCCTGTTGCGATTCCCACGCATCAAGTTTTTGGCGCCGCAGCCCGGGGAATAGTTATTGTCTAGGTTAGAATTTCTTTTTATTAGGTCTACTTACTAGAATCCTTTCTAGTGAGATTTTTATTTTTATTTTTGTAGGATTCCTTTAGTCTATCTTTTTCTTTGTGCCCTTTGTTTGTAAAACCATTTTCATTTGTCTTCATGGCAGATGAGATTCCATTTAGATCATTAACAATAGAGGAACAATTAGTTTACTCTGATAGATTTGCTTCCTGTTGTTCCAATGAATTTTTAAGTGATCTTAGATATATACAAGAAGAGATGAGTGTAAAGTTTCATAGGTTTGATGAGTTATGCGCATGTGTGGCCTATATTAAACAATCATTGTTAGGATCAATTCCTTTTAGTAAGACCCTTTGGAAAAATTTTGAGGAAAGCCTCCTAACCGTGAACCATGAGTTCAACGAATTGATGGGTTTGTATGCATCACAACTTGAGGAAACAATTAAGGAGGATTTAGCCGAACATGATCATATTAAGCAAAAAGATGAATCCTTTAGGCTAATTGAACATTGTAATCAAGTTATTGAGGAAGGTTCTTATGAATCAGACTTAGAACTTGAAATGGCTAGAGAAGGATTTGAGATACTTAGCAACATGTTTAGGTTAGATTCTACTAAAACACGTGATGAGGATATAGGTGATGTTGAGAAAAGGAAGGATGAGGTAAATAACACAAACCTACAAAGTACACCACAACTCCCACCATCACTTGAGGAACACACACAGCCTGTGACTTACCCGGGAGAAGTAGAAAAGACTATAGGAACCCCAATAGAGGTAGAACCTTTGAACCAAACACAACTAGAGGATATAGGTTTCAATACTTATAATGATAACCTTACTCTTAGTTCTAGGGAAGTTCCTAGTTTTGATGAACCAGAGCCTCAACCAAAACCGTTACCTAATCTTCCATCCTTGGATGAGAATTTAGGAATTGAGATAGGTTCCGATCCACCCATCAAACCATATAGTCCGGGTATTCTTAGGATAAAGGTAGTGGACTCTAAGCCTTGTATAGAGGAAGCCAATATAGGAGTGGAAAATGACCTTACATGCTTACATCACCCATTTATGATTGATCACAAGAAACATTATGGGTTTAAACCGGGTTTATTAGGTCAAGATGAATCCCCAACTAGTAGTCTCTTGAGGTTGATAGAAAATGATCCCTTTCTAGGAGAAAATATTAATCCACCCATTAACCCGATTGAATTTGGTAAGGTTATAATGATAGGAGCACACCCCTTTGAGCACATAATTCATCCACCACACTTTCCTCACGAGGCATATTTCTACCCTAAGGGTGTGTATCGCTACTATCACCCGCACTTAATCCTAAGTGTAGGGAAAACCTCACCTTTATCCGTGAAATAAGGGAAGAGTCAGGCTCGTGACTCAAACAAAAACAAGCGCTTCTTGGGAGGCAACCCATGTTTTGTGTGATTTTATTTTTCTTTGTTTGTTATTTGCTTCCGTATGCATGCTTTATTTTTATTGTTGGTAGATCATGTTTCGCAACTAAAAAGTGGAAATACTTTACTTTGTTGTTTAGCCTAGTCTTAACTCCACCTAGAAGTATTTTTGCAAAAGATAAGTGTAAGGGGAAACCCCAAATATGTTTTTAAGAAACAAACCGATCATGATTCTCCACAATATTAAAAGAGCATGTATATTCGTATTTGTTAGAGTCAAATGCTTGTATTAAGTCATAATGAAGTTTTGCAGGATTTTCCAGGAAGTAGGACCAAGTTTCTCCAGAAATTTTCCGGAAACTTAACATAAGAATTTCTGCAGGTCCATTCTGACGGCGTCAGGGGTTTACTCTTGACGGCGTCAGGAGTTAAAATCTGGAAATTTTACCGGTTTTGTTTTTCTAACGGAGTCTTATGGTTTTTGTGAATTATTAAGTTTTATAATCTCCAGGAGATCTGCAAACTTCATTCCACAAGCATTATATCTTATCTTGTTTTCTAGGATTTAGAAACTTATATAGGATGCCGCCGATTTTACGCGAGGTTGTCTTGTCTATTTTGTCAAGTTTTACAGGTTATGTATGACAGGAAGATGATTTATATTCTGGAAGGGAAGCTTTGATTGTTCATTTTCTTGGAGGAAGATTTAACCTGGCCATCCTATTATCCATACCGAGCGAATCAGGGGAGTATTTGATTTCATTCTCTTTACTTTTTCACTTTTACATTCTTTACTTGAACATTGGGGACAATGTTCATCTTAAGTGTAAGGGGAGGATAAAAAGATGATACCTTACATATGCACTTTCGCTTGAGTTTGTTTTGTTTAATAGTAGATGTGTAATAAAACTATGAGAAATACTTGTTAGTGTAATTTTAACGCCAAATTTAAATTTTTTTACAACATTTAGGAGTGAAACTTTAGCCATAGCAAGCGTCTCATGGATAGGAGATTGTATGACTAGCACATAACCGTATATTCAGAAAAATTTTCCACCCAAATATGTGAGGTTCGCCTTTAGATTTGATAGGAAAAACATTTACTATTAGTGCTTATGAGTGTACCGGTAGCATTTAGATTCTAGAACTTGCGTTAGTGATGCATCCCAAGACCGCTAGTGAGACTACATTCGTGTTGTAGGATTTACTACATGATAAGAGGCATTAGTATCACCCTTGTGTTAAACCCGTATCATAATTACTTGACCATTTAAGTCATATTACTTGGCTAGTTAAGTCAACTAATTTTTCCCACACCCTTAGCGTTGTACTCATTTTTAGTACACGATACCCTTAGTACACCCCTCCGAGCCTATCTTTTCGTTTCTAACTTTAAGCATTTTACTTAAAGGAAGAATTTGCTACACCCCACTTAAATGTACAACTAAATCGCCTTAGCCTTCCGTGTATGCGCTCATTTTTAGTGCATTATTGTTATTTGTTAAACCCTAAGTTAACTTTCTAATTGATTACATGGTTGCTAAGTCAAGTCATATCCTTGTACATATTGTTTTGGGACGATTGGGACTCATGGGTAAGTACTTATTTTATGGAGTAATGGGGAAGAACATCATTTATTACCCCCATATGTACGTTAATCTTAAAAGTGCTCCAAGTGTTTTGATTTTCTTAATTCGAGTCATTAGATTAGTTTAATGTAAAGTATGTAAAGATTCAAGTGTAAGGGGAACGTTCATCCCCTATGATGTATTATTTTGGATGGTAGGGTAAGAGTGTATGCAAAAAAAAAAAAAAAAAAAAAAAAAAAAAAAAAAAAAAAAAAAAATCGAAAAAATCAAGAAAAGAAAAAAAAAAATAGAAAAAGAAAGAAAAAGAAAAAAACATACGGACTACCATCCCTTTTATTCTATGTTCATTTTATGCTTTTGTTATTTTTCATTTATTAGCTTAAGTCGAGTCTAGTCTTGGCTTAGCAACGCCATTGTACATGTAATTAACTAAGATTGTTAACTCGCCACCAGTAAAACTTCCTTTATCCAACAAAACCGTGTATTTCATATCCCTACACCTAACATTACAACCCTTTAAAAGACCTCTTTGATAGTTTATCCTAGGTGCTTACGCCATGTGGTGGAGGTTTGATCCTTTCCCAAACCTATGGTAATCTATTTTGCTATGACAGGTAGTGAGAGATATCTTCCGTTTCCATATTGTAATTTACACTTTATTACACCCGAGAGATGTGAGTATCTAAACACTATTTGTGAGGTGCTAGTGTATGACCTCCGTGCTTGTCTATTGGTCTTTAGTGGAACGATTATTTGTTGTAATTACTTTTATATTAGTGTTAAATGACCCCTAACTTGTATTTTGAGTAGAATAAAAGCGCATTTGCTTGAGGACAAGCAAATCTCAAGTGTAAGGGTATATGATGAGGCGAAAAATGATCCGTTTTTAGGGGGTCATTTAAGTCTGAATCCGAATTTATTTGATCAAATATTGCCCTAAATAGTTCCTTTTGTGATTTTAGGTACTCTGGGAGTGAAATCAGGAAAAGGAAGCAATTCGGACGTTTTTGGAGCATAAAAGTGAAGAAAACGCCAAAGTCTTAATTTTCCAAGTTGGGAACAGGAGGTGACGGCGTCAAGAGCAAATTTCATGAATTTCCATGACGATCCAGAACAGATTTGACGGCGTCACGTAGGAAGGGCGTCAAGAGTAAAAGAGTCATGACGGCCTGGAAGTATATAAGTCTTGACGGCGTCAGAAGTAGATCTAGGCAGTCCGAGAAGAGTTTTGGCGGCGAGGTGACGGCGTCACAAGTTTATTCTTGACGCCGTCAGACCTATTTTTCTATATATAGTTTTCTAATTTTTACATTTAAGAGAGAGAAGTTTTGGGAGAAACCCTAAGTACGATTTTGGTGTAACTTTACAGGTTTTTCAAGGGTTCCAACCCCTTGATACCTTGCATGATTAATCAAGATAAGTGTTCTTCTAATTCAATCAATATGTCTATGTGTTGGTTGTCTATATCATGTTCTTGTCTTAATTCTATCATGCTAGGCTAGATCTCTTTTGTGTTTGCTTAGATCTAATGAAACCTAGATATTGATTATGTGTTAATTACTTGTTTATTCTTGTCTTGGATGAATGATTTATATGTTAGGCTTAAGAAAACTGGCAGATCTCCAATTGGTAACATGCTTGAACGTCTTAAGAAACATGAACCAACGCGCACTAGGTCTTTATTGGTTGTATTTAATGCATGAGCCACTGTTTACAATTCCTATGGTTGTGCTAGGCATGGTGTAGGAGGAGATAAGAGCTCATAGAATTGGGGAGTTATGTGTGCCACCCCATGAATGGTATTAAGGAATACAATCCGTCATCCATGCAATTATAACAAGTAATTAACGTGTAAAAGATATCTAGGGAGTAGTGAAATCTAAGTAAACACATTTTCTCCAATTACTGCTCACAACTTTAGTATAAATTAGTTTATTTTCATTTTTAGTATTTTATTTTGATTGCATCTTAGTATTGGGTTAGTTGAATAGCAACTAATTCCGCCCACTCTTCCAAAACCCGAGATTTTAATTTGCTTTCTAAAAAATATAAAAATACAAAAATAATCATCCCTCACCTTTAGAACTAGTATTTAGGTTTTCTAATCCTAGCGACACTAATCCTAAGCTGAACGATCAATCCCCCGGTACTTGTCACTATACTATACTACAACGATCAGGTACACTGCCTGGTGGGGGTTGTAAGCTTCTCGAGATCCCTCGAGAGGTAAAGCCTGTTGCGATTCCCACGCATCAAGTTTTTGGCGCCGCAGCCCGGGGAATAGTTATTGTCTAGGTTAGAATTTCTTTTTATTAGGTCTACTTACTAGAATCCTTTCTAGTGAGATTTTTATTTTTATTTTTGTAGGATTCCTTTAGTCTATCTTTTTCTTTGTGCCCTTTGTTTGTAAAACCATTTTCATTTGTCTTCATGGCGGTTGAGATTCCATTTAGATCATTAACAATAGAGGAACAGTTAGTTTACTCGGATAGATTTGCTTCCTGTTGTTCCAATGAATTTTTAAGTGATCTTAGATATATACAAGAAGAGATGAGTGTAAAGTTTCATAGGTTTGATGAGTTATGCGCATGTGTGGCCTATATTAAACAATCATTGTTAGGATCAATTCCTTTTAGTAAGACCCTTTGGAAAAATTTTGAGGAAAGCCTCCTAACCGTGAACCATGAGTTCAACGAATTGATGGGTTTGTATGCATCACAACTTGAGGAAACAATTAAAGAGGATTTAGCCGAACATGATCATATTGAGCAAAAAGATGAATCCTTTAGGCAAATTGAACATTGTAATCAAGTTATTGAGGAAGGTTCTTATGAATCAGACTTAGAACTTGAAATGGCTAGAGAAGGATTTGAGATACTTAGCAACATGTTTAGGTTAGATTCTACTAAAACACGTGATGAGGATATAGGTGATGTTGAGAAAAGGAAGGATGAGGTAAAGAACACAAACCTTAAGGGTTGTCCAATATAATTATAAATACAAAATCAAAACTTCCCTACCCCTTTTTCCTGCAATTAAAGTCGACACAAGGGAGGAACAAGAAGAAAAAATTAGGGTTTCATAATTGTCTAGCAATAATCAAGAATCAAGGTAAAATCTTTAACCCTTACGTGTAATTAATTAATTATTGTTATGATTCATGTAATATTTAATATGATGGGATCTAGGGTTTATATACTTTTGTAAATTATTGAAGTAAAACATGTTAGGATGATTAGATGTCAATAATATGGTTAATGGTTAAGAGAATTGAGTGTTAAACGCGTTAGATTACGTGTTAGGGTTTGGACAGAAAACTATGGCTGTAAAGATGTGAGTGTAAATAACAGATGGTGAGGATTTAAGTCACGAATTTTAGGTCTAAACTGAAGTATAATGAAAGAGCTTTCCAAAAAGTCCAGCCACGATCGATTTTAAGGTCGGGAAGTCGGTCTTTTGATTTTTCTTTGTTAAGGTGTCAAAGCTGTCAAACCGGGACAGATTTTGGGTAAAAGTTTGAAGGTGTCATGTGGTTGTAAAAGTGGTATTTTGACTAGGCCTTCTGGAATAGTTAAGTATTAGGTTATATTAGACTACCACGAAGAGGATTCGCGATAAAAACTTGTGGAAGTATTTTATGGAAATCAAAACTTTTTGGTGTGCGTTCAGATCCGAATTTGAGTAGTTGACAAGTTTGAATTTATTATGAGTATTTGTGTGTGTTATTGGTCCATGGCCTTCTGGGATTAGCTTCTATGCTTATGAGAGACCATGGTGAATTTTTGGTGTGAGTTGTTGAGCTTTATTTGTCGTGATTTTATGTGGGCGAATGTACCCAAAAATTCTGTGTTTTCTGATTTTAAGAGTGCAAGGGATTTAGTGAGTTTTAAGTTATGGTAGTGGTTAGTGTGGTGTCTAGGAGATCCATGGTGGGTCATATGAGTCTTAGACATCCATCATATGTGTATTACATGGGTTTTAGCTTTTAGCTTTTAGCTTGACCTTGTGTGATGTGGATTATTTTTGTGTGCTATAGATTATGAGTTGTTTTTGTGGTAGCTGCGGAGTTTAAGGTGAATTCATAGTCCCATATTTTTACTTTATTTTTAAACTTGGGATGGGAATGATGCTTGTCTTAAATGATTTGAGTTACTGTGATTATGTGTGGTTTAAAAGCTTGGACTTATAATGTTATCGTAATAATGCTATGTGGTACATGAAAGTGTGATTCCGATTAGGTTAGCGACCTAATTGATGCTGTGTGATATGTGATTCCGATTAGGTTAGCGACCTAATTGATGCTGTGTGATTTCCAATTGGGAGGATGCTTATCCTGTTGCTCGCGCATGCGACCCAATTGATGATGTGTTTTGGAGCGGGGGTCACGTTCCGGCCCGATGGTTGCCTTTTGTGTGATGATTGGTTTATGGATACATGTAGCTTGTATGATAACTATATTTATTTGTCCAGCTATGTTTTTATAATCACAGTGAACTGGTTGCCTTGAGAGTGTAAGTGTGTCTAAACCTATGAATCTCACCAACGTTATGTTGACATTTTAAGCATCATTTTCAGGTGAGCATTCTAAGGCCAAAGTTGAGGGCAGCAATTAGGCGAGACTTAGTTACATATGGAGACTTACTTATGTTTTGGGATTTGACTTTATTTGGATTTGGTTTTGATACATTTATGTTTTCTGTTTGGTACTTTGATATCTATTGAAGATACCTTTTGGATTTTGTTTTGGTTATTTATCTTTGGGTATTGTTACAACACTGTGTGTTGGTACATTGCTCTATTTATGTGCATGTAGTTGTTCTCTATGTTGACACCAGGTGTTGTGATGATATTCATGAAGTTACACCCGCACGTTTCCGCCGTGGCGGGGTGTGATAAATTGGTATCAGAGCCTTGGTTATAGAGAATTAGGTGGTTTAACCTAGACTATAGCTTAGGAGTCCCTCATATAGTTGCATTTAGGACCTATGTGTAAGTATAATATCTTTACATGTCTATTTTCCTAAATTATGAGTTATTTTACCGAGTTTTTGAACGTCTATTGAACCCTGTACTTAGCATCGTGTGTGTGTCATTTATAGAATGGCACCTCCTGCTCGAAAGACGCTTCGTTGGACCACTGTAGTTGCTAAGGGACGTAAGAGAATTGACAAGATGAAGAGAACCAACATGAGGATATTGGCCCCCGCTAGCATGGTACCATGTGTGATTGAAGAGAAGCTGACACTCGAGAATGTAAATGGGGAAATGGTGGAGAGATATGAGACAAAGGTAGCTGATAAGGAAGGTTTCACCACCAAGTACCCGTGCAAGTGTCCTCAGTTTCTGGAAGATGATGGGGTAGTTTGGGCTAGACCCCGAGGATTGTATGATTTTGTGGATAGGATAGATGAAGAGTTAAGAAATCGTGAAGATGATTTTGCAAGACATCCTTTACCACAGAATCATGGAAATAAGAATGGATGGGTGAGCGAGGAGGAGGAAGTGGATTCAGACTTGGAGTCCACTGCGCGTACACCATTTTAGGTCTTAGATAGGACTCGAACTGCGTACGACTTGTTTTCAATGTTATGTTTTTAATGTTTTATGGTTTTGTTGAGTTGTTTTGACGCTGATTGTATGTTGGAATGTGAATTCCTTCGGATTTTTGGGATTTATCCCGTGTTTTAATGAGAAGCCTTGGGCGAGTTTTGATATTTTGGTGTATATTATGTGTATTATGGGAGTACATTTTGGTTAGTATTGATTGCGTGCTATTTGTTATAAGATGTTACTATTGTTAGGTGTGGCTTTAGAAGTAAGTACACATGTGGAAGGATACATCTAAAATTGTGGGTGGCCAACACAATTATAAATGTATCACGATATATGTGGACCTACAGCCAATGTTACATTGAATCAATGGTGATATGCTTATGTGTGGTAGAGTTGAGTTTATTTGGTATATGATTTAGAGTGTCTCATGTGATGGGAGATAGATGATTGGGTATGATTACGGAAATTGTGGAATCTTGTGAATGGTCTCTAATGGTTCTATTGTCCTGCGTGTTTAGGAAATGGCGCCAAGGAAACCAAGACGACCTATCACTAAGTCACCTATGGGTGGAGCTTTCTGGACACCGAAGAAGTCCAAGAAGTCGACACCTATTATTGGGGATAGCAACCCTATCTTTCAGCAAATGATCAACCAGCAGCTAGAAGCTTTAATGCCTGAACTTGTGACTCAATTGAGTGCGCAGATAGGCAGTGGAGCTCATCCTGATAGTGCTGGGAGTGGAGGAAGCAGAAATAATTGGTGTACTTATAAGGAGTTTATGGCTTGTAAGCCTAAGGAATTTGATGGAAAGGGTGGTGCAATTGCACTCACTCGATGGATAGAGAAAATGGAGTCTGTGATGGATATAAGTGGATGTAGTGAGGTCCAGAAAGTTAAGTATGCGGTTAGTTCCTTGGTTAACAAGGCGTTGACCTGGTGGAACACGCAACTGCAAGCTAGAGGACGAGTTTCGGCTTTGGGTATGACTTGGGAGGACTTCAAAGCCATAATGGTGGAGGAGTTTTGTCCAACCAATGAAATGCAGAAATTGGAAGAAGAGTTGTGGAATCATACAATGGTTGGGGCTAATCATATGGGGTACACTGATAGGTTTCATGAGTTAGCTAGGATGGTTCCTCATCTAGTAACTCCTGAATCGAAGCGTATTGAGAGGTATATCCGTGGGTTGGTTCCACAGATTCGCTCGATGGTTAGGGCGATTGAGCCGACAACGCTTCTAAGTGCTATTCAAAAGGCTGGTGCACTGACAGATGAAGCGGTTAGGAGTGGAACACTTGCAAAGTCAGGAGAGGAGAGGAGGTTGATACTACTAAGACAGTTGGTTTTAGTGGTGACAATAAGAAAGCAAGGAAAGGGAAGGGGTTCGTAGCAACGGATCCTATGATGGCAGCAGGTTATGTGGGAACAGCTTCTACGGCTGTGACTGGTAATAATGAGAAGAGGGGATATGTTGGTAATGCCCCTAGATGTGCTAAGTGTAGTGGCAATCATCCTGAGAATACTGCTTGTCGTCTGTGCTTCAAGTGTGGCAAACCTGGATACTTTGCTAAGGACTGCCGTGTGGTGATTACTCAAGCGACTCCAATTAACTCGGTGGGTGCGGGGCCTCATCGCAGGGAGTGTTACGAGTGTGGTAGTACCGATCACCTGCGAAACTGGTGTCCCAAACTTGTTGGAATGTTTGGACAGCCTGGGAATCAGCTGGCTATTGAAGGAGGACAAGGACAAGGGTTTAATAGAAATGCAGCTAAGGGAAAGGCATTTACAATGAATGCAAGCGAGGCGCGCCAAGACCCGAACGTTGTTACTGGTACGTTCTCTCTCAATGGTCATTATGCTACTACGTTATTTGATACGGGTGCGGATTATTGTTTTGCTACTACTGAATTTGCTAGAATATTGGGTGTTGAGTTTAGTGAACTTAGACCTAGTATTTTGATTGAAATAGCTAGTGGTATAGAAATAGAAGTTGTTAAGGTTATTCGTGAGTGTGTTATCGTGTTAGAGGGTGTTGCGTTTAAGATTGACTTAATACCCTTAGGACATGGTAGCTTTGATGTGGTAATAGGGATGGATTGGTTGGCTAGGCATAAAGCTGAAGTAATATGCCATGAAAAGGTGGTTCGAATTCCATTAGAGGGTGGTGGTGTGCTGCGAGTACAAGGAGAAAGCATGGAGAAGAATTCGAAATCCCTTATGAGTGCGAAGTCTAAAGAACTCAAAGTGGGGGATATTCCAGTAGTGTGTGAGTTTTCGGGCGTTTTTCCTGAGGATTTGTCCGGATTACCGCCGATACGACAGGTGGAGTTTCGTATTGAGTTAATTCCTGGAGCGACGCCGGTAGCGAAAGCTCCTTATCGATTGGCACCTACGGAGATGCAGGAGTTGGCTGCACAGTTGAAAGAACTTCAAGATAAGGGGTTTATTCGACCTAGTCATTTTCCGTGGGGAGTGCCTGTTTTGTTCGTTAAGAAGAAAGGTGGTTCGTTTAGAATGTGTATTGATTACCAAGAGTTGAATAAGTTGACGGTGAAGAATCAGTATCCTTTACCTAGAATTGATGATCTTTTCGACCAATTGCAGGGTGCTAGATTTTTCTCAAAGATAGATCTGCGATCTGGTTATCATCAGTTAAGAGTGCATGAGTAGGACATTCCCAAGACAGCTTATAGAAATCGTTATGGACATTTTGAATTTATGGTTATGCCATTTGGGTTGACTAATGCACCAACGGTATTCATGGATTTGATGAATCGTGTGTGTAGGCCCTATTTGGATAAATTCGTAATTGTGTTTATTGACGACATTCTGATTTACTCCAAGTCGAAGGAAGAGCATGGGGAACACTTGAGGTTAATACTTGGCTTGTTGGAGAATGCGAGATTGTACGCTAAGTTCTCTAAATGTGAATTTTAGCTGCAAGAGGTGCAATTTCTTGGTCATATAGTGAATAGTTAAGGTATACATGTAGATTCTAGCAAGATAGAAGCGGTCAAGAATTGGAAGGCTCCTACGACACCTTCTGAGATACGCTCTTTCTTAGGACTGGCAGGATACTACAAGAGATTTATAGCAAATTTTTCAAAGATTGCTAAGCCTCTCACTATGTTGACTCAGAAGAATAAAAAGTATGAGTGGGGAGATGAGCAAGAAGTGGCTTTTCAGACATTAAAGGATAGTTTGTGTAATGCACCTATTCTGACGTTACCTGACGGGCCAGATGATTTTGTGGTATATTGTGATGCGTCGAATCAAGGTTTTGGATGTGTGTTAATGCAAAGGGGGAAGGTGATAGCTTATACATCACGACAACTCAAGGTTCATGAGAAGAATTATACCACTCACGACCTAGAGCTTGGTACGGTGGTATTTGCTCTCAAGAATTGGAGACATTATTTGTATGGTACGAGGAGTACGGTCTATACTGATCATAAGAGTCTTCAGCATATTTTTAATCAGAAGGAGTTGAATATGCGTCAAAGAAGATGGATGGAGCTGTTAAGTGATTACGACTGCGACATTCGTTATCATCCTGGAAAAACAAATGTGGTGGCCGATGCGTTGAGTAGAAAAGAAAGAATTAAGCCAAGGCGTGTGCGAGCTATGAGCATAACATTGCAGTCAGGAATTAAGAGTAAGATATTGGCAGTACAAGAGGAGGCTCTCAAGGATGAGAACCTTGTGGCTGAAATGTTGCGTGGTTTAGATCAGCAGATGGAAAGGAAGGAAGATGGTGGACTATATTTCTTAGATTGAATATGGGTTCCACTAGTAGGAGATGTGAGAAAGGTGATCATGGATGAGGCTCATAAGACGAGATACTCGATTCATCCAGGTTCTGATAAGATGTACTATGATCTTAGAGATGCTTATTGGTGGCTGGGAATGAAGAGGGAGATAGCTGAGTATGTTAGTCGATGTTTAACTTGTTTGAAGGTTAAGGCTGAACATCAGAAACCCTCTGGATTGTTGCAACAGCCACCAATTCCTGAATGGAAGTGGGATAATATAACTATGGATTTCATTACTAAATTGCCTCGCACAAGTAATGGACATGACACGATATGGGTCATTGTGGACAGATTGACGAAGTCTGCACATTTTCTGGCCATTCGTGAGGATTACAAGATGGAGAAGTTGGCAAGGATCTATATAAATGAGATTGTGGCAAGGCATGGTGTGCCTGTGTCTATCATTTCAGATCGGGATAGTAGGTTCACTTCGCGGTTGTGGCAGTCGTTGCAAAAGGCTTTGAATACACGGTTGGATATGAGTACTTCTTATCATCCACAGACCGATGGACAAAGTGAGCGAACGATTCAGACGTTAGAGGATTTGCTTCGTGCTTGTGCTATTGATTTTGGAGGAAGCTGGGATACTCATTTGCCTTTGGCTGAGTTTTCTTATAATAACAGCTATCATTTAAGCATTAGATGTGCACCGTTTGAGATGTTATACGGAAGGAAGTGTAGATCACCGGTGTTATGGGCAGAGGTTGGGATGAGTCAGTTAATTGGACCTGAATTGGTACAAGAGACTACAGATATGGTCTTTCGGATTAAAGAAAGACTAGGGGCTGCGAGAGATCGTCAAAAGAGTTATGCGGATAATCGCAGCAAACCTTTGGAGTTTAGTGTTGGAGATTTTGTGATGTTGAAGGTGACACCATGGAAGGGTGTTGTGCATTTCGGTAAGAAAGGCAAGTTGGCACCTAGCTATGTTGGGCCATTTGAGATTAAGGAGAGGATTGGACTTGTGGCATATCGTTTGAGATTGCCTGAGGAATTAAGTGGTGTGCACGATACGTTTCACGTGTCTAATTTGAAAAAGTGTTTGGCGGATGCTAGTTTGAATGTGCCACTAGATGAGATTAAGGTTGATAGAACACTTCACTTTGTGGAGGAACCTGTTGAGATTATGGACCGAGAATTTAAGAGTATGAAGCGTAGTAAGATTGCATTGGTAAAGGTACGATGGAATTCCAAACGTGGTCCTGAGTTTATTTGGGAGCGTGAGGATCAAATGAGAGCCAAGTATCCTAAGTTCTTTGCTGAAAAGTCTGATGATACGAGCTGTTAAATCTTGGGACGAGCTTTCCCTAAGTCGGGGATGATGTAACAACCGTGATTTAAGCAGGTTAGTTAGACTTTTAGCCTCGATTTAATCTAACTTTGTTTGGTGTGGTTTGAGTAGTTATATGTGTGTTATTGTGTGATTAGTATTTGGTTTAGCACTAAATCCCTCCGCGTTGTGGTTGTCATTGTGATTTTTGATGATGTTGATTTTGGGAAGGTTCATTTTGATCACCCATGTGGTGTAGAAATGACTTGTGTATATTTGGCGTTTTGAGGTTCTGCGTAACGAGTCTTTGTTCAAGTTATTGAGCGTTAGTAAGTTACGGGAATGTTGTTTTTATGAAGAAATGCTTATGGAGTGTGTGAAAATCTATTTTTGGAAACTTTATTTTGAAAATGAGTATTTTCCGGTTTGTCGTAAAATTAAGGTTTATCGCGAAAGACGTTAGGTTTTGTTATGGGAATACATAAAATATGAAAAGTATGAGGTTTTGAGTGTAATAAATAAATTTAATAAAAAAATAAAATAATAAATATATAATAACAGGGGGCGGCCGAAAATTGGGTTAGGAGGAAAAAAGGAAACCAAATTTGATACCAAATACAACTCTAAGCCTTAAGGGTTATCCAATATAATTATAAATACAAAATCAAAACTTCCCTACCCCTTTTTCCTGCAGTTAAAGTCGACACAAGGGAGGAACAAGAAGAAAAAATTAGGGTTTCATAATTGTCTAGCAATAATCAAGAATCAAGGTAAAATCTTTAACCCTTACGTGTAATTAATTAATTATTGTTATAATTCATGTAATATCTAATATTATGGGATCTAGGGTTTATATACTTCTGTAAATTATTGAAGTAAAACATGTTATGATGATTAGATGTCAATAATATGGTTAATGGTTAAGAGAATTGAGTGTTAAACGCGTTAGATTATGTGTTAGGGTTTGGACAGAAAACTATGGCTGTAAAGATGTGAGTGTAAATAATAGATGGTGAGGAGTTAAGTCACGAATTTTAGGTCTAAACTGAAGTATAATGAAAGAGCTTTCCAAAAAGTCCAGCCACGATCGATTTTAAGGTCGGGAAGTCGGTCTTTTGATTTTTCTTTGTTAAGGTGTCAAAGCTGTCAAACCGGGACAGATTTTGGGTAAAATTTTGAGGGTGTCATGTGGTTGTAAAAGTGGTATTTTGACTAGGCCTTCTGGAATAGTTAAGTATTAGGTTATATTAGACTACCACGAAGAGGATTCGCGATAAAAACTTGTGGAAGTATTTTATGGAAATCAAAACTTTTTGGTGTGCGTTCAGATCCGAATTTGAGTAGTTGACAAGTTTGAATTTATTATGAGTATTTGTGTGTGTTATTGGTCCATGGCCTTATGGGATTAGCTTCTATTCTTATGAGAGACCATGGTGAATTTTTGGTGTGAGTTTTTGAGCTTTATTTGTCGTGATTTTATGTGGGCGAATGTACCCAAAAATTCTGCGTTTTCTGATTTTAAGAGTGCAAGGGATTTAGTGAGTTTTAAGTTATGGTAGTGGTTAGTGTGGTGTCTAGGAGATCCATGGTGGGTCATATGAGTCTTAGACATCCATCATATGTGTATTACATGGGTTGTAGCTTTTAGCTTTTAGCTTGACCTTGTGTAATGTGGATTATTTTTGTGTGCTATAGATTGTGAGTTGTTTTTGTGCAAGCTGCGGAGTTTAAGGTGAGTTCATAGTCCCATATTTTTACTTTGTTTTAAAACTTGGGATGGGAATGATGCTTGTCTTAAATGATTTGAGGTACTGTGATTATGTGTGGTTTAAAAGCTTGGACTTATAATGTTATCGTAATAATGTTATGTGGTACATGAAAGTGTGATTCCGATTAGGTTAGCGACCTAATTGATGCTGTGTGATATGTGATTCCGATTAGGTTAGCGACCTAATTGATGTTGTGTGATTTCCAATTGGGAGGATGCTTATCCTGTTGCTCGCGCATGCGACCCGATTGATGATGTGTTTTGGAGCGGGGGTCACGTTCCGGCCCGATGGTTGCCTTTTGTGTGATGATTGGTTTATGGATACATGTAGCTTGTATGATAACTATATTTATTTGTCCAGCTATGTTTTTATAATCACAGTGAACTGGTTGCCTTGAGAGTGTAAGTGTGTCTAAACCTATGAATCTCACCAACGTTATGTTGACATTTTAAGCATCATTTTCATGTGAGCATTCTAAGGCCAAAGTTGAGGGCAGCAATTAGGCGAGATTTAGTTGCATATGGAGACTTACTTATGTTTTGGGATTTGACTTTATTTGGATTTGGTTTTGATACATTTATGTTTTCTGTTTGGTACTTTCATATCTATTGAAGATACCTTTTGGATTTTGTTTTGATTATTTATCTTTGGGTATTGTTACAACACTGTGTGTTGGTACATTGCTCTATTTATGTGCATGTAGTTGTTCTCTATGTTGACACCAGGTGTTGTGATGATATTCATGAAGTTACACCCGCGTGTTTCCGCCGTGGCGGGGTGTGACAATTTGCAAAGTGTAACAAAATTAAAAAGTTTAAAAAGTAACTTGATTACGCCATGTGTCCTCCCTCCTTTTTCTATGGAGGACATTTTTGTAATTAAACATCTCCGGCTCAAAGATCCATTCTTCCATCTTTTTCTTTCTCTTATCACTTCTTTCTTCCTATTTTTATTATTTCTTTGATTTCTTTCTATTTTTCCCAATGATATATAAGTGAACTTTACACAATGATCTCAATTTTATTCATTCATTCCTTCAATTTCATATTTTTTATTATTTTATTTGTTCATATTCTACAAAATTAGGGTTTTTTTGCTCTCTGTTCATATTAATTCATTTAAATCGGTAAATTGTTCTTCAAATCGTGTTTGTTGTTCATAACGGTTACAAATATACGGTTTTTAACCATCCAATCAGTTAACCAAGACAAAAATTAGGGTTTTTAATCGTGCAATTGGTTAATCAGAAAAGAATTAGGAGTTTTAACATTCCAATCAGTTGATTGGATAAAATTGTAGGGTTTTAGGATAAATCGTATATCATTCATGAATACCAAACCGGTATATAATGACCGTCCGAAATAGCTAAACTAAGAACCGTCCGAATAGTACCAGGTTTAACAACCGGGCTAAAAGTCTCATCAACATCCACACCCTCTATCTGATTACTACCATTGGCCACAAGACGAGCCTTGTATCGACTAAGAGTGCCATCTGCTAAAAACTTGTGACGAAACAACCACACACTACGGATAACATTCGCATCTGGGGGTTTTGGTACAAGAGTCCAAGTTTCGTTTTTAATAAGTGCATCATGCTCATCTCACATAGCATTTTTCCAGTTGGGATTACGAAACGCATCACTAGGAGACCGAGGTAAAGGAGATATCGTAGACACATGACCAGCATAACGAGGATTGGGACGAGTAATCCCGACACGAACACGTGTGACCATAGGGTGAATCGAACCAGTGGGCTGTGGAATTGGTGGATCAGGTGTTTGTGGCGTTTGGAAGGTTGGGGAATCAGGTAGTTGGGGCGTTTGATGAGTTGGTGTAGGTGCAGGAGATGGACTAAGAGGCTCAACAGGTGCATCAGGTGTGGGAGGTGTAGGTGTAGTGGTGGGAGAGAATCTTATCATATTAGAAATGACATTAGATGAATCATCCAAAAATGCATAAGAAGAACTGGTAGTAGGAGTGGTGGTAGGGGATGTCGGTTTGGCGAACGGGAAAACAGTCTCATCAAAGGTAACATGTCGTGAAAGAAGAATTTTATTGGTGTTCAAATCTAAACAACGATAACCACGATGATTGGTGGCATGTCCTAAGAAAAGTGAAGGTGTGGCCCGTACGCCAACTTTGTTATTAGTATCAATGTGAGGATAACAAAGACACCCAAAGGTACGCAAAAGACTATAGTCAGGTTTTAAACCAAAAAGGCGAGTAAAGGGGACTTCATTGTCAATGGCACGTGATGGTAAGATATTCAAAAGATAAACAGCCATATTAAGAGCCTCAGTCCAATAATTAGGAGGAAGATGTGCTTGAAATAACAAGGTACGGATAAGGTTATTGATAGTTCTAATCATCCTTTCGGATTTCCCGTTTTGTTGAGAAGTGCGAGGGCAAGAAAATCTAAATTGAATCCCATTATCTGAAAAAAGTTTATGAAAGGCTTGGTTATCAAATTCCCCACCATGGTCACACTGAAAAGACTTAATGTCACATTTAAATTGAGTACGAACAAAACTACGAAACAAAGTAAATTTAGACAAAACATCAGATTTATTAACTAAAGGATAAACCCAAACAAACTGAGAATAATGATCCAAGAACAAGACATAATATTTGAAACCAGAAAGACTCAGAATTGGGGAAGTCCACAAGTCCGAGTGTACAATATCAAATGACGAATGAGCCAAACTATGAGAACTAACAAATGGAAGTTTCACGTGTTTGCCAAGCTGACAAGCATGACAAAGAACAGGAGACTTCTCTTTATTACACGAAATAGAACTACTTGAAAGGACACGACGTAGCACTTCACTTCCTGGATGTCCAAGACGTTGATGCCACGTATACTGACTCGCTAGAAAAGCATGCGGAATGGTGGAAGGTTGAGTGACTGGATAAAGATCTCCATTGCTATCACAGCGGAGCAGCACCCGACGCGTTTGAAACTCCTTAACAGAAAAACCAAAAGGGTCAAACTCAACTGTACAATAATTATCACGGACAAATTGACGAACAGAGATCAAATTTTTTACAATATTAGGAGTAATTAACACATTATTTAAATGAAGAGGACGTGTAGGAGTTGACAAAATGCTATGGCCAGAGTTAATGACAGGAATAGAATGCCCATCACCAACCGCAACAGATGGATAAATGCACGAATTAAAAACATCAATTAGACAATTAATATCATCATTAATATGAGGTGACGCACCTATATCCATATTCCAATTTCCGTCGGCAGGTGGCTGAAGTGTTTCGGTATTAAAGGCATTAGGTAAAAGCGTTTCTTGACCGCCCGGATTAGAACCCCCCTGCTGAGAACCATGGAAAGGAATAAAGGCCGGCTGTGAACCCCCATTTACATTAAGCGGACCACCTGTCAATGGAAATTGAACTTGCGAACCCCCTGCCCCATAAAGCTGAACCTGCTGATGTTGTTGTGAACCCGTATTCAAAGTAAACTGACCCTGCTGAGTTTGCGAACCCCCTGAACCATAATAGTGACCCGTCTGCTGCTGCGGACCTCCTGAAATAACATTGTGAACCCCCTGTTGCGAACCCCCTGGATAAATGCAACCCCCGCCAGTTCCACTAGTGGGCTGAGATGACATATTGGATTGGGCCGAATGGCCAAATCCTGGGGGTGGACTCACGTAGCATGCAACAGGTTGGGTAGCATGAGAATTGGGTGTTGGAGTAGATGCACTTGACAAATTGCTCCCTGTTAGAGGACCCTGGATACCAAGCTTAGTTAAAAGAGCTTGAAGCATGACCATATCATTGGATGACAAATGAGACCCCATAGGAGCAGTAGTAGTGGAAGGGCTCTTGGAAGGATTATTATGTATTCCATCATGAAGAAACTTGCAATTGACACCAAACCTACAAAAACCTTGAGCAAAAAGAAAACACGGTTTGTGTACCTTTTCATTAGGATTAGTAGGACGTCGCGTAGTCTGATTAGGTTTAGCTAATAAAACCACTGGAGATGAGGAAGTAGAATCAACAAGAGTATCTAGTCCACGAGTCTTTAACCGCATCTCCTCCGTTGTAAGCATGGACCGAACCGTTTTAAGATCCGGAAAAACTTCACGATGAGCAATGATAGTTGAAACACTATCATACTTTGTAGGCAACCCTTCCAAGGCAAAAGTAACAATGTCATCATCGCTAATAGGAGAACCCAAACTTGATAATATAGTTGCCATGTTTTCAATCTTTCGAAAGTAAGCATCGATACTTAAATCCCCAAGTTTAAGAGCACGTAGTTCGGCCTTCAATGCAATAGAGCGAGAGCGCTTATTGTCATTGAAAATTGAAGCAAGCACGTCCCATGCCTCCTTGGCCGTTTGAGGATCCGCATTAACAAGACGTTGTTGAAGCGTTGGAGACAAAGTAATGAAGATCCAAGAAAGAACAATAGTGTCGATCTTCAACCATTCGGCATCGGGAGCACTTGAAGTTGCATCATCAGTCGACTTGCCTAGTAAGTGATCCAAAATAGAGTGTCCTTTACATATATGCTTAAGAAAGTAAATCCAGGAGGAGTAGTTCATCTCCTCAAAATCCAACTTGACCAGAACAAGAGTGGGTATGTTGTTGATCGTCATGAGTTTATCGGACAAAAGAATAACAGGTGGCGGTGGAGTAGATCCAGTCATGATTATGCTTTGAAAAGAATTATTAGGGTTTGGTTCAAATTATTTAATGTAACAGTAGTAGGGTAAGGTGGGGTTCTGGATTGTAGGTCTAATAAAGTGAACAATAATTAATGGAAGACAATAAATGGGATGGTGTGTATGGAATTAAGGGAACAAAACTGGTACGTACCAAAGTCAGAACCAAAGCACGCAACAAAAAATTGTAGCAATCAAACAGAGAACCAAAGTCGACTGGTTATCAAACAGTGAACCAACGATCGACTAAACAAAGATAAAAGGATCGACTGGTTATCAGAAGGAACCAACGGTCGACCTGTATAAAACCTAGAAAACAAGAACAATTAGGGTTTGTTAATGGATGGATCGGATTATGGCTGATACCATGTAGGGTTTTAGGATAAATCGTATATCATTCATGAATACCAAACCGGTATATAATGAACATTCTAGACCTCGGGCCTTAGCCCATACTAATATGACATGGACTCTAATATATCGACTAACAAAAATTTAGGGATTTTAACCGTCAGATCGGTTTCTAATGGCGATTGTTGAAACTTATATGTTTAATCAAGGTAATTTGATTTTTTTATTTATTAGTTTGATGAATAATTTGATAGATATTATTCAATTAGTGAATTTTTGTTATGTGCTTTTTAGTTGATGAACATGTTACCTATTTGATGTCTATGAATTTTTGCGTGTGTGTGTTTATTTTGCTATTATTTTATCAGAGGTTCATTAGTTAGTGCGCTTTTGCTATCTGCTTTTTAGACATTCTTGGTTTGAGTTCGTGAAGTGAAGACTAGGGCCTAGGGAAGGTTCGTGAAGACTTGGATCAGGTGAGGATTCAAGTGGACGGGGTGATCGTCCGTGTGTAGATTTGGACGGGGTGATCGTCCGTGTGAAGACTTGGATTGTGTGTAAATCCAAGTGGACAAGAGTGCTTGTTCGTGTAGCCACGTGGGCTTTGTGTAGATTGGTTCTAGCTAGGATTAGGACCCAACATTACGCTTAGTGTCGTTAAACTTGGTGTAAGTTTTGTGTACGGTTTGCTCCACTAGAAGGGAGTGTTTTGACATAGTGATTGTGAACTCTCGAGTGTGGTACTCGAGTAGTGGAGTAGGGCGAAGAGTGAGCTTCGTGCCGAACCACTATAAATCTCGGCGTCTCCTTGTGGTTGTGTTCTTTCCTTATCTCTTGTATTTACTTTACTTACTTTACAAATTACTATTGTGTTAACGGTTTTTCAAAAAGAACTTAAAACAACTAAAAACCATTTAAAACGTAATTTTAAACAGTGAAACTATTCAACCCTCTTTCTAGTTTCTACAGAATTGTTTCCGCTTGCTGTCGACTTTATTCATCAACAAATCATTGCTTTTATCGTCATAATGTTTCTTCTTCTTCTTCTTCTTCTTACTTTAGCTTGGTTTAATGTTTATTTATTTTTATAAATTTAATCCGATCTTTCGCAATTTTACCACTCGAATTGTTGGAGAGTATTAAACGATAAATATGACCTAAGCCTGATTGTGAGTTTGAGTATATTAAGGTTTCATGTTATGTATACTCATTTGGCTAATAGCTAATAATATAATACACTTGCAAGTTATATCAATCTAGAAAGTTCCTGGTTTTAGGACCCGTTTGGTTTGTAAAAAGATTTGGAATCGGATTTAGATTCGATTTATAATGAAAGAAAATGATGTAAGAGAAAAAAGTAATATTTTATAAAAAATCTTATTTTAATAGTTGATAAATAATTTATTGGAAAGAAAATGGGATGATTTTGTTTTTTAATAATTAATTTATGTATAAATTGTGAGTGTGAATATAAATGTGTGGTCCAATTATAGGTTTGTATTTGTGAAAGTCACCCTACTTGCCGTTAAGAGTGTTATCGAGTCAGGTTATCGGGGTTATTGGGTCGGGTTGAGTCGGGTTTTGAGTTTTTAAAAAGTCACCCGTGTTAGTGCAAATATTACGATATTTAATCTATACAGTCTCGTTTGTTTTGATTGATGACAAACGTATAACGTGATACATAACGTAAAATGTACAAGTTACTTGTAATCATACTTTGTCTCAACAAACATTCAACACCCCTCAACGTCTCGAGTCATCGTATGCTACAACACAGGTTCGTACATGTTTGTTATGTAGCATTATGATCAAACCCCTTGACCAACCATTTAGAATGACTAAAATACTTTTAGTGTCTTTAAGTATTTTACGTGTCAAAGTGCACTTTAGGTATCAAATAGAATAAGTGCCACTTTAGGTGTTAAAGTAATATTAGTAAGTTTTACAAATGATAAAAATGTGATGACATTAGGAATCAAACATTTTTAGTAACTCATTAACTTACTATAACAACATTACTTAGGTAATATATACAAGTTTACTTTCATATATATTTCTTTATCTTAAAATAAATAAATCTATATATATATATATATATATATATATATATATATATATATATATATATACATATATATATATATACATCACATCATGTGCATTTATGGAAAGGTTGAGTGTTTGACTTTCCATAAGACCTCTTACACATTTTGGAAGGATTCCAACTTTATTTATTGTGTGTTTGACTAGAAGTAACTTGATGTAACATTGTAGATATGGAAAGTTATTGTAAATAGTAGTCTGTCTGTTCCGGCGGAACCTTCGGGCATAACGGACGGAACCCTCAAAAGGGTTCCGCTTGATCCGTGGGTCTACTGAAGCCTTTGGCTATAAATAGCAGCTCATGGTCTTCTCATTAGGTTGATGACTTTGAACATACATTCTCTCTATCATAAAACACATATCTAGATCAGTAGCAAACAATGTAGAAACACACATGAGTCACCCTTTCAATAATGATCATAATGCTTCTAACATTCATCTTTGTTGTAAGCATATCATACTTCATGATCCACCAAGAAGGTCACAAGATCTTGAAGTCATCATTCATTAAAGCATTCCAACATATGAAGATTCAAGGGCACTTGACATCCTCAATGGTTGAAGACTTCTTATTCAAGAAGTTCATGTAGATTAGGCATGCATATCCATTAGACTTTTATGTGATGGATCATCATTGTATCATCACAATATAGATTAGATGGTTTATGTGTTTGTGCCATAAAACACAAGGTGTTTATGTTGGGCCACAAAACATAGCGGGAGTGGTTGTACCCTTGGTAAAGAACTCGACATCTAGCTTAGTGTCTGAAATATTGTATAAGCGACGATAGGAGTGGTTGTACCTTGTAAAAGAACTCGGTATCTAGCTTTGTACTGGATAAAGTGTAAGCGACGATTGTAAGGTTTTCTCCGCCGAGAAGGGAGGTTGTTGATCTAGTGAAGTAACTCTCGAGTTGGGTACTCGAGAAGTGGAGTAGGGCGGAGAGGAGATCCGTGACCGAACCACTATAAATCCTCGTGTTCGGTTTGTACTTTCCTTTTACTTATTGCTTTACTTTAATGTTTGCATTATGTGATTGTTTGTATTGTGACTTGTTGATTGTACTTGTGTGATAACATGTTTTAAGTTATGTTAGTCATAAACTAAAAGTAACATCTTTCATATTAGAACAAGCTAAAAATGGACATTTGATACAATAAGTTTAAAGTTTTTAAACGGTAAACTATTCAACCCCCCTTCTAGTTTTCCACAATTGGTACCAGAGCCTCGTAACTCTTATTTTCAAAACAAATGGTTTTTAAAATGGAGTACGAACCATGTATCAACTTACCATTGAAGCAGAATATAATATGAAGAATGTTTCGCAAAGTATACTTAGAAATTTTGTGGTTAAATGTTACTTTGTATACAAGCTTGAAGGTGTCCTTGAAAAATAAAAGAAAACATTTCTTATAATTTGTAAGAATCAAATTATGTGGTTAGTGCTAATGTACGTAAAATACGGTTTTAAAAGGAGTGTTTGGGATAACCAAAAATTTAGTTGAATAATCACCTCCGTAAATAATTAGATGCGTCACATAAGAAGAAATAATGTTAAAATAGGTGTATTATATGTTTACTAACAAATCTAGTAAGTCCTACATATTCTCGCTATGCGAAATACCTGTTTTTAGCATTTTGTGAAAATTTGTTACAGCAGACCCCGCGGAACCCTCAGAAGGGTTCCTTGCACTTTGGACGAGGGTTCCTTGGCTGCACAGTCAAATTTTCTTGTAAACTTCAAAAATTCATAATTAATTAACCATAAGTCCGTAGGAGTCGCGCCACCTATCAATTTGATGGGAATTGTGTCTACTTTATTTTAAAAATGATGTTATGGCCTAAATATAATCTGAAGTCAAAAGATTAAACCAAATACTTAAATGTGTTCAAAATATCAAGTTTCATTTTGACGTAGAAACTCAAACTTTTGAGTTAGGCAATATAAGTTAGTATCCTTTGAACATTGACATTATTTTCTTTGAAACTAAAAAATTTTGTGATATTCATATATGCAAAAGAAACTAATCAAGCTTGGCATACATCGTCATATTTAAACGCAAAGTGACGAAAAGTATATTTCTTTTTATGTTATGCTAAATGACTACTTGTTTTAGTTGTATGCATATATGGTATTTGCTTATTGAAAGTTGTGATTGCATTTGTTTATTTGTGATTCATGAGTGTCAATCTTGTCATGATATTCATTTGCTTGTTTGTCTAATTCATGTTTATACACAATAGGATATTTGCTAGATTGTGTGTACTAAGTTGAAATTTTGTGTTTGTATTGCTTATTGATTTAGATATTCTTCCTTGCATATGTTATGTGATTATTTTGCATAATTCACTTAGGAATGAGAATTAAGTAATACTAATTAAATATATTGGAATATGGTCACGCGTCTAAATGAGTCACTACATTTTTAAACATGTAGTATTCTTGTAAAATGGTGTTTGATATACATGCTTCTACAATGATGTTTAATGAATATGTCGTGCTATAAAATAGAAACTTATCTTTGATTGATCAAGTAAACTAACCATATCATGTTTGGATGATAACACTTTTTTGTTATCAATTTTCAATGCTTAGCTTCATTTCCATTTATGGTAAGCTCATAATCCTCGGCTTGATCTATATGCTAACACGTGTTAGAATATGTGTTTTTGGTTTTAATCTATCACATCTAATTAGGTGCATATGTTCCAAGTATTATTAGGATACTTGAACGGGTTTCAGGAGTCAATAAATGCCCATTGTTAAGGAGTGTTTGGCACTACTTGAAATTTGAACAATTTGGTAATTAAACAATGTGCTTCATGGATATATGTACTTCTAGGATATTTTGTTATCTTTGTACATTGTCTTGTACTAACGGATATGCAGGTAGAAAACATTTGGGATGTTGTCAAATTTTCAAGTTTATGGATATTTCACTAAGTATAGTGAAATTCGCTAGCCCCCGGTCAAAGTCTAACGGTTAGAGTGTTTCTATATCCAATCTTTGCATTTCCTAATCAGATATGGTATAAATTTTATGTTTTAGGAGTTTTCGGAAAAATTGGAAATCGTCTCGACCCCCAAAAATCTGGACTGTCTACTTTTTGCCCCCTGGCGTAGCTGGCGGAACCAAATATAGGGTTCCGCCAGTGTAATTTCTGGGTACTCCAGAATTTGGCCCAACGGACCAGGCGGAACCAAAGACTGGGTTCCGCCTGTGTATTCGTATGGTTCCGCCAGTCCTGCAAACTCCTTTTTAAATTTTCATTTAAATCCCTCACCCAAGATCACTCACTTTCATCACTAGGATTCTTCTCACTAATGTTCACTCATATTAGGATTAGGACATCTCACTTGCACCTATAAGATAATCATCTATAATAATACTTTCAAACTTCACAAGAATAATCCAAGATACCTTTCTCCTTAGAGGAAGGAATCCGGAAACTTGTTCGTTGCAATACTCGAACCATTGAGTATTTGTGATCACTACACACACTCACTACATTCTTTTGTCCTTTACTCATTCATTAGCTTGATTTGTAAATTGACAACTTCCTAACCAATTTGGACTCGTTATTTGCAAAGATTACATACAATATCGAAATCACAAGTCCAACTTATGACTATAGATATTGTCTTGTATCTACATATGTTACCTCACTTAGTTAACATGAAAATAATGTGTCATCCTTCAAGACGATAAGGATTTACATCGAGTCATAACTTACTCTTAAGTTATAGATGTATTATCGAGTCTTGCTATCCTTTTATGCTATCCAATCTCAACTAAGTAGGATTAACAACTTAAGTATTTCGTTCGAAATATTCAAGTAAACTTGACTTACTACCATAGTCATTAAAAGTCATATCCGAAATTCAACACCCAAGTAGTTTAACAATGTTTGTTAAAACACTCATCACAACTAGAACACTTATTATAGTACTCTCCCAATCAATAGGAACAAAAACAAATGTCAATAGGTTTTCATCCTTAAACATTTAGCACTTAAGTTCACTTGTTCTTTCACCATCATCTCATCACATTCACCATGTGATATATCTCAGCCCATAAGCTTCACAAACATGAGCAAAACTTCAAGCATCTTCCTCATAACCTTTCATCACTCAAACCTCAAACAACCAATGTGAAATGAGAAACCGATTTATCCTTTGTCCTATCAATATCGAGTCATCCACCATTTCCATGCCCTCAAAGAAACCAAGAGTCAATATCATCTTCACCAATAACTCCACCTAGTCATCTTCACAAGAAGATTCCACAATGTAACCAAACAAGTGTGTCATCCCCACTACAACCTAACCCATTAAGATTAAACCACCTTTCATGATACATAAACCTATGTTAACCCTTGTGTCGCTCTTTGAAACAAAGGGCAATTGTCATATCCATACACTCATTAACATATTTGTCTATGTCGTCAAAAGTCAAGTGAATTTCATTATGAAATGCGTCTTTTCCACTTTCTAGCAAGTGAAGAACACAAAGAAGATATCCAAGCTTCAAGTGTTGTCAAGCAATTACCACCTCATTTCACATATCCACTCTCGATCGTCAACCATACTTTACCACCTATAGGATTAGAACCTTCACCATCAAATGAGCCTGAAGCACACATTCAATTACACTAGGTTTAAGTAGTATCACTTTCACAAGTTATTAAAGTATTAGCAATACTTTTAACTTCTGCATATGTCTCATTAAATCTCAAATCAACATCTGCAAGTTCTAGGATCTAGAGCCTCCTCATCATCTCGTCATTCTTATTTTCATAAGCATGGTGACTTTATCCCACGTGATAACCCTACTTATTGAAAGACACCATATGTGTCTATTTCCTTTCAAGCGTTCATCATAACCAAATCTTGCTCATAACCCAATTCAAACCCTGTGCCTATTCTACTCATCTCTATAGCACACAAAAGATCTATTGAATTTAGTAATTTCACTTAGATTCCTGTTCCAAAGAGTTTTCTTGAGAACGTTCTTGACATATTCCATTATCACACACAAACACATCTCTTGGTCTTTGATGATCAAATCACTCTCATAAAACATACTCAAACTCAACATAAAAGATGTCTCTCTTTAGATCATTCAACCATAGATTCCAAACACAAAGATTAAAATCTTTTTGCATTACACATACATGTGTCGATTACATGTTATTTGTTTGTTATGATTGGACATTGTGGAAAACTAGAAGGGGGGTTGAATAGTTTACCGCTTTTTCACTTGATTATCTTTTAAAACTTTACGTTTGTTTAAAGATATAAACTCAAATTACTTGTTTGATTCTTTGAAAAGCTTTACGTGTACTTAACAATTCTAACTAAAGACAATATGTAATAAGCAAAGACAAAGAAAGAAACGATCAAACCACAACACGATTGTTTATCGTGGTTCGGCTACAAGGACTCTTTTTCCTTGCCCTACATCCACGCCCCGAGTTTCCAACTCGAGAGTTATAAGCACTAATCAACAAGCTCCTTTCCTGGTGGAGAAACCTTTACAATGTCGCTTACACTTTTACCGACACTAAGCTAGATGTCAAGTTCTTTTACAAGGGTACAACCACTCCCGTCGTCGCTTACACTTTTACCGACACTAAGCTAGATGTCGAGTTCTTTTACAAGAGTACAACCACTCCCGTTAGTTCTTTTACAAGGGTACAACAACTCCCGTCACACTTTGTATTTTGAGGCCTAAAATACTAACCGATCACTTCTACACACAATACAAATGAAGTATAAACTACCAAAGCTTATACATAACAAAGCTAACAAGTCTTGCAACTTTTGAGTTGAAACTTGTAACTTCTTGGATGAACTTGTAAACTCCCTTGCTACATAAGAGGATCACACAAGTCAAATGTTACTGAGTTAGTTGAAAGAATATGTGAAATATATGTCCTAAAGTGATGGATGAAAATTAGCAAGTGGCTTGGTATTTATAGCAAAACAAACAGCAGGTCTGGCGGATACGGCGGAACCCTCAGATGGGTTCCGCCCGTGTACCCCCAGGGTTCTGCCAGGCTTGCAGTTGGTTTTGCAATAAATCATTCAAACCAACCAAAGTCACATCAACTAAATCCTAGTCAAACACATTGAAGCAAAAGAAGAAAGCTTCCAAAAATGTGTAAGAGGTTATGGTAAGTCAAACACACAAGCTTACCATAATTGCATGATGTGACATGACACTTTCTAAATAAAGAAATAAAAACAATGTTTTGCTTAAAAAGAAATGTAAACCTAGTTATACAAGACTTAAAACTAAAGTGAGGTTATTACTATAAACTAATGTTCATATTTTGTCATTAACAAAACTTAGCAAAGATCGTAAAATATAAATAACGTTTTAGGCGATATTTGTATTAAAAATCACCACCTTTTTGTTGATGACAAAACATAAACTTTACTTGTAAGTAAGCCACAAGATTTAGTGTTAAGTCTTATAAAGTTTGAATTAAAACTTGTTTTTGCTAAGAATATGTGATATGCAAGAGTTAGAAAGAAAAAAAAATGAGAAACAAGTTTAATATAAATTCTCCCCCTTTTTGTCGAAACAAAAAGAAGAGAACATAATGATCCAAGTGCTCCCCCTTGGACAATACTCCCCCTAAATGGAGTGCCAAGAAAGGAGACATGGATTTTGAACCTACAAAAAAAATATTAGTTGCCGCACAAGACAAGTGTAGAACAAGTCATGAAAGCACTTTATGTCTAAAACACAACTAAGAGTTACGAAGCGGAATAATGCAATTCTCATGCTCCCCCTTGAATATTACTCCACCAAATGGAGTATCAAGGAAAGAAAACATGGATAATGATCCTACAAAAAGGAAGGTTAGTTTCTAAAACACAAGATATATGTATGCTACCATAGCAAGGCATAGTTTACTCACAATACCTAAATGGTCAACAAACAATGCATACCTTATAGTAAAATGAAATTCATTTCATGTAAAATTCGAAGAAATTTGGAAGAAAACATCCTACTTCTAAAAAGAAAAACAAAAAGAAACTAAGAACATAAAATCCTACATTTATAAAAGAAAAGCATCATTATCCTTAATGAGAAACATTTTCCAAAAACAAGGCTAATGTTGTTTAAGGATGAAAATGTGTGTTGAAGGGTGTAGCGGGCTTTATTTTGAAGGTTGTGTAGGTGAAACGGTTTTGGTTTGTTGGGTTTGGTGTTGGTGCTCTAAACTTGGTTTGTTTGTTTTAATAAAAAACATTTTCCAAAAGAAACGGTTTTGTTTCATTTTGGAGACTCTAAACTTGAGATGGGTTAGACAAGGATTGTTGATGGTCCAAAATGTGGTTTAGGATAAACCTCATTTCTTCGGATAGCTCGCGAATTTTCGTTCGACACCTTTCACTAATGTGAGCGGTTCTTTCGCAATGTCCTCAATCATAGCGGGGAAAGTTTGGTGGAAGAGAGGTTTGATTTGTTGGTGGTGGATGGTTTGAACTTGAAGAAACAAATGTGGATGGTTGAGAGGTGTTTTTGGTTCCTTCACTAGATGAGTGTAGCGTTGTTTGTAAAACCATAATATGGTTGATTTGAGAGTCAACCATACGTTTGAAGGCATGAAGGTGGTTTAAATGAGTGTCAATCTCATCATTAAGGATTGGAGATTTTTCCCATATGGATGCTTCTATTTTCTTATACGAAGGAAATAGAGATTCAAAGTGTTGGGAATGCTCTTGTGGTGGTGGTTGTTGTTGTGGTTGTTGGTTTTGAACAAAATGGCGGAAGCTTGGTTCTCCGGAAGGATTACCATGAAGGTCTTTGTAAATTGGGTGAAACACAAAAGATTGTAGGTGTGTATGACCTTGATCTTGTGGAAAAATTGATGGTCTAGCATAACGGTAAGCTAAACGTTCAACCAATGATAGTTGATGAGGTGCATCATCTAATGACTCATTTGGTTGAAAACTAGGTTGTTGTTGGGTTTCCATTTGAGCAATGGTTTCAAAGAGTGACAATGACGGAGGGCTTGATGATTTAGGTGATAGGTCTTCTAAAGTTTCCAAATAGGGTAGTGGTGATGTTGGTGGTGTATGAAAAAGTTCCATTGGTGTAAGTGTTGGTGATTGAGGTGATGGAGTTTTTGATGGTTGAGTTTGTTGAGAAGGTGATGTTGAATCACTTGAAGGTCTAGTTGGTGGCGGAATAGTGGCTATGTTGGTGTTGCAATGTGTTGGAGAGGGTGTTGGAGTAGCAAGATTAAGCAAATCTTGAATAGTGATCACATTGGTATTGCAAGGTGTTGAGGATGGTGTTGAGGTAGTAAGGTTAAGGAAATCTTGGATAGGTGAAGAAATGTCAAGTGATGCATCACTTGATGATGATGAGCTTGATTTGATGGTTTTGTTGAAGCAACAAGGTTTTACACTAATCCTAGCGGTTTTTGCAAGGGATTTTGATGATTCGGATGAGGCGTTGGATTTAGTCATTTCAAAGGTGTGGTTTTGAAGCTTTAGGAGAAGGGATTTTGATAGTGATGGTGTGATTTGAAGTGTTGCAAAATTGTCAAATTTATAGAGTGGAAGAGATGTTGAAAGGGGTGTTTGGATTTGATGTTTTACCATACAAATGTTGAGGTTTCTAATGATTTAGAAAATATCCAAGAACATGTCAAATCATTGGATGTCAATCCAATGGAAATGGGTGGAGTGAAAGACTAACTTATGCACTCAATGCTAAGTGATCATGGGAAGTGATTTGGTTGAAAATATTCTAAAGGTTTTGAAGGATCCTTTGCAAGGGTTCCTTGGGTTAGTTATGTTTGAATTTGAATTTTTGGTGGGAAATGACTTCCTAATTGTTCTAGTGAGTGAGAGTGATCCTAATATGTTTATTGGAAGTAAGGGAAGATGTTTCTCACTAAAGATAATGATTTGACACTTTACAAATTTTGAAATTTAGAAATATGACAAAAAATTTCTGCAGGTGACTGGCAGAACCCTCGCGAAACACAGGCGGAACCCTGTTTTGGGTTCCGTCTGGTCCGTTGGGCCAAAACTGGGTTACCCAGAATTTACACTGGCGGAACCCATTTGAGGGTGCCGCCAGATCCGTCAGGCCTGAAAAACAAGGCAGTCAACTTTTTTGACCCGCGAGACGATTTTCAAATTTTTCGAAAACTCTTAAAAATGAAAATTTATTATATGTCTGATTAGGAAATGCAAAAATTGGACATGTAGACATTCATATCATAGGACTTTGACCGGGGGCTAGCGATTTTCACTAAACTTAGTGAAATTATCCATAAGCATAAAAAATTGACAAATACCTCAAATATTGTCAATATGCATAAAGGCTCATACAAAACATAATCCGACAAAAGTAATAAAGCATGGAAGTGAAAAACAATACAAATCACATAGTTTAACACATACAAAGTTCTAAACCCTTCATAAGCCAAACACTCCTTAATCACACATCTCACAACCGGTCTATCTTCTTATTGAGCTTTCTTAGGTACCTTCCAAAGCACTTGAAAATTCCTTTGGTTTGCTTGAATTCTTCGGATGCATTGCTAATGACGGGGAATTCTTGAAGGTAGTCTAAAGGGGGTAGCTTAGAGTTAGGAAGTTTATCGTCATTGTTCATATCGGATGATGATGATGATGGTGAAGGTGAGCGAGTACGCTTGCCCTTAGCTTTGAAGACTCTTTTATCACTTAGAGGGATGAAAATGTGAGGAACGAGAGAATAGTCAAGGCACATTCCCTTTTCATTAGGAGGAATGGGTGAGATTGCTCTAAAGAGGCGGGTGAGAAGCATTCCATAAGGAAAAGCGGTTGTTCCTACCAAGGGTATGTCGGCCATTCTTTTGGCTAGGTAATAGGCTAAGTTAAAAGGTTGACGGTGGAAATGCTATAGAGCATGTAGCTAAGACATGTGTTGACATGATCTCTATTTCCTATGGAATTTATAACGTTGGCTCTAAGAATTTCTTCCCATTTCTTAAATTGTGGTTTAAGCTCTTTGAGTTCCATACCAAAAGGGTCCTTATCTACCTCATTTCCCGAACGATTCTTCTTAGTTGTTTAGGTCCTAACAAAGAGATGCTCACAAATTTCTTCCTTATTATCAAGAGGAGGGTCGTATGGATGATAACGCTCAATGGAATCAAGACTAGAAAGGGGCCACTTATCCGTGTAGAGACATGTACCAACATTAGGGACACCAAGAATTGTTGCAAAATCTTTCAAGGGTATGATGTTTGATATTTGATTGGTTGTAAAGGTTAGTGAGAACTCACCATCGTCATCGAAGAAAAGGCTTATGGTTGCATAGAATTCTAAGATGAACCTAGGACAAATTTGCTCATCGATGTCTAGGAGGCAATCAAAGTTGATTGCGGCGAAGTTTTGGCGAATGGATGTTCCTTTTAGGAAGGATGGATCAATGGTTCTTCCTTCATGAACGTAGCATTTTTCTAGACTCTTAAAAGTTTCAACTTGATCTTTAGTAAGACCTTTGGTCCTATGGTGTTTGGGTAAGTACTTAAGAGTTTCCTTGTGATCGGAGAATGTTGCGGGAGGCATGTTGATTCCTAGAAAACACAAAATTTAAGTTTAAATTAATGACTTTTATAATGTGGATGTTCTAATATAAGCCTATATGAAAACAATGTGGAGGTGAGGTTATCTTGACTCATTTTGATGCTTGAACCATTATTGTAATGCAAGTTATGTTATAAAACAAAAGATAACCCAAACGCTCCTAGTTCAATATAGCTTCGTTTGAATGTACCCGAAAATACATATTAGTTATGTATTCCCTTTAGCATTCAAGAGACATTATGCAAGTGATGTTAATGATTTTTTTCATTTGTTTTAATAATGTGGTGAAAGGTGGTGTTCTAGTGATTTTTGAAAGACAATGAACTTAGTGTGTTTGGTAAATCATGATAGTAACAAAAAAAATACAATTCCTAACTAATGGAAGTTATGATTAGTTTACGACCAAGGTTTTTCATGAATCAACAAGTTTATACATAAACCCTAAGATTCTAGTTAATGTATGTAGATGAAAATGATAGACTTTGATAAAAATACTTACAAAGTTGATTGGATTGGAAGAGATGTAAGTGAGAGCCCTAATTTTGGTGTGGTAAGGTGTTTGTGAGTGAGTGATGGCTGTTGGTAAGTTGAAGTTGTGAGTAAAGAGGTGTTTGGTTTTGAAATTAAAATAAAACATGCTGCAGATTCGGCGGACCAGGCGGAACCAAAGGGAGGGTTTCGCCCGTTTGGTCTCAGGGTTCCGTAGGTACTGCAGAGAAAAATTAAAAAGGTTTTGTCTTGATTTTTGTGGTTTTATCCTAATGTTCAAAACTAAGGTTTTAGGTTTTATGAGTCTTTAACTAAGCCTAGGGAGGATGAATGCTTCTCATTCAAGAGGTTTTGTGAAAACATTGACAGAATGGTTAACGTATAAGACTTTCTTAGTTAAGATATTCCTCAATGAACATTTTTACCAAGGCGATGATGACGGATCACAATATGTCAATTAAGAACATAATGGATTGAATTGTCGCTAAAGTCGATGCTTCCTTTGTTGAAGGGATAACAATGTTGATAAGATGAATTTCGTTGTCGACGCGAGTTAGCTTGTTCAAGTGGAGCTTGTTGACGTGCTTCTCCATTCGATACTAATTTGAGAGCCTTAAGTGTTTTGGAGAATCATTAGGTAAGTAAGTATAAAAGTGCAAGTACCACTTGTGCTTTTCTTCTCAACTTATTACCGACATAATTCCATTTGGCATACACTATGGTTTCTATTCCCGTTCTTTTGGGATACCATAATCCTAGTTGTGTAGTACCTTTTGATGTATCCAAACAAGCTCTTCCGAAAGAGTTGTTTTAAGATCTTCTCTAAAACGAGCACATAGACAAGCACTAAACATAATGTTGGATCTATTTGTTGTGAGAACAAGTAAACTTCCAAACATTTCTCTATGTTTAGTTTTATCTACGGATTCACTAATCTCATTCTTGATAAGTCATATAAGACTTAATCATTGTGAACTTGTGAATAACTAAGAATGTCTTTGAGTGATTATTCCTTGCTTTTGGAGCTTGCTTAGATTATTAAAAAGTCTTTCATAGATTTACACAATTTTCTATTTTGAAAGATCCATTTAGTTTTAATTGTTGCTTTACTCTAATGTCCAAAAATTATTTTTATCGAATTTGTTTTAATCACAACAATGACCCATGATTCAAGTTATTATGACCTTGTCAATATTGCTTGACTCAATGTTTGACACAAGACGAAAAGATGTTGTTTTTCATTTTTAATAGTTCATCTTCCTTGTTATTCATCTTAACTTACTTGTCTTACCAAAGTTGGACTTTCGACTAAGTCATCATCTACCAAAGATGATATCTTAGAAGGAGGTGGTCTTTCATCGAATGATAAATTCAATGACTCCTCGACTCTTTAGGTTTATTTACTTAAAACACTATAAGTGTAAATGTCCAAGAGATACAATCATCATAAGACTATGGGTCGAATTTGATGTGCAAATCCTAGATGTTTATAAATCATTTTCTCCCAATCATCGTAATGTATTTAAAAGATTTGTTTTTCTTTGTGTGTCTTATATGAAACTTTAACAAAAGAGTGATTGAATATAAGGTATAATGTGAAAAGATGTTGTACCACAAACATCTATGAAATGTTGTATTTTTGTTAGATTTGCAAGCATCACAAAATTGTTGGTTGTTAAATCACTTAGGAGATTCTTATTTTGCTCACTTGTAGACAAGTATTAAGTGAGACTCACTCAAGAGTTTCTCGTGTCTTTTCCCGAAAGATTAAAGAGATAAAACACCTTATATCTCCTACAAGATGTAGTGTCTAAATCCTTTAATTACGGAGGATCTAATCCTTGTTGTTACTTACATCACATAGACACCTTAGAGTAAAAAACTATTTATAACACCCACGACAAAACTTAATGTCAATCAACAAGAAGCAATGAAAGGTAAGTTAAAGAGACGTGCACCTTTTAAGCTCCATAGATGAACCACCAAGAAGATAATCTTTAAGCAAATTATCTTGACTCGTAAGAAAGCTAAACTCTAATACTTATGAATCCAAGAAGGTTAGACAAACATATAAAAGTATTGAACATGATTTTTTATCCTTTTATCATGAGCTCCTAATAGAGATAGGATTACTCCTACAATTCTCTCCTAGGTTTCACAAACACAACTTGTTTTGTATTACTTGTTGATGGTGCATTTGAGTCAAATCCTAATCCGGTTTTATCTTTAAATGACTTTTGACTTTTCAATAGGATTTTGAGAGCTTTTGAACTTTCTTCAAATTTAGCAAGCATTTTTCCTTTTTCATTTTGTCTTTTAATTTCATGTTTGTATTCTAGACATATTTTACATCCTAGATCAATTTCAATGTTGCTTTCAAGTCTAGACATTTTATCTTCTAACATTATCTCTTTTTTAAGATTGTTCACAAGAGATTTTGAATGTTCATTGTTGAAGATAGTTTTTAGGTCCATGTTGCATAAAAGTTTAGACTCATTTTCTAGTTTAGAAAACTCTAGGATAAATGTGTCAAGGCAAAAGTGTTTGGTTTCAAATTGTACATTGCTTGATGTTTTATCTAGTTGAGAATCACAAACCGGATAGTTGGCTTCATCTTCATCCCTGTCATTCCATGAATCGTAAGCAAGGTCACTTTGAGCTCGACATAAGTAATCATCTTCACTTGCACCTTCATTTAAAACATTTAAACTAGTAGCACATGTATTTATTTCAACTGGATGTCTATCTATTAATTTTTCTAAGACTTCTAATTCATATGTGAGATCAAATTGATCATCTTTGACTTGACATATTACTTGATGAAAGTTTAACATGTTTTTCCAAATATCATTAGCCGTTTGACAAAAATACACTCTTTCATATTCGGTCCTTGGTAAAGCTTTATAAATCATTATCTTAGCTTTAGTGTTTTTATCAAGTTTAGGATAATCATCTTGATTTTCAAAACTTGTTTTCGTTAGTTTGAAATCACCAATAGAAATAATATGCCAAAGATCTTGATCAATTGAAATCACCAAGGGGGGTTGAATAGTTTACCGCTTTTTCACTTGATTATCTTTTAAAACTTTACGTTTGTTTAAAGATATAAACTCAAATTACTTGTTTGATTCTTTGAAAATCTTTACGTGTAGTTAACAATTCTAACTAAAGACAATATGTAATAAGCAAAGACAAAGAAATAAACGATCAAACCACAACACGATTGTTTATCGTGGTTCGGCTACAAGGAATCTTTTTCCTTGCCCTACATCCACGCCCCGAGTTTCCAACTCGAGAGTTATAAAGACTAATCAACAAGCTCCTTTCCCGGTGGAGAAACCTTTACAACGTCTGATAACGCTCAAAATTAACATGTTTTTAGTCGCGTTATTGTTTGTTTTACGCATGGAAATTGGTCATATTTGTATATATTTGTTACTTAATCGTGGAAAAGTGTTTATGCATGCAAATATAGCCAAAAGCAGGTAAAAATGATTAAAAGATGAAGAAATGAAGTGATCATGCACATTTGGAGAGTTTCAAGAAGATCAAGAAAGAAAGAAACGACGCATGGACAAAAGGATTTGATAAAGACAAGTCTTCTACACATATTTATCAAGGAAATATCAAGTTCTAATGAATAAAGTCATGCCACGAAGAAAGACAATGCATGCGACGTAAAACGACAAAGAAAAGACAAAAGAATAGTTTCCAGACAGTGTCCAACCGATCGGATGCAACCCGCATCCGATTCGGTTGGAGTGTTCTCAAGGAGTGCCATCCGATCGGATGGAGAGAAACCAATCGGATGGAGGTAACTGCTGTTACAAGTCTTGCATTTACGGACGAATTTACTCCCCATAATCATTTGTGGCTGATCATTTCTGCTTAATAACTCAAGAGGAACGTTTTTACTTGAAGGATAAGTGTTATTATGCTATATAATGACTACTTAGGGTCTAGATTACATGTACCATCAAATATCTAACTAAGTATTACACCAAATATTGTTAGTTCATCTTATATTGCCTGAAAGTTTACTAAGTGTTGTGAAAAACGTCCAGAAAGTCTTGAGTTCGAGTCTCAAGCCTTGGTTCGAGTTTGGAGTTGTTTACTTACGTTAGTGAACAATTGGAGGAGTGTGGTTGCTATAGTTCCACAAGTTTATTCATTGTAATTCTCAAGCTAGGTACACCTTGATACTTATAATGAACAATTGTTACTTTGAGTTTAATGAAAGTTTTCTTATTTACTTGTGTTTTAATATGATTGTTATGGAGTAATTTGTGATATACTTGTGTGTATGATGTGATTGGTTACGGAGTATTCTTTTATGAAAAAGGTGATGCATGAAAACATATCTATTTTATGAGTTTGTTGAAGTAACATCTAATCTTGCTTAATTTGTTGGTAAAAACAATCTTTGGAAAAATAGGTCCGAAAGGAGTTTCAACTTGTTTTTATTCCAAAACATTAGTGCACGAATTAGTATGGAATATGATGCTTGACACCCATCTTATTTACTTGTTAAAATGGATTTGAGAAGATTTCATCACGAAAAAGGACCGAAAGGATTCATAGGAATTCATAAGAAAAGAATTGATTTTCAAAACAACCATGTGATTATAGAATTGTCATACTCATTTGATATGTCCGAAAAGAGTCATTTAGGTGATAGAATTCTTAGTGGTAGTTAAAACATGACATACATCATAGATTGTATAACTACTCATTTTTAGTTGCGCATCATAACAAGTTTTACACCAAACTTTATACTTAAATTGTCATGATACTCCTAATTACTAATCAAGGAATTATACACAAGTATATGCTTAGTTCTTATTGAGTTTCTTTTAAATTGATATTTACATAAATTTGGATTGACAACCCTTATTTAACAAACGTTTTTCTTATTACTAAAACTATCAAATCCCTTGGGACAACCTCGACTTACCCACCTTTACTACATCGGACGAGTATACTTGCTCGTATGTGCTAAATAAATAATCGGATAAATCGTGTTTATAAATTTTAAAACTTGCACTAATAAAACGCACATCAACGTCGCTTACACTTTTACCGACACTAAGCTAGATGTCGAGTTCTTTTACAAGGGTACAACCACTCCCGTTAGTTCCTTTACAAGGGTACAACAACTCCCGTCACACTTTGTATTTTGAGGCCTAAAATACCAACCAATCACTTCTACACACAATACAAATGAAGTATAAACTACCAAAGCTTATACATAACAAAGCTAACAAGTCTTGCAACTTTTGAGTTGAAACTTGTAACTTCTTGGATGAACTTGTGAACTCCCTTGCTACATAAGAGGATCACACAAGTCAAATGTTACTGAGTTAGTTGAAAGAATATGTGAAATATATGTCCTAAAGTGATGGATGAAAATTAGCAAGTGGCTTGGTATTTATAGCAAAACAAACAGCAGGTCTGGCGGATACGGCGAAACCCTCAGATGGGTTCCGCCAGGCTTGCAGTTGGTTTTGCAATAAATCATTCAAACCAACCAAAGTCAAATCAACTAAATCCTAGTCAAACACATTGAAGCAAAAGAAGAAAGCTTCCAAAATTGTGTAAGAGGTTATGGTAAGTCAAACACACAAGCTTACCATAATTGCATGATGTGACATGACACTTTCTAAATAAAGAAATAAAAACAATGTTTTGCTTAAAAAGAAATGTAAACCTAGTTATACAAGACTTAAAACTAAAGTGATGTTAATACTATAAACTAAAGTTCATATTTTGTCATTAACAAAACTTAGCAAAGATCGTAAAATATAAATAACGTTTTTAGGCGATATTTGTATTAACAGACATCTTAACATAACCATGATAACTATTTGATTGATTCATGTGTAAATCTTGGTTATATCTTTATGATGCATGCATGCTTATATGTTTCGTGTTACTATATGTCAACATGATTTTTATGATATTTTCATTCTTTATTTATATGATGTTTTGCATGATTAACATGTTACTTGTTAACTCATGATATGTCATTTTGGTACATGATGCTTTTATATGATATTTATTTGAAAGCTTGTGTCTTTTGCTGTTATTTATTAGATTCATGTTTATGATGGTCTACATAATATTTGCTCCAAAATGCTATCATTTAAACATGGGTTGCATAAATTTTTCTTCTTGTTTCTTTCGTGACTTTGTAACACTAGTTGTTCACTTTATGTGCACTTATAATTTGTCAAAGTACTTTTGGTATGATAAACATTTAGAAGTCATTTTATCATACAAATTTATCACATAGATTGTTATATGCTTAAGTGTCTAAGCTTAACAACAAAACAATTTCACAATGAAATGTTTTAAATAATGTCATGCTATTGCTTAGTATAATTATTTGTTGCTATGTGGTAACTTTATGTCTAGTAGTCGAATGCGTTGTTTGTATTAGATAATGTCTTTAGATTTTTATCTTGTTGACATCTTTTGTCACTAACAAATGTGTTTTAGTGGATTGAGAACTAATCACTTGCCATCTCACTTCGTTCTAGCTTTTATATGCTCATCTCGCATAACTATAATCCCTTTATTGCTATGTGGATTAGTAATATGTTTTATGGAACCCCTACACTTGCATATAGTTTTATAGCTAATAGGATTGAGTCTTAGAGATTTGAAATTTATGTTTGGATATCTTTCAACCAACCTCTTTCTAATTCGCATTAGTGCTTCCGCTTTCCAAAATCACCTCGATAACAATACTCTAATCCTTTCCACCTCCTTTGAGAAAACCACATGCCTCGTCATACGATCATCTCGCATTGATAGAGAAGAGCTACATGACTTTAAGGATAAAGTTCTTTGTATGTTAACCAACATCCGCAAAAATATTACCAAGCTCATCATTTTCATTAACCTACAACCTCCTAAACACTTCATCATCATTCTTTATACAATGCACTAGACAATATGTTGGATGTCCACCTATCGAGGAGGAGAGAAATTCATTCACATATTTGTATTTTGTCAAATTGTATTTAAAGAACATCTACTCATGTTTCTTACACCCTAAAATACCAACACATAGGTACACTCCATTTAGTTAAAGTCGGTTCACAAAACCACAAATGCTTCAAGCCTTTAACCTTTTCTCTTTTTTAATAGTTCAAGCCTCTTTCACCCCCAATATCTCATCAAGTGAAAAACACATCATGTGTTTGACAAAGTTATTCACTTCCTCAACCAAAAACTAAACCAAATGGAGTCTAGGATTCTTCTCTGAAAACTAGGACTTCAAAACCTCATTTTCAAGAACACCATCATAGGATCTCATCCTCTTCTTCCTCGACACATATCATGCATGTCATTGTCAGCGCAAACGATATATTAATCAAATGTGACAACTGGAAAATTAGGGAGCCATTTTGAAAACCCGCATTACGTTAAAGTTCGTTTATAAATTTTATTCGTAACGAACTTGTAAAACCTATATTATGGTTGATTATATTTAAAATCTTTATGAAATTTGAGATTTTCTTTAATGATTCGATATGGATTTATACGTGGTGATTTATTTTGAAATTCTCATTTGGCACTATGTTGACTCCGGCACTAGGATAACCTAACAGAAATTTTATGTCTTGAGTTTACGGATTCGACTATATATATTTATCTATGAAGCGTCTCGTAAGATATTAAAGATTTGAAACGAGTTTCGGGTTTTGGTCCGTGTAATTCACACCCACCCATCTACCCTTAATACTAATAATACTATTATTATTATTATTATTAAAAATACATTTTTTTTAGTAAACCTACAAAATCGTCCTTGTGCCTGGTTCCACACCACACACCAAACAAACACAACTTTAATATATCATCTCCCTCATCTTCCCTCTCTTCTAAACCTAGCCGCCACCCTCACCTCACCACCACCATCACACCGCCGACTCCACAACAAAACCACCACCACTATCTTGTTCATTATCTTTTTCCCATTCATTTGATATATAACACGCGCCATATAACCCTCCCTAACACCATGAATCTTATCAAATCCGATCCTAATCTTGTTGTTTTTACTAGATCCGTGAGTTTCAAGGTCCAAGAAGGTGAGCAAACGCTGAAACAAGTGTAAACTTGTCTTGGTGAGCGTCGATCCGTGTAATACGGATGTATATATTGATGGGTTTTGAAGTTTTCTTGATTATTTCGAATTAAAACATGTTATACAAGTGGGTTTTTGACTAGAATGTAATGAAATCATCGTTTGGTATCCGGGTTTACTCCTTACCGTATGGGTCGAAGGAAACATGAGCCTAGGCTCACGGCTTGATGTGGGTACGAGCCCTATGGCTCGTTATTTTCTTGGAGATTGACCTTGTGTTCTTGATTAGCGAGTGTGGATGCTATGGTGTTTGGTTTTGACTCGATTGAGTCGTGTTTTGGCCTTGTTGTTGTTGATGTATGTCGCGACCCAAGGGGGTCTTCTGGATAAATTTTCAGTTGCTCACTTGAGCTTATTATGAGACCTCATGGTCTTGGTTTCGAGTCTTTGTGACTCATGTGTTTAGCCGAGACCCAAGTGGGTTACTAGGCTCGGGTAAACCAACTCGGAACTAGCGTACTTTAATATTTTCCTTGTTATGGTTCACATTGTTATTAGTATTGTTGTGGCATTTTGGATTGGTAGAATGTTTTGGTTGGGTCGAGACCATTGTGGTCTCGACAATGGATATAATGTGATGATTGAGGAGTTGTTGTCGAATGGTATATATGGGGACCGATTGTGAGACGGTCAAATTAAATAACGGAGATAGGTTAGTCGGGTACCGTAGTTTGACCTTATTGTTGTAGCACGTGATATGGGTATTGTTTGGACAGAGTTGGATTGATTGATTTTGACTTGGTTATTTTTATTTTGGACTTGGACAATGAGCCGAGAGTGATGACTCGGACATGTGACCATTTCGTATGACTCGATAAATATTTATAATCAAACGCTAATAATAAAACTCGTAATAATATTATTGGTAATATAAACGTTTATATAAATATATAGACGTGAATAACGTATATATAAATATATAAATGCGTATATTAAAAATAAAAAGATCACGAGTAATATTATAACAATAACGTGACGATAAATATTATACTATGAAAGTAGTGTAATAATATGGGGAGTGTTATTATAATTAAACACTAGAAATAACGATGAAATCTTGACGTTAAATAAATATTAAATAAAATAATTTCTTATAATAAACGGAGAAAACTATCGAGTTATACGGGGTCGTGGTCACTTAAGTCCAAGTGGATTATTATTTTGTGACGTTTGTGTTGTCACGGATATGTGACGATTAATACATTCACTTTCGATAACTACGTAACTTATTTAATCGACGGGTTAAATAAGAGCTATTTAGTTATTTAAATTGAGTATGTTAATGGGCATCGTATCCTACGACGCCCATAGGTTGTGGTATGTGTACGAGAATAATGAATTACTAAGTATCTCGTGAGGTTACCAAATTGACGAATATGGTAAATTTAACGGCATAATTAGAGAATTCATTAAACTTTGATACATACCATATAGTAGTTTATGTACAATGTGACCTAGGATTTGGGTATAATCTTAGAGTGGTATATTAAGTAAATAAATGTGGGGGATTACCAAATCGACGGATTTGATAAACTTCGATGATTTATTTAAATAATATATTGGACTAATATTAGACCTATAGATTGGTTTTACTACCCTTTTGTTGTGACTTCTTGGTTTGAGTTGTGTCGACCCACCACCCGCATGGATACCAAACGTCAAACTCCAAACTAATACGAGATTAATACGATAAATGGATTTTTGGAAGTAAAATGGAATACGTTCGGGTTTGGGAATATTTGATTTTGAAGAAATGATTTCTGAATGAGTTGATATTGTTAGGAGGTGCCGAGTCCGTAGTTGCCGTCTTTTGAGTTACTATACATCTTACTTCTACCGATTTCTTCTTGCTGATTTCTGGACTTGAGGTGAGTCATAGCCCCACTTTTTACTCTTGAACTATGTTTTCAATACTTGGGGTGAGAAACGTGCAAATTATTTTATGTGGACTATTATCACTTTTATATTCTTTTTCAAAACTTGCTATGCGTATGGACTAGGATGAATTGTCAACTTAGTCACATAGTTTCGTGTGAACTAGTTATGGTTGGCTTATTTAGATACTATAGTGTGCACCTATAGGTTATTAATACTTCGGAGGTTATCCGAGTATTTATGTGTAGAATACTAACTATGTAGGAAACATGTTTATGGAGTGATTTGTGAGGCGTTGGAAGTGAGGAGAAGGAAAGGAAAGAAAGAAAGAAAGGAACCTTGAGAGAAAGAGGAAATATTAGATTGAGATTAAGTGAAGGTCCAACCCTCTCCACATGTGGAGAGGGGTATTTATACTTACAATAAAACGCCCACTCCCGGGCTGTGGATCAGGCATACAGTGGGTGAAGACCCGTCCTTCTTCCACGGTGTTACTAGAACTAATACTAATTAACTAATAAAAAAACTAACTACGAGCTAACTCAATGCTATTACAATCATTAGGTGACTGAGACTTTTACAGGAATATTTGCATTCCTAACAATCTCCCCCTAAGCGAGGTCACTTTGAAATTAAGCTCTTTGGTCTTTAAGCATTCTTTCGTCTCTGTAGCTCGTAGGATCTAATTCTTCACTTTACTTCACACTTTGTACTTCAAGCAAGTGAACTTGTGATTTGAATTCCTTTGAGATATGTGATCTTTGAGCTTCCATTGAGATCATCAGCCAAAGTAAATCTCCAAGCTCATCCGTAGTTGTATTGCCTTCATGTGATGTAGTGACTAAGGACCATCATGCTCACACCCTTCTGTATCTGGAGACGTTGCATTAGAGTTGTAGATCAGGAGACTTTTTTCATCAGAGTTGCAGAAACGTTGTTGGTAGTCTCTCAACATTTGTTGTAGCAAGTCTCTCATCTTCATTGATAGTGTGGAGGATGTGTGAGCATGAGGTATGGATTGACCCGATTCAGCTGGAAACTGGAGCCATCAATCCCATCTTTATATGTGTCCCTGAAATAAAACAGTTAGCAATAAAGATAGAGAACGAATATGGCTTTGTCATTCGTTCTGCGAGGATAGACTACCCTCCGGTTTCGTGAAAACCGACCTGTGATCAGGTAGAGTCTCTTTTAAAGACGACTCTCCTTGACAGGAATTTCCAGCTTGTAGTAATGAATTTTCCAAAGAATCCACTTTGGAATCTTCATACTTAGCATGTTCTCATACTGGAACGTCTCAAAGCAGACAGCACGATAGAGTGAATCGGTGAATTGATATTCGCGGATTGATGAGAAATTGATTTATAGAAATCACTCGCGTGCCATATGATAAACATTTTGAGACACGACGAGAGTTTATCTTTTGAATCACATTTCCATCAAAAATACTTTTGTTTGAAAGATATTACACAATCAATGTGCTCGAAAATTAGTTAGTGAGCACATTGAAAGGTTTTAGCAAAAGTATCCGTCAATCCATTTCCTGGAACAAGTTTGATTCAATTATGAATCGCACCATTGTTGCTTTCCAGTTGTCACTTGATCATTGATCCAAGATGGATTTCACATGTCACCTACCAAGAGCTTGAGTGATATTCGCTCTAGACGGATTTCCATCTTCATTGTGAATAATTAACATCACTCGGATGTTCTGGCAATACCACAAGGATAATGCGTAGGACTCTAAATATTTTATCTTATTTTCCACATTGTGTGAAACAATAAGCATATTGTAATGTGTCCTATCGAGATTTATGGATGATCTCTTTGGCTCTAGACTCAATAGTGCGTTTTGATCCGCTCCTGGAGACTGGGGAGGCGTCTCCTGTTTTAGGTATCAACATGGCTGGCAATGAGCGATCGATACATTGCACAGGGTTCCCCGTGAGAATGAAACAAGCTCTTTTAAGAGAACTTGAGTAGTTGGGAAGTTTAGTGCAGTGCGTCACTGGGTCCATGACGTCTTGTCTTCAATACTAGTGTTACCTTAGTAACCACTAGTAGATTATGAATTTGAACCCGGTTTATGCCCTAAGGTTGAATATATGGAGGGCTATGTCTTTTCACCCTTTCTCATTTCATTTCTTTTTAATTCTTCAACCCCTTCAGTGCTTACCGAGACTTCACCACTAGAACCTTGTTGGGTTTGTTCCAGTCCTAGCTCTATCTCAGTCCGCACTCTTCCCTTTCTCACTTTACTCATTTTTTTTCATAATCATTCCTAAGGACTTCTAATCTATCTATGGATTGTCCCTGGGAAGATCCTTCCGGTTCTGGTGGATCATGGGAACTCATACCTAACCTTAACCATCCTTATAACTCCATGTACAAAGATAAATGGTCGGTCTTAGGTATTACTTCCACAAACGCCTTTGCTCCCCCTCAATATGTGCATCGATATTCGAAAGTGTTTAGCACATATGTGGGAGCCTATTTATTGAGTCCAAAAGATCACATTTGATATCAGATTTCATGGGAGAGTGTATGCACTCGGGAACGAGAGAGGAGAATATCCGAACGTCGTTACTGGTACGTTCCTTCTCAATAATCGTTATGCTTCCATACTATTTGATACTGGTGCCGATAGAAGTTTTGTGTCCACTACGTTTGCACCCTTACTAGAGAAACCCCCGATGGCCTTAGGAATTGGGTACGATATAGAGTTAGCTAATGGGAACATAGAAAGGATTAAGACTATCATTCGCGGTTGCACATTAAATTTCTTGAATCACCCTTTCAATATAGATCTTCTACCCGTCACGTTAGGAAGTTTCGATGTCATCATTGGTATGGATTGGTTGTCGAAGTATCGTGCTCACATAATTTGCGATGAGAAGATTGTGTGTGTGCCTTACGGAAAGGAGATTCTAAATATACAAGGAGATCGAAAAGGTTCGAGGAGCCCATCCCGATTAGCGGTCATTTCTTGCACTAAGTTACCAAAGTTGATGGAAAAAGGATGTTGCCTTTTCTTAGCTCAAATCTCTGAGAAAAGAGGGAAGGATAAGAAGGAAAGGTGCATTGGAGATGTGCCTATAGTTCGTGATTTTCCTGATGTATTTCCCGATGATTTGCCGGGAATCCCGCCTACTAGACAAGTGGAGTTTCAGATTGAGTTGATACCTGGTGCTGCACCCGTAGCACGAGCGCCTTATCGACTTGCACCCACTGAACTGGAAGAATTATCGAAACAATTAGCGGAGTTAGCCGAAAAAGGATTTATACGACCAAGTTCTTCACCTTGGGGAGCCCCAGTCTTATTTGTGAAGAAGAAGGATGGATCATTTTGTATGTGTATTGATTATCGAGAGCTAAACAAGTTAACGGTGAAGAATAGATACCCGTTACCAAGGATCGACGACTTGTTCGATCAGCTCCAAGGATCGAGTGTGTATTCGAAGATCGATCTGAGATCGGGATATCATCAACTTAGAGTTCGTGAGGAAGATATTCCGAAAACGGCTTTCAGAACCCGTTACGGGCATTACGAGTTTCAAGTGATGCCGTTTGGGTTGACTAACGCACCTGCTGTATTCATGGATCTCATGAATCGGGTGTGTAAGCCTTATCTAGATAAGTTTGTGATTGTGTTCATTGACGATATTCTAATCTACTCGAAGAGTGAGAAAGAGCATGAGGAGCACCTAAGGCTTATCTTAGAATTGCTCAGGAGGGAGAAGCTGTATGCCAAGTTCTCCAAATGTGAATTTTGGATTCCGACGGCACAATTTTTGGGTCATGTGATTGATAGTCAAGGAGTTCATGTTGATCCCGCAAAAATTGTGGCTATTAAGGATTGGGCTGCACCGACAACCCCGACTGAAGTTCATCAATTTTTGGGCTTAGCCGGTTACTACCGAAGATTCATTGAGGGATTTTCGAAGATAGCAAAACCGTTGACCAAATTGACTCAAAAGAGTGTTAAATACGAATGGGGAGATAAAGAAGAGGAAGCATTTCAATTACTCAAGGAGATGTTGTGTAGTGCTCCTATCTTAGCGTTACCTGAAGGTAGTGAGGATTTTGTCGTCTATTGTGACGCTTCTCATAAAGGTTTGGGAGCCGTGTTAATGCAACGAGAGAAAGTAATAGCTTATGCTTCCCGACAGCTCAAGAAGCACGAGAAGAACTACACCACCCATGATTTGGAGTTAGGTGTTGTGGTTTTTGCCTTAAGGATATGGAGACATTATCTATATTGTACCAAATGTGTTGTATTCACGGATCACAAAAGTCTACAACACATCTTGAATCAAAAAGAGCTCAACATGAGACAGCGACGTTGGATTGAGCTGCTAAGCGATTATGATTGCGAAATCCGCTATCATCCTGGTAAAGCAAACGTTGTTGCTGATGCTCTTAGTCGGAAGGAGAGAATACCACTGTTACGAGTTAGGTCATTGGGAATGACTATCATATCGTCGTTACCGTCTCAAATATTTGAAGCTCAAACGGAAGCGTTGAAAGCAGAAAACTGACCTGCTGAGAACATATTTGGGATGGCTGAAAATGAGAAAGGATTTGTTAAGCGTTCTGATGGAGTATTGTGTTTTGGAGATCGAATTTGGGTACCATTGTATGGAGGAATTCGAGGGTTCATTATGCATGAGTCGCATAAGTCAAGGTACTCTATTCATCCTGGGTCTGACAAGATGTACCAAGATTTGAAAAAGTTATATTGGTGGCCAAATATGAAGGCAGATATAGCATTGTACGTTAGTAAGTGCTTGACATGTTCTAAGGTTAAGGCTGAACATCAAAGACCGTCAGGATTATTGACGCAGCCAGAACTCCCAGTTTGGAAATGGGAGCGGATTACAATGGACTTCATTACCAAATTACCAAAGACAGCTAGCGGTTGTGATGCTATTTGGGTAATTGTGGATCGATTGACTAAGTCTGCTCATTTCCTGGCAATTAGTGAAGATGATAGTGTCGACAAACTTGCGAGGTTGTATGTGAAAGAAATTATTTCTCGTCATGGAGTTCCTATATCGATTATTTCTGACCGCGACAGCCGCTTCACGTCAGCTTTGTGGCGATCACTTCAAACCTCTTTGGGGACGAGACTTGATATGAGTACTGCATATCACCCCCAAACCGATGGTCAAAGTGAGAGGACCATTCAGACTTTGGAGGATATGCTTCGTGCATGCATAATAGACTTTGGTAAAGGATGGGAGAAGTACCTACCCCTTGCGGAGTTTTCCTATAACAATAGCTACCACACAAGTCTTAAAGATGCACCATTCGAAGCTTTATATGGTCGAAAATGCCGTTCGCCTATTGGTTGGGCTGAAATTGGTGATAGCCAACTCACAGGCCCCGAGCTTATATTGGAGACTACTGAGAAAGTGGCTCAAATTCGTGATCGGTTACAAGCAGATAGAGATAGGCAGAAGAGTTACGCCTATCTGAGACGTAAACCCCTAGAGTTCCAGTTTGGAAACAAAGTGATGCTGAAAGTCTCGCCTTGGAAAGGTGTGATACGTTTCGGGAAACGTGGGAAACTCAACCCCCGCTACATTGGACCATTTCTTATTTTGGAAAGAATTGGGCCCGTGGCTTATCGGTTGGAATTACCACAGGAACTGAGTAAAATTCACGATGTGTTTCATGTTAGTAATTTTAGAAGTGTCTTTCTAATGAGATGCCGGTTATACCGATGAAAGACATTCGTGTTGATGAGAAATTGAACTTCGTGGAAGAGCCGATCGAGATATTGGATCGTGAGATTAAGCGACTCAAGCGAAGTCGCATTCCACTCATCAAGGTTCGTTGGAATTTTCGACATGGACCGGAATTTACGTGGGAGCGTGAGGACGAGTTCTGAAAGAGATATCCGAAGCTTTTCACTTCGTAGATGGATTGTTCCGAGAGAAACCCGGGACGGGTTTCTTCTGAGGCCAGGAGGATGTGACAACTGGAAAATTAGGGAGCCATTTTGAAAACCCGCATTATGTTAAAGTTCGTTTATAAATTTATATTCGAAATTTTATTCGTAACGAACTTGTAAAACCTATATTATGGTTGATTATATTTAAAATCTTTATGAAATTTGAGATTTTCTTTAATGATTCGATATGGATTTATACGTGGTGATTTATTTTGAAATTCTCATTTGGCACTATGTTGACTCCGGCACTAGGATAACCTAACAGAAATTTTATGTCTTGAGTTTACGGATTCGACTATATATATTTATCTATGAAGCGTCTCGTAAGATATTAAAGATTTGAAACGAGTTTCGGGTTTTGGTCCGTGTAATTCACACCCACCCATCTACCCTTAATACTAATAATACTATTATTATTATTATTATTAAAAATACATTTTTTTTAGTAAACCTACAAAATCGTCCTTGTGCCTGGTTCCACACCACACACCAAACAAACACAACTTTAATATATCATCTCCCTCATCTCCCCTCTCTTCTAAACCTAGCCGCCACCCTCACCTCGCCACCACCATCACACCGCCGACTCCACAACAAAACCACCACCACTATCTTGTTCATCATCTTTTTCCATTTCATTTGATATATAACACGCGCCATATAACCCTCCCTAACACCACGAATCTTATCAAATCCGATCCTAATCTTGTTGTTTTTACTAGATCCGTGAGTTTCAGGGTCCAAGAAGGTGAGCAAACGCCGAAACAAGTGTAAACTTGTCTTGGTGAGCGTCGATCCGTGTTATACGGATGTATATATTGATGGGTTTTGAAGTTTTCTTGATTATTTCGAATTAAAACATATTATACAAGTGGGTTTTTGACTAGAATGTAATGAAATCATCGTTTGGTATCCGGGTTTACTCCTTACCGTATGGGTCGAAGGAAACGTGAGCCTAGGCTCACGGCTTGATGTGGGTACGAGCCCTATGGCTCGTTATTTTCTTGGAGATTGACCTTGTGTTCTTGATTAGCGAGTGTGGATGCTATGGTGTTTGGTTTTGACTCGATTGAGTCGTGTTTTGGCCTTGTTGTTGTTGATGTATGTCGCGACCCAAGGGGGTCTTTTGGACAGATTTTTAGTTGCTCACCTGAGCTTATTATGAGACCTCATGGTCTTGGTTTCGAGTCTTTGTGACTCATGTATTTAGCCGAGACCCAAGTGGGTTACTAGGCTCGGGTTTGGCTTGGTAAACCAACCCGGAACTAGCCTACTTTAATATTTTCCTTGTTATGGTTCACATTGTTATTAGTATTGTTGTGGCATTTTGGATTGGTCGAATGTTTTGGTTGGGTCGAGACCATTGTGGTCTCGACAATGGACATAATGTGATGATTGAGGAGTTGTTATCGAATGGTATATATCGGGACCGATTGTGAGACGGTCAAATTAGATGACGGAGATAGGTTAGTCGGGTACCGTAGTCGGACCTTATTGTTGTAACACGTGATATGGGTATTGTTTGGACGGAGTTGGATTGATTGATTTTGACTTGGTTATTTTTATTTTGGACTTGGACAATGAGCCGAGAGTGATGACTCGGACATGTGACCATTTCGTATGACTCGATAAATATTTATAATCAAACACTAATAATAAAACTCGTAATAATATTATTGGTAATATAAACGTTTATATAAATATATAGACGTGAATAACGTATATATAAATATATAAATGCGTATATTAAAAATAAAAAGATCACGAGTAATATTATAACAATAACGTGACGATAAATATTATACTATGAAAGTAGTGTAATAATATTGGGAGCGTTATTATAATTAAACACTAGAAATAACGATGAAATCTTGACATTAAATAAATATTAAATAAAATAATTTCTTATAATAAACGGAGAAAACTATCGAGTTATACGGGGTCATGGTCACTTGAGTCCAAGTGGATTATTATTTTGTGACGTTTGTGTTGTCATGGATATATGACGATTAATACATTCACTTTCGATAACTACGTAACTTATTTAATCGACGGGTTAAATAAGAGCTATTTAGTTATTTAAATTGAGTATATTAATGGGCATCGTATCCTACGACGCCCATAGGTTGTGGTATGTGTACGAGAATAATGAATTACTAAGTATCTCGTGAGGTTACCAAATTGACGAATATGGTAAACTTAACGGCATAATTAGAGAATTCATTAAACTTTGATACATACCATATAGTAGTTTATGTGCAATATGACCTAGGATTTGGGTATAATCTTAGAGTGGTATATTAAGTAAATAAATGTGGGGGATTACCAAATCGATGGATTTGATAAACTTCGTTGATTTATTTAAATAATATATTGGACTAATATTAGACCTATAGATTGGTTTTACTACCCTTTTGTTGTGACTTCTTGGTTTGAGTTGTGTCGACCCACCACCCGCATGGATACAAAACGTCAAACTCCAAACTAATACGAGAAATGAATTTTTGGAAGTAAAATGGAATACGTTCGGGTTTGGGAATATTTGATTTTGAAGAAATGATTTCTGAATGAGTTGATATTGTTAGGAGGTGCCGAGTCCGTAGTTGCCGTCTTTTGAGTTACTATACATCTTACTTCTACCGATTTCTTCTTGCTGATTTCTGGACTTGAGGTGAGTCATAGCCCCACTTTTTACTCTTGAACTATGTTTTCAATACTTGGGGTGAGAAACGTGCAAATTATTTTATGTGGACTATTATCGCTTTTATGTTCTTTTTCAAAACTTGCTATGCATATGGACTAGGATGAATTGTCAACTTAGTCACATAGTTTCGTGTGAACTAGTTATGGTTGGCTTATTTAGATACTATAGTGTGCACCTATAGGTTATTAATACTTCGGAGGTTATCCGAGTATTTATGATATTACGGGGGGTACCCGTGTATCTATGTTGTGGCGGAGGGTATCCGCAGGTTTATTACGGAAGGTATCCGTGTATTTATGATGGAGCGGAGGGTATCCGCAGGTTTTTAGTGAATCCCTAGTCAAGCTAGCAAGCGTTTTGCGTATATGTCCACTATATTGAATTATGAATTTAAACCTATGATCTCACCAGCGAAAGCTGACTTTTAGCACATTTTCTCAGGTAATTAAGTGATGATTTGGATGCTTGGATTGGAAGGCTTGGCTATGGCACCTGGTTTATGGATCTATTTTCTAAAACTCTGATATTTAATTTTGGACCTATGTTTATTACTTTTGGGCCTGACTCTGAATGAATTTGGGATAAATGTAAACTTTAAAACCCCGTTTGGTTGTGTTTTTCTTATGTTTACTTTATCTCGTTCTTTTATGTCTTGTGTTGGATACCAATCCCCGTAGCACCCCGAAAGCTTGTTGAGTCTTCCGCTGTACCAAATTTTGGGGGTGTTACATCAAAGCCATCATTCCCAACACTTTCTCAACACGTTGGTCTAACCAACACTCTCGCATCATATGCTGTCATTCTCATCCTCATATAGGTATTTAGCATTTTTTTTTACTCTTTTCATATGGAATTCTTGTTCCTAGGTGCTTATTGTCCTCACTTCCTTTCAATTCCATTCAAGCATGTATTATGGCAAGATACATCATCTTTGGTAGATGATAAAGTCATATTCGTTGTTTATCCCTCGAGTTGTGAATTTTAGGATTGCATGAGTCGATATGTTCTATCTTTATCTTTCGTTAGAACATTTGCTATACACACGAGCTTCTAATTCTTTAAATAGTTGTCTACCCAATACCACCATTAGCACCATCCTCTTTAAGCATTTCAACCTCATGTCTTCCTTCTAGGCTTTTCTTAGTAGGTTCCTATCATATTATATTCACGTTTTTCTTATGATTGCATTTCTTTTTAGAAGCATACACCTCATGAGATTTTTTGGTTTCATGGTTCTCTACTTTGAGTCGCTTATATCATTTATATATTTACATCTTACTTTTCTTTGAGATGAAATATATTGCACTAACTCTTTCATTGTAGGTTCACCATTATATACGCTCGATCGTATATAGCATAATTATAGGTGCTTCTTGATGTAGGAGGAATATCCATCAAGCACTCATATTGCATCTTCTATACACGTTGTTGTAGAGGACATGCTTGTCTAAAGACAAAACTTCCACTATAATAACTTTTGTTTTGTAGGTTCATAATGACGCCCTAAAACAAGGGGAGCTTTCGTCAAGCATAGGAAAATTATTGTCTTATACTAACCTTTATTTTGTAGGATTCTTCATCCTTGCATCATATACGTTGGTACCCTAGCAACGGGGAGTATTGATCAAGGGGGAGTCGATCATACACTAACCTTTGTTTCTTTTGTAGCTTTCTTATCCTTGCATCATATACGTTGGTACCCTAGCAACGGGGAGTATTGATCAAGGGGGAGCTAATCATGCACTAACCTTTGTTTTTGTAGCTTTCTTATTTCTTGTGTCATATACGTTGGGACCCTAGCAATGGAGAGTATTGATCAAGGGGGAGCTACAATCTAGGGGAAGCATGCACGCATTTATCTTTATTCTCATTCTTCGACACACTTTTGTGTTTCGACAAAAAGAAGGAGATAAGTCAACATAGTCCAACATGCATTTTATTCATCATGCATTTTTCGTATAATTTTTATGTTGCACAACACTAACCTTGATGTAGGTCAAGGAACTTAATTTGATCCATGGATCCGCTAACAACCTAAGGGACGCAACAACCTTAGGAAATTGAAGTTGAAGAATTAACTTCACTAGGGATGATGCAAGCTCGCCATTTCGGGGAGAAATTAAGTTAACTCCAAGGACACACCCCTTTTTGTTTCGACAAAAGGGGGAGAAGAGTGTAAACGGAGAAGGAAATGTAGAAGGTGTTGCGGATACAAGTAAGTTATACGGACACAAGTAATTTTTTACATTTTGCGTTCTATCACGTTTACATATTTTGTCATCATCAAAAAGGGGGAGATTGTTAGTGCAAATATTACGATATTTAATCTATACAGTCTCGTTTGTTTTGATTGATGATAAACGTATAACTTGATACATAACATAAAATGTACAAGTTACTTGTAATCATACTTTGTCTCAACAAACATTCAACACCTTTTAACGTCTCGAGTCATCGTATGCTACAACACAGGTTCGTATATGTTTTTTATATAGCATTATGATCAAACCCCTTGACCAACCATTTAGAATGACTAAAATACTTTTAGGGTCTTTAAGTATTTTAGTGTCAAAGTGCACTTTAGGTGTCAAATAGAATAAGTGTCACTTTAGATGTTAAAGTAATATTAGTAAGTTTTACAAATGATAAAAATGTGATGACATTATGAATCAAACATTTTTAGTAACTCATTAACTTACTATAACAACATTACTTAGGTAATATATACAAGTTTACTTTCATATATATTTCTTTATCTTAAAATATATATATATATATATATATATATATATATACATATATATATATATAACATCATGTGCATTTATGGAAAGGTTGAGTGTTTGACTTTCTATAAGACCTCTTACACATTTTGGAAGGATTTCAACTTTATTTATTGTGTGTTTGACTAGAAGTAACTTGATGTGATATTGTTAGATATGGAAAGTTATTATAAATAGTAGTCTGTCTGTTCCGGCGAAACTTTCGGGCATAACGGACGGAACTCTCAAAAGGGTTCCGCCTGATCCGTGGTTCTGTTGAAGCCTTTGGCTATAAATAGCAGCCCATGGTCTTCTCATTAGGTTGATGACTTTGAACATACATTCTCTCTATCATAAAACACATATCTAGATCAGTAGCAAACAATGTAGAAACACACATGAGTCACCCTTTCAATAATGATCATAATGCTTCTAACATTCATCTTTGTTGTAAGCATATCATACTTCATGATCCACCAAGAAGGTCACAAGATCTTGAAGTCATCATTCATTAAAGCATTCCAACATATGAAGATTCAATATCACTTGACAACCTCAATAGTTGAAGACTTCTTATTCAAGAAGTTCATGTTGATTAGGCATGCATATCCATTAGACTTTTATGTCATGGATCATCATTGTATCATCACAATATAGATTAGATGGTTTATGTGTTTGTGCCATAAAACACAAGGTTTTTATGTTGGGCCACAAAACATAGCGGGAGTGGTTGTACCCTTGGTAAAGAACTCGACATCTAGCTTAGTGTCGGAAATATTGTATAAGCGACGATAGGAGTGGTCGTACCTTGTAAAAGAACTCGGTATCTAGCTTTGTACCGGATAAAGTGTAAGCGACGATTGTAAGGTTTTCTCCGCCGAGAAGGGAGGTTGTTGATCTAGTGAAGTAACTCTCGAGTTGGGTACTCAAGGAGTGGAGTAGGGCGGAGAGGAGATCCGTGACCGAACCACTATAAATCCTCGTGTTCGGTTTGCACTTTCCTTTTACTTATTGCTTTACTTTAATGTTTGCATTATGTGATTGTTTATATTGTGACTTGTTGATTGTACTTGTGTGATAACATGTTTTAAGTTATGTTAGTCATAAACTACAAGTAACATCTTTCATATTAGAACAAGTTAAAAATGGACATTTGATACAACAAGTTTAAAGTTTTTAAACGGTAAACTATTCAACCCCCTTCTAGTTTTTCACAACCCGCAACCCGACCCGATTACACCCAATAAGTAATCGGGTTATCGGGTTCGGGTAGGGTTCGGGTCGGGTTATGTCGGGTCGGGTGATTCGGGTTATCAGGTGACCCGATTAAGTAACAGTAAGTAAAAAACATCAATAATCCAGCTGAAGCTTTTCTTAATTTGAATATTCCTTGCAGCTATCTTCACCTAATTACTAGTCACGTAAGCATGATCATGAGTATCATCACTGTTTAGCATTGAGATAACCATATATATTTTCACCACATAAGCAGCCCATTGTAGCTTACAAACAGAATGCCATTTATTAATCATCAAATAATATGTCAACAAAAGGGTACAACTATACAAGGCGTGGATAAAGTATAGTCATGCAAACACAAAATCACACATGATGATGAACATAGCTTTTAATTATCACAGAAAATACTACCTAGTGTTACAAATGTCATAAACATATACTTATAAGGTCTACTCACATTAAAGATCATGTAACAATGAAGATAGAAGATATTTTAGTGTTATAAACAAAGATTATGGGATTGCTACTCATCTAGCTATGTTAGTGTTATAGTCTATTAATTTTTCAATCCTTGTGTAGCTTGGTTACATGTGCATACATCGTTATTCAGTTGTTCAAGTTGTCACCTGAAGAATATTCAAAAGATCCCTTATATGGTTACATGTGCATGCATCGCTATACGGACATGAGACATTGGCTCTAAAAAACTAATAATCAAAAAAATCAATAAGTGATTGTCGGGTCTTATCGGGTTGATCCGATAACCCGATAGCATTATTTATTTAACCTTAACCCGATCCGATAACACTATCGTGTTATCGGGTTCGGGTCAAAACAAACCGACAAGATTTTTTTTGACCCGATTAGACCCGACCCGATTAGCCTTATTGGGTTCGGGTCGGGTCAACCCGACCCTACTGACACCCCTACTTGCCATGAATTAATTTTGATTCCCGGGCCCACTTTAATTGCAAAAAACTTAAACCAAATAATTAATCATATGACTCAAACCATTCTTTGATTGCCACGCCCTCATACCAAACGCACCCTTAGTTCTTTTCCTTTTCTCCTGTATGATTGACTTCCTGTACAATTTGTTTGTGCTTCTCATTGAAGCTTTTTCGTATATATATACAGATTTAAGCCTTTAAAAAAATCATTCTAATAATAAACTCACCCAAGCAAATTAAAATATATCTTCATTTATCACCTGCCGACCAAAATATTCGTTATGTTTATTCACAATGAAAACTCATATATAATGATATGATTTGATATATCGATAAAAGAATTTTGCCAGATTCCATTGTGTATACCATACCATGATGCATCCCATCAATAAAATAAGCACACAATACATGCGTGTGCGATCACGATTTGAAGCATGGTCCATGACTTAAATGCACATCATTTGAGATTCCAAGTTTTATCAATCATTGTGAAGTAACTATCCCTAAAAATTTAGGATTGTTAAGATTGCATCAATTATTTATGTTGAGTGCTTCTAAATATACCTAATTATTTCACTAAATAAACTCATATCAATTACCAATTACTCCCTATTATGTTTTTTCTAAATTAAGGGTGCATTTGGTTCATAAAATGCTTTGGAATCGGATTTGAATTTGGTATTGGTTTGATAGAAAGTAAAGATAGAGAAAATAAATAATAATTTAAAATATTGTTTTTTCTTTAATTAAAATAGTATATACGGTACTACCTCCGCCCCATATTAATTGTCGACTTTGACTTTTTAGAGTCTTTTATGTTTAACTTTGACCTTAAATTCTATTATTTATGTTATATAATACTTGATGTAAAACATATGAATGAATTGGGTTTAAAAGTATTTTCATATGGTATAATTTTCATCAAGTATTATATCGCACAAATAAAAATATTTACGGTCAAAGTTGAAGAAAAAACCTAGAAAAGTCAAAATGAACACTTAATATAGAACGGAGGGAGTACAATTTTGTGAGTGGTCGTTTCAAAATTTATAGTAAAAGAAAAGAAGTTGTGGTCCAAATTTAAGAAGAAAGTATTGGCTGACAAATTTGTCAGGTAAGTGTCATAAAAGACACCAATTTAGAGCCGAATGAAAATTTAACAGTTTGATTGATTGTAATCAATAAAATATACCAAACAATGTTTTTTTTCTGAAAAGATTCCATTCCTCGAATTAAAAGAGATAAAACAAACGGACCCTAACTAATATATGCATTAACATGACACATTAGGATACTCATTAATGTAGTAATCAATGTTTACTTAAAAAAAATAATAATAAAAATAAAAATAAATAAATAAACTATTATTCATTTGGTCCGCATGTATCCACAAGTAAATATCAAAGACTCATATATCTTAGCCATCTAAATCTAATACAACTACCACTTAAACTTATCTCGTAATGCGTATTTATTTTAATATTACCAACAACTTAAACAACATCAAACTCAACACTATATTTTTTTCCATACGCAAATTTTAATACTAAAACAAATATCGGAAAAAAAATTCGTCGAAAGTATATATCGAAGTGCCTGTCTACCGAAAGATATAAAAATTCTTGTCACGATTGTGTATTTTTTATCACTTAATGATTTACTGTTTGCAAAATATTTTATTATTATTATTATTTTAATTTGGAAGTGGTTTTTTTTTTTTTTTTTTTTTTTTTTTTTTTTTTTTTTTAAATGAAAGAATGAGCGCGCATAATGTAAAGAATATCGGGTATATATTGAACTAAACTCTTGGGATGGTTTGAATTCCATAATTCATAGTGTTTCAAACATTTTTAGAGTAAAATACACCGTTCGTCCCTAAATTTGTACAAAATCATGATGCCGAGTCTGAATAACATTTTTTTTTTTATCATTAGATGTCACTTTTCCATGTTTTTGATCACCCAAGATTCATTTGACCGTGCTACCTCAGTCAACTCTCATTATCCTTTTAGGTGTAAGGGCATAATAGACATTTTTCACTTTTGCATTTCACCTCAAGTTACATTAACCTAACCAAACCCCTATGTAACCCGAAATTCCCTTTAATCCGCATTAATTAAAAATATATGAAATTTAAACATTAAAAAGGCCATTTTTTTTCATTTAAGTTGAAATATTTATGTTTGTGGCCAATTTTTATTTTTTATTTTTTATTTTTTATTTATTTTTTATTTTTTATTTTTTATTTTTATTTTTAGGCGGGTGGGTATATCAATTAAAATATTTATGTTTGTGTGACTCTTGCTCATACCAACTCCAACAATATTTGCTTAAGGTACAAAATTAAACAGGTTTATTTGCATAGCGCAAAATTATTGGGTGACGATGGTAAAGACGTGATGCAAGGATTAAAAGGGAAAAAAAAAATGAGATGCTTAATAAGGGCATGTTTGAAATAATATAAAATGATAAGTTGGTATTTAAATGCATTAAGAAATGAGCCAATAAGATTTTTAAGTCTATATTTAAGTCTACTTAATTAGGGCTAATTATCATTTCTTCTAAATTTAATGTACCTTTTATATTTTCAATACATTGACTTTACTTTAATATGGGTCTAAATAGTGAAATTAGTGTAAGAATAGTACTAGTTATAATAACCGCGCACGCGCGGGGTTTTTTCTATATTGTTGAATAATGTATTTTTACCAGTTGTAATTTAAATTCTAACATAAATCGGTTAATATGGGTCATGTTTAAAGCGTATTTACTACAATGGGTCATTAAGACATGTTGTATTGTTGTCATGTGTATTTTACCTTTCTCGATCTCCATCAGCTTTGCTACTTTAGTTCATGACATGAACCCTCTCTCTTCTTAAGTTTGTTCATAACAAATTAACCTCTACAATGTTTGATATGAACTATTATCACATCTTTTTATTCCTAACATCAAGTTGTTCTCATCAATGAAATCAATTGAGTACCTCAAGGATTCCACAACTAAATTGTTACATAAATTTGGTCCACGAATAAATATAATAATTAGCATGATATTTAAATGTTTTTTCTTATTCCATTATAAAACCTAATTACAACCCATTTAAATTATGGTAGCTTTACAACCCATTCAAACCACGATTCTTAGCTCAGTTTAAAATCCCACGTAATGACCCAAAACCTACCTAAAAGACTTCTTGTAGGTCTTTGAAACTCTGCAAATTGTCACTTTTAAATCATGTGTCCAAAATTCTTTGTGCAACCATGGTAAGCTAATTCGCTAATTCTTCTTGTAGTCTTTGAAAGTCTGCAAACAAAAATTCAACCCATGAAATTTCTAGGTGTATGCAAATGGTAACATTCATTCTCCGGAAATGACTCAAAAATAATATTCATTTATAGAAATTAGACATGTTTTGCACATAAGTATATATTTTTAAGTTAGATATATACATGTGTGAATGCATGCTTATTGAAAAGATTAATTATGACTTATCTAAGATCACCCATACATAATTCACAAATAAAATTAAAAGTATATCCATATGTGCGTTTATAGAAATAATATGTCATGTTTTCAACTATTCTTTTGTAAAATACCAAAGTGGTGATCTTTCAAACAATCTAATACATTAATTAAAAACAAATCAGTTATACAATTCATGTATCAATTATGCAAACAATGGATTAGAACAATAATAATCAATAAAAACAGTGTACCTTTTATCGCACATTTTGACTAAACAAATCAGTTATACAATTCATGTATCAAATATGCAAACAATGGATTAGAAAAATAATAATCAATAAAAAGATTGTACCTTTTATCGCACATTTTGACCAACAAAATTTAATAACACTTTTTTTGTTGGGATAGTAGGGTTTTTTTCCAAAGCTTTCTGGAAGTAAAAGAACATAACTCCTTTCCCCAAAATTACGATACATTGTTAACGAACTATATAAATTGTCATGAATATTAGCATCTCAAAACATGTACATATCAACAAAGTAAGTGGCATTCAATGTCAAAATAAACTTTCATTGCAATTGATATGCATATTAATGTACAGGCAGAGTCACAGAGGACAAACTTTAACCATCACATATTCACATGGGATGAAAATTACATAATGTACATAATAATTTATTTTAGAGCATTCCTTTGTTTGGTATACGTAAATATTCAATAATGAATTGAAACTTAGATGTTATGGCTTCTACAATAGGTATGCACCACACTATAGATCTTGTTTCTATTGAAGTGCACCTTTCTTGCAATAGTTCTCGCATAAAAATGTACGGAGTAATATTTAATTCAGGAATCATAGAAAACTTCGTTAGTTGTTCGCAAAAGAAAATTAAAATTATACACGCATTACAATATTGATGCACAATCATAGCAGCAAAGACAAAATGTCCTTTTAACCTCAAAGATGGTTGTAACATCAAGGTGTTACATTGTTAAAAGACCAGTTTAACAGGTCAATTGGTTTATAAAACATGCATAACCTAAATTGACCCGCTTTTAGAAAAGGTGATAAATTATGCACAGAAAGAGTCAAACGCAGACAGGATTGAGCAAAATGGCACACAATAACTTTATCTTTGAGACAGATGATACGGGCATATGCTAATGTGATATATTTTTTAAGTGCTTATTACTTTTAACTTACGAAGATAAACAGTTTTTAATAGTGTTTTGGACTTGTTGTCTGGTTTAAAAGCTTTAAAACAAAGCAATAGGCATACTACAAACACTTAAAGAAGCAATTCTAAACACCCCTGTACACGAAAATAAACAGTTTTATGCAAATACTCAATTACCTACTTGTCGCTTGAAAACTTGATTATCAAATAATGAATTTTAAAACAAATTCCTAACACCTTTTAAGATTAATTAATAAAATAGTTAGTTAGAAGTTTTGTGTACACACGTGGTATTGGGATATGAATAACACATCGTAATACCTTGTATTACTCTATAAACAAAATTATCTTAAATAAATAAATAAATAAATAAACTCAGCAACTACACTTATGGCTTGCTGTCCATATTTCATCGTAACCATTTTTGTCACTGTAATCATGCTAACGAAAATACCAAGATTTTGACATAAAAATCACTTCTTAGTTCCTTAAAATGCTCAAGTTATGCTTTTATTAGTAAACCAAATATAATCATCACACTAGTAATAGTTTTCTGAAAATGCCTATCTAATTCAAATGATGGAGTCTGAGATTGCGTACCTGGTTCAAGTTGTACACACAATAAGTGAAAGTACAAAACATAGGTCCTTGCAACATCATGCGAACTACCTGGACCAAGAATATATAAATTGCAATAAGAAAATCATCATAATGAACCGCAAAAATACCCCCTAAGGCCCTAAATAAGGGAATATGTGAGATTGATTATTTTAAACTTCATGTTGCTTAACCCAAAAGGGATATGTGAAATTGCTTATATTAAACTTCATGCTGATTATCCCAAGCATTTCTCGAGCATCATAAGCTATGACAAATAAGCTTTACTCAAATATTTCTCAAGGATGCTAAGTTACTAAAACATCATAAACTACGACTCAAACAATTGTGGTACCACAAAAAACTAAAACTTTATTCATATAATGCTTGCTCGAAACAATATTGAATTAGCTACTAATATTAGTACAAAAATATATAAAACATAAGACTCAGATATGATCAAGATGTTGGCAACCTCTGAGCTCTCAAAGACGGCTAGAAAGAGCTTGGCACTTTTTGGTATACCATGAAAATGATAATATTCAGTCTCATCCGTAAGCAGCTAAATGTAAACTAAAGCAATTACTTATAAAATCATAATTAAAGAAAACACACCTCATCGCCACCAAATAGCAAACAGGACAATCGGGACCTCAATAAACCAGTATGCCATCAACTTGTAAAGCATTCATCAGAAGCATCTTTGACGTGTTCAATAGTTGCTTCTCGGGCACTCCAAGCAGACCAAAAGATATAACTGGAATGGCTATGCAAAGAATATATAAGTCGTTGGAGCTAGAATCCTAAAATAACATAATCGAAGTTATAGAAATCATACCAACACTATCTTCTTAAAGTTGTTATATAGTACAAACTTTAGTAATGAAAGAATCACGAGCCTGACACTATCTTGATTAAGATATTATAGTACCAACTTTAGTAATGAAAATCTTATCAGTTTAGTGAGTTGTGAAAAGTGAAAATGTTGGGGAATTATTTGCATACCAGGAGAAATCCCAATACAAAGCTCCCCTTCTATTTAAAGCAAACGAACAAAAGCTTTCTTAAGAACGTCCTGAAACTTCTTCCCCGATGCCTGTTGTACATATAGAATGTATTTATTGCAAAACAGATTATGCTTAGAGCATGAGCTTATAAGTACTCTATTTGAATTTCTTAAACCTAGCATAGAGGTCTTGTGTTCAAATCCTATACTTGTGTAGGGCTCGGTTAATGGTCTTTAGGAAAATAAAATTAAAGGGTGTGTATGTAATGGTATCTCAATGATCCCACCACGTAGCCAACCATATGATAGATAATGATAAAACTGTTCTTGACCAGGTTCTGTCTCAGGCGCAACCATAGCAATGAGTTTTAGACACACATTAAAATCAGAAATTATCATAGGATCTTCATCAAAAATGTCGGCAAGAGCATTTTGTAGACTAGATGTGTGGTTAAATATAAAATATATGACAAACCTGCAGGATAAGAAGAGGAATATTGAGATAGTTTCAAAATTCATATCCAATCATCCTTTTTTAGAATAATGGAAATAAAATAATTAAGCTTGGGATTTTTTTAAGTAATTAGAAGCACAATATGGCAATCTATGATCTATACATTAAGAACTAAATGATGTGTCTACATGTTGCAATAATCCAATAAATAGTTTCAAAATGAAAATTCAAACATCCCCTTGAAGGCAATAAATATAAGAAGTTAAGAACTAAGATCTGAAGTACCTTTATTTGCTCTTTACCGTTTGTACCAAACTACGGCCAAAAGTTTGCAACGTTTTCATCAAGCTTGAGTTTCCTACAACACATATAAAGATCATACGTTATTAATATTAAAGCCTTCCCTAAAAGTACATACACAACCTCTTCAATAATCATGGTTAATACTTTAAATATTTATAAACAACAATTTCTTGGACAATAAAGTTTTTTAGGTCAACCTAACTCAACCAGCACAAAATTACTCGCTTTAGACACAAACCAGTTTTGACATGATAGCCAAGTAGTAATTGACCCAAGCATAACTAAGTTTCAACCGCTGGATGATAGTCTTGTTACGGACATCGATTCATGTTATTATTTGTGCATCTTGTATAGGACTTATTTGAAACTCTTGTATCCTTAAAACATAAACATGGCCCTGTTTATTAGTGTGTCTCAAATTAAAATATAATGGCTTTCTTGCAAAGGAAAACTTATGGCAAGCTAATAATTATATGGTAATTTATATGCAATAAAGTTTCCAAAAATAATGCATATCTTGCAAGCAAATCAATGATCAAGTTTTTGTGATTGTAAAGTTCAACTAATCTACTGAATGCTTAGCTACTAAAAGGCTAACAGCCTTCTAATGTATACGAAGAGATTAGGGAGCGACAAAATGTAGTTACGCATACATATTAATTTTTTTTACAAATGTATAAAAGAAACACATAGAAAGTCTCATTTGAATAATAAATAAAATAAATAACCTCATCTACATATTTAAAATATGCAAAATGAAAACAGATGCAGAAATAATACTAAATTATATTCACATAAGTCATATTTTCTCGCCATATCAGTCCAGTCAAAGCTCAATTCATTTATTTTACACAAACCTGTGTACATCAAATGATTTGCATTAATAGTTAGATTGATCACTTACGATTTATGCAGCATTCCATTGCCATAGTTGTGATGTTGTTGTTTCATAAGCTCTATAATTAAGAGTCAAGAGAAGGTTGAAAAGTTTGAATCTGTACTAAGGGGGAAAGGTTATTAAGAGGATATGCAGTGTAAATTTTGCTAGAGGTAGCCATGGTTCATCAAATGATCACATGTAAAAACAACGTATGTGCAACAGATTAACCAAAAAATAACTCAGTCACTGGCAACTCGTCATTCAAACATGGATGTACAAAAGACTTTTAAGAAGAAAAAAAATTACAAACCAGTGGAACATTATAAATAGATGCTAACTCAACTTTTTTACTATACACAAACATCTTAATCATTACAAAGTTTATGACTTTTGTATACTAAAACCTGTAACCACTTATCATATCTTATACCTCTTAGTAGAAGGCAAAATATCATGCCAAACACCCTACAAAACACAATGCCTCTTAGTATATCTTATACCACTTAACATATCATCCCAACCATTTAACTTATCTTATACCACTTAACATATCTTATACCTCTTAGTAGAAGGCAAATAACTTATTTCATATTTATAGCTCACTAGTAGAAGGAAAAATATCATCCCAAGTTCCCAACCACCCTCTAAAACACAATGCCAAACACCCCATATATATGACGTCTCATGATCCCCAAACACCCTTTAAAACACAATGATAAACGCCCTTTAAATAATCAGTCCATGCCCTATTTTTTTGCTTGACTTGAGGATCATATTGAGAGTACAAACACCCCCAATGCCCTTGCTCATCAAAATAAAATAATAACAAAGTATACGTAGAGACCTTCTTAAAGAATTTAGATTTTGGGGGAAATAGCGCACGATAGTGTATTATACGCCAATTCAAGCTTTAACATAAACGAAAAAATAGAATGGCAAGACAATTTAATATCAGAATAGCTCAGTTTAGTGAAAGGACGTACATAATTAGTTTTCCCCGTCATCCGCTTCCTCCTCCCTGTTTCGTGGAATAGCAACACTCCTTCTCTCGTGTATAGCAGCACTTCCTGTTTGTAGCTCTGTAACTTAGTATAAGGCAAAATATTATCACAATCACCCTCAAAAACACAATCCCAAACACCTCATAAATATAAGGTATCATGATCAGCACCTTCTAAACACAATGCCAAACGCAACTAAATAATCAGTATCATGATCCATTCAAAACATAGGTTCTCATAAATAACAAATCAAACTCCAATTGAACCCTAAATGGCTAAATCCGTGAAAACATATAAATAGATGCAGATATGTCTGATGATGAATTCGTGGGAATAAAAAAGCAGGGCTATCAATTAAGTTTATATAATGGTTTAAACCGGTTTTAGTTTAGGTCCTATTAGGATTCTAATTGTAATTGTAATTCAATAAAAACTTCGCCGAGTTTTTTTTAATTAAAAATTAACAGTTAAGTCCAACAAAATGTGAAAACTTGCTTAACCAACTTGACATATTTGAAGACCTTTCAGAATGTCCATAAATCAATTAGCAAAAAAAAGCACAAAAAATCCAAAAATAATACATAAATCAATTAGCATATGATAAATAAAACCTGAATACAATGATATAAATAGGGGTGTGCACGGTTCGGTTTAGGTCGGTTTTTGGCTAAAACCGAAACTGAACCGTCATGTTCGGTTTTTATAGAACCCGAAACCAAAACCATTCAGTTTTTGGCGGTTCGGTTTATTATCGGTTTCGGTTCGGTTTTTCGATTTCTAACCGTTTACATTTTGGCATGACAAATTTATACCAACAAACTTGTATTACATAGAAATTTGGTTATTCTTATTTACTTTTTTTGATCAATCTAAGCATAATAATGTTTATTTCATAATTCTATAATTACACACATGCAAGTGAACATGCATATAGTGTGATCATCGTCGTATATTTATTGATATATATTCTCCAGTAAACACACAACACGTCAAACACGCATATAAACATAAACATTAAGATAAATATATTATAAATCTACCCACAAAACGAATATTAATTTATAAATTTGATTTATTTAGTTATTTATTCATATTATAATAATTATATATTATTATATAATAAAATCGGTTCGGTTCGGTTTTTACGGTTTGGTTTTTGGACGAAAACCGAAACCGAACCGTATTTTTCGGTTTTTGAAAAATTAAAATCCGAACCATCGGTTTTTAGTTTCGGTCGGTTTTTTTGGTTCGGTTTTTTCGGTTTTCGGTTCGATTTCGGTTTTTTCGGTTTTGTTTGCTCACCCCTAGATATAAACCATACCACTAATTAATCAGGTGTTAATTTGCATACAAATCCAATCCAGTGCCTTGAAAACGGGCCCCAATCGCTCATCAGAATCTCCACGAGGAGAGGAATGGCTTCTGATTTTCTTGAGAAACTTTTAAAACTCATATTTGTTGTTTGATGAAACAGCTTGTGCACGGAATCTATTTGTTGGTGTTTGTGGATGTTTTGTTGGGTTATTACTTATTAGGATTGACACACAACTTAGGTTTGTGTGTGTGTGTGTGTGTGTTTTCCCAGGTAATTATCAATTTGTTGGTGTGTTTCTGAATATGTTTCCGCTTTTTTAAAAATTTAACACTTTTACCATCAAAATATCAAAACTTAACACTCCAGCCCATGTGTATATTTGTACTTTTTTAATATTTAAGTATAAAAACGTTTTTTATACACTTTTTAAACAAATATAGGAATTTTTAAGGTTACTTTGATAATTAAGAAACTTTTTTAAAAATCTAAATAAAAAAAATTACTAAAAAAGGAATGGATTGATTTTTTTGAAATGCAAAATTCCCAATAGGGGTTTAGTTTTATTATATAAAAGATGACCATCAACCACAAACGTACCAAAACTAGGTGATTTACACTGCAATTTGGTTATAAAGTTTCGGTAGCGTATACCTAAAGCAATTTTATATTAAAAAGTTTTTGCTAACATTTTGCTGGATGTTGAGGTAAAATCTTGCGTCTACCCCTAACAAGCAAAAGAGATCCTCCGGACTATCTTAGGTCCTTCGGATTATCTTCAGTTCCTATGAGTGGTTTTAAGAACCTTCGGATATCTGCAAAACAAACACGTCCATTAGTCTCGCCCCGGGTTTTATCTCAGGACCAACCTCCAGTGTGAGAGTAAGTATGTGTTTTAGCGAGATAAAATATAAATGAAAGTGTAGAGAGCGAGAGAATTAGTTACCCTAGAATGAAGATTTCTCTTCCTTAAACAGGCTACTATTTTTGTCTTTATCGTGAGCTGCCAGGCTGGTTTGTACAACTCCTTGTTGTGCGCATTGCTTTTGCTCCACTATCGTGTACTCTCTGTACTCTCTGTCCTTAGGCTTAGTAGTTACCGTTGGTCCGGACGAGTGAGCCTTCCGGAGGATTTGGTCTACTGGATTAATAGAGTTCTTCGGGTTGTGGTTCGGTCCGTTCGGCGTGGGTCCTTCGGATATATACGCTAACACTGGATACATCTCAAAACGTATATAACAATCATCTTTTATATATCAAAACAAGCATACAATAAATTTTATTAGACTTGTAAATTATTATAGTTAAATGTTTTTCAAATCAACTAAAACTTTCTTTTTCTTAATAGTCGTTAAAAGAATTGATAGCCCATTGGCCATCTTATAATATTGAACTGGAATGTAAAAAATAATGAACATGCATGAGTAATCACCATTTGATGCATGACCCATGTCTTATAAAGAAAAACGCTTCTTGGGAGGCAACACAAGCTTTATTTGTTTGATTGTTTGTTTATTTGATTTTATTTGCTTCCGTATGTTTGTTTTGTTTTCATTACTTATTGTTCATGTATCAAACAGTTTGTAAAAATGCTTTATTTTGTTTTTAACTTTGACTTGATTACATATAAAGGTATTTTGCAAAAAATAAGTGTAAGGGAAATCTAAATTTGTTTTTAAGAATTATTACTCAGATTCGATTATCTTGTGTTGTCCCTAAAATTTAATCACGGGAACAGATTGTTAGATTGACCTTATTCAGTATCTTGATATGTGTAGTTTTGTAACAATATAGTAATTTAAGGTTTTTAGATTGTATTTTAAGATGCAAATAATCACCGGAGATTCAAACATTATTTGGTGATCACACATTTATTCTAGGTTGTGGCACATTAATATATATTGCTGCATTATTCCACTTTTGGAAAGATAATTCTTTGTCATACTTACCTCATAATTTTAATGTAACAACCCTATATCTCTCATCTAAGGCGCGCGGATAAGACATTTAAACTATTTATAAGCTCTGGGTAATAGTATCCTTCTATCATGATTTTAGTTGACAAATAAGAATATGAATAACTGACCCATCAAGAACCTTCACCATCAAAGGTAAGCATTAGCTCATTCGAAACTCTACCTTTTCACGTACTTGATTTCAACAAGATGGATTAAGTATGTCCTAACCAAAGTTAATATTGCTTCATGGAGAATCGAAAATAAAAGACACCCAACCCGCGTCAACTTGGATAATAGAGGTGTGGACTTGCATTCCATTAGATGCCCGTTGTGTAATGATTACGAAAAGGGTTTGGGGCTTACGGGGGATTTTAACCGGGTTTGAGGCAGGAAGCGGGGCATAACATCCCGCCCACCCGAAACATATACGTATACATATAGAGATATATCTATAATCATATAGTATATATTATTATTTACGTAATAAAAATAATTGTTAGTGCAAATATTATGATATTTAATCTATACAGTCTCGTTTGTTTTGATTGATGACAAATGTATAACTTGATACATAAAGTAAAATATACAAGTTACTTGTAACCATAGTTTGTCTCAACATACATTCAACACCTCTCAACGTCTCGTGTCATCGTATGCTACAACACAGGTTCGTACATGTTTGTTATGTGGCAGTATGATCAAAACCTTTGACCAACCATTTAGAATGAGTAAAATACTTTGAGGGTCTTTAAGTATTTTAGGTGTCAAAGTACACTTTAGGTGTTAAATAGAATAAGTGCCACATTAGGTGTCTAGATAATATTAGTAAGTTTACAATATATAAAAATGTGTCTTATAACAACATAAGTACATATAACATTTTTAGTAACTTACTAAATATTATATAGCTAGTTAATATATTTTTCATATACAAGTAACTTACCTTTTTAAGTTAGTATATACATTTGTCTAAATGTATTTTTCATAATATGGAAAACACTCTTTTATTACCTCATGTATAGTGTCATCTAAATTGGAAAGAATCTTAATTAGACTAGACACAAATATAGAAAGATATTTTGTTTATATATTTGTCATAGATCTTATAAGACATGTAATAGATATTGTAGTTGACATTAGAAGATCTTGATGTGACTAAAGTAATATAGCTCATGGTTTTGGAACATGGTTTCGGAACATGGTTTGGAAAAACCTCTTTGCTTGTTTCCTATAAATAGTAAGCTCACGGTTTTTCAAACAACTTGATGAAAAAGATGAAAAACACACATTCTCTCTACACTTTGCATAGATCTTAGATCAATAGAAAACCATGTAGAAAACACAATTAATCACCCTCATTATCATGATCACAATGCTTCTAATATTCATCTTTGTTGTAAGCATATCATATGATGAGGCGAAAAATGATCCATTTTTAGGGGGTCATTTAAGCCCGAAATTGAATTTATTTGATCAAATATTGCCCTAAATCGTTCCTTTTGTGATTTTAGGTACTTTTGGAGTGAATTCTGGAAAAGGAAGCATTTTGGACGTTTTTGGAGCGTAAAAATGAAAAAAATGACAAAGTCTTAATTTTCCTTGCTGGGAACAGTACCTGACGGCGTCACCAAGTTCTTAATGACGGCGTCAAGAGGAAAACAAGAGGTGAAGTGGATAGAGTCCATGACGATCCAGAAAGTTTTTACACTAGGGCATGACGGCGTCACCATAGGCCGTCATGGTCCCTTTACACGTGACGGCCCAGAGGAAAATTGTTCTTGACAGCGTCAGATCTGGATCTAGGCAATCCGATATTATTATGGGCGGCGGGTTGACGGCGTCAGAATTCTCTTCTTGACGCAATCACATTGGAAAATCTATATATAGTTTTGTAATTTTCATTCATTAGAAGAGGACAATTTTAGGGATAACTTGGAGAAACCCTAGCACGATTTTATCAGTATTTTCAAGGGTTTTCACCCTTTGAAACCTTTCATGTTCAATTAAGATAAGTATCCTTTCAATTCATTCAATATGTCTATGTGTTGTTTGAATATATCTTACGCTTGTCTTGATTTTAACATGCTAGGCTAGATCTCTTGTGAGTTTGCTTAGATGTAGTGAAACCTAGATGTTGATTATGGGTTGATTGCTTGTTTATAGTTGTTACGGATGAATGATTTCGATGTTAGGCTTAAGAAAACTGGCAGACTTCCATAGGGTAACTTGCTTGAACGTCTTAAGAAACATGAACCAATGCGTACTAGGTTTTTATGGTTGTATTTAATGCACGAGCGAATTCTAGTGATCCCATGTTAGGAGCTTCTTGCAGGCTCGACATAGGAGTGAAGTAGGAGCTTATAGAGTTGGGGAAGTACATACGCCACCCCATGATTGGTATTAAGGAATATAACCCGTCATCCACGCAACTGTAACAAATTATCAACCTGTAAAAGATATCTAGGGAGTAATGAAATCTAAGTAAACACAATTTTCCCATGTATTGTTCACACCACTAGTTTAATTAGCTTTATTTTTATTTTTGTTATTTTATTTTGATTGCATTTTTAGTTATTGGGTTAGTTGACTAGCAACTAATTCCGCCCACTCTTCCAAAACCCGAGATTTTACTTGTTTTTCATAAAATATAAAAATACAAAAAGAATCATCCCTCACCTCTAGACTTAATTTTTAGGCTTTCTAATCCTAGCGACACTATTCCTGAGTTGAACGATCAATCCTCCGGTACTTGTCACTATACTATACTACAACGATCAGGTACACTGCCTGGTGGGGGTTGTAAGCTTCTCGAGATCCCTCGAGAGCTAAAGCCTGGTGCAATTCCCACGCATCATCATACATCTTGATCCACCAAAGAAGCTTGGAGATCTTGCCATCGTCATCCACCACATGCATACATATATGAAGATCCATCACAACAAGATTAGAGACCTTGTGATCTTCATTCATTGAAGGCTTTCTATCAATGGAAGTTCTTTTAGACTAGTTATTCATATCCATTTGACATTTTTGTCTTCGATCATCATTGTACTCTTTATTATAGATTAGATGGTTTATGTGTTTGTGCCATAAAACACAAGGTTTCTATGTTTGGCCACAAAATATAGCAGGAGTTGTTGTACCCTTGTAAAAGAACTAGCGGGAGTGGTTGTACCCTTGGAAAAGAACTCAACATCTAGCTTAGTGTCGGAAATATTGTATAGGCGACGATAGGAGTGGTTGTACCTTGTAAAAGAACTCGGTATGTAGCTTTGTACCGGAAAAAGTGTAAGCGACGATTGTAAGGTTTTCTCCGCCAAGAAGGGAGCTTGTTGATCTAGTGAAGTAACTCTCGAGTTGGGTACTTGGGGAGTAGAGTAGGGCGGAGAGGAGATCCGTGACCGAACCACTATAAATCCTCGTGTTCGGTTTGCACTTTCTTTACTTTTACACTTGCACTATATTATTGTTTGTGTTGTGATTTGAAGTTTATGCTTGTGTGACAACTTATTATGCCATATGCTTTGTATTAGTCATAAGACTATAATTGGTATTATTCATATTACTACAAGCTTGAGTGGTAATTTGTATTAAGGATGTTTTTAGAAAAGAAATATAAACCGGACTAATAATGGCGAAACTTGACTCAATAGTTTATACTATATTTGATACAACAAGTTTAAAGATTTTTAAACGGAAACGTATTCACCCCCTCCCCTCTACGATTTCACAATTGGTATCAGAGCTTCGTAGCTCTTATTTTCAAAACAAATGGTTTTTAAAATGGAGCACGATCCATGTATCAAATTACCATTGAAGCGGAATATAATATGAAAAATGTTTCGCTAATTATGCTATGTTAATATGACTACTTGTTTTAGTTGTTTGCATACATGTTGTTTGCTTCTTTTAAGTTAGGATTACACTTGCTTATTTGTGATACATAAGTGTCATTCTTGCCTTGATATTCTATTTGCTTGTTTGATAGGACTTTTGATTAGATCCTGTGCACCAAGTTGATAAAATGCTTTTGTAGTACTTATAGTCTTAGATTTTCATCTTTGCATATGTTAAGTGATTATCTTGCTTAATTCACTTAGGAATGAGTATTGAGTGATGCTAATGAAATATCTTGAAATATGGTCAAGTGTTTAAATGAGTCACTACATTTTTAAACATATAGTAGTCTTGTAAAATGGTGTTTTTTTATATATATGCTTCTACTATGATGTTTAATGAATGAGTTGTGCTATATGATAAGATAGTCATCTTTGTTTGATCATGTTAACTAACCATGTCATGTTTGGACGATAACACTTTGGTGTTATCAATTTTCTGTGTTTCGATTAATTTCCATTTATGGTAAGATCATAATCCTCGGCTTGATCTATATGCAAACATGTGTTAGAATATGTGTTTTTGGTTTTAATCTATCACATCTAATTAGGTGCATATGTTTCAAGTATTATTAGGATGTTTTAACGGGTTTCGGAAGTCGATAATCGTCCCTTGTAAGGAGTGTTTGGCACAAGGGTGCATTTGAACAATTTGGTCGTTGAAACAATGTTATTTTATATTTTTAAGATGTTGTAGGATGATACTATGTCTGTTGATTATGTGTGTACTAACAATATTTGCAAGGGATAACTTTTAAGTACTTTGCCATTTTCCATTTTTGGCTATTAATATGAAAGCTAAGATCGCTCTTGTAAACTCTATCGGTAAGCATGTTTCTACCTTCATTTTTTGTATCTTCTACCTACAAATAATTGATTACTTAAGTTTTAAGAAAAATTTGAAAAATCGGAAAACGTTTACTGCTTCGAAAATGCATTCTGTCTCAATTCTGGGTCTCCACGGATTTGGCAGAACCAAAGACTTGGTTCCGCCCTTGTTGTCGATTGGTTCCTCCAGACATTCAGCAAACTTTTTAATCTTTGAATTTTTTGAATTTTTCTAGTAATCCTTAAGTTCCAAACTTGCTTCCTGCATGCTTGTTAGTATTTATCACTAATTCTAAGAGCCCTCTTAGCACACTTTCAACAATAGGATCATCATTCCCGTCAAAATTTCAAACTTGGCTAAACTAACCCAAGGAACCTTTCTGTTACAAGGAAGGAACCTTTCCTTTGGTTCCTCCAAATCTGTAGAACATTATCTTCCATGATCACATAGTACTTAGTGCACAAGTTAGTCTTTCACTCCACGCAACTCCATTGGATTGACTTCAAATGTTTTGAACTCTTCCAATGATTAGGTACCTCCAAATGTGTATGGAACAACATCTAATCCAAACACTACTTTTCATAACATGTTCTTCCTATAAATTGACCGACATTCATACTTCCAATTCACACCATCACCATCACTTCTCTTATTCTTATAATTCTAGCTAACCAAAGTCTTGAAATGACTAAATCCAACACCTCATCCAAATCATCTAGACCTATTAGGAAAACCGCTAAGATTAGTGTAAAACCATGTTGCTTCAACAAAACCATTCAACTAAGCTCATCATCATCAAGTGATTCATCACTCAACATTTCCTCACCTATCAAAGATACAAATGTCCTCAACCTTGCTACTCCAACACCATTTCCAAAATCTTGCAATGCCAACGTAATCACCACTCCTCCACCAAATCATTCACTTTAGTGAGAAACATTTCCCTCAGTATTCATTAAGCATGTTAGGACCATTTTTACTTATTATAACCAATAGGAAACCACTTCCCGCCAAAAACTCAATTTAAACAAAACTCACCCAAGGAACCCTTATGCATAAAGGAAGGAATCCTTTATTTGGTTCTTTGCCATCCGTGGGTCCCTAACCACAAATGTTTTGTAGTCATTACCAACGGTTACTACATTCTTCCATCCTTAACTCATCCTTCATCCATTAGCTTCACTTATTTGGTGACTTGACAACTTCCTAACTAATCCAGACTTGTTACTTACGTAGATTACATAAAATATCAAAATCACAAGTCTAACTTGTGACTATAGATATTTTCTTGTATCTATATATGTTACCTCTCTTGGTTAACATGAAAGTAATGTGTCATCCTTCAAGACGATAAGGATTTACATCAAGTCATAATTTACACTTAAGTTATAGATGTATTATCAAGTCTTGCTATCCTTTAGTACTATCTAATCTCAACAAAGTAGGATTGAAAACTTAAGTATTTCGTCCGAAATATTCAAGTAAATATGACTTACGATTGTAGTCAATTAAAGTCACATCCGAAAGAATCTACACCCAAGTATTTTAACAACATATGTTAAAACACTTATCCTAACACTCTCTCAATCAATAGGGATAAAACAAATGACAATAGGTCTTCATCATTGAACATTGAGTACTTAAGTTCACTTGTTCATTCACCATTATCTCATTCACTTCTATGATATATCTCAGCCCCTAAGCTTCACAAACATAACCAAAACCTCAAGAACTTCACTCATGAGTTATGGACCACAAGGCTTAGTATCCACCCGTTTTACTTTCAACATCTATGAAACTTAAGTTCTTCCATAGCACAACAAACGTCTACATTACCACATCTTTATTAAGACACATTAGAAGACCTACCACCTCAATCAACCAATCCACCATTGTTACCATCGTTTAAATTCATTGAGTGCATTGCTCAAAAAGCCCTTTGTCCAAACACTCAACCATATTTTACCAACTATAGGATTAGAACCTTTACCATCAAATGAGCATGAAGCTCACATTCAGTTACACTAGGTCTAAGTAGTACCACTTTCACAAGTTATGAAAGTATTAGTAATACTTTTAACTTTTGCATATGTTTCATTAAACCTTAAATTAACATCTTAAAAACATATGTTAAAATGCAATCTCAAAGCCAACCTCATGTACCCCGAGCAACAATGACTCTTGAGGAGTATACATAAGAAACTCAAGTTAATTCCTCTTGTCATCATCTAGTATAATCTTGAGACCAAGTATATTTAGATAGCACTATCCGACTCAAATACTTTGGCTTCATATCTTCATTTAGGAAAACATAATGTTTTGGAAGACATTATGCCTAAGAAATCATGCGTTAAGTTTTCATCCTGTTAAAAGGATATTGTATATCCTATGCATCATTCTCTTTTTGAAACATGAACAGTTGTGTTACATGAGATTTCATTACACCTCATCGGGTTAATGATCTTAAATAAACATCTGTAAGTTCTAAGTACTAGAGCTTTCTCATCATCTTGTCATTCTTGTTTTCATAAGCATGATGACTTTATTCCACGTAATAATTCTACTTATTGAAAGACACTATATGTGTCTATTTCCTTTCAAGCGTTCATTATAACCAAACCTTGCTCATAACCTAGCTCAAACCCTATCTCTAGAGCATACACAAGGTCTATTGAAGTTGGTAACTTCACTAAGATTCCTGTTCCAAAGAGCTTTCTTGAGAACGTTCTTATCATATTCCATTATCACACTAAAACTCATCTTTTGGTCTTGGATGACCAAATCACTTGCGTAACACATGCTTAAAGATGTCACCTTTTAGATCATTAAACCGTAGATTCCAAACACAAAGTTAAAATCTCTTGCATTACACATACATGTGTCATTTACATTTTATTTGTTTGATATGATTGGACATCTTAACATAACCATGATAACTATTTGATTGATTCATGTGTAAACCTTGGTTATTTATTTATGATGCTTGCATGCTTATATGTTTCATGTTACTGTATATTAACATGATTTATATGATATTTTCATTCTTTATGTATATGATGTTTTGCATGATTAACGTGTTACTTGTTAACTCATGGTATGTCATTTTAAGACATGATGTCGTTATATGATATGTATGTATTTGAATGGTTGTGTCTTTTTCGGTCATTCATTAGATCCATGCTTAGGATGGTCTATATAATACATGCTCTAAAATGTTATCATTTAAACATGGGTTGCATAAATTTTTCATCTTGTTTCTTTGTCACACTATTTGTTCACTACATGTGCACTTATAATTTGTCAAAGTACTTTTGGTATGATAAACATTTAGAAGTCGTTTTATCATACGAATTAATTACATAGATTAAAATTTGTTGACACATATTTGTTAAATTTCCATATAAAACATGACATCTTCATCACCTTAGTTTTATTAAATATAGTTGAGTCTCATTAAATCATGTATTAATCATCTTGTCTTAGAAATATTATTCAAACAAGAAGTAGATTTGAGTTTCTCTTTAGTTTATTAAGAATCACTTGCATCACACATATATGTGTCGATTAAATGTTACTTGTTTGATATAATTGGGTATCTTGACATAATAACTATTTGATTGATTAATATGTAAACCTTGGAAATGTTTTGTCTGCATGCTTATATGTTTCATGCAACTAAATGTTAACATGATTTGTATGATACTTTGCAAGATTAACAAGTTACTTGTTAACTTATGATATGCAATTTTGATACATGATTTTTTTTCTAGGTTTTAATGTTCTTGTCTTTTATTGACACTCATTAAATATATACGTATGATGTTTTAATGATGCATGCTCCAAAATGTTATCTTTTAAACCACTGGTACAAAAAGTTGTATTGGTCACGCCAAAAATGTGTGACGATATGCATATAGTCACACACGTTTTTTTCGTTGTGTGTCACCATAGGTCCCGCCACCGTAGGTGGCATATGGTCACATTGTTGAGTTCGTGGCCTTTTCCATCGAAAAAGAGTGACCAAAACCCCGAATATGTGTGACAAATTAGACACAAGTTTTGTTGGATTAGTCATTATCAGTGACCGTAAACACTTTATAGTCACGCGAATGTTTTTTGAGAGTAACTATTTTTCAGCCATTGGCCACATAAATATATAATATATGTGACATTTGAGATGATATATTCAAGTAAATGTGTATTTTGTGTGACTATTTCCTGTCCTGTGGCCACATGAATATACAATAAATGTGACGTTTGTGATGATTTAGTCACACAATGGGTGTTGTTTTTTTGGAGTTAGCCACATACAATTTAACACAAAGTGGCCAAAAGTGTTAATAAGTGTGACCATATGCTGTTTAAAGTGAAGAAATGTGTATTTTGTGTGACTATAGATCATCCAATGGCCACGTGAATTTATGTTTGTGTGGCCTTCTGTAATATTTAGTCACACAAAGCATGGTTGTTTTGGGTATTTAGTCACATACCATTAAGCAAACAGTGGCCAAAAGTGTTAATAAGTGTGACCATATGCTGTTTAAAGTGAAGAAATGTGTATTTTGTGTGACTATTGATCATCCAATGGCCACATAAATTTTATGTTTGTGTGGCCTTTTGTAATATTTAGTCACACAAAGCATGTTTGTTTTGGGTATTTAGTCACATACCATTAAGCAAACAGTGGCCAAAAGTGTTAATAAGTGTGACCATATGTTGTTTAAAGTAAAAAAAATGTGTATTTTGTGTGACTATTGATCATCCAATGGCCACGTGAATTTTATGTTTGTGTGGCCTTTTGTAATATTTAGTCACACAAAGCATGTTTGTTTTGGGTATATAGTCACATACAATTTAGGAAACAGTAGCCAAAAGTGTTAATAAGTGTGGTCGTATGCTGTTTAAAGTGAAGAAATATGTATTTTGTGTGACTATAGATCATCCAATGGCCACGTTAATTTTATGTTTGTGTGGCCTTCTGTAACATTTAGTCACACAACGAATAAAGCAAATAGTGACCAAAACTAATAATAAGTGTGAGTATATACATCTTTTAGTCACATTTAAGAAATCAATATATATTAAAACAAATTCAAATATATTTCAAAACAAATTCAAATACAATAAAATTGTAAATATAAAATTCGTATATAACTCTATACCCTAGGACCTCCTTTTATACACCAAGGAGTCCTAGTCGGCTTACAATACTTTCCTAAGTATCTATAATCTTTTTCATAAACAACTAATACATATCATACTATACAAGCAATACTAACTATATGAAACAACACTACTAACTTATAACTAGCAGTTGTAACTAATACATTAGCAGTATTAATGTCGAGCAGTCTTAATCTCTGAGCAGTCCACACTTTATACTAGCAGTACTAACTTTCACTAGCAGCACTAACTTTTGTACTAATCTCATCATCTGGATATTCTCCGTCTCTTTTAAGTAGAAAAGACAAAAGTTAGAAGCACATACAATATCCTTTCTTGCCATCGATGACTGTGTTTGATTTGTATGTGTATGTGCATGTGCTTGCATTTAAGAGATAAGAATAAATTTACCAAGAGCTAACGGAAAAGCGGTCTGATGTGTCATCTGCTTTCAAATACCAATTTTGCTGCAGTTGTAGTACAAAACGAGCAGACAGTTTAGTGTTATTATTCTGTATGAATTTAACGGGTATCGCAAACAGAATTAGAAAAGCCCTCTAATTAAAAAATACCTTCATGCAGTTCAAGCTGGTCAAATGGAGAACAAAGTGTCTTTGCAGCTCCGACCTCCCCTTTTGTCTTAGCTTTCACATCCTTCTCGACTTCCTGAAGCATGGATTACATTTATAGGTCAATCTATAATACATTTATAGGTCAATCTATAATACATACAGATACCTCCACACTAGTAGTATAAAGCCCACCAGCAAACTTCTCCAGCTCACTATTTTTCCCTTTCACAACAGGGACGGCCAAGTACTCGAACATCATCTCCCCACTGCCAGATAAAGTAGTCCATATGTGGGCTGTTGAAGACGTGAAGATAGCCTGACTATAAGCTCGATTGCATGACCTCAATATGGACTCAATTGCAGCTTTTGCTTTTGGAACATAATGGCCAATGTCATGAGCTGCCAATGAAGCACAATGATAGAAAAATGTCAAAACAAGGTTGTAAATAGTGTTGTTCAAATGTATCTCTAGACAACGAGTTAAACTAATTAATGTTACCAGAAGATGCTTGTACAGTTGCTCCATATGAGGATCAAAGTTATTGAGAAATACGACAGGATCACCAAGACAGAGAAGCAAAGTCACCAAAGCATAAGCAACCTAACATGGTGAAACAAGAAGCAAACGTTATAATTTTAATATACGACGAGAACCAAGTAAGGTTATGCAAAGAAGCAGTGTAAACTCTATATTATAAAAAGATACGGTCATTTACTTACAGCTATATGTTTGCTATATTTATCTGTCCAATGCATGAGTTGCAGTTTTATGTGTGCAACTGCTTCATACCATAAGTTAAGTGCGAGGTGTACACCAGGTGGAGAGTGCAGGGGTGGATTGGTAACATTTACACTTAAGGGTTTAAATCCCCAATTAACTAGTTATAAGGCCGTATAAGCCGCTTTCGTACAATAATGTCAACCTACATAGTTTACTACATAACATTGTCTACGGATAAACCCATATGGTTCATCCTACATTAGCTAATTACATACCATTGTCTAGTGACAAACCCATTTGGTTTATCATAAGTCAGATATTTACAAAATTTTTTATCCAACTTACAAAAACTTTCAAACATTTTTTCACACATCAACAAACATAAAACCATCAACAACCATCAAACCATCAACACACATCAAACCTTAAGACTCTTTGGGACCTATTTGTGTCATCTGTTAAAAAGAAGCGGACCCTTGCAACTGCACCAAAGCCGGCTTTCTGTCTCAACTCCCTGAAACCAGAGCATGAAACAATAAACACCTTCCTTCTCACCTTCCCTCGACCAAGTACCACCACTGTTCTCTCACGTACTTGGAACACTTTCTGTATCATTTGGTGTTTCACAACAGCGACAAAGTACCCATACAAGTTGTACTTGTGCACAATTTTTGATGGTACAGTCTGTTACAAAATGTACAAAGTTACAACTGCTATAGATTGATAGTTGTTTAGTTTGTAATCTCATTGAAATTGTAGCATAACAATTTGACAAATTATCAAAGTTTTCAAGACACTTACTAGTTGTCCATCTCTCCAGAAGCATGCAGTCAGTGGTCGGTAGAATGCCCTATCTTCTTGGTCGTGGACAGTGTGAAACGACCATTTGCACATCCAGTTCATCTGTCCGGCTTCAAAATCTGAATTTAATAATACAAAATGAGTAATTTATAGATAATTCAAACTGTTACAAAGATATCATATACTTGATGTAGTTAAAGCTAATAAAGAAAAAAAATACCATAGTCATGTGGTTGGTGACACAAGGCATTCATGGCAATATTGGTGCTGTATGTCTCCACAGTTGTGATGGCCCCTCCATCAGGTTCAAACAACATCACATTAAATTCCTGGCCCGGGTCAACCTGAGTAAAAATCATCCACTGGCCACCCTAACATTGTAGTCAGTCGTGTTAATGGAAACCACGACCGAATTAGTAGGGGTTGGACCATCCAGATATCTCAGAAAGTCTTCCTCCAACGACTGCATAAGCAAAGATGTGTCTGTCACAGGCACTAAACATCTCCAAAATGGGGCACTCTCGGGTTCATAATTGTGAAACTCCAACCCATCCTCACCATAGCAAGTTACATAAAACACATCCTCACCCTCCTCAACAAAATGTATGTACTCAACAGCAGAACAGGAGATGTTGTGAATGACAAAATCATTCCACCTTGCTCCCTCAACAACACACTTAAATTGTGAGACTCTCCTTACACGAACTTTCCATCTAACCCCCCCCCCCCCCCATAGTTAACTAAGAAAATAAAACCATTGCCAGTAAAGGAACCTCCTAGAACATAATCATTATGCAGTTCCTGTATATGAAAATAAATTATACAAATGAAAACACACTAAAAACTTAATCTATTCATATATCTTGCATCAAGTACTATATAACACGGACAAAAAAATTTGAAGTCAAAGTTGAAGAAAAAATACTTGAAAAAGTCATAGTTGACACTTAATGTGTGACATTTTAAGTCTTCATTTGGCAAATTTGACCTTATATATTTTTATTTGTGTTATATAATAGTTGATAAAAATTATATCAATGGAAAATACATTCAAAACTTAATCCATTCATATATTTTGCATCAAGTAATATATAACACAAATAAAAATATTTAAGGTCAAAGTTGAAAACTAAAGACTTCAAAAGTCAACAGTGGACTATAATTATGGGAAGGAGTAATTAAACTAGTTTCTTAGAGAAATAACAGCTTGTCTGTTGGGATCATACTTTTGTATTTTAGTCAAGTCTCGGTCATTACCTTTTGTAATAGGTTGCTTAGTTATTTATTTTACATTGTTTATGTTACAAGGCTTTAGTATGAAAGTCCAATGGGCTTGAAAGCCCACGTTTAAGCATGATGAGGGAGGAAGGGAGTGTTGCCCTACTCCTCCCCTATATATACTAAGCTTATGCAACTCTTACATTTGTTGGTTATTTGAATATCTTAGTGAAACTCTTGCAATTACTTTTCTCTCATTTCTCATAATCAACCATCTCTCATTCTCATCTTATTTCTTTCATTATCATACTTGTGTTTACATAAATGGTGACCTAACAAGTGGTATCATTCGCCTAATAGAGATTGAAGTGTTGTTCTTGGTATTTACGTGTGGTTAAGGGTGTTCTTTTGCTTCTTTTTGCATTTTTCTTTGTTTCTTTCACTCAAATCTTGAAGCTTGGACAAGTTTCAAGGTTGATATAGTGATTTGAAGCTTAGTTTTTGCACAAAGTTTTGATTTTTAAGGCTTTTATCACATGTTCTTATAGTTTCTTAAGGTTTTATAGCTTCTTTGATATTGGAAAACTAGTTTTTGGTACCAAAATCTTTCATTCTTAGTGTTTTCTAAGTAATGGTGAAGTTACTTGATCATTAGAACCTTAAAACTAGGCCTTTTTCTTCAAAATTTTTGATCTTTCTGATGAACAGTACATCTTACGCGTAAGTTGGTCAGGAATAGTACAATCTCCAGCTGTCTACAGTATTTTTTGGTCGCTTTACGCATAAGTTTGTGTCAAAACCCTTTTCTTACGCGTAACCTTGGTCAAAACCCTGTTCCTACGCTTAACTTGGTCTTCTACGCCTAAAACCTACGAGTAAGTCTATTTCCTACGCCTAAGTCTTACGCTGAAGTTACATCCTACGCAGAAGTTGCCATTTTCTACGCAGAAGTTCAACCTTACGCCTAAGAGTTAATCTTACGCGTAAGTTGCCAGAATCTACGCTTAAGTTTCATCAAAGGTCTTCTCCTTGTGTTACGGTGACTCAGTACTTCCCTAGCTTGGATAAGTTAGTGGAATACTTCGACTTCGGATATCTTTCAAGCTTGGATAAGTTTGAAAGATTTGTTTGGTTTTTGAACCTTACGCATAAGAATCCTACGCATAAGCTTAAAACTTACGCATAAGGTTATATCTTACGCATAACTCACAAGTTTACGCATAAGATCATACTTTACGCGTAACTTTAAAGTCTACGCATAAGTTTCATTTTACGCGTAAGATTCCAACTTACCCTAGGGATTTTGAACTTAACCAAAGGAACGTGCATTTCAATCTTCTACAAGATCCATCTTTCACACAAGTCTCTTTCTACTATCTTCTAACTTATTTTCAAAAAAAAAAAAAAAAAAAAAAAAAAAAAAAAAAAAAATTAATTTTTACAGGAGACTAAACTTTCAATTTTTACGCGAAATTTAAATTTTGGTATAACGGTGAAAATTTTGGCCCAAAATTCAAATTTTTTCGGTAAAATTTGGCGGCAAAATTTTTCTATAACCTTAGAATTGCATTTTATAGTGATTTTCAAAATTTGGGAAGAGAAAAATTTTTCAAATTATTTTGGAGGGAAAACAAGAAATCACTATTTCGACCTTGAGTGTGACATTTTGTTTGATTATTTCGATTACGTCGCAACAATCAAGGGGGAGAGAAATGTCATCTACAATGTCTCAATCACCTTCTTCCAACTGCCTTCCTCACCAATATTCTCATCAGCAACAGTCATCAGAATCAGTACCTTCTTCCAACTACCTTCCTCACCAATATTCTCATCAGCAACAGTCATCAGAATCAGTACCTTCTTCCAACTACCTTCCTCACCAATATTATCATCAGCAACAGTATCATCAGCAACAGTATCATCAGCAACAAAGTCACAGCTCCCTCATTGATCATATTCTGCTCTTTGGTAATGAATCAAGGCCTCCAATGTTGCTACCAGGAACGTATACTTATTGGAAACGGAGATTTCTACAATGGCTCACAGATCGTCCTGCTGCAGATCTCATGCTTAATTCCATTCAAGATGGTCCATACAAAATGATATTTCTTGCTGACTCAACAGGGATTATCATACCACAAACTGATGAAGATTTGAATGCTACTGAACTTGCTCAGTACGATGCTGACCAACAAGCTGCATGGTTCATGACACTAGCCCTTCCCAACTCAATTTACATGAATATGGACTTTCAAGCCAGTGCTTATGAAATGTGGAAATATCTTGAAGCTATGCATCATACAAAAGAACTTCATCACATCAGTATGAAGCAAATTCTTGAATCTTGTTTAAGCATGAATCCACTGAAGACCATTCTCCCTGCTCCACCATCTCCAGCTGTTGACCATGGATCCTTAAGTTACACTCCAAATGGTCTCTTCTTCATTCCTCCAAATGCACCTGAGCATATCTTCATTCCACAGTACCATCCTGCAACACTAAATAATCATATGCAATCACTTCTGCAAAATCTTGTGAAGCTTGGACAAGCGTCTACTGATAAAGGCAAATGCATGATGACTTCAACCTATGAATGCTTTAACACAATGGAAGAGACTGATGATGAAGAAGATCTTATCAAACCAAGCATAGCATTTCTGGCATATACGGAAAATATTGCAGATGTGGAAGCTCAAGATTATGATTCAACTCCACTCTTTGACGATAATGTTGAATACAATGCCACACTTAGTCAAATGGAAGTTGAAGGGGGTAATCTCAATGCAGCTTTGCAAAGTGTCATGGGAGATATTCCATCTGATGATGAATATGCAGATTTGGAATCCAATACTGCAGATTTAGAAGCCGATACAACAGATGTGATGTTAATGGCAAGCATGCAGGATCTTCACATGAATGTTCCAAGCCCAGAGTATGATTCTGATGATTCTGAAGATCCATTTGTGGAACTAAACAAAGGACTGATATTACTAACTAAAAGGTTCTCACAATATAAGAATTCAAAAGGTCAGACTTCATCTAACCCCCGAAAACAAGAAGTCAAGCAAGGTGAAAGAATTGTCGTACAAGGAAGGAATGCTCAAAGGTTTGTCGAGAATGGTGAGAATACTGCAGATGTCGGTAATAAAGGCTATAAGGATAAAGTATTGGATAAACATGATGACAACAGCAGATTGGGGAATGATACAGATGCAGTTTGTGCAGAAATCAGACCCTCCTATGACTCAGAGCCCAACGTTGACAAAGAGCAAATGGTTGAGGTACAATCTACTGTTGATCATATTATGCTTGCAACTGAGATACAACAATCTAAGCAACCTAACTTCAGTAATGAAGGAGAGGTTGACCAGAATGTTGTTCAATGTCCTGACAATCGTTCTGAGTCTATGTCCTTACCTGATAATCTTATAACTGATACATCATACCAAACTCTTGAGTCTGAAAACATTCTTCTCAAAATGACCATTGCCCAGTTTCATAAAGATTTTTCAAAACTGGAGGCACATTGCATCTCACTGGAACTCAAATTGCAAAACGAATCTCTAAATTCGGGCAACAATGGTCAATCTTTGAATGAACAAAGTAAACGTGTGGATACATTAGTTAAAGAAAATGAGCTTTTAAAAGGTCAAATTCAAGCAAAGGTGTTTGCACATGCTGCATTGCAAAACAAATTAAGAAGACTGACTGGTCAGAGTGTGGATACTAAGTTTGCAAAACCATCAATCTTGGGGAAACCGCCTTCTCATACAAACAGAAAACAATCAGTGGTTAGACAACCAACTGCATTTAAATCTGAAAAACCTAAATCTTCAAAATCTCGGTTTGCCTCCCAAGTTGTTGAGAAAAACAATTTGACAAAATCAGTCACTCCACACTCTTGGCCTAAGGATAATGCATCTGTGTCTGCTAAATCTCAACACGTGATTATACCTGGCTCATCTAGGATTAGTTCGAAAACAGTGTCTAAAACGAGCATTAAAAGTAAAGATTCTTATGGAAGATATGACATGTACAAGAACTATGATTTAGAAAAGGCTAGAAAAAAGGCGCTACTTCAAAAGGATGGAATTCTAGGTTCAAAACCTCATGTGAGGCCTTCCACTGTAGTACAGAACACTGCTTGTAGTAGCACACCAAAACCTAAGAGTAAACAACAAACTAATAGGAATTGGCTAGCTTCTAAGAGTAGTTGCGTAAATAATCATGTTGTATGTGCCTTAAAATATCTTCAAAAAGGAAATTCACTAGAAAAGGCTCAATCGACTAAGACAGATAAACCCGTTGAACCAAAAGTCATAAGTCAGAAACCTAAGAAGTGGATCAATATAGGACGTAGGTTTTCTCAACCAAGTGATGCTCCCACTGCATCTAAAAGGAAAACATCTCCGAGATCTAACATTAGGTGGGTACCCACGGGTAGAATTCTCAAATCGATTGGGCTTAGGTGGATTCCTACAGGAAAGAGTTTAGACATTTGCACCAAAACTAATGTGATTTCCACAGCATCAACCGCTGAGACAAATATGAAAACCATCGGAATTGTGTGTTCGAGTGTCAAGAAGATAGTTGACACTACATCTTTATGCTTCTAACACCTGGAACCCAGTTACCCTTAGGGCTCCATGTTCTCTGTTTTGTCTCTTCTTTCTTTCTTTGCAGATTCAACAGGCATGGCTTCGGAACAAATCAGTTTCGGACCCGAGCTTAATGTTATGGTTTCTAAGCACAACAGCTTAGGACCCGCAACCAACCGTTTAAAAGCACATCAACAATGGCTTCTGAGCAACACAGCTTAGGACCCGAATTCAACCGTCTTAACTCTCCGGACTCTTCGGCTGAACCATTGCCACTCAACCGCAAAGAATTGGAAACCTTGTTTGCTCCACTGTTTGATGATACAATTGAATACCGTTCTACTGAGGTCCCACCTAATTCCGCTGCTCAACCTGATAATATTCCAGTACCTGACTCACCTCAACAAACTACAACAACTGTTGAGAAAGACGGTCCTCCAATTGCATCACCATTTACAGCAGAACAAACTGTTTCTAACTCCCGACATTCAGCTGAAGATCCTACCCCTCAATCAGTTCCACAACCCGCAGAGCATGATCCCGATGCGTTCTTTAACCCGTTTGCACCGGCTCCTACCTTTCCTGACATAGCTGAGTCGTCTACACGCAATTTGGATCCTGCTAACATGCGAGATTGATTGATGCTAAACGGTCAACTTAATTGACCAAGGGATGGTCAACCAAGTCAAACGTCTAAAACCAATGCTCCGAGGAATACAGTGTTTTCCTGGGTCGTTTAAGTCCCGACGAGGTGTGAATTGTAAACAAACGGTTTCGTGATCGGGTGAATTTGGATAGGAAAAGGGTTTGTGATGGATTTGAACTAAGGAATCTACAAGAGAATAGCTTAAATAAGCTATATGAATAAGACAGGAAAGTTAGAAAAACCAGAAACGTTTAAAACTAAAAACGCGTACATTCAGTTTTAAGTAACGTGAACGTACAAAATAAAACGCGAGTTTTAGCAAAATAAAATACTTACAAAAGTGAAAATCACATTTTTACAATCCTAATAATAAAATAAACTTTTTAGAAAATTAAAATTAATTTTTACACTATTTAATTAATTAATATTAATTAAAACTATTTAATACTTATTATTAATACTTAAATAACTAAAATACAATATAATATTATTTAAATACTAAAAAGGTGAAAATAAAATTCCTAAAACTATAAAATAACTAAAAACAAGTTTTAAAAATAAAAATAAGTATTTTTGTCTTTTTGTGGTTTTTATATTAATTAATAACTAATTAATTACTAATTAACTAATTAAACAATTAAGAAAAATACTAAATGAACAGTAAAAATTCTAATAAATTTTCTCAAATTATTTTACAACATATAAAAGCTATAAAAAATATAAAAACCAAGTTTTGCTTAATAAAAACTAATTATGCTATTTTAAACTAATTATTAATTAATTTCTAATAAAACTAATATTAATTCTAATAAATACTAAATGATGAAATAAAAATCTGAAAAAATTATTATAAATACTTTAACTTAAGATGAAATTAAGAAAAATATAAAAAGGCTAAGTTCTTAATAAAAATAAAAAAACTGAAAATTAAAATTACATAAAATTAAATAGAAACTATCACTTAAAAATTACTTTTGATTTTCTGGATTTTCTTTTTGGAAACTTAATTTACAACTAAAAACATTAACTTTTTATGAAAACAAGTTTTTTGTAAATCAAAAATAAGCACAACAAATGCTTAATAGCTTGACAGTTGACCTTGGTCAACTGTCCAAGCTATAAGCTTGAAACAAGCTATAAGCTTGAAACAAGCTATAAGCTTGAAACAAGCTATAAGCTGAGAACTAGGGTAGTATTTAGGTGGATATAAGCTAAAGGGACATGAAATAAGCTATAAAATCTAGAATAGAGCCCTGGATAAGCTGATTAAGCTGCTCAAAATCCAAACAGACCAATCAGAAGAGGGACAAGGTATATGGCTTGATTTAGGTGGGGCCCAGGGAGATTGAGGTCAACCTGATGGTCAAACCATGACCCTTACCATGGGGGGTTTGAATGGAACAAATAGTGAAGGTGGTGGACCACCATGGTGGCCAGAAAACCACCACAAAGGTGGTGGTGTGGGTGCAGACCTGCTGAGACAAAGCAGCATCTTGCCCTGCTAGTGTGTTTCAGGCCAAGTGGGGCCCACAGATAAAATCACAAAAATAAGCAGGCCATGGAAACTTGTAGATGAGGTGGTAGACAATTAAAAGAAGCAAGTTTCAGGTCATGAATCATAACACACAAATCAAAACAATTGTTCAAACTTTTGGAAAAATCTGATGAGACAAACTTTGACTATTGTGAAAAACTTGAACTCTTGACTTTTTTGAACTTGTGATTGATCTAAATGGTTGAAAACATGTTTATAAGTAAAAGTAAAACTGAAACATCTTGAAACAACAACTTATGCTATGGAATGATGGATTTTGAGGATCAAAAACCACCACAGTCAACTGTGGTGGTGGGATCTTGGATGATTTGACTTTTTAACAAAAGACCATAGGATTTTATGACCTAAATGAGCTAATAACACCTTATGAAGCATGTAACAACCAGTTTTGATACCAAAGACCAATGAAGGTACATCTAACAGACTTAAACCAAACACCCTCTATGAAACTGAAAATGGGTTTTTTATGAAGCAGTAAGCAATTTCAAACCATACTATGCACCATTTAGCATCTACTAACACACATTACACATAATTAAGCATAACTTATCAATAATAAACAACTACAACTAGTAATTATAAGAAAATATGAAAAATAATAATAAACACTGAAATGGAACTTACAACAATCCTTGTGCTCAAAATCAAAAATGAACACCCCTACACCTCCCCTGAGGTTACTAAACCATGAAAATCAACAGCTCTGCACTTCCTTTTCTTCTTTCTTCTTTTTCCTTTTTATTTTTCTTACTAATTTATTTTATTTTGAATACTTTTGAACTCTAAGTCCTTAAACTGATTTCCTTTCTTGAAAAACTTGAGAAAGACTAATATTTATCTATTGTGAGTGTCAAGGAGCACTGAAAAATCAGTTGTAACAAATTTTGAAACTAAATGAGAATTAAGGTACAAATTTCATAAGCTTGACTTTGAATTACAAACTGAAATTAAGATTCAAAATAAGTTTCACTTACATTACAAAGACAGAATACCAACTTTCTAAGATGAAAAGTACAATTTAAAGAGCAAATTACATTAAATCGACACTAAAATGAAACTAACTATCTATCCTACACTAACTACTCGTTCTATCCTCTGTTTTCTTTTCCTTTTATAGTCCTGGAGTCTTCCACTATCTTTCCCACTTCTTTTTTCAGCCATTGGATGGCTTTGTTTCAATCCTGGCCTTTGAACACTTTTTGGCGGGAAAAAGTATTGGAGCGGTTGAGGTGTTGGTGGGAGCAATTATGAGGAGGGGAGTTGGTTGAGGGTGTAGGTGAGATAATAAATGAAGTTGGTGAGGTTTGGTGAGGAGGGGGGGCATGAGCCTGGTAATTAGGGAGAGCTTAGGGATGATGAACAGTAAACGAGTTTGGGGGTTTGACCTGGGTCAACGCGAGGGAAATTATAAAAAGGTGTGGGCCGGATGTGAAGTGGGCTGGGGTGATGGTTATTTTGGACCAGGCCTGGTTTGGGTAAGGGTAGTTTGGTTTGTTGGGTAGTATAACTTAAAAGGGTCCGTTTGGTTTATTAATGAACAACAAGGACCAAATGTGTATTTTTTGCAAACTTGAGGGGCTGTGATTGTAACCATCCAAAAGTAACCATAAGGACTTATTTTGACATATTTGAGAATTACAAGGATGAAAATTAATATTTTCCAAAATAAAAATACCCGGGGACCAAAATTGCAAATTTCCAAACTCCGGGGACTAAACTTGTAATTTTCTCAAAATTTTCATCCAGGGATTAAAAGTGGTTTTTATGAATTCCCAAGGACCAAAATTGATTTTTCATTCAAAATTATCCCACCAGGGACCTTTTCTGCCAATATTTGAAACTCCAGGGACTAATTTCGTAAATTTCCAAAACTTTCCAATTTTTCACCAAAGGACTAAATATGACATTTTATGATTTCAAAATGACCTTTGGTGATAATTTTCCATATTTTGAATATCCAGGGACTAGATTTGTAATTTTATGAAAGTTGAGGGACTGAAACTGCCAATTTTGCAAACTTTGTACGTTTTTCATTTGTTTTTACTCGTTTTGCATCTAAAACATATAAAACACGATTTTGAAATATTTTCAGTATTTTGATGCATTACTGAGTGTTTTTGTATGTTTTGCAGTTCAGATTAGACCAAAAATGATGAGTGTTTGAGCACTCATCAATCCCCCACACTAAACTATTGCTAGTCCCTAGCAATACTATTTTGAAAACTTGATGGATTTGAAAAACTCTTTACCAAAAGCCATCACTTCTGGAGTAGCCAGGTGTAAGAACTGTGGCACACCTGATAACCGTATGATTTTGAGCAAACCACCAGCTGTCAACGGATTTGAGTAGTCTTTACCAAAAGCCGTTTGCTTCTGGACTAGCCAGCTCTTGATGGAATAGTCAACATCTTGGTGAGCTGATTACCAATTATGGATTTTCCACGGCCTTTACCACAAGCCATAATCTTGCGGGCTAGCCAACTCATTTGTTTTCGGGGAGTTGAGGAACCATACAATTTTGGGCAAATTGCAAGCCGTAAACGGATTTGATATGTCTTTACCAAGAGCCGTTTGCTCCTGGACTAGCCAATCCCTTTTGTCGCTTAGACAAGGCGGACTGATTACCACAAAAATTTTGAAGCACCAGTGAAAAATTTTTAAATTTTTTTGAAATTTTGGCTAAAACGGGGGTATTATATAGTAAAATGTGATAAAATTCGCTAGAATAGCGAATACCCCCCACACTAAGCATGAATATTGTCCTCAATATTCAAAGTCCCGGCTATTATGCCGACATTTTGAACGTAAAAGGGCAACATTACAAGCTAAGCATGGAAAACACCATTTTGTTTTTTCACTCTTGTAACCATAGCATGGGGGACTCCCCCACACTTAGGGTGAAAACCCTATAAGCGTGCTACTGTTTTTGTTTACCGAGTCGCTAGCTTGACTCGACCCCTAATTCATTTGTCATTGGGGAATGTGGAAGGAGTGATCTCCATCGGACTTTCATTCAAAATGTTTGGACAAACATATGAAGCACGTGAAAGTTCCACACCGATGAGATAAGTATCCGGCTTAAGATAATGATACATGAAAATGCCGGGATCAAATATAGTGTCCTCACTCCCGAAGGAGTGAAGAAGAGAAGAAGTCACCCTGTAGGTGAAGAAAAGGAAGAAAATCATGATAAAAAGCATGATTTGATCTTCTTCCTCGAGAGCAGGCTCCGTAGCCTGAGTTTGGATTTCAAAGGGTAAGCTCGTAAACAACCCGGGAGGGTGGGTGGGAATTTGCAAGTTCTCATAATTGAGAGCATTTCCCCCCGGGCAATCAAACTGATGAGCGAGTTCACCGGAGAACTCCTCATGAGGAGAATCATTCACAAGATGTGAATCTGTGGACTCATGTTCCATTGTGGACTCATCACAATCCTCGTCAAAGATTGGATTATTAGAAATCATAGTGAATTCAGAATCGAATTCAAATAGAGGATTGGTGAGAGTCGTATCGAATGTTTCGGGAACAAAGAGATTAACATTCTCTATTGGATTTTCGGGATAAGAAGTGAGTGACGGATCATGATGTAGGAGACTTTCAATTTCTCCCAGATCGGCTTCAAAGTCGAGGAGACCATCATCACCTTCCAAAGAAAGTGGATTGATGTGAGTAAGTTCATCAGCGAACTCCTCAAGAAGATGATCAGCATCAGTTTGTGGAACTGATGCCTCAACATACTCGATGTCTCCATAAGATATACAATCATCGCTAAAATCTGAGAAAGTCTCAAATTGATCTTTAGGACACTCAATAGGGGAAGGAATATCACACATATCATCCAAAGTTCCCTGTGACTCTCTCGGGATTGGGACAAGGATCTCAACACTAGACTTTATTAATTCGTCCGATTCCTTATTAGGAACAGTGTCAAGATGCTCATCCCCCATGTTTAGAGAGTGAGTGTGAACTTCGGGTGTGATAACAATAGACTGAGGGAGATGAGAGGAGCTAGCATTCATGGAATTTTCAAGTTCCATTTGTTCAACGGCTAGTAATTTCTCCGTCTCATTATTTTCTCCCTGATTCTTAATGGGAAGAATTACAAGTGATGAATCTGACGAACCCTTATAAAATTGAAGGATATCAAGGGTATCTTCAATATCACTATCATCATCACAGTCTAGAAGAGCAGCTTGACGAAATTTGGCACGTGTTATAGCTGCTTGTTCTAAGACAAGTAATTCCTCCATACTCAATTCGTTTTTAGCCTCTCGTTCTTCAGCAAGTAATTCTGCCATAGGTTTCTCACGAGAGTCTCGAAACGGTGTAGTAACCAACTCCTCCTTAAGATCTTTCAATATCTTAAGAGTCTCTATTAAAATGTCTTGCTCAGTAACAAGAGGAGTTGCTTGGGTCATTTGGTATTGTAGAGGTGGGTCTTGAAACGAATAGTCGTAATTGTTACAAAGAAATTGATTCCCTGTTTGACAATCAGAGCTAGTGTGTGGACCCCCACAATACTCACCACAGTAAAACTGATGTGGCTGTGAGTCATATGTGCTGAAGTCATAATTGTTATCAGGAAACTGCTCATAGACAAGCGTGTTTCCCGATTGACAATCAGAACTGTAGTGTGCACCACCACAGTACTCACAACAGTAAAACTGCCGAGTATCATGGTGTGGTAACTGATGGAATGAATCAGTCGTGTCATGGTAGGAAAAGGGATCTTGGTTATAGACAGACCCGTTTCCGGATTCTACCATGCCACAACTGGGGCAATTGCCACCATTATGAGGATTACCACACCAATGGCAAACCAGAAAATGTGGATGAGACATAGAAAGAATCAAATGTGTATAGAGGTTGAGGAAATGAGAATCAAAGGGGTAAGAGGGTGAAGAAGGATATTTTTGGGTTTTTGAATGAACATTTTGTACAAATGAAAAAGAAAATGTTTTTGGGTTTTGTTTTTATGAAAATATGAACAAGGATGGATAAATGTACAATGGAACGAATTCCAAAGACACTAATCAGAAAAACCGTTTAGATATGCACACAACCTCCCCGGCAGCGGCGCCAAAAATTGATTGATGCTAAACGGTCAACTTAATTGACCAAGGGATGGTCAACCAAGTCAAACGTCTAAAACCAATGCTCCGAGGAATACAGTGTTTTCCCGGGTCGTTTAAGTCCCGACGAGGTGTGAATTGTAAACAAACAGTTTCGTGATCGGGTGAATTTGGATAGGAAAAGGGTTTGTGATGGATTTGAACTAAGGAATCTACAAGAGAATAGCTTAAATAAGCTATATGAATAAGACAAGAAAGTTAGAAAAACCAGAAACGTTTAAAACTAAAAACGCGTACGTTCAGTTTTAAGTAACGTGAACGTACAAAATAAAACGCGAGTTTTAGCAAAATAAAATACTTACAAAAGTGAAAATCATATTTTTACAATCCTAATAATAAAATAAACTTTAGAAAATTAAAATTAATTTTTACACTATTTAATTAATTAATATTAATTAAAACTATTTAATACTTATTATTAATACTTAAATAACTAAAATACAATATAATATTATTTAGAGTAAACTGCAAAATACATCCCTGTGGTTTGCAGTTTTTGAGACCTTACATCCCTGTCAGAAACTATTGGCAACTTACATCCTTCGTTAGGCAAACATTTACCATTATACATCCTTAAGGATGAACGGCACAAATATTTTTTCGTTAACTCCTAACGGGAGTCTAATAGAGGGTTGTTTTGGTCTTTTTACCCATAAGAGGGATGTATTTTGCAGTTTACTCTTTTACTCATAAGAGGGATGTATTTTGCAATTTACTTTTATACTTTACTTTATTTAATTTTTATTATTATTATTATTATTATTATTATTATTATTATTATTATTATTATTATTATTATTATTATTATTTACGCTAATTTTAATTTTTTAGGCTTTTATCCGTTTTTGTCCATTTTTTATACATTTTCGTCCGTTTTTATAAGTTTTAATACGTTTTCGTCCGTTTTTCTGTTTTCTTAAGTTTTCATCCGTATTCATAAGTTTTTATACGGCTTCGTCCGTTTTTTTTCCCGTTTTCGTCATTTTTTTATCAATTTTCGTCCGTTTTTATATAATTAAAAAAAAAATTCGAAAAAAAATAAGTTCGAAAAAAAATTAAAAAAATAGAAAAAAAATTAAAAAAATAAAAAAAAAATTAATAATTAAAAAAAAAGTTTAAAAATTAAAAATAAATTGAAAACAAATATTTTCGAAAAAAAAAAATATTTAAAAAAAAATCAAAATTTTTTCCAATTTTTTTTTTCGATAATTACTTAAAAAAATATTATTTTTCAAAATTCTTTTTCGAAAATTTTTTTTCAAAATTTTTTTATTTTCTAATTTTTGTTTTTTGAAAAAAAATATTTTCGAAAAAAAAAATTTTGAATTTTTTTAAAAAAAATTCGAAAAAAAATATTTTAGAAAATAATTTTTTTTTTTTTAAATTCAGAAATTTTTTTTCGAAAATATTTTTGTTTCAAAAAACAAAAATTAGAAAATAAAAAAAATTTCGAAAAAAAATTTTCGAAAAAAAATTTTGAAAAATAATATTTTTTTAAATAATTATCGAAAAAAAAATTTGGAAAAAATTTTGATTTTTTTTTAAATATTTTTTTGTTCAAAAATATTTGTTTTCAATTAATTTTTAATTTTTAAACTTTTTTTTTAATTATTAATTTTTTTTTTTCTATTTTTTTAATTTTTTTTTCGAACTTATTTTTTTTCGAATTTTTTTTTTAATTATATAAAAACGGACGAAAATTGAAAAAAAAATGACGAAAACGGGAAAAAAACGGACGAAGCCGTATAAAAACTTATGAATACGGATGAAAACTTAAGAAAACAGAAAAACGGACGAAAACGTATTAAAACTTATGAAAACGGATAAAAATGTATAAAAAACGGACGAAAACGAAAAAAAACGGACGAAAACGTATAAAAAATGGACAAAAACGGATAAAAGCCTAAAAAATTAAAATTAGCGTAAATAATAATAATAATAATAATAATAATAATAATAATAATAATAATAATAATAATAATAATAATAAAAATAAAAATTAAAAAAAGTAAAGTATAAAAGTAAATTGCAAAATACATCCCTCTTATGAGTAAAAGAGTAAACTGCAAAATACATCTCTCTTATGGGTAAAAAGACCAAAACAACCCTCTATTAGACTCCCGTTAGGAGTTAACGAAAAAATATTTGCGCCGTTCATCCTTAAGGATGTATAATGGTAAACGTTTGCCTAACGAAGGATGTAAGTTGCCAATAGTTTCTGACAGGGATGTAAGGTCTCAAAAACTGCAAACCACAGGGATGTATTTTGCAGTTTACTCTATTATTTAAATACTAAAAAGGTGAAAATAAAATTTCTAAAACTATAAAATAACTAAAAAACAAGTTTTAAAAATAAAAATAAGTATTTTTGTCTTTTTGTGGTTTTTATATTAATTAATAACTAATTAATTACTAATTAACTAATTAAACTATTAAGAAAAATACTAAATGAACAGTAAAAATTCTAATAAAATTTCTCAAATTATTTTACAACATATAAAAGCTATAAAAAATATAAAAACCAAGTTTTGCTTAATAAAAACTAATTATGCTATTTTAAACTAATTATTAATTAATTTCTAATAAAACTAATATTAATTCTAATAAATACTAAATGATGAAATAAAAATCTGAAAAAATTATTATAAATACTTTAACTTAAGATGAAATTAAGAAAAATATAAAAAGGCTAAGTTCTTAATAAAAATAAAAAAAAATGAAAATTAAAATTACATAAAATTAAATAGAAACTATCACTTAAAAATTACTTTTGATTTTCTGGATTTTCTTTTTGGAAACTTAATTTACAACTAAAAACATTAACTTTTTATGAAAACAAGTTTTTTGTAAATCAAAAATAAGCACAACAAATACTTAATAGCTTGACAGTTGACCTTGGTCAACTGTCCAAGCTATAAGCTGAGAACTAGGGTAGTATTTAGGTGGATATAAGCTAAAGGGACATGAAATAAGCTATAAAATCTAGAATAGAGCCCTGGATAAGCTGATTAAGCTGCTCAAAATCCAAACAGACCAATCAGAAGAGGGACAAGGTATATGGCTTGATTTAGGTGGGGCCCAGGGAGATTGAGGTCAACCTGATGGTCAAACCATGACCCTTACCATAGGGGGGTTTGAATGGAACAAATAGTGAAGGTGGTGGACCACCATGGTGGCCAGAAAACCACCACAAAGGTGGTGGTGTGGGTGCAGACCTGCTGAGACAGAGCAGCAGCTTGCCCTGCTAGTGTGTTTCAGGCCAAGTGGGGCCCACATATAAAATCACAAAAATAAGCAGGCCATGGAAACTTGTAGATGAGGTGGTAGACAATTAAAAGAAGCAAGTTTCAGGTCATGAATCATAACACACAAATCAAAACAATTGTTCAAACTTTTGGAAAAATCTGATGAGACAAACTTTGACTATTGTGAAAAACTTGAACTCTTGACTTTTTTGAACTTGTGATTGATCTAAATGGTTGAAAACATGTTTATAAGTAAAAGTAAAACTGAAACATCTTGAAACAACAACTTATGCTATGGAATGATGGATTTTGAGGATCAAAAACCACCACAGTCAACTGTGGTGGTGGGATCTTTGATGATTTGACTTTTTAACAAAAGACCATAGGATTTTATGACCTAAATGAGCTAATAACACCTTATGAAGCATGTAACAACCAGTTTTGATACCAAAGACCAATGAAGGTACATCTAACAGACTTAAACCAAACACCCTCTATGAAACTGAAAATGGGTTTTTTATGAAGCAGTAAGCAATTTCAAACCATACTATGCACCATTTAGCATCTACTAACACACATTACACATAATTAAGCATAACTTATCAATAATAAACAACTACAACTAGTAATTATAAGAAAATATGAAAAATAATAATAAACACTGAAATGGAACTTACAACAATCCTTGTGCTCAAAATCAAAAATGAACACCCCTACACCTCCCCTGTGGTTACTAAACCATGAAAATCAACAGCTCTGCACTTCCTTTTCTTCTTTCTTCTTTTTCCTTTTTATTTTTCTTACTAATTTATTTTATTTTGAATACTTTTGAACTCTAAGTCCTTAAACTGATTTCCTTTCTTGAAAAACTTGAGAAAGACTAATATTTATCTATTGTGAGTGTCAAGGAGCACTGAAAAATCAGTTGTAACAAATTTTGAAACTAAATGAGAATTAAGGTACAAATTTCATAAGCTTGACTTTGAATTACAAACTGAAATTAAGATTCAAAATAAGTTTCACTTACATTACAAAGACAGAATACCAACTTTCTAAGATGAAAAGTACAATTTAAAGAGCAAATTACATTAAATCGACACTAAAATGAAACTAACTATCTATCCTACACTAACTACTCGTTCTATCCTCTGTTTTCTTTTCCTTTTATAGTCCTGGAGTCTTCCACTATCTTTCCCACTTCTTTTTTCAGCCATTGGATGGCTTTGTTTCAATCCTGGCCTTTGAACACTTTTTGGCGGGACAAAAGTATTGGAGCAGTTGAGGTGTTGGTGGGAGCAATTATGAGGAGGGGAGTTGGTTGAGGGTGTAGGTGAGATAATAAATGAAGTTGGCGAGGTTTGGTGAGGAGGGGGGGGCATGAGCCTGGTAATTAGGGAGAGCTTAGGGATGATGAACAGTAAACGGGTTTGGGGGTTTGACCTGGGTCAACGCGAGGGAAATTATAAAAAGGTGTGGGCCGGATGTGAAGTGGGCTGGGGTGATGGTTATTTTGGACCAGGCCTGGTTTGGGTAAGGGTAGTTTGGTTTGTTGGGTAGTATAACTTAAAAGGGTCCGTTTGGTTTATTAATGAACAACAAGGACCAAATGTGTATTTTTTGCAAACTTGAGGGGCTGTGATTGTAACCATCCAAAAGTAACCATAAGGACTTATTTTGACATATTTGAGAATTACAAGGATGAAAATTAATATTTTCCAAAATAAAAATACCCGGGGACCAAAATTGCAAATTTCCAAACTGCAGGGACCAAACATGTAATTTCCACAAAATTCTCACCCAAGGATCATTTTTGATAATTTATGATTTTTAAAGACCAAAAATGATTTTTCTTTCAAAATTATCCCACCAGGGACTAAATCTGCCAAAATCTGAAACTCCAGGGACCTTTTATGCCAATTTGGATTTTTAAGGACCAAACATGTAATTTTCTCAAACTTTTTACCCAAAGTCTAAATTTGATAATTTTTACTTTTAAAAACTTTGGGTTGACTTTTCTTTCGTTTTAAAACGTCAGGGACTAGTTTTGTCAATTTTTTGAAACTTGAGGGACTGAAACTGCCAATTGTGCAAACTTTGTTCGTTTTTCATTTGTTTTTAAACATTTTGTATCTAAAACATATAAAACACACTTTTGAGATAATTTCAGTATTTTGATGCATTATTGGGTGTTTTTGGATGTTTTAGCAGTTCATATAAGACAAAAATGATGAGTATTCACACACTCATCAATCCCCCACACTAAACTATTGCTAGTCCCTAGCAATCTTTTGAGAAAAATTAATGGATTTGAAAATTGATTGAGCCCGAACCACCTAACTTATATTGACCCAGGATATGGTCAACAAAGTCAAACAGCCTAGAATCAATGCTCCGCGGAAGTATAAGGTTTCCCCGGGTCGTATGTCCCGACGAGGTGTGAATTGTAATCAAAACGGTTATTTGATCGGGTGAAATTGGACAGGAAAAGGTTTTGAGTGATTAGAACTAAGGAATCTACAATGAAATAGCTTAAACAAGCTATATGAATAAGAAGGGAAAGTTTGAAAACCCAGAAACGATTTTAACCTAAAAACGCGTACGTTACGTTTAAATAAAACGTAGACGTACGAAATAAAAAGTAAAAACGGAAATCTGAAAACACTCAGGGAGTGAAAATGACTTTTTTACAAACTAAAAGGTAAAAGAAAATTTTTAGAAAAAGAAAATTACTTTTTACACTAATTAATTATTTAATATTAATTAAAAACTATTTAAAACTTATTATTGATATTTAAAATACCTAAATACAATATAATATTATTTAAATACTAAAAAGGTGAAAATAAAATTTCTAAAACTATAAAATAACTAAAAACAAGTTTTAAAAATAAAAATAAGTATTTTTGTCTTTTTGTGGTTTTTATATTAATTAATAACTAATTAATTACTAATTAACTAATTAAACTATTAAGAAAAATACTAAATGAACAGTAAAACTTCTAATAAAATTTCTCAAATTATTTTACAACATATAAAAGCTATAAAAAATATAAAAACCAAGTTTTGCTTAATAAAAACTAATTATGCTATTTTAAACTAATTATTAATTAATTTCTAATAAAACTAATATTAATTCTAATAAATACTAAATGATGAAATAAAAATCTGAAAAAATTATTATAAATACTTTAACTTAAGATGAAATTAAGAAAAATATAAAAAGGCTAAGTTCTTAATAAAAATAAAAAAAATGAAAATTAAAATTACATAAAATTAAATAGAAACTATCACTTAAAAATTACTTTTGATTTTCTGGATTTTCTTTTTGGAAACTTAATTTACAACTAAAAACATTAACTTTTTATGAAAACAAGTTTTTTGTAAATCAAAAATAAGCACAACAAATGCTTAATAGCTTGACAGTTGACCTTGGTCAACTGTCCAAGCTATAAGCTTGAAACAAGCTATAAGCTGAGAACTAGGGTAGTATTTAGGTGGATATAAGCTAAAGGGACATGAAATAAGCTATAAAATCTAGAATAGAGCCCTGGATAAGCTGATAAGCTGATTAAGCTGCTCAAAATCCAAACAGACCAATCAGAAGAGGGACAAGGTATATGGCTTGATTTAGGTGGGGCCCAGGGAGATTGAGGTCAACCTGATGGTCAAACCATGACCCTTACCATGGGGGGGGGGGTTTGAATGGAACAAATAGTGAAGGTGGTGGACCACCATGGTGGCCAGAAAACCACCACAAAGGTGGTGGTGTGGGTGCAGACCTGCTGAGACAGAGCAGCAGCTTGCCCTGCTAGTGTGTTTCAGGCCAAGTGGGGCCCACAGATAAAATCACAAAAATAAACAGGCCATGGAAACTTGTAGATGAGGTGGTAGAAAATTAAAAGAAGCAAGTTTCAGGTCATGAATCATAACACACAAATCAAAACAATTGTTCAAACTTTTGGAAAAATCTGATGAGACAAACTTTGACTATTGTGAAAAACTTGAACTCTTGACTTTTTTGAACTTGTGATTGATCTAAATGGTTGAAAACATGTTTATAAGTAAAAGTAAAACTGAAACATCTTGAAACAACAACTTATGCTATGGAATGATGGATTTTGAGGATCAAAAACCACCACAGTCAACTGTGGTGGTGGGATCTTTGATGATTTGACTTTTTAACAAAAGACCATAGGATTTTATGACCTAAATGAGCTAATAACACCTTATGAAGCATGTAAAAACCAGTTTTGATACCAAAGACCAATGAAGGTACATCTAACAGACTTAAACCAAACACCCTCTATGAAACTGAAAATGGGTTTTTTATGAAGCAGTAAGCAATTTCAAACCATACTATGCACCATTTAGCATCTACTAACACACATTACACATAATTAAGCATAACTTATCAATAATAAACAACTACAACTAGTAATTATAAGAAAATATGAAAAATAATAATAAACACTGAAATGGAACTTACAACAATCCTTGTGTTCAAAATCAAAAATGAACACCCCTACACCTCCCCTGAGGTTACTAAACCATGAAAATCAACAGCTCTGCACTTCCTTTTCTTCTTTCTTCTTTTTCCTTTTTATTTTTCTTACTAATTTATTTTATTTTGAATACTTTTGAACTCTAAGTCCTTAAACTGATTTCCTTTCTTGAAAAACTTGAGAAAGACTAATATTTATCTATTGTGAGTGTCAAGGAGCACTGAAAAATCAGTTGTAACAAATTTTGAAACTAAATGAGAAATAAGGTACAAATTTCATAAGCTTGACTTTGAATTACAAACTGAAATTAAGATTCAAAATAAGTTTCACTTACATTACAAAGACAGAATAAGATGAAAAGTACAATTTAAAGAGCAAATTACATTAAATCGACACTAAAATGAAACTAACTATCTATCCTACACTAACTACTCGTTCTATCCTCTGTTTTCTTTTCCTTTTATAGTCCTGGAGTCTTCCACTATCTTTCCCACTTCTTTTTTCAGCCATTGGATGGCTTTGTTTCAATCCTGGCCTTTGAACACTTTTTGGCGGGAAAAAAGTATTGGAGCAGCTGAGGTGTTGGTGAGAGCAATTATGAGGAGGGGAGTTGGTTGAGGGTGTAGGTGAGATAATAAATGAAGTTGGTGAGGTTTGGTGAGGAGGGGGGGCATGAGCCTGGTAATTAGGGAGAGCTTAGGGATGATGAACAGTAAACGGGTTTGGGGGTTTGACCTGGGTCAACGCGAGGGAAATTATAAAAAGGTGTGGGCCGGATGTGAAGTGGGCTGGGGTGATGGTTATTTTGGACCAGGCCTGGTTTGGGTAAGGGTAGTTTGGTTTGTTGGGTAGTATAACTTAAAAGGGTCCGTTTGGTTTATTAATGAACAACAAGGACCAAATGTGTATTTTTTGCAAACTTGAGGGGCTGTGATTGTAACCATCCAAAAGTAACCATAAGGACTTATTTTGACATATTTGAGAATTACAAGGATGAAAATTAATATTTTCCAAAATAAAAATACCCGGGGACCAAAATTGCAAATTTCCAAACTCCGGGGACTAAACTTGTAATTTTCTCAAAATTTTCATCCAGGGATTAAAAGTGGTTTTTATGAATTCCCAAGGACCAAAATTGATTTTTCATTCAAAATTATCCCACCAGGGACCTTTTCTGCCAATATTTGAAACTCCAGGGACTAATTTCGTAAATTTCCAAAACTTTCCAATTTTTCACCAAAGGACTAAATATGACATTTTATGATTTCAAAATGACCTTTGGTGATAATTTTCCATATTTTGAATATCCAGGGACTAGATTTGTAATTTTATGAAAGTTGAGGGACTGAAACTGCCAATTTTGCAAACTTTGTACGTTTTTCATTTGTTTTTACTCGTTTTCCATCTAAAACATATAAAACACGATTTTGAAATATTTTCAGTATTTTGATGCATTACTGAGTGTTTTTGTATGTTTTGCAGTTCAGATTAGACAAAAAATGATGAGTGTTTGAGCACTCATCAGAGATACTTATCAACTACACCCTTCAACACACAAATGGACTCGAGAGCATCCACTAGTTCATATTATTGGCCATCCAGATGCACCTGTAACGACAAGACAACGACTTCACACTGATGGAGAAACTTGTATCTATGCACTCACAGTTTGTCACGAAGAACCTAAGAACATTAAAGAAGCAATGACTTATGACAACTGGATTGAATCTATGCAAGAGGAATTTCAGCAATTCATAAGATTAGAAGTCTGGGAATTAGTTGAAAGACCTGACGGAGTCTTTGTCATCGGGTTAAAATGGATTTGGAAGAATAAGCTAGATGCTGAAGGCACTGTCATACGTAACAAATCACGCCTGGTAGCGAAAGGATACTCTCAACTAGAAGGACTTGATTTTGCTGAATCCTTTGCTCCAGTGGCTAGACATGAAGCTGTTCGGATCTTTTTGGCCTATGCTGCACACAGGAACATGGTGGTTTACCAAATGGATGTGAAAACAGCATTTCTGAATGGAGAACTCCGTGAAGAAGTTTATGTTACCCAACCAGACGGCTTCGTTGATCCTGAGCATCCTAATCACGTTTACCGACTCAAAAAGGCACTCTACGGACTTAAGCAAGCCCCACGGGCGTGGTATGACAAACTGTCCACTTTCTTGCTGGTCAATAAATTTTCTAAAGGCTCGGTGGATCCAACACTATTTACAAAAACCTACAGGGAGGACTTACTTGTTGTTCAAATAAATGTCGATGACATTATTTTTGCCTCAACAAAAAGAAGTTACTCTAATGATTTTGCAAAATTAATGAAAGATAATTTTGAAGTGTCCATGATGGGTGAACTTTCGTTCTTTCTAGGACTACAAGTTCATCAATCACCCCGTGGAATTTTTATAAATCAGTCCAAATATGCTCTTGAAATTTTAAAGAAACATGGAATGATGAGTTGTGATACTTATAATACACCAATGGGCTATACCACAAAACTAGATGCTGACTTACATGGGATTCCTGTTGACCCTACCAAATACCGCAGTATGATTGGGTCCCTCATGTATCTCACAGCTAGTAGACCTGATATAGTATTTGCTGTCTACATGTGCTCTCGCTATCAGTCTAAACCAACTGAAAAACACCTCAGTGAGGTCAAAAGAATCCTTCGATACATAAAGGGAACCATTAACTTGGGAATCTGGTATCCGAAGGATTCTGGTTTTGAACTAATTGCTTTTTCAGATGCTGACCATGCAGGATGTTTAGACACACGCAAAAGTATATCTGGTGGATTACAGTTTCTCGGAGATAAACTTGTGTCATGGCAATCAAAGAAGCAGGACTGCACATCACTGTCGTCAACAGAATCTGAATATGTAGCTATGTCTGCTTGTTGTGCTCAAGTCATATGGATGAGATCACAACTTAAGGATTATGGCTACTTGTTCAATAAGATTCCAATCTACTGTGATTCCAAAAGTGCCATTGCTATCTCCTGCAACACAGTTCATCACTGCAAATCCAAACACATCGATCTCCGATATCACTTCATCAAAGAGCACGTTGAAAAGGGTACCGTTGAACTGTATTTTGTTGGGAATGAGTACCAATTGGCGGACTTACTTACCAAATCCTTAGCACCATCAAGGTTTGCTAGTCTAGTTCACCAAATTGGTATGCGATGTTTGACTCCAGATGATCTGGAAAAGTTTTTAAAACACAATTGATCGTCAAACATCAAAACTATCTTTGTAAATATCTTTTTCAAAAACAAAATACAAAAATATAAAACCAATCAAAAACTCAAAAAGATTTTTGGTCTTTTAAAAAAAAAAAAAAAAAAAAAAAAATGCAAGTATATTCCACTCTCTTCAACAATAATTTTTGTCCAATGTCCTTATTTATTAAAAACAAGTGTTGAGGGGGAGGAAAAGTATTTTTTTAATTTTCTCACAATATTTACTCTTATACTTGCATTTTACCAAAAATAATACGTTTTTTTATCAAAAGTGATGCTTCAAAAGTGTTTCGGGTTACTCACCTTGACCATTATAATATATTTTAAAATTTTTTAAGACTACGGTCTAAGGTCGAGGGGGAGTAAAATTCCACAAGATTGTTCTCGTCATAACTTGGTGTAGTTAACGAAAGTTAAAAGTGAGAGAGTTAGTTTAGGCATTAAGTTTGATGTGGTAACAAAGGTTAGGGGACTATTTGTGTCATAATATGAAACTTGTTTTATCCTTGGTCAAAACCACTTTGACCACACATTTACTCCACCTGCAAAAACATTTAACACTTTCACCAACCATCATCTACGGCTCTTAATCATTCGAATCATCCGATCATCTATCTTCAAATCTATAAGTTGTAACAAGTTTTGATCATGATTTCAAACAAAGGTTTTTAATCTTAACTTAATCCAACGGCTTAATTTGTCTCAATCGGCAAAATTGATCTAGGGTGTTGCGTTAAGATTCAACCCAGAAACTAGTTGTGTTATGATGAAATTTGTTAGTGGGAAATGATCTTTAGATGTTAATAATCATGTATCTAACCTTTAATCTCACCCAGAAACACGGAATTGATTAATATGGATTTAGGGTTCATACGAGTCGATTAGGGGTTCTTGATTCTGTATGTTATACTTGAAATTGATGATGGGGATTATGTTGTTACATGCTTAGGAACTCAATCATGTGACTTAATTGCTTCAATTACTGATTTTGATCATGGATCATAGGTTTAGGGTTCGAATGCACTAGCAGTTTTAATCTTTTGAATTTGTGGATGAAAGTTGTTATAATTTGAACCACATGTTCCTTAGGATGTAAGGAACACTTGCCCTAAGTTCATTTCAACCCAGAAACATGATTGATTCAGTTTGTGATTATGTGTTCATGCATGTCTACGCGTAACTCAAATGTTTGTCTCATTTACGCATAATGTTGTGAGTTTAAGTGTGTTGGTATGATTATTGATCAGTGGTTGTGATTTTACACTTTCAGGAATCAAATAACTCTAATTTCTAAAGATGATTTTCTGAAAAAGGACGTTTTTACGCACAAGTTGTTCATCCTACGCGTAAGATTCGACACGTTGACAAACATTGTCTTGGATAAGACAATGTTTACGCATAAAGATTAACTTACGCATAAGTCTTGGTCTTACGCTTAAGACATGATCTTACGCGTAAGTCAAAACCTACGCACAAGTTATATCTTACGCTTAAGGTTCAATCCTTTGCCTAAGCTCTAATCTTACGCATAAGATATAATCCTACGCGTAAAATTTAGCCTACGCAGAAGTTGAACTTACGCGTAACATATAATGTTATGCGTAGACTTTGCACCTACGCTTAATTTCATTTCTTACGCGTAATCTAAGTTATGCGTAGATTTTTCCACTTACGCGTAACATTGTCTAAGTCATGAAATTTTCTAAGTGTTGTAAAATTTCCAATGTGTAATCTCTTGTAATGATAAACTCATGTTGTAACTTAATTGTTATAAGTTTCTACCATGTGATAAAAACACAAGTTTGTCATATAACAAAAGTTTTTCACACACAAACACCCACTGATCAATCAATAATGTGTGCACAATCATGTAATTGAATGTCTCAGCTAACAAAGTAAATCATTGCTATGTTTGTGATTTTTTATGATCAATTCAGATGGCAGAACACAATGACATTCCTTATGGACCAGAACCTGAACCGAAACTCTCATGGGAAGAAACCTTTCCCGATGATTACTCCACGAAGATAGGAAAGAACAACTTACGTATCAACTTCAACAAAATCACATGCAACGAATCCTCATGTATTGTTGCAGTGGATGCTCTCCTATATCACCCCAACAAGCTCTTGTTTACTAAGTCAGCTTCAGTCTCCTGCTTCTACATACACCAGTTTTGGCATACACTACAGCTTGACCTTGGGGAAGCTTCCTTCACTTGCATGCTTCACAACAGACAAGTCACTGTGGACATTGATTTACTTAGGAATGTTCTTGGGTTACCCGAACTTGGCCCAGATGAAGAATATGATCAAGTACCTACCGAGGAAGAGCTGATAGAGTGGTTACGGGATATTGGCTATGACGAATCAGAAGAAGTTGTGACAAGACATTCTAGGGTCAACATCAGATATCTTCCACAACCATGGAGATCCCTATATATTCTGATTGCCAAGTCCTTATCTGGCAGAGACACTGGCCATGAACACCCCAAGCTCCAACACCTCAAACTTTTCTGGGCCGTGGCAAACGTCAAGAAAGTTGATTATGCCAACATTATCTGGGAAGACCTTGTGTGGCACATTCAACACAAGACAACCAACATTACATTTGTTCGTTTCACCAAACTACTCATCGAAAGCTTCCTTCGTGAGTATGACGATATTCCACAGAGACTTGATGACAAAGATAAGCACACTTTCAGAAATGAAGATACTCTCAGAATCATCAAGAGACTCGACACCAGCACACGCAAGCAAGGAAAGAAATTTCCCGACTGTCTCTTGAACGAAAAAGTGAAGCTTTGCAAGAATTACAAGTACTACCTTCAAGCTCTTGAGGAAGACAAAGTTGGGTTCCTAGACGAAGTAAAACTACCATCGTTCATGCAAAAGAAGGGGAAGAAAGGTAGCAAGTCTGGGAGCTCCGGTAGCTCAACAAAGTCTACAAAAGAAGAAGGGTACTCTCAAGAGAAGACTTCCTGTCAAGAAACCTGAGTCCATTCCTGAACCTACACCACCAATCTCTCCAGAACCATCTGACTCTGAAACCGAATCCGACGAAGGTCCAGTGTATAGGGAAGCTTATGCTAACATTGACAAGGATGTGAATCTTGAAGACATTGATGATAAAGACTTGACTTTCGAAGATTGGGAGAAAAACATTGATGAGTTTGCTGATAATGTTGAATACCCAGCAGATCTCAATCAACGACCGTTCACTGAAGCAGAGTCAATCTTGGAAGAAGAAAGGATCAGGAGAGAGAAGATGAAGGAACCTATGACTGCCGAACAAGAGTCTGCTCATTCAAACATAGGCCCTTCAGTTGAAGAAGAAAATGAAATAGCTCTCAATCTGGGTCTCCTCCACAGCAAAATAGATGCATTCAATGCTGATCTACCTCCACCTCCAGTGTTCTCTCATACTACCGAAGCTGGCGGATCTAGCAGCATTCCTGATACTGATACAGGAATCAATACTGACTTGGTCGTCTATGACAATCCTTCGGTATCTCCCACAAACATAGAAATGTTCAATGCTTCAGCAACGGGAGAAGAGGAAGAGGAAGATCCCATGGATACTGATGCTCCACATTTGCTGTCTATGGAAGAAATGGAGCTCAGAGAAAGGGCTCAGGAAGAGGAATTAAAGAAAAAGCAGGAAGCTGAAGAGGCTAGGCTTGAGGAGCTTGCACAAGCCAAACTGGAAGAAACAATCCGTATGGAGGAAAGCAGGAAGGCTGAAGAGGCAGCCAAGCTGGCAGAAGAAAAGTTAAAAAGAGAAAAAGAAGCCAAGCTAACAGAAGAATTAAGGCTTAAAGTCGAAGCTGACAAACTAGCAGAAGAACAAAGATTGATAGAGGAAGCAGCCAAAGCAAAGAATGTTGAGGAACCCGAATCACAAAGAGGAGATGATAAGGACGTTACTACCAACATAGAATCTTCACAATCATCACCTCCTGCATCCGAATCTACACATGACAAGTCAATCAAGAAACCTGCAAGTACCAAAGCCTCTGCTGCATCAAAGTTGATAAAGACAGCATTCAGAAGAGTTCATGAAAAGAAGAAAAACAAACTGGAAGATCAGGTTGCAACACTAGCAACCCAAGTTGCTGACTTGACGAAGCTGAATACAAACGTCCAGGAGCTGCAAGAAAAAGTTGATACCTTCTTAGCTAAGGACGTGTAAGAGAACTTGGAAGCCACATTAGCAGCTCAAGCTCATCAGTATATGGAACAACACTTAGTTGCTGAGTTAAAAGATCTGCTGGCACCCATGAGAGATGAACTCACCAAGTTCGCAGAGCAAGCTGTCAAGAAAGTGATCCGATCTACCACGTTTACTCTTTGAGTTGACAAATTAACTGCACCACAACCGGGGTTATCTATGGACGAATTGGAAACCCAACTCTTAGACAAATTGGCTAGCAAGTTCACATTGTCACCTGAAGAAGCCAAAGTCCTGGAAGCGTTGAAATCCAAGATGACCAAAGAGACCTGCAGCACTGAGGCCGATAAACTGAAACGTCAAATAGATGATGAAGATCAGGATCCTAACTCTCAGGCAAAGAAACAAAAGCAAGCCGAAGGACCCTCATCTCAACCAAAAGCACCGGTCATCCCTCCAACTACTACAACATCTTCACAACAATCCAAGGCATCTGGTTTCGCTCCCAAAGCACATGACCACTTTGTATACACAGGTGGTGACGAGATTCCTCATACCGATGAAGTGCCAGAACCGTCATCTAAGAAGAAGAAAGAAAGGAAGCGAAAACATCATCAGCACAAACCGGACACCTCATCAAAAGGCACAGAACCCAAGAAACCGAAAACCGTCCTCAAATGGCTAGACCAAGACGATACTGCCGAATACTCCTGGTTTGAGAAGATGATCAATTCGCAACCACCACTTGCAGACAATCAAGAACCTCAAGATGGTCGAACAGTGGAATACGCTCAGTTGATTCAGCATAAGTTTCGGATGAAAAAGATGAACAAGAAGGAGCTACGAAGAATCAAGAATGATGCGTTCAATCTTCTGAGAGATCGGTCAGCTAACTCCATCGAACTTGAGTACCATCTAGAAAATATTGCTCGAGCTATGTCAAGCAATATTGACTGGATCAATCCAGAATCTTACATCGATCCGGTCACAAGGAAAACCGCACCATACATAACCGACTGGTCGAAACCACTACCGATGATTGGGAAGCCTAAGGAACCTAAGATCCCTTTCAAGTTCTTCTTCAACACCGACTTGGAATTTCTGAAACTCGGCAGTAAGATTGAGAAGAAGTACGTCACATCACTTGCCTTTCTCCCTGCAGCTCGATATCTCAACAATGCCATCGAAGAAGAAGCCTCAGCCTTATTCATCGATAAAATTATTGACTATGACCGGAACGCACTCTACGGTATACATCATTGGCCAGACAACCGGGCATAGTATTATCGCAGCAGCAGACTCAATCAGACAATGGGTGATGTGACAAGTGATTTGAAGATAGTCTCGATTCAATTCATTTCGACTGTCACTCACTTTGGGTACCCCTTCCTCAGCAAAATCACACTCAAAAGACTTGATGAAAAAGAGTATGATATTTCCAAGTCAGACTTTCCACGACTACTCCTCAATGACATAGAAGATATGTACCTGCTCAAAGTTCAAGGAAAGCTTTGCAACTTGCCCAAAGAGATGCAGCTTGCCTTTATCCAAGCTCTCCTAATCTTCATTAGGCAGATAGTTATCAGAGAAAGAGTAGAAGATCTTCAACTGGGAGTGGAAAGTTATCAGAAGAAGCTGAATCTCACCAAACCGAACATGTTCGACATCCCCGACCTTCAACATCTACCTCAATACACCTTGATCAGGCATCCAGCATTCGGGTTCACTTACCGCAGTGTTAACGGTCGAAACTGCTTCATGGGCTACAAAGAAATACATAAGTTCTGTGATGAAACCCTGAAGTTCGTCAGAGATGGAATCAAAAGCAGATTAAATGACATCGCACTGGGTAAATCCAAAAGATGGAACACCGATGAGGCCAGGGACGCTTGCAGATTCATTACAAGGATTGAGAACCGGTTGAAGCGCAGGGATCAGTTTCGGAGATTGGAAAGCTATGTTGGAGGCAGACAAAAGTTTCCGGTGTTGACATTTCAGAGACCTGAATGGTAGAAATTTGTAAGAACTTGATTCGATTTGTCAATATTATACTTCATTATGGCTTGTGCACGCATTACAGTGCACAACCCGAACTTGTAAAGAAAGGACCCTGAGGTACGCATCAGTGCCTCAATCCTAATATAAGGAGCGAAGGCTTCTTACTTTTGAGTAGAATTAATCAAATGTTTATGATTTTTCATAATTCTGTTCAAAAGGACAAGTATTTCACCTCAATAAGACCTAATCACTTGTTTAGGGGGAGCACTTGTCAAAACAAAATACTTTGTTCAAAATCAAAAGTTCTTGGTGAATCTCCCCATAAGACTCAAAAGGGCATATTTTAATCTAAAAGTTTGTCAAAAACATCATCTTATATGCTATTTTTGAGGGGGAGAAAATGAAAAAGTGATTAAAATATAAGTAGCCAAAAGGCTAAAAGTTGTATCATGTGCGAGCCAGACTCAGTAATGACCCAAGAATTGACGAGACAACAAAAGTTAGTAATATCGAAAAGACTTATCCTCGACGGGTAATAACATCAAGTTAGTTACTAGAGCTAGTTGTCACCTAAAAGCTGACAATGTATCTCTTTAACTAACCACGTAAGCGTGTCTCGAAAAGGATTAGTCTTAGTAGAAATGTACTGTCTCGAGAAACTTTCTGTGGACTTGACCAGGCCGGGTAATAACTTCAAGCTAGTTTAACTAGTGATGTAAGCGTGTCTCGAATCGGTCTTGTTCACGGAAAGTGGATCAATTCAAAATGCTTGCTCCTCCCGCATGTGCAAATTTATTAAATACTTATGAGCACATGTGCAGGGGGAGCCCTTCAAAAGTGTACACAAAACTCTCAAAGTGTTAACCAAAATATTTGATTATCACAAACACTTTGAGAGATTTTCAATCAAAGGTTTCTTGGCTACTGTCGGAGTTATAAGGTGATTAAGATAGGAATATCCGTCCTATGATCCGCCAGAGCCGGAGGGATCTACCCAAGGACATCTCCCATAGTTAGAATTAGAAGTCCTTAGGTTTGATACGAAAAAAGGAGAAAAGAATGAAAGGGAAAGAAGGAGTTGAAGAATTAATAAGAAAAGTAAAGAAAAGGGTGAAAAGAAATAGCCCTCCATATGTTCAACCTTAGGGCAGACACCGGGTTCAATACGTATGCTACTGGTTGTTGCAAAAGACAACACCGGTATTGAAGACAAAGTCGTCATGGACCCAGTGACGCAATGCACTAAACCTTCTTAACCACTCAAGTTCTCTTAAAAGAGCTTGTTTCATTCTCACGGGGAACCAGTGTAATCTATCGACTTATCTCTTAGAGATAGTTGATATTGAAACAGGAGACCCCTCCCTCGTCTCCGCATAGGAAACCTAAGTGTGCACTTATAGAGTCTAGAGCCTTGAGATACATCAAAGATCTCTTAGGAACACTTAGTATTTCTACAACTGGTGTTCTACATCAATGGGCACCAGCTGTAAATTATCGAGTCCTTCGCAGATCTTAGCAATCTGCCGAGAACGTTTATGAGAGGATTACATATGTATTTCTCAATGATTGAACGGAAACTCCTGCCAGGGTCAACATCAAACAACCCTGACAGCAGGTCACTTTGGTAACCCCACAAGGGTTATGCTTAGTGTTTGCGGTGGTTCCATAGCAGTCTACAGTCGTAGAGTGATCCCCAGTGACTCACCCAGTCATTGAGCTACTTGGTAGGTCTCGTAAGCTCCTTCGGAAGTATCTGATATGGGAACGGCCTGGATAAGGATTAGAGGGAGTCTTCACAATATGCTGTTGATGATCTCTAATTCCTTATCTGTAAGTACCGGGTATTTATTGCTAACTGTTTACTCGCAGGTACCTCACTTCCATGATGGTAGATTCCAACATGCTCATACATACATCTTGAAGCAAATGATAGCTCCCCCAAAGATCTTAACAACACAAAGTTCAAAGAAAGATTCTACGTCAATAAAGAAGAATCTACAAAGTATAAAGACTTAAAGATCTCAGAATTTGAAAAGGAACTTCGTGTAAGTAAAAGTCAAAGTTCAAAGATGTATGAGTATGTTGGAATGGCGGACAACCACCACAGACGCAGGAGTGACGAATGGCAGACTACTTTATGACACAATCACTACATCATCACCAAAGAACAAAGACATAGAGCAAAGTACATTCATTATCATTCAACCATTTTGAAGATGTCTGTTGATATAAATAATTGACTAAAAACATTATTCATATCTTCCGATATCTCTATGTTTTGATAATCACAAAACTTAAACTAATCAAATCCAAAGATCATGACGTAAACACGTATTTAGTAATAAATAATCACTTTCACCAACAAATCACTTAAGGTATGAATAAACAAAGTGTTTAGTGCTATGTATGATCAAAGGGGTATTTAATTAACTAATACAAAGTTTATTTAATTATATAATCTTATTATATATTTTTGAAAAACACTTTTGGTAATAAGGAAAAATGTTTTAATCATACTAAATATATGATTTCAAATATTTAACCAAAATCAGTTAGTTTTTCACCAAATAAACTTTCCCCACTAAAAGACAAGTTTTCTGGCCGTTACAGTTGGGCGGCCCCCTTAATTATAAGGGGCGGCCCCCTTAATTTTAAGGGGGCCGGCCATGCTTTAAGGGGGCCGGCCACGCTCCTCTGTCAGAACTTGTTGCCTATAAATACCACCTTAAACCTGGATTTTTTCCCCACCTTTTTGCACAGAAACTTTCTGTTCTAGATCTCTATTTCAATCCTAAAAAATCCTTTGATCATTTCATTTCATAAGCCTTTGTTTCCAAGTGATCCAAAGCCTCATTCTTTCAAGTGCAAAGAGAAGAATACTTCTATTAGAAGTATTACAACTTAGTATCATCTTGCTATCTAAGTTGTTTGTTTACATTTCCTTGTACATCTTTCATACTTTGGTGAATAAGGTGTATGTATTAGTTAACTAGATTTAGTTGAAGAATCTAGAATTGTTGTAAGTGTGAAGTGTGACTTGAAGTGAAGAAGAAGGGTTAGATAGTAGTGGTGATAGGAGATTGTAGCAATAGGAGCTTGTAGTGAAGAAATTAAGGATCTCTAGTGGAGTAGACTAGAAGACATTTGTAGATTGAAGTTGTGAAGACATTAGTGGCTTGAAGGTGTCAAGACATTAGTGCATTGAAGGTGTGAAGACATTAGTGGCTTGAAGGTGTCAAGACATTAGTGCATTGAAGGTGTGAAGACATTAGTGGCTTGAAGGTGTCAAGACACTAGTGCATTGAAGTTGCAAAGATATTAGTGACTTGAAGGTGTCAAGACATTAGTACTTTGAAGGTGTGAAGAGAATAGAAGATCGGTGTATAGAAGATTGGTGTGTAGAAGATTGGTGTGAAGAAAATAGTAGATTGGTGTGAAGATTGGTGTGTAGTTTGGTGTGTAGATTGGTGTGTAGATTGGTGTGAAGATTGGTGTGTAAATTGGTGTGTATATTGGTGTGTACGGTTTTCTCCGCCATAAAGGAGGTCTTTGATCTAGTGAAGAAAACTCTCGAGTAGGTGACTCGGGGAGTGGAGTAGGGCAAGGAAGGTGTCCTTGTAGCCGAACCACTATAAATCCTTTGTGTCTCGGTTTGATCTTTCCATCCCTCACTCTTTGATTTATTACTTACTTGCATTTCATACATAGTCATAATTGATAGTATTGTGCATATGTTGATTTCACATAAAGATCAAACTAAAATCCATTCATAAAACTAATCTTACAAAAAACAACCTAGTACATAAAATTATATCTATACACTACTACTACACATATATATGCTTACATAAAATATACGAAATTGTATATTCTTTCCTAACATTATACATAAGCATTGTATATATAAAACCTTTAATAAATCTTGTATTTGTACTTTTGTAGTTAAGTGTTTTGAAATTGTACATTATACATAAGTAATATTTATACAAAATCATAAATTAACTAGTATATATATTTATGTATTAAAGTGATTTGAAGGTTTCATCTTAGAAACTATCTTTTATAAAATAAGCAAAACGAAAAAGACGTAAAACTATTCAACCCCCCCTTCTAGTTTTCCACAATTGGTACCAGAGCCACGTCTAACAAGATTTTTAAAATATACTGTATTTTAAAACTTGTAACGATCTATGGAATTCGAAAAATATCTAGAAGGAGAATTTACGCAAAAACCACCATTATTTGAAAATGATCATTTTCTTGAATGGAAAAATAAATTTGAAAATTATGTGAAATCAATAGATCCTGATCTTTGGCATATTATTTCAATTGGTGATCTTAAACTAACCAAAATGGATTTTGAAAATCAACATAATAATCTTCAAATAAAAATTGATAAAAATACTAAAGCTAAATTACTTATTTTCAAAACTCTACCAAATGTTGAATATGAAAGATTATTTCCTTGTAAAACGGCAAATGATATTTGGAAATGCCTTTTAAAGTTTCACCAAGAGAAATGTAAAACCAAAGATGATAAACTTGATATTGCACATGAAATTGTTACTCTAGAAAGTTTAATAGATAAATATTTAGTTGAAATAAACACACGTACTACTAGTTCAAATGTGATCATTGAAGGTACCAATAATGAAGAACACATGTGTCAAATCCGAAGAAAGCATGTTAATAAATCATGGTGCAACAAGGACGATAAAGACGATGTAAATACGGAATACGTGAACATCCTAACAAATGTTAATACAAATAGTGATGACAAGGATTACATGCTCCAAGATCCAAGCAATGCTACAAACAAAACATGGAGCGACATGAAGAATGGAGTTGATCACCGTATAGCGAGTGAAGAGTGTACAAGTACAAATAAGGTACAATTCAAAACCAAACATTTTTGCTATGATCAATTTACATTAGAATTTTCAAAAATGGAAAATAGCTTCAAACACTTTTGCAACATTGACTCAAAAATTATTTTTAAAAATGAATTTTCAACATCCGCTGAAAATAACTTTGAAAAAGAAATAATTTTAGAAGACAAAATGTCTAGACTTGAAAGTAATATTGAAATTGATCTTGAATGTAAAAATTGTCAAGACTATAAACATGAAATTAAAATGGAAAAGGAAAAAGCTAAAATATTAGCAAAATTCGAAAATAGTTCTAAATCTTTAAAATATCTACTTAACATTCAAAAGTCATTTTATGATAAAACCGGATTAGGATATACGGCAGATGAGTATTTGACAAATACATCAAAACAAATAAAATTTGTTAAACCTAATGGAAAAATTTAGAACTATTATTATTTACATCCATTGATTATTTCTCTAGTCAAGAAAGTTATTGTTTGTTTGCTAAAACAAACAAATAATGAATTCTTGTACTTCTCGACGACATCCTCTTCATATGCATTTAAGTGCATTGGATGTTCGCTACTAATCAAATTGGACCCATGAGAATCTGGGTACCAAGCTCTCTGTCATGTGTAGGTAATTAACGATCAAAGGAACTACCACTTTTTAGATCGCTCTATTCGCTTTCTTTCATTTGATGACCATTGTCTTTATGGTGTGTTCGCTACTACCTCATGACGAAGGATTCTTGTTCTACCATTCTTAATCTGCACGACTTGTGATGATTGGGGCGACCGATAGTGTTTCTATGATCAAGTCTCCTTGATCCTTTTCGCATTAGGATATTACTTCGCTTCTTCAACTTGCTTTGGGGAAAACCTTCCTGACGTTTTATATTGCTCTCATGACCACTCTTAAAGAAGAGTTGGACCTGAGGTAAGTTTTCTTTTCAAAAACTTGCCTACATTACATTAAGATAAAGTATGCTTCAATTAGTATATTAATATGATTTAATTTATAAGTTGCTATGCTTTTAGATCATGAATACCAATATATGCATACATGACATTAGGATAATTAACTCTCTTGTTGCTATGTCTATTATCATTTGTCTTAGTTTTCATCTATATTGATAATCTTCTATGATTTAAAGTAGAATGCTTGCCATTTATGCTATATGATCTTACTAGTTGCATTAATAGATGTGTTATAATTAAGACTTGCTAGTAACTCAATATTACAATGTGTCTTGTATACATGCATACATTCATATGCCTATATTGTATTCATTGATGATTTTCTTTGTCCCTTCCTATCTCATTGCATTTAGATGTTTAATGTCTACCATATCTCTTTCATATCTTTAGTTGCCAATTAGAGATTTTTATATGTGACAATGGGCTTAATCGATTCTCTTGAAGTGTATCTTTCACTTGAAATTTCTTGATTGTCAAAATCAAAACATCATATTTAAAAAAAAAAAAAAAAAAAAAAAAAAAAAAAAAAAACTTCTTTCTTTGAATTAAAACCTTTCGAATATCTATTTTATGCTTTTTCAAACAACATGCTTAATCATAAGCTATCATAACATTATTTTGATCTTTATCAAGATAGAAACATTTTTCTTTTTAAAACAAAACAAATTTTGTTTTATTGGGATACTAACTTGAATGTATCTCAAAACATTAAGCTAAGTATTAGTGAATCAAGTAAACTTCATATTTGGTAATCTTCGATAGGTAAATTTAGGAACTCGATTTATTCTAAAAAGGAGAATGACTACTGGAGAATCTATTGACTAGAAATTCAATTTAACCTAACGGTTGAATTGCTTCTATGTGAGAAGTTGGGTGTGTGTAACCCGTAAAAACGGTCGTGTTTAGCCTGAATTGAGCACCACTAGTAATAGTCTCATACTCATTCTCCAACTTGATTAAATTGCACTTCCTATATATACCTAACGCTAATTTATTTATATGAACTTTGCTTCTCATTAGACTCTTTCATTCTCAGATTTATGGGATTAAGTGAAAACTTACTTTCAAACATTGTTGAATAATACTAAAAACATTTTGTTTAAAACATTGTTATTATCTTCTCATATATGTCATACACTTATGTGAAACTGACATCTACAATTTAATCAAATCATTTCATGAGAATCATGGTTTGCCCATATGGATCTTGTTTGTAACAAGTCTTGAAGTTCATATAATCATATCTTCCCACGTGTTTATCATAAGCAATCTTCAATTTGTTTGCACTAAGCCTACTTACCATTATCTTTATATAGTTGCATGCTTAACTAGTTTGCTTTATTGCTTCCTTAGTTACCATACTTAATTGAAATATTAGAAAATAACATGATTATGAGGAATTTGTTGTTCACTTTTATTATTTCCCTACATTCATGAATAGTATGCTCTATATTGCCTCAAGAGTTGGACTTACTTGAATCCAAATCCAAAAACACAACCTTTTTGAAAATTTTCTGCCAAAAACCCATTTCTGGCATTCTGGGAATCACCAGATGGGCAGCCCCCTTAAATCATAAGGGCGGCCCCCTTAAATTTAAGGGGACCGGCCTCCATTTAAGGGGACCGGCCATCTGATGGTCGGGGATACTGTTTTCTTTATCACTTTTTGACCCATTTCAGCCTATACTTCCCAAAATTCACAAACATATTTTGTCCCATGTTATCCCTCAAAATTTACCTTCCTAAACCACATCTCTCATACACTATAAATACCCTCTTCCCATCATTAATGCCATCACACTCAAACATGTCATCTCCCAACGACCAAAAACCAAAGATTTCAAGAACCGCAAGGATCTCCGTCAAACCCGTTTGGAGGAGGAAACTTGATTCTTGTCATAACTCTTGTGATGTTGTTTCAAGTCAACCAACAACTCAACCTCAAACCCACTCAAATGAGTCATCCCACAACCTATCTTCCACTAATACCCTCATTAATGCTTCCTCTTTTGATGAGCATGCTCAATCCCAAAACAACAATCCAAATATCTCAATCAACACTTCACATATTGCTCATTCAACAAAGACATCATCCACTCATGAAGAAACTCTTCCACCCATATCATGTTTTCATGATTACCCAAGTTCAAACATATCTCCACCACCTAGAGTACCACCACCACTTCCTACAACCTCACATGCTACTCCAATGTTGCATGTGCAAACCTTCACCCAAGACAACTATCATGCTCCACCACCATCACCTTCCTCCGAACACTTGAAGTTCGTTGAGGAGCTAAAAGAGGCACATGAGCTTAGTGCTCTTTTAGCTTTACATCTTGCTCAACGCAATTTGGATCCACCACAATCAAGCTCACCATCATCACCACATAACAAAAACCAACTTGAGAAGCATGTTAACAATTGCCCTTGTTGCATCTTCCTTCAACAACAAACCATTGCTTTGAATGAGCACTTCACTTGGATTGAGTATCTTCTTACTAGATCTCAACAAACCCCATCACTTGAACAACATCACAACCCTCAACCAACAAACTCCACCTCAAATCCACCACCTCCAAGCTCTACAAACTCACCAACACTCATGGAACCAAGAGTTTACCTCCACTAAACCACCAAGCATTTGATATGCTTATGTTTTCTCATTTTCAAATAAAACTCCTCAACCATTTTGGGATTCAAGAAAGTTTGATGACACTCCTTGTTGGCACTATAGGATGTTCTATGTTATTTAGAATTCTATTTGTATTGCCTTTGTAACAATGATTATGGGTTGACATAATCATTTCTCTATTATTAAATGGTTTAATATATGTTTCTTATTACCTTGTGCCATGATTATTACTTGCTAATATTATGCTATATGTATTTGCTTGTGCCATGCTTGTGCTTCTAATATTTTTCTTGCAAGTATTACTTTCTCGAAACCTTGGTGCCCTCAAACGAGGGGGAGCATACATCAAGGGGGAGTTTTCTACCCGTTTAAACTTCTCTCACGAAGCTTATTCGGCCTAACCTTTTTGATTCTACAAAAAGGGGGAGAAGTGAATGTAAACTTACTAAATACTTGTCTAAATATTAATTTTTGGATTTAATAAGTTTAGGTTTTGTAATCATCAAAAAGGGGGAGATTGTTGATATAAATAATTGACTAAAAACATTATTCATATCTTCCGATATCTCTATGTTTTGATAATCACAAAACTTAAACTAATCAAATCCAAAGATCATGACGTAAACACGTATTTAGTAATAAATAATCACTTTCACCAACAAATCACTTAAGGTATGAATAAACAAAGTGTTTAGTGCTATGTATGATCAAAGGGGTATTTAATTAACTAATACAAAGTTTATTTAATTATATAATCTTATTATATATTTTTGAAAAACACTTTTGGTAATAAGGAAAAATGTTTTAATCATACTAAATATATGATTTCAAATATTTAACCAAAATCAGTTAGTTTTTCACCAAATAAACTTTCCCCACTAAAAGACAAGTTTTCTGGCCGTTACAGTTGGGCGGCCCCCTTAATTTTAAGGGGGCCGGCCATGCTTTAAGGGGGCCGGCCACGCTCCTCTGTCAGAACTTGTTGCCTATAAATACCACCTTAAACCTGGATTTTTTCCCCACCTTTTTGCACAGAAACTTTCTGTTCTAGATCTCTATTTCAATCCTAAAAAATCCTTTGATCATTTCATTTCATAAGCCTTTGTTTCCAAGTGATCCAAAGCCTCATTCTTTCAAGTGCAAAGAGAAGAATACTTCTATTAGAAGTATTACAACTTAGTATCATCTTGCTATCTAAGTTGTTTGTTTACATTTCCTTGTACATCTTTCATACTTTGGTGAATAAGGTGTATGTATTAGTTAACTAGATTTAGTTGAAGAATCTAGAATTGTTGTAAGTGTGAAGTGTGACTTGAAGTGAAGAAGAAGGGTTAGATAGTAGTGGTGATAGGAGATTGTAGCAATAGGAGCTTGTAGTGAAGAAATTAAGGATCTCTAGTGGAGTAGACTAGAAGACATTTGTAGATTGAAGTTGTGAAGACATTAGTGGCTTGAAGGTGTCAAGACATTAGTGCATTGAAGGTGTGAAGACATTAGTGGCTTGAAGGTGTCAAGACATTAGTGCATTGAAGGTGTGAAGACATTAGTGGCTTGAAGGTGTCAAGACACTAGTGCATTGAAGTTGCAAAGATATTAGTGACTTGAAGGTGTCAAGACATTAGTACTTTGAAGGTGTGAAGAGAATAGAAGATCGGTGTATAGAAGATTGGTGTGTAGAAGATTGGTGTGAAGAAAATAGTAGATTGGTGTGAAGATTGGTGTGTAGTTTGGTGTGTAGATTGGTGTGTAGATTGGTGTGAAGATTGGTGTGTAAATTGGTGTGTATATTGGTGTGTACGGTTTTCTCCGCCATAAAGGAGGTCTTTGATCTAGTGAAGAAAACTCTCGAGTAGGTGACTCGGGGAGTGGAGTAGGGCAAGGAAGGTGTCCTTGTAGCCGAACCACTATAAATCCTTTGTGTCTCGGTTTGATCTTTCCATCCCTCACTCTTTGATTTATTACTTACTTGCATTTCATACATAGTCATAATTGATAGTATTGTGCATATGTTGATTTCACATAAAGATCAAACTAAAATCCATTCATAAAACTAATCTTACAAAAAACAACCTAGTACATAAAATTATATCTATACACTACTACTACACATATATATGCTTACATAAAATATACGAAATTGTATATTCTTTCCTAACATTATACATAAGCATTGTATATATAAAACCTTTAATAAATCTTGTATTTGTACTTTTGTAGTTAAGTGTTTTGAAATTGTACATTATACATAAGTAATATTTATACAAAATCATAAATTAACTAGTATATATATTTATGTATTAAAGTGATTTGAAGGTTTCATCTTAGAAACTATCTTTTATAAAATAAGCAAAACGAAAAAGACGTAAAACTATTCAACCCCCCCTTCTAGTTTTCCACAACGTCTAAAGCTTTACATGTCACAAGTCAACGACAAAGATGAAGACGTCAAGCAACCGTGATGACCGACCCTTAGGGGGAGATTGTTGGGATCATACTTTTGTATTTTAGTCAAGTCTCGGTCATTACCTTTTGTAATAGGTTGCTTAGTTATTTATTTTACATTGTTTATGTTACAAGGCTTTAGTATGAAAGTCCAATGGGCTTGAAAGCCCACGTTTAAGCATGATGAGGGAGGAAGGGAGTGTTGCCCTACTCCTCCCCTATATATACTAAGCTTATGTAACTCTTACATTTGTTGGTTATTTGAATATCTTAGTGAAACTCTTGCAATTACTTTTCTCTCATTTCTCATAATCAACCATCTCTCATTCTCATCTTATTTCTTTCATTATCATACTTGTGTTTACATAAATGGTGACCTAACATTGTCAATAATGGTGTTAACTTACAAACTCATCCAAAACATCAGGATTGTCCACATCGCAAATAAATTGATTAACAAACATGGTTACTGCATTAACGATTAAGGTTATAAAAAATGCAAAATACCGTTTGAATGAAGTAAAAATCAGTAAATGTGGTTACCTGGTACGTGTGTTTTTTGAAGAATCACGACTGCTAAGTACTGACTGTATTGTTTGAGATATTAGGTTGAAAGAATATAGAGCGTTTATGTGTGTGTGATTTTGTTGTGTTAAACACGACTTAGTTTTGTTATTTGCAAAAAATGTCCTCGTCGATTTTCGTGAAAGGGAGGTAGCTGAAGTGTGTTATAGTCAGGAACAATGAAATGACGAAAATACCCTGACGTGCAACGCACGTGAGGGCTCACTAACGGGCTAGCAGCATTAAGTTCTGCCTAGCAGCATTAAGTTCCGAGTTACTAGCATTAGCAGCATTAAGTTCGGAGTTACTAGCATTCACCCAAATTCCAATCCAAACAACTTTTTCTTTGCTTTTCCTGCAAAATGTTAGTCTAGAAACAAAGAAAATACAAGCCATAACATATGCACAATGATCCCAACATCTAAATATACTTAACAGTTCTAAGTATAACTAGGAGCATTGTAATGGGGCAAATGAAGAGTCATGACTAATAGTCTGAACTCAATTCATGCAGTGAATATCAAATTAGACTCAAACTAGATAGAGTATACATAAGTTGTCAGAAATGTATGACCATATGTATCGAATTGTGACTACATTTAAATAATGTGTGACAAAATATGACACTATGATTTAGACACCTAAATAAATACTTCATGTGACCATATATATAGCATCTTTAATTTAGTCACACAAAAACTCAATGTGACTAATATCAAGGTTAATGATAACTGACTTCACATTTTGCTATAAATAATAGTCGCATGAATATTTCACAATGTGACTATTTTGAATGTATTGGTCACATATAATACCCTTATGATGTGGCCATAAACATTATTAAGATACACATGTGTGATATGGTGTGACTATTGTAAAGCATATAGTCACATGATCGTGCTTCAATTAAGTGTGGCTATACACATTAGGATTTGGCAAACAAACACACACTAAACTTTAGACACACATATTGACTTACGTGACCATATGTATCGAATTTTAGTTACACTTAATCATGTTTCTATGGTTTAGTGTGACCATATATGACATTTGGTCACACTCTTCAAGTGTGTGACATATATTTGTCACTCTTAAACGCATTTCGTGACTAACGTTTCAAACTGAGTTTTTAGTTGTCACACATTTCAAATTCAAATGTGGCTAACTATTCAGCAAAGACTAGCAGTCACGTTTATATAATGTGTGACAAACTTGACTATATAATTTAGCCACATACGCAAGTACTTCATGTGACCATATATCTTTTTGGTCACACTATTCAATTGTGTGACATATATTTGTCACATATGTATATCTATAGTGTGACTAATGTTTTGAGCTGATTTGTATCCGTCACAAGTCCCGAATTAAAAGTGACTAAAATGTCGAAAAATATTTACCAGTTACCCTCTGGTCACATATATACACAAATGTGTGACATATATTTTACGAAATGGTCACACAAGTCGGATCAAGTGTGGTTGTTTATTTAAGGCTGGTACATTTAGTCACGTAAATATGTTGCTGTGTGACCATTCAAAATATGCTATGTGTGATGAAAGGCCAAATCTATACTAGTGAACACAGTTTACATGAATATTTTGTTCTAGGTTTTATATGCTCATCTCGCATAACTGTAATCCCTACACATGCATATAGTTTTATAAGGATTGAGGATAACAATACTCTAATCCTTTCCACCTCCTTTGAGAAAACCACATGCCTTGTCATGCGATTATCTCGCATTGATAAAGAAGAGCTACATGACTTCAAGGATAAAGTTCTTTGTATGCTAACCAACATCTGCAAAAACATTACTAAGCTCATAGCTAATAGAATTGAGTCTTAGAGATTTGAAATTTGTGTTTGGATATCTTTCAATCAACCTCTTTCTAATTCACATTATTGCTTCTGCTTTCCAAAAATCATTTCCATCACTATTTAGCCTTAACAATACAACCTCCTAAACACTTCATCATCATTCTTTATACGATGTATTACACAATATGTTGGATGTCCACCGATTAAGGCGGAGAGAAATTCATTCACATGTTTGTATCTTGTCAAAACGTATTTAAAGAACATCTACTCATGTTTCTTGCACCCTAAAATACCAACACGTAGGTACACACCATTTAGTTAAAATCGATTCACAAAATCACAAGTATTTCAAGCCTTTTTAACCCAAAATCACTAGTTTGTACCAATATCTCATCAAGAGAAAAACACATCATTTGTTTAACAAAGTTCTTCATCTCCACAACCAACAACTAATGGAGTCTAGGATCCTTCTCAAAACTAGGAGTTCACAACTTCATTGTCTAGAACACCATCATAGGATCTCATCCTTATTCTTAGCCAACACATATCATGCACATCATTGTAAGTGCAACAGATATATTAATCTTGTCATTCCCAACACTTTCTCAACACATCGGTTTAACCAACACTCTCCCATCACATAATGTCATACTCATCCTCATATAGGTTCTTAGTATTCTTTATTCCTTTCTTATGAAATGTTTGTTCCTAGGTGCTTATTATCTTCACTTCTGTTTGAATCCATTCAAGCATACATTATGGCATGATACATCATCTTTGGTAGATGATAATGTCGTTTAAGGTCATGTAGAACTAAACCATGTTAGTACTCTTTCATCCATTGTCTTTCGATATAGGTAATTATTTCTAAACGTATTTCGTTTTCATTAGCGTCAATCCTAATCGATCAAATCATAACCCGTAGCAGTCATTAAATATCAATTTCCATTCACATTTTCCTTTTCTCTTAACATTACATAAGTTGTGTTCCTTTATCCCTTTAAGTTGTGAATTAGATTGCATAAGTCCATATGTTCAATCTTTATATTCGTTATAGCATTTGCTATACATACGAGTTTCTAATTCTTTAAATAGTTGTCTACGTTATCACCACCACCTTCCATCATCACTTTCACTAATCATCACAACCATGAATTAGCGAAAACTTACTTTTATCAATCCTTCATCTATCGAGTTATCACCACATGAATCCTTCTAGTAAACCTACACCAACACTAGCACCACTCACTCTAACTCTCAATATTCCAACCTCACTTTATATCTTCCTTCGAGGCACTATCTTGTAGGATTTTATCATATTATATTCACATTTTTCTTTTATTGTATTTCTTATTAGAATAATACACCTTAGTTTTCTTATTTTTATTTAAGATGAAATATATTGCACTAATCTTTTCATTGTATGTTCATCATATATACTTCTTCGTATGTAGCATACTCATCTAGGGATGTTGTTTGCATAAATTATTTTCTTATTTTAGATGCTTCTTGGTACCTTCGAACAATGAGGAATCTTCATCAAGCACTCTTATTGCATCGTCTATACACTTGGTTGTATATGACATACATGTCTACTAACAAAGCTTCTAGTATACTAATATTTGTTTTGTAGGTTCATATTGACGCCCTAAAGCAAGGGAGAGCTTCCGTCAAGCATTTTTAGAATGCATCATACACACGCATTGTTATATATCATATACTCATTATAGGGCAATTATTGTCTTACCCTAAGCTTTATTTTGTAGGATTCTTCATCCTTGCATCATATACGTTGGTACCCTAGCAACGGGGAGTATTGATCAAGGGGGAGCTAATCATGCACTAACCTTTGTTTTTGTAGCCTTCTTGTTTCTTGTGTCATATACGTTGGGACCCTAGCAACGGGGAGTATTGATCAAGGGGGAGATATAATCAAGGGGAAGAATGCACGCATTTATCTTTATTCTCATTCTTTGACACACTTATGTGTTTTGACAAAAAGAAGGAGATAAGTCAACATAGTCCAACATGCATTTCATTCATCATGCATTTTTCGTATAATTTTTATGTTGCACAACACTAACCTTGATGTAGGATAAGGAACTTAATTTGATCCATGGATACCCTAACAACCTAAGGGACGCAACAACCTTATGTAATTGGAGTTGAAGACTAAACTTCACTAGCGATGATGCAAGCTCGCCATTTCGGGGAGAAATGAAGTTAACTCCAAGGACACACCCTTTTTGTTTCGACAAAAGGGGGAGAAGAGTGTAAACGGAGAAGTAAATGTAGAAGGTGTTACGGATACAAGTAAGTATTACGGACATAAGTAACTTTTTACATTTTACGTTCTATCACGTTTACATATTTTGTCATCATCAAAAAGGGGGATTGTTAGTGCAAATATTACGATATTTAATCTATACAGTCTCGTTTGTTTTGATTGATGACAAACATATAAATTGATACATAAAGTAAAATGTACAAGTTACTTGTAACCATAGTTTGTCTCAACAAGCATTCAACACCTCTCAACGTCTCGTGTCATCGTATGCTACAACACAGGTTCGTACATGTTTGTTATGTGGCATTATGATCAAAACCCTTGACCAACCTGTTAATACAAATATCGCCTAAAAACGTTATTTATATTTTACGATATTCGCTAAGTTTTGTTAATGACAAATGTAAACTTTTGTTTCTAAGTAAAACATAATCTTAGTTTTAAAGACTTGCATAAACTAGACTTTTGCTACATTTTACATTTCATAAAACACAACACTTTCTATTTTCTAAAAATAGAATTGTCACATCACATTTATGGCAAGTTTTGTCATTATACATTTATGGAAAGAAATGTGTTTAACTTACTAAGATGTTGCTTGCAAGTTTAGTGTTTGACTTGATATTATGTGATGTGACATTGTTTGGTTTGCAAGAGTAATGAGATGTGAGTTTGTTTGGTTTGCAAGATTTATTGCAAAATCAACTGCAAGCCCGGCGGTACCCTGGAGGTACACGGGGGGAACCCTTTTGAGGGGTCCGCCTGATCCGCCAGACCTGCAGAAGGTTTGGCTATAAATATCAAGCCACAAGTTGAATTTTGGCTTATCACTTGACATCATATTTTACACACACATTCATTCTTTCATCTAACCTCTTAACATTTCATATGTGAAGTTTCTTTTTGTAGCAAAGAGATTCACGAACTTACTAAAAGTAACAAGTATTCAACACAACGTTGCAAGACTTGTTAGCTTAGCATTGTGTAGACTTGTGTAGTTTACACTTCATTTGATTGTGTATTTTCAGTAGTGATCGGTTAGTATTTTAGTCCTCAAAATACAAAGTGTATCGGGAGTAGTTGTACCCTTGTAAAAGAACTAACGGGAGTGGTTATACCCTTGGTAAAGAACTCGACATCTAGCTTTGTGTCGGTAAAAGTATAAGCGACGTGTAAGGTTTTCTCCGCCGGTGAAAGGAGCTTGTTGACTAGTGAAAGTAACTCTCGAGTTGGATACTCGGGGCGTGGACGTAGGGCAAGGAAAAAGAGTCCTTGTAGCTGAACCACGATAAATACTCGTGTTGTGGTTTGATCGTTTCTTTCATTTACTTGCATGTTATATATTGTGTTTGTGTATATATCTTTGATCAAACGGAAAGTTTCAAAGCTAACTTAACAAGTTAAAAAGATTTTAATCGGTAAACTATTCAACCCCCCTTCTAGTTTTCCACACAACCATTTAGAATGAGTAAAATACTTTGAGGGTCTTTAAGTATTTTAGGTGTCAAAGTACACTTTAGGTGTTAAATAGAATAAGTGCCACATTAGGTGTCTAGATAATATTAGTAAGTTTACAATATATAAAAATGTATCTTATAACAACATAAGTACATATAACATTTTTAGTAACTTACTAAATATTATATAGCTAGTTAATATATTTTTCATATACAAGTAACTTACCTTTTTAAGTTAGTATATACATTTGTCTTAACGTATTTTTCATAATATGGAAAACACTCTTTTATTACCTCATGTATAGTGTCATCTAAATTGGAAAGAATCTTAATTAGACTAGACACAAATATAGAAAGATATTTGGTTTATGTATTTGTCATAGATCTTGTAAGATATGTCATAGATATTGTAGTTGACATTAGAAGATCTTGATGTGACTAAAGTAATATAGCTCATGGTTTTTCAAACAACTTGATGAAAAAGATGAAAAACACACATTCTCTCTAGACTTTGCATAGATCTGAGATCAATAGAAAACCATGTAGAAAACACAATTAATCACCCTCATTATCATGATCATAATGCTTCTAACATTCATCTTTGTTGTAAGCATATCATACATCTTGATCCACCAAAGAAGCTTGGAGATCTTGCCATCATCATCCACCACATGCATACATATACGAAGATCCATCACAACAAGATTAGAGAACTTGTGATCTTCATTTATTGAAGGCTTTCTATCAATGGAAGTTCTTTTAGACTAGTTATTCATATCCGTTAGACATTTATGTCTTGGATTATCATTGTACTCTTTATTATAGATTAGATGGTTTATGTGTTTGTGCCATAAAACACAAGGTTTCTATGTTGGGCCACAAAACATAGCGGGAGTTGTTGTACCCTTGTAAAAGAACTAGTGAGAGTGGTTGTACCCTTGGAAAAGAACTCGACATCTAGCTTAGTGTCGAAAATATTGTATAGGCGACGATAGGAGTGGTTGTACCTTGTAAAAGAACTCGGTATGTAGCTTTGTACTGGAAAAAGTGTAAACGACGATTGTAAGGTTTTCTCCGCCAAGAAGGGAGCTTGTTGATCTAGTGAAGTAACTCTCGAGTTGGGTACTCGGGGAGTGGAGTAGAGCGGAGAGGAGATCCGTGACCGAACCACTATAAATCCTCGTGTTCGGTTTGCACTTTCTTTACTTTTACACTTGCACTATATTATTGTTTGTGTTGTGATTTGAAGTTTATGCTTGTGTGACAACGTATTATGCCATATGCTTTATATTAGTCATAAGACTATAATTGGTATTATTCGTATTACAACAAGCTTGAGTGGTAATTTGTATTAAGGATGTTTTTAGAAAAGAAATATAAACCGGACTAATAATGGCGAAACTTGACTTAATGATTTATACTATATTTGATACAACAAGTTTAAAGATTTTTAAACGGAAACGTATTCACCCCCTCTACGATTTCACAATATGTTTTCCTAAAATTTGTTAATTTTGTATCTTTGTAAGATTGCAAATTTTAATCATGCAAAGCTTATTTAATGTCATATTTTTAAAAGAAATTATAATTTGTGACTTTGTAAGTTATCATTATTTACGTTAATACGTTTAGTACTAACGTTGAAGATTTAATAATTTTAATGCGTAACTGATTACTAATTGGTTCTCAATTTTCAAGCTATTATTAATAGTGTAAAATTAATAAACATGAAAAGGTGTTGGTTTGGTGAAAATTACATCAAAGAGGACATCGCGATAAAATCCCGACGAGTACGGGATGGGTTTTTTTAGCATCGCAGTCCAATGGGGTTTGGGATGACTTTGGTAATTAGGTTTGGGATGATGATAACTGCCCCGCCTCAAACCTGCCCCGTTATCAGGCACGGAACAAGAGTTAAAAGTGACCGGGTACATAAATTTTTTCCAACTGTAGTATAAGTGGGTGAAAAAAAATCAACGGTTAAACTGTTTGCGTTTAGTGAAAATTAAATTTACTTTTCACCTATTGATGGGGTAACTAAACAATAACTAGAAACACAATGCATTGAAACAGGATGCATTTTAAAAATTCATTTTTTTTAATGAAAATTACCATCATGAAGCAAAATTCTATCGGAGTCTCGTGACACCGTAAGGCCCCTCAGTTCCGTTCCTTACTGTTGTCATCCCCTATTCCAAGCTCCTCTCTCAAAGTTGTTTGGGTTATACAATCCACCGAATCTTTTGTGTTTCCGCAGCGCAGCAACGCCTCTTTCAACACAGCAAAGAAGAAAAAGGAAAATTTAAAAAAAAAAAAAAAAAAAAAAAAATCTGGATGAAATTCAATTAAAGTGAAAACTTTGGCGTTTACTATAGTTAAAATTTATAAAACCAAAGCGCAGCAACGCCTCTTTGGCGTTTACTACGTATGTTTTTTGTTTTCTCGAACGACTTGCTACTCTTTAATGCATTTGTTGTTCAAAACTTTGGCGTTTACTATAGTTAAAATTTATAAAACTTTATAAATGTTTTATGTCATTACATATCAATAAATTATAATTTTTTTCTCACTATTATAAAAATGTGTTACAACTTTCTAAATGTTTCACATTACACATGCATTAATTGTGTTAAATTTATAAAAATGCCTAAAAACTAAAACATTTTCATGTCACATAGATTTCTCACTATAGTTGAACAAGATATAAATTTTTTCAAGTTTCGTAAACTTATTTATGAACTTATTATAGTGGACTGTTTCAATCAATGTGCAATTTGCATAGAATTTGCTAAATAAGTTATCTAGCACGCTATTAAAGCATAACTTATATTCATAATCGTCTTTTTATATTTTAATCTATCTTCTTCTACAATATGCCACATCCTTCCCACTAGGAAAACTTAACTTTTTTTTTTTTTTTTTAAACGGCAAAATTATATATAAAAAGAAATAGTTACTAGCAAGGTGCTAGAAGCCAAAAGGTACAAACAAGTCTAGAAATACAACAAGCAACAAAATCTAAACATTTCTCGAGACTTTTGTTGTGAGGGCTATAAAAAGGATGATAAAAAAAGAAAAAGAAAAAGAAAAAAAAAAAAAAAAAAACTCTTGCCAATAACTACAAACCATGACAAGAGAAAAATCCTCGTTCACGAAGGCTGAGCCACTGGTTTTCACTCCGGAATGTTTTTGATACAGCCCCGAGGAAACAAAACATAAAAGAGAAATGATCAACAAATCTCTAAAAGAGAAATGAAAACTTAACCTTAAATTTGTTTAGTATGTTCCGAGTAGGCCATTGGTATTTGTCCTTGATCATCACATGCCTGAGTTTCGGCCAAGTGCTCCTTATTTTTCACATGGCCTTGTTTTCTTCTTTTGTTCTTTTATGAATGTGGAATTTAATTTCTGGTAACTTTGAGCACATACATCAACTTGTTAATTCAAACAAAAATCGTATAAGCAGCGTATGAGTATTAAACTAACTATTCATGACACGTTATATATCTCTATGATTAAAACCAAAAACTCACGTTTAAGCGTATTTCACACATGTGCGGTCTATGTGCATTTTTTTTTTTTTTTTTTTTTTTTTTTTTTTTTTATGTCATCGTCTATAATTTACTTTTTATTGCATATGTCGGATGTATTGAGTGACTAATCATATATAAGGTGTTGCTTGAGTGATTAACTTACATGTATGTCATCGTCTATAATTTGGCATCCTTGTGTTGTTGGATTGCCGACTTATCTATCTTGCAATTTGCGATCGAGTTGGGGGACCATGTGTCTGCTTTGGCTAGTCATGTACAGAGACTCTTCTCGAAATGAACAACTCGATCCTTACTTGGATAGTTAACAATGCACCACGTCTCTACAAAAACAACCAGAGACAAAGAAACACGTATAACGTGTTTTCGAATTATGTATAAACAATTTTACTTAGACGAACATCGCAAGGTTTAGACGCGATATAAGATGCATCCTATGAAGAAAAAAAAAATCTAGTACAGTAGTACTCATATAGACCACCATTGTATAACCATTCATTGACGGATGGATGGGTAAAAAAGCAACTTAGTTAAACATGTATATATGAGTTATTTTTTGTTCACAAAAAATCCCTTCATAAAAACCAAGGAACAGTGGTGCCAAAGCACTGTTGCTACAGTGGTTCCGCAATTTTCATTTTAGACCTTGAGGTTATTGATCCATTGCAAACTTAATCCTTAACGGCCTTTACTTAACAATCATTACTTAAATTTGCAACGGACCAATAACTTCAGGTTATCTATAAATTACAAAGTTAGTCCCTAAGAACTAAATTTGCAAAATGTTGATAACTTTAGGGGCTTTTTCTGTAAAAAAATCATACTATTTTCAAAAATATTTTTTGAAAATAGTACTTGCAGTTATCGATCTTTTACATATTTAGTCCTTAATAACAAAAATAATTTTTGAACAATCGTTTTATTTCGAGTTTAGATTAAACACAACATTCTCGCAGTAACACGCGGGTACCCCACTCGTAACTAACTAAAAGAGGCCTTATCAATCTTGTTTGAATGAAAAATTTGTTTCGTAGTGTTGACGTATGTAGCCGAATGGCGAGGAACCATTCGGCTCATATAGGTAGAGCCGAAGAGCACAGGCCGAAGGAAAAGTCTCAACGGGTATGAACCGAGGACAACACAATCCCAGGATTTCAGGGATCGTGTCGCCCACTTGTTCTGACATCCAACAACCAGGTATGGTCTTGCTCCTTCCCAAGGCAGAGTAGGTAATGAGATGAGTAGTATAAATACCCTTCACTTCATTTATGATTCAACTAACACACACTATACTCTCACTAGCATTTATTACAAATCCTTCATCCTTACACATACTCATCCTCACACCGGAGGTTGGTCTTGGGATAAAACCTGAGGCGAGCCTAACGTGTGCTACTCTTGTGCAGGGTGTTATCTGAGGACGGACGGTAGGCTTAAAGGTGGGACTCATTTACAAGGTTTTACCTCAACAAATTGGCGCCATCCGTGGGACCCGCTATTCATTCTACCAATCGAATCCGAATGTCGGGACCACCTCCTTTCCGCCCCTTCCACACACCTGATCCCCAGGTCGGAGGGAGTGGGGATAACAACGACAACACGAACAACCATGACGATTCAGAGAACGATTCGTCCAACCTTCAAGCGATGATACTCAGTTAGATGGCATCTTTAACGGAGCTTATTAAGGAGCATAATGCAAAGGGTGGAAGGATGGTCCAACCCATACGTCTGGATTTCGGAGATGAGAATGACAAAGATAAAGGAAAAGAGAAAACAACAGAGGCCGATGAGGATCTGAAAAAACCTTTTAAGGAAGTCCTAAGATCTCCATTCACCCGTCGAATAGTAGAATTCGCGGGAGAAAACTATGTAATGCCGTTGAACATGAAGTTTTATGATGGGTCGACGGATCCGAATGACCACCTTACCAGGTTCACCGGAGCCGCCAACCAAGGGCAATGGCCGATGCCAACTTGGTGTCTCATGTTCCAACAGACACTGGATGGAGCAGCCGGAGGATGGTTCAAACGGCTGGAGCCGGGCAGTATAGACAGTTGGAACAGTTTAAGGGAACAATTTGCAACTCGATTTTCGTTAAGGAAGAAGTGTACTAAAGATCCTACAGAAATCACCAAAATTGTCCGGAGGGCACATGAATCGTTACTAGACTTCAAAGAACGGTGGACAGATGAAGCAAGCTATATCAGTGGGGTTCCGGAGATCATGCGCATTTCGGCCTTCATGGGTGCACACAAATGTCCAGCTCTTGCTAAGAAGTTCTCAGATAGGGTGCCACGAACGGTAACCGAGATGTTCGCCAGAGTGGACGACTTCATAAGGTCTGAAAAGGCTTTCCGGGATACAGAACTGCCCAAAGGGGAGGGAATAGATATAGGCCGAAGGAATTACTCTGCTCCCCGGGTAGATCGCGTAGCCAGAGGAGGTTCAGGAAACAGGTTCGGGGTAGACCGTCGAAATGACCAGAGACGAAGAGATGTATTCCAACCTTACATTACTCCTCGAACCAATTCCGGACGGAACGAAGTAAATAGCCGGGGAAATTACCAACGTTCGGAACCATTTCGGAGCAATGTTGAGCGTACGAACATAGGCTCGTTGGTAAAACTTCCGCGTGAAATCTTAACTACCGAACGTCAGTTGAATCTGCCTCAACCTCCGCCGATGATTGGGAGACCGAGGGCAGAAAACATGGATAGGTTTTGTGAATACCATGGGGAGAGGGGCCACCTCACGAACGATTGTCACCAACTCAAAAAGCAATTAGAGATGGCATTGAAGTCAGGAAAACTCGATCACTTACTCAGAGACTGGAAGCAACGGGATGCTGGAGGAAATAGGGATTTCCCTAAAAAAGAGGACAAAGGAAAGAGCAAGGTGATTAACATGATTCGGAGCTTTCCAGTCGTCCAGAAAAGAAAATACGGAGGCTGGGACGAAGATTGGATGAAAGTACCGATAGTATTCCCAGCTGTGTCGACGAGTGATTTGTCAGAGGAACCACTTATCATAGAGGGAGACATAGAAGGATATCTGGTAAGGAGAATATATGTAGACGAAGGGTCTTCTGTCAATGTAATGTATGAACATTGTTTCCGTAATTTAGATACAACCATTAAGGAGAGATTGGAGGAAACCAGTACTTCGTTGATTGGTTTCTCTGGGGAAACAAACAGGCCGTTGGGAAAGATAGAATTAGAGGTAAAATTCGGTGACAATGGGTTGTTCCGAAAGACCATGATGAAATTTTGTGTGGTACGATCCCCGTCACCTTACAATGTTATACTAGGAAGGACCGGGTTGAAAGGGCTTAGGGCTGTTCCGTCCACCATCCACTCCATGATCAAGTTTCCCACTCCACGAGGTGTAGCCACCGTAAAGGCTAGATCCGCGGCTGTTCTACAGTGCCGAAAGATTGAGGAAGGCCAACAGGATAGCCCACGAGGAAAAGCGATACCGGAGGAGAAAGACGGGGAGAATACTTCAACGGAAGGGGTGCTGGTGAACCCAGCGTATCCGGACCAACTAGTCGCTATAGGTACTGGATTCTCCACGGAGTGTCGGAGGTATCTGGTCGAATTTCTAAGAAGAAATAATGATGTGTTCACTTGGCAACCCTCCGATATGACCGGTGTTCCTAGGAGATTAATTAAACATCACTTGAACGTGAATGTTTCGGACACGCCGGTCGCTCAAAAGAGAAGAAGTCTCTCGTCTGAAAAGAATCAAGTGATATTAAAAGAAGTGGAGGAGTGGCTGAGAGCCGGTATTGTTAGGCCGGTCAGATACCCTACGTGGATTTCCAATCCAGTGTTAGTTAAAAAATGTGACGGAAGTTGGCGTATGTGTATTGATTTCAAAAATTTGAATTCTTCTTGTCCGAAGGATTATTACCCCCTCCCTGAGATTGACTGGAAAATTGAATCGGTGGTAGGATACAAATACAAATGCTTCTTGGACGTGTATAAGGGATACCATCAAGTACAAATGGCGGAGGAGGATGAAGAAAAGACGGCGTTCTACACGGAACAAGGAACTTATTGCTATACAAAGATGCCGTTTGGTCTGAAAAACGTCGGGGCAACTTACCAACGTCTAGTTGATTCGGCCTTTCGGACACAGATAGGAAGAAATTTGGAAGCTTATGTGGATGACATGGTGATTAAAAGTAAAGGGGAAAAAGAGATGTTGGCAGATATTGCCGAGACTTTTGACAACCTAAGGAGGATTAACATGAAGTTGAATCCTAAGAAATGCTCATTTGGTGTAGAAGAAGGAAAGTTCCTAGGATACATGATAACCTCCGAAGGTATTAGAGCAAACCCCAAGAAAACGAAGGCAATTTCGCAAATGCAATCCCCAAAGACTTTGAAAGAAATGCAATCTCTGAGTGGGAAATTAGCCGCACTAAACAGATTTCTTTCTCGGTCGGCTGAAAGATCACTCCCATTCTTTGACACATTAAAAAACATAACAAAAGAGAACAAAGAAGAATACAAATGGACGGAAGAGGCCGAGGCTGCTTTTCAGTCACTCAAAAAGTTAATACTAGATTTACCAACATTATCTACCCCCAGAAAGGGAGAAACCTTGTACATATACCTTGTCGCAGCCCAAGGTGCCGTTAGCGCAGTATTGATGGCCGAGAAAGAAGATAGGCAACTGCCTGTTCATTATGTGAGCCGAACGTTGCATGAAGCCGAGAGGAATTATGTTCCGGTTCAGAAGTTGGCCCTCTCTCTGATACACGCGTCTCGTAGACTGAGGAGGTATTTTGAAGCTCACCCAATAAAAGTCATAACAGATCAGCCCATAAAACAAATCCTTAACAAAGCCGAGGCATCTGGAAGATTGGCCAAATATTCGGTAGAACTAGGAGCTTATGATATAGATTATATTCCGAGGAATGCAGTCAAGGGACAGGTTCTCGCAGATTTTATTTCGGAAATCTCAGTTGAGCTGGAGGGTGATGAGCAAAGATTTCGAGAGGAAAAAGTACAAGAAGTCTCAAAACCGGGCAACTGGATCCTTTACACAGATGGAGCCTCCAGCAAGACAGGATCCGGAGCAGGATTGGTGCTGATCGGGCCTGATTTAGTCGAGCATACGTATGCACTTCGTCTCGACTTCCCAAGTACTAATAATGAAGCAGAATACAAGGCGCTCTTAGCCGGCTTAAGAATCGCTAAGAAAATGAAGGCGGAGGAGTTGGAAGTGAGAGTTGACTCCAAATTAGTAGCAAGCCAAATAAACGAAAATTTCGTGGCAACTAAGGAAAGTATGATGCAATATCTAGAGAAAGCGAAAGAGTATATTGGGGGCTTTAAAAAGTTTAAAATTTACAACATACCAAGAACCCAGAATCACAAAGCCGATGTGTTAAGCAAACTAGCATCGGTAGCTTTCAACCATCTTACCAAAGAAATACTGGTGGAAGTACTTCGGAAACCGTCAACCGAAGAGAAACATGTGGGAGCAATAGTAGAAGAAGAAGAAGACAATTGGATGACCCCCATCATCAGATGTTTGGACGAAGGTGTCTGGCCTACGGATCCTAATGAGGCTAGGACCTTACGAATGAAAGTTCTGCAGTACGTAATGGAAAATGGTGTGCTCTTCAAGAAGTCTTACTTAAACCCAATGCTACGGTGTGTAGGACCTCTACAAGCAAACTACATCATTCGAGAGGTTCATGAGGGGATATGTGGAATGCACTCCGGACCCAGGTCGGTAGTGGCTAAGTTAATAAGGCAGGGGTATTATTGGCCGACGATGCACAAAGATGCAAGAGAAGAGATTCAGAAATGTGACTCCTGCCAAATCCACTCTCCGGTACCAAAGCTGCCCAAAACCAATTTAACATCCATAATGGCACCATGGCCTTTCTATCAATGGGGTATGGATATGTTAGGTCCCTTCCCAGAAGCACCCGGAAGGTTGAAATATGTGATTGTAGCGGTGGACTACTTCACGAAATTGATAGAGGCCAAACCGCTAGTCAGAACCACCGGCAAAGACGTGAAGAAATTTGTTTGGGAAAATATCATTTGTCGATTCGGTCTACCAGGGATCATTGTAACAGACAATGGAACAAACTTTGTTAATGATCCTTTCAAAGGATGGTGCGAGAAGCTAAAAATAAAACAAATAAACACCGCTGTAGCACACCCACAGGCAAACGGATTAGTCGAAAGAGCAAACAAGAGCTTGATGCACGGCATAAAGACTAGACTTGGAAGGGAAAGGGCCAGATGGGCAGATGAACTGCCGAATGTTCTATGGGCCTTCCGAACCATGATGAAAACATGCAATGGTGAAACACCTTTTAGCCTGACGTACGGCAGTGAAGCAGTGATACCGGCGGAAATAGGAATGCCCACACACCGAACCATGCTTTACAATCCGAAGGATAGCGAAGAGCAACGACGGCTAAATTTGGATCTGTTGCAAGAAAGGCGTGAAATGGCAGCAATTCGTGAAGCAAAATATAAAGCGAAGGTCGAACAATACTATAACCGGAGGGTTAAACCGATGGCTTTCAAGGTTGGGGATTTTGTTTACCGGAAAAACGAAGCTAGCCGGGTTGAAAATCAGGGGAAACTGGGTCCGAACTGGGAAGGGCCATACAGGGTAATGGAAGCATACCAAAATGGCTCGTACAAACTTGCTGGTATGGATGACAAGGAAATTCCTTGGACCTGGCATGCAATCAACTTACGAAACTGTTTTATGTAAAATGTTTGTGACGATTAATGATAGCTTACGTCTTCTCCACGTTTCGGGAAGCGAATTTTCCTAAAAGGATTGTGCAAATTACTTAAACGGATCGTGCAAAAACACTCCGCCCATCTACTTAAACGGATCGTGCAAAAACACTCCGTCCATCTACTTAAACGGATCGTGCAAAAACACTTCGTCCATCTACTTAAACGGATCGTGCAAAAACACTCCGTCCATCTACTTAAACGGATCGTGCAAAAACACTCCGTCCATTACTTATACGCATATAATAAAAATAAAAAAAAAAGAGATATGTAGAGAACGCATAAAAACGAAATGATCATATATATGGGAACAAGAATGTTCTTCGGTAACACGATTACAATTCAAAATGTGTTAAAAGTACTTATTACAATCCAAAGGAGGACACAGAAAGAGGTACAGTCACCCCGGATAAAATTCTAGTCAACCTTTGGGGGAGGGGGAGCAACAGCTGGAGAAGGAGTTGTTTTCTTGACAGGCTCCTGCGGTAAGAGGTTAATTTGATCACCAAGGGGAAGATGGAAGAATTCCGCAAGCTTCTGAACATACGGATATTCAGCTGAAAAAAGCTTATGATATTCCGGCTTCCATAATTTTGGAGCCTCCATATTAAGCCTCTTAATCTTTTGCAAGATCTTTTCTGCATCCTCCGTTTCCCTTTCGGTATGAACACCGTCTATGAATCCCCCGGAATAAGACAAGCTATAGACCTTTCCAAGACTTTTCTTATATTCATCACTCTGGAAAAGCCTTCGGAAGGCGGCAGGGATTAATTCCTTGACGGTATTCTGGCGAACAACCTCGGCAACAGCCAACTGAGCAGTCAAGCTTTTGTTCTCCGTCGAAAGCCTTTCGGCCTCCGCGGATTTCTCCGCCAGTTGCTTCTCAAGCTCCTCAATTCTAGAAGTCTGAGAAGCGGCCGAACTTGTTGCCTCACTTTTCTCCTTCTCGATTTCTTCCAGCTGATCAACCAACCCTTTTTCCCGGATGGAGGCGGCAGTCCTCTCCTCCTCCTGTTCTTTCTCCAGCACACGGAACTCTTTCAGCAAGGTTTCAAATTTTTCAATATGGGCATCCCTTTCATCCTTTAGCCCATCGACAATAGACTCACACTCCCCATGAGTAGCCTTTAGCTCTCGGTGGTCTCGATTCAATTGGCTGAATCTCTTCAACACCTCTGCTTGAAGTACCACACCGGAACCACAGTTGGTGTAAGATTGTCGGACAAGCTGATTATTGTTCAGACTGGCCAGCGCTTCTTCTTCGGCAGGAGTGGCAAGATGTGACATCATCTCGCGGCACGCTCGGAATGAGTTCATACGAACGTCATCCCTGAGGGTCCAACCGGGGATGAAGTAACCTCCGGTCAAATCAGTGTGACCTGAAAATAATAAGGCCGAACGACTAAGTAAAAAAAAAAAAAAAAAAACTTGAGGATAAGTAAACGCACCTTCAGACAACGGTTGATTCTCTCCGGTCTGCACATGAGCTCTAGAAGCTTGATGCTCTGAATGGGCTGTACAAAAAGATATAAACAGTTAGGTAGGGATAAGTATATTTTAAAACCGGACTAGGAAAAGGAGGATGGTTCTCACCATCAGATGGGGTCGGAGGGGGATTATTCTGAAACCCTTCGTCATTTTGAGCAGAAGGAGTGTTGGATTTTTCCAAAGAATGATGCTCCTCTTCGGCATTCTCAACCGGATCATTGGGGCCTTGACCACCGTCATTCTCCTGCTCGGCTCTTTCCGACGGCTCAGCCTGGTTGAGAGGATTTGCATCCACTGTATGCTCCTCGGAGACAACGACTTCCTCCTCAACCTGTAGCTTTCTCCTCTTCTTAGGCTGGCTCGGCCCAGCTGCAGCCTTCTTCTTACCCACAGGATGGGTTTGCTGTTTCTTCCTTTCCTTCTCTTCTCAAGCGGCCACCACATCGGGATGGGCCGTTTCAACCATTAGCTGCGCATAAGTTTTCTCGGGAATTGCAACATCGGGAACGAGGGGTTCGGCAGTTTTGTTCGGACGGGGTTGGTTCTCCGGCAACGGATCTCCCTTGCTCACAGCAGACCCTTCGAGTTCCGGGAGCTCAAGATACTCGGACATAGTTATCACTACAAAGAAAAACACGCGATTAAAACAAGTACGGATGGTACAAAGTAAATAGTAATAATAATAAACACCCCTTCTTACCCTCCCCTCCGGCATTTTTGAAAACAAGATGATGGCCCGATATCCGGAAAGTGTTAGTAAGCCCATACACCCAAAGAAGGCTGTTCGGGGGTTTCCGAAGTATTATAGGTCGAAGAGCCAGTATGTTGGCATCTCGCTGAGAATAACCGGTTGGGAAACGATCTGTTATCTGCGAATCCCTATGCCTCCACGGCATGGCGTTCGGTATAGCCCTCCGGTCAATCAAAAAGAAAAAATCCTTCCACCGTTTCAAACTTGTCAAAATCTCAATAAAGCACGTTTTGGCATGTTTACCCGTCCGATGTTCAAATGAGAACCAGTGTCCCTGTTTACATAATCGGTAGAACACTCGGAACAAGGAAACTGTGGGCACAACCGCTAAACTATAACACCGAACCTCAAACAACATCACCCTATTTACACCCAACGGAACTAACTGAGACAGATGCACGTTAAAATGGTCTATGACGCTTAAAAGGAAGGCCGAGAAAGGTATCCTAACGCCTCCTAACCTCATGAGTTGAACGTACACCCCTATTTTGTCTCCCGGCAATTCGTTCATGGTAAGATCTGGGGGGGGGGGGGGGGGGGAAGTATGGGATGAAGGTCTAACGGGATTCCGAATTCTATTATCACATCGTCTAGATCTCTCTAGGAAAGCCTAGATGGGTGCATATGCATATCAAACTTACCGGGGGGTTTGGATGTCAGTAACAAAGGGGGGTCAACCGGAACGTTCATCTCCCTAGGTTCACTTACGGCCATGGTAAAAAACAATACGAAGTAGCAAAAATAAGAAGGGTGGAAACGCACCTCGGAATAGCTTTGCAAAATAACAAGAAGCAACCGAAGAGATTGGAGGAAAAACACAGTAAAAAGTAAAAATGAAGAGTAAAGAAGTGGTATATATATAGTCGATATGGGGATGCGCGAAACGTCGCATCGCGTACCGCCCTCGACACGTGGCTAAGCTGGGACCGTTCGATATTTGCGCAAAAATTAAGTGGTAACCAGCTGTCAAAGGGGGGCATAAGGGTAATTTTGACGCAGTGAATAAACTTCATACAAAACGCGCAACATCCCCATCCCAAACGGTAAGGGACCAACGGCACCCGCACGGATAACGGAATTGGAGCACCGGTCAGGACCGATACTCCAATACTGGGGGGGGGGGGACATGTTGACGTATGTAGCCGAATGGCGAGGAACCATTCGGCTCATATAGGTAGAGCCGAAGAGCACAGGCCGAAGGAAAAGTCTCAACGGGTATGAACCGAGGACAACACAATCCCAGGATTTCAGGGATCGACACGTAGCAAGTTTTTTTTTACAGTTATTGACATCTGTTAGCTTTTTGTTTTGAGAAAATTTATGTATTTTCTTCAAAGCTATGTAGAAACTTATATATATTGGAACACTATAATGTAACAGTCACGAATATTGTGTGATTAAAGTCCGTGAATAGATAGGATATGATATTGACAATTCATAAAAAGAGAATGAAATAGATTGAACAGGCTTAATTATATGATATGAGGTCATTGACTAGTGATTAAAGTGTGTGATAAAGATTGATTATTGACAAGTTCATTCGTTAATGCAACCCACTATCAGTTGTTCTCTAGCCGCAATCATAATATATATTTTAACACGCATTTAAACTAATAAAAGTACTAATTTCAAAGTCCACATAATATAAATTCTATTTTGTAATATAAAAAGAAGAGTCATAATTTCTTCACTAGAAAAAATTATTGAAAAACACATCTATGATCTGAAAACATACCATATAGGCATATACTATATATGTGATGTAAAACAAAACTATAAAGCAAGTCATATTTTTGTTATTCATTCCCTTAACATTAGTCCATTATAAGCAGCATGAACCGGAGGTTATAGGTTCATATCTTAATCTCGCATTCCTTTATTATGATATTTCGCGATCTATTTTATCATTTTGAGTGTTAGACAAATCAATATAGAATGTTGGAGATTTGGTTCTATTTTATTAAACGATTTTGCTTTGTTAAAATAAGAGAAAAGTATGAAAACATAGCAAGAAAAGGAAAATCTATGTATTCTAATAAAATGCATTTTTGTACCACTCTTTTAAGTTTATTAAAATTCAATGCGCTAACGTGCGTTACCATATATATACCGTTTGTACAACTTTTCAATGCATACATTTTCTACAGGGAATAATAAAGTACTTTTAGAGTTATTTTTGTAAACTATTGAAAACATCTATATACCACTTTTTGTACTACCCATCTAAGCTTAATATAATTAAATTTCCTGATGTGACTTTCCTAATATACCACTTTTTTACAAATCTCTAATGCATAATTGGAAAATAAAATTAAATGGCATTGCGTTTCACCTATTTCACCTATATTTGTAAACCATTCAAAGGTATTAAACACCCACCGATAACTGTTCTTCATCCATTGAAATTAGGAGAGTGCAAATCACCATTTAATGTTATACGCATTTATCACCATTTATCAATTCAATTTATAACACATATTCAAAAACACCAATTCCATTCCAATTTATTCTGTACGCTCCAATTCCAGTTGAATCTTCCTCTATATGCCAGTAAAGTAATCGATGCCCACACCGTAAATTTAGTGATTATCACATAGATTCAATTTTTTTAAGGTTCCGATTTAAAATGCAAGGTACAACTATTTTGATGTGTGTTTATTTTAATAATCAATTTTATTTTGTTTCCATTCAATTGTGTTGGGGGGGGGGGGGGGGGATTAATTGTATGAATTACTTCTTATAATTTTGATGTTCTGCAAATTAGTTTTTATAAATTTGGGTAAACTATATTTAATTTAATTTTAGATTTTATTCTTTGCTATTATTTTGTACTTGATTTATTTAATCTAATTTTACGTTTTGTATTTTTTTTTTTTTTTTTTTTTAATTCCTAATCTTTCAGGTCAATGATGATCTGCATGCCCTTTTGGAAAACAAAAGCCTTAAGGTTGAAGAAAAGATGGAGAAGCATGTTACTTAAAATTTTGCGACGGTACTGTACACTATGGAGAATTAGTTTTGGTTAGACTTATGATGTTTTGAAATTATTATGAAGAATTGAATTGTGGCTAACTTGAGGAGAAATGTGTTATTTTCAGCTTGATCACATGCTGAAAAAGATTGAGGAGCTTCTTGATCTTGCCATTTCCAGTTACATGTATGTATTCAATCCACCAAATTATCTATACTACTTATAATGGAGGAATGACTCTCTCTCCAAATAATTCATATGTACAAAAAATGATGCATGGTTTACAACACTTTAAAGCAAGCAATTTTCATAATTACAACAACCAAAGCATTGTGTACAACAAAAACTAGCATGAATCGAAATTCAGACCACTTTCCTTAGAATTCTAAATTAATAGCATTAAAAACACCCCTACACCCAATATTACAATCATATAAACACAATGTACAACCCTCATTCTACATTAATAGCATTAAAAACACCCCTACACCCAATATTACAATTATTTAAACACAATATACAACCCTCATTCTACATTAATAGCATTAAAAACACCCATACACCCAATATTACAATCTTTTAAACACAATGTACAACCCTCATCCTACATTAATATCATTAAAAACACCCTTACACCCAATATTACAATCATTTAAACACAGTGTACAACCCTCATTCTACATTAATAGCATTAAAAACACCCCTACACCCAATATTACAATCATTTAAACACAATGTATAACCCTCCATCTTAACCTAGACACGAACCTGTGACCAAGACTCGACTCAATAAAACTCGATTCGATACACAAGGCTGTGAGCTCAAGCTCACGGCATCCCTTGTTTTCGCGACTCAATAACAACGACAACAACAAAAAGAAAGAAAATGATACCAAACAATTATTTAGCTTCATATTTATTAGTTTTAATCTTTATTTAATCAAAAACTCTTGAAAATTCATGCACTTATCCCCCACCGTCGCTAGAACGACAAAAAAGGTGGTGGGTTTTCCTACCTTCGACCGCTGGCATCAATAAAACGAGAGAGAGATGGTTTTGGTGATGAACTCGAGCTATGGTGGTGTTAATCGTGGTGTTGGGAGGTGTTTCTTGGCGCGTGATGTACGCCAAAATGATGGGGAGGTTGTAAGAAGTGTGGTGGTGGTGGCGGTGAGTTTAAGTGGGCGGCGGTGGTGTTTGTTTGGCTGGAAAAACGACTGTAGAAGAAAAAGAAATAGGGTGCGGCTGGTTTGAGAGAGAAATGGTGTCAAACCCTAAGTGAGGGTATAATGTGGTTTATATAGAAAAGTGTTTTGGACCTTGTGTGAACTCTATTGCACCCTTGGGACTAAGATTGTAAATATATGCTAGGGTGGGAAGTGTAGTTTACCAAATCTTTTAGTATTTCATTCTCGAGTCAAATTTAGGTGTCGGAATGACTTCGCGTGACATTTTTATTAATTCCATCAAAAAAATTTATTTCAGTGTACCTGCCGCTGCAACGCGCGGGTACCCTGCTAGTGAGTATTAAATAGTGTATGTTCATTGCCTTCTATTCCACTTGATCCATATTATGTCAATGACGATTCCTACATATGTCTATGACTCGGTATTGTCAATGGCGTGTTATTGAAATATAGTATAGTTTGTTATTGTTTAAAGTGTCATTTTGATCAACGGACTCTGTTTTTTAGGTGTAACATGTAGTTAAGGATTTCATGAAATAATTTGGTCTAACCTTCTATTGTTGATTAGTCTTAAGTGTAATTAAGGTTTTTTATGAAAATAATTGCTCTAACCCGTTATTGATTATAGTGGCTTAAATTCAGGTCGATGACCCTTGCAGAAAAGCATCTTCTATGTAGATTAATTGAGAAGCCGCCTTCACAAAACTTGGATGGTGTTATTGAAATTACGCAACAAAGAAAACCTAACAGTCATATCAATTTTGTTTGTTTTTATGATGCTCTTTTGATTCGTTTATTTTAGTTGTTTATTACATTTGTTTCAGCAACCCATCACAGCCATCCTTCCAGATCTTCATCAGCATCTGATTCTCAATTAAAGGTTAGTTGAATACAGATACATGATTAGTTTTTGTGAAGCCTGAGAAATTTTATTAAAGAATTGATTAAATGTATTTTGCATTTAACAAATCTTGCATAATACCATTCCGAATATCAGTTTCCGGTTTTGTTGGCTTAATTTTTATTTCAAATCAATTGCAAGGTTTCGTTTGATCTCCATGAACATATCTTCATTACAACTTTCTCAGATATAACGTTTAAATATGTTCATATCTATGTTTTCATTTGATATTCAATCATTTCTTTGACTGTCAATGTAAATATATTTTTTTTTAAGTTTATTGTTTTGTTTCAGGTACCATGGTTGAGAGAAACTTGTGTTCATGTCCTATATGTATAAAAAATCAGGTAATGATTTAGAATGATTAAAAGGTTTTGTTTTTGAATTGTGATTATACTTTGTTTATAGATATGAAGATTCTATGCATACACATTTCTTATTCCATCACCCTCAATTCGATCAGGTAAATGGTTCAAATATTCAGGTTAATCTTCCTCTATACACTCCTCTGTAAATCGATATTCAATATTCAGTTCACCAATTAATGTTCAATGCATTCAAAAAAAAACATCCAAAAATAACCTACGAATTGGTCTGTATATGCAGATTAGGGTATTCGGATGGGGTGACCTTCTCTAGGGGTCTTGATGTTGTTGAATATCTCAACTGGGAACACGAAATACTACAACCTTTTGATATAGTATCCTTGATCCATAAACTATTAGTTTTAATTTTACATTTAAAAATAATGCAATGCAACAAAAGGTCCCCTTTTTGTTGGGTCATTCTTGGAGAAGATACTTGAGCTTGTTGGGAAAAATTGTGAAATATTCATTACATGTCTCAAATATTTATTGTTCTAATAAGGTTTGGTAATCAACATAATTAGAAAATATTGCATTTTGTACTAATAAGAAATGATCTATACATTATGCAAACATTTTTTTGCGTGGTTAATGTATTGTACTCTATCTATTTGGTTTATTTGGCCTCATTCTGGGTGGAACCTGAGTTATTGTTTGTTCGTGTGGCTGGTGATATCTTCATACTAGATCAGCTTTTGGCGTTGTTGTGATTGTGACTTGTGAGGAACAATGTCCATCTTCTTACTAGGCACCTTCTATATCTTCGAATATTGATCTGCAAGCTATTTGTTACACATTGGTTGGGCTGTTGGTTTTGTCATTGCAGATTCATCAGGAGGTTGTTCGTATAAGCATATAGTTCTTGCAGATGCTATTTTTGACATCGAGGAGTTAGAGGTATTGTATTTGGTTCGTGATATGTTACACCTAATTCTATGGATTCAAATCATGTCTATTTTTTTATGCACTGCTGATATGTTAAATTGCGTGACCGGTATTATTTTTCAGGCAGTAGGATAGAAGAAACCGCCTATAATTGCTCAAGTTGAGGTAAGTATTTAATATTTATCACCAAAGCTATAATGATCGTTTTTTGTTCAGTTTGTCTATACTTTCTGTTAATAATTCGTTTTTCACTATAGCTACTATTAGTATACTTACTGTTCAGTAACAATATAGAGATAAAAAGATTTAGCGTCTTTTATACATTAAACTACACATTTGGTGACTTTCAGACCCGTTCCCTTTAAGCTTATTCTTTTTACTCTACCGGTTTAGCCCATCTTTAATAAAGTTCAATCAAATCGTCCCGTTTATAATTAAATGGATTGAAAGTGCCATCGTCATTTCATATCACAATCATCTAACATGTCCTTTCTTTCTTATTGGTGTCATCTTTTACACAGTAGAGCAGAAAAAGAAACTCGAGCAAACTGAGGTATGTATTTCTGTAATTCATAACTGTATTGTTGATGATAATTGTGTTCTAAGAAGACATTTTATTTGTTTCTGATATTTTAATACCACTCTTTTTCACCAGCTAATGAAATCTGTAGAAGAAGAAACACAACTTCCCTCCATTTATAACTTTAACATAATATAGAGTTGGCAATTAGATAGGGTGTTAGCAGTTGTAGTTGACTATTCTTATTTAAACGCAAATGAGTAGTTTTAAGTGTTTGGCTAATTTCTTATAGTGTAAATGAGCGCTTAATTTTACACATGGTAAGGTAAAGCTATCAACTTATTAATGTTTGTTCATCATTTAACACAAAAATATCAAAACAAGATATCACGACAAGGGCACAGATCAAATAGATTGAATCGTATTCATTATTGATAGGTAACATCTAGACTATAATACTGGTAATGAACAAGGCTCAGAACTGCTTGGAATAAAATGGGTGTGCGGTTGGGGGCTGTAATGGGTTAGTCTAGGAGAAGAAATCGAGGCTCAAAAGGGTAGATTTTAGTGCTCAAATGGGTGCAGACGTTTGTGTGGTTAGATGTTGAAATGGGGGGGGGGGGGGGGTTGTGGCTCAACTAGGGGCTGAAATGGGTGACTTTTGGGTGCTGGAACGGGGGTTTCGATCACCGCATTTGAGAGCTAAACTGAGGTCTGAGATGCACAGCTTTAATTTGGACCCTCAAATGGTTGTGTTTCGGATTTTCGCAAGATCTATGATTAGGTATTTTTTATAATGTTGTTAGCTATATGATGAAGCTTTTTAAGTAGGACAAAATGTGCCCAAAGTTTGTTTGTAGGCCTAATAAAATCTACTTGGCTCAAATAATCGATGCATACAAGGTATGATTTAACTATATTCATGTTTCTCTGATTGTTAATTTTGATTTGACTGAGTCGCATTGTGCGTTAAGAATGACTATGAAAAGACTGATCATTTCATACTTTTGTGTAAACGCATATATCATTTTCATAATATGCATTTGAGATTTATAATACTTTTAAATAAATGCATATATCATTTTCATAATGTGTAAACGCATATATCATTTTCATAAAACGCATATACTTTTGTGTAAACGAATTTATTACTTTTATGTATGCAAGAACAGTAAGTCACTTTGTAATTTCTCTACTCTTAAACTAATATATAATTTTATTATGACATGCATAATATGCATTTGAGATTTATAATTTTATTATGACATGAAATAAATATCTTTACTAACATTAAAAATTTAGTCAAAAATCATCAGCATCATATTAAGTCATGCATTTTTGTGTATGAAGAATATATTTCATTCATGTAAGAATTTATTTTTCTGTTGGAGTTTATATTAAAATGAAATCTTATAACTTTTACAGGATTATGAGTATGCAAGCTACAACCCTGTGGCTTATGATATGACAAATCATTTCTGTGAAATGGCAGCAAACTATATCACACCAATACACCACATGTTTTAGTTTATAACGTGTACTTAGGTAACATTTTTTGATCTTAACCATTCTTATTCTTTCCTACTGCCGTACTGCATTCTTTTTATGTTATGGCCCGAATAGACCACATGAAAACTGTAACGTAATAAGGCAATATTTATAATAGAATTTACCAATCTTCCTATTCTCATCCTTTAGATGGACTTTCACTTTTTTGGTGTTACGTTTCTTTGTATAGAGAAGTCAACTGGACATAAGTACGCATGTAAGTCAATATCGAAAAAGAAGCTTGTGACGAAAAGTAATAAGGAGGATATGAGGAAAGAGATAAAAATTATGTAGCATTTGAGTGGGCATACTAATATTGTGGATTTAAAGGTGCTTACCAAGATAAACACAATCTATGCATTTGGTTATGAAGGTATGTGAAGGTGGTGAGATGTTTGATAGGATTATTGCGAAATACTACTGTTCGATATGTATATCATTAGATGTAATACTTGTGAAATACTACTGTCGCCTCCTTTCATTATGATGTAGTTCTAACTCAATGTTTATTTATAGTGTGTCAAATATCATCATAAAATATTATATTGTTTCAGCAATAACATTATTTATTATTATTTGCAATAATTATAGGATACCATAATCATTCAAAATACAATTTCTGTGGCTTTTGAACCTTTGACCCGTTTCCTTTATAGCTTATGTTTTTACCCATTGGAGATGGCTCTATGAATTAGATGCCAATATGTTAACTAATTGTATTTTCATAGATTTAATTGGATCCTTTGCTGCAACTTTGCTCAGTAGGGGTAAGAATGATTAGATTTAGTCGCTCGATCTACCTTTTGACTTTGTTTTTGGTATTGATCGAGTGTATCACGTTTATGAACTTAGGACTGGTATTTTTTTTTTATCAATATGCATAACAAGTCTTTTGCCTGTGGTAGATATATCATTTGTATACTGGTCCATGATGCAAAAATTGATTACACTTCATCAGTAGCAAAAAATGACCAGATTGATATAGATACTATAGTTTTAGATGTTAATCAATATTGGTTTTACTAATACATGATGTATTTTTTATTTTAAGTAATACATTATGTTAGTTTTAGGAAAAAATAAAAATTGTATCCATGCTATTCTTCAAAGATGATCCCTAGAAAGTTGCAATCTTACGTTCCTGTTTCCATGGTCAAAAGCAAAAGAGGTTTGAAGGTTGTAATTTGTGATGAAGACGGTAATATCTCGCAAAGTACTACAAATGTTGTCGATAAAGAAGTACTTCAAGGCCTATTATTAATGTTTAACAGGTATGTGCAACTATATAAGTGACATGTTTTATAAAAAATTTTAACTTTACAACATTTATTCTTATAAACATTTTTTTTATTATTAAATTTTTAAGGTGTTCACGGAATGTGCATGTACTACTCAAGTGTTTGACGTTGATTGCATAGCTTTGCTCTCCAAGACTATCTACCAATTGGAGAAGTAGAACTATGAAGATTTTAGCCCGCGTGCATGAACGTTTATTAGATTAATAGTTAAATCCATGTTTTTTATTGTATCATTTATTTATTACATATTATTTCATTAAAAAACAAAACAAAATCTTTACCTTCGATGTTCTTACTTTACTCACACACTTAATTTCTTGATGCATTCATTCTTCTAAAAACCCGTGGATCCCACGGGTCTTATAAGCTAGTAAATAAATAAATCATACTATATTATAAAGCATGAAGACCTACTATTAATAGAATACTTAAAATTAAGCCTTACAACTTCTAAAGCTATAAGTACAACAACAGATGCTACTTATAGAAATCCCCTCATATTTAATTATAACATACAATTAATACTAACATTAAATACAATAAATAAATCATTATGTACATTAAATACAATTAATTAACTTGTCAATAAATACAATTAATGCACTTATTAAAACACCTCTTACATATGAAATACAAATTATCAAGCATATTGTACAACCAATTTAAATACAGTTCCTGCATTAAATGTCACTAATACAAATAATAAAACATATTATACAAATATTCAAGCCCGAGCGAGCAATAGGCCAAATAGGCTTGAGCCCGAACGGGCACGGGTCAAACGGGCTCAAGCCCGAACGAACACGAGCTAAACGAAATTTTTGATATCTATAAATTTATTGTCAAAAAGAACATAATAAACTAAAATATGTTCACATATTGTACAAACCAAGCAAACTAATAAACAAAAAAAAATATAATAATAATAAATAAAATAATGCAAACTAAGCAAAATTTCTTCAAACTTTTGCTATAAAAAACTAATCAGCAAAACTATTGTCAAAAATGTACAAATAAAATAAATTATTAGCCGAAAAAATTAAATTACAGAGTGCCCATATCTGTATCGCGCGGGAACCCAGATAGTAAATAAATAATAAATGAATGTAAGACTAGTGGTAATAACAAAAAAAAACAAAAAAAAAAAAAAAAAAAAAAAAACGCGTAGTTTGCCTATTTGACACTCCAAAACACGTCAGAACTCATGCCCTATTTCGAGGATTAGAAATCAATGCAAAAATGTAAAACAAAAGTATAAAGCAACACATCTTTAATATGAAAAAAATATTAATAACGAGGCATGCAGAACTCGTGTTATGCACAGGCTAAGAATCTAATTGTCAATCATGTATTCTTTCTGTATATTGGCGAGTATATACTTAATTATTGTTTAGTATGTTGTATGAAATGTTTTAACTTTCTTGTATCAAAATTTAAAAGTGTTTGATGTTGTTTTGGTTTTGTGGTGTTGTATTCTATATATGGGCTTTTGGTTATTAAGTTGTGATGACTTTGTTTCTTTTAGCCTATTAGTTATTTGCATGATAAAAAAATGGCTTTGTTTCTTTTGGTCTATTACTTAGCCTTACAATACTTGTCTATTAGATAGTTTTTGCATGGTAATATAAAGCACACGGGGTCAATCTAATTGGTCATAGTTTAATGTGCGTTAAATATTTTCTTTATTAAGTTTGTAAGTTAAAGTTTGTGTAATAATGTACATATAATAATGCCACATAATTTGTATAAAAATCGTTACAAACCCTTTTAGCTTCATCTCATTTTATTGTACAACTAATTTCATAGAAATTAACATTGATGTCTAACTAATATTAATAAATTTTATCAATAAACTCAATTCTAAATAGCTAACTAAATGAATATTAATTAACACACTATTAATAATTCCTAAAACCTTTGGACTCTACTATTATGTCTTAAACTTATTTTTTTAATTTACAAATGGGTTTGAGCAAAAATTATATACTTTTTCTTTTATATTCATTATTCAAGTTGCATGCTTACATAAACTAATAATGATAAAAAATAATCATTTAACCATTTAAATGTTGTTTTGCATACATGCTCGTGCACATTTCTTTAATCAATTCGCACATGTGAGCTACATAAATAGAAAACACACATAAATTACTTGTATATGAAAATGCATTAACATAATACATATATCTATATATATTGCATTAGGTTAAATCATCAATTATTCTTGCAACTTTTCAACTTCATCTCAATTCATAACCGACTTTTAATTGTATACTAATTACTAAATATCATGTGATAAATTCCGACAAGCCTTGCACTTCCATCTCGATGTTGTATATGCTTCACATTAAATGCACCGGTTTTGCTTTTCGATAAAAGTTTGAACTTTTGCTTATGTTTAAAACTCAACTTTTTTATTTGATATCATAATTTACAAACGGATTTAAGTTAAAATTATGTATTTTTTTCCTTTCTATTCATTACTCAATGTGATATTTTTAATATGTCGTATTTTGCTATTATGGCAAACTCATTTAATTGGCGTAAATATTGGTTTCTCACTAATGATTCTACATATAAAAAAAGAAAACACTTTGCGATGCGCGGACCTTCTTCTTTTCAATAATAATTCAATTGCACACGATAAATTCATTCTAATATTTCTTAAAGAGCATTCGAAAGCAACTACTTACATAAACTAATCACGCTAAAAAGTATCATTTAACCATTTAAATGTTGCTTTACATACATGCTCATGCACATTTTCTTGAATCAATTCGCACATATGAGCTACATCAATAAAAAACGCACATAAATTACTTGTATATGAAAATACATTAACATAATACATATATCTATATATATGCTTATCTATAAAAATCACCTAAATATGTAAGAAACAAAGAAAATAGTCGGTATCCCAATCTTTGGTTTCATTTATCTGAGCATGCATGATCTTGTGTGATTTTCATGGTACCTGCGTATGATAACTAAATTAAGAAAAAAAAAAGACCAAGTTAATTATAAAGATCTAAAATATGTGTGAATCATCTTCAAATGTACTCACTAAATGTGATTTTGGCTGGTTTATATAGGCACGAGTTAGGTTAAATCATTAATTATTCTTGCAACCTTTCACAACCCTTGCACTTCATCTAACCGACTTTTAATTCTATACTAAATGTCATGTGATCAATTCGGGCAACCCTTGCACTTCATCTCCTTTCATGATTGTATAATTATTATGAGGCTGCATTTAATTCCGAGCATTAGCTATCTTGTACTCTATGCAACTACTAAACCACTCCAACTTGTTTCTAACTCTAAAATCTCTATCATCATAACTCCACATTAAATTTAGGGACTGAATCTTATATTATTATAGACAATTAAAGAAAAAAAAAAGAGTTTTTATGATGCTAACAAAGCTATCTATCAAGTCATATTCTTCTTAGTAGCCTTCGCGATAGTAGCCTGGTCGTTGAAGACAATGAACATAAAATGATATCTTGAAATCAGGGACGAAGCCAGGATTTCACATATGGGTGGGCCGAATATCAAATTGACTATTAAATAAAAGCGCGCCATTATTATATTTTAGTTCAATTTTCAATTTCGAACACATGGCTACTCCGCAAGATGAATACACAAACTTAATATTGGAAACAAGTAAGAAGAAAGCAACACTAAGATTATAACAAGAAAATCAATATTATTTGTCCATTTTCAAACAAAATATTGCACGTACATATTAAATTTTCAGGTCTATTGAACCAAAATGAATGATATAAAGTAATTTAAATCTTAAAAAATGACCAAAGATGTGACAACATAAACTTTATATTAGTTTGTTGTATTTGACAAGTAAAATACCATTACATACGTATGATTATGAAGACAAAGTATTAATATTGAAAATATATGAGATCATAAGCATTTTTAAATTTGAATAAAAGAAAGGTTATGCAATCACAAATTTAATTATATTTTTTCATGCCACCGAATCATGAATCATCTATTTCATTTTGGTATTAGCTTTATTGTTTTTATATACTAGTAGAATTTTGGGTGGGCCAGTGCATCTTTTAGAGGATCAATCTATTTTAACATAATAGAACTAATTGACTTTGTAGAATTTTAGGGTGGACCTTGGCCAACCCAAGCCAATACATGGCTCCGTCACTGCTTGAAATCAAATTCTTGACGTCATGTTTTTTAGCCACATTTCATAATATTACACATTTTATCCCTACTATAATAACTCAATAGTCAAGGCAAACGTAAAACACAAGTTAGTTTCAATCCTTACAGTGTGTTTGTTTAATCATGATTTAACGCGATTTAGCTATACAGAAACCATTTCATTTAAGCCCTAAAAGATTTGTTACTTTTCTTTAAGCAAACAAATTCCACATTGTTAAAAGAAGAAAATAAATAAGTATGAAAGAATACAAAAAAAAAAAAAAAAATTGTCAGAAGTGGGATTTGAACCCACGCCCTCTCTCGAAGACCAGAACTTGAGTCTGGCGCCTTAGACCACTCGGCCATCCTGACTTTTTTGTTATAATATTCTTCCCACATCTTATTATGCAAACTCAACCCCAACCAACCGTTAGGGTTTATCAATAACTAACATATGCTCTTAACTGAATCGAATCGAATTGGTTAATTAATTGTACGGACAAGATGATGAATCAACCAGTATTTCGTCCGGTGGCTCCTCCGCCACCGTGGTTACCGCCGTTGGCGCCGGTGACTAGTGGTTTTTGGAACAAAAGAAATGTACAAGGCTCATTAAAGGAGTTACAAAATACTATTGATCTTGCTGAAGCAATGTGAGTTTAATATGAATTTTTTTTTTTTTTTTTTAAATAATCTTCTGTGTAGCTTATATTGCGAGTTTACGATATTTTGGCCTGTTTCGCGCTTTTAGCCGTAGAGTTATTATTGTTTCACAAGAAATTATTAGTGCCTGGATAGTTTTTAATGGTAATTAGCATAAGCAAGGTAAGATACAACTGAAAATTGCAAAAGCATCACATACTTGCACTAAAGCTATTAATGACCTAGACACGTATTGCTGAAATTGGCGCATAGCGCTACATAAACAAAAACCACCCCAAAATCTAAAAGGTCATATCCCTTTGATAGTTGCTCCCAACTATGTAAATCTATGAAGGCTTTAATACATCCTCAACAATCTAGTTAACAGTAATATGATCATCAGGACATTGTCCTTATCCTTTATTATTAAAACGACATACCGCCCCATTCAAGTTTGGAAGCCAAAGTTTCATCCCTGCATTAACATCCAATATAATGCTATCTTTGCTCCCTTCGCAGTAAAATAACAACCTATAAAAACCTCCAATGGTGATAAAGTTACATTTGGTGATTTAGCATTAGCTCCACATTTTAATCAGACTTCAGTCTTTTTGAACACACTGTTACTCCTGCATTATGACAGGTAAAAAAGCTCCATAAAATTAAAGCATCTATACCTTCACTCCTTTCGGTAAACAACTCGATTACATCAATTTCACAAACCTTTCATTCCATTTTGGCTCACCCACGAGAATTCCTTGACTTTACTACATTGCTCCAAACTTTCAATGGCATGCTTTTGATATTTTGAGCAACATGGAATGATTCTGATTATAGAAATTACATTTATGTGATTAAAGTTGGTGTTTGAGTTTGTTAAAAAAAACGGGTTCCTTGCAGGGAGAAAGAGTTGGAGTTGCTTATAGCGATGAAAAGTAGCGAACAGCATATTGAGCGAACAGAGGATGAAGAGGGCAATGAAACGATAATGGAAAGGTTTTCAAAGTTTCTAGAAAATAACAGGATACCGTTGGATACTCAAGAGAATATCTCGCTGGAAGCAGCAAATGGTTTAATAATGAAGCTGAAAAATGAGCTTGAGCCATTTAAGGTTATAACTGATGATAAAACGCCGTGGGAGGAGAAGTCTGCTGCAGTGAGATTATCGAATAAAATACAGAAGCACAAAAGAAATAAACTTTGGCGGAAAAGAAAGAGACGGCGCATTGGGGAAATGCTTGCCAAGGTAGTACCTATGTTTTATTTTTCTTTCCTTCTTTACTTGTCATCTCTTAGTTATTTTAGCATGTTTAAGCGTTTTTTGCTGCCTCTGTGGCAGTTGGCAACAAACCCACCCGCCTTAAGTTTTTTTTATTTACATGGATCAATGTCAGTGACACATTATGAATGAGTCATGTCGAGGCTCAAGCCTATGAACGTTTAAGATACTGATACTTTAGCATACTAAGTTTTTGGTGACTTGCTAGGAACGTGAGCGATTTGAGCAAGCCGATCAAGAAGCTGATGAATGGAGAGCTAAGGAAATTGCAAAGGAAATCGCGATGCGTAGGGTAAGAGTTCTCTGGGTTCTTAGTACCGTGGAATGTGGATCTTGATGTTTTTTCAGTTACATGATATGCCTTCTGTAGGCTTTCAAGTAAATTTTGAGTGATGTATCAATTTGAAGATTTCACACATTATACATTTATTTACATATGATTGCATATTCTAAACTGGAATTTGAAACTGACATCATCACCATTCAGCATGTCTACTCTTAATGCGCAACTCTTTTTTTGCTCAACCCATAATGCTTTTCTAAAATTGTTTTGCCTTGTTAGAATTGGTACTTGAATGCAATAGTAAGTATTTGAAACGGTATAGAAACATACCTTACCTTAACCTAAACTTATGATACGAATTTCCATTGGTGTGCAGTTGGAATGCATAAGTTTTTATCAATATAATCAAAGCAAGTTATGTTTGCAGGTCGAGAAGATGAAGGAAATTGCAAAGGAAAAGTCTAAAGAGGAGCGAAGGAAACTAGAATCGGAGGTGATATTCTCGGACTTTACACTAGTCATTTATCTATGTGTGGTTCAATTTTCAAGAATGTTGAATTGGCTATCTTTAGAAAGAGAGAGTATGAGGGATGCAGGGAAGATTCATAAGTTATTATAATTTTCTGGCCGGGCCTTAAATTTTTGTATTTGCTCTGTTTCAGCTGGAGCAAGTGTTAATTGTAGAGAAGCTCCAAGAGTTACGTTCCATCAGGATCCAGAAATTAACAAAGCAAGGTTTGTAGCATATTTGACTATCAGCTGGCTAATAATTTAAACGTAAATGCCATTTATATAGCTGGTTTGTAGTACTAATACATCATTGACAAACTCACGTTAGGCAATTTGCATCAGAATACACTATTATGAGTATGTACCAACATTATTGCATTAAGTTATGTGAACTTGAAAAGAAGTCCATTAAAAAAAATTTAATCTGATTTTATTGTCCAGTAGTGCTTGGATAAGTTTCTGTTTCTATATAATCAATATACTTGCTTTCAAATCTATGCAAGATCAGATTGTAACATTTTACTTATGTTTTTGTTTTTTGAATCTCGCAGGCCATTTTCTCCCAGAGGAGGACAACAAATTTCTTGAAAGAATTCGTGCTGCAGTTGAGGAAGAGGAGCGCCAGGCAAAGGCTGCAGCTGACACAGATGCTGCTAAAGATGCCATTGCAACCGCTGAGGAATCTCGAAATATAACTGGTGGAAATGCTTTAAACTCAGAAGATCAAAGCAATTTGAAAGATGGAGATAAAGTCGGTCAGGAAAAAATAAATGAGACTGAAACAAAAGGAGGCTCAAGTGCAGCACCCGATATGGAATCTGAGAAACAAGTATCTAAAGTTCCAGGTCCTAGCAGAGGATATGATTATTCAGCAAGCTTACCCCTTGAATTTTATCATTATTATCATGGAAGCAGTACTGATATGGGTACACTAATTGAGGCAAGTGTTATAATTTTCAACTCTGATTAGTTTTTATCTACATCATTTTACATACCTTCTGCTGTGAGGCAAAGTTTCATTGACTAAATTTCTTATACAAAGTTGGGTTAAGCGTCCATTGTGATTGCTTTTGCTTAAGTATTAGCAATAATAAAATTATTTATTCAACTGCGTACTTCAGAAACTACTTCATTTCAGATTGTCTTATCTTTACATGCAGGTGAGACGAACATGGGATGCATATATAAGACCTGGAGGAAGGTGAGCATATTATTATTTTCTTACAAGCGTAATCTTCTAAAAATTACCCTCTCGAACACATTAAATGGCTTCTTAAACAAAAAAGTGCGAGAGTTTCACAGAAGTTGCTAATCCGCTCTTTATTTATTCGAAAATCAACATCCTCCTTTCAAGTTTATATGTTGATCAATGCCATAATAAGTTCTAGCTCTGATTATTTGTCTAAATATTGATTTGGTGCGCCTTCTTTTGCAGTCGGATACCAGGTCATTGGGTTCAACCACCCCCACCCGCTAATGAAATATGGGCGTCTTACCTTGTGAAACATTGATGAACTTTCATATCGGTCACATGAAGCTGTAAAGACATGGTAGCACCTGCTGCATTATGGTATGTTTCTTTTATGCTCTTAAGAAATATCAGCATATTCTCTTACAGTTTTAAAGCCCATGCTCAATTCACTAACTTTTCTAAATGCATATTACTGAACATCTATGTAATTCGTTAGTCTGTTTTACAACTTAAGTTTACTTGATATAATACTAGTTATCCTTATCCATACGAGTATATAACTTTTGAAACTTATCTTCATATTCTCCACATTCATGTGAACCCTACACTCCCTACCCCCACCATCCATGAAAATTGCAGCAATTGCTGTTCGGGTGAAATTCCAACTCAGTTACCTATTTATCGATTATCATTGTAGAAAACTGATTTCTTCATTTTGAATCACTAAATGAAACTTTCTAGTGTTCAATTAATAATTAATTATAATGATCCTAGGAAAATAATTTTATTTTTACCTTTGTGCTATGGAGTAATCTTGCCATTGTGCATTCCCTTAAAAGGAAAGTGCTTTTAGGCACAGTTTCGCTAGATACACATACAAGAATATCATTCTAATAGAAGCAAACGAGTTAAATTACATATTTTTTCAAGAAGCTAACTAATCCGCAAATAACAGTCATATAGGAATGATGGTCTAATAAATATACTCTTCCAGCCCCTCCTAAAATGCAACATTTGAACATAGTTGTCTTTCATTGATGACCAAATGTCTACAGTACATTCTATAAGAGTATAAGACCAAAAAAAAAAAAAAAAAAAACTTTGTAACCGCAGCCAATATCTTGTAATGACTGTTAGTAGTCAAATATTTTTAACTTTGAAGTGCTAATCTATTAAAAACAATAAGAATTGAGTGCATAGGTGTAAGCAGTTTCAAGAAATAAAACGTGATACATTGTGTAGCAAGTACCAACCAATATTGGTAGCAGTCTCAACTCATTTTACGTGTAGCAAACACATTTTACGTGTAGCAGTCTCACACATGGACCAAACACATAGTTACCCATTGAATACGTGTAGCAAGTTTCATGAAAAAGCGAATGTTCTGCAATTTTTGAGCCCTACTAATAGGAAGGATTCCTACTTTTGAAGATCATTTATACCTGCATGCCTTTACTGATTCCCAGGTCCTAATGTAAATACAGACAATTGGTTGAGCTTTTCAAAGATTTCGGTTCATGCGACTTATGACAAGCGGCTTTTTGCTCTCTTGAAGAAAATATTCACACCTACGACCACTGGAATTTTACACTGCGACACATGAAAAGTAAAAGAGAAACAATCACCTTTAGTAGTTGAATCTTACCGTGATGTTGCTGGGATGTAAATAGCAATTTGCAGATCAACTGCGCCATTGTTGTTACTACCATTATGGTGGTACATCATTGATCATGTCTGCTTGATTAACTGCTATTGGAAACTGCATACCCTCGATCATTGTTAAGTTGGCATTGGAACATCTTTTTCTGCTAGTATGCATGGCTTTAATTAATAAAATCGGTGCTTTTGCTTATGGTGAGAGATGTACCTAAATGTTCACTTTAAAATTATAGTTAGTACTGTTCGTTACACCGACTGTACCGATAAAACATGTCTCAAGAAGAGTAGAATAGCATAGCCAACAAAAAATCCATAACCCAGAAAAACAACATGCCAAAAGAAGAATAGTAAACGCCGCTACAGAAGAAAAATCTGTCACCACAAGAAAAACACCCAGGAACTAAAACATCTAATGCCTCACTGTCTCATAAAAGCTCCTGTAGATTATGGCCATTCATTTCCTACCAAGCTTTTGATTATCACAGTTAAGTCGATATTAATAAACACAATTGCTTACTCGCAAAGACACACACAACCTATGGGGAGACTTAGTAATCAATGCATCTACCTGACCAATACTGGCCATATATATGCAACCCATTTACCCTTGAATCTGGGTAATTGGGATACCCCGGGCATGTAACATGTATCCATTAAAAAATAAATATTATTAACTTATATCAAAAACTTTACAAGCTAGCCAAAACACAAAATATATCTTTGAGTTAAGACTATAACATTGTTTAAAATGCACAGATGTAACCAGCATATGCTCTGTAACTTCCATATATGTCACCTTTCTGAAAAAAGCAAATATGAGACTTTTCAAGAGTGAAGCGAGCTAGTTTGTAATTCAAAGCCTGTAGCATAAGATTGTTTTCTGATGAGTACATTTGACTTTGGAGCTCTAAGAAAGAATATGGGATTTGAACATTGCAGTGTTTCAATCCTTAAAGATCAAATATCTGACCCAAACTGCAATCAACATTGCCTAATTATCTTAGAGACTTATGACCATATTTTTAGGTACCCACTTGCACATTTACAATTCTGTCAAGACCGCCATTTTTTCCCTTAATTATAAGTTCTGGTTAAACAGTGTTGCTCCCTTAATTATAAGTTCTGGTTAAACAGTGTTGCTCTAAATACTGTCATAGTATCCACAACGTTGGTTGGTTGGTAGGGCAGCATCACATGGACCTGGGGCAAGACCGAGGTAAGGGTCTTTAGCCCATAGACAAGAGTCAAAGACATGGTCAAGACCATATGCAAGAAGGGTCAATCAAAGTAAACAAGTCTTGAACCATTAAGATAACCTAACAGGAAACTTATTGGAATATCGATAGCAAATGCCATCAGTCTATCTTAGTGCCACCTTTAAGGGTTGTTTGAGATTGCTTATTGAAAATAGATAATCATATAATCAACAATTACAAAACGTTATTCTGATAAATAATGTTTGGATTTGATTATGTTGTTTGAAATCGTAATAATCAAATACTCAGTTTTTTTAATGTTTGGCAAATCAGGTTATCTGTTTAAATAGGTAAAACTTAAAATGACTAGAATAGATATTTTTGTATTTGTTGAATTAAATAGACATTACAACATTAATTGTTAAAGTAGACATTTTTCTAAATTGGCCCACGTATGAAAAGTGCGTTTTCAAAACGCAGCCCCCGCCCACTTTTTCAAAACTGCATTTTGCACCCTTGTAAACGCAGATAATCACTTTTTTTTTTTTCTTTTTCCAAACACTCATTTTAGCTTATCTCTTTTGAAAATGAAATAATTAGATAATTCAATTGATTACACATTCCCAAACACCCTCTAGCTGTTCAAGATTTATGTTTAAGTATATTGTATATAGGCTTAAATATAGAGAGATCAATAATAGTTGATAACGCTAGTAAGGCCTAAGCATAAAAAATTTCACATACACAAATATTGTATAACAAATTTAAAGGATGGCCATAGGAATGGGTTTCAATGTTTCATCGGGAAAAAGGAAATAGAAGATGCAAATCTTATTGATAATATAACAAAGACCAACAGTTTTCATATTCTGAGCATCATCAAAATCAAATACATAATTAACGATTTAAGATAACAAACACATGAAAAAACAAGTGAAACTTACAATCTTGGAACAGTAGCTACGTAATTGAATCTTTCTTGTCGATATGCTTCTGCAATTCAGTCCTCATTTATATATAACTGCAAGTCTATAGAACCAAAAGAGATAGAGGAAACTCATACACCAATTCATTAAGATATTTCCAATTATAACGATCTCAAAGATCCAATGGAACAACTTCAATTCATCACTATAGACTACCAAACAAGCAAAGCAAATCACTAGCTCTATTACAGTGAATATCATCACTGTACTATAGATTGAAAAACAGCGACAAGATTGTCATGGAGTCAACAACTTCCAGCCAAAATTAATATCAAAAATAACAATTTTACAGGTGAACATATTTCCAATCTGAATAAAAACGATATAGATCAGTAAATACTCGCAACAAATTTTTTTTAGTATATATTTTATAAAGCATAACCTCCAAAACATTCTAGATCTACACAATTCGATATCAAACAAGGAACAAAACTAACAATAATCCAAAACACTCATCACCCAAATTCAAAAAACAATATCTAGTAGCATCCACTATCCCATCAATCACCTCCTTCTCCTCCCATCAGCAAACTGTGAAAGCGGGACAACTTCTGCCAAGGGAGTACTTAACGGTGTAGGAAGCGGCGAGTTTCTACAAACCGGACAACTAGCATTCAGCTTCAACCATGCATCAACACAGCTCAAATGAAAACAATGTTTACACTCAGGCAACATCCTCATCATTTCACCTTCTTTATATTCACACAAACATATAGCACAAGTTGAATCAATCACTTTTAGCAGCATAGATTTCGTAAAAGGAAACTTAGGATATGTATTTATCATATCTTGGTCCAACCCTACGACAACAATCTCATGCATCCCATGTTCCATGTTGTTTTCAGTGTCATTATTACTAACATTATTCGTGTTGGTAGTATTGTCGTCAAGAAAAATAATACTAGGAAGGATAAGGCCATGATTATGGTTTACAGAGTTCGGGTAGTGGTTATGAGAGTTTCGGTGTCGTAAGCAAATATAGGAAGCCAAAAGGAGGGATGAGAAGAGGACTAAGAAGCCGAAAGCTATGGCGATAGCGTAGCCTAAGCCGAGATTGGTTATGTAGTAGTGTGTGTTGGAGGGGAGTGATGAAGGTGGTTGGAAAGTGGTGGACATGATGGTTTGTGGTGATGGTGGTGGTCCATTGGGTGTAAAGGAGATGATGATGATGAAGTGTTATGATCAGGTGGTTGAGGCTTTGATATTAAATGAGTGTGGAAGGAAGGTGAGTTATTAATGGCGGTCATTGTCTTTATTTAAATGTGTAACGACTGGATGTTGAAACTCAACCGAATTTTTACCAAACTTTTTTACCCACTTTGTAATTATGTAGTCTAACAACCTAGGCTAATACTTTATCAAGCCGTGGACCGGAGTTATCCTGGTTCGTAAGTAATCTTCCGGCTTACAATGACACAACGTGTTTTGTGAACCATTGAGAGCAGATCCTAAAAAAAACTCTATTGTTAAGCATCCATATGTGAAAGTAGTTAGAGATGGATAACCTACTAACAAGTCTTCACATGACGTCAAAAAATATAAAAGTCGCGGGTCAACAGTCAAACAATATTGTGGTTTAAGTAAGTGGGATATATATGTATTGATGGTAAATTTATGTTTTTATTTCATTAAAAACAATTATAGCGATGTTAAAGGAAAGAGAGATTATTGTATCACTCATCTCACTTTACTAATCCAGAATTATTGAGCGTTGATGATTTGTATACCTCCATAAATCTTTTCCGTAAATGTGAAGCACGATTTTGGGCCAAGTATATAAGTCAAACTATTTTGAAAACAATGAGTTGTGGAAGATTTTAAAGGACATTATTAAACGGAATGTTGTTTGTTTGTGAAAATTGTCAAAGACAATTAGTTTGCTCGCGTGATAAGTTGTTTGTTTGTGAAATTGTCAAAAGACAATTATTTTTTTTATTTTCTTTTGATTCAATTCTATATTTATTCAACTAAAATATTATAATGACATATTTATCTAAAATATGCTTCAAATGCATTGTATATTATGCATTTAAAATATGTATTTTATGTATATATGTCATTTTAATGTTTAGATTAAGTATATATGTAATCATTTTTTTTTTCTTTTTTCTTTTTTTTTTTAACAAAGACAATTAGTTCGCTCCTGTGATATAGGCCAACACCGTCCACCTTTATATACCTCTTGAGAAAGAAATAAAATTACAAAACCACTTTTTTTTTTCCCTTCTCTTGTGTGTGCGCGCGCGCAAAAGGTAAATTTATACTCCCCCCGTCCCAAAATTATTGTCTAGTTTGAAATTTCAAAATCAAACTGTTCAACTTTAACCATAAATATATATTTTTTATTATATAATACTTGATAAAAAAATTATACCATTAAAAAGTACACTTAAAACCCAATCTATTTATATATTTTGCATCAAATATTACATAACACACACAATAATATTTAAGGTCAAAGTTGAAGAAGCAAGACTAAAAAAGTCAATAGTGGACAATAAATTTGGGACGGAGGGAGTATTAATATTCGACCATTGTACACTTATAAGGCACACATTGATTGGACATGTCCCAAATCAGATACTAACAACAGAAAATACAATCATCCGATATCAGTTAGAATCATGAAACATATCTGATAATACTAAACTCTGACAAACAAACAGAGTATCTTCAACACAGTTGCGCCAAAGCATAAACACCTAAATTTACCTTTTATATGCACCATACAATCTAACTACATTTTCCCAACACATTCCAACTAAGACCATTCATCCAGCACACACAATGATCAAGGCAGGATAGGTGAGAGGAATCATTAGGAACCCATATCCCTTCCAGTCAAGGGCTATACCAAGTAACTTACATTTCCATCGCTAAAAAATGGCTTCGTTACTTGGGAACACACACCTTGAGGGAAGACCAACCATTACCTCCTGTAGATAGTGTATAGTATGGACCAAGTAGGTTCATCTTTCATTTCTCACTATTCCATACTTCATACACTACCTCACCAAGTTCACTTGCCCAACACATATGACAACCTACTTTATGGTTAAATTCCATGCTTGATTACTGAGAAGGCAAAAGAGAGCAAACAGTGCCTAACAAAGGCCAACTATGTCTATTTAAGCAATCAACAGTGAGCAAACATGAAAAGTTACCAAGGTACAAGGCCCTGATATGTAGTTAACTCATAAGAATCTCATCTTTCTATTAACGAAACCACCGTTTATTAAATCAAAATATAGATGGAAAAATTAAACAGGTTTGGTTGAATTAAAAATATAAGATATTAGGAATGTGTAAGGGTAAGTTGTGCAATTAACGTGGATACTTGCAAAACAGTTTTGGTTTGTGTTTGTAAATTTTGCAGAAGATCAAGGATTAAAGATGAATAAAGTTCGAAGATTAGTGCTAAAGGTGGAAAACTGAAAGTGGCCCAATGAATTTGGAAATGAGCTATCTAAAGACTTTAAGGCTTTATGTTATTCATTATTAATGTGTGTTTTGTTGTGAGTTTTCTCTCAAATTAGGGTTTATGCATTTAGTGTATTTTGTTATAATCTTGTTAGTTTTCCTTTAAGTCAATTTATGTTAATTCGAGTTGATTAGTCTATAGATCGTGTGATCTTGTGTGGTAAAATTAGGGTAAATTGTATCAAACCCTATTTCATGTTCTTGAGTTTAATTTGGTGTTATTTGGTTAGATCTATGGTTTAATTGTTGTTTCTAAAAGGTTATGAGTAAACTTCCCAATTTTTCAAAATATAGGGTTTCAAATTTTCCGCTATGCATATTGGTGTTCTCGTAGATATTCTTAGTCTAGTTTTAATATGGAAGCTTTTGTGTGCACTGTAAAACCCTGCACAACCTCTCTTAGGTTTTTTTATTAATTGGTCGATGGGTTAATGGATTGAGAAGTTGAGGAGTTGATTCTACTGGTTGTTTATGTATGATTGAGGTGTTTGGGTTTTTGATTGCTTGAATCTTGCTCTTGTTGCTTGTTTTGTTAAGGCCAGAAAGAATTATCTTACCTTTCTCTTCTGTCAGTCTTTGAAATTTCCTTTCTTTGAAAACCAAGGATGAAGCTAGAATGTGTTTAATTACTTTGTTTTAATATAAAGATTGTTAAAATGGTGGATGATGGTAAAAAAATGAGGATGATAAAAATAAAAGGGTTATTGGCGGATCTAGTAGTAGTGAGTTGAATTTACATGTTAATGATAGTTTATATTTACACCTTAATAACTTAAATGAAACTAGTTAATTACTTTTAAACTATAAGGTATTGAAAATTATAAAGTCGGTGTGCGGCTATAAAATTGGCTCTTCGTACTAGAAATAAACTAGGATTTATAAATCTTAATAAACTAGGATTTATAAATAAAAAATGTGAAAGAGATGCTGATGACATTTTATATCATGAAAAGTGAAATATGGTATAGATAAACATGTTTACTATGCTAATATGAGCAAAGAAAATTTTATGTTTTCTACAAATCTGAATAAGGTCATTATGTCTAAGATTTATTCAAAGGCTGCAAATGATTTTGGCGGATTTAGGCTATGCATTTAGAAATGGAAGCATGGAATAGAAATGGAACCTGTAACTCAATTTCTAAAAGATAGAAAACCTATAGGTTGTAAATAGGTATATAAAGTTAAGGGCATTGCCAAAAGATAGAAAGTCTATAGGTTGTAAGGCTAATGGAGTGATAGAGAGGTTTAAAGCTAGGTTAGTAGCTAAAGGGTATAATAAAAAAAGAAGGGATTGATTATAAGAGAACATTTTCTCTTGTTGTGAAAAACGTAACTGATAGATGTTTATTTAGTCTGGATGTGCAAAATAGTTGGTTTGTGTTTCAGTTAAATATAAAAAATGATTAGTTATATGGTGATCTTGTTGAAGATGTTTATATGACCTTGCACAAGGATATTTTTCAAAAGATGATAAAAGGGTTTGTAAATTGTTAAAATCTTTATATGGGTTAAAACAAGCACCAAAAAATGGAATGAAAAGTTAACTTCTATGTTACTTGAAAATGAATTTAAACAAAAAAAATTGATACTTCTCTATTTACTAAAAATAAAGAAGGTGTGGTTATTGTATTACTTATCTATGTTGATAATATTTTGGTTACTAGAAACAGTTTAGTTGAAATTAAAAAATGTAAAGAGGTTTTAAGTTGAAAGCTTCGAACTAAATATTTAGGAAAGATTAAGTACCTTTTAGGAATAGAAGTACTTGAAGAGAATTGTGGTTTAGGTTTACTTAGAGGAAGTATCGTCTTGAGTTACTATATGAGTTTGGGATGTTGGCTTGTAAACCTTGCATAACTTGCTTAACTCTTATTGAAACAAAAGATAGTAAGAAACAAAAATATGTTGTTGTAATTGATAAGCCATTGACTGGTGTAAACAATTATCAAAAGCTGGTGGGAAAGTTAATCCACTTAACTGTAATGGCTTAATATTGCTTATGCATTTCATTGCTTGAGTTAGTTTATGCATGCATGAAGTCTCATTTAATACTACCATTTAGAGTGTTAAGGTATTTTAAATTTCTCCTAGAAAGGTTTGTCTTTTGCAAAATCTTGATCTTAAGGTTTTTGTTGATTCTGATTAGGCAAAGTGTAAAGTTACCAGGAAATCTATAACTGGATATTTTGTGTTTCTTAAAACAGTTTGATTTTTGGAGAAGTAAAAAAGCATCCAGTTTTGGCTGAGTCTTCTGTTGAGGCAAAATATAGAGCCATGAGCAATGTTGTTGTGAAATTATATGGATTCCGAAAATTCTGGCTGAATTTCAAAAAGTAACATTGCTAGTTATAATGCAATGTGATAATAGCTCAACTATTCAGAAAGTTGGAGATTGAATATTTAATGAGAGGACAAAACATTTTTAAATTGACTTTTTTCTTAAGAGAAAAAGTTGTAGCTGACATTTATACAAATGGTTTATCTTTACAGGATCATACAAAGTTTGTTGATTAACTTGGTCTTGTTGATCTACAGAATTAATAACTTTTTGATGGTGGTGGTGGTGGTGGTGGGGGGGGGGGGGGGGGGGGGTATTAAAATATAAGCTATTGGGAATGTGTAAGGGTAAGTTGTGCAATTAACTCAAAGTGGGTTTATACTTGCAAAACAATTTTGGTTTGTATTTGTAGATCAAGGACTAAAGATGAATAAAGTTCATAGATTAGTACTAAAGGTGGACAAACTCAAAGTTGCCCGACGAATCATGCTAACTAAAGACTTTTAGGCTTTATTTCATTCATTATTAGTGCGTGTTTTGTTGTGAGCTTTCTCTCAAACTAGGGTTTCTAGTTTAGTGTGTTTTGGTATAATCTTGTTCTTCTTTCTTTCTTTTTTTGTAATTTGTACTGAACTCAAAACCACATGTTGATTATGCAACCGTTTGATGTTGTGATATGAAAAATAAAAAGGGCGAATGGTTGTATGAGTTATGGTGTTTCGTGTTTTTGTATAACAATTTTTTCTTAGATTGATCAAGTAAATAGTTAAAGTGAAACTAGGATCGCAGTGACTAAATCTTGAGACGTGTCTAATGGGTTTTGATGGTACTTATACTGGGTTCTCTAGTTATTTCATTAAAAAAAAAAGTAAATGAAACACTTTTTTTTTCAAAAATGGGAGAAAACACTTTCTTTCTAAAATCATCAAAATAACACCAAGTTTTCTTCCATTTCATTTTTTTTTTATTTCTTAAGTAATACTCGAGAACACACTATCTTATGTTTCATTTTCATTTTCTTTCTTAACCCAAACTCGAGAACACAACGTTAGAATATGCTACTTTTCATAAGTGAAATAATAATTTAAACTACTCATTTATGTTCTATAAGAAAACTGAATATTGTTTACACCTATATAAAGTCGTATATATATCCCCTAGAATAGAAATTTGGAAAGAAAAAAAAATAGTGATGAGTGATGACTACTACTTTAGACTTTGATCTTTTTAATACACGTTTGATCTTCAATGGCTCTACTAGCAATGTTGACTTTCATGGTGCAATTCATCTTCACAATCACATGCTTCTTGATAAAAGTCAACATCTTGACCCTACCACCAACTCTTGTGTAGCTGCTCATGGTCAATAATCCTGTACCCAAATCGTTTGGTAAATTAGGATTTCCTAACAGACCATCAACCATAATCTCGAGGGTGATGTTCATCCTGATCGTCTGTCGAGCTTTCGACTGCCCCGGAGGCCCTTGTGCTGCTCCTATCACCATCCCGTGGTAGTAGAGACTCGTCGTCGTGTTCTTGAACCTAGAGCAATAAAAATCATTTTGTTTTGAGTAACTACTAAGCCTGGTTTATGTAACACGTGTTAAGATAAACTTTAACTGTTTATGAAACCATGATTACCAATAATAATAATAATAATAATAATAAAATGATTTTGCTAATCAATGCCACTCGACAGAGATTAATGTGTACTTAATGAATAAAAACTTTCTTTACTAACCAAAAAATGCATTAAATGAACTTGTAAATTAATGTCTCTAAAATTTAAAAACTCAGCGTATGTTGTCCGTATGAAGGATGTTTGGAGGCCGGAAACCAGGCACTAGTTCCTAGTTTATTTTGTCGTTTTGGTTTGTTGTTGGATGTTGTGATGTTGTTTGTTCATCACATGTGACCATTAGTCTCTCTAAAATGGTTCTTGAACTTAATTGTATTGTTTATTATTATTATTTTTAATAATAATTCACTGATGTAATCTTTTTACTTAAAAAAATAAACTTGTAAATTACTATATTTGAAAATAATTTTCATGAATTAAAATATTCTTTTTATAAACAGATTAACCAATGCCCACTCAGCAGAGGCTAACAAAACAACCTATAATAAAAAAGGAAAAAAATAAAAAATAAAATAAAAAGAAAGAATAGTTATATCGTCTAAGCCAAATTGTATAGATTGTTAAAGCTTCTTCAATGCATCTATTCATCATTTAAGACTTTTCATATTTGTCGCATTCTATTTATCAACAAGACAACAACCTACATCTACAAAACTCAACCAATACAAAGAAGCATTGCTTTTACAGTAAACATGTTTTCTGGTCTTTTAGTTGACTAATATACTGGGTTTAAGTTCACCGTCACACATACACAAACTAAGTATAGCGCTTTTTTTTTTTTTTTTTTTTTTTTTTTTTTTTGAAAAGTTTGGCGTGACTACATGAGAGTTGTTTGCACCAAGAAATAATTAAACATAAGACATGACCTCTCACATTTAGTGATGATAATCACAAATAATTTACAAGCCCAATATTGAATGATTAGCTTTGCTGACGTTGAGGAAGTATAGTTAAAATCTTTTATATAATAAAAAAAATTACATTATTTCGAAGTGATTTTGCAAAATCAATCTTATTAAAAAAAATTGTACCAATAGGAAAGCTCGATTTTAACACATAGGCGAATCAAACAATATGATTGGTCAATAAAAAAATCAAAATTAAATTGATTTTGTTCAAACTTAAAAAAAATTGGTGAAGAATTTATTTGAGGAAAAAAAACACATAAAAATATAAATGTCAAATTTATGAAAACAAAAACTAAAAAAAAAAGAAAAAAAAAAGAGAGGTTATTAATAATTTGAGATAATAACAAATAATCCCTTATACTTTATACTCCTAGACTTTATAATATCAACTTTGTTTACAAGTACACGAGTATTAGTATTAGTTTGAGACTTTCATGCATTAAAATTATAAAATTTTGTAAATATACGAATTAGTTTTAATATACATTAGATATTTTTAAAATAAATATTAATTTTAAATTTGTATATATTAAAATATTTTTTTACTGTATACGTTAAATAAAGACTCATGTTATCCTATTTAAAAGTTTAATTTATGCGTACACTGGTTTAAATATTAAATACAACGAAATTATTATTAACGGTAATATAAATATCAAATAATAAACACAAGTTACTATGATATCAAAAATAAATATACGCGATTGTACTTATAACAACGAATCATGTAATCATTATTTAAAGTTTATATATGGATATTCGAAAAAATATTTTTAAAAAACTTTACGGAGTATATCTAACTTTATAAACGCTTATTATGTACTACTAAACTCGCACATTTTGTACAACTAATATCAATAATTAAAGTTAAACAACAACATTAACATCAATCTAAACATCTATGTTAGCTAAACAAAAATAAATATTCATCCAATAAATTTTTTTATAAAATATTAATAGATATTAATACATAATCAAAAACTTATGCATATTTATTAATGTACTTATATCACAATTTTCACGGATAATTTTTTATATGTTCATATAATAAACTAAAATTTTAAAATAAATTTGATTTATATGTAAATCATGTGCATGTACGAGACTTATAACCTATTTAACTAGAGTAAATTACACCGTTCGTCCTTGTGGTTTGGGTTGACTGACGACGTTAGTCCCTTTACAAAAAAAAACTGCACCGTTCGTCCTTAACGGGCAAACGTTTGGAGTCGTTAGTCCCTCCCTCACTAACACTTGTTAAGTGTTGTTACACTTGAAGTCCCATAAGGGTATACTAGTCATTTCGCAAACCAAAAGGACGAACGGTGCAATTTTCTTTTCTTTTAATACGTTCGTAAGTTCCGTTTTAATACGTTTTCGTCTGTTTTTTTTTTAAGTTTTTGTCCTTTTTTTTCGTTTTCGTCTCTTTTTTTACGTTTTCCTCTGTTTTTTTACGTTTTCATCCGTTTTTTTTCGTTTTCGTCCGTTTTTTTACGTTTTCATCTGTTTTTTACGGTTTTGTCCCTTTTTTTTCGTTTTCGTCTATTTTTTTTTACGTTTTCCTTCATTTTTTACGTTTTCATCCATTATTTTTCGTTTTCGTTCGTTTTTTTCGTTTTCGTCTTTTTTTTTAGGTTTACGTCTGTTTTTTACGTTTTTGTCCGTTGTTCTAACGTTTTCATACGCTTTTGTCTAGTTTTTTACGTTTTTATCCATTCTTAACCGTTTTTTTCGGTTTCATCTGTATTTTCACGTTTTCCTCCGTTTTTTTACGTCTTCATCCGTTTTTTTTTTGTTTTCGTCTGTTTTTTAACGTTTTTGTCCATTTTTTTCGTTTTCGTCTGTTTTTTTTTACGTTTTCGTTCATTTTTTTACATTGTCACCCATTTTTTTTTTGTTTTTTGGTTATTATTTGAAATTTGATGTTTTATTTATTCTTTCTATTTTTTGAAATTCGATGTTTTTTGGTTATTACTTGATATACCATGTTGTGAAAACGTATAAAAACGGATAAAAATAGATAAAAACGTATGAAAATGTAAAAAATGAACGAAAACGTATGAAAACGTTAGAACAAAAGACAAAAACGTAAAAGAATGGGCGAAAACGTAAAAATAACAGTCAAAAACAAAAAAACGGACGAGAATGTAAAAAAAACGAACGAAAACGTAAAAAACAGACGAAAACGTAAAAAAACAAAGGAAAACGTAAAAATACAGACGAAACCGAAAAAAACGGTTAAGACAGGGTAAAAACGTAAAAAAATGGACGAAAGCATATGAAAACGTTAGAAAAATGGACGAAAGCGTATGAATTCGTTAGAACAACGGACAAAAACATAAAAAAGCGAACGTAAACGTAAAAAAAAAGGCGAAAACGAAAAAAAAACGGACGAAAACGAAAAAAACGAATGAAAACGTAAAAAAACAGACGAAAACGAAAAAAAAAAAACGGACAAAAAAAACAGACGAAACTTATTAAAATGGAACTTACGAACGTAGTAAAAAAAATAAAAAATAAAAGAAAAAACAAAAAATTGCATCGTGCGTCCTTTTGCACCGTAAGTCCATTTGGTTTGCGAAATGACTAGTATACCCTCATGGGACTTCAGGTGTAACAGCACTTAACAAGCGTTAGTGGGGGAGGGACTAACGACGCCAAACGTTTGCCCGTTAAGGACGAACGGTGCAGTTTTTTTGTCAAAGGACTAACGACGCCAGTAAACGCAAACCAAAAGGACGAAGAGTGTAATTTACTCATTTAACTATAAAAGATTACATATGAGGTGATGTATTAAAGTTTTGTATCGTACCAAGTCTTTACCCCAAAAGTCTTTCCCCAAGTCTTTTTAATAAGCACAATGCAAAAAGTCATCTAAAAACTTTAACAAAGAGTGACAAATGTTGCACTAAACTAGCATTTGAGACTTTCTTAATATAGTTCGAGTAATTTCTTTGGTAACCATGGTACCAAACTACCAATAATTAATCAATAATTTGAAGAACTAGATTCAGTTTGTTGGTTTGGTTGTGGTTCTAGTAGGGAAACCAACTAATTAATGCAAGTAAAACAATTTGAACCAGATAGCAATATATCAGCCGTCAAAGAAATTAATGTATCACTGCTAACCTGAAAGACGCATAATTTGGATTTTTAACTGATACATCAGCCGTCAAAGAAATATTGGTCCCTGGTCGTGGAATGGTACCATTGATCATATCAAGATTGTCAACCGTAACACCATTCATCTTGATCTCCGGGTCTTTAATCTTAAATATTGTGAAGATCAAGGTCACAACCACCACGACTAGGAGAAGTATTACAACCAACATGCAAATGCACCATTTAATGTATTTTCTTCGACTAGAGGTTTTCTTAATAGCCGTCTCTTCGTCTTCACTGCTGCTATGGTGGCCATCGGTGGCGCGTGCTAGTGGTCTCACTTGCTCTTTTCCCACCATGTTTAAATTTGTAGAGGTGTAAGGAATGATTAGGGTTTATGAATGGAATTGGCTTTATAATTGTACAACCTTCTTAAAAGATATTGACTTTTAACAACCAACCATGTTATTTAGTATATGATTTGACAAATGATATTATGTGCAAAAGATGTTGACAACAATTGTATATTTGGTATTACGGAAAAACTTGATGTAAAAAATTTCATAATAATGTAGAGGAGGAAAATTCAAATGCGTACTCTTTTTTTTTTTTGCATATCAATGGATAAATTCTCATTCTTCATCCTTTTTGATCTAATAGCCTAGATTAATCTAAGATTTAATCACTTAAATCTAATTTTATCCCACCTATATAAAGTTTTATTTTATTTATTTTTTCCCCATTCGTTTTTTTTTCACACACACAAACTGTGTGTTTTCTCTCAACCGACTTCCCTCGATAATCTGTTACATTTTCCCTCCATAATCAGTTACCACCGCTACACCATCGTAACATCATCGGAACACCATTTAATTCTTCCACAACACCACCGCGACTCTTCCGCGGTTCCACCACAACACCACCGCACTCCAGGGCGAATTGATTGCTCATTATCCCGATTGATTTGCTCATGGCGATTTTTGATCTTAATCAACTTGCTGTTTCGATTTCAGAATCTTCTATTAATTCAACCGATTGTTTAGCTCTTGCGGTTTACGATAATTCTGGTAATGTATCTGGTGTGGTTTGTGATAATTCTGGTAGCAGTTACAGTGATTCTTCTTCTAAGCATTTTCAGGATGATAATGCATCATGTGAGTTTAATTTTGATTTTTAAGTTTATTTTTCTGTTTTTTGTGCTCTTTTGTTGATGATAAGCTGTTGATTATAGTGTTATATTGCTTATTAGTTACGCCGTTAATTTTAACAGCTTAAACATGATGATAATTGTGTAGTATCACCAGTGATATGTTTAGCTTTTCATAATTATTTGTTAAACAGCTTATGAAACATATCACCAGTGATATGTTTGCTTATTTAGGTTAGCCTGTTGATGATAGTGGTATGTTTAGCTGTTCATAATTATTTGTTAAACAACTTATCAAACATATCACCAGTGATACGTTTGCTTATTTAGTTTAGCATGTTGATGATATATGTGTAGTATCACCAGTGATATGTTTTATAAGCTGTTTTTGTGTTATGCTTTTGACTGTGTGTTTTATCACCTTCTTTTTCAGCTTCTAGTGTTCTTAAAACTCCTCAATCTTTTGCTCATCATGATTTTATCGATACTCCTGGTGGATTGGTTTTTTGGGTTCCTAGAGTTTCTACTAGTGTTTTACCAAAGCTGTTGAGTGTTTATAATTCTGTTAAGGAATGCATTAGTATGTATGCGAAATATGCTTCAGAGGCTGGATTTGGTATTAGAAAGTCTAGTCAGAAAAGGTTAAGGGATGGTTTTGTAAAAGAGAAGTATCTAGTTTGCAATAGGGAAGGTTGCCCAAAGAGAATTCATTTAAATACTTTAGCTCATAAGAAAGGTGATAAGTAAGTTAGGACTTCGAATTTTAGGGTAACCGGTTGCAAAGCCCGTGCAGTTTCCATATGATTCCTTGAACAACTCAGTATTAGCTTACTACCTTGGATGTTGAACATAATCACGCACTAGATCGTATAGAGTACAAACATTTGTCAAAAAGTGAAAGGAAGCTACCATACCAGGAGCAGCTGATCATAATCTTGGTGCGACTAGAGCTCATAGTTTGTATTCTGGGTTGAAAGGATCTATAGCGCTTGTTCATGGTACGCAGACGGAGTTTTGTAACTTTACTTGTGGTATAAATTGTTTCATTAGGGATAGTGATGCTCAGATGCTTATTAACCGTATGGAATATCGGATAAAGTATATGTCAAACTTCTCTTTTGATTATTGTGTTGAAGATGCTGAGCTTCATGGATTGTATTGGGCTGATGAGGTTGCTAAGTGTAACTACAGAGAGTTTGGTGATATTGTCTCATTTGACGCCACTTACAAGACTAATAAGTACACTTTGTTTTTCTAAACCTGTTATATTTCCATTGCATTTCTACATTTTTTATATATTATCACCTGAGATACTTTTTTTTTCAGATATTGGATGGTTTTTGTGCCTTTTACTGCTATTGACAATCACCGAAAGTGTGTTACTGTTGGCTCAGCTGGTTTTCTTAAGAATGAGACAACCGAATCGTACATATGGTTATTGCAAGCGTTCAAGAAAGCATTTGTTCGTTCTCCAAATATCATTGTCACTGATCAAGATGGTGCAATGCGGAATGCGATTGCTGAGGTGCTTCCTTGTGGAAAACTAGAAGGGGGGTTGAATAGTTTACCGGTTTTAAACTTGATTTTCTTCTAATACTTTTACGTGTAATTTCCAATTAAGACGTATCAAACAATAAATTATATGCAAGTATAAAAGTAAGAAACGATCAAACCATAACACGATTGTTTATCGTGGTTCAGCTACAAGGACTCTTTTTCCTTACCCTACTCCACGCCCCGAGTATCCAACTCGAGAGTTTTCTTGCACTAGTCAACAAGCTCCTTTATCCGGCGGAGAAAACCTTGCACGTCGCTTACACACTATTTCCGACACTAAGCTAGATGTCGAGTTCTTTCACAAGGGTACAACCACTCCCGATAGTTCTTTTACAAGGGTACAACAACTCCCGATACTCTAAGTATTTTGAGGACTAAAATACTAACCAATCACTACAAATGGATACAATACAATGAAGTATAAACTTTACTAGTTTACACTAATGCTATGCTAGACAAGTCTTGCAACGTTGTGTTGAAGCTTGTATGTTCATGATCTTCTTGCTACAAAGAAAGACTCACAAATATGAAAGTTTACTGAGTTAGAAATAAAGTATATGCAGTGAAATATGATAGAAAGTCATAACCAAAACTCAAGAAGTGTGTTGCTATTTATAGGCCTTCAAACAGACCAACCAACGGAAACGGCGGAACCCATCCTTTGGTTCCGTCCGTTATGCCCGAGGGTTCCGCCAGCATGTCTGACAGAATCCTGCATAAAATATTTCACAATCTAACACAATATTCTCAAGATCTCCCAAAGTCAACTTTGAGATCTTGAGTGTGAATCAATACATAATAAAACATGTTTCTTACACATTTACACACATGTTTCCTTGAAGGGACATGTGTGATTCAAGCAATGATGCAACTTATATTTTATTTCTAATTTTAGATATTCCTAAAAGAGAAAGTATATTTGTAAAACTAGTTTATGTATCGAATCAAAACATGTTTGTTTGAGGTGTTTAGCAAGTGAATATTTTACCAAAAAGGGTTTGCTTGCTTATGTTCAAATATGACATACTATTTAGTAAACTTGCTAAATATACATAAGTGACATGTTCAACACATGTACTTAAACTAAATTATACTTACTTAGAAATTACTTTGTGAAAACATGTAAATGTAGTTTGAGTGAAGTTAAGTAAAAGACTTTTAAACTATATTTATGATTTGCCAAAAATAAACTTTATCTTTTGTAGTTAACAAAACTAAGAAAGATCGTAAAATATAAATAACATTTTTAGGCGATATTTGTATTAACAATCTCCCTCTTTTTGTTGACGACAAAACATAGATTTTATTTTTACGCAAATGGATAATTATAGATTTTGAGCCTTTTGAAAACTTACATTTGATATGATTATTTCAACTTTTGAGTATGTCATTTTAGATGATGTATTAAAAGTTGATTTGGTAAAATATATCCTATCTCCCCCTTTTTGTCGAAACAAAAAGAAGAGTAGCGAAGTGGAAATGTGTCAAGCCAAATGCTCCCCCTTGGACAATACTCCCCCTAAATGGAGTGCCAAGAGAGGATACATGGATTTTGGTCCTACAAGAAAAGGTTAGTTTGTTTTAGAGATAAAGATGAGAGCATAATACCAAGTATAAGCATTCATCACACAACAACTATTTAGTAACAAAAAACCAAAAGAGAATGACCAACACAATATATATAAGTAGAACCATTTCATTTCAAGTAAAATTTAAATTTTGACTATAAATAGTCAAACCTAAAGACTTGAAAGAAGTCTACTATTTAAAGAACAAACAAACAAGGTGAAATGAAAACTACACCTACAAATAAAAAGGGTCCTAAGTGAGATTCTACCATTATTTGATCCTAAGAACGTTCTATGCTTGAGGCACTTGAGAGATGGCGTTAAGACGCTCCAAGATGTGGTTAAGGATAAACCTCATTTCATCTTGTAGTTGTGTACCAAGATGTTGCACCCCTCACTTAGGTGAGCGGTTCTTTCGCACATGGTGCAACCATGGCAAGGAGGTGGTGGTTGTGGAACTTGGTTTGGAGTTGGTAGATCATTGGTGGTGGTTGAAACATTTGTTGTTGCGGGAGCAAAGGTGGATGGTTGAGAGGTGTGTCGGTTTCCTACAATAGATGAGTACATTGCGGTTTGGAAATCCATGGCTTGGGTGAGATGAGAATCAATCATGTGCTTGAAAGCATAGAGGCTTTCCAAGTGAGTGTTGAGTTCTTCATGAGAGTTTGGAGATTTGGTCCACAAGGAAGCTTCAATTTCCTCATAAATAGGAAATATGGATTCAAACCAGTTGGAAAAGTCACGAGGTGGTTGTTGTTGTTGATCATGATGATGAAAGCTTGGTTCAATATAAAGAGGACCGTGAATGTCATTGTAAATTGGATGAAACAACAATGGTTATTGATGAGGATGATCTTGATGTTGTGGAAAGATGGAAGGTCTAGCATGCTTGTAAGCCAAACGCTCTATTAGCGATGGTTGATGAGGTTTTTCCTTCAATGGGTCACTTGGTTGAGACCTAGGTTGTTGTTGAGTTTCCATTTGTTCCATAGTATCAAAAAGTGGCAATGGTGGTGGATTTGATGATCTTGGAGGAAGGTCATCCAAAGTTTCCATAAATGGATATGGTGATGTTGGTGGTGTTTTGAAGAGTTCCATAGGTGTCATTTTTGGTGATTGAGGTGATGGAGTTTTTGAGGGTTGACTTGGTGCCGAAGGTGGTGTTGGATCACTTGGAGTTATGGTTGGTGGAGGAGTGGTGATTTTGTTGACAATGCAAGGATTTGGAGATGGTGTTGGAGTAGCAAGGTTTAGGAAGTTGTTATCATTGATGGGTGATGAAATATTGAGGGATGAATCACTTGATGATGATGAGTTAACTTGGATGGTTTTGTTGAAACAACAAGGTTTGACGCTTATTCTAGCGGTTCTCCTAATTGGCCTTGATGATTCAGATGAGGTGGTGGATTTTGTCATTGCAAGACTTTGGTAGGATTAGAAGTATGAGATTAAGAGAAGTGAATGGGGTGGTGTGAATTGGATGTGTGCATTGTTGATCAATTTATAGGAAGAGCAAGACATGGAAATTGGTGTTTGGATTTGATGTTGATCCATACAATGTTAGAGGTTTCTAATCATATGGAAGAGTTCCAAGAAGTTGTCAAATCATTGGAAGTCAATCCAATGGAGTTGGATGGAGTGAAAGACTAAGTGGGGAAGTAAATGTTATGTGATCATGGTGGATACATGTTGTCAGGTTGTTCCACGGATTTGGAGGAACCAAAGGAATGGTTCCTTCCTTGTATTACAAAGGTTCCTTGGGTTAGTTAATGCAAATTTGAAATTTTGGCGGGAATGATGATGCTTTTGGTTAATGTGTGATTAGATAGCTCTAGAATTACTGATAAAATACTAACTAGCATGTAGGAAGCAAGTTTGGATCCTAAGGATTGCTAGAAAAATTCAGAAAATTCAAGAAGCAAAATTTGCTGATGAGTGGCGGAACCCAGCGACAACACGGACGGGACCCAATTTTGGGTTCCGCCGTAGCCGTCAGCAGAAAACTTGGAGGAACCAAGTGGGATAACGGACGGAACCAAAAAGTGGGTTCCGCCGTATCCGTGGAGCCTCATAATCGAGACAAAGTGCATTTTACGAGCACGCGAGTTTTCCGAATTCCAAAACTTTTCCTAAAACTTAAGCAATCAATTTTTTGTAAATGAAAGAAACAAAAATTGCAGGTAGAAACATGCTTACCTATATAGTTTGAGAGAGCGATTCTAGCACTCAAAATTTTGGCCGAAAAGTGAAAAAAGCATAATACCAAATTCTTATCCCCTGCAAATTTGGTTAGTTCACACATAATCCATCAACATAATATCATCCTAAGACATCATAAAATCATAACATAACATTGTTTTGATGACCAAATTGTTTAAATGCACTCTTGTGCCAAACACCCTCTTATCTCGCTCATTTCTTGTTCACCTTCTTATAGATCTTCCCAAGGTATCTCCCAAAGCATTTCCACATGCCTTTGGTCTGTTTGTACTCCTCCGACTCATTTGATATGGCTGGAAGTTGTGAGAGGTACTCAAGAGGAGGGAGCCTAGAGTTTGGTAGATTGTCGTCTTCATTCATGAAGGATGATGATGATGAGTTTGGAGGGTGAGGACGTTTACCTTTGTCTTTGTAGACTCGCTCATCACTCAATAACACAAAGGTGTGAGGAATGAGAGGATAATCTAGGCGACGACCTCTAGGAGTTGGAGGGATGAGCTCACAAAACCTAAAGAGACGGGTGAGAAGCATCCCGTATGGAAGAGCGGTGGTACATTGAACCGAGATGTTTGCCATCCTTTTGGCAATGTAGTAGGTTAAGTTGAAGGTTTGTCAGGTGGAAACACTATAGAGCATGTAGGAGAGACAAGTGTTGATATGGTCCCTATTTCCTAAAGTGCTAATGACATTGACCCTAATGATCTCCTCCCATTTCAAGAATTGAGGTCTCAACTCATTGAGCTCCATTCCAAAGGGGTCTTTAGGTACTTCCTCTCCTCCTCGGGTTCTCCTAGTGTGAGAAGTCCTAACAAAAAGATGGTCACGAATTTCCTCTTTGCTCACTAAAGGGGTATCATAAGGATGAATGCGGTCATGGATTGAGTCAAGAGTTGAAAGTGGCCATTTGTCGGTGTAAAGACATGTGCCCCGATTAGGAACATGAAGGACTTGAGCAAATTGAGCTAAAGTGATTTCAAAGTCATTTTGGTTGATAGAAAAGTTTAGTGACATGAGACCTTCATCATCCGTGCTAAGGGTCACGGAAGCATAGAATTCTAAGATGAAACGAGGACAAATTGGCTCATCTATGTCTAAGAGACAATCAAAGTCAATAAAAGAGAGTTGTTCCCTAACGTTGGTTCCGGTAAGGAAAGTAGGATCAATGGTTCTACCCTCATGAACATAACGCCTCTCAAGGTTCTTAAAGATTTCTACTTAGGCCGAGGTTAGCCCTTTGGTCTTGTGGTGTTTGGGTAGGTATTTGGTGGTGTCTTTGTGGTCATAGAAGGTTACGGGAGGCATGATGAACCTAGAAAACATAATTATCAAAATTTTAGCTTGTGTATGTAATGGTTTAAGTATCAAAAATTCTAGTGTGTGCCTATATGAAAACAATATGGAGTTGTGATTATCTCGACTCATTTTAATGTTACAATGGTTTTACTGATGCAACTTTTGTGTAAATTTTGAGATAATCCAAATGCTCCTAGTTCAATATAGCTACGGTTGAATGTACCCGAAAATACATATTAGTTATGTATTCCCTTTAGCATTCAAGAGACATAATGCAAGTGATGTTTTAAACATAACGTTTTTATTTTTTATTATCAATGAAAAGCTATTTTTCCTAAATGTGAGAAGATTTTTTCAAAATTTTGACATGGGGTGTTTGGTATAATGTGATAACGTCTTACAAGATGCAATTCCTAACTAATGAAAAACATAAATTGTTTTATTTATAACTAATTTTCTTCATGAATTCCTAAGTTGATGCATAACCCCAAGTTTTTAGTTTTTGTGCATAAATAGAGTTTCCTAGACACAGATTCGGAGAGTAATTGTGTTTAGAATACATACAATGATGGTAGGAATGAAGAGTGGCTGAGCAAGAACCCTAATTTTCATGTGAAAATGGATATAGAAGTGAATAGTAACTGTTTTTGGTGAGTGGTATAGAGTATGGGGCTTGTATGGTTTATTCTATAAAAAGAGAACCAGTGCAGGTGGTTGACGGACTGGGCAGAACCAAAAAGAGGGATCCGCCCTTTGATTTTATTGGTTCCGCCAGTCCTGCAGATTAAGGACATGAAATTTTTGTTTTTCATTTCTACGATTTTATTTCACGTTTGAACTATGAAGTAGGTTCCATAAGTCCTAGTCCTAGTTTAAGAAGATTAAATGGTTCACGTTTAAGAGGTTTTGTAAGAATGTCGGCAATGTTGTCTTCGGAGGATACTTTCTCGATGGAGATGTTTCCTTTTTGAACATTGTCACGAAGGAAATGATGACGAATTTCTATATGTTTAGTACGAGTATGTTGGACAGGATTTTTACTAAGGTCGATGGCTCCTTTGTTGTCGCAAAGGATAGATATGTCTTTAGTCACAATTCCGTAGTCCACGAGAGCTTGCTTCATCCAAAGAGCTTGTTGACATGCTTTTCCCGCCAACACGTATTCGGCTTCCGTTGTTGAGATTGCGAGTGCCGTTTGGTTCTTTGAGAACCATGAGGTGAGAGAATGTCCAACAAAAGTACAAATACCACTTGTACTTTTTCTAACAACATAGTCACCGGCATGATCCGAGTGGGCATACACTATGGTTTCTACACCCGTTCCTTTGGGATACCATAATCCTAGATGTGTAGTGCCTTTGATGTACCTAAAAATTCTTTTTACGGCTTCAAGATGAATTGTTTTGGGATCTTCTTGAAAACGAGCACATAGACAAACGCTAAACATAATGTCGGGTCTACTAGCCGTGAGATAAAGTAGACTACCAATCATACCCCTATATTTAGTGTTATCTACGGATTCACTTTCCTCATTCTTTGTAAGTTTGGTTTCCGAGGACATAGGCATTTTGATAGGTTTTGAATCTTCTAAACCAAATTTCTTAAGCATGTCTTTTATGTATTTAGATTGATTAAGGAATATCCCATTTTCTAATTGTTTAATTTGAAGTCCTAAGAAAAAGTTGAGTTCTCCCATCATACTCTTCTCAAACTCGTCATGCATGATTTTAGAGAAATCATTGCAAAGCTCTTGGCAATTTGATCCGAATATTATGTCATCAACATAAATTTAAACTATGATAATGTGTGATTCATTCTTCTTGGTGAAGAGAGTGTTGTCAACTAGGCTCATGGTATACTTATTGTCAACTAGGAAGGTTTTAAGTCGATCATACCATGCTTTTGGAGCTTGCTTAAGTATGTATAAAGCCTTTTTAAGTTTGTAAACATGATTAGGTTTTTCAAAGTCAGTAAAGCCCCGGAGGTTGAGCAACATAAACTTCTTCATTAATAAAACCATTTAAGAATGCACTTTTGATGTCCATTTGAAAAAGTTTAAAGTCATGTGCGCATGCATATGCAAGTAAGATTCTAATTGACTCGAGCCTAGCAACCGGAGCAAAAGTTTCATCGTAGTCAATGCCTTCTTGTTGATTATAACCTTGTGCTACTAGCCTAACTTTGTTTCTAGACACAACTCCGTTTTCATCCATTTTATTTTGAAAGACCCATTTTGTTCCAATTATAGTTTGATTCTTTGGTTGAGGAACTAGTGTCCAAACACCATTTCTAATAAATTGGTTCAATTCTTCTTGCATAGCTATTATCTAAGATTCATCACTTATAGCTTCTTTTATATTTTTAGGTTCAATGGTTGATATAAAACAAAAATAGTTACTTTCATTTTGAGATTTTGATCTTAAGGTTCTTTCATTAAGTTTACCTATGACACTATATAATGGATGACTTTTAGATTCTTTGACATTGATTATTTCTCTATTTAATAGTTTATCTTCCTTGTCGTTTTCTAAATCAATTTGATTAACAACTTGACTTTCAACTAAGTCATCATCTACTAAAGGTGATGTCTTAGAGGGAGGTGGACTTTCGTCGAATGTTACATTCAACGATTCCTCGACTCTTAAAGTTTCCTTATTTAGAACAATATAAGCTTTGCTATTTTGTGAATATCCAAGGAACACACCTTCATAAGACTTTGGGTCAAATTTAGTGAGATAATCCTTTGTGTTTAGTATAAAGCATTTACTCCCAAATACTTTAAAGTATCCTAATGTTGGCTTTTTACCTCTATATATTTCATATGGAGTTTTATCTAAAAATGGTCTAATTAGGACTCGGTTTAAGATATAAGTTGATGTGTCGACGGCATTACACCAAAACTTTTGTGGAATATTTTGTTCGTTAAGCATTGTTCTACTCATCTCTTGAAGTGTCCGGTTTTTACGTTCTACTACACCATTAGATTGAGGAGTGCGAGGAGCCAAGAAATTATGTGTTATACCATTTTTGTCACAAAATTCACCGAATTGTATTTCGTTATCAAATTCCGGACCATGATCCGTTGTAATAGACACAATGCAATTTTCTACTTGATTTTGAATTTTCTTTCCAAGAATTTCAAATTGTTCGAAAGCTTCATTTTTACTTTTCAAAAATCTTGTCCATGTATATCGTGAAAAATCATCTACTATGACCAAAGGATAGAAGTTGCCTCCATAACTTTGAATAGCGGATAGACCGAACAAATCCATATGCAAAAGTTCTAAACATCTAGTTGTGGATACCATATTTTTAGCCTTATGGCTACTATGAACTTGTTTACCAATTTTGCAAGCATCACAAAAGTGTTGGTCGTATTTCAACTTGGGTAGGTTTCTAACTAATTCCTTAGAGGATAGGGATTGAATAAGTCTCATATTAGCGTGACCTAAGCGTCTATGCCAAAGAGTCGAGGACTCATCTAATGAGGTAAGGCAAAGTTTATCTCTAGATGTTTTATCAATTTTCATGGCGTATACGTTGTTTTTAAGAACTCCTTTAGCTATAGTTATACCATCTTTAAGTATTTTACTTTTGTTTTAACTAAAGAGTACTTTATACTTTTTACGGCAAAGTTGGCTAATGCTAAGAAGATTAAAGTTATCAACATGAGCTACATCATCAATAGATAGAGAGTCATGAAAGATAGTACCTTTTCCGATGATTTTACTTTTAAGCTTGCTACCAAAAGTAACGTTACCTCCGTCAAAGACTTGATAGGTAGAGAAAAGGCTTTTGTCCCCCATCATGTTTTTTGAACAACCGCTATATTTGATCCATTCATCCGGTTCCAAACACACTTTCAAGCACACCTATTTTATAACAAGCATTCAAACATTTGGTCCCCAATATCTCATTGGTCCATTTTGGTTAATCATGCCATTACCTAGATTCATGTAAGGAAATGGTGGATATGGGGTCCAAAACATATAGTTTGGAGCTTGATGATATCTAGGTAAGTTTTGACCCCAGCTATGTTGAAAGTAGGTTTGTGTGTTGTAGTTGCTCTTTGGAAAGGGACGTTTGGATATAGACGGTTTAGGTATTGGTTGAGTAGTTCTAGTTCTAAATTCATTTTTAGCAAGTCCTACTCCTATTTTAATGGCCGGTTTAAGTTTGGTTTCAGTAGAACTAGTGTTTGACTTCTTTGTAACTTTAAAAAATTCACTATGGTTAGTTTTCAAGCTGTTTTGTTCTGCAGCAGTGTCCACGGAACCAATGGGTTCAACGGGTGGAACCAAATTTTTGGTTCCGTCAGTTCCGTGGGTCATTGCTGCAGTTTTATCATTTTCTTGTCCTTTTTCGCCTTGTTTCGTTAAACTACTTATTGATCCTGTTTTCATGAATCCTAACCCTGTTCTATCAAAGTGCGACTTTTGGAGTTTCATTATTTCATCCGCACAACAAATACTTTTATCAAACTTCTTAAACTTTGAGTTTTGTTTAATAAGACTATCTTGTGTGATTCTAAGCTTCTCAATTTCAAGTTTGAATTCTTAACATGATTTGCAGGTTGTGTCAATGTTTTTACTCTTTTCCAAACGTTTAGCTTTTTCTTTTAATTCATAAACTTCGTTTTCTAAAAATTCCTTTTTGGTCTTCAAAAATTTGTTTTTGTTTATGATTTTCAAGCTTAACTCACAAAGTTTGTTGTATTGTTGTTCTAATGTGTTATCATCAATAGAAGAATAAGATGAATCGGAATGTACCTCATTTGAGCTTTGAGCCATAAGAGCTATTTTGTCATTTGTTGGCTCTTCATCATCATACTCACTATCACTCCAAGCACCACTCACAAAAGCACTTTGAGTTTTGCTTTTGGGTGGTTTTGGACATTCTCCTATTAGGTGACTTGTATCTCCGCATCTAAAACAATTTCTTTCATTCTTTAGTTTCTTAACATCACGATCTTTACGTAGAGACTTCTTTTCATCTTTGGTTGTCTTACAAACTTTCCTCGTCTTCTAAAGAACTTCTTGAAGTCTCTAACCGCCATGGCATATTCTTCATTATCACTATTCGAACTAGATTCCTCATCATCACTTGATTCCATTCTAGCTTTTAAGGCAATAGATTTTACTTTTACCTTCTTGCCTCTAACTATCTCCGAATCTTTTTCCATCACCATTTCGTGAAGTTTGAGGTTTCCAATAAGCTTGTCAAGTGCCATGCTTGAAAGATCTTTAGATTCTTCAATGGCCGTTACTTTTGCTCTCCACTTAGGATGAAGTGCCCTAAGGAATTTCCTGACAAAATTCTTGCTACAAAACGATTCATCAAGTGCTTTAAGTGAAGTAATAATAGTGTTAAATCTAGCAAATGCACAATCAATAGTTTCATCTTCGGGAATAGAAAATTGTTCATATTGTTGGACAAGAAGATCAATTTTGTTATCCTTAACTTGTGAATTTCCTTGATAAGTAGTGATTAAAGATTGCCAAATTTCTTTAGCGGTTTTGCACATAAAAACTCTTTCATACTCTTTCTTAGGTAAGGCATTATAAAGCATCATTTTTGCTTCATTATTTTTGGCAATTAGTTTCTTTTGATCATCACTATGTTTAGTAAGTGAACTATCCTCATCCCGACCACTTCCGGTAGCCTTATGATCACCTTCAATGATAATATACCATAGATCTATGTCCTTTGATTTTACATAAGTTTCAAAATGGTTTTTCCAATAAATAAAACCATTTGGTTCAAATAGTGGTAGTCTTTGCATAGATTGCCCTTCTTTGAAATTTTCAAAATCCATGGATCGTTTCAAGTTTTCAGATGCAATATATTTTAAAATCTTGAGTAACGTAGCTCTTGATGCCAATTGTTGAAAACTAGAAGGGGGGTTGAATAGTTTACCGGGTTTAAACTTGATTTTCTTCTAATACTTTTACGTGTAATTGCCAATTAAGACGTATCAAACAATAAATTATATGCAAGTATAAAAGTAAGAAACGATCAAACCATAACACGATTTTTTATCGTGGTTCGGCTACAAGGACTCTTTTTCCTTGCCCTACTCCACGCCCCGAGTATCCAACTCGAGAGTTTTCTTGCACTAGTCAACAAGCTCCTTTATCCGGCGGAGAAAACCTTACACGTCGCTTACACACTATTTCCGACACTAAGCTAGATGTCGAATTCTTTCACAAGGGTATAACCACTCCCAATAGTTCTTTTACAAGGGTACAACAACTCCCGATACTATAAGTATTTTGAGGACTAAAATACTAACCGGTCACTACAAATGGATACAATACAATGAAGTATAAACTTTACTAGTTTACACTAATGCTATGCTAGACAAGTCTTGCAACGTTGTGTTGAAGCTTGTATGTTCGTGATCTTCTTGCTACAAATAAAGACTCACAAATATGAAAGTTTACTGAGTTAGAAATGAAGTATATGCAGTGAAATATGATAGAGAGTGCTAACCAAAACTCAAGAAGTGTGTTGATATTTATAGGCCTTCAAACAGACCAACCCACGGAAACGGGGGAACCCATCCTTTGGTTCCGTCCGTTATGCTCGAGGGTTCCGCTAGCATGTCTGACAGAATCCTGCATAAAATATTTCACAATCTAACACAATATTCTCAAGATCTCCCAAAGTCAACTTTGAGATCTTGAGTGTGAATCAATACATAATAAAACATGTTTCTTACACACTTACACACATGTTTCCTTGAAGGGACATGTGTGATGCAAGCAATGATGCAACTTATATTTTATTTCTAATTTTAGATATTCCTAAAAGAGAAAGTATATTTGTAAAACTAGTTTATGTATAGAGTCAAAACATGTTTGTTTGAGATGTTTAGCAAGTGAATATTTTACCAAAAAGGGTTTGCTTGCTTATGTTCAAATATGTAATACTATTTAGTAAACTTGCTAAATATACATAAGTGACATGTTCAACACATGTACTTAAACTAAATTATACTTACTTAGAAATTACTTTGTGAAAACATGTAAATGTAGTTTGAGTGAAGTTAAGTAAAAGACTTTTAAACTATATTTATGATTTGCCAAAAATAAACTTTATCTTTTGTAGTTAACAAAACTAAGAAAGATCGTAAAATATAAATAACGTTTTTAGGCGATATTTGTATTAACAATGATTCTAAGCACAGGCTTTGCATGTGGCATATTGATGAGGCGAAAAATGAACCATTTTTAGGGGGTCATTTAAGCCCGAATTCGAATTTATTTGATCAAATAATGCCCTAAATCGTTCATTTTATCATTTTAGGTACTTTTGGAGTGAATTCTGGAAAAGGAAGCATTTTGGACGTTTTTGGAGCATAAAAGTGAAGAAAACGGCAAAGTCTTAATTTTCCTTGCTGGGAACAGTACCTGACGGCGTCAAGAGTTCTCAAGTGACGGCGTCAAGAGTAATACAAGAGGTGGAAGTGGATAAAGTCCATGACGATCCAGAAGAGTTTTACACTAGGGACATGACGGCGTCACCATAGGCCGTCATGGTCCAAATAAGAGTGACGGCCCAGAGTAGAATTGCACATGACGGCGTCAAAACTGGATCTAGGCAATCCAATTTCATTATAGGCGGCGTATTGACGACGTCAGAATTTCCTTCTTGACGCCGTCACCCTGTAAAATCTATATATAGTTTTGCAATTTTCATTCATTGGAGAGGAACAATTAGGGTGTAACTTTGGAGAGAAACCCTAGTCCGAATATTACAGCTTTTTCAAGGGTTTTTACCCTTTGAAACCTTTCATGTTCAATTGAGATAAGTACTCTTTCAATTCATTCAATATGTCTATGTGTTGTTTGAATATATCTTACACTTGTCTTGAATTTAACACGCTTGGATAGATCTCTTGTGTGTTTGCTTAGATGTAGTGAAACCTAGATGTTAATTATGGGTCGATTGTTTGTTTATAGTTGTTACGGATGATTCTATTCGATGTTAGGCTTAAGAAAACTGGCAGACTTCCATAGGTGACATGCTTGAACGTCTTAAGAAACATGATCAGAGGTGTACTATGATTTTTGGTTGTATTTAATGCGTAGGGGAATTCTAATGATCCCATGTTAGGAGCTTCTAACAGCTCGACATAGGAGTGAAGTAGGATCCTATAGAGTTAGGGAATATTGTACACGACCCTACGACTGGTATTAAGGAATACGACCCGTCATCCATGCAATTGTAACAAACTATCAACCTGTAAAAGATATCTAGGGAGTAATGAAACCTAAGTAAACACAACTCTCCCTATTATTGTTCACACCACTAGTTTAATTAGATTTCATTTCATTTTTGTTATTTTATTTTAATTGCATTTGTAGTAAATTAGGTTAGTTGATTAGCAACTAATTCCGCCCACTCTTCCAAAACCCGATATTTTTAATTGCTTTTAAAAAACATAAAAATACAAAAAGAATCATCCCTCACCTCTATACCTAGTTTTTAGGCTTTCTAATCCTAGCGACACTATTCCCGAGTTGAATGATCAATCCCCCGGTACTTGTCACTATATTATACTACAACGATCAGGTACACTGCCTGGTGGGGGTTGTAAGCTTCTCGAGATCCCTCGAGAGGTAAAGCCTGGTGCGATTCTCACGTATCAAGTTTTTGGCGCTATAGCCCGGGGAATAGTTATTGTCTAGGTTAGGATTTCTTTTTATTAGGTCTACTTGCTAGATTCCTTTCTAGTAAGATTTTATTTTTATTTTTAGGTTTTCTTTAGTCTATCTTATTTCTTCGTATCTTTGTTCGTAATCTTTACCATCCGACATCATGGAAGGTGGTAACATCTTTGAACCCATCAACCCGCCACAACAAAATCACCCACAAAACCCACCACTAGCAAACCAACCTCTTAGGCCCCAAACCCTAGGAGAGTATTCCCGTCCTAGCCACCAAGGCTATCGAAACACTATTGAGCTTACTCAAGGAGCCAATGTTTTCCTTTTGCTATCCGACACCATCCGGTTGGTGCAAAGCAGATGTGCATTCCATGGACTTTGTTCCGAAGATCCTAATCAACATCTCAAGGATTTCCTTAAAATCGTAGATTCTATAGACCTTGATGTTACAACTAGAGAGTCGACCCGATTATGCCTATTCTAATTCTTTCTACGTGATCAAGCTAGTCAATGGCTTGAACGTTTACCCGCGGGATCCATCACCTCATGGGATGATCTCACCACTCGTTTCCTTGCTCAATTTTCCCACCGGGGAAAACTGCGATGCTTAGGAATGATATCTTGATGTTCCAACAACGTCAAGGTGAAACTTTCTACGAAGCATGGGCTCGTTTCAAGGACTTACTCCAAAAAGTCCCTCATCATGGTATAAATCTTTGGCTATTGGTTCAAATCTTCTATGACCATGTTGACTTTCACACCAAACGTACCATTGATCGAGCTGCCGGAGGTAGATTACGTGATAGGAACGCCGAGGAATCTTGGGAAATTATTGACGAACTTGCCGCCGATAATCAAGAATTATGGAATTTAATCATGCTATAACTGGAGAGAATAATCAAATCTCCGAAGAACTCCTTTGCAAGCTTGAGGCAAAAATTGACTATTTCGAGGAAAATCAAAAGAGACCTTTAAGTCCTAGACGAGCAGCTGTCAATTCTGTCTCGAAAATGATTTCAACGCCATTGTCTGAGTCACCTTCTAGAGAGAATATTGAAACCTTTCAAAATTATGCCCCACCTTATTCCCCTCCTGAAAAACTTAGCCCGGAATTCGAAGCTCGAATGAGAGAATATATGGCAACCCATTCTGAGCGGCTTGCTAGATTCGAGGAAGCAGTTTGTAAACAAAAGGAGGAGATGCAAGAGAAAATGAAGGAGATGATGAGCCTAGTGGAGGAGTACGCAAACCAGAAAACCCCAGAAATGATGTTACTAAGGAAAGAAAGTGCTACCCCCACTACCCGGTTTGTTAATTCCATCACAATTGTCCACGAGGATGATGAGAAAAAAGAAACCCCTAGTGAACAAACCATTGATGAACCGCCAAAATCCCAATCGTTAGGTTACTACCTAAAACATGATATAAATGAGGACACCATAACAAATTGGATAAAGGGTGACGGGCGTAACCAATTCTCCCGGCAGGTTTCAAAGAAGGAGAAAGAAGGGGAAGATGAGTATGATACATTACCTGGGGGACCGGTATTTGAAAACTACTTGTACAGAAAGTAGCTACTAAGCAGATGGCTTGTGGGAACTTTGAGATACCAGCCAGTATTGGGAATCTGCAATGTCTGAATGCTTTCGCCGACCAAGGATCGGAAGTAAATCTTATTCCCCTAACTGTCTACACCCAACTAACATCAGAAATGCCAGCCACCACCTGCGTTAGGCTATCCTTCGCTGGACACTCTTATGTGTACCCTTTGGGAATTGCAGAGGATGTGTTGGTCAATGTTGCAGGATCCATGTATCCAGTTGATTTCATGATCATCGATGATAAAGGAGGTGGATGCATGCCAATAATCCTTGGAGCACCATTCCTTACCACCGCACGAGCAGTTATTAGGTATGAAAAAAGGGAAATTGAGCTTAAGTCAAGAAAAAGGAAGATTAGCTTTCCCATGACCCTGCGGTGTGCACAAGAAAGCTTGACGAAGAGAAGGATCAAAAACAACATTGACACATCGCCTAATCGTGTTCGAGAAAAGATTCTTGCATGGGAAACAAGGATCAAAAGTTACAAAGAAACTGAGCATGGAAGAGACAAAGGCTACAACAAAGTTCATGTCGAATTTGAATGTAGTCAACCAACGAAGAATCATGTACCATTCGCGAAAGGAGACCTGGTACTCTTAAGACACTCGGAGATAACAGTACCTCCCGATAAACCAAGTCCCTAGTGGTATGGGCCATTCACAATTGAAGGCATAGGCCAAGATGGGATAGCTAACTTGAGCAGTAAAAGAGGAGGGGAGGTGACTGCGAGTATCAATCGATTGAAACATCACCGCCACGATAGTGAGGATCATAATTATATGGGATACATCATCTCAAGAGATGAGGTCACGTAATTGCCCATGACCTTGAGTCTAGCTACAAGACTCGTAAATAAAGAAAAGCGCTTCTTGGGAGGCAACCCATATTTTGTGTGATTTTATTTTGTTTGATTGTTATTTGTTTCCGTATGCATGCTTTATTTTATTGTTGGTAGATCATGTTTCAAAACTAAAATTGTGAAAATGCTTTATTTTGTCGTTTGACTTCGTCTTAACTTCATACAAAGGTATTTCGCAAAAGATAAGTGTAAGGGGAAACCCCAAATATGTTTTTAAGAAACGAAATTAATCATGATTCTCCACAATATTAAATGAACATATGTATTAGTATTTGTTAGAGTTAAATGCTTGTATCGAGTCATAATGATGTTTTGCAGGATTTTCCAGGAAGTAGGGCATAAGTTTTCCTGAAATTTTCCGGAAACTTAACGTAAAGATTTCTGCAAGTCACTTCTGACGGCGTCAGGAATTAATTCCTAACGGCGTCATGTGTAAAATTTTGGAAATTTTGCTAGTTTTGTTTTTCTAACGGAGTCTTGAAGTTTTTGTTAATTCTTTAATTTTATAAACTCCAGGAAATCTGCAAACATTCATTCCACAAAGCATTATATCTTAATTTGTTTCCTAGGACTTGTTAGTATATATAGATTGCCGCCGATTTTACGCGAGGTTGCCTTGTTTGTTTTCTCAGGTTTAACAGGTTATGTATGACAAGAAGATGATTTATTTTTCTGGAAGGGAAGCTTTGATTGTTCATTTTCTTGGAGGAAGATCTAACCTTGTTACCACACTATCCACACCGAACGAATAAGGGGAGTATTTGCTTTCATTCTTTTACCTATTTCACTTTTACATTCTTTAATTGAACATTGGGGACAATGTTCATCCTAAGTGTAAGGGGAGGGTACATGATGATACCTTATAGGATACAATTGCACTTGAGTTTGTTTGTTTGATGGTAGGTGTGTAATAAAACTATGAGAAATACTTGTTAGTGTAATTTTAGCGCCAAATTTAAATTTTTTTACAACATTTAGGAGTGAAACTTTAGCCTTAGCAAGTGTCTCATGGATAGGAGTTGTATGACTAGCACAAAACCATACCATTCAGAAAAATTTTCCACCCAAATATGTGAGGTTCGCCTTTAGATTTGATAGGAAAAGCATTCACTATTAGTGCTTATGAGTGTACCGGTAGCATTTAGATTCTAGAACTTGCGTTAGTGATGCATCCCGAAACCGCTAGTGAGACTACATTCGTGTGGTAGGATTTACTACATGATAAGAGGCATTAGGATCACCCTGGTGTTTAAACCCGTATCATAATTACTTGACCATTTAAGTCATATTACTTGGCTAGTAAAGTCAACTAATTTTTCCCACACCTTAGCGTTGTAGTACACGAAACCCCTAGTACACCACTCCGAGCCTATCTTTTCGTTTCTAACTTTAAGCATCTTACTTAAAGGAAGAATTTGTTACAACCCACTTCAATGTACACCCAAATTGCCTTAGCCTTCCGTGTATGCACTCATCTTTAGTGCATTATTGTTACATATTTAAACCCTTAGTTAATTATCTAATTGATTACACGGTTGCTAAGTCGAGTCATATCCTTGTACATATTGTTTTGGGACGATTGGGACTTATGGGTAAAGTACTAATGTTATAGAGTAATGGGGAAGAACATCTTATATTACCCCCATATGTGCGTTAATCTTAAAAGTACTCCAAGTGTTTTGATTATCTGAATTCGAGTCATTAGATTAGTTTATTGTAAAGTATGTAAAAATTCAAGTGTAAGGGGAATGTTCATTCCCTATGATGTATTATTTTGGATGGCAAGGTAAGAGTGTATGCAAAAAAAAAAAAAAAAAAAAAAAAAAAAAAGAAAAAGCAAAGAAAAAAACATACGGACTACCACCTCGTTTCATTATATGTTTATTTTATGTTTTTGTTATTTTTTATTCATTAGCTTAAGTCGAGTCTAGTCTTGGCTTAGCAACGCCATATCGTACATGTAATTAACCAAGATGATTAACTCGCCACCAGTAAAGATTGCCTATATCCAACAAAACCGTGTATTCCATATCCCTGCACCTAACGTTATAACCCTTTGAAAGACCTCTTTGATAGTTTATCCTAGGTGCTTGCGCCATGTGGTGGAGGTTTGAGCCTTTCCCAAGCCTATGGTAACCTATTTTGCTATGACAGGTAGTGAGAGATGTTTTCCATTTCCATATTGTGATATATACTTTATTACACCCGAGAGATGTGAGTATCTAAACACTATTTGTGAGGTGCTAGTGTATGACCTCCGTGCTTGTCTTTGGTCTTTAGTGGAACGATTATTTGTTGTAATTATTTTTATATTAGTGTTAAATGACCCCTAACTTGTATTTTGATTAGAATAAAAGCGCATTTGCTTGAGGACAAGCAAATCTCAAGTGTAAGGGTATTTGAGGACAAGCAAATCTCAAGAGTAATACAAGAGGTGGAAGTGGATAAAGTATGTGATGATCCAGAAGAGTTTTACACTGGATCAAGAGGTGGAAGTGACGGCGTCAAGAGTAATACAAGAGTTCTCAAGTGACGGCGTCAAGAGTAATACAAGAGGTGGAAGTGCATAAAGTCCATGATGATCCAGAAGAGTTTTACACTAGGGACATGACGGCATCACCATAGGCCGTCATGGTCCAAATAAGAGTGACGGCCCAGAGTAGAATTGCACATGACGGCGTCAAAACTGGATCTAGGCAATCCGATTTCATTATGGGCGGCGAGTTGACGGCGTCAGAATTTCCTTCTTGACATCATCACCCTGTAAAATCTATATATAGTTTTGCAATTTTCATTCATTGGAGAGGAACAATTAGGGTCTAACTTTGGAGAGAAACCCTAGTCCGAATATTACAGTTTTTTCAAGGGTTTTTACCCTTTGAAACCTTTCATGTTCAATTGAGATAAGTACTCTTTCAATTCATTCAATATGTCTATGTGTTGTTTGAATATATCTTACACTTGTCTTGAATTTAACATGCTTGGCTAGATCTCTTGTGTGTTTGCTTAGATGTAGTGAAACCTAGATGTTAATTATGGGTTGATTGTTTGTTTATAGTTGTTACGGATGATTGTATTCGATGTTAGGCTTAAGAAAACTGGCAGACTTCCATTGGTGACATGCTTGAACGTCTTAAGAAACATGATCAGAGGTGTACTATGATTTTTGGTTGTATTTAATGCGTAGGGGAATTCTAATGATCCCATGTTAGGAGCTTCTAACGGCTCGACATAGGAGTGAAGTAGGATCCGATAGAGTTAGGGAATATTGTACACGGCCCTACGACTGGTATTAAGGAATACGACCCGTCATCCATGCAATTGTAACAAACTATCAACCTATAAAAGATATCTAGGGAGTAATGAAACCTAAGTAAACACACTCTCCCTATTATTGTTCACACCACTTAATTAGATTTCATTTCATTTTTGTTATTTTATTTTAATTGCATTTGTAGTAAATTGGGTTAGTTGATTAGCAACCAATTCCGCCCACTCTTCCAAAACCCGAGATTTTTAATTGCTTTTATAAAACATAAAAATACAAAAAGAATCATCCCTCACTTCTAGACCTAGTTTTTAGGCTTTCTAATCCTAGCGACACTATTCCTGAGTTGAACGATAAATCCCCCGGTACTTGTCACTATACTATACTACAACGATCAGGTACACTGCCTGGTGGGGTTGTAAGCTTCTCGAGATCCCTCGAGAGGTAAAGCCTGGTGCGATTCCCACGTATCACATATCATGCAAAAGCTTCAAGCTAAGGTATCTCCTGTGATATTTGCATTTTTAATTATTCTTATGAATTTTTAGAAGTTTTTTTATCTCCTGTGATATTGCATTTGTCTGTAAAATTATGTGCTTTATCACTTTTGATTATTTATTTTGTTTTATGCGCACTTCTGTATAATGATTTTGTTTTGTATCACTGGTGATACTTTATTGTTTTTTGCATAGTGATTCTGTTTTGTATCACTTGTGATACTTTGTTGTTTTCAGATTGTTTCCAGAATCTATGATGATACTGATTTCAAGACTAAATTTAGCAAGATTGTGGAATATGTACATTGGTCCTGAGGAGTTTGAGTTCAGATGGAATGAGTTGATGGTAGAGTTTAATCTTCTAAATCACAAGTGGTTGAACAATATGTATATGATTAGATCTTCATGGATTCCTGCATTCTTTGTGGATTGATGAGGACTACATCGAGGTCGGAGAGTGAGAATTCCTTCTTTTCGCATTTCATGAATCCTACTTCCACACTTGTTATGTTTATGGTTTTATATGAGTCTGCAATGGAGAAACAGAGATATGTACAAGAAAGATTAGATCATAACTCGTTTGACTCATTCCCTGTTTTGTTGACGCCATTGGAAATTGAAGTACATGCAGCAATGGTTTACACTCGCACGTTGTTTGTGCTTGTGCAAAACGAGATAATTGTTGGGTCATGGTTATGTTCGATTGAGTCGAAAACTTATGATGAGGTATGTGATGTGTCTGTTATTTCTAAGCAAAAATTGGTTCCTGGTACTATTCCAGAAGTGGTTGATGAAGAAGAAAGCACTTCAGAGAATGTTGAAGTAGAGCTTATCTACTATTCCAGAAGTGGTTAATGAAGAAGAAAGCACTTCAGAGAATGTTGAAGAAGAGCTTATCTTGTATCAGAAATACGCTGGACGGTACAAGGTACAATTATTTTTTTGTTTTTACATGTATTTTTTGTTTAAGTATCACAGGTGATATGAAGTATCACTGGTGATATTAGGTATCACCTGTTGTATTATGTGTTTAATTTTTTTTTAGGTTTTTGTGTTATTGTTTTAATATCCCCTGTGATAGTATGTGCTTTTAATTTTTTTACTTTTTTTATGAAGGTGGTCTATAACAAATTAGATGGTTCAGTTGCTTGCTGTTGTCAGCTTTTTATCCGCTACGGGATTTTATGTCGTCACATTTTATGTGTATTCAAGAATTGCAATGTGCTTAAGGTCCCAGATCAATATATACTCAAGCGTTGGACAAGGGATTTGATTCCACCTGATGTGAGGAGGCAAAAGGCACGTTATGGTCAAGAGAATGAAGAGATAGAAAAGCTTGCTATTGAGGCGTCTAGTTTAGTTGAGTCATGTGTGAGTATGATGATTGAGAATCAACCAAAGTTGACTTCTTTTGTAGGAAAGCTTAGAAAGCTAAAGTCAGAAGTTGAGTCTGATTTGCCCAAAGTTCCTGTTCGCACAGTTGCTCAAATGGTTCATCAGTTTATGGGTGTTAAGAAGCCTACTAAAAATAATGTTAAAAATCCTTCAAGAGCTAGTAATAAGGGATATATGAAGGATCTTATTAAGAGTGGGCGTGAGATAGCACTTGAGGAAAATAATAAGAAGAAGAAGGGATGTGGTATTTGTGGGTTGACTGATCACAACAGGCGTACATGTCCACAGAGGAGTGGAGCAAGTGGAAACGGAGGTGATGGAGCAGGCGGAAGCGGTGGTGATGGAGCAGGTGGAAGCGGAGGTGATTGTAGGATCAAAACATATGTTGATTATGTGATTCAGGTGGCTTGGATTGTGGAAGATTAGGTTAGCCATGGTAAGAGTTTAAAGAGAGAGAGAGAGAGAGTAGAGAGAGGGGAGTTTCTAGTGAGAGAAACACCTTTGAGGTGTGTGTGTGTATTATTAGAAACAACCAACCCTTCCCTTGTGTGGGAAAGGGTATATATACACTTACAGTATATGCCCCACATGGGCTGTGGAGTGAGCTGACAGTGGGTAAAGACCCGACCCAACTCCACGATGAGAATATATCTAAACTGTTACTAACGCTCTCCTGCGGGCTGTGGATCAGGTGTACAATGGGTAAAGACCCGTCTGTCATCCATGGTGTGACTATATCTAATCTAATATATACAAAACTAAGAGCTACACCAAGTATATAAATACATGGGGTGACCGAACCTTTTTCTTAATCCCAACAGTGATGGAGCAATTGAAGTCATTTTTTTATTTTTGTGACTTTATGGAATATTTGTGACATTTATCACTTGTGATAAAGCATTAAAGTGTTTAAATATTTGTGATATTTATTTTTGTTATTTTTAGAATGATTGAATTTCTGTGTATCCCTTGTGATATTTTTTTTTGGATTTATTTGTTTATATCATCTCAAGTGTTATTTGAGTTTTATCACCTGTGATAAAGAATTATGAAAAACATAACATAAACATTTTGAACATGTGATAAATCATTTAAATTACCAAAACTATAACATAAAGATTCTGAACATGTGATAAAGCATTTAAATTACCAAAACCATAACATAAACATTCTGTTATCACTTGTGATAAATCATAACAAAGGGACTATTGTCTTACAAATTCAGATTACCCAAAACTATTGTTTTACATCTTTAGATTGCCAATTACAAGATTCTATTCCAAAACTAAATCTCAAATTATTAACCACTTCTGTTCATTTTCTCTATCTTTGTCTCTGTTCATTTTCTTCTGCAATCTTTCTCTTTATTGCCTCCTCGACCAAGTTCTTTGCTTCTTCTTCGTCTGGGTTTTCGGCTGCAAACTTTAGTGCGTACTCTGACATCATTTTTTGGTTATCATTTACTTCATGAAGCATCATCTTTGCTGCGTATTTGGCTCTCAAGTTGTTTATCTGCATTATGTGATTTATGTCTTTTTCTTTTAGCAAGCATGTTTCCTATTTTGTTGCACTCTTTCCCAGATAATGTTCCATATGCAGCATCATGTACAAACTGCAATCTATATGTTCTTTTGTTGTCCTCCACTCATGTTTAAGATTGTTGGTTTTATTTTTTAATTCATTAATTCATCTCCTTTTGGATGTTGATATGTCGACAAATGCTTTGCAAAAACACCCCTCTGAAAAATAAGATACAAAGTGTCATTTATAGGCTAGTAACACAAGTGATATGCTAAATTTATTTGGCACAAAGAAATTATATATGAAGCATTCATTATAGTGTTTCTTACCACAAACTCATAGTTTTCTTTGTATTTTCCTTCATATGTTCCATCTGAATCACTGTTATCTATTATCAGAATGTCCCTTTGATGATGTTGAAAACTATTAGGTAGTAATGATCATGTGATATGATTGGAAAGAAAACCTGTTTAATTTATAAAAATGATGTAAGTTTTAAAAATAATAGACTAAGTACATTGATTAATTTACAAATTCATATTATTGATGAAGCAAAAAGTTTTATGCTTTTAGGGGGTCATTTAAGCCCTAAGTCATGATAATTTGACCAAATATTGCATCAAATCATTCCTTTTGTCATTTTAGGTACTTTGGATAATAAATCTGGAAAAGAAAGCATTTTGGACGTTTTTGGAGCAAAAAGTGAAGAAAATGACAAAGTCTCCAAATCAAGCTGGAAATAGTACCTAACGGCGTCACGTTCTATAGGTGACGGCGTCACGTGTTGGCAAAGAGGTGTATATGAAGATTACACGAGACGCGCCAGAAGGTTTTTTGGATTTAAAGAGTGACGGCATCATCCTTTGTGACGCCTAGGCCGTCACGTACATTCTATAAGGTGACGGCCAGTGAAGATTAAAAGGGGATGGCATCAGATCTGGATCTAGGCAATCCGAGGAAAGTATTGGCGAGTTGACGGCGTCACATGTATAACGTGACGCCGTCATAATGTAATCTCTATATATAGTTTTCTAGTTTTCATTCATTAGAGAGAGAACTTTTGGAGGAACTTCACCATAAACCCTAGGACGAATTTTAGATTTTTTGTAAGGGTTTCAAACCCTTCTTTCATCCATTATTAATTACAGATAAGTCTTCCAACAATCATTCAATATGTCTATGTGTTGTTTGATTCTATCTTATGCTTGTCTTTACATTAACATGCTAGGCTAGGTTTATTTGTGTTTGCTTAGATGTAATGAAACCTAGCTATTGATTATTGATTGATTGTTTGTTATTAATTGTTGTTGGATGAATGATTTCGATGTTAGGCTTAAGAAAACTGGCTAATCTCCAATTGGTAACATGCTTGAACGTCTTAAGAAACATGAATCGGATGTGTACTACAATTTTAATGGTTATATTTAATGCATAAGTGACTACTAAGGAGGCCATGTTAGGAGCTAGTTGTCGGCTCGACATAGGAAGAGGTAGAAGCTTATAGAGTTGGGAAAGATCTTACACGGCTCCATGAATGGTATTAAGGAATATAACCCGTCATCAATGCAATTGTAACAAACTAATCAATTAATGAAAGATAGCTAGGGAGTAGTGAAATTTAAGTAAACACATTTCTCTCCATATAAGGTTTTTCTCACATGTATTTTCTTGTTATTTTATTTTTGCATTTGTAGTTATTTGGGTTAGTTGACTAGCAACTAATTCCACCCACTCTTCCAATACCCGAGATTTTTACTTGCTTTCCATAAACCATAAAAATACAAAAAGAATCATCCCTCACCTCTAGACCTAGTTAGATTAAGTTTCAATCCTAACGAACACTATTCCCCAAGTAGAACGATCAATCCACCGGTACTTGCCATTATAGTATACTACATCGGTTAGGTGCACTGCCTGGTGGGGATTGCAAGCTTCTCGAGATCCCTCAAGAGGTAAAACCTTTTGCAAGGTTGCAAAACCACGCATTTATTATATACCAGGTCAACATCTTCAAATTGTATCTTTCTTATATCGTCTTCCATCTGAATTGCAATCATCTTTGCAAACTCATCGTATTGTTTGTCTATCTTTGTAAGCATGCATTCTGGCTAATCCTTTATTATTTCCGGAAGCTGCTTGAAAATTAAAAACAAGTTAAAATAAGTTAATAGATAAATACATTCAAGTATAATAAATTATTTTTAAATTAGATTTATCTTACCATCATTGATGTATAAAAGTAATGCCTTTTGATCTCTTTATCCGATAACCATTCTTCGTAATTTAGGATTGAAGCAAATGTGTCGATCACAGGAGTTTCAATTTTCATTCCTAGTGCTAGTGATTGGACATTCATTCTCATTAATTCTACTCCTTGGTCCTTGAAAACTTCTCTGTTTTGACAATATCACAGGTGATAACTATAAGAAACTACATATGTTACTCATTTTTTCATGTATCACAGGTGATACCATGTATCACCTGTGATAAGTTCAAGTAAAGTTCATAAAGATTTAAAGTTAATCTTACGCTTCGTTTCCTTGCATAGAGAAGATGCTTCTTGCCAAGAGTATTTCATCCTCTATTAGCTCTTCTGTCGTGCTGACCTTTTCGTTTAAATAGGGTGATTGCAGGCACAGATATTGGGTTTCTTCATCATTTGATTTTGTTTTCTTGAATGGTTTCGAGTGTTCTTCTGGGGTATCAAATCCTAGATTAAATGATGGCTGAGATCCTCCTGGCGTGAACTCAAAAATGTGCTCCCTACTTTGACAACTAGATGGACCTGCTTGTTCCTTTTCTTTTTCTTTTTGTGAAAATTCACCTGCTTGTTCCGTTTGTTTTTCTTCGACGTTTTTCTAATTCCCAAATGTCTGCAATTCACCATCTTGGAAAGCTTCCAAAAATTCTTCATCAGTTAAGTCTTCAAGCTTCTTTGAAGCTAATTTGGCTTCTTTCTCTTTCATCTCTCTGAATTCCTTTTTAAGTTGTTCATCACTTTTATTCAGCAATTCATCAAAAATAGATGGATCATCACAAAATTTTATTTCATCTTGAATTTTTTCGCCGTCCTCATTTTTTTGACTTGTTACCTTGTTTGTTTCATCTTTTTTTTCCTTCATTGTTTCCTGGAGCTTCATCCTTGTTTCTACTGCTCGCTTCGTTGTTTTCTGAAGCTACATCCTTTTTGCTACTGTTTACTTCTTTGTTTCCTGCAGCTTCATCCCTTATATTATTACTCCCGTCATCTTTATCATTTCCAATCCCTTCATGTTTTTCAAAGTTTGATTCTCCATTTTCATCTGCACATTCTGTGTTTTCATCTCCATTGTTGTCATCTTCATCATCACTTGTTTCAAATTTGATACCACTTGATTCTGTTGATGATGATTTACAATTTATGTTTCTGAAAATCTGATTGAATCTCTCTTTATATTCATTAAGCCTTCTGTTATTCCCAAACTTGAATATAGTATCTATTATTGTTTCTTCAAACAATTCTTTCTCACTCAAAATGCTTTCTATTTTATCTTCTAATATCTGATAAATTTCCTGTAAATCAATTTAAAGTTGAAGAAATCATAATAATATCACAAGAGATATTATAAAATAGTATTCTGCATATTATAATCTAGTATCACAAGAGATATCATATAATAATATCACAAGAGATATTATAATCTAGTATAAAGTCGTAGAATAATATTTTGCATATTATAATCTAGTATCACAAGAGATATCATACACTCACCTCCTTTTGAGCAGTTTTTTCTTGTTTATTTAGACCTCCAATTGTCTCCACCATCCCAAAGTATTTTATTCCATCCATTTCTAGAGTCTCCCTACTTTTTAGCAGGTTTGCGTTCCAGCTTTTAAAAGCCGGTAATCTTCTTGGTACATTCATTGTATCAAACTTTGTATATTGTAAATATGCAAGTTGTTTCATCAACCATTTATCAGATAAAACATAAATAAAAATCATTCTTATGAGGTATCACAGGTGATACCTCATATGATATTTTTTTAACAAATAAAAGTAATGGATAGTATCTTAAAAGAAAAAACAAAAAAAATATTTAGGAGTTACCGTCAAGAATGTTACTGGTCCGTAATAGACGACCTCTATCCTATCCCTCTTTCTTGTTGCCTAATATTTTTTTGATAATCTTGCACATTCATATACGTATGTGCACCAGTCTATATCTGTCACATCATCTTCTTCAAGCACGTTTTCTAATACTGTGGTTTTTACGACAGAGTTGTTATCACATTCTCCCAATGTATTTGCAACTAGCATCAAAAAGTTCATTCTAAAGATGAAATCTGTGTTTCTTGTCTTTGTTATCTGCTTTGATATTGCATTTATTGTCAACTTGTTTTCATCTTTGTATTGTTCCTTCCATTCTTCCTCAAATCTATCATTCTTTTCTCTTTGTCCTTCATTTCTTTTCAACCTCCTTGATCCCTTTGGTAACCAAAGAGCTACCTTCACTGTTTGTGGAGAAATTTGTAAGTTTCCCGTTGGAAGCCTAAGATTCATTGTTTCTACATCGAGGCTGTCTAGTACAAAAAATGCTAGCCTTGTTGGTACATCATTAATTGGAAAATAATCAAGTCTCCAAACCCCATATGTCTAATTACTCTCTTTCTTTCAACGCTTAGCCCATGCATTGCTTCAAATAGGGGCTTAATTGTTGCCCTTGCCCTCACCAATGTATACCACTTTCGTTTCTTTTTTTCCATTTCCATCATCATCCACCTTATTCTTACCATCTTTATCATTTTCAGTTTCATCTATTTTTCTTTTCCCATTTGCTTTTTCTTCTCTTTTTGCTGCATCATCTTTATCAGTTTCTTTTGTTTATTCAACATCTTCTTTTTCAACATGTGGCATAATGTAAAGTATGTTTTAGGACATTAGTAATTTGTTTATCACCATTGATATTTAAAGTATCTCCAGTGATATTTAAAGTATCTCCAGTGATACTAACCTTATTTTTAGATTGTTCCTCTTCTTCTTTCTTTTCTGCATCTTCCTTTTCATCCTTTCTTTCAAATTTTTCCGCCTGTGGCCTTTCTTCCTTCATCAGCATTTTCTTTTTCTTTTTTTCTTCTAATTTTTTTGTTGCTCTTCTAATCCTCTTCCATAACGTCTTTTTTTACATTCTAATATTGGCAACTGTTTTCTTCTTTTTTGTTTTTTTCCTCTGTTTTATGGTTTGCATTTTTAAGACCAAAGCTTATTCAAAAACAGTCTTACGAACCAAATTTAAGCTAACCAAAAGCTACTCATAAGCTAAATTAAAAACCTAAGACTGATAACACAGATAGATAAGTTAACAATAAGCCAATAAACTAATTATAACAACTATAATTAACTTGTACCAAACACACCTTGAAGTAGACTATTTTGATTTTTAAGCTAAAAGAGTTCATAATAAGCTATGATTTTGATTGACAGAAGTTTAACTAACATATTAAAGACCTAAAAATCAAGTTTAAACAGAAAATAAGCAAAGAAAACAATAACAAAAAATAGTTAAATTTGATTGAAATGATTGTCATACCATTATCCACATTTTGTTTAATGTTTTTCCCCTTATCTTGTTTTTTAGCTCCCAATTCATTCATCTTTTATGTTTTTCTCAATTTGATTTTTTAGACGTATGGATGGTGTGTTTGTGTGTGTGTGTGTGTTTTGTCTGATGGTTTATGTTGCAAATCTAGGTAATAACGGTCAATTCAGTAATTGGGTATTTGGGTATTTTTGTGCAATTTTACACTTTTGGTCCTTGTATTTTTATTTTTTCTAATTTATTTCTAGTATTTTTTTTATCACTGGTGATATGATTATTTTTAATTTTTATATGTATGTGTGTGTTTTTTTTAATAGCCAAATGTTTAAAAAATTTTGGGCTTAGTTTTTGTTTTGAAAATATTAGTAAGATTTTTATGGGCTAAGTTTTTATTTCTTTAATAGTTTAATAATTAAATATAATTTGGGCTTAGTGACTGGCTCAAATAGTTTGTGCTTAGAGACTGGCCCAAAGAATTTTTAGATTTTCTAGATACAAATATGAGGTATCACATGTGATACGGATATACAAAGTAAGAGATATCAGCAGTGATACATTCAAAATCACACACTGGTCATATAATTCAAAGGCATTTAAAACCTCAAAGATAAAACTTCATCTGTCTTCATTTCCCAAAATCCATAACAAAGATAATACAAAGATACCGTCGTTTTTTTTTGCATAGCTATCATCTAATCCTAGATGCATTCAGATTATGCAAAATCCAGAACAAAATATATAACACAATCTCTACCACCAGGGAATGTGGTTCGGGACCTAATAGAGCGCCCCCGTCATTCTTAGGTAACCCCAAACTTGGACAGTTGTCCGTCACATTCCGTGGCTTGGCAGTGCTTCAATGGATTTTTGCTTATCGAATACTTAATCCTAGTTTAACCATCATTGTTTAGAAATCTAAAATACATAAAACATAATCATAAATTGTCTTTGGAAATAAATTGTCTTTGGAAAAGAATTAAAGTCAACTAATGCTTATCTTCTGATGCCTTTTTCTTCATAGCTTCTTCAACCATCATCTTCGCCTTTTCTTTATCATTGTGTTCTTCAGCAAACTTGATTGCAAAATCTGACATCAACTTGCTATTCTTGTTCACATCGTGCAAGAGGATCTTGGCAGCACTGCATACCTCATCCTCATCTTTTTAATCTATTCAGCATATTGTCGATTTCTTTCGTCCAAGATGTTTGTCTTCCATTTTAGTCCAAGTTCACCTTGAAACATCTCCATATGCATCATCATATACAAGCCACAATCTATCTTGTTTTCTTTTGTTTTACATTTCATTTTTGGTATCTTCGGTTTCGCTTCTTTGATTAGTTGTTTCAATGCTGGGTGTTTAGTTCTCATCATGTAATGAACAAGCATCTCTTTCTACAAATAAAATTAAAATTCTTCAAATAACATAAAATGTATCTCTAGTGATATTAATCCAAATAGAACAAAAAAAAAAAAAAAAAAAAAAAAAAAAAAAAATCTATCTCTAGTGATATTAATCCAAATTAAACAAAATACAAATTGTAACAACCGTGGTTTTAGCAGGTCAGTTTGACTGATAGTCTTGACTCGGTTGACGTTTGTTTGATGTGTTATAGGTGATTGTAGTGTCATATGAGTGATATAGGTGAGTTTTAGCACTAAATCCCTTTGCGTAAATGGTTTTATTGTGATTTGGAAAGTTTGGAATTTGGGAAAGTTCATTTTGATCACCTTTGTGGTGTAGAAATGACTCGTGTAGTTTTGACGTTTTTGTGTTTTGCGTAACGAGTCTTCGTTCAAGTATTTTAACGTTAGCAAGTTACGAGGAGTTTGTTTTTATGAGTTATGTTTTAAAAAGAGTGTGAAAATCTATTTTTGGAAACTTTATTTTTGGAAATGATATTTTTTCCGGTTTGTCGTAAAAACTGAGGTTTATCGCGTAAGACGTTAGGATTAGCTTCGGGTATTTATAAAACATGAAAAGTATGAGGTTTTGAGTGTAATAAATAAATTTAATAAAAAAAATAAAAAAAATATATATATATGGTATAAGAAAATCGGCTAAGGGAAAAAAAGAAGGAAAAGGAAACCAAATTTGAGTCCAATTACAACTCCTAACTAAAAGGGTTATCTAGAATTATATTAGGATAGTATATATACAAAATCAAAACACCCCAAACCTCTTTTTCTCTGGTTTTGGTTGTTCATGGGAGGCAAGGGAAGAAGAAAAATTAGGGTTTTTATTATTGAAGCTAAAATCAAGATCAAGGTATATTTTCGATACTAGTTTTTATTCAATTAATTAATTATTTATCTAATTCATGTAATATAAAGTATGATGGATTAGGGTTTGTGTTAACTTCTATAAATTAATATTATTAAACATGTTGGGATCAATTAATGATAATAGTATGGTGATTGGTTAAGAGAATTGAGCGTAAAACATGCTAGTTATTGAGTTAGGGTTTGGACAGATTTGTAAGGCTGTAAAGATGTGAGTGTAAATAACAGATGGTGAAGAGTTAAGTTACGAATTTTAGGTCTAAATTGAAGTATAATGAAAGAGCTTTCCAAAAAGTCCAACCACGATTGATTTCAAGGTCGGGAAGTTGGTCTTTTGATTTTTCTTTGTTAAGGTGTCAAAGCTGTCAAACCAGGACAGATTTTGGGTAAACGTTTGAGGGTCTCATGTGGTTGTAAAAGTGGTATTTTGACTAGGCCTTCTGTAATAGTTAAGTATTAGGTTATATTAGACTACCACGAAAAGGATTCGCGATAAAAACTTGTGGAAATATTTATTTAAAATCAAAACTTTTTGGTGTGCGTTCAGATCCGAATTTGAGTAGTTGACAAGTTTGAATTTGTTATGAGTATTTATGTGTGTTATTGGTCCATGGCCTTCTGGGATTAGCTTCTATGCTTATGAGATACCATGGTGAATTTTTTGTGTGGGTTTTTAAGCTTTATTTGTCGTGATTTCATGTGGGCGAGTGTACCCAAAAATTTTGCGTTTTCTGATTTTATAAGTGCAAGGGATTTAGTGAGTGTTAGGTTATGGTGGTGGTTAGTATGGTGTCTAGGAGATCCATGGTGGGTCATATGAGTCTTAGACATCCATCATATGTGTATTACATGGGTTGTAGCTTTTAGCTTGACCTTGTGTAATGTGGATTATTTTTGTGTGCTATAGATTGTGAGTTGTTTTGTGGAAGCTGCGGAGTTTAAGGTGAGTTCATAGTCCCATATTTTTACTTGTTTTAAACTTGGGATGGGAATGATGCTTGTCTTAAATGATTTGATTTACTGTGATTATGTGTATGGTGTTAAAGAGCTTGGACTTATAATGTTATCGTATGCATACTATGTGTGATTATTTGCTTGTGTGGAAATCGAGGGTAGAACTGTACCTGAGATGTGAAGGGTAGAACTGTACCCAAGTTGTGAAAATCGAGGGTAGAACTGTACCCGAGATGAGGGTAGAACTGTACCCAAGTGGTGGAATTTTTGTGTGATTCGATTAGGAGGATGCTTATCCTGTTGCTCGCGCATGCGACCTAATTGATGTTTAATGGGGTCGGGGGACACGAGCCGTCCTGTTGTAATTATTTTGGGGTCGGAGGACACGAGCCGTCCTATTGGTTGCCTTATGAGTGTTGTTGCCTTTGTGTGTGATTAATGACTTGCAAATGCATGTAGCTATATGATAACTATAATTTATTTGTCCAGCTATGTTTTTTATAATCACAGTGAATTGGTTTATCATCTATGTTTGGATTTATGTTTTGTTTTGGTTATTTTATTTTGGGGTATTGTTACAACACTTTGTGTTTGTACATTGCTCTATTTTTGTGCATGTAGTTGTTTTCTATATAGACACCATGTGTTGTGATGATATCCATGAAGTTACACTCTCGCGTTTCCGCCGTGGCGGGGTGTGACAGATTGGTATCAGAGCCTTGGTTATAGAGAATTAGGTGGTTGAACCTAGACTATAACCTAGGAGTCCTTCATATAGTTGCATTTAGGATCTATGTGTAAGTATAATATTTTATGTGTCTATTTTCCTATATTTATAAGATGTTTTATTGAGTTTCGGACGTCTATTTTATCCCCTATACGTAGTATTGTATATATCGACTTTATTATATCTTCTTCCACGCGTTAGATGCATCGTTGGACTACCGTTGTCACTATCGGATGCGAGAGAGGTGGTAGGATGAAGCGGACTAACCGCAGAATCCGAGTTCTCACTAGCATGTATTCATGTTCGGACAAGGAGAGGATATTTATGGGAAACGTTGGTGGAGAAGAAGTGGAGAGGTTTGGAACCACGGTGACTTCTGGAGATGGAGCCATTACCAAATACCCTTGGTAGTGTCCTCACTTCACATAGGAAGGAGATGTGGTTTAGTCTAAACCTCGTGCTTTGTATGCGCTTGTGAATCATGTGGAATTGGAAGAAAAGAATAGAGATGGTTTTGCATGTTGTCGATTACCTCAACATGTAGGAACAGGAATGGGTTGTTGAGTAAAGATGAAGGGGAGTTAGGATGGAATGGTGTGGATTCGGATCTAGAGTCCACAGCGAGTATCAAGTTGAATTGATCTGAGTAGGGAGATAAGTGCGAGAGTGGGGTTGAGCCATTATGCGACGTCTTTTGTTTTGTGTTATGTTTTGGAATTTGTATATTGTCTTTTGCCGTCTGGAGCCATGTTGGAGCGTGATTACTCTTGGATATTGGATCGACCTTATCCAAGTAATTTTGATTATAGAGTTTACGTGATCATTGGAAATTGTTCCATGTGAGATGATTGTTTGTGACGTCTTTTGTTTTTGTTTGCATGATGTGTTGTCATAGGAGGGAGTACACTTGTGAAAGGGGGCATAGATAATTATGGTGGCCAACATAATTATACATGCGCCACAACACAAGTGGACTTGCAAGTATGATAGCATGGATTGCATGGTGTATTAGGTGCTATGTGGTATATGTGTGTTATCATTGAGATCTATGGTATTGGAAGTAAGTATGCTTGTGGAATAGGCTTATAACTATGGTCGCGAACATAATTATAAGGGTATCACACACGTGGACTCGTGACCATTATTGCATTGATTGATGTTTGTTGTTATATGTTGTGGTAGATGGTATGTGATATCATGTTGGTGATGGCTGTATGGTTAGAGAAGTATTCTTTTAACCGGTTGGGCAGTCGTTATATGTTGGGGTGTGTAGGTGGTAAGATTCCATCCTACCTATCATATGTTGATACCTCAGTTATCGGTGGGTACTTATGTTGTGGTATTTAAGTTGATTTGTTTGCTAGACGCTCCGTTTGTATAACTAATTCTTTGGTTGGCATTCCTATTCGTAGCATGATGGTACAGATGCCATATTCTTTCTCTTTGACGTCGTGATAGGTGTTGGGTAATCGAATTCGTTTTGTTGGATACTGGTTCGTTTCTTTGGTTATTCCTTGCATTCATTCCGCGAATGAATGTTATACCATTCTTCAAGTATTGTTGGTTCGTGGCAAGTTGGTGTGGATATTTGATCCCTCATTTACACACACTGATTGGATTTCGTGACATGTTTTTGTGACCTGTTAGTATCGGTGTTTTTCTATGATTTTGGTTTGATCATGGTACGAATGAGTCTGTAAATTCATCGTTTGGTTTACAATGTATTTGCGTGAGTGTTCACTGTTATGAGATTCGTTTGATGATTATTTTAATTATGTGATTCTTCTGTGTTTTTCGCATCCAATAAAGGGGTTGTGTTAAAGTTCTTATGGTATTTTAAAATTCGTTTTGGGTATTTCAAGGTAATTTATTGGAAACTATTATTTTTATGGTGAAAATGAAGTGTAAAAAAAATGGTTATGTTGATGTCTTACATAAAATGGTTTACATATATTTTATAAAAAATGTATAAGCTTAAGATATGTCTTGTGAAAAACGGTGTTCATTTGTTTTTGGGAAGGTCGAGTACGGGAATAAGAACTGTCTATGGTTCTCATTTACCAAACTTGTTATGTATTTGGTTCATCGAGTGTTTCTTTCGTTGAGGTACGCTTGTGGATGTTTTATGGGTACGCGTATTTTATATTTTCTTTGTATGGGTTTTCATGAACATTTTATCCGTGTCTACTTTTATTGGGGGAAAATTTCTCATTGTGTTTTTCTAGCATTGATTTTGATGCTCGTTACTTCGCTAGTTGGTAATTCGTATCCCTTTTGAGTTCGTTAATATACGTTTTAGTTCGACCGGTTTCATGGTTCGCGTCGTTTACTTAAGATAGATTGTCGTTTTGATTATCAATTTGTTCATTGAAGAAGAAGATGGTGTTTGCCAAGTTGTTCAAGTGAGAGGTGTAGCTTTAAGATGTACATTCTTCAGGAAGGTGGTCAACGATAACGAGTGTTCGTGGACATTAGTAAGATAAAAGTGGTGAAGCGTGGAAAGTACCTGAGACACCATCTAAGAGACGATTGTCCTTAGGATTGGCAGGTACTATTGACGATTCATTTCTATCTTTCTATAGATTGCGTAGGCATCGCGGAGGTGGAAGATCCATAAGAGGAACTGAGTGATACATGATTTAAAGTTGGGAAGTAGAACTTGGAGATGATATTTGTATGGAGCAAAAAGTGTTATCTACACAGACCATAAGAATCTTTAGCATATATTTGACAAGAGGCTAATATATGTAGAAGAGAAGTTGAGTGTGAAATTTTTCAGTGACTACGATTGTCTTATTCGCTACCATTAAGGAAGGGCGGACATCGTGGTAAGAGCGCTGAGCGGGAGTGAACGAGTGAAATTTAGATGTTTGCGAGCAGTGATTATGATAAATCAGTTCGGAGTTAAGAGGATGATATTGGCAGCCTAGAGAGAGAGGTTCAAGGATGAGAACATGTAAGAAGAATGATTACTTGGTTTAGACCAGTAAATGGAAAGGAACGAGGATGAAGGAATGTACTTTGTGGACCAGCTATTGGTTTCATTGAGAGGAAGCGTAAGGACATCAATCATGCAAGGTATTTGATACATCCGAGTATGGATAAGACATATCATTACCTTTGCAAGAGATGTATGGAGGAGTGGGCGAGACTTTTCATTTGATGAGTTGGTAGAGAGACGTGGGGTGTCGCGTCAATCAGCTTATATCAAGATGAAATACTTACTCCGCGAATGTGGTAAATGTTTTATGGAGCCTTGAGATAGCGTATGAAGATAAGTACGACTTATCGTTCTTAAATGAGTGAACTAAGTGAGCATACAAATCAGGAGATGGATGGTGAGCTGAGAGCATGGGTGTGTTTGATTTTGGAGGAAGCCGGGGTATACATTTATCCTTAGCTGAGTTCTCCTATATCAACAATTATCATTCTAGTATTGAGTATGTGTCGTGTGAAAAATTGTATGGAAGGTAATGTAGGTCACCTGTTCTATGGGCAAAGGTTGGAACAAGTAAACTAATTGGCCCTGAACTAGAACGAGAGACTACGAATAAGGTTTTCTGACTAAGGAAAAGACTTAAGGCAGCAAGAGATCGCCAAAAAGAGTTATGCGAATAATTGCTGTAAGTGCTTAGAGTTTGGTCTTGGTGATATTTTGAGGATAAAAGTATCTCCTTGGAAGGGTGTTGTGCGTTGCGGTAAGAAAGGCAAGCTAGCACCGAGATACGTAGGACCATTTGAGACATATCGCTTGAATTTGCCTGAGGAGTGAAGTGGGGTGCATGATACGTTTCACGTATCTAATGGAAAGAAGTGGTTGGTGGATGCTAGTGTGCATGTGCCATTAGATGAATGTATGGTTGACAAGACTCTTCGTTTTGTCGAGAAACCTGTTGATATTATGGAATCGAGATGTTAAGAGTTTGAAGTGTGGTGAGATAGCGTTGGTAAAGGTATGGTGGGATTCTAAGCGTGGTCCTGAGTTTACTTGGGAGCGTGGGGAATCAGATGTAATTAATGTTTGTTTTGTGTGTATCCATTATATGTGGTGTTCCCTGCGGTTACCATTTGAATTTTCATTTGGTTCGAGAGTATCGTACCTACCTGTGAGAAGTCGTTTTGATCATTGGTGCTATTGATTGGGGAGTGTATCTATTTGCGTGTATCGTTGGAGTGACGGAATGTTTTCTATCGTGTGAATTCGAGCATTTAGTCGGTTCACATTTTTGCGATTCTTTCTCTGTGATTTTATGGTGTGTTATTTTTCCGCTTAAGAATCCATAAATTTCCTTTTGCTGTTGTGAGTGGTGACTATAGTAGGTGAAATCTCGGGACGCTATTTCCCTAAGTGGGGGATGATGTAACAACCGTGGTTTTAGCAGGTCAGTTTGACTGATAGTCTTGACTCGGTTGACGTTTGTTTGATGTGTTATAGGTGATTGTAGTGTTATATGAGTGATATAGGTGAGTTTTAGCACTAAATCCCTTTGCGTAAATGGTTTTATTGTGATTTGGAAAGTTTGAAATTTGGGAAAGTTCATTTTGATCACCTTTGTGGTGTAGAAATGACTCGTGTAGTTTTGGCGTTTTTGTGTTTTGCGTAACGAGTCTTCGTTCAAGTATTTTAACGTTAGCAAGTTACGAGGAGTTTGTTTTTATGAGTTATGTTTTAAAAAGAGTGTGAAAATCTATTTTTGGAAACTTTATTTTTGGAAATGATATTTTTTCCGGTTTGTCGTAAAAACTGAGGTTTATCGCGTAAGACGTTAGGATTAGCTTCGGGTATTTATAAAACATGAAAAGTATGAGGTTTTGAGTGTAATAAATAAATTTAATAAAAAAAAATAAAAAATATATATATATATATATATATATATATATATATATATATATATATATATATATATATATATATATATATATATATATATATATGGTATAAGAAAATCGGCTAAGGGAAAAAAAGAAGGAAAAGGAAACCAAATTTGAGTCCAATTACAACTCCTAACTAAAAGGGTTATCTAGAATTATATTAGGATAGTATATATACAAAAGCAAAACACCCCAAACCTCTTTTTCTCTGGTTTTGGTCGTTCATGGGAGGCAAGGGAAGAAGAAAAATTAGGGTTTTTATTATTGAAGCTAAAATCAAGATCAAGGTATATTTTCGATACTAGTTTTCATTCAATTAATTAATTATTTATCTAATTCATGTAATATAAAGTATGATGGATTAGGGTTTGTGTTAACTTCTGTAAATTAATGTTATTAAACATGTTGAGATCAATTAATGATAATAGTATGGTGATTGGTTAAGAGAATTGAGCGTAAAATATGCTAGTTATTGAGTTAGGGTTTGGACAGATTTGTAAGGTTGTAAAGATGTGAGTGTAAATAACAGATGGTGAAGAGTTAAGTTACGAATTTTATGTCTAAATTGAAGTATAATGAAAGAGCTTTCCAAAAAGTCCAACCACGATTGAGTTCAAGGTCGGGAAGTTGGTATTTTGATTTTTCTTTGTTAAGGTGTCAAAGCTGTCAAACCGGGACAGATTTTGGGTAAAAGTTTGAGGGTGTCATGTGGTTGTAAAAGTGGTATTTTGACTAGGCCTTCTGTAATAGTTAAGTATTAGGTTATATTAGACTACCACGAAAAGGATTCGCGATATAAACTTGTGGAAGTATTTATTTAAAATCAAAATTTTTTGGTGTGCGTTCAGATCCGAATTTGAGTAGTTGACAAGTTTGAATTTCTTATGAGTATTTATGTGTGTTATTGGTCCATGGCCTTCTGGGATTAGCTTCTATGCTTATGAGAGACCATGGTGAATTTTTGGTGTGGGTTGTTAAGCTTTATTTGTCGTGATTTCATGTGGGCGAGTGTACCCAAAAATTCTGCATTTTCTGATTTTATAAGTGCAAGGGATTTAGTGAGTGTTAGGTTATGGTGGTGGTTAGTATGGTGTCTAGGAGATCCATGGTGGGTCATATGAGTCTTAGACATCCATCATATGTGTATTACATGGGTTGTAGCTTTTAGCTTGACCTTGTGTAATGTGGATTATTTTTGTGTGCTATAGATTGTGAGTTGTTTTGTGGAAGCTGCGGAGTTTAAGGTGAGTTCATAGTCCCATATTTTTACTTGTTTTAAACTTGGGATGGGAATGATGCTTGTCTTAAATGATTTGATTTACTGTGATTATGTGTATGGTGTTAAAGAGCTTGGACTTATAATGTTATCGTATGCATGCTATGTGTAATTATTTGCTTGTGTGGAAATCGAGGGTAGAACTGTACCTGAGATGTGAAGGGTAGAACTGTACCCAAGTTGTGAAAATCGAGGGTAGAACTGTACCCAAGTGATGGAATTTATGTGTGATTCGATTAGGAGGATGCTTATCCTGTTGCTCGCGCATGCGACCTAATTGATGTTTAATGGGGTCGGGGGACACGAGCCGTCCTGTTGTAATTATTTTGGGGTCGGAGGACACGAGCCGTCTTATTGGTTGCCTTATGAGTGTTGTTACCTTTGTGTGTGATTAATGACTTGCAAATGCATGTAGCTATATGATAACTATAATTTATTTGTCCAGCTATGTTTTTTATAATTACAGTGAACTGGTTGCCTTGAGAGTGTTTGTGTGTCTAAACCTATGAATCTCACCAACATTATGTTGACATTTTAAGCATCATTTTCAGGTGAGCTTTCTAAGGATAAGATAGAAGGATGTGGATAGACGAGACCTTAGTTGCATTGGAAGTGGTTTATCATCTATGTTTGGATTTATGTTTTGTTTTGGTTATTTTATTTTGGGGTATTGTTACAACACTTTGTGTTTGTACATTGCTCTATTTTTGTGCATGTAGTTGTTCTCTATATAGACTCCATGTGTTGTGATGATATCCATGAAGTTACACCCTCGCGTTTCCGCCGTGGCGGGGTGTGACACAAATAGAGATCAGTCCAGGCGTAGCTTATCACAAAAACAAAGATTGCTTTGTATTTTCCGTCGTAATCTCCATCAGAAATACTATTGTCCAGTATTGTTGCATGACCTTTCTCAAGGTCGAATACTATGACATACTAATGTCCATGAGCGATGATGGGGAAGAATACAAGGTTTACATCTCTCAATTTGTGACTTGTTTCATCCTTGTCGATTATATCCATAAACTGCTTAATCTGCACGTTCAGGTCTTTTTTCTCCTTTTCAATATGTGGATGCTGTTTTTTCACAAGATATGAAAGATTATTTAAAATAATTTTTTTATTAAGCACATAGAATCTTTAGATATACATTTATTTTTGTTATTTAAATATATTTACCGTTGCACCAGTATCTTCTCTTTTCTTTTTTAAATTTGCTTCTCTCTTCTTCATTTATCACCGCAATGAATGCGTCAATTACAAGGCTATCTATTTGTATCCCTGGCGATATTGATTGTAATTTTATTCTTGGTACTATTGTTCCCTTTCCATTTTTAAACAACTCGTCTCTATATTTTAGTATCACAGGTGATAAATGTCAGTTTCTTTGTTATGTATAAAATATCACTGGTGATAAATAACATAATTTAAAATATAAATAGCAAAATATAAGAATCTTACATGATGTATCCTTCCATTGAAAACACGCTTTATGCTAACAGTGTTTCATATTCTGTCAATGGCTCCATCACATTAGCCATTTTGTTATTATACGGTGACTTTAAGTACCTTGACGGTTTTACTATCCTTTTTCCTTCTTTAATTTCATTTTCTTTTATGCTTGCTTCACCAATGTCATTTCCAGTTCCGAATGGCTTTACTTGAATTGATGGGCTTTCATGTTCTTAAATTGCAGCTTGTTTTGTAGCTTCTTTTTTAGCCTGTTCCATTTTCAAAATAAAATTAAAGCTTCATCATAAATGTTTCCATTTTTAAAATAAGCTAAACCAAACTATATGTCAACAACGTAAAGAGAAACAAAAACATACCACCCACGAATTATATTTTGATTATTTGTTATGTAACTTAAAGATAACTATTTAAACTCAAAAGTATCTAACCTTTTCATTTGCTCTTTTTTCGTTAAGCTCCTTTGCAGTTGCTTTCCTTTTCTCAGCTGCTTCCTTTTCAGCCTCTCTCTAAGCTTTCTCTTGTTCAGCTTTTAGCTTTAAAGCTTCTTTCTCTTTTAATGCTTCTTGCTTTTTCTTTGCTTCTTCTTTCGCAGCCTGTTTTATTAAAAAATAAAAGACTATTATATTATATCACTTGAGATATTTTCTTTTGTTATTTTACCCTTTTTAATTTTATTTACCTTTTGTATTTCTTGTTGTCTTTTTTTTTCTCAGCGTCTGCCTTTTGTTTTTGAAGCATTTTTTCTTTTGTTTCTTAAAGTTTTTCTTCTTCTTTTTTTTTTTTTTAGCTTCTGCTTCTTTCGTTGCAGCTTCTTTTTTGGCCTGCTTTTTAAATAAAAACAAAAAAATTAAATATATATTTGCATCTTATAGCTTGTGATACTGCATAAACAAATCTATTCAATTAATCCAACCTTTTCTTCTTCCTGTTTTTTGGCATGTTCTTTCTTTACAGCTTCTTTCTCTGCAGCTTGTTTTACGGACTGTTTGTTAATTTAAAACAAAAAATTGAGTATATATAGGTATTTTATCACTTGTGATACTGCATAAACAAAACTATTCAATATATCACATGTGATACTATCAATTACTTTCATTTGTTAATAAAAACCATATTAGGTATCACATGTGATACCTAATATGAAACAGGTTACATATTATCAATATACACATAAGTATTGAATTAATCTAACCTTTTCTTCTTCCTGTTTTTTGGCATGTTATTTTTCTGCAGCTTCTTTCTCTTCAGCTTCTTTTACTGCCTGTTTTTTAAATTAAAACAAAAAATTAAGTATATATAACCATTTTATCACTTGTGATACTACATTTTCATAACTAATGAATATGTCTTACCTTTTCTGCGTCCTCTTTTTCTTTCGCTACAGCTTCTATGGCAGCATCCTTTAAGTTTTCATCCAAATTTTCTCCTTCATTTTCATTTTCAGTAGTTTCTATGTCATCATCTTCTCCGTCCTCATCTTCTTCATCTTCATCACCTCCTCCATTATTATCATTGCCATCTTGTTCATCATCATCATCACTCCCATCTTCTTCTCCATTATCTTCATCTTCTCTTCTCCTAGGGCCTGCCTGATCGTCTATCAATCTCCCAAATTCATCAATTCTTATTCCTATTTTGAATTTTGTATTGAACCCTTCTAAACCCTCTATCGTTTCATCCCCTTGGTACATCTCCATGCTTAGTTTGATGGAAGTTTCTAATTCTTTTTTCTCTTTTAAAACTCTGTCGAAGTTTTCTTTTATTGTGTCGTATACGTCCTGTGTGTAAAAAAAAGCATTTTGTTAATACAAATATCGCCTAAAAACGTTATTTATATTTTACGATCTTCGCTAAGTTTTGTTAATGACAAATGTAAACTTTAGTTTCTAAGTAAAACATAATCTTAGTTTTAAAGACTTGCATAAACTAGACTTTTGCTACATTTTACATTTCATAAAACACAACACTTCTTATTTTCTAAAAATAGAATTGTCACATCACATTTATGGCAAGTTTTGTCATTATACATTTATGGAAAGAAATGTGTTTGACTTATTTAGATGTTGCTTGCAAGTTTAGTGTTTGACTTGATATTATGTGATGTGGCATTATTTGGTTTGCAAGAGTAATGAGATGTGACTTGGTTTGGTTTGCAAGATTTATTGCAAAACCAACTGCAAGCCCGGCGGTACCCTGGAGGTACACGGGCGGAACCCTTTTGAGGGGTCCGCCTGATCCGCCAGACCTGCAGAAGGTTTGGCTATAAATATTGAGCCACAAGTTGAATTTTGGCTCATCACTTGACATCATATTTTACACACACATTCATTCTTTCATCTAACCTCTTAACATTTCATATGTGAAGTTTCTTTTTGTAGCAAAGAGATTCACGAGCTTACTAAAAGTAACAAGTATTCAACACAACGTTGCAAGACTTGTTAGCTTAGCATTGTGTAGACTTGTGTAGTTTACACTTCATTTGATTGTGTATTTTCAGTAGTGATCGGTTAGTATTTTAGTCCTCAAAATACAAAGTGTATCGGGAGTAGTTGTACCCTTGTAAAGAACTAACGGGAGTGGTTGTACCCTTGGTAAAGAACTCGACATCTAGCATTGTGTCGGTAAAAGTATAAGCAACGTGTAAGGTTTTCTCCGCCGGTGAAAGGAGCTTGTTGACTAGTGAAAGTAACTCTCGAGTTGGATACTCGGGGCGTGGACGTAGGGCAAGGAAATAGAGTCCTTGTAGCCGAACCACGATAAATACTCGTGTTGTGGTTTGATCGTTTCTTTCATTTACTTGCATGTTATATATTGTGTTTGTGTATATATCTTTGATCAAACGGAAAGTTTCAAAGCTAACTTAACAAGTTAAAAAGATTTTAATCGGTAAACTATTCAACCCCCCTTCTAGTTTTCCACAATTGGCATCAAGAGCTACGTTACTCAAGCTTTTAAAATATATTGTGTTTTAAAACTTGAAACGATTCATGAATTTTGAAAATTACAAAGAAGGGCAATCTATGCAAAGACCACCACTCTTTGAAGCAAATGATTTTATATATTGGAAAAACCGTTTTGAAACTTACGTGAAATCTAAAGATATAGATTTGTGGTATATAATTATTGATGGTGATAACGTAGTTACTAACATCAAAGATGATGATCAAAAGAAATTAATTGGTAAAAATAATGAAGCTAAAATGATGCTCTACAACGCTTTGCCTAAGAAAGAATATGAAAGAGTCTTTTTGTGCAAAACCGCCAAAGATATTTGGCAATCTTTAATTGTCACTCATCAAGGAAACTCACAAGTTAAAGATAACAAAATTGATCTTCTTGTTCAACAATATGAACAATTTGTTATTTCCGAAGATGAGATTATTGATAATGCTTTTGCTAGGTTTAATACTATTATTACTTCACTTAAAGCACTTGACGAATCTTTTTGTAGTAAGAACTTTGTCAGGAAATTTCTTAGAGCACTCCATCCGAAGTGGAGAGCAAAAGTGACGGCAATTGAAGAATCCAAAGATCTTTCAAGCATGTCACTTGATGAGCTAATTGGAAACCTCAAAGTTCACGAAATGGTAATGGAAAAAGATTCGGAACTAGTTAGAGGCAAGAAAGAAAAAGTTAAGTCCATTGCCTTGAAAGCTAGAGTCCAATCAAGTGATGATGAAGAATCTACTTCGGATAGTGATGATGAGGAATATGCTATGGCCGTTAGAGACTTCAAGAAGTTCTTTCGTAGAAGAGGAAAGTTTGTTAGGCAACCTAAAGATGACAAGAAAACTTTCCGAAAAGATCGTGATGATAGGAAAGGAAAGGTTGAAAGAAAATGCTATAGGTGTGGAGACACAAGTAATCTTGTAGGAGAATGTCCAAAACCACCCAAGAGCAAAGCTCAACAAGCTTTTGTGGGTGGTGCTTGGAGTGACTATGAAGGAGATGAAGATGAGCCAAAGAATGACGATATTGCTCTCATGGCTCACAACTCAAATGAGGTATTATCCGACTCATCTTACTCCTCTATTGATGATGACACTTTACAAAAAGAATATATTAAACTTTGTGAATTGAGCTTAAAAATCATAAACAAAAATAAATTTTTGAAAATTAAAAAGGAGTTTTTAGAAAATGAAGTTTATGAGTTAAAAGAAAAGGCTAAGAGATTAGAAAAGAGTAAAGGTATTGACACATCTTGCAAATCATGTGAATAGCTTAAACTAGAAGTTGAGAAACTCAAAATTACTCAAAATGATCTAATAAAACAAACCACAAAGTTTAAGAAGTTCGATAAGAGCATTTCTTGTGCGGATGAAATTATGAAACTTCAAAAGTCACCATTTGATAAAACAGGACTAGGATTTACGAAATTAGAAACTTCAAAGGGTCAAATAAAACAAGAAAAGATTGCTCAAGAAACAAATAAAATTGCTACAGCAGCCTGCGGATCAGGCGGAACCTAATTCAGGGTTTCGCCCGTTGGTCTCGAAGGTTCCGCCAGGTCTGCTGCAGCAGTAACTCCATCCACTTCGGATCGTTCAAAATTTGTTAAAGTTACATACAAAAATGGAACAAAACCTGTGTTTAAAACTGGAGTAGGATTTAGTAAAAATGAATTTAAAGCTAAAACTACTCAACCAAGACCTAAGACTCCAATTCCCAAACGCCCCATTCCAAAGAGCAACTTCAACGCTCGACCAAACTACCAACATGTTTGGAACCAAAACACTCCTAGACATTACCAAACTCCAAATCACATGCCATGGAACCCTTATGCTCTATTTTCATACTTGGAACAAATTAATGGCATGCTTAACCAAAATGGACCCATGAGAAATTGGGGACCAAATGTTTGAGTGTTTTTCATAAAATAGGTGTGCCTCAAAGTTTGTTTGGAACCGGATGAATGGATTAAAGATAGCGGTTGTTCAAGGCACATGACGGGTAACAAAAGCCTCTTCACTTCTTATCACAAATGTGACGGAGGTAATGTTACGTTTGGTAGTAATGCTAAGAGCAAAATCATCGGAAAAGGTACAATCTCTCATGACTCCCTTTTTATTGATGATGTAGCTCATGTTGATAACTTAGGTTTTAATCTCCTTAGTATTAGTCAACTTTGTCGCAATAAGTATAATGATCTTTTTAGTGAAAACGGAAGTAAAATACTTAAAGATGATATAACCATAGCCAAAGGTGTCCTTAAGAACAACGTATATGTCATGAAGATGGATCCAACATCTAGAGACAAACTTTGTCTTACCTCATTAGATGAATCTTAAACTTTATGGCATAGACGTTTAGGACATGCTAACATGAGACTAATCCAAAACCTCTCCTCCAAAGACTTAGTTCGAAACCTACCTAAGTTGAAATATGACCAACACTTTTGTGATGCTTGCAAAGTCGGTAAACAAGTCCATAATAGCCATAAGGCTAAAAACTTGGTTTCTACATCTAGGTGTCTAGAACTTTTGCATATGGATTTATTTGGTCCATCCGCTATACAAAGTTATGGAGGCAACTTCTACACTTTGGTCATAGTTGATGACTACTCAAGATATACTTGGACAAAATTTTTGAAAAGTAAAAATGAAGCTTTTGATAAATTTGAGATTCTAAGTAAGAAAATTCAAAATCAAGTAGGGTCTAATATTGTGTCTATTAGAACGGATCACGGTCGTAAATTTGATAATGAATTTCAATTTGGAAACTTTTGTGATAATAATGGTATAACTCATAACTTTTCGGCTCCACGTACTCCTCAATCTAATGGTGTAGTAGAACGTAAAAACCGGACATTGCAAGAGATGAGTAGAACAATGCTTAATGAACAAATTCCACAAAAGTTTTGGTGTAATGCCGTTGACACATCAACATACATTTTAAATCGAGTCTTAATTAGACCATTTTTGAATAAAACTCCTTATGAACTATATAAAGGTAAAAAGCCTACATTAGGATACTTTATAGTGTTTGGGAGTAAATGTTTCATTCTTAACACCAAGGATTATCTCACCAAATTTGACCCAAAGTCTTATGAAGGTGTATTTCTTGGATATTCAAAAAATAGTAAAGCATACATTGTTTTGAACAAAGTAACCTTAAGAGTCGAGGAATCGTTGAACGTAACATTTGACGAGAGTCCACCTCCCTCTAAGACATCACCTTTGGCAGATGATGACTTAGTTGAAAGCCAAGCAATAGAAAATTAAGAAATTTTAAGTGATGACAAAGACGATGAACTATTTAACAAAGAACTTGTCAATGTCAAAGAATCTAAAAGTCATCAATTAGATGGTGTCATTGGCAACATTAACGAAAGAACACTAAGGTCAAAAGTTCAAAATGAAAGCAACTATTTTTGTTTTGTGTCAACCATTGAACCTAAAAATATTAATGAAGCCATTAAAGATGAGTCTTGGGTAATTGCAATGCAAGAAGAGTTAAACCAATTAGTTAGGAATGATGTATGGACATTAGTTCCTCAAACAAATAGTCAAACTATAATTGGAACAAAATGGGTATTTCGTAATAAAATGGATGAAAATGGAATTGTGTCTAAAAACAAAGCTAGGCTAGTTGCACAAGGATATAACCAACAAGAAGGCATTGACTACGATGAAACTTTTGCTCCGGTTGCTAGGCTCGAGTCAATTAGAATCTTACTTGCATATGCATGTGCACACAATTTTAAACTTTTTCAAATGGACGTCAAAAGTGCATTTCTAAACGGAGTCATTAATGAAGAAGTGTATGTTGCTCAACCACCGGGCTTCATCGATTTTGAAAAACCAAATCATGTTTACAAACTTAAAAAGGCTCTTTACGGACTTAAGCAAGCTCCAAAAGCATGGTATGATCGACTTAAAACATTCCTAGTTGACCATAAGTATACCATGGGCTTAGTTGATAATACTCTCTTCACTAAGAAGAAAGATTCACATATTATTATAGTCCAAATCTATGTTGATGACATTATATTCGGATCAACTTGTCAAGAATTATGTGTGGATTTCTCAAAAATCATGCATGATGAGTTTGAAATGAGTATGATGGGAGAACTCAACTTTTTCTTAGGACTCCAAATAGAACAACTAGAAGATGGTATCTTCTTTAACCAATCTAAATATATTAAGGACATGCTTAAGAAATTTGGACTAGAAGATTCGAAACCTATCAAAACTCCCATGTCCACAGAAACTAAACTTACCAAGGATGAGGAAAGTGAATCCGTAGATAGCACTAAATATAGAGGTATGATTGGTAGTCTACTTTACCTAACGGCTAGTAGACCCGACATTATGTTTAGTGTTTGTCTATGTGCTCGTTTTCAAGAAGATCCTAAAACTACCCATCTCGAAGCCGTTAAAAGGATTTTTAGGTATATTAAGGGCACTACACATTTAGGTTTATGGTATCCCAAAGGAACGGGAATAGACACCATAGTGTATGCGGACTCGGATCATGCCGATGACTATGTCGATAGAAAAAGCACAAGTGGTATTTGTACTTTTGTTAGACATTGTCTCACCTCATGGTTCTCTAAGAAGCAAACGGCTCTTGCTATCTCAACAACGGAAGCCGAGTACGTTTCGGCCGGAAAGGAATGTCAACAAGCTCTTTGGATGAAGCAAGCTCTTGTCAACTACGGAATTCAACTCAATGACATCACAATTCTTTGTGACAACAAAGGTGCCATTGATCTTAGCAAAAACCCGGTTCAACATGCTCGTACCAAACATATTGAAATCCGTCATCATTTCCTTCGTGACAACGTTCAAAAAGGAAATATCTCAATTGAGAAAGTTTCTTCCGAAGACAACATAGCCGACATTCTCACAAAACCCCTTAAACGTGAACCTTTTAACCTTCTTAGGCTAGGCTTAGGACTCATGGAACCTAAATTGTAGTTCTGGACATTAGACAAAAATCACAAAAATCAAAACAAATCCATAACTCTTTTTCTCAGCAGGGTCGGCGGAACCCTCAGATACAACGGGTGGAACCCATTTCAGGGGTCCGCCGTATCCGCCGACCTGCAGAACCAAAATCTTTGTTTATATTAATCCAAACACCCATTATCTCATACCACCACTTCCAAACTGCTACTATTCACTTTACCATCCATCCATACCTACGAATTCTTGGTCTTCCATCCATTTACATTGCAATTCAATCATCATTGTAAGTATTCTAAACATGATTACAATCCTGATCTGAGTCTAGGAATTCTATCTTGCACAAAAACAAAAACTTGGGGTTATGCATTAACTTGAAAAACTCATGCATAAGAATTAGGTGTTTAATAAAACTAATCATGTTTCCCATAGTTAGGAATTGCATCTTTAATTAGTATAAACATGTTTGCTAAAACACCCCATGTCAAATCCTTCTAAAAATTTCTCACAAGTAGGACAAATATTTTTTTCGTCTCACATTGAGAATACAACATCAAAACGTTATGTTTAAAACATCACTTGCATAATGTCTCTTGAATGCTAAAGGGAATACATAACCAATATGTATTCTCGGGTACATTCAAACGAAGCTACATTGAACTAGGAGCGTTTGGGTTATCTTTTGTTTTATAACAAAACTTGCATAAAACGATTTTGAAACATCAAAATGAGTCAAGATAACCGCACCTCCACATTGTTTCCATATAGGCACACACTAGAACATCCACATTATAATAATGGTTTACATAAACTAAAATGTGAAATTTTGTTGTTCTAGGAATCATCATGCCTCCTCTAACCCACTACGACCACAAGGACACCATTAAGTACCTACCAAAACACCACAAAAACAAAGGCCTTACCCCAAACCAAGTAAACGTTTTCAAAGCCCTAGAAAAACACTATGTCCATGAGGGTAGAACCATTGACCCATCTTTCCTAGAAGGCACAAACCTTTACGCTGATTTTGCCACAATCAACTTTGAGTGTCTTTTGAATATCGACGAGCCTATTTGTCCTAGGTTCATTCTTGAGTTCTATGCATCCTCCGTCCTCTCCACGGATGATTATGGTCATATGTCTATCAACTTTAGGGTGAGCGGTCATCAATACTCATTCACTCTTGAGGAGTTTGCTCAAATCCTAGGTGTCCTAAACCGTGGTACTTGCCTCTATTCCGACTTGCACTCCCTCTGAACTCTTGACAACCTCCAAGACCGTATCCACCCTTATGACACACCCCTTGTCTCAAAAGACGTACTCTGTGACCACCTCGTTGTTAGGACCACCACCACTAGGAGAACCCATTCGGGGAATGAGGTCGATAAGGACCCATATGGAATGAAAATGAACGAACTCAAGCCCCAATTCAAGAAATGGGAGGAAGTCTTTAGAGCCAATGTCATTAGCACAATAGGGAACCGTGACCATATCAACCTTTGCCTTTGCTACATGCTCTACTCCTTGTCCGCTAGGCAACCCTTCAATCTTGCCTACTACATGGCCAAGAGAATGACCGACATTCCCGTGCATGGCACAACGGCTATGCCATATGGAATGCTCTTGACCCGTCTCTTTAGGTTCATCTCACCCATTACACCAACTCCAAATGGTCTTCGTCTTGACTACACTCTCATTCCACACACCTTTGTTCCACTTAGTAATAAGAGAGTCTACAAGGCCCAAGGAAAACGTCCTCATCCTCCTACCTCATCTTCATCTTCCTCAATGAGTGAAGATGGCAATTTGCCAAACTCTAGGCTCCCACCTCTCGAATACCTATCCCAACTTCCGGATATTCCTAATGAGTCGAAAGAGTTCAAGCAAACAAAGGGGATGTTCAAGAATCTTGGAAGATTCCTTGGAAAGCTCAAGAACAAGATTGATCGTCAATGAGTGCGGGTGTGTAGGAATGTTTGGGATTAGGTGGTATTTGAACAAATTTGGTCGTTTAAACAATATTTGTGATGTATTTGTGTGTTAGTACAATGTTTGATACAATTTGGAACATGTAGTATCTAACTTTGATGCAGGTAGACAACTCTTAGCAAGTTTTCAAATTTTCAAGTTTATGATATTTTCACTAAGTATAGTGAAATTCTCGACCTCAAGGTCAAAGTCCTATGAAATGTGTGTTTACATGTCTAATTTTTGCATTGCCCAACCAGAAATGCCTTATCTTTTGAATTTTAGGAGTTTTCGAAAATTTTAAAAATCGTCTCGGGGGTCAAAAACGCGGACTGCCATTTTCTGAAGCTCTGGCGGATCTGGCGGTACCCAAAATTGGGTTCCGCCAGTGCAATTTCTGGGAATTCTAGAAATGGCCCAACGGACCAGGCGGCACCCGCATATGGGTTCCGCATGTGTATTCTGAGGGTGCCGCCAGCAACCTGCAGAATTTTTGTTTTCATTTTCACAATTCAACATCCAAACACCAAAATCCAATCCTTTTAGGTAGAAACCCATTTCTTGCAATGTGTTTAGCATAATAGGGTACTCCTTCTTCCATAAACTTAACTTCTAAACCATCTTTCACCATGACTAAGTCAACAATCACCAACCAACCATCAAGACCCATCCGGAAAACCGCCCAGATAAGTGTTAAACCACTATGGTCTAATCAACCCATCAACCTAAGCTCCTCATCTTCGGATGAATTCACATCACCTATCAAAAATGAACACTTTTTGAACCTTGCATCTCCATCACCATCAACAAATGAACCCAATGAGCTCACTCCACCACCTACTAAATCACCCATTGACCCAAGTCCACCAAGTGCTCCAACCCAACCATCCAAAACTTCATCACCATCACCATTACCCAAAATGGAACCTATGGAGTTATTTAGGTCTCCTCCCACATCACCACACCCTTTTGTCCAAGATCTTAATGATCTCCCACCAAGACCTTCACAACCACCACCTTTTTCACCAAAGTCAATTCTTGACCAAAATGAGCATTTTAACCACACCCAACCACCACAACAAGTATACCATCAACCCAAACCATTGTTGTTTCACCCCATCTACAATGACATCCATGGTCCTCTTTATGGAGAACCAAACTTTGAAAACCATGATCACCCAACTCCACCACACTCTCAAGCTCAAAACTTTGAGTCTTTCTTTCCCTCATATGAGGATATACAAAACATGGTTGAAAACCACCTCCATCAAGCAATGGAATTTCAAACCACCTTGCTTGATTCAATACCAAACCCATCATCCACCCAAGAACCACAAACCAACCAACCCTCAAACCAAGAAACCAAAACCCACCCATTTCCACCCACTCATCCCCATGTTTGCTCAAATTGTGAGCAAATGGGTGCAAGCATCAAAACGTTGCTTCACCAACTCCAAGATGAAACCCGGTTTGCATTCCAACATGTCATAGAACGTTTGGATGCTCTTTCCCACCCAAACAAATCCTAGACAACCGTTTGGAGGCCGTTTGCCCCAATTTAGGAAACTAGGCTTTTATTTTTCTTTCTTGGTTAATTTTTAAGTTTTTAGAAGTAGAAGAATATTACCCATTTCATGTCCTTTGACTTTTCAAAGTCAAAAATTTTACTTGGAATGCTATTTCTTTCTACTTACTTTCGTGCATTGTTGGTTGATCATTTGAATTGTGGTTGCAATGTGTGTGGTAACTACAAACTTGGCTTTATATATATATCACCAACTAACCATTTTTTTGTAGGATCCAAAATCCAGGTTTCCCACCTTGGCACTTCTTTTAGGGGGAGTAATAAGCAAGGGGGAGCAAGTGCATTTTTCCGCTTCGCTACTCTACTTTTTGTTTCGACAAAAAGGGGGAGAAATATATTAAACTTTCAAAACTTAATATGATTTTCATAACTTAAGTAAAACAAGTTTAATATTAATTTTTTTTAAGTCTTAAAAACCAAGATTTTGTGAGTTACTTAAAAACAAAGTTTATGTTTTGTCATCAACAAAAAGGGGGAGATTGTTAATACAAATATCGCCTAAAAACGTTATTTATATTTTACGATCTTCGCTAAGTTTTGTTAATGACAAATGTAAACTTTAGTTTCTAAGTAAAACATAATCTTAGTTTTAAAGACTTGCATAAACTAGACTTTTGCTACATTTTACATTTCATAAAACACAACACTTCTTATTTTCTAAAAATAGAATTGTAACATCACATTTATGGCAAGTTTTGTCATTATACATTTATGAAAAGAAATGTGTTTGACTTACTTAGATGTTGCTTGCAAGTTTAGTGTTTGACTTGATATTATGTGATGTGACATTGTTTGGTTTGCAAGAGTAATGAGATGTGACTTGGTTTGGTTTGCAAGATTTATTGCAAAACCAACTGCAAGCCCAGCGGTACCCTGGAGGTACACGGGCGGAACCCTTTTGAGGGGTCCGCCTGATCCGCCAGACCTGCAGAAGGTTTGGCTATAAATATTGAGCCACAAGTTAAATTTTGGCTCATCACTTGACATCATATTTTACACACACATTCATTCTTTCATCTGACCTCTTAACATTTCATATGTGAATTTTCTTTTTGTAGCAAAGAGATTCACGAGCTTACTAAAAGTAACAAGTATTCAACACAATGTTGCAAGACTTGTTAGCTTAGCATTGTGTAGACTTGTGTAGTTTACACTTCATTTGATTGTGTATTTTCAGTAGTGATCGGTTAGTATTTTAGTCCTCAAAATACAAAGTGTATCGGGAGTAGTTGTACCCTTGTAAAGAACTAACGGGAGTGGTTGTACCCTTGGTAAAGAACTCTACATCTAGCTTTGTGTCGGTAAAAGTATAAGCGACGTGTAAGGTTTTCTCCGCCGGTGAAAGGAGCTTGTTGACTAGTGAAAGTAACTCTCGAGTTGGATACTCAGGGCGTGGACGTAGGGCAAGGAAATAGAGTCCTTGTAGCCGAACCACGATAAATACTCGTGTTGTGGTTTGATCGTTTCTTTCATTTACTTGCATTTTATATATTGTGTTTGTGTATATATCTTTGATCAAACGGAAAGTTTCAAAGCTAAAAAGATTTTAATCGGTAAACTATTCAACCCCCCTTCTAGTTTTCCACACATTTATCACTAGTGATATCAATTAATAAGTTAATTTATCACTAGTGATATCTTACCTGTCTCAGCTTTTGATTTTCATTTTCTTGATTGTTTTCATCTTCTTTAATGACCATCACCAAGCCGAACTTTTGTGCATCCATCTCCTTCTCCTGCATTTCTTCTATGAAATCTTGGCTCCAATTCTTAATAGCTGGCCATTTCTGTGGAACTTCCATTTCTTCGAATTGTGTGTAATGCAAGTAAATAAGCTGTTTTTCAATGATACAAAACTTTTATTAAAATACAATTAGTTATTAAAATCAATTCTAAATTAGTTCTATACTTTATAAAAAAACAAAACTTTGAAATTATCACTGGTGATACTATACAACACATTTCATAGAAAGTTTGTTTTTAAAGTTAACTTTTACTTACCGTGAATGTCACATGAGGTCCGTAGTACCAATTTTCAAACGTTCCATCATCCCAGTTTTTCTTGCTATTTTTCATGCAATTCCAGATGTATGTGCACCAATCTATCTTGTGTATGTATTCTGATGATTTTATGTTTTCTAGCACATCATACTTCAACTTTGTAGAATTTTTGCAAGACCCAAGGCAGTTTGCAAAGAACATCAAGTAATTCAAATAAAAAATGAAGTATGTTCCTTCTGATTTTTGAATTATGTTAGATAAAAGTGTTGTTTTTCTTAGCCTTGGGTTGCGTGGCAGCTGTGCCATGAATTCGTAGTAGACTGAGTCCTTTGGCAAAAGTTTGGCTGAGCATAGAATGGTATTGGTCCCATTAGGATTCCTTGTACTTCTCTAATCTTCCTTGGAGTTATTTTGATAACCCCACCTTTTGGCAAGTTTATCTGCATTTTATCCTCATCCAAGTTTTTTAATAGGAAGTATGGTACTTTTGCGGGAAACTTTTTGTTTGGGAACCCAAGTAATGAGCCAAAGCCCATTTGTCTCACCCGTTGTTTTCTCTCTGGGCTCAATTTATGTGTAGCTTCATAAAAGGGTTTTACAGTCGTCTTTGCTCTTAACGACTTAAACCATATTGCTTTATCATCTTCTTCCTCTTCCAATTTCGGTTTACCCTTTTTCTTATCCTTTTTTACCTCGACCTCAAAATCTTCATCATCTGTATCTTGCTCTTGCACTTTTTTCTTTCGTTTATCCTTACCCTTCTTTTCCCCAGCAACAAATTCATCATCATCCTCATCTTCCACTGTTTTTTCCTTTCATTTTATCATCGTTGTTCTTATTTCCAACTTCCTTTTTATCTTTTCTGCCATTTTCCTTTTTTCGGCCACTTTTTTCTTTCCTTCTTCTTCTTCTTCTTCTAATCGTTGTTTCTTTGTTTTGCTTCTTGTTGTTGCAATCGGGGATTCTGTTTCTGTTGTTTTACTTTTTGCTGTTGGTTTTTTCTTGGCTTTTGTTTTCGTTGTCTTTTCAACCTTGTTCACCGATCCTTTTTTCTTGTTTTTTGAAGGCTCCGTCTCTTCTTCTTCATCTCCCATATTTGCAACAACAATTGCTGTTATTGTTGGTTGTATCACTAGTGATAACTCTGGAGATATCTTAGGTGTGCCTTCAGGTGTTGGTGGTATCACTGTTGATATCACTGGTGATATCATTGGTGATATCATTGGTGATAACTGAGTTGTACCTTCAACGGTTGGTGGTGTTTGTGTGCTTTCAGTTGTTGGTGTTTTTGCAGGTGACCTTTGACTTATTGGTGTAACGAGTATTGCTGGATTTGAAGTTTGTGGCTTTGGTTTTGTTTTTTCTGGTGTGTTTGTTGATTTTCTTGTCGTTAACCTTGTCCTTGGTGATGATGTGGTTGGTGCCGTTATTGTTGTTGCTAATAGTTTTGATGTTGTTGATATTTCAGTTGTTTCCGTGTCTTTCTTTTTTTTATAGTGATTCGAATTTTCTTTTTAGGGGTTTGTTTATTTGTTCTTTTCTCGTTTATTCTTGTTATACCTGCATAAAACAAATTCCAAATAATTTTTTTGAACACGATATATGTGATAGATAAACTCTGAATGTGTGTGCGTCATATTATTTATAACATTCTACTGCAATTATACATACACGTTCTGCCAAATGTGTAAGTATCACAGGTGATATACAGAGATAAATGTCAAAATAAAGTACGCCACATACATTCAGGTTTTTATCATAGTTGATTCTTCTAAAAGTATGCATGCTTATATCTTACAATATACATTTACTTTTATCAATCTCTGATGATACTTGTAATAAATCACTTGTCTTCAGAACTGCATTTAATTTTTTTTTTTTAGATATTTAATACAATGTATGCAATTTTATTTTATTATTTTTCTTGTAAAGTCTTATTAAGATAAGCTAACCGTTTAAAGCTTGTATCGCGGCCAGATCCCCAAAAATATATCAGTATCTACATTTTTTTCAAAAAGCACAAATTTAGTTTCTCATCATATATACTATTTATCAATACAAGTGATGATTATCACAGGTGATATACTACAAAATCTGAATAAAACCACTTCAAATGTTCTTCATCACAGATGTTATACTACCAAAAACTTATGTAAGCCACTACAACTATTTTATCACTCGTGATATACTACCAAAAACTGAAGTAAGCCACTACATCTATTCATCATCATGACATATGTTCTACTGCTAAAATATGAATAAAACCACTACAACTGTTTTATCACTTGTGATATACTACCAAAAATTGAATAAAGCAACTACAACTGTTTTATCACTGGTGATATATTACTATATTTTGAAGTAAGCCACTACATCATCATCGCATATGTTGTATCAAAAGTGATATTCAACAAAAAACTGAAGAAAATCACTACATTCATCACATTATTATAACAATCTCTCTATAAATTTAGAAAAAACTGTAAAATCTAATTAAATAATATCTTATAAAAGTAAAATAAGTTCATATTCATTAAATGCATCACAGTACCACATCAAAAATCAAACAGAAAATACACAAAAATCTTCATAAGTAGCAATAATATTCATAAATAAGTACAAAATCACTAGAGATACTAATAAAACTAGTAAATTATTAGTCGGAAGCATCGTATCTTCATCCTGAGATTCAGTAGGTTCATTTTGAACCCGTTTTTTTTTCTTGTATCTGCTTGTGGACTCGATGATTCTTTCATTTTTGTGTTTTATTGATGATTTGAACGGTTAAAATCGGTTAATTTTGAGTTTTCGTGGCAGTTGGTAATGGCGGTTAGAGAGAGAAAGTGGATTTTTTTGTGATTGCGAGTGTGTGGAAAGTGACGGGTCAGGGGGTGGGTTGATGGGTATGTTTGAGGAATTGGCAATTTTGGTCCCTCCGTGTTTTTTATTATTAAAAACTGTTTTTCTGATCCAACGGTCCTGATTGGTCTATTGGTATATGGCAATTTTTTGGTATGCAAAATAAAACGCCTCTATTGAAATTAAACTTGTCCATTCGATAATGAACTTTCCTGATATTGTATTTTTTTTTTTTTTTGTCTGAAAATAACAAATTTAAAGAAACATACTAACGTGAGGATTTCATGGAGATGAAATTCGCTTGTTTTCCCACTTGCATTTAGACATACTAACGATTGATTTAGACAATTTGTTTTGCCATAGCTAGGGGAGTAGGCTCAGATAATTTCTCAGTTTCCTACTAATTTCTTGTAAATTATATAATTTTTTAATAAAGTGATAATAATAATAATAATAATAATAATAATAATAATAATAATAATAATAACCAAGTATGATTGATGTCCCAAAGATGTTGTGGTAGTTACTAGAATACAACAACAATAACATATCCAATATCGTAGGGGTGCGGTAGTTATTAGAATAATTGAGTAAATTAAAATTTAATTAGCTAGTAAAACTTTAACTTCAAACTTTTATACTTTTGAAATAAGTATTAGTAATTCATATCTCTTATATAATTAAAAAAATATACAAAATGTGAAAATGAATTTTTATATTAATTAATGGGAGCTCAAATTTGAAATCGAATCTTTTGATCGGTCATATAAGTCAAACACATTTAAATTACATCTAATGAAATAAATATGTTAAAAAAAAGTATATATTTGATTTTATAAAAAGAATGTAATAATTAATAAAACTTTAGTTGTTAAACTTTGAGTAAGACAAAAAGACTTAATTAAACTTATCAAGTTCTATATTTTTTAATAACTTATAAACTTAACAAATATCAAAATGAAATATACACGTTGCTGTTATTAATAAATATTATTTTTATTATATATTAAATTAATGTATATGTACGAAACAACAAATATATAAAAGAAAGCGTGAATTACTATATGTATAAATGAATACATGAGATTATATACGTATAACTTATGTTATTTTTTTAAGGATATTAATTGAATAGATTCGAAAAAATTTTACCAAGGACATTCAATAATAAATCATGTTATTTCTTTTTATATGTTTAATCCGAGTGTACATGGATTTAAAAAAATTAAAAATAGTTAAATTATTATTAGCATGAATATAATATCAAAATGAAGGCACAACCTCACGAGTTACTGTGAGATGAAAATAAATATACGAGATTGTACTTATAGCAAATACGCATCTAACTCTTTTAAAGTTTAAATAAAATTTTATTCAATTTTTTTTCAATGGTCATTACATGCTATTAAACACGCATAATATCTTAAACATGATATTAATAATTAAATTTAAAAACATCAAACTCAACGGTATGTCACTTAAATAAAGTCACTTACATTGTCCAACAAAAATATACAAAATATTAATCAATATTAATACATAAGAAAAATATATGTAAAACTCACGCTTGCACAGGTATTGCAACTTATTAGTAAAATTTACATAACTTTATACAAAAATCTTATTTAATCCGTGTATGTAAATAAGGGGTTTAAAAACTAATACAAGTTTGACCAAAGTTTTGTTCAAAAGATTTTAACGTAGTATTTGTTGTTACTATATAATGATGTGTTTGGTTAGTTTCATGGTTTTCAGGATCCCGATCCTGATCTTAGGATCTTACGATTTTACGATACTGCAAAGCAAAAACGATCCGGATCTTACATAGGATCTTTGAAAGCTTAAGATCTTATAGGATCCCGATTTTGACCATAGGATCTTAAGATCTAATCCGATCCGGTCCTACTTTTCTTGGACAACAAACTAAAAAACTGCAATTTTCTGGATTATTTTTGGTAAAATTAAAAAAAAAAACATGTTAATCTTATTAAACATTTCATAATCATAATTTAGGACAACATTTCGATGAAACATTCATATAATTTTGTGTTTATGATATATAATACTTTGTAAATTTGTATAATATTACAAAAATTATTAAGAAAATGGCATTATAACAGGATCTTAAGATCCCGATCCGATTTTACGATCACGATCTTGCAAAGACGAAAACGATCCTGGTTAGGATCCTGATCTTGAAAACCTTGGTTAGTTTTTATGGGAATAAAGGAATGGAAATGAAAGTAATGAAATATTTGGTTTGTGTATATGGTGTATGTAAGGTAAATATTCATTTTAAAATACTCGGTTTGCTCATAGGTGGCAAGGGCATGTTCTTTAAATCTTTCATTCCATCACTTACGTATTTAAAAAATATATATATTTCTTAGAGATGAAATGAGAAAACACAATACAGTATGTTTATGATGAACAATACGTCAATACACAAGTAAAATAATCATTTATAGTTTTAATAATTTTTTTAGTCGGTAAAGTAAGCAAACCTAAAGTTTATACCAAACAATACTTTTCAAACTATTATATCCATTATTATTCTACCTCTATACCCGTTGTCATTTCATAACGAAACCAACCAGTACCTAAGTTTTGGAAGTCAAAATCATGGACCGACATTAAAAGATTAGCAAAACATTTCAAATGAAGTTTTCACATTTTGAGTGGTTGTGGTGCGTTTAGTCGTTGTCAAACTTATTTCAATAATATGTTGTATGTGTACGTGTTTACATCTATGTGTGTGTCTCCATACGATAGCGAACCAACAATTATGCTTAGATGAATTTTCATCTTATGGATATGAATATATGATAGTTTTCGCATATTAATGCTAGAGGTGAATATGAGGCGAGGTGTGGCGGTTTTATGCTAAACTCGAAAATCAAACGATTTTTGAAAAATACAAACCTTTTGCTTTTTGTTTTAGTTTTTCTGTTTTTAACATGGAATCAATTCGATTTTTTTTTTTTTTTAATTTTTTTAGCAACAAACAAGTTTTTATCTTATTTAACGTTTACAATTCCAAATTTTCAAGCAACATTAATTAAATATAGAAGAAGAGTAACATAATATCCAATAATTCAAAGCTACAAAACAACCAAACAAAAATTTAAAATATAAAATGTCAGTCTAAAAACACATTTGAAGAACACTATTGTATAAAATAAAACACATTACACAAGGGTATGATATAAAAAAATGGATCACTTTTGAATCTATAGATGATAAACAACTCGTTTGTTAGTCTAGATAAAATTATATACTCAAAATTTTAAAGTTAAGTATCAAATGTCTCATATAAATAAGATTAAAAGGATATATAAAGTTGGGGCAGGACTTTGATTTCCGTTATAAAACCAAAACCGCCCAAACATTTGATTTTTATGAAAATCAAAACACCCCCGTAGCTTTGTCAACTGAGGCGATTTCTGTACCTAGGTACAGCCTAGGTGGTGCCCGGGAACCACCTTGGAATTTTTTTCAGTTACAAGCGATGTAGCATTTTGGTAAAGAACCACCTTAAAAATATTTAAGGAACCACCTTGAAAAGCTTGGATCTAATTCTACAGAAGGAGAAAGATAGAAAAAAGAAAAATAATAATGCCGGATCCGGATCGGAGATGGAACAGAAGTAGTGAAGAAGATAGGTACTCTATATGAAAGATTGGTCAAAGTCTTTTTATTGGATAAAGTGAGATATCTTGGATATAGCATTTTTGTTGTTCTGGATATAGCAATAATGAAAATATTTATTTTTAGTTTGGATAAAGCAAATTTTAGGGTGGTTTTAAGTTAGTACTTTCTAATGTCCAGCTTAATGCTCCATTCTCGAGTTCATTTTCAGAAGAAAAGGAAAAGAAATGATAAGAAACTGAAATTTTATTGTGTTCTTGAGTTTTTCTTAAACAGAAAAGAAAGAAAACACAAAGGAAATGAAAGGAAAATTCTTATCACTTTCCTATAGGAATTTTCCGCCCAAATATGAGCAGATTTGGACGGAAACAATTCTACACCCGCACTATTTAGTATATAATGACCAATATAACTTTCAATATTTACTCATATTTGACTTTTATGATAAAATGAACCTATTTAAAACTGCATAAATGTAATTATGTCTTTTTTTATTTCTTTTCTTCCCTACTCGAGAACACAACATTATTTCTTTTCCTTTCATTTCATTTCAACTCGAGAACATGAAATATAAAATCAACTTTCTTTCATTTCCGTTTCCTTTCTTTTCTCTTCTTTACACATCATTTCTATCCCCACCTAAAAAAATTCGAAAACGCAGCGTAAAAGTTTAAATGTGTCTAGGTAAATAATTTTAATCTATACCAATTTAGTTTTTCTAGCTTCAAACAACGAGCCGGAAGGCCCGCGCGTTGTTGCGAGAATGCGGTGCTAAATCTTCTTTGAAAGTTAGTCGTTAAGGACTAAATTTGAAAAAGATCAATAAACCAAAGGACTATCTTCTGAAAATTAATTCTGGAAATATTATTTATTTTTACATAAAAAGTCCCTAAAATTATGCGTGTGTTGCATTTTTAGTCCCCCAAAGGACCTAACATGCAAAGGCAGTTACACCTCAAGAACTATTTTGTTCGTTTACTGTTCGAACCACTGTAGCTACAGTGTTTGGCCACTGTAGATGTACTGTAGCAAATTTCTGCCTTTTAGATATATAGTATAATAAGATTATTTGTCCTCTAGACTAATTATGCACTTTTAGTTAGACTGTGCCACGTCCTGACCCGACACGGATTAAGTTAGGGAACCACCTTAGGGGCTGTTTCTTTTTTTCCTTAGCTAAGGGTTTAGTGGGTCCTACGTGTGTTAATGCATCTTAATGGGGAGAGTCTCATATTTTATGTTTTATGGATATAGAGGAAACAAAGGATTTTGTTGGGCCCCACCTAAAAAAGTATTAATATTAAATGATAAGTGGGTCTAATCCCTCCACTAAAGGAAAAAAGAAACACTCCCTTAGTTTTTCTCCTGGGTCCGCCACTGATTTCTTTGGCTCGGCTTTTTGGTTTTTTCATTTTTGATTCAGTTTATCGGTTTTCGTGCTCACCCTATATATATATATATATATATATATATATATATATATATATATATATATATATATATATATATATATATTCTACAGTAATTTCTTCATAGTGGGAAGTAAACATGAAATCCGCATACACCACATGGACGAACGGTGCAATTTACTTTATAAATAAAAATTATTCAACAGATAAAATAAACTCATTAAAATCACACCCCCACGAACCAAATCCTCAAACAACACTGAAAAATAGTCGCTATAAGAGGATTTTTATTGTTAATGTTACATACCGTCATTCGAAATTCAAGAATAAATACACTATACATAAAGGAGTCACAACAAACTTAAATACATAACGTGTATACAAGTTTCATATATATAATACGATCACGGAATATCCGATCCATTAAACGTCTTTAGTCTCTGTAGAACCACCAAAACCGAATAAGCTCGATAGTGTGGGTAGTTTGATCTCACCAACACTATTCACAGGAATATTGAGGCTACCAATCACGGGAAGATCGACAGTAAGAATAATGTTGAGTTCATAATCTATGTCCCAATCAGCACCAATGTCTTTCACTAGGCTCACTAACACGCTATGTGGCACCTTAAGTCCAACATCTAGCATTGTATCGGCATTCGCCTTTAGTGAGCCAGGGTCAGGGATTGTGCCTTCAGCGATCACCCTAATTTTAATGTCATTTAGCACAGAATTAGTCACATGAAAATATATCAATAGTTGATTTCGTATATAGAATTATCACTGGATTATATTATAACCATAAATTCATGATTTTCCATACACGAAGTTTGTTTAATGAAAAAATGAACATGACCAAATATATATCCGTTTAGAAAACGTGAACAAACTGTTGTAGTTGTGATTAGAAATAGTCTTTGTTCATTCATTATCTATGTTCATGATTATATATTTATATGGTAATCTGTTTGCTAGCATTATTTCGAACACGTTTAACATATTAACAGATGGGGCTTAGAGGTGTGCAAGTTTCGTTGTCGCATCGGATCTTCACTTAAAATTAGCCACATTTCTTAGTCTTGTAATATAAATAAAAGGAAAATCTTGTCCGCATTACAAAGCAGGTAACTTGCCAGCATTACAAAACTTGCATGCTTTTCTTTGTAAAAAATTTACAATTAAGTCCCTGCATTTTCATGGTTCTCTCTGTTTAAGTCCCCGTCTCTTTCTTTTTTTTTTTTTTTTTAACAAAGAAAAGTAGACAAGTTGACTGCTTTGTAATGTAGGCAAGATTTCCCCATAAACAAATAAATAAGATATTAAACATATATAAGATATATAATTCGAGTTTGCAAGTACTTTATCTTTAATTTAAAAATATAATGAGGCCTTTTTGCTATTATTGGTTAGGGTAACCGAAACCATGAGAGCTTTTCATATTAACAGAATAACTTATTTTCAAAACGTTGATAGCCGATCTACAACATGTCATGTTTCAAAAACAAAAGATTTAGCGGGTAATATTTTATATCGGACTAAATTTTTTTTCTTCAGAAAAAGCACTTTTCCTCCATATAAAAAAGCATGACTATATTTTCCTAAGTTGGCCTTAATAAAATCACGTTAATTCATTTTGATAAGTCATATAGAAACGATGAATCATTAATTTTATAACGTCACTTACATATACGAATAAAATCAGAAACAATTGTTATAATTTATTATTATTATTATTTATTTTCTTGAAATGCAACATATATTAAGGAACCAAACCAAGAACAAAATACAAAATCGTAACAAATGACAAACAAACGAACCTGCCAGCGCTTTTAAAAGTATACGAAATCTCGCATATAGGAATCGAGGTACCATACGGGTTGGAAACATTAACATCAGCTTTATACGTAATGCATTCACGGCTAAAATCTTTCAAATCAACGTTTTTAACACAAGCTTCAGGTTTTTCCATATTGGCCACCTTCTCAGCCACGAATTCCTTCGCCTTATCGAGTAATCCAGCCATATTTCAAACGATAAATTAACTTATTTTTGTTTTGTTTTTGACGAAAATGTGTTTGTTATGATGAAAGTTGATGAGGGTTGTGGTTATATATATATATATATATATATATATATATATATATATATATATATATATATATATATATATATATATATATATATATATATATATGTGTGTGTGTGTGTGTTTTTAAGGATATGTACGGGTTAATGTGATACGTGTTGAAACGTTTCTTTGCACACATTTCGCTATGGTTTTCCGCGCCACGTTATTTGCACCTTTATTTTTTTTCCAAGTTTTGTCAATTTTCGACAAATCTACTATCACGAAAGGGCATGTGATATGTCCTAATCTTCTGATTATTACATGTGCCAAGAACTATATATATGAATTGGTCAATAAAGTGGATAGAACAAATGACAAGGCCTGAAGTATGTAGTCAACCAAAGGTACGTACGAATATAAAATATTATGAAGTTCGAGAAGTTTTTCAATTAGTATCGTTTTCAAAAGTAAAATCGACACGTACCATACTTAATTGCTACATGTTTCTATATCAATTTATGTTAAGCTGGAGAATGAACGCTAATTGATGATATAGTACACTTTCAGAAATCCCAGCAATTAAGGGAATGACTCGTTTGTAACATTTTACCCGTATTTATTAATGTACAGTATACATCTATAGAAAATATTAAACATATTTATAATTTAATGCTTTAGGATTATGTATGATGTTTATAAAACTTTATAAGATTTATACATAGTTAAGATATCTTTATAAATTGAAAAATGATTTGGAGACCTAAGTTGTATGCCTAAACATATGTGGCATGATCTTGATGATTTGTAGAAAAGTGGGTCCCTTAGCTGCAACCATCAGGATGATGCCACGTAGGCTTAGGCATGAATTTAGGCACATGTTTTAGACCTCACAATCACTACTCAAATAAATTAATGTCATAATAAACTATAGTCTTTTAAAAAGATTTAACCTAATGGTATAATATTTCGTTAAAAATAAAATAAAATACAAAGCATAATAGGTTTGAATAGCGAATAATACAATGCCATTGTAAATGTGGTTAAGTAAGATCCCGGTAAAGGTATGATTATAATAGGTTGACTTTTTGTTAATGATTGTTAATACGTCTAAGGTTACATTGAAATGTCCTTTTTTATTATTCAAGATATATAAGAAGAGGATCGTTTTCAGTGATGCCAATAATATAACAAGACACCCAACATTAGAACAACTAATTTGTATATATACAAACATTATTACTCTCTAAGCACATTGTGTTTCAGTTCAAGCCATGGATTTGGTGATTTTTATCATGTTGTTACTCTTGTTATTTTTGCTTCCTATATTTTTTATTCTCAAGGATAAGCAATACAACGATCGACTACCACCCGGCTCTGTGGGACTGCCTGTGATAGGGCAGAGCCTCGGCCTTCTAAAGGCCTTGAAAGCGAACAGGGTTGACGAATGGTTTCAAGAAAGAATAGCGAAACATGGTCCTATTTGGAAATCAGGTCTTTTTGGATACCCGACGATTGTTTTACATGGTCCAAGTGCAAATAAGTTCATATACACATGTGATGGAAACGTACTCAGCAACACACAACCACCATCAGCGAGCAGGATCCTTGGCACGAAAAATATAAGTGAGTTGTCTGGCCATGACCATAAACGAGTGAGAGCAGCTTTGGTTTCGTTTTTGAAGCTTGAAGTATTGAAGCAATATGTTGTGAAAGTTGATGAAGAAATCCAACATCACCTTCAAACACATTGGCATGGTAAACATGAGGTTGAGGTATATTTTTTTATATATTTATTTAACTTCTTGCAATATACTTATGGTTGAATTCGAATATGTCTTCTTGTATTGATTTTCCTAAAACTTTTCTTTTTGGAACATACATTGATTTTCATAATAGGTGCAACCCTTGATCACGACACTAACCTTCAACGTAATCTGCTCACTTCTTTTTGGGATCGAAAGAGGGCCTAAAAGAGAGAATTTGTTACCACTTTTCCAATATTTGATTGAAGGTGTGCTAGCAATTCCTATCAACTTGCCCTTCACTCAATTTAACCGAGGAATTGTAGCAAGAAAAAGACTAGTGCCAATGCTTGTAGATCTTATTCACGAAAAAAGGGAGGCACTTGAAAAAGGAGATGCTCATAAAGATTTAATCACTTCATTGATAAGCATCAGCGATGATGATAGTTCAACGTGAATGTCAGATGAGGAGATCATTGACAACATCATCGTCGTGATGGTTGCTGGATATGATACAACCTCTGTCCTTGTTACCTTCTTGGTCAGACTTTTGGCTAACAACAAATTTGTCTACTCCAATATACTTAAAGGTACTAAGTATTAACACATCTCAATTTTTGCAATCTTTGCTCTTATCATTCCAAAAACACAAAATGTATACAATTGTGCATATAATTATGTTACATTTTTAGTGAGAGATGAAACTAGAGACCACACAAGAGACCACATCACACAAATTGTTATTCGTTTTCAATCTCAATTTACTTTGTTAAAAAAAAAAAGTCAAACTGAGATTACTTGATTGAAATTGTAGAACAAGAAGAAATTGCGAATAGTAAACCATCGGGAGAAGCTTTAACATGGGAAGATCTTACCAAGATGAAGTACACATGGAGTGTAGCATCCGAGATCATGCGGATATACCCTCCTGTGCCTTTAAGCTTCCGGCGAGCTAAGCAAGATATTGAATATGGAGGATTCATAATTCCCAAAGGATGGCAGGTATGTCACAATAATGGTTAACCAAGAAATTATATGAGTCACGTAAAATTGCTTCCTTGATATCGCATTATGTGTTTTTAGGTGTTAATGTCTGCGTCCATGACAAACATGGACAATGACATCTTCCAAAACGCGACCATGTTTGATCCGACCTGGTTTGATAAGAATGCACCTTCGTCGCCACCTTTTAGCTACGTAGCATTTGGAGCAGGGCCGAGGATGTGTCCTGGTATTGAACTCGCAAAAATGGAAACTTTAGCCGTGATTCATCGCTTGGTGACACAATTTACATGGGAGCTTGTTAAGAAAGACGAGTCATGCAAGAGAATCCCAATGCCAGAATTCGATTATGGGTTGTTAGTTCGAATCACACCCATAAAAAAAAACTTTAGTTTCATATAAAGCATGAATGTAAACTAGGTAGGATGTTTGTCTTTTTAATAAATAATCAATCTTTTTTAAACAAACATAGGTTTTGTATTAATTAAATCTCAACCCCAATCAAAACCAAAAACCAAACGGGCCCTATTTTTACCAACTTGACTTTACTAATAACTCCTTAAATAAATTAACTGTGAATATTCAGCAAGCTATGATGTTAATCTCAAATCTGATCAAAATCGATAGTTAAGGACAACACAAATCTGATCCAAGGGCTAAATTTAGACTCGAATTACGCTCATATTCATGGTTATGGGCTACTTTTGGACCTTAGAAAGCTACCAGAACACAATCACAAAGTTCAGAACAGTGAGTGTTTCGAACCAAAGAATGATGAAAGAACAATTTATAAAAAATTGGTGTATTTTATCATACTGAATTTCTTCTTGAAATAACATCGTGTTTTCGACAATGATAGAAAGGCACACTCGACATGTCAATCTTGCTACCCCTACCTCAAGGATATGTTAGTGTGTAATATGTAACGGGCTCAAGCCCAAGCCCGAGTCTAGAATATTCTGTTAGAGTAATATTTATGTACGATGTAATTGAGTTAAACATTTTCGCACACTCGACATGTCAATCAAATAGTAACTAACCAATCCTTATCTATAATTGTACAGCTAACAGGATATACATGAACTCATTAAACATTTTCAATTGCTAAAATAATGATGCTGAACTGCATGAACTCATTAAACAAATTTGCAAGTTCAATACATATCCTCAAATGCTTTTTTTTTTTTTTTTTTTTTTTTTTTTTTTTTTTTTTTTTTTTTGAACGGCGATTTGTATTAAAAACTAGCAAGAAGCTAGAACAAAGTTACAATGAAAATTGATACAGTCGCAGGTCCTCAAATGCTATGGTAAATACTTATTCTGAAAGTCAAGAACTATTTAACCTCTAGAAAGAAACAAAATGATCTAGTCAGGGGTTATGGACCTTAAAAGAGTGGCTTTTTACCGTTCAACATTCGCATCAAATGATCCAAAACATGGTCCGCACCATCACGAAGACCAGAGTGCATATACTCATTAGTTACCCAAAGCCTGATGCCTGCTATCTGTTTAGCCGTCTCTGTTACCAGGTTAAAGTTAACAAACATATCTTCATAATATACCGCAGCAGCAACCGGTACCTATGCAATATTTCAAAATTCCATCAAAATCATAATAAATTTTTATTAATTAAAAAACACGATAACATAATCTGGAAGAGTTATACCTTGTTATTATTTAGTGCAGTTTTGTTATATAGCGGAGGCCAATCTTCCTTTTCAGCCAATAAATTAGCTGCTTCCTTAAATGGCTTCAACGCGTGAATTTCATCAAACATCCACGGGAAAACCATCTGCATTTAGAAAAAGGGTAAGATGGTCAGATGGATTTTCGGTATATGTTGCTGATTTGCTATACAAGTGTCTTTCTTTACCTCTCCTGTAAGTAAGACGGGCCGGCCTTCTTTGGCAGCCTTAATTGCATCAAATTTACTTTCATGTTCTTCCCTTACTTTGTGAGCAGCCCAACGTGATGCAGCTCCCTTTAAATTATAATAAATCGATAATTATAAGATAATAAATAAAACAAAGTTAGAAATAATTACCAAAAGATAACTACAAATTTATTGAATTACCTGACAATATATGGACTCGTGCATAAGAGCATATAATGGATTGCTATCAAAAGATAACCAACTCTCAAACTGCATAATTATGAGATATGTCAGCAAACGAATACTTTACATATATACGATAGCCACAGCAAGAAAATGTGGTCTTACAGCATTCAAGAAGTAATAGCTGATTTGCTTCTTTGATCCAGCAACTAATATCGGATCCCATACTCTTTCAAACCTATACAAAGAGAAAAACTATTCATAGACAATATATAATGATACACACCCTTTGTCCAAAATACATACAGTAACTAGTTAGTGTATGTAGAAGAAACATTTACTTTTCTACTCAACATTTACTTTTCTACTCCCAATCATTAAAAATACAGGAAGGGTAAGGTGGGTTGGATTAAAGAGATTATCAGGGCCGAAAATCCGAGCGTGATAGGTTTACAAGAAACAATTTAGTGACCAGTGGGTTGAAGATTTATGGGGATCGAGAAATTTTGGTTTTGTGAAATCGGATGCCATTGGGAGAGCTGGTGGCATTTTGATGATATGGGATACCACCATGTTCACGGGTGTAGAAGCTTTCGGTGATGAGAGATTCGTTGCTGTCAAAGGGAAGTGGAAAGGTGTGGAAGGGGAGGTGGTGGTGGCAAATGTTTATGGTGCTCATGCTTTTGATCAAAATGTCAGTTTATGGAGACGAATTTCATCTTTGATGGACCGTGTGGGTGGAGCATGGTGTCTCTTCGGTGATTTTAATGATGTGAGAGATCCAGTTGAACGGATAAATTCAGAATTTAATATCCGTGATTCGAAGAATTTTAATGATTTTATAAGACATAACTCGCTTATAGAAGTACAGCTCGGAAGCAGAAGATTTACTCGCATTAGTGACGATGGGATAAAATTTAGCAAATTGGATCGATTTTTGGTGTCGACAGATTTTATAGCTATTTGGAGCAATCTTTCGGCAATTCCGCTTGATAGGAAACTTTCATATCACTGCCCTGTTGTTTTGAAAGATGTAGATTTGGACTTTGGGCCTAAACCATTTCGAGCTTTTGATGTTTGGCTTGAGGACGAGGAGATAGAGGATGTGTTTAAAGTTGCATGGGGAAAGCAGATTCAGGCTTCTAAACCAGATTGTGTGGTTCGCGATAGATTCAAAAGTGTTAAAGAAGCGTTAAAGGGCTGGAGTAGAACTAAATTTGGTGATTCTAATCAGCAAATTGAGAAGTGGAAGAGAGAGGCCATGAAATGGGAATTGGAAGCGGAAACAAGAAACTTAAGTGACTTGGAGCTAAGAGAATGGATGGATGCTAGAAAGGAGTGGATTGTAAAGGAAAATGAGAAGGCTAGTATTCTGAGACAAAAAGCTCGAGTTAAATGGGACATTGAGGGAGACGAGAACTCAAGATTTTTTCATACCATGGTGAACCGAAGGTGTAACAAGAACTCTATTCGGGGCTTATTAATTGGCGGGGTCTGGTGTGAGGATCCAGAGAGGATAAAGAATGAAATTTTTAACTATTATAAAGGCATTTTCTCATCTAGAGGGGGTAGGAGGCCGAGATTCGTTAATGAGCAGGTTATAAAAATTCCAGAGGATGATGCGGCCTGTTTAGAAGAACCATTTTCGGAAAAAGAAGTGTGGGACGCGGTTTGTGGCTGTGGGAGTGATAAGTCGCCGGGTCCGGATGGGTTCAATTTTAGATACATTAAGCGGTTTTGGGATGTTATAAAAGTGGATGTTCTAAAGGCAGTTAGATGGTTTTGGGAGACAGGTAAGTTTTCTAAGGGGTGTAATGCATTGCATCTTTTGTGACCCTTATTCCGAAGGTGGGGGATCCACTTGGGCTTTCGGATTATCGGCCTATTAGTCTTATAGGAAGTTTTTATAAGATTATTGCAAAGCTATTAGCGCAGAGAGTGAAGAAAGTTGTGGCAAAGGTTATTGGAGAGGTACAAAATGCTTTTATTGAGGGGCGTTTCATTCTTGACGGCGTTCTCATTGCGAATGAAACCATGGAGTTTTTGAAGAAATCGAAGAGGAAAGGCTTAATTTTTAAGGTCGATTTCGAGAAAGCATATGATAGCATCGAATGGGGTTTTTTAGTGGAAATAATGAAGCGTATGGGGTTCGGTGCTAGGTGGTGCAAGTGGGTTACCGCTTGTCTCAGTTCCTCGTCCATTTCGATTCTTGTAAATGGCTCGCCCACTAAGGAATTGGTTATGGAGCGAGGGGTGAGACAAGGTGATCCGTTGTCACCTTTTCTTTTCATTTTAGTGGCAGAAGGTCTTAATGCTTTAATGAAGGAGGCAGTGGATAGCAATATTTTCAATGGCGTTCGGGTGGGAGTAGATGGTGTCATGGTTTCTCATTTACAATACGCCGATGACACTATTATCTTTGGGGAATGGAGTAGAGAAAATGCTTGTATCTTAATGAACATCCTTAAGTGTTTCGAAGAGGTGGCGGGGTTGAAAATCAATCTTCATAAAAGTAAGTTATATGGGGTTGGTGTTGAAACTCATGAGTTGGAAAGAATGGCTCGTTTTATGAGATGTGGTGTGGGGGAGTTTCCGTTCATGTATTTGGGTCTTCCTATTGGGGTGAATATGAAAAGAGTGACGGCGTGGAATGGGGTCGTTGATAGATTTAAGTCGAGACTTTCTGAATGGAAGGCAAAAGCGATGTCTTTCGGGGGAAGACTAACGTTGGTGAAAGCGGTTCTTGGTAGTTTGCCACTATATTACTTCTCGTTGTTTCGTGTCCCGTCGAGCATTATTATTGCCCTTGAGAGAGTTCGAAAAAATTTCTTTTGGGGTGGGTTGGGTGAGGGTAATAAAATTGCTTGGGTTAAATGGGATAGGGTAATTTCTTCTTTCGGGGATGGGGGGCTTAATATAGGGTCTTTAAAAGTTAAAAATCAGGCACTACTAGGAGTGGTGGTGGAGGTTTAGAGTAGAAAGTGACACTCTTTGGTGTAGAGTTATAAAAAGTATATATGGTATAGATGGCGGGTGGAGTAGTGTAGGGAGAACTCGGGTAATTGGGGGTGGTGTGTGGTCTGATATTATCCGCGTTGGGAAGAAGTTGGATAGGTTAGAAGGGGGGTTTGTAAATCAATTTTCCAAAAAGGTTGGGGATGGTTTATATACATCATTTTGGAAAGATAAGTGGGTAGGGGATGTGGCTTTCTGCGATCGTTTTGCTAGATTGTATAGTATAGAAACTAACATGGAAGCGAAGGTGGGGCATAAAGGAAGATGGGTTAATGGGGAGTGGGAATGGTGTTGGGAGTGGTCTAGAGTTCCTAGAGGTAGAACTGGCGGGGAATTGGAAGAACTTGAAGCGATTCTAGCCAATGTTAGGCTTAACTAGGGGTGGAAACGAGCCGAGCCGAGCCCTAGCTCACCAGAGCTCGAGCTCGGCTCGTTTAAGTTTTAAAAGGCTCGAGCTCGAGCTCGGCTCGTTTCGAGCCTTAAATTTTAAGCTCGAGCTCCGCTCGTTGTATATTATATAGGCTCTGGCTTGGCTCGAGCTCGGCTCGTTTATACGATTTGGCCATGAAAAGTTAAAGCTTGGCTCGAGCTCGAACTCGGCTCGTAATATATCTTTATTAAGCTCGTTAATAAGCTCGAGCTCGGCTTGTATATATGTTTAATACCATGGGCTCGTTTAGGCTCGCGAGCCTAAACGAGCTTTCTATGTAAAGCTCGGGCTCGAGCTCGATTAATAAACGAGCTGCAACTTAGGCTCGAGCTCGGGCTCGAGCTCGTTTAGGCTCGGCTCGTTCGAGCTTTTTACCGATTCGATCCCGAGCTTTTCACGAGCAGCTCGGCTCATTTCCACCCCTAGGCTTAACCAATTCAATAAAGACAAATGGGTGTGGAAGCTGGATGCAAAGGGTACTTTTTCAGTGAAGGCGTTATCTAGGTGGATAGAGCAGAGGCAGATGATGGGCATGGAGGATGTAAACAAGACTGTGGAACAATCTTGTGCCTAGAAAAGTCAACGTGTTCGTGTGGCGGGCTGTAAACGGGAGACTTCCTGTGCGTGTAGAGCTCAATAAAAAAGGTATTGATCTTGATACTCTTCTTTGCCCGGGGTGTGATAATGTAGTGGAATCTCTTGACCATTGTTTAGTGTTATGTGAAAATGTGATTACTGTTTGGGATATGATTTTTTCGTGGTGGGGTGTTGGTTCAACTGATGTGTTCACGGTAAAGGAGTTGTGTCATAAAGGGGGGAGTTCGATGGGAAAGGAGAGTAGATTATTGTGGCAAACGACTATATGGGTGGCTAGTTATTTTGTCTGGAAGAATAGGAATAACCGGGTATTTAAAGGGAAGGCTCAGAACACCTCAAGACTCTTCAATGAAATTCAACTAAAGACTTTCGAGTGGATATGTAGGAGGGATAAGAGGTGGAAAATTCAATGGGAAAAATGGCTGGCGAGACCAGCAGAATGTGGTGGTGCGAGAAACATAAGTACGGCCGATGGTTAAATGGTTAAGGCAGAGTGAGGGTATTGTATAGTGAGGTTGGATGTGGGGTATATTAGCTTGTCATCTGTTTTTATTGTGCATCTGGTTTGTTCTTTGCACATAACTCATGTGTCATGGATGTTGGTCACCATTGTTTTGGTAGTACGTTAGCTTGCGATGTATTTATAATTGTGAGGGTCTGATTATGTGTGGGTTACTTCTCGTGGAGGGATGTCCCTATGGGAGTGTGGTGTATGTTGGTTGTTCTTTGTGTTAATAAAAGTTTTGCCTTAAAAAAAAATACAGGCAACGTTGATGTTTGGACCAACGAGAGTGTCTATAGAAAGAATTTAGTAAATAAAGTCTTACAAGTAATGCAAGCGTTCAAAACCCGAGCTAGACCCTAACCCCGTAAGGCCAAGAAGTTGTAGGCCCCTTGGAGTTAATATACCACCAGATGGAAGAGGAACCTATTATACACACAACATACAGTGAAAAAACAACGGGTTTACACAAGTTTTAAGCAAGTTAGTTTCATACAAAAAAAAAAAAAAAAAAAAACCTCACCCCGCCTCCTTCAGACTCTGCCAAATGATTTACAACATCACGGATGATTTGAACATCCTGTGGATATCTCTTGTAGTATTTCTCATTCTGAGTAACAATCGGATCAATGCAAGCATTGTACACAGACTCTGCTGTGCATCCATCACCAATTGGCGGAATTCCACCCGTCAAATAGAGTTCACTTAAACCTTGCGGTGCAAAACTTAGGTATGTCACTCCACAAAATCCGCCAAAACTCTATGCACAAAAAAAGTAGTCGTAATACAAAAGTGTGGTACCTTTTAATGCAATTTGTTGAACTAAGATGAATAGTTTTCATACCTGACCCAAGACCTTCCATGGAGCAGCATCTTCTGAAGGATTACCAAGATTTTTCCTTAAAAATTCAGCATCATTGACTATGTTATCTGCGCGAAAGTATTTCATGTAGTCAACTAACTCTTGCGCAGATTTGAATTGTAGCATAGATGATGTTGTTAGAGGAGTTGACAGCCCTGTTCCTCTCTGCATTTAAGCACATCACAAGAAAGTATAAACATTAAGAAACATAATGTATCAGTTTAGACAAAAAAAAAAAAAAAAAAAAAAAAAAAAAAAAGCCATGCCTGATCCATTAGAATAACACGGTGTTCTTCGCATGCTTTCCTTAACCAGCCGCTTGATTCAGTTGGTCTTGGTGCCTCGAATCCTGGTCCACCTTGTAAGTATAATAGGTATGGCCAATCCTTATTTTCCTTTCCAACTGTACCAAACCAATTTCGTAAGTTTTTGCAAAACATAAAACTGGTGTGTGATCGCATTGGGCCTCAAAATATAGTAACATTCTTAATTGCATTGCTCAAAAACTTTCACCAAACCTTTAATATTTAACTTAAAAAGTAAAACCTAGTTTTACATTTGTACACAAATATATTCTTATAAGTTTTTTCATTCATACCATCCAAATATCCAAATGTTGATGCAAGTTTTATTACCTATCTTTTTCATTTTTAAATAAATTACAAAAAAATGGTGCGAACCGGAGCAACCTACTTTTTTTTAAGGCAACTAACAATCTCATAATATTTACATTCGCGTGACCATATTAAAAATATCTGCACTATTTTAGAGCAAAACCTTAGAGATGCTACTACTAAAGCATCAATGCCAAGTATTAGTACTGGCTTATGGTGACATGTTAGACTTCTTATAGACTATTTTCACATGGATTAGCTCATTATAAGTAGTCTAGCCAAATACTCATGTCTTTGAAGGTGTGCAAGGTGGGCGACCGCTTAGGCCTCAAAACTTATAGGGGCTCAAAATTTGTCCCGTTAACAATTATATGCATGTATACACATAATTTTCACGAAGAAAAACAGTATTTAGATGAGAAAATATCTTAAATAAGTAATATGTTGAACGTTTAGATAACTAATTACATTATATCTTACAAACGATGACACTTTATATATAAAGTTCCTTCTCAAAATGCCTCATTATGTTAATTCGTCCTGTGCCCTCAAAATTTTCAAAAAATTCGGGAACGGCCCTGATAACAATGAATTACAGTAATAAACTAATCCTGATTCAAGCAATTCGAATCATATGGCAATCAAATAGACTAAAATGAATACAACTTACAATATGAATGTATCTAAACAATTTATAATCACTTAACATAGGAGTATCTTATATAGAATTAATTAAAATCATAAATGATTTAATTACCTGCAACAGCCTCGCGAGCAAAAACCGTGATTTTGGGAGACTGAGGTACAGAATAATCGAGTGGAACAGTGAAGTGATGGTCACGCAAACGTAGTTCTGGAACAGAGTACCATTCCCCTGCCACGTGTACAGTCTCAGGCATAATTACTTTGCAGGCTAAGAACCGAATTGATGTTCTGCGGAAGTGAATGCTAGTTTGTTTGAGTTTGGGATTTATTAAGATTGTTGTTGGTTTAAATGTATGAGGGTTATGAAGGAAGTGTTTTAATGTGAGTGAAACTGTTTGCATCTTTTTAAGGAAGATTGTTTCTTGTTTAAGGTACTTCCATGTGTAGCCATCCAAACACTCGTTTATGTTTTGAGCTAATTACAAATTTCATCCGGCTAGTTTACACCAATTTACATCTTTAGTCCCTCCGAGCATCGGTCCGAAACGAACCGAACCACTAATATACCGAAATCGAACCGAATATGGTCGGTTCGGTTAAGTTTATATGGTTTAGGTGTGTTTTGGTTGTCGGTTTTTGGTCGAACCGAACAGAAATCAGAAACCGTTAACACAAACCAAACCGAATATGGTTGGTTCGGTTCGGCTCGGTCAGGTTTAGCCCATTTTTCTCTGTTTTGTTCTCAGCCCTACTAGTCAGCTTTAATAATTGTAAAGTCAGTTTATGTAGTCGTCAATTTCTAACAGACAATTACTTTACCGGGGTAACCCTTTACCTAAAAAAAATTCTAACAGACAAGTACTTTGACCAAACGACTATTAAACAAATCATGTCATTAATATTGAAAGGTTCATAACTAGGCACACAATAAGGTGTTTAGCTTCCGAAAACAATCATAATAACAAAAGATAATTAATTCAATAATTGAAAAGTATTCATAGTAAAAACGATAATGAGACAGAATAAAATAGTTGTTTATGATAATAAAGTATTGTTCTCTTGATGATCTATGCTTTAATTGTGGTGGAATAGTGTAAACACCCATAAATTTCCCTATAAATAGTAAAAGTAAATCAAAGACTAATATATCATTACGTTAATTTATAATGTTTTTACCGATAACAAAATTTTTTTTATTATTTTTATTTATTTAAATATGTTATGTTACTCGAAATCACCACGATACTCATAAATCCTTTTTCCTCGGAACGATGCTCACAAATGTACCACTATAGTCTAACAATCGCGTGAATATTAAATTTTTACCACTTACGTAGCATATTTTAACAAAACGCGTTCGACAACGTCCGGACTCACGTAAACGTCTCACTAAACATTTACTAAACTTTTCACTAAACAAAATTAATAATTTTACTAATTATAATTACCCCTAACCGGACCCTAAATCTCACCCTAAGCCCAAAAATAATCTCGGCCTGTTACTATTCCTAGCCCAAACCAATTTAGCCCATTTTCCTTCTTTTATTTTTCAAACCACTCGACTAGGACAAGCTAGAAACGAGCTTCATACGCTCAAATCCTGCATACGACCCACACTTATTTTTACACACCCTCGTTCCTCCCCTAGCCAACAATTAGAGTGTCGAATTTTAGTTCCCCACGTTGAGTCTAGATACGTTTTTACTAGGCAAAGCATATGTCCCAAAAACGAGTTAATAAAATTTCAACTAATCCTAAACTCAACCATTTTAACCCACGTTTGTTTCTATAACGTCCTAAACTCATACTAAACACAACCTAATGTCTAAATGTTGCAAAGTTATCAAATCTCACAAGCTATACACGAAATACCAATCAGTTAACAAATGAAATAAGTGGTCGACATGCATTTATCAAACAAACTAGTACCTCCTTGTTTCAAGCTCACTCAATTGCATATTATATTCATCTAGGCCAAGTACCATAACATTTTAAAAGCCATTTCACAAGTACCATGCCCTTATAATAATCCAATGCCCACGTTTTCTTTGAATTAGAGGATGTCGACACCATAAGAAACCAAAAACCTTGAGTAACTTATTACTCTTACACATTGGACTTTAGAATACACGTAACGATCCCATCTCATTAAATCTTAGACACTAGAATACACTAGGTACCATATAAAAACCCCATGCATGCATGCTTGCGTTTTCATTTCCATGCAAAACCAAAAACTCACCAAAAACCTTTAAGTTTTTAGTCTAGGCTTGGGTCGAAGCATTTGGGTAGGAATTCGAAGGAATCATGTGGGTTTAGGAGGAACAAGTTGTTGTTTGTGAATCTTGGTCGAGCAAACATACACGCTACGTACTCATATCACTCACTTCTCGACTCTACGTCTCATTTACCCCACCATTTGGTGTCGTAAGTTCCTAAGCGACTCATTTCATTTTTTTAGCTATACATACATATGCATTATTTTAGCACACGACACAAACAAATGCACCTTTGTATTCGAAAACTAAATAAACAACATATATATATTTTACGTCCGTCTATATATTTTACACCTCAACAATCAAGTTATGAAAAGTTTTGAAACTAAAAAGCTACGTACAAACTATTTTAGAATACATTTCTAACGTACCACAACAAGTATTGAAAAACTCTTAAAATTTTCTAAGTCTTTTACTTCTAAAAACTCGTCCCATGCTAGCCCAAAACGCACGTATATCTTTAAAATCTACTTAACGAGCATGCCATTTTACTTCACAATCTAATAGACCCCATGACAAACAATCATTTTTGTATAGAAACTTTGTAATAAAAATCGTGTCTTGAACCTATAAAAATCACAAAGCAAATCGACTTGGAAGCTAGTTTTGGAAATTTATTTGTATCGACTGGGCCTTAAGGCTTAATCATTTCAAAATAAGCCAATGAAATAAGCTAAGGCTATAAGCAGTTTGGCAACTTTTTCATAGTCCTAACCTTAGCCCAAAACAAAGCCCAAAACCCTCGTAGGCCCATTGGATCTAAAAACCTTAACGGGCTTAAGTTTTTCGTTAAAAGCCCATAAGCTATCAAATGAGCTTTTCGAACTAATAAGCTGTTAAAATAAGTTAAATAAGCTGTTTTGAAACTATTTAAGAAATGGAAACATTAAGTTTTGAAAATTTTGAATTTTGGACTAGATTTGCAAATTTTACAAAAATCGGGTTAAAAGTGTCAATTTTTCAAAGTTGTGGTATAAACTGTCATTTCATAAATTTAAGGGTGAAAACTTATTTTTATAAACTTTAGGGTGAAAAGTGTAAGAAATATAAAGTTTTGGACGTTAAATGTAAATATATTTTATTTTGGACTAACGGTGTAACGCTAACGCCGTTAGGGTAAAAAGTGTAAATTTTTTGAAAAGACAAGGGTCGTATATAAAAATTAACATTTTTATTTTTATTTTCCATTTTTACGATTTCACGTCACGATGTTACATTTTATTTCAAACTATTATCATTATTATTATTAGACTTTACGTTATATATATATATATATATATATATATATATATATATATATATATATATATATATATATATATATATATATATATATATATATATATATATAAATAAACTAAACATACAATATACTATAAAAACCAAAAGTCTTACTAACGTTAAATTAACAAATCACGTATTCAAAAACTACTCGCGATTAAAACATTAAGACTATCAAACACTAAAAATTGCCATATATTATCTAGGTCGTGTGTGGAGCCGTTTCCTTATTGCAAACTGAGTATCAATATTTTTACGATTATACCACTAAGGTGAGTTCATAGCCCACTTTTATAAAACTGTTTTCGTGGGGAGATACATACTTTAAAAATCTGAACACAAGTATTTTCTTATACTATGCCTGAAATTATTATTGCTTAAGTCCCTTTTTGCCAAAAGCCCCTCATATTATGAACCTTAGTCACCCAGAGGGTGAACGTAAATAATTGTTGATAGATCTATTAGGGATTGACAATCCCCGTTTGGGCGTTGAGAAAACAATCAAACGCACTTTATTTGAAATCTAATAGGTTACTGGCAAGGACCTATCCCGAGGGCCCCTGTTACTATAATTCATCATTTATGATGAGATCTGTTAATCGGCTGAGTGTCATGAGCTTAATGCAATAGCAACTAATTTTTAAATTATAATTGTATACCGGTGCAATTATCACTTATAGCTTGTGTTCAACTATTAAACTTAAACCTATGAATATCACTCAACTTTTGTTGATTTTTAGCATGTTTATCTCAGGTCTATAACGAGCAAGGATGGGATGGAGGAGCACGAAATTCTTACAAAGGCTATAAAATTTTTATTATCATTCGAAAACCTATTTAACAAATTTTAAAACCACTGGGACCTCATTTTTAAAACTCTGATATTTATAAAAATTCGAATGATAAATGTTTTAGAAAATCATTTTCTACTGAAAAACTATGAGCTATGAAGTAACACCCAATCTTTATTCCGCTGCAAATATTTTAAAAATGGGGGTGTTACAAATAGCACTTGGGAACTCTGGAAATTGACTGGGGTTAAGAATTTGTAACCTAAAGTCGAGTTTTAGCTTTGTATTTATAGGATTCTAGCTCCATCAGTTCTACGCGTAGTAACGTTGACCTCTCTACGTTGTAGCAGTCTTCATTAAGTAATATTACATGTGTCTCTAATTCTCTCTACAGCGTAACCATGTCGAGGTTGTTATGCCGTAACAACTACGTTAAGGATTTATGATATCTGGCGTCTTGTTGTTGCATTGTACTAGACTTTTGACATGAATTCTTCGTTTAAGTTTAAATCTTGTCTGTTTCCTATCTTTTCGTTCCATTGCTCTAGATTAATACTAAAATGCAAATGTTCAATAAATCAGTACCAAATATCATGAAAATGCAATAATTAAGAGCAATTAACACGACATAATGATACTTAAAATATGCCTTTATTTGATGTTATCAGTTATTCTCATGATTATATTGACGTGTTAATATTTTTGATGATGTTGATATTATTTGGGATTAATACATATTTACTAAACTTTATGATTCTATTCACTCAAATTACTGAACTTTTGTTATGTTCAATTAGGTTAGTGAGCATAAAAAGAGATCCAGTAAGAAGAAAAAAAAGTCACATATTTCAAAAAAAAAGTAAGAAGAAAAATTAGAATAAGAATAATTTATAGTCACATATTTCAAATAGAAGGGATAATTTTAAAAGAAGATGCATTTATTTTTGTAGGTGCATCTGAAATGAGTGATTGTTGTTTATTTTTATCATTCTTATTTTAATTTTTTTTATTTAATCCTAACTCCAGTGAACATTGCATACATGTATCATGTGGCTTTGTGGTCCACTGGGTGAAGCTTATTAAGTTAAGCGAACCTAGGTGAGAGTAGTACCGTGTTGGGTGACCAACCGGGAAGTCCTCACATGGGGACCATAAGCTCTCATGATATCAACCAGCTACCTTAGAAGCCGGGCCCAACCATGTGATGTCTTGACCAACTGAAGGACGCGTGTTCGATTCTGTTCCGCAAGCATGGTTGGGTATTGGGTGGAGGTATTTCACAGGCATCAAACCTTTGCTGGGTAGGGTTGATGGGTATCATTATGGTACACAGGGTTGAGGTGTCCCTGCCAATCTACACTTTTTTTGACCAACATTGCATACATGTTAACTTAGATACTGAATGTTTAAAAAATGTTTAGTTAAGCTGCTCCACTTGTAATCGTAACCGGTTGTAAACTGATTTCGATTGTCCACATTATTAAAAAATTTCTACTTATGTCCACACTTGCTACTTAAATGTACGAAAATGTTCAACGAATTCATATGCTCAAACGAAAATTTCTTGCCTATGTAAACTTTTTTGCATAGTTTAATACCATTTGTAACTTCTTCTTTTTTAACGGTAATTTTTTACAATCAACATAACCTATCTCACATGTCTTCGATGAGTTTTGAACCTACGAACTTTGGGTTGAGGATCACTCAGATCCCTCTGTTTGAATAAGTCTTTCTGTTTGAATAAGTCTTTGATGATCTACTGTGTGGTTAGTGGTTTAGCAAGCACCACTCACCTACTCTTAAAAATCACATTTATGTCACGTCCTCAAAGATGGCGCCGCCCAACTGCCTTTATCACTATGCAAATCGGTCACCACACTCTCAATCATATAACCTCATCATTTCCAAAAAACCCGAAAAAACAAAACCATGTCCAGCCTCATCAAGAAACTCACAAAACCACTAACCAAACACATCTCTTACATCCGATGCATGAGCAACATCCCAGAAAACACAGTCTACGGAGGACCAAAGTCACAAAACCATGAACAAAGAGTAACACTAACAAGCCTGAAAACAAAGCATAAAAGGGGAGAACCAATAACAATGGTGACAGCATATGACTACCCATCTGCTGTTCATTTAGATAGTGCTGGTATTGATATTGCATTAGTTGGTGATTCTGCTGCTATGGTTGTTCATGGACATGATACTACGTTGCCTATTACGTTGGAGGAGATGTTGGTGCATTGTAGAGCTGTTGCTCGAGGTGCTAAGAGGCCTTTGCTTGTTGGTGATCTTGCTTTTGGTACTTATGAATCTAGTTCTCAACAGGTATTATTATATATATTTGGTAGTACAACTTCTCTTAAAGAAACGGACAAACGAGTGAGGTTTTCTTGTTACTCCCGGACTATTTCTGTAACACCCTAGGCAAATCATACATCTGGGTTCATAAGATAGCATTCACCTTACAATGACATAACGCGTTTTGTGCTCAACTGCGGGTGGAGTTCTCGGGAACTGGTAGTTAATCCTGCACATGTGAAAGTAGTAACGGTATGGGTGACCTACCTGGAAGTCTTCACATGAGGGCCACAAAAGCAAAGTTGTGAGCCTGCGGGCAAAGCGTGGCCACTCAAATGTACACACCACAGTGCAATAGAACCATATAACCATGGATGCTCCCATGGTATGACTCATATACCTTGACCGGTCGGGCTTTGGAGAAATAGGTCATGGGTTCAACCCCAATTCATTGATTAAAGGTCACTAGAACACATAAGGTCAGTCGGCATCCAAAAGGGGTGCACGTGGTCAGTGTTTTCCCTGGTCATTTAAACCTTTTGGAGAAAATAGAATCAGATATTATATCGTTGAGAAAATTGCCTTCGACATATTGTCCGATGCGTGTGGGCTATTTAGCATTGCTGAGTTATCAACCTTTTGCAAGTAAATTACATAGTATTAATGTGTATATTGTGAGATTGTTAGTTTGAATGTAAAAAAAATAATAATAAAGAAAAAATTTACATAGTTTAATTATAAAAGATTCTTAGGTGATCTTGCTTTTGGTAATTATGAATCTAGTTTGCATCATGTACATGTTTACTACACCTTTTAAAAAGTGTACATGTGCTATGAAATAAATAGAATCAGAATCAAGACAGTCAGTTTGTATGTTACTTATTTAAGTATTTACATTGTTTAGTTATATAAAGTTCTCAGGTGTTGGCATTTTATATTAAAAGTGACTATATGATATTCAATAAGCACTGGCATTAGTTGTTTGACTGTTAGAAAGTCTGATTAATTAACCAAGGATATACATGTGAAATGGCACTTCATAATTTAAACTAAAATGGTTGTTCAAAATTTGTTAAAATAGAATCAAGGATAGCATCAGTTTCCCGATACCCAAAGTCCCAAACACTATCTGTGACTTGAAAAGGCAGAAGTGCAGTAGTAAGGTTTTTTTTTTTTTTTTTTTTTTTTTTGGTGCCATAGATATAGCTGTTTTAAGGACATTTTCCCAGGTCCGTTTGCAAGAAACAATTACCCACCAGGGCTTACTTAAGTTTTTCTTTTGCTTCTTAATAAATAGATATAGTTTAGTTTGAGACAGAAATATTACAAACTCACTCTTTTTTAGCTAAATTTTTTTAGAGTTGAGAATAAGTGATTCTGTTGTGTAACCATTGTGGTGTATTTTTTAAATACTAATGGCTGTTGTTTGTTACGTATGTTACCGGTTTGCAAGAACTGCATGTTTGTTTATTTGAGGTCAACCAGGTGATCATAATTTTGTAATATTATAGAATTGACCCGTTTATAGAAACAGCCAAACACAAATTGCTTAAGAAGAACATTAGTAATAGAAACAGCCAAATAGCGAGTTAACATCAAAGCTTTAATCTTTGTTAATCATGTGTCAAGGTCAGGTTTTAAGGAATTCAAATCTGAACTATAAAAGGTCAAAATCATGGTCGTCTTATGCATTTATAATTTGAAAATTTTATCAAAATCACTTTCTCACATTCTAGCATGTTAATAGTGTTAATTCTTGTATCTTGTGAATGATAAGCAATCACTGCATAAGTTTGGAACATTTATCATTAGATACTCAAATGATGGATAAAACATAGTTGGATGGTTCTTGTTAAAGTTTCAAATTTTTTGGATGACTGTTAAGTGTTAACCGTCTAATAGCTGCACTGAATAATATCGCAGTTTTGGTTGTGAGCAGGCGGTTGATACAGCAGTCAGAGTATTGAAAGAAGGTGGAATGGATGCAATCAAGCTAGAAGGGGGTGCACCTTCAAGAATTTCGGCTGCAAAACACATTGTTGAAGCCGGGATAGCTGTTATGGGCCATGTAGGTTTGACCCCTCAGGCCATTAGTGTTCTTGGTGGATTTAGACCTCAAGGGAAGAATGTTCTCAGTGCAGTCAAGGTACAGTGTGACATTTAAGGTCAAAGTTGTGGTTTCCGGTTCAAATTTTATACAGGGTTATTCACAAATTGTAACCAAGACTTTTTCATTCACAGTTTCCATATCACATTTTAGTCATGTGTCAAGTTTTATTTTTATTTTTATTTTTTATTTTTTTATTATTTTTATTTATTTATTATTATTATCAAAAGGCCGCATAAACCTATCAATTTCTAAGATGAGAAAGAATATGTTTGACTTCAAAAGTCAAACGGTACCTCATAATAATAAATGTACCCATATAGGGCATGCTTAGTTGAGGGTTATGGACTATAGGGAATGGGTAACATAATGAAAAACGGTGCTTGGCTTTCTGTAATACAATCACCCATCACTTAAAAGTGGATATTAGGCCATTACCCACTAAATTAGGGGTTATAACATCAAACATTGGGTAGAATGACGTGATGTTTCTTGTTTAGCTCTTATCCTTAGAATTTTTTTCATTTCAATTTTATATAATGTTTTCAACAACGAATTAATACAACCTACGATAACTCTAATGATAACCAAGCAATGTTAATGCAATGATAATAGTCAGTAGTATTTCTTTACATTCCCTTTGCCTTTTCCGTTCTTGTTCGCCCATACTAACCAAGCACACCCTTAGTCATATACTCATATTTAAATTGTTATTTGTTGTGTAGGTTGTGGAGACTGCGCTAGCATTGCAGGAAGTCGGGTGCTTTTCTGTTGTTCTCGAATGTGTTCCTGCACCAGTGGCTGCAGCTGCCACTTCTGTTCTTCGAATTCCCACCATCGGTATTGGGGCAGGCCCGTTTTGCAGTGGCCAGGTTTCAGTCTCACTTTTTCTTGATGTTAATTTAATTTTCTTATACTGAAAGTTGTATACAGAAAAAAATAAATAAATAAATAAGCAAACGAAAACGCTGAGTAGTAATAATCATTGTAATCTGGTAACTGATGCAGGTCCTTGTTTACCATGATCTCTTAGGAATGATGCAACATCCACATCATGCAAAGGTTAGTATCAAACAAAAATCTAACTATTTGATTAGTTTTACTCTTACAATTTGTCAAGTTGCTATTGCGTGTTATGTTTTTTAAAGGTATCTTAGATGTTTTATGATCAAACACTTTTCTAATGTATCGTGTCTAGTCGACACAAAAATTTTCAAGTCAAGAATTTATCTTTCTAGTATTTGATTTAGGCGCACAAGATTCCCTAATCTTGTCTCTACATTCAAGAAAATTTTCAAGTAATAGTTATGGTATGAAGGTATCATCAGTTTGGGTCTACCATCTACAAACCCTTTTTCTCATGTTATCAGGCTGTATCTAAAACACTTTGCAGCTTTTCATCATTTCTACAAAACATGTTTCTAGTCTACTATTGCAACAAATCCTATTTTAATACTTCACAAATTTGTATACCTATTTGCCCTTGCATTATATTTATAATAATAATATATTTATAAGGCTCTCTTTACTAATAAAGATCATTCACATACACTTGCTAAAGTAGCTGTTGTTCTACACAGGTCACACCAAAGTTTTGTAAGCAGTTTGCGCAAGTAGGAGAAGTGATCAACAAAGCTTTATCAGAGTATAAACAAGAAGTAGAAAACCGCATGTTTCCAGGAGCCGAACACAGTCCTTACAAAATCAATAATGTGGAGGTTGATGGGTTCTTGAAAGAATTGCAGAAGATGGGGTTGGATAAGGCTGCAGCTGCGGCTGCAGAGGCGGCTGGGGACATTGAAGCAGGTAATAAGATTCGAACTCCAAATTGATTTGGATTTTGTAAGGCTTGTAGGCCGAGTTTCGTGTTAGAATTGCAATTTTGTTGACCGTTAGGCAGATCTAACAATAATAGAACCAGGAAACTAGAAACTATGCACACAATATATACTCGTTTGACTGAGTTTTGTGCGTGTATTGTCTTCAATGGTTCAGATAAAACGGGTAAACAAAAGTGGTGTTCCTTGTTAGGTTACCCGGGGAGTATTAGATGATAGACGGCCCAAGCCCGGTTTGTGGGTTTAAAGCATCTAAGGGTTTTCACCATTATTTATAATGGTCAATAATAAAATTATACTTACGGGTTTTAATGTCTAACATGGTATCAGAGCGGGTGATCCTCCGACCTTGGTGGTTAAGTTGAGCCGCCTCCCCTAGACCACCCATCAAACCTTAACCCCTCAGGCCCTCAATTATCTTCTCTTCCGCTGTGTACTCCACCACTGCTATCTTTATATTTTTTACTTTTATTTTTCTCTTTTCTTATAGCCAACAATTGTTGACTTGTGATTCATATCAATAATTTCATTTGACTTGGTATTAAAGAAAGGTGCGTGAGTTGTCGATCCAGATATTCTCACAACATCACAATCCTAACTCTGGTTCTTTACTTTCTTTAATTTAAGCACATACTTGGCAACACAATTATTCAGTTTTAAGTGACGTCGATCGTTAGTTTGTTGATTTGATAGCTAGTCGATGTGTTATCAAGGTTTGTTAGTCGATTGTTCGTACGGCTTTGTTACCAGCTTAAATTTGACCATTGGTACCAGTCCCTAAAGTCGACTGTTGGTACGGTTTTGTTACCGGTTGACTTAGCTGACCGTTGGTACCGGTCGACTAAAGTCGACCATTGGTACGATTTTGTTATGAGTCAACTAAAGTTATGTTTTTATTAAGTTAATGTTTTGTTTTTCGTTTCTTTTCTAGTTTACTACTTCAGTCCGAGCTTTCGCGATTTCGCCGCTCGGACTGCGGGGCAGTATTAGATGATAGACGGCCCAAGCCCGGTTTGTGGGTTTAAAGCATCTATGGTTTTCACCATTATAAATAATGGTCAATAATAAAATTATACCTACGGGTTTTAATGTCTAACAGGGAGGACGAACCTTTTGACTTAGATGTACGCAGCGTCACTGGGTTAATCTCATGACCGTTTCCAACCCTTTCCTGGCCACCCCAAATATACACACTTAGCGAGGTTTAAACCATTGACCTCTTGTTTGAAAGCCAACGACCTTACCACTTGGCCATTTTGGTGGTGGTTTCCTCAATAGTTCAGATAAATTAATTAAAATTTTATTTTTACGTCAGACCCATTGTCTCACATTAATCTAACAAAGAAGGAAAAAAAAATTAGATTCATTTTCAACAAATTACATAGCAAACCATGTTCTTAGAGGGTGTTTGACATCCAGTTATAAGATTGATTATGTATGATGAACATTGTGATAAAAACAGGCTGCATGCCATGGCGTTTCAGTATGCTTATGCCTTTTAAAGTTGTGATAACCAAATAGATGTTTAGAAAGTTGTGATTATCTACGGATATGATCACTGTATAATAAGATAATTTGAATCAGTTTTTTTTGCAGACTTCCAACTAATCCAAAACTGATTCATCTGAACTGTCAATCGCCAAACATCCCATAATAAGAACAACTTACTCTATACAGTTATTACCTTCTCATCTTCTTTGAACAATAACACCTAAGCATAGTAATATCAGGAGACTAACCTATTACATTTATGGTGCATATATGGAGTCGGGTGACAATGATATCATTTGCAAAAGACTCGAATTAGAAAACGTTTCTTCTAGGCCAGCAGGTCCCCTTCTACTACCAACATGATCAATGCTCTCTTTCGTTACATGAACTAACTCCCTCGCCACATCATTCATTCCCAATCGCCCATCACCACCAAATAACAAGCACCTCGTCCCAACGTCTGCCACTATCCCCATCTGCTCTTTTCTGTACAATGGTTGTTCATGGTAGTACAACATGGGGTCCACAACCTCCTCGATCTTTCCATTCCTGATCTTCCTTAATGCCACGTTAGCTAGCTCAACTGACTTCTGACCGGCTAAAATTTCCATAAGCACCACACCAAGACCATAAACATCGTTTTTGTTCGAAAATGGACCATTTGAACCGCACCCATTTGAACCATGGTCTAATAACTCGAACCCAACTAGTTTTACTGACATGTCGTGGTCTAACAACACGCACCCGGATTGTAGACCATGGTGGTGCACAGGAGGGAAAACTTCGGTTAGTAGATACGCTAGTACACTTGATAGTTGGGCAGTGATTGTTAATCTGTTATGCCAATCAAGACCGATTTTGCCATCTATACCCGCTTGGCATAAATGTTGTTCAAGTGTCCCGTTTCCCGGGTGCTCATAGACAACAAGTGGAGTGTACCCGGAGTCGATTGAACAACCAAGGACGTTGGCCATATTTGGGTGGGTGACTTCTGACAGAATCTTGACGCGTGACAAGACTTGAATAAGGTCAGTTTCGGTCGTGCAATGCACTTTATGTATGGCTACTTCAAGGCCGTCAGTAAGGACACCGGAGTATATAGTGCCCCCGTCTTCCATGTTGACGATTTTTTTATCATCTGAGAATCCATTGGTGGCTTGTACCAGTTCACTGTGAGTGAATAAACGTGTTTTGCGCCCTTTGCAAAATGAAACACTGCTTTGGCTACGAGCTAGATCAAGGTCAACTGTTCCAAGCTTGGATTGTCGCTTTAACAAACAAAAGAGCCCTGTCAAAGTTCCGATCGAGAGGACTAGTGCAAGAATTCCTGTGTGTTAAACAAAGCCAAGCTAAATTGACTAGTAATCAAATACTACAGGTAATTTAGCACAAACTGATGAAGTCAGAATTCAACGAGTATTATAGTTAATAATTGGGTTAATGGCATGTAATAGCAACGTACTTTCCCATTTGTGCCATTATCAGATACGAACCCAAAATATTACAGATATCAGATACGAACTTTCAAATTTTTTTTCATAATCAGATACGAACTTTAAAATATCAGATATCAGATACGAACTTTCAAATTTTTGTTTCATTATCAGCAACGTACTTTTCTCCTTTGTTCAAATATAAGAAAAACTTTAAAAATAAAAAATTGCTGATAATGAAACAAATGAAAAAGTACGTTGCTGATAATGAAACAAAAATTTGAAAGTTCGTATCTGATATCTGATATTTTAAAGTTCTGATAATGAAAAAAAAATTGAAAGTTCGTATCTGATATCTGTAATATTTTGGGTTCGTATCTGATAATGGCACAAATGGGAAAGTACGTTGCTATTACATGCCATTAACCCTTAATAATAATATACTATGGTTATTCAATACCGAATACTCACTTTTAAAATGAAAATACAGATACGCCTAAATACGCATTCCAATCATGGGACGGGATACGTACCTGCTACAAGCATAAGTTTACCCCGACCATGTCGTTTGGGGTAACACGCGTCACCATACACTTCCATTCCGTTCTTGAGACAATCTATATGCATAACACAAAAACTTTAGTATAAATTACAAGGAACCCTTTAGTACCAAAAATTCACAAAATAACAATTAAGAACATAATAAAAACTCACATTTCAAGCAACCTTTACCCTTAACAAATCCATCACCAATAAATCCATCAACACATTTGCACCTCATACCGAAAACCACAGAACTTGCATTCACAGCCCGAGCATTCAAATCACACTCCTCTTTAATCGTATCACTAGGGACTGCCCATTCTAACTTTACTCCACGCTTAGTCACTCCATTACTAAACCCCGAACCCAAACTAACCCTAGAAGAAAAACCCTTACACCCAAAATCCTCAAACACACCAAAACTGTCACCTACACGCCAAACACCATCACGATCCTCCGAAAGCGAGTAGCAACACCCACTACTCGTGAAGGTAGTGGTCGTGTTAGTATCATGACATCCGCCACAATCACTCCTACATAATGAAGAATCTCCACATCCATACAAACCAACCACATTATCTTTCGATATACCAAAATAACTATTTGTTTGAAAGTGAAAAGACTTTATATCATAGTAGCTTCTACACGATGAAGAGTAACGAACCGTGTCATTAGGAAAATCCACTAATATGCCACCACCATCAGGAAAGAAATGAAGTACTTGATATTTGTATGATCCAATACTAATGAACAACAAACTTGAATTGAAGCAAGAAAGATGAAAAGTATCCGAAAGTAACTCCCCACATTCAGAACCATTGTTGAGGCGAAACGGGTAAGGTATTGAGTCAAAGGTGCCACATTTTTCCTGCGGGCAGCCGTTGCTTATGCTGCTCGCCACTGGTGGCACCACCAATAGTAAGAAAACGATGATAATGATCATAATGTTAGAAGAACATCAATATTACAATAGCATATGCATGAGCTTATTAATAATATTGATACAGCTAAATTCACATGTGTTAATGTGTATAATGGGGTGACTAAAAAAATTGCAACTATCAATGAAATTAACAACTACGGGTACAAAAAGAAATACTATTTGATTACTTCAAGGTTCATGAAAATACGTAAACAAGAAAAAACCCAAAAGAAATAAATTTATACGGAGTAGATGTAAGATGTGTATATAACAAAATGTACACAACTTGGAAGACTTCTGGAATAATTAACATGTTAACTGTAGCATTGTGTTCTCTAGTATCATATAAAAAAATAAAAGAAACTTAATGAAAAAAAAAAAAAAAAAAAAAAAGTTGTGTTCAGAAAAAAAGAAAATGAAAAGAAGTGAAAAATAGTGTAGTTCGATTGATTTTTAAAGTAAAGTTTTTATACCTAAAAATAGGTTAAAATGTTTACTTCCTATTACTTTACTAAAAAAAACTCAAGAAAACAGTATAAATAATATAATATGTTAATATTAAGACATATTTAGAGACATATTCCGCATTTTTCGCTAACATTACTAGTGAGAGTGTTTGGTATTTGTGTTTGAAATATTATAGGAAGTGGCTAGTGATTTTTTTATGATTTTGTTCAAACATTATATATTGTCCTTAACATAAATTTTAAATTTTAATTGTTAACAACAACTCTAAAAGCTATTTTAACAAAACCTAATAATATATATCCACACTAGTTACATACCTCGGTGCACGCACATAGATTTAACATACATCTTACTTAATGTGTTTTGATATTAGTCATAATACATTTAAATATTAAATATTTGTGCATATAAGTTGTATATTATCTTGTATATGTTTTCATCTTACAGTAACTCGTGGGGTCGTAATTCTATTTTACTGTTTATATTGTTGTTAATTAAAATTTTAGCCCTTATTTAATTTTTAAACTTGTGCACGCACAGGTTAAAATTATAAAAAAGGATAATATGAGTCGTTAGTGATCGTGCATAGTAGAAAAATAACTTTTCTGGACTTTCTGGACATCCTTATTTAATCTCATTAAAAAGATAACACGAGTTGTTCATATATGTACAATCTCGTATATTCATTTACATATTACAATAACTCGTGTTTTCATTTTGATATTTATAATTTCGTTCACATAATAATAATAACAATAATAATAATAATAACAACAACAACAACAACAACAACAATAACAACAACAATATTAATAATAAGAAAAAGTCTTATTATTAGGATTTTCTAATATGTGCCAGCATGACACTTGTTTAAAAGCATTAAAAGAACTAAATTATTCTCTAAAATAGACTTATTTCTAAATAAAACAAAGTTAATCATGGTAATTAGAAGAGAATTAGGAAATTATTAATGTTATCTAACATTTAAATATGGTAATTTAAGTTTATTAATCTATGTTTTAAATAAATACATCATATATGCAACTAATTAGGGGTATTACAATAGTTATTTTGGGTAAATAGATAATGATACATATAGGGGTATTACAATAGTTATTTTAGGTAAATAGATAATTACCCACTAATTGACAACTAATCACATTAATAGACAACTAATCAAGATAAGAATGCCTACAAGGATGTGGCTAATATACGGTCTAACACTCCCCTGCAGTCCGAGCGGCGAAATCGCGAAAGCTCGGACTGGAGTTTAAAAGCTAATAAACAATTAAGTAAAACTAATAAATAATTGATGAAGAAGACATTCAACAGCAAGCGGAAGCACATCTTCAAACAGCAACAGACATAAACACGCAACAAACCGGATAAACCAAAATATCCGTACCAAACAGGATAAACCAAAGTATCCTGACCAAATAGGATAAAACAAAGTATCCTTTACCAAACAGAATAAACCAAAGTATCCTGACCAAACGGGATAACCAAAAGTATCCCCTACACTAAAATAAAGAAAATTAAAACTAAAACTCATGAAAAAAAAAAAAAAAAAAAAAAAAAAAAAAAAAAAAAAATGAAAGTTGGTTCTAAAACTTCAACCCCAAAGAACCTTCCAAACAAACGGGGCGTGTTTTTCCCTAGAAAAACATAAAGATCCACCTCACAAACAAATATCAAAACATGGATGGGGTTTATTATAGCACTTTTAGAGGTTTAAGGTTTAAAGGGAGCCCTCCGAACCTCCGGCGTGTAGGCGGCGGCGGAAGAGTTTAGGCTTAAGGTTTAGAGGATCGATAAACCCGGTGCTGTGATACCATGTTGAATACTGTAATAATGACATACGGTGTAAAATGATTTCCCTTCATTCCATACAATAGAGAATGATACATATAAGAGTATTACAATAGTTATTTTGGGTAAATAGATAATTACCCACTAATTGACAACTAATCAAATTAATAGACAACTAATCAAGATAAGAATGCCTACAAGGATGTGGCTAATATACGGTCTAACAAACAGTTTAAACGAGTTCTAAGTGTTTAACAAAAACAAAGAATTTGCATGAACTAAATGTACACCTAAACTTGTGTCTAAATCTGCATGTTACTAGTTGAGCGGTTTGTACAAAATTAGCTCCTCTGTTTAACATAAATATATAATTTACGTGTAGTTTTAATCATTAGTTTAAGGAAAAAGATTGAGAGACTTAAAAAATATTACTAATTTTGTGCCTAACATATGTGTCATTAGCTTAGTGGGCTGTGAAAGAGTGGACCCGGTTGCTACAACCAATAAATGATTGCCACATAGATTTAGGCATACAATTAGGCATAAGTTTTAGGTCTCCCAATCACTTCTCTTAGTTTAATCATGTCAATCGTTTTTCTTCAACAAAACTCTTTATAAATTCTTCATAACTTACCAACTCATCTAACATAAAAGAGATGTTTGCTTAAAAGTAAACTACTACTATAACTTTTTGAACATTTAAATAAAACTATGCAAATCGTATTACGGTATATACACATGGAAATTGATTTGCACACTTCTGTTTTTTATTGGGACACTCTAAAGACTGCATCAGACAGTTGTACCATATTTACAACATGCTTTAATTACTTGTACTGTGAGTGTGCCAATAAAAAAGAGGAGTGTGCAAATCTCCTCTCTATACACATGGTATCAAATGGAGATCTTATTGGAAAAAGATATCGAGGTTTTTGGGAGCAAGGGATATGGGAAAGTTGGTCTATAAAATGGGGTACCAAATTGCATTGGTCATAGGGTTTCATCGCCATTTGAGCTTAAGACACATTTATTCATAAGCCCATTGATAAAAATATTGGATTTGAAACTTTTTATTTCGAGATTCGATTTATTTTCGGAATTTAGGAATGTTATCAATTCTTTATCTTATCATAATTGCACGGAAAGTAACAAGTTCTTTTTTATAATATTAAAATAATTTTATTATTATTATTATTATTATTATTATTATTTATTTTACATAATTTATGTGTTTTGATTTACATATTATATAAGAGGGTTAAGAAAAGAAAATTGTACTAATGTGTTTTATGTTAGACATTGAATAAACCTCGTAGGTGTAACTTTATTAATGACCATTATATATAATGGTGAAACCCTATATATGATAAACCCATAAACCGGACATCTACTAATACTCCTCTGCAGTTCGAGCGACGAAATCGCGAAAGCTCGGACTTAAGTAGCAAACTAGAAAAGAAAAGAAAAGAAGAAAACAAAAGATTAACGTAATAAAAGCATAACTTTGGTCGACTCGTAACAAAACCGTACCAATAGTCGACTTTAGTCGACTTGTACCAACGGTTGGCTAAGTCGACTGGTAACAAAACAATACCAACGGTCGTCAACTAAGTCGACTGATAACAAAGTCGTACGAACAATCGACTAACAAACAAACAATAAATCAGATAAACCAAAGTATCTGTACCAAACCGGATAAACCAAAGTATCATTGAAATCAAAAACGAAAAAAGACTTATTTTTTTCTTTTTTTTTTTTACCAAAGTGAAATGAATTAAAAAGATAATAACTCTCTTATCTTTTTTTTACCATTTAGTTGATCAAAGCGCCATCTTCTTCGTCATCCATCGGTGCTAGTAGCAAGAACCTAATTCATTGAATTTTTTTTAGTCGTCATGAGGTCATCTATTTTGCACGCTCTTGTCGCATTTCCTCTTGGACCATTTCCTTGAAAGCTTTCTCGAAAGGGCAATGAACCCGCCATTGTGGTTGAGTCCGATTTTTGGCATTTGGTTCTTCTTGGCTTGTTGGGAGGTCGTGGTTGCGGATCGTCTCAAAATAGCTTGTTCGTGTCTTCAAGATCCATACCATCATCATCAGCCGTCAGATATCGCCTTCCGGGGACAACATGTTTTATAGGATGCAATTTGGAAGTATGCTTCAAGACTTCCCATGCATGGGCAGAGATAGGAAGGGGTCCCGGGGGTCACGTGCCCCGCTAGCAAAAAAAATGTAGTGTAAATTTTTTAACATATCTATATTTTTTTTGTAATTTGCCCCCTTAATAACCATTTTGTAATGTAGTTTTAAATATTATCAAAATATGCCCAATCGAGCAAAAATTTCTAGCTCTACCTCTGTTCTAAACTTCCCATGCACTAAAGTAGACAAACGAATGGCCATAGATTTCTCAAAATTTTTGAAAACAGTGAGTTTGCGACTTGAAATCGCTTTCACCACTAAACTGTTCATGCTCGATGCAAAGGATTACCCGCTTGTTTTAAGTTGGGCGAAATCTAAACGTTTGCCACTTATACGTTTGCAACAAGACCATGAATAGATGATTGGGTCATTGGGATAAGCCCATTGAAAAGTACTCAACTTTAATCTTGGGCCTTCGGCTATTAGTGATAAAGATACTAAGGGCCCGTTTGGTTTGTAGATGGGTTTAGATTAGGATTTGGGATTGATAAAAAAGTTGTTGATTAGGATTTGGATTTGGGTTTAAATTGTGTTAAAAGTTGTTTGTTTGTATGTTAGGATTTAAATTTGGTTTGGAATTTATATTTATTTTAGTATTAAAATAATATAAAATAATAAGTGGACCCAAGACAAGTACACTATGTTGTGGATGTTACCGAGTGAAATAAATAAAAAATAAGAAAGAAAGAGATTAGCACAGTGAGTGTGTCAGTAAACCATGCATGCTCCCCAGGATTTGTTCATGCCCTACAGTGTGCGGTTCACTCCCACTTTTAAACCCCATCAACTCTAACCAAACAAATAATTTTAAGATACAAATCAAAACCCTTCACAAATCTCCCCAACCAAACGGGCCCTAATAAAATGCGACTTCTTAGTTGTAACTTGTAAACTCTCAAAAGAGCCAACTTAAAATGGGCCAAATCAAACTTATTTAGCCAACTATATTGAAAGCAACGGCAAAAGAACACAGTATGAATGTTGAATCAGGATCAAAAGAAAATTTTAACATAGAAATTGTAAATAAACGTGAAAAATATTTTTAGTCGCGTTGATTTATAGTTTTTATATGTAGAAATTTCCTTTTTGTTGATTCAATAAAAACACATGATTCACAATAGCCATTCAAAATTTTGACATTTATATGATATTTTGCAAATAAATGAATCAAAAGTAACATTTTCAAAACCTTGAATCAATAATTTGCTTCTAATCAATTAAACATTTTTCCGTAAAAAACCATAAAAGAAACATTAAATCAATGCTTCAAATTGCGTTTTTTTTTAGATTTCTGAAATTTGTTAATTTCTCACCGAGACTATTAGATAAACGGAAATGAAATGCCCGAATAATGTTTAGTATCTTGTCAATGTAATATTACATGATATGACGATTTCAACATGAATAAGCAAGCAAACTTAGCCATTTAGCAATCTATATTTGTGTTCATAAGAGCTCAAGGTGTCATGGTTCAAGCTATGACAGGTTCAAGGTATAACTTTTTGGTGTCACGTCGTGACACGTCACATATTCCCTATTTCACATCCTTTTTCACTCATATACCCAAAATCACCATCCCTCGCGGCTTAAGTCAAAACACTCATTTTGGAGCCTACCATTTTATTTTATTTATTTATTTTCATTCTTTAAAAATAAAATTACAAACTAAAATACGAGATTAGAAAAAACGGACGAAACAAAAAATATTATGATTATATTTACATAAATGACTACATTTCTGTGCATAGTTCTAAATAGCGCGCTATAGCGGCGCCATATCGTCGTCATAGCGTGAGGCGTGGCCTCCACGTTACGAAACATGCCAAAGTGTGGCGTGCAATAAAGCGTCATATAGCATGATATAGAGAGTAGCGTGGCGCCTTTTATTGAAGATTTTAAGGTTTTTTTTTTTTTTTTTTTTTTTTTTTTTTTTTTTCTTTCTTTTTTTTTTTTTTTTAAAGATTTATTGGACTGAGCTTATTTACAAGTATTTATTTGAGATTAATAGCTCCATAACTCAATTTTAAGCCTAGTAGCAAACTAATATTGACAACTCTATAAATATGTTTGCCGCTTTGAATCACGCCTTAAAAACGGTATAACACAACGCCTTACGTTAAAGCTTGAGGCTTGGCTATGCCGCTACGTCACGCTTCACGCTATTTATAACCTTAATTTCACGTCTATATTTTTGTCGGATTAACGGAAAACTTTATTAAAATTATAGTTTACAAAAAAAAAAAAAAGGTTTTCCCCCACAAACCCTTATACATCAACAATTAAATTAATCATAAAGTAATCTAAATCACATACCTTTTAGCTAACCAGCAACATGAACTTGTAGATCTTCAAGCAGCACTACAAACCCCAGACTAACAGTGTGATCTAACCGATAGATAGTCCACATTAACACTACACCAACTCATATAGCTGCTACACCTGGATTACCTTCACGTCAAGAACAAGTATGTTAATACAAATAATAGCATAACACGTTCTTTTCATTTAATGATTTCTCTACGTTTTGTTAATGACAATTATATAAAACGTATTAACTAAAAGTTCAAGTAAAAAAATTTTAGACATAAGTTATCCTTTCTCAATAATCACGTAAGGTATGTACACGAATCTCTAAAACTTGCTTAATGATCAAGAGTGTTTTGTCATACATATTGCATGAAATTATTGCATCATTTTATAGAACCGTGCATATTTTCATAAACTCTCACAAAAGTTTTTTTTACATTTGATTAAACAAATTACTTTCGTTTTAAGGAAAACTTTTAATCATCATTTGGCTAACTAGTCAAGAATCTTCTCTTTGGGAAATAATTCAAACACAATCTTGCGTGAAGAAATGGATTAACCATTTTGATAATAATCCAAGACTAATGAGCAAGGCATCTAAAGTGTTTTTGCATGGAAAACATAATTACCACATTTTAGGGTCTTGTGTGTTTAACAATCTAAGCAAGCATCTTAGCCCTTTAATCTAAGTTTTTCTCATGCATCATATACGAGAAAAAATTTCAAACAAAACATTATTGGCCTCTAAAAAAATAGATAGATTTTTGGCTTGCATTTGAGAGACGGATCCCTCAAGGCAGACGGATTACCTTAAGGGATCCGTGGATCTGTCATTGCCTGATCCAACCTTCCTCTTGCCTATTTAAGCAAGCCTTTTGGATAACATTTTTCTTACCCCTTGTAATCATCTTTCTAGCATTCTACCATATATTAATACACATATATTTGATCATTATCTTGTTTTATACTCATTCAAGTGGTCTACATAACTAATCCATCTTTCTATCAAGGGAAGAATACAAGAAGATCTTGAAGTCTTATGTGTTGTAGTTATTAGTTTTTGTATTTGCAACCTAGTTATGTTACTATATTTCACTACCATACTTTAAAGTTCATAAACACCACCATGCAGCAAAATAGAGAGTTATGTTAGTATTTTAGTCCTCAAAATACATAGAGAGAAAGGTTGGTTCTACTTATATTATGACTCGATATTTAGCTTTGTATCGGTAAAAATTTAAGTGACGTTATATGGTTTTATCCGCCAAGAATGATGCTTGCTGACATAGTAGGGCGATGAGGAGCTTTGTTACCGAACTGCTATAAATCCTTGTGCTATGGTTTGATTTTTCTTTTATTAACTTCTGTTATTGTCTTGCATTTACATTTACATATTATCTTTGCTTGATTTCACAATAACTTTTTGAAACTAAGTTTTTAAAACCCTAAAACTATTCAACACCCCTCTAGTTTTACACAAAGTAGATATAAAATCAAAAACATAAACACATAATGTGTGTGTGTGTATTCAGCCGATAAGAGGAACAAGAGAGGGGGAGAGAATTTTAGGGTTTTGCTGAAACTAACTAAATCTAATTTTAATTAGGTTTATATTTATTGTTAAACCAATCCCTATCCAATAAGTATTGCTTGTTTATAAGAAAACCAATCTTTATTTATTTAAAAGGATATTTTCTGAAACATTAAGATAAATACAACTTTTCCTCCAAGTCAAATCAAGCCCAAACACCCCCTTTGGAGGTTCGGCGACCCTAGGGCCCAGTATGGGTTTCCTGGGATTTTGTCCAATCCAACTTAATTAAATGCTCATTTACTAATTATCTTATATACCAAGATACTTACCTAATTCACTAAGAGAGTAAAAGAAGCAACAAACAAAACACCAAACAGCTGAAGTACAATTTATAATTACTCCCTTCAAATCACATCGACATCAAGCAAACCAAAAACAAACTCTTTACCAACCAAACTCACTCTCGTATGTTTCGTGAACTCGGTTAAGAACTTTTCGTCCTACCCCTCAAAATGCAATTACATGAAAATAAGTTACCCAATGCTCTGATAAACTACAATTTGCAAGAAACAGAATACCAAACATTTGAAGTAAATCACATCTATATCAAAGAAACCTAACACAAACTCTTTACCTGCCAACTTACTGCTGCATGCTTCACGAATTCAATCAAGCAATTTTGACATTGCGACTCAAAAATGCCTGATTTGATGAGGCTCAGATGCAAAGAATCTAAAAACAATACTAATTCGCCATGGCTGCAAACTTAGTAAGTTGCCCGCCAAGATACGAACTATCTCAAATTTGCTAGATTCTATTAAAACACATCCAAATCAATCATGACAGCCTCACTACGGGTCTTATGCTAATCATGATATCTTGTTGCATGAATCCTTGGAATACACAAATGCTGACGTTTCAGTTTTCATAGTCCCATCATGAGATTATTGACTGCTCGCTTTCCCTTCAGCGCTCATGTCTATAGAGAATCTAAAAAAGCATATTAACCCGCCATGGCTGCAAACTAAGTAAATTTCCACACCAACATGCAGATTATCGTGATTTTAATCCATTCTAGACAAAATAAAGGCTTTATTGTACCCGCCGTTTTTTAGTGTGTTTTACACCAAGGGTTAATTGCATGTTGTCGTCTACTTTATCATTTCTGTCAAAAATAAAGTAGAATGTACTGTTTGCAAGTCGAGAGAAATGCAAACTTTCACCTTCCAAACTTGTTTCAAAAATACACAACACTGTTGCATCTGCATACATTATATACTATACAACAACATTTGTTGAAGTGAAACTTGGGAACCAGTTTTGTTGTTTGGGCTAAAAATATTTAAGTGCTGGCTCAGATATCGTATTGGCCACAAACACGGTTGCATTTTATGCCATCCAGTGTTTGGCATGCCAGAATTCATTATAGCTAAACAAACGCACTTCACTGTTAAAAGGCATCATTCCAGCAATAAGTAGCGACGTTTATCGACTATATAATAAATATCGTGTTTGAAGCAGTATATAAAATCCCATGGTCCTACTATTTTGCATTTAGTTTTACACAAATTGCTTTGGCTCAGATCTCGCATCGGCTGCTAAAGACGGTTGCATTTTATGCCATCCAGTTTTAGCCATGCCTAAATTACAACTTATCAGGTAACCAAATCATCATAGTCACGCACGTACTGTGAAGCAAATATCGTTGTGTAAAACTAAACATTAACTATCATCAAATCCACAAAGCCACAACCCACACGAAAGATACTTATATACACACATACCTTTTTTACCCTCCCATTTCTAAAAATTATGCATGAATGAATCATAGCACAAGATCTCAACATTCTTATGAAGTATTAAGGGTGCTAGATATAATCCTAAGGGAATACGCAATATAGCTTAAGATTATACAAAACACTCTCGCACTCTTCAAGAATCGCCTGCATACAGCAACAATAAAACAAAGCGCATGATCTCAACATTCTCAAGAAGCGTTGAGAGAGCTAGATATAATCCTAATGGAAAACACTGCAAAACTCAAGATTATACCGAGCGCACTTACACTCCTCAAGAATCGACTACATTGGGATTTAGTCGCTCAACAATGCCAAGTTATGAAAAATCGAATCTGGGCTCGGATATCTTATTGGCTGCAAAACACAGTTGCGTTTTACGTCATCCAGTTTTTCCCATGCCAAAATTACTAATCCATAGAAAAACTGAATCATCACAGGAAAGTATATGCTAGCCAAATAGGATCCACAAAACATATGACAATTATCGAAATCCCAAATCTTGTACACTTGCCCATGTATCAAATCGGCTACAAAAATGATTGCATTTATGCCATACGGTTTTTGCCACGCTAAAACTAAAGTTGGCTGCAAAACACAGTTGCATTTTATACCTTCCGATTTTCGCAAAACTGAAATAGCCAAACAAGTGTTGCCCTTATCAGCCATAAATCCTGCAAAATGAAAACATGCAAGTCAAATTTTAGACAGTAGGCCCTTAGAATAAATTCTAACTTAAATGCAAAATCAAGAAAACTAAACTTAATAACTTAATTCAAAATAAAATGCACAAACAGAACACAAAAACCCTAGCAACTCGATTAACTCTTTTAGCTAAATGTAATGACATAGAAAGCATAATCAAGCGTTCTACTAATCTTACCAACCAACACCCCTAAAAAATTTAAACTTTTACCAACAAAATCAACAAACCCTAAATAACAATATTTTGGGCATAAAATAAATTTATTGTCTAATTTTATTACCCGCACCCCTTGTGTGTGCCTGATCTATGAACAGAAAACCAAACCAAACAAATGAAAAATCCAATCTATTTTTAGTATAAAAACATCCAGAACCGATAATGAAAACAAGTGTACAACATGTAGTGAACCCTAAAATTAAGTGGCAAATAAGTGAAAAACCCACTAACCTTATTTTAATCCCTCTAAGCCGACGGCTCGGCTCGGCTCGACATGTGAACAGTGCCGGCTTGAGCCGCGGCTTGACAATGCACCCTAGCCATCTTCTTCCTTGAAGCCGACCACCCAACCGGCGGCTTTGAAACAGTATCGGCTCCAAGTTCCACTTCAATAAATGTTATATAGTATAATTTGAGTATAAAGGGTTAAGTTGTACTCTCTCAGTCACATATTTTCCGTTCACATATAAAAACAGATAGATAATATACATCAATTTTATAGAAAAGTTAGATTAAACAAATATGTTTTCTTCTTCTGTATCTTTTGTCTAAAGAAAAAAAAATGATTTTAGACATACATAATATAAGACCAGTGGTAATTGAAGCCTCAAGCACGCCTGAAGCCTCCATCAGTTAACGTTAACACCACCACTCTTCCCCTCCAACCACGCGTTATCACCACCATTTTCCACTAGTTTGGTCATCTGCTTGACCAAATGTTTTTATCTTTTTATTTTTGTGTGTATAGTGTATTGTTGGGTTATATATGTTGGTGTGGTTTGTCTATAGTTATTAATAAATTTATTTGTTGATGATTTGAATGTAATGTATGAGACCATGGGCATCTAATGGTTATGGTTTGATTTTAGTGAAAATTACTGCAAACCCCTTTTTCAGGGTCTGTGTCTCAAAGTACCCCAACTTTTAGCCGTTTTCATTTCTACCCTAACATTCCGGATAAATTTTTACGCGACATGTTAGAAGGACAAGTGTCAGCATTTCGAGCTCGAAAAAAGGAAAAAAAAAAACAAAAAAAGTAAACATGTCGCTTATATATATATGCAACATGTATGAAAATCTCACAAAATGGTATACGTGACATGCAGTGAGCAGTAAAATTACACATTTACTCCTAATCAAAAAGTCAAACCATTACATCACAATACAACTCATATTTTATTTACATTTTTACCTTCTCCAGAACCCACTTTACTAATTCCAGATCTGCGTACATCTTTTACTCCACAAGATACATGCAAACATCTAAAAAGGTTTGAATTTAGCAATATTTACTCTGGTAAAAGTAAATAACATTCATCATAAATACACCCTTTTCATCCGATCATGATTGTTTATTAAATAACATGTCGCGTATATATATAAGCCCGATCATGATTGTTTATTAAATAACATGTCGCGTATATATATAAGCGACATGTGTTTACTTCTTTTTCTTTTTTTTTTTTTTTTTTTTTTTTTTTTTTTTTTTTCGAGCTCAAAATGTTGACACGTGTCCTTCTAACATGTCGTGTAAAAATTTATCCGGAATGTTAGGATAGAAATGAAAACGGCTAAAAGTTGAGGTAATTTGAGACACAGACCCTTAAAAAGGGGTCTGCAGTTATTTTCTCTTGATTTTAAGGCTAACTATCGGAAAATATATCTTATTTCTTTGTTTTGAAAGTTGTATGTAGCGTCGTTTCAATCGGACTTTTTATAAATAGTTTTTTTAATTTCGATTATTGCGTGTATCAATTCTTAAAATAATTGATTTGATTTACAAAAATACTTGATTCAATATAAAAAATACGCGAATCGGTACATAAAATCTAAATTCAAAAAGTTTGTTAGTATATAATTCAATTAAAATGATACTTACATACAACTCAAAAATTAAATACTATAGTTTAATATGGAGTGTAGTTCACAAATGCTCATTGCAGGTTGCAAATATTCTTTAAGCCTCAAAAAGACTACATGTCCAAACTGCCTAAAATAGCAACACACATCTCCCAACACATCTAAAACAAACAGTAAATAACACGTACAATAATTGATGAACCTGTACAAGAAACATTACTTTAACCATTATCTAGACAAAAGCCAGTTCCACTTTACCAACGGCTCATCACAAAAAAGCACAAAGAACAAAAAGAAAATAAAAAAAAGAACAAATTAAATTATTAAATCCAAAGTAAATACAACCCTAGTAAAAATATTTACTCTGGATTTAGCAACTTTAAATCTGGTAATAGATAATAACAAAGTCAGCGCCACTAAACGCGTATAATCTCATCATGCTGACGTCTGTATCCCTAAAGTCAAAGGTCCAACAGTCAAAGCCTCAACATTCTCGTCATTTATCCGACTAATTCACGGGTTTAAACTCATCGTCACACAAACTCAAACGCTCAACATCATATGATGGTCGGAAAACATGTCTATGGTATCAAATTCAGACAACCCATTAAAGATATCATCACCAGTGACGTCATCATCAGTGTCATTTTCTTCTGTTTTTTCAGTCACTGGAGATAAGGTGGTTGATGGTGAGATTGGTGATGATGGGGTTGGTTTATTGGTGACGTCATCAGTGGTGGTGGTGGTGGTGGTTTTGTTGTTCTTGTGGGTGGTGGATGTTGAGGTGCGTTGAGATGGCATTGGGTGGCTGTGTTCTCCGGTGTATGTGATGATTAGTGTGTTCGGGTCGGTTCGGTTGCGTTCGACTTGTTTTCGAGCTGAGCAGCCTTTTGATGTGCTGCATCTGTAATATCCCCTGTTGTTTTAAGTAAAGGATTATATTAGCAAAACTTGAAAAGTTATCTAGAACTAAAATGAGAAGAATTAGAAATAATCGCAGCAGCATATTTTAAATTCCTTACAAAAAGATATGCATCTCTCATAAAATTCTCATTCTTTCATTTAAAATATTTGGTTGAAAACACTTCTCATTCTTCTTATTGTTATTTTTCTTCTTAGAGATCCCTGCTTGTGTATCCTAAAGGCTAACTTAAACAATAAACACTACTAAATGCTTCAAAAAGTATATTGCCAAGATTTGTCATGTTCATAACACAACCAATATTTTTTTATCCAAAATCTCAGCCAAGAAAGAAGCCCCTGTTAACTTTCTGACTGATCCTCGAGAGGGAAGATCGTCCCTGCGTCCTGCGGATGTCCTTGTGTTTGGTTGGGCGGGGGGTAAGCATGCGTGTGTTGACCTCACTGGGGTGTCCCCACTAGCGGGGCTGAGAGATAGTGGATTTGTTCCGGGACAGGCGGTTTTGAAGGCGGAAGCTAGGAAGGTTGCTAAGCACGAGGTAGCATGTTTAGAGAATCAGCATGTGTTCATTCCGTTTGCCTTCGACACCTTTGGATCCCTAGCCCCTGAGGCAGTTCGCTTTTTGGAGCGGGTGCAAAAGGTGGTCCACAGTGACTCGCAAAGCCCGAGGAACCAAGGGTATGTTTTTAGTAGAATAGGCTTTGCGATTCAAAAAGGGATAGCGGCGCAGCTTGTTGCTCGCTTACCCATTATCCAGATGTAACTTGGTTTTTATATATAAAGTAAATAAATTTGAATTTAAAAAAAAAAAAAAAAAAAAAAAAAAAAAAAAAAAAAAAAAAAAATCTTCTAGTACAATTGGTTCTTGGAATTCTTTCAAGATTTATTATGCTCACAACAAGTGTAAATTTTGTACAAAACAACTTTTAAGATTGTGACAATAATAGAACAAAAAATAGGGGAGATTAAAAACACAAACCTTGGGTATGGAGATCCTTTGATGGGTTTTTGACCATATTTTCTCCATGACCACAAATCAGAAGTTGATGTTGATGTTCCTTCAGCTGGCACTTGGCAAACTCTTTTAACTTGATTTTTCCTGCAAAAGTATACAAAAATACCTTCATTAACGTTTTTTAAAAAAGAAATTCTTTTGGAATTTATTCTGACAAGTATTACTGCATGTGGGTACCTCCCAAATTACATATTCTTCATTCATATATACACTAAAAAAGGTAAACAATATCATCATTTTATTCACCAAAAAATAATTAAATGTGCTACAAAATCAATTTGCTTCAAGGGTATTACACAAATCTAATATTCAACAAAAACCCAAAAATCTTTTTACCTTTTCTTAAACTTTGTTGTACTTTGTGCATTAGAACTTGTACACCTAGACACACTCAAACCTTGCTGCTTTCCTTGAAACTGTGTCACTTGTTGCTGCTTCTGCTGATAATATGGTGGCGGATCTTGTAGTCCACCAAGAACAGACAAGGGTGAGACTGGTAAACTTTGCGAACACATGGGATGATTCTGTAAATTTGCAAACTGCAAAGGGTTGTAAAGATTATTCAAAAATTGTTCTATACTATTATCACTTGTGGGTTGATACAGATCTGGAAAAGTATCCATTATGCTATTATCATGAAGCGTTGACTTTTGTTGACTGTGATGGTTATAAGTGTCTAGTTGACTGGTTGTGGTGGCTGTGGTAGTTGTGGTGGCTGTGGTGGTTGTGGTGGTTGAGCAACAGCCTCTGACCACCGCATGTAGGTCCCAATCAGCTTCCATGTTTTTGTTTGAGAGACAATGGAGACAAATCAAGGCGCTGACTTTTTTTAGTGAGAGAAAAGAGGATGTGTGAGATTTTATATATTGGCGTGGTAATAAAATAAGGGGGTGACATTTTGGTTTTTTTAATATTATAAAAAAAAATAAAAAAGAAAAAAAATAAAATACTACCAAAAAAGAAAAAAAAGTAAATAAAGATACCTTGATTTAGACTTTTGACATACGTAAAATTCCAACAAAAATCATAAATGTATTAATTTCTTTATAATTACTATATAATGTTGTAAAAATAATAGAGTATTTGCGTGACGATGATGATGATCGATTATTGTCGTCAAACAAACACATTCGAAGTCTTTTTTCAACGACAATTTTACATCACAATATGTAACACAAATATGTTTGACATGTTTTAAACAGTACTTAAATTATCTGTTATTTTGTTAAAAGTCATTCTCACCCAGGAGATAACATTACGACACAAAAGACTTTTGGTCTTTAGAGCCATTGAGATAAACTATTGTAAGCTTTTTATCTACTAATGAAAAATAAAAGCTATTGACATTGCATGAGTTTGCAAAATGCATCGATATTGTTTGTTTTTACATTAACTTGAGTATTGTTTGACATTTAGTCATTTGAGTATATTATATTTGAGAATTTTGGATTAGTTGAGAGAGAATATAAACATTTTTTTTTTTTTTTTAATTTATGGAAATGGAAAAAAGCGTGTATGTGTGAGAGAGTTGCAGCTGGCCTCACAAGGATTCCGGATATAATCAGGGATTAGATTTCTTTACTTTATTTCCCTTTTATTACTCAAGTAATAGTGTGGTCCAAAAGTTTAATACTTGTTACGTATCAGAAATATACTTTTAATTTATTTCAATTTGACACACAACATTCACAAAAAACTTTCAACTACAATAATATTTATAAGGGTTAGGGTTTAACTTTACAAAATAAAATTCTTCATTCGTCTCATAAAAACTGTTCACTTTAACTTTAAATATTTTTGTTTGCGTTATATGATACTTGATAAAAATTATACCAATGAAAATACATTTAAATCTTAATCCATTCATATATTTTTCATCAAGTGTTATATAATGCAAACATAAATATTTAAGGTAAAAGTGGACAATTTTTATAAAACAGAGGTAGTATACAATTAGTTGTGACATTTAAACTATTTTTATTTAACATTATACCTTCCATTTTGATGATGACTTATTACTCGTGAGTTGCAGCTAGGGAGTCCAAGCCTCTAGTCCCTGTAAAAGGTTGTAAAAGGGAACCCGTGAAGCCATGTCACGAATATCGAAGATAGTGATACGAAGTACTGGTTCATAGCTAAAAAACTACAATGTGATAATCTAGACAATAGACATAGAACGATAAACAAGTAAACGAACATATTATTTGAGCGATAAACATATAAATTATCCAACATAAAATTCATTAAGTCTTAATAAACGGAATCAAATCAATGTAATAGTTAACACCTAAGGGTGTTAGCCAATAATCTCAGTAGCAAACACGAAAGAAATTACAAACGATAAGCAAACGAATGACATAGTAAAATCGATGTGCAAACCGAACGATATTACTTCGTGTGGTAATACGGGACATTCTTCTCTTGCAATTGATCTCTTGGTGTCCTCTCTTGCAATTGATCTCTTGGTGTTACTAAGCTCGTTTGGTCGTCTGGTGGTGGTGGAATGGTGTGAAAATACAAAACTAGGGCTCGTATTTATAATGTTCTGACTGACGCGCCAATACGGCGTATTGAGGTTCAATACGCCGTATTCCAGATATCTTGAGTAGAGTCCAGGGTTAGAATATTTCAGTTTATTCGTCTGTTGATGTGTGTGTATATCGTTGTAGGTATAGATTATTCTTATCAAGTTTTAAATTTATATTTAGCCGACTTAACCTATAATACAAACAAGCAGTGTACCTGATCAATGTAGCTAGTTAGTAAGTAGAGTGTTGATCACTAAGAGTGGAACGTTAACACCTAGAATGTCTATCAGTATTTTAATTCCTAACTTAGTTCTAAAACCTAATCTAACACAAGGGAATTTTCATCGTGAGAGACTAGCATGATTTGAGTTGATTTAAACAGTAATTAAAGCTAATGAGTCAAATAAGAGAATGGCAAACCCGTACATAGATAGATAACAGATACAAATAAGAGGCCTGACGAATGATTAAGTAGCTTGTCATTTGTTTTATTGCTAGTTTTATATGATGAGTACTAAAATCTATTCTCTCTCGTTGGTATCTAAATTATAGGCGAGTAAACTCTTAATGATTACTTATGTCTATATTATTTAACCTTTTTTAAGGGCTTACACTAACTTATAATGCTAGTGAAGTAATTATGGGAGGTGTATGGCAGCGCAGCAAGCCACAACTAAACACAGAGGTTATCAAACCACATAAAAAGAACCAAATAAACTTATAATTGATGGTAAAGAAATATAAAAGGGATTCCTATGGCGTAGACAAGCCCAACAATCCTAATGGATTAAAGCGTACTATTACAATAAAACAAAACTATTTATTGAATTAAAACACTAGCAGGTACTTCTTACTACTCTGAGATCTTCGTTTGGGTGGTGTCTTGTGTTGCCTATTCGTCTGTATTCTTCTCCTTAGGGTTTGATTGCACTTTTCTGAACACGAAATTCGGCTGTTGAATGGGGGTATTTATAGTTTCTGTCTGAGGGTGCGATGCGGCCCATCAACTAAGTTGATGCGGCGTATCTGGATAGCTTCGCGTGGGGCCCAAGATTATTATATTCTAGAATATTTGTACACCGTCTTCAGATGCGGCGTAACTTGAATCTCTATGCGGCGCATGTTTTTTTGTATCTTGGTTAATCTTTGGTAAAGTCTTGAGATTGATGCGCCTGTCAAGAAAGTAATACAACGTATCTGGAGTAGATAAGTCAGATCTTCTTCGTTTACCAAGGTTTCATATGCACCGCATGAGATAAATACATGCGACGCATTCTTCAAAGTCAGGCAATGGTCTTCGAATTCATCTAAGTATGGTCATACAGCGTATCTATCTAGAATCATACGGCGTATCTCCTTCAGTTCAGTAGACTTTTCCAACTTAATCCATTTTGCTTTGTTTTACGTCCAAAATCGCTAACTTTCACCAAACGCTTGTTTATAACTGAGAATTACAAAAGTAAATGATTAAGTATCAATTCTCATAAATAATAATATAAAACAAGTCAAATACATAGGACAAAATAATGACAATAAAATGTACTTATTTGATGTCATCATCTGTCTTCATTAAAATATATAACACCCCCATTTTTCACATATAGCAGTCGAAGCTAATCTGGGGTATTACTTTTTCATACACATTCACAATAATAGAAAACGACTCAAAAAGAGGTGTTTTTAAAAGACAAGTTGTCATTCATTTATTCATCAGAGTTTTTACAACAAAAGTGAGAATTTTAAAAATAGAGGTCCTGAAGATACATTTCAAAACAAAGTAGATTAATGATAACAGGTTTGGACGTCCACATATCCAATGTCACTCCGTGCAGTAAGTCCGTAAGATACTCAGTTACTTGAGATAAACATGCTAAAAAGGGTCAACGCAAAGGTTGATTGAAATCCATAGGTTTAGATTTTAATAGTTTCAATACAAGATCAATAGTGGGTTACGTTGTTACACCCATAGTTAAAATAATATTATTGCATCTAAGCTCATGACACCCCATGTTAACATTTCCAAGTCCAATGATGGCACTGTAGACCAATCTGTGACTAAAAGTAAGGTAACTTGTTAAAGTTAACCTCTTTGTTCTCAAATATAGTGCTAATTGGTACCCGGTAGGGGCACACAAATAGGAGTCGTCACACTCCAGATAGATCTATCCACAATGTTCGCGTTCACTCGCAAGTGATTATGGTTCATGAAATTTAAGTTATAGTGGCAGATAGAGGTACTCGTGCAATAATAAATCAGGATAGTTGAAAATACCTGTATTCATGTTTATAGCATGTATCCCCCTCACGGGTTTATGAAAAAAAGGATTTAAAAGTGAGGTTATGAACTCACCTTAGTTCAGGGAAATCTGATTGATGTCAAAAGTGACTCAGATAATAGACGGCTTTATCACGCAACCTGAGGTAATGTATGTCAAGTCTTAGTTGAGTTGTTTATGTTTCAAAACTTTGTTTCATTAAATTCGAAGTAAATGTTTCTTTGATTAATTAGATTGTGGATATAACATAACACTGTTCGAGCTATCATAATTCAGAAGTCATGTAGTGAACGTTTGAGGAGCCAGAGCACTTTAAGTAAACCTAGAAAACTCGTCAAATCGTATACCCAAATGAAACCACTCACATGAATTTTCCTAGTAACATGATACGTTTGTAAGTTAATAAGATAGGATTTAAGTTTCATATACAAGGTATTTGGTGTGTGTTTTAATTTATAAATGAAAACGATTATTGTGTTATGTTTATATAAAATCAAATCTTACGATATTAATATAGATTTTTATAATTTATATAAAAATATTTCATTTATACCTTTAAGTTTGTAAAATGGCAAAATATACCCTTGATTTGTAAACGTTTACAAGTTTAGTCCTTGATATAATAAGGAGAAAATTGCAAAACTCGTCCTTGTGGTTTAGCCAAATTGCACGTTTCGTCCTTACTGTTCATTTATTGCAAAAATGGTACGTTGACTGCACTGTTTCGTGCACTTTTGGTCCTTTGACTTAACTGGCGTTAAATAGACTCTGTTAGCAGTTACATTTTAGCCCCTTTTGGTTAACCACCATTGCAGCACCCTTCCTTTAACCTATAATTTAACTTTTTTTCGAATTTTTTGAAAAAAAAAAAAATCATATTGTTTATAAAAAAAAAAAAAACATTTTTTTGGAAAATTTTTTTTAAAAAAAGAATTTTCAAAATTTTTCAAAAAATTATTTGCGGCACATTGAAAAAATAATTTTTGGAAATATTTTTTTTGAAAATATTTTTTGGAAATTGTTTTTTACAAAAAGAATTTTCAAATTTTTTTCAAAAAAGTATTTGCGGCACATTGAAAAAAAGAAATTTGGAAAATTTTTTACAAAAAGAAATTTCAAGTTTTTTCAAAAAAGTATTTGCGGCACATTAATTTTTTTTTTGAAAAATTTTTTTTACAAAAAGAATTTTTAGAATTTTTCAAAAAAGTATTTGCGGCACATTGAAAAAAAATTTTTGAAAATTTTTTTTTGAAACATTTTTTGGAATTTTCTTTTACAAAAAGAATTTTCAAATAAGTATTTGTGGCACATTGAAAAATTCTTTTGGAATGTTTTTTTTTCAAAATTTTTTTTTGAATTTTTTTTTACAAAAAGAATTTTCAAGTTTTTTCAAAAAAGTATTTGCGGCACATTGAAAATTTTTTTTGGAATTTTTTATTACAAAAAGAATTTTCAGTTTCTTTCAAAAAATTATTTCCGGCACATTGAAATTTTTTTTGTTGAAATTTTTTTTTGGAAAAAAATATTAAAAAAAAAAGGGAGGAATTTTTTTTTAAAAAAAATTCGAAAAAAAAAGTTAAATTATAGGTTAAAGGATAAGTCCTTCAATGGTGGTTAACCAAAAAGGGCTAAAGTGCAACTTCTAATGAAGTCCATTTAATGCCAGTTAAGTTAAAGTATCAAAAGTGCACGAAACAGTGCAATCAACGTAAGATTTTTGCAATTAATGAAGAGTAAGAACGAAACGTGCAATTTGGCCAAACCACTAGGACGATTTTTGCAATTTTCTCTATAATAAGTATATGTGTGTATGTGTGTGTGTGTGTGTGTGTCTATATATATATATATATAGTAGGGATCCAGTAAGAAGTAAATTAAAATAAGAAGTTGTGAGAAGTGATTAAAACCATGCATTTGAGATGCAACGACTTTCATTAGATGCATTTCTATTCATATAGATGTAACATCTTGAGTTTCGAAAGTTAATTTAATGGCTAATATTAGTTAATCAACTTTTTGAAAATTTCTAAAAAAATTTTGAAAAATTTTTAATAAATTTTTCGAAAATTTTTTTTCCAAAAAAAATTTTCGATTTTTTTTTTCAAAACATTTTTTTCGAAAAAAATTTTTCGAAATTTTTTTTTACGAAAAAAAATTTTTTCGAAATTTTTTTTTCGAAATTTTTTTTTTGAAAATTTTTTTTTTCGATTTTTTTTTCAAATTTTTTTTTCGAAATTTTTTTTTCGAAAGTTTAAAAAAAAAAATTCGAAAAAAAATTTTATTTTCGGAAAAAAATTTCCGAATTTTTTTCTAAAAAAAACTTTTCGAAAATTTTTTTCCGAAATTTTTTTTCTGAATTTTTTTTCGTCGCATGTGAAAAAAAAATTGGAAATTTTCACGAATTTTTTTTGTCACGTGTGAAAATTCACCACATGTGAAAAAAAAAATTCCGTCGCATGTGAAAATATTTTTTCGTCACATGTAGGAAAAAAAATTCCGCCACATGTGAAAAAAAAATGGTCACATGTGAAAAAAAAATTTCGAGAATTTTTCTAAAAACTTTTCAAAATTTTTTTGAAAATTATTCAAAAAAAAAATAGTTAACTAATAGTAGCCATTGGATCAAAATTTAAGGATGATATATATATATATATATATATATATATATATATATATAGTTAGGATTGAATAACAAAAAAATAAAAATAAAAAAGATAAGAAGAAATTACAACCACATATATTCTAGATAAAACTAAAAAAATAGATGCATCTTTATTCAAATTTTCCCTCCAAATTAAAATGTGTGGCTAAAATTACTTTTTACCATTCTCATTTTAATTATTATTCTTATTGGATCCTTTCCATATATATATACTAGATTTTAGGCCCGCCCCTGTGGGGCGGCTAGCTTTAAGAATTTGATTATTCGATAAAATTAATAGTAATATAAGTATGAACGTGTAGCAACATAAATTGAATAAAATAAACATGCAATTATTAATCAAATAATAAAGTTGAACAAAGCATAAGGTTGAAAATAACAAAATAACATATAGTTTATAATCTATAAAGAAATTCTCTATATACAACGTTGGTTGTAAAATTGGTGTAGCTGCCGTCTTTGTCACAACATAACACTTTTAGGATTCTTTCTTTTTACTCTTGAGACTGCTACATAAAGTCGTACGTGTGAAAAAACAGACCGTTCCAAATATAGCCCAACCTTAGATAAAGTTTGGCCTTGACTTTGGTTTATTGTCATGGCAAAACGAAATAAGGTATTGTCCTCTGTTAAGTTGAAAAGGCATCTTCTTGTTAGATGGGCTTATAATCATTCTAGGTATAGAGCGAACCTCACCCACTTTACCACCTGATATAATCTTTGCCTCGATTTTATTGGACCATAACCAGCATTGGTGAGTGGTGACCGAAATGTATGCAATCATGGCTCGAAGATCACTTTTGAAAATGTTTGAATAACCTTTAATTGTTCCTATTGTATATGCAAATCAATATCAAATCACAAGACTAATAACTTAATTGAGTTTATTTAGGTTACCAAAGGGTCAAGTAATAAAAATTAGCTAAAAATAAAACAGGTCACAAGTCATGCTAATACTTCTTTGTTTTATGCATATTCCTAATGAATCTTCAAAAAATGATCCATTTCAAGACAAACATGTTTTGACTGATTGTGTTTTATCGCAAACGTCAAATACAGAAAATAAGCTATATAGGAAATAGGTGAACGGGCTTATATTTGTGAAAGTCTATCTTTTATGTATAAAACCTATTAATTGTTTTATTTTACTATAATTGACAAACTTTGTAATATTATAACTTTCATAGTAAATATTTAGCGCGCTCATTTCTCATGGAAAATTGGATACAATCTAATGATTGGTCAAAAATTGTGGGCTTGTCAATTATCAACCCAGCCTGACTCATTTTGACCGGTACTAATATTGACATGTTTAACCTGTGGAAAACTAGAAGGGGGTTGAATAGTTTTACGTCTTTTTAATTTGTTATAAAAGATTGTTTGAAAGTTTTATTTGTTTTCAAAAATATAGATTCGATGCTATATGAAATCAAGTCATGCACAATATGAACAACACTAAATATGTACTACAAATCAATAATAATGTAAGTAAGGAAATAGATGAGAGTTGAAAAGATCGAACCGCGAGACAAGAGATTTATAGTGGTTAGGCTACAAGGTCACCTTCCTTGCCCTACTCCACTCCCCGAGCACCTAACTCGAGAGTTTTCTTCACTATGTCAACAAGCTCCCTTATGGTGGAGAAAACCTTACACACCAATTTACACACCACAACTTCGTCACAACTTATTCACACCTTCTACATAACTATTTCACACCTATTCACTACTTAATCACACCACTTCTTCATACCTATCTTCTACACACCAATCTTCTTCACACCTATCTTCTAACCAATCACACTATATATATATATATATATATATATATATATATATATATATATATATATATATATATATATATATATATATATATATATATATATATATATATATATATATATAACTATCTTCTAACAAATATTCACAACAAATCACATAATGAGATAAATACAATGATGATGCTCTAACAACTTAGATGTGGAGATCACAACAAGTTGTAATACTTCTTGTCTTGAGGGATAGAAGTATTCTTCTCTTGCACTTGATAGGATGATGTTTGGATCACTTTGAAACAAAGATTTAAGAATGTATCATCAAAGGATTAAGAGATTGAAAATGGAGATTTAGAACAGAAAGTTTAGGAGTGCAAAAGATGATAAGGTGGTATTTATAGGCAAAAGATTCTGACAGAGGAGCGTGGCCGGTCCCCTTAAATCAAGGCCGGCCCCCTTAAAATTAAGGGGACCGCTCTTTATAATTAAGGGGGCCGGCCAGCTGTAATGGCCAAAATTTTTGTTTTTTAGTGGGGAAAGTTTATTTGGTGAAAAACTAACGGATTTTGGTTAAAAATTTGAATTCATATATTTAGTATGAATAAAACATTTTTCTTTATTACCAAAAGTGTTTTTCAAAAATATATAATATGTTTATATAATTAAATAAACTTTGTAATACTTAATTAAGTTTTCCTTTGATCATAAATTGCACTAAACACTTTGTTTATTCATACATTAAGTGATTTGGATGTAAAGAGAATGTTAATCACTAAATACTTGTTTATGTCACAAGTTTTAGTTCTATGAGTTTATATTTTGTAATAATCAAAACATAGAGATATTGATAATATGTTAATAATGTTTTTAAGCATTATTTATGTCAACAATCTCCCCCTTTTTGATTATTACAAAACCTTAAACTCAATAGATCTAAAACTTATTTTTAGACAAGTATTATAGAGTTTACATTTCTCTTGTCCCCCTTTTTGTAAAATCAAAAAGGTTAAGCCGAGTAAGCTTCGTGAAAGAAGTTTAAATGGGTAGAATGCTCCCCTTGATGTATGCTCCCCCTCATTTGAGAGCACCAAGGGAACGAGCTATGGAAATCTTGGCTACAAAAATATTTGAAGTGAACAAGACAAATATACATGCAAAATAACAATCATGCAAATAAAAATAGATTCATTCAAGCATCATATAAATGATTAGCATTACAACATTCAATATGTTTGAAGCATATTGATTACAAAAGAAAAGACATAGTCCTATATTGCCTAAGAGAGCACTTTGCTTGCAACCCATGGTTGATTGTTTTATTTTGCTTGAAGGGGAACATAAGCATAAGGCTTAGTTGTTAGATGGAGAGGGATATGAAGTGGGGTATGGAGTGGAAGAGGTGGATCTTACGATGTTGTATCGTGTTAAGGGTGGTATTGGATGAGGACGAGTGAGGAGATATTCAATCCAAGAAATATCTTCACTCAAGTAAATAATTTATTTTTGAAGGAAGATGCAACAAGGGCAATAGTGAGTATGGTTTGTAACTTGATCCAAGTTGAGAGAGTGGGGTAGGAAATTGTTGTAGGGTGATGATGGAAGTTGCCCTTTGTTGCGTTGTGCAAAATGCATGGCATTGAGATCACAAAGATCATGGATTTGGGATAATTCATCACGGAACTTTTGCTTTTCCGTGGCAATGCGGAGATAGTCATTGTGTTGATATGGATGAATTGGGTTTGTGTAGTTGGAATTGTAGTTGGATGGTTGATCAAACTTGTATGGATCATTATAAATGGTTGGAGGATGAGATGAGTGGTTTGGCATGAAGGAAGATGTTTGGCCAATGTTGTATGGTTTGTAAAGAGGATCAAATGAATGTCCTTGTGAATTTGGTGTAAAGTTTGGGAAGTAAGTGGTTGGAGGTGTTGAATGATTTTCAACTTCATTGGTTATGATGGATTTGTTTAGAGGGCTTTTTCTTCGCCAAACGGGTTTTTCCGTCATCCTTGCAAGCCTTGAGGCTTTTGGTTTTGGTTTATTTGGAGAAGTCATGGAGGGATGAATGGAGAGTGTGGAAGATTGGAGATATTTATAGTGTTGGATTTGTGTGTTTATGGATGGATGAAGTTTGCTTGGGAGATTAGGACAAAATATGTTGGTGAAAAATGGGAAATGTAGGTTGAAATGGGCTAGAAAGCAGAAAAGATTCTGTAAATCCGTCCAGCAGATGGGCGGTCCCCTTAATTAGGGGGCGGTCCCCTTAAAATTAAGGGGGCCGCCTTATATAATTAAGGGGGCCGCCCATCTGATGGTTCCCAGATTGCCAGAAATGGGTTTTTGGCAGAAAATTTGTAGAAAGGTTGTGTTTTTGGATTTGGATTCAAGCAAGTTCAATTTTTTTAGGCAATATAGCATCTAATCTAATCAAGATATAGCATGCATGAGAAACACATAAGCAAAAGAGCAAATAAGCAACATATAATAAGCAAAAGGAGACAAATAAAGGCAAGAGCACTTAAACTTCCTAAGGCACCTATCTTAGATCAAAGGCAAAGGCAACTAGTGAGTCAAGCATCTAGTGATGAAACAAGATGACAATGTTATGAGTGATTTTGTCCTAGTGTGTGCCTATATGCAACAAATGTGGAGTTGTGATTGTTTCGACTTCTAAATAAAAAGGACATTCTTAAGAAACAATCCAAAATCTCCTTGATTCGATTTTTGCTCGATCATGAATGTCAAAGATATATATTAGATTATATACCTTGAAAATATGTGAGAGTTTATGCATGATTTTGGAAGAAAATGTTTTTAGCATTAGTCAACAATGCAAGGAAAATGATGTTCATGTGATTCCTAGATGTGAGAATAATTTTAAAGAAAATTGATTGGGTTTTACAAAAGAGTTTATGCAAAGAAAATAAAATTTCCCAATCTTTAATTTTGTGCGAAATAGATTCCTAGACTCAGAAATGGAGAAGTGGAAGAAAAGAAAATCTTATGCAAGAAAAAAAATTGTCTAAATACAATAAAATTTAGTCAACTTGTTCCATCATTCCCAATCCTAAACGCAAGTGATTGAATAATTCACGCTTAAGGGGTTTAGTGAATATATCCGCAATGTTATCTTCCGATGCAACCTTTTCTATAGATACGTTCCCTTTTTGTACATTATCCCTAAGAAAGTGGTGGCGTATTTCTATATGTTTAGTCCTAGAGTGTTGCACCGGATTTTTACTTAAATCTATCGCACCTTTGTTATCGCACATAATGGGAACGTTTTCTAACCTAATGCCATAGTCTATAAGAGCTTGTTTCATCCATAGTGCTTGTTGACATGCCTTTCCAGCGCTTACATATTCGGCTTCGGTGGTAGAAATAGCAAGAGCGGTTTGCTTCTTCAAAAATCAAGATGTTAGACAACATCCCATAAACGTACAAATACCGCTAGTGCTTTTTCTATCTACTTCCCGCATGATCCGAATCCGCATAGACGATGGTTTCTATGCCGGATCCCTTAGGATACCATAATCCTAAGTGTATAGTGTCTTTAATGTATCGGAAGATACGCTTAACCGCTTCTAGGTGAGAGGTTTTGGGATCCTCTTGAAAACCGGCAGAAAGGCAAACACTAAACATGATATCGGGTCTACTTGCTGTCAAGTATAGTAAACTACCTATCATTCCTCTATACTTGGTGTTATCTACAGGCTCACCTTCATCATCCTTTGTGAGTTTTACTTCCGTAGACATGGGAGTTTTCATGGGTTTTGAGTCTTCTAGGCCAAACTTCTTAAGTATTTCCTTAATGTACTTAGATTGGTTAAAGAATATTCCATCTTCTAATTGTTTTATTTGTAATCCTAGAAAGAAGTTAAGTTCACCCATCATACTCATCTCAAACTCATCATGCATGATTTTGGAAAATTCATCACACATGTCTTGACAAGTTGATTCAAATATAATGTCATCAACATATATTTGAACAATGATGAGATTTGGGTCTTTTCTTTTAGTGAAAAGAGTGTTATCTACCATTCCAATGGAATAATCATGTTTAATAAGGAAAGCTTTTAATCGATCATACCAAGCTTTGGGAGCTTGTTTGAGTCCATACAAAGCTTTCTTTAACTTATAAACATAATCAGGTTTTGCGAAGTCAATGAATCCTGGAGGTTGTGCCACATATACCTCCTCATTGATAAAACCGTTAAGGAATGCACTTTTCACGTCCATTTGGAATAACTTAAAATCTATGGCGCATGCATAGGCAAATAGTATCCTAATAGATTCTAATCTAGCTACGGGGGCATAAGTTTCGTCATAATCAATTCCTTCTTGTTGATTATAACCTTGGGCAACTAACATAGCTTTATTCCTAGTAACTACTCCATTTTCGTCTAATTTATTCCTATATACCCATTTAGTTCCTATGATGGTCATATTCATTGGATTTGGGACTAATTCTCAAACATCATTTGCCTTAAATTGATTTAATTCTTCTTGCATAGCTATAACCCAACTTTCATCTTTTAAAGTCTCATTAATATTCTTAGGTTCTATTGCTGAGAGGAAACAAAAGAAATTATTTTTATCTTGAGCTTGTAACCTAAGGGTTCTTTGGTTAAGGTGTCCTATTATATTATCTAGTGGATGTGATCTAGATTCTTTAACATTTACAATTTCGTTATTTCCTAAGTTAATGTTTTCATTATCATTGCCTATGGGTTTTGTTTTACTAACATCAATAGCTTCTTCTTCGACTAAGTCATCATCTTCTAAAGGTAAAGTTTTAGGAGGTGGTGGTGTTTCATCAAATGTTACATTTAGTGATTCTTCTACTTTCATGGAGTGTTTGTTAAGTATTATATATGCTTTACTATTTTGTGAGTATCCTAAAAATATTCCTTCATACGATTTTGGATCAAACTTAGTGAGGTAGTCCTTAGTGTTTAGAATATAACATTTACTTCCAAATACCCTAAAGTAGCTTAAGTTTGGTTTTCTACCTCTTAGTAACTCATAAGGAGTTTTTCCTAGAATTCTCCTAATTGATACCCTATTAATAATATATGTTGAAGTATCTACGGCGTGACACCAAAATTTTTGTGGGATGGATTGTTCATTTAATATTGTTCTACTCATTTCTTGTAGTGACCTATTTTTTCTTTCTACTACGCCATTTGATTGAGGAGTACGAGGAGCAGAGAAATTGTGAGATATTCCATTTAAATCACAATATTTTCCGAATTGTACTTCATTGTCAAATTCCCTACCATGGTCCGTCCTAATGGCTACTATTGTGCATCCTAATTTATTTTGAATCATTTTACTAAATATTTCGAATTTTTCAAAGGCTTGGGTCTTGTCACTTAAAAACCTAGTCCACGTGTATCGTGAGTAGTCATCTACTATTACTAAAGTATATCTGTTTCCTCCATAGCTCCGCACATCGGATGGACAAAAAAGATCCATATGTAATAATTCTAGGCACATAGTAGTGGATACTATATTATTAGCTTTTTGACTAGCATGAACTTGTTTTCCAATTTTACATGCATCACAAAAATGCTTGTCATATTTTAGATTAGGCAAATTTCTAACTAGTTCCTTAGAGGCCAAAGATTGTATTTGTTGCATGTTAGCATGTCCTAATCTCCTATGCCATAATGTGGAGTTTTCATCTAGGGTCGCTAGGCATATCCTATCCTCAGGCTTGTTTCCTAGTTTCATAACATATATGCCTCCTTTCCTAATTCCTCTACCTATAACTTTTCCATTCTTAACTATTTCGCTATCCTCTTCGGTAAAAGTGACTCTACATTTATTATCACATATTTGTCATATACTAAGCAAGTTATATGTTTATATGTTAAATTATCTACATGCTCTACATTTTCAATAGTAAGTGAGTCTTGAGAAATCGTACCTTTGCCAATGATTTTTTCACGTAAGTCACTACCGAAAATAACGTTACCTCCATTGTATGCCTTATATGTAGAGAATAGCTTGCGGTTCCCCGTCATGTGCCTCGAACATCCGCTATCCTTGATTCATTCGTCAGGCTCCAAGTCAATTCCTAAACATATTTCGTCGGTTCCTTTTGCCATAAAACCAATGTTATAAATGGCGTGAGGCGTGGCGTGGCGGCAAAGCCACGCCTCAAGCCTTACGCGCCATGGCGAAGCCATGGCGTTTTTTGCGGCGTGACTAAGGCGGCGAAAAAATATTTATATATTTATCATTTATGTTATAATATCATATTTTATATGCATATCGAGTTTACAAAAGGTGAGTTTACAAAAGGTGAGCTTACAAAAAGTGATAAAATAAAGTGAAAATTTGAACTATGTTTAGAAATTACTAGGCCCAAAATTTAAGCCCACATTATCCCCTTCTAAAAATGGCGCCACGCCATACGATAAGGCGCGCCTTGGCACGCCTTTTCGAGCCTTATTCCACGCCTTTTCACACGACACCTAGACTTCACGCCTTGGTCCATTTCGTGGCGCCGAGGCCACGCCTCGCGCCTTGGCGACGCCTTGGCGGCGCCTTGGCGCGCCTTTTAGAACACTGCATAAAACACTTTTCGTCTCTTGGTTTTTCCACTTCTTCTTTGTCACTATCACTCCATGTTCCACTAACAAATGCACCTTGATTTTCATAACCCGGCGGCTTTAGACATTCGCCAATGAGATGATTTGGACTTCCACATCTAAAGCACTTTCTTTTCCCGTAGTTGTCACTTCTATTTCTTTGGAACGGTTTTCTTTCGTCTCGTGAGGATCTAGTTAATCTTCCTCGTCTCTTGAAGGATTTCTTGAATTCTCTTACGGCCATTGCATATTCTTCGTCTTCACTTTCGTCACTTGAATCATCATCATCACTAGGTTCCTTTTTGGCTTTTAGAGCAATGGATTTGGTTTGTTCTTTCTTGACTTTGACCGTTTCCGAATCTCTTCTTATAATTTCTTCATGGACCTTCAAGTTGCCAATAAGTTCATCTAGTGATAACGTCATCAAGTTCTTTGATTCTTCAATTGCCGTGACCTTAGCTCGCCATTTCAGATGCAATGCCCTAAGAAATTTCCTAACATAATTTTTACTAGAAAATGTCTCATCAAGTGCTTTTAAACTTCTGATAATAGTGTTAAATTTTGCAAAAGCATTATCAATTGATTCCTCTTCCGGAATCGTAAATTGTTCATATTGTTGTACAAGAAGATCTATTTTGTTATCTTTAACTTGATTATTACCTTGGTGAGTAATTAGTAAAGAATCCCAAATTTCTTTTGCGGTTTACACATAAAAATTCTTTCATATTCTTTGCGTGGTAACGCATTATAAATGACCATTTTAGCCTCATTATTTTTTGCTAGTTTTTTTTTTCAAATCATCATTTTGTTTTTCAAAAGATACAATTTCATCAATTTTAGTTTCAACATTATATTGAATAGGGGGAAAATCACCAAAAGGTAATAATATGCCAAAGATCAAGATCTTTTGATTTCACATAAGTTTCGAATATATTTTTCCAATATAAAAATTCATCACTTTCAAATAGCGGTGGTCTTTGCATAGATTGCCCTTCTAAATATTTTAAAGATTCTATAGATCGTTACAAGTTTTAAAATACAATATATTTTTAAAAAAATCTTGCTAGACGTGGCACTTGATACCAATTGTGGAAAACTAGAAGGGGGGTTGAATAGTTTTACGTCTTTTTAATTTGTTATAAAAGATTGTTTGAAAGTTTTCTTTGTTTTCAAAAATATAGATTCGATGCTATATGAAATCAAGTCATGCACAATATGAACAACACTAAATATGTACTACAAATCAATAATAATGTAAGTAAGAAAATAGATGAGAGTTGGAAAGATCGAACCGCGAGACAAGAGATTTATAGTGGTTCAGCTACAAGGTCACCTTCCTTGCCCTACTCCACTCCTCGAGCACCTAACTCGAGATTTTTCTTCACTATGTCAACAAGCTCCCTTATGGTGGAGAAAACCTTACACACCAATTTACACACCACAACTTCGTCACAACTTATTCACACCTTCTACATAACTATTTCACACCTATTCACTACTTAATCACACCACTTCTTCACACCTATCTTCTACATACCAATCTTCTTCACACCTATCTTCTACACACCAATCTTCTTCACAACTAACTACTAACCAATCACACTATATATATATATATATATATATATATATATATATATATATATATATATATATATATATATATATATATATATATATATATATATATATATATATATATATATCTTCTAACAAATATTCACAACAAATCACACAATGAGATAAATACAATGATGAACAACTTAGATGTGAAATCACAACAAGTTGTAATACTTCTTGTCTTGAGGGATAGAAGTATTCTTCTCTTGCACTTGATAGGATGATGTTTGGATCACTTTGAAACAAAGATTTAAGAATGTATGATCAAAGGATTAAGAGATTGGAAATGGAGAACTAGAACAGAAAGTTTAGGAGTGCAAAAGGTGAGAAAAATTCCAGATTTAAGGTGATATTTATAGGCAAAAGATTCTGACAGAGGAGCGTGGCCGTTCCCCTTAAATCAAGGCCGGCCCCCTTAAAATTAAGGGGACCGCCCTTTATAATTAAGGGGTCGCCCAGCTGTAACGGCCAGAATTTTTATTTTTTAGTGGGGAAAGTTTATTTGGTGAAAAACTAACTGATTTTGGTTAAAAATTTGAATTCATATATTTAGTATGAATAAAACATTTTTCTTTATTACAAAATGTGTTTTTTAAAAATATATAATATGTTTATATAATTAAATAAACTTTGTAATACTTAATTAAGTTTTCCTTTGATCATAAATTGCACTAAACACTTTGTTTATTCATACCTTAAGTGATTTGGATGTAAAGAGAATGTTAATCACTAAATACTTGTTTATGTCACAAGTTTTAGTTCTATGAGTTTATATTTTGTAATAATCAAAACATAGAGATATTGATAATATGTTAATAATGTTTTTAAGCATTATTTATGTCAACATAACCTAAAACCATGTTAACCCGTTACACAACCCACCCATATTCCACCTGTAATGGGATCATGTTATGTTATCTTCGAGTGTCTCTCTTCTTGCAGCAGATGAGGATAGCCTTTCAAAATAGAATGAGTCAATATCTTTCAAAAAGCAAATTTTGATCATTCTTACGAATACATTAATTATTCAAACTTTTGATCAAATTGAAGAAATTTCAATCCAGCAGACTCCATTTCAGCCTGTGTACATGACCAAAGATTTAGCACAAATTTCAGATTTTGAATTTATGATTAAAATCCAAAATCAATCATTATCTACCAACATGGGTCTTGTTGTAAAAATGACCCTCTATGAGGGAAACACTAAAGAAACACGGAGTTATCCTCTTTCTTAAGAGCTTTGACAATTCATGAAACACAATACAATGGTCTATTTGGATTTCGAGGTGTTTATGCGTTAAAAATTACACTAAATACAATGGTTTCGACCCATTTGACTCGTTATAGTTAAACATAAAATGGCCAAAACTTCTGACCAATTTGATTGATTGATTGACCCCGCCTTATAGACCACAATATTGTCCGCTTTGCCCGAAGGCTCACGGCTTTGCTTTTGTAGCCCTCATTTGAAGACTTCCTGGCAGGTCACCCAAGCCAGTACTACTCTCACATGAGCACGCTTAATCGTATGGGCGATTAACCGTTAGATCACAAAACGCGTTGTTGTCATATAAGGCGAATGTTAACATATGTCCCAACATCACTCCAAGTTACGGCCAATGTGGGATTTGCCTAGGGTATTACATTCACACCCCCCCCCCCCCTTAGGGACTCATCGTCCTCGATGAGGTTTGCCCCACATCCCGAACGGCTTGGAGTGGCTTTGATACCATCTGTAACACCCCGCCTTATAGACCACAATATTGTCCGCTTTGCCCGAAAGCTCACGGCTTTGCTTTTGTAGCCCTCATTTGAAGACTTCCCGGCAGGTCACCCAAGCCAATACTACTCTCACATGAGCACGCTTAATCGTATGGTCGATTAACCGTTAGACCACAAAACGCGTTGTTGTCATATAAGGCGAATGCTAACATATGTCCCAACATCACTCCAAGTCACGACCAATGTGGGATTTGCCTAGAGTATTACATTGATGATAGAGAACACCTAATCCTACTGAATGAAAAGACAAAGAAATTCCATAAATGATGGATTTACATAACATATATTGAATTCCAAAAATGGAAAGACCATAGCAAATAATCAAACAACAAACTTTTCAGCCCATTCCTTTGTCAAGTACATACCAACGTATATTGAATTCTAGAAATGATGGATTTACATAACATATATTGAATTCCAGAAATTGAAAGACAATAAGAAATAATCAAACAAAAAACTTTTCATACAATTCCTTTGTCAAGTACATACCAACGTAGTATTATTATATAAAGCGAACTTTTTTTGGTATAATTCATCATGCTTTAAAATTTCATATCCAACAATTGCTTAGTTTCAAAACAATCAAACATCGACTTATCTCATCCTATAGTTAATAAACCACTTCCAAGCAAGTATAGAACAAATAATGTCAAATGTGTCGGCCAAAAGGTCGGAAACCATGGTTACCGAAAAAAAATAATGTCAAATGTGTATCAATAAGAAAACTACTTTTGAAAGAAACATTTACCTGATAACTATTTTTACATCAACCGCCTCGACACGAGCACCAATCTGCAACAACACATCTGCCACTACAACTGAGCCCCGAACAGCCGCAATGCAATGTCGAAATACAATATATAGATTAAGATAGTGAGGAGATATTAATAATGCTATATATATATATATATAGTAAAATAGACAAAATGAGCGGATCGGGTAACTTGGACCAATATATGCAGACACTTCTTGTATTTGTTTATTTAATTTAATTAAAAAAAAAGCTATTACAATAATAACCTAAGATCTTCTTAATGAAGCAATGTATTATATTTTATGAAATGAAATGCATTTTGTTCGAATTTCGACCTATTTATATATTTTCATCATATCTAAATATACATAGCCATTTGATCCTTTAGAGAAAAGACAAAGAAGAGTTACAACAATTGAATGTCACACAGCATGGATGAAGTCAATTATCTCTACAAAGACTTTATTTCTCTCCCGTCTAGCAAATCTGTTTCATTTACCAAATTCGCAAGGTCCGCCCTACACGTCCAAATAAAATGTCGTCTTTTTAAGTGTTAGCAAAGAAATAAAAAATAAATAATGAAGCTTGGTTTCATAAGTCATATTGTTTATATTTGATTACCCGGTGAAACCAATGGTCATGCAAGCAATGTTAGCATGATCAACATCCCCTCCCAAAAAGAGCTCTTTCTTAGTACATGCACTTCCAATATAGCTTGTGCTACTATTATATGTGCTACATAAAAAAATAGCCATTCCATGAAAAAAGTAAGAATTTATATATATGTGCTTCTATTATGAGAATAAAGAAAACCTCTAAACTGTTAGAGAGATAAATACCAAATGGAAAAAGAAGACATACCATGACAATGCGATCAAATATCACTGACCGGCGAAGTGTCTGATCTAATACAAAAGCATGGGCCATTTTCCATGAATGATTATCATTATTTCATTCAGATCCAATACAAAGTAAACGATAAAAGAAAGTACCATAGCAAACTCTTTGAGGATTTAAAGAGATAAGACATCACATAACCAGCTTGAAAAACAGAAACTGCAACAAATATTTCATATTCAGTAAAACTAACATGTATTCCTGTAACGACTAAGAATAGCAGCAAAAATCCCAACTTTTCAAGACAGCGATCTATTCATCCGATTATTAACTGACGGCGGAGCCTCATCCTGGCCACCGCAGAGACACCCTTCTCTTAGCCACACAACGTTCCCGAATCCATAAGTCCCATTCGTCTTAAACAGCCACTGTGTATGATCAAACTCTTGATTCGGAGCCTTAAACGACCTCAAAAGCGAAAAATTATATAAACATAAAAAACTTACTAAGCAAAGCATTTTATCTATTACAAAGTAAGCAAACTTGTAAGATTGGCAAGCAGTAGTATCACCCATTTTAGAACTGGAACCTTTAGCCTGCTATTTAGCACTACTACTGTCATCAGATCAAGCATATCGAACTCCTAACTATTTGTGAGCATATCCAAAAATGGCAACCTGAAAATATGTTAAAGCAGCAGAACAAACTGAATCAATTCACCTCCATCTTGTTCGTTCAAGAATGATTAAAGAAAGAATTTATAGAAAATATCTATGTATTCTAATAAAAGAGAGTTCTGTACTACCCTCTAAAGCACCCCCTGCATTAAAAAAATGACGTGTCTTGAAGGAGAGATGATAGATATTTTTGGTAGGTACAAACACTACACTTCTCCTTATACCCGATTTCCTCTCCAATAATCCCTTTTGATTTTACAGTTTCAATTCAACAATTAATGTGGATTTATTCAATGAGTCGGTTACATTCAATCCCTAAAAAATATACATCTGATTTGTTTTGAAACCAATCCGCTCCATGAATAGTTACCTTGATTCTAAGCTAATATTATTTTTGGAGAGGATCTGCATATGTTCATCCCTCAAAATTGTAAGTAATTTTTTTTTTGTTTTTTTTGGTAGTGAAATTAATTTACTCCGGTTTCTATTGTTTGATTGAAAGTTTTGTTTAAAATATATTATCAATTATAATCTTGATATTGGTCAATTGAAAGTTTTGTTTTTCATGTAATATCGATTATGTTTTTCAGTTTGTTTGAATCCATTTTATAAAGGATTGTTCATATTCAAGTTTGTATTGATTGACTATTTGCTCAAATTAGTTTATGGGTTAGAAGAACTGAAAAAAGGTTTGATGTTGTAGGAGTTTATTCATTCACATTTTTTGTTATTTGCTCAAATTGGTTCATGTCTTGGATGCTTTTTGAATAATTTTTTTTATGCGAATCAAGCATACATTATAATCTCGACGTTATTTCTTTAACTTTAAGTTTCAGTTTTCAATTGTTTTGATTTATTGCTTCTCCTATTTGTTGTGGTTTGAGAATGAAAAATTAATTAATATTTTTTTCTTTGTTAATGGATGATGTAGGTGAAGAATTGCCAAAACATGGACCAAACATATCAAATAATCTCATAGCTCAAGTTGGTTTTTGTTCAAAGGTAATGGATTAGATTTTCAATTCAGTTAATCTTCAATTAAACTTATACTTTTTTTTGTATGTTATTAAGGCTGATTATGCAGATAATATACGTATGTGTTTATAATTTTCACTATACTAATAAGCATGCGGTTTGTTTTGTACTTAGGAGTCCGTTAACAAGTAATGACAATCCTGATGCTTCAAAAGTGCATTGGACTTTGGATTGCAACAATGGTGAACATTTCTCACTGATTTCTCCTTAGTTTTAGGATGTTGTTATGTTCTTAGTTCTGAAAAATTGAGATTAGGGGTGAAGCTACTATTCATAGATGTCGTCTTTTGATGATTGTTTTGCACTTGCATATTGTGCCACAAGAAATCATGATCATGAAGTCATAAGATAGTGGGAAATGCAAAATGAAGCCAAGCTTATGGCCTAATACAGTTGAACAAATTGCTCTTATATAACTTATTCCAAGAATTGGGTTATGAGAATGCTCAATGGTTTGTGTTTGATTACTCACTTTGAAAAGCAGATTTAGTTTCAAACATGACATTGCTACGTTTTTAAACGATTTGCAATATGAATGGAAGAAGATCAGTGGAATTAGGATAAGAGAAACCATGACCCTTTGCTTGATTCTTTGACACGACTCAATTGGAATTCCAACCAAATATTAGTGTATGATTCTTTTTAATAATTTGCTACATGAGGTCCATTTTAATTAGCTTTGTAAAACTTAATGCTTTGGCATAAACTTATTGATATTTGGGAAATGTATATAGCACGGCTGCTTCATCAAAGCTTGCTCTTAAAAAGCCTACCATTAGGGTTTTGTGGTTATTTATAGCTAAAGGAGTTGAATCATACACTAAGGATTTGATTTCCTATGCAAGGTCAAACAACAAGGTAAGGGCTCTAACTTTCAACCATTGGCTAAATATGAGAAGGAGCCTTTGATGATGGGCATGTGTCTAAGTAAGACTGATGGTTGTTGTAGGTTGTTATCAAACCAACAACGGTTGGTGGGATTCAAGCTGGAGCCCTCAAGATTGGTGACACTGCTTGATCTATACAATGCAAATTGTACACTCCTGGATCCGTCGGTTTTGTGTCCAAATCTGTAAGTAAACATATCTGACCTTATACTGTTGTAGTACTAGAAATGGCAAAATGGGCAGGGCAAGTAACGGGCTTGGTTAAAGTGGGTAGTTTTGTACGGGTTCAAAATAATTGGTGGGTCAAATATGATTACTCGAACTATAAAATAACAATAATAATATTTAATTTATTGAATAAAATAAAATTTGAAGAGTTGTCATGATCAATTACAAATTCTGATCAATTTCAGTATTGGTTATGGAATCCCACAAGCATGGAATTCCATATTTGGAATAGGAATGGGCATGGGAATTTTTCTTTCCAGTGCATCCAGGTGTGTCACATTTTGCAATTCTATGTATATGCATGTACGTGTGTATGTTGATATGGTCAAACAACATGTAATGTATGGTGGCATGCTTGAAGAGTATACTTGCATGTGTCACTTTTATACAGGAAGATGTTGATATCGGCAAACAAGAGGTTGGTGGTCTTATCATGCCGGCAGCTATGGCTTAAAGAAACAAGTTATTTAGAGTCCTTTATCATAACATCGTTTGGAATGAAGCACATAATCTATGCACAAAGGTTGGTTTAGTTTCTTAAATATTGGTGTTTTATAGTTTATTTTCCCGTTCTTCACATTTACAAATTCAGTGTATATGACAAACATTTGTTGAGATAGACTTATTTTAATTGATCAATTTCTTTAATTTAGGGTGCATTTGGTTTGGAACCTTGAATCACTATTGGTATGAATTTGGATCTAGGGAAAATAGAATCGGAATGAGTTTATGAGTTTAGATATCAGGAAAATTAAAAAGGAATCGGTACACTTTACCATGGTCGTTTATTTTATTGTGTTCATGAAATATAGTTAGTAAACTTTAAGTAACCGTTTATTTATACCAAGCACACTTTACCTCCACATTAAGTTATTGTATAATTGTCCACTTAACTATGTTCATTAAAGTATAAGCTATAGTGTAATATTTGAACAATGTCTTTGTGCAGGTGCTATAATTGTAATATTTGTAGACATTTGTATGATACAATTAGACATAACTGGTCTAAGCATTTAAATGATATCTGATATGATGTATATTTGGGACTTAGGGTGTGTTTGGCTATTCGAGTTAAATAATGAGCTTTAACGTAAAAAAAAGTTGGAGTATGCTATTTGCTAAGGCCATAAGATTTTCTGTTAAGCTTAGCTAAACTCCTCCTTAGTCCTTATTCATGTGTATTTGGTTTATTTCGTGGGATGGCTCATGCTAGAAGGTGTGGTTAAGATTGCTGTTAGGAGATGGTAGACTCACTTTATATAGCTTTAGGGTAATTGGATGCATGTATGTTGGTTACGATTTGTTTTATACCTATCATAACTTTTAAATAATTTTAGAAGGGTACACACATTTGAATCAAAATGTTATAATGGTAGGTTGAGTTATGCTACTTTAAATGGGTTTGAATAATTTTTATATGTTGTGTAGTTTGAGTTGGAATATGAGCAAATTGGTTATGATCAAGTCTGGATTGATGGATGCTAATGTGACAGATACATCCGAGGACATACAGTTTAATCCTAATGTATGTATTGAGTTAATATCTTAACAAATTTTACTTTTTGCATTTTATGTATTTCAAACTCTATTAAGAACGTCTAATTTTTTTCATTACATCCGGCCATAGCATAAGGTGAAACAGGATGTGGAGCAATTTCAGACATCGAAGGCCAATCATGAGAAGAATATGGTGCAAATAATATCATAATTTAACTCTAATAGTATAAAATGTTATGGATCTTTTGTATGAAAACTAATAGAGGTGGTTACGTAAATAGGATGTATAAAAACTACTACAGGTGGTTACGTAAACAAGGATAACTTGTCACAATGCTCTAATATGGCTGCTCTTAGTATTGGGATCAACTCTTACCTCAAACTCCCTGGTAAGAATATCACTATATCCTATCGGTTATAGTATTATTGTTGGCAACCTCCTAAGTATGATTATCTTGGGCTTATTTTGTTCAGGTTGGAAATTATGTAACAAAAGTAGAAGAAATGAACCAGGTGTGGATGAAACGGATATTAAAAGTTATGATTAGTGTTCCTCCTTGAAGTTAGGTGAGTCAGCATGATGTTTAAGTGAACACGAGGTCAATGAGAATGAGAATGGGAGTTTGGAGGCGTAGATTAAAAGCCGCGGCCAGATGGGAATATAAGAAATTGTGAGAGTTTATTTAATGAAGAAGTAGACGAGATGTTAAACCCATTGCTGTCGTGCGATGGGGATGAGCTTGATGAAAAAGGGTGTAAGTTAATGCAGGTTTTGGAGTCGGTTAATTGCTTATCTGATTTGAAAACGAGTAATTGTATGTCAGGAAATGGACTTATACGAACCGAAGCTGGCAGTAGTTGTTCACGCCATTGTCCATCATGGCTAAAGGACCAATTGAAGGCATTTTATTTCTTGAACATTTATGGTACTTTTCTTTAGGTTCGGCAGAAAAAGGTTACCTTGCTTAGTTTGGAATTTGGAGAAAGGACTCAATCTACGCCAATTATTTTGACTCTCCCTTTTTTTTGATATTATGGCATTCTTAGTATTTATCCAAATACCCTCTCATCTTGGATTTTTCTCTAAGCAAGTAAAAGCGTATGAAGCTTTATATGTGAATGATGTAAAATGAAGTGCATTATTGAACAACGTTAAATAGCAAGAATAAACATGTTCTACTGATTACATTTGAAAAGTAATATTGGATATTTGACATATCAAATGGGTTGTTTCAATTTGAAAAGTAATATTGGACATTGGCTTATCACTTCATTAACGCTCACTACATACATCTTTTTGTGAAGACTATCAAATTTAGAGACGACGATGTATGGACGTTATTTATTTTAATAGTTACAAACACAATTGTTTATAGGGCCGTTGACTTATTACTTATTATTCCTTTAAAAAATAATGAAACATGTTTACGTTCGTTGTTGTTTATTACTGTACAAACCGAATTATGAGTAAAAGTATGATCAATATAAAGATGACATGTTTTTATACCATTTTTAAACTTTACATGTACTCTTATCAACAACTTCCTTTTAGTTTCACTTTTGTTTTTTTCTTAATTAGATCATCAAAATCATATGCCACAATGCATGACGTGTATTACATTATTAGTTACAAGCATTGTACTATATACTATGATTGACTTATTACTTAATATTTCTTTCAAATACATGATTCAAAGGTTTTTTTTTTTTTTTTTTTGTTTTTTTTTGTTTTTTTTTTGTTTTTTTTTTGTGTGCATTATCTCTTCTAAAACCCCGTCAATTTGACGGGTCTATAAGCTAGTGTTTTATATACATTGAAATTAAGTGGGAATTCTTACCATTGTGAATTAACAATGAGATAATTATACGAAATGTTTAACCGTTTAAAAAAGTGTAAAAATACTTTTCTAATAGATGCTTTCTCAGAATAAAATCAAACACTTAGTTCCAAATAAGTAACCAAACATGACAACTAATATACTGATTCAAGTTTAAAAAGTGCCAAGTGAAACATGGTCTTAAAACCAGTAAGAACTACGCGAAAGTAATATGTTTCTCCACTGATGCACCCATTATACTATGAATAAGTTTAAACTCTAACAAATAAAATAGTCAAATAATCAGCATTGTGTTTATTCACCATTTATTCGTATGCTGGTCATAGTTACAAACAGTATATATATACATGTACTCATGCCACAAACTTCAGTTTTATGCATATGCCTTATAGTAAGATAAAATATATTGGTTTATGTACTAAGAGCATGGAGAAATACGTGATCAAGCATTAATTTTAGAACTTGATTTAAGAGATTATGGAACAACCAATACAAACTCTTGCACCATCACAATTGGGCACAATTTTTTCAATGATAGGGTCCATGTTCATATACCAATAAAAGCCCCTGTTTCTATCATTCATATTCACCACAATAGCAACAAACACCAATATATTCTAATAAAGGAGATTACCTCACTCAATAAACTGAGATTAACCGGTTCATAGGACTGAGATTTTTGATGCGCCGAATCTCAACCCTTGTTCATAAACCTTTCATCAAACAGTCCACTAAAGTTGCATCGCATGTTTGTATCATTTTATAATCATCTTCTACTCCTACAAATTAGAGAATAAATTGATAATTAGCTATATGTTCATTATGGTCAATTGTGAAAGTGAAAATATTGAGATAGTTTGTTAAAACCAATGAGATTCAGTGCATTTGAAATACAAATTCCCAACCAAATAGTAAAACTTATGTTATCAGTTAAAAACATTCCTTAGTTATCAAATCAATTCAAATAAAAAACTTATTGAGTAAGCTAACCAAATTCTTTTGACATTATTTTCATTTGGTAATTGTACTGAACACTTGGTGTTCATCATGTAACCGAAGACAATATTCACATTATATGAATCTAGAATGGTACAAAACATATGATAAAAATCAAGGTTTTACCTTTATCTCGTCAAGGAAGTTTGTTCATCGTTTTTTATTAACCGATAAGACCTAAAATGAAAACGAAGCAGACAAATCATTGAAGATTCAAATGAATAAATTTTTCAAAACAAAACCAAATACATAACAAAGTAGATGATTATAATGATTACAATAATATATAAAATATTAGCATAGCTTTTTAAATATATATATATATATATATATATATATATATATATATATATATATATATAAAATAAAGAGTTCAGAGAAAAATCAACACGTGTCCACTAACGGATCAAAAACTATAATAGAATTAGCGGAAGCATATGCAAGGGAATTGCAATATGAGCCACTTTCTAGTTTTTACCTGTTCCCGTTAACACAAAATCTCACAAGTTAAACATTCGATAAGTTTCCATTAAAACCAAAATTTTAAAGTAATCCGTTTGACCCATTATTTATAAAATTTAAGCTATATCAAATAATCCGTAACATGTCGAGATTGCTAACTCATATCTAAAGAAATAGTCGTGAGGCAATTGAGACGGCATAACAAATCATACATATGGTAGCCCATATGAGAATTCAAAATATACAAATCAACATTTAATTATTTGCAAAACTCTAAAAAAATTTCATGTTTTATGCTTTAGCATACACCAAGAATACCTATTGCAATGGATGTGGATTCAGCCATTGGGTAGACAATTAAAAGGAACATAACAAAAGACATACTAACCTGTACTTATAAGCAACTGGACAAAGTTCTTGAGCATTTTTCTATTCAAGTGGAGCGCAGTTTGAGGATACCTTATCGATCTCTATTGTATCGTTAATCTGCTTTCTAGTATTGTTCTTGTCTGCTTTGCTAAATATTGCTGAGATATCAACCTGTATTTTAATTATAATTAAGATATCATATTTTGCATAACAAAACTTTTAAAAGGCCTCTTCAAAACTCAAAAGCATAAACATACCATTACTCTGCATTGATACATGGTAGCACAATCACCAAGAGCATACACATTCGGCAATCCTTCTACTCTAAGCCATAAATCGGTTACCATAACTCGTATTTTCCCTTTAAACCAAAAACCAGAAAATTAGATGTTGTTAACAAATTATACTATAACATGATATGTTTATTGAAAATGATTGAAAAATGCACATGTCCTATTCGCTTCAGGAAATCCATAATAACCGGACAAGTTCCGGTACCAGTTGACCAAACCACCATTCCTAATATAAGATTTTTAGTTACGCCAATTGTTCTTTTTCCGAGATGTTTCCTTATCATACACTTTAGTAACCATCGACCCAGTTTTCACTTGAATACCATCCCTTTGGGATTTTTCTTCAGCAACTCAGTTATTCCTTTGTCAAATCTGAAAACAGAAACAACAAAACTTCATTAAACTATCATTATAAACATTCTTATCTTAAAATTAATCCACTGCATATGAACATCAGAATCCATCATTTGCAATACTTTTTCCCTAACACCAATAGATTGCATTAACGACGATAAATTGTCACCCACAAACCAAAATCAATGGCACGTCTAATATTTATTCAAGTACTACTCCAAATAAGCCATACAAACACATGAATCTGCACATGATCCTAATGAATTAACCGAACACAAAACTCACTTGAAAAGAAAAAAAAACTGTGACTACCTATTTGAAATCAGTCATCAACGGGGTTTGAAGCTTTATGCTGCAAAAATGTGCTCCAATATTGGCCTATTACCTGAATAGAAAAAATACAGTTTCAATGTTTAATATTGCACATAACTTGGTAGGTCAGTACACTAAATTAATCAAAACGCCTAATTTTTTCTAGACAATTTTTAATCAAAACACTTTAAATTAAACACAAACTAAACACGAATTAGTGAAAAAAAGATAAATAATTACATTTCTTTGAATACTTGAATGAACATACTGATAACCCTAGCTCTTCACAAATCAAAAGAAGACTTATAAAACATTAAAGAAAACGAAAACCCTAATCTTATTATGTATAAAATTCAATTGGTTATTCAATTGCTTAAACATCGATCCAATATGAATATGAAATCAAAGTCTAACAATTGAATTATGATTTTGGAAATTAGGGTTCTTGTGATTCTAAATAAACTAATGTATTTAGAAGATCACAAATTAATTATGAATAATTAGAAGAAAAAAATATACCTTGGATTGATTGTTTCCATAGATTTTAATAAAACTTCAATCAAAATTCAATTTCATGCCTTGGGTCGATTTCTTTTGACAAAGTTTTTCAGTTAGGGTTTAGTGTTTGGGGATTTGTATGTGTTTTTTTGATCTGGTATTTGGTGTTGTATGAAATTTTGATTTATCTTCCATGGATCTAATATATTTTTTTCGTTTTCCGGTTAGGATTTGATGGATAGGTTTTTGAGAGGATTTAATTGTGTGTGTGTTTTGTTTTTGAGATGGGAATAATGGAATGGAGAGTTGATTAGTTCTTCCGCCCAATAATGTTGTACAAAATCTACGGTCAGTAAAAATCAGGGGTTTCCACGTGGCAATTGATTAGAATTTTTGAGGGAGAAATAATAGGACAACCTTGTATTATATAGAAGGTATATATATATATATATATATATATATATATATATATATATATATATATATATATATATATATATATATATATATATATAACTCTTAACTTTGAAACTTGGCAAAATAGGTCCTAATAGTTATAACTTTAGAATAATGGCAGAAATAACCCTTGTACTTTTTAATTTCAAAAAGTTACAATATATACCCCTTGCGATTTACAAAACAAGTCCAAAATCCATGCAAAGTGTGTTTTTGGAATCCAAAAGAGTTTTGCAGCTTATGGCTTATTAGAATAGGCTAAAATAAGAAGTTATAACATAACAAAAGTTTAGAAAAAGGATTCGTTAACTAGAAAAATCAAAATGAGTCATTTTTAGGGTTTTAATCAAAAAACGCATGGGTTTAAGGATTGAAGGCTCAAACAAGGGTTCACCTAGGATCTAACAAAGCTTATGATAGTTCACTAGGGTTTGAGTTCGTACGGCTAGGAGACGAGTTCTAGGACTTCTTACTTGGGATCCTTGGCTTCTAAACAACTCTTGGGACTTCTATACTTCTGCTAGTGCATTGAGAGAGCAAAGTTTTGAGGTAGAGAAGATTTTTTGGAATGAATTTGAGGGTGTATTTTGTCTCGGCTATATATAGCCTTCGAAACAATTTGAGCCCAAGTTTACTTGGTGTGGTGGCCAAGGGTAATAGGGGTAGTGATTATTTGCAGCTGCTAGATGAGTCTTACAAGCTAGAAGAGTAGCTAAGCTTGGTGACAAGCTATGGTGAAAATAGGGAGGGTGATGAGGGGAATATTACAACTTGGAGGCCAAGTTGGTGATGCAAGGGTGATGGTGGTGCTTGTAAGGTGGTAAGGAGGCTACTAGGTATGTCATGGTGGTGTCAAGGAGGAGCTTGAGGTGGTAGGATGTTTGCTTAGGTTAGTTTTAGGTTAAAACTAGGTTAAACTAGGTTTAGGACTAGTTTTAGGTCGAATTAGGGTTAGAACTTGGATTAGGGTTCTAGATTAGGGTTTAACATGATTTAGGGATTATGTTTTTGGTTTTGGAGTTGTGCAATAAGTATTTGTACTTTGTGCTAAAGCGGTGATAAAGTTCAAACATGATTTAGGAGGCTAAATGACATAATTTTGAATTCTATGCTAGAATGACTTGTACATTGAGCTTTAAAGGTTGTACTAGGGTTTAGGAAGGAAAAGATATTCAAAGCTAGCTAAGATAATTTGTACATAAGGCTTGAACACTTTTAAACTTGTTTCAACTTGAAAATAGGGTTTTTGGAATAACCGTAATGTATAGTTCTTGTTTTGATAAAATGTTGGAAATAACATGCTAGATTGATAATATTCTTGGTTAAATGATCTTTGAAAGATAGACTTGACATATTAGGAGGTTTACATTATGTAAGCATAGATATATTTGGGTTGGTTGTTGCGTGAGCACGTTTAGTTTGCTATATAAGTTACTTTATATAGTTGGAATGAAATGAAACAAAAATTTCCCCCGTAAAAATGATTCTCATATATATCATGAGTATAGATTACATAGATAAAATTCGTGAATTGTTACAAAATACGGCCTATTACTAGAGTTAAATACACCGTTTGTCTTCAAATCTTGATATACTTGGACTGGGATAAGATCTTCAATACGGCGTATGGCCAGAGTTTCATACGGCGTATGTCTTCTTCACTTGACTTGGGCTTTGACTGCACGGGCTCAGATACGACGTATTGTTAGAGTTAAATGTGTCATATTCTTCTGATTTTGATATATCTTGAATTCTTCTAAGTAATTGACGTATCTCATAATATGGATACGCTGTGTGCTCTTGCTGGAACTTATACAAATCTTCCAGTTTAGCTTCAAGTTTTGTCATTTTTCGTGTCTTATCCAAAATTGCTCTATAAATACCGAAATTAACAAAAGTAAGTGATTAAGTATTGATTCTCATATAAAGGCATGATAAATGAGCAATATACATATAATAAATGATGCATAAATATAGTACTTATTTGATCACATCACTCGTATTTATAGGTTTTCGAAATCGACTTTGATATGACATATTCTTTTTCCATACGCCGTATTCAAGATATCAAAAGTGGGCTCTAAGTAATAAAATATTCTTATCAACCGACTAACCAACCTTTGATATGGTGTATTCCCAGAAATGGATATGTCGTATTCCTTCTATACGCGTGTTGGGTCATCTCAAGCTAGGGCTTCTATACGGCATATCCGAGGTCCTGGATATGCCATATTCTTCTGATTTTTAGCATTCTTCAAATCTTCTAAGTATAATATATGACATATCTTCATAAATGGATACGCCGCATTCTTCTGAATTCAGGCAAGACTTGATTTCTTCTAAGTAAGGTATACGGTGTATCCCCATTTGCATGGATACACCGTATTCATTGTACAAATAACTATTTTATTCGTTTAAGCTCCACATATCGTCATTTTTTGTGTGTTTTCCATATTTGCTCCAAAATTACTAAGAATAAGAAATATATAAGATTAAGCAATGATCCGTATATATAAACATAATAAAGAGCAATATATATGGGATAAATAATGCATAAAAATACTACTTATTTAATCATAATTCATAATATTCATGTATTACAAGAGTGGAAATATTCCAAACAAGACATGAATGATCACTAAAAAATGGATAGATTTTTGGAAAGATTTAGCATGGTTTAAGAGGGACAGACCCCTATTGATGGGTCGTAGGTCCGTCTGGGTCTAGTCAACCTTTATCTTGTCTATTTGAGCAAACCATTTGCATACCATTTTTCTCTCCCCTTGCAATCATCTCTCTAGTAATCTCTCGTACATTCATACACTCTTTGATAATTATCTTTTTTAATATCACTCAAGTGATCCACATTACAACCATCTTTCTAGCAAGGGAAGAACACAAGATGTTTTTCAGGTCTTATGTGTTATATAGTTATTAGTTTTTGTTTGCAACCTCGTTGTGTTACTATATCCTACTATCACACTTCAAGGTTCATAAACACCATTATACACCAAAATAGAGAGTCAAGTTAGTATTTTAGTCCTTAAAATACTTAGTGAGCAAGGTTGGTTCAACCTCGGTTAGAACACGGTATTTAGCTTAGTATCGATAAAAGTGTAAGCGACATTGTAAGGTCTTCTCTGCCAGGTTTCAAAGATTGTTGACATAGTGAAGTGAACTCTCGATTCGAAAACTCGAGGAGTGGAGTAGGCGAGGAAGGAGCTTCGTTACCAAACCACTATAAGAGCATCCCCATCCGTAACATGAGTTAAGTTATAACTCAGCGCCACATCAGCTTTACCATTTTAACTTTAACTCACAAAAAACACCCCTATTCATAACTCAACCTTAACTCACTTTAACTCAATTTTTTAAATATTTTCAATTTCAACCCTAAACTAAAAATAATATTTCATTTTTTTTAAAACATAACATTAATTCTTGAATATATTACATTACGAAAGAAAAAAAAAAACAAACAATACATTAATACAATACGAAAAAAAAATAAAAAGACATAAAAAAAAAATTAAACCACAACACATTTATTCATTCCGTACGCTTTGGCAATCCGTATTTTTCAATGATACGATCCTGTTGACATAAATAATGTCTAAAAACATTGTTAGTATATTAACAATATCTCTATGTTTTGATAATTACAAAGCATAAACTCATTAATCTAAAACTTATGACGTAAACAAGTTTTTAGTGCTTAATATTTGTCTTTGCATCCATATCACTTAAGGTATGAATAAAGAAAGTGTTTATTGCATTTCATGATCAAAGGAAATTTTTCTAATCACTAGAATTTATATAAAATGTATTAAACATTCTATATCTTTTACAAAATTACTTTTGAAATTAAAAGAATATGTTTAATTCATTATAAATATATGATTTCAAATTTCCAACCAAAAACGTAACACCCCGCCCTACGCAGACCACAATATTGTCCGCTTTGCCCGCAGGCTCACGGCTTTGTTTTTGTGGCCTCATTTGAAGACTTCCCGGCAGGTCACCCAAGCCAGTACTACTCTCACATGAGCACGCTTAACTGCCAGTTCCTAAGAACCCCACTTGCAGTAGACCACAAAACGCGTTGTGTCATTGTAAGGCGAGTGTTATCTTATGAGCCCAGCATCTCTCCAGGCCACAGCTGATGTGGGATTTTCCTAGGGTGTTACAATCACCCCCCCTTAGGGACTCATCGTCATCGATGAGGTTTGCCCCACCATCCCGAACGGCTCAGGAGTGGCTCTGATACCACTTGTAACATCCCGCCTACTCAGACCACAATATTGTCCGCTTTGCCCACATTTGAAGACTTCCCGGCAGGTCACCCAAGCCAGTACTACTCTCACATGAGCACGCTTAACTGTCAGTTCCTAAGAACCCCACTCGCAGTAGACCACAAAACGCGTTGTGTCTAGTAAGGCCAAGATATTACTTATATACCCAGCATCACTCCAAGCCACAGCCGATGTGGGATTTGCCTAGGGTGTTACAAAAAATGGCAAATTTTATCCAGAAAAATATTCCCCACTAGATGACAAAAAAATCCAACGTTCTGAAGGGGCGGCCCCCTTAATTCCTTAGGCGGCCCCCTTAATCATTAAGGGGACCGGCCTCTAATTAAGGGGACCGACCACGCTCTAGAATAGTGAATTTTCTCCCTATAAATACTGGTTCATCCCACAGAATTTTCTCACCTTTGCTCTTCTAAACTTTCTGTTCTAGATCCCCATTTCTATTCTCTTAATCCTTTGATCATAATTACATAATTCTTTGTTTCAAAGTGATTCAAACATCATCCTCTCAAGTGCAATAGAAGAATACTTCTATCCTCCAAGACAAAAGTATTACAACTTGTTGTGATCTCCATATCCAAGTTGTTGGTACATCATCAAGATTATCTACATAATTCTTTGTGAAGATTGTTGTGAATATTTGATTGTAGATAGTTGTTGTAATACTCCGTAAAATCCCAGGTCATTTATTAATGCTAATTATTGACACTATTCTTAACTAAGCCATTTTTGCGAGCTAATTTGAAATTTTTTATATGAGACACCGATTGTTTGACGCCTGATTACTATGAGACACCGATTGTTTGACACCCGATTATTTTTGGTCACCGTTTGTTGACACCTGATTATGTTTTGTCACCTGATATCACCCGATTGTCACTCTTGGATGTCACCCAATGAGGTTAACACCGGTAACTCCCACTTGCGACCCGACACCTTATTTGGGCACTGATATGTTATTAATATATATATATATATATATATATATATATATATATATATATATATATATATATATATATATATATATATATATATATATATATATATATATATATATATATATAACGATATGTATATATTAATTATTACAAATTATTACCACTATATATATATATATATATATATATATATATATATATATATATATATATATATATATATATATATATATATATATATATATATATATATATATATAAGAGTATATATATATATATACGTATGACGACACCGTTTACGTTTTTATGGTTTTCACGAACCGACACCGACACCGAAACTAAAGTCACGATTATACTAATCACCGATACCCCGTCATATTTTTGGGCCGAGCACAAACCACAAGTCCACATGGTTTCTTTTCTTTGATTCACTTGGGCCGAGACTACCACAAGCCCACATGGCTTGTTATATATTTTTTTCTTTTCCTTCTTTGTGTTGCATGGTACTAAACGAACTCAGCTCCTACGCTACACACACATATGAACCACACATGTTCTTTTCTTGGTTCCCTACAACTCGACACAAACATATCACCTCCCCTTTTGACTTTGTTTCTTGCGACAAGAAGCCACCAATTTGAGCCGTCAAACCGTTGGACAAACACAATAACCACCTAGTTACCTTGATCGACTAATACCCCATGGATCGTATGTTTCATGTTCCCCAACATGTATACCACATGAGCCCTAACCTCATTGTTTAATACCCTACTAACCTAAACAAAACTTAAACTAATCCAAAGTCAACTCTCTTTTGCTTCCTTCTACCCCAACTCGACATGACTAAAGAGCAAAGCCAAGAGACATGGTTGTCTACTCTCGAATGACAACTAAGGAGCATGTTTCACAAGACCAAACACACAACTACTTTTGCCTCTCCTATATAAACCACATTTAATGCAAGATTTCTCACACACTCAAAGTTTCACCAAGTTTGCATATCACAAAACACTCTATTCCTTTCTTTCTTTGGTTACTGTCGAAGAGCACTAAGGCGCACACACGAAGGTTTTGGGTTTGAACGAGTTGGGTAACTCTTGTGGATAAGGGATCGCTAGACGGGAGAGGGTACCACGTTGTTTGTTCACTTGTCTCGTACACACGGCCTCATCACCACCACTTTGGTGTTGTAAGTTAATCACCACCCTTTTCAATTCGTACATCATCCATTCATGCATACCACCTTGATATATCACACGATGCACGTTATCTTTCTTAGTAACTCACATTCATAACATTTGTAACCATTATTTTTACACGCCTCGACACCTCTAGGAATGGACACGTCATTTCATTTTTATATGTACAACCTACCTATATTGTTCGACACTCTAATTCACCGACTCACACTTAATCAAACTAACCAAACATGCAAATCTTACTCGATCGTATACTATGAAAACGAAGCCAAAACCAAATCCTAGTCGAGTATAAAATTTTTAAACAAGAAAACCCATTATGGGCCTTAACCGGGCAAACGAGCCCAATACATTTTCGTATGAATTTTTCGATTTGGAAATTAAGATTTTCAAAATGATATTAAATTTATAAAAACTGATTTTTATAAATTTAGAAGAATAAAAATGGTAACTTTTATAAAAATAAAAGTTAACCTTTCAAAAACTAGATTTCGAACTATTTTTGCAAAAGTCCCACGTTAAGGGACTAAAAGCGTTAAAATCACAAACTTTCGGACTAAATAGTATATTACCGATTTCTAATAAAAGTTGAGGGTGAAAACTGTAATTTTTCCAAAGTTGAGGAATAAAGTGTAAAAGTTATGCCAAGGACTAAAATGTAATCATTTTTGACCAAAGGGTAAAAAGTGTAACTTTATTAAAGTTAAGGGTCAAATATGACAAAGGTACTTTATTAATTAATTATTTTGTATAACTTGATTATATTGTATATGTATATATATATATATTTTGTAACTTTAAAGTGAATAAATGATTTTACTGAAAATATTTAATTATAAATATTTTTACTAAGTGTTATTATTATCACCAACGAGTTAATATTTAATAGACACCGTTTTGAAACAACGTTATAAATAACTACGTGAAGTTATTTTGGAATATATTAAGACACCCGAATGAATATCATTGTACACGAGACATATCACATGTCAATTACGCAACGAATCTAAAACACCGATGACTATGTATTATTTAGGTCGCAAATCGGAGGAATTTTGTTGCTAGACGTAGGAGTACACCATCACTTCTGAGCACCATTGTGATTCACACACACCTGTCAGGTGAGTTCATGGTCCCACATTTTTAATTGTTTTTAAACCCCGTGGGGAGATACATGCTATAAATCGAACACAAGTATTTTTCTGTATGCTGTTACCACCTGATATTGCCTAAGTTGACACCCGTGCTACAAGTCCCTCATATCATGAACCTTAATCACTTGCGAGTGAGCGCAAATATAGTTGATAGATCTATTGGAATGGTAGCCCACCTCTGTCAAGGTGATCACTTGGCAGGAGGTGTGCTATATTCGAGGTATTATGGAAATTTGGCACATTTCCTGTCACCGAGGGCCCCTTGTCATTTACATCCGCTGTGGTGTAGGTGATTGTTATTATCTTTATGATATGTCAAATCAATGTTAAGGCTTGCGTTTCGTGAGGCTTAGGAGCAATATTTCACCAGTTTAGTCAAGACTTGTCTATCTTGGCTTGTTTATTTCAAATGCTTGGCTTGTGTTCACACTAATACTATTTAAACTACTATGGATTCACTCAACCTTTGTGTTGACTTTTTAAGCATGTTTATCTCAGGAAATTAGCAAGCATGGCGGCACGGAGCTGGCAAAAGGGCACACAGGACCTCCCTTTTTATTTCAATAATGATATCATTCTTTACAAACTCATCATTTCTTTTGCTAAACAATTAACATTTTGGAAAAATGTTTGTAACTCTGACTATTTGAGTTTTCATGGAATGATATTGACTATCTTTTGAATTGTTTTCTATGAGTATGACTGTGTACTAAACTGTAATGACCCCGATTAAGACTTCCGCTGCTTATCAATTTTCGGGGTGTTACAGATTGGCATCAGAGCCATGGTTATAGAGAACCAAATGATTTTTCAAAACATTGGACTATAACCTCACCGGATTTTAAACAAACTATTTATCACTAAAGTGCCCTCCGTGCCAGCGCTTGCCAACATCATGTTTTAAGGATTGATTTTTAGCACCCATTGCATTTAGCTCACTATGACACTATGATCACTGTGCATGTAGCATTATGTAGACTAAATGACTTATATTACTGCTATTTTTGGGATATTACAGTATCATGTCGCCCCCGGTTATTATTTTGTCCGACAGTGACGACGTCGTGCCGGCATCATCCACCCACCCTACTATTGACTTATCTGACTATGAAACCCATGACACCCAAGACACCCATGATTCTGACCATGACACCCAACCTGTATCACCTGCCATACCATCTCCTGTTCCATCTGGAGACCCATCTGCTGATACTGAGCCCTTTGAGGAGGGTGAGGTTGCTTCTACACCCATTGATTCTTTTGCTATTCAGCCTCTTTTTCGTCCTGTCTGTGGACCTATGACACAAGGTCAGTACCTTTATGATCAGTACCTGACGTCTCAGCCGTTTCTTGCGGCTAATGACCGTCCTACACCACCTGCTAGTCACCACACCGGTTCAGATGCTGATGACGAGTCTTCTGACTCCGATACGTCTGACACTGCTGCATCTATTCCACCACCGTCCCCGCCTGCACCGATTCGTCGGCACAAGCGAGTGAGGATTCTTGAGCCCTATGAGCCTGAGCCTTTCGGAGAGTTGTTTCGATATCATGAGGGAGACTATACCCGCAAATGCACGGCTCGGAAATGAGTCTGTATTTTGCCTGCTTCTATTGTTACACCACCTGTACCTACACCTGTACCATCACCCACATCTGTACTACCACCTGTTTCTATGCCAGATCTGACACCTGTGGCATCACCAGCACCTCCACCATCACCCGTATCACCCCCACCTGAGCCACATCCTTACATGCGACATACTTACACCGCACCCCACACCTCTGAGGTTTTGCCACCCATGCCACCACCTACAGTTTTCTACTCTCAAACTTCTACCGTACCGATACCATCACCTACTACATCACTTGTACCATCACCTGTTCCCACTGAGACCCCCACCTCACCCGGCATTCATAGATTGGTTGATGCTCGCCGATGGTCATTTTTGTTGGATTACATTCGTAGATGGAGGTTGGTTGAGGGATCGCCTAGGGCTGCTGAGCTTAGAGATGGCTCTTCAGCGGTGTTACCGGTCACTGGGGAGCCGATACACCATACTATCCCTCTTTTGGCTGCTAGATTAGTTAGACATGAGGATCGTCTTGATGAGTTGTTGAGCGTTATTGAGGATATATCCTTGGAGAGGATTGAGTGTATGCAGGAGGAGGTCGAGAACCTCGTGGTACATAGGACAGCTTTAGAGATGGTATTTGAGATGATGGGGACAGAGATCGAGGAGGCACAGGCTACCATCACTAAGTTTGGTCATCGACTAGATGTTCAGAGGCATGAGATAGAGGATTTGAGAGCGATTGCGGTCATCACGCAGGAGATGCTAGAGCATCAGACACAGGAGTTAGCCGCATCTAGTTCTACCATCCACACACTTTCAGCCACTATTGAGGAGATTCAGGCCCGTGAGAGATCCAGGGATTTGGAGATGTTAGAGATGATCAGGATCATCAGAGAGCTGGAGAGGAGATCAGGAGGCGCACCAGGACCTTCATAGATCTATGACATGTCATTACTTACAGAGACATCTTAACTTGCCACCTGTAGCATTAATAATGTTGTATCTTATTGTTTTGTAACAATGAATTCAAAATTATTAAAACTTTATGTTGGTTATGATTGTACTGTATTGATATTGATTTATGATGTTCTAGTTGTCTGATCTTTTATTATGCTCCCATATTGAGATTCATATTATAAATTCCATGTGTGTTGTTACATGTCGTGATGATTATTTATGAATGATACGGTTTATGTTGATGTATGTATTCATGGTGTGGTTGTGATATGTACTTTGTGATGATCTCGACTATTATGAGTTTGGTTGCATTATTTCTCTTGTTAGTGATTGATGTTTGGGATTTGTACTTATACACTTGCGATTTTATAGAGTTATGGCCCCAAGGAAAACCGCTACTGCTACTTCATCACCCGCTATGACCCAGGCTGCTATCAGAAAGTTGGTTGCCGACAGTGTTGCTGCAACTTTGGAAGAGCAGGCTGCTGCAATGGCACGAACTAGTAGCAATAACCGAGCCACTGCTGAAAGCGAGTCCGCTGCGACTCGGAAGTGTACTTATAAGGACTTCATCGCTTATAAACCATCTCACTTCAAAGGGACTGAAGGAGTGACAGAGTTTGCTCGATGGTTTGAGCGAACTGAGACTGTGTTTGTGAGGAGCGGTTGTGCCGCTGAAAGCAGAGTCTCATTTGCTACTGGAACATTGTTGGAAGACGCGTTGTCTTGGTGGAATGCAACTGCTTAGAAGATAGGTGTGGAAGAGGCCTATCAGATCACCTGGGTTGACTTTAAGGAGAAAATGTTGAGGAAGTTCTGCCCTAGAGGCGAGATCAAGAAGTTAGAAGATGAGTTTCACACGTTGGTTGTGAAAGGAAATGATCTCAGGGCTTATGATAGGAGATTTCAGGAGCTTGCCACGCTTTGCCCTTCAAAGGTTCCCGATTTGGAAAAGTTGTTGGAGAGATACATTGAGGGATTACCCAAGAGCATTGAGGGAAACGTCACCTCGTCGAAGCCTCAATCTTTGGAAGAAGCAATGCCTATTGCCCAAAGACTGCTAGACCGGGAGATTAAGCGTAACTCTGCTAAGGGGAACAACGATCACAAAAGGAAGTTTGATGATCGGAAGACAAACAACAACAACAACCATAACCCCAACCGTAACTACCACCATGACAGAAACACCCACCACAATCAACAGAACTGACAACAGGAAGCTGTCAGAGCTTATGTCGCCGCACCAGTTAAGGATGCTAGGTATGTTGGACCTCTTCCATTCTGTTACAAGTGTAAGATGCATCACACTGGACCCTGCTATGCTAAGTGTGGGAAGTGTTCAAGGACTGGACATAAGACACAAGATTGCAAGGCTACAGGAGCTAACTTGCAACCCGTGGCTGTAGTATGCCATGCTTGTGGAGAGAAAGGACACTACAGGCGTCAGTGCCCTAACAAGGACAACAATGCACGTGGGAGAGCATACATGCTGGGAGATGGAAAAGATCCGAACGTAGTCATGGCTACGTTCTTTCTAAACAACCGCCTCATTAAAGTTTTATTTGATTACGGAGCCGATCAAAGTTTCATATCTATTTACCTAGCACCCCTACTTAATATTACACCGACCAAATTAGACACCACATATGAGATTGAACTAGCCGATGGAAAGCTAGTAAGTACTAACACTATACTCCGAGGATGCACCCTACGATTACTAGACACCCCATTTGACATTGACCTTATGCCTATTAGACTTGGTAGTTTCGACGTCGTTGTAGGAATGGATTGGTTATCCGAGAACCGCGCTAAGATCATTTGTGATGAAAAGGTCGTTTACATCCCTCTGAATGACGAAACCCTAATTGTTCGCGGCGAGCGAAGTAAAACATGTCTAAGCATCATTTCTTGCGTCAAAGTTGTGAAGTACATCGAACGAGGATGTCAAGTCTTTTTGGCTCAAGTCACTGAGAAGAAGTCGGAAGAGAAGCGACTCGAGGATGTGCCAGTAGTCGGAAACTTTCCAGAAGTTTTTCCTGAGGTCTTGCAAGTGGAATTTCAAATCGACTTGATACCAGGAGCACCACCCGTAGCACGAGCACCCTATAGGCTAGCACCGTCGGAAATGAAGGAGTTATCTGGGCAATTGCAAGAATTGTCAGATAAAGGATTTATTCGCCCAAGTTCATCACCGTGGGGAGCCCCGGTGTTATTTGTAAATAAGAAGGATGGAACCTTCAAGATGTGTATCGATTATCGTGAGTTGAACAAACTTACGGTGAAGAATCGATATCCGTTGCCAAGGATTGACGATTTGTTTGATCAACTGCAAGGATCGAGTGTCTACTCGAAGATTGATTTGAGATCGGGTTATCACCAACTGAGAGTTAGGGTAGAAGACATCCCTAAGACGGCTTTCAGGACAAGATACGGTCACTACGAATTCCAAGTAATGCCATTCGGTCTAACAAATGCACCCGCTGTATTTATGGACTTAATGAACTGAGTGTGCAAACCCTATTTGGATAAGTTCGTGATTATATTCATCGATGATATCCTTATTTACTCACGTAGTAAAGAAGAGCACGCAGAACACTTAAAGGCTATACTAACACTGCTCAGAGAAGAGAAATTATACGCCAAATTTTCCAAGTGTGATTTTTGGATTGAGAAGGTACAATTTCTTGGGCATGTTATCGACAGTCAGGGTATTCATGTTGATCCCGCCAAGATCGAAGCTGTTAAAAATTGGGTGTCACCTACGAGTCCTACCGAGGTACGCCAGTTTTTAGGTCTTGCCGGATACTATCGGAGGTTTATTGAAGGTTTTTCAAGGATTGCTAAACCTTTGACTGAGTTAACACAGAAGAAGAAGAAGTTTGATTGGGGAGGGGAACAAGAATCGGCATTTCAGTTTTTGAAGCAGAAGCTTTGTGAAGCACCAATATTAGCACTACCCAAAGGAAGTGAGGACTTCGTGGCATATTGTGACGCATCAATCCAAGGTTTGGGTGCCGTATTGATGCAGAGACTTAAAGTAATCGCTTATGCTTCTAGTCAACTTAAACCCCACGAGGAGAACTACACTACTCATGATCTAGAATTAGGAGCGGTGGTATTCGCTCTTAAGATCTGGAGACACTACCTATATGGAACCAAGTGTACGGTTTTCACCGATCACAAGAGTCTTCAGCACATTTTGGATCAAAAGGAGTTGAACATGAGGCAACGTCGATGGCTGGAGTTACTAAGTGACTATGATTGTGAGATTCGTTATCACCCGGGGAAGGCAAATGTTGTAGCAGATGCCTTGAGTCGAAAGGAGCGACTTAGACCCCTCAGAGTTAGATCATTGGGTATGACAGTTAGATCACCACTTCCGTCTCAAATTCTTGAAGTTCAAGCTGAGGCCCTTAAGGAAGAGAATAGACCGCACGAGAAGATTTACGGCATGCCAGAAAGCACGAATGGATTTGTCAAGAAACCAGATGGAAGGCTGTGTTTCAAGAACAGAAGTTGGATTCCACTATATGGAGGAATACGAGACCTCATCATGCATGAGTCTCATAAGTCTAAATATTCCATTCATCCCGGTTCGGACAAGATGTATCACGATCTAAAGAAGTTGTATTGGTGGCCAAACATGAAATCTGACATTGCAGAGTATGTCGGTAAGTGTTTGACCTGCTCAAGAGTAAAGGCTGAACATCAAAAACCATCCGGTCTTTTGATTCAACCCGAGCTACCAATGTGGAAATGGGAAAGGATTACAATGGATTTCATTACAAAATTACCCAAGACATCGAGTGGGTTGGACACTATTTGGGTTATTGTCGATCGTCTCACGAAGTCAGCACACTTCTTGCCAATCAAAGAGACTGATGATATGGATGTTCTTGCACGTTTGTACCTAAAGGAGATAGTTTCCCGGCATGGAGTGCCGATTTCGATTATCTCCGACCGAGACAGCCGTTTCACGTCTAACTTTTGGCGATCTTTACAGAAAGCCTTGGGAACTAAGTTAGATATGACTACTGCTTACCATCCACAGACTGATGGTCAAAGTGAAAGGACTATACAAACCCTAGAGGACATGCTTAGGGCATGGGTGATTGATTTTGGAAAGGGCTGGGATAAACACCTACCATTAGCAGAATTCTCATATAACAACAGTTATTACGCTAGTATTAAGGCTGCACCGTTTGAAGCACTTTATGGAAGAAAGTGTAGATCACCAGTTTGTTGGGCTGAGATTGGAGATGTACAACTCTCAGGTCCCGAGTTGATTCTTGAAACCACTGAGAAAATAGTAAAGATTAGGCAACGATTACAAATCGCCAGGGATCGGCAAAAGAGTTATGCCGATGTGCGAAGGAAACCAATAGAGTTTCAAGTTGGAGACAAGGTCATGCTTAAGGTATCACCTTGGAAAGGGATGATTAGGTTTGGAAAACGTGGAAAGTTAAACCCAAGATACGTTGGACCCTTCGAGATCATTGAAAGGATCGGTCCCATGGCATACAAACTTGAATTACCTGAGGAACTCAGTAGAGTACACAACACCTTCCACATGTCAAATTTGAAAAAGTGTTTATCAGATGAAACACTCGTGATTCTGTTGAAGGAGATCAGAATCGACGATAAGTTGAACTTTATCGAGGAACCCGTTGAGATTATGGATAGGGAGGTCAAACGACTCAAGCATAGTCGCATTCCCATTGTTAAGGTCAGATGGAACTCTAAGAGAGGACCCGAGTACACCTGGGAGCGCGAGGATCAAATGCGTGCCAAATACCCACAACTATTTGATGAGACAACCCCGAGCACCGATTCTACTTTGGATTCCGGGATGAATCCAATCTAACGGGTGGGTACTGTAATACTCCGTAAAATCCCAGGTCATTTATTAATGCTAATTATCGACACTATTCTTAACTAAGCCATTTTTGCGGGCTAATTTGAAATTTTTTATATGAGACACCGATTGTTTGACACCCGATTATTTTTGGTCACCGTTTGTCGACACCTGATTATGTTTTGTCACCTGATATCACTCGATTGTCACTCTTGGATGTCACCCAATGAGGTTAACACCGGTAACTCCCACTTGTGACCCGACACCCTATTTGGGCACCAATATGTTATTAATATATATATATATATATATATATATATATATATATATATATATATATATATATATATATATATATATATATATATATATATAATGATATGTATATATTAATTATTACCACTATATATATATAAGAGTATATATATATATATATATATATATATATATATATATATATATATATATATATACGTATGATGACACCGTTTATGTTTTTATGATTTTCACGAACTGACACCGACACCGAAACTAAAGTCACGATTATACTAATCACCGATACCCCATCATATTTTTGGGCCGAGCACAAACCACAAGCCCACATGGTTTCTTTTCTTTGATTCACTTGGGCCGAGACTACCACAAGCCCACATGGCTTGTTATATATTTTTTTTCTTTTCCTTCTTTGTGTTGCATGGTACTAAACGAGCTCAGCTCCTACGCTACACACACATATGAACCACACTTGTTCTTTTCTTGGTTCCCTACAACTCGACACAAACATATCACCTCCCCTTTTGACTTAGTTTCTTGCGATAAAGAAGCCACCAATTTGAGTCGTCAAATCGTTGGACAAACACAATAACCACCTAGTTACCTTGATCGACTAATACCCCATGGATCGTATGTTTCATGTTCCCCAACATGTATACCACATGAGCCCTAACCTCATCGTTTAATACCCTACTAACCTAAACAAAACTTAAACTAATCCAAAGTCAACTCTCTTTTGCTTCCTTCTACCCCAACTCGACATGACTAAAGAGCAAAGCCAAGAGACATGGTTGTCTACTCTCGAATGACAACTAAGGAGCATGTTTCACAAGACCAAACACAACTACTTTTGCCTCTCCTATATAAACCACATTTAATGCAAGATTTCTCACACACTCAAAGTTTCACCAAGTTTGCATATCACAAAATACTCTATTCCTTTCTTTCTTTGGTTACTGTCGAAGAGCACTAAGGCGCACACACGAAGGTTTTGGGTTTGAACGAGTTGGGTAACTCTTGTGGATAAGGGATCGCTAGACGGGAGAGGGTACCACGTTGCTTGTTCACTTGTCTCGTACACACGGCCTCATCACCACCACTTTGGTGTTGTAAGTTAATCACCACCCTTTTCAATTCATACATCATCCATTCATGCATACCACCCTGATATATCACACGATGCACGTTATCTTTCTTAGTAACTCACATTCATAACATTTGTAACCATTATTTTTACACGCCTCGACACCCCTAGGAATGGACACGCCATTTCATTTTTATACGTACAACCTACCTATATTGTTTGACACTCTAATTCACCGACTCACACTTAATCAAACTAACCAAACATGCAAATCTTACTCGATCGTATACTATGAAAACGAAGCCAAAACCAAATCCTAGTCGAGTATAAATTTTTAAATAAGAAAACCCATTATGGGCCTTAACCGGGCAAACGAGCCCAATACATTTTCGTATGAATTTTTTGATTTGGAAATTAAGATTTTCAAAATGAAATTAAATTTATAAAAACTGATTTTTATAAATTTAGAAGAATAAAAATGGTAACCTTTATAAAAATAAAAGTTAACCTTTCAAAAACTAGATTTCGGACTATTTTTGCAAAAGTCCCACGTTAAGGGACTAAAAGCATTAAAATCATAAAATTTCGGACTAAATAGTATATTACCGATTTCTAATAAAAGTTGAGGGTGAAAACTGTAATTTTTCCAAAGTTGAGGAATAAAGTGTAAAAGTTATGCCAAGGACTAAAATGTAATAATTTTTTACCAAAGGGTAAAAAGTGTAACTTTATTAAAGTTAAGGGTCAAATATGACAAAGGTACTTTATTAATTAATTATTTTGTATAACTTGATTATATATATATATATATATATATATATATATATATATATATATATATATATATATATATTGTAACTTTAAAGTGAATAAATGATTTTACTAAAAATATTTAATTATAAATATTTTTACTAAGTGTTATTATTATCACCAACGAGTTAATATTTAATAGACACCGTTTTGAAACAACATTACAAATAACTACGTGAAGTTATTTTGGAATATGTTAAAACATCCGAATGGATATCACCGTACACGAGACATATCACATGTCAATTACGCAACGAATCTAAAACACCGATGACTATGTATTATTTAGGTCGCAAATCGGAGGAATTTCATTGCTAGTCATAGCACTACACCATCACTTTTGAGAACCATTGTGATTCACACACACCTGTCAGGTGAGTTCATGGTCCCACATTTTTAATTGTTTTTAAACCCCGTGGGGAGATACATGCTATAAATCGAACACAAGTATTTTTCTGTATGCTGTTACCACCTGATATTGCCTAAGTTGACACCCGTGCTACAAGTCCTTCATATCACGAACCTTAATCACTTGCGAGTGAGCGCGAATATAGTTGATTGATCTATTGGAATGGCAGCCCACCTCTGTCAAGGTGATCACTTGGCAGGAGGTGTGCTATATTCGAGGTATTATGAAAATTTGGCACATTTCCTGTCACCGAGGGCCCCTTGTCATTTACATCCGCTGTGGTGTAGGTGATTGTTATTATCTTTATGATATGTCAAATCAATGTTAAGGCTTGCGTTTCGTGAGGCTTAGGAGCAATATTTCACCAGTTTAGTCAAGACCTGTCTATCTTGGCTTGTTTATTTCAAATGCTTGGCTTGTGTTCACACTATTACTATTTAAACTACTATGGATTCACTCAACCTTTGTGTTGACTTTTTAAGCATGTTTATCTCAGGAAATTAGCAAGCATGGCGGCACGGAGCTGGCAAAAGGGCACACAGGACCTCCCTTTTTATTTCAATAATGATATCATTCTTTACAAACTCATCATTTCTTTTGCAAAACAATTAACATTTTGGAAAAATGTTTGTAACTCTGACTATTTGAGTTTTCATGGAATGATATTGACTATCTTTTGAATTGTTTTATATGAGTATGACTATGTACTAAACTGTAATGACCCCGATTAAGACTTCCACTACTTATCAATTTTCGGGGTGTTACAGTTGTGCTAGGTATATTGATTGTGTGATTAGTTAGTTGTTTGGTGTGAAGAAGAAAAGTTAGGAATTAGATTGTAGTGAAGAAGCTAGGTGTGAAGTTGTTAGTTGTGAAGAAAATTGGTGTGAAGAAGATAGGCGTGAAGTAGTTAGTTGTGAAGTAGATTGGTGTGAAGAAGTTGTGGTTTAGTTGTGAAGAAGTTGTGGTGTGTAAATTGGTGTGTAAGGTTTTCTCCGCCATAAGGGAGCTTGTTGATATAGTGAAGAAAACTCTCGAGTTAGGTGCTCGGGGAGTGGAGTAGGGCAAGGAAGGTGTCCTTGTAGCTGAACCACTATAAATCTCTTGTCTCGCGGTTCGATCTTTCCATCTCTCATTTATTTCCTTACTTATCATTGCTATATCTTACTTATTGATAGTTGTTTATATTGTGCAAGACTTGAGATCATATATTATCGAATCTAAATTTTAAAGCTAAGAAAACACTAAAACTATCTTTTATAACGAATTAAATAGACGTAAAACTATTCAACCCCGCTTCTAGTTTTCCAAAATTGGTATCAAGAGCCACGTCGAGCAAGATTTTTAAAATATATTGTATTTTAAAACTTGTAACGATCTATGAAATCTGAAAAATATTTAGAAGGGCAATCTATGCAAAGACCACCACTATTTGAAAGTGATGGATTTTTATATTGGAAAAATAGATTCGAAACGTATGTGAAATCAAAAGATCTTGATCTTTGGCATATTATTACCTTTGGTGATTTTCCGCCTATTCAGTATAATGTTGAAACTAAAATGGATGAAATTATATCTTTTGAAAAACAAAATGATGATTTGAAAAAGAAACTAGCAAAAAATAATGAGGCTAAATTGGTCATTTATAATGCGTTACCACGTAAAGAATATGAAAGAATTTTTATGTGTAAAACCGCAAAAGAAATTTGGGATTCTTTATTAATTACTCACCAAGGTAATAGCCAAGTCAAAGATAATAAAATAGATCTTCTTGTACAACAATATGAACAATTTACGATTCTGGAAGAGGAATCAATTGATAATGCTTTTGCTAAATTTAACACTATTATCACAAGTTTAAAAGCACTTGATGAGACATTTTCTAGTAAAAATTGTGTTAGGAAATTTCTTAGGGCATTGCATCCGAAATGGTGAGCTAAGGTCACGACAATTGAAGAATCAAAGAACTTGATGACGTTATCACTAGATGAACTAATTGGCAACTTGAAGGTTCATGAAGAAATTATAAGAAGAGATTCGGAAACGGTCAAAGTCAAGAAAGAAAAAACCAAATCCATTGCTCTAAAAGCCAAAAAAGAACCTAGTGATGATGATGATTCAAGTGACGAAAGTGAAGACAAAAAATATGCAATGGCCGTAAGAGAATTCAAGAAATTCTTCAAGAGACGAGGAAGAATCACTAGATCATCACGAGACGAAAGAAAACCATTCCAAAGAAATAGAAGTGACAACTACGGGAAAAGAAAGTGCTTTAGATGTGGAAGTCTAAATCATCTCATTGACGAATGTCTAAAGCCATCGGGTTATAAAAATCAAGGCGCATTTGTTACTGGAACATGGAGTGATAGTGACAAAGAAGAAGTTGAAAAGCCAAGAGACGAAAAGTGTATTATGGAAAAAGAAACCGACGAAATATGTTTAGGAATTGACTTGGAGCCTGACGAATGAATCAAAGATAGCAGATGTTCGAGGCACAAGACGAGGAACCGCAAGCTATTCTCTACATACAAGGCATACAATGGAGGTAACGTTATTTTCGGTAGTGATTTACGTGGAAAAATCATTGGCAAAGGTACGATTTCTCAAGACTCACTTACTATTGAAAATGTAGAGCATGTAGATAATTTAACATATAACTTGCTTAGTATAGGACAAATATGTAATAATAAATGTAGAGTTACTTTTATCGAAGAGGATAGCGAAATAGTTAAGAATGGAAAAATTATACGTAGAGGAATTAGGAAAGGTGGCATATATGTTATGAAACTAGGAAACAAGCCTGAGGATAGGATATGCCTAACGACCCTAGATGAAAACTCTACATTGTGGCATAGGAGATTAGGACATGCTAACATGCAACAAATACAATCTGTTGAGTTTGTTAGACTCCATGGATCATTTTCAGCACTAGGGTTAAACAATAACAATGATAAATAACATGATACGCAGCAGAATAAACAAACATCACTATTATTGAAACAAGGTTTCTTCGTCATCATCTCTACCCACTATTACAAACCCTAGGCGTCCATTAGAGGACTTGACGCCTAGACATACACACACCTTTACTAGTCGACTACATATTTTCTGTGTACACAAAACCTAATGACCCATGTCCTCTTTATATACTAGAGGATTAGGGTTTACAAAATACTACAAAGGACTATATTGTAAAAACTTCTTTGTAAAGCAAGTCCCTTGTATTTTGCATTATCTTCATTCTTCACTTGTAGTTTTGCATTTATCAACTCAACTATAAAACCCAACAATCTTCCTAGTTGATAATTACAAAACCTTCGTCTTGATCTTCATGAATGAAACAATCTTCCCCTTAAGCTCACCACGTGAACTTAAATAACATGTACCACCAAGGATCTTCAAGTAAACATTTATTCCCCTTTTTGTCATTATTCACTAGGGGAAACTAAGTAGAAGCAACTTTGATCTTTACAACCACGAACCAATATTACACTTCCAATCCAGCCTTCCAAAGTCTCGAATTACCCACCATGAAGTACACCAAAATGCTTACTAAAAATTAACTCAAGACAATAGAAACTTAAACCAGCAGTAGTAATATCAACTCATAATAGAAAAAATCTTCCCCTCGAGTGATGCATGTCAATGATTAAACACTATAGAAAATGCTTCCCCTGAAATCCAAGTGTTAACCATCTTCGTGATTCTTCAAATCTGTAGGCTCTATGTAATGATCACATGTGAAGAAAACCAAATATAACGAATTTGTTGAATAAGGTACGAATTAATTTTAATTTGATCGAAATCATCTACTGCATGTTGTGGGGAAGGTTGCTTACTTTTGTCCCCTATTTGATGATGACAAAAAGGGGAAGAAGAATATTTTGAAGATTGCAGCTTGAAGATCCTTGATGATATGCATGGTTTAAGGGGAAGTCACATGTTTCATGACATACTAACTTCAGGGGAAGTTCATGCATATTGATTTTGTCATTATCAACTAGGGGAAGATTGTTGGGAATTACAATTAAGTTGATAAGACAAAACATGTGAAACATGAGGGACTTATGGAGACAAAGGAAGAAACTTGCAAAGAAAGAAAAAGATTACTGCATATCTTTTTATTATTCTAGAATATCTTTTGTAACCCTAGTATCTCTATTATATAAAGAGATACAGGGAATTGATATAATGAACGTACAAGATGTAAAGTCCAAAAAAAGTGTGTGTGTGTGTCTAGGGCGTATAGTTATTGTAAACGCCTAGACTTGTTGATTTGTGGTTAAGCCTCAACGATCTTAGATCGCTGTTAGGATGTAACCGTGCTACACTTGATCACGTAGCATTGGGGCTTTGGTGTATGTTAGAGTAGAGATGATGACGAGAAACCTTGTTAGCAATAATAATGATGTGTTTGTTTAGTCCGCTGCGTATCGTGTTCATTCATTATTATTGTGCAATCCCTAGATGAGGTCTAAACAACCTCGAGCTATAAACGATCTTAACACAATCTTTGGCCTCTAAGGAATTAGTTAGAAATTTGCCTAATCTAAAATATGACAAGCATTTTTGTGATGCATGTAAAATTAGAAAACAAGCTCATGCTAGTCACAAAGCTAAGAATATAGTATCCACTACTAGGTGCCTAGAATTATTATATATGGATCTTTTCGGTCCATCCGCTGTGTGGAGCTATGGAGGAAACAAATATACCTTAGTAATAGTAGATGAGTACTCACGATACACGTGGACTAGGTTTCTAAGTGACAAAACCCAAGCCTTTGAAAAACTCGAAATATTTAGTAAAATGATTCAAAATAAATTAGGATGCACAATAGTTGCCATTAGGACGGACCATGGTAGGGAATTTGATAACGAAGTACAATTCGGAAAATATTGTGATTTAATTGGAATATCTCACAATTTCTCCGCTCCTCGTACTCCTCAATCAAATGGCGTAGTAGAAAGAAAAAATAGGTCACTACAAGAAATGAGTAGAACAATGTTAAATGAACAATCCATCCCACAAAAATTTTGGTGTCACGCCGTAGATACATCGACATATATTTTAAATAGGGTATCAATTAGGAGAATTCTAGGAAAAACTCCTTATGAGTTACTAAGAGGCAGAAAACCAAATTTAAGCTACTTTAGGGTATTTGGAAGTAAATGTTATATTCTTAACACTAAGGATTACCCCACTAAGTTTGATCCAAAATCATATGAAAGAATATTTTTAGGATACTCACAAAATAGTAAAGCATATATAATACTTAACAAACACTCCATGAAAGTAGAAGAATCACTAAATGTAACATTTGATGAAACACCACCACCTCCTAAAACATTACCTTTAGAAGATGATGACTTAGTCGAAGATGAAGCTATTGAGGTTAGTAAAACAAAACCCATAGGAAATGATAATGAAGACATTCACATAGGAAATAACGAAATTGTTAATGTTAAAGAATCTAGATCACATCCATTAGATAATATAATAGGACATCTTAACCAAAGAACCCTTAGGTCACAAACCCAAGATAAAAACAATTTCTTTTGTTTCCTCTCAGCAATAGAACCTAAGAATATTAATGAGGCTTTAAAAGATGAAAGTTGGGTTATAGCTATGCAAGAAGAATTAAATCAATTTAAGGCAAATGATGTTTGGGAATTAGTCCCAAATCCAAAGAATATGACCATCATAGGAACTAAATGGGTATATAGGAATACGTTAGATGAGAATGGAATAGTTACTAGGAATAAAGCTAGGTTAGTTTCCCAAGGTTATAATCAACAAGAAGGAATTGATTATGACGAAACTTATGCCCCCGTAGCTAGACTAGAATCGATTAGGATATTACTTGCCTATGCATGCGCCCTAGATTTTAAGTTATTCCAAATGGACGTGAAAAGTGCATTCCTTAACGGTTTTATCAATGAGGAGGTATATGTGGCACAACCTCCAGGATTCATTGACTTCGCAAAACCTGATTATGTTTATAAGTTAAAGAAAGCTTTGTATGGACTCAAACAAGCTCCCAAAGCTTGGTATGATCAATTAAAAGCTTTTCTTATAAAATATGATTATTCCATGGGAATGGTAGATAACACTCTTTTCACTAAAAGGAAAGACCCAAATCTCATCATTGTCCAAATATATGTTGATGACATTATATTTGGATCGACTTGTCAAGACATGTGTGATGAATTTGCCAAAATCATGCATGATGAGTTTGAGATGAGTATGATGGGTGAACTTAACTTCTTCCTAGGATTACAAATAAAACAATTAGAAGATGGAATATTTTTTAACCAATCTAAGTACATTAAGGAAATGCTTAAGAAATTTGGCCTAGAAGACTCAAAACCCATGAAAACTCCCATGTCTATGGAAGTAAAGCTCACAAAGGATGATGAGGGTGAGTCCGTAGATAACACCAAGTATAGAGGAATGATAGGTAGTTTACTATACTTGACGGCAAGTAGACCCGATATCATGTTTAGTGTCTGCCTTTGTGCCTGTTTTCAAGAGGATCCCAAAACCTCTCACCTAGAAGCGGTTAAGCGTATCTTCCGATACATTAAAGGCACTATACACTTAGGATTATGGTATCCTAAGGAATCGGGCATAGAAACCATCGTCTATGCGGATTCGGATCATGCAGGAGACTACGTAGATAGAAAAAGCACTAGCGGTATTTGCACGTTTATTGGATGTTGTCTAACATCTTGGTTTTCGAAGAAGCAAACCGCTCTTGCTATTTCTACCACCGAAGCCGAATATGTAAGCACTGGAAAGGCATGTCAACAAGAACTATGGATGAAACAAGCTCTTATAGACTAAGGCATTAGGTTAGAAAACGTTCCCATTATGTGCGATAATAAAGGTGCAATTGATTTAAGTAAAAATCCGGTGCAACACTCTAGGACTAAACATATAGAAATACGCCACCACTTTCTTAGGGATAATGTAAAAAAAGGGAACATATCTATAGAAAAGGTTGCATCGGAAGATAACATAGCGGATATATTCACTAAACCCCTTAAGCGTGAATTATTCAATCACTTGCGTGTAGGATTAGGAATGATGGAACAAGTTGACTAAATTTTATTGCATTTAGATAAAAAAAAAATTATTTTATTTTCTTCCACTTCTCCATTTCTGAGTCTAGGAATCTATTTCGCACAAAATTAAAGATTGGGAAAGTTTATTCTCTTTGCATAAACTCTTTTGTAAAACCCCATCAATTCTCTTTAAAAATTATTCTCACATTTAGGAATCACATGAACACCATTTTCCTTGCATTGTTGACAAATGCTAAAAACATTGTCTTCCAAAATCATGCATAAACTCTCACATAAATTGTCAAGGTATGTAATCTAATATATATCTTTGACATTCATGATCGAGCAAAAATCGAATCAAGGAGATTTTGGATTGTTTCTTAAGAATTTCCTTTTCATTTAGAAGTCGAAACAATCACAACTACACATTTGTTGCATATAGGCACACACTAGGACATAATCACTCATAACATTGTCATCTTGTTTCATCACTAGATGCTTGACTCACTAGTTGCCTTTGCCTTTGATCTAAGATAGGTGCCTTAGGAAGTTTAAGTGCTTTTGCTTTTACTTGTCTCCTTTTGCTTATTATGTGTTGCTTATTTGCTCTTTTGCTTATGTGTTTTTGCATGCATGCTATTTTATAGTTAGATTAAAAGCTATATTGTCTCAAGGAGTTGAACTTGCTTGAATTCTAATCCAAACACACAACCTTTCTGCAAATTTTCTACCAAAAACCCAATTCTGGCAATCTGGAAATCACCAGATGGGCGGCCCCCTTAATTTTGTAAGGCAGCCCCCTTAATCATTAAGGGGACCGCCCCCTAATTAAGGGGACCGGCCATCTGATGGTCGGGTTTACAGAATCTTTTCTGCTTTTTAGCCCATTTCAACCTACATATCCCATTTTTCACCAACACATTTTGTCCTAATCTCCCAAACAAACTTTATCCATCCATAAACACACAAATCTTACACTATAAATATCCCCAATCTTCCATCCTCTCCATTCATCCCTTCATGACTTCTCCAAACAAACCAAAACCAAAAGCCTCAAGGCTTGTAAGAATGACAGAAAAACCCGTTTGGCGAAGAAAAAGACCTCGTAACAAATCCATCATAACCAATGAAGTTGGAAATCACTCAACACCTTCAGCCACTTACTTCCCAAACTTTACACCAAATTCACAAGGTCATTCATTTGGTCATCTTTACAAACCATACAACATTGGCCAAACATCTTCCTTTATGCCAAACCACTCATCTCATCCTCCAACCATTTATAATGATCCATACAAGTTTGATCAACCATCCAACTACAATTCCAACTACACAAACCCAATTCATCCATATCAACACAATGACTCTCTCCACATTGCCACGGAAAAGCAAAAGTTCCGTGATGAAATATCTCAAATCCGTGATCTTAGTGATCTCAATGCCATGCATCTTGCACAACGCAACAAAGGGCAACCTCCATCATCACCCTACAACAATTGCCTACCTCACTCTCTCAACTTGGATCAAGTTACAAACCACACTCACTATTGCCCTTGTTGCATCTTTCTTAAAAAACAAATCCTATACTTGAGTGAAGATATTTCTTGGATTGAATATCTCCTCACTCGTCCTCATCCCATACCACCCTTAACACGATACAACATCGTAAGATCCACCTCTTCCGCTCCATACCCCACTCCATATCCCTCTCCACCTATCAACTAAGCCTTATGCTTATGTTCTCCTTCAAGCAAATAAAACAATCAACCATGGGTTGCAAGCAAGTCCAAGTGCTCTCTTAGGCAATATAGGACTATGTCTTTTCTTTTGTTTTATTGTAATCAATATGCTTTAAGCATATTGAATGTTGTAATGCTAATCATTTCTATGATGCTTGAATGAATCTATTTTTATTTGCATAATTATTGCTTTGCATGTATATGTGTCTTGTTCTCTTCAAATATTTTGTGTAGCCAAGATTTCCATAGCTCATTCCGTTGGTGCTCTCAAATGAGGGGGAGCATACATCAAGGGGGAGCATTCTACCCGTTTAATCTTCTTTCACGAAGCTTACTCGTCTTAACCTTTTTGATTTTACAAAAAGGGGGAGAAGAGAATGTTAAACTCTAATAATACTTGTCTAAAACTTATTTTTTAGACCTAATGAGTTTAAGGTTTTGTAATCATCAAAAAGGGGGAGATTGTTGACATAAATAATGTCTAAAAACATTGTTAGTATATTAGCAATATCTCTAAGTTTTGATAATTACAAAGCATAAACTCATTAATCTAAAATTATGACGTAAACAAGCTTTTAGTGCTTAATATTTGTCTTTGCATCCATATCACTTAAGGTATGAATAAACAAAGTGTGTATTGCATTTCATGATCAAAGAAAATTTTTCTAATCACTAGATTTTTTATAAAATGTAATAAACATTCTATATCTTTTACAAAATTACTTTTGGAATTAAAAGAATATGTTTAATTCATTATAAATATATGATTTCAAATTTCCAACCAAAAATGGCAAATTTTATCCAGAAAAATATTCCCCGCTAGAAGACAAGAAAATCCAACTTTCTGAAGGGGCGGCCCCCTTAATTCCTTAGGCGGCCCCCTTAATCATTAAGGGGACCGGCCACGCTCCAGAACAGTGAATTTTCTCCCTATAAATACTGGTTCATCCCACAGAATTTTCTCACCTTTTGCACTCCTAAACTTTCTGTTCTAGATCCCCATTTCTATTCTCTTAATCCTTTGTTTCAAAGTGATTCAAACATCATCCTCTCAAGTGCAAGAGAAGAATACTTCTATCCTCCAAGACAAGAAGTATTACAACTTGTTGTGATCTCCACATCCAAGTTGTTGGTACATCATCAAGATTATTTACATAATTCTTTGTGAAGATTGTTGTGAATATTTGATTGTAGATAGTTATGCTAGGTATATTGATTGTGTGATTAGTTAGTTATTTGGTGTTAAGAAGAAAAGTTAGGAATTAGACTGTAGTGAAGAAGCTAGGTGTGAAGTTGTTAGTTGTGAAGAAGATAGGCGTAAAGTAGTTAGTTGTGAAGTAGATTGGTGTGAAGAAGTTGTGGTTTAGTTGTGAAGAAGTTGTGGTGTGTAAATTGGTGTGTAAGGTTTTCTCCGCCATAAGGGAGCTTGTTGATATAGTGAAGAAAACTCTCGAGTTAGGTGCTCGGGGAGTAGAGTAGGGCAAGGAAGGTGTCCTTGTAACCGAACCACTATAAATCTCTTGTCTCGTGGTTCAATCTTTCCATCTCTCATTTATTTCCTTACTTATCATTGCTATATCTTACTTATTGATAGTTGTTTATATTGTGCAAGACTTGAGATCATATATTATCGAATCTAAATTTTAAAAAACTAAGAAAACACTAAAACTATCTTTTATAACGAATTAAAAAGACGTAAAACTATTCAACCCCCCTTCTAGTTTTCCACAGATATTTTCCCATATTCACTAACGTCACGTAATAAGGATCTTTACCGGTAGTGTCGAGCAACAAAAACTCAAAGTCCCTCGAGCGTATTGATGCGTATTGGTTTTCAGCGGTTGCTTTGTAAGCCAAGGCCGCATCTTCACGTTTAGCCCGATATTCCTCGCGCAAAGCTTCCCCTAATTGGGTCGACGAAACAGAGCTACCGGTACTCGCTCCCCCGGTGCTTGTCGTTGTCTCGGACTTTTGTTTCTTCGTAGCCCTCTTTTTCTCCATCGGGCATGGTTGTGCATCATTACCAAACAACGCCTCGTTTGCTTGGCTCGGGACATCACCGGTTAAATCAACCGTGTCCGGTGCGTCCCATTTCTTATGACTACGCAAAACACTCCAAGGCTTCTCATTATGAAACGACGCGTTTTTGTTCTCGTTTCGATACATTTCCTTGGCCCGTGTGAGTATATCCATGGCATTTTCCCCACTTTTTTGATCGCGGTCGGCACGTTTGTAAATCGCGTTGAACTTTGTGCAATCGCGGTTCAACGTTCTCCACTTCGATTGTATCATATCTTTCCCGCGTCTATGATAACTATGCTTATTGAACTCATTTATAACCCGCTGCCAAAATGTATCTTTGGATTGGGACCGACCGACTTGCTCATCCTCACTTGCAGCAACCCAACACGTGGCAAGTAATTTTTCTTCATTTGCTTGCCAACGTGTAACGACTGGTTCGACCTCGTCATCATCATCGACTGGTTCTTTTGATTTTTTGGACTTTCATTTAACACGAGTTTTTGTTTTTTTTGAGGCGACGTAGGTGTTTCGGAAACTTCGTTAGTTTCCGTTTGGGATTGTTGGGATGGTTGAGTGAATTGGAGATTTTGAAAATTGGTGTTTAAGGTGTTTTGTTATTGGGATTCTTGCCAAAATCTTAAAGCTTCGTGTTGTTCGTAAACTTGCTGACTCGACATACCGAATAGGTTTGGATTGTCCGAATTCGGATCGGATGATGAACCCGCATATGGGTTCCCCCACCCACCGAGGAGGTTCGTAAACGAGTTAGGATTGTTGTTGTTGCCTTGAGACATTTTTTTTTGGAGATTAGAAGTTGTAGATAGATGATAGTGAGTAGTGAAAGTGTGGGAAAAATAAGTAGGGTAAATGGGTATTTATATTGGTTGAAAAAAGGTTTTGGAAAATGTTTTTTGTTTTTTTATTTTTTATTTTTTATTTTTTATTTTTTTTAAGGCTAAGTAGCCGTTTTTTTACGTTAGTTAACGTTAGCGGGGGCAAAATGTAAATTTTTTAAAAAAGTGGCTGTTATTGGATTGCGGGGAGGGGCCTGAATGAATTTTTTTTTTTTTTTTTTTTTTTTTTTTTTTTTTTTGCACATTTGGTACCTTAACGTGGCGTTAGTGCCATAACGCCCCACGTTAACGTGGGTTTAACGCAGGTGGATGCAGCGGCTAACGTGCCTTAATGCACGTTAACGTGCCTTAACGTGGAGCTCCACGTTGTGTCTGGGCATGCTCTAAGTCTTTATGTTGTGGTTTGATCTTTTCATTATTTACTTATTGTCTTACATTTACATTTAGATATAAAATTTTGTTTGATTTCACAATAATTTATCGAAACTATCATTTTAGAATGCTAAAACTATTCAACCACAATTCTAGTTTTTCAAACACTTTGTTTAATTAGAGTGGTTAAATTACAATTATATTCGAAACCAAACAGTCTACGTAGTATAATATGAATTACAATTCTCTCAATTCTGCAAACCGTACAACCTACATAATGTAATCAAATTATAATTACATTAAATTACGTCAGATTATCACAAACCAAATTAAGCCTTAGATCAAACACAAGCTGCAAAAAAGGAGCTCAAAATTTGAGTAATCTCACATGCTAAAACTCTCAAAAGAACAACATCATACACCAAACTGCAATATATACAAATAAGCACATGCAATACAACGGATGTAATTTATTTTCTTTATTATTCGGGGTGATCTTTTTTACCTTTTTTATCTTTTCTTTTCATTTTACAGTTGGAGAGTGTGATTGACTTTTGATAATGTCAAAGGGGTTCTTCATTACCAAACAAGAAAGAAAAAGTCAAATGGTCCCGGATACTTTGACAATCTTTTACTCTTTTGTCGCATTGTGATTCGTGTACAATGAGTATTTTAAGTAATTTTATAGTTTGGCCTTTGCCGACGAAAAATAAAATAACATACAGTTTTTAAAATGAGACAAAATGGGTAGCTCGTCTTTCAGGCCGTATGGTATTAGTACTGTTTATTTAAGCGTGTGACGTGCCGCGTGCGATTTGCGGATCTTTTTAATTGGGTCGTGTTAACCCCACGGGGGTCTACTACCATAGCTGCAAACCCTCCCCTAGTGGGGCCCACATGCAGGATTGTCCTTTTAAGGTTTTTTTTTTTTTTTTTTTTTTTTTTTTTTTTTTTTTTGTCCAAATTTACTTTTTTTTGTCCAAGTTATCAAAGTTTTTTTTTTTTTTTTTTTTTTTTTTTTTTTTTTTTTTTTTTTTGTCACAAACACAACTGCAAACACTACACAACTGCAGTATTGAGACAAACACAGGCTCGGATTTTTCCCGTTATCGTCATCGCCAAGTCCTCTTTTTTTTGTCACAAACACAACTGCAAACACAAACACAGCTGCAAACACAAACACAAACACAACTGCAGTATTGAGACAAACACAAACAAAAGGCTCGGATAATTGTTATCGTCATCGCCAAATGTGGAATTTTTAGAAGGCTCGGATTTGAAGGTTGCGAAAGTGATAAAAATATCACTCCGCCATACCATTCGGTTTTAAAAACCATTCGTCATCGCCTCGGCTCAGATTATAAACCAATCATCATTGCCTAAACCCTACTAAATTTACAAGTTACACAGCCAAAGATTCTCAAGTTCTGAAAAGTTCACATGCCAAACTGCACAAGTTCTCAAAAGTTCACATGCCCAAACAGCACAAGTTCTCAAAAGTCACATGCCCAAACAGCAGGATTCTCAAAAGGTACATCACAAGCCAAATAGTAAGGATTCCCAGGATTCAATCCTGGACTATAAACACAAGTGTGAATCACAAACAACAACTAAGCAACCACAAGTCTAAACAAGTTACTAACCACAAGTGTGAATCACAAACAACAACTAAGCAACCACAAGTCTGAACAAGTTACTAACCACAAGTGTGAATCACAAACAACAACTAAGCAACCACAAGTCTGAACAAGTTACTAATCACAAGTCTGAAAGAAGCAGTATCACAAGTGAAACACAAGAAGCAGTATCACAACAAGTGAAACACAAAGCAACTCTCAAAGAAGCAACCACAAGTCTGAATCACAAACAAGTGAAAATGTGGAATTCACAATTTAACACACGGGAGGTAAGGCTCAGATTACATTAAATCCTTTATCATATTGGCTGCAACATCAAAGGTTGCAAATATATTGCCTATCCATTTGGAAATGCCACGCCAAAATCAAGCTTTTATTTTTTTTTAAATCATCATCGCCATCACAAGCAGTTTCACCACAAACAAGTAGTTTCATCAAGCTTTTATTTATTTTTTTTAAATCAAGCTTTTTTTTACAATACTAATAAACACAAACAAGTATCATCAGATACATCACACCCTCCCATTTAGGGAGGGTTTGTCTAAAAAATAGACTAGTGTGTTGTCAACAACACCATCACCACAAACATCACTTTAGATCACAGAAACATCACAGAAACATCACTTTATCACCACAGCTGTCTCACACACAATTAAGCACAACAGAACCATCACATAAGAACATAAGAACACAGAACCACCCTCCCATATAGGGAGGGTTGGGATAAATTATAGACCAGGGTGTGGTCAACACCACGCTTATCTAACAAAACATCACATAAACATCACGTATCTAACAAAACCATCAGAGATACATCACGGATCTATTTTTTTTAGATCTAAACTTTTTTATTACAGAACCACCCACCACTTTATATGAAGTAAATCAAGTCAGATTCAAAAACCCCCATACTAATTTTACGAAACCCTAATTTAAAAAATTAGGGTTTCTTTAAAAAAATCAAGATTTTGATAAATTAACGTACGAATCTTTCAATTAACACACTTTATATGAAGTAATCAAGTCAGATTCAAAAACCCCCAAACCAATTTTACGAAACCCTAATTTAAAAAATTAGGGTTTCATTAAAAAATCAAGATTTTGATAAATTAACGTACGAATCTTTCAATTAACACACTTTATATGAAGTAATCAAGTCAGATTCAAAAACCCCCAAACCAATTTTACGAAACCTTAATTTAAAAAATTTGGGTTTCTTTAAAAAAACTCAAGATTTTGATAAGTTCACGTACGAATCTAACAAAAACATCACATAAACATCACGTACCTAACAAAACCATCAGAAAAACATCACATAAACATCACGTACCTAACAAAACCATCACAGAACAATCTACCCAACAACATCACCACACACTCACAAACTCTCTCACAAATCACCAACAACATCACACAAATATTAGTGATTTTAGATCTAAAAATAGAGAGAGAAAAGAGAGCAGATAACTTAGAGAAAGAGAGAGAGTTTGTGAGTGTGTGGTGTGTGTGAGACAGCTGTGGTGATAAAACCGAGTGGGGGTGTGAGACAGCTGTCCACACAAAACGCGTTTTTATTTAATTTTTTTCTTTAAAAAAAAAGTGTATTAAAAAGTGTATTAAAAAGTGTTATACAAAAAAATATTTTGTTATTAAAAAAATTAGTTGTAAAAAAAATTGTGATAAAAAAAATATTTTGTCATTAAAAAAAAAACATTTTGTTATACAAAAAAGTTAGTTGTAAAAAAATTGTGATAAAAAAAATATTTTGTTATAAAAAAACCATTTTGTTATACAAAAAAATTAGTTGTAAAAAAATTGTGATAAAAAAAATATTTTGTCATAAAAAAAACATTTTGTTATACAAAAAAGTTAGTTGTAAAAAAATTGTGATAAAAAAAATATTTTGTTATAAAAAAACCATTTTGTTATACAAAAAAATTAGTTGTAAAAAAATTGTGATAAAAAAAATATTTTGTTATAAAAAAAAACACTTTGTTATACAAAAAAGTTAGTTTAAAAAAAAAAAAAAAACGTCACCATACGCGTTCGTAACGTTTTTTCAGGGGTTCGGATCTCACGAGCAATTAACGGTTTGGGTGCAAAACATAGCTCGGGAACTCGGTTTTGTGATTGTTAAAAGAAGAAGTAAATCAGAAAATGGTATTATGAACGAAATCAATTATGGGTGTACAAAGGGTGGGATTTATTCACCCGAAGGTACTGGAAAACGGAATACCAGTACATGTAAAACCGATTGCCCATTCAAATTGGTGGCGAGATATCTTAAAAGAAGATCATGTTGGATTTTGAAAGTGAAGGATGATAGTCATAATCATCCTATGTTAGAGTCGCTGCATGGTGTGCCATATGCAATGCGCTTAAATGATGATGAGTTCGAGTTGGTTAAAGAATTGACAGAGTATACCGTACAACCACGTAAAATACTCTCGACAATACAGGGTCGTAATCCGGATAACGTGTCTAGCGTTAGAACTATATATAACGCACAAGTTAAGATCCGGAAAGCCAAAATGGGTAATCTAACTCCAATTCAAGTCCTTTACTCACACCTGCAGCAATCAGGGTACACATATTACGATAGGGTAAGTGCGAATAATGAGCTTGAGGAACTATTTTTTGTTCACCCTACGTCGTACGCTTTATGGTGTACGTTCCCTGAAATCATGCTAATAGACTCCACGTACAATACCACACTGTTTAAATTGCCATTTTTGGAAATTGTCGGAGTAACATCAACAAATAAAACATATTCGATGGCTTTTAGTTTTTTAAACAGTGAAAAAGGGCCTAATTTTAAATGGGTATTGCAACGTGTAAAGCTGGTGATAGAGGAAAGGTACTATCCACATGTTATCGTCACCGACAGGGATTTAGCCTTGCTTGGGGCATGCAGAGCAGAATTCCCTGGTGTTCACAAAGTACTATGTCGATGGCATATTTCCCAAAATATACTTCAGCATTGCAGAGGTAGATGTGAGTCGAGTGATGAGTACGACTCCATCAAACGCACATGGGATTGGATGGTTAAAGCTCAATCACGCGCCTTATTCGAGCAACATTATCGACGACCTTGTGCTTGATGATGATGATGATGATGATGATGATGATGATGATGATGATGATGATGATGATGATGAAAGAGAGTTTGAAAATGACGTTCGACAATTCAAGAGTGCTTTTGGCAAAGCGACGTCGTTTGTCAAGAAGAATATGTTGAACAAGTTAAGAGGGATATACCAACCTGAATCTGTGGACACACGTCAACCTGTTGTTCAGGAAAATACCCGTGGACGGCCGAGCGAAAAGAACAAAAAGTCCAAGGCTACAAAAGTTCCGGACTTAAATGAAGTACCGATCGTAGATCACCGAAGAAGTACGAATACAAGATCTACGAAAGTCCCGAAATTGCCGAAAGAGCCTCCAAGACACAGTTCGTTACATTATACATTATACCGACCCCCTTGTGATTGCCCGTGTGGGGGAGGGCTCATGTGCTCATTACATTATACCGACGCTAGACCCAACTTTTACACTTCCGCGTAACCACCCACAATGGAGGTTTTTCCGACAGCCAATTGCAGAACAATGGATAAGTTTATATCAACATCGACTATCGACGTAAATATTATACAGACAAAACATTGTAAATAATTATTGATTTATGTTGTAAATAATTATTGATTTATGTTGTGAATAATTTTACAGACAAAACATTGTAAATGATTATTGATTTATGTTGTAAATAACTGTTTGTATTATATAGTACTAGTAATTGATTAAATATTTATTTATATTAGTAAATAACATTATTGATTGATTATGCAAATTCTTTGGTCAGATGAGCCAAAGAAATCCTTTCTGGTGCCGATGTAATAAAGGATTTATTGTAGAACGGACATCCTGGCAAAACGGTAGTCGTGGGCGACTGTTTTATGCATGTCCTCTTTCAGTGGTAATTAATCATACGTTTGCTTAGTTATGTAAATAATTTGTTTGTTAAAAATACATTTCTTATTATTTCCTGAACATGTAACAGCCAGGTACAAAAGACTATGGGTGTCGATACTTCGCGTGGAAAGATGTATTTGAAGCACAGCACTTTAGTCAAGCCTCTTCTTCAACGCATTGCTCAAACTGCGCTGCTACAAAAAATGAGATCAAGTTGTTGAAGCAAAGAATAAAGGCGCTGGAAATAGAGTTAGAAATGGCAAGGAATCCTGAGGATCACGCTTGTCAGTCAAGTGCCCGGATCCATGATCTTTTAACCGAAATGAATAATCTTCATATGTCGTAGATATTGTTGTTTTTAAATAATATGTTAACGTTGACGTTTAATTTTATAATAATAGTTGTTGTTTTTAAATAATTTAAGTTTAGGTGTAAACACTGATCTTGTAGTAGTTTATAAATGCAAATGAGTCAACGTCATCTTTTTTTATAACGTCATATTTTTTTATAACGCCATATTTTTTTTATAACGTCATATTTTTTTATAACGTCATATAGGCAATTATTAATTAACTATACACAACACAAAAACATTACAAACATTAGTTTATAAATGCAAATAAGTCAACGTCATCTTTTTTTATAACGTCATATTTTTTTATAACGTCATATAGGCAATTATTAATCTTTTTTTATAACGTCATATACGCAACTATTAATTAAGTATACACAACATTACTAACATTACAAAAAAATATACAAAACAAAAACATTACAAACTTAAAAAAAAAAAAAGAAAAAAAAAGAAAGAAAGACAACTACAAGACAAAAGTACAAAAAAAAACAAAAAAAAAGTACACCCTCCCACTAGGGGAGGGTTTGTCTAAAAAATAGACTAGTGTGTTGTCAACAACACCATCACCACAAACATCACTTTAGATCACAGAAACATCACTTTATCACCACAGCTGTCTCACACACAATTAAGCACAACAGAACCATCACATAAGAACATAAGAACACAGAACCACCCTCCCATATAGGGAGGGTTGGGATAAATTATAGACCAGGGTGTGGTCAACACCACGCTTATCTAACAAAACATCACATAAACATCACGTATCTAACAAAACCATCAGAGATACATCACGGATCTATTTTTTTTTAGATCTAAACTTTTTTATTACAGAACCACCCACTAGTTTATATGAAGTAAATCAAGTCAGATTCAAAAACCCCCATACTAATTTTACGAAACCCTAATTTAAAAAATTAGGGTTTCTTTAAAAAAATCAAGATTTTGATAAATTAACGTACGAATCTTTCAATTAACACACTTTATATGAAGTAATCAAGTCAGATTCAAAAACCCCCAAACCAATTTTACGAAACCCTAATTTAAAAAATTAGGGTTTCATTAAAAAATCAAGATTTTGATAAATTAACGTACGAATCTTTCAATTAACACACTTTATATGAAGTAATCAAGTCAGATTCAAAAACCCCCAAACCAATTTTACGAAACCTTAATTTAAAAAATTTGGGTTTCTTTAAAAAAACTCAAGATTTTGATAAGTTCACGTACGAATCTAACAAAAACATCACATAAACATCACGTACCTAACAAAACCATCAGAAAAACATCACATAAACATCACGTACCTAACAAAACCATCACAGAACAATCTACCCAACAACATCACCACACACTCACAAACTCTCTCACAAATCACCAACAACATCACACAAATATTAGTGATTTTAGATCTAAAAATAGAGAGAGAAAAGAGAGCAGATAACTTAGAGAAAGAGAGAGAGTTTGTGAGTGTGTGGTGTGTGTGAGACAGCTGTGGTGATAAAACCGAGTGGGGGTGTGAGACAGCTGTCCACACAAAACGCGTTTTTATTTAATTTTTTTCTTTAAAAAAAAAGTGTATTAAAAAGTGTATTAAAAAGTGTTATACAAAAAAATATTTTGTTATTAAAAAAATTAGTTGTAAAAAAAATTGTGATAAAAAAAATATTTTGTCATTAAAAAAAACATTTTGTTATACAAAAAAGTTAGTTGTAAAAAAATTGTGATAAAAAAAATATTTTGTTATAAAAAAACCATTTTGTTATACAAAAAAATTAGTTGTAAAAAAATTGTGATAAAAAAAATATTTTGTCATAAAAAAAACATTTTGTTATACAAAAAAGTTAGTTGTAAAAAAATTGTGATAAAAAAAATATTTTGTTATAAAAAAACCATTTTGTTATACAAAAAAATTAGTTGTAAAAAAATTGTGATAAAAAAAATATTTTGTTATAAAAAAAAACACTTTGTTATACAAAAAAGTTAGTTTTAAAAAAAAAAAAAAAAACGTCACCATACGCGTTCGTAACGTTTTTTCAGGGGTTCGGATCTCACGAGCAATTAACGGATTGGGTGCAAAACATAGCTCGGGAACTCGGTTTTGTGATTGTTAAAAGAAGAAGTAAATCAGAAAATGGTATTATGAACGAAATCAATTATGGGTGTACAAAGGGTGGGATTTATTCACCCGAAGGTACTGGAAAACGGAATACCAGTACATGTAAAACCGATTGCCCATTCAAATTGGTGGCGAGATATCTTAAAAGAAGATCATGTTGGATTTTGAAAGTGAAGGATGATAGTCATAATCATCCTATGTTAGAGTCGCTGCATGGTGTGCCATATGCAATGCGCTTAAATGATGATGAGTTCGAGTTGGTTAAAGAATTGACAGAGTATACCGTACAACCACGTAAAATACTCTCGACAATACAGGGTCGTAATCCGGATAACGTGTCTAGCGTTAGAACTATATATAACGCACAAGTTAAGATCCGGAAAGCCAAAATGGGTAATCTAACTCCAATTCAAGTCCTTTACTCACACCTGCAGCAATCAGGGTACACATATTACGATAGGGTAAGTGCGAATAATGAGCTTGAGGAACTATTTTTTGTTCACCCTACGTCGTACGCTTTATGGTGTACGTTCCCTGAAATCATGCTAATAGACTCCACGTACAATACCACACTGTTTAAATTGCCATTTTTGGAAATTGTCGGAGTAACATCAACAAATAAAACATATTCGATGGCGTTTAGTTTTTTAAACAGTGAAAAAGGGCCTAATTTTAAATGGGTATTGCAACGTGTAAAGCTGGTGATAGAGGAAAGGTACTATCCACATGTTATCGTCACCGACAGGGATTTAGCCTTGCTTGGGGCATGCAGAGCGGAATTCCCTGGTGTTCACAAAGTACTATGTCGATGGCATATTTCCAAAAATATACTTCAGCATTGCAGAGGTAGATGTGAGTCGAGTGATGAGTACGACTCCATCAAACGCACATGGGATTGGATGGTTAAAGCTCAATCACGCGCCTTATTCGAGCAACATTATCGACGACCTTGTGCTTGATGATGATGATGATGATGATGATGATGATGATGATGAAAGAGAGTTTGAAAATGACGTTCGACAATTCAAGAGTGCTTTTGGCAAAGCGACGTCGTTTGTCAAGAAGAATATGTTGAACAAGTTAAGAGGGATATACCAACCTGAATCTGTGGACACACGTCAACCTGTTGTTCAGGAAAATACCCGTGGACGGCCGAGCGAAAAGAACAAAAAGTCCAAGGCTACAAAAGTTCCGGACTTAAATGAAGTACCGATCGTAGATCACCGAAGAAGTACGAATACAAGATCTACGAAAGTCCCGAAATTGCCGAAAGAGCCTCCAAGACACAGTTCGTTACATTATACATTATACCGACCCCCTTGTGATTGCCCGTGTGGGGGAGGGCTCATGTGCTCATTACATTATACCGACGCTAGACCCAACTTTTACACTTCCGCGTAACCACCCACAATGGAGGTTTTTCCGACAGCCAATTGCAGAACAATGGATAAGTTTATATCAACATCGACTATCGACGTAAATATTATACAGACAAAACATTGTAAATAATTATTGATTTATGTTGTAAATAATTATTGATTTATGTTGTGAATAATTTTACAGACAAAACATTGTAAATGATTATTGATTTATGTTGTAAATAACTGTTTGTATTATATAGTACTACGTAATTGATTAAATATTTATTTATATTAGTAAATAACATTATTGATTGATTATGCAAATTCTTTGGTCAGATGAGCCAAAGAAATCCTTTCTGGTGCCGATGTAATAAAGGATTTATTGTAGAACGGACATCCTGGCAAAACGGTAGTCGTGGGCGACTGTTTTATGCATGTCCTCTTTCAGTGGTAATTAATCATACGTTTGCTTAGTTATGTAAATAATTTGTTTGTTAAAAATACATTTCTTATTATTTCCTGAACATGTAACAGCCAGGTACAAAAGACTATGGGTGTCGATACTTCGCGTGGAAAGATGTATTTGAAGCACAGCACTTTAGTCAAGCCTCTTCTTCAACGCATTGCTCAAACTGCGCTGCTACAAAAAATGAGATCAAGTTGTTGAAGCAAAGAATAAAGGCGCTGGAAATGGAGTTAGAAATGGCAAGGAATCCTGAGGATCACGCTTGTCAGTCAAGTGCCCGGCTCCATGATCTTTTAACCGAAATGAATAATCTTCATATGTCGTAGATATTGTTGTTTTTAAATAATATGTTAACGTTGACGTTTAATTTTATAATAATAGTTGTTGTTTTTAAATAATTTAAGTTTAGGTGTAAACACTGATCTTGTAGTAGTTTATAAATGCAAATGAGTCAACGTCATCTTTTTTTATAACGTCATATTTTTTTATAACGCCATATTTTTTTTATAACGTCATATTTTTTTATAACGTCATATAGGCAATTATTAATTAACTATACACAACACAAAAACATTACAAACATTAGTTTATAAATGCAAATAAGTCAACGTCATCTTTTTTTATAACGTCATATTTTTTTATAACGTCATATAGGCAATTATTAATCTTTTTTTATAACGTCATATACGCAACTATTAATTAAGTATACACAACATTACTAACATTACAAAAAAATATACAAAACAAAAACATTACAAACTTAAAAAAAAAAAAAAAAAAAAAAAAAAAAAAAAAAGAAAGACAACTACAAGACAAAAGTACAAAAAAAAAAAAAACAAAAAAAAAACAAAAAAAAAGTACACCCTCCCACTAGGGGAGGGTTTGTCTAAAAAATAGACTAGTGTATGGTCAACACATGCCTTTTAATTATATTTCTTATGTTCACATTTGACATCCCCTTCAAATAATTGTAATCTTCTCTCTAAGACTATAGGGTATTATGCATTCGAATTAAAGCTTAACTTTGTATCATGTCAGTGCCATATTAACTTTAATATTTCAACCTTAACTAAAAAAAAAAAAAACATTCATTATCATAACTCAACCATAACTTCACATTTTGAGCCCTACTTTATCACAACTCAACCAAAAACAAACTTGAGTTATAACATAACTCAGCCCACGGTATCATAACTTGCACCTTAACGCAGCCAAGTTAAGGCTTAACTCAGAGTTACCACCATAACTTGCACCTTAACGCAATACCATAACTCAAGACCACGGTATCATAACATTGGCCTTAACGTGTTTGAGTTAAGATATAACACACCTTGTGAGTTATGATACCGTTTGCTTTAAGAGATTTATTATTATTATTATTATTATTATTATTATTATTATTATTATTATTATTATTATTATTATTATTATTTTGCCAAATCAGTTTTGCAATTGAGCTTTCTAATTAATCCATTCTTTTAAATATAGAAATTTTAATTACTCCTACTTTTTCATAATAAAAAATACCCAAAGATACATGTGTCAAAAATAAATAAATAAATAAATAAAAAGAAATAAAAATAAAAACTTAAAAAAGCAGTGGTGATTCAATAAAACTTTTGTGTTAAAAATTACATTATGGTAAAAATTTCTTGCTAAAAATAAAATTGTGATAAAACATGTAAATTCGTGAGGATTAATAAAACCATATATTTTCCTAAAAACGAATAAATCGTGATAAATACTAAATTTGTATGATATATATATTTTTCTTCATATTTTTTCTAAATTAAAAGTGACACAACCCTAATTCCATCTTATGAATACCCTCATTCGACATTGCATCTACATCCAAACAAGCTTGCAAAACATCCTCATTCATTCATACATTTTTTTAAAAGTTATCTTCAAAACATTTTTTTAATGATATTATTATGAATACCTTCATTCGGCTTGAACTCCACTTTCTGAGATCGATGGTACATCTGAAAAATGCAACATCAAAGTTAAAAATCTGTTTATGGAACCCGTATTTTGGTGCTAGCCATCAAACAAAGATATCTGGTATTGATATAACTTGACGGATGAACATGTATAATTATGTGTTATAAAGTATCAAATGTATTTTTAAATTCTATAGTTAATTTTATTTTAAAGCAATAGTTAGTAATCTAATAGTTTCTAATTTTGATAATCTCCACCGAGATCATTATCATATGATTCAAACTTCAATGATAAGAAGAATGCAAACAACATTAAGTTTAATCCTCATGAATGTAAAATCCCTTTTCCTAAAAGGGCTAATGTGCGTCGATGTCCTGCTTTTGACTACGTATAAGAGCGAATGAACTTTTTGATGGAATATGCTCAAGAAACATTATTTTTAAACAGCTAAGTTTATGTGTGTATAATACCCCCATTTTCAAATATAGCCGCGGAAGCTAGATATGGAGTATTACCTCATGGACACACAATCACAATAATAGAAAATGACTCAAAAGAGACGTTTTTAAAAGATAAGTTATCATTCATTTATTCATCAGAGTTTTTACAGTAAAAGATAGACTTTTACAAAAGAGATGTCCCAAATATACGTTTTAAAGCAAAGATAATGAATGATAACAGGTCTGGACGTCCTCACGTCCAGTGTCATTCCGTGCCATAAGTCCTAAAGGGATTAGTTACCTTGGATAACATGCTTAAAAGTCAACACAAAAGTTAAGTGAAATTCATAGGTTTCGATAGTAAGGGTTTGAATACGAGTTCTACTGGGTTCAGTTGTTAATTACACCCATCAAAGAAAAAGTATAGTTTAGTATTCTTGCAACTAAGCTCATGACACTCCACGTTAACATGTCCAAGTCCAATGGTGGCACTGCAGACCAAATAAGTGACTAGACGTAAGGTGAACTTGCCAAGGTTGACCTCTTAGTTCTCAAATATAGTGCTAATTGGTATCCGGTAGGGGCAAACAAACGGGAATTGTGAAACTCCAAATAGATCTATCTACTATATTCGTGTTCACGCTCTAGTGATTATAGTTCATGAAATTTTTGTGTAATAGTGGCATAAAAGGTACTTGTGCAATAATAGATCAGGAGAAAAAGACTTGTATTCAGTTTATAGCATGTATCCCCCTCACGGGTTTATAAAGCATTTAAAAAGTGAGGCTATGTATGAACTCACCTTAGTTTAGGTAAAGGTGATTCAGATATTAGACGGCCTACTCATGCAACCTGAGGTAGTGTGTATGTCAAGTCTTAGTTGGTTTGTTTATGTTTCAAAACTCTGTTTTCAAGGTAGGTGTTTCTTAGGTTTACTAGATTCAGATATAATGTAACACCATTCGAAAAATCATAATCCAGATGTTATGTAGTAAACATTTGAGGAGCCAGGGCACTTTAACTCGTAAACCTAACAAACTCGTAAAAATGAATACCCAAATGAAACCCTTCACATGAAGCTCCCTAGTATTGTGATACGTTGTCAAATAAAAACATAGGGTTTTAGTTTATATAAAAATATTTCATTTATATCCTCAAATTTGTAATTTGGCAATATATACCCTTGAGTTATAAACTTTTACGAAAATAGTCTTTAATAAAATAACTATATATATATACTAATCCTTAGACTTTAAAACTTTACAAAACAGGTCCTTATACTTATAACTTTAAGGAAATGACAAAAATAGTCCTCAAACTTAATAGTTTCTAAAAGTTACAATATATACCCCTTTGCATGGAAAACTTTGCAAAACTAGTCCAAAAACCATGCAAAGTACATTTTTATAAAACAAAAGAGTTTTAAAGCTTATGGCTTATTATTATAAGCTTATATAAGTAACTTGAACTAGCTTATAGCTTATGATAAGGGCTTATGCTATAAAAACATGAATTCGACACATATTAGGGTTTTAAAATGAAAATGGATAGGTTTTAATGATCAAGGCTTACACAAGGGTTCTAACAGGATCTAATACAACTTATAAGCATACTAAAACCAAAAGAGAGCTTATTGAACTAGTGTAGCAAGCTTACATGACCAGAAATGGTTTAGCAAGGGTTTAGGGTTTTCTCGACAAGGTTTCGACTAGGAGAGGGCTTCTGGGCTGGTTCTCTCGGCTTCTTGGCTTCATATGGCTTGTATAATACTGCTAGGATCAGGTTATTGAAGGTGGAGAAGTGGTGTGGGGTGGTTTAGAATGGAGGGGTGTCGAGGGTATTTATAGCCTCGAAGAGGCTTGTTGGCCAAGGTTCTCATGGTGTGGTGGATAGAGGAGGAGGGGTGACTCATGGCAGCTATAGGGTAATGAAGAGAGGCTATGGAGTAGGTAAGGGGCTGTGGTAGGAGTTGTGTGGTGGTGGTTTAGCCGCATCATAGGGGAGGTAACAAGGAGGTGGTGAAGCTACTTGTAAGCTACTATGGAGGTGATAGGACGGTAGATTATGGTGAAAAGGAGCTTATGGGGCTGCCTTGTAGGTTGCTAGAGGTGGTGGTGCTAGGTTGGTAGCTTAGTTTTAGGTTTTAACTAGTTTAGGGTTAGTTTAGGACTTAAACTAGATTAGGATTTTGTACCTAGATTAGGTTTTATAAAGTGGTTGTAGCTTGTACAAAAGAAATGGTAAGGTTTTGACCTAGTTTAGGGGCCTAAATGACCTAATTAGGGGTTTTTTGCTTAAAGGAATTATACACTGAGCTTTAGGTAGTTTTACTAGGGTTTAGGGAAGGAAATATAGCTAAGATAACTTATATATAAGCCTTGAACACTTTCAAACTAGTTTAGACAAGAAATTAGGGTTTTTGAAATAACTGTAAATCTATAGGGCTTGTTTTGGTATCATGTGGGATATAGTAGGTTAGATTAATAGAATACTTGATAAAATAATATTTGAAACTTAGACCAGACATACTAGGATGTTTACAAGATATAACTTTAGAGATATTTGGCATTGATAGTTGCGTGGGACGTCTAGTGGGTTATGTAAGTTACTTTACATAGTGGGAAGGAAATAAAGCAAAAAAATTTCCATTAAAATGAGCTTAATATATATCATAAGTGTAGATAACATAAGTGAGATTTGTGAGGTATTACACTATGAGATCACACAAATACACTAAGTTATAATATAAATATTGTATTTACATTATATTAACACTAAATGATTTACCAGTCATTTCAGTTGTGTATTTATTATATATTGTATTAATAAGTAATAACGTAAAAGATTTATTAGTTTATTATTAATATTTTATTAATAATAAAAATAGCTAAATCAAAATTAGGAAACCCCTAATTATCCTTATGTGGAAATCGGCCAAGAGGAGGAAAACACATGAAAAATGAATATTTTGTTTAACTTGGAGGTTAAGTTTATAGATCCGTTAATTTAGTATAAATACAAAAGGATTCTTCAAGGGACTTTATAACTTAACAAAAAAATTTTTCTCCCTCTTTTCTCTGTTGTGGCTAATCGTCTAACCCAAACCAAAGGGTTTTGAGTTTTGCTTTCTTGTATTACGAGTCTCTACCCAAAGGTAGTTCAAATCAAGTATTCAACTGGTGTTATGACTAGCATCGCTAGGTATCTCGTAACATGTAGTGTGGATCAACTGTGAAGAATAACCTACTTTGGTTATTAGTTTTTGATATACCGAGCATAAAAGGTTGGGACTACTTTTATTTTTGAGCATGATTAATTGCATAAATCGCATGATCCATATATGAGTTTTACATACTTCCGCTCACCCATTTTAATATATTTGATTATTAATATGTTAATTAATTATTAAATTATTTAATAAAACCATAATCTCTAACAGTGGTATCACTCGCCATACATGATTAATTATGTGTTTATGAAAAAAAAGGGTTATAACTTTCTGCATTTTTTTAACGAAAATCTTTACTTAGGTTTTATAGATTTATGTTAAAAACTTAAGATTTGTTGATCTTTAATAATTTACAAGTAGCGGCGGAGCTAGTTTAAGTCTAATATTCGTTCCGAACAATTTCTAATATAAACTAATAAGATCGATACACAATTTTTGTCTAACAGACTTGCTAGTTATTGCTTTTGTTTATTTTAATGCTATCATCAATACTTTAAGCATCAACCATGTTGTAGGGGGTAAAATCAATCGCATTTATTGCACAAAACAACCGTAAAGGAATGGCAAAGCAATCAAAATAGCTATTGCAATTTTTTTTCAAAAGAAAAAAAATTGATAATAATAATAACAAACACCGGTGTTCTTCATAACAATGACGATGATGTCATCGATATCACCAACATCATTCCCATCATCAAACGAAAAAATATCTCAAACTCTATATTCCTTTAACTATCATGCCATTTTCTCATACAAAGCTGAAGAAGAAAAGTATCTTCTTTGTTTCGGTTGTGGAGAAATATTTTACCAGTGGTAACCCATTTACCCAAAATAAAGAATAGTTACGGACTTGTGAGAGAGTCCTTGTTATTTAAGCAGTCGAACTTTGAGAATTTACTGCCTTGGCCAACTTTACATACTCCATTGTAACTTGCAAAGGAGTGTAAGTTGAACCTTAAGTATAAAGATAATTGGGAATCTCATTTAGTTCCAAGAAATGCGCACTAATTATTGTCACAAAGTCGAAATTAGTATTTCCCAATTAAAACTCACAATTGCTTTGTTTAAGCGGTAGTTCTTATATTGTTATTTTGATAAAATCTTCAAGACGTATCAAATTGTTCTTCTCCTTAACAAGGTAAAGAATTGTCTTCTCTTAGTCGAGCTTCATCTCGAGTAGTTTACAAATTGAGGATCATCTCGATTTTATCTTAGAGAATTTGAGCATCATCTCAAATTGTCAAGGGAGATTTTGGTTTTAGTACAAGTACTAAAATATTGTTAATTGAAAGTATACTTCTCAAGTTTATTCCATTCAAGCAATCTAGCTTGCTTGTGTCATCTTATTATGCTCGGGATGACAAAATAATGTTAAGTACAATCTTATGTAAATGCTACATTTACCGAATGATGATGTACGCATTTACATATGTTTTTACTCATTTATGTGGTGAGATGATCACATCATTCTTTATCACACTAGAGTCCAGGTTACGTGGGGACAAGTTCGTGTTCTTTACGTGCCTTCGCGCTATTAATATGCTGACATCTTCACTAAGAGATTTCCTTCTACTTTGTTTGAGGAATTTCGTATCAGTTTAAGTGTTCAGTCTCCTTCTACTCAAACTGCGATGGAGTGTTAGTTGACATATTGTTTAAGCCTTTGGGCCCCTATTAGTAATTACTTACATAAGCCTAACCCATTATCTAGAATAATTTTATTACTATATATATTAAAAGCCAAATGAAACGACGCCGTTTGATGAATAGTGTCATGCGCCCCTTTTTTCGTTGTCTGTTAGCCTGTTTCTTAGGCCCTGCCCGTTGGCCCATTTCTTGAGCCCATATATGCTATGTTTTTGGGGTGGTTTGTTATGTATATATATACCCGTATATTAGTATTTTTGCAGATCTTTCCTCACGGGTGTCGATGATCGACCTAAGATGCATATTTTTGGGTGGTCAGGATGTAGCAAAGTACAACCAAACTCTGTACTACATTTGCTTTTTCCAACATAGAAGGTTCTTGATACTATACAAGTACATGCCCTTTGATAAAAAAATATCAAAAACCACAAACAAACCCATTGATAAAAAAAATATCAAAAACCACAAACAAAGGAAATACGCAGGAGGAAAAAAAACGCAGAAAAAAAAAATCAAACTTACAACAAATCACCAAGGCATCTTGACTGGAAAAAGGTAATCAGTAATTTTACTCTTAGTATTATGTTGCTTTGTTGTGTTTTCTATTGCATATCAAGTTTTTTTTTTTTTTTTTTTTTTTTTTTTTTTTTTGCATGCTGATATGCATGGTCTCATGAATCATATGTTCTACAGTTGGTTTTTTTAGCTATGCTTTATATGGTTTCATGTTTATAATGCATATGCAAATTAGTAAGGCCTGCTATAAGTTTACAAATATTACACTTCATATATCTGCCTAATTTTAAGGCCATAAGTAAGCAATATCTATAATTATGAAAACGAAACGAAAGGCGATTCGGCGTATCCCTTCTGTTAGTAGCCCAACTCCTTTGGATATGTCCCCGGATGTTGAATGCATAGTTTGTCAGCCTGAATCATGTCAAAAAGACGACCACTATGCGACGATATGGGCCTTGATACAAGGCCTGAGAACACCAACAAGAAGACATGCACATAACAGAGTAGATTACCTCAGCAGCGGACATTTGAAACTACACATATGACTTCGAAACAGAATACCCTGCTTGCTAATGTAACAAGTACATATGCACTGGGTTCTTCGAGTAGCCAGACCCAGCAACCTAGCACGCCAACCTATCACGCAATTAGATCAGAGGAAAACAACTGTAACATGCAAGGTTCTTACTTATAATTTTTTTGCCCACAAGTTTATTACATAGATAGATAATACATACCATTCTAACCGAACACGGTTATCTTTGTAACTGCAGATGAATGCGCTATATCTAATTTGCAGAGTCATCGGCGACATCAACCTAAGCCACAAAGTCGTCCAAATATCAGATCGAAGGAATACAATTGCCCCATGCAAGGTTGTAACTTATACGGGTTTTTTTACATTTTATTAAAAGAACATTCAATATATAACTTTCTAACCTTTGGACATCTAATGATGACCTCTGCAGGGGACTTTGGTTCCTCACCTCCAAGAGTCAATCGCAATAACCAAAGGCGAATTCACCGCATTTCTGCACCTATGGACAGTGAGCACATCAATGGCCAATCTAAAAGAGCAAGACCGGTAACCAATATATCTGAAAATATTCAAAGGCAAAGTAAAATACGAAGTTTTATTCAAGGTATGCAATTTTAACAAGTTCTGAAAAAAGGTATTCATAAGAATATTGTAAACAAAAAAAAGTTCATATACTTTGATGCGTGGGAATCGCACCAGGCTTTACCTCTCGAGGGATCTCGAGAAGCTTACAACCCCCACCAGGCAGTGTACCTGATCGTTGTAGTATAGTATAGTGACAGGTACCGGGGGATTGATCGTTCAACTCAGGAATAGTGTCGTTAGGATTGAAATTAATCTAACTAGGTCTAAAGGTGAAGGATGATTCTTTTTGTATTTTTATATTTTATGAAAAGCAAGTAAAAATCTCGGGTATTGGAAGGAGGGGCGGAATTAGTTGCTAATCAACTAACCCAAAAGCTACTAATCAAACTAATGTGTAAGAAAAATAAACTAAGGTTCTACAAGATAAGTGAAGCATGTCTACCCATGATATGTTACTCCTTGCTAGCTATCCAATTCTACCTATTGAATTGTCACACCTTGTTTTAATTGACGGGTTGTATTCCTTAATACTAGTCGTAGGGTGGCGTACGAACTTCCCCAAATCTATAAGCTCCTATTTCACTCCTATGTCGAGCCTGCAAGAAGCTCCTAACATGGGATCATTAGAATTCACTCATGCATTAAATACAACCATAATAACCTAGTACGCATTGGTTCATTTATCTTAAGACGTTCAAGCATGTCACCATTGGAAGTCTGCCAGTTTTCTTAAGCCTAACATCGAATACAATCAACCAAACAAGAGACAATAGGAATCAAGAATTATAAGCTAAATCAACTAGACCTATCGAAGTGTCACACCCTAATTGATGAAGATAGACACAAACATCAACAAGGAATCAATAAGATCTAATCAATTATATACAACTTTCACACAATCATAAGTAGACACAAGGTGAATTAGCAAATCATCATCAAAGAAGGGCAAACAACAATGATAATGGAAAACATAATTAAGATAGAATCAACAAACCAATATATGATGTTTATGGAGTGATTGAAACCCTCTAAGTTGCTGAAAAAGACACCTACCTAAACCCAGGAATCGACCTTAGGGTTTAGGGCTTACAAAAAGTGAAGTTATGATGTTATATTTATAGGCTATTTTCTGCCCGGCCCGATCGTGACGACGTCAGACCAACCTTGACGGCGTCACGACCAACGTTTCTTCACCAAATTGTAGATCTCGTCGTCCTCTTCGCGTGGGCTTTTGAATCACCTAAATCCGAGTTCGTATACAAAAGTTATGACCAAAACAATATCAGCTACTCCGAGCGCAAGTTTTGACAAGTTAACACGTGACGGCCTACGTGACGCCTTTAGGAAATTTTCTAGGCCATCACTCTTTAATTTTACACGTGACGGCCTTGGGTGACGCCGTCATCTCCAATGCACAAAACTTTCTGGACCGTCACGGACTTTATATACTTCCACCTCTTGTATTACTTTTGACGCCGTCATGAAGAAGCTTGTGAAGCCGTCAGGTACTGTTCCCAGCAAGGGAAATTAAAACTTTGCCGTTTTCTTTACTTTTATGCTCCAAAAACGTCCAAAATGCTTCATTTTCCAGAATTCACTCCAAAAGTACCTAAAATCACAAAAGGAACGATTTAGGGCAATATTTGATCAAATAAATTTATTTCCGGGCTTAAATGACTGATGTGTGTCAATTATAGTATATATTTATTTTCCGAAGAAATACTTAGGAAAGTATTTCCCGGGTCGTTCTCCCAACGAAGGTTCGAATGGAATTTCGAATAATCGAATTGGGAATCGTGTAGTGAAAAGTGTAAAGTGAAAAGTGATTGTAAAATTCAAATTATGAAAAGATATAATGAAATATACAAAAGATACAAGCTATATATACACAAAAGTCTAAAACATAAAAACGGAAATGCAAACGTAATTTTAAACGTAACGTACGAAATAAAACGCGACTTTTATACTAAAAATGATCCTACAAATGTAAAACAATTTTCTAAAAATCTTAAACTATTAAAAAGAATTTTGAGAAAAAGAAAGAATATTTTTATGACTTTTTATTTATTTTCTATGATTTATTTTCTATTTATTGAATTAAAAAGTAATTAAAAATAAAAGAAAATGTGAAAAATAATGGGAAAATTATAAAATCTATTCTGAAAAATCTAGAATATTATAAAAGAATTTTCTAAACTATATTTGTATTTTTCACAGCTTTTTCTGATTTTTTATGGATTTTTGATTATTAAAAATGATATAAAAATGATTAATAATGAAGAAAAATTAAAAAAAATATCAAATCAACTCAGAAAAATATGAAAAAATTACAGAAACTCTAAAATATTATGGAAAGCTTGCATAAAAATTTTGAAATGAAAATTTTAAGCAGAAGTGCTTATTTATGCTAAATCAGCTTATCACAAATGCTTATTAATAAGCACTTGTGATAAAACAAATTGAAACTTGAAACACAGATGCACTAAACTCAAATAAGCTCAATGATTGATGCCAAACCACCTAACTTATATTGACCAAGGAATGGTCAACAAAGTCAGACAGCCTAGATCAATGCTCCGCGGAAGTATAAGGTTTCCCCGGGTCGTTATGTCCCGACGAGGTGTGAATTGTAAACAAACGGTTATTTGATCAGGTGAATTTGGATGAGAAAAAGGTTTGAGTGTGATTAAACTAAGGAATTTACAACGAAATAGCTTAAACAAGCTATATAAACAAGATTGGAAAGTTTGAAAACCCAGAAACGTTTAAAACTTAAAAACGCGTACGTTCAGTTTTAAGTAACGTGAACGTACAAAATAAAACGCGAGTTTTAACAAAATAAAATACTTACAAAAGTGAAAATCACATTTTTACAATCCTAATAATAAAAGAAACTTTTTAGAAAATTAAAATTACTTTTTACAATATTTAACTAATTATTATTAATTAAAAACTATTTATTAATTACTTATTATTAATACTTAAATAACTAAAATACACTACAATATAATTCAAATACTAAAAAGGTTAAAATAAAATTCCTAAAATTATAAAATAACTAAAAACAACTTTTAAAAATAAAAATAAGTATTTTTGTCTTTTTGTGGTTTTTATATTAATTAATAACTAATTAATTACTAATTAACTAATTAAACTATTTTAATTAAGAAAAATACTAAATGAACAGTAAAAATTCTAATAAAATTTCTAAAATTATTTTATAACATATAAAAGCTATAAAAAATATAAAAACTTGATTTTACTTAATAAAAACTAATAATGCTATTTTAAACTTAATATTAATTAATAATTAATAAAACTACAATTAATTCTAATTAATACTAAATGACACAATAAAAATCTGAGAAAATTAATATAAATACTTTAATATAATAAGTAATTAATAAAAATATAAAAATGACAAGTACTTAATTAAAATCTAAAAATGAGAAATAAAATTTAAATAAAATTAAATAGAAACTATCACTTAAAATTAACTTTGATTTTCTGGATTTTCTTTTTAGAAACTTGATTTATAACTAAAAACAAGAACTTTTTGTAAAAACAAATTTTTTGAAACTTAAAAATAAGCTGAAAACAAACTAAGACTTGAGACAATTGACTTTGGTCAACTGTGGGAGGAAATGAGCTCAAATTGGCTTGGGTGGGACCCACAATAGCTAAATCTGGTTCCAATAAGTTAGGTTAACTTATATAAGCTGGAATAAGCCAAAAGGGACCACAGAATAAGCAATAATCACAAAATAAGCAATCCAAGAACTTCCTAACTGCTCAGAAATGGGACAGCTTTTGGGGGCTAAACTAGGTGGGGTCCACTAGGTCCTAGGTCAACCTATTGGTCAAACCATGGACCCTGGTAGGAGGGGGGATGGAAGAAACAAGGTTCATGGCCTGGGGCCCACTGGATTGCTCAGAAAACCACCACCAAGTGGTGGTGGTGGTGGTGGTGCTGCTGAGACAGAGCAGTGGTGCAGCCCTGCAAGTCACTTTGGGGAATTGTGGGGCCCACCACAAAATTCACAAAAATAAAACAGATATGGGAAAATGAAGTTGAGCTGACATACAACAAATACAAACAAACTTCACCCTCTAAATTATTGCACAAAATTCTCTAAAATTCCTAGAAATTTTGTAAAATTATGAAGTGATGCAAAGTTGACTTTTGAATGAAACTTGAACTTTGGCTAGAATGAGTTTGTGATGATTCTAAATGACCAAATAAGTTGTAATATACTAATTTAAGACTAAATGAAAGTTAAAGCACAAGTTTTGAACCCAATGGGTGAGTTTGGGCACCAACAGACCCATCAGTGGGCTGTTGTGGGTGATGACATGAATTTTTGACTTTTACTTTTGAAACTACCAAATTAACATTAAAACTAAATATATTAGTCCCTAGGTGAGTTACTTGAACCAAGTGCTACCACAATAAACAACCAGATCATAGCAGAAAAGCTTGAACCAAACACCCCTATGGTTTACTGTTTTTCATGTTTTCAAGCATAACACTGATTCAAACCACAAACTTGATTCACATACACTTATTATGATGTCATAAGCTGAATTGAATAGTCAAACAACATAAATAACAACAAACACTCAATGATTAAGATAATGCAAATATGGCAGTGAAAATTGAAATTCTAAGCAACCATGAAATTTATTGAACAAACATTGATTCTTAAACAATATTATCACCAAATAAACACTAAACAACACAGATTAACACTCAACAAGATGATCAATAGAAAAATTGCAAAAATTGGAATTTGAGCTTACAAATGGAGTCCTGCTGAAAAACAAATACCAAGGACCAAGAACAATCCTATTGGCTTCCAAAAGCCTCTAAACCACAACATCCATATTCAGCATTACTCCAATGTTCCTTCATCTTCTTTCATTAATTTTTGATTTTTTCACTATTTTCTTGGAATTTTGAGAATTTTAATGAAAACTGAACATAACCTTTTTAAGAGCTTTGAAAGCTTATACAAGCTCACAAGTAATTAAAATGAGCTTAAAGGAACAAGAAATAACAGCTTTTAATAACTTTAAGATGAAATGGAGATTTCAAATAAAAATGGCAATTTAGAGATTTAACTGGAATGGCTTGAACTTTATATTAAAACTGATTAGCGTACACTGGAAACACTAGTTACAAACTTTTAAGCTAATTTTGTTAACAAGAAAATGAAAATTACATCATAACGACATACTAAAAATTGAACTAAACTACATTAACTAACTACTGGTTCCATCTTCTGTTTTCTTTTCCTTTTATAGTCCTGGAGAGTTGTAATCTCTTTCCCACATCTTTTTGGACCGTTGGATTAGCTTCTTTGATCCCAACCGTTTGATTTCACTTTTGGCGGGAAATGGTGCTTTGGCAGTTGTGAGTGGTGTTAGGTGGGTAGTTGGGGTAATTAATGAGGAGGGGTGATGTAGGGGACAAGGGTGGAGGATGGTGAGTATCTTGTGGAAAAGTAATGGAGGAGGGGGGAACAATGGAGCGTGGTTTAAGGGAAGAAGAGGGGTGAACAGTAACTGGTTGTGGGTTTGACCAGGGTCAACATACGGGGTAGTATTAAAAGTGGAGTGGGCCGGGTTTTATTGTTTGGGCTTGGGGTAGGCTAGGGCTTGGTTTGTATTTGGATTGGTGATAATAATAAGTAAGGTCCATTTGGTTTTATAGAAATTAATCACAAGGACCATATTTGTAATTTACCAAAAGTTTAGGGGCTGAGAATGACACTTTCACAAAGATGTAATAAGGACCCATTTTGTTATGTTAAAATATCCCAAGGACCAATATTGATATTTTTCAAAGTTTAAATGTCCAGGAATCAAAATTGCCAATTTGTGAAACTCAGGGACTGAACTTGTAATTTTTCCAAAACTTTTACCCAAGTGTTATTTTTGATAACTTTTTATTTTAAAGGGACTTGGGTTGACTTTTCTTGCAAAATAATTGCACAGGGACTAGTTTTGTCATTTTATGAAAGTTGAGGGACTGAAACTGCCAATTTTGCAAACTTTATACGTTTTTCATCTGTTTTTGCTCGTTTTGCATCTAAAACATATAAAACACAATTTTGAAATATTTTCAGTATTTTGATGCATTACTGAGTGTTTTTTGTATGTTTTGCAGTTCAGATTAGACCAAAAATGATGAGTATTTGAGCACTCATCACTCAATTATGCTCAGATACACAGAAATATAAGATGCAAGCAAATAAGCAGTTAAGCTATAAGCAAATGCATAAGCATAGTCCAAAATGAATAAGCCAGAAGCAAAATACAGATGGAAATGGATAAAACTCAACTAAAGCAACTCAGAATTGTCAATTAGGCACAATCATAAGCTAAAATAAGAAAGCAGCCCTAATGTATCAAACAGGAAACAGGTCCAAACTATGACTTATCAGACCCAATAATTTGCACCTAATAAGCTCAAATTTAAGAGATTATGGGAGCAAATACTACTCTACACTACTGATTTTTCAAAACAACTAATAACCAACTAGAAATCAACCATTAGCTATTCTCGAATGATGCAAAAATAGCTATTCTCAGGTCTGCTATAAACTGAGATCATTTGACTAAATTTAAGATTTACTACTTTGACCTAAGCTAATTACTTACTGATTAAACCTACTTAAACTTGTAATATTATACTAAGATTACACTAAATTAGACTAAGTTGATCAATTATATCCACTACTACAAGTATACTAACCTATTTCAGTTATACTAACTGTTAAACTATATTGAAAACTAATTTGACTATTTTATAAACTACACCTACTATTTTTAGATTTAGAACTCTAATATTATACTAAAGAAGCCTAGTTGTGACAGCAATTCAGCAATCAATCCACAATATCACTCAGCAAATGGCAATCCCAAACAATTCCTTATCTAACTAGTTTTACTAAGAACCAATGAAATCTTCCACAAAACCTCAAACCACTGATTTAAACAACTACAATTACCATAACAGAAACAAATTCAGTAATCAAATGCAACAGATACAATCTAGAACTCAAATACACAGATCTATGCTTCATGTAAAGTAAATGATGGAATTAGTACTTACAAAATCTCACATCTCAGCATGAACAGAGATGTTTCACTATGCTTGCCTGTCTCTAGACAGGCTCAACCTTCAACTTTCTGATATGGCCTGTCAACACACCCTCAAATTACTAAAAAATCTCTGCAGTTGACTTTGTTTGACCAACAAACTTTTGGATAAATTCAATGAACAGAACTTTCAAAACAAACTTATGTGAAGCTAGATTTGGATTTCAAAACCACAAACATTCTAAACTAATAACTGAGAGATTGAATTCTATTACACTTTTTAGATATTTATATTTTCTGATTTGCTTAAGACTATTTAAATGGAACAGTAAATGATTTTAAAGCAATGAATATTGAAATGATTTCAAGAACTGAAACAGAATTACAAGCTAAACTAAAGGTTATAAACTACAATAAGCAGTAATTAAAACAATTAAAATTGATTTGTATTAATAAAAGGAAATTACAAATTGAATTTTAAAGTAAACAACAATTCTGAAAATAAATTGGCAGAGTTTTGCTACCCAAAACTCAACACGTAATACAGCATACTAACTCATCTATTTATACAACTGAATTGAAAGTTCTAGAGGAGGATAGCCACGGATTGCCAGCTTGGCAATCCGTGTGGTGTGCTTTCTGATAAGCAATATTAGCCCTATGATCATTCCTCATGATTTCCCAATCAATACAAGTCCTTTGATCAAAACTTCTGACACGTTCACACCAATTGAGAGCTGCCATGTGGATGTTTTTTGTGTTTCTTACATTCTTTGACACCATCTGACATCACTCGTAGCTTCTAGATACCATTTGATTTGACTAACATACCCTTAATTGTGGTAATTTTGGGCGTCGGGTTATTAAGGTTCTTGAGTGAACAGTGATTTCTGGGTATGGGTAAGTTTTGGGGGGCGGGTAAAGGTAACGGGTAATATTTTAATGGGATTTGACTTAGGATTGACCATTGACCCGTAGTTAGTAGTTTGACCGGGTATGGGCTTTGGTGGCTGGTTGGGCTTTTGGGTATTGGATTTATGTTGGACTTGTGGTGTTGGATTTACACATTTGGAATTTGGACCAGCCTTTTAATCACTTGTAGTATTTTCAGATTTCATGATATGAAATTACATGGACCAAATGTGAAATATCTGAAACTGTAAGGGTAGCTTCTGCCAATGTCAAAAAGTGTCATCCAAGGGCTTTTGTTGTATATTTCTGAATTATGGAGGGCTTGAGCTTGATTTTACTTGAAATATTATGACGAGGGACCAAATCTGTCAATTGATGAAAGTGTAGGGACTGAAAGTGTAATTTCTTCAATCATTGACCAGGGACCAAATCTGACAAATCTTAAATCTTTAACGTCTTTTATGAACTTAGTAGGCTCAGCATTGACTTTCTTTGACTATCTGCACACGTTCTACTCCCGTGCTCGTTTTTGCTTGTTTTTCGTTTGTTTTTCATCTTTTATCGAGATATCCGTACCTGCACATTCACAGACATAAGAACATGTTTTCTTTGGCGTTTGTTAGCTTATTTAGTCCATTTGGGCCAGTATTTGGCCATGAAATGGTATGTGAATTAACACATACCAAAATCCCCCAGACTAAGGTATTGTCGTGTCCTCACGCAATGTGATCAATTCACGCTTTTGAGATAAATAATTTCAAAACTCTATCTACTAACTTTGAAAAGTAGCATGGAGGTTCAAAAGAAGTAATAAAATCATTTATTCCCGAAAATGCTCCGTTTTCCAAAATTTTTCTTTTATTCCTTTATTCCACTTTCACTTCTATTTTTGTATTTTCCATACTTCATACTTGTGACAGTTTGTTGAACTTTCATTATTTTGCAATAATTATTAGGGTCAACGAGTAGAAACACTTCTTATTAAGAAGTGACCATACGGATAAAAATCGTCATCCTTGATTTTTCATTAGTCCCCAAACTAAGCGTACAAATGAGATCACAACTTATCTACAAATTAGATGCTAACACTACTCATAATAGTTACTTGTGGAAACTCCTTACTCCCATGTCCTAAGTTTTTGTATCTAAATATTTTATTTTTGTTGAGAAATGAATTGCTTTATATTTTCTCGTTTCACTATTTTTTAGTCCGATAGTGACACCTAAGTTTAAACGATAAGTAGTTATTCATTTTCTCTTAAGAACCACTGCAATAAAAATTTGGTCCACATCAAGGAATTTTGGTACAACAATATCATAAATATAAGTTGTGGAGTACTACACGTGCACCTCATGTGTCCAATTCAGAATTACAGACATGCACCTCACGCGCCAACAACTTATTTTACATTCAAACTCTTATTCATCATAACTTTCAACTTTTACTTTTTTTTTATTTTATTTATTTATTTATTTATTTTTTTCACTTTTTTCATATTTTTCATACTTTTCACTTTTTTTCTTTCTTGACTTTTCTCAACATCAATGGAAGCTTATTGGGTAGCTCAAAAACCACATATATAATCAACTTTTGACTTTTGATTTTTTCACTTTTTGCTCTTATTTTTGATGTTTCCTTGATGTACCCAACTTCTAAAGCAAAAATTCTCTTAAGAAAACAAAGAACTAAATATTATTCAAACCGAAATACCACTAATTAACCTAGAACATCTATTATATATGGGTGACGTATCTGATGGGAGTAAAAAGCCACAAGTACCTCTTATGAGCTCTAAAGAGAACCACTACTCTACGTTTAGCATCTAACTTCTAAATAAACTCTATCATTTCTCGCTCTTCGCAATTTAATATTCCAAGTAATGAAACCCGCGAATACTTAGCCGATAATCAGCCACGCATATATAAAGTCAGTTACGAAAACTTGCAAATTCTAGAAGAAGAATTCGCGTTTTCTAGCTCCTGATGTAAAAGACTAGCGAAAACTTTTAAGCTGCGCATGTATAAAGTTAAGTATGGGAACTTGCAAATTCTTAAGAAAGAATTCGCATTTTATAGCTCCTAGTGTACAAAACTAGCACAAGCTTATGTGATTATCATTGGTTAAGGGAACAAGCTAGGGCTCAACACGCCCGGTCAAGTCAAAATATTTATTCCTACTTTCGCCAGCAAGAAAGTCAACAAGGTGTCAAAACACTTATTCAAACTTTATATATTTTTGCACAACTTTTTCAATTTTTTCTCATTTTTTTGTGCTTTTCCATGACTTTTTCTTCAAAGTTTTTGAAATTTTTCAATTTTTTCAATTTTTGGTGGAAAAATGGAGTTGCAAGAGTGCACGACATGTGAAAAATGCAAGGTCAAAATCGAATCGAAGATTCACTCTCCCCTAGACTAGAATGAAACATTGTCCTCAATGTTTTACGGGTTAAGGCAATCCTAACAAAATTCTAGGCCGTTTATTAATTATGCCAAAGAAAACGTTAGTCGATAGGATTTACGGATATAGGATTTCCAATAAGCACCGATGAATGAAACTCGAGCGGAGAGAAGATAACGAGCACGAGAGTCATCATAAATCGCGGACAATCCTAATAAACATCACAAACAACCACGGAGAATGAAACTCGAGCAGAGAGAAGATAATGAACAAAAGAGTAGAAGAGGCACCCCCTCCTCACGTTATTCGTTAGAAAATAGAAATTAAGAAGATGAAATTGGATAAGCATGGGTTGCCACCCACGAAGCGCTTTGTTTTTGATTTCCGAGTCACGTAGCTTGACTCGATCCCCGAATTATTTTGTCCTTGGGGAAAAATCCGTGGAAAAATAATCTCACTCTGGCTTTCATTCAAAATATTTGGAAAAACATATGAAGTAGTGAAAAGTTCCACCCCGAAGAGATAAACAATGGTATTTTAATAGTGAAAACTTTGTAAAACGATACCAGGGTCAAAAACAACATCCTCACTCCCCACGGAATGAAGAATAAGAGAAATCACACCGAATGTTACAAACGCCAAGAAGGTCATGATAACAATCTTGAAAAACTCATCATCATCAAAAGAAAATTTCATAATTGTGGAATTATGAATTTTATCATTCAAGCTCATTTTAAAATCTTTTCCGGGTGGGAGGGATGGGATAAAATTTTCATTAAAACTCTTATTCTTAAGAACACCACCCGGATCATGATCAATTTCAAGATCAAAACTGAAACTTTCATATTCCGGATTAGAAAATTTTTCAATTTCAAATTCAGATTCATCAAAACGAAATGACTCATACTCCGGAAGAGAGATAAAAGCATGAGAAGTGGTACTGCCACGACTCGTCTCTTCCGAGTGATCAAAATGAAAAGATTCATAAGTCGTATCAGAAAAATCAGGACGATAAGTGGGATTGCCACTCATCTCCTCAGTCGTATCAAAGGTAAAACTCTCAAAGTCGGGTAAAATTTCCTCGAGCTCGGGCTTAAGAGGATCGTCAATTATAAGCTCAATCTTCGTCTTAACTTTATCCGGAGGGATTGACGGTTCATCGTTCAACAACTTGTCAAGAAAAATAATATCTCCCTCCGAATCAAAGTAAGTTTCGCCAGTCTCAGAAAACGGAATCGTTTCAATAGCAAGAAATTCAACGACCTCTTCCCAAAAAGAATCAAATTCCTTAGTCAGAGGAAATGATGGGGAAGAGTCGGAGACAAAAGTTTTCACAAAATCATCAAAAGAATAATCACAAATATCAACGCTTTTGACAGAATACTTCTTTAATTTTGACGCATCGGCTTTAAAAATCATTATGTCATCATCATGTCGTAAAGTTAGAGTATCCTCAAAATGATCTACTAGTGCTTTTGCGGTTCATAAAAACGGTCGCCCTAGTATAAAAGGAACTCTCGGATCAGCCTCAAAATTCACAACAACAAAATCTGCCGGAAAAGTACACGAATTCACACGAACAAAAACATCTTCAGCAATTCCAACCGGATGAGTTATCGATCGATTAGCAAGCTCTAAAGTCATTCTCGTCGGTTTAAGCGCCCCCATTCCAAGTTGTTCATAGATCGATAATGGCATAAGGTTAATACTCGCACCTGAATCGGCCAGGGCATTGCACACCTCTTGATCTTTCAATGAACAAGGAATGAGAAACTTTCCCGAGTCACCAATCTTTTCGGGAAGCTTCTTGAGAAGAATCGCGGAACATTGAGCATTTATCGGCGTTTCAGTTAATTCAAGCAATTTCTCTTTATTACTTATGAGGTTTTTGAACGTGGAAGCAAATTTTGGTATGTACACGAGAGCATCCATAAAACTTATATCAAAGTGCAATTTTTGAAAAATATCAAGAAATTTTTCCATTTGTTTTTTAGACTTTGCACAGAGCTCTTCGTCATTAAATCGTGATGGATATGGCAATTTAGACTTGTATTTCACATTATTCTTAAAAACGACTTTTTCTTTATCCTTTGACTTTTAGACAACCGGAGGTTGGACGTTTTTGGAACCTCCATTATTAATAGGAGAAACCGAGTCCTTTGTCGCCTCGGTCTCACAGTCCACTACCTTAGACGGAGACGAAGAAGAAGAGGTAGTAGGAGCTGTGGGTCCATCATATTTAGCACCACTGCGAGTCGTGATCGCCTTAACTTCGCCCCTGGGGTTTGCGATCGTGTTGCTTGGTAAAGAAATAGTACCCGAACCCGAGGGTCGATCATTTAGACGCTTGTTAATATCACTGATTTGATTAGCAAACAACCGAGTTGATTCTTCATATTTTGCCATAAAAGATTGTTGATTTTGAATCAATTGCTTAATCAAATCTTCAGCGGGCGACGGATTTTGAATAACACTTTGATTTTGATTATTATTGAAATTCTGCCCACGGTTTTGGAAATTACCATTATTCTGATTTCCATGATTTGCGTTCTAAAAATTCCCAGGGTTTCCATAGTTTCCTTGGTTTTGAAAATTCCCTTGAGGCGGGCCTTGATTGTAATTACCTTGAAAACCCCGGTTTTGATTAAACCCTTGATTATGATTTTGAAAACCGTTATTAGCTCGACTCTGATTTTGATTTCCTTGATTATTACGATTCACAACATTATGATTCTGGTTGACTTGATTGACTTGGTTTTGTTGTTCGAGAACGGGTGGTCCAAGATAATGAGGAGAACGGTAGCTGAGGAGATTACGGTCTCCTTGAGGTTATGGGTAACCGTTGTTACCCGCGTTTGCAGCATACGCGTTCTCATGAGAAAAGGCACCGGTGGCCGGACATTCATAATACAAATGTGGACCACCACAAGTCTCACAACCATGACTAACCACATTGACTTGATGGTTTGATTTTCAATTGAAATTGCATCAACTTTCTTTGTTAAAGCCAATATCATACTTATCATTTCATCATTACCATTATTCAACACTCGAGGTTTATTCCTAGACATTCTCACACGAGCTTTATTCTCAATTATCATGAAAGCATCATTCGTGTTCCTAGCCAATAAGTTCCCACCCGCAGCTGAGTTTAGTGAGTCTTGGTCAACATGACATAACCCATTATAGAAAGTGTCAATCTGCTGAAGGTCGGTGAACCCATGGTTAGGACATTTTTCCTTCAAATCTTTGAATCGATCCCAAGCTTCACTAAACGACTCATCAAAAGCTTGTTGGAACTGAAAGATTTGGGATCGTAGGTTAGAAGTTTTAGAGGGAGGATAGAAATAATTCACAAACTTGGAAGCGAGATCATTCCAAGTGTGAATCGAATTAGGCGGTTCCTTTTCCAGCCAAGTCCGGGTTGCTCCTTTGAAGGAGAAAGGAAATAACTTCAATTTCACCACATCGTGAGGAACTTGGTTCATTCTTATGGTCTCAGCGATGTCGGTGAAATTTCTGATGTGAGCATAGGGGTCTTCGTGATCAAACCCGTGAAAGGATATACCCGTGATCAAATTGAGTAATCCGTGATTGATCTCAAAATTGGCATTGATGTCCGGAATCACAATAGCTCTCCTCACACCATTGAATGGTGATTGGAGTTGTTCCTCCATTGGACGTGGATCAAATGCCGGTTGTTGTCCCATCGGCGGGATAACATTGTGCTGCGGACCACCCATCGGCGGGGGTCCGTTGTGTTGTTCGTTTTGGTTCATCTCCTCGTCGTCAAGGAAATGAACCCGACTAGTATGTCGTAAAACCCGCTCGGGGTTAGAGAACGGAGACGTAAGACTCTCAAAGGAAGAACGGGTGTGCATACACCACAAGCAAATTCAAAAAGAAAATGAAAAAGAAAAGAGAACAGAAAATATTTTTGTTTTTTTTATATTTTTTATCACAAAAACTTTTTATTTCTTTTGCTTTTCTTTTTATTAAAACGTTACGTTAATCGAAAACCGTTTCTTTCAAAACCACGCGTGACGGGACGGGAAAGAAGAGTGTTTTTCTCTTCAGCTAGCAATTTAATGTCTTAGCTTCCGTATTTCCCGCTTAATCGGTTGTAGTTATTGAAATAATCCGATAAACAATTAATTTCACGTTTTTGTTATATTGTGAGACTTTTTTGGTTTACAACGCCCTCCCTTCTACGGGAGAGTCGATGCTGTAAATTTTATTATTTTTTGGTATTTTTGTAAACACTTTAGGAAAAGTGTTTTGAATTTTTCAATTTTTATAGAAATATATATACAAAGTAGAGGAAGGCTTAACAAATCATGATTTTTCAAAACGATATTCAAAAATTCACTTCTACCTTCCCCGGCAGCGACGCCAAAAATTGATGTGTGTCAATTATAGTATATATTTATTTTCCGAAGAAATACTTAGGAAAGTATTTCTCGGGTCGTTCTCCCAACGAAGGTTCGAAAGGAATTTCGAATAATCGAATTGGGAATCGTGTAGTGAAAAGTGTAAAGTGAAAAGTGATTGTGAAATTCAAATCATGAAAAGATATAATGAAATATACAAAAGATACAAGCTACATATACACAAAAGTCTAAAACATAAAAACGGAAATGCAAACGTAATTTTAAACGTAACGTACGAAATAAAACGCGACTTTTATACTAAAAATGATCTTACAAATGTAAAACAATTTTCTAAAAATCTTAAACTATTAAAAAGAATTTTGAGAAAAAGAAGAAAATATTTTTATGACTTTTATTTATTTTCTATGATTTATTTTCTATTTATTGAATTAAAAAGTAATTAAAAATAAAAGAAAATGTGAAAAATAATGGAAAATAATAAAATCTATTCAAAAAAATCTAGAATATTATAAAAGAATTTTCTAAACTATTTTTGTATTTTTCACAGCTTTTTCTGATTTTTTATGGATTTTTTATTATTAAAAATGATATAAAAATAATTAATAATGAAGAAAAATTAAGAATAATATCAAATCAACTTAGAAAAATATGAAAAAATTTCAGAAATTCTAAAATATTATGGAAAGCTTGGATAAAAATTTTGAAAGGAAAATGTTAAGCAGAAGTGCTTATTTATGCTAAATTAGCTTGTCACAAATGCTTATTAATAAGCACTTGTGATAAAACAAATTGAAACTTGAAACACAGATGCACTAAACTCAAATAAGCTCAATTATGCTCAGACACACAGAAATATAAGATGCAAGCAAATAAGCAGTTATGCTGTAAGCAAATGCATAAGCATAATCCAAAATGAATGAGCCAGAAGCAAAATATGGAAATGGCTAAAACTCAACTAAAGCAACTCATAATTGTCAATTAGGCACAATCATAAGCTAAAATAGCTAAAGTAGCCCTAATGTATCAAACATGAAACAGGTCCAAACTATGACTTATCAGACCCAATAATTTGCACCTAATAAGCTCAAATTTAAGAGATTATGGGAGCAAATACTACTCTACACTACTGATTTTTCAAAACAACTAATAACCAACTAGAAATCAACCATTAGCTATTCTCCAATGATGCAAAAACAGCTATTCTCAAGTCTGCTATAAATTGAGATCATTTGACTAAATTTAACATTTACTACTTTGACCTAAGCTAATTACTTACTGATTAAACCTACTTAAACTTGTAATATTATACTAAGATTACACTAAATTAGACTAACTTGATCAATTATATATCCACTACTACAAGTATACTAACCTATTTTAGTTATACTAACTGTTAAACTATATTGAAAACTAATTTGACTATTTTATAAACTACACCTACTATTTTCAGATTTAGAACTCTAATATTATACTAAAGAAGCCTAGTTGTGACAGCAATTCAGCAATCAATCCACAATATCACTCAGCAAATGGCAATCCCAAACACTCCCTTATCTAACTAGTTTTACTAAGAACCAATGAAATCTTCCACAAAACCTCAAACCACTGATTTAAACAACTACAATTACCATAACAGAAACAAATTCAGTAATCAAATGCAACAGATACAATCTAGTACTCAAATACACAGATCTATGCTACATGTAAAGTAAATGATGGAATTAGTACTTACAAAATCTCACATCTCAGCATGAACAGAGATGTTTCACTATGCTTGCCTGTCTCTAGACAGGCTAAACCTTCAACTTTCTGATATGGCCTGTCAACACACCCTCAAATTACTAAATAATCTCTGCAGTTGACTTTGTTTGATCAACAAACTTTTGGATAAATTCAATGAACATAACTTTCAAAACAAACTTATGTGAAGCTAGATTTGGATTTCGAAACCACAAACATTCTAAACTAATAACTGAGAGATTGAATTCAATTACACTTTTTAGATATTTATATTTTCTGATTTGCTTAAGACTATTTAAATGGAACAGTAAATGATTTTAAAGCAATGAATATTGAAATGATTTCAAGAACTGAAACAGAATTACAAGCTAAACTAAAGGTTATAAACTACAATAAGCAGTAATTAAAACAATTAAAATTGATTTGTATTAATAAAAGGAAATTACAAATTGAATTTTAAAGTAAACAACAATTCTGAAAATAAATTGGCAAAATTTTTTTACCCAAAACTCCACACTTAATACAGCATACTAACTCATCTATTTATACAACTGAATTGAAAGTTCTAGAGGAGGATAGCCACGGATTGCCAGCTTGGCAATCCGTGTGGTGTGCTTTCTGATAAGCAATATTAGCCCTATGATCATTCCTCACGATTTCCCAATCAATACAAGTCCTTTGATCAAAACTTCTGACGCGTTCACACCAATTGAGAGCTGCCATGTGGATGTTTTTTGTGTTTCTTACATTCTCTGACACCATCTGACATCACTCTTAGCTTCTAGATACCATTTGATTTGACTAACATACCCTTAATTGTGGTAATTTTGGGCGTCGGGTTATTAAGGTTCTTGAGTGAACAGTGATTTCTGGGTATGGGTAAGTTTTGGGGGGCGGGTAAAGGTAACGGGTAATATTTTAATGGGATTTGACTTAGGATTGACCATTGACCCGTAGTTAGTAGTTTGACCGGGTATGGGCTTTGGTGGCTGGTTGGGCTTTTGGGTATTGGATTTATGTTGGACTTGTGGTGTTGGATTTACACATTTGGAATTTGGACCAGCCTTTTAATCACTTGTAGTATTTTCAGATTTCATGATATGAAATTACATGGACCAAATGTGAAATATCTGAAACTGTAAGGGTAGCTTCTGCCAATGTCAAAAAGTGTCATCCAAGGGCTTTTGTTGTATATTTCTGAATTATGGAGGGCTTGAGCTTGATTTTACTTGAAATATTATGATGAGGGACCAAATCTGTCAATTGATGAAAGTGTAGGGACTGAAAGTGTAATTTCTTCAATCATTGACCAGGGACTAAATCTGACAAATCTTAAAACTTTAAGGTCTTTTATGAACTTAGTAGGCTCAGCATTGACTTTCTTTGACTATCTGCACACGTTCTACTCCCGTGCTCGTTTTTGCTTGTTTTTCGTTTGTTTTTCATCTTTTATCGAGATATCATACCTGCACATTCACAGACATAAAAACCTGCTTTCTTTGGCGTTTGTTAGCTTATTTAGTCCATTTGGGTCGGTATTTGGCCATCAAATGGTATGTGAATTAACATATACCAATGACCCCCTAAAAACAGTTCATTTTTCGCCTCATCATATACCCTTACACTTGAGATTTGCGTGTCCTCAAGCAAATGCGCTTTTATTCTAATCAAAATACAAGGTAGGGGTCATTTAACACTAATATAAAAGTAATTACAACAAATAATCGTTCCACTAAAGACCAAAGACAAGCACGGAGGTCATATACTAGTAGCACCGCACAAATAGTGTTTAGATACTCACATCTATCGGGTGTAATAAACTATATATCACAATATGGAAATGCAAAACATCTCTCACTACCTGTCACAGCAAAATAGCTTACCATAGGCTTGGGAAAGGATCAAACCTCCACCACATGGCGTAAGCACCTAGGATAAACTATCAAAGAGGTCTTTTAAAGGGTTATAATGTTAGGTGTAGGGATATGGAATAAACGGTTTTGTTGGATAAAGGCAATCTTTACTGGTGGCGAGTTAATAATCTTGGTTAATTACATGTACAATATGGCGTTGCTAAGCCAAGACTAGACTCGAGTTAAGCTATTAAATCAAAAATAACAAAACCATAAAATAAACATAGAATGAAACGGGATGGTAGTCCGCCTGTTTTTTTTTCTTTTTTTTTTTTTTTTTTTTTTTTTTTTTGCATACACTCTTACCCTACCATCCAAAATTACATCATAGGGAATGTACATTCCCCTTACACTTGAATTTTTACATACTTTACAATAAACTAATCTATTGACTCGAATCAAGATAATCGAAACACTTAGAGTACTTTTAAGATTAATGCACATATGGGGGTAATAATAGATGTTCTTCCCCATTACTCCATAACATAAGTACTTTACCCATGAGTCCCAATCGTCCCAAAACAATATGTACAAGGATATGACTCGACTTAGCAACCATGTAATCAATTAGATAATTAACTAAGGGTTTAAACATGTAATAATAATGCACTAAAGATGAGTGTATACACGGAAGGCTAAGGCGATTTGGTTGTACATTTAAGTGGGTTGTAACAAATTCGTCCTTTAAGTAAAATGCTTAAAGTTAGAAACGAAAAGATAGGCTCGGAGGGGTGTGCTAGGGGTTTCGTATACTAAAAATGAGTACAATGCTAAGGTGTGGGAAAATTAGTTGACTTTACTAGCCAAGTAATATGACTTAAATGGTCAAGTAATTATGATACAGGTTTAAACACAAGGGTGATCCTAATGCCTCTTATCATGTAGTAAATCCTACTACACGAATGTAGTCTCACTAGCGGTCTTGGAATGCATCACTAACGCAAGTTCTAGAATCTAAATGCTACCGGTACACTCATAAGCACTAATAGTAAATGCTTTTCCTATCAAATCTAATGGCGAACCTCACATATTTGGGTGGAAAATTTTTCTGAATGGTACGGTTTTGTGCTAGTCATACAACTCCTATCCATGAGATGCTTGCTAAGGCTAAAGTTTCACTCCTAAATGTTGTAAAAAAATTTAAATTTGGCGCTAAAATTACACTAACAAGTATTTCTCATAGTTTTATTACACACCTACCATCAAACAAACAAACTCAAGTGCAAGTGTATCCTATAAGGTATCATCATTTACCCTCCCCTTACACTTAGGATGAACATTGTCCCCAATGTTCAATTAAAGAGTGTAAAAGTAAAATAGGTAAAAGAATGAAATCAAATACCCCCTGATTCATTCGGTGTGGATAGTGTGTCAACAAGGTTAGATCTTCCTTCAAGAAAATGAGCGTTCAAAGCTTCCCTTCCCGAAATATAAATCATCTTCTTGTCATATATAACCTGTTAAACCTGAGAAAACAATCACAAAAACCCAAAGCATCAATCCGAACAAAGAAAACTCATAACTTGATGTAATTCCAGACTTAGGAATAAAAACAAAACAATTAAAGATATAATGCTTGTGGAATGAATGTTTGCAGATTTCCTGGAGTTTATAAAACTAAAGAATTAACAAAAACTTTAAGACTCCGTTAGAAAAACAAAACTAGCAAAATTTCCAGAATTTTACACATGACGCCGTCAGGAATTAATTCCTGACACCGTCAGAAGTGACCTGCAAAAATCTTTACGTTAAGTTTCCAGAAAATTTCTGGAAAAACTTATGTCCTGCTCCTGGAAAATCCTGCAAAACATCATTATGACTCGATACAAGCATTTGACTCAAACAATTACTAATATACATGTTCATTTAATATTATTGTGGATCATGCTCAATTTCGTTCTTGTAAACAAATTTGGGTCTCCCCTTACACTTAGCTTTTGCAAAATACCTTTATGTGTAATTAAGACGAAGTTAAAAACAAAATAAATCATTTTCACAATTTACTTTGAAACATGAACCACAAACAATAAAAATAAATCATGCATACGGAAACAAATAAAATCAAATAAACAAACAAACAAACAAATAAATAAAGTTTGGGTTGCCTCCCAATAAGCGCTTGTTTTTGTTCGAGTCACGAGTCTGACTCTACACTTATTTAACGAAAATAGGGGAGGTTTTCCGTACACTTTGAATTAAGTGCGGGTGGAAGTAGCGATACACACCCTTAGGGTGAAAATATGCCACGTGAGGTGAAGGGGGTGAGTGAATGGCTTCCTTCATCCTAAAACTACCCGGATAATATTGGTTGATGGGTGGGTCGGTTCCTCTTTTGTCTCCTAGAAATATATCTACGGATGAAAAGGTGTGTAAAAATTGAGGTTCCGGTTCATCAACACTAGGAAATTCCCTAGAACTAGGAGTAAGGTTATCACTACAAGTATTCAAACCTATATCCTCAAGTGGTGCCTGGTCCAAAGGTTCTACCTCCATCGGAATTCCTAAAGTTTCTTCTACTTCTTCCGGGTAAGTCATGGGCGGTGTGTGTGCCTCAAATGATGGTTGAGTATTTTGTGGGCTTATGTTATTGACCTCATCATTCCATGTGTCAAGATCACCTATATCCTCATCATGTGTTTTAGTAGAATCTATCCTAAGCATTCTCCTAAGTATCTCACGTGCTTCTCTAGGCATCTCAACTTCTATGTCCGAATAATAAGGATCATCCTCAATAATCTTATATTCAATTTTCCTAAAGGATTCATCATGTATTCCTTGAGATTCAAAGTCATTGGTCATTCTCGGCTAAATCCTCCTCAATTGTTTTCTTAGGTAGTGATAATAGCAAACCTAGTGCTTCATCCAACTTTTGATTTGTTTCAACGGCTCTCTCCATAATTCCTTGGCAAACTTGGTTGCATTTCCTATTGGCCTCACTAAAACGAGAACTTAAACATGGAGGTTGTTCATAAGAATCTATCCTAGGTAAAGGCTCATATGATTCATAGGTGTCTCTAAATGAGGTATTTTGAAATCTTTGGTGTTTTAGCCACTCAACCTTATCTTGCAATCTTAGAAGTCTAAGTGTAAAGTCCATTTGAAGCAAATTACAAACAAAATCACAAAGAAAAGATAGACTACGAGAAAGCTACAAAATAAAAAGAAAAAATCTCACTTGATAGGAATCTAATGAGTAGACCTAATCAAAATAAATTTCAACCTAAACAATAACTATTCCCCGACAACGGCGCCAAAAACTTGATGCGTGGGAATCACACCAGGCTTTACCTCTCGAGGGATCTCGAGAAGCTTACAACCCCCACCAGGCAGTGTACCTGATCGTTGTAGTATAGTATAGTGACAACTACCGGGGGATTGATCGTTCAACTCAGGAATAGTGTCGTTAGGATTGAAATTAATCTAACTAGGTCTAAAGGTGAAGGATGATTCTTTTGTATTTTTATATTTTATGAAAAGCAAGTAAAAATCTCGGGTATTGGAAGGAGGGGCGGAATTAGTTGCTAATCAACTAACCCAAAAGCTACTAATCAAACTAATGTGTAAGAAAAACAAACTAAGGTTCTACAAGATAAGTGAAGCATGTCTACCCATGATATGTTACTCCTTGCTAGCTATCCAATTCTATCTATAGAATTGTCACACCTTGTTTTAATTGACGGGTTGTATTCCTTAATACTAGTCGTAGGGTGGCGTACGTACTTCCCCAACTCTATAAGCTCCTACTTCACTCCTATGTCGAGCCTGCAAGAAGCTCCTAACATGGGATCATTAGAATTCGCTCATGCATTAAATACAACCATAATAACCTAGTACGCATTGGTTCATGTTTCTTAAGACGTTCAAGCATGTCACCATTGGAAGTCTGCCAGTTTTCTTAAGCCTAACATCGAATACAATCAACCAAACAAGAGACAATAGGAATCAAGAATTATAAGCTAAATCAACTAGACCTATCGAAGTGTCACACCCTAATTGATGAAGATAGACACAAACATCAACAAGGAATCAATAAGATCTAATCAATTATATACAAGTTTCACACAATCATAAGTAGACACAAGGTGAATTAGCAAATCATCATCAAAGAAGGGCAAACAACAATGATAATGGAAAAAATAATTAATATAGAATCAACAAACCAATATATGATGTTTATGGAGTGATTGAAACCCTCTAAGTTGCTGGAAAGACACCTACCTAAACCCAGGAATCGAACTTAGGGTTTAGGGCTTACAAAAAGTGAAGTTATGATGTTATATTTATAGGCTATTTTCTGCCCGGCCCGATCGTGACAGCGTCAGACCAACCTTGACGGTGTCACGACCAACTTTTCTACACTAAATTGTAGATCTCTTCGTCCTCTTCGCGTGGGCTTTTGAATCACCTAAATCCGAGTTCGTATGCAAAAGTTATGACCAAAACAATATCAGTTACTCCGAGCGCAAGTTTTGACAAGTTAACACGTGACGGCCTACGTGACGCCTTCAGGAAATTTTCTAGGCCATCACTCTTTAATTTTACACGTGACGGCCTTGGGTGACGCCGTCATCTCCAATGCACAAAACTTTCTGGACCGTCACGGACTTTATCCACTTCCACCTCTTGTATTACTCTTGACGCCGTCATGAAGAAGCTTGTGACGCCGTCAGGTACTGTTCACAGCAAGGAAAATTAATACTTTGCCGTTTTCTTCACTTTTATGCGCCAAAAACGTCCAAAATAATTCCTTTTCCAGAATTCACTCCAAAAGTACCTAAAATTACAAAAGGAACGATTTAGAGCAATATTTGATCAAATAAATTTAATTCCGGGCCTAAATGACCCCCTAAAAACGGTTCATTTTTCGCCTCATCATACTTACATGTTCTTGGGTTACCATTGTAGTTACAGAAGAAGACTTACATACTGGAAGCCACAATATGCGAGCAAACGCCAACCAACGTAGGCGAATTAAAGAAGGTACATGAGATGGTTCTGTCTTTTGACTGTTTACCTAAAATGAAATCTATTGATTTATCATATAACTCAGCCTTTTTAATGTACTTACTGCAGGGCCACCGTCAACTTATATTTCTATTGGTAGCTGTAACCAAGTATGTAAGCATTGCAAAGCTTTGTTTTGATCTGATGAACGAATCAAAAGTAGCAGTAAAATACGCCAGGAATATCACCGCCGTTGCAACAGTGGTCAAGTTTCTCTACCTTCAAATAAAGATTGCCCAGCTTATATAAGAGAAATTTTTGGAGACAGGCATTTCATGGAAAATATCCGGGCTTGTAACCAAATGTTTGCAATGACATCGCTAGGAGCAGAGGTGGATGACTCAGTGAATAGAGGAAGAGGCCCTTATGTGTTCAAAGTTTCAGGCCAAATTTATCACTGGATAGGAAGCATGTGTCCTGAGTTAAACAAGAAACCAAAATTCTTACAGCTATATATTTACGATACAAGGAACGAAGTTGACAACCGTTTACAGCATTTTACCAAGACTGGTACCAGGTTACGGCGAGATATTGTTGAGAATTTGATACAAGTTTTGGACAGCCAAAACGAGTTGGTCAGATTCTTTAGAACAGCGTGTGACAAACTTGAAGATGCTGACATTCCAGATTTTAATGTAAAGCTGTTTGATGTCATTAGATCTAAGCAATATGATCAGCCAGCAGGGGATTCGATAGGCGCAATAGTATTTAAAGGAGGGCCGGACCTTGAGACTAATTATGATGTTATTATCGAGCGACGCGATGGTAGGCCACAACGTATAGATAAATTAAACCCTCACTATATGTCGCTTCGTTTCTCACTTCTTTTTGTTCATAGTGAAGAAGGGTGTCATCTAGGCCTAAAGCTGCTACCTAAAGAAGGTCAATCGACAGAAAAAGAAAAACAGATGACAATGAAAATGTACTATGTGTATCAAATACACCAACGACTTCAAGGAAATGGCTTACTGCTAAAGGCAGGCCGACTTTTTCAAGAATATGTTGTCACTGCTTACTGTAGCATCGAGCAACAGAGGCTTGACTTCATAAGAAACAATAAAAAAGACATAAGAAATGAGTATATGTTGGGTCTATACGATGCACTATCTCGAGGAGATGTCGACGGATCAGATGTAGGTGCAAGAACAATACTTCCGGCTTCGTTCACTGGAGGTCCCCGCTATATGTACAACCACTATTTAGATGCTATCGCAATATGCCGCGTCCATGGGAACCCGTCATTTTTTATAATATTTACATGCAATGTAGGTTGGCCTGAAATACAAGAGTATATACACCAGTTTCCTCACCTTACGGCAGCTGACAGACCAGAAGTTGTAGATCGAGTTTTTGAAAGAAAAATACATGATCTTGTAAGCTTCTTACGAGAAGGAAGGCCATTTGGAGATGTTGAGACAGGTAAAATAATATATACTCGCCGTCTTGCTTATGTCAGAATGCTATATATATATATATATATATATATATATATATATATATATATATATATATATATATATATATATATATATATATATACACCCACTACTATACTCAGATATCTAACTATAGTTCACCGTTTTGTAGTTTTGTATATTGTTGAATTCCAAAAACGGCGCCTTCCGCATTGTCATTTGTTGTTGTGGTTAAAAGAAGCCTCAAGTATTTACAGAAGTGAAGACATTGACAGGTATGTGTCAGCTGAGCTCCCAGACCCAAGAACAAATCCTGAAGGTCATCGCATAGTTTCAGAGTTTATGTTACATGGGCCATGTGGCTTAGCTAATACATATGCACCATGTCTGAAAGATGGCGGCGATTGCAAGAAAGGGTTTCCTAAGGCATATTGTGAAGAAACTTTTATTGATCAAAAAGGCTTTGTACACTATCGGCGAAGAAATACAGGCATAAAAGCAATGAAGTAGAATATGGAACTTGACAATACATATGTCGTTCCATATAATCAGTCACTTTCCATGCGGTTCTATGCTCATATTAACGTTGAGTATTGTGAATGGACTATGACGATAAAATACCTTTTCAAGTATATCTCAAAAGGTACTGATCGCATCATAGCGCGTGTTACAAGACCAATAGGTGATCAAGAATCAAACAGCAGTTGCCCAAGAATAACGGTTGATGAAATACAAAATTTTCAAGATGCAAGATACATCGGCCCGCACGAAGCCTGTTGGAGAATACTTGGTTTTGATATACACTCCAGGCAACCAGCCGTGCAAATACTTGCAGTGCTTCTTGAAAATATGCAACGGGTTACCTTCAGAGCATGACAACGACTACAACAAATTGTTGATGACGAACGCAATAAGATAACAACAAATAGAGCTGCATGTGAAGCACTGGGTTACTAGGCAACGACCAAGAATGGAGTATCGCCTTAGACGAAGCAGCTCTATCAGCAACAGCTTCTCAATTGCGTATACTCTTTTGCCAGATACTAATATTTTGCGACGTCTCAAACCCAGGCCTTCTCTTCCAGACACACGCAAATGATATGTCTGAAGACATTCCAAACGTGCTTTCACAACTGCTGCATATAGAAGAGGTTCATCTGACAGAAGATGAACTACACGCAGGCCTTCTTTATGAGCTAGAAGCAGGGCTTACCTTCTATGGAAAATCTTTAAAAGATTTTGCAATAGAATTGCCCCCCCCCCCCCCCCCCCCCGCCCCCCCGCTATCTGCTAGAAATGCTAAACAATAGAGCAATTATGGAAGAGCGAAGCTACGACCCTGAAGTTCTCAGAAGAGATAGCGAATGTTTAGTCCCTAAACTAAACTTACAGAAACGCGGTATTTTCGAAAGAATTCTCGATGCAGTGAATAGCGGAAGGCAAGAACTGATGTTTATTTACGGCCACGGAGGCACTGGAAAGACTTTTGTTTGGAAGAGTCTCATCTATACACTAAGATCACACCGAAAAATCGTTTTGGTGGTTGCATCTTCAGGCATAGCTGCTTTATTACTACCCGGAGGTAGGACAGCTCACTCAAGATTCAAATTGCCAATCAATTTAACTGACGAATCAGTTTGTACTATCAAGAAAAATGCACAGCTGGCAAACTTACTTAAGCAAACATACTTAATCATTTGGGATGAGGCCCCAATGAACGATCGAAGATGCTTTGAAGCTCTTGATCGTACATTTAGGGACTTATTCAACTGTCCTAATGACTTATTTGGAAAGAAGACAGTGATTTTGGGTGGAGATTTCAGGCAAACATTGCCTGTAAAGAAAAAATGCAACTAAACACGAAATAGTTGCATCATCTATTACCCAATCTTATCTTTGGCAACATTTCGATGTTATTTTCCTTAGAGGAAACATGAGGCTGCAGCGCCCGTCAATGTCTAGACAAGAACAAGAGAGTATGCAAAACTTTTTCGCAATGGTTGCTAGACGTTGGTAACGGTAACATTGGTGAACCAGATCCATCGGATCCAGAAAACACATCTTGGGTCACCATACCAGAAGCGTATTGCATTCCAGACAGTGACGGAAGTCTGCTACATCTTATAGACTTTATTTATGATAACGAGAGCTTACAAAGGCCAACCGCAAAATCATTGCAAGAAAAAGCGATTGTATGTCCTAAAAATGAGACCGCAGATATGATAAATTCAAAATTTCTTGATATGCTGCATAGGAGCACTTGCGTTTACAAAAGCAATGACGAGGCTATACCTAAAACGAACGATGGAGGTGCAACCGAAATGCTTTATCCAGCAGAGTATTTAAATACGCTTAAATTTCCAGGCCTACCTCCACATAATCTTATCGTCAAAATAGGAGCTCCGATAATGCTATTAAGGAACCTTAATCTAGCAGGAGGGATGTGTAATGGCACCAGGATGATTGTTGCATAGACGCTATCAAAGATTATAGAAGCACGAATAGTTACGGGCACTCGAATCTCTCAAAAAGTGTTTATACCACGCATAGTATTGATTGAGAAGGACGAAAGATTATCGTTTGTGTTTAAAAGAAAACAATTCCCGGTCAAGCTATGCTATGCAATGACAATAAACAAAAGCCAGGGACAATCGCTAAATAAGATTGGTGTTTACCTACCAGAACCTGTATTTGTTCATGGGCAATTGTATGTAGCGCTTTCAAGATCAACATCTCCTCAAGGGCTAAAGATCGTTGTCAAACAACAGCCGGGGAAACATCCAAATACAACCAAGAACATAGTCTACAAAGACTTTCTAAACCAAGTTACAGTTCACCAGGTTCTATATAAAATAAAAAAATGGAAATCTTACATTTGTTTGCATATACTTGCCCTTATCTATTTAAATAGTTAACTACATTAGAAATAAATTAATTGTGTTACTTAGTCATATATTGCATATGCTTGCCCTTATTTATTTAATTAATTAGCTACATTAGAAATAAATTAATAGTGTTACTTAGTTGCGTACTCCCTTTCTAACCTTAACTCTAATGAAACTAATATTTCTGCATACAGAATAATGGCAGCTACCACTGAAGAAACATCGCTGGCAAAATCTAAAGAAAAAGAAACTCTCGCTTCTGAAAGTACTTCGCTGGCTAAAGTTCATGGAAAAGAAATTGTTACACAGACAGAAACTACAAACCTACTGACCCTAAAACCAACCGATCTTGATAAATCTATTTATGTAAAAGTTTATCGCAAATGGACAATAATTAACAAGGCCTCGGTGCCATCCATGCATAGCTGCATTTTAATGATCAACAGGTACAATCGTATATTCATAGACAAAACTAAACCAAAAAATAAATATCTTATTATTTATTTATTTTTTCTTTTAGGGGGCGGCAATACAGGCAAACATTAAGCCACGCGAGAAAGACCGGTTTAACATTCTTGAACTCAACAGAACATACAAGATAAAAGGTTTTGAATTTCAGGATGCTACCGGATGGCTCCAAACAGTTAACAACCCATTTTCGCTGGCTTTTGGAAAATACACAGACATAGAACTAGCACCTGATACAGGGTTCTCAGCTCATCACTTTAACTTTGTCGAGTACCCCGACCTTCACAAAAACGTCGACAAAAAACAAGGACTACTTACAGGTGCAAACTCTATTTCAAAATTGCTCTACCATAAATACCCTATATTTATACACTAGACTCACTATTCTCTGTCTCATTTAATTGTAATTTTACAGACTACGTTGGTTGCGTCCAATATGTGACTGATCTCCTAGAATCAACCAAGGCTACAAAAGAAGTCACGTATTGGAGAGACATTGGGATACAAAATCTTGAGTATGTAACATTTATCCATAACTATTTTTTTAGTTTTCATATTTACAGTCATATATGCATACCTATGACTGTAAGATTTACTTTGTGGAATAAAAAAAGATATGGCTGTAAGATTTACAGTCACATAGGAAAACTTAACCGGTGTTATCTATTACAGGGGTATGACTGTAAGATTTACTTTGTGGAATCAAAAAGCTCGGGATTTTAATATGAAGGAGTATGAAGAAAGTGAAAAGCCCGCAACCATAGCCGTAACCTCATGTATAGTAAAAGTCTATGGCGGTAAGCAAAATACCCTATGCTTATCTACAATTGTTACATATAGAGACATTAACCGTTGCATTACCTTATTTAGGCCTACAGCTTTCAAGCACGCCTGCAACTCATTGCTACTTCAATCCTGACATACCAGAGGCAAATGAAATCCGATTAGTGTAAGTCATCCTAATTAAAAAAATTCTAGCTCATCAATCTAAGCAATTTTAAAGGAAAAAACAATGTAACCTCTTATAAACCTGTAGCTACAGCAGCTTCCTTGAACCACCAACAATATTAGATGTTCAGTACCAGTGATGTGCTGACATAGAACAAGAAAAACAAAGAAACCGTGTCAAATTAGCGGATTTGCTGACAGAAAATCCCGGCCATCACTAGGTACTAATAAATGACTACATACATATAATAAAAAACATGCCAAATGTCTAAAACCAGGTACCTTTGCAGAATGTTCGCTTCACTATTCTTGCAACTATTGACAACATCAGCGATACAATGCCATGGTACTATACAAGGTGTACCACATGCCGCTCCAAAGTATCCTAAAGATTCCCGCATGGGCAATGCCGTTAGAGGAATCCCAATACTGGCATCGACTACGGGTAAAACAATAACAACACAATAAATTATGACTATAACTATGCCTGAGTTTAATTAGAATACATAATATCTAGACTCATAATTATTTTAAAAACATTTGTCACAGCTATTGCTTTAAAGCATGTATCTTTGACGACACCGGGAGAATAATGCTCACCTGCTTCAGCAGCGAAGCACACTCAATAGTAGCAAGCTGCGAAGTAGTTATCCAAAAACTAGAAGACAAAGACCCATACAGAGTTCCACTAGAGCTAGCTGCATTAGAACAAAAGACACATATATTTCAGCTACACTACGGCTCAGACATCACAAAAGAACAAAAGTTTTTTTCTTGATAAAGCGTGGGACGTAACACCAACACTAGCAGCACTACCAGAGCCAAATATTGAGACACAACCAACAAAAACAGAAATTGTTGCAGCACTACCAGAGACAGATATTGAGATACCGGAGGTAGGTATACGGACACTATCACCAAAGGCAGAAATTCAAACAAAAACACCAAGTACACCAATGGATGCAGACGCAATAACCAAGGATGTTAGCACACCACCAACAATACCAGGACAACAACACATCAACATACCAGAGTCGTCTTGGACGAAAAGTGAGAAGAAATCAAGCAAGACACGCAAGGCACTCTTTCAAGCTACCAAACCCGAAACAGAAACACCAAGTGCCAAAAAAAAAAAACAAGAAAGACGATTAAGGGAAATGATGGCTACCACTTGGCAACAGACGAGCGCTTCTTATGCCATAAATAAGTATCTGTCTATGACTATCGTAGCGTAAAACTGCTAAAAATAAGTACTTATGTTCTTAGAATAACTTTTGTAACGTATTTGCGCCACAGTAATGCGCAAACTGTATTTATCTAAGTAGCCTAAAACTGCAAAAATAAGTACTTATGTTCTTAAAATATCTTTTGTAACATACTTGCGCTGAAGTAATGCGCAAAACTGTAAGTGTCTTATCCTATTTTTAAAAAATAAGTACTAAGGTTCGTAAAATATATTTTGTAGTATGATAACACATCATAATGAAACATAATACTATAGTATATATTTATGTATAAACAAAGTATCTGTGCCATCATACTTCCATATGTAAATAGCGAAAGTGAACAATGGAAAGAAAATAACACTATAAAAATACAACGACAGTAACACTTTTATTTCTTAATAAACATCATCAAACTACAAAATACAACATACTAACAGAAAGCACAAACCATATCAACTACTATTAACAGAAATAAGAACATAAACACTACTAAATGACTTTAAACTTATGACCCATCCCTACATTGTGACCCATCATCATCAATAACATAAATGGCTTTAAAGTTATGCCTTCTTGAAGCAATTCCCAGTGTCTATGCATCCTGCAATGAACACCATCACATACTTCCTCCAAAAGCGAAATGAACCCTTCAATCTCATTCGCTTCTTGAATCCACAGGGACCAATACCAATGCTTTAATCTATTAGAATTTCATGCATCTTTGAGCTCATAAACATTAGGAGTAGATACCATTCTCTTTGACTTTTGAAAAAAACTAACAACATACGACTCATACTGCTACAGACTCGATCAATACCAACACCACACAATAAACTAAAAAAATCACAGACAAGGTACTTATATACATACTAGACCAACAACAAACTGTTAACCTTTCAGCCAACACAATGTCAATAATAATCTTGCTAATACAAAATGCCATATTCACACTTCCAATTACAGAGTCCAAACATTTTTAACTGCCTTACCTATGTTCAAAGTAAAAAAACAGCACAAAATTAACAACTATACATAAACTTACATTTTTATTAATATTAACATAAAAGTTAAAGAAATTCCATACACACTGGAATTTTAATACATCAAACAAAAGCACAGCCATCTTCATCCAACTACCATCTACATTCAAATCCAGTTTATATGGAATTTTAATACATCAAACAAAAGCACAACCCATTGTCAACATATTCCTACAATACCCACAACAAAAGCTACTATCTTCATCCAACTAACTGACACAAAAGATTACTATGCTTATGCAGATTTAAGCATACAAAAGATATACAGAGAAACAACCTTATTAAATAGCCTGAGCTTATTTTATTATCCTGATCTTCTTCACCATCTTTGATTTCTCAGAAGCACGAAGAGCAGCAACATGGCTCACATGAATAAGCCTTTGTATTTCCGCCAAATCATCTTGCACCGCCCCCTTCAAAACAGCCAAAGGCTCATCCACAGCAGAATCAAACCCATAATTCTCCAACTCCGCAATAATCCCATGCCTATAATCAACCCTAGCTTCCACCTCTTCCATCCTCTGATTATAGTCCTTTTCATCAAACTCATATGCTTCCTTTTCCCTACGAAAAATTTCTTGGAGAATCTTATGAATCTGCCTATTCCCAATTTTTTTGGCTATTTTTTGGCATTTAGGAAATCTCGGAGCCATTGGATTTGAATGACCAGAACTTACAGGAAGAAGGCAGAAGCAGATACAACAAAACGATGATTTTAAGACAACCCTAACTGCTATCTCATCTAGGGGTGTTCATCGGTTCGGTTATCGGTTAATCGGTTTATTCGGTTCGGGTTGTTCGGTTAAAATTTTTTTTTGGGTCATAACCGAAAACCGAACCGAACCGAACCGAGAACCGAACCGAAGTTCGGTTCGGTTATGGGTCAAAACCGAAAACCGAATTTTTTACTTAAATTACACTATTTATATTTTTTTTTGAATTTAATTATATATATTTTTGGCAAAAAAAATATTTCAAGCATTAAAAAGTTTTTTTTTTTTTTTTTTTTTTTTTTTTTTTTTTTTTTTATATTAGTATAAAATTTAATGGATATTTTTTATATTTAAAATAATATAAATATATAAAAAATATATATATTTATATAAATTCGGTTTTCGGTTCAGATAACTAAACCCATATCTAAACCGAAAACCGAATTTTTAAGTCGGTTCGGTTCGGTTTTAACAAGTTCAGTTCGGTTCGGTTTTATTTCGGTTCGTTTCAGTTCGGTTTTCGGTTTATTCTGTTAATTAACCGAACCGTGAACACCCCTAATCTCATCCGTAATTTTCGTCTTCACATAGTGGTAGACACTTGGGCCCAAATATTAAACCCAAAGAAAAAAAAAAAAAAAAAAAAAAAAAAAAGGCCCAACAGCAAACCAACAAATAAGAAAAAGATGTGAAAAAAAAAATGTTACTTACCAACAAAAAAAATTCCAATCTCAAATTAACGGAAAAAATAACTGAACTAAACAAAGTAAACAAACACTCAATGCCCCTAATACCGACTAATATTTGTACATTTCCCGCAAAAAGATATAACCTTATAAAACCAATCCTTATTGAACTATCTATGGTATAAAACAAAGATAACGAAAAATTTTCTAAAAAATAGCAAAAAAATCTGTTAAAAACTCGCGAGGCCGCAACGCGGCTGACCGGAGCGAGACTCGTTGTAAGTATATATTGTTTTGGAATTAATAAGGAGGCAATTCAGTAATCAAACAATGACTACTTTGCCATAGCTGTTGTTGGCTATCAGGCATTAACCTCCTTCCAATGCATTTATAATAAACTATTGATTTACCGTGTGCCATTTTAATTGGTATATCTTTGAGGAAGAGAATTTTTAATAGCCTAACTTTTGGAAATTTGAATCCTCGCGAATCTTGATGTCGTGCATTGAAAGCAATGGTTGTTGGTTATATGGTTAGCGTATTATAGCATGTTGTTCCCATTGTTCCATGAACCATCTTGTGAATTACAAAAACAAAGTATATGAATTGAGATAACAGATTAAATGTTTAACATAAAAAATAGCATTGAATACAATCAGGGTGAGAAAGATGACCCTGACATTCGAACAAAACCCATAAGGCCGGATCTTTAATCTAATCACTACTTGTCCAGTTTATTCTTAATGACTACTTGTCCTGCTAAAAAATAGAATAAAATGACTACTTGTCTCCTTCAACTCCATAGCTAGTGTTACTCTATGGGAAAAAAAAATAGAATCTTGTTGGATTCAATACTATGAAATCCATAAGAATGCAGTCCGCCAAGGCAAAGCTTGGTTTGATTGGTCATTTTGGTATTATTCGATTGGCCGTTTACAAAAACAGGGGCCGTTGAAGCAGGAGTCGAAGGATTGTTCGTTTTAGTATGGGTTTATAATAGGTGGTGTTCATACATGTTGGGATATTTCTTCAATCTTGCCCTGCTTACTAGTCGCAGTGACACTGTTTGCATTGAGGTTCTGGCTGGTTAAAGCAATGGGTGTCATGGCATCCCAAAACTACTCATTTGAGTCCCACTGGGTGTCACGTCATTATGACAAACCTCCTTTTACAACCCCTTATCATAACAAACAATAACTTACTCATCTGGGTTCCACCACTTCTTATTTTATTTTTTTATTCAAATTTTCAAATAAACTAAATTCATTTCATAAAAAATAAAAATACAATACATCAAATTTAAACACATACGAAACATAAACTAACGATACGAAAAAAAAAGAACGCTAAGGGACTTAAAATAACGATACAACACATATTAATAATACGAAGGTTAAGCATTTTACTCGTCGTTTTGAAATTTCTTCATGATTTGTTCTTGTCTCTTGCGAATGATAGCGGCTTTGGCCGGTGTGGTTTGGTCGGGATCAATCATAAGAAACTTCATTTCCTTCATCTCTAAGCTCTTCACTTCCTTCTCTCTCCACGCCTCGTACGCGACCATTTGAACGTCGACTTTTTGCGAATATTTTTCGGATAACTGCCCCGAAAAAGAACTCATTTGACTCCCCCGGAGCTCACCGCGCTCGATGTATCCGTCGACTTTTGTTTTTTTGAAGCTCGCGCTTTGTAGGCGCCGTCGGGACGAGGACGTCTGTCTAGGACCAAAAATATCCTCGAGACATGAAATGTCAATCGGGTCCTCCGCATCCCATTTGGGGTACCTTTTCAAAATATCACATACGTGAACATATACGAACTTTTTCCCAGCAAAGCGTTGTTCAAAATTTTCTTTCACATTCTCGAGATGATTGTTGTCATTTTCACCGCTTCACCTCTGTCTTGGGAAATTTCTATTCAAATTTCCGCAAATAGCTTCTCTTATTCCTTGGACCAATTTCTTTTCGCACACACCACATCCTCTAGGTCATCGTCATCGTCATCGTCCGCGTCCATATTCACGACTTTTTTTGATTTTTTGGCCATTGTTTTTTTTCCCTCACAATTTGGACGGTTCACGGGGTTGTCGTACTTTGAATTGTGAATATGATGGTTGTGAATCAAGGTGTTGTTGTGGTAGAGTTTGAGGCCATTGTGAAGGTTGTGACGGGTTTAAAAACTGTAGTTGAGATTGAGGAAATCGTTGTTGGGGGTAATTTGTGAATCCTTACATCGCAAATTGTTGTTTTGGTAAATTGCCTCGGGAGTCAATTGCGTCCCATATGTAGGAATTTGTGGCGATGAGGAGTTTGAGTTTTGTGACGATGGATTAGACGGGTTTGAAGAACTCCCGTATTGTTGTTGGTTTGACGTGAGAAGATTCGTAAAATATCCGGCCTCGTTTGGATTTTGCGACTTTTTTTTTGATGTTGAGATATTGGGAGTATTGGTAGTTTTTTTTGTTAAGAATTGTGTAAGAAAAATAGTGTATATGATATGGTATTTATAGTGTTTAAAAAAAGTATGTTAGGTTTTTTTAATTAAAAAAAAAAAAGAAAAAAAAAGAAAAAGAAAACGGTAATATTACCGTTTGGTTTCAAAAGTGGGACCCAAAATAACGTCTCTATGTTAAATACTAACCTTGCCGTGCAGACGAAGAGGCATTCTATGGCGAATGACGGTGAAAAGGGGTGGTATCATGGCAAGATGCCATGTCACCCTCGGCGAGCTCCACACCGTGTGCTCTTAGGCTTCATGTGTTAAGTCGTGGGTCGTGGTCAATGTTCAACACGTGTCATGCTGACTATTAGGTGCTTGCCCTTAGTGTTATTGTGTTTGGTATAGGTCGAGTTGCATCTTAGTATGTCGGATATTCACCTTGCGATATTCATGTTTGATCGGTTCTAGGGTTGGTAGATCTGTTCGTAAGGCTCACGTCCATGTAATTTAGCATCTTGCTAGTTTTATCATATAATATATGTTGCCTTTAAAAAGAAAAGCTTGATTCGAATACATTTGCATCAAAAGATTAGTTAAGGATTCAAGTAACATAACAAAACATAATCGCCATGTTCTGCTTAGTCATGGATGAAGCTTATTAGACCTTTAAGGCATGTTCTTTTTTTTTTTTTTTTTGGTGCAAAGGTGAATTTTATAGATACTTCCAAATATATTTGTACATCATTTGTATAAACACAAAGATACTGGACAAACACAAATCTTTAAACCAGAGACAACATACTACAGTATTAATACAACTAAAACAGAGTACTAAAAACAGAGTCCATGCTTTATTAAATGTCAGCCAAAGTAAAGCCATATCTCTGTCAATAGCAATCTCTGATCATTCATTCCTCTCCATATCCTTCATTCACTTGCATCAATTCACCATTTGAAGCACCTACCATCTAGCTACATTTCCATCTCTCCAATCCACTAAGTTACTCAACCTGCCACCACAGTAAGCAAAATGGAATTGGAGGATAGCTTCACTAGGCACCCATTACCCATCCAGGGGGGGGGGGGGCTCTGCCAAAGTAACCTACATTTCCCTCTCTACGAAGGGCTTCAGTTACTTGGGAACACTCACCCTCCATGATGACCAACCATTACCTCCTTTGGTGATGTATTGAGTGGACCAAGAAGGATCATCTTTCATTCCTCTCTATTCCATTCATCATACATCACCCCCCCCCCCCCCCAACCACTTACCCTTCACAAAGCATAGCCCTTCATTATGGTACATTTCTTCGAATTAGACCTCCTAATGGAACAGCATATCCTACCACAACTTCCTCCCAAGGCCAAGTTTGGAAAGGAATATGTGTCTCATATAGGTACAGTCACACCAAAGAAACTCTAAGGTACAAGGTACTATGTCATTGTAGTGGTCTGATAGTATCAATAACATTGTTATTGTGGCTTTTTGAGATTGTTGCAGTCTTCTGGGGTTCACTGTAGAAGTGTATAAGGAACATAATCTATTCCAATCACCCCTTCACCCATCAGTAATACCTCACACTTATCCACCACCACTAACTGCCTCATATTGTAAAGTCAGGCAGAATAGTTTCATCTCCATACTTCAAATTCATTGTAACCTTCCATTTGTTGCAAACATCTGTGACTTGCTTAGTTTTCTTGACTTGCAGACTTGAGAGTTTCAATCTCAGATGATTCACAATAGTCTTTAATAATTCTCCTTCCTCTCTTTTGTCATTGCCAAACATTCTCTTATTTCTTTCATTCCATATGTAGTAAACACAAGCAGCCAATCCAACTCTTCTTAATATGCTGTTAATAGACTTGTTGCACTTTAGGTTAGACATGCTTTGAATAATATCCTCCCATTTATCAGGTAGAACCTCATTCCCACTCCTTAATTTGAAATCCTGCCATATCTTTTGAGAGTATGTGCATTCAAAGAATAGATGGTTGATAGAGCCAGGACAAGTTTCACAAAGAGCACACTTCATCATTCTGTCAGGATACCATTTTAACAGTCTCTCTTGAGTGCTCAGTCTTCCATTCATAGCAATCCACATGATGAATGAGTGTTTGGGTGTACAATGAGAGAACCATATTAGATCACTCCAGGAAACTTTATCACCAATACTCTTCTAATCTTTCCATGTTCTGTTAGTAGAGTATTTGCATTGCCTTCCATCATTAGTATTCCAGAAGTTAGGTACTGGAATATTCTGTAACACAGTGAATCTTTGGATCCAATCTGCTGGCCACCTCCATTGTCCATTACACACCATATCCTTGAGTTTCATATTCTGCTCAAATCCTGCAAGTGTTACTTCATTCATTTGAATATGATCACTTAAACTGTTAGGTCCCCACCATTTATCATGCCATAGAAAGATACTCTTGCCATTACCAATTTTACACCATACATGCTTTCTCATTTTGTCCCTTAAATTCAGTATCTGCTTCCATCCATAGCTTGATTGAGCTTCATGATCCACATTCCAAACACTATTTCCTTTTAGCCTTACCACATTGATCCATTTTACCCACAAGGACTACTTTTGGCTAGCAACATTCCACAGATGCTTGGATATCAGGGTTTCATTCCATTTTCCAAGGTCTTTAATCCCTAATCCACCCTCATTTTTTGGTTTGCATACTTGCTTCCATGCAATTTTGGCTTTTCCTCTAGATAACTCACCTTGACACCACAAGAACCCCTTAAGAATTTTGTTGATATCATTAATCACAGCCTTGGGGAGAATAAAGACAGATGCCCAATAAACATGCATGGAGGATAAAACTGAGGCAATTAGTTGTAATCTTTCAGCATACCAGAGCATTTTATTCTTCCAGTTGCTGACTTTGGCTTTAATCTTATCAATAAGCCCTTTGCAATCAGTAAAATTGAGTTGCTTTGTAATAAGAGGCATACCTAGATAAGAGACAGGTAACACTCCAATTTTGAAAGGTAGAATGTCCAGTATACTTTGCTTCACATGCTCTTTTACATTACCAAAGAATACAGTGTTCTTTCCAATGTTAGGATGAAGTCCAGACATCAAACTAAACTTATTCAAGGCTGCTTTAATCACTTTGACAGAGTTGAGGTCACCATGACATAGGTCTAGGAGATCATCTGTAAAGCACAAATGAGAAATCTGCAACTCTTTACATCCCCAATGATATTTGAACTTGTTTTCATCATTAATTTGTTTCTGAAGCACCAGACTAAATACCTCCATTACCAATGTAAATATGTATGGAGATATTGGATCTCCCTGTCTAAGTCCTCTTGCCCCTTTAAAATACCCTTTTCTTTCATTGTTGATGTTGATAGTGAATGCAGTAGATCTAACACAAATCAGAATCCATTTGACCATTTGGGAAGGAAACTTGAAAGCATGCAACACTTCTTCAAGGAATTCCCAGTTGACTGTGTCATAGGCTTTTTGTATGTCAATTTTCATAGCCACTCTTCTAGCTCCACTCTTCCAATTGTATCCTTTAAGAAGCTCTTGGGTTAAGAGGATGTTGTTAGTAATTTGCCTTCCAGGGATAAATGCACTCTGACATGGATTAACCAGTTTACATAGAGCACACTTGATTCTATTGGTGATAATTTTACTTATTATCTTATATAGGACATTGCAACATGCAATTGGCCTATAATCAGATACCTTTAGAGGAGTATTGCTTTTGGGAACAAGTGTTATCAGTGTAGCATTGATTTCTCCCAGTAATTTACCTTTTCTAAAAAATTCTTTCACAGCATCACATGCCTCTCTACCAATGACAGGCCATGCTTTCTTGTAGAACTTAGCAGTATATCCATCTGGTCCAGGGGCTTTGTTGTCATTGATGTCAAACAATGCTTCTTTTATTTCTACATCAGTCACCTCTTTTAACATAATTTCAGCATCCCTTTCAGAAACAACCTTGAAACTCAATCCATCCAAACAATTAGTTTGGACTGGTACAGCTTTTCCAAGAAAGTTTTTGAAATGCTCCACAAACTGTTCTGGCACTTGATCACCCTCAAATCTTTCCCCAATTTCATTATTGATAGTATCGATTATGCTTTTATGGGCTCTGCTCTTTAAAATTGTATGAAAAAACTTTGAATTTTTGTCCCCATCACATAGCCACTCAATTTTAGCTTTCTGGTACAAAAGCTTCTCTTCATCTTTAACAGCAACATTATAATGTCTTAGAACTTCAGCTTCTTCTGTCTTGAGAGTAGCATTGTGTGGATCCTTGTCAACTTTCATTTGGATAATCTTGAGTTTTTCCTCCCATTCAATGACTTTCTCATGTAGATTTCCAAACTTCCAGCTTAGAGTCTTCATGTGGTACTTCAAAGCTTTCATTTTCATCACCAATTTGTACATATTACACCCGTCAACTGGTATATTCCATTCATTCTACACAACAGTTAAAAATTCACTTTTATCAGCAATAAAATTTGAAAATCTAAATGCTTTATGTTTCTTTCTTATAACTTCTGGAACATGTAGTACTGCAGGGCTGTGATCAGAAGTAAGATGTGGAAGAAAAACAGCATGGGAATTGGGGAACTTGCTCATAAACTCAATATTGCCCAAAACTCTATCAATCTTTTTCATGATACCACTGCTTAGATTTAATCTACTTTGCACCCATGTGAAATGTATACCACTGCAGTTGATATCTTCAACTTCAATGGCCTCTAGACAATCTTGGAACTCTATCATATCACCAATCTTACATGAACCACCTTCTGAGTGATCATGATTATTAAGACTTACATTCCAGTCACCCAATAAAATCCAAGGGCTATCATTAATCAAACTTTTGTACTTAATCGGTGTTTTCCAAAGCTCCTTCCTTTCTTTTCCAGAATTGGCATCATAGACAAAACAACGATAGAATTTGCTTCAACTATCTTTAATCTCTATACCACACAGCATTGTTTGCCTACTAGAATGCATCTTTACCAAATTAACATGATCTTTATTCCAGCCTACAATGATTCTGCAGCCTCTTTCACTTTCTTTCACATTAGAACACCAACTCCAATCCCCAAACACAAACTTACATATTCTACCAATATGTTTTTCTTTGACATGAGTCTCAATAGTAGCACATATATGTAGGTTTTCATCTCTAATGAACTTCTTAACATCTTTTTGCATCTCTTTGTTACACATTCCTCTAACATTCCATACAGCTAACTTCAATTCATTGTTCATCATTGACATTATGCACTGTTTTTAGGAGGTCCTCCATTCAGGAGATCACATGTGTTTCCACTTAATTCATTAGCTGACATACTCTTAGCAATACCACTCTCATCATCATAGACATCCTCTTCATCAGAACATTCTTTATCCCATATCATCTTCCATTGTTCATTGAAGTAGTTATGCATTTCCTCTGTCCATATTTTAGCTTCCTCTTTTGATGGGTGCCTTTGGTGTGTCACAAACTTGTCAATGCTGTCTTTCCATTTCGTTCCCTAAATCTCATTTTCCTCTATTTCTTCAAGTACTGCATACTTATTGGCACTCCTTTTAAGCTCTTCAATAGCACTTTTATCCACCTTCCGGCTTTTTGGAGTTACAGGACTACTAGGGCCCGTTTTCCTTCTTATTTGCCTCTTCATCATGTCTTTTCTGTGTTTGAGTTACTGCTGCAGAGTACTTTTTCTTCATCACAGGTTTATATTCCATTCTTGGTTTGTTACCTTTAAAACCCTTGTTCATTTTAGCTCCATTTTTACCATTGCCCTGTTTCACTTCTTGAAAACCATCACTATTATTAGCTCCTTTCTCACCATTATTCAGATCAGCAACCACACTATTACCATCCCCATTTCTCACATTCATCCCACATGTACTATCTGTATGCCCATACACTTTGCAGTGGCTGCATCTTGGTGGCTTCCAACTATACTCTACATCCACAAACTTAGAACTTTTGGTTACTTGACCATTTCCTTTGTAACAAATCTCAATTTTCTCCTTGAACACCCTATCAACTTTTATCTCAACCAACACTCTAGCAAATCCAATATTACCAGTTCCATCACTACACATTTTAGCAGTAACCTTGCCCATGATTAAAGGATTACCTAGACTACTAGCAATAGCACTTATGCCCTTAACAGTCCAAGCCTCAACAGGTACATTATGTAGCTTAATCCAGCATGGTAATACTTCTGGATCTCTTCTATCAATGATAACACTTGGGTCCCATTTTTGTACCATAAGAGGTTTGTTGTTAACCAGCCAAGGTCCACTTTCAAGCACATGATTCATACCTTCTGGTTCTCTAAACTTAAAGAGGTATAACCCATTTTGAGCCACAATATCCTTCAATCCAAACCTTCCCCACATCCTACTAATATTATACTTAAGCTCATAGTATGACATTTTGCAGCCAAGAAAATGTCCACAGAGAGTCAACCTCCACTTTCTACTTCCTTCCTCAACAAGTTCTTCATCAAAAACCACAACTTCTCTCCCATCTTCTATTTCAACAGGTATCAAATTGAGCTTATTCACATATTCAGTAAGTTTTGGTTTAGCAACATCAACAAAAGTTTTTGGCCTATTATTTGCATCAACACTACTGGCATTCAGTGTAGTACTAATGTTATCATTGCTAGTCCCATTACTCACATTATTACCCAATTCATTGTTACAAATACTCAATGATACAATATTGCTTACAGTGCTATCAGTAGTCATGGATTCATTAATTGCATTCATCTTTTGTGCACTCAACTGATCACCACTCTTCTCCACAGTACTCCCGTTTCCCTGTTTACTAGCATCATTACTCATACTATCAACTTTTCTCCCCATAGATTCACCAAGTGTAGGGAATTCAACTAATCCCACACCTCCTTTATCTCCCATAGAACTATTACCTCCTGATACCATACCTTCCACCACCTCCTTTTGAATTTCATCAATCACAGTAGCTTTCACACAATCATCAACCTTATTTTCACCTTTTCTCCCCAAATCTTCTTTAATCTCAGTATCATCACTTTTGTATCAGATCTATTCTTTTTCATGTGTTCATAATCAGTGTCTTTTAAACTGTTTGGTAATTTGGTTTTCCGTTTTGACCGCCTCATCGGAGACATGATTAAACACTCTTAATCACTTCAAATACACAAGTAATTTCACACAATTGATCGAATTCCAATGATACAGTGAGTAATTGCCCAATTCTAGGGTTGAGAATTGGCGCCAAAATTGAAAAATTTAAAACTTGGAAAAATTTGGGGAAAACACTACCAATCGATGCGGAATTGAATTCTGCGTCGATTGTACGGTTTAGAATTTGGAAATACGTTCAATTTTGAGATGGAATCAAGGTTTTAGAGGTTTTTTTAATGGGGTGGCATGTTCTTTTTAGTTATGCTAGCTAATTGTTGTTTCTAACTTGTTATGATTCATGCAATTACAGAATGTTTCTGGAGCAGATGTCAATGTTACCCGACTTTTCTATGGTAGTAGATATTTATGCCCAATTAAAATACTACGGCTTCGTTCACATGACTAGTTTTCTTTTTAAATATCTATAGAACAAAGATTTACTATTCATTAAACTTGCAATAGACATTTACTGAGCCAATATTAACTTCCACAATTAGATTGTTTATATGGTTTAAATTGTTCATGCTACCACGTTCAGGAAATAAAAAGCTTCAAGAAGAGTGGGTGGTTCCTTCCAAAATGTTCGATGATTTTTTGACGTCAGGTCCTTCCCCTTGGGTTTATGTCTTTATGTTCAAGGATTGATCATAAGTTTCTAGTAAAAGTGTTTCTAAATGTGGACTGAAAGTGCAAGAAATACTGTGTGGGAGGGACAATTAAGACTGAGATCTTGGTCAGAGAATCAGAGTTATATGCACTTCAACCTGAGACAGACTATCAACTAAAGAGTAATTAAGTTTTATTAGGCCCAACATTTATCAACAGCTAACCGCTTGGTAATAATGGAGCAAAATCTGACTCTGGATTTGTTGGTCAGATCTTGCTTGATCGTGAATGCTAGTATTGATCCTCAAAGACGTAGCATAGATCCAGATAAAACAACTTTTTGTTTTATCAGTCTATATATCCCAATGGAGATTAAGTACCCAAATTGACTCTTTCATAAGCGTACGGGTTGAAATTACCTTGTGCGTAAAATGTCCTTTTGTTATCATTTATATTAAGGTTTAAGTAAAATTCCTACTATGATGAATCACAACTATTTATGTTATGATTTACACATGGAAGTTTTTGAAAAGAAATTGATGCAAAGGGTGCAGATCATGAAAAAAAAAAAAAAAAAAAAAAAAAATCCTCATTGACTTAATACATGTATTCCGTGGATATGACATATTTAAAGCGGGACATATGGGATACCTTTATGAGAGCGCCTACATTGAGTTTTTTCTGATAATCTGAGAAAAGTTACGCACTCTTATGGAGAAATGCAAGGCTTATTTGTGGCTTACATACAAGTGAATCACGACAGGAGTTTGGTATCAAATATTGGCAAAAATGACTTGAATGCGGTTACATGTGGAGTGTTCTCAGCCAGAGAAACCATAAAACGATTGTCAATAGGGTGGGCATTATCATATCCCAAAGAGGACTCATTCTGGTCATTTCGTCAAGCATTAGTTTTCTCTAACATGTAAGAAAAGTTTAGCCTAGTGTCAACTACTTTAGCAAAGGCATGTGTTTGCAAATAGGTGCATTTAGACACTAAGAGGTGGCACTTTGAACCCATTAGTTTATGAATGGGTCGTTGAATAATGCGGTTACATGTGGAGTGTTCATGCAAATAGTTTGTTCCCAACTGAATACATACAGACTTTTAAACTTCTGTTTAAATATCTAAATTATTCATGTGGCAATAAATATTTAATCGATTAAACACGTCTAACTTTCTTTAATGTTTTCCGAAATGTGGGTCAACAAATCCAACCTGTCCCTTTCAACTTCAACTTGTTTTGATACATTACTCAATCTGGAGGTACAGCAGTAGTGCAGTGGTCTTAACATTTATGTTGATCTATATGTTCATGAATAACCTGTGCAGATGATCAACTACTTGGTTAACTTAGATAATAATGATTACGTTAGTAATGATCGATCTGGTGCTTTCAAAGGCTTGTTTAACATATCTGGTGGTTTACCCATTCATCAGTGCCTGATATTCTACTATTTATGTAGTTTGTATTGGTTATAGATGAAGAACTTAATGGTGGCATTACGTTTCTTCCGTTGAACTGTAGTTGATCCTAATTATTGTGTAACGTATGGGTATCCATTCCATGCTAACAACTATGTATGCATATATTATGCATCATAGTATCATACTGTCATATCTCTAAACGTAGTAAAACGTGAAATCTTAATGGCAATCCATGGTCTTGGATCTCGAGAAGCTACCAGATACACCATCTCCATTGACATTCTATTCCGATTTTGGCGTATTTAAATGCATGTTGTTTTCATGTTCTTGATATTGCTTCTAATTAAAGACTGTCTAAATATAGGTACATTACCTAGTTAAGCTTAAATTTTCGACGCTCAACCATTCCTAGATGCGGACATTGTTTAACTCGCATTTAGAGATTACATATATAAGGAAACATGTAACCAAAAAGCATGACTTGTATAATTTAAGAATAGTTGGACACCTTTAGGACTATAACGAGGTAATAGCCAGAGATAAGGGGCCATCTTCAATTTTTTGTAATCAAAATTCAGCTCAAATGATACTGAATTGAAGTATGCGGACATTGTTTTGCTATAACTCCATAGATTGAAAATTTTACATGACCCCATTTCTGGAAGTTTATTATTGTTGGAAGTTAGGAAGTTGAACACAACTTTGAATCACTTACGGAGTCATTCTAGAGCTACTTGAACATTCTTATGTTTGAAATGTCTCCCTTTAGCCAATATAAATAAAATAAGCTCTCAAAAGAACCATGACTTAATTCATTTACTAGGAGCATGGTGGTTTGATCGGAATGTAAATGGTTTTTATAGTCATCTAATCTAGTTCTTGTCGTAGTAAATGTACTCAAACTATAATAAACCGAAAGCGTACAAAACGAACCAAACAAACACAATCTATCAATTTTGTTAGGCATGTTGGCTAGGACTTTAGGTATCAATATAATTCGTGTGACACTAAGGCAATGTTTGGCGCGGAGCTTTTTGGGTCAATGACCGGTGAACAATGAGCTTTTTGATTTTTAGTATTCGTTTGGCATAACGTCGGTGAGCTTTCCTATTTTTTTAGGAATGCTTATTTTTCCAATGTTTCTTTAAAAAACTGTGAGCTGTGAGCGGTAAGCAGTGGACAGTGCTCACAGCTACTTTTACCAAAGATAGTCTAATTAAAATAGTAACTTAAGAACTTATTTTGGTGGTTTAAGTGTAGTATTAATGAATCTAAATTTATATAATATCAATCTTTAAAAGCTTATGATCACCAAGTTAACATGTTAAAATCATTTAAATGGCTTTAAACTTAATTAGTTATCCACCTTGAGTTACTCATATACAATTACATAGTTAGATAATTCTTGATTACAGTATTACACCTAGGTTAGGTCTCGACCTTTGTTACAGTGTCTTGGCGTGTAAATGGACAAGGCTCTTAAAAGTTATATATTCAAGTCAAACCACCATATGTTTGATTTCTTTCTAGGTTAGGTTTAAATAATCAAATCCTCAATCCCGTCTAGAGTTGGTGAATACAAACCTTCGGTTGCCTAAAAAAGTTCAAATATTAAAGCATATTTACTTTAAATTATTAATAATCCTGAAAATGAGAAAAAGGTGCAGTTCTTTTAACAGTGTGCATACCACTATAACAGCCTCCCATGGCCAAGCTATATGCTTCACCATTTTTCATCATTACTGTATTTTTTTTTTGTTGAAAAGCTAAGGTTACTGTATTAAACAAATGTGGAAAGCATTAAAATGGTGTTATTTTTTATTTTTGGTGAACTTTGATTGGACTATTCAATTTGAATAACGAACATCGATCCATATATAAATTATAAAGTCTAGCCACACGTGATTTAGACTATTTCAAGTTTTTTAGTAGTTTCGAACAGCTGTAAACCTTACTCTATGTACTATTCGAAATAACTCATTAGCTCTTTCTACCACAGTCAACGGTTCATTTTACATAATTGTTGACTCTTTTTTTCATGAAAAGACTTAAATGCCCTTTGTCTTCTTCCCCAACCATCGCCACTACCTCCGGCCGCCAACATCACCATCACTTCCAGTCGTAAACACCGCCACCACTTCCGCTAAAACCACCACCAACACCACATTTAGGAACCATGAAAAGACTTAATAAGTAACATGCATGCGTAAGGCTTGTCACCACTGTGTATGAAAAAAAAACACTCGTGTACTTTCATTAGATATAAAAAATACCAATTAGACACGCATGATGATCATTCAATTAAAAGTCTTCAGCTAATAAACTTTCTTTTTTTAGGTAATCTCAAAAGACACTCGTGTACTTTCTTTGCCGGGTAGAATATACATTTCGTATATCCAATAAGTAATGTCATTTTCTTTACGAGTAAATAACTTGCTAATTGAACAAATGACAGAATTCTAGCGTAACCACGTTTCGATGTTAGTATTCAAACTTCCTTGCGGGTGATTTGGAGATTCTGATATAAATTAAATGACTTTTTTCCTACCGTGGATTACTAACAGGACTAGGAGTTTACTTCCGATCTGGTTTAAGTCGATATCTGGTTCGATAATTCAGCTTGTACATTAATACTCTTCATTATTTTGAGCTTCTTACTTGAGCTTTTAATATAATCGCAGTGTAAAAGAAAAACAGGAGTTTCGTCGACCGCAACTAGTATGCAGTTATATAGAAATAAAGTTGGGTTAATGGCATATAATAGCAACGAACTTTTTCATTTGTGCAATTATCAGATACGAACCCAAAAAATTACAACTATCATATACGAACTTTCAAATTTTGTTTCATTATCAGATACGAACTTTAAAAAAATACCGCAATAACCATCCAACTTTGAATTTTTTTTTCAATATCGTACGCAACGAGATGGGATTTTTACATTGATAAAACAAAATTTGAAAGTTCGTATCTGATTGTTGTAATTTTTTGGGTTTGTATCTGATAATGGCACAAATAAAAAAGTTCGTTGCTATTATATGCCATTAACCCAATAAAGTTCATAACACAACATTACAAATAACTAAATAATATTTTGTTAGTATATCACTTGTTTTAGCACAAGCTTAATACGATTTTGATACCTTAAATAGTTGAATATATTTGCTATATTTCAATTGTTTTTCTGTAGCTGATTTGCTCACGGATGTTTTTTATTCATACACAGGTTTATAATTACGTGAATTGACTATTATACCTCTCAAAATTATTTTATTACGATTGATTCCTTCTGCCATCTCAATCTCACATGTTGGTGGCTATGAAAGATCTACAGAACTAGTACCCTTCAAAAAAGAGATTTAATCCGACCAAATTTTATACCGTAACGATGTCCGTAGTTGTTTTCTTTTACGATGGCACGAAACTCGGACAGTATCGGAGTGAAACTACATGCTGTTCATCCCAATATGCAAAAGTTTTACAAGATTTCGTTCACGGTGAGGGTCTAAAATAATTTTAGGGACGAGCGCTAGCCGGTGACCGGTGATGGAAACTACTAGGATAAAAAACGACAGGCACGAGTGAAATCTGGTGGAAATGAATTCTTAAACATTAGAACACTTATTAGTTTACATCTTTAGTTGTACACATATTGCAGAAAATAAAGTGATCCCAAACACCTCGGTTTATATCTTTAGTTATATTGTTTTGGGCTGCTGTTTACTGTTATGTTTAATGATCAACTTACAAAGCCATGATAGTAATGAGAGAGTGGCTAGCTAACTATATATAACTTCATAAGATTTTATATATTTATTTTTATCCTTGTAATTGCATTTCTACTACCTTCAGGCTTCAACAATGTGCAAAAATTGAGAGCGAGATTGCAATGTGCCACGGAAAAATCGAGATCTGATATATTTCAATGCGTAGTTTGCATCAACATGAGTCAAACATGGTGGAAACAAATCAGGCCAATCTTATTGTGTAGCAAAGAATGACCCACAAAAGTGAGATGGTTGGAGATGAAGGCGTGAAAAAAGTGGAAACCAAGGCTATGCATGATGAATTTGGAGTCGACAGGCGTTAGAAAATAAAAATTGGGTAAATAATGAGGAGGGGTATAATGGTCAATTCAAGTTAAAAATCTGTGGATGAATTAAACAGTTCCGTGAGATAATCAGCTCCCTTTTGTAAAAGATGGACGGATTGGTATATTATATCTTGAGTAAACTTAATTTTTGGTCCTTGTGGTTGTATCAAAATCTCACTTTTGATCCAAAATTCAAAAAACGCTCAATATTAGTCCAAAAGTCCACGTGGACTTCATTTTTAGTCCAAAATTCGACCCTAGTTAGTTTAGTCGTTAAGTACGTTGCACCGTTAGTCCCTAGTTAGTTTGGTCGTTAGCAATGTTTACACCGTTAGTCCTTGTGGTTAAAAAATTGAAAAAAATTCGAAAAAAAAAAAATTTCCAAAAAAAAAATAATTTGAAAAATTAGAAAAAAATTCTAAAAAAAAATTTTTACAAAATTTTTTTTTCCAAAAAAAAAAATTTGAAAAAAAATTTCTAATAAAAATTTTTCTTAAAAAATTCGAAAAAATTAAAAAAAAAAAAAAAAAAAAATTTGACGAAATTTTTTTTTCCAAAATTCGAAAAAAAATCCAAAAAAAAAAATTCGAAAAAAAAAAATTCTAATAAAAAATTTTCTTTTAAAAATTTCTAAAAAAATTTCTAATATATTAAAAAAAATTCTAATATATATAAAAAATTTCTAAAAATTTCCAAAAAAAAAATTTTCTAAAAATTTCTAAAAATTTAAATGTGTATGTATATATATAAAAAATTTTCCTAAAAATTTCGTCAAAATTTTTTTTTTTATAAAATTTTTCGAATTTTTTAAGAAAAAATTTTATTAGAATTTTTTTTTTGGAAAAAAAAAGTTCGTCAAAAAAAAAAATTTTATAAAATTTTTCGAATTTTTTAAGAAATAATTTTTTCGAAAATTTTTTTTTGAAAAATTCGAAAAAAATTCTAAAAAATTTTTTTTTGACGAATTTTTTTTTCCAAAAAAAAAATTCTAATAAAATTTTATTGAAAAATTTTATTGAAAAATTCGAAAATTTTATTGAAATTTTTTTTTTTCGAATTTTTTTATTGAAAATTTTTTTCGAATTTTTCAATAAAATTTTCGAAAAAAAATTTTCTTAAAAAATTCGAAAAATTTTATAAAATTTTTTTTTTGACGAACTTTTTTTTTCCAAAAAAAAAATTCTAATAAAATTTTTTCTTAAAAAATTCGAATTTTTTTATATATATTAGATTTTTTTTTAATATATTAGAAATTTTTTTAGAAATTTTTAAAAGAAAATTTTTTATTAGAATTTTTTTTTTTTCGAATTTTTTTTTTTGGATTTTTTTTCGAATTTTGGAAAAAAAAAATTTCGTCAAAAATTTTTTTTTTAATTTTTTCGAATTTTTTAAGAAAAATTTTTATTAGAAATTTTTTTTCAAATTTTTTTTTTTGGAAAAAAAAAAATTCGTAAAATTTTTTTTTTAGAATTTTTTTCTAATTTTTCAAATTATTTTTTTTTTGGAATTTTTTTTTTTTTTTCGAATTTTTTTCAATTTTTTAACCACAAGGACTAACGGTGTAAACATTGCTAACGACCAAACTAACTAGGGACTAACGGTGCAACGTACTTAACGACTAAACTAACTAGGGTCGAATTTTGGACTAAAAATGAAGTCCACGTGGACTTTTGGACTAATATTGAGCGTTTTTTGAATTTTGGACCAAAAGTGAGATTTTGATACAACCACAAGGACCAAAAATGTAGTTAACTCTTATATCTTTATGGTCGGCTCATGCAAGCAAAAAAAAATTGACTGAAGTTTGAAAGTTGAAATTTTGCCTTTCAAACACAGTACCATAACACCTATGTTCCACTAAGTATGTATGCCTATATATATCTCTACCTCCTATAACTTCTCCATATTCTTGTGAAAAACCTTATATCGTTTCTTGTAATATTCCAAGTATAACCACGTTAATTATATAACTAGAAATTTTCATACAAAATCACACACAGGATGGCGTTCTTGACAAAAAATCTAACCCTTTTGTCAAAGATTGCGACAAGTGATCAACATGGAGAAAATTCACCATACTTTGATGGATGGAAAGCTTATGATCAAGATCCATTTCATTATACTCAAAATCCCAATGGTGTTATTCAAATGGGCTTAGCAGAGAACCAGGTTTGTCTTTTCTTTTCTGTTTTTTTGTCTGTTTAACACTATTTGATAATGCATGCAACTTAGCAAAAATCTATACTACTCCCAGTTGAAGTAAAAAAAATTATTCGTGTTTGCAGCTTTCACTTGATCTAATTGAGAAATGGATAGTGAATAATCCAGAGTCATTGATATGTAATGCCGACGGACTGAGTCATTTTAAAGATATTGCGAATTTTCAAGATTATCATGGATTGCCTAGGTTTCGAAAGGTAAATGAGTACAAATGCATGGAGATAACTTTGCTCAAATTAGTGCATTATATTCTATTTGTATATATATATACCTTATGTCCTCAAAAAAAAAAATTACGCCTCCAGTTAATTACTTTATTTGTTTCATTAGTTTCAACTAGTTAGTGCCATCGTAATTTATATATTAATTAAGTCTGTGTATTCAGGCGATTGCAAAATTTATGGCGAAAGCTAGGGGAAACAAAGTTACTTTTGATCCCGACCGCATAGTGATGGGCGATGGAGCCACCGGAGCAAGTGAATCTCTAATGTTTTGCCTAGCAGATCAAGGTGATGGATTCCTTGTTCCATCTCCATATTATCCGGCGTAAGTTTATATCTCAACATTTTAAACGTTTACTCTTTATTTGAAGTAATTATACACATTCAACATCTTAGTTTAATTTTCTTCATCTCTTATGTATTTACGATAACATATGATCGATAACGAATACACAGCACCAATTGCAATATGTATATATACCACTAAAGTGCAATGTCACAAGTATAAACTACACCACCTCAGTACATGTTTGGTATTGCACACATCAAAATTGATAATATGCACCTTTGATTGAGAGCTAATAGTAACGAAATTCTATATAGCTAATTATATACTATTCGCTGCATTTTGTATACTAACTAACTTGATCCTTTTTTCAGATTTGATAGAGACCTGAGATGGAGAACTGGGGTGCAACTAGTTCCAATAATATGCAAGAGTGCAAATGATTTCAGAATCACACAAGACGCCCTAGAATCTGCGTATGAAAATGCAATTAAAGCCAACATAAAAATCAAAGGCTTGTTAGTGGCAAATCCTTCAAACCCTCTTGGCACAACCATGGATAAGGAAACACTAAAAACCCTAATGAGATTTATCAATGACAAGAACATCCATCTTGTTTGCGATGAAGTTTATGCAGGCACTGTTTTTAATACTCCTGACTTCGTCTCTATCTCGGAGGTGTTACAAGAAATGGAGCACGACCCAAAGAGCAGGACAAACCGTGGGCTTGTTCACATAATTTGCAGCCTGTCGAAGGACATGGGACTCCCAGGGTTTCGTGTTGGAATTCTTTATTCTTATAATGATGGTGTTGTGAGTTCAGCTAGAAAAATGTCGAGTTTTGGATTAATCTCCTCGCAAACTCAACATTTTCTAGCTTCAATTCTCTCAGATGAAGCATTTGTTGAAAGTTTTCTAAGTGAAAGTTCAAAGAGGTTAGCTAAGCGACACAATGTATTCACTCAAGGACTTGAAGACGTGGGTATTACTTGCTTACCAAGCAATGCAGGACTTTTTGTTTGGATGGATTTACGTAGGCTTATGAAAGAGCCTACGTTTGTTGAAGAAATGGCGCTATGGAGACTAATTATCAATGATGTTAAACTCAATGTCTCCCCTGGTTCTTCATTCCACTGTGAGGAACCGGGGTGGTTTAGGGTCTGCTTTGCAAATATGGATGATCAAACGGTTGAGATTGCTTTGAAGAGGATTCATGCATTTGTTAGAAAGGAAAAAGAAACCGAGTCTCTGACATTTAAGAAGAGAAGTAAATCGCAACAGAATCTTCAACTTAATTTTCCATCTAGGTTGTATGATGGAATGGCGATGATGTCACCTCGAATTATGACTCCTCATTCTCCAATATTCCCTCTATCGCCATTGGTTCAAGCAAAAAATTGATTAACTAGTACATGTAGCGAACAGAAATAATAGAGGGTTGGATAAACCGCGAAGGGCTTTTGACTTCTCATCATGATCATACCCAACAGTAGCGTAACAAGGAACAAAACTGTTGGCTGAATTTTGATTAATTTCAATTTCTTTTCCCTAATCTTTGCAATATATAGTATGCTACACATCCCTATAAGTTGGTTGCTACTGTATCTTTCTCTTATTTCCAACAGGGAAATTAATTATATTAGTAAATGTAACCTCTTCTTTAATGACAATACGAGTGGTTTGTTGCATAAGTTTATGCATCTGCAGTAATATGTCCGAGCCCAGCTTCTTGCGCCGTGTGTTCTTTAATGAAATTGGGGTTCAAAAAATTGAAAATGATATCATGGTCCATGTAATATAATAATATATTGATAGCAAGCGATCCAGGTGTGACTTATTGTAACACCCGTATCCCGGGCGCAAATATGCCCCACCTTAAATGAAATTGACTAAAGTTTAATGTGATTAGCTAGTCAACGAATGTTATGTTATAGTCAAACCCAATAGTCAACTAATAGTCAATGAATGTATTATATGGTTACGAAAGTATTATGTGTGACAACTAGTAAGAAAATAGACTTAAAAGGCTAGAGTTGTAATTTGATAAATGTATTATAAGTGAAGTGTGGCTAAAGTAGCTAGGAAGAAAGAGACTTAAGGGACTAATTATGTTATTTGGCCAAAAATGCAATCTAACTAGTATAACCTAGGAAGTTCTAGTCATTTCCATAAGTTTCAAGAGGGTGTTTGTTTAGTTCGACTATAGAGAAAGAAAAAGGGAGGGAAAAATGGGTTAAGCTTTGATGATCTTGAAGAAGAAGTAAGAGTGTTTATCCAAGGGTTTAAGCCTAAGCTATAATCATCCCAAGTAAGTAATCTCCCTACTTGTTGTTATTGAGGATAAGGTTTATGATTGAAGTGGAAAATCATTATATGATTATGTAGAAAAGAAGATGAGTATGTTTGATGGGTCATATAAACCATTGATCATGCTTTTGATGTATTATGTTAATAGGTTTTGATTTTAAAGAGTAGAGGATGATGATGAAGGATGGTGATGATGATGAAGAGGATCCTTATGTTCTTGTTAAACTTAGCTTTGGAAATTAAGATAAGTAAACCGGTTATAATGTAAAGTTATAATGAATTCTATGCATTATGTGTTATTTGATTTGATGTGCTAAGGTTAATGAATAGCTTGTATAAATGTGTTTATGTGAAAGTGAGTATAAGGCTATGTTGTTAATGTAAAGGTATGGAATAAGGGTTAAGGTTTGGTTAATGCGAACGGCTAGAAGTTGAGTAAGGAAATAGGAGTTAGGTAGAATACCGAGCTCAAGATCGATGTTGTGCCCCCGTGAGTCATTTAATGGTTTGTAATGGGTAAACAAGTGTCAAAACTTATGTCAAAATTCGTATAATGAATTGGAGGTCAAACGATGTGTCAAAGTATGATTGAAATGTTTATAGTCAAAGTTAAAGGGGTGTTTGGATTAGCATAAATATACCCATTTTGGGTTGTAAACGGGTCATTTGGTTATGAAATAAGTTTATTATGTTATCTTAATGGTATTGGTAAAGTTTGGTGTGTAATTGAAGTGGTAAAGGTCGTTTGTTGTCAAATGGGTCAAAACGGGTATAATACACGTCCATTTGTAAACTATTCAGAAGTGTCAATTGGGTAATTTTATTGAATGGAAATGATATTTATAATGTGTTTATAAAATCTGAAAAGTTTCATGGGTTAACGAGTCTTGAAAGTCGGCTTTCCGAAATTAGAGCAAATATAATCCTTTTTGTAAAAATCTGCAGTAGACATATGGCCATATGAAAATATCAGAATATGGCAATATGGTTGCTTCAGGGATTTTGTAGAGGGGTATATGGCCATAACGAATTTCAGCATATGGCCATATGCCCTCATCAGAAAATAAATGAGAGATTTTCAGTTTTTAGTCATTTTCGAAATTTCATATCTTTTTAAATCGTAAATCGTTACGGGTCGACCCACCCGCCGTGTTGAAGGTAATTGAGTCTAGTTTCATTTAAAAATGGTTTCAAGGTCTGAAATATTATATATTTTTGTTAATGGTTAAAAAAGTAACGAAGGGTCCATTAAAGTGAAGTCATTTTCGCGTTAAAGTTTTAATTTTTTGCCTAAGCGGGCAAGGGGTGTAACACTTATATCACACTTACATTGCATTGTCGACTTGGTAACTTAACATAAACAATAAATGTACAACCAAATTTAGAAGAGGAGATTAATTGGATCATCTGTGTGTCTATGAGGACTCTCAGATATACCGATCTATGTGGGTCATTGTGTTGGGCAAATTAAGTGTCCAACAATCTCTTAATAGACTTGACTATATAATAGCCTAAGTATATTAAAGTAGTCGATGAGTAAAACTTAGCAAAATATCTTTTGAGTTCTCGAAGGCAAGGAGTCTTCACTGCACCGATGGCGGTTAAAGAAGAAGTTGCAAAGATCAGGTGTCCAATTCAATGAGGTTTGATAAATAATCACTGGATGTTGTCTGATCTCCTCAAACCATTGATACTGGAAAAAGAATCTCATGTATCTAAAAGTAAAGAGGCGTGAAAACCCTAAAAGCAAAAAGGGATAAAGCAAGTCTTCATGGGAGTCGTCACAATTGTTCTCTAAAGAAGAGTTTATCATTTAACTAAACTGAAGCATTTAATTCAGTGCTCACGTACCCATTAAATTCTTGACACGTGTGAAGAACAACTTTTAGAAAACCTTACTTAGTTGTTATAAAAGAGAATATTTGTAGTAAAGTAAATTTGATTTCTTGCAATTAATGTGATAAGTATTTAAGTGAGAATTACTCCCCCCTAAACTTAGTCCCTAAATTTTTAGATTGATAGATAAGTTCAAACTTAAACACTAATTTGCGCTCATGTTTACGGCAGAGGAGGCCAACGGATTGTCATTCAACTGATATCATTATTCCGCAAACAATCTTGTAAATTGTTTGATTCATTCTAATAATAATTTAAACGTAGAAAAAAAAATACTTGTGCGTAAATATGGTTAAAATAATTCATATAAGCATTCACGAAAAAAAAAACCTAGTTTTAAACTTCATCGTATGCCATGAAAATTGATCGGATAACTTAAGTTATTCAATCACCACAACAAGTGGTAGCATAGGAGTTTGATTTAAAACCTTTTTGCTTGTCGGTAAGAATTATTCAAAATGCTTTTACAATCAAGATCCTGACAAGTGATCTACCTCAACTTCTAGACTTAAGAAGTAATGGTTATGTACATTACTGATGCGTAGGGATTGCACCAGGCTTTACCTCTCGAGGGATCTCGAGAAGCTTACAACCCCCACCCGGCAGTGTACCTGATCGTTGTAGTATAGTATAGTGACAAGTACCGGGGGATTGATCGTTCAACTCAGGAATAGTGTCGTTAGGATTGAAATTGATCTAACTAGGTCTAAAGGTGAAAGATGATTCTTTTTGTGTTTTTATATTTTATGAAAAGCAAATAAAAATCTCGGGTATTGGAAGGAGGGGCGGAATTAGTTGCTAATCAACTAACCCAAAAGCTACTAATTAAACTAATGTGCAAGAAAACTAAACTAAGGTTCTACAAGATAAGTGAAGCATGTCTACCTATGATATGTTACTCCTTGCTAGCTATCCAATTCTACCTATTGAATTGTACCTTGTTTTAATTGATGGGTTGTATTCCTTAATACCATTCATGGGGTGGCGTACTTACTTCCCCAATCCTATAAGCTCCTACTTCACTCCTATGTCGAGCCGGCTAAGAAGCTCCTAACATGGGATCACTAGAATTCGCTCATGCATTAAATACAACCATAAAAACCTAGTACACATCGGTTCATGTTTCTTAAGACGTTCAAGCATGTTACCCTATGGAAGTCTGCCAGTTTTCTTAAGCCTAACATTGATGAGACATTCAATCAAAACAAGAATCAATAGGAAACAAGAATTATAAACTAAACCAACTAGATCTATTGAAGTTGTCACGCCTTAATTGATGGAGATAGACACACACATCAACAAGCCCTCATTGATGGAGATAGACACAACATCGACAAGAAATCAATGAGATCTAATCAATTATATACAAGTTTCACATAATCATAAGTAGACACAAGGTGAATTAGCAAATCATCATCAAAGAAGAGCAAACAACAATGATAATGGAAAACATAATTAAGATAGAATCATCAAACCAATACATGATATTTATGGAGTGATTGAAACCCTCTAAGTTGCTGGAAAAACACCCACCTAAACCCAGGAATCGACCTTAGGGTTTAGGGCTTACAAAAAGTGAAGTTATGATGTTATATTTATAGCCAAGTTTTCTGTCGGCCCATCTTGACGGTATCAGCCCATACACATGACGCCGTCACGACCATTTTTTTACCAAATTGTAGATCTCTTCGTCATCTTCGCGTGGGCTTTTAAATCACCTAAATCCGAGTTCGTATGCAAAAGTTATGACCAAAACAATATCAGCTACTCCGCGCGCAAGTTTTGACAAGTTAACACGTGACGGCCTTGGGTGACGCCTTCACGTTCTCTCTGGGCCGTCACCACTTTTACTCTTGACGCCATCAAGATTTTCTTCTTGACGCCGTCATCCACTGTTCCCAGCAAGGAAAATTAAGTCTTTGCCGTTTTCTTCACTTTTATGCTCCAAAAACGTCCGAATTGCTTCCTTTTCCAGATTTCACTCCCAAAGTACCTAAAATCACAAAAGGAACGATTTAGGGCAATATTTGATCAAATAAATTCAATTCCGGGCTTAAATGACCCCCTAAAAGTGGTTCATTTTTCGCCTCATCATATACCCTTACACTTGAGATTTGCTTGTCCTCAAGCAAATGCGCTTTTATTCTAATCAAAATACAAGTTAGGGGTCATTTAACACTAATATAAAAGTAATTACAACAAATAATCGTTCCACTAAAGACCAAAGACAAGCACGGAGATCATATACTAGCACCTCACAAATAGTGTTTAGATACTCACATCTCTCGGGTGTAATAAAGTATAAATTATAATATGGAAACGGAAGATATCTCTCACTACCTGTCATAGCAAAATAGATTACCATAGGCTTGGGAAAGGATTAAACCTCCACCACATGGCGTAAGCACCTAGGATAAACTATTAAAGAGGTCTTTTAAAGGGTTGTAACGTTAGGTGTAGGGATATAAAATACACGGTTTTGTTGGATATAGGCAGTCTTTACTGGTGGCGAGTTAACAATCTTGGTTAATTACATGTACAATACGGCGTTGCTAAGCTAAGACTAGACTCGACTTAAGCTAATAAATGAAAAAGAACAAAAACATAAAATGAACATAGAATAAAATAGGATGGTAGTCCGTATGTTTTTCTTTTCTTTTTCTATATATTTTTTTTTCTTTTTTTCTTGATTTTTTCGATTTTTTTTTTTTTTTTTTTTTTTTTTTTTTTTTTTTTTTTTCATACATTCTTACCCTACCATCCAAAATAATACATCATAGGGATTGGAAATTCCCCTTACACTTGAATTTTTACATACTTTACAATAAACTAATCTAATGACTCGAATTAAGAAAATCAAAACACTTGGAGTACTTTTAAGATTAACGTACATATGGGGGTAATATATGATGTTCTTCCCCATTACTCCATAAAATAAGTACTTTACCCATGAGTCCCAATCGTCCCAAAACAATATGTACAAGGATATGACTTGACTTAGCAACCATGTAATCAATTAGATAATTAACTTAGGGTTTAACAAATAACAATAATGCACTAAAAATGAGTGCATACACGGAAAGCTAAGGCGATTTGGGTGTACATTTAAGTGGGGTGTAACAAATTCTTCCTTTAAGTATGATGCTTAAAGTTAGAAACGAAAAGATAGGCTCGGAGGGGTGTACTAGGGGTTTCGTGTACAAAGAATGAGTACAACGCTAAGGGTGTGGGAAAAATTAATTGACTAACTAGTCAAGTAATATGACTTAAATGGTCAAGTAATTATGATACGGGTTTAACACAAGGGTGATCCTAATGCCTCTTATCATGTAGTAAATCCTACTACACGAATGTAGTCTCACTAGCGGTCTCGGGATGCATCACTAACGCAAGTTCTAGAATCTAAATGCTACCGCACTAACAGTAAATGCTTTTCCTATCAAATCTAAAGCCGAACCTCACATATTTGGGTGTAAAATTTTTCTGAATGATACGGTTATGTGCTAGTCATACAATCTCCTATCCATGAGACGCTTGCTATGGCTAAAATTTCACTCTTAAATGTTGTTAAAAATTTTAAATTTGGCGCTAAAATTGCACTAACAAGTATTTCTCATAGTTTTATTACACATCTACTATTAAACAAACAAACTCAAGCGAAAGCGTATCTGTAAGGTATCATCATTTTACCCTCCTTTTACACTTAAGATGAACATTGTCCCCAATGTTCAAGTAAAGAATGTAAAAGTGAAATAAGTAAAACAAATGAAATCAAATACTCCCCTGATTCGCTCGGTATGGATAATAAGGTGGCCAGGTTAGATCTTCCTCCAAGAAAATGAACAATCAAAGCTTCCCTTCCAGAATAATAATCATCTTCTTGTCAAACATAACCTGTTAAACTTGAGAAAACAAACACAAAAACCCAAAGCATCAATCCGAACAAAGAAAACTCACAACCAGATGTAATTCCAGACTTAGGAATAGAAACAAAACAATTAAAGATATAATGCTTGTGGAATGAATGTTTGCAGATTTCCTGGAGTTTATAAAACTAAAGAATTAACAAAAACTTTAAGACTCCGGTATAAACAAAACTAGCAAAATTTCCAGAATTTTACACATGATGCCGTCAGAAGTGACCTGCAGAAATCTTTATGTTAAGTTTCCGGAAAATTTATGGAAAAACTTATGTCCCACTTCCTGGAAAATCCTGCAAAATATCATTATGACTCGATACAAGCATTTGACTCTAACAAGTACTAATACGCATGTCATTTAATATTGTTGTGGTTCATGCTCAATTTCATTCTTATAAACAAATTTGGATCTCCCTTACACTTATCTTTTGCAAAATACCTTTATATGCAATTAAGACGAAGTTAAAAACAAAATAAAGCATTTTCACAATTTACTTTGAAACATGAGCCACAAACAATAAAAATAAAACATGCATACAGAAACAAATAAAATCAAACAAACAAACAAACAAATAAAAACACACAAAACATGGGTTGCCTCCCAAAAAGCGCTTGTTTTTGTTCGAGTCACGAGCCTGACTCTACTCTTATTTAACGGAAATAGGGGAGGTTCTCCCTACACTTAGGATTAAGTGTGGGTGAAAGTAGCGATACACACCCTTAGGGTGTGAATATGCCACGTGAGGTGAAGGGGGTGAGTGAATGGCTTCCTTCATTCTAAAACTACCCGGATAATATTGGTCGATGGGTGGGTCGGTTCTTCTTTTGTCTCCTAGAAATATATCTAAGGATGGAAAGGTTTGTAAAGATTGAGGTTCCGGTTCATCAACACTAGGAAATTCCCTAGAACTAGGAGTAAGGTTATCACTACAAGTATTCAAACCTATATCCTCAAGTGGTGCCTGGTCCAAGGGTTCTACCTCCATCGGAATTCCTAAAGTTTCTTCTACTTCCTCCGGGTAAGTCACGGGCGGTGTGTGTGCCTCAAATGATGGTTGAGTATTTTGTGGGCTTATGTTACTTACCTCATCATTCCATGTGTCACGATCACCTATATCCTTAGGTAGTGATAATAACAAACCTAGTGCTTCATCCAACTTATGGTTTATTGATACGGCTCTATCCATAATTTCTTGGTAAACTAGGTCGCTTTTTCTGTTAGCCTCACTAAAACGAGATCCTAAACATGGAGGTTGTTCATAAGAATCTATCCTAGGTGAAGGCTCATATGATTCATAGGTGTCTCTAAATGAGGTATTTTGCACTTGGTGTTCTAGCCACTCAACCATATATTGCAATCTTAGAAGTCTAAGTGAAGTGTCCATTTGAAGCAAATTACATACAAAATCACAAAGAAAAGATAGACTACGAGAAAGCTACAAAGTAAAAAGAAAAAATCTCACTTGATAGGAATCTAATGAGTAGACCTAATAAAAATCAAATTCAACCTAAACAATAACTATTCCCCGAGCTGCGGCACCAAAAACTTGATGCATAGGGATTGCACCAGGCTTTACCTCTCGAGGGATCTCGAGAAGCTTACAACCCCCACCAGGCAGTGTACCTGATCGTTGTAGTATAGTATAGTGACAAGTACCGGGGGATTGATCGTTCAACTCAGGAATAGTGTCGTTAGGATTGAAATTGATCTAACTAGGTCTAAAGGTGAAAGATGATTCTTTTTGTGTTTTTATATTTTATGAAAAGCAAATAAAAATCTCGGGTATTAGAAGGAGGGGCGGAATTAGTTGCTAATCAACTAACCCAAAAGCTACTAATTAAACTAATGTGCAAGAAAACTAAACTAAGGTTCTACAAGATAAGTGAAGCATGTCTACCTATGATATGTTACTCCTTGCTAGCTATCCAATTCTACCTATTGAATTGTACCTTGTTTTAATTTACGGGTTGTATTCCTTAATACCATTCATGGGGTGGCGTACTTATTTCCCCAATCCTATAAGCTCCTACTTCACTCCTATCTCATGCATTAAATACAACCATAAAAACCTAGTACACATCGGTTCATGTTTCTTAAGACGTTCAAGCATGTTACCCTATGGAAGTCTGCCAGTTTTCTTGAGCCTAACATTGATGAGACATTCAATCAAAACAAGAATCAATAGGAAACAAGAATTATAAACTAAACCAACTAGATCTATTGAAGTTGTCACGCCTGAATTGATGGAGATAGACACACACATCAACAAGCCCTCATTGATGGAGATAGACACAACATCAACAAGAAATCAATGAGATCTAATCAATTATATACAAGTTTCACATAATCATAAGTAGACACAAGGTGAATTAGCAAATCATCATCAAAGAAGAGCAAACAACAATGATAATTGAAAACATAATTAAGATAGAATCATCAAACAAATACATGATGTTTATGGAGTGATTGAAACCCTCTAAGTTGCTGGAAAAACACCCACCTAAACCCAGGAATCGACCTTAGAGTTTAGGGCTTACAAAAAGTGAAGTTATGATGTTATATTTATAGCCAAGTTTTCTGTCGGCCCATCTTGACGGCATCAGCCCGTACACATGACGCCATCACGACCATTTTTTCACCAAATTGTAGATCTCTTCGTCATCTTTGCGTGGGCTTTTGAATTACCTAAATCCGAGTTCGTATGCAAAAGTTATGACCAAAACAATATCAGCTACTCCGCGCGCAAGTTTTGACAAGTTAACACGTGACGGCCTTGGGTGACGCCTTCATGTTCTCTCTGGGCCGTCACCACTTTTACTCTTGACGCCGTCAAGATTTTCTTCTTGACGCCGTCATCCACTATTCCCAGCAAGGAAAATTAAGTCTTTGCCGTTTTCTTCACTTTTATGCTCCAAAAACGTCCGAATTGCTTCCTTTTCCAGATTTCACTCCCAAAGTACCTAAAATCACAAAAGGAACGATTTAGGGCAATATTTGATCAAATAAATTCAATTCCGGGCTTAAATGGCCCCCTAAAAGTGGTTCATTTTTCGCCTCATCAATTACCTATGCTCCTAAACTAGAAGTTGAAATAGTTTACAACTTACCTAAAGTAGAAATATTTAATGAACTACTCACTTATCCATTAAATGCTCGACATGTGTATAGAACAACTTTTAGAAACTCTAATTCTATGTTATAAAAAAGATTGTTTGTAGTAGAGTAAATACAATCTCTTGCAATTAATGTGATAAACATTTATGGGAGAATTTCTTGCCCCTTGAACTTAGTCCCTATACGTTTAAAGTGATTGATAAGTTCATACTTAAACACTTATTTGGGTTCGGCTTTTAGTTAGAAGATCACCAAATTGTCATTCAACTGAGATTGTTATTCCACAAATAATCTCTGTAAATTCTTTTATCCATTTTAATACGCTAAAAATTTATTTGTGTGTAAATCTTGTTTAAATATTGCATATAAGTGCTCATGCATAAATCTGGTTTTAAACTTCATCATATGCGATGAAGAGTAATTGGACAACTTAAGTTATATTTGCAATCGCTACAAAAGGAACAACGCATTCAAAACCATATTGAGAGGTGATCACGGATAGTTTGATAGATACTCACTACTACAGATTGTGAAATAGAGCCCCCTTAATAGAGCCCGGTTTTAATGAAAAACGGGCTCTAAAATGATCTTGTGTTTTGGAAAAGGGTATAGAGCCATGTTTTTTTATTAGAAAACCGGGCTTTATTGTGAAAAACATTAGAGCTATGTTTTCTTCCATAAAACCGGGCTCTATTCCTCTTATAGAGCCATGTTATTTTTTTTATTAAACCCGGCTTTATCTTAAAGTGTTAAAGTCATGTTTTTCCTACACAAACCGGGCTCTGTTCTTAAAAAAAAAAAAAAAAAAAAGAAAAAAAAAAAGCCCTTTTGAGCGGCTTATTTCCCCCTTTCACTTTCATTTTCAATTTTTACTTTCAATTCCAATTTTCATTACCTTCCCACAACACTCTTTCCCCCCTTTCAATTTCACAAACCCTAACCCTCTAACCTTCGCTGCCGCTTACTACCCCACAGTCACACAACACCACCATCACAACCGTCAAACACCATTACCGTCACAGGCAACCTTAACCAAGCTCGGGATTGTTTATATGTTTTTTGTGTTAGGTAATATTGTATTGATTTTGGAATGAAATTGTTGAAATTAATTGTTTTTAAGCTCTCTATGGGATTTAAAATTATATGACACTAAAACAAATATTTATTTTTAATATTAAGACAATTTAATCAATTGTAAATGGGTGTTTTGATAACTGGGTGTTTTGGCCACAACTTTAGCTTCAGTTCTTTGTTTATTGATGGATGGGGTAAAAATGGTTGATTAATGTTTGATATATGTTATAAGTCGTAGGTTGACCATATTCTATGAGTACTTATAATTTTATTGTGTGTGTGTTATTGGAAGCAAAATTAGAAGTTGAATCGTATTCTATGTTTACTTATAATTTTATTCGTATTTTAGGTGTCTCATATTCAGTTTTATTTATGTGTGCAGTTTAACTTGAGGATTTTTTTATTCATGGAATATAAACATTTTTTTATGGATAGCGGTCTGTGATGGACAACCTGACCTGAACCGAACCTGCACCATCTCAAGGCTCCCTTGCTCAATTTCACTTATGTTAGTGCAAGTGGTAAAGGTTGAAGACATCATCTTAATGAACATTCTACATTACTAAATTATGGTGATGCATATAAGTTTGTGTTTACATGTACTGACCGTTAGTGCTGCTACTTGATCTTTTAAATTGGCAATTTTATTTATACTTATATGGGGTTGGGAAAAAAAATATTTAGAGATGGTGAAGTAGAAAATAATGAATCAGTTGCATAAACGCAATTCATCAACTTCATCTTCTGTTGAGTTTAAATCATGTGAAAAACTTGAATTTAGATTTTCAAGTCTTCAAGCTCTTCAGGTAATGTTATTATTGACATCGATATCAGTATGCGTTATGCGCACTAACTTTTACTAAATCATTCAGTATTCGTGTTTGTTAGTTTGTTAGGATGATGTTATTACACTACGTTTTTCTATTAGATGAATGTTAATACTATTATACAAGTGTTTTTATAATGTTTATGTAGAACCCAAGAATCACCTTCCGGAGGTCGAGGTTGATCGAAATATGCCATTATTCTAGAGAGAGAAAGTAGAGAGAAGGTGAGGTGAAACAAAGATACTTTTATTATGATAAATGATGTTGCACACCCACACCCCTCAAGTGAAGCCTTGAGGGGTATTTATAGGCCTTACATGAGACAACTTTTACAATATTACATTAATAGTCCCTGCACTTTATGCATACTAGTTGTCTACTCCAATTCACGTAAATATCGCTCAGCTTCATTTCTAACAGTTTATGGGTTATAAAATCTTCTACATTGCATTTGTGTCTGTTATGTTATGATAAAGATAGCTTTAGAAACTGTTTTGGTACAAGTGTATAGTCTTGGGTTATTGCATTTGTTTCCATGTTGGTACTCGGTACCTTGAGTGTGCCTTAGATTAATTTAATAAAAGTGAATGTGACTAGCTCATTCGTTTTTGCTTGTGTTTGGTAGTTTAGTACACTCTGTCTATCATAATAGTTGTTACAAGTGACTCTAGACTCATGCTATGGAACTTATCTATTTTCTTAATATTTTCTATTGGAAAGTGTAAATCTTAAGTTTATTATTGAGCTGTATATACTCTAATTTTGTATGTGTTTGCAGGGCTTGGTGGGGAATGAAAAAAATTCGGTTCACCACAGACTTGGTAATCCTACTTTTTTTTAGCTAATCACTAACGGAAAAGCAGATGAAACTCTAACTTTGGTGTCAAATTATAGTAGTGAAAGGAGCCACATGGGTTTTGTACATGGAATGGTTTATTCAAGTAAGATTTCCTTTAATTTATTACCCATTTTGTTGATATATTGGTTATGCGCTTAAGGTGCACTGATGTTATTGTATCTTCACTCTTCAGTCTTCTAATGTATACCTGAAGGTAGCAGAACATGTTATTGTTGAAAGAGCAACTATGGAGTTCAGACAATAAGCACTTGTACTACCTCGAGTGAGCCTAAAAAGAGCATGTGCATAAGCTAGAGAAAGAGTGGAAAGATCAACTGGTGACAAATTTTTTGTTTATTAGAATACTGCAGCGAGAGAAAATTTGTTATCCTATGTAAGTGTCTAGTGGTTTTTACCTCTATTATTGTATGTTTTAGGTCCATCTTGACTAATTGGATGTAAATGACAGGATATACCAGACTCACAAAACTCAGCAAATTCGTAGTTGTGGTCAGTGGTGTTGCTTCTTTGAAAGGGAGTTTCGTGTTTTTATGACTTTCCAACATGATTTTACTTCCATCTGTGAAGCAAGTAAATGCTTACCTTCCTCAAGTAAATGTTTACATTCTTTACTATTGGTTCTGTTTATTAATGGGTTTGATTTTGACGCCCATCATTAGAGGTTTCGAATGAAAAGGTTGGGACAGAGGTCAAAATAATACTCTTTTGTTCATAGGCTTTTCGTTGAAAGCATTGTTAGCGAACACAATCATATGTTCTAATTCGTGACTGCTGTTTTTTTTTTTTTTTTTTTTTTTTTTTTTTTTTTTTTTTTTGCATAGATTTGAAGTTGCTGCAAGTCCATTTTCTATCCTGAAGAAGATATAGACCACTGGAGATTTCGCTGAGTACTTTTTCAGGTATGACTATTATGAGCCAAACTACATATTACTTAAGTTTCTATGTTGGGCATTTTAAAGATGATGTCAAATATCATGTACAAATATCAATTAAGTAACTCTATATAATCTTAAGTTCTTAATCTTTTTGAAGTAATTTATTGGCTTAGAAGAGAAGTACTAACACCAATAGCATTATCTCTCCGAGCTGATGAACGTGCCAAGTTATTAGCTTCTAAGATTATTGGCTTAGAAGAGAAGGTACAAACACCAATAGTATCGGACCTAAATACTTGTGTAACTTTTTGCTTGTAGTCTAAAAAGTGGGGTAATCTAAAAAGTGTGTTAATTAGTTCAGTAGTTGGTTACTAATGCTTGGATATAGTTTATTGTAAGTTAACTTTCTGATGACTAAAGTAGTCGGATCATCCATTACCTATCATCTCTTACCTTCGAGTAACAAGATTATTAGATATTTCACATGTTCTAATCCATATTTTTTTTTTATATATATATGCAGCCTCTATCGGCTAGAACGAAAGCTCAAGAATAAGATGGGTCACGGTTTGAAGGCTCGTCTAAAGATTGAAGTAAATATAAAGATTTGATAGTTAGAATTCTCTTAATAGAGGAAAATAAGAAATGATGATACTGGGTTTCTTTTAATTTGATTTAATGGCTGAATTTTACCCATTTTTAAATTTTTTTTATTCTTCACATAGAGCCATGTTCTGTAATAGAAAACCAGGCTCTATAACAGGGAATAGACCCTGTTTTTCAAACAGGGCTCTATTTGGTTCTCAAATAGAGTCCCTCCCCCTTTGTGCCCTCATGCAAAACCGGGCTCTATGCACCTTTTTAACCGGGCTCTATGCCATTTTTTGTAGTAGTGACTCTTTGACATACTAATAATACAATTAGAGCATCTTTAATATTGTCACTATCGTGACATATCATCTTATTAATTATTAATCACTAACTCACATAAACTTACACATTTACTCTTATAAACTTCTCTAATTTTATAATCTAGTCACAATGTCTTTTTTATCTTTAATTATCTTTACTTGTATGTTTCTTAAAAGAAAATGAGATTTGGTCACAATGTTGTCTTTATCTTTAATTATCTTTACTTGTATGTTTCTTAAAAGAAAATGAGAGTTAAACACATTCACTTTATACTCATGAGCCGATTTTATACCCGCTTTGTAAACCTTTGTAAATTAGGGCATGTTTGCTAGGCCTTTTTTTTTTTTTTTTTTTTTTTTTTTTTTTTTTTTTTAAGAGTTGTGAGCATTTTATTAAAATAAATAATCTTTTTCAAAATAAGTAGCTCAATTTAGATGTATGAGCTAAAAGCTTTTATCTAAAGAAAAAAGCTTCAAAAATGAAATAAATAAATAAATAAAAATAAAATGCCATATGATTGAAAGTTCAAAATCTGTAGAGCTTTTTAAAAACAAAATTATATAGATGCCCTTAAAGGTATCTAACATATCACTCATAAGTACTTGACTATTTGTTATGTGAGATGATTTGCACATTTTATTTTATTATTTGTACATTTTAGTACAAGCAGATAAAGAATATTAATATTATATAAGTATTTAATGCATTGTTTAGAATGTCACAATCAATTGTGAATGTCTGCAAATCATTTCCCATTTGTTACGCATAAAAATTACAATACCATCATTTGTTAATTTGTTAATTTGTTATTTTGTTTTCGATCTATCATGAGTATTGCACTATATAATCTTTTAACGAAATACGTATATTAGCATTTACGAATATAGTGTGACCGTAAAACAACTAAATACTTATAAATGAGCTTGCTACGCAGTTATGTAAATAATGCGAAATCTGTTACCAGATATTATGAAAAACCTCTCATATTATGATGTTAATTATGATCGAACAACATCAAAATTACATATCACGATGTTCGTACCATAAAACAAACACTGAAGATGTATCTCAAGGAACATCCAATAAAATGAAAGGAATCCATCCAATAAAATGAAAGGAATCCAGAATGATATTACTACATCAATATGAAATGCACGTCGTAAATAACTATTATGATCATGTTGTCTTAAAGCACTATTAATAAAATGAGTTTATCATTTCTATTTTTAACATTTATTTACAATTATTGATATGTCATTTTATATTGTTTTATATCTTATAATTACAGATAACAGATAATTTACCAAATATTTTTACTGAAAAAAATACAACTTTTAGCTCATGTTAAGAACTTGAAGTTTACAGCTTAATGTTAGTTTTGCCAAACATACTGCTTAGTGTGCGTAATAGGGAAGTTTATATGTATGGTGACACATCATCTCTCTGTCATATATATATATATATATATATATATATATATATATATATATATATATATATATATATATATATATATATATATATATATATATATATATATATATATATATTAGGGATGATCATTTCGATCCGAATCCCGGAACCGAATCGGAACCGTACCGAAACGGTACCATTCTCGATATATAGTACGGTACCGGGACCACGAAATAGGTGAAAAAAAATCGGGACTACTAATTCGGTACGGGACAGGTACCAAATCGGGAAATTCCCAAATAAAACGGGAAAAACCTGATTTCCCGGTACCGGTACCGAAACCGGTACCGGTACCGATATCCGAATCCTGTTCGGTACGGTACCGGTACCACTATTTATGCTCGGGAAAAAATCGGTACCACTAATTCGGTACGGGATCGGTGCGGTACCGGTACCGTGCTCATCCTTAATATATATTGAACTGTAGATAATGTAAGAAACAAATTAAGCTCTAGCAAGAAACTAGAAACAATTACAAAGAAGAATTAATCTAATCATACCAATTACATCTTTTAGCACCTCTAAACTTTAACCAAGACAAATAAGTTAATTGGATATTATCAATAATGTCACGTTGCCTCATGGTTTCAGAACTTAACGTAACATTATTTCGATAACGCCAAAGAAACCAAAGAGAAGTAGCAATAATCACAAATAATCTATCTTTTTTCGTTAGAGACGTGCCAGTTATCTAGCCAGACAATTCATATATAGCAGAAACGCTTTAAACCAACATCACACCAAACTCGAACTTGACACCAAACGTTAGCAGCTGGTTCACATGCATAAAAGAAATGCTCGAATGACTCCATACCTGCGTTGCAAACCGGACAAACAATCAACAGAATTTCCAGACCAAGAGACGAGAGATTTACACGATGAGCGAGTCTATCTAAGAGTAAACGCTAAACGAACATGTTTACCTTTTGAGGCAAAGATTTGTTCCATCTTGTACATGGATTTAACAAAGGTAAAATAATGTCATCAATGTGATTCTTTGTCACCCCACACAAGAAATACCATCATAACTAAAATTCCATTGCCGCGAATCCTCACCGGTACCTACATTCGCATTACCAATTTCGGCTAAAAGCAAGTTCAATGAATCAGCATTTCTACCTCCCAAGACCTATCTATTCCAATTCCAAGATCATTCACCATTTAAGATCTGATCAAGAATGTGATAGTCTTCATTGAGATCAAGCCTAAATAGTCAGTTGTATTGCTGGTATAAAGGCCCATCTCCGAGCCATGTATCATTCCAGAAACGAACGTTAGAACCACATCCTACTTTGAACCTTAAAGTGCCCATTTAATTTGAAGAGTGTACTTGAAGGTATTTCAGAAAATATATCGGAATTGTAAATAAAGAAAAAGAATTCCTTGGATCAAAGTGTTGAGTATATGAGCCAAGGGCATGCCGAGTAGTACTCTTCTTCTATTAACTTTAAGGGATATGATTTTACGTCTTATATACACGCACCTACTAAATGTTGTACAAAGTAAGAAGGGTCAAATTAGACAGCATATAAGCTATGGCATGGAAAGGTCCCGATGCACACAAAAGAAAACAAGCTCTAATATATGTCTAATGCACCATTTAGCCGATGTTACATATAGGTTACTTTCTCAAGGGCACATGAGAAGATACTGAATCCACAACTTTAACAATATTATCATATAAAAAACAGATCAATTACACGATCGCCAAATATGATCAACATACAACATATGCTGAAAAAATCATCAGATGTCACATACAAGAGATAATTAGACAAACTTGTCACACATAATATAGTTATCGTACACACAATTATTGTAAAAAATAATAATTTAGTACTAATAAATAATTGGTCGCTTGTTGAAATTAGGTACTTGCTTTAACGAGTGGGGACCGAGCAAATGGAGAATGAGGAGACATAGTACGCGGTGACAACAACATAGTTTCATCATATAATCGGGACGAGAAACTAAGTCGAAGTTTCTTTTGAAATGGTTTGTTTTTCTTAACAAATGCATGTATCCTTTCCAAAGCGATATCAACTGTTTGATCATCCATATTTGCAAAGCAAACCCTAAACCATCCTGGTTCGACGCAGTGGAATGATGAACCAGGGGAGACATTGAGTTTAACATCGTTAATAATGAGTCTCCACAACGCCATTTCTTCATCAAATGTGGGCTTTTTCATAAGCTTGCGTAAATCCATCCAAACAAACAGCCCTGCATTACTAACTAAGCAAGTAATTCCTACTTTTTCGAGTCCTTGAGTGAAAACCTTGTGTCGCTTAGCTAACCTCCTAGAACTCTCCCTTAGAAAATCCTCGACAAAGGATTCATCTGAAAGTATTGAAGCTAAAAAATATTGGGTTTGTGAAGAGATTAATCCAAAACTCGACATTTTTCTTGCACAACTCACAACACCATCGTTATACGAATAAAGAATGCCAACACGAAACCCAGGGAGCCCCATGTCCTTCGACAAGCTGTAAATAATGTGAACTAGCTCATGGTTTATTGGGTGCTCCATTTCTTGTAAGACCTCCGATATAGAAATGAAGTCAGGTGTGTTAAAAACAGTCGCTGCATAGATTTCATCACAAACAAGATGGATTTTCTTGTCATTGATAAATCTCAATAGGGTTTTTAAGGTTTCTTTATCCATGGTTGTGCCGAGAGGGTTTGATGGATTTGCAAAAATTAAGCCTTTGATTTGTATGTTGGATTCAATTGCATTTTTATAGGAAAATTCAAGTGCTTCTTGTGTGATCTTGAATTCATTTGAACTATCGCAGATTACTGGAACTAGTTGCACACCAGTTCTCCATCTTAGATCTCTGTCAAATCTGATAAAGAAAAACCGAATAAATATGATGACCAAAATTAACAAATTAATAGATTATAACCATGACAAGCATATAGTAATTATATGTTTTAAAGTATGATAAATTGAGAAATGTTCGAATTAACATGAAATGAATAGAAATAAATAAGCATGATTGATCATGCGTTTATAATATTTGTCATTCACTGATGACTTGGTATATAATAAGTGGAATGATGTAAGATCGCAAGATTCAAACTTTGCATTCCTAAATTATTATGAGAATTTGTACAAAAAACATATACTGTAAAGTATCAATTAAGTTTATTTAAGTTGATAAAAACTGATTTTGACTCTAATTCTTCTTTTTTTTAGGTCAAGTGGGGAACTTTGACGTGTTTACGAGTTTAATAATCTGTCATTTGACTCAGCAGTCATAATCAATATATTATATATGCCACTTTAGAAATTCTTAAAACAGAGGTTGACCAAATTACTTGTCAACAAAGCTAAGCTGGTCTAATCGAGAATGGTAAACTAATTTGACATATCTCTTGGAATAGAATATGATTAGGTAGCAATGTTTTATCCATATCCAGGCATATGACATGGATTGTTTTTAAGATGTGTACGTATCTAACTTCCATATTTTGTATATATACTTAGATAAACTCTACTATTACAATAACATAAGTTAACTATGTATGATTCGTGCATTACACTTATATCCTAAATTTCTCCAACAGAAAATACACAAACAATAAGGAAGAATAGAAAAAATCAACGTGAGAGATATACTTACGCTGGATAATATGGAGTTGGAATTAGGAACCCATCACCGGGATCTGCCAAGCAGAACATCAAAGATTCACTAGCTCCGGTTGCTCCTCCACCCATCACTATGCGATCGGGATCAAATGTAACCCTATTTCCTCTCACTTTTCCCATAAAATTTGCTATTGCCTGAAAACATGAACAAGTGTTATAAATTTTGGGAGCAACTTTATATATAACATCAATAATATAATGCAATAATTAATAAATTTTATAATGGAACCAAAGGATTCTAAGCCCAGGGGCACCAAAGGGGCCAGTCAAGAGGTTGTGTGATCATCTTCCATATATAAAGGTATAGATCGAGTAGACTGTGTGTGTGTTTGTCTTTGACATTATAAAAACTAAGCTGCATGCATTTGATAATACGAGTATTACCTTTCGGAACTCATATAAACCATGATAGTCTTGAAAATTTGCAATATCCTTAAATTGGTCGACTCCATCTTCGGTACAAATGGATGATTTAGGGTTCTTCACAATCCATTTCTTGATTAAATCGGATGAGAGCTGCAAGATAAAATGAATCAATATATTACTCTAATTAACTCGGTATTCTAAAGTTACTTTTTTCATGCATGCACAATTATGTCAACTTAAACATAAAGAAAAAGAAGGAAAAAGAAGCAAACCTGGTTTTCTGCTAAACCCATTTGTATAACACCATTCGGGTTTTCGGTAAGATGAAATGGATCTTGGTCATAAGCTTTCCATCCATCAAAGTATGGTGAATTCTCTCCATGTTGATCACTTGTTGCAATCTTTGACAAAAGGTTTATGTTTTCTTTTAAGGACACCATACTGTGTGTGTTTTTAACTCGTAAGGGAATTTTTAAAAAGATTATGTATTGAAGAAACTACTCCGTATTTGTTTTGTCACAAGGTTATGAAGATGGTATGGAAGACATAGAGAGATATATATAGTTGCGGGCATGCATATATAGAGTTGTGTGTGACTTGCATGCTTTTCAGTGTGTGTGGAACGAAAGACAGAAATTGAATTTTCAAATTAAGTCCATCGTAATTGCTTGCGTGAGCGAATTGACGTATAAAGCAAGTATAGCAAATAAATTCAATGCGATTATTTTTACTACTATATAAAAGTCTTCGCAATATATTTCTTCTAACCTTTGACTTAAAAATATTAGTAGTTTTTTTGTTAATGAATGACTTTAAAGTCAAAGAATATATAGTGCTATAGTATTAGGTAGAGTGTCGCAACTTCTTTTATATTTATCGTTTAATGGTACGTATAGCTAGCTGAAAGTAAAAATAAAACTGTTACAAACACTACAAGATATACTGCATTTGCTGACAGACAAAAAGTGTTAGGAAAAGCGTAAAAGGTGTCAGGAAAAGATAAATTAACTTCTCCTTCACATATAATAAGTGTCAGCAGAAGTTCCGACAGTAAAGGTCTATAGTGACACACCTATGCTGACACTTGATGTGTCTGTACAGGTTTAGATCTTTTGTCTACACCAAGTTTGTGTCAGTAATGCAAAAACATACTTTTGCAGACTTTCCATACATACAGATCATTAAATTCTAGAATTACTTCCAACAGTAGCATTACAAAAATCAAAAATTCCATACAAAACTTCTAAATTAGAATTACTTCCATACAGAATTTCGAATCTAGTTATACAGAAACATCATACTGAAATCATTATCCAACATGAGCATTACAAAAATCAAACTTCCATAACAAACTTCCTAATTGAAATTACATCCATACATAATTTCCAATCTAGTCATATAGAAATCATTATCCAACACGAGCATTACATGTACTTGATACCAAATTTTGTCAAGTAACACCAATAAATACCTGAGATGATCAATATGTCTTCTATAACTCTTGAATACTCTGTCATCATTTCCTATTAGGCAAAATAGATTAAGTTAATACATTTTCAAGTATTTGCACACAACTAACTCAAGAGAGATACACCAAGACAGTGCACTGCTTCAGTAGCCAAGGTCGTTGCATTACAAGACATAATTGGTAATACTCTGAAGAGCCCAGTTCTGAGAACTCTGATCGGTTTACATGTTGCACTTGTTTTAAAAGAACTTATCTACAACCTTCTACAAACTGAACCAAGAAACATACTTATTCAATCCTATGTGAAACTTGAACACTTTGATTCTATAATTTGATTCAATCCTATGTGTCACAAGCACAACTGATTATGAGAATCTCATTAGAGGTGAAAAAAGAGGACATGTTTTGAAATGGGTCAAATGGGTCGAGTTTGTATATAATTGAAAAGTAGAAAAAAATGCAATATATTTGAATATTTTTTTTCCAAATGCATACCTGTAATATGAATAGCGTTGACGACTTATACCTGATGTTGGATTCTTTGGTTGAGGACCCGTACCAGATGGATTATTTGGTTGAGGACCCGTACCAGATGTTGCTGGATTCTTTGGATGAGGATTCATACCAAATGTTGGACTCTTTGGAGGAGGACTTGTAGCAGTTGATCTTGAATCCTTTAGATGAGCACTTGTAGCTATTGGTCTTTAATTCTTTGGATGATGACTTGCACCAGATGGATTCTTTGGTTGAGGACCAGTACCAGATGCTGCTGGATTCTTTGGACGAGGACTCGTACCTGATGTTGGATTCTTTGGAGGAGGACTTGTAGCAGTTGATCTTGAATCCTTTGGATGAGCAGTTGCAACAATTGATCTTGAATTCTTTGGATGATGACTTGCACCAACTGATCTTGGATTTTTCAGATTATAAGTGAGGCTATTATCAGGAACAATGCATGCATCATCACCCTAATAAAGAGATAGGAAAAAAGTTATTAGGATGGAAGAAATGCACCTATTTCACACATTCATGTAGAATTTAAATGACAACCAACAAAGTGTTGTTACCTCCATGTTAGTGTTAACATGACTTATGATAGTGGAAAAATTCAGCCCTCGTATATGTTCTTTGACAGCAGCAACCAAACTCATAAAAACCTCACGAAGTCCTTTCACTTGAGCCTTTAGTAGAGGAACTTGAGGATCTTGAACCTTTATTTTCTTTGCACCCGAGAACTTACCCACACAACGAACATTACCTTCCCTTTCAGGTCGTTTGACTTTAGATAAGTCATCATCTATCCAAAAAGGAGACCAATCTGTCCTTATCTCTTGAGCGGTGCTAGATTCATGCCTGGTTTTTATCGCTTCCTGTAATTTGTACAATCATTTATAGAAAAATACTACTTTGATATTTTAAGGACAAGTATGTTTCCAGCTATTACAAAACTACTAAATTGACTCCATATGTATTACTCTACCTGATCTAACATACACAACAGATATTTACAAAACTTATCATACATTATCATACCATATCATTGATTTAGGTGACATTTTAATCTTAAGTAGATTTAATGTCTACTAATCATACCCCAACTTTAGCAGCTTTAGCATGCACAATCCCGTGTTTATTAGTACGAGTCAAACAATACATTCCCCCACGAGATGGTGGAACACCCTTGTTCTTTTGGGTCTGCAATAACAAAAAAGTACACAAATGATAAAGTTTGAACTTCCAAAATTGAACTGAATTAAAAACCGATTTTGAGAAAAACATGAATCGGGAACCGAACCAAAGTGAACCGAGTCAAACATATCCTTTTTTTCACTCGTACCGAGCCAAACCGAATCCAAAAAAACATAAATATGTAAAGCAGAAAACCGAACCCAGTAAGGTTGGTACGGTTTGGGTTGGACCTGTTCGGCTCGGTTATTCAGTTCGATTCGGATTTCAGTCAGTTTTGCTTACCACTAAGTAAAACTGTACATTTGCTCACACTTATAAAAAGCGTAGGTAAAAAACAATGCATTTGCTCACACTTACAAAAAGTGTAGGTAAAACAATATATTTGCTCACACTTACTAAAATATGTAGGTACAAACTTAGACTTTTGCTCACACTTACAAAAAAATGTGGGTATAACATACACTTTACAAAAAGTGTAGGTAAAACTTCATATCTCCTCACACTTTTTATAATGTGTAAGGAAAACTTACACTTTTGCTTACACTTTTTAAAATATGTGATTAAAACTAAAACTATGCTCATACTTTCTCTAAAAGTGTAAGGATATGTAGACTTTTGCTCACACTTATTACATATTTCATTATAAAAAGTATCACTAAAAGACCTTTTTCTTGTAGTGAAAGTAGAATTGGAACTTTTATTTCTACTAATGTAAGGGGTGTTTGACGAATATTCGCGCAAAGCGACAGTATATAACGGCAAATACAAGCAAGGTGGCGTTCATTCAATCAAAGCGTTTATGCCCTAGCACTTATGACTCTCTTTTTAAAGAAAGGAATGCAGGGAACAAGTCTTTCCTTTCCACGGGTTCCTGAAAGCTCTCAATCCCCACTTCTCCCATATTGATTCTCTAGTTATACTTGAGAAATCGTGATTCTAGTTCGACCCTTAATTCAAAGCGTGTGTTTTTTGAAATACAAAGCGTATATTTTTTGAAATTCATATATATTGTGTGTTTTTTAAAAGTTGTCAAATTTAGAAAAAATGATAAAGAAAAGACATAACTTAAGTTGCCAAGATTTTAAAAAAGTTGTCAAGTTTAAGGGTATTTAGGGTAATTTACGCAAACTATTACTAATGCCTACATTTACCAGGAAGCACTCCCCCAAATACTGTAGCAAGCTACAGTAGCTACAGTGCAACACACTCACATCCAAATAGTGAAATGTATAGTAACTAACGGTCGTTAAGTCGTAACGACCGTTAACTTCTTTTTTTAAATTCCTCATGCAATTGGTCTAACTAACGGTCGTTAACTGCAATAATTACTTCTTTGGCAAAACATCCCGCGGCAACGCGCGGGTGATCCATCTCGTACTAATTAAAGTTTTAGGATTTTAAGATACAGATTTTAAGAAAAGATATACACTTTTTATAATGATAAATACAAAACCTTTAAACAAAAATAAAAATCTCATTCTATAGGTATTATTCTGATTGGCAATTTTAGCAGTTTAAGCCATTTTCAAAAGTTAATTTGAGAACTTTTTAAAATAAGAGCTTGTGAGTTTCAAAAACTCCAAATATTTGTTGCAAAAATATAGTTTATGTCAAAATAATATTTAGGTCATTTTAGAAGCTCAATTTCTGGTAAGATCTCCTCCAATCACACCCAAAATGTATAGCAATGCAATTTCTACATAATACTCCGTAACTTGTTATTACACAACCAAACGGTTTGTATCCCGATGATGTCCCTAATTGTGGAAGAAGTTTCTCAACCAAAATGGTCGTGTGTTCAAGTCCTGATTAGGACATGTGAGATAGTTTGTGGTTTGTATATTGTGAGATTGTTAGTTGTCGATCAACAACAAAAAAAAAAAAAAAAAAAAAAAAAAAAAAAAAAAAAAGTGGGGGGAGGGGGGGGGCTTGTTAATATTACAGATAGTTTATATTAGTAAAATAGCAACACTATATATATTGTAAATCATTTACATGTATATTACTTGGTTAATTATGTATATTTCAAGCTGAGAATTTGGGCTGGCCTATACAATTTGGAAGTGTTGATTTGCCGTACATGCAATGTATTTGCTAATGACCTGATTATATAATATATACAGATCAAGGTATAACCGTGTAAGGGAAAATTTAAGGCCACATCGACAGCTTTTTTCTTCTCTTTTCTTTTTTATGAATTGTAGACGATTTTTTGTGTTGAAGCTAGGTTAGAAAAATCTCTGATCGAATTTCTATGCTTGAAAGTCACATGATTGATGCTTTTTTTCATATTGTAATAGTGGAAAATGAATAGGAAAGTATGAACGATGTTTCATGGAGTTGTATTTTAAGACTCGGAATTGTCATAGTGAATATATGTACAAGTGTAAAGCATGTGGGCTACTTTCACTTGGAACGAAGTCATTGATTCGCTACTAAAAGATTTCCGCCCCCAGACACAAGTCATAAACATCCGTCCTACCTCAGTTGCTCCCTCTGTAATAGTTAAAAAAAGTCTCCGTAATACAGTAACTTTTTTTTTTCTTCCGTCACTTCTTTCCATGTTTATTACCTTCCTATAAGGTTTGGATACACATGATATTAACGTTTCTTATGTCCTATAAGGTTAGATACACATGATAATAATGTTTCTTATGTTGATTTTATGTTAGATAATCTACATGGGAAAAGTTCAATTAAAGATTTACCATTTTCCTGTGGTAAAAGCTATAAAATATCATCATATTTTCAAAAATGTAACAAGTTGAATCATGTACCTTTTTATTACTTACTTGACCAACGAACTTTCAAATTTTTATTCGACTTGAACCATATCTTATTTATTAAAAAAAATACGAATAAATTACACGTGGATAATTATAAAAGATATGGTTCAAGCCGAATAAAAATTTGAAAGTTCGTTGTTCAAGTAAGCAATAAAAAAATACATGGTTCAACTTGTTACATTTTTTAAAGTACGATGGTATTTTATAGCTTTTACCCTTTTCCTGGATAAAAAAAGCAAATCTCAACAACACATTTAAAAAAAAAGTAATTAATTAATTCATATAATTAATTAAAGACAACCCACTTTGACCCTTCACTTTTAAGCAATCTTTTAAAAACCGGTTTTTTTATTGACACGATTTAGTCACCGATTCACCAGGTTACAGGTTCAACCACCGGGTCGAACCGTTTCTAAACATATGTATACCTTTTTCTATATCTAATAATTACTATTACATGATCTCATAATTTATCCGCTTTTATTCATATATTTGATTAAACCGATGAATAAGATTGAGAATAGACCAATAAGTTTTGCTTTTTAAGTCTATATCTATGTTGGGAATTCTGCTAAGTAAGAATTCTGCTGACGGTTACTGCTGAAGGATACTGCTGAAGTGTTAGTTCCTGCTGAAGCAGTGTATCTGCTGAAGTCTAGTTTCAGCATTATTAGTTCCTGCGGATATAGTTATTCCGTATTTTATGTAATATAGTTAGGATATGCATGAGTTTAATTAGAAAGTGAGAATGCATATCTTTTAGAAGTTTTAGAATATACATTTCTTGTGAAACGGTTTAGGGTTCCTTGTGTATAAAAGGAACACACGATTATGTATTGAGAACACGTTTTTAGAAAACACTTTTATTATAATTAAAAGATCCATAGAGGATCAATTGTTCTTAGTATTCAATTGTTAAAACTTGTGTTTGTTTCCGCTTTAAAATACAAGTTACAGAGATTATCTATTAGTGTGTTAGTGATTACATTAACAAAACTAACGATCCACGAGTGCTCAAAGATCTATCAAGGTCTTAGGTTCAACAAGTGGTATCAGAGCCTCGGGAGAGTCTCTGTGATACTAAGAAACACCAATCTCACACCATCTCAATAAAAAACAATGCCTGGAACAGATGATGAAGCTGATACAACTCAGAACCAAAACACCACTTCTCTCCAACAACTCAATCTCTCAAACAGTAATGCCAAATTCCCATACCTTAAGAATGTTGAAGAGTATGATTTGTGGTCCATGAAGATGGAAAACTGGATCACAAACATTGACTGGAATCTTTGGGAAGTTGTCCGTAAGGGCAACAGCTTAAAGACATATGTCAAAGATGCTGATGGGATTGTGACTATTGTAGGTCCCAAAACTGCTGAAGAAGTTCTAGCTGTGCAGAGGGAGAATAAAGTCAGAACAATTCTCCTTCAGGCTATACCAGATGACCACATGGGTGACTTCCACTTCATGGAAGATGCCAAGGACATTTGGATGGCCATTAAGGCTAGATTTGGTGGGAATGAGGAGTCAAAAAGGATGAAGAGATCAATGCTGAAGCAACAGTTTCAAGAGTTTCAGATATCTGAGGAAGAAGGAATCCACAAAGGTTATGATAGGTTCCACAAGATATTGAGTCAACTTAATCAATTGAAGGCTAGGCCGGATAATGAGGACTGCAATGCTAAGTTTTTAAGATCTTTGCCACCATCCTGGTTGCAAGTCAGCATTGCTCTCAAAACTAAAGGTGGATTGGACATGATCTCTTTTGATGACCTCTACAACAAGCTTAAATCTCTTGAGCCTGATGTTAGAAGTCCCATTCGTCCATCCACTCACTCAGCCTTTGTTTGCACCACATCCAATCCGGTGCATCATGCCTCAAGCTCTTACACCTCAGGAGCATCTTCTCAAACCCACACTAAACCAAATTCTAAATCAAAATCCAGTAATATAATGGAAGATGTTCTTCACTCTTTTGTTGCTGAATATGAACATCAGCAGTTTCTAGCTTATGAGGATTTTGAACAGGTGGATCCATTGGAGATGGAGGAGATGCACTTGAAATGGCAGTTGGCAATGATTTCTATGAACATCAAAAGGTTTGAGAATAAGTCTAGGAGAAAGTTTGGTTTTCAGGGAAGAGATGCAGCAAGGTTTGACAGAAGGAAGGTTAAGTGCTACACTTGTGGTCAGATGGGCCACTTCTCAATAGAATGCAAGGAGAGAAAGTCTGGTGATGAAGTTAGATATGGCTCATATCTATTGCAATCAGGAACTTCTAAAGCTGTACCTTCCAAAGCTTTGGTGACTGTGGATAGCCATATTGATTGGACTGTTCATGAACCTCCTGAAGAGGAAGCTTCTACTTCTGAATAAGTGAATATGCTGGCATACTCCCCCTCAGAGGATAAGAAGGAGCAAGTTTCCTTGATGGGCATCTCTCAGGTACATAATTGTGTTTTTGACTGTAGTGTAAGATATATTGAACTTAAACAAGAATATGATGAATTGAAACCTAAATACAATGAGTGTTATATAGAAGTTGAGGCCTATGAAAAGGCTTTAAAAACTTTAGAAAAACAGAAGGTTTGGTTTCAAAAGAATCAGCTTAAATATGAAGAAAAGATAAGAGTCTTAGAAAGTGACTTAGAATGTGCTAAGATAGATTTAAGACGAACTGAAAAAGAAAAATCTTATGTAGAACTAGAAAAACAAGAATTACAAGTAAAGTTTGATAAAGAAGTGGCTGGTCGTATGAAGTGGCAAGAAGGGGCTTCCAATTTAAATAAATTAATTGATGGTCGTCAATCTGTTAGGTCTAGAAAAGCATTAGGATATGAGAAATATATAGATCCTGAGGAATTAACTTATCCTGATATATCCAGTGTTTTTGACCCTGAACCTCTCCTAGAATTTCAAAAACCTGTAAAATATGTTAAGGAAGGGGGATTGAATGCTGTACCTGGACCTATTAGAGGAGAACACATGCCTATAGACCTGTCCATACCTATTGACTTTGATGGATCACACCATCTTTATGGCAAAAAGTCAAGTGACTTGGCAGAACCTGTTTCTAAATCTACTGACTTTGTCTCTTGTTCTGACAGTGACAAGTCTTCTGACCAAGGGTCTACTGCTTATACCAGTTGTGATTCAAGTGAATAGTCAGACCTTCCCAAGACCACACCCATGACATCACCCAAGACTCTTTACAAGCCTATTAGAGTTACCGCTGATTACAAGACAGTTTCTTTTGAAGACTTGTTATTTAATTCTTTGCAAAACAATGTTTCTAGTTCTGTTAAAAACAATTCTGTTAAAGTTTGTGGTTTGAATTCTTTTTCATGTTATGAAACATCTTTCACTTTGAATAAATCTTCTAAAAAGAAGAAATGCTTTGTGTGTGGAAGTAAATTTCATTTGATTAAGGATTGTACTTTTCATGAGCAAAGAATGGGTGTATGTAAACCTAGGCAAATGTGGAAGAATGTTAATGACATACCATCTTTTGTTCCACATCAGTAGAAACACAATTCTGCTGAAAAACATTCTTCATGAAAAAGAACTGGTGCTAGACCTTATGTGCGACCTACTAGTTCTTTCTTTCATAATGGTTATTGGCCTAGACAGTTTGACTCTATGTATGTTGGTGGAGGGTATTGGGATACTGCTGTGAAGCCCTCAGCAGGTTGTTCTTGGACAAAGAAGGGACCTAATTTGCAATACAGGCCCAAGAACAATGGTGGATCTAAAACATCTACATGGCCTACTGATTGAGGCAAAAGCGGTCAACTAAAGTCAACCACGGATGTGGTCAATATAGTCAAACTCCTTAGGCCCAATGTTTCCGGGTAATATAGTGTTTCCCCGGGTCGTTATGTCTCGACGAGGTGTGGATTGTATTCAAACGGGTCTGTGATCGGGTGAATTTGGACAGAAAGGGGTTTGAGATTGATTTAACTAAGGAATCTACAAGGAAATAGCTTAAATAAGCTATATGAACAAAACTGTGAAATCAGAAAAACCAGAAACGTTTTAAACCTAAAAACGTGTACGTTCCATTTAAATTTACGCGAAAGTACAAAAATAAAAAGTGAAAACCGAAATCTGAAAACCCACAGGGGGTGAAAATGACTTTTTTACAAACCTAAGGATGAAAGAAAATTCTTAGAAAAATAAAATAATTTTTTTACACTAATTAATTATTTAATATTAATTAAATACTATTTAATACTAATTATTAATATTTAAAATATTTAAACACAATATAATATTATTTTAACACTAGAAAAGTGAAAATTAAATTTCTAAAATTATCAAATAACTAAAAACAAGTTTTAAAACTAAAAATATGTCTTTTTGTCTTTTTGTGATTTTTTTATTAATTAATTACTAATTAGATATTAATTACCTAATTAAACTAATTAGAATTATTAAAAATACTAAAAAGACTTAGAAAATTAAGAAAAATTTTACAAATCTAATTAACCATCACAGGAATCCTAAAAAATTATAAAAATTTTGTTTTATATATTTTTACACTATTTTACTAATTATTATATTAAATATTAATTAATTACTAATTAAACTATTTAAATTCTAAAAATTACAAGATGAACAGTAATAATTCTAGAAAAATTCCTAATAATGTTTTAACTTATATAAAAGCTAGAAAAATTATAAAAACTAGGTGTTACTTAATAAAATCTAACTATGCTATTTAATTCTTACTTATTAATTAATTATTAATTAAATTAATATTAAATCTAATAAATACTAAATGACAAAATAAAAATCTGAGAAAATTACTAAAATTACTTTAATATAAAAGGAAATTAAGAAAAATATAAAAATGCCAAGTGCTTAATAAAAATCTAAAAAGAAAAATTAAAATTTAAATTACATTAAATAGAAACTATCACTAGAAATTAAATTATTTTTTCTGGATTTTTCTTTTACAAAATACTAAAAACAACTAACTTTTACAAAAAAAACTTTTTTGGAAATAAAAAATAAGCACTGTGGATGCTTATTTGCACCACAGTTGACTTTAGTTGACCAAAACAAGAAATAAGCTCAAATAGACTTAAGTGTGACCCACAAAGGTAGATTCTAGTTCAAATGAGTTAAAGGGACATTTTTAAGTGAGAATCAAAGAAGTTGTATCACTGAATAAGCAATTAAGCCAAAATAAGCACTTTCCAATTCCCTAGTCAACATAGAAATGGGACAGAGAAGAGGGGTGGATTCAAGTGGGTCCCAGGAACATTAAGCTCAAACTTTTGGTTGGAATGGAGAGGGGGCCAGGAGGGGAGTCCAAGGAACCAAGGAGGGGGGCTGTGGGACCACTATGGTGGCCAGAAACCACCACCAAAGATGGTGGTGTGGCTCTGTGTCTGCTGTAGCAGGGGATAACCTCCCCCTGCAAGTGTGTTTCTTGGCTTGTGGGGCCCAGAGGAAAAATCACAAAAATAGAAGGAGTGTGGGATCTTGAATACTAGTTGGGGGGTTACTAACCCTAAGAATTTCAAAGTCTGAAACAACACATAAAAATCAAATTAATTCTTGCAAATATTGGAAAAATCTGAGAGATGCACATTTGACTTTTTGTAAAAACTTGATAAATTGACTTTGATGAACTTTGTTTGATCTCAATTGATTGAAACAGTTATATTAAGCTATATTAAGATGATCTAAGGCTATTTAAACACCTAATAGACTAATATGGATGATCTTAGATCCCAATGGCTTGACAGTTAACACATAGGTGGGGATCAAAAGTGAATTTGACTTTTGGTACTAGAGACCTCAGTTTTTAAGCATCAGTGGACCTAAACTAACCTAAGGATGAATGATATGAGCACAAACAACAATAAGTGACTCACTGAGTCCTCAAAACAGCTAGAGCCAAACACCCCTTTATGTTGCTGATTTGAAGGATATGTGAGGCAAACTCACAACCTAAACCATGAAATTGACTGTGAAGCTTAAACTAACCAATGGTGAGCATGAATAAGCAGGATTAAACAATAATTAAACCATATACTTACTAAATACAGATTATATAAAGAGAAATATGGACAAATGGCTTACAACTGATCCAAGTTTAGGATTGATGAACCAAGAACTCAACATCACAACCTACTTGTCTCCCTGAGACACTAAAACCAGAACAACAATTATTATGAACATGCTCCAAGTCTGCTTCCTTCTTATTCTTGACTTTTTTTTTTTTTTTTTTTTTTTTTTTTTTTTTTTTTTTTTTCACACTATTTCTTTGGCATTTTTGAGTAATTTTTGTGTGTTTGAGTTAAGATGCACCAAACTGCGTTGTTAAGGTTCCAATGAGTTTTATGAACTTAAGGCGAGTTAATGAAACAGAAACCATACACTTCTAACAATATTTAGGTGAAAATGAGGAATTGAGTAACTTTTGTCAAAAACTGAAACAATTATCTAAAACTTTGAATTACTGAATGAAATTGATTTGTATTACAATGAAATCACCACTAATACAACTCAGAAGCTAGATATAAAACTAAAAAGACAACTTTTTCTAATACGACATGCTAAAAACTAAACTAGAACTACATTAGCTAATTACTACACTAATAATCTCCACTGGTTCCTTTTTTCTTCCTTTAAATAGGTCTTGGAGTCCCATTTTGACTTTCCCATCAATTCTAAGCCCTTGGATTGGCTTGAATAATCTCAGCCGTTCAAAAGTTGTTTTGGCGCCAAAAGGTCAAAAGCAGTTGTGGGTTACTTGAGGCAATTTGTGGGAATTTATTGAGGTTTGGAAGTATTAGTGAGGTGGAGGGGACAAGGGATGGGTAAGGTGAGCTGGAGGAGGGGGGTTGTGGAGTGTTGCAGGGGATTTGGCAGCCAAGTGGGGAAGGAGGTGGAAAAGGTTTGACTTGTGGGTTTGACCTGGGATTAAATAAAAATGGGGAGTTTATATTTTTGGGAGTGGGCTTGTATGGTTGTTGGGCCAAGGGTAAATGGTGATGGGCTGGTATGTGTTGGGGTTTGGTTTGGTGTTGGATTAAATAACATGAAAGGGTCCGTTTTGTTTTGCTTATATATCACAAGGACCATAGATGTAATTTATGAAAATCCAAGGGCTAATTTTGCACATTATCCAAACTTGTTTCAAGGGTCTTTCCTGCCATCTTTCAATAGTCCAAAGATAAAAATTACAATTTTCCAATTTTGAGATTCCAAGGACCAAAAATGCCAAATTGCCAAACTTGAGGAACCAAAACTGACAATTCTCCAAACTCCACACCAGGGACTAAAATTGACACTTGTGACTTTACAGGGACCAAAAGTGACTTCTTATCCAAAAATATTTCACCAAGGACCAATTCTGTCAATTTCTGAAACTCCAGGGACCAAAATTGTAAATTTCTAAAACTTTTGAGATTTTTCACCAAAGGACTAAATATGACAACCTATGATTTTAAAAGGACCTTTGGTGATAATTTTTCATATTTTGAATTACCAGGGACTAGTTTTGACATTTTATGAAAGTTGGAGGACTGAAACTGCCAACTTTGCAAACTTTGTACGTTTTTCATCTGTTTTTACTCATTTTGCATCTGAAACATGTAAAACACAATTTTGAAATATTTTTAGTATTTTGATGCATTTTTGAGTGTTTTTGTATGTTTTGCAGTTCAGATTTGACCAAAAATGATGAGTGTTTGAGCACTCATCACCTACCTCTTATGATCCACAAGGCAGGCTCAAGTCAGCAATGACTTGAGTCTCCAATGTGTACTAATTCTTGTATATTTTTGTTGTTGTTATAGGATCATCCCCTGAAGAGTACTGAAGTAGGTATAGTAAATAGTGGTTGTTCCAGAAGTATGTCAGGGAACAAGGATAAGATGCATGGCTTTGTGCCTATAGAAGAGGGAGGCAATGTGACTTTTGGTGGAGGAGATGGAAGAATCACTCGGAAGGGGACTATCAAAACAGCTCTGTTAGATTTTTAGAATGTATACTATGTGGAGGAACTTGAGCACTTTAATCTATTCTCTGTATCACAAATCTGTGACACCAAGAATAAAGTTTTCTTCTCTGAGGATGAATGTCTTGTGCTCTCAAAGGACTTCAAACTTCCAGAAGCTACAACTGTTTTGCTAAGAGTTCCTAGAACTTTTAACTTGTACACATTCAATCTGAATGATGTTAAACTAGAAGGTGATCTAACATGCTTGGTGGCCAAAGCTTCCCTGGATGAATCTGCAAGATGGCATAGGAGGATGGCTCATGTGAATTTCAAGACCATTAACAAGCTTTCTAAACTTGGTCTGGTTCAGGGACTTCCTTCAAAAGTCTTCACCAATGAACATAATTGTGTTGCATGCAACAAAGGAAAGCAAAACAGAGCCTCTTACAAAGCCATAACAGCTGTGAGCACCATTTCAGAATCTCTTCAGTTGCTGCACATGGACCTCTTTGGTCCAACTCCTATCAGAAGTATTGATCATAAGTACTTCTGCCTAGTTATCACTGATGATTATAGCAGGTTTTGCTGGGTATTCTTTTTGAAAACTAAAGATGAAACAACTCCTATTTTAAAAGAATTCATTACCCTGATTAAAAACCAGCTAAATAAAAAGGTTAAAGGCATTAGGTGTGACAATGGGACAGAGTTCAAAAATGTTGTTTTCATAGAATTCTGTAAGTCTAAAGGGATTAAAAGGGACTATAGCACTCCCAGAACCCCACAACAAAATGGGGTTGTTGAAAGGAAAAATAGGACCTTAATAGAGGCAGCAAGATCCATGCTTGCAGACTCTAAGTTACCCACTATGTTTTGGACTGAAGCAGTAAGTACTGCTTGCTATGTCGTGAACAGGGTATCCATCACCAGACCTCATGTCAAGACACCTTCTGAACTTCTCACTGGGAAAGTTCCAGACATTCATTACCTTAAACCTTTTGGGTGTAAAGTGACCATTTTGAACACTAGTAATGCACTGGGAAAGTTTGATGGCAAGGCTGATGAGGGGTATATTGTGGGTTATTCAGCTCATAGCAAGGCATATAGGGTGTACAATTTGCAGGCTAAAAGGATTGAGGAAACCCTTAACCTGAGATTTCTAGAAGATTAGCCTAATGTTCAAGGACAAGGTCAATCTTGGTACTTTGACCTAGATTACTTGATTGATTACTTGGGGTACACTAGACATGTTTCTAAACTAATGCAGGTACCAAAGATACAACTTCTAACCCTGCAGGTTCCCTGGATGATGACTCAGAGAGTGACTCTGAGAAAGATGAACAAACCATTGTTGTACCTTCTTTTCCACCTAACCATTTTGCAGGTAATCATTCTGCTGCTGAACATGAATATGAGTCACATTATGTAGAGGATCTTGCTAGACTCAAGAAGCAAGAACATGCAGCCACTCAGGAAGCTAAGAGACTTAGTGAAAAGTGTGCACAAGAGACTGATGCCTTACTTCAACAATCAGCACAAGCAGTCAGTGGAAACAAGGATGCTGCTGACAGTTCTGTTGAAGGCTCTCCTGTTCCTGCTGATGTGATCAAAACTGCTGATAGTCCTGCTGCACATCTCCCATTTCTACTGAAGTGTCTACAGACTTTGAGAAGCCATTTACAAGATTTCCATGTCCTTCTGATCTTGGTAATTATCAACCCAAGACTGGTATTTTTAACTCAGCTTCCTATGATACAGAGTTTGGACCCACTGTCAACAACCTTGATGCCACAATCAATGTCAACCCTACAGCAACAAAGAGGATCAATAATGCTCATCCCCTATCAAAGGTTATTGGAGATCCTCAAGCACCTGTTAAAACTCGAAGTACTGGGAAGAACACTAAATATGGTGAAGTTGCTTTCATTTCCTATGTCTACAATCAACAGAGGGACAATTATACATACTTCAAACATTGTCTGTTTGCTTGCTTCCTTTCTTAGATAGAGCCAACCAGTGTTCCTCAAGCACTTGCTAATTCAAGTTGGCTTGAAGCAATGCAAGAAGAGATGCTGCAATTTAAGAATCAGCAGGTTTGGATACTAGTCCTTCTCCCTGATGGTAAATATGCAATTGGGACAAAATGGATTTTGAAGAATAAAAGAGATGCAGGGGGTATTGTGATGAAAAATAAAGCAAGGTTAGTGGCTCAGGGGTTCAGGCAAGAGGAAGGCATAGACTATGATGAAGTCTTTGCACCTTTGGCCAGATTTGAAGCAGTCAGGATATTCTTGGCCTATGCATCTTATATGGGCTTTTATGGTATATCAGATGGATGTCAAAGGTGCTTTTCTGTATGGTGAGATTGAAGAGGAGGTTTATGTGACTCAACCCAAGGGTTTTGAAGACCCAGATCATCCTGATCATGTGTATAAGGTTGTTAAAGCTCTCTATGGACTACATCAGGCACCTAGAGCTTGGTATGCTAGGCTGTCTACATTTCTGCTGAAGCATGGTTATAGAAGAGGTGCCAATAACAAGACTCTCTTCCTTAAGAAAGACTCCAGGGATATCATTCTAGTGCAAGTTTATGTGGATGACATCATATTTGGTTCCACTAAAGAAGAATGGTGTAGAGAGTTTGAGGATTTGATGAAGGGAGAATTTCAGATGAGTGCCATGGGGGAGCTCACTTTCTTTTTGGGTTTACAGGTTCAGCAGAAACCTGATGGTATCTTTATCAGTCAGGATAAGTATGTAAAAGATATGTTGAAGAAATTTGATTTGGACAATGCTAGGACTGCCACTACTCCCTATGAAGCTCCCAAACCAAAGAACAATCTTGAACCTGATCTTCCTGTGAATGTCCATTTGTACAGGTCCAAGATTGGTTCTTTGATGTATTTGACTGCTTCTAGACCTGATATTACATTTGCTGTGAGTGCTTGTTCAAGGCACTAAGTCACTCCACTTACTTCTCACTTGAATGCTGTCAAAAAGATCTTTAAGTACCTGAAAGGCCAACCCAAATTAGGTCTTTGGTACCCAAAAGAATCTCCTTTCAAGCTGGAAGCATATAGTGATAGTGACTATACTGGGGCCAACATGGATAGGAGATCCACAACTGGAGGTCGCCAGTTCCTTGGAAGAAGACTGATTTCTTGGCAATGCAAGAAACAGACCATTGTTGCTACCTCTACTACTGAAGCAGAGTATGTTGCTGCTGCCAATTGTTGTGGACAGGTTCCATGGATTCAGAATCAATTGCTGGATTATGGGTATAATTTCATGATTACCACCATTTTTATTGACAATCAAAGTACCATATGCATTGTTAAAAATCCAGTTTTTTCTTAATAGAACTAAACATATTGAAATCAGGCACCACTTTATCAGGGATGCTTATGAAAAGCATTTAATTAAAGTGGTTAAAATTCACATAGATGATAATGTGGCAGATCTGTTAACTAAAGCTTTTGATGGACCTAGGTTTCAACACTTAGTGGTCCATATTAGTATGCTTAACCCTTGAATGCAAAGTTTGAGGGGAGGCATAGGCCTCAGGGGAGGCATATGCCTCAGGGGAGGATTGTGATTGTAAACTTTGTATAATTTGTGTATATTATTGTTTGGCTAACACTAACCAACTAATGTTTCTGTAAGATTTGTTTGTTTTGTTACTCTGTGTTTGATTTTCAGAATGTCCTCATTGTTTGAAATTCACCAAGAGCTGTCTCAAAGGGAATATGGTCTTGTATGCTCAAGTATTGTTTCTACTGAAGAGTCAATCATAATGAAACACATTGTTTCTACTGAATAATTACACAAGAATTGACAATTAAGGAAAGATTTTCATTCATTCAAGAAACAATTTACAGCTTACATTCAACTTTAAAGTGGATTACAAAGATCATTCCTATGCTAAGACTACCAAATCTATACTATGCTTCTATCATCCATTACAAAAAGGACTGGTGGATATGCATGACCAGTATGATGAAGAAGCTGAAGGTGAAAATGGAAAAAGAAGAGGAGGAAGAATGATGAGGAAGACGATGAAGATGCTCAAGTACCTAGTTTTATAACTTCAATTCAAGGCAAGAAGATGCTCAAGAACCGAGTCTTATATCTTTGGTCCTTGGTAACATCCCATCATCACCTAATCCATTTTCCCTTTCCCTTTGCCCACTACCTCTGTCTTCTTGCCCTTTCCCCTGCGTCCATGGTAAGAAGAACCAGGTCCTGGAGCAAGAAGACCCAACACCACACCCCGTGATGTTGGAAGAGATGGATTTCTCTTCCTAGGCCTTGGTTGGGGTCTCTCTGGTGTGGAAGGAGGAAGAAATGATGGATCTTCGTCTTCATCCTCTGAAGAGTATTCATCAGAAGTAAAGATGAAGGGAGAGACATATTGTCTCTCAGCAGGAACGGGGGCATTACTTGTTTCTGCTGGGAGATTTACAAGTTCTTTGTGATTCTCATCTTTTTACTGGTGCTGGTTTTCATGTGTGGAAAGGACAGAGGAATTGGGTGGTTGATACTTGGAAATACTTTCCTCTACCTGATGTTCATATGATCATCACCACTACTGGCAAGACCTTATATTCATATCCAATCACAATGGGTGTCATGAACCAATTGCTGGAAGTTAAACTCACTGTTCCTTTAGATATGATTGGGAATGATATGCATATGGCTGAACAGTTGATTAGAGCCATAAAGAGGAGCATTTTGGTTAAGAAGGAATTGGAAACTCAACATGGTGTTCGAATTGAAACTTATTTGGAATGATTTGGTATGGTATTTTGTTATATATTTATTTATTTCTTAATAATAATAATAATAAAAAAACTAACTAACAGATTTATATAGTATTGTGTATGTTGTATGCAGGTTTGGTGTTGATTATTTTCACACCTTCTCTGGTTATCAACTTACCTGATGTTGACTATTCCATCAAAAAGTTGGCTAGTCCAAAGGGTACAGCTTTGGTAAAGACACATCAAATCTGTTGATAGCTGTAATAGTTTGCTAAAAACTATTGGGTACTCAACTCACCCATGCTTAATAGCTGAGAGTTGAATGGTTGTCAATTGACCATGGATTTTTCATTTATGGATTCCCAATAATTGGCTAGCCCACATGTATATGGCTTGTGGTAAAGGCAGTGGAAAACCATATTTGTTATTCAATTGACCAAGGTGATTACATCAACCAAATAATTGACTAGTCCTGAGCAAACGGCTACAGGTAAAGACAACTCAAATCTGTTTACAGCTGATGATTTGCTAAAAATTATATGGTCATCAGTGTACCATAGTTTTCGAACTTAAACATTTGGCTACTCCAGTAGTGATGGCTATTGGTAAAGAGACATCAAATCCATTATTTTCAATGATTCACCTCTCACAGGAGTTAACACACCAGGATGGAGTTTTCAAGTCTGTGCTGATCATAGAGATTCTGCTGATGGTGATTTTTTGCTGATGATGTTCGACTTCAATCCTCTTGGTATGAAACTTTAAAGATCTATCAAGAATCTTGAACTTAACCATGTCAAATTCAAGATTACGGGAGGATTGTTGGGAATTCTGCTAAGTAAGAATTCTGCTGACGGTTACTGCTGAAGGATACTGCTGAAGAGTTAGTTCCAGCTGAAGCAGTGTATCTGCTGAAGTCTAGTTTCAGCATTATTAGTTCCTGCGGATATAGTTATTCCGTATTTTATGTAATATAGTTAGGATATGCATGAGTTTAATTAGGAAGTGATAATGCATATCTTTTAGAAGTTTTAGAATATACGTTTCATGTGAAACGGTTTAGGGTTCCTTGTGTATAAAAGGAACACACGATTATGTATTGAGAACACGTTTTTAGAAAACACTTTCATTATAATTAAAAGATCCATAGAGGATCAATTGTTCTTAGTATTCAGTTGTTAAAACTTGTGTTTGTTTCCGCTTTAAAATACAAGTTACAGAGATTATCTATTAGTGTGTTAGTGATTACATTAACATAACTAACGATCCACGAGTGCTCAAAGATCTATCAAGGTCTTAGGTTCAACAATCTATAATAATATAGCAATAATTTTCAACAAGTGATTCTAAATCATAATTTTATATAGTAAAACTATATTAATTAGTGATTCTAAGATAGTATATAACTATAATTTACTATTTTACAAAATTTGAAAGAACATTAGTTATCACCATTTCAACTTTTCAATTAAACTTAGAAAAGTTATTGGGAAAAAAAACCATTTTGTTAATTTTTTCGATAAAAAATCATGACCCAGCTGGGTTTATACCAGGTCAACCTGGGTCAAAGAAAAACCAACGGTGCAATCTGGTTTTTAAACAAGCAAAAACCTAGTCCCATCTGGCCCGGTTTCCGGTTCAACCGGTTGAACCAGCCAGGTCAACCCGGGTTTTAAAACGCTGCTTTTAAGAAATTACATATCATGAGAATCGTAAACCAATAACCCCTTTATAAATTATACTACTTTCACGAGTATTTAATTATCGTTCAATATAACATTTTTTCATATACTTTCGAAAACTTTATTATTATTATTATTATTATTATTATTATTATTATTATTATTATTATTATTATTATTATTATTATTATTATTATTATTATTATTATTATTATTATTATTATTATTATTATTATTATTATAAAACATCACTTCATTGGAAAATCATAAGAATTACAAGAAATTAGTGGGCAGCCAAGATACTAACTGGGCCCCCACTCCTTTAGCTATAGCAAAGCTAATCCTACTAAAAATATGATCAGCAGCACGTGCTCCAATGTCCTGAGTCAACGAGAATCTTCGGATGCGTTTTAGTAAGGTCACCGCATCCTTCTCAAGTTCTCCCATAGAAGAGAATGAGAAGGGGAGAAACGCATATCCAATGTCTGCACACTTGGCCTCGTACTTGACACGTTTGCGTTGTGCGGCTTCGACCACCACACGACCAGGGATATAACATTAATCTATAAGTTCAGACACTCAATATACTTTCATAAGACATGTATATATTTTTGTAAAACTCCAAATGATTTATCGTTTTGGCATTGAAAAATAAACGTCCACAGCTTTTCAACCATTTATCACACATAATCTATGAACCTCCAATTTAATATAGTTTACTCATTAAAGTTGGAGAAAATATAAGAATTGTTCTTTTTCTTTTCTTTCTTTTTTTTTTTTTGATAGTCAAACCCGCTTGATGTATCACATGTAGTATACTATTAATTTGTAAGTTCAAACACTAAAGATGATGTTTTGAAATGAACACAAGTATTTGTGTACACATTCTAAGTTTCAAACCATATATAACACATAATATCTAAACCTTTAAATCAATACGGTTAATTCATAGAAGTTAGTGAAAATAGAAAAAAAATGGTATTAAAACTCGTTTTATATATCACATGTATGATAAACAATAATATATAAGTTTGAACACTAAACACGTTATCGTAAAATGGGCATAAGTATTGTATACAACTTTAAAAGATTCACCAATTTTTGAACCGAAAAATAACACTTATGTCAATATCTTTTGTCTTCAAATCTAAAAGTTGGTGTTATATCACATGTGATATATTAAGCGTGTTTGAATAAATAAATTAATAAATAAAACTATATATTTCTTCAACTTTTATAAATAAATTGTAATAATTTGAAAGTTAAAAAAAAAGCGTGTGATATATGGTTTGAAAGCTAATGATTTGAATATTTGAATGCGAAAAACAGTAGATTATTTGAAGTTCTACACAAATACTTATGTCAATTTTACAACAATATATTTAGTGTTCAAACTTACAGATTAGTTTTATATCACATGTAATAAATCAAGCAAAATACTACATCGAAAAACTTCTAAAAAAAATGTTTGTCGAAAGGAAATGAAGCGGACATTGAAATATAATTAAATGTTGATTTTAATCATTTAATTTGTTTCGCCTAAAGATTAACAATTTTTGAGATATGTTATTTTCAAAAAAGAATAGTGAAAGTGGGTTTTAATTTAACAAATAATAATAATAATAATAATAATAATAATAATAATAATAATAATAATAAATAAAAGTAACAAGTTTTATAGTGGTTCTGGCGAAATTATGAAATGTTTTCTCTCTCTAAGTTTTCTACACATTTTATTATGAAATTCATCATCTATTTCTTATTCATTCATTAATTTGTTTGTTTGATCTTAGATCTACAAACTATTGTTCATCACAATTATATAGATATTAAATTTTCATACTAAAAAAAAAACTTAAATAGAGCATTTATTACAGTTTATATTTCCGTTACTAGTTTATCGTACTGTTCATCATTATCATAAAACACAAAAACAAAATCAAATTCCTACCTATTCATTTCTGTTATTTCTCTTGATTCTTCATATGCATTCTATTTAACTCAATCTCTTGTATTCCATGGATATCCCTAATCCACAAAACCCTAATCCACAAAACCCTAACTCTCAAAACCCTAATTTGGGGGTTTCGTCTACTGGGGATGAGGAGACAGCGGCTCCTAAGCATACAACTAGGAGTCAAATTGGTGGTATGAAAGGGGCAAATAAACAAGCTAATGCATCTAATAAGTCGGTTCATGTAAGTTTTAGGAAAGGAGATTTGAATATGGGTAATAAGGGGGTAAAGCTAAGAAGAGAAGTAAGGTTAGTGAAGATACTGATAGTATTGATGAGTCTGGGAATAATATGGAAGATGAAGTTGATGGTGATACGGGTTCAAGTGTTGATGGTTAGAGTCTGGATTCTAGAAGTTGTGGGGAGTCTGCATCTGAAAAGGAAATGGAAGGAATAAGTGAGAAAGAGTTAGGAAATGATTCAGGTATTGCCACTAATAATGTTAATGTGCCTCATGTTAGTATTAATGTTGGTGAAATTCCAGTTCCTGTTGTTGATAAGCCAGCAAGTTCTAATAATAGTCATGTTAGGAGTCCTAGATTTTGAAAAGGGGGGAGGTATTAGATAAGAGTGGGAATATTGCTAATGCTACTTTCTCATTTAATAACATAGAGAAATGGCCTGGTTTGAATAGTTCAAAGAATGATTCATCTAATGTTATTACTAAAGGGAGTAATGAAGTTGTGGAATTAGTGAATGTGAATGTGGGTGGGGCTAGTGAAGGTATAAGTAAGGAGAAGACTATGTCATTTGCTAGTGCTGTTCAAGGGTTTAGTCCAAGTGGTTGTAATAAGCTTAAGCTGATTCCAGTGAGTGTTGATGAAGCTGGTAACAGGTTTGTTGATTTAGATCCTGTAGTTGCAGAAGGTAGTAAACTATGGAATATGACATGGGTGGGGTATTTAGTGAGGTTGCAGATGAATTATAGGGAGATAATAGGTCATTTGAAAAGAATGTGGAGGAGTTATAATTTTGAGGATATAATAGTGAATGAATGTGGGTTGTATTTTCTAAAATTTAAATCTGAATAAGGTATGCAGGTGGTGCCTGAGAATGGGCCATGGTTGGTGGATGGTATACCATTGTTTATTCAGAAATGGGAACCTGGATATGGTGAGGCCAGAACCAACTGGAGCACCTATATGGGTTAAAATTTGGAACATTCCTCTTGAAGCTTGGAATTCTGATGGTATAAGTAGAATTGCTAGCATGATTGTTACCCCTGTTATTATGGACAGGATTACTACATCTATGTGTGAAAGAGCTAATGGAAGAGCTGATTTTGATAGAGTATTAGTTGAGATTGATGCTACTAGGGGCTATGTGGAGAATGTTGATGCTTGTTATAAGAGCCTTGGGAAGTCCATGAAGCTGAAAGTAGAATATCCTTGGAAGCCTCCAATGTGTGATGTGTGTAAAGTATTTGGGCATGAAAGTAGAGCTTGTATGAAGCCTGAGCTGTCACAAAAGGCTGAGGATAAGGAGCAAAAGAAAGATACTGGTGCTAATAAGGATGCTAATACTGGTGAATGGAAGACTGTGGATAATAGGAAGACTGCTAAGAATAATGTAGTAAATGATGAGAGTAATGAGCAAATATATTATAGTGGTGAGAGTTCTTATAGTAGAGGAGTGTTTATTAGTAGAGGAAGAGGCAGAGGTATGAATGGTAGAGGATATGGAGGTCAAAGAATTAATAGATATGCTAATCAAAATTAGTGTGTGAAGAAAGGGAATGTGGCTGTTGCTGATAAAACCCAAAAGGATGATGTGAAAGATAAACGGAAGCATGTAGTTAGTGAAGAAGCTGTTCAAGAGAATGGAAATAAGGAGAATAATAAAAAGGTTGATTCTTAGAATAGGTATGCAGAATTATCTGAAGATAATGATGATGTAGGTAATTTTGTTGAGCCAGTTGAGAAGAGTAGGATTGATGAGATACGTGTTAAAGGGTTATTAGTGAATAATGAAGAAATAAGTACATGGTCAACTGATGGGAAAGAATATTATAAAGATAAGTTGCAGGAAAGCATTAAGGCTATGACTGTTGAGGGGTTAAAGAATAAGATCCACAATTTTGAAAAGCAAATTGTATACAGTAATCAAAACATTGCTATGAGTTCAAAGACTAAGGCTGAGAGTATGGTTAAGGCAGTTATGGTGGAGCAGGGGTTAACTGCAAATCAAACTTTCACTAAGGTCTATGATGAGGTGTATAGAGAGGAACTGGATAGAATTAAGAAGTTGGGTATAAGGAAGATGCAGGCTGAAGTACAATTTTTTATTAAGACAAATCAAGTTTTTACTCTGCTAGAACTTGAAACATGGTCTGATGATAAGCTGGAATTGTATAAAGCTACGGTGGGTGATGATGCATATAGTAATTTGATGGCTAAGTTCAAAGAAGTTAACAAAGCTAATTGTGATGTTGAGGTGGCTGAGGTTACTAATGGGTGTGCTCAGTTTATAACACAGGATATGGTTACCAATGTTGCTGGATGTGATATTAATGACATACAAAATGATATTGCACCTAAAGTTGTCTTTAACTAATCTTATGTTAATTCAAATTGCTGCATGGAACATTAAGGGAATGTGTAATTCTCTTAAGCAAAAGGAAATTAAAAAATTAATTAAAAGTAATAGTATTAGTATATGTGGGGTTATTGAAACTCAATTGAGGAAAAAATTTGTGGATTCTGTGTGTAATAGTGTATTCACCGGATGGAAGTGGGTGTCTAATTCTGATTTAAGCAAGAAGGGTTGTAGAGTTGTTGTGGGGTGGGATGAGAATATGTTTAAGGGATATGTTATTTCATACACTAATCAAGTTATTAATATGATGTTTAAGAGAGTTATTGATGATGAAGCTATGTATGTATCTTTTGTGTATGGTGAGAATAATGGTAAGTCTAGAATGGGGTTGTGGAAGGTGTTGTGTGATCATAAAACTATTGTGGGTAGTGTTCCATGGTTGATGCTTGGGGATTTTAATTTCATACTTAACTTTAATGAACATTCAAATATTAGGAAAGTTAACCAAGATGGTATGAAAGAGTTTAGAGAATGTATAGAAGATATTGGTATGGAAGATATTAAAATGAGTGGGTTGTTTTACACTTGGATTCAGAAAATGAAGAACCCTAAGTTAGGTATCCTTAAAAGGCTTGATAGAGCTATGTGTAATGAGGAGTTGTTGAATAAGGTGCCGTCTGATGAGACGAAAAGTGTACCACTTTTAGGGTGTCATTTAAGCCCAAAGTCGAGATTATTTGATCAAATATTGATGAGGCGAAAAATGAACCGCTTTTAGGGGGTCATTTAAGCCCGGAATTGAATTTATTTAATCAAATATTGCCCTAAATCGTTCCTTTTGTGATTTTAGGTACTTTGGGAGTGAATTCTGGAAAAGGAAGCGTTTTGGACGTTTTTGGAGCATAAAAGTGAAGAAAACGGCAAAGACTTAATTTTCCATGCTGAGAACAGTACCTGACGGCGTCAAGAAGAACATCATGACGGCGTCAAGAGTAAAATTCGTGATGACCCAGTGAAAACCTGAAGGCGTCAAGAGTTAATATGGTGACGGCCTGCATAAGGGATACACATGACGGCGTCAGACCCAGATCTAGGCAGTCCGAGAAATTATTTGGCGGCGAGATGACGGCGTCAGAAATTTGTTCTTGACGCCGTCACCTATCAGAATCTATATATACTTTTCTATTTTTCATTCATTAAGAGATGAACTTGTGTGGAGAATTCTAGGGCCGAACCCTAATAACCCTAGGTCATTTTTTTAATGTATTTTCAAGGGTTTTCACCCCTTGAAACCTTTCATGTTCAAATGAGACAAGTCCTCTTTCAATTCATTCAAGATGTCTATGTGTTGTTTGAATATATCTTATGCTTGTCTTGATTTCAACATGCTAGGCTAGATCTTTCATGTGTTTGCTTAGATGTAATGAAACCTAGATGTTAATTATATGTTGATTACTTGTTTATAGTTGTAATGGATGAATGATTTCAATGTTAGGCTTAAGAAAACTGGCAGATCTTCATTGTGTAATGTGCTTGAACGTCTTAAGAAACATGAACCGATGTGTACTAGGTTTTATTGGTTGTATTTAATGCATGAGCAAATTCTAGTGATCCCATGTTAGGAGCTTCTTAGCCGGCTCGACATAGGAGTGAAGTAGTCGCTTATAGGATTGGGAAAGTAAGTACACCACCCCATGAATGGTATTAAGGAATACAACCCGTCATCCACGCAACTGTAACAAGTAATTAACCTGTAAAAGATATCTAGGGAGTAGTGAAATCTAAGTAAACACAATTCTCCCATATATTGCTCACACCTTTAGTTTAATTTAGTTTATTTTCATTTTTAGTATTTTATTTTGATTGCATCTTTAGTTATTGGGTTAGTTGACTAGCAACTAATTCCGCCCACTCCTTCAAAACCGAGATTTTTAATTGCTTTTCTAAAAATATAAAAATACAAAAAGAATCATCCCTCATCTCTAGACCCAGTCTTTAGGTGTTCTAATCCTAGCGACACTATTCCTAGCTGAACGATCAATCCCCCGGTACTTGTCATTATACTATACTACATCGATCAGGTACACTGCCTGGTGGGGGTTGTAAGCTTCTCGAGATCCCTCGAGAGGTAAAGCCTGGTGCGATCCCCACGCATCAAGTTTTTGGCGCAGCAGCCCGGGGAATAGTTATTGTCTAGGTTAGAATCTCTTTTTATTAGGTCTACTTGCTAGATTCCTTTCTAGTAGGATTTTATTTTTATTTTTAGGTTCTCTTTAGTCTATCTTATTTCTTCGTGTTTTTGTTCGTAACTCTTCGCCATCCGACATCATGGATGATGGTAACATCTTTGAACCCATCATCCCACCACAACAAAACCCACCACTAGCTAACCAACCTCTTAGACCCCGAACCCTAGGAGAGTACTCCCGACCTAGCCACCAATGCTATCGAAACACCATTGAGCTCACCCAAGGAGCCAATGTGACCCCCTTGCGATCCGACACCATCCGGTTGGTGCAAAGCGGATGTGCATTCCATGGACTTCGTTTCGAAGATCCAAATCAACATCTCAAGGACTTCCTTAAAATCGTAGATTCTATAGACCTTGATGTTACAACTAGAGAGTCGACCCGATTACGCCTATTCCAATTTTCTCTACGTGATCAAGCTAGTCAATGGCTTGAACGTTTACCCGCGGGATCCATCACCTCATGGGATGATCTCACCACTCGTTTCCTTGCTCAATTTTTCCCACCGGGGAGAACTACCAAGCTTAGAAATGACATCTTGATGTTTCAACAACATCTAGGTGAAACCTTTTATGAAGCATGGACTCGATACAAAGACCTACTCTGAAAAGTCCCTCATCATGGCATCGAACCATGGCTCCAGATTCAAATCTTTTACGATAAAGTTAACTATCAAACAAGGAGGGCTATAGATTATGCAGCCAGGGGCAGGCTAAACAGACTTAGCATTGATGAATGCTGGAAAGTTCTTGAGGAGTTGGCACAGTACGAAGAAGAAGGATGGGAGGACCCAATGTTTTCAAGTAAGGGGAAACTTGATTACGCATATGCCACCAAAGAACAATTATTAGGAAGTATCGAGAAGCAGGTAAAAGAATTAATGAGAGCTGAAATACCTACTGCTGAAACCGCAAGGAATCCTAATATACGTAGGAATGTGGTTATCAACCATAATTTTCCTGAATGTTCACGACAAAAGGAGTTCGAAGGGATAATGGTAACCTTCATGAATAATCAGGAAAAACAAATCCGGCACTCAGAAGCACGCATGGAAAGCACTCGCAATGCTTTTATGGATTTAGCAGACAAATTCATATCAAGGATCAAAGAGAAGATTAAGGAAAAATCCGCACCAAGAAAAATCGAAATTTTTTTTGAGGTTCCAACTCCTTTGGTGTTTGACCAAGAGGATAACGAGAAATCCTTTTCAAGTGCTTCGCCGTCAATCACCTCCTACTTTTGTGAGCATCCTCAGGAAGAGAAGAATTCACAATTTCATAACATTTTCGTTGGATGCTTGCAAACCACGTTCCCAAATTTGTGCAAGAGACGTTCCTTTGGTTTTAAACCCGGTGTGAAGAGGTTGCACCTCAAAAACACCACAGCTTTGAGACCCTCTATGGAGCAATACCTCTTTGTACCCACCGTTGACCAATGCGAAGGTTACAACTTAACTAAAACCTCACCCACCCCTTTATACAACCACACCTCTTTCCGTGACAGTAATAAAACGTTCGACCCTGGCGGAATTCACTAATGGGATAGCTACTCATAGTTTTTACTTGAGTTTAGCTATTCACACTAGTGCAGGGACTGAATGTGGAATTACCACTTTTTATTCCTGATGCGGGCATCTGACAGCGTCAGATGTTAACTCTTGACACCGTCACCTCGCTATCTCAGCAATAATAACCCAACCTCCATCACTTTCAACTCATACCCCACAAATCACACCCAAATTGTTGCTCCACCTCCGAGTCTCCATCATCCAATCCGACATCTTCCGTGATAAATCTCTACTTGGTAAGTAGTTTTTCTTCACTCTTTTTCGTTCAATTGTCCTTAGGTTCAACCAATTTTGAAAACCCCATCATCCGAAATCCCATTTTTGACCCATCTTTGATAAATCGTAATGCCTTCCCTTTGATGATTTGTAATCATGAGGTTACCATTAGATGATGTTGTTCTACTTGAATCATGCGTTAATTAAGGAAAAATCTTTCACACCACATATTTTTTTACCCCCCCCCCACCCATGTTTTCTTCATAAAGGAGTGTTTGGGTAATGGGTTTAGAGTTTGAAAATTGATTTTTCCCTCGTAATTGCATAGTTCGATTTCTGTTTGGTCTGACGGCGTCAGGATCTCCTTCCTGACGGCTTCAGATGTGTCTGACAGCATGAGCCAATAAAATTCTCATTCTAATCGTTTTCGTCCAATCTATCTTTTTACAGGAAAATGATGCTGCTACAACTAAGTATGCGGAGCTTGTTAATCACCACATTGATGCTGGTGCTGTGATTGATTGGGAGTTTCTGAGATCCCAAGGTTTAGAGGCTGAGTTTTTGGGGAGGATCCAAACCGATGGGTTCACGGGTCCTCAATGGGAGAGGTTGTTCAGGATGAGGGAGACTATGTATAGTGAGTTGGTTAGGGAGTTCTTTGCGACTTTTCACTTTGATTTGGCGGAGGCCAGGACGGATATGGGGGGTACCACTATTTACTTTAGGTTAGGAGGGGAGGTTCAATCATGTTCGGTTACTGAGTTTGGGTGGAGGATTGGTTTGTACACTAGGGAGGAGGCTGTTGAGGGAGGTTTTATGCAGAGGTTGTTACATGGGGAGACTGTGAGGAACGAGTGATGAGTGTGTAAATACTCATCATTTTTATCGTATCTAAACTGCCAAAACATCCAAAAACACTCAGAAATGCATCAAAATACAGAAATTATTCCAGGAATTGTATTTTATATGTTTTAGATGCAAAATGTTTAAAAACAAATGAAAAACGAACAAAGTTTGCATAATTGGCAGTTTCAGTCGCTCAAGTTTCATAAATTGACAAAACTAGTCCCTGAAGTTTTAAAACAAAAGAAAAGTCAACCCAAGGCATTTAAAAGTAAAATATTATCAAAAACGATCCTTGGGTGAAAAGTTTGAGAAAATTACACATTTGGTCCTTCGTGTTTCATAATTGGCAGAAAAGGTCCCCGGGGTTTAAAATGTTGGAAAATTACAAACTTTGGTCCTTGTGTTATTGAGATATGGTAGATTTGGCCCCTTGATTAACTTTGGAAAAATGCCACAACAGGCCCCTCAACTTTTAGTCAATTACACTTTTAGTCCTTGTGGTATTTACACTTAACAATACAAACGGACCCTTTGTAATATATTTGTTGCGCCCCAAAAACGACTTTTTTTTTTTTTTTTTTTTTTTTTTTTAAAACAAAAAAACTATTACCACCATTATTAGTCTAAAACGGACCCTTTTTGGACCCTGAAAATGAACCTTTTTCAGCAGAATCCTTTAAAGGCTTGTATTAGTCTAAAACAGACCCATTTATAGCTTATAGTAGACCCATTTTCTCTTCAGCCTAAAATAGACCCATTTGTGTCTAAAATGGACCTATTTTCTGCAGAATTTCTGCAACTTACATATTTTGACCCATTTAACTCGTAAACACTTTTTACATAAGAAATCTACTTCCAACCTCAACCAACACATAACACCATATTACTTGACATTAGTTAAGCATTATAAAAGTATTGGTACAAAGTCTTGACCCATAGCATTTCAAAATGGTGGAAATTTGGCTAGTTGCCAAACACCACTTAAATACAACATTTTAACCATTTAACCATAATTCAACTCTTGAACATGACCCTTTACATTAACAAACATTCACTACTTAACTTAGACATGAACAAATAACCATGAACACCAAAATGATCATGAAAGACAACCAACACCATAAAGACGAAATTATACCCAAACAATAGAAGACTCTCGGGGCTTCCAACTTCAAATATGCTTGGTCCAAAGGATCACGGTCTTCTAGTCTACACTTCCAAAACTATACAAATAAGTGTAGTTCGTCCTACACTTTGTTCTTACCTTTACTTGTTTCTTCGATACCTATTAAGGAAACATCAAAACTAAACATGTAAGCGAAACGCTTAGTAAGTACATGGTATAACAAGCTAACAACGCATAATATAAAATCATGCCATAACCTTAACTAGTCTTACACTAGTTACGCTAGTGATATAGGGGCACATACCTCATGCCAACATAGTCGGCCTAAACACGCTCAACCCTCGCGGTTGAACCTTATCCCATAGCTAGCCCTCGCGACTAACTAAGCTAAACCTAGAGATGGATCCATAACTAGTTAACACACCCTATATCCTATCCATCACCATTACCATGTAATAAACATGATAGAGATAAAAACATAAACCATTATCATGTATAAATTATGATAAAACTAACAAGACATATTATGACCATATACTTACCTTAATCACCAACTAGCACTCTACTTTAATTTGCTACAAGCTCCCTTATTGCTTCCTATATCAAAATTAGTCCTAATTAGTAACTAATTACATAGGAAGATCATCAATTAACAACTTTTCACCATTAACCTCAATCATACAATAATAAACCCTAACTTTACAAATTGGGGGAATCACTTACTTGATGAAAGGAGTACAATTAAAGGGTTTCTAAGCCTCTTGATCACTTCTTGATAACCAATTTGAGCTAGTATGAAGATTTAGCTTTTCCCTCCATTTCTTCCCATATATACGACATATACATATACACATACACTTCACAGATTCTGGAAATCTCTATATGACCCTAGATATATATTTAATTAATTAAGTTTTCTCTATTGACAATATTAGTCCTCCAAGTCTCATTCTTTCCACATTTCTCACATATCTTTCATCCCATATATCCTTATACTTATAACTTACTACTTGACCAACATAATGTAAAATACTTCTAAATCAACAATGCTATCACTTATCTTATATAATAGTACCTTATCGGAATACGGGTGTAACAATTCACCCCTCCTTGAAATAAGATTTCGTCCTCGGAATCTATTCTTGAAACAAATGAGGATACTTATTCCGCATCTTCTCCTCCGGCTCCCATCTAATACTTGTACCCTTACGATGTCTCCATTGCACTTTAATTAGCGGAATTTCTTTGTTGCGAAGTTGTCTCACTTTCCTTCCTAATATAGCTTCCGGTTCATCCTTTTGTGAAACCAATTCCGGATCAATCTCAATATCATCCAAGGTGACTATACTATTCTCGTCCGCTAAACATTTTCTCAAGTAAGACACATGAAAGGTATTATGAATACCTCTCATTTCTTCGGGCAATTCCAATACGTACGCTACCTCGCCAACACGTTTCAAGATTTTAAATGGTCCTATAAACCGAGGACTCAGTTTTCCCTTGTTCCTGAATCTAAAAACGCCTTTCCATGGGGAAACTTTTAACATAACAAGATCACCTACTTCAAATTCGATTGGTCTTCTTCGATTATCGGCATAACTCTTCCACCTATCTTGTGCTGCTTTAAGCCTTTCCCGTATCATCTCGATTTTCTCAGTTGTTGCTAGTACGACATCCGTACTCGCCAATTCCCTCTTTCCAACTTCCTCCCAACATACTGGCGTTCTACATTTTCTACCATAAAGCATCTCATAGGGTGGCATCTTTATACTAGCATGATAACTATTGTTATAGGCAAATTCAACTAGAGGTAAATGATCATCCCAGTTACCTCCAAAGTCAATCATACAAGCCCGTAACATATCTTCTAAAGTTTGGATCGTCCTCTCGCTTTGTCCATCGGTTTGAGGATGAAAAGCCGTGCTCATATGTAGTTTCGTACCTAGTTCTTCTTGGAAACTTTGCCAAAAGTTTGAAGTGAAACGTCCGTCTCTGTCGGAGATAATAGAAATGGGTACTCCATGACGTGCGACTATCTCGTTAACATAAATCTTAGCTAACTTGTCAACGGGCATATTCTCTCTGATCGGAATGAAGTGTGCACTCTTTGTTAAGCGATCTACTATGACCCAAATCGCATCGTTCTTCTTTTTTGTCCTTGGCAATTTCGTAATGAAATCCATCGTGATCTTTTCCCACTTCCAAACCGGAATGTCTAAAGGTTGAACTTTTCCATATGGCTTTTGGTGCTCGGCTTTAACCTTTAAACAAGTTAGACATCTCTCAACGTACTTTACGCAATCCCTTTTCATACCCGGCCACCAATAATTCTTCTTCAAATCAAGGTACATCTTAGTAGCTCCCGGATGAATAGAATACTTCGACTTGTGTGCTTCTTCTAGGATCAATTCTTTGATATCGCTTCGAAAAGGAATATAAATCCTTCCATAACGTGCCTTAATCCCTCGACTATCTTCTTCAAGGTGCGGAATGTGAGAGGTAATACGTTCGCTTTCTCTATTTTCTTCTTTCAATGCTTCCTCTTGAGCTAGCTTGATTTTATCAAAAAGATCAGAAATAACAATCATCCGTAACGAGTGGATCCTTGTAACCTTCTCTCCTTCTTTACGACTCAAAGCATCTGCTACTACATTTGCCTTACCAGGATGGTAGCGAATTTCACAATCATAATCCTTCAACAAATCTAGCCACCTTCGTTGCCTCATATTCGGATCTTTCTTTTGTAGGAAATATTGTAGGCTTCTATGATCTGTGTAAATTGTAAACTTTACACCATATAGGTAATGCCTCCAAATTTTCAAGGCAAAGACTACTGCCGTGAACTCAAGATCATGAGTTTCGTATTTCTCCTCGTGTTTCTTTAATTGCCTTGAGGCATAAGCTTTCACTTTACCCCGTTGCATAAGAACACACCCAAGACCGGAATATGATGCATCACTATAAACTACCAAATCTTCTGTTCCTTCGGGTAGTAGAAGAACAGGTGTTTCACATAACTTCTTCTTCAGGGTATTAAAAGCTTCATCTTGTTTTTTGCCCCACACAAAAGGAGTATTCTTCCTGGTGAGTTGTGTTAACGATGACGCAATCTTTGAGAATCTTGAATGAACCTACGGTAATACCCTGCAAGTCCAAGAAAACTTCTGATCTCACCAACATTCTTTGGTGGTTGCCAATTCATTACAGCTTTAACTTTATACGGGTCAACCTTAATACCTTCCGCATTAATAACATGACCAAGAAATTAGACTTCTTGTAACCAAAATTCGCACTTTGAAAATTTGGCATACAATCTTTCTCTTCTTAGCATTTCAAGAATTTCCCGTAAATGCATTTCATGTTCTTCCTTGCTTTTAGAGTAGATAAGAATATCATCAATGAATACTATAACGGACTTATCCAACATCGGCCTACATACACGGTTCATGAGATCCATGAAAACTGCTGGTGCATTTGTAAGACCAAAAGGCATAACCGTGAACTCATAGTGTCTATAACGGATCCTAAAAGCCGTCTTAGGAATGTCTTCTTCTCGAACCTTCAATTGATGATAACCCGAACGAAGATCAATTTTCGAAAACCAATTCGCGCCTTGGAGTTGATCAAAAAGATCGTCGATTCTTGGTAGCGGGTACACATTTTTCACCGTGACTTTGTTCAATTCACGGTAATCGATGCACATCCGCATGCTACCATCTTTCTTCTTTACAAACAAAATTGGGGCTCCCCACGGCGAACTACTAGGGCAGATAAAACCCTTGTCGAGTAACTCTTGAAGTTGGCTCATTAACTCTTTCATTTCGGATGGAGCAAGACGATATGGAGTTTTGGCAATGGGAGTAGCACCCGGAACAAGGTCAATACGGAACTCAACCTGTCTATCGGGTGGAATACCCGGCAAATCTTCCGGGAACACGTCACGGAATTCATTAACAATTGGAACGTGATCGATACATTTCTTCTCGAAATTGGTATCTACCACATGCGCCATAAAGGCATGACAACCACGTGATAAATATCTCCTAGCCTTCATTACGGTGCATAACTTTAATTCACCCTTCCTGTTGTCACCGTAAATCATCATTTCACGTCCGTCAGGATTTGTAACTCGGATAATCTTTTGTCTACATAGGATAGCTGCATTGTATTTATCCAGCCAATCCATGCCGACAATGATGTCAAATTCTCCGAGCATTATAGGAATTAAGTCAATCCTAAAAACACTCTCATCGATCTCTATTTCTACATTACGATACACGTTAGACACCACAACCAACTTACTATCGGCAATTTCAACTTCTAATGGTATCGGAAGTTTATCTAAGCGAGTGGATAATTCCTTACTAAAACTATGGGATACAAAAGACACACTTGCACCTGAATCATACAACACCCGAGCGGGTTTGGAATTAACGAGAAGTATACCTGTGATAACATCGGAGCCCGACTTTGCTTCTTCGACACCCATCTGATAAACACGAGCTTTAGGCTTTGGAACCACAACCTTTTCTTCTTTGACCAAATTAAACGGCTTCGCTTGCCTAGGATTGTACTTAGGACATTCGCTTAACTTATGTCCCAATTCGTTGCACCCATAACATGTCACTAACGGCTTTGGGCAATTCTTGCTAATATGGTCGGGATCTCCACATCTGTAACACCCCTTCATCCCGGACCTACACTCCCCCGTATGTTTCTTGCCGCATTTATTACACGGAGGTGGAATCTTCCCCATATTATCCTTCCTAGTAAAATCAAATTTTCCCCGTTTACTGAATGTTGTTGGTTGTTCTTGCTTCCTCTTTAAGTCCTTCTTCTCCTTGCTCTTCATTCTATCCAAATCTGCTTCTCGTGTACGTGCCCTACTTAAAAGATCCTCCATGGTGGTACACTTGAAAGGTGAAACTATAGTATGAATTTCATCCTTGAGCATCCTTTGAAATTTGTCAACCTTAAGCTTCTCATTGTCATGATACTCCGGGCAATATTGCACCATATCGCAAAACTTTTCCCATAACTCATTCACTGACTCATTAGTTTGCATAAGATTATGAAATGCTTCTCTTATTTTATCAATCTCTTCCGCGGGAGCATATTCTTTCATAAACACCTCCTTGAATTGTTCACACGTACACGCTTCTCTCCAAGCACTACCTTTCTCATTAGCTTTACCTTCCCACCATATTTTAGCCCGTTCACGAATATAGTTGGTAGCAAAGTTCACCTTATCCTCATTCGCACAACGACTAGTACGGAAAGCCCCTTCTATATCAATAATCCACCTAGAACTCTTTAACGGGTCAAGAGATCCTGTAAATACCGGTGGAGTACAAGCGGTGAAATCACGATAAGTAGATTTTTCCTTCCTTACTCCGGGTCTAGCATTCGAGTCATTCATTAACTCTCCACTTTGCTTAAGCTTTCCGATCTCCTATTCAAATATCTTTTGCAAGTTTTCAGTTGTTTTGTTAATATAAAAGGGCATTGATTTCTCAATAGCCTTGCCTACCCTTTTTGCCATCATTGTATTCAAAGTCTTCATTTCCTCTTTTGTGAAGCCTCTAAAGTTAAGGCCTTCCGAGCTAGAAGAGGAAGAAGGATTTTCATGACCTTTCTCATTATTACTCGCGTCGCTTGCCGAAGGTTCGGCATGTTTGGAAGCCGTAGCTTTTGTGGCTTCTTTCGGGTGAGGGGTATCCATTTCTTCTTTAAACTGAAAATTTACAAGTCACACTATCAAGTACAATCAAATACATAGTCGATGCATGAATGACATTCTTTATATCCCTACACTAACTCCCTAAAGGTTGTCACCCATGTATAGTCCCAATGATTTCAACTTCACATATGTACTATATTTTTATCACTACGGTGGCCAAGCGTAGTCATAAAAATATTTAACATATGTGTCCTCAAAATCACCAAAACAATACACCAATAACAAGCACTAGTAATAAACGCGTCTCTATCGGGCCTAAGTCTAGGAAATCCTAAAGTGAAATCCTAAATCTCTTAGACCAAAGCTCTGATACCAAGTTGTTACGCCCCAAAAACGACTTTTTTTTTTATTTTTTTTTATTTTTTTTTTTTAGACAGAAACTATTACCACCATTATTAGTCTAAAACGGAACCTTTTTGGACCCTGAAAATGAACCTTTTTCAGCAGAATCCTTTAAAGGCTTGTATTAGTCTAAACCAGACCCATTTATAGCTTATACTAGACCCATTTTCTCTTCAGCCTAAAATAGACCCATTTGTGTCTAAAATGGACCTATTTTCTGCAGAATTTCTGCAACTTACATATTTTGACCCATTTAACTGGTAAACACTTTTTACATAAGAAATCTACTTCCAACCTTAACCAACACATAACACCATATTACTTGACATTAGTTAAGCATTATAAAAGTAATGGTACAAAGTCTTGACCCATAGCATTTCAAAATGGTGGAAATTTGGCTAGTTGCCAAACACCACTTAAATACAACATTTTAACCATTTAACCACAATTCAACTCTTGAACATGACCCTTTACATTAACAAGCATTCACTACTTAATTTAGACATGAACAAATAACCATGAACACCAAAATGACCATGAAAGACAACCAACACCATAAAGACGAAATTATACCCAAACAATAGAAGACTCTCGGGGCTTCCAACTTCAAATACGCTTGGTTCAAAAGATCACGGTCTTCTAGTCTACACTTCCAAAACTATACAAATAAGTGTAGTTCGTCCTACACTTTGTTCTTACCTTTACTTGTTTCTTCGATACCTATTAAGGAACCATCAAAACTAAACATGTAAGCGAAACGCTTAGTAGGTACATGGTATAACAAGCTAACAACGCATAATATAAAATCATGCCATAACCTTAACTAGTCTCACACTAGTTACGCTAGTGATATAGGGGCACATACCTCATGCCAACATAGTCGGCCTAAACACACTCAACCCTCGCGGTTGAACCTTATCCCATAGCTAGCCCTCGCGACTAACTAAGCTAAACCTAGAGATGGATCCATAACTAGTTAACGCACCCTATATCCTATCCATCACCATTACCATGTAATAAACATGATAGAGATAAAAACATAAACCATTATCATGTATAAATTATGATAAAACTAACAAGACATATTATGACCATATACTTACCTTAATCACCAACTAGCACTCTACTTTAATTTGCTACAAGCTCCCTTATTGCTTCCTATATCAAAATTAGTCCTAATTAGTGACTAATTACATAGGAAGATCATCAATTAACAACTTTTCACCATTAACCTCAATCATACAATAATAAACCCTAACTTTACAAATTGGGGGAATCACTTACTTGATGAAAGGAGTACAATTAAAGGGTTTCTAAGCCTCTTGATCACTTCTTGATAACCAATTTGAGCTAGTATGAAGATTTAGCTTTTCCCTCCATTTCTTCCCATATATACGACATATACATATACACATACACTTCACAGATTCTGGAAATCTCTATATGACCCTAGATATATATTTAATTAATTAAGTTTTCTCTATTGACAATATTAGTCCTCCAAGTCTCATTCTTTCCACATTTCTCACATATCTTTCATCCCATATATCCTTATACTTATAACTTACTACTTGACCAACATAATGTAAAGTACTTCTAAATCTACAATGCTATCACTTATCTTATATAATAGTACCTTATCGGAATACGGGTGTAACAATATTTACCCAACAAACAAATTCACCCAAAAACCTAACCTGATCCACCAAACAATCCCAGACCCATCTCCCTAAAAGCCCAAAACCCTACCCTTTGATATTACAAGCCCTGATAAATCACAGGGTCAAAAATTGGTCAACTCCATCCTTCCCTCCTCACGTGTGACTCCTCCCTGCCCTAGCCTGCCACCACCATCATCAACATCCCTGCCACACTCAAACCCTCCCCCTCCTAGCCACTCCATCCAAACACTCCAAGACAAACCCATGTGCTATAATACTTTTTGTTGGGAATAGACTTTATTATTTCAAGTGTCGGTCATTGAATTTTGTTATAGGTTGCATTATTTAGTTATTACGTTAGTTATTTTTATATGTTCTATTAAGTTTTATGCTAAGTTTATAGGTTTGGAGAAAGTCTAAGGGCTAAGTTTGTAATATTGACAAAGTATGGTGAAGCCCTAATCCTTACCTATAAATAGTCTTGTAACACCTCATTTGAGGTGGTTGGTTCACATAGTAATATCATTAGTCTTTTATTTCTTATTAAGTGTTCCTTCCACTCTATCTCTCTACCTACTTTCTCTATCTAGATATCTTAGTGTTTATGTTGTAAAATAGTGACCTATCAAGTGGTATCATTCGCCAAGGGATAATATAGGTTGATTTAGGTTTGATTTGGTAGCAAAAACTAGGTTTTGTAGTGAATTTGTAGTATACTGTTACTGTTCCTCGTATAATTATCGAGTAAGGATTTATTTTCTGATTCTGTCGAGTAAGGAAATTGGTCTTACAGAGTTTGGGAGTAAAGTCTTATCGAGTTAGGATTTATTGTCTTACTGAGTTTGAATCTTAGCGAGTTAGGATTTAATAGTTACCGAGTTTGGGTACTAAATCTTATCGAGTTAGGATACAAAACATACCGAGTTTGGACTCAAGTTTGGCGAGTTAGCCTTTTCCCTTATCGTTCATCGAGTAAGGTTATTTGTGGCAACTTACTAGGGGAAACTCTGCCAAAATTTAATCAACATACCGAGTTTGAGTTTGAAATCTATTCTTACTTACCGAGTTTGGGATTCATCCTTACTTACCGAGTTTGAAATCTACTCTTACTTACCGAGTTTGACCTATATCCGAACATACCGAGTTTGACAACATAACTTAACATACCGAGTTACAGAACATACCGAGTTTGATATCAAGTTTTTCAAATCTAATTACAACCTTTATTTATCTTTAACGATCTAAGTTTACCATAATCACGAAAGATGTCTCAACCACCCAATTACTTTTTTTCTCATCCTTCGCAACATCAGTATCCGCAGTATCAACAATCGTATCAACAACCACACCCATCATATCAACAACCTTCACAATCACACTTTCATCAACAACCGTTTAATCCACAACCACAATATCTCATAATGCAACAACATCAAATCATTCCTCAACAAAAACCATATCAAATGTCACAACAAAACACTCAGTTTTCCTCCAAACAACTTCACTGGTTTGATAGAATGTGTGAAGTTATTACAACTCAACAATCCAGACATGAGGCGGGATCACTTGAAACACCTCCAATGCTAACACCTGGGAACTATGTTCAGTGGTCAAGTCGATTCTTACGTTTTCTTGAACTAAAGAAACCTCATGGGAAATTCTTGAAACAAGTGATACTTGAAGGACCATTTGAGTGGCCACCAAGATTTGAAATTGGTGATCCAACTGCTGATCCTCCACATCCTCCTGGAGAGAGACCTCTTCCAGAATCTCAACTCATGGAAGAACAGAAATTACATCGTGAAGCTGATGAGTATGCAATGGCCTATATACTTCAAGGAATACCTAATCCAATTTATCGAAGTGTCGATGCTCAGAAAAAAGCCAAAGCTATGTGGGAACATGTTCATCTCCTTATGGAAGGCACTCAATTGAACAAAGATGATATGGAATCCAAACTCTACATGGAATACACTGACATCACAATTGAACCAGGAGAGTCACTTGAATCCTACTATCATCGTTTCACTAATGTGGTAAATGATTTGGAACGACACAAAATCACAGTACCGAGGATCGCAGTGAACTCCAAATTCGTTGGTAGTCTTGGTCCGGATTGGCATAAATATGTGACATTCGTTCAACAAACCAAAAATCTTCATGATGCACCATATGGATTGTTGTATGATTTTCTGAAACACCATGAACCTGAAGTGGAAAAAGATCGAGCTCTTCGAGGAGGATACTCACCATCACCAACGCACTCGTAGCTCAATCTCCCTATGCTCCACCACCAATGTTAAATCATGCATATGTTCAAGAGCAAAACTACTTCAGTTATCCACAATCTTCTATCTCGAACCAAATGGTCCCTTATGATTCATCTCCACATAATGCTTCTACTCAACTTGTTCCATTAAACAACAATGATGCAGTGTATTACTGCAACTCCAATGAAGATGACGATGATGACTTTAATACGTTGAATCAGGGACTTGCTCTTATTGCTCGTGCTTTTAGCAAATTCTCCAACAAAACAAAAAACCGTCAACGTTCATCTTCTAACACAAGGAATCAAGCTGTTGTCAATGATGGAAGGGTGGAAATTCAGAATCGTAACTATGGTCGATCTGGTTCAGGAAGTTCTTCAGGAAATTTTGGGAATGGTCAGAGGTTTAACAACAATGGAGGGTTCAGGAACAACTCAGGTCCTTCTCAGCCAGTTGAAACTAGGAACTCAAACTCTGGGAATGCAGTGTGGTGTTATAACTATAATGAAAAAGGTCATATAGCGAGTGCATGCCCTAAACCGAGAACTCGGGGTAGTAAGTTTCACAAGCAGGCATTACTTATGGCTCTCCAAGATGAAAAAATGGACACTTCACAGAGCAGGAGAACAATTTCATGGCAAATGTGAACAATGATGATGACATGGAAGATCTCGAAGCTAATGCAGCTGTGATGCTTATGGCCAATATGCAGAAACTTCAGTTTAATGATTCAGGTCCAGTGTATGACACTGACGGCTTGTCTCAGGTACATGACCTTAATGCATGCCTAATACATGCCATAGCCTCACATACTGCTTCTGAATCAGATATGGCGCAAGTTGTTCCATCTGACTCATCTTCATCTTCTCAAGTAGATGAACAAATAAGCACAGTTGTCATATTTGATGATGACACAGTTGTTTCATTTGATGATCCCATTGAGAATGATAAACATGATCATATAGAACAACATGAACCATCATTTGATCCTGACCCTGACCTCATATTGTTATCCAAACAACTGAATTCTCAACAATTGCAAATCATAAAATGCAACGAGAAAAACAAAGCCTTAAAAGAAACAAATGCGTCACTTGTAAGAGATATTGAGTGTTATAAAATATAATTTTCAAATCAGGAAGACAAGGTTAAACACGCAAAAGTTTTGAAAAAGCTTTTCAAGAATCTTACAACAAAGAGCAAGATCTTCAACGTAAAATACAAGATTTAATTGAGTCAAACAGAAAGTTGGTTTCAAAACTTGAAAGTGAAAAATGTGAACTAAAAGTAAAAGTTGAACAACTTCAAAAAGTACTTTCAAACACAGAAACAGAATTGTCAATTTGCAAAAAGGATTTTTGTGAACATAAAATACGAAAAAGGAAGTATATAGATAACTTAATCGGAGAGATTGTTGATCTTGAAAAACAACTCAAAGAATTTCGTAATATTGTTTACAAAACCGGGGGCTCTGTCACAACAATTCAGAAATTTACTTTAAAACCGAGACCCGATAAAGGATTTGCACTTGGCGATTTCAGATCAATGTTTCTTCACACAGCATTCAAAGAAATTCCTAAAATTTACAGTATGGACCATTTGCTTGATAATACGATTGTGCGTGCTGTTGTTTTTGATACTGAGGAAGAGGAAGAACTTGAAGACGAGAGTCGATCAAAAATGAGTAATGTTGAATATTGGACATCATATGATTATTCACAAGCTCCTCATATTTCTAAATCTTTTGTTTCTCAAAAAGAATTACCTGAGAAATCATGGTATGTCACTGAGTCATATGTTTCATCCTCTAATTCGGCCCCTGTCCAAACTGTAGCACAAATAAATGGTCCTTTACTATCTTCCGGTGAAGTTACACCCTTACCAAAAAGTTGTCGTGTCTTAAATTATTACAAAACTTTTATGGAAGACATCGAAATTTTGGAGGAAACAATTGAACGTAATTCTAAAATAAAAATTGAAACTTTTCAATCTGCTTACGAGCGAGAAAAGAGAGATATTTTTCAAAAACAAATGTTGCCAATTGTCAAAAACCTCCGTCTCTGTGCTACACGTTGGGAACAGGAACTTCAAAATGAGGTCAAAACAATGATAAACGTTTTCAACTCAACTGAAAATGCGATTTTGGTTCAAAAGCAAAGAAATAGAATTTTAAAAGATGATTTGATTGGCTCCAAACGGTCAACCTAAATGACCAGGTGATAGTCAACAAGGTCAAATAGCCTAGAGTCAATGCTCCGTGGAAGTATAGGGGTTTCCCCGGGTCGTTATGTCCCGACGAGGTGTGATGGTTATTAAACGGGTTTGTGATCGGGTGAATTTGGATGGAAAGGGGTTTGAGATTGGTTAAACTAAGGAATCTACAATGAAATAGCTTAAACAAGCTATATGAATAAGACTGGAAGCTAGGAAAAACCAGAAACATTTAAAACCTAAAACGCGTACGTTCACGTTTAAATAACGCGAACGTACAAAATAAAACGCGAGTTTTGGCAAAATAAAATACTTACAAAAATGAAAATCACATTTTTACAATCCTAATAATAAAATAAACTTTTTAGAAAATTAAAATTACTTTTTATACTATTTATATAATTATTATTAATTTAATACTATTTATTAATTACTTATTAATTATTTAAATTAACCTAAATTATAACTAAATATGAAATTACACTAAAAATATGAAAAATAAATTTGGAAAAATCTAAAATATTATAAAACTAATTTTCAAACTTAAAATATATTTTTCCTACTTTTTAAATAATTTCTATTAATTAAAAACTAATTAAAATTACACTAAATAATAAGAAAATGTAAAATAAGCTTAGAAAAATAAAATTAACACTTAGAAAAATCTAAAGTAATATAAAACTAATTTTAAAACAGAAAATATATTTTTAAGATTTTTTAAATAATTATTAACTAATTATTAATTAATAAAAACTAATATTAATTATTAAAAATACTAAATGAAAAGAGAAAAATATGAAAAAATTACAGAAATTATTTTACAACTACAGGAACTTAGGAAAATTATAAAAACAGGAAGTGCTTAATAAAAATAAGCAATTAAGCAATAAGCTTCTTAAATAGAAGCTATCACTTTTGGTATTTTTGGCTTTTTTGAATTTTCTTTTTACAAATCTGTTTAAATGCTCAAAACAACTAACTTTAAAAAAAAGAAGATGGGCCAGAAGCTTATAAATAAGCTAATGAGATGCCAAATGCTTAACAGCTTGGGGATGTGAGCCTATTAGAACACTTTGGCAATGAAAAAGCTAACCACAGGCCATCACATGGGAGAATAAGCCAGAATAAGTAAATAAAGACTTAAATTAACCTAATTGAACCAAAGAAGCACAGGTAATAAGCTGGTATAAGCCAATAAGCCAAATAAGTAACTTCACCCAAACCTGAGTACCAAACAGGCCTGTATGGCCAAGTTTAGGCCAAAGTGGGGCCCACTAGGTGGATTGGAAGTCCAATGTAAGGTTGGAACCAATAAGCTGAACTTACAAGCTTCTCAAAAAGCTATAAAACAAGCTCTGGGACCCACAGGTGAAGCTAGGGGAGGGCATGGAAACATGGTCCAAAAGCTGAGAACTCAGCAGGTATCAGGGAATGGACCAAAATGAATGGGCATTGCAGCCCTGACTAAAAAGCTCCAAGCTAAAAAATGAGACTTGGTCCTTGCAGGGGAGCTTATTGGCTTTCCAAAAAGCCAATAAGCACCCTATGGGGCCCACTAATGAACAGTACAGAGCCCATTGAAAATTGGTGGTTTGACTGAAGTCTGTGGAGCAGGGCACACCTTGCCCTGCAGGCTACTTAGATAAGCCAGAATAAGCACAAATTAAATTCACAAAAATAAGAAAAAGGTATGATTCTAGAGTTGAGCTGATAGACTACAATGTGTGAAAGTTTCACTGCCTAAAACAAAACACAAAAATCCATAAAAATCATGCAATTTTGGGAAAAGTCTGAAATGTAACTTTTGACTTTTTGAGGAAAACTTAGAACTTTGACTTTTACTAAATTCTAATGAATCCTAGTGACTGAATAAGTAGTAATATGTTATATTTAGACTGACTCAAGCTATAATTACCATTAATACATTGAAATGTGAGATTAAGGAACCAAAATCCTAAACAGTTGATGCACGATTGAGATTAGGCATGCATTTTGACTTTGTAACACTAAACCTACCAATTTTATGATTCAAGTATCCTAACAGAACCTAATGTGACTTAGTAGAAGCAATAACAAACAAGTGAGACACCCTGGTACACCTTGAACAAACATAAGCCAAACACCCCCTTATAAACTGCCTAGGAGAGTTTGTGAAGCAAAATGTTACTGTGATCCAATATTAAGAAGTATAAACTGATATTTAGACTATAATAGGCATAATCAAACAAAAGCAAAGAGCATTCTACCACAATAACTACCAAACACAGTTTATGCTTAACAAAAATTGAAAGAGGGCTTACAAGGGGACCAAATGCAAAACCACTGAGAATTAGAGTCCACAGATATGATCCTATGCTCCCAAGAGCTTCTAAACCAGAAAACTATCCATCTTGGCCCTGCTTCACTGTTCAAACTTCTTCTCCAATAACTTTTTATTTTTAACTATTTTTTTAGTAACTTTTGAGATTTTTCTGTTCCCCAACTTAAACTATTTCAAATCTTGTGAAAGCTTTAGAAAGCTTAAAGTTGAACTGAAACAAGCTCAACCAAACAACAAACAACAACTCTCAACAGTTACATAAGAATTTAGAAAAACTTCTTGAAATTGCAAATTTGAATTTAAGCACTGAGAACTTGAATTTAATAAGTGAAATGGGTTTCAATTACACTAATAATACTGAATACAAGTATCTTAAGCAAAAGATTACAATAGAATTGAGAATTAAGCTAAAACCTAAAACTGAGCTATACTACTCTTAAACTAACTTAACTACTGCTTCTCTCTTCATTTTCTTTTTCTTTTATAAGCCCTGGGGTGTCTCTGTGCTTTTCCCACTTCTTTTGTTTGCCGTTGGATTGGTAATTTTGATCCTGGCCTTTGAATTGATTTTCGCGCCATTTTCTATATATAACCATTGGAGCAGTTTTAGTGGGTGCAGGTGAGGTATTAAATGAGGGGTTGGTTTGGTGAGTGGTTGGTGAGTGTTTGGTGGAAAAGAGGAGGGGGGAGGGGACATGGCTTCCCTAGTTATGGGGGATTTGGTTGGGATGATGAATAGTGGACGAGGGTGGTTGTTTGACTGGTGGGTTTGACCCTGGTGTGTTGACCTGGTTTGACCGGGTATATTACAAAAGGGAATTGGGCTTTTTTGGTGGGCTGGGGGTGTTCATGGATCAGGGGTGTGTTTTGGATTTGGTTTTGTTTTGGGTTATTAATACTAAGAAGGGTCCATTTGGTTTTTAACTAATAAACAACAAGGACCACAATTGTAATTTTCAAAAACTTGGGGACTGAAAATGTAATTTTCAAAAAGTATTCACAAGGACTAATTTTGACAACATTTGAATATTACAAGGACAAAATTTAATATTTTCCAAAATAAAACACTTGGGGACTAATTTTGTAAATTTCCAAACTCCGGGGACCAAACTTGTAATTTTCTCAAAATTTTCATCCAGGGATTAAAAGTGACACATGTGAATTCCCAAAGACCCAAAATGATTTTTCTTTCAAAAATATCCCACCAGGGACTAAATCTGCCAAAGTTTGAAACTCGAGGGACTAATTTTGTAATTTTTCAAAACTTTTCTAATTTTTCACCAAAGGACAAAATATGACAACTTATAATTTCAAAAGGACCTTTGGTGATTTTTCTTTTAAAATATGTGCTCAGGGACTATTTTTGCCAATTTTTGAAAGTTGGAGGACTGAAACTGCCTATTTTGCAAACTTTGTACGTTTTTCATTTGTTTTTGCTCATTTTGCATCTAAAACATATAAAACACAATTTTTGAAATATTTTCAGTATTTTGATGCATTTCTGAGTGTTTTTGTATGTTTTGCAGTTCAGATTTGACCAAAAATGATGAGTGTTTGAGCACTCATCAATGATGCTGATCGACTCTTGGAACAAGTTCTCAATGCTGATATTTTGTCTGTTATCATGAATGATCTCTATAAATCTGGTACTTCTATGCTTATGGATGATCTTTGTGTTGATAATAACTTGTTGAATGTGGAAATAGAGACACTTAAACATGAAAATGACAAGCTGAGAATAAAGAATGATGATGTCACAAAACAATTTTCAAAAGAAATTTGTTTACTCAAACAAAGGCTTGAATGGTGTCAAGCTCAAAGTATTGAAACGGAATTGAAACTTCAAAGTCAAAATAATTCAAACTCTTGTCAGCTTTGCAAAAACAATGAGTCTTTAAAAAGTCTGTGTCTCAAATATGAGAAAGAAATTGCGGATTTAAAAATTGAAAACGTCGAATGGCAACAAAACCGCGATGACATTAATTACTGCAACGTGAAACTTGAGTCTGAAATTCAGGATAAAAATCACATCATCATTGATTTGAAAGAGAAAATTAAGCTACTTCAAAAAGGAAAGTTTGTTGACACCACAGTGATAGCACCAGGATTGTATCAATTAGACAAAACTGCTAAAGAAAATTTTGTTCAAAACACTAATGTTGATAACTCCACTTCCACAGGACTAGTCTCTACTAGTAGCGTTAGCAGACCCAAGCGAAAAAGTAACAAGAAGAATAGGTTCTGGCAACGTAAAAGAGGACAACTAGAAGCTCAAGAAGTAGAAGATCAACTTAGGACTTTGAATAAAACTCATGTTGCATCAGATTTAGATTCTAATCTGGCAAATTGCAATCAAAATCTAAATGTAACGAATGATGAATCTTTGAATGTTTTGAATATTAATGCATCTTGTGTGTTTTGTCGTAAAAGCATATCATCTGGTGTTCACACAAAATGTATAGCTAATTCTCTTCTTAATCGTCATAAGAAACGTAGGACAAGCATTCCTTCTAGGCCCACTACTGCCTCTAAGTCCATATTAGGAAAGCCGCCTTCAACGGTTTCTAATGTAGTTGAAGTTACCCCCACAAGTGAAGAGAACAAATCTAGGAACAAGCCCATTACTAGTGAATTCACCAAAAAGAAAGCAAGAACTAGTTGGAATTGGCAACGTTGGTTACAATATAAACCAGACTTTAAATGGATTCCTAAATTGTTGAATACATGTGCTTCTAACCAACAGGAACCCGCACTTTCTTTGGGTTCCACCCTTACTTCTGTTCGATCTTTGTCATCTTCTTGTGATGCAGGTGGTACAGATTGTTCTCTGGATTGTTGATAGCTGTTAGCATTAAAAATATGTATTATGAAGTGATGGTCATTCTCATATTGTAACTTTGTGTCGTTTGTTAAGATTAGTAATAGTTTAGTCATTGGGCCTTGGACTTGGCAAGCTAATATGTTATATGCTATGTTTCATAAGCCTAGTTATCCAATCATGTAACCAAGTCCAAGCCCATGCCCATAGAAAGCCCATAGGGCATCTCATGTTAAGAACTATTTAAACACCTCAAAGGCTCATTTGAGGTGTGTGCTTGTGTGTGTAAGTGTGTGTGTTTCTTAATAATATTCTCTCATTTTCCATCTCTCTAGTTACATATATACGATCCATATACTCTCACCAAGTCACCATCTTTCTTCTTCTAATCTTCTATATTTGTGATAAAGTTGTAGTATCTAAGGTCCTACAAGTGGTATCAATCGCCTAACAATGATTTAGGTGGGTTGAGGGGTTGTTTGCTTCGTGTTTTTTAAGCTTTATTCACGTTTTTTTTCAAAAAAATTCTTACTTTTCTTGTTTTTTTTGGTTTTTAACACTTTTTTTGATTACAAACTAGTGTTATAAACCTTATCTAACAAGAAAGTTTCAATCTTTTTGAAAATTTCTAGCTTAAAAATTCGAACTTTGGTATTGTACTTGTTTTCGAGATCTCAAAATATTTTATAAAAAATCATCAAGTTTGGAACTTTCTTCAAGTTTTGGTGATTTTATGCATAGAAGTACAAGTATCTTGGAACACAAACTTGATTTCGGAGTGCTTTAAGTCAAACGATTTTTGTTGCCATATATCGAGAACCTCAAACCCTCGTCTATCGAGAACCTTCTTAAAGTAATCTTCAAACGATTCCATGGTTTACTCGGTGTTTTTCTTACTTGTATAAGTTAGTAAAAACACTTCGACTTGGGATAACTTTCTAAATTGTATAATTTAGATAAGTTTTGAAATTCTTGATAAGTGAAAATTTTCGAGAAGTTTTGAAAAATTTTCGAGAAACTTGAAAAATTTTTCGTAAATTTGGAAAATTTCGAGAACTTGGACAAATTTTCGCAAAACTTGAAAATTTTTGAAAACTTTGACAATTTATCGAAATCTTGAAAACTTTCGAGAACTTGGACAAACTTTCGAGAACTCAATTTTTCGAGAACACAGAATTTCGCAATCTTGAAGTCTCGCAATCCAGAAGTTTCGCAATCCAAAGTTTCGAGAACTCAGCAAAGTTTCGCGAAATTTGACAAAAGTGAGATTTTTGACGACCAAACTTCAAACGGCCATAACTTTTGAACCGTAACTCCATTTTCGACGAATCGAGGCCTAAAAACGCTCCAAGAAGAAGTTATTGAGGTTTTAAGGTTTTCAGTCAAAATTTTCACCATAAAAACTTGCATCAACTCACTCTAAACTCAACTCCTATTTCGTTGGAATGATCCAAGAATCAACTTTATCCATCTAAACTTCATCTAATGGCAACTCAGCAAGACATTCATGCAGCCGGTGCCGAAAACCGACCTCCCATGCTGTCAAAGGGTGGATACTCACAGTGGGCTAGTCGTATGATGCGCTATCTTAAGAGCAAAACAAACGGAACTCTTCTCATCAAATCCATTATGGATGGACCCTTCAAACCATCACAAGTACTAGACCCTGGTGATCCAAATGGTACCCCCCAGTACAACCATACTACAGAGATCAGAATGAGACTGAACACAATGTGGAAGACAGAAAACAGATTGAAGCTGATGATCAGGCATTTCATTACGTCGTTCTTGGTTTACCTGAAAACATCTATGCTACTGTTGACAGTGAAGTAAGTGCTCATGCAGTCTGGGAAAGAGTCAAGAGGTTAATGTATGGGACAGACATCGGAAAACAGGAAATGGAAACACAATTGCTTAAGGAACATCGCAAGTTTACTTCAATTCCTGGTGAATCCATAGAGACGTACTACCACAGATTCTGTAAGATCATGAATGATTTATCGAGACACAACCTCAGTCAGACAAATATTGCTAACAACACCATTTTTCTGAATGAGTTACAACCAGAATGGGGAAGATATGTCACTATTGTTTATCAGACAAAGAATTTGCATGAAGTTACTTATGATCAAGTGTATGACTTCTTGAAGCAAAATCAAGATGAAGCTAATGAAGTAAGAGCTGAATTACTAGCTAAAAAACATGATCCTCTAGCATTAATGGCTGATACACCAACACCTATACCAGTGAACACACAACAACAACAATCATTATCTTCCACTCACAACTACATGCAACCATCCTACATTCAACAACCAACACCGGTCTACCAACAACAATTCTACCCACAGCAACAACATGTTATTCAACAACAGCAATACCCACATTTCCAAGAACCAGAATTCACTGACAATGATGAAGCTACTGCAGCCTTGACACAAGCGTTTGCTTTTCTGACAAAAGCATTCCAAGGACGCTATTCTACACCAACAAACAACAACCAAAGGATTTCATCGAATACTCGCAACAGGCAGATCGCTCAGCCGAATTTCAATATGGGCAATGGAGGCCAAATGGTTAGAGTTTATGGGAATCAGCAAGGATATGCTACTGGAATTAACATGGGTAATCAGAATATGCAAAATGCAGGTCAGCATGCAGGGAATCAGTATGGTCAGTATGCAGGGAATCAGTATGGTCAGTATGCAGGGAATCAGATGGGTCAGCATGTTGGAAATCAGAGGGGTCAGAATGTTGGTAATCAGGAAATGGGTAATTAGAATAGGAATATGGCAGCTCCAGTTGGTGGGAATTATGGAAATGTGAATCAGGGTAATCCGGTAAAGTGTTTCAACTGCCAAGGAGTAGGTCATATGGCAAGGAACTGTCCTACTAAGCCGAACAAGAAAGATCTAGAGTACTTGCAGAAAGCAGTGATGTTGGCACAAAAGGCTAAGGCAGGGTTTCAGTTAAATGCAGAGGAGAATGACTTTATGGCTCTTATGGATGACATGGAAGATAGAGAGGATATCGATGCGAACTGCATATTCATGGCGAATCTTCAGGAAGCTAAGTATGACACGGATTCTGACACACTTCCTGTTTATGACACCAATGCACCATCTGAGGTATCAAATTTCAACACATGTCATAATAATGATATATTTGATATGTCTCCTCATGAGGAACAGCATTCTGAGAAGCAAGCACCCACTTATGATACATACCTGGACACGCCAAGTAGTAGCAATACTTCTTCAGCAACTCCAGATGTGAATCAGAATGGAGGCTTCGTTTCACAGCATGCTGAGAATGATGAGGAAACACGTGCTTTATTTGAATCATTATTAAATAATTGTGGTATTGAAATCGAGAAAGTGAAAAAGGTCAATCGCGATGTTAAGGCCGCGAATGAGAAATTGACCACTGAGCTTGAGAGCTACAAGGAAAATGCAAAAAGTTTTCAAATTCACAAAGAACGCGAGTCAGAATTTGAAATTGGTTATAAGAAATTACTTGTTAAAGATAGGGAATGGAAAAACAAGTTTGCTAATCTTGAAATAAGTTCAACAAAAACCATTAACTCTTTAAAACAAGAAATTTCTGAATTAACAAACCAACTTTCAAAACAAGAAACAGCTTATACCAATCTTGAAAAAGAAAGGGATGAGTTGAAAAAGGACTTTGCAAAGAAAGAAGATAAACTTTTGGAAGAAATCGTAGAGTCAGAACACAAGATTGCACATCTAGAAGAATTAGTGGTTAAGTCGGGTCAGTCAAGTCAAACAATGAAAATGATTTCAAATCAAACTAATTGGATTTACCATACGAAACACAAAACGGCTCTTGGTAACAACAATCCTTGTAATCTCAAGAAAGCTCAGGAAGAACAGAACGTCTTGTATAATGGTAGTGTTTTTTACACCAAACATGATCCTCCCGTCGTTCGGGACTCTGTGCAAACGATAGAACATGTCGAAGAGAGCATTTCTAAAATGAAACAAAAGTATTTGAAACCCGTTGATTACAACAAATTGAACAAACTTTCGGGTATTACTTTTGTTCCACAAAAAGAACCGTCTGTGTTTTCCATAAAAAGACCATTCTCGAAAATGTTTTCTAAGAAAGTAGTTGCTTCCAAATCGCTTTCAAACATGGAACAGATGTCTTCAAACAACACTTTTAACTCAAGTGCTGCCAGAGGATATCTTGATGATCTTAAAACAAGAGTTGGGCAACTTAAAACGACTTTAGAATCTAAAACGAGACTTAATGAGATTAACTGGAATTCCACGGTTCATTTACAGCTTAAAAAGATTCTTGAAAATGAATTTGCTCCTCAAATTAATAACATTCATGCTCGTGTAATTCACTTTGAACAAGCATTTTTTAAAGAAACAGCTGACTTCGTCACGGATCACAAATCCCTGATAAAGAAGGCTAATGAATCTTTTGAGCAAATCAATGTTTTGGAAAACCTAAATGATTCTCTCTTCGAAGCTGTTATGACCACCGACATTATGTCCATCATTTTACAAACATATTCTGTTCAAGACGATGAACGACTAAGAGCTGAGACCTCCGCAATTGTTTCAAAATATGAAAATGCTCTTATAAAGCTTGAAAAAGAAAAATGTGTCATATTTTAAACAACTTGATCGAAAAAAGGAAGAATGCAAGTATGACAAATTGTCATATGAGCGTGACTTAAAGAAAATGAAAGAGCAAAATGATCTTTTGAGGACTCAGCATGAAAATCAAAAAGGAAAGGGTGAGGAAACTAAGTTTGCAAAACCATTGACTTCGGAGAAACCAAATGTTTCAAACACGGTTCAAAAACCAAAAATGTCAATTTCACGGTTTGCTCCAAAAGTTGATGAGAAAAAGGATTTGACAAAACCAGTCACTCCAACACCCTTGCCAAAGAAAAGTGAAAATGTTAAGATTGTTGATAAAGGAAAAGCAGTTGTCGAAACACCAAAAGTGATAGCACCTGGCCTTTTTAGGATTAGTCCCACTAATGCGTCTGCCTCAACTTCTAAGACAAATGAGTGCAAAAAGGATACTTCTAAAAAGTCTAGTGATGCTAAAAAGGACAACAATATAAATCCTAACGCGTGTGCCTTACCTTCTACAGGATTAGAAAGCACCTCTAGGAGCAGCAGACTAAAGCCTAGGAGCAATACAAGGAACAATAGAGTCTCGCCTGTCTCTACGAGTAGTTGCAAAAATAAAGTTGAAGAAGTAGAAGAACACCCTAGGAATTTATCGCTTTTTAATAAGAAACATGTTTCATCTGAATGTAATGTCGAGCGTACTGTTTCTAATGCATGTAATGACTCTGTTTGTTTAATATGCAAGAAATGTTTAATTAATGATGTTCATGATGAATGTGTTTCTAAGAATGTGAATGTTACGCCTGAACAGAAGAATGTTCCAAAAAGACCTAGTGCTAGATCCAGATCTATAGAACGACTAGTTGCACGATTTAGGACTACCACTATTAGTCGAATGCCTAGGAACTATCTTAAGTTTTGTATGTGGATTCCGACGGGTAGAGAGTTCACTCTTAAGGACGGCAAATTAGAAATAACTCAAGCTAAACAAGTAGCAACTGTCTATGAGTGTGATTCTGCTTTTACTCCTAACCCCATGGAACCAAATTCAACACGGTTTCCAAATACAAACTCTTCTGTTATTGGCAGGTTATCGAAATATGTCTTTGGATCGTCGACTCGGGTTGCTCCAAGCACATGACCGGGAATTTAAAGCTGCTGATCAATTTTGTCTGGAAATTCATGGGAACTGTACGCTTTGGAAATGATCATGTAGCAGCTATCCAGGGTTATGGAGATCTACAATTTGGGAATATTTTAATCACTCGAGTTTACTATGTCGAAGGGTTGGGACACAACTTGTTTTCAGTCGGGCAGTTTTGTGATGCTGATTTAGAAGTTGCATTCAGGAGAAACACGGTTTTTATTCGAAATTTGGTTGGTGATGATCTCTTAACTGGTAATCGTGGTACAAACTTGTATGCTATCGACATCAACCAAATGGCTTCTACATCACCAATTTGTCTTATGACAAGGGCAACCGAAACTAAGTCCTGGCTGTGGCATAGACGTTTATCCCATCTCAATTTTGACACCATCAACAAGTTAGCCAAAGACAACATCGTCACCGGACTCCCTAAGTTCAAATACACCAAGGAACACCTATGTCCATCATGCGAACAAGGAAAAAGCAAAAGAGCATCATATAAACCCAAAACCGTACCTAGTTCGGAAGCAAGGTTACATATGTTGCACATGGACTTATGTGGCCCAATGAGAGTTGAAAGCATTAATAGGAAGAAGTATATTCTTGTTATTGTTGATGATTATTCAAGATATACTTGGGTAAAGTTTTTGAGATCAAAAGACGAAGCACCAGGCATCATCATCACCTTTCTGAAGCGTATTCAAGTTCTACTTCAAGCTCTAGTAAGGATTGTAAGAACAGATAATGGCACAGAATTCACAAATCAAGAGTTAAGAACCTACTTTGAAGATGTGGGAATCACTCACCAAACATCAGTTGTTAGAACTCCACAGCAGAATGGGGTAGTTGAAAGAAGAAACCGAACTCTTGTGGAAGCTGCTCGCACAATGCTGATCTTTTCTAGTGCACCACTATTCTTATGGGCTGATGCTGTAGCCACTGCTTGTTTTACTCAAAACCGATCCCTAGTCCATCCGAGATTCAATAAAACCCCATATGAGCTAGTGAACAACCGTAAACCTGACATCTCTTACCTTCACGTGTTTGGCGCTTTGTGCTATCCGACGAATGACAGAGAAGATCTAGGGAAGTTAAAAGCTAAGGGTGATATTGGAATCTTCATTGGATATTCAGAAAACTCGAGGGCATTCAGGGTGTATAATAGACGAACAAAAAGGATTATGGAGACGATGAATGTGAAGTTTGACGAGATTTAACAGATGGCTTCTGAGAGATACGCTCTAGAACCCGCGCTTAATCCGATGGCTTCTAATCAAAACGGATTAGGACCCGCACCAAACATTCAGACTTCTGGACACATCAGTTCAGGACTCGTGCCTCAAGGAGCTCAGTCAACAAACACGGATAAACCTTCAGAACAAGAACTGGGAAATTTCTTCGAGTTAATGTTTGATGAATATTATGGTGGAACTTCGACAAATGCATCTCAACAACATTCCGCTGCACCCGCTCAAAACCATCAACCACCACCACCACAAGATGCATCCACTACAATCGAAGCTGAAGCACCAACTACATCAACATCATCTACATCTACTCAAGCACCTCCAGTACTTGAAACTGTTCTACCAAGAGTTGATGAGCAAAACCAAAACGCAAATTCTCAAGAAGAACCAACAAATAATTCAAACGATATTACGTTAGAAGAAGAAGAAGAAGTATTTGAAAACCCGTTTGCAACAGACTCTGCTGAATCTTCTTCAAGGTTACAAGAACCATCTAACACACATTCGTTACACCCAAGGTACCCTTCTACGTTTCAATGGACAAAAGACCATCCATTAGAACATATTATTGGTGAACCTTAAAAGCCAGTGCAAACAAGGAGACAACTTGCCACCGATCTCGAATTGTGCATTTACGTTTGCTCAATCAGCCTCAAAGAACCAAAGAACATTCGGGAAGCAATGGCAGAAAACCCTTGGATTGAAGCGATGCAGGAGGAATTTCTTCAATACCTGTTACATGATAGTTGGGAACTTGTTGAACGACCACTTGATAAACGAGTTCTTGATCTCAAGTGGTTGTGGAAGAACAAACTGGATGAGGAAATGACTGTTATTCGCAACAAAGCTCGTCTCGTGGCTAAAGGTTATCCACAAGAAAAAGGGATATATTTCGAAGAATCATTCGTGCCTGTAGCTAGACTTGAAGCAGTCCGGATTTTCTTGGCCTATGCAGCTCACAAAAACATCACAGTCTATCAGATGGACATTAAGACAGCTTTCTTGAATGGAACTCTGAAAGAAGAAGTGTATGTGAGTCAGCCAGAGGGATTCATCAACAGAGATCATCCAGACTACGTCTACAAGCTTAAGAAAGCAATTTATGGTCTAAAACAAGCTCCAAGAGCGTGGTATGACGAACTATCATCTTTCTTGCTTAATAACAATTTCACAAAAGGAACGGTTGATGACACCTTGTTTATCAAAAAATTCAAAGATGACATTTTGATCGTTCAAATTTATGTGGACGACATTATTTTTGGATCAACCAATCCTAAACATTCAAAACATTTTGAAAATCTCATGAAAAGCAAATTTGAAATGTCCATGATGGGGGAACTAAAATTCTTTCTTGGTTTACAAATCCATCAATCCCCTCGTGGTATTTTTATCAATCAAGCTAAATATACAATAGAGATTTTGAAAAAACATGGAATGGAAAATTGTGATTCTGTTGGTACACCAATGGTCACTTCACCAAAAATAGGTGCTGATTTGTTTGGGAAACCCATCGATCCGAAGAAATATCGGAGCATGATCGGTTCTCTCATGTACCTAACTGCTAGTCGACCCGATATTCAATTTGCTGTTTGTTTGTTAGCACGGTTTCAGGCAAAGCCTACCGAACTTCACCTCAAAGAGGTTAAACGGATCTTTCGGTACCTACGAAGCACCATTAACATGGGACTTTGGTATCCGAAGGATTCGGAGTTTAATCTAACAGCATTTTCAGATGCAGACCATGCTGGTGATCAAGTTACAGCAAAGAGTACATCAGGTGGAGCACAATTTTTGGGTGAAAAGCTAGTAAGCTGGTCTTCAAAGAAACAGGATTGTACTGCGCTATCAACCGCCAAAGCCGAGTATGTGTCTCTATCTGCGTGTTGTGCCCAAGTTCTTTGGATGCGGACACAGCTCACAGATTATGGCTTTACTTTTGACAGAATACCTATGTATTGTGACTCAAAAAGTGTCATAGCCATCTCGTGCAATCCCGTACATCACTCTAAGATGAAGCATATCAAAGTCCGCTACCATTTCATCAAAGAACACGTGGAAGAGGGTACTGTTGAATTATTTTTCGTTAAGACTGATTATCAACTTGCCGTTCTATTTACTAAAGCCCTTCCAAAACAAAGGTTTGACTATTTAGTTCGACGAATTGGCATGCGAAGCCTAACTCCTGAGGAGCTAGAACGTCTTCTCGAATCTTCTTGAAAAATGTTTTCAAAACCGCTTCGCTGTAAATATTTTTGAAAAAACAAAATACAAAATTTGAAAAACCAACAAAAACAAAATACAAAAATATAAAATTTCAAAAAATCCAAAAACAATATAAAATCAAAAATCCAAAAATATTCTTCTCACGACATGTCTCTCGTATAAATCAATATTTTGTACGTTTCTAGAAATATCATTCAATAATGATACGGACATGTACAGATGCTTGAGCGGGAGTTCTTTTTAATGTTTTTCTAAAACATGTCGTTTCTCAAAATTTTCTTCACAATGGCTTTCGTATACATCAGTACGAAACCCGGACTTCAATGATGACTTCTGATTATTTTTCAAATCAAGGACTCGTACGTTCAACGAGGAAATCTTTTTCAAAAAGTTCGAGTCTAAACAAACGAAATAGATTTCAAGCATAAACTCGTTTTCAAACAAAATTCTTGAGCACTCTTTCAAGATTGTTCAAAAGATTTCTCAAAATCTTTCAAAATTAGTGCTCAAGATAACTCCCTCAAAACCCTTAATTAATTTTAAATATGCTATCATTAAGGGGGAGTATATAAAGAAAAAATGTTTCGATTTCATGCAAAATCAAATCTGTCTATCTCTCCAAAAAGCTTTGTATTAATCAGTTGATATCAAAAATATCACACTATGCTATTTTTGAGGGGGAGAAGACATGATTAAAATGTGATCAAAGATGTTTAAAGTTTGTGACTGAATCTCAAAAGAGCTCGACTCAGTAAGTACCAATGAATTGACGAAGCTTAAAATGTCAGTAATCGAAAAGACTTGTCCTGGACGGGTAATAATTTCAAGCTAGTCCAACTAGTGATGTAAGCGTGTCTCGAATAGGACATGTCTGAGTAGAGTGTACCATATCGAGAGACTTTCTTTGGACTTGACCAGGACGGGTAATAATTTCAAGCTAGTCTAACTAGTGATGTAAGCGTGTCTCGAATCGGTCATGTTCACTAAAAGTGGATCAATTCAAAAAGTGCAAACTCCTCTCGCATGTGCAAATTTCTTAAAAAATTCATGAGCACATGTGAAGGGGGAGTCCTTCTAATGAAATACAAAACTCTCAAAGTGGCAACAACAATGTGTTTTATTATCATAAACACTTTGAGAGATTTTACACAAAAAGGTTTTTTGGCATGTGATCAACAATAAGATAGTCATGGAGTTATAAGGTGACTAAGGTTAGGAAAAACCGTCCTATGATCCGCCAGAGCCGAAGGGATCTACCCAAGGACAATTCCAATAGATTAGAATTAGAAGTCCTTAGGTATGATTGAAAAAAGGAGAAAATGAGAAAGGAGAAAGAAGGGGTTGAAGAATTAAAAAGAAAATTTATGAAAAAGGGTGAAAAGAAATAGCCCTCCAAATGTTCAACCTTAGGGCAGACACCGGGTACAATTCATATGCTACTGGTTGTTACCAAGGTGACACCGGTATTGAAGATAAAGACGTCATGGACCCAGTGACGCACTGCACTAAACCTTCTTAACCACTCAAGTTCTCTTAAAAGAGCTTGTTTCATTCTCACGGGGAACCGGCATAATCTGTCGACCTGTCTCTTAGAGATGGTTGATATTGAAGCAGGAGACCTCTCCCTAATCTCCGCATAGGAAACCAAATGTGCACTTATCGAGTCTAGAGCCCCGAGATTCATCAAAAGATCTCATAGGAACACATGATATTTCTACACTGGTTGTTCAATATTAAGGACGCCAGATGTAAACTTTAGAGTCCTACGCAGATCTTAGCAATCTGCCAGAACATTTATGAGAGGATTCACTTTTGTGATTCTCAATGATTGAATGGAAATTCCTGCCAGGGTCAACATCAAGAAGCCCTGACAGCAGGTCACTTCGGTAATTCTTTATGGGTTACGCTTAGTGTTAGCGGTGGTTTCAAACGGTCTACAGTCGTGGAGTGATCCCCAGCGACTCACCCAACCATTGAGCTACTAAGTAGGTCTCGTAAGCTCTCTCGAGAGTATCTGACATGGGAACGGCCTTGGTAAGGGTTAGAAGGAGTCTTCACACTATGCTGTTGACGATCTCTAATTCTTATCTGTAAGTACCGGATGTTTTATTGCTAACTGTTTATATGCAGGGACACTTCATCTCCATGGCGACAGATTCCACGTGCTCATACATACATCTGGAAGTTAAAGAAAGCTCCCTTAAAGATCTATACAACACAAAGTTCAAAGAAAGATTCTACGCCAAAAAGAAGAATCTACAGATTATAAAGACTAAAGATCAAAGTGAAAGAAAGGGAACTACGTGCATATGAATATCAAAGTCCAAAGATGTATGAGCATGTTGGAATGGCAAACAACCACCATAGACGCAGAAGTGACGAAAGGCAGCTAACTCCACATCACAAAGGAACAAATAACGATGAAAAATCAGTTATCAAAGATCACAAAGCATGAAGGAACAAAGACTAAAGACTATTCTACAACGACACACAAAGTTGAAGACAAAGAACACGGAAGACCCACTCACGTGGAGCATCATTCGAATGACCACCCCTTAGGGGGAGATTGTTAGCATTAAAAATATGTATTATGAAGTGATGGTCATTCTCATATTGTAACTTTGTGTCGTTTGTTAAGATTAGTAATAGTTTAGTCATTGGGCCTTGGACTTGGCAAGCTAATATGTTATATGCTATGTTTCATAAGCCTAGTTATCCAATCATGTAACCAAGTCCAAGCCCAAGCCCATAGAAAGCCCATAGGGCATCTCATGTTAAGAACTATTTAAACACCTCAAAGGCTCATTTGAGGTGTGTGCTTGTGTGTGTATTTGTGTGTGTTTCTTAATAATATTCTCTCATTTTCCATCTCTCTAGTTACACATATACGATCCATATACTCTCACCAAGTCACCATCTTTCTTCTTCTAATCTTCTATATCTGTGATAAAGTTGTGATATCTAAGGTCCTACAATAGCGGATGCACCCGACATATGACAGGCAATCTCAAACTGTTAAACAACTTTGTTTCAAAGTTCATTGGTACTGTCAGATTCGGGAATGATCATTACGCTTTAATCATGAGATATGGTGACTATGTCAATGGGAACATTGAAATCAGTCATGTTTATTATGTGGAAGGCCTTGGACACAACCTTTTCTTTGTTGGTCAATTTTGTGATGGGGATCTAGAAGTTGCATTTCGTGAGAAAACTTGTTTCGTTCGTGACTTACAAGGAAACGATCTAATGTCTGGCTCACGTGGCTCTAATCTTTATACAATATCAATGTCAGATATGATTGCTACATCTCCGATATGTCTTCTCTCCAAAGCAGAATCGACTAAATCTTGGTTATGGCATAAACGTCTTCCGCACTTGAATTTCAAAACTATGACTGAACTTGCTCGTCACAAACTTGTTGATGGATTTCCAAGATTCCGTTTTACCAAAGATCACTTATGTTCAGCCTGTGAACAAGGAAAAAGTACTCGGGCTCATTTTCCTTCTAAATCTGAGCACAATACGAATCATGTTTTACAATTGCTTCATATGGATTTGTGTGGACCGATGCGTGTTCAAAGTATCAACGGTAAACACTACATACTTGTAATTGTGTATGATTACTCCAGATGGACTTGGGTTTATTTTCTACGAAGTAAAGATCAAGCTCCTTCAATGATCATCACCTTTCTCACTAAAATTCAAGTTCAGTTATGCAACACGGTAAGAATAGTCAGAACTGACAATGGAACTGAATTTAAGAATCAGACACTTCGGTCATATTCTGAGAAAGTGCGAATTGAACATCAAACATCTATTCCTAGAAGCCCAGAACAGAATGGAGTTGTTGAAAGACGCAACAGGACGTTAGTGGAAGCTGCTAGAACCATGTTGATCAATGCTCAATTACCAGATTACTTATGGGCGGAAGCTGTCTCAACCGCATGTTATACCCAAAACCGTTGCATGATCACAAAAAGCCATCGCAAAACACCTTATCAAATTGTTCATAAAAGAAAACCAAACATCGATTACTTTCATGTCTTTGGAGCACTTTGTTATCCGAAAAATGATCGTGATGATTTAGGTAAACTTAAAGCAAAGGCTGACATCGAAGTGTTCGTTGGATACTGTGAAAATTCTAAAGGTTTTCGGATATGGAATTGTCGAACAAGAGAAATTCAAGAAACCATTCACGCTAATTTTGATGAACTCACACAAATGGCTTCTGAGCAACACAGCTTAGGACCCGAATTCAACCGTCTTAACTCTCCGGACTCTTCAGCTGAACCATTGCCCCTCAACCGCAAAGAATTGGAAACCTTGTTTGCTCCACTGTTTGATGATACAATTGAATACCGTTCTACTGAGGTCTCACCAAATTCCGCTGCTCAACCTGAAAATATTCACGTACCTGACTCACCTCAACAAACTACAACAACTGTTGAGAAAGACGGTCCTCTAATTGCATCACCATTTACAGCAGAACAAACTGCTTCCAACTCACGACAATCAGCTGAAGCTCCTACACCACAATCAGTTCCACAACCCGCAGAGCATGATCCTAATGCGTTCTTTAACCCGTTTGCACCGGCTCCAACATTTCCTGAAGTAGCTAAGTCGTCCACACGTAATTTGGATCCTGCTAACATGCGAGATACTTATCAACTACACCCTTTAACACACAAATGGACTCAAGATCATCCCCTAGTTCATATTATTGGCCATCCAGATGCACCTGTAATGACAAGACAACGACTTCACACTGATAGAGAAACTTGTATCTATGCACTCACAGTTTGTCAAGAAGAACCTAAGAACATTAAAGAAGCAATGACTTATGACAACTGGATTGAATCTATGCAAGAGGAATTTCAGCAATTCATACGATTAGAAGTCTGGGAATTAGTTGAAAGACCTGACGGAGTCTTTGTCATCGGGTTAAAATGGATTTGGAAAAATAAGCTAGATGCAGAAGGCACAGTCATACGTAACAAATCACGCCTGGTAGCAAAAGGATACTCCCAACTAGAAGGAATTGATTTTGCAGAATCCTTTGCTCCAGTGGCTAGACATGAAGTTGTTCGGATCTTTCTGGCTTATGCAGCACATCGGAACATGGTTGTTTATCAAATGGATGTGAAAACAACATTTCTTAATGGAGAACTCCGTGAAGAAGTTTATGTTAGCCAACCAGACGGCTTCGTTGATCCTGAGTGTCCCAATCACGTTTACCGACTGAAAAAGGCACTCTACGGACTTAAGCAAACCCCAAGGGCGTGGTATGACAAATTGTCTACTTTCTTGCTGGCTAATAAATTTTCTAAAGGTTAAGTGGATCCAACACTATTTACAAAAACCTACGGGGTAGACTTACTTGTTGTTCAAATCTATGTCGATGACATTATTTTTGCTTCAACAAAAAGAAGTTACTCTAATGATTTTGCAAATTTAATGAAAGATAATTTTGAAATGTCCATGATGGGTGAACTTTCGTTCTTTCTAGGACTACAAGTTCATCAATCACTCCATGGAATTTTTATAAATCAGTCCAAATATACTCTAGAAATTTTAAAGAAACATGGAATGATGAGTTGTGATACCTACAATACACCAATGGGCTATACCACAAAACTAGATGCTGACTTACATGGGACACCTGTTGACCCTACCAAATACCGAAGTATGATTGGGTCACTCATGTATCTCACAGCTAGTAGACCTGATATAGTATTTGTTGTCTACATGTGCTCTCGCTATCAGTCTAAACCAACTGAAAAACACCTCAATGAGGTTAAAAGAATCCTTCGATACATAAAGGGAACCATTAACTTGGGAATCTGGTATCCGAAGGATTCTGGTTTTGAACTAATTGCTTTTTCAGATGCTGATCATGCAGGATGTTTAGACACACGCAAAAGTACATCTGGTGGATTACAATTTCTTGGAGATAAACTTGTGTCATGGCAATCAAAGAAGCAGGACTGCACATCACTGTCGTCAACAGAATCTGAATATGTAGCTATGTCTGCTGTTGTGCTCAAGTCATTTGGATGAGATCACAACTTAAGGATTATGGCTACTTGTTCAACAAGATTCCGATCTACTGTGATTCCAAAAGTGCCATTGCTATTTCCTGCAACACAGTTCATCACTACAAATCCAAACACATTGATCTTCGATATCATTTCATCAAAGAGCATGTTGAAAAGGGTACCGTTGAATTATATTTTGTGGGAACTGAGTACCAATTGGCGGACTTACTTACCAAATCCTTAGCACCATCAAGGTTTGCTAGTCTAGTTCACCAAATTGGTATGCGATGTTTGACTCCAGATGATCTGGAAAAGTTTTTAAAACACAATTGATCGTCAAACATCAAAAATATCTTTGTAAATATTCATTAAAAAAAGGTTTCCTTGTTCAAGATATGTCGTTCACAACGCTTTTCTAAAAACATTATTAAATGCATATCTTGATGGGGAGACAGAAATCCTTTTTTTTTTTCAACTTCTTTATTTCAAATCTTTCTCATCACAATAAAAAAAATTTTCTCGATACCTCGTGAACCATTCATTATACTCATAACATTTTTCACGTTCTCATAAGACATTAAGTTCTTTAAAACTTGAGGGGCTAGATGTGATTTATGGGTTTATACTTTGATTGGTAAAACAAGTATAGGGACCAAATGTGTCAATTCGCCATAGTCTCAAGCATATCATGTGTTTTCAAAACCTGCTTCTTCTTTTCACGCTTTCAAAGAAAACCTAACGCTTCAAAAAAAATTTCATAATCAAGATTGTCAAGTGTTCTACGATTTTCAGTGATTGTGAGTGTTCATGTTTATCATTCTCTTACTCATTACACTCGCTTGAATGTTCTTTAATCAATATCTGGTTAGATTTGGTACTAATCGAATTTTTAGGGTTCATCATCACTGTAATTAGGTGTTTTTATGATGGATTGTTTTAGGGTAATTGATTGTTATGGCCAATTGCGGCATGTCCTTATGAACCTATATCCACCTTTGCCTCGATTATCATTGCCTCATTCTCGCAGATATTAGGTGTTTTAGGATTCATAAGCTCGATTATTTCCTATGAATCCACTGGGTCTTGTGCTTATTTGTTCAATAGGTTTGTTAGGAAGTTGCTTCTGTTATATATGATGTGCTTATCGAGTTAAAGGGACTATATCTTTGCCACTTTCATATTTTTGTTTTTTCAAAGTTTGAATCACTGGCTGCTTATCGAGTTTGAAATGCTTATCGAGTTAGATACTAAAGGTTTTCGAGTTTGAAACTTTCTGTGGCTATCGAGTTAGATGTAAGAATACTTATCGAGTTTGCAATTATCTATGCTTATCGAGTTTGAGAGTTATTGAGTTTGAAACTTGTGAATGTTATCGAGTTTGAAACTTAAGAGGTTATCGAGTTTGAAACTTTTATGGTTATCGAGTTTGAATTGTATACTTATCGAGTTTGGATTTTCTTTTCCATGCTTATCGAGTTACAACTAATTTTCAAAATTATGAATTTATTTTTGAGGATTGATCTTGTTTCATGGATTTTCACCCCGAGTCAGGGTTTCAAAATGGAACCATCACGTATGGGTTCTAGTTTTTCCTTTTTTATGAAAAGAAATGCTGTCGAAATTTTTTTAAAAAAAAAATCCATCAAGTTATGAGTATTTTGTCGACTTAGAAGGAAATATGTTCGAGTTACATGATTATCTAAGTGTTGTGGTTATTTTTATGTGGCTCTTGGTTTGATATATCAAGTGTTGTATATGTGATGATGGTTTTGTCTTAGATGTCTGATTTTATATCATGGTTCTCTAACACTAACGTGCTAATCACCACATGGAATTTGTTGGTTTATGAATCATTTCAGGTCTAAATATGGCAACGAAATCAACACCTAGACACGAATTGATTCAAGGAGTTGAAAGAGTAATCGCTAAGACAAACCATAGGATAGATCTTGAGTCAATCACATGTCATCCTACTTGTGCTATCATCTTAGAATTACTTAAAAAAACACTTCATTTATAACCTCCTCACCATCACCACTACAGTACCTGAAGTCTACTTAACACAGTTTTGGGAGACTATTGAAATTAGCAAAGATGAAAAGCCATTGGGTGTTCATCTTGATCACAAACTTGTTGTGTTTGATGTACAAACTCTCCACACTGTTCTCAGTTTGCCTAATGTCAAGAAATTCTCTCCTTTGCCATCATTATCAGATGTTATCAGACATCTTCGAGAACTGTAGTATGATGAATCAATAATCCAACTCAAAAGTATATCCCACATTGACAGGAAATACATTCCACAACCATGGCTCACACTTTACTCAATTCTCTCCAACTGTTTAACGGGCAAAGAAACTGGGCATGAACATCCTACTCTAGAATTGATGCAGATTTTCTGGGGGGTTGTCAAACAAGCTAAAATTGACTATGCTCAACTATTGGAGGGACATGGTTAATCACACAAGACAGTTTCACAAATCGTCTACCACAAGAATTCCATTCTACAGATTCACAAAGTGTCTCATTGCTCATTTCATGGAGAAATACCCAGATATTGATCGTAGATCGGAAGATAAGAAACACACCCCCTCTGTGGATCATACATATTCTAAAACCAGGATTCAGAAGACAAACACTCAAAAACAAGGAATGAGAATTCCTGATAATCTTATACCTGATGCAGTTCGTAACACTGAGGCATATATTTTATATGATGAAGCTCAAAGCATTGACAAAGTTGGTTTAACTGAGACGAAGAAAGGGAAAACTTCTAAAAGGAAAAATTCTAAAGTTGCAGCCACAATCAAAACAATTCCCAAGTCAAGAACAAAGAAAGTCACTGTAGAACCTAAGAAGAAACTGACAACTCTTCAGAATGAACCAACTGATGATGAAGTAGATGCTCAGAATGAGACAGAGACTGAAAAGCTTACAATGCCTAAGAAGAAAAAGGCAGAAAGGGGAAAGGCAAAAGAAACTCTAGAAGAATCAATCACCTCACCAATGTCAGAATCCGAAGAAGATGTACAACTACAACTAACCTTAAGAAAAAGCAAAGAATCGGAAGATGAAAGAATCGAAAAAGTTACAAAGAAAGGTGAAGGTTCTGGTACTCAGGAGCTGGTAAGCCCAACTCCAGAATCAGAAAGAGATGATCAAACATCAGAAGAAACACAATCACAAACAGTGTCATCCTCTGAACCAGGTGATGATAACTCTGAAGATGAAGCTGAGTCATCAAGTTCTGATCCAAAAGAATCTCCCGATAAACCGGCTGAAACTGAAGTTGAAGATGAAGCTTCAAAAGGCAAAGATGATGATGCATCTGAGAATGAAGAAAGTAGCGATGAGGAAGATAAGTCGGAAAGTGAAGAAGTTAATGATGAAGAAGATGTGAATGATGAAAGTGATGAGGAATCGGATGGTGAGGGAAAGGATGAGCTACTTGAAACTAGTCAAGATACCTCTATTGACATTGTAGGAATTGATGAAGGACCATCAATAGTTCAATCACAAAAACAACCTTTATCACTTACACAAAGTCATCCTCCGCAAAACCCTGTTAATACAACTGTTGTTCACTCAAGCTTGTTGAGATCACTACATGACCAATACAACACATTTCAAAAGCAAGTTAATGAACAAAAGCGTGATGTTGAAGCTTTCAAGATTTACAATGTTGATACAGCAGTTGAGGACCAGGTGAAAAAGAGATTACCAAGGGAAGTTCAGAAGTATGTTCAAGAGGCACTTCCTTCTGCTGTGAGACACTATGTCAAAAATAATCTTGCAGAGATTGTTCCTCAAAGGTTTCAAACTACACCAATCACTGTTCAGACTCTACCTTCAAAACCTTCCGTAAGTGATCTCAAAGGCAAATTATTGGAAGCAATTGTGAATGATCCGGATGAAAATGATCTACGCAAGGCACTTATCAAGTCTATCAAGAAAGCTGAAAAGAAAAGCAAATCCTGCAAAAAGACTATTGCTACTAAGCGTCGACATGATGATTCTGACCCAGATGATCAGCCACAACCAGAAAAGAGGAAGAAAGTGTCCGGTTCCACCTCCAGACCTCCAACTAAAACCGCAACCGTTAACGTTTCTGCTGATCCAAACCCTCCACAATCAACTGAGGATCCACACCCCTCACAATCAACCAAAGATGCTGATGTAGATATGGATGACATCCCTCCACTTATCACTGAAACCATTACGGAACCGCCCAAGGAAGCTCAATTAATTCCAGCTCCTAAATGGATTAACCCCGATGCTCCTTCTTTTAACTGGTTTGATGAAATGGTTGATGCTCACCCAGATGACACTGAAGATGAAGAAATGACTGAAGGATCTATTATAAGCTTCACAAAAAGAATTAAAAAGGTGATGCAGACTCAAAGACTTCAGCTTTCTGACTTGGTTAAGATTCGCAAAGCAGGGTTCACAGAGTTCAAAACATGTACAACAACTGAACTTGAGTTCGAATATAACGTTGATGAGGTTGCAAGAGCTCTGTCAGAAAACATTACTTGGGAAAAGAGACCATCTTGGGACAAAATCTATCATGGCACGGATCCCCTCATTGATGAATTCAAATATCAAGATTTTTCTCAACCATTACCCCTCGTTGGTCCTCCAAGTAAACCAAAACTTCCCAAGCAATACTTCTTCAACAAAGATCTCATGTATCTTATCCATGGGAACACGAATCCTGATCACCGTTATGCTACATCTCTCACAAAGTTCAAAGCTGCGTCATATCCTCTGGAAGAACTTGATGATCAAATGAGAGGATTATACTCCGATTCTGTCAGAAGCTACAACATTGAAGCAGCTTTGTGCAACTCTCACTGGCCAGAGATGCGCAAATGGTTTTATAAATACAAGCTGTCATTCCGATCCAAAAACAGAATCTTCTCTAATCGTCGCATTCTTACCATCACAGCCGTTCCACGAACAGAGAAAAGATTTGGGTATAATTTTCTTGATGAAATTGAGGTCAAACGAAACGATAATCAACTTTATAAATTCGGTGAAGCTGACTATCATCGGTTGAACCTCAATGACATTGCTGACATATACTTACTTAAGGTTCAAGGCAAACTTCAGCACTTGCCCGGCAGCCTTCAGTATGACGTCATCAACTCCATCTTGCTTTTTATGCGTCAAACAATCATCAAAGCAAGAGTAGAAGATGCACAATTAGGAGTCGAAAGTTATCAGAGAGCCCTCAACTTTACCGCTCCACAAAAACTTACTCATGCCATCAAGAACCCTCGACCGTTAACCTTCAACAACAAACCCTTTGGAGTTATTTATCCGTTAAGGGATACGTTCAGAATCATGAGATATGAAGAGGTTCATAAGTTTGGGGATCAGACTCTTAAGTATATCAGAATTCAGTTGAATGAAAAGCTCAAACAACACAACAGTGGGATTAATGTGGGATGGAGTAGAAGAGATGTGAAGGAAGCACTCAAGTTCATGGCTAGGATTGATCAGAAGTTAAGGTTCAGGGTCCTGACATTCTCACTTACCGCCGTCCGGATACTCCTCGAGCATGATCATTTTGGTATAACATTAACTTTGTTTCATCATAATTTTTCATCATCTATAACTTTGGTTTGTGCACACATAACAGTGTACAACCCGCACTTGTATTGAAAGGACCCTGAGTACGCATCAGTGCCTCAATCCTTAGATAAGGAGCGACGGCTTCTTACTTTTGAGTAGAATTAATCAAACATTTTCTGATTTTCATAATTCTGCTCAAAAGGCAAGTATTTCACCTCAATGAGTATTCACTTGTTGAGGGGGAGCACTTGAAAAATTCATCGTTTGCAATACATAAGTTCTTGTTGAAATCTCCCCATAAGACTCAAAAAGCATATTTTAATCAAAAGTTTATCAAAAACAACATCTCATATGCTATTTTTGAGGGGGAGAAAAGTGAAAGTGATTAAAATATGAAAGTTAAATGTTGCTTAAAAGTCAAATCTCATGCGAGCTAGACTCATATTCACCCAGGTATTGACGAAACATAAAAGTTAGTAAATTCGAAAAGACTTTTCCTCGACGGGTAATAACATCAAGTTAGTTACTAGAGCTAGTTGTCACCTAAAATCTGACAATGGAACTCTTTAACTAGCCACGTAAGCGTGTCTCGAAAAGGATTTGTCTTAGTAGAAATGTACCATTTCGAGAAACTTTCTGTGGACTTGACCAGGCCGGGTAATAACTTCAAGCTAGTCTAACTAGTGATGTAAGCGTGTCTCGAATCGGTCTTGTTCACTGAAAGTGGATCAATTCTAAAAGTGCTTGCTCCTCCCGCGTGTGCAAATTTATTAAATACTTATGAGCACATGTGAAGGGGGAGCCCTTCATAAGTATACACAAAACTCTCAAAGTGTTAAACAAAATGTTTAATAATCACAAACACTTTGAGAGATTTTCAAAGGTTTCTTGGCTATTGTCAGATAATCATGGAGTTATAAGGTGATTAAGATAGGAAAAACCGTCCTATGATCCGCCAGAGCCGGAGGGATCTACCCAAGGACATCACCAATAGTTAGAATTAGAAGTCCTTAGGTATGATACGAAAAAAGGAGAAAAGAATGAAAGGGGAAAGAAGGAGTTGAAGAATTAAAAAGAAAAGTAAAGAAAAGGGTGAAAAGAAATAGCCCTCCATATGTTCAACCTTAGGGCAGACACCGGGTTCAATTCGTATGCTACTGGTTGTTGCTAAGGCAACACCGGTATTGAAGATAAAGTCATCATGGACCCAGTGACGCAATGCACTAAACCTTCTTAAGCACTCAAGTTCTCTTAAAAGAGCTTGTTTCATTCTCACAGGGAACCAATGTAATCTATCGACTTATCTCTTAGAGATAGTTGATATTGAAGCAGGAGACCCCTCCCTAGTCTCCGTATAGGAAACCTAAGTGAGCACTTATCGAGTCTAGAGCCATGAGATACATCAAAGATCTCTTAGGAACACTTAGTATTTCTACAACTGGTGTTCTAAATCAATGGGCACCAGCTGTAAATTATCGAGTCCTTCGCAGATCTGAGCAATCTGCCATGAATGTTTATGAGAGAATTACAAATGTATTTCTCAATGATTGAACAAAAATTCCTGCCAGGGTCAACATCAAACAGCCCTGACAGCAGGTCACTTCGGTAACTCCATAAGGGTTACGCTTAGTGTTCGCGGTGGTTCTTTAGCGATCTACAGTCGTGGAGTGATCCCCAGCGACTCACCCAGTCATTGAGCTACTTAGTAGGTCCAGTAAGCTCCTTCGGGAGTATCTGATATGGGAACGGTCTGGATAAGGATTAGAAGGAGTCTTCACAATATGCTGTTGACAAGCTCTAATTCCTTATCTGTAAGTACCGGTTGATTATTGCTAACTGTTTATCTGCAGGTACATCTCCTCCATGATGGTAGATTCCAGCATGCTTATACATACATCTTGAAGCAAATGAAAGCTCCCCCAAAGATCTTAGCACCACAAAGTTCAATGAAAGATTCTACGCCAAAAAGAAGAATCTACAAAGTATAAAGACTAAAGATCAAAGTGTATGCAAAGGAACTTCGTGCTTTCGAAAGTCTAAGTCCTAAGATGTATGAGCATGTTGGAATGGCGGACAACCACCACAGACACAGAAGTGATGATCGGCAGACAACTTCATAACATGATCACCATCACATCAACAAAGAACGAAGTACAAAGAACGATGAAAGATTTTGCTAACTATTTTTGAGGACGTTAACTACAAAGTCAAAGTATAGAAGATGACGACGTCAAGCAACCTTTGATGACCAACACTTAGGGGGAGATTGTTGGGAATAGACTTTATTATTTCAAGTGTCGGTCATTGAATTTTGTTATAGGTTACATTATTTAGTTATTACGTTAGTTATTTTTATATGTTCTATTAAGTTTTATGCTAAGTTTATAGGTTTGGAGAAAGTCTAAGAGCTAAGTTTGTAATATTGACAAAGCATGGTGAAGCCCTAATCCTTACCTATAAATAGTCTTGTAACACCTCATTTGAGGTGGTTGGTTCACATAGTAATATCATTAGTCTTTTATTTCTTATTAAGTGTTCCTTCCACTCTCTCTCTACCTACTTTCTCTCTCTAGATATCTTAGTGTTTATGTTGTAAAATGGTGACCTATCACTTTTCCCACTTCCAGCTGTATATCCATCCAAAATACAAATTGGCGCCATATTGAGAATCAAAGGATGAGATTATCAACAACCAATCCAATGGCTGGGATGCACTCACAGAGAGAAGAAGCACAAGAAGCCAAAGATGGAACCCTAATTCTAGACTAGTATAAATAGGATGCTTGTATGCCAAAGATTGGCAGTAGGACTTAGTAGTTAATAGTAGGTAATTGTAGTGTAAAATTAGTTTTTAAGTGTAGTTTTTTTATTAAGTATTTTTAGCTCAAAAACTCAGTTTGTAATCTCTTTAAAATTCAATAAAAAGTTTAAACCTTGTTTATGTACAACTGCTTATTTATCTTATGCTCTTTTTTACCACTGCATATTGTCAGTCTCATTATTGATTATTTAGGTTTAGTCTTGCCCAATATGCTTAGTATGGAGTATTTTAAACCTTAGTCATAGTTTTGTTGTGAAACTGTCTTTGATAACTCATAATAGCAATTAGGTTCTAGCTTATTTAAACTACTTATTTTTCATTAGTAGAGGCCTATTAAGTCTTAAGATAACTTAATAAATAATTCGTGACAGAAGCTTATGCTCAGAAAACCCTTTTTAGTGTGAAAATCCAATTCAGTCACCCATTAATGAGTGTTTGGCACAAGATGTTTTCATACCATAAACTGGTTTTGACCCTATTTTTAAACTTTAAACAAGTTTGTTTCAGCGTTTGGAGTAGGTTTCAGTCCAAGGTTCTCATTTCCAAAAGGGTTTCAAAGTTTTGAAGCTTGTCTCCAAAATAGGCTTCATGATTAACTGTTAACATATAAGCATTAGGATAGATCTAAAGTTCAGTTTCTTTACTTGTATTTTTGCATTACTTAAGACTCAAATAGGCTAGTTTAACTTTTAGATATCTATAGCTGACCTTGAGTGGGTCAAACTCACCCACTTTCACCCATCAGGGCTACTGATTTTCTTTTATCCCAACAGCCCTCAAGAAACCATTTTTAATTTGTTGATTAGTAGCTCATTAGGCTTAGAATCTGTTTTGTGGCTTATTTGTTAGGTTGTTCACAAGCTTATATTTTTATTTAAATTTTACAATTTTTTAGCAGCTTATTTGGCCCTTCAAGTCTCCCCTCTGTCTCATTTCCTAACAGCCTTAGGATTAGTTGTAGCTAGTTATTGCCTTTTAGTTTATTGTAATTGCCTATTTCTACCCCCTGTAAAGCTTATTTAGGTTCCCTTAGTGTTCCTTTAGACTTTCTGTCCCTTAGTTTAGCTTTTGCAGCCCATTCATTAGCTTTTTGATAGCTTATTGGCAGCCCTTAGGCCACCCATTTACCCCTGCTATTGCAGCAGGCCTGCACAGTCCAAACCATTCCTTTGTGACCTCAACTCAGTTAGTTTAAGTTGAATTTAAGCATTTGATTTTGTTTTTACAAGCTTTTCATAAGTTAAACTTATTAATTCTGAGCCTATTTTCAACTTTCAAGCTCACTTGGTTAAGTTCTTTTGGGCTGCAAATCAGCTCACCCCCCAGGCCTGCACATCAGCAGCCTATTGTCCCAAACAGTGGGATTATACAAGCTCATTTTGAGCTTATGTCTTGAGCTTTTGATTCAATATCTGTTTCTATGAGAAGCCTGGTGCACAAGCTCAATATATCTGTTCTGTAAGCTCACTTATCACCTTATTACACAAGCTTATTTTGCCTCATAAATTGGCCTTGTGAGGACTGTTTGGATATTGCCTTTTTGATATGGATTGTCTCAGCTTAGTTGTTGTTTGTTGCTTGCTTATTTGTATGATTCAGATTATTTGCACTCACTTCAGACCAGCTTTAGCTCATTTTACCTAGGGATAGCTTGTTAGCTTATTTAGATAGCTTGTGAAGCTTTAAACTCCAATTTTTAGCCATATAAGCTCATTGTTGTAGTCTTAAGCCCCTACTGAGCTTATTTTAGTGTTTGAAAAAGTTTTTCTTTGTTAAAGTTTCATAATTTAAGTATTTTAGTAGATTTGAAAAAAAAGAATCAAGAAAAGCCAAATATAAATTTAGTGATAGCTTCTATTTAATGTAATTTAGACTTTTAATTTTTCTTTTTAAATTTTTGTTAAGTACTTATATGTTTTTAAATTTTTCATAAATTTCTGGCATATTAAAGTGTTTGTAGAAAAATTTTCAGAATTTTTGCTTTTCATTTAGTATTTATTAGGATTTATATTAGTTTAATTAGTTATTAATTAAAATTAGTAAATTAAATAGTTTTAATAGATTTTGTTAAACAGTAGTATCTTTTTATATTTTTTCTAGGTTCCTCCTAATATTTAGTACTTGTAGTAATTTTCTTATAATTTTCACTATTTGTTTGATAATTCCTAGATTTAATTTTATTTAAATTAGTTTAAGTAAAAAACTAAAAAGAAAATAGTTTTAGCATTTAAATTTTATCTCAGATCACTTTTTTAATTTTCCTAGCTTCTATAAGTTGATAAGTATTTGTTAAAATTAGATTTGTAATTTTCTCTTTTCATTTGCTATTTTTCTCATTTAATTTAGTTAAAATAGCTTTTAAAGTAATAACTAGGTAATTATTTAATTTAAAATCCACAAAAAGACAAAAAGATATACTTTTAGTTTTAAAATTTATTTTTAGTTATTTTATAATTTTAGAAATTTAATTTTCACTTTTCTAGTATTTAGATAATATTGTATTGTATTTAAGTTATTTAAAAATTAATAATTAGTATTAAATAGTATTTAATTAATATTAAATAAATAATTAGTGTAAAAATTAATTTTCTTTTTCTTAAAATTTTCTTTTGTCATTAGAATCTTAGAAAAGTAATTTTCATATTTGTAGGACTTTATTTGCTCACGTTTCACTTTTAATTTTGTGCGTTCGCGTTTATTTTAATTTCAAACGCGCGTTTTTAGGTTTAACTCACGTTTTTAGTGTATCTGATCGTCAGTAATTGTTCATATAGTGTTTATAAGTTATTTTCATTCCTAATTTCGTAGTGTAATCATACAAACCAAATTCCTTACCCTTTCTGTCCAAATTCACCCTATCACAAACCCGTTTTTATACCATCACACCTCGTCGGGACATAACGACCCAGGGAATCCCAATACTTCCACGGAGATTGACTCTTAGGCTGTTTGACCTTGTTGATCATCACTTGGTCAATTTAGGTTGACCGTTTAGAGCCAATCAAATTTTGGTGCCGCTGCCGGGGAGGTTGTGCGCGTATTCTTAACGGTTTTACAGATTAGTGAATCTGGATATACACTCATTGTATATTTACCATCCCTTGTTCATATTTTCTTATTATCAAAACAAAACAGTTCACGGAAACTTTTTAAAATTAGTTTTCAACGAACAAAAAAAAAAAAAAAAAAAAAAAAAAAAAAAAAAAAAAACACAAAAAGATTTTCTTTCTTATAAAATGTTTATCAAAAATCTCAAAAATATCCATCCTTACCCTCCTACCTTTTTGATTTTCCATTTGTTACCCTCCAAAATCCTTTGATTCTTTCTATGTCTCATCCTCACCTTCTTTGTTGATGGTGTGGTAGTCCTTATAATGGTGGTAATTGCCCTAGTTGTGGCATGGTAGAGTCAGGAAACGGGTCTGTCTATAACCAGAATCCATATTCCTACCATGACACGACTAATTCATTCCATCAACTTCCACACCATGAGACCCAGCAGTTTTGCTGTTGTGAGTATTGTGGAGGCCCTCACTACAGCTCTGATTGTCAAATTAGGAATCAGTTTGTCTATGAACAGGTTCCTTGTAACAATCATGAATTTAGTTTTAACCAGCCTTCACAATACACAAACCCTCAACCACCGCCTCAGGACGAGTTAGCTAGATTTGAATTGATTACTAAAATGATTATGAATCAAAGTCAAGGCAACAAGACCATTCAAGATAGTATAAATTGTCTTAAGGATCTGATTCTTAGGAAACAAAAGCCTCCTGTTAACTCATTTTATCTTGAGGATGAAAGTGATGAGGATGAACCATTTGAAGAGGAAAACCCTAAGGAAACTTCAGATATCTTGCCAATGGGGGACAAGGAAGTCAAAATCAATCCTCTTGAGGAATTTGATGACCTTGTTCCAATCCCAAAGGTATCTGAGAAATCTTTTGATTCAACTTCAGTTGAAACTGCTTCAGTAGAAATACAGGGAGAAAAGAATATGACTGAATCACTAGCAGTAGAAATAATGACACTTGTAGAATCCATGACTGCTAGTCCTTCTCAATTCCCTGAGTCTGCTGTTATTATACCCAAGGTTCCCACTCACTCTTTGAGCATGGGGGACGAGCATCTTGTCACTGTTCCTGAAAGGGAATCGGACGAATTCATAAAGTCTAGTGTTGAGAACCTTGTTCCAATCCCAAGAGAGTCACAGGAAATTCTTGATCATGTGTGTGATATCCCTCCTCCTCTTGTCTTCCCAATTGACAATGTTGAGTTGTTCTCCGATTCTGATAATGATGATTCTTTATCTTGTGGGGACATCATTTATGCGGAAGAATTACCTTCTGAGCTAGTTAGCTTAGAAGAAAAGAATGATGAGATTGACACTGAAATCCAAGATGAAGCACTTCGTGCAACATTATTGGATGTCAATCTCCTCATTTCTAAAATCGAGGCTTTCAAAGAGAAACCTATTTCATCTCCTATCCCCATTAAGGATAGTGACATTTTCTTCGATGATCCTATTCCGGAGTTTGAAGTCTTTACTTTTGATCCTATGGGAGAGAAGATTAGTGGCAGTACCACTTCTCATTCTTATAATTCTCTCCCCGATTATGAATCGTTTACCTTCGATGAGTTCTCCTGTGAACTCACGCACATCAATTCGGAATATGATTCATTCACATTCTATGAGTTCTCCTGTGAACTCACTCATATCATATCTCCACCGGAGTATGATAACTTCTATTTTGATCTAGACACACCCGGGATATATCTTGATCACTTGAGCTTAAATGATGAGATTCATGATGATGAATCCATGAATCCTCCTCCTGATGATGATGAGTTAGTCAAGATGTTTATCATGACTTTCTTTCTCTTCTTCACTTACCGGGTGACTTCTCCTGTTCTTCACTCCTTCGGGAATGAAGACATTATCTTTGACCCCGGCATCACCGCTTATAGTTTATACTATCTTAAGCCAGGGTCTACTTATCTCATCGGTATAGAACTTTCACGTGCTTCAAATGTATGTCCAAACATCTTGAATAAAATTCCGATGGAGATTGTCTCTTCCACATCATGCTTCTCCAAGGACAAATGAATTCGGGGTCGAGTCAAGCTAGCGACTCGGTAAACAAAAACAGTAGCATGCTTATAGGGTTTTCACCCTAAGTGTGGGGGAGTTACCCCTGTTGTGGTTACAAATACAGTGAAAAAAAAATGGGGTTTTCCACATTTAGCTTGTAATGTTGCCCTTTTACGTTCAAAGAGTCGGCGTAATAGCCGGGACTTTGAATATTGAGGACAATATTCAATTCTAAGTGTGGGGGGGGGGGGGGAATTCTAGCGAATTTTATCACATTTTACCATCTAGTACCCCCGTTTTTGACCAAAATTTTAAAAAAAAATTCACTAAAGTTCAAAATTTTTTGTGGTTATCAGTCCGCCATGTCCAGACGACAAAAGAATTGGCTAATCCAGAAGCAAACGGCTCTTGGTAAAGATATCTCAAATCCGTTGATGGCTTGCAATTTGAAATTGTATGGTAAATCAACTCGCCATATCCTAAAAATCGAATGAGTTGGCTAGCCCGCAAGATTATGGCTTGTGGTAAAGGCAGTGGAAAAACCATAATTGGTAATCAGCTCACCAAGATGTTGACTTTGTCCATCAAGAGTTGGCTAGTCCAGAAGCAAACGGCTTTTGGTAAAGACAAATCAAAGCCGTTGACAGCTGGTGGTTTGCTCAAAATTACATGGTTATCAAGTGGACCATAGTTCTTACTTGAACTGATACATTTGGCTACTCCAGATGTAATGGCTTTTGGTAAAGAGTTTAAAATCCATTAAGTTTTCTCAAAAGATTGCTAGGGACTAGCAATAGTTTAGTGTGGGGGATTGATGAGTGTGTAAATACTCATCATTTTTATCGTATCTGAACTGCCAAAACATCCAAAAACACTCAGAAATGCATCAAAATACAGAAATTATTCCAGGAATTGTGTTTTATATGTTTTAGATGCAAAATGTTTAAAAACAAATGAAAAACGAACAAAGTTTGCATAATTGGCAGTTTCAGTCCCTCAAGTTTCATAAATTGACAAAACTAGTCCCTGAAGTTTTAAAACAAAAGAAAAGTCAACCCAAGGCATTTAAAAGTAAAATATTATCAAAAACGTTCCTTGGGGTGAAAAGTTTGAGAAAATGACACATTTGGTCCTTCGTGTTTCATAATTGGCAGAAAAGGTCCCCGGGGTTTAAAATGTTGGAAAATTACAAACTTTGGTCCTTGTGTTATTGAGATATGGCAGATTTGGTCCCTTGATTAACTTTGGAAAAATGCCACAACAGGCGCCTCAACTTTCAGTCAATTACACTTTTAGTTTTTGTGGTATTTACACTTAACAATACAAACGGACCCTTTGTAATATATTTACCCAACAAACAAATCCACCCAAAAACCTAACCTAATCCACCAAACAATCCCAGGCCCATCTCCCTAAAAGCCCAAAACCCTACCCTTTGATATTACAAGCCCTGATAAATCCCAGGGTCAAAAATTGGTCAACTCCATCCTTCCCTCCTCACGTGTGACTCCTCCCTGCCCTAGCCTGCCACCACCATCATCAACATCCCTGCCACACTCAAACCCTCCCCCTCCTAGCCACTCCATCCAAACACTCCAAGACAAACCCATGTGCTATAATACTTTTCCCACTTCCAGCTGTATATCCATCCAAAATACAAATTGGCGCCATATTGAAAATCAAAGGATGAGATTATCAACAACCAATCCAATGGCTGGGATGCACTCACAGAGAGAAGAAGCACAAGAAGCCAAAGATGGAACCCTAATTCTAGACTAGTATAAATAGGATGCTCGTATGCCAAAGATTGGCAGTCGGATTTAGTAGTTAATAGTAGGTAATTGTAGTGTAAAATTAGTTTTAAGTGTAGTTTTTTTATTAAGTATTTTTAGCTCAAAAACTCAGTTTGTAATCTCTTTAAAATTCAATAAAAAGTTTAAACCTTGTTTATGTACAACTGCTTATTTATCTTATGCTCTTTCTTACCACTGCTTATTTGGAATATGAGTATTGTCCACTGCTTATTGTCAGTCTCATTATTGCTTATTTAGGTTTAGTCTTGCCCAATATGCTTAGTATGGAGTATTTTAAACCTTAGTCATAGTTTTGTTGTGAAACTGTCTTTGATAACTCATAATAGCAATTAGGTTCTAGCTTATTTAAACTGCTTATTTTTCATTAGTAGAGGCCTATTAAGTCTTAAGATAACTTAATAAATAATTCATGACAGAAGCTTATGCTTAGAAAACCCTTATTAGTGTGAAAATCCAATTCAATCACCCATTAATGAGTGTTTGGCACAAGAGGTTTTCATACCATAAACTGGTTTTGACCCTATTTTTAAACTTTAAACAAGTTTGTTTCAGTGTCTGGAGTAGGTTTCAGTCCAAGGTTCTCATTTCCAAAAGGGTTTCAAAGTTTTGAAGCTTGTCTCCAAAATCGGCTTCATGATTAACTGTTAACATATAAGCATTAGGATAGATCTAAAGTTCAGTTTCTTTACTTGTATTTTTGCATTACTTAAGACTCAAATAGGCTAGTTTAACTTTTAGATATCTATAGTTGACCTTGAGTGGGTCAAACTCACCTACTTTCACCCATCAGGGCTACTGATTTTCTTTTGTCCCAACAGCCCTCAAGAAACCATTTTTAATTTGTTGATTAGTAGCTCATTAGGCTTAGAATCTGTTTTGTGGCTTATTTGTTAGGTTGTTCACAAGCTTATATTTTTATTTTAATTTTACAATTTTTTTTAGCATCTTATTTGGCCCTTCAAGTCTCCCCTCTGCCTCATTTCCTAACAGCCTTAGGATTAGTTGTAGCTAGTTATTGCCTTTTAGTTTATTGTAATTGCCTATTTCTACCCCCTGTAAAGCTTATTTAGGTTCCCTTAGTGTTCCTTTAGACTTACTTTCCCTTAGTTTAGCTTTTGCAGCCCATTCATTAGCTTTTTGATAGCTTATTGGCAGCCCTTAGGCCACCCATTTACCCCTGCTATTGCAGCAGGCCTGCACAGTCCAAACCATTCCTTTGTGACCTCAACTCAGTTAGTTTAAGTTGAATTTAAGCATTTGATTTTGTTTTTACAAGCTTTTCATAAGTTAAACTTATTAATTCTGATCCTATTTTCAACTTTCAAGCTCACTTGGTTAAGTTCTTTTGGGCTGCAAATCAGCTCACCCCCCAGGCCTGCACATCAGCAGCCTATTGTCCCAAACAGTGGGATTATACAAGCTCATTTTGAGCTTATGTCTTGAGCTTTTGATTCAATATCTGTTTCTATGAGAAGCCTGGTGCACAAGCTCAATATATCTGTTCTGTAAGCTCACTTATCACCTTATTACACAAGCTTATTTTGCCTCATAAATTGGCCTTGTGAGGACTGTTTGGATATTGCCTTTTTGATATGGATTGTCTCAGCTTAGTTGTTGTTTGTTGCTTGCTTATTTGTATGATTCAGATTATTTGCACTCACTTCAGACCAGCTTTAGCTCATTTTACCTAGGGATAGCTTGTTAGCTTATTTAGATAGCTTGTGAAGCTTTAAACTCCATTTTTTAGCCATATAAGCTCATTGTTGTAGTTTTAAGCCCTTACTGAGCTTATTTTAGTGTTTGAAAAAGTTTTTCTTTGTTAAAGTTTCATAATTTAAGTATTTTAGTAGATTTGAAAAAGAAAAATCAAGAAAAGCCAAATTTAAATTTAGTGATAGCTTCTATTTAATGTAATTTAGATTTTTAATTTTTCTTTTTAAATTTTTGTTGAGTACTTATATGTTTTTATATTTTTCATAAATTTCTATCATATTAAAGTGTTCGTAGAATAATTTTCAGAATTTTTGCTTTTCATTTAGTATTTATTAGGATTTATATTAGTTTAATTAGTTATTAATTAATATTAGTAAATTAAATAGTTTTAATAAATTTTGTTAAACAGTAGTATCTTTTTATATTTTTCCTTGGTTCCTCCTAATATTTAGTACTTGTAGTAATTTTCTTATAATTTTCACTGTTCATTTGATAATTCCTAGATTTAATTATAATTAAATTAGTTTAAGTAAAAAACCAAAAAGAAAATAGTTTTAGCATTTAAATTTTATCTCAGATCACTTTTTTAATTTTCCTAACTTTTATAAGTTGTTAACTATTTGTTAAAATTAGATTTGTAATTTTCTCTTTTCATTTGCTATTTTTCTCATTTAATTTAGTTTAAATAGCTTTTAAAGTAATAACTAGGTAATTATTTAATTTTAAATCCACAAAAAGACAAAAAGATATATTAAAATTTGCTTTTAGTTATTTTATAATTTTAGAAATTTAATTTTCACTTTTCTAGTATTTAGATAATATTGTATTGTATTTAAGTTATTTAAAAATTAATAATTAGTATTTAATAGTATTTAATTAATATTAAATAAATAATTAGTGTAAAAAATAATTTTCTCTTTCTTAAAATTTTCTTTTGTCATTAGAATCTTAAAAAAGTAATTTTCATATTTGTAGGACTTTATTTGCTCACGTTTCACTTTTAATTTTGTACATTCGCGTTTATTTTAATTTCAAACGCGCGTTTTTAGGTTTAACTCACGTTTTTAGTGTATCTGATCGTCAGTAATTGTTCATATAGTGTTTATAAGTTATTTTCATTCCTAATTTCGTAGTGTAATCTTACAAACTAAATTCCTTACCCTTTCTGTCCAAATTCACCCGATCACAAACCCGTTTTGATACCATCACACCTCGTCGGGACATAACGACTCGGGGAATCCGTATACTTCCATGGAGATTGACTCTTAGGCTGTTTGACCTTGTTGATCATCAGTTGGTCAATTTAGGTTGACCGTTTAGAGCCAATCAACGAGATGAGGTGCGCCACTTTTTGGCCGAGTATTGGGAACGGGGTGTACACCTCGACTACTAGGGCAGCATCAATAAGGGACCCCATGATCAGGTTAGCCCACAGGTGCATCACATACAGCTTGTCGGGGCGTCATGTCACCACTCACCGTGTCACTGCTTCAGATCTTTTCTACCTATATACCATCTTTTCAGCGGGTGTTTACTGCAACATCCCATTTTGGGTAGCCAGCTATTTGAAGACCAGTGTGGGGGAGAGGGATATTGTCAAGGTGTATGGGGGGATGTTCGTGACCCGGTTGGCTCGATCTTATGAGCTGCTTGTTCCCAGATCATGGGATACTTGAGCGACTGCGGGACTTGTAAGGTGGTGAGGGCTAAATCCCTCAGGCAGATGAGCATCATGATGCAGTTGGTGGATGGGTCCTATACCTCGTACATGGCAGGAGGACCTGATGGTGCTGAGAATGATGATGATGATGATGATGAGGGAGTGCCCCAGCAGCATCAGTTCAGGTATTATAAGGTTGGGTCTGCTGATTACTACCGACACATGAGTCGGGGAGACTGGCAGGCACACTAGGGGGCCTGGATGGGTCAGGTGGACGCATGGCGGACCACCACTGACCAGCGCTTTGATTGGATGTATGATCATACCATCCGCCAGATGCAGCACCTCTCCACCCGTGTTTAGATCGAGCCCCAGCTGCAGATTGACCCATTCCCCGGTCGTGAGACGGACTACCCTCCCTACGGGTACACTGGGCACCTCCCTCCTGGTTATGACTACCGTTATGGTCCCCCTCCCCAATGATCTGTCTTGATGTCTGTTATGTTTGAACAATCTATTGATAGTGATGTAATTTGAAACAATTTGAATTGCAATAGTTTAGGTTATGGCCTTTGTTGGCCTTGGGTAATTTTTATTTTTATTTTCATCTTTATGCTGACGTTAATTAGTAATGATATAATGTGCTTATGGTTTCATCCTTTGTATTGTGTGATTTTTATTTTGTGTGTTTGTTATTTGCTTTCGTATGCATGCTTTATTTTTATTGTTGGTAGATCATGTTTCAAAACTAAAATAGTGAAAATACTTTATTTTGTTGTTTGGCTTAGTCTTAACTTCATCCAAAGGTATTTCGCAAAAGATAAGTGTAAGGGGAAACCCCAAATATGTTTTTAAGAAACAAACTCGATCATGACTCTCCACAATATTAAATGAACATGTATATTCGTATTTGTCAGAGTCAAATGCTTGTATCGAGTCATAATGATGTTTTGCAGGATTTTGCAGGAAGTAGGACGAAGTTTTTCCAGAAATTTTTCGGAAACTTAACATAAGAATTTCTGCTGGTCACTTCTGATGGCGTCACGAGTTTACTCTTGACGGCGTCACGTGTAAAATTCTGGAAATTTTACCGGTTTTGTTTTTCTAACGGAGTTTTAAAGTTTTTGTTGAATTATTAGTTTTATAATCTCCAGAAAATCTGCAAACATCATTCCACAAGCATTATATCTTATTTTGTTTTCTAGGATTTGTTATCATATATAGATTGCCGCCGATTTTATGCGAGGTTGCCTTGTCTGTTTTCTCAGGTTTTACAGGTTATGTATGACAAGAAGATGATTTATATTCTGGAAGGGAAGCTTTGATTGTTCATTTTCTTAGAGGAAGATCTAACCTGGCCACCTTATTATCCATACCGAGCTAATCAGGGGAGTATTTGATTTCATTCGTTTTACTTATTTCACTTTTACATTCTTTACTTGAACATTGGGGAAAATGTTCATCCTAAGTGTAAGGGGAGAGTAAAATGATGATACCTTACAGATACACTTTCGCTTGAGTTTGTTTGTTTGATAGTAGATGTGTAATAAAACTATGAGAAATACTTAGTGTAATTTTAGCGCCAAATTTGAAATTTTTTACAACATTTAGGAGTGAAACTTTAGCCATAGCAAGCGTCTCATGGATAGGAGATTGTATGAATAGCACAAAACCGTACCATTCAGAAAAATTTTCCACCCAAATATGTGAGGTTCGCCTTTAGATTTGATAGGAAAAGCATTTACTATTAGTGCTTATGAGTGTACCGGTAGCATTTAGATTCTAGAACTTGCGTTAGTGATGCATCCCGAGACCGCTAGTGAGACTACATTCGTGTAGTAGGATTTACTACATGATAAGAGGCATTAGGATCACCCTTGTGTTAAACGCGTATCATAATTACTTGACCATTTAAGTCAAAGTCAATTAATTTTTCCCACACCTTAGCGTTGTACTCATTTTTAGTACACGAAACCCCTAGTACACCCCTCCGAGCCTATCTTTTTGTTTCTAACTTTAAGCATTTTACTTAAAGGAAGAATTTGTTACACCCCACTTAAATGTACACCCAAATCGCCTTAGCCTTCCATGTATGCACTCATCTTTAGTGCATTATTGTTATTTGTTAAACCCTAAGTTAATTATCTAATTGATTACATGGTTGCTAAGTCGAGTCATATCCTTGTACATATTGTTTTGGGACGATTGGGACTCATGGGTAAAGTACTTATTTTATGAAGTAATGGGGAAGAACATCATTTATTACCCCCATATGTACGTTAATCTTAAAAGTACTCCAAGTGTTTTGATTTTCTTAATTCGGGTCATTAGATTAGTTTATTGTAAAGTATGTAAAAATTCAAGTGTAAGGGGAATTTACATTTCCTATGATGTATTACTTTGGATGGTAGGGTAAGAGTGTATACAAAAAAAAATAGAAAAAGAAAAAAATAAAAAAAAAATAAAAAAAGAAGAAGAAAAGAAAAAAAAACATACGGACTACCATCCCTTTTCACTCTATGTTCATTTTATGTTTTTGTTATTTTTCATTTATTAGCTTAAGTCGAGTCTAGTCTTGGCTTAGCAACGCCATATTGTACATGTAATTGACCAAGATTGTTAACTCGCCACCAGTAAAGACTGCCTATATCCAACAAAACCGTGTATTCCATATCCCTATACCTAACGTTACAACCCTTTTAAAAGACCTCTTTGATAGTTTATCCTAGGTGCTTACGCCATGTGGTGGAGGTTTGATCCTTTCCCAAGCCTATGGTAATCTGTTTTGTTATGACAGGAAGTGAGAGATGTTTTCCATTTCCATATTGTGATATATACTTTATTACACCCGAGAGATGTGAGTATCTAAACACTATTTGTGAGGTGCTAGTATATGACCTCCGTGCTTGTCTTTGGTCTTTAGTGGAACGATTATTTGTTGTAATTACTTTTATATTAGTGTTAAATGACCCCTAACTTGTATTTTGACTAGAATAAAAGCGCATTTGCTTGAGGACAAGCAAATCTCAAGTGTAAGGGTATATGATGAGGCAAAAAATGAACCACTTTTAGGGGGTCATTTAAGCCCGGAATTGAATTTATTTGATCAAATATTGCCCTAAATCGTTCCTTTTGTGATTTTAGGTACTTTGGGAGTGAATTCTGGAAAAGGAAGCGTTTTGGACATTTTTGGAGCATAAAAGTGAAGAAAACGGCAAAGACTTAATTTTCCATGCTGAGAACAGTACCTGACGGCATCAAGAAGAACATCATGACGGCGTCAAGAGTAAAATCCGTGATGACCCAGTGAAAACCTGAAGGCGTCAAGAGAAGGGCATCAAGAGTTAATATGGTGACGGCCTGCATAAGGGATACACATGACGGTTTCAGAGCCAGATCTAGGCAGTCCGAGAAATTATTTGGCGGCGAGATCACGGCGTCAGAAATTTGTTCTTGACGCCGTCACCTATCAGAATCTATATATACTTTTCTATTTTTCATTCATTAAGAGAGGAACTTGTGTGGAGAATTCTAGGGCCGAACCCTAATAACCCTAGGTCGTTTTTTTACTGTATTTTCAAGGGTTTTCACCCCTTGAAACCTTTCATGTTCAATTGAGATAAGTCCTCTTTCAATTCATTCAATATGTCTATGTGTTGTTTGAATATATCTTATGTTTGTCTTGATTTCAACATGCTAGGCTAGATCTTTCATGTGTTTGCTTAGATGTAATGAAACATAGATGTTAATTATATGTTGATTACTTATTTATAGTTGTAATGGATGAATGATTTCAATGTTAGGCTTAAGAAAACTGGCAGATCTCTATTGTGTAACGTGCTTGAACGTCTTAAGAAACATGAACCAATGTGTACTAGGTTTTATTGGTTGTATTTAATGCATGAGCAAATTCTAGTGATCCCATGTTAGGAGCTTCTTAGCCGGCTCGACATAGGAGTGAAGTAGGCGCTTATAGGATTGGGGAAGTAAGTACACCACCCCATGAATGGTATTAAGGAATACAACCCGTCATCCACGCAACTGTAACAAGTAATTAACCTGTAAAAGATATCTAGGGAGTAGTGAAATCTAAGTATACACAATTCTCCCATATATTGCTCACACCTTTAGTTTAATTTAGTTTATTTTCATTTTTAGTATTTTATTTTGATTGCATCTTTAGTAATTGGGTTAGTTGACTAGCAACTAATTCCGCCCACTCCTTCAAAACTGAGATTTTTAATTGCTTTCATAAAAATATAAAAATACAAAAAGAATCATCCCTCATCTCTAAACCTAGTCTTTAGGTGTTCTAATCCTACCGACACTATTCCTAGTTGAACGATCAATCCCCCGGTACTTGTCATTATACTATACTACATCGACAAAGTACACTGCCTTGTGGGGGTTGTAAGCTTCTCGAGATCCCTCGGGAGGTAAAGCCTGGTGCGATCCCCACGCATCAAATATTTTCCTAAATCATTCCTTTTGTCATTTTAGGTACTTTTGAGAGGAAATCTGGAAAAGTAAACATTTTCGACGTTTTTGGAGCGAAAAAGTGAAGAAAATGACAAAGTCTCAAATTTATGTTGGAAATTGTACCTGACGGCGTCAGGATATGCATGTGACGCTGTCACCCTTTGACAAAGAGGTGGATAAATCAAGTTACACATGATGCGCCATAGAGGTTTTAGAAGAATTGTACATGACGGCGTCACCAAGGCTGTCAAGAGTAATTTGCATGTGACGGCCAAGACCAAGTTTACACATGACGACGTCAAAAGTGGATCTAGGCAATACGATGATAATTATGGCGGCGAGGTGACGGCGTCAGACCTTACTCTTGACGCCGTCAGACCCATTATTCTATATATAGTTTTTGATTTTTCATTCATTGTGTGCAACTTTGAGAGGAGAAAACCCTAGACGAATTTTACAGTATTTTTGAGGGTTTCAAACCCTTGTTTCATCCATGCTTAATTGAAGATAAGTTTTCCAACAATCATTCAATATGTCTATGTGTTGTTTGATTATATCTTATGCTTGTCTTCTCTTTAACATGCTAGGTTAGGTTTTCTTTCTGTTTGCTTAGATGTAATGAAACTTAGATATTGATTATTGGTTGGTTGTTTGTTTATAATTATTGTGGATGAATGATTTTGATGTTAGGCTTAAGAAAACTGGCAGACTTCCAATTGGTAAGTTGCTTGAACGTCTTAAGAAACATGATCGGAGGTGTACTACGATAATTTGGTTATATTTAATGCATAGGTAACTACTAATGAGGCCATGTTAGGAGCTAGTATTCGGCTCGACATAGGAAGAGGTAGAAGCTTATAGAGTTAGGGAAGATCGTACACGGCCCTACGAACGGTATTAAGGAATATAACCCGTCATCCATGCAATTGTAACAAACTAATCAACCAGTAAAAGATAACTAGGGAGTAGTGAAATCTAAGTAAACACATTTTCTCTTATTATTGTTTTCGCCACATTTACTTTAAGTTCATTTTATTTTATTTTGTTTGCATTGATAGTTAATTGGGTTAGTTGATTAACAACTAATTCCGTCCACTCCTTCAAAACCTGAGATTTTTACTTGCTTTCTAAAAGATATAAAAATACAAAAAGAATCATCCCTTACCTCTACACCTAATTTAATTGAGTTTTAACCCTAGCAAACACTATTCTTTGAGTTGAACGATCAATCTCCCAGTACTTTTCACTATACTATATTACAACGGTCAGGTACACTGCCTGGTGGGGATTGCAAGCTTCTCAAGATCCCTTGAGAGGTAAAACCTTTTGCAAGGTTGCAAAACCACGCATCAAGTTTTTGGCACCGCAGCCCGGGGAATAGTTATTGTCTAGGTTAAAAATTATTTTTATTAGGTCTACTTGCTAGATTCCTTTCTAGTAAGATTTTTATTTTTATTTTTATAGGGGTCTTTAGTCTATCTTTTTCTTTGTTTCCATTGTTCGTAACCGTTGCCATCCGCCATCATGGAAGGTGGTAATCTCTTTGATCCCATCAACCCACCACAACAAAACCATCCACAAAACCCACAACAACCAAACCAACCTCCGAGACCCCGAACTTTAGGAGAGTACTCCTGTCCTAGCCACCAAGGCTATCGAAACACCATTGAGCTCACTCAAGGAGCCAACATGTCTCCCTTGCGATCCGACATCATCCGGTTGGTGCAAAGCGGATGTGCATTCCATGGACTTCGTTCCGAAGATCCTAATCAACATCTAAAGGATTTCCTCAAAATCGTAGATTCCATAGACCTTGATGTTGAAACTCGAGAGACGACCCGATTGCGTCTCTTCCAATTCTCTCTACGTGACCAAGCTAGTCAATGGTTTGAGCATTTACCCGCGGGATCCATCACCTCTTGGGATGATCTCACTACTCGTTTCCTTGCTCAATTTTTCCACCGAGGAGAACTACTATGCTTAGAAATGATATCTTGATGTTCCAACAACGTCAAGGTGAAACTCTTTATGAAGCATGGACTCGTTTCAAGGACTTACTCCAAAAAGTCCCTCATCATGGAATAGATCTTTGGCTCCAAGTCCAAATTTTCTATGACCATATCGATCTCTCCACAAGGCGAACCCTTGACCAATCGGCCGGTGGCAAGCTTCGTGATCTAAGTGCGGAAGAATCATGGGAACTAATAGAAGATCTTGCTCTCCATGACAATGAAAGTTGGAATGATCCCCGTGATTTGAACAAAACGGTCAAGGCAATATCTTTGCCTTCGAACAATTCAAGCACTCCCGACCGTAGGATCATGGAACTTGAAGACCAAGTCAAGTTTCTCATTAAATACTACGAAGCTCCTAAACCTCCAAGCCAAGTGAACAAAATCACTTCTTCATGCGAATTATGTAGTGGTCCCCACGACACTCATGATTGCATGGAACTCCCAAAACAAGCTTTTGCGGATTACGCATCCTCACGTACCGACGGAGCAGGAGACAAGTGGTACACTTTCAAACCCGAGCAAAACCCTTACGGTGATTCATACAACCCCTATTGGAAAAATCACCCAAACCTTAGGTGGAAAAAAACCAAAACATGCCCTAAAACAATTCCTCCACTCCACCTAATCGTTATCATCCAAACGGTCCACCCTATAACCGTACTTTCAACAACAATCCTTCCAACAACTATGGTAGTACCAATAATTTTGAAGGATTGATGTCAAAATTTATGGCATCTCAAGAAACTCATTTAGCAAAGTTTGAAGCCGATTTCAAACAAAAACAAAGTGAGATGACCAACAAGATTGACACGTTGTTGAAAGTTCTCAATGACCGAGAAATGGGAGCACTCCCAAGTAACATGATCAAGAATCCGAAACTAAACGTTAACGCTATATCATCTGTTTCGTCTCCCACTTCTTATCCACAATACTATTCGGTCAATGCCGTGAGCACGTGTTTCAAGCAAACCCAAATTTTTCAAAAGAACCAACTGAATACAACACCCACTTTCAATTCTGTCAATAGCATAGTTGAAACACCTCCTACACAAGACCTTGGCGAAGAATTCAAGGAACTTCACCTTGAGCGCCTTGTCATTGATGTCTTAGCCCGTGCTCCCTATTACAATGCCCTTTTAGAAAAATATGAAGAGAAACTTAAGTTGGGTAAGAATAGGACCGCCTTCGTTCAAAACAAGTTTCCTAAAAAATTAGATGATCCGGGCATATTCGTTTTACCCTGTAAGATCGGAAATTCTGAGGCTTTTGACACATTAGCCGATCTTGGGTCAAGCTTAAATTTGCTTCCATTATCTCTGTACACCACTCTTAAGCTAGGAAAGTTAGATGAAACATAGGTAATCATAGGGCTTGCGGATGGAAGTGTGGCGTATCCAGTTGGGGTAGTGAAGGATGTGTTAGTGCATATAGGAAGGTTGACAATGTTAGCCAATTTCCATATCCTTGATATGGTTAGTTACACTACATACCCTTTATTAATTGGAAGAGGATTTTTAGCTACCACAAGTGCGATGATTGATTATAAGGAATCTAGAATAGCGGTAGGAGAAGGAGAAACTTGGTCGGTCTATGATGTTAAGAAACATGCTTATGATACTAGTGAGGAACCAACACCTCATTGGGTAGATGTGAATAGGAGACCATCTAGATACGGACCTTGGGTTAATAGAGACTTCATAGGACCTCAACGCCAATTTTATTTAGAGGAGGAGTTTATAAACAAAACACATTCGGTAGAGCAACTCATAGCTAGGGATGAATAACTAAACCCCTTTGAGGATCCCTTAGTCTTTAGGAAAATTATTGAATTCCTATGAGTGATGCCTATCAACTTAGGAATGAACAAGTGGAAAAGGGAAGGTGATAAATGTAAATGGAATTGGGACAAGCCACCTAAGGAAGGTGACAGATCATGGCATATGAAGATGATTCTATACGATCCGGATGGGGGGGAAATTTGAGAAGTCATACCGAACTCAGAGAACCGATAGGAAATTGAAACCTATGTTTGATCCTAAGGATGTCCTCGATGAGGAACTCACTCATATAGGATAGCCCGTGACTTTGACTCTAGCTAAGACTCGTAAATAAAAAAAAGCGCTTCTTGGGAGGCAACCCAAGTTTTAGTTGTTTAATTGTTTGTTTGTTTGATTTTACTTGTTTCCGTATGCATGCTTTATTTTATTTTTTTATTTTATTTTTTTGTGGATCATGTTTCATAATAAATTGTGAAAATGCTTTACCTTGTTGTTTGTCTTAACTTCATAAAAAGGTATTTCGCAAAAGATAAGTGTAAGGGAAATCTAAACTTGTTTTCTAAGAACTAAATTGAACATGAACCACAACAATATTAAATGAACATGTATATTAGTATTTGTTTGAGTCAAATGCTTGTATCGAGTCATAATGATATTTTGCAGGAATTCCAGGAATTAAGGCATAAGTTTTTCCAGAAATTTTCCGGAAACTTAACATAAGATTTCTGTCAGAACACTCTGACGGCGTCAGGATCATAACCTGACGGCGTCAGGTGTAAAATTCTGAAAAATTTTGCAAGTTTTGTTTTTTTACCGGAGTCTTAAAGTTTTTGTTAATTCTTTAGTTTTATAAACTCCAGGAAATCTGCAAACATTCATTTCACAAGCATTATATATATATATATATATGTGTGTGTGTGTGTGTGTGTGTGTGTGTGTGTGTGTGTGTGTGTGTGTGTATTGCCGCCGATTTTACGCGAGATTTGCCATGATTGTTTTCTCAGGTTTAATAGGTTATATTGGACAAGAAGATGATTTATATTTCTGGAGAGAAGCTTTCAACGTTCATTTTCTTGGAGGGGGATTTAACCATGTTATCCATTTATCCACACCGAAAGAATTAGGGAAGTATTTGTTTCATTCTTTTACCTTCATTACTTTTACATCCTTTTTATTGAACATTGGGGACAATGTTCAGCCTAAGTGTAAGGGGAGGGTAAATGATGATACTTTGGAGAATGCAGTTGCACTTGAGTTTGTATGTTCAATAGTAGGTGGGTAATAAAACTAAGAGAAATACTTGTTAGGACAATTTTAGCGCCAAATTTAAATTTTTTTACAACATTTAGGAGTGAAGCTTTAGCCTTAATGAGCGTCTTATTGATTGGAGTTGTATGACTAGCACAAAAACCGTACCACTCAAAATTTCCCACCTCAAATATGTGAGGTTCGCCCCTAGATTTGTTAGGAAAAGATGCTTATGAGTCGGTAGTACTTAGATTCTAGAACTTGCGTTAGTGATGCATCCCGAGACCGCTAGTGAGACTACATTCGTGTAGTTAGGATTTACTACATGATAAGAGGCATTAGGATCCCCCTTGTGCTAAACTCGTATCATAATTACTTGACCAATGAAGTCATAATTACTTGACTAATAAAGTCAATTAATTTCTCCCACACCTTCGCGTTGTACTCATTTTTAGTACACGATACCCCTAGTACACCCCTCCGAGCCTATCTTTTTCATTTCTAACTTTAAGCATTTTAGTTAAAGGAATAATTTGTTTACAATCCACCCCAAATGTGCAACCAAATCGCTTTAGCCTTCCTTGTATGCACTCATCTTTAGTGCATTATTGTTATTTGTTTAAACCCTAAGTTAATTGTCTAATCGATTACATGGTTGTCGAGTCATATCTCGTACATATTGTTTTGGGACGATTGGGACTCATGGGTAAAGTACTAGTGTTATGGAGTATTAGGGAAGAACATCATATATTACCCCAATAGGGGCGTTAATATCTAAAAAGTACTCCAAGTGTTTTAATTATCTTAATTCAAGTCATTAGAATAGTTAATTGTAAAGTATGTAAAAGTTCAAGTGTAAGGGGAATGCAAATTTCCTACGATGTATTATTTTGGATGGTATGGTAAGAGTGTATGCAAAAAAAAAAATCAAAAAATCAAAAGTAAAGAAAAAAAATAGAAAAAAGAAAAAGAAAAACATACGGACTACCATCCTGTTTCCTTTTAGGTTTATTTTATGTTTTTATTTATGATTAGCTTAAGTCGAGTCGAGTCTTGGCTTAGCAATGCCACATTGTACATGTAATTAACCAAGATGATTAACTCACCACCAGTAAAGATTGCCTTTATCCAACAAAACCGTGTTTATCATATCCCTACACCTCACGTTATAACCCTTTAAAAGACCTCTTTGATAGTTTATCCTAGGTGCTTACGCCAAGTGGTGGAGGTTTGATCCTTTCCCAAGCCTATGGTAATATATTTGCTATGACAGGTAGTGAGAGATGTTTTCCATTTTCATATTGTGATGTATACTTTATTACACCCGAGGGATGTGAGGATCTAAACACTATTTGTGAGGTGCTAGTGTATAATTTCCGTGCTTGTTTTGGTTGAAGTGGAACGATTACTTCTTGCAATTACTTTTATATTAGTGTTAAATGACCCCTAGCTTGTATTTTGATTAGAATAAAAAGCGCATTTGCTTGAGGACAAGCAAATCTCAAGTGTAAGGGTATTTGATGAGACGAAAAGTGTACCGCTTTTAGGGGGTCATTTAAGCCCAAAGTCGAGATTATTTGATCCAATATTGCCCTAAATCGTTCCTTTTATCATTTTAGGTACTTTTGAGAGGAATTCTGGAAAAGGAAGCATTTTCGACATTCTTGGGGCGAAAAGGTGAAGAAAACGACAAAGTCTCAAATTCATGCTGGAAATTGTACCTGACGGCGTCAGGATATGCATGTGACACCGTCACCCTTTGACAAAGAGGTGGATAAATCAAGTTACATGTGACACGCCAGAGAGGTTTTGGAAGAATTGTACATGACAGTGTCACCAAGGCCGTCAAGAGTAATTTGCATGTGACGGCCAAGACCAAGTTTACACATTACGCCGTCAGAAGTGGATCTAGGCAATATGATGATAATTATGGCGGCAAGTTGACGGCGTCAGACCTTACTCTTGACGCCGTCAGACCCATTATTCTATATATAGTTTTTGATTTTTCATTCATTGTGTGCAACTTTGAGAGGAGAAAACCCTAGACGAATTTTACTGTATTTTTTAGGGTTTCAAACCCTTGTTTCATCCATGCTTAATTGAAGATGAGTTTTCTAACAATCATTCAATATGTCTATGTGTTGTTTGATTATATCTTATGCTTGTCTTCTCTTTAACATGCTAGGCTAGGTTTTATTTCTGTTTGCTTAGATATAATGAAACTTAGATATTGATTATTGGTTGGTTGTTTGTTTATAATTGTTGTGGATGAATGATCTCGATGTTAGGCTTAAGAAAACTGGCAGACTTCCAATTGGTAACTTGCTTGAACGTTTTAAGAAACATGATCGGAGGTATACTACGATAATTTGGTTATATTTAATGCATAGGTAACTATTAATGAGGCCATGTTATGAGCTAGTAGTCGGCTCGACATAGGAATAGGTAGAAGCTTATAGAGTTAGGGAAGATCGTACACAGCCCTACGAATGGTATTAAGGAATATAACCCGTCATCCATGCAATTGTAACAAACTAATTAACCAGTAAAAGATAGTTAATTGAGTTAGTTGATTAGCAACTAATTTCACTCACTCCTTCAAAACCCGAGATTTTTACTTGCTTTCTAAAAAATAAAAAAATACAAAAAGAATCATCCCTCACCTCTACACCTAGTTTACTTGAGTTTTAACCCTAGCGAACACTATTATTTGAGTTGAGCGATCAATCTCCCGGTACTTGTCACTATACTATACTACAATGGTCAGGTACACTGCCTGGTGGGGATTGCAAGCTTCTCAAGATCCCTTGAGAGGTAAAACTTTTTGCAAGGTTGCAAAACCACGCATCACCGTCATGTCAGGCAAATTTTCTTCCTTATGGTGTATCTGATCACTCACCTATTCTAGTATCTTATGCTGATGGGTATGATATGGGTAAAAAAAATATTTTAGATTTCTTAACTATATGGCCAATAAGAAAGAATTTTTGCCATTGCTTGAGGAGAAGTGGGGTGAAAATGTGACTGGGCATCAGATGTATATATTGGTTAAGAGACTCAAAATTATGAAAAAGCATTTGAGAGATTTAAATAGGTTGAATGGTAATGTGTTTAATAAGGTTAAGAGTCTGAAAATGGAGTTAGATAGGGTTCAAAGTAGCTTGGATAATGATCCTACCAATTCAGTTCTCAGGGAGGAAGAAATGATGTATTATCAAGCTTATAGAGGTGCTTTAGAGGATGAGGAGCAAGTATTGTTACAGAAAGTTAAAATTAGGTGGTTAAAGGAGGGTGATTCGAATAGTGCTTATTTTCATGCTGCTGTTAAAGGGAAAAGTAGCAGGAGTAGAATTGATGTTGTTTATAATGAGAATGGGGATTGTTTTAGAGGCTCTGAAGTTGCTGGTCAATTTATTAAGCATTTTCAGGACTTCCTGGGAGTTGGTAATACTGTTTATGCCATTGAAGACCCTATTTCTCTATTTGATAAAAGATCTCTATGGATGTTGTTGTGGATATGATTAGGCCTGTTAGTGATGATGAAGTGAAGAATGCTATGTTTAGCATTGTTGATAACAAAGCTGCTGGTCCTGATGGGTATTCTTCTAAGTCTTTCAAAGTTGGCTGGCCTATTGTTGGAAGAGATGTTATTGATGCAGTTAAAGAATTTTTCATTAAAGGTAAGTTGCTTTCTGAGCTTAACACCACTATGATTACTCTTGTGCCTAAGTGTAAGACTCCTTTAAAGATTACTGACTATAGACCTATATCTTGTTGTAATGTTATCTATAAAGTGATTAGCAAAATCATTACCAATAGGATGAAGCCTGTTCTGGATGATTTAGTTGATATGAACCAATCTGCATTTATTTCTGGGAGACAGATTAGCGATAATATATTTTTAGCTCAGGAGTTTATGAGAGGTTATACATGGAATAGTGGTGTTAGGAAATGTGCTTTTAATATTGACATTATGAAAGCTTACGATACAGTGGATTGGGGTTTTTTAGAATATATTCTCAAGCAGTTTGGTTTTCCTACTGTTATGGTTCATTGGATTATGACTTGTGTCAAGAGTGCTTCATTTTCTATATGTGTTAATGGTGAGATTAAAGGATTCTTTAGATCGGGTAGGGGTTTAAGGCAAGGTGATCCAATCTCTCCTTACTTATTTACGCTGGTTATGGAAGTTATGACACTTATGTTAAAAAGACAAATCAGAGGTGAGAACAAATTCAAATATCATGCTCAGTGTAAAGAACTAGAAATGGTTAGTCTTTGTTTTGCTGATGATCTATTAATTTTATGCCATGGTGACTGATGAGTGTGTAAATACTCATCATTTTGTTCACATTTAAACCACAAAAACATCTTAAAACACACTGAAATGCCTCAAAATACATAAAATATTCTTGGAAAATGTTTTTACATGTTTCAACTGCAAAATGATGGAAAACAGATAAATATTGATCAAAAATTGCACACTTGGCAATTTCAGTCCTCAAACTTTCATAAATTAGCAAATCTAGTCCCTGGTAATTCAAAACATGTAAAATTTTATCAAAGGTCCTTTGGGATTCATAAGTTGTCAAAAGAAGTCCTTTAAAATTAAAATTTACAAAATGGCAACTTTAGTCCCTCAAGTTTGAAAAATGTCAGAAATAGTCCTTAAGGTTTTAAAAATGGAATAATATCAAAAATAAACCTTGTACTATCAAACTATGGCCTTTATGGTCCTTGTGAAACTTTGGAGAAGCTACATATTCAGTCCCTACAAAATCCAAATATTACAATAAAGGTCCTTGGGCTTTTACCACTTAAACCAAACCGGACCCTTTGTTATTATTAAAGCCCAAAACTCCAAATCCAAATAAAAACAAACACACCAGCCCACACCCTTCCCTGGCCCAAACACAAAAGCCCACACACCCTTTACTAATAAAACAGGGTTTGACCCGTTTGACCCTCCCTATACCACAACCACTGTTCATCTCCCTCTCCCACACCTGCAACTGAAAACCAGGTGGTATTGCCACCTCTCCATCACCACCTGTTTGTCTCCACCTCACCCTCTACACCTCATCCCCCCTCATCATATATACCCACTGAGCATTTAATGCTTCCCCACCATCAAACACTCCATCTCAACTCTCACCCCTGTTTTCTACTGCCAACTCACCCCTAGCCCACTCCTAATATCTAAATTGTCCCCCTCCACCTCCACATCACTCCAAAATCCTTTAATTGCTTCCAAAAAACCATTACAGCTCAAAAGCATTTTGGCACCAAATTTGACAAATGTACTGTTTTGATGAATTGGTTGAATCTAATGGCTCTAAAGTAGTGGGAAAGATTCAGAGGTCAACAAGGAGCAATAAAGATCTATAAAGAAGCAAGGAGAGGCATTGTAATAATCTATCTAGTGTATGTAGTGTAATTTAGTTAACTTAGTGTCAAATTAATTAATCTTTCAATTCTAGTGTATGTTCAAGCTTTATGGTGTTAAAGCTAGTTAATTAAGTGTAATCTTAACTCTTTTCAATAATAAATTCCAAGGTTTTAGTACAAATTCAGTTCTTGCATTTTTTAGCTCAAAATCTCAAGTTTATTTAATATTGTTGTTAGTGGATGATAAGGACTATTAAGCCAATATAAGCTCCTGACAAAAGCTTTTGAAAGCTTCTAGTAACCTTATAATCAGTTGTATAAGTAAAACTCATAAATACCAAATATCACATAAACTATTGAAAAAAAATGAAAAATTCTGAGAAGAAGGTGATCACAGCTTGGAGCAAAGTGAATTATGGATGGCTTTTGGTTTAGAAGCTTAGTGGTAAGCTGATAAGTTGATCTTGGTCCTTGTTCTTAAGTTCTCAGCTTGGAATCCATTTTATTTCACGCCTCGTTGGGATCTAACGACCCGGGGAGACACTACACTCCACGGAGTATTGGTTTAGGCTGTTTGACTTGTTGACCATTACTTGGTTGATAATTTCTGACTGTTTACCACCAATCAAATTTTGGCGCCGTTGCCGGGGAGGTTGTGCTAGTTATTCTAAACGGTTTGCAGATTAGTGAATCTGGATATACACACTTTCTATATTTACCATCCTTGTTCATATTTTCTTATCATATAAAAATAAAACAGTTCACGAAAACATTTTAAAATCAGTTTTCAACGAACACAAAAACCCAAAAAGATCTTCTTTCTTATTTGTACAAAATGTTTTCCAAAAACTCCAAAAATATTCACCTTTACCCTCTCACATCTTTGATTCTCCATTTCTTACCCTCTATAAACCTTTGATTCTTTCCTATGTCGTATCCACACCATTTGGGTTGCAAATGGTGTCGTGGCCCTCATAACGGTGGTAATTGCCTCGGCTGTGGCATGGTAGAGTCAGGATACGGGTGTTTCTATAACCAGGATCCCTATTCTCACCATGACACGACTGATTTATTCCATTAGCCACCAAACCATGAGATACTGACATATTCGTGTGAATATTGTGGAGGTCCTCATCAAGGATTTGAGTGTCAAACCGGAAACACGTTTGTCTACGAACAGTTTTCTGGTAACACTCAGAATTTTGAAAATGATCAATATCCATACGATTCACCAAACCAGACTCAACAATTTAACTGTTGTGAGTACTGTGGTGGTTCACACTATAGTTCTGATTGCCAATCAGGAAACACGCTTGTCTATGAGCAGGTTCCTGAAAACAATTATGACTACAACACATATGACTCACAGCCACATCAGTTTTACTGTTGTGATTACTGTGGAGGTCCACACTTTAGCTCAGATTGTCAAACAGGGAATCCAATTCCCTGTAACAATCTTGACACATCATATTATGACCAACCACCACAATACCAAATGAGTCAGGCACTTCTTCTAGAAATGAAAAATATGATGGAAATCGTTGATGATCTTAAAAGTTTGGTCCAAAATCTTGCCCAAAAATATACTCATCAAAAATCCATGGAAGAATTGCTGGCTGAAGAGTAGGCTGCTAAAATAAATTCCCAAGATGCCTTTGAAAAATCTATTAGGGAATCCATTGCAAAAGAAAAAGCAGCCAAATCTAGCTCTCAGTTCCGTTTCATTCCTGATGACAGTGATGATGAAGATACACTTTATATTCTACAATTCTATAAAGAATCATCAAATTCATCAGTTGATATTCCAGCAGTTGAGATTCCATCTCAATCGACTGCTATCACACCCGAAGTTCCCACTCACTCTCTAATCATGGGGGATGAGAATCTTAGCACTATTCTTGCAAAGGAATCGGACGAATTCATAAAGTCTAGTGCTGAGAACCTTGTCCCATTCCCAAAAGAGCCACAGGGAATTTCTGATCATATGTGTGACTACCTTCCCCTCTTGAGTGTCCAAAAGATCAATTTGAGACTTTCTCCGATTGTAGCGATGATTGTACATCTCATGGAGACATTGAGTATGTTGAGGTATCAGTTCCACATTTTGATGCTCATCATCCTCTTGAGGAGTTCGCCGATGAACTCACTCACATCAATTCACTTCCAACGGGAAGTAACGATGATCTCTTTGAGTTTGAAGCCAATCTAGGAGAAATTGAAAGTCTCCTATATCATGATCCGCCACTCACTTCTTATCCCAACAGTCAAAGAGAGAATATTAATCACCTTGTTCCCGAAACATTTAAAACTACTCTCACCAATCCTCTGTTTGAATTCGAATCTGAATTCACTATGATTTCTAACAATCCAATCTTTGATAAGGAAAGTGATGAGCCCATAATGGAACAAGAGTTCACAGATTTACATCATGTGAAAGATTCTCTTCATGAGGAATTCTCCGGTGAACTCACTCATATCATGACTCCTCCGGAGTATGATAGCCCGGGGGCAGATGCACTCAATCGTGAGGATTTGCAAATTCCCACCCTCCCTCCCGGGATGTTTTCAAACCCAACGAGCTTAACCCTTTTCTATCCAAATTCACCTGATCACAAACCCGTTTTTATACAATCACACCTCGCTGGGACATAACGACCCGGGGAAACACTGTATTCCACGGAGATTGAGCATTATACCTTCTAGTACCACCGTTTTTGGCTAAAATTTTAAATTTTTTTCACTTTATTTCAAAAAAATTTGTGGTTATCAGTTCACCATGTCTAAACGACAAAAGGATTGGCTAATCCAGGAGCAAACGGATCTTGGTAAAGATAACTCAAATCCATTGACGGCTTGTAATTTGCCCAAAATTATATGGTATCTCAACTCGCCATATCCTAAAAAGTGAGAGAGTTAGCTAGTCCAAAAGCAAACGGCTTCTGGTAAAGACAAATCAAGTTTACAGCTTATGGTTTGCTCAAAATCATATGGTTATCAGTGTACCATGGTTCTTACTTGAACTAAAACATTTGGCTACTCCAGAAGTGATGGCTTTTGGTAAAGAGACTTCAAACCCATCAAGTTTTCTCAAAAGATTTCTAGGGACTGGCAATAGTTTAGTGTGGGGGATTGATGAGTGACCTTACGTCTGCTTCTGTTCTTAGGAGAGGGTTAGATGAGTTTACCTTATGTTCTTGTTTATATCCTAGTGCTAGTAAATGCAGTGGTTTTTTTGGTAATGTTCCTGATGTGGTAAAGGATGATATTAAAATGGTTATGACTTTTAGGGAAGGTGGCTTACCTTTCAGATATTTAGGTTCCTATGGTTTCTAAAAGGGTTTCTAGGAACGACTGTTGTGGCCTTATTGAAGTTTGTATGAAGAGATTAGGTGATTGGAAGAATAAGAATTTGTCGTTTGCCGGTAGGTTGCAATTAGTTGCTTCTATTTTAACCTCTCTGCAGGTTTATTGGGCTTCTCCATTCATGCTTCCCATTGCCATTTGTGATAAAATAGAAAAATTGTGCAAAGGTTTTCTGTGGTCTAGGGGAGAATCTGCAAAGGGGCATGCTAGTATCGCTTGGAAAGAGATTTGTAAACATAAGAGTCAGGGGGTTTGGGTTTGAAATGCACTTGTGGAATGAAGCTCTTATGGCTAGACATTTATGGAATGTTGTTAGCAATAAAAAGTCTGCATGGGTTAAATGGATTAATATTCATATTTTAAAGGGTAGAAGTGTGTGGAGTATTGATGCTAGATCTAATTACTCGTGGGGATGGAAGCAGATTTTGAGTTTAAGAGATAAGATTGAGAAATTAATTTCTGTTAAGATAGGGAATGGTAGAAGATGTAATATATGGTATGATAACTGGTGTGCTAATGGTCCTCTTATTAAGGTTATTAATAAAAGAATTATTGATGATGCTGGATTTGGTAATAGTAATTGTATTGCTGAGATGATTGAGGGGAATTCTTGGAAGTGGCCTAGCGATTGGGAAGGTAGATTTGGAATTAGGATTCTTGTTCCTAATATTATTGATGGTTGTAATGATCAAACTATTTGGATTAAAAAACAGGGGAAAGAAACTGCTTTTAGTATTAAAGAAGTGTGGCTTGCTATTAGTAAGGACCACCCTAAGGTGATTTGGCATAATCATGTATGGTATAGCCAGTGTATTCCAAAACATGCGTTCATTCTTTGGGTAGCTATTAAAGGTAAGCTTAAAACCAAGGACAGAATTGCTAAGTGGTTCACAATTCTTGATCCGATTTGCCATTTGTGTAAAGTGAATGATGAGACTCATAATTATTTATTTTTTGCTTGTCCTTACTCAAAAAGATTATAGGAAAGGTTAAAAACCTTAGCTATATTGGAGGATATTAGTAATAATTGGCCATCTATTGTGTCTGGTATTGTTAACAAATCTGCTAATAACAAGGATTGGAGTGTTATCCAAAGGCTTGTTCTTGGTGCTTCTGTTTATTTTACTTGGCAGGAAAGAAATATGAGAAGAGCTCAATTTGTTGAAAGATCAGTGGATTGTCTATTCAAGGTTGTGGTTGAAACAGTGAGACTAAAGTTAATGGGTTTGACTATGAATTACACAAATGATGTTGCTAAAGCTACTGAAATATGGCAATTCAATGTCTCCAAAGCTGATTAATATAGAAGTATGGTGCAGGATCTCATGGGGGGATAAGTTTGTTGGCTGATATAGGTTTTTAAGGAGGCAATTCAATCCAGTTGAAGTATTGAAGATAATTGTTATTTGAAGCTGTGGAGTTCAGGATTGAAGGTTTTTTTTTTCTGGTGTTATGTTGGATCTGGTAATGTCTGATGGTTTGTGTTCTCTTCAAAGTCTGATGATTTTCATGTGTGATTGGCTTTATGCTTCTGAACTTAAATGTTGATTTATGGAAGTTGCACTCTTTTTGTCCTTTACAAGTTTTTTCCCTCTTTGGGTTTTACTTGTTTAAAGGTTTTTAAGGAGGCAATTCCATTCAGTTGAAGTATTGAAGATGATAGTTGTTTTGAAGCTATGGAGTTCAGGATTGAAGTTTTTTGTCTTCTGGTGTTATGTTGGATCTGGTAATGTCTGGTGGTTTGTTATGTTATTGTAACTGATTCATGTGTTTTATTCCTTATGGTATTGTATTTGCTTCCTACAGGAATGTGTCTGCTATGTAGTTATGAGTATGGAGATGTTTCACAGTGATGCTGATTAATCTCAGTATCCAAGTTGATGTATTCAGAGTACTCTTGGATATATAGTTAGATTGTGTGCTCCTGTAGGATTGCTTTGGTTATTGTTATGTATGTAATGAGCTTGGAATTGTGTCCAATGCCATTTTGTTTTGTTGTTCATTGTACCATTGCCTTTCGAGGCTTTCTTTCTTAATGAATTTTACCTTTAAGAAAAAAAAAACATGTGGGAGGGGTGGAAGTGAATGTTTAATAATGTATGATTTGGACCATTAGATCAAAAGATATGTGTGATGAGGATAAATCCATTAAGTGTATGAAAATAAAAAGATGTAAAATAACTCAACTTACATCACATGCAAAATTAACATTATTATGCTTGATGCAAAGTAACTTACGTCGCCATTCATCACTCTTAAATGCTTCTAAACGCTCTACGTCAAACAAACCCTACGAGTACTCGCCCTTCATCGCCGAAATCGAATTAAACTAAAATCCTACTGGTGTGTGCTTATTCACACGCCTTTTTCTGGCCAAATTAAGACCAAAAGAGACACAAACTAACCATAATTGCCAAAGATATTGTATTTTTGTGTTTGTGATCGTGCATGAACGGATATTTCAGAAATTGGCAAAAATCAGGTCAAAAAGGACAAAAACGAGCACGAGTTTGAGAAATGTGTCCAAAGCCAGAGCCGGGGAAGCAAATTACCACTTTTGAGCTCAAATTGTCAAAACACACCTTGTGGAATCACAAAATGCCAAAAATAGTCCTTGGAGCAAAATTTTGCAAAATTGGAAGAAATGGTCTCTCAAGTTTGGAAATTTACAGAAATGGCCCCTGAGCAGTGGATTTTGGAAGAAAAAGTCAACAATGGTCCTTGAGAATTCACAAGTGTCAAGTTTGGTCCCTGGGTGAAAAGTTTGAAGAAATTAGAAGATAGGTCCCTAAACTTTCAAAGATTGGCAATTTTGGTCCCTAGAATTTAATTTTGGAAAATCATCACTTATGGTCCTTGGGTTATTCAAATATAGCAAGAAATACCCTTGGAATACTTTGGAAAAGTTTCAAAATCAGTCCCTAAAAAATCAGAAAATACAAAATTGGTCCTTGTGTTATTTCTATTAAACCAAACGGACTCCCTTTATTATTTAAGTCCAAAAATCCAATCCCCAAACCAAACACACCATAATCCAACACCCTCACCAGTCCAACAACATCCCTAGGCCCAATCCCCTTCAAAGCCCACTCACCCTTTTATTAATAAAACCCCGGTCAAACCGTTTTACCACCACCACCCTTCCCTCCCTTCTTCAACCCACTTGCCCTGTAATCCAGTCACATCCACCCCTCCAACCATCACCATCACATCCTACTTTCCAATCCACCATACACCTAACAAGACAACTTCATTTAATGCCACCACCCCTCTTGCAATAAAAACAGGCAAATTGCCATTATCCTTTTTTCCCGCCAAAACACGTGGAAGGCTAGGATTGAAATTGAAGGATCCAAGGGTCAAGATTAAAGGTGAGTAAGACTCAGAAGGTTGCAGGAAACCCTAAAATGCCCTATAAATAGAAGAAGAAGAAGAAGAAGCAAAGGAGTAGTAGATTAATTAGCATAATAGCTTGTCGTTTTTATTATTTCTTTTATTCCAGTGTAACTCTTAGCTTTTAAAGTGTAATTTTCACCTTTCCATTGTATTTGAAACTTATTTCAATCAAGCAATTTCAAGTTTCCTATTTTAATTTTCAAATTTGCATTTTCACTTAGAAATTTCAAATCAGTATTATGTTGTTTAAGGTTGTTGTTTAGAGACTCAATAGCTCATATAAGCTCCTTATATAGCTTGTAAGAGCTATTAAAAGTATTAAAAGCAGTTACAATCATAAAACTCAAAAATACAAAAAAAAAATAAAAAGAAAATCAAAAATCAAAAAAACATGTTTGAAGATGGTAGATTGCAAGGAGCACTGTGTATCAATGATGGCAGTGGTTTAGAGCCTCACGGGAGGCAATAGGTTGGTTCTTGGTCCTTGGTTCTTGGTTTAAGCTTGGATTGCACTTTGTAAGCTTCAATTCCATTTTTTTGCTTTCTACTGTACACTTGCTTATTACTCTTTATTTCTGTGTTTCTAGACTTATCTTGTGTATATTAGTTGTTATAGTGCTTTATTTCACTAGCTTGTTCATTTGGATTCATAGTTGTTCATCATTTGGATTTCACTGCCTTTTTAGCATTTTATAATATCCTAGGTGTTTGTGGTTAAATCCCGTCTTTATGTGCTCATTTGAGCTTATTAGGTAATAATAAGTTGATAAAAAGTAGTTTCAAAGTCCTAGGTATTCATTTGCTTAAAAAAACCAAAAACCAAAAGTCATATCATGTTGTTTGGATTTACTTAGTTACGTGGGTGCAGGATTGTGTGAGTGGCTCTTTGTGATAGATACACGCTTCATTAGTGTCAAATAGGATTTGCAAGTCAAAAAATACATCACTCTTTTAATAAAAAGTCAAAATCAAAGTTCAATCTCTTGATTTCATTCACTGTTAGGATTTAGAATCTCAAATCACTCATATCAGTGTATAAGTTGATAACATAGCTTATTTTAGTTTCCTTTTAGCTTAATACAACACCACCAGTAACTAGCATTAGATTAAAGCTCATTAAAGTCAACTTAGGTGTTCATTATAAAAAGTCAAATTGCATAGTTTTGTCAGAAATCTAATTTTTCCAAGATTTTTTCTGATTTTAGATTTCAAAATTAAGCCCTAAGCTTTTTGGAGGTTAGAATTTACCAGCTTAACTTGTGGAATCTTCATTTGGATTGTTTTTAAGATTTTATTTAAGTGCTTATTCAGGCACTTATTTAGGCCTGCAGGGATAAGACCTCCCCTACACCAGGGTATCTACCCACTTTTCATAAGCTCACCCTGAGCTTATCTGTAGACCCCAGACCTCAACCCTAGGCTTTTTAAATAGCTTATAAGTCCATTTCATTAGACCAGGGCATATTTTGGCCTTAAGACCCCTTGCCCATAGCTTATTTCACCCCTCAACTCACCCTGACCATTCATACTGATTCATCAGCAGGAATACAGACCCAACTTCATAAGCTTCTCATAAGCTTATTTGTGAGCCTTAAGCCCTGATTCTTGGCTTTGTGGAAAGTTCACCAGGCCACCTTTTTAGATCAACCTTTAGTTTGGACTTCCAATCACCCCTGTGGACGCAACAGAGGGCTGCAAGTAGACCTTTTTGTCCCTTTTGGCCTGTGTATTCATGGATTGCTTATTTTTTTTATTTCTGGCTTATTTCCAAGTGCTTATTTAGTTGTTCTAGCTTATTTTACATGCAACTCAGTTGGTTATAGCTTATTTTATCTGTGGTAGCTTATTGAACCCAAATTCCATCTTTTTAGCTTATTAGACCTTCTGTTAAACTTTTTGATTGGCACACAGCTTATTTTTAAGCTATAAAAAGTTTTTTTTGTAAAACTTGTTCAGTTTCAGTATTAAAATAGTTGTATAAAAGAAAAATAAGAAAAATCAAAAATATAAAAGAAGTGATAGCTTCTATTTAAGCCATTTAGCTTATTGTTCAGCTTTTTCAAAAAGCAATTTTCAATTTTATATTTTCCTAAGTTCCTAATATATTAAAATCGTTTTAAAAAAATTGTCATAATTTTCTGAGTAGATTTAGTATTTATAATAAATAATTTAAGTTTAATTAGTTTTAACTAAAAAAAGCCAAAAATAAATTTCTTTTCTGCTTATTTATAAGCAATAGTATTTTTTTATATTTTTCCTAGCTTTTATAACTAATAAGGTATTTTAGAAAAAAATTCATAATTTTTACTGTTCATTTATTATTTTTCATAATTAATTTAGTTTAAATAGGTTTTAATTATTAAATAAGTAAATAATTATTAAAATAGTTTATATACAATTTTTATAAACCTTTTATAATTTTTTAGGATTCCTGTAATGGTTAATTAATTTTACAAAAAATTTCATAATTTTCTAAGTTACTCTAGTATTTTTCTTAATTTAAATTAGTTTAAATTAATTATTAAATAGTTTTTAATTAATATTAAATAATAAAATAATCAAAAAAATAATTTTCTTTTTATAAAAATCTGCTTTTAATATTAATATTGTAAAAAAGTTATTTTCACCCCCTCTAGTTTATTTTTGCTTAAAACTCACATTTTTCTCTGTGCAATTGTAATTGTTTTAAATTCAGTTACGTTTATATATATATATATATATATATATATATATATATATATATATATATATATATATATATATATATATATATATATATATATATATATATATATATATATATGTTTCTTGTAATTTTTAATATTGTTAATCTCAATCATTTCCAGTAGAGTAAATCAAATCCAAATCATTATCTGTTACTTTTCTCAATCACTGAATCACTCAAACGTTTTCAAAATGCAATTTCAGCCTCGTTGGGACATAACGACCCGTGAATATACTGTGCTTTCAACGGATCATAAATTGAACACTTTCTCTAAGGCTTGACCTGTTGACCACACCTGGCTAAGAGGTTGGTCTTACTATTGCTTGTAATTCATCTTTGTAACTTTATTTGGCCAAAAAATATTTTTCTTTTAACATAACTCTCTCTCTCTCTCTCTCTCTCTCTCTCTCTCTCTCTCTCTCTCTCTCTCTCTCTCTCTCCACATAACACCGCCTTTTAAACCACACAAATACACTAATTTTAATCAAAATAAAAATAAACACACACAAATTCCGTTTATGGCAAACGGCGTACGCCAATTATGTTGTGTGAGTTATAATGCGCCCCTTTGACGCCGGTTAGAGGTGTTAAGGCGTCTGGATCGTACGCGCCACATGGCTTTGACGCCGTTCTATACGCTATGATACCCTGTGCTCTTATAATTGTGTAATTTGTTTTTGTAACTTTATTTGTCTCGGGCTGTTGCTTGAGCATTTAATAAAACAATGTCATTCAAATAATAATAATAATAATAATAAATAAATAAATAAATAAATCTTATCTACCTTGAAACATTGTTACAAAATAAGTTCTTGCACACAGTGTTTTGAAACCCGGGTCGACTCGGCCGGGTTAACCGGTTCGACCGGTTCCGGCAAAAAAAGGGTCAAAAAACCCGGGTTAACCGGTTATACCCACCGGGTTTTGAGTGACCCGGGTCAACCCGGTTCTCAAAACCCGATCGGGTTTCATTTTTTCAAAATTTTTTAATAAAAACTCGGGTTGACCCGGTGGTCGAACAGGTTAACCCGGTCAAAAAAATAAAAAAATAATAAATTGAAAACCGGGTTGACCCGGCGGTCGAACCGGCCGAACCGATTGACCCGGTGCCCGGTGACTCAACCGGGTCGATTTCAAAACCGGTTTTCAAAACATTGCTTGCACAACGTCACGATTAAGTAAACCCGTACACATTGTGTTGACATATTACATATATCAGTCAAGAATATGATTTAATTTTTGAAAACAACGCATGTCGTTTGTATTCACATTATAAACACGTCATATGGCAACATATTCTGAAAGTTAATCATTTATATCTAAGAATGTTGACATTTGATGTAGCCTGATTACTTAAGAGTAATAAAAGAATCAGGGGCGGAGCCAGGATTTGTAGTTAAAGGGGGCCGAATTTCATTATATAACCTGAAAAAATAAAAGTTTAAAAATGGTTTTCATCTTTAGTTTATACAAATAAAACATCACAAAAACTTACGAATGCATTACAAAACCTATTTTTTCCTAACATATTTAGTATATAAAAAGTACAGTAAACTTAATATAAAATCAGTATTTTTTTTATCTATTTTGATGATTCTGAGTATATAACTAGGGGAGAGCAACAAAGCCGAAACTTTCTAGGATTTATTGATTTAGATTTTGTGTGTTCAACAAATATACGTATTCGGATATCTGAAAACTTGATCATAATTTACTAAAAAACTGGGTTTTATGAAATGACAGTTTTGGAAGTCATATAAAAGTTTTTCAAAAAGTATAGATATCTGGATAATCAGATACATAAAACTGTAATCTGAGATTTCGGATATCCGAATTACAAAAAACTTAGATAAAAGATTATGTCTAACATAAAATCATCATCGCAAAATTTCGGATATCCAAATTTGTGATATAACTAGTTGTTGACGAAACAATCAATAATAACAAGAAAGAAACAAATATTAATTTGATACACAAATAGCTAGCTAGCTAGTTCTGCAATCACATTAATCCTAAATGCCAAACATTATATTGAAAACCCCAACATGCAGCACAAGCACATCATCTATCGATCACCACCCCCAGCGAGCATAATGTACCTCCACGTAATGCAATTGTCTGAGCATGGCATTATACTCAGGGGCGGAGCCAGGATTTGTAGTTAAGGGGGCCGAAGTTCATTATAAAACCTGAAAAAATAAAAGTTTAAAAATGGTTTTCAACTTTAGTTTATACAAATAAAACATCACAAAAACTTACGAATGCATTACTAAACCTAATTTTTTTCTAACATTTATAGCATATAAAAAATACAGTAAACTGAATATAAGATCAGTTTTTTTTATCTATTTTGATGATTCTGAGTATATAACTAGGGGAGAGCAACAAAGCCGAAACTTTCTAGGATTTCTTGATTTAGATATTGTGCGTTCAACAAATATACGTATTCAGATATCTGAAAACTTGATCATAATTTACTAAAAAGCTGGGTTTTATTAAATGACAGTTTTGGAAGTCATATAAAAGTTTTCCAAAAATTATAGATATCTGGATAATCGGATACATAAAACTGTAATCTGAAATTTCGGATATCCGAATTACAAAAAACTTAGATAAAATATTATGTCTAACATAAAATCATCATCGCAAAATTTCGGATATCCAAATTTGTGATATAACTAGTTGTTGACAAGTTCCTTAAATTTTTTAAATTAACGATAAAAAAATTGTCAAAAATGTCTCATTGCATATTTTTGCTTCAGTGGCAACTTAGATAGGAGATATTTCATGTCGGTGTTTTCTTTTCTTTCATGATAGAAAAGTCGCTAGTTGGGAGATGCTCGTGTTATATTAAACACTAAATTATGGGCTAAACAATGGTATCTTAATACAATCATTAAGCTTATTGGAGGGGGCCTAGCACCCGCTAGCCACCCCCTCCCTCCGCCGATGGTAGGAAGCTATAAACAGGAAGGTAGGATTAAGTACGTGCCTTCAACCCTAACTAGGGTATGAAATGTCTCTCAATGTACGTGTACACCAATCCTTATATGTGTCTTGTTCATTAATAGTACTTGTAACTTACAAGTTAGGTTCTTTTCAGGGGCGGAGGGAGGGGGTGGCTAGCGGGTGCTAGGCCCCCTCCAATAAGCTGAATGATTGTATTAAGATACCATTGTTTAGCCCATAATTTAGTATTTAATATACCACGAGCATCTCCCAACTAGCGACTTTTCTATTATGAAAGAAAAAGAAAACACCGACATGAAATATCTCCTATCTAAGTTGCCACTGAAGCAAAAATATGCAATGAGACATTTTTGACAATTTTTTTATCGTTAATTTAAAAAATTTAAGGAACTTGTCAACAACTAGTTATATCACAAGTTTGGATATCCAAAATTTTGCGATGATGATTTTATGTTAGACATAATATTTTATCTAAGTTTTTTGTAATTCGGATATCCGAAATTTCAGATTACCGTTTTATGTATCCAATTATCCAGATATCTATAATTTTTGGAAAACTTTTATATGACTTCCAAAACTGTCATTTAATAAAACCCAGCTTTTTAGTAAATTATGATCAAGTTTTCAGATATCCGAATACGTATATTTGTTGAACACACAAAATCTAAATCAAGAAATCCTAGAAAGTTTCGGCTTTTGCTCTCCCCTAGTTATATACTCAGAATCATCAAAATAGATTAAAAAAATCTGATCTTATATTAAGTTTACTGTACTTTTTATATACTAAATATGTTAGAAAAAAATAGGTTTAGTAATGCATTCGTAAGTTTTTGTGATGTTTTATTTGTATCAACTAAAGTTGAAAACCATTTTTAAACTTTTATTTTTTCAGGTTATATAATGAACTTCAGCCCCCCTTAACTACAAATCCTGGCTTCGCCCCTGAGTATAATGCCATGCTCAGACAATTGCATTACGTGGAGGTACATTATGCTCGCTGGGGGTGGTGATCGATAGATGATGTGCTTGTGCTGCATGTTGGGGTTTCCAATCTAATGTTTGGCATTTAGGATTAATGTGATTGCAGAACTAGCTAGCTAGCTAGCTATTTGTGTATCAAATTAATATTTGTTTCTTTCTTGTTATTGTTGATTGTTTCGTCAACAACTAGTTATATCACAAATTTGGATATCCGAAATTTTGCGATGATGATTTTATGTTAGACATAATATTTTATCTAAGTTTTTTGTAATTCGGATATCCGAAATTTCAGATTACAGTTTTATGTATCTGATTATCCAGATATCTATAATTTTTGGAAAACTTTTATATGACTTCCAAAACTGTCATTTCATAAAACCCAACTTTTTAGTAAATTATGATCAAGTTTTCAGATATCCGAATACGTATATTTGTTGAACACACAAAATCTAAATCAATAAATCCTAGAAAGTTTCGGCTTTGTTGCTCTCCCCTAGTTATATACTCAGAATCATCAAAATAGATAAAAAAAAAATACTGATCTTATATTAAGTTTACTGTACTTTTTATATACTAAATATGTTAGGAAAAAATAGGTTTTGTAATGCATTCGTAAGTTTTTGTGATGTTTTATTTGTATAAACTAAAGTTGAAAACCATTTTTAAACTTTTATTTTTTCAGGTTATATAATGAAATTCGGCCCCCCTTAACTACAAATCCTGGCTCCGCCCCTGTTCCTCACATTTCATTTTCTATCATTATTTCATTATACCGAAACCAATCATACATTTAAAAGAACCTTTTGGCTTACAGAAATATAGAAACTTAGAAAGCTAGTGTTAACTAAAACATGATCAATGATCAATCCAGCCACGTGATGAGTCGGTGACTACTTGTACGTCTTATGTTTTCCAATCGCGATGTAAACACGATTTGCGTGTGTCTCGTGCTTTCTAGCTAGGCATTGTAGTGGTACCCATTAAGCTTGACTAAATCAATAGAATGGAAGGTAAGTTTGAAATATAAAAAAAAAATAATCTTTTTTAATGTGTTTTAAACTGAGATTTGGATAATTTGAAGATTTAGGAATAATAGAGATTTATTATTATTATTATTATTATTATTATTATTATTATTATTATTATTATTATTATTATTATTATTATTATATTTTATTTTTTTATTATTATTATTATCACTTTATTTGAACCATAAAAATTTACATGAAGTTGGATGGAGTCTAGACACAAGTTGAGCTCCCACTCCTTTCTGAATACAAAAACTTATTCCTTCCGTATCAAAAACTTATTATTATTATTATTATTATTATTATTATTATTATTATTATTATTATTATTATTATCATTATTATTATTATTATTATTATTATTCCTTCCGTATCAAAATTAATGTCTGTTTTTAAGTTTTTCGGTATTTAGTACTTGATACAAAATATATGAACGGATTGTGTTTTAAATGCATTTTCATTGTTATAATTTTGGGTAAATTGCAAAAATGGTCCTTAACGTTCCACGATTTGCAAAAACGGGACCGAGACAAAAAGTAGCGCAAAAAAGACACCAACGTTCCACATTTTCGCAAAATTGCCACCGAGAGGCATTTTCCGTTAATTTTCCCGTTAAGTGCCACGTAGTTGAGGGTAGTATCGTCATTTCACGGTTCCCGCCTAAACCAATACTAGACCTACCGAACAAGCACATTAATCCCCTGATCCAAACACTCCCTTGCCCAAAGTCAATCGCATTTTTTGACCTGAAGTTTCCAATTACGATTTCCGAACCGGAAAAAAGTGAAGGAGATGGCTAATTTATTTGGGAAAAACCACGAACGATCTTCCCCGATCCCTAATGTTCATCAACTTTACGGTATGTTTTGGGCATTGTTAATTGTATCGATTTTTTTATCTACAGTGATATGTGATTGTAATGAACAGTACGAATGGGATGTGGATTATACATTAAGTTGATTTTTCATGTTGTTCATGTGTGTGTGCCGATGTTTATTGTTTGCATACAGAATCAAAGCCAACCTACTTCACTCTGAAAGTAACCCACGGTGGAAAATTTACGCCACCACCAGGAAGGATGTATGTTGATCCAGTTATTGCATGGTATGATTGTGTAGATTATGACTTGTTTAGCTTTTACGCCTTTGAAGAGTTGGTAGATGACATAGGTGTCAAAGGTGGGGTTGCAGGCTATTATTATAGGATACCAGGCGAGACTTTGGATGTTGGGTTGTACCCGTTGAAGTCTAATGAGGATGTGATGAAAATGTTGGATTTGATTCCAGCGCATAGAGAGATTGAGGTGTATGTTGAGTTGAAACGCAGAAGACCCAAAAGAGGCCGAAAATGTAAAATAACGGATGAAGTACGGGTGGAGCCTTCAAATGATCCTACCATCGATCCAGAACAAGCTGAGACTTCAATTGATGGTACCAATGGTCAATCACCTGTGCCTATGATTGCTGGTGAAGAACAACAAGCTGAAGATGAAACCCAAATAATTGATGAAGTGTTGGATGGCACAGACACTCCTTCTGCGCAACCACATGTAAGCCGAGTTGTTGGTGACACAGACACTCATGCTGCGCAACCACCTGTAAGTGGTGTTGATGGCCTAGAACAAGTTGAGCAACAATCTCAACTTACAGATGACGACTTGTACCAGTTTGCCAGTCCTGGAGATAATGTTGGTGTGGGAGACAACTTGATTACAGACATGGTTGCAGAACTTGACCAGAGTGAGGATGTGGTTTTAGAGCTCAACAAAAACTATGTTGATTTAGAAGAAGTAGTGGAAAGGGATGATGTGGAAAGGGATGATGTTGAAAGCGATGATGTTGAAAGGGATGATGTGGGCACCTCAACACAGCAGGTAAACGAGGAAGAACATGTTGTACATGTGTCTGAGTTTGAAGATGAAGAGGATGATGTAAGAGCCCCTATTGAGCCACAAGTGGAAATGACGGATTTGATTTTGATCCCCACTTTGAGAATCTATCAAAGTTAGCTGATGAGTGTATGGCAGATTATACGGATCATGATAGTGGCTATAACTTTGATGATGATTTTCATAGTGATGAAAAAGCCAATAATAACAAATTTGTCACCCTACGCAAGATAAGGTTAAAAGAAATAAGGAAGGAGTATGAGGGTAGGTCGGATGTCAGGAAGGGAGAGTTTTTTGTAACAGAAACATTTAAACAACCCAAGGATATCAAAGATAAGCTCAGAATCTATGCGTTGGAGTCCCGAAGAGATATTAGGATTGAAAAGTGTGACCAAGAAAGGATTCGAGTGATGTGTAGAGGGACTGTTGTGGGTTATGGCAGAAAGGATACAGGAAGTAGTCAACCATCAACTTCTTCTTCGCAGTCAAAGCCTCAAAGGGCAAATTTGCAAGTTCCAAAACCTACAAAAAAAATAACAAGGCCATGTGCGAATGGTCCCTACATGTGTCAAAAGTGGGTGATGAAAGGAGTTGGAGTGTCAAAACATTAAATGATGAACATAAATGCCTACAAACAAGAAAAATTAAATTGTTGACTGCAAGTAGGAAGCAAATGAGTATAAGGTTTTATGGAGTGGGGGGATACATACCAGTGTGCGGGAGGTTGGGGTTACCAATGTGTTGTGAATATGCCGAAAATGGAATGCACATGTAGGAGATGGGAACTCACTGGTATTCCATGTAAGCATGTTGTTGCGGCTATCAACGACATGGCTAAACACAGCAAGGAATCAACTGACAACATGGTTGTGATCCTAGAGGATTATCTGCACAAATGTTATTGGTTAACCACATGGAGGGCGATGTATCAACACAAGATTGAAGGAATTACTGGTCGACACTTTTGGCCCAAATGCTCTATCCCTAGTGAACTAAAGCCACCTCACTACCATGTTCTAATTGGGAGACCACGGAAGAAGAGAAGAGTGTCAAGGGATGAGATTGTTGAACAGGTTATGAAAAAATCAATGGTGAAGAATGGGAAGCTGTCAAAAAGGGGCAAGACTGTCAAATGTGGTGCATGTGGTGGACAGGGTCATAATAAGAGAGCTTGTACGGGACGAAGAGGCAACCAAGGGATAAGAAGAAGGGAAGGAGTACCAGATGAGGTACTAGAAAGATCAACTCAGCCAGTTGGATCTTCTGCAACAGAGGTGGGAGCAGGGCCAAGTCAGCCAGTTGGAACACAAGCAAGTAAGGTAGCAGGAGGGCCAAGTCATCAAATTGGAACACAAGCAAGTCATGTATCACAATCTACTGGGAATGGTGGAGGTCAAAGGAAGAATAGGATCAAGAGAAAAGCCAAAATCGCCAAGTGAGTCAACAAAATTGTGATGGTGCAATAACCTTGGGTTGGTTATTTGTTTATGTGTTTTAACACAATGAGTGTATGGATTGTGTAACTGAGTTTCTGTCTTCTAGACAATAATTTGTACGTGATTTATTTTTTAGACTTGATTAATTAGGAATGGTATTTGTTTTCATTTTGGTTTACCATCATTATTTGCTGCATAATGTTGTGCACAATTTGTGGTTTGCCATCATCATATACTTATTTGTTGTATAATGTTGTGCACAATTTTTGGTTTGCCATCATCATATACTTACGTATATTGAACAATGTTGCAAAAATCGTGAATCGGTCCTGAGGCGGTCGAGGGCCGAGTAGCGTTTTTTAGCCGATTAATCGGCCCTAAACCTTGTAATCGCCAATTAATCGGCCGATTTCCTTGTAAATCTCTCCAAGTTCCAGGGCCGTTTACCTTGTAATCGGTGATTACAAGGCCGAGTAGGCCGTTTTTTGCAACATTGATATTGAATGATCCAACATGCCCACTACATAAGTATACCGAATGACCCAAATTTGTTTTGACTTTTGTAAGTCAAAGTTGATAAGGAACCAGAAACCAAGTTTACTGCATATTGATTCTGTAATATTGACTACATTTGTCTTCTTATAATAACAAGGACAACCAAAACAACGATGATCCCACTATACTGCTAAAATCAAACACTTTTTATTAACATGAAGGTCAATACAAACCAGAGATGACCTTATACCCTGTGATGATACAACCCAGAAAGATGTCAACACACCTACATACCAACGACCAACCTAAAGCAACTTAATGGCAATGAAAAAAAAGAGCCAACTAAAAATAAGAAACTTGTTGAGCTTCTTAATCCGCTGATCCTTCTCCCTCATCAACCTCAACTGCTCCTCCAACTCTTCTTCAAGCTCATTCCTCGCCCTCAACAGGCCAGGAATCACAGCAACTGCTCGGTAACACATTGGAGGATCCGTCCATCCAATAAACCCACATGAAGGACAACAGTAGAATCGTCGTCCTGGGTTCCTGTTTGTCCAGCTTGTTTTGATTGTTGCTTGTTTCCTACAGTCACAAATAAAGACTATATTTTTCGCCGGATTTCGGAAAGTGTGAAACTTTAATGTGCTGCAATGTTCATATTTAACTGGGACTGGATATTGTACCGTTTGTAAAAAAGGCAAACAATCGCTTGCAAATTTAGTCCCTCAAGCTACAGTGTCACTAGCTTAGTACCCGGGGAACAGTAAAATGACGATACTACCCTCAACTACGTGGCACTTAACAGGAAAATTAACGGAAAAGGCCTCTCAGTGGCGATTTTGCGAAAATGTTGAACGTTGGTGTCTTTTTTGCGCTACTTTTTGTGTCGGTCCCGTTTTTGCAATTTTGTAAAACGTTAAGGACCATTTTTGCAATTTACCCTATAATTTTTATCAAAAAACTATACAACACAAACAAAAATAGTTATAGTCAAAGTTGAGAAAGAGACTGAAAAATTAAAAAAGGGACAAGAATTTTGGGACAGATGGATTATTATTATTATTATTATTATTATTATTATAGTTTATGACCTTTTAGCTAATTAATCCGTAAGATTTGATATCGCCTCCCCCATGACTCAAACCCAATTAAAGCCTTTTCGTTTTCAGAAAGATTGACATAACCGATTAAAGTTATTTATAACTAGCAAAAACTAAACTTTAAATTTTTCAATAGTTAATACAAGCTCATACCACTAAGCCACCATTTAAGTGGTTTAATAGAGTATCTTTTTGTTCTACATCCTCCTAGAGAAAATACAATTGAGGAAGAGATTAAATTCCTGTCCCATTGTTGGATTATACTGTATAAATTATACATAGGTTTTAGAAGACTCGTCGACTCTTTTGTAGACCGATTAATATCCAACTTAACGTTTACCGAATGAACACATGTTAGTATAAGTTGGTCGGTGGCATTGTGACAGGGTCTACGTAATATGTTCTAGCGAGTTGCTAGTTTTATTTATCTATACTACTTTATAATGTATTTTAGACATTTTTAAAATAAAATGCTTAAAATTTTAAGCAACATGCTTACTAAAAATGAAAAATAAACTTACATCTGAAAAATGAAGTGTCTTGAATTTGTAGACTTGTAGTAGCCCTCAAATAAATACCTAATAAATGTCATTTTATAAACACCCCTACAATGAAAAATACATGTTGTTATACATATTGTACAAACTAATAAAACACACAAAACTGCATATAATTTATATGAAAACAAGTTGATAGTACATATGGTTTTAAAACCAGATCGGACCAGCAGGTTCAACTGGTTAACCGGGAATCAAGTCACTACCGGTTTGGCTAGCTAATACAAGCCATCCGAAAACGAACCTAAGAGGATCGTCAGAACCAGTAAAAACGGATTAATCGGGTCAGACCGAGATCATTTTCTTCTTGTTTTTATCAGGTTAATCAGCTCATCATTATTATTTTGTTAGTACATGCACTTTAATCACAGGATACTCGCCGCTGCAACGCACGAATACCCCACTAATCTATATATTATGCATATATAACTATTTCAAGTATTAAAATTTAACTACACCTGTGGGGAACAAAAATGCAATTTACTCTTTAGCTTTATTAGTCTGAAAGGGTTGTTTTTGTTTAGCTTTGAATATCTTAATTAACTTTTTAATTGAAAGATAGGTATTTGTAAGTTTTTTAATTAAAAAGGATTAAATTTTTTAAGCTCACGATTATATCAATTAAGAGATGATAATTAAGGGAAAAGTAATCACCTTTTATTAGCCTTATTTTAATTGCAAGTCTCAGCCCAACTATTGAGTGTCCAAGTTTGCGAAGCTATGAGGCTGGTAAAAAAGTGTTGGATAGCAATGAAACAGAAAAAAACAATTATTACTTTAACTTTATTAGTCAAAACTTAATTTATTTAATTCATAAAAAGATTTAGATAGTGATTTTCTATGTGATAAAAGGCAATTTGGACATCTTATCGATTACAAAAAAGAACAAAAATATTATTTGTTTCATATTTATTAATCACACTTTTAAAAAATAGGGATTACGTCGTAAAATAGCACTGTATTTTTTCAAATATACCGATTTGGTAAGTGAACTTTAAAAATGTTTTAGAAATGTTACGAACTTTCATAAGTGTTTCAATTTGATACATGATAATGACGTGTCACACTTTCAGGTATAATACATCATCACGTACTAAATTGGAATACTTATGAAAGTTCGTTACATTTTTACAACTTTTTTAAAGTTCACATACCAAATCGATATATTTGAAAAAGTACATTGTTATTATTCGACCTAATTCCTAAAAAAAAATATATGTAGAAAGAGTTTTCTATTAATTCATACTTATAAAAGTTTACAAGCTGGTTATCTTTTTTACCGCAAAAAGATTATGAAAATCATATTGATTAATTAAAAATCACTAAAAATCCATTTCTTTATACACTTAAATCGTTAAGTTATTTCTACACAACAACTCAATGTGCGAGAATTGTAATGATTTCTTTCATTTATCCATGTACTTATAAACGTAACAGTATAGTTGTACATTTGGCTCATTCGACAGGGTTGCTTTGGAGGCTTTGTATTTGGTCCCTTCCTAGAGATCTATATTTCTTGGTGTTAATATAATTATTCGTTGTTTAAAAAAAATAATAAATAAGAAGATAATAGGATATAATTATTCTTTGTTTTTGTGTTCAAATTATTCGATTAAGGTGAGTGATAGAACCCGATGTACACGGCTTAATTGAATTTAATGAGCGCTTCCAAACCCTTTACATGGATATTTATAAACTTAGGTTGAACCTAAAATCTCTTAAAATGATAATAGGATATAATAATGCCTGATCATTATCACATATTCACATTCAATGTCATACTTACTTATACATTACTATAAACATGATCTTCATTGAACATGAAGAATAATTCGATTTGACTTCTTTCGTTCAAGTTTTCTAACATATACATGTAAGTAACGTACGTGACTTGATCAAGAAAACTTTCCAATCACTTTCACAATATTCGCATGCTTTCATTTTGTCCAATGTTGTCAGAGTTCACACCTATCAAGTCTTAGTTGACTATGATACTAGAAAGGAAGAAGATGCTCGAACTTGTCCAAAAAGTCTGCAAAATCATCCGGGAATATGGAATGAATCAAACATGTCATTTCTTTTCTTCTACTTTTTCTCTTCAGCTCAAAATCAATCACGTATGATTTACACCAAGATATAATGAACCATGGTTGATGAACATTTATCGTTGAACATTCAGACAATGATCGATAAACACTGAAACAATGATTGATAAACATTTATTGAAGAATGTTGAGACTATGATTGATTAACATTTAAACCATGATTGATGAACATTTTCTGATAAAAATTCGGACCATGATTGATGAAAAATTGGTATCTGATAAAATTTTGGGCAAAGTAAACTTAGATTAATAAAGATAAAAAAATAGATGAACATTGTGTATTATACTATTAAGAGCCTCTTTAATGTATGCATTATAATTTTGCACCAGTATAATGAAAAAGATAAATAAAAATAAAAATCTTTTGCTGAAAATATTTTGCTCAAGTGTTAAGCACTAAATTTTACACTAAATCTATAATTACTTTAAACTAAAGTAATTCATTCATATCAAACTAATCTATATCATTATATATTTATTTATATCAGTAATGAATGTATTAGTTTCGACATATAAGATAAAAAATATTTCATCTACAACAACAAACATCAAAGATTCAATCTATGAATAATAATTTGGGTACTAAAGCAAAAGTTGTGCATGCTGCACTACGAAATATTAATCGTTCGTATAATTTTTGACACGTTGAGTTTTATTGATGAGGAAATGAAGACAACCTTTCATGAAGTTTAGGAAATGAAGACAACCTTTGTGGTGTAGGCAGTGACGCACCCAGAAAAAATGGATGTGGGAGGCAATTTTTTTTTTTTTTTTTTTTGAACAGAACAACAAAATGTGGGAAAAAAAAAGATCGTAATGATAAATCGAGTATTTTTACTAATAGATGAACGATTTATAAGACTTTAGAGCGTTGAATGTTTGATTTTAGTATGTGGGTGGGGGGCAATTTGAGTTTTGGGTGAGGGTCACTTTCGAAAAAAGGTCAAAATTTTAAAAAAATTACACTAAAATTTCAACTTTTTCGGCTAGCCATGGGGGGCACCGGCCCCTATACTTACACTCTAAATCCGTCCCTGGGTGTAGGTAAATGCAATATTGCTTATTATTCCTATGTAAGTTTATTAATTACATTATAAGAGTATACATATCGTATGAAGCATAATATCATGTTTACTTGTATATGTCGTATTATTTCGAAAAGCACAAACAATGTCATTGTATGTGTTGGAATTCATGATTTATAATAATTTGCAGTGGTTAGTTTTAAATTTATGCTTTCTTTCTATCTTCTTATCATTGTACTTTATCAATCAAAAACTGATAAAAATAATATATATATATGTAATTATTCATGAATATACATGAAATTATGTCAAAACCGTAATGTCCCATTATAATAAGTTGTGAAAGTCCGATGAGTTTGAAAAGGATTTACACGTGCTACGAAAACACACAATGCAAATCAAATTGTACCTCCTTTGTAAACATGTCAGTCAATTCTCAACATGCCCAAATCTAAAAAAATCAAAATAGCAAATAAATCTTTTTGACTAGCGTCCATAATCATATCAAACAAAGAATATCAAAAAATATCGCTGGTAACCAAATCTTGAACAAAATTGATTTGGTTGTAAAGATTATAGATAACAAGTGTAGTCAACCATCGAGTTTGATTTATTTTCTATGTTTCGATAAAGTGGTTGTATTAAATGTCACGAGTAAATGATGTATGAATAAATGTAACGAGTAACTAAACTCATATTTGTAGAAATCAAGGAATACTGAAACTTGTATATTATCATATTTAACTAAACAATAAAGATTGCAAAATATTAAAAAGAAAATAACTAATCTAACCTTAGCAACTAAACAGGCCGGACAATTTGGCCGGACCTATATGCATTATTAACTAACACCTCCTCTCAAACTCGCAATGCTGCAGTGGTAAACACTGAGAGTTTGCCAAACAGAAAATAAACTAAAACTAAAAACAAACGGAGTGTCCCATAGTGCAACTCGATGCTAGACTGAGTCTCAATCCAATGCAATCCAAAAGAACCAGTTACAAGTGCAGAGCACAAAGCAACATAAATACGGAGATGAACGAGAGCAGATTATCGCAGACAGATGCAAATTCAGACAGGCAGATTCAAACATATTCATATTCAGACAGATTCATACTCATACTCATACTCATACTCACACTCATATTCATATTCATATTCATACTCATACTCATATTCATATTCATATTCATATTCAGACAAAATCAGGCGCAACCAGATACAGAACCACGTGTGAAATCAGTTGAAGATGTAATGCGGATCCAGACATATACATATGCGGAACCAAAACAAGTTGATCTTGAGATTCAACACATAACTACTCAAAACCTAATCGGATTAATTAAGAGTGTTACATGACCATCACCATCACCATCATCATCACCAATACACACCAAATCGACTAATGATACTAGATGCGAATACCGATACCACAACAAACAAAAAAATGATCATCAGAAACCAATTTAAACAGAAATGCCGAAACACCAGTTGCCATAACACAAACAAATTGCCACGAAGCCATAACTGAAGAACCATACACATCCAATGAAATAAAATGGCGGATTAATCCTTTCTCAAAGTAACACAAAGATATTAGTCGACTTCAATATTAGGCCCAGTTAATGTCTTATGTTTGTAATCGGTTTCAGCCCTTAAGGGTTTCTTGTAAGTTTCGGTATATGCATTATATATACCGATCTATATTAATTAATAAAGTTAAGGGGATTAACCTAAATCTAATATGGTATTAAAGCCTCAAGATCCTCCACCTAAACCCTAGTTTCTTTTTATACGCCTGCTTCAATACAAGCTGCTGCTGCTGCCATTTTTTTCACTTGCTTTTTGCTTTGCTTTGCTTCTTGTCATAGCATCATGACAGGAGATAATCCACCACCAAAACAACCAATTGATAAAGCATATTCAATCGCTAGCATCAAGGTGTGTATCCCCTCACCCCTTGATCTAAACAAACTAAACTATAATTCTTGGAGCAACCTTTTTAAACGCTTTTGTAGGACATATGATGTCGTTCATCATCTTGATAAACCGGCGTCTATTAGTACCTTTCAAAATGATCCGCATCATGAGACCAATGACTCCCTTGTGGTCATGTGGATGTATTCCACGATATCTCCTAAATTGGTTGACATGGTCATTGATGACATCACCAAGGCTTATGAGGTTTGGGAGAAGCTACAATCTCTTTTCCATGATAACAAAGCCTCTCGTGTCATTCAATTAGATAATGAGATTCGCAACATGGATATTGGGTCACTATCAGGTAATGACTACTTCCAAGAGATCAAGTCGAAGGCCGATCATCTTGATAATCTTGGATCAAGGTAAGTGATTCGAGCGTTGTAACTTATGCTATCAACGGACTTAGGGCTAAATTTTCGGAAATTGCACGTATCATTCGGCATAGGGAGAAACTCCCCACGTTTGATCAAGTGCGGCCCATGGTTCTCTTGGAAGAAAGTGACATGGCTCAACTCACCCATGATCTATCTTCAACCAACCTTACTTCCTCTTCGCCGACTATACTTGTGGCTACCACACCAAACACACCCAAGTCTGGCCCCAACGCACCCTCCGGGGGTTAACTATGCCGCAACTTTCAGCGGGGCTCTTGTACATATGGGTCACGTTACAAGTTCCTTCATGGGTTTAATGATGCTAAGTCTCGGTCCAACAACAATGGTACGACTGGTCAGCCCGCTACTCGTGTCGCTCAGCCTGCTTCTCGTGCACCTTCATCCAAGTCTGACGCTTCAACTATAGCACCTATTTTCCCTCATTCGTTCTTTGGAATGAGTGGCATGCAATATGTCAACCCATATTTTTTTAAAAATGGTCAGCCTTTTCATAATATGTATAATGCTTTTGGTGTGCAACAGCCCAACGTAGGAATGTCTTATGTTCCTTTGGCCCAGCCTGGTTCTCTTAATGGGTTGCAAGTTAGTGGACAACAGATGCAACAAGCCTACTTGGCTACTAGTGGTATTCCCTCAGCCCAACAACCACAACTGATGGGTCAGTCCACTTTCGCACCTCATTTTCAACTTCCAGGAGATAATTATGCATATTCGGTTCCAAGTATTGTTCCATCGCAGGCCACCTTGCTTCCTCAAGCTTTTCAGACGATGACGATTTAGGATCCCACTTGGAACATGGATACTGGTGCATCCTCTCGCTTGGCAAACGACACAGGTATACTCACTTCTGTTAGTAATTCTAGCATATGTCCATCTGTTTATGTTGGTAATGGAAATTCTATACCTGTTACTCATATGGGACACAGCTTGTTGTACACTTCCGATAAACCGCTTCAACTTAATCACATACTTGTTACCTCATATTATTAAAAATTTAATTTATGTTCGTAAGTTTACGCGCGATAATGATGTGTCTGTTGAATTTGACGCATACGGTTTTTCTGTGAAGGACTACCAGACACGCATAATACTTCTCCGTTATGATAGCACGGGCGATCTTTACCCGGTTACGAAACACTCATCCACGCATCCTCTTTTTGCTTTGCTTTCGTTCAGTCATACTACGTGGCATAGACGGCTCGGGCATCCTAGTGAAGATGTACTTCGTCGTTTGGAGTCTCGTAATTTTATTTCATGTAATAAGTCAAAGTTGTCTGCTTTGTGTCATGCTTGTCAATTAGGAAAACAAACTAAGCTTCCTCTTTATAGTTTTGAATCGCATGTTACTTCTATTTTTGAGATTCTTCACTTGGATATATGAACATCCCCTATTTCGAGTGAGAGTGATATTCGATATTATGCTATTTTTTGGATCATTTCTCGCATTTTGTTTGGGTTTATCCTTTGCACAAGAAATCTGATTTTTATGATACATTTGTTGCTTTTCGTGCTTATGTTGTTCACCAATTTGGTGTAGACATAAAGGCTTTGCAATGTGGCCATGGGGATGAATATGACAATGCCCGTTTCCATAACCTTTTTCGAAAAAATAGCATTCAATTTCTTTTTTCTTGCCCTAAAACTTCACAACAAAATGGCAAATCGGAGCGTATGTTGCGTACTATTAATAATATTATCCGTACATTACTGTTGGGATTTATACTTGAGTTGATATTGGCAAAATATGAAAGATGAAGGACTAAAGAAGATAAAGTGAAGAATGCAAAAGACAAGGGACTTGCTTTACAAAGAAGATATTTCAATAAAGTCCTTCGTAGTATTCTTGTAACCCTAGTTCTCTATTATATAAAGAGAATACATGGAATAGGTTTATTCATTCATGGGTGTCACAATGTAAACCTAGAAAGGTGTGTGTGTGTAGAGACGTTTTATGGGAAAACGTCTAGGGTGATTAGTGTTAAGCCTCAACGATCTTAGATCGCTGTTAGAGTGTAACCGTGCTACACTTGATCACGTAGCATTGGGGCTTTGGTGTATGTTAGTTAGAGTAGAGATGATGACGAGAAACCTTGTTCATAATAACAATTGTGTTTTGATTATTCCGCTGCTTATTGTTATTGTTATTATTATGTCATACACAGCCTAGATCAGTTTATAATAAGTTGTATCAGAGCCAGGTTGGCTAGTGATCTAGGATCTACAAGGTTTTTCGAAGAAAAGGTAAAAATTCGAATTTGGTTCAATTTTCGTAACTCACTGCAATACAGTTTTCAAACGGCGATATCTCCTTCGTTAACCGTTGGATCGGGCTGAAACTTTTATTGGAGGTTCTCAACATACCAAGGAAGAGTTTCACTGGAGGGATCTTCGATCTGAACTCTCAGTAAAAAGATATAAGGTGTCGAAAACTGCTGCAGAGAGAGGTATAATTTTTCGAATTTTTAGGGTTTCTATGATTTTCAACTTCCTTAATTTGTGCATACTTGTGTTAATTCATTATGGAAGTTGGATATCTATTGTTTGGAGTTTATTATTCATGCATAGGAACCAGATTTGGTTGATGGTACGATGGCTTATTAGGGGTTTTATAATTCTAAATTGGATATAATCTGGTCATATGGTGAAACTGTTGATGGAAGTTCCTTAAGGTTGTTGTACTTTGTTTGGGATCAACAACAAGAACAGGTCTGGACAATACAGGTGTTGCTGTTTGAAGTAAACGAAACCCTAAAACTTTAAGGTTTTCAAGATACTCGTTTTTTTTTTAGGGTTTTAAGGGTTTCGTAGCTACTACAATCGTGTTTATTTAGAAGCAGAATAGCAATTGGTTTCCTGGCGTATTTTACATGGTATTTGATTCAATTCACTAACCTTTGGATACAACAAATTTCTTGATTGGTCCATTCAAGAACGTGGGACGGTGGTTACTGATTATTTTATTGGTTATGCTCTATCATGGGTCGGTGATTTTATTTGTATCATGCTTTGAACTAGCTATCACACATGCATGATCTCTTACCTATAGTACTTATTCAAGATCATGGTCGGTTCCCATACTATTAAATCATTACATGTTATTGGATTGACTCGTTGCTTATGGGATAATCTATGTTTTTCTTCTGATCTGTTGATGTCGAGAGTACTGGCACATGATGTTAGGATTTTTGCAAACATCGTACATAGGGTCTAATGAACAAGGGTTTAGAGTAAGGCTACTTTTTATGAAGTAAGGTTACAGGCATAATAAGTAAGGTTACAGTTTATCTTCTAAAGTCACTGATGTGCACGCATTATTGGAAGAAAGGGGTACTGGTGATCAGAAGGTTACTGCAGGCTATCAAAAGTTTAAGATGTTGAGAATGGAGGTACGCTTACTGCTGTATAGCTGCTATTACGCTTTATTGATTATTTGGCATGATTGGTCATTGCTGCAAGATATATTGTTGTTGGATTTGTTCAAGCATGCTTGGTTTTGGCGTTAATGAGATTACAGGAACAAGAGAGTAAGGTACTTTTTCCACTGCTATACGTCGCGTTACCACTGCTTATGGTTTTGTTTCCAATGCTGCCTACAAATTTATCACTGCTACGCTTAAAATGTTTCCACTGCTGCCTCTAATCGTTCCCACTGATCTTTATACGTTTCCACTGCTCGTTTAGATATTTCCACTGCTGCGATACTTGTTCCCACTGCTACGCTTAACTGGTCGTTACACACATTAGTACTGCTACATGAGGGACACCTAATATGCCATTTCCTTGGTCAAGAACTGAATTAACTAGATCAGTGGTGACAATGACAATTCATAATACATAAAGCCGAGACTTGTCGTTGTCATGTTTTAGCAAGTGGGTCATTATTGTCGTCTTCCACATGGGATTTGCTAACTGATTGGTTGTCCTATTCATATTCCATGGATTTTTGGTTGTGAGATTAACGCTTGGTGCAAGTAAAAGTCGACTTATGCATGCTTCCACGCATATATGGTACTGTTGTGAATGCATGATATTATGATATGGTACTGATCTTTTATTCTTAATTGATAATGGGACGGTGCTTGCTTATTCTCTAATGCATGTCTTATGAAGTCACATGGGTCGGTGTAGTGTTATATCATGGGTCAGTGGAGAGTTGGATTACCAATCAGACATACAATCGTACTACAATTTGTGGGTCAATGATTGTCATTTTCTTTGATTCATTTAAATTGCAATTGTGGGACTAAGGATATTATATTCACTTTTGAAATACGATTGCTGTTGGAGTACAAACTTTAATCATTTTTCTGCTACAGTGAGTCAAGTCTGTTTGGTTTATGAGCATGAGTTACAGGAAGAGAGGGGAAACATGTATATTTGATTTGGAAAAGGTGGTTCCAACACACACACACACAGAAGAAATACACGCACAGATGATTTTTGGTTTATTTGTTCTTAACAATTTCATGGCTCGTTCTTATTTGTTCTAATTGGTTACGAAGAAAGGTTTTTATCACCTATTTGACGATGAAGTGGAGTTTCACAGGTTTGTGTTTTATCATACCTTTTCAGTGTGGGGTAACTTGTTCGTTCGTTCAGGTGACTACGAATTGACAAACACTTGAAGGAGTTACGTTATTGTGCTCAGTGTTTATTGTCAAGAGATTACGATCTCCCTATACGTTAAGTATACGTTCGAAGTCAATTTTAGTACAAGATATAAGGCACAAGTTTGGGTTTTTCTACTTCAGCATCAAGTTGGTAATACTTAGTTTTCTTCATCAGTAATTATTACATAAGAGCCTACAGAATTGAAGATTCAAGAGATGGTTAACATATGGGTTTCTGGGGAAGCTTACGTGTTTAAATGTTTAATCATTTATATGCTACATCAAGGTGAAGGTTTTTACTACTGCTAGTTATTATTACTACTACTAGTTTTGATTTCTACTGTTTCAAGTTCATTTAAAAATGCGGAGAACTTAATTGTGGGCGACTTTAAAACATTGGAAAGATGGATTGGTCGAGTAATATTGATTCGTGGTTGTGAAGATCAAGGTTGCATACATTTGTTCCCTATTTGATGATGACAAAAAGAGGAAGGAGATTTACAAGATTGCAGCTTGAAGATCCTTGATGATATGCATGATTTAAGGGGAAGTTCATTTATCTTTCATATATATTAGCTTCAGGGGAAGTTCGTGATTACTTGGTTTTGTCATATCAACTAGGGGAAGATTGTTGGGACTTATACTTGAGTTGATATTGACAAAATATGAAAGATGAAGGACTAAAGAAGATAAAGTGAAGAATGCAAAAGACAAGGGACTTGCTTTACAAAGAAGATATTTCAATATAGTCCTTCGTAGTATTCTTGTAACCCTAGTTCTCTATTATATAAAGAGAATACAGGTAATAGGTTTATTCATTCATGGGTGTCACAATGTAAACCTAGAAAGGTGTGTGTGTGTAGAGACGTTTTATGGGAAAACGTCTAGGGTGATTAGTGTTAAGCCTCAACGATCTTAGATCCCTGTTAGAGTGTAACCGTGCTACACTTGATCACGTAGCATTGGGGCTTTGGTGTATGTTAGAGTAGAGATGATGACGAGAAACCTTGTTAATAATAACAATTGTGTTTTGATTTTTCCGCTGCTTATTGTTATTTTTATTATTATTTCCTATACAGCATAGATCAGTTTATAACAATTACTCTCTCACGCATACATACCACCTTCTTATTGGATTGAGGCTCTTAACATGGATGCTTACATTATAAATATTCTTCCATCAACCGCCATACAAAACGAGGTATCCTTTACTAAGCTTTACAACAAACCACCCCCTTACGACAACTTACGTGTTTTTGGATGCCTATGTTATCCCTACATACATGTGACACATAAACTCGAGCCACGCTCTACTCCTTGTGTGTTCCTTGGCTACCCCGCTAACCACCGTGGATTTCAATGCCTTAACTTATCTACTAATAAAATAATCATCTCCCGCCATGTTACATTTGACGAGGATATTTTTACTTTTCAATCTTTCAACAAGCCTTCCATCACCACCTATGAGTTTTTAACTCCTCCTTTACCAATGCCTGCCACAACACCATCCAATACCCAACCAACTATACCTATACCAATTGTTACTTCTGACCCGCCCACTCCAACCCAACATGTTCCCCTACAACAGCCCGCTACCATTGAGCAGCCCATAACTGCGGAGCCCAATACACCTACGCCAGCTACACCACAGCAACTTACACCTGAAATTGCAACTCTACAAACCATACAAGCTACTATACCCGCTCCCACTGTCAATACTCATCCGATGGTCACACGTGCTAAAGCCGGTATTTCTAAACCTCTTGCACGTATGAATTGTCATGTTACCACTGTTTCTCCGCTTCCACGCTCTCATGTTCACGCTCTTCGTGATCCTCAGTGGAAACAAGCTATGTTAGATGAATACAATGCTTTAATTACTAATGGTACGTGGGTACTTGTGCCACGTCCTGCTAACGTGAATGTTGTTCGTTCTATGTGGCTTTTCATGCATAAGTTTCATGCAGATGGTTCATTAAGCAGGTATAAAGCGTGACTTATTGCAAATGGTCGCAGTCAGCAGCAGGGGATTGATTGTGATTAGACTTTTATCCCTGTGGTTAAACCATCTACTATACGCACTGTACTTAGTCTAGCAGTGTCTCGTGCTTGGCCTATTCATCAGCTTGACGTAAAGAATGCATTTCTTTATGGTTAGTTATCGGAGACTGTTTATATGCATCAACCACCTAGGTTTGTAGATTCTGCTCATCCGAATTATGTTTGTCATCTGCAACGATCATCGTATGGGCTAAAGCAAGCCCCTAGATCTTGGTTTCAACGGTTTGCAGGATTTGTCACACGTATTGGTTTTCAGCATAGTAATATTGATGCGTCGTTTTTTGTGTTTCATCGGGGTTCTGACATGGCCTACTTGTTATTGTATGTGGATGATATTATACTGACTGCTTCTTTTACTACATTTTTACAGCGTGTTATCACTGCCCTTCATGGTGAGTTTGCAATGACTGATCTTGGCTCTCTTAATTATTTTCTTGGTATTTCTGCTACACGCACAGCATCTGGCATGTTTTTATCTGAGTCAAAATTTGCTGAAGAGATTCTTGAGAGAGCTCATATGCAACATTGTAATCTGTGTCGCACCCCCATTGATACAGAGTCCAAACTAGGACCCGATGGTACGACTTTTGACGATCCTACTCTTTATCGTAGTTTAGCTGAGGCACTTCAGTATCTTACTTTCACACGGCCAGACATTTCTTATGCAGTTCAGCAGGTTTGTTTGTATATGCATGATCCTCGTGAACCAAATTTCACAGCTTTAAAGTGTATTTTAAGCTATGTTCGTGGTACACTTGATCGTGGTCTTCAGTTACATGTTTCTTCTACAACATAGCTCCTTGCTTATACGGATGCGGATTGGGTCAGTTGCCCAGTTACTCGTCGGGGTACTTCTGGATATTGTGTCTTTCTTGGTGACAATCTGTTATCTTGGTATGCTAAACAACAGGTGACGTTGTCTCGGTCTAGTGCTGAGGCCGAATATCGTGGTGTTGCTAATGTAGTGGCCGAGACAGCTTGGATTCGTAATTTGCTACGCGAGCTTCATGTACCTTTGTCTACGACTACTATTGTTTATTGTGATAATGTCAGTACCGCATATTTATCGAGATAGACATTCATTTCATTCGTGATTATGTGGCTTCGAGACAAGTTCGTGTGCTTCATGTTCCTTCGCTTTTTCAGTATGCTGACATATTTACTAAAGGTTTTCCTGTTGCTTTGTTTCTTGATTTTCATTCCAGTTTGAACGTTCGAAGGCCTCCGGCTCAAACTGCGGGGGTGTATTAGCCGACTTTAGTATTAGGCCCAGTTAGTGTCTTATGTTTGTAATCGGTTTCAGCCCATTAATGGTTTCTTGTAAGTTTCGGTATATGCATTATATATACCGATCTATATGATTAATAAAGTTAAGGGGATAACGTAAATCTAATAAAAGAAACTAATATATTAATGAAAAGAAGATGTAATTAATCTGTCTGGTATCATTTCACTAACCAATCAATATCATTCTCTAAAAGAATTAAGGGTCCGTTTGGTTTATAAGTGGGGTTGGATTAGGATTTGGATTTTGTATAAAATTTGGATTTGAGCTAGGTTTAGGAGAGAGAAATTATATTTATTTAAATATATTTTATAATAAAATATATATTATTTGAATGTAAAATTGCAAAAGAAAATGTGAGAAATATAGAAGGGTCCATCATATAGAGAGAGAAAAGAATATAATAGCCAACAAAAATACACAAACCAATGTCAAACCAACCTATATTGCCTACTATCACTTTTTAATTCTAACTCCCATTCATTTGTTCAAAAGAATGAACCAAACAAATAATTAGAGTCTTTTCAACATAAAACCCATTCCAAAGTGCCATGTAACATCTCACAAAAACTCACCTAGGTCACTATACTCATACTATCTATATAGCACTTTTCAAGGTAAAATTTTCGCCTTAGCTATCCCCACTATGCCTTAACTATCCCCACTATACCTTAGCTATCCCCATTATGCCTTAGCATAACACTAGGATACATTTCCCCACTATATCTCAACACTAAGTATTCTAAACATCATTTAAATAAGTATCCTATCACTCTAGTATACTATAGCTATTATAAACCCTAAACAAGCCCTATGTGTTTACGGTTCTCTCTAAAACCCTAATTTCTCAACCAAACTAGTTTGAAAGTGTTCAAGGCTCATGTATATGATATCTTAGCTACATTAACTTAGCAAAACCCTAGTACCACTATTCATAGCTCATAGTACAAGTCCTTTAAGCTCAGAACCCTAAATAGGCTTTAAAGTCTTGGAACTAGGTCAAAACCTTCCCGAATCTCTAGTATAAGCTACCACCACTTAGTATAAGCTTCTTAGAACTTAACCTAAGTCACTAAGCACCTATAGGACCCTAATCTAGGCACTAGAACCTAAGCTAGACCTTAATCCCGCACTAAGCAAGATTAAGCTTAGCCTAAACCCTAAACCTAGAATTAAGCTACATAAGCACCTTAAGCACCTCAAGCTACCAACCTAGTAGCTTACCCATCACCATGTCACCACCAAGCACCCAACCACACACCACTATCACCACCATGTGACCACCTAGTGACCTCCTTGTGGCCGCGACCTCCTTAGGTCCAACCACCACTCACCACCAATCCTAGCTACTTCTAGCCTTCATTAGTCACTTCTATTAGGTCCTAAGACTCATTAGTAGCAGTAGTTAGTCACTCCCCCCTCATGCCACCTTGGTTTTCTTTGCTTGCTCGACAAGACACCGTATAAATACCCCCTCCACTCCACCACTTCAAATCACACCTTTCTCTCTTCTTCACCTCACACATTTAGTAGTATAGAAGCCCTAGTAAGAGTAGGAGTCGAGTAAAGCAAGCCTAGAACCCCTGTCGAAGTGGAAACCCATCGAGAAAACCCTAACCTACTCGTTAACCCTAGTTTCGCCCAAGTAAGCTTAAACTTTGATCATTTTAGCTTTAGTACTGACCTAGCATGCTATATAAGAGTATTAGATCACCTAGGAACCCTTGAATAAGCCTTGGTCATTCCCTTTTGCTCGTTTTCATTTTAAACCCTAAAATGAGTCGAACCTCTGTTTGCATGTAACCAGCCCATTTCATGAGCCATGATCTGGTCTAGGATACTTTAATAGGCTTATATTAGTTAATCATAAGCTAGGATAACTTCTTGTTTCATAAAAATATAGTTTATGTAGAAAAAGGACTAGTTTTGCAAATGTTTTCATGCATAGGGGTATATATTGTAACTTTCTGAAAATATTAGGTCTAGGGACTGTTTTTGCCATATCTTAGAAGTATAAAGCATTAGGACCTATTTTGGAAAGTTATATCATTTAAGGATATAGTTATATAAAGTTATTATCATTAAGGACTAAAACCGTAAAAGTTATTAGGTTAAGGGTATATTATGTAAATTATTTAACTTAAGGGTATATTTGAAGTATTTTCATAAATATAAAACCCTATATTTCTTAAATAAAACATAACACAATAGTAGGGAGCTTCATGTGAGGGGTTTCACAAACTTACACTTTCATTGTAACGTCAAGCAAGCGAATTAATGAGCCACGGACGATTCAAGCAGTTACAGTAGGACCAGAAGAACATGTGAATTCAAACAACAAACATACACTAAACAATAAAGACTACAAAACATTAAATAGAAATAACTAATCTAACCATAGCAACTAAACGGGCCGAACAAGTGAGCCTGGCCTCTAGACGTTATTACCAATATTGACTTCATGGTAGAATTGAATAACAAAAGTCGTTACCCTTGCAATACGTAATGTATTTTGGAGAACTGAAATCACTAAGTACATACTAACTTTGTTTTAAAATTTACAGTAACTAGTCAGCTCATATGTTCGATGAACTCAATTGTAAAAGTTAGTGTTGCTGGTAAATGTGGCCGTCGAGTGATTTACTGGGACTGCCGATTTAATATTTGAAGCTGAAAAAGAGTTACAAGTCATTGAAATTCACATTTGTGGCATAAAACAACTTTCTGATATGTTAAATTATAATTTATAATAAAAAATCTATGTTTATTACTCACATTTGTTATATGAAATTTTGAGATTTTTACTTTTAAGTTACAAGAGAGCTTCAAATTTTTAACACTTCTATTTCTTTCACATAAAACTCTACATTTAATATAGTAAGAGGGCGTATCTTTTTTCCTTGACTAAGGAATCTGGTCCACATGAGTTCTCACAAGTATTTAATAATATTTCTTTTTTATGTGAAAACCAATTGTTTCCACTAATAAGGGTGCGTTTGGTTTGCTTATAGGAATCACAATGGATATTAGTATAATAATATGGTGGTATGGGATTGAGTTTGATAGTTCAAAAAATGTTGTTTGGTAAATATGAAGAAATAGAGTGGGGTGAGTGAAATTAGTAGTGAAATATGGCCCACGTGAATGGTTTGACAAAATCTACCAACTCCAAGTGGTATGGATCTATGGGTTTTATCCGTAGGGCCCACGGGAATTATTTGGCAAAACCCATCAACCAAATAACCACAAATGGTATCAAACTCATACCCTCATTCCCACACCCTTATACCAAACGGACCCTTATCTAAAAGGAATAAAATGTCTTCATCATCCCCATCTAGAGCCTCTAACATACATGGGACCTACATATATTTATGTACTACCTCCGTCCCACAATAAGTCTCCACTTTGAATTTTCAAAGTCTTTCTCATTCAACTTTGACCATAAATATTTTTATTTGTGTTATATAATACTTGATGAAAAATATATGAATGGATTGAGTTTTAAATGTATTTTCATTGATATAATTTTCATCAAGTATTATATAACACAAATAATAATATTTATGGTCAAAGTTGAATGAGAAAGACTTTAAAAATTCAAAGTGGACACTTATTGTGGGACGGATGGAGTATCTCTGAAGGGGGGGGGGGGGGGGGACGAAGCCTAAGTAACTCATAAAATATATATATATATATATATATATAATATATATATATATATATATATATATATATATATATACTCATATATACTCATACAGAGAGTATACATACAATGCATTAAACAAGATTTTTTTTTTTGTAAGCTATTGGATACTTTCATATTTTTTTTTTAAAAAAAGTGTGTTATATGCATAATATAGACAACTTTTTCAGGTCGTTCGTTTTAGTTATTATGATTTATGATTTTTTGTTTCTGTGTCTGCTTTAGTGACTCACATTTGGTGATTTTATCAACAGATTAACAATAAAATTTTGATGTGCCATTTTTTATATTTTATTTTTTATTTTATATGTTTTAGAAATGGCCGAAAGGAACAAAATTTTAGTGATGTCGATGAGTATTAAGTTGTTCACATACGGAGTAAATTTAATGGTTATTGGGACTTTTTGCATCTCAATAATGCTACTGAACTGTTTGTTTATCATGTGATCATTTATCAACATGGGCTCACTAATATTTGAGCCTTTACATATAAATCCATATATAGATGGCTTCATGCGGCCCAAGTTACATCATTGAGTCTTTAATCTCTTTATCATAAAATCATTCATACATGGGGTCACTAAAGTTTTTGTATTAAAAATCATGGTTATACTAACCGAGCCAAAAATTCGATTTCCAGAAATGCAAACTTGCAATGTGCCGATGTGCGTGTATGTTCTATTCAGTAATAACTTAACAAGCTACTAGTGAGTTTTTTTGCTTCACAACTACAAGTTACCTACATGCATGTTACTTGCAATTTATTCGAAAAAAATGTTAACAAATAGAAATCCAAATATAAATATTTTAGGAAAACGAAATGAATATTACTGCATTCTATGAAGTTTAATCTTAAAAATAGATGGTTTCTACCACCACCACCAAAAAAAAAAAAAAAAAAAAAAACTATCTAATACGGTAATACGTAGTAATGTTTAAAAACCACCCTAAAGTTTGTTTAAGAGAGAACTGCAAAATACATCCCTGTGGATTACAGGTTTTGCCATCCTACATCCCTGTCAGAAACTTTTGGCAAGATACATCCCCCGTTAGGCAAACGTTTGCCACTATACATCCCTCGTTAGGACTAACGGTGCAAATTTTTCCACCGTTATCTCTTAACGAGACAGAAAATATTACACTGTTAGCCCTCGTTAGCCAAACGTTTGCACCGTTAGTCCTCTTTTTTAGAGAAAAAAAAAAAAAAAAAAAAAAAAAAAAAAAAAAAAAAAAAAAAACTTAAAATTAAGAAAAAAAGTTAAAATTAAAAAAAGGAAAAAATTTTCAAAAATTAATTTTTTTTAAACTTAATATTTTTAAAAAAAATCAAAATTAAAAAAAAAATAATATTTGCGAAAAAAAAATATAAATAATAATTAATTTTTTAAAAAATGCGTATTTTTTTAAAAAATAATTTTTATATAAAAATGCGTATTTTAAAAAAAATTATAAATAATAATTAATTTTTTTTAAAATGCGTATTTTTTTAAAAAATTAATTTTTTTTTATAAAAATTAATTTTTTTAAAAGTTAATATTTAAAAAAAAAATCAAAATTTAAAAAAAAATAATATTTGCGAAAAAAAATTATAAATAATAATTAATTTTTTTTAAAATGCGTATTTTTTAAAAAATTAATTTTTATAAAAAAAATGCGTATTTTTTTTTAAATGCGTATTTTAAAAAAAAATTAATTTTTTTTATAAAAATTAATTTTTTTAAAAAAATTAATGTTTTTATAAAAAAATTTAATTTTTTTTTCGCAAATATTATTTTTTTAAAAAAAAATTTGATTTTTTTATAAATATTAACTTAAAAAAAAATAATTTTTAAATGTTTTTCCTTTTTTTTATTTTTTTTTAAATGCGTATTTATAAAAAAATAATTTTTTTTCGCAAATATTATTTTTTTTTTAAATTTTGATTTTTTTTTTAAATATTAACTTAAAAAAATTAATTTTTTAAATGTTTTTCCTTTTTTTTATTTTTTTTAAATGCGTATTTATAAAAAAAATTAATTTTTTTTCGCAAATATTAGTTTTTTTTTTAAATTTTGATTTTTTTTAAATATTAACTTAAAAAAAATTAATTTTTTAAATGTTTTTCCTTTTTTTATTTTTTATTAATGCGTATTTATAAAAAAAATTTAATTTTTTTTCGCAAATATTAGTTTTTTTTAAAAAAAAATTGATTTTTTTTAAATATAAACTTTAAAAAAAATAATTTTTTAAAATTTTTTCCTTTTTTTTTAATATTTTTAAAAAATGCGTATTTATAATTTTTTTTTCGCAAATATTATTTTTTTTTTAAAAAAATTTGATTTTTTTTAAATGTTAACTTAAAAAAAAATTTAAGATTTTTTTCCTTTTTTTTTTTAATTTTAATTTTTTTTTTCTAAAAAAGAGGACTAACGGTGCAAACGTTTGGCTAACGAGGGCTAACGGTGTAATATTTTCTGTCTCGTTAAGAGATAACGGTGGAAAAATTCGCACCGTTAGTCCTTATTCCTAACGAGGGATGTATAGTGGCAAACGTTTGCCTAACGGGAGATGTATCTTGCCAAAAGTTTCTGACAGGGATGTAGGATGGCAAAACCTGTAAATCACAGGGATGTATTTTGCAGTTCTCTCTTTGTTTAAATATAAATTTAGTAAAACAATTACAAAACACACCCCAAAACTCTGTAACAAGTTACTAAAAACTACCTTAAACTTTTATATGTTGAAGTTTCTTATATATAACAAATTTATTTCTCAAATATCTAATAAATATTCGACAACTTTCTTATAAAAAAATACCATTCAAACAACTTTAAGTTTCGAATAAAAAAACCAATATTGCAACGCTTTTGACTTACGTATGATTTTTTTTATAAAAAATGATTAGAATTATAAAATTAACTTCTTATTTTTAAGGTAGTAGGTCAAAATTTAGTAATTTTGTTATAAAAGGTATATACCAATTAAAACATTCTTAAATATCAAATAAACTGAGTTAAATATTGTAATGCTTTTAACTTACATTTAATAAAAAAAATTAGGATTAGAATTTTTAAATCAAATTCATATTTTTTTTAGTAGTAAGTTAAAATGATTGCAAATATATGAATGATATAGATGGTAGATTAATTACAATAATCAGTATTAGTTTGAACTTTGAAGAGTTTTTGTATACGTTTTATTTTTAGATGTAAACTATTTAGTTAAAAGAAATTACTGGTATAATAATTGAAGTTTTATGTTTTTATAATTGCGTTAAATTTCAGTGATTTTATCATAAAAGTTTTATAAAATAATACACCGACGCAACGTGCAAGAATTTTGACCCTCGTACCGAAAGTTAGTGATTGGAAAATTATTGTGCAACATAAAAGGTGTAAGACACCATGCAACCTTTTCGTTTGTCACTAGTAACCATATGTTACGTTAATGATTAGATTCTTAAATAATGAAACACTATTTTAGATTTATATCTTATCAATTTGGTATATATGGCTAGTTGGCTACATTCTTCATGCCTTCCCAATTTAACATACATTATTGTTAGCGATGACTAAAATAAAGGAATGTTTTTGGATGATGACATAAGCTAAAAAATCATTTAGTGTTTTATTCATTTATAACGAGTGGGGTAGCCTGCGCGTTGCCGCGGGAGTGCCTTGTCGAGTTTATTTTTCGTATTTATCTGTTAGCATTTGTATGTCTAAACATGTTCCTTTAGACAAACATAAAAATTAAGAAACATATCCAGGATAACCGACACAATAGTTAAGAAATGACTTTGAACTTGCATTTGGTACTACAAATTGAGTCTACGAAGTTTTCGTAAGGCTGCAAAAGCTATTACACCTTAAAATTTCTTGCAATTACACCAAACAATATATGTTTTTAAGGAGTATGCAGAACTGATGCATCTTTACTTGGTCTGCAGCAGCAGTCAAAAGCCAATTCATGTTTCTTTTTTACATTATTTTACTTAAGTTCAATATTGTACGCACCTGGTCGAAGAGTTATTCTTCTTGCTCATTATCCTTTTTAAGCAGTTCCCCTTCCTCAATATCAACATCTTCAACTTTAGCCTTGTCCGCGTTTTTGGCTTGTGTGCTAGAAGTTGCTGTCATTACTTGTTTTACGTCATCCATAAAGATTCAAACATGGTTTTCATGCAGAAGTGACCAGGATAACTGAAACCATGTTGAGTAGTTGAAAGATGCAGTTAAAACACATGAAAACTATCATTATTATGAGTATTACTTCATATCTTAAGTGAACGAAAAACTACCAACATGTATGCATTCGGTTAGTTATCGAGCATAGTTGCACAAACTTGTATAGAGTAAACCCTGAAAGAGAGTTAGGTAAAAATGTTGAATTATTGAATATACAAAACTACCATCTTCACATTATTTAATAATTGATTAGCTCAGAAAGTTGCCAGTGTTTTTAGTTTCAACATGTTCCTTGTAATTCAATAAGTGGACATGCAAAGAGGTAAACCTCTTTTCAAGTAATCTTTCTTAGGTTGCACATTTAAAAATTGCTATGGAGCCAAAGCATAGTAGCAGTAGTAATTATATACCCAGCAACATGCAAAGAGGTAAATCACTTGCAAATAACTCACCAAGGTGAAATTTAACTGTGCAAGGTAAGAAAGATTACTTGAAAAGGAGACATTTGTTGGCTGGTGCAAACTGCAGACATGGTGCAGTTCACATCAAGCTACCTCGCCTCAGGCCCAGCAAACGACAAAGTGAATTTATAAAGAAGCCGACCCTGTGTCTTAGATGTCCAACTATCATCTTGCAACCCGTGTGAATTATTCCTGTGTTTGATCTTTTACAACGCGGCGTAGCTCCCTGTCAGCTAAACCAATCTGTAAAAATACAAAAAAACAATGAAGAAACTTAGCAATAGGTTTTCCGAAAACCTTTGTTTCGAATAAAAATTGTCGTGCTTTATCAAACTCAAAACATAGATGAAGTCAAATATAAAGAAAATATTATCTATAGGTCCATAAGACTGTTTGTTGCTATTAATATTGTTGCTTTGGTTGTTGAAATCTTTGTTTATTTCCAAAAATGGGATTTGAAATTTCTTACTAATAGTACAGTTGTGTTACTATGCCTGGATTTTTAAAGGGAAAATGAGAATAAAACTAACATTGATCTGTACATGTGTGTTCTCCTCCTATAGAACGGGTTATTAATATTTTGATAACGACGCATTTCTGATTTATATATTTGACATGAGAATATGTGGGTAAGAATGATGTTTGACTATGAAATGATCTAAAGAGTTCTTAGTGTATCAACAATGTGTAATTTAATTAGAATTTATAAGTACAATAGCGGAAGTATGATGCCCAAAAGAATGATTAAATACAATGAATAACTCTTACTGGCTGGAGCCTATATTGTGCACCTGTTATCATCTAAGCAGCCAACATGAGACCTCTGACGCCTTCCTGCAACAGTTTTTAAGTAAACAAATCAGGAAATTGATGGAATAGTTGAGTTTTTTTTATCAAATACTTGTTGCATTTATAAAACTCACATCAAAGACCTATAAACACACCTCCTTTTCACTGAGAATAAGATAAACTTACAAAAGACAATGCGGGATGATTGAAAAGCAGGTCTTGTTGGAGTTACAAATCCATTATCCTTCCATCCGTTGTGCCTATCCAATGATACACTTGACCTGAGATTTTGAACACATACGACCCTCTTCCATCGTTTATTGATTCGTCTATACGTGCTCCAAAAGATGTCATATTGAACATTTGATTATATGCACGCATGTTTTCTAGGAAATGCTTAACGATGATAAGATGCGGGACCTAGAAATCTTGGCATACATTGTGTTTGAACTGGTTCCAATTACAACACCTCATTTTCTTCTGCCACTTTCGCAAAAGCCAAAAAGAACTGGAAAAAGAATGAGGCAAAGGATTAATTTCATATCAATTTGATTAATTTAGATAAAGAAACTCCATCTGTGATACCTAATTCATTGAGGTGAAGGTGATGAAAATTGAAAGCATAAAAATAATAGTCAAAGTGTGACCTAAGAAAGTTGCAGTTGCAGACCCTACGCAGATTGTGGCAACTGTCGAGGAGACCTTTTTCAACATCGTATCTGCATGTGACAAACTGTTCTTTAGGATAACTAAATAATACTGAATAACATTATACCTTAAACAAATGTAAAACGCTTATGATCTTTACAGATGATCAATAACATATTTTGAACACTCTTATATGCTTACCTCCGTGTTTGAAGAAAAAATGAAGCTAGAAACCAATAAGAGTTAAATGTGCCACAATTCATCAACGTGTGAAATGAATAGCAGTTCGTAAGCCGTCAAAATTGAATCACTTAGTAACTCTAGTATGTGTAGAATGTAAATACCTGAGACAACATATTTGTACTAAGAACGGTAATCCACATAGACACGGCCATTCTCGGCATCTTCCCTGTTGCCCCTCTTCTCAAAGCCCTTCAAGAGATTCAAGACCCCCCATAACCACCACATCAGCTAAGCTCATAAATCGGGAAACTAAGCTAATCAAAACACCGCCTAACAAAAGAACAAAAGGCACATAAAAATATGCTTAACTAATTGACCATGTTGACTATGTATAGTTTAAGCAACGGGATCACTTCAGAATCTGATTTGCTCATTTTGTTTCTTATAAACTGCATTTAACCACTTTTTCTAACAAAGGCATGTGTTTGATCAACCACCTTAATTTCCATGATAGAAATTTACAAACTTCTTGCAAATTAAACCAAAACAGTTATAAAAAAGTACCTCCTTTATAGCATTTTAATTCCATAACTCATGATCCACCAATTTAGTCATCATACAAATACCACCAACTAAAATCATTTCAATGACTACACCCTCAGAAACATTTGACAGAAATAATTTATAGCGTATTTTGTAACTTCTTTTGAATGTAGCATATTTATATAACAAATTTCAATTTGTTTTGGTAGCTATTAATTAAGTTCTAATAGGGACTCTTTGACCATATTCAAAAATATATTGTTAAGTACTTTTGTTCTCCTCACATTAATTTTCCTTTTTATGGGCTAAGTATAGCCAGATAATTGCAAATACAGATGTACCTTTGTCCTTTGATGGTGTGTTCAGTAGGCGTGTGCCAATGAATGTTATTCAGCTGATACTCGGTTACATTTATATGTCTTATCCATCTCAGTTGAAACCCATGTTGCTGCAACAAAATACAATTTTCATGATTAATCCCCAATTCCAACTACACTTTTCAGAGAAAAAAAAAAAAAAAAAAAAAAAAAAAAATTGCAGCATCAACCCAATTTTGCCACATGAAACACATAATCAGATCTGCCATCGTCCACAAATCAATGTTTGAAAAAGAAATAATTCAATTAACTTGACCATTAATTATATAAAATAATTATAAGCCCGATTAAAAAAACCCAAATTTAACTAATTTAAACACATGGAATTAGGGTTGATAAAACTTACCCAATCGAGTTATGGAGGTAGACAGTTTGAAGATTAAATTGTTGCTGCTTCTTGTTTCTCAAAGTAATGATAATCATAATTAAAAGCTAGTTCTTTGTCAACTCTTTATTTGTACGAAGGTTTATATACCTGCAGCTCCCGCCGCTTATCCCGGCCTTCAAGATTTCGATTGGTTCACGGGGGTTTTGGATTTGCGCTGGCATCGCAATGGTTTTGGGTTTTGATGATGAACATGGCAAAGATAATTCAAAAACCACCTATGATGGTGTCTGTGATTATGATTTATGTTAGTGAGAAGAGAGTATTTTTTGTTTCGTGTGTGTGTTTGTGAAAGATATGTGTGTAATTGAAGAAATTATGGAAATTTCTAGAGAGAGCGAGAGATATAGTTTGTGTATGTGTGTGTACACTGTAGTGTACAACTACTTTGAAGCAAGGATCACTGTTGCGTCAACTGTTTCGTACAAAGTTTCATGCCAAAAGATATGTGTGTAATTGAAGAAATTATGGAAATTTCTAGAGAGAGCGAGAGATATAGTTTGTGTCTGTGTGTGTACACTGTAGTGTACAACTACTTTGAAGCAAGGATCACTGTTGTGTCAACTGTTTCGTACAAAGTTTCATGCCAAAAGCAATCCCGGGGTTTTAATATATTTATAATTTGTGTTGTCATATTAGGCTACTCACAGTAGAAGTAGGGGATTGAGTTATGTGATGGATTTCATTCGATCATGTTTATTGGGGTGATTCGATTGCAGGACAACAAAACTTCAAAAGGGTCGTGTGCACGATCGACAAACATTTTTTTTTTTTTTTTTTTTTTTTTTTTTTTTTTTTTTTGTGTGTGTGTTTAATTAAATATAAAAGTTATTTTTGTTGGGTATTTATTTATAGTGTAGGTCGCCTTACTGGGGCACCCAATCGACTGCAGGTCGCTGAAGAGAGAAAGCTGACGTGACAGGAAAAAATGGGAGGATTGAATCCCCTTACTGTCAGTAGCCTTAGAAATCACCGTGACCGCCAATTTCCAAATAAATATAAGAGTAAATTACATCGTTTGTCTCCAAACTCTTCTTACTCTCGCATTTAGTCCAAAGTTCTTTGAAATCGCACTTTTGGTCTCCAACATCTCGATTCTGCTATGCTGTGAGTCTAAATTCCTAACACTTGTTACATGTCGGGCTTTTTCATCTTTTCGGCCTTTCTTGTCCACCACCCAATTAACATCCTTTTTTACTCGCACCATATACATATTTCCAAACATCCCCTTTCTCTAACATGAATCACAATCATTTTACATAAATCTTCCTCATAAGGATCATTGGCCTTAAATCGTTTCCATGCATCCTATCGATCTTTAAAATCTTTGCCTTATACGATCGCTAAATTGTGCGACTTCACTCGAATTTTTGTCTTGTACAATCGCCAAATTGTGCGACTTCACTCGAATTTTGACAAGTGACATTTTGTGCAACCATGGTATTTTATGCTCGACCGATGTGATGTTTGATTACTTTTGTGTTGGATGAAAACTGGTACCACGGTTGTATACAACAAGAGTGATTTATCAAACATCCCATCGTTCGAGCAAAAGACATTATGGTCTCACAAAATATTACTTCAATCGAGAAAAAAACCCACCTGCTTTTGGAATACTTATCAACTTGGTTTAAAAATGCGCGCATCATTGCGCAAATTGCACGCATCATTGTATTGCAATTGAAATTTCGCATTATGGTGCCTAATGCAAGGTCATCCCATAATGCGTTCGCATTAAACCGCAATTTACCGCATTTGTGTAATGCTAGCAACGGTCGCAATTGTCGCAATCTAGAATTTAGGTCATTTTTTCAAAAATAAACCATATAAAAGTGATCCAAATATTTAAATATGATTTTAAAGATAGAAATTGTTAAAAGACGCACAAAATAACAAACATATAATATCTTGCATTTTGCTAAGTGTTTTACCTCAAGTTTTGCTTTCGACTTATTTTTTTTACTAATGAATTACTGGCCTAATTTCAATATGCTAGTAACTTATATCGTATGTTTATTGCATTTACTTGGTCCTTGGTAGAATATGTTATGCATAAATAATTTTCGTACTTTTTTAAATACTAAACGCAATGCGTCCAAATTGTGCTCGCATTCGCATCACGCATCACGCAATGGATTTTGGGACCTTTGGCGCATTGGATCACAAAACGCATTTTTAAACCAAGCTTATCAAAATCCGAGTGTAATCGCACAATCTAACAGTCGCTAAAATTAAAATTGAAAAACTTTTTTTTTTGTTTTTTTTTCACACAATGTAGACCACCAAACAAAAATGTGATCATTTTTTACATTTCCTCTACTAGTTAAACTCTCATTTCCTCTACTAGTTAAACTCGTCTGAACCGTGAATTTTCCCTTTTAAGCTTGCATCCACAACCCACCATTTGAAGTATGCACATATAAAGTTAACTTTTTGACATCAAAGAGCTAGTCAAACATATATACAATAAGAGTGAGATTTTATTGTTAAATCTCCATGCTTAATAGTGTTATTATTTTTTTATAACTAGCTAGTGATGCCACTAACTAACTTACTAACATAGATGAATTCAGTAAAAATGAAAAATACAATCTTTTCGGGACAAAATTATGTTCTTTTGATTTATTAAAAGGGAAAAAAGTGTACAACCTAGTAAACAAAGTTGTATAAACTTCCAAAAGCAAGCACTCAAAAAACACATCATCAAATACCTACTTCTTTTTTGTTTTTTTAACTACTCTAGTCATATAATTCAAATATTATAGTTTATATTAGGGGTGAGCAAACGGATCGGATGGACTGAACCGACCGACAAAACCAACCGGACCGGACTGACCACATTCGGTCCAAGGTTTTTGGTTAATTCGGTCTTCAGTCCGGTCTGGTCCGGACCGATAAAAAAACTGAAAAAACGTGTCAAATCTTGCATATTTGAACCGGACCGACTACATTCGGTCCGGTCTCGGTCTATGGTTTTTCCTTAAGTCGGTCTTCGGTCCGGTCCGGTTTTTGGACCGTGATCACCCTTAGTTTATATAATCACTGTTCTTCATTTATTTGGTATTTTAAAATATGGGATATCTTTGCTACAAATTATTGTAGCTAATCGGCTACAATCCTAATCAAAATTACACTAAAAAATGATTCAGTACCCACAAAAATGATTCAGGAACCGCCAAAGAATTCAAGGACCCACAAATTATAACATAAAATTGTAAGGATTTGACTACAAAAAATTGTAGTTAATATATTCCCTTATAATATATTATCTCCTATCAATTTATTTAGGGGAGAGAGAGAGAGAGAGAGAGAGAGAGAGAGAGAGAGAGATATGGATATGGTGACGCACCACCCACGCCATTGTCACGTGGAAGATAAAATCATGAAGCTAGCTAGTATGGCACTGCCACACCGACCTCCCCCCACCACTTCCCATTCTCCCGCGCCATTTCTCAAGCCAATTCAATTGCACCGCATGCAAAAGAGAAAACCCAAAAAGAAATTTTGCCCGTTGCATTTCAAACGGCTAGTTTGTTTTTAAAAAAATGCCCACATTATATAATCCCATATACACAACTATTTTTACACACAAACGAATCTTTACTTCCATTTCCACTTTCATTTTTTACACACAAACTACATGAAAAAAAAAAAACATCTCAACATCAAAATGATCTGTTTTTCATTAACCTTATCGGGATGGCACAACAATCATCTTCGCCAAAGCCTCCCACACCTTCATTCGCACACTCGATATCTTCCTCACAACAACCCAATTTTCCTCCGTTTGGTATACACTTTGCTACCGTCATACATACCCAAACAATATTTTCACTTTCAATAAGTACAACAAGTCAACAACTACTTAACCAAAAATTTCAGCATCTTCAACAAAACCCAACACAAAAACAGAACCGCCACTAGCACAACAACCATAAGGAAATCCGCGAAGAAAAAACGCAAAGAAAAGGGGGAAAATCCCTAAAATACAACAACAACCACAACCGAGGGACCGACACGGGCTCACAGTCATTGGATGCCAAAGGAAGAAACGTTATTAGCCAAGTGACTAACGCGTAAATGACTAAAAGGACGAATCATTTTGATACAAAGTTCTTCACGAGTTCAACAAATGTTCTCTACACAAACGTACCAACGATATGTTGACGGGGGAAGTGGGCAATGTTGAACGCTAATTGCCAAAAGTTCAACGCTATCTACAAACGTTTACAACGTTTGAGTAGAAGTGGAGAAAACAAGGTTGATCTTTTGGCTCGTATTAGGCAAGTATACCGTGATGACTTAAAAGGGAAAAAAGCGATTGCTTAAAATGACGCGTGACAAATCTTGAAAAAACATCCCAAGTGGGATGCATCCGATCCGTTGATCCGCTTAATCTCACCAGACATGAAGAACTATTCGGAGATAATGCGAGCCCCCCCCCCCCCCCCCCCCCCCCCCCCCCCGGGGAAAACCATGTCCCGTGAAAAAACTAAATCAGAAACCACGTCGAACACCGCAGGAAGTAACTCGAAAGATTTTAGGGATACTTTACAAAATGGATTTATACTCAAATGGGAAGCCGGTCAATTGGCGTATGAGGTGCGAAGGAGAAACGGCCGGGCAATAATGCGGTTAGAAGAAATGAGGTTTTTCGGCACTAGCATCGCGGAGATGCGGACGAGGATGCTTACATAATCAACATGAAAAAAAAAAAAAAAAATCGTCGAAAATATAGACGTGCCTATTAATTACGTATAGTATTTTTTATTTTCGTATTGGATTTTTCCGTATGTTTTTTTTTTCGTATTTTAATTTGTATTTTTATTTGAATTAATAAAAAATTGTTTGTTTGGAAAAATAAAAAAGAAAATAAATCTCTTAAGAAGGATGTTTTGACTTGAGTGATAAGTGAAGAGTATTTTAGAGTATAATGTAAAAAAAAGAAATACCGTCGTGACTGGTAATATGACAAAATGGCTGAAATAGTGATAACTAATGCTCTAAGAATATTTGTCTTGTGTGCATATAACACATGCCATTTAGTATTAAAAGTAACACAACTCATTCTTATTATCTTTCACATGATTCATACAAGGCAACAATTATTAATTCTTGACTTAGCTATAGTACACTGACGGGCGTAATATTCTGTTAATATATTTATCAGAATAAAAGAAAACTAAATTCTGAAACAGGTTGAAATAAGATTTCAATATTATGATACAAAACGGTTAAAGATTTTATCATGGAGAAATTATTGAGTACGTTTTTTACAATCTAGTAAGCATTACTTATAGAGCCTTTTGGAGTTTTTTGGTAAAAGCCTTTTGAAGATGAAGTTATGCTTGTTCAAGGCTGAGAGAAAGTTTGGAGTTAGCTCTAACCTGTAATCACAACTAGAGACGGACCTAAAATTTTTTAGAGAGTGTTAGCACAAATTTATTCCTATCATAATTACTAAAATTCGTATTATAAAAAACTTTTTTGTCAAGTTGAAGTTGCATTACAAAAAATAATAATATAAATAACACAAATATCGAGAGTTGCACATACTACAAAATAACGCATTACACTGCGTGACCCAGACATCAATGATCACAACTATACATAGGTAGCTTTTTTAATTTGGCGAGGAAGAAAAAGAAAAAGAAAAAAAAAAAAAAAAAAAAAAAAAAAAAAAAACACGATTAGTCATTTTAGTTGTTTCACAGCTTAGCTTAGCTAGTAAGGTGTTTTCTCTTTAGTTAGTTAGGTGTTTTCTCTTTAGTTTATGTTTCGGAGATATGGCCGCGTGCCAAAATTCTTGGTTTAAGAACTTTTCAATCAAGTTTTGTTAAATTCCCTCTAATCTGTTCTTATTGGTTGTTAACCATTAAGAAGAAGCTTGTATTTATTCAATTAATTGTTAACTTATACCCAAAAAATGTCATACAAAATATATTATTTCATTTATAGAATGTAAACTTTGACTCTTATCAACAACACATCAGGCCTCCAATGTTTTAGCGAAGGGGCAAAAGGCAAATTTGTGCAACAGAAGTTAGCTTAAAAATTAATGATATTGTCATGATACAATGTTGCTCAAAATTGTCACGATTAGCAATCTATAAAATAAAAAGCACAATGACACATTTCCAAGTTAACGAAGGGACAAAATGGCGACAAACACAGAATATATATTTTATATATACGAAACGACAGTACTCATAGTTTCAAACATAATTTATATACATTTTTTTTTTACATAAGACTATGTTTATTGGTGACCTAAAGTCACAACTGGTCACAAGAGATTGCCAATTTGTGGTCACTTGGTGACCTAAAGTCACAACCGATTGCCACATGTCAATTTGTGATTGGTTGAAAGGGGAGAATCGGTCGTGACCCCAACCCACAACCCACACCAAAGGTCACCAATAAACATAGTCTAATAGGTTATCAAATACAAACCAAAATTTCTTATTATGTTACTACTACTGGACAGTATCAGAATCCGAATAACCCTTCTTTTTACACCAGGAAAATAAACTATTTTTCGCTTTTGGGGTTTTACTTGACTTCACTTTGCATCAAGATGATGCATATAATAACCACCCGAAAATTTCAGATAATAGCCAACCTGAACAAGAACTCCTAATCATATACAGATTTTAGTGCATGACCCTAATTAAATAGGTCAAACACATTCCATTTTATGTCAAAAATTGTTGCTCAAGTATATGTTCTTGGTTACCCAAGTATTTTAAGAAATGACGCACGCGTTTGGATTTTCCTCTATACTATGGTGGTGTTGCGGTTGATAGTTAAGGTGATATGGTGGTTGATAGTTATGCTGATATGGTTGGTAGTTGTTATAATAGGCGTTCATTGGAGGGTAATACGGTCTGTATGGCATAATCATCCTTGGTTGTGGTGGTGGCACAGGCTTCTTCTCTTCTTCCTTACCCTCTTCTTTCTTCTTCGGCTCTTCCTTCTTTCCATCATCTTCTTTTTTTGCATCTTCTTTCTTTTCCTCGTCTTTTTTACCTTCTTCTTTCTTAGCATCTTCTTTCTTTCCCTCTTCTTTCTTCGGTTCCTCTTTCTTTGGTTCCTCTTTCGGCCCTACAGATACTATATCTGTCGGCCAAAACTTTCGTAGCTTGCTAACAACATTGATTGGATCAACACTGCCAATAACCGTCAATGTCTTATCCTTCATGTTCATGGTGATAGCATCAATCCCTACAAATACGTACACAATTGGTCAGCTCCACTGTATCTCTTGCTAACTCCAAAGATCAAGTTCCCGATTACTAAAAAAATAAATCATCCGTAAAACCTTGCTATATAATCATAATCCTTCCGTACAAAACTACAATGTAGCTCTACTTTGTTTTATCTTATCCACCTATATATTCTTGTATTTTCTTGAAATGTACTATACTTTTAAATTTATAGCAATCATTTTAAATCGCAATGGGTTCACTTTTCTTTTCCTTTTCTACGCATTTCAGTACTTACGAAACCATTAAAAATATAATACACCAAATAGACAAACCTACATCCCATCATTTTCATGTTGGTCGCTTGTTGCTTATGCTTTGTCATCTCTCACGATAAAATTTATTTCTGATATCGACACAATCTTTTCTAAATCACACAACGTACGTGAAGCAACAATGACCACTCGTTACGAATTTGCGCATGCACAAAGTCATTTTATGTTATCACTTTTCATCAATAACTTAGAAAATGTCTCTTCATACCATAGTTGAACAACATAACTTTCATTGAAGTGATACGGGACCCCTTTCACGATGATCAAAATATTACCCAAAAATATAGTGTATATATTAAATCCAACTTTTGAGAAACAAACCTCAACCGCCCATTAAGCTAGGGGCCAGAAGAGAATGCCAAATAGGACCATTAATCCACGTCATTCTTACAGAAAGCAAATGACTGGAATTAATATTTTATAAATTTTGTTTTTCGGGTTGTCATAAAATAAAATAATAGTACAGTAGTATATTTTGAGCGAATGCATAATACAGGTTTATTATGTTTGATGAATAAGTCCAATATTTTGTCTCATTAAAGTTTACTTTAAATATTTAGCTAATAGACGCCACATATATTTTAATCATATGAAAATTCAACAAATTCACTTCCATTATCTCAAATAATACAAATATTTAATTTAACAAATAGTCTGATACATTCTTCTGAATAAATAATAGGACAAAGTGACAACCTTTATACACCTAATCGAATACAATGATTTATTAACAACATAATTTGATGGCTGTTCAAGATTAGATATCCAAAATTAGAAACAAACTTATCATAAGAAATAGAGAGAACAATTGTAAGACGAAATTGTATTTTTATTTTTAGACAAAATAAGTGTCATTTTCTATTTTTCTCCAACCTTACTTTTTTGCTTTTTATGAAATTCGTGTTTCAATAGTTGCCGTACTATCTATACAGCACGAAGTACAACTGTTTGTTGTTGGGAATGTGACATAAGATCAAGAAATGACAGGTGCATGTGGAGTAAAGAAAAAGAAATTCAACTAAATCTTGGAAAACTTAACTTTTCTATGAATTCAACATAAAGCAAATCGAGTGTCTTGCAGAACATATTCTTCTCTTTATTTTCTACTTTTCAAGAGTCAAACTAATTATAGTAGCTTCTATATACAAAATTATAAAAATGTCATGTTTTGCACATAGATAAATCATTATTAACTCATCATAGAAACTGTTGGTTGCTGCAGCTTTGTGTAAGAACTATTAGTATTGTCGAGAAACAAAGAGTTAAAATACTTAGAAAATCATCATATAATTTGATTACATAGAATAGTTTTTACGTGTATGAAAATAAATATAACTGTGGTTATGGTTACCTGAGAGAGTAGATACAGTCTTCAATGCTTTTCTCTTGTCTTTATCATCATGCAAATCCAATTTCAATATGAACTTCTGAAATTTAAACACAAAAGATGAGTCAAAATTATGATACTGTGGAATGTTTTAGTTTTTCTTTCTTGAACACTAGTGCAAAAATTTGAAAACAAAGAGGTGTTTTTCATAAAACTATTTGGAAAGGACAATTGATTATTTTCTAAGTGATCTGAACTTGAAACATGGTATAACAATAAATTTTGTAAATGGTATTGGAAATAGAAAAAAAAAGTATGAAAAAACAGTAAACAAAAGCTATTTTCAAAGTTGTTTGAAAGTATATTTCTGATTTTGTTCTAAAACTAGTTATAAAAGGCTTATCAAGTTTTAAACCTTGGGAGCAATATCAATGGAAACATATAGAATAAAAGGAATTGTACCTTCATGAGAGAATTGAAGATCAGAGTTTTGGAGAAAAAAGATAGAGAGAGAGAGAGATAGATACAAGAAGTGGAAATGAAAATAAATCAATAATGATTTGTTGAAAAGGGAAGAAGATTTATGGACAGAAGAATGAATAAATTAGAATCAAAACAAGAATTTGCAGAGTAGGAAAGAGAAAACATAATTCTGAAATATTTATAAGGCCATTAAAAAATAAACTACTTTTTAAGGCCATTAAAAAATAAATTTATAAAAACTCTTCATGTTTTGCTGATTTGCTCTAGGTGCTTTACTCTGGTAAGATTAGCAAGAAATGTTATTTAAAATTATGAATATTGATAATGTGTGTTGTTGATTAACCTTTTCATTTGTTAAAAGAGAACATAAGGTAAATGTGTAATCCAAAAGACTAATAATTAAGTGAGTTAGTTACATAAATCGTTCCCGTGGTTTACACACAGTTGCACATTTCGTCCCTAAATCCTAATAATTACACTGGTCGTTTATGTGGTTGTCCATTTTGCATTGATTTAACGATACGGCAATTTGTTTTGCTCGTTAACTCCGAGGGCAATATAGTCCTTTCAACCCTAAGTTATCTCATCAACCCTTGGTTTACTTTCACTTCACTCTCAAACACACTAATTGTAACTAACTCTCAAACACAATAAAGCATGCAATCCCTAATCTTCGCAAATCTAATTTCTTGCTCAAGTTTGCCATGGTTTCACACAAAAGCTCGTAAAGAAGGTTCAGACTATGATCCAGTAACAAGATATGGTAAGGAAGATTGTTTTGTATGGTATTTTAAAGATACTCCAATTTTGCAAATGTATTTGAAATGGTTGTTAATATTGTGTTTTTTTTTTTTTTTTTTTTTTTTTTTTTTTTTTTTTTTTTTTTTTATTGTAGATGGGCACCCAAATATGTTTTCCTTTGCAATCCACCATGGCGGGATGTTTACACCAACACCTGGAAGAACTTATGTGAATGGACAAGTATCATACGTTGATGTGATTGATATTGACGAATTTTCGATACAAGTGCATAATGAAATGGTGGTTCAACTAGTTTATGTGATTGATATTGACGAATTTTCGATACATGAGCATAATGAAGTAGTGGTTTAACTAGGTTATGATCTAGCTGATTTAATGTACTACCATTTCTTGAGACCACGAATAAGCTTAGATTATGGCCTATATCCATTGACTAGTGATGGTGATGTGTTAGATCTATCAAAATATTTTAAGGATAATAAGATCATTAGAGTGTACATTGAACATGCAAATTGATTGTATAATAAATTGTACTACCAGGCCTTGCGATGATGATCGAAGGAAACGGGGGTTGTGAGGATGCGCCAAGCTTGTTAATAACCTGAAATAAGATATACAACGACACTACATTAAGTGATTGCGCAGGGGGTTGGCCCTGCGAATCACCTCCGGCATGCGAATGAGTATATGTGATGGTAAATAAGTATTTGAGAGGATATGTGTGTGTTTAGTGAACGTACCATACTCAATGACTCGTCCAAGCTATTTGTAGGAGAGGAAAATAGGCCTTGGAGAGTTCCATGCTCAATTTGCGGGAATCAAGGAGGTGTTCCTTGATATAAAGTGATTGCTAGGGTTTAGGCGAGTATCATGGGGATAATAGCTAAAGTTTAGGGCGTACAGAGGGGAGTCCCATGATCATAGCTGTGACTTGGGGGTATATGGAGGAGTCCCATGATTTTAGCCATGGCCATGAATCTCCTTCTTGGCGGGAGAGCTCAAGGGAGATATCGAAGGCCTTCTTCTTCTCATACCTTCATTGCTTCTACCCCGAAGGGCGTATTTCTTCAGTTGGAGAATTCCCAAATGGTAACCATGTCCCGGAGGAATGGTTTGATGCCATTGAAGGTATTTAGCGGTTGAGTTGGGCCTTCGGAAGGAATGTTTCGTATAGGCTCGAAGGGGTGTCCTTCGGCCTGTTCGGAGGGTACATCATCAAGCCCCCAGTCGAAAGTGATAGACACGCACAAGGGTGTATTGCTTTCTACTTCATCTAATCCATGTGCTATCTTTACTTATGATGTAAGAGAAATGAAGTTATTATAACTGATCGTGCATTAAATGCGTGTCATCATTAGTTACTTGGGATATCGCGTATAACGGCTTAATTTTCAGAACTTGTCGTTCTCGCTTTTGAATTTAGCTCCCTAAGCTCCCTAATTTCGCTCTCAATTTGGTTGCGCACTATCATTACCTCCTCAGGCAAAAGGGGCAGTTCATAAAGGTCTCTAAATGTATTAATTCCCCTCTCCCTTTGGTTATGCGCTAAAAGTTTGGTGTTGAGCTCCGAATGTCAATTCATGTCATCCATAGTGTCTAACATAATACAAAATGGAAACTATTCACGAACAGATGCACAAAGAAAAAGATACACTAAAGAAGACCTAATAAAATAAAAATCTCACTAGAAAGGAATCTAATGAGTAGACCTAATAAAAATAAAATTCAACCTAAACAATAACTATTCTCCGGCAGCGGCGCCAAAAATTTGATGTGTGGTTTTGCAACCTTGCAAAAGGTTTAACTTCTCAAGGGATCTTGAGAAGCTTGCAATCCCCACCAGGCAATGTACCTGACCGATGTAGTATAGTGAGTGGCAAGTACCGGGGGATTGATCCTTCTCTAGGGGAATAGTGTCGTTAGGATTGAATACTACGTAAACTAGGTCTAAAGGTGAGGGATGATTATTTTTGTATTTTTTATGAAAGCAAAGTAAAAATCTTAGGTATTGAAAGAGTGGGTGGAATTAGTTGCTAGTCAATTAACCCAAAATTACTACTAATGCTAATAAAATAAAATAACAAGAAAAGTAAATTGGTGAACTTCTTATGATGGAAAAAGCGTGTTTACTTAGGTTTCACTACTCCTTATTTATCTTTTACTGATTAATTGACTTGTTACAGTTGATTGGATGAAGGGTTGTATTCCTTAATACCAGTCGTGGGGCTATGTACGTCCTTCCTCAACTCTATAAGCTTCTATCTCTTCCTATGACGACACATTTAGTATCCTATCATGGCCTCTTTAATAGTAATTTATGCATTAAATACAACTAATAAAATCATAGTACACATCTGATTACGTTTCTTAAGACGTTCAAGCTTGTTACCTAATAGGAGATTAGCCAGTTTTCTTAAGCCCAACGCGAAATCAATCACCCAAATCAACTAATAACAAATCAACAACCAATAATTAACAACTAGGTTTCATTAGATTTAAGCAAACACAAAGGAATTTAAGCTAGCATGTTAATGTAAAGACAAGATAAACAATCAATCAAATAACACATAGACATATTGAATGATTAAAAGGAAGACTTATCTTCAATTGAACATGAAAGAAAAGAGGGTTTGGAAATCCTAAGTTTGCTGGAAAATTTGTCTAGGGTTTATCTCCCAAAAGTTACACACTATTGAGTGAAAAATCCAAAACTATATATAGATATACAAGGGTGACGGCGTCAGCTTTTGGATCCTGACGCCGTCAAGTTGCCGTCATTAGGGTTTCTTGCCGCCAAATTAATCATCTTGACGTCGTCTCTTGTTGTGACTTGTAGGTCATCTCCCTTTGTAGTGATACGTGACGTCCTACTTGAAATATAACGTGACGCCGTCACGTATAAATCCTCCAAAAGTCCTCTGGCACATCAAGTGCAATTAGTCATCCTCCTCTTGATTCATCAAATGACGGTGTCACATTGTAACTCCTGACGCCGTCAGGTATTGTTTCCAATATCGTTTCTTGACTTTGTCGTTTTCTTCACTTTTAACTCCAAAATTTTCCAAAATGCTTCATTTTCCAGAATTCACGTCCAAAGTACCTAAAATGACAAAAAGGAACGATTTGAGGTAATATTTGGCCATAATATCATGATTTAGGGCTTAAATGACACCCTAAAAGCGTAACAAATATTTCCTTATCACGAAGCGACGAATGATCCTTCAGCCACTTTCTTGGTGAAAAATTCTAAATAGACTAGACTTTTGTGAAACACGTTTACGACGCTGAATAAAGGGATGCATTATCAGGTTTGAAGTGACAACTAGCCCTAATAATCAATATTGAAATTATTACCCATCTAAGTACAAGTCAATTAGAAATTTCTCACATTTCGAAAAGCACTAATCTTTTGACAAAATCTTCTCCCCCATAAAAATAGCATAAAATGTTATTTTTGACACCAATTGTGAGAAGATTGAAGGATGAAAACGATTTTGCATGATTTTGCGAAACTTTTAGAAATCTTAAACTTTTGAAATAGTTTAAGTTATTTTTTAGAATTTGCCTTTTGCCTTGTTCTCTTTTACTCCCCCTTGGCTCAAGTCTACATCACTTAAGGTATGAACAAACTCTATATTAATTTTGTTAAGTGATCAAATAAAATATTTTTATCCTTAAACCTTACATTTTTATAAATGTGACAAAATACTTTTACAAAATAAACTAGACAAATTATTTTTATATTTATAAAGAAATGCTTTAAAGAAAATAAATTTGAATTTGAAACTTGAATTTCAAATTTTAACAACTATTTTCCCGCCCAAATCAGTTATATTTTCATTAGATAAAATTTCACCACTAAAGGACAAAATCTGTCAGGAAGGTCCATTAACTAAGGTGACGGTCCCTTATATATAAGGGACCGTCCAATGTTTAAGGGACCGTCCCCCGCTCCTCGAGCTGCCTATAAATGCTGACCCATTTTCATCAGATTTTCTTAATCCTCTTGGCAGAAAAATTTTCTATTCTTTCCTTCTTCTTCTTTGATCACTATGACTCTTTGGTATGTGTTTATAAGGGATCCCGTCATCCACTATCTCAAGTGCAAGAGAAGAACACTCGAAGTCGTCAAGAATCGAAGTGTTATAATGTAGTCCACACACACGTAACTAGTGTTACGATTCTCTTCTTCCTCTAAACTATATTCTTGTATATTACTGTATCCGACTTGTGTGTGAGTCGTTATTTGTTGTGTTAGTGTAGATTGGGATGAAGCGTGAAGTCCTTGTAATAGTTTGTATATTAGGACGGGGTGACTTCCATGTGAAGATTAGGACGGGGTGATCGTCCGTGTGAAGATAAGGATGGGGTGATCGTCCGTGTGAAGACTAGGACCAGGGTGAAGGACCGTGAAGACTTGAATTGGGTGAAGATTCAAGTGGACGGGGTGATCGTCCCTGTGGCCACATGGGCTTTTGTGTAGATTAGTTCTAGCTAGGATTAGGACTCGACATTTTGCATAGTGTCGTTAATTGGTGTAAGCGTTGGTGTACGGTTTGTTCCGCCATAATGGAGCTTGTTGACTAGTGAAGTAACTCTTGAGTTTGGTACTCGGGGAGTGGAGTAGGGCGAAAAGGTGCTTCGTGCCGAACCACTATAAATCATCGTGTCCGGTTTGCATTTCACTTCTAATCTATTTACTTTCTACTCTTGCATTTATCTTTACATTTATACTTGCATTACGTTAGGTTTGTGTGGCTTGTTGCGAGTATTGTGATCATGCTTGTGATATTAACTAGCTAACTTAAAATGAAAAACATATGAAAGCTTCATCACATGTTATAAACTCGCCACTAATGGTGGTCCCTTAATTAGGCCGGCGGTCCTAAATATATATGGGATCGTCCGTACATATTAAGGACCGTCCATAGTGTGATCAGAACCAATTCTAATTTCTCTTACTTGTCTTGTGCTATTGGGTATTCATTTTGTATTGACAATATGTGTGTCTTGGCTTGGTAAATATATTTTGTTTATGTTTGTGACTTATATATATATATATATATATATATATATATATATATATATATATATATATATATATATATATATATATAGTTGTTCTAATTGTCGTAACAACTATTCATATTTAGCCACGCTTGATCGGGGAATTTGATACGAAAGTTTTTAAGTTTTAAATAGAAACGTATTCACCCCTCCCTCTACGTTTCTACAAACACTTTAAGTAAAGTTGCTCAATTTCCCTTTCTATAACCCCTAATTGCATGAAGATAACACATTTAATTCACCAACAAACTAAAAACTTGCATCAAATAAAGCGTCAAACACTTTAAGTAAATTACATAGTTACACCTTCCAAACCACATACTCAATTTCACCTTCTATAACCCCTAATTGCAAACAAAAGATTTCCAAGCAAGTACTTTTATGTCATATGGTTCTTGCCACGCCAAAACCATGGTTGGCTGCAAAACACAAGTGCATTTCACGCCATTCAATTTTTGCCAAGACAAAATTATGACCAAGTACTACCCATACACAAAGCTTAAACAAACACAACACATATCAGAAATATACTGATAGCATACAAACTTTAAAAAATATCGAAAGATTAAGACAACCAAATAAAACGCAACTTGCAGTAAACCATATAAAATCAGCACTTATGATCACATATGAGACTTATCGCAAAGCTTTAACAAACACAAACACATATCCTAAAAAAAAATAATAAAAAAAAATAAAAATAAAAAATTAACAAATTAGATGCCAATGAAACCTCGATATCGATTTTAGAAACACTGAAACCCTAAACGCTCACCACTTTTTCAGATGTAATCCAACTTAATTAAACAACCAATATGTGTGTTTAGAAAGAGAAATCATGGACCAACACAAATGAATCGACGATTGCTCTTGTAAATGGTTCTGGAATTTATAATGAAAGATATGTGTACAACATGCAGCGAACCCTAAGAATTAATTGGCAACCAGCGATTGCTCTTGGAAATGGTTCTTGAATTGATAATGGAAAATATGTGAACAAAATGTAGTGAGCCCTAAGAATTAAGTGGAAAATAAGTTGAAAACCCACTAATCATTTTATAATCCCTTGTTAGCTGACAGATCGGCTTAGCTCGGCTTGTAAACAATGCTGGCCTAAGCCACAACTCCATAATACACCGAGCCATCCTCCTCCATATAGCCGTTCTCCTAACTGGTGGCTTCGCAACAGTACTGGCTCCATTGCTCCACTTCAACAAATGTTATCTAGTATAATTTGTTAGTTATTCATAATGAATAATAATCATAAGTACGTAAAGCATCTTTGGCTTTACTTTCAATTTAAATTTGATTGAGTGGTTTATCAACGCATATTATGTTATTGCTACATAATTCAAATCAGTTAAGAAGTACTCGTAATGGAATTGAAATAAAATCAGATAGATGAATTTTTGACACAAAAAAATATTAAATTTTTAAAAATTTTGCTATTTTTATCCCTAAAAGCAAGAGTGATGGCTCAAGCCAAAAAGACACATTAACATTTCTTCTTTTCACTTCTTTTATCACTCACAAGCCAAAATACTCTCTCACTAATCACTCTAGCCAAAATACTACTTTTAAGACCCGCATACCTAATTAAAACAAAAAAAATATTCTCTTTGGCGCAAGCCAAGCCCGTTACATTTTTTCTTGGCGCAAAGGGCTGGGGGCAGTATGTAAGGCTGCATACAAGCAAAACTTTTATCAAGCAACTCGAACTCGAGATTGACTTGATCAAGTCGAGCTTTTATCAGATTCAAGCTCAAGCTCAAGCTCAATCCCAATAAATTGGCTCAAAAAATATAACGACCTGAGCTCAACTTTTGATAGTTCAGCTCGAGCTTTTATCAAGCCTAAGTAACTAAAGGCTAATTTGAATATTAATCTAATTATAAGGACTAGTATCTATATCTATACTAATATATAATGCATTTGAGATTATTCTATAATTAGAAAGACTTAAAATTCAGACTTTTACTTGCTTATTATGGAAGGATTTTAAAATTAATTGGTTAGGAAACAAGTTGCTTAGGAAGCAAGTTTGTTAGGAAGTTTGTTATGAAACAGGTTGGTTGTTCAAACTAAAATTATTTGGCTTAACCATCTCTAACATCTCTACTTATAAAGTATAAAGACAACTAAATGTGTAACCTAATAACCCAAAATATAGTCATAGGTACCCGCTGCCACATTGTGCGAGTACCGTTCTATTATTTATAAAGTATTTATAATTTTTAAGTTTATATGTTCTAGTCTCTTTCAATCGGTTAATTCACGTAAGTTAAGTTACTTGTTAAATTTGCATCATTGCCGTTAACAGAAAATAAATAAATAAATTGCCAGCTAGGCTTTGTGTGATGATATAGTAAAAGTTCTTTGTATACACTCGTCTTCCTTTCGACTCACGCTCTTCCCTTATTCAACTTCTTCCATATTTGTTTATATACTTTAACTTTTGTACTTCTCACAAATATGTACATGGTGTAGTGGTTCTATGAGTGAAGAGGAAGGTTGGATCAAGTAGTTAACATCCTTGTCTCTGAAGACTGATGTTAAGAGTTTGATCATCACCTCTTGTAAGGTCGGAGGTCTTTTTTTATCATTAGTACAACTGGAAGTAGTATCTCTACTTTAGGTAGGGGTAAAGTTTTACATTACTTTACTTTGTAGTGGTTCTATGAGGTTCAATTCAACTCGTTGGTAAGTTTCTGTTGTATCCTTGACCCTCAAATGCGCAATCTAGTTATAAAAAATTTAAAAGTAAAAAATGGTTCTATATGTACTCTTCTACTACTACATTTGTTTCAACGGTCCCCTATTGATGTATAGTTGGCACCTCGATGTCGACTCAGCACATTCTATGGTGTAGTTTTATCTTTTTGACTTTGTTCCCGGCGGCCTTTAGATTTGTCTTTATGATAATTTGGGTCATGGGGGTGTGTCGTGTGTGTACGGTTCTTTATGTTGGTCGGTTAATAATCTTAGCCAGATTAGGTCATACCATTAAAAGCATTGTGACTAATTTTATTGTTAAAAAAGAAGTACTGGTAATGGAACTGAAATGAAAATAGACGAATTTTTTAGAGGTGTGCTACACCCACTCAATCTTTACAAAATTTTTCCCACACGATGATGTGACAGAGAGATGATTGGTTGGTTTTCTGTGGCCCACAGAAAACCAACCAATCATCTCTCTGCCACATCAGCGTGTGGGAGAAATTTTGTAAAGATTGAGTGAATCTAGTATTTTTCAATTTTTTATGCGAAAAATATCATTTAAAAAAAAAAAAAAAAAAAAAAAAAGGTATTTGTATATGTGAATAGATTATAGCTTCATTTTCTATCAAAGATATGAAATCACTATCTATGATTGTCAAAATTTCTTAAACGCAACCTTTCGAGCTACGGTATAACAGTTTTTAATTAAAATAATAATAATAATAATAATAATAATAATAATAATAATAAATTAAAAAAAAAAATTGTATAGTTGATAATGAACGAAAATCCGTGCATACATGTCTTATGCAAATGAAAGCACAAAAGTTGACTATCGTATTAATGCATTATGGCAATCATGCATAGAAAAATACAAATATCAATATGTAACATTTATCGTATTTATGCATTAGAATAACTCATAGAATTTATTTGAGTTGCAAATCAATTGCTAATTTGCTATTGCCTTTTTTTAAGTGTTCGTCTTCTGACTTTAAAGTTCTACATTACACTTCAAGTATGCATTTTGTATTGATACCTTTTGCATGATTGAAACTCAGTTTTCTCGTGATTTAACAGAGGTGGTTTTGTGCGTAACAATCTTAACGAGCATGTATAAAGTTTTTTATAAAGTACGTGGAAATAAGTCAATAAATGTTTTATGAAGAACTACAAAGTCACGGCTCATTGCTCTATTGATCAACTTCTTTTTCAAGAAAAAGCTTTTAATCTTTTTATGTAATAAAGAGAAAAAATATATTACGAGTCAATTGAGAAAAAATCGAGATGTGTCAACTAATTGGATGTTATAATTTTAATATATCAGTAAAATTAAGTAATTTGATTGATCAACAAATTGTTAAACTAATTAGGTGTAGAATTAAATTCGCTAAAGAAACAAAATACACAGGTATTAAGTATTAACTAGAATGGTACCCGTGCAATGCGGCGACGAGTACCGTGTGATTATATTTTATGTTATTTGGTTACACGTTTAGTTGTCTTTAAACAAATAATTTTATTTTGAACAACCAACCACTTTTTAACAAACTTCTTAACCAACTTGCTTTCTAACAAATTAATTTTGAAATCTTTTTATAATAAGCAAGAAGAAAAAAACCGAATTTTAAGCATTTCTAATTATAGAATAGTCTCAAATGCATTATAATATAGTATAGATATAGATATAGATAAATATATATAGACTAGCTTCTTTCGTTAGGATTTGGAGTTAACTGTGAGGTATGTGTTATTTTGATTTGATGTACCAATTCACTAGAACTTATAATTAAAACAAAAACTATAGAAAACAAGCTACTCTTAAGTTTCATTTGACACAAGATATATATACTCGTATGAAGCAATAAACATGGTGAGTTTGAGGAATTAAACGTCATGAATCATGGAAGATTTAATTTTTTAGGTCTTACATCTATCATCTCCCATGGCTATTTTATTTATGGTTGGTCGTTGTACCAATAATTTATTGTTCATTAAACAAATTAATTGGAACAAAGTGCACCCAAAAATCTAATCTAGTGCTACAAGATATAATTTCTTAAAGTGGTGATATCCTTTTTATAATCCGACCATTGTGGTGGTGGTTTAACGATCATTACGTCAATGTTTTTAACATTTCTTCTAACTACATTTTATTTTTATTTTTACTTTGTCGTCGTTTTCTTTTTCATCATTTATCTATATACTCAAACACAGACTTAGGATCAAATGAGAAGAAAACTTAAAATAAGAAGAATGAGAAATAACTATAACTACACATTTGAGATGCATCGACTTAAATTAGATGCATCCCTAATCTTTTAGATGCAATATAATATATTTTTTAGCAAAAAATTAGATGCATATATATATATATATATATATATATATATATATATATATATATATATATATATATATATATATATATATATATATATATATATATATATATATATATATATTAGATGCATTTCATCAAGTTAGAAAAATCCTATACATTTTTCGTCATCTGCGGGTCAAATTTGTTGTTAGTACTACTTTGTATCGTTTTCACTTCAAATCATTTTTCGAAACTAATTGGGATGCATCTAAATGAATAGAGATGCATCTAAATCAAGTCGATGCATTTAAATGTGTGGTTATAGTTATTTCTCATCCTTCTCATTTTAAGTTTTTTTCTCACTGGAACACTTAAACACACAAATTACATATGATCTAAGTTTCCGTATTTTCTTATTGAGTTATTGTTATTACAATAATATTTAAGACTGCTCCCAGTAGTGTGTCGTGAGGAGGTCCTCACGCACGAGATTTATTGGGAAGTAGAAGGGTGGCACGTGAGGCTGCTCACACCAAGCAACTAAAGGTGAGTTGGTCACCTAATAGTAAAACATGCACGTGAGGTTTATTGGACCTTCTTGTGTTTTTATTATTTACTTCGTATTACGGAGTATTTGGTTTGTAATTGTGTGTAGGATAGGGATGAGCATGGTACCAGAATGGTACCGAACCCGTACCCGAATTGGTGGTACCGATTTTTTTTTCTGAGCATGAAAGTGGGTACTGGTACCGAGAAATCGGTACCGATACAATTCTTCCCCTTTTTTTATTAAACCAAATAGGATTTCAAAAAAATGCAACAAAAAATAGGAAAAACATGCATTTTCAAGTGATTTCAAACCACGACGTGGCACCAAACGCAACCAACAGTTAAATAAATACATCACCAAGATATCCGTAACATACAAACGTTCGAAAACTTATAAAATAGGTTCGGGTTTAATTTTTTAGAGCGTTTATGAAGGATCTATAGTTGCCGCAATAAGTTTTTTGAACGTTTGGTTTCTTTTCATATGTTTTACATGACTATTGTTTGACATGGAACGGGCCAAATGGGTGTTTGGATAAGTTATTTAATTCTAAAATATGACTTCTTAATTTTCAGGATTTTTTTGGTACTTCATGCTTTGGTACCCGTACCGTACCGTGTATTGAGAGTCGGTACTGTTTCGGAAAGGTACCGACACGGTTCCGGTTCGGTATCTTCGGGTTCAAATGCTCATCCCTAGTGTGGATATGTTTGTATAAAAGTTGGTATTTTAATGAAAGTTGAGGGAGTGGTGACTATTAGATGTGAAAAGTGAGATGGAGTGAGGATAGAGAGAAAACTAATGTAACACTAAAGTGAAAAGTGAAAGATGAATGTGGTATGACTATCGGGAGTAGTCTATAAGTTAGAAAATATATACAAATGTACATCGTCAAAGCATTGTGATTATAGTCAGATTTATTTTCAAACATCTCCTTCAAATAATTTCAGTGGGCGTCACTAATGACTCATCCAACCAACTAACAAAGGCCACCGCAGCCGTATATTGTAGAAATTGATCGCTGGCTTTGTCTTACTCCTTTTATTTCCTCCATGAGTCAAATATATAAAGCTAGATTTATTAAAATAATAACAATGCTTAATTTAATTTCTAAAAGTTCAAATGTTAAAAGTTTAACAAATGGTTTTTACTATAGATGAAGCGACTAAATTTTTCTTTCATAAGATAAAAGATAAAGCCAGTTGTATAAATATAATCATATTTTGCCATTTTGCTAGCTTTTGTTTAATCTTTTATAATTAATAATATATCGTAAGTTTGATTTTACGTACACATTATATTCAGCATGTTTGGTGTAATTTCATAAATAATATGGTAGATATATCACAAAGTCTTTGATGGTACGCATATTTATGGTTAGGTAATCAGATTTAAATCATGTGGATTTGTGATGCTACTATATAGTATATACGTATCGACATCAAAGTATCGAACATTAGGAGATAACAACAAGAGATATGTGCTAACATACGTTAATCTTTTGCATAGTATTTCCATCAAATGGTTAATGGTAGTAGCATGTGTGGCTAAAACTACTAGTTTATGCTCGTATTGCTTTTTCCGTTTTTTACTTTTTTACTTATGTTGAAATTCGAAAAACCATTTCACACTCCAATTTATCAATTTAAGTGTTTACCAACCCACTATAGGGCCCAATACTTTCTATGGGCACCAAATCGTTGAAGTCTATATATAGTTATATAAAATGTTGAATTCTTAACCTTTTCACAGCCCAATATAATACTTTTTCTCTAATCTTGATGTGTAAAGTGCAAACTATTAGACTGGTAATCATTTAGCTGTGAATTTGGGATATGACAATTACTTTACACTTGGATGTAAACATTATTCTAAGTTAAATCAAATTTAATTATGTTAAAAGTTTTGTTCTAAAAAAAATTTACGTGAAGATTGTCAACAACTTGGCTCACAAAATGCTAAATGAATGACACTATTGTTAGTGGATAAGGTGATTACGGTCCGAAAAATGAACCGGACCGACAAAGATCGAACCGGACCGGGACCGACCAAGACCAAAACCATGGATCGAGGACCGGACTGAATTTGTTCGGTCCGGTCTGGTCCTTCGGTCGGTTCGGTCCAACAAGGCAAAATAGTCGGTTTGTGGTCCGGATAAGACCGGACCAAGACCGAATTTGCCAAAAAACCTAAACCAAGACCAGACCGCAAGTTCTTCGGTCCGATTGGTTTTCGATCGATCCATCGGTCGATCCGATCCATTCAGGTGGTTTGCTCAGCCCTATTAGTGGATACTAGTATTAATTTCCGTGCACGTACAGGTTTAAACACAAAATTTTAATGGAGTATTAAGTGAGCTATTGTGATTTTAAAGTAGATAATGCATCTTTTTTAACGTATAAAATGTAAAAATACTATTACGATCTTCTTCGATTTTGCCCTAATTCAACTATCTTCTTATTCGGTTGCTTAATTTAGTTTCTTCTTCTACATGTAGAATAATTTATCAATCTTTTTTATTAACATACTCACAGAGATTGATTGTATGTATTTGATTTTATTTGATTACGTCAAGTATAGTACGCAACGTTCATGTTTATTCTTTTGTTAGAGAGTAGCATATTAAGCAATGTGTGCAATAACTCAGAGTTAAGCTTTAACTATGTCCCACGTCAGCGTGACATTAGCTTTAACATTTAATTCGTAACACAAAAAAAGCACCCTTTATCATAACTCAACCATAACACAACATTTTGAGCCCCACTTTTATCATAACTCAACGAAAAAAAACCTCGAGTTATAACATAACTCAGCTACGGTGTTGTAACTCATCCTTAACGCAAGCCATGAGTTAAGCTATAACTCAGTGTTACCACTATAACTCAGCCATTAACACTAGGCCTTAACTCACTTAGACGGTGTGGTAACTCGGTCTTAACGCAGCGATAACTCACCTCTTGAGTTACTACACAGTGTGCTCTTAGTATATTAAGTTTTAACTTGTGTTAATTGTTAATTTGTGTTTTGAAATTGTTGTTGGCATTGTGTTGCATCTCTTTCAGCTTGCCTAACAACAACTACAGTTTGTGTTGACTTTCTAGTGTTTCGCGTAGTGTTCTCTAGTTTGATTTGGGGAAGAAAGCAAAAGAAAAGAAAAGAAACGAAACATAAAAAGCTTTGTGTTCTTGAGATCTGATAGTATAACCAATTTAATATACAACTTGCATGGAATATACATACTGAAATATACAGACTTGCATGAAATATTATGTATGGTCAGATCAACTTGCATCAACTTTCATGAACAAAATATTGGAGATCTTATCAAATCTCATACATAGCAAAAGATCATCCAAAGTCATATAATATCCAATCTCATATATTTGATAGATGTCTTTTAAGATATTAATTTATATTTAAGATATCAGATCTCAGTAAAGATATGAGAAATCCATCAAGGAAAAGATAATATTTGCTCGATCCTCTAAGATTATAGTCGGTTGATATGAATCTTCTATTATCTCATGATTCTATAAATACGTATGGTAAGGAACAACGAGACACACAACATTCTCACATCACTCTTATCTATAGCATTGCATTCTAACTTCTAAGCATGCTCATACTATTATGATCAATACTGGCTTGATCGTCGGAGGGGGTTCCCCTGGGCTCAGCCTGGGGACTTCTCTAACGGTCTTTCTTTGTCTTTTCAGCACTGTTACTGAAGACCCGAAGTCAAGGTCAAAGTGAGTTAGACGGTCGACCAAGCACCTTGACAACCATGCGGATTTTGATAGCATCAAATGACGCCATCCGTGGGACCCGAGCAAAACACCTTTCACGTATGCTCAGTGTATGTATCACTCACCTATATCGGTTAACTCAGGTCAGTAGACATCAACTTATCGAAGGTAACCAGAATCCACCAAATCTCTCAAATAAGATGAAATAACAATAATACAAGGTACGAGAATGTGCTTACTCTAATTAATCTAAAACGGATTTGATAGAATGTCATACATATTATATTTTCTATTTGGGTTTGTCTGTTTTAAATTGTTTCAACTTTCAATATTAACAACAATCAAAACTATGGGAAGTCTCATGGCATGGTTTACAAGGAAACAATCAATTAAAATACAATTCTTTGTTAGATTGGATTCATGACTATAAAGCCCAATTGACAAAGTAACAAGAGAGCTGTTGAATCAAGTATTTAAGTTTATGTTATAAACAAATCAAGTGGATTAGATACCACAATACACACTATGAAAGTTAAAGAAAAAAAATCAGCCGACTAGTAACCCATAAATTCCCGCTAGCACAAGAATTGCCATCAGGTTCATATCATAGCCAGTCATATACTTATTTTATATTTTCTCTAATGGTTTGCTCTTTTGTCATATACTGATAAAAGAAACAAAAGAAGGTTTCAGGTTATGTTCGCTAGTCAGTTAGTTGGTCAGTTAGTTTTAGCATAGACAATGAGGCCGCAGAACCGTAGAGGGGGGGGGGGGGGGGGGGGGGGTGAATACGGTTTCTTCGGCTTTTTAAATGTTTAAAAACTTTAAGCCAAAGAGAACACCAAGTGGTTGTACAATAATCCAACAACCACTAATACAACCAAAGTATATAAAGCAAGTAAGAACACAACGATATATATTGGTTCGGGATGGGGATTTACACCATCCGTACGTCCAGTTGCGAATCCGCGACTCCGATACTTTTCACTAGTATAATCCTTTCAGTGGACTATAAACCGTTACAATTCACTCCACCGATATTCGCCAATATCGATGCTCACAAAGAAGGAGTTACTCCCACGGTATTCCGCCCTCGGAAACCACCCAAAAGAATCTCGTGATTCGACTTCACCTAAGGGTCACCAAGACCACTACCAAGACTTTCCACCGGAAGTATCAAACCCCAACTAGATCCCCAATGATCTAGGCTTGGTCTCCAAGACACAAGACTTCCCTTACAAACAATAGAATAAATAAAAGATTGTTTGTTCAATCAAGCCCTAACCTAACCTAGTGACTCGATTCTAGTAGAAAGGGTATAGATAAGAAGACCCTCGACACAATCACAAGAGTGGATTAGGTTCTTGTGATTCTTCCCTTGCAAGGAGATGTGTTCTTTCAAAGAATGTTAGTGGTTTAACTAAGAACACAAGAGAGATAGAGAGACTAGAGAGAAAGAATGTAGAGAGAAAGAATAATGGCATGGGGTGAGGAATACAAGAGACAAGGGGGTATTTATAGGCCAAGACCCAAACTTGGGATTAATTTACCGAGGCCGGCGCGTCACCCACGCGTCGAAGCATGGGCAGCGCGCCAGGCGTTTGTGAATAATCCCAAGTGTTGGGTGTTGGATCTTATAAATACCTAACCTTGCTAAACCCCCAATTGTACTTCACACTAAACCTTAACATTAATCAATCTAAGGTTTACCAACTCAAATAGCCAATTAGAAAATCATTTTGTGAAGTGTTTATTAGAAAACCAAATACCAAGGGTAGACAAGTAGAAGGGTAATTTGGTAGAAATGGTATTCCTCACATGGTATAATAGAGAAGAGAATATGCCATGAGATATTCCTCCATAGGGAAGAGTGTGTGAGGTTGGGTTATAAAGTAACCATGGGTAGGTTAGGTGTAGAATATTCCAAAGGTATATTCCTTTGCTTGGGGGGGGGGGGGGGGGGGAGAATGAGATGGAGGGTTGAGATGGTTTTGTTTGAAATGGATGGTGGAGATCAAAGGGAGCCTCTTTTGAATTTCAAACTATTTGGCATGTGGGAAATATGGAGGGTTGAGATGTGTTTATTTGAAATGGATGGCTAGGATCAAAGGGAACCTATGTTTGGATTTCAAATTTATTCTCATGTGATGAAATAGAGGGTTGAGATGTAGAGTGTGTAAGGAATATAAGAGATGAGTTGGATTGTGTAAGGGATGTGATGTTGTAAGGGATTGTGTAAGAGATTAGGATATGGAAGGGATATGGTGAGTTGGCTAGTGTGTGTAGAGAAGAGATGGCTGTGAGAGTAATGTGTGTATTTTGAAATCAAGTGTATGTACACAAGGTGTATAAGTGTGTGTATAGGATTATATGGAAAGTTGGTAGATTAGGAGAATATTGTGTGGGAGTATGTGAAGGTTGTGTGTGAGTATGGGGAGACACAAGGTACACATTGTAAGAGAGTGTAAGGGAATGTTGTAAGAGAATGTTGGAGAGGGATATTTGGGAAGGATTGTGGGAGATTTGATTTTGTTGTCTTTTGTAAAATGAGATTAAGAGGAAGATTAAGAAATAATCTAATTGTCATTAAGAAGAAAAAGTTTAGACAATTAAGATTATGAGTTGAGAAAATCATAGGTTACTTATAAGTTCAAGTAACACAACGTCGAGAATCCATAGTTTCATATCTCGTGACTTTCCATGACTCGACGTTCTCAACTAATACCTTGGTTCAAACAAGTTAAGTGCTTTGCCTTGATGTAAAGCATAACCCAAGTGGGAAAGGATGCGTTTACGCAAAGTGACCTTTGACTTAGTTTGACCAATAAGGGAGTAAACCCGTTACGTAATTAGAGAAGACGTAAGCACGGGATATGAGCATATGGATGCTTTCACATGATGTTACGTGAAGTATATAAGCTCCCTAAGTTTAGAAAGGCCTTGGCTAGAGGCGATAGTTAGAAAACATGAGTTGGCATTTTCCCGTAAATAGGTGCTTTAAAAGTTGGATCTCTCTAATCCCAAAACTCGTTTCGAGTGTTCTCAATTAAGCACATAACATATTCATACATGTATTGAAAGATTCACATTTGTCGGGTAAGGGGAAAACCGACTTTGAAAATTCGCCCGAAGCAATACAGACTCCTGGCGCGTCACCCGCGCATTGACGCGCGGGCAACGCTCCAGCAACAGCTATTGGCTCCGGCTATTTTAGGCTACCGTTTGTTATTTTATGTGTTCCAAATGTTTATTTGTCATTATCAAAACATTAGGAGATCTTGATCATGTTGCCTCAACAGAGGCCCTAGACACAACTTTTTATCCTCTAAACTCTTAAGCTAGAAGCCTATGGCAGGAGAAACTCCGCATACCGTACCAATAAACACTCTCGAAGAAGGACCCTTCAGACTCGATCCCAAGGAACCACCGTAGTCATGGAAGAGGAAACTGTAGCAAGCTCGGAAGTACCCGTCACCAAGTTTGTGGAGGTCAACAATGATGTGTCTCAGACAACTCGAGCGTTGCCTATTGAAGACGAAAAACCATCCATCATTGAACCAAGCAGAGTAGTTCTCAAGGCAAATGAGAAAATAAATGAACTCGAGCTCGAATTGGAAAAAGTCACCACAACATTGAAGCAATCCAAATCTGAAAATACTGAACTTAAAGAACAAGTCTCACTTACAAAGGAGAAACTCGAGCAATAATAGGGGAAAAAAAGGGAAGAAGAAGAAGAATTTGAAGTCAACCATAAGAAATTATAAGATGAGCTAATAGAAGCCGTAGAGAGATATAGTTCACATGCAAGAGGAACTACAAGCTCAAGAGTCGAACCAAAAGGAACCAGCCCAAGTATAGAAATCATTAGAAACACTAAACAGCGAGTTAGTAGCTCAAGAAAAAGGATGCAAGACTTGGACCAGAGCTTGGTCGATCTTTCTACAGGTGAAGATCAAAATTATGAAGAGTCACATAAGCAGAGCGGTTCACATGCTGAATCAGAGACCAAACGAGCATTAGAGTTTGAAAGATTGCTTCATTTGGCTCAAGCGTGTGCAAAAGAGATGGAAGATCAAATGGCTTTAGTCCAAGAAGAACTCAAGGTTCTATATGAAAAAATTGCTGATCGTGAAAAGTGAGCACTCAAGAAGACCACCGTTAACTTATATGTGATCCAAGAAGAATTGGAGGCTTCAATATTACAAGTAGTTGAAATCCAACAAAAATACACTTCACAAAAAGCTGTAATCAGTGAACTTACTGAAGAACTAAATCTGAAAAAGGCCTCTGACTCATCAACTAAAGAAGAGCTACAAGCTAAAGAAATCGAGTTAAAAGAAGTCAAGTCAAATTTCATGAGTTAACTTTGGTTCAAGAAGAATTAGCTAAATCAACCGCTAAAAAAGAAGCTCTAGATGCGGTTGTGGTTGTTTTGAAAAGTAAAATAGCACAAACCAAGGAGCGTTGCAGTGATCGTGAAGAAATGTTACAATTGTCAAGTGAAAGCGACACCCTCTTGTCTCAAGCTAAGGCAGATCGTGAAGAGCTAGAACAGAAATTGAAATCACTGGAGGAACTCCATGAAATCAAAGCCAACGAAACTGAAACAGAGCTTGAACATTTATCTTCTAAGATAACTGATCTTACCTCAATGCTAGCCAGTCTTGAAGAAGAAAAGAAAATGATGAACCAACAAGTGCAAGACTCTTTAGACAAGGTAACTCACCTTGAATCTGAATTGACTCAATCATATTCACGTAACACAGAACTTGAATTGGAGCTCAAGAGTGTTCTTGAAAAGTCAACTGATCATGAAGAACGAGCCAACTCAAGTCATCAACGTAGCGTTGAACTTAAAGATATAATCCAGAGTTTGAGTTCTAAATCAGAGAATGATGGGAAAAAGGCTAGTGACTTGGAGTTATTACTTGAAGCACAAAAGGACAGAATCCAGGAGCTTGAAGAACGTATGAAAACACTTGAGAAGAAATGCAAGGACACCGAAGAAGGTTCTATTGTTCATTCTCACAAGGTATCTAAGCTCAAAAGCAAAAATCAATGCCTTAAGATCAAAAGCAATAGCTCGAGAGAGAGCACTGGAAACCGTATCTGAAAACGAGAAAGAATTGAGTGAATCTTTGGATTTAGCAACTACCGAGAAAAAGCAGCTAGAAGACGGTTCAAGAAAAAATTCTGAATAGCTTGCGGAAACTAAGAACCTAGTTGAAGTACTGAGAAACGAACTACAAGTGTCTCAACAGAAAATAGAAGCAATCGAAAGTGATCTTGTAACCTTTGGAATAAAAGAGACAGAAGTCCTGAATAAGCTTAAGTCAACAGAAGGACAACTAGAGGTAGCTAAAGCAAAGTGCTCAGAGTACCAAAAACTACCCGAGATCAAGACTCGAGACTTCGACTTTAAATTCCAAGAAGCAGTTGCCAATTTCACTAGCCAAGACACTAAGGCCAAATCACAGTTAGAAAAGTCACCTACTTTGGAGACACAGTTAGCCGAAGCTACTGGAAGAGCAAGAGTTACTAAAAGAGGGATTAGATCAACTTTTGCTGATACAGACAAATACGGAAATCGAGCATGAAAACCTCAAAAGATAATTATATGAGGCAGAAGATAATGTTGATAAGTTATCTGATGAAAACGAAATGTTGGTTGCAACAATTATTCAGCTTAGAGACAAGGTTAATGAACTTGGAAGTGAAAAGGAATTCGCAAGTCAAAAACTTGAATCTCGTGTGAAGGCTATTGTTAGTTTAACCAAAGAACATTCTAGAGCCTCTGAGCTTGCTCATAATCACAAACAACAACTGAACGAGACTCTGTCAAAATTAAGTGGTCTAGAAAGTGTAGTGGAGGAAGTGAAAAAAAAATTTGGTCATCACGAGAAGGAAGGAAAAGAGTTATCATGAGCGAATTTGAAGCTTCAAGAACTTGCTGCTTATGAATCTAATTGAATGAAATTAGAGACGAGTTTGACTGCATCATCGAACGAAAAAGATCAGACACCAAGTCAGCGTCATGCAAGCAAGAAAGAATTGGATGGTTTAACTGAGAAGTTTACTTCCGAAGGGCAAAAGCTCCAGTCTCAGATATCATCACTCATAGAAGAGAACCACACACTGAATGAAAGACATGAAAATGCTAAAAAGTAGTTTCAGACCGTCATAGCTACACTTGAAGTACAACTAGAAGAGCACACATCTAATGAAACGACTCTAAAGACTGAGCTTGAAAATTTCAAGGCGGAAATCTAAAATCATGCTGCATTAAAGACCAATCACCAACCTAAAGAATCTTGAAGAAACACATGACGCAACCCGTTCACCACCTATTCATTTCAGTCTCGAAGAAACAACAAGAACAACTTCGTCACTTGACGACCAGGTTTGGCATCTCAGTTTCATGTGCATTTGAATCATGCCCGAAAGTTGATGATATTACTATGAGTCTATCACTTGTGTCTATACGAAAGGATAGGATCATTTCATATCTATCTATATAACTAATATAACAAGAAAAAAGGCAAAGAATTTATGTATCTTTTGTAGGAAAAAACTACATAATGATGCAAGGAAGTGAAGAACGAATAAATCACGCAACACTGCAAGGCCTTTTCAATTAAAGACGTGAAACCGTGTCACGCAAAAACGGAACAACTGCTCCAAAGTCGTGAAACTACATCACTCAAAAGCGGAACAACCGTTCTAAAGTCGTGAAACTTCATCATGCAAAAGCGGAACAACCACTCCAAAGTCATGAAACTCCATCACGCAAATGGAACAACCACTACAAAGTCGTGAAACACCATCACACAAAAGCGAAACAACCGCTCCAAAGTTATGAAACTCCATCACGTGAAAGTGGCATGACCACTTCCATGATTATCTCCCGACACTAAAGGGATGAAAAGCTTTAGAAAGCCAAATGAAAAAGTCCGGACCAATACAATATCCCGTCATTAAAGGGATACTAAGCTATATTGCTTACAAAGACGCGAAACCTATTGCACAAAGTGGCACATCCACAACAAAGACACGAAACCTCATCGCGCGAAAGTGACATAGTCACTTCAATAAAAATCTCCCTGCGTTAGAAAGCTATAAATAGCTAATACACTACGCTTGAATCTAATCAACGCGAAAATGTTCGAACTAAAATAACATCCCTCCATGAAAGGGATAAAAAGCTATAAATAGCTAATACACAATGTGCCATGTCCACCCCCAAAGACGCGGAATCATAGTGCGAAAAACCGTTTTAAAGATGTGAAATTTCATCACACAAAGAAACAAACCATGCCAATTATCAAACATGCGTCATTCTACGAACTGACCCTTGAAAATAAATAAGTCCATACATGTTACTTTCATAAACATGCATGGACTAGGGGGCTTATAGTATAACCAATTTAATATACAACTTGCATGGAATATACATACTGAAATATACAGACTTGCATGAAATATTATGTATGGTCAGATCAACTTGCATCAACTTTCATGAACAAAATATTGGAGATCTTATCAAATCTCATACATAGCAAAAGATCATCCAAAGTCATATAATATCCAATCTCATATATTTGATAGATATCTTTTAAGATATCAATCTATCTTTAAGATATCAGATCTCAGTAAAGATATGAGAAATCCATCAAGGAAAAGAGAATATTTGCTCGATCGTCTAAGATTATAGTCGGTTGATATGAATCTTCTATTGTCTCATGATTCTATAAATAGGTATGGTAAGGAACAACGAGACACACAACATTCTCACATCACTCTTATCTATAGCATTGCATTCTAACTTCTAAGCATGCTCATACTATTACGATCAATACTGACTTGATCGTCGGAGGGGGTTCCCCTGGGCTCAGCCTGGGGACTTCTCTAACGGTCTTTCTTTGTCTTTTCAGCACTGTTACCGAAGACCCGAAGTCAAGGTCAAAGTGAGTTAGATGGTCGACCAAGCACCTTGACGACCATGCGGATTTGGGTAGCATCAAGATCTTTTAGAGAAGAAAGGAAAAGAAAGTGGGAGGGAGATTCGGCTATTTTGGAACCACAAACTTTCGCCCAGATATGGGAAGAAGAAGTAGGAAAGAAACAGAGATTACTTCTCTTTTGCCTTTATTTTTTCTTTTCTTTTTATGCAAATCTCAAGAACTAAGCGTTAAAGTTCTTCGACTCATTGCTTGTGGATGGATGGGTGAAGCAAATGGTAAAATTGAGAGTTGAATATGTAAGAGAATGTTTTGTGATAATGATGAATATTATTGCTTGCTTGATTACAAACCAAAAATGAGCTACATATAAGAGGTTACATAAGATATATTTGGTAAACCCCACAAATTAAGCTAATCACCTATTAATGTATAACTAATTGCATTGAAGATATCCACTAATTGTCATCTAATAACTTATCACAAGTTAACACTTTCCCGCAGTCCGAGCGGCGAAATCGCGAAAGCTCGGACTGGAGAGTAAAAGCTATTAAACAATAAAGTAAAACTAATAATAATTGTTGAAGAAGACATTCAACAGCAAGCGAAAGCACATCTTCAAGCAGCAGCAGACATAAACACGCAACAAACCGGATAAACCAAAGTATCCGAACCAAACAGTATAAAACAAAGTATCCCGATCAAATGGGATAAACCAAAGTATCCCTTACCAAACAAGATAAACCAAAGTATCCTGACCAAACGGGATAACCCAAGGTATCCTCTATAACTAAAACAAACGGGAATTACAACTAAGGCTCATGCACTAACATCAGAAGAAAAGATGAGAAAACAAAAGTTGGTTATAATAATTCAACCCCTAAAGAACATTCCAAACAAACGGGGTGTGCTTTTCCCTAGAAAAAACATAAAAATCCACCATTTTTTCCTTCTTTTTTTTAAACGTGAAAGGGGTTACATACATTAAAACATGTGTTAATTATTCATGCAGACAAAAGCAACTACATACTAATCAATCGATCTATGCATGTTTGGTGCAATCTATAGGCTTAAAAGAAACCTTTCGGTTTACAAAATAATACCCGACCAACATGTTTTGCTGCGATAAATTCCCAAATATGGCCAAGCCATCTTCCCGCGAAGTATATACGACGTATATTATTGAGCAGAGAAAACTTTTAAAGGAAACGATTTGTGTAGGGATGAAGTATATACGATGGAGATAAGGATATAAATGCTTCGGACTGCCGGCTGAAGCCGACGGCCGGAAAGATTAGAGTGGCAGTTGTTTTAGAGTTTTAGCAGATTGTTACCCTCTGATACCATGTAAGAGAATGTTTTGTGATAATGATGAATATTATTGCTTGCTTGATTACAAACCAACAATGAGCTACATATATGAGGTTTTTACGCTCAATTTAAGCTAATCACCTATTATTAATGTACAACTAATTGCATTGAAGATATCCACTAATTGATACCTAATAACTTATCACAATATGCAGTTAACAGAATCAATATATTAATTCCCAACTCTAATATGTTCTGAAATAACTATTTGGTTAGGCGGTTAGCAACCACATATCTCTCCTTGTATCTGTGTTTCTTGCATATTGTGGAACCTAAAGCCCATAATTTTCATCTCTAATTCATGGCTAAACATATAAATTGTGTTAACTAATTCCTCGCCATATGCCTCATTTAATATAAAAAATTGTGTGTTAATGAAAACAGTTAAAAGATGACATGTAGGCATGCTATGCACACGCTCAAATATTAGAGTACCGCCATCTGAATTACCCGGGTTCGCGAATACAAAACTCTATGGACTCGTAAGTTGTTGGGACATTCCATGAATCTATCACGCGGCCAAGGATGAAATGCCACGTGTTATTCTTGTCTCCTTCCTTTGATGACCATTACGTGGACCATCCTCAACATTAGATCGCATTCACGGGTTGCACGAAACCTAAATGCATCTCTATAAATACTAGACCATTTCCTTGAAATTGATCAAGACATTCGACACAAAAATACACACAATATAATTGCATTGTGAGTGTTACCCTAACTCTTAACTCCGGTCATATTTTAGGTCATTACCGAACGTGAGAAATCAAAGGATCGATTATCCTCACCCATATGTACCTCACGTAAACACATAGAATGTAAATATCATTGTATATCTAGTCCTATAATGCCTTGTAATTAGTTGGAAATTCTGTTATATATATATATATATAGCATTGATCATGAAATGAGAAGGCAACCTATTCATTCTTTCAGGTATAGTTTGGAGAACAAGCTACTATCTTCGAACACTAATGACTATGCCTCGTTATACAATGAGGGTTGCCCTATCCAATACTAGGTTTTATACGCCATAATGAGGAGCAAATTGAAGCTAAAGCTAGGACCATAGAGAGACAAACTGAGGAGCAAGTAGCGGCTTGATAAAAATTGAGTTTTGAGTGCTATAAATATAACTAAAATTTTTTCATAAACAATCATCACCAAATAACGTCCAAATAATGCTTCATATTTGGTTTACACATTACTTATTTTTTTTCTTTTCAAGTGTATCATAATACATCAATTCAACTAATTAAAATAAGTGTTCAATTAGCTTGACGGACTCTCCATTTTTCCCATTACCTAATTTGCTACTTGCATGAATTTCAATAAAAGTATGACGACTTCATCTTGAGGTACTTTACACAAATGCGAAATATAGAGATACGTGGACCAAACTAGAACCCAAGTCAGGAAAGATGAATTCCAAACTGAGTTTAAACTAGGACTAGTTAGGCCTGGCTAACTGGATATAACCCTAATCGAGTCATGCCTTTTAGAACCGGCCTTAGGTTGGGGTGTCATAGTTATTCAAATTCGATCCAAATTTGAATAAGCTTAATCGGATTTGATTATTCGAATGTCAAAACCTTAAACGGGTTATCCAAATAATCTGAATTTTATTCGGATCGGATATCGGAGAATCCGTATATTGTTATTTGGACATATAGGAATAACTCGTATGAAAAATTTCTTTTTCCATAAACAGTTAGTTATTTGATTAAAATGATGTGCAAAACAATACAATATTTCTTAAATGACATTTAGTGTGTTGATAAGTTGATCTTTTTAGCCCTTTCCGCCGTTCAAAAAAAAAAAAAAGTTGACCTTTTTAGCTTATATGGCATGAAATGATGTTTTTATTTTCTTCATTTTGGCAATGGCTACTCTGATAGACCTTTTGTTGCTTTCAGTAAATTTTTCAAAAAAATTTAGACAGCTATTGTTTGCATTTTCGTATAACTAGCCACTAATATCAATCCACAATAACAACAACGAACCCAATAATTATGTCAGAGCAGGGTAAAGGAGAGTGAAATTTAGACAGATCCTACTCTACGGCAAGGATAAACCCGACAGTATAGAGACTGCTTTTAGAAGGATGATTCGTTGTGTTTTTGTGCAAAACAATTTATCAAAAATACCAACAAACGTGATATCAATGTTATCATGAGACAACAAGACGTGGAGGATTACAAGTAAACCTTTTAGAAAAAAGATTACCTCGTAAGCTCGTGAAAGTGATATTTCAAGACGGGGAAGTGATTTCCCGGGTCGTGTCCCAACGAGGTGTGAATGGAAAGTTTCGTGAAAAGATCGAGATTAAAGTCTTGTATGTTTGGTTGTGAATGGTTATTTGGTTTTGTGATACGTTAAAATAACGAAAATTAAGTTATTTAAATTAAACGCGAGTGCGCAAAATAAAACATGAATTTAATGCTACGTTAGGCCTACGGGTGTAAAAATTACGACTCTAATAATAAAAGAAAATTTTTGAAAAAGAAAAATATTTTTTTTGGTTTTTATCTTTTTTATTATGAATAAATTACTAAATAAATTAAATTAAATAATTAAAATTACTAAAACTAATTAGAAAAATCTAAAAACTTTTTGTAAAATCTATTATACTAAAAGGAAACTAAGAAAAATAAAAAGCTAGAAAAAGCAGTTGGAATAAGAAGTTAATAAGCAAATACAAAAGATTGAAATTAAATAAGAAAAAAAAGGCTATAATAAATATACAAGAAAATAAATATTAACAATAAAGATGGGTAGAGCAGATGGTGTTGGCTGGTTGTGTGAAAGCTGTCGACCAGGGTTCAATCCCTGCTCACAGCCTTTTTGTAAATATATTTTTTTTTTCTTTCTTTTAAAATTCTTGAACAACCAAATTAAGCACATGTAAAGGAGCCCTTTTGTTAACTACAATCTTTTATAAAAAGCAACAATCAAGAAATTTAAAAATGAAAATAGGCACAGTTGGGATAAAGGCTAACTAAGTGGATTTCTAAAATTAAGCCATCAATAAGCTTCCTAAAAAGTTTAACTAGGGGGAACTGAAGCTGATGCATCCTAGGGAGACTAAAAGCTAATGGGAAGCATGCAAAGGGAATTCAGTGGAGTCCTAAAAGGCTAAGGGGAAAGGAGAATAAGCAGTAATGATCTAGAATGAGCAGTCCTAAATGAATATACAAGCAAGAAAAAGGCAACCATAAGCACAAAGGTCAAACAAGCTCATGAACCATAAATAAGCTAAAGCGATTGAAGGTAAACTGGAAATAAACTAGTATACTAGATTTCAAACAAGGATGACTTGAAATTAAACAGATAATCAGCTGAGAAATTTGCTTATTGGGACATATGTGATGATGGTGCGCAAGTCTGAACCAGGCTAATGAGAGTAATAGCAGCCCTCCAATAAGCTTACAAACAGCCTCCAACACCTAAAAGAAGCTAACAAGTTTGAAACCTAAACTACCAAGAAACATTAAAACCAACTTCAAACACTAAATCTTATTTATACTAAACTAGAATTGAGATTGAAAAGGGCCTGTTGGGATAGATTTGTTGCAGCAGCAGTGGGTGTAAATGGGTCAAAATAATGGCCTGCTACTTGGTGTCAGGCCGATTTGCAGCCCAAAATGGTCTAATTTCCTGATGTGCTACCACTAAACTAACTTATTAGGAACTAATGTTAAGCAACAATTACACCTAAGAGGGTTCCAATCTAGATTCTAACGTGTCTATTAAAAGAAAAACAACTTCAAATAAGAACATTTTAAAAACTAATCAAAGGCTTTTATACTAACTTGGAAATGATTAAAGGATTTTTAAAACTACTAATTGAACTGAACTAGAGCTAATCTAATATTGAAAAAGTGGTGAAAAGTAGTTTTTTTTTTTTTTTTTTTTTTTTTTTTTTTTTTTTAGCTGAAAAGTACTTGTGCCAAACACCCCTTTAGGTGAAACTGATGAGATTTTAACAGAAAAAGGGTGTTTTAAAAACTAGAATTTGGATTGTAAAAGATGATTTAAGCTATAATTCAACTAACTAAGCAACAACAAAAAGTAAATAAACAATAGAAACAGTAGAAATAAGCAGTTAGCAAAACAATGATAACAGAAAATTTAGATTTTCATTGGATTGAAAAAAAGTACAAATTATTTTTAAAAAAAACTAAAGATTCTGAAATTAAAACTAAACTCTAATGCCTTTGTGGCTACAACATCTCATTCTATTTATACTCAAATAACTAGGGTTTCACTTGGCTTTTGTCTTCTGAGTTGTGTTTCTTCTGTGAGTAGAAAGCAGCCTGGATGACTTTGTGTGCTTCTTGTGATCAATTCCCACCATTGGATTAAAGCAATCATAATCTTAGCCTTCAATCAAGTTTTGGCGCCCAAATTGAGAGGTGGATTGATGACATGGAGGTGGGTAGGTATGGAATTGTGAGGGGTTGGGAAAGGTGCGAGTGGGTAATACTTTTGATGTATTGGGGATGGGGAAGGAGTATAGCAGGGTGGTGGCGTGTTGGTGGTTGTGTGTCCCCTGGGTAAAGCGAGGTTAGGGATGAAAGGGATGAGTGAGGGGTTTGACTAGGTCAAAGGGAGATGAGTACGTTTTATTAATAATGAATGGATTGGGTTTACAGGCGTGGGGTGTTTGTGGGCTTGGGGTTGGTTGGGCCATATGGAGTAATAAGGGTGGTGGACTGGATAAGGGGTGGGGGTGTTGGATTGTGTTTGGGTTGTCAAGGGTCCGTTTGGTTTTGTATGGAATAAACACAAGGACCAAAATTATATTTTTTGAATTTTTGAAGGGTACTTCCTGCCATATTTTCAAACTTCATCCAAGAACCAATTTTACCAAGCAATGATTTCCTAAGGACCTTTGATGTTGATTTTTTCAAGTTTAAATTTCCCGGGGACCAAAACTGTCACTTTTGAAATTCCAAGGACTAAACTTGCACATTTTTGAAAACTTTTCACCCAAAGACCATTTTTGATAACCTTTAATTTTTAAAGACTTGGGTTGACTTTTCTTTCAGAATAAAGGCATAGGGACTCATTTTGACAAGTTTTGAAAGTTGGGGGACTGAAACTGCCAATTATGCAAACTTTGTTCGTTTTTCGTTTGTTTTCAATCATTTTGCATCTGAAACATATAAAACACGACCTTTGGGATATTTTCCGCATTTTGATGCATTTTTGAATGTTTTTAAACGTTTTTGCAGTTCAGATTTGACTAAAAATGATGAGTATTTACACACTCATCAATCCCCCACACTAAGCTATTGCTAGTCCCTAGCAATCTTTTGTGAAAATTTAATGGATTTGAAGTCTCTTTACCAAAAGCCATTACTTCTGGAGTAGCCAAATGTTTCGGTTCAATTAAGAACTATGATAACCATATGATTTTGAGCAAACCATTAGCTGTCAACGGATTTGATTTGTCTTTACCAAAAGCCGTTTGCTTTTGGACTAGCCAACTCTTGATGGAACACATTCATCAACTTGGTGAGTTGATTACCAATTATGGTTTTCCACTGCCTTTACCACAAGCCATAATCTTGCGGGCTAGCCATGTTAGGAATATAAATATTCTCGTTAAAGACTCGGTCACCCCAAGTATAGATTGGCAATACATAGCTCGTAGTATTATTAGTTAGTTATTTAGTTAGTACGTAGTTAATATAATTGTAAATAGAATTCGTGGAGTGGGTCGGGTCTTTACCCACTGTCAGCTCACTCCACAGCCCGTTTTATGGGGCATACATACTGTAAGTGTATATAAACCCTCTCCTACACAAGGGAGGGGTTGGTTGTTTCTCATAATACACACACTCACAAGGTGTTTCTCTCACTAGAAACTACCCATCTCTCTCACTTTCTTTCTCTAACATTTATCAATGGCCAACTTAATTTTCCACAATCCAAGACCTCCTGAATTACACAAGAATCAACACTTGTATCGGTCCTACAATTGGTATCAGAGACAGGTTATTATTTGTGTTGATTTTGTATGGTTCGAACCTTGTTTAAAAAAAACTATTTTGCCTCACTGTTCGGATACGAAAACTGTTTTCTTTTCTTATCTTTATTGGTAATTGTGGTTTCATGTTATGTGTATCAAAATATGGTCAATATGTCATGTGCTTTACTCTTACAGTTATAAAACTATTCTTTTTCTTTTGTCAATCATTTTTCCAAACAATTTTTGTACTCATATTTTGGTGACCTTGTCCTTGTACGATTTCCGTATAAAAGTGGCCTGGTAACATGGTCAAAATGGTGCCAGAAATGAAAAATGTTATATTGGTCAGAATCTTGTCGGAATTTTCTCGTTTGGTATTTCTTTTCTTGGCTGCGAGTTGGGTTCTTCTTAGCAGCGAGTTGAGGCCTTTCTTAGGCAGCGATTTGGTTTGTAGTTAAGAAAAGGGAAAAAGACAATACAAGTAGATAGCGACAGTTTTATCCGTGGCATTGCAGTAGCGAGTTGATTTGAGGTAGCGAGTTGTTTTTCCTAAGACAAAATATCAAACAAACAAGATGGTATGCTGCCAAAATTTAATCCGAGACAGCAATTTGTTCAAAAAGAAAAGTAGATGAAGAAGACAAAAACAATTGACCACAAACCATATACCTCTATTGACCTTAGTCAGTTGGTCAAAATTATCAAATCAAAAGGAAAAGAAGATATGAAGATGAAGAATACCACAAAGTCCAGATCTAATAATAATAAAAAGTCAAACAACTTAGTTCATATATCACAACCACGCAGTCAACTGCCAACATCAATAACAATTTTCAAACAACAAATCCAACTTTACTACCCTATTCCCCTCGTCACAGTCAATAAACCATTTAACAACAGCAACAATCACTCCCTTCTACATCCAAACAAGAATCACAATATCAAGTACATGATACAACTTTAGATCTCAGTTACACTTTCGGTTTATTCAAAGAAACAAATGAAAGTCATTTAAACATCATTGATCAGGATTTTTTAAGAGTAACTTCATTCAATATCCGAATCAACAAAGGGGATAAAGAATATAACAACCATGTTATCTCTTTACCCTAATTCGTTCAAACAACAAAAGCAAGAGATCAAAAGGTTGTGTTTGTGTATTAACTGAAACACTATGGTGTGAGTGTTAATGATTCGATTTGAAGATGACTGTTATTTTTCTTGACAGAGATTTATTAGGTGAATGGATAGGTGAAAGAAGGGGGCGGATTGTGTTTGTGAGTAGGGTTAGATTATGACATAAGATTAGGGAAAGTATGGTTTATTAACGTATATTTTAAGGTAAGGACTGAATGGGCAATATTTTACGGTTGGGAATATGTGCTGAACTATATGGACTGGGCTGAACGAAATTTTGAATCTAAAATGTGTTAATCCAATTTTTGGGCTGTGATTGTTAATAAGGCTATCGGGCTTCTTAGTATTGGGCTTTGGTAAATTTATGTGAGCTGTTGGATTGGCCATTTTTGAGAAACACACGATTTTTTTTGGACTCATGTGGCTTGTTTGCTACTTGTTAGGAAACCAGTAATGCCGGAATATTAATGTTTGCTATACAAAACAATGGAGTGAATGAGGTTTTAATATTTCTTGTTAGTCAACATTAATTTGTGGTATAATTGTTGGCGTAAAAGTGTGGTAGTTTGGTTTCACAAAATGATTGGTATCTTGTCAAAACTTAACATACAAAACCCTAGTTTTCAAACCCTAATTTACCGGAAAAATTCTTCGGGGGCGCGCTGCCCCCTGAACCCCCTAGCGAACTCACCGCGGAGTTCGATCCGCGGAACAAGGGGTATCTAAAGAATTAGGGCGTATTGTGCACAAGAAACCTAATCAATATTCAATTAAAACGTCACGATGGCTGAGAATTTGGACTTGGAACGTCATGTGATTATGGAGTTGATCGGGTATCACTTATTTGAAATTGAAGTCGACTTTCACGAAGGCGCATGATGAGGCGAAAAATAAACCGTTTTTAGGGGGTCATTTAAGCCCGGAATTGAATTTATTTGATCAAATATTGCCCTAAATTGTTCCTTTTGTGATTTTAGGTACTTTGGGAGTGAATTCTGGAAAAGGAAGCATTTTGGACGTTTTTGGAGCATAAAAGTGAAGAAAACGGCAAAGACTTAATTTTCCATGCTGAGAACAGTACCTGACGGCGTCAAGAAGGAAATTGTGACGGCGTCAGGAGTAGAATCCATGACGACTCAGAGAAAACCTGAAGGCGTCAAGAGAGGGGCGTCAAGAGTTAATATGATGACGGCCTGCAAAAGGAGTACACGTGACGGCGTCAAACCCAGATCTAGGCAGTCCGAGAATTTATTTGGCGGCGAGATGACGGCGTCAGACATTTGCTCTTGACGTCGTCACCTCACAAAATCTATATATACTTCTCCATTTTTCATTCATTAGGAGAGGAACTTGTGTGGAGAATACTAGGGTCGAACCTAATAAACCCTAGGTCGTTTGTAACAGTATTTTCAAGGGTTTTCACCCCTTGAAACCTTTCATGTTCAATTAAGATAAGTCCTCTTTCAATTTAATCAATATGTCTATGTGTTGCTTGAATATATCTTATGCTTGTCTTGATTTTAACATGCTAGGCTAGATCTATCATGTGTTTGCTTAGATGTAATGAAACCTAGATGTTAATTATAGGTTGATTGCTTGTTTATAGTTGTAATGGATGAATGATTTCAATGTTAGACTTAAGAAAACTGGCAGATCTCTATTGTGTAACACGCTTGAACGTCTTAAGAAACATGAACCGATGTGTACTAGGTTTTAATGGTTGTATTTAATGCATGAGCAAATTCTAGTGATCCCATGTTAGGAGCTTCTTAGCCGGCTCGACATAGGAGTGAAGTAGGCGCTTATAGGATTGGGGAAGTAAGTACGCCACCCCATGAATGGTATTAAGGAATACAATCCGTCATCCACGCAACTGTAACAAGTAATTAACCTGTAAAAGATATCTAGGGAGTAGTGAAATCTAAGTAAACACAACTCTCCCATATATTGCTCACACTACTAGTTTAATTTAGTTTATTTTCATTTCTAGTATTTTATTTTGATTGCATCTTAGTTATTGGGTTAGTTGACTAGCAACTAATTCTGCCCAACTCCTTCAAAACCGAGATTTTTACCTGTTTTTCATAAAAACCTAAAAATACAAAAAGAATCATCCCTCATCTCTAGACCTAGTCTTTAGGTTTTCTAATCCTAGCGACACTATTCCTAGCTGAACGATCAATCCCCCGGTACTTGTCACTATACTATACTACAACGATCAGGTACACTGCCTGGTGGGGGTTGTAAGCTTCTCGAGATCCCTCGAGAGGTAAAGCCTGGTGCAATCCCTATGCATCAAGTTTTTGGCGCCGATGCCGGGGAATAGTTATTGTCTAGGTTATGATTTCTTTTTATTAGGTCTACTTGCTAGATTCCTTTCTAGTAGGATTTTATTTTTATTTTTAGGTTCACTTTAGTCTATCTTATTTCTTCGTGTTTTTGTTCGTAACTCTTCGCCATCCGACATCATGGACGATGGTAACATCTTTGAACCCATCATCCCACCACAACAAGACCACCCACAAAACCCACCACTAGCTAACCAACCTCTTAGGCCCCGAACCCTAGGAGAGTACTCCCGACCTAGCCACCAAGGCTATCCAAACACCATTGAGCTCACCCAAGGAGCCAATGTATCTCCCTTGCGGTCCGACACCATCCGGTTGGTGCAAAGTGGATGTGCATTCCATGGACTTTGTTCCGAAGATCCAAATCAACATCTCAAGGACTTCCTTAAAATCATAGATTCTATAGACCTTGATGCTACAACTAGAGAGTCGACCCGATTACGCCTATTCCAATTCTCTCTACGTGATCAAGCTAGTCAATGGCTTGAACGTTTACCTGCGGGATCCATCACCTCATGGGATGATCTCACCACTCGTTTCCTTGCTCAATTTTTCCCACCGGGGAGAACTACCAAGCTCAATTTTTCCAACAACGTCAAGGTGAAACTCTATATGAAGCATGGACTCGTTTCAAGGACTTACTCCAAAAAGTCCCTCATCATGGCATAGATCTTTGGCTCCAAGTCCAAATCTTCTATGACCATATCGATCTCTCTACAAGGCGAACCATTGACCAATCGGCCGGTGGCAAGCTACGTGATCTTAGTGCGGAAGAATCATGGGAACTCATAGAAGATCTTGCTCTCTATGACAACGAAAGTTGGAATGATCCCCGTGATTTGAACAAAACGGTCAAGGCAATATCTTTGCCTTCGAACAATTCTAGCACTCCCGACCGTAGGATCATGGAACTTGAGGACCAAGTCAAGTTTCTCATGAAATCTTACGAAGTTCCTAAGCCTTCAAGCCAAGTGAACAAAATCACTTCTTCATGCGAATTATGTAGTGGTCCCCATGACACTCGTGATTGTGTGGAACTCCCCGGAACAGCTTTTGCGGACTACGCATCCTCGCGTACCGACAAAGCGGGAGACAAGTGGTACACTTTCAAACCCGAGCCAAACCCTTATGGTGATTCCTACAACCCCTCTTGGAAAAATCACCCAAACCTTAGGTGGAAACAAAACCAATCCAATTCTTCCAATCCGCCTAATCGTTACCAACCAAACGGTCCACCCTCCAACTGTACTTTCAACAACAATCCTTCTAACAATTATGGTAGTACCAACAATCTTGAAGGATTGATGTCTAAGTTTATGGCATCTCAAGAAGCTCGCATATCTAAGTTTGAAGCCGATTTCAAACAAAAGCAAAGCGAGATGACCACCAAAATTGACACATTGTTGAAAGTTCTCAATGACCGAGAGATGGGAGCACTCCCAAGCGACACGGTCAAGAACCCGAAACTAAACGTTAATTCCATATCATCAGTTTCGTCACCCACTTCTTGTCCGCAATACTACTCGGTTAAATCAATGAGCACGTGTTTCAAGCAAAACCAAATTCTTCAAAAGGACCAATCGAATAAAACACCCGATATAAAACCGGTCAAAAGCATAGTTGAAACACCTCCTACGCAAGACCTTGACAATGAATTCAAGGAGCTTCACCTTGAACGCCCCGTTATTGATGTCTTAGCCCGTGCTCCCTACTATAGTGCCCTCTTAGAAAAGTATGAGAAGTTTAAACTAGGTAAAAATGGGACCGCCTTCATTCAAAACAAGTTGCCTAAAAAGCTTGATGATCCGGGCATATTTGTTTTGCCTTGTAAGATAGGAAGATCCGAAGCTTTCGACACACTAGCCGATTTAGGGTCAAGCCTCAACTTGATTCCCTTATCCCTTTTCACCACTCTCAAGCTAGGAAAGTTAAAAGAGACGGAGATATTGATTGGTCTAGCGGATGGGAGTATTGCCCACCCGGTTTGAATGATTAAGGATGTAGTTGTTCACGTAGGGAAGTTAACTATCTTAGCGGATTTTCACGTCCTAGACATGGTTAGTGACACTACATGCCCATTGTTGGTAGGAAGAGGATTTTTAGCAACCGCTAGCGCCATGATAGATTGTAAGGAGTTTAAGATAGCGGTAGGTGAGGGCGATACTTGGTCGGTATATGATGTTAAGAAACATAGCTACCATTGTGAGGATGAACCGACACCACATTGGGTAGAGATGAATAGGAGACCATCTAGATATGGACCTTGGATAGTGATGTGTGCTTTTATCACACAAAATTTTTAGGCCTTAATTCAGACCAAAAATACCAAATACTAACCAAAAATGCCAAGAGAACGTATGTTTTTGTATTTGTGTATGTGCAGGTACGGATATGAGAAAAATGGACAAAAACAAAGCCAAAACCGACAAAAACGAGCACGAGAATGGAAAAAGGTCAAAAGCCGGAACCGGGGAAGCAAAATGACAAAAGAAAGCTCAAATTGTCAATAGAAGTCCTCAGGAATTCATCAAAGTACAAATTTGGTCCCTGGTCAAAGTTTAAGAATTTGGCAACTTCAGTCCCCGCACTTTCTGAGAATTACAAAAATGGTCCTTCAAAGAATATTCAAAGAAAAGTAAAACTTGGTCCTTCAATATTCAGAAAGTCATAACAAGTCCTTGGAAGAAACTTTTGAAGATATACAGATTTGGTCCTTGTAAATTTCAGAATTACATTTTTAGTCCTTGGTGTATTATTACTAGTCCTAAACCTATAATAAACCTGATCCAAAATTTCTAGCCAAGCCCAACTTAAATACAAAGCCCAATCCCTAAACTAATTTTTACCCGATCCAACAAAACCCACCCCGGTCAACCCTATCTTAAACCCGGTCAAACAAACCCAAATAATAAAACACCCCCAAATATTTTACCGCCCCCCAAATCATTCACCCCATACCCAGTTTTCACTGTAGCGATGAAACCTAACCCCCCAACACCCATAATCACCCCCTTTTAGTAATAATTACCCATGATTGGATGTTCTAGAACAAGTTAGGAAGGTGTCAGGAGTTAGGGAATGACACGTGGACCAATTAGAGGACACACGCAGGATCAATCACATCAACAAATTCAATCCAAGGGCTGATATTGATGGGATGAATCTGGAAGCATGATCAAAGGCTATTAGAGACTCAAAGAAACACAGAATCACACGGATCAGTGACCTGGCTTTTACTCTCTTCAGTTATATATACCCTCTCCTCACTCATGTAATGTTGTCCAATATTTCATGTCTTAGAAGAATTTTGATCAATTTAATTTTCTTGTCATTTTAAATTCAGTACTTAATTTCAGTTTTTATTTGTAATTTCCCATTTCAAGCATTGTACTCAGATTTAAAGTTCAATATAATTCTATTTTCAGTCAATTCCATTGCAACTTACTTTTCAGTATTTAGTTATTTCAAATACGTTTTTAGTACTTCATAATTTCAGTTGGTGTTTGGTTTAATTTCTTTTTCAATTGTGCTTAAATACTGCTTGGTCAATTTGTGGTCAACTGCTTATTTCAATAAGCATTTAGCTTATTTGTGGAGTTAAGAGACAGCCAAGAGGAGCATTTGGCCTGTCTTAAAGACAAGCACGCATAGTGAACCCCCTCTGTTAAGCTGAGGGGGCTTTGTTGTGTAAGTTTTCATTTAAGTTTAGTTGATATTACATCAGTAGAGTACCATAGTTTATATCTGTTTAGTGTTGCTTAATTCTGTCAAATTGCATTATATTCTAGTTTAATATAGTTTATTTCATCATTGCATTTGGTTTGTTTTGATTTGGGTTACCTTTGTTTATATGCATCTGTCATACTGTTTGGATATGGTAATTGTGTTCTTGTGGTATTACATAGTTTGTGAACTGTGTTATTGGTTCATTTCAGCTTGTTTGATCATAACTTGAATATTGTTGGTGATTTGTTTTGTTTCAAACTTAATTGCTTAGCTGTTAGTACACATCAGTCATTTTAGGAGGTGTTTGGATTGCCAGTGTTTTGTGGGTTCCTGTTGTTTTTCTTTTTATCTTTCTGCATCATTAGTTTGAATTAGGTTAGGATAAGATAGGATAAGTATAAAATTTGGTGGTTCATAGTTTAAAAGTCAACAGTTAGTGAAAATCCATGCCTGTGTTTAATATGGTGGTCTGAGCATATTTGAGTCATGCGAATTTGTAGATTTAGTGTTTATGTAGGGTAATCAAGTGTTAATATAGCTTAATATAATATTTAAGTTAAGTTGTGATCATCAGAATTTTAGACAAGTCAAAGTAGTGTTGCATTATCAAAAAGTCAAAAGTGGTTTAAACATGTTCAAATAGCAGCTGATCTAAGAGCTTTTTAGGTGATCAATTGGGTAATAGATTTATGGTTTTTAGGTTTTCTAGTAAGCTTATAATATAAGGTTGTAGATTCTGCATTTAGGTTACACTCATTAGCTTATTAAGTGCTTTAGATTAAGCTGCATAATAGGACCTGTAAGCCCATTTCTATCTTAAAATTGTACTTGCTTTCTGCTTATCCATCTTATTTTGAGGGTCTTATTTGCTGAATAAAGTAGTATAAAGCTTATATAATCTGTTGGAACCTTGTGTGAGAGTTTGGGGCTTACTAGTTTGCAACTGCTAATTCAAATATATAGCTTATTGAACCTGTTTTGGCCATATTATTGTTCCTGAGTGCTTATTAGTTTTGTTACTGTTCCATTAAGCTTATTTGAGTACTAAAATCATTGGGTCAAAGCTTGGGTCAGATTTGGTCAAAGTGCTTAACAATAAGCACTCCACAATAAGCAGTTTTCAGCTTATCAATACTTTTCTGGCTTATTTTAGTTTCAAAATTTTTTCTCAAGCTCATTTTAATATTTTAGACTTTCTGTAATTTTTTCAAAATTTTCTGAATCCATTTACTATTTTTCTTATTTTATTTTCATTTTTATTAAAAATTTAATACTTTTTAATTACTAAAAAATCCAAAAAAAAATTGAAAAAGTCAAGAAAAATCCAAAAATATTTTTAAAATTTATTTTCATTTATTTTAGAATTTTAGAAATTTATTTTACATTTTTCCCATTTATTTGGAAATTTATTTTGAATTTTTAATTAGATTTAATAGTTTTTAATTTCCAAAAATTACACAAAAAGCCAAAAAAATTAGTTTTTAGTTTTAAAATTACTTTTTAGTTATTTTATAATTTTCATAATTTATTTTTCATTTTTCTCACTTTATTTACATTTTCTTTTAATTATTAATTAGATTAAATAGTTTTTAATTCATAAAAAATAAATAAAAAGTCAAAAAATTATTTTTCTTTTTCTCAAAATTTTCTTTTATCATTTTTAACTTTTCAAAATTATTTTTAAGTCCGTAGGAGTAGTGTAGCTCAAAAGTCGCGTTTTATTTCGTACGTTAACGTTTATTTTACGTTTAAGCTTACGTTTTCGATTTTACGTTACGTTTTAAGTTTGTTTATTTGATTTACATGCTTAGTTGGTTATTTGTGCTTCATTTACTATTTCATTAGTATAATATCATTCAAATCACTTTTTACCACTTTCACGACACGTTTTACGATTCGGAAATTAAGAATTCCATTCACACCTTCGTTGGGAGAACGACCCGGGGAAATACTTCCCTAAGCATTTCTTCGGTAAAACAAACACTATACTATAAAACGACAACATCAGATAGAAAGGAACTTTATAGGACCTCAACGCCCATTCTATCTAGAAAAAGATTTCATCGATAAGACACATTCGGTGGAACAACTCATAGCTAGAGATGAAGAGCTAGACCCTTTTGAGGACCCATTAGTCTTTAGGAAGATGATTGAGTTCTTAAGCGTAATGCCTATTAATATAGAGATGAACAAGTGGAAAAGAGAGGGAGATAAGTGTAAATGGAGGTGGGACAAGCCACCTAAGGAATGTGACGGATCATGGCATATGAAGATGATTTTGTATGATCTGGATGGAGAAAAGTTTGAAAGGTCATACCGTACTAAGAAAACCGATAGGAAGTTGAAACCTAAGTTTGATCCCAAAGATGTCCTCAATGAGGAACTCACCCATGTCACGTAGTAACCCATGAACTTGAGTCTAGCTACAAGACTCGTAAATAAAGAAAAGCGCTTCTTGGGAGGCAACCCATGTTTTGTGTGATTTTTATTTTGTTTGTTTGTTATTTGCTTCCGTATGCATGCTTTATTTTTATTGTTGGTAGATCATGTTTCAAAACTAAAATAATGAAAATACTTTACTTTGTTGTTTGGCTTAGTCTTAACTTCATCCAAAGGTATTTCGCAATAGATAAGTGTAAGAGGAAACCCCAAATATGTTTTTAAGAAACAAAACCGATCATGATTCTCCACAATATTAAGTGAGCATGTATATTCATATTTGTTAGAGTCAAATGCTTGTATCGAGTCATAATGATATTTTGCAGGATTTTCCAGGAAGTAGGACGAAGTTTTTTCCAGAAATTTTCCGGAAACTTAACATAAGAATTTCTGCAGGTCACTTCTTACGGCGTCACGAGTTTACTCTTGACGGCGTCACGTGTAAAATTCTGGAAATTTTACCAGTTTTGTTTTTCTAACGGAGTCTTAAAGTTTTTGTTGAATCTTTAGTTTTATAATCTCCAGGAAATCTGCAAACATCATTCCACAAGCATTATATCTTATTTTGTTTTCTAGGATTTGTTAGCATATATAGATTGCCGCCGGTTTTATGCGAGGTTGCCTTGTCTGTTTTCTCAGGTTTTACAGGTTATGTATGACAAGAAGATGATTTATATTCTGGAAGGGAAGCATTGATTGTTCATTTTCTTGAAGGAAGATCTAACCTGGCCACCTTATTATCCATACCGAGCGAATCAGGGGAGTATTTGATTTTATTTGTTTTACTTATTTCACTTTTACATTCTTTACTTGAACATTGGGGACAATGTTCATCCTAAGTGTAAGGGGAGGGTAAAATGATGATACCTTACAGATACACTTTCGCTTGAGTTTGTTTGTTTGATAGTAGATGTGTAATAAAACTATGAGAAATACTTGTTAGTGCAATTTTAGCGCCAAATTTAAAATTTTTTTACAACATTTAGGAGTGAAACTTTAGCCATAGCAAGCGTCTCATGAATAGGAGATTATATGACTAGCACAAAACCGTACTATTTAGAAAAATTTTCCACCCAATTATGTGAGGTTCGCCTTTAGATTTGATAGGAAAAACATTTACTTTTAGTGCTTATGAGTGTACCGGTAGCATTTAGATTCTAGAACTTGCGTTAGTGATGCATCCCGAGACCGCTAGTGAGACTACATTCGTGTAGTAGGATTTACTACATGATAAGAGGCATTAGGATCACCCTTGTGTTAAACCCGTATCATAATTACTTGACCATTTAAGTCATATTACTTGGCTAGTTAAGTCAACTAATTTTTCCCACACCTTAGCGTTGTACTCATTTTTAGTACACGAAACCCCTAGTACACCCCTCCGAGCCTATCTTTTCGTTTCTAACTTTAAGCATCTTACTTAAAGGAAGAATTTGTTACACCCCACTTAAATGTACAACCAAATCGCCTTAGCCTTCCGTGTATGCACTCATCTTTAGTGCATTATTGTTATTTGTTAAACCCTTAGTTAATTATCTAATTGATTACATGGTTGCTAAGTCGAGTCATATCCTTGTACATATTGTTTTGGGACGATTGGGACTCATGGGTAAAGTACTTATTTTATGGAGTAATGGGGAAGAACATCATTTATTACCCCCATATGTACATTAATCTTAAAAGTACTCCAAGTGTTTTGATTATCTTAATTCGAGTCATTAGATTAGTTTATTGTAAAGTATGTAAACATTCAAGTGTAAGGGGAATGTTCATTCCCTATGATGTAGTATTTTGGATGGTAGGGTAAGAGTGTATGCAAAAAAAAAAAAAAAAAAAATCGAAAAATCAAGAAAAAGAAAAAAAAATAGAAAAAGAAAAGAGAAAAAAAAAAAAAACATACGGACTACCATCCCGTTTCATTCTATGTTTATTCTATGTTTTTATTATTTTTGATTTATTAGCTTAAGTCTAATCTAGTCTTGGTTTAGCAACGCTATATTGTACATGTAATTAACCAAGATGATTAACTCGCCACCAGTAAAGATTGCCTTTATCCAACAAAACCGTGTATTCCATATCCCTACACCTAACGTTATAACCCATTAAAAAGACCTCTTTGATAGTTTATCCTAGGTGCTTACGCCATGTGGTGGAGGTTTGATCCTTTCCCAAGCCTATGGTAATCTATTTTGTTATGACAGGTAGTGAGAGATGTTTTCCATTTCCATATTGTGATATTACTTTATTACACCCGAGAGATGTGAGTATCTAAACACTATTTGTGAGGTGCTAGTGTATGACCTCCGTGCTTGTCTTTGGTCTTTAGTGGAACGATTATTTGTTGTAATTACTTTTATATTAGTGTTAAATGACCCCTAACTTGTATTTTGATTAGAATAAAAGCGCATTTGCTTGAGGACAAGCAAATCTCAAGTGGAAGGGTATATGATGAGGCGAAAAATAAACCGTTTTTAGGGGGTCATTTAAGCCCGGAATTGAATTTATTTGATCAAATATTGCCCTAAATCGTTCCTTTTGTGATTTTAGGTACTTTGGGAGTGAATTCTAGAAAAGGAAGCATTTTGGACGTTTTTGGAGCATAAAAGTGAAGAAAACGGCAAAGACTTAATTTTCCATGCTGAGAACAGTACCTGATGGCTTCAAGAAGGAAATTGTGACGACGTCAGGAGTAAAATCCATGACGACCCAGAGAAAACCTGAAGGCGTCAAGAGAAGGGCGTCAAGAGTTAATATGATGACGGCCTGCAAAAGGAGTACACGTGACGGTGTCAAACCCAGATCTAGGCAGTCCGAGAATTTATTTGGACGCGAGATGACGGCGTCAGGCATTTACTCTTGACGCCGTCACCTCAAAAAATCTATATATAATTTTCTATTTTTCATTCATTAGGAGAGGAACTTGTGTGGAGAATACTAGGGTCGAACCTAATAAACCCTAGGTCGTTTGTAACAGTATTTTCAAGGGTTTTCACCCCTTGAAACCTTTCATGTTCAATTAAGATAAGTCCTATTTCAATTCAATCAATATGTCTATGTGTTGCTTGAATATATCTTATGCTTGTCTTGACTTTAACATGCTAGGCTAGATCTATCATGTGTTTGCTTAGATGTAATGAAACCTAGATGTTGATTATAGGTTGATTGCTTGTTTATAGTTGTAATGGATGAATGATTTCAATGTTAGGCTTAAGAAAACTGGCAGATCTCCATTGTGTAACATGCTTGAACGTCTTAAGAAACATGAACCGATGTGTACTAGGTTTTAATGGTTGTATTTAATGCATGAGCAAATTCTAGTGATCCCATGTTAGGAGCTTCTTAGCCGGCTCGACATAGGAGTGAAGTAGGCGCTTATAGGATTGGGGAAGTAAGTACGCCACCCCATGAATGGTATTAAGGAATACAATCCGTCATCCACGCAACTGTAACAAGTAATTAACCTGTAAAAGATATCTAGGGAGTAGTGAAATCTAAGTAAACACAACTCTCCCATATATTGCTCACACCACTAGTTTAATTTAGTTTATTTCCATTTCTAGTATTTTATTTTGATTGCATCTTAGTTATTGGGTTAGTTGACTAGCAACTAATTCCGCCCAACTCCTTCAAAACCGAGATTTTTACCTGCTTTTCATAAAAACCTAAAAATACAGAAAGAATCATCCCTCATCTCTAGACCTAGTCTTTAGGTTTTCTAATCCTAGCGACACTATTCCTAGCTGAACGATCAATCCCCTGGTACTTGTCACTATACTATACTACAACGATCAGGTACACTGCCTGGTGGGGGTTGTAAGCTTCTCGAGATCCCTCGAGAGGTAAAGCCTGGTGCAATCCCTACGCATCAGCGCACACTTATTTTATCTTGAAGTCGGGGTTGGTTGGATGCATGACTTTCAAACGATAACTTGCTCGTGCTTAAGGTTTAAGTTGGAGACTTGGTTTATCTAGTTACCAGCAGTCGGGGTGGATGGTTGAAGACCTAGTTAACTATCACTTAAAGGAGTTGCATTATAGTACTCAGTGTCACACGCAGATGACGTTGTGGATAATCGCAAGAGGTGATGATAGTCTAATACTTTGTCAGGATAGTATTGAGTACTTAGAGATTTTCATGGTGCACAAATTCTCTACACCGTTCTTCCAACAATAGTGCAAGCTTAAGTAACAAATTTGGGGAATTCTAGTTCATTTTCAAGGCTGGTATATCGGGTTTACTACACCAAGTGGTCATAACAATAGCCGACAGAATACGAGGTTGGTTTGTTAGCTAATGGGTTTAATGGTTAAGATGTGATCAGCAATTCTCATGGGATATTCGATGACTACACATTAAAGATACGTTACAGTCTAAGCAAAATATTTCAAGATCCCTCAATGCCATTCATGATTTTTCAAGATGTTTGCTTCTAACAATATCTTCACGTGATTATGGTCGTACACATCAATGATGCTTCGAATGTTCGAAACCATCATGGGGGAGAAACGTGTACTTTGATGATATAAGGTCAACCTCCAGGGGGAAGTAGTTTATTCTACTTTACTTAGTATGGTTTGTGAAGTATTCTACATATGTGAGAAGAATTGTTGTTGATCTCTTGCATGTTCCCCCAAACAAATATTCACCAAAACCAAATTTATCATAACACATTCAATTTATCATTGTCTCACAGTTTCTTCTTGGTTTTGTAAAATCCCGCGAAAGAATCTATTTCTCGGTTTAAATCATAGATTTGTAAAATCCCGTGATGATGGAACTATCCCGGAGAAAGAAAAGTGGATTTCGGGATCTTAATTGATTCTGGTGCTATGGTTTCAACTTCGAAGTAGGGATAAAGTGTGGACTTCATGTATTGGATGACTTTTTGATATACTTCATTGCATTTTGGTTATAACAAAGTTTTACGGGGTTATGCGCTTTTGACAATGATCGGGATAAAACCATTATCAAAGTTCATTTAAAACATAAAAAAAGGCTATATCTGGGCATTTAAACCACAAGATATGACTACGACGATTATTCGTTATTATTTATTTGAGGTTGAAGTGAAACGTCATGGGTGCGTGTACTTAGTATCTGAAGATATCGGGGTTGGTTGAATGAAGATTCTTCGAGATCCTTGTTTGAGCTTTTAACCTTTACAATGACGAAGACTTGGATATCTAGTTATTTTTGTGATTCTTCTTCTCTATTACCACAAAATAACTATCCCTTTAAAGAGTTACGTTGTAGTGCTCAATGTCACATGAAGTTGTGGATATTCAAGAGGTGATGTACGTCTTATACTTGATGGTTGGTTGGTTGAAGAGTATAGAGTACTTAGGGATTCGAAGTTGCACGAACTCTCTACACCGATCTTAGTCACACATTAGTGCAAGCTTAAGTCACAAATTCGAGTTATTTTACTTCAGTCTCAAGTTCATCATATTGGGTTTTCTCCATCAGTGGTCACGACAAAGAGCCGACTGAATGATAATGGGGTTGGTTTCAAGTTAGCTGAGAGAAGTAGAAATGAGAGATATGATGTTTGAACACAACGGTTCAAGCCTCGTTCTTCAACATAATGGTGTCTGCGTATAACACTTCAGGCCCCGTTCATCAAAGAAAAGAAAGGTGTACGATTCAGTGCGCTTTATCTTGGGAAAAAGAGAAATCTTCTTATTTATGACCATTCTCATCAACAAGCTTCATGCTTTTCCCATGTTTGTACAGTCATTAAGTGGATCGACATACATTGGATTATATTTTTGTGCTTCACTTATTCAATCAAAAATTGCAAACAGGCATATGCAATTTTTGAGGGGGAGAAGGGAAAGGATGAAGATACTACATGTTGATGATGTTTGAAGAATGGTAATTCGACTCTTGTACGCAGATATTATTTCCCTCTAAGGTTTAACACATTTCAACAAGTGGTTTAGGCATATTACAAGCTTCATGGAACTCTTCATTTACTAAACCATTGATGAGGAAACAAAAGAGGGGCTGCTTCAAGAGTGTTTTTAATCATCATCTTCTTCGCAGTAGTTTTTGGTGCTACACACATATTTATGCTGCATCTGATAAATTTCAACCATCACGGAATCTCAACTATGATAAAACTGTCATTGCATGCCATTTTTGAGGGGGAGAACAAGCGTATGTCCTTTTCCTTTCGACTATGGCAAAAATGTCGTTAGCATGCCACTTTTGAGGGGGAGAATAGGCGTGTGTTATTTCTATTCCTTCGTGGGAGGAGTAATGTGTATGCTGGGGTTATAAATCATGAAGGGATCGAGCTTAATTATTCATGTCGGGGAAATTAATGTCTACCTCTCCGATATATTCCATGGTTTGTTACTCTGTTCGAGTTCTATAGTCATTGCGGGGATTCGAACTTGGTGTTATCATTTAGTACTCCGGTTGATTAATTGATTCAGATAAAGAAGAAGATGGTTAATATCAAGACCTTCAAACGTGATCATGACGTTAAAGTGTTGAATCTATAAAAGGGGATGGTCAGTTTGAGGGGGAGCCGATTTAGAAACTTCACAAGTTCTTGAAAAGGCTCGTTACATATGATAACCTAATTGAGGGGGAGCAAACTCAATTAGTCATCATCTCATGACTCCTGAATACTTCAGCTCAGGAGTCGTGAGGTTTATCGACATTTTCTCACAGGCTAATATTATTATTGATAAAGGGCTTACAGTTATAGATAAAGGGCTTCCAGTTAATGCTTTATGTACACATCATTATGATGTTTCCGATTAATCGCAACCATCAGGGGAGAGGAATGTGTACACCAAGGATGCACAACAAGTTCACTTGATCGGGCTTAATCACTTATTCCGGGATTGATAACCGCAGAGATGATCAGTGGTTCAACTTGTTACTTTGGTATTATCACTTCATGTGCACGTCACGGGCTGATTAATCGCAACCATCAGGGGAGAGAGAAATGTGTACATCAGGGACGCACAACAGGTTCACATGATCGAGCTTATTCAGTTATTCCGGAGTTGATATCCGCAGAGATGATCAGTGCTTCAACCTGTTACTTTGGTGTTATCGTTTCTTTTTGTATTTGGTACATGTATACATTATGGGATGATATGGTATATGTAATATAACTGGAATGCATTTGGTGAGATGGAGATGTTGATATCCTATTCCCCAAATGGACAACATTGAAGAAGGTCGAGTCTACAGTCAGTTCTACATTCTCCGCTACGTGTTAGAAGACTAAAGACGATATGTATTTAGTTATCAAAAGACTTCTTCACATTCAAGGTACTCATTTGAAAGGTTGCCAGTTTGGGGAAGAGCACTAATTAGAGGAGAGTGAAAAGTCTGATTAAATCCCTAATTAGATGTGCTCACATTGCTCTTCAGCAAGTTGATTCTCACAGGAGACATTTGAGCTTATTTGGTTGATTCTCACAAGATTTCAAGTATATGGGCGTAAAATGTGTTGCTGATTCTGAGGTATCAAAACCAGCAAGGGGGAAGGAGACATACATCGAAACGCACAACGAGTACACGTGATGAGCTTTATACTTCTACTTAATTGAAGTTATTTTGGGAAGACAAATGTCATAACCGCAGAAAAGATCAGTGTTTTAACTCGTTCTTTTGGTGTATCATTCCAACTATGTGGGGGAAGAGATGGGGAAGTGGTCTCTGGATACTTTTTGGTACGCATTACTTCAGCCTTCAGTGGGAAGAAAGATGAGAAGAACTATTCAAGCGTGAGATGATACATTGCTGATCTATCAAAGCTTCACAGGGAGAAGGCTCAATCTCAGAAGATTATTCAGGAGCCTCGAACGCTTTGGTAGTGAAAGTTTAAGAGATGTTGACTACTGACTTCTACTACGTGCAGACCGATATCCTCTTTTCGGTATTCATGTCAACATCCTCTTAAACTGCATAATATCCTTTGTACATATTTTAAAACTAAAAAGAAAATATAAAATTATAAAACCAACAAAATCCATAAAAATCGAAAAATCATAAAAATTCCAAAAATATTCTTCTCGCGACATGTCTCTCGTGTAATCAATATTATGTACGTTTCTCGAAATCTCATTCAATAATGACACGGAAACATACATATGCTTTGAGTTTTTCTATTTTTTTCAAATAATGTTTTTCTAAAACATGTCGCTTCTCAAAATCTTCTTTAAATATGGCTTGTAGTTATTTCAGACTGCAACCCGGATTTAAACTTATGGCTTGCAGTTATTTTAGACTGCAACCCGGATTTAAACTTATGGCTTGCAATTATTTCAGACTGTAACCCGTTCGTAAAATTATGGTTTGCTATTACTTTAGATAGCAACCTAATTTTCAAAATGAGGAAAACACGTCGCCAAAAAGACGGTTGTTCCTAACAACGGATGAAGTTCATCCGGGCATGGATTACGTTACATCCGTGCACTCTCGATCTAATGTACGTTTCAGTGCATTATTTCTTGTTTAAGAAGAGAAATATTCTTTTTACCAAAAACAAATATTTTTCCATCTATGATTCTTCAGAAAAATATTTTGTATCTCAAATGGTGGTTTAAAACAACTTTTGAAAATCAATTGGACTTAAATCTTTTATAAAATTTGCCACTCAATCTATGACAAAAGGTTTAATTTTTCACAAAATGTTAAATATACAAATGGTCATAGATTGAGGGGGAGAGTGATTTCAAATTTTATTTTAGATCATAAAATGTTCATCTTTGATCCGTTCAAGCAATGAGTAAAAAAAATGTGGTGTTATGTGTCAATATATGAATTTTTATGAGTCTTCGTTTAACTCCAAATTGCTTTTGAAACTCATCATTTTTGACACTAACATTCTCCCTCATAAATTGAGGGGGAGCATCATAATGTTCCATTACCAGTGTATACTAAAATCAGACCATATTTTCTCCCAAATTTTCTAACTTATTTAAATCAATTGGAATCACAAATCTCAAAAGGTTTGAAATTTTTGATCGGGGGAGAGAATGTGATTTAAATATGAAACCTGATAAACAAATGTGATCTTTTGAACTCAAGTGTAGGCTCCCTCATATGTGCTAAACTCTTTCGTATATCGATGCACATATTAAGGGGAGCGAATGATTCATGATGGCTATTGTGGAAGAATACCAAAGACCGACCATTTGATTTAATGCAATGGAGTTATAAGGATGATTAGGTTAGGTATTAGTTCCCATGATCCAGCCAGAACCAGAGGGATCTTCCCAGGGATAATCCTAGTTAGAGTAGAAGTCCTTAGGAATGATTAAAAAAGGAGAAAAGTCAGATATGGGAAGAGTGCCGACTGAGATGGAGCTGTACTAGAACAAACCCAACAAGGTCCTAGTAATGAAGTCTCGGTAAGCACTGAAGGGGTTGAAGAATGAAAAAGAAATATAATGAGAAAGGGTGAAAAGAAATAGCCATTCATATATTCAACCTTAGGGCAGAAACCGGGTTCAACTCATATGCTACCGGTGGTTACCAAGGTAACACTGGTATTGAAGACAAGACGTCATGGACCCAGTGACGCACTGCACCAAACTTCCTAGCCACTCAATATCTCTTAAAAGAACTTGTTTCATTCTCATGGGGAACCCTGCATAATGTATCGGCCGCTCATTGCGAGCCATGTTGATACCAAAACAGGAGATACCTCTCCAGTCTCCAGGAGCGGATCAAAACGCACTATTGAGTCTAGAGCCAAGAGATCATCCATAAATCTCACTAGGACACACTTCCAATATGCTTACTGTTTCATACACTGTGAAAAGTAAGAAAAATATATTAAGAGTCCTACGCATTATCCTTGTGGTATTGCCAGAACATCTGAGTGATATGCAATTATTCACAATGAAGATGGAAATCCTTCTAGAGTGAACATCATACAAGCTCTTGGTAGGTGACATGTGAGATCCTTCATGGATCAAACTAGTGTGTAGAGTACTCATAATCTTAAACACGTATGGTTTTGTGTATAATGGATCGAATAGATGAAGAAAACTAGTGATAAGTTAGAGAGAGAAAGAGTAGAGAGTTGGGAGCCTTTAGTGAGAGAAAGAAGAAGATATTAGATTAAGTGTGTGAAAGGTCCAACCCTCTCCCTTGGGTGGGAGAGGGCATATATACTACAACTACTTGTGCTCCATGAAACGAGCTGTAGAGAGAGCTGACAGTGGGTAAAGACCCGACCCACTCTATGAATACTATTTACATATATTAACTACTATTACTAACTACTACGATAAATACTACGAGCTACACAATGCTAAACAATGCTCGGGGTGACCGAGTCTTCATATGAATAAACGTATTCCTAACAATCTCCCCCTAAGGGAGGTCACCCCAGAAAATATATATTGAATCATAGCATTCTAATCTTTGAAGATATCTGAGTAGCTCGTAGCCTTTTGATTCTTCAATGCCGTGATCTTTGTGCTTTGATCAGCAGACTCTAGATGACTTGTTCAATGTGTTGGATGATCTTTGGAAATTATTTCGAGTTCATCATCCAAATGAGAGTCTGAAAGTCATCTTCGAGTAGTAACGTCTCCATGTGATTTGGACATCTTTGTGTTGGCATGCTCACACTTTTCAGGATCATGATCTTCTGCATCAGAGTTATGGAAGCATATATGAGGCCCAATTAATGATCATGATTTCATAGATTGTGATGTCGAAGTGTGAGCATGTGTTGATCGATCAACATCCTTTCAGCAATCAACTGCAACTGTCAGAAATTCCTGCAAGCAAACAGTTAGCAACAAACCATCCGGTACTTATAGGTTTGGAATTAGAGATCGTCAACAGCATAGTGTGAAGATTCCTTCTAACCCTTACCAAGACCATTCCCAATCGGTAAACCCTGAGAGGATTTACGCGAACTACCTAAGTAGATTAACGAATGGGTGAGTCGCTGGAGATCACTCCATGATTGTTGACCGTTTGTAACCATCGCGACCACTAAGCGTAATCCACAAGGAATTACCTAAGTGACCTGCTTTCAGGGCTGCTTGATGTTGACCCTGGCAGGAATTTCCATTCAATCATTGGGAGTTACTAAAGCAACATCCCTCATAAATGTTCTGGCAGGTTGCTAAGATCTGTGTAGGACTCATAAGTTTACCACTGGTGTCCTTAATGTTGAACAACTAGGGTAGAAGTAGCACGTGTTCCTATGAGATCTTTTTATGCATCTCGGGGCTCTAGACTCAATAAGTGCATTTGGTTTTCCTATGCGGAGATTAGAGAGAGGTCTCCTGCTTCAATATCAACTATCTCTAAGAGATAAGTTGATAGATTACACTGGTTCCCCGTGAGAATGAAACAAGTCCTTTTAAGAGAACTTGAGTGGTTAGAAGGTTTAGTGCAGTGCGTCACTGGGTCCATGACGTCTTGTCTTCAATACCGGTGTTACCTTAGTAACAACCAGTAGCAGATGAGTTGAACCCGGTTTCTGCCCTAAGGTTGAATAATTGGAGGGCTATTTCTTTTCACCCTTTCTCATTTCATTTTTTTTTTAATTCTTCAACCCCTTCTTTCTCCATTCTCACATTTCACCTTTTTTTTTTTTTTTTTTTTTTTTTTTTTTTTTTTTTTTTCATGATCTTACCTACGGACTTACTAATACTATCTATTTGGTATTGTCCATGGGTAGATCCCTCCGGCTCTGGCGGATCATAGGACGGTTTTCCTAACCTTATCCACCTTATAACTTCATGACTATCCTATGTTGCCATACACCAAATCATTGAAAATTCTCTCAACGTGTTTATGATTAAGAAACCCATTTTGTTAACACATTGAGAGTTTTGTCATTTTCAAATGCTCCCCCTCAACATGTGCTCATATGTATTGATTTGAAAATTTGCACATGTCGGGAAGAGTTGCACTTTTTGAATTGATCTACCTTAAGTGAACATGACCGGGAATTCGAGACATGCTTACATCACTAGTTAAACTAGCTTGAAGTTATTACCCGGCCCGATCAGATTCACCCAAGGTTTCTCGAAACCGTACATTCTACTCCAACTAGTCCTTTTCGAGACACGCTTACATCACTGGTTAAACCAGCTTGAAGTTATTACCCGTACAAGACTAATCCTTTCGATTCAAGACAATTCTGTTTCATCAATTCATGAGTCAAGACTGAGATGCACTCACATAAGATGCAAGGATCCTTTTACACAAGCCATTTTGCTCCCCCTCAATATGTGCATCGATATACAAAAGAGTTTAGCACATATCGGGGAGCGTTTGTTTAAGTCCAAAACAATCACATTTTATATCAGATTTCATATTTATATCACATTTTCTCCCCCGATCAAAAATTTCAAACCATTTGAGATTTGTGATCCCAAATGATTTAAATAAGTTAGAAAAGTTTAGAAGCAAGATGTCGTCTGATTAAAGATATTCTGATATTGAGATGATTCATTACTCCCCCTCAATCAATGAGGGAGAATGTTAGTGTCAGTTATGATGAGTTTATAAATGATTTAAAGTTTAACGAGAAACTCATGAAATAAAAAAATCATGTACTGGCACATAACATTTGATACCACACTACTTATGACGCACAAGATAACTGGTGGTGGTGGTGAAAGAGTTGTTGTTGTTGTTGCTACCGATGTTGTTGTTGTGGTGAAATCAAAGCCAGTCAATGAAGTTTGAACATCTGATCAAATGGTTAGAGCACGAGCAGGCACATTCACATCAGCCATGGAATCTGCATAAGAGTATCAACAAAGATATGCATACATACATATTCACTCTTAATTAACTGCTACCACGTGGCAGCTAGCCTACTCATAATACCATATTCATATCATGATCAAAGAACATTCAAGCAACTCATCAAAATGCTATCTAGCATGAAAAGAAACTAGCAATCATGAACATTCATTGCAAGTTTCTATCAGACATAAACAAATCACTAACATGGCAATTCACGCATATTTTCAACATTCAAATCAGGAGCTTAGGAATAAGATTCTAACCCGGTAACTACATACCTAAGCAAATCCTGAGAATACAAACACATAATCAGCAACAATCAAACAATTATCAGCAAACAGCAAACGAAACATAATCAATCAGATTATACGAATGCCAGAGGAGAGAACAAGAGCATCAAACACAATGGTTTTCTAACATCATTAAGATTTTGGATTTTATTTAGGGGATTAAGCGAGGATACCAACGTGAGACAAATGGACCTTCTAGTTACATAAAGATTAGGAAACTATACGCAAATAGCACATAATGCCCTAATCTTTCTAACAACTAACACATTTGGCCATTTAAGATAAAGCTTAGTAAGTTCCTCTTCAACTAATACCCCATTAACTACAAAACCTTTTATAACAATTATGAGACAACGAAGAAATCCGTTTGATGATAAAAATTGGAAATCACTCTCCCCCTCAATTGATGACCCATTGTCATTAATTGAGTGACAAATTTTATGAAGTATCTAAGACTGATTGATTTACAAGCAACACATTACCACCATGTATCACACAAATAATTTTCCGAAGAATCATAGAAAGAAAATTATTTGTTATGATAAAAAGAAGATTTCTCTTCTTAAACAAGAAATAATGCACTGATACATACATCAAGTCGATGAAACACGGATATAAAGTAATCCGTGCCCGGGTGAACATCACCCAGTGAAAGGAACAGCCATCTTTTTGGCGACATGCTTTCCCCATTTTGAAAAGCGGGTTGCTATCTGAAGAAATAGCAAGCCATTTTGAAAGAATAATTTTAGGAACGACATGTTTTAGAAAAACATTATTAAAAAGAAAAACTCTTGCTCAAGCATATGTATGTTTCCGTGTCATTATTGAATGACATTTCTAGAAACGTGCATAATATTGATTACACAAGAGACATGTCGTAAGAAGAATATTTTTGGATTTTAAGATTTTTCAGATTTTTATGGTTTTTATAGGTTTTATATTTTTCTATTTTCTTTTTGTTTTAAACTATGTACAAAGGATATGTGAGGAAAATCCTTTTACTCCTCATTATCTTCCCGAAGACATAAGAGACTCTGGCGTAAGACTCTTCATTCCAAGTCGCGGAAGAATGAATAGAAATCTTTCTCGTGGAAGAGCCTTTGTAAAGAAGTCAGCCAGTTGAAATTCTGTCCTCATGAAGGAAAGTTCCACTACCCCATTCTCATCTTAATCCACCACACTTTTGGAGAATCTGTTTCCCAGGAGAAACTTTGACAGTGTATCGTACCATGCCCAAGGCGTCTGTTTTAGGCCATAGAGAGCCCTTTTCGGATGATAGACATGGGTAGGACGATCAAAATATACAAATCTTTCCGGTTGACTGAATAAAGAACTTTATTCAGCTTGCCATTTAGAAATGTAATTTTCATATCCATTTGATAGATCGTCATGTTCTGACTAGCAGCATTGGCGAGAAACATTCTGATATCTTCAATACGAACAACCAGAGCGAAAGATTCCTCTAAATCAATGCCTTCCTATAGACGATATCCCTTAGCAACAAGCCTTGCCTTGTTTTCAGAATGACATAATGCTCATCAAGTTTCACTTTGAAGATCCACTTAGAGCTATAATCATTGCACAGTCTGGAGGTAGTACCCATTCCCATACTTCAAGTCGATCGAAATTGTGAGCTTCATCTTGCATCTCATTAACCCAACAGTCTTTAGAGATAGCTGTCTTGAAATCTTTGGGTTCGACTTTGGATAGTACGGAATTATAACAGTACCACAAGGCATGGGTGGTAAGTTTCCTTCATGTGAACACCGATCGAGAAGGATTCCCAATAATGTTGTCAATCGGATGATCATCAGTCCGTTTTATGAGATTGTGATGTGGTTGAGGGTAGGAACCTGAAGATGCCATGTTTGTATCCCTTGAAGAGGATGTCTCAATAGAAGATTCAGGAACACATAGGTTTTTGAACGGATCATCTTCAAGAGGAGTAAATGAATTCTCTTCAAAAGAATTGTTGACTGCAGTACCTAGATGTACAGAGATGAGCATCTTGATCAATTCAAGTAGACACTGATGGACCATTTGAGTTATACAAAACTAGAGCAGCAGCGGCTGGTGGTATCGGTGTATCACCAGTAGGTGTCTCAAGGTATTCTTCAAACATTGGGTCAAACAAGATCTTCAAATGCTCATTTTTAGGTGGTACATAAGGTACATGCAGGAGTGGGATTCTGTACAAGACCTGAACTAATTGGTTCAGGAGACAAAAGTTTAGACGCGGGTCTTGCACTGATGTGTATAAGAGCCGTTTGCTCAGTCGGCTCAAAGAATGTGACGTGAATGGTTAACAATATTTATCGGGTTCGATTGTTGTAGATTCTGTATCCTTTACTATCTGGAGCATAACCAACGAAGAATCCAATATCAACTTTAGCTTTTAACTTTCCCAGATCTTGACTGTCATTCGTAGGGTAGCATAAAGCACCAAACTCAAATAGAAAAGAGAGATCCGGTTTCTTGCCATGAATCAGCTCATTTTGGAGTTTTGTTGTGAAGAGTATGTATCAAGTATCGGTTTTAGGTGTAACAAGCTGTAGCAATTGCTTCCGCCCATAGAAACATCGGTGCGTTGGAGAATATTAGCATGGTTCGTGCAGCTTCTACAAGAGAACAGTTTCGTCTTTCAACAATTCCATTCTACTGAGGAGTGCATGGGATACTTTACTAATGGGTGATGCCAATACTTTCGTAAAATTGAACGAGTTGTTTGATGATAAACTCCGTTCCATCGTTTGACCGGATGATTCCGTCGGTTTTGTTGAGTCTTGCTAGTAGCTGTTTGATGAATTTTATGATAACCTCTGGAGTCACGTCCTTGGTTCTCAAAAACCTTACCCATGTAACCCGAGAATAGTCGACAACTGTCACTAGAACATACATCTTCCCAGTTATACTTTGCATTTACATTGGTTCAGATAGATCCATGTGAAGGGTGTGAAGAACCTCCATGATGGTATTGACAGTTTTGGATTTATGAGTATGCTTCTTTCTTTTGCCCAGTTGACAAGCCGAATGAAAATGTTCTTTTTTGAACTTTAAACTAGGCAGACCTCATACAAGATCATTGTGAGCAAGATCATTGATGGTACCAAAGTTCAAGTGATTAAACTTTGTTGCCACAGCCACGATTTGTTCTTTGAGGCCTTTGTGAGAAGGCAAATAGGAGAGGACCACTTCATGTCTTCGATGGAAAAAGGTGTATAGATTTGTGCCATGACTGTCTTTAAGAAGATCAATACCATCCAATTCTCAGACGAAGCATGTGTAATTTCTGAAGGCAATCTTCAAGATCGGAATCAAGATATTGACCACCAGAGAACATATTATGCCCAAGTCCTTCCACGTAGTATACCCAGGAAATTAGCTGTCACCAGAAACATAATCTCCATAACTTATAATTACCCCAAAATGATAGTTCCCGAATTTAACTGTCCCGATAAACTTATTCACGAAATTCTCGAGCCCTGAGCGATCCCCAATCATAGGTTTAGAGCAGCCTGAGTCCAAATATCAAAGGACGAAATGTACGACCTGCATTTGGAAACAGACGAGAGCAGAATATTTGGAGTGTCGGATCCCCAATTTGAGTTGGGTTCCAGTTGGTTAGTGCAAACAAGTTCTGGAGCCACTAAGACCTTAGGTGCATTCGTTTCAATGGTGGAAATTTCACTAGTAGATGCAATGGGCCTAGTTAAAGGACATTGGGTTTCCAAAGGGAAAGTTCTAACAGTTGGCTTCCATTCCTTAATATGCACTACTTTAGAATTAGTTATCCGAGTTAAAGGGCACTGTTCTCCTAAAGTGAATTTCCTTCCAGTAGGCTTCCATTGATAACCAACATTGGCAAACAGTTTTCCTGTTGCTTTCCAAACTTGCTTAATTCGTTTAGCTCTCCAAACTTTCATAACTTGGGGTTTGTTAAATGACTTTAGAAATTTCTCAACACATTTATCATGATTGCTCGAAATTAAACATTCATTACATGTTTTGCAACGTGAATTTGGTTTTGAGTTATGACTCATTTCGCTCAAGTTGGACTTAATGTTCCTCATGTGGTCGTCTACTTTCTTTTTAGGAACACTTTTAGCAGGTGAAGTCCTATAATTCCTTCTATTTCTCCTTGGCTTAGACTCTCTAGCTTTAGTGTTACTACTTACTTCTGTAGACGGACTAATGGGAATTTTAGTCTTTTTCACTTCCGGTTGCTGAGCATGTTTTGATGTTCTGGGATCTGAAGTTTCCAAGGGTACCTCAAAGGTAACATGCTTGTTCTTAGTCATAGATGATGATGCAGTAGACCTATCTCACTTGCTATCAATTTTAGGACATGTACCAATAGCATATTCTAAGAGTTCCTGAGATCTATTAGTGAGAAAGCAGGCACCTACAATAGCATCATCAAGTGGTTTTGCTATCCTAACCTCTTCAATGGTTTCACGAAGCAAGTCAAGGCACTCCTTAAGATGTTTAAGATAGTCTCTATGAACTAACTTATTATTCCTAAGGGGAAGAGGAATATTCACAGCATCAATTGCGTACTTCTTACAAGCATAAACCTTTTGAACAACATTATCACAAGTGATGATTGGCATTTTCCCTTTCACCCGAGTCGTTAGATTCTCAATCTCTTTAAGCAAAGAAGTTATCTTTTCATTGTTTATATCACGTGTGATCTTAATTGAATCATATAACTCTTTGTAATCTTGTTTAACTTTTGAATTTTCAACACGAAACCAATCATTTTCATGTTGCAATTTATTAATGGTATCATGAAATTGAAAATTCTGAGAATCTATAGACTGAGGTTTTTGGGTGCTAATCACATCACTCTTGTTTGACTTCAATTGGGCAATTTGGACCCTCAGGTTCCGAATCGTGTTAGTGTGAGCTTGAATCTTTTCATCACGTTTGGCTAATTCAAAATATGCATCAAATTCAGGAGCATCCGAAGATGTCTTGGCATTTGAGATTTTAGTTCTTTCTTCTAAATGTTGACACTTTAATTGAAAATTAAGATTATCAACCTCTAGTTTCGACAAATGCCTGACCATGTTATCATGGTCATCGTTTTGAATTTTCTCACCCAATTTTAAATTCTCCCCCTCAAGCTCAACAACACGATTCTGAAAAGCGGTCAATGCAATAGACATCTCATGAAATTGGCAGGCAGATAACGTAGAATCAGTAGCAGTATAAAATACGTCCTGAGCAACACATTTAGTAATCAAATTCTCATTCATGATGAGAATATTTTTCCTCTCAATTTCACTGTATTTAAGATCAATTGCCAATTATTTTCCCTAATTTTCCACATCTTTGAAGACCTTTTTCATTTCAGTCACATCATTATTAATTATTTTTTAAGACCCTCAAAATGTTCTTTGAGAAGTTCAAAAAATGGCATGACCTCTGTTAAATAGCATTGTTTCATTTGTTCAAAACCTCTTTCCCCTTCAGTAATACCCGTTGGTGTTATTCTCATTTTACATGTTTTATCAAAATCAGCGAATAATTGACCAAGGACATATAAGGCAATTAGTGTATTATTTTGCGTGGGGAGGGTGAAAGGAACAAGATGCCGTGGTGTGTTAATGGGATATATCGTTGGGCCAGCTATCCAAAAAACTGTACGTGTTTTTCCCACTATTCTTTCTGCTTTCATCTTTTCCATGTCAATGTTCTAGAAGACTTGCTCTGGAGTAAATTTCTTTTGTGGGACAAAGATAGCTAAGTTATTATCTTCAGAGTAATCATAATTGTACAAGATTTTATTAGCTATGCACTGGGGATCCCTTAAGTTCTCAGCAACTTTTTCTCTGGTTCTATCTTCTATCTCATTGCCCTCATCATCGGATGTAGCATCAGGAGGGGCATGATTAGGCTCAAGCATAATGTTTGCATCATATAATGCCGGTTGTGCACCTATACCGCTTCTAAGGAAATTGGCTTTTGGCTTAGTAGAATCCTTCTCACTATGATCATCACTCAACTTCCTATGTTTATGCATCATTTGAGCAGTTTGAATGGTTTGGCCTTGCATGTATAACTTATCCTCAAGTTTATTTTTTAGCATTTTAAGACTAGAGAAATCATTTAGGAGTTTTGTTTCCTTCTTTTTGAAATCATGTTTGAGTGTGTTTAAGCCTTTATGAATCTCTTGTTTTTGTTTAACAGTTTGATCCAGTTGTTTTTGCAAAGATTGTAACTCCTTTTTCAATGTTTCTCGCTTAAGGTTATTTTCAGATATATATGCACGCATTTGCCATTCCATGTTCTGCTCACATCCAGCGAGTTCAAATCTAGCACGTTGTTCATACATTGCCACCTGATCCTTAAGGATATAAAATCTAGTGGTCAAGGAGTCATCAGGGATATAGGCAGTGTTCTCATGCAACACACAATCATCATTTAAAACAGAAGATGCACTACATTGTACAACAGACACTTCATTGTGTTTCATATATTGTTCACATGGGTCAACATTGCTATTTCCCATGTCAGCAACATCTGAATCGACATCGTTTGTCAGTTGTACTTTGTTAGGAATCTTTTGTTCATCAACCATGTTACACAGTTCGAGTACCTTAGCACATGACACATGTTCTTTTACCGGTCTGATATATGCATCCACATCACGTGTAGGAGTCATTGAACTGTTCGTTGTGTCAAGCTTATCAGTCTCTGATCCTCTGCCTTCGGTGACAACTGACCCAGCATCCGATGCTTTACCTGAATCCACAATATTATCACTTGATTGCTCCCGACATGCCTTCACCTTGTCTTCATGCTTGAGTTTGTGTTGTGCTCTTTCCATAATGTACTCCTTCACATTACCTATGAGTTGGAGTAGTGTGACTCTGAAAACGTCAACTTCAATTCCCGGAAGAGTAGCAAAGCTCTTTTTCATTATTTGACACTCATGATCATACTCCTCAGTGAATCGTGAATCAATGAACGCTTGGAGTTGGTTGTTGATCACACATAATGCAGCCATGGATCTACCTTCAGAAAATTCACCTTTTTCAAGTTGTTGTTGAAGTTGATCTAAGTGTAGAGTCATTTTGACTGTGAAGGTCTCAACATTTTGACCAAAGATTGTTGCGAATGCACGATTGAAACCTCCCAAGTATCCAGGTTTTGCAAAGAGAACCTTGAGATGTGAATGGAGTGATCGAAAACATTCAATGCGACTATCCTTTGCATTATCGGGCAATTTAATTGGCTGATGAAGCACATTATCATTAGAATTCGAGCACGAAGATTCCATAGCAGTGATTGAATGTTAAGAGTGGTGATTGTTTGTTTTGACAAGGTTATATGTTGTTAAGTTGTGATCTTGGTTCGGTTGATGCAAGTTGGGCCTCGAAAGTTTAGTGAAAATTTTGTCTAAAACTTAAAACCTCAATAACTTCACTCCGGAGGTGATTTGGGCCTCAAAGAATTCGTTTCACAACTTGTGGTGAAACCTCAAAATATTCAGCCTGTTCCGGACGTTTTGACAGCTAATTCGCTGAAAACGGAGTTACGGTTCAAAAGTTATGACGTTTGAAGTTTTGACGTAAAATAGTCAACTTAGGTCAAACTGCAAAATAAGCAAATCGCTAAACAAGCAACTCGCTAGATCCAACTTGCTAAACACCACCTCACAAAAGCCAACTCGCTAAAAACCAACTCGCTAAGTGCCAACTCGCTGGAATCTGAACAACTCGCTGGACTCTGATCAACTCGCTGGAATCTGATCAACTCGCTGGAATCTGATCAACTCGCTGGACTCTGATCAACTCGCTAGAATCTGATCAACTCGCTAGAATCTGATCAACTCGCTGGAATAATAAGACAAAAGTGTCACTGTCTTAGCGATTTGTCCGTTTTACCCAATGTAGTAAAAGACAACACGCTAGCCAGAAAAACAACAACTCGCTGCCAAAGTTTACCAACTCGCTAGGAAGAAAAACACCAACTCGCTAGGAAGAAACCAACTCGAATTACCTCAAATATCTATGAATTTGATGAAACAACTTATCCAAGAGCAAAACTAAGTACCTAAGACACTTCTAATCATGAAAGTACATCAATAACACACCACAAACCACTAAATAAGATCAAACAAGTGAGTTTTCTTGAAAAACATTCGAACCACAACTAAAAACACAAAAACCAAGCCACGAATTCGAGCACCAACAATCCTAGGATGAAACCATAGCGCTCTGATACAAATTATAGAGTACTCATAATCTTAAACACGTATGGTTTTGTGTATAATGGATCGAATAGATGAAGAAAACTAGTGATAAGTTAGAGAGAGAAAGAGTAGAGAGTTGGGAGCCTTTAGTGAGAGAAAGAAGAAGATATTAGATTAAGTGTGTGAAAGGTCCAACCCTCTCCCTTGGGTGGGAGAGGGTATATATACTACAACTACTTGTGCTCCATGAAACGAGCTGTAGAGAGAGCTGACAGTGGGTAAAGACCCGACCCACTCTACGAATACTATTTACATATATTAACTACTATGATAAATACTATGAGCTACACAATGCTAAACAATGCTCAGGGTGACCGAGTCTTCATATGAATAAACGTATTCCTAACATAGTGGCAACTAGAAAGCAACAATGGGGCGATTATCTTTTGAATCAAACTTGTTCCAGAAAATGAATTGACCGATACTTTTGGAAAACCCTTCGATGTGCTCAACTACTTTCTTTCGAGCACATTGACTGCGCATAATTTTCAACCAAAAGTATTTGACATAAAATTGATGTTTCTCATAAAATTCTCGTTGTATTGCAAAAACTCTCTATCTAGCAATAAGCGATTGTTTTTCAAAATCAATTTCCTCATTAATCGGTGAATCATTAATTCACCGGTTCACTCACTCCGTGTTGTCTACTTTGAGACGCTCCGGTTTGAGAACGGCTAGTACAGCTGCGAAACCCTGTCAAGGAAATTCTTCAGAATTCTACCTGATCACAGGCAGTATTTATACTGATTAACGGGGAACCGTGGTTCTTGCAACCCTATTCAACGAAGGTGAACAAAGACACTTTCGTGTGTTTATTGCTAACTATTGTTTGCAGGAACACCCGACGGTTACAGCTGATGGGAAATGAGATGTCAATTCATAACCTCATGCTCACACTCACAATTAAAGACATCATGAAAAGTGAAAGATCAACAACAATGCTTCCGCAACTCTGATGCAAAGTTTCATGATCCAGAAAGGTGTGAGCATGACGGTCCGATAGTCACAACATCACATGGAGGCGAGTCCACAAAGGATGATTTGGAGATTTACGGTGGCTGATGATCTCAATGAAAGCTCAGAGATCACACATGTCAAAGGAACGTTAATCACAATATCATCGCTTGAAGAACAAAGATCAATGAATTTGAAGAATCAACAATTACGAGCTCGGATATCAATTCATGGAATAGTATGCCAATATTCAAATCATATTTTTCTGGGGTGACCTCCCTTAGGGGGAGATTGTTAGGAATATAAATATTCTCGTTAAAGACTCGGTCACCCCAAGTATAGATTGGCAATACATAGCTCGTAGTATTATTAGTTAGTTATTTAGTTAGTACGTAGTTAATATAATTGTAAATAGAATTCGTGGAGTGGGTCGGGTCTTTACCCACTCTCAGCTCACTCCACAGCCCGTTTTATGGGGCATACATACTGTAAGTGTATATAAACCCTCTCCTACACCAGGGAGGAGTTGGTTGTTTCTCATAATACACACACACCCACAAGGTGTTTCTCTCACTAGAAACTTCCCATCTCTCTCACTTTCTTTCTCTAACATTTATCAATGGCCAACTTAATTTTCCACAATCCAAGACCTCCTGAATTACACAAGAATCAACACTTGTATCGATCCTACAAGCCAAATCTTTTACTTTTTAGGATATGGTGAGTTGAATACCATACAATTTTGGGCAAATTGTCAACCATAAATGGATTTGATATATCTTTACCAAGAGCCGTTTGCTCCTGGATTAGCCAGTCCTTATGTGGGTTAGACATGGTGGACTGATAACCATAAAAATTTTGAAACTTAGTGATTTTTTTTTTTTAATTTTTGCCAAAAACGGGGGTACTAGAAGGTATAATGTAATAAAATTCGCTAGAATTCCCCCCCCCCCCCCCCCCCCCACACTTAGAATTGAATATTGTCCTCAATATTCAAAGTCCCGGCTATTATGCCGACTCTTTGAACGTAAAAAGACAACATTACAAGCTAAATGTGGAAACACCATTTTTCACTTTATTCATCATATATATATATATATATATATATATATATATATATATATATATATATATATATATATATATATATATATATATATATATATATATATATATATATATATATATATATACATGGTAACAACAGCAGGGGCAACTCCCCCATACTTAGGGTGAAAACCCCATATGCATGCTACTGTTTTTGTTTACCGAGTTGCTAGCTTGACTCGACCCCGAATTCATTTGTTCTTGGGGAAGCAACATGTGGAAGAGACAATCTCCATCGGACTTTCATTCAAGATGTTTGGACAAACATTTGAAGCACGTGAAAGTTCCACACCGATGAGATAAGTACCCGTCTCAAGATAATGGTAATTGGAAATGCCGGGATCAAAGATAGTGTCTTCATTCCCGAAGGAGTGAAGAAGAGAGGAAGTCACCAGGTAGGTGAAGAAAAGAAAGAAAATCATGATAACAATCATGACTTGATCTTCTTCCTCAAGATCAGGCTCAGTTTCCTGAGTTTGGATTTTATTGGTTAAGCTCTTTGGTTTGGATAACATATCAGGAGGGAGGGTGGAAAAATTTGTCATAGGAATACAAACTCTCATGATTGAGACTCTTTTCCCCCGATCGTGGTTTTTCTTGTCATCCAAGTAATCATGCTCCAGAGGAGTCATGATATGAGTAAGTTCATCGGAGAACTCCTCGTGACGAGAATCAATCACATGATGTGAATCTGTGAACTCTTGTTCCACTGTGGACTCATCACAATCCTCATTCTGAATATCAAAGAATGGATTATCATAAATCAAAGTGAATTCGGATTCGAATTCAAACAGAGGATTAGTGAAAGTTGTTTTGAATGCTTCGGGAACAAGGTGATTAACATTCTCTATTGGACTGTTGGGATAAGAATTGAGTGAATGATCGTGATATAAGAGATTTTCAATTTCTCCCAGATTGGCTTCGAAATCAAAGAGGCCATCATTATTTCCCAATGGAAGTGGATTGATGTGAGTGAGTTCATCGGCGAACTCCTCAAGAAGAGGATCAACATCAGAATGCGGAAGTGATGCCTCAACATATTCAATGTCTCCATAAGATGTATAATCATCGCTAAAATCGGAGAAAGTCTCAAATTGATCTTTTGGACACTCAAGAGGGGAAGTAAGATCACACATATGCTCAAGAATTCCCTGTGACTCTCCTGGGATTGGGACAAGGTTCTCATCACTAGACTTTATGAATTTGTCCGATTCCATTTCAGGCACAGTGCTAAGACGCTCATCCCCAATGATCAGAGAGTGAGTGGGAACTTTGGGTATGATAACAACAGACTGAGGGAGTTGAGAAGGACTAGTATTCATGGATTGTACAAGTTCCATTTGTTCTTCTGCTAGTAATTCCTTAGTATTCTTTTCTCCCTGCGATTTTTGGATTGGTGGGATTTCAACTGAAGTACTTGATGAGGCGAAAAATGAACCACTTTTAGGGGGTCATTTAAGCCCGGAATTGAATTTATTTGATCAAATATTGCCCTAAATCGTTCCTTTTGTGATTTTAGGTACTTTGGGAGAGAAATCTGGAAAAGGAAGCAATTCGGACGTTTTTGGAGCATAAAAGTGAAGAAAACGCCAAAGTCTTAATTTTCCTTGCTGGGAACAGTAGGTGACGGCGTCAAGAGTATCATCCTGACGACGTCAAGAGTAAATTGCACGACGGCCCAGTGCAGATGTGAAGGCGTCACATGAAGAGCGTCAAGAGTTAAACATGTGATGGCCTGGAAGAAGCTAATACGTGACGGCGTCAGATGTAGATCTAGGCAGTCCGAGGATTCTTTTGGTGGCGAGATGACGGCGTCACCTATTTGGTCTTGACGCCGTTAGCCTCAGTTTTCTATATATAGTTTTCTAATTTTCATTCATAAAAAAAAGAGAAGTTTTGGAGAAACCCTAAGGCCGAACCTATTACGAATTTTACAGGTTTTCAAGGGTTTTCAGCCCTTGAAACCTTACATGTGTAATTGAGGTAAGTGTTCTTCTAATTCAATCAATATGTCTATGTGTTGGTTGTCTATATCTTGTGCTTGTCTTAATTCCATCATGCTAGGCTAGATTTATCTTGTGTTTGCTTAGATCTAATGAAACCTAGATGTTGATTATGTGTTGATTACTTGTTTATGGTTATATTGGATGAATGATTTCGATGTTAGGCTTAAGAAAACTGGCAGATCTCCAAATGGTAAAATGCTTGAACGTCTTAGGAAACATGAACCGATGTGCACTAGGTTTTATTGGTTGTATTTAATGCATGAGTAAATTCTAATGATCCCATGTTAGGAGCTTCTTAGCTGGCTCGACATAGGAGTGAAGTAGGCACTCATAGGATTGGGGAGTTAAGTGCGCCACCCCATGAATGGTATTAAGGAATATAATCCGTCATCCACGCAACTATAACAAGTAATTAACGTGTAAAAGATATCTAGGGAGTAGTGAAATCTAAGTAAACACAATTTCTCCACTTATTGCTCACAACCTTAGTTTAATTTAGTTTTATTTTCATTTCTAGTATTTTATTTTGATTGCATCTTTAGTATTGGGTTAGTTGACTAACAACTAATTCCGCCCAAATCCTTCAAACCCGAGATTTTTATTTGCTTTCTAAAAAATATAAAAATACAAAAATAATCATCCATCATCTTTAGAACTAGTAATTAGGTTTTCTAATCCTAGCGACACTATTCCTAGCTGAACGATCAATCCCCCAGTACTTGTCACTATACTATACTACAACGATCAGGTACACTGCCTGGTGGGGGTTGTAAGCTTCTCGAGATCCCTCGAGAGGTAAAGCCTGGTGCAATCCCTACGCATCAAGTTTTTGGCGCCGCAGCCCGGGGAATAGTTATTGTCTAGGTTAGAATTTCTTTTTATTAGGTCTACTTGCTAGATTCCTTTCTAGTAAGATTTTATTTTTATTTTTAGGATTCTCTTTAGTCTATCTTATTTCTTTGTGTTTTTGTTCGTAACTTTTCACCACCCGACATCATGGACGATGGGAACATCCTTAAACCCGTCATCCCACCACAACAAAACCCACCACTAGAACCCCTTAGGCCCCGAACCTTAGGAGAGTATTCTAGACCTAGCCACCAAGGCTACCGAAACACCATTGAGCTCACCGGAGCCAAAGTGACTCCCTTACGATCCGACACCATCCGGTTGGTGCAAAGCGGATCTGCATTCCATGGACTTCGTTCCGAAGATCCAAATCAACATCTTAAGGACTTCCTTAAAATCGTAGATTCCATAGACCTAGATGTTGCAACTAGAGAGACAACCCGATTACGCCTATTCCAATTCTCTCTACGGGATCAAGCTAGTCAATGGCTTGAGCGTTTACCCGCGGGATCCATCACCACATGGGATGATCTCACCACTCGTTTCCTTGCTCAATTTTTCCCACCGGGGAGAACTACTAAGCTTAGAAATGACATCTTGATGTTCCAACAACGTCAAAATGAATCTCTTTATGAAGCATGGACTCGTTTCAAGGACTTACTCCAAAAAGTCCCTCATCATGGCATAGATCTTTGGCTCCAAGTCCAAATCTTTTATGACCATATCGATCTCTCCACGAGGCGAGTCATTGACCAATCGGCCGGTGGTAAGCTACGTGATCTAAGTGCGGAACAATCATGGGAACTCATAGAAGATCTTGCTCTCTATGACAACGAAAGTTGGAATGATCCCCGTGATTTGAACAAAATGGTCAAGGCAATATCTTTGCCTTCGAACAACTCTAGCACTCCCGACCGTAGGATCATGGAACTTGAGGACCAAGTCAAGTTTCTCATGAAATCCTACGAAGCTCCTAAGCCTTCAAGCCAAGTGAACAAAATCACTTCTTCATGCGAATTATGTAGTGGTCCCCATGACACTCGTGATTGTGTGGAACTCCCCGGAACAGCTTTTGTGGACTACGCATCCACGCGTACCGACGAAGCGGGAGATAAGTGGTACACTTTCAAACCCGAGCCAAACCCTTATGGTGATTCATACAACTCCTCTTGGAAAAATCACCGAAACCTTAGGTGGAAACAAAATCAACCCAATTTTTCCAATCCGCCTAATCGTTACCAACCAAACGGTCCACCCTCCAACCGTACTTTCAACAACAATCCTTCTAACAACTATGGTAGTACCAACAATCTTGAAGGATTGATGTCTAAGTTCATGGCATCTCAAGAAGCTCGCATAGCTAGGTTTGAAACCGAATTCAACCAACAACAAACGGAGATGACCAACAAGATAGACAACTTGTTGAAAGCCCTCAACAACCAAGCGTTAACTACACCTAGGAAGGACACTAGGGACACCAATAACGGAATCCAAATTAAGGACCCCTCATCATCTAAACATGTCCACTTTGTCAATGTTGTCACCATTAAGTCAATAGATGGGGAGATAGAAGAAAGTGACAAGGATGAAGTTGGAGTAGAAACCGAAACTAGGGATGAAAGTAGGGAAGTTGAGATTAATAAGGAAAAGAAGTTAGAGGAAGTAGAAACTATAGAGAAGTACTTTGATAAGTTGCCCACCAAGGAAGAACGGGAATACCATAAGGATTTATTTGATAGTCCCGAGAGACCATATATCCTCGGCACACCCCTTATCAAAATGGGAGACCCCTCTAACATTAACATACCATGCAACATCGGGCATATGCATATATGGAAAGCTTACATCGATCCTAGATCTCCTGTTAACATCATGACTAGGACTTATTACAATTGGGTGATGAAGAAACAACTTGATTTTAGGATGATGCCCAATAAGAATCTGATAAGTAATTTTGTAGGAAGAGTGAAGGGATTGCATGTGATTATAGGCAATCTCACTTATGAGATCGATTTTATGATAGTAGAAGACACTCGTCCGGTGATAGATGCTTGCCTAAGCCAAATAATATTTGGAAAACCATTTGTTGAGGCCACTAGGATGAGTTATGATCCGACTTTAGGGATAGTTAGATTCAAGGAAGAGAATGATGAGGTTGCCTACCAAATGCCCAACAAGATTGAGCAATACCGCCTCCTCTCTAATTTAGAAAAGGAACACAAGCAAGCGTCTTATTATAGGAATGATGAGGATAGACGTAGAGGAGTAGAGTATGTGAAAAATAGGATGCTTGGTTTTTACAAAGAATGCTTGCAACTAGGTCCGGAATACAAAACTCGTTTAGAAGACGACCTAGAGAGTGAAACCAATGATGAGGTCGCGTAGTAACCCATGACTTTGAGTCTAGCTACAAGACTCGTAAATAAAGAAAAGCGCTTCTTGGGAGGCAACCCATGCTTTGTGTGATTTTATTTTGTTTGTTTGTTATTTGCTTCCGTATGCATGCTTTATTTTTATTGTTGGTAGATCATGTTTCTAAACTAAATAGTGGAAATACTTTACTTTGTTGTTTTGGCCTAGTCTTAACTCCACTTAAAAGTATTTTTGCAAAAGATAAGTGTAAGGGGAAACCTCAAATATGTTTTTAAGAAACAAACCGATCATGATTCTCCACAATATTAAATGAACATGTATATTCGTATTTGTTAGAGTCAAATGCTTGTATTGAGTCATAATGAAGTTTTGCAGGATTTTCCAGGAAGTAGGACCAAGTTTTTCCATAAATTTTCCGGAAACTTAATATAAGAATTTCTGCAGGTCACTTCTGACGGCGTCACGAGTTTACTCTTGACGGCGTCACGTGTAAAAATCTGGAAATTTTACCGGTTTTGTTTTTCTAACGGAGTCTTAAAGTTTTTGTTGAATTATTAAGTTTTATAATCTCTAGGAATCTGCAAACTTCATTCCACAAGCATTATATCTTATTTTGTTTTCTAGGATTTAGTAACTTATATAGATTGCCGCCGATTTTATGCGAGGTTGTCTTGTTTGTTTTCTCAGGATTTACAGGTTATGCATGACAAGAAGATGATTTATATTCTGGAAGGGAAGCTTTGATTGTTCATTTTCTTGGAGGAAGATTTAACCTGGCCACCTTATTATCCATACCGAGCGAATCAAGGGAGTATTTGATTTCATTCTTTTTACTTATTTCACTTTTACATTCTTTACTTGAACATTGGGGACAATGTTCATCTTAAGTGGAAGAGGAGGGTAAAATGATGATACCTTACAGATACACTTTCGCTTGAGTTTGTTTGTTTAATGGTAGATGTGTAATAAAACTATGAGAAATACTTGTTAGTGTAAGTTTAGCGCCAAATTTAAAATTTTTTACAACATTTAGGAGTGAAACTTTAGCCATAGCAAGCGTCTCATGGATAGGAGATTGTATGACTAGCACAAAACCGTATATTCAAAAAAATTTTCAACCCAAATATGTGAGGTTCGCCTTTAGATTTGATAGGAAAAGCATTTACTATTAGTGCTTATGAGTGTACCGGTAGCATTTAGATTCTAGAACTTGCGTTAGTGATGCATCCCGAGACCGCTAGTGAGACTACATTCGTGTAGTAGGATTTACTACATGATAAGAGGCATTAGGATCACCCTTGTGTTAAACCCGTATCATGATTACTTGACCATTTAAGTCATATTACTTGGCTAGTTAAGTCAACTAATTTTTCCCACACCTTAGCGTTGTACTTATTTTTAGTACACGAAACCCCTAGTACACCCCTCCAAGCCTATCTTTTCATTTCTAACTTTAAGCATTTTACTTAAAGGAAGAATTTGTTACACCCCACTTAAATGTACACCCAAATCGCCTTAGCCTTCCGTGTATGCGCTCATTTTTAGTGCATTATTGTTATTTGTTAAACCCTAAGTTAATTATCTAATTGATTACATGGTTGCTAAGTCGAGTCATATCTTTGTACATATTGTTTTGGGACGATTGGGACTCATGGGTGAAGTACTTATTTTATGGAATAATTGGGAAGAACATCATATTATTACCCCCGTATGTACGTTAATCTTAAAAGTACTCCAAGTGTTTTGATTTTCTTAATTCGAGTCATTAGATTAGTTTATTGTAAAGTATGTAAAAATTCAAGTGTAAGGGGAATTTACATTCCCTATGATATATTATTTTGGATGGTAGGGTAAGAGTGTATGCAAAAAAAAAAAAAAAAAAAAACGGACTACCATCCCGTTTCATTCTATGTTTATTTTATATTTTTGTTATTTTTCATTTATTAGCTTAAGTCGAGTCTAGTCTTGGCTTAGCAACGCCACATTGTACATGTAATTAACCAAGATTGTTAACTCGCCACCAGTAAAGACTTCCTTTATCCAACAAAACCGTGTATTTCATATCCCTACACCTAACGTTATAACCCTTTAAAAGACCTCTTTGATAGTTTATCCTAGGTGCTTACGCCATGTGGTGGAGGTTTGATCCTTTCCCAAGCCTATGGTAATCTATTTTGCTATGACAAGTAGTGAGAGATATCTTCCGTTTCCATATTGTAATTTATACTTTATTACACCCGAGAGATGTGAGTATCTAAACACTATTTGTGAGGTGCTTGTGTATGACCTCCGTGCTTGTCTTTGGTCTTTAGTGGAACGATTATTTGTTGTAATTACTTTTATATTAGTGTTAAATGACCCCTAACTTGTATTTTGACTAGAATAAAAGCGCATTTGCTTGAGGACAAGCAAATCTCAAGTGTAAGGGTATATGATGAGGCGAAAAATGAACCACTTTTAACGGGTCATTTAAGCCCGGAATTGAATTTATTTGATCAAATATTACCCTAAATCGTTCCTTTTGTGATTTTAGGTACTTTGGGAGAGAAATCTGGAAAAGGAAGCAATTCGGACGTTTTTGGAGCATAAAAGTGAAGAAAACGCTAAAGTCTTAATTTTCCTTGCTGGGAACAGTAGGTGACGGCGTCAAGAGTATCATCCTGACGGCGTCAAGAGTAAATTGCATGACGGCCCAGTGCAGATGTGAAGGCGTCACATGAAGAGCGTCAAGAGTTAAACACGTGACGGCCTAGAAGAAGCTAATACGTGACGGCGTCAGATGTAGATCTAGGCAGTTCGAGGATTCTTTTGGCGGCGAGATGACGGCGTCACCTATTTGGTCTTGACGCCGTCAGCCTCAGCTTTCTATATATAGTTTTCTAATTTTCATTCATAAAAAAAGAGAAGTTTTGGAGAAACCCTAAGGCCGAACCTATTGCGAATTTTACAGGTTTTTCAAGGGTTTTCAGCCCTTGAAACCTTACATGTGTAATTGAGATAAGTGTTCTTCTAATTCAATCAATATGTCTATGTGTTGGTTGTCTATATCTTGTGCTTGTCTTAATTCCATCATGCTAGGCTAGATTTATCTTGTGTTTGCTTAGATCTAATGAAACCTAGATGTTGATTATGTGTTGATTACTTGTTTATGGTTGTATTGGATGAATGATTTCGATGTTAGGCTTAAGAAAACTGGCAGATCTCCAAATGGTAACATGCTTGAACGTCTTAGGAAACATGAACCGATGTGCACTAGGTTTTATTGGTTGTATTTAATGCATGAGTAAATTTTAATGATCCCATGTTAGGAGCTTCTTAGCCTGCTCGACATAGGAGTGAAGTAGGCACTCATAGGATTGGGTAGTTAAGTGTGCCACCCCATGAATGGTATTAAGGAATACAATCCGTCGTCCACACAACTATAACAAGTAATTAACGTGTAAAAGATATCTAGGGAGTAGTGAAATCTAAGTAAACACAATTTCTCCACTTATTGCTCACAACCTTAGTTTAATTTAGTTTTATTTTCATTTCTAGTATTTTATTTTGATTGCATCTTTAGTATTGGGTTAGTTGACTAGCAACTAATTCCGCCCAAATCCTTTAAACCCGAGATTTTTATTTGCTTTCTAAAAAATATAAAAATACAAAAATAATCATCCATCATCTTTAGAACTAGTAATTAGGTTTTCTAATCCTAGCGACACTATTCCTAGCTGAACGATCAATCCCCCGGTACTTGTCACTATACTATACTACAACGATCAGGTACACTGCCTGGTGGGGGTTGTAAGCTTCTCGAGATCCCTCGAGAGGTAAAGCCTGGTGCAATCCCTACGCATCAGTACTCGATGAATCTTTTTGAATAACAACGTTATCTTCATCATCATCACTGTCATCATCGTCATCAAATAGAGCAGCATTGCGAAGATTGGCACGTATTTTAGCTGCTCGTTGCTCAGCCAGTAATTCTTCCAGGCTTTTTCCAGAATCTCGTTCTTCAGCAAGTAGTTCTGCCATATTTTTCTCACGAGAATTTGGAATGAGTAGAAATTGTGGGGGTGTGGAATTGTCAAAACCAGAAGTATCAACACTAGAACAAGGATTAGGTTCATAGTAATTTTGACTCCTCGGTTGACATTGATAATTGTAATGAGGACCCCCACAATTTTCAAAAATTGGTGTATTTTGGAACGATGTGTCATTGAAATACGGTGCTTGCTCATATGAGTTTTGAGGAGGATGATTGAAATTGTTTTGAAGATAATTGGAAAAGTTTGAATTATAATCGGAGGTGAATGTAGGTTCAGCTATAGAAGCGTAACACATACAAAGTCCATGACTAAATCCACATCCCTTGCAAAAACACCGTCCACAAAGTGAGTCATCTCTTAAAGGATCTCCACAATAGAAGCAATTATGTTGAGCGAACGAAGACGTTTGAGGAGGGTAGTTAGAAAAATTTTGCGAAGAATTGGGATTTAGTTCACAAACGACCGAATTCCTCGAACCTCAAAACAAACAACTTCCGTCCCGAATATCATTACCACACCGTTTGCATGTACACCAACGACATGGTAAACCGAAAAGCGACTCACCACAACCGACACAAGGAATAAAATCCGGAGGTGGGACAAGTGGTGTGCTCTGAGAGCTAGGAATTTCCACCACTTCCGTTATGGTCTCTGGTTTTTGTTCTTGATAAACGTGAAGATTAGGCAAGTCGTTCTTTTTAGTCACTGCTCTAAGCTCTGTCCGTTTGCTTGACAAACTTTTAACCGTAAATCGTGAAAGGTTAGGATCAATTCTTGATGGTTTGTCATTAATAGCACGTATCTCGGGCTGTGAAGGGTAGTTGGAAGAATTTGGTGAATCATTGAGAGATTTTTTATTTAAGAACAAATTGCACGTAGTACAAAATTTGTTACTACAATTATTTCTACACTTCTCACAAATACACCGGAAACAACGATAGCCGTTCTCAATCGGGCTTTTACAATGAAAACATGTGTAGCCGAGATACGACATAAGAATTATTCATGAGAGAGGTATAAGAAGGCGAGAATTAAACGTATAGGAGACGAAGATTATTTTTAGGTTTTTCGAAAAACACAACAATTAAAACAAGACCAACTCATAAAGACAGGGGAACTTAAACCAATAATCACAAACGCAAGGTTAACCTTTAAGGACAAACGTACAAGGAGCGGGAGAAAAGAATGGATTTATCACTAGGGCGAAGTTCGTTGGATCGCCCTATACCGTTTCGACTCCTCTTAACGTAAGCTTATCGATTAAAAGTTTTCCAAAACGCAAGTGATACAAAGGCAAGTTTTGATCTTTTGTCTGGGAACTTATTATGGTCACACCCCTAGTTGGTAGGTGTTCTGCCTTGGTTTTCGGTGGTAAGATTTTAATATTGTAATTATTAAACAAAGAAACGGAAAAATCTTTTTGTGTTTTTCTTATCTTATATAGATATAATACATATATAGAAACAAAAGAAAAAATATTTTTGGTGTTTTATAAGTTTTTGAAAGCGATAACTTCTTGCGAAGGTTCTACAAGACTAATCGTCTAAACCTTAATGAGACTTTCGACACACAGCCTCCCCAGCAGCGGCACCATTTTGATTCGTTGTGTTTTTGTGCAAAACAATTTATCAAAAATACCAACAAACGTGATGTCAATGTTATCGTGAGACAACAAGACGTGGAGGATTACAAGTAAACCTTTTAGGAAAAAGATTACCTCGTAAGCTCGTGAAAGTGATATTTCAAGACCGGGAAGTGATTTCCCGGGTCGTGTCCCAACGAGGTGTGAATGGAAAGTTTCGTGAAAAGATCGAGATTAAAGTCTTGTATGTTTGGTTGTGAAAGGTTATTTGGTTTTGTGATACGTTAAATTAACGAAAATTAAGAATTAACGAACGAAAAGATCGAGATTTAAGTTATTTAAATTAAACGCGAGTGCGCAAAATAAAACGTGAATTTAATGTTACGCTAGGCCTACGGGTGTAAAAATTATTTTTTTACGACTCTAATAATAAAAGAAATTTTTTGGAAAAGAAAAATATTTTTTTTGGTTTTTATCTTTTTTATTATGAATAAATTACTAAATAAACTAAATTAAATAATTAAAATTACTAAAACTAATTAGAAAAATCTAAAAACTTTTTGTAAAATCTATTATACTAAAAGGAAACTAAGAAAAATAAAAAGCTAGAAAAAGCAGTTAGAATAAGAAGTTAATAAGCAAATACAAAAGACTGAAATTAAATAAGCAAAAAAAAAAAAAAAAAAAAGGCTATAATAAATATACAAGAAAATAAATATTAACAATAAAGATGAGTAGAGCAGATGGTGTTGGCTGGTTGTGTGAAAGCTGTCGACCAGGGTTCAATCTCTGCTCACAGCCTTTTTGTAAATATATATTTTTTTTTCTTTCTTTCCAAAATTCTTGAACAACCAAATTAAGCACATGTAAAGGAGCCCTTTTGTTAACTACAATCTTTTATAAAGCAACAATCAAGCAATTTAAAAATGAAAATAGGCACAGTTAGGATAAAGGCTAACTAAGTGGATTTCTAAAATTAACAAGCCATCAATAAGCTTCCTAAAAAGTTTAACTAGGGGGAACTGAAGCTGATGCATACTAGGGAGACTAAAAGCTAATGGGAAGCATGCAAAGGGAATTCGGTGGAGTCCTAAAAGACTAAGGGGAAAGGAGAATAAGCAGTAATGATCTAGAATGAGCAGTCCTAAATGAATATACAAGCAAGAAAAAGGCAACCATAAGCACAAAGGTCAAACAAGCTCATGAAGCATAAATAAGCTAAAGCGATTGAAGGTAAACTGGAAATAAACTAGTATACTAGATTTCAAACAAGGATGACTTGAAATTAAACAGATAATCAGCTGAGAAATTTGCTTATTGGGACATATGTGATGATGGTGCGCAAGTCTGAACCAGGCTAATGAGAGTAATAACAGCCCTCCAATAAGTTTACAAACAGCCTCCAACACCTAAAAGAAGCTAACAAGTTTGAAGCTTAAACTACCAAGCAACATTAAAACCAACTTCAAACACTAAATCTTATTTATACTAAATTAGAATTGAGATTGAAAAGGGCCTGTTGGGACAGATTTGTTGCAGCAGCAGTGGGTGTAAATGGGTCAAAACAATGGCCTGCTACTTGGTGTCAGGCCGATTTGCAGCCCAAAATGGTCTAATTACCTGATGTTCTACCACTAAACTCACTTATTAGGAACTAATGTTAAGCAACAATTACACCTAAGAGGGTTTCAATCTAGACTCTAACCTGTCTATTTAAAGAAAAACAGCTTCAAATAAGAACATTTTAAAAACTAATCAAAGGCTTTTATACTAACTTGGAAATGATTAAAGGATTTTTAAAACTACTAACTGAACTGAACTAGAGCTAATCTAATTTTGAAAAAGTGGTGATTGAAAAGTACTTGTGCCAAACACCCCTTTAGGTGAAACTGATGAGATTTTAACAGAAAAGGGGATTTTTAAAAACTAGAATTTGGATTGTAAAAGATGATTTAGCTATAATTCAACTAACTAAGCAACAACAAAAAGTAAATAAACAATAGAAACAGTAGAAATAAGTAGTTAGCAAAACAATGATAACAGAAAATTTAGATTTTCATTGGATTGAAAAAAAGTACAAATGATTTAAAAAAAAAAAAAAAAAAAAAAAAAAAAAAAAAAAAAAAACTAAAGATTCTGAAATTAAAACTAAACTCTAATGCCTTTGTGGCTACAACATCTCATTCTATTTATACTCAAACAACTAGGGTTTCACTTGGCTTTTGTCTTCTGAGTTGTGTTTCTTCTGTGAGTAGAAAGCAGCCTGGATGACTTTATGTGCTTCTTGTGATCAATTCCCACCATTGGATTAAAGTAATCATACTCTTAGCCTTCAATCAAGTTTTGGCGCCCAAATTGAGAGGTGGATTGATGACATGGAGGTGGGTAGATATGGAATTGTGAGGGGTTGGGAAAGGTGTGAGTGGGTAATACTTTTGATGTATTGGGGATGGGGAAGGAGTATAGCAAGGTGGTGTCGTGTTGGTGGTGGTGTGTCCCCTGGGTAAAGCGAGGTTAGGGATGAAAGGGATGAGTGAGGGGTTTGACTAGGTCAAAGGGACATGAGTACGTTTTATTAATAATAGATGGATTGGGTTTGCAGGCGTGGGGTGTTTGTGGGCTTGGGGTTGGTTGGGCCATATGGAGTAATAAGGGTGGGGATGTTGGATTGTGTTTGGGTTGTCAAGGGCCCGTTTGGTTTTGTATGGAATAAACACAAGGACCAAAATTATATTTTCTGAATTTTTGAAGGGTACTTCCTGCCATATTTTCAAACTTCATCCAAGAACCAATTTTACCAAGCAATGATTTCCTAAGGACCTTTGATGTTGATTTTTTCAAGCTTAAATTTCCCGGGGACCAAAACTGTCACTTTTGAAATTCCAAGGACTAAACTTGCACATTTTTGAAAACTTTTCACCCAAAGACCATTTTTGATAACCTTTAATTTTTAAAAACTTGGTTTGACTTTTTTTTCAGAATAAATGCACAGGGACTCATTTTGACAAGTTTTGAAAGTTGGGGGACTGAAACTGTCAATTATGCAAACTTTGTTCGTTTTTCGTTTGTTTTCAATCATTTTGCATCTGAAACATATAAAACACGACCTTTGGGATATTTTCCGTATTTTGATGCGTTTTTTTAGTGTTTTTAAACGTTTTTGCAGTTCAGATTTGACTAAAAATGATGAGTATTTACACACTCATCAAAGGACCTCCGACCAATGTAATTGTGCAGTTGAGAAAAGTAAGATCAATCTACTAAAATCTTTTTAACGTTGAATCTTAGTTTGCAATTGACTACATAGTGAATGTTTTTAATTTTTATAATTTTAATTTATAATTTTAATTTGGTGATGCTTATTAAGTTATCCGAACCGATATTGTATATCCAATATCTTATTGAGTTACTTTTATTAAAAATTTGAATAATTTGAACCGAATTACTTGAAGGCTCAAAAAATCAAATCCAAATAACACCTCAGATATAATGCTGGACACAATAGTCACCATTCCTTTCACAACCACATCAACATCATATCACTATTCAACACGTCACCGCTCCCCTCACCTTTAAGACACAATGATCACCATTCCCCTAACCTCCAAAAAATACCTCATTTTATATAAACATATCTCAAAAATACCTCACACATTAAAAAAAAAAAGTGATGAGAGTCACCACTCGCTCTTTTTTTTTAGGTCATGCGTGAGGTGAGGGAGGATATAATGGGTGTCACTTAGTCCGATTTGCCCATCTACTAAGTAAGAAAGTGATCACAATTCTAAAAGAGGGTGAGCAAAACCGATTCGTCTCGAAAAACCAGCCCAAACCAAGGGAACCGAAACCGAACCGACCACACTCGGTTCGGTATTCGGTTTAGGTTTTCCTCGAATTCGGTTTTGGGATTTCTCGGTTCGGGCAAAAAACCGAGAAAAAACAACTAAAACTGACAAACCCGACCAAAACCGACTCGTCCCAAATCAAGTCGAGTAAAACCAAGTAATTTCGATTCGATATTCGATTTCGATATTTCTCGGTTCAGGTGAGATCAAGTCGGTATTGACCCCACCCCTTTCTAAAAGGACCAAACTATCACTCAGCCAAAACAAAAGTACCCAAAACACAAACTCCCATCAATCCCCACACACGACAAAACCCATAAAAAAAAATCTTTAAACAAAACACAAACCACATTGACATGGCACTCCACACACACGTGTCATAAACATCTCCTCCATCTCAAACACCAAAAACCAAAACCACCCCCCTCCCCATTTCCCATTCCCCATATTCCAATTTCCCCCAAATTCATAACAAAAAAATGGATCACCATAATCAAAATCACACAACACCCTTCAATTACATCTCATCAACATCAGGCTGGTTAGAAATCCGTTTATTCTACGTCAGAATCACCCCCTGTTCAACCTCCACCGTCCCCGAAAACCTAACTCTCCGTAACCTCCGCCGCGAAATCGGCGTTTCGTTAGAAATTAACGGCGTTAGGGTTCCGTCATCCAACACTGTTTTAGTCAACTTACGTAGAGACCGTCTCGATAAAACATCCTCAGAAGTAACTTACGTTAGCACTGACAATGTTAGACTCACTGGCCCTATCGAATTCGAAGTAATAAATAACAGTAATATAGATAATACTAGTAGTTTATATAATAATGGTAGTGTTAGTAATTGTAATGGTGATGGTAATGATAAGGATATGATATTGTGTGGATCATTAGAGAGGATTGAGAGTAGTGGGTGGAGTATGGAGTTTTACGCGGGGAATTTAGGTGTGTTTGGGAGTAGTAATCCGTCTATTGAGGTTTATATAGCGGGGTGTTGTGGCTCGGTGCCGGTGATATTGACGAAAACGGTTATGGTTAGTCCGAGGAGGAGAGGGGGAGGGGGAGGGAGGAAAGGGGGGCTTGATGCGATACCGGAGGATGAGGAGGTTGATAAAAGTGTGGTGGTTAGGGAGAATGGGAATGGGAGTGGGAGTGGGAGTGGGAGTGGGAGTGTTCGGCTAAGGAAATTGGCGGTGAGTTTATTGTTTTTGTGGTATATGATTGTTTAGGAGTTTACGAGTAGTATGGTAATGGTTAATGAGTAGAATGTGATAGTCGTTAGATGATTAAAGCTAGTGATAATGATTGTTTGTTTTATTATGGTTAATATGCTTGTGGGTACTATAGCTCTTTCATGATTGATTGGATAGTCATAGTCATAGTCATAGTCGTTGTCATCCAAACAATGAAAACTTTTCATTGTAACCTGATGTAACGGTGAGCAGCTTCACCACTGATGCCTTAGCGCCACATCATCCCCTCCCTCCACCTTCACCCGTAATGGTCACCACATTCTTTACCATTTACCTATACCCCACTTAAACATGCACTTACCCCACAAAACACGCAGACAAAAGTTTTTTCAACTGTTGGCTTGCACCACAAACATCTCTTTTAAGTGGTAGATCAAGATGAGGTTTAACTTTTAAGTGTTTGTGTGTGTCTAATATGTTACTTTAGTGATTTTTGTAGTCTAAAAGTAGAAAGTAATTTTTTTTTTTTTTTTTCCCTAATGGTAATGCATATATAAATAGGTTTTTCTATTATAAGAGTGTATACTTTGCTTAAAAACTCTAGATAGACCACTGCGTGCAGTTGCAATAATCAGATCAAACATACATGGAAACAATTATCCAATTGAACATAGAATTTGAGAATATATTTGTGACCTAATGTGTTCCATCTAGGTGATGCCAACAAGATAACAGATATAACTATCGTACCATTTACTTAAGAGATGGAGATGGAGATGGAGATGGGGCCCACAAAAGAAATAGTTGTTATAAAAACAGATGTGGCAGCGACTGTGATAAAACTTCCCAACTTATGTTTGAATTGGACACACAACTAAAAAATCTTGTTAGAGGAGACTTTCCCCTAGTAAGCTTTATTGGTATCGGCTATGTAACATTTTCATTTGTATTTATCATTTAAATGGTGTGCTGTCAGTTATGTCAAGTGATAAAATGGCCGGAGGGAATCTAAACATATGACATCTTAGTAATTTTGCGTAAAGTGCATTTGCTAGGTACTGTCCCTTATTGTCGAGTGATTCTAGATTTTCCTTTTCTGAAAAGTATGCTATCGCATAACAATTGTGTATTGAAGCTATTATGTTGTCTCAAACAGAGTTCTGTTGGGGGAATATTTGTAAATTAACCCTCTGATAGCGATAACCTTATCATTTTTTGGTCTTCAAATAAATATAAATTGAAATGTATATTTGACAATGGACTCCAATTTCATGATGAGAATGTGTGATGGTCCTCCTAAATTTGACAAAAAAAAAAGTTGTGTGTATCAATTGATATTAGTGAGTATGGATGCAGGTCTCCTGCGAAATTGCTTTTGTTAGTTATTAAATTTTATTGATTATCAATGCACCTTCATTGACAATGAAAATGATATACTTCCACATATTTTGTTTCCCAGCATACAGGGGAAGAAGCCGACGAGTATGCACCAGAACTTAAAGTCGGACCAAGTTACTATTCAGATGAGATGTATTATGATGAGGATGGACAACTCACATGGTTCAATGCTGGTGTAAGAGTAGGTGTAGGGATCGGCCTCGGGATGTGTCTTGGTATCGGAATTGGTGTCGGACTGCTCATGCGTTCGTATCAAGCAACCACCCGGAATTTCAGGAGGAGATTTTTTTGACGTTTTCTTTCACCTTCATCTTAAAAATGCAAAGTAACTTGCCTTGGAAAGGTATCCAGTTCTTACAGGGCAAACCACTCGTCAATCCATAATGCGAATCAATCCATAACGCGTATCGCATCGAATGTAGTGTATTTGACATGTATGGAAGATAATGCTTGGGGGTTTGCAGGGAAAGTTGTTTTTGTAGATAGGTTTCAGTTTTGCAGAGGTTTGTTTAAATGCCTGTATCTTTATGTAATCTCGTTATCGCAGCATAACCTTTGCTTTTGCCAATAGTTGTTCATTCCTTGTAATAAGTTCTTTTATAAAATATCAATAAATAATCCCAGTCTTTCTGGTTTGTATGCTCTGGGTGGTGTGTTTTGTTCATTTTTTAGGTTCTTCAATAATTTTGATGTTTTTGGTCCTTGAGAGGTTGCATATGATCATATGATACTGAACCTGATTCTCTTGATTGAGTGTTGATCCTTCACATGGTATGAAATTAAGTTATCCAGTGCATGAGCTTGCTCACAACATCCACTTTCGTCATCGGCTCTGTCCTGCCAATATGGAATGTAAAAGTTTAGTGGGCTTGTGTTAGGGATTGTTGGTAGGTCCGCTTCGTCTACAAGGAGTTTGGGGCTTAAGATCAGTGTGCTTTCTTACGATGTACATGAGGTATTTGTTTATCACAATTATATTTTTCTGTTCATTACTGTTTTAAACTCTATGTGACTTTAAGGAATGATTTATTGAAACTCAAGTATTATTAATTTTAGGATTCACTGCTTATACATTGGAAATGTTTAACCACCAAAGGTGTGGCTTCAGATTGATGTGTCAAGCTATTATGCTTTCAAAATTGGTTCTGCAAATTATATTTTGATGGGAAAAGGAGAAGATGCTGCAACTTAAAAGTGATAATTTACTGCTTCCTTACTCTAGTGTGTGCATATCCAATGACCGCCATAACTCAGTCTCAAAGCATGGAAAATGATTATTAGAAATCGTTCTAAGTTTATAGTTACAGAATCTACATTCTAGATAAGCTTTACTCACAGTTACATCAAAACTAGATTGCAATCGAATGGCAGCTAAATAATGAACGTTTTGCCTGTTAATTTGTGGAGCTGTACATAATTTTATACTACGGCATTACTTATGGAGGGATGATGAACTGTCTTTTTGATTATTTGGTCATGTTGTAAGAACTGAATTTTATGAAAATAGCAAGGTATAGTTCTAGTTTCTATGACCTAATAACAACTCAAGATTTCAGAAGAGACATTAGCAGTGTGCATAAGAGCATAGGTACTATGCAATCATGCAATGTAAGCTAATACCAGAAAAATTGCAATAAGTTATTAACCGGTTCAAGGTTTTCTCTTGAATTATTATACTTCCTCCGTCCTATAATAAGTGTGCACTTTGACTTTTTTGAGTCTTTCTTGTTCAACTTTGACCATAAATATTTTTATTTGTGTTATCTAATACTTGATGAAAATTATACACAGGAAACTACATTTGAAACGCAATCCATTCATATATTTTTCATCAAGTATTATATAACATAAATAAAAATATTTATGGTCAAAATTGAATAAGAAAGACTCAAAAAAGTCAAAGTGGACATTTATTATGAGACGGAGGGAGTAGTCGATAAGAGTTTTATCGGTTCTTAAGTTGCACATTTGTAGCGGTATGCCTTTGATTGATCTAAAAAACATGACAATTTAATTAAAAAGTTAGTGAAATTAGGTCTTTTAGTCTGGTGGCTTTCAAATACAGAGTAATTTGTATTACAGTTTACAGATACTGTATCTAATACTTCAGATATCTAAGGAAGAAATGTGTCCAATCTTTATCATTATATATGCAAGGACACATGTTGCGAGCAGTAAGCTAAAAGACTTATATCCACCAAATGGGCATTCAGTTACAAAATATTCCCCCCTAGTAATATGTTGTTGTTGGCCAACCGTAAACACCGAGTTCGAGGATACCAGGTTTAGTCTTAGTCAGTATGTCGAGGCTAGGAGAAAACATTATGCATACCGTAATTATGCGTACAGTTTGTTCATTGCAACTGGAACTAATCATTAAATTGTTAGGTTTTGAACATGCTGGATTTAGATGTTCATTCTATTGTTGCTGTGTGTAAATTATATACTGAACAGAGCATGTCTTTCACCCTAAGTAGTTTCGGATTGATCCATCCTTTATTCCAGAATCCAGATCATAAGAAGTCTTTTCCTTCATATTAAGTTTTACATTTTTTAGGATAAAAGGAAATATGGCAAGCAGGTCCTAAATTACATTTTCTCCTGCAGTTCAGGAGGATGGACAGTTTCATCTCTTCTCAATATGATTTAACAGATGACACAGTTCAAATTCTTAATGCTGATTACTTGCAACATGTAAATCCTGGGAGTTGTTTTTGTTCATTATGTTATTAAATTTGATATCATGGGGATAAGTGATTAGGATTTCTTTTGTTTTCACTACATATTTCAGGATTCATTATTGACTTTGGGGCATTTCTAGTAAATACTGGTAGCAGCCAGCTGTAAGATGATTTTGCAGTAAAAGGTGTCCTGATTAATGGCACACTTGCAGGTTGTGCCTTGGATGGGACCAAAGAGCCTCAGTGGATGGAAGCTTGCCAAAGAGCCTCCTCAATGGATGGAAGCATGGGATGAGAAATCATAGACATGCAAAACTGACTGTCATATCTGGGCTCGACTAAGCTAGTTATGATTTATAACTTTTCAACCTTTCATGCAACTATCTACACTTGTGACTAGTCTGATAATGTGAGACCAACTATAATTTGGCCAAAATTCTACCCTTGTGTACTTTTATTTTAAGTTGTATGCCAAATTTAGATGCTCAAATTTAAGTGTTGTAATCTAGTGCGTTGATGCACATATTGGAAAATGTTACGAGAGCACTAATGTATTAAAACTTTTAAGCTAAATATGTCTTAAGCGTGCAATTCTAAGCATCAACACAATGGTCACGCGGCCACACGTAGGTAAGAAAAACCTCGTTTTTAACAAAACTTTACACTACACAATAGAAATGTATGCAATTCACGACTGCCTAAAGAACTCCGTCGGCCCCACTGTGTGATAAAGTTGCTTATTCGGGTTAACCCGATCATCGAATAAGGCTTATTCAAGTTTTTAAAAAGAAAAAATATCGCTCGTTCCCTCCTAAATAAAGATTTAAAGATATTTGGGTTGGTTTAACCCAAATAAGCCCTAATAAAAATTAGAAAAATGGGTAACTTTAAGAAAAATAAAAAGAGATGTGATATATGGACCTAATAAATAGGACTAAAAATTGACCTAATGCATTAATGTCATGTACATTTGATCAAATGTACAAGTAATTAATGCATTAGGTTATTTTTAAGTTTATTTATTAGACTCATCTATCATTTTTGAAATAAAAATAATTTAAAAAGCTTAAAATACCTTTTATACAAGTTATTTTAGTTAAAACCGAAATCCGACATTAAGGGTGCGTTTAGGGTGCGTTTATGTTTTGTACAAAACAAAGAAGATAGAGATTGTGTTTAAATCAAATGGGCCATCAAATTCTTCCAAAATAGAAAATTTGCATTTCCTACTTTAACAAAGAAAACAACATAGCATATTTTTCTTGTTTTCCTTGTTTCTTTTGTAATCTCTTTATTTTTTTAAGAATAGAAAACAATATCATATGAACACGTTTTCTAAATTTTGTGAAGAATTAAATCCCCTCTTTTTGTTTTTTTACAAATATGAAATACTAATAAACACAGTACCAATAATACCACCCATTAAATGGGAATATTATCTATTCACCCCAATAGTATAAAGTACTTACCCCTAGTACCTCACAAATTTTTTTTTTCTTCAAATGCCCCAGAGGCTGAGGTCGCTTAAAAAACTTGGGCGGAATATATTATAATGTGACACTTGTCCCTAGTGGTGTCCCCACCATGTACCTTCATGGTACATGGTACCATATGTTATTTTTGGGCGAATAGACCCACAAAACTTGGGCGACTTGCATTTTTTTGTCTTTTTATAAAAAAATTATTAAATACATTTTTGGTCCTTGTTGTTTGCTTCATGTTTTATTTTTGTCCAAACTTTTCAAAATCACATAAAAATAAAATAAACACTAACAATTTTTTTATTTTTCTCATTTCTCTCTCTTTTATAAAAACACACATACCTCTCCTTTCTCTTTCTACACCACCGGCAACTCCCCCTCCGGTCGTCTTCTCCGGCGAGATTCCGGCCACCGGAATAAAAATTCCTGAGGATCGCTCGTCAGTGTCTATTTGTAAAGGCTTCAAATATATAATTCAACTCACAATACGATATAGTTGTCATAGAGACGTATATATATAGTATATATTACACAAAAGTGACAAAACAATTGCACACAAATACAAATCCATTTTTATTTTTACAAACAAGAGGATAAACACACCACTGATTCAATATTAATCAGTAAGCATGAGGATTAGCATGGATATGGCTCTCAATACTATATCTCTAGCTAGCTTGTTATAATAAGCCAACAACGCGTCTATTCTAGATATCGATTCAAGATAACTTTTTCGATTGATATTCACTCGTCCATAAAATGACAGTTTTGCATGCTAATTGCAGCCTTTTGTTTTTAAAATGTATACAGATGCTTATAGTAAAACGAAATAAAACTGTGGACACTTCAATATTTTTGAAGGGCTTAAAGAAAAAAATAAATGGTTGCCACGTTTGTGATTTATCTGTTTTTGATCAACACCAAAAAAAACATATAGACATATATAGTTGAGTTGGAGCATCAAATACTATCTGATCAAGACCTGAAAATTCCATATAAATGGACAAAAGTGATGGAAAATATGGATAAATTTATTTAAAAGTTAGTAAAATTAGTTGAAAAGTTGGACAAAAATGAAATAACAAGCAAACAACAAGAATCAAAAATGTACGACAAACCTAACCAGTCGCCCAAAATTAAAGAAAAGTAGGACCCTTCGCCCAAACTAGATGTATTATAAAACAATAAAAAAAGACTATACTTTTTGAGAAAAAGACAAAATAGAGTACATGGTACCATATACCATGATGATACATGGTGGGGACACCACTAGGGACAAGTGTCACATTATAATGTATTCCGCCCAAGTTTTTCAAGCGACCTCGGCCTCTGGGGCATTTGAAAAAAAAAATTGTGAGGTACTAGGGGTAAGTACCTTTGTACTTTTGGGGTGTTAGGTTAGTGTTAAATTTATACAAAGAGAAGATCAAAACCTAGTTTACCAAACAAAATTTTATTAGTATCAACCCAACCAACCACCCCTTATGGTTGATACATGTAATGAGAGTTTTACAATACAACAGAAAGAAAGAGTTTTACAAGAAATCACTAACAAACTAATACGATGACTGTGTGAAATTGCACACAGTTGTAAACCCTAAAAACTAAAGAATAATGAGGCTGGATGTATCCTTTTATAGGCTTGACCAGCTGACTCCATCTTTATCAACACAGCAGCTTAAGTCCTTCTACAATCCTTCTTGTCACCTTTAGTCCCTCAACCTTTATTAAACCTGCACAAGAGAAAACAAAAAACCATATTAACAAAACATACCCTTAGCTTATTCTTTTCAACATTCCCCCTTAAGCTAAGGCTTATAAAAATCTTTAAGCTTCAACATTTCACAAAACTTTCTGTGCTCAACAATACTAAGCCCCTTTGTAAAAATGTCAGCTATATTATTCTCAGATTTAACTTTGATAGTTTTGATAACCCCTTCAGAAATCTTTTCCCTTATAAAGAACAAGTCAATCTCAAAATGTTTTGACCTTTCATGCAGTACAGGATTCTGTGCAATTTGCATTGTACTACTATTATCACAAAACATTTTAACAGGCAAATCAACCTGCAAATCAAGATCCTTACAGACCTTTAAAATCCACATCACTTCACATGTAACACTACACATAGCTCTGAATTCTGCTTCTGCAGAAGACCTAGCCAACACAGACTGTTCTTACTTTTCCAGGAAACAAGATCACTACCCAGATACACAGCAAACCCAGTTACAGATTTTCTAGTGATCTTACACTTAGCCCAATCTGAATCAACAAACACTTTCATATCACAACAACCACCTTTGGTAAAAGAGATACCTTTACCTGGTGACTCTTTAAGATATCTTAACACTCTAAAAGCAAGTTTTAAATGTGACTGCATAGGACTATGCATGACCTGACTTAAGCAGTGAACTGCATAAGACAAATCAGGCCTAGTTAATGTCAAGTATATCAATTTACCAACAAGCTTCTGATAGTTATTAACACCAGATAAAGGTTCATCTTTAACAGTTTTAACCTTATTTTTCTCTGAAACATTCACAGATTCAATAGGAGTCTTACTTGGTTTACAAGCAAGCATTCCAAACTCAGCAAGAAGTTCTAAGCAATACTTTCTTTGTGTTAAACACAAACCAGTATCATCTTCTAAAACTTCTATGCCAAGAAAGTACTTTAACTTTCCCAAGTCCTTAATAAGAAATTTTGTTCTTAGAAAATCTTTGACTTTTTCAATTTCTTTAACATTATTCCCAGTAATAACAATATCATCCACATACACAAGTAAAACAAGAAACACACCATTATCTGACTTTGTAAACAAAGAAAAATCACTTTTGCTTTGACAAAAGCCATTTTCTTTTAAAACAGATACAAGTTTCTCATTCCACTTTCTTAGTGCTTGTTTTAAACCATATAAAGATTTCTTTAATTTGCATACCCTTTTGTCATTTTTATCAAAATAACCTTCAGGTAACTGCATATAAACATCTTCTTTAAGTTCACCAAATAAGAAAGCATTATTAATATCAAGCTGAAACAAAGGCCAACTATTTTTAACAGCAATACTGATTATGATTCTCACAGTAACAATTTTAACTACTGGAGAAAAAGTCTCTTCATAATCAATACCTTCTTTTTGATTATAACCTTTAGCAACAAGCCTTGCTTTGTATCTTTCAATAGTTCCATCAGATTTATACTTAATTTTCCAAATCCACTTAGATCCAATAGCTCTTCTCCCATCAGGGAGTTCAACAACTTCCCAAGTTTCATTTCTGTTTAAAGCTTCAACTTCTTGATTCATAGCATCAATCCATTTAGGATTTTTACTAGCTTCAGCAAAAGTTTTAGGTTCACTGATTTTATTAAGAGTAGTGGAAAACACATAATTTTCCTTACTAAGCTTACTATAATTAACAGATCTATCAATACTGTATTTAACTTTTCCATCCAGAACATAATCACTTAGTTTAACAGGAGGAACAGACTTTCTACTAGAATGTCTAGTATAAGTTCTCATGTTAGCTAATCTTGCTGGAGTCACCACAGGTGTTATAATTGTCTCATGAAACATATCATTAAATTCTTGATAATAGTCATCATCACCCTCAGATATTTTATCATTTTCTTCAAGTGTTGCATTCTCCTCTTCTTCACTGGTACCATCAACTGTGACATCAGGATGTACCCCCTCATCCTCATAGACATCATCAGGTGAGTCTCCAAGTGAAGAAGGGTCTATGCCTTCACTTATAATATTTTTTTCAGATTCTTTCTCTCTCTTATCATCATAGGGTTCATCTGATGTTCCTAGGCCAGAGTTAAAAAAAATTTGACTATTTATTTTCTCAAACTCAAACTCAAAATCCTTGTTTTCAGAATTATGTTTAAAAGGAAAAACAGACTCATAAAATTTTACATCTCTTGAGTAAATCATTTTTTTACTTTCTAAACTAAACAATTTATAACCTTTTTTATTAAAAGAGTAACCAACAAAAACACACTTCTCTGACCTAGGAGAAAACTTATCTGAATTATTCAACACAGTTGAAAAACACAGACGTCCAAAAACTTTTAAAAGAGAGAGATTAGGTTCACAATTGTAGATTAGTTCATAAGGTGACTTTCCAGATAGCACTGAACTTGGTGTCCTGTTAATTAAGTAAACAGCAGTTAGAATACACTCAGTCCACATGTTCAAAGGTATTCCCCCCTGAAACATGAGGGCTCTTGCAACATTAAGCAAGTGTCTGTGTTTTCTCTCTGCTAAACCATTTTGTTGTGGAGTATAAGCACATGAAGTTTGTTGATGAATACCATTATCTTTGCAAAACTTGTCCATATTTTGATTCACAAACTCTGTTCCATTATCACTTCTGAAAATCTTTACAGTTTTATCAAATTGATTTTTAACCATATTAAAGAAAGTGACAATATTAGAAAACACTTTAGTTTTCCCCCTTAATAAAAACACCCAAACAGCTCTGGAAAAATCATCAACAACAGTTAAAAAGTACTTATATCCTTCTTTACTTTGAATTTTATAAGGCCCCCACACATCTAAGTGAACAATCTGTCCAATTTCATTGGTTTGATGTTCACTAAGAGGAAAAGGATCCCTTGTTTGTTTAGCCTTATGACAAACATCACAAGGACTATTTTTAGAATCATTTTCAATTTTAAGTTTGTGTTTTAAAACATTTAGAACTTGGTCTGAAGGGTGACCAAGTCTATTATGCCATATGCACTTAGACAAACAACAAACTTGAATGTTATGATTAGTTAATCTTTTACCTGTATTAAGAAAATACAATCCATTACTTTGATTACCAGTCCCCATCTGGGTCTTTAGTACAGAATCCTGAAGAAAACAAACATCTTCATCAAAAATGATTATGCATTTGTTATCTTTATTAAGTTTGTGAACTGACAATAAGCTGACCTGATATCCTGGTACAACCAGAACATCATGAATAGTCAACTTCAAACTACCAATATGTGTGACTTGAGCTTTAGTGCCATTAGGATGACCAACAGTCATACTTAATTTTGAAACATCAATGACATTAAACATGTTTAAAATAGTGTAAGTCATATGTTGACTGGCACCAGAGTCAATAATCCAACCAATGTAAATGTTATATGTACTGATATTGGTGTTATGATTAAAAAACTTAGAATGAGAAAAGCTAATAACACAGTTAATACCTGCAACATTTGCAGGAACACTATTGTTTCCAGACTTTTCACTAAGCAGAGCCATAAGCCTTTGATATTGTTCATCTGTAATAGAATTAGATGAACTAGCAGACTTATCCTTTTGCCCTGAAACAGAATTACTACTAGCATTGTTTTGATTAAACCCATTTTTCTTTTGAAAACCAGTTGGATATCCAACTAACTCAAAACATCTATCAACAGTGTGACCATTCATTTTACAGTGAGTGCAAACCAAATTAGGTCTGTTCAGCCTTCTGGGCTGATTATTATTATTATTAGTGAATGTATTTTTGTTGGCAGACCAACTGGAGTTTCTAGGATTAGACCTAGAAACAAAAGCAGTGTTTTCAGACTTAGAAGTACTGTGAGCATGAGTACTTCTATGAGACTCATCCCTGGACAAGGTGGCAAAAGCCCCTTTCACATCAGGAATAGGATCAGTAGTAAGGATTATGCTTCTAATAGGAGCATAAATCTCATCCAAACCCATCAAGAATTGCATCAGTTTAATCAACTTATTATGTTCTTTAAGTTTGGTAGAACCTTCACAAACACACTCTGGCAAACTGACAAGAGAGTCATATTGCCTCCACAGAGCATTAAATTTGTGATAATATTCAGAGAGAGATATTCCAGATTGAGTGAAAGAATGTATTTTATAATGCATATTAAAGATTATTGAAGCATCTTGTTTATCATATGTTTCTTTTAACTCATCCCATACTTCTTTAGCATTTTTAGAATAAATTTGTCCCATAAACACTTCTTGTGAAACACAACCAAGAATCCAAGATAAAACTACAGAATTACACCTATCCCATTGTTCTTGCATAAAACCAAGTTCAGTAGGCCTTTCAAGGTTACCATTAATAAAACCAAGTTTATTTTTAGTGTGAATTGCTATAGTAATAGCAGCAGACCAAACTTTATAATTTTCTGGACCTTCTAGTTTAAAATTGATTAAAGGTATTACATTTGTATCATTACTATGCAAGTACAATGGGTCAAATTGATCAATCTGGTCAGAACCTCCTGAACCAGATGGTCCCTTTTTCTTATCATCATCACCAGCCATGATAATAAATCAAAGGGAACAAAAAAGAAACAAAAACAAGCACACCTTATAACTCCTCAGTCACAGATAAACCCCAACAAACCAATAACACCAACACAAACAATCCCTTAACCTACACTTCGTCTCAGGCAATTCTAGAAAACTAAAAAAAAAAAAAAAAAACCCTAAAAGAGAGTGTTAGTGGTGTTACAGTGCACGCAATTCCAGCCAGCAAGTTGATCAAGATGATCAAACCAAACAACCAATAAGCAGCGGAAACCAACCAGAACCAAGTACCTGAAAAAAACAAATCAAGAAAACTGATTAAAACACAGTTATGTGTAAAAAACAAATACACGGATATAACAAGAAACCAATTATAATCAAACAATGCTATATTCCTGAATTAGGATTTGATACAGTAAACCCTAATTTTGATGATAACACAAGAAACTCAAGATTTATGACAAATCTTGAATGAAACACTGATTAACACACGTTAATCAACACCAAGAACACTCAGAACTAAAAACCCTAATTTTTAGAAAACCTTAAAAATTGAAAAATATCAATTGACCTTCAATTGATATCCAAAACATGCAATTGAACCACAAACCAATTCAATTACCCTTTGATCTACACAGATCTGACAAGAAATCAAAAAACCCCCAAAATTATTGAAACCCTAATTTTGATAAAAAAACCGATTAAATCAACCTTTTTTGTATCAAAGCCAACCTGTCTCTGATACCATGTTAAATTTATACAAAGAGAAGATCAAAACCCAGTTTACCAAACAAAATTTTATTAGTATCAACCCAACCAACCACCCCTTATGGTTGATACATGTAATGAGAGTTTTACAATACAAAAGAAAGAAAGAGTTTTACAAGAAATCACTAACAAACTAATACGATGACTGTGTGAAATTGCACACAGTTGTAAACCCTAAAAACTAAAGAATAATGAGGCTGGATGTATCCTTTTATAGGCTTGACCAGCTGACTCCATCTTTATCAACACAGCAGCTTAAGTCCTTCTACAATCCTTCTTGTCACCTTTAGTCCCTCAACCTTTATTAAACCTGCACAAGAGAAAACAAAAAACCATATTGACAAAGAGAAATGATTTGCACACTCATGTTTTTTATTGGCACACTCCAACTTATGCAATAACATGTTGTACTGTGTATACATCCTGCTTCAACTGTTTGTACATTGGAGTGTGCAAATCAAATAGTAATGTGTGCAAATCATCTCCCATTGACAAAACATACCCTTAGCTTATTCTTTTCAACAGTTAGTCAGAGATTCGGTTAAACACGCCGCCCTAGCAACCCAACCACGAGACTTTAACTTGATGACATATAACTAGCATGCTGTAGCCATGTGAAACAATGTGAGTCACCCACCAAATATAACTTATTTTTATCCTAAAACCAACACGTGTCCGGCCACCATTCCCCATACTTATCATCTTTCTAAAAATAAATATTTAAACCCAAACCATTTTATTTCAAACCCTACAGAACTTTCTAAAAATACCCAGAAACCCCATTTCATAAACCCTCTGATTTCAATCCAAACACTCAATTCAAATTACATCTGTTTGATGGGATTTGATTGTGTGAATAGTGATACTGGTGGAGTTAATCCTGTGTTGTTTTTAGAGGATATGGATAGTAATAGCAATAGTAATATTAAAAAGAGGGTTCGGAAGCCGTATACGATTACGAAATCGAGACAAAACTGGACTGATATCGAGCATGACAAGTTTCTTGAAGCTCTTCAGCTGTATGTACCTTTTTTCCTATCTCTATATTTTTATGTGTCTATATTGAGTTTATTAAGAGGGCGAGTCTTTTACTCAGATGTATGCAGCCTTAGGCTCGCAATTTAAGGATAGTACGATTCATACAATTTAAATTTGTGGAAAATTGACTTTTCTATGTCGGTTTGTTCTAAAACAAGTTTACATTAATCACAATGTTTTCAAAATATCGAAATGAATTCTTTTGTGAACATTTCAAACTGTCTCCAATTAACCAATTTGAAAATGGACATTTGATTTGGGATGAAGGGATTACTATTCTAGGAGCGTAAAGTTATTGCAGTTGTCTCTCCAAAAGGTTTAAATCGGCGGGAAACCCTGACCCGTGCAACCTTTTGGGTGCAGACTGACCCTTCCCAAGAACCACGCCCTAGGCAAAGGCAATGAGCATCTATCCAGTGACCTTTTAGTGCTCCTTGACCGTTCAACTGGACGTTTGCGGTGGGGAAGTGATACCATTGGAGCAATGCTCCAATGGTTTATTGCAGTTATGTGATAGAATGTATGACATATTGACATTAAAAGAAAAGGAGGCGGCAATTTACCCTTAAAAGTTACAGTAGTAATTATTCTTTAAGTATACAGATTAATTGATCTGGATCATAGTTTATTTAGTTACAAAGTGTTCACATTCCTTACATTAAGTTAGATATCGACTTTTTTAGAGGAAAAGAATGTTAAGATTGTATATTAATGGGTATGATTTGTTCTGATTTGAGCATTTTTATGAGTAATGCATGCTTAGCATTAGCCCTTGGAGCTATGGTTAGCAAAATCCATAGATAAGATAGAAATTGTGAAAACAATATACATCATTAGAAACAATCCTAGTTATTGTAGCAAATATGTCAAATTCGCAGATAAAATTAATATGGTATATATTGCAACTGTTTGGGAAGTTTAATTATTTGCTGCTTGTGTAGTGCGGAAGAAAATTAAGTTGAATGTGATTGGGGTTGCAAGTGCTAGAAATTGAATTTGGAAATGAAATTTATAAGTTGTGTATGTATTTCATCTATTCATAAAGCTCTATATTGTATATGCATTCTGGTTGTTAAAGAGAATTGATAACAACTTTGTCTTGTAGACACATCAATAGGTTAGATAATGCATACATGTAGAATGAGTTAGAATCATTAATTAAAATTTATAACCATAGTGAATGGGAGATATCTGACCCTTGTTCTTGTTTAATCGACAATCTCCAGCTTTGATCGTGACTGGAAAAAAATTGAAGCTTTTGTTGGATCAAAGACTGCTATTCAGGTACTCAGATCAAATGGCTATTTGTTTGCAATATCCATGTCAAAAATGTTCTTCTTAAAACATGTACAAAAAGGGGATTGTATGGTGTGAAATATAGAGATCGAATATGCCACTGAAAAATTAATATTCTCTCTGTTCTGTATTGGGCAGATACGTAGCCATGCACAGAAGTACTTTCTGAAGGTCCAGAAAAGTGGAACAAATGAGCACGTCCCACCACCTCGGCCAAAGAGGAAAGCGGCTCATCCATACCCTCTCAAAGCCAAAAACGGTTGGATTCTAACTATCAATATTAGTACTGAAAATTTTTGTTTCTTTCAAGAAACTTTAAACTGAATCAGAATAAACCCTGCTTACATTTTATGTACTCATTGTTGCTCAGATGTAACCAATGTTGGAGCAACTCCACAGTCTTCTTCTGATTTAATCAAACATGAAAATACTATGCCGACAGATTCTTATATGTGGCCTATAGCACAGCCCGATGTAGCCACACAAGGTCCGAGACCCTATGCTGGTTTTTCCTTACTGTGAAACGAAAAGCAGTCAATTTAGTTTGCAACATTTGCTTATTCCTTTTTGTGCATTGCAGATGATGCAATATTGCATAATAGTTGCAGTAGCAGCATTGATAGCGGTCCGGGGGTATGGCAGGCTGGTGAAACAAAAAACCATCAGCAAGTAAAACATAGAATGGCAGGACGAGGTTAGTTCCTAACTTGATACAATAAAGATGTAAAGGCGGCAAAATGTGTCTGTTCTTTTGATGCTGAGTTATTGGTTTTTTAACTTGCAGTCATGCCGGACTTCCCTAACGTCTACAGATTTATCGGCGGGGTCTTTGACCCTAATGAAAGTAATCACTTGCAGAAATTGAAGATGATGGATCCTGTTGATGTTGAGACGGTATGAATATTTTTTATGTTTGTATTTCTGCATATGCATAAGTATGACTGTATGTGAAGATCCTTCCAACAAATTTGTTACTCCTATAGATCTAAAATGGGCATTAGAACCAGCCATAGGTGGGAAGATGGGCCGTTTGGTAACGGGTGAAAGCAGGTTGAATTTTTGCATGACTGAAAGGAGTCGGGTTTACGTGCAATAGTTTTGTGGCTAAACACTTCTTATTTTCTTTTACGCATTATTAGTGTGAAATATGAGTACAAAAGTTGTATCATCCTTGCAGTAATCTATTTTTTTTCAAAATGATTCAGCTCGTTTTGTGCTACTTTTGTCACTTGGATCCGTTTGACTTGTACATACAAGCTTTTTCTTTTACGCATTATTAGTGTGAAATATGAGTACAAAAGTTGTATCATCCTTGCAGTAATCTATTTTTTTTCAAAATGATTCAGCTCGTTTTGTGCTACTTTTGTCACTTGGATCCGTTTGACTTGTACATACAAGCTTTTTCATTGGATTTTAGGTTTAACCCACTCAGGGATAAAAACATAAGCTGAAAGACCTACTCTTAAGTGAATGTTTCAAAGTTGACCCATCTAATAAGTTCGATAAAAGTTGGTTACCATTCTTTGTGTCTTGGGTTGATATATGTATGTATTTTGTGTTTGTTTCAGGTTGTTTTGTTGATGAAAAATCTGTGTGCTAATTTAAAAAGCCCCCAGTTTGAGGACTTTGTAAGTACTCTTCCAACATGCCCTCCGGTCTCCTAATACACGAGCGGAGTAATGACTTTTTCCCATATGTGACTTACAGAGGAAATTATTTTCTTCGTATGATCCGGGTACCGGAAAAGTTGCATCAAATGGTTCATTCCAGGCACTTCCCAGGAATGCAATCACGTCTTCATAGAAGCTTCGGGCGCCAACCATTACCTGGTTTTTTGAAACTAAGGTAGCTGGCTATGTACAAAAACTCCACTGTGCAGTTACAAGCAATGGTTTTGTGGTGGATCTGCAGGCGAGGTGTAGCTGCATATAAACGACAGGAATGAAGTGTGTTTGAGAGTGCAGATTGTATATAGTACGTTTTGTTTGTTTGTCATCATATGTTTTTTTTTGTTATTTGATGACCAATCAACAGAATAATATTTCACTATGTTGCGTTTGCTTCTTTTTCAATAAGTAATACGTGTTTTGACACTTGCGATGGATGCTTAGATATTCGTCGGTGCTACAAAATGAACTTGGTAAACCAAGATGAAAGCCATATGGAGGCCTACAAAACGATTAGTAACTTGAAACGAAGTGAATCTTGGGGTGGATATTGTTTGTGATCTTCTGTGTTGATTTAGGTTGAATCTGTGTTTTCTGGTAGATGCCCCTATTTTGTGGTTAAAGAGTTAAAATTGTACCCTGGTATTGATACCATAAGTCTCCCAGTATCGAACTATTTGGCAATTACGTGAACTTAACACTCTTGCTTACAATGTCCTTGTATTAGTTCTGCTTCACTAAAGGCGACATAAAAAAGCTGTTCTTTGCATACAAGAACGGTTAAGTTATGGTAACTTGTCGTTGCCGCGTCTTGGTCTTTTCTTTTAACAAAATAAAGCAGGAATATAGACCGAGATGCCTTTGTGTCATATATATATATGGATTATACATCCTTTTTATTACCAAAAGGATAACATCACAACTCCACTTAAAATGCAGTTAAAAATATTATTAAAAGCAAAAATGTAAATGTAAATGTAAAATGGCTAAGATTGCAGACACACAGACAGAATCATGCTTCTAGTTAGGTTGTATCCTGTTTGGGAATAGATGAAGCCTTTCTGTATGGATTCCATTCTAGTAAGCATTAGTAAGGTTGTGAAGATCTGCTATGCTTGGCCTTCGGTTTTCTGTGCAGTCGAAGGAAAATATAGTTTGTTCCCTTGCGTGGTGGATAATGGTGTGTGGATTCTTATGCTCCATATGATGTGGTTTGGGAGTGTTTGTTTGGCTGGTTCATGTTGGTATTCAAAGGCTGTGAATGAAGCCTTTCTGTGAAGGTTGCCATTCTACTAAGCATAGTGAGGTGGGAGAATGTAGTTTGGACTTGGTAGTTTAATAATGAATTTTGGCTTTGGATGATATAGGCAGTGAGGGAGAATGTAGTCGGCTGATATGTCTCAATTATCGTTTGTGCAATCGGTATCGTTGTGAGATGCTGAGAAGTCTGAATTTTCCTTGTATGGTTTTTGTTTGAATAATGACCAGCTTGATGCTTATGGCGTACCGTTTCAAAAAGAAATTTGCCTACATCAAAAATGTGTTTCTTATGTTCTGTTGGATATATTTGATTATTTGTTTTTATTCACATCAGAATGATTGAAATGATTAATTCTAATCTGCTCGGCTATGAGTAGAAATGCACCAACCAACTAGGGATGATTAACGGGTCAAACCAGACCCAAATCCGATCCGAAAACCGAATAATGGTAAAACGTGAACCGAGTAAAAGCTATTGAAACCGAAACCGAACCGAATAACGTCAGTTCGGTTCGGTTCAGGTCAGTTTATAGCCATTCCAGACCGAATAAGTGTGTTTTGACCTAAACCGAACCGAGTAAAACCAAAATAATTATACAAAACTGAAAACCAAACCGAATAAGGTTGGGTCGGTTCGGTCCGGTTTTGGTCGGTTTGTCGGTTCGGGTCGGTTATCGTGTGATTTTGCTCAGCCCTACAACCAACATTAACCTGTAAGTAAATGTGCATTACAACATAAAATCTCATGAATCTATATTCCGAATTTCAGCAAATTGTATCAAAGAAGACGGAACCTTGACTAAAAAGACTTTGTCCAACAATTCTAAAATCACAAAAAAACACAGCCAGAAAACAAGTTCCAACTCCCTCTGTTTTCTTACGGTTTCAAGTATCGAGCAACAAACAAGCTAACCTGGAGACTCAACAGAGCTACATATCGATTTCAGGTAGCACATTACATTCCATGTACACAAACCACAACTATGATGATTCTCCCTCTACCTATATCGGAAACCCATATCCAGCTCATACATCCCTTGGCTATGTGGCTGTGGGTTATGTTTCGACTGGGCCCTTAGTTCCATCTCCATCATCCTCTGAAATGCTTCGGGATGTTGGTTTCCGCTGCCAGCATTAGGAACTGAGATGCAAACAAAAGGAAGCATTCAATTACACAAAAATAAAATTGAAGGCTGAAAGTCATTATTGGCCCTGACACCAAAAATTTGAGCTTCTATATGCACTTTTATAGACGATACTGAATAATAGATGTTTGAATACGTTATCCACTTAGAGAAATTGATCCACACTAGTTAAGGTGTTTAGATGTGCACTTTGAAAGAGATTATGCATTTATGCAATAATGGCTAAACAAATCACATAATCAGCTGCAAACAGGTTGTAGAAAATATTGTTCAAAGCTTTACATTATTTGCAGCTGTGATGATCAGATAATCAAATGTTCGAATATTAAGCAAATTCGGATTATTTAAGAAACTAACGAGTAATATGACAAAAACAATATCACTTTTTTTGTGATACAACAGTCTGGTGGAAATATAATAAGTCCCAAATTAGGGTATAAAAAAAGGGATAAATAAGTAACGTTATTTTACCCCTTAATATTACAACTCTGTCGCACGTGGAACTAAGCTGATATGTGACCAAATGATCAGACGCCAAAAGTTCTTTATAGATCCAACTTTTACCATAGAACCCATCAAGCAATCTTAGCCACTCATTTTTTTTTATCAAAATAAAAAAATAAACTTCCACCCTTTTTTTAAAACTTAAATATTTCGCAAACCGTAAATCGTCAAGCTACAAAAAAAAATACCATCGCGACGAGAATTAAATTATCTTTCTATAGACATGCATTCGACGAACTTTTTTTCGATGAACTTTTTTTTTTTTTTTTTTCGCTCAGAAAAATCATATATGATATCATATATGATTCTTAAGAATCATATATGATTCGATTTTAACAAATCATATGGTTCTTACGAATCATATATGATTCGTAAGAATCGAATCATATATGATTTTTTATGATTCTTTCTGGGCGGAAATTAAAAAAAAAAAAAAAAAAAAAAAGTTCGTCGAAAGTATATTACAATGCATATCTATAGAAAGATCATTTAATTCTCGTCGCGATGGTATTTTTTTTGTAGCTTGAAGATTTACCGTTTGCAAAATATGTTGTTTTGAAAAAAAAAAAAAAAAAAAAAAAAGGTGGAAAACATAAATGGGTAGCTATGATTGGTTGATAGGTTCTATGGCATGTATGGGTTCTTCATGGATCTCAGCTCATGATCAGACACATAACTCTTGACACAAACAGTAAAACTATCTGTGACTTAACTCGTAATAATCATATAGTTCCAAAAGCAAATCCAAACACCCCCTAATGAGTTCCCTACTGGAAAACTAACTGGGTCACTAGATTGAGAGACTGAACCAGGGTGTTTTAAACAGGTTTAAGATTTGGTCTTTCCAGGATCAAATCTGTTAATTGGTAACGGTTCAATAGGGTAGAGCGGTAGACTGTTGGTTAGGACTTAGGACTTCAAATCTTACCACATATCAATGACAATTGTGAAGTTCATAAATAATGGTATTTAGACTTGGATTATAATTTACTTAAGTTTCTTTCATTTAATTTTTATATCAATTTGTGGTTACCATGGTATGGTTGGACTAAAACACAGAACTGAAATTCATTAAATAAATAAGGTAAAAAAGATCTTACCAGGAAATGGCATACCAAGTCCACCAATGTTGGGCTGCTGATGATTAAATGGGAATCCCTGCTCTGGCATAAAGCTGGAAGCTTGAGGTCGTGGATGATCACGTAACATCTGAGGTGGAGGAAAGTTCCGCAACTGAGGAGGCAACATTTGAGGATTAACATTAATAGGAACATCAAACCCTGTTACTCGAGCATCAGGGTGATGGAAAGGACGGGGTGGAAATTGTTGATTTAATGGAACATTGTCACGTTGCATAAGATGCTCTGGAAACCTCATCTGGGAGTTCATAGGATCTAATGGGTGCAACATTGGCCGCCTATTGTGATTCATTTGTGCTCCATGCATTTGAGGATTGTTGTTAAATTGTCGTTCAGGCTCCATCATGTCGTAAGGCCCACGACCAAAATGGTCACCTCTAAAACCAGAATTAAGAGCTGCAAGTTTCTCCGATATATTAAATACAGCCTCAGATGGGTTATGTGTATTTGTAGGGTCACCAACTATCATTAAGCTCTCTTCTTCAGGCAGCTGGATATCATTACCAGATTTTGGTACTCCTCTTGGGAACTCTAACGGGTCAACATCTGCCCGTTGACCATCAAATTTCAACCAGCTTTCCGGGTCATCTAATTTAGCAGGCTGTTTCTGTTTTAGGGACAAGGGATTGTTTTCAAAAGTAGACATGTTGGGTGCTATTCCATCAACACTAGGAACAGATAAATCCTGAGACTCGAAAATATCGATTCTGGCGGACCCGGCTGAGCCCCTCTGTGCAGAAACAGGAGCTTGAGCCGATTGCAGCTCCTGCATAAAAGCAGACCCAAAAAGTGCTTCAAGTGAAAGATTCTGACCCGAATTCACTTGCTGATTAGGATCTTTTGGCTTTTCTGAAATAGGACGGTCCCCAAACAACCCGATACTTGTATTAGAGGTATCGTCGATGGAGGGTCCTGTTCCTTTCTGTAACAATGAAAGCAAGTGATTGGTTGCAGTATTATCAACGGCTCGAGCATCCACGTTTTCTGGACCAGAAACATTCCAATCAGGAAGTGTTGGCTGCAATGTTGAACTTTTCTCACTGTATTCTGACAGTATAGTCTGTTCAAGGTCCTCACACGTAAGAACAGCAGCAACAGGAGGTGTAGACTCCTGCCTCATGTTGTTGAACAACTGTTTCAAGTCTGAGGGCGTTTTAGTAATTCCAAACCCCTTGTATGATAATTCAGGTGCAATGGGTTCGGCAGATATGATATTAGTAGGTTGAGGACCACCGCCACCAATTAGTGAAAGCAAGTCATTTGATCTGCTAGAAGAGAGATCGTCTATAGGTTTCTTATCTGCAAAATACAAAAATATTAATCTAAACGGGAAATGTTAAAGATAAGAGGATAAAGCCAAAGTAATTCAATTAATTAGCTCAGAAGATTATACATACCGTCTTCATTAAACCACAGAGCAAATTTGGAAGATTGGGCATTGTTGGGACTCAAAGGATCTTCTTGCTTACTCTTCTGCTGTGGAACAAAGAAAATAATTGCCTTAAGTAAACAGCAAGAGCTTACCAAAAGGTTACAATTTTAAATCAGGAAATAAATTAAAAAGATAACCGTATCTTATAAAGGTGTACCTCAAGAAAACCTGTGGATCCACCTTCTTTAATTGTTGGAGAGCTGCCAAAAAACTTTCCAAGGATGGAGGCTGTACTTTCCTGACTCGGATTGCTGGGAACTTTATTTCCGGCAAACTTATTAGTCATAAGTTCAAAAACTTCACCATCCACAGCTTCGTGGACTTCTGGAAATCCGGAGATTCTTTGTAAATGAGGATCGCCCATACCAAGGTTATCTAGGGTTCCATTTTGAGTGTGGTTACCCTTGGCAAGCAAATGAAATTCCTCTATTGCGGGTTTAGGATTCTGTTACATAATATATGAACAAGAAAAGATGGTCAAAATCATTTGATATAGTAGACCTACTCTTCGGGAAATGATGTTCAATTCAATTTACAGATTCGAGAAATGAGTGACTACAAAGCTAAAGAGAAAGCTGTCTTCATTGCGCCAAAAGTCAGAAACCAAGAACAGACGCATGCTAAATGACATGGCAGTATGGACGGCACAAGTTATGGGTAAAAACATGCATTTTGAGATAAAATCAAGTCAACAGGTTTGTCAGCTAATACATTTTTGTGTTTTTAAGCATTTGCTGTGCCAAATATGATCGAAGAAATTATATTAATACAATACAGTACAAAATTAATTCACTGGAAATAAATGAATTAGAAGGTTTTATGCCCAAATACACTTTGAATGACTTTCTACACATGCAACCCATTTTATTAGTTTCTTAAGCACATTTTTACTTTTTATCTTACCCATATTCTCTTGAAGATAGAATACACCCGGATCAACCTATGCTCAAAGGAAAAGATTGATAATTCTACCTCTGCTATAATCAAAGGGCATAAGCGAGAGCACATTAATTAGACACAGGTCCGATATACCTATACACACATCACTTTTTGTACTTACCTCTTTGTCGGTTGAAGAGATCGGTTTTGAGGTTGAACTCTTCTCAAGAATTGAGCTCTTAAATCCTGGTGGTACAAGTGGCCGGGGTTTGGAAGACTGCGACATAATAGATGATTTCCCAAAATCATCCTTTGGAACAACTTGAACTGCAGAATTTAATTCACCACCCGCCTCTGAAAGCCCTTCTTCCTTAGCCTCCTCCAAGAGCATATCAGTAAACTCATCACTTTGCTGCTTATTTGCACTTGATTTCTGCTTTTCTTGTAGCACTTTCTGTTGTTCCTTCCTCATTAACTCAAAAGAAGCTGCCATAAAATTATAAAAGTGCAAGTCAATAAATTTGCAGATCATCAACCAACAATGCAACATAACAAAAAAGCTAGGGTTTAGCAGTATAAATGAAGGTATTTTACCTCTTCTCTTTCTTTCCTCTTCTGCTCTATCCTGACTTGTAGACTCAGTTGAACCAAATGTTTCATCGTTGAAAGAGTCGTGTGTGTTAGGCCTCACATGCGGCACAGCCTGAAAGGTATCAAATTTAAATATTTGGAAAGAACTTTATATTGATCCAAGACACAGGCGTGAAAAAAGGTAATTAGCCAATTATAACCTTGTAAGGGCGAGGGGGCTGATATGCCTCATTACTCCTATTGAGGTGGTAGGGCTCATTTGTCTGACCCTTTGGAGCAGAAGTCCCAGATGCAAATCCAGAGGGTCTTGGAAAAGAACCACTGCCAAGAAGACCATCATGCTCAGAGTTTTGCCACGGTCGCCGAGGTTGATTTCCATAATTGCGCCTTCCAGAATCTAAAAAAAAACTATGATCAGTAATAATGCTGACAATTAAAAATGTTAAGTTCCTAGGATTCACTTTAGTGATAATAAATTGGGGCATAATTAGCTGTGCAATTTGTAAGGCTACTAATCAATTTCAAGATTAGGATTAGAATTTAGAAGCCCTTGGACCTAATAATCACCAAATGTGCAATTAAAAAATTGATTATGAACAATTAGATTAGTAAAGGGGGTTTATATAAAACAAGCCAAGACACTGAAGAATGTTAACCGACTGGCCATGGAAACTAAAAACAACAAAGTTCACTTTGGTGTTTAACTGCTTATGGAAACGAATGGCAAAAGAATTAAGGCTAGTTCTTTAATTCTTCCAAAGGTGGGTAACATTTATGTTTCAAGAATGAAATATTACTTTGCGATCGAGTACTAACAACTGTTTCTAACAAAGATAAATCACAGACCTATTATTAATAAATTACCAAAATCAGCAATCACAACACAAGGAGTAATATGTAGTAGCTCAGCGATCAGGAACTTGGGAACCCCCATTTCCCAATGTATTAAGGGAATAGCTATCATTGAGGGAACCAGTGGATTTCGAATTGATCCATGATTTATATCAGAATAGAGACCCAAATATCTGGCGACCAAAAATTAAAATAAGATTTCCAAATGTCTTGCTTTGAAAATGGAAACAGTAGACCCCAAATTGAACTACTTTATGCGTCTAATTATTTTTAACCAAATTGAGAGTTATAACTTACACCATGTTTCTTAAATAGCCCTTACACAACATGATCTGGTATGCACTAGCCTCTATGCAAATAAAGGTGCATTTATTCACAAAGAAACCTAACCAGAACCAACACTGAGCATATTAAACTTTCGACAGAGATAAAACATGCAAAAGAACTACGGCTAATTCTTTATACTTGTTGAAAAATTTATTCTCTATGCGATTTGAATTTCAGCCAAAAGTAACCATTATGGTTACTTTTGAGTTGCAAATTACTAACTATCCGCTTTGGTGTGCATGGACAATTTAATAGACCACTTAAAACAAACCAAACAAACCATCTGATTTTAAGCTAACAGAAAACAATAATCAAAATCAAAGTCCTTTCATAAAGTAAAACGAAAAGAAAATATATCTTTAGAGTAGTCAGCGACAATCTTTTTTAGCAAATTGACTATTTGATAAATATAGCAAACTAAATGGAAGGGTCATGATAATAAATGAGGGACTATTTTGGAACAGTTATTAGTGAACCCTTTTTCCATCAGCTCAAGCACACTTTTAAGAATAGGCAAGCAACAAAAAAAGAAAGTAAAGCACGCCTAGAAAGCATATTCTCTAGAAAAATGACGTTTGGTATTTCAATATATCATCAGTTACTTCATGACAAAAAATAAGTGAAACACGTCATTATGAAATAAGCAAACCATATAGTAGGTTTATTTAAAAGCACAACTAACCACTGTCCACAGACCAACATGTTACGTGGGAAGTTCAGGGAAACATCATTGGGATAGATATTGAGTATAAAAAGCTGACTAATATAGTAAGAGGCACATTTGATCTATCAGAAAGGGAAAAAAATTAAATTCTATAGATTTCCAACATCCGACTTAAATAATGATCTCAGGCCTTATGAGTATAAAAACGCATGCTATCTATCATAATGGTTATTTTTTAGTTGCAAATTACTTCAAAACCAAATTAATAATAATCAACCACTCTCATCACATCAACCATAGATCTCATGCGCACAGTTGCTTGATGACATCAAATAGTATCACTTGAACTCATACACTACGTATTGTTTACCCCACAAAAAGTGAGCGGATCAACTATTTGTCTATTTATGATGCTTGAAAATTTTCAAACAGCTACTCACATTCCCACATAATAACATCATTATATGTTCAACCTAAAATACACATAAACATAGATACCAACATGCACATATATACAAAAATAAACCGAGTATGCTATGAACTCAAAACAAACCTTGATCAGCCTCAGAATGTGAATCACTGTCTTTATCACTCCATCCTGACGACCGACTATCCCATCTTCCATAACCTCTGGAATCACCTCTGGTCGGTGGCGAAGAACTATAATCATTACGACGAAAACTTTGCAACGGCAAACTCGAATGAGGTCTTTGCCGTTCCTGAACGCTACTATCTTCTAATTCACTATTCATAACAAACCAACATCAATGTAACCACACAAACAAAATTCTTCACAATTCACAGTTTACATAATTAGCAGACTAGATAAATTACCTCAAAATTGAACGATCAAATCCACTCGGCAACCCTTTGCAAGTTTCCAACTCACTAAACGTTAACAGAAACTCTCGCGTATACGAAATCCTAGGTTTCCTGGATCATCCAAACACAAAACATTAATCTAACCTTAATCAACATACAACTAAAAAAACAATCCAACAAACAAAACATCCTTGAAACAATAAAAAATTACTTTTCGGATTCATCCGCCTCAACAACCAAGCTATCGTCATCATTTTCCAAGCTCATTTTTCGACTAATCGAAAACCCAACTCACAGATATACTTACTTGTACAAAGATCAGTCAAAACATTAACCTAACTATGGTTAACTAAATCAAAACACCTTGAGTTAAAATCTAAGCCTAAAATCACTAAACACTTCAATCAGATCAATTATACATCTTAATCAAAACCCATTAACAAAAACCCATAAATCTTTTATAAAAATAAATTTCAAAATCTGGGTTTTGTTAATTTTGAGAATTTAAGGTTAGGGTTTTGTTTTTATAGGATTAATAATGTTTGGATCGAAGGTTTTGACCGAAACCTGAGATTTTAAGAAACAACAACATTTTTTTAAAGGTTTGAAATTTTTGACGTTTGTTTTTGGGTTTTGTTTTTGTTATGATTTTGATTGATGATGATGATGATGATGGAGAAGAAATTTTTATAAAAGAAGATAAAATAATTGTTTTGGAGAACGTTTTGGAGAGAGGAGAAAAACTCAGGGGGGATATGTGAGTCGGAATGTTGAGAGTATTGCAAATTTAGTCCTTTGATTGTGTTTTGGCATACATTTTAAGTCTTGTTTTGTTTATTTATGTGTTAAGAGGGTCGCGTCGGACTGAGTTGACTTGAATTCCAAATTTGTATCGACTCATCTTTTGATCGATTTACATTGTCTGGTTTGGGATTAAATGGTTCGGACAAGTTTTGATTCAACATAGCTTAGGTTTGAGAAAGGATGTTTCGCGGTTTTTATATTTACTTTTGAAATAATATAGCTATTTAGTTTGTTGCTTATATTTAATTTAACCATTGTCTATATTAATCATACCTTTTCACAATCAAAGAATACCAATATACTTACACAAAGATCACTCAAACATTAACCTAAGTATATGATTATTTAACTTTAGTTACATCTAAGCCTAAATAACCATCTATAAACACTTCAGCCAGATCAATCACAATATGACTTAATCATACAAGATAATCAAAACGCATTAATTTTTCACTTCGAAAACTATGGTTTGTTGTGTGTAATTTTGAATCTTGAGGTTAGGGTTTTGGTAATAAATAAGGATCGAATATGTGAAAAAGTAATTAACTAAATCTTAAGAGATTGATGATCAACAACATTTTCTAAGTTTATTATTATTATTATTATTATTATTATTATTATTATTATTATTATTATTATTATGCCTGTTTGGATAAGTCAATAAATTTTTATTTAAGATAAAGTAAATCTTTTTAAGATAATGTCTTGAAGAGAGGATGTGGATTGGAATATTACAAATTAGTAATCTGGTTATTTTTTATTTAATGTTTTATGACAAATAGTCTAATTAGTTTAGCGTGCGGGCTGTTAGAAGCTTGGCTCGCTTTTTTTGTGTTGTAGGGGAGGGATTGACATTTCTAACGTATATTCAGTCGTACCGGCATGACCCCACTGATTTCTTTTCTATTAGAACGGACAGCGCAACCCGGTTCTACTTGACTAAGTCCGTGCTCGTCCAAAGAGGGAGTTGACTATATAATTCAAAATTTTGGGTAATGTTAGGTTATTCGTGTTATCTTAAACATCGTTATGATTTCATAACCAAATTGATTTGGGACTCACTGGTCTTGACAAGTCTTAACCGAGCTTAGCTAGGCAATATCATGTATTTTTAAGCTTTATATTATACTTATTTTCATATAAATGCATGATTTGTTACCCATATTAATTTAATCATTCTATTAACATTTATGATTAGAGAAAAATCCCATGAAGGTCAAATTTGGTGACTCGTCTTACAAAAATGTCAAGTCTTTAAAACATCTCAAAACAAATCAAGAAATCTACTTATTATCATCCACATACAAATGATGAAATAGAACTTGTTAACAAATGTTTAGAATGCTATTTGAGATTCATGACTTGTGAGAAAGCGAAAAGAATGGTTGAAAATGTTATTACTTATTGAATATTGATATTAACACTACACGATGGTTGAAGTGGTTTATGATCAATCTTCTTTTATTCTAATCTTTTATATAATAAGAGAAAAGATTAAACTAAGTGTTTCACATCATCAATAGAAAAGCTTAATTGCAATTGAGCCCTTTTATTGGGCAATTAAAAAGTCAAAAATAAGTTTTTGTCAATATTGCTTAATTTTTTGTCCAATTAAAAAATGCATAAAAATACACGTGTTAAAATTGTAAAAGAAAAAGGTAAAAAGAGGGGGTTATTGTTAAAAATACGTTGTTAACTTTAAAATATTAATAAATTCGATTCTATAATTTGATTTAGAAAAAAAAAAATTAAAAAAATGACTATAAAATTGATGTAGAATGGCAACAAATAAACTTTAAAAAATAGGTAATTAATTAAACTTAAAATAACGGTATATATTGTTAGGAATAAGAAAATTCCTATGAAAGATTCGGTCACCCCGATGATCTATTAGCATTAAGATAGCTCATAGACTTAATTATTATTAGTAGTAGTAGTAGATTAGTTTAAGTAACACCGTGGAGGACGGACGGGTCTTTACCCACTGTACACCCGATCCACAGCCCGTAAGAGGGCATTTATTATGTAACTATAAATACCCCTCTCCACATGTGAAGAGTGTTGGAGCTTCCATTTCACTTAATTTAATATTCTCATTTTCTCTTCATTTTCTCTCTTTAGGAAATCTTCCCAACTTCTCTCTCTCTCTGGATTACTTCTTTATTCTAACCATACATGCTATCATTATGAATATCCTACAATTGGTATCAAGAGCTAAGGTTTCATCTTAGGGACTAGGTGTGCTCGAAGTTAGATTGGTTTCTTGTGTGTTTTGTTTGGTTCGACTTTTACTCACCTAAACACCTTTAATTGATTTTGTTTGTGGTTGGATATGTTTTATGGTTGTACTTTTATGATTAAGGGTGTTAGATGAGACTTGTTTTGTGTTTATATCGCTTGTTTCGTCAGTCTAGTGGTGGATTTTTAGTCAATTTAGAGGGTATTTTATATGTTTTCTTAGTAGCGATTTGTTATTTGGTGGCCTATTCTTGCTAGCGATTTGTTGTGAGTTGGGAAGGTTTTTGTGGCGATTTGTGTAAGTTTCTGCAGCGATCTGTCATTTTTTATTATAAAGGGAAAGAGGACAAAATCGCTGGATAGCGACGGGTTTGTTTTTTTACCAGCGATTTGTCGATAGTAGCGATTTGTCTCTGATTTGTACTAACGATTTGTCCTAGCAATTTGTCCCAGCGATTTGTCTCTTTAATCTATAACACATATTGTATCCAAATCCTACCCAGTCGAACAACAAATCCACATCCAACCTCAATCCCTACTTCACAACATGCAACATCTACAAAAAGATTACAACAGTTCGAGTATCTACCACAACTAATCAACTTCATATACATCTAATCTATCTTAATCCCTTCATTTTAACGACAAACAACAACAACAATCTGATCTCAGCTTATATCTCTTTGGGTCTCAAGTATTCGTACAAAGAAGTACACCACAAGAGTTTTTATCCTCATTGATCTATGTCGAAGCTTAACTTCGTTTGAATATATGAACCATTTTAAGAAAGAACAAAACTCGAGCGTTTCATCCTCCTGTTGGTTCGGTTTAATCGTAAAACAAACAAGTTAAAAAAAAAAAAAAAAAAAAAAAAAAAAAAAAAAAAAAAAAAGGAAAAGTGCAAGACATTAGATCACATATTCCATCTCCACATATCAATACCATTTTGTAACATAAAAGAAACATAAAAAGGAAACCATAAATCTCAGATTTCTCTTTGTGTTATTACCAACATTCGGCAAAAGAACAACATCACAAGAGCTTTATCATCATAGATCATATTAGAAGTATACACTTCTTTAATTTTCGATTCTTAAAGAAAGCACAAAACCAAAAAGTTTCATACCTCCTTTCATTCGATTTAAATGAAAAAGATAATTCACAACCTACCTATTACCATATCATATATCGTGAAGCCATGAACAACATCAAAAAGGTTCATAAATTGTGACTTGTTATCTTCAGAAAAGAAAGAAAGGAAGGATATTAAAGGGACGCGTATGCTTATTATTTGTGTTTGGTGTTCGATTATTTCAAGTAGTAGAAAGGATCTTTTATTAGCGTTGGTTTTGTGAATCGGTTCTTATGAGAGGATAGGTGTGTGGTGGCTGCGTATTTTTTTGGTTGAAGGGATTAGTGTTATCACAAGATTAGTGTAAGAGTGTGTCTCTGTTAGTGTGTTATATATCGTGTGATTGGGGTTAGTGAGTATGGGATTACTGGATTTCATTGGGCCCATGTGAATTTAGTTGATGTTGGATTGGGCTTTGTCTGTTATATTAATACTCTTGACTTGGGCTTCCGATTCGAAGTTATTCTCTGTTGGACTTTTGGGGTTAGCAGTTTAGCAACATAAGCATTAATACATGACCGAATTTTGTGATAACTTGGTATTTTGTTGAGATTTTTGGCATTAATTTGGACAACGTCTTTGATTGAGTTCCAAGAATTCGAGATTGACTATCTCTGGGTGAGATATTTTCGGGCTTGTTGGTTATATCTACGAGGTTTTTCTTCAGATTTCGATACACGAACGTTGTCTAAAATTCACTGTGACTTGTCTGAATCTCACTTCAACCGATCGATCTTACAAACTCTAATCATTGTACCGATCCAACGATTATCATAACACGTTCAACTCAAGTCTACGGTGTCTCACAGTTTCTTCTTAATTTTGTAAAATCCCACGAAAGAATCTATTTCTCGGTTTAAATCATAGATTTGTAAAATCCCGTGCACAGTTACACCATGTCTACTAATTCAGATTCTTTCATATCTGAGATACTCAAGTTGTACGACACGAATGGCAAACGTAAGACTTCCAACTATGCACAATCGATAAACGTGTCTGATTCTGATAATACAAATCTGGAATCGTCGTGCTCGAATTCTCAAGAGAAAGAGTTTCATCAGCCACTTAAATTGCCCAATAATGCAAAGGATAGTTGCATTGAATGTTTTCGATTACTTCATTCACATCTTAAGGTTCTCTTTGAACAACCTGGATACTTAGGAGGATACAGACGTGCATTCGCAACACTCTTTGGCCAAGATGTTGAGACCTTCACATTCAAAATGACTTTGTACTTATATCAACTTCAACAACAACTTGACAAAGAAGAATTCTTTGAAAGTAGCTCCATGGCTGCATACTGTGTGATCTCCAACCAACTCCAAGTGTTCATTGACTCACAATTCACAATGGAGTATGATTATGACTGTCAGATGACGAAAAAGTGTTTTGCCAATTACTCTGGAATCGAGGTTGACATGTTCAGAGTCACATTACTCCAACTCATAGGTAATGTTAAGGAGTACATTGAGGAAAGAGCACAACAAGTATGATGATAAGGTGAAGGCATGTCAGGTGCAATCATGTGATGGTATTGTTGATTCGGGTAAAGCATCGGATGTTGGGTCAGTTGTCACTGTATGCAAAGGATCAGAGACTGATAAGCTTGACACTACCAGCAGTTCAGTGACTCTTGTTACACATGATATGGATGCAGATTTCAGATGGATAAAAGAACATGTGTCATGTGCTGAGGTACCCTTAACTGATTAACATAATGTGCTTTCTAATGAACGGCAGCATACTGATCAAATTAAGCCAACTTATGACACAAATTTGTTGGAAAAGACTGATAGCAATTGATGCGTGGTTTTGCAACCTTGCAAAAGGTTTTACTTCTCAAGGGATCTTGAGAAGCTTGCAATCCCCACCAGGCAGTGTACCTGACCGATGTAGTATAGTGAGTGGCAAGTACCGGGGGGTTGATCATTCTCTCAGGGAATAGTGTTCGTTAGGATTGAAACTAATCTAACTAGGTCTAAAGGTGAGGGATGATTCTTTTTGTATTTTTATGTTTTATGGAAAACAAGTAAATATCTCGGGTATTGAAAGAGTGGGCGGAATTAGTTGCTAGCCAACTAACCCAAATAACTACTAATAAAAATAAAATAACAAGAAAATAAATTGGTAGGAACTTCTATATGGAGAAAAGCGTATTTACTTAGATTTCATTACTCCGTAGTTATCTTTTATTGATTAGCTGATTTGTCACAATTGCATGGATGAAGGGTTGCATTCCTTAATACCATTCGTGGGGCCGTGTACAATCTCACCCAACTCTATAAGCTTCTATCTCTTCCTATGACGACACGTTTAGTATCCTATCATGGCCTCATTAATAGTTACTTATGCATTTAATACAACCAATAAAACCGTAGTACACATCCGATTACGTTTCTTAAGACGTTCAAGTAAGTTACCGTATAGGAGATTAGCCAGTTTTCTTAGCCTAACGCTAAAATCAATCACCCAAAACAATCAATGACAAACCGACAATCAATAATCAATAACTAGGTTTCATTAGATCTAAGTAAACACAAATAAACCTAAGCTAGCATGTTAATAGAAAGAAACGCATACAAGATAATCAGACAACACATAGAACTATTGAATGATTAATGGATAACTTATCTTCAATTAAACATGGATAAAAGAAGGGGTTTGAAACCCTTACAAAGGCTGTAAAATTGTCTAGGTTTTGTTGCACAAAAGTTCCTCTCTTAATGAATGAAAAATACAAAAATATATATAGAAAATACAAGCTGACGACGTCAGCTTTTGGGTCGTGACGCCGTCAAGTCATCGCCGTACAACTTCTCGGATTACCTAGATCTACTCTTGACGTCGTCTGGTTCCAAAGGGTTCTGGCGCGTCTCTCTTTACATTAACACGTGACAGCCTTGGCGTTTTATAACGTGACGCCGTCACGTGTAATCTTCCAAATTTCTTTCTGGCGCTTCAAGTATAAAGCAATTATCCACCTCTTGATCTTCATATGACAGCGTCACTTTATGACACTTGACGCCGTAAGGTACTGTTTCCAGCTTGGATTCTTGACTTTGTCGTTTTCTTCACTTTATGCTCAAAAAACGTCCAAAATGCTACATTTTACAGAATTCTTCTCCAAAGTACCTAAATTGACAAAAGAAATGATTTGAGGTAATATTTGATCATAAAAACACAATTTAGGGCTTAAATGACCCCCTAAAAGCGTAGCAAATTTCTCCTTATCAAATACCCTTACACTTGAGATTTGCTTGTCCTCAAGCAAATGAGCTTTTATTCCAATCCAAATACAAGCTAGGGGTCATTTAACATTAATATAAAAGTAATTACAACAAATGATCATTCCACCTTGATCAAAACAAGCACGAAAATCATACACTAGCACCTCACAAATAGTGATTGGATACTCTCATCTTTCGGGTGTTATAAATGTATATATCACAAATGAAAATGGAAAAATATCACTCACTACCTATCATAGCAAATAGATTACCATAGACTTGGGAAAGGATCAAAAACCTCCACCGCTTTGGCATAAGCACCTAGGATAAACTATCAAAGATGTCTTTTAAAGGGTTGTAGCGTTAGGTGTAGGGATATGATAAACATGGTTTGTTGGATAAAGGATATTTTTACTGGTGGTAAATTAATCATCTTGGTCAATTACATGTACAATGCGGCGTTGCTAAGCCAAGACTCGACTCAACTTAAGCTAATCATAAACTAACAAAAATATAAAATAAATATAAAAGGAAACGGGATGGTAGTCCGCATGTTTTTCTCTTTCTTTTTCTATTTTTTTTTCGTTTTCCTTGATTTTTTTTTTTTTTTTTTTTTTTTTTTTTTTTTTTTTTTTTTGCATACATTCTTGCCCTACTATCCAAAATAATACATCATAGAGAATTTACATTCCCCTTACACTTGAACTTTTACATACTTTACATATAACTATTCTAATGACTCGAATTAAGATAATTAAAACACTTTGAGTACTTTAAAATATTTACGCACATATGGGGGTAATAATTGGTATTCTTCCCCATTACTCCATTACACTAGTACTTTACCCATGAGTCCCAATCGTCCAAAAACAATATATACAAGATATGACTCGACTTAGCAACCATGTAATCAATTAGACAATTTACTAAGGGTTTAAACATGTAACAATAATGCACTAAAGATGAGTACATACAAGGAAGGCTAAGGCGATTTGGGTGTACATTTAGGGGTGGATTGTAAACAAATTCTTTCTTTAAGTAAAATGCTTAAAGTTAGAAACGAAAAAGATAGGCTCTGAGGGGTGTACTAAGGGTATTGTGTACTAAAAATGAGTACATCGCAAAGGTGTGAGAGAATTACTTGACCAATGAAGTCAATGTAATTATATTACAGGTGTAAAACAAGGGTTATCTTAATGCCTCTTATCATTTAGTAAATCCTAACTACACGAATGTAGTCTCACTAGCGGTCTCGGGATGAATCACTAACGCAAGTTCTAGAATCTAAGTACTACCGACACACTCACAAACATTAAAGATAAATGCTTTTTCCTAAAGATCTAAGGGGCAAACCTCACTTATTTGGGGTGGAAATTTTGAGTGGTGCGGTTTTTGTGCTAGTCATATAACTCCTATCCATGAGACGCTTATTAAGACTAAAGTTTCACTCCTATATGTTGCAAAAAAATTTAAATTTGGTGCTAAAATTTCCCTAACAAATATTTTTCTCAGTTTTATTACACATCTACTATTAAACAAACAAAAATCAAGCGCAATTGTAGTCTCTAAGGTATCTTCATTTACCCCCTCACACTTAAGCCGAACATTGTCCCCAGTATTCAATTAAAAGATGTAAAAGTAAAGAAAATGAAAGAATGAAACAATTACTCCCCTGATTCGTTCGGTGTGTATAATGTGGTAACGTGGTTAGATCCTCCTCCAAGAAAATGAACATAGAAAAGCTTCTCTTCAGAAATGTAAGTCATCTTCTTGTCCAATATAACCTGTTAAATCTGAGAAAACAAACACGAAAAACCTCGCGTAAAATCGGCGGTAAATTCTATATAAAATTAAGTCCTAGAAAGCAAGTAAAGATATAATGCTTGTGGAATGAATATTTGCAGATATCTGGAGTTTAAAAGTTAAAGATTTTATGAAACTTTACAATTCCGGCCGAAAAACAAAACTTGCAAAATTTTTAGAAAATTTACACCTGACGTCGTCAGGTTGAAATGCCTGACGCCGTCAGATTGATCTAACAGAAATTTTATATTTTGTTTCCGGAAAATTTCCAGAAAAAACTATGCCTTAATTCATGGAATTCCTGCAAAATATTCATTATGATTCGATACAAGCATTTGACTCAAACAAATACTAATATGCATGTTAATTTAACATTGTTATCGTTCATGTTCAGCTTGTTCTTAACAACAAATTTGGATTTCCCTTACACTTATCTTTTGCAAAATACCTTTATATGTGATCAAGACGAAGTTAAAAACAAAATAAAGCATTTTTACAACTTAATTTGAAACATGAACCATAAACAATATAATGAAGTAAAATCTAAACATGAAAGTAATGCCATTGCAACTAGAAACACTAAATTGGAACTTAATGTGGCTGAATTACTTAAGGAAAATGAGTCTTTGGAAGAGCATTGTAAAAATCTTAATGAGTCAATCAAAGAACCGAGAACTAAGACGATAGAACAAACAACCTCTTTGATTGCCAAAAATGATGAATTCAAAGCTCAACTTCAGGAAAAGGGTTTCGCAATTACAGCATTAAATAACGAGCTAAGAAAAGCAATAGGGTATAGTGTAAACACTAAGTTTGCAAAACCATCAATCTTGGGGAAACCAGTTTCTCAATCAAATAGAAACCAATCAGTTGTTAGACAACCGAGCGCGTCTAGATCTGAACGAGCAAAACTTTCAAAAACTCGGTTTGCCTCCCCAGTTGATGCGGAACAAGTTTTGACAAAACCAGTCACTCCACATTATTTGCCCATGATAACTGCTTATAGTTATGTTAAACCTTAACAAGTAGCTACTACAACTCCCATATCCTCTAGGATCAGTTTGAGAACAGAGTCAAAACCAAGCATTAAGATTCAAAATTCTTATGATATCAATGATTTGTACAAGAACTATGATCTAGAAAAGGCTAGGAAAAGGGCACTACTTCATAAGGATGGAATCTTAGGCTCACACCCTTGTATGATGCCTCTTGATTTATTGAGGAACACTACTAAGGTTCAACCTGTTAATTCTAGGATCTACATTAAGTCATCTTCAATGCATAAGAAGCAAAACATACCTAAAACTTCTCCTAGGTGGATACAAACTCCTAAATCTTTGGAGACTAGGAATAACGATAAGTCTTCCACTTTGCATAAGAAGCTTAACAATCCTAGACCTTTCCATAAGTGGATTCCAACTGGTAGAATTTTTAGGAATATTGGACTTAACTGGGTAGCTACTGGAAAGCTACTTACCAATGGCAATGTCATGGTTGACCGTGAAAGCCCCAAGGGTTTGGATACTTATGTCACTAACCCATATATATGCAATCAACTTTGTAATGTTAGTGCAGGTAGTCCTTACTCAGTTGCAAGTACATCAATCATTCACTACATGGGAAGACTCTTAGTCTGGAGAGCTAAAGCACGCAGATCTCCTGATTCAGGAGGTCTGGAATGTCAATGTTGATGTAGGTCTGCAATGACGTCTGTTCACATCAGTTCAAGCCTCGTTCTTCAAAGACTATGATGTTTGAACACCGCAGTTTAAGCCTCGGTCCTTAGTGTCAACATTATGGCGTCTGCTAACAACACTTCAGGCCCCGTTCATCAAAGAAAAGAAAAGAGTATGATTCAGTGCGCCTTATCTTCGAAAGAAGAGAAATCTTCTTATTCCTGACCGTTCTCAACAACATGCTTCATGCTTTCTCCATGTTCATTCAGTCATCAAGTGGATCTACTTATCTTTGATCAAATTCTCATTCACTTATTTAATCAAAAATGGCAACCTTGTTTGCAATTTTTGAGGTGGAGAAGTGTGAATATACCACATGTTGATTGATGTTTGAAGAATAGTCATACGACTCTCCTCCAACACGTAATGTTTCATTAACTAAGGATGACTGGGATTCATTGTTTCAACCTATGTTTGGTGAATACTTCCAAGCTCCAACGAATGTTGATCATCAAGTTCCTAAAGCTCCTGCTCCAGTTCCTGCTGACTCAACTACTCAACTGGTTCACCTTCATCAATCACCATTGATCAAGATGCACTCTAGAAGTATAAATCAGACTACTCAAAAAATCCCATCTCCAGTTATTCCTTATGGTGTTGATGATGACTCTCATGATATCGAAGTTGCACACTTGAATAATGATCCGTTACTTGGTATCCCTTTCCCAAAACCTGGTTCTGAAGAGCTTGAATTGGAAAAGAAAACTAAAAGAGGATGAAGCTGACACGAAAAAGTTGGTTGACATACGAAAGCTCATGAAATGCTGTCTTCGAAACTAGCAAAGTCAATGATACTGAACTCGATGAACTGATCATGACAACTTAAGATAGTTGTAACTTCCCTCAACCACCTCCGAGTCCGGTTAATCAACCCGGGAAGGAAGGAGTACCCAACCCAATCCGGTTAATCAACCTAGTAATGAAGAGGAAAAGGATGAGCAAGGAATGAAATCATGGCAAAGATCATTGATAATGAAGAAGCAACTGAGCTAGTCACCAACATGGACGAGAATCTCTTTCATTACATATTGTTGTTCCTTCCAATGTGCACTTTGTAAATCAACCCAAGAACATTAAGGAAAATGTCGGCTAAAACATCAAAAAGGCTAATAATTTGGACATGGAATGTCAAGTGATCACGGAGTTTATTTGGTATCCCTTATTTGAGATTGAAGTTGAATTTTACAAAGACGTGATCTTATTTTATCTTGAAGTCGTAGCTGGTTGGATGCATGACCTTCAATGATAACTTGCTCGTGATTAAGATTTAAGTAGAAGACTTTGTTTATCTAGTTACCAGTAGTCGGGGTGGATGGTCGAAGACCTAGTTAACTATCACTTTAAGGAGTTACGTTGTAGTACTCAGTGTCACACGTAGATGACGTTGTGGATAATCGCAAGAGGTGTTAATGTCTTATACTTTGATTGAGTATTGAGTACTTAGAGATTTTCTTGGGGCATAAATTCTCTACACCGTTCTTCCAACATTAGTGCAAGCTTAAGTCACCAGAACGGGAAATGTTACTTCAGCTTCAAGTTTGGCATATCGGGTTTACTTCACCAGTGGTCACTTCAAATAGCCTACATAAGGGTTAGTAAAGACAGTCATAGAGAGTTTCTGTAGCAGTTGATTCTCACATGATACATCTGAGCAAATGATATTCTTCTCACAAACTTTCAAGTAAATGTGCGTAAAATGTGTAGCTGATTCTGAGGTATCAAAACCAGCAAGGGGGAAGGAGACATACATTTGAATGCATAACGAGTACATGATGAACTTAATACTTCGTCTTAATTGAAGTTATGCCGGGATGAAAAATGTCATATCCGCAGAGATAATTAGTGTCCTAACTCATGGCGTTTGGTGTATTATTCCAACTACGTGGGGGAAGTGGTCTCTTGATACTTGTGGTATGTACTACTTTAGCTTTCAGTGGGAAGAATATTTGGAGCGTGAGATGATATTGCTTATTGACATCTTCATTCAAGCCGATATGATTTATGCTAAAGTGCTTCTGGTTAATGCATCATGTACACATTGTTATGCTGATTCCGATGAGATCGCAACCATCATGGGGAGAGATATGTGTATATCAGGGATGCACAACAGGTTCACATGATCAGTCTTAAGCAATTATTCCAGTGTTGATATCCGCAGAGATGATCAGTGCTTCAACATGTTACTTTGGTGTCATCGTTTCTTCTTGTGTTGGGTACATGTGCACAATATGGATTGAGCTGTTATGTGTAAGATAACTGGAAGGCGTTTGGTAAAATTAAGATGTTGATATCTTGTTCCCCAAATAGACGACTGCTCAAAACCGCAGAATTATGTGTACAATGAGGACGCACATGATGCGTGGATTGTAGTCTACACAAAAGTTTTACTTCTCAAAGGATCTTGAGAAGCTTAAAATCCCCATCAGGAAGTGTACCTGACCGATGTAGTATAGTGAGTTGGCAAGTACCGGGGATTGATAGTTCTCCACAGGGAATAGTGTTCGCTAGGATTGAAATTAATCTAACTAGGTCTAGAGGTGAGGGATGATTCTTTTTGTATTTTTAGGTTTTATGGAAAGCAAGTAAAAATCTCGGGTATTGGAGGAGTGGGCGGAATTAGTTGCTAGTCAACTAACCCAAATAACTACTTAAACAAATAAAATAAAATAAACAAAAAATAAAATAGTGAAGACTTCTAATATGAGAAAAGCGTGTTTACTTAGATTTCACTACTTCCTAGTTATCTTTTACTGATTAATTGGTTTGTCACAATTGAATAGGTGAAGGGTTGCATTCCTTAATACCATTCGTGGGGCCGTGTACAATCTTCCCCAACTCTATAAGCTTCCATCTCTTCCTATGACGACACGTTTAGTATCCTATCATGGCCTCATTAATAGTTACTTATGCATTAAATACAACTAATAAAACCGTAGTACACATCTGATTACGTTTCTTAAGACGTTCAAGCAAGTTACCGTATAGGAGATTAGCTAGTTTTCTTAAGCCTAACGCTAAAATCAATCACCCACAACAATTAATGACAAACCAACAACCAATAATCAATAACTAGGTTTCATTAGATCTAAGCAAACACAAATAAACCTAAGTTAACATGTTAAAAGAAAGAAAAGCATACGATATAATCAAACAATACCTAGACATATTGAATGATTAAAGAATAACTTATCTTCAATTGAACATGGGAAGAAAGAGAGTTTGAAACCCTAAAATAGCTGCAAAAGTCGACTAGGGTTCGTACCCTAAAGTTCCCTACCAAAAGTCCTCTCTTAATGAATAAAAAATTGAAAACTATATATAGATTTACATAGGTGACGACGTCACCTTTTGATGGCTGATGCCATCATCTCGTCGCGGCTAGGGTTTTTTGTCATCCAATCCAACTTCTTGACGCCGTCTCTCTTTAGATCTTCTGGGCCGTCACGCTTGGGCATGATACGTGACGGCCTACTCCTGGTAAAACGTGACGCCATGGTGTGTTAAGTCTCAATTTCTCTTCTGGCGCGTCAAGTGTAAATGTAATATCCACCTCTTGTCCCATAAGTTGACGCCGTCCCTTAGAACTCCATGACGCTGTCAGGTACAATTTTTAGCATGGATTCTTGACTGTGTCATTTTCTTCACTTTTTGCTCAAAAAACGTCCAAAATGCTTCATTTTCTAGAATTCTCCTAAAAGTACCTAAATTGACAAAAGAAACGATTTAGGGTAATAATTGATCACATTATCACTACTTAGGGCTTAAATGACCCCTTAAAAGCGTAACAAATTTCTCCTTATCAAATACTCTTACACTTGAGATTTGCTTGTCCTCAAGCGAATGAGCTGTTATTCTAATAAAAATATAAGCTAGGGGTCATTTAACATTAATATAAAAGTAATTACAACAAATGATTGTTCCACCTTAATCAAAATAAACACGGAGATTATACACTAGCACATCACAAATAGTGTTTGGATACTCTCATCTCTCGGGTGTTATAAACCTAAATATAACTAATGGAAATGGAGAAATATCAGTCACTGCTTGTTATAGCAAACAAATTACCATAGGCTTGGGAAAGGATCGAAAACCTCCACCACTTGGCGTAAGCACCTAGGAAAACTATCAAAGAGGTTTTTTTAAATGGTTATAACGTTAGGTGTAGGGATATGGAAAACACGGTTTGTTGGATAAAGGGATATTTTACTGGTGCGAAGTTAATTATCTTAGTTAATTACATGTACAGTGCGGCGTTGCCAAGCCAAGACTCGACTCAACTTAGGCTAATCATAAAATAACATAAACTCAAATAAACATAAAAAGAAACAGGATGGTAGTCGGTATGTTTTTTTTCTTTTTCTTTTTCTAATTTTTTTTTTGTTTTTCTTGATTTTTTCAATTTTTATTATTATTATTATTATTATTATTATTATTATTATTATTATTATTATTATTATTATTATTATTATTATTATTATTATTATTATTATTATTATTATTATTACATCAAGGGGGCTCGGTTCTCACCTTACACTTACATGTAACTATTCTAATGACTCGAGTTAAGATAATCAAAATACTTTGAGTACTTTAAAACATTTGCGCACATATGGGGGTAATAGTTGACGTTCTTCCCCTTTACTCCATAACAATAGTACTTTACCAATGAGTCCCAATCGTCCCAAAACAATATGTACAAGATATGACTCGACTTAGCAACCATGTAATCAATTAGACAATTAACAAAAGGTTAAAACAAGTGTTGTTGTAATACCTAAAATTTTAAAGTGCGTAAAAAGACTAAAATATCCTTATAACTTAAAAATCAAAAATAAATCAATATAAAATACCAAATAAACTCTAATAATTTTATAATTAATCATGTATGATCGTAATAATTCAAGGAAGTTTATAAAATATATTTTTATGTTTTATGAGCATATATTATACGTATAAAAATATGAGAAGATCCGAAAATAACTTTAATATAGTACAAATCATGTTATGGGCTTAATATTAGTAACTTTGGGCTAAACTAGATATTGTTTGGATTCCTTGGCCCATTTTAACTCCTAACCGACCTTGCTCCCCTCTACATTTATATATACAGATTTTTTACTCCTAAATCACTTTTATGTTTATAAGAAAACCCTAACTCCCAAGAAAGATTTCGGTATTCTTCTCTTTGCTTCTGTTCGACTTTAATCAAGTTCCAAGGTGTGTGGTTTGTGATCCTTGTTTCATTCGAGTTACACTAACCAGGTATTACCTGTCCTAGTTTGTTTTCTTTAAACTATAATAAGCATGCATGAATTTGTAAACTATACTTAAATCGATCTAACTAGGCTACTTATATGTATGCGTATGATATAAATAACAACACATGAAATCTTGATTTCTGGTTTTTGAATTAAAAAGAAACAAGAACAGGTTGAGTAAGTGTAATATACGTCAAACTATATATATATATGTAGGTTTAACAAGTTGAGTTGATCCTCCTTAATTCATGTCGAGTTATATAAATACATGTTAGGGTTTTGATATTGTTTTGTGTTGAATTGAAGGTGAGCTGGATGTGTTTGTATGTCTCGACATGTATCAAGACATGAAGAAACATTAGGTTTGTAGTAGATTTGCTATAGGTCGAGACTTACAAGAAGAAAAATAAAAGAGAATTAGAGTTGTGCATGTCGAGTAGGTTATGTTTGTGAGCTTATGAAGTTTCGACAAGGTATAAACAAGAAGAAAACATCATAGTTTAGCCAAGTCTTGGTGTAGGTCGAATGAACATGAATTAAACAAGATGATCTAGGGTTTGTTTGTTATATTACAACAATTAGGTTTAGGGTTAGTAGATAGATTTGGTAATTAATGATTAATTATTGATTGGTAATTAATGAGGATTAATGATTAGGGTTAGGGTTTGGAAGAAGGAATTGGTCGAATGGGTTTTAGAAAAGGTTTAGGGGTTGTTTTGTAAATTATTAAACGTAAGGGATTGAATTGTAAACTAATGTAAATTGTGGGTAAATCGTATAACATAAGGTGTAGGGTATAAAGTGTAAGGTTTGATATTTAAAGGGTATATTAGTATAATTATATAATTAAAGGCTTACTTTGGAAATTATATAACTTAAGGGTTTTGAATTGTAACTATTATAACTTAAAGGTTTATTTTGTAAATTCCTATAATATAAGGATTAATTTGTAAATTATGGAAGTTAAGGGTTAAATATGGATAAAGGTGAAACTTGTGTTAATTACATTTTTAACCTTGTAAATTAGTATAATTACACTTTGAACCCTAAAATATTAATAAGTGTATGAATTAAACCCTAAAAGTTATATTAATAATTTATTTAATAATTAACCTAATAAATCTTACTAAATATGTAAAGTGACTATTTATGGAAACCTTCTAAATATGGAAACTTATTAAAATAGGAAACCTGCCAAAATAGTAAGAATACTTAAAATCAGTAATTCATGTAAATGAACTGTTCGTAATATTAAGTTTATTATTCCTTTAGGTTCTGCAAGGCAGGAGTGATCTTTGATTCTGTGTTTGCTTAATTGTCCGTTTGCTTTTGGAATAAGGTACAAATATTCTGACCTTTTCAGTAAAGGTTTCTCATGATCTCTTTTCTCTTGTTATCTTTCATTATTAGGGTTCCCTATGCCATTGGTATGAAACCCTTTTGCTTTCTGAACATTTTCTGTGATGAACCTTTGTTTTATCTGAACCTTCTGATTTGGACTATCTGATTTGACATTCTGGTTTGGACTTCTGATTTGGACTTTATGATATGAATCCTTTGATATGTATTCTGATCTGATTATGATGACCTATGATCTGTATCATTTTATGATATTCTGTATGACCTATTCTAGTTTGACATCTGATACGTGGGAATCCACCAGGCTTTACCTCTCAAGGGATCTTGAGAAGCTTACAACCCCCACCAGGCAGTGTACTTGATCGTTGTAGTATAGTATAGTGACAAGTACCGGGGGATTGATCGTTCAGCTAGGAATAGTGTCGCTAGGATTAGAAAACCTAATTACTAGTTCTAAAGGCGAGGGATGATTATTTTTGTATTTTTATATTTTTTAGAAAGCAAGTAAAATCTCGGGGTTTGAAGGATTTGGGCGGAATTAGTTGCTAGTCAACTAACCCAATACTAAGATGCAATCAAAATAAAATACAAGAAATGAAAATAAACTAAATTATACTAAAGTTGTGAGCAGTAATTGGAGAAAATGTGTTTACTTAGATTTCACTACTCCCTAGACATATTTTACACGTTAATTACTTGTTATAATTGCATGGATGACGGATCATATTCCTTAATACCATTCATGGGGTGGCACACATAACTCCCCAATTCTATGAGCTCTTATCTCCTCCTACACCATGCCCAGCACAACTATAGGGATTGTAAACAGTGGCTCATGCATTAAATACAACCAATAAAGACCTAGTGCGCCTCGGTTCATGTTTCTTAAGACGTTCAAGCATGTTACCAAGTGGAGATCTGCCAGTTTTCTTAAGCCTAACATATAAATCATTCATCCAAGACAAGAATAAACAAGTAATCAACACATAATTAACATCTAGGTTTCATTAGATCTAAGCAAACACAAGATAGATCTAGCCTAGCATGATGGAATTAAGATAAGAACAAGATATAGACAACCAACACATAGACATATTGATTGAATTAAAAGAACACTTATCTCAATTACAATGCAAGGTATCAAGGGTTTGGAACCCTTGAAAAACCTGTAAAAGTTGCACCAAAATCGTACTTAGGGTTTCTCCAAAACTTCTCTCTCTAATGTGTGAAAATTAGAAAACTATATATAGAAAAATGGGTCTGACGGCGTCAAGACAAACATTGTGACGTCGTCACCTCGCCGCCAAAACTATTCTCGGACTGCCTTGATCTACATTTGACGCCGTCAAGACTTAAACATTTCCAGGCCGTCATGACTTTTTACTCTTGACGCCCTACCTTCGTGACGCCATCAAATCTGTACTGGGTCGTCATGGACTTCTGCTCTTGACGCCGTCAGAGAATTACTCTTGACGCCGTCACCTACTGTTCCCAGCATGAAAAATTAAGACTTTGGCATTTTCTTCACTTTTATGCTCCAAAAACGTCCGAATTGCTTCATTTTCCAGATTTCTCTCCCAAAGTACCTAAAATCACAAAAGGAACGATTTAGGGCAATATTTGATCAAATAAATTCGAATTCGGGCTTAAATGACCCCCTAAAAATGGATCATTTTTCGCCTCATCATATACCCTTACACTTGAGATTTGCTTGTCCTCAAGCAAATGCGCTTTTATTCTACTCAAAAGACAAGTTAGGGGTCATTTAACACTAATATAAAAGTAATTACAACAAATAATCGTTCCACTAAAGACCAATAGACAAGCACGGAGGTCATATACTAGCACCTCACAAATAGTGTTTAGATACTCACATCTCTCGGGTGTAATAAAGTGTAAATTACAATATGGAAATGGAAGATATCTCTCACTATCTGTTATAGCAAAATAGATTACCATAGGCTTGGGAAAGGATCAAACCTCCACCACATGGCGTAAGCACTGTTGACATAAATAATGTATGAAAACGTTATTTATATTTTTCGATATCTCTATATTTTGACGATCATAAAATGTAAACTCGTCAATCGTTTGATTACTACGTAAACAAGTATTAAGCTAGTTTATATCACTATATCCAACTTAATCACTTAAGGTATGAATAAATAAGTGCTTAATACATCTCATGATCAAAGGGGTATTTAATTTACTAATACTAAGTTTATTTAATTATATAATCTTATTATATATTTTTGAAAAACACTTTTGGTAATAAGGAAAAATGTTTTAATCATACTAAATATATGATTTCAAATATTTAACCAAAATCAGTTAGTTTTTCACCAAATAAACTTTCCCCACTAAAAAACAAAGTTTCTGGCCGTTACAGTTGGGCGGCCCCCTTAATTATAAGGGGCGGCCCCCTTAATTTTAAGGGGGCCGGCCATGCTTTAAGGGGACCGGCCACGCTCCTCTGTCAGAAACTTTTGCCTATAAATACCACCTTAATTCTGGAATTTTTCCTCACCTTTTGCACGAAATTTTCAGATCTACAATCATCTTAAACCCATCAAAAACCCTTTGATCATTTGTATATTAATCCTTGTTTCAAGTGATTCAATCCCTCATCATCTATTCTCATTCTAAGTGCAAAAGAAGAACTCTCTACAACCAAGTTCAAGAAGTGTTGAAGAGTTGTTGTGTATAGTGTATATATATTCATTTGTGAATATTGTGTTGTGCTTGTTATTATTTGTTTAGAAGATATAGAAGTTGTGTAGATAGTAGAAGTTGATTAGTTGTGAAGTAGGATAGTTGTGAAGATTGGTGTGTAGAAGAAGGTGTGTAGAAGATTGGTGTGTAGAAGAAGGTGTGTAGAAGATTGGTGTGTAGAAGCTTGGTGTGAAGATAGGTGTGAAGATTGGTGTGTATATTGGTGTGTAGATTGGTGTGTAAACTGGTGTGTATATTGGTGTGTACGGTTTTCTCCGCCATAAGGGAGTTTGTTGACATAGTGAAGAAAACTCTCGAGTAGGTGACTCGGGGAGTGGAGTAGGAACAAGGAAGGTGTCCTTGTAGCCGAACCACTATAAATCCTTGTGTTGTGGTTTGATCTTTCTAACTCTTCTCATTACTTATTTATTTACCTTTACTAATTAGTTTAGTTAGTTAGTTATTATACAATTGTTCATATAGTGTAAGCATTGAATTCACATAAACAAGAATCGAAGTTTTTAAAACAAACTTGTGCTTATAAATTTTAAAAGGACGTAAAACTATTCAACCCCCCCTTCTAGTTTTCCACAATTGGTACCAGAGCCACGTCTAGCAAGATTTTTAAAATATAGTGTATTTTAAAACTTGTAACGATCTATGGAATCTGAAAAATATTTAGAAGGGCAATCTATGCAAAGACCACCACTATTTGAAAGTGATGGATTTTTATATTGGAAAAATCGATTCGAAACTTATGTGAAATCAAAAGATCTAGATCTTTGGCATATTATTACCAATGGTGATTTTTTACCTATTCAAAATAACCCCGAAACTAAGAAAGATGAAATCGTACCTTTTGAAAAACAAAATGATGATTTAAAAAGAAAACTTGCTAAAAATAATGAAGCAAAAATGGTAATTTATAATGCGCTACCACGTAAAGAGTACGAAAGGATCTTTATGTGTGAAACCGCAAAAGAAATTTGGAACTCTTTATTAATAACTCACCAAGGTAATAATCAAGTCAAAGATAACAAAATAGATCTACTTGTTCAACAATATGAACAATTCACGATTCCGGAAGAGGAATCAATTGATAATGCTTTTGCTAGATTTAACACTATCATCACAAGTTTAAAAGCACTTGATGAGAATTTCTCTAGTAAGAATTTTGTTAGGAAATTTCTTAGAGCTCTTCACCCTAAATGGCGAGCTAAAGTGACGGCTATTGAAGAATCAAAGAATTTGTCAACACTACAACTTGATGAATTAATTGGAAACCTGAAAGTCTACGAAGCAATTATAAAGAAAGACTCTGAAATGGTTAAAGGAAAACGTGAGCAAAGCAAGTCAATCGCCTTGAAAGCTAGAAAGGAATCCAACAACGAAGATAGCTCATCTTCCGAAAGCGATGACGAAGAATATGCCATGGCCGTAAGAGACTTCAAGAAATTCTTCAAAAGGCGAGGAAGATTCGTTAGACAATCACACGATGAAAGAAGAACATCTCAAAAGAATAATGATGACAAGTATAGCAAGAATGAGAGAAAGTGTTTCAAGTGTGGTGATCCGAATCACCTCATTGGAAAATGTCCAATGATGACAAGAGATCAAAATCAAAGAGCATTCGTTGGAGGTGCTTGGAGTGATAGTGATGAAGATGAAAATGAAACAACAAAGGATGAAAAGTGTCTCATGGCCAAATCATCAAGTGAGGTACGTTCTGAATCCGAATACTTTAGTGATGAAAATCTATCATTAGTTGAAAAAGATTTAGATAGTGAATACAATAGATTATGTAAAATAGGACAACTAGTTATGGCTAAAAATAAATCACTAAAATACATAAACAACCAACTAGAAAATGAAGTGCTTGAACTAAAAATTAAAATACGACAACTTGAAAAAGGAAAAGAAATTGTTGAAGAATGTAAAACATGTCAAGAGCTTAAAAGTGAAAACAACATACTTAAGGATGAAATTTGCAAACTTGATAAATTTGAAAATAGTAGTAACTCACTTAGTAAAATTATAAGTATTCAAAGAATATCAGGAGATAAAACCGGACTAGGATTTAACTCAACTGAATCTTCAACAAATGGAGCTAAAAACGTTAAATTTGAAAATGAACCAAAACCTTCAATACTTAATCCTAAACATTTACTCATAAAAAATAAAATAATACCTATCGCGAGTAATGAAGAAATAAAACCATTTTATAAACCATCTTTAAAAACCGAAGTTGGATCATCTAAATCTAAAACAAGATCTAAAACTCCACCACCTAGGAAACCAAATAATTCTTATCCTAGACCTAAAACACCTCAACCAAGAACAAACCATAATAGACGAAACTTTAACTATAATCAACAAATGTGGAACTTCAATCCGTGGGGAGTGTTTCCACCTTATATGCATCCAAGTCAAATACAAAACATGTTCGGACCAAATAACCTTGGACAAATGAAACAATGGGCACCAACGTAAATAATATTCGCCATCCAAACATGGAACTTTTCATTGTCACCTCTTGTCCGATTTACCTCTTGAAGACCTTGAAGATTAACGCATTAAAGACAAAAGGTACACATTTCCTTTTAAGTTCCTTGTCTAGAAATGCATGCTTAGTTTAGTGTGTTATAGTTATGTGATTTTACTTGACTTATTAATCTCTATTTGTTTCTATATTATATCTATATATACATATATACATATATATATATATATATATATTTATATACTTAGCTATATTTAGGATCTTATAACCTAGGAAATTCATTTGTTGATTTTCTAGAACTAGAGATTGTTCGTTTACGAACATCTCTTTTCCCCATTTGCCTTATTGAACTTTAATGTTCAATCAACACTCATGCTGATGAAGTGAGATGAGTCGAAAAATCTATGGATGAAACAAACTCCCGGCTTCCGTTGCATACGTCTCCCTCCTACTTTCTCGTCTTATAAGCCCATACTATATATATATATATATATATATATATATATATATATATATATATATATATATATATATATATATATATATATATATATATATATATATATATATATACTTATAAACCTTTCACAACTTTCTCGTTTGCTTGACAACTTGATGAATTTCATCCGAAACAATCAAGAAAATTTTATTGACAAAATGTCAAGTAAAAATGTCAAGTAATTCCTCTCGTGCGTATATTCTTCAACGTATTTTTGATTAAATATAAATCTAGTATATATATATAAATACTTTCTTGTTTGTTCCAGAAACCAAAACTTGAAAAATAAAAATTTTAAGGGCGGCCCCCTTAATATTTAAGGGGACCGGCAGCAAATACAAGGGCGGCCCCCTTAATGTTTAAGGGGACCGGCCATCTGATAGCTCAAACCCGTTTTTCTCCTTTTTCCTTTTGCCAAACACTCCACTTTTTCATACTCCCCTTCCACTGCTTCTGCTGTGACGAAAACCAAAACCCAAAAACCTCTCAAATCACTTCCAAATCACATAATTCGGGTTAATTCGCAAAGGGCAAATTCATCTAACACAATCACCATTACTTATTGTAAGTTTTTCATAACACATTTCATCTAATTTCATCTTATTTGATCATACTCATGATTATGCATGTTTTATAAAATTCGTCAAATTTCATAATTTCTTTCAAATTTAGCCTTAAAACTTCATAACCAAATGCTTCCCCTAGGATTAGGATGATTTATCAACACTAGAAACTAGTTATTATAAACTATCATGTTGAAAATTTTTGAAAAATTTCATACACTCCTTTTCAAAATTTTAGTAAACACATTGTTGAATAATGTCTTGAAAACGTATTAAAACTAACTACATTATACTTGTGTAACTTGTAAAACTTGAAATTACATTTTTCAACTAAGAAAAATTATATTGGTTCACAATATAGGGGTGTTTGGATTATGTCCAAATAATATCAAAACATAGCTTTTATAATTTTTATAAAACTTTATTATAATTATAAACCTTAATATTGTTTATCGAACTCGTCAAAATATATAATTCATATGTATATTGACGCACTTGAGTTATAAGTCAATAGTTAAGGAAGCGTTTGGTTTATTACTAAAAATGATTTTTTTTGTTAAAAATACAAACCATCTTTTTCAAAAACAAATTACATGCATAAGAAACTCGCAAGAAATAGCTAGTTTTACAATCGAATGTGAAATCTAGCAAATTTCATGATATATTAAGATGTTTAAAGGGGCGTTTGGATTTGTCCATAACTACTCATTAAACTTCATAAAATATATCTAGAACGAGTTAAAAACAACATTAAGGAACATGGTAATCTACTTCTTAGGATTAGTGACGAAGTATGTTTACGTTCCAACATAAGCCTTAACTATAAACATGTACTTTTATCTTTCTTTATATTTATTTTGGTCTTTTTGAATTGTTGATGTGTTTAGGTGAAAATGCCCAAAGCAACTAACGAAGATCTTTCTCATACTAAAAACTACATTCCCAAAGTTTCTCAACTCCCTACCACATCTCCTTCTATTGGACTTATCTATCGTCAAATTGAAGATAGAAATATTCATGAGGGACGTGTAGTAGATCTTGCTTTTGCTCAATCCGAGTACATAAATCGCTTGTTTTCAAGCATCAACTTCAATTGTCTTTATGAAATAAATGAACCCATCATTCCTCGTTTCATAATGGATTTCTATAGCCAAGTCACCGTCCAAACCAATGATCTTGGTTTCATCACCATCTCTTTCATGATTCAAAATGAATTTATCACCCTCACTCTCGAACAATTTGGTCATATCCTCCAAATTCCATTTAGAGGTCAAGCCGTTTTCTCAAACGAGTGGGACCTCGAATCTCTTAATCGCTATCGACCAACCTTCGGTCCATATCTCGACGAAATTCCTCATCCCGACGAAATTCGTCAAGTCCTTGGTATAGATCGTGCCACCACAAGTCGAAAAATAAAATCCAAAAAACGTTCAAATTTCTCCATACCAACTTCTCCTCAAAGAATTAAGCCCACACATGAAGCGTTGGGAAGAACTCATTCGTGAGAATGCGTTTGGTACCGGAGGTCACCGGGACCATCTCCCGGCTAGCCTTGCTCACATGTTGTATTGTATAGCTGTCGAAAAGCCGTACAATTTGGCCTACTTCTTTATCAAACGGATTGAGTGTGCTAGAAAAACTCCCAAAGCCAATCTTCCTTATGGAATGTTCCTTACTCGTATCTATCGTCATGTTATCGAGTACTACCCCGATCTTGACAATAGTATTTATGAATCCATCTATCCCACTCTTCGTACTCTCGCTCTAAAACAAGCTCGACGAACTCGAAGTGACAAGGGTAAACCTCGTCGTCATAGCTTTCATGGATCATCCTCAAGGCAAGATGATGACGATGAGGAGGAAAACATCGATGATGTTAGTACCCCTTCGTTTTCTGAGTTCGTTGAAAATTTAGAGGATCTTGACTATCCCAACTATTCTACTCCATCTCCAAGTGATCAAACTGAAGAAGTGCTTCATGAACGAACTACCGAGATGCTTAGAAGACAAAAGAGCTTGCATGAAGAAGTTAGAGGTGGCTTCAAATCTATTGGGAAGACTTTGAAGGGGATCTTCGGGAAGAAAAAGAAATGATATGATCGGATTGTGCTTGTTTAACAATGTTTTATGTCTTGTGTGTTATTTGTCCGAAGTTTATTCGGAAATACTTGTTATTTGAATATGTGTTTAGGATGATAACTTGATATCTTTATGCATGTTGCTCTTGATCTATATATATATATATATGTTTGCATGATTAGTTAATGGTTATATAACTATTTGACATATATGCTTTCTAATAAACCAAAACAAATGTGAGATGTCCAAATTGAGCTTGCTGCATATTCAAACCAGAACACAACATCTTTCCAGAAAATTTTTGAAAATTTTGGTTTCTGGGTCGTCAGATGGGCGGCCCCCTTAAATCATAAAGGGCGGCCCCCTTAAAATTAAGGGGACCGGCCACCATTTAAGGGGACCGGCCATCTGAAACAGTTTTTACACTGTTTTCTTTTGCATCATGTGATCCCTTTTGCTAGTCCCAGCTACCATTACTCTTAAAAACCAAACTGATTTTGGAATAAAACATTACAATTTCAAAACAATTCCACTTCTAAACATGTTTTCCCACTATATAATTCCCATGCATGTTTAATTCACAATTCATCATCCTCATCACTCATAACCATCATCATGTCATCACCAAGAACCACCCATTCAAACAATGCCAAGAAACAAAAACTTGTCATTATACCACCCAAACAACTCTTCATTGATCTTACAAATGAAGACAACACCACTCCATCTCCACCACCTCAATGTTCATCTCCTAGTGCACCAAATGCACCCTCAAAAACACCTTCAACAAATGGAAACTCCACTTCCTCCATACCATCCACCTCATCCATAAATGACTACATCAACACCCACTTATCTCCTCCAACAATTGATTAACCATCACAACCTACCAATGAGAACACATCTCTTGCACTCACTCTCTCATTATCACCCTTAACACCCCTTGATGCACATTTCTCATCATCTCCTATCAACCCACCAACCTATAACCCCGTCCCATGGAGCTTACTTGAAGCTCATGGAGACACTTGCCTTTGTTGCATTCACAACCGAACAATTGTGTTCGGATTAAGAGATGAGATCCAATGCATGTTTTCTCTTATTGAAAACATGTTGCATCAACCACCAACAATGAACACAACCCCTCCACCACCATCAACAAACACTCCTCCTCCACCACCATCTCCATGTTCACCATCCATTCCTCCCAATTAAACATGCTTGGTGTTTCACAAATAAAATTGTGTTAAACCTTTTTGGATGGCAAGCTCTAGAGAGGACTCTCATGCTTGAGACTTGGTTTATCATTTCTATGAAGATTGTAAGCCTTTAAAGGCTTTTGTTAGTTGTAGCATTACTTATTCCTTTTGTTGATGTAATGCTTGATGTATTATTGTCTTTAATCAATGATATGGTTATGTTTAGTCTATACTCTTGCATGCTATATCCATATATATATGTTGCTTGCCAGTAAATATTTTTGCAAGATATCCATATCCCAATTCCTTTTGGCCTCATAATGAGGGGGAGTATACTTCAAGGGGGAGCTTCCATCTACTTGGGATAACCTTTTTGATGCTAACAAAAAGGGGGAGAAGTGATATAACTCACTCTAATACTTGTATATAGACTAATTTTCGACTAATGAGTTTAAATTTTGTAATCATCAAAAAGGGGGAGATTGTTGACATAAATAATGTATGAAAACGTTATTTATATTTTTCGATATCTCTATATTTTGACGATCATAAAATGTAAACTCGTCAATCGTTTGATTACTACGTAAACAAGTATTAAGCTAGTTTATATCACTATATCCAACTTAATCACTTAAGGTATGAATAAATAAGTGCTTAATACATCTCATGATCAAAGGGGTATTTAATTTACTAATACTAAGTTTATTTAATTATATAATCTTATTATATATTTTTGAAAAACACTTTTGGTAATAAGGAAAAATGTTTTAATCATACTAAATATATGATTTCAAATATTTAACCAAAATCAGTTAGTTTTTCACCAAATAAACTTTCCCCACTAAAAAACAAAGTTTCTGGCCGTTACAGTTGGGCGGCCCCCTTAATTATAAGGGGCGGCCCCCTTAATTTTAAGGGGGCCGGCCATGCTTTAAGGGGACCGGCCACGCTCCTCTGTCAGAAACTTTTGCCTATAAATACCACCTTAATTCTGGAATTTTTCCTCACCTTTTGCACGAAATTTTCAGATCTACAATCATCTTAAACCCATCAAAAACCCTTTGATCATTTGTATATTAATCCTTGTTTCAAGTGATTCAATCCCTCATCATCTATTCTCATTCTAAGTGCAAAAGAAGAACTCTCTACAACCAAGTTCAAGAAGTGTTGAAGAGTTGTTGTGTATAGTGTATATATATTCATTTGTGAATATTGTGTTGTGCTTGTTATTATTTGTTTAGAAGATATAGAAGTTGTGTAGATAGTAGAAGTTGATTAGTTGTGAAGTAGGATAGTTGTGAAGATTGGTGTGTAGAAGAAGGTGTGTAGAAGATTGGTGTGTAGAAGAAGGTGTGTAGAAGATTGGTGTGTAGAAGCTTGGTGTGAAGATAGGTGTGAAGATTGGTGTGTATATTGGTGTGTAGATTGGTGTGTAAACTGGTGTGTATATTGGTGTGTACGGTTTTCTCCGCCATAAGGGAGTTTGTTGACATAGTGAAGAAAACTCTCGAGTAGGTGACTCGGGGAGTGGAGTAGGAACAAGGAAGGTGTCCTTGTAGCCGAACCACTATAAATCCTTGTGTTGTGGTTTGATCTTTCTAACTCTTCTCATTACTTATTTATTTACCTTTACTAATTAGTTTAGTTAGTTAGTTATTATACAATTGTTCATATAGTGTAAGCATTGAATTCACATAAACAAGAATCGAAGTTTTTAAAACAAACTTGTGCTTATAAATTTTAAAAGGACGTAAAACTATTCAACCCCCCCTTCTAGTTTTCCACAAGCACCTAGGATAAACTATCAAAGAGGTCTTTTAAAAGGTTGTAACGTTAGGTGTAGGGATATGAAATACACGGTTTTGTTGGATAAAGGAAGTTTTACTGGTGGCGAGTTAACAATCTTAGTTAATTACATGTACAAGATGGCGTTGCTAAGCCAAGACTAGACTCGACTTAAGCTAATAAATGAAAAATAACAAAAACATAAAATGAACATAGAATAAAAAGGGATGGTAGTCCGTATGTTTTTGTTTTCTCTTTTCCTTTTTCTATTTTTTTTTCCTTTTTCTTGATTTTTTTTTTTTTTTTTTTTTTTTTTTTTTTTTTTTTTTTTTGCATACACTCTTACCCTACCATCCAAAATAATACATCATAGGGAATAAGCATTCCCCTTACACTTGAATCTTTACATACTTTACATTTAACAAAACTAATGACTCGAATTAAGAAAATCAAAACACTTGGAGCACTTTTAAGATTAACGTACATATGGGGGTAATAAATGATGTTCTTCCCCATTACTCCATAAAATAAGTACTTACCCATGAGTCCCAATCGTCCCAAAATAATATGTACAAGGATATGACTCGACTTAGCAACCATGTAATCAATTAGAAAGTTAACTTAGGGTTTAACAAATAACAATAATGCACTAAAAATGAGCGCATACACGGAAGGCTAAGGCGATTTGGTTGTACATTTAAGTGGGGTGTAACAAATTCTTCCTTTAAGTAAGATGCTTAAAGTTAGAAACGAAAAGATAGGCTCGGAGGGGTGTACTAGGGGTTTCGTGTACTAAAAATGAGTACAACGCTAAGGGTGTGGGAAAAATTAGTTGACTTAACTAGCCAAGTAATATGACTTAAATGGTCAAGTAATTATAATACGGGTTTAACACAAGGGTAATCCTAATGCCTCTTATCATGTAGTAAATCCTACCACACGAATGTAGTCTCACTAGCGGTCTCAGGATGCATCACTAACGCAAGTTCTAGAATCTAAATGCTACCGGTACACTCATAAGCACTAATAGTAAATGCTTTTCCTATCAAATCTAAAGGCGAACCTCACATATTTAGGTGGAAATTTTTTCTGAATATACGGTTATGTGCTAGTCATACAATCTCCTATCCATGAGATGCTTGCTATGGCTAAAGTTTCACTCCTAAATGTTGTAAAAAAATTTAAATTTGGCGCTAAAATTGCACTAACAAGTATTTCTCATAGTTTTATTACACATCTACCATTAAACAAAACAAACTCAAGCGAAAGTGCATATGTAAGGTATCATCTTTTTACCCTCCCCTTACACTTAAGATGAACATTGTCCCCAATGTTCAAGTAAAGAATGTAAAAGTGAAAAAGTAAAGAGAATGAAATCAAATACTCCCCTGATTCGCTCGGTATGGATAATAGGGTGGCCAGGTTAAATCTTCTTCCAAGAAAATGAACAATCAAAGCTTCCCTTCCAGAATATAAATCATCTTCTTGTCGTACATAACCTGTAAAGCCTGATAAAATAGACAAGACAACCTCGCGTAAAATCGGCGGCATCCTATATAAGTTACTAAATACTAGAAAACAAGATAAGATATAATGCTTGTGGAATGAAGTTTGCAGATTTCCTGGAGATTATAAAACTTAATAATTCACAAAAACCATAAGACTCCGTTAGAAAAACAAAACCGGTAAAATTTCCAGATTTTTACACCTGACGCCGTCAAGAGTAAACTCATGACGCCATCAGGATTGACCTGCAGAAATTCTTATGTTAAGTTTCCGGAAAATTTCTGGAAAAACTTGGTCCTACTTCCTGGAAAATCCTGCAAAACTTCATTATGACTCAATACAAGCATTTGACTCTAACAAATACGAATATACATGTTCACTTAATATTGTGGAGAATCATGATCGGTTTGTTTCTTAAAAACATATTTGGGGTTTCCCCTTACACTTATCTTTTGCAAAAATACTTTTAGGTGGAGTTAAGACTAAGCCAAAACAACAAAGTTAAGTTTTTCCACTATTTAGTTTTAGAAACATGATTAACCAACAATAAAAATTAAGCATGCATACGGAAGCAAATAACAATCAAACAAATAAAATCACACAAAACATGGGTTGCCTCCCAAGAAGCGCTTTTCTTTATTTACGAGTCTTGTAGCTAGACTCAAGGTCATGGGTTACTACGTGATCTCATCATTGGTTCCACTCTTTAGGTCGTCTTCTAAACTAGTATCATTTTCATAGTGTAAGTACTTCAGGTCTTCGAACTTGAAGATATCTTTTCGATACTTAGAATCAAGCTTACTAACATCCTTAAAGAATCCACATGATAAATCAGAAGTGTTCTTACACCCTCTCCGAACATCTTCATCGCACAAAATAAGTTGGGAACTTATCTTATCAAGTCCGTCACAATCTATTTCCCTAAGATATTTTCTTTTGTATGGCGTTTGGTATGAAACCCTCCTAATTCCATCAGCAAAGGTCATGATTCCATTCCGGTCATCAATTATCAAATTAGTAATTTCACAAAAGGGTGCCCCAAAAACGACTTGTGACAACCTAGGGTCGACATAGTCCTCAATGTTGTCCACAATCGTGAATTCCATAGTAAATGCCATGTTTCCTACGAACACCCGGATTTCATGATCTTTACCAACCACTTTCTCTCCTTTGTAAATCAATCCCCATCTGCAGATATTGTTGTAATGGAATAGGGACATAACATTCTTAGGCATGAATATGTTGATGTAGACGTTATCGAAATGCTTGTGACCGATCATGCATGGAATTTTGAGATTATTCGGATCACGCCTCCTTGTCTTCCCCGACTCTCCGTTCCTGGATCCGAATATATTCCCCTCAAGGGAAGGACGATATTCGTAAACCTCTTCATTACCCCCACGAAAAATTACCTTCTTAACACCATTGGTGAACATTACACTTCCATCCATCTCATCAAGGATTACTCCCGATTCATTGATAAATGGTTTCCCCAGAACAAGGTTGGTTAACGTTTGATTGGTGAGAGGGTCTATATCATCGACCACGGTGAGGTCAGTATTGTAAACAAGCTCTCCGACCCTGATTGATAAATTATTCATTACCCTTTCGCATGCAATGCGTTTTGGGAAGGTCTCATGGTATAAGGAAAGGGGGATTAGGTTGACTGGGGAGCTAGGATCTATATGACTATCGGTTAGGAGCTTTTCCTTAATGGTGCAGGAGATCTTGAAAACTTTATGGTTATTTTCCTTAGTCCTATCGCTACTCCTACTAGTAACATTCTCCATTTTTCTCTCGGGTTCTTCTATAATAGATTTACCTAAAATGGTTGGATTTCTCTTATGCTCTTCCGATCTCTCTTTCTCCTCATCCGATTTGCTAGGTTCTTGTGCGATGTACCGCTCGGATGAGTTGACAGGGTTTCCGGTCAGGTCGTGGTTTACCTTTGAGGTCTCATTTTCAGCTGTATGACCAGTTTTTTTAGTTTGTTGTTGTCTTAGGTTAGGTGTGGAGGCAGATATTGTGGTGATGGTTTTTACGAAATGGATTGGCCCTAGGGGGTTGACGGGTTCTTTTTCTTTTGGTGATAGATGTTTGAAAAGCTTACTAGGGCTTTTTATTTTCACAGGAGAGGTTGGCGGACTCATGATGGTAGCAGACTTGACCTCATCAACGCGAATAGGTTTATTAACAACATGCTCTTTGATAGCAGTTAACAGATTACAAATCTTGTTATTCACATCGGCCTGCTGTTGTCTAAATTTAGCCTCGAGCGTGGAGAGCTGTAATTCTTGAGATAGAATGAACTTTTGCAAGGCATCTTCACAGCTCTGCCTAGGAGTGCTTTGTGAGGGAAATTGCTCGGACTAAGTGAGTGGTGAGGAGTCATTGAAGGATACGCTCCGCGTTTGGTACCCCCTGAAATTAGGTTTATCCTTCCATGCTTCATAGGCCTCGTCAAAAGTGCGAGGGCCTTGTCCCACGTGTGACGATGTGAATTCGTTATAAGCACGTTTTGGAAGCTCCATGCAGTTATGAGTCTCGTGAGGACCATTACATAATTTACATGTGGAAGTGATTCTGCTTATATGGCTTGAGGATTTTGGAGCTTCGTAAGATTTCATGAGAGACTTGACTCGACCTTTAAGTTCCATGATCCTACGGTCGGGAGTGCTAGAATTGTTCGAAGGCAAAGATATTGCCTTGACCGTTTTGTTCAAGTCACGGGGATCATTCCAACTTTCGTTGTCATAGAGAGCAAGATCTTCTATGAGTTCCCATGATTGTTCCGCACTTAGATCACGTAGCTTACCACCGGCCGATTGGTCAATGGCTCGCCTCGTGGAGATGTCGATATGGTCATAAAAGATTTGGACTTGGAGCCAAAGATCTATGCCATGATGAGGGACTTTTTGGAGTAAGTCCTTGAAACGAGTCCATGCTTCATAAAGAGATTCATTTTGACGTTGTTGGAACATCATGATGTCATTTCTAAGCTTAGTAGTTCTCCCCGGTGGGAAAAATTGAGCAAGGAAACGAGTGGTGAGATCATCCCATGTGGTGATGGATCCCGCGGGTAAACGCTCAAGCCATTGACTAGCTTGATCCCATAGAGAGAATTGGAATAGGCGTAATCGGGTTGTCTCTCTAGTTGCAACATCTAGGTCTATGGAATCTACAATTTTGAGGAAGTCCTTAAGATGTTGGTTTGGATCTTCGGAACGAAGTCCATGGAATGCACATCCGCTTTGCACCAACCGGATGGTGTCGGATCGCAAGGGGGTCACATTGGCTCCGGTGAGCTCAATGGTGTTTCGGTAGCCTTGGTGGCTAGGTCGGGAATACTCTCCTAAGGTTCAGGGCCTAAGGGGTTCTAATGGTGGGTTTTGTTGTAGTGGGATGACGGGTTCAAAGATGTTCCCGTTGCCCATGATGTCGGGTGGTTACGAACAAAGGCACAAAGAAATAGATAGACTAAAGAAACCTAAAAATAAAAATAAAATCTTACTAGAAAGGAATCTAGCAAGTAGACCTAAAAAAAAGAAATTCTAACCTAGACAATAACTATTCCCCGGGCTGCGGCGCCAAAAACTTGATACGTGGGAATCGCACCAGGCTTTACCTCTCAAGGGATATTGAGAAGCTTACAACCCCCACCAGGCAGTGTACCTGATCGTTGTAGTATAGTATAGTGACAAGTACCGGGGGATTGATCGTTTAGCTAGGAATAGTGTCGCTAGGATTAGAAAACCTAATTACTAGTTCTAAAGGCGAGGGATGATTATTTTTGTATTTTTATATTTTTTAGAAAGCAAGTAAAATCTCGGGGTTTGAAGGATTTGGGCGGAATTAGTTGCTAGTCAACTAACCCAATACTAAGATGCAATCAAAATAAAATACAAGAAATGAAAATAAACTAAATTATACTAAAGTTGTGAGCAGTAATTGGAGAAAATGTGTTTACTTAGATTTCACTACTCCCTAGACATATTTTACATGTTAATTACTTGTTATAATTGCATGGATGACGGATCATATTCCTTAATACCATTCATGGGGTGGCACACATAACTCCCCAATTCTATGAGCTCTTATCTCCTCCTACACCATGCCCAGCACAACTATAGGGATTGTAAACAGTGGCTCATGCATTAAATACAACCAATAAAGACCTAGTGCGCCTCGGTTCATGTTTCTTAAGACGTTCAAGCATGTTACCAAGTGGAGATCTGCCAGTTTTCTTAAGCCTAACATATAAATCATTCATCCAAGACAAGAATAAACAAGTAATCAACACATAATTAACATCTAGGTTTCATTAGATCTAAGCAAACACAAGATAGATCTAGCCTAGCATGATGGAATTAAGATAAGAACAAGATATAGACAACCAACACATAGACATATTGATTGAATTAAAAGAACACTTATCTCAATTACAATGCAAGGTATCAAGGGTTTGGAACCCTTGAAAAACCTGTAAAAGTTGCACCAAAATCGTACTTAGGGTTTCTCCAAAACTTCTCTCTCTAATGTGTGAAAATTAGAAAACTATATATAGAAAAATGGGTCTGATGGCGTCAAGACAAACATTGTGACACCGTCACCTCGCCGCCAAAACTATTCTCGGACTGCCTTGATCTACATTTGATGCCGTCAAGACTTAAACATTTCCAGGCCGTCATGACTTTTTACTCTTGACGCCCTACCTTCGTGACGCCGTCAAATCTGTACTGGGTCGTCATGGACTTCTGCTCTTGACGCCGTCAGAGAATTACTCTTGACGCCGTCACCTACTGTTCCCAGCATGGAAAATTAAGACTTTGGCGTTTTCTTCACTTTTATGCTCCAAAAACGTCCGAATTGCTTCCTTTTCCAGATTTCTCTCCCAAAGTACCTAAAATCACAAAAGGAACGATTTAGGGCAATATTTGATCAAATAAATTCGAATTCGGGCTTAAATGACCCCCCCTAAAAACGGATCATTTTTCGTCTCATCAACACCCGAGCCATTTTTCACTAGGCAAGGGGGTTCCATGTCCATGTCAGTGATGCACATCTGACATGACTCTAGGGCAGTAGAGTGATGTTCTGCCACGTCCCCTTATTTGTTATATGTTATGAGCTCAATTATTTGTTTATTATGGCCAATATTATTTCTGTGGGGGCGTATGGATGCATCCAAGATCAGTTTCTGTTATCTGGTGATTGATGTTGCGTGCATGCACGTCCTTCACAACTCTGGTAGTTCTCCCCTACATATGTTGCCTTATATGTGTGAATTATGATTATGATATGATATCTGTTTCCGGGTTCGTGGTAGATGACTATCCTTTACCTTTACCCTTATTCCTGTTTCAGTCATTTTGATTATATTTCAGTTATTTCTGTTACACCATATTCTGTATTCGTTTTTGTTTCATATTACTTTGTTGTTATATATGTTCACTGAGCTTGTAAAGCTCAGCCGCATTTCTTTTCTTCTGCGGCAGGTATTCAAGCTAGGAGTTGGGGTTGCTTATGGGATTGAGTGAAGAGTGGACTTACCTTTAGATCATCTTAGCTTGGATTATTAATACTATGTTTAAGACTATGTTTATTTCCTTTTAATTTCTATTGGAGATTTTCATTTGGGAACTGATGTAACTTAAAGTCATGTTGACTTCGTTTCTTTTGATTTTATGATAAGACTTTCCTTTATTTATGTATATGTATGTTTCTGATATGACACCATATTTGTAATACTTTTACCCTTGTCGGGTTGGGGTGTTACAGTTGTAACAATAATGCACTAATCGTTTTGGTGATCATTCAGATGGAGCATACTCATAGGAATGGTGAGGGGAATGATGTTCCTAACTTCGAGGCCATGATTTCTGCTGCTTTGGCCAATGTTCTTCCAAATCTCTCAGCTGAACTTAGAACTGTATTGAGAACCCAGATTACTAATGAGATCAGAAATAATGGTGGTTCCTCAAGTGGTGGTGGCGGTGCTTGATGAGGCGAAAAATGATCCGTTTTTAGGGGGTCATTTAAGCCGGAATTGGAATTTATTTAATCAAATATTGCCCTAAATCATTCCTTTTGTGATTTTAGGTACTTTGGGAGTGAATTCTGAAAAAGGAGGCATTTTGGACGTTTTTGGAGCATAAAAGTGAAGAAAACGGCAAAGTCTTAATTTTCCTTGCTGGAAATAGTACCTGACGACGTCAAGAAGGTTTTGATGACGGCGTCAAGAGCAATTTTGGTGACGACCCAGAGAAAACGTGACGGCGTCAGATCAAGGCCGTCAAGAGTAAAAGTGGTGACGACCCAGAGTAGAAATACACATGACGGCGTCAGATCTGGATCTTGGCAGTCCGAGAATTTTATTGGCGGCGAGATGACGGCGTCAAAACTTTCCTCTTGACACCGTCACCTCATGAAATCTATATATACTTTTATAATTTTTATTCATTAGTGTGTAACTTGAGAGGAGAATTTTAGGGTCGAACTTCATAAACCCTAACACGACTTTTACAGTATTTTCAAGGGTTTTCACCCCGTGAAACCTTTCATGTTCAATTGAGATAAGTATCCTTTTAATTCATTCAATATGTCTATGTGTTTTTTGAATATATCTTACGCTTGTCTTGATTTTACCATGCTAGGCTAGATCTCTTGTGTGTTTGCTTAGATGTAATGAAACCTAGATGTTAATTATAGGTTGATTGCTTGTTTATAGTTGTAATGGATGAATGATTTCAATGTTAGGCTTAAGAACACTGGCAGATCTCCATTGTGTAACTTGCTTGAACGTCTTAAGAAACATGAACCGATGTGTACTAGGTTTTTATGGTTGTATTTAATGCATGAGAGAATTCTAGTGATCCCATGTTAGGAGCTTCTTGCAGGCTCGACATAAGAGTGAAGTAGGAGCTTATAGAATTGGGGAAGTAAGTACGCCACCCCATGATTGATATTAAGGAATATAACCCGTCATCCATGCAACTGTAACAAATAATTAACCTGTAAAAGATATCTAGGGAGTAGTGAAATCTAAGTAAACACAATTCTCCCATATATTGTTCACACCACTAGTTAAATTAGATTTATTTTTATTTTTGTTATTTTATTTTGATTGCATCTTAGTTATTGGGTTAGTTGACTAGCAACTAATTCCGCCCACTCTTCCAAAAACCCGATATTTTTTTTGCTTTTATAAAATATAAAAATACAAAAAGAATCATCCCTCACCTCTAGACCTAGTTCTTAGGCTTTCTAATCCTAGCGACACTATTCCTGAGTTGAACGATCAATCCCCCGACACTTGTCACTATACTATACTACAACAGTCTGGTACACTGCCTGGTGGGGGTTGTAAGCTTCTCGAGATCCCTCGAGAGGTAAAGCCTGGTGCAATTCCCACGCATCAAGTTTTTGGCGTCGCAGCCCGGGGAATAGTTATTGTCTAGGTTAGGATTTATTTTTATTAGGTCTACTTGCTAGATTCCTTTCTAGTAAGATTTTATTTTTAGTTTTAGTTTTCTTTAGTCTATCTTATTTCTTTGTTTCTTTTGTTCGTAAACTATCTCGATGGATAACAATAACATTGATCGTTTGATTCCTGTTATTCGTGTTTTTCGTCGCAGGGTTTTCTAAATGCCCGCCCCAATCCCCTTAGGGGAAAATGAAAACCCACCTAACCTCTCGCCTAACCACCACTTTGACAATAATTTTGAAATGGAGGAGTCTGACCATGATGATGACCATAGGGCTAGTCCTTTTTACTATTCAGACTCCGATGAGGATCTTGACGATGGTGATGTGATTAATGAGGATATGATGGAAGATGAAGTGAACCCTCTCAGGTATGTTGACCCTAGAACAAGAATTGAGTGTGATAGCTCATTCAATATGCAATTTCCTTGTAAGATTGGATTTAGGAGCTTTAATGCCTACCTTAACTCATCTCTCCCAATGAACATAATCTCGCGTAGTGAATATAATAAAATCATGGTAGATGAGTTAGAATACAAATGAGATAATGTTATTGCTAGGGCAACGTCATTGCATGTGTTTGTAGGGAGCTTTGTTTATCTTGTTGAGTTCATGGTTATGGAGAATCTAGGAGAATTTATCGATAGTAAGTTAACCCAAGTTGTGTTTGGGAAACCTTTCAAAAGGTTGACCAACCTTGATGAAAAACTTATGGAAGGGTTAATTACATTCTTGAATGGGGATGAAGATTTTGTCTACCAAATGCCCCGTGCACACCCTAGGTTCAAGGATTTTTCCATGGAGAAGTGTAGTAGGTATCCGCCCCTAGAAATGCTAAGTGAGAATGATAAAAGAAAAGGGCTTAAATATACTCATTAAAAGAATAAAAGGTATTATCGTGGATGTTTAGAGTTAAATGATGATTATAAGAAAGATGGGGCGACTATTAGATGGCTCACCCTTGGTTATGTGAGCATAAGCGACACACAATAGCCCATGACCTTGAGTCTAGCTACAAGACTCGTAAATAAAGAAAAGTGCTTCTTGGGAGGCAACCCATGTTTTGTGTGATTTTTATTTTGTTTGATTGTTATTTGTTTCCGTATGCATGCTTTATTTTTATTGTTGGTAGATCATGTTTCAAAACTAAAATGGTGAAAATACTTTATTTTGTTGTTTGGCTTTGTCTTAACTTCATCCAAGGGTATTTCGCAAAAGATAAGTGTAAGGGGAAACCCCAAATATGTTTTTAAGAAACAAAATTGATCATGATTCTCCACAATATTAAATGAACATGTATATTCGTATTTGTTAGAGTCAAATGCTTGTATTGAGTCATAATGATGTTTTGCAGGATTTTCCAGGAAGTAGGACAAAGTTTTTTCCTGAAATTTTCTGAAAACTTAACATAAGGATTTCTGCAGGTCACTTCTGACGGCGTCAGGAAGAAACTCCTGACGGCGTCATGTGTAAAATTCTGGAAATTTTGCTAGTTTTGTTTTTCTAATGGAGTCTTAAAGTTTTTGTTAAATCTTTAGTTTTATAAACTCCAGGGAATCTGCAAACATCATTCCACAAGCATTATATCTTACTTTGTTTTCTAGGATTTGTTATCATATATAGATTGCTGCCGATTTTACGCGAGGTTGCCTTGTTTGTTTTCTCAGGTTTAACAGGTTATGTATGACAAGAAGATGATTTATATTTTTGGAAGGGAAGCTTTGATTGTTCATTTTCTTGGAGGAAGATCTAACCTTGTTACCACACTATCCATACCGAGCGAATCAAGGGAGTATTTGATTTCATTCTTTTACCTGTTTTTACTTTTACATTCTTTAATTGAACATTGGGGACAATGTTCATCCTAAGTGTAAGGGGAGGGTAAAATGATGATACTTTATAGGATACACTTTCACTTGAGTTTGTTTATTTGATGGTAGGTGTGTAATAAAACTAAGAGAAATACCTGTTAGTGTAATTTTAGCGCCAAATTTAAATTTTTTTACAACATTTAGGAGTGAAACTTTAGCCTTAGCAAGCGTCTCATGGACAGGAGATTGTATGACTAGCACAAAACCGTACCATTCAAAAAAATTTTCCAACCAAATATGTGAGGTTCGCCTTTAGATTTGATAGGAAAAGCATTTACTATTAGTGCTTATGAGTGTACCGGTAGCATTTAGATTCTAGAACTTGCGTTAGTGATGCATCCCGAGACCACTAGTGAGACTACATTCGTGTAGTAGGATTTACTATATGATAAGAGGCATTAGGATCACCCTTGTGTTAAACCCGTATCATAATTACTTGACCATTTAAGTCATATTACTTGGCTAGTAAAGTCAACTAATTTTTCCCACACCCTTAGCGTTGTACTCATTTTTAGTACACGAAACCCCTAGTACACCCCTCCGAGCCTATCTTTTCGTTTCTAACTTTAAGCATCTTACTTAAAGGAAGAATTTGTTACACCCCACTTAAATGTACAACCAAATCGCCTTAGCCTTCCATGTATACACTCATCTTTAGTTCATTATTGTTATTTGTTTAAACCATTAGTTAATTATCTAATTGATTACATGGTTGCTAAGTCGAGTCATATCCTTGTACATATTGTTTTGGGATGATTGGGACTCATGGGTAAAGTACTTATGTTATGGAGTAATGGGGAAGAACATCATATTATTACCCCCATATGTGCGTTAATCTTAAAAGTACTCCAAGTGTTTTGATTATCTTAATTCAAGTCATTAGATTACTTTATTGTAAAGTATGTAAAAATTCAAGTGTAAGGGGAATGTTCATTCCCTATGATGTATTATTTTGGACGGTAGGGCAAGAGTGTATGCAAAAAAAAAAAAAAAAAAAAAAAAAAAAAAAAAAAAAAAAAAAAGAAAAAAACATACGGACTACCATCCCATTTCATTCTATGTTTGTTTTATGTTTTTGTTATTTTTGATTTATTAGCTTAAGTCGAGTCTAGTCTTGGCTTAGCAACGCTATATTATACATGTAATTAACCAAGATTATTAACTCGCCACCAGTAAAGATTGCCTATATCCAACAAAACCGTGTATTCCATATCCCTACACCTAACGTTATAACCCTTTAAAAGACCTCTTTGATAGTTTATCCTAGGTGCTTACGCCATGTGGTGGAGGTTTGATCCTTTCCCAAGCCTATGGTAATCTATTTTGTTATGACAGGTAGTGAGAGATATTTTCCATTTCCATATTGTGATATATACTTTATTACACCCGAGAGATGTGAGTATCTAAACACTATTTGTGAGGTGCTAGTGTATGACCTCCGTGCTTGTCTTTGGTCTTTAGTGGAACGATTATTTGTTGTAATTACTTTTATATTAGTGTTAAATGACCCTTAACTTGTATTTTGACTAGAATAAAAGCGCATTTGCTTGAGGACAAGCAAATCTCAAGTGTATGGGTATATGATGAGGCGAAAAATAATCCGTTTTTAGGGGGTCATTTAAGCCGAAATTGGAATTTATTTGATCAAATATTGCCCTAAATCGTTCCTTTTGCGATTTTAGGTACTTTGGGAGTGAATTCTGGAAAATGAAGCATTTTGGACGTTTTTGGAGCATAAAAGTGAAGAAAACGGCAAAGTCTTAATTTTCCTTGCTGGGAACAGTACCTGATGGCGTCAAGAAGGTTTTGATGACGGCGTCAAGAGCAATTTTGGTGATGACCCAGAGAAAATGTGACGGCGTCAGATCAAGGCCGTTAAGAGTAAAAGTGGTGACGGCCCAGAGTAGAAATACACATGACGGCGTCAGATCTGGATCTTGGCAGTCCGAGAATTTTATTGGCGGTGAGATGACGGCGTCAGAACTTTCCTCTTGACGCCGTCACCTCCTGAAATCTATATAAACTTTTCTAATTTTCATTCATTAATGTGTAACTTGAGAGGAGAATTTTAGGGTCGAACTTCATAAACCCTAACACGACTTTTACAGTATTTTCAAGGGTTTTCACCCCTTGAAACCCTTCATGTTCAATTAAGATAAGTATCCTTTCAATTCATTCAATATGTCTATGTGTTGTTTGAATATATCTTACGCTTGTCTTGATTTTAACATGCTAGGCTAGATCTCTTGTGTGTTTGCTTAGATGTAATGAAACATAGATGTTTATTATAGGTTGATTGCTTGTTTATAGTTGTAATGGATGAATGATTTCAATGTTAGGCTTAAGAAAACTGGCAGATCTCCATTGTGTAACTTGCTTGAACGTCTTAAGAAACATGAACCGATGTGTACTAGGTTTTTATGGTTGTATTTAATGCATGAGCGAATTCTAGTGATCCCATGTTAGGAGCTTCTTGTAGGCTCGACATAGGAGTGAAGTAGGAGCTTATAGAATTGGGGAAGTAAGTACGCCACCCCATGATTGATATTAAGGAATATAACCTGTCATCCATGCAACTGTGACAAATAATTAACCTGTAAAAGATATCTAGGGAGTAGTGAGATCTAAGTAAACACAATTCTCCCATATATTGTTCACACCACTAGTTAAATTAGCTTTATTTTCATTTTTGTTATTTTATTTTGATTGCATCTTAGTTATTGGGTTAGTTGACTAGCAACTAATTCCGCCCACTCTTCCAAAAACACGAGATTTTTTTTGCTTTTATAAAATATAAAAATACAAAAAGAATCATCCCTCACCTCTAGACCTAGTTCTTAGGCTTTCTAATCCTAGCGACACTATTCCTGAGTTGAACGATCAATCCCCCGGTACTTGTCACTATACTATACTACAACGATCAGGTACTGTAGGACCTTAGATATATCAACTTTAACACAAATATAAGTACTAGAAGAAGGAAAGATGGTGACTTGGAATAGTATGTGTGGCGTTAAGATGTATAAAATAGAGATAAGAGATGAAGAGAACTTTTTATTAAAAACACACACAATACACACACAAGCACACCTTACAAATGAGAGGTAAGGTGCCTTATATAGTTCCATACATAGGCTTTGATGGGCTTGGGCTTGGACTTGGTTACATGGTTGGATTATAAAAGCTTATGAAACATAACTAATAACATATTAGCTTACCAAGTCCAAGGCCCATTGACTATTCTATTACTAATCTTAACAAACGACACAAAGTTACAATATGAGAATGACCATCACTTCTATATATAAATATTTTAATGCTAACAATCTCCCCCTAAGGGGTGGTCATTCGAATGATGCTCCACGTGAGTGGGTCTTCTGTGTTCTTTGTCTTTAACTTTGTGTGTTGTTGTAGAATAGTCTTTAGTCTTTGTTCCTTCATGCTTTGTGATCTTTTGATAACTGATTTTTCATCGTTCTTTGTTCTTTTGAGATGTGGAGTTATCTGCCTTTCGTCACTTCTGCGTCTGTGGTGGTTGTTTGCCATTCCAACATGCTCATACATCTTTGGACTTTGATATTCATATGCACGTAGTTCCCTTTCTTTCACTTTGATCTTTAGTCTTTATACTTTGTAGATTCTTCTTTTTGGCGTAGAATCTTTCTTTTGAACTTTGTGATGAAAAGATCTTTGAGGGAGCTTTCTTTAACTTCCAGATGTATGTATGAGCATGTGGAATCTGTCGCCATGGAGATGAAGTGTCCCTGCATATAAACAGTTAGCAATAAAACATCCGGTACTTACAGATAAGAATTAGAGATCGTCTACAGCATAGTGTGAAGACTCCTTCTAACCCTTACCAAGGCCGTTCCCATGTCAGATACTCTCGAGAGAGCTTACGAGACCTACTAAGTAGCTCAATGACTGGGTGAGTCGCTGGGGATCACTCCACGACTTTAGACCGTTTGAAACCACCGCGAACACTAAGCGTAACCCATAAGGAATTACCGAAGTGACCTGCTGTCAGGGCTGTTTGATGTTGACCCTGGCAGGAATTTCCATTCAATCATTGAGAATCACGAAAGTGAATCCTCTCATAAATGTTCTGGCAGATTGCTAAGATCTGCGTAGGACTCTAAAGTTTACATCTGGCGTCCTTAATGATGAACAACCAGTGTAGAAATATCATGTGTTCCTATGAGATCTTTTGATGAATCTCGGGGCTCTAGACTCGATAAGTGCACATTTGGTTTCCTATGCGGAGACTAGGGAGAGGTCTCCTGCTTCAATATCAACCATCTCTAAGAGACAGGTCGATAGATTATGCCGGTTCCCCGTGAGAATGAAACAAGCTCTTTTAAGAGAACTTGAGTGGATAAGAAGGTTTAGTGCAGTGCGTCACTGGGTCCATGACGTCTTTATCTTCAATACCGGTGTCACCTTAGTAACAACCAGTAGCATATGAATTATACCCGGTGTCTGCCCTAAGGTTGAACATATGGAGGGCTATTTCTTTTCACCCTTTTTCATAACTTTTCTTTTTAATTCTTCAACCCCTTCTTTCTCCTTTCTCATTTTCTCCTTTTTTCAATCATACCTAAGGACTTCTAATACTATTCTATTGGATTTGTCCTTGGGTAGATCCCTCCGGCTCTGGCGGATCATAGGACGGTTTTTCCTAACCTTAGTCACCTTATAACTCCATGACTATCCTATTGTTGCCATAAAACCATTCATTTGAAAATCTCTCAAAGTGTTCATGATTATGAAACAAATTTCTGTTACCACTTCGAGAGTTTTGCATTTCATTTGAAGGACTCCCCCTTCACATGTGCTCATGGATTTTTTAAGAAATTTGCACATGCGTGAGGAGTTTGCACTTTTGAATTGATTCACTTTCAATGAACACAACCGATTCGAGACACGCTTACATCACTAGTTAGACTAGCTTGAAGTTATTACCCGGCCTGGTCAAGTCCACAGAAAGTTTCTCGAAACGGTACATCTCTACTCAGACAAGTCCTATTCGAGACACGCTTACATCACTAGTTAGACTAGCTTGAAATTATTACCCGTCCAGGACAAGTCCTTTCGATTACTGACATATTAAGCTTCGTCAATTCATTGGTACTTACTGAGTCGAGCTCTTTTGAGATTCAGCCACAATCTTTAAACATCTTTGATCACATTTTAATCATGTCTTCTCCCCCTCAAAAATAGCATATCGTGATATTTTTGATATCAACAGATTAAGAAAAAGATTTTGGAGAGAAAGACAGATTCTGCATGAATTTGGAACATTTTTCTTTTTGTACTCCCCCTTAATGATAGCATATTTAAAATTAATTAAGGGTTTTGAGGGAGTTATCTTGAGCACTAATTTTGAGAGATTTTGAGAAATCTTTTGAACAATCTTGAAAAAGTGCTCAAGAATTCTTTTTGAAAACGAGTTTATGCTTGAAATCTTTTTCGTTTGTTTAGACTCGAACTTTTTGAAAAAGAGTTCGTCATTTAACGTACGAGTCCTTGATTTGAAATAATCAGAAGTCATCATTGAACGTACGGGTTTCGTACTGAAGTATACGAAAGCCATTGTGAAGAAACTTTTGAGAAACGACATGTTTTAGAAAAACATTAAAAAGACTCCCGCTCAAGCATCTGTACATATCCGTATCATTGTTGAATGACATTTCTAGAAACGTACAGAATATTGATTTATACGAGAGACATGTCGTGAGAAGAATATTTTTGGATTTTTGATTTTATATTGTTTTTGTATTTTTTGAAAATTTTGTATTTTTGTATTTTGTTTTTGTTTGTTTTTCAAATTTTGTATTTTGTTTTTTCAAAAATATTTACAGCGAAGCGATTTTGAAAACTTTTTCAAGAAGATTCGAGAAGACGTTCTAGCTCCTCAGGAGTTAGGCTTCGCATGCCAATTCGTCGAACTAAATAGTCAAACCGTTCTTTTGGAAGGGCTTTAGTAAATAGATCGGCGAGTTGATAATCAGTCTTAACGAAAAATAATTCAACAGTACCCTCTTCCACGTGTTCTTTGATGAAATGGTAGCGGACTTTGATATGCTTCGTCTTAGAGTGGTGTACAGGATTGCACGAGATGGCTATGGCACTTTTTGAGTCACAATACATAGGTATTCTATCAAAAGTAAAGCCATAATCTGTGAGCTGTGTCCTCATCCAAAGAACTTGGGCACAACACGCAGATAGAGACACATACTCGGCTTCGGCGGTTGATAGCGTAGTACAATCCTGTTTCTTTGACGACCAGCTTACTAGCTTTTCACCCAAAAATTGTGCTCCACCTGATGTACTCTTTGCTGTAACTTGATCACTAGCATGGTCTGCATCTGAAAATGCTGTTAGATGAAACCCCGAATCCTTCGGATACCAAAGTCCCATGTTAATGGTGCTTCGTAGGTACCGAAAGATCCGTTTAACCTCTTTGAGGTGAAGTTCGGTAGGCTTTGCCTGAAACCGTGCTAACAAGCAAACAACAAATTGGATATCGGGTCGGCTAGCAGTTAGGTACATGAGAGAACCGATCATGCTCCGATATTTTTTTGGATCGATGGGTTTTCCAAACAAATCAGCACCTATTTTTGGTGAAGTGACCATTGGTGTACCAACAGAATCACAATTTTCCATTCCATGTTTTTTCAAAATCTCTATTGTATATTTAACTTGATTGATAAAAATACCACGAAGGGGATTGATGGATTTGTAAACCAAGAAAGAATTTTAGTTCCCCCATCATGGACATTTCAAATTTGCTTTTCATGAGATTTTCAAAATGTTTTGAATGGTTAGGATTGGTTGATCCAAAAATTATGTCGTCCACGTAAATTTGAACTATCAAAATGTCATCTTTGAATTTTTTGATAAACAAGGTGTCATCAACCGTTCCTTTTGTGAAATTGTTTTTAAGCAAGAAAGATGATAGTTCGTCATACCACGCTCTTGGAGCTTGTTTTAGACCATAAATGGCTTTCTTAAGCTTGTAGACGTAGTCTGGATGATCTCTGTCGATGAATCCCTCTGGCTGACTCACATACACTTCTTCTTTCAGAGTTCCATTCAAGAAAGCTGTCTTAATATCCATCTGATAGACTGTGATGTTTTTGTGAGCTGCATAGGCTAAGAAAATCTGGACTGCTTCAAGTCTAGCTACAGGCGCGAATGATTCTTCGAAATCTATCCCTTCTTCTTGTGGATAACCTTTAGCCACGAGACGAGCTTTGTTGCGAATAACAGTCATTTCCTCATCCAGTTTGTTCTTCCACAACCACTTGAGATCAAGAACTCGTTTATCAAGTGGTCGTTCAACAAGTTCCCAACTATCATGTAACAGGTATTGAAGAAATTCCTCCTGCATCGCTTCAATCCATGGGTTTTCTGCCATTGCTTCCCGAATGATCTTAGGTACTTTGGTGCTTATTGAGCAAATGTAAATGCACAATTCGAGATCGGTGGCAAGTTGTCTCCTCGTTTGAACTGGCATTGAAGGATCGCCAATAACATGTACTAACGGATGGTCTTTTGTCCATTGAAACGTAGAAGGGTACCTTGGGTGTAACGAATGTGTGTTAGATGGTTCTTGTAACCTTGAAGAAGATTCAGCAGAGTCTGTTGCAAACGGGTTTTCAAATATTTCTTCTTCTTCTAACGCATCATTGTTTGAATTATTTGTGGGTTCTTCTTGAAAATTTGTGTTTTGATTTTGCTCATCAACTCTTGGTAGATCAGTTTCAATAACTGGAGTTGCTGGAGTAGATGTTGATGATGTTGAGGTAGTTGGTGCTTCAGCTTCGATTGTTGTAGATGCATCCTGTGGTGGTGGTGGTTGATGGTTTTGAGCGGGTGCAGCGGAATGTTGTTGAGATGCATTTGTCGAAGTTCCACCATAATATTCATCAAACATTAACTCGAAGAAATTTTCCAGTTCTTGTTCTGAAGGTTTATCCGTGTTTGTTGACTGAGCTCCTTGAGGCACGAGTCCTGAACTGATGTGTCCAGAAGTCTGCATGTTTGGTGCGGGTCCTAATCCGTTTTGATTAGAAGCCATTGGATTAAGCGCGGGTTCTAGAGCGTATCTCTCAGAAGCCATTTGTGAAATCTCGTCAAACTTCACATTCATCGTCTCCATTATCTTTTTCGTTCTTCTATTATACACCCTGAATGCCCTCGAGTTTTCTGAATATCCAATGAAGATTCCAATATCACCCTTAGCTTTTAACTTCCTAGATCTTCTCTATCATTCGTCGGATAGCACAAAGCGCCAAACACGTGAAGGTAAGAGATGTCAGGTTTACGGTTGTTCACTAGCTCATATGGGGTTTTATTGAATCTCGGATGGACTAGGGATCGGTTTTGAGTAAAACAAGCAGTGGCTACAGCATCAGCCCATAAGAATAGTGGTGCACTAGAAAAAATTAGCATTGTGCGAGCAGCTTCCACAAGAGTTCGGTTTCTTCTTTCAACTACCCCATTCTGCTGTGGAGTTCTAACAACTGATGTTTGGTGTGTGATTCCAACATCTTCAAGGTAAGTTCTTAACTCCTGGTTTGTAAATTCTGTGCCGTTATCTGTTCTTACAATCCTTACTGGAGCTTGAAGTAGAACTTGAATACGCTTCAGAAAGGTGATGATGATGCCTGGTGCTTCGTCTTTTGATCTCAAAAACTTTACCCAAGTATATCTTGAATAATCATCAACAATAACAAGAATATACTTCTTCCCATTAATGCTTTCAACTCTCATTGGGCCACATAAGTCCATGTGCAACAAATGTAACCTTGCTTCCGAACTAGGTACGGTTTTGGGTTTATATGATGCTCTTTTACTTTTTCCTTGTTCGCATGATGGACATAGGTGTTCCTTGGTGTATTTGAACTTAGGAAGTCCTGTGACGATGTTGTCTTTGGCTAACTTGTTGATGGTGTCGAAATTGAGATGGGATAAACGTCTATGCCACAGCCAGGACTTAGTTTCGGTTGCCCTTGTCATAAGACAAATTGGTGATGTAGAAGCCATTTGGTTGATGTCGATGGCATACAAGTTTGTACCACGATTACCAGTTAAGAGATCATCACCAACCAAATTTCTAATAAAAACCGTGTTTCTCCTGAATGCAACTTCTAAATCTGCATCACAAAACTGCCCAACTGAAAACAAGTTGTGTCCCAACCCTTCGACATAGTAAACTCGAGTGATCAAAAAATTCCCAAACTGAAGATCTCCAAAACCCAGGATAGCTGCTACATGATCATTTCCAAAGCGTACAGTTCCCATGAATTTCCATATGAAATTGATCAGCAGCTTTAAGTTCCCGGTCATGTGCTTGGAGCAACCCGAGTCGACGATCCAAAGACATATTTCGATAACCTGCCAAGAACAGAAGAGTTTGTATTTGGAAACCGTTTTGAATTTGGTTCCATGGGGTTAGGAGTAAAAGCAGAATCACACTCATAAACAGTTGCTACTTGTTTAGCTTGAGTTATTTCTAATTTACCGTCCTTAAGAGTGAACTCTCTACCCATCGGAATCCACATACAAAACTTAAGGTAGTTCCTAGGCATTTGACTACTAGTGGTAGACCTAAAACCTGCAACTAATCGTTCTATAGATCTGGATCTAGCACTAGGTCTTTTTGGAACATTCTTCTGTTCAGGCGTAACATTCACATGCTTAGAAACACATTCATCATGAACATCATTAATTAAACATTTCTTGCATATTAAACAAACAGAGTCATTACATGCATTAGAAACAGTACTTTCGACATTACATTCAGATGAAACATGTCTCTTATTACAAAGCGATAAATTCCTAGGGTGTTCTTCTACTTCTTCAGCTTTATTCTTGCTACTACTCTTAGAAACAGGCGAGACTCTATTGTTCCTTGTATTGCTCCTAGGCTTTAGTCTGCTGCTCCTAGAGGTGCATTCTAATCCTGTAGAAGGTAAGGCACACACATTAGGATTTATATTGTTGTCCTTTTTAGCATCACTAGACTCTTTAGAATTATCCTTTTTGTACGCATTTGTCTTAGAAGTGGAGGCAGACGCACTAGTGGGACTAATCCTAAAAAGGCCAGGTGCTATCACTTTTGGTGTTTCGGCAACCGCTTTTCCTTTATCAACAATCTTTTCATTTTCACTTTTCTTGGGCAAGGGTGTTGGAGTGACTGGTTTTGTCAAATCCTTTTTCTCATTGACTTTTGGAGCAAACCGTGAAATTGACATTTTTGGTTTTTGAACCGTGTTTGAAACATTTGGTTTCTCCGAAGTCAATGGTTTTTCAAACTTAGTTTCCTCACCCTTTCCTTTTTGACTTTCAAGCTGAGCCCTCAAAATATCATTTTGCTCTTTCATGTTCTTTAAGGCACGCTCATACGACAATTTGTCATACTTGCATTCTTCCTTTTTTCGATCAAGTTGTTTAAAACATGACACATTTTCTTTTTCAAGCTTTATAAGAGCATTTTCATATTTGGAAACAAGTTCGGAGGTCTCAGCTCTCAGTCTTTCATCGTCTTGAACAGAGTATGTTTGTTAAATGATGGACATAATGTCAGTGGTCATAACAGCTTCGAAGAGAGAATCATTTAGGTTTTCTAAAACATTCATGTTTTCACGAGTATCATTAGCTTCGTTTACCAGGGATTTGTGGTCCTTGACAAAGTCGGCCGTTTCTTTTAAGAAAGCTTTTTCAAAATGGATTACCCTCGCACTGATGTTATTCAGTGGGATAGTAATTTCGTTTTCAAAAACTTTTTTCTGCTCAATATGAAAACTGGAATGCCAGTTGTTAATATCGATTGTAGTTTTAGAAGCAACGATATTTTGAAGTTCTTGAATTCTCTTTTTAACGTCATCCAAAATTTCTCTAGCCTCACTTGTATTAAAAGTGTTGTTAGAAGAAATTTGTTCCATTTTTGAAAGAGATTTGGAAACAATTACTTTCTTAGAAAACATTTTTGAGAATGGTCGTTTTATGGAAAACACGGATGGTTCTTTTTGTGGAACAAAAGTAATTCCCGAAAGTTTGTTCAATTTGTTGTAATCAATGGGTTTCAAATCCTTTTGTTTCATTTTAGAAATGCTCTCTTCGACATGTTCTATCGTTTGCACAGAATCCCGAACGACAGGAGGATCATGTTTAGTGTAAATCACATTACCATTGTACAAAACATTCTGTTCTTGCTGAGCTTTCTTGAGATTACTGGGGGTGTTGTTACCAAGAGCCACTTTATGTTTCGTATGGTAAACCGGATTAGTTTGATTTGAAATCATTTTCATTGTTTGACTTGACTGACCCGATTTAACCACTAATTCTTCTAAATGAGCAATCATGTGTTCTGACTCTACGATTTCGGCCAAAAGTTTGTCTTCTTTCTTTGCAAAGTCCTTTTTCAACTCATCCCTTTCTTTTTCAAGATTGGTATAAGCTGTTTTTTGTTTAGAAAGTTGGTTTTGTAAATCAGAAATTTCCACGTTTAAAGATTTTATCTTTTTGAAAGAATTAACATCAAGTGTATCAAACTTGAGTTGCAATTGTTTTTCCCTTGAAACGGAATTTTGATAACCAGTTTCTAATTCAGACAATCTTTTGTTATGAAATTCAAAAGCTTTAACGTTTTCTTTGTAACTCTCAAGCTCAGCGGTCAATTTAACATTCGCGGCCTTAACATCGCGATTGACCTTTTTCACATTCTCAATTTCAATACGACAATTATTCAATAATGATTCAAACAAAGCACGTGTTTCCTCATCATTCTCAGCATGCTGTGAAACGAAGCCTCCATTATGATTCACATCTGGAGTTGCTGAAGGAGTATTGCTACTACTTGGCGTGTCCAGGTATGTATCATAAGTGGGTGCTAGCTTCTCAGAATGATGTTCCTCATGAGGAGACATATCAAATATATCATTATTGTGACATGTGTTGAAGTTGGATACCTCAGATGGTGCATTGGTGTCATAAACAGGAAGTGTATCAGAATCCGTGTCATACTTAGCTTCCTGAAGATTCGCCATGAATATGCAGTTCGCATCGATATCCTCTCTATCTTCCATGTCATCCATAAGAGCCATAAAATCATTCTCCTCGGCATTCAACTGAAATCCTGCCTCTGCCTTTTGTGCCAACAGTAATGCTTTCTGCAAATACGCTGTGTCTTTCTTGTTCGGCTTAGTAGGACAGTTCCTTGCCATATGACCTACACCCTGACAGTTGAAACACTTTACCGGATTACCTTGATTCACATTTCCTAAATTCCCAACTACTGGAGCTGCAACATTTCTATTCTGATTACCCATTGCCTGATTACCAACATTCTGACCCCTCTGATTTCCAACAAGCTGACCCAACTGATTCCCTGCATACTGACCATACTGATTTCCTGCATTCTGATTCCCTGCATTCAGCATATTCTGATTCCCCATGTTAATTCCAGTAGCATATCCTTGCTGATTCCCATAAACTCTAACCATTTGGCCTCCGTTGCCCATATTGAAACTCGGCTGAGCAATCTGCTTGTTGCGAGTGTTCGATGAAATCCTTTGGTTGTTGTTAGTTGGTGTAGAATAGCGTCCTTGGAATGCCTTTGACAGAAAAGCAAACACTTGGGTTAATGCAGCAGTAGCTTCATCATTTTCAGTGAATTCTGGTTCTGGGAATTGTTGGTATTGCTGTTGTGGAATAACGTGTTGATGTTGCTGTGGGTAGAACTGTTGTTGGTAGACCGGTGTTGGTTGTTGAATGTATGATGGTTGCATGTAGTTGTGAGTGGAAGATGATGATGATTGTTGTGTGTTCACTGGTAGCGGTGTTGGTGTAGTAGCAATTAATGCGAGAGGATCATGATTCTTTGCCAATCTTTCTTTCCTTACTTCATTAGCCTCAGCTTGGTTTTGCTTCAAAAAGTCATAGAGTTGATCATAGTTCACCTTATGTAAATCCTTTGTTTGATTGACAATTGTAACATAACGACCCCATTCTTCTGGAAGGTTATTGATGAATTTGATGTTTGTTGCAATTGTTCGAGGTGTCAACTTGTTTCTGATTAACTCATTCATCAAAGTGCAAAACCTTGTGTAGTAAGATTCAATCTGTTCACCTTTAGTGGATGTGAAATTCTCCCATTCAGTAAGAAGTTTGTTCTCAACGTCCTGTTGTCTAATCTCTGTTCCATGACATATCCTTCTAACACGTTCCCACATAGCATAAGCAGTTTCACAGCTGTCGACCGCAGCAAAGATCTCCTGTGGTAGTCCAAGTTGGATTAAATGCATTGCCATATCATCAGCGGTGATCTGCTTCTTGTCTTCCTCTGTGTAATCTGCTTCTGTTTGTTCACGCACGAATGGTTGAGTAGGAGGTGTTGTATTTGGATTGCCTTCAATTTGAACTTGTCTTGGCTTGAAAGGACCATTTGTAATGGAGTTGATCATTAATTTACCATCAGGCTTTGTTTTGATGTAACGAAGCATGCGGCTTGTCCATGGGAGATATCCACCTTTTTCAAGCATTGGAGGTCGGTTTTCCGCACCGGCTGCATGAATATCTTGCTGAGTAGCCATTGATGAAGTGTAGATTGATAAAGTTGATATTTGGATCGATTCAACGAAGTAGGGGTTGTGTTTAGTGTAAGTTGATGCAAGTTTTTATGGTGAAAAATTTGATCTGGAACCTTAAAACCTCAATAACTTCCGTTCGGAGTGGATTTGGGCCTCGATTTAGATCATTCAACGTGTCCTTCTTCTCGGTCTCGCGGTCGTTTTGACAGCTGATTCGTCGAAAACAGAGTTACGGTTCAAAAGTTATGGCCGTTTGAAGTTTGGTTGTCAAAAAGTCAAAAACTTATGCGTAAAGCTTGATTTTACGCGTAAACCTTGAATAATCTTACGCGTAAGATGTTATGCGTAACCTGTAAGTTATGCGTAAGATCTAAGTTATGCGTAAACAATAATGTTTATGCGTAGACTTTGATTTTACGCGTAAACTTAGAGTTTATGCGTAAGAATTGTTACGCGTAAGGTTTTTTCAACCAAATTGATCTCTCAAACTTATCCAAGCTTGAAAGATATCCCGTGTCGAAGTATTCCACAAACTTATCCAAGTCAGGGAAGTACTGAGTCACCGTAGCACGAAGAGAAGACCTGTGATAAAGCTTATGCGTAGAACTCTAAAACTTACGCGTAAGATATGATCTTATGCGTAAGAGCTGATCTTCTGCGTAGAGACTGAGCTTAAGCGTAGGATCTTGTGCGTAGACTTCAACTTACGCGTAGAAAGTGACTTTACTCGTAGGTTTTAAGGCGTAGACTTCCAAGTAACGCGTAAAAACAGGGTTTTGACCGGAGTTACGCGTAAGAAAAGGGTTTTGACCTTAGTTACGCGTAGGAAAAGGGTTTTAGACCAAAATTTATGCGTAAAAAGGACAGAAAGTACTGTTCACAGCTGTAGATTCGTACTATTCACCCAAGTTACGCGTAAAGTGACCAGAAAGCTTGAAAAATCCGATTTTTTCAACCAAAAACACTTTTTTCACTTGTTTCTTTTGATCAAATCTTTCCCAAAACACTTAGAATCACTCAAACTTCAATAAAAACAACAACTTTAACACCAAAACTTGTAAAAATCAAAACTTTTTGAAGAAAAAGTACACAAAATTGATGAAAAGTGTAACTTTTTAACAAAAAACTTGATAAAAACACTCCTAAATCATTGTTAGGCGATTGATACCACTTGTAGGACCTTAGATATATCAACTTTAACACAAATATAAGTACTAGAAGAAGGAAAGATGGTGACTTGGAATAGTATGTGTGGCGTTAAGATGTATAAAATAGAGATAAGAGATCAAGAGAACTTTTTATTAAAAACACACACAATACACACACAAGCACACCTTACAAATGAGAGGTAAGGTGCCTTATATAGTTCCATACATAGGCTTTGATGGGCTTGGGCTTGGACTTGGTTACATGGTTGGATTATAAAAGGTTATGAAACATAACTAATAACATATTAGCTTACCAAGTCCAAGGCCCATTGACTATTCTATTACTAATCTTAACAAACGACACAAAGTTACAATATGAGAATGACCATCACTTCTATATATAAATATTTTAATGCTAACAGGTACACTGCCTGGTGGGGGTTGTAAGCTTCTCGAGATCCCTCGAGAGGTAAAGCCTGGTGCAATTCCCACGCATCAGTGCTCCACCTAACGACATTCATGTTTGGATTGAGAAATTCAATAAGCTGAAACCCCTTGCTTTCCGATATGCTGCTACTTCCACTGATGCTGAAGATTGGATTACTCACATGGAAAAGTCATTCCAGGTTTTGGGGTGTGCTGATAATTTCAAAACTCGTTTGGCTGCTTTTAAGTTGGAGGGTGATGCTTTGAGCTGATGGAAGGCTCATCTTTATACTCAAGAAGGAGGAGGAGCGTTTGCTGATACTTGTTCGTGGGCTGCTTTTCGTGAGATATTCTATAATCGGTATTTCCCTGTGTCTGAGCAGCAAAGGTATGAAAGAGAATATGGTTCTATTTATCAGTTGGACAGTGAAAATTCTGTGGATTATATGCAGAGGTTTATGAGGTTGGTAAGTTTTGTTGCACCTGTTGCTAGTGATGCTCAAAGACATGCCTGGCATTTCAAGTGGGGTTTGAAGAGATGGGTTCTTGATCGGCTTGTCAACAATGAATATGCTGATGTTGCTAAGGTTTGTGCTGCTGCTCGTAATAGTAAATTGTTGCATGAGAGTGGAAATTCCAACAAGAGGGATAAAGATGGTAACCGTATTCAACATAAGGGTCAGGGTCATCAGGAGTATAGGTGTCAATCTAACTAGATTCAGGAGTACAGGGGCCGATCTGATCATGGTCAGGAGCACAGGGGTCATAATGATAGGTGCCAGGATCAGATGGGTCAGGATCACCGGTCTGCTAATAAGTATGGTAATGATCGTCAGGGTTATAATGGCAACATGGATACCGTCCCAAGCGAGGTGACTATTTCAATGGAGATGTTGCAGAAAGTGGTGAGCGCTGAAGGAGGTTGTTTGAGCGCCACAATGGAACCGGCCGTGGGTTAGTACTACTTTATCTCATTAAGTTAGCTTTTTGACAGCAGTAACTCCAAATTTGGGCACTCAACTAAACTTGCTATTTTTTTTTTAATTATTTGTGCAGAAATGAATTTAAGTGTGAAGGTGCAGGTCGTGGAAACTGGGGATCAGCTGTCGATGATGCCATCCCGTAAGTAGTCATTTTGGCAATGTTTATATCTATAGTGTATTTGAAGTTGTCAAGTACTTATGTGTTTATTGTTTGTAGAGAGGCTGAAGAAGTTGATGATACCGAAAAGATTATTGACTCGGAGAAACAAGAAGAGGCAGCTGACACCAACAAAGAGAACTGCTGAAGTGGCTGAGGAGAAAGAGCCTGAAAAGGAGGTTTGTGAAATTACATGTCTATCCTGCTTTGTGATTATGCGATCTGTAGATGTCATATTATTTTATAGAGAGTCACTCTTGAGCTTTTTTTCATGTCCACATTGCAGGAAATGACTCTGGAAGAGTATGAGAAAGTGTTAGAAGAGAAGAGGAAAGCGTTGGTGGCTCTAAAAAGTGAGGAACGAAAGGTTGCGTTGGACAAGGATTTAGCAAAAATGAAATAAAAAATATCTGTACTGTCTTGTTAAACCCAATTTGAATTTATATTGACTTTTACAAACGCTTTAAAAAATGTGAGTTTATATCGACTTTTACAAACACACCCCTTTAATATGTTACTACTGAAATTAGTTCTAGGTCTGGCTCTACCAGAATCAATAGGAGAAAATAATTAGTAAGTACAACTGTAACAAGATTTAAAGAAGACGCCTCAAGAATCCAGCGATCGTTATCGAATTACACTTAATCAAGGTATGCTACTCTACTGGAAAAAGGTATGCTACTCTACTTATACTGCACCCGGTACCAACTTAATCAGAAATGAGCCTATCAAACTACAATCTCGCATCAACGCAAACTCTAACAACTTACTTTCTAAAGGCGCACATTCTAACAAACCCTAACTCACTTACACAAAACATAAAATGTGTGAAAAAATGGGTATTAAATAAAGGGTATTTTGGTGAAACGAGAATTTGTTGGGCCTTTTGTGAAAAATGTATGAGAAAATGGGTATATTTGTGATTTTCTAGTTAATTTAATAAAATGGCGTTTGGGGATTGCTTATTAAAATAGGTTATCCTTACCAAAGAGCTTATCACTTACTTAAAAACAAGCTATTTCAACCTAAAAGCAAAAGGTAAACTTATACTTAAAAATCCATAAAAATAATCGCCTTGAAAATCTAAAAGTACTAAAAAAGCAGATAAATGGTTTAAGAAAATGGCAATCCCAAACACCCACCAATTCTTAAAAAATAATCACTAGTTAATCTCTATTATTGGTCACACCCAAATGAAATAAACAATATCCGTACTGTCTTGTTAAACCCTTTTGAATTTATATTCAATAAATGCTTGATTTCAACAACACCCACATGAAAATGTCAACTATAAGACATTAAATAAAAACATAATAAAGACAGGAAAATAAGTGAAGAAAACAAACCTACCTCCTTAAAGAGAGACAAGCAACGACTGTTTTCTTAAACTCCAAATGACAACAACAAATAGACACCTAGCTATGGTTTTATGTCTTTTTACTGGCATGAGAATGTCACGTGACTTGGTGGATTTACCACAAGTAATAAACAATGGTAACAAGGGTGGATTGAGTTTAACTTTACTGGAATGTGTCTCTTTTTGACACTGCATAAGATTATTTGTACTCTTTTTTTAATTGGGTTTTTATCTAAAAAGTATGATTAGAATATATTAATCAAACAAAAACTTTTTTTTATTATTATAAAAGGGTAAGGATCCAATGAGAAGAAACTTCCAACAACAGGCAGTGGAAGGATCAGGCAGTTCAGAGTAATCAGTAACATTGTACTTCGGGTTCTTATGGTCAGCAGAAGCCTGTTGAGGCTTTACCTCGTTGAGGCTTTACCTCCTCCACCTATCTGTACTACCTGTGGTAAATCTCATCGAGGTCCGTGTTTCAAGGCCACAGGTGGTTGCTTCTCATGTGGTTCTACTACTCATAAGATTAAAGATTGTCCTAAGAAGAATCCTCCGGTGCCTGGGAACTACATCAAGCCACCTCCTACTACTGGACGTGTCTATACTACTACTCGTGAACAGGCAGAACGCTCTTCAGGTACCATTACTGTTGGAACACGAAAAGTGTAAATCATTAGTTAGGACTTCTATTTATATTTTATCTTAGTATAGGGTATGTTGTGTAATATTAGTTATATGCGACACAAGTTTACCATCGCGGGACTTGTATATCCGCGATAGAGGCTTGGCTAAACATTGGGTATAAATACCCCTTACCTCATGGGTTATGAGGTGTGTGTTCTATGTTCAAGCAATGCAAGACTTTTGTTATCTCTCTCTCTTCTCTCTAAAGTGCTCACACCCACTTTACATATTTAGATTAGTTGTAGACATGATATTATTGGTACAACAATTGGTATCAGAGCCAAATATGAATCGTTGTTTCTTGTAGTAATTGTTTTAGTATTGTTAAATCTTCTTGGTGTAAGTTAATTTACACACCTTTTATTTAACCAAAACCGGACCAAAAAGACCAAAAACCGATAAATAAATGCCAAATATATGTGTTTTTGTGTTTGTGATTGTGCAGGTACGGATATTTAGAAAATCGACAAAAAACAAGGAAAAACAGACAAAAACCGAGCACGAGATTGGAAAGAGCACGAAATTACGAGGCCAACGGTAATTTTATTTGGAGCATTGTTGAAAAAAGATGGAATTATGAAAGATTAAATGAAGCCCAATTAATTTTGAAGCAACATGAAGCCATAAAAGCCCAGGTCTAAAAAATACATTTTCGGTCCAAAGTAGAAAATAAAAGTCCAAGCTCAATGTTGATGATATGGCCCATCTCTATTTGGCGAAGCCGAAAAGTTTCCAATTGGCCTAAGAAGTTCAGTCCATGCGTTAAGTAATTCTAGATGTAATTTTTCTGTGGCTATTCTTGGCAAGTGAAGAGTTAAACAAATAAACAACGAAACAAGAAAACATGAAGACCAGCGAAAATCAAATATTGGTGGTTTATTATGTGCATATGACGACAAAATGGAAAAAGGAAAATAAATGATTCCTGTCGACATGTTGTTGCTACTATCCTCGTGGACCCTTATCGATGCAAGCAAAGAAGCCAACGTAAAGTCTCATCTAAAAAATGAATATATGGCACTTGAAGAAAAAGATAGTAACAAATATATGGTTGATCAAATTGGTGGCACGTGGCTGTATCTCATCTAAATGAATTTTGTGGTGTTGAAATGCATCTATTTGTAGCAAGCGAATTAATACATATATCATCACATGAGTTGCTTTCTTTGGCTCTTGGGAATAAACGAGAACATCAAGAAAACAATAAATGAATGGAGTATATTATTTGATGGTCACATGATATCTGCTTTCTACTCTTTGTATTGCGAGAAAAGAAAAAAAAGGCAGTGAAACTTATTTCATTCGGGGATCTCGACAAATGAAAAGGTGAAGAATAAATTGCAACAGGGGCCACATGAAGCGAATGAAGAAAGAAAATGAAATGGAATATCTCCAACGTGATCTCTCATATTGGTCTAGTGCATTACTCGAAATGGATGAAAAAAAAAGAAGAGACCAAATGAAATATTAATTCTCAATTGTTACCTTCTCCCATATGATTGGCTCTCTTTTATTAGTGCATACAACAGAAGATTAAAAAGAAAGAAGAGATATCAAAATATCTCAAACCTTGCATGTGATGCTCCATCCTCCAAATAAATAGAAGACAGTCACGTGAGGCTCCACTAGTATCAAATAAAGAGAGTAAAAAAAATATTGCAAAGGTGCGTGGCTGCTCATCTCCACTCTCCCTCTCACACGGATATTATCCCTTGCATCCAATCAATTCATGCCACTTGTACACGCTTTATAAAAATGGAGTCCAGATTCATCCTGATTGAGCTGTCATTCGAGAGCAAGCTAGAAGGTTTGAGATCCAAGGAGATGCTCCAATCATTGGCTATAAATTCCCTCATCATTCTTCACGCACACACTTGTCTTTTTTAGAGTAGAGTAGCAGTTTTTTTTTTTTTTTTTTTTTTTTTTTTTTTTTTTTTTTTTTTTTTTGTATTGTATTTTTCTTTTAGTGCTTTTTAGTTAAAGCTTATTCAAAAACTTGTATCTCTTAGCTAATAATTAAGTTCTTATTGTACCCAATTTATTTGAAGCTTATAAATGAAATTTTTAATTACTTCTTCTCATCTCTTTTATTTTCTTTTACCTAAAAATCTATTTTAGTTTATTAATTTTTGGTGGTTTATTTAGATCTAGCTTATTTAATAAAAACTCTTTTACTACTTTGTTTTAAAAACTTTTATAAACTTAGATCTACTTTTTATTTTACAAATTACTTTATAAAAAACCAAAAATATTTGATTTTTATTAGTTTTACTTTTGTCAAAAGACATATATTAGTTTATTATATTAGATCTAAATAGTTTTAATACTAATTTCTTAAAAAGTTTGCAAATTTATTAGTTTTTGTTATAAAATTAGCTTATTATCTTAGATCTATTAGGTTTTTATCATAAAGTTTAAAACTTTAAGCTTTTACTTAGTTTATATCTCTTAAAATTAGTACTTTCTTAACCAATAAGCTCTTTCATAGCTTATTTGGTCTATATTATTGCATATTTGGTTCTAACCTTTTATAAAGTTTTGATTTTTATTAGTTTCTCATCATTTCTACCGCTAAGGCCGGAGCTTAAGGGTCTTATAAGCTTAAAATTCATCAAAGTTTACAACTTTAGTAACTTTTATTGAGTTATTTAGTTAATGAAGCTTTAAACTTTATTAACTAATTAGTAAAATAAAAGTTAATAAGGAAATAAACTTTAATAAATCATTTAGTTTATAAGATCGGGTGGTTTATTGTTCTCATCTCTTAGATCGGGTTCTACTTTCTCTTCCTTTTTACTTTTAGTTAATTAGAATGTGTATGTTTGTTGAAATATTTGTAGTTGTTAGTTAATTAATATGAATAGTGAGTAGATTGTAATTATGCTTGTTGAGTAGATTGTTTCGTGAATTAAGTGTGGTTTTATAAAAGTTAGACAATATATTGGTTAGTAATTCTAAGTTACTTGGATTGAAATTTTGGTTGTTTAAACGAGCAAAAGCCGTGAGAATAATTGGGTTTTAATCTAGATATTGATATCTCTTTATGAAATTGTTTTAAAAAAAAACCAACGTTTCGAGAAAATGATTATTTGTAAAAGGTATTAATTCATCAATAGAGTACTAAATAGAAATAATAAACCACACTTAAAGATCGTGATAATTTGCTTAACAAGTATATCCTTTTATCGTTTATCTCTTATTTGCTTGCTTAATATAGTTTAGTTTGTAATTTTTTTTAGCTTTTATCGGATTATTAAGCTTGCTTTATTGTTCCTCTTTAGTTTATGTTTAGTATTCGTAGTTTTAATATCACAATATCTCTATTATCTCTCACTTTTCACTACACGATCACGAACCGAATCACGAATTCAATTCACACTTCGTTGAGACACGACCCGGGGAAATACTTTCACAAGTGTTTCTTTGGAATACTTAACCTCTAAATCTACATTAAATCAAATGGCGCCGCTGCTGGGGAGGTGTGTTAAGAGTTTTTGATTCGCGTTTATTGATTTGTGTTTTGAAAACCTTCCCCGTATATATATATATATATCATTTTAACTTTGTAAATATTTTTCAAAAAAAAAAAAAAAAAAAAAATCTGAAAAATTTTGTTTTCTATTTTTCTAAAAATAAAAACCAAAAAATATTTTCTTTTTCAAAATTGGTTTTTCTTTCAAACTTTTGTTCTTAGTTTGTTTTTTCAATTATAGAAATCCAAAAATATTTTTTCCATCCTATTTTTCCTTTCTTTTATATTTAAAAACCAAAAATATTTTTCTCGTTCCTCTTAAAGGTTTAATTCTTATCTCTTTTTACCCTCTTTACCGTTTAATTCTTCTCTTTTCATCCTCTGTACTGTTTAATTCTATCTTCTTATCCCTCTATATCGTTTAATTCTTATGGCGGACACACGGAGTATGGAGGAATTTCTACGAATACCCGTACGTTTTGTAAAGGCCATCGTTATTCCACCAATTCTTGCGGATGGATATCAAATAAACGTCGAGTTACTTAAGTTCATAGATCCTTTCTTTGGTTTTGAAAATGATGATCCTTATTCCCACATCAGCAGATTTTACCTAATCACTGGAACTTTCAAAATAAATCAAGTGCCTGATGATGTGGTGAAATTAATCTTATTTCCGTTGACACTTAAAGGAGAAGCCAAAAGATGGCTTGATTATGAACCTCCTAATTCCATCACAACCTGGGATGATTTAGCATCAAAGTTTGTGAATCAATTTTATCCTCATTCTAAAACAATTGAGCTAAGAAAAGAAATCATTAATTTTCAACAACGTTTTAATGAGACTTTCGCCGAGGCTTGGGAGAGATTCAAAGATTTAATGAGAAAATGCCCACATCATGGTTTTTTGGTATTACACCAAGTTGATACGTTCTATAATTCTTTGACACCATCCAATCAAGATTCACTTAATACTGCCGCCGGTGGAAATATTATGACTCGTACGCCGAAAGATGTGTTGACGATCATAGAGAACAAATCGAGAGTTCCCATTTCCCGAAACAAACCGGAGCCCGTGCGAGCTGTCAACCCAAGTTGCGATAATTACGGTGATTCATATTCATATTTCGAGTGCCTAGCCACCGGTGGCTACACTCAAAGAGAACGTTTTTGCTAATACTTACCAACCGCAAAGGAATCCAAATCTTCTTAGCTATCGTTCTCAACCACCCGGTTTCAACATTATATCTATCCCTAACAGTGGTGGTGTTCCTTATACTGGACCTACGATTCCTACTACATTTTCTTCTCTTCCTAAAGTAGTAGAACGTGAAACCGAGGTGACAAAGGACATGGTTCTTCCTAATAATAAGGAAAGTATCAAAGACGTCCAACCTCTGGTTGCTGGTTGTCCAAGTTTCTAAGCTTGGAGTTAATCCTGAGATCAATCCATTCATCAAGGAATCTTCAGATTTTTCCAAAATGGACAAGGAAGTCGAGTTCAATCCTCTTGAGGATATTGATGACCATGTCCCAATAACATCATCTGAGAAACCTTTTGATTCGATTCCAAAGATCTTCAATATGACTATCACGAATCCTTTGTTTGATTTCGAATATGAGTTTACTCTTAACTCAGATAATCCTATCTTTGATATTCAGAACGAGAAGAGTGATGAGTCCACAATGGACGAGGTGCAAATTTATAGCTCACAAAGTACCGCACATGTCCCACCACCATATATCCCGCCGGAGCCCGAACCCAAAGACGTACTTCATAAGAGTAATTATCATCTTGAGGAGTTCGCGTATGAACTCACTCATATCATATCTCCACCGGAGTATGATCATTTTGAGGAAGATCCTGACGGGGGGGGGGGGGGGGGGGGGGGAGGAGCACTCTATTATAAAACTTTGTTAATTCAAGAAACAATCCCGACCCTCCCTCCCGAGGTCTCTGTTGAAAAAAGCATTAACTGTTGATCCCAGTTGAGCTTAAACGATCTTGTATAGAAGTTAACTTGAATAAACACTTAAGCTTAAACGCGGAATATAAAAGCTTAACTTAAGAAGATTAACGATTCACTTTCAACACCTCAATATTATTAATACGAGCACTTGACAATGCTAGGGTTTTACAACCTTGAAGTGTAAACTAATACGTAATTCTGTCACATCTAAACTAACCCTAGGAACCTTCTTTTATAGGCCAAGGAGTCCTACTAGGTTTACAATACCTTTCTCTACAAGATAAGAATAATCTAAATAGATATAATATACACAGAATCTATTCCATAATTATCCTATCGTATACAATGTTAATCCTTTCAGCAGTAGTTTCACCAAGCAGCAGTTTGTCTTCAGGAGCAGAGTCATTAACACTAGCAGCAGTTTCATCATAGCAGCAGTATTACTCAGCAGCAGTATCACATAGCAGCAGTGTCACTTGGTCAAAACCCAACAATCCTCCCCTAAACTTAATATTTATTTCTAAATATTCAAGTTTCTTCAAAGTTCAAAACATCACTAGGAGGATGCTTCCAAACACTTCAACTCTTGAGCATTCAGTTGATCAAATATCTTCTTATACTTTGACAGCAAATTGAATGCTTGATCATCAGAATCATAGTCTTTCTGCAACTTAAGTGATTTGTCACCATTAACCATCTGATTGACAATATTCCAGTATCTTACCACTGGGTAATCCATTTCAGCTAGCATATACAAAGTAATTGGTCCAATATCTAACACATGAACTCCAGAATCTTGAAAGAGTCTCCATTTTCTTACTTTGTATTCTACTATCTCTGTCCATTCAGAATCATCCTTTGAAGGTTCAAACATAAGTTTAAGAGTTCTCCACATAACATTATCAGAAGAAGTTATGATATGATCAATTTTCTCTATCTCATACTTTTTACCATCAAACTTCTCAGCTCCAAACTTTGCCTTGTATAACTTCCACAAGTCTTCAATATCCTCTCTATCAAAGTAGTGTAACATCTGTTGAAATCTAAGAAACCTGTGAGTCTTACCATCAGATCTCTGGACATCATGAAATGCTCCAATATTAGTATCATATCCTGTAGTTACTTTGATAATAGGATATTTGACTCCTAATGGTTTAGCATCAACTACTTCAGGATCTTCCATTTTGCCAACCATAGTGTAACTCTTCAATTGTTCTTTTTGATGCTCAGAAGGAATGTGATCAAGACCATATTTAAATTTATCTCCTTTAGGCATATAACTACTACCTTCACTTATCCTTCTTTTCTTCTTTGCAATTGATTTTTGATAAGCACCCTTTCTTTTATCACCTTGCACAGAAGAAGTAGTTTTTGTAGTATCACCATCAATCTGTTTAACAACATCAGCTTCTTGAACATGCTCTGCTTCAGCTACCTTTTCAGGTACCAACTTCTTGTTCATCTGAGCAATCTGTTCCAAGTCTTCAGCACATCCCATGGGATAGAAAGTATCTGTTCTTCTCTTAGCTTGTTGATACAAATCAAAAACCTCTTTATCAGAATGAGTTTTCAACTCTATCAATTTCCATCCAGCCATATTCTTTAGATATCTTTCATATTCTTTTCTTTGTTGTTTAACAGTTGGACCTTTAAGTATCTTTATCTTCTTTCTAGCAGCATCATTCTGCTTTCTCTTCTTGATAGTGAACTCCTTGTACCAGGATTGCACATCAAAAGTTGAAGTTTCATTACCTTCCTCTTTAATCAACTTTTGGAGTTCAATATCAGCATCAATTCTGATCTTCTCATTGACCCATTCATCATACTTCCTTAACTCTTCAGCCTGCCTTTTCTCTTCTTCCAAAATTAACTGTTGATCATCATCATGTAATTTAAGTGCAACAACAGAATAATGTTCACTTAGAAGTTCCTTAGGCCAAGAATCAAAAGGTATATCTGTGAAATCAATGCCTTTATACATCCACCTCTGAATATCAACTTGCTTGCCTTTACCCTTATCTGTAGAAGATGATATGATTGTCTTCCTTTGAGTAGCAGTAGGTTCTCTTATTGTTATTCCTTTTTGAGGTTTTCTTGTTGCTGATGTTGTGATTGTTGTTGTGATAAGTTGTGGAGTTGGTAGTTGTGGTGTATGTTTGAAAGTAGAGTCATCAGTAGTCTTCTTACTTAGCAAAACCATTGCCTCTGCAGCAGCATTGTCCATAGACCCAGCAGCAGAGTCTTGTACTTTAGCAGTATTCACTATTCCACTAGCAGCAGAATCAGAAACATCCTTAGCAGCAGAATTATGAACAGCAGTAGAGTCAGCAATAGCAGCATTTTCAACATGTTTTACCACTGAATCTTCCAAAGTCTTTAACACATTACCCATCAACCCTGTTGCCTTCACTAGTTGCTCAGACTCCAAAGTTTTAAGAGTTTCTACCACCTTTTCTTGTGCAGCAACCATCTTTTCCATAACAACTTCATTCCCTGATTTATCAGCAACCACAAAGTCTTCATCATCCTGAGGACTATCCACATCCATCTCTTCAATCACTGGAACCTCCCCTGAAACTATTCCAGTATCCATATCTTGAACATTATCAACTTTTTCAAAATTTACCTCCCCTGAACCCATTGTATCATCATTCCTCCCCTGTTTGGAAGCATCCTCTTCCAAATGAGTAGATGGTTCAGAAGAACTTACAACTTGATTAGTGCCCACCTTCTTCAATCTTTTCAAGGAGGTTGAAGGTCTTGATTTCTGAAAATTCTTAATCTGTTTGCGCATCTTGCTGATGATCTTGTCTTGTCCAGTAACAACATCAGATAGAGTAAGAACTTTATCTTCCAAAGACTGACACTTCAACCCCAAAGTGGTACAAGTAGCCGTCAATTCCTTTATAAGTTGCATTGTAGTCTCATCACTTCGACCTGTATTACCTGGTCCGAGAGGTGAATCATTGACATTGTCATCATGTACAAGTGGATCCGTCAATTCATGTGTCACTGGCCTGTCCTCATCACTTCGACCTGTGTGACCTGGTCCGAGAGGTGAATCTTGGGACAAAAACTCAGTATCAAACCTAGTTTGATCATCTGAGCCCCCTATGTTATCCATTTGGCTAGGGTTACCATCCTGAGAATCAGAGTCATAAGAATCCTTTTCTCTAGATGTTGCCTTGGTTTGGGTCTTAATGATGTTATCACTATCCTGCTCTGCTGCTAAGCGAGAAGCAGTAGTGACAGCCCTTGCCAACATGTCCTCTCCATCACCTAGGACAGCCTCATCTGGTACAGCCATACTAACACTATCCTGAGGTAGACCAGTGTTCTTTTTGGTTTTCCTACGTGTATATTGTTTTGTAGGTTGTGTAACAGATATAGTAACAATGGGTGTATGATGGGAATCAGTGGGATTTCTTGATCCTTCACCCTGGATATTATGCACAAGTTATACCATGAAAGATGTAAGATTTGTATGTGCACCTGAAAAACCTTTGCCATGCTTATTCAAAAAGGTAAAAGTTTTTGAAACCAATTTGTTCATAGTCTTGTAGTTCAGATGTCCCAATCTTCTATGCCATAATTTGGACTCATCAATAGTGGCCTTTGCAATTAGACAAGTCAAAGCCCTCTTAGGAATAATATTCTTAATATGGTCACTGTATATATTTTCCTTTCTAGGGACCTTCAGAAGCACAGATTTGTCATCTGGCAATTGAAAATCAGGAGAAAGAATCATACACTCAGTGTCTGTAAAGAGAACAAAATTCTTTTTGTCACACATTTGTGAGACACTAAAAAGGTTAAACTTAAGTCCTTTCACAAGGAACACCCTCTCAAAGTCCAAATTTCCAGTTCTTAGAGTTCCTATTCCAACAATCTTTCCACCTTTTGGATCATTCCCAAAAGCTACATAACCACCATCAAAAGCCTCAAGATCTTCAAGTTGAGACTCATCTCCTGTCATGTGTCCAGAGCATCCACTGTCAACAATAACCATATCCTTAAGCTCATCCAGTAGATTGACCTGCACATGAAAAATAGAGAAATTAGTTTCTCTTGGGGAACCAAGCCATTACTGACTTGGATCTGCCTTGTGCATCAACATAATCAAATTTCTTTAAATCACTTGATGCACTACTATTCTTGGAAACAGTATTTGAAACATTGGATTTTGGTTTCCAAGTCCAGCAAGCTGAGGCCTTAACAACATAAAAGTGATTACCAACAACTGTATTTGGAAGATGTTTTGGCTCAGAAGTAGAAAGTTTTGCATTAGAAGCAGATTGCTTACTAGCAGCAGAATGCATACTAGCAGCAGAGTGCTTACTAGCAGTAGAGCCAGTGAAAGAACCAGTTGTATTTTTGAAAACACCATTTATTTTAGCAGCATAAATAGATCTAGTTGCACCAGATCTCAATAACACAGCTCTTGGAACCATATTCCTATTAGGATGAGAGTGAGTCTTTTTAGTAACATATTTGTGATTCACCCTAGTGTATTGATTCCATATAGGTTTTTGGTGTTCAGGACATCTACCAATCAAGTGGTCAAAGCTACCACACTTATAACAAGCCTTCTTTTGTAATTGAAACTGACTACCTAATCTGTGTGAAACTAGGTTGTTAAAGTTTCTCTGGTTACCCCTAGGCTGATTATCAAAACATCTCATTTGTTCTCTAGGCATCTCATTGTACTCTACCATTCTCCTAGAGAGTTTATTTCCTAATACAGGCTTAACAAACTTTACCTGTTCTACCTTAGGTTTAACCTGAGTAGGAATTTCTTCCTTTTTAACTGTTAGTTTTGGTTTAATCTGTTCCTCTTCACTGTCACTATCAGAATACCATTCTTCTATAGTAGGAGCTTCAGGGAATTTTCTAGTCTCAACCTTAGGTGTTTCTAAGACACTTGTGCTACTTTCACCTACAGGTTTTCCAATTTCTATCTCACTAATGAAGGATAGCTCTTTTCCTGGTGGAGCATAAGCACTTTTGGCTGGAGGAGCCACTTCATTATATCCAATTCCACTGCCTTTTCTCATCAAGGTGCTCTCTATAGACTTATGAACCAAATCAGAAGCAAATTTTTGTTTTTGTACTCTTAATACATGTTTTTCTTTTTCAGCAAGAGCAGCCTCTTTATCTTTTTCAGCTTCTTCTAACTTATTTTTAAGAACTTCTACTTCACTGTTTTTCTTAAAAATTTCTATATCTCTGAGATTAAGTTGATCTACATATTCTTTTTCACACTCTTTGAGATATTCTAACCTCCTCTCAACATTTTGAATACCTACTTTGTAACCTAAGTTATCAAGTTTTAGGTGTTCAACTTCTCTATTTAGACTCTCATTTCTAGCCTTAAGTACTTCTATAGTGTCAGAACAAGATTTAAAAGAACAACCAGATGATTCAGAGTCATTAGATACCTCAGAGTCAGAGCCTGATGATGAACCATATGCCATAAGTGCAAAGTTATGCACTTTGGGTTGAACAGTAGCAACCAAAGAGAAATTTGGTTCTTCTTCAGCCATATCACTCCAGTCATAATCTCCCAGTCTATCACATGACACAAGTGCAGTCTTTGATTCTTCAGTCTTCTTTGGAACATCAGCATTCTTCTTTGGAGATCTACACTCTCTAGCAAAATGTCCCTTCCTGTTGCAATTGTAGCATTCAATCTTAGACTTGTCAAACCCTGGACTCTCCTTAGCCTTGTATTTGACTTCTCTTCCAGTCTTTTTCCAGAACTTTCTTGCTCTTAAAGTCAACATTGCCATTTGCCATTTGAGATCAATTTCTTCAAGATCATCTGGATCAATATGATCCATATCTTGATTTATGACATGTGACCTTATAGTAGTAGTAAGCTCAGCCAAGAATGCACATAAAGCAACATCATTGGTAGAAATCTTGTCATTTGAACCAGCAGCAGATCCATCAGCAGTAGAGACTCCATAAGCAGTAGAGTGAGATTCTTGAGTCTCTTTGGATTTTGAAGACACAAAAGCAAGATTTTGTGCACTAGAAGATGAAGTAGAAGAAGTAGCCAATTCAGATTCATACACCCTTAAATTGTTGTAAAGGCTCTCCAACTTCATTGTTTCAAAGTCAGGCTTATTCATCCACACCACTGTATGCATACTCCATTCAGGTGCAAGACTTCTTAGGAACTTGAGATTCACATCTTCCTGTGGAACAACATAACCAACAAGCTTTAGATGACTAACTAGTTGATTTAGCCTGTTGTATGTGCCAATTATCTTTTCTCCAGATTCAGAAGTAAAATTTTCAAACTGATGCTTCAACATGTTCTTCCTGGATTTCTTAGTAGCATCATTCCCTCTAAACCTGAATTCCACTGCATCCATCAATGCTTTTCCTGTTTCACAATCATCAAAGTCCATTTGAAATTCATTAGGTATTCCCATTAAGAGAATACTATGAGCCTTGATTTCCAGCTTCCTTGTTGCATTAGCTTCAGCAGACTTAATTGGTATCTCCTTACCATCAGCACTCTTCTCTGGTTCAGAATCACCATTAACAATCACATTCCACATGTTGAAGTCGATCATGCGAATGTATTGTCTGATCCTCCTCTTCCATAGCTCATACTCAGAAGGATTGAGCATAGGTACCCTTGAAGCAGTCACCATATGAGTTTCATCACCTATCTTAAGCAAACGATTTGGAACAGCAAACTTTAAAGAAACAAAATCTTCTTGATTATAACTTCTAGATCACAAGCTCTGATACCACTTGTTGATCCCAGTTGAGCTTAAACGATCTTGTATAGAAGTTAACTTGAATAAACACTTAAGCTTAAACGCAGAATATAAAAGCTTAACTTAAGAAGATTAACGATTCACTTTCAACACCTCAATATTATTAATACGAGCACTCGACAATGCTAGGGTTTTACAACCTTGAAGTGTAAACTAATACGTAATTCTGTCACATCTAAACTAACCCTAGGAACCTCCTTTTATAGGCCAAGGAGTCCTACTAGGTTTACAATACCTTTCTCTACAAGATAAGAATAATCTAAATAGATATAATATACACAGAATCTATTCCATAATTATCCTATCATATACAATGTTAATCCTTTCAGCAGTAGTTTCACCAAGCAGCAGTTTGTCTTCAGCAGCAGAGTCATTAACACTAGCAGCAGTTTCATCATAGCAGCAGTATTACTCAGCAGCAGTATCACATAGCAGCAGTGTCACTTGGTCAAAACCCAACATTAACGATCAATTTGATTTTGAAGATGAAGATCTTATCAAAATTGTTAACATTATCTTTCTTCCATTCTTCACATTTAATGTGATTTCCCCTCTCCTTCATTCCATCGGGAGTGAGGATACCGTCTTTGACCCCGGCATCTTCGTTTTTCATGCCAGGTATCCGTTCTACTTGCTCCCCCAAGATTAAGTAAATTCGGGGCGAGTCTAAGCTATACGACTCGATAAAAAACAAGCGCTTCGTGGGAGGCACCCCATGCTTATCCTTCTATCTTCTTTCTATTTTCTAATAAGTTTGTTGTGATTAATGTGACGTGAGGGGGCGACCCTTTCCATATCTCGCTTTTTTGTGCTTGTTTGTGTTTATGTCAAGGAATTTCCCCGAAGTATGAAGACTCTCGTGCTCGTGGTTTTGTCTTTCTCTCCACTCGAGTCTCATTCTTCGCTGCTCTTTTGGAAATTCATCAAATCCAAAATCTTATCGACTAACGTTTATCTCTTGGCATACTTAATAAATGGTCTTAGATATTACGTAAGATTACCCGTACCCTTAAAACATTGAGGGCAATGTTTCACTTTAGTCTGAGGGGGGTGGGGGTGAATCTTCGATTCGATTTGACCTGACATGTTCATTTGAGGTTTACTTACGCAATTCCGTTTTTCCACCAAAATTAAAAAAATTTTGTCACCTTTTTGCTAAAAAAATAAAAATTAAAAAAATGATATGATATGTGAAATAATAATAATAATAATAAAGATTTGACACCTTGTTTGACTTTCCTGTTGGTGAGAGTAGGAATAAATATTCTGACTTGACCGGGCGTGTTGAGCCCTAGCTTGTCTCCCTTAACCAATGATAATCACATAAGCTTGTGCTAGTCTTGTACACCAGGAGCTATAAAATCCGAATTCTTTCTTAAGAGTCTGCAAGTTCCTGTACTTGACTTTATACATGCACAGCTTAAAAGCTTTCGCTAGTCTTTTACATAAGGAGCTATAAAACGCGAATTCTTCTTCTAGAATTTGCAAGTCTCCGTAACTGACTTTATATATGCGTGGCTGACTATCGGCTAAGCATTCGCTGGTTTCATTACTTGAGATCTTAAATTGCGAGGAGCGAGAAATGATAGAGTTTATTTAGAAGTTTAATGCTAAACGTAGAGTAGTTGGTTCTCTTTAGAGCTCATGGAAGGTACTTGTGACTTTTTACTCCAACAAAATTGTTTCACCGATATATAATAGATGTACTAGGATAATTAGTGGTATTTAGGTTTGGGCAATATTTAGTTTCTTATTTTCTTAAAAGAATCTTTGCTTTGGGTACATATCAAGGACACATCAAAAGAAAAAATGAAAAGTTCAAAGTAAAAAGTTGATATGTATGTGGTTTTGAATCTACCCGATAAGCTTCCATTGTTATTGTTGAAAGAATGAAAAAAAAAAAGAAAAAAAAAAGAAAAGAAAAATGATGAAAGAAAAAATGAAAGAAAGAAAAAATGAAAAGTGAAAGTTGTATCGAATAAGAACTTAAGTGTATAAAAGTTGTTGGCGCGTGAGGTGCATGTGGATGATTCTGAATTAGTCACATGAGGTGCACGTGTAGTACTCCGCAACTTATATATGAGATTGTATGTACCCAAAATTCTTGATGTGGACTGAATTTCCAAAGCAGTGGTTCTTGAGAGAAAATGAAAAACTACTTAGCGTTTTAAACTTGGTATCTCTATTGGACTAAAAAGTTATTGAAATGAGAAAATATGAAGCAATTCATTTCTCAACAAAAGTAAAAAAATCTAGATACATTAAGAAAATGAGAGTAAGAAGTTTTCACAAGTAACTCTTATGAGTAGTGTTAGCATCTAACTTGTAGATAAGCTGTGATCTCGTTTTTACGCTTAGTTTGGGGGCTTGTGAAAAATCAAGAATGACAATTTTTATCCGTACGGTCATTTCTCCATGAGAAGTGTTTCTACTCTTTGACCCTAATAATTATTGAAAGATAATGAAAGTCAAGCAAACCGTCACATATAAAAAAATGAAAAAGTAAAAAAAAAATGGTAATAATAGTTAGTATTTGAAGAATTCGAAAAACGGGGCATTTTCAGGAATAAATGATTTTGAAATCTCTTTTGAACATCCTTGCTACTTTCCAAAGTCAATAAAAATAGGGTTTGAAATTATTTATCTCAAAAGCGTGAGGTGATGACATTGCGTGAGGACACGAAATTACCTTCGTCTGGGGGAGTTTTGGTGTGGGTTAATTTACACACCTTTTATTTAACCAAAACTGGACCAAAAAGACCAAAAACCGATAAATAAATGCCAAATATATATGTTTTTGTATTTGTGATTGTGCAGGTACGGATATTTAGAAAATGGACGAAAAACAAGGAATATAGACAAAAACCGAGCACGAGATTGGAAAGAGCACGAAATTTCGAGGCCAACGGTAATTTTATTTGGAGCATTGTTGCAAAAAGATGGAATTATGAAAGATTAAATGAAGCCCAATGAATTTTGAAGCAACATGAAGCCATAAAGCCCAGGTCTAAAAAATACATTTTCGGTCCAAAGAAGAAAATAAAAGTCCAAGCTCATTGTTGATGATAAGGCCCATCTCTATTTGACGAAGCCCAAAAGTTTCCAATTGGCCTAAGAAGTTCAGTCCATGCGTTAAGTAATTCTAGATGCAATTTTTCTGTGGTTATTCTTGGCAAGTGAAGAGTTCATCAAATAAACAATGAAACAAGAAAGCATGAAGACCAGCGAAAATCAAATATTGGTGGTTTATTATGTGCATATGACGACAAAATGGAAAAAGGAAAATAAATGATTCCTGTTGACATGTTGTTGCTACTATCCTCGTGGACCCTTATCGATGCAAGCAAAGAAGCCAACGTAAAGTCTCATCTCCAAAATGAATATATGGCACTTGAATAAAAAGATAGTAACAAATATACGGTTGATCAAATTGGTGGCACGTGGCTGTATCTCATCTAAATGAATTTTGTGGTGTTGAAATGCATCTATTTGTGGCAAGCGAATTAATAAATATGTCATCACATGAGTTGCTTTCTTTGGCTCTTGGGAATAAACGAGAACATCAAGAAAACAATAAATGAATGGAGTATATTATTTGATGGTCATATGATATCTGCTTTCTACTCTTTGTATTGCGACAAAAGAAAAAAAAAGGTAGTGAAACTTATTTCATTCGGTGATCTCGACAAATGAAAAGGTGAAGAGTAAATTGCAACAGGGGCCACATGAAGCGAATGAAGAAAGAAAATGAAATGGAATATCTCCAACGTGATGTCTCCCTTTGGTCTAGTGCATTACTCGAAATGGATGAAAAAAAAATGACCAAATGAAATATTAATTCTCAATTGTTACCTTCTCCCATGTGATTGGCTCTCTTTTATTAGTGCATACAACAGAAGATTAAAAAGAAAGAAGAGATATCAAAATATCTCAAACCTTGCACGTGATGCTCCATCCTCCAAATAAATAGAAGACAGTCACGTGAGGCTCCACTAGTATCAAATAAAGAGAGTAAAAAAATATTGCAAAGGCGCGTGGCTGCTCATCTCCACTCTCCCTCTCACACGGATATTATCCCTTGCATCCAATCAATTCATGCCACTTGAACACGCTTTATAAAAATAGAGTCCAGATTCATCCTGATTGAGCTGTCATTCGAGAGCAATCTAGAAGGTTCGAGATCCAAGAAGATGCTCTAATCATTGGCTATAAATTCCCTCATCATTCTTCACGCACACACTTGTCTTTTTTAGGAGTAGAGTAGTAGTTTTTTTTTCTATTGTATTTTTCTTTTAGTGCTTTTTATTTAAAGATTATTCAAAAACTTGTATCTCTTAGCTTATAATTAAGTTCTTATTGTACCCAATTTATATGAAGCTTATGAATGAAAATTTTAATTACTTCTTCTCATCTCTTTTATTTTCGTTTACCTAAAAATCTATTTTAGCTTATTAATTTTTGGTGGTTTATTTAGATCTAGCTTATTTAATAAAAACTATTTTACTACTTTGTTCTAAAAATTTTATAAACTTAGATCTACTTTTTATTTTACAAATTACTTTATAAAAAACCATAAATATTTGATTTTTATTAGTTTTACTTTTATCAAAAGACATATATTAGTTTATTATATCAGATCTAAATAGTTTTAATACTAATTTCTTAAAAAGTTTGCAAATTTATTAGTTTTTGTTATAAAATTAGCTTATTATCTTAGATCTATTAGGTTTTTATCATAAAATTTAAAACTTTAAGCTTTTACTTAGTTTATATCTCTTAAAATTAGTACTTTCTTAACTAATAAGCTCTTCCATAGCTTATTTGGTCCATATTATTGCATATTTGGTTCTAACCTTTTATAAAGTTTTGATTTTTATTAGTTTTTCATCATTTCTATCACTAAGGCCGGAGCTTAAGGGTCTTATAAGCTTAAAATTCATTAAATTTTACAACATTAGTAGTTTTTATTGAGTTATTTAGTTAATGAAGTTTTAAACATTATTAACTAATTAGTAAAATAAAAGTTAATAAGGAAATAAACTTTAATAAATCATTTAGTTTATAAGATCGGGTGGTTTATTATTCTCATCTCTTAGATCGAGTTCTACTTTCTCTTCCTTTTTACTTTTAGTTAATTAGAATGTTTATGTTTGTTGAAATATTTGTATTTGTTAGTTCAATTAATATGAGTAGTGAGTAGATTGTAATTATGCTTGTTGAGTAGATTGTTTCGTGAATTAAGTGTGGTTTTATAAAAGTTAGACAATATATTGGTTAGTAATTCTAAGTTACTTGGATTGAAATTTTGGTTGTTTAAATGGGCAAAAGCCGTGAGAATAATTGGGTTTTAATCTAGATATTGATATCTCTTTACAAAATTGTTTTCAAAATAAACCAACGTTGTGAGAAAATGATTATTTGTAAAAGATATTAATTCATCAATAGAGTACTAAATAGAAATAATAAACCACACTTAAGGATCGTGATAATTTGCTTAACAAGTATATCCTTTTATCATTTATCTCTTATTTGCTTGCTTAATATAGTTTAGTTTGTAATTTTTTTTAGCTTTTGTCAGATTATTAAGCTTGCTTTATTGTTGCTCTTTAATTTATGTTTGGTATTCGGAGTTTTAGTATCACAATATCTCTATTATCTCTCACTTTTCACTACACGATCATGAACCGAATCACGAATTCGATTCACACTTCGTTGGGACACGACCCGGGGAAATAGTTTCACAAGTGTTTCTTTAGAATACTTAACCTCTAAATCTACTTCAAATCACTTCTCTTGTCTTTAGAAGCTTTGTTTTTCTTGGTGTTCTTCACTTTCTCTCTCTAAAATAGCTTATGCTTCATACGCAGTGATTAGATTACTTATTTACGTGGTTAATCTTGTTATACGTATGTTAGGATAACTTATTTCTGAAAAAGAAAGTGTTTTTCATCATTTATATTTATAGTTTCTAAGTATTTAGTGAAGATCTAGGCTAATTTTTGTGGTTTTAAGGTTTTTGAAGTAGTGTACTTTTTGCTCGTAAAAGTAGGGGTTAAGATTTTGTTCGCATTGTCTTGCTCGCATCGCAATGGTTTAGGCCGCGATACAAGGGTTGTGGATTCCGCGATAGTTATCTGTGATAAGAGCTTGTGTGATACGAAAGAATTGGCTGCGATACTTTCTCTGCGAAAGTTTTTGTTACCCACTATTTACGAAAGAAAACTCTGCTCAGATCGCATTAGACTTCTGCGATAGCTCTTGTATATGTGTGATACTTCTAAGACTCTGCGACATTGGATTTTACGAGACTTACTGTACCCACTTTTTACGAAAGAAAACTCTGCCCAATTTTCACCAGAAGCTGCGATAGTTACTGTTCATGAGACTCTTTTGCTATACCTTGACCTAAAGACTTTTATATTTTAACAAATCCCTCAAAAAGATTTAAAATTTGTAAAAGACTTTGATCATACTCATTGCACTAGACCAATTTTCCAAACATTCAACCATCACAACTCTAACAAGCTAAAACACCTCACTCAAACAAAACAACATCTCATATAAAAGATCCATTATCACAATGTCTACTTTTCACGATGAATTATATTTTGACAACGGACCACCAATGCTTCACCCTGGAACTTATACCATATGGAGACTCAACTTCAAACTATGGCTCACTAACTTTGATGATGCTGAACTCATGCTAAGCTCAATCAACCACAGACCATATGAAATGAAGTTCATTGTTGATCAAGGAAATCCAGGGATCGTTAGACTTCAGTTTGAAGAAGAATTGAATGAGTCTGAACGTGCTCAATATACTGCTGACAGCAAAGTCAAAATTTTCATCATTTTGGCACTTCCAAATGAACTCTACAGGAAGATGGATTGTCATGACAGTGCCTATGACTTATGGATGACTCTTGCTTCTATGCATCATGAAGAAGAACTTCAACTCATCAGGCAAGATATTCAACATGAATATGGTATTTACACTGATCCTATGCAAGCCATTGTTTCTACCTCATCATCAACCACCCAAGAGATGCAAGCTTAAGAAATTGATCATGGCACTATAACCTACACTTTGGATGGTTTTGTCTACACTCTACCAAATGAACCAGTCACTATCCCTTATTATCACCCAGGATCAATTCATGACTTTGAGAAGTCATTTCTTGACAACCTAGTCAATATAGGTAAGAACCTCTACTTAGACTACTCTCACCAAGAAACAAGCAAAATGATTGCTATCACCGACTGCTTAAAAGGGATAAACATTAACTTGCTTCCGAGAACGGTGCTAAATGGAAGACTCATGACGGATCAACCAGTGCATGGAATGTATGTGAAGGTGATGAGGAAGAAGAAATTTTTGGACCAAGCATGGTGTTCATGGCTCATGTTGAAGAAGTGGCTGGCATGGATAACTTAATGGAACATGATCTTGAAGCTCAGGATGATGATTCAACTCCTAGCTATGACACAGATGGTGAAGATGGTGACACTCTTGGAAACAAGGTACACATCTTTGATGACTGTGATAATGATGATCTTGATGAATTCATACATGGTCACATTAGTACCACTAGCATGACAACTCAAATTAACACAAGTAGTGCAACATCTACAAGTGCTACACCTACGTTATCTGCTAAAGATGAGAAAGCTAATTGTATTCAATGATTAACTACGACAAATTCAAGATTCATACATGGTCACATTAGTACCACATTAGTACCGCTAGCTACGACAAATTCAAGATTTACAAGATGAGATTTTTTCTCTTAAGAGAAATATCACAAGTTTTGAAAAAAGCAAAAAGAATCTTGAAAATGAAGTTTCTAAACTTAAAGATGAGAAAGCTAATTGTATTCAATGATTAACTAAAGTTGAATTGAAAATTCGCACTACCAGTCAGACTCCTCAGACTATGCACATGTATCTTTCCAAATCTGATCCTATTTTGGATCTAAGACCGGGCCTTGGTTTCTCTAACCCTTCTTATCTTGAAATGGTCAAACGTAAAGCACCAAGTTTGTATAATTCTGACTACATGAGATGTGACACATTCAAAGATTACATGTTTGTTCCAAATGACATCTCAAATGAGGTAAACCAAAAACGTTTAATGGTCAAACAAAAGAAAACCAATTTCTCTTATTTTAATGCTAATTATGGAGTGATTAATAAAGAAAATGCTCTTGAATGAAAAGCAACAAATGCTATGAAACATGTGGATGTACCTATGGTCAATCCATATCTTTTTAGCAATTATGAGAATTTAGCAAGAAAAACCTTTTGTCATCTCAGGAATCAAATAAGTTTATCGCTAAGAACTATTCGTGAGAAACAAGAATTCACAACTGATGAACTTGTGAGATCTAATTCCTACGAAATAGATGTCTCAAGGGAAGTTAAGAAACACATAAAATTATTTATAGAGCCTCCCGTGAAAAGTATTGATGATAAACTTAAAGTCTTTGAAGAGACATTGATGACTGAAATGCAAAATGATTTGAAATACGTAACATCTCTTGAAGATGAATATGATCTTATTTGCTTAAAATCGGACATTCAAAAGGAATATTTTCAAAATCAATTCGAATCAATCAAACCAGCATTCGCACTAAATGTGGAGAAAATTTCGACTTTAGAAAATCAACAAACGTCACTTGAGATGGAAAACCTTGCTTTAAAAGAGATTCTAAAACAGTGTTTGCAAAAGAATGTTGAGTTGAACGAGGAATTATCTTGTCAAAATGAAAATTTTGAAAATTTGTTTGCCAAACTTGAAAAACAATCTTTGATATTCGAATCAAATTGGCAACAAAAGATTGAAGAAAACAAGTATGAAAAGCTCTCCTATGAAAATTCTTTGAAACTAATCTTAAAAGAGAATGAGGAACTCAAATCTAAAGTGCTTGATTTGACAAAAACCAAGAATATTGAGTTTGCTTCAAAACACCAGTTGGAGAATGAAAATTTTTCATACTTTTCAAATCAACCAACATTTTTGGCATCTTCAAAGCAACAAACTCATGTTCTTGAGCCAAAACATAAAGAGGTTTTAACTAATCCTAAAGTAATTGCTCCTGGTATGTACAATGTTGCTTCTACTTCTAATCATGAACCTTATGGTACAAATGATATGCTTTATAAGAAAGAATTAGAAAAAGCTAGGATGCAAGCATTACTTAGCAAGGATACACCTCCAGATGCACCAATGTATTCTTTGACTCCTCCCCCAATAGAAAAGAATCCCAAAGATTCAAGGAAACACATGTCTAAGAACCGTAAGAAACAGAAATTAGTTCAACATGATCAATATTCAAAATCTCCTAACAAAGATTTGCTTGTTGGTCCAAGTTTAGAAACTACTTGTAGCAGGGAGAGACCACTTAAGAATAACGCTTGGAAGACTAGAGCCTCTCAACCTCAAGTTGTAGACAAACCTAGATATTTTAATGCTTTTAATAAAAAATGCTTTAAGCGACTGGATGAATGTAATAACATTAAAATGCATGGATCTGTTGCTTCTAATAGCATGAATGCTTGTTCTAATTCTATTCCTCTTAATTAGGTTTCTGATAAATGTGCGCATGCTAATATGAATTGTGTGAACATGAATGCTAAGACTACTAGGACTAATACATCGAAGCCAAGAAACACCAAGCATCAACAACAAAAGCCAATGATTCCTAAGGGCAAGAATGATCACTATGACTCAAACCCTACATCATGCTTTAAGTGGGTTCCTACTGGAAGATTGTTTAAACACGTAGGGTATAGATGGCAACTAGTTAAGAAGCAAGAATCACCTACCATGCATACTGTTACTAAATTTAATCCATTAGGTGTGCATTCTTTACTGTCTAACTACGTGGAACCACTTTATCAGTGGATTCCCAATTTTCTGTGTCTTTCTTTGATGTGCAGCTTGTCCAAGTGTGCCTCTAGTACCTCGACTCGGGGTGCACCTGGCATATGACCGGGAACAGGGCACTGCTCAAGAACTTCGTGGCCAAATTCTTGGGTATAGTGCGTTTTGGGAATGATCACGTAGCTAAAATCATTGGTTATGGAGATCTCATTCATGATAAGGTCACAATTCAACGTGTCTACTTTGTCGAAGGACTAGGTCACAACTTGTTTAGTATTGATCAATTCTTTGATAGCGCTTTTCGTATATTGTTCGTACCCTTGAAGGCGTTGATATTCTTAAAGGCTCCTGGGATTCGAATCTATACCAAATTGCACTTAAGGAAATAACATCACCATAACCGATTTGTCTGCTTGCCAAAGCAACATCATCACAAGCCTGGCTATGGCATCGTCGCTTCTCTCATCTGAACTTCAGAACGATCAATGACCTTGCTCAACTTAATTTAGTCAGAGGATTACCAAAACTATCTTTCAAGAAAGACCATCTTTGTTCTGCTTGTGAATTGGGTAAAATGACACGTGCAACACTCAAATCCAAACCTGAACCCAGTTCTGTTGCTCCTTTCCATCTGTTACACATGGATTTGTGTAGACCCATGCGTGTCGTCAGCAGAAATGGGAAGAAATATATTTTGGTTATTGTGGATGACTATTCACGATACACTTGGGTTCATTTTCTTGCTTCTAAAGCCGAAACTCCAAGTGTCATCATCAAGTTAATCAAAAGAATTCAAGTTGGTTTACAAGCTCAAGTCAGATTTATTTGAACAGACAATGGAACGGAGTTCACGAATCAGATTCTTCAGAATTTCTTCGATTCAATTGGCATTACTCATCAGATATCGGTGGCTTACACACCTCAACAAAATGGTGTAGTTGAAAGACAAAACCTTACGTTAGTTGGAGCTGCTAGAACAATGCTATCCTCCACAAACCTACCCTTAAACCTCTGGTCTGAAGCCATTTCAACCGCTTGTTTCACACAAAACCGATCTATCATTAATAAATGATTCAACAAAACCCCATATCATATCCTTCACAAACGAAAACCCGATGTAAAATATCTCCGCACCTTTGGTTGTAGATGTTACCCACTCAATGATCGAGAAGATATTGGAAAGCTCAAAGAAAAAGGGGATGTCGGAACTTTCTTAGGATATTCCACACAATCAAGTGCTTATCGAGTTTATAATCGCAGGACAAATTGATCCAAGAAACAATCCATGTTCATTTCGATGAAGTAGAAGAAATGGCTTCTGATCATGTATGTTCAGAACCCGTTCCAACGACTATGACTTCTGAACAACTTAGTTCAGGACTCGCACCTAACCTCACAACATCAACACCAAAACTTAACCGTATTCAAAAGGAAGTGTTAGACGGACTGTTTGAAAACTTCTACGATGAATCATGTGTTGGAAATAAGATGAAAATGTCAACATTATCCGCCGCACCTCCGATTATCGAAGTTAACAATCAAGAAGACATTCCATCTCCAGTATCCGGTTCATCAACAACTACTTATGAAGTTGCTGATCCCGTACCAGATACTTCTCCATCCACTAAGATTCAAATTGAACATTCACCAAAAAATGTGACTACAACCTCCAACACAAATGTTGATGATCAGATAATTACCAATGCATCGTCTGAAGAAGAAACTTTCATTAATCCATTTGCGACTCCAGAACATGAGGTCGGTGAACCTTCAGAGCCGCAAAACATCAATCCTTTAAACATGCAACAACATTACCAACCACATCCGCACAAAAGAAGTCGGACCCATGATCACCCTTTACACCAAATAATTGGACATCCTTCTCAACCTATTCAAACAAGAAGTTCTACAGCTGATTTTTTTTCTATAATCCTTTCCTAAGTCAAATATAACCTACCAATGTCAAAACAGCACTTGCAGAACCAGACTGGATTGTTGCAATGCAAGAAAAAATCAATCAATTTACATGGCATGGCATTTGGCGAAGGGTTCCACGTCCTTTTGGAAAACTAATAATTGCTTTGAAATGGATCTTGAAGAACAAACTTGATGAAGATGGTGATGTAATCGAAAACAAGGCTCGTCTGGTTGCCAAAGGTTACAATCAAGAGGAAGAAATTGATTTCGATGAATCTTTTGCACTGGTTGCTCGGATCGAAGCAATACACTTATTTTTTGCTTATGCAGCTCACAAATCTTTCACCGTCTATCAAATGGACGTGAAAACGGCCTTTTTATATGGGGAGTTAGAAGAAGAGGCGTATGTAAACCAACCAGAAGGCTTCGTTGATCCAGATCACCCAGATGATGTATTTGATAAGACCGTCTACGGACTCAAGCAAGTACCTCGTGCATGGTACAAAGTTCTGTCAGAATATCTCCTCAAGAACAAATTCGTCAAAGGTTAAATCGATCCAACTTTATTTATAAGGCGTAAAGGTGATGATATCATGTTTGTTCAAATTTACGTCGATGATATTATTTTTGGATCTACGAATCCTAAGTATTGCAAAAAGTTTGAAAATATCATGCGACAGAAATTTGAGATGAGCATGATAGGGGAACTTAAATTCTTCTTGAGTCTACAAATCATACAAACTCCTAGTGGTATCTTTATCCATCAGCACAAATACATCATGGAAATATTGAAGATGTTTGGAATGGATAAATCTGACTCCATAAGTACTCCTATGCTTCACGGACATAACCTAGATGAAGATAAATCAGGAAAACCAGTTGATCCTGCAAAATACCGTAGTATGATTGGTTCACTTATGTATCTCACATCTAGTCGGCCAGATATTCAATTTGCCATCTGCATGTGTGCCCGTTACCAATCCAGGCCAACGGAAAAGCACCTTACTGCTGTAAAACAGATCTTTCGGTACCTAAAAGGAACAACTCACATGGGCCTCGTATATCCAAAAGACTCCGGTTTTGAACTTATTGCCTATTCAGATGCATATTATGTAGGATGTCAAATTGATTGCAAAAGTACTTCTAGATCTGCTCAATTCTTGGGGGAGAAATTAATCAGCTGTTCTTCAACGAAACAAAATCATACTGCACTTTCCACTACTGAAGCTGAATATATTTCTCTCTCTGGATGATGTGCCCAAGTATTATGGATGAAAACACAATTGACGGACTATGGTTTCTTCTACAACAAAATCCCAATTTATTGTGATTCAAAAAGTGTCATTGCTATCTCTTGTAACTCAGTACTGCATTCAAGAACGAAGCACATCGCAGTCAGATATCACTTCATCAAGGAGCATGTAGAAAAGCAGACAGTGGAATTGTACTTTGTGAAAACTGACTACCAACTTGCTGACTTCTTCACAAAATCTTTGCCTCCCGAAAGATTTGAATACCTCCGACAACGGTTAGGCATGGCAAGTATTTGTGATGATCGTGATGAGGAAACTCCAAAGGTCAAAGTAGTCAACAATGTAGAGACGTCACACGTACATTTGGTAACTCAAAACGGTAATTATTCAAATATAATGGTTGTTGATCACATCACAGATCAACACCCGTAACGAAAGAAAGGACCCTGTACGTACGCCTCAGTGCTTCAATCCTTAAGAAAAGGAGAGAAATCTTCTTATTATTATGAGCAAAATCTATACAGGATTTTACAAAAAGTTTTTTGTAAAAACCTTTTTATAAAATTTGTTGCTCATAATAATCAAATCTTGAGAATAGCTCGAGTAAGAATAAAACTTTCAAAAACAATGCTTCACCTCATCAATAGATCAAAAATAGTTTAAAAATATTAAGCTATTTCTTAGGGGGAGAAATGTAGAAGTTTGTTTTTGAAACTATGAATAAGTCACAAACAAGTGTTGTTAAAAGGTTGTTAAAAGAAAAAATGAAAAACATGACAAAAATTTGTTGTAAATGTTGGAAAATAACCATTAATTCGAGGGGGAGTGATTGATTTTATTTTAAAATCAAAAACAATTTTGATATAACATAAACGTTCAATTATTTGGACCAAAATATTTTCAAAAACTTGTTAAAATTTTAAGAATAAAAATCGAAAGTGTTAAGTGTAAAAAAGGCTAATGTCAAGGGGGAGTTTTGTTAAAATAGTCAAAAAGCTGATTTGAACCCTCCCCTAGTCCAAAAATTCTCGCAGAACTGAGTTCAAAACTAAAAGGGTCAAAATGAAAGGAAAAAAAAAAAGGGGTCAACAAACCCCACATATGAGATGTGAGAAAAACACACACACTTTTATCATTCACTCGCGTTCTCTCTCTCCTAACCAAACACACACTCACTCACATCCACAAGAACTCTCGCATCACATTTTTATTGCCTAATCACTCCATTTCGTGCAAAAAGTAAGCTTTCAAATCTGTTTTAAATGATGTTTTACATATGTTTCTTGTTTATCTACCCTTAATTTTAATTGTTTCATGTCTAATTGGGGTGTTAGGGTTTAGACACCAAGAATGCGTATGTCTCACTATTGAGTTTAAATTGTGGTGTGTTAGTGTTAAAACTTTGTGGTTAGATGACTGAGATAGACCGGTTTGATCACTAATTTGAAAGAAAATGGTTTTTTGAACGGTTTGATTTGGTTAAAATGGCCTGATTTTGGGAAGAAGATGAACAGTTCTCGATGCCACATCGTATTGGATGCTATACGAGACTTTAGAAAAGAGGCAAAATGTGCATTTAATATTATTTAAAAAATCCAAGAGTTTCAACTGCGATGAAAAATTTTCTTCGCATCGCGGGTAAAAGCTCCGCGATACGAGCTTTTCTAAATGTCATGCGATGGCTTGCCATCACAGTTTTCAATACGAACATTTTGGTTCCGAAACATTATGTGATTGCTTACCATCGCATCTAGTTTGTTCCGCGATACATGTCTCATCTTCAATGCGAAGTTGACTTTCATTGACCATTTGCCCGCGATACCAGATATTGCGAAACTTTTTCACCCACTTAAACTAAATGTTACTCTGCCCAAAAATTTTAAAATCTTTGCAAAACTTTTATAAATCTTATATATAAACTATTTCAAACATTTTAACAAATTTTGACTAAGTAACAAACACTAATCAAACATTCTTTCTCAAATATGTCACAATCTGTTCTTAATGATTTTAAGTAAAGCAAAGGTGTTTGAACAATCCACACAAGTATCTTTCTCAATTTTTTTTTCATCAAATACAATTTTTTCTCATTTTAAAGATTAAATGAAAACCTTTGAGACATAGAATATTGCATATGATTAGTCTTCTTTGCTAATTAGACTAGGATCGTATCACTATTATTGCCTTAACAAGACTATGTGATGCATATGTTTAATTACTAGACTTAGACTTTTCTATGATTGCAACTTTTATGAATACTTTGTGCACATGACTGATTTGACGGATATGTTTACAATATGTTAGTGATTTCCAATGCCATGAATATTATTTTAAATCAATTCATGCAATCACTTAACAGACTTTTCACTCTAAATTGTTTTAATTCAAATGGTTTTGAGACGACTCAACACTATTTAAACTAAGGGTATCTCATCTTCAAGGTAGTTATTAGGGCTAGTTATCACCTAAAAACTGATAATGCATCCCTTTAGCTACACAACGTAACAGAGTATCCAAGGTCTAGATATGTTTTTGAGAAATCTCACACTTATGCAACAAAAGCTCTTTTATGACGTATTACAATTGACTTCACTTAAGACTTCTCATCTTCAAGATGGTTACTAGGACTAGTTATCACCTAATAGATGATAATGGAATCCTTTAACTAGCCCACGTAATAGAGAGTCTAAAGTATTGTTAGTTGTTAAGAAATCTTACGCTCATGCAACAAAATTTTATGTGAAAGTTTTTATTTCCAAAAACAAGGGTTCTAGTTTAACTAGAAAATACAAGCCGATACTTTTTCCCAAAGCTTCAAAAGGGTTAGATAAACGTATTTTCTAAAGCATGAGCATTATAAAACAACATTTAATCTATACCTTAAACAATTTTTGAAAATGTATCACAAATCAACAAATTTTTTGGTGAGGAAAATAAAAACAGAAAGAGAGAATAAAATCGCATGTGAAAAGAAAAGAGCATGTGCTTATGCTACAAAAGCAAGAAAGCATAAGAAAAGAAAAAGAAAATGAAATATGCTCGAAAAATAAATGCCAGAGCATATAAAAACAGACAGAGTGAAAAATAAATATTGTAAACTTTATCAAGATTCTTACATCTTTTATGTTATTTCAGAATCAATCATTACAATGGCTCAAGAACAACAACAACCACAAGAAGTTCCAGAAAATCGAAATGAATCACTACCACAACTCACCTCTGAACAAATCCTTCCCTCCACTAATTATGTCAGATTGGGTGACAACAACTATCTATTTAATCCACACCAGTTCAACTGTGATCACCCAATCATCGTTATATTCCCCGCTCTCAACAACATTGTCATTGAAATTCCCCAAATTTACATTCAACAATTCTGGAACACAGTGCATGTTGTTCATAACTCCAAACCCACAATGTTGAAAGTCACAGTTGACAGATACACAACCACACTTACAAGTGAATCACTTAGAAGTGCACTGGACTTACCGGTAGCAACATCTAACAATAGACACGGGTTTGAAGTTCTACCGGGTAATAACCAAATTCAGCAATTCTTTTTGGAACTTGGCTTTGACAATGATTTAATCAAGCTCATCAACACTTCTAGTTTCAAGAGAAAGTGTCTTCCAGGCTTATGGGCAACAATGTTCTCTATTCTAAACCAATGCCTTGCAGGAAAAGAAGTGGGAATTGATGCTAGAAGATTCTCTGTATATCAGATTTTTTATGGAGTGGTTAATCAGTGCCACTTTGACTATGCTTCGTTAATTTGGATTGGGCTAGTTGAATTGGTACAAAACAAACTGAAGTCCAAGATGAAAAAGAAGGCGAAGGGTGCCTATATTCCTTTAGTTAGATTCATCAAGATCATCATTAGAGATATGATGAAATCTAACAAATTGTCAGCAAGGCCGATCGAAGACAGAATTAATGATAAAGTCATGAAAAATCTGCAACTGGCAAAAGATGCAACAACTAAGCCACCAATGCCCATACCTCAAGAGTTGCTTGATCTTGCTGACAAGAAGTTGATGGCTTACAAGGAATATATACGTAGATCTTCCGTTTCTATGAAAAGCTCGAAACCGAGCGGACCTTCCCCTGAAAGGCATAGGGAATTTGATCCTAGCGCCAATTTAGGACTAGAGACGGGGAGTAAGGAACAACATGTTGAACAAGGGGATAAAAGGCGCAAAAGAATACAAAGACTTGCTGACATTCAACAGTTTGGGGACATAAGGGAAAAGGATCAAGCTCACGTGAGTAAAGAATCTGGAACAACACATATGGGAGATTCTAAAACAACATTGTCCGATAATCATGAAAATGACAATGTTGCAAATGAAGGGAATGATGGAGAGGAGGTGGATACAACACATAGGCCGGAAGGTAGAAAGGAGACTAGGTTAGAATCAGATACCAGTAGTATAATAAAATCATCCGAGTTACACCAACTCGTAGGAACTCCTGAACGAACTAATCCTGCGTCATGTGTTGACACAACGACTAGTCTACAGTTGAAAACTCTTCATGGATCCAACTCGTTACCATTTACCCCGCCTAATCCACCAACTCAACAATAAACACCAACAACAAAAACAACAACAACAACAACACATACAACACAAACAATTTCACAACAAATACCCGAACCTCCACATACTGCAACTACAACTACAACAATCCCACTATCATCATCAACAACTCCTCACACTCGACTAGAGACTCCCATTGCTCACATTACAATGGGATATCTAAATCGAGTGGTACATGAATTTTCTGCCAATTTCAAAGAACAATATGAAGCTGAAGAGAAACAAAGAAAAATTCATGAAGTAGTTGCCGAAGAGGTCACTGGAGACGAGGAACTCACTTTTGATCAACTTAGAGAAATGATGCATAAAATCTTTACTGATCAACCTCATCTTCATAAAGTAAAACCAAACCTCTATCATTCACTCATGGCTACTTATGACTCTGCACAAGACTCAACAGACATTACAATTCTCTGATCATCAATGGCTGCTAATCACAAAAGCTACTTCACACGATTAAGGAGCTGAAAGACAAAGTCTTTGTAGGATATAATATCAAGTCACAAACATGTAGTTCATGGTGCTGGTTGTGATTCGTTTGAGTAATAGAGAAAGAAAGAAATATGGGAACCTTGAGAGGATGAGAAAATTAGAGAGTATTAGATTGATAGTGAATGAAGGTCCAACCCTCTCCACATGTGGAGAGGGTATTTATACTAAACTATAAAGAAAGATAAAAACGCCCACACCCGGGCTGTGGATCAGGCATACAGTGGGTAAAGACCCGTCCTTCTTCCACGATGTTACTTAAACTAATACTAACTAACTAATAAATAAACTAACTACAAGCTATCTTAATGCTTATTACAATATTTAGGTGACCGAGTCTTTTATAGGAATATTTGTATTCCTAACAATCTCCCCCTAAGCGAGGTCACCTTGGAAATTAAGCTCTTTGATCTTCAAGCATTCTTTAGTCTTTGTAGCTCGTAGGTTCTGATTCTTCACTTTTCAGCACACTTTGTACTTCAAGCAATGAACTTGTGATGTTGGATTCCTTTGTGATGTGTGATCTTTGAGCTTCTTTGAGATCATCAACCACAGTAAATCTCCAAGCTCATCCATAGTAGTATCGCCTTCATGTGATGTAGTAACTTAAGGACCATCTTGCTCACACCCTTCTGAATCTGGAGACATTACATTAGAGTTGTGGATCAGGAGACTTTTTCATCAGAGTTGCGGAAACGTTATTGGTAGTCTCTCAACATTCATTGTAGTAAGTCTCTCATCATCATTGATAGTGAGGAGGATGTGTGAGCATGAGGTATGGATCGACCCAATTCAGCTGGAAATAGGAGCCATCAACGCCATCTTTATATGTATCCCTGAAATAAAACAGTTAGCAATAAAGATAGAGAACAAATATGGCTTTGTCATTCATTCTGCGAGGACAGACTACCCTCTGGTTTTGTGAAAACCGACCTGTGATCAGGTAGAGTCTCTTTTTAAAGAAGACTCTCCTTGACAGGAATTTCCAGCTTGTAGTAATGAATTTTACAAAGAATCCACTTTGGAATATTCATACTAAGCATGTTCTCATATCGGAACGTCTCAAAGCAGACAACACGGTAGAGTGAATTGGTGAATTGAAATTCACGGATTGATGAGAAATTGATTTATCAAAAATCACTCGCGTGTCATATGATAAACATTTTTAAGACACGAAGAGAGTTTTAAGCTTTGAATCACATTTCCATCAAAAATTCTTTTGTTTGAAAGATTATACACAATCAATGTGCTCGAAAAATTAGTTTGTGAGCACATTGAAAGGTTTTAGCAAAAGTATCCGTCAATCCATATCCTGGAACCAGTTTGATTCAATTATGAATCGCACCATTGGTTCTTTTCAGTTGTCACTTGATCATTGATCCAAGATGGATCTCACATGTCACCTACCAAGAGCTTGAGTGATGTTCGCTCTAGAAGTATTTCCATCTTCATTGTGAATATTTTCATATCACTCAGATGTTCTGGCAATACCACAAGGATAATGCGTAGGACTCTAAATATTTTATCTTTCCACATTGTGTGAAACAATAAGCATATTTGGAATGTGTGTCCTAACGAGATTTATGGATGATCTCATGGCTATAGACTCAATAGTGCGTTTTGATCCGCTCCTGGAGACTTGGGAGGCGTCTCCTGTTTAGGTATCAACATGGCTCGCATTGAGCGGTCGATACATTGCACAGGGTTCCCTGTGAGAATGAAACAAGCTCTTTTAAGAGAACTTGAGTGGTTGGGAAGTATAGTGCAGTGCGTCACTGGGTCCATGACGTCTTGTCTTCAATACCAGTGTTACCTTAGTAACAACTAGTAGCATATGAAGTTGAACCCGGTTTCTGCCCTAAGGTTGAGTATTTGGAGGGCTATTTCTTTTCACCCTTTTCACATTTCATTTTTTTTTCATTTTTCAACCCCTTCAGTGCTTACTGAGACTTCATCACTAGAACCTTGTTGGGTTTCTTCCAGTCCTAGCTCTATCTCAGTCCGCACTCTTCCCTTTCTCACTTTTATCCTTTTTTTCAATCATTCCTAAGGACTTCTAATCTATCTAGAGGATTGTCCCTGGGAAGATCTTTCCGGTTCTGGTGGATCATGGGAACTCATACCTAACCTTAACCATCCTTATAACTCCATGCATAAAGATAAATGGTCGGTCTTTGGTATTACTTCCAGAAACGCCTTTTGCTCCCCCTCAATATGTGCATCGATATTCGAAAGTGTTTAGCACATATGTGGGAGCCTTTTAATGAGTCCAAAAGATCACATTTGATTATCATATTTCATATTTAAATCACAATCTCTCCCCCGATCAAAAATTTCAAATCTTTTGAGATTTTGGATCTCAATTGATTTAAATAAGTTTAGAAAGCGTTTGGGAGAGAAATGCAGTCAATTTTAATATTTTCTGATAAAAGGAACCTTTTTCATGCTCCCCCTCAATCTGTGAGGGAGGTTGTTATGTGTCAGGTTTGATGAGTTTACAGAAGATTTGAAGTTTTAATGAAAACTCTTTGAAAATGTTCTCATTCTGACACATAACCATCACAAATCATTTTATTGCAAGGTTTTGTACAAAGTGTGGAGAGTTTTGGTGATACATAAAATTTTGAGAAATCACTCTCCCCCTCAATCAATGACGGATGTTAAAACTGAAAAATTTTCATAAAATATTAAAGTCATTGATTGAGTGAAAAATTTTATCAAAATTTTGAGTTCAATTTGATTTTTAATCAAAATCTCATGGTACCACCAAATTTTGTACAAATACTTTCCGGAAGAATCATAGAAGGGAAAGTATTTGGCGATAAAAAGAAGACTTCTCTTCTTTATCAAGAAATAATGCACTGAAGCGTACATTAGATCGATGAAACATGGATATAAAGTAATCCATGCCCAGGTGAACTTCACCTGGTAAAAAAGGAACAACCGTCTTTTTGGCGACGTGTTTTCCCCATTTTGAAAAATGGGTTGCTATATGAAGTAATAGCAAGCCATAATTTTAAGTCTGGGTTGCAGCCTGAAATGACTACAAGCCATAATTTTGAAGAATGATTTGAGATACGACATGTTTTAGAAAAAAACTTTATTTGAAACCGAAAAACTCTTGCTCAAGCATATGTAAGAATCCGTGTCATTATTGAATGACATTTCTAGAAATGTACATAATATTGATTACACAAGAAACATGTCGTGAGAAGAATATTTTTTGGATTTTTTTTGTGATTTTTCACATTTTTATGGATTTTATAAGTTTTATATTTTTCTATTTTCTTTTTGATATATTTTATGTACAAAGGATATGTGAAGCCAATCCTTTAATCATCATTCTCTTCTTAGAGAGACTTAAGAGTTTCTGGAGTGAGGCTCTTCATTCGAAGTCGTGGCAGAATGAACTGAAATCTTTCCCGAGAAAGAGCCTTTGTGAATATGTCAGCCAGCTGAAACTCCGTTCTCACAAAGTAGAGTTCCACTATCCCTTTCTCCACTTGTTCTCTGATGAAGTGATGACGAATATCTATATGCTTGGCTCTGGAGTGCTGGACATTGTTGCAATACAGGGTGATGGCACTTTTGTTATCACAATACATTGGGATTTTGTTAAAATCATACCCATAATCAGATAATTGTGATCTCATCCACAAAATTTGAGCACAACACGAGGACATGGCTATATATTCAGCTTCTGTGGATGATATTGAAGTGCACATTGATGAGTGTCTAAATACTCATCATTTTATACCATTTAGACTACTGAAACATTTGAAAACACTCAAATATGCTTCAAAATACTGGAAATATCTCCAAATTGTGTTTTTAGGTGTTAAAGTGCAAAAGGGAGGAAAACTGATGAAAAACATACAAAATATACTTAATTTACAGTTTCAGTCCCTGAACTTTGAATAATTGGCAAAACTAGTCCCTGGTCACTCAAAACTTGTAAAAATATCATTAAAGGTCCTTGGGATTCACAAGTTGTAATAAATTATCCTTTCAAGTTTAAAATCACAAATTTACAACTTTGGTCCCTTAACTTTGCAAAACTGTCAAAAATGGTCCTTGGGGTTTTAAAATTGGAAATTAATCAAAATAAACCTTGTACTATTCATGTTTGACATAATCGGTCCTTATGAGAAAAGTTTTGGGAAATTACAAGTTTGGTCCCTGGAGTTTCTAAATTGGCAGATTTGGTCCCTAAGGTTTAAAATAATGAAATTTATACTTGTGGTCCTTGTACTAATGGTTAATTGCAGGTTTAGTCCTTATTTAAAGTTTGTGAAAATTACATATCAGGTCCCTAATGAATGCAGAAATGACAAATTTGGTCCTTGTAATTTCTATATAACCAAACGGATCCTTAGTATTATTAAAACCAAAAACACCAAATCCAAATCCAATACAAACCCCAGATCCAGTCCAATCCAGTTACAAACTTGGGCCCAAAAACACACCAGCCCACCCCGTATGTAAATAAATAAAACAAAACCCGTACCCCGCTTTCCCTCTTCGTCTTCCACCTCCCCCTCCACCTGTAACTCTCCACCTCACCCCCTTCCAGCTCACCCTATATTCCTACCCACTCTCCACCACCTCTGCCACTACCACCCCCCACAATTAATGCCTTCACACCCCATTTTCACCCCAAAACCACCACTGTTCACATACCAGTCCACAGTATTGAACAATACTACCCCAACTTGGTCCAATCTTCATAATACTTGTCCCTTACACTTCCTAATACTCCCAAGAAGCCTTAATTATGACAGAACCGCCTCAATTACATGTGAAGTGATTTGGCGCCAAATTTAGATTTGAATGGTCAAGATCAATTACAAACTTTCAAGGGCCAAGATGAAGTGGGAAGAGATATTTGGGCTAGTGGGAAGATATTTGGTGATAAATACAGAAGGAAGAAAAAAAAAGGAAGAGGCATCATAATTTTAATTTTAGTTTATGATCAAAGTAGACTAATTAAACTAGTTGTCACCTAGTATAATCTTTAAATTCTGTTGTTGTTTGTGTTGTTACCTTTGCTAAATTGTAACAACAAATCTTGGTTACTCATATCAATCTATCTTTTAAGTTTTCAAGTATTTTGAATTCGTACCATTTTCATTCAAGTCTTTTAATTTCTGTTGATGTTTGTTAATTAGAGGACTCTAATAAACACTACTTAGCTCTCAGTAAGCTATTGCAAGCTTTTAGATACTCAAAATCAGCAAGGATCATAAAAAAAAAAGAAAAATAAAAAAGAAATCAAGTAAATTAGGAAAATAAACTAGAAATCTGTGAAGAAAGCTGGAGCAAGTGCTATTCTGGATTTCCTTGGTTTAGTGCTTTGTGGAAAGCATTTAGGTGTGGTACTCAGTTCTTGGTTCTCAGATTTTGGCCCTGATTCAAGTTGTAAGCAATTTCTTGATTTTTGACATTTTCTGTATTAGTTCTTAATTTAGTTTAATTCTTCTTGTTTCCTGCTTATTTAATGTTGGTTAATGGTAATATAGAATAAAATTGTTAGTTTGTTAGTTGGAAATCTTAGTTGCTAGTTGTTAAAAGTTAGACAGTCAAAATAGTGTACTAGTGATTCATAGTTAATAGTTGTTAAAATCTGTGTTCTTGTGTTCATTTGATCTTATTACATCTGTATACAGTGTTTGGATTCAATTTCATGGTCTAATTCAGGTTATACAACACTAATCATAAAAACAGTCCTTGCTAAGGTGTGTTTGGATCAAGCTGTTTCTCTGAGTTGTGGTATGTTATTGTTGCTGAGTCTTGTTGCTGCATGTTTATTTAGGTCACCATAGTTCATATTAATCATAATATTTAGGTCTTATTAGTGTAAAAGTCAAAATTAGTTGGTAATTGATCTATCTGTTAACTGTTAGTGTAAATCAGTCCCATAATCTTCATATTAGCTTAGAACTTTGTAACTTAGCTTAATTCAACCATATTATAGCATAATATAACTTAGTTAATCAGTAAATTAGGATCAAAGCTCAGCTAAGTCAACTTAGTCTTATTAATTAAAAAGTCAATTTGCAGCTTACATGTTTTTTTTGAATTAACCTTTGAATTTCACTGTGAGTTTGTTAATTGAGATTAGGACTTGAGCTTGTAGGTTTATATTCTCTTGTTGCTGTTCTACATGTTACTATTTTTGATAATTTTTATGCTAGCTGATTAAGAGCTTAAATTGTGCTTTACTTTTGGTGATTCTTCATACGCTTCCCCTGAACACAGTTTTGATACCCACTTTCACAAGCTTGCATAAGCTTGTTTAGTGAGTATTGGTCTGAGTATTTTGGTTGTTTGTGATGCCCTTGTGGCTAGTTATCTGAACTAAGTGCTTATTTGCTTTTATCTGCTTATCTGAACTGCTTATCTTGCTTTAACTTGTGCTATCAAATAAACCAAACCACTGATCTTTCAGTGTAAACAAGCAACTTCACAAGCTCATCATAAGCTCATCACTGAGCTTTGGCTTGTGATCTTTGGCCCTTTTAGAAGCTAAGCAGCTCCTCTTTCAAGTTCAAGCTTAAACTTTCACTCTACAGCCCTTTCACTAGGGCTGCATCAAGCTTGAAGCTTGTCCATTCACTCAGTTAACTAAGTGAACCAGTCAACCCACCCAACTTCATAAGCCCTTAATAAGCTAACCAGTGGTCCCAACCACCCAATTTTTGTTCCTTTCAACCCCCTCCTACCAGGGTTGAAGTTTTGACCATTTGTTTGACCTTGGAACCTGTGGACCCCACTTGGTTTTACCTCACAAGGTTGTCCCATTTTCTGTCTCATGAACCAAATAAGCAAGTGCTTATTGTGGTCTTTTGGCTTATTCAGTGAGCTTATATTATCAATTCTAGCTTATTCAAGTCCAATTAACTTAGGTGAACCTAATTTCACCCTTGTGGACCTCACATAAGCTCATTTGAGCTCATTTCTTTGGTTGGTCAAACTTGGTCAACTATTTGGGGTAATAAGCACTTACAGTGCTTATTTTGAGTTTCCAAGTTAGTTGTTTTTGTAATAGTTTCTTATTTTAAGTATTTTAATAGTTTTATAAAAGAAAAACCAGAAAAAGCCAAACTTACTTATAGTGATAGCTTCTATTTAATAGAAACTATCTATTTAATTTTCTTTTTAGCTTATTTATAAGCACTTCTGTATTTTTATATTTTTATTAAATCTCTTTTATATTAAAGTACTTTTATAAATTTTTCCAGATTTTTCTTTTGTCATCTAGTAATATTTAGAATGAATACTAGTTTAATTAATTAATAATTAATATTAAATAAATAGCATAATTATATTTTATTAAGTACCACATAGTTTTTATAATTTTTCTAGCTTTTATATAAGTTATAGTATTTTTAGGAATTTTTCTAGAATTTTTACTGTTCATATTCTAGTATTTATAATTAAATTAGTTTAATTAGTCAATTAATAATTAAATAGTTATTAATTAATAATAATTAGATAAATAGTGTAATAAATATAATTTTAGTTTTAAAATAAGTTTTATAATATTTTAGATTTTCCCAAGTTTTAATTTTATTTTTCTAGACTTAATTTACATTTTCTTATTAATTAGTGTATTATTAATTAGTTTTAATAGTTTTTAATTAATAATAAATAATATAAAAGTTAAATAAATAATTTTCTTTTTCTAATAATTTTCTTTTATTCTTAGGATCTCAAAAATATAAATTTTACATTTGTGGGGTTTATATTGATCACTTTTAACTTTTATTTTTGTACGTTTACGTTTAATTTAATTTAAACGTACGTTTTTAATACGTCTTACGTTTCTAGGGTTTTTGATCGTACTTATTAGTTGATATAACTCATTTAAGTTATTTATACTTTTAGTATTGGACAAATCATTCATAACCCTATTCCTGATCATCCAAACTGTATCACACATTCGTTCAATCACAGGATATCACACCTCGTTGGGAAATTAACGACCCGGGGATATAACTGTACTACCTTGGATTATTGCATTTGCCTCTTTATAGTTTGACTTGTATAGTCAACCATTCACAAGTGGTTGATTAAATAAGTAGACTGTTTTCAGGCGAATCAATTTTTTGGCGCCGTTGCCGGGGAGGTTGTGCTGCGTTGAACGTATCAGTTTGATTGATTATCTATCCCTTGTATTTATATTATATATAATATCATATTTTAATCTTCTGTAAACAATATAAAATACAAAAATATTTTCCTTTTCTTTCTATATATATAAAACATAAATAATCACAAAAATACTCTTCGCACCCCTCCTGAGTTTCCTTTTCTTCAAGGATCCTTAGAAGCGTCTTAGTGCATGCGCACTCGTTCTTCAAGGTCATCAAGTCCTCTTCGTGAGCTTGTAGCCATACCTCGAAGAAGTCGTAGACGTTCTGCTCCCTCAGTCGTACCCGAGATATGTACTAAACCAAAAATTCCTGTCAAAATGACAGAAGAACAAACGATGAATGAGCTTCTCCAAGCACCCACCGATGGGTACGGAGATGCCATTGTTGTTCCAGCCATCGTAGCTGAGAACTTTGAGCTTAAAACAGGGTTAATAAACCTAGTGACAGCGCGTCAATTCTATGGTTTTGATAGGGACGATCCTCACTATCACATTCGGTGGTTCAATAAAATCACATCCACCTTAAAATGTAAAAACGTCCCTGAGGATGCAATAAAACTTCTTCTTTTCCCGTTTTCCCTCGATGGGCCCGCCAGGATCTGGCTTGACAAACAACCCCCTAAGTCGATTGAAACGTGGGAAGATTTAGTACAGAAGTTTGTGCATAAATTCTATCCTCCTTCAAAAACCACGAATCTCCGGAATGAAATCATGAAATTCACACAACATTTTGATGAAACATTCAGTGAATCATGGGATCGTTTTAAGGAAATGCTACGCAACTGTCCTCATCATGGATTTTCTGAGTTGATATATCTGGATACTTTCTATAATGGCATAAGACAAGCTGATCAAGATTCTCTTAATTCCTCCGCGGGAGGTAATTTTTTGAATCGAACAACAAAGGATGCTTTAGCCATTATAGAGAACAAAGCTGAGGTCCGTACCTCAAGAAACAAACCAGTTGCTCCCAAAGCAAGTGATTCACCTTCTACTTCATCTCCCATGACTCAAACTGTTGACAATACTCAGTTTGCTCAACTCATGGATGCTCTTAAAAATTTGACTCTTAACCAAAAGAAAGAGCCATCTAAACGTGCTGAAGTCAAAAAGATTGAACCATGTGTCACTTGTGGTGGTCCTCATGCATACTACAATTGTACTGCCACCGATGGCAATACATTTGAAGTCGATGATCTAGCCGGTAATTTCAATCAAGGAGGTAACCAATACCATCCTCAAGCTGAAACAAATTACCGTGCTAATAACCAAGAGGGACCATCAGGATCATATCAACCCAACAATTCAAATAGGTCTAATCCTAATCAGCCAAGAGGGCATAATAACCAAAATCAATATCGTGCTCAGAACAATCAAATTGTTCCTGTTCAATACCCTCCCTATAAAGGGAATTCAAATTCTAATCAAGGGTATTCAGCTCCTAATAATCAAATGGTTTCGTTCCAAGAATCTCAATCTGCTGAACTAGCTAGCCACATCAAGGCTACTGATGCTAAAATGAGAGTGGTTCAAAACCAAATCTCCAATTTGAAGAATGAATTTGATTCTTCAATAGCGAAGAACAATCATGAGCTGAAGAACGATCTTAAGAGTATGATATTTGATTTGGTGAAACAACTCGTTCCACCTTCCACCTCGGGAAGTCTCCCGAGTAATACTGTTGCGAATCCTAGGGGTGAACTCAAAGCTGTCACTATTCATAGTGACAAAGATGGACCAACCATGGTGACAAAGGACCCGGTACTTCCTTCTAATAATGGAAGTATTCATTACGTCCAAACCACGGTTGTCCTAAAATCTACACCCCCTGTCACTCCTACATCATCAAGAATACATCCCACTCTTTCACGATTCACGGTTAAAAGTTTGTCAAGCAACCTTTATGACCAAAGGGCAGCTATGACTTATTCTCATATGCTTAATTCTTCCCGTAAGAGTGTACTTGACGATAGTGATGATGAGGAGGATTCCAACATCATCAAAGCTATCACCACTCGTAGTGGTGCTGCTTATGAGGGACCCTCTACTCCTATTCCACCACCGTTATACGATGTGGAAAAAGAGAACGACGTTGCCAAGGACCAGGTGCAAACTCCAAGCCCATGAAGTACCGCACACGTCCAACCGAAAGTTGTCCCTCGAAAGAAAACCAAATCAGGAGTTGTCTTTGAGACTGATGAAACTCCTGTGCCTACTGTCCCCAAATCCAAACCTTTTAAGCCTACCCTTCCTTACCCTTCACGCTTGAATGAGCAAGAGCACCGCGAGAGGTCTAATTACCAAACGGACAAACTCTTGCAAATCTTTAAAGATTTTCAATTTGACATAAGTCTTGCGGATGCTGTAATCTTGATGCCCAAGTTTGCATCAACAATCAAACAGTTGTTAAACGACAAGGAAAAACTGGTTGAATTGGCAAAAACTTCTCTAAATGAGAACTGCTCTGCAGTTATCTTAAAGAAGCTTCCCGAAAAGCTTGGAGATCCTGGGAAATTTATCTTACCTTGTGAATTCCCAGGAATGGTTGCATGCAACGCCTTGGCCGATCTGGGCGCCAGCATCAACCTGATGCCTAATTCAGTATGGAAGAAACTTTCTCTTCCTAAACTTACCCCTACCTGCATGACTCTTGAGCTTGCAGATCGTTCCGTATCTATGCCCCTCGGTATTGCCGAGGACGTATTTGTGAAAGTAGGGAAATTCCATTTTCCAGCTGACTTTGTGGTTGTTGAATTCAATGCTGATCCTAGGATTCCTCTCATTCTTGGACGAGGATTCTTAAGAACGGGCCACGCTCTTATAGATGTATTCGAGCGTAAGATCACATTGCGTATGGGTCATGAGGCTATTACCTTTAACCATGATCAAACTTCGAGGTACTCCTCAAACTATAACTCTGAATCGGTTAACCGAATCGATGTCATTGATGTTGCCTCACAGGAGTATTCTCAAGAAAATCTTGGTTATGTTCATGATTTGGTGAGTGGTGATCCCACTCCATCTTCTCATTCCATCATTCCCGACTCTTCCACTTCCTTAACTCTGGTTGAGGAAAGTGGTCCCATTTGGGATGAAGATGATGCTGAGAGTGATCAGGAGGGAGATATTCTTCTCCTTGAGGAATTGCTAAGTAATGATCCAATTTCCCCTCCTCCACTAAAAAAACTCCATAATGATCCCATATGGGATGAAGATGACACTGAGAGTTATATCTTAGCCGACTCTTCATCTTCCCTCACTCTGGTTGAGGAAAGTGATTCTATTATGGATAAGATTGGTGATTATTTCAATTTGGATTCATTTATTCCTGGAATAGATGATTCTGAGATTGATCAGAAGGGAGATATAAATGATCTTCTTGAACAATTGTTGTACCCAGACAATTATAAATCAGTTGAAAATTGTTATAACATCCTCCCTCCCAAACAACTTCATAAAGAGGAAATCAAATCAATTGTAAAAACTGATAAATTTCCTGAGATCAAGCATAAGACCTTGCCTCCTTCACTTAAATTTCAAATGCTTGAGGAGGAAGTTCTTGTGATTACTGCTGTTCTGATCTCCCTACTACCCTTCACCTACCCGGTGATTTCTCCTTCCCTTCACTCATTCGGGAGTGAAGATGTTACCTTTGACCCTGGCATCTTCCATATAACATTGGTTTAGAGCCAGATACTTCCCCATGGATTTTTCAATTGCTTTTTCTCCCAGCCTGCTCAGGAACCCTTTGTTACAGTTAACCGTTCACAAGCGGTTAGCTTGGGTGATAAACCTGACAGTTTGGGAGGAAAGAAATCAAATACGGGGTCGAGTCAAACTAATGACTCGGAAATCAAAAACATTAGTAGAAACATGGGTTTTCACCCGTGTGTAACACCCTAGTGTGGGGGAGATGCCCCACATGTTGTATATATGTAAATATCTTTCAAATATTAAAAAAAAAAAATGTAAATATAGTGATAGCTTCTATTTAAGAAGTTTTATCTAAAAAATATATGTATGTATATACATTTTAAATAATGGCAAAGTAATATTTCCCTTTTACGTTCTAAGTTCGGTTTAACACCCGGTACTTTGAATATTGAGGGCACTATTCAGTTCTAAGTGTGTGTGTGGGGGGGGGGGGGGGGTTCTCACGAATTCAAACACATGTTCCATCAGGAACCCCCAATTTAGCCAAAAATTTTAAAATTTTTTCTCACTTAGAACGCAATAAATGGTTATCAATCCACCATGTCTAACCCACATAAGGATTGGCTAATCCAGGAGCAAACGGTTCTTGGTAAAGATATCTCAAACCCGTTGATGGCTTGCAATTTGCCAAAAATTGTATGGTACCTCAACTCGCCATATCCTAAAAAGCGAATGAGTTGGCTAGCCCGCAAGATTATGGCTTGTGGTAAAGGCAGTGGAAAAACCATAATTGGTAATCAGCTCACCAAGATGTTGACTATTCCATTAAGAGTTGGCTAGTCCAGAAGCAAACGGCTTTTGGTAAAGACAAATCAAATCCGTTGACAGCTGGTGATTTGCTCAAAATTACACGGTTATCAGATGTACCACAGTTCTTACATCTGGCTACTCCAGAAGTGATGGCTTTTGGTAAAGAGTTCTTTGAAACCCATTAAAACTTCATAAAAGATTGCTAGGGACTAGCAATAGTTTAGCGTGGGGGATTGATGAGTGTCTAAATACTCATCATTTTATACCATTTAGACTACTAAAACATTTGAAAACACTCAAATATGCTTCAAAATACTGGAAATATCTCCAAATTGTGTTTTTAGGTGTTAAAGTGCAAAAGGGATGAAAACTGATGAAAAACATACAAAATATACTTAATTTACAGTTTCAGTCCCTGAACTTTGAATAATTTGCAAAACTAGTCCCTGGTCACTCAAAACCTGTAAAAATATCATTAAAGGTCCTTGGGATTCACAAGTTGTAATAAATTATCCTTTCAAGTTTAAAATCACAAATTTACAACTTTGGTCCTTTAACTTTGCGAAACTGTCAAAACTGGTCCTTGGGGTTTTAAAATTGGAAATTAATCAAAATAAACCTTGTACTATTCATGTTTGACATAATTGGTCCTTATGAGAAAAGTTTTGGGAAATTACAAGTTTGGTCCCTGGAGTTTCTAAATTGGCAGATTTGGTCCCTAAGGTTTAAAATAATGAAATTTATACTTGTGGTCTTTGTACTAATGGTTAATTGCAGGTTTAGTCCTTATTTGAAGTTTGTGAAAATTACATATCAGGTCCCTAATGAATGCATAAATGACAAATTTGGTCCTTGTAATTTCTATATAACCAAACGGATCCTTAGTATTATTAAAACCAAAAACACCAAATCCAAATCCAATACAAACCCCAGATCCAGTCCAATCCAGTTACAAACTTGGGCCCAAAAACACACCAGCCCACCCCGTATGTAAATAAATAAAACAAAACCCGTACCCCGCTTTCCCTCTTCGTCTTCCACCTCCCCCTCCACCTGTAACTCTCCACCTCACCCCCTTCCAGCTCACCCTATATTCCTACCCACTCTCCACCACCTCTGCCACTACCACCCCCCACAATTAATGCCTTCACACCCTATTTTCACCCCAAAACCACCACTGTTCACATACCAGTCCACAGTATTGAACAATACTACCCCAACTTGGTCCAATCTTCATAATACTTGTCCCTTACACTTCCTAATACTCCCAAGAAGCCTTAATTATAACAGAACCGCCTCAATTACACGTGGAGTGATTTGGCGCCAAATTTAGATTTGAATGGTCAAGATCAATTACAGACTTTCAAGGGCCAAGATGAAGTGGGAAGAGATATTTGGGCTAGTGGGAAGATATTTGGTGATAAATACAGAAGGAAGAAAAAAAAAGGAAGAGGCATCATAATTTTAATTTTAGTTTATGATCAAAGTAGACTAATTAAACTAGTTGTCACCTAGTATAATCTTTAAATTCTGTTGTTGTTTGTGTTGTTACCTTTGCTAAAGTGTAATAACAAATCTTGGTTACTCATATCAATCTATCTTTTAAGTTTTCAAGTATTTTGAATTCGTACCATTTTCATTCAAGTCTTTTAATTTCTGTTGATGTTTGTTAATTAGAGGACTCTAATAAACACTACTTAGCTCTCAGTAAGCTATTGCAAGCTTTTAGATACTCAAAATCAGCAAGGATCATAAAAAAAAGAAAAATAAAAAAGAAATCAAGTAAATTAGGAAAATAAACTAGAAATCTGTGAAGAAAGCTGGAGCAAGTGCTATTCTGGATTGCCTTGGTTTAGTGCTTTGTGGAAAGCATTTAGGTGTGGTACTCAGTTCTTGGTTCTCAGATTTTGGCCCTGATTCAAGTTGTAAGCAATTTCTTGATTTTTGCCATTTTCTGTATTAGTTCTTAATTTAGTTTAATTCTTCTTGTTTCCTGCTTATTTAATGTTGGTTAATGGTAATATAGAATAAAATTGTTAGTTTGTTAGTTGGAAATCTTAGTTGCTAGTTGTTAAAAGTTAGACAGTCAAAATAGTGTACTAGTGATTCATAGTTAATAATTGTTAAAATCTGTGTTCTTGTGTTCATTTGATCTTATTACATCTGTATACAGTGTTTGGATTCAATTTCATGGTCTAATTCAGGTTATACAACACTAATCATAAAAACAGTCCTTGCTAAGGTGTGTTTGGATCAAGCTGTTTCTCTGAGTTGTGGTATGTTATTGTTGCTGAGTCTTGTTGCTGCATGTTTATTTAGGTCACCATAGTTCATATTAATCATAATATTTAGGTCTTATTAGTGTAAAAGTCAAAATTAGTTGGTAATTGATCTATCTGTTAACTGTTAGTGTAAATCAGTCCCATAATCTTCATATTAGCTTAGAACTTTGTAACTTAGCTTAATTCAACCATATTATAGCATAATATAACTTAGTTAATCAGTAAATTAGGATCAAAGCTCAGCTAAGTCAACTTAGTCTTATTAATTAAAAAGTCAATTTGCAGCTTACATGTTTTTTTTGAATTAACCTTTGAATTTCACTGTGAGTTTGTTAATTGAGATTAGGACTTGAGCTTGTAGGTTTATATTCTCTTGTTGCTGTTCTACATGTTACTATTTTTGATAATTTTTATGCTAGCTGATTAAGAGCTTAAATTGTGCTTTACTTTTGGTGATTCTTCATACACTTCCCCTGAACACAGTTTTGATACCCACTTTCACAAGCTTGCATAAGCTTGTTTAGTGAGTATTGGTCTGAGTATTTTGGTTGTTTGTGATGCCCTTGTGGCTAGTTATCTGAACTAAGTGCTTATTTGCTTTTATCTGCTTATCTGAACTGCTTATCTTGCTTTAACTTGTGCTATCAAATAAACCAAACCACTGATCTTTCAGTGTAAACAAGCAACTTCACAAACTCATCATAAGCTCATCACTGAGCTTTGGCTTGTGATCTTTGGCTCTTTTAGAAGCTAAGCAGCTCCTCTTTCAAGTTCAAGCTTAAACTTTCACTCTACAGCCCTTTCACTAGGGCTGCATCAAGCTTGAAGCTTGTCCATTCACTCAGTTAACTGAGTGAACCAGTCAACCCACCCAACTTCATAAGCCCTTAATAAGCTAACCAGTGGTCCCAACCACCCAATTTTTGTTCCTTTCAACCCCCCTCCTACCAGGGTTGAAGTTTTGACCATTTGTTTGACCTTGGAACCTGTGGACCCCACTTGGTTTTACCTCACAAGGTTGTCCCATTTTCTGTCTCATGAACCAAATAAGCAAGTGCTTATTGTGGTCTTTTGGCTTATTCAGTGAACTTATATTATCAAGTCTAGCTTATTCAAGTCCAATTAACTTAGGTGAACCTAATTTCACCCTTGTGGACCTCACATAAGCTCATTTGAGCTCATTTCTTTGGTTGGTCAAACTTGGTCAACTGTTTGGGGTAATAAGCACTTACAGTGCTTATTTTGAGTTTCCAAGTTAGTTGTTTTTGTAATAGTTTCTTATTTTAAGTATTTTAATAGTTTTATAAAAGAAAAACCAGAAAAAGCCAAACTTACTTATAGTGATAGCTTCTATTTAATAGAAACTATCTATTTAATTTTCTTTTTAGCTTATTTATAAGCATTTCTGTATTTTTATATTTTTATTAAATCTCTTTTATATTAAAGTACTTTTATAAATTTTTCCAGATTTTTCTTTTGTCATCTAGTAATATTTAGAATTAATACTAGTTTAATTAATTAATAATTAATATTAAATAAATAGCATAATTATATTTTATTAAGTACCACATAGTTTTTATAATTTTTCTAGCTTTTATATAAGTTATAGTATTTTTAGGAATTTTTCTAGAATTTTTACTGTTCATATTCTAGTATTTATAATTAAATTAGTTTAATTAGTTAATTAATAATTAAATAGTTATTAATTAATAATAATTAGATAAATAGTGTAATAAATATAATTTTAGTTTTAAAATAAGTTTTATAATATTTTAGATTTTCCTAAGTTTTAATTTTATTTTTCTAGACTTAATTTACATTTTCTTATTAATTAGTGTATTATTAATTAGTTTTAATAGTTTTTAATTAATAATAAATAATATAAAAGTTAAATAAATAATTTTCTTTTTCTAATAATTTTCTTTTATTCTTAGGATCTCAAAAATATAAATTTTACATTTGTGGGGTTTATATTGATCACTTTTCACTTTTATTTTTGTACGTTTACGTTTAATTTAATTTAAACGTACGTTTTTAATACGTCTTACGTTTCTAGGGTTTTTGATCGTACTTATTAGTTGATATAACTCATTTGAGTTATTTATACTTTTAGTATTGTGACAAATCATTCATAACCCTATTCCTGATCATCCAAACTGTATCACACATTCGTTCAATCACAGGATATCACACCTCGTTGGGAAATTAACGACCCGGGGATATAACTGTACTACCTTGGATTATTGCATTTGCCTCTTTATAGTTTGACTTGTATAGTCAACCGTTCACAAGTGGTTGATTAAATAAGTAGACTGTTTTCAGGCGAGTCACACGTCTGCTTTTTGGATGACCAGTTGACAAGTTTCTCACCCAAGAATTGAGCACCTCTGGAAGTACTTCTGCGAGTATCTTGACACCCCGCATAATCAGCATCTGAGTAGGCCGTTAGAGCCATTGCATTGTCTTTAGGGTACCAGAGACCCATATAGATTGTCCCTTGGAGATATCTGAAGATTCTCTTGACAGCTTCCAAGTGCTTTTTGGTGGGTTTGGATTGATATATGGCGCACATGCATACGGCGAATAGAAGGTCTGGCCTACTTGCTGTGAGGTACATGAGAGATCCAATCATGCTTCTGTATTTGGTCTGATCAATTGTTACACCAGCTGAGTCGTCATCGAGTTTGGATCTTTCAACCATGGGTGTATCAACTGTGTCACTTGAATCAAAGCCAAACTTCTTGAGGATGTCACTAGCATACTTGGCTTGATTAATAAAGATGCCTCTCGGGTTTTGTCAAACTTGTAGCCCCAAGAAGAAAGACATTTGTCCCATCATAGACATTTGAAACTTGGAACTCATTTCTGTAGCAAAGCGATCACATTCCTTGGAATCAGACGATGCAAAGATGATATCATCAACATAGATTTGAACGTGAAGAAGGTTGTTCCCAGTCTTCCTAGTGAACAAGGTAGGATCAACTACACCCTTGGTAAATCGATTTGCAAGAAGAAACTTGGAAAGTGTGTCGTACCAAGCTCTAGGAGCCTGTTTGAGACCATAGAGTGCCTTCTTTAAGCGATATACATGATTAGGTCTTTCTGGGTCCACAAAACCTTCAGGTTGAGTAACATAAACCACATCCTTTAAGTCTCCATTCAGGAAGGCAGTCTTAACATCTATTTGATAAACAATCATGTTACAGCTGGCAGCATTGGCAAGAAAGATTCTAATGGCCTCGATACGAGCGACAGGTGCAAATGATTCTTCAAAGTCAATACCCTCTTGTTGACTGTATCCTTTCGAAATTAAACGAGCCTTGTTTTTCAACACATCCCCATGCTCATCAAGCTTAAGTTTGAAAATCCATTTGAGAGCAATGATCATCGCACATTCAGGTGGTGGTACTAATTCCCATACATCAAGACGATCAAACTCATGGATTTCTTCTTGCATTGCGGTGAACCAAGACACCTTCGTAAGGGCATCTTTGAAGTCTTTGGGCTCGACTTTAGATAAGACTGAGTTGAAGAAACACCACAAGGCATCAGTGGCAAGTTGTTTTCTAGTGGATACAGGTCTTGAGGGGTTTCCTATGATGTTGTCAATAGGGTGATCATTTGTCCATTTTTTGAGATGTTCATGAGGTTGAGGATAGTGAACTGATATTGCATTGTTTGAATCTTCTAAGGAAGATGCTTCGTTGGAGGATTCAGGTGCAAAAACATTTTCAAATGGTTCTTCCTCAGGTGGTGCAAATGGATTGACTTTCCATGTGTTATCAGATGTAACTCCTTGGTGTTCAGAAGACGATTGTTTATTTGATTCATTTTGAGTGTTGCTACATTCTGGTGCATCCGGATCAAGAGAGATGGAGACTGATGGACCATTTGTATCATGAGGTGCATTCACAGCCATAATATTAGGCTCAACAGCAGGCTGTACCGATTCATAAAGTGGCTGTGACTCAAAGTACTCATCAAACATAGGATCAAATAACTTTTTCAAATCTTCACTCATGGGAGGAACATAAGGAGTGACATGATTGGAGTTCTGTACAAATCCCGAACTTATTGGTCCAGGAGATAAAAGATTTTGTGAGGGTCCAGAACTAGTGTGTCCTGAAGCCGTATGCTCTGTCACCTCATCAAACATGACATGGATTGTTTCCATGATTTGTCGGGTTCTTTTGTTATAGATTCGGTACCCTTTTCGATCTGGAGCATATCCGACGAATACCCCAATATCAGCCTTAGCTTTGAGCTTCCCTAAGTCTTCACTATCGTTAGTTGGGTAGCACAGGGCACCAAATACACGAAGAAAGGAGAGATCAGGTTTTTTGAGATGCACCAGCTCATACGGTGTCTTGTTGTGGAGAGGATGTATCAATGACCGATTTTGAGTGTAGCAAGCAGTAGCAATGGCTTCCGCCCATAGAAACATTGGTGTCTTTGAGAATATCAGCATAGTGCAAGTAGCTTCAACTAGTGTGCGATTCCTTCTTTCAACAACTCCATTTTGTTGAGGAGTTCGAGGAATACTCTTTTGATTACTGATGCCGATACTTTCATAAAATTGAGTGAGCTGATGGTTAACAAACTCAGTTCCATTGTCAGTGCGAATGATTCTAACGATTTTGTTGAGCCTTACTTGCAACTGCTTGATGATTTTGATAATGATATCGGGAGTTTCATCCTTAGATCTTAAGAATTTCACCCATGTGAATCGTGAATAGTCATCCACAATTACAAGAACATATCTTTTCCCATTGAAGCTTTGCACTCTCATGGGTCCGCACAGATCCATGTGAAGGGTATGGAGTACTTCAGTGTTGGAGTTGGTGGGTTTTGGTTTATGAGTTTGTTTCTTGCTTTTACCCAATTGACATGATGAGCAGAGATGATCTTTTTCATACTTCAATCTGGGCATGCCTCGAACAAGATCTTTGCGAGAGTTCATTTATGGTGCCGAAGTTCAAGTGGTTCAAACGACGGTGCCATAACCATGATTTGCTTTTTGAGGCCTTAGAAAGTAATCAAATGGGAGAGGACCGCATCATGTCTTCAATAGAGATGGTATACAAATTTGTACCATGACTTCCCTTGAGGAGATCAACTCCGTCCAATTCTCTAACGAAACATGTATGTTTTCTGAAGGCCACTTCGAGATCAGAATCACAGAATTGTCCAACAGATAATAAGTTGTGCCCAAGTCCTTCAACATAGAAAACTCTTGAAATCACGCTATCACCAAACACATAATCACCATACCCCATAATAGCTCCAAAGTGGTTGTTTCCGAATCTAACTGTCCCGATAAACTTTTTCACGAAATTTCTGAGCCGAGAGCGATCCCCAGTCATATGTTTTGAGCATCCTAAGTCCAAATACCACATGACGATTTGTACGACCTACATTTGAAACCAGACAGATATGGATAACTAAAAAACATGGATCCCCAAGTGTAATTGGGATCCATTAGGTTAGCACATGCACACTTAAGAGATACAGGATCAATATTTTCATTGGTTCTCACAGATGAACCGATACCAGTGGAAGCTGTTGTCTTACTATCAAGGCATTGGGTCACTAAAGGGAATTTTCTACCAGTAGCCTTCCATCTCTTAACCTCTAAAGACTTAGGGTCGGGCATGTAAGTCAATGGGCACTGGTTTCCTAGAGTGAATTTTCTTCCAGTAGGTTCCCACTGATATCTTACACTGTTAAAAACTTTTCCTGTATCTTTCCAAGTATTGTTATCCTGTTTGGGTGCCTTAGCAGATTTAACAGGGGATTTATAAGATGATTTCAAAAATGACACAACATATTCATCATGATTACCAGAAATTAAACAACCATTACAAGTCTTACAAGTCGCATCAGAATTCGAATTAATTACAGTCCGCTTAATGCAAATACTAGAATCAACATGATTCTTTTCATTCAAATCAATCTTATTGTTCCTAAGGTGGTCTTCTACTTTCTTCCCTTGTCACTCTTAGCATGTGAAGTCCTATCATTTCTTGTATTGCCTTTAGGCTTTGACCCGCTAGCTTTAGTGACATTGATTACTCCTGTAGAATTGACGATAGGAACATTAGATTGTTGCACAGTTTTTTGGTTTCTAGGTGGTGATGTGCTATGCACAGAACTAGCCAAAGGTTTATCAAAAGTAACATGCTTCTTCAAATTCCTAGATGAGGATGTGCCATTTTTATCACGAATGTTGGGAATCTTGGGACATGTACCTATGGCATATTCTAACAACTCTTGTGATCGCTTGGTAAGAAAGCAAACATCCGATAGGGAGTTATCAGATGTTCTTACCATTCTATCTTCTTCAATGGTTTCACGGGTCATGTCAAGGCAGTTCTTAAGATGTCTAAGGTAATCACTATGGACTAGCTCATTGTTCTTAAGGGGAAGAGGAATAAAAGCAGCCCCACATGCATACTTTTTACAATTACAAACAACAGAAATGATATTGTCACTTTCATTCATCGGCATTTTCCCTTTCACCTTTGTCTTTAGATTCTCAATTTCATTAAGCAAAGAAGTTATTTTTTATTGGTTTTATCACGAGTGATCTTGATAGAATCATATATCTCTTTGTAATGTTGTTTAACTTTAGAATTTTCAGCTTGAAAACAATCATTTTCATGTTTAAGTAAGTTGATTATGTTTTGAAGTTGAAAGTTATGAGAATCTGTAGATATTGGTTTATGGGTGTTGATCACAACATTCATGGGAGACTTCAATTGGGCAATTTGAGCCCTCAATAACCTGATCGTGTTCGTGTGAGCTTGAATTTTTTCATCCCTTTTTGCTAATTCAAAATATGCATCAAATTCCGGAGCATCAGAGGATGTCTTGGCCTTTGATATTTTCATTTTTTCTTCTAAATGTTGATATTTTAATTGTAAATTGAGATTATCAACTTCTAGTTTAGAAAGATGCTTGACCATGTTATCATGATCATCATTTTGAATTTTTTCAAGCAATTTCAAATTCTCCCCCTCAAGATCAACAATTGTGAAGGTTATTCAAAGCAATAGACATTTCATGAAACTGACAAGCATTAAGAGAAGAATATGTAGCAGTGTAAAACACATCTTGTGTAATACATTTAGCAATCAAGTTGTCATTCATGATGAGAATATTTTTTCTGGCAATTTCACTATGCTGAAGATCTATTACTTTTTGTTTACACTCGTTTTCCACATTTTTAAACACTTCTTTCATTTCTTTAATCTCAACATCAAGGGATTTTCGTAAACCCTCAAAATGTTCTTTGATTTGTTTAAAAAATGGGATGACTTCAGTTAAGTAACACTCTTTGATTAACTCAAATCCCCGTTCACCCTCAGTGATTCCCGTTGGTGTGATTCTCTTTTTGCATGTTTTATCAAAATCAGTAAACATTTGACACAGGACATAAATGCCAATTAGAGTTTTACATTGCGTGGGAAATGACAACTAAACTAAGTGCATCGGTGTATTGGGGGGATACACCGTTGGAGCAGCTAACTTTTGGGATGTCTTGGCCTTAAGTTCCTCAGCTTTCATTTTCTCAACGTCTAAAGGCCAAAATACCTGTTCTGGTGTTAACTTAGTTTGAGGTGCAAAAACAGTCACTCGGTTTTGTTCATAATAATCATGGGGCTTAACAATGACTCTGTGTTTAATGCACTTTGGATCCTTCATTTTTTCATCAAATCTCTCTCTATTGGCAGAATCAAGTTCATCCAATTCTTTATCGGACCAACTATTTGGTGGTTCATGGTTGGGAGTAAGCATAACCTTAGCATCATAGAGGGCAGGTTGAGAGGCTCTAACGCTCTTAAGGAAGTTTGTTTTAGGCAATCCTAAATCCTTATCACTATGCTTATCCCGTAGTTTAATGTGCTTCTCCATCATTTGAGCTGTTTGACATGTTTGGCCTTGAACATACAACTTGTTTTCAAGTTTGTTTTTCAACTGCTTAAGGTTGGCAAATTCGTTAAATAGTTTCTTTTCCTTTTCTTGAAATTCACATTTTTGGAGATTTAAACTATCCTGAATTTCCTATTTTTCCTTAAGAACATGATCAAGTTGATTTTGAAAAGATTTAATTTCTTGTTTAAAGGCTATTTCCTTTAAATTTTGTTCAGTGATATAAGCATGCATTTGCCATTCCATTTTTTGTTCACGTTCTGTTTGCTCAAATTTTGCACGTTGTTCATAGAACCTTACTTGATCCTTAAGAGTATTTATTCTAGTGGTTAGGGTGTCATCAGGTGCAACAGCAGTGTACTCATCCAATTCACACATATCAACATCAATGGAAGATATATTACTTGATACAACAGACTCGACGTTGTGTTTTACATATTGTTCATATGGGACAATATTGCTATTTCCCAAATTTGCATAATCTAATTCAACAACGTCAGTTTGTTGTACTTCGTTATATATCATTTGTTCATGCATCACATCATTATCACTTACAACAGAAGACTTTCCACAAGATACGTCAGAAATACTGTCGTGATCCGAATGTTGCTCATTTGGGAACACATTAATGGTTTCCAATTCAGCCTCATTTGATTCACGAACATTATTTTTTCGTATATCATTGACGGTCTTTTGTTCATCGTTGTTAGCACATATATCATATAATTTTAGTACCTCAGATATGATGGATGATTTGGATCAATCAGATTGTTGTGTAGGTGAGACAACATATAATAAATTAGCCATGAAGATTGTCTGAGCAGTGGGTTCGTCATCAACATCTGAGTCGAAAGCATCACAATCTTCTGCTTGGAAGATGTTTGGATCATTAAGAGCTAAATCCTGAACTGGTTGTTCATCCACATCATCATCGAATGTCTTTCCATCATCCCCAGCAAGAAATGCCAATTCTTCCTCATTAAGCACCACTCCATTCTCTTGAGCTTGCATGAGCAACATTTTGTCCTTAAAGTAATCTGAGTTTTGAGAACGTTTTGGTTGAGTGCTGTTTCCGGAATTGTGACCTAAACCCCCACAGTTGTAACATTTTGGTTGCCTTCCTTGTCCCTGATTCACATTTGCAACTCTGTTCTGAAAGTTACCCCACACAGCATTCCTTTGATTCACATTCTGTCTTCCCTGAACGTTTTGCACCATTACTTTTCCATCTTCCACAATAGCCTGATTACGTGGATTAGAAGAAGTTCTGAGTTGATTGTTGGAAGATGGGAGTGCAGCCCTGAAATGTTGAACTAGCAGAGACACTTGATTAGAAAGATTGTCAATCATCTTGTCAGTATGAGAGTATCCTGAGTCGAGGTGAGTGTTCATGGCAGTCGATGATTATAGAGATGAGTGATCCATTGATGACACAGGTTGATTAGTTGGCACCATACTAGTCATGAAAGCAAGTGAATCATTAGTGACAGTTGGATTAAGCTTCTCTCTTAATTGACGATCATAAGCAGCATGCTTCTCATGTTGTTGTAAATAAGCAAACAATTGCTCATAGTTCGTATTTCTCAATCCTTTGTTGAGCTTGACAGCCATGACAAAACGATCCCACTCAGGTGACATGTTGTTCACAAACTTAGAGTTAAGTTGAATGTTGGGCATTGTCATCCTGATCATTCTCATGTCATTAACCAGCTTGTGAAATCTGACATAGTAATCGGTAATGTTTTCACCAGGATTCATTTTGAAATGCTCAAACTCTTCATACAATTGAGATTCACGGTCTTCTTTGGTCAGCTCTGAGCTAGACAGAAGCATTTTGACATTGTCCCACACAGCTTTAGCTTCAGTGTTGAAGTTGATTAGCTTGTACACATCTTTGGGTAACCCTTGTATTACTATGTTGGAGGCTCGAATGTCAGCATCATAGCGCTTCTTTTCAACATCAGTGAGATCATTGTAAGTGCGTGGTCTATCAATTCCCTGAATGACAGAGCCATCCTCAGCCGTGGAGATAGCATCTCTGGTTGTACCCATCTGCATAGGACCTTCATCGATAGATCGCAGAATGTTCTCACCACATGATTCAAAATCTGTCCTGTCTAGCATCGGAGGTCGGGTGTCAGACCCAGCAGCTTGAATGTCATCTGATACTGTCGACATCTCAAAGTCTTCAAACAGGATTTTACAGCTTTTTGACTTAAACCGAGAAATGATTCTTTCTAGGGATTTTACTAAAGTCAACAAAAGAAACCGGAAGATATATTCAGCAAATTAAGCTAAGAGAGAGATACCAGATGAGTCACAGTTTGCATCAAGTGTTAAGTTGTGACAAGTCAAGTTGCAATATATCCAATTGAGATTAGTCAAGTCGTAAGGATTAACTCACAACGTCAGATCACAATTAGATTAATTGAAACGACTAAGGTTACAACAATTCACGAATTGCAAAATGATTAACCTATCACATGAATCTCATCACTTAGTAACTTGCCAAACAATTAGAGAAAGTCACAACTGAAACCACCAAACCGCAGCGTAAGAGTTAGTCGCAACAAGATGCACAAGTCGCAGGAGGAATTAAACGCAAGTTGAGCAAATCGCAGGAAAAGTTAACCGCAGGATAGGTAACCACAAGGAGAGTTAACCGCAAGGCACTAACCACAGCACGAAGCAAATTGCAGAATGATCAAAACCGCAATTGTGGTAACCACAAGAAAAGCAAACCACATAAACTAAACGCAGACCACCTAACCACAGGAGCTAGTCGCAGTCAGTAAACCACAGATACTAAACACAGACCACCTAACCGCAGGAGCTAGTCGCAGTTGACAATAGTCCAAATCTGTCACTTTCCTTGCGATTTGTCTGTATTCCCAAAATAGTAATTGCAGACAAACTAACCATAGAGATCAGGAGCAAACCGCAGATAAGCAATGAAACAGTGGAGCTAATCGCAACAAAGAACTTCGACCTAAACCCAATCCAAACTTCAAATAAGCTTATGATATAGTATAACCAACTGAAACACAATGTTGTACTAACACCAAGGATCATAAAAGTATATCTCTAACATGTCTAATAACACTAGAAATATCGAACCAAGATGTTTTCAATAAAACACCACTAACTCACAAAAACCACACCAAATCCGAATATCCAAGGCCCTAAGATGAAACCTTGGCTCTTGATACCAATTGTAGGATATAATATCAAGTAACAAACATGTAGTTCATGGTGGTGGTTGTGATTCGTTTGAGTAAGAGAGAAAGAAAGAAATATGGGAACCTTGAGAGGATGAGAAAATTAGAGAGTATTAGATTGATAGTGAATGAAGGTCCAACCCTCTCCACATGTGGAGAGGGGTATTTATATTAAACTACAAAGAAAGATTAAAAAGCCCACACCCGGGCTGTGGATCAGGCATACAGTGGGTAAAGACCCGTCCTTCTTCCACGATGTTACTTAAACTAATACTAACTAACTAATAAATAAACTAACTACGAACTATCTTAATGCTTATTAAAATATTTAGGTGACCGAGTCTTTTATAGAAATATTTGTATTCCTAACAGTCTTAGTTCTAGAGCAAACGTGCAGACCTCAATCTCACAGACGTAATCAAGATGACCCTGAATTGGGCAATCCTGAGGGGGAGAGGATATCAAAGAGATTGAGACGCACCACTTTCACTTCTTCATCAACACAACAAACTTCATCAACCACCAGGTCAAGCATGCAACCTACAAGATCTCGATCTTCTGATACTCATAATGTACAAGAAGGTGTTGCAGCTATTGAATCTAGTGAAATGGAAAAGGAAGAAGAAAGGGTAAGTATGACTGACGTGAGTGAAAGAGATATGGGAAAGTACATGGCAACCGAACTAATAAGTATGCCAACGGTTGAAAAGCCCAAGGCATTCTCATTAAGTCAGTATGCCACAAGGCATGTAACAGATGAACTTTATGGGAAGATTCTGATGGATTCACGTTTTAGAGATGTATATGATCATGAACTCGTTAGAAAAACTACCACTTCACCCGAACAAATCATAAATCATCCGCTACTAAGATTCCTAGAACCCACAACATATGAGAACTTCGATTTACATTATCTCATTTCGGGAAATGATAAGTATAGACTTTCAACAACTACAAGTCTATTGTTCGAGGAATGGGGAGATGGATTCCTTGAAGAAGGGATTCATCATGAGAAGTTCATCATTTCTGAGATTGATCATAATGAATATAATGTGAAAGCATACATGAGAATTACCGCAATGAACGAGGCTGCTAAAGACTTTCTCAAAGACAGATACAGAGATCCTCTTCCTCATCACAAAGTTTTCACAAGACATCGAATTGTTCATTATGTGTACGTCTATTCACACCAGTTCAGAACTGATGGCTTCATCAACTTCGCTGTCAGATGAGACGATAATCTTGACTACGTTTTTCGTGAAGCTGATTTTCACCTTCTTCATCCTCAAGACATCCAAGACATGTACCTTCTAACATCAGCTATATGTACGATCAAGGTGATGAAGACGACATTCGTGATGCTCTTAAAATCTTCATGAGATCACAATTGTCACTAATACATGTCGATGACTTTCAAATGGGAGTTGAAAGCCTCCAGAAGAAGGTCAACCTCACTCATTCGATGATCACATTACCTGATATCGATGAATATGAACTGTGGACTTGTATTTAACATCTGCTGTTCGAACTTGGTTTAGTGTATGAAAATGCATCGGGATACAAGAGGCTGATGGTTACGAATGAGATACCGAAGTTCAGTTCTGGTACGCTAAAGTGGTTCTTCAAGGGATCCACAATTTGCTAGATCAAGATTACAGGAGGACAAGTACCGAGATTGATGATGATCAAAAGGCAAAGATGGGATTATTTGCACAGTATGTGGAAGAAAGACTCCACTTTCCAAGTATCTGGAGATTCATGGAAAAGTATGTTGGATACATAAGGTGAAGTCTGTTGATATAAATAAATGCCTAAAAACGTTATTCATATCTTTCGATATCTCTATGTTTTGATAATCACAAAATGAAAACTCATCAAACCAAAGATCATGACGTAAATAAGTATTTAGTAGTAAATACTCACTTTCACCATCTAATCACTTAAGGTATGAATAAACAAAGTGTCTAATTCATTATAAGATCAAAAGAACATTTTTATTAATCACTAGATTTTTATAAAATGTCACAAAACATTTTATATCTTTTTTAAAACATTTTTGGAATTAAAAGAATATGTTTAATTCATTTACAAATATATGAATTCAAATTTTCAACCAAAAATGGCAAATCTAATCTAGAAAAATTTTCCTCACAAAAAGACAAAGCTGGGCAACGTTCAGGAGGGCGGCCCCCTTAATTATATAAGGCACCCCCTTTATAATTAAGGGGACCGGACCCTAATTAAGGGGACAGGCACGCTCCTGATTCCCCCCCCCCCCCAGCTTTCCCTTTAAATACTGGTTCATTCCACCATTTTTTCTTACCTTTTTGCACTCTAAACTTTCTGATTCAAACCTCCATTTCTATCCTCTAAAATCTTTTGATCATATATACATTAATCTTTGTTTCAAAGTGATTCAAGCCTCAACACTCAAGTGCAAAGAGAAGAATACTTCTATTTATTAAGATTAGAAGTATTACAACTTAGTATCATCTTTCTATCTAAGTTGTTTGTTCATTTCATCTTGTTAATCATTTATACTTTGGTGAATAAGGTGTATACATTAGTTAGCTAGATTTAGATATAGGATCTAGAATTGTTGATGGTGTAAAGTGGTTATAGAAGAGAAGAAGTAGAAGAGCATAGAATTAGTGATAGGGGATATAAGAAGTAGTAGCATATTGGAATAGTGATAAGTAGTGAAGAAGTTGAAGGCTTTAAGTTGTGAAGACATAAAAGACTAGGAGGTGTGAATACTTGGAAGCTTTGAAGTATATAAGATATAGAAGCTTTTAAAGTTGATGAATTATTGTAGTGGTTTATAAATAAAGGCCCTCAAGTAGAGAGATAGAAGTATTGAAGCTGTGAAGACTTAAAAGACTCGAAGTTGTAAAGTAGCAAAACCATTGAAGTTGTGAATAGATAGAAGTTGTGAAGGCGTGAAGAATCAAGTGTTGTGAAAAAGTATAGAAGGTGTGAAAAGGTGTGAAGAAGTTGTGGTATGATTGTAGTTGTGAGATTGGTTCTAGCTACGATTATAACTCAACATTAAGCTTAGTGTCGTTAATTGGTGTAAGCCTAGGTGTGTACGGTTTTCTCCGCCATAAAGGAGGTGATTGACTTAGTAAAGAAAACTCTCGAGCTCGGTGCTCGGGGAGTGGAGTAGGGCAAGGAAGGTGTCCTTGTAGCCGAACCACTATAAATCCTTTGTCTCTCGGTTTGATCTTTCCATCTCTCACTATTTGCTTACTTACTTATTAGCATTTCGTATATAGTTATAATTGCTTGTGTTGTGCATATATTGATTTCACATAAAGATCAAACTAGGTTCCATTCACAACATTAATTTTATATAAACAAACCATAAGGATATACTCATATTAGAACACACACACACACACACACACACACACACACACACACACACACACACACACACATATATATATATATATATATATATATATATATATATATATATATATATATATATATATATATATATATATATATATATATATATATATATATATATATATATACATACATATATATATATATATATATATATATATATATATATATATATATATATATATATATATATATATATATATATACATATTATATATATTTATATGTGATATATGAAATCATAATTTTTACTCAACGTTCTATATAAGTAGTGTTTATACGATAAGTGTGAACAAACTAGTATCTATATTTTTGTATCAAAGATTTTTGTAATTTGCATCTATTCTTTAGAAGCAAACTTTTATAAAACGAAAAATACGTAAAACTATTCAAACCCCCCCCCCCCCCTTCTAGTTTTCCTCAATTGGTATCAAGAGTCACGTCTAGCAAGATTTTTAAAATATATTGTATTTTAAAACTTGTAACGATCTATGGAATTTGAAAAATATTTAGAAGGGGAATTTACGCAACAACCACCATTATTTGAAAATGATCATTTTTTTGAATGGAAAAATAAATTTGAAAATTATGTGAAATCAATATATCTTGATCTTTGGCATATCATTTCAATTGGTGATCTTCAACCAACTAAAATGGATTTTGAAAATCAATATAAAAATCTTCAAACAAAGATTGATAAAAATACTAAAGCTAAATTAGTGATTTACAAAACTCTACCAAGAGTTGAATATGAAAGAGTATTCTTTTGTAAAACGGAAAATGATATTTGGAAATATCTTTTAAATTTTCACCAAGAGAAATGTAAAACCAAAGAATTAGTCACTCTAGAAAATTTGATAGACAAATATTTAGTTGAAATAAACACAAGTACTACTAGTTCAAATGCGATCATTGAAGGTATCAATAACGAAGAATACATGAGCCATATTCGAAGAAAGAGTGTAAATAAATCATGGAGCGACAAGGACGAAGAAGATGATGAAAATATGGCTTGCGAAGATATTCAAACAAATATTAATACAAGTATTGATGGCAAGGACTACATGCTCCAAGATCCAAGCGAATCTACAAATAAAACATGGAGCAACATGGATGAAGAAATTGATCATCATATAGCATGTGAAGATTGTACAACTACAAATAAGGTACAATCCCAAACCGAACATTTTTGCTATGATCAATTTATATTAGAATTTTCAAAATTGGAAAACAACTTCAAACATTTTTGCAACATAGACTCAAAAATTATCTTTAAAAATGAATCTTCAATATCCGTTGGAAATAACTTTGAAAAAGAAATAATTTTGGAAGATAAAATGTCTAGACTTGAAGTAATATTGAAATTGATCTTGAATGTAAATTATGTCAATACTACAAACATGAAATTAAAACGAAAATGAAAAAGCAAAAATATTAGCTAAATTCGAAAATAGTTCTAAATTTTTAGAATATCTACTTAATATTCAAAAGTCATTTTATGATAAAACCGGTTTAGGATTTACTGCAAATGATCCTTTAACAAATACATCAAAACAAATAAGATTTGTCAAACCTAGTGGAAAATTTTAGAACTAATATTATTTACATACATTATTTATTACTCTAGTCAAGAATGTCATTGTTTGTTAGTTAAAACAAACTATTGATGAATTCTTGTACTACTCGGCGACATCCTCATCATGTGCATTTAAATGCAATGGATGTCCTCTACTAATCATCGCGGACCCATGAGAATCTGGGTACCAAGCTCCTTTTCATGTTTAGGTAGTAAACGAATGAAGAGACATTTCTTTTGGATCGCTCACTTTGCTATCATACATATGAAGACTAGTGGTTCTTATTACTCTAATTCACAATCTACACACGATTTGCATATGACGCTGTTGCGGCCATTTAAAGTTTTTGGTGTTATGATCTTCACATTTCTTTCATGTTGTGTTCGTTACTACCTTATGATGAAGGATTCAAGCGCAATTATTCTTATTCTACATGACTTATGATGAATGTTGTGATCGATTAAGTGCTTCGGATCAAACTTCCTTGAATTATATTGCCTTAGGATTTTACCTTGCTACTCTGACATGCTTTGGGCAAACTTTGAAGATGTCTACCAACATTCTCTTGCCCACTCTAAAGGAAAAGCTGGACCTGAGGTAAGTTTTCTTTTCAAAAACTTGTTAATGTCACATTATATCAAAGTATGCCATGATTAGTATATTAATATGATTAAATTTATAGGTTGCCCTGTTCGTATATCATTAATACTAATGTATTGAAATTAAGCTAGTTGACCTTCTTGATTCTGAGTCTATTGCCCTTTTTCCTATTCATCAATTATTTTGGAAATCATTTATGACCAATAGTAGAATACTTATCATTTAGGATAAATGACCATTTTGGTTGCATAAATAAATGTGCTATAATTAAGACTATTTAGTATTTAATGCTATGATGAATATTATATATATATATATATATATATATATATATATATATGTGTGTGTGTGTGTGTGTGTGTGTGTTTGTGTGTGTGTGTGTGTGTATGTGTGTGTGTTAATCTTGTATCCATAGATGATTAGTTTTATCCCTCTCAGTCATATTGTATTAAGTTCATTAGAATTTGCCATCACTTATCCATGTATTTAGTTGCCATTAAAGATGATTATATGTGAAAATGGGCTCAACCAATTCTCTTGAATATGATATATTTCTATTTCAAATCCATTACTTGTGATTCTTGCTATCAAAAACAAAAAATCGTGTTTAAAACCTCTCTTTTTTGAAAAATAATCTTTCAAATATCTATCTCATCTCTCTTCAAACAACATATTTAACTATAAGCTACCATAACTTTGTTTTAATCAAAATCAAGATTGGGAAAATTTTCTTATCCAATTTGTCAACATCTCATGAAGCATAACTCAATCTATTCTACTCTAATACACACTTGAATCTATTTCAAAGCATTGTTGAATAAAACTAAAAATGCTTTCTTAAAACTCTATATGATTATCTCACATGTGTCATACACTTCTATAAAAATGACGTTCACAATATAATCAAATCATTTCATGAGAATCATGGTTTGCCTATATGGATCTTGTTTGTAACAAGTCTTGAAGTCCATACAATCATTACTTCCCATTTGTTACTTGTAGGCACTCATCAACAGATTTGAACTAGCCCACATATTATCATTTTCATATAGTTGAATATATGGTTAGCATATTTTATTGCTTCTTTGGTTATATAACTTAATTGGCCAATAAATAGATTGCATGTAAATTTGAAATTACTTGTCTACTTAGTTTGTTTTAATAACATTCCCTATATATATGATTAGTGTATCCTATATTACCTCAAAGAGTTGAACTTACTTGAATCCAAACCCAAAAACACAACCTTTCTGAAAATTTTCTGCCAAAAACCCAATTATGGCATTCTGGAATTCACCAAATGGGCAGCCCCCTTAATTATATAAGGCGACCCCCTTAATGATTAAGGGGACCGACCCCTAATTAAGGGGACCAGCCATCTGATGGTCGGGGTTACTGTTTTCTTTATCACTTTTTGACCCTCTTCACCCTATACTTCCCAAAATTCACAAACATATTTTGTCCCATACTATCCCTCACAATTTACCTTCCTAAACCACATTTTTCTTACACTATAAATACCTTCTTCCCATCATAAATGCTATCACATCCAAACATGTCATCCCCCAACAACCAAAAACCTAAGGTTTCAAGAACCTCAAGGATCTCCTTCAAATCCGTTTGGAGGAGGAAACTTGATTCTTGTCACAACTCAAGTGATGTTGATCCAAGTCAACCAAAAACTAAACCTCAAACCCACACTAATGACGCATCTCACAACCCATCATCCACTCTTGCCTTCATTAATGCTTCTTCATATGATGAGCATGCTCAATCCCAAAAACAACAATCCCAATCTCACTACCAATACTTCACATGTTGCTCATTCAACAAAAACACCATCCACTCATGAAGCGCCTCTTCTACTCATATCATGTTTTCATGATTACCCAAGCTCAATCATGTCTCCACCACCAAGAGTACCACCACCACATCCTACAACCTCACATGCCATTCTTATGTTACATGTTCAAACCCTCACCCATGACAACTATCATGCTCCTCCACCATCACCTTCCTCCGAACACTTGAAGTTCGTTGAGGAGCTAAAAGAAGCCCATGAGCTTAGCACTCTTTTAGCATTACATCTTGCTCAATGCAATTTGGATCCACCTCAATCAAGCTCAGCCTCATCACCACCCAACATAAACCAAATTGAGAAGCATGTCAACAATTGCCCTTGTTGCATCTTCCTCCAAAAACAAACAATTGCATTGAATGAGCACGTTACTTGGATTGAGTATCTTCTTACTAGATCTCAACAAACACCATCACTGGAACAACATCAAAACCCTCAACCAACAAACCTAACTCCAAATTCACCACCTCCAAGCTCTACATCACCAAACACACCAATATCCATGAAACCAAAAGTTTACCTCCATTAAGCCACCAACATGATCCCCATTTACCATTCTCAACCAAGCATTCTATATGCTTGTGCTTTTTACTTTTCTAATAAATCACCTCAACCGTTTTGGGATGCAAGAAAGTTTGATGACACTCTTTATTGGCACAATAGGATATTCTACTTGGTTTAGAACTCTAGTTTTATGGTTTATGTAACAATGATTATGTGGTTGACATAATCATTTTGAAATTAATGAATGTTTTTACATGTGTTTCAAATTCTCCTATGCCATGCTTGTTACTAGTTGTTAATATGCTATATATTTTTACTTGTGCTTCTAATAGTTTTCTTGCGAGAATTCCATTGCTCGAACCCTTGGTGCCTTCAAACGAGGGGGAGCATACATCAAGGGGGGGCTTTCATCTTTTCGGCTTAAACCTTTTTGATTCTAAAAAAAGGGGGAGAAGTGAATATAAACTCACTAAATACTTGTCTAAAAACAAATTTTTGGATTTAATGAGTTTAGGTTTTGTAATCATCAAAAAGGCGGAGATTGTTGATATAAATAAATGCCTAAAAATGTTATTCATATCTTTCGATATCTCTATGTTTTGATAATCACAAAACGAAAACTCATCAAACCAAAGATCATTACGTAAATAAGTATTTAGTAGTAAATACTCACTTTCACCATCTAATCACTTAAGGTATGAATAAACAAAGTGTCTAATGCATTATAAGATCAAAGGAACATTTTTATTAATCACTAGATTTTTATAAAATGTCACAAAACATTTTATATCCTTTATAAAACATTTTTGGAATTAAAAGAATATGTTTAATTCATTTACAAATATATGAATTCAAATTTTCAACCAAAAATGGCAAATCTAATCCAGAAAAATTTTCCTCACAAAAAGACAAAGTTGGGCAACGTTCAGGAGGGCGGCCCCCTTAATTATATAAGGCACCACCCTTAATAATTAAGAGTACCGGCTCCTAATTAAGGGGACCGGCACGCTCCTGATTCCCCCCAGCTTTCCCTTTAAATCCTGGTTCATTCCACCATTTTTTTCTTACCTTTTTGCACTCTAAACTTTCTGATTCAAACCTCCATTTCTATCATCTAAAATCCTTTGATCATATATACATTAATCTTTGTTTCAAAGTGATTCAAGCCTCAACACTCAAGTTCAAAGAGAAGAATACTTCTATTTATTAAGACTAGAAGTATTACAACTTAGTTTCATCTTGCTATCTAATTTGTTTGTTCATTTCATCTTGTTAATCATTTATACTTTGGTGAATAAGTTGTATACATTAGTTAGCTAGATTTAGATAAAGGATCTAGAATTGTTGATGGTGTAAAGTGGTTATAGAAGAGAAGAAGTAGAAGAGCATAGAATTAGTGATAGGGGATATAAGAAGTAGTAGCATATTGGAATAGTGATAAGTAGTGAAGAAGTTGAAGGCTTTAAGTTGTGAAGACATAAAAGACTAGGAGGTGTGAATACTTGGAAGCTTTGAAGTATATAAGATATAGAAGCTTTTAAAGTTGATGAATTATTGTAGTGGTTTATAAATAAAGGCCCTCAAGTAGAGAGATAGATGTATTGAAGTTGTGAAGACTTAGAAGACTTGAAGTTGTGAAGTAGCAAAACCATTGAAGTTGTGAATAGATAGAAGTTGTGAAAGCGTGAAGAATCAAGTGTTGTGAAGAAGTTTAGAAGGCGTGAAAAGGTGTGAAAAAGTTGTGGTGTGATTGTAGTTGTGAGATTGGTTCTAGCTACGATTAGAACTCGACATTTAGCTTAGTGTCGTTAATTGGTGTAAGCCTAGGTGTTTACGGTTTTCTCCGCCATAAAGGAGGTGATTGACTTAGTGAAGAAAACTCTCGAGCTCGGTGCTCGGGGAGTGGAATAGGGCAAGGAAGGTGTCCTTGTAGCCGAACCACTATAAATCATTTGTCTTTCAATTTGATCTTTCCATCTCTTACTATTTGCTTACTTACTTATTAGCATTTCGTATATAGTTATAATTGCTTGTGTTGTGCATATATTGATTTCACATAAAGATCAAACTAGGTTTCATTCACAACATTAATTTTATATAAACAAACCATAAGGATATACTCATATTAAAAAACATGTACATATACATACATACACACACACACACACACACACACACACACACACACACACACACACACACACACACACATATATATATATATATATATATATATATATATATATATATATATATATATATATATATATATATATATATGTGATATATGAAATCATAATTTTTACTCAACATTCTATATAAGTAGTGTTTATACGATAAGTGTGAACAAACTAGTATCTATATTTTTGTATCAAAGATTTTTGTAAGTTGCGTCTATTCTTTAGAGGGAAAACTATTTTAAAAGGTAATATACTTGCCACGGGTTTATCTTCTGGGTATCAAACTAAAAAATTTCAGATTTAACACATTTTACTTGTTTTTTTTTTTTTTCATCTTATGGGTAATATGTGACTTGCTCAACTGGTAACAAGTTCCACCACCACCAGAAGATGAATATGTGGCAAGTATAATACTTTTTTTTTTTTAATTTGCCCTACCTATCACCACCCACTCCGACGACCACAGCCGCTCCGGCCACCTCAACCCACCACCCACCTTCTCCTTCCTCATCACACAAACCCTAAAAAAAAAAAAAAAAAAAAAAAAAAAAAAAAAAAAAAAAAAAAAAAACCCAAACACCTCCACCATTATTCGCCGCTGTTATTTCAACTGGAAACCACCACCACCATCACAACAGCCGCCGTTATTTCTACATGAAACCACCACCACTGCCACAACAGTCGCCGTTATTTACTTCCCATCATGTAAATAACATGAAATAACCGTATTCCAACACCCCACATCTCTCTCAGGCATTTCATCAAACACCTTAATTGCAACCCAAAACATCCCACATTTCACATACATACCGTAGCATTCCTCTTGACACCAACATAATACCAAACTATTATTTATTACATTTTTATTAGTTTTTATTCGTTATTAAACTCCAATACCCTCGAAAGTACACAGATTATCTACCTTGGATCTTCAGTATCAACAAAAGATAGAGAAAGAAAGAGAGAGAGAGAGAGAGAGAGAGAGAGAGATGTTTTCAGTTGTGGGTGTGTGGCTGTGGTTGAGTTACGAGTGGTGATAGAGATGTTTCTCGCCCCGTGAAGGGTACCAGAGTAATGAAAATAATGTAGAGATGACCCAGCGGTAAGAATACCAGCCTTCCAAAGAGGAGGTCAAGGGTTCGAATCCAACGGGGAGAAAATTAATCCCCTTGTGGCCACGGAGGTTCACCTGCGCCGACTCCAGGCTATCCAAAAGGATAGTCGCCGTAGGATTAGTCGGCTCGCAATGTTGAGTCGGAAACCCATGATTACCAACAAAAAAAATAATAATAATAAAAAATTAAAAAAAAAAATGTAGAGATGTTTCTAGTTCACTACCGAAACATCTGATGTGCTGCTTTACTAACAAAAATTATTGAATTGCTATTAAGGTAAAAATTATTGAATTGCTATTATGGTAAAAATACTTTTTTTTTTATATAATTTGCCCTATTGGTAAATCCTTAGTTTAGTGGTGGTGGTGGTTTCCAGTTGAAATAACAGCGGCGAATAATGGTGGAGGTGTATGGTATGGTATGTTTTTTTTTTTTTTTTTTTTTTTTTTTTAGGGTTTGTATGATGAGGAAGGAGGAAGTGAGAGGAAGGAGAAACTGGGTGGTGGGTTGAGGTGGCCGGAGCGGCGGTGGTCGTCGAAGTGGGTGGTGATAGGTAGGGCAAATTATAAAAAAAAAAGTATAATACTTGCCACATATTCATCTTCTGGGTGGTGGTGGAACTTGTTACCAGATGAGCAAGTCACATACTACCCATAAGATGAAAAAAAAACAAGTAAAAGGTGTTAAATCTGAAAATTTTTAGTTTGATACCCAGAAGATAAACCCGTGGCAAGTATATTACCTTTTATAATAGTTTTCCCTTCTTTAGAAGCAAACTTTTATAAAACGAAAAAGACGTAAAACTATTCAACCCCCTCTTCTAGTTTTCCACAAAGTCTAGAGGAATACCCATAAATAGAAGACCCAAATGATCTACCCTTAGAGGGAGATTGTTGGAACACGAAAAGTGTTAATCATTAGTTAGGGACTTCTATTTATATTTTATCGTAGTATAGGGTATGTTGTGTAATATTAGTTGTATGCGACACAAGTTTACCATCGCGGAACTTGTATATCCGCGATGGAGGCTTGGCTAAATGTTGGGTATAAATACCCCCTACCTCATGGGTTATGAGGTATGTGTTCTATGTTCAAGCAATGCAAGACTTTTGTTATCTCTCTCTCTTCTCTCGAAAGTGCTCACACCCACTTTACATATTTAGATTAGTTGTAGACGTGATATTATTGGTACAACAATTACCGGCATCCTTTACATTGATGATCATCCTATTTTCGCATTATTTGATACTGGTGCCACACATTCTATTATATCTGCTACGTTTGCTAAGAAACTGAATATGACTCCTAAACCATTAGTAAATTATTTATCTATTTCCACACCTATGAAAGATCACATACTCATCAATCATGAATATGTTAATTGTCCTCTACGCTTTGATGATCACATTCGTCTTGCAAATCTGTATCCTCTTGATATGGTCGAGTTTGATGTCATTTTGGGCATGGATTGGCTGGCTTCTCATCGGGTTGTTATTGACTGTTATTCTAAAACGTAATATTTGGTGATCCGCGTAATCCTGAATTTCTTTATCATGGTTCCAAACCCCTTAAATCTGTTAAGTTTATTTCTGCTATAAAGGCACGAACCTTGATTTCTCATGGGTGCCAAGGCTTTCTGGCTTCTGTTAAGGATAAAACTGTTGAAAGTCCTAAAATTGAAAATCTTTCGGTTGTTTGCGAATTTTTTGATGTTTTTCCTGATGAACTTCCTGGTGTTCCTTTGGCTAGAGAGGTCGAGTTTGGTATTGAGTTAATTCCTGGAGCTGAACCTATATCTAAGGCTCCGTATTGTATGGCACCTGTGGAGTTGAAGGAGTTGAAGAAGTAGTTAGAGGAATTGTTGAATAATGGCTTTATTAGACCCAGTGTTTCTCCTTGGGATGCACCTGTTTTGTTCGTGAAGAAGAAGGGTGGAAGTATGCGTTTATGTACTGACTATTGTGAACTTAATAGTATCACTATTCGTAATCGTTATCCTCTTCTGATGATTTGTTTGATCAACTGCATGGAGCTAATGATGCGTAGGGATTGCACCAGGCTTTACCTCTCGAGGGATTTCGAGAAGCTTACAACCCCCACCAGGCAGTGTACCTGATCGATGTAGTATAGTATAATGACAAGTACCGGGGGATTGATCGTTCAACTAGGAATAGTGTCGCTAGGATTAGAAAACCTAAAGAATAGGTCTAGAGATGAGGGATGATTCTTTTTGTATTTTTTATATTTTATAAAAGCAATTAAAAATCTCGGTTTTGAAGGAGTTGGGCGGAATTAGTTGCTAGTCAACTAACCCAATTACTAAGATGCAATCAAAATAAAATACTAAAAATGAAAATAAAACTAAATTATACTAGAGTTGTGAGCAATATGTGAGAGAATTGTGTTTACTTAGATTTCACTACTCCTTAGATATCTTTTACAGGTTAATTACTTGTTATAGTTGCGTGGATGACGGATTGTATTCCTTAATACCATTCATGGGGTGGCGTACTTACTTCCCCAATCCTATGAGCGCCTACTTCACTCCTACGTCGAGCCGGCTAAGAAGCTCCTAACATGGGATCACTAGAATTTGCTCATGCATTAAATACAACCAATAAAACCTAGTACACATCAGTTCATGTTTCCTAAGACGTTCAAGCATGTTACACAATGGAGATCTGCCAATTTTCTTAAGCCTAACATTGAAATCATTCATCCATTACAACCATAAACAAGTAATCAACATATAATTAACATCTAGGTTTCATTACATCTAAGCAAACACAAGATAGATCTAGCCTAGCATGTTGAAATCAAGACAAGCATAAGATATATTCAAACAACACAGAGACATATTGTTGAATTAAAAGAAGACTTATCTCAATTGAACATGAAAGGATTCAAGGGGTGAAAACCCTTGAAAACACTTGTAAAATACGACCTAGGGTTTACAAAGTTCGGCCCTAGTTTTCTCCACACAAGTTCCTCTTTATTAATGAAAAATAGAAAACTATATATATATTTTGATAGGTGACGGCGTCAAGAACAAATGTCTGACGCCGTCATCTCGCCGCCAAATAGTTTCTTGGACTGCCTAGATCTGGATGTGACGCCATCATGTATACTCCTTATGCATGCCGTCACCATATTAACTCTTGACGCCCTTATGCATTCTCGGACTACCTAAAATCACAAAAGGAACAATTTAGGGCAATATTTGATCAAATAAATTCAATTCTGGGCTTAAATGACCCCATAAAAGTGGTTCATTTTTTGCCTCATCATATACCCTTACACTTGAGATTTGCTTGTCCTCAAGCAAATGCGCTTTTAATTTAGTCAAAATACAAGTTAGGGGTCATTTAACACTAATATAAAACTAATTACAATAAATAATCGTTCCACTAAAGACCAAAGATAAGCACGGAGGTCATACACTAGCACCTCACAAATAGTGTTTAGATACTCACATCTCTCGGGTGTAATAAAGTAGTATCACAATATGGAAATGGAAAACATCTCTCACTACCTGTCATAGCAAAATAGATTACCATAGGCTTGGGAAAGGATCAAACCTCCACCACATGGCGTAAGCACCTAGGATAAACTATCAAAGAGGTCTTTCAAAGGGTTATAACGTTAGGTGTAAGGATATGGAATACACGGTTTTGTTGGATAATGGCAATCTTTACTGGTGGCGAGTTAATAATCTTGGTCAATTACATGTACAATATGGCGTTGCTAAGCCAAGACTAGACTCGACTTAAGCTAAAAAATGAAAAATAACAAAAACATAAAATGAACATAGAATGAAAAGGGATGGTAGTCCGTATGTTTTTCTCTTTTTCTTTTTCTATTTTTTTTTTTTTTCTTTTTCTTGATTTTTTTTTTTTCGATTTTTCATTTTTTTTTTTTTTTTTGCATACACTCTTACCCTACCATCCAAAATAATACATCATAGGGAATGAATATTCTCCTTACACTTGAATTTTTACATACTTTACAATAAACTAATCTAATGACTCGAATTAAGAAAATCAAAACACTTGGAGTACTTTTAAGATTAATGCACATACGGAGGTAATATATGATGTTCTTCCCCATTACTCCATAAAATAAGTACTTTACCCATGAGTCCGAATCGTCCTAAAACAATATGTACAAGGATATGACTCGACTTATCAACCATGTAATCAATTAGATAATTAACTTAGGGTTTAACACATAACAATAATGCACTAAAGATGAGTGCATACACGGAAGGCTAAGGCAATTTGGGTGTACATTTAAGTGGGTGTAACAAATTCTTCCTTTAAGTAAGATGCTTAAAGTTAGAAACGAAAAGATAGGCTCGGAGGGGTGTACTAGGAGTTTCGTGTACTAAAAATGAGTACAACGCTAAGGTGTGGGAAAAATTAATTGACTTAACTAGCCAAGTAATATGACTTAAATGGTCAAGTAATTATGATACAGGTTTAACACAAGGGTGATCCTAATGCCTCTTATCATGTAGTAAATCTTGCTACACGAATGTAGTCTCACTAGCGGTCTCGGGATGCATCACTAACGCAAGTTCTAGAATCTGAATGCTACCGGTACACTCATAAGCGCTAATAGTAAATGCTTTTCCTATCAAATCTAAAGGCGAACCTCACATATTTGGGTGGAAAATTTTTCTGAATAATACGGTTTTGTGCTAGTCATACAATCTCCTATCCATGAGACGCTTGCTAAGGCTAAAGTTTCACTCCTAAATGTTGTAAAAAAAATTTAAATTTGGCGCTAAAATTGCACTAACAAGTATTTCTCATAGTTTTATTACACATCTACCATCAAACAAACAAACTCAAGCGAAAGTGTATCTGTAAGGTATCATCATTTTACCCTCCCCTTACACTTAGGATGAACATTGTCCCCAATGTTCAAGTAAAGAATGTAAAAGTGAAATAAGTAAAACAAATGAAATCAAATACTCCCCTGATTCACTCGGTATGGATAATAAGGTGGCCTGGTTAGATCTTCCTCCAAGAAAATGAACAATCAAAGCTTCCCTTCCAGAATATAAATCATCTTCTTGTCATACATAACCTGTAAAACCTGAGAAAACAGACAAGGCAACCTCGCATAAAATCGGCGGCAATCTACATATGCTAATAAATCCTAGAAAACAAAATAAGATATAATGCTTGTGGAATGATGTTTGCAGATTTCCTGGAGATTATAAAACTGATAATTCAACAAAAACTTTATGACTCCGTTGGAAACACAAAACTGGTAAAATTTCCAGATTTTTACACGTGACACCGTCAAGAGTAAACTCGTGACGCCGTCAGAAGTGACCTGCAGAAATTCTTATGTTAAGTTTCTGGAAAATTTCTGGAAAAACTTCGTCCTACTTCCTGGAAAATCCTGCAAAACATCATTATGACTCGATACAAGCATTTGACTCTAACAAATACGAATATACATGTTCACTTAATATTGTGGAGAATCATGATCGGTCTTGTTTCTTAAAAACATATTTGGGGTTTCCCCTTACACTTATCTTTTGCAAAAATACCTTTGGGTGAAGTTAAGACTAGGCCAAACAATAAAACAAAGTATTTTCACTATTTTAGTTTCGAAACATGATCTACCAACAATAAAAATAAAGCATGCATACGGAAGCAAATAACAAACAAACAAAATAAAAATCACATAAAACATGGGTTGCCTCCCAAGAAGCATTTTTCTTTATTTACGAGTCTTGTAGCTAGACTCAATGTCATGGGTTACTACCTGACCTCATCCCTTGAGATGATGTACCCCATGTAGTTGCGGTCATTATTATCGTGGTGGTGGTGTCTCAACCTGTCGATACTTGCAATCACCTTCCCTCCTACCTTACTTCTCAAGTTAGCCATCCCATCTTGTCTTATGCTTTCAATTGTGAAAGGCCCATACCACTAAGGACTCGGTTTATCGGGAGGTATCGTCATCTCCAAGTGTCTTAAGAGTACTGAGTTCCCTTCCTCGAATGGTACATGGCTCCTTGTTGGTGACTGTGTTCGAACTCGACATGAACTTCATTGTTTTCGCTTATTTCATGTTTAGCCTCCTTGTAGCTTTTGATCCTTGCTTCCCATGCAAGTATTTTCTCCTGAACACGAATAGGTGACGAGTCGATGTTGTTTTTGAGCTTTCTCCCCCTCAAACTCTCTTGCCCATATTGTGGGGTCATGGGGAAGCTGATCTTTCTTTTTCCTGATTTAAGCTCAATCTTCCTACTTTCATACTTGATGACAGCTCTTGCGGTGGTAAGGAATGGTGCCCCAAGGATTATTGACATGCATCCATCTCCCTTATCATCAATGATCATAAAATCAACGGGATACATGAATCCTGCGACGTTGACCAACACATCTTCTGCGATTCCTAGGGGGTATACGTAAGAGTGTCCAGCGAAGGACAGCCTAACACGAGTGGGTGCTGGCATTTTTGATGTTAATTAGGTGTAGATAGTTAAGGGCATAAGATTTACTTCCGATCCTTGGTCGGCGAAAGCACTTAGATATTTCAAATTCCTGATGCTAGTCGGTATCTCAAAATTCCCACACGCCATCTGTTTAGTAGCCACTTTTTGTACCAACAGTTTTTCGAACATCGATCCTCCAGGTAATGTATCATACTCATCTTTTCCCTCTTCCTTCTTCTCAGAACCCTGTTTGGAAGATTGGTTGCGCCCGTCACCCTTTATCCAATTTGCTATAGTGTTTTCGTTTATATCATGTTTAAGGTAGTAACTTAAGGATTGGGATTTTGGTGGCTCTTCTACGGTTTGTTCAGTAGGGGTTTCTACCTTCTCATTATCCGTGTGGACAATTGTGATGAAATTAACAAATCGAGTAGTGGGGATGACGCTTTCTTTCCTTAGTAACATCCTTTTGGGGGTTCTCTGGTTGGCATACTCTTCCGTCAGGCTCATCATCTCATTCATTTTCTCTTGAATCTCCTCTTTTTGTTTATAAATTGCTTCCTCAAATCGAGCAAGCCGATCTGAATGAGTTGCCATGTATTCTCTCATTCTGGCTTCAAATTCTGGGCTAAGTTTCTCGGGAGGGGAATAAGGTAGGGCATAGTTTTGAAAAGTCTCAACATTCTCTCTAGAGGGTGACTCAGATAACGGCGTTGAAGTCTTTTTCAAGACAGAATTGACAGTAGCCCGTTTAGGACTTAAGGGTCTCTTTTGCCTTTCCTCAAAATAGACAACTTTTGCCTCAAGTTTGCATAGGAGTTCATCGAAGATTTGGTTAGTCCCTCCAGGTGTTGAGATTGCGTTGATGAGTATGATTAAACTCCCATATCTCTTGATTATCGGTGGCAAGCTCTTCAATAATTACCTAGGACTCCTCGGCGTCCTTATCACGCAATCTACCTCCCGCGGCCCTATCGATTGTGCGTTTTGTGTGATAGTCGACATGATCATAGAAAATTTGAACTAATAACCAAAGGTTTATACCGTGATGAGGGACTTTATGGAGGAGATCCTTAAAACGAGCCCATGCTTCGTAGAAAGTTTCACCCTGATGTTGTTCAAACATCAAAATGTCATTTCTAAGCATCGCAGTCTTCCCCGGTGGGAAGAATTGGGTAAGGAAGTGACTGGTGAGATCATCCCATGAGGTGATGGATCCCGCTGGTAAATGCTCAAGCCATTGGCTAGCTTGATCACGTAGAGAGAATTGGAATAGGCGTAATCGGGTTGACTCTCTAGTTGTAACATCAAGGTCTATAGAATCTACGATTTTAAGGAAGTCCTTGAGATGTTGATTTGGATCTTCAGAACGAAGTCCATGGAACGCACATCCGCTTTGCACCAACCGGATGGTGTCGGATTGCAAGGGGGTCACATTGGCTCCTTGGGTGAGCTCAATGGTGTTTCGGTAGCCTTGGTGGCTAGGTCGGGAATACTCTCCTAGGGTTCGGGGCCTAAGAGGTTGGTTGGCTAGTGGTGGGTTTTGTTGTGGTGGGATGACGGGTTCAAAGATGTTACAATCGTCCATGGTGTCGGATGGCGAAGAGTTACGAACAAAAACACGAAGAAATAAGATAGACTAAAGAGAACCTAAAAATAAAAATAAAATCTTACTAGAAAGGAATCTAGCAAGTAGACCTAATAAAAAGAGATTCTAACCTAGACAATAACTATTCCCCGGGCTGCGGTGCCAAAAACTTGATGCGTAGGGATTGCACCAGGCTTTACCTCTCGAGGGATTTCGAGAAGCTTACAACCCCCACCAGGCAGTGTACCTGATCGATTTAGTATAGTATAATGACAAGTACCGGGGGATTGATCGTTCAACTAGGAATAGTGTCGCTAGGATTAGAAAACCTAAAGACTAGGTCTAGAGATGAGGGATGATTCTTTTTGTATTTTTTATATTTTATAAAAGCAATTAAAAATCTCGGTTTTGAAGGAGTTGGGCGGAATTAGTTGCTAGTCAACTAACCCAATTACTAAGATGCAATCAAAATAAAATACTAAAAATGAAAATAAAACTAAATTATACTAGAGTTGTGAACAATATGTGGGAGAATTGTGTTTACTTAGATTTCACTACTCCCTAGATATCTTTTACAGGTTAATTACTTGTTATAGTTGCGTGGATGACGGATTGTATTCCTTAATACCATTCATGGGGTGGCGTACTTACTTCCCCAATCCTATGAGCGCCTACTTCACTCCTATGTCGAGCCGGCTAAGAAGCTCCTAACATAGGATCACTAGAATTTGCTCATGCGTTAAATACAACCAATAAAACCTAGTACACATCAGTTCATGTTTCCTAAGACGTTCAAGCATGTTACACAATGGAGATCTGCCAGTTTTCTTAAGCCTAACATTGAAATCATTCATTCATTACAACCATAAACAAGTAATCAACATATAATTAACATCTAGGTTTCATTACATCTAAGCAAACACAAGATAGATCTAGCCTAGCATGTTGAAATCAAGACAAGCATAAGATATATTCAAACAACACATAGACATATTGTTGAATTGAAAGAAGACTTATCTCAATTGAACATGAAAGGATTCAAGGGGTGAAAACCCTTGAAAACACTGTAAAATACGACCTAGGGTTTACAAAGTTCGGCCCTAGTTTTCTCCACACAAGTTCCTCTTTATTAATGAAAAATAGAAAACTATATATAGATTTTGATAGGTGACGGCGTCAAGAACAAATGTCTGACGCCGTCATCTCGCCGCCAAATAGTTTCTTGGACTGCCTAGATCTGGATGTGACGCCATCATGTATACTCCTTATGCATGCCGTCACCATATTAACTCTTGACGCCCTTCTTGTGACGCCTTCAGGTTTTCACTGGGTCGTCATGGATTTTACTCTTGACGCCGTCATGTTTTTCTTCTTGACACCGTCAGGTACTGTTCTCAGCATGGAAAATTAAGTCTTTGCCGTTTTTCTTCACTTTTATGCTCCAAAAACGTCCAAATTGCTTCCTTTTCCAGAATTCACTCCCAAAGTACCTAAAATCACAAAAGGAACGATTTAGGGCAATATTTGATCAAATAAATTCAATTCCGGGCATAAATGACCCCCTAAAAGTGGTTCATTTTTCGCCTCATCATCTAAATTCTTTTCTAAGATTGATCTGAGATCCGGTTATCATCAACTTCGGGTGAAGGAGCAAGACATTCCAAAGATGGTGTTCTGTACACGTTATGGTCACTATGAATTTCTGGTTATGCCTTTTGGTTTAACAAATGCTCTTGCAATATTTATGGATCTGATGAATCATGTTTTTCACGAGTATCTTGATAAGTTCGTTATTGTTTTCAACGACGACATTCTGGTTTATTCTAGGTCGGAAGAAGAGCATGAACAACATTTGCGGATTGCGTTGGGAATTCTGAGGCAGAAGAAGTTGTATGCAAAATTTTTGAAGTGTGAGTTTTGGTTAAAGCAAGTTGCTTTCCTTGGTCATGTGGTGTCTGCAGATGGAATCACCATGGATCCATCTAAGGTTGAGGCTATCACCAAGTGACCAAGACCTACTAATGTGACTGAGGTAAGAAGTTTTCTGGGTCTTGCTGGTTATTATAGATGGTTTGTTGAGGGTTTCTCTCGACTAGCTTGGCCTTTAACCCAGCTGATGAGAAAGGGTGAGAAGTTTGAATGGAATGATGAACATGAGGAGAGTTTTGGAGAGTTGAAACGGAGGTTGGTGTCTACTCCTATATTGACTCTTCCATCAGGTTCTGGAGGTTTTCAGATATATAGTGATGCATCAAAGAAGGGTTTGGGCTGTGTGTTGATGCAAAATGGGAAGGTAATTGCTTATGCTTTGAGGCAACTAAAATCTTACAAGGAGAATTACCCGACCCATGATCTTGAGTTAGTTGATGTAGTGTTTGCATTGAAAATTTGGAGACATTATTTGTATGGTGAAACGTGTGATATCTTTACTGATCATAAAAGTCTCAAGTATATTTTCACTCAGAAAGAGCTTAACATGAGACAAAGGAGATGGTTGGAACTTCTTAAAGATTATGATTCTAACATTCAGTATCATCCAGGCAAGGCTAATGTGGTTGCTGATGCACTTAGTCAGAAATCTGGAATGGTTGCAAGTATTGAGATTGAACCTCAAATTCTTAATGATTTAGAGCGGTTGGATGTTGAGTTGTGTGTACGAGGTTTTGGCGGATATTGGGCTAGCATGAAGGTAGAGTCCAATCTTATCCTACAGGTTAAGGAAGCTCAGAAGAATGACGGTGAGTTGTGGGCTATAGTACAGAATGTTGAATAGGGTATGCAGACTGAATTCCGAGTTGATGATGATTGAGTTGTATGGTATGAAGATAGGTTGTGTGTTCCAAATGATCCAGAACATCGTGAGAAAGTTATGACAGAATCTCATAGTTCTCCATTTACAATTCATCCTGGTTCTACTAAAATGACAGAGATTTGAAACAGTACTTTTGGTGGAATGGTATGAAACAAGATGTGGCTACTTTTGTATCGAAGTGCATGATCTGTCAGCAAGTAAAGATTGAACATCAGAGAGCTAGTGGGTTGTTACAGCCGTTAGAGATTCCTACATGGAAGTGGGATGAGATATCTATGGACTTTGTGACAGGGTTACCTACTACTCGGAAGAAGCATGATGCGATTTGGGTGGTTGTTGATCAGCTAACCAAGTCTACTCATTTCTTACCTATTAGGAAAGAGTATGGCATTGGTAAATTGGCGGAGTTATTTCAGCAGGAAATTGTTAGACTTCATGGTACTCCTAAGTCTATTGTATCTGACAGAGATCCACGGTTTACTTCTAGGTTTTGGAAGGGTTTGAAGAAGGCGTGGGGAACTCGTCAAAAATTCAGTGAAGTATTTCATCCTTAAACAAATGGTTAGTCAGAGAGGACTATTCAGACTCTGGAGGATATGTTAAGAGCTTGTGCATTGGAATGGGCTGGTAATTGGGATGAATATTTGTGCTTGGTGGAGTTTGCCTACAACAATAGTTAGCATGCTAGCATCAAGGAAGCACCTTTTGAACTCTTGTATGGTAGAAAATGTAGAGCACCTGTTTGTTGGAATGAAGTGGGTGAACGTTTGATTAAAGGTCCATAAATCACTAATGAGAAAGTAGTTGTTGCTAGGGAGAAGCTGAAAGAGGCTAGATCTTGGCAGAAAATTTATGCTGATAAGCATCGACGTGATTTAGAATTTCAGGTTGGAGATCGTGCATTTCTTAAAGTTTCGCCGTTCAGGGGAGTGAAACATTTTGGAATAAAGGGCAAGCTTAGTCCTCGTTACATTTTTCCGTTTGAGATTCTGGAACGTATTGGAGAAGTTTCTTATCGTTTAGCACTTCCTCCGCAGTTATCGCATGTTCATGATGTTTTCCATGTATCTCTGCTGAGGGGATACAATTATGATCCGTTACATGTTGCTTCCTATCCTTTTGATCAAATTCAACCTGATATGACTTTTTCTGAAGAACCTGAAGCTAGTTTAGATCGGCAAGAAAGAGTCATGAGAAACAAAGTTATTCCGTTCGTAAAGATTCTTTGGAAGAATCACCCGGAGCGTGAAGCTACTGAGGAAACCGAAGTGTTGATGCGAGCTAGTTATCCTCATTTCTTTGCATAGTCCGGTATGTTTTGTTAATACAAATATCGCCTAAAAACGTTATTTATATTTTATGAACTTTAGCTAGGAGTAAATCATCACTTTAAGTGTTTAAGTCTTGTTTAAACTAAGGTTTACATTTCCTTTTAAACAAAACATTGTTTTTATTTCTTAAAATAGAAAGTGTCTTGTCACATCACATTTATTTCTTAAAATAGTAATGTCACATCACATTTAGGGCAAGCTTTGTCAATATACATTTATGGTAAGAAAGAGTGTTTGACTAACCATATGTTTGCTTGCAAGTCTTATGTTTGACTAGGTGTAGTGAGATGTGACCTTGTTTGGTTTGGAAGATTTATTGCAAAACTAACTGCAGCCCTGACGGAACCCTGGGGGTACACGGGCGGAACCCATCTGAGGGTTCCGCCGTATCCGCCAGACCTGCAGAATAGTTTGCTATAAATACCAAACCATTTGTTAGTTTTGTGTGATGACTTTAGGACATATTTTCAAATACTCTCTCAACTAACTCAGTAACATTTGACTTGTGTGATTCTCTTATGTAGCAAGGGACTTCACAAGATCATTCAAGAAGTTACAAGCTTCAACTCTAAAGTTGCAAGTCTTGTTAGCTTGGTCATGTATAAGCTTTGGTAGTTTATACTTCATTTGTGTCATGTATGTAGAAGTGATTGGTTAGTATTTTAGGCCTCAAAATACGTAGTGTGTCGGGAGTTGTTGTACCCTTGTAAAAGAACTAACGGGAGTGGTTGTACCCTTGGTAAAGAACTCGACATCTAGCTTAGTGTCAGTAAAAGTGTAAGCGACGATGGGAGTAGTTGTACCCGTGTAAAAGAACTCGACATCTAGCTTAGTGTCAGTAAAAGTGTAAGCGACGTTGTAAAGGTTTTCTCCGCCGGTGAAAGGAGCTTGTTGATTAGTGCTTATAACTCTTGAGTTGGAAACTTGGGGCGTGGTTGTAGGGCAAGGAAAAAGAGTCCTTGTAGCCAAACCACGATAAACAATCGTGTTGTGGTTTGATCGTTTCTTTCTTTATCTTTGCTTATTACATGTTGTCTTTTAGTTAGAATCGCTAGTCACATATAAAGCTTTTCAAAGAATTAAACAAGTAAAGTTGTGTTTATATCTTCAAACAAATGTAAAGCTTTTCAAGGAACTAAACAAGCAAAGTTAGGATCATCACAAGTAAAGCTTTTCAAAGTATGAAACAAGTAAAGTTAGAATTGTTATTTACATGAGAAGCTTTTCAAAGAATCAAACATATTACGTTGTGTTTATATCTTTAAGCAAACATAAAGTTTTTTAAAAGGATATTCAAGCTAAAAAGGATTTAAAAAGCGGTAAACTATTCAACCCCCCTTCTAGTTTTCCATAATTGGCATCAAGAGCTATGTTACTCAAGATCTTTAAAATAGAATGTATTTTAAAACTTGGATCGATCCATGGATTTTGAAAATCTCAAAGAAGGGCAACCTATTCAAAACCCACCGCTATTTGAATAAGAAGTTTTGAAACCAAAGATCTTCGGCATATTATTTCTTTTGGTGATTTCAAACCAAAGAAAACAAGTTTTGAAAACCAAGATAACTATCTTAAACTTGATAAAAATAATAAAGCTTTTGTACCAAATATGAAAGAATGTATTTTTGTCAAACGACTGATGATATTTGGAAAAACATGTTAAACTTTCACCAAGAAATATGTCAAGTCAAAGATGATCAATTTGATCTCACATATGAATTAGAAGTCTTAGAAATATTAATAGATAGACATTTAGTTGAGATAAATACATGTACTACTAGTTTAAATGTTTTAAATGAAGGTGTAAGTGAAGATGATTACTCATGTTGAGCTCATAGTGGACTTGCTTACGGTTCATGGAATAACACGGATGAAGATGAAGCCAACCATCCGGTTTGTGATTCTCAACTAGATAAAACATCAAGCAAGGTACATTTTAAAACCAAACACTTTTGCTTTGACAAATTTATCCTAGAGTTTTCTAAACTAGAAAATGAGTCTAAACATTTATGCAACATGGACCTAAAAACTATCTTCAAGAACGAGTCTTCAAAATCTTTTAAGAATATCTTTGAAAAGGAAATCTTGTTAGAAGATAAAATGTCTAGAATTGAGAGTAATGTTGAAATTGATCTAGAATGTAAATTGCGTCTAGATTACAAACATAAGATTAAAAAGCAAAATGAGAAAGGAAAAAATATTAGTTAAATTTGATGAAAGCTCAAAATCTCTTGAAAGATTGTTGAGGATTCAAAGGTTGTTTAAAGATAAAACCGAATTAGGATTTTACTCAAAAGCACCATCAACTAGTAAAACAAAACAAGTAAAATTTGTCAAACCTAGAAGAGAGATTTAGAGATAATTCAATCTCTAATAGAAACTCATGATAAAAGGATTAAGATTATCATGCTCTATGCGTTTATATGATTATCTAACCTTCTTGGATACATGAGTAATTGAGTTTCAAAGCGTGTCGTCAAACCAAGATTTTACGCGTAATGTTTATCCTCTTGATAGCATCTCTATGCAATTTAAAAAGTACACATTACTTCAACTTGACTTTAATTGTCTCTTGTTTCTAGCATTATGTGTTGGAATATGTGTTATTAGTATACTCTAAAGTGTTTACCTGCTATTAGTAATAACTAAGATTAGATTCTATGCAACAAGGAATTTCGTCATTAGTATTAGTAGGAGATATAAGGTGTTTTGGTTCTTTAACCATCAATAGATAAACACGAGAAACTCTTGAGTGAGTCTCACTCAACTCTTGCTTACAAGTGAGCTAACTAAGAATTTCCTAAGTGTTAAAATGTCTAACACTTTTGTGATGCTTGCAAAACAAACCTTTGTTAAACAACATTCTCAAACACTATACTTTGAGTCTTAAATTGTGTTTTTCTCCGATCACTCCTTTATGATAATCTCACATAAAACACACAAGGTGAAATAAATCACATTAGCATACATTAGAATGTGTGGAAGAAAATGAGTTTTCAACATCTAGGATTTACACATCAAATGTGACACTTAGTCTTATGATGTTGTACCTCTTGGACTTTTTCAAAACAAATAGAGTTCATAGTGTCTTAAGTAAGAAAACCCAAAGAGTCGAGGAGTCGTTGAATATAACATTTAACGAGTGATCTCCTCCTTCTAAGATATCATCTTTGGTAGATGATGACTTAGTCGAAAGTCCAATGATGGCAAGACAAGTATGTTGTGCAAAACATTAAGAATAAAAGTACGAAATAACATCTTCTCATAGTTGTGTCTAAACAAATTCAACAATAACAGTTTTTGGAATTTAGAATAAAACAACTAGTGAAACAAAATAAATGTTTCAAAGTAATCATGTGATTATAAGTGTCAATATTTGAAAGTCTTTTTGATTATAAAAGCAAGCTCCAAAAGCAAGGGATTTTAACTTAAAGACATTCCTAGTTACTCGCTTGTTCTCAATGGTTAAGTTATTGATGACTTATCAAGAATGAAGATTAGTAAATCGGTAGGTAAAACTAAACGTAGAGAAATGTTCGGATAACTACTTGTTCTCATAGCAATTAGATCCAACATTATGTTTAGCATTTGTTTATGTGCTCGAGTTAAAGAAGATCCTAAAACAACTCTTTAGTTGAGCTTGTTTGGATACATCATAAGGTACTACACAACTAGGATTATGGTATCCCAAAAGAACGGGAATAGAAACCATAGTGTATTCCAAATGGAATTATGCCAGTAATAAGTTGATAAGAAAAGCACAAGTGGTACTTGTGCTTTTATACTTACTTACCCAATGATTCTCCAAAACACGTAAGGTTCTCAAATTAGTTTCGGATGGAGAAGCACATCAACAAGCTCCGCTTGAACAAGCAAATTCGTGTCAACAATGGAATTCTTTTATCAACATTGTTATCCCTTCAACAAAGGAATCATCGACTTCGGCAACAATTCAATCCATTATGGTCTTAATAGACATATTGTGATCCATCATCATCGCCTTGGTAAGATTGTTCATTGAGGAACGTCTTAACAAAGAAAGTCTTCTACGTTAACCATTCTATCAACGTTTTCACAAAACCTCTCGAATGTGAAGCATTCATCATTCCTATGCTTAGTCAAAGACTCATAAGACCTAAAACCTTAGTTTTGAGCATTAGGATAAAACCACAAAAATCAAGACAATCCCTTTTGAATTCTTCCCTGCAGCCCCCACGGTACCCTCAGACTATACGGGCGGAACCCACTTTTTGGTTCTGCCCGGTCAGCCAAAGCTACAGAATGTTTTATTTTTAATTTCGAAACCAAACACCCTCTTAACTTAATCATTCACTTTCAAACAGCCATCACCCTCTCAAAAACACATAACCTCACGAAATTTAGGGCTTTCAATCCAATCTCTTCAAATCCAACTAACTTTGTAAGTGTTCTAATCACAATTGCATTTTTGATTCAAGTATAACATTCTTATTTACATTCATTAACTAGAATCTTAGGGTTTATGCATAAAACTTCTTAATTCATGAAAAACTTGGTGGCTAGCCAATCATGTCTTCCATTAGTTAAGAATTGTATCCTTTTTGTTGTTACTTTGATTTGCCAAACACACCAAGTGCATTGTCTTTCAAAAATCGCAATCCAAGACTAGAACATGATTCATCACCACATTGTTAAAACAAATGAAAAACGTCATTAAAACATCACTTGCATATTATCTCTTGAATGCTAAAGGGGATACATAACTAATATGTATTTTCGGGTACATTCAATCGAAGACACATTCAATTAGGAGAGTGTTGGTTATCTTTTGTTTTTATAACAAAACTTGCAAGACAAAACAATTTGGGAATCAAAATGAGTCAAGATAACCAAGTCTTCACATTGTTTGCATATAGGAACAAATTAGAACATCCACATTGTTAAAAGTCATTAACATATAATTTTGTGTTTTCTAAGAATCAACATGCCTCACGCAAATAAATCCGATCACAAGGAAACCCTTAAGTACATGCCCAAACACCATAGGACCAAAGGTCTCAACAAAGTTCAAGTAGAAACCTTTAAGGCACTAGAAAAACGCTATGTTCACGAAGGTAGAACCATTGATCCATCCTTTCTAGAAGGAACATCTATTCGCCAAAGCTTTGCCGCAATCAACTTTGATTGTCTCCTTGATATCGATGAGCCAATTTGTCCTAGGTTCATCTTAGAATTCTATGCAACCGTAAACCTCTCCACAAATGATTTTAGTAAGATATCATTAAACTTCACAACAAATCAAATACCAAATTTCATAGATTTAAAAGACTTAGCTATCATCTTTGGTGTCCCAAATGCGGGTACTTGTCTCTACACGGATAAGTGGCCTATTTCAAGCCTTGACTCGATTGAGCGTTTTCATCCATACGATACACCTCTAGCTAGTAAGGAAACTATTAAGGAACATCTCTTTGTTAGAACCTCTACCACTAGGAAGAATTGTTCGGGGACTATTGTGGATAAGGATCCTTTTGGTATGGAGGTCAATGAGCTTAAACCACAATTTAAGAAGTGGGAAGAAATCATTAGAGCTAACGTCATAAGTACCATAGGAAATAGAGATCATGTCAACACATGCCTTTGCTACATGCTCTATAGCATTTCCACTGGTCAACCATTCAACTTAGCCTACTGCCTAGCCAAAAGAATGGCTGACATACCCTTAGTTGGAACTACCGCTCTTCCTTATGGAATGCTTCTTACTCGCCTCTTTAGAGCAATCTCACCCATTCCTCCTAACAATAATGGAATGCGCCTTGACTATTCTCTCGTTCCTCACATCTTCGTTCGTTTAAGTGATAAACGAGTTTTCAAAGGCAAGGGCAAACGTACTCGCTCACCTACACCATCATCATCATCATCTGACATGAGCGATGACGATAGACTTCCTAACTCTAAGTTACCTCCTTTAGAATACCTTCAAGAACTCCCCGTCATTGACAATGCATCCGAAGAGTTCAAGCAAACCAAAGGAATTTTCAAGTGCTTTGGAAGGTACCTAAGCAAGCTCAATAAGAAGATAGACCGGTTGTGAGAAGATTAAGGAATGTTTGGCTTATGAATGTTTTAGAACCTTTTATGTGTTAAACTATGTGATTTTTATTGCTTTTCACGTTCTTGTTTTATTACATTTGTCAGATTATATTCGTATGAACTTTTATGCATAATGACAATGTTTGAGGTGTTTGTCAATTTTTTATGCTTATGGCAATTTTCACTAAGTATAATGAAATCCTCGACCTCAAAGTCAAAGTCCTATGATATGTGTGTTTACGTGTCTATTTTTTGCATTGCCTAACCAGAAATGCATTATCTTTTTGATTTTAGGAGTTTTCGAAAATTTTGAAAATCGTCTCGTGGGTCAAAATCGCGGACTGCCAAATTTTTCAGCCCTGGCGGATCTGGCGGTACCCAAAATTGGGTTTCGCCAGTGTATTTTCTGGGCAACCCAGAATTGGCCCAACGGACCAGACGGAACCCAAAATAGGGTTCCGCCTGTGTATCGTGAGGGTTCCGCCAGTCACCTGCAGAAAATTTTTTGATTTTTCTTAAGTTCAAAACTTGTAAAGTGTCAAACCGTTATCCTAAGTGAGAAACATCTTCCATTAACTCCAATAACCATATTAGAACAACTCTCATTCACTAAAACAATTAGGAAGCCACTTCCCTCTAAAAATTCAAATTCAAACATAACTAACCCAAGGAACCCTTTTAAAGGATCCTTCAAACCATTGAAACATTTTCAACCAAATCACATCCCATGATCACAAAGCATTGAGTGCATATGTTGGTCTTTCACTCCACCCTATTCCATTGGATTGACATCAAATGATGTGACAAGTTCATGAAAATCATTTGAAACCTCAATCTTTGAATGGTAGAACATCAAATCCAAACACCCATTTCAACATCTTTTACATCCTATAAATTTGAAAGTTTTGCAATAATTCAAATCACACCATCACCATCAAAACTTCTTCTCTCAAAACATCAAAACCACACCTTTGAAATGACTAAATCCAATACATCATCCGAGTCATCAAAATCCTTTTCAAAAACCACTAGGATTAGTGTCAAACCTTGTTGCTTTAACAAAACCGTCAAGTCAAGCTCATCATCTCCAAGTGATGCTTCGCTTAACATTTCTTCACCTATCCAAGATTTCCTTAACCTCACAACCTCAACCCCATCCTCAACACATTGCAATACCAATGTAATCACCCTTCAAGATTTGCTTAATCTTGATACTCCAACACCCTCTCCAACACATTGCTACACAAACATAGCCACCATTCCTCCAACAACTAGACCTTCAAGTGATTCAACAGCACCTTCTCAACAAGCTCAACCATCAAAAACTCCATCACCTCAATCACCAACACTTACACCAATGGAACTTTTCCATACACCACCAACATCACCACTACCCTATTTGGAAACACTCGAAGACCTATCACCTAAATCATCAAACCAACTTTTTGACACCATTGCTCAAATGGAAACCCAACAACAACCAAGTGAGCAACTAGATGATGAACCACATCAACCATCATTAGTAGAACGGTTGGCTTACCGTTATGCTAGACCATCCATTTTTCCAAATGATCAAGGTCATACCCACTCACAATCATTTGTGTTTCACCCAATCTACAAAGACCTTCATGGCAATCCTTCCGGCGAACCAAGCTTCCGCCATTTTGTTCAAAATCAACAACCACAACCACAACAACAACAACCATCACCACAAGAACCTTCCCAACAATTTGAATCTCTACTTTCTTCTTATAAGAAAATAGAAGCATCCATATGGGAAAAACCTCCAAACCTTAATGATGAGATTGACACTCATTTAAACCACTTTCATGCCTTCAAACGTATGGTTGACTCTCAAATCAACCATATTATGGTTTTACAAACAACACTACACTTAACTAATGAAGGAAGCAAAAACACCACTCAACCATCCACCTTTGCTCCTTCAAGTTCAAACCATCCACCACCAATAAACCAAACCACACTTCCACCAAACTTTCCTCGCCATGATTGCAATCATTGCGAAAGAACCGCTCACATTAGTGAAGGGTGTCAAAGGGAAATTCGTGAGCTATCCGAAGAAATGAGGTTTATACTAAACCATATTTTGGATCGTCTACAATCCTTGTCTCACAAACATCAACCTTAGAGTCTCCAAAATGAAACAAAACCGTTTCTTTTGGAAAAAGTTTCCCATTTAAACCAACAAACCAAAACCGTGTCATCCTCTCAACCTTCAAAATAAAGCCCGCTACAACCCTCAACACACATTTTCATCCTTAAACAACCTTATCCTTGTTTTTGGAAAATGTTTCTCATTAAGGAAAATGATAATTTCCTTGTAGCTTTTCATGTTCTTAGTTTATTTTTGGTTTTTCTTTCTTTTTAGAAGTAGGATGGTGTCATCCAAATTTCTTGTCTTTGACTTTTTAAGAGTCAAAATTTTACATGAAATGAATTTCATTCTACTACAAGGTTTGCATTGTTTGTTGACCATTTAGGTATAATAAGTGAACTATACCTTGCTATGGTAGCATACATATATCTTGTGTTCCAACAATCTCCCCCTAAGGGTAGATCATTCGGGTCTTCCATTTATGGGTATTCGGTTGGGCCAGCTTCGACATCCGATTCTTGGTTCCATTCTTCTCCATAATGCACGAAGCGTAAGCCTTTCCCTTATCACTTTTACAACTCTAGTCAACAAATGATGATTGATTGCAGTCATCTCAATTTGTAGCCTCTCCACACGTTTCTTAATTCGCTCAAGTTTCTTCAGTATCTTGATTAAGGTACCTGAGGAGAACTTAGCTACTTCAACGACTCTGTATAATCTTTTCTACTTTTTATCGTTCTTGTAAACAACACAAAGTCCAAGTCTGGGTCTAGTGAAGTAGGTCCAGCACTTGATCATTTGAATATCGACGCAAGCTAACATTGGAGGAGTCAGGTTGACTTTCCTTTGATAGCTTTCGATCCCCATCTGTAAGTCTTCAATGTGAACTACTACAATATAAGCTTTCATGAAAATTAGGACTGATTCGATCACGTCTTGATCGATGGCTTTCTTGTTGTAGCAGTCTCTTCTTCTTTTCAGAATATCTTCAAGATCAGGAGGATGAAGATTCACATAATCTGATTCGCTGAAGTGGTAATGTTGATTGTCAGTTCGAACTACGTGATAATCAATATAACCATGTGAATGCTGATACTCGGAGTTAACTTCAACATATCTAAGGATTCTAGAACTTGAGTAGACTTCATCACGAGGCTTCCTTTTGAGTTGCCTTAGTCGGTAGAAGCCCTTTGATCTTTCATTAACATTAATAATCCCTATGAATGCATCGAAGTTGTAGTCCTTACGATCAAATTCTTCTTCAAAGAATATATCCAGAAATCTTTCTTCTTCCAGAAATGGTTTCGGTATTTCCTCATATGTTGCAACTTCCTTTGTAAATGGTAGGTATTCTTTTGGACCGTTCATCATATATTTTAGATCATCGTTGAAGTACGGAACTAAGGGTGCGGAGTTAGATTTTGGAACCTTGGGAATCTGTTTCTACAATGGAGAGCATTCTCTTACAAACGTTGAAAAAGAAGACACGCCAAGAGCTTTTGAGACCTCTTGATCTACAAGTCTGGTATTGAAATCTCTATGCTTTTGAACTTGTAAATTAAGGATTCATAAATGCTATTAACTCTTTGATCCATTGTGTCGTCTTCCTGAATGTTGATTCCAAACCTCTCATGCAGATATGAGAACATACAGTCAAGCTTTTCGGCTGTAGGATCTCTAATTTGTTCTTCGGTTTGTATCGGATCCCTTAGCACATCATCAAACACATCGTCATCTTCTACATCAGACACATCGAATCCACCGATCTCTGGAGGTATTTCACCTTCCTGTAAGTCATATCGTCCCAGTCATCCTTGTCACCACCTTCATCTTCTTGTTGAGTATCAATCTCAACTTCAACATCTTCAGCATTCACTTCTTCTGGATTACCTGTTTGTTGTTGTGAGCTTGATTTTTGTTGTTGTTGTTGTTGTTGTTGAGATGATGTTTGTTTTTGGGATGAGAACGTTGCAGTGGTTGTTGTTCTTTGTCTTTTAGCGCATTACTCCCCCTCAGGATTGTCTGAGTCTGGATCATCCTGATTGCGCTTCCTTGACTGTGGACAACATTGACTTTCCAACTCCGTGACTCTTGAGGACAATTTTGTAATAAGTTTGATTGCCTCAGAGTTCAACTTTGTCATTTCTTTTTTGACTTTCAAGACTTGATTCATGATAGGAGTTGGTGCTGGTGGTTGAGCTTCGGGGTCCAGTAAGCCATTGTAGAGGTTGGGATGTGTTGCCATGAGTGATTCATCATTCAAGATTTTATCAAGCATTAGTTCGGAGATGCGGTCCAGTGATAATGATCTTGATTATGTGGAAGCTCCAGCTTGTGTTGATTGTTGTCGTTGAGCTGCAAACCTTGACTCCATGTCAGCACAAAGTTTTCCCATTACTTTGTTGAATTGTTTAGTTGTTACAAGTGGTACTGGATCGGCTCGGATTCTTCGAAACAATGTCGATGTAGACATCGTTTGTATGTGTTTTGGGTGAGATGTTGATGTTGACGGTTGTTGAAAGTGAGTTTTTGGTGGGGTTTTTGTTGTGTGTATTGTTGTTGTTGCTATTGCAGTTGTTGTTGTTGTTGTTGTTGGAAGTGAAGATGGTGGTTCCACATCAATAATGATGGGAGGGGTAAGCTGGTGTTGCTCAGAGGACCTAGACCTACTGTTGTCAAACTTCATCTTCTTCCTAATCTTCGGTCTATGGGTGTCATCTCCATCCCCCTTATCATCTCCATCATCATCATCATGACCAACATTACTAGGCCTAAACTCCTGACTATCCTTATCCTCCTTAGAAGGTTCACTTTTCTCCTTATCCTTCTCCTCATCATCTTCGCCTTCGTTTGTTTTCCTATCTTCTTCCTTGACACCTCCCAAACAGTCAGATAGATTAACCAAGTGGGTTTGGTCAACAGGTCAACTCTGAGTGAGAGAGAGTGATCAATTTATGACCCGGTGTAAGCACAGTGTGTTTCCGGGTCGTTATGTCCCGACGAGGCTGAAATTGTATTTTAGAAAATGTTCAAGGGATTCAGTGATTGGGAAAGTAACCAGATAATGATTTGGATTTGATTATACTAATGGAAATGATTGAGATTAAGCTAGATTAACAGTATTAACAAATACATGAAATTAGATACGTATTTAAACCTAAAACGTAAATCAGAATTAAAACAAACGTAATTACGTATAGAGCGGGGTAGGAGAGAACCCTAGCCGACGGCCAGAGTGCTACTATTCGAGGATTAGTCAACCAGAGGTAAAGGTTGCACTAAAGAAGATGGGAAGAAACAAAGCAGTAGGGCCGGACCAAATTCCCATAGAAGCTTGGAGGTGCATGGGAGATGAGGGCGTAGAATGGCTGACTTGCCTCTTCAACAAGATCTTCTCCGGTGCTAAGATGCCAGAAGAATGGAGACTCAGCGAAGTCATTCCCATCTTCAAGAACAAGGGGGATGTGCAAGTGTGTTGCAACTATAGGGGCATTAAGCTCCTTAGCCACACCATGAAGCTCTGGGAGAGAGTTATTGAGAGAAGGTTAAGAAGGGAGACGAGGGTGGCGGAGAACCAATTTGGCTTTATGCCAGGTAGGTCATCGATCGAGGCTATTCACCTTCCCAGGAGTCTCATGGAGAAGTATAGAGAAAGACAAAAGGATTTGCATATGGCGTTTCTCGACCTTGAAAAGGCATATGATAGTGTTCCACGCGAGTTGATTTGGAGAACTCTGGTGGAGAAAGGGACCCCAAGGAGATATGTGAGGGTCATCAAGGATATGTACGAGGGGGCTAAGACCCGGGTTCGGTCCACAGTGGGGATCTCTGAGTTTTTCCCTGTGGAAGTAGGGCTACACCAAGGATCTGCCATTAGTCCTTACCTCTTCGCCCTGATTCTAGATGAGTTAGCTCGTGGGATACAAGAGGGTATCCCGTGGAGCATGATTTTTGCTGACGACATTGTGTTAGTGGCAGAAACGGCGGAAGGGTTAAACAGCAGACTGGAGCAATGGAGGGCAGCTCTTGAAGACAACGGTCTTCGAGTGAGTAGAGAGAAGACTGAATACATGAGATGTGATTTTGGGAGGATCGAGGCAGGCCACCACGAAGGAATGGATATTCGTTTAGGTGACCAGATCCTGTTACCCAAGGTGTCCTTTAGATACCTTGGATCGATGTTTCACAAATCAGGGGGGATAGATGAGGACGTTACCCATCGGATTAGAGCAGGTTGGACAAAATGGAGGGCAGCGTCGGGAGTTCTCTGCGACAGGAACGTCCCCTTAAAGTTAAAGGGAAAATTTTATAGGGTGGCGATTAGACCGGCTATGATGTACGGGTCTGAGTGTTGGCCCATATCCAAGGCCCATGCTAACAAGGTAGAGGTAGCAGAACTGAGAATGCTAAGATGGACTTGTGGTAAAACCTTGCTTGACATGATCCCGAACGGAGTTTTCAGAGCAAAGCTCGAGGTCGAGAATATTATCTCGAAGATGAGAGAAGGTAGGTTAAGGTGGTTCGGTCATGTCAGAAGGAGGTCACAAGCAGCGCCGGTAAGAAGAGTCGAGGCGCTAGTAGTTGAAGGTGTGAGAAGGAGGGGTAGACCCAAACTCAGATGGGAGGATAGAGTTAAGCTCGACATGAAGGAGCTTCTCTTGACCGAGGACATGACCTCAGATAGGAAGGTGTGGAGAGATAGAATTAGGATTTGCGGGTAGTTTCGGCTAGGTGCCTTGCTTTTGCTTTGTGTTTTTGCCCGTGCGTTGCTTTGCCTTGCTTTTGATTTAGGCCCCGTGCGTTGCTTTGCTTTAGGTTTTAGTGCCCCCTTTTTGCTTGGCCTTTGCTTTAGGCTCCTTGCGTTGCTTTGCTCTGCTTTGTTTTTTGCTCCCTTTGTTGGTTTTTTTTTTTTCTTTTTTTTTTTTTTTTTTTTTTTCTGGGTGCTTTGTCTGTTTGTTTTTGTTTTGTGCTCTTTTGCTTGTGTTTTTGTTTGTGCCCCCTTGCCTCTGCCTGTCTGTGGTTGCCTTGGTTGTTCCCCTGGTTTGCTTGTTCTGCCTTTTTTTTTTTTTTTTTTTTTTTGGTTATTGCCTTTTGATCTTTATGCTCGCTGTTACGTTTCACCTCACCCGCACACCTGCACTTGCCGGAGGTCTCGTTGGAAGCAGTCTCTCTACTCCCGGGTTTACCTTGGGGTAGGGATAGGATCTGTCTACAGTTTACCTCCCCCATACCCCGCCCCCGGCGGGATTGGGTTTGTTGTTGTTGTTGTTGTTGTTGTAATTACGTATAGAAAAAGTGAGAATTAAGCAAAAATAAACTTAAAGGGGGTGAAGATGACTTTTTTACAAACTTTATATTAAAAGAAAATTTTACAAAAAAAGAAAATTATTTTTTTGATTATTTAATTATTTAAAATTAATTAAAAACTATTTAATAATTAATTTAAATTAAAAAAAATACTAAAATAACTTAGAAAATTATGAAATTTTTTTTCTAGAACTATTAACCATCACAGGAATCCTATAAAATTATAAAAAGTTTTTAAAAATTATAAAAAAAGCTAATTTATAAATTATTTACTTAATTATTAATTAAAAACTATTTAAACTAATTTAATTATTAAAAATACTAAATGAATAGTAGAAATTATGAAAATTTTCCAAAAAACACTTTATTATCTATAAAAGTTAGGAAAAATTTAAAAAGGTACTGGTGATTAAAATTAAGCAACAATGAATTTTATTTTTGATTTTTTAATTAAAACTAAATAATTTAAAATTAATTATTAAAAATACTAAAACTAAACAGAAAATTATGAAAATTTTTACACAACTATTTTAATATATCAGGAAATTAAGAAAATTATAAAATTGGAAAATGCTTTTTGAAAAAGCAGAAAAATAAGCCAAATGGCTTAAATAGAAGCTATCACCTTTTTTTTCTTGATTTTCTTTTACAAAACTATTTTAATACTAAAAATAAGTAACTTGTGTGAAAACAACTTTTATGAAACTTAAAAAGAAGCAGTATGCAAGCTTATTAGCTAAACAGTTGGCTTATTATGGGTTTTGATGGATTTTAAAACTAAACAAGCTATGTAAATAAGCTACAAATGGAACAAAAAGGATAAATAAGTTGACTTGTACTAAGGGTAAGCTAAATAGGCTAAAGCTACTTAATAAGCACATAGGAATAAGCTGAAAGCAAGAAATAAGCAAATCCAAACCACACAGACCTAAACAGGCCACCATTAAGTTAGTGATTTCACAAAAGGGCGCCCCGAAAACAACTTGTGATAACCTAGGATCGATATAATCTTCAATATTATCCACGATCGTAAAGTCCATTGTGAATTTCACATTTCCTACAAACACTTGCACTTCATGATCTCTGCCGACAACATTCTCTCCTTTATAAATCAACCCCCATCTGCAAATATTGTTGTAATGGAACAAGGACATAACATTCTTGGGTAGGCACACGTCAATGTGGACATTATAAAAATGCTTGTGACCGATCATACAAGGGATTTTGAGGTTATTTGGATCACGTCGCTTTATCTTTCCCGACCTTCTACCTTGTAATCCATTTGTGTTACAATCCAATGATGGTTGGTATTCATACACTTCCTCATTACCCTTACGAAAAATTACTTTCCTGACACCATTGGTAAATAGTGCACTACCATCGCTCTCATCTATGGTCACTCCTGTTTCTTTTGCAAATGGTTTTCCGAGGACGAGGCTAGTTAATTTTGGACTAATGAATGAGTCCATATCATCGATCATGTTTAGATCAACGTCATAGATGGATCCTCCAATCATAATTGGTAACCTTTTCTCTATCCTGACGCTATTGAGTCCTTTACATGTAATTTGTTCAGGGAAGGCTTCATTGTAAAGGGAGAGAGAGATCACATTTATTGGGAGGTCAAGATCTATGTATCCATCAGTTATAAGCTTTTTCCAAGTGGTGCAAGAAATCTTAAAAACTTTGGAGTCACCTTCCTCTATCCTATTTCTACACCCTATAGAAATCCCTACCGTGTCTTTCTTGAGCTCCTTCATAAAAGATGTTAGCATTAAAAATTATATTAGAAAGTGATGGTGGTTCTCATTATTAGAATATTGTGTTGTATGTAATAGTTTAAGTTAGTTGGGCTTTGGACTTGGCAAGCTAATATGTTATGTGCAATGTTATATAAGCCTTATTATCTAGTCATGTAACCAAGTCCAAGCCCAAGCCCATAGAAAGCCTTTAGGGCATCTCATGTAACCAACTATTTAAACACCTCAAAGGCTCATTTAAGGTGTCTGCTTGTGTGTGTATTGTGTGTGTTTTATTAACAAAAGTTCTCTTAATCTTATACTCTCTTTATACATATTAACGCCACTCATACATATTGCAAGTCACCATCTTTGCTTCATCTAGTGCTTATATTTGTGTTAAAGTTGATAGATTTAAGGTCCTACAAGTGGTCTCAATCGCCTAACAATGATTTAGGAGTGTGTGGAAATCGTTTTCATTAAGCTTTCTCTTTAAAAGTTGCGTTTTTCATTTAAAAACGTGTGCTTTTCATTAAAAAGTTTTGATTTGTTACGTGTTTTAGTGTTAAAGTTGTTGTTTTTATTGAAGTTTTAGTGATTACTAGTGTTTTGGGAAAGATTTGATCAAAAGAAACAAGTGAAAAAGGTGTTTTTGGTTGAAAAAATCGTATTTTTGAGCTGTTTGGCACGTTTACGCGTAAGTTTTAGCCTAAAACCCACTTCCTACGCGTAAGTTTAGGCTCAAAACCCTCTCTCTACGCATAAGTGAAGATCCTACGTGTAAGTTTTTGCCTAAAACCCTTTTTCTACGCTTTAGATTGAAATCCTACGCCTAAGTCTGATTTCATACGCATAAGTGAAAGTCCTACGCAGAAGTTGTACTCAGTACTTCCCTGACTTGGACAAGTTTGTGGAATACTTCGACTTGGGATATCTTACTCACTTGGATAAGTGTGAAAGATTTGGTTACATACCTTTCGCGTAAAAATCTTATGCATAAGCTAAACCTTACGCGTAACATAAATCTTACGCATAACCACATAGTTTACGCATAAATAACTAATTTTACGCTTAAGTATTTTCTTACGCATAAGATTACTGTTTACGCATAACTTTATGTTTACGCCTAACATTTGCTTTACGCCTAAGATTCTGTTTACGCCTAAGTTTAATATTTACACTTAAGTTTTGGATTCTACGCATAAGAATTTGACTTTTGACGACCAAACTTCACGAGGCCATAACTTTTGAACCGTAACTCCGTTTTGGACGAAATACATGTCAAAACGACCGTGAGACCGAGGAGAACAACATGTTGAGTGATTTATCGATTCAGGCGAAGTTTCGAGGCCTAAAAACGCTCCGAGAAGAAGTTATTGAGGTTTTAAGTTTTTATATCACATTTTTCATCATAAAACTTGCATCAACTTACAATAAACACAACTCCTACTTCGTTGGAACGATCCAAGAATCAACCTTATCACTCTACACTTCATCAATGGCAACTCAGCAAGACATTCATGCTGCTGGTGCGGAAAACCGACCTCCAATGCTTGAAAAAGGTGGACATCTCCCATGGACAAGCCGCATGCTTCGTTACATCAAAACAAAGACTGGCAGTAACCTAATGATCAAATCCATTGAAAAAGGTCCATTTAAGCCAAGACAAGTTCAAATTGAAGGTAATCCAAATACAACACCTCCTACTCTACCATTCGTGCGTGAACAAACAGAAGCAGACTACACGGATGAAGACAAGAAGCAGATCGCCGCTGATGATATGGCAATGCATTTAATCCAACTTGGATTACTACGCGAGATCTTTGCTGCAGTTGACAGCTGTGAAACTGCTTATGCTATGTGGGAACGTGTTAGAAGGATATGGCATGGAACAGAGATTGGCCAACAAGACGTTGAGAACAAACTTCTAACTGAATGGGAGAACTTCACATCCACTAAAGGTGAACAGATTGAATCCTACTACATAAGGTTTTGCACTTTAATGAATGAGTTAATCAGAAACAAGTTGACCCCATGAACAATTGCAACAAACATCAATTTCCTCAATAACCTTCCAGAAGAATGGGGTCGTTATGTTACAATTGTCAATCAAACAAAGGATTTAAATAAGGTGAATTATGATCAACTCTATGACTTTTTAAAGCAAAACCAAGCTGAGGCTAATGAAGTAAGGAAAGAAAGATTGGCAAAGAATCATGATCCTCTTGCATTAATTGCTACTACACCAACACCGCTACAGTGAACACACAACAACCATCATCATCTTCCACTCAAAACTACATGCAACCATCATACATTCAACAACCAACACCGGTCTACCAACAACAGTTCTACCCACAGCAACAACAACATGTTATTCCACAACAGCAATACCCACAATTCCAAGAACCAGAATTCACTAAAAATGATGAAGCTACTGCAGCATTGACCCAAGCGTTTGCTTTTCTGTCAAAGGCATTCCAAGGACGTTATTCTACACCAACAAAGAACAACCAAAGAATTTCATCGAACACTCGCAACAAGCAAATTGCACAGCCGAGTTTCAATATGGGCAACGGATGCTAAATGGTTGGAGTTTATGGTAATCAGCAAGGATATGCTACTGGATTTAATATGGGAAATCAGAATATGCAGAATGCAGGTCAGTATGTAGGGAATCAGTATGGTTAGTATGCAGGGAATCAGATGGGTCAGTTTGTTGGAAATCAGAGGGGTCAGAATGTTGGTAATCAGGCAATGGGTAATCAGAATAGGAATGTTGCAGCTCCAGTTGTTTGGAATCTGGGAAATGTAAATCAAGGTAATTCGGTAAAGTGTTTCAACTGTCAGGGTGTAGGTCATATGGCAAGGAACTGTCCTACTAAGCCGAACAAACAAGACCCAACATACTTGCAGAAAGCACTACTGTTGGCACAAAAGAATGAGGCAGGGTTTCAGTTGAACGCAGAGAAGAATGATTTTATGGCTCTTATGGATGACATGGAAGACAGAGAGGATATCGATGCGAACTGTATATTCATGGCGAATCTTCAGGAAGCTAAGCATGACACTGATTCTGACACACTTCCTGTTTATGACACCAATGCACCATCTGAGGTATCCAACTTCAACACATGTCACAATAATGATATATTTGATATGTCTCCTCATGAGGAACAACATTCTGAGAAGCTAGCATCCAATTATGATAAATATCTGGACACGCCGAGTAGTAGCAATACTCCTTCAGCAACTCCAGATGTGAATCATAATGGAGGCTTCGTTTCACAGCATGTTGAGAATAATGAGGAAACACGTGCTTTGTTTGAGTCATTATTGACTAATTGTCGTATTGAAATTGAGAATGTGAAAAAGGTCAATCGCGATGTTAAGGCCGCGAATGTAAAATTGACCGTTGAGCTTGAGAGTTACAAGGAAAACGTTAAAGCTTTTGAATTTCATAACAAAAGATTGTCAGAACTAGAAACTGGTTATCAAAATTCCGTTTCAAGGGAAAAACTTTTGCAAATCAAGTTTGATACACTTGATGTTAATTCTTTCAAGAAGATAAAAGCTTTAAATGTGGAAATTTCTGATTTGCAAAACCAACTTTCTAAACAAAAATCAGCTTATACCAATCTTGAAAAAGAAAGGGACGAGTTGAAAAACGAATTTGCAAAGAAAGAAGACAAACTTTTGGCCGAAATCGTAGAGTCAGAACACATGATTGCACATCTAGAAGAATTAGTGGTTAAGTCGGGTCAGTCAAGTCAAACAATGAAAATGATTTCAAATCAAACTAATTCGATTTACCATACGAAACATAAAATGGCTCTTGGAAACAACACCCCTTGTAATCTCAAGAAAGCTCAGGAAGAACATAATTTTTTGTATAATGGTAATGTGATATACACTAAACATGATCCTCCCGTCGTTCAGGATTCTGTGGAAACAATGGAACTTGTCGAAGAAAGCATTACTAAAATGAAACAAATGGATTTGAAACCCATTGATTACAACAAATTGAACAAACTTTCGGGAATTACTTTGTTCCACAAATAGAACCATCTGTGTTTTCCATAAAACGACCATTCGCGAAATTCTTTTCTAAAAAGACAGTTGTTTCCAAATCTCTTTCAAAAATAGAACAAACGTCTTCTAACAACACTTTTAATACGAGTGAGGCTAGAGACATTCTCGATGAAGTTAAAAAGAGAATTCAAGAACTTTAAAATATTGTTGAATCTAAAACTACTATCAGTATTAACAACTGGCATTCTAGTTTTCATATCGAACAGAAAAAAGTGTTTGAAAACAAAATTACTATCCCACTGAATAACATCAGTGCGAGGGTAATCCATTTTGAAAACGCTTTCTTAAAAGAAATGGCCGACTTTGTCAAGGACCACAAATCCCTGGTAAACGAAGCTAATGAAACTCGTGAAAACATGAATGTTTTGGAAAGGTTAAATGATTCTCTCTTCGAAGTTGTTATGACCACTGATATTATGTCCATCATTTTACAAACCTATTTTGTTCATGACGATGAAAGACTGAGAGCTGAGACCTCCGCAATTGTTTCAAAATGTGAAAATGCTCTTCTTAAACTTGAAATAGAAAATGTGTCATATTTTAAACAACTTGATCAGAAAAAAGAAGAATGCAAGTATGACAAAATGTCGTATGAGCGTGCCTTCAAGAACATGAAAGAGCAAAATGATCTTTTGAGGGCTCAGCTTAAAAGTCAAAAAGGGAAGGGTGAGGAAACTAAGTTTGCAAAACCGTCGACTTCGGAGAAACCAAATGTTTCAAACACGGTTCAAAATCCAAAAATGTCAATTTCAAGGTTTGCTCCAAAAGTCGATGAGAAAAAGGATTTGACAAAACCAGTAACTCCAACACCGTTGCCCAAGAAAAGTTAAAATGTAAAGATTGTTGATAAAGGAAAAGCGGTTGTCGAAACACCAAAAGTGATAGCACCTAGCCTTTTTAAGATTAGTCCCACTAGTGCGTCTGCCTCCACATCTAAGACAAATGACAAGTACATAAAGGCTAATTCTAAAGAATCTAGGGATGCTAAAAAGGACAACAATATAAATCCTAATGTGTGTGCCTTACCTTCTACAGGATTAGAAAGCACCTCTAGGAGCAGCAGACTAAAGCCTAGGAGCAATACAAGGAACAATAGAGTCTCGTCTGCCTCTACGAGTAGTAGCAAGAATAAAGTTGAAGAAGTAGAAGAACACCCTAGGAATTTATCGCTTTGTAATAAGAAACATGATTCATCTGAATGTAATGTCGAAAGTACTGGTTCTAATGCATGTAATGACTCTGTTTGTTTAATATGCAAGAAATGTTTAATTAATGATGTTCATGATGAATGTGTTTCTAAGAATGTGAATGTTACGCCTAAACAGAAGTATGTTCCAAAGGGAACTAGTGCCAGATCCAGATCTATAGAAAGATTAGTTGCACGCTTTAGGTCTACCACTAGTAGTCGAATGCCTAGGAAATACCTTAAGTATTGTATGTGGAAACCTACGGGTAGATAATTCATTCTTCAGGATGGCAAATTGAAAATTGTTCAAAATGGACAAGTAGATACCTTCTATGAATGTGATTCAGATTTTACCCCTAACCAAATGGAACCAAATTCAAAATGGTTTCCAAATACAAACTCTTCTGTTCTTCGCAGGTTATCGAAATATGTCTTTGGATCGTCGACTCGGGTTGCTCCAAGCACATGACCGGGAATTTAAAGCTGCTGATCAATTTCGTCTGGAAATTCATAGGAACTGTACGCTTTGGAAATGATCATGTAGCAGCTATTCAAGGTTATGGAGATCTTTGGTTTGGGAATTTTTTTAATCACTCAGGTTTACTACGTCGAAGGGTTGGGACACAATTTGTTTTCAGTTGGGCAGTTTTGTGATGCAGATTTAGAAGTTGCATTCAGGAGAAACACGGTTTTTATAAGAAATTTGGTTGGTGATGATCTCTTAACTGGTAATCGTGGTACAAACTTGTATGCTATCGACATCAACCAAATGGCTTCTACATCACCAATTTGTCTTATGACAAGGGCAACCGAAACTAAGTCCTGGCTGTGGCATAGAAGATTATCCCATCTCAATTTCGACACGATCAACAAGTTAGCCAAAGACAACATCATCACCGGACTTCCTAAGTTCAAATACACCAAGGAACACCTTTGTCCATCATGCGAACAAGGAAAAAGCAAAAGAGCATCATATAAATCCAAAACCGTACCTAATTCGGAAGCAAGGTTACATATGTTGCACATGGACTTATGTGGCCCAATGAGAGTTGAAAGCATTAATGGGAAGAAGTATATTCTTGTTATTGTTGATGATTATTCAAGATATACTTGGGTAAAGTTTTTGAGATCAAAATACGAAGCACCAAGTACCATAATTACCTTTCTGAAGCGTATCCAAGTTCTACTTCAAGCTCCAGTAAGGATTGTAAGAACAGATAATGGCACAAAATTCACAAATCAGGAGTTAAGAACCTACTTTGAAGATGTGGGAATCACTCACCAAACATTAGTTGTTAGAACTCCACAGCAGAATGGGGTAGTTGAAAGAAGAAACCGAACTCTTGTGGAAGCTGCTCGCACAATGCTAATTTATTCTAGTGCACCACTATTCTTATGGGCTGATGCTGTTGCCACTGCTTGTTTCACTCAGAACCGATCCCTAGTACATCCAAGATTCAATAAAACCCCATATGAGCTAGTGAACAACCGTAAACCTGACATCTCTTACCTTCACGTGTTTGGCGCTTTGTGCTACCCAAGGAACGACAGAGAAGATCTAGGAAAGTTGAAAGCTAAGGGTGATATTGGAATCTTCATTGGATATTCTGAAAACTCGAGGGCATTCAGGGTGTATAATAGACAAACAAAAAGGATAATGGAGACGATGAATGTAAAGTTTGATGAGATTTCACAAATGGCTTCTGAGAGACTCGCTCTAGAACCCGCGCTTAATCCAGTGGCTTCTAATCAAAACAGATTAGGACCCGCACCAAACATGCAGACTTCTGGACACATCAGTTCAGGACTCATGCCTCAACGAGCTCAGTCAACAAACATGGACAAACCTTCAGAACAAGAACTGGAAAAGTTCTTCGAGTTAATGTTTGATGAATATTATGGTGGAACTTCGACAAATGCATCTCCACAACATTCCGCTGCACCCGCTCAAAACCATCAACCACCACCACCATCACAAGATGCATCTACTACAATCGAAGCTGAAGCACCAACTACCTCAACATCATCTACATCTACTCAAGAAACTCCAGTACTTGACACTTTTTACCAAGAGTTGATGAGCAAAACCAAAACACAAATTTTCAAGAAGAACCAACAAATAATTCAATCAATGATGCGTTAGAAGAAGAAGAAATATTTGAAAACTCATTTGCAACAGACTCTGCTGAATCTTCTTCAAGGTTACAAGAACCATCTAACATACATTCGTTACACCCAAGGTACTCTTCTACGTTTCAATGGACAAAAGACCATCCAATAGAACATGTTATTAGTGAACCTTCAAAGCCAGTTCAGACAAGGAGACAACTTGCCACCGATCTCGAATTGTGCATTTACATTTGCTCAATCAGCCTCAAAGAACCAAAGAACATTCGGGAAGCAATGGCAGAATACCCTTGGATAGAAGCGATGCAGGATGAAATTCTTCAATATGAGTTACATGATAGTTGGGAACTTGTTGAACGACCACTTGATATACGTGTTCTTGATCTCAAGTGGTTGTGGAAGAACAAACTGGATGAGGAAATGACTGTAATTCGTAACAAAGCTTGTCTCGTGGCGAAAGGATATCCACAAGAAGAAGGGATAGATTTCGAAGAATCATTCGCGCCTGTAGCTAGACTTGAAGCAGTCCGGATCTTCTTAGCCTATGCATCTCACAAAAACATCACAGTCTATCATATGGACATTAAGACGGCTTTCTTGAATGGAACTCTGAAAGAAGAAGTGTATGTGAGTCAGCCAGAGGGATTCATCGACAAAGATCATCCAAACTACGTCTACAAGCTTAAGAAAGCCATTTATGGTTTAAAACAAGCTCCAAGAGCGTGGTATGACGAACTATCATCTTTCTTGCTCAAAAACAATTTCACCAAAGGAACGGTTGATGACACCTTGTTTATCAAAAAATTCAAAGATGACATTTTGATCGTTCAAATTTACGTGGACGACATAATTTTTGGATCAACCAATCCTAACCATTCAAAACATTTTGAAAATCTCATGAAAAGCAAATTTGAAATGTCCATGATGGGGGAACTAAAATTCTTTCTTGGTTTACAAATACATCAATCCCCTCGTGGTATTTTTATCAATCAAGCTAAATATACAATAGAGATTTTGAAAAAACATGGAATGGAAAATTGTGATTCTGTTGGTACACCAATGGTCACTTCACCAAAAATTGGTGCTGATTTGTTTGGGAAACCAATCGATCAGAAGAAATATCAGAGCATGATCGGTTCTCTTATGTACCTAACTGCTAGTCGACCCGATATTCAATTTGCTGTTTGTTTGTTAGCACGGTTTCAGGCAAAGCCTACCGAACTTCACCTCAAAGAGGTTAAACCGATCTTTCGGTACCTACGAAGCACCATTAACATGGGACTTTGGTATCCGAAGGATTCGGGGTTTAATCTGACAGCATTTTCAGATGCAGACCATGCCGGTGATCAAGTTACAGCAAAGAGTACATCAGGTGGAGCACAATCTTTAGGTGAAAAGCTAGTAAGCTGGTCGTCAAAGAAACAGGATTGTACTGCGCTATCAACCGCCGAAGCCGAGTATGTGCCTCTATCTGCGTGTTGTGCCCAAGTTCTTTGGATGCGGACACAGCTCACAAATTATGGCTTTACTTTTGACAGAATACCTATGTATTGTGACTCAAAAAGTGCCATAGCCATCTCGTGCAATCCCGTACATCACTCTAAGACGAAGCATATCAAAGTCCGCTACCATTTCATCAAAGAACACGTGGAAGAGGGTACTGTTGAATTATCTTTCGTTAAGACTGATTATTAACTCGCCGATTTATTTACTAAAGCCCTTCCAAAAGAACGGTTTGACTATTTAGTTCGACGAATTGGCATGCGAAGCCTAACTCCTGAGGAGCTAGAACGTCTTCTCGAATCTTCTTGAAAAATGATTTCAAAATCGCTTCGCTGTAAATATTTTTGAAAAAACAAAATACAAAATTTGAAAAACCAACAAAAACAAAATACAAAAATATAAAATTTTCAAAAAATTCAAAAACAATATAAAATCAAAAAAAAATCAAAAAATTCAAAAACAATATAAAATCAAAAAAAATCCAAAAATATTCTTCTCACGACATGTCTCTTGATGAGTGCTCAAACACTCATCGTTTTTGATATATTTAAACTGCCAAAACGCACAAAAACAATCAAAAAAATATAAAAATACTTAAATTATCCCAGGGATTGTGTTTTATGTGTTTTAAATGCAAAATGTGCAAAAACAAAGGAAAATCGATCAAAGTTTACAATATTGGCAGTTTTAGTCCCCCAAGTTTCAAAACTCGTCAAATTTAGTCCCTATGCATTTATATTGAAAGGAAAAGTCAACCCAAGGTTTTAAAAGTCAAAAATCATAAAAATTACACTTGGGTATCAAGTTTTCCAAAATTACATGTTTAGTCCCTGAAAATCCAAAAATGGCAAAATAGGTCCCTAGGAAATTTTGAAAATTGGAAAAAGGAAAAATGGTTTTGGAACTTTGGAATTATATCATATTTGGTCCTTGGATGCACTTTGGAAAATTACAATATCAGTCCCTTGGGTTTGGAAAAGTTGCAAAATTAGTCCTTATCACAATACAAACCAAACCGGACCTATGTTATTACCATAATCCAAAACCAAACCCTTATCCAAGCCCACCCCTGATCCATGTACTCCCCATTGCCTATCCCATCTTACCCGGCCCACTTTCAAAATAATAATAGCCACGGGGTCAAACGGTCAACGAAGACCTTTGACCCGTCTTCTTCCCCAACACAGAAGCGCAAAACCAGGGAATACTCTTCCCCCCCCCCCCTCTCACCTTTTTCACCCACTAGCCCCCCCCCCCCCCCCACAATTAATGCCCTCACCAACTTAACCCACCACAATAAATTACCTCACCAACACCCACCAGTACCACTCACTTTGCCCCGTACCTCTTTTGGCGCCAAAATCTTGATCAAAGGCTAGGAATGATCTCAAAGCAATTCAATGGTGAGGATTTGGTCAATGAGTCATCACAAAGACCTTGGGACCATCAGAATTCAAAAAGAGCCCATGTGGAAGACTTAGGTCCTTGTTGTTAGCTCGTTATATATATTTGAACTCATGTGAGCCTTAGATAGTGTGTAATATCTTAGTTTTTTATGTTTTTCAGTTTATTTTTAATGTATTGTAACTTTTTTTATCAATGAAAGTCTGCTTTAAAGTTTAATTTTCATCTTCACTTTTCAAGTTCCATTTCAAATTCTCAAGTTCTAATTAAGGCTTCTAATGTGAGTACAAGTAATGCATAAGCTTATTTAATCTCAGAAACAAGGTTTTATAAGCTTTATAAGCTTGTGTGAACATCCTAAACTCGGTTTTCAATAATTACTAAAAAATTTAGAAAAATCAAAAATAAATAAAAAAGTGGTGATCATTGGTTGAACAAGCTTGGAGAACAGTTAATAAAGGATGGTTGTGGGTTAGGGACCTCAGGGGAGGTCATTAGGTTGGTTCAATTGGTTCTTGGGTACTTGGCAGCTTAGCTTGGAAGGCTTATGTAAGCCTTGCTTTTAATTTTTACTCTCCTCAGTAGTTTAGTTGTTTGTTATTGTCTAAATTACTTAATTATTGCTTAACATAGTAGTTGTAATCAGTAGATTGTGTTGTGTACTTGTTTGACTCAAGTTTCCATCATAGATTGCTTTTTAAGGGGTGTTTGATTGTTGACTGTTTGTACCATGCTACTTGTGTGATTGCTCATCTCTGTGTTTTAATAAGTCATTTGGGTGTAAGAAAGCTCAGGGAAGTCATTTACTTGTTCAAAAACACCACAAAGGTCAAAATCACAAGGAAGTGGTCACCACAGTTAACTGTGGTGAGTTTTTAAGTCCAAAACCTATCAAACCTTTTCATAAGTTGGAGTTTTTACTTAAGTTAGCTTTCATATAGCTTATCATAACATTTTTAGTCATTAAATCAGCAATACAAGTTCATAAAAGTCAAATCTCAAGATTTCTCAAAAAGTCAAAAACACCTTACTCAGGTTTTTACCAAAATGGGATGAATTATTGTGATTTTTGTAGGAGGATTTAAGCTCTGAAACTTGTTGTGATAATAGTCTATCAGTAGAACTACAAGTCCTTATGGTTTTCTTAATTTAGCAAATTTTTCTCAAGCCTGTGCTTAAGCTCAAACTGAGCTGCTGTGCACAGACCTCTCAGCTCACCACCCAACTTTGGAGGTGATTTGTGGTTTACCCAGTGGGTCCCACACTTTCATTTTGGTTCCATATAACCCTCCTCCTACCAGGGAGTAAGGGTTGACCATTTATTTGACCTTAAGACCAGTGGACCCCACTTAGTTTTGCATCTATAGTTTGTCCCCAGTCTGCCTCAGAACCAAATAAACAAACAGCTTATTGTGGTATTTTAGCTTATTTTATCAGCTTATTTGTGTAATATTTGCTTAAACTTGTTCATTGAACTTATTTGCATCTGTTTTCACCAAAGTGGACCCCACACAAGCTAGTTTTAGCTTATTTCCACTCTTGGTCAAATAAAGTCAACTGTCATAGGTTTAAGCACTTGAAGTGCTTAGTTCCTTGACCACAGTCAAACTCACTTCACAAAAGTTGTCTAAAAACTTGTAATAAGCAGTTTGGAAAAAGAAAATCTCAAATAAGCCCAACTTAATAGAAGTGATAGCTTCTATTTAAGCCATTTGGCTTATTCATCAGCTTATTAATAAGCAATTTCCATTTTTACAATTTTCCTAGGCTTCTGGTGTGTAAAAACAATTTCTGTAATTTTTTCAGATTTTTCTTTTATCATTTAGTATTTTTCTTAATTAAAAATAGTTTTTAGTAATTATTAAATAGTTAATAATTAATAATAATTAATTAGGAAATCAGAAAAATACAAATTAAATTTTAAAATTAGTTTTTAGTTATTTTTAATTTTTCCAAATTTTATTTCCAATTTTCTAGTGTATTTTGATAATTAATTAGAATTTAGGTTAAATTAAATAATTAAAAAGTAATTAGTAATTAGTTAATAATTAGTAATAATTAATTAAATAGTCTTAGAAATATATTTTCATTTCTAAAATTAGTTTTATTATATTTTAGATTTTTCTAAGTTTAATTTTTAATTTTCCAAGTTAATTTCATATTTATTTATAATTTAGGTTAAATTAGTTAATTAATAGTAATTAGAAAATTAGTATTTAATTAATAGTAATTATAAAATTAGTGTAAAAATTAATTTTAAATTTCCAAAAATTTTCTCTTATCATTAGGTTTGTAAAAAGTAAATTTTCATACCAGTAGCCTTTCCAGATCACCGTATTCACATTTTTGTACGTTTGTCCACGTCTTCGGCAAACGTACGGTTTTTAAGTTTTAGGTGATTTCTTCTCGATCTCAATTCCAGTAATCATTCACATAGCTTTCCTAAGCTATTTCTGTTAATAATCTCCAAATAATTCTCACAACAAACCCTTTCTGTGAATAAACACCCGATCACAAAGCATGCTAAAGTTACATTTCACACCTCAACGTGATTTAACGACCCGGTGATACCTTATATTACCCGGAGCATTGATCTAGGCTATTTGACTTGTTTGACCATTATTTGGTCAATATAAGTTGGTGGTTTAGCATCAATCAATTTTTGGCGCCGCTGCCGGGGAGGTGTGCGCGTTTCTGCAGCGTCTTTCGAGATTAGTGTTATCTCACCTCACTCACTGTACAAATACCATCACTTGTGAATATTTTCAAAATCAAAACACATAAAAAAGTCATTTACACTTTTCCTAAAGTGTTAAAACACCAAAAAAAGTAAAAAACAACAAAAGCATATCGTAACGTTTTCTAATTCGGTTCTCTTTTAAGGTGATTCTTAAAGAGAAACAATTCTGGATTACGGGACGATAACAAAAAAATTGTCCAAAAAGTTTTTTATCCCTAGTGCATGCGCACTTGTTCTTCAAGGTCCACTAGCCCATTACGTGAGCTTGTCTGGAAACCTCGAAGACCTCGTAGACGTTCTGCACCAACAGTCGGATCTGAGATCCGAGCTGTTCCACCTTCAGCTGTCATCATGGCGGCTGAACCCACTATGAATGAGCTTCTCCAAGCACCCGTCGAGGGTTACGGAGATGCTATCGTTGTTCCGGCAATCATGGCCGAAAATTTTGAGCTTAAAACAGGGTTGATAAACCTGGCCACCTCACGTCAATTCTACGGTTTTGAGAGGGACGATCCTCAAGATCACATTCGATGGTTCATGATGAGTGCTCAAACACTCATCGTTTTTGATATATTTAAACTACCAAAACGCACAAAAACAATCAAAAAGATATCAAAATACTTAAATTATCCCAGGGAATGTGTTTTATGTGTTTTAAAAGCAAAATGTGCAAAAACAAAGGAAAAACGTACAAAGTTTGCAGTATTGGCTGTTTCAGTCCCCCAAATTTCCAAACTTGTCAACTTTAGTCCCTATGCATTTATTTTTAAGGAAAAGTCAACCCAAGGTTTTAAAAGTCAAATAATCACAAAATATTACATTTGGGTTGCAAGTTTTCCAAAATTACATAATTAGTCCCTGAAAATCCAAAAATGCCAAAAGTAGTCCTTGGGATTTTTGAAATTTTGAAAATGTGGAAAAATGCAAATTTAGTCCTTGGATTATTGGTTCTTGGCAAAATTGATCCTTTGGAGAGTTTTGGAAAGTTACACTTCAGCCCCCTCAACTTTGAAGGAGTTACAAAAATGGTCCTTGTGATAACTATTAGCAAATCGGGCCCTTGTTTACTTAATCCAAACCAAACCCTTATCCACCCAAAACCCCTAGCCCAGCTGCTCCCCAAGCCCACCAGGCCCAAAATTCCTTAGCCCGCCCAAACCTTTGAACCGTTTTAAATAACACCCCGGTCAAACCTTGCGTTGACCCGTCCTTTCTTCCCCAACAGACAAGCGCAAAACCAGGGCAACATTCCCCCCCCCCCCTCCTCACCTTTTCACCCACTTTACCCCCCACAATTAATAACCTTACCAAACAACTCCACCACCATAAATGCATCCCCAAATCCCTCACCAACACCACTCAATTTTACCCGTATAAATTTTGGCGCCAAATTCACAATCTATGGATCAGATTGATTATAAAGCAATTGAACGATGGGGATTTGGTCTATGGTCAAAGAGAAAGCATTTGGAGCACTCAGATTTCAAAAAGGGCCCATGTGGAAGGCTTAGTTAGTTTTTTTAGCTCGTTATATATATAAAAAGCTCATAGAAGCTCATGTGTGTAGTATTGTAGTCTCTAGCTTAGGTAATATTGTATTTTCATTATTGTAACTCAGTTTTTAATTAATGAAAGAAAGGTTCTAAGTTAATTTCTGTTTTAAGGTTCAAGCTCCATTTAAAGTTTTCAAGTCTTAAATTAAAGTTCTCATGTGCAAAAGCTATTCATAAGTCCTTATAAACTTTCATTTAATCTGTTTCAAGTAAGTTTTTTAAGTTGTGGAATGTTTTTACTAATTTCAAGGAAAATAGCAAAAATACCAAATAAATTAAAATAAAATAAAAAATTGTGGAAAAGGGTGAAGAAAGCATGGAGCATTGTGAATCTTGGATGGCAATGGGTTAGTGGCTTATCGAAGCCTTAGGATTGGTTCTAGTCCTTGGTTCTTTGATCTCAGCTTGGATGCCTTTGTAAGCTATTTTTCTCAAAACCTTGTTTCACTGTAGCCTAGCTTGTTATATAGTTGTTGGTGTTATTGTTTCTGTTTTAATATTCAGTTAAGTCTAAAATAATAGTAAGAGTGCTCAAGTATTGATTTCATGGATTAGATTGATCATTAGCATCAAAAATTGCTTCATCAGTTAGCATTTAGGGGTGTTTGGATCAGTGGATTCAACCACTGAATCCTAAGTGTGGTTGTTGTTTGTTGTTTAGGAACATTGCCTAGGTCCATTTGTGCTTGAATCAACCATTAAATTGGTCCCTAGTAACCTAAAAGTCAAAATTACAAAAGTTCCACCACCACAGTTAACTGTGGTGGTTTTTGGAGTCCCAAATCTTTTCATTTCAATAGATAAGTTGGAGTTTTAACATAATTCAGTCTAAATTTAACTTACAAACATGATTTGAGTTAGTTAAATCAATCCAAATCTCATAAAAGTCAAAGAAACAAGTTTTATTCTAAAGTCAAAAAGCTGAGTCAGAAATTTTGCTCAAACTTTGGAGATCTGCAATTTGCTTAATACTAGGATTCAAGGTCTGAAATTTTACATGAATGATCTCTACCATTTAGTTGATTTTTGTAAATTTTACCAGATTTTTAAGATTTTGTTTGCTGGGTCCCACAAGGCCACGAAGTGACCTACAGGGCAACCAATTGCCCTGTTCTCAGCAGATCACCTCCACACCACCACCTTTTGTGGTGGTTTGTGACCACTACAGTGGTCCAAGGTATCTGTTTTTGGTTCCCCTCAACCCCCCTCCTACCAGGGAGTAGCCTCTGACCTTTTGTTTGACCCCTAAGTCTGTGGACCCCACCTAATTTGGCTCCTTAACTTTGTCCCCCAACTGCCTCAGAAATCAAATAGCAAAGTGCTTATTTGTTGCTTTTTGGCTTATTCAGGCTTGTTTGTTGCTTGTTACCTGCTTATTATTGTTCATTAGACTCAGAGAAACCATATTCTTCCATTGTGGACCCCACACTCCTCATTTGAGCTTAAAAACACTCCACAGTCAACAAAAGTCAACTGTGGGTATAATAAGCACTTCAAGTGCTTATTCCTTGGGTTAATTAAAAAGTGTTTTTGTTAAAATTAGTTGTTTTTAGTTTATTATCAGTTTAGAAAAAGAAAAAATCCAAAAAAACCAATTTTAAAAATAGTGATAGCTTCTATTTAATAGGATTTATCAATTTAATTTTCTTTTTAATTAATTTCTAAGTAATATATCACTTTTATATTTTTAGAAATTATATTTTAGGTTAAAATAATTTTACAAATTTTTCCAGATTTTTATTTTGTCTTTTAGTGTTATTTCTAATTAATTTTAGTTTAATTTAGTTTTAATTAATATTAATCAATTAAATAGCATAATTAGATTTTATATAGTATAACCTAGTTTTTATATTTTTTTTCTAGCTTGTATTTTAGTTAAAACATTTTTATAAATTTTCCTAGAATTTTTACTGTTCATTTAATAGTTTTCATAATTTAAATAGTTTAATTAGATATTAATTAATAAATAGAATAATAATTAGTTAATTAACTTAAAAATACATAAAATTAACTTTTCATAATTTTTTAGGATTCCCATGATGGTTAATTAGATTTATAAAATTTTTCTTAATTTTCTAAGTCTTTTTAGTATTTTTAATAATTCTAATTAGTTTAATTAGTATTAAATAGATAATTAGTAATTAATTAATAATACATAATTAAATAGTGTAAAAATAATTTTTATTTTCTTAAAATTTTCTTTTGTTATTAGGATTGTAAAAATATCAATTTTACACTTTTAACCCTTCCCGTCCTTCAGTTGTACTTTTTGCTTTGTGCATCTGTATACGTTTTTTAATTAAAACGTACGTTTTTAGTTTTTAGCTCAAATCTTCGTAATCTAAATCCCCGTAATCAATCACGTAGCTTTCCTAAGCTATATTTGTTAATAAATTCCAAATAATTCTAATCATAACCTTTTTCTGTGAATAATTACCCGATCACAAATACGCTAAAGTCACAATTCACACTTCAACGGGATTTAACGACCCGGTGATACATTATATTACCCGGAGCATTGACCTAGACTATTTGACTTTGTTGACCATTATTTGGTCAATATAAGTTAGGTGGTTCGGGCTCAATCAACTTTTGGCGCCGCTGCCGGGGAAGTGTGCGCGTTTCTTTAGCGTTATTTGAGATTAGTATTATCTCACATCTTTCACTATACAAATACCACCACTTGTGTATATTTTTATAATCAAAATACAAAAAAGTCATTAACACTTTTCCTAAAGTGTTATAACACCAAAAAAAAAATTAAAAACAACAAAACAAATCATAACGTTTTCTGATTCGGTTTTCTTTTAAGGTGATTCTTAAAGAAAAACGATTTTGGTAAACGAAACGATACCAAAAATATTTTCCAAAAGTTTTTAAACCCATACACAAAACATAAAAACATCTGTCTTTTCTTGTGAATAATAATTCTACATAAAATAAACCGTCGAAAACCAAGACAGAACACCTACCAACTGGGGGTGTGAACAAATAAGTTCCCAAACCAAAAAGATTAAAACTTGCCTTTGTATCCTTGTGAGTGGTGTACCTTTTCTAAAGAAGCCACTCACTTGTGATTATTGGTTTAAGTTCACTGTGGTTTTGTCTCGACTTTGTTTTGATTGATTTTTGTTCCTAGTGCATGCGCACTCGTTCTTCTAGGTCTACTAGCCCATTACGTGAGCTTGTACGAAAACCTAGAAGACCTCGTAGACGTTCAGCACCAACAGTCGGATCTGAGATCCGTACTGTTGCCACACCCACTGTCACCATGGCGGAAGACCGTCCCATGTGTGAACTTCTCCAAGCACCCATCGAGGGTTACGGAGATGCCATTATTGTCCCAGCCATTGTGGCTGATAGTTTTGAGCTCAAAACCGGGCTACTCAATCTTGTAACCTCGAGTCAATTTTACGGTTTTGAGAGGGACGATCCTCATGCTCATATTCGATGGTTCAATAAAATCACATCGACCATCAAGTACAAAAATGTCCCGTGTGAAGCAATAAAACTTCTTCTCTTCCCATTCTCCTTGGAGGGACAAGCCCGGATTTGGCTTGAAAAACAACCTCCACGATCTATTGAGACTTGGGAAGATCTTGTCAAAAAGTTTGTGAATGAATTCTTCCCACCTTCCAAGACCACAAGTCTTAAGAACGAAATCACCAAGTTCACTCAAAAATACGATGAATCTTTTGGTGAAGCGTGGGATCGTTTCAAAGAATTACTTCGCAAGTGTCCACATCATGGTTTCTCTGAGTTGATGCAACTCGATACGTTTTACAATGGCGTGAGCCAAGCTGATCAGGATTCTCTCAATGCCTCCGCTGGAGGAAATTTTTTGAGTAGAACCACAAAAGAAGCTTTGCAAATCATAGAAAACAAGTCCAAGGTCCGCTCTACACGAAGCAAACCGATTGTTTCTCAAATCAATGCGGGACCTTCTACTTCATCTTCTGTGGGTCAATCTAGCACGGATGCTAAGATTGACAAGCTCACTGAAGCGATCCAAGCTTTGGTTCTCGCCCAAACAAAGAAAGTCTCATTTCCACAACATCCTCCCCATGCTGAGGTTAAAAAAGTGGAAGTCTGTGTGACTTGTGGTGGGCCGCATGCCTACTACAATTGCACAGCTACTGATGGTACTCCATATGAAGCTAATGTTGTTGTCGGGTCCCAAAATCAAGGAGGCAATCAACACCGCCCTCCTATGGACCCGAACTATCGTCCTCACCATTATCCTGGACCTCCCGGTTTTCATCAAAACCAAAATGTCCAAAACCGTGGCCAAAACCAAAATAGAGTGAACCAAGGTTATCAAAACCAAAGTAACTTCAATCAGGGTCACGGTTTCCAAAATCAAAACCAAGGTTTTCAAAATCAAGGTTTCCAACATCAAGGAAACTTTAACCGGAACCAAGGTCAGGGTAATTTCAACCCCGGGAACTTTCATGGAAACAATCACCAGAATCAAGGGAATTTCCAAAATCAAAACCAAAGAAATTTCAATCAAGGCCCCAACCCGAACAATCGAGCTCCAAATATTCCTAATCCGAATCAAGCCATTGTTCCAACCGGGCCTTCATCCGATGAATTGTTGAAGCAATTCATGAAGTCCCAAGAAGAGTTGAACAAGTTGCTGGTCAGCCAGATTTCTGATATCAAGAAGTCTTTAAATGATCGACCCTCGGGCTCAGGTACAACTTTACCGAGCAACACGATCGCTAACTCGAGGGGCGATGCTAAGGCGATCACAACACGAAGTGGTGCTTCATATGATGAACCCGCGATTCCTACTACCTCTTCTTCCTCTCCTCCTAAGGTAGTGAATCGTGAGCCTGAGGTAACAAAGGACAAGGTGCAAATTCCTAGCCCATGAAGTACAGCACACGTCCAACCTCAGGATAATCCTGAAACCAGATGTAAGCCTGGAGTTGTCTTTGAACCACCAGAAACTCCAGTGGACAACCCTAAATCCAAAACTTCTATTCCATATCCTTCACGTCTCAGTGAACAAAAGCTCCGCGAAAAAGCTAATCACCAAATGGATAAATTTTTCCAAATCTTCCAAGATTTGCATTTCGATATCAGCTTCGCGGATGCTATTCTCTTGATGCCCAAGTTTGCATCGACAATCAAAAATCTGTTGAGTAATAAAGAAAAATTATTTGAGATGGCAAGAACTCCTCTGAATGAGAACTGCTCTGCGGTTCTTTTGAAAAAGCTTCCTGAAAAGCTTGGAGATCCCGGGAAATTTCTCATTCCTTGAACTTTCCCGGGTATGGTTGATTGCTTCGCCCTGGCCGATCTAGGTGCTAGCATCAACCTGATGCCATATTCTGTGTGGAAGAAACTTTCTCTTCCCGAACTCACTCCCACGTGCATGACTTTAGAGCTTGCCGATCGCTCGATTTCTCGTCCCATTGGCATTGCCGAGGACGTATTTGTTAGAGTGGGAAAGTTCCATTTTCCGGCAGATTTTGTGATTGTTGACTTTGATGCCGATTCTAGGGTCCCTCTCATTCTTGGCCGGGGATTCCTCAGAACTGGGCGAGCTCTTATCGATGTATTCGAGCATGAGATCACATTACGTGTTGGGACGGAAGCTATTACCTTCAACCTAAATCAAACATCGAGATACTCCTCCAATTATGATTGTGAATCGGTGAACAAAATAGATTTCATCGATGTTGCTGCTGAGGAGTATGCTCAAGAGATTTTAGGTTTCATTGATGATTCTTCGAGTGAAAATCTCACTCAATCTTCTCATCCCATCATAGCCAATTCTTCTCCTTCCCTCACTCCGTTTAAGGGAAGTGACTTCATCTTAGAAGAAATGGAGGCGTTTCTCAAAAGTGACTCGATTCCCGATGGAGTCGATAACCAAGAGATCGACCTCGAGAGGGATATTCTCACGCTTGAAAAATTGTTAAACGAAGATCCCTCACCTCTTCCTGTTCTACCACAACAACTTCATAAAGAGGAGGTCAAAAATGTTGAGAAAACTGATGACTTCCCCGAGGTTGAGCTTAAGGACTTGCCGCCTCATCTTGAATATGCATTTCTGGAGGGTAATGATAAATTACCCGTCATAATTGCCAAAAACTTAAGTGATGAGGAAAAGGCTGCTCTTATCAAGGTTTTGAAGTCTCATAAACAAGCAATTGCTTGGCGTCTCTCAGATATCAAGGGCATTGACCCTGAGTTTTGTACTCATAAGATTTTAATGGAGGACGACTTCAAACCTGCAGTCCAACAACAAAGAAGGGTGAATCCAAAAATTCACGAGGTTATCAAACAGGAGGTTTTAAAACTTCTTGATGCCGGATTGATTTACCCTATCTCGGACAGTCCTTGGGTCAGCCCAATCCATTGTGTTCCAAAAAAGGGTGGCATTACCGTTGTCACAAATGAGGAGAATGAGTTAATTCCAACTCGTTTGGTTACGGGTTGGCGCGTCTGCATTGATTATCGTAAATTGAATGACGCCACCCGTAAGGATCATTTTCCTCTGCCTTTTATGGATCAGATGCTCGAGAGATTAGCGGGGAATGAGTACTATTGCTTCCTCGATGGTTTCTCGGGTTACTTTCAGATTCCCATTGACCCGCAAGACCAAGAAAAGACCACTTTTACGTGCCCCTATGGAACCTTCGCATATAAACGTATGCCATTTGGCTTATGTAATGCTCCGGGCACGTTTCAAAGATGTATGATGGCCATTTTTTCCGACATGATCGGTAAAAGTATGGAGGTCTTTATGGACGATTTCTCGGTCATTGGGGATTCGTTTAAAACATGTCTCTCCCATTTAGACAGCATGCTAAAACGCTGTGAAGACACAAAGTTATGTCTAAATTGGGAGAAGAGTCACTTTATGGTCAAAGAGGGCATTGTCCTCGGCCATAAAATTTCAAAAAACGGGATTGAGGTTGACCGTGCCAAAGTGGACGTCATTGCAAAATTACCTCATCCCACGACTGTGAAAGGTGTTAGGAGCTTTTTGGGTCACGCCGGTTTCTACCGTAGGTTTATTCAAGATTTTTCTAAAATCGCCCGGCCTATGACCCATCTCCTCGAGAAGGATGCTCCTTTTATCTTCTCCCCTGAGTGCATCGAAGCCTTTGAAACATTAAAAAAAAGGCTTACCGAGGCACCGATTCTTGTTGCCCCCGATTGGGACTTACCCTTTGAGCTCATGTGTGATGCTAGTGATTATGCTATAGGGGCAGTCTTGGGGCAACGCAAAACAAAACATTTTCAGCCTATACACTATGCCAGCAAGACTATGACCGAGGCACAAAGTCATTACACCACCACTGAAAAAGAATTATTAGCTGTGGTGTATGCTTTTGAAAAATTCCGGCCATACTTGATTCTGACTAAAAGCATAGTGTATACGGATCATTCGGCTTTGAAGTATCTATTCGCAAAACAAGATGCAAAGCCGAGACTCCTCCGATGGGTTCTCCTCCTTCAGGAATTTGATATCATTATTCGTGATAAAAAAGGAGCTGAGAACCTAGCTGCTGATCATCTCTCCCGTCTTGAAAACCCTCACCAAAATGATTTCGAGAAAAAGGAAATAAATGAAACGTTTCCTCTCGAAACCCTCAATGCGGTTTCATTTCGTGGAGACTCGATTACCCCATGGTTTGCCGACTTTGCAAACTATCTTGCGGGTAACTTCATTGTGAAAGGGATGCCGTCCCAACAAAAAAATAAATTTTTCAAAGACGTAAAACATTACTTTTGGGACGACCCCTACTTGTTCAAGATATGCGCGGATCAAGTCATCCGGCGGTGTGTGTATGGTCAGGAAGCCGCTGAAATTTTAAAGGCTTGCCATGCTGGTCCCACGGGGGGCCACCACAATCCCAACTACACCGCCAAAAAGGTGTTTGATTCCGGCTTTTATTGGCCCTCGATCTACAAGGATGCCCAAGAATTGGTCAAGTCCTGTGACGCTTGTCAGCGCCACGGGAATATTTCACAAAGAAATGAAATGCCTCAGAATGCAATTCAAGTTTGTGAAATCTTTGATCTCTGGGGCATCGACTTTATGGGGCCATTTCCATCCTCTCACGGCAACAAATACATACTCGTGGCAGTTGACTACTTGTCAAAATGGGTTGAAGTAAAAGCTTTACCCACAAATGATGCCCGAGTAGTTGTGAAATTTTTAAAAGCTCTCTTTGCCCGATTCGGAACTCCACGTGCTATTATTAGTGATCGTGGTACTTCTGTAATTACAAATTTGACAAAGTCATGCAAAAATACGGTGTGACTCACCATCTTTCCACTGCGTACCACCCTCAAACAAGTGGACAAGTCGAAGTGTCCAATCGGGGCATTAAAAGAATATTGGAGAGAACTGTAGGTGAGAATCGTGCATCATGGTCGGACAAATTAGATGATGCACTTTGGGCTTTTCGTACGGCTTACAAAACACCCATCGGGTGTACTCCTTATAAACTTGTGTACGGGAAAGCATGCCATCTTCCGATCGAGCTTGAGCACAAGGCCTATTGGGCCCTCAAGCATGCCAATTTCGACCTCAAAACGGCGGGTGATCATAGAAAAGTTCAACTAAATGAATTAAACGAACTTCGTGATCAAGCTTACGAGAACTCTTTGATCTATAAAGAAAAGACAAAGAAGATTCATGACTCAAAAATCAAGAACCGCGTTTTCAACGTTGGTGATCGAGTCCTTCTTTTCAACTCTAGACTCAAGATCTTCTCGGGAAAGCTCAAAACCCGATGGACTGGTCCATTCACTATCACAAAAGTTTATCCTTATGGTACCGTCGAATTATCTCAAAATGACGGTCCTAACTTCAAAGTGAACGGACATCGGTTAAAGCACTACTTTGGAGAGGACGTACCATCCATGGTCGTCCCAGATCTCCAAACTTTCCCCAAGGACAATTGAATTCGGGGATAGAGTCAAGCTAGCGACTCGATGATCAAAAACTAGCAACAATACGGGTTTTCACCCGTATCTCTGATTCTTTCTATTTTCTACCACCGAGTGTGGGGGAATGGCCAACCCCCCGCTGTTTGAAAAAAAACTATGTATATATGTATATAAGTTTAAAAAAAAAAAAAAAAAAAATGTATATATATAGAAATAAAGTGAAATTGGTATGTCCGCAGTTAGATTCGAATCTTGGCTTTTTACGTTCATAGCTTCGGCATAATCGTCGGGACTTTGAATATTGAGGACAATATTCATTTCTAAGTGTGGGGGGGGGGGGGGGGGGGGGGAAATTCTATCGAATTTTAAGCAAATCCTTTCAAGTACCCCCCGTTTTTGGCCAAAATTTTCAAAAATTTTCACTTTATTTCAAAATTTTTGTGGTAATCAGTCCGCCTTGTCTAAGCGACAAAAGGGATTGGCTAATCCAGGAGCAAACGGCTCTTGGTAAAGATAAATCAAATCCGTTGACGACTGGAAATTTGCCCAAAATTGTATGGTTCATCAACTCCCCGAAAACAAATGAGTTGGCTAGCCCGCAAGATTATGGCTTGTGGTAAAGGCCATGGAAAATCCATAATTGGTAATCAGCTCACCAAGATGTTGACTAGGTCCATCAAGAGTTGGCCAGTCCAGGAGCAAACGGCTCCTGGTAAAGACTTAACAAATCCGTTGAAAGCTGGTGGTTTGCTCAAAATCACACGGTTATCAGGTGTGCCACAATTCTTACACCTGGCTACTCCAGAAGTGATGGCTTTTGGTAAAGAGTTTAAAATCCATCAAGTTTTCTAAAAAGATTGCTAGGGACTAGCAATAGTTCAGTGTGGGGGATTGATGAGTGCTCAAACACTCATCGTTTTTGATATATTTAAACTGCCAAAACGCACAAAAACAATCAAAAAGATATCAAAATACTTAAATTATCCCAGGGATTGTGTTTTAAAAGCAAAATGTGCAAAAACAAAGGAAAAACGTACAAAGTTTGCAGTATTGGCAGTTTCAGTCCCCCAAATTTCAAAACTTGTCAACTTTAGTCCCTATGCATTTATTTTTAAGGAAAAGTCAACCCAAGGTTTTAAAAGTCAAATAATCACAAAATATTACATTTGGGTTGCAAGTTTTCCAAAATTACATAATTAGTCCCTGAAAATCCAAAAATGGCAAAAGTAGTCCCTGGGATTTTTGAAATTTTGAAAATGTGGAAAAATGCAAATTTAGTCCTTGGATTATTGGTTCTTGGCAAAATTGATCCTTTGGAGAGTTTTGGAAAGTTACACTTCAGCCCCCTCAACTTTGAAGGAGTTACAAAAATGGTCCTTGTGATAACTATTAGCAAACCGGGCCCTTGTTTACTTAATCCAAACCAAACCCTTATCCACCCAAAACCCCTAGCCCAGCTGCTCCCCAAGCCCACCAGGCCCAAAATTCCTTAGCCCGCCCAAACCTTTGAACCGTTTTAAATAACACCCCGGTCAAACCTTGCGTTGACCCGTCCTTTCTTCCCCAACAGACAAGCGCAAAACCAGGGCAACATTCCCCCCCCCCCTCCTCACCTTTTCACCCACTTTACCCCCCCACAATTAATAACCTTACCAAACAACTCCACCACCATAAATGCATCCCCAAATCCCTCACCAACACCACTCAATTTTACCCGTATAAATTTTGGAGCCAAATTCACAATCTATGGCTCAGATTGATTATAAAGCAATTGAACGATGGGGATTTGGTCTATGGTCAAAGAGAAAGCATTTGGAGCACTCAGATTTCAAAAAGGGCCCATGTAGAAGGCTTAGTTAGTTTTTTTAGCTCGTTATATATATAAAAAGCTCATAGAAGCTCATGTGTGTAGTATTGTAGTCTCTAGCTTAGGTAATATTGTATTTTCATTATTGTAACTCAGTTTTTAATTAATGAAAGAAAGGTTCTAAGTTAATTTCTGTTTTAAGGTTCAAGCTCCATTTAAAGTTTTCAAGTCTTAAATTAAAGTTCTCATGTGCAAAAGCTATTCATAAGTCCTTATAAACTTTCATTTAATCTGTTTCAAGTAAGTTTTTTAAGTTGTGGAATGTTTTTACTAATTTCAAGGAAAATAGCAAAAATACCAAATAAATTAAAATAAAATAAAAAATTGTGGAAAAGGGTGAAGAAAGCATGGAGCATTGTGAATCTTGGATGGCAATGGGTTAGTGGCTTATGGAAGCCTTAGGATTGGTTCTAGTCCTTGGTTCTTTGATCTCAGCTTGGATGCCTTTGTAAGCTATTTTTCTCAAAACCTTGTTTCACTGTAGCCTAGCTTGTTATATAGTTGTTGGTGTTATTGTTTCTGTTTTAATATTCAGTTAAGTCTAAAATAATAGTAAGAGTGCTCAAGTATTGATTTCATGGATTAGATTGATCATTAGCATCAAAAATTGCTTCATCAGTTAGCATTTAGGGGTGTTTGGATCAGTGGATTCAACCACTGAATCCTAAGTGTGGTTGTTGTTTGTTGTTTAGGAACATTGCCTAGGTCCATTTGTGCTTGAATCAACCATTAAATTGGTCCCTAGTAACCTAAAAGTCAAAATTACAAAAGTTCCACCACCACAGTTAACTGTGGTGGTTTTTGGAGTCCCAAATCTTTTCATTTCAATAGATAAGTTGGAGTTTTAACATAATTCAGTCTAAATTTAACTTACAAACATGATTTGAGTTAGTTAAATCAAGCCAAATCTCATAAAAGTCAAAGAAACAAGTTTTATTCTAAAGTCAAAAAGCTGAGTCAGAAATTTTGCTCAAACTTTGGAGATCTGCAATTTGCTTAATACTAGGATTCAAGGTCTGAAATTTTACATGAATGATCTCTACCATTTAGTTGATTTTTGTAAATTTTACCAGATTTTTAAGATTTTGTTTACTGGGTCCCACAAGGCCACGAAGTGACCTGCAGGGCAACCAATTGCCCTGTTCTCAGCAGATCACCTCCACACCACCACCTTTTGTGGTGGTTTGTGACCACTACAGTGGTCCAAGGTATCTGTTTTTGGTTCCCCTTAACCCCCCTCCTACCAGGGAGTAGCCTCTGACCTTTTGTTTGACCCCTAAGTCTGTGGACCCCACCTAATTTGGCTCCTTAACTTTGTCCCCCAACTGCCTCAGAAATCAAATAGCAAAGTGCTTATTTGTTGCTTTTTGGCTTATTCAGGCTTGTTTGTTGCTTGTTACCTGCTTATTATTGTTCATTAGACTCAGAGAAACCATATTCTTCCATTGTGGACCCCACACTCCTCATTTGAGCTTAAAAACACTCCACAGTCAACAAAAGTCAACTGTGGGTATAATAAGCACTTCAAGTGCTTATTCCTTGGGTTAATTAAAAAGTGTTTTTGTTAAAATTAGTTGTTTTTAGTTTATTATCAGTTTAGAAAAAGAAAAAATCCAAAAAAACCAATTTTAAAAATAGTGATAGCTTCTATTTAATAGGATTTATCAATTTAATTTTCTTTTTAATTAATTTCTAAGTAATATATCACTTTTATATTTTTAGAAATTATATTTTAGGTTAAAATAATTTTACAAATTTTTCCAGATTTTTATTTTGTCTTTTAGTGTTATTTCTAATTAATTTTAGTTTAATTTAGTTTTAATTAATATTAATCAATTAAATAGCATAATTAGATTTTATATAGTATAACCTAGTTTTTATATTTTTTTTCTAGCTTGTATTTTAGTTAAAACATTTTTATAAATTTTTCTAGAATTTTTACTGTTCATTTAATAGTTTTCATAATTTAAATAGTTTAATTAGATATTAATTAATAAATAGAATAATAATTAGTTAATTAACTTAAAAATACATAAAATTAACTTTTCATAATTTTTTAGGATTCCCATGATGGTTAATTAGATTTATAAAATTTTTCTTAATTTTCTAAGTCTTTTTAGTATTTTTAATAATTCTAATTAGTTTAATTAGTATTAAATAGATAATTAGTAATTAATTAATAATACATAATTAAATAGTGTAAAAATAATTTTTATTTTCTTAAAATTTTCTTTTGTTATTAGGATTGTAAAAATATCAATTTTACACTTTTAACCCTTCCCGTCCTTCAGTTGTACTTTTTGCTTTGTGCATCTGTATACGTTTTTTAATTAAAACGTACGTTTTTAGTTTTTAGCTCAAATCTTCGTAATCTAAATCCCCGTAATCAATCACGTAGCTTTCCTAAGCTATATTTGTTAATAAATTCCAAATAATTCTGATCATAACCTTTTTCTGTGAATAATTACCCGATCACAAATACGCTAAAGTCACAATTCACACTTCAACGGGATTTAACGACCCGGTGATACATTATATTACCCGGAGCATTGACCTAGACTATTTGACTTTGTTGACCATTATTTGGTCAATATAAGTTAGGTGGTTCGGGCTCAATCAGTTCAATAAAATCACATCCACCATCAAATGCAAAAATGTCCCTTGTGATGCAATCAAACTTCTTCTCTTCCCATTCTCCCTAGAGGGACAAGCCCGGATTTGGCTTGAAAAACAACCTCCACGATCTATTGAGACATGGGAAGATCTTGTGAAAAAGTTCGTAAATGAATTCTTTCCTCCTTCCAAAACCACGAGTCTCAAGAATGAGATCATGAAATTCACGCAGAAATTTGATGAATCCTTTAGTGAGGCATGGGATCGTTACTAGGAATTGCTCCGAAAATGTCCTCACCACGGGTTCTCCGATCTCATGCAACTTGATACTTTCTACAATGGTGTAAGCCAATCCGATCAAGACTCTCTAAATGCCTTCGTTGGAGGTAACTTCTTGAATCGCACCACAAAGGATGCTTTAGCGATCATTGAGAATAAATCTAAGGTCCGCATTCCCCGAAGCAAACCGGTTGTTTCCCAAGGGAATGTTGTTCCTTCTACCTCATCGCCCGTGGCTCAATCTAGCACCGATGCTAGACTTGACAAACTCACGGAAGCTATCCATGCATTGGTTCTCACCCAAAGCTCAGTTCTGACTCAAAGCCAGAAAACTTCTTCTCCTCATTCTTCTCCACAAGCTGAAGTCAAAAAGATAGAAGTTTGTGTCACTTGTGGTGGTCCACACTCATATTACAATTGCACTGCCACCGAAGGCAATCCATTCAAAGTAAATGCAATAGCCGGCAATTCCAACCAAGGAGGTAACCAATACCGTCCTCAAGTGGAGCCAAATCATCGGGCTAGCAATCAGGGTGGACCACCCGGGTTTCCTCAAAATCCAAATAGGTTTAATCCTAATCCACCAAGGGGGCCTAATATGCAAAATCAAAATCCTGCCCCCGTCAATCAGTACCCACCCCAAAGAGGTAATCAAGGGTATTCAGCTCCAAATTATCAAGAACCCCTCCCAAACGAACTCAATAACTACATCAAGGTTAATGAGACTAAAATGAGGGCAATGCAAAATCAAATCTCAAATTTGAAGAATGATTTCCAATCATCAATAACCAAACAGGGTCATGAGCTGAAGAGTGAGTTGATGGCAACAAACAACAAAATTGATCAATCTTAAAGCAAGATTGAGAATATGTTGGCCAGTCTTATGAATCATCTCACTCCACCCTCTACATCAGGAGGTCTCCCGGCTAATACAGTTGTTAACCCCAAGGGTGAACTCAAAGCTATTACTACACGCAGTGGTAAAGCTTATGAAGAGCCGCCACTTCCTCCTATTCCTCCTCCTCTTTATTCCGAGGAAGTAGAAATTGAGCCTGAGGCAACCACGGACAAGGTGCAATCTACTAGCCCACAAAGTACCGCACACGTCCACCCTCAGGTTGTTCCTGAAATTGTACCAAAGCCAGGACTTGTACCAAAACCGGGAGTTGTATTTGAACCATCAACAACTCCTGGAGAGAACCCTAAATCCAAACCTTCACTACCATATCCATCTAGGTTACAAGACCAGAAGCTCCGCGAAAAAGCAAATCATCAAATGGAAAAGTTTTTTCAAATCTTCCGAGATATTCATTTTGATATCAGTTTCGCGGATGCTCTCCTGTTGATGCCTAAATTCGCATCGACAATCAAAAATCTGTTGAACAATAAAGAGAAAATATTCGAGATGGCTCGAACTCCGCTCAATGAAAACTGCTCTGCAGTTCTTCTGAAAAAGCTTCCCAAGAAGCTAGGAGATCCGGGAAAATTTCTCATTCCATGTGTTTTTCCCGGAATAGTTAAGTGCTTCGCCCTAGCCGATCTAGGTGCGAGCATCAACTTGATGCCTTATTCAATATGGAAAAAGCTCTCTCTTCCAGAACTCACAACCACCTGCATGACTCTCAAGTTGGCTGACCGCTCAACGTCTCGTCCCCTCGGCATTGCTGAGGATGTATTTGTAAAGGTGGGAAACTTCCACTTTCCGGCAGATTTTGTGGTTGTGGATTTCGATGCTGACCCACGAGTTCCTCTCATTCTTGGGAGTAGATTCTTATGGACGGGTCGTGCGTTAATTGATGTGCACGAAGAGGAAATAACTCTTCGTGTTGGTAATGAAGCTGTAACCTTTAACCTCGATCAAACTTCGAGGTACTCCTCTAATTATGACGCCGAAACGGTTAACCGGATTGATGTCATTGATGTTGCATCTGAGGAGTACGCTCAAGAGGTTCTAGGTTTTGTCGATGATTCTCAGAGTGAAAACTTCACTCCATCTTCTCACCCCATTATTGCCAATTCTTCTCCTTCCCTCACTCCGTTTGAGGGAAGTGACTTCATCTTAGAAGAAATTGAGGCCTATCTCAACAGTGATTCGATTCCCGATGGAATCGATAACCAAGAGATTGACCTCGAGGGGGATATTCTCATGCTTGAAAAGTTATTAAACGAAGATCCCTCTCCTCTTCCTGTTCTACCACAAACACTTCATAAGGAGGAAGTCAAAAATGTAGAGAAAACTGATGACTTTCCTGCGGTTGAACTTAAGGACTTGCCGCCTCATCTTGAATATGCATTTCTGGAGGGGGAAGATAAATTACCCGTCATAATTGCTAAAGACTTAAGTGTTGAGGAAAAGGCTGCTCTTATAAAGGTTTTGAAGTCTCATAAGCGAGCAATTGCTTGGCGTCTCTCCGACATCAAGGGCATCGACCCTGAGTTTTGTACTCACAAGATATTAATGGAGGATGACTTCAAACCTGCGGTCCAACATCAAAGAAGGGTGAATCCAAAAATTCACGAGGTTATCAAACAAGAGGTTTTAAAACTTCTTGATGTCGGATTGATTTACCCTATCTCGGACAATCCTTGGGTCAGCCCAGTTCATTGTGTTCCAAAAAAGGGTGGCATTACTGTTGTCACAAACGAGGAAAATGAGTTAATTCCAACTCGTTTGGTTACGGGTTGGCGCGTCTGCATTGATTATCGTAAATTGAATGACGCCGCCCGTAAGGATCATTTTCCTCTGCCCTTTATGGATTAGATGCTCGAGAGATTAGCGGGGAATGAGTACTATTGCTTCCTCGATGGTTTCTCGGGTTACTTTCAGATTCCCATTGACCCGCAAGACCAAGAAAAGACCACTTTTACGTGCCCCTATGGAACTTTCGCATATAAACGTATGCCATTTGGCCTATGTAATGCTCCGGGCACGTTTCAAAGATGTATGATGGCCATTTTTTCCGACATGATCGGGAAAAGTATGGCGGTCTTTATGGACGATTTTTCGGTCATTGGTGATTCGTTCCAATCATGTCTCTCCCATTTAGACAGCATGCTAAAACGTTGTGAAAACACAAAGTTATGTCTAAATTGGGAGAAGAGTCACTTTATGGTCAAAGAGGGCATTGTCCTCAGCCATAAAATTTCAAAAAACGGGATTGAGGTTGACAGAGCCAAAGTGGACGTCATTGCAAAATTGCCTCATCCCACGACTGTGAAAGGTGTTAGGAGCTTTTTGGGTTACGCCGGTTTCTATCGTAGGTTTATTCATGATTTTTCTAAAATCGCCCGGCCTATGACCCATCTCCTTGAAAAGGATGCTCCTTTTATCTTCTCCCCTGAGTGTATCGAGGCCTTTGAAATATTAAAGAAAAGGCTTACCGAGGCACCAATTCTTGTTGCCCCCGATTGGGACTTGCCCTTCGAGCTCATGTGTGATGCTAGTGATTATGCTATAGGGGCAGTCTTGGGGCAACGCAAAACAAAACATTTTCAGCCTATACACTATGCCAGCAAGATTATGGCTGAGGCTCAAAGTCATTACACCACCACTGAAAAAGAATTATTAGCTGTGGTGTATGCTTTTGAAAAATTCCGGCCATACTTGATTCTGACTAAAAGCATAGTGTATACGGATCACTCGGCTTTGAAGTATCTATTTGCAAAACAAGATGCAAAGCCGAGACTCCTCTGATGGGTTCTCCTCCTTCAGGAATTTGATATCATTATTCGTGATAAAAAAGGAGCTGAGAACCTAGCTGCTGATCATCTCTCCCGTCTTGAAAACCCTCACCAGAATGCTTTCGAGAAAAAGGAAATAAATGAAACATTTCCTCTCGAAACCCTCAATGTGGTTTCATTTCGTGGAGACTCGATTACCCCATGGTTTGCCGACTTTGCAAACTATCTTGCGGGTAACTTCATTGTGAAAGGGATGTCGTCCCAACAAAAAAATAAATTTTTTAAAGATGTAAAACATTACTTTTGGGCGACCCCTACTTGTTCAAGATATGCGCGGATCAAGTCATCCGGCGGTGTGTGTATGGTTAGGAAGCCACTGAAATTTTAAAGGCTTGCCATGCTAGTCCCACGGGGGGCCACCACAATCCCAACTACACCGCCAAAAAGGTGTTTGATTTCGGCTTCTATTGGCCCTCGATCTACAAGGATGCCCAAGATTTGGTCAAGTCCTGTGACGCTTGTCAACGTCACGGGAATATTTCACAAAAGAATGAAATGCCTCATAATGCAATTCAAGTTTGTGAAATTTTTGATATATGGGGCATCGACTTTATGGGGCCATTTCCATCCTCTCACGGAAACAAATACATACTCGTGGCAGTTGACTACTTGTCAAAATGGGTTGAAGCGAAAGCTTTACCAACAAATGATGCCCGAGTAGTTGTGAAATTTTTAAAAGCTCTTTTTGCCCGATTCGGAACTCCACGTGCTATTATTAGTGATCGTGGTACGCACTTCTGTAATGACAAATTCGACAAAGTCATGCAAAAGTACGGTGTAACTCACCGTCTTTCTACTGCGTACCACCCTCAAACGAGTGGACAAGTCGAAGTTTCCAATCGGGGCATTAAAAGAATCTTGGAAAGAACTGTAGGTGAGAATCGTGCATCGTGGACGGATAAACTAGATGATGCACTTTGGGCTTTCTGTACGGCTTACAAAACACCCATTGGGTGTACGCCTTATAAACTTGTGTACGGGAAAGCGTGCCATCTTCCGATCGAGCTTGAGCATAAAGCCTATTGGGCCCTCAAGCATGCCAATTTCGACCTCAAAACGGCGGGTGATCACAGAAAAGTTCAACTAAATGAATTAAACGAACTTCGTGATCAAGCTTACGAGAACTCTTTGATCTACAAAGAAAAGACAAAGAAGATTATGACTCCAAAATCAAAAACCGCGTTTTTAACGTTGGTGATCGAGTCCTTCTTTTCAACTCTAGACTCAAGATCTTCTCGGGAAAACTCAAAACCCGATGGACTGGTCCATTCACTATCACAAAAGTTTATCCTTATGGTACCGTCGAATTATCTCAAAATGACGGTCCTAACTTCAAAGTGAATGGACATCGTTTAAAGCACTACTTTCGAGAGGACATACCATCCATGGTTGTCCCGGATCTCCAAACTTTCCCCAATGACAATTGAATTCGGGGATCGAGTCAAGCTAGCGACTCGATGAACAAAAACAATAGCACAATACGGGTTTTCACCCGTATCTCTGATTCTTTCTATTTTCTACCACCTAGTGTGGGGGAATGGCCAACCCCCCCCCCCCCCCCCCCCCCCCCGCTGTTTGAAAAAAAAATGTATATATGTATATAAGTCAAAAAAAAAAAAAAAATTGTATATATATAGAAATAAAGTGAAACTTGGTATTTCCGCAGTTAGATTCGAATCTTGGCTTTTTACGTTCAAAGAGTCGGCATAATAGCCGGGACTTTGAATATTGAGGACAATATTCATTTCTAAGTGTGGGGGGAAATTCTAACGAATTTTATCAAAATATCTTCAAGTACCCCCGTTTTTGGCCAAAATTTTCAAAAATTTTCACTTTATATCAAAATTTTTGTGGTAATCAGTCCGCCAGGTCTAACCAACAAAGGGATTGGCTAATCCAGGAGCAAACGGCTCTTGGTAAAGATAACTCAAATCCGTTGGCGGCTTGCAATTTGCCCAAAATTGTATGGTTCCTCAACTCCCCATATCCCATAAAGTGAATGAGTTGGCTAGCCCGCAAGATTATGGCTTGTGGTAAAGGCAGTGGAAAATCCATAATTGGTAATCAGCTCACCAAGATGTTGACTAGGTCCATCAAGATGTTGGCTAGTCCAGGAGCAAACGGCTCTTGGTAAAGACAAATCAAAACCGTTGGAAGCTGGTGGTTTGCTCAAAATCACATGGTTATCGGTGTACCATGGTTCTTACTTGAACTGAAACATTTGGCTACTCCAGAAGTGATGGCTTTTGGTAAAGAGTTTTTCAAATCCATCAAGTTTTCTAAAAAGATTGCTAGGGACTAGCCATAGTTTAGTGTGGGGGATTGATGAGTGCTCAAACACACATCGTTTTTGATATATTTAAACAGCCAAAACGCACAAAAACAATCAAAAAGATATCAAAATACTTAAATTATCCCAGGGATTGTGTTTTATGTGTTTTAAATGCAAAATGTGCAAAAACAAAGGAAAATCGATCAAAGTTTGTAATATTGGCAGTTTTAGTCCCCCAAGTTTCAAAACTTGTCAAATTTAGTCCCTATGCATTTATTTTGAAAGGAAAAGTCAACCCAAGGTTTTAAAAGTCAAAAATCATAAAAATTACACTTGGGTATCAAGTTTTCCAAAATACATGTTTAGTCCCTGAAAATCCAAAAATGGCAAAATAGGACCCTGGGAAATTTTGAAAATTGGAAAAAGGAAAAATGGTTTTGGAACTTTGGAATTATATCATATTTGGTCCTTGGATGCACTTTGGAAAATTACAATATCAATCCCTTGGGTTTGGAAAAGTTGCAAAATTAGTCCTTATCACAATACAAACCAAACCGGACCTATGTTATTACCATAATCCAAAACCAAACCCTTATCCAAGCCCACCCCTGATCCATGTACTCCCCATTGCCCAGCCCATCTTACCCGGCCCACTTTCAAAATAATAATAGCCACGGGGTCAAACGGTCAACGAAGACCTTTGACCCGTCTTCTTCCCCAACACAGAAGCGCAAAACCAGGGAATACTCTTCCCCCCCCCCCCCCTTCTCTCACCTTTTTCACCCACTAGCCCCCCCACAATTAATGCCCTCACCAACTTAACCCACCACAATAAATTACCTCACCAACACCCACCAGTACCACTCACTTTGCCCCGTACCTCTTTTGGCGCCAAAATCTTGATCAAAGGCTAGGAATGATCTCAAAGCAATTCAATGGTGAGGATTTGGTCAAGGAGTCATCACAAAGACCTTGGGACCATCAGAATTCAAAAAGAGCCCATGTGGAAGACTTAGGTCCTTGTTGTTAGCTCGTTATATATATTTGAGCTCATGTGAGCCTTAGATAGTGTGTAATATCTTAGTTTTTTATGTTTTTCAGTTTATTTTTAATGTATTGTAACCTTTTTTATCAATGAAAGTCTGCTTTAAAGTTTAATTTTCATTTTCACTTTTCAAGTTCCATTTCAAATTCTCAAGTTCTAATTAAGGCTTCTAATGTGAGTACAAGTAATGCATAAGCTTATGTAAACTCAGAAACAAGGTTTTAAAAGCTTTATAAGCTTGTGTGAACATCCTAAACTCAGTTTTCAATAATTACTAAAAAATTAAGAAAAATCAAAAATAAATAAAAAAAAGTGGTGATCATTGGTTGAACAAGCTTGGAGCATAGTTAATAAAGGATGGTTGTGGGTTAGGGACCTCAGGGGAGGTCATTAGGTTGGTTCAATTGGTTCTTGGGTACTTGGCAGCTTAGCTTGGAAGGCTTATGTAAGCCTTGCTTTTAATTTTTACTCTCCTCAGTAGTTTAGTTGTTTGTTATTGTCTAAATTACTTAATTATTGCTTAACATAGTAGTTGTAATCAGTAGATTGTGTTGTGTTCTTGTTTGACTCAAGTTTCCATCATAGATTGCTTTTTAAGGGGTGTTTGGTTGTTGACTGTTTGTACCATGCTACTTGTGTGATTGCTCATCTCTGTGTTTTAATAAGTCATTTAGGTGTAAGAAAGCTCAGGGAAGTCATTTACTTGTTCAAAAACACCACAAAGGTCAAAATCACAAGGAAGTGGTCACACAGTTAACTGTGGTGAGTTTTTAAGTCCAAAACCTATCAAACCTTTTCATAAGTTGGAGTTTTTACTTAAGTTAGCTTTCATATAGCTTATCATAACATTTTTAGTCATTAAATCAGCAATACAAGTTCATAAAAGTCAAATCTCAAGATTTCTCAAAAAGTCAAAAACACCTTACTAAGGTTTTTACCAAAATGGGATGAATTATTGTGATTTTTGTAGGAGGATTTAAGCTCTGAAACTTGTTGTGATAATAGTCTATCAGTAGAACTACAAGTCCTTATGGTTTTCTTAATTTAGCAAATTTTTCTCAAGCCTGTGCTTAAGCTCAAACTGAGCTGCTGTGCACAGACCTCTCAGCTCACCACCCAACTTTAGAGGTGATTTGTGGTTTACCCAGTGGGTCCCACACTTTCATTTTGGTTCCATATAACCCTCCTCCTACCAGGGAGTAAGGGTTGACCATTTATTTGACCTTAAGACCAGTGGACCCCACTTAGTTTTGCATCTATAGTTTGTCCCCAGTCTGCCTCAGAACCAAATAAGCAAACAGCTTATTATGGTATTTTAGCTTATTTTATCAGCTTATTTGTGTAATATTTGCTTAAACTTGTTCATTGAACTTATTTGCATCTGTTTTCACCAAAGTGGACCCCACACAAGCTAGTTTTAGCTTATTTCCACTCTTGGTCAAATAAAGTCAACTGTCATAGGTTTAAGCACTTGAAGTGCTTATTTCTTTGACCACAGTCAAACTCACTTCACAAAAGTTGTCTAAAAACTTGTAATAAGCAGTTTGGAAAAAGAAAATCTCAAATAAGCAAAACTTAATAGAAGTGATGGCTTCTATTTAAGCCATTTGGCTTATTCATCAGCTTATTAATAAGCAATTTCCATTTTTACAATTTTCCTAGGCTTCTGGTGTGTAAAAACAATTTCTGTAATTTTTTCAGATTTTTCTTTTATCATTTAGTATTTTTCTTAATTAAAAATAATTTTTAGTAATTATTAAATAGTTAATAATTAATAATAATTAATTAGGAAATCAGAAAAATACAAATTAAATTTTAAAATTAGTTTTTAGTTATTTTTAATTTTTACAAATTTTATTTTCAATTTTCTAGTGTATTTTGATAATTAACTAGAATTTAGGTTAAATTAAATAATTAAAAAGTAATTAATAATTAGTTAATAATTATTAATAATTAATTAAATAGTCTTAAAAATATCTTTTCATTTCTAAAATTAGTTTTATAATATTTTAAATTTTTCTGAGTTTAATTTTTAATTTTCCAAGTTAATTTCATATTTATTTATAATTTAGGTTAAATTAGTTAATTAATAGTAATTAGAAAATTAGTATTTAATTAATAGTAATTATAAAATTAGTGTAAAAATTAATTTTAAATTTCCAAAAATTTTCTCTTATCATTAGGTTTGTAAAAAGTAAATTTTCATACCAGTAGCCTTTCCAGATCACCGTATTCACATTTTTGTACGTTTGTCCACGTCTTCGGCAAACGTACGGTTTTTAAGTTTTAGGTGATTTCTTCTCGATCTCAATTCCAGTAATCATTCACATAGCTTTCCTAAGCTATTTCTGTTAATAATCTCCAAATAATTCTCACAACAAACCCTTTCTGTGATTAAACACTCGATCACAAAGCACGCTAAAGTTACATTTCACACCTCAACGGGATTTAACGACCCGGTGATACCTTATATTACCCGGAGCATTGATCTAGGCTATTTGACTTGTTTGACCATTCTTTGGTCAATATAAGTTGGTGGTTTAGCATCAATCACTCTCGTATAAATCAATATTTTGTACGTGTCTAGAAATGTCTTTCAACAATGATACGGACATGTACAGATGCTTGAACGGGAGTTATTTAAATGTTTTTCTAAACCATGTCGTTTCTCAAAAGTTTCTTCACTATGGCTTTTGTATACATCCGTACGAAACCTGTACTTAAACGATGACTTTTGATTATTTTCAAATCAAGGACTCGTACGTTCAATGACGAACTCTTTTTCAAACAGTTTGAGTCTAAACAAACGAAAAGATTTCAAACATAAACTCGTTTTCACAACTGAATTCTTGAGCACTTTTTCAAAATTGTTCAAAAGATTTCTCAAAATCTCTCAAAATTAGTGCTCAAGATAACTCCCTCAAAACCATTAATTGATTTTAAAATGTGCTATCATTAAGGGGGAGTGATGAGTGCTCAAACACTCATCATTTTTGGTCAAATCTGAACTGCAAAACATACAAAAACGCTCAAAAATGCATCAAAATGCTAAAAATATTTCAAAATTGTGTTTTATATGTTTTAGATGCAAAATGAGCAAAAACAGATGAAAAACGTACAAAGTTTGCAAAATTGGCAATTTCAGTCCCCCAACTTTCATAAAATGACAAAGCTAGTCCCTAGTCATTCAAAATATGGAAAATTATCACCAAAGGTCCTTTTAAAAATCATAAGTTGTCATATTTAGTCCTTTGGTGAAAATTCTCAAAAGTTTTGAAAATTACAAGTTTAGTCCTTGTACTTTTAGATTTTGGCAGTTTTGGCCCCTGGGAGTGCAATTTTGGAGAAAAAGTCAAATATGGTCCTTAGGAATTCACATTTTTCACTTTTAACCCCTGGATGAAAATTATGAGGAAATTACAATTTTTGGTCCCTGGACTTTTGAAAAATGACAATTTTGGTCCCTGTGAATTTCAAAATGAAAAAAAATCACTTTTGGTCCTTTGATTATTTGTACTTGGCTGGAATTAACCCTTGTGACACTTTGGATGGTTGACATAATCAGCCCCTCATTTTCAGATTAATTACATGTATGGTCCTTGTTGTTTATTACTTATCAAATGGACCCTTGATGTTAAAACAAACCAAACCAACACCCTTATCCCAGCCCACCAAGCCCAATCATCCCAAGCCCACCATAAAAACAACCTAACCCCGTTTTATATACTCCCTCCCAGTCAAATGGTCAACACCCTCCTTATCCCTTCCCTCCCACTTGAGCCTGCAAACACCATCCCCTCTGCCACCAACTCTGCCATCAACTCTCACTTATTCAACACTCCAAACACTCCCAAACAAACACCATTAAATGCTTTCTCCCCTATCCCACACTAACAGACCCAATTGGCGGTTAGCCAACTTTCCCGCCAAACAATTTAAAACGGTTAGGATCGATTCCAAGTATCCAAGGTTCCAAATTAAATGTGGGGAAGACAGAGAAAATGCCTAGGACCTATAAAAGTGAAGTCAAGAAAGGAAGGAAGTGGTAGTTAGTTTTAGAATAATTCTTAGTGTAATCTTTAAGTCGTATTAATGTAATTTTCCATTCTAGTTCTCCAACTTAGCTTTAAAATGTAATTTTCTTATCTCTATTGTAATAGAAACTTTGTTTGAATCTCAATTTCAAGTAATCTTTGTGAAAAATTCAGTTTGTATTATTCCATCAAATTTCTCAGTTTTACTTAAACCTTGTTAATGTTGGTAGTTTGCTGCTCAATAAAGCTCACTTAAGTAATCTAAAAGCTTTCATAAGTGTGAGAAATCCCTTAAACAAGCTTTAGTTTAATAACTCAAAAATACAAAAAAAAATAGTGTAAGAATAAAAATCAAAAAGAAAAAAAAAAGAAGTTGAAGAAAGGAAGATTGTGATTGTGGATTGCTATGGTTTAGTACCTCAGGGAGGTGTTAGGGTTAGTATAAGTTCCATGATTCTTGGTTTTTAGTTGGATCTCACAGGATAAAGTTGTAAGTAATCTCTTAAATTTCTGCTTATTTCTGAGCCAATGCTTATTTCTTGCTTATTTACGCCTTTTTCAACTTAATAGGTTTATTTAAGTTTGTCTAGTTCTCAAAATTGGGTAGTAGCTTATTAGATTCCTTTGTGTTCAAAATTTCATAGTCAACTGCCTAATTAGCAATATCTAGAAAGTAAGGTAGTTGTGGTGTTTGCTTGTATCTCTGTGCTTATTTAGTTTTACTTAATCACCATTAGTAAGTAGGAATCATTTTCACAGCTCCTAGCTTTCATTTGCATCAAAAATTTCCAAATCATCTTATTTAAGGAGTGTTTGGGATAACCTGTTCCAAAAGGTTCTTGGTGGTTTTTGTTGTTAATTATGGTTTCAGTATGATAGTCTAGGTCTAAGTGAGTATAATTTACCATTTAACTTTGGGCTAAGTTGCTAAAAAGTCAAAATCACAAAACACACCACCCTCACAGTTAACTGTTAAGCTTTTTCGATCAAGATTCATGCTCACAGGTTATTTAGTTGTTATTTATGCTTAATTCTGTATCATTTTATCTTAATATTGCATAATTAGTCAGTAGGGTAGGATTAAAACTCAAGAAAGTCAACATAAGTAGTTTTTCTTAAAAGTCAAATTTGCATGTTTTAGTTTTTCTCAAATCTAACTAGATTTTTGTGGATTTTTGTATTGAGTTTTAGACCCTGAGCTTTTTAGGATTCATAGCCTCCCACCTCTTCTCCAATTTCCCACCTTCCTTATATTTTTGGGATTTTTATTGTGGGCCCTACTTAGCTCCAAAGTGACTTGCAGGGGGAGGTTGTCCCCTGCACCAGCAGTTCACCACCCAACACCACCACTTGGTGGTGGTTTTCTGGCCACCACAGTGGGCCCCACAACCACCTCTTTGTTTCTTTGAACCCCCCTCCTAGTAGGGTTCATGTTTTGACCTTTGGTTTGACCTCAGACCCTATAGGACCCACCTGAATCAGCCCCGAAACTTTGTCCCAAATTCTGAGTTGCTTTTGGTTTTTGGAAGTGCTTAATTGTGCTTAATAGCTTATTCTGAGGACCCCTATTGCTTATCCTTGCTTAAACAAGTTCACATAACTTATTTGAACCAGAATCATCGATAGTGGGTCCCACTAAAGTCCATTTTAGCCTATTTCTTGTCTTGGTCAACAAAAGTCAACTGTGGAGCCAAAAAGCTTCCACAGTGCTTATTTTTATGTTGTGAAAAAGTTGTTTTCACAAAAAGTGTTTTTTTTTAGGTCTAAAATAGTTTTCTAAAAGAAAAATCAAGAAAAAACAATTTAGCTATAAGTGATAGTTTCTATTTAATATAATTTTAATTTTCATTTTTAAATTTTTGTTAAGCACTTAGCTTTTTTATATTTTTATTAATTAACTTTTATATTAAAGTAATTTTAGTAAATTTCTCAGATTTTTATTTTATCATTTAGTATTAATTAGAATTAATATTAATTTTATTAGTAATTAATTAATAATTAAGTTTTAAATAGCATAATTAATTTTTATAAGGCAACACCTAGTTTTTATATTTTTCCTAGATTTTATATAATGTAAAATAATTTTAGGAATTTTTTCATAATTTCTACTGTTCATTTTCTATTTTTTATAATTTAAAATATTTTCATTAGGTAATTAATAATTAATTAATAGAAAAACCACAAAAAGACAAAAATACATATTTTTAGTTTTAAAATTTGTTTTTAGTTATTTTATAATTTTAGAAATTTTTTTTTCATTTTTCTAGTGTTAAATTAATATTATATTGTATTTAAGTATTTTAAATATTAATAATTAGTATTAATAAGTAATTAATTAATAACAAATAATTAAATAGTGTAAAAATTAATTTTCTTTTTCTAAAAATTTTCTTTTAACTTTTAGTTTGTAAAAAAGTCATTTTCACCCCCTGGGGGTTTTCAGATTTCAGTTTTCATGTTTTATTTTGTACGTTTACGTTATTTCAGATGTAAACGTACGCGTTTTTAGATTTCAAGCGTTTTTAGGTATCTAAGTTTCAGGTAATCATCTTTATAGCTTGTTTAAGCTATTTATTTGTAGATTCCCTAGTTTAATCACTCACAAACCTTTTCCTATCCAAATTCACCCGATCACAGAGCCGTTTGATAACCATCACACCTCGTCGGGACATAACGACCCGGGGAAACACTGTACTCCTTGGTTAGTTGGTTTTATACGTTTGACTTGGTTGACCATCACCCGTTCAACTTAGTTGACCATTTGGGATCAATCAGGGAGTACAAAAACTAAAATTGTTCCAAATTCATGCAAAATGAAATCTGTCTTTCTCTCCAAAAAGCTTTTTCTTAATCTGTTGATATCAAAAATATCACGATATGCTATTTTTGAGGGGGAGAAGACATGATTAAAATGTGATCAAAATGTTTAAAGATTGTGACTGAATCTCAAAAGAGCTCGACTCAGATAGTACCAATGAATTGACGAAGCTTAAAATGTCAGTAATCGAAAAGACTTGTCCTGGACGGGTAATAATTTCAAGCTAGTCTAACTAGTGATGTAAGCGTGTCTCGAATAGGACTTGTCTGAGTAGAATGTACCATATCGAGAGACTTTCTTTGGACTTTCTTTGGACTTGACCACCATAGACACAGAAGTGACGAAAGGCAGATTGCTCCACATCACAAAAGAACAAAGAATGATGAAAATTCAATCATCAAAGATCACAAAGCATGAAGGAACAAAGACTAATGACTATTCTACTATGACACACAATGGTCAACAACAAAGAACAAAGAAGACCTAATCACGTGGAGCATCATTCGAATGACCACCCCTTAGGGGGAGATTGTTAGCATTAAAAATTATATTAGAAAGTGATGGTCATTCTCATTATTAGAATGTTGTGTCGTATGTAATAGTTTAAGTTAGTTGGGCTTTGGACTTGGCAATCTAATATGTTATGTGCAATGTTATATAAGCCTTATTATCTAGTCATGTAACCAAGTCCAAGCCCAAGCCCATAGAAAGCCTTTAGGGCATCTCATGTAACCAACTATTTAAACACCTCAAAGGCTCATTTGAGGTGTGTGCTTGAGTGTGTATTGTGTGTGTTTTATTAATAAAAGTTCTCTTCATCTTATACTCTCTTTATACATATTAACGCCACTCATACATATTGCAAGTCACCATCTTTACTTCATCTAGTGCTTATATTTGTGTTAAAGTTGATAGATTTAAGGTCCTACAAAAGAGTTATCCAAAACTCCCAGATTTTCCTTAGGCCCCTCGGATTCTTCTTTCAACTCCTTCCACTCGCTCGACCCTTGTGTGATGGAGTCCTCGGTAAGTCTACAGGGCTCTTAGTCACATCGTGGTCCTTCGTGGGGGCTCCACTTTCTACTTCATGATCCCCATTCCTAGTTGGTTGTTGGCTCTTATCGGGTTTAGGAGCAGGTATTGTGGTAATGGTGTTCACGAAGTGGATTGGTCCTGGGGAGTCAAAAGGGTCCCTAGTTTCCTTCACCTTTGGTGATATACGTTTAAAGAGTTTACTAAGGCTCTTTATTTTTACTCGGGAGGGTGGCTGATTAATGATGGTGACGGATTTGACCTCTTCAGCCTGAGCCAATTTACTAGCAATGCGCTCATTGATAGCATTCAACAGGTTACCAACCTTGTTATTCATATCGGCTTGCTATTGTCTTAATTGATTCTCAAGCGTGGAAAGCTGTGTTTCTTGAGAAAGAAAAAACTTTCGCAGTGTTTCTTCATAGCTTTGCTCAAGTGTGTTTTGAGGTGGATAATGTTCAAACCAGGTGAGTGGATAATGGCTTATCCTTCCATGCTTCATAGGTCTCGCTGAAATTCTGAGGCCCATGATTAGTGGTGGGCTACCTATCCTCTGCTTTTTCGGCACGTGAGGATGCGAATTCCTTAAAAGCATGTTTGGAAAGTTCCATGCAATTATGAGTTTCGTGAGGGCCGTTACACAGTTTGCATGAAGAAGTGATTTTGTTCACTTGGCTTGAAGGTTTAGGAGCTTCGTAGGATTTCATGAGAAACTTGACTTGGTCTTCAAGTTCCATTTCAAATTCTCAAGTTCTAATTAAGGCTTCTAATGTGAGTACAAGTAATGCATAAGCTTATGTAAACTCAGAAACAAGGTTTTAAAAGCTTTATAAGCTTGTGTGAACATCCTAAACTCAGTTTTCAATAATTACTAAAAAATTAAGAAAAATCAAAAATAAATTAAAAAAAAAGTGGTGATCATTGGTTGAACAAGCTTGGAGCATAGTTAATAAAGGATGGTTGTGGGTTAGGGACCTCAGGGGAGGTCATTAGGTTGGTTCAATTGGTTCTTGGGTACTTGGCAGCTTAGCTTGGAAGGCTTATGTAAGCCTTGCTTTTAATTTTTACTCTCCTCAGTAGTTTAGTTGTTTGTTATTGTCTAAATTACTTAATTATTGCTTAACATAGTAGTTGTAATCAGTAGATTGTGTTGTGTTCTTGTTTGACTCAAGTTTCCATCATAGATTGCTTTTTAAGGGGTGTTTGGTTGTTGACTGTTTGTACCATGCTACTTGTGTGATTGCTCATCTCTGTGTTTTAATAAGTCATTTAGGTGTAAGAAAGCTCAGGGAAGTCATTTACTTGTTCAAAAACACCACAAAGGTCAAAATCACAAGGAAGTGGTCACACAGTTAACTGTGGTGAGTTTTTAAGTCCAAAACCTATCAAACCTTTTCATAAGTTGGAGTTTTTACTTAAGTTAGCTTTCATATAGCTTATCATAACATTTTTAGTCATTAAATCAGCAATACAAGTTCATAAAAGTCAAATCTCAAGATTTCTCAAAAAGTCAAAAACACCTTACTAAGGTTTTTACCAAAATGGGATGAATTATTGTGATTTTTGTAGGAGGATTTAAGCTCTGAAACTTGTTGTGATAATAGTCTATCAGTAGAACTACAAGTCCTTATGGTTTTCTTAATTTAGCAAATTTTTCTCAAGCCTGTGCTTAAGCTCAAACTGAGCTGCTGTGCACAGACCTCTCAGCTCACCACCCAACTTTAGAGGTGATTTGTGGTTTACCCAGTGGGTCCCACACTTTCATTTTGGTTCCATATAACCCTCCTCCTACCAGGGAGTAAGGGTTGACCATTTATTTGACCTTAAGACCAGTGGACCCCACTTAGTTTTGCATCTATAGTTTGTCCCCAGTCTGCCTCAGAACCAAATAAGCAAACAGCTTATTATGGTATTTTAGCTTATTTTATCAGCTTATTTGTGTAATATTTGCTTAAACTTGTTCATTGAACTTATTTGCATCTGTTTTCACCAAAGTGGACCCCACACAAGCTAGTTTTAGCTTATTTCCACTCTTGGTCAAATAAAGTCAACTGTCATAGGTTTAAGCACTTGAAGTGCTTATTTCTTTGACCACAGTCAAACTCACTTCACAAAAGTTGTCTAAAAACTTGTAATAAGCAGTTTGGAAAAAGAAAATCTCAAATAAGCAAAACTTAATAGAAGTGATGGCTTCTATTTAAGCCATTTGGCTTATTCATCAGCTTATTAATAAGCAATTTCCATTTTTACAATTTTCCTAGGCTTCTGGTGTGTAAAAACAATTTCTGTAATTTTTTCAGATTTTTCTTTTATCATTTAGTATTTTTCTTAATTAAAAATAATTTTTAGTAATTATTAAATAGTTAATAATTAATAATAATTAATTAGGAAATCAGAAAAATACAAATTAAATTTTAAAATTAGTTTTTAGTTATTTTTAATTTTTACAAATTTTATTTTCAATTTTCTAGTGTATTTTGATAATTAACTAGAATTTAGGTTAAATTAAATAATTAAAAAGTAATTAATAATTAGTTAATAATTATTAATAATTAATTAAATAGTCTTAAAAATATCTTTTCATTTCTAAAATTAGTTTTATAATATTTTAAATTTTTCTGAGTTTAATTTTTAATTTTCCAAGTTAATTTCATATTTATTTATAATTTAGGTTAAATTAGTTAATTAATAGTAATTAGAAAATTAGTATTTAATTAATAGTAATTATAAAATTAGTGTAAAAATTAATTTTAAATTTCCAAAAATTTTCTCTTATCATTAGGTTTGTAAAAAGTAAATTTTCATACCAGTAGCCTTTCCAGATCACCGTATTCACATTTTTGTACGTTTGTCCACGTCTTCGGCAAACGTACGGTTTTTAAGTTTTAGGTGATTTCTTCTCGATCTCAATTCCAGTAATCATTCACATAGCTTTCCTAAGCTATTTCTGTTAATAATCTCCAAATAATTCTCACAACAAACCCTTTCTGTGATTAAACACTCGATCACAAAGCACGCTAAAGTTACATTTCACACCTCAACGGGATTTAACGACCCGGTGATACCTTATATTACCCGGAGCATTGATCTAGGCTATTTGACTTGTTTGACCATTCTTTGGTCAATATAAGTTGGTGGTTTAGCATCAATCACTCTCGTATAAATCAATATTTTGTACGTGTCTAGAAATGTCTTTCAACAATGATACGGACATGTACAGATGCTTGAACGGGAGTTATTTAAATGTTTTTCTAAACCATGTCGTTTCTCAAAAGTTTCTTCACTATGGCTTTTGTATACATCCGTACGAAACCTGTACTTAAACGATGACTTTTGATTATTTTCAAATCAAGGACTCGTACGTTCAATGACGAACTCTTTTTCAAACAGTTTGAGTCTAAACAAACGAAAAGATTTCAAACATAAACTCGTTTTCACAACTGAATTCTTGAGCACTTTTTCAAAATTGTTCAAAAGATTTCTCAAAATCTCTCAAAATTAGTGCTCAAGATAACTCCCTCAAAACCATTAATTGATTTTAAAATGTGCTATCATTAAGGGGGAGTGATGAGTGCTCAAACACTCATCATTTTTGGTCAAATCTGAACTGCAAAACATACAAAAACGCTCAAAAATGCATCAAAATGCTAAAAATATTTCAAAATTGTGTTTTATATGTTTTAGATGCAAAATGAGCAAAAACAGATGAAAAACGTACAAAGTTTGCAAAATTGGCAATTTCAGTCCCCCAACTTTCATAAAATGACAAAGCTAGTCCCTAGTCATTCAAAATATGGAAAATTATCACCAAAGGTCCTTTTAAAAATCATAAGTTGTCATATTTAGTCCTTTGGTGAAAATTCTCAAAAGTTTTGAAAATTACAAGTTTAGTCCTTGTACTTTTAGATTTTGGCAGTTTTGGCCCCTGGGAGTGCAATTTTGGAGAAAAAGTCAAATATGGTCCTTAGGAATTCACATTTTTCACTTTTAACCCCTGGATGAAAATTATGAGGAAATTACAATTTTTGGTCCCTGGACTTTTGAAAAATGACAATTTTGGTCCCTGTGAATTTCAAAATGAAAAAAAATCACTTTTGGTCCTTTGATTATTTGTACTTGGCTGGAATTAACCCTTGTGACACTTTGGATGGTTGACATAATCAGCCCCTCATTTTCAGATTAATTACATGTATGGTCCTTGTTGTTTATTACTTATCAAATGGACCCTTGATGTTAAAACAAACCAAACCAACACCCTTATCCCAGCCCACCAAGCCCAATCATCCCAAGCCCACCATAAAAACAACCTAACCCCGTTTTATATACTCCCTCCCAGTCAAATGGTCAACACCCTCCTTATCCCTTCCCTCCCACTTGAGCCTGCAAACACCATCCCCTCTGCCACCAACTCTGCCATCAACTCTCACTTATTCAACACTCCAAACACTCCCAAACAAACACCATTAAATGCTTTCTCCCCTATCCCACACTAACAGACCCAATTGGCGGTTAGCCAACTTTCCCGCCAAACAATTTAAAACGGTTAGGATCGATTCCAAGTATCCAAGGTTCCAAATTAAATGTGGGGAAGACAGAGAAAATGCCTAGGACCTATAAAAGTGAAGTCAAGAAAGGAAGGAAGTGGTAGTTAGTTTTAGAATAATTCTTAGTGTAATCTTTAAGTCGTATTAATGTAATTTTCCATTCTAGTTCTCCAACTTAGCTTTAAAATGTAATTTTCTTATCTCTATTGTAATAGAAACTTTGTTTGAATCTCAATTTCAAGTAATCTTTGTGAAAAATTCAGTTTGTATTATTCCATCAAATTTCTCAGTTTTACTTAAACCTTGTTAATGTTGGTAGTTTGCTGCTCAATAAAGCTCACTTAAGTAATCTAAAAGCTTTCATAAGTGTGAGAAATCCCTTAAACAAGCTTTAGTTTAATAACTCAAAAATACAAAAAAAAATAGTGTAAGAATAAAAATCAAAAAGAAAAAAAAAAGAAGTTGAAGAAAGGAAGATTGTGATTGTGGATTGCTATGGTTTAGTACCTCAGGGAGGTGTTAGGGTTAGTATAAGTTCCATGATTCTTGGTTTTTAGTTGGATCTCACAGGATAAAGTTGTAAGTAATCTCTTAAATTTCTGCTTATTTCTGAGCCAATGCTTATTTCTTGCTTATTTACGCCTTTTTCAACTTAATAGGTTTATTTAAGTTTGTCTAGTTCTCAAAATTGGGTAGTAGCTTATTAGATTCCTTTGTGTTCAAAATTTCATAGTCAACTGCCTAATTAGCAATATCTAGAAAGTAAGGTAGTTGTGGTGTTTGCTTGTATCTCTGTGCTTATTTAGTTTTACTTAATCACCATTAGTAAGTAGGAATCATTTTCACAGCTCCTAGCTTTCATTTGCATCAAAAATTTCCAAATCATCTTATTTAAGGAGTGTTTGGGATAACCTGTTCCAAAAGGTTCTTGGTGGTTTTTGTTGTTAATTATGGTTTCAGTATGATAGTCTAGGTCTAAGTGAGTATAATTTACCATTTAACTTTGGGCTAAGTTGCTAAAAAGTCAAAATCACAAAACACACCACCCTCACAGTTAACTGTTAAGCTTTTTCGATCAAGATTCATGCTCACAGGTTATTTAGTTGTTATTTATGCTTAATTCTGTATCATTTTATCTTAATATTGCATAATTAGTCAGTAGGGTAGGATTAAAACTCAAGAAAGTCAACATAAGTAGTTTTTCTTAAAAGTCAAATTTGCATGTTTTAGTTTTTCTCAAATCTAACTAGATTTTTGTGGATTTTTGTATTGAGTTTTAGACCCTGAGCTTTTTAGGATTCATAGCCTCCCACCTCTTCTCCAATTTCCCACCTTCCTTATATTTTTGGGATTTTTATTGTGGGCCCTACTTAGCTCCAAAGTGACTTGCAGGGGGAGGTTGTCCCCTGCACCAGCAGTTCACCACCCAACACCACCACTTGGTGGTGGTTTTCTGGCCACCACAGTGGGCCCCACAACCACCTCTTTGTTTCTTTGAACCCCCCTCCTAGTAGGGTTCATGTTTTGACCTTTGGTTTGACCTCAGACCCTATAGGACCCACCTGAATCAGCCCCGAAACTTTGTCCCAAATTCTGAGTTGCTTTTGGTTTTTGGAAGTGCTTAATTGTGCTTAATAGCTTATTCTGAGGACCCCTATTGCTTATCCTTGCTTAAACAAGTTCACATAACTTATTTGAACCAGAATCATCGATAGTGGGTCCCACTAAAGTCCATTTTAGCCTATTTCTTGTCTTGGTCAACAAAAGTCAACTGTGGAGCCAAAAAGCTTCCACAGTGCTTATTTTTATGTTGTGAAAAAGTTGTTTTCACAAAAAGTGTTTTTTTTTTAGGTCTAAAATAGTTTTCTAAAAGAAAAATCAAGAAAAAACAATTTAGCTATAAATGATAGTTTCTATTTAATATAATTTTAATTTTCATTTTTAAATTTTTGTTAAGCACTTAGCTTTTTTATATTTTTATTAATTAACTTTTATATTAAAGTAATTTTAGTAAATTTCTCAGATTTTTATTTTATCATTTAGTATTAATTAGAATTAATATTAATTTTATTAGTAATTAATTAATAATTAAGTTTTAAATAGCATAATTAATTTTTATAAGGCAACACCTAGTTTTTATATTTTTCCTAGATTTTATATAATGTAAAATAATTTTAGGAATTTTTTCATAATTTCTACTGTTCATTTTCTATTTTTTATAATTTAAAATATTTTCATTAGGTAATTAATAATTAATTAATAGAAAAACCACAAAAAGACAAAAATACATAATTTTAGTTTTAAAATTTGTTTTTAGTTATTTTATAATTTTAGAAATTTTTTTTTTCATTTTTCTAGTGTTAAATTAATATTATATTGTATTTAAGTATTTTAAATATTTATAATTAGTATTAATAAGTAATTAATTAATAACAAATAATTAAATAGTGTAAAAATTAATTTTCTTTTTCTAAAAATTTTCTTTTAACTTTTAGTTTGTAAAAAAGTCATTTTCACCCCCTGGGGGTTTTCAGATTTCAGTTTTCATGTTTTATTTTGTACGTTTACGTTATTTCAGATGTAAACGTACGCGTTTTTAGATTTCAAGCGTTTTTAGGTATCTAAGTTTCAGGTAATCATCTTTATAGCTTGTTTAAGCTATTTATTTGTAGATTCCCTAGTTTAATCACTCACAAACCTTTTCCTATCCAAATTCACCCGATCACAGAGCCGTTTGATAACCATCACACCTCGTCGGGACATAACGACCCGGGGAAACACTGTACTCCTTGGTTAGTTGGTTTTATACGTTTGACTTGGTTGACCATCACCCGTTCAACTTAGTTGACCATTTGGGATCAATCAGGGAGTACAAAAACTAAAATTGTTCCAAATTCATGCAAAATGAAATCTGTCTTTCTCTCCAAAAAGCTTTTTCTTAATCTGTTGATATCAAAAATATCACGATATGCTATTTTTGAGGGGGAGAAGACATGATTAAAATGTGATCAAAATGTTTAAAGATTGTGACTGAATCTCAAAAGAGCTCGACTCAGATAGTACCAATGAATTGACGAAGCTTAAAATGTCAGTAATCGAAAAGACTTGTCCTGGACGGGTAATAATTTCAAGCTAGTCTAACTAGTGATGTAAGCGTGTCTCGAATAGGACTTGTCTGAGTAGAATGTACCATATCGAGAGACTTTCTTTGGACTTTCTTTGGACTTGACCACCATAGACACAGAAGTGACGAAAGGCAGATTGCTCCACATCACAAAAGAACAAAGAATGATGAAAATTCAATCATCAAAGATCACAAAGCATGAAGGAACAAAGACTAATGACTATTCTACTATGACACACAATGGTCAACAACAAAGAACAAAGAAGACCTAATCACGTGGAGCATCATTCGAATGACCACCCCTTAGGGGGAGATTGTTAGCATTAAAAATTATATTAGAAAGTGATGGTCATTCTCATTATTAGAATGTTGTGTCGTATGTAATAGTTTAAGTTAGTTGGGCTTTGGACTTGGCAATCTAATATGTTATGTGCAATGTTATATAAGCCTTATTATCTAGTCATGTAACCAAGTCCAAGCCCAAGCCCATAGAAAGCCTTTAGGGCATCTCATGTAACCAACTATTTAAACACCTCAAAGGCTCATTTGAGGTGTGTGCTTGAGTGTGTATTGTGTGTGTTTTATTAATAAAAGTTCTCTTCATCTTATACTCTCTTTATACATATTAACGCCACTCATACATATTGCAAGTCACCATCTTTACTTCATCTAGTGCTTATATTTGTGTTAAAGTTGATAGATTTAAGGTCCTACAAAAGAGTTATCCAAAACTCCCAGATTTTCCTTAGGCCCCTCGGATTCTTCTTTCAACTCCTTCCACTCGCTCGACCCTTGTGTGATGGAGTCCTCGGTAAGTCTACAGGGCTCTTAGTCACATCGTGGTCCTTCGTGGGGGCTCCACTTTCTACTTCATGATCCCCATTCCTAGTTGGTTGTTGGCTCTTATCGGGTTTAGGAGCAGGTATTGTGGTAATGGTGTTCACGAAGTGGATTGGTCCTGGGGAGTCAAAAGGGTCCCTAGTTTCCTTCACCTTTGGTGATATACGTTTAAAGAGTTTACTAAGGCTCTTTATTTTTACTCGGGAGGGTGGCTGATTAATGATGGTGACGGATTTGACCTCTTCAGCCTGAGCCAATTTACTAGCAATGCGCTCATTGATAGCATTCAACAGGTTACCAACCTTGTTATTCATATCGGCTTGCTATTGTCTTAATTGATTCTCAAGCGTGGAAAGCTGTGTTTCTTGAGAAAGAAAAAACTTTCGCAGTGTTTCTTCATAGCTTTGCTCAAGTGTGTTTTGAGGTGGATAATGTTCAAACCAGGTGAGTGGATAATGGCTTATCCTTCCATGCTTCATAGGTCTCGCTGAAATTCTGAGGCCCATGATTAGTGGTGGGCTACCTATCCTCTGCTTTTTCGGCACGTGAGGATGCGAATTCCTTAAAAGCATGTTTGGAAAGTTCCATGCAATTATGAGTTTCGTGAGGGCCGTTACACAGTTTGCATGAAGAAGTGATTTTGTTCACTTGGCTTGAAGGTTTAGGAGCTTCGTAGGATTTCATGAGAAACTTGACTTGGTCTTCAAGTTCCATGATCCTACGGTTGGGAGTGCTTGAATTGTTCGAAGGCAAAGATATTGCCTTGACCGTTTTGTTCAAATCCCGGGGATCATTCCAACTTTCGTTGTCATAGAGAGCAAGATCTTCTATAAGTTTCCATGATTCTTCCGAACTTTGATCACGTAGCTTGCCACTGGCCTCTTGGTCAATGGTTTGCCTCGTGGAGAGATTGATATGGTCATAAAAAATTTGGACTTGGAGCCAAAGATCTATGCCATGGTGAGGGACTTTTTGGAATAAGTCCTTGAAACGAGTCCATGCTTCATAAAGAGTTTCACCTTGACATTGTTGGAACATCAAGATGTCATTTCCTAGCTTGGTGGTTCTCCCCGGTGGGAAAAATTGAGCAAGGAAACGAGTGGTGAGATCATACCAAGAGGTGATGGATCCCGCGGGTAAACTCTCAAGCCATTGACTAGCTTGGTCACGTAGAGAGAATTGGAAGAGACGCAATCGGGTCGTCTCTCGAGTTTCAACATCAAGATCTATGGAGTCTACGATTTTGAGGAAATCCTTGAGATGTTGATTAGGATCTTCGGAACGAAGTCCATGGAATGCACATCCACTTTGCACCAACCGGATGGTGTCGGATCGCAAGGGAGACACATTGGCTCCTTGAGTGAGCTCAATGGTGTTTCGATAGCCTTGGCGGCTAGGACGGGAGTACTCTCCTAAAGTGCGGGGTCTAGGACGTTGGTTTGGTTGTGGTGGGTTTTGTTGTAGTGGGTTGATTGGTTCAAAGATATTACCACCTTCCATGATGGCGGATGGTAATGGTTACAAGGAACAAAGAGATAAGATAGACTAAAGAAAACCTATAAAAATAAAATAAAATTCTTACTAGAAAGGAATCTAGCAAGTAGACCTAATAAAAAGTAATTTCAACCTAAACAATAACAATTCCCCGACAACGGCGCCAAAAACTTGATGCGTAGGATTGCACCCTCACAAAAGGTTTTACCTCTCAAGAGATCTCAGGAGGCTTGCAATCCCCACCAGGCAGTGTATCTGACCGATGTAGTATAGTGTAGTGGAAAGTACCGGGGGATTGATCGTTCTACTTGGGGAATAGTGTCGTTAGGATCAAAATTTAATTAAACTAGGTCTAGAGGTGAGGGATGATTCTTTTTGTATTTTTATGGTTTATGGAAAGCATGTAAAAATCTTGGGTATTGGAAGAGTGGGCGGAATTAGTTGTTAGTCAACTAACCCAATTAAATACAAATGCAATAAAAATAAAATAACAAGTAAGTAAATGTTGAGAAAAACAATAATAAGAGAAACTTGTTTACATAGATTTCACTACTCCCTAGTTATCTTTCATTAATTGAATAGTTTGTTACAATTGCGTGGATGACTGGTTATATTCCTTAATACCATTCGTGAGGCCGTGTATGATCTTCCCCAACTCTATAAGCTTCTACCTCTTCCTATGTCGAGCCAACAACTAGCTCCTAACATGGCCTCCTTAGTAGTCACTCATGCATTTAATACAACCATTAAAATCGTAGTACACATCCGATTCATGTTTCTTAAGACGTTCTAGCAAGTTACCGATTGGAGATTAGCCAGTTTTCTTAAGCCTAACATCGAAATCATTCATCCACAACAACTAATAACAAACAATCAACCAATAATCAATAGCTAGGTTTCATTACATCTAAGCAAACATAAACAAACCTAGCCTAGCATGTTAAAGTAAAGACAAGCATAAGATAGAATCAAACAACACATAGACATATTGAATGATTATTGGAAGACTTATATTTATTCAAACATGGATGAAAGAAGGGTTTGAAACCCTTACAATAAGGTAAAAATTCAACCTAGGGTTTGTGGTAAAGTTCCCCCAAAATTTCTCTCCCTAATGAATGAAAATTAGAAAACTATATATAGAGATTACATGTCTGACGGCGTCACGTTGTAATTCTGACGCCGTCAACTAGCCGCTAATACTCTTCTCGAATTACTTAGATCCAGATCTGACGCCATCATGTGTAATTCTTCTCTTGGCCGTCACGTGTTATTTTGCTCTTGACGGCCTTGGCTTCCTAAAGCATGACGACGTCACTCTTTAACTCCCAAAAACATTCTGGCGCGTCTCGTGTAACTTTTTATCCACCTCTTTTCCAATACGTAACGCCGTCACATGCAAAGCGTGATGCCGTCAGGTACTATTTCCAGCTTGATTTTGGAGACTTTACCGTTTTCTTCACTTTTTGCTCCAAAAACGTCCAAAATGCTTCCTTTTCCAGATTTCTTCTCCAAAGTACCTAAAATGACAAAAGGAAGAATTTGAGGCAATATTTGATCAAATAATCACGACTTAGGGCTTAAATGACCCCCTAAAAGCGTAACACTTTTCGCCTCATCAGTCATGCATGTGTTTAATTCATTAAGTAGTTTTATTTTATTGTAATAGTACGCTTTAATTCATCAAGATTGATGGGCTTGTGATATGTGACTACAGAACATCGTACACTCCCCTTAATATTGCTTTCCCATGAATTAAAGTTTATATGTTGATGTCTTTGGAGACTTATATTAGTGCTTTGATAACCTCTGTGTCTAGCTGAGCCCGTGGACTGCCATATCTGCCCCTCGCCTATTTAATCTAACGTCTTTGAATAAGTAGGATAGACATAAGTGATCATTAAGGGTTACTCGCTGATATATTGCGATCAACGAGAGAGAATAGATTATGATACACTTCATATAAAACTAGAAATAAAACAAGTGACAAGCTACTTAATTATCAGGACAGGTCTTCTTGTAGTCTTTATTATCTATCTGTATACGTGTTGCTATTTGCTGATTCATTCTCATTAGTTTAATTTACTGTTTAATAAAACCAAAACTATGCTAGTCTCTCAGACTAAACCCCCCCCCCCCCCCCCCCCTTTGCGTTAGATTAGATTGTAAAACTAACTTAGGATATTAAAATACTGATAGACAAATTAAGCTTTACGTTCCACTTTTAGTGATCGACACTCTACTTACCACTATATACATATTGATCGGATACACCGTCGGTTAGTGTGTGTGTGTGTGTGTGTGTGTGTATGTTATATGATAAGTTGGGTAAATATAAATGTAAAACTTAAAATAGGCAATTACCCCTATATTGTATATGACACAACGCACGCATCAAGTTTTTGGCGCCGTTGCCGGTGAGTGAATTGTTAAAACTTGTTTATCTATTAGTATTTTAATTAGTTTTTCTAACTTTTTGATTTTTTAGGTTTTTTAGATTTTATTTTTACTAACCCTTTGTTTTTGTTTTGTTTGTTTCTTCATTGTATATTTTGCATATTTTCTGTTTTTGTGTGTTTATTTGTTTGTTTTGTGTTTTGCATTTGCATATACTTTAGTCGTTTCACTACTTTCGTGCAAGTTAGTGTATTTTCAGAATAATGGATGAATCTAGCATCACTATGGAAGATTACATTCTGAACCTAAACAGAGAAGCTTGTTGGGATGATCAAATCTTCGATAACTGGAAACTTGCAATAAACGGTAAAGATGGGAGAATACTTATTGCAGGTAACATTGAGCGCCCCAATTCTTTGAAAATAAATTTTCAGCTATTATTTGTAGTAATTCACTCTACTTTAAGGAGAATCCTTTACAAGACTCCTCCGAAATATTTGATGATAAAAGTGAATTATCTTTACCTAATACTGATTATTGCATGGACATGTCCGAAAATAAAATTTTTAAGAAACGGTTTACTAAAAAAAGGAAGTTTGATATATTAAAAATTGATACAAACCTGTTTTCTTACGAATTACTTAAATTTAAAAACGCCGAAATCCACAACGAAAGTTGAGATTTCAGTGATAATTACTCAGACAATGTTCTATGAGATATATCATCTCTTGCTTATAATCTCAATTCTGATAAGCTTAATATGTTATTTGTTTCTAACCATGGAATAAATTATTATTCACTAAAAAATGAGATTATGATTCACATTAAAACGGTTGTACCTATTATTTTTGTGTGTAATCTATATATACCATATCGTATACCATATGTTGCGGAGGCGAGGTACGTTCCCTATTTAAATTTTGTTCACTGGCACAGTAATACGGCGCATCTTACGATTCTAAGCGCCATATCTCCCACAAATAATGATACATTGACCAGTCAACGAATTTTAAATAAATATGGCGTATCACACTTCTGTGATGCGGCGCATCATTTTTACCCTATAAATAAGAATGAGATACGCTGGATTTAATTTTTACCCCTAAAATTACACACAGTTAAAACACACACTCGCTAATCACCCTCGAAATCTTGATTATCCGAATTCTAGACCAATTCCTTACAAGCTATAAGGTAATAAATCCTATTAATTTTATTTAAATTATCGAATTATAATTTTATGAAAATTAGGGTTTATGTAAAGTTAATCGAATTTGATGAGATTGGTTTAGGGAATATGATTAGGATGATTTGATGAATCTTTCCCCTAAGATAATTGTTGACATAAATAATGTCTAAAAACATTGTTAGCATATTAACAATGTCTCTATGTTTTGATAATTACAAAGCATAAACTAATTAATCTAAAACTTATGACGTAAACAAGTTTTTAGTGCTTAATATTTGTCTTTGCTTCCATATCACTTAAGGTATGAATAAACAAAGGGTTTATTGCATTTCATGATCAAAGGAAATTTTTCTAATCACTAGAATTTTTATAAAATGTATTAAACATTCTATATCTTTTACAAAATTACTTTTGGAATTAAAAGAATATGTTTAATTCATTATAAATATATGATTTCAAATTTTCAACCAAAAATGGCAAATTTTATCCAGAAAAATATTCCCCACTAAAAGACAAGAAAAACCAACATTCTGAAGGGGCAGCCCCCTTAATTCCTTAGGCGGCCCCCTTAATCATTAAGGGGACCGGCCATTAATTAAGGGGACCGGCCACACTCCATAACAGTAAATTTTTCCCCTATAAATACTGGTTCATCCCACATAATTTTCTCACCTTTTGCACTCCTAAACTTTCTGTTCTAGATCCACATTTCCATTCTCTTAATCCTTTGATCATAAGTACATAATCCTTTGTTTCAAAGTGATTCAAGCATCATCCTCTCAAGTGCAAGAGAAGAATACTTCTATCCCCCAAGACAAGAAGTATTACAACTTGTTGTGTCCTCCACATACAAGTTGTTGGTGCATCATCAAGATTACTTACATTATTCTTTGTGAAGATTGTTGTGTATATTTGATTGTAGATAGTTGTGCTAGGTAGATAGATTGTGTGATTAGTTAGTTGATTGGTGTGAAGAAGAAAAGTTAGAAATTAGATTGTAGTGAAGAAGCTAGGTGTGAAGTTGTCAGTTATGAAGTAAATTGGTGTGAAGAAGATAGGCGTGAAGTAGTTAGTTATGAAATAGATTGGTGTGAAGAAGTTGTGTAGAAGTTGTGATTTAGGTGTGAAGAAGTTGTGGTTTGTAAATTGGTGTGTAAGGTTTTCTCCGCCATAAGGGAGCTTGTTGATATAGTGAAGAAAACTCTCGAGTTAGGTGCTCGGGGAGTGGAGTAGGGCAAGGAAGGTGTCCTTGTAGCCGAACCACTATAAATCTCTTGTCTCGCGGTTCGATCTTTCCATCTCTTAGTTATTTCATTACTTATCATTGTTACATCTTACTTATTGATAGTTGTTTATATTGTGCAAGACTTGAGATCACATATTATCGAATCTATATTTTAAAAACAAAGAAAACACTAAAACTATTTTTTATAACAAATTAAAAAGACGTAAAACAATTCAACCCCCCTTCTAGTTTTCCACAATTGGTATCAAGAGCCACATCGAGCAAGACCTTTAAAATATATTGTATTTTAAAACATGTAACGATCTATGGAATCTGAAAAATATTTAGAAGGGCAATCTATGCAAAGACCACCACTATTTGAAAGTGATGGATTTTTATATTGGAAAAATAGATTCGAAACGTATGTGAAATCAAAAGATCTTGATCTTTGGCATATTATTACCTTTGGTGATTTTCCCCCTATTTAACATAATGTTGAAAATAAACTGGATGAAATTGTATCTTTTGAAAAACAAAATGATGATTTGAAAAAGAAACTAGCAAAAAATAATGAGGCTAAAATGGTCATTTATAATGCGTTACCACGCAAAGAATATGAAAGAATTTTTATGTGTAAAACCGCCAAAGAAATTTGGGATTCTTTACTAATTACTCACCAAGGTAATAGCCAAGTCAAAGATAATAAAATAGATCTTCTTGTACAACAATATGAACAATTTACGATTCCGAAAGAGGAATCAATTGATAATGCTTTTGATAAATTTAACACTATTATCACAAGTTTAAAAGCACTTGATGAGACATTTTCTAGTAAAAATTGTGTTAGGAAATTTCTTAGGGCATTGCATCCAAAATGGCGAGCTAAGGTCACGGCAATTGAAGAATCAAAGAACTTGATGACGTTATCACTAGATGAACTAACTGGCAACTTGAACGTTCATGAAGAAATTATAAGAAGACATTCGGAAACGGTCAAAGTCAAGAAAGAACAAACCAAATCCATTGCTCTAAAAGCCAAAAAGGAACCTAGTGATGATGATGATTCAAGTGACGAAAGTGATGACAAAGAATATGCAATGGCCGTAAGAGAATTCAAGAAATTCTTCAAGAGACGAGGAAGATTCACTAGATCATCACGAGACGAAAGAAAATCATTCCAAAGATATAGAAGTGACAACTACGGGAAAAGAAAGTGCTTTAGATGTGGAAGTCCAAATCATCTCATTGGCGAATGTCTAAAGCCATCGGATTATGAAAATCAAGGCGCTTTTGTTAGTGGAACATGGAGTGATAGTGACAAAGAAGAAGTTGAAAAGCCAAGAGACGAAAAGTGTTTTATGGCAAAAGAAACCGACGAAATATGTTTAGGAATTGACTTGGAACCTGACGAATGGATCAAAGATAGCGGATGTTCGAGGCACATGACGGGGAACCGCAAGCTATTCTCTATATACAAGGCTTACAATGGAGGTAACGTTATTTTCGGTAGTGACTTACGTTGAAAAATCATTGGCAAAGGTACGATTTCTCAAGACTCACTTACTATTGAAAATGTAGAGCATGTAGATAATTTAACATATAACTTGCTTAGTGTAGGACAAATATGTGATAATAAATGTAGAGTCACCTTTAACGAAGAGGATAGCAAAATAATAAAGAATGGAAAAATTATAGGTAGAGGAATTAGGAAAGGTGGCATATATGTTATGAAACTAGGAAACAAGCCTGAGGATAGGATATGCCTAACGACTCTAGATGAAAACTCTACATTATGGCATAGGAGATTAGGACACGCTAACATGCAACAAATACAATCTTTGGCATCTAAGGAATTAGTTAGAAATTTGCCTAATCTAAAATATGACAAGCATTTTTGTGATGCATGTAAAATTGGAAAACAAGCTCATGCTAGTCACAAAGCTAAGAATATAGTATCCACTACTAGGTGCCTAGAATTATTACATATGGATCTTTTCGGTCCATCCGCTGTGCGGAGCTATGGAGGAAACAAATATACCTTAGTAATTGTAGATGACTATTCACGATACACGTGGACTAGGTTTTTAAGTGACAAAACCCAAGCCTTTGAAAAATTCAAAATATTTAGTAAAATGATTCAAAATAAATTAGGATGCACAATAGTTGCCATTAGGACGGATCATGGTAGGGAACTTGATAACGAAGTACAATTCAGAAAATATTGTGATTTAAATGGAATATCTCACAATTTCTCCGCTCCTCGTACTCCTCAATCAAATGGCGTAGTAGAAAGAAAAAATAGGTCACTACAAGAAATGAGTAGAACAATGTTAAACGAACAATCCATCCCAAAAAAATTTTGGTGCCACGCCGTAGATACATCGACATATATTTTAAATAGGGTATCAATTAGGAGAATTTTAGGAAAAACTCCTTATGAGTTACTAAGAGGTAGAAAACCAAACTTAAGCTACTTTAAGGTATTTGGAAGTAAATGTTATATTCTAAACACTAGGGGTTACCTCACTAAGTTTGATCCAAAATCATATGAAGGAATATTTTTAGGATACTCACAAAATAGCAAAGCATATATAATACTTAACAAACACACCATGAAAGTAGAAGAATCACTAAATGTAACATTTGATGAAACACCACCACCTCCTAAAACATTACCTTTAGAAGATGATGACTTAGTCGAAGATGAAGCTATTGAGGTTAGTAAAACAAAACCCATAGGAAATGATAATGAAGACATTCACTTAGGAAATAACGAAATTGTCAATATTAAAGAATCTAGATCACATCCATTAGATAATATAATAGGACATCTTAACCAAAGAACCCTTAGGTCACAAGCCCAAGATAAAAAGAATTTCTTTTGTTTCCTCTCAGCAATAGAACCTAAGAATATTAATGAAGCTTTAAAAGATGAAAGTTGGGTTATAGCTATGCAAGAAGAATTAAATCAATTTAAGGCAAATGATGTTTGGGAATTAGTCCCAAATCTAAAGAATATGACCATCATAGGAACTAAATGGGTATATAGGAATAAGTTAGATGAGAATGGAATAGTTACTAGGAATAAAGCTAGGTTAGTTGCCCAAGGTTACAATCAACAAGAACGAATTGATTATGACGAAACTTATGCCCCCGTAGCTAGACTAGAATCGATTAGGATATTACTTGCCTATGCTTGCACCCTAGATTTTAAGTTATTCCAAATGGACGTGAAAAGTGCATTCCTTAACGGTTTTATCAATGAGGAGGTATATGTGGCACAACCTCCAAGATTCATTGACTTCACAAAACCTGATTATGTTTATAAGTTAAAGAAAGCTTTGTATGGACTAAAACAAGCTCCCAAAGCTTGGTATGATCGATTAAAAGATTTTCTTATTAAACATGATTATTCCATGGGAATGGTAGATAACACTCTTTTCACTAAAAGGAAAGACCCAAATCTCATCATTGTCCAAATATATGTTGATGACATTATATTTGGATCGACTTGTCAAGACATGTGTGATGAATTTGCCAAAATCATGCATGATGCATTTAAGATGAGTATGATGGGTGAACTTAACTTCTTCCTAGGATTACAAATAAAACAATTAGAAGATGAAATATTTTTTAACCAATCTAAGTACATTAAGGAAATGCTTAAGAAATTTGGCCTAGAAGACTCAAAACCCATGAAAACTCCCATGTCTACGGAAGTAAAGCTCACAAAGGATGATGAAGGTGAGTCCGTAGATAACACAAAGTATAGAGGAATGATAGGTAGTTTACTATACTTGACGGCAAGTAGACCCGATATCATGTTTAGTGTCTGCCTTTGTGCCCGTTTTCAAGAGGATCCCAAAACCTCTCACCTAGAAGCGGTTAAGCGTATCTTCCGATACATTAAAGGCACTATACACTAGGATTATGGTATCCTAAGGGATCCGGCATAGAAACCATTGTCTATGCAGATTCGGATCATGCGGGAGACTACGTAGATAGAAAAAGCACTAGCGGCATTTGCACGTTTATGGGATGTTGTCTAACATCTTGGTTTTCGAAGAAGCAAACCGCTCTTGCTATTTCTACCACCGAAGCCGAATATGTAAGCGCTGGAAAGGCATGTCAACAAGCACTATGGATGAAACAAGCTCTCGTAGACTATGGCATTAGGTTAGAAAATATCCCCATTATGTGCGATAACAAAGGTGCGATAGATTTGAGTAAAAATCTGGTGCAACACTCTAGGACTAAACATATAGAAATACGCCACCACTTTCTTAGGGATAATGTACAAAAAGGAAACATATCTATAGAAAAAGTTGCATCGGAAGATAACATTGCGGATATATTCACAAAACCCCTTAAGCGTGAATTATTCAACCACTTGCGTTTAGGATTAGGAATGATGGAACAAGTTGACTAAATTATATTGAACTAATATAAATTTATACTTGCATAAAATTTACTTTTCGTCCACTTCTTCATTTCTGAGTCTAGGAATCTATTTCGCACAAAATTAAAGATTGGGAAAGTTTATTTTCTTTGCATAAACTCTTTTGTAAAACTCAATCAATTTTCTTTAAAATTATTCTCACATCTAGGAATCACATGAAAAATCATTTTCCTTGCATTGTTGACTAATGCTAAAAACATTGTCCTCCAAAATCATGCATAAACTCTCACATAAATTGTCAAGGTATATAATCTAATATATATCTTTGACATTCATGATCGAGCAAAAATTGAATCAAGGAGATCTTTTGGATTGTTTCTTAGGATCGTTATTTCTCTTTGCATTTAGGAGTCGAAACAATCACAACTCCACATTTGTTGCATATAGACACACACTAGGACAGATTCACTAATAATATTGTCATCTTGATCCATCACTAGTTTTCCACTCACTAGTTACCTTTGCCTTTAATCTAAGATAGTTGCTCTAGGAAGATTGAGTGCCCTTGCCTTTGTTTGTCTTCTCGTGCTTATTACTAATTGCTTGGTTGCTCTTTTACTTAAATGTTGTTGCATGCATGTTATATTATAGTTAGATTAGATGCTATATTGCCTCAAGGAGTTGAACTTGCTTGAAATCTAATCCAAACACACAAACTTTCTGCAAATTTTCTGCCAAAAACCCAATTCTGGCAATCTGGAAATCACCAGATGGGCGGCCCCCTTAATTTTGTAAGGCGGCCCCCTTTATCATTAAGGGGACCCACCCCTAATTAAGGGGACCGGCCATCTAATGGTCGGGTTTACAGAATCTTTTCTGCTTTTTAGCCCATTTCAACCTACATTTCCCAATTTTCACCAACACATTTTGTCCTAATCTCCCAAACAAACTTTATCCATCCATAAACACACAAATCTTACAGTATAAATACCCCAATCCTCAAAACACTTCACTCATCCCTTCATGACTTCTCCAAAAAAACCAAAACCAAAAGCCTCAAGGCTTGCAAGAATGACAGAAAAAACCCGTTTGGCGAAGAAAAAGCCCTCGAAACAAATCCATCATAACCAATGAAGTTGGAAATCACTCAACACCTCCAACCTCTTACTTCCCAAACTTTACACCAAAGTCACAAGGACATTCATTTGATCCTCTTTACAAAACATACAACATTAGCCAAACATCTTCCTTCATGCCAAACCACTCATCACATCCTCCAACCACTTTTAATGATCCATACAAGTTTGATCAACCATCCCACTACAATTCCAACTACACAAACCCAATTCATCCATATCAACACAATGACTTTCTCCGCATTGCCACGGAAAAGCAAAAGTTCCATGATGAAATATCACAAATCCATGATCTTAGTGATCTCAATGCCATGCATCTTGCACAACGCAACAAAGGGAAACCTCCATCATCACCCTACAACAATTGCCTTCCTCACTCTCTCAACTTGGATCAAGTTACAAACCACACTCACTATTGCCCTTGTTGCATCTTCCTTCAAAAACAAATCCTATACTTGAGTGAAGATATTTCTTGGATTGAATATCTCCTTACTCGTCCTCATCCCATACCAACCTTAACACGATACAACATCGTGAGGTCCACCTGTTCCACTCCATACCCCACTCCATATCCTTCTCCATCTAACAACTAAGCTTTATGCTTATGTTATCCTTCAAGCAAATAAAACAATCAACCATGGGTTGCAAGCAAGTCCAAGTGCTCTTTTAGGCAATATAGGACTATGTTTCTTCTTTTGTTTTATTATGATCAATATGCCTTAAGCATATTAAATGTTGTAATGCTTTCTATGATGCTTGAATGAATCTATTTTTATTTGCATAATTATTGCTTTGCATATATATGTGCCTTGTTCTCTTCTAATATTTTGTGTAGCCAAGATTTCCATAGCTCATTCCCTTGGTGCTCTCAAATGAGGGGGAGCATACATCAAGGGGGAGCATTAATCTTTTTGATTTTACAAAAAGGGGGAGAAGAGAATGTTAAACTCTAATAATACTTGTCTAAAAATTAATTTTTAAACCTAATGAGGTTAAGGTTTTGTAATCATCAAAAAGGGGGAGATTGTTGACATAAATAATGTCTAAAAACATTGTTAGCATATTAACAATGTCTCTATGTTTTGATAATTACAAAGCATAAACTCATTAATCTAAAACTTACGACGTAAACAAGTTTTTAGTGCTTAATATTTGTCTTTGCTTCCATATCACTTAAGGTATGAATAAACAAAGGGTTTATTGCATTTCATGATCAAACGAAATTTTTCTAATCACTAGAATTTTTATAAAATGTATTAAACATTCTATATCTTTTACAAAATTACTTTTGGAATTAAAAGAACATGTTTAATTAATTATAAATATATGATTTCAAATTTCCAACCAAAAATGGCAAATTTTATCCAGAAAAATAGTCCCCACTAAAAGACAAGAAAAACCAACGTTCTGAAGGGGCGGCCCCCTTAATTCCTTAGGCGGCCCCCTTACTCATTAAAGGGACCAGCCATTAATTAAGGGGACCGGCCACGCTCCATAACAGTAAATTTTTCCCCTATAAATATTGGTTCATCCCACAGAATTTTCTCACCTTTTGCACTCCTAAACTTTCTGTTCTAGATCCACATTTCCATTCTCTTAATCCTTTGATCATAAGTACATAATCCTTTGTTTCAAAGTGATTCAAACATCATCCTCTCAAGTGCAAGAGAAGTATACTTCTATCCCCTAAGACAAGAAGTATTACAACTTGTTGTGACCTCCACATACAAGTTGTTGGTGCATCATCAAGATTACTTACATTATTCTTTGTGAATATTGTTGTGTATATTTGATTGTAGATAGTTGTGCTAGGTAGATAGATTGTGTGATTAGTTAGTTGATTGGTGTGAAGAAGAAAAGTTAGAAATTAGATTGTAGTGAAGAAGCTAGGTGTGAAGTTGTTAGTTGTGAAGTAAATTGGTGTGAAGAAGATAGGCGTGAAGTAGTTAGTTGTGAAATAGATTGGTGTGAAGAAGTTGTGTAGAAGTTGTGATTTAGGTGTGAAGAAGTTGTGGTGTGTAAATTGGTATGTAAGGTTTTCTCCGCCATATGGAAGCTTGTTGATATAGTGAAGAAAACTCTCGAGTTAGGTGCTCAGGGAGTGGAGTAGGGCAAGGAAGGTGTCCTTGTAGCCGAACCACTATAAATCTCTTGTCTCGTGGTTCGATCTTTCCATCTCTTAGTTATTTCATTACTAATCATTGTTATATCTTACTTATTGATAGTTGTTTATATTGTGCAAGACTTGAGATCACATATTATCAAATCTATATTTTAAAAACAAAGAAAACACTAAAACTATCTTTTATAACAAATTAAAAAGACGTAAAACTATTCAACCCCCCTTCTAATTTTCCACAATAATTTTGATTTAGCTAAACGATATATACCCCGATTTGATTTGAGTATAAATTAGGGTTTGGAGGATTTGTTTTAAAATTTAGAGGGAAAACAAAATAAGGAAATTGGGGGCAAGAGTTTTTGATATATTGGTAAAAATAAGACTTGTGACGCTGTTTGTTAGTTTGCGTCACGGGTTCGGATTCTTGGAAAACGTGCCATATGCCCTTTCTATTTTGCTGATATAACACCAAATGCGGCATATTAGAAACCCTTATGCGACGCATAAACAAAACCTTTATGAACAACTGTGAACTGACCCTAGTTGCACCGTACTACCATTTCAAGATACGGCGTATGCCTTAAGCGTCGTATCCCATAATTTGATACGTCGCATATATCTCTGTTACCACATGCTCCGTATCTTCTTTCGAAGATACGACGCATTTTAAAATACGGCACATTTGGTTATAACATACGGCGTATTCCTTCATTTGTAGACTGCTAAAATTTTTACTTCTTAATATTTTGCAGATGGCACTACCAAACGCTGTGTTGAGACACCCATGGCTACGTTTTGAGTTGATGGGATTGACTCAGGGCTCTATGGATGATTACCTAATGAGACTTAGGAGATTTTATCACAGGAATGTGTTTAGCGTGGCCATTTTAGATTTTGAGATTATTGGACAGATAGATGTAGAGAATGCTTCAAGTAGGTTGCGTGATAGGCTAGAGATGGTGCATCGTGATGCTGATGATCAGGTTGTTTTTAGATCTCGTGCTTGGGAGAGATTGTTTAGGATTGAGGAGCCGTTAGTGAAGGTGTTGATGCTTGAGTTTTTCAGTACTGTGCAGTATAGAGAGACTGATCTGGGCCTTGATACGATTGATACCTTGGTATTTAGGTTGGGTGGTGTTAGTCGTAGGATGTCTATAGGGCAGTTCATATTGGATTTTGGTTTACACACCGAGGAAGATATGGCATCTGCTGGTTTTGCTACTTACTGGGCTGACAGTTTACGCATTATTCTCGAGCGTGGATTGTTAGGTGATTACTAGGAGAGGATTTCTTCTAGGGGTGACTCCACTACCACCACTCCCTCATATACATTGATTAGAGAGCCCATGAGGAGGTTATTCCATCGTTTGATCGCTCTCACTATTGATGGCAGAGGTCAGTCACCTAAAAAGGTGACCACTTTAGACCTTTTTCTTTTGAGGAGTATGGATGAGGGACTTGCGGTGAATGTCCCACACTTCTTGGCGCATTACTTGCATAGGATAGCCCCAGGCAGGGATGGAAGGAGCCAGATGACAGGTGATGAGGAGCCTGCTGAGTTTCAGGTAGATGTGGCGAGGCTTCCTAGGATTGATGCCGAGTATCTAGTGACTAGGCTAGGGATGTGCGACATGCTGATGGGGGGATACATTTGGGTACCATTAGAGCCAGCTAGATAGGGTGAGACTGAGCCAGAGCAGGGGGATCCCTAGGGAGCCCCAGCTGCTGCTCCAGCTCAGGAGGAGCCACAGGTACCACCACCACCACCAGTTGCACATACTGTCGGTCAGAGGGTCGAGCGAGTAGAGGAGGAGGTGAGAGCATTGAGGGGTGTAGTTGACAGCATGAGAGCTGACATTGCTGTGGTCACGAGAGATATTGGTTGGCTAGTTGGGAGCGTGAGTCAGATTCTGGAGCATCAGGGTACCAGTCATAACCTCCGATGGTACTTATGTTAGAGGCATGATCAGATACTCCCGGATTCCCACACGTGGCACACGCAGAGTCCGACCCAGGACTGATGATGCTAGCACCTCAGGCACCCACTCAGCTGATGGAGATGATTCCCTACATCCTTGATTTTATATGTTTGGGTTTATGGACATGTTTCCTCGTACATTTCTATTATTCTTTTGTGATTGTACTTGATATTATTTTCATGTTTATATTTAATGTTCAAGTTTATGTTTTTAGTTGATGATCTTATTGAGACTGGCATTAAGTTCAGCATGAGTACCCAAGAGAGCACGAGAGATAAGCCGTGGAAAAAGTCAAATTTACAACAGAATGCAAATAGTCTGTTTGGTAACTACATGCGCCGCATCTGGTGAAATAGATGCGACGCATCCTATCTTTTACTATAATTTATTTTGTACTTATTCCAGGCTCCATACGGCGCATCCAATCTAATGGATGCGGCGTATCGACTGACCTGATGATTTCCAAATTTTTAATTTTAATTTTTAGGTTTTGTTTTCGCTAACTACTAATGAATTACGTGCAAGTAGTTACTTTCTTAATACAGGTGTGTTATTTGAACAAAGTTATATACGTTTCTGTACTTTCAGTGGAGACATCATTCCTGGAGGGATGAACGCCTTTTCGCCCACAAGAAAGTAGATTTTGCTTACAAACGCATAATGGAGGATCATACCAAGCAAATATCATGGGAGTTTCCCGTTCTAATTCTTTTTATTTCCCGTTTTTAATCTTTATTAGAAACAACAAGGACGTTGTTCAACTTAAGTGGGGGGATAGAGAATTAGAACGGTTACTTGTCCTAAAATTTTAAAAATATGCTTAATCTATACTTAATATATCAAAATGAAAAATTTTTAGCATGTTTTTGTTAAATCTAAGTTGCATAACCGCACACATAACTTTATTTGCTAAAATATTTTATGTGCGTGTGACTGGTAAACTTTAGAACTTGGCTCGCATACTATTTGAATCCACCATAATGAGCGTAATTGTTATAATAGGAATGACCTTTCTAACTCGGTAAATTTCTAGGATTACACCAAATAGCCTTTAATATGTTATGTTTATTAACTAACTACACTGGTTAGTTAACCCCCGTGTAAAACCCTTTGTTACTCTCATTTTTAGAGTAAGATACCCCTAGAAAAACCCTCAGAACCATTCCTTTCGTTTCATACACCCTTTGTTAATTGTTTCATTACACCTTAAACCTTAGCCTACCCTATAGATTAATGTCTGTGGTTAGTTGTTTTAAGGCAAAGTGTGTTTCCTTGCGTTACCTGTGTTCAAGTTCGTAAATTCATTATATTTGGTTAGGTCGGGAAATTGCACAATGCAATGGAGTTGATGAGGCGAAAAATGATCCATTTTTAAGGGGTCATTTAAGCCCGAATTCGAATTTATTTGATCAAATATTGCCCTAAATCGTTTCTTTTGTGATTTTAGGTACTTTGGGAGAGAAATCTGGAAAAGGAAGCAATTCGGACGTTTTTGGAGCATAAAAGTGAAGAAAACGCCAAAGTCTTAATTTTCCATGCTGGGAACAGTAGGTGACGGCGTCAAGAGTAATTCCCTGACGGCGTCAAGAGCAGAATTCCATGACGACCCAGTACAGATTTGACGGCGTCACGTAGGTAGGGCGTCAAGAGTAAAAGTCATGACGGCCTGGAAATGATTAAGTCTTGACGGCGTCAAATGTAGATCAAGGCAGTCCGAGAATAGTTTTGGCGGCGAGGTGATGGCGTCACAATGTTGGTCTTGACGCTGTCAGACCCCTTTTTCTATATATAGTTTTCTAATTTTCACATTAAAGAGGGAGAAGTTTTGGAGAAACCCTAAGTACGATTTTGGTGCAACTTTTACAAGTTTTTCAAGGGTTCCAAACCCTTGATACCTTTCATGTGTAATTAAGATAAGTGTTCTTTAATTCAATCAATATGTCTATGTGTTGGTTGTCTATATCTTGTTCTTGTCTTAATTCCATCATGCTAGGCTAGATCTATCTTGTGTTTGCTTGGATCTAATGAAACCTAGATGTTAATTATGTGTTGATTACTTGTTTATTCTTGTCTTGGATGAATGATTTATATGTTAGGCTTAAGAAAACTGGCAGATCTCCAATTGGTAACATGCTTGAACGTCTTAAGAAACATGAACCGACGCGCACTAGGTCTTTATTGGTTGTATTTAATGCATGAGCCACTGTTTACAATCCCTATAGTTGTGTTGGGCATGGTGTAGGAGGAGATAACAGCTCATAGAATTGGGGAGTTAAGTGTGCCACCCCATGAATGGTATTAAGGAATACGATCCGTCATCCATGCAATTATAACAAGTAATTAACGTGTAAAAGATATCTAGGGAGTAGTGAAATCTAAGTAAACACATTTTCTCCACTTACTGCTCACAACCTTAGTTTAAATTAGTTTATTTTCATTTTTAGTATTTTATTTTGATTGCATCTTTAGTATTGGGTTAGTTGATTAGCAACTAATTCCGCCCAAATCCTTCAAACCCGAGATTTTTAATTGCTTTCTATAAAATATAAAAACACAAAAATAATCATCCCTCACCTTTAGAACTAGTATTTAGGTTTTCTAATCCTAGCGACACTATTCCTAAGCTGAACGATCAATCCCCCGGTACTTGTCACTATACTATACTACAACGATCAGGTACACTGCCTGGTGGGGGTTGTAAGCTTCTCGAGATCCCTCGAGAGGTAAAGCCTGTTGCGATTCCCACGCATCAAGTTTTTGGCGCCGCAGCCCGGGGAATAGTTACTGTCTAGGTTAGAATTTCTTTTTATTAGGTCTACTTGCTAGATTCCTTTCTAGTAAGATTTTACTTTTATTTTTAGGTTTTCTTTAGTCTATCTTTTTCTTTGTGCCTTTGTTAGTAAATCAAATCCATTGACTATTCCGTTGACCATTATGGAAAACGCGAATCCACCCTTTTCCCCTAGAGAAGTGGCTTTGTTACATGAACAAATTGAGAGTGAGATTAGGGAACTTAGGGAGCTTAATAGTTTGATCAAGGTTGAGCTCGAACATGCATTTAGTGACCTAGCGACCGCCTTGTATTCAAATGAGGACCTAGGGCCTAATGACTTTGTGAATGTTATTAAGGGACTTGAAGAGGGGGAAATAGATCCGAAGCTTAATGACTATTTTAATCTATACCCCACTAAGGAGGAGACTGCATATTATAATGATCTTATTGATAACCCGCGATCTCCTTTCACCATAATTGAACCTAAGATCAAGAGAGGCGATCCTAAGAATGCTAAGATACCATGTATGATTGGGTATAGGCACATTAGCAATGCTTACATTGACTTTAAATCTCCAATCAAAATTATGTCCTCAACTGTTTATAATGATATAGTGAAAACAAGACTTGAACCTAGAAGAGATCCCAAATACCCCGGTGGAGTTTGTAACTTTGTCGGGAGAGTTAAAGGTTTACATGTCTTTGTTGGTAATTTCACTTTTGTCACCGACTTTATGATTGTGGAGGATCTTGCTAATGTTATTGATTGTCGATTATCCAATGTTGTGTTTGGCAAACCATTTGTTGAGGAGTCTAAGTTGGAATATGATGAGATAGAAGGAACGATCCGATTTGCAAGTAGCACCGATAGTATCACTTATAGGATGCCTAATAGGATGAAAGAATTTCGCTTTATATCCCGTTTTGATAAGGACAACGTTGGTGCTTTTGAGGATACTAATGAGGAGGATAAGAAAAAAGGCATGGATTGTGTATGGGAAAAAAGGAGTCTTTATTACAAAGATTGCTTGGCCCTTGGACCAAGGTATAAAGTCGATAAAGAATTTGCCCAAATGATTATGGGGGCGGTTGAGAAAAAGGTGATTGGTTTCTACAAGGAATATCTACAATCAGAGAGTGGAACCAATGATGAGATCACGTAGTAACCCATGACCTTGAGTCTAGCTACAAGACTCGTAAATAAAGAAAAGCGCTTCTTGGGAGGCAACCCATGTTTTGTTTGATTGTTTGTTTGTTATTTGCTTCCGTATGCATGCTTAATTTTTATTGTTGGTAAATCATGTTTCTAAACTAAATAGTGGAAATACTTAACTTTGTTGTTTTGGCTTAGTCTTAACTCCACCTAAAGGTATTTTTCAAAAGATAAGTGTAAGGGGAAACCCCAAATATGTTTTTAAGAAACAAACCGATCATGATTCTCCACAATATTAAATGAACATGTATATTCGTATTTGTTAAAGTCAAATGCTTGTATTGAGTCATAATGAAGTTTTGCAGGATTTTCTAGGAATTAGGACCAAGTTTTTCCAGAAATTTTCCGGAAACTTAACATAAGAATTTCTGCAGGTCACTTCTGACGACGTCAAGAGTTTACTCTTGACGGCGTCAAGTGTAAAAATCTGGAAATTTTACCGGTTTTGTTTTTCTAACGGAGTCTTATGGTTTTTGTGAATTATTAAGTTTTATAATCTCCAGGAGATCTGCAAACTTCATTCCACAAGCATTATATCTTATCTTATTTTCTAGGATTTAGTAACTTATATAGGATGCCGCCGATTTTACGCGAGGTTGTCTTGTCTATTTTATCAGGTTTTACAGGTTATGTATGACAAGAAGATGATTTATATTCTGGAAGGGAAGCTTTGATTGTTCATTTTCTTGGAGGAAGATTTAACCTGGCCACCCTATTATCCATACCGAGCGAATCAGGGGAGTATTTGATTTCATTCTCTTTACTTTTTCACTTTTACATTCTTTACTTGAACATTGGGACAATGTTCATCTTAAGTGTAAGGGGAGGGTAAAAAGATGATACCTTACATATGCACTTTCGCTTGAGTTTGTTTTGTTTAATGGTAGATGTGTAATAAAACTATGAGAAATACTTGTTAGTGCAATTTTAGCGCCAAATTTAAAATTTTTTACAACATTTAGGAGTGAAACTTTAGCCATAGCAAGCGTCTCATCGATAGGAGATTGTATGACTAGCACATAACCGTATATTCAGAAAAATTTTCCACCCAAATATGTGAGGTTCGCCTTTAGATTTGATAGGAAAAGCATTTACTATTAGTGCTTATGAGTGTACCGGTAGCATTTAGATTCTAGAACTTGCGTTAGTGATGCATCCCAAGACCGCTAGTGAGACTACATTCGTGTGGTAGGATTTACTACATGATAAGAGACATTAGGATTACCCTTGTGTTAAACCCGTATCATAATTACTTGACCATTTAAGTCATATTACTTGGCTAGTTAAGTCAATTAATTTTCCCACACCCTTAGCGTTGTACTCATTTTTAGTACACGAAACCCCTAGTACACCCCTCCGAGCCTATCTTTTCGTTTCTAACTTTAAGCATTTTACTTAAAGGAAGAATTTGTTACACCCCACTTAAATGTACAACCAAATCGCCTTAGCCTTCCGTGTATGCGCTCATTTTTAGTGCATTATTGTTATTTGTTAAACCCTAAGTTAACTATCTAATTGATTACATAGTTGCTAAGTCGAGTCATATCCTTGTATATATTGTTTTGGGACGATTGGGAATCATGAGTTAGTACTTATTTATGGAGTAATGGGGAAGAACATCATTTATTACCCCCATATGTACGTTAATCTTAAAAGTGCTCCAAGTGGTTTGATTTTCTTAATTCGAGTCATTAGTTTAGTTTAATGTAAAGTATGTAAAGATTCAAGTGTAAGGGGAATGTTCATCCCCTATGATGTATTATTTTGGATGGTAGGGTAAGAGTGTATGCAAAAAAAAAAAAAAAAAAAAAAAAAAAAAAAAAAAAAAAATCGAAAAAAAAATATTGAAAAAGAAAAAAAAATAGAAAAAGAAAAGAGAAAAAACATACGGACTACCATCCCGTTTCATTCTATGTTTATTTTATGTTTTTGTTATTTTTCATTTATTAGCTTAAGTCGAGTCTAATCTTGTCTTAGCAACGCCATCTTGTACATGTAATTAACCAGGATTGTTAACTCGCCACCAGTAAAACTTCCTTTATCCAACAAAACCGTGTATTTCATATCCCTACACCTAACGTTACAACCCTTTAAAAGACCTCTTTGATAGTTTATCCTAGGTGCTTACGCCATGTGGTGGAGGTTTGATCCTTTCCCAAGCCTATGGTAATCTATTTTGCTATGACAGGTAGTGAGAGATATCTTCCGTTTCCATATTGTAATTTACACTTTGTTACACCCGAGAGATGTGAGTATCTAAACACTATTTGTGAGGTGCTAGTGTATGACCTCCGTGCTTGTCTATTGGTCTTTAGTGGAACGATTATTTGTTGTAATTACTTTTATATTAGTGTTAAATGACCCCTAACTTGTATTTTGAGTAGAATAAAAGCGCATTTGCTTGAGGACAAGCAAATCTCAAGTGTAAGGGTATATGATGAGGCGAAAAATGATCCGTTTTTAGGGGGTCATTTAAGCCCGAATTCGAATTTATTTGATCAAATATTGCCCTAAATCGTTTCTTTTGTGATTTTAGGTACTTTGGGAGAGAAATCTGGAAAAGGAAGCAATTCGGACGTTTTTGGATCATAAAAGTGAAGAAAACGCCAAAGTCTTAATTTTCCATGCTGGGAACAGTAGGTGACGGCGTCAAGAGTAATTCCCTGACGGCGTCAAGAGCAGAATTCCATGACGACCCAGTACAGATTTGACGGCGTCACGTAGGTAGGGCGTCAAGAGTAAAAGTCATGATGGCCTGGAAATGATTAAGTCTTGACGGCGTCAAATGTAGATCAAGGCAGTCCGAGAATAGTTTTGGCGCCGAGGTGACGGCGTCACAATGTTGGTCTTGACGCCGTCAGACCCCTTTTTCTATATATAGTTTTCTAATTTTCACATTAAAGAGGGAGAAGTTTTGGAGAAACCCTAAGTACGATTTTGGTGCAACTTTTACAGGTTTTTCAAGGGTTCCAAACCCTTGATACCTTTCATGTGTAATTAAGATAAGTGTTCTTTAATTCAATCAATATGTCTATGTGTTGGTTGTCTATATCTTGTTCTTGTCTTAATTCCATCATGCTAGGCTAGATCTATCTTGTGTTTGCTTGGATCTAATGAAACCTAGATGTTAATTATGTGTTGATTACTTGTTTATTCTTGTCTTGGATGAATGATTTATATGTTAGGCTTAAGAAAACTGGCAGATCTCCAATTGGTAACATGCTTGAACGTCTTAAGAAACATGAACCGACTCGCACTAGGTCTTTATTGGTTGTATTTAATGCATGAGCCACTGTTTACAATCCCTATAGTTGTGTTGGGCATTGTGTAGGAGGAGATAAGAGCTCATAGAATTGGGGAGTTAAGTGTGCCACCCCATGAATGGTATTAAGGAATACGATCCGTCATCCATGCAATTATAACAAGTAATTAACGTGTAAAAGATATCTAGGGAGTAGTGAAATCTAAGTAAACACATTTTCTCCACTTACTGCTCACAACCTTAGTTTAAATTAGTTTATTTTCATTTTTAGTATTTTATTTTGATTGCATCTTTAGTATTGGGTTAGTTGATTAGCAACTAATTCCGCCCAAATCCTTCAAACCCGAGATTTTTAATTGCTTTCTATAAAATATAAAAACACAAAAATAATCATCCCTCACCTTTAGAACTAGTATTTAGGTTTTCTAATCCTAGCGACACTATTCCTAAGCTGAACGATCAATCCCCCGGTACTTGTCACTATACTATACTACAACGATCAGGTACACTGCCTGGTGGGGGTTGTAAGCTTCTCGAGATCCCTCGAGAGGTAAAGCCTGTTGCGATTCCCACGCATCAGGAGTGAAAGTACATATTGTATAATTTTTGTGTCGTGTTATTTTTCGTGTGTTTACTACTTTCACTATTACCGTTATATCTGAAGTTATGAAAAGTATAAAAAAAATATTCAGAATTATCGTTATAAGTGATGTGGTGAAATTCTACACATCGTAGTTTAGTTATATGTTGATGTTAAAAAAAATGAGAAAAGAAAAAGAAAGAAGAAAGTTGGAAGTTTGTTAAACCAACTATTGTAAAGTTCTGTATTAAGTGGTTGATATCGCCACTATTTGTTGTTGTATTATACTTATGGATTGATTAGGAGTTGGCCGTTATGGGAACGCCAACTAAGGCTTATTCTTTGATTAAGAGTTTATTGAGTATAACTTGTGTCTACCTAAAGCGTGAGTTACAAGTGTCAAAAGCGTGAGTTATTCAATGATATGAGTCTTATTCATGAGATGGTTGAGAAAGTGATTAACCACACTAGGACTTAATCAATCTGTTTGTTTATTTTTTTATTTTACACCCATTTTTATATCCTAAGTGTTATCCCTACCCAAACGTATTGGTGTATTCGTTGTTAGCTCTCGAGCATCCGAATATAATGATGGCCAAGTGAGAATATTAAATGTGTGAATAAGGTAGTGACCATCCGAGTATTAGATAAATCGGCTAACGCGCTAGCGATCTAGTGTATGAATTGGTGACCATCCGTTATGCAAATAACGCGCCAGCGATCCAAAGAGGACGTTTGGTCTGTTAAAACCCAAACTCCTTAATCTAGGATTTGAACATAAAATATCCCAAGTGTTTCATAACTGAGAACACCAAAAAAGTCACTGAATGGATAGTTGTTCAGTGAGTCATCCTCAAGACGCTCAGGGCGAATCTATGAAGAAAGGTTCACCATTCAGTGAGGCGGTTCTCAGTGAATGATACCTGAGCCAAAGAAGAGGATGATGGACTCAGTGAGGGATGACAATAACTCACTGAGTTCCATGACTCCTCACCAACTAAGATCACTGAGTGAACAAAGTCTGAAGATAAGAAGACTGAAGTAAAGGCGGGATTAGGCGGGATAAGTTTGAATGGATAAGGGATGGTCCTTATCATGCAAAGGTCAACTTTCCCTGAATGAGTGTAATACCAATACTTGTGTCAACACTGAAGACCAGAAAGCATCCTTGTCCTTTACTACTTATAGCCAATTATAACAGGGACAAAATACCTATGTATTTTGTCCAATATAGGATGATGTAATATTGTCTTGTAGTCTTTGTCCATTAGGTAAGTGTCATAAATTACTTATGTATAAATAGAGAATAAGTGAGAGAGGTAAAGATTACGTTTGTGCACTTAATGCTTAGACATTCACAAACCAAATCTTTACTCTCTCCAAAGAACAACACAATCCCTGAGTTAGCTCAGCATACTTGTCATTTCAATCCCAAGTGTTGTTCTGCAAATACTTGGGTATAATTCTTTTGATTAATTTCTAATAAAGAATTAAACGTTGAAAAACTGTGTCTTATCTTTTACGTTTATTTACTTTTTATAATTAATCAATACTTCGCTATACCATGGAACTTGGTTAGATTAACTTTGTAGTTAACCTTAACCAAGTAAAAGGGTCCAACAGAGGATATTAGTGACCATCCGTTAGTTGAAGCATCGAGGACTTGCGCTAGCGATCTACTAAGTTTATGCAGGAGATGTTTGAACGAAGCTAGGTTTAACCCTTAAGCCTTAAAAAAAACCCTTTTTACCGCTTTAGACTTGTCATTCCTTAGCTTTAGTGGAGGAGATGTGTATGATTGCCAAGCCTATGATAGAATATTCGTCACAACCAGTGATGTAAATATCGGTCTTGGCGGCTGATATATCAGTGATATATCGCTTATCGGCGGTCGACCGATACGATATTTCACTTATCGGTCAAATTTATCGGTTTGGTCAAAATCGGTCAAATATCGGTCATATCGGTCAAATATCGGTCAAATTTATCGGTCAAATATCGGTCATATCGGTCATATCGGTCAAATATCGGTCAAATCGGTCAAATTTATCGGTTTCGAGTCAATCAGTCATATATTCGAGTTTAATTGGAGCACTTTGGTAGTATACCAGTTCTCTCTTATAAGTTATAAATATAATTTATGTTTTGTTTTGTGTTACATACGTTGCATTTCAAAAATATACATAAATTTCTTTATAATTTATGGTCTCCGATATATCATTGATATATCGCTGCCATATCGGTCTTGGCGCTTGGCGGTGGTCGACCGCCGAGCGATATTTACAACTGGTCACAACTAAACAATGAGACAATTAGATCGGTCTTAAATTGAAATTTTTAAATTTGTTTCTAACTCGTTAAGTGTTTGGTTATGTGATTATGATAAAATGAATATGTGCTTAATGATAAAAATAAATCCTAATACCTTTTAGGATACATTTTCATAATTTATAATCTAGAGTTTACTTGGGGAAAAGTAAAGTTCAAGTAGGGGTATATTTGATGAACTCAAATAAGTGCATTTTATTGTCATCATTTATCCTATTTATTTGACTTGTTTTATTATATTATTTATGAGAATCGATACTTAATTATTTACTTTAGTAATTCTCAGGTAAAAACAAGTAATTGGTGAAACTTAACAATTTTGGACGAAATATGGAGCAAAACCAGCAAGATGTCAAAAGTCTACTGAAACCAGAAGATGCGCCGTATCGCTCTCAACAGATACGCCGCAATATTATACTTAGATGAATTCAAAGACCATTGCCTGACTTTGAAGAATGCACCGCATGCAATTCTAGCATGCGCCACATATGAAACTTTGGTCAACGAAGAAGATCACGCTTGTTCTACTCCAGATACGCCGCATCATATTTCTGACATACAGCGTATCACTATCAAGACTTCACCAGATATAATCCAAGACGCTGAAGGACATGCGCCGCATACAAGAATCAACTTACGCCGCATCTAAAGGCGGTGTACGAATATTCCAGAATATATTAATCTTGGACCCCACGCGAAGTTAAGTCAATGCGCCACATCTGGTTACTCAATGTGTCGCATCGAACCCTCAGACAGAAAGTATAAATACCCTAAGACTGTTACGAATTTGGTGTGCAACATAACCCTAAGGAGACGAATTCAGTCGAAGAAGCTGCACAAGACACACTCCAAACAAAGATATTAGAGCTGTAAGAAGGTCCTTGATGCGTGGGATTGCGCCCTCGCAAAAGGTTTTACCTCTCAAGGGATCTCAAGAGGCTTGCAATCCCTCGCCTATTTAATCTAACGTCTTTGGATAAGTAGGATAGACATAAGTGATCATTAAGGGTTACTCGCTGATATATTGCGATCCAACGAGAGAGAATAGATTACGATACACTTCATATAAAACTAGCAATAAAACAAGTGACAACTACTTAATTATCAGTACAGGTCTTCTTGTAGTCTTTATTATCTATCTGTGTACGTGTTGCTATTTGCTGATTCGTTCTCATTAGTTTAATTTACTGTTTAATAAAACCAAAACTGTGCTAGTCTCTCAGACTAAACCCCCCTTGCGTTAGATTAGATTGTAAAACTAACTTTGGTTATTAAAATACTGATAGACAAATTAAGTTTTACGTTCCACTCTTAGTTATCGACACTCTACTTACCACTATATACATATTGATCGGATACATTGTCCGTTAGTGTATGTGTGTTATAGGATAAGTCGGCTAAATATAAATGTAAAACTTGAAATAGGCAATTACCCTTATACTGCATATGACACAACGCACGCATCAGCAATAAAACTGAATATTGAACCAGATAAGTATGGTTCATATGTTGTTGGCTTTGATTTTATAGAAAGCTTTGAGAGTCTAGGTCTCATATCGGATTTTTGTATTTTGTTCACATCGAGGGACAAAATCAATGTGAAATGGTTGCTTGCTCAGGCACATTTATAAGTGGTTCTATCCACGTTTTGAGAAAATCGACCTATCTAAATGAAGTGGTATCATCATTGTCCTTTCTTCTTTCTCTATTCACTTTGAAACCTTGCTATTTCTAATATGCTGATTTCTGATTTAGGCATCTTTGCAACAAAAAACATTTTTGGAATTTGGTCTCTCAATCTAGCAGCAACAAATCAACATTTTAAAGAAGACCCAGATTGACAAACAGACTATAGTTTGGGTGATGGCAGTTAACGATTAACATTTAAAGAATACCCAGATTGATGGATTCTACTCTCAAATCCCAACTATCTTCTCTCTTGATGTCGTGCATAATCGGTATGTGCAGGTCTATGATCATGACTTTCGCATACTTTCATCAAGTATTTATTGTTTTGTATTTGTGGTTTATTCAAAGCCCTGGCAAATCCTTTTTCAGATCACCACAAACTCAGTAAGGCTTGTTTCTGCAATTTCAAAGAAGTTATTATTCGAATAGTCGTCACTTGATTTTTGCAACCATTTACGTTGCTAGAGCTAATGACAGCCAGGTACATTAACTTTTTTTGTCAATAAATAAAGCATTTTGCCACGTCATGATTTTTTACTTGCTAAAATATTTTTTAAGAACATTTTCCAATTATAATGTCCATCTCCATAATGATCTACCTACTCTCCTAGCTTACTAACCTCATAAAGAACCACAAAGGTTGGGACAGGGTAACTTGTGTGTTTGTCTTGGTGGTAGAGGATAGTGGTGGGAGAGGGTGGTGGTGTGGTGGTGCCAATGTCGATGGTGGTGGTTGTGTGGTGGTAGAGGATGGTGGTGGGATAGGGTGGTGGTGTTGGGTGTGTGGTGGTAGAGGGTGGTGGTGTGATGGTGGTGGGATTACAAATTTACAATATTTTCAAGAAAACAAAAGAGAATAATTGTGGGAAGAAGACAAGGGTAAACTAGTCATTTCACATGGCCACTAACGGGTAAATTTAACGCTTGTTAGCCAAAATCGTGAATTTGCATTCATAGTGAAACCTCGGCGGCATTCTTCGCAAAAAAATCCAAATATTAAGTACACAGCTCGCATAATTTTTTTTTCAAGAGCATTTCTCGCAAAATGACAAACATTATGAACATAATTTGCAGTTTACTCTAAAAACTATATGCCAATCAATAAATCTTTACTTTAGCTACATGGTTTTGCTGACTGTAACCATCATATAGTTATAGTTAAAGAAGATAAGAAGTTGAAAAAGCCTCCATATTAATGATGAAATTTTCATTGTGCCAAATGAAAGGTAGATATTTATGTACTTCCACCTCAAAATCAAGTAATTTGAAGAACATTCTACATGTTTTGGCAATTATGAGACAACTTGTAAACAATTCCCATAATAAACTTTAACATTTGAGTTCTCTTGAATAATATGAAACCGTAAAAGGCTTGGAAATGACAAAGACAACCTTTTTTAGGTTGCATCAAACTTTGTCGTACGAGATCAGTTGATATGGCTAGATGGTGATCAGTTTAACATGATGTTTGCTTGGTAATTTAACTGTTTTAAGAGTTAGACAATACGTAGTACAGTACTATTTTTACATAATCTATGCTACATTATTTTTAACTGAGCAATTTAGTTTATTAATTTTCATCTGAGAATTAAAACCTAGTGCGTGGTCTTAGTAGCTTAGTAGCCTTATTTGGGTTAAGAGGTCTCCACACTCCAATGTTTGATCAACAGCTTTCAGATTTTAAAGAGAAGAAAGATTGTTACAATTAGTGTTTGTCTTGTCTTTATTTTTGGAAGACCCTTCATCTTAAATCATGCCATAACCACTTTGCAGGCCCCTTGTATAAACAATTTAACATTAACATTAGATTGCACATTTTAATTATTTTCATGTACCTAATTTCAGAACAAGTAGCTAATAAAGATAACCAAAAGTTTCAAATCTACAGAAGATGTATAAACATTTTAACATTAACTGAAATTATCGACTCGATAACCTTTTGTATATGTGACATCTAAGTAAACTTTTCATATTTTACATGTTCAGATGAGAACAGATTCGATAATTCTGATATATGATACAATGTTTAGTTCACGTATTTAAGTAGGACATTGACAAAAATACATTGTTATAAAACTCTACTCAAACCCTTATATCAAATATGTGAATGAAATTCAACTTTTGACAACTCTAAGAACTAAAAATTTGATTTGTTACTAAACTTAATGGGACCAAAACCATTCGGCTGGTCGACCCATTTTGCCTCCCACCCCCCCCCCCCCCCCCCCCCTCTTTTTTTCGCAATGGTTTGGTCTATCAGCGGACCGAACAAATAGACAAACTTGGTAGGGTGGTATTTGTGTATTAATTATAAAATATGATAAACCCACTTTTTCCCTATAGAAACCCTACAATTTCTCCATTTTTATATATGCATGCTCTCTACTAAAAATATAACTACTTTCTACCAAAAATTATGATTGTTCACTTTCACATAGCATCGATGAAATCAAAGCTGGTGTTCAGAAACTAATTGATGGGGATACCATTCGTCAACAAGCGATTATCGACTTAGTTATGCAGTTTAGCAACGCACAACATGCTAAAGATGATCTGAGGAAAGCATACGCGAAATGCAATGACATTCTGCCAGAAAAACTAGTTTTGCTTAACACTAGACGGAGCTTGGAAGATTGGGAGATACATGATGCTTTGTTTAAAATGGCGGGAACATTAAAATATAACATCATTGCTAAAATTATTTGGATGCATAAAGGAAACAAATAGAACGATTATGTTTTTATTTTCGTGTAATGTTTTTATATTTCGTATTTTTTTTAAAAATGTATTGTTTATGTAATGTTTTTTATTTGAATTATTAATCTAATGACTTTTTATTTTATTTGTAAAAAAGAAAAAGAAAAAAAAAGTGTTCGGTCAGATGTGTGGTCCCCTTACTACGAGTGCTTTGTCTTAATTTGGTTTAGAAGAAAGAAAGTTCAAGTGACGCTAATGTGGCAGTGCTAGATTTGGTCTTGGTGTGGTCTTATTAGATTCAGTCTTACAAAATTCCCATGTATTTTTGAAAATTGAATTTTCTCAATTGCTCGGTCCATCAGTGGACCGAACAAATGGGCAAACTTTTTGAACGTTGGGTGGTGTTTGTGTATTAATTAAAAATAAATAAATAGACCACTTTTTCTCGATAAAAACCTTACCATTTCTTCATTTTTATACACACATGCTCTCTATTAAAAACACAACTACTCTCTACCCAAAATTATGGATTGTTGACTTTCACATACCGTCGATGAAATCAAAGCGGGTGTTCAGAAACTAATTGATGGGATTCCGTTTGTAGACAAGTGATTATCGACTTAGTTATGCAGTTTAGCAATGCACAACATGCTAAAGATGATATGAGGAAAGTATGCGCGGAATGCAAAAACATTCCGTCATAAAAACTAGCTTCGGTTAACACTTTTTTAAAAGACAAAGCTTAAAAAGATTGTAAGATACATGATGTTTTATTTAAAATGGCGGGAACAATAAGTGCTAAAATATTTGGACACATAAATGAAACAAATAGAACAATTATCTTTTTATTTTTATGTGATGTTTTTTAATTTTCTTATTGTTTTTTATATTTTGCTTTTTTTTAATGGTTTTGCTAATCTCTGCCCACTGAGCAAAGGATTAAACGCAATTAATGAAGACAAAATTTCCTTTTTAATCAAAAAATGCATTTAATGAACATTGATGCATCTCTAAAATTACCGTAATTGATCATTCTTTTGATATTAATTAACTACAACATTCCTTACATATATAGCTAATCATTTGCCCAATTTGCAGAGATTAGTAAAACCCTTTTTTTTAATTTCATATTGTTTATGTAGTTTTTTTTATTTGAATTATTAATGTAATATTTTTTTAGTTATTAATTAAATGTTAATTAAAAAAGAAAAAAAAAAAGTTCTGCCATATGTGCACTCACTTGCTACGAGTGTTTTGCCTTAGTTTGATTTAGAAGAAAGAAATCTGAAAATGACATTGATGTTTGGTCTTAGTGTGGTTTTATTACAGTCTTACAAAATTCCCATTTATTTTTGAAACTTCGAATTTTCTCAATTGTTGATTGGTGAAAATATAGTCGTACCCCAGGTTTTGAAATTTAAGATACACTCCATTTAATTTACTTCCATTGGCAATTTTCTTACACGCATATTGTTTTAGTTGTATTCTAACTGAGACAGTTATACAAACCATTTCAGATTCTTATATTTATGAGTGAACAAAAGGGGTATTGCTGTATCACTCTAGCACAAAAATGCCATGACGCACTTCATGATCGGCCGGAAATATAACTAGCTGACAAACTCAAGCTTCCACGCTGTAGAAAACTGATCGCAAGAGAAGGTAGAACATGCATCTGAAATTTCAATTTTTAACCCGCCAGTTGTGATCCAACTCATTCCAATCCAATTACTAGATCTAACCGGTTTGTTTTGCCAAAAATATACTTATACATATTTAGATAATTGCCTTGTGAAACAAGAAAAGATTTGAGGCCAGAAAACATAAGATAAATTAAAGAAAGTCTCGGTGCCTGATACTTTTTCACATGACTTATATAAACTATGGCAAATTTGTCGCCATGCCAATAAGCATGTGTAAGTACATCCAACCCCAAAATATAACATATATGATAACCTAAAACAAAAACAACAAACCGAAAACTCGACAAAAACTAACACGAAAACAACACGTAAATTACTTACTGAAAAACCATATACATATTTATGATAAATATATAAGAACTTAGCCATTAGTCACATTCTAACCTGCTGCACGCCGCTCCTTGGTGGCTGCTGTTGAAAGTTGTCCAGCAACGACATACGCCCGCTAACCACAACTTTGAAAAAACCGTCCATTTCTGATTTAAGCTCATCTAATCCAGTCAGAAACTTCTGATTATTTTCCATCAACTCAGAACAATAACTGTCAAAAACTTCTTGCTTAATGTCACCCAAACCATCATGAAGCAACGGGTACAGTTTCTTGACGTTTTGGTCAATTATTCTAAGCTCTTTTAACGGAGAAAATTCCCTTGAAGCATATATGTTCTTGATTTCACTGTTCATTGAAACCTGTAAAATGGTAAAACTTTCTTGCCACAAGTACTCTTTGGGAACTTGCAACTCTACAAGAGGCTTGGGGGATGATGAAAAAGCAGCCACAAATGTGCTAAAGATGAACATGGTCTGAACCTTGAGTCCATACATGGCCCGAACCAAGTCTTTAGCTTTCGGTATGTTCTTGATCTTAGGCAGGTTGAGTGTTTCCTCGAGCTTGCATATGACGTCACAACACACTTGTAATTTTGAGTTGTCATAACAGCTTTGGTATTGCCTCCATTCATGAAGCGAAGACGATGCTTGCATGAGTTTTTGTGGATTATCGGATTCTAAATCAAGTAACGCGCATTTCAGCATGACATAACCGAATCTTTGCCTCACAATATCGGTTCCATAAGCACTGCAAAAATCAAGCAACTTCAAACTGTTGTCTAAGTACATATCGACCCATTTAATATCCCAACTACATATGGGAAGTTCCAAATCTACTATTAGTTTTCTTATGTCATCAAGCGTCTCACATACAGAACCCAATGCGGATTTCATCCATGAAAAGGTAATCACATCCTTTGTATTATTAGGTTTCAACCGGCAAAACCTTTCACCTAAGTTTTTCTCATAAGCAGTTAGCACACGTGATGGTACATGAGAGTTTCTGTGCATCATCATCTTGAACGGATTCCCAATGGGGAGAAATGGTCTGTGAGGTCCTTCTGAGCGACTCATAGTTGATGTATCTGCAAAAATCAAAATTGCAAGAGGAAAACATAAAAATACAAATAAATATCCACCAAGGATCTTCAATCTTTAGCTTTGCAAGCGTTGGAGAGAGAAGTCTTTGTATGAAGTCTCTCCCAAGCATTTTGTATAAAAGTTGTTTCCATGACTCGATCTCGTGACTGACACGAAGGAGTAACCTTAGTGGTTGCTCCAAGGTTCAGCCTGAAAGAACCAATAATCAAGCTCACGTTTACAATAGTAAGAAAATGAGAAAACAAACATGGTGTTTACATCATTCTAAAATTTGACCAGAATCATGGCAAAATTTTATATACGATCCGTGAACAACGTGTGATTACACTATGAAACTTTTCATAACGAGTTAAAACCTGACTTTATACGAAACAGCTATGAAAGTTGGATATTGATTAGTGACCATTTCTCAAATTGTTTGCCACGCCAATAGACTTCATTTGAAACATAAAAAATAGCCACTAAATACTAACCAGCCTTCATAACTATTTCATATAAGCTCCTCAGTTTTAACATTAAATAGAAGAAGCGAGAAGGCTGGGTATCTTAATTTGAACAACCACAAAATTTGTTTCTGCTAAATGAGATTTTTTTTTCCCCCTATATATGAACAACCACAAAATAGCTGAAAAACCATAGCCTCTCGCCACATACATACAAAGTATTACAAAGCTCACACCAATCTGATGCGATTTAACTTTAAGGGGTGATTGCATCTTTATGTATCTTACTCGCCACGTTTTCTAACTTTGTGTAGCTAATTAAATTTTTTTCATTTTGGTATATCATACTTTCAAATTTTGTATATCATATACCAATTGTGTGTACTACTCGACCATTATACCGCTACCATTTACACACTAAAATTCATCGGGGTAGGGCTAAAATGGTAAAAAGGATACACACAATTGGTCTATGATATACCAAAAAAAAAAAAAAAAAAAAAAAAAAGTGTTTGTTTAAGCTCATATGTGGGCTTATTTGATTACGGCTTATATTTTATAAGCTCAAATTTTTTGGCTTATATATTTTTTGGGCTTATATAAGTTTATCATATTATAATAAACTTATATAAGCCCAGAAGCCTCAAAATAAGCCAGAAAATTGGGGCTTATGAAATATAAGCCGAAACACAAACAAGCTCATAAGCCTCATATAAGCTAAAACAAACACCCCTTAATACGCTACACAAAATTAGAAAACGTGGCAAGTAAGATACAAATTAATTACGTTTATAACCTTAAGTTTATTCAGATTCAAATTAATCAAATTTTCATTTCCAAAATCATTTCAAATATAAACATATAAACCCAGATCTACAATCACAGATTAAGTCAATTAGACTAAAGTCAAAGTCAAATGTAAAAATTGGGGGAAAATATAAAAGACTTACATACAACGATCGTGAACGGATTAAAGTAATTAAGCTATGTTTAGATCTGTAGCAGAATCTGAAAATAAAGAAATTTAATATAAATAACAAGAATTAGAACAGCTTTGACTTGTATAAGATGATATATTTCTAAAACGAAAGGTAGTGAAATTATGTGAAACAATCAAAAAACTGGATTTGATGATAAGAAAAAGGGGGGCGGAAATGAGATGAGGAGAGAGAACTTGCCTGAGATAACGTGAGTTTACAAGACTCTTTGTGTTACTTTGACTCAATAACCCTATTTTTGTGGCCACCCATTTTAGACTTTTTGAGTCATTTCTGGATTAAGGGGTGTTTGGGAAAGTTGCTTATGTTGTTTGTTGATGGGTGTTTGGGTCGTATTTCTATGCTTATTTCTAAAGATTTTTCATTGCATATTGCGGGTATTGAGGTCGTAATAATTAAAAAAAGAGAGAACTGCAAAATAAATTTACGTGGTTTACATATTTTGGCATCTTACATTCCTGTCAGAAACTTTTGGCAATATACATCCCCCGTTAGGCAAACATTTGCCACAATACATCCCTCGTTAACAATTAGGACTAACGGTGCAAATTTTTCCTCCGTTATCTCTTAACGAGACTGAAAATATTACACCGTTAGCCTTCTTTAGCCAAACATTTGCACCGTTAGTCCTCTTTTTAAAAAAATAATTTTATTTAAACTTAATATTTTTAAAAAAAAATCAAATTTTTTTTAAAAAGATAATATTTGCGAAAAAAAAATTAAATATTTTTTTATAAATACGCATTTTTTAAAAATACTAAAAAAAAGGAAAAGAATTTTAAAAATTAATTTTTTTTAAAGTTAATATTTTAAAAAAATCAAAATTTTTTTAAAAAATTAATATTTGCGAAAAAAAATTAATTTTCTTTTATAAATACGCATTTTTTAAAAAAAATTAAAAAAAAAAGGAAAAAAATTAAAAAATTAATTTTTTTAAAGTTAATATTTAAAAAAAATCAAAATTTTTTTTAAAAATTAATATTTGCGAAAAAAAAATTTTATAAATACGCATTTTTTTAAAATATTAAAAAAAGGAAAAAAAATTTAAAAAATATTTTTTTTAAAGTTTATATTTAAAAAAATCAAAAAATTTTAAAAAACATTAATTTTTTTTATAATATTTGCAAAAAAAATATATTTGCGAAAAAAAATTAAATTTTTTTTTATAAAAACATTAATTTTTTTTTAAAAATTAATTTTTATAAAAAAATTTAATTTTTAAAAAAAATACGCAATTTTTTTATAAAAATTAATTTTTTAAAAAATACGCATTTTTAAAAAAATTAATTATTATTTATAATTTTTTTTAGCAAATATTATTTTTTTTTTTTTTTTGATTTTTTTTTAAATATTAACTTTAAAAAAAAAATTGTTAAATTTTTTTCCTTTTTTTAAAAAAAAATTTAACTTTTTTTTTTAATTTTAAAATTTTTTTAACTTTTTTTTTTCTAAAAAAGAGGACTAACGGTGCAAATGTTTGGCTAACGAAGGCTAACGGTGTAATATTTTCAGTCTCGTTAAGAGATAACGGAGGAAAAATTTGCACCGTTAGTCCTCATTGTTAACGAGGGATGTATTGTGGCAAACGTTTGCCTAACGGGAGATGTATATTACCAAAAGTTTCTGACAGGGATGTAAGATGCCAAAATGTGTAAACCACAAGGATGTATTTTGTAGTTCTCTCTTAAAAAAAATTATCTAAACAACTTTTTTTTTTCGCAAAATATGATACTTGATATTGAATGAGATCGAAAGACCCTTTGTGAATACAAATGAAGGTTTGCAAAAAGCAAACAAATTGAAACTAAACATACAAACCTAACCTCATTAAATAAAAACAACAATTGAACTACTTGAAACTTGACAATTGAAAATAGAACATAAACCAAAAACTTCATCCTTGAAGACCTTTGAACCTTTATCATCTGAAAAGATAAGTATACTTGTCATTGTCTAGAGACTTGAACTTGAAGGCATGAACATAGATCCATAGATGAAAATGGTGATGCCTGCAGAAAACGCAACAAACACAACACTCCAATACCGAACCCACCAAACACAAAGACCACATAATAAGGGCAAAACACCCACAGGCGACATTGATACGCTTTGAACAGATTCTTGAAAACCGAGTTCCAAAGCCAACCAGTGAGTTAAAGCGACGACGCGACCCAAGTGGGTGGTTGTTTCGCGAGATATAGGTACGGAGACGGAGTAACCATGTAGAAGCGACTCTTTGTTTGAATACGCACCATTTTTGAAATGGCTGGTGTATAAGCGAGAGGTTTCGGGTTAGAATCTTGCATCTTGACCTCTTAAGTTATGAATCAGCTAGCTTAGCTATCCAACAAAATAAGTATCTAAATAATTTATCTAGATAGTGATTTTACTCATTCAAATTTTTTTTCTTGTGTTTTACAAATATGAGTCAAATATGTCACTACCTTTCTTTTCATTCACCTCCTTTATTCGCCCTCAAAACTCATTTCGCTTACTTTTCATCTAAAACTCATTCGCCTACCTTTTCATTCGGAACCCACATTAAATAAAACTACATTTCACAATGTTTGTTGTAAGTTGAAATTTAAGAATTTTGTGAATAAAATTTCATTCGACTCCTTTACTCGCCCCAAGAATTTGGTGAATAAAATTCCATTCGCCTCCTAGCATACGAATTCGCCTAGCATCTCACCTAGACATAAGTAGAAAACATGAGTATTTATAAGTTATGTCGCCTAGCATTCGCATGAAACATTCCTAATTCATATCATTTGCCTAGCATTCGCGTGTCAAATTTCAATAAATTCAGTAGCGTAAAAGTCTGCCCAGAGACACGTGTATGGTTAAAAAGTCATCTAGTAATCTCTAACGGATAATATTTAAAAGCTCATTTTGGAAAAAAGTATGCGCGAGGTCCAAGTTTGTAAATTACTAGTAGAAGAGGTCTGGTTTGAATTTGGAAAATAATAACTTATTACTTGATTCATTTCATTAGAGTGTAACCGTCAATTTCATTTCATAGTTAGCCCTATTTTTATTTCACTGCATTCCAATGTGGAATGACATCATTGTCCATTACAACGTACCAAACGACATGTGAGAATGATTTCATTACGACATTACAACCAAACAAGCCAACGGATTGGTAACGATTCATTCAAATACTATATTCAATTCATTCCATCCTTCACTGAATTCATTCCTCTAACCAACTAGACCTTAGATATTTATTGATTACATTGCTATAAACTTACTAATTACATTGTTCATCGTGACAAAAGACCAATTCTAAATAAAACATTGTGACAAAAGATAAAATACATCGCATGTGACTGAAAACATAAGAAGGATATATCTACCTTTATATCTTGCAAACAAGTTTTGAAATGAATCATGTTTTAAAAAACTAGAGTTGTCTTTTCACAAGCTCACTTACATTTACCTTTCTTATTTTTTTCAGCTATCTTTATGATTTGTTTCTTCTTTTGCAAAATTGCGTATTAACAAAAAAAAAAAAAAAAAAAAAAAAAAAAAAAAAAAAAAAAGTACCAAAAGACACCAAAAAAGAACTTCAAAAAAATTAAAAAACCCATGGTTAGTTTTCTCAAGTGATACTCGATGGTTCTAAACTCAGAAGAAACTCTTTAGCTTGATTGAATCTGCAACTTGTGACCGACATCTATATTGATCATTGAAAGCATCTAGTTTGTTTGCTTTTAGTGATTCATAACTAATGCATAAATTTAGATATTGTGCAAACTTTTATTAGTCTATAATTGACAAAGCGACTTTTAACCTTTTGATAGCCCAAAAAATTAAGGATGCATTTGGTTAGTGGGTTTTGACCATTGGGTTAGGAGTGAGAGTAGAATATGATCGTTTGGTTGATTTTTGTGGGCCCAAGGATTGGCTTTGGTTGCCAAATATTAGGCATACAGAAATCCTAAGGGAAGTGGTGGTATTAGATTGTCATATGTCTGGCTTCTTTTGTTAAATGAGGCCCAATTTCATTATAACCACATATTATCTCTTTTGTATCTTATTATATTATAGATAATATTAATTTTAGGTATAAAATCTATTTAAAAATGAACTAATATTTTATAAAACACTTTTATTTTATTATATTTTATATTTTCTCTCTCCTACATCAAATTCAAATCCAAATCATAATCTACAACTTTACATTCAAATCCAAATCCTAATCTAAACTCATCTACAAACCAAACGGGCCCTAAGTGCCTACTCTTCACAACGCGTGAGCAGTTAAATCCTAGTTGTTATAACAAAATGCAAATTTAATTAGCATGGATCCTCTTGGAAAGAACATCCCCTAAAGCAAACTTTCTCACTCTCACCATCAAGTAATACCACAAGATAGTTCCCATAAAAACCAAATTCAACGCTTGAAACATTGAACCATGTTCATTTTTTCTTCTCAAAAATCATTTTTTCAAAAATGTTTTAGAGTTCAACTTCATTGTACATGACTTTTTATTGGAAGTTACTATAAGAGAGATTTAAAAGAACAACATACTTTCGTAAGAATATAATTGTACTGTTTAAATAAAAGTTATGAGTATATTGTTTAATTATATGTTTGATAATTAACAAGTTTATTAAATAAATATTCAAAGTTTTTAGTAAAATTCTGAAAAAAAGCAAACCGGTAAATAACCGATAAAAAATCAGAATCCGAATGTTTATAACCGAAAAAAACCGAACCGATAAAAAAACCGATTCCGAAAATTTATAACCGAAAAAAAACCAATTCTGAACATTTATAACCGAAAAAAACCGATTCCGAAAAAACCAACAAAACCGAAACCGGTTTTTAAGAAAAGCGGTTTTTTTAAACCGGTTTTTCCAAAACCGAAAACCGGTTTAACCGGTCAATTTGCACCACTATCCCAAACACACTTGAGAGTAATTAAGTACTGTATTTGGGTTCATTTGCATTACTTATGTCATCTTTTAACACAACTAACCTACTTGAACCAAAAATTTATTCAGTGAATTTTATGATCACTCATAAGCATATTGTGATGAACAATATTTAGAAGAAACACTTGATAGAAAAACAAAAAATATAATAAAAAGAAAGTTCTAAGAAGATAAAGAGAAGATACTATGGACAAAAACTCCAAAACCAACACCGGCCAACTTAATTTATTAAAAACTAGATCCTCGTCCATATCCATTCACCTCTTATTCACTATAAGTTTATTCACCTATAAAAACTTAGAACTTAACAAACCAAAATCATATCAAAGGTACATTTTCAATATCAAACAAATGGCTGACATAGCAATGTTGATGGCTGAAGAATATGAGAAGATGATGAAAAAGATGTCAACATCATTAAGTGATCATAATGAAGATTTGGGTGATCATCAGTTTTATTCATCTAGTAGTGTGTGGATCAAGAAGCCTCAGTTGAAGAAACTTGTTCATGAACCTAAGTCCAAGATTGGTCATGCAACCATTAATGGCTTGTTCTCTCCTTGATCATCTTAATTTTCATTTAACTATTTGTGTTTATTGTGTGTTTACTTCTTCTAACTTATGTAAATCATATCATTGCTTTTTCGTAATTATGTAATGAATTTGCGATATGTATTTTTGTTACATGTGTAAACAAGTTGATATTTCTTTGTAAACATGCAAATTCGATCTTAGTGAGTGTTGTGCAAACATCATATAGAGCAAACCCACTCAATTCGCAACTTGTAGCAAACCCACTCAAGATTAAAGCTTTGTCCGTCTCTTTGGGACAAAGCAATGCAAGGGCTTAAAACACTCGGTTTAACACTGAACTAAAAACTAGTAACAAAAGATAACACAAGAACCGGTTAAGGTCAAGAATGGTAAAGATTTTCTCCTATTTTCCTTAACTTGAAAACAATTTAAAGACAGTCTTGTCGCAGGAACTCGTTTGATCACCATTCGGTTTACTTCGCCCTAAAACTTCGAAATCAAATTTATCACACATACACATGGCACATCCCAACATCCCCATTCCACATAAACCAGAGAACAAAAAACATACTGTAATAAGCAGGACATTTAGAGCACAAAACTCAAAACAATGTTTTACACTGGATTAACATGTTCGATCACAATCTACAAGATATTTCTTACCCTTTAACTCTTCCTCAACATATTTCAGGTTCTAACTGTCGTCTAAAACTCAAAAAGTATAACTTTTAAAGGATAAAATTTTGGCAGTGTGGTCACCAGAGAATCCATGTAGTCTAAACTATGTGTATCTCCTTAATCTGCCTTCTTGTCAGCTTCATCTATAGCAGCTAACCTTTCAACCAAAGGAGGGTGAGAGTAGTGATAAGCAGAGTACCATGGATCGGTGTTCATTTCCGACAAATTCTCCTCCTGCAAGATTGTGAAAAGATCAACAGCAGAATACTCGGTAATCAAACTGATTGACAAAAAATCAGATTCAGGATACAAGCAAAAAGAAAGAAGAAAAATACCTGCAGCTTAACTAGTCCATCTCGAAGTGGTTTAGCATAACCAAGCTGCTTTGCAAAAGCATCAGCCTAGAGTACGAAAAGCATGCCATAGTCAGATAAACCATAGATATAAGGGAGCAAGAAGTAGAACAAAATCAACTTGAAAGCAACCTGAAATTCAAAAGCACGGCTCACAAGATTGAGGCCGAAGCTTACAAGATGCTGGATAGGTATTATAGTGTGCTGCAATTAAAATATCAAAGAACAAGGTAAGAAACCAGCAACTTATGGTTAGATCAGAACACCACCAACAACAAAGATGACGCCTTCTCCATAAGAAACCAGCAGATTATGTGCGACTCAAACCAAACAAATAAAATAGAAGTTTATATTTAGTTCATACATATACATATATTTAAAGATTAAGCCTCTTCCAAACTCCTAAGCACACCAGCAATAGTTTTGAGTTTCGACTAACGCAAAAAATAGAATTTGTTGGGTCACCTTGACTTTGTGACTCTTTTAGGCGTTCAAAATGATACATTATGCTTCATTTATTTACATTAATTTAGATAGTGATTCCAATTCGCCAAAATAACCCCTTGTGCCACTGTAACTGTGACCAACAACACAAGATGCACAAAAAGAGTACCAAGAAGGAACCAAGCCACACCCATGATGCACCCAAATCCAGGATTTAGCTAAAACTAAATGTATGCAGCTTAGATAGACTTTAAAATACCTGAAACAATATGAGCCCAATGAGGACAGGTTGAGTATCAAATCCAAAGCTAAGAAATAGGTCCTTCGAGTTCTTTACAAGTGTGTAACCTCCAAATTGCAAAAGCGTAAGAACCTGCAAAACATACATGTAGTCAGTCAATTGCGTATACTTCCTGCCCCGAGAGAACAAGACAACAGTAGATCTATAATCTATTTGCCATCAAGATGAACTACAGAATGAATCAGATCATACATTGCTAAACAGGCAAAAATCAAAATTATTCACGAGAAACAACTCGGTGAACAGAAGATGCTTATCATTCATCACCAGATTAACTACATACGACTGTACTACCCCGGGTAAAAGTTTGTTTTTAGTCATGTAAAGCCCCGGAATCTAAAATAAATTCACTGAATTTCTTTCTGGGAATGTAAAAAACCGGATGAGGTCCTATTCATGTTCAGGTTACCCGGGGAGGGCGAGTCTTTGACTCAGATTATGTGACCTAACCGAGGTATCCCCATGACTGTTTCCAACCCTTTTTGGAGATGTGCCAAAATTAATAGAGCACATATCCTTTGTCGGAATTCAATCTAAAACTACCCATCGGCCAATTATTAATATCATTATTTTGAGACTGATTGCATTGCCTGCAATCTCTATTTTGTCAATAGAGATATTAAACTGACAAGAGAACATTTTCATTAGCCAACGCACATTATTATAACAGATAAGGTTACATTTAATTCGGGAGAAATTACAGATACTACAATATAAACCGTGATTGTGTAAATGAGTACTCCAACAAAAGAATCTGGAACAGTTACTAGATGACTTAATTCTATGGGCAACACCATTAATCACAAAGAAACCATTTAAAAAGCATATCGAAACAAAAAGCACCCAGGGTTGATAATTAAACACACAGCGCATAATTTTAATCCGGAGCAACCCAATGCTATAATTTTTGCCACCCATAATTGATGGAACTTTGTCCCACATGACCAAATGACCACTAATGATTTTCTATAAATATATTGCAAACACTGTTGAGAGTATAACAATAACTAATAGAGTAAATATTAAATTCTATTGACCCAACAGTCATTCCCTGCACTAGCAAATCGAACCATCAGGTCGGCTTTATAAAACTGTTTTAACTTTATGTCGGACCTAACAGGGCTTGGTTATCATTCCCAGTTGGCCAGTTGTGCTTTAACAGTCAGACTGGTTTCTAAACACTGTTTGTCATCTAATGATACTTGAACAGCATCAACCCCCACCCCCCCCCCCCCCCACCCCCAACCCCCACCACCACCACAACTAGATATATAAGGTAGGGAATAGTTCTTTAATCTCAATAGATATGAATTATGAAGGCTTAACTTCTGTACAGGATTACACTAGAAAATAATTACAAGATACATAATATAGATCTGGTCTTTTAAATAAGCTGAATCTGTACAAACTGCCATTATGTGACGCAAAGTTTTACAAGTGGAAAATATATAAAGTTCACCTGAACAGCAATGAAGGAATACATTGTGTGATTCAATTTCCAGTGACCAAGTTCATGAGCAATCACAGCAACAACTTCCTCCACATTTTTGCACTGCGTATATCAGACCATGTTGACCAATAATAAATTAGAATAAGAAACTTGGACTAATTTGAAAAAAAGTGACATTCACGGAGAGACAGAATTATAAAATGACATTCACGGAGAGACAGAATTATAAAAAACATAATAAATTGTTTTAAGAATTATTAATAGGATGTGGGCATACACTACCACTAAAGATGTCATAGCATAAAATGGAGAGAGTAAAGATTTGTGTCACAAAAACACAGCTCACAAATCCTATTGTACCAATTCGTCTGGCTGAATTAGGGAGTGCAAGCAGATTAAAGACTTATTTTAAGCTACAAAGGTTTATGGACTGAAGTAAAATGCAATGCACTATTTCTTTAAGTCATGATATGTTGATACATGATAGATGTGCCAATTATCATATGAAAAGAACACAAAGAAATCAATACCTGCTGAATCAAAGTGTCGTAAAGAACAATGCGCTTGTTTTTAAAAAACCCATACATATATGCCTACAGAGCACAAGAAGTTATGTCATTACAAGACCAGTAGATAAAAGAACATGCGAGTTGTTTCCACAAGGTAGATGATTTAAATCAAGGTTTTCCCAAGTAATTTAGTATATAGACAGATCACTTGAATCTCTAATCAGATATCGAAATATAAATTTTATGACAATATTTTTGATATTTCCAAGAGGAGGAACTAGAAAGGTAGTATCTTGAGAAAAGTGTAAATACAGCCCAAATACAAATATAAACGTGTAAGATAGGAATCTAGGATTTCTTGGGGCATACCCTCCTTTTATTATCATTCTTTAAAGCTAGCGTTAATTTACAAAAATCAGTAAAAGTTACTACAATAAGATAGACATCCTCACATTGCTATGACTCGATCTTGTAGATCCATCCACAACAAACAGCTTCTTCAAGGGGAATTCGAGAGAGGAAGCAAGGGTCTCGATTTTCGTCCTAAGCTCGCCTTCTGGTAGCTATTTTACGTAACATGATAGATAGCATTTTTCAGAATATGATAATATTCAACAAGCATTTGGAATATTGACAGGTGGAAATCATACCGGTGTGAATTTGTTAAAAAGAGGTGCGATTAGAACTGGGTAAATTGTCATCATAACAATAGACAAAACAAACATGAACCCCCATAGATAGATTGCGAGATAGGGGCCACCTTTCTGCAAACATAAGAGAACACCGTTGCTTCAGCAAATTTGCAATAAAAAACATGAAATTTGATCGAATAACAGAATTAGAAGTACCTGTACAATCAGAATAATGGCAGCCACAATGGGTGGTCCTATTATGACACCCAAGAACATGCCCTTAATCATGTCTCGAATGAACAGCCAAAATGTTTGCTGTAACCACAAATACCATGGCAATGAAATAGCTTGCTTATAGCAGAAATATAAGCATGGAGTCCAAATATAAATGTAAACAAAGAGCTATAAATACATGAGGAGGCATGTTCCACAATACCTTGTTAAAACCATGACGTTCCTCAATTACAAAAGTCGAGTAGAGAGAAAATGGCAAGTCTGTCATCTGAACAAAGTATATCGAATAAAAATGTCAGTCCAGAGGGTTACAGTATAAACAGATTTGGAGTATTCAATAATGAGGTAAAGGGAGTGTTTAAGATTGTTATCTTAAAGCTCTTATCTGCTTAAAACTAGCCAGTGCCAATCTGATTATTTTAAAGTGAGTGAAATATACAAATAAGCAGTTTTATCCAAATAATCAATTATCTGCTTATAGATGTAAGCAGTTTACTAAGCAATTCTAGACACCTTCTAATTAGCAAGTGAATACTAAAATGACTAATATGTATTTAGTCAATTGAGGAAATTTCAATAATTAGACGTATAACTTCACCAAGAATCTACTGAAGGGCCACAAATTTACACATTAAAAATAAAAAATAAAAAAAGATACCCTGCTCTTCACGCCATCCACAATAGAAACAAAAGCCGAAAAAGCAAACAAGATCAAACTCTTTAACTACACTTTCCATATCAATACTAATGAGAGTGTTCAACGATTCCGTATTTTTGTATAAACTGTTACAGATTTTGACTCAACTATTATTTTTAATGATTTAGATGTGGACACAACTTAGGGCCAAAAGAAACTCCATGCACGCATAAGCTTATAAGCATTTAAAGACCAAGATACAGACGATGTCAAATTCATCAGGTTACATCTCACTAGAACATCCATCTCCTGTATACACTTGTCCCAAAAGGAGATAATACGATAAAAGCCTTTAGATTGAAATATTGAATGAGCATACAAAATATAGACCTTGAAAAAGCACAAATTTACCAAGAAAGCAGACATACAACACTAACATGGATGGATGAGATTTATGTACAGAGTATCAAGTACGAAGTCTTGATTAAAAACTGCTTGACTAAGCATATTTGTTTGGTTACCCACATACATATAGACAATAGAAACGGATTTCAGCATTTACATCAGCTATAGCTATGTAGGAATTAACACACTGACAAATAAGTATGCAATTGCAGAACTGCTATAGCTATATGTGATAGTAAAACTTTTGAGCATATAGATGACATTGTTCTCCGTATTTGATACCGCAACTAGCAATTCTTAGTTATCACAAAAAATATACTTATCTAGTTTCGTCATGTGAGAATCAGTAGTTACGGAAAGAGCTCATGTGTACCTGAGACCAAATCATGACACCGCCTAGAAATGCAAGTGTATGATATATTTCATTCTCAGCATCTAAGCCATTGGATTCCAAAATATCACCTGATTTCTGAGACCATTAAGAAGAATATGATAAGAAGTCGTCAATATAACTACAAGTCAGTTATAAGCAAATACTGTATTTTATAGAAAAAGCATAGAATCACCGACATTCCAAAACCACGGCAATACACCAAAGAGCAAAATAGCAGAGTCCATCACTATCGTTACGAACTCATGAATGAAATGGAAGTTACTGGAACACGAGACAAAAGAACACATAATGAGAAGATAATTAAAACAGTTATTATATTCGGCAAATTCAATGAGCATGATGCTGACGAAACAAGAAACATGTGAAAATAAAAATACCTTTTATCGATACTATAGGCTCTAGATTTTTCAAACTTCTCCTGACTAATAACCCCTTCCAAAGTTTTAGGAAGGTTTGGCAGCTTATGAGCAGCATGTTGTCGCAAATCCAGGTACGTCTCGAAAACATACATCAATATCATGAACCCTGAAAATTAATCGTAACTTGAGTCAGACAAGCTTACATCACCCAGAGACTAAAGTTTATAGTTACACCCAAAATCATTGAAAGGCTTCAAAACAATAAAAAAAGCAGCAAAAAATAACCATACTTCACAGCTTCCAAAGTCCTAGCAACTATTTGGTAATAATAATCATGATTTAATAGTCACGAAAAACAAGGTAAAAACGTTCCAGGGTATGTAACAAAACACTTAACATTAAACGCTACCTTAAATTTAAGAAAAGTTGTAACTTTATAACATATAAACCCCATCATTACCATTTTTAAATTATAACACCAATAAAATTCACTAGCTTGTTATTACGACGAGCATTAATATTAAACTTACATCTTATTTTGGACGAGATTATCTAACTATCGTGTTTGCAAAACGCAAAAATTCAAAACAAAAGTATATAAAAAAAACCATTTAAAGTAAAAAATTATCTGCATTTTCTCACAGCGAAAACCATGTTTTCGAAACGCCGTTAAACGCAAAATCTGTCTTTCAAACCCAACCCCAAACACCCCCTAAACATAACAATCCCCAAACTAAATTCTGATATAAACCCTAGAATTTATTTAAACATCAAAAAAGATAGTACCCAATATCCAAACACAAATAATAAAATCAACAAACGTATTTAAACAGTTACAACAGTCTTAACCACAAAACCCTAATACACAAAAATCAGAAAATAAATAAAGAAAATAAAAGGCAAAAGGTTAATATAGTTACCGACTACGGCTTCCATGTAGGGAAACGCCATGCCGCTGTTGTTGAAGGATAGAATCGATCTGTGTGTGTGTTTTGTGTGTGAAAAAGAAAAAGATATTTTGGTGAATCTAGAGACTGTTTGTGAATATTCAACAAAATAATGTTTTAGTTTTATAGTTTTGAATAAGTGAAATTGAGTTTAACATTTTAGAGTTAACTAGTCGGGTAGCCCGCGCGTTGCGGCGGGTATGTTTTGTGTTTTGTATTTTGTGGGTTGTACGATGTAATTAATAATTTTGTTATTTGAAGTATGCATATGTTTACTTGGAAGCATAATTTGTTTATGTTTACGGATTTTTTTTTTTTTTTTTGCGTTGCGATTGAAATTTTTTTGTGTTGTTTGTTTTTTCGGTATGTTTTTTTTCTTCTTGTTTGGTATTTTAAAAGAAATAAATTTGTATAAATTTTTTTTTGTAAATGTATTATTTTTTGTGTTTTTTTATTTTTATTTTTTTGAAAAAACAAATTTTCATAACGAAATTTATGAAAAAAAAAATTAAAAAAAAAAAAATACTGTAGCGTACTGTAGCAAGCACTGTAGCAGCTACAGTGCTTGTAACAGTGTTTTTGGAAAACACTGTTTTCTGGTTTTTAGTATATAGAGTAATTACATAAATGGTCACTGTGGTTTGGCCTTTTTTGCACTTTCAGTCACCGAACTTTTTTTTTTAGTGATTCAGTCACTGTGGTTTGCATATGTTACAGATCTAGTCCAAATTCGAATAAAATGACCAAAAAGCCCTTGCCACTTCTTTTCCGTTAACTGTCCGTTAACTAGCATTGCAACGTTAGTCCTTTTCCGTTAAATTTTTTTTTTTTCTAAATTATTTTTTTAGAAAAATATTTTTCGAAAAATTATTTTTTTCTGAAATAATTTTTTTGAAATAATTTTTTTCGAAAAATTATTTTTTTTCGAAATAATTTTTTCGAAATTTTTTTTATTCTAAATTATTTTTTTAGAAAAATATTTTTTTTTCGAAATAAATTTTTCAAAAATTTTCTTTTTTTTCTTAAATAATTTTTTCGAAAATATTTTTCTAAAAAACGGAGGAAAACAAAAACGTGTACATGTTTTTTCCAGTATTTACACGTTTTCGTCCGTATTTACATATTTTCGTCCGTTTTTACACGTTTTCCTCCGTTTTTACACGTTTTTGTCAGTATTTGCACTTTTTTGAAATAATTATTAGAAAACGTGTAAATACGGATGAAAACGTGTAAAAACGGACGAAAACGTGTAAAAACGGACGAAAACGTGTAAATACAGACGAAAACGTGAAAAAACGGATGAAAACGTGTAAAAACGGACGAAAACGTGTAAAAACGGACGAAAACGTGTAAATACAGAGGAAAACGTGTAAAAACGGATGAAAACGTGTAAAAACGGACGAAAACGTGTAAATACGGACGAAAACGTGTAAATACACACGAAAACGTGCAAAAACAGACGAAAACGTGAAAAACGGATGAAAACGTGTAAAAACGGACGAGAACATGTAAATACGGACGAGAACGTGTAAATACGGATGAGAACGTGTAAAAACGGATGAAAACGTGTAAAGACGGACGAAAGCGTGTAAATACAGACGACAACGTGTAAAAACAGACAAAAACGTGTAAAAACGGACGAAAACGTGTAAATACAGACGAAAACCTGTAAATACGGACGAAAACGTGAAAAAACGGATGAAAACGTATAAAGACCGGACGAAAACGTTAGAAAACCAAGTTTTCGGTTGTTCTCTAACGGTCGTTAGTCTAAAAGACTAACGGTCGTTAGTCCAAATAAGATGACAAGGGCTGTTTGGTCATTTCATTCGGAAAAAAAAAGTTCAGTGACTAGGCCCGTAATAATAGCAAACCACAGTGACTAGGCCCATCAAAAAAAAAAGTTCAGTGACTAATAGTGAAATTTCAAGCAAACCACAGTGACCATCTATGTAATTAACTCAACATTTTAATATTTTTAGTTTTTTATATTTTCGTGCACTAATCGGATGTTTAGTTCGCAGAATATTTTTTAAGACGCTGAAATTTGTTAAAGGAATTAGAATTTGAAGAAATTGGTATGTCACAAATTCCATATCAGAATCGTGTTTGGTTTACAAATCTGTCAAACGAATTGGAATGTATTTGTTTACGTAAAATACGTATTGGGTGTGAGGGTAATCGATTGTTTGGTTTTCCATGTTCGGTAAGAACCCCAAGCTATGACCGGAGTCAAGAGTTGGGGTAACACTCACAAGTCGATTAGTGTGTGTGTTTTTTAGTCAAGAATGACTTGGTCCATTTCAAGGAGATGGCCCGGTATTTATAGGTATGCATTTAGGGTTTGGTGCAACCCGTGTATGCGATCCAAGGGCTACAATTGATTGCGATGGTTGAGTGTTTGAAGAATATTTCTTCTTCGAGATTGCTGCTTATTAAATGTGCAACGGGTCTTTTTTATTTAAGTATTCATGTGAATAATTTCAAAGGACTAGAGCTGGAGGGTTTTCCACCCCAAGCTTGCTACGCTTTTAATGTTTGCGTGTTATGGGGTCCTTCTTAAGCAGTAAACAGTCTCTATCCATGTCTTTTCAAAATCTCAATTATTTAAGTTTCGAGACTTTCCACGATTTGTGTTGTTTGTTATCTTTTAGCCATTGTTGTCTTTATTTTTCTGGCATTTTGTGTGGACGCATTTGACCGCGTGCGGTGCATGCATTTTTAGGGTTAGGCCTTTGGGCTCCACAAGATTTGGACGCGTGGTCTTTGGGCCCCACTTATTTTGCCAATAAAAGGGGATACCCTAATCATCTGTAAATCATCCCAAGTTTTTCATACTTTAAAGAAATTTATTTTCACTTTTGTCAAGTGTTTTCTCTTATTTCTTCAAAGTTTTATGTGTAAGTGACACAAAGTTTTTTACTCTGTTTGTTGAAACGTTTAATTTCTTGTCGAAAGTCCATAGACTTTATGTATCTTGTGGACTTTGTAAGTTACAAAAGTCCACATGTGTGTGTTTGTGAGTTTGGCCACTTCTTGTGGGTTTACCGATTGATTCTAGAGTTGTATTTGGTGTGTTCTCAACCTAAGTGTCATATCAGATTATTATTCTTGGTTGTAGCAAGAATGTTAATCTATGTATCAGAACTCTATCAAGAGTATGAGACGACTCTCTTTTTTAGTATTTGTCTGATTTAATGTTTTTTTCTTTTTGCCATTTGTCGTTCTATTGACAGTGTGAGGTGGTTTTGAGCTCATGGTTGTGGTTAATGTAGCTCTCCCCTGGTATTAGGGATGGCAAAAACACCCAAAATTGATGGGAGAAACCGAAACCCGAACTAGTTGTGTCGGGTTCGCGGGTTTGGATACAGGTTCGAGTAGAATTTTTTTTTCAGGTACGGGTTCTAATAATACGCGCCCATTTACGAATACCTGTATACCCGAATTTGTACCCATTTTTTTTGCTATTTTATATAAGGCCCAAATCAGTTTTAGGCTCTTAACCCTATTAAAAATATGTGTCTACTCTATTCCTTAATAGCCAATATCTTTATATCTTGGTAATTACAAACAATTAAATTAATACTCGCGCGGTCACGCCTAACGCTTCAATTCTCACACACATTAACTCTTTAATCTTCACACTTTACAAACACTCATGCTTGAGTTCGTGACGCTTCAATTATCAGTTTTATTACACACATAATTCTTTCATCTTCAAAGTTTAGGTTCACAGGTTCTTCACTTCTTCTCCTATCTTTTTACTTGTATGTATAATGTATAATAAGCGTGTATATCATATACGAGATCAATCTTTATTTAACTTATTGTTCTTCACTTATAGCCTTATAAACGTGAGTTACTGGGTAATGGTTATTCAGTACGAAATTGATCATCAATTATTTTTCTAGTTATGGGCTTATGGTCTAAAAGAAGTAAAGATATGTCAAGGCTTTCATTCATTGTTTTTTGTAACACCCCTAAAATTTGATACAACGAAAGACTTAACAAAGCTTTGGGGTGCTACGGGGATTGGTACACAACACAAGCATGAGAAAACGGAAATACATCATCCGTTTTAAATAAAACATTTCAACCAGGTATTTAATGTTTACATTTATTCAAAAGTGCGGAAGTAAGCCCAAAACATAAAGATTGGTCCTAAATTAAGTTATCAGAGTACGAAATTGATCCAAGGACCGTGCCACTTGCCAAGCCTCCGAATCCTAAGCAGTCAACAACAGTTGCATCAATTACCCGAAAAAACATGCTAAAAGGGTCAGCTAACGCTGGTGAGTTCATAGGTTTAAGTAATAAGTATTAACAGTTGGACCAATAGAGTTATTTGTTACACTGGACTAAGCTAAATATCAGTCACATAGTATCAAATAGCAAGTAGGACACTTGGGCCCTCATATAGCAGGCAAGGACATGGGAGCCCTCATGTAAGGGAAATGGGAGCCTTCATGTAGGGGACACGGGAACCCTCATGTAGTATCTAACCTTAGCCAGTTAACAAGTTATAGCAAATCATAAAATAGCAGTTAGGTCCATTCATAACAGTTTTGCATATTTTCTCACCCCAAGATTTCAAATACAATATATGAGTAAAAGTGGGGCTATGAAAGTATGAAACTCACCTCAGTCAAGCAATGCACATATACAACAGTCAAGGGCAGCCTAGCACAACAACAACTAGAATCTCATAGCACGACGGACTCGGCACGACCTAATAATATAAAGACTAATCTTAACATATATCCTATAATAATGTAACTATTCCCATTCCCAAGACTATTCCCGAGTTAAATATTCTTTTATCCATTTATTAGAGTTTGGTATCATCGTTTGTGTAACGTTAAGAAGACACGGACTCAAGAGTACACACGCCAAAAAGAAGACAATAACGGAATCGCCACGGAGAAAATGAATAGAATTCAAGACGAGACGACAGAGAGAAGACCAAAAACATCAGGTAACAAACACTACAAGTTGATGGAGTGATTGGCAATCGTCAGCAATCCCCATAATCCATATGATTTCTTAAATATTCTTATTTTATAAGTTACAACAAAAATTCGCCATGACTCGTTCGTTTATAGACCGTTCCAAGTCGAATGACTTTATTATTTTCCAAATATGTTTAAATAGCGTATGTTATAAATATTATTGTTCGTTAGACATTATTTCCATGGTTTATCTGTTACGGGTCAAATACATTAAATTCATTATGAGTCTAATGTACTATAGTCGTTTGGTTTTTCAATAGTCTAGAATGTCCAAGGTCCAATAATATTCCACGTCCAAATTTATGTTTCAATCCTAGTGTTACAAAATCCCAAGTAATCTGATTACCAATCAATCATCAAGTCACAATCAAGGTCAAGGTCAACTTATTAAGCTTAAAAGCTTAATAAGGTATCCGGACGAATTATTGGATCTTTATCGAATTCGTCAACTCGATAAGTCCAACAATCCCTTCATCTCTCTTATTAATCAAAAGCCAAACATACACATCACAATAAATGGTAAGTCATAAGGATGGGTCGCACACTAATTAATTCCTCCAATACACTTATCGGGCCCTTATTGGGCTCGTCAACCCAATAAGTCCGATAACTATGTCGGTCGGGTCTATTAATGTTAAATCGATCCGTTACTTCAAATAATTCCACATAGAGTCGATTAATGAGGTATATTTTCATACTTTCTTTGTAATGTTTCTTTATTGAAGGACATGTTTATCGATAGTTTGATACTACCATTGAGAATTTGCAATATTAACTTATTAAATTCTCTATCAGGTTTATTTATGTTCCTTGTCCTCATACTGTTGATGTTCTTGGTGATGTTTTGTACGAATCATTGTGTGATTGGAAACATAGATAGGAAAATATCAACAGTAATTGTTGATAATTGCACCACTAATGATGCAATGATTCTAGTTTTATTAGACAAGCTACCATTGAGCTATCTTATCTTGGGAGGGAGGGGGGAGAACTATTTCATATGCGTTGTTGTAACTACATAGTAAACTTAATTGTTCAAGATGGCTAATATGTTCTTGGTGACGGGATAGATAGAGTTAGGGATGGTTTTTCTTATTGGACATCAACAACAAAAAGAGTGGAAAAGTTTGAAGAAGTGTCTCGCCATTTGGAAATTCCATCATTAAGACTTTCACACTTGATTACAAGACACGCTAGAATTCAACATACTTTATGCTTGATGTGGCAATGGTCAATTTCTGGTTAATGACCGATAACCATTTTTGTTATTTTTTATCTATTTTTGTGTTTACAAGTTAGTTTATACTTGTTGGTCATTTTTATAGTTTACATCAATTTTATTAGGAACATGTGTCAACGAACGTGTATGCGACCTACGTTTTTTGTTTAACGTCGTTTAAACATCCCACTATGCTCGTTTCACATTTAAAATACTAAAATTAGCTATTTTGACAACTTAAAACATTTTATAAGTTTTATATTTTTACATTACCCCGTTTTACATTTTTCGCGTTTTAAGACTTTACGTTTTAATTAAATCATTTAAACACAAACTTATATAAAATACTTCCTGGAGGTCCTCGTTTCGTGACTTTTGTCCAAAAGTCTCTCACACATATCGTAATTGATCTTGTTTCCAATTATGACGACCTTCTTCGCATGGCTTGTTTATGCTCTTCAACCACGGAAGAGGTTAAAAAATCGAAGACGACCCTAGGCCGACCTAATAGGCTTTTTCTAATGACTTGAGAAGAGGCCCACCTCATATGCAATTCCCTATTTCTCGAAGTGATAAAACTCCTGGTCATGGAATGTAAGCAACCTGGAAGTGAAGGATACAATGACTTCAAGGATGTAGCTAGTGTTTTTCGGCTGGAGGTTTGCTTGGTCCTGTTGCCTTGTTTGGCCAGGCTTGCGAGGGAGTGAGTGGATTTAGATGAGGCCAAGAAGAAAGACCTTGTGATTCTTCTTCTCATTTTCCGACCAAGGCTTATACTCACTCCTCATTCCGTACTGGATAGGTAAAATCTATATCGATCGCAACGTTTTTATGTTATATGTTTGTGAGTACTACGAAGTATGATTATCCTTTAGTTATTATGAGTTCCTGGATTTGTGTCGCTGGAACTTGGTGTCGAACATTTTTTATTAACCCGGACTTAGCAATATTTTAGTTGTGATTGTTTTCAAAGAACATCGATTGTTCGATAGAAAATTTGTAATGTATTTTTTATGCGTGTTTTGCAAACTCGCAAAAGGTTTTACCTCTCAAGGGATCTTGAGAGATTTTGTAATCAACCAGGCAGTGTACCTGACCGTTGTAGTGTAGTAAATGGTAGGTCCAGGGGATTGATCGTTCTCTAGGGGAATAGTGTCGTTAGGATTGAAGTGTAGGTCAACTAGGTCTAAAGGTGAGGGATGATTCTTTTTGTATTTTTTTTATTTTATGGAAAGCAATTAAAAATCTCGGGTATTGAAAAAGTGGGCGGAATTAGTTGCTAGTCAACTAACCCAAAATTACTAATTAAACTAAAAACAATAAAATAAATGACAAGAAAAGTAATTGTGGAACTTCTATATGAGACAAGTGTGTTTACTTAGATTTCACTACTCCCTAGTTATCTCTTATCGATTTGTTGAGTTGTCACAATTGTTTAGTTGAAGGATTGTATTCCTTAATACCAGTCGCGGGGGCGTGTACGTCCTTCCCCAACTCTATGAGTATTTATTTCTTCTTATGACGACACATTTAGTATCCTATCATGGAATCATCAACATCTACTCATGCATTAAATATAATTAATAAAACCGTAGTACACATCCGATTACGTTTCTTAAGACATTCAAGCTTGTTATTGTATAGGAGATTAGCCAGTTTTCTTAAGCATAACGCTAGTCAATCAACCAATAACAAATCAACAATCAATAATCAATAACTAGGTTTCATTAGATCTAAGCAAACACTAAGAAATCTAAGCTAGCATGTTAATGTAAAGAAAAGACAAACAATTAATCAAACAACACATAAACATATTGAATGCTTAAAGGAATAACTTATCTTTAATTGAACATGGAAGAAAAGAGGGTTTGAAACCCTAAAAATGATGTAAAATTCGGACTAGGGTTTATCTCCCAAGTTGCACTCTAAAGTTCCACACTTAATGAATGAAAATCCAAAACTATATATAGAATTACAAAGCTGACGGCGTCGGGTTATGGCTTCTGACGCCGTCAGAATGCCACAATTAGGGTTTCTTATCGGTCAAACAATCCTCTGACGTCATCACGTATTAAATCCACTAGGCCGTCTCATGTAAATGCAAAGCCAGATGCCCTAGCCATATTTGTGCCTGACTGCATCAGGTGTTAACTTCCAAAATCTTTCTAGGGCGTCTCGTGTAAAAATCCAATACTTACATCATAAGGTGACGGTGTCAGCCTCCAAATCGTGACGCCGTCAGGTGTAAAAACCTGACTTTTCATGACTTTCTTGTTTTCTTCATTCTTGAGCATAAAAATGGCCGAAAAGCTCCAAAATGCTCCATATTCCATAAATCACGTCCTAATTACCTAAAATGAGAAAAGGAACGATTTGAGGCAATATTTGATCATAAAATCATGAATTAGGGTTTAAATGACCCCCTAAAAGCGTATCAAATAAATCCTTATCAAATACCCTTACACTTGGGATTTGCTTATCCTCAAGCAAATGAGCTTTTATACCAATCAAAATACAAGTTAGGGATCATTTAACATTAATATAAAAGTAATTACAACAAATGATCATTCTACCTTAGTCAAAACAAGCACGAAAATTATACACTAGCACCTCACAATAAGTGTTGGATACTCTCATCTCTCGGGTGTTATATGTTTATATATCAAAAATGAAAATGGAAAAATATCTCTCACTACCTGTCATAGCAAATAGATTACCATAGGCTTGGGAAATGATCAAAACCTCCACCACTTTGGCGTATGCACCTAGGATAAACTATCAAATAGGTCTTTAAAGGGCGGTTATAACGTTAGGTGTAGGGGTAAGGAAAAACACGGTTTGTTGGATAAAGGGATATTTTACTGGTGGCAAGTCGATTATCTTGGTTAATTACACACGCCATGAGGTGTTACTAAGCCAAGACTCGACTCAACTAACTACGACTCTTTTTAGATTTTTCAAGACACTATATTGACTTAAGCATAAATAAAAGAAACGGATGGTAGCCCGTATTTTTTTTTTTTTTTTTTTTTTTTTTTTTTTCATACACTTTTACTCTACCATCCAAAATAATACATCAAAGGGAACTTTCTTCCCTCTTACACTTAAACTTTTACATAATTAAAAATAAAGACTCAAATTAAGATAATCGAAACACTTGGAGTACTTTAAAATATTAACACACATATAGGGGTGATAAATGTGTTCTTCCCCGTTACTCCATAGCACTAGTATTTTACCCATGAATTCCAATCGTCCCAAAACAATATGTACAATATATGACTCGACTTAGCAACCATGTAATCAATTAGACAATTAACTAAGGGTTTAAACAAGTAACAAAAATGCACTAAAGATGAGTGCATACAAGGAAGGCCAAGGTGATTTGGTTGTACATTTAGGGGTGGATTGTAAACAAAATCTTCCTTTAGTAAGATTGATGCGTGGTTTTGCAACCTTGCAAAAGATTTTACCTCTCGAGGGATCTCGAGAAGCTTGCAATCCCCACCAAGCAGTGTACATGACCGATGTAGTATAGTGTAGTGGCAAGTGCCGGGGGATTGATCGTTCTACATGGGGAATAGTGTTCGTTAGTATTAAAACTTAATTAAACTAGGTTTAGAGGTGAGGGATGATTTTTTTTGTACTTTTATATTTTATGGAAAACAATTAAAAATCTCGGGTATTGGAAAAGTGGGTGGAATTAGTTGCTAGTCAACTAACCCAAATAACTACAAATGCAATGAAAATAAATAACAAGAAAATAAAATGTGAGAAAAACCTTATAATGAGATAAACGTGTTTACTTAGATTTCACTACTCCCTAGTTATCTTTCATTAATTGACTAGTTTGTTACAATTGCGTGGATGACGGGTTATATTCCTTAATACCATTCGTGGGGCCGTGTACGATCTTCCCCAGCTCTATAAGCTTCTACCTCTTCCTATGTCGAGCTGAAAACTAGCTCCTAACATGGCCTCCTTAGTAGTCACTTATGCATTAAATACAACCATTAATATTGTAGTACACATCCGATTCATGTTTCTTAAGACGTTCAAGCAAGTTGCCAATTGGAGATTAGCCAGTTTTCTTAAGCCTAACATCGAAATCATTGATCCAAACAACAATTAATAACAAACAATCAACCAATAATCAATAGCTAGGTTTTATTACATCTAAGCAAACACAAACAAACCTAGCCTAGCATGTTAATGTAAAGACAAGCATAAGATAGAATCAAACAACACATAGACATATTGAATGATTATTGGAAGACTTATCTTTAATTAAACATGGATGAAAGAAGGGTTTGAAACCCTTACAAGAAGGTTAAAATTTGTCCTAGGGTTTATGGTGAAGTTCCTCCAAAAGTTCTCTCCATAATGAATGAAAATTAGAAAACTATATATAGAGAATACAATTTGACGGCGTCACCTTATACATGTGACGCCGTCAACTATCCGCCAATGCTTTCCTCGGATTGCCTAGATCCAGATCTGACGCTGTCACTTAATACTCTTCTCTTGGCCATTACCCTTTAAAACGTGACGGCCTAGGCGTCACAAAAGGTGACGCCGTCACTCTTTAAACCCAAAAATCTTTCTGGCGCGTCTCGTGTAAACTTCATATCCACCTCTTTGCCAACACATGACGCCGTCACCTGTAGAGCGTGACGCCGTTAGGTACTGTTTCCAGCTTGATTTCTTGACTTTGTCGTTTTCTTCACTATTTTGCTCCAAAAACGTCCAAAATGCTTCCTTTTCCAGAATTCCTCTCAAAAGTACCTAAAATGACAAAATGAACGATTTAAGGCAATATTTGATCATATTATTATGACTTAAGTCTTAAATGACCCCTTAAAAGCGTAACACTTTTCGCCTCATCAAAGATGCTTAAAGTTAGAAACGAAAAAGATAGGCTCTGAGGGGTGTACTAGGGGTATCGTGTACTAAAAATGAGTACAACGCAAAGGTATGGGAAAATTACTTGACCAATGAAGTCAAAGTAATTATAATAAAGGTTTAAAACATGAGTCATCCTAATGCCTCTTATCATGTAGTAAATCCTAACTACACAGATATAGTCTCACTAGCGGTCTCGAGATGCATCACTAACGCAAGTTCTAGAATCTAAATACTACTGGTACACTCATAAGCACTAACAATGAATGATTTTTCCTAAAGATCTAAACCTCACATATTTGGGGTGGAAATTTTTTAGTGGTACGGTTTTTGTGCTAGTCATACAATTCCTATCAATGAGACGCTTATTAAGACTAAAGTTTCACTCATATATGTTGCAGAAAATTTTAAATTTGGTGTCAAAATTACCTTAACAAGTATTTCTCCTAGTTTTATTACACATTTACTATTAAACAAAACAAAAATCAAGTTAAGTTATAGTTTATAAGGTATCCCAATTTACCCTCTTACACTTAAGTCGAACATTATCCCCAATGTTCAAAATAAAATGTGTAAAAGCAAAGTTAAATGAAAATGAAAGAAACTAATACTCCCCTGATTCGCTCGCTATGAACAATGTGGTAACATGGTTAAATCCTCCTCCAAGAAAATGAAGATGCAAAGCTTCACTTCTGAAATATAATCATGTTCTTGTCCAATATAACATGTTAAACAACAAAGAAAACAAACATGAAACCTCGCGTAAAATCGGCGGTAAATTCTATATAAAAGTAAATCCTAGAAAACAAGTAAAGATATAATGCTTGCAAAATAAATGTTTGTAGATTCCTGGAGTTTTAAAAAATTTAGATTTTACTAAACTTTACAATTACAGCAGAAAAAACAAAACCCGGAAAAATTTCAGAAAATAACTCCTGACGCCGTCAGGTTTTAACCCCTGACGTCGTCAGAAATGATCTGACACAATTTTTTATATTTTGTTTCCGGAAAATTTCTGGAAAAATCTATGTTTTTATACATGGAATCCTGCAAAACATTCATTGTGACTCGATACAAGCATTTGACTCAAACGAATACTAATATGTATACTAATTTATAATTGTTATTGTTCATGTTCAATCCATTCTTAGAAACAAATATGATCTTCCCTTACACTTATCTTTTTGCAAAATACCTTTATATTTAATTAAGACGAGGTTAAAGACAAAATAAATTTTCACAGTTTGTTTGAGACATGAACAATGAACAATAACAAAAAGTATACATACGAAAACAAATATCAAATAAAGAAACAAATAATGAAAAAGGTTGGGTTGCCTCCCAAGAAGTGCTTTTCTTTATTTACGAGTCTTGTAGCTAGACTTAAAGTCATACCCTATTACGTAACTCCATCATTCGTCACGTTCTCTAGGTCATCCTCTATCTTGGTTTTATACTCCGGACCTAGTTATAAACATTCCTTGTAGAACCCAAATACTTGTTTCATTACGTAGTCTACTCCTTTCCTCTTATCTTCATCATTCTCATACTTGTAGAACCCAAGAAGCGTTTAAACTCTTTTTCTAGGTTTGGCATGAGTCGGAATTGTTCTATCTTATATGGCATTTGGTAGGCAATCTCGTCGGCCCCATCCTTAAACTTAACTATCCCTAATGATGGATCATAATTCACTCTAGAGACTTCAACGAATGGCTTTCCTAACACAACATTAGATAAATAGATGTGAACGCAGGGCTAACATCTTCTAAAATCACAAAATTTATTACATAGGTGAAATTTCCTACGTAAACGGGCAACCCTCTAACTCTCCCCACAAAATTACTTGTTTTTCCAGTTCTGGGGTCTATCCTAGGAGCTAATTGCTTTTTCATAATCCAATTATAGAATGTCCTAGACAAGATATTTATGGGTGACTCAAGGTCGATGTAAGCTTTCCACACATGCAAATGCCCAATATTGCATGGTATGTTTATGTTGTTTGGGTTGGAGGCTCGAATGATCGGTAGATTTCTATAGATTAATGGGTTAGGATCATCCAATAGATTCTTGTGGTATGCAAGCTCATCCTTAGTGGGAAACTTGTTGAAGCAATCCTCTACCTTTTCCACCTCCTCCTCGACATCTTTCATAGAATCACTTCATATCTCAACCTTACCTTCATCATCATCCTTGCAACTCCTATCAAGTGGCTTAATAGTGACGACATTCATAAAGTGTACGTGTTTAGATGATGAAGGGTCCTTAACCTCACTTCCCCGACTAGGGTTTCTTACTACTTTGGTAGATGGGGTCATTTCCTGTTTATTTAAAGCCTTTATTAAATCATAAATTTTATTGGTCATCTCGTTTTATTGTTGGTTGAAATCGGCTTCAAATTTGGTTATACGAGCTTCTTGAGATGCCATAAAATTGGACATCAATCCTTCAAAATTATTGGCATGGCCGTAATTGTTGGAAGGATTGTTGTTGAAAGTACGGTTCGAGGATGGGCCGTTTGCTTGGAAACGATTAGGTGGATTAGAAGAATTGGTTTGAGAAGGGTTTTGGTTTTGTTTCCACCTTAAGTTTGGGTGATTTTTCCAAGAGGGGTTGTAAGAATCACCATAAGTGTTCGGCTCGGGCTTGAAAGTGTACCATTTTTCTCCCGCTTTGTCGGTACGCGAAGATGCGTAGTCCCCAAAAGCTTGTTCGGGGAGTTCCATGCAATCACGAATGTCGTGGGGATCACTACAATACTCACATGAAGAAGTGATTTTATTCACTTGACTTGAAGGTTTAGGAGCCTCGTAGGATTTAATAAGAAACTTGACTTGGTCCTAAAGTTCCATGATCCTACGGTAGGGAATGCTTGAATTGTTCAAAGGCAAAGATATTGTCTTGACCATTTTCTTCAAATCACGGGGGTCATTCCAACATTCGTTGTCATAGAGAGCAAGATCTTCTATGATTCCCCATGATTCCTCCGCATTCTTATCACGTAGCTTGCCACCGGCCGCTTGGTCAATGGTTTTCCTTGTGGAGAGATTGACATGATCATAAAAGATTTGGACTTGGAGCCAAAGATCGATGCCATGATGAGGGACTTTTTGGAGCAAGTCCTTGAAACGAGTCCATGCTTCGTAAAGAGTTTCACCATGATGTTTGATACGTGGGAATTGCACCCTCGCAACAGGTTTTACCTCTCAAGGGATCTCGAGAAGCTTACAACCCCCACCAGGCAGTGTACCTGATCGTTGTAGTATTGTATAGTGACAAGTACCGGGGGATTGATCGTTCAACTCAGGAATAGTGTCGCTAGGATTAGAAAGCCTACTAAACTAGGTCTAGAGGTGAGGGATGATTCTTTTTGTATTTTTATATTTTATAGAAAGCAATTAAAATCTCGGGTTTTGAAGGAGTGGACGGAATCAGTTGCTAGCCAACTAACCTAATTAACTAAAAATGCAATCAAAATAAAATAACATAAATGAAAATGAAACTAATATACTAATGTGGTGGAAACAATAATGAGGAAAGTTGTGTTTACTTAGATTTCATTACTCCCTAGATATCTTTTACAGGTTGATTAGCTTGTTACAATTGCATGGATGACGGGTCATATTCCTTAATACTAGTCGTAGGGTCGTGTACAATATTCCCTAACTCTATAAGATCCTACTTCACTCCTATGTCGAGCCGTTAGAAGCTCCTAACATGGGATCATTAGAATTCTCTTACGCATTAAATACAACCAAAAATCGTAGTACACCTCCGATCATGTTTCTTAAGACGTTCAAACAAGTTACCAATGGAAGTCTGCCAGTTTTCTTAAGCCTAACATTGAATACAATCATCCGTAACAATTATAAACAAACAATCAACCCATAATCAACATCTAGGTTTCACTACATCTAAGCAAACACAATGAAAATCTAGCCTAGCATGTTAAAGAGAAGACAAACGTAAGATATAATCACACAACATATAGACATATTGAATGATTTGAATAAGTACTTATCTTCAATTGAACATGGAAGAATCAAGGGGTTGAAACCCTTGAAAAGCTGTTAAAATTCGTCTAGGGTTTATTCTCTCAAAGTTGCACACTAAAGAATGAAATTTGGAAAACTATATACAGAGTTTACATCTTGACGGCGTCATGTATTAACTTGTGACGCCGTCAACACGCTGCCATGATAAAAATCGTATTGCCTGGATCCAATTGTGACGCCGTCATGTAGGAAATTACTCTGGGCCATCACTAGTATTTGGACCCTGATGGCCTTGGTGACGCCGTCAGGCCAATAAGCTTGAAAACTCTCTGGGCCGTCACGTTATAAGTTCCACATCCACCTCTTTTGTAACTCTTGACGCCGTCACGTGTAGAAACTTGACGCTGTCAGGTATTGTTCCCAACAAGGAAATTGATACTTTGCCGTTTTCTTCACTTTTTTGCTCCAAAAACGTCCAAAATGCTTCATTTTCCAGATTTCTCTTCAAAAGTACCTAAAATGACAAAAGGAACGATTTAGGGCAATAATTGATCAAATAATCTCGAATTCGGGCTTAAATGACCCCTTAAAAGTGGTACACTTTTCGCCTCATCAAATACCTTTACACTTGAGATTTGCTTGTCCTCAAGCAAATGCACTTTTATTCTAATCAAAATACAAGTTAGGGGTCATTTAACACTAATATAAAATTAGTTACAACAAATAATCGTTCCACTAAAAACCAAAAACAAGCACGGAGGTCATACACTAACACCTCACAAATAGTGTTTAGATACTCACATCTCTCGGGTGTAATAAAGTATATATCACAATATGAAAATGGAAAACATCTCTCACTACCTGTCATAGCAAAATAGATTACCATAGGCTTGGGAAAGGATCAAACCTCCACCACTTGGCATAAGCACCTAGGATAAACTATCAAAGAGGTCTTTTAAAGGGTTATAACGTTAGGTGTAGGGATATAGAAAACATTGTTTTGTTGGATAAAGGCAATATTTACTGGTGACGAGTTAATCATCTTGGTTAATTACATGTACAATATGGCGTTGCTAAGCCAAGACTCGACTCGACTTAAGCTAATAAATAAAAAAATAACAAAAACATAAAACAAACGTAGAATGAAACGGGATGATAGTCCGTATGTTTTTCTCTTTTCTTTTATATATATATATATATATATATATATATATATATATATATATATATATATATATATATATATATATATATATATATATATATATATATATATATATAATTTTTGCATACACTCTTACCCTACCATCCAAAATAATACATCATAGGGAATGTACATTCCCCTTACACTTGAATTTTTACATACTTTACAATAAACTAATCTAATGACTCGAATCAAGATAATCAAAATACTTGGAGTACTTTTTAAGATTAATGCACATATGGGGGTAATATATGATGTTATTCCCCATTACTCCATAACACAAGTACTTTACCCGTGAGTCCCAATCGTCCCAAAATAATATGTACAAGATATGACTCGAATTAGCAACCATGTAATCAATTAGATAATTAACTAAGGGTTTAAACAAATAACAATAATGCACTAAAGATTAGTGCATACACGGAAGGCTAAGGCGATTTGGTTGCACATTTGGGTGGGTTGTAACAAATTCTTCCTTTAAGTAAAATGCTTAAAGTTAGAAACGAAAATATAGGCTCGGAGGGGTGTACTAGGGGTATCGTGTACTAAAAATGAGTACAACGCTAAGGTGTGGGAAAATCAATTGACTTTACTAGTCAAGTTATATGACTTAAATGGTCAAGTAATTATGATAGGGGTTTAAACACAAGGGTGATCCTAATGCCTCTTATCATGTAGTAAATCCTACTACACGAATATAGTCTCACTAGCGGTCTCGGGATGCATCACTAACGCAAGTTCTAGAATCTAAATGCTACCGGTACACTCATAAGCACTAATAATGAATGCTTTTCCTATCAAATCTAAAGGTGAACCTCACATATTTGGGTGGAAATTTTTTTTGAATGGTACGGTTTTGTACTAGTCATACAACTCCTATCCATGAGACGCTTGTTAAGGCTAAAGTTTCACTCCTAAATGTTGTAAAAATTTTTAAATTTGGTGCTAAAATTACACTAACAAGTATTTCTTACACACCTACCATTAAACAAACAAACTCAAGTGCAATTGTATCCTATAAAGTATCATCATTTACCCTCCCTTTACACTTAGGATGAACATTGTCCCCAATGTTCAATTAAATAATGTAAAAGTAAAATATGTAAAGAATGAAAACAAATACTCTCCTGATTCATTCGGTGTGGATAGTGTGTTAACAAGGTTAGATCTTTCTCCAAGAAAATGAACGTTCAAAGCTTCCCTTCCAGAAATATAAATCATCTTCTTGTCATATATAACCTGTTAAACCTGAGAAAACAATCAAGGCAACCTTGCGTAAAATCGGCGGCAATATATATATATATATATATATATATATATATATATATATATATATATATATATATATATATATATATATATATATATATATATATATATATATACTAACAAGTCCTAGAAAGCAATTTAAGATATAATGCTTGTGGAATGAATGTTTGTAGATTTCCTGTAGTTTATAAAACTAAAGAATTGACAAAAACTTTAAGACTCCGTTAGAAAAACAAAACTTGCAAAATTCCTAGAATTTTACACGTGACGTCGTCAGGGGTTAAATCCTGATGCCGTCAGAAGTGACCTGCAGAAATCTTTATGTTAAGTTTCCAGAAAATTTCTGAAAAAACTTATGTCCTATTTCCTGGAAAATCCTGCAAAACATCATCATGACTCGATACAAGCATTTGACTCTAACAATTACTAATATACATGTTCATTTAATATTGTGGCGAATCAAGATCATTTTCGTTCTTATAAACAAATTTGGGGTTTCCCCTTACACTTAGCTTTTGCAAAATACCTTTATATGAAGTTAAATCGAAGTTAAACAACAAAATAAAGCATTTTCACAATTTAGTTTTGAAACATGATCTACCAACAATAAAAATAAGACATGCATACGGAAACAAATAACATCAAACAAATAAAAACACACAAAACATGGGTTGCCTCCAAAGAAGCGCTTTTCTTTATTTACGAGTCTTGTAGCTAGACTCAAGGTCATGGGCTATCCTATATGTATGAGCTCCTCGTCGAGGACATCTTTGGGATCAAACTTAGGTTTCAATTTCCTATCGGTTTTCTTAGTACGGTATGACTTCTCAAACTTTTCTCCATCCGGATCATATAACATCATATTCATATGCCATAATTCGTCACCTTCCTTAGGTGGCTTGTCCCAATTCCATTTACACTTATCCCCTTCCCTTTTCCACTTGTTCATCTCTAGGTTGATAGGCATTACGCTTAAGAACTCAATCATTTTCCTAAAGACTAGGGGATCCTCAAAAGGGTCTAGTTCCACATCTCTAGCTATGAGTTGTTCCACCGAATGTGTTTTATCGATGAAATCTTTTTCTAGATAGAATGGGCGTTGAGGTCCTATAAAGTTTCTTTCTATCCAAGGCCCATATCTAGATGGTCTCCTATTCATCTCTACCCAATGTGGTGTCGGTTCGTCCTCACAATCGTAGCTATGCTTCTTAACATCATAAACCGACCAAGTCTCACCCTCTCCTACCGCTATCTTAGACTCCTTACAATCTATCATGGCACTAGCGGTTGCTAAAAATCCTCTTCCTACTAACAATGGGCATGTAGTATCACTAACCATATCTAGGACGTGAAAATCCGCTAAAATAGTTAATTTTCCTACATGAACAACTACATCCTTGATCATTCCGACCGGGTGGGCAATACTTCCATCCGCTAGACCAATTAGTACCTCCGTCTCCTTTAATTTTCCTAGCTTAAGAGTGGTGAAAAGGGATAAGAGAATCAAGTTGAGGCTTGATCCTAAGTCGGCTAGTGTGTCGAAAGCTTCGGATTTTCCTATCTTACAAGGCAAAACAAATATACCCGGATCATCAAGCTTCTTAGGCAACTTGTTTTTAACGAAGGCGGTCCTATATTTACCCAATTTAAATTTCTCATATTTTTCTAGGAGGACACCATAGTAGGGAGCACGGGCCAACCGGATGGTGTCGGATCGCAAGGGGGACACATTGGCTCCTTGAGCGAGCTCAATGGTGTTACGATAGCCTTGGTGGCTAGGACGGGAATATTCTTCTAAAGTTCGGGGCCTAAGAGGTTGGTTTGCTAGTGGTGGGTTTTGTGGGTGGTTTTGTTGCGGTGGGTTGATGGGTTCAAAGATGTTACCACCTTCCATGATGTCGGATAGTAAAGGTTACAAACAAAGAAACGAAGAAATGAGATAGACTAAAGAAAACCTAAAAATAAAAATAAAACCTTACTAGAAAGGAATCTAGCAAGTAGACCTAATAAAAAGAAATCCTAACCTAGACAATAACTATTCCTCGGGCTGCGGCGCCAAAAACTTGATACGTGGGAATTGCACCCTCGCAACAGGTTTTACCTCTTAAGGGATCTCGAGAAGCTTACAACCCCCACCAGGCAGTGTACCTGATCGTTGTAGTATAGTATAGTGACAAGTACCAGGGGATTGATCGTTCAACTCAGGAATAATGTCGCTAGGATTAGAAAGCCTACTAAACTAAGTCTAGAGGTGAGGGATGATTCTTTTTGTATTTATATATTTTATAGAAAGCAATTAAAATCTCGGGTTTTGAAGGAGTGGGCGGAATCAGTTGCTAGCTAACTAACCTAATTAACTAAAAATGCAATCAAAATAAAATAACATAAATGAAAATGAAACTAATATACTAATGTGGTGGAAACAATAGTGAGGAAACTTGTGTTTACTTAGATTTCATTACTCCCTAGATATCTTTTACAGGTTGATTAGCTTGTTACAATTGGATGGATGACGGATCATATTCCTTAATACTAGTCGTAGGGCCGTGTACAATATTCCCTAACTCTATAAGATCCTACTTCACTCCTATGTCGAGCCGTTAGAAGCTCCTAACATGGGATCATTAGAATTCTCTTACGCATTAAATACAACCAAAAATCGTAGTACACCTCCGATCATGTTTCTTAAGACGTTCAAGCAAGTTACCAATGGAAGTCTGCCAGTTTTCTTAAGCCTAACATCGAATACAATCATCTGTAACAATTATAAACAAACAATCAACCCATAATCCACATATAGGTTTCACTACATCTAAGCAAACACAATGAAAATCTAGCCTAGCATGTTAAAGAGAAGACAAACGTAAGATATAATCACACAACACATAGACATATTGAATGATTTGAATAAGTACTTGTCTTCAATTGAATATGGAAGAATCAAGGGGTTGAAACCCTTGAAAAGCTGTTAAAATTCGTCTAGGATTTATTCCCTCAAAGTTGCACACTAAAGAATGAAATTTGGAAAACTATATATAGAGTTTACATCTTGACGGCGTCATGTATTAACTTGTGACGCCGTCAACACGCCGCCATGATAAAAATCGTATTGCCTAGATCCAATTGTGACGCCGTCATGTAGGAAATTACTCTGGCCGTCACTAGTATTTGGACCCTGACGGCCTTGGTGACGCCGTCAGGCCAATAAGCTTGAAAACTCTCTGGGCCGTCACGTTATAAGTTCCACATCCACCTCTTTTGTAACTCTTGACGCCGTCACGTGTAGAAGTTTGACGCCGTCAGGTACTGTTCCCAGCAAGGAAATTGAGACTTTGCCGTTTTATTCACCTTTATGCTCCAAAAACGTCCAAAATGCTTCTTTTTTCAGATTTCTCTCTAAAAGTACCTAAAATGACAAAAGGAACGATTTAGGGCAATAATTGATCAATTAATCTCGAATTCGGGCTTAAATGACCCCTTAAAAGTGGTACACTTTTTGCCTCATCAATGTTGTTGGAACATAAAAATGTCATTCCTTAACTTGGTAGTTCTCCCTGGTGGGAAAATTGAGCAAGGAAACCAGAGGTGAGATCATCCCAAGAGGTGACGGATCCCACGGGTAAACGCTCAAGCCATTGGCTAGCTTCGTCACGCAGAGAGAATTTGAAGAGACACAATCGGGTCATCTCTCGAGTGGCGACATGAAGGTCTATGGAATCAACGATTTTAAGGAAATCCTTGAGATGTTGGTTTGGATCTTCAGAACGAAGTCCATGGAATGCACATCCGCTTTGCACCAACCGGATGGTGTCGGATCGCAAGGGAGACACATTGGCTCCTTGTTTGAGCTCAATGGTGTTTCGATAAGCTTGATAGCTAGGTCAGGAGTAGTCACCTAAGGTGCGTCCTCTAGGTGGTTCGGGTGGGTTTTGGTGGTTTGGTTGAATGATGGATTATAAGATATTATTACCTTCCATGATTGCGGGTGATGTTGATTACAAATAAAGACACGAAGAAAAAGATAGACTAACGAAATCCTATGAACAAGAAAATAAAAATCTCATTAGATAGGAATCCAATGAGTAGACCTAATCAAAATTAAAATCAACCTAAACAATAACTATTTCCTGGCAACAGCTCCAAAAACTTGATGCGTGTTTTGCAACCTCGCAAAAGGTTTTACCTCTCAAGGGATCTTGAGAGATTTTGCAATCCAACAGGCAATGTACCTGACCGTTGTAGTGTAGTAAATGGTAGGTCCGAGGGATTGATCATTCTCTAGGGGAATAATGTCGTTAGGATTGAAGTGTAGGTCAATTAGGTCTAAAGGTGATGGATGATTCTTTTTGTATTTTTATATTTTATGGAAAGTGATGAGGCGAAAAATGAACAGTTTTTAGGGGGTCATTTAAGCCCGGAATTGAACTTATTTGATCAAATATTGCCATAAATCGTTCCTTTTGTGATTTTAGGTACTTTGGGAGTGAATTCTGGAAAAGGAAGCATTTTGGACGTTTTTGGAGCATAAAAGTGAAGAAAATGGCAAAGACTTAATTTTTCATGCTGAGAACAGTACCTGACGGCGTCAAGAAGGAAATTGTAACGGCGTCAGGAGTAAAATCCATGACGACCCAGAGAAAACCTGAAGGCGTCAAGAGTAATCATTGTGACGACTTGCAAAAGGAGTACACGTGACGCCGTCAAACCCAGATCTAGGCAGTCCAAGAATTTATATGGCGGCGAGATGACGGAGTCAGACATTTGCTCTTGACGCCGTCACCTCACAAAATCTATATATACTTTTCTATTTTTTATTCATAAAGGAGGAACTTGTGTGGAGAATACTAGGGTCGAACCTAATAAACCCTAGGCTGTTTGTAACAGTATTTTCAAGGGTTTTTACCCCTTAAAACCTTTCATGTTCAATTAAGATAAGTCCTCTTTCAATTCATTTAATATGTCTATGTGTTGTTTGAATATATCTTATGCTTGTCTTGATTTCAACATGCTAGGCTAGATCTTTCATGTGTTTGCTTAGATGTAATTAAACCTAGATGTTGATTATAGGTTGATTGCTTGTTTATAGTTGTATTGGATGAATGATTTCAATGTTAGGCTTAAGAAAACTGGCAGATCTCCATTGTGTAACTTGCTTGAACGTCTTAAGAAACATGAACCGATGTGTACTAGGTTTTATTGGTTGTATTTAATGCATGAGCAAATTCTAGTGATCCCATGTTAGGAGTTTCTTAGCCGGCTCGACATAGGAGTGAAGTAGGCGCTTATAGGATTGGGGAAGTAAGTACGCCACCCCATGAATGGTATTAAGGAATACAATCTGTCATCCACGCAACTGTAACAAGTAATTAACCTGTAAAAGATATCTAGGGAGTAGTGAAACCTAAGTAAACACAATTCTCCCATATATTGCTCACACCACTAGTTTAATTTAGTTTATTTTCATTTTTAGTATTTTATTTTGATTACATCTTTAGTTATTGGGTTAGTTGACTAGCAACTAATTCCGCCCAACTCCTTCAAAACCGAGATTTTTACTTGCTTTTATAAAAATATAAAAACATAAAAAGAATCATCCCTCATCTCTAGACCTAGTCTTTAAGTTTTCTAATCCTAGCGACACTATTCCTAGCTGAACGATCAATCCCCCGGTACTTGTCATTATACTCTACTACATCGATTAGGTACACTGTCTGGTGGGGGTTGTAAGCTTCTCGAGATCCCTTGAGAGGTAAAGCCTGGTGCAATCCCTACGCATCAAGTTTTTGGCGCCGCAGCCCGGGGAATAGTTATTGTCTAGGTTAGGATTTCTTTTTATTAGGTCTACTTACTAGATTCCTTTCTAGTAAGATTTTATTTTTATTTTTAGGTTCTCTTTAGTCTATCTTATTTATTTGTTTCCTTTGTTCGTAAACTAACTCGATGGATAACAATAACATTGATCGTTTGATTCCTGTTATTCGTGTTTTTCGTCGTAGGATTTTCCAAATGCCCGCCCCAATCCCTTTAGTGGAAAATGAGAACCCACCTAACCTATCGCCCAACCACCACTTTGACAATAATTCTGAAATGGAGGAGTCTGACCACGATAATGACCATAGGGCTAGTCCTTTTTACTATTCAGACTCCGATGAGGATCTAGATGATGGTGATGTGATTAATGAGGATAGGATGGAAGATGAACTGAACCCTCTTAGGTATGTCAACCCTAGAACAAGGATTGAGAGTGATGGCTCATTCAATATGCAATTTCCTTGTAAGATTGGATTTAGGAGTTTTAATGCCTACCTTAACTCCTCTCTCCCAATGAACATAATCTCGCATAGTGAATATAATAAAATCATGGTAGATGAGTTAGAATACAAAGGAGATAATGTTATTGCTAGGGCAATGTCATTGCATGTGTTTGTAGGAAGCTTCGTTTGTCTTGTTGAGTTCATGGTTATGGAGAATCTGGGAGAATTTATTAATAGTAAGTTAACCCAAGTTGTGTTTGGAAAACCTTTCAAAAGGTTGATCAACCTTGATGAAAAACTTATGGAAGGGTTAATTACATTCTCGGATGGGGATGAAGATTTTGTCTACCAAATGCCCCGTGCACACCCTAGGTTCAAGGATTTTTCCATGGAGAAGTGTAGTAGGTATCCGCCCATAGAAATACTAAGTGAGAATGATAAGAGAAAATGGCTTAAATATACTCATGAAAAGAATAAAAGGTACTATCGCGGATGTTTAGAGTTAGGAGATGATTATAAGAAAGATGAGGCGACTATTAGATGGCTCACGCTTGGTTATGTAAGCATAAGCGACACACGATAACCCATGACCTTGAGTCTAGCTACAAGACTCGTAAATAAAGAAAAGCGCTTCTTGGGAGGCAACCCATGCTTTGTGTGATTTTTATTTTTGTTTGATTGTTATTTGCTTCCGTATGCATCCTTTATTTTTATTGTTGGTAGATCATGTTTCAAAACTAAAATGATGAAAATACTTTACTTTGTTGTTTGACTTAGTCTTAACTTCATCCAAAGGTATTTCGCAAAAGATAAGTGTAAGGGGAAACCCCAAATATGTTTTTAAGAAACAAAACCGATCATGATTCTCCACAATATTAAGTGAACATGTATATTCGTATTTGTTAAAGTCAAATGCTTGTATCGAGTCATAATGATGTTTTGCAGGATTTTCCAGGAAGTAGGATGAAGTTTTTCCAGAAATTTTCCGGAAACTTAACATAAGAATTTCTGCAGATCACTTCTGACGGCGTCACGAGTTTACTCTTGATGGCGTCATGTGTAAAATTCTGGAAATTTTACCAGTTTTGTTTTTCTAGCGGAGTTTTAAAGTTTTTGTTGAATCTTTAGTTTTATAATCTCCAGGAAATCTGCAAACATCATTCCACAAGCATTATATCTTATTTTGTTTTCTAGGATTTGTTAGTATATATAGATTGCCGCCGATTTTATGCGAGGTTGCCTTGTCTATTTTCTCAGGTTTTACAGGTTATGTATGACAAGAAGATGATTTATATTCTGGAAGAGAAACTTTGATTGCTCATTTTCTTGTAGGAAGACCTAACCTAGCCACCTTATTATCCATACCGAGCGAATCAGGGGAGTATTTGATTCATTCTTTTTACTTATTTCACTTTTACATTCTTTACTTGAACATTGGGGACAATGTTCATCCTAAGTATAAGGGGAGGGTAAAATGATGATACCTTACAAATACACTTTCTCTTGAGTTTGTTTGTTTGATAGTAGATGTGTAATAAAACTATGAGAAATACTTGTTAGTGTAATTTTAACGCCAGATTTAAATTTTTTTTCAACATTTAGGAGTGAAACTTTAACCATAGCAAGCGTCTCATGGATAGGAGATTGTATGACTAGCACAAAACCGTACTATTCAGAAAAATTTTCCACCCAAATATGTGAGGTTTGCCTTTAGATTTGATAGGAAAAGCATTTACTATTAGTGCTTATGAGTGTACCGGTAGCATTTAGATTCTAGAACTTGTGTTAGTGATGCATCCCGAGACCGCTAGTGAGACTACATTCGTGTAGTAGGATTTACTACATGATAAGAGGCATTAGGATCACCCTTGTGTTAAACCCGTATCATAATTACTTGACCATTTAAGTCATATTACTTGGATAGTAAAGTCAACTAATTTTTCCCACACCATTAGCGTTGTACTCATTTTTAGTACACGAAACCCCTAGTACACCCCTCCGAGCCAATATTTTCATTTCTAACTGTAAGCATCTTACTTAAAGGAAGAATTTGTTACACCCCACTTAAATGTACAACCAAATCGCCTTAGCCTTCCGTGTATGCACTCATCTTTAGTGCATTATTGTTATTTGTTTAAACCTTTAGTTAATTATCTAATTGATTACATGGTTGCTAAGTCGAGTCATGTCCTTGTACATATTGTTTTGGGACGATTGGGACTCATGGGTAAAGTACTTATTTATGGAGTAATGGGGAAGAACATAATATTATTACCCCCATATGTACGTTAATCTTAAAAGTACTCCAAGTGTTTCGATTATCCTAATTCGAGTCATTAGAATAGTTGATTGTAAGGTATGTAAAAATTCAAGTGTAAGGGGAATTTTCATTCCCTATGATGTATTATTTTGGATGGTAAGGTAAGAGTGTATGCAAAAAAAAAAAAAAAAAAAAAACATACGGACTACCATCCCGTTTCCATTCTATGTTTATTTTATGTTTTTGTTATTTTTTGTTTATTAGCTTAAGTCGAGTCTAGTCTTGGCTTAGCAACACCATATTGTACATGTAATTAACCAAGATTGTTAACTCGCCACCAGTAAAGACTGCCTATATCCAACAAAATCGTGTATTCCATATCCCTACACCTAACGTTACAACCCTTTAAAAAGACCTCTTTGACAGTTTATCCTAGGTGCTTACGCCATGTGATGGAGGTTTGATCCTTTCCCAAGCCTATGGTAATCTATTTTGCTATGACAGATAGTGAGAGATGTTTTTCATTTCTATATTGTGATATATACTTTATTACACCCGAGAGATGTGAGTATCTAAACACTATTTGTGAGGTGCTAGTGTATGACCTCCGTGCTTGTCTTTGGTCTTTAGTGGAACGATTATTTGTTGTAATTACTTTTATAATAGTGTTAAATGACCCCTAACTTGTATTTTGACTAGAATAAAAGCGCATTTGCTTGAGGACAAGCAAATCTCAAGTGTAAGGGTATATGATGAGGCAAAAAATGAACAGTTTTTAGGGGGTCATTTAAGCCCGGAATTGAATTTATTTGATCAAATATTGCCCTAAATCGTTCCTTTTGTGATTTTAGGTACTTTGGGAGTCAATTATGGAAAAGGAAGCATTTTGGACGTTTTTGGAGCATAAAAGTGAAGAAAACGGCAAAGACTTAATTTTCCATGCTGAGAACAGTACCTGACGGCGTCAAGAAGGAAATTGTAACGGCGTCAGGATAAAATCCATGACGACCCAGAGAAAACCTGAAGGTGTCAAGAGAAGGGCGTCAAGAGTAATCATTGTGACGACCTGCAAAAGGAGTACACGTGACGCCGTCAAACCCAGATCTAGGCAGTCCGAGAATTTATTTGGCGGCGAGATGACGGTGTCAGACATTTGCTCTTGACGCCGTCACCTCACAAAATCTATATATACTTTTCTATTTTTCATTCATAAGGGAGGAACTTGTGTGGAGAATACTAGGGTCGAACCTAATAAACCCTAGGTCGTTTGTAACAGTATTTTCAAGGGTTTTTACCCCTTGAAATCTTTCATGTTCAATTAAGATAAGTCCTCTTTCAATTCATTTAATATGTCTATGTGTTGTTTGAATATATCTTATGCTTGTCTTGATTTCAACATGCTAGGCTAGATCTTTCATGTGTTTGCTTAGATGTAATTAAACCTAGATGTTGATTATAGGTTGATTGCTTGTTTATAGTTGTATTGGATGAATGATTTCAATGTTAGGCTTAAGAAAACTGGCAGATCTCCATTGTGTAACTTGCTTGAACGTCTTAAGAAACATGAACCGATGTGTACTAGGTTTTATTGGTTGTATTTAATGCATGAGCAAATTCTAGTGATCCCATGTTAGGAGCTTCTTAGCCGGCTCGACATAGGAGTGAAGTAGGCGCTTATAGGATTGGGGAAGTAAGTACGCCCCCCCATGAATGGTATTAAGGAATACAATCCGTCATCCACGCAACTGTAACAAGTAATTAACCTGTAAAAGATATCTAGGGAGTAGTGAAACCTAAGTAAACACAATTCTCACATATATTGCTCACACCACTAGTTTAATTTAGTTTATTTTCATTTTTAGTATTTTATTTTGATTACATCTTTAGTTATTGGGTTAGTTGACTAGCAACTAATTCCGCCCAACTCCTTCAAAACCGAGATTTTTACTTGCTTTTATAAAAATATAAAAACATAAAAAGAATCATCCCTCATCTCTAGACCTAGTCTTTAGGTTTTCTAATCCTAGCGACACTATTCCTAGCTGAACGATCAATCCCCCGGTACTTGTCATTATACTCTACTACATCGATTAGGTACACTGCCTGGTGGGGGGGGTGTAAGCTTCTCGAGATCCCTTGAGAGGTAAAGCCTGGTGCAATTCCCACACATCAGAAAGTAATTAAAAATCCCGGGTATTGGAAAAGTGGGCGGAATTAGTTGCTAGTCAACTAACCCAGAATTACTAATTAAACTAAAAACAATAAAATAAATGACAAGAAAAGTAAATGTGGAACTTCTATGTGAGGCAAGTGTGTTTACTTAGATTTCACTACTCCCTAGTTATCTCTTATCGATTTGTTGAGTTGGCACAATTGTTTAGTTGAAGGATTGTATTCCTTAATACCAGTCGTGGGGGCGTGTACATCCTTCCCCAACTCTATGAATATCTATTTCTTCTTATGATGACACGTTTGGTATCCTATCACAGAATCATCAACATCTACTCATTCATTAAATACAATCAATAAAATCGTAGAACACATCCAATTGCATTTCATAAGACATTCAAGCTTGTTACAGTATAGGAGATTAGCCAGTTTACTTAAGCCTAACGCGAGTCAACCAACCAAACAACCAATAACAAATCAATAATCAATAATCAATAACTAGGTTTCATTAGATTTAAGCAAACATTAAGAAATCTAAGATAACATGTTAATGTAAAGAAAAGACAAACAATTAATCAAACAACACATAGACATATTGATTTATTAAAGGAAAAACTTATCTTTAATTGAATATGAAAGAAAAGAGGGTTTGAAACCCTAAATATGCTGTAAAATTCGGACTAGGGTTTATCTCCCAAGTTGCACTCTAAAGTTTCACACTTAATGAATGAAAATCAAAACTATATATAGAATTACAAAGCTGACGGCGTCAGGTTATGGCTTTTGACGCCGTCAGAATGCCGCAATTAGGGTTTCTTATCGCCCAAACAATCCTCTGACATCGTCACGTATTAAATCCACTGGGCCGTCTCGTGTAAATGCAAAGCCAGACGGCTTTGCCATCTTCGTGCCTGACGCCGTCAGGTGTTAACTTCCAAAATCTTTCTGGAGCGTCTCGTGTAAAAATCCAATACTTACATCATAAGGCGACGGCGTCAGCCTCCAAAGCGTGACGCCGTCAGGTGTAAAAACCTGACTTTTCATGACTTTCTTGTTTTCTTCATTCTTGAGCATAAAAACGTCCAAAAAGCTCCAAAATGCTCTATATTTCAAAAATCACGTCCCAAGTACCTAAAATGAGAAAAATGAACGATTTGAGGCAATATTTGATCCTAAAATCATGACTTAGGGCTTAAATGACCCCTAAAAGTGTACGAAATAAATCCTTATCAATTTTTCATTAGTCTTTCTTGTATTTCAAACAATCTGCTAATGAAGTTCTTGTTTCAGAATGATTGTAATATATTTATAAGTCTCTTAAATTTTCTCTTCACACCTAGACTGGACCCTACCCACATCATATCCTATCCCATTTTTTGCAAATTCTCCATTCACACCTAGAATGGACCCCTGCCCACATCATATCCTATCCCATTTTTTGCAAAATTTCCATTTACACCTAGACTGGACCCCTGCCCACATCATACTCCTATCCCATTTTTTTCAAACTTTCCCTTCACACCTAGACTGGACCCCTGCCTACATCATATTCCTAGTGTGGTCGTTTTGTAGCATGCCACAAATGATCTAGTGGTTGTTCAAGTGGTTACTTGAGGTTAATGTGGTATTTCAGCCACATTCCATTGTACTTAACTGTTTTTTTGGTGTAATATATTTTACCGGAGAAACCCTTTACCTAAAAAAACACATTACTAAGACCATGTACATAATTATTAAGGTGCGAACTCGCACCTGTATCCATATTCCATGTATCGGTATTAGGGTCCTGAAGCGTCGTGGAACTAAAGGCATAAGGTAAAACGGTCTCTTGACCAGAAGCAACATTGGTACTTGGTTGACATGTAACCTATGGACCCAAGGAAAACTGACCCGAAACAGATTGGCCTAATCCATGCTGACCCGAGGTAAACTGACTCGTAACCTGTAGGCCTAATGTAGATACCTGCTGACCCATAATATGTGAAGTCTGGTAGGTTGTGGGTATGATAAAACCCGGTAGGTATTGTTGGGTTGGGAATGCCTGGAAGCCCGGTGGGTTTGTAAATGTTGTGGGGTTGGTAAAAACATGCTAAGGTGACCCAAGGCCTTGCACTAGGGTTATGTTAAATGCAACAGGGGTAAGTAAAGTGTTTGGTTGCACATGAGTATTTTGTTGCAAAGTATGAGTACCATTAACCTCTAGTTTTGCCAAAAGGTCTATTATTTGAACCTGGAAAAAGTTTAAGGTGTTGGAAGGGCTAGTGTTATGATTCGTAGACCAAAGGGACATCGGGTTTAGGGTTTTAGCATGCATATTTCCATTGTGCACAAACTTACAACTATCTCCAAAACGGCACGATCCCTTAGCAAAATTAGATCATGGTTTTGTAGATTTAACATGTGTAACAGTGGAACGACATGTATTTGTACCTGATTCTGCAAGCAAGACCATAGGTGACGATGAAGAGGAATTAATGTTTAGAGCATGTGAACGCGACTTCAACCACATCTCCTCAGTAGTGAGCATTGAACGGATAGTTTTGAGATCCGGAAAAGGGTATCGATGAACAATAATAGTGGCAATGTTATCATACTTCTCGTTCACACATATCGTATATCAACTAAAGGATACGAGACTTGTAACGAAGTATCAACCAAATGATACTCAACCTGAAACAAAGTATCAACCGAAGGTTACTTGACCTTAAGATAATTGTTAACCAATCGAAAAAGAACAAAAATACGGGAGAAGCAGTAGAAAAAAGACAAACAAAAAATTTAGGGTTTAGTATTTACACAGCCTGATACCATGTAAATGTTTTTTGTATTGAGTGAATGAATAATACATGGTTGGTTCGGTATATTATATAACATACAATGGACTATTTTATAATTGGGCTTAAGCCCAATATCTAAACCAACCCAACATAACAATCATGAAGCATTATTTGCCCAAATGTGTGAAACTTATGAAGTTGTGTGTGATGCCTTCACACTTATACAAAACTGAAAGTCTCTATCTACTTACATGTCAGCTTCTATAACAAATATGTAAACACAAGTTTTAAAACGCATATGAACCCAAATTTAATACACATATATGTATATTTGATCATATATCATTGTCCAAAGTTCATCATACGATCAAATACATATGATATGTACATACCTACTCAAACTACTCCTGATATTACCATCTTTTGCTCTATCCATTACCTCTTTGGTTATTTGAATATAATATCTCTTTCTTAGCTCCTAAATCATAGACATAAATCCTATCATATAATACATACAAAAAAAAAAAAAAAAAAAAAAAAAAAACATTGAGAAGATAACAATCTATACAAAGACACGTACTCATGCCATCATATCTTCTTTCATACTCTAGTCTCCATTGGTCCACCAAAAAGGTAGCTCATATTGATCTGGACACCTAAAAATAAACAAAACGAAACTATTAAAAGGATAGTCATGGTAATGTGAGTTCTAACTCATTTTAAAAGAAACATATATAACTTCAATCAATAGTTGCATAAACAAGATTATAAGTCTATTGGTTGACAACAAGTCGCTAAATCAACCAGGAGTAATAATGCAAGAAACATCATAACTCAAATTTACTTGAAATTGGAGCTTTGGACTTTCATGGTTAATTTATAGATCATTTTAACAAAAAGTTTGTAAATACAAGCAAGTTGGAGAAAGAAGACATTTCGAAATAGAGCAATTTCTAAAAGTAGCCATATGTGGATTCAATTTCTAGTCCAAAAAAAAAAGTTCTAAAATAGTCTTATACAATTACTAGACCGTGTGACTTCTTAAATTTCTCGTCGCGTGTCCAAAAGTTAGTTGGATGTGTCTAAGAGTAAGTTGAATGTTTTTTTTGTAGACCGATCTGACATTTTTGTCTTTTTTATCATATTAAAAAGGTAGGTCATACTTTTCTAATAAGATAAAAATGTCAAGTTGGTCAAGCAAAAAAAAAAAAAAAATGGTCGCACAAAATGTCACTTCGGTCTAGCAAAAAAAATCCAACTAACTTTTGAACATGTGTTGAGAAATCTATGGAGTCGCATGGTTTACTGGTCGAATAAGAAAAAATTTGGAAACTCTACTAGAAAATGAACCCACATAAATAAAAGTGGCTGCTTTTGAAAATGACTCTTCAAAATATCGGTGGAGGACAAAAAGATTCACCTTCCGATGTATAAATGATGCACCTTGAGAGGAAAATGAGTATAAAAATTAAGATAGGGTTAGGCAAAATGAAATGGTTTGTAAGGTGAATAAGTATTCTTCATGCAATCTTTTTCAACATCCTCAATAGTTCCCAACTATTTGGATAGATAGAAACTATTTGGATAGATAGAAATAATAGTAATTCAGATACTTCGTATGAGTTTTGTTAGACTAGTTGTAATAAAGACTCTCATGTGACCAACATCTCTTTATTGGCTCGCACAAAGTAATGCTTATCATGTGGTCTCACTATATAAGTCGTTGTCATGTACTACTTGATCGTAAACATGGAACATCCGAAAATATCATATATTCATATAAACTTTTTGAAAGATAAAGGAATGGATCATAAAATAAAGACTTGTGATTATATTTGGTTTCTTAATTTGGAAGACGAGTGGTGTGAATGATGACACTGTTACTAATAATAACACCATTTTCGATAAAGAGAGCTACTAAATGCATCTATAATTTATGTGTACATTTTTTTTTAATTGATTATGTTATTTTTGATTTCTTCAAAATTTTAATGAGTGGCTTTGGATTTTTACAAAATCTGGGTTTCATTACCTCAATAGATAAAATTGTTGTTAAGATGTACAAGACGCTGAAGTAAATTCAGGGTTCCGTAATAAAGGAGGATGGGAAGGATTTTCTTCCAAAAAATTTAAACCATAAATTAATGTAATATGCCTGGTTTTATTTGTGAAAACTGAAGAGATTAGAAAAGTAATAAAGGGTCCGTGTGCGAATAAATTTCTTATGTGTACATATCAATTCTCATCAAAATTAAGATTGGGTGGAACAAAATGAAATAGTTTGTGAGGTGAATAACTATTCTTCACACAATCTTTTTCAACATCCTCAATAATTCCCAATTATTTGGATAAATAGAAATAAGGGATGCCCTAAGGGCATTGGATAAGAGGGCAATGACCTACATGAAAAGCACTCATGGACAAAAAAAAAAGTACATACAAATATATTTTGGCATGAGTTAACTGGACCCCCTGTAGGGAAGGTTTGTGGAAGACAGTGCTGCCGTCGCCTGTACTGTCTGCATTAAAACTTGTATATTTTGACTAAAGTAGGTAGACCCCCATGGTAGGGAGGGTCCGGTTAACACATCCCTATATTTTTTAGTTAAAAAGTGATAGGGGCCCACGTAAAATACCACAAGAAAACAAATCTTATCCAATGCCCTAAGGGCATTGGTTAGATATTCCCTAGAAATAATAGTAATTCAAATAGTCCATATGAGTTTTGTTAGACAAGTTGTAATGAAGACTCTCAAGTGACCAACATCTCTCATGTAACTTCAGTTTTCTCTCTCAAAGATTAGTGTAACACCACCAAAAACTTACCAAAATAAATAAATAAATAAATAAAAATACACCTTACACACATAAACAAGTCTCTTCTTCCCTTTTGGTTTGAAATGAATAGGTCGGTCAAATGACCCACTCCCCCCTTTTCTTCTCAATCGACCGACTTCTCCCGACCTCCCGTACCAACCGGCCAACACCCTAACCGACCGACCGACCCAATCCCCCTTATTACAATCAGTCTTAGGGGCTGTTCATTTTTTTTGTTAGCTAAGGGTAGATGTGGATTCATGTGAGGTCCTAGGGCTGTTACTTGATCTGGATGGGGAAGAGATCATTTTTCCTACCTTATAGCACATATGAAACAAAAGAAAAAATGGGTCATATTTACAATAATAATAATAATATTAAATAACTTAGTGGGTTCATGTCTTTCCCCATATGAAAAAAGAAACATCACCTTAGCATATTATGATGTATTTAATAAAGACATATATATATTTTTTTTCGGGAAAATCACAAAAACAACAATTTTCACAAACACATTTCACAAAATAACCATTTTGTTTTCGGAAAAGCGAAAATACCCATAAAATTCGCAAACTTTGCCTTTTTTTTATTTATTTTTTTTTACCAGTAGAAAGGAACGAGTTATTACCAGCTCACTAGTTCAAATCGGGACGAAGCATACCTTGTTAACTGAAAGCAAGTAAAAGAATAAGGGGTCTATGAAAATGGCTAATAAGCAAGAAATGACAATAAATTGGTTCCACTGGTGAACTACTTTTGTATCCGCATCACCCCAAATATAAAATGTCCCTTTTGCACCTCCATATACAAGATGCTGCAAAATTACATAAACGAAGTGTAAGAACTAATAAGCATTATTAGGTAAAAAAATGAAGAAGAAAAAAATCGCAAACTTTGCGAAATTTCTTAAAAAAATCGTAAAGTTTGCGAATTTTATGGGTATTTTTGCTTTTTCGAAAAAATGGTTATTTTGTAAAATTTGTTTGTGAAAATGATTATTTTTGTGATTTTCCCTTTTTTCTAATAGTGTAAAAAAATTAATGATGACAAACTTTTCATTATGATATGTAGTATGCAATAGATAGAGTGAAATCTAAAAAAAAAAAAAAAAAAAAAAAAAAAAAAAAAAAAAAAAAAAAAAAGTGTTAAAAAACATTCTTTTTAAGTCTTAACTCTTAAGTCAAACAACAAGTCAATCAAATATCTATAAAAAACAGTTCAGTGTCATTACCTGTCACTTTTTTCATACCAAACTCCATATTTAAACATACATCAATGATTCATCATATCTACCTTTATAATTAAACAAAATCTAGTGTTTTTTCACTTGTAAATCTTGTTTCAGAATCAAATGGAAAATAAACTGAATTATTGGAGTCTGGGTCAATTATACTTGAATATATATGTTGGTTGTGTAGTCATATGTTTTAGTTCTTGTTGTTATAAAATAAATGCTGATTCTTTCACTATATCAAGCTTTACTTATGGAAGAACTGTGCTCAGACCTTATGATTGGAGATATATTAAAGGTAATATCTTTTACTGATAGATATTAAATGGGCTTTATTTATTTATTTATTTTTTTAATTTAATTTAATTTTATTACTATATTGGTAGTATTTGATTGTACGATGATTTTACATGGTGGGACAAAGTCAATTTTGTGAATTTTTTAGTTGAGATGACTAGATGTGTACATGTGTATATATATATATATATATATATATATATATATATATATATATATATATATATATATATATATATATATATATATATATATATATATATATATATATATATATATATAAAAGAAAAAAAAAGAAGTATTAATCAGTATTTAGTATTTACAATTAAGTTTGATTTGATTGTATATTAACCATAGACAGTGAGTTGTTTAAGGAGGTTTACCGCCCTAGTTATGCTGTTTGATTGTGGTTTTAGAGTTTGATAGTATATAACCATATGCAGTGAGCTATTGCTGGTGCTCCTAAGTTTCTTGGTGGTAGTTATTTTGATATTTTATGTTAATCGCAATATGGATCTTTGTTTAAGTTTATTCGAGAGGAGTATATATTGTCTTTATGGTATACTAGACGAATACCCGCGCAAAGTGACGGCAAATAATTATACTTGCGAACTTGTGGTTCTGGTGTGACCCTTGATGCAACACTTACGGTTCAATTTGTAATTGTAGCGAGAAAAAAATAAAAAAAGAAAGTCTATTGGTTAAAAACAAAAAATGATAAAAGTTTGATTATGAAACAATATTTAAACTATTAATTTAGTGATAGATGTTACCATTTTTAATCAAGGGTACATTGGCCATTGGGTATACCTCATTACTCATTTTAAGATTTAAGTTTCAAGAAAATTTTTCCATGCTTTATATATAGTATAGATAAGGCTGTAAATTTCTAGTGTTAATTGTTGACCTTTTGCTCAAGGATTTCATAAGTTTATTAGACAGAATTGGCATCATTGGGAATCACTGGTTGAAGAGTGAATTATCAATACAAGTAAACTTTTATAAAGTACTTATCAAATGAAACTAGTTGAGATAACACTCTTGCTATTTTTGTACTGCAGTCCTCAATAGAATGGATGACATTAAGGTGACTATGTACCATTATTAGATCATCTTCTGATGCATTTATTTGTTTTAAGATTTTGGTGTCACATTTGTTTTTATTACATTATAATAAGCGCGAAAAATAGAGAGGCAGAGAACAAGATTAGCACATAGTTTGATTTATGGCCAATAATTACTTATTGTATGCTAATTCATCTGCATGTTTATTGTTGCAGTTGATTTACCAACATGGTTCTCTTCAATGACTGTATCTCTAGAGTCGGATGTAAGCATTGTAAGTATGTTCGTCTACGTTACCAAAACTGCACAAACTTAATCAGTAAAGATGTCATATAAATGCTGCATTTTTGGTTAATGTGCAAGTGCTTTCTTATTCATGTAAATGCTGCATTATTAAGACGTCAATATTTCAGATTCGTGTATATTACATTCCTTTAAGGTTTCTTGCTTAACATGCTTTTCATTATATGCAGGATACAAATAGAATTAGGATGACAGACATAAGTAATCTACCAATGATTTGTGCTCGTGAAGGCAGCCCTCCTTTGCCTGATACATATAATACTTCTTTTATTGGTTTAGGTACAACACAAAACTCTTTTATTCTATTACATTAATTCCCCTCAGTCTTGTATATTCCAACTTTTTGTGGAATATAAGGTCCCAATTTAGTTTGCAACACATACTCAGATCTGCGTTTTCCACTGAAAGTTTTGAATGTTATGCGGTAAAAATGAATACATCATATTAAAGTCCCATCAAGCTTGACAGATTCTTTAATCTGCATTACTTTTTGTTTTTTCACTGCTGCAGTGCCGGATCCCATTTTAAATGGATCTTTGGCAATAGAAGGTCTTCAATTTACCGAGAAATGTTATCCCATGCAGAAAAATATACTGATACGACTAACAAACGAGCAGGTTGACTTTCTTTCTATATTGTCACATGAATTTTACTTGCACGTGTGCGTTATCAGTATCCATCTTCTTAGTTAGTGGCTAAACACGGTGTTGTTGTACAGATTTCTCCTGGAGTATGGTACTTTGGGTTATTTAACGGCATTGGGTCTGCGAGGACTCAATCAAAGATGGTAAATAGATATTATCTCCAATGCTCGTATCGATTGTTTATAATTTTCTTTATCATTAGAAGTACTCCATGAACATTGGGCATAGTTTTACGAAGTGTCTTAACTACATATCAAATGTCTAAAATACCCTTCAACTATGATAATATAGGAAATTTTGTAGACCCAAATCAAGTAATCATGTTTCAAAAGATTACCATAATAATTCATATGAATGTATCCTGGTCTTTCATTACAGATAAATCGAGGTTCAGGGTATTCTTTTGGTGGGAATGTGAGTGTTGAAGGTTGTTTGAGCCCATCCATGTCAGGGCAATTTTGCAATCACACAATTGATCATCTTTCATGCGTTGACCAGAATTCAACTCAGGGAATCATCACTTCTTGTAGAAACAATGGTGGAAATTCTTGCATTCACCAGAATGAATCAAAACTTTATTCTTTGGATTTGTTGGGAGTTTCAGAAGAGATTGTTATATCAGCAAGCAATGTCATATTCAACCAAACACAGCATTCAAATAGTACAAATAACGGTAGTAGTAATATTGTACTAATGTGTTATGCTCGACATGGTGGCATATCATCATCATTAGTACATGATTATTCTGGGAATATCAATAATAACCCTTTGGTTATACGATCACCAAAAGTTGGTCGGTGGTATATCACGGTTATACCCCTTAACATCTCAAATGGAACTGTGGAGATCATGAGTGTTTGCTATTCATTGGAGTGGAAAATACTTCGTTGTCCTCTGGATAAAGCTGGATTGAATTGTACGTGGGAAAGATACATGCTTCAGGTTTGTTAATATCTCTTTTTTGGGCTTGCTTATTTTAAACGGATTATTGCTCCAAATTTGAGTAGATACCAACCTGCTTATTGTAAAGTCTGCTTATTACTTAAGTGCTTAGTAGCTCTACAATAAGCAGATAGACAGATTTATACAAACACTCCGAACCGCTTATCCATTTAATAAGTAAATAAGCAAAATCCCATGCACCTTCTTAATAAAGTCATTTGCACATGAAAATCGTGATATTAGATACAGTCTCAGTTTGTGGATCTTAATTGTATGTAAAAAGGGTAACAAAAACATTGTGGTGATTCCCATTCTACGTGAGGGAAATGTAGATAGAGCCCACATTTAGTTTCTTTGATTATCTGTTGTTTTAGTTATATTCTTACAGGAAACACATGAAAATATATGCAGACAATTTTGAGGAAGAATCCATCGGTACCTTTTGAATCATATTATTTACCGGTCAGTGACAAAGTTTATTCTAATTCTGCCAATTTTCTTCTCGAACCTCTCCTGAGCAACTCGTCAATTGGTCAAAACCAAAGTCAACATTTTGGTTGGAGTTATTTCCTTGTAGACATCCCTTCAGCTGCAGCCGGAGGAAGTATTCACATTCGATTGAATTCAGATACAAAAATAAATCACGAAATATATGCATCATATGGTGGATTACCGTATGAAGAGCAATGGGATTACTTTTATTCGAATTCGACTAGCAACAGTAATGGTTCTATGTTTTTTAAGTTGTATGATTCAAACGAGAAGAGGGTTAGTTTTTATATCTTGTATGTTAGAGGAGGAACATGGAGTTTTGGTGTAAAACATTTGATTTCTGCTGGTAATACCTCAGAAAGTCAAAGTCAAACTACCATGTCTATTTCGATTGAAAGATGTCCTAAAAGATGCTCGTCTCATGGAGCATGTCAAAATGTTGTGGATATGAGTGGTTTGTCTCTCTACAGGTAGTTATATATTGTCCACCGTGTTTAATCATTTTTATATATGTTCTATCAACCAATAAAAGGGTATGATTAAGAAAATGCGCTAAAAAAGAAATCTCTCAATGGGTCGACGTGTCTAGTTGGTTAGAAGTTGGCTAAAGAGTATTTATATGCTTAAACTTCCTAAGATCATTTAATTTTCAGATAGTTTTATATCAGATATATTTTCGTAATCATACTCAATGCTTTAGTCACTTAAAAAAAAAAAGGGGGCAAACTGTATACTTAGCTCATCACAACCTGACCGTTTCCTGCTCTAAGATCTACCTTTTTGACCCTGTATGCAACCCACTCATTTTTCCACCTCTTATTCGGAGTCACTTAGATTCTAACTGTTGATATATGTCAGCTACTGTTCGTGTGATCGTAACCACGGTGGCTTTGACTGCAGTATCGAAATCGTCTCACATCGAGGTAAACTTATTTTCTGTCATTCATTAGATCAATAGATCTTGGACTTAATTTGAAGTTGCGAGTCCGACATTGATATGGTGTTTGTTGTATAATGCAATAATGTGGACTCTTTTGTAGGACATGTATGGCAATCTGTTTCACTTATTGCATCAAATGCTGCATTTGTGCTTCCAGCTTATTGGGTGCTCCGGGAGAAGGTAATTCTCTGACTCCCTTTTTCTGTGTTAAGTATAAGTTTGACTTTTGAAAGTTAAAAGCACAGTTTAGATACTCGACAAAATTAGATGATAACCTGAAACTACCTGCGAGGTCAATATGGAACATTGCAATATTCCTCACATGTCTAGACGTCTTATCATTTCAGCAATTAGTATCACATCTCAAGCTAAAAATAAACGGAGTATGTGACTTTTTCAAAAGTCAACATAGAGGGGACATTTTATTTCATATGAGACAGACATGATTGGAATTATGTAATTCTTGCAGGCGTTTGCTGAGTGGGTGATATACACTTGTAGTGGAATTTCAAGTGGGTTATATCATGCATGCGATGTCGGCACATGGTGTGCTTTATCTTTCCATGTTTTGCAGGTACCAATGCATTAGATTTTTCTATCTTTGTCAATTTCTGATGTTACTGTATAATAACTTAATAGATAAATGACCTAAAAGGACATTTTCGTGAAATGGAAATTTTATCTAACAGATTAGCTAAAAACAAGGGGAAATAAAAAATAAATAAATAAATAAAATCCTTACATAATCAGTTTTGCTGTTATGCAGTTCATGGATTTTTGGCTTTCATTCATGGCTGTGGTAAGCACTTTCGTATACTTAGCTGATATCGATGAAGGGTCAAAAAGAACAATTCATACGGTTGTTGCCATTCTTACAGCCCTTATGGCTGAAAAAGGAGCAACAAGGTAAACCTGATATGCTTTATGGGCTTAGAAGTGTTTGGTTACGCATGAAGGATGTTCATTAACGTTTTGCTTCTTTGACTGGTTCGAGTGCTTAAATTTTCGCAGATCTTCCAATATTGTTCTTGTTATAGCAATCGGAGCAGCAGCTCTTTTCATCGGCTTCATGATTGAGTTTTTTAGGCATTATAGACGATTTTCATTTTCAGTGGAACTCTTCTTAAATCTGCTTCATAGGTGAGTTTCTTTATATGCATTTACAGTCTCCAAGAATTGGACACTTAAGACATTTGGGGTCAAAACTAGTATGTTTCATATTTATAATTTATAAATGACATATTTTTGTTAAAATTCAAGCCAACATTCTTCATATTTGGTGCTTGTTTTTTAAATGTAAATCTGAATATTATTAACATCATATCATTTGACAAATCTGTTTTCAGGTGGCAAACGATTAAAGTATGGTGTCATAATCTCTTAAAGACAGTTCTTAAACGATTTCGGCTATACTTGGTGGTCGCCGGATTTGCTGCACTGTCAATGGCAGCTATAAGCTGGCATCTGGAATCGACCAGAAGTTACTGGTTTTGGCACAGGTGAGTGTATAATTAGTTAATTACTTCTAGACTAAGCACACTTTTACCCCCTTGTAATTTCTGCTAAAAAATCTTCTACGGCAAAGGTAAGTCTTTTATTTCATGGTGGTTGAAGTGGTGTTGAGAATCATTATAATACATTTGTCGAATTTTTATCTTCCTCGATTTTTATTATTCAAATCACACAAATTTTTTTGCAGTATGTGGCATGTATCAATATACACATCTTCCTTCTTTTTCGTATGCTCGAAAATCAATGCAGTTAGTTGTGCAAATGGAGAGGCGGCTCAAAATACAAGTTATGAGTTAACTCGACAAGACTCCCAATCAAGAGATCAAGCCCAACCCCAAAATGAGCGAGTTCAGTAGAAGGTTTATCCATTCTTTCTATTCTTAATGTCATGTTGTTGTAAGAGGTAAGCTAGAATTGTATATAAAAGGTCATCAAAACATGATGTAGAAGTAACAATATTTTCTATCCTTTTTGTGCGGAGAGTGGGGGCTGATTTATGTAAATGAAAGAGGGGTAGTGTATTAACAACTCTATTATTTAACTTTTGTAACACATGTATAAGGTTACATCTTGAAGCCGACGAGTCTTGGTACATCGACACATACGTAGAGAGATTAAAAGGTGTAAATGATGGATTGGTAAGAAAAATAGCCTTTTATGATATTACTACAACTGCATTTTATTGGATAGTGAAATACTGGCTATATTCTGTGTTTACTAGAATGAATTTGTAAAGGCAAACACAGCTTGAAGTTGCGGTTTTTCTCCCAACAAATTGACAAACTAATATATATTTCAAACCAAAAATTACGATGACATTATATGTACATAAGCTGGAAGCTATAGCGTGTGACCACAAAAAACACTGATATTACATGTAAATAAATTCAGTGCAAGAAGCAATATTCAATGTATTTGCTAACAGTATGACAAATTTTCACAATCAATGATATACAAACCTCTAATGATTGAATGTATAATGCACAAAAGACTGGTATCTAACACACTAACGTATAAACCCTAAAACAATCGTCTTTGACTCTTTTTCTTTGTTTGCTGTAGCAGTAGATACCAATACGAAGGTACAATCTTTTTCATATATCTCAAACAAGCCTTCACTCAAAAAAGACAGGCAAAAACACTTCATATCCCACAACTTTATAGGAAAGTTGTAATGATTACTTACATTCCCTTACATTCTTTCTTATGGTCTTTTCCAACTGCATTTAATGATGGAACCCGCAAATTTGAAATTACAAACCAAGTATGGGAAAATTGCAAACCAAGTATGTTTGGCCCCCTCGAAATGAAATTCAGAGTGATACCATATCAAACTAGCATTTCTTTGTAGTCCTTTCTGATGTTCCACAAAACCTCAGCACATTTCCTCATGATTGGCCTGTTATGTCTATGAGATGCAACACATTGTAAAGCCAGTTCTAGAATCTTCTCGATAGCTAACCCATTGGCATCTGATTTTTCTAGGTTTGGATCCAATACCGTAATTGCATCACCATCTGTAAACTTCTTCATTGCCTGTAATTTCCACCAACTGAATGAGAAACACAATACATTAAAAGGTTATGAGAAAGAGTACATCAGTCCTTTTGAGTACATACCCATTTAGCCGTTACACGCTCTTTAAGTTCCCTTTTGGCTTCAATAGGCCTCCGACCCGTGACTAGCTCCACAAGCAATATACCAAATGAATAAACATCACTTTTTTCTGTGAGTTGATATGTCTTGAGATATTCAGGATCTAAGTAGCCTGCGGTCCCTTTAACCTGAGTCGAGACATGGGTCTGACCTAATTCTGCATCAGCTGCTCGCCGTGCAAAACCAAAGTCTGCAACCTTGGCTCGTAGCTTTTCAGTGAGCAGGATATTTGAAGACTTTATATCTCTATGAATTATAGGGTGGTCTGCATTCAAGTTGTCACAATATTAATTATCAACGTCCTGTACAATATATTTCATAGATTAATGGTCATGGTTTAAGAAGACAAGGAGAACCTGTATACGTGTGCAGGTACGTGATAGCATGTGCTACATCTATAGCGATATCTAGACGAGAGGCTAGACTAAGAACATTTCCGTTAAAACCTGCATTTTTCATTATATTTGTTAACCGTGGGACCATCTTTTTGTAAAAAAAAAATAGAAGTTGAAGAACGTTATTGCCATTTACAAAAGGAAAGTCATTTGTAAGTCACATCATTTAACCATACACCACCAAACTAATGTTATTTGTCCATTTCACCTTCACCAACTAAATGAGAATTGAGAAGGTCAAAAGGGACTTTAAATGGTGAAGGGCAAAATGGTCAAAAACATTATTTCAAATTACTTCCATATAATCAACTTGCTAGCTCACATACAAATTTGAGTTTATTTTCTAAGTAAGAAACAACTCACATTCTAAGTGTTCACGAAGCGTCCCATTAGGAACGTATTCAACAACAATGATCCTTTCATCTTCATGTTCTAAGTACCCATAACACTTAACCAGATTCAAATGTTCCACCTGTGATAACGCCTGAATTTCACTCTTGAACTCGCCTCCAAGATTCTTATCATACATACTCTGCGCAGAACAAATAAAAATAGAGCAACTTGCTGTTGGATATGAAATTCATTTTATGCTTAGTTTTATGTAATTTTGAAAGCTACAAACACTAGAAATATGAATCTTAGGCGCACAACTAGTTTCAGGACTGACCTTTTTGGCACGTTTTACAGCGACGAGGGTTCCATCCAGAAGCTGACCTTTATAAACAGTCCCAAATCCGCCTTGACCAACTTTAAGAGTTGGGGAGAAGTTCTTTGTTGCCTTGTTGATTTCCGCCATTGTAAATTTTGTACTTCCAGGCTCTCTCATATGTGTTAAATCATTCTGGACTGCGTATATACCACGAGGAGTGCCTCGTTTCTTTCTTTCCGCCGAATCAGAAGCCCCAGAAACATCTATGAAAAACAAACAATTGCGCTCTTAATTAATGGTACAATAAGCTCTAAAAACACAACAAATCTAGTTTTGATAAGCAAGAGCATGCATTCAATGGTAAGAGCTAGGAAACTCATTCATGAAACTATAGAAACATGCAAAATTGCAGATCACGTAAAATAAACATTGTCCCGGTTTTATTAAGGCAAAAACTCAAAAGGGTCACTGAATAATTTCTGCAAAACACTGATAAACGTACGCTGACCAATCCACACGCCCCAGCCAACGACAATATGTGAAAGGCACTACTAACTCAGTGGCACACTTGAAAAAGTTAGCACGTGGGAAAGGTTACCGTCACATATTTCATTATTTCCTCACTTAAAAAAGTTAGCGTGTGGGAAAGGTTACCGTCACATATTTCAGTATTTCCTTTAAATTAAACCAACACATTACTTTCAGCATTAACATTTCACAATTAAGAATTCCTAAGGGTTACTGTCATAAAATTAAGTTGAAATTTCCATTTTGGTAATTAATCTTTTCTTATCCAGGTTGGTTATTATACTTTCTTGTGTAAAGCACAATTGTTGTTATTTTCGGAAATTTTCAACCGGTAGTCCTGATAACATTTCAAAATGTCTAGCATGTCATATGTTATACCCAAATATTGAAATGTTTTGATGTTTTTAACCGGGAGTAAATTGCAAAAATCGTCCTTGTGGTTTGGCTTAATTGCAGGTTTCGTCCCTAACTTTTCGAAAATGGATGAACATCTAAGTATAACTTATCTTATGCTCGAGATTTTCACCGGTTATGCAGATTATTTGTTGAAAAAAAAACAGAAAATACTAACCATTAATTATGAGTTACAATGGAAGTATAATACGTAACCAAAATGAATAAAAAAAATATTTAATTACTAAAATGGACAATCACATAAAGTAGTTGCTATTTTATGAAATTAACATATTCCTCATACTAAATCTCATCATTTGTAGGTGAGTGAGGTTTTATGAAATTAGCCTCTCTACCTTCGGGTAGGGTAAGCCTGTCTACATCTCACATCCTCTGTACCTCGTGGAAGACGGGATTGGGTTAACATTGAATGGATCTCATCATTTCTATATATGCTCAACACATGCAACGAACTACTATGGAGTAAAAAATAAACAATCACATCAACAGTTAATGACTAACCTGAGGTTGAACTAAACACATCAGAACCACCACTACGCTGCTGACGTGTCTCCTCCTCCTCCTCAGGCGGAGTAAAACACGACACAAAAACTCCGGCAACCGATCTGGCCGCAGCTTTGACTTTGTTCCGACCAGACGCTGACTTTCTCAACGAGTACGTAGTAGAGCTTGAGCTTGCTGAAGTATAACTTGACCTGTCAGGTGTACTCATGCTAGAGCTATCTCTCCGGCGCCCATACATTTTAGTATGTTTGTTTTTTTTCTTTTTTTAAAACACAGTATTTGACTCAGATGTACGCGGCTTAACAGCGTTATATGTTTCTTTTTTCAAAACTCTATTTCAAAAACTTTTTTTTTTTTTTTTTTTTAAGAAATCAGAATGACTTAAACGGATGAGGTTTAACTTTTAAAATTCTTAAAAGACAGTATTTGACTCAGATGTATACGGCTTTTAACTGAAACGACAACAACAATACTCAATCCCACCAGAGCGTGAAACCTACAAACATGAGAATTCTTAAAAAACAGTATTGATAAATTTTGGTGGTGGTGATTTTTATTATGTGGTGTGTGAGAGAGAAAGATGGCGGGGAGATGAGTTGTGTGATAGACTGAATGAGAAGACTTTGAATATTATGTATTGGTGGGTGAGGCTAACGTGCGCTTGCTAGTAAACGCTGATGTGGAATGTATAAAGCTGGATGTCGTATTGTATGCCACTTGAGCATTTGGTATTGGGTTGGGTATTTATTACGTAGCTGCTACCGGTTTATTGTGGTTTAAGGTCTCAATGCATTGTATAATGTAGAGTATAATATGATGCCACTATCAATTTCTAATTTTTCATACAAAAAACAACTACAATACATTAAACCTTACAAACTTTAACACGTCATTATATTGAGTTAAAAATAATTCATTCAGTTCACATAAGTAGCCATGAGATTTATTCAAATAAAGGACAATTATAGGTAAAAGTGTAGTGGGACTAGTGGGGGATTGAATTGTATTTAAACGAATGGTCTATGTGGAAGTTTTGCAATGGATTAAACGTGTGCCAGCTCCTCAAATTTCTGACACTGAACAAGCCATGCTGGCCCATTGCAGAGGCCTAAGAGCAAAATGAGTGATAACTTTTTAACACTAAAAATCCGTCACATCAGTATCATATCTTTTCAACATCAAATAACATAATACTACAAAACAACAGATAATCATAACACCACATTTTGAGATTCACATTTTTTTAAATTGCAATTTATAAATTATACCATCAATAATTTCATTCATTAAACATTCTAACACTTGATTAATAAAATTAAACATTACAATATGAAATAAAAAACATTACAATAAAAAAACAACATAAAAGAAATTACTAAAGAAACTACGAAATGAAAAATACGAAACAAAATACGATAAGTAAATAAATTAAACTAGTCGATTGGCGGTGGTGGCAAATTATATTTTTCTTGGATTTTCTTGTTTTCCAATTCGATCCAACACGCCGTGGTCGGATCTATCTCACTCATTCTCCTACCGAGAAATTTAAATTCTTCCAAACGCATTATCGTCTCGTCTTTCACTCTAGCCGCCTCGTACGCCGCTTGGGCCGCTTCCCGTCTAAGTCGAAGCTCGGATGACATAGCTTCCAAATTGCTTGATGCACTTCCCCCGGTGCTAGTCGAGGTATCAGACTTTTATTTTTTTTCCAGTGCGTAGTTTTCCGACCGAACGTAGTCGTGCATCATCACCGAATAGCTCTTGGTTGCTTTGACCAGGGACGTCTCCGGTTAAGTCAATCGGTGCCGGCGCGTCCTATTTTGCATGCCTTCAAAAATTAACCACGCATCCTCTTGAGCAAACGAAACACCTTTATGCTCGTTACGATACATTTGTCTAGCATGCCTCATATCATCCACTTCATTTCACCACTTTTTGACAAACGTTTAGCACGTTTGTAAACCGCTAGAAACTTTTGGCAATTTGCGTTCACCGTATACCACTTGCTTGTTATCATATCCTTGTTACGAACTTGAAAATTTTTCCGGATGAACTCGTTCATAACCCGATACCAAAACGCGTTGGCCTTTTGAGAAACTCCAACATTCTTATCCTCGGAAATGGCCACGTACCACGTGGCAAGTAAAACTTCCTCTTCCGGTGTCCAACATAACGTAGTACCACTCACGTCGGGATTTTTTTCATCATACACCTCGGGTTCTTTGGCTTTTTTTTTTTGCCATACGTTTACCTCCACGTTTGTGTTTTCGTGGAGACGTAGCTTCGGGGTCCACATACGCCGCTTGTGAGGATTGAGTATGTAGTGTTGGCGATGTTTGTTGCTCGGTTTGATTTTGTTGAAAATTTTGTTGCCACATGTACATCAATTTTTGTTGTTGTTCGGGTGTCAAATTAAGTGAGTTAGGATTTGAAGAAGATCCGACGTTCGGGTTAGGGAAACATTTCCAAAACCCATTAAGTTCAAAAAACTTGGATCGTCACATCCCGACATTTTTTTTTCTTCGTGTGTGCGAATATGAAGGGGTTTTTTTTTTTTTTTTTTTTTTTTTTTTTTTTTTTTTTTAATAAAAGTATAGGGTATGAGTATTTATAAGGGGGTTTTTATTTATTTATTTATTATTATTATCATTTTGACAATTTCTTTATAAAACTAGCCGTTTTATTCAAACGGTAGTTTTTTGTTTTTTTTTTTTTTTTTTTTTTTTTTGTTTTTTTTAACGCAACGTTACAATGTGCGTTGGTAGAACAACATGGAGCTCAACGCCTATGCAACGTTAGAGATGAGGGAATGGTGATAACGCCGTTAAGGCGTTGAAAACAAGCCAACTAGGATGACTTTACGTTATAGCGTTATTACTCCCTTGGCTCTAAGGATTTCGCTATGGAAAATGATACCAGTTAGGCAGTTACCACTCATAAAATGTTCAGAAATATTTGTAAAATGACTTTTTATCAAAAAATTATTATCTTTTAATTTTTTTTTTCCTTTTAGATTATGAATGAATAATAATAATAATAATAATAATAATAATAATAATAATAATAATAATAATAATAATAATAACTTTTATAAAATTTTTGTAAATGTAACATCTCTTTTACTAAAGTGAATAAAGAATTCCATGTACATTGATTTTTTATTTTAGATAATATTGTAATTTGGTTGTTTACGCAATTCCCCCTTATATTATAACCCTGTTTCAGAAAAGCGTGTAGCGTTTTATATTGTCTATACAGTATACACTAATTACATAAATGCTACTTGAAGATCCGTTAAAGTTTAAACATAATTGTTTTCCGTTATCATTTTTGATACCGTTAGTTTGATAAACACACAGGTTAATGCTAGTATTCCATTTTATCCAAAAAAATCATGTTACCTCCCCTCGTCACTTCGTCAGGCGAATGAGTATCATTCTTTTTGTTTATCGAAAGACAAAAAATGAACATAACGAGAATCTAAATCAAGGGGCTCAAACTTATGAATACTTGATAACAAAAGATTTTGTGGCATCCGAAGATATGAATGACTAGTTTCCAATTAATCGGTCCACAAGAATAAAAATCATTCTTTCCTTATACTACGGAGTATTGATTTTTGGCAAACTGACTATTAAATGCGACAACTTTATTGACCTGATTGTGCTGACTTTGAAAATGTTATTAGACAACTGGACAAGCCACTATGAACTAGCAAAAATGACAACTCATTTGACTAAAGAATATACCAACATGTAAATTTAACATATTCAACAAACTGGGAATTAACCTTTGCATATATACTATTATATGTCAGATTATATAGTACGTTGATCTTAACTTTCTCCCTTTTAAAGTTTAATCGCGATCACACTAATTTAAGTCATGGCTATGTAATGTTAAAAACTTAAAATCCATATGATCAAAGTTTCTATGCACAAGTGGAAATTAGAGACGGGCTAAGGATTTTTTTAAAGAGTGTTACATAATAATTATTTTTTTATTTATATTTTTTATGAATACTAAATTTGTCATATAAGGAATTTATTAGATAAAATTGTGGGTTGCATGTGCTCAGAAAAAACATATTTTATAAAAAATTTACACTTTGCGACATAAAATCGGGTGTCACCCGTGCCACAACCAGCTCCCATGTAGATCCGTCCAGGATGGCAATGGCGTGGTAACTGGCCGAAAATGTGCACTAAGACACACGATTTTTTGACAAGAAAAATTACGATTTAATGAAAAATTGTTCATGGACCCTAATGCTTTTATGAACCCGCCAAAAAGGTATACTATATTGTGGGGACGCAAATTGACATCAGAGAATGACTACTTCAACTTGTATTCAACATTTCCTATCAAACGAGGTGTATTTTTTTTTTTTTTAATCATAGAAGAAAACAATACTAACAAGATATACAACTTTGGTTTATCACAACCTTTATTTATGATACAAATCAGTAAATGGCAATAAATGATGAATGATGATTCAGAAAGTTATGACAATTCGTAAACAAATGGCAAATTCTATTAAGCAACCTATAGTTGCTAACAACCCAAAAATGGTAGAAAAGTATCATAATCAAAGTAGTTGATTTTGGAGATTCTTACATGCCACTTCTATATATAAAGTTTGGTTGCTATATCATAGTCAAAAGACACCTACATGAGAGTGCATGAATGGATTATACAGTACAAACACAAAGGATTAATGCAAAAGAAAATAATGAAAAATTACAATAGGATGTCGGTTAAGGGGAAGTTAAGAACTCCAAGAGTCTTTATCATGGGTTAATTGGTGAAATGATGCTTAATCCCAAAGGCAAGGCAAACAGCATGATTTGAAGGTAAAAAGTTATATTAAAACTAAACATATATTGAGCTATTATCATGTCATAGGTTGTTTTATTTTCAATGATATATGTCGGACAACTAATTAACATAAAAATAAAACGCTATAGTAAAGAACGGTTGATACGGGGTGTGATATGTGTCATAGTGATACATGTTAGTAAGTCTTTAATTTCATTCAATGTAAAACAAAGATAAGAACAGATTAATTAGTGAAGTAAACATCATAATTAGTTGAGAGGAAATGTCCAAGTTAGCATAAAAAGCAAACTAGACATCTTAATCGGCTAATCGTAAAAGCAACATTGCCATAAATAGCAAAGAAGCACTATCATAGGTAGATTATAACATATATACATATGATTTTGTATTTTTAGTCCACCAAGTAAAACCAATTGAAACATGTTAAGTGATTCATTTCTTAATCGATAATAATACATAATCAAAACGAAATTTTAAAAACCCTGTGCGTGCAAAGGTATTATAACTAGTACAAAATTACATGACTAGCATGTAAAATCTAATTTAACATAATAGCTAAAGATTATAAAAGAGAGCGCCAAAAAAATAAACATTAAGCTGACTCAACGTGAAAGTGGATAACTAGCAAATAGTAGCAGAAGTAACATAATTTTGGCCTTTATAGGAGTATGGGTATATTGCATTGCTCTTAGCAATAAGATTTGCTGTTACATATTCTTTTACTGATTGTTGTTGGCAATTTAAGTAAAATAAAAACATAGCCATTACTGTTGAAAGTTCAAATCATCATTGAATCCCATATTGACCATAGGACCCATAAAGATGTCTACAAGTAAATGTATCCTTGGGTGTAAAGATGTCTACAATATTTAGCTAACAAATTCTTTTGCATTGAATTCTCTTTGTTTTGTAGAAAGTAAAGTCAAAACTTGACTTTATTCAGCAAAAACTGACCTATTTTGTGGCTTATTCAGCACACCCATAGTGTTTGACTTTAATTTCATCATGGTTGTAGATGCAATTATACAATATATTAAAAAGGCAGGATGGTTACTGTAGCAATAGAGGGGCCGCGCACTGTAGCAGTACGCATCAAAAGTTGTACCGCACAGTTGAATGAATAGTGCACCATGTGCTGTCCCATGTTGTACGTACTGTAGCACATGTACTGTAGCATTTTTTTTTTTTTTTTTTTTTTTTTTGAAACTATGAATAATTTTCCTTAAATAAAAAAATACAAAACTTGCACAAAAACATTTTATTATGCGGTCATTCATTTTTGTTTAAAAAAAAACAAATAACAAAAACAATACAAAACAAAATACAAAGAAAAATACAACACGATAAAAAAAATAACAAATCCGCGGCAAAGCGCGGGCTACCCCGCTTGTTTTAGATTATTTGTCATGTAATCAGTATGAAAAAAATTTAATCAGCTCTCCTTTGTAATCTCAATTATCTAATAGATAGAGAAGTAACAACATAGAAAGTCCATATTTTATACATAGCAGAGTTCATAATTACATTGCACTAAAAAATTATCATCTATACTACTATATAATGTATTTGGAACTATTCTATAATTAGAAAGGCTTAAAAATTCAGACTTTTACTTACTAATTATGGAAACAACCACCCCTAAAAATCACCCCAAACAATTTATAACCACTTCAACAACCACCCCCAAAAATTTATAACCACCTCAACAACCACCCCCCAACAATTTATAACCACCTCAACAACCACCCCAACAACCACTTTCCACCACCCCACCTCCCTCCTCTTCACCCCAACAATCCGCCCCCGCATCGCGCGGCCACCTTTCTAGTTATGATATAATACTGGGGTGTAAAACTTGGTCTAAACCGCTGACGCATGATCAGGTTCAGTAGGATTTTTTTCATTTGCATTAAATAAATGATGTCATTTAGGCGATAGATCGAACTTAAATCAGTGGCCAAAAATTATTAGCCAGGTTCACAATCTAGTTTGGGAACAAACAGTTTAGAAGAGTTACCAGACTAGCACCAAACCAGCATTACATCCTCCAGTTCTCGGTTCAAATATTTTCAAATTGTTTCGGTTTGAACTGTTGAATGGCTACTGAAAATAAATAACCACCACAATAATTCCTAAGCCTACCACTTCACATACTAGATTGGTAGTGTTGTTGTGCTACCAAGTTTATTTCAACGCAACTGATAGGAAACGAAAATATGTAGCCAAAAAAAAAAAAAAAAAAAAACATTTATTCAAAATAAACTCATGGGTCCATCTGTTCGGTACTTCTGTGTGACATTGAGAAGTCTAGTGACATAACTCACATATGAAAAGCAATGGTGCTGACTCAGACTATAAATTTCAGGGGTTATAAAAGACACGCCATTAAGCAGCTTTTAAAGAGTTAGCGACATCAATAACAAATCGATAACGGACATCAGCATTGTGAAGACGCTCCATTGCGGTATTGATATAGTCGATGTTGATGAGCTCAATTGATGCTGTTATCTTGTGTTTTGCAGCAAAATCAATCATTTCTTGTGTCTCCTTCATCCCTCCAATCAAACTTCCTCCCACCATCTTCCTACCTGATATCACAAAACCTTGTTAGTACGCGCCACATACTTGTATCTTCTTATCACATTATTATTTAATGATTAAACTCTGTTCTGAGAAGACAACCTCCAATTAAATAAGTTAGTTTAGGTAACTGTCACAAGCTCCAAGCTTTTAATAATACAAATACCCTATTATCCTTAGTTAACTGTGATTTTTTGTGTCCTTTTGTGTCACTATACATGTTTAAGCTACAAATGCAGCTACATTTACTTCTGTCAAATACATTTTATACGACTTAAAAGTCACAGGCTCACAGCTATAGTGCTTAGTTAACTAACTTTGCTGAACATACCCTTTAATTATCAATCACCACATGTGAGTAAACAATTTGGTCACTGATATATTTCATTCATAGCAACAATGACCTCTCAAAATTAGAAATATCCACTTAGGAAGTACGACAAGAAGCCATGGAAATTGCTAACGAATCTAATGTTCACATTCATTGACGTATAATGCCACTGATATTAGGAGCTTGAAGGGAATACACATTTAGTGTCAAACACATGTCAGAACTATCAAATCTATCCATTTGTGAGGAAGAAATAAACTTGTAACACCATGCGTTAAAGAATTACGGAGTTGACATTCAAAGGTAACTTTAACGTACACCAGCTATTTCCTTAAAACCTGTCTTTCATATTCACAATTTGGTTTAAGAAATGGTCCTCACAACATATTTTTAGCTTCCTTGATTCATTCCAATTACGGAGTATTTTACAAGTGCCCATAATGAACATCTTAAATCCAAGTACCAGAAAGTTACCAACTTAGATCATGCTTGGTGCTTGTTCGATCAAATGTCTCAAATACGACATTTTCCTTCGATTATTTACTTTACCCAGTTGTTGCATTCTGTTACCAAAATGAAACATTTTACACATTCAATTGATATGTTTAAACAAATGTGTGCGATTGGCGTTCCTGTTGATACATTTATAATGAGTATTGCCATCAAGTGTTGTTGTCAGTTGTCTCACACGGATGACGGTTTTGCAATCCTAGGTTATTGTTTTAGGCGGTGTATTGTACCAAATGTCTTCATATTTGGTGCGCTTCTTGATGGACTCATTCTAGTAGATAGGATTCGCGTGGCAGAGATATTCTTCAAGGAATTGATTAAAGATAAAATTTGTGAACCCAATGTGGTTATGTACTCCACAATGATCAAAGGACTTTGCAAGTTTGGTCATAACGATATTGCCATTCAATTGCTTAGGCTAATGGATGAAAGGGGTTGCAAACCTGATGTTGTATATAGCAACATAATTGATAGTCTTTGCAAGGACCAAATGATTGATGATGCTTTCAAACTTTTCAAAGAAATGGTTTTACAACAAGGCATCTCACCAAATGTCGTCACCTATAGCTGTTAGCTGTTAGCTGTCTGATTAACGATCTTTGTAAAACCATTTGGTGACGACAGCTATAAGTGACGACATTTGGTGAGATCAGTGGCGAAGCTTGAAGTTTTTTAGTGGGGGGTCGGGATCTAAATTTTTTTTTCCTAAAGCTATTTTTCAGGTAATACCGAAATTTTGGGGGGTCGAAACCGAATATACCGAAATTTTTCTACACGAAAACTATATACCCCTACATCGCAAAAAAAATTTCGGGGGGTCGGGCGCCCCCCCCCCCCCCCCGGCCCTTAAAAGCTACGCCCCTGGGTGAGATGCCTTGTTGTAAAACCATTTCTTTGAAAAGTTTGAAAGCATCATCAATCATTTGGTCCTTGCAAAGACTATCAATTATGTTGCTATATAAGGTTTGCAACCCCTTTCATCTAGCCTAAGCAATTGAATGGCAATATCGTTATGACCAAACTTGCAAAAGTCCTTTGATCATTGTGGAGTATATAACCACATTGGTTTCACAAATTTTATCTTTAATCAATTTCTTGAAGAATATCTCTGCCTCGCGAATCCTATCTACTAGAATGAGTCCATCAAGAAGCACACCAAATATGAAGACATTTGATACAATACACCGCCTAAAACAATAACCTAGGATTGCATAACCGTCATCCGTGTGAGACAACTGACAACAACACTTGATGGCAATACTCATTATAAATGTATCAACAGGAACGCCAATCGCACACATTTGTTTAAACATATCAATTGAATGCGTAAAATGTTTCATTTTGGTAACAGAATGCAACAACTGGGTAAAGTAAATACTCGAAGGAAAAGGTCGTATTTGAGACATTTGATCGAACAATACCAAGCATGATCTAAGTTGGTAACTTTCTGGTACTTGGATTTAAGATGTTCATAATGGTCACTTGTACAATAATTGGAATGAATCAAGGAAGCTAAAAATGGGTTGTGAGAGGACCATTTCTTAAACCAAATTGTGAATATGAAAGATGGGTTTTAAGGAAATTGCTGGTGTTAAAGTTACCATTTCACATTCATTGACGTATAATGACACCACCGGCAATAAAATTGTAACACCATGCGTTAAAGATTACGGAGTTGTACGGACCTATTATCTAAATGGGCCAAGATATATGGGAGTGATATCTTGTTTGCCATTTGCTAAAAGTTGTAAATACTGTATATATCCCATCCACCTTATTCATTCTATATATAAGAAATTAGAAATACAATGAGGAAAAACAGATTCATACCTGCAAGCAAAGGGAAAGCAGGTACTTCATGTGGCTTTGTTGGAACACCTACCAAAACCAATTTCCCATTTGGCTTCAGGAGACTGATCAAAGGCACGAGTGGGTGATCAGCAGAAACAGTGTCAATAATACCGTCCTGCAGAAACAGTTAAGACTTAAGACAGACAAAATTATACAAAATGAATAAACTATGCTTTGAGCGCAGAGTATAAAAGAGTAAAGGCGCTATCAAATGGTCATAGGTAAAAGTGATCAGGTGAGCAGCTTTGTAACGGGTCAAAACATATTTAAATTTAAGCGGGTCATTATTAGTTCAGGTAGGGTTGGGTTGACCTACTAACTTTTTTAGTCCATCTTAATTGTACCTTACAAAATTATTTATTTCAAAATGAATAGAAGAACAATATTATTAGAATAATGATCCAAATATTTTTAATAACATGACTTTGCAGGTTGTTATGCATTAAAAATAGATTTTGGACAGTTTCAACTTGTTTGACAAATTCCATCTTAGCAATACTTTGACCCGTTAATTTTTTTTTTTTTTTTTTTTTTAAACGACAACTATTACACTACAAACTATCTCACACGTCCTAAGTAGACTTACAACCATTTTGGTTAGGGAGTTTCTCACACAACAATGGATACCGTTAGGACACAAGCCCTTTGGTGACCCTTTTAAGATCTAACACACCCCAAACTGACCCATTCAGAAGTAAATGAGTCGAGATGGACTTGTCTAGTCATAGATGTTACCTCCATTTCGGCTTGATCACGGCTGACCAAGAATGAATCAGCACCAAATTTACTAATAGCTTCTTCCTTTTTCTTTGGGCTAGAACTTATCACAGTAACTTTAATACCAAGAGCTTTAAGAAACATAACAGCGACATGGCCTAACCCACCAAGACCAACCACACCAACATGCATTCCAGGCTTATCAAGCCCATAGTAACGCATCGGGCTGTAAACAGTAATACCAGCACAGAGTAGAGGTGCACCACTATCAAGGGGAAGGTCTTTAGGCCATGCTACGATGAAGTGTTGATTGGCAACCATGTGGTCAGAGTAGCCGCCATAGGTTACCTCAGTACTGGCATTGTAGGTGAACACCAATTTTGGGCATAATTGCTCTTGATCAATAGCACATTGATCGTATGAACGGCAAGATCCAACCAAACAACCTACCCCAACATTGTCTCCTATTTTGACTTTTTTGACCTTGCTGCCCACCTCGGTCACCACACCCACAATCTCATGCCTGAAGCAACTTAAGTTAGCAATGTAATATGCAAGATAATAGTTTGAGGGGCTCATGAGCAAGCATATTCAAAACATATCCTCTTTGAAGTAATAATATAGGATAATATATCTAACTTATTTATGAACGCCACCTATATATTGAAACTATTTTACATGTCATCGATATGTATACAATTTCTTTTATATCAAATCCTGACAAAAAAAAAACCTTGAAAATTTTGAAAATACAAAATTACTCTCGGTTACTTTTTATATCTTGTATAGTAAATAATTATCACTACACCAAAAATTAAGGATGTTTCTTTAGCTGGCTTAACAGGACTATAATATGCATTTAAACAGATTATGATTATCTTTTATAGTTACCAAATTATAGCAGATACATTGAACTTCTACATTAATGATCATGATATGACCAAAACATAATCTGCTTGAATATAAAACCTGTTTATTAACAATTGCAAGAGGAAACTATACTAATTAAGCCAGTTGAACCGAAAGGGGCAAACCAGCAAACAATAGCCACAGCTAGAAAAAAAATATAGAAAAACCACCAATATGTTCAACACCATCAATATTAACGCATAAACATTAAACAAAAGTATCAGTTACATATGTATCGAGTGTTTACCCGGGGATCAAGGGGTACTTGGAGTTGAGCCAGTCATTCTTGACAGAGTGAAGATCAGAATGACAAACGCCACAATACAACACTTTGAACCTCACGTCTTCATCTCCTGTCTCCCTATAATCATCGTTCATTACAGATTAAAGATGAGTTACAAACAACTACGATGAACAACAGAAAAGCTTATGTGGATATATCTATAATTCTAGCATCATAATCCAACTATATCAGGTCTTTCAATTCTTTAACAAAGAACCAAACAGATACAAAATTAAGTCATTTACTAACGATACCAGTTGCTTCTAAAACCATTTTTTACATGAATTATAATTTATAAACATGTGATCAGTTACATAAACTCAACTATAATCATAATTAATCAAGTATTATGCACATCACATCCTAAATATAATTTAATTAAAAAATGCAAATAGATACAATCACCAGTTTTAACAAAAACGTAACGACGCTAAACAATCAAGATTCACATAAGATCTCCATAACAAATAATAGAGATCTGTACATTATCATTTTTACTATAACAACATAAATAACAATAGTTCACACAAAATATGATTAAACACATTATACCGTCGCGAGAAGTTGATTGGAGAGAGTACGCCGGAAGTGTCTCGAGCAGCGTATCCAATGGCCTTCACTGGATGCTCCATATCTGGTGAACTAGTCATTGACGATCACTGTGTGTGTTTTTTTACATAAAATGTGTGAAATTTGATTGTGTAATATATAAGCGTGTTGGTGAGATTAGCGTGCATATATATAAAAAATAACATGCATCTATGGCATATTTATATTTTGCATGTCTTTAGGTGTAATTAAAAGTTTATATTATTTACGCGATCTTAACCAAATTTGGATTATTTTTACACTATCATAACCAAATAAGGTTTATAACTTCCTATAAAAACTGCAAACAAAATATCGAATTATATGTCAATTTTAATTTAAAGTATCATATAATGTAATTATTCAATAATGGTATCATACTTTCCTTTTTATGCAATGACGGTACTATTTAAAAGTTTGTTACCTCCTCTATACACAAAAATGGTACCAAACTTTTATAGATAAGATACTCTATTTTCAAATGGTATCATTATTATATTGGAGATGAGTTCATTAGGCTATGACAAAACTACAATTTTAAAATACACTAAACGTGTACCCGTATATAATAATAAAATTTTATAGGGGCAAATAGTTATAGTTGAGATATGTGTTTTGTGTAACGTTTAAAAATTGACGTTAACAAGTCTTTATCATCATCCGAGATGACAACAACATCGTACCATTTTCATTTTAGCAAATTGAGATTGAAATATGTTTTGAGATTGTGCACGAGATTGAGATGAATTTGTAAAATAATAATAATAATAATAATAATAATAATAATAATAATATTGGGTAATTTTAGAAACAACAATTTTTTAAAAAGAATCGCAAGATATATTAAAACACGAAAAAGAACAAAGGGGTCCCCAAGGTGGGGATCAGAGACATCAAACAAGAAACAAAACAAAACCAAGTACACCAAAAACCACCGAACACTACAAACTATCCAGGATAAAAAAGACTTTAACAATCCTCTCCACAACCCCTCTCGGGTTACTGACCCATATGCTTCAGTCAAATCCTAAACGAGAGCATCGATTTAAGATCCACAAGAGAGATAGAACTTGAATTTGAGAGAAGATATATTCATTCCTTATACTATTTTTTTTTTTATCACTTAATGTGTGAACAACTCGGTTCATTCATCTCCAAACATCCCATAAGGCAATCAAACAAACTCTATGAAAAGCCTGGACAACCCATTTATTTCCAAAAGTGTTATAAAGAGGAGTTAAAAGGTCCATGGCAGTTTGAATAGTCGAAGGTATCGCCATACCCCACCAATCAAAACACTTAGCCTACAAGATTATTACCTTGGAACAACTAAACAAAACACAATTCATGTCTTCCACCTTGTGATCACACAACAAACATGGCAAGGAGTGGATATCAATACCGCGTTTATCGACGTTTGAAAGGTGTGGAATCTTATCGTTAAAGACCCGCCAATTAAAAATATTGAACTTTTCTAGGCACCCAAGAGTTCCAAATGAGGGAACGACCCAGATTAGACGATGAGGTGGTGTTGCTTGTCTATAAGTTTAAAAAGACAGTTAACTGAAAATACATCATTTGTATTCAAAGTCCAGAATAGAGGATGAGTTGAGTTCATTGAATTTGTAAAGAATTTAGGATATATATTGAACTTTTTTTTTAAGGGTGCGTTTGGTTTATAAGTAGAATTTGAATATGATTGAATTTGGTGTAGGTTTAGAAGAGAAAAAATATATTTATTTGAATATATGTTATAATAAAATTTAAATAAAAAATATTATTTGAACATTAATTAACAAAGAATGTGAGGAAGAGAAAGGGGGTCCACAAGTTTTGGGTAATTTGAAGAGATTTAAGGTTAAACGAAGTAAGGAAAGTTTTAGACTAGTCGGCAAAGAGAGGTGAAGGCATCACCTTGCAACCAATTAACGTGGCATTGCCTTGCCCAGCCAATCCTCTCACGCGCGAGGTTATGCTCCGAACAGTGACGGAGCCAGAATATACAAGTATGGGGGGCGAAATCAATTCAACGTGTTAGTATCATGTTGATATCTTTTAGCATAATAAGTCGGGTCAGGTCGGGTCGGGTTATATGCGTTAAAGCTCCAATTAAAAGTGCCTAGTTCTTTCTATTTTGTTTTGTTATATCAAAAATCTTACATTAATAACACACAAAAATTAAAATTTACTGTAATAACTAACTTTTAACTTTGATAGCTTGCAAACTTATATAGTGGTGTCTACATTAACATATCATCATACTCCGTACTAAACTTCTCACTTCCTATACATTATACTCTCAAAAAATAGCTAAAAGTTAAAACAAAGTATTATAAAGTCCACTACTCGTAAAAAGCTTGTGGGAGTTGTAGCCTTGTAGGTACCAAAACAATCCAACTATCATATGTTACTATATTTAATTAAAAAAAAGTGTAAAGCATTTTAGTAGATAACTATCATGTGCTGTAAATTATTTACTTTTCATTTAAAGGATCAAAAGTTCATCTACCTCAGTCCTCACTATTCTTCTTTCACCATAACCAATTACAAGAGTAAAAGTAAAAAATCATAGACCCATCGTTAAAAAATCATCTTCTCGCTTTTGTTATTTACTTTTCAGTTAAGAGATTAACCTGTTGTCATCTAAAGCTCAGTGAAGATGTGAGGGCACTGCAATTTTTGGGTTGAGGGCAACGGAGCTTTTTTCTTCAAACTTGACAAATTTTCCCATTGATATAGTGTCTATACACAGCTTTGTTGGGGGCATGTCCCCCACTAGTTATTACATGGCTCCGCCCCTGGCTCCGAAGACAAATTGTGATGAACGGTTCATCATAAGTATTACTTGAAGTTTTATTATTTTTTATTTCGTGTGTGAGTGTGTGTGGGGTGGGTGTATTTAGTGAGATATATTTTTATAAAGTGAGTATTTTAATGAAAGATGGAGTGAAACATGCTTTGCCAACTAAAAAGTGAAGTGAGGTGATGAGAAGTGACAGAGGAAAGAAAGCTGAGGTGTCGCTGACATGTAAGGTGAAAACTTGTTATCCTTGCCATCTAGCCTTAGAGAGTGAGTGAGTGACTCATAGTGCGAGTCCCATTCCCCGTCGCTGACATGTAAGGTGAAAAATTATTATCTTTGCCATCTAGCCTTAGAGAGTGAGTGAGTGACTCATAGAGTGAGTCCTATTCCCCATGTTCAAGTCATGTGTGAATTGAATGAAAAAAAAAAAAAAAGTACGTATAGTGAGTTAGTCACCAAGCATCTGATTGTGGGACCCTAAGTAAAAAAGTATTTGTTTCTTATTTGTATTGTGAGTGTGTTTGAGATATTTTGTTGGGTATATTTTTACAGTGTTCTAAAAGGCGCGCCAAGGCGTCGCCAAGGCGTCGCCAAGGCGTGAGGCGTGGCCTCGGCGCCACGGAATGGACTAAGGCGTGAAGTCTAGGCGTCGTGTGAAAAGATGTGGAATAAGGCGCGAAAATGCGTGCCAAGGCGCGCCTTATCGTATGGCGTGGCGCCATTTTTAGAAGGGGATGATGTGGGCTTAAATTTTGGGCCTAGTAATTTCTAAACATAGTTCAAATTTTCACTTTATTTCTTATGCATATCACTTTTTGTAAGCTCACATTTTGTAAACTCACCTTTTGTAAACTCGATATGCATATAAAATATGATATTATAACATAAATGATAAATATATAAATATTTTTTCGCCGCCTTAGTCACGCCGCAAAAAACGCCATGGCGCGTAAGGCTTGAGGCGTGGCCTTGCCGCCACTCCACGCCTCACGCCATTTATAACATTGTATTTTTATAAAGATGAGTGAGGGTGACCACTACGGAAATATGGTGAGTGAGAGTGAGTGGAAATAAGAGGAGATAAAAAGCTAAAGTGACGGTGAGTGACTTGTTACCGCTACTTCTAGTCTAAGAAACACTTGTGTGTGGGTTAAAAATAAAAAAAAATAAAAAAAAAAATGCTAGAATCACGAAATTAATACAAAAATATTTTCACATAATGATATGACGTCATTTACAACGTAGCAACAGACCATAGACAAAATTTATGTTGGATTTTTCGTGAAAGGAAATGCTATTTTAGCTGATAAAACTGGTCCCAGGGCTCCAAGTCAACTCTTTGTGTGGGTCAGCCTAGATGCCTTCCGTACAGCATTCATCAAGTTCCCAACAACTACTCCCACTTCATCAATGTGATATAGTTCCATAGCCATATAAGGAACAACTATCGATGGTGTTAAACAAATACGAGTACTCCGTAATGGTTATTGACTTGACCTTAAACATTAGCCTCAAGGCCATGATCACATAACTGGCACTATATTAAAGAAGCTGTCTAATCGAGGCCATGATTACATAATATATCGCATAAAGTTAGTTATCAACTTATCACATCTCTTTCATTGACTTAAGATATTAAAGCTAGCAAGTAGTAATAAAATGTGTGGGCGTCCTCCAACTAGCTTTTAACATAACAAGAAAGGATAAATTTGGGACGAGATGCCCAAAGTGATCCTTTTGTGAATGTACCCGTGAGTACATGATTTCATGAAAATATAATGATTGTTATCAAGTCTCTTTAGTTGACATAATGCATAATTTAAATGCAGGTGCCTAAAACAGTATCCTAAGCAAACACATTCGCAGAACATGTGTGTGCTTAGATACCTCGATCACATGTTTGAAATTTAAAAAAAAATGTTGCCAGAGCCAAAATTAATCATAGGCAGGTATAGAAAGAAGAACATTAATATATATATTATTTACAATCACTTACGACACCGTTTCGGTGCCTTTGTCGCTTCCGTGGGCTACCCTGCTTTTTTTGGCCCACCCTTTTGGTCCGTCTCATTGCGATAACCCAACCCAATTCAATAGGCAGTTTGATTTCTCCCGTGATAAGATGAAGAAGAAGCTAGAACAATCGACACTTTACCAACAAAGATTCAAGACGCGGATGTCTCACCAAGCTTCTTCCACTACAACATTGAAGCCGTTGCGGTATGGTGATGGTGAAGATGAGGTTTGATCTAAACCCACATTTTCCGATGGCCGGATTAACCCGAAAAGAAATTGTGCCTTGGCAGTCAACGGTTCTCACAGGTAGCATGCCTTTGTTAAACCTGTAAGTTGAGTAGTTTAAAGAATATATTTATCTAAAGTTTGATTTAGGTTTGATAGAACTTAAATGAAGCTTTTGAACTTATTTAATTAGGTAACATGATACACTTCTGATAATCATGTGTAGTATGGAAAAGTTTCTGCAAGTGTTATTCGCTTATTGCTTTTGATACGCGCGTTGCAAATCGTAGGCGATTGTTATTGAACGCCTATCTAAAGTAGGCCTTGAATTTGCTACTCATTTTCGGTTGACTATCAAACTCAGGTATGAAGTTAAAGGTTGAAAAAAAAAGTTAGGCGTTTTAGTTTTTGACGTTTCATTGGTCGAAGGTTAAAATAATTTTGTATCATTTATGATTGTGGCTTAAGTTTGTGGCTTTATGTTTATACAGAACTTTGCTTCCAATTTTGGTTTTTGTAACTCCAACTAATGGCAGGTATGTGGTCTAATTTTCCGTATTGAAGTTTTGCTTTTTATCTGGTTTTTAAGACAAGGCAATGATTTAAATACCACAAGATGATACAATGGTTTGGACCACTTTAATCGGTACATTTTGTAGTGCTTATTCGATTCATATTTCTGATACAGAGTAACGAAGTGAATCCGGAGGAACTCAAGAAAATGTCAACAGATTCTGTCATGACCAAAGAGTTAGCCACCAAAGGTCTTATCCCGCTTGGAGCAAACCTCATTCTGTCACTTAAAGCAGAGAGATGAACTACTTCCTTTGAGCTATCTTATCGTCACCTAACATGATTCCAACGGTTCAAGACCATGCAATCAGGTAATTTTTTATCGTTTCGGTATTGTCTTGGTTTTTTGCAATGGGTTTGTTCGGTGTTTGGTCTCAAGCGGTGTGTTCAATGAACGTTTCAGGGTGGTGGGTTCTATAAGCGGCCTCTGTTTGTTGGTTTAGTGTGTTGGTTCAACTTTTGCGTTTACCATACGGATTTAGTGGGGTGACAGAGCTGAGTCACACAACGGTGTTATATAGATGGTCCTAGATAGATAGTGTCATATAAAGTGTTGTGGCTTATAGAAAGGTAAAGCAGAATAATATTTTCGCCATTGTAGTAAAACATTTGAAAAAATTACAAATTTATTATATAACTTAAAACCTTTAATTATCGACTCCTAAATCAAGAAAGAATGTTTATATTGATAGTATATAACCTTTTCATCGGGTTTACAATGTTTCTGGTATGCAACAGATGATCAAAATGCATATATGGAAAGTATATAAAATTCCTTTATGCAACAGTTCATTAAACTATTTCTGGTATGCAACAGATAATCGAAATGTTTATTAACCTATTTTTTGGTATGCAATGTAACAGCTATTTCTGGTGTGCAATGCTTATATTGAAAGTATATTGATTCAAAAAATAATTTCATGTTTTCATTTAGGAGGGAAAGGAAGAGGCGGCTGCAATTGTTGATCCGATTCTTGCTTTTTATTATTGCAGATCATTTGCAGATCTGTTGAATGGTGATGAGGAAAAGCGGGAGAAGTATCGGGAAATGATGGTGCAAAATATCATGGTAATATTTGGATATAACAATCTTTTTCTTTATGCTTTGCTGTGAATTTATCATGTTGTGAGTTTATCAAAAGGTCTTGATGAAGTCGTATACTTAATAGGAATAGCTGATTCCGCAGGAACTTTAAACGTGACCTCAGAGAAAGAAAGATAGGCATCAATCAAGGAGAAACTGCTGTTGTTTGTGTACACACATCATGTTACAAGCTATGGCATCAATTATGACAGCGGTAAATGTATTTCTTTTTTGAAAAGAAAAATAGTTTAGGTCGACAGAAAGTCAATATCATTGGTAGAAAGATCCCAATTTCGTGTATCCGGTTAACCAATCAATCTATAAAGAATTTTTAGCAAATTAGAAAACTCGGTGTTTATGATAGTAATGCGGAGTGACGACTTTGGTTTCGTTTCGTGTGTATGTAAACAAATTGTTTAATGCTTACTTTTATGGATATATGTATAGGACTTCTTAAAGCAGATATAAGGGTGATCACGGTTCAAAAACAGGACCGGACCGACCAAGACCAGACCGGACCGGACCGAAGACCGAGAACCGGAAAAACCAGAGACCGAGACCGGACCGAATGTGGTCGGTCCGGTCTCGGTCCGGTCCGGTCCAGTCGGTCTTCGGTCGGTCCGGTCCAATTAGGCAAGATTTGGCAAGTTTTTTCGGATTTTTGGTCGGTCCGGACCGGACCGACCGGACCGAGGACTGAATTAGCCAAAAAGCTTGGACCGAGGACCGGACCGAATGTGGTCGGTCCGGTCCGGTCCGATCGGTTTTGTCAGTCGGTCCGGTCCATCCGGTCCATTTGCTCAGCCCTAAGCAGATATACCTGAGCTGAAGAATGATACCATAACTTTCGTCACACAAAAACTACCCACCATAACAAAATTAAGAATCCGATAAAACTAGCACTTAAGAATAACGTTTTAAAAAAATAACCGCCAATTACTGCGCCCCGCCGCAGCGCGGCGGACCGGTGCCCGACTAGTTGTACTTAATCATCATATTTTAGAGCCAAATTAAAAAAATCAATCTGATAAATAAAATCAACATTAAGATGGACTCATGGAAACATAGAGGTTAAATTTATGTAAACGACAGCTTACCAATATCGCGAGAATTTTTCTATGTTATAACTTATAAGTCTGTTGACGGCCCTTAAAAACAGCGGCCATGCATCCTATTTTGCATTTGCTTAAATTCTCCCCAGCCTATTTGATGATGAAACAGAGTATACGTGAATGTATGACTATTTCTCGACACACACGATCATTTCTGATGAGATCCATGATGGAGTTATATCCAATTATAATTTTACACAAGTTGGAAAACATCACACAATCATCTGATGACTATCAAAGTTAAGTATATATTTCAAGGTATATAATAACCTTTTTAATGCGTATTGAGATAGTATTTCTTATTTCTTTGGTTGATTGTTTAATGGTAGTGGTTTAGTTACTAATTTTATAGTAGTAGTAATTCTTTTTACTGTATTCTGCAATCTTTATGCGTTTATTGGGATCACCTTATTTCATCTAACGTGCTTTTGAGATCGGCAACTCTTCTGAATTTCTTTTTAATATGATACTCCATATTAATCAAGTTAAGAAAGGAAGATACAAATTCTCCCTTAATTCAAGTATGAATGATTCAATTCTAAATTTTAAGTATTGATTTATTTAAATGCATGAATGGTTCAAGAGGTTGACTTATAAATACGACCATATGTTATTATGAAAAGTTGTAAATAACATAGTTATTAAAAGTTATATTAAAATTAAGTATCATCATAGTCATGAAAACTTTACGACACTTTACATTGAAAGGTTGTAAAATATATGTATAAGAAAATATTTTTCAAAGATTAGGTATGGACTGAGATTTGAGAGAGTGATTAGACATACTTTCTTAATGCTATCCTTTTTTAACATGACAACACTTTTTCTTTCTTATAACGTCATCCTTTTTTAAAACATTATCCTCCATTAACCAGACAATTTTGTATTTATAATGTTTTCTTAGTTTAGTTTTTTATTTGTTTTCCTTGTTTTGTATGTTTAACATGATTAATTAAAATCAAAAATTTATAAAATCATGATAGTTGTAATGTATTAGTATTATTTATGATACTACGTTAACAAATATATATATTTTTAGTCATATTTACCATTAAAAAAGGATAAATTATAAAGTTATATATGGAAAACTAAAATAACAAATATTAAGAGTAAATATAACAGAAATAAAAAACAAAAGCGGAAGACATTAGAAAAAAGTAGAATAGAAAATTATATTTTCATCAAAATGGGTAATTTTATAACATAGGTATGGATAACCTATCTCTTTATGCTCCGATTATTTAAAGATATATTATTTGAGTATTTGGTTAAAAAAAATATAAAAAATAAAATAAAAAAATTGTAAGCTAATAAGACAATTGTTGGCTAGCTGATAGGCATCGGTAATCACTAGTAGTAAGGTATTCGCGCGTTGAGTGACGGGTATCTTGTGCTTAAAATTTTAGGCAAAATGATGTTTTATGATTATGTGTTTTTTGTGACAAGTGACAAAAAATTTAAGGATTATGAGAAAATTTTAGGTTGGAATAACTTGAAGTAACATAAAAGTGGGATACTCATGCGATGCTGCAGTGGTATTGATAATCAGTAATTTATTGCTGATCAAAGTAATAAACAAAAAATAGTTGGAATTTGCTAGCATTGTTCCAAATGAACTCTAATCGCAAACCACTCAGTTTTTACCATTTGTGAAATGTTAGATTAATGATACGATTTATCACTATCTTTTTGACGATGTCACCCTTAAAGTTGTACAACCTGAATTTCATTCAAGTATAGGTTTCATTTTTAATGTTTAGTACAATATAATAAAAAGAAAACGACTTTTAAAAGTAAACCATCACTATTTTGTTACGAGTATATTTAACCAAATATCTTTTACTGCATGATAATAAATCAATAATGAAACCAATACCGACGTGGTAGTACCTTTGTAAGGGTGGTGGCAACCATACCTCTCAAAAAAATTCATACCTCTCAACCAACCAATAATATCATTCCACCTCACTCACACTTTTTCCATACCTCCCAACCCTTTTTTAGTGGCAACCATACTTTTTTCATACCTCCCAAACCAACTAATTTTATTTTTTTATATTTTCATAAATTATACTAAACAATTTAATAAAAATATAAATTATATCAATACCATCAAACCATTTACCATCCTTTTTGGAATAGATCATATCTAAAAACAGCTGCACAACTTTCTTTTAAACCAACTAGCTCATGTCCTCCACGTATCATCATACACCGTCTAACTTGACCCACTATAAATATATTCACAATACACACTTTATCTCTTAAAAAAACACACAATCACAAAATAAGGTTAAAAATGAGGATGAACCTTATTAACGCTGCCTGAACACCTTCGGCCTGGTATGTCATGTTTTTCATTTTTTTGTTTTTAGTGCCCAACGTTCCTTTTTTGCTCCCAACGGTCCATTTTTTCCAACGTTCCAATTGATAATTGCTCCATGCCGTTTCAAACCGTGGCAGTGTATATCACCGCTGGAGCAAACCGTGGAACCAAACCGCTAGGGTGGCGGCGGTGTTCCCCGGCGGTTTGGGGGCAAACCGCTGCCTTAGCGGCATGGCTGCCACTACCCTAATAGTTGACCGAGAGTGGGATGTACTCCGTACATTTCAATTTGGGTCCCACCCATATAATTAAAGGCGAAATTACATAATGAATCAAACTGTGTGTTTTTTAATACGGTAGCCAGTGAAAACGAGCCGAGCCGAGCAGGTTATGAAAAGCTCGAGATTAAATGAGTAAAAGCTCAAAACAACTGAGCTTAAATAAGCTCGAGCCTAAATTAGAGATCATTTGATAAACGAGCCCGAGCCCGAGCTTTATATACAAAGCTCGACTAGACTCGATAGCCTAAACAAGCTTTAGTAAATTTTGTGTACGTACTAACGAGCTCATTAACGAGCTCAAAACAATTAACGAGCTCGAACACGTAAGCTCAAGAAACCGATCAGTATTTTTATAGGTACATCATAAACGAGCCGAGCCCGAGTCAAGCTCAAGCTTTATATATCATACCACAAGCCGAGATCGAGCTCAAATCTTAAGGCTCGAACCGAGCCGAGCTCGAGCTCAAGCATTCTAAAATATAAACGAGCCGAGCTCGAGCTCTGGTAGACTCGGGCTCGGCTCGGCTCATTTTCACCCCTAGTAGCTAGGTATTCAAATCTCTACTACATGTAAAGTAAATATATATATATATATATATATATATATATATATATATATATATATATATATATATATATATATATATATATATATATATATATTTTAACTTAAAATTAATAATGTTTAATCTTCTTAATACCCTTTTAACACTTAATTCCCACTTGAAAATTCAAACAATTTTGTCTTAATGAAATAGTTACCTTAACGATGTTCCCAACCTAATTTAAAAAAGTGTATGACAGCTTTTAACAACTTTTTTGAATGTAGTTTCTAACAGAAAGAGGAGATATAGCCCCGTTCATACTAAGAGAGGGGCTTTACATACCTACCTACATTTCCTACCCCTAAAGGCTAAAACCATCCAGCAGCTACAGCCTCACTGGAATGATCGAAAAGCATAGAGGGATAAACATCACTAGAAAAGGGAACACACACACCCTCAATTAGATCCACCCTTTCCTCATGTGATAGTTTATTGGATGGACCAAGAAGGTTAATCTTTCACTCCTCTCTATTTCATCCATAATACACTGTCCACCCAAACCATATACCATTCACAATGAATTGCCTTACATTATGGTATATTCAAATGAATTAAACCTCTCATTGAGACAACATACTTAACCAGTTTCCTCCCAAGGCCAAACTGGAAAAGGAATGAGGTTCAAATGAGTACAATCACACAAATGAAGGAATGAGGTTCAAATGAGTACAATCACACAAATGAACTCCAAGGTACTAGTAAAAATCCCATTGTTATGGTTTGACCAAAAAAAAAAAAAACACTTTGACTTTACGAACTTAAAGAGTCAAAGTGAACTTCAGCTGTTGTAATCTTCAAAAACAAACACCCCTTCAATCATACAACCCTATATAGTACTCATCCGAATTTCCCAATCTTTACTTACTTGAGCTACAGCTGCAGTCTTTTTCACTTTTAGGCCCAACAATTGCATTTTGATATTGTCCATAATTCCACCAAGCACACACTGACTAGTCCTTTGACTTAGGTTAAACAGTCTTAGGTTCCTTTCATTCTAAATGAAGTATACAGTTGTAGCAATCAACATTCTGTGCAAGACACTTTGTATGGTATTATTGCAACTACCATTAGCTAGATCAGCAATAACATTCCTCCAATCCATATCCCAGCTCATTATTCTAGTCTCATCTTTAATTTCTTTCCAAATATCTTCAAAATAAGGGCATTTGAAAAAAAGATGTTCATGAGAGTCATTCTCTGTTTTACACAGAGGGCATATGAGAGTAGCTTGATTATTCTAAACCATGATCCTATCTTGAGTAGCTAGCCTTCCATGAAGTGATAACCACAAAATAAAGGCATGTGTTGATACAAAAGTTGGGCGTTCCTAGTTTGGGCTCTTGCTCTCGTACCAATTAGCTCTTAATGCTTTAAACCTGCGCACTAAGAAAATAAACAAACACCGTTAGGCTTATCGTGGGATTGTCTCCCACGATTTTCCTCCGGCATGAGAGTAAGTAATCGGTTTTTAGGGTTCTCGTAAAGAGTTTAGGGTTTGTGAATCGTACCTTTAATGAGAGTTATGTCATTCCTTATATAGGCGCAGAATCCTTGTAGGTTTCGTGCTCCTTACATTTCGCACGCATGGTGCTTATCCGGTCCAAGGATCTTTATCCATAGATAGAAGATCCTTATCTAGACCATAAATAGTTTGGTTGGGCTTGGGTCCACGTGAGCCCAATCCCGTTAACAATGCGGCCCAAGTTATAATAGCCCACTCATGGTGTGTATGGGCCTTAGTGATGTTTATCATTTGGGCTCGTGGCCCAAATATAGACTATACGTCATCATGTCCCCCCAGTCTAGTGTGCGCGGCTTGCTAGCCGCGGATACTAGACTTCATGAAGCAACGGTAAGTGTGGCGGGAAAAGTTACCGCCCAATATGATGAACAATGTATCTAGTCACCAATATTTTTGAAAATACATAGGGAAGTGGGGAGGGTACGTGTTTATCGGGAAATGAGAAAAAGTGCATGTACCCGATCATCTTCTAGCCACACGATTAGGATAGTGGGTTCCACATGGCCAACATGCTAGGGTTTTGGTAACCCTATATAAACACCGCCTCCCATTTACTGAAAAACATACAGTAAAAACACTTCCGCCATTTTTACATTTCTTCCAAGCGTTTTCAAAGAGAGCAACTGTTTTATTAGGTAATCCGCGAAAACGTGCTCTATTATTAGTTTCTTTAAAATGGTTCGCCAATTACACGAGTTTCCTTCTGAAATGGACGAGGATGAACTACGTCAGTTCTCCTCGGATTATTTTAGTCCTCTTGACGTGCATTCGGTTGTATCGGAGGCCAACGCGTGCATCGCGGATTTCCCCGAGGAAAAAATAGGGTTATATACGCGCTTCTTCGAGTATGCGAACCAGCGCGTACCCATATCCATATTTTTGAGCAATGTGCTCAACCACTACCGCCTTCACATTTCCCAGTTGCACTGTATAGGTGCGGCGAAAGTATCCATTTTTGAAATAAATTGTCGGTTGCTTGCTATCAACCCTACTGTTGACATATTCCGTGTGTTTTACCGCACAACGTGGTCGCATGGATTGGTATCTTTCGCGAAGCGCGGTGGACGCCTTCAATGTTATACGGAGAAGGTGGATTCTCTTAGGGATTGGAGGGAAAAGTTTTTCTGGGTAGATGATAGGGTATTTCCTTCGCCTTTTGAGTTTTATACTCAAGAGACGCTGCCAAGGGATGGGCGCCCCGCACCCGGTTCGTATAGCGTAGCGGATGCGGATACGATTTGTTAATACAAATATCGCCTAAAAACGTTATTTATATTTTACGATCTTTGTTAAGTTTTGTTAATGACAAAGTATGAACTTTAGCTATGAGTAAATCATCACTTTAAGTGTTTAAGTCTTGTTTAACTAAGGTTTACATTTCCTTTTAAACAAAACATTGTTTTTATTTCTTAAATTAGAAAGTGTCTTGTCACATCACATTTATTTCTTAAAATAGTAATGTCACATCACATTTAGGGCAAGCTTTGTCAATATACATTTATAGTAAGAAAGAGTGTTTGACTAACCATATGTTTGCTTGCAAGTCTTGTGTTTGACTAGGTATAATGAGATGTGACCTTGTTTAGTTTGTAAGATTTATTGCAAAAACCAACTGCAGCCCTGACGGAACTCTGGGGGTACACGGGCGGAACCCATCTGAGGGTTCTGCCGTATCCGCCAGACCTGCAGAATGGTTTGCTATAAATACCAAACCATTTGTTAGTTTTGAGTCACCCCTTTAGGACATATTTTCATATACTCTCTCAAACTAACTCAGTAACATTTGACTTGTGTGATTCTCTTATGTAGCAAGGGACTTCACAAGATCATTCAAGAAGTTACAAGCTTCAACTCTAAAGTTGCAAATCTTGTTATCTTTGTTATGTATAAGCTTTGATAGTTTATACTTCATTTGTATCATGTATGTAGAAGTGGTTGGTTAGTATTTTAGGCCTCAAAATACGTAGTGTGTCGGGAGTTGTTGTACCCTTGTAAAAGAACTAAAGGGAGTGGTTGTACCCTTGGTAAAGAACTCGACATCTAGCTTAGTGTCGGTAAAAGTGTAAGCGACGATGGGAGTGGTTGTACCCGTGTAAAAGAACTCGACATCTAGCTTAGTGTCGGTAAAAGTGTAAGTGACGTTGTAAAGGTTTTCTCCGCCGGTGAAAGGAGCTTGTTGATTAGTTCTTATAACTCTCGAGTTGGAAACTCGGGGCGTGGATGTAGGGCAAGGAAAAAGAGTCCTTGTAGCCGAACCACGATAAACAATCGTGTTGTGGTTTGATCGTTTCTTTCTTTATCTTTGCTTATTACATGTTGTCTTTTAGTTAGAATTGCTAATCACATATAAAGCTTTTCAAAGAATTAAACAAGTAAAGTTGTGTTTATATCTTCAAACAAATGTAAAGCTTTTCAAAGAACTAAACAAGCAAAGTTAGGATTATCATAAGTAAATCTTTTCAAAGTATGAAACAATTAAAGTTAGAATTGTTATTCACATGAAAAGCTTTTCCAAGAATCAAACATATAATATTGTGTTTATATCTTTAAGCAAACGTAAAGTTTTTTAAAGGATATTCAAGTTAAAAAAGATTTAAAAAGCGGTAAACTATTCAAACCCCCCTTCTAGTTTTCCACAATTGGCATCAGGAGCCAGATTACTCAAGATCTTTAAAATAAAATGTATTTTAAAACTTGGATCGATCCATGGATTTTGAAAATCTCAAAGAAGGGCAACCTATTCAAAACCCACTGCTATTTGAAAAAGAAAACTTACTTGAATAGAAAAGTAATTTTGAAAACTATGTGAAATCAATTGATCAAGATCTTTGGCATGTTATTTCTTTTGGTGATTTCAAACCAAAGAAAACAAGTTTTTGAAAACCAAGATAACTATCTTAAACTTGATAAAAATACTAAAGCTAAAACAATGATTTATAAAGCTTTAGTACCGAATATGAAAGAATGCATTTTTGTCAAACGGCTAATGACATTTGGAAAAATGTGATAAACTTTCATCAAGAAATATGTCAAGTCAAAGAAGATCAATTTGATCTAACATATGAATTAGAAGTCTTAGAAATATTAATAGATAAACGTTTAGTTGTGATGAATACATGTGCTACTAGTTTAAATGTTTTAAATGCAGGTGTAAGTGAAGATGATTACTCATGTTGAGCTTTTAGTGGACTTGCTTGCGATTCATGGAATAACACGGATGAAGATGAAGCCAACCATCCGATTTGTGATTCTCAACTAGATAAAACATCAAGCAAGGTACATTTTAAAACAAACACTTTTGATTTGACAAATTTATCCTAGAGTTTTCTAAACTAAAAAATGAGTCTAAACGTTTATGCAACATGGACCTGAAAACTATCTTTAACAATGAGTCTTCAAAATCTTTTAAGAATATCTTTGAAAAGGAAATCTTGTTAGAAGATAAAATGTCTAGAATTGAAAGTAATGTTGAAATTAATCTAGAATGTAAATTATGTCTAGATTACAAACATGAGATTAAAAAGCAAAATGAGAAAGGAAAATTATTAGTTAAATTTGATGAAGGCTCAAAATCTCTTGAAAGATTGTTGAGGAGTAAAAGGGTGTTTAAAGATATAACCGGATTAGGATTTAACTGAAAAGCACCATCAACTAATAAAACAAAGCAAGTAAAATTTGTCAAACCTAGAAGAGAGATTTAGAGATAATTCAATCTCTAATAGAAACTCATGATAAAAGAATTAAGATTATCTTGCTCTATGCTTTTATATGATTATCTAACCTTCTTGGATACATGAGTAATTGAGTTTCAAAGCATGTCATCAAACCAAGATTTTACGTGTTGTGTTTATCCTCTTGATAGCATCTCTATGCAATTTAAAAGGTATGCATTACTTCAACTTGTCTTTGATTGTCTCTTGTTTCTAGCATTATGTGTTATTAGTAAAACTCTAAAGTGTTTACATGCCATTTGTAATAACTAAGATTAGATTCTATGCAACAAGAAATTTCGTCATTAGTACTAGTAGGAGATATAAGGTGTTTTGGTTCTTTAACCGTCAAGAGATAAACACGAGAAACTCTTGAGTGAGTCTCACTCAACTCTTGCTTACAAGTGAGCTAACTAAGAATTTCCTAAGTGTTAAAATGTCTAACACTTTTGTGATGCTTGCAAAACAAACCTTTGTTAAACAACATTCTCAAACATCATACTTTGAGTCTTAAATTGTGTTCTTCTTCGATCAGTCCTTTATGATAATCTCACATAAAACACACAAGGTGAAATAAATCACATTAGCATACATTAGGATGTGTGGAAGAAAATGAGTTTTCAACACCTAAGGATTCACACATCAAATGTGACACTTAGTCTTATGATGTTGTACCTCTTGGACTCTTTCAAAACAAGTAGAGTTCATAGTGTCTTAAGTAAGAAAACCCAAATAGTCGAGGAGTCATTGAATATAACATTTAACGAGTGATCTCCTCCTTCTAAGATATCATCTTTGGTAGATGACGACTTAGTCGAAAGTCCAATGATGGCAAGACAAGTATGTTGTGTAGAATATTAAGAATAAAAGTATAAAATAACATCTTCTCACCTTGATACAAACATTGAATCAAGCAAAATTGACATAAGTTATAAAACTTGATTTATAGGTCATAGTTGTGTCTAAACAAATTGAACAATAACAGTTTTTGGAATTTGATGAGGCGAAAAATGAACCACTTTTAGGGGGTCATTTAAGCTCGGAATTGAATTTATTTGATTAAATATTGCCCTAAATCGTTCCTTTTTTGATTTTAGGTACTTTGGGAGAGAAATCTGGAAAAGGAAGCAATTCGGACGTTTTTGGAGCATAAATGTGAAGAAAACGGCAAAGTCTTAATTTTCCTTGCTGAGAACAGTACCTGACGGTGTCAAGAGCATTTTGGTGACGGCGTCAAGAGTAAAAGTGGTGACGGCCCAGAGAGAAAGTGAAGGCGTCACCCAAGGTCGTCACGTGTTAACTTGTCAAAACTTGCGCACGGAGTAGCTGATATTGTTTTGGTCATAACTTTTGCATACGAACTCGGATTTAGGTGATTCAAAAGCCCACGCGAAGAGGACGAAGAGATCTACAATTTGGTGAAAAAATGGTCTTGATGGCGTCAAGAGAAACGAGCTGACGCCATCAAGAAGGGCCGACAGAAAACATGCCTATAAATATAACATCATAACTTCACTTTTTGTAAGCCCTAAACCCTAAGGTCGATTCCTGGGTTTAGGTAGGTGGTTTTCCAGCAACTTAGAGGGTTTCAATCACTCCATAAACATCATGTATTGGTTTGATGATTCTATCTTAATTATGTTTTCCATTATCATTGTTGTTTGCTCTTCTTTGATGATGATTTGCTAATTCATCTTGTGTCTACTTGTGATTATGTGAAACTTGTATATAATTGATTAGATCTCATTGATTTTTTGTTGATGTTGTGTCTATCTCCATCAATGAGGGGCTTGTTGATGTGTGTGTCTATATCCATCAATTAAGGCGTGACAACTTCAATAGATCTAGTTGGTTTAGTTTATAATTCTTGTTTCCTATTGATTCTTGTTTTGATTGAATGAATTCAATGTTAGGCTTAAGAAAACTGGCAGACTTCCATAGGGTAACATGCTTGAACGTCTTAAGAAACATGAACCGATGTGTACTAGGTTTTTATGGTTGTATTTAATGCATGAGCGAATTCTAATGATCCCATGTTAGGAGCTTCTTAGCCGGCTTGACATAGGAGTGAAGTAGGAGCTTATAGGATTGGGGAAGTAAGTACGCCACCCCATGAATAGTATTAAGTTATACAACCCGTCAATTAAAATAAGGTTACAATTCAATAGGTAGGATTGGATAGCTAGCAAGGAGTAACATATCATGGGTAGACATGCTTCACTTATCTTGTAGAACCCTAGTTTACTTTTCTTGTTTATTAGTTTAATTAGTAGCATTTGGGTTAGTTGATTAGCAACTAATTCCGCCTACTCTCCCAATACCCGAGATTTTTACTTGCTTCTCATAAAATATAAAAACATAAAAAGAATCATCCTTCACCTTTAGACCTAGTTAGATTAATTTCAATCCTAACGACACTATTCCTAGCTGAACGATCAATCCCCTGGTACTTGTCACTATATTATACTACAACGATCAGGTACACTGCCTGGTGGGGGTTGTAAGCTTCTCGAGATCCCTCGAGAGGTAAAGCCTGGTGCAATTCCCACGCATCAGAATTTAGAGTAAAACAACTAGTGAAACATGATAGATTTTTCGAAGTAATCAAGTGTTTATAGTGTCAATATTTGAAAGTCTTTTTGATAATAAAAGCAAGCTCCAAAAGCAAGGGATTTTAACTCGAAGACATTCCTAGTTACTCTCTTGTTCTCAATGGTTAAGTTATTGATGACTTATCAAGAATGAGATTAGTAAATCCGTAGGTAAAACTAAACGTAGAGAAATGTTCGTGTTGGGTCACTGAATTCCCCACATCTTCTAACAAGGATTTGAACGTAAAATAACCTAAGTGCAAACAAGTCACTGAGTGAACAGTAACTCAGTGAGTCACCTTCAGGATGCTAAGACCGAGCCTAAGAAGAAAGGTTCTCCATTCAGTGAGGCGGAACTCAGTGAAGTGTGATCTAAGCCAAGAAGAAGGTGATGGGTTCAGTGAGGATGACAATAACTCACTGAACCCCAATGACTCCTCAACAACTTAATTGTACTGAAGACTGATGACATGAAGACTGAAGTTTTGGCGGGACTGGGCGGGAAAGTCTGAGCTGCTTTATTAAAGTGCTTTATCACTTTAATGTCAAACTTTCCCCAAATGGTTAAAACCAGTCTGTCATCAGAAAGTGCCTTTTGGATCTAACTCAATGAAGGTTCCTTGCCAGAAGAATAATATCTTTCAAGATATTGTTAAGGAAGCTTTAGGTCCAATGTATATTTAGTTGTTCTATACTTGTGTATAAATAGGAAGCAAATGTGAGGAGTAAAAGTTGACAAGTTTTGTGCAATTAATGCAAAGCATTCACAAACCACTTTACTCCTCCAAAGAACAACACAAGCCCCTGAGATAGCTCAGTGGGTAATTTAAGTTGTCACTCAACTTAGTTGAGTTTAGTGAGGAGTCCATACAATACTTGTCTATTCAACCCCAAGTGTTATTCCGCAAACACTTGGGTACGATTCTTTGTGATTAACTTCTAATAAAGAATTAAACGTTGGAAAAATATTGTCTCTTACTTTTTACGTTACTTTATTGTTAATCATTTTTACATCTTTGTTTAAAGTCATATAACTTGGTTACTTTAGCTTCTTAGTTACTGATAACCAAGTAAAAGGGACCAACAGTTCGGAAGACTACTTGGTCTCATAACAATTAGATTTAACATTATGTTTAGCGTTTGTCTATGTGCTCGTTTTAAAGAAGATCCTAAAACAACTCTTTAGTTGAGCTTGTTTGGATTCATCGTAAGGTACTACATAACTAGGATTATGGTATCCCAAAAGAACGGGAATAGAAACCATATTGTATGCCAAATGGAATTATGTCGGTAATAAGTTGATAAGAAAAGCACAAGTGGTACTTGCACTTTTATACTTACTTACCCAATGATTCTCCAAAACACGTAAGGTTCTCAAATTAGTTTCGGATGTAGAAGCACATCAACAAGCTCCGCTTGAACAAGCAAATACGCGTCAACAACGGAATTCTTTTATCAACATTGTTATCTCTTCAACAAAGGAAGCATCGACTTCAGCGACATTTCAATCCATTATGTTCTCAATTGACATATTGTGATCCATCATCATCGTCTTGGTAAAAATGTTCATTGAGGAACATCTTAACTAAGAACGTCTTATACGTTAACCATTCTATCAACGTTTTCACAAAACCTCTTGAATAAGAAGCATTCATCGTCCCTAGGCTTAGTCGAAGACTCATAAGACCTAAGACCTTAGTTTTGAACATTAGGATAAAACCACAAAAATCAAGACAATCCCTTTTGAATTTTTCCTGCAGCCCCCACGGTACCCTCAGACCATACGGCCGGAACCCTCTTTTTGGTTCCGCCTGGTCCACCAAAGCTACAGAATGTTTTATTTTAATTTCAAAACCAAACATCCTCTTAACTTAATCATTCACTTTCAAACAGCCATCACCCTCTCAAAAACACATAACCACACGAAATTTAGGGCTTTCAATCCAATCTCTTCAAATCCAACTAACTTTGTAAGTGTTCTAATCACAATTGCATTTTTGATTCAAGTATAACATTCTTATTTACATTCATTAACTAGAATCTTAGGGTTTGTGCATAAAACTTCTTGATTCATGAAAAACTTGGTGGCTAGTCAATTATGTCTTCAATTAGTTAAGAATTGTATCATTTTTATTACTTTGATTTGCCAAACACACCAAGTGCATTGTCTTTCAAAAATCGCAATCCAAGACTAGAACATGATTCATCACCACATTGTTAAAACAAATGAAAAACATCATTAAAACATCACTTGCATACTATCTCTTGAATGCTAAAGGGGATACATAACTAATATGTATTTTCGGGTACATTCAATCGAAGACACATTTAATTAGGAGAGTGTTGGTTATCTTTTGTTTTTATAACAAAACGTGCAAGACAAAACAATTTGGGAATCAAAATGAGTCAAGATAACCAAGTCTCCACATTGTTTGCATATAGGAACATATTAGAACATCCACATTGTTAAAAGTCATTAACATATAATTTTGTGTTTTCTAGGAATCAACATGCCTCACGCAAATAAATCCGATCACAAGGAAACCCTTAAGTACATGCCCAAACACCATATGACCAAAGGTCTCAACAAAGTTCAAGTAGAAACTTTTATGGCATTAGAAAAACGCTATGTTCACAAAGGTAGAACAATTGATCCATCCTTTCTAGAAGGAACATCTATTCGCCAAAACTTTGCCGCAATCAACTTTGATTGTCTCCTTGATATCGATGAGCCAATTTGTCCTAGGTTCATCTTAGAATTCTATGCAACCGTAAACCTTTCCACAAATTATTTTGGTAAGTTATCATTAAACTTCACAACCAATCAAATACCAAATTTCATAGATTTGAAAGACTTAGCTATCATTTTTGGTGTCCCAAATGCGGGTACTTGTCTCTACACGGATAAGTGGCCCATTTCAAGCCTTGACTCAATTGAGCGTTTTCATTCATACTACACCCCTCTAGCGAGTAAGGAAACAATTAAGGAACATCTCTTCGTTAGAACCTCTACCACTAGGAAAAATCGTTCGGGGAATATTGTGGATAAAGATACTTTTGGTATGGAGCTCAATGAGCTTAAACCACAATTTAAGAAGTGGAAAGAAATTCTTAGAGCTAAAGTCATAAGTACCATAGGAAATAGAGATCATGTCAACACATGCCTTTGCTACATGCTCTATAGCATTTCCACCGGTCAACCCTTCAACTTAGCCTACTACCTAGCCAAAAGAATGGCCGACATACCCTTAGTTGGAACAACCACTCTTCCTTATGGAATGCTTCTTACTCGCCTCTTTAGAGCAATCTCACCCATTCCTCCTAACGATAATGGAATGCGCCTTGACTATTCTCTCGTTCCTCACATGTTCGTTCCTCTAAGTGATAAATGAGTTTTCAAAGGTAAGGGAAAACGTACTCGTTCACCTACACCATCATCATCATCATCATACGACATGAGCGAGGACGATAAACTTCCTAACTCTAAGTTACCTCCTTTAGAATATCTTCAAGCACTCCCCATCATTGACAATGCATCCGAAGAGTTCAAGTAAACCAAAGGAATGTTCAAGTGCTTTGGAAGGTACCTAAGCAAGCTCAATAAGAAGATAGACCGGTTGTGAGAAGATTAAGGAGTGTTTGGCTTATGAATGTTTTAGAACCTTTTATGTCTTAAACTACGTGATTTGTATTGTTTTTCACTTACATGTTTTATTACGTTTGTCGGATTATGTTTGTATGAGTTTTTATGCATAATGACAATGTTTGAGGTGTTTGTCATTTTTTTTATGCTTATGGAAATTCTTACTAAGTATAGTGAAATCCTCGACCTCAAGGTCAAAGTCCTATGATATGTGTGTTTACGTGTCTAATTTTTGCATTATCTAACAAGTAATGCATTATCTTTTTGATTTTAGGAATTTTTGAAAATTTTGAAAATCGTCTCGCGGGTCAAAATCACGGACTGCCAAATTTTTCAGCCCTGGCGGATCTGACGGTACCCAAAATTGGGTTCCGCCAGTGTATTTTCTGGGTAACCCAGAATTGGCCCGACGGACCAGACGGAACCCAAAACAGGGTTCTGCCTGTGTACCGCGAGGGTTCCGCCAGACACCTGCAGAAAATTTTTATCATTTTTCTTAAGTCCAAAACTTGTAAAGTGTCAAACCATTATCCTAAGTCAGAAACATCTTCCATTAACTTCAATAACCATATTAGAACAACTCTCACTCACTAAAACAATTAAGAAGTCACTTCCCTCCAAAAATTCAAATTCAAACATAACTAACTCAAGGAACCCTTTTAAAGGATCCTTCAAACCATTGAAACATTTTCAACCAAATCACATCCCATGATCACAAAGCATTGAGTGCATATGTTGGTTTTTCACTCCACCTTATTCCATTGGATTGAGATGCAATGATTTGACATGTTAATGAAAACTTTGTAAATCATTTGAAACCTCAATCTTTGAATGGTAGAACATCAAATCCAAACACCCATTTCAACTTCTTTTCCATCCTATAAATTTGAAAGTTTTACAACAATTCAAATCACACCATCACCATCAAAACTTCTTCTCTCAAAACATCAAAACCACACCTTTGAAATGACTAAATCCAACACATCATCCGAGTCATCAAAATCCTTCTCAAAAACCACTAGGATTAGTGTTAAACCTTGTTGCTTCAACAAAACCGTCAAGGCAAGCTCATCTTCTTCAAGTGATGCTTCGCTTAACATTTCTTCACCTATCCAAGATTTCCTTAACCTCACTAACTCAACACCATCCCCAACACATTGTAATACCAATGTAATCACCTTTCAAGATTTTCTTAATCTTGATACTCCAACACCCTCTCCAACACATTGCTACACAAACATAGCGACCATTGCTCCACCAACTAGACCTTCAAGTGATTCAACATCACCTTATCAACAAGCTCAACCAACAAAAACTTCATCACCTCAATCACCAACACTTACACCAATGGAACTTTTCCATACACCTCCAACATCACCACTACCCTATTTGGAAACATTAGAAGACCTATCACCCAAATCATCAAGTCCACCATCCTTATCACTCTTTGACACCATTGCTCAAATGGAAACCCAACAACAATCTAGTGAGCAACTAGATGATGAACCTCATCAACCCTCAATGGTAGAACGGTTGGCTTACCGTTATGCTAGACCATCTATTTTTCCAAATGATCAAGGTCATACCCACTCACAATCATTTGTGTTTCACCCAATTTACAAAGACCTTCATGGCAATCCTTCCGGTGAACCAAGCTTCTGCCATTTTGTTCAAAACCAACAACCACAACAACCATCACCATAAGAATCTTCCCAACAATTTGAATCTCTACTTTCTTCTTATAAGAAAATAGAAGCATCCATATGGGAAAAACCTCCAAACCTTAATGATGAGATTGACACTCATTTAAACCACCTTCATGCCTTCAAACGTATGGTTGACTCTCAAATCAACCATATTACGGTTTTACAAACAACGCTACACTCAACTAATAAAGGAATCAAAAACACCTCTCAACCATCAACATTTGCTCCTTCAAGTTCAAACCATCCACCATCAACAAATCAAACCTCTCTTCCACCAAACTTTCCCCGCCATGGTTGCGGACATTGTGAAAGAACCGCTCACATTAGTGAAGGGTGTCGATCAGAAATTCGCGAGCTATCTGAAGAAATGAGGTTTATCCTAAACCACATTTTGGACCATCTACAATCCTTGTCTCACCCACCTCAACCTTAGAGTCTCCAAAATGAAACAAAACCGTTTCTTTTGGAAAACGTTTCCTATTTAAACCAACAAACCAAAACTGTGTCATCCTTTCAACCTTCAAAATAAAGTGTAACACCCCCGAAATACCTGAATGGCAGCGGAATGGAATACCTGAGGGTGTAACGGATCATAGCACACAAGCAAGGAAATATTGAACGACCTAAAGTGTCGTTTATAAAATACATCGTTTGATTCATTCAAAATATTCAGAGTTTATAAAACATAGGTCCCATAAGTTGGAAAAGGTTTAAGGAAACAAGTTTAGTACAATCAAACGATAGTTCAAAGTGCATGAAATCCAAAAGTGACGCGTCAGCCTTGATACACAAAGTGACTCCATGCAATGCCATGAGGATATGCCTTAGTTACCTGAGAAATACATTGCGAAAAACGGTCAACATAAAGTTGGTGAATAATCATAGGTTTATAAGTAAAATCTAGTGTACAAAATGCCATAAGTAATGCCATGAAATAGGATATCCGGAAAGTATCTACATTGGCTCTTAAGCTCATGACCCCGAAGCTAGACGATACTTGGCCCCAATGAGTGTTTACCAGGCACTCTAATAATAAAGACATAAAATGCATTCGTTCCATTTGGAGCAACCCAAACACGAATGGAGGCGTCACCCTCGATAGATCTATCCACTCACTCCCGCTTAGTACCAGAAATTAACGGTCCATGATAATAAAAGGGGACTTTTCAAGACGTGGTAATAAGGAAACTTAAGCAATGTATGAATTTTTATACTTAGGCATGTACACAAAAACAAGTAATGCAATGTATTCTCCCCCGTGGGATTTGAAATCAAAATATAGAATTAAAACGGGGTTATGAGAACTCACCTCGAAATGAAGGTACAAAGATGGTGCAATGAGGTAAAAGTAGTCGGAACAATGAGGTGCGAGTACTATCCGCAACCTAAATGAATAATCATGATCTAACTTAGATCAAGCCGTAATGAAATGAATGCACATGCACATGATACTCATACCACTCGTAATTTGAAAATACTAGTTATCGTCGTAGAAAAATGGTTTCCATATTTAGGAAAAATAATTCCATTTAGAGAAGTATATAACTTGTAGTATTAACTCGTACGAAAAAGTTAGCGTTATGTTCCAAGTATCAAGACCTTAGAATGACGTCGTCATATCGTATAAATATTCCCTCGAGTTGTACGTATTCGTTTGTTAAGAAAATAGTCATTAGTACGTTTCTAGAAAATATACCATTTAGTACGTACGTTATTATTTCTATTTGTGACCAAAATATAAATATAGTTTTGACAATGTTAAAACGGGTATAACTCGGTCGTTTTAGGCTCGTTTTCCTTGTTCTTTATGTCCACGGATTCGTCTTTGTATATACTAGTATATTTTAGATAACTCGGCTCCTCTAGGTTACGTTTAATGCCTCAAAATACCCATCGTATTCTGCCCAACAGCAAGCAGTTTTCTGAAAAATAGTTTTCGTCGTTAAATTTGCAAAAATCATAACTCCTTCGTTATAAACTCGTTTTAATCCGTTCTTTCGCCCAAAGTTTCGTTTTTGAATGTATTTTCTAAATCTTTGGCCAAAAATTACCCATCACCCACTGATTTTCCCACGAAATTAAAATAGGGACAGTAGGTATTTTAAAAGTTTCAAAAACCATTTTCAAGTCTCCAAACGAGTTCCATCATCCATCAAACCTCTTTCAAACACCACAAAACTAATCTAATCCTACCATACACCTTCTTAGGGTGTCATGGGTTCCTAATCACCAAAACCAAGTAGATCTAACAAGGATCTAACCAAGAATCACTTCTAGGGCTCATATGATCAAAAGTTTGCAAAATAAAAGTGGTACAAGTTAATGTATGTATGAGATCTTGCAAGAAACATGTATAAATATAGTAAGAACTTTGTAAAAATTATGAAATGAGTTTAGTAACTTACTTGTAAGATTAGTGAAGTTAGGATGATTAAAACCTAATAATCCTTGAGTTTTTATTTCAAAACCCTAACAAGGATACTATAAACACTAGATAAACACTTGGATCTTTGAAAAATCTTGGTTCTTTCCTTCTTTTGTTTCTTGGCCGTGGGTATGAGAGAACAAAGAGAGAAAAATGACTTTTGATGGTATGAAAGAAATGAGGTGGAAATTTGGTAAAGTTAGTATGTATATTATTATTATTGAAATTATATTATAAATAAAAGAGTTAGTAGTAGCATTTATGAACAAAGTGTATGTAAGTAATTTTTGTAAGAATATGGAGAGGGGGGGCGGCAAAGTCAAAAAGGGGGGGGGGGGGATGAATGTAGTGTTTTGTAATAAAATGTATTATTGGTAGTTTTGTGTAGTTTTAAATTGTACCGGGTACCGGGTTAACTAAAAATAAATTTTAACGAAGTTAACCGGGTCATAATAAAGTTATAAAAATTATAAAAATAGTTTGGATAAAATTATTGGGTGTTTAGATAATTATAGTTTAATTTCCACGAAAACCGTCGAAGTTTTAGAAATCTTAAGTTAATAATTAAAATAAATATCCAAAATACCGGGTAAATTAATATTATAATTTTTATATTATAAAAATGAATATAAAAATATATTGGGATCATAGTTGGGAGTATTGGACGTGTTAGTCACATTTATAGTTCGCGTATTAGTGTTTATTTAAAATAAACGTACGTAATTCGTTAATTATATTAAAAATATAATTTGAATATCCTACGAGTGGAATAGTATGCAAGTGCCCTAGTAATGATATGTCGACTATTTCTAGTCAGTATGAAATGTCCCTGATAATAATGCATGAATTCGCTCCTGAACCAATACGGTTACGCGAATCTGAACACACGTAAACTAAATTTACGATGACATGAATAATGCACGTGAATAGTGATTTTCTCTCGGAAATGAATAGTGTCAAGTGAATAGTAAAATTTCTGAAGGTGTCTCAGAATGTCAAATTGACCTCAAAAACGATGAATAGTAAAACGATGAATAGTGATTGATGAATAGTAATTTGTGAATAGTAGAATGGCAAAGTTTGGAAAAATGACTTGAAATTGTGGGTTGTTACAGTCGCCCATCCAAAAAGGAATTCAGTCCCTGAATTCAGTTAGTGTTGGTCTCGGTAATAGGCTCAGTGAAAAGTTGTGGATACTTGCGTCGCATTTGGTCTTCTCGTTCCCAAGTAAACTCGGGTCCTCTTCGAGAATTCCAGCGAACCTTCACGATCGGAATTCGACTTTGTTTCAACTGTTTGATCTCGCGATCCATGATTTCAACTGGTTCTTCCACAAAGTTAAGCTTGTCATCGAGTTGTATTTCTTCTAATGGTATAATGGCAGACTCGTCCGAAAGACATTTCTTGAGGTTCGAAACATGAAACGTGTTATGTACGTTGCTAAGTTCTGACGGAAGTTCAAGCTTGTAAGCAACCGGACCAATCCTTTCCAGGATCTTGAATGGCCCAATGTATCTCGGATTTAGTTTCCCGCGTTTTCCAAATCGTATCACGCCCTTCCAAGGCGAGACTTTCAACATAACTTTGTCCCCGACCTGAAATTCCAATGGTTTGCGTCGAACATCTGCGTAGCTTTTCTGTCGACTTCTAGCAGTTTCGAGTCTCTCTCGAATTTGAATTATCTTTTCTGTTGTTTCTTGTACCATCTCCGGGCCAGTACATTGTACTTCACCGACTTCGGCCCAACAAACTGGAGATCTACACTTGCGACCATAAAGTGCCTCGAATGGTGCAGCCTTAATGCTCGCATGGTAACTGTTGTTATAGGAAAATTCAATCAACGGCAAATGGTTAGCCCAACCATTTCCAAAGTCAATCACACACGCTGTAAGCATGTCTTCAAGTGTCTGAATAGTCCTCTCGCTCTGACCATCGGTCTGAGGATGGTAAGCAGTACTCATGTCTAACTGGGATCCAAAAGAATCTTGTAATGACCGCCAAAAGTTCGAAGTAAAACGACTATCTCTGTCGGAAATGATGGAAACTGGTGCTCCGTGTCTTGAGACGATTTCCTTGACATAAAGTCTAGCAAATTGTTCCATTGAATAAGTCTCTCTAATGGGTATGAAATGAGCTGATTTGGTAAGTCGATCAACGATTACCCAAATAGCATCGAAACCTCCTGACGTCTTAGGAAGTTTAGTGACAAAGTCCATAGCAATACGTTCCCACTTCCATTGTGGAATTTCTGGCTGTTGAAGTAACCCTGACGGTTTCTGGTGCTCGGCTTTCACTTTAGCACAAGTAAGACATTTGCTGACGTACGTAGCAATTTCTGCTTTCATGTTCGGCCACCAATAAAGCTTTTTGAGATCCTGATACATCTTATCCGAACCTGGATGAATAGAGTACTTCGACTTGTGTGATTCATGCATAATCAATTCTCGCACTCCACCATAGAGTGGTATCCAACTTCGGTCCTTGAAGCATAACACTCCATCTGATCTCTTTACAAAGCCATTATCACTTTCTGGCATACCATAAAGCTTCTCATGTGGTCGGTTTTCTTCTTTGAGAGCCTCAATCTGAGCTTCTAGAATTTTCGATGGCAATGGCGAAATGATAGTCATTCCCAATGACCTGACTCTCAAAGGTTTGAGTCGTTCTTTTCGGCTAAGTGCATCTGCTACAACATTTGCTTTTCCTGGGTGATATCGGATTTCACAATCGTAATCACTCAACAATTCTAGCCAACGACGTTGTCTCATATTAAGTTCCTTCTGATCGAGTATATGCTGTAAGCTCTTGTGGTCGGTAAAAATTACACACTTAGTACCATAAAGGTAGTGTCTCCAAATCTTGAGTGCAAAAACTACCGCACCCAATTCCAAGTCATGAGTAGTGTAATTCTTCTCGTGTATCTTAAGCTGTCTAGATGCATAAGCTATCACCTTCTCGTTTTGCATTAGCACAGCTCCAAGTCCTTGATGCGAAGCATCGCAATATACCACAAAGTTCTCAATACCTTCAGGTAGTGACAAGATCGGTGCGCTACAAAGCTTTTGTTTCAATAATTGAAATGCGGACTCTTGTTTTTCTCCCCACTCGTACTTTTCATTCTTTTGTGTCAGTTTCGTCAACGACTTCGCTATCTTAGAAAACCCTTCAATAAACCTTCTGTAATATCCGGCAAGTCCTAGGAATTGACGAATTTCCGTAGGAGACTTGGGCGTAGCCCAATCCTTAACTGCCTCGATCTTTGCCGGGTCGACTTGTAAACCTTGGCTATCAATGACGTGACCAAGAAATTGAACTCTTCGTATCCAAAAATCACACTTTGAAAACTTGGCATACAATTGCTCCTTCTTGAGTAGTTCCAGGATTGTTCTGAGGTGTTCTTCGTGATCTCCCTTACTCTTGGAATAAATCAAGATATCGTCAATGAATACGATCACAAGCTTATCGAGATACGGTTTGCACACCCTATTCATGAGATCCATAAATACCGCAGGTGCGTTGGTTAATCCAAAAGGCATCACTTGAAATTCATAATGACCATAGCGCGTTCTAAATGCCGTCTTCGGGATATCCTCTTCCCGAACTTTAAGTTGATGATAACCGGATCTTAAATCGATCTTGGAATAAAAACTAGAACCTTGTAACTGGTCGAACAAGTCGTCAATTCTTGGGAGTGGATAACGGTTCTTAATCGTTAACTTGTTCAGCTCACGATAGTCGATGCACATTCTGAAAGTTCCGTCTTTCTTCTTCACAAACAAAACCGGCGCTCCCCAAGGCGAGGAACTCGGTCTAATGAATCCTTTGTCCAAAAGTTCTTGTAATTGATTCGACAATTCTTGCATTTCCGAAGGTGCAAGTCTATACGGTGCTCGTGCAATTGGTGCAGCTCCTGGCACTAATTCAATTTGAAACTCAACTTGGCGTGTAGGCGGAAGTCCTGGCAATTCTTCCGGAAAAACCTCTTGAAATTCCTTAACAATTGGCACATCTTCAAGTCGTTTCTCATCCGACTTCTTCTCCGTGATGTGAGCCAAGAATGCATAACAACCTTTCTTTATGTACTTCTCGGTTTTAATGCACGATATAATACTGAGTCTAGTTCCACTTCGCTCTCCGCGAACAACCAAAGTTTCACCGTTATAAGGAAGGTGAACAACTTTCTCATCACAAATAATTCTCGCTCGATGCCGAGACAACCAATCCATGCCGATCACAACATCGAAACTTCCAAGTTCTACGGGCATAAGGTCTATATTGAATGGATGGTTCAGAAAATTTATAGTGCAACCACGGACAATGGTGTTGGTGTTAACTAAAGACCCATCGGCTAATTCAACGATATAGGAAATGTCTAATGGGGTTGGTTCTATGTTAAGCAATGGTGCAAATGCAATAGACACAAAACTTCTATCCGCTCCTGAATCAAATAAAATGGATGCATAACGATTATTAACGAGGAACGTACCCGCAACAACATTCGGGTCTTCTTTGATATCGTCTCCTCCCATGACATAAGCTCTTCCTCGAGCCATTCCATTTTGGTTTCAAGTTCCTTGATTCTTCTTCTTTGGGCACTCATTCTTAAAGTGTCCAAGTTCTCCACAGCCAAAACATGTTACCGGTGGTTTCTGATTGTCACCCACGATTGGAAGTCGACAATCTTTGATGTGGTGACCAAGCTTCCTGCAATTGCCACAAATATCTGGACAACGACCTGGGTTATGATGCTTCTGACACCTTTCGCATTTAGGTAGGTTACCAGTGTAACCTTTTCTGTCATTCGGTCCTGCAGCATAAACCTTTGCTACTTCCTGCCTCTTAGGTGGCGGCTGAACAGCATTTCCACCTTGGTTGTAGTCAAACCTTCTCTTGTTGTTGTTATTGTTGTTATTTGGGTTGTTGTTTCGGTTATTGGGATAGTTGCGGTTCCGATTGTTGTTATAGTTGTTGTTGTTCCGAGTGTTGGTGTAGTTGGTGTTGTTTGAACGGTTATTGTTGTTGACAGCAGATTTCCCTTTGACTACTTGAACCATGAGTTTCTGAGTTATACGAATAGCCTCTTCCATTGATTGAGGGTCAAAAGAAATCACATCTCCTCGAACACTTTCAGGCAATCCACCAACAAAGTTTTCCATCTTTTTCTCATCATCGGGAACCATAGTTGGACATAGTGCAGCCAACTCCTGAAACCTCCTAAAGTAGGTCTCAATGTCATCACCTTTAGTCATAAGCTCATAAAATTCCGTTTCCAATTTCTGTATCTCAGTACGCGGGCAAAACTTCTTAGACATCAGTTTCTTGAATTGATCCCAAGTGAGCTTGTGAGCATTCTCCATACCAATCGGCTGAGCATACGAATTCCACCAAGACATAGCTTCATCAAGAAGCATACCTGTAGCAAATTTTACCTTGCTAACATCCGGGCATCCGCACATGAGAAATACATTCTCAGTCTTTTCGAACCAGCGGATTAAAGCAACCGCTCCTTCAGTGCCCTTAAATTTGATAGGATCGCTAATCTTGAAATCTTTCCATGTACATTCACGCCTAATAGCAGTTGGTTCAACTGCCCCTGTATTAGAAGCAGTCTCAGCAGCCCTAGCAGCAACCTCAGCTCTCTCAATCACTAGAGCTTCTGCAATACTATCCCTGACCAACTTGCGGATAGCGGCTTGAGTCATAGTGGGGGTTTCCTGTGCAGTCTTACTCTTCCTTGGTGCCATATTTCTGATAAATCATAATGGAAATAACCATGAGAAAAATCATAATAGAAATAGTCATCGTACCAAAGATATACACCCACAACACGTATATAAATATACAACCACAACGAATATAAATACAACCACGACATGTACGAGTACAACCACGATCTGTCTAGACATCACAACGACAAGTATATATATACAACCACAACAACCACGTCACGTATATATACAACCACAACCTGTGTCGATACAACCACAACATGTACGAATACAACCACGACATGAATAAATACAACCACAACCTGTGTCGATACAACCACAACACGTACGAATACAACCACGACATGTATATATACAACCACAACCTGTGTCGATACAACCACAACACGTACGAATACAACCACAACCTGCATCAATGCGATAATAATAAAGAGCAACCACGAAACATCATAAATATAATCACAACACATGAATATAATACATGAAAATTTCGGTCGACATGGACCGATATAATATATAGCACAACATTTCCACATAGTAGAGTCGCACTTGATAATATTTGTTTGTACAACAACCAAAAGACTACAAGTTCTTGAACTATGTCCCACATCCCGGGACTAGGAAAATAATACAAGCTAATATAATACCAGTCTACGTCTAGGCTCCTCTCGGTGCTCTAGATGGTCCAGGCTCTCCCCTCAAGCGGCGAATCTCATGATCCATCGCCACCACGATCTCCTCAAGATGCTCAAGTCGTAACTGAGAAGAAGCATCCCTACGCTCCAATACAACTACCCTCTCTCGAAGCAATGCCAACTGGTCTACCTGCTCCCACTGGGTCTCCTGTGTCGCCTGAGCTCTATCTCGAATCTCAGGTAACTCATCCCTAAGTAGCTCAATCTCCTCCTGGTGCCTCAACTGTCGTGCCTCGAGTCCATGGTACGACACATCAATACCAACCCTGCCCTGAATCAAATCCTCAACCTGCTCCTCAACAGTCTCAAGTCTAGTGGTGATGATCTCATCAACTCTATACCCCAAGCTATCAACTTGCTCCTGCTGAGCATCCAACTGATCCTCTAGTGTAACGGCTGTAGGATCCCTAGCTGCAGCCGCTCTAGAACTCTCACCTATGTGGTACTCTGGTGGTGGTGAACAGTCATCAGTCTCGGTAATGGGTGAATCTGGAGTGGTAAGTCTAGCACGCTTCCGAAGCGGCAAGAGGGAGGTAGGCATAGGAGTAGTAGTGGGTATAGCTGGTGGTGGTGAAGGCACAGTAGGACTAGGGAGACTCCTATAAGTAGATGTAGCATAACGAACTCTCTTCCTAGGGCCCTGAACAGTCTTATCCCTAGGGAACATAAGTCTCGGCTCTGAATGGACAGTAGTAGTAGGTGATGATGGTATGTCAGTAGGTATAGTAGGATGGACATGGGGAGTAGGAGCCGTCTCCTCCTCCTCGAAAGGCTCAGTGTCACCATCAGATGCCAAAAGTGGCAACTCAGGTGTAGGTGAAACAAGTGGTGAAACAGCAGTAGAGGACATAGAGCCCTCATCATCAGAATCGGATATGGAGTAAAGTACAACAGTGTTGGAATTCGAAGACATGACTCTGTGATAATCAAGGTGAAATAAATAAATAACTCGCGTAATGGCATCGCCTAAAAATAAGTAAATATGCACTTATGATGAAATGATGATATGCTATGATGGTGTGGTTATAGTCTAGGGATCGTGTACATCATAAACCCTATCATGATGCTTCCTAGTTCGCTATAACCTTAGCTCTGATACCAATCTGTAACACCCCCGAAATACCTGAATGGCAGCGGAATGGAATACCTGAGGGTGTAACGGATCATAGCACACAAGCAAGGAAATATTGAACGACCTAAAGTGTCGTTTATAAAATACATCGTTTGATTCATTCAAAATATTCAGAGTTTATAAAACATAGGTCCCATAAGTTGGAAAAGGTTTAAGGAAACAAGTTTAGTACAATCAAACGATAGTTCAAAGTGCATGAAATCCAAAAGTGACGCGTCAGCCTTGATACACAAAGTGACTCCATGCAATGCCATGAGGATATGCCTTAGTTACCTGAGAAATACATTGCGAAAAACGGTCAACATAAAGTTGGTGAATAATCATAGGTTTATAAGTAAAATCTAGTGTACAAAATGCCATAAGTAATGCCATGAAATAGGATGTCCGGAAAGTATATACATTGGCTCTTAAGCTCATGACCCCGAAGCTAGACGATACTTGGCCCCAATGAGTGTTTACCAGGCACTCTAATAATAAAGACATGAAATGCATTCGTTCCATTTGGAGCAACCCAAACACGAATGGAGGCGTCACCCTCGATAGATCTATCCACTCACTCCCGCTTAGTACCAGAAATTAACGGTCCATGATAATAAAAGGGGACTTTTCAAGACGTGGTAATAAGGAAACTTAAGCAATGTATGAATTTTTATACTTAGGCATGTACACAAAAACAAGTAATGCAATGTATTCTCCCCCGTGGGATTTGAAATCAAAATATAGAATTAAAACGGGGCTATGAGAACTCACCTCGAAATGAAGGTACAAAGATGGTGCAATGAGGTAAAAGTAGTCGGAACAATGAGGTGCGAGTACTATCCGCAACCTAAATGAATAATCATGATCTAACTTAGATCAAGCCGTAATGAAATGAATGCACATGCACATGATACTCATACCACTCGTAATTTGAAAATACTAGTTATCGTCGTAGAAAAATGGTTTCCATACTTAGGAAAAATAATTCCATTTAGAGAAGTATATAACTTGTAGTATTAACTCGTACGAAAAAGTTAGCGTTATGTTCCAAGTATCAAGACCTTAGAATGACGTCGTCATATCGTATAAATATTCCCTCGAGTTGTACGTATTCGTTTGTTAAGAAAATAGTCATTAGTACGTTTCTAGAAAATATACCATTTAGTACGTACGTTATTATTTCTATTTGTGACCAAAATATAAATATAGTTTTGACAATGTTAAAACGGGTATAACTCGGTCGTTTTAGGCTCGTTTTCCTTGTTCTTTATGTCCACGGATTCGTCTTTGTATATACTAGTATATTTTAGATAACTCGGCTCCTCTAGGTTACGTTTAATGCCTCAAAATACCCATCGTATTCTGCCCAACAGCAAGCAGTTTTCTGAAAAATTTCGTCGTTAAATTTGCAAAAATCATAACTCCTTCGTTATAAACTCGTTTTAATCCGTTCTTTCGCCCAAAGTTTCGTTTTTGAATGTATTTTCTAAATCTTTGGCCAAAAATTACCCATCACCCACTGATTTTCCCACGAAATTAAAATAGGGACAGTAGGTATTTTAAAAGTTTCAAAAACCATTTTCAAGTCTCCAAACGAGTTCCATCATCCATCAAACCTCTTTCAAACACCACAAAACTAATCTAATCCTACCATACACCTTCTTAGGGTGTCAAGGGTTCCTAATCACCAAAACCAAGTAGATCTAACAAGGATCTAACCAAGAATCACTTCTAGGGCTCATATGATCAAAAGTTTGCAAAATAAAAGTGGTACAAGTTAATGTATGTATGAGATCTTGCAAGAAACATGTATAAATATAGTAAGAACTTTGTAAAAATTATGAAATGAGTTTAGTAACTTACTTGTAAGATTAGTGAAGTTAGGATGATTAAAACCTAATAATCCTTGAGTTTTTATTTCAAAACCCTAACAAGGATACTATAAACACTAGATAAACACTTGGATCTTTGAAAAATCTTGGTTCTTTCCTTCTTTTGTTTCTTGGCCGTGGGTATGAGAGAACAAAGAGAGAAAAATGACTTTTGATGGTATGAAAGAAATGAGGTAGAAATTTGGTAAAGTTAGTATGTATATTATTATTATTGAAATTATATTATAAATAAAAGAGTTAGTAGTAGCATTTATGAACAAAGTGTATGTAAGTAATTTTTGTAAGAATATGGAGAGGGGGGGGGCGGCAAAGTCAAAAAGGGGGGGGGGGGATGAATGTAGTGTTTTGTAATAAAATGTATTATTGGTAGTTTTGTGTAGTTTTAAATTGTACCGGGTACCGGGTTAACTAAAAATAAATTTTAACGAAGTTAACCGGGTCATAATAAAGTTATAAAAATTATAAAAATAGTTTGGATAAAATTATTGGGTGTTTAGATAATTATAGTTTAATTTCCACGAAAACCGTCGAAGTTTTAGAAATCTTAAGTTAATAATTAAAATAAATATCCAAAATACCGGGTAAATTAATATTATAATTTTTATATTATAAAAATGAATATAAAAATATATTGGGATCATAGTTGGGAGTATTGGACGTGTTAGTCACATTTATAGTTCGCGTATTAGTGTTTATTTAAAATAAACGTACGTAATTCGTTAATTATATTAAAAATATAATTTGAATATCCTACGAGTGGAATAGTATGCAAGTGCCCTAGTAATGATATGTCGACTATTTCTAGTCAGTATGAAATGTCCCTGATAATAATGCATGAATTCGCTCCTGAACCAATACGGTTACGCGAATCTGAACACACGTAAACTAAATTTACGATGACATGAATAATGCACGTGAATAGTGATTTTCTCTCGGAAATGAATAGTGTCAAGTGAATAGTAAAATTTCTGAAGGTGTCTCAGAATGTCAAATTGACCTCAAAAACGATGAATAGTAAAACGATGAATAGTGATCGATGAATAGTAATTTGTGAATAGTAGAATGGCAAAGTTTGGAAAAATGACCTGAAATTGTGGGTTGTTACATAAAGCCCGCTACAACCTCCATCACACATTTTCATCCTTAAACAACCTTAGCCTTGTTTTTAGAAAATGTTTCTCATTAAGGAAAATGATGATTTCCTTGTAGCTTTTTATATTCTTAGTTTATTTTTTGTTTTTCTTTATTTTTAGAAGTAGGATGGTGTCATCCAAATTTCTTGTCTTTGACTTTTTAAGAGTCAAAATTTTACATGAAATGAATTTCATTCTACTACAAGGTTTGCATTGTTTGTTTACCATTTAGGTATGATGAGTGAACTTTTCCTTGCTATGGTAGCATACATATATCTTGTATGTTTGAAACTAACCTTTCTTTTTGTAGGATCATTATCCATGTTTTCCTTCCTTGATACTCCATTTAGGGGATTAATATTCAAGGGGGAGCATGAGTATGACATTATTCCACTCCACAACTCTTAGTTGTGTTTTAGACATAAAATGCTTTCATGACTTGTTTTGTGAGACAACTAACCTTTTTCTTGTAGGTTCAAAATCCATGTCTCCTCTCTTGGCACTCCATTTAGGGGGAGTATCGTCCAAGGGGGAGCAAGTGCTTACTTCCGCTTCGCTACTCTTCTTTTTGTTTCGACAAAAAGGGGGAGAATTTATATATAAACTTGTTTCAAAATTTTTTTTTGCATATCACATCATCTTAGCAAAAACAAGTTTTTATACTAACTTTATAAGACTTAACACTAAAACTAGTGACTTACTTATAAATAAAGTTTATGTTTTGTCATCAACAAAAAGGGGGAGATTGTTAATACAAATATCGCCTAAAAACGTTATTTATATTTTACGATCTTTGCTAAGTTTTGTTAATGACAAAGTATGAACTTTAGCTATGAGTAAATCATCACTATAAGTGTTTAAGTCTTGATTAACTAAGGTTTACATTTCCTTTTAAACAAAACATTGTTTTTATTTCCTAAATTTTAAAGTGTCTTGTCACATCACATTTATTTCTTAAAATAGTAATGTCACATCACATTTAGGGCAAGCTTTGTCAATATACATTTATGGTAAGAAAGAGTGTTTGACTAACCATATGTTTGCTTTCAAGCCTTGTGTTTGACTAGGTATAATGAGATGTGACCTTGTTTGGTTTGAAAGATTTATTGCAAAAACCAACTGCAGCCCTAACGGAACCCTGGGGGTACACGGGCGGAACCCATCTGAGGGTTCCGCCGTATCCGCCAGACCTGCAGAATGGTTTGTTATAAATACCAAACCATTTGTTAGTTTTGAGTCACCCCTTTAGGACATATTTTCATATACTCTCTCAAACTAACTCAGTAACATTTGACTTGTGTGATTCTCTTATGTAGCAAGGGACTTCACAAGATCATTCAAGAAGTTACAAGCTTCAACTCTAAAGTTGCAAGTCTTGTTAGCTTTGTTATGTATAAGCTTTGATAGTTTATACTTCATTTGTATCATGTATGTAGAAGTAGTTGGTTAGTATTTTAGGCCTCAAAATACGTAGTGTGTCGGGAGTTGTTGTACCCTTGTAAAAGAATTAAAGGGAGTGGTTGTACTCTTGGTAAAGAACTCGACATCTAGCTTAATGTTGGTAAAAGTGTAAGCGACGATGGGAGTGGTTGTACCCATGTAAAAGAACTCGACATCTAGCTTAGTGTCGGTAAAAGTGTAAGCGACGTTGTAAAGGTTTTCTCCGCCAGTGAAAGGAGCTTGTTGATTAGTGCTTATAACTCTCGAGTTGGAAACTCGGGGCGTGGATGTAGGGCAAGGAAAAAGAGTCCTTGTAGCCGAACCACGATAAACAATCGTGCTGTGGTTTGAATGTTTCTTTCTTTATCTTTGCTTATTACATGTTGTCTTTTAGTTAGAATTGCTAATCACATATAAAGCTTTTCAAAGAATTAAACAAGTAAAGTTGTGTTTATATCTTCAAACAAATGTAAAGCTTTTCAAAGAACTAAACAAGCAAAGTTAGGATCATCACAAGTAAAGCTTTTCAAAGTATGAAACAATTAAAGTTAGAATTGTTATTCACATGAAAAGCTTTTCCAAGAATCAAACATATAACATTGTGTTTATATCTTTAAGAAAACGCAAAGTTTTTTAAAGGATATTCAAGCTAAAAAGGATTTAAAAAGCGGCTAACTATTCAACCCCACTTCTAGTTTTCCACACTATTGATGCCAACCGCATCCCCATTAACCCTTACCCTGAGGAGTTTTTGGTTCACATGGGGCTGTGTCGCAACTATTTCCATGGTTCTGATGAGGTGCCAACCTTCATTGATGAGAGCGGCCGGGGTGGGTGCTCGTCCCTTTTATTTGTTCGCTTCAAATAATGTAAGTATTTCTGTATGTGCACTTTCCATAACTAATCTGTGTTTTGTTCTTTGCTCATGTGTTTGCGCAGAGATGGATTTGTTCGCTGTAGTGAAACTTGAGAAGCCAAAGCAGGTGACGGTTGGTGTGCGTCCTCTAAGGGAAAAAGAGCAGCCACTTCTGGATGCGACTGCTGGGCATCTAACTGTGTTGGGGCAAGCTGGGCCTGAAGATTCACCTCCTCTGCTTGTGACGTCGGTGCAGAGCGTGCCTCCTACTGGGGAGCCTGCTCATGTGGAGAAGTTGCAGGCTGAGTCTTTTGACAGCGTGGAGGTGCTGGAGCCTGAGATTGTAGCGCAGAATCTAAAGCGCAAAGGGGAGGCTGATGGCACTAGCACTTCCAAGAGGAGGCGCCATCTGATCGCGGATGAAGAGTCATCTGCGGAGGATGACACATCCGCCACTGGCGTGGATAAGGGGATGACAAAGGCTTCGCCCCTTCTGTAAGTGATATTCATGTCGTTTCTGTCTTATTATTTTTTCTCTGTTTTTTTTTACTCTAACCTTCTACTTATGCTTTGTAGTGACCATGCTGCAAAGGATGATGCGGCATTTGTGGAAGGCGTGATCCCTCCTCAGAATGCAAACGTGGAGGAGGGAGTGAAGGTGGCTGAGGAGGTATCTGCGCAGCAACTGTTGGTGGAGTTGGCTGCTGCTGCTGAGCGTCAGACTGAGCTGGTCACTCAATTGAAGACGCGGTATGTTGGGGAGAGTAGCAGCCTCGCTCAAAAGGACTAGGAGATTGCCCTGCTCCGTGCGTAGTTAGATGATGCGCGAGCGGAGGTGGGGTCCGTCAAGGCGCATGCGGACAAGGTCACTGATGAAAAGTTGACCATGATGGCTGAGCTGCAACATGCGCACGGGGAACTGCATCAGTTCATGGCGAACCTTACCTGGGGGGGGGGGGGGTAAGGTATCTTGAGGAGAAAAAGGCTGAGCACTTTGGCCATATTGATGAGTTTCGCCTGCGCATAGAGAAGATTCTGAAGGAGCTGGAGGAGAAGCTGCGCGGCCTTAGTATAGAATATGATGAGGAATTATATCCTCATCTTATGTCTACGATAGCTGAGCGCAGGTACATTCTTGTATATTCTGCAATTTTGCCTTACTATATGTATTAATTTGTCTCTTTGCTTCTAATGCATCCTTTTTCTGCGTGTGTAGGTGGTTGATCAGTCATGGCTTGCGCCTGGCTGCGATGGGCACCTTAGAGTCCCCGGAGGTAGTGGAGACCTTTGGAAAGGTAGTTCAGTGCGCGGTGGAGCGTGGTAGGGCGCAAGCTATGGAGGAGCTCTATGAGGCGAAATTGCTGAGCGTGACGCTTGCTGAGGTGCCCGGTTATAATGCCAATGCCTATGACGAGCTGATGAAGGCTATGGAGGGGATGAAGCTGCTTGAGCTTCCCCATATTGTGCGGCTGGAGCGCGACCAGGATTACCCCATAAAGGTAATTATGGAGGGGTTAACCCTGGGGTGACACATCTTAGAGGATGCAGAGGCGCAGCCAGACTATTTTCTAAAGCCTGACGAGTCGCAGCTACAGGTTCCCGTTTTTGCGCAGCCGCGTCATATGTTGAAACCTTTTGTTCTTGAAAAGGAGGTTCCCCTTAAGGAGGTATTGGAACTGCACGCGGAGAGAGCAGCCAAGAAAAAGGGTGTTAAGGGTAAGGCCATCCTATGCGGTGTGGGCGCTGCGCATATTCCCAGATCAGATGGAGTTGCCGTCAGCGTAACGAACGTATCGCCTAAGGATGCGTTACTTTTGAGAAAGCTCCAAGAGGCAGGAAGCTCCGATGCCCCAAAAGATAGTCCTGAGCATCGTCATAGTGTGTAGATATAGGCTTTTGTAACTTGTATATTATTGTATAAATAACAAATTATATCTTTTGCGTGTTATGGTATCCGTTCGTAAATTGTTATCCTTTATGTAAAAAGATCAATTAAGATACTCTTTTTGGAACCTATGTTTAAATTAAGTGCGTGACTTAAAATAAATCATAAGTATGAAAATAGACTTGCATCGTTTTTGCAGAGTCTTATTAAATGACCAAGAGTCTTGGCTTATAATTTGCTAAGCTTGTACAGTGTACATGATATTGCGCATCCATCGTGGGGTGCGCAAGGAAAACTTACTTCAACATCTTGAAGGTAAGGCGCTTAGCAAGGATGCGTGATCCAATGTTGATAGGTTTGCAACCCTCTTACTCAACGAGTTAGTTGGTAGGTTTACTCATCCTTTCTGCCATCGTGGGTCTTAATTAGTGCATGCACGCTATGTAGGCAAAAATATAATATAACAATATTGACGAATGTACGCAATGAAGTAAAATGTGTTATGGAGTTAGCTAGAAACCATAATGTTTTATTGATACTTGCAAGTTTTTTGGAAAATAAAGACAATTCCTAAAAAAGAAAAGAAAATTCAATGACAAACAATTATTGGGCACACACTACAGTGCAAAGTTGTCCGTTTGTGGGCTGTAGCCTTAAAGGTAGCATCGTTTGAGATTGCAGATATTCCAAGTGCGCGCCAGGTCAAGACCTTCCATATCGCGCAACCTGTATGCACCATTACCTAGTGCATACGTGACCTCGTAGGGTCCTTCCCATTTGGGTCCAAGCTTACCTGTGTCTTCTGCGTGGCTGGCATCATTAGCGCGATATTACGAAGTCTCCTGGCCTGAAAGAAGTGTGTTTGACTTTTGCATCATAATACTGCTTCATTTTTGTTTTAGCCTTTGCTTCGCGTATAGCTGCGCGTTCACGCCTCTCTTCCAGCAAGTCCAAGTCTATGCGCCGCTCCTCGTCATTTGTTGTGACGTTTATCTCTGCTGTGCGTATAGTTGGCATTCCGATTTCAGCTGGTATGACGGCTTCTGTTCCATAGACAAGAGAAAATGGTGTGTCTCCGGTACTGGTTTTGATTGTGGTGCGGTGCGCCCATAAAACATGTGACAACTCGTCCACCCATTTTCCTTTGTGTCTGTCAAGACGCGCTTTTATCCCTTCGCCTAAGCTGCGATTCGCGCGTTCAACTAAGCCATTGGTTTGTGGGTGTTTCACTGAAATAAAGTGTTGTGTGATGTTCAATTGCGCGCACCAATCTTTGAATGGGTTGTCACAGAATTGTTTCCCATTATCTGATATGATTTCCCCAGGTAGCCCAAAGCGACACACAATATTGTCCCACACGAAGCGTTTTACCTGGTTTCCAGTGATGCTTACCACTGCTTTTGCTTCAATCCACTTTGTAAAGTAGTCTATGGCTACGATGAGGAATTTTAGCCCTCCCGCTGCAACCGGGAAAGGGTCTGCAATGTCAATGCCCCATTTATAGAATGGCCATGGTGAGGTGATGGGGGTTAACTCTTGTTGTGGTTGGCGCGGAATTGGCCTGTGTACTTGGCAATTGCTACATTTTTTTTATCATATCTCGCGCATCGCGGTGCATAGTAGGCCAATAGTATCCTGACTGCAGAGCGCGCGCCACGACAGACTGTGGTCCTGAGTGCATGCTACATGATCCAGCATGAATTTCTCGGGGTACATAATCTGCTTGAAAAGGTCCAACACATCGGAGCCAAGGTTGTAAGAAAGACGTCGATATAGGATGCTATATCGTAGTTCAAATCGCTGCGTTGTGCGCCGCACTCTTCGAGCGTCCTTATGATCTTGTAGTAAGATTCCTTTGCTAATGAATTCGATGATAGGTGTCATCCACGTGGGATCCTGTTCTTCTATCACCGTGGATACTTCCATCTCCAAGATTGATTTGTTTTTTAGAGTTTCTACCAATACCTGTTTTGATAAGTGCGCAAAGCTTGTAGATGCAATATTGCTAAGCGCATCAGCTTTCCTGTTGTCCCCTCTGGGTACTTATTTGATTGTGAACCTATCAAAGTTCTGAATTAAGGACTTGGTTTTTTCAAGGTATTGGATCATGTGTTCGTCCTTGGCTTCATATTCACCTAACACATGGTTAGCTACTAGCCTGGAATCCACGTTTGCCTTTAGGTTGCGTATACCCATCTGAATTGCAATACGCATTCCAGCAAGTAGGGCTTCATATTCTGCCTCATTGTTTGTGGCTGTGAATTCGAAACGCAGTGCGTAGGTGAACTCCATTCCTTCTGGATTAGTAAGGATGAGGCCTGCACCTGATCCATCCACGCATGAGGATCCATCTGTGAACAGAATCCAAGGTTCCTGTAGATCTGTTTTGCTTGTTGAAGTTGGACTATCGGTATCTGGCTTTTCAACAATAAAGTCAACTAATATCTGCCCCTTGAATGCAGTGCGCGGTCTATACGAGATGTTATACTCGCTCAATAACACACTCCACTTTTGTAGCCGTCCTGAATGCGTCAGGTTTAGAGATAACTTGTTTGATTGGCTGGTCCGTGATCACAGCTATTGGGTGCGCTTGAAAGTATCTGCGCAGTTTTTTAGCTGCGAATACTAGAGCTAAGACCAGCTTTTCCATGGCGCTATGGTTAGTCTATGTCTTCTTCAATTCTTTGCTTACAAAGTATATGGGTGTCTGGACGGAGTTCCTATCTGTCAATAGTGCTGTGCTAACTGCTCCGTGGGTTGCAGATAAGTACATGATTAACTCTTCCTCTGGTTGTGGTGCGACAAGTTTAGGGAGTGATGCCAGATGCTGTTTTAGCTGTTGGAAGGCTTCCTCTGCTTCCTCAGTCCAATGAAAGTCTCCCTTTTTGGTGCACTTCGTGAGTGTTTTAGAGAGAGGGAGTGATTTGTCTGCTGACTTAGATAAGAAACGGTTTAGCCCAGCTAGCTTTCCGTTTAATGACTGGACTTCTTTCAGTGTGCGCGGTGAGGGGAGATCAATAACAACTTTTGTTTTTTCTGGGCAAGGCTTGATACCATCAGGTTCTGTTAAGTACGCCAGGAACATGCCTTCTGTAGCACCAAAGGTGCACTTCTTGGGGTTTAACTTCATGTTTATTTTTCCCAATGTTTTGAATGTCTCCTCGATGTCGCGCACCAATTCATCCTCTGTGTGGCTCTTGATGACAAGGTCTTCAACGTAGACTTCCAAGTTTCGGCCTACTTGTTTTTCGAAAGCCATGTCCACCAATCGCTGGTATGTTGCGACTGCGTTTTTTAGGCCAAAAGGCATTTTTGTGTAGCAATAGACCCCTTGACTTGTGTGGAAAGCTATTTTTTCTTCATCCTCCACTGCCATCTGGATTTGATGGTACCCTTTGTATGCGTCTAGGAAGCACTTAAAAGGATATCCGCATAGGGATTCTACTTTCCAGTCTATCTCTGGCAGTGGATAGCAGTCCTGTGGGCATGCTTTGTTGAGGTCTGTGAAGTCCACGCACATCCTCCAACTGCCATCACTCTTCTTTACCATCACTGGGTTAGAGAGCCAGTCATGATAGTATACTTCACGCATAATGCCTGCGTCTACAAGTTTATGTACTTCTTCCAGAATAGCTTTTGCGCGATCTGGGGCCTGGCCGCGCTTCTTCTGTCGTATTGGGGGATATCCTTGTCGGATTTGTAGCTTGTGCTCCGTGATAGAGCGAGGCACTCCAGTCATGTCCTTTGGTTCCCACGCAAAGATATTCAGGTTTTTTTGCAAGAGTGCGCACACAGCTGCTTTACCTTTGTCAGATAAAGATCCTCCAATTGATATTTGTTGATCTGGGTAATCGGGATGAATAGCGACCTTTAAGTTTGGTGTTTTTTCTGTGCGTTGTTCTGGAATATTCTCCACCTCCCTGGTTACTGCGTTGCATTCTTTGGGTGGTACTGTGGTGTTGTAGAGGGTGACAATTCCTCCTTCTACTAGAAATTTGAGCATCCCATGTGCTGTGGATGGTACAGCGCGCATCGATGATATTCCAGGTCTCCCAATGATGTCGTTGTACGGTGAAGGAGACTTGATTACCATGAAGTTTATCCACGTTGCTGTTGAGTGTTGTTCATCGCCCACAACTACAAGTAAGCGTAATTGCCCCATAGGCCATATCTTTTCTCCTGTGAACCCAGTCAGCGACGTTATGGCTGGTATCAATTGACTTTGTATCTCAGGTCGTATCCTTTTGAAGCAATGCTCATATAGGATGTCTGCGGATGCCCCTCCATCGATATACATGCGGCGAATCTCGTGTCCCCCAGTATGTATCTCAATAGTTAGTGGCTCTACTACTGCGTTGTCCGCAGCTAGAGTGGGGAAGGATATCTCCTTTTCTGGAGAGAACTTTTGACTGACTTTTTGTTTTGTCTTGCATTGCATGACTGTATCATGTAGATGATGTCCGCTTTATCTTTGGGAGGTTCTTTCTTGCCTCCATTCCTTTGCTTGTCCTTCCCTTCTTTAATATTTTTTACGAGGTGATCCATTCTACCCTTCCTTACTAATTTTTCAATTAGTTGTCGTAGCTGGACACACTCGTTGGTTGTATAGCCCTTTTGGCCATGATATTCGCAGTATCCATTCCCTATGCGCTTGTCCTCTGCGGTACGCATTGGTGGAGGTTTTGGGAAGTTTGCACCTTCTGTTACAAGTATTTCCCTCGGAGTCTTTGTGAGAGGGGTATACTTGTCATTATCTCGTCCACTGCGATAATTCTTGCTGCGGTTGCTGCTCTGATCATTGGATTGTCTCCTCGGCTGTTCTTGTTGCCTATAATTTGAGTAGCCTTTTTTACTGTCCGCAACGGCTGCTTCTCCTTGTATGAAGGATCTTGTGCGCTTCATTAGTTCATCGAAGGTTTGGGGAACCTTGTCGTTTAACTTCCTAATGAGTTCTGGGTTATTGATCCCATTCATGAACCCTGAGATTTTTAGGATTTCGGGACACGCCTTTACGTGTATACACTCACCTTTAAAGCGTTCCATATAAGCCTTGGTTGATTCCCCTTGGCGCTGTTTTACTCTGGCTAGTTCAACAGGGTTTTTAGCGCACTTATTTCTTTGGGTGAAGTTTAAACAGAATGCTTTTCGCAATTCTTCACACCCGCCAATGCTCCTTCGTGGAAGCTTACTAAACCACGTGTGCGCATTCCATACTAAGGTAGAGTTAAACATATGGCACCACACAGGTTAAGGCCAATTTTCGATAGTAGCAGCTGATTCGAAAATTTTTAGGTGGTCATCCGGATCACCTGTTCCATCATATGTTTTAACATTAGTGGGCATGCGCCTTCTCTTATGATCAGAGTAATCGCTGATGCGTCGTGTAAATGCATCAACTTTCTGGCGACGCCACGAAAGAGACATGTCTTCGTCTTCTTCTTCGCGACGTCTTCCTCTAGACTTCTAGTGTCCTGTTTCCTTATCCTCGTTGTCCGAGGAGTCGTTGGAGGAAGAATAATCTCTTCTGCGGCGCTTGCGCCGGCTTCCTTCAGAGGAAGAGCTTGAGGGGCTTTCACTTGGGGATATTCTCCTCCCTAATCTGTCGTGAATTCTTTTGCTCCCTGACCTGGAGGAACCTTCGCTTGGTGAATGTTGAGGTCCTAATCTGTCTTGTATCCCTCGACTACCAAGTCTGGAATGAACATTGGTGCGCCTCTCGCCATCTTCATATTCCTCTGAATATTGTGAGCTAGATGTCGTACCCAACCTATCATGGATAGTGGTACGTCTTTCATTATTTTCGCGTCTTCCTTGTAGGTGGCGCGGTGGTGATGCTTCGCGTTCAGGACCAAAGTTGAGCCGGGCTTGCAGGCTCATACTTGACCTTCTCCTTGCTTCTTCTTGCATAAGGGCGGTTAGAGTTTCGTAATTTTGGGATACGAAATTACTCAACGTTAGGTCAGGTGCGTCCTCATTCGCTGCAAGAATATCTGCCTCAGTATTGGGCACCCTATCTCGGTTAGGTGCGCCAGGCGGCACAGTGTTGTCCACTATAGGTGCCGTTTGGTGGAGTTCTTCAACGCTTGGGACTACTGTGCTGTCTTGGGTAGTCCTTATAGGCAATTCTACCGCTGGGAGATGTAGGGTTGGTCCCGTTTCTTGGTGACCAGGCGCACTGGTTGTCCCAGAAGCCTGCCTAGAGGTCGAATCTTGTTGGTTCTTCCTCTGGGAGTCACGTGTTTTTCCCAACTGCGAAGTCCGCTGGCTTGAGTTTTTATTCTTCGTCATTCTAGTTCTTTAGTTCTTAGTGTTGGTCCAACGGATGGCACCACTTGTTGATACAAAAGTTGGGCGTTCCTAGTTTGGGCTCTTGCTCTCGTACCAATTAGCTCTTAATGCTTTAAACCTGCGCACTAAGAAAATAAACAAACACCGTTAGGCTTATCGTGGGATTGTCTCCCACGATTATCCTCCGGCGTGAGAGTAAGTAATCAGTTTTTAGGGTTCTCTTAAAGAGTTTAGGGTTTGTGAATCATACCTTTAATGAGAATTATGCCATTCCTTATATAGGCGCAGAATCCTTGTAGGTTTCGTTCTCCTTACGTTTCGCACGCATGGTGCTTATCCGGTCCAAGGATCTTTATCCATAGATAGAAGATCCTTATCTAGACCATAAATAGTTTGGTTGGGCTTGGGTCCACGTGTGCCCAATCCCGTTAACAATGCGGCCCAAGTTATAATAGCCCACTCATGGTGAGTATGGGCCTTAGTGATGTTTATCATTTGGGCTCGTGGCCCAAATATATATTATACTTCATCAGCATGCTTTGGGTTACACTGAGGAAACCACATTACTTTGTACCAATTGACAACATTATTCCCTTCTTTAAAAATTTCCCAAACACTCCTTATAGAAAATTTTTCTTTCTTACCATTATTCCCCTTCCACATAACACTGTCCTCTTTTCCATTAGTCAACACTGGAACATTTAAAGTATTAAGCATGCTAAATTGTTGACTCCAGTTGCTAGGCCATACCCAAGTACCATCAACAATAGCATCAACTACAATCATCTGTTCAGTAAATCTTGCTTCATATCTCTTCTTAAAAGTAATAAACTCATCCAATGGATCAATCTCATGCCATCTATCATGCTAAACATTAATTTTCCTGCCATCACCAATTTCATACCAAACATTGTTTCTGATTTTACTTCTGAGATTCACAATGGCCTTCCATGTTCCACTATCAGATTCATCCTCATAAAAGACATAATTAACTACTCGCGAATCACAACTAGAATTCACCATTTTGCATTACAACTTTTCAATTTCATCATTTTTCAGCGACAAATGTTTGGTAATTGTTTTTCTTTGTACGGATTTGGTCATAGTTTGATTGTTCTTCCTTTTGAACTCAGTATAATATTCATTTATTGCTAGGATGTTTGGACATTGATATTAATCTAATTATAACGTTGTTATTTGCTCGGGTTTAATTGTAGCAGATATTATTATTTCATTCTTTCAATAGATATTATGCTACGTAGTATTACTTAGTGAGTTAGTATCAAATGAGGGAAAAAAATGAGAATGGTGAGACAAAAATCACAATCGCACATTTCAGATTTATTTACAAAAATATATACATCTTTTTTTAAAATTGTCTCTGCTATTTGAAATGTGTGACTCAAAAAATACTTTTTATTTTTCTTATGTTAGGTTATCTTTTTATCGGATCCTTTCCCATTACTTAGTTAAGGGAACTTTATGAGTTGCCCAAAATTCTAAATCCGCTTAGAAGATTGTCACTTCTTAAACCTTTCTTTTCCAATTAAGGGTGCGTTTGTTTTGGGGTCGTAGGATTTGGGATTGGGACTTATCCAAAATTTATTGTTTGGTAAAGATAATTGGGTTTTAAAAATTGGATTCATGCCCACATAAAGGGGTTTTCAGAAATCCTGCATGTCCTGGATTCTAGTTTTTTGTTGCACCTTTTCAATTTTTGTGGGCCCTTTATTAACATGTCTCTTTCCCGAGTATGGATCTAGTGAGAAGAATTAATGAAATGAGAAGAGTGGGAAAACATTATAGCCACATATTTCAAATAAGAAAAGAGAAATAATAGGAGATGCATCTATTTTTTATGGGTGCATCTAATATTTGTGGTTGTAGTTTCTTCTCATTCTTCCCATCTTAATTATGTTTCTCATTTGATCCTAAGTCTCTCTTTCCCTCTCTTTGTTCTTTTTATATTTTTTTATTGTAAAATTGATTTTTTTTTTTTTTTTTTTTAATTTCTGTTATAACAATTTATAACATAACATTTAATAATTATAAATTTATATTTTAATTTCAATCCCAACAAACAAAACAAAAAACTTTTATACATTCTCTCTTACATTAAATTCAAATTTAAATCAAAATTCAAATCATAAAACTATCTACAAACCAAACGGGCCCTAAGTTTTCTGTAGACCGGACTTAAATAAGCGGACTTTTTACATGGTTGGATTAGTTTGATTTTGAGTAATTTTGTTTGAGTGGGCGGTCCAAACAATGATATATAAACTAATGTAACCAAACTTTCAACCAGACAAAATTTAAATAAACTGGTTCATCAGGTTTGGTCGGTTAGAAGTAGGGGTGGAAATGAGCCGAGCCGAGCCCGAGCCTGAGCCTGAGCCTACTAGAGCTCGAGCTTGGCTCGTTTAAGTTTTAAAAAGCTCGAGCTTGGCTCGTTTCGAGCCTTAAATTTTAAGCTCGAGCTCGGCTCGTGGCATGTTATATAGGCTCGGGCTCGGCTTGTTTATACGATTTGGAAATGAAAAAGTTAAAGCTTGACTCGAGCTCGAACTCGGCTTGTAATATATCTTTATTGAGCTCGTTAGTAAGCTCGAGCTCGACTCATATATATGTTTAATACTTAAATATTATAATGACGTATAGGCTAGCGAGCCCAAGCGAGCTTTGTATGTAAAGCTCGGGCTCGAGCTCGATTAATAAATGAGCTCCAACTTAGGTTCGAGCTCGTTTAGGCTCGGCTCGTTCGAGCTTTTTATCGATCTAATCCCGAGTATTTTACGAGCAGCTCGGCTCATTTCCACCCCTAGTTAGAAGAATCATTGGTTTTGTGTTTCAATATAATTTTTTTTAGTATAATATTTGGGATAGTAAGTGTGTTTATACAAATTGTTATCTGATAAAAAACACACAGTTTAAGTAAAACATAATTATTATTGATTTATATCTTTTATTTTAATAGAATGGCAGCTTTATCCTTATCTAATTAATTGATGTCTTTTTTTAAAATTTGTAATAATAATTTCAAACAAGAGTAATATGGTAAGCTCGATCAAACTTTTATATTTATAGTTAGTAGTGAACAATTAAAATGAGACATCCTAAAAAAGAAATGTGGACTATTAATTTGGGCCGAAGTGAGTATGACACTAATAAAAGATTTGACGAATCAATATTTTTAATTGCGGGTCTTAATAGATTGTACCTAATGCTTAATAGATCTTAATTACTCATTACTTGATAACTTGTATTTTTAACTTGGGGGTTTAAGAAAGCATTATTAGAAATGTTGACCTGTCACTGTTTGTATCAATTGATTGTGCACATTGCTTTGATGTTTGTAATTACTTAAAATTTATACATGAAAATCTTAAAAAAATAAAATAAAAAATAAATAAAAAATAAAATAAATAAATGAGTTAGAGAGAAGGTCCAATCTTCCTATAAATAGCATAGATGTGTATAGATTATCAAAGGTACCTTAATCCTTTACTCGTGTTGAATTTTCAACAATGGCATCCATGCATTATATATAGTATATACAAATTATCTAAATAGTTTTGATACAATCTATTAGCTTGTTGAGATGGCCCATCTCTTTTTTAGTGATGTAATTGTGCCTGTTCGAAGATATTTGTGTTTGTTGCTCATCGAGGTCATGAGACAGGGAGAGCTTTCAATAAAAAGTAAATTAAAAGGTCTACAAAGTAATTTCAGCCATCAATTTTATTAGATCTCATCTTAATTTACAATCAGATTGTACCTCATAAATTTCAGACCCGCTACTTCACCCAACACCACCAACCACCACCGCCACCCACTGCCACCGCCACCACCACCACCAATCACCACCACCACCCACTGCCACTGTCACAACCACCACCTACCACAACCACTTACCACCACCAATAACCACCACCCCTCAGCACCGCCACCAACTGCAACCACCACCACTAATCAATACCACCACTCACCATCGCCACCCACTGTCACCACCATCACCACCACTTGAGGATGACGGTGGTGATTGTGCTTGGTGGTGGCAGTGGGTGGCGGTGGTTAGTGGATGTGGTGGTCAGTTGTGGTGGTGGCAGTGGGTGGCGGTGGTGATTGATGGTGGTGGTGGTGGGTGGTGGTGGTGAGTGGCTGTGGTAATTGCTGGTGGTGTTGGTAAGTAGTGGTAGGTGGTGGCAGTGGGTGGCGGCGGTGAGTGGTGGTGGTGAGTGTTGGTTGTGATTGGTGGTGGTGGTCAGTAGCGGTGGTGATTGGTGGTGGTGGGTGGCGGTGGTGGCAGTGGGTGGCGGGGGTGAGTGGTGGTAGTGATTGGTGGTTCTGGTTGGTGGTGGGTGGTGGTGGTGAGTGGCGGTGGTGATTGGTGGTGGTGGTGGTGGCGATGGGTGGCGGTGGTAAGTGGTGGTGGTGGTGGTGGGACTAACTTAGGTTATGTATTGATGACAACGGTGCAATTTTTAACTGAAATTATGTATTGAGGACCAACGGTACAATTTTTTTTTTTTTTTTTAATGGCTTTATAGTTGATGGGCATAAATATTTGGAATTTAAAAGCTCATAGTAATCTCGTATAATTTTAAAGTGGGTTAGTCATATTAAAACAAAGTGGATAGTAGCTTACCCAGACTTTGCCCTATTTAACAAACCTTATTTTCATTATTTAGTTCATCAAAACTTTCAAATACTTTTGTTACAAACATAGCTTATTTGTTCAAGCTCTTGTTACGAAATTGAGTTATAACTGGTTCGAGATTATTTTTAAACCAAGCTGAATATATAATCATCCCAAATTCGAGGTTTGTACATGTCATAAGTTCATTTTGAAACGAAGCAGCTGAATCTCATGTAGTAGCCCAACAATCCAAGTTTGGTCCAACCAGAAATTAAACCAACGATGAGGACAATCTAAAACATAGATGATTAAATGATTTATCATAATATAACTTTGCTTGTTTAATCAGTAGAGGCCACAAAGAGGATAATCAGCTTATGAATGCATGCCCCTATCGATCGCTAAATTTACTTCTTATACTAAACATAATCTCGTTACAAGCAAGTTCAAACACCAGATAAAAGGACATCTAGTGTTTCACCAACTTTCACACACACTTTCAAAGTTAAGTAAAAACTATCAATAATCAACTTACTATTAACTAATATAGAGCATGATTTATACACATTCGCATTTTCATATGATTTAATATTTAACATTATAAGTAAGGCGCAATCAAAAAAGACTTCAATATGAGAAAATTTTGACCTGCGCATTACTTCTCCATGTCAATGGTAGTTCTTGTTTTGAATTAACTGTAACTAATAATATGAAGGGAAAAAAAATTGCACTTTGTTAATGACTCATGAAATAGCAGATCATCTAGTATTGCAAAAGATCATTATGTAATGCAAAAATAGAGTAATTAAACATATCAACATGCTTGACTATCCAATACCGTGATAAAGTACATGTTAGAACATTGATATAACCTCTAGCACAGGCATCTATTAGATGATAGAACTGGCAAGCTAATGTCTTTGAACACGTCTATCATGAATATTTAGAGACCCTTTTGATCCAGACTTATTCAACTAGCTTTTGGAATATATTTTCAAGAAACTCCTGCCCGAATGAAGCTTTTTTCTTGACTATTATTGTCAGGGTTTTTAACTAATTCTGTACTCAAGATTCGGGCAAGATCCGATTCTAGATATCTATCAAGCTGGTTTAATTTAAGGTACTGGAAAACCTACTTAAGCTTATAGTCTTCTTCAACCATTTAATACAAAGCCGAATCTTTTAAATTCAAATCTCACCCAATCTGATTTTTTCCTGAAGTTTGTGAAGAATCCCATGAGGTGCAATAGTTATGTGATCCAAGATTCCCTAGGATGCTAACGGAATGAGTGAAAACTCACCGCGCCCATCAGGTTCAAACAATTTAGAGGAGATTTATTAGTCAAGAATTCCGAAATCCAAAAGAACCTTATTTTGATGCCAATTTGGCAGCCCATCCTTACAGAAATCCTCTTTAAGAAGGCAATGACTACATCAATATTCACCGGTAACCATACAAAGATTAGAAGAGAGTTCCCAGGCACAAAAGATTAACCAAAACCTGATACTGGTGAAGAACTCGACTTTCTAACAACCATAGCAAAAAAGACACAATTCCACTTTGCAAAATTACCCCAAAAGAATACCATAACTTCCTAAGCCAAACTATATGTAACATCAGATTGTGACCTCAAAGCAGACAAACTAGAAACCATAAGATTGCTTGGGTTAGCAACATTATGAGCCTAACGTAGAATTGGATTCATTGGTTTTCTTATATCAGCAAAGTAAAGCATGTGACTGGAATCCAAGCTAAAATCGATCGAGGGCAGCAATGGATAATGCAGAAAATCTATCAACACCTCCGTGTCGGTTCCAAGTTTAAAACAAAGGGGCAACATTTGACTTGTTATTGTCAACATGAAAAACAACAGTTGAGTTGAGTGAACAACAATCAGAATTCTTGTTTGCCAACTAAAATCAAACCACAACCACCCTCCTTTCTCATAAATAACAGACTCATCCCATACAACTTCTATTTTTTTTTCCAGATTAACGCTGGAGATGAAATTAAGGGGTCTGAGCAAGGATCCAAATCAAATAAATACAAATCATCACCCTTTAACAAGACCATACTTTCTTCAAGTACATATGGGCTCCAACAAGCGTTCACAACTATAGAACTATTAAAGTTGGCGCAAGCTAGCCCAGTTTGATTTGACCAGAACGCTTCACTCTGAATTGAGTGTTGCAGTATTTAACAAAATGTGTGGTGTTCACCAACAAGTACATAATCGTATAGATTCACCTTAAGTACAATCTGAATTAGGAAGTTGGCTAACATAGATGTTGACAATCCGATGACTCAATGATTTATTGAAGTAAAAACGCCAGTTGCACCACAATCTCCTCACTTTTTATCAGGGAATTCTTAGAGACAATACAACAAACCCATCATCATCTCTTCACCTCACTTTTTTTTTCAGGAATTAATAAAGACAATACTTCACCTCACGTCTTTCCTAAATCCCTCATCCTATCCTTAACAATAATATTCTAGATTCCTCGATACATCCTCTTTGATCCTTACTTCCACCAGCACTTCTATTGCCTTACATCTCTCTTCATCTTTGTCAAATCTGATGCACTCGTATAGATTCAACTCTGAATTCTTTTCCTACTGATCCCAAAGCAGATCAAGTTGGGTTTGTTATATTGTCTATTAAGAATTCCCGATTAAAAGTGAGAGGAAATCGTGGTTTAACTGATATTCTTACTTCAATAAATGAATTGACTCATCGGATTGTCAAAATCTGTGGTAGCCAACTTCCTGATCGTATATATGTACTTCTGTGATTGGATACTTGTTGGTGAACACCATACATTTCGTTAATTACTACAACAGTAGAATCAAAGTAGAGCTTTCTTGTACATTTAATCCAAGCTTGGGCCAACTCTAAAAGTACTATTGACGTGGACACTTATTGGAGCCCACATGTACCTAAAGAAAGTATGGTCTTGTTAGATAGCATTGATTTGTATTTATTTGATACGGATCCTTATTCCGATCCCTCATTCTCATCTCCAGCGTTAACTTAGACAAAAATAGAAGTTTTATGGGTTGAGTCTATTATTTATGAAAAAGGAGGGTGGTTGAGTTTTGATTTTAGGTGGCATTCAAGAATTCTGATTATTGTTTACTCAAGTGTTGTTTTTCATGTTGACAATAACAAGTCAAATGTCACCCCTTTGTTAAAACTTAGAACCGAACACGGAGGGAATGATAGTTTGTTTACATTCTCCATTGATTCTCATAAGTCATGATCGATTTTATTTCTTAGCACCAATTTATACGTAATGCAGCTAAATTTTTATTAACCTCAACTAATCTGTACCATGCATGAGCATTAAATCTCCATATCACATTACCTTGCTTCCCTGCCCAAAAAGTGGATTGTTCTTAACTACAAACATGGGAAGCTTGTCATTACTTTATCCTCAATTCTATGTTAAATTGGATACTGCAATCAGTGATCAACCAAAACTAGTGTTTCCTTGTAGGAACTCGCTACAAATTAAAATAGCTTCCCAGATATCTCGATATAATGGTTGTTTTCCAAATTGGGTTCATAAACAAAAAGTTCACCCTCTATATAACTAATTAACATCATTTTTTATTGTAATTACAGAATATCAAACATTAACCAATAAGTCTACCTAGAAAAGTTGGCAAATTGTCTTGCTATTAAAGGGGATGTTCATGTAGAGTATTCACCACTATTCCTAAATGCAAGTACGCATACTGTTGATGCATCAGGTGGATTGATGGTGAATAGCTTTTTAAATGATTTTTGAACACAGCCATCCATCATTCATACATCCAAAACATGTTTCTCAACCTGTAATTATGATTTAAGCACAATAAGTGACTCCGTTACCTTAGATCTAGAAAAACCAGTGTCATGCTTGCTGAACTATCAGGGAAGTACGTCCACTCGTGTTAATTTTTCACTTGTCATATATATCAAATAACTACCATCCACCTAAAACCTATCAAAACTGCGCCAATAGATAAACCCATCTACATCTACCGGATTCTGATGGAACCTAATTAATTTGAGAGACAGGTTGAGGTGGGCTTCTCCAAACCCCTAAGCTTAACGTTCAAATCTCAACTTGCGAAGGGATGCTATCTTTAGTGTCAATATGCAACAGAGTAGAGTAATAAATGTAATCCTGAAAACTTAGGGTCTCTAGTATGAGGACGAACATTAAACTCAACCATTATTTCATAAGGGTAGTCTAACACATTATGCACAAAAATATCTACAAATTTTCAAATAGTAGGATTGCAAAGAACAGTGTACTCGTTTGAGATTCACCGAAATAGTGGAGACATTACAAGCTTAGTATTGTTGGCTAAACCCTAAGCTTTGACGGATTGTAAAATAGTTTAACGTAGTAGAGACTAGCGATAAAAACTTTTGTCTGATAAATGTATCATCATCGTCTAAAATTGAAACATATTTTTATTTTTCTCAAAATCATCTTTGATAAACCCGCATAACTTACAAGTAGATATTGCGACGGCTGCAGCCGAGTGCCGTGTACGTTATAATCTGCAACAAATTTAGAGCTATCTAATAAGAGACCTCCATGGTTTTGAAATTTGAATATCAATGGAACCTTCTTGGATTTCGAAAGGTATGTAGTCTGCCATCTCGAGTTCGGGATGCGGGTTTTAGGTATTAGTGTTTTTATAAATGAACAAGTTGGAAAATATCTTTCTTAACCCTATGAAAAATTGTATGCCTGATCTAATGGGTCTCAGATGCTATATATGGTCTACTAGTTATAATGCCCGTGCACGCGCGAGTTTTTTTTAAATTTTTTGAATCATATATTTTTATTTATTAAAAAACAAATAATTTAATATTTGTTATGTTTGATTTATGATGTTTAATTATAGTTTTTTATTATTAAATATAATTATTTAAAAATTTTAATCCTATTATTAATTGCATCTTATCTATATTTTTTTGTATTTATCTTCTACTTGTATTAATTGTATCTTATTTATATTTTTTGTATTTATCTTTTACTTGTGTTATGGATAAATATAAAATCTTTTATATAATAAAACAAAACCCCTATTGGGAATTTTATATTTCAAAAAAATCAGTTCATTCCTTTTTTAGTAATAATTTTATTTAAAAAAAAATCTTATTAGATAATAGTTTATATTTATCCATAACACAAGTAGAAGATAAATACAAAAAATATAAATAAGATGCAATTAATAATAGGATTAAAATTTTTAAATAACTATCTTTAATAATAAAAACTATAATTAAAGATCATAAATCAAACAAAACAAAGATTAAATTATTTGTTTTTTAATAAATAAAAATATATGATTCAAAAAATTAAAAAAAAAAAAAAAAAACTCGCGCGTGCGCGGACATTATAACTAGTGTTACCTAATAAGAAAATATATATTTTTTTAAATACAATTATTACTAAATAAGGTATAAATTGATTTTTTTGAAATGGAAAATTCCAATAAGGGTTTTGTTTTATTATATAAAAGATATGGTCTTCGTTTGGCATGAGAGCTGTGATCTTTGCTATTTTTCAGAAAAACTCGTTTTTTCAATGCTTTATGAAGCTGTGAGCGATGAGCATGAGCTGTTGCTACTACTCACAGCTCACAGCTACTACTAACAGCTACTTTTGCCAAACATAGCCATGGTGAATGGATTGAAGGGTCCATATATATGGAAGATTATTTTGGTTTTGAGATACTTAAAATCTTTAATTCACTTTTTTTAAAAATATTTTTAAAAGGGACTGATTTCCCACTAGATTTACTTAGTTTGTGTTTTCGAGTTAATTTAAAATTAAATTAAGAAAAAAAAAAAAAAAATCAAATACTTTTATTTTCTCTTCTCTTCCTCTCAAAAGTGGGAAAGGAAGATTTTATACCAAACAAACCTCAAATCTTTCTTCTACTTACTTATTTTTCTTTTCCTTTCTTCTCTAGAAAAATCTTGAGAACACATTTTTTTTTTTTCTTTTTTTTTTTTTTTTTTTTCGCTTGTATATTTAAACTCGAGAACACAACGTATTACATGCAACTACCTTTATGTTAAATTGTATTATAAGTAGTATCGTTTTTCGTCATTTGATTTTAAATATATGATATGAAGTTTGTTTGACATATGCCCACATACATAGACACGTACAAACATATGCGTATGTGTGTAATATTTAAAGGGATCAATAAATCACATTTGGATGAGCTCACCCATGATTGTGTCCATTCAATTAAATTACAATAGCTTTTATATCTCTCACCCTCCAATGGTGGAAGGTCGACATCAAGATAGGATTGTAAATATGAAATGAAAAATCACTTTATCATAGTAGTTGTTATATTGGAGCTTCACCGGCGTACCTTTTCGTGGCTACAGCAATGTCTGCCTTTATCATGTATTACGTATAAAACTTTCGGTCTTTCAGAGATTTATCAAGAATAATAACAATCATGAAGTGTTGCGTTTTGGAAAAGAGCAAGTTATATATCACCATGCACGCAACGGGTTTTGGCATAAATCTTACTAAATGTGTTTTGATATAAGTCACGGTGCATCTAAATATTTTATTATTTGTGCATACTAATATTTTATATAATAAAACAAACCTCATTTGGAATTTTTCAATTCAAAAAAATAGATTCGTACATTCTTTAGTAATAATTTTATTTAAAAAAAAAAATCTCATTAGGTATCATTTTATATTTATCCATAACACAAGTAGAAGATAAATACAAAAAATATAGATAAGATACAATTAATAATAAGATTAAAATTTTTAAATAATTATCTTTAATAATAAAAAACTATAATTAAACATCATAAATCAAACAAAACAAAGATTAAATCATTTGTTTTTTAATAAATAAAAATTTATAATTCAAAAAATTTTTAAAAACCCGCACATGCGCGGGCATTCTAACTATTGTATATTATCTTATTTTAATAATACAATTGGCTAATAATGTAAACTTCTTTCTTTTGAATTTATGTTTTGGCATTGAAAAACCAATCCAGATGCATATATGGTTTTCTTAAATAAGATTTTCCGCAACATTATGTAATATATTTTATATTTATATAGTTATGATACATGTGAATTCACGAGTTTTTACATACATTTTTCATTGTCTATTAATATCGATTTAATATTTGGTATATATTTTTATTGACCGAAGGATTTACTTTGTTTGACTGCATGGCATGATATTTAGGTACATATTTTTTTAAATTTAACTCCTGATATCATGTTTTAGACATTACGCGTATTTAATAGCACGTAATGACCGTTAAAAATGTTCTTATGGATATTGTTATTTAAACATTAAACAATTTTTACATATGTCGTTGGTATATGCATAATATCGTGTGTATTGTTTTCATTGCACAGTAACCCGTGAGATTGTGCGTTCATTTTAATATTTCTAATCTTGTTAATAATAATTTTAGTTGTATTTAAATTTTAAACTCATGTACCCACGGGTTAAAGTTATAAAGAGGATTAACACGAGTCGTTATTAAACGTGGATGGTAAATAAAAATATTTTTTCGAACATCTTTACTTAATCTAATAAAAGGAAATAACCGAGTTGTTCATATATGTACAATCTCGTGTATATAAATAAGAATCATTCATGCAAAAATAAAAGTTTTAGGACGGAGGTAGAGATTTGGGGTAAAGCACATGGACGAAAGGTGCAATTTACTCAATTGTTTATTTTCGTCAAACTATGAGAACATATACTTTGCACAATGGTTTCTGATTGTAAATCTTTACAATGATCAATTTAAACAATTTATATCGAGTATCTATTGTTGTCTTGTTAATTATTGTCGTTAGGTACAATACAATGTATTAAAAGATATTTTTGCCATGTCGTGTCCTTCATTAATTTGATATTCAAAACGATCATTATTGCATGTATATAATATTGACTTATCTATGGAATTGCTCTTAGACATGTCTCGATAACTCTTATTAATTGCCGTTACCTCTACGCTTGTCCCACTACAATACTTTAAAGACTGCAACTTATTAGATGTTTTGAGATGGAAAATGATATATCATGATTCATGAAAACTTATTGTTAAACAACATTGCCTATCGATTATGTGTAATTAACAATAAATTCAATAAATGATATATTGTATTGCTTTTACAATTATTGGTTTGTAACAAAACATTCAAGTTTGCGTTATTTTAGAAATCATTTTCAGAAGAAACCAACCATTGCATTATCATGTCGACATTTTGATCTTATATGCCCTTTCTTTTAACCCATACTACGTACCACTAAATTCTTATAAAATTTCATAATTGTATGATTACTGGAGTATTACTTTCATTAGTCAAAAGTAACAATCAATTAACAACGTAACAAACAATTTAGGCAAGCTGAGGGCGTGTAAAAGTCTTAAAGCCTGTACAAAATAATTTTGAGAATTGAGGACCAAACCGTATAATACTGTTGTCATAGACAGAACTTGGGTGAATTTATTGCGAGAGTCAAGTGCTATATCAGTTAATTTGGGACGGCCAAAGTTGTTTTGTGAGGGTCGTGGCCCTTTCCAATCTCCACTAAGATCCGTCCATGCCGGTTGTACCGGTTTGGTGTTAGTTCGATTCCAACTTAAAACTGATTTCGGTCCCAAATTGGACCATGAATCGAACTTAATTCTATGCAAGTTTAGATTTTGGCCTAAACAACTTTGTTTCTTTCAACTAGAAAGAATTGTTTATTTTGTACCTTACTTGACCAAAACCAAACAAACCTCGAAATACAAAGTTCAAAACAAAACACAATACGGAAAATACAAATGAACTATGACAAAAACCAAACAAACCTCGAAATTAAATGAAGCAGAAACCACTAGGGACCATAGATTCTTTTGAGATGTAAAATCGATTTGATCCTAAGACAAGGTCAAGTTTGATTTATTAAATATTTTCAAGTCGAGCTCATTTATAAGGAAAATTCAAGCTTCAACGCTCACGAGTTTTATCAAGTTGGTACTTTTATTTTCGAAAATAGTTCCCACTAATAGGAGCTTAAAATATTACTCCGTATTTTGCTAAACAAATCACTTATGATAAACATATCTATAAATACAGGTTGTATTTCTATATGCGTCTTCTTCTACAATTACAAAAGAAGCCATTTTTCACACTAGATCAAAACTTGGTTTAAAAGTTTTAATTTCAACTCCAACCGTTAATAACATCAAGAGTCGCTTCAAAATGATGAATAAATTTTGATATTCTTATCACGCCATTTTCAATGTTCATAAAGTAAAAAAACCTTAAAAAGAAGATTATTTGTTGGTTTCAAGAATAAGATCGAGTGGTTCTTTGAAAAGCATTACATCATTTATTTATTTACACATACAATATACAAGTAGTTATTGCATAACTAATTAGAAATATACAAGTATACCAATGGGCTTGTGGTCTACTGGGCATGTCTTATTCAGTTAAGCGTGCCTAGTGGAGAGTAGTACCGGTTTGGGTGACCAAACCGGGAAGTCCTCCCTTGTGGACCACTGCCCTGTCGGTACGATTTCAAAGTCCTTCAATGAAGGTTTCAACCCACAAGGGTTCAAATCTGGAGAAGGCAGCGTTTACTTCAATTAAGTGTCGTGCCTTTGAGCGGCTTAAGTTGAAAGTTTTCCCCCATCGGGTTTCAAATTGGACATGGATTTCCCTTGAAAGAAAGTAACCGTTCAAAAAAAAAAGAAATATACAAGTATGCACAGATTCACCGCTTGACGAGGGCCAAAAAATTTCATGCGCGTCTATTATATATAGGAAAATGAATTGTATGCCTAAAACTAAAAGCTAAACTTAGACCTAAAGATATGATTGGTATATTTGAAATTTTAATTGATAAAAAATGATGAGAGAGAATAATTGTATAACACTTGTCATGAATTGTATGAATAAGGCATAATAGTAGGTCTATGTTTCAGGTCTATTATATATATATATATATACACAATATGAGGCTCGAGTCTAATTAGTTCATGCACTACTGATACATATTAAAGTTTGTGTATGTGTTTAAAAGCCTCGATTAGTATATAAGTACGATGTCTACGGAATATTGGGGAAGACCTAGTTATGTTAGGGCGATGATAGAAATTTTGGCTACAAATGAACTCAAAGAAACAATTAATGTGGCTACTCTTAGTTTAACAGGTGGGGACAAAACTGTGGACACGGTGACCGTGGAATCAATTATGGGTCTGTGCTATTCTTGAATCTCATGTATCCATTGATAAATTGAGTAGAATTTGTAATAAGGTGTTTCGTAATTGGCAATGGATGTCAAATGGGGGAATGTGTGAAGGAGGAACTCGTATCATTTTGGGATGGGACCTGAATATGGTCAACTTGATGGTCGTTAATCAGGATGAACAAGTTCTTCATTGTATAGTATCTTCTGTTCTTAAAGATGTTCAATTCTTTGTGTTGTTTGTGTATGCAGATAATGATTTTACATAAGAAGAAGATTGATGTGGAATAATTTGTGTTTACATAAACGCTTCGTGGGGTACTCATCATGGGTGATTTAAATGCATCTCGTCTTACAATTGCAATGCGTGAATTTAAAAAATGTGTAGATTGCATTGAAGTGTCAGACGTGAATCAAACAAGGATGCGATATACTTTGAATCAAAGACCAAAAGCAGATTCGGGTATTCTCAATAAAATTGTTGGTTTCCCATTCAATCCATATCACAACACAATATTAAATTTAGATTAAGAGAAGCAAAGTAGAGAAGAGGTGAGATAGAAAAGTTTATAAAGCTCTATTGAGTGCAAATATCTAAACCTATCAAGCCACACCCCTTACCACAAGGTAAGGGGTATTTATACTAAGTGTGGGAGTGAGGTAAGCCACGACGAGGTAGTCGGGCCTTTAATGGGTCGGGCTTACCAAACTAATAGAAATAAGTACTCCTACCTTGCTACCATATTACACGTACAATAAAATACAAAATATTATGCAAGAACTAATAATAACACTTCTGGGACAATTCCTAACAATCTCCCCTTAAGGGTTGATTATTCAGGTCTTGGCTTAATGATGTCCCTTTTTGGTCTGCTCCAACATAACTCTTCCACCTCCTCATTTGTTCACGAAACTTGATATGCAACATGATCATGTTATCAAAATCTTGAAATTGTTTCACCTCATCTGGAAGAAGTTTGTTCTCATTGTAACCTACCACATTATCCTTTACTTTCTTGCTTTTCTTCTCATGCACTCTTTTCAACGTTGCATCGCAAAACTTTGGAATTTCTTGAGGATATATGACCCATTTTTCGCCTTTGTTGTTCTTATACACATATCCGACCACTGGATCTGATATCATGGTAAACGAATCAACTCTTTTAATCCCTTTGAACTTGATTGTTGGTGCAGTGAGATTAACCTGACACTGATAACTTTCAATCCCTAGTTAGAAGTCTTGCACTCTTGCCAAAAGCACACTTGTTTGGAAAAAAAAAAACAACACTAAGTCAAGTAGACGTGTTTTGAAGTGATCTAGTTTCTTTTACATACAAAGTAGATAGAAGCCTTCAATATCATTCAGGCACTGATACTTGAAGTCAGACTCCAAGAATAATGCTTTCATCTTCTCTAAGCACAGCGATCTTCCACATATATGCATACTCGAGTAATCCGGTACTTTCAACATTCAACACCTCTTTGATCTTTTGATTAGACTTCAATTCATCCCCGTCGTCTCTTGTTAATCTTTGTTTGACTTTGTACACTAGCTTTCTTTTGTCATCATGACAATGTTGAATCGAAAACCTGACTTCTTCGTTAAACCTTTTCCACTTTATCACTGATTGTACAATAAATTGCATGACTAGGCCTTCGATGGTAATCAAAGGATATAGGGGATGTTGTGGTTGAGCCAAGCTTGTGTCTAACCTAAAATAAGAAATACGAAGACACTACGTTAAGTGATTGCGTAGGGGTTGGGCCCTGCGAACCACCTCCGGCGTGTGAATAAGTATTTGATATGAGAAGTTAAATGAAAATGTGGTAAAGTAGAGTAGTGGAGATTGCATACCAGATTTATGACTCGTACAAGACTATTTATAGGTAATGAAATAACCTTGGAGAGTGTTCACACGTTTCTTGGAGATCATGGGGGCGTCCTATGATTTATGTTAACCGCTAGGGTTTAGTGCCTCACTTCTCCTGGTTTAGCGGGGGAGCTAAGGAGGAAGAGGAGACGTGGGTAAGACTTGGTCTTACCAATGTTTGGACTTGGCATTGTTCCGTCCTTACAACCTATTGAAGGATACCTCGAAGGGCTTAATCCTTCGACTGGCGAATTCCCACTTGGTAACTAGATCACTGGTGATTAGTTTTACGCTATTGAAAGTTTTAGGAGGCTAGCCAGAGCCTTCGATATGTAGGTTGCGATAAGGCTCGAAGAGGGGGTCCTTCGAGCTAACCGGAGGGTACATTATCAAGCCCCCCAGTTGAAAGTTAGATATTCGTACAAGGATGTATAGCTTTCAACTCTAGGATAAAGTAACAAATTCTCCCTATCCACGTATATTAGATAAGTGAAAATGTTTAAAATTTCAAAAACGCAATAAATGCGCATGCCTGTTATTTAACGTTGAACAAAAATTACAACGGCATGATTATCGGTAATTTCAAACAAGTTTTTAAAATTTAAAACCTCTTCTAGATACATCCATACACAGTATAAATGATCAGAAACTCACAAACCCTAATATATTCACACACTTCGCCACTATAACTTATACAAAGCTGTGACGTAATTTACTGCGGCAACCAAAAGGTAACCTTTTCCATAATCTATTAGTAATTAATTTTAGGTATACTCATTAGCCATGAGCATGGATACCAAACGTATTATAAGGCAACAAAAATGTACCTTGTGTAGAGAGCCCTTGGCCTTATTTCAAGAAGATTACTCTATACCTAAACAACACAAAGTCATGCTTCCTAACAAAAATCAAAGCATTTATGATGCCCCAAAAGGGTATGTGGGTTTATATACTCATGCTTTTACTCGATCCAACTTGAGAATACCCCTTCATCCATTGTTTTTAAAGCTGTTACAGTACTATGAGGTACACATCTCAAGGTTTAACCCCTTCGGCCTTGCCAAACTTACTACCTATATAGTAATGTGTATGGCTTATGGTTATGAGCCTACACTAGATGTGCTTCGAGGCTTTCTTAACCTTTGCCCCGGAGGGGATTGGCTTACGTTGTCGAAGAGGGTTGAGACAGATGTGCCAATACTGATTACCAAACCCTTTACAAATATAACCAATTGGAAAGGAAAGTTCTTCTATGTGCAGGATACCATCATACCTCCACAATATCCAGCACTCTTGAATGAATCGTTCCGTTTTGACCGTAAGAAATTTAATGATCAGCTTCCCTACAATGTTCGAAGTGATCCGCTCTACCAACGCCTCGCTCGATACCCTATGGACGTGAAAACTTTTCCAGAGCCTGTCCTTTTCATGGCCGGCATTGTGGATCGTTGGGAGGGATCTCCCATGATTCCTGAAATTCACTGTGATCGTCAAAGTATGTGCAAATAATTGAATAGGGATTAATAACCTGTCTGATGATATTTATGTATTTATTCATTTTGCAGGGATGACTTTCCGTAATTTTGTTGTATCTGGCGGCGCGAAGGAGGCCAGCTTTATTCCCAGGGATCCGAAAGAATTTAAATATGGGGTAGGCTCTCCCTCAGTCTCAGTGAACAATAATGATGTGGATGCCATGGTAGTAGAACCGATAACTACGGTTGAGGCGTTCACGCCAGCGGATACCAAAGAGGCTCCATTAGCAATAGAGAGTGTCCCTGACGTAGAGGTCCTTTCCTTAGATGACGGTCCTGTAACTCTTGCTAGGTCATCTGGCATAGTCGATCGAGTTCGTGAGAGGAAAGGAACTGTCATGAAAGCCCTAAAGCCTCCTGTCAAAAGAAAATTTGATGTACAGGCTTCCCTATCCAGGGCTATAAAACAAAAGGAGTTTTAAAACGAAACTATTGTCATTGCAGCTTCGGAGGATCCGGATGATGATGATATTCATGGTATATATTCCTTGTTCGTGCAGGATTATCCAACACAAGGGAACTGCCCAATTAGCTTGCTTGCCATCGACTGGTCGAAGGTGTTACGCCTGCCAGTTGGAAGGGAACCCTTGACAACATGTCCATTGAACATTTGTGTGACCTTCATGACAAAAGCTATACGAGGCAGGCCGTTCTTGACAACCATCTCATTACCCGAACAAGAGAACTAGTTTAGACTATCAAGAATGCTAAAGAGGAGTTGAGAGTGGTCCTGGCTCGAGAAGAGAATAGGGAGTTAAGGATTAGTGAGCTTAAGGCTAAGTGTGACAGAGCTTCAAAGGACATTGAAAAGAACCCCATTGTTCAAGACCTTCGTGTTAATACCATGAAACTTTCCAGTCAACTTAAAGAAGCCCGAGCTGAGTGTGGAAGGCTTAAAATAGAGGAGGCCAAAGTGATTGGGCTTAGAGAAAGATTTTCCATACTCGAGTCCAAGTGTGCAGGTCTTAAATCTGAAAAGACTAGACTTGTGGAGCAAAATTCTAAGCTACAGCAGGAGTTAGCCACTTTAAGCCTTCGATGTGAAGGCCTGCAGAAGGATAGAGCAGAGATTGTATCGAAGGTTATTCCGTACATCACCATGGAACTATATCATAGCGATGAGGTTGGGAGAGTGATAGCCGACTTGGTGAAAGCTGCTATATATCATGGTAAATGTACCACCTTGGAGGAAATTGTTGATACTAGAGAACCTGTGATCCTATCGAAAGTTCCTTACTACCGCCCAATACATGAAAAGGAGTATGATGATGTTAGTAATGCATTTGCATCAGCAGAGTATCCCTTCCTTATCGAGGCAACTAAAGAACCTATGATGTCCATTGAGGAACTTCTATCTAAAAAGCCTCGTAGGATCCAACCATGTTCTCCGAGTAGTAAGACATCACCTATGAAGCCTTCATCTCTCCTACGTCAAGAAAATCCCACCTCATCCAAGAATGCATAGAGGCTGCCATGTTGGCAATGATTATGCCCCGAGGGTGGTATGTACCCTTCAAACATTTTATTGCTATTTCATATCTCGAATGCATACAATTCTTCTGCCTATGTTAACTTGGAATCTACTTGCTTAGGAATTTTATTGTTGGTCCCGTTTACTAAGTTAATAGTTAACTAAAGAGTTAACCTAACCAAGTTCCATGACTTTTTACTCAGATAAGTAGATTAACAACAAAGATAAAACGTAAGAAAAGAGACACAAGGGTTTTCAACGTTTAATTCTTATTAGAAGTTAATCAAAAGAATTATACCCAAGTGTTTGCGGAATAACACTTAGGATTGAAATGACAAGTATGGTGTGGACTCCTCACTAAACTCAAACTACGTTGAGTGACAACTATAAGGTCACAGTGAGCTATCTCAGGGACTGTGTTGTTCTTTAGAGGAGTAAAAGTGGTTTGTGAATGCTTCGCATTAAATGCACAAACTTGTCAACTTTTACTCCTCACTTATGCTACCTGTTTATATACAAATGATTTACAACATTACTGATAAAGACAAAAGATGACCTAACTAGTAGAGACAAAAATACTTACGTATTTTGTCTCTGTTACATTAGACTATTTTGAGTAAAAGACAATGTGCCTTTCCAATGCACAGTAATGACACCATCCTGACATGATGCCTTTCAGGGAAAGTTTGAGTTTAGGTAGATGAGGTCACCTGTTGATACGTTCAAACTTTTCCCGCCTTGTCCCGCCTATACTTCAGTCTTCAGTATGTAGTAGTTGTTGAGGAGTCCTTGGGGTTCAGTGAGTTATTGTCATCCTCACTGAACCCATCATCTTCTTCTTAGCTTAGATTCCTTACACTGAGTTCCGCCTCACTGAATGGTGAACCTTTCAACATAGACTCGCTCCAAGCATCCTGAAGATGACTCACTGAGGTACTGTTCACTCAGTGACTTGTTTGTATATACGGATAATAGACACTTAGGTTATTTTATGTTCAAATCCAAGTCTAAAGTAAGCTTGGGGAATTCAGTGATCCAACAGTCTCCCCCTATTTGGATATACAAATAGCCTAAGTATGTATTGATTCAGTGTGAGTAGTTAGGGTTCTTCTTCTCTTCACTGAATGTTGATGTAATTAACTTAGGACACTTGTAACTTAAAAAAAACATCATTGTTCATTAATAAATATTACAAGTCCTACAAATTACAACAAAAAAAAAAAAAAAAAAAAAAAAAAAAAAATAGTTGTTGTAGATTAGATGTTCAGTTGATAGCCAAGTGCATCAAGTTTAGCCTTCTTAGATCTCAGGAGATGTCTCTCAGGGTGCTCCTCAATCATAGCTTTAAGGTCCTGGCAGAACCTTACATTTTCAGCACACCTAACAGGAGAGGCCAACATTAGGTACATCAGCATCACCTTAATCCCTGCCCTGTCCATGTATGACCATCTTTGGAATGCAGGGTTTCCATACTTATCGGTGAAGCATAGACCTCTTTCAGGGAATTCAAACACCACATTGTTCATGAAGATGATACCTTCAGGAAGGGACCTGTCACAATCCAATCCTGGGACCTTGATTTCAGGCTCTAGTTCAACTTGCTTCCTTTTTCTTTTAGAGACCTTTGGTGGAGCAGTCTCTGTTGTTGAAGCAGGAAGAAGGGAGGGAATGTTTAGAGCTTCAGGCACTGCTTTCAGTCTGTCATACTTTTCCTTCAGTGACTTGATAAGGTTAGGTACCACCACATTGTTCTTCTTCGCAATGATGGGACGAAGCTCATCAAGTTCAGTGATCCCAAAGTCAGCAAACCTGAATGGTTTGTTAATGTCCATCACTCTTTTGTCTGGTCCCCTGAAGACAGTGACCACTACAGGATTGGTGTTGCGATGAATTTGAATGTCAGTGATGGTTTCAGGTTTCAGCCTCTCTTTCATCACCCAAGTATACCTTTCAATCCTGGTCTTTCTTATGTGAGCGTCCTTCCTGAGCTTCGCTTCCCTTTCCCTTTTTAGAGCACTTAATTCTTCCTCCTGAGCCTTTTTAAAGACTGCGCCGGGTTGCTCAGTGGCAAGAGCTTCAGAATCCAAACCAATCTTTTCAGCCTCCTCATGAACAACCTGTATAAGCGCAGGCTTGCTCATCCTCTCTTCTTCAGCCACCTTTTGTAGTATCTCAATTCTTTCCATGTGAGCTTGAATTTCGAAATTGGTGAGATGATGTACTACTCCATTGATTTCAAACGGGACTCTGATAGGTTCATCAGGGTCATATCTGACTATGGTTGAGGCAGGCTTGAGCACAATTTCAGGTTCAGAGGTGGTAGCAATACTTTTTCCTATGTCCTGCCTAAGAGTGGAGGAGACTGGTTCCTCTTGTGGTGGAACTTCAGTGATTGGAGTGGCTTCAGTGACATGCTCCCCCTCAGTGTGAGAGGGCTGTCCAGCCTCTTGTTCTTCAGTATTAGGGGCTTTAGTAACATTCTCCCCCTCAACATTTGCCTGAGCGTCAGTGATGGCAAGTGTTGGAGGTAATGAAGAAGAAGTAGATGTACCCTTGAAGGCCTGAAAAATTTCCGTCATCATGGACTTGATTTCAACAGTATCCTGTTGAATGGATGATACTTTGGAGTCAAGTGCAGCCTGAGAATTTTCAAGGGCTGTCATCCTGGATCCCATTGTCCATGCCAGAGAAGTGGACTTTTGGGATTGAGCTGCCACTGATTCTTCTAATGTTGTAAAGGAAGATTTGAGAGACTCCACTATTAAGCTGAGATTATGAACATTAGATTCCTTTAACTAGCCAAGTAACTCAGTGAGGGTCACTGAGTTTACCTGATAAGTCTCAGATGCCTGGAAAAGCTTCCTGGTTAGCTCAGGATCATCTTTGACTGATTCTTGGATAGACTGAACCCCTATATTCAGCTTGTTGAGGAAATCCAAAAAGTGGTTGAGTTGAGAGACCATTTGTGTCAGGGAGTAGGTGACTGTGGAATTCTGTTCCCTGACATCATCATTAAAGTCTTCAACAGCATCCTTGAGTAGGTGGTAATGGACTGCTTGCTCGGTGTGCATGTTGAACACTTCATCAGTGACCCCCCCTGTACAAAATGTTGGTGATCTTCTTGATGAATTTGGTGAAAACTTTCTCAGTGAGAGGAGCTTGATCATCTTCTGAGGATTCTGATGTAGAGTTAGTTTCAGCAGCCTTAGTATTATAGGGTTAAGGAGACTGAGGAATTGGTTCAGGGACTATCTCCTCAACCACCATATCATCTCCAGATTAAAAAAATCTCCTCATCACTGTGAAATTCATCATCAGAGAACAGGGCGGCCTGAGCATCAGCCAGTGAGGTAATCTGCAACAAAAGGTTATCTGGCTCCTCTTCATAAGAAGATTTGCCTTTGTTATGGCCAGGTCCTGACCTCTCAAATCCAGCAGACTGGGTTTTATCTGCCTGGTCCTCAAGGTCAGTTCCCAAGTTATGCGCACCTCCGGGGGTGGTTATGGGTTCCATATCAGCGGGTGGCCTTTGTCCCTCTGAATCTTTGTCCCTCGTGACCCCTTCAGACACTGATGGGTGTTTCCCAGTGCCATCATGAGGAGCCGTGAATGTTGTGTCCCTATCAGCGGGTTGTATGGTTCCCTCTGAGTCTTTGGGATGAGTTTTTGTGCCCTTAGACAAAAGCTTTGATTTGCGAATGTCCTCATCAGGCACATGAGTGGTGATGCCCCCCTTTTCAACAGGCTTGTACTGGCCTGTCGAAGGTTTAGGGGCGAGAACTCCCTGTTGCTTGGGTTGTGATTTACCCGAGCCTTTGGCAGGATGTGAATGTTTATGGGTCCCTTTCTCAATGGAGTAGTTCTGCCCCACCGAGGATAATAGGACCCCTTGCTCCCTGAGACCCTGGTTGTGATTTCCCAGAGCCTTTAGCAGGATGTGGAGGTTGGATTGGTTCCTATTCCACATACTTGTTTATGTCAGCAGAGCCTTTGGGAACGGGTTCGCCCGAGGACATTGAGTGTGATGTCTCAGTGCCCTCCGTTGGCCTTTGTTTTGGGGTCAAAGATTGGCTTATGATCCTGAGGGTGTCAGCAGTCAGGGTCTGTTGTTGTTGCCCCCTTTTGTCAGGCTTAGGGGCAGAGATCTCAGTGGCGAGTGACTTGGATTGAGTCACCTTCCTGGACCCCTGACCCTTCTTCCTCTTCAACTTTTTGGTAGGAGAGGGAACTGGTGAAATTTTGTTGTCACCCTGGATAGCAATAAGCATATATGTTGTCAGGGTGACAGGTGTAACCTCAAAAGGGTCACGAGAGTAATTAGCCTTGTGTAAGACATCAGGCTCAAAGCCTACTGCATCAGGTTTAGCATACTCAGACCCAAGCAAGTCTTGCAGGAAATGAACCTAGGGTATGACATGAGTTTTTGCCTAGACTTCCCCCTAACTTTGCTATGAGGTCCCTGAAGATTATTTCTCCAATGTCTATCTTTTTACCCTCTATAAGACAGAACACTATCATTGTTTGAGTAGTGTTCAATTGCTTAGTGGAGGATTTATTTCCCCAGAGGACCTGAATGACAAAGGTCATCAGAATCCTCCAGGGGGCTGGGAACCAGGTTTTTATGATAGGGGCTTTGAAGAGAATGGTCCCTGATGTCACCTCAGGGTGATTTTTGTCATAGGGCCCAAGTTCCAGAAGGAGTTCCTTCACATCCTTTTCAGTAGGCTGGTCAGTGAAGGTCTCAGTGTAGTCAAGGCCAGTGGCTTTGACAAAGGTTTTGTAATCGAGAGTTAGGAACTTAGTTCCATTTTTCACTGCGAACCTTATTTTGGCCTCCTTTGGCGCATCAGGGTTTTCAACCACTACTATGCACCAAAATTCCCTCAAGTAGTCATGATAGATGACTGAGGGGGTCTTTGTGAATGTGGTGGTGAGAAAACAGTTTTGAAGGAACTTCACCACATCCCTGTATTCAGGGAACCCTTCAGAGTAGGCAAAGTTCCCCACCACATTGTTTTTGGTGAGGTCTATGCTTTCCATTTGGAAATCCACACTGGGTGTGTATTTGATGACCTTAGAAGAAGCCATTTGTTTTGAGAAAGGTCTGGTTTTTGAAGAAAAATTGGTATCAAAGAAGAAACACACACATTTTAATCAAACAAATTTTTGAAAACAATTTTGCAAGAGTTTTGATAAGTTTTTAAAAGCGCGTGTGTGTTTAATTTTGTGGGGGTATTTATAGGAAAAGAAATAGGGTTGTGCCGTTGCGGATATCAAACGTTTTTGGTATTAATACAAAATGGTAATTTAAAGTATGTTTGAAATCCGCATTAACTGGCACGATTCCCATTACCCATTTTTCTCTCAACATGATTAGAGAGATGGTTACGTGGCTCTGCAAAAGACACTTTTGTAGAGTGATGTCATCACACAAGTATTAGTGTGAGAGAGAGAGCATTTAATGCTCAGTGGTATTGGTGAGAAATGTGGGGGCCCATGATGTGGATGCCAGTTGTATAAGCAACATATATTCCTATATTTAATAGGAATCAGTTACCTACCTGGGACATTTACTAACTAAGTACTTAGAGCATTTAGTTAGGATATTAATGTCATATGATATCATGAGCCCCCTGAATGAGTTTATCATTCAGTGTGTTGATGATCAGTAAAGAGGTGTTTATCACTGATACATGGGTTTTAATCAGGGACCTAAGAGAATTTACATTTGGTTGGAATAACTTTAATCAGTTGCCTGAGTTAATATCCAACATGCCCAACTCAGCTTTCAGTCTTGTGAAAGTGGGCTCATCCAAGGGTTTGGTGAAGATATCAGCTAGCTGATACTCAGTGTGGATGAAATGTAATTCAATTTCTCCATTCATGATGTGGTCTCTGATGAAATGGTATCTGATGTCAATGTGTTTGGTTCTTTGATGAAGCACTGGGTTATTTGAGATGGCTATGGCACTTGTGTTATCACAAAAGATGGGTACCATCTTGTACTGAATGCCATAGTCACTCAGTTGGCTCTTCATCTAGAGTACATTTGCACAGCATCCTGCAGCAGCCATATATTCAGCTTCAGCAAAGGACATGGCCACTGATTGTTGTTTCTTTGTACTCCAACACACAAGTTTACCACCAAGGAATTGACAGGATCCTGAGGTACTTTTTCTGTCCATATTGCATCCTGCATAGTCAGAGTCAGTGTACCATTTGAGATCAAATCCTGAGCACTTTGGGTAATACAAACCAAGGTTTGGTGTACCCTTCAGGTTCCTAAAGATTCTCTTAACAACACTGAGATGAGACTCTTTAGGATCTGCCTGATATCTGGCACACAGACAAACTGAGAATTGGATATCAGGCCTAGATGCAAGTAAGTACATCAGGGAGCCTATCATTCCCCTGTATTGGGTTTGGTTCACTGATTTACCAGTGAGATCAGGACCAAGGTTGTTTGGAGGAACCATAGGAGTCTTCACTAAAGAGCAGTCAGTAAGCTCAAACTTCTTCAATAGGTTCCTCATGTATTTTTCTTGACAAATGGATATCCCTCTGTCAGTTTGTTTGATTTGTAGTCCAAGAAAGTAAGTGAGTTCACCCATCATGCTTATCTCAAACTTTGTGGTCATCAGTTTTTCAAACTGTATGCAAAGTTTGTAACTTGTTGAGCCAAAGATGATGTCATCAACATACACTTGAACCAGGATGACATCACTTTTTGTTCTGTAGATGAACAAAGTGTTGTCAATCTTTCCTCTGACAAATTTGTTTTGGATCAGGAAGGCTGAAAGTGTTTCATACCATGCCCTGGGTGCTTGTTTCAGTCCATAAAGGGCTTTGTTAAGCTTGTAGACATGGTGAGGGAATTCACTACTTTCAAAGCCAAGAGGTTGTTGCACATAGACATCTTCTTTAATGTTACCATTCAGGAATGCACTTTTGACATCCATTTGGTAAACTTTAAAGTTCATGTAAGTTGCATAGGCTAGGAAGATCCTGATGGCTTCCATCCTAGCAACAGGTGCAAAGGTTTCCTCATAGTCTATACCTTTTTGTTGGTTATATCCTTTGGCAACAAGTCTTGCTTTGTTTTTTATGACTGTGCCATTCTCATCAGTCTTGTTTTTGAAAACCCATTTCATGCCAATGACAAGAACACCATTAGGGCATTCAACAAGGGTCATGACATCATTTCTGTCAAACTGTTCCAATTCATCTCTCATGGCCTGAACCCAACTTTCATATGTCAGAGCTTCTTTGATATTTTTAGGCTCAATTTCTGAGAGATAGTCAGCATAAAGACATATATTGGCTGTGGCTACCTTAAGTTTAGCAACCATGCTTATGGTAAGAATGCCTTCAGTGGGCTCACCAATAATGTTCACGAGCTCAATAACTTTGGATCTAGTCCAAATATCCTAAGGTTTAGGATAGGAGTTAGAGCTTGTAGAAGCCTGATTTACTTGAGGAGTAGGTTCAATTATAGGAACCTGAGGTAACTCAAGATTATGTACTTCAGTGACATAAAAGGGAACAGTTTGCTCTGAGGGTTCCTGAACAATTGGTTCAGTGGGTGCTGTCTCATCGGAGGCAGGTTGAGTTTTAGTGACTTCACTGACAGTTGGTTGGGGTAGATTGTGAGGAATGATGTAGTAGGAGACATCAGCATCAGCTTGGTTTTGGGTTGAAGTATGATTCTCAGGGAGATACTCATCAGGAGGATACCTAGATGAGTCATCAATACCAATTTCTTCAACTGAGGAACTGGAGAACCTGATGGATTCAGTGCTCTCATCAACAGTAATATGATAAGTTTCCTCAGTTTGTTGTCTCCTTGTGTTAAATACCCTGTAGGCTTTTGAAGACAGAGAGTATCCCAGGAAGTATCCATCATCAGCTTTGGCATCAAATTTACCTAGGTGATCCTTGTGATTATGAATAAACACAGGACACCCAAATACATGAAAATAGTCTTATTGTGTCTTTTCACAATAATGGACATGTTTTGAGTGTAGCAGGCTATTTTGACTGCCTCAGTCCAAAAGTGTTTTGAGAGGACTGAGCCATTCAACATTGTCCTTGCTGCCTCAATGAGTGTTCTATTTCTCCTTTCAGCTACTCCATTTTGTTCAGGAGTATAGGGAGAAGTGAAATTTTGAGAAATTCCTTTCTCATCACAGAAACACTCAAGGTCATGATTTTTGAATTCAGTGTCATTGTCAGTTCTAATTTGTTTAACTTTGACAGCATTTTGATTTTCAATGTTCTTGACAAATGACATGATTGTGTCAGCTGCCTGACTCTTTTTGGTCAGGAAGTAAACCCAAGTGTATCTTGAGTATTCATCCACAATGACTAGAGTATATTTCTCATGATGAATAGACATGGGACTGATAGGTCCAAACAAGTCCATATGGAGAAGATGCAGGCAGCTTTTGGTGGAGAATGATTGTTTGGTTTTGAAGGATGCCCTATGGTGTTTTCCTTTTTCATAAGCAGAACAAGGCTTGTCTTTGGTATACACCAGGGATGGAAGGCCAAGAACTTTGTTCTATTTGGCCAAGTTGTTGATGTTTTTGAAATTGAGATGAGAGAGTCTTCTATGCCAAATCCAGTTGATTGTCTCACTTACCTTAGAGAATAGGCAAGTCCCATTTTGAGTAAGGGATGACATGTCAAGAACATAAACATCATCCCTCCTGGGAGCAATCAACACAACTTCCTTGTTGGCATTGAAGATGGTCCCTCTCTTATCATCAAACTGAACTATGTATTTTGCATCACATAGTTGAGAGACACTTATCGGATTGTACTTCAGACCATTGAAATAAGCAATTCTTGTAAAAACTATCCCATTACAGTTGACAGAATCATAACCTTCAGTGGGAGCTGATGAGTTATCACCAAAAACTACCTTGGGTCCTGGTTCTTCAACATATTTGTGCAGATAACTCTTCACACCAGTCATACTTCTTGAGCATCCACTATCGAGGTGCCAAGCAGGATCCCTGATGTGTTTCTTCACAAATATCAAGTATGGGTTAGTTTTTCTTGTTGGCCCACTTTTTAGTGGACTTAGTCCTCAGGGACTTCTTAAACATAATCAGTGAGTCATGGTCAGAAGTAGAGTCTACTGAGCTTCCACATATATTGCATTTAGTGGTTGATGAAGACTCAGTAGATTGAGTGGTGTTCCTTCTAGACTGAATAAATTTTTCATGCCCTCTGGTTTCATGGGAGGGATCTCCACAGATGTCACAACAGTCTTTCATCATACAATCATCAGGAAGATGATCGTTGAAACCACAGTAAGGACATGGCAAGAAAGGCTTAGCCTTCAGTCTCTGTTTGGAATATGAGGCATACTGATAGCCTTGAGTGTTGTATTGACCTTGTGCTTTTGTAGAAGCAGTGTGAGAGATGTGGTCACAGGTTCTGTGGTCTTCCTGCCTGCAAATCATGCAAAAGAGGACTCTGTAGCATTTATCAGTGGAGTGGTTTGGCTGATTGCACAGTTCACATCTCACAGGTCTGGATGTTTTTGGTTTGGAGGTACTTAAGGAAGCTGATGGTTGTTTAGATTTTGAGCCAGTGAGTTTATTAGTTGACTCAATTTTTTCACTCGGCTTCCTGACAAGTTCAGCCAACTGATCAAATTTTGAATCAGGGCTCTCAAATTTTGCTTCAGTGGATACTAACGGTGTTTGTTTTTTAGAAGTTACAGTGGGTCTCTTCAGGATGGTTATCCCTGAATTTGTTTTCTCCTTTGGAGAATGAGGTTGATAAACAGGTGGTGTAAGGTCTGTACTAGGTGCTGCTCCCTGAAGATGTTTCAGTGGAGGAAGTGGTGCTTGTGTATCAGACTTAGACTCAGTGATGGACTCAGTAGGATTTGGTTCATCAGTGACTCCTAGCAACTCCTTAATAGCCTGACTTTCAGGCTCAAGTATTCTTCTAGTGTTGAAATTAGGCAATTTACTATCAGGATTGACTCTCTCAATCCAGTCACTGGGCTTAGGAGCTAGTTCTTTGCTAGAAAGCATGTTTGCTGATAGAAAGGCTTTTGGATGACTACTCTCCCCAGACTCTTCAATGAGTTGGTCTTCACCCAAGCAAGCCTTTTTGTTGCTGGGTGTGAGACTCATTGATTCATAGAGTTTTGAGTCCATTTCCAAATAATTGCCTTTTCTTTCTTAAGTTCTTCCTGAAGAGCTTGGTTTTGTTTTACAAGTTCAGAATTCTGAATTTGTAATGTAACACTTTCAAGTTTGGCCTGTTTTAAAGTAAGGAGTTCATCCCTACATTGATTTAACTCAAAACTTAGTTTGTTAAATTTTGAAAACAAGTTTAACCTTTGCTCTTCAACAAACTTAAGATCAACATTGATATAATCTAAGTATGATTTGCAGTCAGCATCATCATCTATAGAAAGTAAAATGTTTACCTTTCTCATTGTGATGTTGACCCATTCACCATTTCTTGCATGGCTCTTTCCCACTTCCAGTTTGTTATCTTTAGAGAGAGCCATCAGGGCACTGATATGAACTTCATCATCATCTGAAGAAACCTCAACCTCATCCCAGTCATATGTTTCAGCAACTAGCCCCTTGTTTTTAGCCTGAGCTTGTTTAGGAGCCTGAGGAGGCTGAGTGACTGAGGAAGCAGACTCAAGAAGTGCAAGTTTGGCCTTGGCCTTTTTATACTTAGCTTCAAAATCTTTTTGAGGAATTTTTTCAATTTTGTTTTAAACAAATTGATTTGATTGAAGCAATTTAGGCTGAAACTTGTTAGTTCCTGAAGAAAAGTTGTTTTCCAGAAAATTTGTAAGATGGTTCTAAGGTTGTTTTTGAGAAACAATCTTTTGCAAAACAACCCTTTTTGCCACATTTAAAAACATTCAGAATTGTCATTTGCTTTTGAGTTAGAAAAATTTTTGTTTCTTTTAATGAACCTTCTTGAGTTAGCAAGGAGTGCCCTTTCATGAAATTCAATTTGAAGATCATTCATGTACTCCTCACTGGTTTTTGTATCAACCTCATCATCTGAACCATCATGGAAATCCTGCACAACACTGTTATAATAGAAAGCAGTTGATATGGGTGGAGTGGTCAGGGTCTTCTTTACCTCCTGAGCTTTACCAGGGTATCTCCTGGTAATCAGGTTGTCTTCATAGACAAACTTCCCATAAATTTCAGGGAGGTCAAGATTCTGGATATGATTGGCATTTCTAAGACCCTGAGAGAAGTTTAACCACTTCTCAGGGAGACTGTTGACAAAGCCAACATTTATCTCATGTTTGGACAGGGTGATACCATCATTGGTCAGTTCATTCAGGAGGGTCTTATACCGAGTATAAGTCTCAGAGAGACTTTCAGAATCCTTGGCCCTGAAGGTATTGTATTCAAGTTTCAGGTCCATGATTCTATTCTCCTTGGTATCAGAAGGGCCTTCATAGCTATGAACCAGGTCAGTCCAAGTCTGCTTGGCAGTAGGACAGTTGATCACTGATTCCATTATATCGTCAGGAAGACAGGATATAAAGATGCTTTTTAGGTGCTGGTCTTGATTGACCACCCTCCTCTCATCTTGGGTCCACTGAGCTGCAGGTTTGACTAAACCCTGAGCAGTTGTTGGGATATATGGACCATCATTAATTAGCATAATGTAGTATGGTTCCATCTCAGTTAAGTAGCAAAGCATTCGCTTTTTCCACTTATTGAATTTTCCAACCTCAAGTCGAGGGGCAGTAGCTGAGTAATTTCCACCCTTTTTATCGACAAGTTGGGGAACATCTGAGTCAGCCATGGTGGGATCTTGATTTTAAAAACTTTGAGCACTATTTGTTTTGAAGACAAGTTAAGAAGAAAGTTTTAAAAACCAGATGCTCTGATACCACTTATTGGTCCCGTTTACTAAGTTAATAGTTAACTAAAGAGTTAACCTAACCAAGTTCCATGACTTTTTAATTAGATAAGTAGATTAACAACAAAGATAAAACGTAAGAAAAGAGACACAAGGTTTTTCAACGTTTAATTCTTATTAGAAGTTAATCAAAAGAATTATACCCAAGTGTTTGCGGAATAACACTTGGGATTGAAATGACAAGTATGGTGTGGACTCCTCACTAAACTCAAACTACGTTGAGTGACAACTATAAGGTCACACTGAGCTATCTCAGGGACTGTGTTGTTCTTTAGAGGAGTAAAAGTGGTTTGTGAATGCTTCGCATTAAATGCATAAACTTGTCAACTTTTACTCCTCACTTCTGCTACCTATTTATACACAAGTGATTTACAACATTACTGATAAAGACAAAAGATGACCTAACTAGTAGAGACAAAAATACTTACGTATTTTGTCTCTGTTACATTAGACTATTTTGGGTAAAAGACAATGTGCCTTTCCAATGCACAGTAATGACACCATCCTGACATGATGCCTTTCAGGGAAAGTTTGACTTCAGGTAGATGAGGTCACTTGTTGATACGTTCAAACTTTTCCCGCCTTGTCCCGCCCATACTTCAGTCTTCAGGTCTTCAGTCTTCAGTGTTCAGTATGTAGTAGTTGTTGAGGAGTCCTAGGGGTTCAGTGAGTTATTGTCATCCTCACTGAACCCATCATCTTCTTCTTGGCTTAGATTCCATACACTGAGTTCTGCCTCACTGAATGGTGAACCTTTCAACATAGACTCGCTCCAAGCATCCTGAAGATGACTCACTGAGGTACTGTTCACTCAGTGACTTGTTTGTATATACGGATAATAAACACTTAGCTTATTTTATGTTCAAATCCAAGTCTAAAGTAAGCTTGGGGAATTCAGTGACCCAACATTTATCCCTTTTAATATTATGTTTCTCTTCTCTCAACGCTTTTAACAACGTTAATATACAACCTAAGGTTATCATAGATGAATATCCTTATTGTGTGTACTTTGAACCAAGATTTTTAGAAATCGTATAATTTAACTGCTGACGGAGGGTTGCGACCCACTCCATCCTAATCCTTCTAGTCAGAGGGCTTCCAATACCCTTAGACTTTCTAGGAAAGTTAATGTGAATTATGATGGATGTTGTGTACAAGACATAAATATCTTAAATCATCCTTCGAACATTGAAACTTGTATTACTTGGTTGGATAAATCTTTGTTGTATTAAACGAAACAAGAGATTTGAGGGAAATGCGTTATATCATTAATGGGGTAGGGAGGATTACATCATTTGATCAAATGAATACTAAGATGCCTACCATTAATGCTTCTTTCCCAGCCTGAGAAGAGTGCATTACATAAATTGAAACAGACAAATTGTCTTTAAATTGTAAGTTTTATATGTAAAACTTACAAAGATTGGTACCGTTCCATGTCCTGTCAACCTCGTCTCTGAAGAGTGTTGCCAGTTTGTTGGCTCCATTACCATAGGCTTCGGCTATCACGTAAGGTCCTTCCCATGTAGGTCCTAATTTCCCTTGGTATTCTGCTTTGCTTACGCTATTGAGCCACAGGACATATTCGCCAGGCCTAAAGCTTGAAGGTTTCACCCTGTTGTTATAATACTATTCCAACTTTTGCTTGTATATAGCTTCTCTGATGGATGCTATTTCTCTTCGCTCTTCGAGTAAATCCAGGTTTTCTCGAAGCCTTTCTTCATTTCCTGAATTGTCAAAGTTCGTGATGCGTTCTGTTTCCACACGTATCTCTTAGGGAATGACAGCTTATGTTCCATAAGTGAGACTGAAAGGCGTTTCCCCATGACTCGACTTGGGGTGTGTCCTGTAAGCCCATAGGACTTGGGGTAGCTCATCTACCCATCCATGATAGCTCCGGCCTAGCCTTCATTCGATTCCATTGACAATGTCTCTGTTGGTGACCTCTACTTGACCGTTGCCTTGGGGATGATACACGGATGTAAACGATTGTTTGATTTTTAAACCTTTACAAAAAGTAGGGAATACACCTTCGGCAAATTGCTTTCCATTGTCAGAGATGATGATGTGAGGGACCCCGAAGCGACAGATGATTTGTTCCCAAACAAATTTCTCCATGTGTTTGCCGGTCACAGATGATAAAGGCTTAGCTTCCACCCATGGCGACTACCATGAATTTTACTCCTCTTGGAGCCACTGGTAGAGGTCCGACGATGTCAATCCCCCATTGGGAAAAAGGCCAAGCAGATGTAATAGAGGTCATATCGTGCTTAGGAAGCCTAGGGACATTCGAGTGGATTTGGCATGCTTCACATTTGTGAATTATATCTGTTGCGTCTCTGTGCATGGACGGCCAATAATATCCTAGCTTCATTATCTTTGAAACAACGGAGCGAGGTCCTGCGTGTAGACTATATGATGTTCGAAGCTTGCTTCGGCCCCACACAACGAAGCCAAGGGGTAAGGAATGACCTTCGGTATAAATTGTCCCCTATCAGCTTATATTGTGGGGCTTTGATTCTGACTTTTCTTGCCAATTTTGGGTCTTCTGGCAAGATTCCACTTATCATATATTCTCTTATTGGAGTCATCCAATTGGATTTTTCTTCAAATATGACATCTGACAGCTCCTTCCTTTGGATAGATCTTTCTGCTAACACCTCAACTAGAACTTCTTTAGTTAGGTGAGCGAAAGCCATTGAAGCAAGCTTGCTCAATGCATATGCTTTCTTGTTTTGATTCCTTCGTACATGCTCGATGGCATAAGATGTGAATCCGTCAAGGATTTCCTTAGCTTTATCCAGGTACTGTTTAATGGTAGGCTGCCTTACCTCATAAGAGCCTTTAATTTGGTTTGCGACCAGTTGTGAATCTACGAAGACCAAAAGATGACGCACCTCCATATCCCTAGCTAAACAAAGGCCTGCTAACAAAGCTTCGTACTCAGCTTCATTGTTTGTTCCTTCAAATTCGAACCTTAATGCGTAAGTATACTCCTTTCCTTCGGGACTTACAAGCATTAGTCCTACTCCCGAACCATCAGAGCTAGATGCTCCGTCCGTGTATAACTTCCATCCTTCTTTCTCTTTGGAGGACTCTATTTTTGGTTCATTCATAATATGGCCAGGTTCAGTGGGGTTTCAACTAAGAAATCTGCCAATATCTGACCTTTTATGGAATTCCTTCCCTTGTATTCGATCTCGTGTTCCCCCAACTCGATAGCCCACTTGGCTATCCTTCCCTATTTTTCTGGCTTCAACAAAATTTGTTTGATGGGCTTATCAGTCAGTACAGTGATGGGGTGAGCTTGGAAATACCTTCGAAGGCGTCTTGCAGCATGAACAAGAGCTAGAGTTAGCTTTTCTAGTTCCGGGTAGTTTAATTCAGCTCCTTGTAAAACCCGACTGACAAAATAAATCGTAATTTGTTTCTTTTCCCTCTCTGCCAGGAGTATTGCACTGATACTTTCGCAGGATGCTGCGATATACATATGTTAGCATTAAAAATTATATTAAAAAGTGATGGTCATTCTCATTTATTGTAACATTGTAATGTGTCGTAGTTTATGTTATTAGAATAGTCAAATGGGCCTTGGTCTTGGTAAGCTAATATGTCATGAGTTAAGTAATGTAAGCCTTTATATGTAAAAGGAAACCAATCCCAAGCCCATGGAAAGCCTCTTAAGGCATCATGTTAAGAACTATATAAACACCTCAAAGGCTCATTTGAGGTGTGTGCTTGTGTGTGTAAGTGTGTGTTTTTCTTTGAATAAAAGTTCCATATTTCATCTCTTGTCTCTCATGTATTAACGCCACATACATCTTACCAAGTCACCATCTTTACTTCATCTAGTGCTTATATTTGTGATAAAGTTGATATATCTAAGGTCTTACAAGTGGTATCAATCGCCTAACAATGATTTAGGAGTGTGTGGAAATCGTTTTCATCAAGCTTTCTCTTTAAAGTTGTGTTTTTTCTTTAAAAACGTGGGCTTTTTCCTTAAAAGTTTTGATTTTTACATGCTTTTAGTGTTAAAGTTGTTGTTTTTATTGAAGTTTTAGTGATTCTAAGTGTTTTGGGAAAGATTTGATCAATAGAAACAAGTGGAAAAAGTGGTTTTGGTTGAAAAAATCGGATTTTTCATGTTTTCTGGTCATCTTACGCGTAACCTAGGTGAATAGTACGATTTCTTAGTTGTCTACAGTACTGTTTACGCATAAGATTAAGTCAAAACCCCTTTCCTACGCTTAAGTTTAGTCAAAACCCTCTTCTTACGCATAAGTTCACTTTCCTACGCATAAGATTGATTTTCTACACAAAAGGTTGGAAGTCTACGCATAAGATTGAGATCCTACGCTTAAGATCCTACGCTTAAGTTTCTACGCAGAAGTTCTACGCGAAAGATTCTACGCATAAGTTTTTCTACGCATAAGATCCTACGCATAAGTTTTCTTCATCGATCCGAGACTACTCAGTACTTCCCTGACTTGGATAAGTTTGTGGAATACTTCGACACGGGATATCTTTCAAGCTTGGATAAGTTTGAGAGATCAATTTGGTTGAAAAAACCTTACGCGTAACATTCTTACGCATAAACTCTAAGTTTACGCGTAAAATCAAAGTCTACGCATAAACAATATTGTTTACGCATAACTTTAGATCTTACGCATAACTTAAAGGTTACGCATAACATCTTACGCGTAAGATTATTCACTGTTTACGCATAAGTTCAGGTTTACGCGTAAGTTTTGGACTTTTGACAACCAAACTTCAAACGGCCATAACTTTTGAACCGTAACTCCGTTTTCGACGAATCAGCTGTCAAAACGACCGTGAGTTAGTGAGGTTTTAAGGTTTCAGATCAAATTTTTCACCATAAAAACTTGCATCAACTTACACTAAACACAACTCCTACTTCGTTGAATCGATCCAAGTATCAACTTTATCAATCTACACTTCATCAATAGCTACTCAGCAAGATATTCATGCAGCCGGTGCGGAAAACCAACCTCCAATGCTTGAAAAAGGTGGATATCTCCCATGGACAAGCCGCATGCTTCGTTACATCAAAACAAAGCCTGATGGTAAATTAATGATTAACTCCATTACAAATGGTCCATTCAAGCCAAGACAAGTTCAAATTGAAGGTAATCCAAATACAACACCTCCTACTCAACCATTCGTGCATGAACAAACAGAAGCAGATTACACAGAGGAAGACAAGAAGTAGATCGCTGCTGATGATATGGCAATGCATTTAATCCAACTTGGATTACCACGGGAGATCTTTGCTGCGGTCGACAGTTGTGAAACTGCTTATGCTATGTGGGAACATGTTAGAAGGATATGTCATGGAACTGAGATTGGACAACAAGGCGTTGAGAACAAACTTCTTACTGAATGGGAGAACTTTACATCCACTAAAGGTGAACAGATTGAATCTTACTACACAGGGTTTTGCACTTTGATGAATGAGTTAATCAGAAACAAGTTGACACCTCGAACAATTGCAACAAACATCAAATTCATAAATAACCTTCCAGAAGAATGGGGTCGTTATGTTACAATTGTGAATCAAACAAAGGATTTACATAAGGTTAATTATGATCAACTCTATGATTTTCTGAAACAAAACCAAGCTGAGGCTAATGAAGTAAGGAAAGAAAGATTGGCAAAGAATCATGATCTTTTTGCATTAATTACTACTACACCAACACCGCTACCAGTGAACACACAACAACCATCATCATCTTCCACTCACAACTACATGAAACCATCATACATTCAACAAACAACATCGGTCTACCAACAACAGTTCTACCCACAGCAACAACAACATGTTATTCAACAACAGCAATACCAACAATTCCAAGAACCAGAATTCCCTGAAAATGATGAAGCTACTGCAGCATTGACCCAAGCATTTGCTTTTCTGTCAAAGGCATTCCAAGGACGCTATTCTACACCAACTAACAACAACCAAAGGATTTCATCGAACACTCGCAACAAGCAGATTGCTCAGCCGAGTTTCAATATGGGCAACGGAGGCCAAATGGTTGGAGTTTATGGGAATCAGCAAGGATATGCTACTAGATTTAATATGGGCAATCAGAATATGCAGAATGCAGGTCAGTAAGCAGGGAATCAGTATGGTCAGTATGTAGGGAATCAGTTGGGTCAGTTTGTTGGAAATCAGAGGGGTCAGAATGTTGGTAATCAGGCAATGGGTAATCAGAATAGAAATGTTGCAGCTCCAGTAGTTGGGAATTTGGGAAATGTGAATCAAGCTAATCCGGTAAAGTGTTTCAACTGCCAAGGTGTAGGTCATATGGCAAGGAACTGTCCTACTAAGCCGAACAAGAAAGACACAGCGTACTTGCAGAAAGCATTACTGTTGGCACAAAAGAATGAGGCAGGGTTTCAGTTGAACGCAGAGGAGAATGATTTTATGGCTCTTATGGATGACATGGAAGATAGAGAAGATATCGATGCGAACTGCATATTCATGGCGAATCTTCATGAAGCTAAGTATGACATGGATTCTGACACACTTCCTGTTTATGACACCAATGCACCATCTGAGGTACCAAATTTCAACACATGTTACAATAATGATATATTTGATATGTCTCCTCATGCGGAACAACGTTCTGAGAAGCTAGCACCCACTTATGATACATACCTGGACACGCCAAGTAGTAGCAATACTCCTTCAGCAACTCCAGATGTGAATCATAATGGAGGCTTCGTTTCACAGCATGCTCAGAATGATGAGGAAACACGTGCTTTATTTGAATTATTATTGAATAATTGTCGTATTGAAATTGAGAATGTGAAAAAGGTCAATCGCGATGTTAAGGCCGCGAATGTTAAATTGACCACTGAGCTTGAGAGTTACAAAGAAAACGTTAAAGCTTTTGAATTTCATAACAAAAGATTGTCTGAATTAGAAACTGGTTATCAAAATTCCGTTTCAAGGGAAAAACAATTGCAACTCAAGTTTGATACACTTGATGTTAATTCTTTCAAAAAGATAAAATCTTTAAACGCGGAAATTTCTGATTTACAAAACCAACTTTCTAAACAAAAATCAGCTTATACCAATCTTGAAAAAGAAAGGGACGAGCTGAAAAAGGACTTTGCAAAGAAAGAAGACAAACTTTTGGCCGAAATCGTAGAGTCAGAACACATGATTGCACATTTAGAAGAATTAGTGGTTAAGTCGGGTCAGTCAAGTCAAACAATGAAAATGATTTCAAATCAAACTAATCCGATTTACCATACGAAACATAAAGTGGCTCTTGGTAACAACACCCCCTGTAATCTCAAGAAAGCTCAGCAAGAACAGAATGTTTTGTATAATGGTAATGTGATTTACACCAAACATGATCCTCCCGTCGTTCGGGATTCTGTGCAAACGATAGAACATGTCGAAGAGAGCATAAATAAAATGAAATAAAAGGATTTGAAACCCATTGATTACAACAAATTGAACAAACTTTCGGGAATTACTTTTGTTCCATAAAAAGAACCATCTGTGTTTTCCGTAAAACGACCATTCTCAAAAATGTTTTCTAAGAAAGTAATTGTTTCCAAATCTCTTTCAAAAATGGAACAAATGTCTTCTAACAACACTTTTAATACAAGTGAGGCTAGAGACATTCTGAATGACGTTAAAAAGAGAATTTAAGAACTTCAAAATATTGTTCATTCTAAAACTACAATCAGTATTAACAACTGGCATTCCAGTTTTCATATTGAGCAGAAAAAGGTTTTTGAAAACGAAATTACTATCCCACTGAATAACATCAGTGCGAGGGTAATCCATTTTGAACAAGCTTTCTTAAAAGATACGGCCGACTTTGTCAAGGACCACAAATCCCTGGTAAACGAAGCTAATGAAGCTCATGAAAACATGAATGTTTTGGAAAACCTAAATGATTCTCTCTTCGAAGCTGTTATGACCACTGATATTATGTCCATCATTTTACAAACATATTCGGTTCAAGACGATGAACGACTAAGAGCTGAGACCTCTGCAATTGTTTCAAAATATGAAAATGCTCTTATAAAGCTTGAAAAAGAAAATGTGTCGTATTTTAAACAACTTGATCGAAAAAAGGAAGAATGCAAGTATGACAAATTGTCATATGGGCGTGCCTTAAAGAAGATGAAAGAGCAAAATGATCTTTTGAGGCCTCAGCTTGAAAGTCAAAAAGGAAAGGGTGAGAAAACTAAGTTTGCAAAACCATTCACTTCGGAGAAACCAAATGTTTCAAACACGGTTCAAAAACCAAAAATGTCAATTTCACGGTTTGCTCCAAAAGTCGATGAGAAAAAGGATTTGACAAAACCAGTCACTCCAACACCCTTGCCTAAGAAAAGTGAAAATGTTAAGATTGTTGATAAAGGAAAAGCGGTTGTCGAAACACCAAAAGTGATAGCACCTGGCCTTTTTAGGATTAGTCCCACTAATGCGTCTGCCTCAACATCTAAGACAAATGACAAGTTCAATAAGGCTAATTCTAAAGAATCTAGGGATGCTAAAAAGGACAACAATATAAATCCTAATGTGTGTGCCTTACCTTCTACAGGATTAGAAAGCACCTCTAGGAGCAGCAGACTAAAGCCTAGGAGCAATACAAGGAACAATAGAGTCTCGCCGGTTTCTAAGAGTAGTAGCAAGAATAAAGTTGAAGATGTAGAAGAACACCCTAGGAATTTATCGCTTTGTAATAAGAGACATGTTTCATCTGAATGTAATGTCGAAAGTACTGTTTCTAATGCATGTAATGACTCTGTTTGTTTAATATGCAAGAAATGTTTAATTAATGATGTTCATGATGAATGTGTTTCTAAGAATGTGAATGTTACGCCTGAACAGAAGAATGTTCCAAAAAGACCTAGTGCTAGATCGAGATCTATAGAACGATTAGTTGCGCGATTTAGGAATACCACTATTAGTCGAATGCCTAGGCACTACCTTAAGTTTTGTATGTGGATTCCAACGGGTAGAGAATTCACTCTTCAGAACGGCAAATTAGAAATAGCTCAAGCTAAACAAGTAGCAACTGTCTATGAGTGTGATTTAGATTTTACTCCTAACCCCTTGGAACCAAATTCAAAACGGTTTCCAAATACAAACTCTTCTGTTCTTGGCAGGTTATCGAAATATGTCTTTGGATCGTCGACTCAGGTTGCTCCAAGCACATGACCGGGAATTTAAAGCTGCTGATCAATTTTGTCTGAAAATTCATGGGAACTGTACGATTTGGAAATGATCATGTAGCAGCTATTCAGGGTTATGGAGATCTCCAGTTTGGGAATATTTTAATCACTCGAGTTTACTACGTCGAAGGGTTGGGACACAATTTGTTTTCAGTTGGGCAGTTTTGTGATGCTGATTTAGAAGTTGCATTCAGGAGAAACACGGTTTTTATAAGAAATTTGGTTGGTGATGATCTCTTAACTGGTAATCGTGGTACAAACTTGTATGCTATCGACATCAACCAAATGGCTTCTACATCACCAATTTGTCTTATGACAAGGGCAACCGAAACTAAGTCCTGGCTGTGGCATAGAAGATTATCCCATCTCAATTTCGACACCATCAACAAGTTAGCCAAAGACAACATCGTCACCGGACTTCCTAAGTTCAAATATACCAAGGAACACCTATGTCCATCATGCGAACAAGGAAAAAGCAAAAGAGCATCATATAAACCCAAAACCGTACCTAGTTCGGAAGCAAGGTTACATATGTTGCACATGGACTTATGTGGCCCAATGAGAGTTGAAAGCATTAATGGGAAGAAGTATATTCTCGTTATTGTTGATGATTATTCAAGATATACGTGGGTAAAGTTTTTGAGATCAAAAGACGAAGCACCAGGCATCATCATCACCTTTCAGAAGCGTATTCAAGTTCTACTTCAAGCTCCAGTAAGGATTATAAGAACAGACAATGGCATAGAATTTACAAACCAGGAGTTAAGAACTTACCTCGAAGATGTTGGAATTACACATCAAACATCAGTTGTTAGAACTCCACAGCAGAATGGGGTAGTTGAAAGACGAAACCGAACTCTTGTGGAAGCTGCTCGCACAATGCTGATTTTTTCTAGTGCACCACTATTCTTATGGGCTGATGTTGTAGCCACTGCTTGCTTTACTCAAAACCGATCCCTAGTCCATCCGAGATTCAATAAAACCCCATATGAGCTAGTGAACAACCGTAAACCTGACATCTCTTACCTTCACGTGTTTGGCGCTTTGTGCTATCCGACGAATGACAGAGAAGATCTAGGGAAGTTAAAAGCTAAGGGTGATATTGGAATCTTCATTGGATATTCAGAAAACTCGAGGGCATTCAGGGTGTATAATAGAAGAACAAAAAGGATTATGGAGACAATGAATGTGAAGTTTGACGAGATTTCACAAATGGCTTCTGAGAGATACGCTCTAGAACCCGCGCTTAATCCGATGGCTTCTAATCAAAACGGATTAGGACCCGTACCAAACCAGTAGACTTCTGGACACATCAGTTTAGGACTCGTGCCTCAAGGAGCTCAGTCAACAAACACGGACAAACCTTCAGAACAAAAACTGGAAAATTTCTTCGAGTTAATGTTTGATGAATACTATGGTGGAACTTCGACAAATGCATCTGAACAACATTCCGCTGCACCCGCTCAAAACCATCAACCACCACCACCACCACCACCACAGGATGCATCTACAACAATCGAAGCTGAAGCACCAACTACCTCAACATCATCTACATCAACTCAAGCAACTCCAGTACTTGACACTGTTCTACCAAGAGTTGATGAGCAAAATCAAAACACTAATTTTCAAGAAGAACTTACAAATAATTCAAACGATGTTGCGTTAGAAGAAGAAGAAGAAGTATTTGAAAACCCGTTTGCAACAGACTCTGCTGAATCTTCTTCAAGGTTACAAGAACCATCTAACACACATTCGTTAAACCTAAGGTACCCTTCTACGTTTCAATGGACAAAAGACCATCCAATAGAACATGTTATTGGTGAACCTTCAAAGCCAGTTCAGACAAGGAGACAACTTGCCACCGATCTCGAATTATGCATTTACATTTGCTCAATCAGCCTCAAAGAACCAAAGAACATTCGGGAAGCAATGGCAGAATACCCCTGGATAGAAGCGATGCAGGATGAAATTCTTCAATACGATTTACATGACAGTTGGGAACTTGTTGAACGACCACTTGATATACGTGTTCTTGATCTCAAGTGGTTGTGGAAGAACAAACTGGATGAGGAAATGACTGTTATTCGCAACAAAGCTCGTCTCGTGGCTAAAGGTTATCCACAAGAAGAAGGGATAGATTTCGAGGAATCATTCGCGCCTGTAGCTAGACTTGAAGCAGTCCGGATTTTCTTGGCCTATGCCGCTCATAAAAACATCACAGTCTATCAGATGGATATTAAGACAGCTTTCTTGAATGGAACTCTGACAGAAGAAGTGTATGTGAGTCAGCCAGAGGGATTCATCGACAAAGATCATCCAGACTACGTCTACAAGCTTAAGAAAGCAATTTATGGTTTAAAACAAGCTCCAAGAGCGTGGTATGACGAACTATCATCTTTCTTGCTCAAAAACAATTTCACAAAAGGAACGGTTGATGACACCTTGTTTATCAAAAAATTCAAAGATGACATTTTGATCGTTCAAATTTATGTGGACGACATTATTTTTGGATCAACCAATCCTTACCATTCAAAACATTTTGAAAATCTCATGAAAAGTAAATTTGAAATGTCCATGATGGGGGAACTAAAATTCTTTCTTGGTTTACAAATACATCAATCCCCTCGTGGTATTTTTATCAATCAAGCTAAATATACAATATAGATTTTGAAAAAACATGGAATGGAAAATTGTGATTCTGTTGGTACACCAATGGTCACTTCACCAAAAATAGGTGCTGATTTGTTTGGAAAACCCATCGATCCAAAAAAATATCGGAGCATGATCGGTTCTCTCATGTACCTAACTGCTAGCCGACCCGATATTCAATTTGCTGTTTGTTTGTTAGCACGGTTTCAGGCTAAGCCTACCGAACTTCACCTCAAAGAGGTTAAACGGATCTTTCGGTACCTACGAAGCACCATTAACATGGGACTTTGGTATCCGAAGGATTCGGGGTTTAATCTAACAGCATTTTCAGATGCAGACCATGCCGGTGATCAAGTTACAGCAAAGAGTACATCAGGTGGAGCACAATTTTTGGGTGAAAAGCTAGTAAGCTGGTCGTCAAAGAAACAGGATTGTACTGCGTTATCAACCGCCGAAGCCGAGTATGTGTCTCTATCTGCGTGTTGTGCCCAAGTTCTTTGGATGCGGACACAGCTCACAGATTATGGCTTTACTTTTGACAGAATACCTATGTATTGTGACTCAAAAAGTGCCATAGCCATCTCGTGCAATCCCGTACATCACTCTAAGACGAAGCATATCAAAGTCCGCTACCATTTCATCAAAGAACACGTGGAAGAGGGTATTGTTGAATTATTTTTCGTTAAGACTGATTACCAACTCGCCGATCTATTTACTAAAGCCCTTCCCAAAGAAAGGTTTGACTAATTAGTTCGACGAATTGGCATGCGAAGCCTAACTCCTGAGGAGCTAGAACGTCTTCTCGAATCTTCTTGAAAAATGTTTTCAAAATCGCTTCGTTGTAAATATTTTGGAAAAAAACAAAATACAAAATTTGAAAAATCAACAAAAACAAAATATAAAAATATAAAATTTCAAAAAATACAAAAACAATATAAAATCAAAAAATCCAAAAATATTCTTCTCACGACATGTCTCTCGTATAAATCAATATTCTGTACGTTTCTAGAAATGTCATTCAACAATGATACGGACATGTACAGATGCTTGAACGGGAGTTCTTTTTAATGTTTTTCTAAAACATGTCGTTTCTCAAAATTTTCTTCACAATGGCTTTCGTATACTTCAGTACGAAACCCGTAACTTCTGATTATTTTCAAATCAAGGACTCGTACGTTCAATGACGAAATCTTTTTCAACAAAAAAAAAAAGTTCGAGTCTAAAGAAACGAAAAAGATTTCAAGCATAAACTCGTTTTCTAACAAAATTTTTGAGCACTTTTTCAAGATTGTTCAAAAGATTTCTCAAAATCTCTCAAAATGAGTGCTCAAGATAACTCCCTCAAAACCTTAATTGATTTTAAAATATGCTATCATTAAGGGGGAGTACAAATACAAAATGGTTCCGAATTCATGCAAAATGAAATCTGTCTTTCTCTCCAAAAAGTTTTTTTTACTCAGTTGATACCAAAAATATCACAATATGCTATTTTTGAGGGGGAGAAGACATGATTAAAATGTGATCAAAGATGTTTAAAGATTGTGGTTGAATCTCAAAAGAGCTCGACTCAGTAAGTACCAATGAATTGACGAAGCTTAAAATGTCAGTAATCGAAAAGACTTGTCCTGGACGGGTAATAATTTCAAACTAGTCTAACTAGTGATGTAAGCGTGTCTCGAATAGGACTTGTCTGAGTAAAGTGTGCCGTATCGAGAGACTTTCTTTGGACTTGACCAGGACGGGTAATAATTTCAAGCTAGTCTAACTAGTGATGTAAGCGTGTCTCGAATCGGTCATGTTCACTGAAAGTGGATCAATTCAAAAAGTGCAAACTCCTCTCGCATGTGCAAATTTCTTAAAATTCATGAGCACATGTGAAAGGGGAGTCCTTCAAAAGCTGTAAAACTCTCAAAGTGGTAACAACAAAGTGTTTCATTATCATAAACACTTTGAGAGATTTTTTCATAAATGGTTTCATGGCAATTATAGGATAGTCATGGAGTTATAAGGTGACTAAGGTTAGGGAAAACCGTCCTATGATCCGCCAGAGCCGGAGGGATCTACCCAAGGACAATTCCAATAGATTAGAATTAGAAGTCCTTAGGTATGATTGAAAAAAAGGAGAAAATGAGAAAGGAGAAAGAAGGGGTTGAAGAATTAAAAAGAAAAGTTATGAAAAAGGGTGAAAAGAAATAGCCCTCCAAATGTTCAACCTTAGGGCAGACACCGGGTACAATTCATATGCTACTGGTTGTTACTAAGGTGACACCGGTATTGAAGACAAAGACGTCATGGACCCAGTGACGCACTGCACTAAACCTTCTTAACCACTCAAGTTCTCTTAAAAGAGCTTGTTTCATTCTCACGGGAAACCGGTGTAATCTATCGACCTGTCTCTTAGAGATGGTTGATATTGAAGCAAGAGACCTCTCCCTAATCTCCGCATAGGAAACCAAATGTGCACTTATCGAGTCTAGAGCCCCGAGATTCATTAAAAGATCTCATAGGAACACATGATATTTCTACACTGGTTGTTCATCATTAAGGACGCCAGATGTAAACTTTAAAGTCCTACGCAGATCTTAGAAATCTGCCAGAACATTTATGAGAAGATTCACTTTTGTGATTCTCAATGATTGAATGGAAATTCCTACCAGGGTCAACATCAAGCAACCCTGACAGCAGGTCACTTCGGTAATTCTTTATGGGTTACGCTTAGTGTTCGCGGTGGTTTCAAATGGTCTACAGTCGTGGAGTGATCCCCAGCGACTCACCCAGTCATTGAGCTACTAAGTAGGTCTTGTAAGCTCTCTCGAGAGTATCTGACATGGGAACGGCCTTGGTAAGGGTTAGAAGGAGTCTTCACACTATGCTGTTGATGATCTCTAATTCTTATCTGTAAGTACCGGATGTTTTATTTCTAACTGTTTATATGCAGGGACACTTCATCTCCATGGCGACAGATTCCACATGCTCATACATACATCTGGAAGTTAAAGAAAGCTCCCTCAAAGATCTATACAACACAAAGTTCTAAGAAAGATTCTACGCCAAAAAGAAGAATCTACAAAGTATAAAGACTAAAGATCATTGTGAAAGAAAGGGAACTACGTGCATATGAATATCAAAGTCCAAAGATGTATGAGCATGTAGTAATGGCGAACAACCACCACAGACGCAGAAGTGACGAAAGGCAGATTGCTCCACATCATAAAAGAACAAAGAATGATGAAAAGTCAATCATCAAAGATCACAAAGCATGAAGGAACAAAGACTAAAGACTATTCTACTACGACATACAATGGTCAACAACAAAGAATAAAGAAGACCTAATCACGTGGAGCATCATTCGAATGACCACCCCTTAGGGGGAGATTGTTAGCATTAAAAATTATATTAAAAAGTGATGGTCATTCTCATTTATTGTAACATTGTAATGTGTCATAGTTTATGTTATTAGAATAGTCAAATGGGCCTTGGTCTTGGTAAGCTAATATGTTATGAGTTAAGTAATGTAAGCCTTTATATGTAAAAGGAAACCAAGCCCAAGCCCAAGCCCAAGCCCATGGAAAGCCTCTTAAGGCATCATGTTAAGAACTATATAAACACCTCAAAGGCTCATTTGAGGTGTGTGCTTATGTGTGTAAGTGTGTATTTTTCTTTGAATAAAAGTTCCATATTTCATCTCTTGTCTCTCATGTATTAACGCCACATACATCTTACCAAGTCACCATCTTTACTTCATCTAGTGCTTATATTTGTGATAAAGTTGATATTTCTAAGGTCTTACAACATATATAGCACTTCTCTGTTGATTGGAGCTGTGAGTGTTGGCAGGATTTCCATGAACTCTTTCAACTTCTGGAAGGCAGCTTCGGCTTTGACACTCCATTGGAAAGTCTTCTTATCTATGCATCCTTTGAGGGTTTTGAAGAATAGCAGTGATCGATCCGCACCTTTTGACAAGAATCTACTGAGTGCTGCTAGTTTTCCATTAAGGCTTTGTACCTCTTTCAACGTCTTTGGGGGTTGCAAATCCATAATGGCTTTATTCTTTGAAGGGTTAGCTTTGATCCCTTGCTTCGTGATTAAGTGCCCGAGGAATTATCCTTCTTCGACACCAGAGGAGCATTTCTTAGGATTAAGCTTCATGTTGATCGCTCTTAACTGATCGAATGTCTCTTGAATGTCGGAGAGCATGTCTTCCTCCGTTCTACTTTTTATGACCATGTCATCAATGTAGGCTTCCAGATTTCGTCCTATCTGTTTGTTGAAGGCCTTATCTACCAAACGCTGATACGTTGCCCCTGCGTTCTTTAACCAGAAAGGCATTTTCTTATAGCAGTAAACTCCCTTTCCTCTCTTCATCTTCCTCTGCCATTTGTATCTGATGGTAGCCTTTGTAGGCGTCTAGAAAGCATTTCAAGCAAAACCCTGATAAGGACTCTACTTTCCAATCTATCTCCGGTAGAGGGTAGCAATCTTTTGGGCATGCTTTGTTGATGTCAGTGAAATTAACGCACATACGCCACCCTCCGTCGCTTTTCTTGACCATAAATGGGTTGGCTACCCATGTTTGGTATTTAACCTCCAGGAGTATTCCTGCTTGCACGAGTTCGTCTATCTCCTTGCAGGCTGTTGCATTCCTTTCGGGTGCCAGACTTCGACGCTTCTGTTTTATGGGCTCAATGTGCTTGAACTCGTTAAGCTTATGTTCTGTACCGAAGGACTTACCATCAATCGAGAGTTTTCTTGAAACCCCCAATATATGAGAATACGTCCATGCGAAGACATCTTTGTTGTCTCTTAAGAGTTTCGTTAGGCTTGCTTTGAAGGTGTCTGGCAGCTATTTCCCGATTACTACGGTTTGTTCCGGATGTTACTTGTTTATCACCACGCGTTCTTCTGCGTCTCCGCAGCTTAAAATGACTTTTGGAGATTCTTAAGGATTCTCCTTGATCTTTTTCCCATCATCTTGTGACTTTCTTTGGTGGTAATTGGAAAATACGGTCCCAACCCCATACACTGTTTGGAACTTAACTACTGCATGTATGGTGGAAACTACAATATCCATCCTTTTCATGGCGGTTCTTCCTATTAACAGGTTATAAGGAGCGTCGGACCTTACGATTGCAAAGATGAGAGTTTCCGTCCTCGTGAGTCTTCCTTCACCAATGGTTATTTCGAGGGGGACTTCTCCCAAGGGCCACGAGTGTTCCCCCGAGAAACCCACTAAAGGTACCTTTGAATCCACCCTCTGTGACCTGATCGAAGATTTAAGTTTTAGGAAGCAGTGTTCATATATGATTTCGCAGGAGCTTCCGCAGTCCATGTAAGCTCTGTTCACCTCTCGATTGGAGATAAGGACCTTTATCACTACTGGTTCGTCTGAAGGAGCTTGGCATGTTATAGGTGGGAATGACACTTCCCCCACAGTTTGTAACTCCTTTTCTACTTCCTTTCTTTTCTGGCTTGGGCCTCCTCGGCAATGAGGATTGGAGTTTCGCGGGTAGTATTTTTTCCCAACAGAGTATCAAAGGTCTTTTCTTTGTCTTTTCTAATGCCTTTCACAAGGTGTGCTAACTATCTGGATTTGACGACTTCTTCTATCTGTCTCCTCAGCTCTCTGCAACTGTTCGTGTCGTGACCGGAATCTTCATGGAAGTGACAATATTTGGTCATGTCTCGATTTCTACCTTTATTGGTTATGAGAGGAGGGGTTTCGAAATCCTTCGCGACCTTCTCCATGGCCGAAATTTCCTTTGGGGACTTCGTTAGGCTTTCCAACAGATCGTGACTGGGCCTTTGTTATAAGGGCTGAACCTGTGTTGGTTCTTGTTTCTGTTCCTCGATCCCTCCCACGAGGAGTGTTTTGTCATCTTGTTGCTTTCCACCGGAGCCCCATTGGTGGATACTTCTTTGGCCTCTATCCAAGTGTACGTCCTTTCCATAAGACCCTTGTAAGTTGCAGGAAGGTCTGTAGATAGGAATTCCACCAAGTTACGGTTTCGTAGGCCATGCACAAAGCCAGAGATACGTTGCTCTTCATGTAAGCACAAGATTTGCAGAGTTTCGTCTGTGTATCTTGTGACGAAACTCCTCGTGCTTCCGTTTTCCTTCTGCTTGATGTTATGCAATGTAAGGTGAGTCCTTGTGAACTTCTTTTGTTGACTAAAGTCTGACCTGAATTTGGCCTTCAGATCATCAAGGTTAACGATGCTGCCTGGTTTCTGCCCATTCCACCAGATACGGGCAGAATCTCAGAGGGTATATGTAAACATGTGACAGGCTACGAGCATAACCCACTTTTACATCCTAATTGCTCCTTCGAACAAGTGTATAAAGTTGTTTGGGTCCCCCTTTCCATCATAGGTGCCTATGTGCGAAGGCATCTTCAAACCATCAGGTAAAGGATAGTCTTCGATCAATCTTACAAAAGGCGTTGAGGGGCCTGTAGGTTCTGGATATAGACAATTCTAGGGTGGCATGTTTTTGTGGATGGTGTTTTATGGATTATGAGGTGGAGGTGCCCCTGAAGGGTTTGGTTAGTATAAGGAGCATAAGGGGTATTCATGTTAAAAGGATAGTTGTTAAACATGGTGTACGGAGGGTATATCACGGGCTGCCCATAGGGTGTAGTAACTTGTGGGAAATAGTTATTACTAGGTTGACTGTTTACGGGAGGATAAAGGTTTTGAGGATAACTCTGAGTCTGGAACTAAGGGTACATACCATTGTGAGGGAGGCTTCCCCCCATATTGAATTGAGTTTGATGGCCTTCCACACCGGATGCGTGAGAAAGTTGTAGAGGCATCCCTGTCTCAGTTCTCCCCAAATGAGCAACTAGCAAAGGAGGTAGGTTTACCCCCGAGTTATCCCTTCGTTGGTTCCTCCCATTGGAACCCTCACCTATGACTCCTTCCCTCCTTGTGGGAGCCCTCTCAGGGACTCCCTCAAAGCTAATAGATCTTCCTCCTATCCTTCGGCCAATAGGGGGTCCAATCGTAACGCAGAAGGAGTAGCCCCTGGCGCCGAAGGCCTTGGCTCCATCTCTATTTCCTCATCGTATTCATGACCGGAGTATTCCAACTCCCTTCGCATATCTATGTTACGAATTTGCCTCCTATGGGCCCTTAGCATAGATTCTAATGCTTCGTAATTGGCCTCAACGAAAGCAGGGTTAATGGCTGGTTCCAGATTGGCCGATGTTGAGGCGTGATGATTGGGCGTTGTTTTAAGGTGAGATCATGTTGTGAATTTGGACACCGTAATTGGTGGGAGACCGTTAGGGTCAGTTGCTGGTAATGGGGTCAAAGTAGAAAAACCAGGTGGGGGTGTAACTTCTCTTTCCTGATTCATGCCGAAAAAGTAGTGAGTATGTTTGACTAGTTATTTGCTTGGGAATAACGAGACCAATTGTAGCGGGTCCGATGGATGGTGCCACTGATTGTACAATAAATTGCACGACCAGGCCTTTGATGGTGATCAAAGGATATAGGGGATGTAGTGGTTGAGCCAGCTTGTGTCTATACCTGAAATAAGAAATACGAAGACACTACGTTAAGTGATTGCGCAGGGGTTGGGCCCTGCGAACCACCTCCGGCGTGTAAATATGTATTTGATATGAGAAGTTACATGAAAATGTAGATTTATGACTCATCCAAGACTATTTATAGGTAATGAAATAACCTTGGAGAGTGTTCACACGTTTCTTGGAGATCATGGGGGTGTCCTATGATTTATGGTAACGGCTAGGGTTTAGTGCCCCACTTCTCCTAGTTTAGCGGGGGAGCTAAGGAGGAAGAGGAGACGTAGGTAATACTTGGTCTTACCAATGTTTGGACTTGGCATTGTTCCATCCTTACAACCTATTGAAGGGTACATTATCAATCACTTTCTTCATCCACTTTTTGATGATTATTTCTTCAATGACATCTTCCATGTAATCAGTTGGAGGCACATTGAAGATCGATAATACATTCTACTTCTCATCAGTGTTTTCGTTCTTCAGATAAGCGAGGTTATAGTTAAGGAATTTTGGTGGTGGTTTCAATGGATCTCGGGTACATCTATAGTATACTCGACCTTTGCATGACCAGTCCGGATCAAGTGGCTCTTCTTTACTATCTTCCCAATGTACAGTAGTATTCATATACTTCTCCATTTCTTGGGTGTGATATTTGTAGTCGAAGCTACTTGTGCACTAGTCTTTGAGCATTTCATTAATCGTCTATTCCATTCTGTGAAAGTGAGCAATGGTTGTAACTTTATTCCACTTCTTCATTTCCCGAAATTCGTTCTTGAAATGCTTAGACTGTCAGGTCGGATTTCCCCTTCTTCCAGTTCGTACCAATCATCAAGCCCGTCAGAATCAAAAGAATCCGCATCATCTCTACCCAAAACTTCAGCTTCTTGCATTAACCGTTCAAGCTCTTCAGTTTCTTCTTGATGTTGTTTTTGTGTAGATGATGATGGTTATTGTTGTTGAGGGGTTTTCTGTGTAGGCAGAGGAAGATTCACCATAAAGTTTTCTTCCCTTCGCATTCTTCCTCTCAGGATTACCGCTGTCGGGGTCATCCGGGGAATCTTTGCGAAATGTTTCCTCTCTACACGAAGTTTGAGCAACACGTTCACGGTCTGCCCCTTTCTTCAACACTTTGAATAACTCCGGATCTTCAGCCTGAAGTGCTAGATCAGAAAGTATGTCGACATATTAGCTTCGTCTTTTCTCTATAAACATTTCCTTCCTCACAACACCGCCATATGTTTGTGAAACTCAGCAGCTAAGACCTTTCCAATGCTGTAAGATAATTTGTCAATTTGATCTCTAGTGATGAAGGTTTCTGCCATTACTTTCTTGAGTTGAGCTAGCCGAGCGGGTGTGAAGTATACGTGGTGGTGGTGGTGATGAGTGTAATGTTGTTGGAGGTGTAGTGAGGTGAGACTTCAGAATCGATGCGGTGGTAGCAACAGCTACTAAGTCCTCCAACACCTGCGTTGAATCTAAAGGATTCATTTTCAATGCTGGAGTGGGAGTACGAACCTCCAACCCATGGGCGAGTGGATTGTCACAAAAAAAATATTAGGGCATGCACCAGCTTCACCTGGCTCAGGATTTCCTCCCAATACCGGTAGACGTGGATCCATGATAAGGATTTATTTGATGCATTTTTAGGGGGTCATCTAAGCCCTAAGTCATGAATTTATAGTCAAATATTGCCGCAAATCGTTTCTTTTCTCATTTTAGGTACTTGGGACGAGATTTCTGCAATATGGAGCATTATGGACGTTTTTTGGCTCAAGAATGAAGAAAACAACAAAGTCATGAATAATTGTCAGGAAATGCACCTGACGGCGTCAGGCATTACAAGCTAGAGTGCTATTGGTGTGTACAAGTTTTAAATTTATAAACACGCTTATCCGATTAACTATTTAACACATATCAGCAAGTATACTCGTCCATTTTAGTAAAAGTGGGAAAGTCGAGATCGTCCCAAGGGATTTAGGCGATTAAAGTATTATAAAACTAGTTTGTAAAAGAAGGTTTGTCAATCCTTAATTAGTAAAAATTCAAATTGTTTAAGTAACCAAATAATCTAAAAACATATACTCATGTGAAATGCTACAATCAATCATTTGGAGTATCCATGTTAAGCTTGGTGTAAACTTGTTATGATGCACAACTTTTATATGAATGACCAACAATCAATGGTGTTTATCATGAAAAATCATTACTAGAATTCAATCATCTAGTTACTTCCTTTCTGCCTAAGACAACTAGAATAACAATTCCATTAAAACAATGTTGTTTAAAACCAATTCTTTCCTTATAAATTCTTACGAATCCTTTCGGCCTTATTTCGTGATGAAGTCCTCTCAAATCCATTTTAAAGAGTAAACATGATGCTTGTCACACATCATATCCCATACTAATTCGTGCACTAACTTTTTGGAATAAAAACATTTAGAAAACCCTTTCAGCCAATATTCCTCCAAAGATGTTTTTATCAACAAATTAAGCAAGATTAGATATTATCTCAACAAATTCATAAATTAAGAAGAGCTTTCATGCATCGCCTTTTTAAAGAAAAGAAGACTCCATGACTAACTACATCATTCACACAAGTACATACCAAATTACTCCATATCAATCATATTCAAACACGAGTAGTAAACAAAACTTTTATTAAACTTAAACAATAATTCAGTGTAAATAAACAAGATGTACCTAGCTTGAGAATTACAAGAACTAAAATTGTGGCACTATAGCAACCACGCTCCTCCAATCGACTACTAAGACAAATAAACCACTCCACACTCGAACCAAACTCTTGAGACTTTAACTCAAAGTTTCCTGGACGTTTCTAATGTTATAGTAACCTTTCGGGCAATGAAAATAAGATAGCAAGTGCTTGGTGTAAGCCTTTGCTAAGGTTTGGATTGGTACACTTTGTATCTAGCTTTGGATACTAATTTATAGCCTCCAAGACACTTATTCTTCAAGTAAAAAACATTCTCCGGGAGTTATGAGCTAGAAATGATCAGCTACCAATGATAATTAGGAATAAATTCGCCATTAAATGAGTTTTTTTAACTGAAGCTCCATCCATCCAATCGGACGTCAATCCATCCGATCGGATGGATCCACAGGTCCCATCTATTCGAATCGGATACGGGGTCTATCCGATCGGATAGATTGATCTTGTATCCTTTATTTTTGTCTTTTGTTTGTATTTCTTTGTCGCATGTTTTCTCCTTCATATTAGTATTGCTTTCATTCATAGAACTTGATATTTTCTTGACATATGATTGTAGAAATCTTGAATCTATCAAATCCTGGAGTCCTTGTGTGATTCTTCACTTGTTTCCTTCTTGAAAATCTCCAATCGTGCATATTCACTTCATTTCTTCATATTTTCATCACTTTTTCCTGTTCTTGGCTACATTTGATTGTATAAACACTTTTTCATGATTAAGTAACAAATACATACAAATATGACCAAATATGATGCACAAAACTAACAATAACGCACCTAAAAACATGTATAATTTAAGCGTTATCAAATCCTCCACACTTGAGTTTTGCTCGCCCTCGAGCAAGTCTAGAAGAAAAATAATCTCAATAATATAGTTGTGATTCCAAAAATCTAACAATCAACCCAAAGGTTAATTGTTAATTTCTAACTTTTAGTGTAAAAATTATATGGAGCATAAACAAGTATAAAGCATGATAACATAACTAAGTACCTCACGAAGAATAATTTGAATTCACTCAACAGTCCAAGGAAATTTTGTTAGGTGAACCACTCATAGCTCAGTCATCATTCATGTTTCTTACCATAAGCTTGTACAAGTATCAAAACAATAAAACAAAACATCAAAGAAGTCTTTTATTCGGGTTGTAACGTTAAGGCTTAAGGGTTAATACCAGGCTTATGTTCAAACATCTCATACATAAATATAATAGGTCACTGGCGCAAATTATTGATTACTCAAAAACCGGATGGTCACTAAAATATTCATGCACTTGATATTCTCACAAAGGCATTACTATATCTGAATAGATAAAGTAATTCGGTAAGGGTAAGGATAAGACATGAGAATATTTATGAAATTGGTTTTAAAATAAAAATAAAAATAAATCAAAGTCCCAGTGTTGCTAGTCACCGAACAAACCACGAACCCAAAAATAATTATAGTTACAATCTTCTCTTCTTCGAATATCAATCACCAAATATATATGTATATCACGTCTTAGCACATTGGCTAATCGATATCTTAAACATACTCCATCTTCCTTCATCTTCTTAATAATAATATAGCTCATTGGCTATAACTGTCACCTTATAGTTGCGGTGACTTTTTCATTTTTTCATTTTTTTTCATTGTAAACACATCTCCTTCATATAACACACCTCCCCCACACTTCACATAAGCATTACCACAAAAATACAAATAAGAAGTATGCATCCTTTGTCTTTGTCGGAATGGCACACACATGAATGGTGAAGTGTGGCTAACTAATAATCATCAAAAACAATCCAACATACCAAGCAACTAGCAACCCACTGTTTAGACTTTGACAAAGGGTAGGCTAAGGTTTAAAGGTGTAAAATATTTTTGTATTTTTCTGGATGTAACAAAAATGAAAATGATGGCTCAAAGGGTGTAACTAGGGGGTATCTAGCGTTAAAGATAAACGCTAACAAATTGGTTCCAAATACGAGAATAACTAACCGATGTGGTTAGAAAAAATTATTGTGTAAACGGATGGCCATTTGGTGTAAATCCTAAATTGCTTCTTATCATTTGAATATGTTTTTATCACTCGAAAGTGATTTTAACCATAATGCATAATAAGTACAAGTTCTAGAATCAACATAATCACCGACACACTCATAGCAAAATTTATAGCATAAGAAATGCTTAATACAAAAAGGCTTAAATCCTCACAATTTAAGGTGAAAGGGCTATAATATGTACTAGTAAATGTTATGAATTTGCTCTAATAATTTGATTAAGCTTCAAAAATTTTCAAATACCCTTATTTTTACCATTGAAACAATCTCATTTATTATATATAACTCACGTGTTAAAACAACTACAAATTTTCAAGGGCGAACGAATTCTAATTACTTGAATTCTCAACTAATCCTAACAATTAAAAATAAAACATTTTTCCTATTTTCTTCCCTCCCCCACAATTAAGTTTTACATTGTCCTCAATGTAATAAAAATAACTTCAAAGTAAAGGAAATGGGAAAATTTTTTAGTAAAATAGAAACTACAGGGGTAAAAATACGCAATATGCATATTTGATCACAAATAAGCAAATGAGTTCTCCAACTCCAAATATAGATCAACCATAAGCTTCCGTAATATCACCCCTGCAAATACTGCAAAAATATACGAAACAAAACAAACAAAAACAAAAGTACTAAAATAAAATAAATGTTACCATAGTACGTTATTAATTCTTAAAGAAATAGTTTTAGAAAGAAATAGAAATAATCCAACACACATAAATTGTTTTAAGATCACAAACCATAAATCAATGACGATCACTCGTCGTCATCATAATCCATGTCGGGATTAACAAACTCATCTTCACTCTCCTCTTCATCAATGTCCTCTTCAACTCTTCGTTTCTTCTTGCTACCCCTAGATGATCCACCAACATCGAAACTGGGACCTCCAACACTCGCACCTCCCATGTTAGGAACTCTTCCAAAAACCGGATAGAGTTCGGGAAATGGTGAATAACCAGGATAGGGATATGGGTACGGACCAGGATAGGGCTCATAAGGAATTGGATAAGGAGGAACATTGGGTGGTTCATAGATTGGCACCTCATAATTATTCTCTCTAGCAACGTGTTGGAGCATCGGCTTAGAATAATCGTAGTTATAGTTTTGCCTCATCATCATCAAATCTCTCCATACATCCCTACGTTAAATATCATTCTACTCACTATGCTAATTTCCCCACCCTGAATCAAAACTACCCGGAGCATATCCATAAACACCTCTAGTTTGAGGTATCAGTTGTTGTTGTTGTTGTTGTGGCATTACATTCTCCGGCTCAGTACATTCTCCTAACAATCTAGTCCTTCTATTCAATGCTTTCCCAAACCTTTGTAATCCCAAGTCTCACTTTCCTTTGGTTCCGAACACTTAGCCAACTCATTGTCTTCAAAATAACCCAAATTCCTTGCCAAAGCGGTCACATAATGACCTCCACAAATGTCACTCTTGTCCTTGATCCCCGGTGCTCTCCTAGAAAGATACTCAGCTATAATCGAAGTTGCGTTACCATTCTTTTCTTCCTCAAGCAATTGTATCACCCATAAGTTGGGTTTGTTACACTTGTCACAACTACCGCTCCTATGCAAAGCTCCCCAAGTAATCAACTTTTGCAAGATCTTCATCAACGGATTCCTAATCCTAGATGCATTCCTCCTAGTACAACTCGGATCACCAACATGATTCCAATATTCCAAAACACCATCATAACTATTATGAAACCTTGTCAACCTCAAGAAGTGCGTCTCAAACAACCTATGATTTATCTCATCTTGTTCATACAAACCAAGATGCACCGCAAACTGTGGCAAAGTATAAGCATGCTCAACTCTACATAGTCTAAACCAAATACAAACTTCCCTCATAAGATCATAAACTTTCCTTTCAAAGTAGAGAAAAGAATTCCAAGCACCATTCCCAATAAACATCTTCATATATGCTAAAAGCTCTTTCCCAAGAAAGATCCACAAATGTATCCCCATCAGCCGGATACACATAACTCATTCTCATCATTTCCCTTAATTGATCCTCACACTCATACTCAGCAAACAAACTCCAATCAATAAGACGAGGTGGAACAATTTTCCTACCTTAAAGCTTAGAAAGTCGTTCACGAAAGGCATGCTTCTCTTCTTTCTTCAAATGACTAAACTTAAGATTCTTGTTCCTTTCCATTTGAAGATTGTACGAGATCTTTTGCTTTGAATACCTAAAAATGTACTTTGTAATAATCGAGTTAACTTTCACTCCCCTTGAACTCGAACTACCTGCACCTTGACTCTGAAAATCACAAATTAATGTTAGTATAAGAGAATAAGAGCCAATGCTACATAAATCAGAAGTCAAAAAGACAATTTGCAAAAATTTAAAAAATGTTAATGAGGCATCCATCCAATCGGACACCCATCCATCCGATCGGTCAACCCCCGCAACCGGATCGGATGGTTTGTTCCTGAATTTTCCAAAAACCTATTTTGACGATTCTTGTCACTTCCAATCAATTCCTACTTCATCCTAACCTGTATTTGATCATCCATGGTGGTTTCTAATCATCCAATTCAACCTAATAACGATCCATATCATCTCCAAACACTCCCATAATCAAACGCAAGAATATGCAAGAACACTACCTAATCAATCCTTCTAATTAGTGTTTAAATCAACAATGCACTATCCTAACATCACTAATTAACAAACAAATAACATCTGGAAAACATCAATTGCAAACAAACTTGCTTCTAAAATAAAACCCAATTCAATTCAAAATTTCAATCAATTAATTTTTCTTCAAGACTTAGTCAGTCAATCTAATTCTTTTTGCAATGATTTCCTATATCAATTAACCACTTATCCTCAAAGATTACATCTTAATTCGCACTATATCAAAAATACCAAAATCTTGACCTAATTCAAATAATCTGAATTAAAACTAAATAAAAGTAAATTAATGATGATACTTACTTGTTTTGGAGCCATGAATGATATCCTAACACTCCTGCAACTCTAACTCAATTTAATGTGGTCGAATTTCTAGACCCAAATTGCTGGTTGTGTGTGTGTGGGGGGGGGGGGGGGGGAGGGGGTTTCTTATGATTTTTGAAAAGTTGGGCTTATGTATTCAATTCCATCCGTTCAGCTTTTGATCCATTTGTTTTGGATTGAATTTTTGCAAAAACTTATTTTTTTCAAAACCTCAACACTTAGTTCACTTGATACAAGCAACTAAATGTGTTTACTTTTCTCAAAAACCTTTTTGTATGTAAATTTTCCACCACACTACAAAAATTGGTCTATAACTTTTATTCTAACAAAACTAATTACTAAATAACTCAACTAAAAACTTAAAACTCCAAACTTATATTAAAACTTAACACATAAAACATAAGACAACTAAATAGATAGATAGATAGATAGTCTTAACCATAAACTTAAAATGAAAATAAAAATGCATGAAAATTAAAACAAACTAGCTCAAGAAGTGCTTTATTCTTGAAACTTGCTCCACTTGCTCATTTAGCCTTGAAAATACTCATTCCTAAGAATGTCTTCACTTTGGTACTTCCCGGATATCTTATGGTTTGTCTTTTGTGTTTTAAACCTTCTTGCAAAGTTTCTTCCGCTTGGACATACAATATCAAATTTGACATGCCATTCTCTGTCACCTTCTTCCTTCTTGTAGTTGCTAGGTCCATCGGGTCCCCACTCCAAATTTTTAAGTTGAACCGGTAACGATCCAAGAAAATCTGTAAGTTTATTAAACACAAGAATATTTTTAAATGGGTTAAAGAAAGCCTCCATGGCTAGAGCTCTTTCCATTTCATCCTCAATATCGAAGAAACTAGGTGTCAATGGTCCAAGCTTAGGTCTCCCTTCTTCATCTCTACCAACTTCAAAACAACCAAAGTAATCTTCCTCTTCTTCGTCGTTACTATCCTTCCTTCCTTTCATAGGCTTAGGGTAATAAGTATGCTAAAGAATTCCATCATCAATAGTCATGGTTCCATGCCCCATATCTATTATTGCTCCGCATGTTCTTAAGAAAGGTCTCCCCAACAAAATTGGTAATTCTTTATCAACCGGATTGTTTAGTACTAGAAAATCACACAAAAATGTTTGGTAACCTATTTGAATACGCACATTCTTTACTTCCCCCACAGCTTTTGCTTTCGAATTATCCGCCATAGTAAGGTTTGATTGGTTAGGTTTTGGGTTACAAAGTCCTAACCTTTGATACAACGGATAAGGCATCACACTTATGCTTGACCCCGTATCGGCCAAAGCATACATTGAAGTAGTCCCGTTCACCTTTATTGGTAAAACAAAGTTCCCCAGGTCACTCATCTTTTTAGGAAGCCCATTCTCTACTATTCTCTCTCTCTCTCTCTCTCTCTCTCTCTCTCTCTCTCTCTCTCTCTACTTCATCAAATTTCGTATATTCCAACCTTGACCTTGCCATCATGATTGAATCCAACTTTTTCCTACAGGTCATGTAATTATTCAAAACCTCAATAACCGGTTTCTTCTCCATGAGTTCATTAATCTTAGCTTCTAAATTATCCAATATTGCTTCTTTTTGTTCATTTGTTAATGGTTGGGTAACTTTTGGTGAATTTGGTGGTGTAATAGATAGTGATGATGATGATGTGAAATTAGTTTCTTTTGGGTTGGAAGGTTGGGTAAGTTTGCTTAGTGGTGCTTTCTTACTATTTGCATTTCCCATCTTACAAACCTCTTCCTTTCCTTCCTTTTTCTTTTCCATTCCTTCACAAAATTCCACAATCATTTCATCCACTTCTTTCTCTTCCTCCAAATATGTTATATTGATCATTAGCTCACTAAGTGCAAAGTCCGCCGTACACTTAGTAGTCACAAGAAAATCCCTATCAAATACAACTTCCGGTTCATCGGAATTGCAATAATCAAGAACAACAAATTCAACCTTAAAAATGTGTCCATGAATATTCACTTTCACATCCTTAACCTTCTTTCTTCCGTAATCCTCATATTCAAGACGAACAAAACCAAGCTTGTCTAAAACATCCTCCGTGATATAGTTGTCCCCATATTCCATATTAAGTTGCGCGTCCCAAGCCTTGATTCCCTCCACCGCACAAGGTGTAGCAAACCTCATGTGTGGAGCATCAAACTCTTTAGGAGGAGCTCGTGTGAAAACAACCACCCTTTTCTTAGGTTCCTTATGCAAGCAAACATCATTCTTTCCAACTATTTCTCCATTTTTCAAATCCGCCTTAGCTTTCTCTAACATACTTTCCAATCTCTCCAAAGAATCTCCTGAATCTTTAAACATATCCTCCAAGTTCCTTAAGTATTCCGAAATTTGACTCAAACTCTGCATTTCACTAAAGTAAATTACTAACTATAACATAACCATAAACAAAACAACAAAATTATTAGCGTTAAGGTTAGTCATAATCAAAAACATACTTTAAAATGAAATAATACCAAATAAGTTAACAAACTAAAACACTAAAATCACTAAAACAACTCAAAATAAATAAATAAATAAATAATTACCGACCCATCCATCCGTTCGGATGGATATCCATCCGATCGGATCATACATGAATTCTTTTCTTCTAATAAAATAATTAAAACTTAATCAAAGCTTAACTTTTAATAATTATTATAATGACTCAATTATTTATTAAAAACTTTAATTAATATTAATAAATAAACTAATTAAGAACATAAAACATAAATATTAAAAATTAAAAATATTAAAACCATTAATTTTACTTTAAATGGCATAAATTAAATTAACTAATTAATTAACCAAATTAAATTCATTAACTACTTAATCATTAACTTAATTAAAACTTATAATTAATTCAAAATTAAAAATTAATCATAACTAGAACTTAATTACCATTAAACCATCATTAATTAAACAAAATAAAATAAAAAAATAAAAACTAAAAAACTTTTCCGAGCTGTCCATCCGATCGGTTGGATTGAACCTAAAAAAATTTACTTTATTTTTTATTTTTTATTTTAACCAACTCGAATTTTATAAAACAACAACTAAAATACTAAAAAAAATCTAATTAAATCCCCGGCAACAGCGCCAAAAACTTGATGTGCTATTGGTGTGTACAAGTTTTAAATTTATAAACATGCTTATCCGATTAACTATTTAACAAATACGAGCAAGTATACTCGTCTGTTTTAGTAAAGGTGGGTAAGTCGAGATCGTCCCAAGGGATTTAGGCGATTAAAGTATTATAAAACTAGTTTGTAAAAGAAGGGTTATCAATCCTTAATTAGTAAAAATTCAAATTCTTTAAGTAACCAAATAATCTAAAAACATATACTCATGTGAAATGCTACAATCAATCATTTGGAGTATCCATGTTAAGCTTGGTGTAAACTTTTTATGATGCACAACTTTTATATGAATGACCAACAATCAATGGTGTTTATCATGAAAAATCATTACTAGAATTCAATCATCTAGTTACTTCCTTTCGGCCTAAGACAACTAGAATAACAATTCCATTAAAACAATGTTGTTTAAAAACAATTCTTTCCTTATAAATTCTTACGAATCCTTTCGGCCTTATTTCGTGATGAAATCTTCTCAAATCCATTTTAAAGAGTAAACATGGTGCTTGTCACACATCATATCCCATACTAATTCGTGCACTAACTTTTTGGAATAAAAACATTTAGAAAACCCTTTCGGCCAGTATTCCCCCAAAGATGTTTTTATCAACAAATTAAACAAGATTAGATATTATCTCAACAAATTTATAAATTAAGAAGAGCTTTCAGCATCACCTTTTTTAATAAAAGAATACTCCGTGACTAACTACATCATTCACACAAGTACATACCAAACTACTTCATATCAATCATATTCAAACACGAGTAGTAAACAAAACTTTTATTAAACTTAAAGTAACAATAATTCATTGTAAATAAACAAGATGTACCTAGCTTGAGAATTACAAGAACTAAAATTGTAGCACTATAGCAACCACGCTCCTCCAATCGACTAATAAGACAAATAAACCACTCCACACTCGAACCAAACTCTTGAGACTTTAACTCAAAGTTTCCTGGACATTTCTAATGTTATAGTAACCTTTCGGGCAATGAAAATAAGATAGCAAGTGCTTGGTGTAAGCCTTTGCTAAGGTTTGGATTGGTACACTTTGTATCTAGCCTTGGATACTAATTTATAGCCTCCAAGACACTTATTCTTCAAGTAAAAAATGTTCTCCAGGAGTTATGAGCTAGAAATGATCAGCTACCAATGATAATGAGGAATAAATTGGCCATTAAATGAGTTTTTGTAACTGAAGCTCCATCCATCCGATCGGATGGATCCACAGGTCCCATCTATCCGAATCGGATACGGGGTCTATCCGATCGAATAGATTGATCCTGTATCCTTTCTTTTTGTCTTTTCTTTGTATTTCTTTGTCGCATGTTTTCTCCTTTATATTGTTACTGGTTTCTTTCATAGAACTTGATATTTTCTTGACATATGATTGTAGAAATCTTGAATCTATCAAATCCTTGAGTCCTTGTGCGATTCTTCACTTGTTTCCTTCTTGAAAATCTCCAATCGTGCATATTCACTTCATTTCTTCATCTTTTCATCACTTTTTGCTGTTCTTGGCTACATTTGCTTGTATAAACACTTTTCCATGATTAAGTTACAAATACATACAAATATGACCAAATATGATGCACAAAACTAACAATAACGCACCTAAAAACATGTATAATTTAAGCGTCATCACAAGCTGACGCCGTCACTTGAAGATAAAGATGATGGAAAATATCAAACATTACGCTCCAGTAAACCTTTTGAAGAATTACACTTGACGGCGTCAGGTGTAAATCGAAGTAGGCCGTCAGGTTATAAGCTAAAGAGAGACGACCCAAAAGACTTTGAGAGTGACGGCGTCAGGTTTGAATCTGATGACGTTAGATGTTAAAGAATGACGACGTCAGAATGATGACTTACACAAGAAGATACCCTATTGGCACCATCACAAGTTAATCAAGACTACCACAACATGCACGCGAAGTAGCTGATACTGTTTTGGCCATAAAATCTTCATACGAACTCGGATTTAGGTGATTCAAAATCCCACGTGAAGATGACGAAAAGATCTAAAATTTGGTAAAAAAAATGGTGCTAACGCCGTCATTTGTACGGGCCGGCAGAAAATCTGCCTATAAATATAACATTATAACTTTACTTTTTGTAAGCCCCCAACCCTAAGTCCGATTTTAGGGTTAGGGTAGGTGTTTTTCCAGCAACTTAAAGGGTTTTAATCACTCCATAAATATCTTGTATTGGTTTGTTGATTATATCTTAATTATGTCTTCCATTATTATTGTTTGTTGATTCTATCTTAATTGATTGATTCGTGTTAGGCTTAAGAAAACTGGCTAACCTCTATTGTGTAACAAACTTGAACGTCTTAAGAAACATAATTGGATGTGCACTATGGTTTTATTCGTTGTATTTAATGCATGATTATATTTTAGTGATTCTATGATGGGATACTAAACGTGTCGTCATAAGAAGAAATTGATATTCATAAAGTTGGGGAAGGACGTGCACGCCCTCACGACTGGTATTAAGGAATACAACGCTTCAATTAAAACAAGGATGTGAGAATTCAGTAGGTAGAATTGGATAGCTAACAAGGAGTAATACATCATAGGTGGATACGCTTCACTTCCCTTGTAGAACCCTAATTTACTTTTCTTGCACATTAGTTTAATTAGTAGCTTTTGGGTTAGTTGAATAGCAACTAATTTCGCCCACTCTTTTAAAACCGAGATCTTTAATTTGCTTTCTAAAAAATACAAAAATAGAAAAAGAATCATCCCTCACCTTTAGACTTAGATTGACATACAATTCAACCTAACGACACTATTCCCCTAGAGAACAATCAATCCCCCGGACATACCTATACTACACTACAATGGTCAGGTACACTGCCTGGAGGATTGCAAGCTTCTCAAGATCCTTTGAGAAGTAAAACCTTTTGTGATGTTTCAAAATCCCGCATCAAGTTTTTGGCGACATTGCCTAGGAATAGTTATTGCTTAGGTTTGATTTCTATTTCGTTAGGTCTACTCACAAGATTCCTATCAAGTGAGATTTTTCTTTTTTATTTTGTAGCTTTCTCTTAGTATATCTCTTCTTTTTGCCTTTGTTTGTAATTTGCTTCAAATGGATATTTCACTTAAACTTCTAAGATTGCAAAGTAGGATTGAATGGCTAAAACACCAAGGATTTCAAAATACCTCATTCAGGGACACCTGTGCACCATAAGAGCCTTCACCTAGGATAGTTTCTTATGAATCCAATCGAGATTGTGAGATGGTTAATGTTGAACTACCTAGGTGCATGCTTGGATTAGATTTCACCAAGACATATGATGAACATGAGGAATCCTTTAGGCAAATGGAACATAGTTACCAAGTTATTGAGAATGATTCTTATGAATCAGACCAAGAATTTGAGATGAATAGAAAAGGATATGAGATACCTAGGTGCATGTTGGGGATAGACTTCAACAAAACACATAATAAGCACATAGGTGATCTTGATGTGATGACGGATGAGGTAGATAACACAAGCCCACTAAGTACCCTAAAAGTCCTACCATCATTTGAGGCATACACACCGCCCGTGACTTACCCGGAAGAAGTAGAAGAGACTTTAAGAATTCCAATGGAGATAGAACCTTTAAACCAAACACAACTAGAGGATATAGGTTTGAATACTTGTAGCCACAACCTTACCATTGGTTCTAGGGAATTTCCTAGTGTTGATGAACCAAAACCTCAATCTTTACACAATTTTTCATCCTAGATATTCATCTAGGAGACAAAAGAGAAACTGACCCACCCATCAACCCATATTATCCGGGTAGTTTTAGGATGAAGGAAACCATTCACACACCCCCTTCACCTCACGTGGCATATTTCCACCCTAAGGGTGTGTATCGGTACTTTCACCTGCACTTAATCCTAAGTGTAGGAAAAACCTCCCTTATTTCCGTTAAATAAGGGTAGAGTCAGGCTCGTGTCTCGAACAAAAACAAGCGCTTCTTGGGAGGCAACCCATGTTTTTAATTGTTTGATGTTTTTATTTTATTTGTTTGTTTGTGTCATATATGCTTAATCATAATTGTTTAATTTTCATGTTTCGAATAATTCGTGAAAATGCTTTATTTGTTTTTAACCTCGTCTTAATCATATATAAAGGTATTTTACAAAAAGATAAGTGTAGGGAAATTTATATTTTGTTAAAAGGACGAAACTCGAACATGAAAAATTCACAATTCATGATTAGCATATATTCTATCTTGTTTGTATGTCAATACTTGTAGATTTGTTTTATGAATTTCTGCAGGAAAATAAACTTTAGAGAGAGAGAGAGAGAGAGAGAGAGAGAGAGAGATTTCCAAAAACTTTCCAGAAACAAAACGTGAAAATTCTGTCATGTTAGTCCTGACGGCGTCAGGTACTGTAGCTGCACAATTTTCCAGAATTTTATTTTTCTGCTGGAGCTCTTATATTTTTGAAAATTTCCTGAATTTCTTAAATGTCAAATTTTCCTGTATGCTATTTGTAATTTATTGCACAAGTATCCTATCCTTTAATTGTTTTGTTTTTATTTTTAAGTCTGGAATTACATCTAATTGTGATTTTTCTTTGTTCGGTTTGATGCTTTGGTTTTTGTGTTTGTTTTTTTAGTTGATTACATGTTATATTGGACAAGAAGATGATTTATATTTCTAAAGGGAAGCTTTTCATGTTCATTTTCTTGAAGGAGGATTTAACCATGTTACCACATCGTCTATACCGAGCGAATCAGGGGAGTATTAGTTTCTTTTATTTTCATTTATCTTTACTTTTACATTGTTTATTTTGAACATTGGGGACAATGTTCTATTTAAGTGTAAGGATGGTAACTTGGGATACCTTAGAAACTATAAATCCACTTGATATTTGTTTTGTTTTAGAGTAAATGTGTAATAAAACTATAAGAAATACTTGCTAGGGCAATTTTAGCACCAAATTTAAGTTTTTTTGCAACATATAGGAGTGAAACTTTAGCCTTAATGAGCGTCTCATGGATAGGAATTATATGACTAGCACAAATACAATACCACTCAAAAATTTCCACCCTAAAATGTGAGGTTCGCCCTTAGATTATTAAGAAAAAGAATTCATCTTTGATGCTTATGAGTGTACCAGTAGTATTTAGATTCTAGAACTTGCATTTGTGATACATCCCGTGACCGCTAGTGAGACTACATTCGTGTAGTTAAGATTTACTATATGATAAGAGACACTAGGATAACCCTATGTTGTAAACCTGTATTACAATTACATTGACTTCATTGGTCAAGTAATTTTTCCCACACCTTTTCGTTGTACTCATTTTTAGTACACAATACCCCTAATGTACCCCTTAGAGCCTATCTTTTTCGTTTCTAACTTTAAGCATTTTACTTAAAGGAATAATTTGTTTACAATTCACCCCCAAATGTACACCCAAATCGCCTTAGCCTACCTTATATGCACTCATCTTTAGTGCATTATTGTTACATGTTTAAGCCCTTAGTTAATTGTCTAATTGATTACATGGTTGCTAAGTCGAGTCATATCTTGTACATATTGTTTTGGGATGATTGGGACTCATGGGTAAAAGTACTAGTGTTATAGAGTAATGGGGAAGAACATCATTTATTACCCCCATATATGCGTTAATATCTAAAAGTACTCCAAGTGTTTCGATTTTCTTAATTCGAGTCTTTATTTTTAATTATGTAAAAGTTCGAGTGTAGGGAGGAAACGAGCTCCCTTTGATGTATTACTTTGGATGGTAGAGTAAAAGTGTATGAAAAAAAAATCAGAAAAAAAATATAAAAAAACAGAAAAAGAAAAAGAGAAAAAACATACACGCTACCATCCATTTCTTTTATTTATGTTAAGTCAAATAGTGTCTTGAAAAATCCAAAAAGAGTTTGTAGTTAATTTAAATTGAGTCGAGTCTTGGCTTAGCAACGCCTCATTGTACATGTAACTGACCAAGATAATTGACTTGCCACCAGTAAACTATCCCTTTATCCAACAAACCGTGTTTTTCCATACCCTTACACCTAACGTTATAACCCTTTAAAAATACCTCTTTGATAGTCTATCCTAGGTGCTTATGCCAAAGTGGTGGAGGTTTTGATCCTTTCCCAAGCCTATGGTAATCTATTTGCCATGAAAGGTAATGAGAGATATTTTTCCATATTTTTCCATTTCCATTTGTGATATATAAACTTATAACACCCTATAGATGAGAGTATCCAAAATGTGAGGTGCTAGTGTATAATTTCCGTGCTTGTTTTAACTAAAGTAGAACAATCATTTGTTGTAATTACTTTTATGTTGATGTTAAATGACCCTTAACTTGTATTTTGACTGGTATAAAACTCAAGCAAATCCCAGGTGTAGGGATATTTGATAAGGATTTATTTGATGCATTTTTAGGGGGTCATTTAAGCCCTAAGTCGTGAATTTATGATCAAATATTGCCTCAAATCGTTTCTTTTCACATTTTAGGTACTTGAGACGTAATTTCTGGAATATTGAGCATTTTAGACGTTTTTGGGCTCAAGAATGAAGAAAACAACAAAGTCATGGATAATTGTTAGGAAATGCACCTGACGGCGTCAGGCATTACAACCTGACGTCGTCACTTGAAGATAAAGATGATGGAAAATGTCAAACGTGACGCTCCAGTAAACCTTTTGAAGAATTACACCTGACGGCTTCAAGTGTAAATGGAAGTAGGTCGTCAAGTTATAAGCTAAAGAGAGATGGCCCAGAAGACTTTGAGAGTGACGGCATCAGGGTTGAACCTGATGACGTCAGAGGTTAAAGAGTGACGACGTCGGAATGATGACTTATACAAGAAGATACCCTAGTGACACCATCACAAGTTGATCAAGACTACCACAACATGCGTGCGAAGTAGCTGATACTGTTTTGGCCATAAAATCTTCATACGAACTCGGATTTAGGTGATTCAAAAGCTCACTCGAAGAGGCCGAAAAGATCTATAATTTGGTGAAAAAATGGTGCTGACGCCATCACTTGTATTGGCTGACGCCGTCAGCCTTTGCCGACAGAAAATTTGCCTATAAATATAACATTATAACTTCACTTTTTGTAAGCCCCCAACCCTAAGTCCGATTTTAGGGTTAGGGTAGGTGTTTTTCCAGCAACTTAAAGGGTTTCAATCACTCTATAAACATCTTGTATTGGTTTGTTGATTCTATCTTAATTATGTCTTCCATTATTATTGTTTCTTGCTCTTCATTGATTATGCTTTGCTAATTCACCTAGTGTTTACCTATCATTGTATGAAACTTGTTTGTATTAATTAGATCTTATTATGTTTGTGACAAATTAAATAAATCTAATTGATTTAGTTTATAATTCTGGCTTCCTGCTGTCTCTTGTTTAATTGATTGATTTGCGTTATGCTTAAGAAAACTGGCTAACCTCCATTGTGTAACAAGTTTGAACGTCTTAAAAAACGTAATCGGATGTGCACTACGATTTTATTTGTTGTATTTAATGCATGAATAGATGTTAGTGATTCTATGATGGGATACTAAACGTGTCGTCATAAAAAGAAATTGATATTCATAGAGTTGGGGAAGGACGTGCACGCCCCCACGACCGGTATTAAGGAATACAACGTTTCAATTAAAACAAGGATGTGAGAATTCAGTAGGTAGAATTGGATAGCTAACAAGGAGTAATATATCATAGGTAGATACGCTTCACTTCTCTTGTAGAACCCTTTCTTGCACATTAGTTTAATTAGTAGCTTTTGGGTTAGTTGAATAGCAACTAATTCTGACACTCTTTCAAAACCGAGATCTTTAATTTGCTTTCTAAAAATACAAAAGTACAAAAAGAATTATCCCTCACCTTTAGACTTAGATTGACATACAATTCAACCTAACGACACTATTCTTATAGAGAATGATCAATCCCCCGGAGATACCTATACTACACTACAACGGTCAGGTACACTTCCTGGAGGATTGCAAGCTTCTCAAGATCCATTGAGAAGTAAAACCTTTTGTGAGGTTGCAAAATCCCGCATCAATCAACTACGGGAGTTGTGCCGCTTGATCCTATTGGCTTTAAGATGTCAGCCAAAGTAAGAGCATTTGGCATTTTTTGAAGATGTTTTCCTAGGGGAGCTATGGGTCTGAGAACTGGACTGATCTGCACCAGTTGTTTTCTCTGTGGGTGCCATAAAATATTGTTTCACATCATCCTCTAATTAAGTCTCATCAGTTACATCGTCTTCGTCATCATGTTTCATGATTTGTTTCCCATTAGCTTTTGACACTTTCTCACCTTCCTTAACCATCACATCTACTTCTTCTTCTAACTCTGCTTTGGCCATCATATCTCGTTTTGCCTGTTTGCTTGCTTTTCTTTTGCTTGGTTTCTCAACAAGGCTCACTTGCATTGCTTCTTTAACTTGCAAGTCTTCAATCTCAGCAACAATTAGAATAGGAGTGCCTTCTACCATTTCCTCCCCGGTCTCTTTCTTCTTAATTACAACTTTAGGTCTTTTCTTCTTTGATTCCTTAATTTCCCTGATTGTGACTCCAGCACTTACCTTTTTCATTTTTTCCTAGGGGCGCTAACATTTTCCCTATTCTTTCTCGGGGTAGGCTCCACCGGTTGCAGTCTTTCCATAGGAACATCTACGCCAGTTGTATCCTTCATGTAATCAAGATACGCCTTCGTATCTTTCACAGCATCAATCAACATCTATTATGGAATTACCCTTCCTCTAGCTATGGTATGAGCTGCTTCGATCTTAATCTTTGTCACAATCAAAGTCATCACTAACCTGATGTTTCGATGCTTCAGCTCTTTTTGGAATATTCAGGTGAGTGTTGAGGAAATAGGCAATGATGAGCTTTGTGAATCTGACAAACAAGACTGCCTTGCCAAGCTTAGACTTTTGAAGCATCATGTCTTCCCATGTCAATGAGGCATATTCAATATGCACGTTTGCTACGATTCCCCACATCATCCGTAGTGTATGCAATGTCGACCCGTCTAACCCGGTAACCTTGGCAGTTGTGCATCGGTTGAGGATAATGAATAAGGTGTTCCATGGTTGGGGTAGATACTTCCTCTTGAATTTTGGGCTCTTTGGGATCATCAAACTCTAATGATCTCAGGTCGTCAAGTATGTCATTCATGGTTTTCACAAAAGTATACCTAGGCATGCATTTTGGTTTGGCTTCTCATTGGTGAACGCTTAAAGATGCAAAACAAATTGACAGTTTGGGAAGTCTCTTCGGCTACTAGCTTGGACGACATGTGTTGTTTCTTTTGTAATGGCGTGAATGACTCACACTCGCATCTATTTTCTTAGTGTCTTTTTTCTTTACAGGTGTGGTCAAAAGTGAAAGCTCTTATTCACGTTTCGGATATTGGTCAATCTTGGAAGGATTTCGTGTTGAAACCAGTAGTTAATATTCAGTCAGCAAGAATAGTTGTGGCTAAGCTCTTATTTGGTGCGAATGTGTGCTCTATATGGCAGGAACGAAACAATATACTTTTTAAAAAGAAGTCTAGATAGGTGGATCAAGTCTTTGGCATCATATTCGCAACTACAAGGTTGAAATTGATGACTCTCAAGTTTAAAGACTCGGACTATGTGGATCATTTGAAGACAGAGTGGAATCTTGGAAGTTATAACTAATTGTAGTTTGGTTCTTGTTTTTTTGGACGATCTGATATTTATTATCAGTAAAGGTCATTACTCATTGATGGTTATTGAGTATTTTTTGGACGATCAGATATAATTGTTTTTTGGACGATCTGATATTTATTATCAGTAAAGGCCATTAGACTCACTAATGGTTATTGAGGGATCGTTGTATTGAATTTTTTTATTATTTTTAATAAAAGAGGATATCTTGGCTACAGTTTTTGTAGTCAATTGGCTACCATCCTTTACAAAAAATACAATAGCAATGAATCAAAGAACCACAGAAAAGAATCGAGACCCGCAAAAAAAATCAAAGACCCACATTTAAAGCATAATATTGTAGCCAATTAGCTACAATAAATTGTAGCTAATATATTCTCTTAATAAAATTCAGTGGATAACCTTTTAAGAAAACAATATACTTACTCCGTCTAATATTAATTGTCCACTTTAATTTTTATTTGTCTATTTTTTCTAACTTTGACAATAAATATTTTTATTTCTATTATATAATATTTGATGCAAAATATATGAATAAATTAATTTTTAAATATATTTTTAATAATATAATTTTTATTAAATATTATATAAACAAACAAAAATATTTAAAATAAAAATTGAGAAAAAAAATTTAAAAATCAAAATAAAACAATTAATATGAGAGGGAGATAGTAAAAAATAAAACATTATCTATTAATAGTAGTAGTACAAGAGTACAAGACTAAAGTGTCCCTTGTTTTCTCAACTCTTTTCCTTAAAACCCATCTTTCTTTCCATTTATAAACTTCTCTTTCTTATCTCTCTCACATTAAAAAACACACACACAAATTCAACCAAAAGAAAAATGTCTTCTCCAAGCAAACGCAGAGAAATGGACTTGATGAAGTTGTAAGTTCATCTATTTAGATTAATATTAAGTTCACATATTTTTAAGTTTTTTTTTTTTATATGTTATCTTAGTTATTTATTTGATATAGGATGATGAGTGATTATAAAGTGGAGATGATCAATGATGGGATGCAAGAATTTTATGTGCATTTTCATGGACCTGCTGACAGTATGTTCTTCATGCTTTGATTATTTTCATTTTAATGTTTATTAAAAAAAAAAATCATTTTTTTTGTATTTGTTTTTGTTTTTATGATCTTTGGTTTTGTGGGTGTCTTTTATTTCAGCTAGATTTAATAAGATTTTTGCTTTATATGATGTGAAGTTTCTTGTTTTATTTACTTTTTTCATGTGCTTTTTGCTTTTTGTGATGTTAAGTTTTTTGTGTGTCTGAAGATGATTAGATTAGATTTTTGATCCTTTATTTACCAATTTTTGCTTAAAGTTTTTATATGAATGGAGTATATTAGAAGAAAAGGGTATTACTTTAATTTAAATTTGGGGAATGTTGAATGATCTTGAGCTCTTTACTTTGACCTTTTTTGGTCACATAAATCATACTATGATCTCATTGACAAGTATGTTTGGATATCGAGTAAAATATAGTTTTTGATTTTATGTTAGTATTTTGTTTTTGATCTGCAAAATATGTTTAATTCCTTACGTGTATATCAACATGTTTATAAAGTTTGATCTTTATTACTTTCTTAAATTTGGTTATGAATCATGCAGGTCCGTACCATGGAGGTGTGTGGAAGCTAAGGGTTGAGCTTCCGGATGCTTATCCTTATAAATCTCCATCCATTGGCTTTGTCAACAAAATTTACCATCCAAATGTGGATGAAATGTGAGTTTGAATGTGTGTGATTTTGAACTTGCTAAACTGAAAGAATATAGTATGATGTAGTGTTTTGGAAACGGCATGATTAGATTCAAGATTATCACATTTTGTGTGTAAAAATTGATTTTTCAGGTCTGGTTCGGTGTGCTTGGATGTGATTAATCAGACGTGGAGCCCCATGTTCGGTAATATAAAGCGCACTTTGTCTGTTCAATGAATTTAGCAACAGATGTCCCATAAAAATTGCAGCATTTCCATTATAAGGATGTCTTAATACTCTTTTTGTCCCGAAAGTATTGTCCAATGTCCATTTGAATTTGCACCAAACACATGTCCACTTTAAGAAAACAGATGATTATAAAGTATTAAACCATTTTCACATATTTACCCTTATCAATATCACTTGCAAGTTTAGTGTCAAAGCGGTCGGCCAATTATATCTTCAATTATGTGTTTTTCGTTTGTAAACAACAATTTTGGGATAGCAGTACTGCAGTTATACGCTTTGTTAACATAACAAAAGTTTATGAAACTCGGATGGGCAAGGTTCCCTTGTTTGATGGTATTAAACGGTATTTTGGACTTCTGACTTATAGTCAAACACTGGCCCAAGACTGTATGTTCAAACATTGTAATCTTTATGGGCAGGGGAAGCGTAGAATTTACATTGACATGATTCTTTATACTTGAGGGGAATTTAGATATTCTACTGATATATAATTGCTATGTATCTATTTTATAGACTTGGTGAATGTGTTTGAGGTGTTCCTTCCACAACTTTTGCTGTACCCAAACGCTTCGGATCCATTGAATGGGGAGGCTGCTGCTCTCATGATGCGTGATAAAACTCTTTATGAACAACGAGTGAAAGGTATGCAACACTCTATTCGGTATGGTTGCGCTACTTTGTCTTTTTAAACTTCGTTTTTGTCTTTAATCATACTTTTTACAAATAATTGTGAAAAGTTAGACTCACAAGAAAAATGCATAAGCTAAATATGATTGTGGTTCACTTAGGGGTGTTTGGATGTGCAGTGAACATTGTCTTTTCAAGAACTAGAATTCACATAATCATTTTGTTAAAGCATAGAGATTTTACACTTGCATTTAAAAATCCTTTCCTTTCATCTTCAAATATACTGATCATAAGACATGGTAAATCACTTTTCGGAAATGTTATATCCTTCTAAAGTCTGTGCCTAATAATTTCCATACTCATATGATCATAACACTTATCGTAAAATCAAGGGAGTAGATGTGGAGAGGTAATGAGCGGATGCCACATTTCATGATTGTGTGGCTAGGATTGTCAATTAGGATGATGAAGTGATGAAGTCGAGGATATAGCATTATTCGTCACGTATTATTCCGCATCCAAATACCATAGAGAATATATTTGGAGTGTGCTTTTAAAGTGAGTGTAACAGCTAAGAGAAACTTTTGATATGATGAATCATAACCATGCAATAAAACTTTTACATTTGCGTGTGTTCTTTGTCTTGCATAACTTAGTTCACTGGATAGAGTCCTGTCATGCAACTGAAGTTGCGCATTAGAGCTCGGTGTTTTTCTTGCAGAGTTTAGTTCAATTAATGGAATACATAGTGACATACAAGTTAAACACCGTCCTATGACGACTTGGTTCATTGAACTGCAATAATTTATTACTCAACTTGTACACATACATTGAAAGTTGCACATTTGGTTCATTGAACAGAGTACCGTGAAAAGTATGCCAAACCAGAAGATGTGGGTGACCTTCCAGAGGAAAAATCAAGTGATGAGGAGCTGAGTGAAGAGGAATATGACTCTGGAGATGATGACATGACAGCGGGCCCAGTTGACCCATAGTCCATCCGAACGATTGTTTTAGCGTCTCAATGTTTTGTACATTATGTTGTAGTTGTTGAAATGGTGTCGTTAACTTTGTTTGGTATAAAAAGACCATTCATATGGGAAGGGGTGAAAAATGAAAATCCCAAACCCGCTGTTAAGTTCATCTGATGTACATAAGTTTCCTTGGCTTTGTTCATGTACTTTGTTGTAATTTACTTTTGTGTATTTAAAACAGCTTTGTACATTTCCAAAATGTACTACTAGTGGTTGCCTTTTAAAGTTCTAATTGTGTTTTGCTTCTCTGCTACTTGTTAAAGAACTTATGCAACCAGACAAATATGCATTTGTTCGGGTTTGGTGGCTCAAATTTTGTTTGATTGGGTCGTTAGATAATCATAATCTAATGTAAATACCACACAAAACATGAAGACAATCTGTAATCCATGCTCTGTTTTGGTATATAGTTGATTCAGGCGAAAAGGTCTGAAACCATTGTCGCACAAAAAATAAAGGCTTGCTAGCGATTCTAGTTGTGATGCTACTGTTTTCTTATGTTGAATTGAAGATGACACTCAAGGAACATAACTAGTTCTCATTGTTTTCTTATTTTTATCCAACTTAGAAACCAAACATCCTGCAACACTTATATTACTTTCCAATCATTTTTGTACATATTTACCAGAAAATTATGTTCAACTATTAATTGCTTCTTAGGCAGGATACTATGGTCACCAAACCTATCACTTTCACATCAGCCCAACATTATTATTCAACACACCACCTTTTAGGTGTTATGAACATCGCCATACAAAAAATACTAAAATACCTTACTTTATATAAACATACCCCACAAACACACACAAAACAACTGTTTGATGGTCTGCACCATCGAACGAGTGCAAAAAAGTGGGTCTTGACGCGCCGTTGGGGATCATTTATGGGGTTTGCGCCTGAAAATGTATGATGATGGTTGTAGACCGCCCACCATAGTGCATAGTCTTAGATAATTAAATATCTTCAATGTGATTTTGTATCACCCTTTAGACTGTTTGTAATGGTTGGATCGACCAAAGGTCGGCAGCCCTTGGCAAACACGTCCCCCTCCCCCCAACAAGAAAACAATAGAATGCGTCCCCTCTTTATTTTTTGTGTGATTTGGTCGGTTTTACGACCGAATGGAATGTAAAGAAAACTAGCCGTTAGGGGTGTTTGAATAAAAGAAAAAAATTAGATAATACACTTTTTCTCCTATAAATATCACTTTATCTTCTCCATTTTTAGTAGGGGTGTTCAAAAAACCTGAGAAACCGACGTACCGAGACGATCCGCTCAATCCAAAACCGCAAAAAACCGATAACCGAAGAAACCGAAACCGAGGAAACCCGAAACCGGGAAAACTCGCTTATCACGGTGCGGTTTCGGTTTTTTACTTTTAGTTATCCGTGGTTACCCGAACCAAACCCGGGTACAATATGCATGTAGGTTTCAACAAACCATTCATAAAAATGTGCAAATATTAACTATATTATTGCACTACTAACGTCCATGGATTACATATGATTAAAGTGATCGTAACCTATAAACGTCAAATAAATGATAGTATTAGTTATTTTGTAACTTATGATAATTTGAATGTTTTTATTGGGACGGGACAACATTACTATGACTCTAATCTCTTCAATGTTATTTAATTTTTCTACAACGACATATTACGTTCTAATTTATGTTATTGTTCGTCCGATTCAATTCGATTAATTTTTTAAATAGTTAACCGTGACCCGAACCATTGGTGACCATTCATTTCGGGTACTCGCATGTCCGGTTACCTACCTAGTACGATTCGGTTTCGAATAGTAAAATGAACTACCCACCCCGTGATGGATAGTTAAAATCTCTAACCTAACCGAACCGAACCGAGCTGAATCGCCCCGAGAACACCCCTAATTTTTAGCACACTGTCTCTTCTATCTTCTTCTAACTATTTTCCAACTCAAAAAATGCCTCACAATCGTTCCAACAACAACTGACCCAATTTTCTTTTAACCAGGCAGTCACCACCTATTAATTTTTAACCCGCTAGTTTCTCATACCAATCAGTAAATAAAGCATTTTTCTCTTCTGTATAACCAACAACAACAAAAGAATCCATTCCAACCTCCGTATAACCAAGCGATGTACCAATAACAACAATCTCAATATTATCGTACGCAACTAATACATGATCCACCACCGATGGACCAAGCTCAAACTTATCTACGATTTTCTCCGATTAACGCTCTTAATCTTGATGATATGGATCCGTTTTTGGGAAGTCAAAATTATTCTACGGCCCAAGATTCGGTTGGTCCATCCGAAACCGTTGAAGACGACTCTCCCATCAAAGAGACGATGCCCATACAAAATAAGACTACAAAAAGACATCAACAATCCAAGAAGACGGCGAAAGAAGCAAGTGAACCATGGTTCCCTGAGGAAGAAATAGCCTTGTGCAAAGCTTGGATAAACACGTCCGAGAATATCATTGAAGAGTATGCTAAAAAGAGTGTCGGGTTTTGGACGGAAGTACTAGGTTACTTTGAGAAGGAAATGAGGAATCAAAAAGAGGACATGATTCCCTCAACTGCAAACGAAAAAATAGGCTTCGTCCTAAAGTTACTCAATTTTGTGCGATTTACGATAATGTAAAACTGAGTAACCTGAGTGGGGTAAATGACCAAATAATCTATGATCAAGCGGTCGCTGAGTATCGTGTTATTTACAATCAGCCATTCACACTAATTGAATGCTTGCTAACTTTGAAGGACCGTAGCAAATGGAAAACGGTAGAGATGCCAAAGTTTTACAAAACAAATCCAAACAAGTTGCTTCTAAAAAATTGCGGACATCGAATAACACCTCACACGCCACTTCTGACTCAGCACAAGGTAGTTTTAATCTGAACGATGAAGTAGCTAATTCAGAGGAGGTAGAGGTTCGGGAGGTTCGACCAATGGCTCGGGACAAGTCTAAGAAAAAAGTGTCATCCTCCTTTGCTCATTTGGAAACTTCAGCTGTTCGTGCACCTGGTCTTATTGACCAATTGGTCGATCAATGGACAAACGTTGCATCGGCTATATTTTCCCAAAGGAAGGAAACCTCGGTTGAGTATTTAACAATAAAGGACCAGCAATTGGAACTGGAAGAGCAGGCGTGTCGGGAGCCAATAAAATTGGAGAGACAAAAGCTTGCACATGAGAAAGAAATGGAACAACAGAGGCTTGCACACTAAAGAGAAGAACTTGAGTTGCATGATCAAATATTTCAATTTAAGCAAGAAAAAAAAGGGACAAAGACCACATGTTTTATCATACTCACGATGACTATTTAACCAAAAAACAATGAGAGACGGTGGTAGAGATGAAGTGGAAAATAACGGAAAATTATAGCTTCGACTATTAATTTAAGTTTTTAATTTTTATTGTAATGTTTTCTTTTATTTGAATTATTATATAATTTTTCTTTAATTATTTTTTGAAATTTTATTTTTATTTTTATTTTAAAAAGTCATGTATTTTTTCTTAGAGAGAAAAGCTAAATTGGCACTAATGTAGGAAAATTTGGTCACCCATCTGGTCACCATTACTACTAGTTTTAAAACAATAAAGTAACACCCTAGACAACTTTAGACTAATCGTAATAAGACCGAACGGTTTGGTTGGTCTACCCATATCGGATGCGTCTCCCCTACTACAGAGGTCATACCACCCCACCCCCCCCCCCTCCCAAAAGACCATTTCATTTGTTTGGTCTGTTGTTGGATTGAATGAATTGTTTTGTTTGTGTGTTTGTTTTTTTTTTATTTAGTTTTGTAGGGTATGTTTTTCGTTGTGAGTGTGGTCCCCTTACTACGAGTGTTTGGTCTGTTTTTTGTTTAATAGAGATAAAGTTGAGTTGGCGCTGATGTGACAAAATTATTTGTGAAAATTATTTGTGATCTTACTATCAGTCTTATATACCGGTGTTAGAGCAAAGTCGAAGATAAATTTCAACTTTTGTAAGCTTACATTGTAGAAAATAATGAGATGACTCGCTTGATATCATATGCAGTAATAAATTTACAAAAGAATGGTTATTACACAACGAAAAAGAAAGCAACCCAACATCAAAAGCAACATGTTTAATAATCGGGTCAAAGCCATATATTAGCAACGTACTTTCAAAAAAATTCAAATATAGGTAACAAATTATGTTTATTACTAATCTAGTAAGTAAAACCTGCTAATTTTGGCATTTTAGTGCTTATTACCTGTTGAATATCCAAGTAGATAAATATTTTTCTTAAAAATTCCATATGTGTAATTGTGTTTGTCTAATTATAACCCGACCCATAAACATTTAACCCTAAACCAAAGAAACCCGGCCCAAGTTTTATTTAACCTAATTGACTATCACAAAAAAACACGCAGTCATAATTTTACCCCCAAATCGAAACCCTAATTGAAACCCCAACATGTCATCAATCTACCTTCAAGATCGCACATGTGAATGTGATTTACCCTTAATGGTTTTAACTTCATGGACACACACTAATCCATCAAGAAGGTTTCTTGTATGTCCTAACTGATACCAACCCGTCAAGAAGAAATGTGAGTTCTAGGATTGGTATGATCCAGAGATTGATACGGATTGGTATAGGATGAATTTGTACCAGATGTACACTCTCTTGAATCCACAACAAAGGCGTCAATTGGGCGAAGAGGGCAACCGTCATTGGAGGATTGAAGTGCTTGAAGCTGAGTTGGGGACTTTTTGGAAGTCAACCTTCTTTGCATTTGCTGTTTGTATGTGTTTGGTATTGGCAATGAAGTAGTAGATGTCTAGGCTATGTTATGTTAGGTTATTATGTATGTTAGGAAGATGAAGTAGGATGACAATGGTGGATGTAATGTATTTTGGATGTATGGAACAGTTTGTTGAATGAAAATGGTATCTTTTGGTGATACAGATGATGTTTTTTTTGGTTGTTTATATGCTTCATGATGTGCAAGAGAGCAAGTGTTATAAACACGTTTGGTTGAAAGCTGATATATACACTTTTGGTTGAAAATTTTGAACTTGCATAAGGTAGATGCTTTATGCACATGGCATTTACTGCATATCTACCTTACTGCACATTTCACATGCCAAAAGCACATGGCATTTACCCATGGCATAAATATGTACACATATAAAAAGATTCTAAATACAATGGGTAAGACAAAAGCAAGCATTATACAAGTCATAAGATAACAGTCAAAGGGACAACATAGATTAAAGTAGTCATAAGTCATTACAAGTGGGGAACACACCCATTGGTTGTCACAATCATGCTACCATCCCAAAAGATAAGTTAGTGTTTTACAACCATAGATGCATTCACTTACAGATACAAAAAGATTACATATTGTTTCACATACTAAGTCTGCAAATAACATAAGACATCAAGGAGAAGCATCTGGACTGACATCAAATGCCTTGTCTGGGGTTGAACCTGTTCCTTTTGAATCAAACTTGAAATTCTTACCTTGCATGTTCCTAATTCTCTCTAATCTTCCCCTTTGTTTGTGATAGATCCTGGGCACATCACTTGAAACAGGTCCAACCTTCATCTTTTTTTTCTTACTATTACCTGCAGCACTTGAACCTTCTTCTTGTGCAGGTTGAACACTTTCAGATGGAGCTTGGACACTTGCAGATTGCAGATCTGAAGCTTGAACAACAGTTCCCATTGTTACAGATTCCTGGGTTTCCTGAATGAAGGTAAAATGTGCTATGTCTCTATCATTAACATCAGGATCTTTATATGGGAACCTGAGTTCACAGTAAGGATCCATCATAGCTGCCCATTCTTGTTCTTGCCTTTCCCTTTCAAGATCCATTCTAGCAAACATTCTTTCCTCTTCCAATGCTTGTTGAAGAGCTGCTTCATCAAGTTTTTCTTGTTCTTCTTTTTCATATTGTTGCCTCATTTCTTCTTGCTCATCCAACAGGCCTTGCATATACTCATCTTCCATGTTCCTCCTGATATCTTCTTCATCCATGAACTACAAAAGACATATGGAAAATGATTGGTTGGCTAAAACTCACATCCAACAGTGCTACAACCCTCTCCCAATTTTGATTTGCTTCTTGTCATGATTGGTTGGCTAAAACTCACACTTTTCTTACCCACAGAAGAAGACTTGCCACCCTTAACAGACTTAGTAGACTTACTAGTACTTGCATAACTATTACCACACTTACCAGGTCCCTTACTAGTACTTGCATCAGTCCTAGCAGACTTAGCAGACCTAGGTGAGTCGCCAAACAAATTCTTTCTTATCCTTTTTCTTCTTGTTACTATACCTACCGGCACACCTACCTACCTGCACATCCCTACCACAAGATACTAGCAAATTCTTCCAATCATTCCTTTCAAACCATAATTGGTAACCATTTGCTACTCCATAGTTAGCTAAAGCTATCTTCAATTGCTCAGGGTGTTCATATCTCATCCCTAAAATTGGTTTCATTAAATTCCAAGGGACTGAGGGGTCATGTTTTGGATATAAAACACCTTTTTTAACTTTAAAGCTTGGGTCTATGTTATCAGACTCAGGGTCATCTAAGGCCTCACACTCTGTTTGAGGGAGTGTCTGATCAAGATAATCAACAAACATACCACTGTCACTGCACATTTTGTTTAGAAATGGGTCTTTAGTGGTAAGGTTCTTAATAACTACATTTTCATCCCCTTCAGTATGAAAATCTACATCATCAAATTCCTCACACTCCTCACTGCTATCATATTCATCACTAGACCCACTACTTAACACCCTATTTGCTTCTTCATTAATAAAATCCATTACATCATAGTTAAAATGCTCCACATACAAATCAACATACCATTTGTTTTCATACCCAACTCTAATAAAGTCTTTTACATCATTATCAGTCTTAAGTTCTTTAATACCACATTCAATGGTGTTCTAATAGGGCAGTAATATAACCTATGAACAATGCCATGAACTAAATGCCTGATAATCTCACGGAAATTACTAAACGTCATACCTTCAAAGTCGATATCAGTGATTTGTTTTTCATCACCATCTACATATCTTAAAGGGCTGGGAATAAAAGCCCCATCATGGTGTAAGTTGACAGTAAACACTTGATCTGTCATAATAAACAAAATTAGGGTTAGTAAAAATTAGTGTTTTAAATGGAATTAAACAAGGATAACATACTAATTAAAGTAGAAAAACAACAATTTAAATCTTACCTTTGGGCATCTTCATTTTGATTGCACGATTGTAAAAATTAGGGTCTCATAATTGGGGGGTTTTTTTTATCTGCTAAATCGTGTTTTTGTTTTAAGGTTAAAATGAAAAAAAGTGGTCTTAAATAGGTGTAATTTAGGTGACATGGTAAATCCACCGTGGAAATAAAAACGCAATAAAATGGGTTAAAATGACGTGTCAGTCATTTTTTTTACACAACCGGTAGCAAGGTGATTTAGTGGGCCCATAATCACTATAACGTAAAAAGTTACCAACTTTTACTTACTAGATTAGTAATAAACAGAATTTGTTACCTATATTTGAATTTTTTTGAAAATACGTTGCTAATATATGGCTTTTACCCTTAATAATCTTGAAATCATCACATTCACTTTTTTTTCAAGTAAAGCTAAAGCAGCATCACATATGACATCATTTAAATCGTAGTTGTTAAAATTCCGATACTTATCTTAAAATCTTACGATTTTACGATGCTACAAAGCAAAAACGATCTAGATTCTACGTAGGATCTTATAAAGCTTAAGATCTTATAAGATTACAGTATGATCTTATGATCACAATCTGATAAAAACGAAAACGATACTAAGTAGAATCCCGATCTTAAAAACCTTATATAAATCAAGCTTGTGAACACAGGCTTTAGTTGGACCATATTTCTCAAATAGCCCAAACAGTCCAAGTAGAAGTAAGGCTGCATGCAGAAGCACTACACGACCGACTACTTTTTTTTTTTCCCACTCGATCTCACTCGATCCTTCTTCTGTGACAAATCGGTAGCATGGTTGTTTTGGGAGATTTCGGTCGTGTATAAGACCGAGTAATATACACACATAAAAACAAAACTCCCACTTTCTAATTAATATTATTAAGGTCGACTTTACTGGGGCACTGAATCGCCTGCAGGTCGCTGGAGAGAGAAAGCTGACGTGGCAGTGAAAAGTAAGGGGATTGAAACACCCCAAATTTCCCAATCCTATTATCACGACAACTCTCTCAAAACAGTCACATAAACCCTAAGAAAAAAATTTGAAAAATGTCAGACAACATTCCTTTCGACATCCAAAGGGAAATCATCAAAAGGGTTTCCATTGTCAAGTCATTGATCCGATTCAGGTCAGTTTCCAAACCATGTAAGTCTTTTATCGACAGTTCTGACTTTATCAAAGGTTACGGCGCCCGCCATACGCAGCCACATAGTCGTATTCTAAGGTTATCAATAGATTCTGAGGACAGGTTTATGTGTTTGGTAGACGATGATAGCAATGAAACTTTTCTAAGAGTTTGCTCCATTTGTTGTTTCTCCTTTGCTTAAACCATATATTTCAAAAGTTGTTGGTGAGTGTCATGGATTACTTTGTTTGTATGGTTTCCATCAAGTTTACAAGGAGTGGATGGTTGTTATTTGGAACCCGTCTATCGGAAAATCATTTGGTATTGCTACCCCTCAGCTTCCTCAGCTTCCGCTTTTTAATCCTACTCATTATGGTTTCGGGGTTTGTCCCGTCACAAAAGATCCTACCGTTGTGAAACTAAAACATAGAATTGGCATGCCTTGGCATGTTGAAGTTTTTACATTGAGTTCGGGGGGTTGGAATGTGATTCCAAGTGCTAATTTGCTTCGTGAATCGGTTAGAATTAATCATTTAACTCAGGTTGCTATAGATAGGTTTATTTACTGGGGTGCTAGTGATATGACTTCTGCTAACCGAAAATATATAGTTGTGTCATTTGATTTGATTACCCATGAATTCAAAGTTGTAGACCTGCCAGATAGCCTAACAAATAGCCTAACAAACATGTACGGATATGTGTCCGTTTCTAAGATAAGGGATTCTCTTGTTGTTTATGGAGGAAGATTTTGTGGTGTATGGGTGATGGAGTATGATTCATCTTTTAGAAAGCTATTCACAATTGGCACGCCGGTAGATAAAATACTGGGGTTTACGAAGAATGGTGAACCTATATTTGAAATTCGAACGGCGGATGGAGAGTTTACCACACTTAATGTTTATGACCCATGCTCACAACAAATCAAGAATTTTGGGATTTCTGGAGAAAATGGCTCATTCTTCATGGGCTCTTACAAGGAATCGCTACTTTTGCTTGATCACTCGGATTTACGTATTTATTCTGACGATAGTTGATCAAGGCCACATTTCAAGGTGTGGATTTATAAAGTACAAGTTACCTAAGGTGTGGAAAAATCACTTTCATTTATTTTAGTTTTTTATTACTCTATTAAATGTTGATGATTAATGCCATTTATGGAACGTTATGAGATCGCAAATGCCGTGCTACTTTTCTTTTTTCAAATATTTGATTTGTAGCAAGATTAGTGAAATTGGTTAATCAAGTTTAATGTGATTTCTATTATTCCATGGATAGTGTTACTTCTGCTCCTTGTCTTTAATGAGTTATTGAGAGCTGGGAATGTCCTTTATAGATGTCGTATTGCTTGTGTAATTAATGATGAACAAGCCTTTTAGATGTTCATTACATGTTGAAATCTTTTTAGCGTCCTTTGCTTCGTTACATTCTCCTCTCGTTTTGCTTGGGGTCTATTTAGATTTTAGAATAATCTGTAAATACAAACATGAGTTTATGAGTCATTGAATATGCAACATTTGATCGTGTAAATGCTCATGTATGAACAAGAAAGGATATTCATGTACTTTAACTCAGGATTAGAGGAGTAAAGGCATTAGTATTGGTTAGGCGATGTTTGGGAAAAGTCATGAGTTTTTCTGTAGAAGATTTATTGTTAAGGGTGAAAAGTTTCAAAAAGCCAAACCGGAAAGTCTAGCATGTTGTTAGACAAAATACACAATCTCCCAATTAAACCATCCAAAGTGTAAAATAACATAACAGAATGCACAAACAATGCTTGCATCTGTTGAGTACCACTAGGGAGGCTGCAATGCAATCAAGCTCTTACTGCACCTGTAGGTAACAACACAAAGTAGTGATAGTATCTTTGATTCATCTCAGCCTACTCGTTGTATGCCCAAGTCTTTTGGAAAACATATTTGATTGTAACTAAAGTAAAACCATTTTAGATATATCCTCAACAATAGTTTTACCCTACTATTCTCGTGTCTATTGAACTACTTAAGATCCAATAGTTGGTAATTCTCAATGCTTATTGTGTTTTTGCGGCTGTTATTATATAACATTTGATTCTTATAGAAATTTCTGTGATTCGGGGAATGGGTTCTGCTGTTCTTTGGAAACCATTCAATTGCAGAATCAGTTTTTTGTTGTGCCAGATGTTACCTGCTCTATATGAAAATGTTTTTGGATTATGGAGTTTATCCTAACAGAGTGATCCCATTGCATCCTTTGTCAGGTAGATGTTTTTGAGTTAAGTTCACGGAAGTTCAAACTGTAATCTACCTTGTAAATTGGTTTACATGGACTTAGGTAGCTATAGTTGCCAGTTTCCACTGTAGTTGTTCTACATATTCCAGTATCTGTGCAAGTAAGAATGGAGTATTACAAGACCAATTTGCAGGTTTTAATGTATTGGCTTTTGGTTATATGGGGCTATTGTCAATGAGCAGTCACATTCATCATTCATATAATGCATTCAAATATATACAATTTATGAAATATAACTCTTTTCATATGATTGTAAGTGTTTGAAGGTTTTAGTGTTTTACTGTATTTGCTTTTGGTTATGTGGGGCTATTGTCAAGTGTCAATATTTACTTATTAAACATCCTTGCAGAGTTGCAGGTGTTTGAAGTCATGAAGTTTGGCATGTGATGGAGTTTGATGTTGGTGTTGAATATGCAAGGATACATGAAGTTTCGCGGCATGTGATGGAGTTTGATCAGGGGCGGAGCCACTTGTATAACACCGGGGGGCGACGCCCCCAACGAAAGTCTTGCGGACACACAAACTATGTAGGAAAAAATGTCAAATCAGTAGAAAAAATGTGTGGTGCCCTCATGAAAATAGCCTGAGTGCCCTCAACATTCTCTCAGATTTTAAAAAATGATACTATTTTTTAATGCAAATTTCATCTCCGGTGAATTGGTTAATCGGAAAAAATTGAAGAAGATGGGAAAGTGGGATAGTGGGCACGTGGGTTGTGATTGGGAATGGCATTACTATAAGACAAATAATTTTATTAATAGAAGTAAATACGACAGAAATAGTAAAATATGAAAGGCACTCACTAGTTTCCCATACAGAGTGTACTAGAGTAGTATTTAATTTAACAACAGTTTGTGCCTCTTTTATGTAAGTTCTTTAACCCTCCTTTGTTTTCACATGACAAAATTTGTCTTGCTCAAATAATTCTTAATTCACTATGTATATTTTTAACATGTAGTTGTATAATGTTTAATGTAATTTAGGAATTTAAGGTTTTAACAATTAGTAAAATTTAAAGTTTACTAATTAGTGTTATATATGCATGAATAGAGGCTTTGTTACTATTAACTAAACCCGACCCGATTCATTCAAGTCACATTAAAAATCTCTTTTATCGGTCGATGCCCCCTGTAATCATAATTTCTGGCTCCGCCACTGAGTTTGATGTTACTTATTAAACTTTAACATTTGTGTTGCAATTTAAGATATTTTTGGATTGTTATCTTTTAATTTTGTTGCTTTCATTAAGTTAGGATTTTTATTGTTGACTTTAGTTATGAGATTATATTGTTGGGTTTAAAAATAAGTTGTGGGATCATATTAGCTGGCTTGAATTTAACAAATAAAGGGAGAAAAAAATGTTGGGCCAAATTGGCCCAAGGTGGTCCCAGCCCAAGTACAAACAGTTAACCGAAAAAACGATTGAAAATCGAACGGTTTTGGTTTTGGTTTTGGTTTTGGTTTTGGTTTTCGCCAAAAACATACCCAAACCAAATAGTGCACACCCATAGTTTCTAGAGTGCCCATGAGTGCTCTGTATGGGCCACACAAGTCTCCGCAGCATTTCATTTCAAAAACGATATGGATCCTACGTAGGATCTTTTAGATAGGATCCTGATCTTGCAAAGACGAAAACAATCTTAGGAAGGATTCCGATCTTAAAAACCTTGCTTTAAATAGTTCTAAAAATTTTTGTCTATACTATACCACATATGAAAAGCTTCTTTTAATTAGACTGGCATAGGATTTAAGGTTTGAGATACCAACAAGCTATTTTATTTATTTGTGTAATTTTAACCAAGGGTGTCAAGTAAATTTCATCCCCACACGTGGTGTTCATTGGTTCGATCTTCGTGCTTTTAGGTTGTATGGTTCGGGTTCATCGGTTTGAAAATTCATGAAGTCAAAACCAAAACCAAACCAAACCAATTTTGGAAGGGATAAAACTAAACTAAGCACTAAAATTAGAATTAGATTTGATTTCAGTTAAAACCAAAAAAAACTAATTGGAGTAGACTCATAATCTAAAACACAATTGATAACACTTAAACTTGTGTCCAAAACTAAATGTCATAATAAATACCTGTAAATTCAAATAAGATTAATAAATCATAAGGTCAGGCTTATGATTTGAGTTTCTTCAAAACAAAACTTAACAGAACAAAATTTGAGTTTCTTCAACAAAAATCCTTAGAATTATTAGAAGTCCCTGAAAGGTTGAATATTCCATCTTAAAGCATCAAAACCCAGTTTCAACTTCCCTCATTGCCTTCAAATGTTTGCATTAATATTAGATAAAAAGTTTTGTAAGTATATAACAGTTGAGACATATCAAATTTCAGAAAAACGATATTAGGATTTTAGGATTGTTAGAAAGATATGATCGAAACCATATAGAAAGCCATTTTTACGACGATATAGATGTTCAGGTTTTTCGGTTCAGATTGGTTAAAGTTTTGTCAAACCACAAACCAAACCAAACACTAATTAAATACTTTAGTTCGGTTTCAAACCAAACCATACACCAATTAAAGATATCGGTTCGGTTTTATTCGGTTTCGGTCAGGTTAATATCATGGTTTATTCGGTGTCAAACCAAACACGGAACAACCCTAACACACACAAGCTAAAATTGACTGGATATCATCACATACCGGGATACAGTTTATTGTAAATGAAGATCTGCCAAAAAATTAGCGTTTACTATCTACATTAAGCTTCAAAAGCAGTATCCCACTGGTATTATATGCTTCAATACTGGTACTTAACGTTGTGATATACCTACAAACCATATGCTAACCTGCATACTGTCATAGTTGACTCGGTCGCCTTTTCCCTGCATCTGTCCTCATTCTCTTAACAGGATTAGCCCAACCAATGCTAGGGCCACTCCCATTTCCCTGCCGACCAACTGTTTGACTTTGGCTTGGTCTAGTTTGACCTGGGCTCCTAGCCACACGACCAATGGGTGAGACAGGACCTCTGTCCTTTCTCTTCTTCTTGCAGATTACAAGCTCACCTGGATGGGTGAGCGGTGATCTAACTTCATCTTGGGCAGGGGCTGCAGCCTTGGTGCTGCTGTTACCAAACCGTGATTCTCTAGCAGGGATGGACCCACGAGAAAGTGGCCTTTGGGGATGACTTGATTCGGGTTCTGGGTCAACTATCTGTTTGTTTCGTTTGGTTTGACCAATGGGTAGCAGCCCTCTAGGAGATGAGGAAGCCACTGAGCCAGAGAAAGTGAGCGCACTCCTGGCTTCTCGAAAGTCTCTGTCCGGAAATGCAATCTTCATAATATCAAAAAATAAATCGTGTACCTTCTTTGCCTCCGACCTCACCTGTTGCAAAGTAATACAATCAAAGACGGCATAAACAATTTATCCACAACTAGTCACAAATATGCGAACAATTTCTTCAATCATTATGGTCAACAAGATTTCCTTAGCGTGTTTTAAACTTTTCATATAAGAAAATTTGTGTTTTTCAATTTGTCAGAAGAATATTCAAACTTCCCCAATCATGTGTTAACTCAGATGTGGCAGCTTTCATAATTCAGATAAAGCACTATTATAGCGCAAAATTAATATCAGAATAAGAACGTAAAATAGGATTTAAGGGTTCTACCTCATGGGAAAATTCAAAGTACTGCATTCCACCTTTTAACATAGCTTGCACATCCGCGATCATATCCATAACTCCATTGTACTTGAGTCGGTCAACACGCAGGTCAATCTTCCGTAGGTCAAGAAGACTGTTTCCAGCACTGCTCCCCTGACTTCCAGTTCTCTTCCACAAATCAGTCAGCAATGGAATAATTTGCTGGCCTTCCTTATCAATTCTCCTCTGGATCTTGGCGATCACAGTTTTGCACTACAACAAGCAAGTGTAAGATTCATGCACAACCAGCATAACAAGATAACACTACTAAATTTACGGTGAAGTTAATAGATTAAACTTTTAATCAGAATAAAACTGATCTAGATAATAGTAAATTATTTATTCTGTCATGATGCTTATCGCAAATCGACAAAAACTCAGTTAAGATTTCATCAACAGCATGAGAAATTTTACCAGGTCATTTTGACCTTTTACCCAAAAAAAAACAGCATGAGAAATTATCCAATGACCTATGGAACTTGCAACATAGAACTACAAATTCACAGTAAAATGGGTGGATACAAAAGAGTATAGCAGGTTCACCATAATTCACAGGGAAATGCAAAAAGAGCACATTATGTTATACCAATGGACAACTTTATAAAACTACAAAATGCAGATTTGAAATCAATATTCCACAATCTTCCCTAAATGTTTCACCCTATTCCCATGGTAGTTCATTTTTTTTATTTAGATTTGCATTTTCATACAAAACAGATAGTATATATAACACATGATTACCTATTCATAGCAAAATCATACTTAGCCTTATGTTGAAACTTGCAAACAAGCCATGGCTCCTATGGAAATGCAAAGTGAACCACTTTGCAGAATAAGCAATGTTCAACAAAAAAATGTTGAATAGAAATAGCTAATCATAAAAACATATTTTCAGGATTTTATCAAATACTAGTCATATTAATGCAATAGTACATACCCTTTTTTGCATAGCCTCACTCATTGTGGCTCCACCAAAAGGACCACTTCCATTGTTTACTTTCACATCTGATCTTGCTTTAGAGTGCTCCAAAGCATCTTTTGAAGGGGCAGATACAGGATTTGTTCTGGTTGCTTTTCCTGCAATTTTCCGGGCAGGTGGATTTTGCTTACCCTTTGATGAGGGGTTGCTCTGATCATGCTTGTAAGCATTGCTCTCTTGAACCGGCTTTCGGTCAGCCTGAGTCTTGGCATGTAGTCTCCGGTCAGCTTGAAAAGGAAGCTGAGAGGAGTCACCGCGAAGGAGGGAAGACCGATCACTAGACTTCTCATCCAGCCTCTCGACAGCAGGCCTTGGTCGAACTCGAATACTACGTTTCCGTTTAATTTTAGGTTGTAAAACATGTTCATCTTCATTTTCATCACGATCATGATTCGAACTACCAGATTGCTGAAGGTTAGCGTGTGCATCTCCAGACATTGTAATCTCACCTTCCTCTAGATCATCACGCTAGTTGCATACGATGTGAAATACAAGTTAGATGCTACACTTAACAAGAATAAAAATATATGTTTGAAGTAGAGATTGCATATGCAACCCATTAACTTGGGAACCGGTTAATTTAAGCAATGTTTTATCTTATGTCGCATCATAAGAGTAAAGTATGTTGAACAGATCTAAAGTCGCCCAACGGGTACTTTTAATAATCAAGAGTACTGAAGCTCCTAATTCCTTTTACTCAAACAATTTGATTATTATTGAAACTACATGATTTTTGTAATAATATTTGACCAAATAACTGTAAATTTGAAGTGATGTGAAACTTTTAACAAAAATATGTTTGGGGTTAACCCAACAGGAGTTACAGGACCTGCGCAAAAAGGAACACCATTTTAAACCAAGACCTGTTTTAACCGTCAACCTATCTTTTTGACACCTATAGTTCTGAGCATAGAGACACATACCAGCCTTCTCGAACGAGAACCTGGCCGACCCTCTAATGCAGAAAGAGACCCGAATTTCTGGGAAGAAGTAGAAGGAGCTGCTATCGGCATTGATCGTCGACTATCTGCAGATGATCCTGAAGAACCAGCTTCCTGAAGCATGTGATTGGGTCTAGCAGAAACAGGTGCACGAGGATATTCATACCTATTAACAGGAGCAGGAGCATCATCTTCCGATTGGCCTTTATCAACTGTAGGTGTTTCGATTACACCAACAGGTTCATCATCTTCAGAATCTGCATTTATAATCTCTTCATAGCTACCTTCAGAGAACTCATCTATGTCATCATCCAGCTCAGAATAATTTGGAAACTTTTTTCCTTTGAAACGCCCCCTTCTTTTGTCAGGAGTATCAGAAGCCATTTCACTAGATTCCACACCGATATTTTCCCTAAATAAAGTGTTCTTTGGGAGCTTTTTAGAAATTTGGGCAATAGTAGCATTTACTTCTTGGGTGCCAGCACGAAGCCATTTAGGAACTTCGTCGTATCTTGTCATTTCATCTTCCCAATCGAGTTCTTCATCCATCTGGTCAAATAGCTCAACTTCTTCTTCACTTCTAGCAATCATTCTGTTGACTTCTTGAAGTGATGGAACATCGTGAACAGTTTGTTGATATCTTTCTTCATCACGTAACAAGGACTCCAAGGTTGACCGCCTTTCTTCGTGTGTGGTTCTCTGGTCAAACCTTCCAGCATTGATAACTTCATCAGCCATTTCAATCTTATATTGTTGGATATTATTTCTTATGAGGCTCTCAATTGATCCTACGTATCGATCCTTACCGGCCAAGTCATCATCATCTGACTCAACACTACCTCCGTTCCTAAAAGTATCCTCTTTCTGATGACTCATAACTTTATCAACCACAGCTTCCATGTAAATGACTTTGACTTCTCGTGTTTGACCAATACGGTGAGCTCTAGCAACTGCCTGTTCTTCATTTTTAGGGTTTGGATCGGGATCATATATGACAACTGTGTCGGCTGTCTGAAGATTCAAACCTCGTCCAGCTGCACGTATACTGAGCAAGAAGATAAAACAGTCGGTATCAGGGCTATTGAAGTCGACTATAGCTGATTCACGATCTTCCAAGCTGGTTGTACCATCGATTCTTCTGTACACAAGCCTACGCCACTGTAAGTATTCCTCCAAAATATCTAGAAGTTTTGTCATTGTACTAAACAGAAGTACTCGATGCCCTGTTCTTTGAAGCTTCACTAGGATTCTGTCAAGAACCCATAACTTGCCACATGATTTAACAAGAAAGTCTTTGGAAAGATCGTTAAAATACGGGTAATTAAGTAGCGGATGGTTGCAGGTTTTTCTGAGCTCTATGCATTTATTGTTCAATGGCTTGAATGTTTTGGCCTGGTACAGCTTACTCTTTTGAACCTTGCACTCTTCATCCTCCGGGTCGAGTCGTATTGTACCAGTGGACTTTATCCAATCATATATCGCACCTTGAATAGCTGACATTTTGCATCTCAAAATGATGGAGATCTGCAACGACCGGTTTAAAGGTAAATTCTAGGGCACAGACTAAGTTTTAATACCATGATAAAGATACAAGTGTCCATTTCAACACATTGACTTATCAATGGGCTGATTTTAGTTGTCATATGACAAACAGGTTGAATATGCAAGTCAGAAGGGGGAAAAAAATAAAAATAAAAAATAAAAAAACCGCACTGGTCAAATGGGTTGAAAGCATCTGAGAGTCTAATTATTGCATAAAACCTCATAACCCGTTATGTATAGAATTTTAGGTTATTGTTGTAATTCTAACTGATAATGCTTATGTGGATTTATAGCTTGGAGATTAACTCAACAAGTCATGCTCTCCCCTGCCCTGTTTTGACAATTACAGAATGGCTCGTTTAGCTCATAATCACTTTGACCCATTACCCTGAACCAACCAACTTGCCATTCTTATCAAAAAGCATGATTACCTTTGGAGGAAGTGAACCTTCCACATCTTCCACACGGCGTCTGAGCATGAAAGGCTCCAATATCTGATGTAGTCGGTGTATGATAATAACCTTTTTCTCTGTCTCCAGCCAATCATCTTCACCATTGTGTGATACTTCTTTTTGGAAAGGCTGTGAGAACCAATCGTGAAACACTTTGCGATTGTCAAACACTTCTGGAAGCAATAGATTTAGTAATGACCAGAGCTCTTTAAGATCATTCTGCAGTAAATGACACAACGCTTATCAACCCACCGTATGAAACTAAAAAGTAAACTATGAAAAAAAAAAAAAAACCATTAGTCAATCAATATATATCACAGCATTATGCTCTAATAAACCTGTAAAGGGGTCCCAGTTAGAAGAAGCCGCCTCTGGCACCGGTATTTGTCAAGATCACGAGCTAAAACCGACTCTCTGTCCTTCATTCTTTGTGCTTCATCGATAACTATATACTTCCAATCAACTCTCGAAAGTTTGGACTTATCAAACATGATAAATTCATAGGTTGTCACAAGGACATTAAATCTCATATGGCAAACTTCCTAAAAGAATGGGAAAAAAAAGAGCTTCAGAGCTAGAATGTCGTAAATGAAAACTTTGAAATGGGAAAAAGAAGAGCAGTGGGCAAATCTTACTTGAGAAAATAATTTTGCTCGCTGGTCTTTGTTGCCGACATAGTATATGCAGGCTACATTTGGCAACCAACTATGTAACTCACTCTGCAGAAAACTAAGTTAGACAAGCATGAAAAGTAAAATATCAACAGAAATGCATTTAAGGTTAACCAACCTTCCAGTTAACAAGAACAGCATTTGGAACTATTATGAGATGTGGGCCATAATTGCTCTTAAACTCCATCAAATAAGCAATCAAAGCCATAACCTGTGCAAAAGGATAATACGTTTCTGTTATTTTAGATACAAAAAATAAATTTGGTTGCCAGTTGGACAGAATAAATTCCAGACAAGCAGCTACCTGGACAGTTTTCCCAAGACCCATTTCATCAGCTAATATACCGTTCAACTTATTGTTATATAATGAAAGCATCCACTGCAATCCAACCTGGAAAATTAATAAACTGATGAGAATGTGCAATAAGCTTTTGAACCAAATTAACATGGACCAGGTTAACAGTACATGCAACTTATCAAGGATAAACATACAAGTTGATAGTCCCTTAATGTTCCTTTCCGTAGTAATGAGGGTTGCTTTATGACCCTCTCGCTGACAGCATGCGCAAGAGTATAATACCTATTGACAACCAAAAGGAAGAGATATTAGGATAAACACCTATTTCCAAAAGTATATCACAATGACCAAGTTAAAAGTTATAACCATCTATGACAAATACATGGGAAAACTGGTCTATCTCACAAAACATTCCAATTAAGGGCATGATGCATATGCACTTATAGTGGAGTTATAAAAAAAATAATAATAATAATAATAATAATAATAACAATAACAATAACAATAACAATAACAATAACAATAACAATAACAATAACAATAACAATAACAATAACAATAACAATAACAATAACAATAACAATAACAATAACAATAACAATAACAATAACAATAACAATAACAATAATAATAATAAATAAAATAAAATAAATAAATAAATAATAATAATTTGATACATATGAACATGGTGATACAAGAAAGCTCTGTTTCTAAATGCATCTCAACATCTCATATACACCATTTTAATGAGTTTTAATTAACTAGCCACAGTTATATAGAGCTTACTTGCTAACAGACGAACCATCCTGGGGTGCATTCATTTCAGAAAAGCGATTTCTTATTAGAACTTCTTCCCTCGCACATGATGCTGCAGCTCTCACTTCTTCTTCAGATAGGCCCTACATAAGAAAAAGTACATTTATATGAAAAAATGGGAAAATTGAGATGAGATGAAGAATCTTTTTCATGTTTATATTCATACGATGTTATGAATCCCTTCTGCACATGAAAGGAGGCAGTAGAGGTGGCAGATATGCCGTTTGGGCATGCGGGTTCAGGTTTAACTATTAGTGTGGCTCGGGTCGGGTTGGCCCAACCCACAAACACTTCTTTCCCATTTTTAATTTCTATATATATGTATTGTGTTAATACTTAGCTATGATTGCAAGAGTATATTTTTACAAATAATAATCTCAATTTGCTTTTTCATAAAACAATTTTTAAGTTTGTAAGCAGTTGAATACATTTCGGATGACTTTCAATCAGTTCGACCCACTCAACCCATATGACATGTTTCCTTTTTAGTTAGATCGTTTAGCTTAACCCGACCCATTAGAAATCAAACATAACCCAGATCGAGCTATTTGTAGGTATAAATGTGTCAAATCTACCACTTCTAAGGTGATAGTACCTGAGATCTTGCAGCTGCATATGCAGCAACTGAAGCGTCCTCTACCTCCTGTTGGTTCTTTGAAGCTGTTATTTTGCCTCCAAGTTTATTGAGATAATCTTCCGTTTGAGATAGAAACGAAGATAAAACCTCATATCTCTCATTAGCCTCACCCGGTTGGCTATTTTGTTGCTCCATAAGTATCTGTCTATACCTCTCCACATCATTATTCTTCAAAGCTTCCATTCTTTTACTCCTATCATCATCATGATTCTTTGAAAATTCCCTCAACATCTTTTCATGATACTTAGCAACGCCTCTATTCCTTTGAGTCCGTGCCTCCCGAATTGCCCAATGAGATTCTAGAAGCTTCTTACGCCACTGAAATATGACTTTCAGTTGTTTATCTCTTTTGGCTTTTTGAGCAACCCGTACTTGTCTGTTGAGATCCATACGTTGACGCGCACATAATCTAACAAATTTCCTATATGGTCTATCTGGCATAGCCATTATATCTTGTTGCTCCTGATCGACTTTATCTCTAACAAGTGATTGTAAATCTTTTAGTTGGAGCTTCTTTTCTTCAATTTGTAATTTCAAAACAAGATCAGGCCTTATCCTTTTTCTCTCCAAATTCACAGCTAATAAACCACTTATTTTCTTCAAACTCTCATTTTTCTTTCTATTGATTGTTTCGCTACCTTCCTCAACAAGGAAATCCTTGACATCATATGCTAAGGCTAGATTGTTATTGTTGTTGAGCATCATACTTGATCCAAAGGTATCATGTTTCCGAGTGAAGAAAGGAAAGTCAAACAGGGGACCATGGTATTTTCTAGATTGGCCAGAATCTTTTGTTTGAGCTAAACATCCTGATTGTGTTGTCATTCTACCTTGAACATTGTCAGAGGCAACAGCAGGTCCTGAGGTAACCACAGATCCTGAGGCAACTGCCTTACCCTTGTCCGTAGCAACCTCACCTGCATGAGAAATTCTCCGAATCCCATGTTCTGCTTCATGTTCCTGTTTGGTAGGAAAGGCAATATTCCTCTGCTCTTCTTTTGCAGGGAGAGTAACTGACGGGGTTTCATTCATTACGGTTGTACCATGTGCAGTAACTGTTGGACCTGCAGTTGCTTTCTCCTCGTACACTTCTCTTTTCGAATTATTCATCTCTGCAGACATTGTCACAGCTTTAAGCTCCGGCTTATTTGACTCCACAGGACTTCTACCAGCAGGGGCAGTGATCTGCTGAGCCTGCACTTCGAGGGGTAGTGGCACAATTGATTGAAGTAGTTCACGGGGTAGAGTTTTCTCACCTTTCTGCAATAAAGTCAAATCATGAATGAAGACCACAAAACAATAAGAAACGAAAAAAATTGAAGTAATAAAACAAACATATGTGTAGCTAAAATTGTGAAAATAAAAGCTTTGCAAACCTTGATACGCCTAAAAGCAAGAATTTGGGCTTTAAGAACATGGAATTGTTGTTTTGTAAAACCGGGAATTGTTGATTTTCCTTTCTGAGATGGTCGAGGATTTTCCAACCCACCATCATTAGATGAAGCTGAAGGCTGCGGAGAAGACCTATTCATCTGCTGCCTAGCATGCTGCATTTGCAGTGATTCCGAGCCAGTTAACATGCCCTGGCTCATGTTAGCAGGCGACTGTGGGGGAGGCATAGATGACATCCCACTACCGCTAATGGTAGGTTGTCTTGGTGGCAACTGGTTCTCCCTCCCATGAATAGGGAACTGTTGACCTTGAGCGGCACCAGAATTGTTAACTAAAAAGGTATTTGAGGTTGATCCCAGATGACCAGGTGACATCGCCTGTCTTGCTTTGGTAGAGCCCGAATGCCCAGATGCATCACTACGTGGAGAGCTTTCACTTGCGAGTTGTGGAGAAGTAACCTGCTGCTTTGACTGTGGGCCCATGTTGCTTTCGTTGACTTTTTGTTGACCAAGCATTCTAGACTGCATGAGCTGTGCCATCATATGAGCATTTTGAGGAAGTGAAAGATCAATGTTACGCTCAAGAGCCATAGCCTGCATTGCCTGCATTTGGATAGCCATTGCTGCATTGCTGTTACCCATGTTATGCATACTCTGTTGAGCTTGCGGGTTTTGCATTGGTTGTCTCATACTATTATTCCCTGGCATCAACTGCCCATGCGATGTTGGAACGGCAAAATGTTTCTGACTTTGACTTTGATCAGAAACCGCCTGGTGACTTTCGTCCACCGTCTGCTTTCCTCCATGACCAAAATGATCAGGTCGTTTATTGGGCATTGAAACCTGTGCCTGATTGGCAGCCTGAAATGAACGCATATCCTGCATATTCATATTACCCATATTTAAGGCTTGATCTTTCGCCATCATTCCCATTTTCATTTGCTGTTGGGCTTGCATGCCAGGAGACGACTTCTGTTGGGCTTGTTGAGCTTGGAGAGAAAATTGCATATATGGGTTCATCATCTGTTGATCAAAACCCTGTCTTATATTTTGTCCTTCCTCTTGGCCATGCTGCTGAGGTACACGCTGCTGTTGCATAGAACCAGAACCCGAGGCAGGACCTCCTCCTGGTACTCCTTGCCGTGATCCAGACTGATACGCTAATAAAGCCTCTCTCCCCCCATTTTGTAGTAGCTGTTGTTCATACTGCACAAACAATGTACATTCAAAATTATTCTTCAGATATATTTTGATAACTTCCAAACACGCCACAGTGTAAAGTAACAATCAGAGAAACACCTACTCCCTAACCAAATACATGTGCGTCACATGAAAAAACCATCCACATATTCACAAATATACTTCATCAACATAACAATGGCACGACTGTATCAGCTATCTTGCTACCTTAACTTTTCAAAAAACACAGACCTGCTATTTAAATTACACTTACCCCTTCTCAACGACGTTCTTCTAGATTCCCCAACTCACCATTACAACAGCGTGTACAAATCATCACAAAATCTTTTACACATAAACAACCATACGTATTCTAGCATAAAGCCATAATTTCACTTAATCCATTATCCACTTAAGTAAAAATTCAATCTCAACCCTAAACTTTTCATTTTTTCAAGAATAATTTGAAAGTACATTCCGTGACTAACAATTTGGCGTAAACAACAGCTTGCGGAACAAAAAACACTTTACGTGACGTAAAAAGTATAGCTTGATCAGCTATTTGAAACAATTACAGCACACAAAAAGCAAACTATATCTCAAATTCAGCTCATTTAGCCGAAACATCGACGTATAACAAAATCGCACATTTTACACAATGTACAAACCAAAACACATATCGAACTAAACTTCGCGTTAATTTAAACGCATAATTTGAAACAATTACAGCACACAAATAAGCAAACTACATCTCAAATTCAGCTCATTTAGCCGAAACATCGCGCGTTCTTTAAACGCCTAACAAAATCGCACCTTTTACACAATGTACAAACCAAAACACATATCGAACTAAACTTCGCGTTAAATTAACCGTATAAAACGAAATTTCACACTACATACAAACTAAAGTCCACAATTTGACACAAACAAACAATTACTACAACATAAACAGTAACTAATTAACTAATTTAATCAAAAAAATATATAAAAATCAGTAACTAATTTAAACTTTTTAACCCTAACCTGTCTCTGCTGGCGCACATACTCATCAACCATTTTATCTCCAATCAAAAACTGCGGTTGCGATACCGCCGATGACGACGACGACGGCGATGCTGACGCGGACGGTGGCCGGCCGCCACCTCCACCTGATTGCATTTTTTTTATTTAAAAAAAAATAAAACTGAATAACTACCTACCTAACTAATTAACTAACTAATTAATCTTTCTAAAATAAAACCGATCTAGTTTTTTTTATAAAATAAAATTTATAAAAAGATGATTTTTTTTTTTTTTAATTTTTTAGAAGGTGTGGGCCATAGATCGGAGAAAAACCGAAGTAACCGGAAGGATCATCTGATGGATTATTTGTGTGAAGAGATGGGTTTTTTTTGTTTTCTCTCTCACACAGTTGAGGTGTTTTTGTGTGTGTTTTTTGCCCTAGCTTATAGCTGTGTGTGTGTTTAGAGTTTTTATTTTTTTTTTCAATTTTTTACCCTTGTTGTGTGTTTGCGTGTTTATATTGGTTTTTAACTTTTTTTTTAATATGGTGGGGCCCATGTGTGTGGTTGAGTTTGGTGAACTGTGGTTAAAGGGGTGGGGCCTACTTTTGATACACTTTGTGTGTTTTTTGTCTTTCAAACTCAATAACTAAAAATAGTAAAATACTTTTTGAAAACTTAATTAAAGATAAAATATATTCATTGTATCAACAAATATTCAAATCCTGTAAGGAAATTTTAAAAGAAATTATGGAAATTTCCATTTTGAATTGAGATGTTTTTAGTAAAATACTTGTATTGTAAATAAATATTGTTTGTAACAAAATAATTAAGAGTTTGTCTAACCAGTGCTTAAGACACTAGTTTAGATTACTATATAAGAAAACTTTAAGTTATTAATTACAAAATTAGAACTAAGTAAAATAAATTATAAGATCAATTAAGTGTATTAAATGCATTTTTCAATTTAAAAGGAAAGTTCGGAATAAATATTGCACTTTAAAAAGTTGTTAGTTTAGCATCCGCGGTACAACCGTATTATAGACTAAACTTTGAATTTTTGTCGTATGCGTGCAGAGTGGACACCGCTGGGAATACTGCTGAGTTTGCGCAGATGTCGCCACCCAAGGTGAGTACTGTACAGCCTTGCGCAGAAGGATGAAGAAATTGCGCAACTGAAGGCGCAGTTAGCTAGTGCTCGTGCGACAATAGATTCTTCTGATGCGTACGCCCGGAAGCTTGCTGATGAGAGGATGTCGCTCTGGGCCCAAGTGAACAAGGAGCGTTCTGCTTTGGATGAGTACAAGTCCACTTGTATCTGGGTGCTAAAGTACATGGAGCAGAACAAAAGCAAACACTTCTCACAGTTGGATGACTTTCGAAAGACTGTGGAGGATTTGCTGCAAAAGCAGGAGGATAAGCTGCGTAAGCTTAGCATAGAGTATGACGAGGAGTTATACCCGCATTTGGTATCCTTCATTGCTGAGCGCAGGTAGCGTTTAATTCATTTGCTTCCTTTTTATTTTTTCCATACTTGTAGCACTCAATTACTTTGAAACTATTGCGTATAATACAATGGGAATGGTGTTGTGTTCTGATGAGTGCTTATTCACTCATCCTTTTTAGGCCTTATTTCAGACCAAAAACACAAAATACTAACCAAAAATGCCAAGAGAATGCATGTTTTTTGTATTTGTGTATGTGCAGGTACGGATATGAGAAAAATGGACAAAAACACAGCAAAACCGACAAAAACGAGCACGAGAATGGAAAAAGGTCAAAAGCCGGAGCCGGGGAAGAAAAATGGTCAAAGTCTAAGCTCAAAATGACAAAATCAACCTCAGAGATTCATCAAAGTTTCATATTTGGTCCCTGGTCAAAGTTTGAGGAATTGGCGAATTTAGTCCCTGCAGTTTCGGAGAATTACACAAATGGTCCCTTGGAATAATATTCAAAGACTGGTCAAAGTCAACCCTCAACTATGTGAGAATGGCAAGAATTATCCTTGGGAAATAACTTTGAATAAATTACAGAATTGGCCCCTGAATTTTGAGTTGGTACAAAATTAATCCTTGTTTGAAAATTGTTACTAAACCTTACACTACACATCCGGATAAACTAAACCCTTAGCCCATCCCCAAGCCCATAAGAGTCAAAAGTCCATTACCCCAACTAAACCCCAACCCGGCCTGCTAAATTACCCAGTCAAACCTTACCTAGACCCGGTCAACCCCAAAGAAATAATAAAAACTAATAAAACCCCCAAAACAAACCCCGCCCAAATTACCCCCAAATATCCCCAGATTTTTACTGTGCGAAGAACCCTAATTCTACCCCACGCCCAATTACCCTCAATCACTAATAATTACCCAATGATTACATGCTTCTAGAAGGTCTGACAAGTCAGGGAGCGTCAGAGGGGAACACGTGGACCAATTACATCACACACGGAGGATGGACATCACATCAATCAATCAATCAAGGGTCCAAAATAAATGGAAGCATCTGGGACATGATCATACGGCTCAGGGGAGGCTCAAACAAACACACTATCACAAGGATTGCCAGCCTGGACTCAACCCTCACCTCACCTCAGTGGCTATAAAAACCCCCCCTCTCATCAGTGTTGGAGTGTAGGTTTTTTCGAATTAAGCATTGTATTTTTCTATTATCTCTTTTCAGTTCATTGTACTCAGCTTTTATTAATAAAATTTATTTTCAATTAATTGTCTCTTCATTTCAATTTCATTTAAATTGCTTCTATTTTAGTTTTAGTTTGTTTATCAGTACCATTTATTTCTGTTTATCTTATATAAAAATAAATAAATAAATAAATAAAATAAATAATATCTATTCAGTTTATCTTTAAAGTAGTTTGGATTTAGTTTATTATAATTGTTTCCTTTTTATTACTGTTTCATTAAAATTTAACAAAGTACAAGCAGTCAAAATTCTGGTCAATTATTTTGAACTTATTGGTGATAAGCCTTAGCTTATTTGGAGTTAGAGATAGCTAACAAGGAGCGGTTAGCCTATCTATAGATAGGCTGTGTGGGAGTCCCCTTCTGTTTGGCTGAAGGGATTTGTAAGTTCTTAGTTTAATTTTCGTCTTACTTTTGCATAAGTAGCATAAACAGTAGTTTAGATTTGTTCATTGCTTGATTTAAATAGTGGATTAATTGTAGTGTCCTGATATTGCATTTGAATTAATTGTTTAGTTATTTGTTGTGTCATTATCTCATCTGTCATCTGTGTTAGATCTGAGTTGTGTTGTCTGTTTGAGCGTTGAATCTAAGATCTGTGTTTCTGGATTGGTTTTGAGGTTTATTGAATCTATAATTGAGATTGGATTGCTTTGGATTAAAATTTTGAGTAAGATTTAGTTGTTACTGTTTCATTCTAGGGTGTTTGGTTGAGGTCTGTTCACCTATACCTGATGTTTAATTGCTGAACTTGCTGAACAAATAGTCACCCTAGGTCTATTAGAATTAGTTTGAGCATCAAACTCAGTTGGTTTAAAGGTAAAAGTCAAACATCAATCACTGTCTCATATCGGTTTAAAATAGCAGCTGCTTGATTTACAATTTGGTAGATCTTAGGTGCATTTAGGATAATTAACTTTTAAATAAGCTTAACATCATATTTAGGAATAGATTCAATCATTAGAAGTTCATTTTAGTCAAAGGTGGTCAGTTATTAAAAAGTCAAATCATACTTGAACTCAGTTTTTATTCCAAACTTTGAGAGTACTTGTAGGATTTAATACTATTTGGAAATACTTTTGGATTGTTGTTCTGAATAGCTTAGCAGTAGGATAAACAGTTTCAAAAAGAATTTTCCAATTTGGAGCATATTCGCTTATTTAATAAGCTCATTGAAGTTGACTGTGTGGGTCTTATTTGCCCTGCACATCAGGTTTGACACACTTTTCTAGGCTACTTATAGGTTAGCAAATTGGAACAGAAATTTGTTTTCTTGGTTGATTTGAAGTCTCAGCTTGGTAGTAAGCACTTTGCCCCCAGAACTTGGTACTTAATAGCTTTTTAAGACTGCTTATTAGCTTGCCAAATAGGGTAGTTCAGCATAGAGACTGATTTCATTTGAAGGCTGCATTTGTTTACTTCTGATCTTAATTTGAGTTTTGTGAGTTATCTGAGATCATTTGTGCCCTAAGAAGTTGTTCTGAGTTTGCTTGTATCTAGTGCTTATCTTCTGTTCAGCTTATTGCTTTTCTCGCTTAGCTTATTTGATCTATTTGGTTCCATACTTGTGCTTCTGAGTTCATTTTGGTTCTTAACTGTTTCATTAAGCTTATTTGAGTTCAAAAATAAGTTGGTTAAAGTTTGGTCAACCCTTGGTCAATTTTGCTTATCAATAAGCTCTTTCAATTAAGCTGTTTAAGCCCAATCAGCACTTCCAGTGCTTATTTTTCCAATTTTATATTTTTCTTAAGTTTAGAATAATATTTTAGAATTTCCCTGAAATTTTCAGATTTTTCCAAGTTCATTTGCTATTTTTCTTATTTATTTTTCAATTTTAATCATTTTCAATTACTTTTTAATTATTAAAAACTCCAAAAAAAATCTGAAAAAGTCCAGAAAAATCCAAAAAAATATTAGAAAATTATTTTTAGTTATTTTAGGTTTTTAGAAATTTATTTTGTATTTTTCTCATTTAATTTGAATTTCTTTTGAATTTTTAATTAGATTTAATTGTTTTTAATTTCCAAAAATTCCATAAAAAGCAAAAAAAAATAGTTTTTAGTTTTAAAATTTCTTTTTAGTTATTTTATAATTTTTAAAATTTAATTTTTATTTTTCTCACTATTTTTGCATTTTATTTTAATTTTTAATTAGATAAATTAGTTTTTAATTCATAATAAATCCATAAAAAGTCAAAAAAATATTTTTCTTTTTCTCAAAATTTTCTTTTATCATTTTTAATTTTTGAAAATTATTTCCAAGTCCGTAGGAGTAGCGTAGCTTAAAAGTCGCGTTTTATTTTGTACGGTTACGTTTATTTTACGTTTTAGTTTACGGTTTTCGTTTCTACGTTACGTTTTTGGTTTGTTTAGTTGAATTACGTGTTTAGTTGATTATTTGTGCTTCATTTACTATTTCATTAGTGTAATCTCATTCAAATCACTTTTTACCACTTTTCACGACACGTTTTCCGAATCGGGAATTCGGAATTCCATTCACCCTTCACACGGAATACGACCTCGGATTATCCGTATTTCTTTGCGGATTTCTTGAGCTTACTACTATACTATAATTGATATATTGTGTTGCAATCCAACTCAACCAAATTTTTGGCGCCGCTGCCGGGGAAGGTTGAAGTGAATTTTTGAAATTTCGTTTTTGAAAAATTGTGTTTTGATAAGCCTTCCTCTATTTTGTATATATTATATAAATATCGAAAAATCAAAAACACTTTTCCTAAAGTGTTTTCAAAAACACCAAAAAAATAATAAAGTTACAGCCTCGTCTCGATCGAAAGAAAGGGCGTTGTAAACCAAAAAAGTTTCCCAATATAACTACGCGTGAAATTAGTTGCGAGTCGGATTACTTTAATTCTACAACCGAATAAGCAGAAAATACGGAAGCTTTGACATTAAATTGCAAGCTGAAGAGAGATCCATTCTTCTCTCCCGTTCCGTCGCGAGTAGATTAAGGAAAATGGTTTACGATTAACGTAACGTTTGAAAAAGAAAACAAAAGTTTAAGTTTAAGTTTTGCTTTATAAAAACTAAAATACAAAAAGATTTTCCTTTTCAAATTTGATTTTCTTTTTATTTTTCAAAATTTGAGTTTTTGTGGTGTATGAACACCCGTTCATCTTCTAAACGTCTTATTTCTCCATTATCGAACCCCGAGAGTTTGATACGTCACACACACAAAGTTCGTTTCCCTAATATCACGGAAATGGAACAAAACAACCACAACAATCAACACCCTCCGGTGGGTGTTGTTCAAAATGCACCAGCTCCCGATCTCCGAACGATGGAGGAGCTGTGTCAACCGACAATGCACGGTAGAGGCGGTCCGATTGCCCCTCTAAATATTGAGGCTACGGATTTTGGACTTAAGCACCACATGATTCAACAAGTCCAGAATTCGTGCCAATTTCACGGATTACCGGGTGACGATGCTAACAAGCATCTCGACAAATTTTTAACCGTCACCCAAAGTATGAAACAACATGGGGTCTCCGATGACGCCCTTCGTCTTTCTCTCTTCCCCTATTCTCTTACACATCATGCCACCGCGTGGTTTGATCGTCTTCCCAAGAACTCGATTCATACCTTCGAAGAAATGGTATCGAAGTTCTTGGCGAAATATTTTCCACCATCAATGGTGACGAAACTTCGAAACGATATTAGCAATTTCCATCAGCTTCCCGACGAATCTTTATTCGAAGCTTGGGAACGCTATAAGCTTGCTATTGATCGGTGTCCAAACCATAACATGCTTCTTGTTACGATAATCGATACGTTTTACAATGGTTTGACTTTGCGACATCGGGACACGATCAATGCAGCTGCGGGTGGAACTTTTATGAAACGACGTCCTGAAGATTGCTACGAACTTATTGAGAACATGACGGCTCATTACAATTACTGGGATTCCTCTGCCGAGAGGAATGAGTCAAGAACAACCGTTGCTCACAATTCTTCTACGTCTAATTCTGAAATAGCCGCAATTACTAAGAAACTCGATGATTTGTCGACTGCTGTTTTACGAATGCACCAAACGTCTCAGAATCAAAATCAAGTCAAAAACCATCAAGTTAACATGATCAACAATGTTTGTGAGACTTGTGGTGGTCCTCATTCGTATTTTGAGTGCCCAGCCACCGGTGGCTACACTCACGAGAATGTGTATGCTGCTTCGGGAACCTACAATATGGGCGGTAACGGATACCAACCACAGGGTGACCGAAATCTTCTTAGCTACCGTTCGAACCACTATGTTGGACCACCCGGTTTTAATCAACCGTCTCAAGTTAATCAAGTCAATCAAGTTAATCAAAATATGCAAAACCGAAATCATCAATTTAATCACAATGCTAATCAAAATCGGATGAACAATGGTTTTCAGAATCAAAATCAAAATCGGGGAAATTATAATCAAGGCCCGAATCAAGGGAATTTTTAAGGAAATGCTAATCATGGGAATTATAATCATGGAAATCAAAATTTCCAGAATCAAGGTTTCAATAACAACTATCGTGGTCAAAATTTTCAAAATCCAGTTGTGAATCAATCTTCTTCAGATGAATTACTTAAGCAGTTTATGAAAAGTCAAGAGGAAATGAATAAAATGTTAATCAATCAAATGACCGAATTGAAGAAGTCTTTAAATGATCGACCCTCGGGTTCGGGTACTCTTCCAAGCAACACGATCGCTAACCCGAGGGGCGAGATCAAGGCGATCACGACTCGCAGTGGTGCTTTATATGAACCCACAGTGCCGACTACCTCTTCTTCTTCGTCTTCGCCTAAGGTAGTGGACTGTGAGACCGAGGCGACAAAGGACCCGGTTCCTCCTATTAATAACAGAGGTTCCGAAAACGTCCAACCTCCGGTTGTCCAAAAGTCAAAGGATAAAGAAAAAGTCGTTTTTGAGAATAATGTGAAATACAAGTCTAAATTGCCATATCCGTCACGATTTAATGATGAAGAGCTCCGTGCAAAATCTAAAAAACAAATGGAAAAGTTTCTCGATATTTTTCAAAAGTTGCACTTTGATATCAGTTTCATGGATGCTCTTGTTTACATGCCGAAATTTGCCTCAACGTTTAAGAATCTAATAAGTAATAAAGAGAAATTGCTCGAATTAGCCGAAACACCGATTAATGTTCAATGCTCCGCGATTCTTCTCAAGAAGCTTCCCGAGAAGCTTGGAGATTCGGGAAAGTTTCTTATTCCTTGTTCATTGAAAGATCAAGAGGTTTGCAATGCCCTGGCCGATTCAGGTGCGAGCATTAACCTTATGCCTTTGTCAATCTATAAACAACTTGGAATGGGAGAACTTAAACCGACCCGAATGACTTTAGAGCTTGCTAATCGTTCGATTACTCATCCGGTCGGAATTGCCGAAGATGTTTTTGTTCAAGTGAACTCGTGTACTTTTCCGGCCGACTTTGTCGTTGTTAATTTCGAACCCGATCCGAGAGTTCCTCTTATACTAGGGCGACCGTTTTTACGAACCGCAAAAGCCCTAGTCGATCATTTTGAGGATACTCTAACTTTACGACATGATGATGACATTATGATTTTTAAAGCCGATGATTCGAAATCAAAGAAGTTCTCCGTCAAAAGCGTTGATGTTTGTGATTATTCATTTGATGATTTTGTGAAAACGTTCGTCTCCGACTCTTCCCCATTATTTCCTCCGACTAAGGAATATGATTCTTTTTGGAAAGAGGTCGATGAATTTCTTGCTATTGATACAATTCCGTTTTCTGAGATTGATGATTCTTACTTTGATTCGGAGGGGGATATTATTTTTCTTAACAATTTGTTGAACGATGAACCGTTAATCCCTCCGGATAAAGTTAAGACAAAGAATGAGCTTATAATTGACGATCCTCTGGAGCCCGAGCTCGAGGAATTTTTACCCGATTTTGAGAGTTTTTCGTTCGATACGACTGAGGAGATTAGTGGCAATCCCACTTATCGTCCGGATTTTTCTTATCCGACTTATGAAGCTTTTAACTTTGATATCAATCACTCGGAAGAGACGAGTCGTGGCAGTACCACTTCTCATGCTTTGATCTCTCTTCCGGAGTTTGAATCATTTCGTTTTGATAAATTTGAAATTAAAAAGTTTTCTAAACCTGAATATGAAAGTTTCAGTTTTGATCTTGAAGTTGATCATGATCCGGGTGGTGTTCTTAAGAATGAAAGTTTTAATGAAAAGTTTTTCCCAACCCTCCCACCCGGAAAAGATTTTAAAAGAAACTTAAATGATAAAAGTCAGAATTTCACAATTATGAAGTTTTCTTTTGATGAGGATGAGTTTTACAAGATTGTTATCATGACTTTTTTGCCATTTGTAATATTTGGTGTGGTTTCTCTTATCCTTCACTCCGTGGGGAGTGAGGATGTTGTATTTGATCCTGGTATCGTTTCTAAACGTTTTCAACATTAAAATACCAGCGGTTATCTCTTCGGGATGGAACTTTCAACTAACTCAAACGTTTTTCAATTTTTAATGAAAGCCCGAGAGAGATTAATTTTTCCATTTGCTCTCCCCAAGGACGAATTAATTCAGGGATCGAGTCAAGCTCATGTGACTCGGTGAACAAAAACAAGCGCTTCGTGGGAGACACCCCATGCTTATCCAATTTCATTTTCTTTATTTTCTATTTTCTTTAATAACGTGACGTGAGGGGGGCGACCCTTTCCAAACTCGTGTTTTCGTGGTTGTTGTTTATGAATGTTCAGGAATTTCCCCGAAGTTTGAGGACTCTCGTGCTCGTGGTTTGTCGTTCTCTCCACTCGAGTCTCATCCTTCGCTGCTCTTTCGGAAATTCACCATATCCTAAATCTTATCGACTAACGTTTATCTCTTGGCATACTTAATAAACGGCCTTAGATTTTACGTAGGATTACCCGTACCCTTAAAACATTGAGGACAATGTTTCACTTTAGTCTGGGGGGGTGAATCTTCGATTCGATTTGACCTGTACCATCGTCTGAGCTGTTAACTTACGCAACTCCGTTTTCCACCAAAAATTTTAAGTTTTGTCACCACTTTATAATTCAAAAAAAAAAAAAAAAAAAAAAAAAAAAAAATGAAAAAAATATATATGTTATGAATAATAAATTTTGACACCTTGTTTTGACTTTCCTACCGGCGAGAGTAGAAATAAATGTTCCGACTTGACCGGGCGTGTTGAGCCCTAGCTTGTTTCCCTTAACCAAAATAATCAAAAGATTATGGCTAAGCATCCGCGGATCTCATTATTTGAGATTTTAAATTTGCGGAGATCGAGGAATGATAGAGTTTATTTAGAAGTTTAGTGCTATACACGGATCGCATTACTGGGATTTAAAAAACCCACGAGGGGTACTTGTGGCCTCCTTGTTCCCATCAGCAACGTCACCAATATATAATAGATGTCTAGGATTAATTAAGGGTATACGGTTTGGGCAATACTTAGTTTTTTCTCGTTCCCAACAAAATTTCTGCATACGGGGGTTTGGTACACATTGAGGTACTGCCAGTGTTACGGTGAAATAGACTATTGCATCTTGCCGGTTCGCAGCCGATGTTGTGATCTTAGTAAAGGCCGTAGGACTTGGGGTTTGGCATATAGTTATGAATATCAATAATAATAGTCCAAAGCCAAATAAAAAGGCAGAGGAATCCAAAGCTATAAAAAAGCAGCAGATAGAAATCCAAAGTCATAATAAAGCTCTTACATCTTGGCGGCTCATAAACCGTTGATTGTAAAAGAAATAAAGGACTAAGGACCAAAGTATTATTAAAGTGCTTATGATTATGCAAAAATGCCAAGCTTCGACTCCGGGGGTTTCCCTAATAAAAAGCTTCCGTTTCGGGTATCAAACATGGTATGTCTCGGTCGTAAATAAAAAGGGAGCCCCTACAAATCGTGTTAAATCAGAGACCTTCATGTGGACCCGATTTCTGTATGCAGGGGTTTTCGAGGGAAAGTTTGGAAACTACTTAGCGTTCAAATTTTGTGCTCTTATCGGACTAACAAATATCGAAACGAGAAAATATGAAGCAATTCATTTCTCACAAATTAAAATCTTTAGATACAACTAAGGACCTGGGGACAAGAGGTAATACACAAGTAACTTTTGTGGGCAGTGTTAGCATCTAACTTCTGATAAACAATGATCTCGATTTTACGCTTAGTTTGGGAGCTTGTGAAAAATCAAGGATGACGATTTTTATCCGTATGGTCTCTTCTCTGTGAGAAGTGTTTCTACTCATAGACCCTGAAAGTTATCAACAGATAAGAATTGATAATGAAAGTCAAAGCAAACCGTCACTTATATAAAAATGAAAAAAAGTACAAAAATAGTAGTTGTAGTTATTATTCATGAAAATCGGAAAACGGAGCGTTTTTGAGAATAAATGATTTTACTATCTCTTTTGAACATCTTTGCTACTTTACAACGTCAGTAAAGAGAGGTTTTGAAAATTATTTATCTTTTAAGCGTGAGGTGATGACATTGCGTGAGGGCACGACAATACCTTAGTCTGGGGGATTTTGATGAGTGCTTATTCACTCATCCTTTTTAGGCCTTATTTCAGACCAAAAACACAAAATACTAACCAAAAATGCCAAGAGAATGCATGTTTTTTGTATTTGTGTATGTGCAGGTACGGATATGAGAAAAATGGACAAAAACACAGCAAAACCGACAAAAACGAGCACGAGAATGGAAAAAGGTCAAAAGCCGAAGCCGGGGAAGAAAAATGGTCAAATTCTATGCTCAAAATGACAAAATCAACCTCAGAGATTCATCAAAGTTTCATATTTGGTCCCTGGTCAAAGTTTGAGGAATTGGCGAATTTAATCCCTGCAGTTTCAGAGAATTACACAAATGGTCCCTTGGAATAATATTCAAAGACTGGTCAAAGTCAACCCTCAACTATGTGAGAATGGCAAGAATTATCCTTGGGAAATAACTTTGAATAAATTACAGAATTGGCCCCTGAATTTTGAGTTGGTACAAAATTAATCCTTGTTTGAAAATTGTTACTAAACCTTACACTACACATCCGGATAAACTAAACCCTTAGCCCATCCCCAAGCCCATAAGAGTCAAAAGTCCATTACCCCAACTAAACCCCAACCCGGCCTGCTAAATTACCCAGTCAAACCTTACCTAGACCCGGTCAACCCCAAAGAAATAATAAAAACTAATAAAACCCCCAAAACAAACCCCGCCCAAATTACCCCCAAATATCCCCAGATTTTTACTGTGCGAAGAACCCTAATTCTACCCCACGCCCAATTACCCTCAATCACTAATAATTACCCAATGATTACATGCTTCTAGAAGGTCTGACAAGTCAGGGAGCGTCAGAGGGGAACACGTGGACCAATTACATCACACACGGAGGATGGACATCACATCAATCAATCAATCAAGGGTCCAAAATAAATGGAAGCATCTGGGACATGATCATACGGCTCAGGGGAGGCTCAAACAAACACACTATCACAAGGATTGCCAGCCTGGACTCAACCCTCACCTCACCTCAGTGGCTATAAAAACCCCCCTCTCATCAGTGTTGGAGTGTAGGTTTTTTCGAATTAAGCATTGTATTTTTCTATTATCTCTTTTCAGTTCATTGTACTCAGCTTTTATTAATAAAATTTATTTTCAATTAATTGTCTCTTCATTTCAATTTCATTTAAATTGCTTCTATTTTAGTTTTAGTTTGTTTATCAGTACCATTTATTTCTGTTTATCTTATATAAAAAAAATAATAAATAAAAAAAATAATAATAATATCTATTCAGTTTATCTTTAAAGTAGTTTGGATTTAGTTTATTATAATTGTTTCCTTTTTATTACTGTTTCATTAAAATTTAACAAAGTACAAGCAGTCAAAATTCTGGTCAATTATTTTGAACTTATTGGTGATAAGCCTTAGCTTATTTGGAGTTAGAGATAGCTAACAAGGAGCGGTTAGGCTATCTAAAGATAGGCTGTGTGGGAGTCCCCTTCTGTTTGGCTGAAGGGATTTGTAAGTTCTTAGTTTAATTTTCGTCTTACTTTTGCATAAGTAGCATAGACAGTAGTTTAGATTTGTTCATTGCTTGATTTAAATAGTGGATTAATTGTAGTGTCCTGATATTGCATTTGAATTAATTGTTTAGTTATTTGTTGTGTCATTATCTCATCTGTCATCTGTGTTAGATCTGAGTTGTGTTGTCTGTTTGAGCGTTGAATCTAAGATCTGTGTTTCTGGATTGGTTTTGAGGTTTATTGAATCTATAATTGAGATTGGATTGCTTTGGATTAAAATTTTGAGTAAGATTTAGTTGTTACTGTTTCATTCTAGGGTGTTTGGTTGAGGTCTGTTCACCTATACCTGATGTTTAATTGCTGAACTTGCTGAACAAATAGTCACCCTAGGTCTATTAGAATTAGTTTGAGCATCAAACTCAGTTGGTTTAAAGGTAAAAGTCAAACATCAATCACTGTCTCATATCGGTTTAAAATAGCAGCTGCTTGATTTACAATTTGGTAGATCTTAGGTGCATTTAGGATAATTAACTTTTAAATAAGCTTAACATCATATTTAGGAATAGATTCAATCATTAGAAGTTCATTTTAGTCAAAGGTGGTCAGTTATTAAAAAGTCAAATCATACTTGAACTCAGTTTTTATTTCAAACTTTGAGAGTACTTGTAGGATTTAATACTGTTTGGAAATACTTTTGGATTGTTGTTCTGAATAGCTTAGCAGTAGGATAAACAGTTTCAAAAAGAATTTTCCAATTTGGAGCATATTCGCTTATTTAATAAGCTCATTGAAGTTGACTGTGTGGGTCTTATTTGCCCTGCACATCAGGTTTGACACACTTTTCTAGGCTACTTATAGGTTAGCAAATTGGAACAGAAATTTGTTTTCTTGGTTGATTTGAAGTCTCAGCTTGGTAGTAAGCACTTTGCCCCCAGAACTTGGTACTTAATAGCTTTTTAAGACTGCTTATTAGCTTGCCAAATAGGGTAGTTCAGCATAGAGACTGATTTCATTTGAAGGCTGCATTTGTTTACTTCTGATCTTAATTTGAGTTTTGTGAGTTATCTGAGATCATTTGTGCCCTAAGAAGTTGTTCTGAGTTTGCTTGTATCTAGTGCTTGTCTTCTGTTCAGCTTATTGCTTTTCTCGCTTAGCTTATTTGATCTATTTGGTTCCATACTTGTGCTTCTGAGTTCATTTTGGTTCTTAACTGTTTCATTAAGCTTATTTGAGTTCAAAAATAAGTTGGTGAAAGTTTGGTCAACCCTTGGTCAATTTGGCTTATCAATAAGCTCTTTCAATTAAGCTGTTTAAGCCCAATCAGCACTTCCAGTGCTTATTTTTCCAATTTTATATTTTTCTTAAGTTTAGAATAATATTTTAGAATTTCCCTGAAATTTTCAGATTTTTCCAAGTTCATTTGCTATTTTTCTTATTTATTTTTCAATTTTAATCATTTTCAATTACTTTTTAATTATTAAAAACTCCAAAAAAAAAATCTGAAAAAGTCCAGAAAAATCCAAAAAAATATTAGAAAATTATTTTTAGTTATTTTAGGTTTTTAGAAATTTATTTTATATTTTTCTCATTTAATTTGAATTTCTTTTGAATTTTTAATTAGATTTAATTGTTTTTAATTTCCAAAAATTCCATAAAAAGCAAAAAAAAATAGTTTTTAGTTTTAAAATTTCTTTTTAGTTATTTTATAATTTTTATTTTTCTCACTATTTTTGCATTTTCTTGTAATTTTTAATTAGATAAATTAGTTTTTAATTCATAATAAATCCATAAAAAGTCAAAAAAATATTTTTCTTTTTCTCAAAATTTTCTTTTATCATTTTTAATTTTTGAAAATTATTTCCAAGTCCGTAGGAGTAGCGTAGCTTAAAAGTCGCGTTTTATTTTGTACGGTTACGTTTATTTTACGTTTTAGTTTACGGTTTTCGTTTCTACGTTACGTTTTTGGTTTGTTTAGTTGAATTACGTGTTTAGTTGATTATTTGTGCTTCATTTACTATTTCATTAGTGTAATCTCATTCAAATCACTTTTTACCACTTTTCACGACACGTTTTCCGAATCGGGAATTCGGAATTCCATTCACCCTTCACACGGAATACGACCTCGGATTATCCGTATTTCTTTGCGGATTTCTTGAGCTTACTACTATACTATAATTGATATATTGTGTTGCAATCCAACTCAACCATGTTCGCAGGTGGTTAATCAGCCATGGTCTTCGTCTGGCTGCGATGCGCACCTTAGAGTCCCTAGAGGTGGTAGACGCATTTGGGAATGTTGTGCAATGCGCCTTGGCTCGTGGCAAGGCGGCAGCTGTGGAGGAGCTGCACGAGGGCCAATTGTTGAAGGTGCCCATCTCTGAAGTGCCAGGTTACAATGCTGACGCCTATGCGAAGCTTGTCGCTGCGATGGAGAAGATGAAGCTGGTCGAGCTTCCTCATATTGCTCGATTGGAGCGCGACCAGGACTACCCCATCAGTGTCCACTAGGCCAAAAACGACATATGGTCATACATGCTCGATTTGGAACAGCCACACATTCAAATATTTGTGTGGCTGAAGGTAGGAAAATTGACAGCATTTACGAATTAGTCACACATGAGCATTTCGAATGTGTGACCATAAGACCTCTATTGCCACACAATCGACCCTTATGTGACTAAACGTAACTGGTGATTTTGTTCCAGATCATTTAGTCACATATGCATTTGAAACGTGTGACAAATACAAGTAACCTTGATGCCATATATGGTCACACTAAACTTATAGTCACATTTGCTTCTAATAGTATGACCAAATGCCATATACGGTCACACAAAACAGTTTGTCACACATTATTTAAGTGTAGCCAAAACATGCTTTGTGTGACTAAATGTTACCAAAGGCCACACAAAAACCAAATTCATGTGGCAAGTGGATGATCAATAGTCACACAAAATACACGTTCCTTCACTTTAAACAGCGTATGGTCACACTTATTAACACTTTTGGTCACTTGATGGTTAGTTGTATGTGGCTAAATTCACTCCCAAGAACATGCTTTGTGTTACTAAATGTTAGTAAAGGCCACACAAAAACCAAATTTATGTGGCAATTGGATGATCTATAGTCACACAAACCATACATTCCTTCACTTTCAACACCATATGGTCACACTTATTAACACTTTTGGTCACTTGATGGTTAGTTGTATGTGACTAAATTCACTCGCAAAAACATGCTTTGTGTGACTAAATATTACCAAAGGCCACACAAAAACAAAATTCATGTGGCAAGTGGATGATCAATAGTCACAAAAAATACACAATCATTCACTTTAAATAGCATATGGTCACACTTATTAACACTTTTGGTCACTTGATGGTTAGTTGTATGTGACTAAATTCACTCCCAAGAACATGCTTTGTGTGATTAAATGTTAGTAAAGGCCACACAAAAACCAAATTTATGTGGCAATTGGATGATCTATAGTCAAACAAACCATACATTCCTTCACTTTCAACATCATATGGTCACACTTATTAACACTTTTGGTCACTTGATGGTTAGTTGTATGTGACTAAATTCACTCCCAAAAACATGCTTTGTGTGACTAAATGTTACCAAAGGCCACACAAAAACCAAATTCATGTGGCAAGTGAATGATCAATAGTCACACAAAATATACATTCCTTCACTTTAAACAGCATATGGTCACACTTATTAACACTTTTGGTCACTTGATGGTTAGTTGTATGTGACTAAATACACTCTCAAAAACATGCTTTGTGTGACTAAATGTTAGTAAAGACCACACAAAAACCAAATTTATGTGGCAATTGGATGATCTATAGTCACACAAACCATACATTCCTTCACTTTAAACAGCATATGGTCACACTTATTAACACTTTTGGTCACTTGATGGTTAGTTGTATGTGACTAAATACACTCCCAAAAACATGCTTTGTGTGACTAAATGTTAGTAAAGGCCACACAAAAACCAAATTTATGTGGCAATTGGATGATCTATAGTCACACAGAATACACATTCATTAACTTTAAACATCATATGGTTACACTTATTAACACTTTTGGTCACTTTATGGCTAGTTATATGAGAGTAAATACACTCCCAAAACCATGGTTTGTGTGACTAAATGTTACCAAAGGCCACACAAAAACCTAATTCGTGTGGCAATTGGATGATCAATAGTCATAAAAAATACACATTCCTTGACTTTAAACAGCATATATGGTCACAGTTAATAACAATTTTGGTCACTTTATGGTTAGTTGTGTGTGACTAAATACCCAAAGAAACATGCTTTAATTTGTGTGAATAAATGTTACAAAACGGCACACAAATATCAATTTCATGTTGCAATTCGATGAACAATAGTCACACAAAATACACATAAATAAAAGCTCAAACATTTTTTTTTTTGCTTAATTAAGGTAAATTTATTAAGAAAGTGAGCCATAAAGGCAATGTTACATGAAACAACAACCAAACAAAACTATACAGCCATAACATAACACAAACACCTAAATACATTGGACGATTCCCAAGCTCTTATTACATAACATGGTTCACTTGGATTTTCGTATAACAACACCTCCACAGTCGGTTCGATAGTAGTCAGTTCGTGATTCATGACCCAAGTCACGTCGATCGACACGTGGCAATATGTTATCATTGTGCTGGTGAATGACGGTACTAAATTCCTCATCGACTTCATCATACTTATCTTTGTAATTCTTGGGAGGTGTCTTAAACACAATAGACAATTTTTTTATCTAACTGGTCTTACACATAAAACATTTGTCGTGCTTGTGAGGCTAATATGAACGGATCAGCTTTGTGGCCTAAATTATTCAGGTCAACCAATGTATACCCAAGAATAGTATCGCGTTTCACACCACCTTTGCGATTAACCCAATCACATTTGAAAAGAGGAATTTGCCTGTAACGGTAATCTAGCTCCCATATCTCTTGCAAAACCCCATAATAAAACGCTTGCCTTGTGGTTGCAACTTCTTTAGATATGTGCATATCTAATGCCTCAACACTAACCCCACTGTTCTGGTAAACTTTGCCTTCATGAGATTTCGTACGAAAGGTATACCCATTGATGATATATGCATCGTATTTCACTACGCTGGCGCGTGGTCCATATGATATCCACCTTACAGTTTCTGATACACTTTCTTTGTCGATGTTCAACTCTCTCTCAACCTGAATTTCATTACAAGTTGGAAGGATTTAGTATGGCATCCTAATTGCATTCCCAAACACACATTCATTCTATGTCTGGCAGTGAAACCTAAACTATGTATATGGTAGTGAAAAAAAAAGTCAATTATAAATAACATAAGATTAATTACCTCTTTGCGTAACCACTTAGCAAAAGATTTAGTGTGTTCATTCTCCAGAAATGCCATTCGTTTACCCAGGTTTTGTGTTTTCAAAACCTGCTTGTGTCGCCTGAAACAATGTGTTTGATTATTATATTTGATAGATCATTTTAAGTAAGGAAATAGACATGTGTTATTAAAACTTACTCGATATACGGTACAATTTCATCTGTATTCTGTATTATATACAAATGTGCTTTCTGAAAGAGTTCCGTAGAAACTTCACTTGATTTGCCGGCCGACCATGGATTTCCGTCCTCATTTTCATCAGTTTCATGTTTATCATGTGGGAGACCAATAATTTCCATGGATTTATGATATTCGCTAAAAAACTCTATTGTTTCTTCCGCAATAGTCTCCTCAGCAATGCATCCTTCTGTTCTATTCCTGTTTCGCACATGTCCTTTAATAACCTTCATACATCTTTCGAATGGATACATCCACCGAAAGCATATGGGACCACATAATTTGACCTCCCTAGTAAGGTGCACAGTCAAGTGTATCATAATATCAAAAAAAGATGGAGGAAAGAACTTCTCGAGTAGGCAGAGTGTCACAACCAGTTATGCTTGCATATTATCTAGTTGTTGCGATATTATTTCTTTACTACATATCGATTTAAAGAAAAAGCAAAACCTGATAATAGCATATCGTGTGGGTGGGTGCATGATTGAACGTATTGCAACGGGCATAAACTCTTGCATTAACATGTGATAGTCATGCGATTTTAGGCCAATGAGATTCCTATCCTTTAGGCTGACCAAACTAGAGAAATTTGAACAATAGCCTTGAGGTACCCTGATGTTGTGCAACGTATCACAAAAAATGTCTTTTTCAGCATTACTTAATGTGTAACCTGTTGGAGGTAGTGTTGTACCGTCTTGTTCTTGCCTAGCAAACAACTCTTGTTTTACCCCCAACTCAGCCAGATCCAATCGAGCATTCAGTCCATCTTTCGTCTTTCCTGGAACATTTAGCAAAGTTCCGACGAGGCTCTCAGCAACATTCTTTTCCACATGCATAAAATCAATACAATGTGGAACAGAATTATGCCTCCAATACCTAAGTGTTCGGTACCAAATGTTGAATTTCTTCCAATACGCACCGTTTTGTCCGTTTGCTTGGCTTGAACAACCCTCTTCGTCTGTTGTGTTTCTTTTATGCTTTTTAATCTTCCCACCTCTGCCTCCCGTATGTTCTTGGTTTTCTGATGCATTATTGCTTGTTCGTTTTCCTTTTCCCCACTTATTTTCAATATGCTGTACCTTGTTGTATATTTGTTCCCCGGTCATTGGAGTTGGAGCCGGGAGAAAATCTGGCTGTCCATTAAATGCCTTCCTTTGCCTTCTGAACGGATGGTCATATGGTAGATATCGTCTGTGTCCAACATAACTTTGCTTGGACGAGGCAGAAAGTCTAACACAGTTTGTATCTTACCCGCAAACCACACAACCTTTGAATCCACTGTACGGGCATCCACATAGTGTACCAAGTGCAGGGTAATCATTTATTGTCCATAACACAATGGCACATAGCTTAAAGTAATCTTTTGTGGATGCATCATATGTATGAACCCCTTTTTCGAATAAGGTGTGCAGATCATCTACCAATGGTTCTAAAAACACATCGATATCATTTCCCGGGTATCCCGATATTAATACCGAAAGATTGATAAACTTTCTTTTCGTACACAACCATGGAGGAAGGTTGTATATGACAGTTAAAACTAGCCATACACTGTGATGCCTATTTCCCATGTGTACGTCAACCCCATCAGCCGATATTCCCAGCCGTATATTTCTTGGATCTTCAGCAATTGCCAGGAATTTTTCATCTATGGTACGCCATGCCTGTGAATCTGCGGGGTGACGTAAGACACCGTCGGTTATCCTCCGTGTGGCGTGCCATCTTAAATCTTCTGAAATTCTTTCTATCTTAAATAGTCGTTGCAGTCTTGGTATAATTGGAAAGTACCACATTACCTTTGCTGGAATGTTTTCGTACACTTTATGTGTCTTCTCATCCACCTTCCATCTTGATGTCCCACAAGTTTGACACACAGTCAAATCCTTGTCATCTTTCCAGTAAAGAAGGCAGTTGTTGATACATACATGTATCTTTTTGTATCCTGAACCCATCAACTTCACAACTTTTTTGGCTTCATATGTTTTTTCCACCATTTCGTTACCAGCAGGTAGCATCTTTTTTAATAATCCTAGTAATTCAGTAAAGAACTTATCAGAACATCCGTACGTACCCTTTAAGCTGAGTAGTTTAACTATTGCGGACATCTTTGTGAAGTCGGGACATCCTTCGTAAAGAGGCTTCTCTGCATCTAATAATAGTTCTTGAAACTTGACAAGGTCATCCTCTGTTTCAAAATTATCTTTTGTGGCGTTAACCATATCTACCGTTGCTGGGCCATCTGTTGGAATATATGAAGCAAAATCCGTGTCGTCAACAAATTCTGTTGTAGCGTCAACAGGTTTTGGGGAACTTTTTGATGGCTCATCCTTCTCTCCATGTTTGGTCCACTTTATGTAGGTTAGATCAATCCCATTCCTGAATAAATGCCACTGCACTTCCTCCACTGTTCGGTTTATGTGGTTACAACAGTTTGTACACGGACATGGCATTTTAAGATGAAGTTTATTAACTCGTGGGTCGATGTTCCCCATCTTACGCAAGTTGTCTGCTGCATAATTAATAAACGCCTCTACTCCATCAATATAAGATTTGGTGGTCCTTTTAGTTAGCATCCAAGTCTTGTCCATGTTTATAAATGTGCTCCCTGCAGGCAAGTTTAAAAGACAGCCCAAGTTATTGATGAGTATAAAAGACAAAATGAAACTCCAATTGATGAGAATAAAAAATAAAAAGACAGTCCAAGTAAGGAACATACATAAAAGATGGAATGTGGTATTGAATTATGCTAATAATTCAATGAAGTCTAATGAAACAGTTCCTAAAGGGGTGTTTGGGTCAAGGAGGGATAACCAATTAAGAAGCTAAATTCTTGTTCCATGTTCATGTAGTAAAAGCCTTTACAGGGTTACTTATATTGTAAAACCAATTAACTATCTACATTTACCAAGAAAGTGACATAATTTACAAGAGGTTATCGTCTCAAAACAAATGTTGAATTACCTAATATGGTTATAACTGTAGGGGTACGTATTGATGCGTGGGATTCGCAACAGGCTTTACCTCTCGAGGGATCTCGAGAAGCTTACAACCCCCACCAGGCAGTGTACCTGATCGTTGTAGTATAGTATAGTGACAAGTACCGGGGGATTGATCGTTCAGCTTAGGAATAGTGTCGCTAGGATTAGAAAGCCTAAATACTAGTTCTAAAGGTGAGGGATGATTATTTTTGTATTTTTATAATTTTTTGAAAGCAAGTAAATATCTCGGGTTTGAAGGATTTGGGCGGAATTAGTTGCTAGTCAACTAACCCAATACTAAGATGCAATCAAAATAAAATACTAAAAATGAAATTAAGCTAATTTATACTAAAGTTGTGAGCAGTAATTGGAGAAAATGTGTTTACTTAGATTTCATTACTCCCTAGACATCTTTTACACGTTAATTACTTGTTATAATTGCATGGATGACGGATCGTATTCCTTAATACCATTCATGGGGTAGCACACATAACTCCCCAATTCTATGAGCTCTTATCTCCTCCTACACCATGCCCAGCACAACTATAAGGATTGTAAACAGTGGCTCATGCATTAAATACAACCAATAAAGACCTAGTGCGCCTCGGTTCATGTTTCTTAAGACGTTCAAGCATGTTACCAAGTGGAGATCTGCCAGTTTTCTTAAGCCTAACATATAAATCATTCATCCAAAACAAGAATAAACAAGTAATCAACACATAATTAACATCTAGGTTTCATTAGATCTAAGCAAACACAAGATAGATCTAGCCTAGCATAATGGAATTGAGACAAGAACAAGATATAGACAACCAACACATAGACATATTGATTGAATTAAAGGAACACTTATCTCAATTACAATGCAAGGTATCAAGGGTTTGGAACCCTTGAAAAACCTGTAAAAGTTGCACCAAAATCGTACTTAGGGTTTCTCCAAGACAAACATTGTGACGCCGTCACCTCGCCGCCAAAACTCTTCTCGGACTGCCTTGATCTACATTTGACGCCGTCAAGACCAAACCATCTCCAGGCCGTCATGACTTATTACTCTTGACGCCCTTCATTCGTGACGCCGTCAAATCTGTTCTGGGTCGTCATGGACTTCTGCTCTTGACGCCGTCACCTACTGTTCCCAGCATGGAAAATTAAGACTTTGGCGTTTTCTTCACTTTTATGCTCCAAAAACGTCCGAATTGCTTCATTTTCCAGATTTCTCTCCCAAAGTACCTAAAATCACAAAAGGAACGATTTAGGGCAATATTTGATCAAATAAATTCGGATTCGGGCTTAAATGACCCCCTAAAAACGGATCATTTTTCGCCTCATCATATACCCTTACACTTGAGATTTGCTTGTCCTCAAGCAAATGCGCTTTTATTCTACTCAAAAGACAAGTTAGGGGTCATTTAACACTAATATAAAAGTAATTACAACAAATAATCGTTCCACTAAAGACCAATAGATAAGCACGGAGGTCATATACTAGCACCTCACAAATAGTGTTTACATACTTACATCTCTCGGGTGTAATAAAGTGTAAATTACAATATGGAAACGGAAGATATCTCCCACTACCTGTCATAGCAAAATAGATTACCATAGGCTTGGGAAAGGATCAAACCTCCACCACATGACGTAAGCACCTAGGATAAACAATCAAAGAGGTCTTTTAAAGGGTTGTAACGTTAGGTGTAGGGATATGAAATACACGGTTTTGTTGGATAAAGGAAGTTTTACTGGTGGCGAGTTAACAATCTTAGTCAATTACATGTACAATATGGCGTTGCTAAGCCAAGACTAGACTCGACTTAAGCTAATAAATGAAAAATAACAAAAACATAAAATGAACATAGAATAAAAAGGGATGGTAGTCCGTATGTTTTTTTTCTTTTTTTTTTTTCTTTTTTTTTTCTTTTTTTTTTTTTTCTTTTTGCATACACTCTTACCCTACCATCCAAAATAATACATCATAGGGAATGAACATTTCCCTTACACTTGAATACATTTAACTAAACTAATGACTCGATTTAAGAAAATCAAAACACTTGGAGCACTTTTAACATTAACGTACATATGGGGGTAATAAATGATGTTCTTCCCCATTACTCCATAAAATAAGTACTTACCCATGAGTCCCATGAGTCCCAAAACAATATGTAGAAGGATATGACTCGACTTAGCAACCATGTAATCAATTAGATAGTTAACTTAGGGTTTAACAAATAACAATAATGCACTAAAAATGAGCGCATACACGGAAGGCTAAGGCGATTTGGGTGTACATTTAAGTGGGGTGTAACAAATTCTTCCTTTCAGTAAAATGCTTAAAGTTAGAAACGAAAAGATAGGCTCGGAGGGGTGTACTAGGGGTATCGTGTACTAAAAATGAGTACAACGCTAAGGTGTGGGAAAAATTAGTTGACTTAACTAGCCAAGTAATATGATCGTCAAGTAATTATGATACGGGTTTAACACAAGGGTGATCCTAATGCCTCTTATCTTGTAGTAAATCCTACTACACGAATGTAGTCTCACTAGCGGTCTCGGGATGCATCACTAACGCAAGTTCTAGAATCTAAATGCTACCGGTACACTTATAAGCACTAATAGTAAATGCTTTTCCTATCAAATCTAAAGGCGAACCTCACATATTTGGGTGGAAAATTTTTCTGAATATACGGTTATGTGCTAGTCATACAATCTCCTATCCATGAGACGCTTGCTATGGCTAAAGTTTCACTCCTAAATGTTGTAAAAATTTTAAATTTGGCGCTAAAATTACACTAACAAGTATTTCTCATAGTTTTATTACACATCTACCATTAAACTAAACAAACTCAAGTGAAAGTGCATATGTAAGGTATCATCTTTTTACCCTACCCTTACACTTAAGATGAACATTGTCCCCAATGTTCAAGTAAAGAATGTAAAAGTGAAAAAGTAAAGAGAATGAAATCAAATACTCCCCTGATTTGCTCGGTATGGATAATAGGGTGGCTAGGTTAAATCTTCCTCCAAGAAAATGAACAATTAAAGCTTCCCTTCCAGAATGTAAATCATCTTCTTGTAATACATAACTTGTAAAACCTGATAAAATAGACAAGACAACCTCGCGTAAAATCGGCGGCATTCTATATAAGTTACTAAATCCTAGAAAACAAGATAAGATATAATGCTTGTGGAATGAAGTTTGCAGATCTCCTGGAGATTATAAAACTTAATAATTCACAAAAACCATAAGACTCCGTTAGAAAAACAAAACCGGTAAAATTTCCAGATTTTAACTCCTGACGCCGTCAAGAGTAAACTCCTGACGCCGTCAGAATTGACCTGCAGAAATCCTTATGTTAAGTTTCCGGAAAATTTCTGGAAAAACTTGGTCCTACTTCCTGGAAAATCCTGCAAAACTTCATTATGACTCCATACAAGTATTTGACTCTAACAAATACGAATACACATGTTCATTTATTATTGTGGAGAATCATGATTGGTTTGTTTCTTAAAAACATATTTGGGGTTTCCCCTTACACTTATCTTTTGCAAAAATACCTTTAGGTGGAGTTAAGACTAAGCCAAAACAACAAAGTAAAGTATTTCCACTATTTAGTTTAGAAACATGATCAACCAACAATAAAAATTAAGCATGCATACGGAAGCAAATAACAATCAAACAAATAAAATCACACAAAACATGGGTTGCCTCCCAAGAAGCGCTTTTCTTTATTTACGAGTCTTGTAGCTAGACTCAAGGCCATGGGTTACTACGTGATTTCATCATTGGTTCCACTCTCTAGGTCGTCTTCTAAACCAGTTTTGTATTCCGGACCTAGTTGCAAGCACTCTTTGTAGAAACCAAGCATCCTATTTCTCACATACTCTACTCCTCTACGTCTATCCTCCTCATTCCTATAATAAGCCGCTTGCTTGTGTTCCTTTTCGAAATTAGAGAGAAGGCGGTATTGCTCAATCTTGTAGGGCATTTGATAAGCAACCTCATCATTCTCTTCCTTGAATCTAACTATCCCTAAAGTCGGATCATAACTCATCCTAGTGGCCTCAACAAATGGTTTCCCAAATATTATTTGGCTTAGGCAAGCATCTATCACCGGACGAGTGTCCTCAACTATCATAAAATCGATCTCATAGGTGAGATTCCCTATAATCACATGCAATCCTTTCACTCTTCCCGCAAAATTACTTATCAGATTCTTATTAGGCATCATCCTAAAATCAAGTTACTTCTTCATCACCCAATTGTAGTAAGTCCTAGTCATGATGTTCACGGGGGATCTAGGGTCGATGTAAGCTTTCCATATATGCATGTGCCCTATATTGCATGGGATGTTAATGTTAGAGGGGTATCCCATTTTGATAAGGGGGTCGCCAAAGATATATGTTCTCTCGGGACTATCGAATAAATCCTTATGGTATTCCCGTTCTTCCTTGGGTGGCAACTTATCAAAGTATTCTTCTATAGGTTCTACCTCCTCTAATTCCTCTCTACTATCAACCTCAACTTCCCTACGCTCATCCTTAATCTCGGCTTCTACTCTAACTTCATCATTGTCACTCTCTTCTATCTCCTTATCTATTGGCTTAATAGTGACAACATTAACAAAGTGGACCTGTTTAGATGATGAGGGATCCTTAATTTGGTTTCCGTTATTGGTGTCCCTAGTGTCCTTCCTAGGTGTGACTAATGCTTGGTTGTTAAGGGCTTTCAACAAGTTGTCAATCTTGTTGGTCATCTCCGTTTGTTGTTGGTTGAATTCGGTTTCAAACCTAGCTATGCGAGCCTCTTGAGATGCCATAAACTTTTACATCAATCCTTCAAGATTGTTGGTACTACCATAGTTGTTAGAAGGATTGTTGTTGAAAGTATGGTTGGATGGTGGACCGGTTGGTTGGTAACGATTAGGCGGATTGGAAGAATTAGGTTGATTTTGTTTCCACCTAAGGTTTGGGTAATTTTTCCATGAGGGGTTGTATGAATCACCGTATGTGTTTGGCTCGGGCTTGAAAGTGTACCACTTATCTCCCGCTTCGTCGGTACGCGTGGATGCGTAGTCTACAAAAGCTGTTCCGGGGAGTTCCACACAATCACGAGTGTCGTGGGGACCACTACATAATTCGCATGAAAAAGTGATTTTGTTCACTTGGCTTGAAGGCTTAGGAGCTTCGTAAGATTTCATGAGAAACTTGACTTGGTCCTCAAGTTCCATGATCCTACGGTCGGGAGTGCTAGAATTGTTCGAAGGCAAAGATATTACCTTGACCGTTTTGTTCAAGTCACGGGGGTCATTCCAACTTTCGTTGTCATAGAGAGCAAGATCTTCTATGAGTTCCCATGATTGTTCCGCACTTAGATCACGTAGCTTACCACCGGCCGATTGGTCAATGGCTCGCCTCGTGGAGATGTCGATATGGTCATAGAAAATTTGGATTTTGAGCCAAAGATCTATGCCATGATGAGGGACTTTTTGGAGTAAGTCCTTGAAACGAGTCCATGCTTCGTAGAGAGATTCATTTTGACGTTGTTGGAACATCAAGATGTCATTTCTAAGCTTAGTAGTTCTCCCCGGTGGGAAAAATTAAGCAAGGAAACGAGTGGTGAGATCATCCCATGTGGTGATGGATCCCGCCGGTAAACGCTCAAGCCATTGACTAGCTTGATCCCGTAGAGAGAATTGGAATAGGCGTAAACGGGTAGTCTCTCTAGTTGCAACATCTAGGTCTATGGAATCTACGATTTTAAGGAAGTCCTTAAGATGTTGGTTTGCATCTTCGGAACGAAGTCCATGGAATGCACATCCGCTTTGCACCAACCGGATGGTGTCGGATCGCAAGGGGGTCACATTGGCTCCGGTGAACTCAATGGTGTTTCGGTAGCCTTGGTGGCTAGGTCGGGAATACTCTCCTAAGGTTCGGGGCCTAAGGGGTTCTAATGGTGGGTTTTGTTGTGGTGGGATGACGGGTTCAAAGATGTTCCCGTTGTCCATGATGTCGGGTGGTTACGAACAAAGGCACAAAGAAATGAGATAGACTAAAGAAACCTAAAAAAATAAAAATAAAATCTTACTAGAAAGGAATCTAGCAAGTAGACCTAATAAAAAGAAATTCTAACCTAGACAATAACTATTCCCCGGGCTGCGGCGCCAAAAACTTGATGCGTGGGAATCGCAACAGGCTTTACCTCTCGAGGGATCTCGAGAAGCTTACAACCCCCACCAGGCAGTGTACCTGATCGTTGTCGTATAGTATAGTGACAAGTACCGGGGGATTGATCGTTCAGCTTAGGAATAGTGTCGCTAGGATTAGAAAGCCTAAATACTAGTTCTAAAGGTGAGGGATGATTATTTTTGTATTTTTATAATTTTTTGAAAGCAAGTAAATATCTCGGGTTTGAAGGATTTGGGCGGAATTAGGTGCTAGTCAACTAACCCAATGCTAAGATGCAATCAAAATAAAATACTAAAAATGAAATTAAACTAATTTATACTAAAGTTGTGAGCAGTAATTGGAGAAAATGTGTTTACTTAGATTTCATTACTCTATAGACATCTTTTATATGTTAATTACTTGTTATAATTGCATGGATGACGGATCGTATTCCTTAATACCATTCATGGGGTAGCACACATAACTCCCCAATTCTATGAGCTCTTATCTCCTCCTACACCATGCCCAGCACAACTATAGGGATTGTAAACAGTGGCTCATGCATTAAATACAACCAATAAAGACCTAGTGCGCCTCGGTTCATGTTTCTTAAGACGTTCAAGCATGTTACCAAATGGAGATCTGCCAGTTTTCTTAAGCCTAACATATAAATCATTCATCCAAAACAAGAATAAACAAGTAATCAACACATAATTAACATCTAGGTTTCATTAGATCTAAGCAAACACAAGATAGATCTAGCCTAGCATAATGGAATTGAGACAAGAACAAGATATAGACAACCAACACATAGACATATTGATTGAATTAAAGGAACACTTATCTTAATTACAATGCAAGGTATCAAGGGTTTGGAACCCTTGAAAAACCTGTAAAAGTTGCACCAAAATCGTACTTAGGGTTTCTCCAAAACTTCTCTCCTAATGTGTGAAAATTGGAAAACTATATATAGAAAAATAGGTCTGACGGCGTCAAGACAAACATTGTGACGCCGTCACCTCGCCGCCAAAACTCTTCTCGGACTGCCTTGATCTACATTTGACGCCGTCAAGACCAAACCATCTCCAGGTCGTCATGACTTATTACTCTTGACGCCCTTCTTTGGTGATGCCGTCAAATCTGTTCTGGGTCGTCATGGACTTCTGCTCTTGACGCCGTCAGAGGATTGCTCTTGACGCCGTCACCTACTGTTCCCAGCATGGAAAATTAAGACTTTGGCGTTTTCTTCACTTTTATGCTCCAAAAACGTCTGAATTGCTTCCTTTTCCAGATTTCTCTCCCAAAGTACCTAAAATCACAAAAGGAACGATTTAGGGCAATATTTGATCAAATAAATTCGGATTCGGGCTTAAATGACCCCCTAAAAACGGATCATTTTTTGCCTCATCACATATATATTTTGTTAGAACGATTAATACAAAACAAACATAACAATACTTACCAAAATTTACAGGAGAGTTGTGGTGGTGACGGGTGTGGTGGGTCTATGACAGGAGAGTTGTGGTGGTGATGAGATTTGGGGTGATATGAGAGGTATTCTTGGCTGTGATAGGAGGAGTTTTGAAATTTTGTTGATTAGTTTAGAATGGGATTGATGAAAACTTTGGGGGAATACATTCAAATTTTTACAAAATTTACAAAAAATTTCACGAAAATATTGGAGGGAATGTATCTTTAGCCACGTTTAACAACTAGTAGCAAAGGTAATAAACAAGTTTCTTAAACAAAAAGTGCAAAAAAAAAAAAAAAAAAAAAAAATGAAGTCAGGGGTGAACTAGGCTCGAACCAGTGACCTCAACAACACCTCAAACTTAACAACACACAACAACACCATCTCTGCCCTTGGGACTTTCTCGTTATACACTTCTTCTTTATTTCTTTTAACCACTTTTTCCTTTTTAGCTTGTTACTACTTATTTAAATAAGCAAGCTTATTACAGCTTATTTAAATAAGTTGTTTTCTCTCTTTTATTTTTCCTTCAAACTTCAACACTTTAAGTAGTTATTTCACATTTTTCTTGTGTATTATTCATAAGTTTAATTTTTTTAATCATTTTATTACTTTGAATTAGTTTTTAATTATTTAAAAATAAAATAAAAGTCAAAAAAATAAAATTATTTTTCCTAAAATTATTTTTAGTCATTTAGGACATAAGATAAGTTAATTTGCATTTCTCAGGGAGCGAGCATCTTGACCATTCGGTCGATCGGGTTTTTGATCACATAATATTATACATACGTACTATTCATTGAATCATGTCGTAACATGACACCCTAAACAACTATAACCCAATTCCCATATGATGTCAAATACCCATTAATGTGACCAGTTATAACCTACTACCAATGACCCACCATGTGAATTAGCCATTATCACCGGTCATACATGGGTTGCATATACTTGGTATGTGTATAGTTATATTGTGAAGGTTATATGAAGTGTGTTAAAGTTATTAAAGGTGGGAACGTTAATTTTGACATTTGAGGAGGCCATAAAACCAGTAAAGACATACGTACTATGATGAAGACTGTGTCATACTGTCGTTAGGGTATCTTTAGGTTATACGATACGTTTGCGTCCGTGTGTACACGTTTTCGTCCATGTTTACATGTTATCCCCCGTTTATCATAATATAACATTATATATACTATTGATTCAATCATCACATAACATGTCAACCTTAGCAACTATAGACCAATGCCTATATGATGTCAAATACCTAATACACATGACCCACCATGTGAATTAGCCATTATCACCGGTCATCCATGGGTTGCATAGACTTGGTAGATGTAAAGTTATAGTGTGAAGGTTATATGAAGTATGTTAAAGTTATTAAAGGTGGGCACGTTAATTTTGACAATTGAGAAGGCCACAAAACCAGTAAAGTCATATGTACTATGATGAAGACTGTGTGATACTGTCTTTAGGGTTTCTTTAGGTTATATGTTACCTTGCGTCTGCGTGTACATGTTTTTCGTCTGTGTGTACACGTTCTCGCCCGTTTTGTCATGCTTTAGTCCGTTTCTAAACGTTTTTTGTCCGTTTCCGTCCTTTTATAGCCGTTTTCATATATTTTAGACGTTTTCCTCCGTTTTCATACGGTTTTGTCTATTTTACACACTATCCTACATTTTCTTACGAATCATACATTTTCTTACTTTCTCACACGTTTTATTCCCGTTTAGTCTGTTTTTTTACGTTGTCGTCTTTTTGCATATGTCTTTATTTGGGTGGCATTAGATAAGTTGGGCACGGTAAGTCGGTAACCCGACCCTTGTGCACTTTTTTCATTTTATTCGTTTCGATACGTTTACATACGTTTTATTACTTTTCGTACGTCTTTGACATTTTTTTTCAGTTTTACTTTTATACGTTATTTATGTTTGTGAACGTCCGATTTTCAGTTAAATAATATATTTTTTTTTAATTTTTTTTAAAAGAAATTTCATTTACTACCACTTTGACCCAAAAAAATTATGCGTGCATCTCCCATTTATATGTCACGTAAACTTTAATTCCGGCCATTTGGTTTCACAACAAGATTAAAACACCAACTAACACACACAGGCAACCAAACCGTCATCCCCAACATCTCTGCACTAAAACAGGTTAGGGTTTCATCTTTTTTATCAACATCAAAGTAAACTTGTTTATTTCCCTTTTTTATGAACTTGTTTGAAATGATTTATGCCGAACTTGTTCATAATGTGTCGATCACTTTACCTTATATGTATTGCTCTGATTAAATAATGTGTTCATGTTACTGTAGTTTAAACTCATTTGTGTGAAATGGTTATAAACATTATTGTAGTCATAAGAAGTTGCATGTGGGTTTCCCTCTCAAACATAGTTGATAGCCTAGAAATTAGAATCTAACAATATGATACTTGCAATGTCAAGTCTATTAACTTTGTTGAATAGTAATGATATACCTTATTAGGAATTGTTGATTATTTAGGGGAAAATGTTATATATTGAATGGATTGAAGTTGTGGTATAAAATTGGTTATTTCTCTCACAAATAATCAGTTAATTAATCACTTTGGATATGCATTTGACTTATGTTTGTCAATTATAAGCAATGTATTACCTTTTTGGAATGACTGCTGTTCAGTTTGTAGTAGCATGTTGGAATGAGTTGGTTTCGGTCGGGTTCGGTTAGTGCTAGTCTGTAGGAATGTGTTGCTTTCGGTCGGGTTCAGTTTCTATTAGCCTGTATGAATGAGTTGGTTTCAGTCGGGTTCGGTTTGTATATATAGAATTACTTTAAAGGGAGAATGTTAAAGTATTTGTGTGTTGATCCATTTGGGTTCCATTAGCAAATTTTTATTAGCAAGTAAGGATGCAAATTTATAGGTTGCCAATTATGTGCCCTGTTTTAACTTAACATGTGCCCTGTTTTTCGTTTATGATACATCAATATTTTATGTGTGTTTGAATATTATAGTATAAACAGTGTATTACCTTAACATGTGCCCTGTTTTTGTGTAGAAATATGGCCGTTGAATTTGTGATAACTTTAAACCAAAACACGTTCCCGGACTCTTAGGTAATCTCACACATACGCCTTAATTACATTTTATATCATAAATGCTTGTATAATGAAAGTCAAATTAATTATTGAAATGCTTTCAGGAACTTCCACCTGTCTACGCCGAATCATGTTACCATGGAAGGCGGGAGATTTACATCACAAGCGCTCAGCGAGTTCGTTTCAGAGTACAAATACAGACTCAAACTAACCGCCCCATTGTGCTTACAGGAGAGAGATGGAGAAGGTTTGCTTTGGAAAACCTGAGTCGGGATGTTAGGCTGTTGCATTTCGTTGAGGAAGGTGATGACTGCTTATTTGTTACCGGATACACTCAAGATTGAGCTGAATTTGGTGGCTACCACATGAATGGCGGTCGAGTTTCAAGGTTCCAATCTCGTGTTTTTTCCTTCTATGATCAGTTCCAGGTATTAGAGCTTCATAATTTACTAATCTTATGTCAAACATGTGATTTCATAAGTCAAAAAATATTAAATTTTAATGTACTAATAAGGTTACTCTTAAAATTTATTTGCAGACACTGCCAGCTGCATTCCTTGGTGGCTTAGGCAATGCACAGCAAATTACAATCAAAGTAGACGGGGAAAACTTTGATGTTGGTTTGATTGCTGTTGAAGCGGGAGGAGCCAACGGCCAAGTGCTGTATGAGTTGGACCCCGATGATTGGAACAAGCTTGAAGAATTTGTTGGTTTAAAAGCTGGAATGATTCTCATCTTCACAAGGAAGCGCGCAACAAAGTTTTTGCTTACCGGCTTCAGTCGTGAAGGTAGTCTAACTACCGACGCGCATTTCCTTGGTGCCACCAGCTTGCTACCTGATCAGCCCAGTTTGTTATTGACCGAAAGAGGTAAATATTTACCAAATACTTTCATACTACACGTTATATCTATCAGTGATTTATTAAGTGACTATAATTAAAATTCTTTATAGATGACAATCGCTTGAAGCATATTTGCCAATGGCCTGCACATAAAGACCACTTTGATGAAGGTCATGCATTATATAAGAGATTGTCAACAATTCGAGTGAATCAAGAACTTGTACGTATCTCAGCATTCATAGATATTCTTTACTTTTGTTTAATTAGTTGGAACAAACTATATACTTACTAGTAATTTGAACTGCAGGATATCCCGGCAGATTTCCTGTTGTAGCATCCTATCCACCCATACCGGAGGGTCCTCATGAGACATCGTGTTGTCGAATGTTTCATGAGTATGACGATGAAGCCCCACAAAGCCGATCCTGAGATGCCCAGTGGTGTGACTGTCTATGGGATGTGGAGGAAGTTTGCCGCTGATTGCTCTTTCGCAACAAACAAGCTGATCAGGTTCAAGTTCATGTATTTAAATGTTGATGGCAGTGGTGGTGATAATTTGCAAGACTTTGTGTATCTCGTGTTTCATCTGTGTTGATGTGTCCAGCTTCAAACAATTTCTGCTTCATTTGCACTCAAACAATATTTATTATATTTTTTGTTAGTAAATACCCCCTTAAGTATATAATTTTTTGTCAGTTATGTGTGTTGTCAACATGCATTCATTTGGGGGTATTTTACTTATGCTATATTACTAAATTTGAACAATATTAGTACTGTTATACATTAGTTAAGTTGAACAATTAGTGTTAATTAGTTACTTTCAGCAATTATGGAATCTAATATATAACTCTACTTTTATGAATATGCATGTAATGTAATTTAGTATGTCTTATGCAATCTTGTTAAACTGACATAATTGACATGTTATGTGAAAACAAAATGCTCAATCTTAAACAAATTAACTAGGCACATTACCAAACTGCTTCTTAAGTCATATTTTAGGGAATTGACAAATATATTTGAAGAACATATTGGAGGGAAAGTTTAAAAATATCTTATCAAAAAGATTTTCTTAAAAAACATAAAAAGGGAAGCTCGGAAATCAAGGGGAACCATAGGCTCGAACCCGAGACCTCACTAGCCTCAACCTTTTGAACGCCTCAACACACCACACACTTACCACTTGCCGTTGGGACTTCTTCATTTAATATCTTACATTGTTTTGTATATAAACAAACTTTTTAGGCTCTTAGCTTATTTCTCCTTTTAAGCTTATTACAGCTTATTTAAATAAGTTGGTTTGTCACTTTTATTTTTGCTTCAAACTTAAATACTTTAAGTAGTTATTGCACATTTTTCTTGTGTATTCTTAATCAGTTTACTATTTTTTATCATTTAATTACTTAAAATTAGTTTTTAATTATTAAAAAATAAATAAAAGTCAAAAAAATAAAAATATTTTCCCTACAATTATTTTTAGTCATTTAGGACTTAAGAAAAGTTCATTTGCATTTCTAGGCTTTAAATTACAAAATTACTATTTCCCGGCCTATTAGAATCCTGTGAGTAGCTAGGACTGTAAACGAACTGAACGTTCTTTGAACGTTTCCTAATTTGTTTGGTAAAAGTTCGTTTATGTTCGTTTATTTATTAACTTAACGAACATGATCAATATTTGACATTAGCTCAGTTAAAACGACCTGGGAATATCTCAGGGAGCGAGCATCTTGACCATTCGGTCGGGTTTTTGATAACATAATATTATACATACGTACTATTCATTGAATCATGTCGTAACATGACACCCTAAAACAACTATAACCCAATGCCCATATGATGTCAAATCCCCATTAATGAATGTGACTAGTTATAACCTACTACCAATGACCCACCATGTGAATTAGCCATTATCATCGGTCATCCATGGGTTGCATAGACTTGCTATGTGTATAGTTATATTGTGAAGGTTATATGAAGTGTGTTCAGTGGCGGAACTAGGATTTCAAAATAGGGTATGCACTTTTGCTCGAATGGTCCTCGAAGGGTCCTTGAAGGGTATGCACCCTATGTTTTTTACACTACCCGTCGAATTTTAGGGTTTGCACTTACCTACCCGTGCTATACACTAGATCCGCCCCTGAGTGTGTTAAAGTTATTAAAGGTGGGCACGTTAATTTTGACATTTGAGAAGGCCATAAAATCAGTAAAGTCATATGTACTATGATGAAGACTGTGTCATACTGTCGTTAGGGTATCTTTAGGTTATATGATACGTTTGCGTCCGTGTGTACACGTTTTCGTCCATGTTTACACGTTATCCCCCGTTTTGTCATGGATTACTCCGTCTGTACACGTTTTTATCCGTTTTCGTAGGTTTTGTCATTTTCATGTTTTTTCATACTTTTTCCTCTTTTTTCCTACGTCTTATAATTCTTAGTCGGTTTTTATACGTTTTAGTCCGTGTTTACACGTTCTCGCCCGCTTAATCATGTTTTAGACCGTTTCTACATGTTTTATACGTTTTCCTCATTTTTCATATCGTGTTTGTTCATTTCTATGCGCCATTTTGTGTTTATGCAGTTATATGTGTGTTTGGGACAGCGGGTTTGAAGATATATGGGTGTTTGGGACTGTGTGTAAGCACAATTTCTGTCATGAAAAGTTATATGCATGGGTGTTAATTTGGAGCCAAAATTTTAATGAAATGTTTAAATTCTTAATTAAAAATTTTGGAGCCAAATTTTTTCGTGAAATGTTTAAATTCTCAAACAAAATTTTCAAAATTAACTATGGAAATTGTGATTTCCTTAAACGAAAAACTGCCCCATCATATGCCCTATTTTTTCTCCAAAAAATCAGCCTTCTTCAAAACATTAAATCAATAACTTTTTAAACCATTATTCACCAATTTAGTTTAGTATTTTTCTTTTACACATTGCTTCAGACGAATCATGGAAACCCAAGAGAATGATCATGATAATATTGATTTTTCTGATAATGAACATCCTGACCACGCTTTGGGATATGAATCGGAGCAGTATTCTGATGATGGTGAACGTGATAACAACCAATCAAATGGTTATGTCAAAAAGAGGGGCATAACCAGGTTAGCAAAGTTTCGAAGGAAATATGGAAAAGCAGGTGGAGAGAAGCTCAGTGTAACCTTCGATGCTATGAATAGGATATCAGGAAAACACCGAGCATTGTTTTCTAGTTTTTTGGGAGACTTGGTTCGTGAGCATATAGGTGTCAGGATTATATCCTGGAAGAAGGTTGACTCAGAAGCAAGAGACAAAATGTGGGACGAAATCACGGTAAACCTATACTATTTTTTAACCCAGTAATATAGCATGAAATATATACGTAGCATTTACATTATGTGTAACTAATTAGGAACATTGTGTTAATCTTTGCAGCGATTTTTTGATGTTGACTTGACAGCCAGAAAAATGTTAATGAATTGTCTTGGTCAACTTCTACGCAATTTCAGGAGTAAATTGACACAAAACTACATATTGCCCAACCTAGAAACACCTTCTAAGCTAAATGAAGTCCCGACTAATTATGATGCAATTATATCAGCCGATGATTGGGTCAATTTTGTAAATTATACACAAAGAGATGAATACAAGGTGTTAATTAGTACTTTTTTATTCAAGTTCAAGCATTTGCTATTTCCATATGTATTAGTTCTATAGTATATAATAATTACTACATCTAAACGCCTTTTGATTTTGTGTTGCAAGGTGAAATCAGCTGCAACAAAAGTGGCGCGTTCCAAGTCTCTTTATCAGCATAGAATGGGACGAGGTGGATACGCCCTTGTGATAGATCAAATGGTAACTTGAAACATTTGCACTTAATAGCATCATACTTGCGTTTATATTGGTTTATCTTACGTGTGTGCATTTGATGTTTAAAAGATCGATCGTAAAGAAATTCAACCAGATGAAGAACCACCACGTACCACGCTGTGGTTGTCAGGAAGGAAGAACAAAGACGGAGATTTTTATGATGATGATACTAGAGCCATGGGAGAAAAAATTGTAAGTTTTACTGCTTATTTTATTATAATGTGCATAGTGGGGCTAAAAAGTCTTCTTGCTTATATTAAAGTGGGATCAACATATAATAACCTATTACCCATATTGTGTGTGCAGAAAGAAACGGAGGACAAGATCAAACAAGGAACCTTGAAGGTTGATCATGGCAGTGATGCCATGACAGTTGTATTAGGTAAGGAAAAGGGAGGATATGCGAGAGGAGTGGGAGGTGGAGTAACCTACAGGAGGTATTTTGATCTGCCTCGAAGCAAACAACCATCTGATGAAAGAGTGGTGTTACTTCAAAGTGAAATTGAAAATGAGAGACGCCAACGTCAAGAAAAAGATGCGGTAATCCAGGATTTGATGAAGCAATTGGCTGCACAAAAGGGGCAGTCGAACTCAACGTCAACTCCATTGGCATCAACTCCATTGAAATCAACTCCATTGGCAACAACTCCATTGACGTCAACTCCATTGACGCCAAGTCCATTGACACCACCAGAAGTAACATTCCATCTTTTATTGACCCTTTTAAAAACTGCTGCAGTCTTCTTAAACACTTTATATTGCAGGTGTCTCCGGTGAACATTAATCATATAAACAGCAGTGCTAATGCGGATGCCGGAACACATGTTTCTGGATGTGAAAAAGTTGCGAGCATTCAGAAGTATAACGGACTACCAACTTTGGAAAAGGAAAAGGAAACAAGTGTAAGTAATAAAACTTCCACATGTGATTTTTTAAATCTACATGCATGTCTTATTTACTGTGTTTTATATGTATAGATAACTGTTAAATCTGTCGCATCTAAGAAAACGACTAGAGCAAAATGAAAGGATGCACATCAAGCTTCCCCATCACAAGAAGATGAGTCTTCATTACTAGCACTACCACAAGTATGTATTTAAACATGTTCATATATTATTTTGTTTAACTGATTTATGATACATACATGCAACAAATCATTTTTTTAGGTAATTAACTGCAAACTGTGGCACTCAAAGAGAACAACTATTATTGCTTTGGGCAGAGTATACATGAGTGATGGAAAACAAATGATTCATAACAAACCACTCCCCAAGGATTGCTACAAAGTGTCTATTGATAAATCCTTACAGGATGCAGCTTGCATACCGGATGTAGGAGGTAACGGTTTCAAAACAGTTATGAAGGCAGTAGGTGGTTTTTATGCATGGCCAAAGGAGCAAGTGATTTTGGAAGATCAGGTACATACAAGCATCTGTTTTATCAACCTACATATATATATAATTTCTCATATTTAATACAGTATTTGATACACTCGGCTTTTTGTTTCCTACAGGCTACACCACCAAGTACCATACAAATGATTAGTGAGCATAACAAAGTTCCACCTAAATTAACAGGGAAGCGCAACTACGTCTCTATTGAAGCCATGAAAAGTGAAGCTGCTCAGAAGATCAAGACTAAGAAGTTATATTTATGAGAATTTTATTATTTACGCCATTACAATTTTATATACATTCCACTTTTATTGTATTTGAATTTGTTTAATTTGATATATTTGAATTTTATTATTTACGGCTTTTTGTTGGTTACTGTATAATTAATTCATTGTCTGACTAAATGTTACAAAAGGCCACACACGCATACAATTCATGTGGCCATTTGATGATCAATAGTCACACAAAATACAAATTTCTTCAATTTAAACGGCATATGGTCACACTTATTAATACGTTTGGACACTATATGATTAATTGTATGTGACTAAATACCCAAAATAAACATGATATGTGTGACTAAATGGTACAAAAGGCCACACAAACATACAATTCATGTGGCCATTGGCTTATCAATAGTCACACAAAACACAAATTTCTTCACTTTAAACACCATATGGTCACACTTATTCACACTTTTGGCCACTTTATGCTTAATTGTATGTGACTAAATACCCAAAACAAACATGATATGTGTGACTAAATGGTACAAAAGGCCACACAAACATACAATTCATGTGGCCATTGGATGACCAATAGTCACACAAAACACACATTTCTTCACTTTAAACACCATATGATCACACTTATTCACACTTTTGCCCACTTTATGATTTATTGTATGTGACTAAATACCCAAAAGAAAAATGCTTTGTGTGACTAAATGTAATAAAAGGCCACACAAAAATAAAATTCATGTGGCCATTGGATGATCAATAGTCACACAAAACACACATTTCTTCACTTTAAACACCATATGGTCATACTTATTCACACTTTTGGCCACTTTATGATTTATTGTATGTGACTAAATACCCAAAAGAAAAATGCTTTGTGTGACTAAATGTAACAAAAGGCTACACAAAAAAAAATTCATGTGGCCATTGGATGATCAATAGTCACACAAAACACACATTTCTTCACTTTAAACACCATATGGTCACACTTATTCACACTTTTGGCCACTTTATGATTTATTTTATGTGACTAAATACCCAAAAGAAAAATGTTTTGTGTGACTAAATGGTACAAAAGGCCACACAAACATACAATTCATGTGGCCATTGGATGATCAATAGTCACACAAAACACAAATTTCTTCACTTTAAACACCATATGATCACACTTATTCACACTTTTGGCCACTTTATGCTTAATTGTATGTGGCTAAATACCCAAAAGAAACATGATATGTGTGACTAAATGGTACAAAAGGCCACACAAACATATAATTCATGTGGCCATTGGATGACCAATAGTCACACAAAACACACATTTCTTCACTTTAAACACCATATGGTCACACTTATTCACACTTTTGGCCACTTTATGATTTATTGTATGTGACTAAATACCCAAAAGAAAAATGCTTTGTGTGACTAAATGTAATAAAAGGCCACACAAAAATAAAATTCATGTGGCCATTGGATGATCAATAGTCACACAAAACACACATTTCTTCACTTTAAACACCATATGGTCACACTTATTCACACTTTTGGCCACTTTATGATTTATTGTATGTGACTAAATAGCCAAAAGAAAAACGCTTTGTGTGACTAAATGGTACAAAAGGCCACACAAACATATAATTCATGTGGCCATTGGATGATCAATAGTCACACAAAACACAATTTTCTTCACTTTAAACACCATATGGTCACACTTATTCACACTTTTGGCCACTTTATGCTTAATTGTATGTGACTAAATACCCAAAAGAAACATGATATGTGTGACTAAATGGTACAAAAGGCCACACAAACATACAATTCATGTGGCCATTGGATGACCAATAGTCACACAAAACACACATTTCTTCACTTTAAACACCATATGGTCACACTTATTCACACTTTTGGCCACTTTATGATTTATTGTATGTGACTAAATACCCAAAAGAAAAATGCTTTGTGTGACTAAATGTAACAAAAGGCCACACAAAAATAAAATTCATGTGGCCATTGGATGATCAATAGTCACACAAAACACACATTTCTTCACTTTAAACACCATATGGTCACACTTATTCACACTTTTGGCCACTTTATGATTTATTGTATGTGACTAAATACCCAAAAGAAAAATGCTTTGTGTGACTAAATGTAACAATAGGCCACACAAAAATAAAATTCATGTGGCCATTGGATGATCAATAGTCACACAAAACACAAATTTCTTCACTTTAAACACCATATGGTCACACTTATTCACACTTTTGGCCACTTTATGCTTAATTGTATGTGACTAAATACCCAAAAGAAACATGGTATGTGTGACTAAATGGTACAAAAGGCCACACGAAAACCAAATTTATGTGGCAATTGGATGATCTATAGTCACACAAACCATACATTTCTTCACTTTCAACACCATATGGTCACACTTATTAACACTTTTGGCCAATTTATGGTTAATTGTATGCGACTAAATATACAAAAAGAAAATGCTTCGTGTGACTTTAAGAGTTTTTGGTCACACAAAGCTGATTAATCCAACTAAAATTGTACCTATTTAGTCACACATTTTAACGTTTTGGTTACTCTTTTTTAAGTGAGACTAAAAAAAACCAAAACATGTGACCGTAGGTACCCTATGGTCACACCACCTTTAGTCACACATACGAAAAAAACCATGTGTTACTATATGTATATTGTCACACATATTTGGTGTAACCAATTCCAGTTTTTGGCCTAGTGGTCATCATGGAGGGGTTGACCTTGGCAAGGCACGCGAAGGAGGGCGCCGAGGCGGAGCTTGATTACTTCCTGAAGCCTGATGTGTCGCAGCTATAGGTGCCCGTTTTTGCTCAGCTGCGTGACACTCTGAACCCCTTTGCCATTGAGAAGGAAATCCCACTGCAGGTATCTTTAGACGCTCATGCTACTAGGCTTGCAAAGAAGAAGGGGGTGAAGAGGAAGGCCATCCTTTGTGGTCTTGGCGCAGCCCACCTCCCTCGTTCTGATGGGGTGCCGGTTAGTGTGGCAACTGTAGCAGCCAAAGATTGTGAGCTGTTGAAGAGGCTGGGGGAGGCTAAGAGCGTTGCACAGCAGGGCTGCAGTTCTGGTCTTAGGTGTACTCATAGTGTATAGGCTGCACGTGTGCATGTTGAATGTATCTTTTGTATAAACACATAGTCCTTAATAAGATTGTTATTTTGAAAGTGCAGTTTGTACACACTTTGTATGTGATTGTGGTTGTGATATTTGTACTTAGTTATATATCTTTGCATAAAAGATGTCTAAGAATCAAAACGTACTTGAAAGAAAATCATAATCGTGTATGGAGTTCTTAACTTAAAGATCACAGTCGTGTATGAAATTTATAACTTAAAAAGATCATAGTCGTGTACAAAATTTTACAAGTGTATGTATTGGTATGCAGCGTACTGCGAATACCATATTAAGGGGTCAAGAGTCTTGACACCTTTTTTTGTTAAACGTGCACAATGTGCGTTGCTGCACATCCATTGTGGGATGCACATCGAACTTACTCCAACGTCTTGAGAGTAAGGTGTTTAACAAGGATACGTGATCCAATGTTGATGGGTTTGCAACCCTCTTACTCAACGAGTTATTTATTAGGTTTACTCATCCTTTTACCATCGTGGGTTTTAATAAGTGCATGCACGCCATGTAGGCAAAAGATAATATAATAACAATGTTTAGACATAAATAATATGTAGATAACAAAATAAAGTGTGTCGCGGAGTTAGCTAGAAACCGCGACATTAAATTAATACTTGCAAGTTTTTGTAAAAAAGAATTTTTTTTTTGCCTAAATGAAACAAAATGTAAATACACGGATATTTATTGAGCACGTACTAAAGTGCGAAGGTGTCCGTGTGTTGGGCCGTAGCCTTTCCTAAAGATAGCATCTCTTGAGATTGCAAATGTTCCATGTACGTTGTAACTCATGGCCATCCATGTCACGCAGCTTGTATGCGCCTTTTCCTAGTACTTCAACGACCACGTAAGGTCCTTCCCACTTTGGTCCAAGCTTTCTTGTGTCTTCTGCGTGGCTTGCATCATTAACGCGGTATACAAAGTCTCCTGGTCTGAATGAAGTGCTTCGAACTTTAGCATCGTAGCATCCCTTCATTTTTGACTTGGCTTTTTCTTCACGTATCGCTGCGCGTTCACGCCTTTCTTCCAATAGATCCAAGTCTATACGCCGCTCGTCATCATTTGTTGCAAAATTAACTTCCGCTGTACGAATAGTTGGCATCCCAATCTCGGCTGGTATGACAGCTTCTGTCCCATATACAAGAGAAAAGGGTGTGCCCCTATTGATGACCTTGATAGTCGTGCGGTGCGCCCACAAGACATGCGACAACTCATCCACCCATCTCCTTTGTGTCTGTCCAGACACGCTTTGATTCCTTCGCCTAGACTGCGATTTGCGCGCTCAACCAAACCATTGGTTTGTGGGTGTTTCACTGACGCGAAGTGTTGTGTAATATTTAGTTGCGCGCACCAGTCTTTGAACGGGTTGTAATGGAATTTTTTTTCGTTGTATGAGATGATTTCCCCAGGTAATCCAAAGCGGCATACTATATTTTCTCAAACGAATCATTTTACTTGATTACCTGTTATCGTCGCCACTGCTTTTGCCTCAATCCACTTAGTGAAGTAATCTATTGCCACAATAAGGAATTTCAATCCTCCTGCTGCAACAGGAAAGGGACCAGCAATGTCGATACCCCACTTGTAGAATGGCAATGGCGAAGTGATGGGTGTTAGCTCTTGTTGTGGTCGGCGCGGGATGGGTCTATGAACTTGGCAGTCATTACACTTCTTTATCATATCACGCGCATCACGGTGCATCGTAGGCCAGTAGTACCCTGATCCCAAGGCTCGTGCTACAACGGACCGTGGTCCTGAGTGCATACTACATGAACCGGCGTGGATCTCTCGGAGTACGTAATCCGCCTAAAGAGGCCCAACGCACCGAAGCCATGGTTGTAGAAAAGATCGCCGATATAGGATACCATCTCGAAGCTCAAACCTATGCGTTGTGCGTCGTATCCTTCGAGGGTCCTTCTGCTCCTGGGGTAGTGTACCTTTGCTTATAAATTCGGTGATAGGGGTCATCCACGTAGGGTTCTGCTCCTCTATCACCGTGGATATCTCCATCTCCGAGATGGACTTGTTCTTCAGGATCTCCACCAATACTTGTTTTGACAGATGCGCAAAGCTTGTAGATGCGATCTTACTTAGTGCATCTGCTTTTTTGTTCCCCCCCCCCGAGGAACTTATTTAATAGTGAACCTGTCAAAACCCTGGATTAGTGACTTGGTCTTATCGAGGTATTGAACCATGTTATCCTCCTTAGCCACATATTCACCCAACACGTGGTTGGCTACTAGTCGGGAGTCCACATTTGCTTCTAGGTTGCGTACACCCATTCGAGTTACAATGCGTAGGCCAGCGATTAGGGCTTTGTACTCGGCCTTGTTGTTCGCGGCTGTGAATTCAAAACGCAGTGCGTAAGTGAATTTCATTCCTTCTGGATTGGTAAGAATAAGGCTTGCGCCTGACCCATCCACGCATGAAGATCCATCTGTGAACAAGATCCATGGTTCTTGTAGCTCTACCTCGCTCCGTGGAGGTGCAGCATCGGTGTCTGGTTTCTCGATGATGAAGTCTGCTAGTATCTGCCCATTAACCGCATTGCGTGGTCTGTAAGAGATGTTATATTCGCCTAGTAACACACTCCACTTTTGTAATCGCCCCGATGCGTCTGGTTTGGAGATAACTTGCTTGATAGATTGGTCTGTGATCACTGCAATTGGGTGCGCTTGGAAGTATATGCGCAGTCTTTTGGCGGCAAATACTAATGCCAAGATCAACTTTTCCATTGGGCTATAGTTAATCTCCATCTTCTTGAGCGCTTTGCTCACAAAATATACCGGTGTTTGTACAGAATTCCTATCTGTCAGTAGCACTGCGCTGACTGCTCCATGAGTCACAGATAAGTAGACAATTAACTCCTCCCCTGGTCAGGGTGCGACTAGCTTGGGAAGCGCTGCTATATGTTGCTTAAGCTGTGTAAAAGCTTCTTCCGCTTCCATAGTCCAACGGAAGTCTCCTTTTTTTTTGTACAATTCTTGAGTGTTTTAAAGAGGGGAAGCGATTTATCTGCTAATTAGGACAGGAATCTGTTTAACCCGGCTAGTTTTCCATTCAGAGATTGAACTTCTTTCAACGTGCGTGATGAAGGAAGTTGGATGACAGCCTTTGTCTTTTCTGGGCATGGCTTAATGCCATCTGGTTCTATCAGGTTTCCCAGGAACATGCCTTCTATAGCGCCAAAAGTGCATTTCTTGGGATTTAACTTCATGTTGATCTTCCGTAGTGTTCTAAATGTTTCTTCGATGTCGCGCACCACTTCGTCTTCAGTATGGCTTTTTATGACCAGGTCATCCACATAGACCTCTAGGTTGCGGCCCACTTGGATTTGGTGGTACCCTTTATATGCGTCCAAGAAACATTTAAAGGGGTATCCGCATAAAGATTCCACCTTCCAGTCTATCTCTGGTAATGGATAGCAGTCTTGTGGGCATGCTTTGTTGAGATCAGTGAAGTCTACGCACATCCGCCAACTACCATCGCTCTTTTTGACCATCACTGGATTGGAAATCCAGTCATGGTAATAGACTTCTCGCATGATACCAGCGTCCACAAGCTTATGTACTTCCTCTAGAATGGCTTTTGCGCGCTCTGGAGCTTGGTCGCGCTTTTTCTGCCGCACTGGGGAATATCCTTGTCGGATTTGCAACTTGTGTTCTGAGACTGATCGTGGCACACCAGTCATGTGCTTTGGTTCCCATGCGAAGATATCCAGGTTCTTTTGCAGGAGGGCGCACACGGCGGCTCTGCCTTTATTAGACAGCGATCCCCCGAGCGATACTTGTTGCTACGGGTAATCGGGATGAATTGCTACCTTCAGGTTTGGTATTTTAGTAGCGCGCTGTTCTGGAGTGTGTGTCATCTCACATGTGACCGTGTTACATTCTCCAGGTGGCACAACATTATTGTAGAGGGTGACAATGCCGCCTTCTACCGGGAATTTGAGCATCCCATGTGCTGTGGACGGTACCGCGTGCATGGCTGATATTCCTGATCTTCCAATAATGCCATTCTATGGCGAAGGAGACCTAATCACCATAAAGTTCGTCCAAGCTGTTGTGGAGTGTTCCTTATTACCAACGACAACTAGCAGTCGTAGCTGCCCAATGGGCCATATCTTTTCTCCTGTAAAGCCCGTCAATGATGTCGCGGCCGGGACTAACTGACTTTGTATCTCAGGTCGCAACCTCTTGAAACAATGTTCATACATTATGTCTGCGGATGCCCCTCCATCAACATACATGCGGTGGATATCATGACCCCCCGAGTTTATCTCGATGGTGAGTGATTCCGCCACTGCGTTGTCCGCAGTCAAGGTGGGGAAAGAGATTTCGCTTCCGGAAGAAAATCTTTGGCTGACTTTTTGCCTAGTCTTTCATTGCCATGATTGTATCATGTAGATGGTGTCAGCCTTGTCTTTAGGTGCTTCTTTCTTGCCCGCGGTCTTCTGTCTGTCTTTCCCATCCTTGATGTTCTTAACTAGATGGTCCAATCTGCCTTCTTTTACCAGCTTATCAATTATTTGGCGTAATTGGACGCACTCATTGGTGGTGTGGCCCTTCTGTCCATGATATTCGCAGTACTCGTTTCCTATGCGCTGCCCTTCTGGGGTGCGCATTGGTGGGGGTCTCGGGAAGTTTGCGCCTTCTGTTGCGAATATCTCCCTTGGAGTTTTTGTTTATAGGGTATACTTGTCGTTCCCCCGTCCGCCCCCTTCACTGCGATAGCTTTTATTACGGTTGCTGCTCTGGTCATTGGATTGTCTCCTGGGCTGTTCTTGTGACATGTAGTTTGAGTATCCTTTCTTGTTATCTGCAGCGGCGGCTTCTCCTTGGATGAAGGACCTCGTGCGCTTCATGAGTTCATCAAAGGTTTGGGGAACCCTATCGTTTAACCTCTTGATCAGTTATGGGTTATTGATTCTGTTCATAAACCCTGAGATCTTTAGTATTTCTGGACATGCCTTGACATGTATGCATTCGTCCTTATAGCGCTCCACACAGTGGCACAACTATTAAGGGGCGGGAGGGGGCGCCCGACCCCCCGAAATTTTTTTTGCGATGTAGGGGGTATATAGTTTTCGTGTAGAAGAATTTCGGTATATTCGGTTTCGACCCCCCATTTTAATTGTGAAATTTTTTTTATACATTAACCAATAAAATTGATCCATTACCTTTTACATAAGCCCATCTACCCAACCCAAACTAAAATCCTTTAATAACCAAAATCCAAAATAAAAATCCATTACTTACTTACTTAGCCCATTAATAAACCAAATCCCATTAATAATAATAATAATAATAATAATAATAATAATAATAATAATAATAATAATAATAATAATAATAATAATAACGGAACAAACCCTCCCCCTTTGAAGTCGACTGTCGACCCTCATCTCCTCCCAAGTCCCACCAGGTTATTGGTTTATAATAATTTCTTTTTCAATTAGGTTATTGGTTATGTTTGTTTGTTCGTTCATTCGTATCTATGTGTGACGTCTTTGTAATTGCCAAATAATAAGTATTACGTATTTTCTTTCGTGTTTCTTCTCTGTTTGATATGTGTTTCTGTAATGAATCGAACCAGGTACCAACCGTTTGTCTCCTTTTTAATGTTTAGTTGTCTTGGACAAATGTTTAGTTTTTTAGTGACTGAAACTTTTTTTTTTATAATAATAGTATTTAATTGATGCGTGGGAATCGCAACAGGCTTTACCTCTCGAGGGATCTCGAGAAGCTTACAACCCCCATCAGGCAGTGTACCTGATCGTTGTAGTATAGTATAGTGACAAATACCGGGGGATTGATCGTTCAGCTTAAGAATAGTGTCGCTAGGATTAGAAAGCCTAAATACTAGTTCTAAAGGTGAGGGATGATTATTTTTGTATTTTTATATTTTTATGAAAGCAAGTAAAATCTCGGGGTTTGAAGGATTTGGGCGGAATTAGTTGCTATTCAACTAACCCAATACTAAGATGCAATCAAACTAAAATACTAAAAATGAAAATAAGCTAATTAAACTAAGGTTGTGAGCAGTAATTGGAGAAAATGTGTTTACTTAGATTTCATTACTCCCTAGACATCTTTTACACGTTAATTACTTGTTATAATTGCATGGATGACGGATCGTATTCCTTAATACCATTCATGGGGTGGCACACATAACTCCCCAATTCTATGAGCTCTTATCTCCTCCTACACCATGCCCAGCACAACTATAGGGATTGTAAACAGTGGCTCATGCATTAAATACAACCAATAAAGACCTAGTGCGCCTCGGTTCATGTTTCTTAAGACGTTCAAGCATGTTACCAAGTGGAGATCTGCCAGTTTTCTTAAGCCTAACATATAAATCACTCATCCAAGACAAAGATAAACAAGTAATCAACACATAATTAACATCTAGGTTTCATTAGATCTAAGCAAACACAAGATTGATCTAGCCTAGCATAATGGAATTGAGACAAGAACAAGATATAGACAACCAACACATAGACATATTGATTGAATTAAAGGAACACTTATCTCAATTACAATGCAAGGTATCAAGGGTTTGGAACCCTTGAAAAACCTGTAAAAGTTGCACCAAAATCGTACTTAGGGTTTCTCCAAAACTTCTCTTCTTAATGTGTGAAAATTAGAAAACTATATATAGAAAAATAGGTTTGACGGCGTCAAGACAAACACTGTGACGCCGTCACCTTGCCGCCAAAACTCTTCTCGGACTGCCTAGATCTACTTCTGACGCCGTCAAGACTTATTCACTTCCAGGCCGTCATGACTCTTTTACTCTTGACGCCCTTCCTACGTGACGCCGTCAAATCTGTTCTGGGTCGTCATGAAAATTCATGAAATTTGCTCTTGACGCCGTCAAGGTTTTGCTCTTGACGCCGTCACCTACTGTTCCCAGCATAGAAAATTAAGACTTTGGCGTTTTCTTCACTTTATGCTCCAAAAACGTCCGAATTACTTCCTTTTCCAGATTTCTCTCCCAAAGTACCTAAAATCACAAAAGGAACGATTTAGGGCAATATTTGATCAAATAAATTCGGATTCGGACTTAAATGACCTCCTAAAAACGGGTCATTTTTCGTCTCATCATATACCCTTACACTTGAGGTTTGCTTGTCCTCAAGCAAATGCGCTTTTATTCTACTCAAAAGACAAGTTAGGGGTCATTTAACACTAACATAAAAGTAATTACAACAAATAATCGTTCCACTAAAGACCAATAGACAAGCACGGAGGTGATACACTAGCACCTCACAAATAGTGTTTAGATACTCACATCTCTCGGATGTAATAAAGTGTAAATTACAATATGGAAACGGAAGATATCTCTCACTACCTATCATAGCAAAATAGATTACCATAGGCTTGGGAAAGGTTCAAACCTCCACCACATGGCGTAAGCTCCTAGGATAAACTATCAAAGAGGTCTTTTAAAGGGTTGTAACGTTAGGTGTAGGGATATGAAATACACGGTTTTGTTGGATAAAAGGAAGTTTTACTGGTGGCGAGTTAACAATCTTAGTCAATTACATGTACAATATGGCGTTGCTAAGCCAAGACTAGACTCGACTTAAGCTAATAAATGAAAAATAACAAAAACATAAAATAAACATAGAATGAAACGGGATGGTAGTCCGTATGTTTTTTCTCTTTTTCTATTTTTTTTTTCTTTTTCTTGATTATTTTGATTTTTTCGATTTTTTTTATTTTATTATTATTTTTTTTTTTGCATACACTCTTACCCTACCATCCAAAATAATACATCATAGGGAATGAACGTTCCCCTTACACTTGAATCTTTACATACTTTACAATAAATTAATCTATTGACTCGAATTAAGAAAATCAAAACACTTGGAGCACTTTTAAGATTAACGCACATATGGGGGTAATAAATGATGTTCTTCCCCATTACTCCATAAAATAAGTACTTACCCATGAGTCCTAATCGTCCCAAAACAATATGTACAAGGATATCACTCGACTTAGCAACCATGTAATCAATTAGATAGTTAACTTAGGGTTTAACAAATAACAATAATGCACTAAAAATGAGCGCATACACGGAAGGCTAAGGCGATTTGGTTGTACATTTAAGTGGGGTGTAACAAATTCTTCCTTTAAGTAAAATGCTTAAAGTTAGAAACGAAAATATAGGCTCGGAGGGGTGTACTAGGGGTTTCGTGTACTAAAAATGAGTACAACGCTAAGGGTGTGGGAAAAATTAGTTGACTTAACTAGCCAAGTAATTTGACTTAAATGGTCAAGTAATTATAATACGGGTTTAACACAAGGGTGATCCTAATGCCTCTTATCATGTAGTAAATCCTACCACACGAATGTAGTCTCACTAGCGGTCTCGGGATGCATCACTAACGCAAGTTCTAGAATCTAAATGCTACCGGTACACTCATAAGCACTAATAATGAATGCTTTTCCTATCAAATCTAAAGGCGAACCTCACATATTTGGGTGGAAAATTTTTTCTGAATATACGGTTATGTGCTAGGCATACTATCTCCTATCCATGAGACGCTTGCTATGGCTAAAGTTTCACTCCTAAATGTTGTAAAAAATTTTAAATTTGGCGCTAAAATTGCACTAACAAGTATTTCTCATATTTTTATTAGACATCTACCATTAAACAAAACAAACTCAAGCGAAAGTGCATATGTAAGGTATCATCTTTTTACCCTCCCCTTACACTTAAGATGAACATTGTCCCCAATGTTCAAGTAAAGAATGTAAAAGTGAAAAAGTAAAGAGAATGAAATCAAATACTCCCCTGATTCGCTCGGTATGGATAATAGGAAGGTCAGGTTAAATCTTCCTCCAAGAAAATGAACAATCAAAACTTCCTTTCCAGAATATAAATCATCTTCTTGTCATACATAACCTGTAAAACCTGACAAAATAGACAAGACAACCTCGCGTAAAATCGGCGGCATTCTATATAATTTACTAAATCCTAGAAAACAAGATAAGATATAATGCTTGTGAAATGAAGTTTGCAGATCTCCTGGAGATTATAAAACTTATTAATTCACAAAAACCGTAAGACTCCGTTAGAAAAACAAAACCGGTAAAATTTCCAGATTTTAACTCCTGACGCCGTCAAGAGTAAACCCCTGACGCCGCCAGAATTGACCTGCAGAAATCCTTATGTTAAGTTTCCGGAAAATTTCTGGAAAAACTTGGTCCTACTTCCTGGAAAATCCTGCAAAACTTCATTATGACTCAATACAAGCATTTGACTCTAACAAATACGAATATACATGTTCATTTAATATTGTGGAGATCATGATCGGTTTGTTTCTTAAAAACATATTTGGGGTTTCCCCTTACACTTATCTTTTGCAAAAATACCTTTAGGTGGAGTTAAGACTAGGCCAAAACAACAAAGTAAAGTATTTCCACTATTTAGTTTAGAAACATGATCAACCAACAATAAAAACTAAGCATGCATACGGAAGCAAATAATAATCAAACAAATAAAATCACATAAAACATGGGTTGCCTCCCAAGAAGCGCTTTTCTTTATTTACGAGTCTTGTAGCTAGACTCAAGGTCATTGGTTACTACGTTACTTCATCATTGGTTCCACTCTCTGATTGTAGATATTACTTGTAGAAACCAATCACTTTTTTCTCAACCGCCCCCATAATCATTTGGGCAAATTCTTTATCGACTTTATACCTTGGTCCAAGAGCCAAACAATCTTTGTAATAAAGACTCCTCTTTTCCCATACATAATCTATGCCCTTTTTCTTATCCTCCTCATTAGTATCCTCAAAAGCACCAACGTTGTCCTTATCAAAACGAGATATAAATCGAAATTCTTTCATCCTATTAGACATTCTATAAGTGATACTGTCGGTGTTACTTGCAAATCGGATCGTTCCCTCTATCTCATCATATTCTAACTTAGACTCCTCAACAAATGGTTTGCCAAACACAACATTAGCTAATCGACAATCAATAACATTAGCAAGATCCTCCACAATCATAAAGTCGGTGACAAAAGTGAAATTACCAACAAAGACATGTAAACCTTTAACTCTCCCGACAAAGTTACAAACTCCACTGGGGTATTTGGGATCCCTTCTAGGTTCAAGTCTTGTTTTCACTATATCATTATAAACAGTTGAGGACATAATGTTGATTGGAGATTTAAAGTCAATGTAAGCATTGCTAATGTGCCTATATCCAATCGTACATGGTATCTTAGCATTCTTAGGATCGCCTCTCTTGATCTTAGGTTCAATTATGGTGAAAGGAGATCGCGGTTTATCAATAAGACTATTATAATATGCAATCTCCTCCTTAGTGGGGTATAGATTAAAATAGTCATTAAGCGTCAGATCTATTTCCCCCTCTTCAAGTCCCTCAATAACATTCACAAAATCATTAGGCCCTAGGTCCTCATTTGAATACAACGCGGTCGCTAGGTCACTAAATGCATGTTCGAGCTCGATCTTGATCTAACTTTTAAGCTCCCTAAGTTCCCTAATCTCACTCTCAATTTGTTCACGTAACAAAGCCACTTCTCTAGGGGAAAGGGGTGGATTCGCGTTTTCCATAATGGTCAACGGAATAGTCAATGAATTTGATTTACTAACAAAGACACAAAGAAAAAAGATAGACTAAAGAAACCTAAAAACAAAAATAAAATCTTACTAGAAAGAAATCTAGCAAGTAGACCTAATACAAAGAAATTCTAACCTAGACAATAACTATTCCCCGGGCTGCGGCGCCAAAAACTTGATGCGTGGGAATCGCAACTGGCTTTACCTCTCGAGGGATCTCGAGAAGCTTACAACCCCCACCAGGCAGTGTACCTGATCGTTGTAGTATAGTATAGTGACAAGTACCAGGGGATTGATCGTTCAGCTTAGGAATAATGTCGCTAGGATTAGAAAGCCTAAATACTAGTTCTAAAGGTGAGGGATGATTATTTTTGTATTTTTATAATTTTTTGAAAGCAAGTAAATATCTCGGGTTTGAAGGATTTGGGCGGAATTAGTTGCTAGTCAACTAACCCAATGCTAAGATGCAATCAAAATAAAATACTAAAAATGAAATTAAGCTAATTTATACTAAGGTTGTGAGCAGTAATTGGAGAAAATGTGTTTACTTAGATTTCATTACTCCCTAGACATCTTTTACACGTTAATTACTTGTTATAATTGCATGGATGACGGATCGTATTCCTTAATACCATTCATGGGGTGGCACACATAACTCCCCAATTCTATGAGCTCTTATCTCCTCCTACACCACGCCCAGCACAACTATAGGGATTGTAAACAATGGCTCATGCATTAAATACAACCAATAAAGACCTAGTGCGCCTCGGTTCATGTTTCTTAAGACGTTCAAGCATGTTACCAAGTGGAGATCTGCCAGTTTTCTTAAGCCTAACATATAAATCACTCATCCAAGACAAATATAAACAAGTAATCAACACATAATTAACATCTAGGTTTCATTAGATCTAAGCAAAAACAAGATAGATCTAGCCTAGCATAATGGAATTGAGACAAGAACAAGATATAGACAACCAACACATAGACATATTGATTGAATTAGAAGAACACTTATCTCAATTACAATGCAAGGTATCAAGGGTTTGGAACCCTTGAAAAACCTGTAAAAGTTGCACCAAAATCGTACTTAGGGTTTCTCCAAAACTTCTCTTCTTAATGTGTGAAAATTAGAAAACTATATATAGAAAAATAGGTTTGACGGCGTCAAGACAAACACTGTGACGCCGTCACCTCGCCGCCAAAACTCTTCTCGGACTGCCTAGATCTACTTCTGACGCCGTCAAGACTTATTCACTTCCAGGCCGTCATGACTCTTTTACTCTTGACGCCCTTCCTACGTGACGCCGTCAAATCTGTTCTGGGTCGTCATGGAAATTCATGAAATTTGCTCTTGACGCCGTCAAGATTTTGCTCTTGACGCCGTCACCTACTGTTCCCAGCATGGAAAATTAAGACTTTGGCGTTTTCTTCACTTTTATGCTCCAAAAACGTCCGAATTGTTTCCTTTTCCAGATTTCTCTCCCAAAGTACCTAAAATCACAAAAGGAACGATTTAGGGCAATATTTGATCAAATAAATTCGGATTCGGGCTTAAATGACCCCCTAAAAACGGATCATTTTTCGTCTCATCATTAATCTTTGACCCGACCCGAATCGAATCACCGACCCGAACATATTACCCGAAAAATAGCGTTAGGAAAAAAAATTAGATCCCGACCCCCCACTGAAAATTTTCTAGCTTCGCCACTGGCTCCACATAAGCGCTTGTGGATTCCCCTTGGCGCTGTTTTACCCTAGCGAGTTCGACAGGGTTCTTGGCGCACTTCTTCCTCTGAGTGAAGTTCAAACGAAACGCTTTCCGCAACTCTTCAAACCCACGATTGCTTCTACGTGGAAGCTTGCTGAACCAGTTTCGTGCATTCCCTACTAATGTAGAGTTAAACATGTGACACCACACAGGTTGTGGCCAATTTTCGATTGTAGCTGCTTATTCGAAGTGGTTGATGAGGCGAAAAATGATCCGTTTTTAGGGGGTCATTTAAGCCTGGAATTGAATTTATTTGATCCAATATTGCCCTAAATCGTTCCTTTTGCGATTTTAGGTACTTTTGGAGTGAATTCTGGAAAAGGAAGCATTTTGGACGTTTTTGGAGCATAAAAGTGAAGAAAACGGCAAAGTCTTAATTTTCCTTGTTGGGAACATTACCTGACGACGTCACCAAATTCTACATGACCGGGTCAAGAAGAAAAACAAGAGGTGAAGTGGATAGAGTCCATGACGACCCAGAATGTTTTTACACTAGGGAATGACGACGTCACCATAGGCATGGACGAACCCACATGGGAGCCGGGTGTTGCACGGGCCACACCCAATTTTAGGTCACGAAGTATACATTTTTTTTTTATAAAATATGTCTTTTCTGAGTTCGTGCAACACCTAATTTTACCAAATAAATTCTTTATTGGGCAACTTTAATACTCACGGTAATAAAAAAAATTTGTGCAACACCCTCTAAAAAATCCTGGGTCCGTCCCTGACCATAGGCCGTCATGGTCCCTTTATATATGACGGCCCAGAGAAAAATCACTCTTGACGGCGTCAGATCTGGATCTAGGCAGTCCGATTTTATTATGGGCGGCGGGTTGACGGTGTCAGAAGTTTCTTCTTGACGCCGTCACAGTGGAAAATCTATATATAGTTTTGTAATTTTCACTCATTAGGAGAGGACAATTTTAGGAACGATTTGGAGAAACCCTAGCACGATTTTATCAGTATTTTCGAGGGTTTTCACCCCTTGAAACCTTTCATTTCAATTAAGATAAGTATCCTTTCAATTCATTCAATATGTCTATGTGTTGTTTGAATATATCTTACGCTTGTCTTGATTTTTACATGCTAGGCTAGATCTCTTGTGTGTTTGCTTAGATGTAATGAAACCTAGATGTTGATTATGGATTGATTGCTTGTTTATAGTTGTTACGGATGAATGATTTCGATGTTAGGCTTAAGAAAACTGGCAGACTTCCATAGTGTAACTTGCTTGAACGTCTTAAGAAACATGAACCAATGCGTACTAGGTTTTTATGGTTGTATTTAATGCATGAGCGAATTCTAGTGATCCCATGTTAGGAGCTTCTTGCAGGCTCGACATAGGAGTGAAGTAGGAGCTTATAGAGTTGGGGAAGTACGTACGCCACCCCACAATTGGTATTAAGGAATATAACCCGTCATCCACGCAACTATAGCAAACTATCAACCTGTAAAAGATATCTAGGGAGTAATGAAATCTAAGTAAACATAATTTTCCCATTTATTGTTCACACCACATTAGTAATTAGCTTTATTTACATTTTTGTTATTTTATTTTGGTTGCATTTTAGTTATTGGGTTAGTTGACTAGCAACTAATTCCGCCCACTCTTGCAAAACCCGAGATTTTAATTGCTTTTATAAGAATATAAAAATACAAAAAGAATCATCCCTCACCTCTAGACCTAGTTTTTAGGCTTTCTAATCCTAGCGACACTATTCCTGAGTTAAACGATCAATCCCCCGGTACTTGTCACTATACTATACTACAACGATCAGGTACACTGCCTGGTGGGGGTTGTAAGCTTCTCGAGATCCCTCGAGAGGTAAAGCCTGGTGCAATTCCCACGCATCAGTGGTCATCAGTATCACCTGTCCCATCATAAGTTTTAACATTAGCGGGCATACGCCTTCTCTTGTTTTCTAAAAAATCACTGATGCGTCGCGTGAACGCATCAACCTTTTGGCGGCGCCAGGGACGAGACATGTCTTCATCCTCCTGGTCGCGGTCTTTTTCCCTTGATTTCCAGTGTCCCGTTTCTTCGTCCTCGTTGTTCGAGGAGTCACTTGGGGATGGGCTTATACTTTTTCGGCGCTTGTGCCAACTATCATCGGAATCCAAGCTTGCTCTTGATAACGCTCAAAGTTAACATGTTTTTATAAGCGTTATTAGTGTTTTTGTGTATGATATTTGGTTGTTTTTATATGCTTTTGCCACTAAATCGTATCAAAGTTTGTTTTTGTAGCATATGTAGCCAAATGCAGGAAAAATGGAGAAAAAGTGAAGGAAATGAAGTATACACGATTACACGAAGATTCCCAAGCTCAAAAGTCCAATCTATGAAGTAATTCATATGAGAACCTAAGTTTTGTCATCTCAAAGTTCCAAGTTCAGAAGTTAATCAAGTTTGGATAGTACATAAAGAGCTACACAAGTCAAAGTCAAAGTCCAAAGCTGCCAGAAATTACCATCCGATCGGATGGCCATAAGTACCTTTCACCAACCGATCGGTGCCAACCCGCAACCGATCGGATGGTCAATTCTGCATGTTTTTGCCAACTTTTGTGCACGAATCTTGGTCTTTTGTCCCATGGTTCTAGGCCCTTTTTAGTGTCTTATTGTCCAAGTTCAAGCATTTAAGTTCTTATTTATGACTAAGAGTGTGGGACAAGCCTATAAGGGACCTCAAAAGTGCATAACTCAACACCACTCATTACTACACACAATTATTATCATCTTCTAGCTCTCTAAGGAGGAAAATTCGTGCAGAAAGAACCAGGAACTTTGGAGGACCAAGGAAGCAACATTTGGAATCCGAAAATCTCAAGAAATCATCACCAACTTTTAGGTTATCAATACCTTGTCATTTGTTATCAATTTCAAAGCATTGTAAGACTTATAACCATGGATTCTTATGTTAAATATTATGAGTTTATTTGCATGTTTGCCATGAGTGGCTAGTAATCTTTTTACACTTGTTTTGATGATGTTTTATACTTAGTGATAGTGATGATTGTGATAACATGTTTTAATTCAATTTCAAGTCAATCCTAAGAACCAATTGTACCTTAAGTTTCATAGTGACATTTGTTTAGCCAAGGTTAACTAATTGATAATAGTTTCAAAGGTCGAAAGATTTGTTATTACTCAACTAGTTATAATCATTTGTCTATGAATGATTGTTTTTCACCATAATTATTCTTGACTAAACAAAGAAACAAGAAGTATGATTGTAATAAGAATTCTTTTATAACGTCAAATCGGATTGTTTGTAAACCTTTAGTAGGACGAAAGTTTAAATGTTTATAAACGATTGTGACCTTTTTGTCTATGAAGAGGTTACATTTTGTATTGACCATTTCCTAAGAGTATTTGATTGGTAATAAAAGTTTTTCTTGTGTTTAAGATATCCACCATACCTTATGAACCTTGGATAGATCTTGAATTGATTGGTTTACACCTAAAGCTTGTTTTTATGAACTAAAATCTTGACGAAGGTTTAACCTGTAGAAACAATAGATTAGATCACCATCTAATTATCTCAACCAACATGTTATCAAAAGTTATCACAATCATGTGTGTCATTAAGTAGAAAACTAGTCTAAACAAGTGTAGTTTTTAATTTATTGAATTTGCTTATTATCATATTTGCGTACATTAGAGATTTACTTTTAGACTTATATTTCGATTCACTCACAAATCCTACGAACAATCCCGACTTACCATCATATCTTGCTATAACGGACGAGTACACTTGCTCGTATGTGTTGTTTCTAGATTTGGTAATTCACTCTTATAAATTTCAAACTTGCACTAACAAATAGCACATCAAGTTTTTGGCGCCGCTGCCGGGGATTTTGATCGTGTTTCTTTAAGTTTTAAAAGTCCGTTTCTTTTCGTGTTCGTTTTCTAAAAAAAAAACCTGTAGCAACCAACCAATCGGTTTCTTTTCCAACCGATTCGGTTTCTCACATTTTAATTTTACCGTAGCGTCCAACCGATCGGTTTGATTGTCAACCAATTCGGTTTGAATTTTTCTGTTTTTATTTTTTATTTTTCTTGTTCTTTTGTTTAGGTAATTAATTCGATTCTCTTGATAGTTGTATGAACACTCGTTCTACTACTAAAAAGCTTAGTACACCTTTATCCGATCCCGGAAATTTGTTTCGTAAGAAGAGATCTTCAACTATTCTTAATTGGTTTGATAATCTTTCCGAAGAACATCCAATTTCTAATCTTTTTGAACCATTACCCATGGCTGACGATTTACCCATGTGGGCCGCCAATAGAACCGTAGCACCCACTCCTGGAGCTGCTATTGTTGTCGCCGACCTTGGTGAAAACTTTACCATTAAAGGTCACCATCTTTCTATGATCAAAGACCGTCAATTCGATGGCCGTTCGTGGGCCGATCCGCATAAACACATTGCCGAATTCATTGAAATTTGTGGCATGTTTCGTTATGGAGACACTAATGTCGATGCTATCAAGCTCAAACTTTTTCCATCATCACTCGCCGGAGATGCCAAAGTATGGTATAACGAATTAACCCCAGGAACTATTAATACTTGGGAGGAGATGAGGCAAGCTTTTGTAAGCCGATTCTTTCCACCTGCCATGTATGATAGGTTAATGGGAGAAATTCGTGCTTTTTCACAAAATCCTAATGAATCTCTTGTTGAAGCTTGGCTTCGCATGAAAGATTTGCTTCGAAGTTGTCATGGTCATAATTTAGGACGAGGAACAATAATCCAAATATTTTATTATGGTCTTGATGAAGCATCTCAAGCAATCCTTGATGCCGGAGGAATTTTCCTTTACAAAACACCAAATGAGGCATATCAACTTCTTGAAGATCGAGTACTTCTTAAACTCGATTGGTCAAAAGATTCCAAAACCAAACCCTTACGGAAAACCGTTGCTTTTGCCGAAAGTTCAGATAATTCAAAACTCATGGACAAAATAGAAGCCTTGTCTTCTAAAATGGACTCGCAATACAAAGATATAAAAGGAGAAATGAAAGAAATGCGAGATGGCTGTAATAATTGTGGAGGAAATCACACATCATCCGAGTGTGATGACCAACCTATGAATGGACCCAAAGAAGGGGAAGCCAATTTTGTCCAAGGAGGATATCGTGGAGGAGGTTTTCGTGGTAATTATTACGGAAGAAGTTCTGGAAATTGGCAAGATCGCCAACAAAGGGATAACAACCGTGATTTTCAACCTAGAACAGAAAATCTAAACCCAACAAATTCAGATAAAAAGGAAGAATCTGATTTCGAAAAAATGATGCGAGAATTCGTAAATGCTCAAAGAACCACAAATGAGTTCGTAAAAACTCAATTTTTCAATCTCAAAACCAAAGTTGAACAAGGTCAGAAAAATCATCAAGCTTCTATTCAGGATCTTGAACAAAAATTTGGTAGACTTTCTGATCAATTTTCTTCTCGAATTCCTGGTACATTACCAAGTAACACCCAATCTAATCCAAAACCATCTGGATCAAACGATAAGAATTATCGTCCACCACACAACAGAAATGAGCATATCAATGCTGTATTCACTTGAAGTGGTCTCTCATATGATCCACCACCCATTCCTACCGATAATACTCTTATTCAAGAAGAGGAGGAAGAAGATGAAGAGGAAGAAGCAGTTGAAAAAGAACCAACCCAAAAACCAACCGTTCCACCAATAAAGCCTTATACACCAAAAATACCATATCCACAAGCCCTAAGAAAAGAGAAAAGAGAGGAGCGAAATAAGAAGTTTTTAGAGATGATCAAAGAAGTTAGAATTAACGTACCCCTCGTTGATGTTCTAGCTGGAATGCCCAATTATGGGAAATTTTTGAAAGAACTTCTTAATAATCGAAACAAGTTAGAACAAATTTCCGCTACCGTTGTTAATGAAGAATGCTCTACTATAATTCAAAACAAAATTCCACCAAAACTTGGAGATCCCGGAAGTTTTCTTATACCATGTACATTAGGAAACAACATCACATGTGATGCTTTAGCCGATTTAGGTGCAAGTATCAATTTGATGCCCTATTCGTTGTATTCTAAACTTTCCATCAATACATTGAAACCTACTAAGATGAGTATACGATTAGCCAACCATACATACCAATATCCTGTTGGGGTTGCTGAAAATATGCTTGTTCAAGTTGGTAAATTTGTTTTTCCTGTGGATTTTGTCATCTTAGAAATGGAAGAAGATAGTCGAGTACCCTTAATCTTAGGAAGACCTTTCTTAAACACTGTTGATGCAATGATTAAAGTTAAAGGTAAAGAACTAAATCTTGGAGTAGGAGAAGATCGAATCACGTTCTTAATCGATAAAGCAATGAAATATCCAAATTCCAGTGATGACTCATGCTATAACATCGATGTAATTGATGAAGTCACTGAAGAAGAATTGGATGCATTACTTGATGATTCAAAACCATTCATGACTACTTCAGAAAAGATTAGTGAAACAGATTCTGATAAAGAATTTGAGGAATTCATGGAAATAAAAGTAGAAGAAGAAGAAGAAGAAGAGAAATTTGAAGATATCATTGAGAAAGATCAATTGAAAATCAAATCATCTCTAGAAGAACCACCCACTGATTTGGAACTCAAAACCCTTCCCAATAATCTCGAATATGCTTACTTAGAAGAAAATTCACTTTTTCCAGTAGTCATATCGTCGTTGCTAGAAACAAATAAAAAACAAAAGACTCGTTTCTGTTCTTAGGAAGCATAAACGCGCTTTTGCGTGGAAAACTTCTGATATTCCAGGAATTAGTCCTGATTTTTGCAAACACAAAATCAATTGTGAAGAAGGTTCTAAACCCGTTGTAGAAAGACAACGTCGACTCAACCCAAATATGAAAGAGGTTGTTAAGAAGGAAATCATTAAACTTCTTGATGCATGAATTATTTATCCTATCGAGGATAGTCCATGGGTGAGTCTAGTTCATTGTGTTCCAAAGAAAGGAGGAATGAATGTAGTGACAAATGAAAGGAATGAGTTAGTTCCTACTAGAACTGTCACTGGATGGCGAGTATGTATTGATTACAGAAAACTTAATAAAGCCACCAGGAAAGATCATTTTCCTTTACCGTTCATGGATCAGATGCTCGAAAGATTAGCAGGAAACAAATACTTTTGCTTCCTTGATGGTTTTTCGGGATATTTCCAAATTCCTATCGATCCAGCAGATCAAGAGAAAACCACATTTACATGTCCTTTTGGAACCTACGCTTACCGGCGTATGCCTTTTGGTCTATGTAATGCACCTGCAACTTTTCAAAGGTGTATGATCGCAATATTTCAAGACATGCTTGAAACATCTATGGAAGTTTTCATGGATGACTTTTCAGTTTTTGGTGATTCTTTTGAAACTTGTCTTTCCAATCTCGATAAAATGCTTGAAAGATGTGAAGCTGCACATATAGTTCTTAATTGGGAAAAATGTCATTTCATGGTAACTGAAGGAATTGTGTTAGGACACAAGATATCAAGTTCATGGATGGAAGTAGAGAAAGCTAAAATAGATGTTATCACCAAATTACCACCACCAACTAACGTTAAAGCCGTTAGAAGTTTTCTAGGACATGCCGGTTTTTACCACCGATTTATCAAAGATTTTTCAAAAATATCACGTCCTATGACTAAACTTTTAGAAAAGGATTCTGTATTTGATTTCAATGCTGATTGCATTAAAGCTTTCGAAACATTGAAAAGTCAATTGACTAGTGCCCCAATTATGGTTGCACCTAATTGGTCACTACCATTTGAAATCATGTGTGATGCAAGCGATTTCGCTGTTGTAGCTGTTTTAGGACAACGTGAAGGAAAACATTTTCGTCCTATTTACTTTGCTAGTAAAACACTCAACAATGCTCAACAAAACTATACGGTTACGGAGAAAGAATTATTAGCCGTAGTTTTTGCATTCGACAAATTCAGATCTTATCTTGTGCTTTCAAAAACGATAGTTTTTACCGATCATTCCGCACTCAAATATTTGTTTAACAAACAAGATGCAAAACCACGTCTTATCAGATGGATTTTATAACTGCAAGAATTTGATATCGAAATAAAAGATAAGAAAGGAGCAGAAAATCTTGCAGCTGATCATGTATCACGTCTCGAGAATCCAAATTTGGAAGAATTAAAAGAAAATGAAATTAATGATTATTTTCCATAAGAAACTCTCATGACGATAGATAAAGACGATGATGAGGAAATACCATGGTTTGCAAATTACGCAAATTATCTTGCAGGAGACATTCTTGAAAAAGGGATGAGTCACTACCAACGTAGTAAGTTCTTTTCAGAACTAAAACACTATTATTGGGAGAAACCTTATCTTTTTAAGATGTGCAAGGATGGAATGATACGAAGATGTGTTTCGGGTGCCGAAACAAGAAAAATTCTTGATGAATGTCATCATGGCCCAACTGGGGGACATTATGGTCCTTCCACTACAGCTAGAAAAGTTTTTGATGCTGGATTTTATTGGCCTACAATTTTCAAAGAAGCGTATACTCTTGTTCAAAACTGTGATGCATGCCAAAAATCCGGTAACCTTTCTAGAAGAGACGAAATGCCTCAAAAGAGCATTCAAGTCTGTGAAATATTCGATATTTGGGGAATTGATTTTATGGGACCCTTCCCTAAATCACACAAATACGAATATATCCTCGTTGCAATCGATTATGTTTCTAAATGGGTTGAAGCTGAAGCTCTTCCTACTAACGATGCACGAGTTGTTGTCAACTTTCTCAAAAAGCTTTTTGCTCGCTATGGAATTCCTAAAGATTTAATAAATGATAGAGGATCCCATTTCTGTAATAAACAAATGGAGAAAGTAATGAAACGATATGGAGTTCATCATCGTTTTGCTACAGTTTATCATCCACAAACTAGTGGTCAAGTCAAAAATACCAATAGAGCTATAAAAAGAATACTTGAAAAAACGGTTAAAGACAATCCTTCCGTTTGGTCAAGGAAATTAGATGACGCACTATGGGCATTTCGTACGGCATATAAGACACCAATTGGTACAACACCGTACAGACTCTTGTATGGGAAAACATGTCATCTACCGTTCGAACTTGAACATCGTGCTTATTGGGCGTTAAGAAGCTGTAATCCTGATTTAAAAATAGCTGGAGAAAAGTGATTTTTGCAATTACATGAACTTGATGAGTTAAGACTTCAAGCTTATGAAAACTCCAAGCTATACAAAGCAAGAACCAAAGCTTATCACGATAGAAAGCTAAGAATTCAAAAACAATTCAAAGCTTGAGATAAAGTTCTGCTTTTCAATATGAAATACAAGTTTAAAGCTCCGAAACTCAAACCAAAATGGTTTGGACCATATATAGTGAAACATGGATTTCCATCAGGTTATGTTGAACTTTATGACAAACATGGTGGAAGTTTCATTGTAAATGGGCACCGAATTAAACTCTATTATGATAAGGAGCAATTAAACATGATTTCTAATAAAGAAATTTCATCTGAATTTGAATATGAAGCTATCACATTCATGGCTCCACACAAGGAAATGGTTCCTTGGGCACACAGTAATGGTTTTATCTATGATGCTCTTCCTAGAGCATGGGAAAATGTTAAATTGGAAAACATAGATGAAACAGGAGTGGGAATTGTGATAGAAAATGTGTTGTATATCCCTAAAAGGAAACATAACACTAAAACTTCATAATCTATTTCGAAGTCTGAGTCCGGCTAAGGACTCGTTAATAAAACAAGCGCTTCTCGGGAGGCAACCCGTGTGTTTTATTTTTATTTTGTTTTTGATTTTCAGTGTTTATACCCCAAAGTTTTACTACCTGGTCTAACTTAAGTGTGAGGGTGTGCCACTAATTTGAATAAAACTGCAATGCTATTTGTTTGTTTGTTTTTGTTTCTAATAATACAGGTGTTGACTACAAAAAAAAAAAAAAAAAAAAAAAAAAAAAAAGATTGGATAACACCGGATATCATGGTTTATTTTCACATTTTCCCTACTTTTATGCTTTTTCGTTTATCACATTGAGGACAATGTCTAACTTAATTGTGGAGGGTGAGTAGGTAAAATTAGAGATTAAGTCTAATATCAATTTAATTTTTAAATTTTGTTTGTCCTTGTAATCTAGTTGTTTTCACACTTTTAGGAATAATTTATTAGAATAACTGGATCTATCCACTGTAAAAAAATAGTAATTTTTGAAAAATTTGAGATGTGTCCCGATTAATATTGCAATCCATTTATGGGATTGATAACATTTGCTAGCGCATATTATAACCCTTTCCACTAAATTGTGAGGATTTGAGCCTATTTTATATCTAGCATACATCTTTTATGCTTGAATCTTTTGTTATGAGTGTGCCGGTGATTTTATTTATTCTAGAACTTGTGCTTGTAAATCATTACGAGACCGTTGTGAGATTACATTTTTGTAATATAAGTATACATACGTGATAAGAGGCAACTTTAGGATTTTAACCAAATAGCCTTCATTATTGATTTCTAGCTAGTCACATTGATTAGTTAATTTCCAATTTTAACCCTTTTGTTAGTGTTTATCTTTAACGCTAGATACCACTAGTTTCACCCTTCGAGCCATCCTTTTCGTTTTTGATAAATCTAGAAAAATACAAAAATATTTTACACTTTAAACCTTAGCCTAACCCTTGTCAAAGTCTAAATGGTGGGTTGCTAGTTGCTTGGTTGTTGGATAGTTTCTGATGATTATTAGTTAGCCACACTTCACCAATCATGTGTGTGCCATTCCGACAAAGACGGAGACTGCAACTTCTTATTTGTATTGTTGTGGTGATGCTTATGCGAAGTGTGGGGGAGTTTATTTAAAACAAAAAAAAAAAAATAAGTCATCGCAACTATAAGGTGACAATTATAGCAAATGTGCTATATATGTGAATAAAGGAAATCTTGTGATATGTTGTTAGCCAATGTGCTAAGTATGAAGAATATTGTTATGGCAAATCGATGTATCGTTATTTGAAGAAGAGGAAGATTGCAATTATAATCATTTATGGGTTCATGGTTTGTTTGGTGGCTAGCAACAATGAGACTTAGACTTTATTTTATTTTTCTTTAAAACCAATTTCATAAATATTCCCATGCCTATTCCCTACCCTTACCAAATTACTTTATCTATCCAGATATTGTAATGGCTTTGTGAGAATATCAAGTGCATGAATATTTTAGTGACCATCCGGTTTTTGAGTAATCAAGAACTCGCGCCAGTAATCTATTATGTTTTTGTATGTGATATTTAAACATAAGCCTGGTACAACCCTAAGCCTTACATTATAACCCAAATAAAAGACCTCTTTGATATGTAGACTTGGTGCTTACGCCATTGCGGTGTAGTTTTGTTTCTTGTACAAGCTTATGGTAATAATTAGATCATGACTGAGCAATGAGTGTGATTTCTCTTATTTACTCCACTACCTAAATAAATGAGTGATTGAGTGAATTATACTTTGTTTCTTTTTCGTGAGGTGTTTAGAAATGTTAATCAAGCAAGAAAATCATTGGGTATTGTCAAACATCTCGATTTTTCACCATTCAAGCTTAAAATGATGAATCGTATCTTGTACTTGTACTTGGTGGATTTGCATCACATTTTTCTAATCATTTTTGGATACCAAGTGGATATTTAGTTTTCTTCTAGATTTGCTTGAGGACTAGCAAAGTTTAAGTGTGGGGGATTTGATAACGCTCAAAGTTAACATGTTTTTATAAGCGTTATTAGTGTTTTTGTGTATGATATTTGGTTGTTTTTATATGCTTTTGCCACTAAATCGTATCAAAGTTTGTTTTTGTAGCATATGTAGCCAAATGCAGGAAAAATGGAGAAAAAGTAGTATACACGATTACACGAAGATTCCCAAGCTCAAAAGTCCAATCTATGAAGTAATTCATATGAGAACCTAAGTTTTGTCATCTCAAAGTTCCAAGTTCAGAAGTTAATCAAGTTTGGATAGTACATAAAGAGCTACACAAGTCAAAGTCAAAGTCCAAAGCTGCCAGAAATTACCATCCGATCGGATGGCCATAAGTACCTTTCACCAACCGATCGGTGCCAACCCGCAACCGATCGGATGGTCAATTCTGCATGTTTTTGCCAACTTTTGTGCACGAATCTTGGTCTTTTGTCCCATGGTTCTAGGCCCTTTTTAGTGTCTTATTGTCCAAGTTCAAGCATTTAAGTTCTTATTTATGACTAAGAGTGTGGGACAAGCCTATAAGGGACCTCAAAAGTGCATAACTCAACACCATTCAACACACAATTGAAGATACCATTTACTCTCATTACTACACATAATTATTATCATCTTCTAGCTCTCTAAGGAGGAAAATTCGTGCAGAAAGAACCAGGAACTTTGGAGGACCAAGGAAGCAACATGTGGAATCCGAAAATCTCAAGAAATCATCACCAACTCTTAGGTTATCAATACCTTGTCATTTGTTATCAATTTCAAAGCATTGTAAGACTTATAACCATGGATTCTTATGTTAAATATTCTGAGTTTATTTGCATGTTTGCCATGAGTGGCTAGTAATCTTTTTACACTTGTTTTGATGATGTTTTATACTTAGTGATAGTGATGATTGTGATAACATGTTTTAATTCAATTTCAAGTCAATCCTAAGAACCAATTGTACCTTAAGTTTCATAGTGACATTTGTTTAGCCAAGGTTAACTAATTGATAATAGTTTCATAGGTCGAAAGATTTGTTATTACTCAACTAGTTATAATCATTTGTCTATGAATGATTGTTTTTCACCATAATTATTCTTGACTAAACAAAGAAACAAGAAGTATGATTGTAATAAGAATTCTTTTATAACGTCAAATCGGATTGTTTGTAAACCTTTAATAGGACGAAAGTTTAAATGTTTATAAACGATTGTGACCTTTTTGTCTATGAAGAGGTTACCTTTTGTATTGACCATTTCCTAAGAGTATTTGATTGGTAATAAAAGTTTTTCTTGTGTTTAAGATATCCACCATACCTTATGAACCTTGTATAGATCTTGAATTGATTGGTTTACACCTTAAGCTTGTTTTTATAAACTAAAATCTTGACGAAGGTTTAACTTGTAGAAACAATAGATTAGATCACCATCTAATTATCTCAACCAACATGTTATCAAAAGTTATCACAATCATGTGTGTCATTAAGTAGAAAACTAGTCTAAACAAGTGTAGTTTTTAATTTATTGAATTTGCTTATTATCATATTTGCGTACATTAGAGATTTACTTTTAGACTTATATTTCGATTCACTCACAAATCCCTGCGAATGATCCCGACTTACCATCATATCTTGCTATAACGGACGAGTACACTTGCTCGTATGTGTTGTTTCTAGATTTGGTAATTCACTCTTATAAATTTAAAACTTGCACTAAAAAATAGCACTTCAGCTCTTCTAATTAAAATAAATATTGTTTGTAACAAAAGAATTAAGAGTTTGTCTAACCAGTGCTTAAGACACTAGTTTAGATTACTATATAAGAAAACTTTAAGTTTATTAATTACAAAATCATAACTAATTAAAATAAATTATAAGATCAATTAAGTGTATTAAATGCATTTTTCAATTTAAAAGGAAAGTTTGAAATAAATATTGCACTTTAAATGATGCCCGATAGACACTTGTTAGATAATCAGTGTTATGAGATTAGAGATTGGATTTGTTGGGAACATACTTTAGTATTGAGTCAAGTCTCGGTCATTACATTTTGTACTAGGTTGCTTTAGTAATATTTATGTTTATGTTTTAGTTAATGGGCAACATGTAAAAGCCCATAAGGCTTACAAAGCCCATGAATTAGAAGTATGAGGGAGGATGGGAGTGTTGCCCTACTCCTCCCCTATATATACTAAGCTTATGTTAACATAACATTTGTTGGTTATTTTGATATATTAATGAAACTATTGTTCTTTCACTTTTCATAAGTCTAGTAATCAACCAATCCTTATATCTATCTCATTCTTTACTTGTGTAACATCAATATGGGCACCTAACAAGTGGTATCATTCGTCTAATAGAGATTAAAGTGTTGTTATTGGTGTTATCGTGAGATTTAGGGTGTTTTTTCTTTATATATTTGCTTTTTCTTTGTTTCTTTCACTCAAATCTTGAAGCTTGGACAAGTTTCAAGGTTGATATAGTGATTAGAAGCTTAGATTTTGCATAAAGTTTTGATCTTTTATAGTTTTTAGTACTTTTTCTCTTTGTTTATTGAGTTTTGTAGCTTCTTTGATATTAGAAAACTAGTTTTTGGTAGCTTAATCTTTCATATTTAGTGTTTTCTAAGTGTTGGGGAAGTTATTTGATCAAAAGAAACTTATTTCTAAGCATTTTTCTTCAAAAAGTAGTGATTTTTACAAGTTTCTGGTCACTCTACACATAAGATTGTGGAATAGTACAACTTTACAGCTGTCTATAGTATTATTTGGTCAGTCTACGCATAACTTTTGCCAAAAACCCCAATCCTACGCAGAAGATCACTGTTTACGCTTAAGCTTTGGTGGAAAACCCCTTTTCTACGCCTAAGATTCAGATCCTACGCATAAGTTGTCAGCTTACGCAGAACTTGGATTCTTACGCATAAGATTCATTCTTACGCGTAAGTTACATATCTTCTATTTAAGCTTCATCAACGGTCTTCTCTTCGTGCTACGGTGACTCAGTACTTCCGTAGCTTGGATAGTTAGTGGAATACTTCGACTACGGATATCTTTCAAGCTTGGACAAGTTTGAAAGATTTGTTTGGTCTTTGAACCTTACGCATAAACTCTTACGCATAAGCTTAACTTACGCGTAAAGGAAAATCTTACGCAAAAACTCACTATTTACGCATAAAATCAACCTTTACACATAACTTTGAAGTCTACGCATAAGTTTGGTGTTACGCATAAGATTCTCATCTTAGCCAAAGGATTCTTTATCTTTACCAAAGGAACGTACATTTCAATCTTCTACAAGATCCAACATTACACAAGTGTTCTAAGATGTCTCAACCACCAAATTACTACTTCTCTCATCCTCAGCAACAGCAACATCAGCAGTATCAGCCACAGCAATACCATTCAGCAACAACCGTTTCAGCCAAAACAACAATATCTCATGATGCAAAAACATCAAATCATTCCTCAACAACAACCATATCCAATGTCACAACAACCTACTCAGTATTCGTCCAGACAACCTCACTGGTTTGATAGAATGTGTGAAGTAATTATGACTCAACAATCCAGACATGAGGCAGGATCACTTGAGACACCTCCAATGCTAACACCTGGGAACTATGTTCAGTGGTCAAGTCGATTCTTACGATTCCTTGAACTTAAGAAACCCCATGGGAAATTCTTGAAACAAGTGATACTTGAAGGACCATTTGAGTGGCCAACTAGACTTGAAAGTGGAGATCCATCAGCTGATCCTCCTCGGGCTCCTGTAGAAAAACCCGTTCTAGAATCTCAACTCACTGAAGATCAGAAACTACATCGTGAAGCTGATGAATATGCAATGGCCTATATACTTTAAGGAATACCTAATCCAATTTATCAAAGTGTTGATGCTCAAAAAACGGCTAAAGCTATGTGGGAACATGTTCATCTCCTAATGGAAAACACTCAATTGAACAAATATGATATGGAATCTAAACTTTACATGGAATACATAAACATCTCAATTGAACCAGGGGAGTCACTTGAATCCTATTATCATCGTTTCACTAATGTGGTAAATGATTTGGAACGACACAAAATCACAATACCAAGGATCGCAGTGAACTCCAAATTCGTCGGTAGTCTTGGTCCGGATTGGCAAAAATATGTGACATTCGTTCGTCAAACCAAAAATCTTCATGATGCACCGTATGGTTTGTTATATGACTTTCTGAAACACCATGAACCTGAAGTGTAGAAAGATCGTGCTCTTCGAGGAGGTTACATACCACCACCAACACCAAATTCGTTGGCACTCGTAGCTCAATCTCCGTATACTCCACCTCCAATGTCAAATCATGCTTATGTTCAAGAACAAAATTACTTCAGCTACCCACAACCTACAACTCCAAATCAGATAATCCCATATGATTCTTCTCAGCAATATAATCAACCTGTTCCCTATGAAAACAGTGAGTCAATGTACTACTCTAACTCTAATGATGATGAAGATGATGACTTCAATACGTTAAATCAAGGACTTGCTCTCATTGCTCGTGCCTTCAGCAAATTCTCAAACAAGACAAACAACCGTCTTCGCTCTTCATCAAACACTAGGAATCAAGCTGTCATTCAAGATGGGAGGGTTGAGATACAGAATCGATATAATGGACGATCAGGTGGTTATTCAGGAAATTCTGGAAATGAAAAAAGGTTCAACAACAATGGAGGGTTCAGAAACAACTCTGGTGCTACTCAGCAAAGGAATGAAAGTGTTGCAACTGGGAACTCTAACTCTGGGAATGCAGTATGGTGCTACAACTGCAATGAGAAAGGTCATATTGCAACTGCATGTCCAAAACTGAGAACTCGGGGCAGTAAGTTTCACAAGCAGGCATTACTCATGGCTCTCAAAGATGAAAAGGAAGGACATTTCATTGAGCAGGAGAACAACTTCATGGCAAATGCGTACAACGATGATGACATGGAAGATCTAGTAGCAAATGCAGCTGTGATGCTTATGGCCAACATGCAGGAACTTCAAATGAATGATTCAGGCCCAATGTATGACACTGATGGCTTGTCTCAGGTACATGACCTTAATACATGCCTAATACATGAAATAACGTCACCCTCTGCTTCTGAATCAGATAAGGCGCAAGTTGTTCCATCCAACTCATCTTTATCTTCTCAAGAAGATGAATAAGTGAACACCGTTGTTACATTTGATGATGACACAATTGTTTCATTTGATGATCCTATTGAGAATGACAAACATGATTCTGTAGAACAACATGAACCATTGTTTGATACAGACCCTGACCTTATATTGTTGTCTAAACAACTGAACGCTCAACAATTGCAAATATTGAAATGCAATGAGATAAATAAAGCTTTAAAAGAAACTAATAAATTACTTACAAGAGACATTGAGTGTTATAAAATACAACTTTCAAATCTAGAACACAAGGTTAAACATGAAAAAAGTTTTCAAAAGGCTTTTCAAGAATACTACAATAGAGAACAAGATCTTCAACACAAAATGCAAAATTTAATTGAGTCAAATGGAAAGTTGGTTTCAAAACTTGAAAGTGACAAGTGTGAACTTTAAAAACAGGTTGAACAACTTCAAAAAGAACTTTCACAAACAGAAGCAGAGTTGTCAATTTGCAAAAAGGATTTTTGTGAACATAAAATACGAAAAAGGAAATATATAGATAATTTAATCGGTGAGATTGTTGATCTTGAAAAACAACTCAAAGAGTTTCGTAATATTGTTTACAAAACCGGGGGCTCTGTCACAACAATTCAGAAATTTACTTTAAAACCAAGACCCGATAAAGGTTTTGCAATTGGTGATTATAAATCAATGTTTCTTCACAAAGCGTTCAAACAAAATCCTAAAATTTACAGTATGGAATGTATGCGTGATGACATGATTGTGCGTACTATTGTGTATGATACTGAGGAAGAGGAAGAACTTGAAGAAGAGAGTCGATCCAAAATGAGTCAAGTTGAATATTGGAAACCATATGATTATTCAAAAACTCCTCACATTTCTAAATCTTTTGTTCCTTAAAAGGAAATACCTGAAAAATCCTGGTTTGTCACTGAGTCATATGTTTCATCTTCTAATGCGGCTCCGGTCCAAACTGTGGCACAATTAAATGGTCCTTTACCATCTACTGGTGAAGTTACACCTTTACCAAAAAGTTGTCGCGTTTTAAATTATTTCAAAACTTTTATGGAAGACATCAAAATTTTGGAGGAAACAATTGAACGTAATTCAGAAATAAAAATTGAAACTTTTCAATCCGCTTACGAGCGAGAAAAGAGAGATATTTTTCAAAAACAAATGTTGCCAATCGTTCAACACCTCCTTCTTTTTGCTACAAGTTGGGAACAACATCTGTAAAAAGAAGTCAAATCAATGATAAACGTTTTCAAATCAAATGAAAATGCAATTTTGGTTAAAAAGCATAGAAACAGAGTTTTGAAAAATGATGACGATCGACTCTTGGAAGAAGTTCTCAATGCTGATATTATGTCTATTATCATGAATGATCTCTATAAATCTGGTACTTCTATGCTTGTGGAAGATCACTGTGCTGATAATGATTTGCTGAATACCGAAATTGAGACATTAAAACAAGAAAATGATATACTGAGGAAAAACAATGATGATGTGACAAAACGCTTTTCAAAAGAAAATTTTCAACTCAAACAAAGACTTGAATGGTGTCAAGCTCAAAGTCTTGAAACGGAATTGCAACTTCAGAATCAAAATGTTTCAAAGTCTTGTCAAAGTTGCAAAAATACTGAGTCTTTTAAAAGTCCATGTCTCAAATATGAGAAGGAAATTGCGGAATTAAAAATTGAAAACTGGCAACAAAACCGCGATGACATTAATTATTGCAACGTGAAACTTGAGTCTGAAATTCAAGATAAAAATCACATCATTATTGAATTAAAAGAGAAAATTAAGCTACTTCAAAAAGGAAAGTTTGTTGACACCACTGTGATGGCACCAAGATTGTACCAAATAGACAAAACTTCTAAGGGAAATGATGTTCAAAACACTAATGTTGACCCTTCCACTTCCACAGGACTAGTCTCCACTAATAGCGTTAGCAGACCCAAGCGAAAAAGTAACAAGAAGAATAGGATCATGCAACGTAAAAGAGGAACACTAGAAGCTCAAGAAGTAGAAGATCAACTTAGGAATTTGAATAAAACTCATGTTGCATCTGATTTAGATTCTAATCTGGCAAATTGTAATCAAAATCTCAATGTAACAAATGACGAACCTTTGAATGTTTTGAATATTAATGCATCTTGTGTGTTTTGTCGTAAAAGTGTATCATCTGGTGATCATGCAAAATGTGTAGCTAACTCTCTCTTAAATCGTCATACGAAACGTAGGATAGGCAATCCTTCTAGGCCCACTATTGCCTCTAAGTCCATATTAGGAAAATCGCCATCTACGGCTTCTAATGATGTTGTAGTTACCCCCATAATTGATAAGAACAAATCTAGGAACAAGCCCAAAACTAGTGAGTTCACCAAAAAGAAAGTGAGAACTAGTTGGAATTGGCAACGTTGGTTACAATATAAACCAGAATTTAAATGGATTCCTAAATTATTGAATACGTGTGCTTCTAACCAACAGGAACCCGCACTTTCTTTGGGTTCCACCCTTACTTCTGTTCCATTATCGTCGTCTTCTTGTGATGCAGGTGGTGCAGATTGTTCTCTGGATTGTTGATAGCGGATGCACCCGACATATGACAGGCAACCTCAAATTGTTAGTCAACTTTGTTTCAAAGTTTATCGGAACTGTCAGATTCGGGAATGATCATTACACTTTAATCATGGGATACGGTGAATATGTCAGTGGGAACACTGAAATCAGTCGGGTTTATTATGTGGAAGGCTTAGGTTACAACCTCTTTTCAGTCGGTCAATTTTGTGATGGGGATTTAGAAGTAGCATTTCGTCAGAAAAATTGTTTTGTTCGTGATTTACAAGGAAATGATCTAATGTCCGGCTCACGTGGTTCAAATCTTTATACAATATCGATGTCTGACATGATTGCAACATCTCCGATATGTCTTCTCTCCAAAGCAGAATCAACTAAATCTTGGTTATGGCATAAACGTCTTTCGCACTTGAATTTCAAAACTATGACTGAACTTGCTCGTCATAAACTTGTTGATGGTTTTTCAAGATTCCGATTTACCAAAGATGTTGGGAATTCTACTAAGTAAGAATTCTGCTGACGGTTACTGCTGAAGGATACTGCTGAAGAGCTGGTTCCTGCTGAAGCAGTGTATCTGCTGAAGACTAGTTTCAGCATTATTAGTTTCTGCGGATATAGTTATTCCGTATTTTATGTAATATAGTAAGGATATGCATGAGTTTATTTAGGAAGTGATAATGCATATCTTTTAAAGTTTTTAGAATATACGTTTCTTGTGAAACGGTTTAGGGTTCCTCGTGTATAAAAGGAACACACGATTATGTATTGAATACACGTTTTTAGAAAACACTTTCAGTATAATTAAAAGATCCATAGAGGATCAAGTGTTCTTAGTATTCAGTTGTTCATACTTGTGTTTGTTTTCGCTTTAGAATACGAGTTACATAGATTATCTTTTAGTGTGTTAGTGATTACACTAACATAACTAACGATCCACGAGTGCTCAAAGATCTATCAAGGTCTTAAGTCTAACAAGTGGTATCAGAGCCTCGGGAGAGTCTCTATGATACTAAGAAACATCAATCTTACACCCTCTCAATCAAAAACAACCAAAACAATGCCTGGAACAGATGATGAATCTGATGCAACTCAGAACCAAAACACCACTTCTCTCCAACAACTCACTCTCTCAAACAGTAATGCCAAATTCCCATACCTTAAGAATGCAGAAGAGTATGAATTGTGGTCCATGAAGATGCAAAACTGGATCACAAACATTGACTGGAATCTTTGGGAAGTTGTCCGTAAGGGTAACAGCTTGAAGAAACATGTCAAAGATGCTGATGGGATTGTTACCGTAGGTCCTAAAACTGCTGAAGAAGTTCTAGCCGTGCAGAGGGAGAATAAAGTCAAAACAATTCTTCTTCAGGCTATACCAGATGACCACATGGGTGACTTCCACTTCATGGAAGATGCCAAGGACATTTGGATGGCCATCAAGGCTAGATTTGGTGGGAATGATGAGTCAAGAAGGTTGAAGAAGTCAATGCTGAAGCAACAGTTTCAAGAGTTTTAGATATCTGAGGAAGAAGGAATCCACAAAGGTTATGACAGGTTCTACAAGATCTTGAGTCAACTTAATCAGCTGAAGGCTAGGCCGGATAATGAGGATTGCAATGCTAAGTTTCTAAGATCTTTGCCACCATCTTGGTTGCAAGTAAGCATAGCTCTCAAAACTAAAGGTGGATTGGACATGATCTCTTTTGATGATCTCTACAACAAGCTTAAATCTCTTGAGCCTGATGTTAGAAGTCCCATTCGTCCATCCACTCACTCATCCTTTGTTAGCACCACATCCAATCCGGTGCATCATACCTCAAGCTCTTACACCTCAGCATCATCTTCTCATACCCACACTAAACCAACTCCTAAATCAAAGTCCAGTAATATAATGGAAGATGTTCTTCACTGTTTTGTTGCTGAATATGAACATCAGCAGTTTCTAGCTTATGAGGATTTTGAACAGTTGGATCTATTGGAGATGGAAGAGATGAACTTGAAATGGCAGTTGGCAATGATTTCTCTTAATATCAAAAGGTTTGAGAATAAGTCTGGGAGAAAGTTTGGTTTCCAGGGAAGAGATGCAGCAAGATTTGACAGAAGGAAGGTTAAGTGCTGCACTTGTGGTCAGATGGGCCACTTCTCAAGAGAATGCAAGGATTGAAAGCCTGGTGATGAAGTTAGATATGGCTCATATCTATTGGAATAAGGAACTTCTAAAGCTGGACCTTCCAAAGCTTTGGTGACTGTGGATGAACATGTTAATTGGATTGTTCATGAACCTGCTGAAGAGGAAGGTTCTACTTCTGAACAAGTGAATATGCTGGCATACTGCCCCACAGAGAATAAGAAGGATCAAGTTTCCTTGATGGGCATCTCTCAGGTACATAACTGTGTTTTTGGCTGTAGTGTAAGATATAATGAACTTAAACAAAAATATGATGAATTGAAACCTAAATATAATGAGTGTTATGTAGAAGTTGAGGCTTATAAAAAGGCTTTAAAAACTCTAGAAAGACAGAAGGTATGGTTTCAAAAGAATCAGCTTAAATATGAAGAACAGGTAAGAGTTTTAGAAAGTGATTTAGAATGTGCAAAGATAGATTTAAGGCGTACTGAAAAAGAAAAATCTAATGTAGAACTAGAGAAACAAGAATTGCAATTAAAGTTTGATAATGAAGTGGCTAGTCGTAAGAAGTGACAAGAAGGGGCTTATCATTTAAATAAATTGATTGATAGTAGTCAATCTGTTAGGTCTAGAAAAGCGTTAGGGTATGATAAATATATAGATCCTGAGGAATTAACTTACCCTGATATATCCAGTGTTTTTGACCCTGAACCTATCCTAGAATTTCAAAAACCTGTAAAATATGTTAAGGAAGGGGGAATGAATACTGTACTTGAACCTATTAGAGGAGAACACATGCCCACAGACCTGTCCATACCTGTTGACTTTGATGGATCACACCATCTTTATGGCAAAAAGTCAATTGACTTGCCAGACCCTGATTCTAAATCTACTGACTTTGTCTCTTGTTCTGACAGTGACAAGTCTTCTGACCAAGGGTCTACTGCATATACCAGTTGTGATTCAAGTGAAAAGTCAGACCTTCCCAAGACCACACCCAAGACATCACCCAAGACTCCCTACAAGCCTGTTAGAGTTACTGTTGATATCAAGACAGTTTCTTCTGAAGACTTGTTATTTAATTCTTTGCAAAACAATGTTTCTAGTTCTGTTAAAAACAATTCTGTTAATGTTTGTGGTTTGAACTCTTTTTCATGTCATGGAACATCTTTCACTTTGAATAAATCTTCTAAAAAAAAGAAATGCTTTGTGTGTGGAAGTAAATTTCATTTGATTAAGGATTGTACTTTTCATGAGCAAAGAATGGGTGTATGTGCTAGTCAAAGAAAACCTAGGCAAATGTGGAAAAATGTTAATGATATACCATCTTTTGTTCCACATCAGCAGAAACACAATTCTGCTGAAAAACATTCTTCATGGAGAATAACTGGTACTAGACCTTATGTTCGACCCACTAGTTCTTACTTTCATAATGGTTATTGGGCTAGAACGTTTGACTCTATGTATGTTGATGGAGGGTATTGGGATACTGCTGTGAAGCCCTCAGTAGGTTGTTCTTGGACAAAGAAGGGACCTAATTTTCAATACAGGCCCAAGAACAATGATGGATCTAATACATCTACATGGCCTACCTCTTATGATCCACAAGGCAGGCTCAAGTCAGCAATGACTTGAGTCTCCAAAGTGTACTAACTTTTGTATATTTATTTTGTTGTTTTTGTAGGATCATCCCCTGTAGAGTACTGAAGTAGGTATAGTAGATAGTGGTTGTTCCAGAAGCATGTCAGGGAACAAGGATAAGATGCATGACTTTGTGCCTATAGAAGGAGGAGGCAATGTGACTTTTGGTGGAGGAGATGGCAAAATCACTGGGAAAGGCACTATTAAAACACCTCTGTTAGATTTTGAGAATGTTTATTATGTGAAGGAACTTCAGCACTTCAATCTGTTCTCTGTATCACAAATATGTGACACCAAGAATAAAGTTTTCTTCTCTGAGGATGAATGTCTTGTGCTCTCAAAGGACTTCAAACTTCCAGAAGATACAACTGTTTTGCTAAGAGTTCTTAGAACCTTCAATTTGTACACATTCAATCTGAATGATGTTCAACCAGAAGGTGATTTAACATGTTTGGTGGCCAAAGCTTCCCTGGATGAATCTACAAGATGGCATAGGAGGATGGCTCATGTTAATTTCAAGACCATTAACAAGCTTTCTAAACTTGGTCTGGTTCAGGGACTTCCTTCAAAAGTCTTCACCAATGAACATAATTGTGTTGCATGTAACAAAGGAAAGCAACACAGAGCCTCATATAAAGCCATAACTGCTGTGAGCACCATTTCAGAACCTCTTTAGTTGCTGCACATGGATCTCTTTGGTCCAACTCCTATCAGAAGTATTGATCATAAGTACTTCTGCTTGGTTATCACTGATGATTATAGCAGGTTTTGCTGGGTATTCTTTTTGAAAACTAAAGATGAAACAACTCCTATTTTAAAAGAATTCATTACCCTGATTGAAAACTAGCTAAATAAAAAGGTTAAAGGCATTAGGTGTGACAATGGGACTGAGTTAAAAAATGTGATCTTAATAGAACTCTGTAAGTCTAAAGGGATAAAAAGGGACTACAGCACTCCAAGGACCCCACAACAAAATGGGGTTGCTAAAAGGAAAAATAGGACCTTAATAGAGGCAGCAAGATCCATGCTTGCAGACTCTAAATTACCCACTATGTTCTGGACTGAAGCAGTAAGCACTACTTGTTATGTTTTGAACAGGGTATGCATCACTAGACCTCATGTCAAGACACCTTATGAACTTCTCTCTGGGAAAGTTCCTGATATTCATTACCTTAAACCTTTTGGTTACAAAGTGACCATTTTGATTACTGCTGATACACTGGGCAAGTTTGATGGGAAAGCTGATGAGGGGTATATTGTGGGTTATTCAGCTCATAGCAAGGCCTATAGAGTGTATAATTTGAATGCCAAAAGGATAGAGGAGACTCTTAACCTAAGATTCCTAGAAGATCAACCTAATATTCAAGGACAGGGTCATACTTGGTATTTTGACTTGGATTACTTAACTGATCACTTGGATTATACTAGACATGTTTCTAATCAATTTGCAGGAACAAAAGAGTCTCCTACTAACCCTGCAGGTTCCCTGGATGATGACTCAGAGAGTGACTCTGAGAAAGATGAACAAACCATTGTTGTACCTTCTTTTCCACCTAACCATTTTGCAGGTGATCATTCTACTGCTGAGCATGAAGATGAGTCACATTATGCAGAGGATCTTGCTAGACTCAAGAAGAAAGAACATGCAGCAACTCAGGAAGCTAAGAGACTCAGTGAAAAGTTTGCACAAGAGACTGATGCCTTACTTCAACAATCAGCACAAGCAGTCAGTGGAAACAAGGATGCTGCTGACAGTTCTACTGAAGGCTCTCCTATTCCTACTGATGTGATCAAAACTGCTGATAGTCCTGCTGCACAATCTCCCATTTCTACTGAAGTGTCTACAGACTTTGGGAAACCATTTACACGATTTCCAAGTCCTACTGATCTTGGTAATTATCAACCCAAGGCTGGCATCTTTAACTCAGCTTCCTATGATAGTGAGTATGGACCCACTGTCAACAACCATGACACCACAATCAATGTCAACCCCACAGCAACAAAGAGGATCAATATTGCTCATCCCTTATCAAAGGTTATTGGAGATCCTCAAGCACCTGTTAAAACTCGAAGTACTGTGAAGAACACTAAATATGGTGAAGTTGCTTTCATTTCCTATGTCTAAAATCAACAAAGAGACAATCATACAGACTTCAAACATTGTCTGTTTGCTTGCTTCCTTTCTCAAATAGAGCCAACCAGTGTACCTCAAGCACTTGCTGATTCAAGTTAGCTTGAAGCGATGCAAGAAGAGATGTTGCAATTTAAGAATCAACAGGTTTGGATACTGGTCCCTCTTCCTGATGGTAAATATGCAATTGGGACAAAATGGATTTTGAAAAATAAAAAAGATGCAAGGGGTATTGTGGTGAAAAACAAAGCAAGGTTAGTGGCTCAGGGGTTCAGGCAAGAGGAAGGCATAGACTATGATGAAGTCTTTGCACCAGTGGCCACAGTTGAAGCAATCAGGATATTCTTGGCCTATGCATCTTATATGGGTTTTATGGTATATCAGATGGATGAAAAATGTGCTTTTTTGTATGGTGATATTGAAGAGGAGGTTTATGTGACTCAACCAAAGGGTTTTGAAGACCCAGATCATCCTGATCATGTTTATAAGGTTGTTAAAGCTCTCTATGGACTACATCAGGCACCTAGAGCTTGGTATGCTAGGCTTTCAACATTTCTGCTGATGCATGGTTACAGGAGAGGTGCCATTGACAAGACTCTCTTCCTTAAGAAAGACTCCAGGGATATCATTCTAGTGCAAGTTTATGTGGATGACATCATATTTGGTTCCACTAAAGAAGAATGGTGTAGAGAGTTTGAGGATTTGACGAAGGGAGAATTTCAGATGAGTGCCATGGGGGAGCTCACTTTCTTTTTGGGTTTACAAGTTCATCAGAAACCTGATGGTATCTTTATCAGTCAGGATAAGTATGTAAAAGATATGTTGAAGAAATTTGATATGGACAATGTCAGAACTGCCACTACTCCCTATGAAGCTCCCAAACCAAAGAACAATCTTGAACCTGATCTTCCTGTGAATGTCCATTTATACAGGTCCATGATTGGTTCTTTGATGTATTTGACTGCTTCTAGACCTGATATTACATTTGCTGTGAGTGCTTGTTCTAGGCACCAAGTCACTCCACTTACTTCTCACTTGAATGCTGTCAAAACGATCTTTAAGTACCTGAAAGGCCAACCCAAATTAGGTCTTTGGTACCCAAAAGAATCTCCTTTTAAGCTGGAAGCATTTAGTGATAGTGACTATGCTGGTGCCAATATGGATAGGAGATCCACAACTGGAGGTTGCCAATTCTTTGGAAGAAGATTGATTTCTTGGCAATGCAAGAAACAGACCATTGTTGCTACCTCTACTACTGAAGCAGAGTATGTTGCTGCTGCCAATTGTTGTGGACAGGTTCTATGGATTCAGAATCAATTGCTGGATTATGGGTATAATTTCATGAATACCAACATTTTTATTGACAATCAAGTACCATTTACATTGTTAAAAATCCAGTTTTTCATAATAGAACCAAACATATTGAAATCAGGCACCACTTTATCAGGGATGCTTATGAAAAACATTTAATTAAAGTGGTTAAAATTCACACAGATGATAATGTGGCAGATCTGTTAACTAAAGCTTTTGATGGACCTAGGTTTCAACACTTAGTGGTCCATATTAGTATGCTTAACCCTTGAATGCAAAGTTTGAGGGGAGGCATAAGCCTCAGGGGAGGCATATGCCTCAGGGGAGGATTGTAATTGTAAACTTTGTATAAGTTATGTATATTATTGTTTGGCTAACACTAACCAACTAATGTTTCTGTAAGATTTGTTTGTTTTGTTACTCTGTGTCTGTTTTGCAGAATGTCCTCATTGTTTGTAATTCACTAAGAGTTGTCTCAAAGGGAATATGGTCATGTATGCTGTGTATTGTTTCTACTGAAGAGTCAATCTTACTGAAACACATTGTTTCTACTGAATAACTACACAAGAATTGACAAATAAGGAAAGATGTTCATTCATTCAAGAAACGATTTACAGCTTACATACAACTTCAAAGTGGAATACAAGATCATTCCTATGCTAAGACTACCAAATCAATACTAAGCTTCTATCATCTATTACAAAAGGGCTGGTGGATATGCATGACCAGTACGATGAAGAAGCTGAAGGTGAAAATGGAAAGGAAGAATGATGATGATGACGACGAAGATGCTCAAGTACCTAGTTTTATATCTTTAGTTCAAGGCAAGAAGATGCTCAAGAACCTAGTTTTACATCTTTGGTCCTTGGCAACATCCCATCATCACCTACTCCATTTTCCCTTTCCCTTTACCCACCACCTCTGCCTTCTTGCCCTTTCCCCTGTGTCCATGGTATGAAGCACTAGATCCTGGAGCAGGAAGACCCAACACCACACCCCATGATGTTGGAAGAGATGGATTTCTCTTCCTTGGCCTTGGTTGGGATCTCTCTGGTGTGGAAGGAGGAAGAAATGATGGATCTTCGTCTTCATCCTCTGAAGAGTCTTCATCAGATGTAAAGATGAAGGGAGAGACATATTGTCTCTCAGCAGGAATGTGGGCATTACTTGGTTCCCCCTTCTCCAAAGCATTCCATCGACTCTCCATTTCTCTAGAATAATCTGAATCATCTAATTCAGATAGATATGGTGGGAGATCCTCTAATGATGAAGAGGGGGAAGAGGAGGAGGTTAGGTCAATAATTTCGGGTTTGGAAGACATTATTTGGTGATGATTTAGGGTTAATTGATATCTGAGAAGTGTGATTTGGGGGTTATTAAATAGGCGAAGTCTAGGCTTTATGATCATTAATGCAGGTTGGGTGGCACAGTAAAAATCAAGATATTCACTGAAGATATTTTTACTCTTGATTGGTTTCTGCTGATTGACCATCCATCAGCAGATTGACTTCTATTTCTGCTGAAGGGTAATTTTGAAATTGGATGGATCCACTTTACACGTCAGACATGGTCAACAGTTTGTTCCGATAATTTTGACCACGATTGGGGAACTTCCAAATATAACCTACTTTGCATATCTTTGCCTAAACTAAATTATTCTCCCATCACTCCATTTAAACCCATCATTCTTTTCATAATTCATAACCGTCTCTCGTAACATAATTCAAATGGCACGACTTCAATTCAAGAAAGATCATAACAAGTTTGCTATTTTGAAAAAGGCTAAGGGTCATGATGAGTATGATTCAATGGTGGAGTTTCTACAGCGTTCAAAGATTCATTATGCCTTAACACATTCTCCAAATGTGATATATGAATCTATGGTGAAGCAGTTTTGGGCATCTGCTAGGAAAAGATCTGACACAGAGATCGTGGCTGACATTGATGGTAATGAGTATGTGGTGACTGAAAGTTTGATAAGGACTAAGCTTCATTTAGATGATGAGAATGGTGTTTTTCACTCCAACACTGAAGAGATACTTGCTGGGTTAAGGGAAACTGGTTATCAAAGCACTGACACAACTAAGTGGTTGAAGAATCAGTTCTGTCCCAAGTGGAGGTATTTGGTGCATTTGTTGCTCCAATGTATCAGCAATAAGTGTGGTGGCTGGGATCAGTTCTCTGCCCAATTGGGCTGTGGTATTGTCTGTCTTTCTAAAGGGTTAACTTATAATTTCTCAAAGTTTATCTTTAATAATATGCTAGAAAATGTTGAGAAGCAAACACATAAGTTTTTAATGTACCCTAGGTTTCTACAAATAATTTTAGACATAACCACTGAAGACAGATGTAACACCCCCATTTTTAAAGTTTGTCGCAGCGGAAAAGTAATTTGGGTGTTAAGGTAAGGATCGAAGTTTTAACCACATAAAACGGTTTAAAAGAGACGTTTTGAAAGTTATTTGTCATTTAAATAATAATTTTGATAAAAGATGAACCATTTGATTTAAAATCTTATGAAAGATATAAAGGCTTGTAAAAATGACAAATTTGATTTTTATACCATTTTAATTTATTAGAGTAATAAATGCCCACTCCGTGTCTTGTCCTGCTCCGTTAAATTACCTGAGATAAACATGCTTGAAAGTGTCAACACAAAGGTTGGTGAGTTCATTGAGTTTTAGGAAAAACCCTTTATTTTGTTAGATTTCAGGAATATTTGGTATTGATAAAATACAAACAGTAATGAAACAAGTATCGAGTATATTCACAAATAAATCATATAAGTATTCAATCACATTCAAATAAAGAATCAATAACCCTAATATGAGCTGGAAACTCATGATACTAAATCAATCAGATATACAATTCACGTATGGTCAAACCTATACAGCTGTATCTAAATATATGTTGAATATATACATTTTTCCTTTATAGATATTACACCAAGCCTCATGACACACAAGCTTAACCAGAAGGGGGTGTTCTATCAAATCAATGACAGATTTTGCCCTCTATTAATAGGTGATTTGCCAATTCCTATTTGTCTACGAATATAGTGTATCACGACTAATACGACTAACCAATTGCAATTGGCATTCCGTCAAGTATTAGTGGGACAGGGGTCAATCCTTAACAGGTTTCGTAGCTGTTCACTATATTCGCACCGACTTTACATGTGGTTAATGGCTCATGATTGAGGGACTATATGGCGATAAGCTAACTTAGGCAATATCAAGGACTAATGGGCTCATTTAGAATAACATCATGTAATCAAGTATCGTATCACATAAATCAATTTGGAAAACAGTATCGTTTGAGTATCAGAAATTCAGTTTGAAAATATTATCGTTTGAGTATCAGAAATTCAGTTTGAAAATATTATCGTTTGAGTATCAGAAATTCAGTTTAAGTATTTCGCCAGTAACATATATATATCACATATCACAATAATCGAATTGGAAACATTATCATCAGAGTATCAATATTTCAGTCAAGTAATTCATCAGTAAAATATATATATCACATACCACAATAATCAAATTGAAAGCATTATTATATGAGTATCAGTATTTCAATTAAGTATTGTATATATCACATTTTAAATCACAAATTATATTATTTTAATATCAATTAGGAAATTGATTTAAATCATGTATTTTATTTCATATACTTATTAAGTTATCAAAGTATATGTAAGCATGTATCTCCCCCAATGAGTTTAAAAACAATTATTGGAAATGGGGCTATAACTCACCTGGATTGATTTGGAAATGATGAAAAGTAAGATGGGATGGGATTTATGGAAACGATTATGGAAACGTCTTTGACACAGAACCTGATAAATAAATTTATCAGAGAATATAACCAAATACTATTTGGTAAATACGAACGAATAACGAATAATTATTATTCGTTATGACGAATAGATGATGTGCAGTGAAATTATTATGTCATGCATGATATGATAAAATACTTTATTTAAAAGATCCATCGTAGTTTTACCTTTTTAATTGTAAGTAATAATATTAACTTTTTAGATATCGTTATATATATTATTAACGTAAAAATAAATAATATATATATAAAACGTAATAAAATGCATATGACGTGATGGTTGCCGAAAAATAGAAAATAAAATAAGAATGTCAAATACATTATGTGTAGTCCTTGTCCTTTTTCCAATTTTACACTTTTTATACTAACGGCGTTAGCGTTACACCGTTAGTCCTTTTCGTATCTATTTACATTTATAGTCCACTACTTGTCCAAAAGTACAATCTAAGCTTGGAGATTAATAATAAATCATTTTCTACCTTAATAATTCTGTTTTTATAGTTTTAGTCCTTAGTTTTCACAGTTTTGCATTTTTAGTCCTTTTAGGTGTCGTCGCGTTACATTTTTAGTCCTAATTTACAAAAATCATTATAAAAATTTTATAAAATTTTCCGTAGCTTCTTTTATTAATTTCAAGCTTATTTTAACAGCTTATTTTATTAAAAGCTTAATTTTTATAGCTTATGGGCCTTAACGAAATAGATCAAAAGCCCATTTAAAAATTTAGAGGCGAGGGCATGAAAATTATTTTGGGCTTGAACTTGGGCTTCTTTTGTGATTCCAAAAATATATTTTATGGGCCCAGTGGGCTGTTTTATTGTAAAATCTTATTGGGCTTTAAATAAGCCCAATCGACACATATATAGTTTTTATATAAATTTTTGGTTTGAAAAACTTGTTATTGCCGATTCAATATGGGTCGATTGTGGTGTCAAAACGTGATTATTTTTGTAAGTTGTATAAACGAAATTAATAGTTTTCTAGGTGGTCTATTAGGTCGTATAAAAATATTGATATGTTGTTAAGTCAAATCGAGTTTTACAAGGGTGTTTTGTAGGCTAGTCGAAAACAGTTTTTCTGGTTAAAAAGACTTAAAATATTTTCTAAATTTTCCAGTTTTATCTCTTTTAGGTTGGTTCACTTTGGTCGATTTAGAAGGTCGAGATGCGTTTATTTTTACAAGTTATTTATACGAAAGTTGTAGCTAGCCATGGTGTCTATTAGATGGTGTAAAAATATGACATGCTTGTTACGCTAAATTGTGAGATAAAAGACGGTTTTATAAGTGACTTGGGACAGATTTTTATTAGTAAAAGACTTAGTTAATTTTTATTGTTTTGCATGTTTTTAACGTGTGATCAATGGTTCAAAATGGGTTCGAAAAATGCATGTAACGTGAAAATAAAGGTGAAACAAATGTGCTACGTGACTCCTAGGCCTTCCAAGGTGGAGGCTAATCACGCTCGTGTTTCTATATAACAATATTTATACGTAAACTATATATAAAACTATATATGATCGAATAAAAATAAACATGATGCATGACAATAATTTAACGTGTGAAATGGAATGGAAACAAATAGAAAAGACTAACAAACACCTTAGAGGTGATCATGAGTCAAGTGTGATAGAATGGAACACAAGAAAATCACGTTTCACTATATAACCCAATCGTTATATATATATATATATATATATATATATATATATATATATATATATATATATATATATATATATATATATATATATATATAATCAACCCGATATCCTTTTCCTTGCTTCCAAACCATATGACAATCGACCTTTGGTCTTGTAAGAGTATTTTGAAGGACAAAATATCTATGTGAAAGAGTATGAGAAGAGTAAATGAATGGAGCATGCATGTACGTTATATATTATTTCAATATATAATACGTATGTAAGAAAACTTCAATGAAACCTTCTCGTACACTATTGCATGTCAGGAAGCTAAGTCTAGTATGAATTTTATATTAATTTATAATTGAATGTGAGAGCATGATATAAGGAAGGTTGTCTTTGAAATATCAATTATGTCGACTAGTTTTAAAATGTTGCAAATATATATGTCGACATAGTTATTTTATTTGGTACTCGATTCATACAAATCGTGTACTTCTTAGTTCTTGATGATAAAATGTATTTCAAATCATGAAATTATGCTAAAAAGTTTATTAGGATTATTTAGAAACAAATCGGGATTAAAATGGTTAAGAAATGAATATTTTATGAATCGATTGAATTGATTTTTGTTCGATCACTTTGCCACTTAAAAATGTATCAAACGTCGTCCAATGAACTTGGGATTTGACACACTAATATTTGGCTAGGTGGTGAACGAGATGATGCAAAAATATATAGGTGTCGTGTGTACGAATTGAGAATAAATGAGGCGTTTTGGAGCTTGTTTAGTCGATTTATATGAATTATTAATAATGGAAATGGGTTTAATTTTTGGGCCGGTTGGGCTTATGAAAGATCAAGGGCCCGTTTGGTTTTGTAATTAATGTTATTAATTAGGATTAGTGAATTATTAATATTTTGTTAATTGTGTCGAGAACTTGTTTTGTCGTTTGGTGAATTTTGCAATATCGTAATCGTGACCATTTTAATATACAAAGAAAATTTAAATTTCTCTGTAAAAATGGTGATTACAATAATGACAGAGATTATTTATTTAATTAACCGAAGTTAATTATACGAATTTTTGCGAGGTTTTACAGTACCCACATGTCATTCTGAATTTCGTCCCGAAATTCAAATTTAATGTGATTACTTGAGTAAAGAATTTTTTTGAACAGAGGTTGTCGAGAGATTTTTATTCCTAAAATTAAGGAAACATGATTCAGTTAGATTTACCTGTACTAGACAAGACAAAATAACTGAGGTATTGAAGGGTTGTGAATATTGAAAAATAACAGTCAGGAATAGTGGAAAAATAACGGCTAGTGAATAGTGAATACTAACGGTCGTGAATAGTAACATAACGGCTATATTTGGTCCGAACGGCTAGAATTTTGAGCCTATAAATACTCCATTTAATTTCCTATTCTTTCATCATCCATTTTCCTATCATTTCACATTTCCTATTCTTAATCCTTTTCTCTCATTAAATACTTCCGAAAATGCCGAGCCTAATTACTATTATTGCAATGGTATATATCGTTGTTGCCACCACCTATTTGACTTTTGTTCCGGATGAAGATTATGTTGTTTTGGTCGGGATTTTGGGGTTCCTAATACCACTCACGGTTCTATCATCTGGTGTTGATAAGATATGGAGGCACTAGTCTCAAGCTAGGTTTATTTAAAATGTATCCTTGTTACACAGGTACCTACACCTCTTGAGCCTGAGATTACTAGATTACCTACACCTAGTCCTGTGAGAGAGCCATTTGATGAAGGCTCTCCCAATGTTGTACATATGTCTGTTTCTTCTGCTAGGTTCAATGAAGCTCCTTTTACCACTGAGCAATCTGTTGGTAGAGCAGAGGACCCTGTTACTCTCACTTCTGTACATGATTTGCTTTGCAGGTATATTAGAAAGACTGATGCTCTTCAAAAGGAGCTTGCTGATACCAAGTCTACTCTTGGTGGTGAGATTTACTTGCTTAAAAGCAGGGTTCTGGATTTGGAGGCACTACTTAATCAACTGAAGAAAAGAAAGAATGTGACAGATGATGCTGAAGTGCCTCAGGAGAGTAATTTGGATTCCCTTGAGATTTTGGCTAAAGTTGCTAGACAAACTCATGCTTCTTCTCCCAAAGTTGCTGAAGTTTCCCAACCTAAGCAGACAATTCATTTCAACAGAAGAAGCAGAAGACAATATTTGGCAAAGAAAGTGATGAGGCGAAAAATGAACCACTTTTAGGGGGTCATTTAAGCCCGGAATTGAATTTATTTGATCAAATATTACCCTAAATCGTTCCTTTTGTGATTTTAGGTACTTTGGGAGTGAAATCTGGAAAAGGAAGCAATTCGGACGTTTTTGGAGCATAAAAATGAAGAAAATGCCAAAGACTTAATTTTCCAAGCTGAGAACAGTGTATGACGGCGTCAAGAGGAAATTCATGACGACGTCAAGAGTAAAAGTGGTGACGACCCAGTGAAAACCTGAAGGCGTCACAAGAAGAGCGTCAAGAGTTAAAATCATGCTGGCCTGCATAAGGAGACCACATGACGGCGTCAGACCCAGATCTAGGCAGTCTGAGGAACTATTTGGCGGCGAGATGACGGCGTCAGACATTTGTTCTTGACGCCGTCACCTTCTAAACTCTATATATAGTTTCTATTTTTCATTCATTAGAGAGAAACTTGTGTGGAGAAACCCTAGGGCCGAACTTTGTACGTATTTTACAGTATATTCAAGGGTTTTAACCCCTTGAATCCTTTCATGTGCTATTGAGATAAGTCTTCTCTTAATTCAATCAATATGTCTATGTGTTGGTTGTCTATATCTTGTGCTTGTCTTGATTTCAACATGCTAGGCTAGATCTATCTTGTGTTTGCTTAGATCTAATGAAACCTAGATGTTAATTATGTGTTGATTACTTGTTTATGGTTGTATTGGATGAATGATTTCAATGTTAGGCTTAAGAAAACTGGCAGATCTCCATTGTGTAACATGCTTGAACGTCTTAGGAAACATGAACCGATGTGTACTAGGTTTTATTGGTTGTATTTAATGCATGAGTAAATTCTAATGATCCCATGTTAGGAGCTTCTTAGCCGGCTCGACATAGGAGTGAAGTAGGCATCATAGGATTGGGGAAGTAAGTACGCCACCCCATGAATGGTATTAAGGAATACAATCCGTCATCCACGCAACTATAACAAGTAATTAACGTGTAAAAGATATCTAGGGAGTAGTGAAATCTAAGTAAACACATTTCTCCCATATATTGCTCACAACCTTAGTTTAATTTAGTTTATTTTAATTTCTAGTATTTTATTTTGATTGCATTTTAGTATTGGGTTAGTTGACTAGCAACTAATTCCGCCCAAATCCTTCAAACCCGAGATTTTAATCTGCTTTCTAAAAAATGTAAAAAATACAAAAATAATTATCCCTCATCTCTAGACCTAGTCTTTAGGTTTTCTAATCCTAGTGACACTATTCCTAGCTGAATGATCAATCCCCCGGTACTTGTCATTATACTATACTACATCGATCAGGTACACTGCCTGGTGGGGGTTGTAAGCCTCTCGAGATCCCTCGAGAGGTAAAGCCTGGTGCAATTCCCACGCATCAGAAAGCTTCTGAATCTTCTAAAGTGTCTAGTGGGGATGAGATTCTTATGACAGATGTTGATCTTCAAGGGAATGAACCAACCAGTAATGTTTCTGCTGAAAAGACCACTGATGATGCTTCTCAATCAGCAGATACATTCTTTGTTGCTGGAAAGGAATATGTGGTATCATCTGATAAGACAACATCAGCTGATCCAATGCCAGAGGAAGTTCCTGCTGATGAATCAGCAGATTTACATGTTGATTATCCTGATGGTTCTCTAGCACAAGATACTACTAGTCAGACTTCTGTTCCTCCTGAAGCTACTTCCACTCAGAAAGATAAAGGAAAATCTGTTATGGTAGCTTCAGTATTTCCTTCTAGAGAGAAAACTAAGCAAGAACTAGCCAATGAGAAGCTTAGTGAACTGCTTGCAGCACAATTGCAAGCTAAAGAGGAAGCAAAAGAGGAGGCTGCAAAGACTAAGAGAGATTTGGATATGAAGGCATCTGAGGAACTTGCTAGAAAGATACAGGCTGATTTGGATCAAATGGGTCCTCCACTTACTCATACACTACCTGCTGAAAGACAAAAGGAGTTAGATGAAATTGCTAAGAGGTTATCTGCTGAGCAATGGGAAAATTTGGCTTCTCAAGTCTCTACTAAGCCTGATTTGGCAAAATCTGTACTTGGAGTTGATTATCATGAGACTGATTTTGCTAAAAGGATGGTTGAAAGAGCTAAGTTACAGAGGCAAGCAGAGGAAGAGAGAAAAGCTAAAGAGCTAAGGGACAGACCATGGACAAAAGGAGAGATTAAAAAGTATAAGAGGAATTTTGTCAAGAATCAAGGGTGTTCTATGTTTGGATCAGGATGGACTCAAAAGAAAGTTTGGGGCTTTTCAGACACTCAGCTCACTTTCTACTATGACAAGATCATCTCTAATCTTCATTCCTCGGGTATCAATGTTCCAGATGTGTTAGAGAAGCGTGTCAGACTTATGGATAGGTCTGTTGCTAAGAGGATCAGGCTTGATGATTCTGCTGATCAGCCCACAGAATCCACTGAGTCTTCATTTGGTGCTCAGGAGCATATTCATTCTCCTTCAGTGTTAACTTAGGTGGATGATACTACTGATATTGCAGCTGATACTAGTGTGGAGCCTTCTGCACCTTTAGATGTTGGTAGATCTTTTTCTCCTACTATTGATGCTTCATCAGCTGTTCCTGTAGTTCCAGAGTTTGTTTCCACTGACGCTCCTACTTCTGAACCTATTTCTACTGAAGATCAAAAGGATGTTTCTCATGGAGCTTCAGCTGATGTTCCTAAAGCTTCAGAATCCATTCCTCCTGAAGATCCAAAGAGTGTATCTCTTGATGCTTCAGAACCAGTTCCCACTGATGAGACTCCTGATGATCCTCCACTTGTTACTCCTGCTACCCCTGGTACTAGGAAGAAGACTGTGGCTAAGAAGAGAAAAGCCTCTAAGAGAGAATCACCTAAGGATAGTACTTATATTGACTTTGATTCTGATGATGACAATCCTGTTGTTTGGGAGAGAGTAGTTAAATGGGAACTTGTTGACTCTCCAACTGGTCAAGGATAAGTTACTGTACTTCACAGACAAGATGGTTCCACCAAAGAGTTTACTTTTCTAAGTCAAATTTTACATATGGTGGATAGGCAAGACATTATTTCTCTCTATGGATGGGTTGTCACTTATTATAAATCTCATCAACCTGAAGGGATTGGTATGTTTTTGCTGGGAGATTTACAAGTCCTCTGTGATTCTCATCTTTTTACTGGTACTGGATTTCATGTGTGGAAAGGACAAAAGAATCGGGTAGTTGATACTTGGAAATACTTTCCTCTGCCTGAGGTTCATATGATCACTACTACCACTGGCAAAACCTTGTATTGTTGGGCAGATGTCATATATCCAATCACAATCGGTGTTATGAACCAATTGCTGGAGGTAAAACTCACTGTTCCTTTGGATATGATTGGGAATGATATGCATATGGCTGAACAGTTGATTAGAGCTATCAAGAGGAGTATTTTGGTTAAGAAGGAATTGGAAACTCAGCATGGTGTTTATATTGAAACTTATTTGGAATGATTGGGTATTGGTATGGTATCTTGTTGTACATTTCTTTATTTTTAGAAAAAAAAGCTAACAGATTTGTATAGTATTGTGTATGTTGTTTGCAGGATTTGGTGTTGGTTATTTCCACACCTTCTCTGGTTCTCAACTTACCTGATGTTGACTATTCCATCAAATAGTTGGCTAGTCCAAAGGGTACAGCTTTGGTAAAGACATGTCAAATCTGTTGATAGCTGTAATAGTTTGCTAAAAACTATTGGGTACTCAACTCACCCATGCTTAACAGCTGAGAGTTGGATGGTTTTCAATTGACCATGGATTTTTCCTTTATGGATTCCCAATAATTGGCTAGCCCACAAGTGTATGGATTGTGGTAAAGGCAGTGGAAAACCATATTTGGTATTCAATTTCAAAGGTGATTAAATCAACCAAATCATTGACTAGTCTTGAGCAAACGGCTACAGGTAAAGACAACTCAAATCCGTTTATAGCTGATGATTTGCTAAAAATCATATGGTCATCAGTGTACCATAGTTTTTGAACTTAAACATTTGACTACTCCAGTAGTGATGGCTATTGGTAAAGAGACATCAAATCCATTATTTTCAATGATTCACCTCTCACAGGAGTTAATACACCTGGAAGTGATGAGAATATTATGAAAATAATCTGTTTTGATGTACATTTGGTCATTTGTTGCTGCAAAGAATGGAGTTTTCAAGTATGTGCTGATCATAGAGATCCTGCTAATGATGATTCTTTGCTGCTGCTGTTCGACTTCAATCCTCTTGGTGTGTCATTTCAAAGATCTATCAAGAATCTTGAACTTAACCATGTCAAATTCAAGATTAGGGGAGGATTGTTGCGAATTCTACTAAGTAAGAATTCTGCTGACGGTTACTGCTGAAGGATACTGCTGAAGAGCTGGTTCCTGCTGAAGCAGTGTATCTGCTGAAGACTAGTTTCAACATTATTAGTTTCTGCGGATATAGTTATTTCGTATATTATGTAATATAGTTAGGATATGCATGAGTTTATTTAGGAAGTGATAATGCATATCTTTTAAAGTTTTTAGAATATACGTTTCTTGTGAAACGGTTTAGGGTTCCTTGTGTATAAAAGGAACACACGATTATGTATTGAGTACACGTTTTTAGAAAACACTTTCAGTATAATTAAAAGATCCATAGAGGATCAAGTGTTCTTAGTATTCAGTTGTTCATACTTGTGTTTGTTTCCGCTTTAGAATACGAGTTACAGAGATTATCTTTTAGTGTGTTAGTGATTACATTAACATAACTAACGATCCACGAGTGCTCAAAGATCTATCAAGGTCTTAAGTCTAACAAAAGATCACTTATGTTCGGCCTGTGAACAAGGAAAAAGCACTCGAGCTCATTTTCCCTCTAAAACTGAGCACAGTACAAATCATGTTTTACAATTGCTTCATATGGATTTGTGTGGCCCAATGCGTGTTCAAAGTCTTAACGGTAAACGCTACATACTCGTAATTGTTGATGACTACTCCAGATGGACTTGGGTTTATTTTCTTCGAAGTAAAGATCAAGCTCCTTCCATGATCATCACTTTTCTCACTAAAATTCAAGTTCAGTTACGTAACACGGTACGAATGGTCAGAACTGACAATGGCAATGAATTTAAGAATCAGACACTTCGGTCATATTTTGAAAAAGTGGGAATTGAACATCAAACATCTATTGCACGAAGTACAGAACATAATGGAGTTGTTGAAAGACGCAACAGGACGTTAGTGGAAGCTGCAAGAACCATGTTGATTAATGCTCAATTACCAGATTACTTATGGGCGGAAGCTGTTTCAACTGCATGTTATACTCAAAATCGTTGCATGATCACAAAATGCCATCGCAAAACACCTTATCAACTTGTTCACAAAAGAAAACCTAACATCGATTACTTTCATGTATTTGGAGCACTTTGTTATCCGAAAAATGATCGTGATGATTTAGGTAAACTTAAAGCAAAGGCTGACATCGGAGTGTTCGTAGGATATTGTGAAAATTCCAAAGGCTTTCGGATATGGAATCGTCGTACAAGAGAGAGATTCAAGAAACTATTCATGCTAATTTTGATGAACTCACACAAATGGCTTCTGAGCAAAACAACTTAGGACCCGAACACAATCGTCTTAACTTTCCGGACTCTTCGGCTGAACAATTGCCTCTCAACCGCAAAGAATTGGAAACCCTGTTTGCTCCACTGTTTGATGATACAATTGTATACCGTTCTCTTGAGGACTTACCAATTTCCGCTGCACTACCTGATAATATTCAAGTACATGACTTTCCTCAACAAACAACTACAACTATTGAGAATGACGGTCCTCCAATTGCATCTCCCATAACAGCAGAACAAACCGCTTCCAACTCACGACAATCAGCTGAAGCTCCTACACCACAATCAGTTCCACAACCCGCAGAGTATGATCCAAATGCGTTCTTTAACCCGTTTGTACTGGCTCCAACATTTCCTGAAGTAGCTGAGTCATCCACATGAAATTTGGATCCTGCTAACATGCGAGATACCTATCAACTACACCCTTCGACACACAAATGGACTCGAGATCATCCCTTAGTTCAAATTATTGGCCATCCAGATGCACCAATCATGACAAGACAACGGCTTCACACAGATGGTGAAACTTGTATCTATGCACTCACAGTCTGTCAAGAAGAAACTAAGAACATTAAAGAAGCAATGACTTATGACAACTGGATTGAATCTATGCAAGAGGAATTTTAGCAATTCAAAAGTTAGAAGTCTGGGAATTAGTTGAAAGACCTGACGGAGTCTTTGTCATTAGGCTAAAATGGATTTGGAAAAATAAACTGGATGCAGAGGGCATTGTCATACGCAACAAATCACGCTTGGTAGCTAAAAGGTACTTCCAAGAAGAAGGAATTGATTTTGAAGAATCTTTTGCTCCAGTTGCTAGACTTGAAGCTGTTCGGATCTTTCTGGCATATGCTGCTCATAGGAATATGGTTGTTTGTCAAATGGATGTGAAAATGGCATTTATGAATGGTGAACTCCGTGAAGTGGTTTATGTCAGCCAACCAGAAGGCTTCGTTGATCCTGAGCGTCCCAATCATGTTTATCGACTCAAAAAGGCTCTTTACGGACTCAAGCAAGCCCCAAGGGCGTGGTATGACAAACTATCTGCTTTCTTGCTGGCCAATAAATTTTCTAAAGGTTCGGTGGATCCAACATTATTTACAAAAACATACGGGGTAGACTTACTAATTGTTCAAATATATGTCGATGACATTATTTTTGCTTCAACAAACAGAAGTCACTCAAATGATTTTGCAAATTTAATGAAAGAAAATCTTGAAATGTCCATGATGGGTGAACTTTCGTTCTTCTTAGGACTACAAGTTCATCAATCACCTCGTGGAATTTTTCTAAATCAGTCCAAATATGCGTTAGAAATTTAAAAAAAACATGGAATGATGAGCTATGATACTTATAATACACCAATGGCGTTTGGCACAAAACTAGATGCTGATATACATGGGACTCCTGTTGACCCTACAAAATACTGAAGTATTATTGGGTCCCTCATGTATCTCACAGCTAGTAGACCTGATATAGTTTTTGCTGTCTTTATGTGTTCTCATTATCAGTCAAAACCGACTGAAAGGCACCTCAATGAGGCTAAAAGAATCATTCGATACATAAAGGGAACCATTAACTTGGGAATCTGGTATCCGAATGATTCTGGTTGTGAACTAATTGCTTTTTCAGACGCTGACCATGCAGGATGCTTAGACACACGCAAAAGTACATCTGGTGGATTACAGTTTCTCAAAGATAAACTTGTGTCTTGGCAATCTAAGAAGCAGGATTGCACATCACTGTCGTCAACAGAATCTGAATATGTAGCTATGTCTGCTTGTTGTGCTCAAGTCATTTAGATGAGATCACAACTTAAGGACTATGGCTACCTATTCAATAAGATTCCGATCTACTGTGACCCCAAAAGTGCCATTGCCATTTCCTGCAACACCGTTCATCATTGCAAATCCAAACACATTGATCTTCGCTATCATTTCATCAAGGAGCATGTCGAAAAGGGTACAATTGAATTATATTTGTGGGAACTGAATACCAGTTGGCAGACTTACTCACTAAAGCATTACCTCCAACATGGTTTGCTGATTTAGTCCACCAAATTGGTATGCGATGTTTGACTCCAGAAGATCTGGAAAAGTTTTTAAAACACAAATGATCGTCAAACATCAAAACTATCTTTGTAAATATTTTTCCAAAAAACAAAATACAAAAATATAAAACTAACAAAAACTCAAAAAGATTTTATCTTTTCTATTAAAAAAAATGCAAGTACACATCTCTCTTTTCAACACTTTAATTTTTTTATAAATTTCTACTATTAATACAAAAACAAGTGTTGAGGGGGAGGTATAGTAATTTTAAAAATTTCAAAATGTTTACTTCGTACTTGCATTTTACCAAAAATATTTTCTATTTATAAAATTAAAAGTGTTGCTTAAAAGGTTTTTCGGGTTACTCACCTTGACCATTCAAACAAAATTTTCTATTTAAATGACATCGATCTAAGGTCAAGGGGGAGCAAATTTATCCAAAATTGTTCTTTTATAATGCTTGGTGTAGTTAACTATTGTTATAATGTAAGTTAGTTGGGCATTAAGCTTGATAAGTATGTTAAGGTTAAGGGACCAAAGATGTCAAATATTAAAACATGTATTAACCCACGGTCAAAACCCTTGACCCTACACATTAACTCCACCTGCAAAATACATTTACTCCTACCACCAAACTCATCAACGATTCACGTTCAATCTATTAATCCAATCATTGTTCTTCAAATCTGTAAGTGCCAAAGTGTTTTGATCATGTTTCTTAACATTGGTTTTTAGTTTCAACTAAATCCAATGGTTACTTTTTGCTATAATCATTTAGAACATTTTAGGGTTTGCGTAAATTAAGGTCTAATGATTAAGGATGTTAGTATGTGAATTGGTTAGTGGGAATTGTTCCTAGGACTATACTAAACATGTTTAAGCACTCAAATTAAGCCCAGTAACAACAATTGATCATAATCACAATTATGGTTCATCGTATGAATTGGGGGATTTTGATTTGTGAGGTTCTGAAATAATTAAGTGCTTAGGATATTGTTTATATATGATTAGGAACATATCTTGGTGGGTTAATTGTTTCAGTAACATGTTTTGAGAGTGAATTGTTGAGTTTAGGTCATACGACACTAGCAGCTTTGATTTTGGGTTTGTGTGGTTGAAAAGTGTTATAAATTGGTCTATAGTTTCCTTAATATGTATTAATCACTCGCCCAACTTCCATTTCTACCAAGATTCATGTTTTAATTGGATTGTAATTTGTTGTTCATGCGTTCTTACGCAAAAGATTTGATTTATGCATGTGTACGCATGAAAGTTGTGTTGTAAAGTGTTTTGGGATATATTTGGATAATCTATTGATCAGTGGTTGTGTTTAAACCTTTCAAGAATCAAAAGACACTTAATTTTTTGAAGGTGATTATCAATCAGTCGATCCTACGCAAAAGTTTAACTCATCTTACGCGTAAGATGAAATCTTACGCGTGAGATTCGACCCTTTGAAAAACTTGTCTTGGATAAGACAATGTTTAAGCAGAAGTGTATTTATTATGCATAAGTTTTTTCTTATGCTTAAGTAATTATCTTACACATAAGTCAAAACTTACGCATAAGTTATAACTTACGCATAAGGTTCAAACCTTTGCATAAGCTCAAATCTTACGCAAAAGATTTAATTCTACTCATAAGATGTGGCCTATGCGGAAGTTTAATCTTACGCGTAAGATATAATTTAAGCGTAGATTATGTACTTACGCATAATATAACTCCTTATGCATAAGAAATGTTATGCGTAGGATTTTCAAATCTTACATGTAACTTTGTCTGATTCCTTAAAAATTTGTCTAAGTGTTGTATATTTTGAAATGTATAAACTCTTGTATGTGTTAACAAATATTGGGCATTGATTGTAATCAAATTCTATTTAGTTTTAACATCATATATACAAGTTTATCATATAACAACATTTTGAACACAAACACCCACTGATCAATCCTATCATGCATAAATAAGTAAATTAATATATGAACTAACAAATTATATTATTGCAATGTCTATGTTTGTGTATGATCAACTCAGATGGCCCAACAAGCAAACATTCCACAAGAACCGGTACCCGAACCAAAGCTCACATGGGAAGAAACTTTTCCCGAAGATTACAACAGAGATATTGGGAAAAACAATTTACGGGTCAACTTCAACAAAATCACATGCAATGAATCCTCTTGCGTAATAGCTGTGGATGCTTTAGTCTATCACCCGTACAAAATCCTGCTCACCAAATCAGCATCAGTAGCTTGCTTCTATATTCACCAGTTTTGGCACACAATTCAACTGGACCTTGGCGAAGAATCTTTCACGTGTATGCTTCATAAGAGACAAGTCACTGTGGACAAAGATACTCTTCGTCGCGTTCTTGGTTTGCCCGAACTTGGTCCAGATGAATAGTACCACCCAGTCCCTAATGAAGAAGAGTTAATTGAATGGTTACGGGATATTGGATACGATGAGTCAGACGAGGTGGTGACTAGACACTCTAAGGTCAACACAAGATATCTTCCACAACCATGGAGAACTTTGTACATCATAATTGCCAAGTCCTTATCTGGCAGAGATACTGGTCACGAACACCCCAAACTCCAACATCTCAAACTTTTCTGGGCAATGGCAAATGTCAAAATGGTGGACTTTGCTAGTATCATTTGGGAAGATATTGTGTGGCACATACAACACAAGTCAGTAAAGATTCCATTCGTTCGTTTCACCAAGCTTCTCATAGAAAACTTCCTTCGTGAGTATGACGACATTCCTCGAAGACTGGATGATGATGACAAGAACACTTTCATAAATGAGTCTACTCTTAAGCAGGTTAAGAGACTTGATACTAGTACACGTAAGCAAGGAAAGATACTTCCCGAATGTCTCTTGAGTGATAAAGTAAAGAAATGCAAGAACTACAAGTATTACGTTCAAGCTCACAAGGAAGAGAAAATAGGATTCTTGGACGAAGTCCCTCTACCTTCGTTTATGCAGAAAAAGGGAAAGAAAAGTAGCAAGTCTGGCAGCTCCGAAAGCTCCACCAAATCTGCTAAAAAGCCTCACAAAAGAACTCTTAATATTCGAATACCAGTCAAGAAACCTATTCCAGAACCAGTTCCTGAACCCACACCACCATCTTCTCCAAAGCCATCCGACTCAGAAACCGAATCCGATAGTGGTCCAGTTTATAGGGAAGCCTATAACAAACAGGATGACGATCTTGACGATCTGGACATGACTCTAGAAGATTGGGACAGAAACATCAATGAATTTGTTGATGAAATAGAAAAAGAAACGACATTCATTCAAAGACCTTTAACTGAAGAAGATGCTAAGTTGGAAGAAGAACGGTTAAGGGGTGAAAAGTTGAAGGAACCTATGACTGCAGAACAAGAAAAACAAGAAGAGGCTCACACAAACCTTGGTCTATCTGTGGAAGAAGAAAATGAACGAGCACTCAAGTTAGGTCTCCTCCACAGCAGAATCGACTCCTTCCAAGCTGATCAACCTCCGCAACCTCTGTTTACTCAAACAACCGAGGCTGGCGGATATGGTAGTATTCTTGAGGCAGGCAGGTCTAGCAGTATTCCTGAGTCCACTCCAGTTGATCAAACTTAGGAAACAGGTACCACTGCTGAAATGATCGTCTACGAATCTCCAACAATTTCACCTGAAGACGTAGAAATGCAAAATGCTTCAGAGAGGGGAGACGATGATGTGGAAGACCATATGGATACAGATATTCCACACCTAATGTCTTTGGAAGAGATGGAGGCAAGAGAAAAGGCTCAAGAGGAAGAGCTCAAAAGAAAACAAGAAGCTGAAGAGGCGAGGCTTGAGGAAATAGAACAAGCTAAACTGGAAGAAGCCATAAGAATGGAAGAAAGCAGGAAAGCTGAAGAGGCAGCTAAACTTGCCGATGAATTAAGGCTTCAAGAAGAAACAAAGAAAAGAAAAGAAGAAGAAGCCAAACAAGCAGAAGAATTAAGGCTAAAGGCAGAAGCTGACAAAATGACAGAAGAGCAGAGATTAAGGGCTGAAGCAGCTAAAGTTACAGAAAAGTCAGAAGAGCCCAAGGATAAACCTGAATCACCTAAAGGAGATGATGAGGACACCACCACCAACATTGAATCTTCACTATCATCACCTCCAGCATCACAATCTACACATGACAAATCAATCAAGAAACCATCAAGAATTGAAGCCTCAGCTGCATCAAAGTTGATTAAGAAGGCAGTAAAGAGAGTTCATGAAAAGAAGAAAAGCAAGTTAGAAAATCAAGTTGAATCACTAGCAAGTCAAGTTGCAGAATTAACAAAGCAAATGACAACTGTTCAGGAAATGCATGAAAAGGTAGACACCTTCTTAGCCAAAGATGTACAAGAAGATATGGAAGCTACATTGGCTGCTCAAGCAACTCAGTACATGGAACAACACCTAGTGACAGAATTGAAAGAATTGCTGAAGCCGATGAAGGATGAACTTACAAAGATTGTTGAACAAGCTGTCAAGAAAGTGATCAGAACTACTTCTTTCACTCTCCGTGCTGACAAAACACCTCTACCACAACAAGAAATGACTGTGAATGAATTAGAGGCTCAGCTCTTCAACATATTGGAAAGTAAAACAACCATGACACCTGAAGATATTAAAGTATGAGAAGCTTTACGAGCCAAGATGTCCAAAGAATCATGCAGCACTGAGGCAGATAAACTGAAACGTCAAAGAGATGATGAAGACAAAGATCCTAACTCGCAGGCTAAGAAGCAAAAGCAAGCCGAAGGACCCTCATCTCAACACAAACAACCCGTCATACCTCCAACAACCACTACATCAACACAACAACCTAAGGCATCAGGATCAGGTCCTAAAGCCCAAGATCACTTTGAGTACACCGGCGGAGAAGATTTCCCTCAGCCCGACGTAGTACCAGAACCTTCATCAACAAAGAAGAAAGAAAGGAAAAGAAAACATCATCAGCACAAACCGGATACCTCTTCGAAAAGCACCGAACCTAAGAAACCCAAAAACATTCTCAAATGGCTGGATGAAGACAACACGGCTGAGTACTCTTGGTTTGATGAAATGGTTAAAGCTCAACCACCTCTTGCAGAAAATCAATCACCACGAGATGGCCGAACAATGGAATATGCACAACTTCTGCAGAGGGACTACGGTTTAAAGGAAATGAGCAAGAAAGAGCTGAGAAGGGTGAAAAATGCTGCATTCAACCTGTTGAAAGACCGCTCGGCCAACTCTGTTGAACTCGAGTATCACCTGGAAAACATTGCCCGAGCAATGTCTAACGACATTGACTGGCTAAACCCCGAGTCCAACATTGATTTCTACTCAAAGAACAAAGGGCCTTACTACACCGACTGGACCAAACCTCTACCCTTGGTTGGAAAGCCTAAGCAGGAGAGAATCCCCTACAAATTCTTCTTCAACAATGACTTGGAATTTCTACAACATGGTAGCAAGATTGAAACGAAGTACGCCACATCACTTACCTTCTCAATCCCTGCAGCTAGATACCTTAACGACGCCATCGAAGAAGAAGCCACAGACTTATTCGTCGACAAAGTTGTTGCCTATGACCGGAATGCACTCTATGGAATACACCATTGGCCAGAAAACCAGGCACAGTATTATCAAAGCAGCAGACTTATTCAGACTATGGGAAATGTGATGAGTGAGTTAAAGATTGTCTCCATTCAGTTTATTTCTACAGTCACTCACTTTGGGTACTCCTTTCTCAACAAAATCGTGCTCAAAAGACTTGATGAACAAGAGTACGTAATTTCCGAGTCAGACTTTCCACGATTGCTCCTTAATGACATCGAAGATATGTATCTGCTCAAAGTCCAAGGAAAGCTTTGCAACCTACTTAAGGATATGCAGCTTGCCTTCATCACAGCTCTACTCATTTTTATGCGACACATTGTCATCAAAGAGCGAGTAGAAGATCTTCAACTGGGAGTGAAAAGTTACCAGAAGAAGTTGAATCTCACAAAACCTAACCTTTACAACATCCCCAACCTTCAACACGAATCTCAATACACCTTGATCAAGCATCCGGCATTTGGGTTCACCTATCGCAGTGTCAACCGACGTAACAGCTTCATGGCTTATGATGAAATCCACAAGTTCTGTGATGAAACACTTATGTTCATTAGAGATGGAATCAAAGGCCGACTAGATGATGTTGCACTGTACAAATCCAAAAGGTGGAATACCGATGAGGCCAGACAAGCTCGTAGATTCATCACTGGGATTGAGAACCGGTTAAAGCGTAGGGATCAAATAAGGAGATTGGAAAGCTATGTGGGAGGCAGACCAGGATTTCCAGTGTTGACGTTTCAGAGACCTGAATGGTAGAAGTTTGTAAGATCTTGATTTGATTTGTCAATACTTATTTTCATAATGGTTTGTGCACACATTACAGTGTACAACCCGAACTTGAAAAGAAAGGACCCTGAGGTACGCATCAGTGCCTCAATCCTAATATAAGGAGCGAAGGCTTCTTACTTTTAAGTAGAATTAATCAAATGTTTTATGATTTTCATAATTCTGCTCAAAAGGACAAGTATTTCACCTCAATAAGACATAATCACTTGTTGAGGGGGAGCACTTGTCAAACTAAACTACTTTGTTCTAAAACTATGAAAAGTTCTTGGTAAATCTCCCCATAAGACTCAAAAAGGCATAGTTTAATCTAAAAAGATTATCAAAAACATCATTTCATATGCTATTTTTGAGGGGGAGAAAATGAAAAAGTGATTAAATTATGAGTGGTCAAAAAGTGATTAAAATATGAGTGGTCAAAAAGCTAAAAGTTGTATCTTGTGCGAGCTAGACTCAGAATTGACCCAGAAATTAACGAAACAATAAAAGTTAGTAATCTCGAATAGAATTATCCTCGACGGGTAATGACATCAAGTTAGTTACTAGAGCTAGTTGTCACCTAAAAACTGACAATGGAACTCTCTAACTAGCCACGTAAGCGTGTCTCGAAAAGGATTTGTCTAAGTAGAAATGTACCGTTTCGAGAAACTTTCTGTGGACTTGACCAGGCCGGGTAATAACTTCAAGCTAGTCTAACTAGTGATGTAAGCGTGTCTCGAATCGGTCCTGTTCACTGAAAGTGGATCAATTCAAAAATGTTTGCTCCTCCCGCATGTGCAAATTTATTAATTCCTTATGAGCACATGTGAAGGGGGAGCCCTTCAAAAGTATACACAAAACTCTCAAAGTGTTAACCAAAATATTTGATTATTACAAACACTTTGAGAGATTTTCAATCAAAGGTTTCATGGCTACTGTCGGTTAATCAAGGAGTTATAAGGTGATTAAGATAGGAAAAACCGTCCTATGATCCGCTAGAGCCGGAGGGATCTACCCAAGGACATCACCCATAGTTAGAATTAGAAGTCCTTAGGTATGATATGAAAAAGGAGAAAAGAATGAAAGGGAAAGAAGGAGTTGAAGAATTAAAAAGAAAAGTAAAGAAAAGGGTGAAAAGAAATAGCCCTCCATATGTTCAACCTTAGGGCAGACACCATGTTCAACTCGTATGCTACTGGTTGTTGCTAAGGCAACACCGGTATTGAAGATAAAGTCGTCATGGACCCAGTGACGCAATGCACTAAACCTTCTTAACCACTCAAGCGCTCTTAAAAGAGCTTGTTTCATTCTCACGGGGAACCAGTGTAATCTATCGACTTATCTCTTAGAGATGGTTGATATTGAAGCAGGAGACCCCTCCCTAGTCTCCGCATAGGAAACCTAAGTATGCACTTATAGAGTCTAGAGCCACGAGAGACATCAAAGATCTCTTAGGGACACTTAGTATTTCTACAACTGGTGCTCTACGTCAATGGACACCAGCTGTAAATTATCGAGTCCTTCGCAGATCTTAGCAATCTGCCGAGAACGTTTATGAGAAAATTACAAATGTATTTCTCAATGATTGAACGGAAATTCCTGCTAGGGTTAACATCAAACAGCCCTGACAGCAGGTCACTTCGGTAACCCCACAAGGGTTACGCTTAGTGTTCGCGGTGGTTCCATAGCGGTCTACAGTCGTGGAGTGATCCCCAGCAACTCACCCAGTCATTGATACTTAGTAGGTCTCGTAAGCTCCTTCGGGAGTATCTAACATGGAGCGGCCTTGATAAGGATTAGAAGGAGTCTTCACACTATGCTGTTAACGAGCTCTAATTCCTTATCTATAAGTACCGGTTGATTATTGCTAACTGTTTACCTGCAGGTACAAATCACTTCCATGATGGTAGATTCCAGCATGCTCATGCATACATCTTGAAGTCAATGAAAGCTCCCCCAAAGATCTAAGCACCACAAAGTTCAAAGACAGATTCTACACCAATAAGAAGAATCTACAAAGTTTAAAGACTAAGATCAATATGTATGATAAGGAACTTCGTGCACTTGAAATACAAAGTCCAAAGATGTATGAGCATGTTGGAATGGCGGACAACCACCACAGACACAGGAATGACGAACGGCAGACTACTTCATAACACAATCTCTACATCATCACCAAAGAACAAGGACTTAGAGCAAAGTACATTTATTTTACTACATTTTTTTGAAGACGTCAAAAGTTATACATGTAACATGTCAAAGACAAAGATGACGACGACCAGCAACCGTGATGACCGACCCTTAGGGGGAGATTGTTGGGAACATACTTTCGTATTAAGTCAAGTCTCGGTCATTACATTTTGTACTAGGTTGCTTTAGTAATATTTATGTTTATGTTTTAGTTAATGGGCAACATGTAAAAGTCCATAAGGCTTACAAAGCCCACGAATTAGAAGTATGAGGGAGGAAGGGAGTGTTGCCCTACTCCTCCCCTATATATACTAAGCTTATGTTAGCATAACATTTGTTGGTTATTTTGATATATTAATGAAACTATTGTTCTTTCACTTTTCATAAGTCTAGTAATCAACCAATCCTTATATCTATCTCATTCTTTACTTATGTAACATCAATATGGGCACCTAACAGGATTTAATAGCAATGCAATATTTGGTTTATGAAACACTAGTTTTAGAATTGTATGTGCGCGTATGGCTTTGACATTAGTCGTTCTACTGTAGTTTGGAATGTTTTGGACATAATATTGTATATAGTGAATAAGAATGGGTCGGCCAACTAGTGAAAACCAGTATAAACTGAGTGACTTAAATATGTAATTTATCTTATGTTAGTTTTATATGATCTAATTGTGTGTTTTTCATATTTACATATTGTTGATACAAAAGTTGGGCGTTCCTTGTTTCCGTATCAATTAGATCTTAATGCTTGAGACATGCGCACTAAGAGAACAAAAAGACACCGTTAGGCTTATCGTGGGATTGTCTCCCACGATTATCCTCTGGCGTGAGAGTAAGTAATCGGTTTTAGGGTTTAAGTGAAGAGTTAGGGTTGTGAAATCGTACCTTTAACGGGAGCTGAGATACCCTTTATATATACACGAAATCCTTGTTGGTTTCGTGTTCCTTACCCTTCGGCGTATCCCGCCTAAGTCGGTTATTTGATATATATCCCATAAATAAGAGATATCATATATCAAAACCATAAATAACATTAGGTTTGGGCCTTCGTGAGCCCAAACTGTTATCGTAATAGCCCATTCGTGATGGGCTTGAGTATTGGCCGGGTTCGTGACCCGAATACGGACTATACGTCATCACATATAAAAAGTGTCGCTAAATAAAGAGATGTTATAAGCAAATAAAAAAAACTTATTTTTCCACACAATATATAATGTGATTTTGGTTTGTTAGATATGCCTCTCTAATTCTTTGTAAGGATGTACTCATCGTTTATTTCGATAACATTTTGCACTTAATTATATCTATTTATACGGCTCGTGTTTGTTCGTATGTGAATGAAGGTCATGTTGGGTCCATGCGCCTCTTTAAGAGTTGTACAAAAGCTAGAACAACGACCTAGTATGGAGCCATTCGGTGGACTTAGAATGAAAGGTGTGTGTTAGGTCACCATTTTAAAACATATGATCACTACAACAAAATAGTAACATGCTCACACTAATTAGAGCATGGCGTCACACTTTAAAGTGTGAAGAATTAAAAAGTTCACACTAGCATGTGTGTGAACCAATTGGGTGTAGCAAATATTGTCACACTTTTATGTGTGAATGTTTATAAATATTTTCACACTTTTAAGTGTGAGGGTTTTAAAACAATTCTTCACACTTTTTAGTGTGAAGATTTTGATTTTGAAATAATTCTTCACACTTTTAAGTGTGATGCTTTTGATTTTAAAATAATTCTTCACACTTTTAAGTGTGAGATTGAAATTCTTCACACTTTTTAAGTGTGAAAATTTTGAAACAATTATTCACACTCTTAAGTGTGAATACCTTTAAGAAAAAGTTCACACTTTATAAAGTGCGAAGAAAAAAGTGTGTAAAAATGACAAATTTGTTGTAGTGGATCAATAATCTTAGAGAGAGAAAGAGTGTAGAGAGAGAAAGTGGAAGGAACTATTAATAATGAGAAAATGAAATGCTTAGATTAATGAGAGAACCAACACCCTCCAAAGGAGGGTTACATGTCTATTTATAGTAGGAGTCCAAGGGTTTCACACATCTTTGATACCAATACATAACTAGCCCTTAGACTTTATCAAACTAAGAAAACTTAACATAAAACATGTTAAAACATAATGTAAAGTATATAATATTGCAACCTATTACAAAACTTAGTGACCGACACTTGATATGAATAAAGTACGATCCTAACAATCTCCCCGTAAGTGTTGTTCATCAAAGGTTGCACGACGTCATATTCTTTTTCATCTTGATCTTTGACTTTTGTAGCTTTAGACGTCTTCAAAAATGATATTCATTGTGATAGATGTCATTGTTCTTTGTGCTTTGTTCTCGTTGTAGTGGTCGTGATGATATTATGAAGTTGTCTACCATTCGTCACTTCTTTGTCTTTAGTGATTGAACGCCATTCCAACATGCTCATACGTCTTTGGGCTTTGTGATTCATACATGAGCGATTCCCTTTCTTTCACATAGATCTTAGTCTCTTTATTTTGTAGATTCTTCTTTTTGACGTAGAATCTTTCTTTGACCTTTGCATTGCTTAGATCTTTGTGGGAGCTTTCATTGAATTTCTGACATAGGTATGAGCATGTGGAATCCTTCGTCATGGAGGTAATGTTATGCTGCATGAAAATAGTTAGCAATAAAACAACCGGTACTTACAGGTTCGGAATTAAAGATCGTCAACAGCATAGTGTGAAGACTCCTTCTAACCCTTACCAAGGCCGTTCCCATATAGGATACCCCCGAGAGGGCTTACAATATCTACCTAAGTAAATCAACGATTGGGTGAGTCACTAGAGATCACCCCACGACTGTAGACCATTTTGAAACCACCGCGAGCACTAAGCGTAACCCACAAGGAGTTACCGAAGTGACCTACTGTCAGGGTTGTTTGATGTTGACCCTGGCAGGAGTTTCCATTCAATCATTGAGAATCACAAGAGTGAATTCTCTAATAATGTTCTGGCAAATTGCTAAGATCTGCGTAGGACTCTAAAGTTTACATCTGGCGTCCATAATGTGGGACCACCAGTGTAGAAATAACAAGTGTTCCTATGAGACCTTTTGATGTAATCTCGGGGCTCTAGACTCGATAAGTGCTCGATTTGGTAGTCATGCGGTGTCGCGTGTCATTGCGGTTCCAGCAGTATTAATGCCTATTCAAGTTTTAAATTTATATTTAGCCGACTTATCAATAACACACACACTTAACGAGCAGTGTACCCGGTCAGTATAAATATAATGGTAAGTAGAGTGTTGATCACTAAGAGTGGAATGTATTATCTAGTTATTCTAATCAGTATTTTAATATCTAAGTTAGTTTTACAATCTAAGTTAGCTATATAACCTAATCTAACGCAAAGAGGGGTTTCAGCCTGAGAGACTGGCACAGTTTTGGTTATGATTAAATATTAACTAACTAATTACAACGATTTAGCGATAAGTAAGCATGTACACAGATAGATACTTGAGACAATAAGAAGCCCTGTCCTTATGATTAAGATAGTTTGTCACTTGTTTTATTGCTAGTTTTATATGAAGTGTATATAAATTAACCCTTTCTCGTTGGCTCTAATCTTATCGGCGAGTAAACCCTTAATGATCACTTATGTCTATCCTACTTTTCTAAAGACATTAGAATAAATAGGCGAGGAAGGGGCATTGCGACCCAAGCAAGACTCAGCTAGACACATAGGTTATCAATGCACTAATAAAAGTCACCAAAGACATCAACATATAAACTTTAATTAATGGGAAAGCAATTTTAAGGGGAGTGCATGATCTTCCGTAGTCACATGACACAAGCCCATTAATCCTGATGAATTAAAGTGTACTAATACAATAAAACAAAACTACTTAATGAATTAAATACATGCAGGACCTTCTTACAGCTCTTGTATCTGCGTTTCTGGTGTGTCTTATGCTTCTTCTTCGTCTGAAATTGACTTTAGGGTTTTGCAAAAAGTCTTTGAAATTCGTATGGTCTTGGGGTATTTATAGTTTATGTCTAAGAGATCGATGCGGCGCATAGAATGAATAGATGCGGCGCATCGACTTAACTTCGTGTGGGGTCCAAGATTAATATATTCAGGAATATTCGTACAACATCTTTAGATACGGCGTAACTTGTTCTTTGTATGCGGCGCATGTTCTTCAGCAGTCTTGGATAGTATCTGGTGAAATCTTGATAGTGATACGCCGTGTGTCAGAAGTGTAATGCGGCGTATCTGGAGTAGAACAAGCTTGATCTTCTTCGTTGACCAAAGTTTCATATGCGACGCATGTCAGAATGGCATGCGGCGCATTCTTCAAAGTCAGGAAATGGTATTCGAATTCATCTAAGTATGATATTGCGTCGTATCTGTTGAGTGAGATACGGCGCATCTTTTGGATTTCAGTAGACTTTTGACATCTTGCTCGTTTTGCTCCATAATTAGTCCGAAATCGCCAAGTTTCACATATTTCCTGTTTTTACCTGAGAATTACAAAAGTAAACATAAATGCACCAATTCTCATACATAATATAATAAAACAGGTTAATTAAATAGGATAAATGATGATATAAAAATGTACTTATTTGAGTTCATCAAATATCCCCCCACTTGAACTTTACTTGTCCCCAAGTAAACCTTAGAATTAATCATATGAAAATAAGTCCCAAAGGATTTTTATCATTAAGCACGTATTCGTTTTATGCCATTATCACACAACCAAACACTTAACGAAGTAGAAACCAAAATAATATTTCAACGTAAAACAAGTCTAAATCGTTTAGTTGCTTAGTCGTGATGAATATTCTATCATAGGCTTGGCAAGTATACACATCTCCCCCACTAAAGCTAAGGAGTAACAAGTCTAAAGCGGTTAAAAAGGGTTTTGAGGCTTAAGGGTTGAACCTAGCTTCGTTTAAACGTCTCCTGCATAAACTTAGTAGATCGCTAGCGCGAGTCCTCGACGCTTCTCCTAGCGGATGGTCACTAATGTGCTCCTTGGATCGCTGGCGCGTTACTTCCGTAAGGGATGGTCACCAATTCCTACACTAGATCGCTGGCGCGCTAGTTGATTAATCTAATACTCGGATGGTCACTACCTTATTCACACATTTGATATTCTCACTTGGCCACCATTATATCCGGATGCTAGAAAGCTAACAACAAATATAACAATACGGTTGGGTAGGGATAACATTTAGGATATAAAATTGGTGAAAAATAAAAATAATAAAACAAAACAAATAGATCAAAATCCTAAGTGTGGTTAATTACTTTCCCAACCATCCCATGAATAAGACTCATATCATTGAATAACTCACGCTTTAACACTTGAAACACACGCTTTAGGTAGACACGAATTATACTCAACAAAATCTCAATCAAAGAATAACCTTAGTTGGCTTTCCCATAACGTCCAAATCTCATTCAATCCATAAATATAATATACAACAAATAGTGGTGATATCGACCACTTAATACAAAACTATACATAAGTTGGTTTAACAAACTTCCAACTTTTCTCTTCTTTTATTTTATTTTATTTTATTTATTTTTTTATTATTTTATTTTACATCAACATATAAATGTGTAAAATTTCACAACTTTTCTATCACTATTTTTCCGGATAATTTTTCCATACTTTTCATACTTTCAGAAATAACTGTAATAGTGAAACTAGTAAACACACGAAAAACAAACTAAAAATTATACAATATGTACTTTAATACCAATTGCATTGTGCAATTTCCTGACCTAACCAAAGATAACGAATTACGCACGCGAACACAGGTAATGTAAGGAAACACACTTTGCCTAAAGCAATTAACCACGGATTTTAATCTACAGGGTAGGCTAAGGTGTAAGGGTGTAACGAAACATTATAACAAAGGTGTGAGAATCCTAAAGGAATGGCTCTACGGGTTTTTCTAGGGGTATCTTACTCTAAAAATGAGAGTAAACAAAAGGGTTTATACGGGGGTTAACTAACCAGTGTAGTTAGTTAATAACACATAATATATAAAGGCTTTTTGGGTGTAATCCTAGAAATTTACCAAGTTAGACAAGTCACTCTAATTATATCAATAATACTCATTATGGTGGTCTCGAATAGTATACAAGCCAAGTTCTAAAGTTTACAAGTCACCGGCACACTAAAGTTTTAATATTTTTGAAAGAATAAAGTTATGTGTGCGGTTATGCAATTTAGACTTTAACAAAAACATGCTATTTTTTTTTTAAATTTTGATATATTAAGCGCATTTTAAGCATATTTTGAAAAAGTTAATGACAAGTAACTGTTCTAATTCTTCACCCCCCCCCACTTAAGTTGATCAACGTCCTCGTTGTTCGTGTCTAAGGTTGAAAACTAGGAAAATAAAAGAATTAGAACAGAAAAACTCCCCTGAGATTTGCTCGGTATGATCCTCCATTATGCGTTTAAAGAGCAAAAATCAACTTTGTTGTGGATGTAGGCTTTTAAGCTTCGAAAATGATGTATCCACAAGAAGTGCAGGAAACTATAATACCATAACGACCTTAACACACCTGAGTTAAGAAGGTTCAAACTTGCACAATACATTAGTAGTTAGTAAAAATAAAACTGTAAATCATCAGGTCAGTCGATGCGCCGTATCTTATGGAAGAAGATACGCCGTATCTTATGGAAGAAGATACGCCGTATCGAGCCTGGAATAAATACGAATCAGAATAAAAGATGCGTCGCATCCTTAACCAGGGATGCGCCAAATTAAATAAACTGACATAAAGTTTCAAAGTCAAAAATAAAAATGCAGAAAAATAAGGTATGACCAGTGCAGGTGATGCATCGCATCTTATGATGGAGATGCGCCGCATCTACTGCAGGTCTGACTGACACGATACAAAACAGAAATAATAAAATTTTCCGGGTTGTCTCCCGGTCAGAACTTTTCTTTATTCCAGAGTCTTCAAGTTAGACTCACGTTCAGCTCCTTATTTTATTCTTGTCACGTGCCATCCTTCTTCCTTCATCCGAAAGATATTACCATAAAGCTTCGTAACATTTTCTTCCGTTTGACTTACTCGAGTATATTCCTTGGCCTTTGTCGCGACATAATCTTCATACGGTCCAAAAGAGTACTTGATGACTTCAAATTTTTTAGAAATTATCATGGGAATGCTATAAGTGATCCCAAGTTGTTGACATATTCCTTTGATGAATTCTTCATTGTTTTTATCAACAAACTCAAAATAAGGATCCTTATTCAAACAGTCATCAAGTTCCTTAATTAACTTCCCTCGCGCCTCATCGAAATTATCATAGGGATAATAATTGACCAAATTGATGGATTGATAATAATCTTGGATCTCGTCCCATTTTCTTTTTAATTTCCATTGCAGGCGTCGATCAAGTCTCGTGTAGTCATCACATCCTCTGTGCACCCATTCCCAGAAAGTAGTATTTGATGTTCCCCTTAGTTTCTTTAAGTATTTGATTCTTCCTTTCTCTTGCAGGGCCTCAGCTCTACGCGGGCAGTCATCAACTTTTTCATACCAATCATAATCTTCAAAGTGGATATCATTTCCAACTCGTTTCATCCCAATTATACTTCCCCCATTACAGGTTCCGTCGTTTTTCCAATCACAAGTTGGCCATTCACTACTCCCATCCTTGAAACGGAAAGTTCAAATGTGTGATTAATATTCCCGTAATCCCATGGTTTATCCCAAACCCATGGTATTTGGTCATTCCATTCATAGTACCAGGTATTTTTGAATTCATCATAAGTTTTGAATCCCAGTAGGTCTCCAGTTAGCACATCAGCGTCGATTTGAAGAAGGTAATTAAATTCCATGAATTATTTACACAAGGGTGTTTCATAGTGAAACACATCAACGTCTATGCTGAGCAATTCTTTAATGCTTTCCTCGTGAGCTAAATCTTCAGGAAATGATTCATTGTCGCTTTCGACTTCTTCGTCTTCCCTCTTGTCCAATATACCCATAACGCATCTTTAGTGGCTTGATCCATGGCTTTGTGGTTATTGAACTTATTAGCTAACCAATCCGCAAAATCAGCATTGTTAGGATCATAGTTGATATCAAAGCTAATATTACCAATCACCTTCCTCTTAATCTCCATGAATTCATTGAATTGCTCTTTAAAACTATGTGTAGGCCATGAGGTTATTATACTTACAACCTCATTTGCAGGAGCAAGTTTAGGATCACCATATTTAATTTCAATCCATTCCTCCAAAGAGATATCCATCAGCTTTACCAACTTTTTATGAAACACTATTTCCGCTTCAGCATAAATCCTTTCGTCATCCAGGATGCTTCGATCGAATCCCCGGTTCTGTTCAGAATAAGGCATATAAGAAGTTTGCATAGGTTGGATATTTCCCTTACCATGAGTATGGTTGTTTGATCTGGTGATTGCGTTCGTTGAGTTCATGTAATCAATTTGGAATTTCCCATCTTTTTCTTCCACGGTTGTCCAGGTCAATCCTTTAGACTCAATGATTGGCCATAAGAGTAACAATTCATCCTCAGTGTAACTCATAAGATTGGTGTGAAGTAGATAGGTGTGAAGTAGATTGATGTGAAGATTGATTGGTGTGAAGAGGTTGTGTAGAAGTTGTGATTAAGTTGTGACGAAGTTGTGGTGTGTACATTGGTGTGTAAGGTTTTCTCCGCCATAAGGGAGCTTGTTGACATAGTGAAGAAAACTCTTGAGTTAGGTGCTCGGGGAGTGGATTAGGGTAAGGAAGGTGTCCTTGTAGCCGAACCACTATAAATCTCTTGTCTCGCGGTTCGATCTTTCCATCTCTCATTTATTTATTTACTTACATTATTATTGCTTTATCGTATATATTTATTGTTGTCTATATTGTGCAAGACTTGAGATCACATATTATCGAATCTAAATTTTTGAAAATAAAGAAAACACTCAAACAATCTTTTGTAACAAATTAAAAAGACGTAAAACTATTCAACCCCCCTTCTAGTTTTCCATAGTGTTAATAATTATGACCATATGCTGTTTAAAGTGAAGAAATGAGTATTTTGTGTGACTATTCTTCATCCAATGGAGACATGATTTTTATATTTGTGTGACCTTTTGTAATATTTAGTCACACAAAACATGTTTGTTTTGGGTATTTAGTCACATACAATTAAACAAATAATGGCTAAAAGTGTTAATATTTGTGACCATATGCTGTTTAAAGTGAACAAATGTGTATTTTATGTGACTATTGATCATCCAATGGCCACATAAAATTTATTTTGGTGTGGCTTTTTGTAATATTTAGTCACACAACGCATATTTCTTTTGGGTATTTAGTCACATACAATTAAGCAAACAGTGGCAAAAAATGTTAATAAGTGTGGCCATATGATGTTTAAAGTGCAGAAATGTGTATTTTGTGTGATTATTGTTCATCCAATGGTCACATGAATTTTATGATTGTGTGGCCTTTTGTAATATTTAGTCACACAAAGCATGTTTCTTTTGGATACTTAGTCACATACAATTAAGCAAACATTGTCCAAAAGTGTTAATAAGTGTGACCATATGCTGTTTAAAATGAAGAAATGTGTATTTTGTACGACTATTGTTCATCCAAGGGTCACATGAATTTTTAGTTTGTGTGGCATTGTGTAATATTTAGTCACACATCGAATTAAACAAAGAGTGACCAATAATGTTAGTACTATAGTTTAGGATTTTATATGCAAGTTTAGCAAAGTCTAGGGTTTAATATGACAATCATCAAAGCTTAGAGCTAAATATGTCAAATTAGATTTTAGCCTCATTTTTACCAATTGTTTATATTTGATATTACGTATAAGTGTTACACCAAGACACACTCGATATATATAAACGATACCCATGCATGCATACCATTTGTTACTTCTACGTTACCAGAATGGATAGAACCAAAAACCCGAAACTAACTCGAAGACACCCGCGAGACAAGATTAATGTGTAGCGAGGCCAGAATTTAACCATAAAACCTCATGAGAGAAGCTTAACGAGACACAACATGCGACACTCACACGACATACAAATCGCCCACACAATACCAGTGTTCAACGAGCCAAAACATATAACAATTTCACATGCAATCATGACCATTCCAAGCCACGACTCTAACCCCTTGTGACCCCCAACCAGATCGAAACCCTATGTATTCCCATGAGTATCAAAACAAACCCTAAAGAAAAATATGATGGCATTTCTATTTACGGTTAGCTCGAAAAGAGTTGTATAACATATATTTGGGTCGCATGAGCAGCAGCTCCATAACAGAAAAATAAATACCTAAGTCGAAATAATGTGTATTGATCGAATATTATAGTTAAAGATTCATTATCTCTTTTGACAGGTTATGATTTTATGTAAATGGTTTTCTTATCATCTCATGTGATCTTTAATTTGTATGCACGAAATACTATATCATGTTTATTTTCTTTGTGTTGTATTCAGGTGTAAGGAACGACATAAGGATAAGAGAAAACAAAGACATACAAGGTGATACCTTGAGTTGAACAATGGCAGAAAAACGGGACCAAGAAACAAGAGTAAACCGAGCTAACTATACACTTTATTCTACCACACTTCACGCACCAGCAATACCAATCGAACCAGAATTGTTACAACCAAATACCACTCTTTCTAAGCCCTTCGTACACCATTTTACACAGCGCAAATCAAACAGAAAATGTGGCGGCCGATTGCTTTTTATTTTGCAAGTGTAGCAGTCTGTTTCTATTAGTTTTCTTCTAGGGTTTGTAGGTGTTTAATGTGTGTGAAAATGGTGGTGTAACAATTGAGATTGAGAGGGAGAAATAGGTGAAAAGAAGTCGAGTAACTAGGAAACTGATTTTTGACTTCTATTTATTCAAATGTATTTAGACTATTTATGCCATATAATTTGTGTGCATCTTTTATTTGTTTAGGTCCAATTAAAGAATACTAGGCGTGTGATATTCTAAAGTGAAGATACGGCTTATATTTTGTGAGAAGATAAAAGGGGAGGAACGTGTCTCCAAGTATGGTAAGCTTATAATGTGAAATCAATTTGCTTGATTGTGTTTTTAATTGCGTCTATTATGAGTGAGATCATTGGGCCAAAATTGATGGAGCCTTATCTCCATTTAATTGTTGAATCCGTATGTTTCAAGTAACTTTAAAACGTGTGATGTAAAGGAGGATATTAGGAAAGTTTAAATTATGTAGCAAAACTTGTTTCTAGGCATGCATCATATCTATATTTAATTAATTGTATTATTATACATAACATATACTTTAGGTTCGTTATTAATCATATTAATAACTTAGGAAAAATTTAAAATTAGACGTAAAATTAGGAATTCAAAATTCAGGATTTTACAATACGTATCCATTTAAATCTTAAGTTTATCGTATTAAATAACCGATCAAGTGTGTCATAACATGATAAGTGAAAATAATACTTCTACAACTATAAAGATAGTCAAGACATAAAGTTAAACATATTAACACAACACAAATATAAACGAGGTGTAAACATAAAGGCATGACATAAATATAAACAAAAATAATCAACACAAACAATAGCATAAGCAAGTACAAATAAAAGGCAATAAGTAAAAGAAAGCGCACACCGGACATGATTATTTATAGCGGTTCGGTCACGAAGCTCCTCTTCGCCCTTAAGTGAACAATAATACTCACACAATTACTATGGATATTCTATAGTTATATAACAATTTCGAAAAAATTACTTTATTGCATAAAATATAAAAAAAAATGTTTAAAGTTTTAAGTTATAATGTTATTTGTTATTATAATATTACTCTTGATATAAGTAATTTTACCAAGGTGTATGTTAAAGGAATTGACAACATATTTTTTTTTTCTTAATGGGTCGGGCCTACGTATGAAAGTCTTTGTTTTTATTTGCATGAGTCTATAAACTTTTTAAAGTTATACGATAACTCAATTTTACGGGTTTATAAGCTAGATATTTTGTTGTGAAAAGTTTTGACTAAGCTTTATCTACATATCTATTTTCTTACATGTTTTTAACATATAAACTTTTATATGCAGCCTGCAAAATTCGCGTGTCTATGGTATAGTATAGTATAGTATATTGTTTAAGCATAAAATAGCAGTATAAAATTTTCATCTTCTGTGTGAGTGTGTAAACTAAAATTTGTTTCATCAAACTTTAATACAAATTTCACTTTTGTTGCATCATGAAACAGTTTGTAACAAGGCTGTCAAGATCGCGATCCCACATGAGATCGTTTTTGTCTTTGCAAGATCAAGATCGTAGGATCGGATCGAGATTCTACGATCCTACCAACTTGTCATATTTTGTAAATAAATGATAAACGAGTCAAACTGACGTCAAAGATAAATTGAACTATTGAACACTATTAACTCTTGGGCTGAATAACGAGAGGATCAAAAGACCATAAACCAACAATCCACATGATCTAACCTCCAATAAACACGATCAAATGTTTCTTTGGACACCTCGAGTCGAATGGAAAAGAACCAAAAAAGTAGTGACCGTTTTTTTTATATGTTAGGTTTTAGGGTTTCTTGTGGGAGAGAAAGATATACGGTGCATCGTGGAGAAAAAGAAAACGCGTGAAGTGATTGCAAGAATACGTGTTTTGTAATATGGAAAGTAGCGTGATTAAGGCCGAGTCTATAGGGTAGAGGGTAGACCAAGCACATTTTATAAACTACAGACTTTACATATTTTCAAACATTCACCCAATGTAAAACCTTATAATCTCTTTACTGTGAAAACATAAAGAGTATATTAATATCCTTAATAAGCTAGGAAAAGATGTTGAACCGGTATATAATCACAGATTGGATTAGTAAGGGATTTGGCGTTGGGTTATTTTGGTTTCATATGTGTACTTCGTGGTGTGTATGTCAGGGTTAATAGTTCGTCTATCTTATGAACGCTTGCATGTGAATAATCCTGTTTTTGGTCGTCGCGGTCCAAATTAATGTCGTGTGTGCGTTTAGATAAAGTATGAAACGACGGGGTCTAAAATTATTCTTTTAATATAACATTATAGTATAAACCTTAAAATAATTTATTAGACTTTTTTTAAAATTTTGATAAATTATATTTATGACCCTAAACTTTACTAAATTGACATATCTTACCATATTTATCATTTAATTGTCCTTTATAACCTTAATGTATTAAATTAATAATTCGGGAAACATGCTAAATATGACAAGTTACTTAAAATGGAAAGCCAACTAAAATGAGTCATCTGATTCAAGACAACTTAATAATAAGCCGATCATTAATTCGTGTAGATCCGCTGAAGAAGGAGTGACTTCCTATTCTTGTGTTATGGTCTCATTGGCGGTTTAAGGTACAGATATTCCGTACTCTTTCAGCAAGAGTACAACTATTTCTCTCATGACTCTTCTCTCTCTCTCTTTTATATTACTTGATTGAACCCTTGATATTGAACCGTTAACATTGAACTTTTGACTTGAACCTTGTCTTTGACCTTGACAATGAACCATGACTTGAACCTTTGATTATGACTTGACCACTTATACTTGATATTGAACCTTGACCCCTTGACCCTTCAGTATTTTACCCAGGAGCTACTTGTTGTGGAGTAGCCACAACCATAGCATTGATGCACCAATGTTATGTACTCTAATGGGGCTGGAGAAATGTCCCCCACAGTCCCTGATTCTTGTTATCGACTGCTGTTATGATTATTATTATTGGCCTGCAGGGGCGTATGGATGCATCCTAGTCTTGTCTTGACTTGATACTTCCTTGGGATACGACCATCTTGATTATGACTTGGACTACATTATATATTTACTTGGTGACCGGGTTTTGCGTGCAATGCAACCCCTCACATCTTGGGAGTTGATCACTCCAACTTGGGATACTTGACTTGATACTTGTTTGTGCCTGGGGTTAAATACTGAAAGCCTTGACACTTGCTAACTCTTGATACTTGACATTTGCTAATTCTTGATACTTGACCTTTACTAATACTTGAAAACCTTGAAACTTGTTAATCCTTGATATTACACTTGAAAACCTTGAAACTTGTTAATCCTTGATATTACACTTGAAAACCTTGAAACTTGTTAATCCTTGATATTACACTTGATAGCCTTGAACCTTGATAATCTTTGATATACCTTGTGACACCATATGTAAAATCATTTCGTATTCTCATATCTTATTACTTGATGTGCTTGTTATCTTCGTATCTGTTCACTGAGCTTTTTATGCTCAGCCACTTTCTTTTCCATGCGGCAGGTACTTAAGCTAGGATGCGGGGTTTAGCTTTGGGGATGAGAGAGTGTGGACCAACCCTAGAGTTCCTTTGAACGATGGACTTTGTTTTTATTATCGCATTTTCCTTATTTTGGAATATCCTTGTAATCCTTGTACTCTTTGTATTGTTAAAGTATTAAGCTCGTGTTTTGCTCTGTTGGACACTATTTATTGTGATATTTTTACCCTTGACGGGCTGGGGTGTTACAATTAGACTTTTAGTTTTACACTTTTACTGTATCAAGTAACTATCAAGAGATTCAAGTCTCATGTAATTGTAACAATGAAAAGGTTTACATTAAAGATTTAAAGTATCAAGAAAAAACATCAATTACTTGTAAGAAAATCTTTGCTCTCGGGTGATTAGATAATGAGAAGAAGACCAGTAGTTTGTTAATTGGATTTTTGATTTGGGAAAAAGTAGAAAATTAGGTATAAACTATAATTTATTTTGAAAATGATACATCAGTTGTTTATTTATTAGACATTAGTAAAACTTGTTTGTTTTAGGGCCTAAGCAAGTGAGATGAACTTAAAAAAATAAAATATAAAATATAAAATAAAAATAAAAATAAAAAATAAGGTGAACTCGGATCGAGTGACGATCTTACGAGTTTACATGCGATTCCACAATCTTACATACGATCTCACCTCAGATGCGATCCTATACCGATACTACACGCTCTTAGCTAGTAAACACGTAAGATCGTACGATTGGTTTGTAAAATTTTGTTATATTTAAACGAACACGTCATCAGTAGTAACTAGAAGCAAAGCAACTAGGCTAGCCAGTTGGCAACCAAGGTCTCCTTAAGTTGCCTTGGCAAGAGGTGTTAACACATGCGAGAGGTCTCGGATTCGAGTCTCTTCGTAGAGGGTTTTCCTACTGGGTGGGATCTGTGTTGGTCCTGCTTCATAAATACGTCTCTAAGTAAGTATTGTGGAATTAAATCACTGACTATAGTATTGTACTAACTCGCAGTTAAAAAAAAAATAAAACAAAATGCAAATCATATAATTACTATGATATTATTGCCTAGAACTTGCACACAAGTGGTAGCAAGCAATCCAAAAGGAAAAAGGTATACGAATAGTAACGTAGGCACTAACGTGGAGCAAAGTCTAAAAAATTAGTGACTCACGAAATAAATTTCACCCTCCCCACTTTTATAAAAAGCCTAAAAAAGACATCCAAAATCTAAAAACCGCTTCCTCCACCGCCAGCTAGGCAGTGTATCACAAAACACTATTTAATCAAGATAAATTATTTATATTTATAATTTTATTTTACAAGATGATATTGACTATCACATGTACAGACAAACACTTGTACTAAAACGGATTTGATGGGGAGAGGCAAAGTAGAGCTAAAACGGATTGAAGATAACGGCAGCCGCCACGTGTCGTTCTCTAAACGGCGTAACGGACTGATGAAGAAGGCTCATGAGTTGGCTGTGCTGTGTGACGTGGACGTCGGGTTGTTTGTTTTCTCCCCGGGGAATAATCGGTTATACGAGTACTCCACTAGTGAAAGGTTTCTATTTTAATTAATTTTGCGTACTATTATTTTTTCTTGTTATTTTTATTGTTATTCTTATTGTTATAATGAAAAACTGAGATTCGATTTTGATTTTTGTCCACAAAGCCATTTATTCATTTCAACAGCAGTTGGTTGGTTGTTCGTGGATGTAGAGTTTGGATCTTTAATTAGTTTTATCGATACAAACACTTAGGTTTTCCAAACAGCTACTTTATATAATTTGCCGATTTTATTTTGCTGTGGTTGCCTTACTACTACTGCTGCTTCTGTTTCCATATGTTATATGATGAACTAACTGCTAAGGTAAGTATCTAGATTTTTATTCAACTATATACATTATGATAGGTAGCTGATATTCACTGTTACTGTCACTACTACAAAAAAGGGCATAGAGCCCGGTTAAAAAGGTACAAAGAGCCCGGTTTTGCATGAGGGCACAAAGGGGGAGGGACTCTATGCGAAAACAAATAGAGCCCGGTTTTGAAAACGGGCTCTATTATATGTTATAGAGCCTGGTTTTCTATCAAAGAACATGGCTCTATGTGAACAAAATAAATTAAAAAAAAAATAAAAACACAAAAAATCTAGCCATGAAATCCAATTCTTATTGGCTAACTGAGCACTGTATTGATTCAGATAAGAAAAGGTTCTTTGACATTACAGCATACTTTCTATTGATACATTCTTGCGAACAACACATTTCAAAAAGTTACGCTACCTTAATTGACTACTTAAGTATAACTTTGGAGCAAATGTAGCATTGCAGCAGTAGTATAACTACAAGTACTTCAGCAATGTCAAAAATGGCTCATCTTCAACTTTCACTTCACAACTTCAATCTTCAACATCCGTTTCCAATCTCAACAACTCAACTACTCTGAAAAACTAGTTCCCGCTCTTTTGGTGTAGTTTTCAATTAATCATCCAAATACGCAAACTTGTGTCAAGTACTACCTTAATCTGAATAAGCAATGTCTCAATCTGTGCATCAAGCAGAAACAAGTTGTACTTAATTTTTTTTACCTAATAGACAGAATCTCAAAACTTCAAAATAACATAACAGTAAACACACATACATGTGATTCTTTTAAGAGCTCTATACATTAGTGGCAAGTGCATCCGTAATTAAGATTGTTACATAAAGTTAATTGAAAACCACTAGGGGGTAGAATAGTAAAATAGCGCCCGTAATACTTGTATCTAGTGCAAAATAGAGACCATTTTGTGTTGCTTGAACTTAACACATCTTAGTCAAGAAAAAGTAATTGTACTGGTTTTTAAAGAATATACATACCATACAAAATGACTAGGGAAAATAGTAAAATGGCGACTTTTAAAGTTTGTGTTTAGAGGAGGTAGAAGGTTATACCTGCAAATAGCTTCTTCATTTCCTGACGACCAGAACATGAACTCAAAACTGGTGCCACAACGTAAGTAGGATCTGAAACAATAAGCAGCAACATAGTTTATTAGACCATCAAGAGATAAATATAGCAAGTGCTTTAGATGAACTGGAAAGAAACCTTTTGGAGATGCAGCCACATAATAAAGTGTGCTGGTGAGTGCAGCTGTAATAACAGCTGCAAACGCTTGAGCGAACGACGCGAATGGAGGCAATATCCACGATTGAGGAGACACCTTCACAAAGTGTTTATATATCTGAATAAACTGTATAGCCAACCTACAGGTTAAAATTATGGTTATGGTTAGTATGATTTTCTGGTTATACCATACACATCAGGTTAAAATTATGGTTATTAAGATTATTTGGTTTTATTAGTCGTAGAGAAGGCAAAATAATCGAGCGGGTTAAGTGGTGAATTGCTTCAGATCAAGTCAAAATGGGACACTAATCGACCCATTAGAGATATAAGCATATAACATGTTTTGGTTATGGTTAGTATGATTTTCTGGTTATACTATGCATATCAGGTTAAAATTATGGTTATTAAGATTATCTGGTTATACTAGTCGTAGAGAAGGCAAAATAATCAGGCGGGTTAAGTGGTGAATCGCTTCAGATCAGGTCAAAATGGAACACTGATCGACCCATTAAAGTATAAGTATATAGCATGTTTCATTTTTAGCTTACCACAAAGCTCGTCAGAGATAGAACAAAGCCAGAATAGACCTAGTAATAAGTAAACAGGTAAAAAATGTTGCCTCTAGTTACATACATCGTTACAAACAACATCAAGGTAGCTAGGACGCCTGTGAATACCTTAGTTTTGGGTTTCTTTTAAACACAATCGATATTGCATGCCGAATAGACGTATCTTCACTAACCTCCTCTCTCCCTTTTATTTATCTTTGATTACATAAGCATAAAATTTTACGGAAAAAAACCCAAACAAAACATAGTAGCAAGCAAAAATAGCTAAGATCAAATATAAAAAGAATAAACACCATATCTGTCTAGTTTAACAAAAATAGACAAGACATACCTCTTCCAAAAAAAATTTCAAATGTTTCTCCAACTTGCGAGACTAGTGCTTGAGGAACTTTATTCCCATCTTTGTCATATAACGCATAACTGAAGAAATACAATAACAATCAACATAAATACAAATCTACAGCTATATGTACACTCTCCTATAAAATTAAACCACATTCATGAGCTAAAAGACATAAAAACAACTAAAATACCTCTCTAAGTAATGGTCATACAACACTGAGTTATCACCACTTGTACGATTTAAAGGCAATCCGAGCCTTCCAATGAGAGGCGCCAACGGATTCTCTTTGCAAACTCCGTGCAACCTGCAACATTACCAAAATAAATAAATTCATTATAAATATACAACTACCATATTATAAATCGGCATATCTCATAGTAGTCGATATTGTGAAATCAGTCCTCACAATGATGCTCCAAGGTCTGCGGGAAAACCAAATGAGTAATCTGTACAAACTCGACCACCAATTCTTTCCCTAGACTCAAGTAAAATAACCTAAAAACGTAAGTGAGATTAATAAATATCGCAGTTACAACGCTATTTTGACAAAAGATTTATACCAACTAATTTTTATTATATAAGTACCCGAAACGAAGCATCATAGCGAGCTCTTGCAGCAGCTATATATGCCAGCAACGCACCACCAATAACAATAACAGATTCAAGACATTTATTCAACAATCAAAACTTTATTACCTAACAGTACAAAAAAAACATATAATTAAACACAACAATAATTAGATTCAACAATTTTATTCAATAATCAAGACTTTATTACCTAACAATACAAAAAAAAAACATATAATTAAACACAACTTATTTCAGAATCAAACCTAACAACAACATTAATGAGATATATTAAACAGGTTAACAGAACAACAACATCAATTGGAGCAATTTGGTACCTCCGAATTAGCTTAGTCTGTTGTTGGCTTGGTTGCGTGACGTACGTGGCCTGTGACGGCAATGGGATGCGACAGAGGCTAAGTGGAGGTGGTAAGCGGCGGTGAAGGTTAGAGGGTTGGGGTTTGTGGAAGTGAAGGGGGAAAAAGTTTAGGGTTTTGTTAAAGAAATGAAAACTGAGGAGGGAAATACCGCGCCTAAAAACATCCAAAGTTTTTTCATTTCATTTTAAAGAACCGCCTATAATATTTTGGTTGAGTAGGTGGAATAGAGCCCGGTTTTGTTGAGGAAACATGGCTCTAATGATTTTCAGCATAAAGCCCGGTTTTGATAAAGAGAACATGGCTCTATACGAGGAATAGAGCCCGGTTTCTAAGCAAAAAAACACGGCTTTAACATTATCCAACATAGAGCCCGGTTTTATAAGAAAAAACATGGCTCTATACCCTTTTTCACAACCCGGACTCCCTTTAGAGCCCGTGTTTCATTAAAACCGGGCTCTATTTAGGGGGCTCTATGTTCATTTTTGTAGTAGTGTGTAGTTTGTTGAACATATATACTAAAAATATACAATTAAATTAGTAGGGATTTAAGCAAAGTATATGACTTTTTCTCCAGCAACACTTTCATATGATCACATGAGGTCTTTATATGAATATATTTGATGCACACACTTACACATTAGAATCTTTGACATGAGTTATGCAATATGTCATTTAGGTTATCTAGAAGCTCTAAAATCAAATTCCTCTCTCTAATTGATTGCTAGTCACCCTTTTCTTTTCGATGACAATAAGTTTGTCTACTTTTGCTCCTGCCACGCAAGTCGATCTCATCATTTCACATCGCAAAAGCTATGGAGCTTGATAAACCACATAACTAGAGATCTGAGAGGGTAGCCTCACAACACCCGCGTATTGTCACTTACGACTTACCTAACTGCAACACCCCGAATCACGTTGTGTGTCACCGTTAACTGTCACCTGTATCTTCAAATATTCTTTAATGTAAAAGTACAAGCTTCATTGTAGTGTCTCACATATCATTAGATTTGGTTTGGTTCGGTTCTTCATTACTAGTGTAAGTTTATCATGCCGCATTGTACTGATCTCGGTTTTAGATATGCACTCAAACTTGATTGTTGCCCGATCTTCGTTTCGGTTTAGGCTGGAGTATAGTTTGGTTCTTACATATGGTTTAGCAAAATTCTCGCACACAATAAACCGCAAAACAAACCAGTAAACAGCATCAACTCATTTAATAAGATACAAATCATGTGAGCCTTTAGTAATCTAGTTTTTAATGACTTTAAATGCTTAACAAGTGATGAGCCACTATGCGAGGCTATAAATTGCTCGAAATTCATATTTGTAGTAAAAGATGTTGGTTTGGGCTTTGTAAAGGCATGTGATATATCTTGATAATTTCTAACTCTCCACTTTGCTCAAATTGATTATACGTCGCACCGGGACAATCCATGCTTATTTTATTTTTAAATTTGTAGTTATACAAAAGTAATGATTAAATAAATATTATTTTCAATCTGCCGTTCAAAAAAATAAATAAATATTATTTTCAATTTTCAAAAAACTGCAAAAACTTGCTTCTTAGTTTGCCGTCAAAAAATTGTATTTGTTACATTAATACTTGCTCCTTGTAAGATACTCCGTACGTTAATATTTTTGATCCACACAACTATATTCTTGAACTTTATCAACCAACGCGTCTTAACTCTCATCTAGGTGAAATTTTTTTTGCACAATCAACCAAAATGTTTGATCTAGCATGTGGTAACATTTACAACACCATTTTTTTTATTGATTTATATCGACTTTAGCTCAAATGAAGCTTGTTATGATAAACATATTGAGCTTGAGCCTTAAACTCAAGATTTGTCAAGGAGGATTTGTCAAGGTCAAGACATATCGACAAAGCTTGAATGAAGCTTGTTACAACACAAAATCTTAGTTTGAGCCTTTATTATAAAGGCTTGACGAACTATCATAGTAATCTTATTGAATTTAGCTAGATTTGTGCTCTTTTCTTTTGCGCCTTCATTTGTTGAGAAACATAAGAATCCTTTTCCCGACAATTCTACTAGTCGTACTTTTCAATGATGTGGAACCCCCCCCCCCCCCCTCGACCTTTTTTTTCAAGCACATTGCTAACAAACAAGTGAAGTTGAATTCGCTTTCCATGTTATGCACGACCTTCTTTCATATAACCTATAGATAATGACGTCAAAGTTTTTATAGGAAAGGCCCACGCTTAGATATGGAAATTGAAATATTTGTTAAAAACAAGACTAAGAACGTCAAGTTAAATTCGACACTGTGTGCTTTCCATGCTGTAGCAAGGTTAGATACTTGAATCAAGCTTGACCGAGTATCAATTTGTAATGATTGAGCTTGAGCGCGATGGTGTAATCGCTACTATCCAGCCCGGCCCAGTTTGATTATCATCAATATTTGAATATTGGTAACTATATTTATAGAGGTAATATCATATAACTTGGTATATTTGAGCTCGACTTGACCTTGCTTAATATGCTACCAAAAATCCAAAATACGTTAATATACATATACCTAGGAGTAAAAATGTAAAAAGACACAAGCGTGATAATGCTCACTAGCTTTACAACCCGAATATATTTATAATCGAGCCCGACTCGAAAGTCTACTCGGGTAGCTTAAGCGTGACTTGGTCTAAATCAGGTCAATTTCAAGTACTTTGCGAGTCGATCTCGAGAAGCTCGCTAGTTTTCTTTCCTCATTTACAACATTACTAAGGGATATTGTGATTTGGCTTTGCTTGTTCGCCTTGAGACTATGGTCCACCAAATAGTAGCATTTACCTTCGAGTAAATTAGCCCATGTTGAGGATAACATAATTAGTGCTTAAGAATTTGACCTTGTGCGAAAGTGGCCGAAATAAGATGTCCCTATAATACTGGTCAATTTGTTCGTAAACTCTTTTCCCATGGTGTTGTGTAGGCTCGCATGTTTCCATGGACCATGACAAAATGAAGGGTTTGAGCCAACTCTATATATTATGCTTGTCATGCCATATGCTCTTTTTCTCTAATCTTGAATTTGGGATCCATATGGTCTTTGAACTGTATTGGCTCCTTAGACTCGTACGCATGTCAAAACATCGTTACTCTTTCATTACATCAACCTATCTTATCTTACGGAGTAGTTGAGGTTGTTTGGTCCTTTGTCGAACATGTTCTCAATATGGCCCAAGGACACCTCAAATACTTACGTAGACTTCTAATATCAACATCCTCTGAAGAGATTCAACTGTAAAGAGGTCCATTGCTTCAATTTGTTTGGCAACAAAATATATATTATATTGCGGTTTTTTCCTTCCTTCTAGATATGAGAGGGTACCGTAGGTTAACAAGTCACGTAACCTAGTAAAACTTCCGCACTGCTAAGAACCATATTAAACATCTGATGACTTCTTGGTTAAGGTTGTATCTTTCTTGTTACGGTCCTAACACATGGTTTGATCAATCTTATAGAGAATTACGGCTAACAAGTCTTTGGATGTCTGACATTTGTTTTAACGCTTGTATAGATAGCATAGTATGATGCACGTGTGTAGATTAACTTGTGGGAAATATTGCATTAGTTGCTTGCAAGTATATAGCTGACCCTATTATTTAATCAAATGGTAGTATAGAACAAATGTGTCCTTTTTTCCCAGAAACATTATCTTCTGGACTTCTGGCAGAAGTGGGCGAAAACTTCAGTTGTTTTTGTCATTGTTAAATTGGGCTTAAGGCCTCAAGTTTTGCAAACATACAATGATAGTTCATTTCTCACCCCATTTGCTAGTAGACTTGTAAAACAGTGTCAAATTCTGGTTTCCATCTATTTATTCATAGCTTGAATACCTTTTTAGCAATATATTTCTACACTACATCAAACATATTTAAAAAGCTTTGAATACAAATATAAGATTTCCTCGCTACATTTTTTAAATACCAGTATGTTTCCTAATACATAAATTATTCATTTTTTAAATACCAGTATGTTTTTCCTAATACGTAAATTATTCAGACATCACGGTATTAAAGTGGATTCACTCATTTGCAAATGTTCGTGAGACTTATCAATAACTTCTTTTTACTGATATCATGTATGTGTTTGCTTAACGTCTATAATAGCTGATCCAACTTATATACTTGCCCCTCCATGTAGCACATACCCGAAAAGAACACACCATGTCCCTTTATGAATGATGTATGTATTATATGTGAGCTGACATCTTAGAGATTATGTTTTATTTACTTGTCATACGATTGATAAAGACTGACCAGTCTGCCAGCAACATCACTTTGAGGCCCTTAGCTGTTTAAGTTAGAATTAGTTAAGCAACACGAAACAAAAGCGAGTATAAGACAGATAATGTAATTCGTAACTACAGCTCAAATTAAACTACGAGCCAAGTGGTTCCGAATCCCATGTAATGGAATTCGACATACACTCGATGTTCTGAACTAAGCCTTACCACCGACTTCCTTATAATTCTCATTTGTATGAAACTATATATTTTATACACGTTTCTCACACCGAAACTCATTATCTATCTACACTATATATGTTCATGTTGACCCAGTATAACGCATTTCCTATTCTGTTTGTGGTCTTGATCATTTTCACATCTTCTTTGTATGTTAGTATAGATTCATTAGCTAGTCATGACCATGTCTTCTGAATTTTGTCCAAACTTGGCTTTTGTTAAGCCAAACTTTATATTTTTTGCTATTATCTAATGGTCAGTTTCCACTTGGAATGCATATATGTCAATTATCACTAGCAATTGTATCAACATAAACCACAACATTTCGTATAACATTTTTCATTCTAGTATTTTCTAAAGGAACGCGATTTTAAACGATAATTTAAGAAAGACACAAGATAGTGATATGTCACATTTTTATACCATAATCAAGACAACACATTAATATGACACTCAGGTCTGAATGTTGACTGAAAGATGTTCGATTGATAAACCAAAAGGCAATAGAAATTCAATAATTAAATAGTTTTAATCTTTTTTAATTAATAAGCAACCCTGTTGCCACTCATATCTTGATGAATAAGAACAAAAAGGTAGCCTTTCATATTTAAGCTTTAGATCGATGTGTGTGTAAAAACGGAGAACGATGAGACACGTTTATTTGAAATTAACATAATATATTGATATAACACTTGGTCTAAGTGTTGACCCAGAGTCCAAAGGTCCAAATCTCTTTGTAATACATTAAAAACAAAACAATTTTTTTTTTTTTTTTTTTTTTTTTTTTTTTTTTTTTTTTTTTTTTTAACCAGCTACCTTCAAATACCCTAGTAGTGAAGATCTAACCTCCTCATAAGAGGTCTAAGATTCAAACCTCGCTAGGTACTTATTAAAGGTGGCTAGGGAAGGGTCAGCACCGTCACGGTTGGTCGGATAAGAGGTCTAAGATTCAAACCTCGCTAGGTACTTATTAAAGGTGGCTAGGGAAGGGTCAGCACCGTCACGGTTGGTCGGATACCTTGGTTTAGGTCGTGTGCATCCAAGTTAAAGACTAGCTCTCGAGAGGGTATAACCTAAACAAGGAAAATCTTATCCTTACACTGAGTTAGTTTTGTCTTCTCAATGCATTATTTATTAAAGCAATAATTTACTCTAATATAAAGTAGTATATATAGTAAGATAAACATTGATACGAACCCATTTCATACTAGGCCCGCATCAAGCCATAAGCTATGTGTAGAGCTAACTCCGAAAAGCCAATTTAAAGGAGGAAGGGACACGTAGACTTTGTAAGCTACCAACCCACCCCATACTTGATCCTCATACTTGACCGATATGGGATCGTCACAATACCCCACCCTTTTAAAGAGCCAACGTTTACGTTGGTCACGACTATGTTGGTCACGGCTGACGCCCTTTTCTTTTTGGGGTCCAAGCCACCACTCCGAGTGTTGCAACCTCGAAAGGTGGGACGGGCTCTCATACCAATTCCATACTATTCCCGCATCAAGCCATAAGGTTTGTGTAGAACTCGTCCGAAAAAGCCATCTTAAAAGATGATGCGACACCTAGACTATAAGCCACCAACCAATCCCATACTTGGCCAATGTAGGATGGTAACACGAACATTCTCTTGAGCAATCGCTAAGGAAGTCTATATATTGCCTTGCTCATACCGGTCCTTGGAGCTTGCCATGTGGCTCGTATTTGTTGCTAGCTATCAAGGTTCAGCAAACCAAGTCTGTAAGCAAGCATCACAAAGGGTTATCACATCCGTGATTGTAGAGTAAGGGAAATCACAAGACACAAACCTTTAGGAGTAAGGATGACCATGAGTACAAGATTCTTAACATCCTGACCCCACCTCAAATCTTTTAGGAGTAAGGGAAATCGGAGTCGTAAGACTGGATTGGGATCAAAGCATCTCAATTTTCACATACATGTCTTGATCTCCCTTGTGTTCTCGTCCTTATAAACAAACTATATGATAAATTATATTGAAAGGTCTAAGCATCATATTAATAGTAAGATGCTGCAAATTAGTGGTTCAGCTTATTGATTAGGTTTATTAAATACTTGGATTTTTGCATGCTAAATTGTTTTAGCCATATATACTCTTACATGACACCTAGTGAGTCAGCCACATTCTACTTCAGAATTGTTCCTCTTATACATGAATATTAGCAAAGTAAGATCGAATCAGATTGGTATCTTGCGACTCTATGTAAAATCTTATTTTCATGCTGTATATTAAAATCGTAAGATTTCAAAATTAAGGCCTGAATCTTAAGAAACATGCTAGAGTCATATTACATATCTACTGATGTTTGTTAGATAGCAACTAAGATTCCAGTGAAGCATGCATGTTAAGTCTCATATATTCATGCATAGGACTTGATCTAGAAAATATTAGTGGACATATGGCATCCGCTCTGGATTTTAGCAAAAGATCAGGAATTCCCAACAATATCAGTAACTCATTCAACATAGGCCGTATTTACCTTGTCACCAACCTTAGGTGCGTCCTACACTGAACACGTTCAGACAATGAAAATAGCACTACTGTTCTCACTTGTACTACAGGAATACTTATCCTGGCCAGATTGATAATTCTTATGCTAAAGTTATCACTAATTTCAAATAAGTTATTGTCAGTGGCAAAAATGTAAATGTTGCTACTAACCCTCGCTTTTCCGAACTTGTGAAGCAGCATGATCGAGATTCTCACTCGGTATCAGGACTACAAGAATACTGATGAAATAGTCTGCAGAACTGCGCGTGAGGTATGATACTCAAGCACTAGTTAGCTACACTTTTTCCAATTCTCTACTCACAATCGTGATTGAAGAGATAAACAAGTTACAATAATTATCAAACTACGTGTACCCGATATTTTACACTGAAGTAGTTAGGCAGACCATTATCTGTCTGGTTCGTTCAGACTTCAGATACTTTCAAATGTGCTTGTCATGCTCTTCAGACTTCAGTGACTTCCGCCATATCTTGCAATCATAGGATAGATTTTGTGGCTTACCACCTAATTCTAGATGCATAAAATAGGCATGGAGACAGACAACTCCAAAGATGGCATGGTTACATAAGTATGGGTCTAATCGGGTTATGTTCTATTTTTAACATATTAAACTGGTAATTCAAAAAACTGTGAAAAACATAAAATGGACCCATAAGTGTATTTTCAAAAATGCAAAATAAATCATTTTATTCAGAAACTGGGTTGTTAACTTGATGCAGCATAATTTTAGTAAATCAGATTAGGCGCACCAGTTCCTTGAGAAAAAAAAGTAAATTCGGGCAAAAAGATGTTGCCGGCGAGTTCTAATGAGACCCTTTTGATTCTTGCACAACTTGATGACCAGCTCGTTTTGTCAACCTTTGTTGTTAAGAATACATTCCCCATATAGTTAACCTCTCTAGGTCATTGTGGTATACTAGACTAGATCCTAACAAGTATAAACCTGTGACTGAAGCTTGCACCAGAGCACAGGGATGTTTGCACCGCTGATGAATTAACAGAGATGGTCCAAAGGTCAGCTTACTAAATCCGTTCTTATACTTGATCAGCATATCCTATTCAGTTTACTTGCAATGCACACATTGCAGCTAAATAAAATTTTTATCCTGTACACTCTGCAGGCAGCTCGAGGACCACAAGGTTCAACAGTTGGATGCCACAGAGCTCTGGCAGTTGGAGCAACAGATCCAGCCCGTTCTCCAACTAATCAGAACCAGAAAGGTCAGCTTACCAGTTCACAAAATTGGTCAATGATGAATTCTAACTACATCCTGGTGATATAAAAAGAAATTAATTGGCAGGGGTACCGAGTAAATAACAGATCTAAAACATGTAACAGATCTGAAACATGTAATATTACTAGGAGTACTATCGAATTCTATAACGAGCTGTGATACTTACATATTGATGATAACGGGTAAGAATTATGCTGTCTAAAAATACAACTCAAAGAAAAGTTTGCCCTAGGCCTAATCAGAACAGTATTGAAAATAGAACCCAATCTGATTTTAGACAATATTTCCAACTTTTGCTGCAAATTCTGGTTCGATCACCTGTCACAATTTATTAGTTAATTTTTTTTATCTACAACCAAGTACATATCAAGTGACAGTAATGTTTCTGAACTGCAAAGTTTTAAATGGGAAATTGTCCTTCTCTAAGATCTGCAAAGTTTTAAATGAGAAATTGTCCTTCTCTAAGATCTCCCTACGGTGGTTTTAGCACATTGCAGTTGCGACCTATTTTCTGAAAGTTTATGCTCATTTCACCTTGCTCAAGAGCACGCAAAAACATCGTCTCACAAACTGCAAGCCTGAGATTTGAATTGCTATATGTGTAGTGACTTCTATATTTGTGCAGACACAGTTGATGTTGGAAGCTGTGAAGGCACTGCAGGAAAAGGTACGCAACAACATCCATATATACTGATTACTATTAGTTTTTAGTTGGCTGCTTGTTTGGGAGAGCTGTTATAAGCTACTTCTCATAACTCCCTATCTCTTAGTTCATGGCTAGGGCCAAGAAATTATCTCATCAAACCCTGAAACTATTTACTGTATTACTTTAAACAAAGCAAACTCAGCTGGAACAAGGATTATGATATATATTCGTGCGTTCAACTGACATGAGTACATGACTCAAAAGAGAAACCTATGCCTGAACAGCTATCTAAACGAGATCACTTTAAAACTGGAGTCAACTTAATAAATTCATGTTCTGTAAATTTTGAATGGGACATAATGAGAATTCGTGGTCACAGAGGCATTGAGGGTGTTTGGGATTGCTTTTTCAAACTGCTTGCCTACTCTGCGATTTTGATACAGCACATAAGTAGTTTTGATGTTTTGTGATTGTTAATCCAAACTGCCTATCTGATTATTAACAAGTGAAAAAGCTGTTATGCATAAGTTAATTGACACGCCAACTTTTAAACCACCAATAAGCATGTTATGATAAGAGAAATCCCAAGCACCCCCATAGCTATCGTGGCATATTGCCAGTAATGTCCCTAAACCCCTGGAGTCCATCGTTTCTTGTTATTAAATGACAGTAGATTTGCATAATGTCATATTTCAACACTTTCTTGAGCTTCTAGCTGTTAAAAGTATAAAACCTATTCTCCTTATTATCCGACTAACTACTTTGTGCCTTGCACAATAGACAAACCAGCTGAGCAAAGAGCAGCAGATTCTGGAACGAGAGGTAATAATAGGTTAGTTACTAATTCGAACTTAAATCAAAACAGAGGGTCTGAAAGTGTGTTGGTAATTTATGCATTTCCCTTGTGATATGGCCACAGGTACTGGCAGCAAGGCTGAACGAGAGCAATGTTGATGGTTGAGGCATCAACATACCTACCAAAGTGATCTTTGGATCTATTGTATGATAGTTTGCTCATTGTGTCCGCTATCTTGTTTCTGGTTTTGTTCATTGTGTCCCCTATCTTATTTCTGGTGAGCAAGAGTTTGTTCTATGTTTCTTGCATACTGCTAAGAATCAGCTAAGAACGTGGTTCTCCGACCAGTGTGTTGTTCTGTGTATAAAAGTGTAATCTGTCTTTTAACAATGCTGCAATGGCACGTAAAACTGTGTTGTTCTATGTATAAAAATGTAATCCGTCACAATGCTGCAATGTCACGTAAAATGTCTTTAGTAACGGCTTTTAATTCCCTTTCTACTCCTACACTTGGCCATTATATTTTGGCCCATTGAAACCTCACATCTTTAGGAACTGTCGGTAAACCATAAAATGATATAAATGTCTGGCCTTTACCAGGGTAAGTTTCTAGACGCCGCTACTGGCAAGCACCTAGCCGAGTTGCAGCAGGTCCAGCCTTTACCAGGGTAAGTTTCTAGACGCCGCTACTGGCAAGCACCTAGCCGAGTTCCAGCAGGTCCAGGTATTTGTTATATCCATGTTTATCTTACTATACTACTTTATATTTGATATTCAAAGATGGTCACTCTATTCTTTTAGCTATTCACTCACTGCACACTAATAGAATCTAAACACTTTCAAAGTGGTGGATTTGGTATTAAAGGTAAAAATTCCACTTTGTTAGTTGTAGACTTGACCAACTTGAACCATTTATATCACCAAGCACAGGAAACATAGAAGACAAAAGGTATGGTCAATGATTCAGTTTCCTATGTCAGAATAGGGCATTCTGAGTATCACTCTTTGGAACAATGTCCGTCTAGCCTTGATCTTTTTGCATTTCAACTAGGGAAGTTCCCAAACTAATTTGAAATGAAATCCTTCATCTTTATTGTCTGGGGGGTTATCTACTTTAATAAATATATATATGATCTTAATGCTACTACTTATTTTGGCACATTTCAAAAATCACAGTCCATACAACACATCAGCCTGTCACTTATCCGAGCATTGTTATCATGTTTACTTGACGTTACAAAATACTAGTACTTAAAAATTTGTAGCATTTTACTAATGACCATAGATAAGAATATAAGCTCAAGGACCATGCAGTCTCTATATACAGTGTTCACTACATGTTGTGCATCACTTGGTTGAATGTCCTAGCACATGAACCTCAACTCTAACCATCTCTTAGCGTGATGAATCAAAACCGAGATAATATAAAGCAAGTATCAGAGCCTAAGTAATATAGCTCAAAACCAGGTTATGCTAGATCTTATTGCAACTCGTACACAATTTCCGACTACTCCAAAACATGAACAAGCTAGCATGATCTACATCTAAACGTATATAAAGGGGAGATACCGTGTAACATTAAATTTGTCCAAAAAGAAATTACATTTGTTTGTTGGTACTTCCGTAGCTATTATTGAATATATACACCCTTCAGGTTTCTCTTGTTAAAGAAACACACCCATAAGCAAGATGTACTTGTATTTACATTGTTCCTACAAGCTACTCGTATTAAAAAAAAAATAATAATAAAAAAAAAAAAAAAAAAAAAAAAAAAAAAAATACTAGATTCAAACAAGTTCACAAGTTCGAATTTCTGTGTCCATTTTCATGCCACGAGGTCGAGGTGTATGATTTGTGAAGAAACCTAATAATATATGCCCGTAATCCAAGCCCAATAAATAAACGTAACTCAACCAAAAAAAAAAAAAAAAAAGTTGAATAAAGAATTACATAGAAAAAGAAGAAATAACGATATATATAAGCTACCTAACTAAAATCTTCAGTAGTATCATTTTCGTACCAACAAAAAACACACATCGATCTTTGAAGCTGTAGAAGGCTATGGATGCACCATCTTGAAGCAGAAATAGTAGTCTTGTAATCTAGTAAAGATGAAGTGATTATTTAATTGTAATCCGTACGTATGTTTTTGCATCACAAATTAAACCTAGGAATAAATTTTTGACTTTGAAGTTTGTTTGGTTTGAGTAGTGGAATGTTCAGAAACATGGTAGACCTTATTGTCATGCCACGTTTGCCGTGACTAATTTCATATGACAAAACAATAAAAAATGCACTTTTCTCTATCCTCTTAAGAAACATTATAGACCTTTCCTTCCTTCAGTTTCCTTACACAGGTAGGTAATATATACCGTTGTGTTTGTTTCTGGATTATACTATGGGAAGTAATTAGTTCTCTTCAAAAATTGATTGAGATACTCACTCTAAAAGTAGTTAAAACATATAATATTTAAAGTATGTGCGTACTACATATTATAAAGTGTCTTAATAAATTTTTGAAGTGTGTCAATTAGTTCTCTTATACTATAGGTGGTAATATGGGTACACCTCTAATATCACTTTTACCCGTTTTATTAAGTGTACCAGACAATTCTTTATGATTTTTTTTTTTTTTTTTTTTTTTTTTTTTTTTTTTTTTTCGTATCATTTTTCTTTTATTATTTTTGGCTTGTTAAATTTAATATTTTATGTTATTTACTTTTTCTGACAGTTTTACCCTCTTTATTAACCGGACAAAACAACTTTTTATGGTTTTCTGTAACATACGAATATTTCTTATGTTTTACTACTTTTAATTTATCAAACTTTATATTTATGTACCATTTTTTATTTCACAGTTTTGTAACAAAAAACAAAATTATAAAAAAGGAAAAAAAAATATGATGGATATTACTTGTAGTTTAAGGGTACCAATAACCAACCTCATACAGTATACTTTTGAAAACCGTACCATTATAATATGCAATTATTAATACTAGTTTTAATGTTAATGCACATAACAAAGACTACTAATGCTATATCCGTTCTATATTAATTGTCCAGTTTTGACTTTTTAAGTCTTTTTTTTAATCTGACTTTAAATATTTTTGTTTGTGTTATATCATATTTAATAAAAATTATACCACTGATAATACATTTAAAATTCAATCCATTTATATATTTACATCAAGTATTATATAACACATAAAAAAATATTTAAAGTCAAAGTTGAAAAATAAAGATCTAAAAAAGTCAAAGTAGACAATTAATATGGGACGGAGGGAGTAATAATATTCTAACTATATTTGTTCGGGTGTAAAAGTATGATCAAATTTTATTTTTTATTTTGTTGTTTGAATAGTTTAATTTGATATGTTAACATAAGTCGAACTCAGTAAATATAAATGATTATATGTTATAACTGATCCCGTGCATACACTCGATAACACATGCTTCAATTTAATATTTATAACTTGTACGTTTACGAGTTTTTAGTATTTAGTATTACAGAGTGTTTATATATGTTATAATTAATCTCATGCATACACTCAACAACACATGCTTCAACTGGATATTTACAACGCGTACGTTTACGAATTTTTAGTGTTACGATCAATCAAATAATGATAGTTGTGCGTGCATAGAGTTTGGAAAATAACTACAACTGATAATAACGAGTATAAGTTCAAATCGCACTTCGTTGCGAGCATATTTAAATTCATACTATTTGAACATAATAACTAATAAATTATTTATCCAGCTAGGTAGGTAAGATTTTCATGCCTAAGATTCTTGAATAATCTACACATTACTCTATTATACATTTACTGTGGGAAATGATGCCGTTTAGAGGGCCTCTAAAACGACGCCGTTTGGTGTTTTTTTTAGTGTTTGCTTGACACCATACAACACCGTTTCATGTTTGGAAATAACGTTGCTTTAAAACGACGTCGTTTTCCGTATAATGTGTTTAAACCCTTAGTTAATTATCTAATTGATTACATGGTTGCTAAGTCGAGTCATATCTTGTACATATTGTTTTGGGACGATTGGGACTCATGGGTAAAGTACTAGTATTACGGAGTATTGGGAAAGAACATCATTTATTACCCCCATATGTGCGTTAATCATAAAAAATACTCCAAGTGTTTTGATTATCTTAATTCGAGTCATTAGAATAGTTAATTGTAAAGTATGTTAAAGTTCAAGTGTAAGGGGAATGCAAAATCCCTATGATGTATTATTTTGTATGGTAGGGTATGAGTGTATGCAAAAAAAAAAAAAAAAAAAAAAAAAAAAAAAAAAAAAAAAAAAAAAAATCGAAAAATCAGGAAAAAGAAAAAAATAGAAAAAGAAAAAGAGAAAAAACATACGGACTACCATCCCGTTTCCTTTTATGATTATTTTATGTTTTTGTTAGTTTATGATTAGCTTAAGTCGAGTCGAGTCTTGGCTTAGCAACGCCACCTTGTACATGTAATTGACCAAGATGATTAACTCGCCACCAGTAAAGATTGCCTTTATTCAACAAAACCGTGTTTATCATATCCCTACACCTCACGTTATAACCCTTTTTAAAAGACCTCTTTGATAGTTTATCCTAGTTGCTTACGCCAAGTGGTGGAGGTTTGATCCTTCCCCAAGCCTATGGTAATGTATTTGCTATGACAGGTAAGGGTGAGCAAACGAACCGGATGGACCGGACCGACCGACAAAACCGACCGGACCGGACCGGACCGGACCGACCACATTCGGTCCGGTCCTCGGTCTAGTCTTTTTGGCTAATTCGGTCCTCGGTCCGGTCCGGTCTGACCAAAAAACCAAAAAAACGTGCCAAAATATGCCTAATGGACCGGACCGACCGAAGACCGGACCGGACCGAACCGGACCGAGACCGGACCGACCACATTCGGTCCGGTCTCGGTCTATGGTTTTACCGGTTCTCGGTCTTCGGTCCGGTCCGGTCTTGGCCGGTCCGGTCCGGTTTTTGGACCATGCTCACCCCTAATGACAGGTAGTGAGATATATTTTCCATTTTCATATTGTGATATATACTTTATTACACCTGAGAGATGTGAGTACCTAAACACTATTTGTAAGGTGCTAGTGTATAATTTTCGTGCTTGTTTTGGTTGAAGTGAAACGATTATTTGTTTCAATTACTTTTATATCGGTGTTAAATGAGCCCTAGCTTGTATTTTGATTAGAATAAAAGCGCATTTGCTTGAGGACAAGCAAATATCAAGTGTAAGGGTATTTGATGAGACGAAAAGTGTACCGCTTTTAGGGGGTCATTTAAGCCCAAAGTCGAGATTATTTGATCAGATATTGCCCTAAATCGTTCCTTTTGTCATTTTAGGTACTTTTGAGGAAAAATCTGGAAAAGGAAACATTTTGGACGTTTTTGGAGCGAAAAAGTGAAGAAAACGACAAAGTCTTAAATTCATGCTGAAAACAGTACCTGACAGCGTCAGGATTTGCTTATGACGCTGTCACCCTTTGACAAAGAGGTGGATAATCAAGTTACACGTGATGCGCCACAGTGTTTTTAGAGGAATTATACGTGACGGCGTCACCAAGGCCGTCACATACAAAATGCAAGAGGCGGATAAGATCAAGTTTAGACATGACATCGTCAGAATTAGATCTAGGCAATACGATGATATTTATGGCGGCGAGTTGACGGCGTTAGAAATTTCTCTTGACGCCGTCATACTCAATTCTCTATATATAGTTTTTGATTTTTCATTCATTGGGTGCAACTTTGAGAGGAGAAAGCCTAGACAAATTTTACCTTATTTTTAAGGGTTTCAAACCCTTGTTTCATCCATGCTTAATTGAAGATAAGTTTTCCAATAATCATTCAATATGTCTATGTGTTGTTTGATTCTATCTTATGCTTGTCTTCACTTTAACATGCTAGGCTAGGTTTTCTTTGTGTTTGCTTAGATGTAATGAAACTTAGATATTGATTATTGGTTTGTTGTTTGTTTATAATTGTTGTGGATGAATGATTTCGATGTTAGGCTTAAGAAAACTGGAAGACTTCCAATTGGTAACTTGCTTGAACGTCTTAAGAAACATGGTCGGATGTGTACTACGATAAATTGGTTATATTTAATGTATAGGTAACTACTAATGAGGCCATGTTAGTAGCTAGTAGTCGGCTCTACATAGGAAGAGGTAGAAGCTTATAAAGTAAGGGAAGATCGTACACGGCCCTACGAATGGTATTAAGGAATATAACCCGTCATCCATGTAATTGTAACAAACTAATCAATTGGTAAAAGATAGCTAGGGAGTAGTGAAATCTAAGTAAACACATTTTCTTTTATTATTGTTTTCTCCACATTTACTTTAGTATCATTTTATTTTATTTTGTTTGTATTCGTAGTCATTTGAGTTAGTTGACTAGCAACTAATTTCGCCCATCCTTCCAAAACCGAGATTTTTACTTGCTTTCCATAAAATATAAAAATACAAAAAGAATCATCCTTCACCTCTAGACTTAGTTTAATTGAGTTTTAACCCTAGCGAATACTATTCTTTGAGTTGAACGATCAATCCCCCTGTACTTGCCACTATACTATACTACAACGGTCAGGTACACTGCCTGGTGGGGATTGCAAGCTTCTCAAGATCCCTTGAGAGGTAAAACCTTTTGCGAGGGCGCAATCCCACGCATTAGATAGCGATGATGAAGAATATGCCATGGCCATTAGAGACTTCAAGAAGTTCTTTCGAAGACGAGGGAAGTTTGTAAGGCAGCCTAAAGATGAAAAGAAAGCTTTCTGAAAAGATCGTGATGATAAGAAAGGAAAGGGTGAAAGAAAGTGTTTTAGGTGCAGAGACACAAGTCATCTCATAGGAGAATGTCCAAAACCACCTAAAGACAAAACTCAAAGAGCCTTTGTAAGTTCGTGGAGTGATAGTGATGATGATAATGAAGAGCCAAAGAATGACGAAATTGCTCTCATGGCTCAGGACTCAAATGAGGTACATTACGACTCGTTCTTCTATTGATGATGACACGTTGCAACAAGAATATAACAAACTTTGTGAATTAAGCTTAAAGATCATAAACAAAAATAAATTTTTGAAAACTAAAAAGGAATTTTTGGAAATGAAGTTTATGAATTAAAAGAAAAAGCTAAACGTTTAGAAAAGAGTAAAACAATTGACACAATATGTACATCATGTCAAGAGTTTAAACTTGAAATTGAAAAACTTTAAATCACTCAAAATGATCTCATCAAACAAACCACAAAGTTTAAAAGGTTCGATAAAAGTATCTCTTGTGCGAATGAAATAATGAAACTTCAAAAGTCTCCATTTGATAAAACGAGACTAGGATTTATAAAGTTAGGAACCTCAAGTAGTATAACGAAACAAACAGAAAAAGCACAAGAAAACAACTCAAATGCTACAGTGACCCACGGACGGTTCCGTCTGTTGATCAAAAGGGTTCCGCCGGCACTGTAGCAGAACAAAAATCTTCGTTATCAACACGTACTGAATTTGTTAAAGTCACAAGAAAACCTAGTACTAGTTCAACAGAAACAAAACTAAAACCGGCTATTAAAGTAGGAGTAGGACTTGCTAAAAATGAATTTAGAACTAGAACCACTCAACCGAGGCCTAAAACTCGTATTCCTAAACGCCCCTTTTCCAAAGAGCAACTACAACATACAACCAAACTATCAACATGGTTGGAACCAAAACTTACCTAGACATTATCAAGTTCCAAATTACATGTCTTGGAACCCATATCCACCATTTCCATACATAGATCAAGTTAATGGTATGTTTAACCAAAATGGACCCATGAGATATTGGGGACTGTTGGCGTATGTGTCCGGACGACACGTGTCGTTCGGACGTAACATCCACCTCCGGACAGAGCCTAGCTGAAGAGAATAACCAAAGTACAGATAAGTTGCGCTAACCGAAGAGTATAGCCGAAGACCAAGCAAGTTACGCCCTTTTATCCAAAGGACAATTGTATGGACCGCCGCCACGCTGCCATCCCAGATTTTTCGGGATCTGGTCTCGCGTGCAACCTGACAGCTACCTACTACGCTAGGTATAGCTCGGCTTTCTTGGTCCCTAGGCAGAATAGGTAACATGGTGAGGGTAGTATAAATACCCTCACCTCATTTATGATAGGTAATCAATTTTTCACCTACATTACATTTACTCTTAGTCACTTTCATTTATTGCCTTACCCTTCGTATCACTATATACTTACTCTCACACTGGAGGTTGGTCTTGGGATAACCCCCAAGGCGAGTCTAACATGTGTGTTTCTCGTGTGTAGGAATCTATACCTATCCTGAGGACTGATGAGTGTGTAAATACTCATCATTTTTGTCCCATTTAATACTGCAAATATCATTGGATTGTGTTTTTATATGTTTCAAGTACAAAAGAATTGAAAACAGACGAAAAATGAGCAAAGTTTGCGTAATTAGCAAAATCAGTCCCTGAACTTTCAGAATTATCAGAATTGGTCGTTGGAAGATTTTTTTTATTTTGAAGAAAAGTAAACAACAGTCCCCCAGGAATCAAGGAATGACATTTTTGGTCCTTGGAGTATAATTTTTATGAATTGGCAAAACCGGCCCCTCAAGTTTCCAAATTGGCAAAAAATACCCTAGAGGTGTAAAATTTGAAAATTTACATTTATGGTCTTTCGGTTATTGAAACTTGGCAATTATGGTCCTTATGATAACTTTAGATAAATGCCAAAACCCACCCTCAACTTTTCAGTAATTACATAATTGGTCCTTGTGATTTATAAGTTAACAAACAAACGGACCCTATGTAACTATCCTAACCCAACAAACAAACCAATCCACTAATAAATAACCTAACACCTCCACCCCTTGGCCCAATCCTATCTTAAGCCCACTAAACAAAAACCCCACCCCCGTTAATATTAACCAGGGTTAAACACCTGGTTTGACCACCTCCTCCCTCCTTCCACTTGACCTGCGAAAACTCACCCAACACTCCAACTTCACCCAGTATGCTACTAATCCCATTCCATGCCCCCCCCCTTCCAACCACAACATCCAAGAAACAATAAATGCTCCTGAATCCACTCCAAGTAACCCAACTGGCAACTATGACCTTTTTCTGTAAAAACCAATTCGAAGGCCAGGATCATTTTTAGTGATCCAATAGACTAGAACAAAAGTGGGATATGTTCAGGGGACCCAAGGAACTCCAAACACTTAACAAAAAAGAAGAAAGAAGCAGGGTGTGGCGAGTGTAGTTAACTAGTGTAGCATTATTGTCGTTTCTAGTGTAATCCTCTTTCCACTTGTAATTTTTAGTTAAAAAGGATTGTAATCAACTTTTTAAGTGTAATTTCAAGTTTCTTTAACCTTAATTCCAAGTTAACTTTCTAAAAATTCAGAATTCGTGTTTTTAAGTGAAAATCTCATGTTGCTTGAATCCTGTTAAAAGTTAAGTGTTATTGTTTCATAAGCTTTATTCAAGTCCTAGTAAGCCTTTGTAAGTTAATTTAAGCATTTAAATCAGTTTTAACTTAAAATCCATAATTACTCAAAAATCATGAAAAATAGCTTGAAAAAATCAAAGATCACTCAAGAAGATGAAAGAAGCTTGGAGCAGGGTAGTGATATCAATACTTGGTTCCTCAGTTTTGCTTGGACCCACTTTATAAGCCTTAATTCCAAATTTTTCTATTTACTGTGCAAGTGCTCATTATCTGCTTATCTTTGGTATTTTATGCTTATTTAATGTATGTAGGTTGGTTTGATGTCATTGTTTGCTCATTGGTTCACTAGATCTCTTTATGCTAATATGTCCTAGTTTAACTGCCATTTTAAGCTTAATAATGATTTATAAGTGTTAACTGTTGTAAGTGGTGTTTTTATGCTTAAATGATCTTATGTTATCATTTTATAACAGTTAGAATCAGTTTCATGGCCCAAATCTTTTATTTGTATTGAAAATCACAAGACAGTGAACCATAAGGGGTGTTTGGTTTAAGAGATTTCTCTGTGTTCTATGTTGTTATTGTTGTTGTTTGCTGTTGCATCAAGTCACAATAGGTCTTAATAGAGTATACTAGTCATAAAATCCAGTGTTTATCAGTAAAAAAGTCAAAATCTTTCTTAAACCTCTATACAGTTTCATTGTTTAGAGTTTAGGGTCCATAATCATGTAATTCAGTTTAATAATTGTTAGGATAGCTTAATTTTATCTCATATCAGCTTAATTAGTCATACTGAGTCACTAGGATTCAATCAAATCTTATCAAAGTCAAATAGAGTCTCATTTTCAAAAAGTTAAATTACATAGTTAAGTCAGTTTTACAAATATTGCAAGAATTTTCATGGTTTCAATAATCAGTGTTAGATTGTGAGCTTTTGGATTCTTACAATTTAGAAGCTCAGCTTTGTCACCCTTATTTTTGTTTATTTTTATGAATTTTTATTAGTGCTTAAATGATGGCTTATTTTGACCTGTTTTGAGGAGACCTCCCCTGCACCAGGGGTTATAAGGTTTTATGCCTCTTTCATAAGCTTCTTATTTGTCCTATAGTGTACCATTACCTGTGTTATTTGTTACTTTAGATAGCTTATTATCCCAACTGCTTATGTTTGTGCTTTATTTGTCCTTTGTAGCTTATTTACATGCTTAATTTTCTCCTCCATGTTGCACACACTTAGCAACTTACACTGATGAGTCAGTGTAAGTGAGCTTTTCATAAGCACTTTTTATGCTCTTCAGTGGGACCCACATTGTGTAATTTAGCTTTTTGTAAAGCTAATACACCAAGCTTTTAGGTTCAGTATTAAGAAATAAGAAATTTAAGAAGATGAAAAGGATAAGCATGGGGTGCCTCCCACGAAGCGCTTGTTTTTTATCGAGTCGTATAGCTTAGACTCGCCCCGAATTTACTTAATCATGGGGGAGCAAATGAATCGGACACCCGACACGTAAAACGGAGATGCCGGGGTCAAAAACGGTATCCTCACTCCTGGTGGAGTGGAAAAGTGAAGAAATGATGGGATAAGTAAAGAACGAGTGGAACACACGGATAACAAAAGCAAAGTTAAGTTCTGAATCACGGGTGGGTAAAATATCAAGCACAGGAACATCATGTTCAGTAATCTCGTCAACCACTCCAAAAATATTCTTATCCGTATCGGATTCACAATCTACATCAGGTGGTTTCGCGGGCGGACGAGAAGAAGGAAAATCGAAGAAAATTGAGTCAGCTTCGGTAAGAACAGTATTATCATGTATTTCTTCATGAATATTTCTTCGAAGGACATTCTCATCATTCTCAATACCCGTTGGTATCGAGTCATCCGCAACAAGAAATAGATCGACATCCTCTAAAAGAGGGTCACGTGAAGGATTATTGGAAATAGCACTCAAAATAAGTTCAAAATCGATCTCAAAGTCAAAACGCTCATAATCCGGAAGAGAGATATCAACATGAATAGTGGGACTGCCACTACTCGTCTCTTCAAATCGAAAAATTTCAAGCTCGGGTAAGAAATCACTATCCATAACGGGGATAGGAGAAGAAGTCGGAAGATCATTCAATGCCTCGATCTTAGAAATGAGAAGATTGATATTCAATAATTTTTCACGAAGAGCTTCATCTTGATATTCAATATATATATAGGAAAATATCTCATCTTCAATACTACTTAAGCGTTTGAATTCCGCATAAGTAGATTCAAGAGGAGTTTCCCAAGAGAATAAATTGGCATCGATCATGAGTATATTAAAGTTGACATTATCATACGCTTCAATTGAGCAGTCGGGCAGGTTGGTTTGAAATGCGGAATCGAGTAAGGCGTCAACCATAGGTAGGTTGCAAGTAATAGCATCGAAATTTTCAAATAACTCAAAGAATAAGAATTCCTTTACCAAATTTGAGCTTCTAGTAACGCGCAATGCTGGAAACTTATTCAAGCTAACTTCATAGTAATCACACTCGTCATCACTTTCCAGAATTAATGGTTTTTCAGTCAAGGATTTTTCATGGTGCTTATTTTTAATAGTATCCTTAGCGAAATATTCGTTCACTGATAAATCTTCCATAGCAATACCTGTCATCATAGGTAAAATCGTCGGTAGGATTTGTTCACTAGAAGAGAAATAAAATTAGAAACGAATATAAAGAATAAAAGTTGCTGATATCGGCAGTCGATGCGCCGTATCCAGAAAATCAGATACGCCGTATCGTATATCGTTAAAATTAAATCGGACTTTTATTCAGAAAACAGATACGCCGCTTATGAATTAGAATGCGCCGTATCAAATTTGTTATCAAAAATTGATTAAATTTATTAAATATAAATGTGCCGTATTAACAGAAGCTAATGCGTCGTATTTTCGTTACGTTTTAAAATTTAATATTTTTGATTTAAGTAGATGCGCCGTATCGATAAAAATCGATGCGTCGCTTAGGTTTAATAATTCGAAAAACTGTTTTTAATTTAAATAGAAAATACGTCGTATCTGTTAAAACAGATGCGTCGTATGGCGTTAGGGTTTAGAAAAATTTCTTATTAAAAACAAAATACGCCGTATCTTGGGGAAAGATGCGTCGTACTCGAATTTATTAAACGCGTTGTATTTTATAAAAATTAAACGCAATAGGCCGTATCTGTGAAAACAGATGCGCCGTATCGTTTGTATCAGCACAATACAACGACAATAGAATGCAGAAAAATACAGAAAAATAAAATAAAAACTAAAAACAAATAAAAAAATAAAGAAAAATAAAACACACAAAAACAGTAAATATGCAAATTATACAATGAATGCAGTCTATCTAATCTACAACAAAGTTAGAATCTAAAAACCTAAAAAAAATAAAAATCTAATTAAAATACTTTTCAAATTAATAGATAATAACTATTCACTCCCCGGAAGCGGCGCCAAAAACTTGATGTGGTGTCGCGTGTCATTGCGGTTCTAACAGTATTAATGCCTATTCAAGTTTTAAATTTATATTTAGCCGACTTATCAATAACACACACACTTAACGAGCAGTGTACCCGGTCAGTATGAATATAATGGTAAGTAGAGTGTCGATCCCTAAGAGTGGAATGTATTATCTAGTTATTCTAATCAATATTTTAATATCTAAGTTAGTTTTACAATCTAAGTTAGCTATACAACCTAATCTAACGCAAAGGGGGGTTTCAGCCTGAGAGACTGGCACAGTTTTGGTTATGATTAAATATTAACTAACTAATTACAATGATTCAGCGATAAGTAAGCATGTACACAGATAGATACTTGAGACAATAAGAAGACCTGTCCTTATGATTAAGATAGTTTGTCACTTGTTTTATTGCTAGTTTTATATGAAGTGTATATAAATTAACCCTTTCTCGTTGGCTCTAATCTTATCGGCGAGTAAACCCTTAATGATCACTTATGTCTATCCTACTTTTCTAAAGACATTAGAATAAATAGGCGAGGAAGGGGCATGGCGACCCAAGCAAGACTCAGCTAGACACAGAGGTTATCAATGCACTAATAAAAGTCACCAAAGACATCAACATATAAACTTTAATTAATGGGAAAGCAATTTTAAGGGGAGTGCATGATCTTCCGTAGTCACATAACACAAGCCCATCAATCCTGATGAATTAAAGTGTACTAATACAATAAAACAAAACTACTTAATGAATTAAATACATGCAGGACCTTCTTACAGCTCTTGTATCTACGTTTCTGGTGTGTCTTATGCTTCTTCTTCGCTGAAATCGACTTTATGGTTTTGCAAAAAGTCTTTGAAATTCGTATGGTCTTGGGGTATTTATAGTTTCTGTCTGAGAGATCGATGCGGCGCATAAAATGAATAGATGCAGCGCATCGACTTAACTTCGCATGGGGTCCAAGATTAATATATTCAGGAATATTCGTACACCGTCTTCAGATGCGGCGTAACTTGTTCTTTGTATGCAGCGCATGTTCTTCAGCAGTCTTGGATAGTATCTGGTGAAATCTTGATAGTGATACGCCGTGTGTCAGAAGTGTAATGCGGCGTATCTGGAGTAGAACAAGCTTGATCTTCTTCGTTGACCAAAGTTTCATATGCGACACATGTCAGAATGGCATGCGGCGCATTCTTCAAAGTCAGGCAATGGTCTTTGAATTCATCTAAGTATGATATTGCGTCGTATCTGTTAAGTGAGATACGGCGCATCTTCTGGATTTCAGTAGACTTTTGACATCTTGCTCGTTTTGCTCCATAATTTGTCTGAAATCGCCAAGTTTCACATATTTCCTGTTTTTACCTGAGAATTACAAAAGTAAACATAAATGCACCAATTCTCATACATAATATAATAAAACAGGTTACTTAAATAGGATAAATGACGATATAAAAATGTACTTATTTGAGTTCATCAGGTAGTCGGAGACCGGAGAGGCGTCTCCTGTTTCAATATCAACATGGCTCGTATTGAGCAGTCGATAGATTTTGCAGGGTTCCCCGTGAGAATGAAACAAGCTCTTTTAAGAGAACTTGAGTGGCTTAGAAGGTTAAGTGCAGTGTGTCACTGGGTCCATGACGTCTTTTTCTTCAATACTGGTGTTGCCTTAGCAACAACCAGTAGTATATGAGTTGAATCCGGTGTATGCCCTAAGGTTGATCAAATGGAGGGCTATTTCTTTTCACCATTTTCTTTGTTTTTCTTTTTAATTCTTCAACCCCTTCTTTCTCCTGTCATTCTTTACTCCTTTTTTCAAATCATACCTAAGGACTTCTAGTTCTAAACTATTGGTATTGTCCCTGGGTAGATCCCTCCGTCTCTGGCGAATCATAGGACAGTTTTCCCTAACCTTAGTCACCTTATAAACCAAACATTTGAAAAATCTCTCAAAGCGTTTATGATTATGAAGACATATTTGTTAATACTTTGAGAGGTTTGTTTCATTTTGAAGGGCTCCCCCTTCATATGTGCTCACGTGTTAATAAATTTGCACATGCGGGAGGAGCAAACACTTTTTAGAATTGATCTACATTAAGTGAACAAAACCAATTCGAAACACGCTTACATCACTAGTTAGTCTAGCTTGAAGTTATTACCCGGCCTGGTCAAGTCCACATAAAGTTTCTCGAAATGGTACATATCTACTTTGACAAATCCTTTTCGAGACACGCTTACGTGGCTAGTTAAAGAGAGACATTGTCAGTTTTTAGGTGACAACTAGACCTAATAACTAACTTGATGTCATTACTTGTCGAGGATAAGTCTTTTCGATTACTAACATTTTTGTTTCGTCAATTCCTGGGTCAATTCTGAGTCGAGCTCGCACAAGATTTCACTTTAAGCCACTTAGAACTTTCATATTTCAATCACTTTTTTCCTTTTCTCCCCCTCAAAAAGAGCATATAAGATGTTGTTTTTGTGAAACATTTGATTAAAATATGCCTTTTTAAGTCTTATGGGGAGAATCCAACAAGAACTTTTGCTTTTAAGAACAATGATTTCCAAGTGCCCCCCCCTCAACAAGTGAATACTTATTGAGGTGAAATACTTTTTTTTTAGCAGAATTGAGAAAAAAAATGAAAATTTGATTAATTCCACTCAAAAGTAAGAAGCCTTCGATCCTTATATGAGGATTGAGGCACTGAAACGTACCTCAGGGTCCTTTCTTTACAAGAACGGGTTATACACTGTTAAGTGAGCACAAACCATAGTCATAAGTAGAGAAAATAATAATGAGAAAGTGACAATGTTATACCAAAATGATCAATCAGAATGATGGATGATCTGGACGACGGTAGGTGAATGTTTGTAATTGGTGCCCTTCCTCCAGCCAAGCTTTCCAATCTAGACATCTGATCTCTAATCTTCAATCTATGGTCAATCCTGTCTATAAACTTTAAAGCTTCTCTTACATCCTGTCTTTTCCAACCCACATTAAGCCCACTGTCGTGTTTCTTAAGTTGTTGGTCCAGTTGTCTTCTGATGAATTTGAGTGTTTGATCCCCGAACTTGTGAAGCTCATCATATCTCATGAATTTGTTGATTTTGTGTTTGGCGAATACGACACCAAATGGTTTGTTGATGAACGTGTAAGGTTTCATATATGAGATGCCTGGAATTTGCATTTGTGGGGCAGTGAAGTTGAGTGATGTTTGATAACTTTCAACTCCTAATTGTGCATCCTCAACTCTTGCCCAGATGATGATTTGGCGCATAAAGAGCAGAATCGAGTTGATAATGTCATACTGAAGGCTGCTAGGCAGATGCTGCCGTTTGCCTTGAATCTTAAGCATGTACATATCTTCGATGTCGTTGAGATTCAATCGATGATAGTCTGCTTCACTGAAGGTATACAACTCGTCATCATGTCTTTGGACCACAATTTTGTCAAGAAAATTGTAACCAAATCTTCTTTCTGTTTCAGGAACATCTTTGATGGCAAGAATGCGGTGTTGAGAGAAAACCTTTTTCTTAGATTTGAACATCAACTTCCATTTGTAAAACCATCTGCGCATCTCTGGCCAGTGAAGAGTACCCAAAGCTGCTTCAACATTATATTTGTAGACTGATGTTGAGTATAATCCTCTCATTTGTTCTTCAAGATCATCTAGAGGATATGATGTGGCTTTGAATTTGGTGAGGGATGTAGCATAACGGTTTGCTGGATCAGTGTTGCCATGCACGAGATATTTCAGGTCATTGTTGAAAAAATATTGCTTAGGAATCTTTGGTCGGTTAGGAGGACCAACGAGAGGTAATGGTTGAGAGTAATCTTGAAACTTGAAGTCATCAGGATCAGTTCCGGTGTATATTCTATCCCACGAAGGCCTCTTTTCCCACTTTATTTTCTCCGACAGTGCACGTGCAACTTCGTCAACATTGTATTCAAACTCAAGTTCAGTTGTAGTGCAAGTTTTGAATTCTGTGAAACCTGCTTTTTGAATATTTACTAAGTCTGAAAGTTGAAGTTTCTGAGTCTCCACCACTTTCTTTATCCTTTTAGCTGTTACGCCCCGTGCCCGCTTTGACCAAGATTTAAAACTTTAACACGGAAACGACTTGATTTTAACATACATTATGTTACTATTTTGAAAATTGACGAAAATGTATAAACATTCAAACATTAAAATCATTTTTATATGAATCTAGACTCAATTACCTTAGTAACATCGGGTGGCGCGACTCGTAACGACATACGAATTAAAAGATATGATTTTCCAAAAATTGATAAAAACTGAAAAACTGACCATACGGCCGTATGAAATATTCTCATATGGCCGTATGGTCATCTCAGAAACTTACCAATATCTGACTGGAGCATACAGCCATATTATATATCTCATATGGCCGTATGGTCTCTGCATAAAATTTAGACTAAGCTATATTATGCGATAGTTCCGGAAAACCGACTTCTATAACTCAACATAACACCAAAACTTCCAGAAATCTTTAATATAATATAATAAATCATTTCCATAACCATTTGACCCGTCGAACTCCAAAATGGGTATAAATAGGCTCTAATCCAAACACTCCTTTATTCATTACCATAAACACTAAAATCCATTTACAACATGAACTATTAGACATACTCCACTTTAACATGCCACAATATAACTTTGACACATGAGTACGCGTATACAACTCAATAAAAGACTCACGGGGGTACGATACCATCATAGAGCTCGGTATTCTATACTAAGCTTCTAATGCTTACTTCCATCTAACCCTTGGCATAATCAAACCTTACTCCATATTCCACGCCATCCACAATCACAAGAACCTACAAAAAGGTTAGACAACTAAACCATAAGCTTTCGCTTAGTAAGTAACTCGACATAAAACACATATCATACACATATTAGCACATAAGCATTATGATTACTTGCTTTGCTTCTAAACCATATCATTCAATTTACCACATAAACCTTCATCATATAAGCTACAACAAGTCTTGCTAGCAATTAGTCATATACTTGCTTGACTAGCTCATAACTAGTCACCACTTTCCTAACCTTCAACCATTACTCAATCCAAGTACTAAACTTTATCACAATCATAACACATATATGGATAACACACATATAACACATGTTTTAGTACAAGTTACTTACCTTGATCATCCAAGCTAAGCTACAAATCAATAACACCATCATCATCAACATATCATCATCATCATCATCATCAACATCATCATCCTTCATCATCAACAAACCTAATAATACATATAATTCAATACTGTCAACAAGGGTTTATATAAAACCCACCATAACTTACTCATCATCCTTTCTATATCATCATATGATCATATCTTGATCATATGATGATTTCCCACTTCTAATCATAACTTTAAACCTCATAATCAACAAGATAGAGGGATTACTTACTTGTGATTATCTTTGCTAGGACTTAACCATTAACAAGGAACTCTTCTCCTTAATCTCTTCATCATTCAAGCTCTATTTCCCTATCTTTCTTCTCTCTAAAAACCGGACCTCAAATACACCCATGATTAATGTGGAATTCCCTAGAATTCCCTGGATATAACTAGTTAGATACAAGTTTCGGCCTATGGCAAGAGTGGTCCTTCTAGTCTCTTTCATTCTATTTTGGCCACAAACACTTATATAACTTATTTACCACATGACAACTTAAGTCCCTTGAGTTTATGCATCATATCTTCTATAACCATAATACACATTCGTTGACTATTATCAGGTTTGACTATAACGTAACATTCGTTGACTAACAATTCACGTTAAACCTTAGTCAATTTCATCTAGGGTGGGGCCTACTTGATCCTTCAACGGGTTCTTCTGACTCAGGAATATCCGGATGAGCATCAACCATTTCGTCAAACTAGTTGTACGTAGGAGCAGATGGGTCAATCCATTCTGGAGGTGGTATAACTGGAGCTTCCTTTGGTGGTTCTTTGATGTTAGCAAGTTGGTCTTGTGGGACTTCATCCTCGGGTCCTTGTACACCCAGTTCCTCAGTTGTATGCATTGGAATATCATTTGTGGATTGCATTGGGATATCATCATCATGTGGAGTACTGACGCTTGCAGTTAGAGGTCTAGAAGTGTGGCCAGATGTTCTTTTCTGTTTATATTGAGGCTTTGGGTTGTCATCTGGATCTGAATCATCATTGCGACGTTTGGATGACTTAGTCTTTTTGCAGGGTTCGTCTTTCTTTTCAGCTTTCTTCAGAGACTTTATCAATTCCTTACGAAGTTCTGCTTCTTCTGGATCATCCGTTATTGCTTCTAACAATCTACCTTTCAGATCACTGACATAAGTGTTAAGTGGAAGAGTTCGGATTGTCATTGGAGTGGTTTGAAACTGCTCAGCTACAATCCCTTCAAGTTTATCTTTAACATACTGCTTCATTTTAACTGGGAGCGTCTCACGCAGGGTTTTCTGGACTTCTTCAGGTAATTTCTGCTTAACCCTGTGCTTTACTGCTTGGTCAATGTTGAATCCCTTGAATTGTTCAAGCTCCTCTTTCTGTTCCTTTACTTGAGATTATAACGACTTTAACTGTTGCTGTAAGGATTTCAAGAGACTTGAGTGAACACTCAATTGTGATTCTTAGGTTTGCTGATGACGACCTTGTTTTTGCGAAAGAGGTTGTGATGTAACTGTAAGTTGTTGGGCTGGAGTAATTTCATCATTTCTAGTGATATTCACAGTCGTATCATCATCTCCATTATTATCATCCTGATCATCATCATCACCTTCGGTTTCTTCATCACTTTCATCATCTTCTTCAGATTCATCACCAGTTTTATTTTCTTTATCAGTTTCTACCTTTTCTATTTCATCATCATTTCCGGTTTCTTCTCCCGACTCTTTGTTTTCATCACTTTCTGCTTCTGTATCAATTTTCTCTTGGTCATCACCAGTAGACTGTTGTTCTGCACTTTATGAACTGGATGATACAGATTCAGCATCAGATTCATCATCATCTGTTTGAGACAAAGTTTGTGAACGAGTTTCCTCTGATTATTCATCCTCTGCTTCTTCCTCTGCTTCTTCTTCTTCTTCTGCTTCCGATACATGTTTTTCCTTTTCAACTTCCTTAGTGCCAGAACCTTCACCTTTCTTCTGAAGTTTGGAAATTCTTTCCTCTTCCGTATGTTTACTTTCTCGTAATGTTAGTTACAGTTGTTCATCTTCTTCGGATTCAGACATTGGTGAAGGTATAGATTCTTCCAGAGGTTCTTTGCCTTTTCCCTTTGCTGCTTTTTCTTTTTAACCTTTATAAGCTCTTGTGTTTCGGTCTCTGCCTGAACATTCTCTTCCTCATCAGTCGGTTCATCACGAATAGTGAGCTTCCTCTTTGGTTGACGATATGATTTCTTTGTTCTTGATGTGGCAACTATCTTACCTTTTCTCATACCTTTAGCAGCATCTTTGGTATTCTTCATAGGTAAACCGACTGAGTTACTTCTTTGAGCATTGTCATATACCAAAAACGCATCAGTATTACGGACAACATCAGTTAATAATATTTCAGGAATTCTCATTCCTTGTTTCTTGGTGTTCGTTTTCTGGATTCTGGCTCATGAATACATGTGATCCATGGCAAGTGTGTGATCTTTATCATCCCGTCTTGGATCAATCTCTGGATATGTGTGCATGAAGTGAGCTATGAGAAGCTTGGTATAACGACCAAATGGAATCCTTAAATTTGATGCTTTATGAAACTGTCGAGCTTGAAAAGTCATGTCATCCCAAATTAATTGACCGTAGTCAGCAGGTGCTACTTTGACAACCCCCAGTAGATTTTCATGAATTCAAGAGATGGATGTTCGTGCCCGGTTTCTCTGCCAGTTACACAATTGGTGAGGATCGAGTACATGGTGAGCCATGGTTGTGGTATATACTTTCTGTCGATTGAGGATAGATTGGTGAGTTTGGTCTTTGATTCATCATACCCAAGTTCACGAAGAAATCTGATAATCTCGGACAATGCGGGAAAAGGAGTAAATTTCTTGAAGTTTCTGGAACCTTCTACAGGTAAACCAAGAACAGAGCGGAAGGTTGTGACATCAAACTGAATGTCTTTGTGATCAAGACGAACTGCCATGGTTTTGTTGTTTCTACTGACTTCAAGAGATTCCCAGAACTGTGTTAAGTAAACTGCAAGTATTGCGCATGAGGTTGTAAGGATGTGTCGAATGAAGTGTCGCTTCAGAATCTCCACTATGATTTGACAGGTTGGATGACACGGGAGTTTCTCAAGATCAATCTTCAAGTTTGACTTACCGACAGTCCTTTCTTCTCCTTGAATTAACTCGTGTCTAGGTGTTGAAGCTTGAGGCATCTTTGTACCTGAAATGCATCAGTACAACCAACAAACACAATGTGGTGATATTTATGTTAGTTTACATTTCATAATACAAGATATCATCTTGATTGATTAGTGTGAACAATAAATAAAGCAACATACAGAAACACACACAACTATTAAGCAACAAACCCAGAATGTCAAATCACAACATGTTAAATACACATGATTTTCACCAAAACTTTACTTGATATGCAATAAAAATGGGAAAACTCTGTAAAATCAAACAGATTATGAGCTAAACCGACAAAACCATATCATTGAATCATACTCGATAACCTTGAAACCTTCACTTACTCGATAACAGAAGCAGATCTCTTACTCGATAATTTTCAAAAAATTTGGACAGAGTTTCGTTTCATGTAAGGAATAAGCTAAGAACCCATACTCGATGGTCCTTTTGTAAAGCTCCTTACTCGGAGAAAATTGAAAAATCTTACTTGATAAAACAACTTACTCGATATTAACTAAAAAACTGCATACTCGATAAAGTTAGAAACCTTACTCGATAAGTTACAAACTCGATAAGCTCAGGTAAAAGTATTTCCTTACTCGATAATTTGATATCCTCCTTACTCGATGAACTCATTACTCGATAAGTGCTTCAACTTTTGACTTACTCGATGAATAAAAATAACTTTTATCGAGTAAGATCTAGCAAATCTTACTTGAAGAAAATTGTTCGTATGCATCGAGTAAGTAAAAGTTAATCTTTTACTCAATAACTAGGTTACTCGATAAGGCAGATACCCGATAAAATCATGCATACTCGACAACAAATTACCTTACTCGATAAAATCCATCCCTTACTCGATATGTTCTTAAGTCCCAAAAAAAACCAGTTTTTTTTCTAAGAGAATTGGACATGGGGTATAGCTAACTTAGTTGACATTAGGCATCTAAAACACACAATCCAATCCTAAACATAACATAAGCCAAACACATTTTTCTTAAATGAGTAAACAGTGATTCACAAACCATTCATTTAGAGCAAATGTTAATGTTATGGAATGAGACTTTTAGAAAATGATTAACAAGTACATACAAGCATATCCCACTCATAAAAACACACAAACATAACGCCATATTGTCTCAGTTAAACCAATGAGCCCTAAAACACTAAAATTGCACAAATCGCTCAAAACTAATGAAGCAATGGTAGAAACAAAGACGAATACTAACCTATTAACCCATACCACAGCTTATAGTCTAAATTAATTAGCCTAAAACATCACCATAAAGAAACACCCAAATCTATTCCATAAACCCTAATTTACAAATTTAAATCGTTTGAGCCACAGGAATGCAACAAGATTTAGGGCGAGAGATATAAGCTATATAATGAAACAATTAAGCACTTACAATCAACGAAAAATCAAAGTCTTAAAAGATCTTGATTGAGGAAAAAATGGGCAGCGTGAAGGCGGGGTGTTTGTTTTTTTAAGAAAATAAAATTTTGAAAAAAAAAACTATTTATAAGGGTTGACTTTGAGACTCATGCAGCTTTAGTCCCTGGACTTGCATAAAAACAAAGTTTAGACAGTTATGTACAAATTAGTCCCTAGAGTTAAGCATTTGTGAAATAATTAGTCCAATTAAAGATTTATTTGAGTAATTTTTGACGTTTCTCCCCTCTGAACCAACATGAAAACGTAGTAATGAAAAATTTAGCATAAAATTGGTTCAAGGGATTGTCGGAAAGGTTTTTGATGATGTAAAACTGATTTCAGATGAAGAAATAACTAAGATTAAAAAATTCACAAGAATGATGTGTTGAGGAAACATGATCAAGATCTCCTAATGTTTTGATAATGACAAATAAACCTTCGAAACACATAAAATGTCAAACGGTAGCCTAATTCCTCGAAACCAAATAGCTGTTGCTGGCGCGCTGACGCGCGGGTGACGCGTCAGGCGTCTGTATGGTTTCGGGTGAATTTTCAAAGTCGGCATTCCCCTAACCCGACAAATGTGGATCTTTCAATTCAGGTATGTATATGTTATGTGCTTAATTGAGAACACTCGAAACAAGGTTTGAGACTTGAGAGATCCTATTTCTAAAACACCCACTTACGGGAAAACGCCAACTCATGTTTTCTAACACTTGCCTCTATCCAAGGCTTTTCTAAACTTAGGGAGCTTATATATTTCACGTAACAACACGTGAAAGCATCCATATGCTCATCTCCCGTACTTACGTCTTCTCTAATCACGTAACGGGTTTACTCCCTTATTGGTCAAAGTAAGTCAAAGGTCACTTTGCGTAAACGCATCCTTTCCCACTTGGGTTATGCTTTACATCAAGGCAAAACACTTAACTCGTTTGTACCAAGGTGTTAGTTGAGAACGTCGAGTCGTGGAAAGTCACGAGATATGAAATTATGGATTCTCGCCGTATTGTTACTTGAGTATATAAGTAACTTATGATTTTCTCAATTTATAATCTTAATTGTCTAAAACATTTCTTCTTAATGACAATTAGATTATTACCTTTACTTTCCTTAATTATTTTCTTAATCATCTTCTTCTTTAAACAAATTACCACTTTTACAAAACCACCTACACCAAAACCATTAAACCCAAAACCACCAAATCTCCCACAATCTCTCCCAAAATATTCTCTTACATATTTTCTTACACATTCCCTTACACACTTACACAAAAGTGTACTTTTGTCCCCCTCACACAAACACACACACTTATACACCTTTCCATACATACACTACTCACATACACATTCAAAATACACACACTCACTCACATACATCTCTTCACACATACTACCTTACACACACTACTCACATACACTCACTTTACATTCAAAATACATACACTTCACTCACATACCTCTCTTCACACATACTTACACATTCTACACCTATACACCTATACCCTTCACATACTCCCACACATCTCATTCAAAATACACACACTACACACAACCCATACACACACACTAGAGTACACATCACATCCATCTCTTACACACTCTTATATTCCTTACACACTTTACATCTCAACCATCCAATCTCTTAAACCATCTCAACCATCCATCCATTCCATCACATGTTTTTAATCACAACCCTTCATTTCAAACCAAATCAATCTCAACCATCCAACCACACTTTCCCTCCAAGCAAAGGATATTCCCTTGGAATATTCCTCTCTTAACCCAACCATGGTTCTCTCACCTAACCATGGTTAGTTGCCATCACTTAACCCTAACCCAACCTTGGTTAACCTTAACCACATACACACCCAACCATGGTTAGCTCTTAACCACACCAAGGATGGAATATTCCCTTGGATATACTCTTCAACCTAACCATGGTTCACTCTCAACCCAACCATGGTTAACTCTCTACACTTAACCCTTTTCACTTAACCATGGTTAACTTCTAAACCTTTAACCTAACCATAGTTACACCTTAACCCTTCCCTTGTGGAATATACCATGGCATATTCTCTTCACACTTATGCCATGTGAGGAATAACATTTCTACCACTTCCAAATTACCCTATCTACACTTTACACCATTGGTAATTTGTTTTCTCTTTAACTACTTCACAAAATGGTTTTCAAGTTGGCTATTTGAGTTGGTAAACCTTAAAGTGATTAATGTTAAGGTTTAGTGTGAAGTAAAATTGGGGGTTTAGCAATGTATGGTATTTACAAGACCCAAAACCAAGATTTGGGAAATTCAATACAGAAGCCTGGGGCGCTGCACGCGCGGGTGACGCGCCAACCTCGTAAAATTTTTCCTAAATTTGGTTTTTACCAATAAATACAAACCCTTGCCTCTTGTATTCCTCACCCATTGCCATTATTATTTCTCTCTAAACACTCTCAAATCTCTCTATCTCTAATCTTGTGTTCCTGATTATCATTCTAACATCTTTGAAAGAACACATCTCCTTGCAAGGGAAGAATCACAAGAACCTAATCCACTCTTGTGATTGTGTCGAGGGTCTTCTTCTACCCTTTCTATTACAATCGAGTCTCTAGGTTAGGTTAGGGTGTCACACCCCGCCACGGCGAAAACGCGCGGGTGTAACTTCATGGATATCATCACAACACATGGTGTCTATATAGAGAATAACTACATGCATAAAATAGAGCAAGTACAGACACGAAGTGTCGTAACAATACCCCAAAACAACATAACCAAAACATAATCCAAAACAATCCAAAAATGCAAGCATAGATGATAAACCACTTCCAATGCAACTAGGGTCTCGTCTAATCTCATCCTTCTATCTTATCCTTAGAAAGCTCACCTGAAAATGATGCTTAAAATGTCAACATAACGTTGGTGAGATTCATAGGTTTAAGACTCAAACACACTAGGCAACCAAAATCACTGTGATTATAAAACATAGCTGGACAAATAATTAGAGTTATCATATAAGCTACATATGTTACAAGGCAACATCACACATAAGGCAACCATCGGGCGGAACGTGCCCACCGATCCAAATTCACAACATACCGGGCCTGAACGTGACCCCCGCTCCAAATAATGGGTAAATTAATACCCTCCGATCGGACCACACAGAAAAATAGTGAGTAGGGCTGCTACTCTCCAATTAGGTCGTATGCACGAGTAACAGGGTAAGCACCCTCCAAATTGGACCACACAGAATCACACATCATATCATTACCGTTCACATATGGCATAAATACGATAACATTAAAAGTCCGAGCTCTTTAACACACATACACATAATCACAGTAATTCAAATCATTTAAGACAAGCATCATTCCCATCCCAAGTTTAAAACAAGGTAAAAATATGGGACTATGAACTCACCTTAAACTCCGCAGCTTCCACAAAAACAACTCACAATCTATAGCATACAAAAATAATCCACATTACACAAGGTCAAGCTAAAAGCTACAACCCATGTAATACACATATGATGGATGTCTAAGACTCATATGACCCACCATGGATCTCCTAGACACCATACTAACCATTACCATAACTTAATACTCACTAAATCCCTTGCACTCTTAAAGTCAGAAAACGCAGAATTTTTTGGTACATTCGCCCATATAAAATCACGACAAATAAAGCTCAACAACTCACACCAAAAAGTCACCATGGTCTATCATAAGCATAGAAGCTAATCCCAGAAGGCCATGGACCAATAACATACACAAGTACTCAAAAGAAAATCAAACTAGTCAACTACTCAAATTCGAATCTGAACGCACACCAAAAAGTTTTGATCAACACAAAATACTTCCACAAGTTTTTATCGGGAATCCTTTTCGTGGTAATCTAATATAACCTAATACTTAACTATTCCAGAAGGGCTAGTCAAAATACCACTTTTACAACCACAACTCACTATCAAACTTTTACCCAAATTCTGTCCCGGTTTGACAGCTTTGACACCTTAACAAAGAAAAATCAAAAGACCAACTTCCCGACCTTGAAATCAATCGTGGCTGGACTTTTTGGAAAGCTCTTTCATTAAACTTCAATTTAGACTAACATTCGTGATCTAACTCATCACCATCTGTTAATTACACTCATATCTTTACAGCACTAATTTTCTGTCCAAACCCTAACTCAATAACTAGCATGTTTTACGCTCAATTCTCTTAACCAAACATCGTACTATTACTAATTATTGATCCCAACATGTTTAACACAAACCCTAATCCATCATATAATTATTACATGAATTATATTAATTAATCAAACAATTGAACATGTATTTTAAGAAATTTACCTTGATTCTTGATTATTGCTTCCAAATTATAAACCCTAATTTTTTTCTTCTTCCTTGGCCTCCCATGAACGACCAAAATCTTAAAAAAAACGTTTGAGGGTTGTTTGGTTTGTATTTATATTAATTATGGATAATCCTTGGGCCTAAGAGTCATATTTGGACTCAAATTGGGTTTCCTTTTCCCCCTTATCCCCTAAATCGGCCGCCCCATTATTTATATATATATATTTTTATTTTTTTTATTAAATTTATTTATTACACTCAAAACCTCATACTTTTCATATTTTATGTATTCCCATAATGAAACCTAACGTCTTTTGCGATAAACCTTAACTTTTACGACAACCGGAAAAATATCATTTTCAAAAATAAAGTTTCCAAAAATAGAATTCCATACTCTCTTTGAAACATAACTCATAAAAACAAATCCCACGTAACTTACTAACGCTCAATTACTTGAACGAAAACTCGTTACGCAAAATCACAAAAACACCAAAACTACACAAGTCATTTCTACACTACAAAGGTGATCAAAATGAACTTTCCCAAATTCCAAATTTTCCAAATCATAATAAAAACCATTTACGCAAAGGGATTTAGTGCTAAAACTCACCTATATCACACTTATATCACTTCAAACGCCTAGGACACACCAAACAAACGTCAACCAAGTCAAGACTATCAGTCAACTGACCTGCTAAAACCACGGTTGTTACATCATCCCCTACTTAGGAAAATCGCGTCCCGAGATTTCAACTACTATAATCACCACTCACAACAGCAAAAGGTAATTTATGGATTTTTAAGCGTAAAAATACCACACCATAAAATCACAGAGAAAGAATCGTAAAAATGTGAACCGACTAAATACTCAAATTCACACGATAGAAAACATTCCGTCACTCCAACGATACACGCAAATAGATACACTCCCCGATCAATAACACCAATGATCAAAACGACTTCTCACAGGTAGGTACGATACCCTCGAACCAAAAGAAAATCCAAATGGTAACCGCAGGAAACACCACATATAATGGATACACACAAAACAAACATTAATTACATCTGATTCCTCACGCTCCCAAGTAAACTCAGGACCACGCTTAGAATCCCACCATACCTTTACCAACGCTATCTCACCACACTTCAAACTCTTAACATCTTGATTCCATAATCTCAACAGGTTTCGCGACAAAACGAAGAGTCTTGTCAACCTTACATTCATCTAATGGCACATGCAGACTAGCATCCGCCAACCACTTCTTTCCATTAGATACGTGAAACGTATCATGCACTCTACTTCACTCCTCAGGAAAATTCAACCGATATGTCTCAAATCCAATCCTTTCCATAAATCTCAAACGGTCTTACGTATCTCGGTGCTAGCTTGCCTTTCTTACCGAAACGCACCACACGCTTCCAAGGAGATACTTTTAACCTCACAATATCACCAACACCAAACTCCAAGGGTTTACGACAATAATCCGCATAAATCTTTTGGCGATCTCTTGCTACCTTAAATCTTTCCTTAGTCAGAAAACCTTATTCGTAGTCTCTCGTTCTAGTTCAGGACCAATTAGTTGGCTTGTTCCAACCTCTATCCACAGAACAGATGACCTACATTACCTTCCATACAACTTTTCACACGACACATACTCCATACGGGAATGATAATTGTTGATATAGGAGAACTCAGCTAAGGGTAAATGTAGACCCCGGCTTCCTCCAAAATCAAACACACCCATGCTCTCAGCTCACCATCCAACGCCTGATTTGTACGCTCACTTAGTTCACTCATTAGAGAATGATAAGTCGTACTCCTCTACATACGCGTTCTCATGACTCTATAACACGTTTACCACAATCGCGAAGTAAGTATTTCATCATGTTTCTTGATGATCAACGCGACACCCCAAGGTTCTTTACCAACTCACCGAGCAAAAAGTCTCACCAACTCCTCCATACACCTCTTGCTAAGGTAATAATACGTCTTATCCATTCTCGGATGTATTAAATACCTTGCATGACTGCTGTCCTTACGCTTCCTCTCAATAGAACCAATAGCTGGTCCGCAAAGTACATTCCTCCATCCTCGTTCCTTTCCATCTACTGGTCTAAACCAAGTAATCATTCTTCTTACAAGTTCTCATCCTTGAACCTCTCTCTCTAGGCTGTCAATATCATCCTCTTAACTCTGAACTGAATTATCATAATCATTGCTCACAAACATCCAAGTTTCATTCGTTCACTCCTGCTCAGCGCTCTTACCACGATGTCTGCCCTTCCTTTACGGTGGCTAATCAGACAATCGTAGTCACTGAGAAATTCCACACCTAACTTCTCTTCAACATATATTAACCTCTTGTCAAATATATGCTAAAGATTCTTATGATCTGGGTAGACCACACTCTTTGCTCCATAAAATATCATCTCCAAGTTCTACTCCCCAACTTTAAATCATGTAGCACATAGTTCCTCTCATGGATCTTCCACCTCCGCGATGCCTACGAAATCTATAGAAGATAGAAATGAATCGCCAATAGTACCTGTCATTTCTAAGGACAATCGTCTCTCAGATGGTGTCTTAGGTACTTTCTACTATTTACCACTTTTATCTTACTAGTGTCCACAAACACTCGCTATCGTTGATCACCTTCCTGAAGAACGTACATCTCAAAGCTACACCTCTCACTTGGACACTTGGCAACATCCTCTTCTTCTTCAACGAACAAATTGATAATCGAAACGACTATCAATCCTAAGTAGATGACGCGAACCATGAAACCGGTCGAACTAAAACGTATATCAACGAACTTAAAAGGGGTATGAATTACCGAATAGCGAAGTAGCGAACATCAAAATCAAAGCTAGAAAAACACAATGAGAAATTTTTCCCAATAAAAGTAGATACGGATAAAATATTTCATGAAAACCCATACAAAGAAAATGCACATACCCATAAAACATCCACAAGCGTACCTCAACGTAAGAAACACTCGATGAATCAAATACATAACAAGTTTGGTAAATGAGAACCATAGACAGTTCTTATTCCCGTACTCGACCTTCTCAAAAACAAATGAACACCGTTTTTCACAAGACATATCTTAAACTTATACATTTTTTTATGAAATATATATAAACCATTTTATGTAAGACATTAACATAACCATTTTTTTTCCACACTTCATTTTCACCATAAAAATAATAGTTTCCCATAAATGACCTTGAAATACCCAAAACAAATTTTAAAATACCAGAAGGACTTTAACACAACCCCTTTATTGGATGCGAAAAAAAACATAGAAGAATCACATAATCAAAATAATCATTAAACGAATCTCATACCAGTGAACACTCACGCAAATACCTTGCAAACCAAACGATGAACTTACAGACTCATTCGTACAATGATCAAACCAAAATCATAGAAAAACACCGATACTAACAGGTCGCAAAAAAATGTCACGAAATTCAATTGGTGTGTGTAAATGAGGGATCAAATATCCACACCAACTCGTCACGAACCAACAATACTTGAAGAATAGCATAACATTCATCCGAGGAATGAATGTATGGAATAACCAAAGAAACGAACCAGTATCCAACAAAAATGAATTCGATTTCCCAACACCTATCACGACATCGAATAGAAAGAATATGGCATCTGTACCATCATGGTACGAATTGGAATGCTAACCAAAGAATTAGGTATACAAATGGAGCGTCTAGCAAACGAATCAACTTAAATACCACAACATAAGTACCCACCGATAATTGAGGTATCAACATATGATAGGTAGGATGGAATCTTACCACCCACACACCCCAACATATAACGACTGCCCAAACGGTTAAGAGAATACTTCTCTAACCATACAGCCATCACCAACACGATATCACATACCATCTACCACAACATATAACAACATACATTAATCAATGCAATAATGGTCACAAGTCCACATGTGTGATACCCTTATAATTATGTTCGCGACCATAGTTGTAAGCCTATTCCACACGCATACTTACTTCCAAAACCACACATCTCAATGATAACGCACATATACCACATAACACCTAATACACCATGCAATCCATGCTATCATACTTGCAAGTCCACTTGTGTCGTGACGCATGTATAATTATGTTGGCCACCATAATTATCTATGCCCCCTTTCACAAGTGTACTCCCTCCTATGACAACACATCATGCAAACAATTATGCAAACAAAAACACAAGACGTCGCAAACACTCATCTCGCATGGAACAATTCCAACGATCACGTAAACTCTATAATCAACATTACTTGGATAAGGTCGATCCAATATCCAAGAGTAATCACGCTCCAACATGGCTCCAGACGGCAAAAGACAATATACGAGTTCCAAAACATAACGCAAAACAAAAGACGTCGCACAATGGCTCAAACTCCACTCTCGCACTTATCTCCCCACTCAGAACAATTCAATTTACCACTCTCTGTGGACTCTAGATCCGAATCCACACCATTCCATCCTACTCCCTTTCATCTTAATCAACCACCCATTCATGTTTCCTACATGTTGAGGTAGTCGACAACATGCAAAACCATCTCTATTCTTTTCTTCCAATTCTACATAATTCGCAACCGCATACAAATCACGAGGTTTAGACTAAACCACATCTTCTTCCTAGGTGAAGTGAGGACACTACCAAGGGTATTTGGTAATGGCTCCATCTCCATAAGTCGTCGTGGTTCCAAACCTCTCCACTTTTTCTCCACCAACGTTTCTCATAAACATCCTCTCCTTGTCCGAACATAGATACATCCTATCGGAAACTCGGATTCTGCGGTTAGTCCGCTTCATCCTACCACCTCTCTCGCATCCGATAGCGACAACGGTTGTCCAACGAAGCATCTTACGCGCGGAAGACGATATAATAAAGTCGATATATACAATACTACGTATAGGGAATAGAATAGACGTCTGAAACTCAATAAACATCTCATAAATATAGGAAAATAGACATATAAAATACTATACTTACACATAGGTCCTAAATGCAACTATATGAGGGACTCCTAGGTTATAGTCTAGGTCCAACCACCTAATTCTCTATAACTAAGGCTCTGATACCAATCTGTCACACCCCGCAACGACGGAAACGCGCGGGTGTAACTTCATGGATATCATCACAACACATGGTGTCTATATAGAGAATAACTACATGCATAAAATAGAGCAAGTACAGACACGAAGTGTCGTAACAATACCCCAAAACAACATAACCAAAACATAATCCAAAACAATCCAAAAATCCAAGCATAGATGATAAACCACTTCCAATGCAATTAGGGTCTCGTCTAATCTCATCTTTCTATCTTATCCTTAGAAATCTCACCTGAAAATGATGCTTAAAATGTCAACATAACGTTGGTGAGATTCATAGGTTTAAGACTCAAACACACTAGGCAACCAAAATCACTGTGATTATAAAACATAGCTGGACAAATAATTAGAGTTATCATATAAGCTACATATGTTACAAGGCAACATCACACATAAGGCAACCATCGGGCGGAACGTGCCCACCGATCAAAATTCACAACATACCGGGCCAGAACGTGACCCCCGCTCCAAATAATGGGTAAATTAATACCCTCCGATCGGACCACACAGAAAAATAGTGAGTAGGGCTGCTACTCTCCAATTAGGTAGTATGCACGAGCAACAGGGTAAGCACCCTCCCAATTGGACCACACAGAATCACACATCATATCATTATCGTTCACATATAGCATAAATACGATAACATTAAAGTCCGAGCTCTTTAACACACATACACATAATCACAGTAATTCAAATCATTTAAGACAAGCATCATTCCCATCCCAAGTTTAAAACAAGGTAAAAATATGGGCCTATGAACTCACCTTAAACTCCGCAGCTTCCACAAAACAACTCACAATCTATAGCACACAAAAATAATCCACATTACACAAGGTTAAGCTAAAAGCTACAACCCATGTGACACATATGATGGATGTCTCAGACTCATATGACCCACCATGGATCTCCTAGACACCATACTAACCATTACCATAACTTAATACTCACTAAATCCCTTGCACTCTTAAAATCAGAAAACACAGAATTTTTGGGTACATTCGCACACATAAAATCACGACAAATAAAGTTCAACAACTCACACCAAAAATTCACCATGGTCTCTCATAAGCATAGAAGCTAATCCCAGAAGGCCATGGACCAATAACACACACAAGTACTCAAAAGAAAATCAAACTAGTCAACTACTCATATTCGGATCTGAACGCACACCAAAAAGTTTTGATCAACACAAAATACTTCCACAAGTTTTTATCGCGAATCCTTTTCGTGGTAATCTAATATAACCTAATACTTAACTATCCCAGAAGGGCTAGTCAAAATACCACTTTTACAAACAACTCACTATCAAAATTTTACCCAAATTCTGTCCCGGTTTGACAGCTTTGACACCTTAACAAAGAAAAATCGAAAGACCAACTTCCTGACCTTGAAATCAATCGTGGCTGGACTTTTTGGAAAGCTCTTTCATTAAACTTCAATTTAGACTAAAAATTCGTGATCTAACTCATTACCATCTATTAATTACACTCACATCTTTACAGCACTACTTTTCTGTCCAAACCCTAACTCAATAACTAGCATGTTTTACGCTCAATTCTCTTAACCAAACATCGTACTATTACTAATTATTGATCCCAACATGTTTAATAACATTAATTTACAGAAGTTAACACAAACCCTAATCCATCATATAATTATTACATGAATTATATTAATTAATCAAACAATTGAACATGTATTTTAAGAATTTTACCTTGATTCTTGATTATTGCTTCCAAATTATAAACCCTAATTTTTTTCTTCTTCCTTGGCCTCCCATGAACGACCAAAATCTTAAAAAAACGTTTGAGGGTTGTTTGGTTTGTATTTATATTAATTATGGATAATCCTTGGGCCTAAGAGTCATATTTGGACTCAAATTGGGTTTCCTTTTTCCCCCTTATCCCCTAAATCGGCCGCCCCATTATTTATATATATATTTTTTATTTTTTTATTAAATTTATTTAATACACTCAAAACCTCATACTTTTCATATTTTATGTATTCCCATAATGAAACCTAACGTCTTTCGCGATAAACCTTAACTTTTACGACAACCGGAAAAATATCATTTTCAAAAATAAAGTTTCCAAAAATAGAATTCCATACTCTCTTTGAAACATAACTCATAAAAAAAATCCCACGTAACTTACTAACGCTCAATTACTTGAACGAAAACTCGTTATGCAAAATCACAAAAACACCAAAACTACACAAGTCATTTCTACACCACAAAGGTGATCAAAATGAACTTTCCCAAATTCCAAACTTTCCAAATCACAATAAAAACCATTTACGCAAAGGTATTTAGTGCTAAAACTCACCTATATCACAGTTATATCACTTCAAACGCCTAGGACACACCAAACAAACGTCAACCGAGTCAAGACTATCAGTCAACTGACTTGCTAAAACCACGGTTGTTACATAGGGCTTGGTTGAACAAACACTTATTCATTCATTCAATTGTTTGTACGGGAAGTCTTGTGTCTTTGTGACCAAGCCTAGATCATTGGGGATCTAGTTGGGGTTTTGATACTTCCGGGTGGAAGTTTGGTTGTGGTCTTGGTGACCCTTTGGTTAAGTCGAATCGCGAGATTCTTTAGGGTGGTTTCCGAGGGCAGAATACCGTTGGGAGTAACTCCTTCTTTGTGAGCATCAATATTGTTAAATATTGGTGGAGTGAATTGTAACGGTTTTGATGAGACAAAAAGTGTACCGCTTTTCGGGGGTCATTTAAGCCCGGAATCGTATTTATTTGATCAAATAATGCCCTAAATCGTTCCTTTTATCATTTTAGGTACTTTTGAGAGGAAATCTGGAAAAGGAAGCATTTTGGACGTTTTTGGAGCATAAAAGTGAAGAATTCGACAAAGTGCCAAAACCTTGCTAGAAATTGTACGTGACGGCGTCAGTTCTTGATAGGCCAGAACATGATTTTGGGGAATTACACGAGACGGCGTCAAGAAGGACATCCGGGAACCTTAGTGGCGGCGAGGTGACCCTATTTTCTATATATACTCTTGTAATTTTCATTCATTGTGCGCAACTTTGTGAGGAGAAACGCTAAGACAATTTTTGCTGTATTTTTAAGGGTTCCAAACCCTTGGATCTCCCATGTTCAATTGATGTGTTATTACTTGTTTGGATGAATGTTCCATCGATGTTAGGCTTAAGAAAACTGGCTAAACTCCTATATGGTAACCTGCTTGAACGTCTTAAGAAACATGTAATTGATGCGTACTAGGTTATTAAGGTAGTATTTAATGCATGAGCCACTGTTTACAATCCCTATGATTATGCGTTGTGCGCATCGTTGTAGGAGGAGATAAGAGCTTATAGGATTGGGGAAGTACGTACGCCACCCCATGAGTTATTAGGAATACACCCGTCATCCACGCAATTAATACACACATTAATCAATCGGTAAAAGATAGTTAGGGAGTAAGGAAATCTAAGTAAACACATTTCTCTCCATATAAGTTCCACAACTTTACATTTATTTGTTATTTTATGTTATTTGCATTGTAGTTTTTGGATTAGTTGACTAGCAACTAATTCCGCCCACTCCTTCAAACCCGAGATTTTAATTGCTTTCTATAAAATATAAAAATACAAAAATAATCTTCCCTCACCCTTAGACCTAATTAGAGTAGCCTTCTAAGCCTAACGACCACTATTCTTCGTGGAGAACGATCAATCCCCCGTACTTACCACTTCACTATACTACACCGGTCAGGTACACTGCCTGCGGGGATTGTAAGCTTCTCGAGATCCCTTTCTAGTGAGATTTTTGGCGTAATCTCACGCATCTAAGTTTTTGGCGCCGCTGCCGGGGAATAGTTATTGCTTAGGTTAGAAGTTTTATTTTATTAGGTCTACTCGCTAGATTCCTTTCTAGTGAGATTTTTGTTTTATTTTTCTAGGATTTTCTTTAGTCTATCTTCTTCTTTGTGCATTTGTTCGTATAAAAATTGTCACTATGGATAGGGAATACCGACTTTCGCGAATTAAGGAAAATATCACACGACGTAATAGAAGATAAAGAGAAATTAAGGCGTTTAGTGAACTTAATGAATTAATTAATAAAGAAAAGAAACTCGCCCGCCTTAGCAAGAGTAGTGAAGTTGAATCTAGGGATGATTTAGAGGAAGTTCAAAACTCATCAATAACCATTGAGGAATTAAGTTACCATAAGTTCCTTCTAAAATGTCCCTGCCCCGCTAAGCATCGAGAACACCCTTGGATTAGAAGGGGAAACTATCTTAATGTGAAGATTCCTTGCATGATTGGTCACATGTTTAGGGAACATACCTATATCGATTTGAAGGCCCCAGTGAATATCATATCTAGCCTATACTATAATTGGATCATGAGTGATAGAATGAAACCTCGACAAAACCCCTATAACCCAAATCGTTTATGCAATTTTGTAGGGAGAGCTAAAGGTTTACACATCTTTGTTGGAAATTTAGTATATCAATGTGATTATATGATTTTAGAAGACGTAAGGGGGATTATAGATCCACACTTAGGAGAGATAGTTTTGGAAAAACCCTTCATCGATGTGTCCAATATAATCTACGATAAGAATGAAGGCATTGTTACGTTTCCCGATGAGATTGGAAGTGTTAAATACATGATGCCCTATAAGTGTGAGAAGTTCAAAGATATTGAAAAATTAGATGTTGATAATATTCCAACGTTCGAGGTTAGTGATGGTACCCAAGTAATTAACCGAATTAAGTATTCGGGATGTTTGGCCCTAGGCCCGGAATACAAATGGGATAATGAAGTGATTAGGAGGTTCAAAACCGCATTTCGCTTGCGGTACGGGAAAACGTAGAACCCGTGACTTTGAGTCTAGCTACAAGACTCGTTAATAAAGAAAAGCGCTTCTTGGGAGGCAACCCAAGCTTTATTTGTTTTGTGTGTTTGTTTGTTTGATTTTATTTCTTTCCGTATGCATGTTTAATTTTTGTTATTATTGATTCATGCTTCAAAACCAGATTATGAAAATGCTTTATTTTGTTTTTAAGTTCACCTTAATTACATATAAAGGTATTTTGCAAAAGATAAGTGTAAGGGAAATCTAAATCGGTTAATTAGAACAAATGAACATGAATCATAATAACATTAAATTAGCATACATATTAGTATTGTTTGAGTCAAATGCTTGTATCGAGTCATAATGATATTTTTCAGGATTTTCAGGAATTAAGAATGAAGTTTTTCCAGAAATTTTCCGGAAACTTAATATGAAAATCTGTGAGATCACATCTGATGGCGTCACCTTCCAGGCTGACGGCGTCAGGCACTGTTTTCTGGAATTTTTGAAAATTTTGTCTTTTCTTCCGGAACCAAAAAGTTGCTATAGAATCTCTAACTTATAAACTCCAGGAATCTGCAAAATATTCATTCCACAAGCATTATATCCCTATATATAGATTTATCCTACCGTTGTTATGCAGGTTTTCGTGTTGGTTTTCTCAGGTTTAACAGGTTATTTTGGACAAGAAGATGATTTACATTTCGGAAGGGAAGCTTTAAGCGTTCATTTTCTTGGAAGAAGATCTAACCACGTTACCACACCGTCCACCGAGCGAATCAGAGGAGTATTTGATTTCATTCTTTTACCTTACTTTTACATCTTGTTATTTGAACATTTGGGACAATGTTCATCTTAAATGTAAGGGGGTAAAAGTACGATACCTTAGAGAATACAATTACGCTTGATTTTTGCTTGTATGATGATAGATGTGCAATGAAGCCGCTAGAAACTCTTGTTAGGGTAATTTTAACCCAAATTTAAAATTTTTTACAACATTTAGGAGTAAAGTTTTAGTCCTAATAAGCGTCTCATGGATAGGAATTACATGACTAGCACAAAAACCGTACCACTAAAAAAAATTTCCACCTAAATATGTGAGGAATCGCCCCTAGAATTGGTAGGAAAAGCATTTATGCTATGATGTGAGTACCGGTAGCACTTAGATTCTAGAACTTGCGTTAGGACCATTCCGAGGCCACAAGTGAGACTACATTCGTGTAGTTAAGATTTACTACATGATAAGAGGCATTAGGATTAACCCCATTGTTTTAAACCCGTGTTTTTGTTATAATAACGTTGGCTACATTGGTCAAGTAATTATCCCACACCCTTTGCGTTGTACTCATTTTTAGTACACGATACCCCTAGTACACCCTCCAGAGCCTATCTTTTCGTTTATAACTTTAGGTGATTGGAAAGACCGAAAGGAAGCAATTCTGAATAGCGCATTCCGGTTACTTATAGAAAGAATTTGTTACACCCCACTTAAATGTACACCCAAATCGCCTTAGCCTACCTTGTATGCACTCATTTTTAGTGCATTATTGTGATAACATTTGTTTAAACCCAAGTTAACTTTCTAATTGATTGCATGGTTGCTAAGTCGAGTCATATCCTTGTACATATTGTTTTGGGACGATTGGGACTCATGAGTAAAGTACTAGTATAATGGAGTAATGGGGAAGAACATCATTATTACCCCCCATATGTGCTAAATGTTTTCAAAAGTACTCCAAGTTTTTCGATTATCTTAATTCGAGTCGTTAGAATAGTTATTTGTAAAGTTATGTAAAAGTTCAAGTGTAAGGGGAATGCAATTCCCTATGATGTATTATTTGGATGGTAGGGCAAAAGTGTATGAAAAAAAAATCAAGAAAAATACAAAAAAAATGAGAAAAAGAAAAAGAAAAACATACGGACTACCATCCCGTTTCTTTTTATGTTTATTTTATGTTTTTGTTATTTTGTTATTTAATTGTTAGCTTAAGATCGAGTCTAGTCTTGTCTTAGCAACATTGTATAGTACTTGTAATCAACCAAGATAGTTAACTCGCCACCACTAAAGTATCCCGTATCCAACAAATCCGTGTTTATCATATCCCTACACCTAACATTATAACCCTTTATAAAGCTCTCTTTGATAGTTTATCTTAGGTGCTTACGCCTAGTGGAGAAGGTCTTTGATCATTTCCCAAGCCTATGGTAATCTATTTGTTATGACAGGTAGTGAGAGATATTATTCATTTTCATTTATGAGATTTATATTTATGACACTTGAGAGATGTGAGTATCTAAACACTACTTGTGAGGTGCTAGTATGTAATCTCTGTGCTTATTATGATTAAAGTGGAGCGATCATTTGTTGTAATTACTTTTATACTTGTGCTAAATGACCCCTAACATGCAGTTTCGTTAGGAATAAAAGCGCATTTGCTTGAGGACAAGCAAATCTCAAGTGTAAGGGTATTTGATGAGACGAAAAGTGTACCGCTTTTCGGGGGTCATTTAAGCCCGAAATCGTATTTATTTGAACAAATAATGCCCTAAATCGTTCCTTTTATCATTTTAGGTACTTTTGAGAGGAAATCTGGAAAAGGAAGCATTTTGGACGTTTTTGGAGCATAAAAGTGAAGAATTCGACAAAGTACCAAAACCTTGCTGGAAATTGCACGTGACGGCGTCAAGGCCATTCCTGACGGCGTCAGCTCTTGATAGGCCAGAACATGATTTTGGGGAATTACACGAGACGGCGTCAAGAAGACCATCCGGTAACCCTAGTGGCGGCGAGGTGACGGCGTCAGCTCCATAACGTGACGCCGTCAGACCCTATTTTCTATATATACTCTTGTAATTTTCATTCATTGTGTGCAACTTTGTGATGAGAAACCCTAAGACGATTTTTGTTGTATTTTTAAGGGTTCCAGACCCTTGGATCTCCCATGTTTAATTGAAGATATGTAATCATTCAATCATTCAATATGTCTATGTATTGTGTGATTTTATCGTGTTCTTTTCTTTTGTTTAACATGCTAGGCTAGATCTTCTTTGTGTTTGCTTAGATCTAATTAAAGCTAACTATTAATTATTGGTTGATTGATGTGTTATTACTTGTTTGGATGAATGTTCCATCGATGTTAGGCTTAAGAAAACTGGCTAATTAAACTCCTATATGGTAACCTGCTTGAACGTCTTAAGAAACATGTAACTGATGCGTACTAGGTTATTAAGGTAGTATTTAATGCATGAGCCACTGTTTACAATCCCTATGATTATGCATTGTGCGCATCGTTGTAGGAGGAGATAAGAGCTTATAGGATTGGGGAAGTACGTACGCCACCCCATGAGTTATTAGGAATACACCCGTCATCCACGTAATTAATACACACATTAATCTATCGGTAAAAGATAGTTAGGGACTAAGGAAATCTAAGTAAACACATTTCTCTCCATATAAGTTCCACAACTTTACATTTATTTTTTATTTTATTTTATTTTATTTGCATTGTATTTTTTGGATTAGTTGACTAGCAACTAATTCCGCCCACTCCTTCAAACCCGAGATTTTAATTGTTTTCTATAAAATATAAAAATACAAAATAATCTTCCCTCACCCTTAGACCTAATTAGAGTAGCCTTCTAAGCCTAACGAACACTATTCCCTGTGGAGAACGATCAATCCCCCGTACTTACCACTTCACTATACTACACCGGTCAGGTACACTGCCTGCGAGGATTGTTAGCTTCTCGAGATCCCTCGAGAGGTAAAACCCCAGTGTGTGAGTGCAATCTCACGCATCAGGTTTGTAGTCCACCGAAAGGATTATAATAGTTGAATAGTATAGTATCGTGGATTCGCTACTTGACGTACGGATGGTATAAACCCCTCATCCCAAACCAGTATATATCGTGGTGTTATTCACTCGCTTTATATACATTGTTGTGATTGTGTTCGTGGTTGTTTTCTTATACAACCACTTGGTGTTCTTCTTGGCTCAAAGTTTTTAAACATTTAAAAAGCCAAAGAAACCGTATTCACCCCCCTCTACGGTTCTATAATTGGTATAAGAGCGGTATACTCAAGTTTTTGAGCATTAAAACCTTCCCGAGAAGCCGTTTTAAGTCAAAAACTTCTTCCCCAAAAATCTAAATCCTTACTACCATTTTTGGTGAAGTTGAGTATAGATCCATGGCTCAAGAGAACTATAAAGAGGGACGTTCAATGGAAACTCCACCTCCATTTGAATACGAAGGATTCCGTTTTTGGAAAATCCTTTTTGAGACTTATGTTAAGTCTAAAGATATTGACCTATGGTATATCATTGAGAATGGTGACTTTGCTTTCACTGTACAAAACCTTGAAACAAGGTTGACAAATAATAGATGGACAAGAATTGTTAGGATCGTACTTTATCCTAGTCAAGTGTCGGTCATTATGTTTCATCATATGTTGCAATAGTTATGTTTATGTTATGTTTTATGCTATGTTTCCATGTCTAGATAAAGTCTAAGGGCCTAATATGTAAGAATGTCATAGTTAAGAGAAGCCCCAGACTTACTAGTATAAATACTCTTGTAACCCCTCTTAGGAGGGTTGTTGGTTCTATGGGTATTCATTTTCTTTTCACATAGTTCCTCCCAATCTCTCCTCTTTCTCTCTCTAACTTTCTCTCTCTAAAACTCTCTTCTCCATTCACTAAAACTAGGACCTAACAAGTGGTATCATTCGCCAAGGAGTAAATTAGGTTGTTTTAGGTTAGATTTGCTAGAAAATACAAGTTTTAGAGGCTGTTTTTTAAGATCTGGATACTGTTCCTACGCACTTTATCGAGTAAGGGTTAGTGTTTGTCGAGTAAGGAGTGCTAAGTTCACGGGTTATCGAGTAAAGCTAGTTTTGTCGAGTAAGTTTGTCTGGTCTGTCGAGTAAGCAGCATTTTTTGTCGAGTAAGCAGCATGATTTCCGAGTAAGCAGCAAGATTTCCGAGCAAGCAATTTTGTCGAGTAAGAGTGTTAGGTTCCCATATTGATTTCACACAAACAAGAATGAGATAGATATAAGGATGGGATGATTATGAGAATGAGAGAATTAGAATTGCAAGAGTTTCTTTATAATATCAAATAACCAACCAAGTATAAATGAGTACATAAGGTCCTATTTATAGGAGGGAAGCTAGGGCAAGACTCCTAGCTCCCATTCTCCTTGAATTCGTGGGCTTGCAAGGCCTTTTGGGCTTTTCATAAGCCTTAAATACATAAATGATAACAAATGTAAGAAACTAATAATAAAGCAACCTAACATTTATTACAAATGACCGAGACTTGATAAAATAGTAAAACTTTGATCCCAACTATCTCCCCCTAAGGGTCGGTCATCACGGTTGCTTGACGTCTTCGTCATTTCTTCATCTTTGACTTTCATAGCTTTAGACGTCTTTCAAAAAATCATTAGATAAGAATCATTCATCGTTCTTTGTGCTTAGTTCATTGTTGTTGTGACAGTGATCATGTTATGAAGTTGTCTGCCTTTCGTAACTTCCGCGTCTGTGGTGGTAGTCCGCCATTCCAACATGCTCATACATCTTTGAATTATGACTTATACATGCACGTAGTTCCCTTTCTTTCACTTTTGATCTTTAGTCTTTATACTTTGTAGATTCTTCTTTTTGGCGTAGAATCTTTCTTTGAACTTTGTGTTGCGTTGATCTTTGAGGGAGCTTTTGATGACTTCAAGATGCATGTATGAGCATGTGGAATCCGTCGCCATGGATATGATGTGTCCCTGCAGGTAAACAGTTAGCAATAAAACATCCGGTACTTACAGATAAGGAATTAGAGATCGTCAACAGCAAAGTGTGAAGACTCCTTCTAATCCTTATCAAGGCCGTTCCCATGTCAGATACTTCCGAAGGAGCTTACGAGACCTACTAAGTAGCTCAATGACTGGGTGAGTCGCTGGGGATCACTCCACGACTGTAGACAGGCTAATAAACCATCGCAAACACTAAGCGTAACCCACAAGGAGTTACCGAAGTGACCTGCTGTCAGGGCTATTTGATGTTGACCCTGGCAGGATTTCCATTCAATCATTGAGAAATACTTATGTAAATTCTCTCATAAACGTTCTCGGCAGATTGCTAAGATCTGCGAAGGACTCGATAATTTACAGCTGGTGTTCATTGATGTAGAACACCAGTTGTAGAAATACTAAGTGTTCCTAAGAGATCTTTGATGTATCTCATGGCTCTAGACTCGAAAAGTGCACACTCAGGTTTCCTATGCGGAGACTAGGGAGGGGTCTCCTGCTTCAATATCAACCATCTCTAAGAGATAAGTCGATAGATTACACCGGTTCCCCATGAGAATGAAACAAGCTCTTTTAAGAGAACTTGAGTGGCTAGAAGGTTTAGTGCATTGCGTCACTGGGTCCATGACGGCTTTATCTTCAATACCGGTGTGGACTTAGCAACAACCGGTAGCATACGAATTGAACCCGGTGTCTGCCCTAAGGTTGAACATATGGAAGGCTATTTCTTTTCACCCTTTTCATTACTTTTCTTTCTAATTCTTCAACTCCTTCTTTCCCTTTCATTCTTTTCTTCTTTTATCGTATCATACCTAAGGACTTCTAATTCTAACTAATGGTGATGTCCTTGGGTAGATCCCTCCGGCTCTAGCGGATCATAGGACGGTTATTCCTATCTTAATCACCTTATAACTCCATGATTATCCGACAATAGCCATTGAAACCTTTGAAAATCTCTCAAAGTTTTTGTGATTATCAAACATTTTGTTTAACACTTTGAGAGTTTTGTGTTTACTTTTGAAGGGCTCCCCCTTCACATGTGCTCATAAGTATTTTAATAAATTTGCACATGCGGGAGGAACAAGCACTTTTTGAATTGATCCACTTTCAGTGAACCTGACCGATTTGAGACACGCTTACATCACTAGTTAGACTAGCTTGAAGTTATTACCCGGCCTGGTCAAATCCACAGAAAGTTTCTCGAGACGGTACATTTGTACTAAGACAAATCCTTTTCGAGACACACTTACGTTGCTAGTTAAAGAGTTCCATTGTCAGCTTTTAGGTGACAACTAGCTCTAGTAACTAACTTGATGTTATTACCCGTCGAGGATAAGTCTTTTCGAGATTACTAACTTTTATGTTTCGTCAATTCTTGGGTGAATCTGAGTCTAGCTCGCATGAGATTTGACATTAAAGCAACTTAGAACTTTCATATTTTAATCACATACACTTTTTCTCCCCCTCAAAAATAGCATATGAGATGTTGTTTTTGTTAAACTTTTGATTAAAATATGCTTTTTGAGTCTTATGGGGAGATATCAACAAGAACTTTTGTATTCAAGAACGATGATTTTGTTTCAAGTGCTCCCCCTCAACAAGTGAATTCTTATTGAGGTGAAATACTTGTCATTTGAGCAGAGTTATGAAAATCAGAAAATGTTTGATTAATTCTACTCAAAAGTAAGAAGCCTTCGCTCCTTATATCAGGATTGAGGCACTGATGCGTACCTCAGGGTCCTTTCTTTACAAGAACGGGTTGTACAGTGTTATGTGTGCACAAGCCATAGTGATAACAATTCAATCAAATGAAATAATTAATATTGAAAAGTTAATACCCATGTGTACCAGTTTAAGCTTCATCAGTGAGTGGAGCATCAAAGTCAGTGAACTGTGGTTCTGGTCTTTTGAAGAGGCTGATGGGAAATGAAGGTCTGACACCGATATAGCTTTCCAATCGTCTGATCTGTTCCCGGCAAAATAACCTTTCTTCAATCTTCAGGACAAAGTTTCGAACTTGTCTTCTGGAGCTGGATTTCCACCTTGGAGTTTCACCTTTTGCTATCTTTCTGCGATCATCATTCAACCTTTTGACTAGCCCATCACGGACGGTTTTAAGCGTAACATCACAGAACTTGTGTATCTCATCGAGTCTCATGAAACTTTGTAACTTTTTGCTGTTGATGTAGGTGAAACCAAATGAAGATTTTTGGATGAGAGTATACTGTGACGTTTGATAGATTCCATCAAATGTGAATTGTGGCTTAGTCAAATTGATCTTCTGTTGGTAACTTTCTACTCAAAGCTGAAGATCTTCCACTCTTTCTTGAACTATCAATCGTCGGATGAAGAGAAGTAGAGATGCCATGAAGTTGTATTGAGTTTCTCTATCGAATCCATGCATTCTTCCTTGAACTTTTTCTAGATACATGTCTTCAGTGTCATTTAGATAAAGGTCAGGAAAATCTGCTTCGGATAATTTGTACTTCTTTTCATCTTGTCTTTTAACCACAATCTCATTCATGAACATGTAGTTAAACCGTTTCGACTCTTGAATCTCCAAGATAGCAATGATCTTTGATTTATGCTTTACATTCTCCAATGATTTGTCGTCTAATCTGTGAGTATAACCGAGACGACGACGTTCTGGCTAGTGCTGAATCTCGTGTAAAGCATCTATGTCGTAAGCTACGATAGTGTTGCTAAATACTAGAGTAGATTCTTCAATTGCAGGAACTTCGTATCTTGCGGCTGGTACTGAAAGTTAGTGAGGAAGCATATTTCTTCTTAGATTTCTCTTGGGTGAGTTGGAGGTTACGAAGATCTTTGTTGAAGAAGAAGCTGTAAGGTAACTTTGGTTTTTCGGTAAATCCTTGCAGAGGTAATGGTTTAGTCCAATCGGTGAAGTAAGGCTTTTCGTGGTTTTTGGAATTGATATCGATATTCACTTCAGGGTTTAGCCAGTCAAACTTTCCAGACATTGCACTAGCTATATTCTGCATGTGAAATTCGTATTCCATCTTGTTGCCAGATCTGGATTTTAGGAATTCCTGTGCATCCCGATTGATTCTTCTGATCTCCGCCTTCGTAAGTTTCTCAATATGAAGATCCTTCATTATAACCTGAGTAAATTGTAGTGTATTACCTGGAAGAGGTTCTTCATCTTCGAGAGGAGGTTGAGCTTTAACCAATTCTGTCAACCAATCATTCTCAGGTGTGTCATCATTGTCGAGCCATGAATGACGTCTTCTTTTCTTTGATTTCTTAGACTTGGACATAGCATCATTGTCTTTAGCTTTTGATGGTGACGATGGTCCAGTTTGAGAATCGGGAATTGGGGAGGCACGGTAATCGGTATCGGGTTGCCCTTCATAATCATCAGTTGGGTGCACAAGAGTTTCTTCCTCATCTGTTGGACCTTGACCAGTAGCTGAAGTGTGTTGTTGATTTCCAGGAGCAGTATAATCCTTTTGTGGTTGTTGAGAAGATGATGGACCGGTTCCAGACTTGTGTTTCTTACCTTTTGAGTTCGGGTCCGGGTCGTCATCTTTCCTTGACCTCTTCAGGGTTCCAGCAACATCTTTGCACGACTCTTTAGACAAGTTGGCAGAAATAGCATCGACAAGTGCTTTTTCTTCAGTTTTCTGTGTGGTTTTGTAGGCAACTTTGTCGTAGAGTTGAGCAAGCAGGTCATCGAAGGATGGTTCAGGGATGGTTGGAGTTGGTGTAGAAGCTTTAGCAGGGTGAAGCGTGAATGGTGTTGTTGACAACATTTTCTTTACAACACTTCTGATCTTGTGCTCCAAGTTGTCCATGATTGGTGCAATAAGATTTGTAACTTCAGGAGTGACAATTTCAACCAGATTGTCAGTAAGATAATCTAGTGTGAAAGTCCTGATCATTCCTGACAAGTCAGCTTTCATGAACTTATCAATCTGCTGCTTTGCCTCCTGAAAGTCTTCAACTTGTTTAGCAAGATTGGTGACCATGGTTGTGAGAGTGTTGACTTGCTCCTGAAGATCAACTGGTTTAGATGGTTCATTGATTGATTGTTGCTTTGATGCGGTTTCAGAAGGTGTAGGAGATGAATGCTCAGGTGATGATTCAGATGATGACTCGTTGTGAGGACTTGAAGAAGAAGCTGGAGGAGTCGGATCCTTTGGTGGAGAATCTTGAGGAGGTGGAGGTTGCTGTGAGGATGTCTGCTTAGATAGTGAAGATGATTGAAGGAATATGTTGGTTTTGAATGCTTCCTTTTCTTCATTTTCTTTTCTTCTGCGTTCCTCTTCTTCCTGTGCAAGAATCTCTGGAGTAGTAAAGTGGTCAAATTCCAGGTCCGTAGCAACGTTCTCCTGTTCGCCAACATTCTCCTCTACATTTGCAGTCTCTGTCATAGTGATGTCTCCTGTATCATCTGTGTCTTTTACTTTGTCATCAGGTTGTGAGGCTGGTTCTAAAGTAGTGGACACAATGGGAGGAACCATGTTGCTTGTAGCGCCTTCATGTTCTGATTGATCGACAGGTGGTGGTGAAGGTTGAGATTGAAGTCGGCTGAGGAGTGCTGCTTCCCTCTGTTCTTTGAGAAATTTCTTTTCTTCAGCTCGTGTGTCGACAATTATACTTTTCAATTTGCGTTTGTCGACCAATTGTTCAACGATTGGTTCGTCTTCTTCATCATCATTGGGTTCATTTATCGTGATCCCTTTTCTCTTTCTAGAATCTGCTTCAAAGGTTGCAAGACTTTGTTGTATAGCAATCTCCGTTTCAGGAAATGCTTCTTCAGGTACTCTTACTCTTCGTTCAAAGTCTTCCTCTTCTTCTTCAGATTCTGTATCAAAATCATAGTCGCTGTCAGAGGTTGGTGTTGTAGGTTCATCTCGAAGAGCGCGCTTTGGAATTACCTTCTTCTTTGGCTTGGTTGCAGGCTTAGGTTTGGGTGTAGGTTTAGGTTTGGTGGAAGTTTTGGTTTTGGGAGTAGCCTTAGACTTTGTTTGCGGAGAGCCAGTGGTGCTTGTAGTACTCCCAAATTTCACACTTCCTTTACTGCGAGTCTGTATGGTAGCTTCTTCCTGTATCCCGTTGTAAGCATCATCGTAGAATTTGTAGTTCAAACTTTTCTTGATATTGGTATCAAGAAGGTATTCGGGAAGCCTCATTCCTTTTTGCTTGGTAGAGGAAGTGGTCATCTTGATAAAAGAGATGGTGAAGTCGTCCTCGAAGAGGTGCTTAGGCTCATTAGGGTCTCCCATTCTTTTGATAAATTCTGGTGTGTCTTTGCAGAAATATTCAATGAGAAGCTTTGTGAATCTTGTAAACGGGATCATAGTCTTTTCACGTCCGGTGTGGATGCTGTAGACTATATCGTTCATGATTGGAACTGCAAAGTCAATAGGTGACATGGTCACCATTCCCTAAAATGCTTGTAGATGCTCAAGTCTGGGATGTTCGTGACCACTTTTTCTTCCTGATATAGATCTTACAACTAACAGACAGAATGTTCTCCAGGGCTGAGGTATATTCTTTGCATTGAATCTGGAATGTTTAATCAGAGGTAAGTCATCTTCAACATCGTATCCTAAGTCAATGAAGAAATCCAGGAGATCCAGTTCAGGCAGTATTGGAGCAAATTCATTGTCAGGTTTAGGCAGAAGGAAGACTGTACGAAGAACTTCGTGATCTACATTGTAAACTTGTCGATCCAGCGTAACAGTGAAAGACTCATCATCTAAGTTAACCTTTGCCGTAAGCCAAAACTAATGAAGGTAAAACACAGGAACTGAAGTAGATCTGTTGAGCAGATGCTTGCATGGATGTGCAAGGAGAATATCTTTGACAATCCTGCACGAGTTCTCAGGGATTCTCAATTTGTCAAAGTCAACTCGAGGATTGTTATTGCCAATTTTAACGTTGTAGTCAGCGGGAGTGATGTCATCCATGGTGAGTAGTGGAAGATTTTATTCAGGGACATTCTCGTTGTGTTCAGCCATGTTTATCTAAAAAGCCTTATCATAAACCAAACATCCAAATTTGTTACGTGTTAGCACAATTGCAAAGTTTGATTATAGATAAGCATTTAGAGTCATTTAGGCATGGATGGTTCATATATTACATGTATCGTGATGAGTGAAGTATACTTAGATAATTTTAGAATCATGAAGTACTTATATAATCACATATGCACAGAATTCATCCAAGATACACAAATAACATCACATGATACATCTAATAGAGATCATAATCACATTATACATGTTTTCGAAATCACAAAGTTACAATGTTCCCGAAATAGTACTGTTGGATCGTGAACACCTTGAACTTGTGTTGATAATGATACTTTGAGTGATATCACTAAGTATGCGGAATCTACTTAATGATACTTAGAAGATTAATTGTAAGTGAAACAATGTATGAACAATGAATATAACAAAACGACTAGCTCCAATATTATTAATAATAATAATACGAGTGATCTGAGATATCACTAGGGTTACACCTTGAAGCTCTAAGAAAACGTGTATATAAGTTATCATCTAGGATCTCCTTTTATACAACAAGGAGTCCTCTTGTACAAGATAAGTATAATACTAATAGAATAAGATATACACAAAATCTTTTCTATCTTTATCAATACGCGTTTCTCTAACAGCTAACAAGTGAGCAGTGGTAATATTTGTTCTTGCAGTGGTAATGAGTTTCCACTGCAAGTACAATCTTCTTGCAGTTGTAATATCTTCACTCACCGTGGTAACTGATAGAATAATTCCCAACAATCCTCCCCTAAACTTATGATTTATTAGTAAATCAATAAGTTTCTTCAAGTATACAATAAACCTGAGGATATGGGAATTCTTCCAAACACTTATCTTGTTTTTCTTAATCTTTGATTAGCTCTTGCACATTGATCTTGAATCTTCTGAATCAAAGCTCGAACCTTTACAGTAACTATGACATGCTGAGAGCAATCCTCCCCTGAATCTGATAATCATTTTTCTCCTCCCCTGTTTGGGAGAATCTCCACCAAAGTCAGCAGAATCAGATAAAATTCAGAAGAACTTCCATCAATTTCATTTGTAACCACCTGTCATGAGTATTTGGTACACAGTTCCATCAATTCCTTTTGTAACATACTGCCTTCAGCACTTCCAGATGTATTAACTTCTGGGAGAGGTGCATCATTAGACAAAGGTGCAATTTCATAAAAGGTTTACACTGTCAGTGGTAACTGAAAACCTGCAGTGGTAAAAATCAAAAGAGTTTTTCAAAGAGCAATGATAAGTAAAACATGGAAAATTTTCTGCTCGAATTATAGTTTTTAGCAAACTATCAGCTATCAACGGATTTGATATGTCTTTACCATAAGCCGTTTGCTATGGTCTAGCCAACTCTTGATCACAAAGATGTATGGTGAGTTGATAACCTAGTTTTTGGTAAACTATCAACCATGAACGGATTTGATGTGTCTTTACCTGTAGCCGTTTGCTCAGGACTAGTTGATTCTTATGTGGATTAGACATGGTGAATCAATAACCATTTATTATGTGTCTTAGATTACACATCTTATAACTCCATTCTCTTGAAACATCTTAACGACCAAACTTAACCAATATTCATTAACCCAAGTAACTTTTTAATCAAGTTACTATTTATGCATTAATTGCTCCAAAGTCAAACCGATAATTTCCATAATAACTTCTCCAAACTACCAAAACGGATAGAAATAACTATACCTCATTAATTATCCATTAGCCTTGACTTTGCTTATAAAAAGGGTCTCAAACCACATCTATCAGCATCAACCAAATCATCTTTTTAACAAACCCTAAACTGCAATATGAGTTGGTTCCCAATAGTATACATCTCCTCTGACAATTCTTCTGATGAAGAATTTAGCTATTGCTCTGATTCTGAAGAGCTGTCCACTGGATGGAGTGGATACTTTCCACCAAGTGCTTTCACATCAAATACTGCATCAGCTTCATCAGTAAACAAGAAGTCAAGTAAGGAAAAGACTTCTGCAGCATCAGCATCAGCTCCATCTCATGATATTGATTCAGAGAGACATGATCCAACCTTCAACCTGTCTGAAGAACTTCCCAAGGCACTGACAACTGCTTTGAAGACTGCCATACAAAACATGAACTGGCCAGAGACTTCCCAGCCTGCTACAGATCTGAAACCTCCACCACAAGTGCTTGGGCTTGCTTGTCCAAGAAAACAACTGTCCTTTGATGAGAAGAGGAACAAGCCAGCTAAGGGCAAGCATTCTTATGAGAGCAAGGGGAAGAAGCCTAAGGAGTAGAGTCTGAAGATCTTAGGTTGTAGGTTGTTGGTAGTTTGTCTCTGACTTGTGTGTTGAACTTTTTATCTCTTGGAAGAATGTACTCTTGGTGTCTTTATGAATAATAACAAAAGTTCAATGTTTTTCCTTTTACCACTGAGAGAGCACATCTTGCCACTGAATAACATATAGTTTCCACTGATCTTCATATTTCTGCATAAGTGTTAGTGGAAAACCATACAAACATATACAAATAATAATAGTACATTAAAAACTATCCTGCAACACTAAAGAGTATTAGACATCAAAAGTTTATGGATTTAGCATTCCAATACCTGTTACCAAGTACTGAAACCTACCCACATCAAGCCCTTTTGTTAATAAATCAGCATAGTTGTCATCAGTGTGAATTTTGACAACATTAATAAGCTTTTTCTCATAACAATCTCTAATAAAGTGATGTCTAATTTCAATATGTTTAGTTTTAGTGTGTTGCACAGGATTCTTAATAATGCAAATTGTACTACTATTATCTATATATATGATGGTGTTCATGAAATTGTACCCATAATCCAAGAGTTGATTCTGAAGCCAAAGGTTCTGGGCACAACAACTAGCAGCTGCAACATATTCTGCTTCAGTAGTAGAAGTAGCAACCATTGTCTGTTTCTTGCACTGCCATGACACCAATCTACATCCAAGGAATTGACATCCTCCTGTGGTTGACCTTCTATCCAAGCTTGCACCAGCATAGTCACTATCTGAGTATGTAATCAACTCCAGAGGGGATTCCCTTGGATACCACAATCCTAGATTAGGATAAGTCTTCAAGTATCTAAAAATCTTCTCCACTGCTGTCATATGTGATGTCTTAGGAGTCACTTGAAATCTTGCACAGGCACAAACAGCAAACATAATGTCTGGCCTTGATGAAGTAAGATACATCAAAGAACCAATCATTGACCTGTAAGTGTGGACATCCACATTAACTCCACTAGAATTCTTCAACAATAAGTGAGTTTGTTTATCAGCAGGAGTATTAGAAGATTTTGCATCAGTGAACTTGAACTTCTTTACAATCTCAGTCACATACTTGTCTTGACTGATAAAGATGCCTTCTTTACTCTGTTGGACTTGTAGCCCCAAAAAGAATGTGAGTTCTCCCATAGAACTCATCTGAAATTCATCTTTCATGAGCTTCTCAAACTCTTTACACATCTCTGGTTTAGTTGATCCAAAGATAATATCATCAACATATACTTGAACAAGTAGTATATCACCCTTATCTTTCTTGATAAACAAAGTTTGATCTATCTTGCCCCTATGAAACCCATTATTCATTAAATAAGTAGCTAAGGTTTCATACCACTTTCTTGGAGCCTGATGTAGACCATAAAGAACCTTGACTACTTTATAAACTTTGTTGGGGTGATGTGGATCTTCAAAGCCTGGAGGTTGAGCAACATATACCTCCTCATCAATAGTACCATAAAGAAAGGCACTCTTAACATCCATTTGATAGACAGTAAAGCCCATAAATGATGCATAAGCTAGAAATAGTCTAATAGCCTCAAGCCTTGCAACAGGAGCAAAAACTTCTTCATAATCAATACCCTCCTCTTGAGTGTATCCTTGAGCAACTAATCTAGCTTTGTTTCTGATGACAATTCCTCTTTCATCTTTCTTATTTCTGAACACCCATTTAGTACCAATCACTTTCATACCATCAGGTAAGTCACAAAGAACCCAAACCTTTTGAAGCTTAAACTGCAATAGCTCTTCCTGCATAGCTTCAACCCAGCTTGATTCTTCTAAAGCCATAGAAACATTTTTAGGCTCCATTTGTGATAGAAAGCAGAAGAATAAACATTCATTCTTGGTAATATGATTCTTGGACTCATAGACTTCACTTATGAACCCATGAACATCTGTCATCCTTGTTTGCCTTCTTGTTTTCACACCTGAATTAATTTCACCAATAACATTCTTAATTGGATGAGCTTTATGAATTGTAGACTGTGATGTGTTTGGAATATCATATGATGATGGCATATTTGTGATTTCAACATCATCAATTGGTGTCTCCTGAGCTATATTTTCTACAGCTGGACCTTCAGTGGAACCATCATGTGTTGCAGTGGTAGTAGGATTACCACTGTCTTCAGGAATATCATCATGCAGAACATCAAAATTCAAAAATTCATCTTCCTGACTAGTATTCTTTGAAGGTTGTGAAGGTTGTAAGTCTGCATTAGCATCAAGGTCCCAAATTGGCATAACAAATTGATCTTTGTCATCCTCATCATCTTGACAAGATTCATCATCATCAATAAACTCTTCTGAATCTTCAAGATCAACATCACTTGAATCTGAAGCAATAGGAACATAATTCATAGTATTTGATAAAGTCTCAAGATCAAATAGCCATTCAGGTCCTGACCCTGCTATATTAGCTTTATTTTCAAGAAACTGAACATGCAAGTTCTCTTCTATCTTTCTTGTTCTTAAATTGTAGACTCTAAAAGCCTTACTAACCATGGAATAACCAACAAAGAAACCTTCATCTGCCTTTTCTTCAAACTTTCCCAAATGATCAATGGTATTCAGAATTGTGACATGACATCCAAATGGCTTCAAGAAATCCAAAAGTGGGGGTCTTCCTCTGAAAAGCTCATACGGTGTCTTGTTCTTTGACTTGACCACTAATACTCTATTTTGAATATAGCAAGCAGTGTTAACTGCTTCAGCCCAAAATGTCACTGGTAACTTTGAATCAGCAATCATAGTTCTTGCAGCCTCAATTAGTGTTCTATTTCTTCTTTCAGCAACACCATTTTGCTGAGGTGTTCTTGCAACACTAAATTCTCTTTTAATACCTTTGTCTCTGCAGAAGTCATCCATTACTCTATTCTTGAACTCTGTCCCATTGTCACATCTGATGATCTTTATCTTCTTTTCAGTCTGATTTTCAACTTCAGTGATGAAAGTCTTGAGTATGTCAGTGGTTTCATCCTTGGTATTTAAGAAGAAAACCCATGTAAATCTGCTAAAATCATCAGTCACAACAAGGCAATACTTCTTCAAATTGATGCTGCTAACAGAAGTAGGACCAAACAAGTCCATATGTAGCATGTAGAGTGGATGATCAATAGTATTAACTGTCTTGGTCTTGCATGAAGCTCTGTGTTGCTTTCCTTTAAGACAAGCAACACATGTTTGATCATTTTCAAATCTCTTCAGAGGTAATCCTATGACCAGACCATCTTTTACAATCTTATTGATAGTCTTGAAATTAACATGACCAAGTCTTCTGTGCCAAAGCATAGATTCATCCAGAGTGGCTTTTGCAAGTAAACAAGTAACATCATCCTTAGCCACTATCTTCTTCATGTCTATGCTATATAGATTACCTTTTCTAGGAATTTTAAGCAAAATGTCTTTTTCTTCAGGTAGCTTATAATCCTTAGATAAGATAAAGCATTCATCTTCTGAGAATAGAACTCTGTGTTTCTTGTCACACATTTGTGACACACTGAAGAGGTTGTACTTGAGTTCTGGTACATAGTATACATTCTCAAAGTCCAAGTTTCCAGCCTTGATAGTACCTTTGCCTGAAACTTTTCCACCAATTCCTCCTCCAAAACTGACAGCTTGCCCATCAAGTGATTTGAAATTAGAAAGATAAGCCTTGTTGCCAGTCATATGCCTGGAACATCCACTATCTGAATAACCTTGATCTTCTTTTGTCTTTGAATGTCCCTGCACACATCATAAAGGAATTAGTACCTTTTGGGGACCCAAGCCACAAATGACTTGGATCTGCCTCGTGTATCAATATAATTATATCTATCAAAGGTCATTGATACACCATTGGGATTGTTTGTTGTTCCTTTTGGTTTCCATTCCCAACGAGCTGAGGCCTTAACAGCTTTTCCCAAGTATACCCTTTTCTTTTGAACATCAGTGGAAACAATTGGTCTTGCAGTGGTAACTGCATGCCTAGCAGTGGAAACTGCTGGATTTGAAAATTTTGGTCTCCACATGTGGTTCTTGTCATCATTCTTTTCAAAATAAGTCTTTTTCCCTGTTTGGTAAGATTTAACAAAAGAAGTGACAGGGGACTTAGGATAAACTCTGTTATTACTTCTGGCAGTGGTAACTGCTGGTCTAGCAGTGGAAACATGTTTAATGCCAATGTTAAGCATAACAGACCTGGGAGCCATTTTGCTTAGGGGATTTGGGTGAGTCATTTTATTAGAATTTGATCCATTCACCCTTGTAAAAACTTCCCTTCTTCCCATGTGGTAGGTACAGTCTTTAGCTAAATGGTCAAAGCTACCACATATATGACAAGCCTTATTGTTAAACACAAAGTCACTACCAAACTGTCTAGTTTTAACATGATTCCAACTTCTCATGTTACCTCTAGGAGATTTAGGCCTATCCCTGTACATTTCAGCATACCTAGTAGTAGACCTATTGAAATTAGACTGTGTTCTAGGCTTCTCTTTAACATCTTCAGGAATGCTTTTACTTTCCTCAACTTTAACATTTTCAGTAACACTAGTTTTAGACTCAACATTCAAACATTCATCTTTAAGAGATGAGTCACTAGCACTATCAAAAGTCTCAACCTCAACCTGAACCTTTTCAGTTTCAACTGGTTTAACAAATTTTGGTCCATAGGTCATGGGTGGATCCTGAAACTCTTCTAAGCCTGTGTGAGCTAGATCAATACCAGGAGGTGCTGGAACACCTCTTAGAGGTGGTGGAACAGTATTGTATCCAAGACCTGATTTAGCTTTGCTCACAATTTGGGCTTCCCAAATTTTGTCAATGCTCTTGGATTGATGGTCTAGTGTTTTCTTAGTAATCTCAATGTTCTCACTAGCCTTTTTAACTTTCTCAATCTCTTCCCTAAGAGCTTTATTTACTTCAAGATAAAAATCTAAGTCTCTTTTTAAAACAGCAATATCATCTCTGAACTTAGATTCATTAGCCCTATAATGCTCTATCTGCTTTTCTAAAACACCTAGACCTCTTTTATGATTTGCTAAATTATAATTAGTATGATGTAAATCTAGCATCAGTTCATCATATTGTGTTTTAGAAACCTCTAACTCTTTAGCAGCCTTATAGTTTTTAGAACAAGCATTATCAGTATATACCTCAGAGTCAGAGAAAGCCATGAGTGCATGCTCAGTGGCTAGCATTGCAGATTCTGTATCATCTTCTCCATTCTGACCCATAAAGCTCCAATCAAAGCTTACTCCATCAATAGCCAATAGCACCTTTGGCTCTTCTGTTGTAGGTTCTTTGGTCTTTTCCTTCTTGTACCAAGTTGACTTATTGTCAGATTTCCTTGGTTTTCTGCATTCTCTTGCAAAGTGCCCCTTCTTGTGACAGTTATAGCACTCCACCTTCTTTTTATCAAAACCTACAGTCTCATCTCCACTTATATGAATCTTTCTCCCTGTCTTCTTCCAGAACTTCTTTGATCTTAAGCTGAGCAATGCTACCTGCCATTTGATGTCCATCTCCTCCATATCATCTTCATCAATTTGATCCAAGTCCTCATGATTGAGGATTGAACCACCCACATGGCTGGATATGAAGGCATAGAAAGTAGCATCACTTAGTCCTGCAATCTGCTTCTTTGAGCTCCTAGTGGAAACATTTCCATTACCAGTGGAAACAATCATGTTACCACTGTCATCATCACTGTCACTTTCATCATCAGAACTGTCATTACCTGATGATGATATGAGTGCAACTCCTGCAGAACTTGTCTTTAACTTGCCAGCTTTCTTAAGTCTTTGTTCAATAACTTTGAAGTTATTGTACACATCATTAAGCTTCATTGTCTCAAGATCTGACTTGTCCTCCCATACAGCAACATTTGTATCAAACTCAGCAGGTAAACTTCTTAAAAATTTAAGATTGAGGTCTTCCTTTTCTACCTCAATTCCAAAAGCAGTCAGCTGAGTTACAATCTTTTGAAGCCTTGTGAATATGCTATCAAGAGATTCATTGCTTGATGAGCCAAAATTCTCATAGGTCTGCTTCAGTAGAGTCTTTTGAGTTTTCTTGGTATAGTCATTACCACCAAATACTTCACATATCTCATCAAAGAGAGTCTTTGCATCCTTGTATTTGGTAAAAGCCTGGACTTGTTCTCTAGGTAGAGCCATCAATAGCAAACCTCTAGCCTTCAAATCATTCTTAAGTTGGTTTCTTTCATCATTTGTAACTGGACCAGCATTTACTTTTGTTACTGGCTTGCCACCAACTGTCTCAACAGTTGTACCAGGTTTGAATGAATTTCCACACGTTATGATCTCCCATAATGTGTAGTCTTGAACCATAAAGAATTGTTCAATCATAAGCCTCCACATCTCAAAGTCATTAATTTTAAGCTTGGGAAGCTTTGCAGCAATATTAGATTGGCTTGTTTCTGTCTCCATTGTTTCTTTTGAATCTGCCATAGGATCTTCTAAATCAAAATATCAAAGCCTTTCTCTGATACCACTTGTTGGATCGTGAACACCTTGAACTTGTGTTGATAATGATACTTTGAGTGATACCACTAAGTATGCGGAATCTACTTAATGATACTTAGAAGATTAATTGTAAGTGAAACAATGTATGAACAATGAATATAACAAAACGACTAGCTCCAATATTATTAATAATAATAATACGAGTGATCTGAGATATCACTAGGGTTACACCTTGAAGCTCTAAGAAAACGTGTATATAAGTTATCATCTAGGATCTCCTTTTATACAACAAGGAGTCCTCTTGTACAAGATAAGTATAATACTAATAGAATAAGATATACACAAAATCTTTTCTATGTTTATCAATACGCGTTTCTCTAACAGCTAACAAGTGAGCAGTGGTAATATTTGTTCTTGCAGTGGTAATGAGTTTCCACTGCAAGTACAATCTTCTTGCAGTTGTAATATCTTCACTCACCGTGGTAACTGATAGAATAATTCCCAACAAGTACATAAAGCCAATGTTTCGCAAACACATTAAGACATTTCATGTTCTCGAAAAAATTACATGTACCAAGTTTTCGAAAATCATACAAAAGAGAATGTTTTCGCAAACATACATAGTGAGTATTTTCGAAAACATTTCCAGATGTGTTTTCGATAAAAGGTTTATCGAGAACAGATCCATTGAACTATTTTCGAAAATACTCATAATGAGTGATTGCGAAAAAATTGACTTTAAATGTGATTTCGAAAAATATGACCAGTGATGAAAAACACTTCGCAAACACATGTACAATAATTTTCGAAAAGATATCAAGGTGTATTTTTCGAGAAAAAACACAAAGTCTTGAGATCTTTTCGAAAACCCTTGATAGATGTGTTTTCGAAAGTTTTTTTACTAGTACTGGTATTTGCGAAAAGGCGATTTCGAAAAATTCTTATACAAGAATTCTCGAAGTTCTGTCAACGTACATTTCTTATAGCAATTGTGAGATCCAAATGACGTGACCTGCAGTAAAGGATGATATGCAACAATTAGTGACATAGCATTATCACATATCAACTGATTTCGAAACTTTGTCAAGAACATGATTTCGAAAAATCACAAGAATATGCATTCACTTAAGATAACAGGTTCTAGTATATCACTAAACATGCACATTAACCAGTTAGGCACAAATATCAACTCATATAAACAAGTACGAGGGATACCCACATGAACGAGAAACCCTAGATGTCGAAACACAACCAAACATGTATGAAATCACGATTAAAGTGATGCAAGATGTCATAATCACATAAAACATCATAACCCACCAACAAAAACAATAAAACAAACAGCAAATCAATAAAACCCAAATCGATACTAAACCCTAAGTTTCGAATTTCACACAGACATGATAGAAAGTAAGATTAAATGATATAGGTAAGTTAGAAACATGTAATGTAATAAAACCCCTATCAAAAATCAACCCCCCAAACACGTTTAGTAAAATTTCGAAATTCTTGAAACCCTAGGTTTTAAAAGATCGATTTCAAGAAATCAAACCGTTAATTTTTCAATTCAACGAAAATCTATGCTTGAAATATACTCAAGATTAATGGGAAACTTACAAATCGAAGATTAGAAGCACGGATTTATTGTTTGTTTCTTAGCCGTAGGTTTCAAAAGGGTTTTAGGTTTGAAATATTTTTGTGAGGTTTTAGAAAACGGGGTGTTTGTTTTATGTTATTTTGAAACTTTTGAAATATGTCACTTTTGGTCCCTTAACTACTAATATTGTATTATGAGTCCTTAAGTTAGATGCAATGTTGATAATCAAAGATATACCACCTTACGACACCATTTTGAGAAAAGGAAAAAATGATATGAGATATCTATAAAGTCCTGAAACAACGCATCTAAAGGTAATATGCAAGTATACTGTTTTGAAAAACTTAAGAGAAAAAATGTGAGCGTGTCTCCCCCTAAACACTTGTAAAATAACAAGGTGTTGAAAGAAAGCGATATACTTGCGGGTTTTTTTTTTTTTTTTTTTTTTTTTTTTTTTTTTTTAATTTAAGATAATAGAAAATATTTTTTGTGTTTTTGAGGTTTATGAAAACTAAGAGAAAAAATTATTTTACAAAGATAGTTTTATTTTTGATGTTTGGCATTTTACTTTTGTTTTAGAAACTTTTCCAGATCCTCTGGTGTCAAACATCGCATACCAATTTGGTGAACTAAACTTGCAAACCTTGATGGAGCTAAGGCTTTTGTAAGTAAGTCCGCCAATTGGTACTCAGTACCCACAAAATATAATTCAATTGTACCCTTCTCGACATGCTCCTTGATAAAATGATACCGGAGATCAATGTGTTTGGATTTCCAGTGATGAACTGTGTTGCAGGAGATTGCAATGGCACTTTTGGAATCGCAGTAGATCGGAATCTTATTGAATAGGTAGCCATAGTCTTTAAGTTGTGATCTCATCTAAATGACTTGAGCACAACAAGCAGACATAGCTACGTATTCAGATTCTGTAGATGACAGTGAAATGCAATCCTGCTTCTTTGATTGCCAAGACACAAGTTTATCTCCAAGAAACTGTAAGCCACCTGATGTACTTTTTCGCGTGTCTAAGCATCCTGCATGGTCAACATTTGAAAAAGCTATTAGTTCAAAACCAGAATCCTTCGGATACCAGATCCCCAAATGGATGGTTCCCTTTATGTATCGAAGGATTCTTTTTGCCTCATTGAGGTGTTTCTCAGTTGGTTTAGACTGATATCGAGAACACATATAGACAGCAAATACAATGTCAGGTCTACTATATGTGAGATACATGAGGGACCCAATAATACTTCGGTATTTGGTAGGGTCAACAGGAGTCTCATGTAAATCAGCATCTAGTTTTGTGGAATTGGCCATAGGTGTATTCATTGTATCACAGCTTTGCATTCCATGTTTCTTTAAAATCTCAAGAGCATATTTGGACTGATTTAGAAAAATTCCACGAGGTGATTGATGAACTTGTAGTCCTAGAAAGAACGTAAGTTCACCCATCATGGACATTTCGAAATTATCTGTCATTAATTTTGCAAAATCCATTGAGTAATTTTTGTTGGTTGAAGCAAAAATAATGTCATCGACATAAATTTGAACGATTAATAAGTCCATCTTGTATGTTTTTGTAAACAGTGTTGGATCCACCGAGCCTAGAGTAAAATCATTAGCCAACAGGAATTTAGAAAGCTTATCATACCACGCCCTGGGGGCTTGCTTGAGACCGTAGAGAGACTTTTTAAGCTTGTAGACATGATTGGGATGTTCTGGATCAACGAATCCTTCAGGTTGACTGACGTAAACCACTTCACGGAGTTGACCGTTCAAAAAAGCCGTTTTCACGTCCATTTGGTAAACAATCATATTCCAATGAGCAGCAAATGCTAAGAAGATCCGTACAGCTTCAAGTCTAGCTACTGGAGCAAATGATTCTTCAAAATCGATTCCTTCTTCTTGAGAGTATCCTTTTGCTACCAATCGTGATTTGTTGCGTATGACAGTGCCTTTTGCATCCAGTTTGTTTTTCTAGATCCATTTTAATCCAATGACAATGATGCGTTCTGGTTTTTCAACCATTTCCCAGACTTCTAATCTTTGAAAGGATTTGAATTCTTCTTGCATAGACTCAATCCAGTTTTCATAAGTCATAGCTTCTTTGACGTTTTTAGGCACGGTTTCACAAACTGTGAGTGCATAAATGCAAGTTTCATCATCTGTGTGAAGGCGTTGTCTTGTCATAATTGGTGCATCTGGATGGCCAATAATTTGAACTAAGGGGTGATCTCTAGTCCATTTGTGTGTCGAGGGATGAAGTTGATAAGTATCTCGCAAGTGAGCAGGACCCAGATTGCGTGTAGATGACTCAGCAATGTCGGAGACAGGTTGAGCTTGTGCAAATGGGTTAATGAATGGTTATGGGTCATGTTCTGTGGTTTGTGGAACTGATAAAGGTATGGAGTCTCCAGCTGATTGTCGTGAGTTGGACCCGGTTTGTTCTGTTGTTGTAGGTGATATGACTGGAGGACCGTCTCTTCCAACAGTAGTTGTCGTTTGTTGAGGTGTATCAGGTACTTGATGTTGATCAAGATGTGCAGCGGAATTTGGTGTGGCCTCAGATGGACGGGTAACAGACGTATCATCAAACAATGGAGCAAACAAGGTTTCCACTTCTTTACGGGAAAGTGACAACGGTTCAGCCAAAGATACCGGAAAGTTTAGATGGTTGGTTGCGGGTCCTAAGCTGTTATGCTCAGAAGCCATTTGAGTGAGTTCATCGAAATTAGCATGAATAGTTTCTTGAATTTCCCGAGTACGACGATTCCATATCCGAAAGCCTTTTGAATTTTCACAGTATCCTATAAATATTCCAATGTCAGCCTTTGCTTTGAGTTTACCTAGATCATCACGATCATTGACTGGGTAACATAGAGCTCCAAATACATGAAAGTAACTGATGTTCGGTTTCCTTTTGTGAACAATCTGATATGGGGTTTTGTGATGGCGTTTTGTGATCATACAATGGTTTTGAGTGTAGCAAGCGGTTGAAACAGCTTCCGCCCATAAGTAATCTCGTAATTGAGCATTGATTAACATCGTTCGAGCAGCTTCCACTAACGTTCTGTTGCGTCTTTCGACTACTCCATTCTGTTCGGGTGTTCGTGGAATGGATGTTTGATGTTCAATTCCCACTTTCTCAAAATACGACCTTAGAGTCTGATTCTTAAATTTTGTGCCATTGTCAGTTCTAACAATTCTGACTGTGTTGCGTAGCTGAACTTGTATTTTGGTGAGAAAGGTGATGATCATTTGAGGAGCTTGATCTTTACTTCGAAGAAAATAAACCCAAGTCCAGCGAGAGTAATCATCAACAATTACTAAAATTTAGCGTTTACCGTTGATCGTTTGAACACTCATCGGACCACACAAATCCATATGAAGCAGTTATAAAACATGATTAGTACTGTGTTCAGGTTTTAAGGGAAAATGAGCACGGGTACTTTTTCCTTGTTCACAGGCTGGACATAGGTGATCTTTGGCATAGCGGAATCTTGGAAAGCCTTCAACTAATTTGTGACGAGCGAGATCAGTCATCATTTTGAAATTCAAGTGAGAAAGGCATTTGTGCCATAACCAGGATTTAGTCGATTCAGCTTTGGATAGAAGACATATAGGAGATGAAGCGATCATGTCAGACATTGAAATTGTGTAAAGGTTAGTGCTACGTTTGCCTGACATCAAATCATTTCCTTGTAGATCACGAACAAAACAAGTTTTCTCTCGAAATGCTACTTCTAAATCCCCATCACAAAATTGACCGACTAAAAAGAGGTTGTGACCCAAGCCTTCAACATAATATACTCTGCTAATTTCAATATTCCCATTCACATAGTCTCCGTAACCCATGATTAAAGCGTATTAATCATTCCCGAATTTGACAGTTCCAATAAACTTTGAGACAAAGTTAGTTAACAGTTTGAGATTGCCTGTCATATGTCGGGTGCAACCGCTATCCACAATCCAGAGAACGATCTGAACCACCTGAATCACAAATAGACGACAGAGATGGAACAGAAGTAAGGGTGGAACCCAAAGAAATAGTGGGTTCCTATTGGTTAGAAACACAAGTATTGAACAGTTTAGGAATCCATTTAAAATTTGGTTTGTATTGTAACCAACGTTGCCAATTCCAACTAGTTTTGCTTTGTTTTTGGTAAATGCACTAGCTTTTGGCGTGTTCCTAGATTTGTTGATCTCTGATCTTGGGTTGACTACAACAACATTTGAAATGGTAGTTGGCGTTTTTCCTAAGGTAGATTTAGAGGCATTAGTGGGCCTAGAAGGAAAGCCTGATCTACGTTTCTTTTTACGATGTAAGAGATTATTAGCTACACATTTAGTATGATCACCAGATAACACACTTTGACGACAAAACACACAAGATGCATTAATATTCAAAACATTTGAAGGTTCAGCATTCGTTACATTAAGATTTTGATTACAATTTGCCAGATTAGAATCTAAATCAGATGTAACATGAGTTTTATTCAAGTTACTAAGGTGAGCTTCTACTTCTTGCACTTCTAGTGTTCCTCTTCTACGTTGCCAGAGCCTAGTCTTTTTAGTCTTCTTAATGCTTTTTGGCTTTGGGCTGCTAACGCTCTTAGGGAAACTAGTCCTGTAGAAGTGGAAGAACTAACATTAGAACTCTTGGCATGATTACCCTTATCTGTTCTGTCTATTTGAAACATTCCTGGTGCTATCACTGTGGAGTCAAAAAACTTTCCTTTTTGAAGTAGCTTAATTTTCTCTTTCAAATCAACGATGATGTGATTTTTGTCCTGAATATCAGACTCAAGTAAACCATTGCAATAACGAATGTCATTGCGGTTTTGTTGCCATTCAACGTTTTCAATTTTTAATTCCGCAATTTCTTTTTTATATTGAAGACATTTGTTTTTGAGAAAAGCATTTTTACTTTGTAGTTGCAATTCGGTTTCAAGACTTTGAGCTTGACACCATTCAAGCCTTTGTTTGAGTTGACAAATTTCGTTTGAAAGTTTGTTTTTCACATCATCACTGTTTTGACGCAAAGTTTCATATTTATGTTTCAATGTATCAGCTTCAGATTTAAGCAAATCAATATCAGCACAGTAATTTTCAAATACCGTAGCATTGCTGGAATAATAGAGATCATTCATGATAAGAGTATGAATATCAGCTGTGAGAAGTTGTTCCAAGAGTCGATCAACATCCGTTTTCAAAAATCGGTTTTTGCGTTGTTGAACCAAAATTGCATTTTCATTAAGAGTGAAAATATTTTGCATATCTTTAACTTCTTTTTGGAGTTCCTGTTCCCAACGAGTAGCACAATAACGCAAATTTTGAACAAAAGGCAGAAATTGTTTTTGAAAAATGTCTCGCTTTTCGCGCTCGTAAGCTGAGTGAAAAGTAGCAATTTTTATTTCTGAATGATGTTCAATTACGTTTTCCAAGTTTTCGATGCCTTTCATGAACGTTTGAAAATAGTCTAAAACTTTACAACGTGTTGGTAATGGTGTCACAGTACCGGAAGATGGTAATGGACCATTTACTTGTGCCACGGGTTTGACAGGAGCCCCATTGGAAGATGAAACATAAGACTCAGTAACATACCATGATTTCTCAGGTATTTCTTTTGATGTAACAAAAGATTTTTAAATGTGAGGAACTTTTGAGAAATCATATGGTTTGCAATATTCAACTTGACTCATTTTTGATCGACTCTTTTCTTCAAGTTCGTATTCTTCCTCAGTATTATGTACAATCACACGCACAACATTATTATCCATCAATTGGTCCATACTGTAAAGCTTAGGAATTGTTTTGAATGCAGTGCGAAGAAAAGTGGATCTGTAATCGCCAATGGCAAAACCTTTATCGTGTCTTGGTTTTAAAATAAACTTTTGAATTGTCGTTACAGATTCTCCATGTTTATAAACGATATTTTGAAAAACTTTAATTTGACGTTCAAGAGTGATATTTTCTTCAATTAAAGAATTTTCTTTTTCTCGTTTTTGCACTTTATGTTCATAAAATTCCTGTTTGCAAGTTGTCACCTCTGTTTGTGTTTTTGAAAGTTCCTTTTGAAGTTGTACAACTTGTTTTTGAAGATCATGTTTTTCACTTTCCAGTTTGGAATCCAATTTACCGTTTGACTCAATTATGTCATATATTTGCTTTTGAATATTTTTTTTCTTTGACATACGATTCCTGAAATGACTTTTCAAAGCACTTTTCACGGTGAACTGCATTTTGAAAATGTGAAACTTGTATTTTATAACATTCAATGTCCTTTTTCAAAATGGCATTAGTTTCGTTCAAAACTTTATTTTCCCCGTCCTTTTCTTGAAGTTGTTTGGCCATGACAGTATAGTTGGGATCTGGATCAGAAGAAGGTTCATGTTGTTCAATATGGTTATTTTTGTCTTGCTCAATAGGATCATCAAATGAAACGACAGTGTCATCATCAAATATAACAACTGTGTCTAATTGTTCATCCTCTTGAGAAGATAAAAATGATTCAGATGGAACAACTTGCGCCGTATCTGATTCAGAAGCAGAGGGAGATGCATTAAATACTATGGAGCATGAGGTAAGGTCATGTACCTGAGACAAACCATCAGTGTTGAACACTGGGCCTGAATCATTCAACTGATGTTCCTGCATGTTGGCCATAAGCATCACAGCTGCATTGTCTTCAAGATCTTCCATATCATCATCGTTGTAAGCATTAGCGAAGAAACTATTCTCTTGTTCATTGAAAGTTTCTTCCTTTCATCTTTGAGAGCCATTAGTAATGCCTGCTTGTGAAACTGACTCCCGCGGGTTCTCGGTTTGGGACATGATGTTGCAATGTGACCTTTTCGTTGCAGTTGTAGCACCATATCGCATTCCCAGATTCTGTATTGCCATTTGCCACATTGTCATTTCTTCTCTGAGGAGCACCTGAATTGTTTCTGAATCCCCCACTGTTGTTGAATCTTTGTCCATTCCCAGAATTTCCTGAATACCCTCCTGAACCTGAATGTCCAGTATTACGGTTCTAAATTTCAACCCGACCATCTTGAATGACAGCTTGATTCCTTGTATTTGATGAAGAACGAAGACGGTTGTTAGTCTTGTTTGAGAATTTGTTGAAAGCACGAGCGATAAGAGCAAGTACTTGATTCAATGTATTGACGTCTTCATCATCATCTTCTACCTGATTAGAATAGTACATGCTATCATGGTTGTCATATGGAGCAAGTTGAGGAGAAGCCTGTTCATAAGGGACCATTTTCTGTGAGGTTGCAGGTTGTTGGTAACTGAAGTAATTATGCTGTTGAGCATAGGCATGATTAGTCATCGGAGGATGTGAAGCATGAGATTGAGCAACAAGTGCAATGGGATTAGAAGTAGGTGGTGGTGTATATCCTCCTCGTGCGGCTCTATCTTTTTCAACTTCAGATTCATGGTGCTTGAGATAGTCATACAATAAACCATATGGAGCATTATGAAGATTCTTAGCTTGTCTCACGAATGTCACATACTTTTGCCAGTCAGGACCTAGACTACTAACAAACTTAGTATTGACAGCGATCCTTGGAAGGTGTACTTCATGTCTCTCTAAGTCGTTGACAACATTGGTGAAATGATGAAAGTAGGATTCAATTGATTCCCCTGGTTCGATCATGAAATTAGTATATTCCAAGTAAAGTTTAAATTCCATGTCTTCTTTGTTCAGTTGTGTGCCTTCCATAAGTAGATGGACGTGTTCCCACATGGCTTTTGCAGTTGTTTGAGCATCAACACTTCTGAATATGATATTTGGTATTCCCTGAAGTATGTAAGACATAGCATACTCATCTGTTTCACGATGATGGTGTTGTTCAGCAGTAAGTGAAGACTCAGGAACTTGCACAGCAGTTGGAGCTACTGGGGGATCAGTAGATGGGTCACCGCCAATGTAGTTAACAGGCCACTGAAACGGTCCTTCAAGGATAACTTGTTTCATGTACTTACCATTGGGTTTCTTGAGTTCTATAAACCTTAAGAATCGACTTGCCCACTAAACATAATTACCCGGTGTTAGCATTGGTGGGGTGTCAATAGATCCTGCTTCATGTCTGGATTGTTGAGTTGAAATGACTTCACACATCCTGTCAAACTAGTGAGTAGGTTTTGATGGGAGTTGGCTTTGTTGTTGTGACATTGGATAGGATTGTTGCATTGGAACCATCTGATGTTGTTGCATGAGAAGATGTTGTTGTGAGTAAACCGGTTGTTGATAATATTGTGGTGATTGTTGATACTGTTGTTGTTGCTGATGATACTGTTGACTCTGATGTTGCTGAGGATGGTTAAAGTTGTAGTACGGTGGTTGAGACATATTGAAACACTTGTGTGAAAAGATGGATCTTGTAGCAGGTATGGGATTTTAGCCAATTTCCGAAAAAACTTTTCCACTATGATTGCGATACTAAGTAAGTAAGTAAATTAGATGATCTCGAAAAACTTGCACACGTTTATAAGTTTGCGAAACTTATGTAACTAATGGAGGTTTGCGAAACTTTGATGTTTGCGAAACTATGTAGGCCCTTAGATTTCGAAACTTAAGTGAGGTTGAAACAGTTTTCGCGAAACTTGAGAGTTTTTGCGAAATTATGTGATTTTGAAAATTATGAAAATTTCGAGAACACAAGCTCAAGTACCAAGTTTCGAAATAATCCAATTTCGAAACTTATCCAAAAGTCGAAGTGATTTTCTTTCTTGTACAAGAAAGGAAATACTGAGTCCACAAAACTTAGGTCGATGAGAAGCAAGTAGTAGAGATCTCGATATAGGGGCAGCAACACGATTTCGATAGTTGGTAAAAATGAGTTTTCAAAGAAAGCAAGCCACAAACTCGTTTTAATTTAAAGATTCTTGTACTTTTAGGTATAAAATGATGATTTCTTGAAGAAAGTTGAAAACTTGATAAACTTTTTCAAAAATGAAAAAGTTTTCGAAAAATAGTACAAAAACCCAAGTTGTATGTTTTGATTGAAATTTTGAAACTTTTTGTTTGTTATGTTTTGTAACACAAGTTTGTAAGCAAAGATGTGATAAAAAAAACAAGAAACAAACAAGAAATTACAAAAATTTCAACAAAATAACGAAATAAAAACAAGTTTTGGATCGATTTCTATGAAAAAACAATAACTATACCTTCACATGTCGAATGATACCACTTGTTAGGTTCCCATATTGATTTCACACAAACAAGAATGAGATAGATATAAGGATGGGATGATTATGAGAATGAGAGAATTAGAATTGCAAGAGTTTCTTTATAATATCAAATAACCAACCAAGTATAAATGAGTACATAAGGTCCTATTTATAGGAGGGAAGCTAGGGCAACACTCCTAGCTCCCATTCTCCTTGAATTCGTGGGCTTGCAAGGCCTTTTGGGCTTTTCATAAGCCTTAAATACATAAATGATAACAAATGTAAGAAACTAATAATAAAGCAACCTAACATTTATTACAAATGACCGAGACTTGATAAAATAGAAAAATTTTGATCCCAACAAAGAGTGACTGTTTATCGAGTAAGGCGCGTATGCCAGATTATCGAATAAGATAATCATACCTTATCGTTTATCGAGTAAGGTCTTTGAGGCATTCCCTTAGTCGAAACTCTGTCCGATTCCTTTTGGATTTATCGAGTAAGAAACTTACTAAGACTTATCGAGTAACAAACTTGCTAAGACTTATCGACTAAGGACATATTTCCGAGTAACCAACTGTGCAAATTTATCGAGTAAGAACTTCTTTATCGAGTAAGAACTTCTTTATCGAGTAACACTTCTTTATCGAGTAAGAACATTTTCTCGAGTTAGACCTTCTTGCAATTTAGCCTTGTTTTCTTCCGAGTATGCAGCAACAAATCAACCTACATCAACAACCTTCAGTTATCCTTCAAAGATCCATCTCAACAACTTAATCCTTCTTACTATCTTTCTATTTCTTTTCATTTAAAAAAAAATCAAATTTTGGTATAACGTTGAAAATTTTGGTCAAAAATTCAAATTTTTATGCCAAAATTCAAATTTTTTCGGTAAATTTTCGTGTCAAATTTTTCAAAACTCAAAATTTTCTAGTAACCTTAGAATTGCATTTCATAGTGATTTTCAAATTTTGGTAGTGAAAATTTTTTCAAATTATATTTGGAGGGAAATTTCGAAATCACGATATCGACCTTGAGTGAGACATTTTAGCTTGATTATTCCGATTAGTTCGCAACAATAAAGGGGGAGAGAAATCATTAAAAATGTCTCACCCATCTTCTTCCAACTACCTTCCTCACCATTATTCTCATCAGCAACCGTATCTACATCAAAGTCACAGCTCCAACATTCGTGATATTCTGCTCTACGGTAGTGAATCTAGGCCTCCAATGTTGCTACCAGGAACATACGCTGATTGGAAACGGAGATTTCTACAATGGCTCACATATCGTCCTGATGCAGATCTTATGCTCAAATCCATTCGAGATGGTCCATACAAAATGAAATATCTTGCTGACTCAATAGGACTTATAAGACTACAAACTGATGAAGACCTGCATCCCAATGAACTCATCCAGTACAATGCTGATCAACAAGCTGCATGGTCCATCACATTAGGACTTCCAAATTCCATTTATATGAAAGTGGACTGTCTAGCCAGTGCTCAAGAAATGTGGAACTCTCTTGAAGATATGCATAGTACTGAAGAACTTCACCACATCAGAATGCAGCAAATTCTTGAATCCTGTTTAAGCATGAATTTCCCAAAGACAATTCTCCTTGCTCCACAATCCCCTGTTGTGAATCATGGATCATACCTCCAAACCTTATATAATCAAATCTTTGATCCACAACATCATCCAGCAACAGCATATGCTCACATGCAATCCATTCTAGTCAACCTGGTGAAGATTGGACAACTATCTTCTAAGAAAGACAAAGGCATTATGACTTCAACTTTTGAATGCTTATACATAATTGAAGATGCTGATGATGAAGAAGATCTTTTTGAACCAAGCATGGCATTTGGGGCACATACGGATGACATTGATGAAGGGGGTAATCTCAATGTTGTTTTGCAGAGTTTTGTAGCAGATATTCCATCTGATGATGAATATGAAGATTTAGAGGCCAATACAGCAGATGTGATTTTAATTGCAGACATGCAGGAACTTCATATAGATGATCCAAACCCAGTGAACAACACACATGCCAAAGAGAAATGCATGGCATCTTTCAGATTACTTCACTCACACCTTAACCTTCTCTCAAACAAAGACTTAGCTGGGACTCGTCTCGAGAATGGATTCAAACGGGCATTTCCATCATTCTTTGGAAAAGACTTTGAGATTTTGACTAATGCAATGTTTCTCAACATGGACCAACTTGAAAATCAACTTAACCAAGAAGAACTTCATGAGAATGAATCCACGACTGCCTTTTGTGTTCTTAAGAAACTGTTTCAGCTATTCATCGGTAGGAGGTTATATTCGGATGATGACTCTCTCATAGAAAGCAAGTATTTTCTTGAATACACTCGACTCGGTTTTCAAAATTTCATAGATATACTGCTCCAACTAATGGATTCTATTGAGAAGTTTATCGTTGAAAGAATACTTCATGAAAGAGAGTATAATAGAAGGTTGAATGAAAGAAAGCTACAGACTCAAGAAGGGAAGGTAAATACGGTTAAAGCATTGGATGCTAGTTAGGTCGACACAGAAAGTGGTGGGACAGAAGTAGAACAGTCGGATGACAACAGCAGATTAGGGAATGATTCATATGTTGATTGTGCAGAGATCAGACCATCCTACGACTCAGAGCCCAACTGTGACACAGAAGAGCAAATGGTTAAGGTACAATCTACTGTTGATCATGTTATGCCTACAAATGAGATACAACAATCTGAGCAACCTAGTAATGAGGGAGAGGTTGACCAGAATGTTGTACAAAGTCTAGACAAACGTTCTGAGTCTGAGTCCACACCTAAAAATCTAATAACTGAAACATCAAACCAAACAATTGAGTCTGAAAACATTCTTCTCAAAAAGACCATTGCCCAGTTTCATAAAGATTTTTCAAAACTAGAGGCACATTGCATCTCACTTGAACTTAAATTGCAAAATGAATCTCTAATTTCGGGCAACAATGGTCAGTCTTTGAATGAACTCAGTAAACGTGTGGATACATTAGTTAAGGAAAATGAGCTTTTAAAATGTCAAATACAAGCAAAGGTTTTTGAAAATCCTGCATTGCAAAACAAATTAAGAAGACTGACTGGCCAAAGTGTGGATACTAAGTTTGCAAAACCATCAATCTTAGGGAAACCGACTCTTCAAACAATCAGAAAACCATCAGTGGTTAGACAACCAACTGCATTTAAATCTGAACGTGCCAAACTTTCAAAATCTCGGTTTGCCTCCCAAGTTGTTAAGATTAATCATTTGTCAAAACCAGTCACTCCACATTCCCGACCTAAGGAAAATGCATCTTTTTCTGCTAAACCTCAACTCATGATTATATCTAGTTCATCAAGGATTAGTTCGAAAACAATTTCGAAAGCGAGCTTTAAAAGTAAAGAGTCTTATGACAACAATGACATGTACAAGAACTATAATCTAGAAAAGGCTAGGAAAAGGGCACTACTTCAAAAGGACGGAATTCTAGGTTCGAAACCTCGTGCGACGCCTTCCACTGTAGTGCAAAACACTGCCAGTAGTAGCAAACCAAAACCTAAGAGTACTCAAAAAACTAATAGGAATTGGCTAGCATCTAAAAGTAGTTGTGTAAATAATCATGTTATATGTGCTTTAAAACATCTTCCAAAGGGAAATTCACTTGCAAAGGCACAATCAACTAAGACGAACAAACCTGTTGAACCAAATGTTAAGATTCAGACATCTAAGAAGTGGATCAATATAGGACGTAGGTTTTCTCAAACAAGTGATGCCCCCACCTTTCATTCCGCTGCATCAAATAGGAAAACATCTCCTAGATCTAACCTTAGGTGGGTACCCACGGGTAGAATTTTCAAAGTGATTGGTGTTAGGTGGATTCCTACAGGAAAGATTTTAAACATTTGCCCCAAAACTAATGCGAAATCCACTGAATCTATCCCAAAGAAGAGAAAGGAAATCATTGAAATATTGTGTTCGAGTGTTAAGAAGATAATTGACACTACAACTTTATGCTTCTAACATCTGGAACCCAGTTACACTTGGGGATCCTTGTTCTCTGTTTTGTCTATTCTTTCTTTCCTTGCAGATTGAACAGATATGGCTTTCGTATACTTCAGTATGAAACCCGGACTTCATGTAATGGCTTCGAAACAAATCAGTTTCGGACCCGAGCTTAACGTTATGGCTTCTAAGCACAACAGCTTAGGACCCGCAACCAACCGTCTAAAGTTTCTAGATCCTTCAGCTGAACCGTTGTCACTCACCCGTCAACAATTGGAAACCCTGTTTGCTCTACTGTTTGATGATTCTCTTGTACAAAGTGCACCAGATGTGTCCACTGATTTCGCTACTCAACCTGATAAGATTCTAATACCTGATGCGTCTGTTCCTACAACAACTACTGTTGCAACCGATGCACCTCCAATTGAATCACCTACAACAGCAGAACAAACCGCTTCCGACACAGACAATACAACTGAAGATCTTCCACAACATGAAGTACCCGCAATTGCAAATTATGACGGAAATGCTTTCTTCAATCCATTCTCACAGACTCCAACCGTTCCTGAATTAAGAAGAGTCGTCTTCTCGCAATTTGGATCTGTCTAATATGCACACTTTCAACCTAAATCACCCTTCGACACATCATTGGACTGAAGTGGATTTTTGAAAAACAAGTTGGACGTAGAAGACACAATGATTTGCAACAAATCGCGTCTGGTAGCAAAAGGATATTTTCAAAAAGAAGGAATTGACTATGATGAATCTTTTGCTCCAGTGGCTCGTCTTGAAGCTGTACGGATGTTTCTGGCTTTTGCGGCTCACAAAAACATGATTGTCTATCAAATGGATGTGAAAACGGCATTCTTAAACGGTGAACTTCGAGAAGTCATCTATGTCAGTCAACCAGAGGGATTCGTTGAACCAGAACGTCCAAATCACGTATATCGGCTCAAGAAAGCTCTCTATGGCCTTAAACAAGCCCCGAGGACATGGTAAGTTAAATTGTCTGCATTTCTACTTGCTAGCCGTTTCATTAAAGGCTCAGTGGACCCAACTTTATTCACAAAAAAACACGGGGAGGACATCTTAATGGTTCAAATTTATGACGATGACATTATTTTTTGCTTCAACAAACAAAAAGTTTTCAAACGCTTTTAATGAAACAAAATTTTGAAATGTCCATGATGGGTGAACTTACGTTCTTCTTAGGACTTCAAGCTCATCAATCACCCCGTGGGATTTTCCTAAGTCAGTCCAAATATGCTCTTGAAATTTTACAAAAACACGGAATGTCCGGTTGTGACACTATCAAAACCCCAATGTCACACACATCTAAGCTAGATGCTGACATACATGGGAAACCAATGGACCCCACAAAATACCAAAGTATTATTGGGTCACTCATGTATCTCACAGCAAGTAGGCCTGATATTATATTTGTTGTGTATCTATGCTCTCGCTTTCAAGCCAAGCCTACTAAAAGGCACCTCACTGAGGCTAAAAGAATTCTTCGATACATAAAGAGAACCATTAACTTGGGGATCTAGTATCCAAAGAATTCTGGCTTTAATCTAACAGCGTTTTTATATGCCGATCATGCAGGTTGCTTAGTTACACTCAAAAGTACTTCAGGTAGCATTCAGTTTCTAGGAGATAGGATCGTGTCTTGGCAATCAAAGAAGCAAGACTGCAGTTCACTATCATCGACAGAATCAGAATATGTGGCGATGTCTGCTTGCCCGCTCAAAATTCCAAGTCAAAGCACATCAATCTCCGTTATCATTTCATCAATGAGTATGTCAAAAAGGGTACAATTGTGTTATACTTTGTTGGTACTGAATACCAATTGGCGGACTTCCTAACTAAGGCCTTACCTCCCTCGAGGTTTGCCTTTCTGGTTCACCAAAATGGTATGCGGTGTTTGACTCCGGATGATTTGAAAAAACTTTCTTACAAACAATTAAGAGAGTCAAACACCAAAACGTTTTGTAAATAATTTTACAAAAAGAAAAAAAAAACAAAAAGAATCTTCTTTCTCCGTGTACAAACTTCTAATCTTCAAAACTATGTTCCTCCATTAAAACAAATTTTGCTTTACATTGTCAAATGGAACATGTTTTGAGGGGGAGAAAATTTTTCACAAAATCATGAAGTTTGCACACCTCATCATAATTCTTCAAGAAAAATTGTTTCCTCGTCATTCGGATTAAAAACTTGTTTCAAAAAGTTCTATGATCTCTCGAATTATATTGTGCAAAAACATTTTCACAAGGTAAATGCTAATTCGAGGGGGAAAAAAGAAATTTTTCTGCAGTGTTCTCAACATTAACCATGTTTAGACTTCAGATGGAAAAGCGATTAACCTTTAACGAACAAAGTTCACAAATAGTCTTAAACTTAGGAAAAAGGAACTTGCATGGAAAATAAAACAGGCTCAAATCATTTGATTACACAAATGTTCTCAAATCATCAAATCAAATGTTTCAAAAGTTTCAAATGTTTTTAACTGTCAAAAAGGCTTAATCAGAAACTAGGGTGTGTGTAATTATCGATCAGGGCATTTCTTTTTTATGTGGTTAGTCTAATTAATTATTTCATATAGCTTTAGAGGACACTAAAGAATGCTTGATTGGTGTGTTTGCACGATTAGTAACAACATAGGTTTGAAATCATGTGATTTAGGGTTTAAGATGTTGATGTCTTTGCTGCTACTATTAGGGCGTTGGATTGATCAATATTCATGCATTATGATGCTAACATTGGTGCATAGTCTCATATCATAACCCCAAACCATGAAATTAATTGGAGAATATCGAGTGAAAGAATGATTTAATATGTGATCTTGTGTGTTAAGTTAAGAATTCTGAGCACTTAGGAAGATTTAGAATGAGTTTTTGATACATCTGTGTACTTGTTTGTGCCTGATGCATTTCTCTGTGTGAAAGTACATGTCGTCCCATTGAATGTCAAAATTTCAACAATTTTCAAAATGTTTCTGATGAAACATATTTTGAGGTCAAAGAGCTAAATGTGTCAAAAAGGCTAAACTGGTTAATGGATTCAAAATGGTGAGAAACAAGTTTTTCAAACTCTACACTTTCGTTTTACACCGGTAAAGCAAGTGTGGAAACCAAAGCAAAGTCGTTCAAAACCATTCAAATTTTCAAATCCTGGAATGCTTTGGCAACAACAAAAGAATGACTCTGCTTTGAAAATCACAAACACCGGGAGATTTCCATTTTTCGCAATATCAAGTCTTCAAAAAGAACCCACGAGGTTCAACTTTTGTTGGAAATATTCTTCTTTTGTTTCTTAAAACTCTAAGAGAGACACGGGGTTTCTCAAACAACTTTCAAAAGAAAAAGAGTTTTAAATTTTCATAGATTCAATGAGTGTAATCTCAAAATTTAACAAAGTTTTCAATCCTTGTTTGAATTCATCATTCTTTGTTGTATGATACTTGATTGTGTTTTCTAAAACCTTGAGCGGAATCATCTCATGAATTTTCAAAAGTACTTTTTAATACAACTCAAAATTCAGCTCAAGAAGACTATCTCTCGAATAATCTTCATTATTTGAGGGGGAGTATTTTTTGTCAAAAGAAAACAAATTTTGTATTAAAACTATGGTTTGTGCACACATAACAGTGTACAACCCGTTCTCGTAAAGAAAGGACCCTGTGGTATGCTTCAGTGCCACAATCCTTAGAAAAGGAGCGAAGGCTTCTTACTTTTGAGTAGAATCAATCAAATTTTCAAGTTTTTCACGATTCTGCTCAAAAGCCAAGTATTTCACTTCAATAAGCCTTCACTTGTTGAGGGGGAGCACTTGGAAAATCATTGTTCTTAAAAGCAAAAAGTTCTCGTTGGGTTCTCCCCATAAGACTCAAAAGGCATATTTTCATCAAATGTTTCTAAAAAACAACATCTTATATGCTATTTTTTAGGGGGAGAAAAGAAAAATGTGATAAAAATATGAATGCTCAAAGTTGCTTAAAGTGGAATCTCGTGCGAGCTCAACTCAGAATTGACCCAAGAATTGACGGAATTCAAAGTTAGTATTCGAAAGGATTTATCCGAGTAGAAAGTACCGCATTCGAGAAACTCTTTCTAGATGTTTACTTTGACGGGTCTAACTTCCTTATTAAGGAATGTTAACAACTTCAAGTTAGTTACTAGGGCTAGTTATCACCTAAAAACTGATAATGGATCCCTTTAACTAAGCAACGTAAACGTGTCCCTCGGGTATATGTCTATTAAGAGTGGATCAATTCTAAAGTGCTTGCTCCTCCCGCATGTGCAAATTTACTAACACCTGAGCACATGTGAAGGGGGAGCTCTTCAAAATGAAACAAACCTCTCAAAGTGTTAACAAATATGTTTTCATAATCATAAACACTTTGAGAGATTTTTCAAAGGATTTGGTTTATGGCAACAATAGGATAGTCATGAAGTTATAAGGTGACTAAGGTTAGGGAAAACCGTCCTATGATCCGCCAGAGCCGGAGGGATCTACCTAGGGACAACACCAATAGTTAGATTTAGAAGTCCTTAGGTATGATTTGAAAAAAAGAGTAAAGAATGAAAGGAGAAAGAAGGGGTTGAAGAATTAAAAAGAAACGAAATGAAAAGGGTGAAAAGAAATAGCCCTCCAGTTGATCAACCTTAGGGCAGACACCGGGTTCAATTCATATGCTACTGGTTGTTGCTAAGGCAACACTGGTATTGAAGAACAAAGTCGTCATGGACCCAGTGACGCACTGCACTAAACCTTCTTAGCCACTCAGGTATCTCTCAAAAGATACTTGTTTCATTCTCACGGAGAACCCTACATAATCTATTGATCACTCATTACGAGTGTGTTGATATTAAAGAGGAGGTACTCTGCTCCACACCTCCGACGACCAAAACTATGCACTTATTGAGTCTAGAGCACCGAGATTACATCAAAAGATCTCATAGGAACACTTGTTACTGCTACACTGGTGGTCCCACATTATGGACGCCAGTTGTAAACTTTAGAGTCCTACGCAGATCTTAGAAATCTGCCAGAACATTTATGAGAGAACTCACATTTGTGATTTTCAATGATTGAATGGAAATTCCTGCTAGGGTCAACATCAAACAGCCCTGACAGCAGGTCACTTCGGTAACTCCTTGTGGGTTACGCTTAGTGTTCGCGGTGGTTTCAAATGGTCGACAGTCGTGGGGTGATCTCCAGCGACTCACCTAATCGTTGATGTACTTAGGTACGCCAGTGTGAGCCCTCTTGGGGGTTTCCGATTAGGAACGGTCTTGGTAAGGATTAGAAGGAGTCTTCACACTATGCTGTAGATGATCTCTAATTCCGAACCTGTAAGCACCGGTTGATTTATTACTAACTGTTTTATGCAACATCACCATCATGACGTAAAGACTCCACATGCTCATACCTACGTCAGAAATTCAGAAAAAGCTTCCCCAAAGATCTAAGCATCACAAAAGTCAAAGAAAGATTCTACGTCAAAAAGAAGAATCTACAAAGTTAAGGGACTAAGATCTAAAGTGAATGAAAGGGAATCGCTTATGTACGAATAACAAAGTTTAAAGACGTATAAGCATGTTGGAATGACGGTCAACCACCATGGACAAAGAAGTGACAAATGGCAGATAACTTCATAAGATCATCACATCCACAACGACGAGAACAATGCACAAAGAACAATGACATCTATCATTATTAATATCATTTTTGATGACGTCCAAAGCTACAAATGTCAAAGATCAAGATGAAAAGGAAAAGGACGTCGTGCAACCTTTATGACCAACACTTAGGGGGAGATTGCTAGGATCGTACTTTATCCTAGTCAAGTGTCGGTCATTATGTTTCATCATAGGTTGCAATATTTATGTTTATGTTATGTTTTATGCTATGTTTCCATGTCTAGATAAAGTCTAAGGGCCTAATATGTAAGAATGTCATAGTTAAGAGAAGCCCTAGACTTACTAGTATAAATACTCTTGTAACCCCTCTTAGGAGGGTTGTTGGTTCTATGGGTATTCAATTTCTTTTCACATAGTTCCTCCCACTCTATCCTCTTTCTCTCTCTAACTTTCTCTCTCTAAAACTCTCTTCTCCATTCACTAAAACTAGGACCTAACAACATTCATACAAAGCGGCGATGATCAATTGTTATGCTGTTGATTTCTCTTTCATAACGGCTTCAATCAAAGGTTGATGATAGTTGTGAAAGAGATGGGGAGGCAGAAGATGGGTCGATCATATTTGATATCTAAAAAAAAATTAAGATAATTTGAAAATTTGCTCATCTTAAAAAGTGGCTAAAAAATAAATAAATAAATAATTAAAAAAATGAAAAAAAAAAAAGAAAAATGTAAGCAAGTTTCCAATACAATAAAGTTAAAAGTGTAGTAGAATATGACGCTTGTTTGTGTGCCATTACTTTAAAAACGAATTAGACTAAGAGGGTGTTTTTTTTTTCCTTAAAGTGTGACCCCAAACCGTAATTTTCTCTTATTAGAAAGACTCACAAAAAGCTTTCTTTCTTCATTAAGATGATAATTAGATACCTCTTCAAAAAAACACTTAATTTAAAAATAAAAGAAACGGACTATAAGTCATATTTTTGGATTTCGAGAGGAGCAAAAATAAAATAAAATAAATCGTTAATAATCATGTTTTAAAGTTAAATAAAATCCACGACTTCATGAAATTAAAGGACGCATTTGTTTAGATCTCTCACTTTTCAGATAAAATCTTTTATATAATAAAAGAATTATATCATTTCGGAGTGATTTTGCAAAAGCAATTTTAGTGAAAAAAAAATTGGACCAATACGAAAGCTCGATTTTGACACATAGGCGAAATCGAGAAATATGATTGGCCAATAAAAAGTCAAAATTGAATTGAGTTTGGTCAAACTTTAATAAATTTGGTAGAGAATTTGATTGAGAAAAAAAACACTTAAAAATATAAGTGTCAAATTTATAAAAAAAAAAAAAAAAAAAAAAAAAAAAACTTAAAAAAAAGAGGAGGTAATTAATAAAACATTAGTTGTTGAATTTTAAATATATTATATGGAGCTAAGTGTAAAATATAAATCTTCATGTTTTTTGATAACTTTAGATAATAAACAAATAACCACTTACTTTATACCCCATATATTTTTTTTGGGGTTTTTGCATATATATCCTTCCGAAAATGTATAATTGCATATATATCCAAAGCATGCATAAAAACCATTGTACTATGTGCATCAAAAACTTAAAAATATAGGTGTCAAATTTATGAAAATAAAAACATAAAAAAGAGAAGGTAATTAATAAAACATTAGTGGTTGAATTTTAAATATATTGTATGGAGTTAAGTGTAAAATTATAAATCTCCATATTTTTTGATAACTTTAGATAATAAACAAATAACCCCTTACACTTTATACCACATATAATTTATAATATGAACTTTGTTTACAATTACATGAGTATTAGTATTAGCTTGAGACTTTCATCAATTAAACTTACAAAATTTTATAAATATACGAATTAGTTTTAATATACGTTAAATATTTTTAAAATAAATATTAGTTTTAAACTTTCATCTATTAAAATATTCTTTTTACTATGTACGTTAAATAAGGACTCATGTTATGTTATTTAAAAGTTTAATCTATGGGTACACAGATTTGAATATTAAATACGGTTAAATTATTATTAACGGTAATATAAATATCAAATTTTAATCACAAGTTACTGTGATATGAAAATAAATATACGCAATTGTACTTATAACAATGACTCATGTAATTATTATTTAAAGGTTATATATGGATATCCTGAAAAAGAAAAACGACATAGTTTTTACTGATTTACTAATAAATAAATCAAAAATTTTAGAATATCATTTCTGCGGATTAAATAACCCAAACTACAGTAGAAAAAGAAAAACGACAATCACAATCCTTCCAAAAGGGGTCCCCGACCGATCGAAATTTATAATTTCCAGAAAACCAAACACCACCACCGCTGCTTCTTCATCTTCATCTTCTTCTTCGTACTCACTAATGGACTCACTGTTCCAACGCACAATAGACGACCTAATTAAAGGCATCAGTCTACTCATACCCGGCATCCCCCAATCCACTTTCATCTCCAAATCACTTTCCGAGATCCACCGATTTACAAACAAATCCACCGCCCTCGAAAAACTCACTTACCTTCATTTTTTACATCACATCGATATCTCTTTCGCCGCTTTCCACGCCATCGAACTCACTTCTTCCACTCTTTTCTCCCACAAAAAAACCGGTTATCTCGCCGCTGCCCTTTCCTTCCGACGTCCTGCTCCTCTTAACCAATCAGCTTCGAAAGGATTTGAAATCGTCCAATGAACATGAGGTCAGTCTTGCTTTAGGTTGCCTTTCTGTTATTTGTAATGAATATTAGGAAAGGGGTAGCAAATGTTGAATAAAGATGATATTCACAATCATCAGCCCACGCCAATTATATTTAACACATGGGTCTCATCCCTGCTCCCTTAGTCAAGTAGTCTCCTAAAATAGCTGCACCGAAAGCAACTGCCTCATCAGGGTTGACACTCGTCTTTGGTTCGACCTTCCCGTTAAAGTAATCCCTCACAAGTTGTTGAACCTCGGTACTTGCACCAAAAAGAAAGATTTCATCAATCTGGTGTTTTTCCAGCCCAGAATCCTTCATAGCCTTCTTCATGACTCCTATATACAAGTCGTTCTTCAGCTCCTTACCTCCAAGATGGGCCGTGGCAAGATACTCAAAAACGCCATACTCAACATAAAAGATAGTAACATCACATTTCCCATCAACAAGGTCAACTACAAGAATGTTCTTTTCATCATCATCCTTATACAGACCGTGTGCATAAAAAGGAGCTGTAGGTTCGATAATCAGTGTTACATCTTTAAAACAAGCTAAGGACTTATACACTGATGACAAGTTGTATATAGTTAAAGGGCCTTTATGCAAATATTTGTATTTCTGTTTTGTTAGTTAGTTAGGCGCCAAGACTATAAGTACATTGTAACCCCTTTCATGTCTCATTGAATGAAATCATTTTCTTCCTCATTTTATTCCGCATCACAAATTCTATATGGTATCAGAGCCTTGAGCTCTCGATTCTGTTACAAAACCGTTTTCCCTATAACGGTTTTAACCGTTTTCTTTACTACTCTGTTCTTGAATCGTCTTCCTCCTTCTTCACTGTGTTCTTTTTTATTCAATTCACAGTTATAGGAGAGTTTTAATGGCGGCTTCGAACAGTGTTCCTCCTACTGTAACCACAAACTCATTCAATCTCAACAATAACACCATTAACAACACAAACACCATCAATGATCCGTTACACATTGCTAGTTCTGATCATCCTAGAATGGTTTTGACTAATACTCCTTTTAATGGAGGTAACTTTCTTGGATGGAGTAGAAATGTGAAGATGGCATTAGGAGCCAAGTTGAAATTGGGATTCATTGATGGTTCTTGTCCTAAACCTGCAATAACTTATGAGAATCATCAGAGATGGGTGAGATGTGATTACATGGTTACTTGCTTGATATTGAATTCTATGGTGAATAAGTTGTCAGAGGCTTTCTTGTATGCACATTCTTCCTTTGAATTGTGGAAAGAAGTTAATGAAAGATATGGACATAGTAATAGTAATGGTCCTTTGATCTATCAATTGGAAAGAGAATTAAGCAAGATCACACAAGGTAATCTCACCATTGCAGCTTTTTTCAACAAGTTGAAGAGATGTTGGGATGAGTTGCAGAATTTGAATGGTTTACCAGTGTGTGAATGTGGGAAAATGAATGAGTGTACTTGTTCCATTTTTGATAAGTTTCTTGAAAGAGACAGTCATTTGAAGCTTATTCAGTTCTTGATGAAGCTGAATGATGATTATGAATCTGTTAGAAGTCAAATCTTGGCTATGGATCCTCTTCCTAATATGAATAAGGCTTACTACATTGTGCAACAAATTGAGAAGCAGAAACAAGTCACCCATCCAGTGTTTGATCCTTCTGCATTCTTTGCTAACACTAATGCTAGGCAAAGTAATAATGGTAAAAAGGAGGTCAGGCAGCAAAGAAGTGATGGGAGGAATGATCAGAAGAAGACTTGTACTCATTGTGGCCAAGAAGGGCATGTTTTTTAGCAATGTTTTGAGAGGATTGGGTACCCTGATTGGTACAAAGGCAAGAAAGTAAAGAAAGGTGCTAGAATTGCAGCTCATGTGACTTTTGGTTTGGAAGATATGGCTTGTGGTGAAACTCCTTTTGATATGGGGGCTGAAAATGAGATTGGAATGGGGCAAAATGGTAATGTTGATCAGAAGCTTGTAGCTGCAGTTTGTCAAGAGATGATGAAAATGTTCAAAGGAAAAGGAGTGGCAGAAGACCTTGGCAATTTTGTGAGGAATTTTGCTAGTACTTCATCCCATGCAGGTATCCTTTCATGTTTGACAGTTTCTTTTGCTCTATTATGTCATCCACAAATGGATATCACTAAAGATTGGATAATTGATACTGGTGCTTCGGATCACATGACCCCTCATTTTCACTTGTTCATATCAATTAGATATCTAACTCACCCAATCTTAGTTCATATTCCTGATGGAAGGTCACTTACAGTCACTATTGTTGGTGAAGTTGCATTGACACCATCCTTGATTCTCACTGATGTCTTTTATGTGCCAGAATTCCAACTCAATTTATTGTCAGTTGGTAAACTCATTCAAACCAACAATTTAACAGCTCAATTCTTTCCCACTGCATTCATGTTTCAGGACCTTACTACTAAAGAGATAGTTGCAGTTGGAAAGGGTTCAAGATGCTTGTACATCTGCAAACCTGTATCTGATGTTACTGCTTTCTCTGATAGTGTCCTTGAATTTCAGAAGTCTCACAAACATTTACTTCCTGCTTTTAGCTTGAATAAGTCTGCTTTTAGCAATGTAGCTAGCAGTAAAACTACTCTTGATGTTCATACTTTTCATGCAAGACTTGTACATACTTCTGTGTCCAAGCTTGTTCATTTGTCTAAAAACTTTGATGTATCAAATTTCCATTGTGAAAGCTGTTTGTTGTCAAAACATCATAGACTTCCTTTTCCTATAAGCAAATCTATGCACACTGTTCCTTTTGAATTGATTCATGTGGATCTATGGGGTCCATACAAACATCCTGCTTTGAATGGAGCACATTACTTTTCACTATAGTGGATGATAATATAAGAGTTACTTGGACTTACTTAGTGCATAGTAAGGATCAAGTACCAGAGGTGTTAGGTACTTTTCTTGCTTATATTGCTACTCACTTTCAAGCAAAGCCCAAGTTTATGAGGTCAGATAATGGGACAGAGGTAGTTAATAAGAAATGTGAAGTGCTTTTTAAAGAGAAGGGTATTCTTCATCAAAAATCCATGGCTTATACTCCTCAACAGAATGGAGTAGTTGAAAGGAAGCATAGACATTTATTGGAGACTACAAGATCAATTAGAGTGCATGCTAATTTGCCTATTAAGTTCTGGGGTTAATGCATACTTGCAGCAACTTACTTGATTAACAAGATGCCCATGAAAAAGCTGAATTGGAGGTCACCTTTTGAAGTTTTGTATGGTGAGCCACCCAATTTTGATAATTTGAGAGTTATTGGATGTTTGTGTTATGCTGCAGTAACAAAGCCTCATAGAGATAAGTTTGAGAACAGGGGAATTAAATGTGTGTTATTGGGGTATCCATCTAACCAAAAGGGCTACAAGGTGTATAATTTGGAGACTAAAGAAGTTTTTTTGAGCAGAGTTGTGGCTTTTGAAGAAACTATTTTTCCTTTTAAAGCACAAGTTGAATCTGTTCAGGAGCCTGCACAATCTTCGTTTCCTATGTTTGGTGATACATAAACAGATGAAGTACCTTTAGCTTCTGGTTCCCCAACTCCAACACCTATTCCAAACACTCCTTCTTCACCTGTAACACACAGAGTCTTCTAATGTTGCTCAACCCATTCCTCCTTCTCCTCCTCCTCCTATGCCATCTAGAAAGTCCACTAGAACTTCTACCAAACCTGCATGGTTGAAAGATTTTGTTACACCAAAATCTACCACAAGCACAACCAATTTTTGTTCTACAAAATATCCTCTGTTTGGCAACACAGATTTCAAGGATGTGCCTTCTCCTTTCATAGCTTTCCTAGCTAATGTGTTTGCACAAACAGAACCAACTAGTTATGCACAAGCTTCTAAAGACAAAGGTTGGATTGAAGCTATGGACAAAGAAATTGCAGCCTTAGAAGTTAATAATACTTGGGAAGTTACTGAATTACCAAAAGGTCACACTCCAGTTACATCTAAATGGGTGTTCAAGATAAAGTACAAAGCTGATGGTTCAATTGATAAACTAAAGGCAAGGCTTGTGGTCAGAGGTTTTAATCAAAAGGAGGGTCAAGATTACAAACACACCTTTTCACCTGTGGCTAAACTAGCAACTGTGAGGGTGTTAATTGCTTTAGCTACTGCAAAGGAATGGGATTTACATCAATTAGATGTAAATAATGCTTTCCTTCATGGGTATATTGATGAGGAAATTTACATGTTGCCACCTGAAGGTTACACTAAAGCTGGTCCTAATCAGGTATGCAAGCTCAAAAGGTCCATGTATGGTCTAAAGCAAGCTTCTAGACAGTGGAATCAAGAGTTGACTAAATTTTTAATCAGCATGGGCTATGTTCAACCCAAGCATGATTACTCTTTGTTTGTGAAGGATGTAAATGGCCAGTTCACAGCTGCACTGGTGTATGTTGATGATATGTTGATTACTGGCAATTGTCCATCTGAGATTACACAACTTAAAGCAGCTCTTGATCAGAAGTTCACAATTAAAGATCTTGGTTTAGCTAAGTATTTCCTGGGCATTGAGATATGCAGAACCAATACTGGCACTTATTTGAACCAAAGGAAGTATATTTTAGATTTATTGACAGATGCAGGCTTGACTGCAGCTAAACCAAAGGAATTTCCTCTGCCAACACAACTGAAGTTGTCTCTTAATAAAGGTACTTTGTTAAAGGATCCTGGTTCTTACAGAAGATTAGTTGGGAGATTACTTTATTTGACCATGAAAATGCCAGACATCTCTTATGTTATGCAACATCTTAGTCAGTTTGTGTCAACTCCAAGAGATGTTCATATGCAAGCTGCATTGCACTTGCTTAAGTATCTAAAAGGCACAGTTTCTAAAGGTCTTTTCTATCCTGTTCAATCCCATCTTAAGCTTACTGGTTTCACTGATGCAGACTGGGCTTCATGTTTAATGACAAAAAGATCTTTAACAGCTATTGCATTTTTATGGGACATTCACTAGTGTCTTGGAAAACAAAAAAGCAACCAACTGTGTCTAGATCAAGCACTGAGGCTGAATATAGAAGTATGGCTGCTACCACTTGTGAGTTGTTGTGGCTTAGTTGTCTCCTGCAGGACTTAAAGATCAAAGTGCAGTGCCCAGTTACTCTTTTCTGTGACAACAAGTCAGCTCAACAAATTGCAGCAAACCCTTGCTTTCATGACAGAACAAAGCATTTGGATATTGACTGCCACTTTACAAGAGACAAGATACAAGAAGGGTTCTTACAAACTGCATACATTCCTACTTAGTCCCAAATTGTTGATATCATGACAAAAGCTTTAGGCAAAGTTCAACATTCTTATATTGCCAACAAGTTGGGTCTTGCAGACTTTCCAACTTGAGGGGGGGATAAGGACTTATACACTGATGACAAGTTGTATATAGTTAAAGGGCCTTTATGTAAATATTTGTATTTCTGTTTTGTTAGTTAGTTAGGCGCCAAGACTATAAGTACATTGTAACCCCTTTCATTTCTCATTGAATGAAATCATTTTCTTCCTCATTTTATTCCGCATCACAAATTCTATACAAGCATCCTTCGTAGCCTGCTTTTGCTCGTAACTGAAGTATGCTGCAACAATTAAACCAATGTATAAAGATCATAGGATACATAATTACTTTACTTACCACTATACCTGATAAAACATTGATCATATTGGTTCAAAAAATGACCATTTTGGTTCGGTTCAGGATGGGATTAGACAAACCAAGGGTCGTATAAAACTTTGAACACATCTATACAAATTGTCAGCTATTGTCGATATTTGAATTCAGTGATATGGATATATCACGTTTCTCATGTGTTTGTCACGAACAGGACAAAAATGTTTAACACACACATACACACATATATATATAAATTAATAAATCCCACACACATTACAGACAGATAGACACAAGCATATTACACACATACAACGGAAGTAGAGACTAAAATTAGCAAGATTTTCAGGAAGAGGACGAAAGAACCCATTTTTTCTTTTAAACAGCCCATTCTGACCCGTTTGGGTATATATTGCTGCCCATCCAGACCCTTAAAATGTTAAGCTCTCTTTTTGTGCAGCCCATAGAGACCAACCAAAAGTGGTTTAAGACCTCAAATAACCCATGATGTTAGAAAAAGAAAAAAAAAAAAAAAAAACAACAAACCGTTGACCCAAAAATTGAATGTAGGGTTTGTTTTGCAAGGTTGACTTACCAGGAACCGAGACAACAGCATCCGTAATTCTTTTCCCAAGGAATGCTTCAGCTGTCTCCTTCACTTTGGTAAGAATCATTGAGGTAATCTCTTCAGTACTGAAAACCTCGATTTCCCCATCCTTGATTTCAACTTGGATATAAGGTTTTCCGTCTTTGTTCACAATTTTGTAGGGAACGACTTTCATAAGTCTTTGAACCTCTTTGTCCTCAAATCTGTCAATTAAACAGGCATCTTAATTAATTAAACAGCATATAATTAAGATTGTAAGTAAGGTCATACGGACATACTTTCTCCCAATAAGTTTCCCAATATGAAAGATGGTCCTGTTGGCATTTAGAGCCGCCTGATTCTTTGCAGCCTCGCCAATGAGCCTATCGGAGTCTGTGATAGCCACCCATGATGGTGTCGTACGACTTCCTTGATCATTGGATATGATTTCAACATGATCATTTATATAAACAGCAACACGAGAAATGTTAGTCCCAAGATCAATCCCAATAATACTTTTGTCCTCTTCTGTCGCCATTGAAATTGCAGATAGGCAACCTGTTTTAACACATTTAATGTTTGTTACTACATAAACATCATCGATCTTTACTCTCTTTTTTTTTGGTCATCAGCAATTGAAGAAACAAAACTACTAGAATCGCAACCAAAACTGATCAAATTCACACCGATAAAGATATTCCTTAAGGATTTTAATAAATCTAAGCTCAAATTCATACTGAATTTATAAAAAATATTTAAAAAATGGGAAAATCAGTAACAAGATTAATGACAGAATTCCTGCGTTGTTCAGTTTCATACTGAATTTATACACACAAGAATTGTAAAAACAGTAGAACAAATTTTATGACCAAATTCCTGCATTGCTGAGTAAAACTGCAACAAAATTAATTATCAAATTCGCCCTCGAATAAAAACTAAAGTTACTTTAATATCAAATTCTATGCTGCATTCTTCACTTTCATACCGATAAAAAAAAATCAAATTCATACACAAAAGAAATTCAGAGAAAATATAGGTAAAAAAAACGATTAAGATTGCTGGAGGAAACAAATCGCATTAATATACAAAAGAGAAAATTACCAAAAGAGTCAAATAGTACAAAGGAGTTCCACTATATGGTCACTTTTGACCCTCATTTCCCAAAAGAGTCAGCTCAACTGCTCAACTCCATTAATATTGCGCCACGTGTCCCACTAGTGACTGTACTACAAAATCTTAATGCAATCTACTTTACTATTCACTAATTTGTTTTTATATGAAACGACGGTGCTTGACTTACTGCGCTCGACCGACGGTGCTCGACTTGTGGGCTTACTTTTTACTTTCGAAATTGAAACAAATCTTCCACCATCTTTTCAAAATCTTTTGATTCTGATTTTAGTTTTCTTTTTTTTTTCTTTTTAATTTTTGTTTTAGTACTTTTTACTTTAAAAAAAAACTTTTTAAATTTTGTTTTGCCACTTATCTGTTGCAACCGAGGTATGTTACTTTTTATACCTGTGCCATCATTTGTAGTAAAACTTTGACCCGTATGCTTTACGAATTGATTTATTTTTTAATCTAAAAAGGGTCAAATAGGTCCAACATGTTATTTACTCTTTTCAATCCACCCAAACTATTAAATTGTTATTAATCAATGATCTAGATTTTGCGTTATGCTATAAAACAAGCTTCAAACAGCAGAAAAGAACTGTTCAAGAATCAACTTGACCGGAACTCGTTTGATATATTACCCAAACAAGAGCTTGACTCATTTATTTTACCACAAAGAAGTTTGGATTTTAAACTTTATGTCGATATAAACATTACCTTTTACAGATTTCTGAAGTGGCACCTTCGCTGCATATGCATATGGTTGAGGTTCGCAAGGCTGGAGGTGACAACACATTGGAAAATATTATGTCACCATATGTTACGCTTGGAGCTTTAGATTCATTTGTAGGTTAGCTAAACGGTAGGACTAACGATACACAAATGGTCAATCTATAAACAAAGATTCCTTGTTATAGCTCAACAAACAACTATTCAGAATTTTAGATTCTCAAACATGTTAAAAATCATGTGTGTTCCTCGGATTATTGGTGAGAATTTGGTAAATCGAAAAGTAATAAACAACTATTAATGTTAATGAGACCTAATTTGATATATAGTCAGCAAGCATCATTTTTCAGACCTTTAATATAGATCAAGCATTAAATCCAACTAATATAGTCATAATGAAAATACTTAAGCATTATTTTTGGGAAACAATGATTTTTGACCTTTTAGCCAACTAATCCATAAGATTTGTGGCAAAACAAAAATTAAAAAGTTTTTTTATTTTGAAAAGTAAAAAGTACTAAAACAAAAATTAAGAAGAAAAAAAAAACTAAAATCAGAAGCAAAAGATTTTGAAAAGATGGTAGAAGATTTGTTTCAATTTCCAAAGTAAAAAGTAAGCCCACAAGTAGAGCACCGTCGGTCGAGCGCAGTAAGTCGAGCACCGTCGTTTCATAAAAAAACAAATTAGTGAATAGTAAAGTAGATTGCATTAAGATTTTGTAGTACAGTCACTAGTGGGACACGTGGCGCAATATTAATGAAGTTGAGCAGTCGAGCAGTTGAGCTGACTCTTTTGGAAAAGTAGGGTCAAAAGTGACTATATAGTGGAACTCCTTTGTACTATTCTACTATTTTGGTAATTTTCTCTATACAAAATAAATTGAAATATATATCTTTATATTATATATAACAGGAGGCGTTACACGTAGATAATGTCACGTAATGCCACCTCAATGTCATGTAATTCATTATCATCCATGTCATCACATTGTTGCCATGTAAGCATTTTTTTTTTTTTTTTTTTTTTGCATTTTATTTAATTAATTTTGAAAATGGTTGAATTAGACGAGTACACCTATTGAAATATTAAAAGTATTGAAATTAGTAATTTAAAAGTTGAGTTAGTAAGGTTCGAACATGAGATTCTTTTCAATGAATAACCAAACATAAACAAGCTTCTTTACCAATGGAGCAATACAACTTTTGTTATTTATTTTGCAAGTTAAAATTAATAAAGATTACCAAATTATATCTTTAGTTATGTACATTATATCTTTAATTATAATACGTAACGATTCCTTACAGTGTGGATAACTAAAAACATTACTTGAAAGATATGTACAATTATAATATGATATAATACGTCTTATAACTAGACACTACTCCTTATAGTGTGGATAACTAAAAACATTATTTGAAAGATATGTATATATAAGTCAACAGTGAACCTTAGGAAGATCACGTTTGATATATATCCGTACAGAACTAAATTAAATGTTTTTAAGTGTTGAGATAAATAATGTTTGGTAGATTACGGTTAATTATCGAGTTGCATGGTACCAGGCACCGGTCATGTTGCAAAATAACGGCTGCACTATTGACTTATTGAGGGCATGAAGTTAATTGGCCAAAAATATTAATAACTGTCGTCAATTGTTTTAGTTGTGTCTAATCTCTTTGTATACAAGTTCAGTGGGTGAAGCTTATTAATCATGGGGCTTTGTGGTCCACTGGGTGAAGCTTATTAAGTTAAGCGAGTCTAGGTGAGAGTAGTACCGAGTTGGGTGATCAACCGGGAAGTCCTCACATGGGGACCACATACTCTAATGATATCAACCAGTTACCTTAGAAGCCTGGACCCAACCATGTGATGTCTTGATCCAACTAATAGACGCGAGTTCGATTTCGTTCCGCAAGCATGGTTGGGTATTGGGTGGAGGTATTTCACAGGCATCAAACCTTTGCTGGGTAGGGTTGATGGGTATCATTATGGTACACAGGGTTGAGGTGTCCCTGCCAATCTACACTTTTATGATCCAAGTTCAGTTATTTACTCTTTGTTAATCTATCTGACTTTATTAAGGATGTATAGATTATGACATGTCGTTTGTGAAGGATTTATGACATGACTTATTTATATGGGCTAAATATGATAAACTAAGGCATAAAAAATATTTGAATTATCGGGTTGAACCCGAACCTGATAAGCCTTAATATACGTTAGTTGTACCCAAAACCCGACCCTATTGGAAATTGGGTTTTACGGGTAAACTGGATAGACCTGTTATGGGGTTGTTAGCCTGACCTTTTACGGCATTAATCAAGTCGGGTTTGGCCGAACCTTTTGACACCCCTAGGTCTCTCGGTCACCGAGTCCATCATTGATATAGATATTTTCATGGTTCCTTGAAATCACCGGTAACATGTTGACATCCAAGTCACATTTTTCACCATAAATTATAACTCTTAACGTTTTTCCCGTGTCGTATGATCAACAAATTCTACATAGTTTCAAGTATTATTTTGTGCAAAATAGAAAATAATTTAATTTTAAATCAACAACTTAGAGTAGTAAGAAGATATCACATAAATGTGTGAGGTCTCAAGCTAAATTCTTGCTAGGTATAAACAACTGGAAGTGACCTCGGCAACCTCATGAAATAGGAGGGTTTTACGTGGTTTGAGTATGTGTGACGGTGGGTTCAAACCCCTATTACCTAAAAAAAAATATATATATATATATATATATATATATATATATATATATATATATATATATATATATTGAGTAGTAAAAAAGAAATCAACGAGCTTTAAAGCTACTGATTCCTCACTTGTGTTTTAATGGATTTAGTATATGTTGTAGTAGTGATCAGGGGCGGAGTCAGGATTTTTAGTTAAGGGTGGCCGACCGTGATTAAGGCAAGTTATAGTGATTGATATTGTTTCAGAATTTAATCTATAGTGTTGTTTTTTATTGTTTAAGTTATTCATTGTTGAATTTTGTAGGTATGCTTATGAAATAAGGGTGGTTGAATGTAAAAAACTAGTAGAAAAATGGCTCGTAGTCTAAGTAAATAATGAATGAAGTGGGTTGATTAGGGGTGGCTCAGCACCCACTAGTCACCCTACTAGCTCCGCCCCTGGTAGTGATGGAAAAAATAGGGATCAAGTTTATGTTGCCAAAGAAAAAGTATTAGCTCTCATCGATGAGACGTTTGGCAAATTAACCAAAGTAAGAATGAATCTTGCACTAAACTTGTAAGATGGTTTGAAACTAACACAAAATGTAATGAATATAAACTTTATCTTTATTGTAATAGTATTTGTTTGCGTAATCATCTAAAATATCAAGTTGAAACGTGGTTGACTTAAGAGCACCAAGTACGGTGGCTCAAGCCAAAACCCAAAAACGGTATCACGTCATGCCACCTCAACAAAATATATTTTTTCGCTCACACACCCAAAACCCCCTCCCTTATGGCTCAAACCAAAACAGCTCTTTTAGGACCCATATTAAAACACAAACTCAACACAAAAACCCAATTAAAATTAAAAAACAGAAAACGAAAATATTCTTTTGGCTCAAGCCAAGGAATTAGTGAATGGTTTGGCATGGGGGTACTTGGTCTCATGCCTTGGGTATGGCTTGGGTACACGTCGGATGGCGATGGTGCTCAAACCACCATACTCAGCCCTCTAAGCGGTAACAAACCCACTTAATTGCATTTCCTGATAACCGCAAAATTAGTTTTCACTTTTAAGCCATTTGTCCTAAACGTCATTTACTATCTTAACAAATGGTACTGAACTAAATTTTATGATGATGTATATAACCTGTGTAATACACAAATGTCTTAAATAATTTTTCTATTACTTAACGAAAAGAATGTTTATAGTTAGAGCTGGCATAACAGGTTACACGAACCTGTTAAGGTCAAACACGAACACGACCTGTTAACTAATCGTGTCATTTTTCTCAAACACGAACACGACACGAAAATAAACAGGTGCACCTGTTAAGACCTGTTAAGAACCTGTTAACATGCATATGACCAAATCGAATGATACAATAACCTGTTAACATGCATATGACCTGTTAAGAACCTGAACCTGTTAAGAACCTGAACCTGTTAAGAACCTGAACTTGAACATGAAACATACAATTTCAATTTCAAAGAGCTGCTCAGCTGCAGAGCCTGCACTTGAACTCTTGAAGATGCAAAAGTTCATACATAATGCAAAAGTTCATACAATTTCAAAGACCCACAGAACATGAAACATACATCACAAATCTTAAGTCTTAACTAATACATAAATACATAATGATAATAATCCTTAACAATATGAAGTGGGGTTGTTGACATTCAAAGAGATAAAGCAAGCAATGGTAAACTGTAAAGGATAGTTTTGCAGAAAGCTTCTTTGATAATAAGATTATTCTTTCTAAGAGATAAAAGGGAATAAGATTATTCTTTCTAAGAAAGAAAAGGGCGACAATAGTTTTCTTTTGTAGCAGATTATATTCCAAACAAAACTTTAAACGAAAAGAGTACAAGTAGAAAGAATTTTCCAATCTTTAGTAAATTTTCCAATCTTTAGCAGATTATATTCCATACATTGATGCATATATGGGTCGACAAAAATACCAGTCACCACAGTGCACTAATCTTAAGCATATATGGGTCGACAACAATATGAGTCGACAACAAATAACACAAATACCGAATTTATTATCCATGAAATAGAGAGGAAAAGAGAGATTGGGTGCTTACTTACGAAATAGTGAAGCTGCTGCTGTGTTGTTGAAGCTGCTGCTGCTTACTTCATTAGTGAGATTGGATAATAGATCTGTGATTGAGAGATAGGGTTTTTAACTTTAAGGATAATTTATATTATATATATATATATATATATATATATATATATATATATATATATATATATATATATATATATATATATATATTATAATATTAACAGGTCATAACAGGTATTAACAGGTCTGACCTGTTAAGACACGAATATTAACAGGTCTTAACAGGTCTGGCCTGTTAAGACACGAAACCTGTTAAGGGTTGACACGAAACCTGTTAAGAACAGGTCGTGTCGTGTCGTGTTAACAGGTTTCGTGTCAAAATTGCCGGCCCTATTTATAGTTTATCAATATCTTGTCCGTATATTTACACTGTGTTCCCGAGTTTTATTTTCGAAAGAAAAGAAGAGAAGTGGATGGTAAATTAAAAAAAATTGTGTTCCTGAGTTTTTTTAAGAGAAGTGAAAAATTGCCTAATCTTCTCTCCTAAACTTTCTTCCCAAATGTGGGATGATTTGGAAGGAAAGTAACTATGGAAACCAATAATAATAAAAATGTCTTAAATGCCATAACATATAACATAAAATTTATCTACAACATAAAGCATTATTGCAAAATCAACATTTTTATTCTTACTCTTCGTTTCTTTCCTCTTTAACTCAGGAACACGAATTAAAAATTTAATATCTCTTCCTCTTCTCTTCTTTTCTATCCATTTTAACCTCTTCTCTTCTTTTCTTTCATATCAAAACTCATGAACAGAGTGTTAGAGTTTTATAGACTTAATTTACTTGGACCTTATATTTGTGTGTAAACTTAAATTTACTTAGCTAATAAGTTATGCCAAACTAGAAACATCATATTCATAAACACAAACAAACTTATACTAACAAAAAAAAAGGCCCAAAAGTCTCGCCGCAATGAGCAGACTAGCCTATACATTAAACCAATTAGCTTTTAAATACGGAATTGGTTAAGTTAGACGTTTCAAAGCTAAGATAAAATCTAGTGGTAGTGTTGGTACTATTGGCCCAATACCCTGCGTATGGTCCTTAGCCTTTCTGATACTAAGATGCCATTTAAGCTTAAACGCAAGCAAATCCCCATTGTGGTGTGTTTTGCAATGACTATTAATAAAAGTCAAGGCCAAACATTGTAACTGAAACGCAAAATTATCATATGCACAAAACCTTATATAAATTATGATCCTTAGCCATTTGACGATATGGGAAGTTAATAAAATACTTTGTTAGTTGAGTACAAGTAGGTACAAGTAAATTCTACCTACGTCTCAAAATATAAGTCTATTTTGACAATTTCAATACGACTTTGTCCTTAAATATTATTGTTTGTATTATAGAATACTTGATCAAAATCAAACAATTAAAAATACATTCAGAATTCAATCTATCTATATATTATGAAACAACTATTATATAATACAGAGCAAAAATATTTAAGAACAAAGTTGCATACAAGATGTTAAACTATACTTACATTCTAAGACAGAGGGACAATAATATCTTAAGAAGTAAATAAATAGACCACCTATTTTAAACTAGAAATTAAAAAACATAAACAAATTGAAATTGAAAACTCTTTTTTGTCTAATTATTTAAAAATTAATAACGGTCAACTAATTTTCATGTTTAACACATTAACAAACAAGTCTTACTTAACTAATACCTTACAAGGAACTTTATAAGTCATGCCCGCCCATCGGGCGGGCCTTGAAAGCTAGTATATATATATATATATATATATATATATATATATATATATATATATATATATATATATATATATATACTACCTTATAATGTATTTAGGATATCTATATTTAGAAGTCTTAAAATGTTTAAGACCAAAAACATTTATTTAATAGGAAAGATGTATACATGCTTTTAATTTTTTTAAGACTTACAAGAAAAGAAGCATAGTGTATACCACTTTAATGCACATAATTTTCAGACTTACAAGACAAGAAGCATAGTATACACCACTTTAATGCACACATTAAAAAAATATTAATGCTATTTAATATAATCAATTAATTAATTGGTTAATAAATACAATTAATACAGTTATTAAAACACCCCTTACACAAGAAATACAAATTATCAAGCATATTATACAACCAAATTAAACACAATTCCAGTATTAAATGTCACTAATACAAATAATAAAGCACATTATTCAAGCCCGAACGGGTAATGGGCCAAATGGGCTTGAGCCCGAATGGGTGCGGGCCAAACGGGCTCGAGCCCGAACGAGCTCGGGCTAAACGAAATTCTTGATATCCGTAAATTTATTATCAAAAAAAACATAATAAACTAAAATACATAGTTCACCGAAGAAATTAATTTCAGGGTACCCGCCGCTGCAACGCGCGGGTACCCTGCTAGTATATATATATATATATATATATATATATATATATATATATATATATATATATATATATATATATATATATATATACAATACCGATTAAGACGATTGCTAGAATGACGGAGGAGCGACCCATGCTTCACCGCCCTACTGATTAACTGTCAACTGTTTACAAACTAACTAACCTGCAACGATATATAGTTGAAGCCCTCCCTATAGTGTATATATTTATATATATAGAAGCCCGTGTTTCCCGCGAAGACACTAGATATGATGTCATAGTGATACGTGTGATATGTTGTAGGCACGTGAGGTGCACGTGTGAAGGTTTTAAACCAACACACGTGAGGTGCACGTGTGTTTTCTCCTCAACAGACTTAACAACTTTTGGCGCCAATCCATTCTACTTAAATACTAGTCCTCATTTCTCATTGAAAGTATCAATTGTAAACTGAATTCCTCTCTTGTAATCTCTCACAATTCTTGTAACAAACATTCTGTTAGTTACTTTTGCAATTCAAGTTCGAATACATTCTTCTTCATTGTGTTCCTGTTTGTTTTGTTAGTTTAATCTTCGAGTAATTCCTGGATTAAACATATCTTTACATCTTAACTCGTATCAAGTGGTATCAAGAGCCCTTTCATGGCACCTTTGTTCATCAAGAAGTGTTAATCTGACATTTTCTTGATTCCGGTTATCTTCTCCGGCGAAAAATTCCGGCAAGAAACCAAGATTCCGGTACGAAATCAGCCACCACTGATTTCACTGTTCTGTCTTGCATATTGGTTAGTGTCAATCAACTGTACGGCCACAAGATAAGCCGATATTCTCGTTAAATTTTCTTATCTTGAACAAGCAGCAGTTGGATTGAGTGACCCAGAACAGTCCAGTGTTCATTATCCCATTTGGTCAGTGATTTATCATTGTGATGAGTGGTAGTGTTACTGGAATGATGGTGGAAACAAGAAATATAACAAGATCTCAAGTTACTACAATGGAATCCTTGCAAGAAGTAGTTAATGAATTGAAGGGAGCAATGCTTGAAATCAAAGATAGTATGATTGGGTTCTTGGTTAATCACAATGCATTAACTCAACAAGTGAATCGTTTGAGTAATGGGGAAGGTACAAGTCGTGGGGTTGGTCATCATGTTGGTGATGGAATTCCAAATACAAGAAGTGGAAACAGGGGATATGGTAGAATGTCAAAAATTGAGTTTCCAAAGTTCAATGGGGAAGATGTTAAAGGATGGGTGTACAGATGTAACCAGTTCTTTAAGATTGATGGAGTTAATGATGGAGACAAAGTTGAGTTGGCTTCAATGCATGTGTATGACAAGGCTTTGATATGGCATCAACAGTTTTGCAAAAGGAATGGAGATAATTGTCCATGGGATGTGTATGAACAAGCAGTCTTGAAAAGGTTTGATACAACTTTTGATGATCCACTTATGGAGTTGAAGAATTTGAAACAAGATGGGTCAGTCAAAGATTACTATGAAAAGTTTGAAAATATTTTGAATAGAATTGAGTTGAGTGAAAAGCATGCAATTAGTTTGTTTTTGGGAGGATTGAAGATGGAGATCAGTGCTCAGATCAGGATGTTCACTTTGAGTACCTTGACTGAAGTGTATTATTTGGCTAAGATGCAAGAACAGACAATTGTGGCTTTGAAATCAAGGTATGGACCTGTTCTCAGTACTCCAAAAGTCAATAATAATGTGTATAACAGAAGTGGTAGCGGTTATCAAAAGACTAGTGGTTCCAATGATATTGTACCAAACACTAGTTTTAAAAATAATGTAGTACCATTTAGGAAAAGGTTGACACAAAAAGAATTGGAAGAGAAAAGGGCTAATCATATGTGTTTTTATTGTGATGAAAAGTATACTCCTAATCATAAGTGTAGTGGTCAATTACATTCTTTAGAGGTGATAATTGATGAAGATGGGGATAATAGTGAAGAAGTTTTTGAAGATTGTGGTACTGAATTGGTGAGTCAGGACACATTGACTGAGACTTTTGTTAATAATCATGAAGGTAACCCTCAGATTTCAATTCATGCTCTGAATGGTATTGTTTCATATCAAACCATGAGGGTAAGGGGTTATGTGGGTAAGCAAGTGATACATATACTCATTGACTGTGGAAGCACACACAATTTCATGGATGTGCAAACTGCAAAAAGAATTGGGTGTCATGTGCAAGCTATGTGTCCTTTACAAGTGGAAGTAGGAAATGGCAATACTTTGACTAGTACCACTATGTGTAGGAATTTTAAATGGTCTTTACAAGGGGTAACTTTTGTTACTGATATGATGGTTATACCTTTGGGAGGTTGTGAAATGGTTCTAGGTATACAATGGCTGTCTACTTTGGGTACCATTAAGTGGAATTTTGAGCATTTGACTATGGAGTTTGAATATGCAAAAACCAAGTTGTTCTTAAGGGGTACTCCACAGTCATCACTCAAGTGGATGCAAACTGGGGTTGTGCAACTAAATTCTATGTCACTCTGTGTCTATCCTCCTACCTTGTTGTCCATTGAGGAAGCAAAAGACAGTTGCACTAAACATCCATGTGAAGAGATTGAGTCTTTATTGGAAGAATATGATGATTTGTTCAGTGTTCCTACTGCTTTACCACCAACAAGGACCCATGATCATCACATACCACTAGTTCCAAACACCCCACCAGTCAACATAAGACCTTATAGACATCCACCTGTACAGAAGGATGCTATAGAGTTAATGGTTAAGGAACTGTTGGATTCAGGAGTTATAAGGCCAAGTCAAAGTCCATTTTCTTCCCCTATTGTTATGGTCAAAAAGAAAGATGGTTCATGGAGGATGTGTGTAGATTACAGACAATTGAACAAAAACACTGTGAAAGACAAATTTCCTATTCCAATGATAGAAGAACTAATTGATGAATTGCAAGGGTCTGTGGTTTTTTCTAAGTTGGATTTAAGATCTGGATATCACCAAATAAGGATGAGAGAAGAAGACATCCACAAGACAGCTTTTAGAACACATGATGGTCACTTTGAGTTTTTAGTAATGCCATTTGGATTGACTAATGCACCATCTACATTCCAATCTTTAATGAATATTGTTTTCAAACCATTCTTGAGGAAGTTCACTTTGGTTTTCTTTGATGATATCCTGATCTACAGTCAATGTGAATCTGATCATTTACAACATTTGAGAAGTGTGTTGCAAGTAATGAGAGAAAATACCCTGTATGCAAAGAGAAGTAAATGTTCTTTTGCAGTACCTGAGGTTGAATATTTGGGCCATGTGTTGTCTGCAGAAGGGGTGTCTACAGATAAAAAGAAGGTTCAAGCTATGAAGGATTGGCCTATGCCATAGAATGTTAAGCAACTGAGAGGGTTTCTTGGTTTGACAGGCTACTACAGGAGGTTTATTAGACATTATGCTGTTATTAGTAAGCCTCTTACTCAATTGCTGAAGAAGCAATCTTTCAAATGGAATGATCAAGCTCAGGAAGCCTTTGAGAAGCTGAAAATTGCCATGATTGAAGCACCAGTTTTAAGTTTGCCTAATTTTCAAAAAGAATTTGTGGTAGAAACAGATGCATGTGACACTGGAGTGGGAGCTGTTTTGCAACAAGATGGACATCCTATTGCTTATCTCAGTAAGGCCTTATCTCCCAAGCATCAGTCTTATTCTACTTATGAAAAAGAGTTCCTTGCTGTGATTCTAGCCTTAGAAAAGTGGAGGGGGTATCTCATGGATAGACACTTTAAAATAAAAACTGGTCATTTTAGCCTCAAATACTTGTTGGACCAGAGAGTTACTACTCCATTTCAGGCAAAATGGTTACCAAAGTTGCTTGGGTATGACTATGAAATTTCATACAAGAAAGGAAGTGAAAATATTGTAGCTGATGCTCTTTCAAGAGTGCCTATGCATTGTCCTACAAGCCAAATGTTTTCATTATTAACCACTACTCTGACCAGTCCTTTGTGGGATCAAATCAAGGCTAGTTGGCAAAGTGATCCAGCTATGGTGGCTGCAATTGATAAGACCAAGGTACAACAGAATGCAGATAGCAAATATACATGGGAAAATGGTCAATTGAGGAGGAAAGGTAAACTAATGATTGGCAATGATGAGCAATTGAAGAAGCAGTTGTTCTTACACTTTCATGGAGAAGCTACAGGTGGTCATTCTGGAATACAGGTTACTTACCACACATTAAGTTCTTTGTTCTTTTGGAAAGGCATGAAAAGGATGGTGAAACAATGGGTGAGAGAATGTTTGGTCTGTCAACAACAAAAACCTGATTTAAGTGCTTATCCAGGGTTGATTCAGCCACTGCCCATACCAGATACCATTTGGAGTGACATTTCAATGGATTTCATAGAAGGTTTGCCCAAATCACATGGTAAGTCAGTTATCCTTGTGGTTGTGGATAGGTTAAGTAAATATGCCCATTTTATTCCTTTGCAACATCCTTTTTCTGCACAACAAGTGGCACAAGTTTTTATGGATCACATTTACAAGTTACATGGGCTACCAAACACAATAGTGAGTGACAGAGATAAAGTGTTTTTGAGCAATTTTTGGCAATCACTCTTTAAGATGCTCAAAGTTAAGTTGAAAATGTCTACTGCATACCATCCTCAGTCAGATGGCCAAACTGAGGTGGTTAACAGATGCTTGGAGTGTTACTTAAGATGCATGACAGGGGAGAAACCTAAGGAGTGGGTACAGTGGTTATCTCTAGCAGAATATTGGTACAACACCAACTTCCACTCTTCTACACATACTACTCCTTTTGAAGCAGTTTATGGACAGAAACCACCAATACATTTGCCTTATTTAGCTGGTGAGAGCACAGTGGAATCAGTGGATAGAACTTTGGTGGTCAGAGAACAAGCATTGACTATGCTTAAGTTTCATATGAAAAGAGCACAAGATAGAATGGTCAGCTTGGCTAACAGAAGCAGAACAGATAGAAACTTTGATGTGGGAACTTGGGTTTTTCTTAAGCTGCAACCCCACAGGCAAGTCACAGTGAGGCAAGGTCAGTATCACAAATTGAGCTCAAAGTATTTTGGACCATTTAAAATCATTGAAAGGGTAGGGAAGGTTGCTTATAAGCTACAGTTGCCAAATGGAAGCCAAATCCACCCTGTGTTCCATGTGTCTCAGCTCAAAGAATGTAAGAGTGAAGTTGTTCAAAGTGGAGAATTGCCTGTTTGTGATGGTGATGGAGCATTGATGGCTGAACCTATATCTATATTGGACAGAAGACTGGGTAAAGTAAACAATAGACCAGTCACTTTTGTCTTGGTGCAATGGTCCAACAGAGATAAAGAGGAAGCAACGTGGGAGAGATATGATGATTTGATCACCAGGTTTCCTCAGTTTGACACTACTTAGTACCTGGTCTTTTTGAGGACAAAAAGAATTCTAAGAGGGATGGATTGATACGTGTGATATGTTGTAGGCACGTGAGGTGCACGTGTGAAGGTTTTAAACCAACACACGTGAGGTGCACGTGTGTTTTCTCCTCAACAGACTTAACAGCTTTTGGCGCCAATCCATTCTACTTAAATACTAGTCCTCATTTCTCATTGAAAGTATCAATTGTAAACTGAATTCCTCTCTTGTAATCTCTCACAATTCTTGTAATTCTGTTAGTTACTTTTGCAATTCAAGTTCGAATACATTCTTCTTCATTGTGTTCCTGTTTGTTTTGTTAGTTTAATCTTCGAGTAATTCCTGGATTAAACATATCTTTACATCTTAACTCGTATCACATAGAGGTTGACGTGGGCCAATTAGGCAATTAAGATTACTTGTAACTCGAATAAATTGTAATTGAAAGTTGAGCCATGAGTTTTTAGTATTGTAACTAGATTTAGTCCAGTGCATTTAGGAGACCCAAGATTTAAGAAAAGTCCAAGTTAAGTCTTTTTCTTTCAATTTAACCATAAATATTTTTGTTTGTAATATATAATAGTTGATGAAAATTATATTAATGTAAACTACATTCAAAACCCAATCCATTCATATATTTTATATCAAGTGTTATATAATACAAACAAAAATATTTATGGTCAAAGTTGAAAGAAAAATACTTGAAAAGTCAAACTAGAACATTTAAAATAGGACAGATGAAGGTAATATTGGTACCACTGTTTTTACATTTGATCGTATAAGTTAGTAATGCCCGATTGTGGTAAAACTATCAAAAGAAGTGGTACCAATATCACTTCCCTTTACATCAAGAGACAAAAATCAAGAGACACAAAAGGTTGATTCTGACTCGGCACTTCCACCTCCTTCACATCAGAAGAACGCACCATTTGGACCACAAATTAAACACACCATGTGGACCACAAATACCCGCTCGGCAACACTCAAGCCACATTCTTCAGCCGAAAAACTTGTCAAAAGCATCTGGATTTTTGGAACCAATAAATCCATCAACGTCTTTATCCGCAGATATAACTGAGGTAAACATGTTTGTTTACTTTCCTACAAAGACATACTGGATTCCAGGTAATGCTTCCTGACACATTATGATTAAACTACTTCATTCAAATTTATCAAGCTTTTGTCTTTTTCACGGTTAGTTGTTTACATCAAGTTACCTTTTTAACATATTATAGATGCACAAAAATTTTTTTGGAAAAAGTTTGATAACTTACTAAAACTGGTTCATAATGGCTACCTATCCGTAATGGGGTATACGTGACAAGTCACATTGAACTAGTACTGCTCCGTTACGGGGTTGTGGTTCGCTATATCCTAATATTCAGTAAGGACAGGGGTAGGCTCATTCCGGTTAATGTACCATATAAATTGGTACCATGTACCCAATAAGTAATATTACCACTTATAAGGTAAAGAAAGAAACAATATTGACGAAGAGACAAACAAAAGAGAATGATTGATCATTTCAAGTTTTCATTACATGTGACAGAGTTATGGGTTCCGATTACAAGCTCTGCTCATGTACAAATATGAGGAAAGGGGTAGCAAATGTTGAATAAAGATGATATTCACAATCATCAGCCCACGCCAATTCTATTTAACACATGGGTTTCATCCCTGCTCCCTTAGTCAAGTAGTCTCCTATAATAGCCGCACCGAAAGCAACTGCCTCATCAGGGTTGACACTCCTCTTTGGTTCGACCTTCCCGTTAAAAAAATCCCTCACAAGTTGTTGAACCTCAGTACTAGCACCAACAAGAATAATTTCATCAATCTCGTGTTTCTCCAACCCAGAATCCTTCATAGCCTTCTTCATGACTCCCATATACAAGTCGTTATTCAGCTCCTTACCTCCAAGATGGGTCGTGGCAAGATACTCAGAAGTGCCACCCTCGATAAAAAAAGATAGTAACATCACATTTCCCATCAACAAGGTCAACTACAAGAATGTTCTTTCCATAACTCTCCTTATACTGACCGTATGCATAATAAGGAGCCACAGGTTCGCGAATCAGTGTTACATCTTTAAAACCAGCAATAAAACAAGCAACCTTTGTAGCCTCTTTTTGCTCATAACCGAAGTATGCTGCAACAATTAAACCAATGTTTAAAGATTACAGGATGCATAATTACTTTACTTACCACTCTACCTGATAAAATATTGATCATATTGGTTCAAAAAATGACCATTTCGGTTCGGGTCAGGATGGGATTTGACAAACCAAGGGTCGTATAAAACTTTGAACACTTCTATACAAATTGTCAGCAATTGTTCATATCTGAATACAGTGATATGAACATATCACGTTTCTCATGTGTTTGTCACGAACACGACATAAATGTCTAACCCTCACATATATATATCACACACACATTACAGACAGATAGACACACACATATTACACACAAACAGCGGAAGTAGAAACTAAAATTAGCAACCTTTTCAGGAAGAGGACGAAATAACCTATTTTTCTTTTTTAAACAGCCCATTCTAACCCATTTGGATATATATCTCTGCCCATCCTGACCCTTAAAATGTTAAGTTCTCTTTTTGTGCAGCCCACAAAGACAAACCAAAAGTGGTTAAGACCTCAAATAACCCATGATGTTAGAAAGAAAAACAACAAACCATTATGACCCAAAAATTGATTGTTGGGTTTGTTTTGCAAGGTTGACTTACAAGGAACTGAGACAACAGCATCCGTAATTCTCTTCCCAAGGAATGCTTCGGCTGTCTCCTTCATTTTGGTAAGAATCATTGCGGTAATCTCTTCAGGACTGAAAACCTCAGTTTTCCCATCATTGATTTCAACTTGGATATACGGCATCCCTAATACGTTCACAATTTTGTATGGAACGACTTTCATAAGTCTTTGAACCTCTTCGTCTTCAAATCTGTCAATCAAACAAAGATCTTCATTAATTAAACAGCATATATAATTAAGATTGTAAGTAAGGTCATACAGACATACTCTCTCCCAATAAGTTTCCTAATATGAAAGATGGTCCTGTTGGCATTTAGAGATGCCTGATTCTTTGCAGCCTCACCAATGAGCCTATCGGAGTCTGTGAAAGCCACCCATGATGGCGTGGTACGGCTTCCTTGATCATTGGGTATGATTTCAACATGACCATTGATATAAACACCAACACGAGAAGAGTTAGTCCCAAGATCAATCCCAATAATAGTGTTGTCCGCTTCTGTCGCCGTTGAAATTGCAAATAGGCAACCTGTTGTAACACGTTTAAAGTTTGTTACTAGTTAAAACTAACAAAACTAAATGATCAACTCACAAAATGAAAAAAATAAAAATTGTAAAAACAGTAGTGCAAGTTTTATGAAAAAATTCCTGCATCGAATGAAAAACTAAAGTTACTTTGACGATCAATTTCTTTGCAACATTCTTCACTTTCATACTGAATTTATACACACAAAAATTGTAAAAACAGTTTTATGACCAAATTCCTGCATTAGTAAAAAAAAACAGTTTTATGACCAAATTCATGAATTGCTGAGTAAAATTGCAACCAAAATTTAATTATCAAATTGATAAAAATTAATATCAAATTATTTGCAGCATTCTTCACTTTCATACGAAATTCATATACAAAGTTGACAGAAACAAATAAGTATCTGATTAAGACAATTTCTGCCGTAAACAAATTAATCACATTCTCATACACAAAAGAAATTTAAAGAAAATATAGGTAAAAAAAAACGATTAAAATACAAAAGAAATTGAAAAAAGAAAAGGAATACCGATTAAGACGATTGCTAGAATGACGGAGGAGCGACCCATGCTTACTGATTAACTGTCAACTGTTTACAAACTAACTAGCCTGCAACGATGATATCAGAGAGAAGAAAACCCTAACACAGAATGCATGCCCTCTTTCGATCGAGGATCGTGATATTAAATACTGACCCACTTACTAAACATTCGGAGAGAAAATGGGTTAGTAGACGACCCAGCCCAGCTGTTCGTTCATAAGCGAAAAATCGAAAATAAAACAATTTTGTAATTAAGTGATGGCTGTATGAAAAAATAAAAAAGTGAGAGACTAATATAACAAATTTATAGCTCTTTGCTCTGTCTCTTATAATCAAAAATGACATGACCAATCTCTACTTACAAGTCTATATTTCTTAGTTTTTTATAACTTTTTGAGCTTTCGATGCCTTTGAAGTCATGGGCCGAGGGCCTTGTAATTTTGGTATGGGGGCATATTAGTTATCAGGCATGCAAATGTCTAATATAGATTGTATTTTTAGGATGTGAGTATAAGTTATGGATTGAACCAGCAAGTGGTTAACACTCTTGCCTCTGGAGACAGAAGTCAAGGGTTCTATCCTTATGTCTTGCAAGGCCGGAGGTCCTTTTCTATCTTTGATAGAACCTGTAAACAGTCTCTCTACATCATCATGGTAGAGGTAAGGCTGTCTACATCTCAACATCCCCATACACCGTCGAGGTATTGGGACCCAAAACCCGTGAAAGACGCCATTGGGTGTTTCTTTCTTTCTTTCTTTTTTATAAGTTATGGATTGAATTACTATCATCAATTGAAACATAGATAAGTTTTAGAAATTTTTTTTGGAGATGTGTTTTTATTAATTTAATTATTAATAATCGTGAAAAGCTAAAAAGTGTTGATTATATTTAATTTAATTAACATTTATAATATACGCAAATGTCCAACGATCACGAAGTTTTACACCTATAACATGTACGTGTAACATTTGCTATTTTGACCCGTTGACTTTTTGTATTTGACTATGCGATTTAATGTAATTTGCGTCATTATGGTATATTTAGTTGTGTTAGATGTTAATCTATTTAACGTCTTATTATTTGGTATTTGTGATATTTGACTAGCTCGATGTGTTGGCAGTATTTGGTTTTGGAAATAATACCCTAACCCAATCCCCCACCCACTTCCCCCACCTTATCCTTTCTTCTCTCTTTTCTTTCCTTTTTTTTTTGGTGCAAGACTAACCACACACACACTCCCAAACTCTCTCTCTTTCTCTCTTGATTCTCTTGCAAATATTTGGTAAAATCTTTGGTAAAATCTCGTGTTAAAAATCACCTAAACATCATAATAATCACTTCCCTTAGTTTGTTGGTTGCATTTGGGGAGTTGTTTCAAGAGTTCATCCACCCATTTTATCCAAAAACGGGTTTGGCATTTCAAGATCTTTTGGTAAGTGATTTCCTCCATCAAATGGTTCTTTTCATGTTTGTAAACTTGTATATAAGCTTGGTTTTGTTCCATTTCGTCAAAATCTTTGAATTAAATTCGTGTTCATAAGATTTAGGGTTTCATGTTGGGGTTTTGTGATTCCATGGATTAAAATGTGTTTTCGGTCGAGATTTGATGTTAAATAAACTTGTTGTAACTTGCTTGAGGTCAAAAACGCTGGATTTGAGTTGGATTTGAGTTAGTTTGGTCGAAAGCTTAGCAAGATCCCGTTTTGGGCGTGCAGGTCAGGTATCGCGTCGCGATATCCTTCCCTCGCGCTGTGATTGAGCACAAAAATGGATTCGCGTCGCGATCTGGCCAACCTCGCGTCACAAAAATTAGTTCTAACTTCGAGTAGCAGGTGTCTCGCATCGCGATGCCCTCTTTCTCGCGTCGCGTTTGTGTTGATTTTCTTGTTCGCGCCGCGACTATCCCATCTCGCGCCGTGATTTGGTCTGCTGTCCTCAGTTTTCTTTTTTCGCCAACTTTTGATCCGTACATTCAAATGCTATGTTTAATATATCCATGGAATCGTATTAAGGTCTATTACAACATAAAAACACTTTCGTAACTTAAATTTGTTTCGGTTTCCAATTGTCGATTCGAGCTTACTTAACTCTTTCGGGGAAACGTTTTGGTCATTTTGGGGATTGTAGTTTGTCCTTATGTGGCTAGGCCTCGTGTTTGAGGACTCTTGTGTTGACGTGTGACTTGTTTAAGTAGGTTGTGATCGTTGTTGAGCTTTGGACGTCGAATTCATCATCTCGTGTTGCCGTTAATCGTATTTAGCGCTTCAGGTGAGTTCGTAGCCCCTACTTTTATGCTTTGGGGTGAAAAGTGTACTCGGTTTTGTAAACGAGTGTCGATACTTTGTTTTGGTACAATGTAGTAGACTTGGATGCGTACTTTATGTGAATGCCTTGTCGGGATGCGTCCCGGGCATATGATTTACTTGTTAGGTTGTCTAATGGGATGCGCCCCTGACACCCTTGAACACGTCGGCATCTATTGGTTAACGAAATTCGCACATGCCAAGTGCACTATATCAGCCTACATCCCTCCTTGAATGGGAACCCCGTGTAGGATGCGGTACTATCAACCCCATGTTGATGGGAAGCCGGTGAAAAGCGAGGGGTCAACCGTATGAGACGGTTGTTGTTGTTGATTGTTATTATTGTTGTTGTTAATAGTTAGTCATCATTGAATTGCTTGACTTGTTGGTTGTATTGTTGTTGAAGCTTAAGCTAATTGTGTAAATCTAAGTGCCAATCTGTTAAGGATTTACTGTAAGTATTCCCTTGGCTCTACTTGTACGTTTTGGTATATCGGCACAAATGATGTTGTTGTTAAAACCTACGAACTCACCAACCCGTGTTGACATTTTAGTACACTTTTCAGGTAATCAAGTGAACCCGAGGAACGATGCTTGACTTGTTGATCAGAGCTTGCTGGATGGATCAAGGAAGCGGCGCATCTTTTGTTAGAGTATTGTATATTTGGAAATGCACACTTGTTTGCACTTCCTTGATTGAATTTATATTTTCGCAAGTCATGAACTTGTATGAACCCTTCCTGTGGGATTTAGCGTTGGTAATCACGCACTAGATTTGCATTGTAATGCGATTGTGATTGTTATTTGTGCATTGTTTGATGTTGGATTTCCTATGAAATCAATGTTCACTTAGCGTTGCTCTATGTAATTACTATGTCGTGATGTATCTTCTAAACATCCCACGTTTCCGCCATAGTGGGGTGTTACAGAATGGTATCAGATCCGTGGTTATAGAGAACTAGATGGTTTGGCCTAGACTATAATCCATTAAATTGTTTCCCTCATATAGCATGCATAATAGGATTATGTGTGCAACGTGATTTTTCCTGACCCCTTCGTGTACCTGGTGATGTTCGTAGTGCCCCGAGCTAGGATCTAGTATTGAGATGCCTTAGCTTAAATTGTTGAATTGTTGAACTGTTGAGTTCGTTTTTGTTGAGATATGATTGTTGATCGTTTTGATGAGGTATGGATGATGTTGTTTGTTGATATGTCTTGTTGAGATGAGTTGGTTTATGGAAATTGTTTATTGTATATGTGTTTATTTATTGCAAAATGAAGTGGTGGCACGTGGCGTAGCCTAGCGTGGTATAACCACCTGATCACCGGGTCTACGGTCGTAACATGAGAGGTGCAAGTCACGTGGTAACACGGATTGCGCATCTTTGGTTTAGCATGGTAGGAGGCTAAAATATCCAACTTGCAAGAGTAATGGGGTGGGAACGTTGCTAGGGAACCCTATATATAACCATTGCTTGCGCTTCAGTGAATATTTTAGTACCGGATCCCGATGTGCCCTAGATGTGCATGAGATGGGGTGGGAACACCGTTGGGGAACCCTATATATAACCATCAAGTGCATGTTGAAGGTAGGAATTAGACCCGGACCATGCTTAGCCATAAATGTTTATATTTTCGTAAATTTTCTTGAAAGTTGAATTGGATTGAACAAGATTGTGTTGCTAGTTGCTGATTGTGGATACGCGATGTTGAATTGAAATTGTTGAGTTGATAGTTGTTGTCGTTTTGGATTATGTGAATCCCATGTTTTGTTGATTTGATTGAGTCTAGTAGGTGTTAGGTCATGATTTTAACAACATAAGATCATATTTTTAGAGAGAGAAAGAGATTAGAGAGAGAAAGTGGAAGGAACTCTTTTTTTTTTTTTTGTGCAAAAGGTGAATCTTTATTATAAACAACCACAAATTACAAGGTATGAACAATACATACTGGCTTGAACAAACTCAACCAGTAAAACAAACAACAATACATCTCAAACTTTACTATCCTATATCATACAACAAGGAGAATTCTGCCCGATATCAGATACCCATGTATCATAACTCTGACATACAGATTCATACCAATAAGATCAGCTGCACTATAACAAGAACCATGCTAGCCAACCTTTGTGATTCACCTTTAAGCACCTAAACCATCTAGCTACATTTCCACATCTTCTCCTTATCTAACCACTCACCCAACATCCACAGTAGAAAGATAAGAGAGAAGTGTGGCTTCACTAGGAACCCGTAACCCATCCATGGGGGGGGGGGGGGGGGGGCTCTTCCAAAGTAACCTACATTTCCCTCTCAATGGAAGGCTTCGGTTACTTGGAAACACTCACCCTCCATGATGCCAACCTAAACCTCCTGTGACAGTATATTGAGAGGACCAAGCAGGTTCATCTTTCACTCCTCGCTATTCCTCTCAACATATACTTTCCTCCAAAACCATATACCCTTCACAATGGTTGTCCTACATTATGGTACATTTGAGTGAATTAGACCTCTCATTTGTAATAGTCAAAGTTAGCAAGATTCCTCCCAAGGCCAATCTTGCTAAACATTTGATGTACAAGTGAGTACAGTCATACCACTCAAACTCCAAAGTACTAGTAACAACCCATTGTTATGGTTTGATAAAATAATCTTGACTACCATATACCAGTAATCAAGATTATTCAGAATTATCATCTGTAAAACTCGTTTCCAAACACTCCTTTATACATTCAAACTCTATAACCATTCCCATTTACTAACAGATCTACTTCCATCTCAATCTTGCAAAGTAACATTGTTCCAAATCACATTCCATTTTGAAGAAACTTCTAACACAGCCTTTGACTTTTTTACTTTCAACCCCATCAATCTTGCTCTGACATTATCACAGATCAATTTGTAAACAATCTCCCAGCTTCTTTCCTCATTTCTAAAGATTCTATGATTCGTTTCCTGCCACAGAATATAGATTATGGCTCCAAGACATAGTCTTCTTACCACACTCCATATACTATTATTGCAAGTTATTTCAACACATTTGAGTACAGTACTGTTCCATTGCATTTCATCAATGTAACAGTTCATCATTGGGAGCATATGTTTCCAAACTTTGCTTGAGTAGTTGCACTGAAAGAACAAATGATCATGTGATTCTTCACTGCATTTACATAAACTGCAAACCATCATATCATAACTCCCCCACTTTTTTATCCTGTCCTGAGTAAGCAGTTTTCCCAGAATGGCCATCCACAAGATAAAAGAATGCTTTGGGATACACTGTGAGAACCAAATCAAAGGAGCCCATCTAACTTCCACAGCTTGCTTACTCAGATCACTATACACATTTTTAGTACAAAATTTCCTTTTAACCCCAGCATTATCAATCCACAAAACTTTATCATCTTGCTCTGGATTGAGAATAGGAATTGTAATGTCTCTTAAGAAAGGAAATTCATCATACCAGTCATTAGGCCATATCCATTGTCCATTGTTGATCATATCAGCAACCTTACACATTCTATCCAGTCTAGCATTATAAATGGCTCTATGATCAATTTGATTGATTAAAGGACCCATTGAGCACCAGCAATCATAACACATTGAAATTTTATTTCCATTACCCACAGAATACTTGATGTGATTGCAAATAATATATCTTATATCCAAAAGGTTTTTCCAACCCCAGCTGTCATTCAGCTCTTTTTGAACCATCCATAAACTGCTCTCCTTAAGCTTCACAGTACTCGCCAATTTCACCCACAGAGTGTCTTTTTTATTAGCCAGATTCCAAAGGTGTTTAGCCAATAGAGCTATATTCCATAAAGCAATATTTTTTAATCCAAGACCACCTTGTGATTTAGGCAAACAAACAGCTTTCCATGCTACCTTAGCTTTCCCTTTTGACTCATCATTATGACTCCATAGAAAACCTTTCAGGATACTATTGATGGTTTTAATGACATCTTTTGGAAGCATAAAAACATTGCACCAATACACTTGAATGGATTCCAGCACAGATGCAATCAACTGAAGCTTACCAGCATAAGAGAGAAATTTATTTCTCCAATGATTGATCTTGTTTTTAATCTTGTCAATAAGTGCTTTGCAGTCCTTAATTCCCAGTCTTTTGGAGATCAAAGGAACCCCAAGATATTTCATGGGCAACTGACCTTTGGAAAATGGAAGAATACTCAAAATATCTTGTTGTTCCTAATCATTTAAACTTCCAAAGAACACAGTGCTCTTAGAAAAAATAGGCTTTAAACCTGAACAATCACCAAATTCTTCCAAAGATCTTTTAATAAGAGAAAAAGAGTCGATATCTCCATGGCAGAACATGAGAAGATCATCATCAAAGCAGATGTGAGTGACTTTTAAACTCTTGCAGCCAAATTGATAATTAAAACTTGCACTGTTCCTCACATTTCTTTCCACCATTAAAGAAAGCACCTCCATGACCAGTGTAAATAAGTAAGGAGACAAAGGATCACCTTGTCTTAAACCCCTACCACCTTTGATAAATCCACAACTTTCATCATTAACATTGATTGAAAAGTTTGTAGACCTTATACATTGCATAATCCACAACACCATGGTTTCATGAAAGCCAAACTTTAACAGAATACTTTCCATAAACTCCCAACTCACAGTGTCATAGGCTTTTTGAATGTCAATTTTAAAAGCCACTCTTTTTGGACCACCCTTTCTATCATATCCTTTCATCAATTTTTGAGCAAGCAGAATGTTATACTGGATTTGCCTTCCAGGAATGAAAGTACTTTGATTGAGACTAATGAGCTTATCCAAACACCCCTTTATCCTGTTTGTCAGAACTTTACTTATGCATTTAAAGACCACATTGCAGCATGCAATGGGTCTAAAATCAGACACTTTTAGAGGAGTTTTGATCTTAGGAACAAGAGAGATAATGGTTGAGTTGAGTTCACCCAATAGTTTTCCAGAAGAAAAGAACTCCATGACTGCTTTACATACATCATCACCCACAATGCTCCATGCTTTCTTAAAGAACTTTGAGGTATAACCATCAGGACCAGGAGCCTTGTTATCTCTAATACTAAACATAGCATCTTTAATCTCCTTTTTGGTAACCTCAGCAATCATCTTATTAGAATCCACATCATTGAGCTTTTTTGTGAACAAAAATCCATCATCCACCAATGGATTGACAGGAACATTAGTGCGAAGAAACTGTTGAAAATGGTAAACAAATTGACTAGAAACAAGATCTCCATCAAACCTCTGACCACTTTCATAGAAAACAGAGTTGATTCTATTTCTGTGATGTCTTCCTTTTAGAACACTATGGAAGAAAGCATTGTTCTTATCACCATAGCTAAGCCATTTAATCTTGCTTTTTTGAAATAAGAGCTTCTCCTCATCAGCAACAGCTTCCATATATTCTTTCAACACATTACTTTCTTCATTTCTCAAGACTTTATTGTGAGGATCAAGATCAATAGCAGATTGGATGGATTTCACTGCTTCTTTCAACTTTTGAACTTTCTCCACTAGATTCCCATTCTTCCAATTTAACTTTTTCATACTGTATTTAGAAGCCTTTATTTTTTTCACAAGTTTGAACATACAAAAACCCTCCACATCAACATTCCAGCATTTCTTTACTTCCTCTAAGAACTCATCTTTATCAGCAATGTAATTGACAAATTTGAAGGACCTTTTCCTATCTTTAACACCATCAGGAATGATCAATATAGCAGGGCTATGATCAGATATGATGTATGGTTTAAAGATAGTATGAGCAGTAGGATATTTGTTAGTGAAATCCTCATTAGCCATTACTCTATCAAGCTTTTTCAGGATTCCAGTACTATCACCTCCTTTAGATTTAAGAAGATTTTTAGTCCATGTAAAGTGGAAGGAACTCTTGAAGTAAAGAAAATAGCAATGATGATATTACCTTGAGAACCAACACCCTCAAATGAGGGTTTACAAGGGTATTTATAGGGGAAGTCCAAGGGTTACACAAAACTTTGTAACTATGGCAAAACTAGCCCTTGGACTTCATCCAAACATTAAAACTAAACATTTACTTCTTACAAACATTACTAAATCAATAATAAAAGCAACCTAAAGTGTAACGTGATGACTGACACTTGATATATGAAAAGTACGATCCTAACAATCTCCCTCTAAGTGAGGTCATCAAGGTTGCGCGACGTCATTGACTTATTCTTCTTGATCTTTAGCAGTTATAGCTTTGGACGTCTTCAAAAATGATGTAAATGTTGATAAATGTCATTGTTCTCAGTGATTTGTTCTTCGTTGTTGTGATAGTGATGGTATTATGAAGTTGTCTGCCATTTGTCACTTCTTTGTCTTTGGTGGTGGTCCGCCATTCCAACATGCTCATACGTCTTTGGACTGTTGATGCGTGGGAATTGCACCAGGCTTTACCTCTCGAGGGATCTCAAGAAGCATACAACCCCCACCAAGCAGTGTACCTGATCGTTGTAGTATAGTATAGTGACAAGTACCGGGGGATTGATCGTTCAACTCAGGAATAGTGTCGCTAGGATTAGAAAGCCTAAAAATTAAGTCTAATGGTGAGGGATGATTCTTTTTGTATTGTTATATTTTATGAAAAGCAAGTAAAAATCTCGGGTATTGGAAGAGTGGGCGGAATTAGTTGCTAGTCAACTAACCCAATAACTAAGATGCAATCAAAATAAAATAACAAAAGTGAGAATAAAGCTAATTAAACTAGTGGTGTGAACAATAAATGGGAAAATTGTGTTTACAATCTTTTACAGGTTGATAGTTTGTTACAGTTGCGTGGATGACGGGTTATATTCCTTAATACCATTCGTGGGGTGGCGTACGTACTTCCCCAACTCTATAAGCTCCTACTTCACTCCTATGTTGAGCCTGCAAGAAGCTCCTAACATGAGATCATTAGAATTCGCTCATGCATTAAATACAACCATAAAAACCTAGTACGCATTGGTTCATGTTTCTTAGGACGTTCAAGCAAGTTACCCTATGGAAGTCTGCCAGTTTTCTTAAGCCTAACATCGAAATCATTCATCCGTCACAACTATAAACAAGCAATCAACCCATAATCAACATCTAGGTTTCACTACATCTAAGCAAACACGCAAGAGATCTAGCCTAGCATGTTAAAATCAAGACAAGCGTAAGATATATTCAAACAACACATAGACATATTGAATGAATTGAAAGGATACTTATCTTAATTGAACATGAAAGGTTTCAAAGGGTAAAAACCCTTGAAAATACTGATAAAATCGTGCTAGGGTTTCTCCAAGTTATCTCTCTAATTTTCCTCTCTTTATGAATGAAAATTACAAAACTATATATAGATTTTCCAACGTGACGGCGTCAAGAAGAGAAATCTGACGCCGTTAACTCGCCGCCCATAATAATATCGGATTGCCTAGATCCAGATCTGACGTCGTCAAGAGCAAATTATCTCTTGGCCGTCACGTGTAATGGGACCATGACGGCTTATGGTGACGCCGTCATGCCCCTTAGTGTAAAACTCTCTGAACCGTCACGGACTCTATCCACTTCACCTCTTGTTTTACTCTTGACGCCGTCGGGTACTGTTCCCAGCAAGGAAAATTAAGACTTTACCGTTTTCTTCACTTTTATGCTCCAAAAACGTCCAAAATGCTTCATTTTCCAGAATTCACTCCAAAAGTACCTAAAATCACAAAAGGAACGATTTAGGGCAATATTGGATCAAATAAATTCAATTCCGGGCTTAAATGACCCCCTAAAAATGGATCATTTTTCGCCTCATCAACTGTGTGATTCATACTTAAGCATTACCCTTTCTTTCACTTAGATCTTAGTCTCTTTACTTTGTAGATTCTTCTTTTTGGCGTAGAATCTTTCTTTGAACTTTGTAATGCTTCGATCTTTAGGGAGCTTTCATTGACTTTCAGACGTAAGTATGAGCATGCGGAATCCATCGTCATAAAGGTGAGGGACAAGAAAACAGGTCAAACAGTTAGTAATAAACAACCGGTACTTATAGGTTCGGAATTAGAGATCGTCAATAGCATAGTGTGAAGACTCCTTCTATCCCTTACCATGGCCGTTCCCGAATCAGATACCCCCCGAAAAGGGCTTACGAGATCTACCGAAGTACATCAATGATTCAGGTGAGTCGTGATGTGTCGATTATGAGTGCAAGTTTTAAATTTATAAGGATGAATTACCAAATCTGGAAACAACACATACGAGCAAGTGAACTCGTCCGTTATAGCAAGAAATGATGGTAAGTCGGGATCGTTCGCAGGGATTTGTGAGTGAATCAAAATATAAGTCTAAAAGTAAATCTCTAACACAAGCTAATAAGATAATAAGCAAATTCAATAATTTAAAAACTACACTTGCTTAGACTAGTTTTCTACTTAAATGACACAAATGATTGTAATAACTTTTGACAACATGTTGGTTATGATAATTAGATAGTAGTCTAATCTATTGTTTTTACAAGTTAAACCTTCGTCAAGATTTTAATTCATAAAAGCAAGCTATAAGTGTAAACCAATCAATTCAAGATCAATCCAAGGTTCATAAGGTATGGTGACTATCTTAAACACAAGAACAACTATTATTATAAATCAAATACTCTTAGGAAATGGTCATTACAAAAGGTAACCCGTTCATAGACAAAAAGGTTACAATTGCTCATAAACATCTACACTTTCGTCTAACTAGAAGTTTACAAACAATCCGATTTGATGTTATAAAAGCATTCTCATTACAATCATACTTCTTGTTTCTTTGTTTAGCCAAGAATAATTATGGTGAAAAACAATCATTCATAGACAAATGATTATAACTAGTTGAATAATAACAAATCTTTCTACCCTTGAAACTATTATCAATTAGTTAAACTTGACTCAACAAATGTCACTATGAAACTTAAGGTACAATTGGTTCTTAGGATTGACTTGAAATTGAATTAAAACATGTTATCACAATCATAACTATCACTAAGCATCAAAATCATCAAAGCAAGTATAAAAAGGCTACTAGCCACTCATAGCAAACATGCAAACAAACTCAGAATATTGAACATTAGAATCCATGGTTTTAAGTTTTACAATGCTTTGAAATTGATAACAAATGACTAGGTATTGATAACCTAAGTATTGGTGATGATTTCTTGAGATTTTTGCTTCCAAATGTTGCTTCCTTGGACCTCCAAAATTTCCTGGTTCCTTCTGCACGAATTTTGTTCTTTGAGAGCTAGTTGATGGTAGTAAATGTGTGTAGCAATGAGAGTAAATGGTATCTTCAATTGTGTGTTCAATGGTATATGGTTATTGGAGTACTTCTAGTCTTCTTATATGCCCATCACAATGAATAGAGACATAAATGATGGAACTTGGACAACAAGATACTGAGAAGAAACTAGAACAATGGGACAAAAGACCAAAAATTCGTGCACAAAATATTTGCAATTTCAATCTGAAGCCTCCATCCGATCGGATGCGGGTTGGCTCCGATCGGATGGCTTTGGCCATTTCTGCTGTCCGATCGGTTGAAGTCCAACCGATCAGATGGTAGATACTGCATGCTTTGACTTTGACTTTTCTTGCGTAGTTCTCAATGCACTATCCAAACTTGATTAACTCTGAACTAGGAACTTTGAAGTGACAAAAACTTAGGTTCTCCTTTATGAAATGCGTAACAGATTGGACTTTGAACTCGGGAATCTTCGTGTAATCGTATATACTTCATTTTCTTCACTTTTTCTCTGTTTTTCCTGCATTTGGCTACATATGCTACACAAACATACTTTGATACGAATTAGTGACAAAAGCAAAAATAACCAAATAACATATACAAAAACACTAATAACGCTTCTAAAAACATGTTAACTTTGAGCGTTATCAAATCCCCCACACTTAAACTTTGCTTGTCCTCAAGCAAATCTAGAAGAAAACTAAATATCCACATGGTACACGAAAGTGATTTTCAGAAAAATGTGATGAAAATCTTATACAAGTACAAGTTAGATCATCCTTGTTAAGCTGAAACATTGAGATGTTTGACAATACCCAACGATTTTCTTGCTCGAATAACACTTCTAAAACACCTCACGAAAGAAGAATAAGATGTAATTCACTCATAACACTCATATTTGGGGTAGCGTATATAATAAATCACACTCATTGCTCAGTCATGATCTAATTATTACCATAGGCTTGTACAAGAAACAAAACTACACCGCAATGGCGTGAGCACCAAGTCTACATATCAAAGGGGTCTTTTATTCGGGTTAAAGGTTAAAAAAGGTAATAAGGACTTTCGTTCAACTACCTTATGTACAATAAATAGATCGCTGGCGCGAATTCTTGTATCAAAACAACAGATGGTCACCAAGGATATCCTTAGATCGCTAGCGCGTCGTTATTTCCTCAAGAAATCGGATGGTCACTATATGTCACACACTTGATAATTTCGCTTGACGATAGTAAAGTTGGGTTGGTAAATTAACTGGATCACCATACCAGTTTCGAATTGTGACCTCCTCAACTCCGACCCGATCCAAAAACAAAAGCCACTCATGAATGTCTTCATAATTCAAGTCGTCTTGTCCAAATAGCGTTTTGGGTTCTACGGAAAACATAAACCTTCTTACTGGCCTAATAAGCTTAAGTAAAAGCCTAGCAATATGCCTCCCATCAAAGGTATTTGTTAAATAGTAAAACAAATCCTCATCAACTATGACATCAGTCAACAAAGTCCACTTAAACCTCCAGCTTCTGGCTAAACTACCGGTCCTTACCACATCTTTTAGTGGCAATCGGTTCATAATATTAGTGGTCAAGTTATCGGGCATGTTGCTGATATAATCTGCCATATCAATGATCACATTGTCTCCAAAAGACATTGTAATGTTGGAATTTTAGTTGGGTCTTTGACTTCTGGAAATGGGTGTCTGGATAAGGGTGTGTGTTATTATGAAGTGTACATGTATTTGGTTTGTGGATTAATTGGTTTAGCGCGAATTATAACAAGTGTATCAGAAAAGATAGGCTCAAGTTGCGAAGCATAGTTCTTAGTTGCCCTAAACTATCACTTATCACTCATGGTTGATTTAACCACAGTGTGGTGAAAAATATAGTTTGTCTATTATGCCCTTGCGAATATACCAAAATATAAGTGTTTACCGAGACAAAAGTGGTCAAGGGACGCATTCGGCCTCTAATTCTCATTTTTTGAACGCCACACGACGATTTTAGAAAGGCAAGGTGCATGGCGATGCTTTGTGGAAAGTTCAGGGACCAACGGTGTATTTTACTCTTATATAAACTTAAAATGACTTATATTGTTACTTTAAACTCTGGTAGACGTGTTTAGCTACATATGGTCCGAAACTGTTACGTGTCCTAGGACTAAGAAACCTTTTTTTTATCACTCTTGTATACCAAAAAGAATTTGAGATATTTATGTATCAACTCTTGTTATTTTTTCTCAAAAATTGGACTGAGACACCCTATTCATCATAGCAAACTTCGTCCTAAAACATAATCGAGATACTATGGTTACAATAAATTTTACATAAGTTTATGGGATTGAAGGCGTTAACTAGCTTTTTTACTCCAAACGTGTTACAAAATTATTAATAGTGTTGGCTCCTTGATTTAATAGGTATCTTCGTGGTTAAAAGCTTTAGGTAAAAGATTCACGAAGTGACTTTAAGTACAACAAATACGGTTCAAGAAACAAAGTTGAACAAAAACATGGAAATATGATCGCCACTTCTTAGGCTAACAATACATATTGTTGTGTGGCGCCTCCAAATACTAAGACTTCTGATGTCTCGTGATTAGATCATAATCATCATATTAGTATGGACCTCAACTCGGCACTTTGGCCACATTGTGAAAGTGAAATAGAAACGTTTGAGCATTGTTTTTTTTTCATGCCTGGGAGTTATATATGGTAGGATGGGAGAAAGTTTTTGAATGGTGGAAGATGGGAAGTGTTACCTTTTGGATCTACTTGTGATAGAATTAATCACAATGGTCACACCAATTTAAGCTCTAAATAAGAAACATTTAATGTTGTACTTGTTGTGATCTATTCATAACAAGAGATTTTTTTAGAACAAAGTCTCAAATTTTAACATGATATGCGACGAACTACAAGTCTTTACTTACATTTGGATTTCAAACAAATCAAAAGGGACAATTTCGTTGTGAGAGTGATGCACGGACCCAATAAAAGTGTGGAGTATTTGAGGTTGTTTCAGTATAAGTATGGGCCAGCTGAATGTTCGTTTGGATATTCTCTGTGATCCACTCTTTCATGTGGTCTGTTTCGGTGGATGAGGTCATTTTGGTCGAGTCGGTAAAGCTGATAGTTGTGGTTGTACGTGTGTTTTTTTGGGGGTTTGTTTAGTTTCTGATAGTAGTTTTGTAGGTAGTTTAGAGGAGTGCTTGTTTTGTTCTTTCAGGTGGTCTTGGGGTATGCTCTTGTGGCTAGGGCTGTTAATCAGGTAACGCCAACCCGAATAAGCCTTCTTAGGGTCGGGTTAATCGGGTTTTGGGAAGAAAAACCTTACACGTACCCGTACCCGACCCTTATAAGGTTCGGTTTATTCGGGCTTTGGGTGATTCGGATACGGGTTATTTGGGTTCGGGTTATTCGGGTTTTGGGTTAACCCGAATAAACATAAATTAACATAAAAATAAGAAAAGTGTGCAAAATTTATAAGGAAAAAAAAAGGTTAAAAATATTCGATGCGGGTTATTCGGTTTAACCGGAAACCCGAATATGCTCAAAAATCTCACTCGAAACCCGTCCTTAATATAAGTTCAGGGTTAATCGAGGTAACCCGAATAACTCGTATAAGTTTTTTCAATCCGTATAACCCAACCCAAGTAGTCGGGTGCGGGTTGAGTCGGTTTAATCAGGTTCATGTAGGGGTGTTCATCGGTTCAGTTATCAGGTTGTTCGGTTTATTCAAATCGATTAGTCAGTTTACTTTTTTTTGGGTAAAACAAAATCGAACCGATTTCAAATTGGATTAAACTTAACCGAAAATTGAACTTGAATTCGGTTCGATTCGGTTTTCGAGTTGCAAAAAAAAAACATACATACATATATAACTTAAAAAATGTTATATTTACACTAGAAAAGAGTTTTAGAGGATTTATTTTTGTGTATATAAATATATAAAAAGTATATATATTTAGGGAGACTTTCTTGCGAGAACTATCTTATCTGCGAGAACTGAAAGAACCATAAAAAACATACATGCACGCCTTTCAGCAAAAAATGATTATACTAACATGAAGCCAAAACAACAATGATTAAGGTTATGTTTGGCAAAACTAGCTGTATGCTGTAAGCTATTAACTGTAAGCTGTAAGCTGTAAACAGTCAAGCTGTTAACATGAGCTACAAGGTGTATATGTTTTTTTTAATAAAAGTGTTTGGTAAATTAGTTGTTAAATGTAATTATGAGATGTAAAATGATGTAAAAGGAGATATTTATAATTGTAAACAAATGTTTGGAGGGTATATCAGTAATTTAAAATTTTAACAGCTCCAAGATTTTAAAAAGCTTCATGAATCAACTTTTCATTTATAAGCTATTTGATTGAAATAAAAGCTAAAAGTTAATGTGTCCAAACAGAACTATTTATTTTAGATAAGATTATTTTTGTAACAAAAAACTAACAATTGATCACGCTAAGCTCACTAAATCTCTATTAACTTGTGGTCTAGTGGGTGGGGCTTACATGGTTAAGCACCCACAATTGGGAGTAGTACCGGGTGGGTGACCACCCGGGAAGTCTTCAATTGTGGTCCACTTGCAGACCATTTGTTCCGGAGATATATTGCAATGATGGATTCGAAGCCCTTAGACCAAGCCGCTGGGGTTAGAATCCTGAGCGTGGCCCGGTTTTCATCCGGCTGTTTCTCCAGCAAGGTAACTTGTGTAGAGGCAGTACGGTTTCCGGGGAAAACCCGTTACCACCTGAGATCAGCGTGGACCCGGTTTAAACAACATAGTCTGACGGGGTGGCGATGGAGCCTTCGCTGTCCGCAAAGGCGGTCGATTCTAAGTTGAAATTCACCTTTAAAAAAAAAAAAAAAAAAAACTATCAAACTTTTGATTTAAAGGATTTATTAGATGGGTAGATTTTAAAGTCTCGCCTACATATTATCCCACTACTAACATACGCCACCGATGCACACGTGAAAGAACAATCAATCCATACAGTTAAAACAACAACCTGTCAACTACTATATAACCAACGCCACATAACACACACAACACATACCCAAAAAATGGCAAACCAAACTCTCCTACTACTCCTCCTAGTTCTAACCATATTCCAAAACGCCGTCGTATCATGTTCCAAAATTCACATAACAGATGATCTAGATGACGTGGAAGACAATGAGGAAGATGACACGTGGAAGGAATGGGGACAAAAGAAGAAGGTCGAAGAAAAGTTTGATCCGCCGCCAGAGGAGTTTGAAAAGATGGATATAGGGAAGATGCAAGAGGAGATGATGAAACGACAAGCTGGTCCGTCGTTTGGGTTTGTTAAGTTGAGGATCGGTGTTAAAAGGACTACGGTAAGTTGAGATTTTTTTACTATTTGTTTGGTAAATCACTAGCTGCATTTTCTTTTATTTGTTTGAAAGGGTTTTCCGCAAAGAGGGCGGCGATTTATTACATTGTGTTCTCGGGTATCAATTACGCAAGAAAAGTAAAAAAAAATGAAGTGGAAACAGAAAAGTTTGTGTTGGGAGTAAAAGAAAAGGAAAAGGACCGAAAAATAAGGGGCCGTTTAGTCGGTGTTTTTTTTTTTTCGTTTCTAAATTCCTAGAAAATGAAAAAAGTGAGAAGAGTAGAATGGACTTTTCAAATCTTTAGTTAAAAATTGGAGAATGAGAATTTCACATTTTTGAAAATTGTTGGGGAAAAAAGTGTAACTAAACGGATTTTCAATTTTTCTCTTTTCATATGAAAAATTTCTTGGAAAAATGGGAAATTTTTCACCAACTAAACGGCCCCTAAGTGATTTGGTTCATTTTGAAGTAAAATATTTCAGTCCAAAATTAAAATTTGAGCTGAAAATGTTACCTTTTTTTTTTTTTTTTTTTTTTTTTTTTTTTTTACTAAAAAAAGTTATAGAACTGAAATTCCTAAATACTAATTAAGGTACCATCTTATTAAAATGATCAAAAGATGTATTCAATTTTCATTTTTTGTGTAATAACGGTGACTTTTACATTTTAGACTTGTCAACATGTTATTTGATAGCTTTGCAAAAGTTACCCTTACTTCAAAAAATAAAAAATTAAATAGAGCATGTTTTTTGATAATTTTTATAGCATGGTACATTAAATGGGAATTGACCTATAGCTAGATAATCTTTTTTCACAAAACCCAACTTTGAAACATTAACAATGCTTGGGTCCAAGTTTTAGGCTCATAAACCTCTGTACAAGGTGGTCTAGTGTTAAGGTGGCCTGAAGGTCTTATAAGAGACTCGGCTTCAAACTTCATGGGCAACATCTTGGGATGGCACGGAAAAGTTGGAAACTGCCACGGGAATCCGGGTTAGGACGCGTACATTGAAGCAAAAAAGGGCTCGACTTATCATGTAGACTGAATAGGGATCCCTCTTCATTTTTTTTTAGGCTTATGAGTTTTTTAAAATCATCAATGTTTAATTCCTTAGGATTTGATGTGTAGACCCGAAACACTAAAACATGATTATGTGTGTATAGCAATTAGCAACACACTTGTCCGTTTGTTCGGTTTCTTATTTGTGTACATCTGAATCACTAAAACATGAATTTGGGTCAGGGTTGGCTATTTTCAACGAATCATTTTAACCTTTTGATTTATGTATCTAAAATTCAACATACTATATAGATCTAACATATATTAAACATTTGCTTTGAACTAAATGACCATGATTGTAAAATGTCGACAAAGCCATGTCTAATTGACTTTGTTACGAGTACAATACTATCATTGATCACAGTTGACTTAAGAAAGTCAAAATGCAGCTGCACATGTGATCATCTATCAGTGACTAGGTTTTGGATCTACAAATCTGAAGTTACTCAATAATGCTCTATTGTCGTCCAAATTAATATACAATTGTTGGCATAATGCATTGCTTACTTGTTGTTTTCATGTCTAGGATGTAGGATTTTACAATAGAACTTTTATCTGTAAATTGACCACTGGACACTGGGGGATAAGTTTAGCAATGGATGCTTCAAAGGGATACTGAATAGCAAGTATCATTTTTTAATGTGAGTGTCTTTCAATTAGTCGACTTCAAATATTTGTAGTTGAAGAAGTAAGGAAAGGGTTGTTTGTAACGTAATCAAGTGATTATCTGATTCTGATAATTCAAGTCGCAATAAGCAATTTGATTCTGGATCCACTTTGTATCTTAGTAGCACCATTATAGTAACTTGATAGCCCTGCTAAATGGGGTGTGATCATACTGGAAAAATTGTAGGAGATTAGAACACTAGAGTCAGTATGCTTGGGTGGGGGTAGGATTTGAGATGAGGGACTGTAAAGTTGTAGAAGATCAATATGCGTTGCATAATTGCATTTCACTATGTTATACCATTAAAATGCTAGTTTTTCTGATTAGTTTTTGTAAGCCGTTGCTCAACGGATACTGTTAGTTGGTGGGATTGTTCTTACATGCCTTACTTGAATCTTAATTTTGTGTCAAAGTGGTAACATAGGATTCTTGGTGACAGACTCCAACAAAGTTTTCCGTTTTTTGGTGAACTTGAACATGGATCATATTTCATAAAATTTGCAGGATATGATAACAGCTATTTCAAAGCAATGGAGCAAAATTGCAAGAACAGGAGCCATAGATGTGAAGTTTATGGGTGTTGATGTCAGCACTATCATGTTCACTCTGGAAAAAGGCCAAGACACTCTAGAGGTTCGTTCCAAATAGCTCTTTAATTTCTTTTGTTATATTACTCCCCAGCAATTGTTTAAACTCATAGTTAAAATTTATAACTTCTTCACAAACCCTGTGATGAAACATTATGGAGTAATTCTCCATAATGACTATGACAGTCACCTTAGAAATTCCAATATATAAATACCGTGAAACTATGTTCTACAGCAAACGAGCAATTGGCTATTTGAATTGTTGTACTTGATATTTTTGATAAACAAACAACTCTGCCTGTGAAAAATATTAAAAGACAATACACTCTGTACCAAGGAGCGAAAGCGATACTACTAAAAAGTATCATATACAATATTTTTTACTATTTTGTAATTATTTTTCGAGTGTTTGCAACTTTTCTTGAAGACTGCTGTGATTTTCTTAACATTTTTACAAGAATGATGATTTGTTTGCAACTAAAAGCATAGTATGATGATTTAAAAAGCCAGCAACCGATCACTTAGTTAACAGATTGATAAATAAGTGTACATGTACAGTCTACAACGATGTTTCTTTGCATCTGAATAACTACAATCTTTTTCAAGTGTTCTAATTTACAAGTTATACTGTTTCTGTACATTTTTGTTATGATTATTTGTGCTTTGCCACAGAAAGTAAGAAAACTATAAACAATGGTTTTGAAAAAGTCAACCACTTAATTTTGAGTGACCTATTGACCTGACATACATGTGCTGACCTCCTCATCCATGTGCATGTTCTAATTGCATAGGAATTTAATTAGACAAACTTTTTTGGTAATGACGACATTGTTAATGAAATATGAGTAAATCACCAAATCTATCCGTTTGTTAAAATCACCAGATCACAATTATCTTTTTTTTTTTTTTTTTTTTTTTTTTTTTTTTTTTTATGGATTTTTCAGTTGAAAGAATTTATACTGAGCCAACCTGAGGCGTATGAGGTTAAGATTGGGGATCAGCTTTTCAGAAGACCAGGAGATCCTTCTTTCGATGATGTTTTTGCCGAAGATTACAACAAGAAAAACAACAAAGATGAAGGACATACTCACCCATCAATTGATAATCATGAGAGAGACGAGTTATAATTAAAATCAGCATTGTTTTCTTCTCCTTGCTCCTTTTGGTATCATTACAAACATCTGATATTATTTTGACTTTTCACTACATAAGTTTTCTTAATCCTTAGTGCTAATTGTATCGAATATATGGCTGAGACCAAAGTAAAAATCTGTAAGACAAAAGTTTCACCATCAATGAATATCAAAGGTCATATTAAAGGCCTGACTATGTTTTTTTAACCGCAAGTTATGTATTTTATCAGTGACCGATTTTGAATGTCTAACATGTACTATTTAATATCGCTAGCCCACTGAGCCAATAAAAGCGCACTAGGCATCTTTCAAGAACCATGTCATGGTGCACCTAAAAACTCACCAGTCACCACACAATGGTTTAGATGTATAAAAAGATAACGTATTGGTAAATTATGAAGATTTAAGAGTGATGCTCATAGACAAATGGTTTAGATGTATAAAAAAGATAACGTATTGGTAAATTAAATATCACATGTAACTAAAGTAATTTTTATGTTTATCGAATGTGTACTAAATGGATTTTCCAGTTTAAAAATAATTTTGAGTTTAATTAGTAATTTCTAACAAGCGCCTTATTGTCACCTATTAAATCATCCATTATGGTGCCTTATCGTTGCTTGTCAGAGCATTTACGATGATCTTTTATGCAAAAGGCTTTAAAAAAATGTTTATTATTTTGTTAACTATAGTGGAAATGTGTTTTATGTTATGTGAAATGAAAAAGGTTATAAAATTTTCAACTTTTTTAAAAGTTAATGGATTTGAGTTTATTGAAAATTTTGTAAAGGTTTAGTAAATTTATGTGTAGCGAAGAAAAGTTTATAATAAAAAATGATTATGAATTTTAATGCAATATGATTTAGCATTTTTATAAATTTCATTATAATGGATTAGGGACGGACTCAGAATTTTTAAAAAGTGTTGCAAAGTGTTATTTAGGTTACTAAAGTTACATCATAAAACATGAAATTAGCAAAAGAAAATTATCATAAAACATGAAATTAGCAAAAGAAAATTATCGGAAGATTCACTTTTTTAAGGGATAAATTGTCTGTTATTGCTCATACAAAAAGTATACAGCTCTTAAAATTCTTTTACACTTCGTGCGTGATCTAAATCGGATGTAGCTCATAAAACACTTAACACCAATGTAGGTTCGTCCATTTAATGGATGTCCTTGTACTTGGCCTTTGGTTATAAGAGGGGAATTGCATATATATCTCTCCAAAGGTGAATAATTGCATATATATCTTTGGTATAAATTTTTGATGCACAAGATGATGACTTTTATGCATACAAATAAGGGTTTTTCTAACTTGTGCCCTAGGGACACAAGTTAAGCACATCAAAAGTGCATTAAAAGTACACAAGGGCCCACATAAAAGTACATCTGTCTGTACTTTTATGTGGATCCATATGTACTTTTTTGTGGGCCCTTGTATACTTTTGGTGTGCTTAACTTGTGCCCCTAGGGCACAAGTTAGAAAAACCCTACAAATAATATATATGATTTAGCATCTTTGGAAGGATATATATGCAAATGGCCCGTGTTATAAAATGTTTGCTTCCTATACAAGAATCGTAGTATGCTCTCATGGATAGATTAGACCACAATTATTTTTTACAGGATTAAATAAAATTAACTAATGTTATAATGTAATTTTGTAATTTGGAGATATTATTCAATCTTAGATATCAAATTAAATACGGCATGTGCATACAATTATGAAAGATATAGTTTATTTTGGTACCACTAGGCCCTTATTGTATGCTTTTATTGTGTATATATAATTACAATAATTACATCTTCAAAGTAATATTGCGTACGTAGATAAAAAAATCTTCTGTTTAGATAGAATGTAAGAGCATCCACCATCGTATTTCAAGAATATGTCAAAAAACTTATGAAGATGTCCAAGATTTTGTGTAACATAGTGAAGAACCATTTTATGTATAGGTGGCATGAAAATGTCTAGAATTTTGGAGAGGTCCAAGAAGTGTTTATTATCATTTATGTTGGAACAATTTATAAATTTTAAAAGTTTTAAGAATAAATTCATAATATGAAAAAGTTTAGAATTAATAACAATTTAAAAGCAATTTTATAAACCTTTAAAAAAGTCTACAATAGTTGATGCCCTAAGAGCAAGCGATGATGATATAATTATGGTAATCATAAGTAGCCATTCTTAAAATATGACGCTCATTAAAAAAATTTCATATGTGTTCTTGCAAAAAATAATAAATGTAAATTTTAATATATTTCACCCCAAATTTTAACCTCAACGATGTTGTCATTTATAATCCTTTTATGTACGTTATTCGTAATTTAAACAAATAAGATATCCTTTTGTACGAATGTGAAAGTTTCTGGATATGCCATATATGTAATTATCAAAAGTGTGATATTATTGGTACCTCTGGCCACCTTTTATGTTCCGGATAGATATATTTATACTACTTATAATGGAGAGGCATGACTCTCTTTCTAAAAAATTCAGATGTACAAAAATTAATACTTGATTTACAACACTTTAAAGCAATCAATTTTTATAATTACAACAAACAAAGCACTGTATATAATAAAAACTAGCATGAATTCCAATTTCCTTATAATTCTACATTAATAGCATTAAAAATACGAGTAGTAATTGGCATGACTAATTCATGTGCCTAATTTTATGCCTAACAAGGATCTTGGAACACATGGCTAAATCAATGGTAAATAAAAGGAGTGAGAATAAGTGGAATACACGTGTCACAAAATGAATAGATTAGGCATAAAATTAGTCACATGAATTAGTCATCTCAATCAATTTCCTAAAAATACCCCTACACCCAATATTGTAATCATTTAAATATAATGTACAACCCTCATTCTACATTAATAGCATTAAAAACACCCTACACCAAATATTACAATCATTTAAACACAATGTACAACCCTCATTCTACATTAATAGCATTAAAAACATCATACACCCAATATTACAATCATTTAAACACAATGTACAACCCTCATTCTACATTAATAGCATTAAAAACACCCTTACACCTAATATTACAATAATTTAAACACAATGTACAACCCTCATTCTATATTAATAGCATTAAAAACATCCCTACACCCAATATTACAATCATTTAAACATAATGTACAACCCTCATTCTACATTAATAGCATTAAAAACACCCATACACCCAATATTACAACAATTTAAACACAATGTACAACCATCCATCTTAACCTAGACATGAACCTGCGACCATTACTCGACTCAATAAAACTCGACTCGATACACAAGGCTGTGAGCTCAAGCTCACGACATCCCTTGTTTTCGCGACTCAATAACAACGACAACAACAAAAAGAAAGAAAATGATACCAAACAATTATTTAGCTTCATATTTATTAGTTTTAATATTTATTTAATCAAAAACTCTTGAAAATTCATGTACTTATCCCCCACCGTAGCTAGAACGACAAAAAGGGTTGTGGGCTTTCCTACCTTCGACCGCCGGTATCAACAAAATGAGAGAGATGGTTTTGGTGATGAACTCGAGCTGTGGTGGTGTTAATCATGGTGTTGGGAGGTGTTTATTGCCGCGTGATGTACGTCAAAATGATGGGGAGGTTGTAAGGAGTGTGGTGGTGGAGGCGGTGAGTTTAAGTGGCCGGCGGTGGTGTTTGTTTTGCCGGAAAAACGACTGGAGAAGAAGAAGAAATAGGGTATGGCTAGTTTGAGAGAGAAAGGGGGTCAAACTCTAAGTGAGGGTATAATGAGGTTTATATAGGAAAGTGTTTTGGACCTTGTGTGAACCCTATTGCACCCTTAGGGACTAAGATTGTAAATATATGCTAGGGTGGGAAGTGTAGTTTACCAAATCTTTTAGTATATCGTTCTCGAGTCAAATTTAGGTGTCGGAATGACTTCCCGTGACATTTTTATTAATTTCATCGCAAAATTTTATTTCAGGGTATCCGCCGTACCCTACTAGTATTATTTTATCAAATTTCATATTTTATGTTTCATACGTTCTGTTTCATAGTTTTATAACAAAAGTTGAAATTACACAATTAAAAGAAATAGAGGGTGTATAAGTGTATTAGAATAATTTTGGGGGTACCATTAACGTATCCTTTATCAAATATAAGTGTACTTAAATGTAACTTTAAGCTTTCAGTGGATGATATTTTTTTGTGTTTCTGAACGAGAAAGGATTCTTGTGTAATATACCTTCAATCGTGAACTGTTGCTGTGATTTTTAGTGTGTGTGTTTTGAATTTTGATAATGGCGACATATTTGGTGATTTGGTTTAGGTTGAATTAAAAAATCAAATGATACGCTCCTTATGTTAGATTAATTAGAATCCCTAAATTGTAGCTAAAATCAATTTTGAAAATATGTAACTCCCTAAATTGTAGCTAAAATCAATTTTGAAAATATGTAACTAATTTATGCATTCAATTTTAAGCATGTATATTTTGTTGTTAAAGATTTCAATACAAACACTCAAGTGCTCTAGTGGTTGAGTGTTTGTTGGTTGTTCAAGAGGTCATGGGTTCGAGTCTCAGTAGCTACACATTTTTAAAAAATGTTCAATTCATGCATGAAAGTGTGTGTCATGTAGGCAATGACATGGCAGTGAGTTGAATATTTGGCATAGAGGTGACATTTGTTAGAGGTTAATGATGTGGCATGCTAAACTTCTTATATAGTGTAGGATTAAACAAAACTAGCTTGGTACCCTCGCAAAGCAGCGGGTTCGAAGGTGAATGTTGCTTAAAGATTTTAGATTTTACGTCTATTTTTGTGAATATTGTTTAACGATATTTTATGATGTATGATAGTTTTCTAGAGATTGCTATTATTAGTAATAATTAAAAATAAAATAAAATTTAAAAATACACTAATTGGATATTAAATTAGAGGGCCGTTACAAGTCTACAAATTTAAGGCACTTAATTTCTAGATGTATCTTCATTTTCCATTATTAGTAAGTGGGTTGTCTGAATTTTTTAAACTTTTCATTTTTGAAAAGTTACAAATACATTATAATGTAGTATAGATTTGCTCCGATATAAGCCAATAAATCTTCACACTAAACAATTTAAAGTAATACAACATGATATGAAGAAAAAAAAAGTCAAAATAATGCATATCGATAATGAATTCATTTTGATGGTATTAATTTTATATTTATAAAAATGTACTTTCTATATAATAGTTTTATATTTTTATAGTTGAATATTAGTGAGGTTTAACAAAAGAATTGACATTTAAACGAGGTAAATAATGTATGTTGCACCTATGTTGACATTTTACTTGTTTACTCATTGCACTAAAATGGTGTCAAATTTAGTGATAACGTTTTAAGAGTGCATGCAATGGAAGTGAGGACTTACCATTGGCGTGTCATCACTCACGCGCTACTTTGCTATGGCACTCCCCCCTAACCCTGACGAATGATGACGATGTGCAATTTTATGGGCTCCACCAAATAGATATTTATTCAAATAAAAAACTATATATATATTATGCTATACCATTTTATACGTATAAATACTCCAAAGCTTCAACATTTTCACAACTTCTCATTCTATCATTCTCTCATTATTTACACTATATCATTTTACTCTCATTCTTTCATTATTTACAAAATGTCTCAACAAACACTCCCAAAACTAAAACCCCAAAATGTCGACAACAAAATGCCGAAACACCAAATTCAAATTTCTGTCTCGGTCCTACTCTACCGATAAACTTTCAAGCACTATCATTTATTGACGGAGAACCAACAATACCAAAACCTAATATTCACACCTCTGCAACAATACGGAAACCCATAATACGATCAAAAAAATTGGCAATTCTTCACAACCAAATATTGTCGGATCTTCATCACAACCTTAACCAGCACTATGTCTCCATTCATCCATTCAAAGTTGATGATACTCAAATGTACTATGTGGAAAACTAGAAGGGGGGTTGAATAGTTTACCGTTTAAAAACTCTAAACTTGTTGTATCAAATGTCCATTTTTAGCTTGTTCTAATATGAAATATGTTACTTGTAGTTTATAACTAACATAACTTAAAACATGTTATCACACAAATACAATAAACAAGTCAAAACAAAAACAATCACATAATGCAAACATTAAAGTAAAAGGAAAGTGCAAACCGAACACGAATTTATAGTGGTTCAGTCACGGATTTCCTCTCCGCCCTACTCCACTCCTTGAGTACCCAACTCGAGAGTTACTTCACTAGATCAACAACTTCCCTTCTCGCCTGAGAAAACCTTACAATCGTCGCTTACACTTTATCCGGTACAAAGCTAGATACCGAGTTCTTTTACAAGGTACAACCACTCCTATCGTCGCTTATACAATATTTCCGACACTAAGCTAGATGTCGAGTTCTTTACCAAGGGTACAACCACTCCCGCTATGTTTTGTGGCCCAACATAAAAACCTTGTGTTTTATGGTACAAACACATAAACCATCTAATCTATATTGTGATGATACAATGATGATCCATGACATAAAAGTCTAATGGATATGCATGCCTAATCTACATGAACTTATTGAATAAGAAGTCTTCAACCATTGAGGATGTCAAGTGCCCTTGAATCTTCATATGTTGGAATGCTTTAATGAATGATGACTTCAAGATCTTGTGACCTTCTTGGTGGATCATGAAGTATGATATGCTTACAACAAAGATGAATGTTAGAAGCATTATGATCATTATTGAAAGGGTGACTCATGTGTGTTTCTACATTGTTTGCTACTGATCTAGATATGTGTTTTATGATAGAGAGAATGTATGTTCAAAGTCATCAACCTAATGAGAAGACCATGGGCTACTATTTATAGAAAAACAATTTTGCCATCCCGCGGATACGGCAGAACCCTCAGAAGGGTTCCTTCCGTTATGCCCGAGGTTCCTTGGGGACCTGACAGCAAACTTACAAACACTACTCAAAATATTTCCATATCTTTCACAATGTCACATCAAGTTACTTCTAGTCAAACACATAATAGATAAATCCAAAATGTGTAAGAGGTCTTATGGAAAGTCAAACTTTCTATAAATGCACATGATGTGATGTATATGTATTTCTGTTTTAAGATTAAGATATATATGAAAGTAAACTTGTATATATTACGTAAGTAATATTGTTATAGTAAGTTAATGAGTTACTAAAAATGTTTGATTCCTAATGTTATCACATTTTTATCATTTGTAAAACTTACTAATATTACTTTAACACCTAAAGTGGCACTTATTCTATTTGACACCTAAAGTGCAATTTGACACCTAAAATACTTAAAAACCCTAAAAGTATTTTAGTCATTCTAAATGGTTGGTCAAGGGGTTTGATCATAATGCTACATAACAAACATGTATGAACCTGTGTTGTAGCGTACGATGACTCGAGACGTTGAGAGGTGTTGAATGTTTGTTGAGAAAAAGTATGATTACAAATAACTTGTACATTTTACGTTATGTATCAAGTTATACGTTTGTCATCAATCAAAACAAACGAGACTGTATAGATTAAATATCGTAATATTTGCACTAACAATCTCTCCCTTTTAGATGATGACAAAATATGAAAACGTGATAGATAGTACAATGTGAAAAGTTACTTGTGTCCGTATTACTTACTTGTATCCGTAACACCTTCTATATTTCCTTCTCCGTGATAGATAGTAAAATGTAAAAAGTTACTTGTGTCCGTATTACTTACTTGTATCTGTAACACCTTCTACATTTCCTACTCCGTTTACACTCTTCTCCCCCTTTTGTCAAAACAAAAAGGGGTGTGTCCTTGGAGTTAACTTAATTTCTCCCCGAAATGGCGAGCTTGCATCATCCCTAGTGAAGTTAATTCTTCAACTCCAATTTCCTAAGGTTGTTAGCGGATCCATGGATCAAATTAAGTTCTTTGACCTACATCAAGGTTAGTGTTGTGCAACATAAAAATTATACAAAAAATGCATGATGAATGAAATGCATGTTGGACTATGTTGACTTATCTCTTTCTTTTTGTCGAAACACAAAAGAGTGTCGAAGAAAGAGAATAAAGATGAATGTGTGCATGCTTCCCCTAGATTGTAGCTCCCCCTTGATCTATACTCCCTGTTGCTTGGGTCCCAACGTATATGGCACAAGAAATAAGAAAGCTACAAAAACAAAGGTTAGTGCATGAATAACTTCCCCTTGATCAATACTCCCCGTTACTAGGGTACCAACGTATATGATGCAAGGATAAGAAAGCTACAAAAGAAACAAAAGTTAGTGTATGATCGACTCCCCCTTGATCAATATTCCCCGTTGCTAGGGTGCCATCGTATATGATGCAAGGATGAAGAATCCTACAAAATAAAGGTTAGTGTAAGACAATAATTTTCCTATGCTTGACTGAAGCTCCCCCTTGTTTTAGGGCGTCAATATGAATCTACAAAACAAAAGTTAGTATAGTAGAAGTTTTGTATTTAGACAAGCATGTCCTCTACAACAACGTGTATAGAAGATGCAATATGAGTGCTTGATGTATATTCCTCCTACGTCAAGAAGCACCTATAATGAAAGAAGGAAAATATTCGACGCAAAATCACCCTGTTTGACCGGGAATGATTATTTAGAACGGTTAGGATGGGGTTTGTGTAACACCCCCAAATTTAAGTTTGTCGCAGCGGAAAAGTAATTTGGGTGTTACGGTGAGGATCGAAGTTTTAACCACATAAAACGATTTAAAAGAAACGTTTTGAAAGTTATTTGCCATTCAAATAATAATTTTGATAAAAGATGAACCATTTGATTTAAAATCTTATGAACAGATATAAAGGGTTGTAAAAATGACAAATTTAATTTTTACACCATTTTAATTTATCAGAGTAATAAATGCCCACTCCGTGTCTTGTCCTGCTCCGTTAAAATTACCTGAGATACACATGCTTAAAAGTGTCAACACAAAGGTTGGTGAGTTCATAGAGTTTTAGGAAAAACCCTTTATTTTGTTAGATTTCAGGAATATTTGGTATTGATAAAATACAAACAGTAATTAAACAAGTATCGAGTATATTCACAAATAAATCATATAAATATTCAATCATATTCAATAAAGAATCAATAATCCTAATATGAGCTGGAAACTCATGATACTAAATAAATCAGATATACAATTTCATGTATGGTCAAACCTATACAGCTGTATCTAAATATATGTTGAAAACATACATTTTTCCTTTATAGATATTGCACCAAGCCTCATGACACACAAGCTTAACCAGAAGGGGGTGTTCTATCAAATCAATGACAGATTTTGCCCTCTATTAATAGGTGATTTTCCAATTCCTATTTGTCTACGAATATAGTGTATCACGACTAATACGACTAACCAATTGCAATTGGCATTCCGTCAAGTATTAGTGGGACAGGGGGTCAATCCTTAACAGGTTTTGAAGCTGTTCACTATATTCGCACCCACTTTACATGTGGTTAATGGCTCATGATTGAGGGGCTTCATGGCGATAGCTAACTTAGGCAATATCAAGGACTAATGGGCTCATTTAGCATAACATCATGAAGTCAAGTATTGTATCACAGTAATCAATTTGAAAACAGTATCGTTTGAGTATCAGAAATTTAGTTTGGAAATATCATCGTTTGAGTATCAGAAATTCAGTTTGAAAATATTATCGTTTGAGTATCAGAAATTCAGTTTGAAAATATTATCGTTTGAGTATCAGAAATTAAGTTTAAGTATTTCGCCAGTAACACATATATATCACATACCTCAATAATCGAATTGAAAACATTTTCATATGAGTATCAGTATTTCAGTCAAGTAATTCATCAGTAAAATATATATATCACATACCACAATATTTGAATGGAAAACATTATCATCAGAGTATCAATATTTCAATTAAGTATTTTGTCATGTATTGTATATATCACATTTTAAATCACAAATTATATTATTTATTTATCAATTAGGAAATTGATTTGAATTATATATTTTATTCATATACTTATCAAGTTATCAAATTATATGTAAGCATGTATCTCCCCCAATGATTTAAAAACAATTATTGGAAATGGGGCTATGACTCACCTGGATTGATTTGGAAATGATGAAAAGTAAAGTAGGATGAGATTTATGGGAACGATTATGGAAACGTCTTTGATACGGAACCTGATAAATAAATTTATCAGAGAATATAACCAAATAATATTTGGTAAATACGAACGAATAACGAATAATTATTATTCGTTATGACGAATAGATGATGTGCAGTGAAATTATTATGCCATGCATGATATGATAAAATACTTTATTTAAAATATCCATCGTAGTTTTACCTTTTTAATCGTAAGTTATAATATTAACTTTTTAGATATCGTTATATATATATATATATATATATATATATATATATATATATATATATATATATATATATATATATATATATATATATATATATATATATATATATATATTATTAACGTAAAAATATATAAAACGTAATAAAATGCATATGACGTGATAGTTGCCGTAAAATAGAAAATAAAATGAGAATGTCAAATAGATTATGTGTAGTCCTTGTCCTTTTCCAATTTTTATACTTTTTATACTAACGGCGTTAGCGTCACACCGTTAGTCCTTTTTATATATTTTTTACAATTTTAGTTCACTACGTGTCCAATATTACAATCTAAGCTTGTAACATCCTATATTATCAATTTTTATCCTAACTTTCTGTTTCTACAGTTTTAATCCTTAGTTTCCAATATTTTCACTTTTAGTCCCTATAGGTGTCGTCGCGTTACATTTTTAGTCCAATTTTACAATAATGATTATAAAAATTTTATAAAAATTTCCATAGCTTCTTTTATTAATTTTAAGCTTATTTCAACAGCTTATTTTATAAAAAGCTTATTTATTTAGTTTATGGGCCTCATTCGATCCAAACAAAAGCCCATTTTAAAAATTTAGAGACGAGGGCATGAAAAATGTTTTGGGCTTGAACTTGGGCTTCTTTTGTGATTCTAAAAATATATTTTATGGGCCCAGTGGGCAGTTAAATCGTTAATTCTTATTGGGCCTTAGTTAAGCCCACTCGACAAAACATAAGATTTTTATTTAAATTTTGATTTTGAAAACTGGTTCATGTCAATTCACTTTGGCTCGATTTGCATGTCAAAACGTGATTATTTTTATAAGCCGTGTATATGAAACTAATAGTTTTCTAGGTGGTCTATTAGTACGTAGAAAAATATGGTACATTTGTTAAGTGAAATTTTGAGTTATACGTGTACTTTGTGGCATGTTTGAAATCGATATATATATTTTGAAAAGCTTGAATTATTTTCTAAGTGTTTTAAGTGAATTTATACGTGTGAAACATGGTTTGAAATGGATGCATGAAATGCTCGTAACGTTACAACTAATGTGAATTATAGGTGCTACGTGACTCCTAGGCCGCTCAAGATAGAGGCTAGTCACGTTTTGTGTACTAAAAATATATACGTACATGTAATATATATATATATATATATATATATATATATATATATATATATATATATATATATATATATATATATATATATATATATGAAATGATATACGATTGAACAAAAATAAATATGATGCATGACATAGATTTAACGTGTGCAATGAATTTAGAAGGGATGTAAACGACTTACAAACACCTTAGAGGTGATAAAGAGGTCGAGTGAATTAGAATGGAACACAAGGATTTCACGTTTCACTATATAACCCAAACGTTATATATATATATATATATATATATATATATATATATATATATATATATATATATATATATATATATATATATATATCCCTAACTAATATATCATTCGACTTCTGAGTTATAGGGGTGATATTTAGAATGGATGGAGTATGTGAAAGAGTATGGAAATGAAAAGAAACTAGTGCATGCATGAACGTATATATGTATCAAATTGGAAAGAATCGTATGGTTTGTATTCATCCAAAGAAACATAAGGACTATTCAATTTCAGCATACTTAGCTTCCTAGGACGATTTATATTACTAAAGAAGTGAATGTGAGAGCATGAAAAATGGGATATGTCTTGGTAAATCACTTATGTATGTCGACCACTATATATCTTGACATACGATTTACAAAATCGTATGTTACTTGTACATACTTGATCATATTCGACATTTGAACATAAAATCATCTCAGGAATATTATTAGGATCATTTAGAAATAAATGGGGATCAAAACGGTTAAGAATTGAATAAGTTGTGAATCGGTTGGATCGATTTATGGCTAAACACTTTGCCTCCTAAAAACGTATCAAAACTCAACGTATGAACGTGAGATTCGACACACTAATAGTTGGCTAGGAGGTTAATGAGGATGTGCAAAAATATACGTAGGTCGTGTGTACGAAATAAAAATAAACGAGTTGATTTGGAGCTTGTCTAGTCGATCTAATAAGAATTAAAACAAAAAAATGGGCTTGTGGCTTTTGGGCCGATGAATAGTGAATCGAGTGTTTGGGCCGAGCATTAAGGGTCCGGTTTATTAATTTAGTTATTATGAAATATTAATTAGTATTAGTGTATTATTAATATTTTGTTAATTGTGTCGTGAACTTGTTTTGTCGTTTGACGAATTTGACAATATCGTAATCGTGACCATTTTAATATACAAAGAAAACTTTAAATTTCCCCTAAAAATGGCAATTACAATAATGACAGAGATTATTTATTTAATTAACCGAAGTTAATTATACGAATTTTTGCGAGGTTTTACAGTACCCACATGTCATTCTGAATTTCGTCCCGAAATTCAAATTTAATGTGATTACTCGAGTAAAGAATTTTTGAAGAGAGGTTGTCGGGAGATTTTTATTCCTAAAATTACGGATACGTGATTCAGTTAGATTTACTTGTACCCAACAAGACAAGGTAACTGAAGTATTTAAGGGTTGTGAATATTGAAAATAGTGGTCATGAATAGTAAAATAACGGCTAGTAATAGTGCCCAACGGTCGGGAATAGTAACCCAACGGTCACATTTTAGCCTATATATACCATTTCAAATTTCCACTCCTTCCATCAACCATTTTCCTCTCATTTTCCACCAAAATGCCGCATCTCATAACCATCTTGGCGATTGTGTACGTCGTCCTTGCCGCTATCTACTTGGCGTACGTTCCAGATGAAGACTTTGGATTCTTGGTTGCGATCTTGATGTTTGTCGTACCCCTTACTATCCTTGCTATTACCGTCGACAAGATCTGGGGGTAAAATCTTGAGCTAGGGTTGTTTTGGATTAAGTTCTTGTTATGTTTTTATGTATTTGTAACGAATAAGGAATAAAACTCATTTTGTTTTTAAGAATTTGTCTCATTATTGTTTTTAATATTTGGTTTATATTTATTTTTCAGCATAATTAAAGTGATTCATCATGTGGTGGCTCTTGCTATTGTTTTGTTGGTGGGAGTCTTATTTGTCATAGCGGATCAACATATTGAAGATTCTTTTGTTTGTATTGTAATAATTGTAACGATAGCACTTCCGATGCTAATTATTTGTTTATGTATTAACTTTTATGGATTTTAATAAAAATTTTGCTATTGATGTCTTTTATCAGTTGTTGTGAGTTATTGGTGTTTTCTTGTTTGTACTTTTGTTGATTTCCTATCATAATGGTGATGATACATGATAGGTATTTATTATGGGTTGTTCATTGTATTGATTATGAACAGTTTATTTTAGTTCTTTATATTGCTTTTGAATGAAGATTGTTATTTAATTTTTTGAAAATATTATTGTTCCTTTCATAACATAATTTTTTTTTCCTAAATTATACATAGTTGATCAGGTTATGTATAATTGGGGACCAAATGATGTGATGTTTGGTTCAATCATATTTTTCTATAAATTGTTTTAGATGGTGTTCAACGTGTTGTTTTTATGATATAACACGTAATTTCTTTTTGAAATAAAGTGGAAAATTTTAGGGTTCATAATATAAATCAGAAATTTATGGAGTAATTATTGTATATTGTCATTTGGTAAATGAGACAGAAATTGAAATTAACTTATATTATCATTATTATGGAAATATTACAAGGGAGATTTTTCGATACAGTAGAAAGATTATTGTTTAAGTTACATCCATCGTAACTTGAAGTGAAATACAGGAAAGAAATACAACTTAGGAAATTTTAAACTAGATTTTATTTATCTTCAACAGGAATTTATTCATCTGTTCCAATCTAGTTGCCATTCCCTTGATACTATCAAGGTCTTTAAAGATTCTTCATTTTCTTGTAAAGGTCTTGGCTTTCCAATTAACATTGTAGTTTGGACATCGTTTCACATGATGACCATGTCCACCACATCCGTGACATACAATGATTGTTGGTTGTACTTTCATGTCCTTAGTCCTGCAGCTAATTGCCTGGTGACCTATTTTCTGACATTTCGTGCATTTAAACCTACATTTCCCGGTGTGATGCTGGTTGCATTTTTGACACCAGGGTAGAGTTCCACGATAACCACTTCCAGTAACAGGTGCGACAAGACAATTTCTATTAGCTTTCTGATTTAGTCCCAGCTGATGTTGATACTTCATAGGGTCTTCTAGATGTTTGCGATAACGGTCTTGAGCATTGAAGATGTTGCAGTAAATGGGATTGATGGTTCCTGCCTCGGGGAGTTTCCTCTTCTGATTATTTCCAATTGGTAAAATTCCATGCCTAATTCCTTGATGATGGTTGATGGTAGGGTTGATCATTCCTTCTTGAATCTTTAAGTGAGGTGGCCTATACTTCATGAAACTTGTAGGGTGTTGATTACCAAGCATACCCGTCTCTCTTCTCGGATAAACTACAGTAGTCCCTTCTAGTACCACTGACACTATGTCTTTTACCAATTTCTGGATAGCTCCAGGAGTCATAGTGATTTCTGATGATGATTGATATGCATTGTTCATGTTGTCCATTTTCTGTAAACATAAATGAAACTCAACATTAGAATCCATATAATATCAGAATAATTTAAATAATGAAGTTAATTATTTCATTTATAATAGACTGAATTGACTCCCTACTGTAATCTAATTTCAAGATATGTCTTTGTTGTATCATTTTATCAATGATCAACTCTTGATATGGGATTACTAAGGAATAAACCGACTTGTCTATTTGAAATGAAGTTTAATTATCTTTTCTTCATTCTTTAAATTCCTTTTCAAAAATTGGTATTTAGACGATTCTTAAAGTTTTAGATTAATTATGGTAAGTTTTAAGAAATCTTAACAATTTGTAAGAAATCTTACGGTAGATTTGAAAAATATTACAGATGTAAATAGAATATTAAAAACTTGACCGATTGTCTTTGCAAGATAAACGATACAAGATCTTTTATTAATACTCCATTGATTTGAATAGAATCATTTGGTTATTAACGAAATAACAAATGATGAGATTTTTGCATGAAAATATGAGGATTCATTACATGCATGATTGATACGGAAGAAAAGATTGATTCATAACATATATATATATATATATATATATATATATATATATATATATATATATATATATATATATATATATATATATATATAACAGAAAGGATGTTATTATACAATATGTTTTGATTACACGTTTTGAAGTTTCAGAATTATTGAACATTACAAGAAATATTAACCAAGTCTATTTGGTTTATTAGGAACAACAAGGAAACTTGTAAACTTAAGATTAGTTACGCCTCTGACGTAAATATCTAATTTCTTTCTCAAGTTCAAGTTGTGCAGCTTCCATGTTTGAGAAACGTTCTTGACACATGTTCATTTGGTTTGCCAACATATTCTCTAATGCGGCAATCTTTTGACCCTGGTTTCTGGCTGCATCTCTGGCCATCCATAGGGTTCTCTCAATATCTCCAATTCTTACATGTGTTTGACCGTGTTCTCTTCTTGTACAACGAACCCTGGAGTCCAAACTTCCAAGTTCCTGGTTGGTGTTGTCCTTTATTTCATTAATCTTTATTCCTAACTCACATATTGTTCGCCTTTCAGCATCTGCCATTTTGAACAAAGCATCAAGGTTACGGTCGTACCATTCAAATTGAGTTGGTCGTAACCCTTTTAGCTGTTCAGTGTGAGCATCCAATATGCCGGCTTGTCGATAAATAAGATTCCATATTGATTCAGGAGTACTTATATCATAGTCGGGAGAGTTAGGTGAAGATAAATTATTTGAAGAATTTGGTATTGTAGAATCTGAGGTATAAGGTAACGGAGAAATTGGCTCAACATTCGTCCATGATATCTCTTGGCTTGAACCTTGTCCAACTTCGAATGTTGCCTGGCCACCAATCAAATCTTCATATGATTCGGTAGCTCTCCTGATTCTTTGACGTAAAGGTGAACGATTAGGTGACGATGGAGGTGATCTCGGAGTGAGTTCTATATTAGGTTGGGATTTTATTATTTGTACGTAAGGATCTTCAGTATTCGGAGAATTTTTATTGATAGACGAGGTATTAGTATTATGGAGAGTAGTGTTGATATTCACAGGCATTCCTGAAGACATGCTACAGTAGTAACCGAGAATAATATTTTATGAGTATTTTGTATGTTAAAGATATAACAGTACAGATGAAATAACAATTGTATATGAGGAACTATTAAGCGTGTAAGATAATCTCAACAGATAAAATATAGAGCACGGCAGTCTGCAGACACGGAGGGCATAAAATATTATGGTGTAAAATCATTATTTTGAAAATGTAGTTATAGTTTTAATGTTTGAAAACATTTAATTCTCTATAACTGTAGCTCTGATGCCAATTTGTAACACCCCCAAATTTAAGTTTGTCACAGCGGAAAAGTAATTTGGGTGTTACGGTGAGGATCGAAGTTTTAACCACATAAAACGATTTGAAAGAAACGTTTTGAAAGTTATTTGTCATTCAAATAATAATTTTGATAAAAGATGAACCATTTGATTTAAAATCTTATGAACAGATATAAAGGCTTGTAAAAATGACAAATTTAATTTTTACACCATTTTAATTTATCAGAGTAATAAATGCCCACTCCGTCTCTTGTCCTGCTCCGTTAAAATTACCTGAGATACACATGCTTAAAAGTGTCAACACAAAGGTTGGTGAGTTCATAGAGTTTTAGGAAAAACCCTTTATTTTTTTAGATTTCAGGAATATTTGGTATTGATAAAATACAAACAGCAATGAAACAAGTATCGAGTATATTCACAAATAAATCATATAAATATTCAATCATATTCAATAAAGAATCAATAATCCTAATATGAGCTGGAAACTCATGATACTAAATAAATCAGATATACAATTCATGTATGGTCAAACCTATACAACTGTATCTAAATATATGTTGAAAACATACATTTTTCCTTTATAGATATTGCACCAAGCCTCATGACACACAAGCTTAACCAGAAGGGGGTGTTCTATCAAATCAATGACAGATTTTGCCCTATATTAATAGGTGATTTTCCAATTCCTATTTGTCTACGAATATAGTATACCACGACTAATACGACTAACCAATTGCAATTGGCATTCCGTCAAGTATTAGTGAGACAGGGGGTCAATCCTTAACAGGTTTTGAAGTTGTTCACTATATTCGCACCCACTTTACATGTGGTTAATGGCTCATGTTTGAGGGGCTTCATGGCGATAGCTAACTTAGGCAATATCAAGGACTAATGGGCACATTTAGCATAACATCATGAAGTCAAGTATTGTATCACAGTAATCAATTTGAAAACAGTATCGTTTGAGTATCAGAAATTTAGTTTGGAAATATCATCGTTTGAGTATCAGAAATTCAGTTTAAAAATATTATTGTTTGAGTATCAGAAATTCAGTTTGAAAATATTATCGTTTGAGTATCAGAAATTAAGTTTAAGTATTTCGCCAGTAACACATATATATCACATACCTCAATAATCGAATTGAAAACATTTTCATATGAGTACCAGTATTTCAGTCAAGTAATTCATCAGTAAAATATATATATCACATACCACAATATTTGAATGGAAAACATTATCATCAGAGTATCAATATTTCAATTAAGTATTTTGTCATGTATTGTATATATCACATTTTAAATCACAAATTATATTATTTATTTATCAATTAGGAAATTGATTTGAATTATATATTTTATTCATATACTTATCAAGTTATCAAAGTATATGTAAGCATGTATCTCCCCCAATGATTTAAAAACAATTATTGGAAATAGGGCTATGACTCACCTGGATTGATTTGGAAATGATGAAAAGTAAAGTAGGATGAGATTTATGGGAACGATTATGGAAACGTCTTTGATACGGAACCTGATAAATAAATTTATCAGAGAATATAACCAAATACTATTTGGTAAATACGAACGAATAACGAATAATTATTATTCGTTATGACGAATAGATGATGTGCAGTGAAATTATTATGCCATGCATGATATGATAAAATACTTTATTTAAAATATCCATCGTAGTTTTACTTTTTTAATCGTAAGTTATAATATTAACTTTTTAGATATCGTTATATATATATATATATATATATATATATATATATATATATATATATATATATATATATTATTAACGTAAAAATACATAAAACGTAATGAAATGCATATGACGTGATGGTTGCCGTAAAATAGAAAATAAAATGAGAATGTCAAATAGATTATGTGTAGTCCTTGTCCTTTTCCAATTTTTATACTTTTTATACTAACGGCGTAGCGTCACACCGTTAGTCCTTTTTATATATATTTTACAATTTTAGTCCACTACATGTCCAATATTACAATCTAAGCTTGTAACATCCTATATTATCAATTTTTATCCTAACTTTCTGTTTCTATAGTTTTAATCCTTAGTTTCCAATATTTTCACTTTTAGTCCCTATAGGTGTCGCCGCGTTACATTTTTAGTCCAATTTTACAATAATGATTATAAAAATTTTATAAAAATTTCCGTAGCTTCTTTTATTAATTTTAAGCTTACTTCAACAGCTTATTTTATAAAAAGCTTATTTATTTAGCTTATGGGCCTCATTCGATCCAAACAAAAGCCCATTCTAAAAATTTAGAGGCGAGGGCATGAAAAATGTTTTGGGCTTGAACTTGGGCTTCTTTTGTGATTCTAAAAATATATTTTATGGGCCCAGTGGACTGTTAAATCGTTAAGTCTTATTGGGCCTTAGTTAAGCCCACTCGACAAAACATAAGAATTTTATTTAAATTTTGATTTTGAAAACTGGTTCACGTCGATTCACTTTGGCTCGATTTGCATGTCAAAACGTGATTATTTTTATAAGTCGTGTATATGAAACTAATAGTTTTCTAGGTGGTCTATTAGTACGTAGAAAAATATGGTACGTTTGTTAAGTGAAAATTTGAGATATTCATGTACTTTGTGGCATGTTTGAAATCGATATATATTTTGAAAAACTTGAATTATTTTCTAAGTGTTTTAAGTGAATTTATACGTGTGAAACATGGTTTGAAATGGATGCATGAAATGCTCGTAACGTTACAACTAATGTGAATTATAGGTGCTACGTGACTCCTAGGCCTTCCAAGATAGAGGCTAGTCGCGTTTTGTGTACTAAAAATATATACGTACGTGTAATATATATATATGAAATGATATACGATTGAACAAAAATAAATATGATGCATGACATAGATTTAACGTGTGCAATGAATTTAGAAGGAATGTAAACGACTTACAAACACCTTAGAGGTGATAAAGAGGTCGAGTGAATTAGAATGGAACACAAGGATTTTACGTTTCACTATATAACCCAAACGTTATATATATATCAAACCCGATTTCCTTTTCTTGAGTCTCTTACTAATATATCATTCGACTTCTGAGTTATAGGGGTGATATTTAGAACGGATGGAGTATGTGAAAGAGTATGGAAATGAAAAGAAACTAGTGCATTCATGAACGTATATATGTATCAAATTGGAATGAATCGTATGGTTTGTATTCATCCAAAGAAACACAAGGACTATTCAATGTCAGCATACTTAGCTTCCTAGGACGATTTATATTACTAAAGAAGTGAATATGAGAGCATGAAAAATGGGATATGTCTTGGTGAATCACTTATGTATGTCGACCACTATATATCTTGACATACGATTTACAAAATCGTATGTTACTTGTACATACTTGATCATATTCGACATTTGAACATAAAATCATCTCAGGAATATTATTAGGATCATTTAGAAACAAACGGGGATTAAAACGGTTAAGAATTGAATAAGTTGTGAATCGGTTGGATCGATTTATGGCTAAACACTTTGCCTCCTAAAAACGTATCAAAACTCAACGTATGAACGTGAGATTCGACACACTAATTGTTGGCTAGGAGGTTAATGAGGATGTGCAAAAATATACGTAGGTCGTGTGTACGAAATAAAAATAAACGAGATGATTTGGAGCTTGTCTAGTCAATCTAATACGAATTAAAACAAAAAAATGGGCTTGTGGCTTTTGGGCCGATGAATAGTGAATCGAGTGTTTGGGCCGAGCATTAAGGGTCCGGTTTATTAATTTAGTTATTAGGAAATATTAATTAGTGTTAGTGTATTATTAATATTTTGTTAATTGTGTCGTGAACTTGTTTTGTCTTTTGACGAATTTGACAATATCGAAATCGTGACCATTTTAATATACAAAGAAAACTTTAAATTTCCCCGTAAAAATGGTAATTACAATAATGACAGAGATTATTTATTTAATTAACCAAAGTTAATTATACAAATTTTTGCGAGGTTTTACAGTTTGGGCTTAAGGTGTGGGCTGGGTGATGTTTGTGGGCTGGGAGGTGTTTAGTATTTGGATTGGATTTTGTTTTTGATATTAAAGGTCTGTTTGGTTTAATAGTAATAACAAGGACTAACTTTGTAATAATCCAAAAGTTGAGGGGCTGTGTTTGGCATTTTTCCAAAGTATTCCATGTGGTAATATTTTTCCAAGTATGAATAATGTGAGGACCACAAATGAAATTTTCCAAAATTACACTTCCAGGGACTAAATCTGCCAAACTTGAAATTCCAGGGACCAATATTGTAATTTCACCAAACTTTCCAACCAAGGATCATTCCTGCCATAGATGAGAAGTACAAGGACAAAAAATTGTTTTTCTCAAAGTTTTAATATCCCAGGGACCGTTTTTGTCAATTTTCAAAGTTGAGGGACTAAACTTGTAATTTAGAGAAACTTTACACCAAAGGACTAATTATGTAATTTATGATTCAAAAAGGACCTTTGGTGACTTTTTCATGTTTTTAGAATAACCAGGGACTAGTTTTGACAATTTTTGAAAGTTAAGGGACTGAAACTGCCAATTATGCAAACTTTGTTCATTTTTCATCTGTTTTTGATTATTTTGCATCTGAAACGTATAAAACACATTCCTGGGATATTTCCAGTATTAAGATGCATATTTGAGTGTTTTTAGATGTTTTGACAGCTCAGATTAGGTAAAAATGATGAGTATTTACACACTCATCAATCCCCCATACTAAAACATTGCTAGTCCCTAGCAATCTTTTGAGAAAAACTTAATGGATTTGAAGTCTCTTTACCAAAAGCCATTACTTCTGGAGTAGCCAAATGTTTCAGTTCAAGTAAGAACTATGGTACACTGATAACCATGTGATTTTGAGCAAACCACCAGCTGTCAACAGTTTTGATTTGTCTTTACCAGAAGCCGTTTGCTTCTGGACTAGCCAACTCTTGATGGAATTCAGTCATCATCTTGGTGAGTTGATTATCAATTATGGTTTTTCTACTGCCTTTACCACAAGCCATAATCTTGCGGGCTAGCCAACTCTTCACGATTAAGGATATGGTGAGTTGAATCCCATACAATTTTGGGCAAATTATCAACCATCAACGGTTTTGAGATATCTTTACCAAGAGCCGTTTGCTCTTGGATTAGCCAATCCTTTTGTCATTTAGACATGGTGGATTGATAACCTCAAATTTTTTTTGAAATAAAGTGATTTTTTTTTTAAATTATGGCTAAAAATGGGGGTACTAGAAGATATAATGTGATAAAATTCGCTAGAATTTCCCCCCACACTTAGAGTTGAATATTGTCCTCCATATTCAAAGTCCCGGCTATTATGCCGACTCTTTGAACGGAAAGGGATAATATTACAAGCTAAATGTGGAAATAACATTTTTCACTTTATTTATATAGATATATATACACATTCTTTTTATATACATGGTGGATCATAGCAGGGGTAACTTCCCCCACACTTAGGGTGAAAACCCCTTATACCTGCTACTGTTTTTGTTTAACGAGTCGCTAGCTTGACTCGATCCCCGAATTCATTGGTTTGTGGGGAAAGTTTGGAGATCCGGGACAACTATTTGTGGTATGTCCCTTCCAAAGTAGTGCTTTAACCAATGGCCATTCACTTTGAAGTTGGAACCATCAGGTTGAGATAATTCAACAGTTCCGTATGAAAATACTCTTGTTACAGTGAATGGCCCAGACCAACGTGTTTTAAGCTTTCCTGAGAATATCTTCAATCGAGAATTGAAGAGAAGGACTCTGTCACCGATGTTGAAAACACGGTTTTTAATTTTAGAGTCGTGAATCTTCTTGGTTTTTTCCTTGTAAATCAAAGAATTCTCATAAGCTTGATCACGAAGTTCGTTTAATTCGTTTAGTTGAACTTGCCGTGATCACCCGCTGTGTGAAGGTCGAAATTTGCATGTTTTAAGGCCCAGTAGACCTTATGTTCTAATTCGATAGGAAGATGACATGCTTTCCCGTACACTAGCTTATATGGAGTACACCCGATGGGTGTTTTGTAAGCAGTGCGGAAAGCCCATAGTGCATCATCCAGCTTATCCGACCAAGTGGCACAGTTTTCTCCCACCGTCCTCTCCAGAATTCTCTTAATACCCCGATTCAAGACCTCCACCTACCCACTTGTTTGTGGGTGGTATGCAGTTGAAAGACGGTGAGTTACACCATATTTCAACATCACTTTTGCAAATTGTTCATTGCAGAAGTGTGTGCCACGATCACTAATAATGGAACGAGGAGTCCCGAATCTGGCAAAGAGAGACTTCAAGAATTTAACGACTACTCGGGTATCATTGGTGGGTAAGGCTTTTGCCTCAACCCATTTTGACAGATAGTCGACAGCCACGAGTATGTATTTATTCCCTCGTGAAGACGGGAACGGCCCCATAAAATCAATACCCCACATATCAAATATTTCACAGACTTGGATGGCGTTTTGTGGCATCTCATTCTTTTTAGAAATATTCCCGTGACGCTGGCAAGCCTCACAGGTTTTGATAAGTTCATGGGCGTCTTTGTAGATTGTAAGCCAAAAGAATCCTGAATCAAACACCTTTTTGGCGGTGTAGTTTGGGTTATGATGTCCCCCCGTGGGTCCATCATGACAAGCTTTAAGAATTTCCATGGCTTCTTGGCCATGGACACACCGTCGGATGACTTGACCCGCACATATTTTGAACAAGTAGGGGTCGTCCCAGAAGTAATGTTTCACATCTTTAAAGAATTTTCTTTTCTGTTGGGACGACATCCCTTTCACAACGAAATTACCCGCATGGTAATTTGCAAAGTCGGCAAACCATGGGGTGGTGGCATCATCCCGGGTAGAGATTAGATTGAGAGTCTCCAGAGGAAAAGTTTCATTAATTTATTTTCTCTCGAGATTATCCTGATGAGGATTCTCTAACCGGGACAGGAGAAGTGGTAGACGGAGCTGTGGGTCCTTTATAAGAAACTCCACTTCTTGTGGTGATCGCCTTTGCATCGCCCCTCGGATTAGCGATCGTGTTGCTAGGTAAAGTACCTGAGCCCGAGGGTCGATCATTTAAAGACTTCTTCAATTCAGAGATCTGACTGACCAGCACTTTGTTCAGTTCATCTTGGCAGAGGCATGAGTCGAAAGAATTCCCGATGACTGAGAAGTCATCCATGAATACCTCCATGGTTTTCTCGATCATGTCGTGGAAAATAGCCATCATGCACCTCTGGAAAGTGCCCGGAGCATTGCATAACCCAAAAGGCATGCGACAATAGGCAAATGTCCCGTAAGGGCATGTGAAGGTAGTCTTCTCTTGATCCTGTGGATCAATGGGAATCCGGAAGTTACCCGAGAAGCCGTCGAGGAAGCAATAGTACTCATTCCCCGCTAGTCTCTCGAGCATTTGATCCATAAAGGGCAGAGGAAAATGGTCCTTGCGGGTGGCTTCGTTAAGCTTTCTGTAATCGATACATACTCGCCACCCTGTAACCAACCGAGTTGGTATCAACTCATTATCCTCATTTGTGACAACCGTGATGCCACCCTTTTTTTGGAACATAATGTATTGGCTAACCCAAGGACTGTCTGATATGGGGTAAATCAATCCCGCATCGAGAAGTTTGATAACTTCTTGCTTGATAACTTCGTGGATTTTTGGATTTACCCTTCTTTGATGCTGCACGGCAGGCTTAAAGTCATCCTCCATTAGGATTTTGTGTGTACAAAAATCTGGGTTAATACCCTTTATGTCTGAGAGCTTCCAAGCAATTGCTTGTTTGTGGGACTTTAAAACCTTAAGCAGTGCGGTTTTCTCCTCATCCTTTAAATCTTTCGCAATAATGACTGGTAACTTATCGTTACCTTCCAAGAATTCATATTCTAGATGAGGAGGTAGGTCCTTAAGTTCGACGGGGAAATCATCATTTTTCTCAACATATTTGATTTCCGCGTTATGAAGTTGTGGAGGTAGAACAGGAATAGGAGAGGGATATTTGTTCAATAATTTCTCAAGGAGAAAGATATCCCCCTCCGGGTCAATCTCTTGGTTATCAATTCCTTCGGGAACTGAATCACTTTTGAGAAAGGCCTCTAATTCCTCAAGGACGAAATCACTTCCCTCAAACTGAGTGAGGGAAGGAGAAGAATTAGCGATTATGGGGTGAGAAGAGGGAGTGGGATTGCCACTCGGAGAACTATCAGTGAATCCAAGGATTTCCTGAGCATACTCCTCAGATGCAATGTCAATGACATCAATTCGGTTGACCGATTCAGCATCATAATTCGAGGAATATCTCGAGGTTTGATCAAGGTTGAACGTTATCGCTTCATTGCCAACTCGTAACGTGATTTCCTCATCGAAAACATCGATCAATGCACGACCCGTCCTTAAGAATCCCATCCCAAGAATGAGAGGAAATCTTGGATCTGCATCGAAATCAACAACGACAAAGTCTGCCGGAAAATGGAACTTTCCCACTCTTACAAATACGTCCTCGGCAATACCGAGGGGACGTGAAATTGAATGGTCTGCAAGCTCGAGAGTCATGCATGTGGGAGTAAGTGCCTGAAGAGAGAGCTTTTTCCAAACTGAGTAGGGCAATAAGTTGATGCTTGCACCAAGATCGGCCAAGGCAAAGCATTCAACCATCCCCGGGAAAATACATGGTATTAGAAATTTCCCGGGGTCTCCTAGCTTCTCGGGAAGCTGTTTCAACAGAACTGCAGAGCAGTTTTCATTGAGTTAAGTTCATGTCATTTCAAACAGTTTCTCTTTATTTCCAAATAGTTTTTTGATTGTCGATGCGAATTTGGGCATTAAAAGAAGAGCATCCGCAAAACTAATATCAAAGTATAGCTCTTGGAAAATTTAGAAAATTTTTTCCATCTGATGATTAGCTTTTTCACGGAGCTTCTGGTCTTGCAATCGTGAAGGATATGGAATCGATGGTTTTGGGTTGGCTTTTGGGATTTCAACAGGACCTTCGGGAGTTTCAAACATGACTCTTTTAGGGGGAGTCGGGACCGGGACAACTGGAGGAGGGATGTCATTGGTATCTCCGTTATTAGTAGGAAGTACCGTATCTGTAGTATCCTCAGTGTCACATTCCTCTACCTGGACAGGAGAAGTGGTAGACGGAGCTGTGGGTCCTTTATAAGAAACTCCACTTCTTGTGGTGATCGCCTTTGCATCGCCCCTCGGATTAGCGATCGTGTTGCTAGGTAAAGTACCTGAGCCCGAGGGTCGATCATTTAAAGACTTCTTCAATTTAGAGATCTGACTGACCAACACTTTGTTCAGTTCATCTTGGTAGAGGCATGAGTCGAAAGAATTCCCGATGACTGAGAAGTCATCCATGAATACCTCCATGGTTTTCTCGATCATGTCGTGGAAAATAGCCATCATGCACCTCTGGAAAGTGCCCGGAGCGTTGCATAACCCAAAAGGCATGCGACAATAGGCAAATGTCCCGTAAGGGCATGTGAAGGTAGTCTTCTCTTGATCCTGTGGATCAATGGGAATCCGGAAGTTACCCGAGAAGCCGTCGAGGAAGCAATAGTACCCATTCCCCGCTAGTCTCTCGAGCATTTAATCCATAAAGGGCAGAGGAAAATGGTCCTTGCGGGTGGCTTCGTTACACACAATCTAGCAAATATGCAAAATAATCACATAACATATGCAAGGAAGAATATCTAAATCAATAAGCAATACAAACACAAATTTTCAACTTAGTACACACAATCTAGCAAATATCCTATTGTGTATAAACATGAATTAGACAAACAAGCAAATGAATATCATGACAAGATTGACACTCATGAATCACAAATAAACAAATGCAATCACAACTTTCAATAAGCAAATACCATAAATGCATACAACTAAAACAAGTAGTCATTTAGCATAACACAAAAAGAAATATACTTTTCATCACTTTGCATTTAAATATGACGATGTATGCCAAGCTTGATTAGTTTCCTTTGTATATATGAATATCATAAAATTCTTTAGTTTCAAAGAAAATAATGTCAATATTCAAAGGATACTAGCTTATATTACCTAACTCAAAAGTTTCAGTTTCTACGTCAAAACCAAACTTGATATTTTGAACACATTGAAGTGTTTGGTTTAATCTAAAGACTTCATATTAGATTTAGGCTATAACATCTTTTTCAAAAGAAAGTAGACACAATTCCCTTCAAATTGACAGGTGGCGCGACTCCTACGGACTTACGGTTAATTAGTTATGTATTTTTGAAGTTTACAAAAAATTTTGACTGTGCAGCCAAGGAACCCTCGTCCAAAGTGCAAGGAACCCTTCTGAGGGTTCCGCGGGATCCACGGGGTCTGCTGTAACAAATTTTCACAAAATGCTAAAAACATGTATTTCGCATAGCGAGGATATGTAGGACTTACTAGAATTGTTAGTAAACATATAATACACCTACTTTAACACTATTTCTTCTTATGTAACTCATCTAATTATTTACGGAGGTGATTATTCAACTAAATTTTTGGTTATCCCAAACACTCCTTTTAAAACCGTATTTTACGTACATTAGCTCTAACCACATAATTTGATTCTTACAAATTATAAGAAACATTTTTTTTTTTTTTTTCAAGGACACCTTCAAGCTTGTATACAAAGTAACGTTTAACCACAAAATTTCTAAGTATACTTTACGAAACATTCTTCATATTATATTCCGCTTCAATGGTAATTTGATACATGGATCGTACTCCATTTTAAAGACCATTTGTTTTGAAAATAAGAGCTACGAGGCTTTGGTACCAATTGTGGAAAACTAGAAGGGGGTTGAATAGTTTACCGTTTAAAAACTTTAAACTTGTTATATCAAATGTTCATTTTTAGCTTGTTCTAATATGAAAGATGTTACTTGTAGTTTATGACTAACATAACTTAAAACATGTTATCACACAAGTACAATCAACAAGTCACAACACAAACAATCACATAATGCAAACATTAAAGTAAAGCAATAAGTAAAAGGAAAGTGTAAACCGAACACGAGGATTTATAGTGGTTCGGTCACGGATCTCCTCTCCGCCCTACTCCACTCCTCGAGTACCCAACTCGATAGTTACTTCACTAGATCAAAAACCTACCTTCTCGGTGGAGAAAACCTTACAATCGTCGCTTACACTTTATCCGGTATAAAGCTAGATACCGAGTTCTTTTACAAGGTACAACCACTCCTATCGTCGCTTATACAATATTTCCGACACTAAGCTAGATGTCGAGTTCTTTACCAAGGGTACAACCACTCCCGCTATGTTTTGTGGCCCAACATAAAAACCTTGTGTTTTATGACACAAACACATAAACCATCTAATCTATATTGTGATGATACAATGATGATCCATGACATAAAAGTCTAATGGATATGCATGCCTAATCTACATGAACTTCTTGAATAAGAAGTCTCCAACCATTGAGGATGTCAAGTGCCCTTGAATCTTCATATGTTGGAATGCTTTAATGAATGATGACTTCAAGATCTTGTGACCTTCTTGGTGGATCATGAAGTATGATATGCTTACAACAAAGATGAATGTTAGAAGCATTATGATCATTATTGAAAGGGTGACTCATGTGTGTTTCTACATTGTTTGCTATTGATCTAGATATGTGTTTTATGATAGAGAGAATGTATGTTCAAAGTCATCAACCTAATGAGAAGACCATGGGCTACTATTTATAGAAAAACAATTTTGCCATCCCGCGGATACGGCGGAACCCTCAGAAGGGTTCCTTCCGTTATGCCCGAGGGTTCCTTGGGGACCTGACAGCAAACTTACAAACACTACTCAAAATCTTTCCATATCTTTCACAATGTCACATCAAGTTACTTCTAGTCAAACACACAATAGATAAATCCAAAATGTGTAAGAGGTCTTATGGAAAGTCAAACACTCAACCTTTCCATAAATGCACATGATGTGATATATATATATATTTCTATTTTAAGATTAAGATGTATATGAAAGTAAACTTGTATATATTACCTAAGTAATGTTGTTATAGTAAGTTAATGAGTTACTAAAAATGTTTGATTCCTAATGTCATCACTTTTTTATCATTTGTAAAACTTACTAATATTACTTTAACACCTAAAGTGGCACTTATTCTATTTGACACCTAAAGTGAACTTTGACACCTAAAATACTTAAAGACCCTAAAAGTATTTTAGTCATTCTAAATGGTTGGCTAAGGGGTTTGATCATAATGCTACATAACAAACATGTACGAACCTGTGTTGTAGCATACGATGACTCGAGAAGTTGAGAGGTGTTGAATGTTTGTTGAGACAAAGTATGATTACAAGTAACTTGTACATTTTACGTTATGTATCAAGTTATACGTTTGTCATCAATCAAAACAAACGAGACTGTATAGATTAAATATCGTAATATTTGCACTAACATACTCATCTCAGTTTGAATCGTCTATGTCTTATACCGTTGATGTCGATGAGGATGTCGAAGAAGTCACGACCCCAAACAAGAAGCCGTAAAAAAGACGTCAAAGAGGACGGTTAGAAATGTCGACGTGGCTCGGTGTATGCCTTGGACCTCTAAAGAAGAAATGGTACTGTGTATAGGCTGGGTTCGTGTATGCGACGATAGCGTCGTTGGTAATACGAGAAAGGAGGTTGGGTTTTGGGTTAATGTTTTAGATTACCTTAGAAAAAAATCGAAGGAAACTGGTACTCAAACCTACGATTCGTTAAACGGGAGACGAAAGACTTTGCGTGGGAGGTTTTAAAACAATTTTTGAAATGGATGGATGTGGAAGCTCCAAATTTTCAAAAAGCACAACAAGGTAAGTACAAGAAATACAAGTCATCGGGGTCAAGTTGGTTCCACACAACGCCTATTAGGAGAGGGTAGTTTTAACTAGAGAGGATGAAGAATAAGAGGTTTAGGAAGTTCGTTAACTAATGGCCAGGGACAGAACGAAGAAGAAAGTTGCGGCATCATCAGCATCGTCTCAACATTAACACTGTCGAAGAGTTGGCTAGGTTGATGGTCGATGTACGTGGGAATTGCGCCCTCGCAATAGGCTTTACCTCTCGAGGGATCTCGAGAAGCTTACAACCCCCACCAGGCAGTGTACCTGATCGTTGTAGTATAGTATAGTGACAAGTACCGGGGGATTGATCGTTCAACTCAGGAATAGTGTCGCTAGGATTTGAAAGCCTATTAAACTAGGTCTAGAGGTGAGGGATGATTCTTTTTGTATTTTTATATTTTATAGAAAGCAATTAAAATCTCGGGTTTTGAAGGAGTGGGCGGAATTAGTTGCTAGCCAACTAACCCAATAAACTAAAGATGCAATCAAAACAAAATAAAAGAAATGAAAATAAAACTATTATACTAATGTGGTGGATACAATAATGAGGAAAGTTGTGTTTACTTAGGTTTCATTACTCCCTAGATATCTTTTACAGGTTGATTAGCTTGTTATAATTGCGCGGATGATGGGTCATATTCCTAAATACTAGTCGAAGGGTCGTGTACAATATTCCCCAACTCTATAAGATCCTACTTCACTCCTATGTCGAGCCGTTAGAAGCTCCTAACATGGGATCATTAGAATTCTCTTACGCATTAAATACAACCAAAAATCGTAGTACACCTCCGATCATGTTTCTCAAGACGTTCAAGCAAGTTACCAATGAAAGTCTGCCAGTTTTCTTAAGCCTAACATCGAATACAATCATCCGTAACAATTATAAATAAACCATCAACCCATAATCAACATCTAGGTTTCACTACATCTAAGCAAACACAATGAAGATCTAGCCTAGCATGTTAAAGAGAAGACAAGCGTAAGATATAATCAAACAACACATAGACATATTGAATGATTTGAATGAATACTTGTCTTCAATTGAACATGGAAGAATCAAGGGGTTGAAACCCTTGAAAAACTGATAAAATTCGGACTAGGGTTTATTCCCTCAAAGTTGCACACTAATGAATGAAAATTGGAAAACTATATATAGAGTTTACAACTTGACGACGTCATGTATTAACTTGTGACGCCGTCAACTCGCCGCCATGATAAAATTCGTATTGCCTAGATCCAATTGTGACGTCGTCATGTGGAGAAATACTCTGGGCCGTCACTAGTATTTGGACCCTGACGGCCTTGGTGACGCCGTCAGGCCAATATGCTTGAAAACTCTCTGGGCCGTCACGTTATAAGTTCCACATCAACCTCTTTTGTAACTCTTGACGCCGTCATGTGTAGAGTCTTGACACCGTCAGGTACTGTTCCAGCAAGGAAATTTGAGACTTTGCCGTTTGCTTCACTTTTATGCTCCAAAAACGTCCAAAATGCTTCCTTTTCCAGATTTCTCTCCAAAAGTACATCAAATGACAAAAGGAACGATTTAGGGCAATATTTGATCAAATAATATCAAATTCGGGCTTAAATGACCCCTTAAAAGCGGTACACTTTTCGCCTCATCAATGGTTAGTGAATATGCAAAACAAAAATCCAGCGTTTCTAATCGAAGAAACAAGACCGCACTGCATATTTGGAGATCAAAAGGAGGAAGATGAAAATGCAACAAAAGAAAATCGAAATAAAGGAACGAATGTTACCCAACCAAGAATATGGACAACGACAAAAGACGAGCTTTTCTATATACAATCTACGGAGCACTTGACTGGACGAGGTCTCCAAAGGGCGCATTAGATGAATGAGGCGATCAAAGTGAAGTGGAATTTAGACTATTAGTTTACGTTTTTAATATCAACATAATGTTTTTAATTTATGAATAAAAGTTTTATTTTACTTTTAATTAAATTTGTTAAAAAATGGGTTAAAAGGTGAGGGGAGCGGTAACTATTGTGGGAGATTGATGTGAGGAGTGATGATGTGCTAATAATGATTTGGCACTGAGATAGAAGGTGATGAACATATTCGCTGTATATTTTATGGGTTGTGTTATAAAAACGGTGTCTAGTGAGAGGGTAGGTGTACTTTTGTACTTTTTTTTGTTTTCTTTTCTTGGTCAACATATGTGGCACAAACGCAAGTGAGAGGGTGCACTTTTCGGTTTGGGACCGCCACCTTTAACATGTTATTTATTTATTTATTTATTTTTTAATTTCAAAGTTATACAAGTTGTAGAAAAAATCAAAGTATTTTTTAGTTTGAAAGTTGTAAAAACAAATTGTAAAGGTTAAAAAAATAATAAAAGTTGTAAAAGTTTTTTAAAAAAAATATTTTGTTAAAAATAATAAAATGTTAAAAAAATAATAAAAGTTGTAAAAAAAATTGTAAATGTTAAAAAAATAATAGAAGTTGTAAAAAAGTACTTTGTAAAAAAAAAAGTTGTAACAAATATATATATATATATATATATATATATATATATATATATATATATATATATATATATATATATATATATATATATTACAAATGAAAATAAAAGTTGTAATTTTTTTGTAAAAGTTAAAAAAAAAGTATTTTGTTAAAAAAAATACTGCATATGGGCAACCGTATTATGCATGTCCTTTTTCAGAGGTAAATAATCATACATTTCTTATAATTTTCTTAACATGTAACAGCTAGGTACAGATAACTATGGGTGTCGATACTTCATGTGGAAAGATGAATTTGAAAAGAGGTACTTTAATCAAACCTCTTCTTCAAGCAGTGCTCATATGTCGTAGATGTTGTTTTTAAAAAATGTGTTAATGTTGTTGCTTAATCGAATAATAATAGTTGTTGTCGTAGTTGTTTAATATGGTAATGTTTAACGTGCTATTGTTATTGTTAATTAAATAAAAATACATTATACGTTAATTATATAAACATCACAAATAAAGACAATAAAAAACATTACATAAAATAAAATATATTATACACAGTATTACTAAAAAACAAAAAACAATAAAAGACAAAACTGCGAAGAAAAAAAAAAAAAAAAAGTACACCTACCCATGTAGAGAATGTCATTATAACCCAACCCATATTTTATACTTCTTACACTAAATTAGTGCAAAAATCACACTTGATATTTTTCCACAATGGGTAACGACCAATATCTACCTTTTTTAACTTAGATGTTGAGTGATCATTGTGCAATTCAAACTTTGACTTCTTATATTGTCTTTAACTGTGGTTTTCAGTTGCAGGCAAGAGTAGCATCTCATTTTCCAAATTATACTCATAAATTCAGAAAAAAGCTCTTCTTCCTGTCATCGTCGCGCAAGATTTTTTTTTTCTACGGGTGGCTTAACTTGCTGCTTCAGAGATTATAAAGGTATGTTCATTGCCCCCTAAAACAGCTAAAACTTTGTAAGGCTAGAAGTAAAAATAAGTCATGTCATATGTAATCCTTGTCGCTAACTAAAAGTATGATCAATGTAATTTTAATCATCATTTGTGCTTTGGATTCCCAATGTTTGCTTGCAAGATCAAAACATGCATATACTCAGGCATATAATGTAGTTTTGAGCATAATAAAGTAGCTAAAACTTTGTCATGTTCAAAAGTAAGGGTAACTACTCCTATGTTATATATTATCCTTATTGCTCACTCTTATTGATATTCTTCAACGACTAAAACTGATGAGGTTTCCCTGTTTAGGTTACTTGTTGAGGGCAAATCTTTTGACTCACATGTAAGTGGCCAAACTTGGGTATCTCATGACTATTTTCGAACCCATTCCTCCACCTTTAAGATGTTTATGTAGGATGGTTCGAACTAAAGGCCTCTTGTTAGGACCTGAGGACGCATGACCACTAAGGCGAATTTGATAGTGGTTATAGAATATTCTTTGAACATGATGTCAAATTGCTTCAAAGCCTTATTGGTTTTTAGTGGTGTGGTGTAGTTAGTTGTTTCACTTGCACTAATCTGTAAATTGGATTTCTAAATTCTTATATGTTGTTAAGTTGTTTTACAGATAGATGAAATTGGCTCTTTCGAGACACCAGTACCCCAACTGCTTAACCCTGAAAAGTACATAGTTTGGAAGAAACGTTTTGAACTTTTTGTTAAGGCTAAAAGTCATCGTCTGTGGAGAATAATTGAAGTCGGAGATTATATTCCACCAAGTAAACTGTCTGAAAAGGATAAAATAAAAGTTCATGAAAATTATTCTCTACTGTGCTCTTCCCGACAACGAATTCAAATTTATCTACAGGTGTGATACGGCTCACGAAATTTGGAAAACTCTTGAGATGGTACATGAAGGCAATTCTGAAGTTAAGGACAGCAAAATCCTACTTCTTACTAAAAAACTTGAAACATTTACGATGTTTAAAGGTGAGTCTGTTCTTAGCATGTCTTTAAGATTAAAGGGTATTAGATGTCATTTATGGGCACTTGGAAAAGAGTATCCTGATGAAGTGTATGTCAGAAGTGTTATCAATGGTCTTCCTTCCAAGTGGAATCCTATGGCGACTGTTTTGCGATGCAAAGACCTCTCTGTTCTCTCTTTAGAGGATGTTATCGGAAGTCTCAGAGTCTTTGAGATGGATCAAGAAAGGGTCTCCCGAAGAAAATGAAAAGCTATATGCTAAAGGTGGTTTAACAATATTTAAAAATCACTCTCTTTAAGAGTATGTTTTGGGTTATGTTTACATTTGAAGTATGTTAATGTGTCCTCATAGGTCACTGACACCGTCTTAAAAGATAGATTTTGTGCTTGTTTACTTGGTTTATTACCGGTTCTAAAATGCCAATGTCTCTTTACTTTTCTTGGTGTATTCAGCCTATGCAAATTCTCAATGTTACATTCAAGTAAATTCTCAGTGTATTTCTCCAGGAAGTTTGCTCGTCTATATGCATATTTGGGTTAATCAAATTGTGGGTTATATAGCTATGGAACCAACAACGAACTGATCTAAAATTATTTCAAAGCTGGTCAGGTTCATAATTAGAATCAGTTTGGTTCCAAACCAGATTGTGAATTGATAACCAAATGCGTAATTCGATGGCTATATGTATATAAAGTTTGAGATACATGAAATTGACAATATCACAAGTGAACATAAGAGAAAAAAATGGTTATTAATAATAACCATTTTTCTTTCTTCAAACAAGTTTAGTCCGGCAGATACTTTGATGAATGAATTTTCAAACTTGGCTTTGAATTAAAAATTGAAATTGCATGTAGACCGAAAGTAAAGAAGTGATAGTGGGGAGGTGACTAAGCCCGCGGTGACTCTATTGGAATATACCCCTAAGAGCACCCGGTGTGGTCTCTTCGTTGCACCTCGCCGTCCGACGTGTATAAGCCAACGGCGAGCTGAAGCTCGCTGCTACACCAGGAGTGCCTGGCCGTTTCTCGTTGTTGGGTACATCTTCGTGGTCACGGCGAGAATGAAAAGGACGAGGTTGCAGCTTTTTTGAAATTATAAACGTTGTATAACGTTTAAACAATAAACGTTTTTTTTTTTTTTTTTTTTTTTTTTTTTTTTTTTTTTTTTTTTTAACCATAACATATTTACCCTTATATATACTACACATATTTCACACATTTCATTCAAAACAACTTAACCATATAAAAGCAAAAACCATGAGTGAATCATCTTATTCCGAAGTTAGTGACTTTGAAGAGTTAGAGGAGCTAGAGCTGATTATCCAAGAGTTTGAACACGAGCAAGCGTTGCAAAATCAAGAAGCCGATCCTTCACATCGCCGTAGATACATTCGGCGTGAACGTGAAGTTGCTGAAGCACGTCTACTGGCCGACTATTTTGGTGAGCAACCAAAATATCTTGAAGAAAATTTTCGACGTCGTTACCGTATGAGCCGTAAACTATTTTTAGAAATAGTCGAAGGTATTGAAACATATATTGAAACTCATCATCCTCTTCCTATGCATTTTGATTTCTTTAGACAACGACCCAATGCTACGGGTTTAATGAGTTTTAGTGTGATTATGAAATGCACATGTGCCCTACGCCCATTGGCGTACAGGATATCACCTGATTTATTAGATGAGTATTTACAAATAGGTGAACACTGTGCACACGATTGTCTAAATTTTTTTACTATGTGCATAATCCATTTGTTTGGGAAGGAGTTTTTAAGAAAACCAACTGAGGATGACGTTCGTAACTTATACCAAGCACATAGCATGGTTCATAAGATTCCGGGAATGTTGGGAAGCATCGATTGTATGCACTGGGAATGGAAGAATTGTCCAAAAGAATGGCAAGGGCAATTTCACAGAGGTGATAATAAGTATCCAACTATAATGCTTGAAGCTGTTGCGTCGTATGATTTGTGGATTTGGCATGCATTTTTTGGTGTGGCAGGTGCGAATAACGATCTGACTGTTTTATATAATTCTCTGTTATTCGACGACCTGATTGATGATATTGGCCCTCAAGTTCCGTTTGAAGTATACGGACGTACATTTAAAAATGGGTATTATCTAGCAGATGAAATTTACCCACAGTGGGCATCGTTTGTCAAATCCTTTACTGTTGCAAGCAACCCAAAAAACGCCGCATGGAAAGCAAAACAAGAAAGTGCTCGAAAAGATATCGAAAGAGCTTTTGGTGTCCTCCAAGGACGTTGGCATATTATTGTCCAACCGGCGCGTGCATTTACTGTGGGCAAGTTACGGAGAATCATGTACTCGTGCATCATAATGCATAACATGATTTTGAAAGATCAAAAATTTTGCGATATCCGAAGCTGCCGAAATGTATATTCCTTCGACACCAAATATGCAACAGTCATGGGTTGAACGTTGCGCAACGCAAAGAAGAAAAACCAAAGAACTACACGATAAACGCACACACACAAGGCTTCAACGATGTCTCATCGAGCATGTTTGGCAACAACAACAATGGGAAGAAATTCAACGAAATAGGAATAATTAGGTTCGTTTTTTTTAGTATCGTATGTGTTGTATTTTTTTTCCCGTATCGTATTTTTTTTCCGTATTGCAGCTTTTTTATTTGATGAAATAAAATTAATATGTTGTGTTATTTTTAAGTATTTGTGAAATTGATGAGTATGTAAATACTCATCATTTTTGTCTTATATGAACTGCCAAAACGTCCAAAAACACTCAGTAATGCATCAAAATACTAAAAATATTCCAAAACTGTGTTTTATACGTTTTATATGCAAAATGTTTAAAAACAAATGAAAAACGAATAAAGTTTGCATAATTGGCAGTTTCAGTCCCTCAAGTTTCATAAATTTGCAAAACTAGTCCCTAGTAAATCAAAACTTGTACAAATGTCATAAAAGGTCCTTGGGATTCATAAGTTGTAAGAAATAGTCCTTTAAAGTTAAAATTTACAAATTTACAACTTTGGTCCCTCAACTTTGGAAAAGTGTCAAAATCAGTCCCTGGGTTATTTAAAATGAAAAATTTATCAAAATAACCCTTGAACTATTCCTAAATGACATGTTTGGTCCTTTTTGTTAATATTTGATATTTACAGGTTTAACCCTTCAAGTTTCAGAAAATTACATGAAAGGTCCCTGAAGTTTGGTGAATTGTCAGTTTTAGTCCCCGGGTATTTAAAAAAAAATAAAAAAATATATCAAAAATATCCATGTACTATTCATCTATGGCAAATTAGGTCCTTGTGACAAACTTTGGAATATTTACACAACTGCCCCTCAAGTTTACCTAAATTACAAAGTTGGTCCTTGTGTTTTCCAAGTTACAAAAACCAAACGGACCTAATTCTATTACACCTAAACTAACCAGCCCACCCATGTTACTAAACCTAAGCCCAACCTCAGCCCACTAAACAAAACCCAGTCCAACCTTTGTTTGACCCCGGTCAAACCTCCCAAAACCACCCCGTATCTCCTTTCCCACCAAAACCACTCCCACACCACTTCCTCCATTACCACCTGGTTTCCCCCCCCCCCCCCTTGCACCATCTCCACTTGCCCCACTCCTTATCCCTGCCATTCCCTCACCCCAATGCACCCATCACATCCCACCCCCTAGTGATAGCCTCAGTCCCAATTGGCTTAAAAGCCATGTTTCCCGCCAATTTGAATCCAGAAGCAAGAGACATCCATTGGCTGCATATGTTGGTGGGATTTGACCCTGTGGGACCCACAAACCTTTTTGGATGCTATAAAGATGAAGAGGAGCAGCGAAGAAAAAGTATTAGAGTAGCTTTAGTGTAATTTGGTCTTAGTTTAATCGTAGAAGTAAAATTTCACAATTTTCTTGTATTTCAAAGCTTTCAGTAGTTATTTCAAGTATCCTCAGTGTATCTCGAATCTTTTTAATCAATTAATTTCAAGTTTCAATTATATTTCAACTTTGTGCAATTTTACCTCAACAATCATCCATAGCTAAATGTTGTTGTTTGTTATTATTATGTACTGAGTTAGACACAAAAGAACCAAGAAAGCTTGTTGTAAGTCTCACCCTTTTAGATTTTGCTTAAAAATTGTTCAAAGGAAATGGTCAAAGAAAGTCAACTGATGGGATTAATGGAGATTATGGGTTAACTGATTGGTGGTTTGAGTTTCTGAAGTGGTTATAAACCTATCTAAGGATAGGTTTGGGTTGGAATTCCCCTATTTCAGTTAAGGGATCAAAAGTTGTAAGTTTATTTTAAATCTTTTATTTCAAATCTTAAATTCATAAGCAGTGTGTGAAATTTGTTTGTTTGCTAGATGTAGTTCTTTTGTATACTAATTAATCTTGGTATATTGGTAACTGAGTGATTATAGCTTGTTTGTTTATTGTGTTTTGAATGTCTAGTGTAACTACTCATTCTGCATATGTGAGTTTTGGATGATTATTGTTTGCAATTTATTACTCAGATAGCTTTTAATAGAGTTAGGATTAGTAAGTAAGTTATAGGTGTAGTGATTTAAGTCTCAAATCTGTTTTACTTTGGGTAAATCAAAGACAGTTGCATCATTAAGGTGTGTTTGGGTTAGAGTGATTGGCTGAGCACTTGAGTGATTCAGTTGTTATTTGTGTTCTAAACTTACTCACATAGGTTAATAGAGGTTAATGGAACATTAGAATCTTAGTGTCATAAGATAAAAAAGTCAAAATCTCATTTATACCCCCATAACAGTTCACTGTTGTGAAATTTGGTCTAAATGATCTTTCATATTAGTGTATAAGTGTATTATTTAGCTTAATTCAGTCTTAATACAACATAATACAACATAATTAGTACTTAGGATTCAATAGAAGTTCACATAAGTCAACTTATTAGTATTTCATAGAAAGTCAAATGTGCTCTTCTCAGATTTTTTCAAATCTTGAGAGATTTTTCTAGATTTATGTATTAGGTCTTAGGATCTGAAAATTAGTTTAGAAACACTCTACCACTTCAACTTCAAGGTCTCATAGTTTTTATAATTTTGTGATTTTTGAGGTGGGCCCCACAACTGCTTAAACACACTTGCAGGGCAAGTGTGTGCCCTGTGCAGCAGATAACCAAGCCACACCTCCCACTTTGTGGTGGTTTTGTGATCACCACAGTGGGCCCCACACCCTAGACTTTGGTTTTCCCAACCCCCTCCTACCAGAGTCTCCCCTTTGACTTTTAGTTTGACCCTCAGCTCACTGGGCCCCACCTGGAAATAACCACAAAGTCTGTCCCAGGTCTGAGTCAATTGTGAAAAGTGCAAAGTGCTTATTTGCTTGTGTTTAGCTTATTTGAGCTTATTTCTGGTTATTATCTGTTTGTTTAAGCTTGTTGAACTAATTGGCATCTGATTTCACCATTGTGGACCCCACCCAAGGCCATTTGACCCAGATTGACCAAACAGTCAACCAAAGTCAACTGTTTAAGACAAGGGGGTGTCACAGCTTATTTATAAGCTAATTTTAAAAAGTGTTTTCATTAAAGTTTGTTATTTTAAGGCATTAAGTAGTTCTGAAAAAGAAAAATCCAAAAAAATCCAAGTTAAAGTAAGTGATAGTTTCTATTTAATTCAAGTTAATTTTAATTTTCATTTTTATATTTTAATTAAGTCACTAGTGTTTTTATATTTTTATTAAATACCTTATATAGTAAAGTAATTTTGATAATTTTTTCAGATTTTTATTTTGTCATTTAGTATTAATTAGATTTAATTTTAATTTTCTTTATTATTAATTAATATCAAGTATTAAATAGCTTAATTAGTTTTTATAAGGTTAAATCTAGTTTTTATAATTTTCCTAGTTCTAATATAGTATAATAAGTTTTTAGAAAATAAATTTTGAAATTATACTGTTCATTTTCTATTTTTCTTATTTTATTTGTTTAAAATAGACTTAAGTTAATTAAAAGGTAAAAAAATTAGTAGTTAATCTTAAAACATAATTTTTAGAGTTTTTATAATTTTTTAGGATTCCTGTGATGGTTAAGTAATTTTATAAATTTTCTTGTAATTTTCTAAGTTAATTTAGTATTAATATTAATTAAAAGTAGTTTAATTAGTTTAATTAAGTTAAATAGTTTTCAATTTATAAAAAACTCACAAAAAGACAAAAATATTTATTTTTATTTTTTATACTTTCTTCAAGTTCTATTTTAGGTTTAGAAAATATTTTGGCAAAGTTTTAGTTTAATTTGTATTAGTTATAATTATTAGTTTATTTAAATTAGATTTTAATTTAGATTTTAAATAGTTTAATTAATTAAATAATATTTAAATAGTATTTTAATCATTTTCATAATTTCATTTTCATTTTTAATTTTCAAGTTTGAAAAAGTGTCAAAAGCACCCCCTGTAGTTTGTTAAATACCAAAACCCTCTTTTTCAGTCCGATTGCGTAAATCTGAATTGTGAATACGTGTATATATCTGTTATCTGATTTTTGTGAATATTATATCTGTGTACAAATACCATAATAACAGTAGCAATATCAATTCCACATCATCTGGCTACTGTCCTCAGTGCCACTTTCTCAAAAACGATTTCAAACGACACCATTTCAATCTTGCTGGGACTTTAACGACCCGGGAAAACACTATACTATCACCGGAGTATTGATTCTAGGATGTCTTTGACTTGTTGACCTTGGTCAATAATAATCTGACGGTTCAGGCTCAATCAAAATTTGGCGCCGCTGCCGGGGAGGTTGTTGCGTGTTTTATAAAATCGTTTTAAGTTTAGTGGTTTTCAAAACCCTCCCTGTAAAAAGTTTTTGTAAAAATATAATCATATCAGAAAAAACGTTCATTAACACTTCTCCTGAAGTGTTGAAAAACACCAAAAAAAAAAAATTTAAAACAATCAAAAACAAACTGTGAAGTTAAATTACTTCGTGTTCTTTAAGATTACAACCTGAAACAGTTGGTATAAGGTAAGTTCTGACATTAAATTGCGAACTGAAGAGGAAACCTATTTACTTCCTCCCGCCAGCCTGCGAGTAATCTTAAAGGGACGATTTTGGTTAACGAATCAGTTCCAAAAATATTTCCAAGTTTTCTGCACACACACCCATAAGCCTAAAGCAGTTTTTCAAATTAATTAATAAACCCATAATAAGTTCCCAAACTTAAGATTAAAACTTGTCTTTATATCCCTGTGAGTGGTGTACCTTTTTCAAAGAAGCCATTCACTTGTGATTTCTGGTTTAAGTTCACTGTGGTTTTGCCTGAAATTTGTTTTGAAAAAATTGTTTTTGGTGCATGTGCACTAAACATGTTTCCCGAAAATACCAAAAATATTCACCTTTACCCTGTCACCTTTTTGATTCTTCATCCCTTTACCCTCTATCCTTTTGATTCTCACTTCTTCCACTTATCCCGTAATTGATTCTAATGACATCTCTCGATGACGATTTCTTTGAGCAAAGGGCCTATGAGAGCAACATTGAAAAACTTATGGCCTTGTCAAAGATATCGAGATGTCGTGTTGATTACGATGGACCATCGATTCCTATTCCCTCTCCAGTGAGGGAAAGGGATCATGAAACCGGGATAACTAAGGACCCGGTGCTTTCCCCTAAGCTCACAATTGCTCCTAAATTGTCAAGAATTGATCCTAACCTTTCACGGTTTACGGTTAAAAGTTTGTCAAGCAAACGTACAGAGCTTAGAGCAGTGACTGAAAATAACGACTTACCCAATCTTCACGTTTATCAAAAACAAAAACCCGAGACTATAACGGAAGTGGTGAAAATTGCTAGCTCTAAGAGCACACCACTTGTCCCACCTCCGGCTTTTATTCCTTGTGTTGGTTGTGGTGAGCCGCTTTTCGGTTTTCCATGTCGTTGGTGTACATGTGTACAATGTGGTAACGATATTCGAAACGGGAGTTGTTTGTTTTGTGGGTCGAGTAATTCATTTGCTTATGATCCTAATCAAAACTCATTCAACAACTCCTCAAATTTTTCAAACTACCCATCACATTCATACGAGCAAAAATCATATTATCCAAATCTTAATAATGCTTCGTATCAAAATACACCAAACCAGACTCAACAGTTTTACTGTTGTGAGTATTGTGGTGGCCCTCACTACAGCTCTGATTGTCAAATTAGGGATCAGTTTGTCTATGAACAGGTTCCTTGTAACAATCATGAATTTGGTTTTAACCAGCCCTCACAATACACAAACCCTCAACCACCGCCTCAGGACGAGTTAGCTAGAGCTGAATTGATTACTAAAATAATTGCGAATCAAACTCAATTCAACAAGAACATTCAAGATAGTATAAACTGTCTTAAGGATTTGATTCTTAGAAGACAAAAGCCTCCTGTTAACTCATTTTATTATGAGGATGAAAGTGATGAGGATGAGCCATTTCAAGAGGTAAAACCTAAGAAAACTTCAGATATCCTGCCAATGGGGGACAAGGAAGTCAAAAGCAATCCTCTTGAGGAGATTGATAACCTTGTTCCAATCCCAAAGGTATCTGAGAAACCTCTTGAAACTGCTTCAGTAGAAATACAGGGAGAAAAGATTATGATTGAATCTCTAGCAGTAGAAATCATGGAACTTGTAGAAACCATGACTGCTAGTCCTTCTCAACTCCCTCAGTCTGCTGTTATCACACCCGAAGTTCACACTCACTCTCTAATCATGGGGGATGAGCATCTTAGCACTGTTCCTAATAAGGAATCGGACGAATTAATAAAGTCTAGTGCTGAAATCCTTGTCCCAATCCCAAGAGAGTCACAGGGAACTTTGGATCATGTGTGTGATCTACCTGCTCACCCTGAAAATCCAAAAGATCATTTTGAGACTTTCTCCGATTTTAATGATGATTGTACATCTTATGGAGAAGTTGAGTATGAGGAGGCACCATTGCGTCATTCGGATGTTGACCCTCTTATTGAGGAGTTCACAAACGAACTTACTCACATCAATCCAATTCCATTGGGAAATGATGATGGTCTCCTTGATCTCGAAGCCGATATGGGAGAAACTGAAAATCTTTTAAATTCTAATCCCAACATCGAGCTTAGTACTTCACATGCTGATGAAAATTCTTTATCTTCTGGAGACACCAGTCATGTGGAAGGATTGCCTTCTGAGCTAGTTAGCTTAGAAGAAGAGAATGATGAGATTGACAATGAAATCAAAGATGAAGCACTTCGTGCAACATTAATGAAAGTCAATCTCCTCATTTCTAAAATTGAGGCTTTCAAAGAGAAACCTATTTCATCTCCTATCCCCATAAAGGATAGTGACTTTCTCTCCGATGACCCTATACCGGAATTTGAAGCCTTTACTTTTAATCCTATGGGAGAGAAGATTAGTGGCATTACCACTTCTCATTCTCATAATTCTCTCCCCGATTATGAATCATTTACCTTCGATGAGTTCTCCTGTGAACTCACGCACATCAATCCAGAATATGATTCATTCACATTTGATGAGTTCTCCTGTGAACTCACTCATATCATGACTCCTCCGGAGTATGATGACCCGGGGGGAGATACTCTCAATCATGAGAATATGCAAATTCCCACCCACCCTCCCGGGATGTTTTCGAGCTTACCCTTTGAAATCCAAAATCCGGCTAATGAGCCTGCCTTCGAGGAAGAAGATCTTATCATGATTTTCATCATGGTTTTCTTCCTTTTCTTCACCTACAGGGTGACTTCTCCTGTTCTTCACTCATTCGGGAGTGAGGACATTATATTTGATCCCGGCATTTTCATGTATCATTATCTTGAGCCGGGATTATATCTCATCGGTGTGGAACTTTCACGTGCTTCAAATGTTTATCCAAACATCTTGAATGAAAGTCCGAGTGAGATTGTTTCTTCCACATCATGCTTCCCCATGGACAAATGAATTCGGGGTCGAGTCAAGCTAGCGACTCGATAAACAAAAACAGAGCATGCTTATAGGGTTTTCACCCTAAGTGTGGGGGAGTCCCCCATGCTATGATTACAGAAGTGAAAATACAAAATGATGTTTTCCACGCTTAGCTTGTAATGTTGCCCTTTTACGTTCAAAGAGTCGGCATAATAACCGGGACTTTGAATATTGAGGACAATATTCATGCTTAGTGTGGGGGGGTATTCGCTATTCTAGCGAATTTTATCATATTTTACTATCTTATACCCCCGTTTTTAACCAAAAATTTTCAAAAATTTTTCACTAAAGCTCAAAATTTTTGTGGTAATCAGTCCGCCAAAGTCTTAATGACAAATGGATTGGCTAGTCCAGGAGCAAACGGCTCTTGGTAAAGACATCTCAAATCCGTTGATGGCTGGCAATTTGCCAAAAATTGTATGGTTCCTCAGCTCCCCCGCATCGTCATAAGCAAATGAGCTGGCTAGCCCGCAAGATTATGGCTTGTGGTAAAGGCCGTGGAAAAACCATAATTGGTAATCAGCTCACCAAGATGTTGACTATTCCATCAAGAGTTGGCTAGTCCAGAAGCAAACGGCTTTTGGTAAAGACTAATCAAATCCGTTGACAGCTGGTGGTTTGCTCAAAATCACACGGTTATCAGGTGTGCCACAGTTCTTACACCTGGCTACTCCAGAAGTGATGACTTTTGGTAAAGAGTTTAAAATCCATTAATTTTTCTCAAAAGATTGCTAGGGACTAGCAATCGTTTAGTGTGGGGGATTGATGAGTATGTAAATACTCATCATTTTTGTCTTATATGAACTGCCAAAACGTCCAAAAACACTCAGTAATGCATCAAAATACTAAAAATATTCCAAAACTGTGTTTTATACGTTTTATATGCAAAATGTTTAAAAACAAATGAAAAACGAATAAAGTTTGCATAATTGGCAGTTTCAGTCCCTCAAGTTTCATAAATTTGCAAAACTAGTCCCTAGTAAATCAAAACTTGTACAAATGTCATAAAAGGTCCTTGGGATTCATAAGTTGTAAGAAATAGTCCTTTAAAGTTAAAATTTACAAATTTACAACTTTGGTCCCTCAACTTTGGAAAAGTGTCAAAATCAGTCCCTGGGTTATTTAAAATGAAAAATTTATCAAAATAACCCTTGAACTATTCCTAAATGACATGTTTGGTCATTTTTGTTAATATTTGATATTTACAGGTTTAACCCTTCAAGTTTCAGAAAATTACATGAAAGGTCCCTGAAGTTTGGTGAATTGTCAGTTTTAGTCCCCGGGTATTTAAAAAAAAATAAAAAAATATATCAAAAATATCCATGTACTATTCATCTATGGCAAATTAGGTCCTTGTGACAAACTTTGGAATATTTACACAACTGCCCCTCAAGTTTACCTAAATTACAAAGTTGGTCCTTGTGTTTTCCAAGTTACAAAAACCAAACGGACCTAATTCTATTACACCTAAACTAACCAGCCCACCCATGTTACTAAACCTAAGCCCAACCTCAGCCCACTAAACAAAACCCAGTCCAACCTTTGTTTGACCCCGGTCAAACCTCCCAAAACCACCCCGTATCTCCTTTCCCACCAAAACCACTCCCACACCACTTCCTCCATTACCACCTGGTTTCCCCCCCCCCCCCCTTGCACCATCTCCACTTGCCCCACTCCTTATCCCTGCCATTCCCTCACCCCAATGCACCCATCACATCCCACCCCCTAGTGATAGCCTCAGTCCCAATTGGCTTAAAAGCCATGTTTCCCGCCAATTTGAATCCAGAAGCAAGAGACATCCATTGGCTGCATATGTTGGTGGGATTTGACCCTGTGGGACCCACAAACCTTTTTGGATGCTATAAAGATGAAGAGGAGCAGCGAAGAAAAAGTATTAGAGTAGCTTTAGCGTAATTTGGTCTTAGTTTAATCGTAGAAGTAAAATTTCACAATTTTCTTGTATTTCAAAGCTTTCAGTAGTTATTTCAAGTATCCTCAGTGTATCTCGAATCTTTTTAATCAATTAATTTCAAGTTTCAATTATATTTCAACTTTGTGCAATTTTACCTCAACAATCATCCATAGCTAAATGTTGTTGTTTGTTATTATTATGTACTGAGTTAGACACAAAAGAACCAAGAAAGCTTGTTGTAAGTCTCACCCTTTTAGATTTTGCTTAAAAATTGTTCAAAGGAAATGGTCAAAGAAAGTCAACTGATGGGATTAATGGAGATTATGGGTTAACTGATTGGTGGTTTGAGTTTCTGAAGTGGTTATAAACCTATCTAAGGATAGGTTTGGGTTGGAATTCCCCTATTTCAGTTAAGGGATCAAAAGTTGTAAGTTTATTTTAAATCTTTTATTTCAAATCTTAAATTCATAAGCAGTGTGTGAAATTTGTTTGTTTGCTAGATGTAGTTCTTTTGTATACTAATTAATCTTGGTATATTGGTAACTGAGTGATTATAGCTTGTTTGTTTATTGTGTTTTGAATGTCTAGTGTAACTACTCATTCTGCATATGTGAGTTTTGGATGATTATTGTTTGCAATTTATTACTCAGATAGCTTTTAATAGAGTTAGGATTAGTAAGTAAGTTATAGGTGTAGTGATTTAAGTCTCAAATCTGTTTTACTTTGGGTAAATCAAAGACAGTTGCATCATTAAGGTGTGTTTGGGTTAGAGTGATTGGCTGAGCACTTGAGTGATTCAGTTGTTATTTGTGTTCTAAACTTACTCACATAGGTTAATAGAGGTTAATGGAACATTAGAATCTTAGTGTCATAAGATAAAAAAGTCAAAATCTCATTTATACCCCCATAACAGTTCACTGTTGTGAAATTTGGTCTAAATGATCTTTCATATTAGTGTATAAGTGTATTATTTAGCTTAATTCAGTCTTAATACAACATAATACAACATAATTAGTACTTAGGATTCAATAGAAGTTCACATAAGTCAACTTATTAGTATTTCATAGAAAGTCAAATGTGCTCTTCTCAGATTTTTTCAAATCTTGAGAGATTTTTCTAGATTTATGTATTAGGTCTTAGGATCTGAAAATTAGTTTAGAAACACTCTACCACTTCAACTTCAAGGTCTCATAGTTTTTATAATTTTGTGATTTTTGAGGTGGGCCCCACAACTGCTTAAACACACTTGCAGGGCAAGTGTGTGCCCTGTGCAGCAGATAACCAAGCCACACCTCCCACTTTGTGGTGGTTTTGTGATCACCACAGTGGGCCCCACACCCTAGACTTTGGTTTTCCCAACCCCCCTCCTACCAGAGTCTCCCCTTTGACTTTTAGTTTGACCCTCAGCTCACTGGGCCCCACCTGGAAATAACCACAAAGTCTGTCCCAGGTCTGAGTCAATTGTGAAAAGTGCAAAGTGCTTATTTGCTTGTGTTTAGCTTATTTGAGCTTATTTCTGGTTATTATCTGTTTGTTTAAGCTTGTTGAACTAATTGGCATCTGATTTCACCATTGTGGACCCCACCCAAGGCCATTTGACCCAGATTGACCAAACAGTCAACCAAAGTCAACTGTTTAAGACAAGGGGGTGTCACAGCTTATTTATAAGCTAATTTTAAAAAGTGTTTTCATTAAAGTTTGTTATTTTAAGGCATTAAGTAGTTCTGAAAAAGAAAAATCCAAAAAAATCCAAGTTAAAGTAAGTGATAGTTTCTATTTAATTCAAGTTAATTTTAATTTTCATTTTTATATTTTAATTAAGTCACTAGTGTTTTTATATTTTTATTAAATACCTTATATAGTAAAGTAATTTTGATAATTTTTTCAGATTTTTATTTTGTCATTTAGTGTTAATTAGATTTAATTTTAATTTTCTTTATTATTAATTAATATCAAGTATTAAATAGCTTAATTAGTTTTTATAAGGTTAAATCTAGTTTTTATAATTTTCCTAGTTCTAATATAGTATAATAAGTTTTTAGAAAATAAATTTTGAAATTCTACTGTTCATTTTCTATTTTTCTTATTTTATTTGTTTAAAATAGACTTAAGTTAATTAAAAGGTAAAAAAATTATTAGTTAATCTTAAAACATAATTTTTAGAGTTTTTATAATTTTGTAGGATTCCTGTGATGGTTAAGTAATTTTATAAATTTTCTTGTAATTTTCTAAGTTAATTTAGTATTAATATTAATTAAAAGTAGTTTAATTAGTTTAATTAAGTTAAATAGTTTTCAATTTATAAAAAACTCACAAAAAGACAAAAATATTTATTTTTATTTTTTATACTTTCTTCAAGTTCTATTTTAGGTTTAGAAAATATTTTGGCAAAGTTTTAGTTTAATTTGTATTAGTTATAATTATTAGTTTATTTAAATTAGATTTTAATTTAGATTTTAAATAGTTTAATTAATTAAATAATATTTAAATAGTATTTTAATCATTTTCATAATTTCATTTTCATTTTTAATTTTCAAGTTTGAAAAAGTGTCAAAAGCACCCCCTGTAGTTTGTTAAATACCAAAACCCACTTTTTCAGTCCGATTACGTAAATCTGAATTGTGAATACGTGTATATATCTGTTATCTGATTTTTGTGAATATTATATCTGTGTACAAATACCATAATAACAGTAGCAATATCAATTCCACATCATCTGGCTACTGTCCTCAGTGCCACTTTCTCAAAAACGATTTCAAACGACACCATTTCAATCTCGCTGGGACTTTAACGACCCGGGAAAACACTATACTATCACCGGAGTATTGATTCTAGGCTGTCTTTGACTTGTTGACCTTGGTCAATAATAATTTGACGGTTCAGGCTCAATCAGAAATGAATTTAATTTATTTAATGAAATGATTAAAAAAATAAAGGTGTAAGATGTGGGGCTCTAATGAAGAAGTTGAGGTTTGTTGTTTGGTGGGGGGAGAGGGGTTTGTTGTGAATAGGTGTTGGGTGATGTGGCACACGTGGGACCCGAATGAGGAGATGAAGCTTGTTGTCTGCACCTTGTGCTCTAAGACACATAGTCATCTTCTACATTAGCTACACCTTAATTTCTCTCTCTCATTTCACTTTTCCTCACACCCTCTCACCTTTCAACCCTAGTGGTTATACACACTTCTTTACTTTTCATTAAATTATTCACTATATACAAACATACTTCATTAAATACCTTACACACTCACAAACTAAATAAAAAAGGGTATACTATAAGAACCTCCTATGATGTGACACAAGGGGGTTTGGTCAAAGATTCCTTTTATCTCCCTGTATAACACAATTTTTTTTTTATCAATTTATGTTCCGTATTTCTGACAGTTTTAAGCTTTTGATTTATTAGATTTTATATTTTTTGTTCCGTACTTTCAGGTTTATAGTTTTTGAATATAAACAAAATTATAAAAATAAAAAAATAATATTAATAAAAGCAAAAAATAAGGGGTGCCCTTTGTAAAAAAAGGGGGTTTGTATAACCAACCCCAAATAAAAATAATAAAAAATGAGGAAAATGCACAAATGCCGAGAGGTGGGCAACTCACCGCTATCTCACTTTTCCTCCTCAGCCCACGCATGAGTTTTTTTTGCATTTGTAGTAGAGTTGGCGCGTGACTCGAGGCTTTGGTGTGACCACTCACACCCACTACAAGTACTCTAAACGAAGACACACTACTTATTAAGATTTTTTTTTTCTTAAATTAACTGAAAGATAAAGATGTATACTTTGTCGAAGGACATACGCTATGCAGGTTTATGATGTAAGATAGTTGTTATGTGTTAGTAGCAATACTTAGGGGGGTTAAATGTGACTTAGACAATAATAAGGGGATTAATTGTATTTAGTTTAAATAAAGTTTAGGATTATACTTACATTAGGAAACTAGTTACTTGGCTTGCAAGCTAAAGTTTCTACCCCCTCATCTCTATAAATAGAGATGAGGGGAGATGCTAGTTATTCATTCTTCTTGACTCGAATTGTAAGCTTTATTTGTGTTAATAAAGGGGTGTTCGAGGTACATCGTGTGCATATATTCTCGTTATATTTTGTAGGTTTTGATTCTTCTTGTTCTTCTTCGTTTGTTGTCCAACGCGGGTTTATTGCAACTTGTGATTGATCGACGTTATGGTTCTAGGTTCCGCGTTCGACATCTTCGGGTTTGTTGTCGAGGTATTTTCCAACAAGTGGTATCAGAGCCGCGGTTATTGTGTTCATCGAAGGGTCGTTACTAGTTCGAGACATGATCGGTTTTTATTTGGCAGAAGTTGCAGGTTGTCGAAACGAAGAAGACGAAGGTGTATTAAATTTGCACGTGAAGACAGAAAAAAGAAGAAAAGGAAACCACTGGTTGGTTTGTCACGTGATCAATATTGTACTACAAGTTGGCAATATTATTTGTTTTTTTTTTTTTTTTTTTTTTTTTTTTTTTTTTTTTTTTTTTTTTTTTAATTTCCAAAAGGCTAGTCTTGATTAGTTTTTGGTTTATTAAAAAATTTCAACTTCAAGGTGTTTAACTTTAAAGTTTTTAAAGTCGATTACTTTGAAGGGTTTCTTGTGGTTCAAGGTTGTAGTCGAGGTACTTGGGTTTCAAGATTATCGACTTGGTTACTTGTTCGTGATCGAGGTTTAGGTTTTCTAATTAAATCGATTTGCAAGAAGTGTTTTTAGCAACAAGGGGGAATATTGCACACGGCTTGTGAGGCTTGTCGGTAAAGTTGGTTAAGAAACAACTTGACAAGGTTTTTAGCAAGGTATAAGAAGAATGGCTAGTTCTATAACTAGGTTTGACATCGAAAAATTCGATGAGAAGAATGACTTCGTGTTATGGCAAATAAAGATGCGTGCTTTAATGGTACAACTGGGGATGTAATGTTGTATTAGAGACATTACCCGCGGACATGGAAGCAGGTGAAAAAGCTGCTTTGATGAAGAAGGCATACAATACCTTGATTCTATGCTTGAGAGACCGGGTTTTACGGGAAGTTACCAAGGAAACATCTGCTGCAGGAATTTGGGCAAAGTTGACTAGTCTGTATATGACTAAGTCCCTAGCAAATAGACTGTATTTGAAGAAGAAGCTGTACACGAACTATATAAGTCCAGGTACGAAATTGTGTGATCATATAGATGAGTTTAATAAGTTGATACTTGATTTGGCGAATATTGATATCGAGATTGAGGATGAAGATCAGGCACTTATGTTACTTACGTCGTTGCCATCGTCATATGAAAACTTTGTGGAAACATTGTTGTATGGGAGGGAATCCTTGAAAATGGAGGATGTTCTAGCAACTCTGAATTCAAGGGAGTTGAAGAAAAGAACTGAAGGCACAAAGGAAGAAACTGGTGACGGGTTATATGTAAGGGGATGGTCAGATCATTCAAGGAAAGCTCATTCTGGTGGAAGTTCGCGGTTTAAGTCAAGGGGTGAAACTGGTAAACTCAAGTGCTTCATATGTCATTCAGAGGATCATCTAAAAAGAGACTGTCCAAAGAAGAAGTCAAGTGGGTTCATCAAGAAGGGTAAGCATGATCAGGATTCTGATTCTTCTGATGACGATGGTAACGCCTACTTTGGAGAAGCCTTGATGGTAGTCGGGAATGATGAGATGACTGAATTGGTAATGGATTCAGGTGGGTCTTATCATATGACACCTAGGAGGGACTTCTTGTATGACTTCAAGGATATTGATGGTGGTTCGGTTCAGTTAGGTGATAACAGGACATGCACTATCAGAGGGACAGGGAAAGTGAAGATACAGTTGCATGATGGTTCAAGCTTTATACTGGAAGATGTCAGGTATGTTCCAGGGTTAAGAAAAAGCTTGATTTCATTCGGTACTCTTGAAAGAGAGGGTTATACTGTGAAGATGCAGATGGGTAGAGTCAAGGTGATCAAAGGTTGTCGGGTTATGATGACTGGGATCAGGAAAGAAAACTGTGTGTATACTTTGGAAGCAAAAGTGAAGACTTTTGGTGTACAAAAGCATGGAGGTTCAAAACAAGTTGGATTCAAACAACTTGGTGACAAACAAGTTGGGTTCAAACAACTTGGTCATAAACAAGTTGGTCTCAAACAACTTGGTCATAAACAAGTTGGGTTCAAAAAACTTGGTCCTGGTGTTAAAACAGGAGTCCATGGAGTACAGGTTGATGAACGTGTTTGGTTTGAGGTGGAACTGCAGGGAGCTCAAGGGAATCGTGAAGCTGAGGATGTTCAGGTTAGTAACGATGATGCTGCAGTGGCTCAAAGAAAGTTGGAGGACAATCAACTTGAAGAAAAGACTAACACGTGCTGCTTGGCAAATGAGCAGGAAAAGGTACACCTTGGTATAAAGGTGGGGGCGGACATTACGGTAACCGGAGTACCTGGTCAAGAGGGTACAGAGGGTAATGTTGCTGAAAAGAAGAAAGTGAAGGAGTCTAAGAAAGTTAAACTTGGGAATTTACTAAAGTACAAGGCCTGGTTCTCAAGGTGGTCCCCGGTTCGAGGTTCCAACATTAGATGAAGATGCTGAGAATCGTTAATGCCTAAGTATTACTCCTAAGGTGGAAATTGTTATGTGTTAGTAGCAATACTTAGGAGGGTTAAATGTGACTTAGACAATAATAAGAGGATTAATTGTATTTAGTTTAAATAAAGTTTAGGATTATACTTAGATTAGGAAACTAGTTACTTGGCTTGCAAGCTAAAGTTTCTACCCCCTCATCTCTATAAATAGAGATGAGGGGGGATGCTAGTTATTAATTCTTCTTGACTCGAATTGTAAGCTTTATTTGTGTTAATAAAGGGTGTTCGAGGTACATCGTGTGCATATATTCTCTTTATATTTTGTAGGTTTTGATTCTTCTTGTTCTTCTTCGTTTGTTGTCCAACGTGGGTTTATTGCAACTTGTGATCGATCGACGTTACGGTTCTAGGTTCCGCGTTCGACATCTTCGGGTTTGTTGTCGAGGTATTTTCCAACAATAGTAAAAGGGTATCATTATTGAATTGTGTTTTTGTGTGATTATAGAATAAGATTTCATGTTTATTTATAATAGAACATGACTTAGAGAATAAGTCAACATAACACTAAATCTAATGGACTGGAATCTAAGCCTAAAGGCTCGGGCCTTAACCTATAATCAAACACTCCCATGTAGTTTGTACGGGAGGTTTCCGGATGTACAAATTGGATAGAATGTTGATATTTTCTTCTTCTTCTTTTCTTATTTTCTTTTTCTCTTATTCTGTATTGTTCGTTTGCATGGAGATCGACTTGTATTTGGCAACATAATTGAATACTGCTTCATGATTTCCTCTATTTTTATGACGTTTGCTATTTTTACGTCATGACTTGCTTTGCCTTTAGGATGTAGCGGCAATTTGGTGGTCAACTTTTGTTATCAACGTTAATTATCTTCAACAACGAAAACACTTTGATGAGGAAGGAAAAATATGGTTAATTGAAGGCAACTCAACATATTTTATTTTGTTTTAACGGTTAGAGTTTAGGGTTTATGCATTAAATACGAAAAACAAAATCGAAAAAAAAAAAAAAAAAAAAAAAAAAGTGAAATAACTGGGATCCCTTTGGATCACCAGCAACTAGCCGGTAACCGAAGCTCATATACGATGTAAGATAGTACAAGAGTATTCTTATTGAATTATGTTTTGTGAGATTAGATAATGAGATTTTATATCTATTTATAATAGAACATGACTTATACAATAAGCTAACATAACTTTAAATCTAATGGACCTGAGCCTAAAGGCTCGAGCCTTAACCTAGTACTCTAGTAGTATTTTTTTTATAGAACGCCAACTAATTATCTCACAATATACAATCACAAACTTCTCACATGTCCTAAGCATGACTTGAACCCACAACTGTTTGATTGGGGAGCTTCTCACACAATAAAGAGTACCATTAGGACAAAAACCCTTGGTTCATTAACCTATCATCTAACATATAAGGGTTTTCCTATCCTGTGCCCTGTTCCCTAGTGGCACAGGATAAGAAGGGAAAAAAATAACTTAGGGGCCCACAAAAAAAATACATTTTCTATAAGTATCTGAGTTTTTTTTTTTTTTTTTGGATCCCTGAATCCTTTTTATATCCTTTTTACCTTCTTATTCCTGTGCCTTTATGGCACAAGATAGAAAAGCCCAACATTTAAAAATATTTAAATAAAATGATGAAAATCTTTTAATCTCATTTCGAGGATAATGAGTTTTCTTAAGACTACAGGTGTTATTAAAAATACTATCTTAAAGCTCTTTTTAATTTAAATACATTTATTATAGGGTAAAAGTCATTAATGTTTCATGTACATTTTCTTTAGTCTCATTATGCATACTCGACCGATGAAAGACTCATTGTGCATATTATAGTGTCGGTTTTGTGTCAATGTAAATTATTTTGGTGACTTAATACTTTCTAAACAGGTAAAAAAATCTAAAATTTTTGTGTGAGATTTGTTCCACATTGAATTTTAAGGTGAAAGTATTGTTATGTCCTTATCTTCTTTAACTTTAATTTTCTCAACCCGCATACATCCAACTGCCAACATAACTCGATGGCCGGATCACCATAAACGCAGTCTTTACTTTTTTTTTTGTGTGACATTATTAAGATATTGCATGTATAAAATGTGATATTTACGTTTTTGGTTTGGGTTTGATAAATTCCAAAATAATCTCGTATGGACAAAGTAAACATGGTGTTTCAGTAAGGGTATCAATTTGGGTCGTATTCGGGTTAGTGGGTTCTGGTTCACATATCTAAACTCAAACTTGACCTGTTTAGTTAATCGTGACGAGAAATTTAACCTTAACTTGAACATATTTATTAAACATGTTAGTTTTGTCGACCCGTTTATAATCTGAATATGAATTTGGTGGAATATATTAAATATAATAAGGCATAGGTTATAAAATTTTTAAACAACATGATATATATATATTTTGGCATTAGTATATATTATTAAAAATATTTCGAAAATCAATGATATATAATAAGATAGAGACACAAAATAGTTGGGTGTTACTATAATGTAACTAAGGTTGAAAGTAGTGGTGCGTGAGTCAGTCACCGTCAACTTTTCTCTTTTCTCACTTCCACTCACCATAGATTTGTTTTGGTTACCATAGTCTTTCATTAAAATGACACTTTATACAAAACATACATCACTAAATATTCGATACACACTCACTAAATAAATAAAAAAACATTACTTTTGAGTTGGGCCTCACTAAACACTAAGGTAAGTAACTCACCAAAGTTTGCAACTTTGGCCATGAGTTGTGTCTTGTGTTTTGGGTGTGTCATGGGTGAGTCACTCACCAAGTGGTGAGTTTCTCCACACTCTGTTTAGCCTGAATACATAACATCTAATTTTTAAAACTTTAATTGTATTTTTAAACGTGTTGACAATGAAACTAAACACATAAAATCTAATATTTAAAACTTTAATTGTATTTTTAAACATGTTGACAGGTTATAATCGGATTAAGGATCTCAACCCAAACCTAACCTATTTATAAAACAGGCCAATCATGTCGACCTATTTTCAACCCGAAATTGTTTAGCGGCAAACATAACCGGTAATTTTCTAATCGGTCTCGGGTTATGTTTTGTGTTTTGCCAGTAATTGACCCCACAGTGTTTCACATGAATGACTACTTTTGCCTGCCATGATAATACAAGGAAAGTTTATGTGCGCAGTGTACGTACTTTTTGCTTTGTAGATTACTGTATTTATGTATGAGTTTTGGCTGTGGTGCATAATCCAACCTCAACTATTCGAGTCTGCCTATGCTAGTATGCTACTATTAAAAATAAAAAAACATGATGGATTATATTTCTACATTGGGTATTGACCAATTTCTACTTTTTTTTACTTAGATGTTGAGTGATCTCTTCTTGCAATTCAAAATTTGAATTCATATATAGTCTTTGACTGTGGTTTTCAATGACTTGTAAGTAGTAATAGTATAACATCTCATTGCTCAATTTGTACTCTCAGTTTATTCCAAAGTAAGCTCTCCTTCCTGTCAGCATTGTCTTCTTACTATCTTACCGGTGGCTTAAAGTAAGGCTATTCAGATATTATTAAGGTATGCTTATTGCTAACGAATTATCCCCTAAATATATAGCTAAAAGTTTGTCATGACGAGAACTCGAGAAGTAACAATAAGTAATGTCAAATGTGATCCACTGATCCTTATTGCTAACCAAAAGTATGATCAATGAATTTTAAACCATCTTAAGATTTGCCCAATGTTTGCTTGCATGTTCCTAACATATACTCAGTCATATAATGTAATTTTGAGCAAACTAAAGTAGCTAAATCTTTGTCATGTTCATAAGTAAGGGTAACTACTCCTATGTTATAGATTATCCTTATTGCTGACACTTGTAGAACATTCTTTGAACGTGTAAACAAATGAAGTTTTCTTGAATAGGTTTACTTGTTGAGGGCGAGTCTTTTTTCCAATGACGGCTTGAACATTTATTGTGGGAGGGCCGGAATTATCAAATTTTAAAGTGCACTTTTCTGTTATTAAGAGTCGCTCGTATAATCATGTATGCGGACTAATTTGGGTATCTCATGATTGTTTCTAAAACTATTCCCTACTCCCTAGCCACCGTATAGATGTTTACATATCGATGTATATAGATGATTACGTAGGGAGGTTCGAACTTGAGACCTATTTTAAGGACAGGAAGACTCCTGACCACTAGAATATTCTTAGAACCTGATATCAAATTGCTTGAAGGCTTTATTGATTTTGAGAGGTGTGGTTAATTAGTATGTAGTTGTTTCACTTGCACAAACCTATTCATCTGCATTTATAAATTTTATGATGTTTTTTTTAAACTTTTTTTTTAGCTATTACTTACAGATGGCTGGGGTAAGCTCTTTAGATACACCACCGCAACTGCTTAACCTTGAAAATTACATCTACTGGAAGAAACGCTTCGAAGTTTATGTTAAGGCTAAAAGTCTTAGTCTATGGAGAATCTTTGAAGTCGGAGATTATATTCCGCCAAGTAATATATTGTCTGCCGAGGATAGAATCAGAGTTCATGAAAATGCTATAGCAAAGTCTCTTCTCTCTTATGCCCTACTTGACAATGAGTTCGACTTAATCTGCAATTGTGCTATGGCTCATGATATGTGGAAAACACTTGAGATGGAACATGAAGGCAGTTCTGAAGCTAAGTTCTACAAAATCCAACTTCTTACCATGAAACTTAATAGTTTTAAGATGTTTAGAGGTGAGTCTGTTCATAGCATGTCTGAAAGATTACATGATATTATTTGTCAGTTATCGGCACTTGGAAAAACTTATTCTGATTTTGAGTATGTCATACGTGTTATAAACGCTCTTCCTTCCAACTGGAATCTTATGGTGATTAATTTGCGACGCAAAAACCTCTCTGTTCTCTCTTTAGAAGATGTTATGGGAAGTCTTAAAGCCTTTGAGATCGATCAAGAATATGCTAAACTTTCGTCGATGTGAAGGATCTGCTGAACAAAATGAAAAGCTATATGCTAAAGGTGGATTAACAAGATGAAGAAGATCAGTCTCTTTAACTCTTAACATTGAGACGTTTTGATGTAATAGTAATAGATTATGCTTTAGTTTATGCTTAAATTTGTACTGTCTTAAGATTGTGTGCTTGTTTAACTGTTTACTACAATTTGTAATGTGCCAATGTGCCATGTCTCTCAATCTCTCATTTACTTTTCTCCCTGTATTTTGCCTATGCAAATTATCAATGTCACGCTTAAGTACTTAACTACTCCTACTATACTTTAACTCCAAGAAATTTGCACATCTGTATGAATATGTGGCACTAATTATATGTGGGAAAAGGTTGCAACAAATTGTGGGTTATTTAGCTGTGGAACCGGCTACACGGATCAGGTTCTTATTTCAGTTGGGTTCCAAACCAGATAGTGAATTGATGGTACCAAATGTATAGTTCAACAGCCATGTGTATAAATTACGTATTTGAGATACATGAGAATGGCAAGATCACAAGTGAAGGTAAGAGATAGAAAAAAAAAGGTTATTAATCTATAATTAACCATTTCAATTTTTTAATACTCAAAATTGACAAAGTGAACAAAAAAAATCCAAATTGACAAACTAATACGTAACTAATTTCACCAAAAATATTATTTTCATGTGGACTCCAAAATGAAGGTGAAGTGTTTAACATGAATAATGACTAGTAGGGATGGCAACGGGTCGGGGATTGTACTTACATCCCATCCCTGTTTTTCACTCTCCATCCCCATCCCCGTCTCCATCCCCATCGGGGAATTGCTTTACATCCCCATCCCCAATGGGGATCGGGGATCCCCGCGAGGATTCGGAAATTCTCCACCCTTATGAAATAACATAAAAATTTCACCAACTCGTAAAAAATATAAAGAATTTTGACTCATAAAGTACCTCAACAAACGTACATCGCACATAATTATATTAAGTAGAATTTCCATTCAACTTTAAAGCATTGTAAACATTGTAACATCAAAGATAATATAAAAACAATATGTATCATATATGTGTTTTCGGATAAAATAGTTAAGTAATATGTAATTGTGACTTCTACTTGTAAATCTAAATGTGTTTGATCCTATAAACATCACGTGTGCATATAAACATACATGTCGATACTCATAAACATATGTACATGTACATATACAAGTTAATTGAGTATGAATAAAACATATAAATTTTAAATAATTATACACTAGAAAGATCGGGTTCGGGTCCGGGTCCGGGTTTGGGGATTTATGTTATTCCCATCCCCGCCCCATCCACAGTTTAATATTTTAGGGGATTCCTCATCCCCGTCAACTCGGGGATTCCCCAGTCAAATCAGGTTTGGGGATCGGGTCTCCATCGGGTACGTTTTTTTTTTTTTTCATCCCTAATGACTAGTGATGCTAGGAGCTACCTATAATGACTACTTTTGCATGTAATGATAGTACCAATTAAAGTTTACGTGTACTTTTGGTTTTGTTGCTGATTTATGTTTGACTTGGTTGGGCTTAGCCTGCCTATGCTACTAGAAAAACATGATGGAGTGATGGACTTGTGATTAGATGGCACATTTTTACATTGGTTGCTGACCAATTTCTACTTTTCTTTTTACTTGATGTATTGCAATTAACCTTGAAATTGTTTATGGTCTTTGAATGCAAGAATACTATCATCATCTCATTTACCAATTTTTACTCAATATATTCGGAAAAAAGCTCTTCGGCATTAGCCACACTCTCATTAGAGGTATGCTTATCGTTATCTATTTATGATCTACTACATATTTTTATATAGGAAAATTGTAAACATCATTGTGTATGTTGTCTGTAAACAAATTATGGCTGTGTTTGGTAATGCGTCTTAAAATACATTATTTGATTATTGCATTTGAAGGTAAAAGATAAATGTTTGAGTTTAAGAACTAATTATTTGATACTATCAATTAGTAGTTACTTTCAGAACACAAAATAAATACCCCCATTAAAATAGCTAAACTTTTTTTTTTTTTGTTGGTCAACAAAGTGTAGATTCGCAGGGACACCTCAACCCTGTGTACCATAATGTCATAGCAAGAAGTAACTTTTATGATCCGGATTGCGACCTTTTAAGTCATATGCTATTCTAGTGCCCGATTGGTTTCCTCTGTTGATCCTTAGTGATTGATTGCATAATTGTACAACATAAGTTGAGAAATTAAGTAGTCGAAAGTCGAAACGTACTGCTAACTTTGTCATGTAAATAAGTAACATAAAAGTATGTTACAGACTAGAGGTGGTCATAAGATCCGGTTCCGGAACCGTAACCGGATAATTATCCGGAACCATAACCGGTCAACACCGGTTCCGGCAAGAACCGGTCCCGTTCCAAAATTATCCGGCAATTCCAGTCCGGTTCCACCATTTTGATACTAGATCCGGTTCGGAACCGGATAATCCATAACCGGATCACGAACCGGTTCCCAGGAACCGGATCCGAACCGGATCCAACGTTCATATTCTCTTTTTTCTGGTTTTGTTCACAGTAAGCAGCCAAGGAAAGTGGACAACGGTCATATGACCGTTTTTCTGATTTTCCCAACCATTTTGTCCCATTTTAAGCTCTTAAACATTCCTATAAATACCATTGATTATTTTGGTTGAATCACAACAATCAAATTCAAGAAAAACACTAAAAAATTGCTCACAAACTTGATCAAAAATGTCTAGAAGAAACCAAGCTTCTCAATCTCAACCAACATCATCAAACAATACCGCTTCTCATGCTCAAAGTTCTACAAACCAACCTTTGGAAGTTGGGATTGAACCAACAACCCGAAACCAAGAGATTTGGTGTCATTTCGACTTGGTTAGGTTTTCAAGAAATTTCACCAGTAATTACTTGTGCCGCCGCAATAAACCCATGTTATAACGTTAGCGGGGTGGAATATCTTATCAAAAAGATTGGTGAAGACTTGGATTTGAACCAAATAGACCCTTTTTATGTAAATAATGCACAAGAATCGTTTAAAAATAATTTCAAACGTTTATATGATGTTTATTTTGAGAAATATGGTGCAACAAATGTGGGAACGAGTTCGGTGCCAAGTATGTGGACTTCGTCTTCATCCATGGATCCGGATTTGGACTTATTTTCAAGTTTAAGACAAGAAAGTGGTAAACGGGCTAGGAGTGACAATTTAACGAGCAACGAATATGGGAGATATACGGGAACCGATTGGTTAAACACTATCACATCCGAAGAGTTCAAGAAATTTGATGTTTTGAATTGGTGGAAACAAAGGGAATCTCAATTTGATGTTTTGTTTTGAATTGTTTAATCCACGAAAATCAATTTAAATTGTTTTATATTCGATTACACATTTAAGAAAATATAAATTAAATATGTGTTTGAGCATACCCATGAACAGAGTAGGATAGGTGAGATGAGGGTGATGGTGGCTCGACTGTGATGCTGGTGGTTATCTCGAACCAAACAACCGAAGCAAACAAAGTCTCCCATACAGTTCCCTTGTCTTGATGACGGTGATGGCGTGGAGGAGCGATGGTTGGTGGAACCACGGCGAGATAAGGCGGTGAAGTGTGGCGGTGGTGTGAGTCGGTTCTAGAGAGAAGTAGAAGAGATGAATAGAGAGAAGATAGATCTGACTAAGCTAGTAGTGTTAATGTTTTGATTTTGGGTGAAAAAGGGGCGCCATATGAGCAGAGCGGGAGATTGAAATGTTGGGGAAAATTTAGGGGCGGGATGTTGAGCGCTATACTAAAAATTTGGAGATTGAAAGCTTATCAAATGAGCTTGAAATGTTTAATGAGTTGAGCTCAACCTTATATAAGTTCGACTCGAGTTATTGTTGAGTTCTCGAGCTTGTAAATGATATAAAATATGTGTTTTTTCTTAATATGTAAGTGTACTAAGTGTAAATATTTATTTATGAATGTATCAAGCTTTTCGAGCTGAAGTCGAACCAAATTCAATTCTTAGGTTATATTTCAAATTTAATTTTTGTAATAAAACACATCTTTACAGATAAATCGAGCTTTTCGAGTCAAGCTCAATCCGAGTTCAAACTTTCTCGATCCCGGATAACATATGATCGGGAAGGTCCCTGGATACTTGCTTCTTAGTGTCTGTGACAAATGGTATACACCTACCAAGCCGGTGCAACCCATGCATGACTAGTGATAATGGCTAATTCACATGGGTCATGGGTTATGTGCATTAATTAGGTTATCACTGGTCACATTCATTAATTAATGGGTACTTGACATCGATCTAGGGATGAGCATTTTGACCCGAATCCCGAAACCATACCGGAACCGTACCGAAACGGTACCGTTCCCGATATACAGTACGGTACCGGGACTACGAAATAAGGTGAAAAAAACCGGGACCACTAATTCGGTACGAGACCGGTACCAAATCAGGAAATCCCCGAATAAAAACGGGCAAAACCCGATTTCCCGGCATTGGTACCGAAACCGGTATCGGTACCGGTATCCGAATCCCGTCCGGTACGGTACCGGTACCCCCCTTTCATGCTCGGGAAAAAAATGGTACCACCAATTCGGTACGGGTTCGGTACCATTCTGGTACCGTGCTCATCCCTACATCGATCATATAGGTCATATGCATTGGGTGGATAGTTGCTTAGAGTGTCATGTTACGACACATCCATGACTGTTGACAATTGGTAATTAACATGCATGGGTCATGAGTCATGTGCATTGGGTTAGAGTGGCTTTTAGTGTAATGGAAACCATGCATTACCGGTGATAATGGCTAATTCACATGGGTCATGGGTCATGTGCATTAGGTTATCACTGGTCACATTCATTAATTAATGGGTATTTGACATCGATCATATGGGTCATATGCATTAGGTGAATAGTTGCTTAGAGTGTCATGTTACGACACATCCATGACTGTTGACAATTGGTAATTAACATGGGTCATGTGCATTGGGATATAGTGGCTTTTAGTGTAATGGAAACCATGCATTAGCGGTGATAATGGCTAATTCACATGGGTCATGGGTCATGTGCATTAGGTTATCACTGGTCACATTCATTAATTAATGGGTATTTGACATCGATCATATGGGTCATATGCATTGGGTGGCTGGTTGCTTAGAGTGTCATGTTACGACACATCCATGACTGTTGACAATTGGTAATTAACATGGGTAATGGGTCATATGTATTGGGTTGTAGTGGCTTATAGTGTCATGTTATCAACCAATACATTCATGATGATCGACAATATAATGGGTAATTAACATGGGTCGTGGGTCATGTGCATTGGGTTGTAGTCGTTTATAGTGTAATGGAAACCATGCATGACCGGTGATAATGGCTAATTCACATGGGCGACTTTTTAAATACTAATGAGGCGAAAAATGAACCGTTTTTAGGGGGTCATTTAAGCCGGAATTGGAATTTATTTGATCAAATATTGCCCTAAATCGTTCCTTTTGTGATTTTAGGTACTTTGGGAGTGAATTCTGGAAAAGGAAGCATTTTGGACGTTTTTGGAGCATAAAAGTGAAGAAAACGGCAAAGACTTAATTTTCCTTGCTGGGAACAGTACCTGACGGCGTCAAGAAGGATTTTTTGACGGCGTCAAGAGCAAAATGGATGACGACCCAGAGAAAACGTGACGGCGTCAGAATTAGGGCGTCAAGAGTAATTTTGGTGACGGCCCAGAGCAGAATCATACATGACAGCGTTAGATATAGATCTAGGCAGTCCGAGAACATTATTGGCGGCGAGATGACGACGTCAGATTTTTCCTCTTGACGCCGTCACCTCACAAAATCTATATATACTTTTCTATTTTTCATTAATTAAGGGAGGGACTTGTGTGAAGAATTCTAGGGCCGAACCTAATAAACCCTAGGTCATTTGTAACAGTATTTTCAAGGGTTTTCACCCCTTGAAACCCTTCATGTTCAATTGAGATAAGTTTTCTTTCAATTCATTCAATATGTCTATGTGTTGTTTGAATATATCTTATGCTTGTCTTGATTTTAACATGCTAGGCTAGATCTTTTATGTGTTTGCTTAGATGTAATGAAACCTAGATGTTGATTATAGGTTGATTGCTTGTTTATAGTTGTAATGGATGAATGATTTCAATGTTAGGCTTAAGAAAACTGGAAGATCTCCATTGTGTAACTTGCTTGAACGTCTTAAGAAACATGAACCGATGTGTACTAGGTTTTTATGGTTGTATTTAATGCATGAGCGAATTCTAGTGATCCCATGTTAGGAGCTTCTTAGCCGGCTCGACATAGGAGTGAAGTAGGAGCTTATAGAATTGGGGAAGTAAGTACGCCACCCCATGAATGGTATTAAGGAATACAATCCGTCATCCACGCAACTGTAACAAGTAATTAACCTGTAAAAGATATCTAGAGAGTCGTGAAATCTAAGTAAACACAATTCTCCCATATATTACTCACACCACTAGTTAAATTAGTTTATTTTCATTTTTGTTATTTTATTTTGATTGCATCTTTAGTCATTGGGTTAGTTGATTAGCAACTAATTCTGCCCACTCTTCCAAAACTCGAGATTTTTACTTTCTTTTATAAAATATAAAAAATACAAAAAGAATCATCCCTCACCTCTAGACCTAGTTTTTAGGCTTTCTAATCCTAGCGACACTATTCCTGAGTTGAACGATCAATCCCCCGGTACTTGTCACTATACTATACTACAATGATCAGGTACACTGCCTGGTGGGGGTTGTAAGCTTCTCGAGATCCCTCGAGAGGTAAAGCCTGGTGCAATTCCCACGCATCAAGTTTTTGGCGCCGCAGCCCGGGGAATAGTTATTGTCTAGGTTAGGATTTCTTTTTATTAGGTCTACTTGCTAGATTCCTTTCTAGTAAGATTTTATTTTTATTTTTAGGTTTTCTTTAGTCTTTCTTATATTCTTCGTGTCTTTGTTCGTAATCTTTACCATCCGACATCATGGAAGGTGGTAACATCTTTGAACCCATCAACCCACCACAACAAAACCACCAACAAAACCCACCACTAGTTAACCAACCTCTTAGGCCCCGAACCCTAGGAGAGTACTCCCGACCTAGCCACCAAGGCTACCGAAACACCATTGAGCTCACCCAAGGAGCCAATGTGTCTCCCTTGCGATCCGACACCATCCGGTTGGTGCAAAGCGGATGTGCATTCCATGGACTTCGTTCCGAAGATCCAAATCAACATCTCAAGGACTTCCTTAAAATCATAGATTCTATAGACCTTGATGTTACAACTAGAGAGTCAACCCGATTACGCTTATTCCAATTCTCTCTACGTGATCAAGCTAGTCAATGGCTTGAGCGTTTACCCGCGGGATCCATCACCTCATGGGATGATCTCACCACTCGTTTCCTTGCTCAATTTTTCCCACCGGGGAGAACTACCAAGCTTAGAAATGATATCTTGATGTTCCAACAATGTCAAGGTGAAACTCTATATGAAGCATGGACTCGTTTCAAGGACTTACTCCAAAAAGTCCCTCATCATGGCATAGATCTTTGGCTCCAAGTCCAAATCTTCTATGACCATATCGATCTCTCCACAAGGCGAACCATTGACCAATCGGCCGGTGGCAAGCTACGTGATCTAAGTGGGGAAGAATCATGGGAACTCATAGAAGATCTTGCTCTCTATAACAACGAAAGTTGGAATGATCCCCGTGATTTTAACAAAACGGTCAAGGCAATATCTTTGCCTTCGAACAATTCTAGCACTCCTGACCGTAGGATCATGGAACTTGAGGACCAAGTCAAGTTTCTCATGAAATCTTACGAAGCTCCTAAGCCTTCAAGCCAAGTGAATAAAATCACTTCTTTATGCGAATTATGTAGTGGTCCCCATGACACTCGTGATTGTGTGGAACTCCCCGGAACAACTTGCGGACTACGCATCCTCGCGTACCGACGAAGCGGGAGATAAGTGGTACACTTTTAAACCCGAGCCAAACCCTTACGGTGATTCCTACAACCCCTCTTGGAAAAATCACCCAAACCTTAGGTGGAAGCAAAACCAAAACAATTCTTCCAATCCGCCTAATCGTTACCAACCAAACGGTCCACCCTCCAACCGTACTTTCAACAACAATCCTTCTAACAACTATGGTAGTACTAACAATCTTGAAGGATTGATGTCCAAATTTATGGCATCTCAAGAAGCTCGCATAGCTAGGTTTGAAACCGAATTCAACCAACAACAAACGGAGATGACCAATAAGATTGACAACTTGTTGAAAGCCCTCAACAACCAAGTGTTAACTACACCTAGGAAGGACACTAGGGACGCTAATATCGGAATCCAAACTAAGGACCCCTCGTCATCCAAACATGTCCACTTTGTCAATGTTGTCACTGTTAAACCAATTGATAAGGAGATAGAAGAAAGTGACAAGGATGAAGTTGGAGTAGAAACCGAGACTAGGGATGAAATTAGGGAAGTTGAGGTTAATAAGGGAGAAAAGTTAGGGGAAGTAGAGACTGTAGAAGAGTACTTTGATAAGTTGCCCATCAAGGAAGAACGGGAATATCACAAGGATTTATTCGATGATCCCGAGACACCATATATCCTTGGTTCACCCCTTATCAAAATGGGAGACCCCTCTAACATCAACATACCATGCAACATTGGGCATATGCATGTATGGAAAGCTTATATCGATCCTAGATCTCCTATAAACATCATGACTAGGACTGATTATAATTGGGTAATGAAGAAACAACTTGGTTATAGGATGATGCCCAATAGGAATTTAATAAGTAATTTTGTAGGTAGAGTGAAAGGATTGCATGTAATTGTCGGAAATTTCACTTATGAGATCGATTTTATGATAGTAGAGGATACTCGTCCGGTGATAGATGCTTGCCTAAGTCAAGTAGTGTTCGGAAAACCATTCGTTGAGGCCACTAAGATGAGTTATGATCCGACTCTAGGGATAGTTAGGTTCCAGGAAGAGAATGATGAGATTGCCTACCAAATGCCCTATAAGATTGAGCAGTACCGCCTCCTGTCAACCATAGAAAAGGAACACAAACAAGCGGTTTACTATAGGAATGATGAGGATAGACGTAGAGGAGTAGAGTATGTGATGAATAGGATGCTTGGTTTCTACAAAGAATGCTTGCAACTAGGTCCGGAATACAAAACTAATATAGGAGATGACCTTGAGAGTGAAACCAACGATGAGGTCACGTAGTAACCCATGACCTTGAGTCTAGCTACAAGACTCATAAATAAAGAAAAGCGCTTCTTGGGAGGCAACCCATGTTTTGTGTGATTTTTATTTTGTTTGATTATTATTTGTTTCCGTATGCATGCTTTATTTTTATTGTTGGTAGATCATGTTTCAAACTAAAATGGTGAAGATACTTTATTTTGTTGTTTGGCTTTGTCTTAACTTCATCCAAAGGTATTTCGCAAAAGATAAGTGTAAGGGGAAACCCCAAATATGTTTTTAAGAAACAAAATTGATCATGATTCTCCACAATATTAAGTGAACATGTTGTTGATCCCAGTTGAGCTTAAACGATCTTATATAGAAGTTAACTTGATTAAACACTTAAGCTAATACGCGGAATATAAAAGCTTAACTTAAGAAGAATAATGATTCACTTTCAACACTTCAATATTATTAATACGAGCACTCGACAATGCTAGGGTTTTACAACCTTGAAGTGTAAACAATACGTATCTAAACTAACCCTAGGATCCTCCTTTTATAGACTAAGGAATCCTACTAGGTTTACAATACCTTTCTCTACACGATAAGAATATTCTAGATATATATAATATTTACACAATCTATTCTATATTAATCTAAACCGTATACATCCTTATCTCTTCAGCAGTAGATTCTGTTAGCAGCATTTAACCTTAGCAGCACTTTGACATCAGCAGCAGAATCATTACCACTAGCAGCAGTTTCATTCATAGCAGCAGTTTCAAACCCAACAATCCTCCCCTAAACTTATTATTTATTTCTAAATAAGTAAGTTTCTTCTAAGCTCAGTTAATCACTAGGAGGATGCTTCCAAACACTTCAAACCTTGAGAATTCAGTTGATCAAATATCTTCTTATACTTTGACAGCAAATTAAATGCTTGATCATCAGAATCATAGTCTTTCTGCAACTTAAGTGATTTATCACCATTAACCTTATGATTGACAATATTCCAGTATCTTACCACTGGGTAATCCATTTCAGCTAGCATATACAAAGTAATTGGTCCAATTTCTAGCATATGAATTCCAGAATCTTGAAAGAGTCTCTATTTTCTTACTTTGTATTCTACTATCTTAGTCCATTCAGAATCATCCAATGAAGGTTCATACATAAGTTTTAGAGCTCTCCATAGAACATTATCAGACATAGTTATGATATGATCAATTTGATCTTTCTCATACTTTTTACCATCAAACTTCTCTGCTCCAAACGTTGCCTTGTATAACTTCCACAAGTCATCAACATCCTCTCTATCAAAGTAGTATAGCATCTGTTGAAATCTAAGAAACCTGTGAGTCTTTCCATCAGATCTCTCAACATCATGAAATGCTCCAATATTAGCATCATAACATGTAGTTACTTTGATAATAGGATATTTGACTCCTATTGGTTTGGCATCAACTACTTCAGGATCTTCCATCTTGCCAACCATAGTGTAAACCTTCAATTGTTCTTTTAGATGCTCAGGAGGAATATGATCACAATCATTCTTGAATTCATTTCCTTCTGGCTTAGAACTGCTTTCTTCCCCTGTTTTCATTTTCTTCTTTGCAAATGATTTATGAACTACACCTTTTCTTTTACCAATTTGCACAGAAGAAGTAGTCTTAGCTGCATCAATATCAAGCTGCTTAACAACATCTGCTTCTTGAACATGCTCTTTTTCAGCTACTTTTTCAGGTACCAACTTCTTGTTCATCTGAGCAATATATTCCAAGTCTTCAGCATAACCCATAGGATAAAAGGTATTTGTTTGTCTTTTAGCCACTTGATACAATTCATAAACCTCTTGATCAGACTTAGGTTTTAACTGCACCAATTTCCATCCTTTCATATTCTTCAGATATCTTTCATACTCTTTTCTTTGTTGTAGTGGAGTTGGACCTTTAAGTACCTTTTTATTCTTTCTAGTAGCAGCATCTTCTTTCTTTTTCTTAGCTGTGAACTTACTTAACCAAGATCTCACATCAAAAGTTTGATCTTCATTATCCTCAATCTTGATCATCTTGTTGAGTTCAATATCAGCCTCTATTCTTATCTTCTCATCCACCCATTCCTCATACCTCCTTAAATCTTCTGTCTCCTTTTCAATCTTTTCCTTTTCTTTCTGAGCCAGCTGTAGTTCTTCTTGATCAATCATCTCTTGTTCTTTTAAAGCAATAGCTGAGTCATGTTTAAGTTGTAGTTCCTTAGGCCACATATTAAAAGGTAATACAGAATAGTCAAACCCCTTATACATCCATTGAGGTTCTGCAACTTGCTTGCCCTTTCCTTTGTCAGTAGATGATGATACTATTTTCTTTGGTTGAACAGCAGGTTCTCTGAATACAACTCCTTTTAGAGGTAAACTAGGTGTTGATGATGTGGTTGTTATGGTAGGTTGTTGTGGTAGTGATGGTGTTGGTAGTGGTGTATGTTTTGAAGATGATTCACATGGAACTTCTGAAGTCTTCTTACTTAACAAAACCATTGCTTCAGCAGCAGCATTATCACTAGACCCAGCAGCAGAGTCTTGTGCATCAGCAGAAGTTACTTTTCCACTAGCAGCAGGATCAGCAGGATCTTTAGCAGCAGAATCATGAACAGCAGTAGAGTCATTAGTCCTGTCAGCAATAGCAGCATTTTCAAACTCTTTCACCATTGAATCCCCCAAAGTCTTTAAGGCTTCACCCGTCAACCCTGTTGCCTTCACTAATTGCTCAGGCTCCAAAGTCTTGAGTTTTTCTACCACCTTTTCTTGAGTAGCAATCACTTTTTCCATTACAACCTCATTCCCTGAATGATCAGCAACCACAAAATTCTCAGCATCTTCAGGACTTTCCACATCCATGTCTCCAATTACTGGAACCTCCCCTGAAACCATTTCATCATCTATAACCTGAGCACTTTCAACCCTCTTCAAATTTGCCTCCCTTGAACCCATTACATCTTCATTCCTCCCCTGTTTGGAAGCATCATCCTCTTCCAAATGTGTAGAGAGTTCAGGTGAACTAATAACTTGAGAAGTGCCCACCTTCTTTAGCCTTTTCAATGAGGTTGAAGTTTTTGATTTCTTCAATTTCTTAATCTGTTTCTTCAATGTTGTGATTATGTTGCCTTGACTTGCAACAACTGTAGACAGAGTAAGAACCTTATCTTCCAAAGTAGTACACTTCAACCCCAAATTGGTACAAGTAACCGTCAATTCCTGAATGAGTTGCATAGTAGTCTCATCACTTCGACCTGTGTTACCTGGTCCGAGAGGTGAATCATGGACATTGTCATTATGTACAAGATTTTCTGTCAATTCATTGGTCACTGGCCTGTCCTCATCACTTCGACCTGTGTAACCTGGTCCGAGAGGTGAATTTTGGGACATAAACTCAGTAGCAAACCTAGTTTGATCATCTAAGCCCCCTATATTTGCCATTTGGCTAGGGTTACCATCCTGAGAATTTGATTCAGAAGAATCATCATCTCTAGATGTTGCCTTGGTTTGGGTCTTAATTATGTTATCACTATCCTGCTCTGCTGCTAAGCTAGAAGCAGTAGTAACAGCCCTCACCAACATGTCCCCTCCATCACCTAGGACAACCTCATCTGGTACAGCCATACTAACACTATCCTGAGGTAGATCAGTGTCCTTGTAATTGTGCAAGTTTTCAACTCTTGTAATGAATGCCTTGAGTATTTCTGGAGTTTCATCTTTAGTAGCTAGAAAGAATACCCAAGTAAACTTGCTAAAATCATCAGTGACAACAAGACAATATGACTTTTTGTTCAAACTTTTTACAAATACAGGCCCAAATAAGTCCATGTGTAGCAAGTGTAATGGCTCAGTATTTGTGTTCACAGTCTTGGACTTGAATGAAACTCTGTGTTGTTTACCCTTTTGACAGGCAACACAAGTTTCACAATTCTCAAAAGTCTTTGTAGGCATTCCTCTGACAAGATTTCCTTTTACCAATTTGTTCATGGTGTTGTAGTTCAGATGTCCCAATCTCCTATGCCATAATTTGGACTCATCAACAGTGGCCTTTGCAATTAGACAAGTCAAAGCCCTCTTAGGAACAATGTTCTTAATATGGTCACTATATATATTCTCATTTCTAGGGACCTTCAAAAGCACAGATTTGTCATCTGGCAATTTAAAGTCAGGAGAAAGGATCATACACTCAGTGTCTGTAAAAAGAACATAGTTCTTTTTGTCACACATTTGTGAAACACTAAAAAGGTTAAACTTAAGTCCTTTCACAAGAAACACCTTCTCAAAGTCCAAATTTCCACCTCTTCCAACAATCTTTCCACCTTTTGGATCATTCCCAAAAGCAACATAACCACCATCAAAAGCCTCAAAGTCTTCAAGTTGAGACTCATCTCCTGTCATGTGTCCAGAACATCCACTGTCAACAATAACCATATCCTTAAGCTCATCCAGTAGATTGACCTGCACATGAAAAGTAGAGACATTAGTTCCTCTTGACGACCCAAGCCATTACTGACTTGGATCTGCCCTGTGCATCAACATAATCAAATTTCTTTAAATCACTTGATGCACTACTATTCTTGGAAACAGAATTTGAACCAGTAGTTTTTGGTTTCCAAGTCCAGCAAGCTGAGGCCTTAACAACATAAAAGTGATTACCAACAACTGTATTTGTTAAAACTTTTGTCCCAGAAGTAGAAAGTTTTGTACTAGCAGCAGATTGCTTACTAGCAGCAGAGTGCTTACTAGCAGCAGAGTGCTTACTAGCAGTAGAGCCAGCAAAAGAACCAGTTGTGGTTTTGAAAACACCATTTGTTTTAGCAGCATAAATAGATCTAGTTGCACCAGATCTCAATAAAACAGCTCTTGGAACCATATTCCTATTAGGATGTGGGTGAGTTTGTTTAGTTACATATTTGTGATTCACCCTAGTGTATTGATTCCAAACAGGCTTTTGGTGTTCAGGACATCTAACAATCAAGTGATCAAAACTACCACACTTATAACAAGCCTTCTTTTGTAATTGAAACTGATTACCTAATCTGTGTGAAACTAGGTTGTTGAAGTTTCTCTGGTTACTCCTAGGCTTATTATTGAACCTTTCCATCTGTTCTCTAGGTACCTCATTGTACTCTACCAATTTCCTAGAGATGTTATTTCCTAACACAGGTTTGACAAACTTAACCTGTTCCATTTTAGGTTTAATCTTTGTAGGAATTTCTTCCTTTTTCACTCTTTGTTCTGGTTTAACCTGTTCCTCATCACTATCACTATCACTATCAGAATACCATTCTTCTATAGTAGGAGCTTCAGGAAATTTTCTAACCTCAACCTTAGGTGTTTCTTTAACACTTGTGCTACATACACCTACAGGTTTTTCAATGTTTAGCTCACTAATGAAGGATAATTCTTTTCCTGGTGGAGCAAAAGCACTTTTGGCTGGAGGAGCCACTTCATTATACCCAATTCCACTACCTTTTCTCATCAAGGTACTCTCTATAGACTTATTAACCAAATCAGAAGCATATTGTTGTTTTTGTACTCTTACTACATGTTTATCTTTATCAGCAAGAGCTTCTTCTTTATCTTTTTCTGCTTCTTCTAACTTATTTTTAAGAACTTCTACTTCACTGTTTTTCTTAAAAATTTCTATATCTCTGAGGTTAAGTTGATCTACATATTCCTTCTCACACTCTTTGAGATATTCTAACCTCCTTTCAACATTTTGAATACCTACTTTGTAACCTAAGTTATCAAGTTTTAGGTGTTCAACTTCTCTATTTAGACTCTCATTCCTAGACTTAAGTTCTTCTATAGTGTCAGCACAAGATTTAAAAGAACACACAGATAAGTCTGAATCATTAGATACCTCAGAGTCAGAGCCTGATGATGAACCATAGGCCATAAGTGCAAAGTTATGCACTTTGGGTTGAACAGCAGCCACCAAGGAGAAATTTGGTTCTTCATCAGCCAAATCACTCCAATCATAATCTCCCAACCCATCACAAGCCACAAGTGCAGACTTTGATTCTTCAGCAACCTTCTTTGTAACATCAGCATTCTTCTTTGGAGCTCTACACTCCCTGGCAAAATGTCCCTTCCTGTTGCAATTGTAGCACTCTATCTTTGATTTGTCAAAGCCTGGACTTTCCTTAGCTCTATACTTGACTTCTCTTCCAGTCTTCTTTAAAAACTTTCTTGCCCTCAAGGTCAACATAGCCATTTTCCATTTAAGATCAATTTCTTCAAGATCATCAGGATCAATATGATCCGAGTCTTGATTAATTACATGTGACCTTATAGTAGTTGTGAGCTCAGCCAAGAATGCACACAAAGCAATATCACTGGTAGAAATCTTATCATTTGAACTAGCAGCAGATCCATCAGCAGCAGATACTCCATAAGCAGTAGAGTTAACAGTAGAGTGAGATTCTTGAGACCCTTTTCCTTTAGAGGATACAAAGGCAAGATTTTGTGTACCAGAAGATGAAGTTGAAGAGGTAGTCAGTTCTGATTCATACACTCTTAAATTGTTGTAGAGACTCTCCAACTTCATAGTTTCAAAATCAGGCTTATTCCTCCACACAACTGTGTGCATACTCCATTCAGGTGCAAGACTTCTTAGAAACTTTAGGTTTACATCTTCTTGTGGAACCACATAGCCAACAAGCTTTAGATGACTAACAAGTTGGTTTAGCCTGTTGTATGTGCCAATTATCTTCTCTCCACTTTCAGAAGTAAAATTCTCAAACTGATGCTTCAACATGTTTTTCCTGGATTTCTTAGTAGCATCATTCCCTCCAAACCTGAATTCAACAGCATCCATTAATTCTTTTCCAGATTCACAGTTATCAAAGTCCATTTGGAATTCATTAGGTATTCCCATTAAGAGAATACTGTGTGCTTTGATTTCCATCTTCCTTACTGTGTTAGCTTCAGCAGACTTAATTGGTATCTCCTTCCCATCAGCACTCTTCTCTGGTACAGAGTCACCATTAACTATCACATTCCACATATTGAAATCAATCATGCGAATGTACTGTCTGATTCTTCTCTTCCATAGCTCATACTCAGAAGGATTAAGCATGGGCACCCTTGAAGCAGTCACCATATGTGTTTCATCACCCATCTTAGCAATAGATTTGGAACAGCAAACTCTTAAGAAATAAAATCTTCTTGATAATAACTTCTAGATCACAAGCTCTGATACCACTTGTTGATCCCAGTTGAGCTTAAACGATCTTATATAGAAGTTAACTTGATTAAACACTTAAGCTAATACGCGGAATATAAAAGCTTAACTTAAGAAGAATAACGATTCACTTTCAACACTTCAATATTATTAATACGAGCACTCGACAATGCTAGGGTTTTACAACCTTGAAATGTAAACAATACATAAACAAATGTGTATCTAAACTAACCCTAGGATCCTCCTTTTATAGACTAAGGAATCCTACTAGGTTTACAATACCTTTCTCTACACGATAAGAATATTCTAGATATATATAATATTTACACAATCTATTCTATATTAATCTAAACTGTATACATCCTTATCTCTTCAGCAGTAGATTCTGTTAGCAGCATTTAACCTTAGCAGCACTTTGACATCAGCAGCAGAATCATTACCACTAGCAGCAGTTTCATTCATAGCAGCAGTTTCACTTAGCAGCAGTTTCAAACCCAACACATGTGTATTCGTATTTGTTAGAGTCAAATGCTTGTATCGAGTCATAATGATGTTTTGCAGGATTTTCCAGGAAGTAGGACAAAGTTTTTCCAGAAATTTTCCGGAAACTTAACATAAGAATTTCTGCAGGTCACTTCTGACGGCGTCAGGAAGAAATTCCTGACGGCTTCACGTGTAAAATGCTGGAAATTTTACCAGTTTTGTTTTTCTAACTGAGTCTTAAAGTTCTTGTTGAACCTTTAGTTTTATAATCTCCAGGAAATCTGCAAACATCATTCCACAAGCATTATATCTTATATTTTTTTCTAGGATTTGCTATCATATATAGATTGTCGCCGATTTTATGCGAGGTTGCCTTGTTTGTTTTCTCAGGTTTAACAGGTTATGTATGACAAGAAGATGATTTATATTCTGGAAGGGAAGCTTTGATTGTTCATTTTCTTGGAGGAAGATCTAACCTGGTTACCATATTATCCATACCGAGCGAATCAGGGGAGTATTTGATTTCATTCTTTTACCTGTTTTACTTTTACATTCTTTACTTGAACATTGGAGACAATGTTCATCCTAAGTGTAAGGGGAGGGTAAATGATTATACCTTATAGATACACTTTCACTTGAGTTTGTTTGTTTGATGGTAGGTGTGTAATAAAACTATGAGAAATACTTGTTAGTGTAATTTTAGTGCCAAATTTAAATTTTTTTACAACATTTAGGAGTGAAACTTTAGCCTTAGCAAGCGTCTCATGGATAGGAGATTGTATAACTAGCACAAAACCGTATCATTCAGAAAAATTTTCCACCTAAATATGTGAGGTTCACCTTTAGATTTGATAGGAAAAGCATTTACTATTAGTGCTTATGAGTGTACCAGTAGCATTCAGATTCTAGAACTTGCGTTAGTGATGCATCCCGAGACCGCTAGTGAGACTACATTCGTGTAGTAGGATTTACTACATGATAAGAGGCATTAGGATCACCCTTGTGTTAAACCCGTATCATAATTACTTGACCATTTAAGTCATATTACTTGGCTAGTTAAGTCAATTAATTTTTTCCACACCCTTAGCGTTGTACTCATTTTTAGTACACGACACCCCTAGTACACCCCTCCGAGCCTATCTTTTCGTTTCTAACTTTAAGCATCTTACTTAAAGGAAGAATTTGTTACACCCCACTTAAATGTACAACCAAATCGCCTTAGCCTTCCGTGTATGCACTCATCTTTAGTGCATTATTGTTATTTGTTTAAACCCTTAGTTAATTATCTAATTGATTACATGGTTGCTAAGTCGAGTCATATCCTTGTACATATTGTTTTGGGACGATTGGGACTCATGGGTAAAGTACTTATGTTATGGACTTATGGGGAATAACATCATATATTACCCCCATATGTACGTTAATCTTAAAAGTACTCCAAGTGTTTTGATTTTCTTGATTCGAGTCATTAGATTAGTTTATTGTAAAGTATGTAAAAATTCAATTGTAAGGGGAATGTTCATTCCCTATGATGTATTATTTTGGATGGTAGGGTAAGAGTGTATGCAAAAAAAAAAAAAAAAAAAAAAAAAAAAAAAAAACGGACTACCATCCCGTTTCATTCTATGTTTATTTTATGTTTTTGTTATTTTTCATTTATTAGCTTAAGTCGAGTCTAGTCTTGGCTTAGCAACGCCATATTGTACATGTAATTGACCAAGATTATTAACTCGCCACCATTAAAGATTGCCTATATCCAACAAAACCATGTATTCCATATCCCTACACCTAACGTTACAACCCTTTTTAAAGACCTCTTTGATAGTTTATCCTAGGTGCTTACGCCATGTGGTGGAGGTTTGATCCTTTCCCAAGCCTATGGTAATCTATTTTGCTATGACAGGTAGTGAGAGATGTTTTCCATTTCCATATTGTGATATTACTTTATTACACCCGAGAGATATGAGTATCTAAACACTATTTGTGAGGTGCTAGTGTATGACCTCCGTGCTTGTCTTTGGTCTTTAGTGGAACGATTATTTGTTGTAATTACTTTTATATTAGTGTTAAATGACCCCTAACTTGTATTTTTACTAGAATAAAAGCGCATTTGCTTGAGGACAAGCAAATCTCAAGTGTAAGGGTATATGATGAGGCGAAAAATGAACCGTTTTTAGGGGGTCATTTAAGCCGGAATTGGAATTTATTTGATCAAATATTGCCCTAAATCGTTCCTTTTGTGATTTTAGGTACTTTGGGAGTGAATTTTGAAAAAGGAAGCATTTTGGACGTTTTTGGAGCATAAAAGTGAAGAAAATGGCAAAGACTTAATTTTCCTTGCTGGGAACAGTACCTGACGGCGTCAAGAAGGATTTTTTGACGGCGTCAAGAGCAAAATGGATGACGACCTAGAGAAAACGTGACGGCGTCAGAAGTAGGGCGTCAAGAGTAATTTTGGTGACGCCCAGAGCAGAATCATACATGACGGCGTCAGATATAGATCTAGGCAGTCCGAGAACTTTATTGGCGGCGAGATGACGGCGTCAGATTTTTCCTCTTGACGCCGTCACCTCACAAAATCTATATATACTTTTATATTTTTCATTCATTAAGGGAGGGACTTGTGTGGAGAATTCTAGGGCCGAACATAATAAACCCTAGGTCATTTGTAACAGTATTTTCAAGGGTTTTCACCCCTTGAAACCCTTCATGTTCAATTGAGATAAGTTTTCTTTCAATTCATTCAATATGTCTATGTGTTGTTTGAATATATCTTATGCTTGTCTTGATTTTAACATGCTAGGCTAGATCTTTTATGTGTTTGCTTAGATGTAATGAAACCTAGATGTTGATTATAGGTTGATTGCTTGTTTATAGTTGTAATGGATGAATGATTTCAATGTTAGGCTTAAGAAAACTGGCAGATCTCCATTGTGTAACTTGCTTGAACGTCTTAAGAAACATGAACCGATGTGTACTAGGTTTTTACGGTTGTATTTAATGCATGAGCGAATTCTAGTGATCCCATGTTAGGAGCTTTTTAGCCGGCTCGACATAGGAGTGATGTAGGAGCTTATAGAATTGGGGAAGTAAGTACGCCACCCCATGAATGGTATTAAGGAATACAATCCGTCATCCACGCAACTGTAACAAGTAATTAACCTGTAAAAGATATCTAGGGAGTAGTGAAATCTAAGTAAACACAATTCTCCCATATATTGGTCACACCACTAGTTAAATTAGTTTATTTTCATTTTTGTTATTTTATTTTGATTGCATCTTTAGTCATTGGGTTAGTTGATTAGCAACTAATTCCGCCCACTCTTCTAAAACCCGAGATTTTTACTTGCTTTTATAAAATATAAAAAATACAAAAAGAATCATCCCTCACCTCTAGACCTAGTTTTTAGGCTTTCTAATCCTAGCGACACTATTCCTGAGTTGAACGATCAATCCCCCGGTACTTGTCACTATACTATACTACAACGATCAGGTACACTGCCTGGTGGGGGTTGTAAGCTTCTTGAGATCCCTCGAGAGGTAAAGCCTGTTGCAATTCCCACGCATCAAATACAAAATACACTAAAGGCCAGGTGCGCTTGGTTCAAACTTGGGAAAGGGAAAGGGAAAATGTAAGCTAATGGTCGGGAAAGGGAAATGTAAAGAAGATCAATCCCCCCAATTTATTGGGTAATGATCCATTACCCACTATTGGGTAATGGGTTATTGCATTATGCTTTGCCAAGCATATTTTTTCGCTACCTTTCCCATTCTTCACCCCCTATAACCCCCTACCAAGCATTAGGGGTGTTCAAAAAACCCGAGAAACTGACAAACCAAGCATTCGGTTTCGGTTTTTACTTTTAGATATCCGTGGTTAACCGAACCGAACCGTATATAATATAAATAAATTACCCGGCCCGCGATGGATAGTTAAAATCTTCCAACTAACCAAACCGAACCGCCCCGTGAACACCCCTAGCAAGAATATCAAACACACTTCATTTACACTTCTACAGTAATATATATATATATATATATATATATATATATATATATATATATATATATATATATATATATATATATATATATATATATATATATATATATATATATATATATATATATATATATATATATATATATATTATATACAAACTTATCAAACACACTTCACACATTTCCATAATCATCTCTTTATCTCTCACACTCACAGTTACAACTCACTCGGATCTAGGTTTTGATCCCAAATCTCAAAAAGCTGATAAGATCACAAATAAATATAATCCAAATACCCCCTTAGAGCTATTTATTCTTAGGCTTAGGTTGATTATCTGTTATAAGAATTGCGTTGCATTTGTGTTGATGGAATAAGGAAGAACATGCTGTGTTGTTTTTGTGAATAATTAGAGCAAAAGAGATATTAAGGTTTGCTTGAATTAGCTTATTTTATCTTAGGATTAGGTTGACTATCTGTTATGAGAATTATGTTGCATTTGTATTGAGAGAATAAGGAAGAAAAGTGGCGGATGTGTGTGCGAATATTTAGGCTAAAACATCCAAGTATCAAAGATGGAAGAAGTATCAATGATGGGTGTATAGACACCACTTTCAAGTATGAACATAAACTTGTTCTGGTGTTGTCCATCCATTATTGATTCATCTTTGCTCTTTGTCAAAATACAGAAATAATTATCAAGTATAATTTGTATTGATAGAATAAGGAATAACATGCTGTGTTGTTTTTGTGAATAATTAGAGCAAAAGAGATATTAAGGTTTGCTTGGATTAGCTTATTTTATCTTAGGATTAGGTTGAAGTACAATAAACATATCAAGAACTTAAAGAGTTTTTTCATGTATTTAGTTACAATGAAAATATTTTCATTGCATTGTTGATATAAATTTAATATGATTTCATTGATTCATGATTAGTTCTCTAATGTCGCAGGACCTACATAACTAATATGTATGTTCGTCACATTTAAGTGAGCAATATAAATGATAGTAAGAATTTGGTTGCTAAGAACTTAAAGCTCAATTATCAGGGCAGATCTATCTAACGATGTTGATGGGTTCCATCGCTTTAACTTGACCCCATTTTCTAACGATGCTTAATGGTTCTTTCAATAATCAAGATTAAACATCGTTAGAAAACGGGGTCCAATTAAAGCGATGGAACCCATCTACATCGTTAGATAGATCTGGCCTGATCATTGAGACGTCTTCAATGTGATAATGATATAGTGTGTATTGTTCATGACAGGCCACACTCCTTCATTATCGCATTCAAGATGAGTGATGTTACTTAGACTCTATTCTTTACTCAACATTTGTAGATTGTTTGTATCACTCTGTTTGCTTTATATATATGTATGATGTATTTTTGATAAAAGAATCATGTTGCGTTTGTATTGAGAGAATAAGGAAAAAAAAAGTGATCATATGTGTGTGCGAATATTTAGGCTAAAACAGCCAAGTATCAAAGATGCAAGAAGTATCAGCGATGGATGAAAAGCCACCACTGTCAAGTATGAACATAAACTTGTTCTGGTGTTGTCCATCCATTATTGATTCATCTTTGCTCTTTGTCAAAATACAGAAATAATTATCAAGTATAATTTGTATTGATAGAATAAGGAATAACATGCTGTGTTGTTTTTGTGAATAATTAGAGCAAAAGAGATATTAAGGTTTGCTTGGATTAGCTTATTTTATCTTAGGATTAGGTTGAAGTACAATAAACATATCAAGAACTTAAAGAGTTTTTTCATGTATTTAGTTACAATGAAAATATTTTCATTGCATTGTTGATATAAATTTAATATGATTTCATTGATTCATGATTAGTTCTCTAATGTCGCAGGACCTACATAACTAATATGTATGTTCGTCACATTTAAGTGAGCAATATAAATGATAGTAAGAATTTGGTTGCTAAGAACTTAAAGCTCAATTATCAGGGCAGATCTATCTAACGATGTTGATGGGTTCCATCGCTTTAACTTGACCCCATTTTCTAACGATGTTTAATGGTTCTTTCAATAATCAAGATTAAACATCGTTAGAAAACGGGGTCCAATTAAAGCGATGGAACCCATCTACATCGTTAGATAGATCTGGCCTGATCATTGAGACGTCTTCAATGTGATAATGATATAGTGTGTATTGTTCATGACAGGCCACACTCCTTCATTATCGCATTCAAGATGAGTGATGTTACTTAGACTCTATTCTTTACTCAACATTTGTAGATTGTTTGTATCACTCTGTTTGCTTTATATATATGTATGATGTATTTTTGATAAAAGAATCATGTTGCGTTTGTATTGAGAGAATAAGGAAAAAAGGTGATCATATGTGTGTGCGAATATTTAGGCTAAAATAGCCAAGTATCAAAGATGCAAGAAGTATCAGCGATGGATGAAAAGCCACCACTGTCAAGTATGAACATAAACTTGTTGTGGTGTTTCATCCATTACTGATTCATCTTTGCTCTTTGCCAAAATACATAAGCAATTATCAAGTATATGTTCAAGTTGCCAAAATACAGAAACAATTATCAAGTATTAGTTCCAAGAACAAAGGTTGTTTAAAACACACCCTGAATTGCAACATTATGTTTTATTCCATTTACACTATATTTTTTAAAATTTTAATATATTTTTTAATTTTTTTGCAGCAAATCCATGGTCAGACTACTTTCCAAAGGGATATTTGGATGAGGTCAATCATGAAATTTTGTAGATTTCTTCAGGTCAATCATGTTCCATTGTGACTAGTCTTTGTTGGCGACTAATATGTATATAGTTCTGTCAAGAGTTATATATAAGCATTGATCCCTGGCAAACGCTCGTCCCAATGGATCATGGTTGGCCCGAAGATGTTGAAAAGGTTCAAGCCACCTGTGGGAAACATCAATCCTTTCCTGCATTAAACATAGGTAGTTTGGTTTTCCCATATCCCCTTTTTATACTCGTTTCCATGTGTATCTCAAATCACAAATCCTAGTTTATCAAATCTCTAAACAAAAACCTGCAAGAAGTATTCATAAACAATGTCTGCAAACAACAAGAGATCAGCACAATCGGTTGAGGGAGAAGGTTCAAGCATGTCTGCTTCAAAAAATAAAGCGGCAAAAAGTGTAAAAAAATTTTAATTGGACGGAAATGCGTGGTACAATTGATGGGCTGCTGAAAGAAAGAAAGCAGGAAAAACATAATCTATCAAACAACATGCTGAGGATGAAAAGGAATACAAAGCAACAAAAAAAACCATCTCTCAAACAACATCCCAAGGCGTACAAGACATTGGATGATGATGATTTGTCTGATGTGGAGTTTGATGGGTTGGATTACGAAGATGCACATGTGGCATTTGACCCGGAGAAATCTCCAAAATTATATTAGTATATTTTTAGAATGTGTAACTTTTATTTCCAGTATTTTGTAATTTTTCATTTCAAGTTATAAGGAAGAAATGTTTAATCTTAATTCCAGTACTTTTGTCATTGCTCAATTTTCTCATTACTTGTTGATATTAATATAATGATTCACCCTTTGCACTAAAAAAGATTCTGCTGCTAAGAAAATGTTACTGCAGCTGCTTTTGTACATTATTTTGTAATTTTTCATTTCAAGTTTTAATGGAAAATATTTAATCTTAATTCCAGTACTTTTGTCATTGCTCAATTTTCTCATTACTTGTTGATATTAATATAATGATTCACCCTTTGCCCTAAAAAAAAGAAAAAAAAAAATCTGCTGCTAAGAAAACGTTATTTCAGGTGGGTTTGTACTGCTAGAACTGAGAGTGCAGGGGTGGATTGGTAACATTTACACTTAACGGTTTAAATCCTCAATCAAATTGATAATTCAGTTTCACGCACACATAATTTCTCTATAATCACAAACACTAACATCTTTTATCAATAATTTTCAAAATCCCCAAATCACAAAACCCTAATTCAAGATGGTGTTGCCAATTGAATCAAAACGCACATTTGTTGACAGACACAACATGGTTGCTTTTTTGAAGAAACCAGATGGTTCTGAAGGATTCACACAGATAATCGATTTCTTGAATGCTACCCCTATTAGGTATGCATTAACTGTGAATCCTCCTATATGCATTTCTTTTATTAAGCAGTTTTGGGCTACTGCTAAGGTCATAACTTTTAATGGAGAAAAACATATTAAGGCTAAGGTAGATTGCCAACATATACTCATAACTGAGTCATCTATTAGGGAATCTCTTAACCTACCAGATAATGAAGTGATTGTGTGTCTTGAAAATGCCGCCATTTTCAAAGGTTTGAAAATAATGGGGTATGAGAAGAAGAATGATAGATTAAAATTTTACAAAGGTCTCTTCTCATCTCAGTGGAAATTCTTGATTCATATTCTCTTACATTGTTTGAGTCCTAAAACAACAGGTTGGAATGAGTTTGGTACCACCGTGGCATCAGCAGTGATATGCCTTATTAAAGGAAAACCTTTTAATTTTTCAAAAATGATTTTGGATGGTATGATCAAGACCTTGGATGATGATGGTAACTCTTTTTTATATCCAAGGTTTTTGCAGCTTATTATTCCAAATCAATTGACTACTATTAAGAGACATAGAGAAACTTTGTATGCCACCTCACTACAAAAGAAAGTATTTTCAAATCTGAAAAATAATGGCAAGGATTTTTCAGGAAGGGTTACACCGCTTTTTCCATATATGGTGAACCTTCCACAAAAAAAGGGTGAGGATGTCATGGAAGGGGCTGCCACTTCTGCTGCTAGCTTAGAAGCAGAGCAGGCCAGCGGTAACATACATGAGACTGAGTATACAGCCGTTGATTCACCTCTTAGTGAAGGTAAAACATCCCGAAGTGACGAGGGTAGATCTGAAACACATGAATTGATGGATACTGATGTAAAAAATGTCAATTCCAATGATCCATCTCTCGGGCTAGGTAACATAAGCTGAAGTCGTGAGGCTAGAATGAAACTTATACAGGATTTGAAGGACAACTGTACCCAGTTAGAAAAGGATGTTCTTGGCCTCCAAAAGCGCACAACAAAACAAGGTGAAAAGATCAAAAAGTTGAAAAAGAGACTTCGATATTTGGAAAGTCAACAGAGCTCAAGAAAAACTCAGTTCAGACGTTTGAAGAAGGTGGGCACAGCACACATGATGAGTTCTACTAAGGCTTCTAGTTTGGAGGATCCTCCCAAGTAGGGGAGGAATGAAAGCAAAGTCTTAGGGGAGGAAACAACAAATGTTGAAGGTACTTGTGCTGATATGCATGTGGATATGGATATTGGGATTGATAGTGGTGATAATATGGATGATGACTATGTAGTTGCTGACAATGAGGGTAATGAGGTGGTTTTGGAAGATGTAAATAAACAACAGGTAGTGGAATTTCCAGGTGAAAATATTGTTCAAGCTTCAAAGATCATGGTAGAGACTAATACTAGTTTGGGAGAAACTGCTGCTACTAGTAATGTTGAACAACTGGCCAAGGTTGTACAAGATGTTTCTACTGCTGAAGAGGTTGCAAAGAGAGTTGATGAAGCTGAAATAGCTAAATTTATGGATGAGAAAAGGAGATATAAAGTGTCTGAATTTGAAACAGAAGAGCAAGTAGCATTCATTCTTCAAGAAAAGGAGAAAAAAAGAGCTCATGCAGAAAAAATGCAAGCTTTTATTGATGAGGATGAAGTTCGACAGGCTAGAATTGCAAAACTTTACAAAGATAAGACTTTAACTGACGACAACAGAGTACAAAGACTTGCTGATTTGATAAATGAAAGAGGTCTAGAATTAGCTTTGAGTCAGCGAAGTAAGTCAATGAAGCAAGGTCAAAGTCAGAAGAGGAAAAGAAATACCACAAAGTCTCCGCTCATGAGTGTAATGAAAACATACTTAAAGAATCAAGGTTTTTATAAACCTCATCAACTCAGGGGAAAGGCATATGACGAAATTGCACATCTATACTACCACTGCAAGAGATATATTGAAGAAAAGTTTATCCCCATGGGTACAGAAGAAACATCATCAAAGAAACAAAAGATCATTGAAGACAAGCATGCTGAGAAGAAGAATGATTCACAAAGAAATGAAGACAGCTCTTCTCTTGATCAGATGATGGTGATTGTTCTTGAAACATTATATGCTGATCCTATTCAATCTAGACATCCAATCATAGACTGGGAGATTTACAAAGATAAATTTGGAAAGGCTTGGAAGATAATCAGGCTTGGTGGAGGATCAGAAGTGTGCAAAAGTTTTCAAGAATTGATAAGAAGAAGTGACAGAGAAGACTTAGATAGATTATGGGAGTTGGTTAAAAAAAAACTCAAAACAATCCAGAAGCCAGATGTGAAAGAGCAAGAGCTGTGGGTTGAGTTACACAGGTTATATGAACCTGATCCAGCTGATATCTATTGGAACTTCCCAATTTATGATCTTTCAACTTCATGGAAGTTTTATGATAGCTGCCATGTACATCAGTTATCAACACAAGGTGGAGTTGATGTTTTTATGCTTGCAGAAAAAAAGTATCCTTTGAGTGTTAATTTACTTGTTGTGATGATATCTAAAAAGATCATATGTGAAGAAATTACAGTGGTAGTTAAAGATCTCATTGAAATAATTCATGCTCAGTATGAGAGATAAATGCAAGAACGGAATAAAAGAAGATAAGGTGTTTGGAGGTAGCAGAGGTGTAGCTTCTCTGTTTTCATTAAACAGAGAATTGTAGCTTCTCTGTTGTTTGTACAAAAGTTACTAATGCTATTATTAAGTTACTACTGCTATTACAATAGTTGTTTGTGTAATTTAGCCTATTGTAACGGATTTAGACTCCAAAAAGTCAAGCTTTTCTATGGCAATGAAAAAAATTTCAGTTTTCACTAGTATATCTACTTGCAGGCAACATAATTAATAATATAACATTAAAATTGATTAAAAAAAAAAAAAAAAAAAAAAAAAAACATGACATGACATGACATGACATGATAAAAACATAACATTAAAATTCAAAGGAACATAACATGGTTGATAAAAAACATTGAAAGAAACTCTAAAGTCCCTTGACAAATGCGTGCTTATTGAAAAACTTGAGCTTCGCTTCGGCAATCTTCTTCTTCAATTCCAAAAGCTCGATAACGTCGGACTTTTGAAGCTTCTTAAAATACTCCAAGCACTTGAACATCTGCACCGAAGGACGCACAAGTTCCATTTCAGCCATGTACTTGTTCCTTTGAATAACAATATCAAGCAACATTAATTTATGCCTAGCAGCATTAAGTTATGCCAAGCAGCATTAACATAATTAAAGTAGATTGCAACTACTTCATTTCGTTTAACTTGATGTTTTAACTTTATTTCGTTTGTAAATACAAGAATTTTAATTAGATTATAACTTTTATATTATAGTTTTAAATGATTGTTACAAACATTTAAAACTACAATATTAAAACAACAAATCTTTGTAAATTTTTAAAAAATAAAACAATCCTATCTAAATTCATTTTACAACTAACTAAATCTATTTTTAGGTAATGATTAACATAATTTAAATAGAATACAACAACTTCATTTATGTTACAAGGATAAATGTGTACATGGTTAATGGTCACATATAATACCTTTATAACGTGGCCATAATCATGATTTAGATACACATTTGTGATATCGTGTGAGTATTGTAAAGCCTATAGTCACATGATCGTGCTACAAATATATGCGACTATACACATTAGGATTTGGAAAGCAAACACACACTAAACTTTAGACACACATATTAACTTACGTGACCATATGTATCGAATTTTCGTTATGCTTAATCATGTTTGTATGGTTTAGTGTGACCATATATGACATTTGGTCACACTCTTCAAGTGTGTGACATATATTTGTCACTCTTAAATGCATATCGTGACTAACGTTTCAAACTGAATTTTTAGTTGTCACACATTTCAAATTCATATGTGGCTAACTATTCAGCAAAGAATAGCAGTCACGTTTATATAATGTGTGACAAACTTGACTATATAATTTAGCCACATACGCACGTACTTCATGTGACCATATATCTTTTTTAGTCACATTGTTCAATTGTGTGACATATATTTGTCACATATGTATATCTATAGTGTGACTAATGTTTCGAGCTGATTTGTATCAGTCACACGTCCTGAATTAAAAGTGACTAAAATGTCGAAAAATATTTACCAGTTACCCTCTAGTCACATATATACACCAATGTGTGACATATATTTTACGAAATGGTCACACAAGTCGGATCAAGTGTGGCTGTTTATTTAAGGCTGGTACATTTAGTCACATAAATATGTTGCTGTGTGACCATTCGAAATACGCTATGTGTGACGAAAGGCCAAATCTGTACTAGTGCTCTTATTAGTTATATGGACATCCACAAAATAATGATCCATAACACTCCCTCTTGGATGTCTATATTATTAATACACTTAGGAATTGCTGCCTCATTAAAAACCTTGTCAGGAAAACCCAGTGGGACAAAACCATGACTAAGGGAAAAAGAGTGCATCGTGTATTATCTCCCTCTGATGACTATATCACTTGAGCTCTTTGAGTCGACGCATTCCAATGTTGTGACTTAGTTTCCTAAATGTTGAGGTATGAAATGCCTTGGTAAATAGATCCGCCAAATTGTCGCGTGAACGAACTTTTTGAACAATAATATCACCATTCTTCTGTAAGTCATGAGTGAAGAAGAATTTCGGTAAAATATGTTTCGTCATATCGCCCTTGATATAACCTTCCTTAAGTTGAGCAATACAAGCTGCATTATCTTCATGCAAAACTGTTGGTGCCTCCTTCTCTGAAGAATTACTACATGATCTACGTATGTGTTGTATCACACTTCTTAGCCACACACATTCTTGACTTGCTTCATGTATTGCTAGAATTTCTGCCTGGTTAGATGAAGTCACTAAGATCGTTTACTTAACTGAACGCCATGAAATTGCGGTTCTTCCACTTGTAAATACATATCCATTTTGAAGATTGACCATTATGAGGGTTAGACATATATCCCGCCTCTGCAAAACCAACTAGACTTGTATTTGATGGGTTAGTGAAATATAAACCCATATCCTTTGTACCTTGAAGATATCAAAATATTTGTTTTACTCCATTTATGGATTATGCCTCGTTAAAACCTTACTAGATAAAACCCAATGGGATAAAATTCTAGTGAAGGAAAAAGAGTACATAACTCCTTTATACGTTTGGGGATGTTGCCTCATTAAAAACCTTTCCGGAAAAACCTGTGGGGACAAAACCATGGTCAAGGAAAAAAGAGTGCAACTTGTATCTTCTCTCCCCCTAATGATCACATCACTTATGTTCATTGAATCAGTGAACTGCACCTTAAAATGTCTTAGATAGAATCACATGAATAAGTATTCTCTACATGTTGTTCACATATCTAATTTAAGAATTAAGATACGTCATACATCTCATACAAGCACATCCTTGTACTTCACATATACACAATCTAGTATGGCACATTTAAATTGATGTTGTGATCATCATAATTATAAATCAAATGAGTCTTTACAACATCATGTGACCTCATAAACATGAGTGTCGTTTATCCATATAAAGATATTAAGTATCTTTCTCTAACTTCTATAATGTACAAGGATTTCATCCTTAAGATAACAAACTATCTTTTATTTCAAGGGTCAATTCTAAGCATTGAATCAGATTTGAAGCTTCGTCAGAGTTCCATCTATATTCAAAATATCAAATTACATGAACCCTTATACCATATTGAAAAACAGATATTCTTATAAATTAACATGGGCAAACATAGTCATTTTATAACACAATTTCAGTGAGTATATGCTAAGGCGATTATAACATATAAGCCCAATAATATGATTGATTTAGTATAATCACATAATGTTCTCGAGAACTTTTCTTATATGCTCTAAGTATTCAAAATCACTAGCATGCTTCTTGGATTTTATATCTTATAATAAAATCTCAACATTACATGAGCTCTTTTCATATCTCTTTTAGACGCACATCAATTACTTAGTAAATTTCCAGACTTATATAATATTAAAACACATTATTGGATCCACCACATGAACATGTATCGTCACTATCATTTCAAAGTCTTTGTGAAAATATATGTGTGGCATCACTTGCGCCTTATGCTCAATATAATTTTGCTATCTCACAACGACATTGGTATATCCAATAAGTTTTAAATATTTATGTATTTGGACTTTAAGTCCTAATCACATGTCTCATCATACGAGACTTCAATCATTCATTAGTTACTTGCGTCTTTACATCTTTTTGCCATTCATTTATACATATTCACTTCCTGCAGGTATGCTTCCATGATCCTTACCATGATTATAGCGCCATCTTATTTATTTGCATAATCATTATCATGCATATTATTTTATACAATATCTCCATCAACGTCGAGTCATTTATATTTTCGATTCCACATTTTAATAGACATTATATTTCATTTATTGAGATCTCACAGTTTTTTCATGTACCCGGGGTTTTTCAATAACGTTCATGTCTAGTGTCTCTTGACTATTATGAGGTCTTATTACCTCGATTTGACCATTTTCATTTTATTGCTCCATTTTATCTAATCATACGAGGACTTTTATTTGGAATCGATTTGTCTATCACGCTGCAGCCGTGCCATAAACTTACTTCCATTCATTGGTTGTACTTTTGGGACACACATTTTAATTGGAGCATTAGCAGCATTTATATTATCTAGTCACTTATTTTAGGTCACAAACATGCTGGTAATTACTAGATCTGAAATATAAATTGTCCCTTTAACTTAAAGTTCATATTCATTACTGTGAGGATCAACATTTATATCATAATTCATTCCATATCCCTTGCTGCTCATTCTCTTCCCCTGAATGAATTATCCATTTCAACATCCCATTATTGTGCATTGTGGTGGATTTACAAGAAACATATACAAAACATTCACAAAATTCTTATATGGGAAACATATGGTTCGTGACCAAAACCATTCTAATGGGGAGGAGTCATTATAAATTGTTGGCAAGATGCGAATTCGTATTTTATAACATGCCCTATAAACTAATACTTTTGTTCTCATAATTATTAGCTTTGCAATCAACTGAAGACGTTTTATGAACGTTTCAACAAAAGCAATTCGCGTATGAACATGGGTTACTTTTATGTTCAACACTTATTCAAATAATCGCCCAAATACTTGGAAGTATTCACCACCATTTCCAAAGATGTAATTTGGATAACCATGCTCGCATTATATAAGCTGAGCCACTAATTACGCTAACCTTAAGTTGCGTATTTGATGATCATTTTGATGATGCATCAATTTTAAAATTCAAAATGATCCACATGGCGGATGTATAGGCCTGAATACATCCCCTTTATATTCTTTCCAAAACTTTATAGGAGAAAGTCCTTACTTTAATATGGTGGTGACAGATGAACAATTAACTTCAAATGAGAACAATCAAATCTATCTTTGAAGAAACTTATGGTTCTTCTATACATTCGCATCATCATTGACCCGGAATGGTCCAACCGGTCATGCCAATTAATACAACAACCTTGGCTCATAAACTTATGCGTTATAACTACATGTGCTTTGATTGCACTTAATTTTATATTAAATTCGAATAATATGGATTTGTTCCTCCAATGAAATTTAAATAAGCACTTTTTTGGCTTTCACATAGTTCAATATAAATAACATGAAATTATGTTTATTCTCTTGAGGGAATCATAATAAAACTTGAGGTTTTATTTTCTTTTCTAACATAACATGAGGTTATGCTATTGATTCTACGAATTGAATCAAGATAGAACTTGAGGTTCTAATTATACTTCTTTTTCGTTAACATAACATGAGGTTATGTTATTTTGATTATTTCTTTATAGTCACAATAGAACACTTATTGTTCTCGTTAACTATAAGATAGTTTAAGAGAATAATTGCACATAAACCTATAGCATTATCATATAATAAAACATATACATTTATTAATGAAGTTGCATAATTTGCAAAAAAAAAAAAAAAATGCCATTACTCAATTAATCAAATGCTTTATAAGCAAACAAAATCACTGATAAATAAGGATATACTTAATGGCACAATATGAGTCAACTAAGATATATCTTTCTTATGCTTAATAGTTCAATTATTCTTTGGCAACTGTAACAATAATATTGCAAACTTCACAATAATGTTCTCATTTACTCGTGAGGTTTAACATATTTTGGCGTTACCTAAAACATATTATTATACTTCCAACGATAATGTATATCTTATGTGACATCTTTAGTTTTCATATTTCTATTATCGTATATTTTTGCGATGTCTTACCATATCTATTGGTCCATCATGGTTTTATCATGAATTTCATTTATATGTACCTCAATCACGTCCATAGCTACAATCTTTACATTTATCAAAATATATTCACATTCATTGCAAAAAATAGAACATATTCAGTAGGACGCCTCTAACGATATTTAAGTTTGAGCTCATTTATAATTGTATAGGCAGTAATAAGTATCAATTCAATACTTTTATCTCCACATAAACAATAAGTAATGTCATATGTAATCCGTATTGCTAACTAAAAGCACAACCAATGAATGGTTAATCTATGTTAAGATTTGCCCAATGTTTGCTTTCAAGTTCATAACATATATTGTCAGATAATGTAACTTTGACTCTTTGAGAAACGCTTCGATCCATCGTGGGAAGTCCAACTTGTCATTCGTGTAAATTGGGTATGTGCCTGACCAACCAGTATTTAAAAGGTACGGTTGTCCCCACGACCTATATTTTACATATAAATGAAATTCGGATGTATTAGATAATTTTTTTAATGGAGATAGTGGATTCCCAATGTTTGCATGGCTAGAAGCAACAATAAGTAAGAGCACGGGGTAAGTTGCCCATCCCCCATGTTAAGTTATAATGCACCGGATCAAACCCATATTAAACGTTACCGGGTGTCAAAGTCAAACGCATGTTAACGGACCACGTTGAATGTTTAACGTTGCGTTAAGATAAAAAAATCGTTTTTGCCCCCTGATTCTTGTGTGTTATATGTTTGTGACGTGTTTATGTTTTTGTGTGTTTTAGAGTGTGTGTTTTCACTCTGTGTATGTGTGTGTGTTTAGTGTGTGTACAGGTGTGTTTTTGTGGGGAAGAAGATACATGTTTCCATTTTGCAGTTTGGTCCCTGTGGTATTATGGTGTTTACATTTTACACCACATGTTTTTGTAGCAGTTTTTATTTTATTATTATTATTATTTTTTTAAGTTAATAAAATTTTTATTTAGTTTTTTTTATGTGGTAGTTTTTTTTAATTCGAAAGGTTTTTTTATTTTGTATTGTAATTTTTAAGGTTATTAATGAAGTATTTGGATTGTTGAATGAATGAAATAGTTAAGGGGTTAATTTGTAAATTGGTGTTTATGGTTGAGTAAAGGTGAGTTATGTTACCATGGTGGAAAGTCATGAGTTAAGGTTAAAAGGTAAAAGCTAATGTAGCACTGACGTGACAGTGAATTAAGTTATAACTTAATTGCAACTTATCGTGTGCTCTAATGTCATATGTATGTGATTCTTATTGCGTTTTGATTCCCAATGTTTGACATATACTCAATCATACAATGTAGTTTTGAGCATATATATATATATATATATATATATATATATATATATATATATATATATATATATATATATATATATATATATATAGGCTGGGGTTATTATAAAAAGGATGTTACAATAAAAGTGTAAGCAGACATCCTAGCCATTGGATCAAAACCATCTAGATCAAAAAGGGCGGTGGCAATTTTGAAAATACTAGAAACATCAGGGGCAATTGTATAACATTGTATTTTACACAACCATTCATTACACCCTAGAACAATTCATTCGATCTAATCTTCTCTCTCTAAAATTTCACATACTTCTTCACAATATTCCTCTCAAATTTAATCATTATCAAATCATGTCATCGCAATCGAATTGTTAACAGAGTTACCACATCTAAAACCTTCTAATCATAATCGAATCGTTACCTCATCATTATGTTAACGATGTTGAAGGCAAATCTACTGCATCATATACGCCTCTGTAAGTTGATTATGAAGCCTAATTTTGTTACTCCATCAATTTGTTAGTTTTGATTTACCAAAATCTTGTTTTTTTTTTTTTTTTCTTTTTTTTAATATCAATTTAAGTTCCTTATTTTGAATATAATGAAGTAGGATATCAAATCTGTTCAAAAGTATGAGTATGTATATATGTTTATGATTGCTGCTTATAAGGTGTTTGATAAAATGTCTCAATGACATTTTATAACTGTGGTGCACAAACTTTACATTCTGATGCACTTGTAATGAAACTGTGATGCACTAATTTCAAACTGAGATGCAGTTGGTGTTCAGTTGTCGCATGTAAGAATGAAATAGGCTAAACATAGGTTGTTTATGTGTGTAAACTTGTTTATATGTCTAATGCACTGGAATTTGAACTGAGCTGCAGCAGTCTTTCAGTTGTCACGTGTAAATGATGAAGTAGGCTACGCATAGATTGTTTTATTTGTGTAAACTTGTTTGTATGCTTAGTTGTATGTGTGATGCATTGGAATTTGTAGTGACATGGAGTAGGTATTCAGTTGTCGCATGTAATGATGAAATAGGCTAAGTGTAGGTTGTTTTATATGTGTAAACTTATTTGTATGCTTGGTTGTATGAATGATGCACTGGAATTTGAACTGAGATGCAGTAGGTGTTCAGTTGTTGCGTGTAAAGGATGAAGTAGACTAAACGTAGGTTACATTATGTGCGAGAATGTGTTTGATTCTTTGGTTGTATGTATGATGCACTTGAATTTGAACTGTGATGCAACAAGTGTTCAGTCGTCGCGTATAATGATAAATTAGGCCAACCGTAGGTTGCATTATGTCTGAGACTGTGTTTGTTTGTTTGGTTGTATGTGAGATGCGTGTGTTTGTTTGTTTGGTTGTATGTGAGATGCACTTGAATTTAAATTTTGATGCAGTAGGTGTTTAGTTGTCGCATATAATGATGAATTAGGCTAAATGTAGGTTGCGTTATGTGCGAGAATGTGTTTGTCTGTTTGGTTGTATGCACTTCAATTTGAACTGTGATGCAGCAGGTATTCAGTCGTCACATATAATGATGAATTATGCCAAACATAGGTTGCATTGTGTCCAAGAATGTGTTTCTTTGTTTGGTTGTATGTGCGATGCACTTGAATTTGAACTATGATACAGTTGGTGTTTAGTTGTCGCGTATAATGATGAATTAGGGGCGACAATGTGTTTGGTTGTATGTATGATGCATTTGAATTTGAACTGTGATGCAGTATGTGTTCAGTTGTCGCGTATAATGATGAATTAGGCTAAACGTAGGTTGCATTATGTGCGAGAATGTGTTTGTTTGTTTGGTTGTATGTGTGATGCGCTTGAATTTGGACTGTGATGCAGTAGGTGTTTAGTTGTCGTGTATAAGGATAAATTAGGCTAAAGGTATGTTGCATTATTTTTGCAAATGTGTTTGTATGCTTGGTTGTATATGTGATGCACTGGAATTTGAACTGAGATGCAGTAGGCATTCAGTTTTCGCGTGTAAGTATGAAATAGGCTAAGCGTATGTTGTTTTATGTGTTTAAATGTATTTGTATGCTTGGTTGTATTTGTGATGTACTGGAATTTGAACTGAGATGCAATAGGTATTTAGTTGTTGCGTATAAGGATGAAATAGGCTAAGTGCAAGTTATTTTATGTGTGTAAAAGTGTTTGTATGTTTGGTTATTTGTCCGATGCACTAGAATTTGAACTGTGATGCAGTAGGTTCTCAACTTTCATGTATAAGGATGAATTAGGTTAAACGTACGTTGCATTGTATGCGTAAATGCGTTTGTGTGGTTGATTGTTTGTTTGATGCACTTGGTTTTGAACTGTGATGCACTAGATGTTCTGTAATAGCGTATAATAATGAATTAGGTTAAGCGTAGGTTGCCATATATGAACTAGTAAGCGTAGATGTGTGTGTAACTGCGTTTTTATGTTTGGTTGATACAACGTTCTTCTATATGAACTAGTAAGTAGAATTTGAATTAGTGAATTTGATGTGTTTATGTTAAGTGCATCAACTCATTTAGAAAATAGTGCATTAGTTTAATAATCTATCTTGGTACTTACAGGTTAACATGTTTGTAACAACTTGTTTAGGAAACGTCACGTAAAGGGCGACGAGATGGGCAGTATTCTAAATCCTGAAAATGGAGTGAAGATCAACCTAATATGTGAAAGAATTCAAGTATCAATGAGAGAGATTTGAAGTGCTGTAATTCATAGAGGAATATTAATTGTTATTTCAAAACAATGATCTAAATTCTACTGGATGTTTTAACCTATTAGTTGTAATACTTTGGATTACAGAATGTTTAATAAAAAGTATTGTACCTCTTAGTGAGCATTTTGTTTGTTATTTTTTTATTATTGCTGATTCTAAAAGAGCATATATGCACCAGTTGTATAAACTATGATTCACTAAATTGTTCACCGTGGTGCACTAAATTGTTAACTATGATGCACTAAAATACTAGTGCATCACAATGTGTACATCTGGTGCATCATAATGCATATATCAGGTGCACCACAATCTAAGAATCTGGTGCATACCATTATATATATTCACTTAAATATAAAGAATTTTTGGAATTACCACAACCGGATAAAAAATATTAACGGTATGATGCTTTAATTTTGATGTACTAACAAATATTTGTGATGCAGTAACACAAACATTGTGATGCCCTGAAATAACACTGTGATGCATGGATTTTGAATTGTGATGTAGGTCTAGAAGAAAGCATGATGTAGTTTGAATGAAACAATGTTAACTACTATATCGCATTGTAAAAATCTACCGCATCACAATGTATAAATCTACTACATCACAATGATGCACTAAACATAAGACCATAATGCATATATCAGGTGCACCACAATTGTAAAAATCTGGTGCATCATAATGCATATATCAGGTGTACCACAATCTAAGAATCTGGTGTATACCATTATATATATTCACTTAAATATAAAGAATTTTTAGAATTACCATAACCGGTTAAAAATATTAAAGGTATGATGCTTTAATTTTGATGTACTAACAAATATTTGTGATGCAGTAACACAAACACTATGATGCCCTGAAATAAAACTGTGATGCATGGATTTTGAATTGTGATGCAGGTCTAGAAGAAAGCATGTGTTGCTTGAATGAAACAATGTTAACTACTGTATCACATTGTAAAAATCGACTGCATCACAATGTATAAATCTACTACATCACAATGATGCACTAAACATAAGACCATGATGCAGTAACTATGATGCATTAAATGTGAACATAAAAGATACTGAAGATAAAAACTATGATGTACTATAAAATAACCTATAAAAACTTATATAAAAGGTATGATGTACTACATAAAAATCACATATTCATTACAGAAAATAATAGTGATGCAGTGTACAATACAAAAGCAACAAACTTTACACATTTCTTTCTATTCTCAAAATCATTTCTTGGTCTGGTCTACTTCACGAAAATCAATCAGCAAACTTAACATGATCAAATCGTCGTCTAAACTTCCGTAGGACGCGTAGTCTGAGATGTATCTTGGTCAGATTCCATCGTTTAAGTCAGATAATGAAATGTGTCTTAGGATGAATGGTGCACGCAGGCTGAAACGTAGGAAATCATACGAGACATATCACTTTGACTTTATTCTTTATGTAGATGTAAGTCGACTATATACTCAAAGTTGCCATCATCCATCACTCGCATAAGTAAAGGACTTGCCTGTAGTTTGATAAATGTTAGCAACAAAAGAATCATTAATTCATAAACATAACCTCCTTATAAGATCATTAATTCATAAACATAACCTCCTAATAAGATCATCAATTCATAAATATTACGTAATTCGGTTACGGCCTTCAAAATAAGATCATTAATTCATAAACATAACCTGCTAATAACCCTTCTACATAAAATAAGATCATTAACTAAATACACATAATGAATATCACAAGTCTAAAATCAAATTAGGTCAACTGAATACACTTAATCCAACCAAAGAATGAAGTGTTGATGGAGTAAACACATACTGCATCAACAGTTCAAAACAACTGCATCACATATACACCTACATATACTTGCCTTTTGTACCGATACAATAACAAAAAACATTAGCCAAACAAAAAACTACTGCATCAGCAATTTAGAACAACTGTATCATACATATAACTACACATATATGATTTTTTTACTAATAAATCACCAAAAAATGAGCTAATATATATGAGTTTGCCACAAACATATACCACCTGCATCATTATTTCAAAATTAATGCATCAAACATATAACTAAATATACAAGTCTTTTTATGGTAAAATAACAAAACAAATAGCTAATAGATATGCATTTGTCACAAATAAACGCCTATTACACTAAAGTTATGGAATAACTGCATCATGCATACGATTTCACACACAAACATGTTCTACTCATAACATAAAGAAAAAAATAAACTTTTAGATCTATATTTTCCATAAACAAACACCTACTGCATCAGCAATTCAAAACAAGTGCATTACAGTGTATAATTAACAACTAATGCATCACAGTGTAAAAATTAGTGCATTAGAATGTAAAACTAACGCATGACTATTATACAGTCTCATCGAGACATTATATCAAACACCTTGTATGCTACTTTCCTAAACACCTTTCGTATATATTATTTTCTACATTTTGTTCCAGATCTAAAAGCAACCAAGATGTAGTTTGAATCAAAATAAATATAACATATTTAGGTCAAAAACTACCCAAAAAATGTTATCAATATAAGTGCATCAAAATTATAGCAACAACTTCATCACAAGGTGTATGAACAACTGGTAAATCATAGCACGACACTAGTGCATCGCAGTACGAAACTAGTGCATCACAGTTGTAGAATATCATGTAGACATTTTATCGAACACTTGGTGTGCAGGTTTCACATACACGCTTTTCATCTAATTTTTTGGTCAAATACATACTGAATGACTGTTTTAAATCAACTAAATTCACTAGCATATCAACAAAAACATATTAACCAATTACAATTAAATATTCGAATTAAAATAATGTAAATTTACAAAAAAAAAATAATAAAAAAAAATAAAAAAAATAAATAAACAAAACAAAACAAAAGATTAAGATCTTACAATCATTATTCCTTTATTATGAACTAGCCGTTGATGGTAAACACCAATGTTGCAAAAATCGTGAATCGGTCCCGAGGCGGTCAAGGGCCGTGTAGCGATTTTTGGCTGATTAATCGCCGATTCCAAGGTCCAAGGCCGATTACCTAGTAATTCGCTCCAAGGTCCAAGGCTATTCAGCTTGTAATCGCCGATTAATCGGCCTTGTAGGCCGATTTTTGCAACACTGGTAAACACTAATTATTAGTTCATGATAAACACTCATTATTCATTTAATGTGAACACTCGATCGACATCTCAACATCACAGTGGAGAGGACGGTGGATAAGAGGGTGGATATCACGGTGGAGACAGGCGGTTAACCGGTGGCGAAGACGGTGGAGAAGGTGGTTACCCGTTGCAGAACAATACAGTGGAGTGTGTGTGTGTGTGTGTGTGTGTGTGTGTGTGTGTGTGTGAAACACGATCTGAAATTTACAAATGAGAAAGAATAGAAAAAATAAACTTTAAATATTTTAGTAGTAAAATGACGAATATACCCCTAACTGTTATAAAATAAAAGAAGGGGTGAGAGGTGACACATGGCAGCACCTGGTGGCTTCCTACACTTTTTATTATAACACACTTTTTATTTTAACCCAAACATATATATATATATATATATATATATATATATATATATATATATATATATATATATATATAAGATTTATAAAAAAAATGGGAATTATAAAAAAATAAAAAATAAAATGAAAATGTCTTTTACTATTACACCCTTTTGAATTAAATAAAAATAAGAAAATGCTATGGAGCATTAATTGATGTACATTGTGTATTATTAGTTGTAAAAAGGTGGTTCTCGAAGTTCTTGCACTTAAAGTGGTTCTCGTAAGAAAGGGACCTTATATATATATATATATATATATATATATATATATATATATATATATATATATATATATATATATATATATATATATATATATATATATATATATATATGTATATATGTATATATGTATATATGTATGTATATGTGTATATATATATATGTATATGTATATATATATATATATATATATATATATATATATATATATATATATATATATATATGTGTGTGTGTGTGTGTGTGTGTGTGTGTGTTATAGATTGTATCCTTATTGTTGACTCCTATAGAACATTCTATGAATGGGTTACAGGAAGAGAGCAGAGTCTTTTGACTCATATGTGTATGATTGTATGCGTGTTTCTTTGTTTGGTCGATATCTACTCTTATGCTTACCCGAGACAGACTGCTTTGCTAAGTGTCGTTGTGTTTGGCAGAATTTTTGTTCACAACACTTTTCATTGCTTTAATGTTGTTCTCTGTTTTTGGTTAACTTAATACTATGTTGTTTGTTAACTTTGTAATGTTGTGTTGACTTGTGTGTTTGTTGTCCTTTCTAGTATAGTGCAATCTATAAACGTAAAAGCATTTAGATCAACTAATAATGAAAGAAGGAAACGATTTACCCTCTCCTTAGTAACTTATGCCAACAAACTCATGTATCCGAACCTATTCCCTGGCCACCCCCATGATGTTTATGTAGAGAGGTTGGTACTTGAGATCTCTTGGTGAAAACATCTGGACACGTGACCAATAAGCCACCTTGGTGGTTGTTATAGAATATTCGTTGAACGTGATATCAAAGTGCTTCAAGGATGTATTGATTTTTCGTAGTGTGGCTAAGTATGTTGTTATTTGTTTTACTTACAGTACCCTGTAAATTTGGATTTATAAAATTCTAGAATGTTTGTTCAACTTTCTTTAATTTGTTGGGGGTGGCTCTTTAGATACATCGCCACAACTGCTTAACCCTGAAAATTACATGTATTGGAAGAAATAATTTGAAGTTTTTCTTAAGGCTAAAAATCCTCGTCTATGGGATATCATTGAATATGGAGATCTTCCTCCACCAAATTATATATCTGATGAGCATGTTCGTGCAAATTGTTTAGTAAGGCATCTTCTCTAGTGTGCACTGCCTGACAAGGAATTCAGTTTTATGTATAGGTGTCTTGAGATTATGTATGAAGGCAATACTGAAGTTAAGGACAGCAAAATCGTACTCCTTACCAAAAAACTTGAAACATTTGAGATGTTTATTGGTGAGTCAGTTCATAGCATGTCTGGAAGATTAAAGGATATCATTTGTGAATTAACGACACTTGGACAACCCTATCCTGATGAAGTGTATGTCAGAAGTATTATAAATGCTCTTCCTCCCAAGTGGAATCTTATGGCGACTACTTTGCGATGCAAAGACCTCTCTGTTCTTTCTTTAGAAGACACTATCAAAAGTCTCAAAGTCTTTGAGATAGATCAAGAAAGAGAAAAACTTGTGTCACGTAAACGATCTGCTGAACAAAATGAATAGCAATATGCTAAAGGTGGTTTAGCAGGATGAAGAAGATCAATCTTAAAAACTTTTAACATTAAGTCGTTCTGATGTACTAGATTAAAGTATGGTTTATGTTTTAATTTGAATTATGTATACTATCCTTAAGATTGTGTGGTTGCTTAGTTATCTATTACAAGCTATAATATGCCATGTCTCTGCTTGCTTTTCTTGGTGTATTTGCCTATGCAAATTTGCAGTGTCACACTTAAGTACTAACTACGCGAGTCTAACTCCAAGAAACTGGCACATCTGTATGCATACGTTGCACTAATTATATGTGGATAATGGATGAATTGAATTGTGGCTTATTTAGCTATCGAGCTGACAAAGAAGCGATCAAAAATTGTTTCAACATGTTAGAAATTTGGTTTGATAATATTGAATAAAACTTTGTCGAGTTTATCATTTGTTTAGTTCTTTGATTACTTACACAACACTTGTCTAATTGTAGGTTATTTAGCTATGGAACCAATCAACAACGAACTGATCTAAAGTTGTTTCAACACTGGTCAGGTTCTTATTTGAAATCAACTTGGTTTTAAACCGGATTGTGAAGCAAATAGATCAAGTTTGAGAAAAATTCCGTTTGGATAAAGAGACCGAAAGGAGGATCGTGGTCACGGATTTGGCCTTCGGGGAAGAGAAAAACTAGGAGATGTGATGAGAAAAACCAGCGTTTGGATACGAATTTGAACACATGAATGGAGATTACAGGTAATCGGTGTAAGATTTCGATCAAAAGTGTTGTCATTGTCCATGACTACATGCACGGATGAAGGGAGTTTGTTCTCCATAACAAGTTTAAGATGCTTGATGATGAATCTGTAGCATGTTTAAGATTTAACGGTAACATGTCTATTATACTGATGAAAAATACATTGAAATGCATCCATCGTTTTGTCGATATGGTAAAAACGGAGTATTAAGGAGAACAAATTTGTCTAATTAGATAAATCGCCTTATTCGTAAAAAGAATAGTCCCTGAGTTGTGCGATGAGTCTCTATCCCTACGTTGTTTTGCCATATCGAAATATATAACTGTAAATATAGACGGATCACTTTTAGGATCTCGTGAAAACGAGCACGTTTTAGGCTATGATATGATGTACGCGGACTATTTCCTAAGATGTTTACCTTAGAAGGTTTATGCTCTTGCTATCGTAAGATGTTTCTCTACTGTGTTTAATTTTTAAGCCTTAAAGTTGCCACTTAAGAGTGTTAAAACTTAAAAGCGTACATTTGTTATCCCAAAGACCCAAACATATAAATAGCAAAACTTTGCGACTAGTCTTTTGATAAATTTATTAAATAATTTATTTTATAATCTATTTTAGTGGTTGATAAATAAATTATTAGAGAGAAAGTAGGATGGTTTTGTTTTGTAATAATTAAATTATTTATTGATTGTGAGGGATGATATAGACGTGGGTTCATTATGGATTCTGATTTGCAAAAGGCACCTTACTTGCAGCGAATTAATCTTTTATTACTGGACTCACTTCTATTGCCAAAAACTTGTACCAAACAATTATAATTTAGAATGAAACCATTACTTGAACCCAAAAGTGATAAACCAAACAGCTCCTTAAATTTTATTCAATAAACAAATTTTTTATTCACAAAACCAACTCTAAGTATATAGAAAACATATCATCATCAAATTTTTATTATAAAGTTGTATAACAAATTTATGGCAAATTGCTCTTCTTAAATATATTTTGAGGAAGATTTGCTCTTTTAACCTATTTGTAAAGAGATCTCGTATTCCTGCCTTTGTCGTAAGTCCTTTCACCAACGTGTGATAATGATCATTTTTATGTTCTTTTTTAATGATGAATTAATCGATGTTAGTTTCTTCAAATTTTGTTCATAATCATAAAAAAATGTGGGCTATTTGTCTTAGATTACATGTTTATTTTTTGGTGTGTACGTGAAAACATACTTTTGCATTCGTCTCGTTTTTGCTAGTGTAGGCCGGGTTCTTCTAAACAGTTAGGTTATTTTGTAAACAAGAAACTCTTCAAAAATAGTTATATTTGTTTAAAATATATATATATATATATATATATATATATATATATATATATATATATATATATATATATATATATATATATATATATATATATGTATGTATGTTATATTGATGTATAAGATAGTTAGATTTACATATACTGTGTAATTATATAATGAAATGCTACTAAAATGACCCAAGAGGATTAAAAAAAGTCCTCTGTTGTAAAATCGGTCTAGGCGGCTGATTAATCCCCGCATAATCGTTGATCATTCACTAAGCGCCTTGATTTATCATAATCGGCCTATTTAATCGCTTTGGTCAAAGATTGCTTAAAAATCGGTCAACAAACCGATTATTCAGACAAAATCGCTTAAAAATCAGTCAAAATCGCTTAACCGATTAATCGGACAAAATCAGTCAAAGATCGCTTAAAATAGTTGACAAACCGAGTAATATCTATGTTTCCTTTTAAACTTTGAAGAATTATGTATTATGTTTATATTTGAACACTTGAAATATTTGAACTTTGATTCATTATGCTTATCTCATGCATATAATATAATATTTAAAATTACAATTTTGTGCATAACAATTACAATCCGATTAATCCCCGATTAATCCCCGCCTCACCGATTAATCCCCGCCCCACTGATTAATCGCTAGGCCCTACCCGACCGCCTCACTAGCGCCTAGTGATTTTTACAACCTTAAAAAAACCATCATTTAATTAGCCGGATAACAAAAAAAAAAAAAGCTCGGCATTGCTTTTTGTGAAAAAGTGAGAGGGTGTTTGGCATTGCGTCGTAAAAGTGTTGATCATCGTGTTTGGTTATGATTATTCATCGGCCATTTTACACGTACATTATATGATCCATGTGATGATTTCACATGTTTGGTTATGATATCCGATGATTGCACATGATATAGTCACTTAGAAAATGCAATGCCAATTTAAGGCTGTTAATCGGGTAAAGCCGACTAGAATAAGCCTAATTCGGGTTAATTAGGTTTTAAGAAAGAAAAACCTTACTCGTAATCGACCCTAATATGGTGCGGGTTATTCGGGTTCAGGTTAACTCACATAAGCCAAATTATAACATAAAAAATACAAATCAGCAGGTGAATTTCTAAAAAAAAAATAAAATAAAAAAAAAAAAAAAAAAAAAAAAAAAAAAGATATGAAAAAATGAAAATCCCTTATGCGGGTTATTTGGATTAACCCGGATCTAATAAGAGTTTGTGTTAATCGGGTTAACTCGAATAATGATTTGCAACCCGTATAACCCAACCCGAATAAGCTTATTCGGGTTCGGGTATGGGGGTTAGTCGGGTTCGAGTATTTTTGACAGCGATCCTTGTGATTAACTCTTAAAGGATTGAGATGATACTAATCTATGCCTTGTTTCTGCCTTTAAATTAGAATTCGTATTTGGAAATTTGGTGTTTGATTGCAAACAAGAAGCAAAACTCTCATGGCAAGAAGTTAAAAAGTAACAATGATCATGTTACTAATGATTGTTATTACTAACTGATGAGGCGAAAAGTGTACCGCTTTTAAGGGGTAATTTAAGCCCGAATTCGAGATTATTTGATCAAATATTGCCCTAAATCGTTCCTTTTGTCATTTTAGGTACTTTTGGAGAGAAATCTGGAAAAGGAAGCATTTTGGACGTTTTTGGAGCATAAAAGTGAAGAAAACGGCTAAGTCTCAAATTACCTTGCTGGAACAGTACCTGACGGCGTCAAGGATCTACACATGATGGCGTCAAGAGTTACAAAAGAGGTGGATATGGAACTTGTAACGTGACGGCCAAGAGAGTTTTCAAGCTTATGGCCTGACGGCGTCACCAAGGCCGTCAGGGTCCAATTAATAGTGACTGCCCAGAGTAAATTCCTACATGACGGCGTCACAAATAGATTTAGGCAATAAAATTTTATCATGGCGGCGAGTTGACGGCGTCACGAGCTAATGCATGACGCCGTCAAGATATAATATCTATATATAGTTTTCCAAATTTCATTCATTAGGGTGTGCAACTTTGAGGGAATAAACCCTAGTCCGAATTTTATCAGCTTTTCAAGGGTTTCAACCCCTTGATTCTTCCATGTTCAATTGAAGATAAGTATTCATTCAAATCATTCAATATGTCTATGTGTTGTGTGATTATATCTTACGCTTGTCTTCTCTTTAACATGCTAGGCTAGATCTTTATTGTGTTTGCTTAGATGTAGTGAAACATAGATGTTGATTATGGGTTGATTGTTTGTTTATAATTGTTACGGATGATTGTATTCGATGTTAGGCTTAAGAAAACTGGCAGACTTCCATTGGTAACTTGCTTGAACGTCTTAAGAAACATGATTGGAGATGTACTACGATTTTTGGTTGTATTTAATGCGTAAGAGAATTCTAATGATCCCATGTTAGGAGCTTCTAACGGCTCGACATAGGAGTGAAGTAGGATCTTATAGAGTTAGGGAATATTGTACACGGCCCTACGACTAGTATTAAGGAATATGACCCGTCATCCATCCAATTGTAACAAGCTAATCAACCTGTAAAAGATATCAAGGGAGTAATGAAATCTAAGTAAACACAACTTTCCTCATTATTGTTTTCACCACATTAGTATAATAGTTTAATTTTCATTTCTTTTATTTTATTTTGATTGCATTAGTAGTTAATTGGGTTAGTTGACTAGAAACTAATTCCGCCCACTCCTTCAAAACCCGAGATTTTACTTGCTTTCATAAAATATAAAAAAATACAAAAAGAATCATCCCTCACCTCTAGACCTAGTTTAGTAGGCTTTCTAATCCTAGCGACATTATTCCTGAGTTGAACGATCAATCACCCGGTACTTGTCACTATACTATACTACAACGATCAGGTACACTGCCTGGTGGGGGTTGTAAGCTTCTCGAGATCCTTTGAGAGGTAAAACCTATTGCGAGGGCGCAATTCCCACGTATCAAGTTTTTGGAGCCGCAGCCCGGGGAATAGTTATTGTCTAGGTTAGGATTTCTTTTTATTAGGTCTACTTGCTAGATTCCTTTCTGGTAAGTTTTTATTTTTATTTTTAGGTTTTTCTTTAGTCTATCTTATTTCTACGTTTCTTTGTTCGTAACTTTTACCATCCAACATCATGGAAGGTGGTAACATCTTTGAACCCATCAACCCACCACAACAAAACCACCCACAAAACCCACCATTAGCAAACCAACCTCCTAGGCCCCGAACTTTAGGAGAGTATTCCCGTCCTAGCCACCAAGGCTATCAAAACACTATTGAGCTCACTCAAGGAGCCAATGTATCCCCCTTGCGATCTGACACCATCCGGTTGGTGCAAAGCGGATGTGCATTCCATGGACTTTGTTCTGAAGATCCTAACCAACATCTCAAAGATTTCCTTAAAATCATAGATTCCATAGACCTTGATGTTGTAACTAGAGACTCGACCCGATTACGCCTATTCCAATTCTCTCTACGTGATCAAGCTAGTTAATGGCTTGAACGTTTACCCATGGGATCCATCACCTCATGGGATGATCTCACCACTCGTTTCCTTGCTCAATTTTTCCCACCGGGGAGAACTACCAAGCTTAGAAATGATATCTTGATGTTCCAACAACGTCAAGGTGAAACTCTATATGAAGCATGGACTCGTTTCAAGGACTTACTCCAAAAAGTCCCTCATCATGGCATAGATCTTTGGCTCCAAGTCCAAATCTTCTATGACCATATCGATCTCTCCACAAGGCGAACCATTGACCAATCGGCCGGTTGCAAGCTACGTGATCTAAGTGCGGAAGAATCATGGGACCTCATAGAAGATCTTGCTCTCTATGACAATGAAAGTTGGAATGATCCCCGTGATTTCAACAAAATTGTCAAGGCAATATCTTTGCCTTCGAACAATTCTAGCACTCCCGACCGTAGGATCATAGAACTTGAGGACCAAGTCAAGTTTCTCATGAAATCCTATGAAGCTCCTAAGCCTTCAAGCCAAGTGAACAAAATCACTTCTTCATGCGAATTATGTAGTGGTCCCCATGACACTCGTGATTGCGTGGAACTCCCCGGACAAGCTTTTGCGGATTACGCATCCTCGCGTACCGACGAAGTGGGAGACAAGTGGTACACTTTCAAACCTGAGCCAAACCCTTACGGTGATTCCTACAACCCTTATTGGAAAGATCACCCGAACCTTAGGTGGAAACAAAACAAAAACATGCCCCAAAACAATTCTTCCAATCCACCTAATCGTTACTAACCAAACGGTCCACCCTCTAACCGTACTTTCAACAACAATCCTTCCAATAACTATGGTAGTACCAATAATCTTGAAGGATTGATGTCCAAATTTATGGCATCTCAAGAAGCTCGCATATCTAAGTTTGAAGCCAATTTCAAACAAAATCAAAGCGAGATGACCACTAAAATCGACACATTGTTTAAAGTCCTCAATGGCCTAGAAATGGGAGCACTCCCAAGCGACACGGTCAAGAACCCGAAACTAAACGTTAATGCCATATCATCGGTTTCGTCACCTACTTCTTGTCCACAATACTATTCGGTCAAAGCAATGAGCACGTGTTTCAAACAAACCCAAATTCTTTAAAAGGACCAATTGAATAAAACATCCGATATTAAACCGGTCAATAACATAGTTGAAACACCTCCTACACAAGACCTTGACGATGAATTCAAGGAGCTCCATCTTGAACGTCCCGTCATTGATGTCTTAGCCCATGCTCCCTACTATAGTGCCCTCCTAGAAAAATATGAGAAAATTAAATTAGGTAAAAATGGGACCGCATTCGTTCAAAACAAGTTGCCTAAGAAGTTTGATTATCCGGGTATATTTGTTTTGCCTTGTAAGATAGGAAAATCCGAAGCTTTCGACACACTAGCCGACTTAGGATCAAGCCTCAACTTGATTCCCTTATCCCTTTTCACCACTCTTAAGCTAGGAAAGTTAGAGGAGACGGAAGTACTAATTGGTCTAGCGGATGGAAGTATTGCCCACCCGGTCGGAATGATCAAGGATGTAGTTGTTCACATAGGAAAATTAACTATTTTAGCGGATTTTCACGTCCTAGATATGGTTAGTGATACTACATGCCCATTGTTAGTAGGAAGAGGATTTTCAGCAACCGCTAGTGCCATGATAGATTGTAAGGAGTCTAAGATAGCGGTAGGAGAGGGTGAGACTTGGTCGGTTTATGATGTTAAGAAGCATAGCTACGATTGTGAGGATGAACCGACACCACATTGGGTAGAGATGAATAGGAGACCATCTAGATATGGGCCTTGGATAGAAAGAAACTTTATAGGACCTCAACGCCCATTCTATCTAGAAAAAGATTTCATCGATAAAACACATTCGGTGGAACAACTCATAGCTAGAGATGAGGAACTAGACCCATTTGAGGATCCCCTAGTCTTTAGGAAAATGATTGAGTTTTTAAGCGTAATGGCTATCAACCTAGAGATGAACAAGTGAAAAAGGGAAGGGGATAAGTGTAAATGGAATTGGAACAAGCCACCTAAGGAATGTGACGGATCATGGCATATGAAGATGATTTTATATGATCCGGATGGAGAAAAGTTTGAGAGGTCATACTGTACCAAGAAAACAGATAGGAAATTGAAACCTAAGTTTGATCCCAAAGATGTCCTCGACGAGGAGCTCACACATATAGGATAGCTCATGACCTTGAGTCTAGCTACAAGACTCGTAAATAAAGAAAAGCGCTTCTTGGGAGGCAACCCATGTTTTGTGTGTTTTTATTTGTTTGATGTTATTTGTTTCTGTATGCATGTTTTATTTTTATTGTTGGTAGATCATGTTTCAAACTAAAATTGTGAAAATGCTTTATTTTGTTGTTTAACTTCGTATTAACTGTATATAAAGGTATTTTGCAAAAGCTAAGTGTAAGGGGAAACCCCAAATTTGTTCCTAAGAACGAAAATGATCATTATTCACCACAATATTAAATGAACATGTATATTAGTATTTGTTAGAGTCAAATGCTTGTATCGAGTCATAATGATGTTTTGCAGGATTTTCCAGGAAGTAGGACATATGTTTTTCCAGAAATTTTCCGGAAACTTAACATAAAGATTTCTGCAGGTCATTTCAGACGGCGTCAGGATTTAACCCATGACGGCGTCACGTGTAAAATTCTGGAAATTTTGTGAGTTTTGTTTTTCTAACGGAGTCTTAAAGTTTTTGTTAATTCTTTAGTTTTATAAACTCCAGGAAATCTGCAAACATTCATTCCACAAGCATTATATCTTAAATTGTTTTCTAAGGTTTGTAGTATATATAGATTGCCGCCGATTTTATGTGAAGTTGCCTTGTTTGTTTTCTCAGGTTTAACAGGTTATATATGACAAGAAGATGATTTATATTTCTGGAAGGGAAGCTTTGAACGTTCATTTTCTTGGAGAAAGATCTAACCTTGTTGACACACTATCCACACCAAACGAATCAGGGGAGTATTTGTTTTCATTCTTTTACCTATTTTACTTTTACATTCTTTAATTGAACATTGGGGACAATGTTCATCCTAAGTGTAAGGGGAGGGTAAATGATGATACCTTATAGGATACTATTGCACTTGAGTTTGTTTGTTCGATGGTAGGTGTGTAATAAAACTAAGAGAAATACTTGTTAGTGTAATTTTAGCGCAAAATTTAAATTTTTTTACAACATTTAGGAGTGAAACTTTAGCCTTAACAAGCCTCTCATGGATAGGAGTCGTATGACTAGCACAAAACCGTACCATTCAGAAAAATTTTCCACCCAAATATGTGAGGTTCGCCTATAGATTTGATAGGAAAAGCATTCATTATTTGTGCTTATGAGTGTACCGGTAGTATTTAGATTCTAGAACTTGCGTTAGTGATGCATCCCGAGACCGCTAGTGAGACTACATTCGTGTAGTAGGATTTACTACATGATAAGAGGCATTAGGATTACGTGCCACATAAACTCTCACCCGATGGAAGTGGTACGGCTGTTAAAAGTGAATTGTTCACAGAGGATGAAACCACAGATTATGAAAAGAACTTAGCAATTCATCTTCTATATTGTGCCATACCAAACCATGTATTTGGGATAATCTTTATGTGTGAAACGGCTCATGATATTTGGAAAACTCTGGTAATGACATTACATATGAAGGAAATTCTCAACTTAAGCACTCCAAAACCGATCGTGCTACTCAGAATTTCAAAACCTTTCAAATGCTTAGACTTCATGAACCTATTGAGGAGGCATTTAGAAGATTTATACATATTTTTAGTGACTTTAGAACCCTTGGAATAACATATACTAATGAAAAATACGTGGAGAAATTTTTAAGTGGTCTTCGTGCTGATTGGAGTGACGTCGTGAAGATTATTCGGGAAGACAAAAACCTTGTTATTCTCTCAGAAAATTTTCCCCACCATCTTATAGCTCCTTTATATTCCCGAATGAAAACAGATGTTGGATAGCTTTATGGCCAAGAGAAAAATAGCTCCATAGGCTCAATTTATGTGTTGATCAACATCAATAGAAAACAAAGCATGAATATAAAGATCTTTTCTGGAGCTAGTTTAACAAGATAAAGAAAACTGTTTCATTGACTTGTAGGATGAATAAGTTAGCTCTCCAACTCGGTACGTGGGCGCCAACACTTCAGGTAACTTATTTATGATTGAATTATTTACTTTAACTCACAAAATAAATTCATAGGTATATGATACTAGATGTGGTATTCACATATGTAATACACTGCATGGATTTAGAGTGGAAAGGAGACTATCTTATGGAGAGCAATATCTACAAGTGGACAATGGAGCACAAGTATCTGTTGAAGCCATATGAGTGTTTAATTTAGTTTTACCTTAGGGTTTAGTACTGATTTTGAACAATTGTCATTATACACCTTCAATTGTTAAGGGTGTTGTTTCCTTTTCTTGTTTAATGGATATTGGTTTTAATCACACTATCAATAGTAATGGAATTTCTATTTCTTTAAATGGTTTTTTTTTTTTAATGCTATTGCTGTGAATGGTGTGTTTGAGATTGACATGAATAATAATGTATCCAATGTTGATAATTCAATATTTAGCATTATTAAGATAATAAATGTAACACCCCCATTTTCAAGGTTCGCAGGGGATTTAGGGTTGGGGTATTACTTCATGGAATCACAATTACAGTAATAGAAAACGATTCGAAAAGAGACGTTTTTAGAAATTTAGTTATCATTCATTAAATTATCAGAGTTTTTATAGTAAAAGATATACTTTTACTATTGATGAGGTCCCAAAGTCTAGGTGTTAAGTTATGTTTGAATGATAACCGGTTTGAAAGTCTTCCGAGTTCAGTGCCTCCTTCTGCCATATCTCCGTAGAAGTGATATACCTAGAATACATGCTTAAAAGTCAACACTAGGTGTTGAGTGAGAGTCATATGTTTAAGTGTTAGTGAATACAAGTTCCCTGGGTTCCGTTGTTACACCCATCTAGGAAAATGTTGTGTGTGTATGTATGTGTGTTTCATAATTGTGATGCATGCACAATTATCAAGAGTGGGGTGTGTTGCACTAAGCTCATGAACCACACGTTAACAAACCGGGTCATGGGGGCTGCAGACCCAACCATGAGGGGATGGGAAGGATAACTTGCCAAAGTTTATCCTTCAGTGGGTTAAAATATAGTACTTATTGATACCATCCAGAAAGATGTAGTATCAACGGGAGTTGTCAAACTCTAACAGATCTATCAACTATATTCGCGTTCGCGTGGGTAAAATATCTCAAACGATTAGATTCATGAATTTTAGTTATGTAGTGGTGGCAGGTAGTTTACTCGTGCAACAACCAAAGAAAAAGACTTGTATTCGGTTTAAAGTAAAGCAACTAGCATCTATCCCCCTCACAGGGTTTGTAAAGCATTTAGAGTGAAAGTTTAAAAAGATGTGAGGCTACGAAACTCACCTGGGCTTAGGGAAATCTAATTGATGCAAAAAGTGACTCGGGAACTAGACTACCTTACTCACGTATCCTGGTGTATTGTAGGTTTGAGTGTATGTCAAGCTTTAGTTATCGTTTTTTAAGTTTCTTAAGTAATCATTCTTAGGTTCGTTAATGTTTTAGATATAACATAACACCGTTCAGGCCATCACAATGTAGAAGTATATGACTCCTCACATGAAGCTCCCTACTATTGTATTATGTTATCAACATAATACCGTTCGGGCCATCATAATTCAGAAGTTAATACTCCTCACGTGAAGCTCCCTACTATTGAGCTATGTTGTTATTAAGTTTAGTTATAACATAACACCGTTCAGGCCATCATAATTAAGAAGTACATGCAATAATCGTTTGAGGAGCCAAGACACTTTAATTCGTAAACCTAGCAAACTCGTCAAAAATGAAATATCCACATGGTACTCCTCACATGAAGCTCCCTACTATTGTGTTATGCTTCTAACTTTTAATTAAGTTTTATTTTTATAATACTTTCACTTTATACCCTTATAGTTTATATATTTACAAAATCTACCCTAAACTTATAATACTTATATTATTTATACTTATAACTATCTATACTTGACACAATTAGTCCCTAAACTTCTATATTTTGAGAAAATGACATAAATAACTCTTGGACTTATATGTTTTCTATATTTACCATTTATACCCTTAACTTTATAACTTTTGCAAAACTAGTCCTTTTAAGTTTATAACTATTTAATTTTTTTATCCTAGGGTTTTATAACTTTACAAAAAGGTTCCTTATACTTATAACTGCTAAGAAATGTCAAAAATAGTCCCTAGACCTAATATTTTCAGAAAGTTACCATATATACCCCTATGCATGGAAAACTTTGCAAAACTAGTCCTAAATTCAAGTAAACTATATCTTTATGTAATAACTAAGTTTCCTAGCTTATGTTTAACTAATATTAGCTTATATAAGTTACCTAAATCAGATTATATCTTATGTAAAGGGCTTATAGCATGTTAAAGGCAATTCGACTCTATTTAGGGTTTTTAAAAAGAAAACTAGTAAATGATTATGACTAAGGCTTAGGCAAGGGTTCCTATGGGATCCAAGGCATCCTAATACTATCCTAAGACTAAACTAAAGCTAATAGAACAAGAGTATAAGGCTTACGTGACCAGGAGTAGAGGAACGAGGGTTCCTAGGGTTTTCTAGGGCAAATATGACTCGACAAGCATGCAAGGTCTCTAGTACTCGACTTCTAAGGCTACTAAGGTCCTAATACTACTACTAACTACAGAATATGTGAGGTATAGAAGTGTGATGGTGTGGTTTGAAGTGGTGAAGTGTACGGGGGTATTTATAGCCCTCGTAAACCTTGAAGGCCAAGGAATACGGGGTTAGGTGTCATGAGGATGGGGGAGGTGAGTAAGTAAAGCTAGGAGGTGAAGTGGTGAGGCTATGGGGTGACTAAGGGTGGCTAGGAGTAGGTAGGGGCGATGTAGGGTGGTGTGGAGGTTTTTTGGCCGCGAGTTAGTTTTGGGGTGACAAGGAAGTGACGAGCCTCCTTGGTAGCGGTTTTATTGCCACAAGGTGGTAGGGAGGTGCTTGTAAGCTTCTTAGGGGGTCTAGGGTGGTGATGAGGCAGTTTAAGATGGTTTGTGGTGGTAAAGGGTGTCGTGTGGTAGTTTTGGTCAAAGGTGGTGACAAGTAGGTGATGCACCTACTTGTGTGGGTGCTTTTAAGGTGCTAGGGTGTGTGTTTGGTTAGGGGAAGGTGCTAGAGTGCTAGGTTGAGATGCTTGAGGTGCTTATGTTTAGGTTTTACTAGTTTAGGTTAAGTTTAGACCTAGTTTTACTTAGTGAGATATTAGGGTTTCTCCTATGGTTTAGTGCCTAGGTTAGGGCCCTATGAGTGCCTAATGACTAATCCTAAGTCCTAAGAGGCTTATACTAAGTGGTGGTAGCTTATGGTGAAGTTTTGGGATAGTTTGACCTAGTTTTCGGGAAGTTATAACCTAGTTATGGTTCTGTGCTTAAGGGACTTGTACCTAATCTCTAAGGGGTTGTACTAGTTCCTAAGGGTCCTATGGTATTCTAATGTTCCTAAGGTAACTCATACTTATGCCTTGGACACTTTCAAACTATTTTAGTTAAGCATATAGGGTTTAGTAAGCACATAGACCTAATTAGGGCTTAATTAGGGTTCATTATGGTTTTGTGATATGTTTAGTGTGTTATATTGATAGATTACTTATTATAGTGTTGTTGTGGTCTTATGCTTGACATACCAGGGGTTTATAGGATATGAGTGTTGAGTTATTTGGCTTGTGTGGATACGTGAGCAGGTCTAGAGAGTCATGCAAGTAATGAATGTACATAAAAAGCAAAAATTTACCTGTGAAATACCTACTATAGGTATTTATAATGGGAATGATAGTGATGAGATTTTGTGGATTGTTACAATAAAGTATGACTCGAATTCTTCTTACCTTTGGCACTGTAGACTTGCCCATACAGGAAAGACTCGCATGCAAAAGCTGCAACGTGATGGGCTTTTGAAAAGGATCAATGATGAATCATATGATAAGTGTGAGTCTTGTATATCTGGAAGATGACGAAGAAACCTTTTCATAGCAATATGGAAAGAGCTTCAGATCGACTTGGACTTATATATATTGATGTATGTGGACCACTTAGACATGTGTCAAGGAAAGGTGCTAGCTACTTATTAACTTTTACAGATAATTTTAGCCTTTATGGTTATGTTTATTTACTTAAACATAAACATGAGGTATTTGAAACATTTAAAGTTATCAAAGCAAAAGTAGAGTTGCAGTTAGGAAAGAAGATTAAAGCTCTTCGATCCGGTGAATACCTAAGCCAATAGTTTAAAGATTACTTAGCTAATAATGGAATTGTCCATAATATCACATCTCCATATACTCTACAACAAAATGGTATATCTAAGAGAAGGAATCGTACATTGTTAGACATGGTGCGATCAATGTTTAATCTTACTACTCTTAATTTGTCATTTTGGGATTATGCTTTAGAATCTGATGTTCGCATTCTAAATATGGTTCCCACTAAGAAGGTTGATAAGACACCATATGAAATATGTAAAGGAAAAGCTCTGAACATGTCTTCTTTAAAGGTCTGGAGTTGCGAGGCGTATGTTAAATGTGACTCAGCAGATAAACTCTAACAAAGATCTGTAAAATGCATTTTTGTAGGATACCTAAAGGAAACGATGGGTTACTACTTTTACTACCCACCTAAAAACAAAGTATTTGTTGCAAGGTATGGAGATTTTCTTGAAAAGGATCTCATATCTCAAGAATTCAGTGGGAGAATCTATGATCAAGAAGATGATCAAGATAATGCATTACCTTCTGAAAACACTAGCACACTTCCTGTGGAACCTGATAGTCTGGGTCCTCGACCTGAAGTTGAAGTTGTTCCCATTCGTAAGTCTACAAGGGCTGTACGTGCACCTAACCATCTATGTCTTAACATTGAGGTTGAGGAAACTATACTAGGGGATCTTAATGAACCTACTAGTTATAGAGATTCCATGAATGATCCTGAAAAGGAGAAATGGAAAGCTGCAATGAATGGGGAAATGCAATCCATGAGAGATAATAATGTCTGGATTGAAGTAGACCTTATTCCCAATGCCAAGGTAGTTGGAAGTAAGTGCTCTTCAAGAAGAAAACTGACATGGATGGAAATGTACACACCTATAAGGCTTGTCTGGTAGCTAAAGGCTTTACTCAAACCTTCGGGTTTGACTACGAGGAGACCTTTTCTCTTGTAGCAGACATTAGAGCTATTAGGATTCTCATAACCATAGCAACGTACTATGATTCTGATATTTGGCAAATGGATGTCAAAACTGCCTTCTTAAATGGTCGCCTAGATGAGGACATCTATATGGCGCAGCCTGAAGGGTTTGTGAATCCAGAATTTCCAAACCGTGTATGCAAACTTCAAAGATCCATTTATGGATTGAAGCAAGCATCACGGCAATAGAATAAGAGATTCGATGAGGAAATCAAAAGGTATGGATTTACTCAGAATCTTGATAAGCCATGTGTATATCACAAAGCTAGTGGGAGTGATGTAATTTTCCTTATCCTATATGTTGATGACATATTAATCATGGGAGAAGACATTCCATGTTTGCAAAAGGTTAAGGCATATCTTGGAAAGTGTTTTTCTATGAAGGATTTAGGAGAAGCTGCATATATTCTGGGAATCAAGATCTACAGAGATAGATCAAGGCGGTTAATTGGATTAAGTCAAAGTGCTTACATCGATAAAATATTGAAGAGATTAAATATGCAAAATTCTAAGAAAGGATATTTGCCAAAGGAAGTAAAACATGGCTTAAGTAGTGAGTTATGTGCTTCAACACCTGCTGAGGTGGCACGCATGAGCAAAGTTACTTATGCTTCGGTTGTAGGATCTATTATGTATGCGGTGAGATGCACAAGGCCAGATTTGGCGTTTGCTCAAAACATTACCGGTCAATTTCAACATAATCCATGTGAAAAACAGACTGTTGTTAAACATATTCTCAAGTATTTACGAAGTACAAAAGATATGTTTTTAGTGTATGCTGGAAATCCAGATACAGAACTGGATGTTACAGGTTTTTGTGATGCGTCTTGGCAATGTGACAAAGATGATGCGAAGTCTTTGACTGGTTATGTCTTTGTTATAAATGGAGGAGCAGTAGACTGGAAGAGCAAGAAGCAGAGTACAATTGCGATGTCTACGACAGAAGTTGAATACATAGTTGCTTCGGAAGCTGCAATGGAGGCTGTTTGGATTAGGAAATTCATTTTAGGGCTTGGTGTTATGCCTTCAATTGAATTACCTATTAATATGTATTGTGACAATTCTGCTGCAATCATATTTTCCAATGAATATGAAATAATGAAGAGCACCAGACATTTTCTACGGAAGTATCATTATGTTCGACAACAAGTCAGCATAGGAGAGATCAATCTCTTAAAAGTTCACACAGATGATAACTTAGTTGATCCATTCACTAAGGCTTTACCTAAAGAAAAGCTTACTGAACTTGCCACCGACATTGGACTTAGATTAGCTAGTAGTTTCATGCATGACTGTGTTTAGTATTTGGATAAAGGATATTGTAAACATTATTATCTTTTAATGAAATAAAGTATTTGATATGTTTAATTTCATTCTTTAATATTGTTATCCTGTATTTGCATGTTTAATCCGCAAATAATTTTGTTATACTAAATCGTCCGTTGTTGGTTAATAATATGGAAATATTATTAAATTAAGACAAATGTGAATGTTGTTAGAATATACTTGAAAGTATATTGATGTGTTTACATGCCAAATTCACATGATATTCAATGAAATCGAATATAGGACTTATCCCAACTACATGATGTTACTTTATGGATCTTGTCATTAAGTAAACCATGAATAGTTATCCTTAAACTTGAGATACCAGATAACTGTCATGAATGTAGTACATTTTTTTTGGAACAACTTAACACTATACGTAACTAGTAGTTATAAGGGTTGTTTTCGGAAATGTTACAAAGTTCGTGGAGTTTTGCTTGTAGTCAAGATAGAATTTGTTCCTTCAAATTTATTTTTGGAGTTTAATATTGTTGGGGCCCTCGTAGGGTTGACAAGATGTTTGCATGGCCATGCCCAAGATCTCCCTTGAAAATGTCAAAAGATTTGGTAATCTTGCTCAATCTCAAACAACGAGAAACAGAATGGTTGAATAAAGTATGACTTAGATCCATAGCTTTATTTAACGTAGTATTAGTAACAAAAGGATAATAATAATGAGAAATCATTAAAAGGTTTTCCAAGAGCCTTACTCGAGTTGTACTAGAGGCATCGGCGTGTTGCAAGATGCTAACCGATGTGATCACATTATTATAATATGTCAAAGTAGGAGCAATTAGTTTTATAGACATAAAATAATAGTCGTGTGTTAAGATCGAACTCGAGATCACGGGATTGCACACTTTATGTATGAAGAGTAAATGAATAATAATTATTTATAAGTGTTATGTATAATTATTAATAAATACAAAACATATAACGACCATTAGTATTTAACGGAATAATGACTAATGACCGTTAGATGAATAAAAGGAAAAAATTATGTGTGATAATTTGGTAAGTCAAGAAGGTTCGGAAATACCCCTTGGAAGGTATTGCCGGTCGGTTTAGGGGAGGGAAACCCAACCCAAAACTAACTTGGACTCCCAGATTACTTACACTATAAATACAAATCAAATGGTCATTGGTTTTATATCTTTTGTACACACACAATACTCTAAGATTTTGTTTTCTCCCCTCTTGTTCTATACTCGGCCGAACACCCTCTTTGTTAGGGTTTCGACTTTTGTTTTTTGATAAAAACCTTTTGTATTTAATTTACTTGCATAAACATTTATTTGGTATTAGTACTTGTGTACAAGAACGTGATATAATCACACTATTGATTATATCTTGGATTGAATTACAAAACGGTAAGGGGTAATTCTTATAATCCACATAAACCCTAATTGGGTTATATTGATTGAAGAATTGCTTGAAGTTTGATTCTTTCTTCATGCATGGCTGCCATTGAGTATGTTTGGCGGCTAACTTGTACCCTTTAGGCTGAGAGGCAGAAACCAAGGCAGCGTGTACAGCATGCATACAATGTGATGCAAAATCTGTTGTGTGTCGTGTTTTGAAGATACAAGACTTGGAGCGAGATTGCATCGGATGACTAGGAAGATGTTGATCCGGATGTGGTTGATGCGCATCGTTGATGTGATCATCATCGATGTGATTATGATCGACGTTATGATCATCATTGATGGTATGGTCATCGATATGTGGACTATCATTAGTAACATGAATGGTGATGGTAGAGGGCTCTAGCTTTTTCATACTCATGTACCTGCATCTTACTAGGCTTTCAGTAGTCAAAATGCTAATTCTAAAATTACAGATGACAAATGCTTTGATAAAACCAAAATACTACCTGACGTAGCCAGTTTGATCTTTTAATGTGCTGTTTTTATTTTTTATTGAATTAACTTAAATTTGCACAATGTAAATTGTTTCCTACGCAAAACTATATATTACATCTTCTGTATAATGATAGTGTTAAATATTTAGTTTTCGTAAAAGTTAAGTATGGAAAAAATTGTGGCTTCAACTCGGTCAAATGCAACTGCTGGTCTTAGTTCCTTTTTGGCGTTCAGTGGATCCTATCTCCTTTTGTTCTGGTTACCGTGCATGTAGGGGCTTTTTTTTGCCATTTCTATTTTTTATGTGTCCTGCTCCGGCAAAAAGGGAAGGGAATCAAATTTGACAGGCATGCCAGTGAAGAACACTTCGTCCATTTTTTTAGTCGCGTAATGTGTTTAAGTGGAATTAACATAAACATATCAATATACAATCACCATACATAACATTTTTTCATAGATATCGTCATATTGTTCTTGTTAATCCACGAGGTTAACGCAAAACATCCCCACGCTTTGCTGACGAAGTAATCCCTTTCGACCAATTTACTAGAGGCACTCTTACCATTGGCGAAGCTTGGAAATTTCGAGTGGGGGGTCGGGATCTAAATTTTTTTTTTCCTAACACTATGGGGGTCGAAACCGAATTAAATTGGGGGGGCGAAACCGAAAATACCGAAATTTTTCTACACGAAAACTATATACCCCTACATCGCAAAAAAAATTTCGGGGGGTCGGCCGCCCCCCCTGACTCTTACATAAATTTGAGCCTCGGTCTCAAAAGTCATAAGTTATGACCATTTGATACTACGTTAAGTGTCACCTTCACCCGTGGAAGTGTTAGATACCACCCCTTATATGTAACTTTTCGGTCATCTAAATAAGAGAAACACCGTATGACAAAAAACTACATTTCCATCAAGATAAAAAAAACACCTTGCTACCAGTTTTAAAATCACAAGTTTATCCACTAAAATCTCCCAAGTCTATCAATAATAGAAGTCTAATGAAAGAAAACGGCGTTTAGGAGCTGCGCACTTGACTTTAGAGGGATTTGTAGAAATGAATAGAGAGACGAAGTTGCCATCAGTTTTCTTAATCATCTACCTTTCGGGAATCTTCTTTTTTTCATTGCCTAACAAGAAAGAAAATATAAAATAAAATAAATAAATAAATAAATAAATAAAGAAGAAGAAGAAGAAGAAGAAGAAGAAGAAAGAAAGAAAGAAAGAAAATCAAGAATAAGAACATGAAGAACAATGACATAAAACTTATGGTTGTATTGCCTTGAATGCTGATGATGGTATATGATAATGTTCAAGAGAAGAAGATAACTTAGGATTAGAGGAAAGTAGTTACTTCTTCACTTGGCATAGGCTGCATATGACGCTTTCCAAGTGATTTATCTATTTATGGCGTTTTCATGTAGCATAAATATTAGTTTCTAATGATTGAGTACAGTGAAATTGTAACTCCTTAATTTGGCTAAATACTTGGACCAAAAGCAGATTCAAACACCATGTCACACGGCCTGTTTTGTTAACACTAAATATTGATTCTGGCTTCCATATTACGTAATCATTTTACGAAAGCATTACCGGTGAAAAACTTAGTTACCTGTTTCTCGCACAATGCTGAGCAAAGTCTCACATGCTCCATATCATCACCAGGGAGCTCTTTATATTGCAACATGTCTTGGAATGTTCCAAAGACAACATCCACATCTTCCTTCTGCAAAGGATCACTATAGAAAGAAAGTTATAGACTGTATTAGCTCAATTAACAAGTTACAGTAATTTTTTAGATACTGTAAAACTTATGGTGTGACACTGACATGTAAGGTATAGTACTTACTCTGATATTGGGCTTCTCTTCTTACGCTTTTGCTGCACACGAGCCTGAATTTCAAGTATCAAGATCAGAACAGCTCATTGATAGCATTTCAACACTAAAATTGTTAACTCTAATTTGATTCCTCATAAGACAATTATGTTGAACTAAAACTTTATAACAAATATAAAAACAATCGAGATGAAAACCTAAAACAAATCCGTCTAAGTTATTGAGGCATTAAAACGTCACAACTTCATATCAAAACAAGTTAAAATGAACAAATTTATCGAACTTAGCTTGTATAGAAAACAAAACTCACACTATCAGATGTGACAACGTTCGTTTCTGCAGGAGATTCTGAATGAAGAAAAATATATAAAAATTAATCAATAACAAGCAACATGATTTAGTGTTATAGAACTTAATCGAGAAGGAAAAAGATATAGATACATACCGTGCTTATCTGCACTTGGTCTAGTTTCTACCAGACTTTCTGCACATCCTAATTCAATCCCAGACATTTTCAACATACTCAAAATTTCGGATTTCTCATGCTCAATATCGAAATCCTTCAAACACAAAAAGACCAATTCAGTCAATTTTCATGCATAATTATAACACAAGACACACACTCGGGATATCATATTTCAGCCACTGGTAACAAATTCTACTTGAGCAATTTAACGCTATAACTCATCTTGTATATTATAGTATTTTTAACCTAAGAGAATAAACAAGGAATGCATAATTAACAAAGCTATAAACATATACATTGCCAACATAGCCCAAGTGCAGGTTAGCAAAAAAGTTGCAAATTTTCAAAACATTTTTTTCAGAGAACAAGTGAAGTGTCAATGCTATAACTCATTAATCACCATAAACTCTTGACATAAAAACTAGTTTCAAAGTGAATACTTAAAACAAAAGAATAAACATACACTACATATCAAAATAAATATCCGTCTAAGATTCAACATTTTTCATGTTATCAGCCACTAGGAACTCAGAACAAAAGGGCGTTAACAATAGTAACTCACTATGCTTCACAGGAAGAGTGTCATGTCAACTCAATATTCACTACAAATAACTGAATATTTGCAACTACAAAAGCATAAACATAATACTACTACATATCAAAAATCTAAACCGGATGCGGATCCGTTAGACAAGTGCCGTTTGAGCATGATAAATTCTTCTCTTCAAATCAAATCATGCTCTTAACGAAAAGTTATAACAAAATACACAAAGCAAAACCTAATCCATAAAAATAATAAAATCAATCTACCCTTTTCAGCAAGTAGGAACTCAGAACACTATAACTCATAAAAATAATAAAATCAAATGAATTTAAACTCATACCGGAAAGAAATTAATCTTCTTATTCTCTCCGGCAGGGGAAACTGAAAGAAAGTAAGAATTAAACAAATATTAGATGAGGCGATTTTGTGTTGATCGAGATATAGATAGTATAAGATACTCACTTTGTTTAAGAGCATTGGTGTTCGAAACTTTTCCGTCGTCCATTGAAACAAGGTTCGAGCTGAAGTCTTTTGTAGGAGGCGGAGGTGGTGGCAATGCTTCCTGGAAAAAAAAAACAAACGTTAAGAATAGTATTAGAAAGCAAATAATTATACAAGTACAAACATCATTATGACACACATGTTATGAAACATTTAAAATCAAACATACCGTTTTCAACTAAGAGAAGACATGGATAATCTATATGCATTTTGCAACAGACCATATAGTAATTTGATGCCTAAAGTTTACAAAATATAACATGCTATAGTTACAGTATATTTTAAAGGTTTTGTTAACTATAGCTCTACCAGTTATGATTAAGCCTATGATAATTACGAGAAACACGTCCGATAAAGTCATAGTTACTATATTTACACATATTTAGCAAATGTAAGTACTTTCTAATTAAACACATACTTAATTTGTTACTTTGTCTCTCGCTTATTAATCATGATCGATCCTCCGTATCCACATTACGAAATGAATATACGAAAGCAATACCAGTGAAAAACGTAGTTACCTCTAACTCGCGATACTCAACAAGACTTTGATACAAAGTATCTTTTGTCACTTTACGATCTGAGATATACTTGAGGAGTTGCTCCGTCTCATCACTCCTGAGCGCTTTATCTCGCGATATGTCTTGCAGTATTCCAAAGAAATCCGCACTAAGCTTCTCCAAAGGATCACTATAGAAAGAAATTTATACTGTATTAGCTCAATTAACAAGTTAATTTTTTAGATACTGGAAAACTTATGGTGTGATACTGACATGTAAGGTATTGTACTTACTAGGAGTAGGAGGTTTGGCTTGCCTTCTTTTGCTGCTTCCGAGTCTGAATTTCAAGTATCAAGATCAGAACAGCTCATTGAGAGCATTTCAACACTAAAATCATTGTATATATAATATATATTTAAAAATCAATAAATCCTTGTATATGATAATGTCCTCATACTAAATTACATTAATACAAAAACATTATAGCACACACAAACATAGTCCACATGCAAACCTGAAACAAATCCATTTGATGTTTAAAATTTAAAAACTCTAATTTGATCATCTCAACGCTTAAAACTCATTGTAGGCCAATGATTCCTCATAAGACAATTATGTTGAACTAAAACTTTATAACAAATATAAAAACAATCGAGATGAAAACATAAAACAAACCCGTCTAAGTTGTTGAGGCATTAAAACGATGTACGTAGTTCATTGTGCATCATAACTTCATATCAAAACAAGTTAAAATGAACAAATTTATCGAACTTAGCTTGTATAGAAAACAAAACTCACACTATCAGATGTGACAACGTTCTTTTCTGCAGGAGATTCTGAATGAAGAAAAATATATAAAAATTAATGAATAACAAGCAACATGATTTACCGTTATAGAACTTAATCGAGAAGGAGAAAGATATAGATTCATACCGTGCTTATATGCACTTGGTCTAGTTTCTACCGGACTTGCTCCACAGTACTCTCCTAATTCAATCCCAGACATTTTCAACATACTCAAAATTTGGGATTTCTCATGCTGAATATCCTTCAAACACAAAAAGACCAATTCAGTCAATTTTCATGCATAATTATAACACAAGACACACACTCGGGATATCATATTTCAGCCAATATGAACTGGTAACAAATTCTACTTGAGCAATTTATCGCTATAACCCATCTTGTATATTATAGTATTTTTAACCTAAGAGAATAAACAAGGAATGCATAATTAACAAAGCTATAAACATATACATTGCCAACATAGTCCAAGTGCAGGTTAGCAAAAAAGTTGCAAATTTTCAGAACATTTTTTTCAGAGAACAAGTGACGTGTCAATGCTATAACTCATTAATCACCATAAACTCTTGACATAAAAACTAGTTTCAAAGTGAATACTTAAAACAAAAGAATAAACATATACTACATATCAAAATAAAAATCCATCTAAGATTCAACATTTTTCATGTTATCAGCCACTAGGAACTCAGAACAAAAGGGCGTTGACCACAGTAACTCACTATGCTTCACAGGAAGAGTGTCATGTCAACTCAATATTCACTAAAAAAAACTGAATATTTGCAACTGTAATAGCATAAACATATAATATTACTACATATCAAAAATCTAAACCGGATACGGATCCGTTAGACAATTCAAGTGCCGTTTGAGCATGATAAATTTTTCACTTCAAATCAAATCATGCTCTTAACGAAAAGTTATAACAAAATACACAAAGCAAAACCTAATCCATAAAAATAATAAAATCAATCTACCCTTTTCAGCAAGTAGGAACTCAGAACACTATAATTCATAAAAATAATAAAATCAAATGAATTTAAACTCATACCGGAAAGAAATTAATCTTCTTATTCTCTCCGGCAGGGGAAACTGAAAGAAAGTAAGATTTAAACAAATATTAGATGAGGCGATTTTGTGTTGATCGAGATATAGATAGTATAAGATACTCACTTTGTTTAAGAACATTGGTGTTCGAAACTTTTCCGTCGTCCATTGAAACAAGGTTCGAGCTGAAGTCTTTTGTAGGAGGCGGAGGTGGTGGCAATGCTTCCTGGAAAAAACAATTGTGCAAGTCGTTAAACAAACGTTAAGAATAGTATTAGAAAGCAAATAATTATACAAGTACAAACATCATTATGACACACATGTTATGAAACATTTAAAATCAAACATACCGTTTTCAACTAAGAGAAGACATGGATAATCTATATGCATTTTGCAACAGACCATATAGTAATTTGATGCCTAAAGTTTACAAAATATTGTTGGACCATAATGTTATAGAAGCAAAAGTTAGGGTAGTTTAGTGTAATTTTATGTATGTATTCTGTTAGTTTGTATGAACCGACCCATTGTATTGGGCTGGGTCACAAGAAAGATACGGTTATATAGTGTAGGGTTACAACGTTTAGTTAGGTTATAACGGTTAGAAGGAAACGGCATGTCTCTTGTGAATGCAACGTTTCAGTATGTATATATATAGAGTAGGATTCTGTAATCAAATGCAACCCACACGTTTATAATATATCAATTTTAAGGGTTCATCCCAAATCATTCTTTGTTTCTTATTATTGATTCTTGTTTGGTATACATATGATGTTGTTATGATCAAATTCGATCCTGAAGTGGAAGATGCAAGACCTGTGTAACATTGGTATCAGAGCCGAAGGTTAATCGACCCAGGGAAGGAAGAAAACAACGATTCTTGTAACCGTTGATTTCAGAAGCAAGAAGAAGAAGATCGATTTCTATTGGAAATCTATTTACCGAACCAACAGCAAGAACAAACAGAAATTGATTTTTCTGGCAAGTTTTAAATCAATCGGAAGAACGTACTTGTTCGTTGATTTTGAATCACGAACCAGAGAAAGGAAGAAACCGTCGAGTAACCGCCGTTGACGGAGAAGAGTTGGAACCGGAACCACCAAACCATCGATCAACTGTAATTAGAGGAAGTAGGAGATTGTGTTGGTAACTTTTGGTGTTTTTTTTTTGTGTTCGATAACAACCAGACAGAAGAAAAGGCAAGTAAGCAACAAGCATGACAACAAGGGAATGTTTGAAGTAGAAAGACAAGAAGAAAGAAACGCGTAAGTAAGCACGCGAATAAGCGTAAGTAAGCACGCTTATAAGAACGAAGGCGTAAGTAAGCACGCAAGTAAGAAGAACGCGTAAGTAAGCACGCGAGTAACAAAGATACGTAAGTAAGCACGTTTTCAAGAAAGAAAGCGTAAGTAAGCACGCTTGAACGAAAAAGATACGTAAGTAAGCACGTACCACAAAGAAAGAAAGAAAGATAGGAAGAAAGAAGGCAAGAAAGGAGAAAGCACGTCAAAGAAAGAATGCAAGCAAGAAAACATGGCGAATGAAATCAAGTAAAGAAGCCTCGATTTGCGTCTATAACATTAGGGGGGTGAATGTTGGACCATAATGTTATAGAAGCAAAAGTTAGGGTAGTTTAGTGTAATTTTATGTATGTATTCTGTTAGTTTGTATGAACCGACCCATTGTATTGGGCTGGGTCACAAGAAAGATACGGTTATATAGTGTAGGGTTACAACGTTTAGTTAGGTTATAACGGTTAGAAGGAAACGGCATGTCTCTTGTGAATGCAACGTTTCAGTATGTATATATATAGAGTAGGATTCTGTAATCAAATGCAACCCACACGTTTATAATATATCAATTTTAAGGGTTCATCCCAAATCATTCTTTGTTTCTTATTATTGATTCTTGTTTGGTATACATATGATGTTGTTATGATCAAATTCGATCCTGAAGTGGAAGATGCAAGACCTGTGTAACAAATATAACATGCTATAGTTACAGTATATTTTAAAGGTTTTGTTAACTATAGCTCTACGAGTTATGATTAAGCCTATGATAATTACGAGAAACACGTCCGATAAAGTCATAGTTACTATATTTACACATATTTAGCAAATGTAAGTACTTACTAATTAAACACATACTTAATTTGTTACTTTGTCTCTCGCTTATTAATCATGATCGATCCTCCGTATCCACATTACGAAATGAATATACGAAAGCAATACCAGTGAAAAACGTAGTTACCTCTAACTCGCGATACTCAACAAGACTTTGATACAAAGTATCTTTTGTCACTTTACGATCTGAGATATACTTGAGGAGTTGCTCCATCTCATCACTCCTGAACGCTTTATCTCGCGATATGTCTTGCAGTATTCCAAAGAAATCCGCGCTAAGCTTCTCCAAAGGATCACTATAGAAAGAAATTTATACTGGATTAGCTCAATTAACAAGTTAATTTTTTAGATACTGGAAAACTTATGGTGTGATACTGACATGTAAGGTATTGTACTTACTAGGAGGTTTGGCTTGCCTTCTTTTGCTGCTTGCGAGTCTGAATTTCAAGTATCAAGATCAGAACAGCTCATTGAGAGCTTTTCAACACTAAAATCGTTGTATATATAATATATATCTTAAAATCAATAAATCCTTTTATATGATAATGTCCTCATACTAAATTACATTAAAACAAAAACATTATAACACACACAAACTTAGCTTGTATAGAAAACAAAACTCACACTATCAGATGTGACAACGTTCTTTTCTGCAGGAGATTCTGAAGGAAGAAAAATATATATAAATGGCAAGCAACATGATTTAGCGTTATAGAACTTAATCGAGAAGGAGAAAGATATAGATACATACCGTGCTTATATGCACTTGGTCTAGTTTCTACCGGACTTGCTCCACAGTACTCTCCTAATTCAATCCCAGACATTTTCAACATACTCAAAATTTGGGATTTCTCATGCTGAATATCCTTCAAACACAAAAAGACCAATTCAGTCAATTTTCATGCATAATTATAACACAAGACACACACTCGGGATATCATATTTCAGCCACTGGTAACAAATTCTACTTTAGCAATTTAACGTTATAACCCATCTTGTATATTATAGTATTTTTAACCTAAGAGAATAAACAAGGAATGCATAATTAACAAAGCTATAAACATATACATTGCCAACATAGTCCAAGTGCAGGTTAGCAAAAAAGTTGCAGAGAACAAGTGACGTGTCAATGCTACTACATATCAAAAGCATAACTGAAGAATATTTGCAACTGCAAAAGCATAAACATAATACTAGTGTAATTCATAAGAAAAAAAAATTTAAACTCATACCAAAAAGAAATTCTCTCCAGCCGGGAAAACTGAAAGAAAGTAAGAATTAAACAATATTAGAAGAGGCAATTATTTGTTGATCGAGATATAGATAGTATAAGATACTCACTTGGTTTAGGAGCGTTGGTGTTTACGCAGTCCATCGGATGATTTTACTGGAAATTCGGGGTTTTGAGTGTTTGTCGTACAAGGGTTGTGTCTGTGTGTTTTGTTTTGGCCGCTTTTGTGCTTTTATTTACAGGTTTTTATGTGTTTAAGTATTCTTGTCACTTTTAATCTTTTGACCTTATATATAAATGTGAGTAAATATCAAACTTACGGACTCATCCCACTATCTATGGTTGAGATTAAAAGCATTTTAATATTTCACCTATTTTTTATAATTTAAATATCTATTAAACAGTTAACCGTTAAGCGAAAATAATTACACCATCGCGACGAGCATTTAATTATCTTTCTTTTACATACTTTCGACAAAAAAAAAATTATTTTTTTCACTTTTTTTTGTGCCCGAAAAAATCATATATGATATTACATATCATATATAATATATCATATGTGATTTTTTCAACCACGGAAAAAAAAGGTGAAAAAAAGAAAAAAAATTGTCGAAAATATATCAAAGTGCCTATATATAGAAAGATAATTAAATGTTCGTCGTAACGGTATTTTTTTTGTCGCTTAACGATTAACGGTTTGAAAGATATTAATATTTGAAGAAGAAAAAAATGAAAGTGGGTTTTTTAAATTGTTGAGATTCATCTCATCCCTTATATCAAATAAAGATGGAGGGAAGATGGGGGTGGAGATTAGTCCTTTCATATGTAAAAAAAGTTTGGTTTAAATCTTAAACTTATATTTTACTGTTTGTTACTTTCAGATAGTTTTCTTTTAAAAAAAATGGTTTGCCAAATGTATTTTTGGGGGTGGGAGTAACTTCTCCCATTACACATTTGTCCAAAACATGGGAAAAAGTATTGACATTCATAAAATATTTGGTCTCCGCGCGTTGCGTCGGGAAATATATAAACTTTTGGCAATGAATTTGCACGGCAATGATTATAGAAGATTGTGTTATTCTCAAATTATTCATGTTCACAACATCAACTGCAAAAGTATAAAATGAAAACCCCTATATAATTCATGATTTACTAGTTGATGCTCTGATTAAAGATATGTTGCTCGTTAATAGGTTTTTTTTCTTTTCTTTTTAAAAAAAATAAATAAATAAACTGTACAAATTAAGATCCAAATGTTAAGAATCTAAAAATTCTCGCGAATCGTTTAGGATTCTCAATATAATATCATTACACAGTCAAGCTTAAGATTATATCTACTACCCCAACGCTTTTCGAGAAATCTTAGATTTTCAGGATGTATGTAGTAAATTCCTTCATTTACACCAAGTGTTGGAATGAAGACGTCAATATATGGATATGGCTTTCCATTAGTCATGAGTGAGGGTGAAGTTATTAACATGGAATTAATGAAGAACTTAGCAAAGATGTGTAGTCATCAACAAAGTTCTTCACGTCACTATGGAAGAACAACCGACGAAGCAGCAGACACCCCCTACAATATCGATTAAATCAATGTAAGCCTCATTAAATACATGCATCTCATTTTAAGGTTAAATAAGTAGATCATTTTATGTTTATCGATCAAAGGTTAATCGGTCTGTCGTAAACCAGCGCCCAAGGTTCCCCAACCAAACAAAGAATTACGTCATTGGTCTCTTTGCCCAATGTAGACCGGCTCGCATTTCCATTATGTCACAAAAGGTTAAACTTCTTAAATATCAAATATGACAACGACTTTGGCAAGCTGTTGTTTATTAAATACTATTTTATTGACCCGTAAAATTCACGGGGCCTTAAGAAACCGGGACAGTGTTTTTATAAGAGATCGATTTGCAGTATTATGTAATTAAATTACATGTTAGCACAGTGAATAGAAAATATTAATGTTAATTTACGATACATATATATTATTGAAACGCTATAAAAGGTATTCTTTTATGGTATATAAATTTGAGAACATATCACTTTGAAAAGCGTAACATAATCTAACAACATAAAAAATGACATTTAATTCATGATGCCTTAAGAAACAACTCACAACGTTTATATAATAGGTCGATTTGTAATATTATGTATCAGCCTCTTCAACTCTTGGATAGTAAACAACAACACTAAGAATCATTAATTAAATTCTTAGTTCTTTGACCCGTGAAACTCATGGGATATGAAATCAATCGAGAATATATTATTATCAACATAAATTAACATATCAATGATTGATCTGGAAGAATACGGGGGTAAAGAATCTATCATATCAAGGTGGTATAATGCAATGAACATACCTAACTTTTATAAGTGTCGACAGAACTGTGTATCAACATAAATTAACTTATCTTGGCCGATATTGTTCCCGAGATAGTGTACAACCCACAAGCCCCTAATGATAATATATAATGAAAGCATCCTATGATAATGAACCTAGATATTGTATTATTGTACTTGTAATTGTACATTAGATTGTATATGTATATATACTAATACTGTTGCTTGGAGACCAAGCAACTAACACATAACCTAACGGGTACGGCCCATCTATACAGTGGACCGACCCATCTACTCTAGTTTGGTCTAACACGCCCTGGCAAGCTAAGGATGGGCAACAACCTGTAGCTTGGATCTTAGAAAGAGGAATCGAGGAGTTGGTAATGGCTTTGTAAAGATATCCGAAATTTGATCATGTGTAGATATATGTTGAACTCGAAGATCTCCTTGAGCAACCTTTTCCCGAACAAAGTGATAGTCTATTTCCACGTGTTTTGTACGCGCATGAAATATAGGGTTAGCTGACAAGTATGTTGCACCAAGATTGTCACACCATAGTATAGGAGTTGAAGATGAACGGATACCAACCTCATGAAGAAGAGCGTGAAGCCATGCAAGCTCAGCAACAGTGTCAGCAAGAGCTTTGTATTCAGCTTCTGTAGAGGAACATGAAACTGTACGTTGTTTGCGAGCGGTCCAAGATATAAGGTTTGAACCAAGATATATAGCAAATCCCCCCCCCCCCCCAATCAGCATCGGAGAAAGCTTCAAGAGAAGTATCAGGACTACCTTTCCATAGCACGTCAGTAAAAGCTTGAAGGGTAGAACCAGAAGAACGACGTATGAGCATACCATGTTCAACTGTACCATGAAGATAACGTAAAATCCGTTTAATTGCAGACCAATGACTCTCGGTCGGAGCATGCATATATTGACATACCTTGTTGACTGCAAAAGCTATATCAGGCCGAGATAAGGTAACATATTGTAAAGCACCCACTACCTGTCGATATTTTACAGGATTAGAGAAAGCAGTACTATCATCTAAACTTAGTGAGCTCGAAGTAACCATGGGAGAAGACACGGGATTGCAATTAGAAAGACCAGCCTTTTGTAATAGCTCCAAAATATACTTCTATTGAGACAAGAGAATGCCAGACACATGAGGAACAATTTCAATACCCAAGAAGTAGTTAAGTAGCCCGAGATTTTTTAATGCAAAAGCTTATCCAAGTTGACAAATTATGTTGTCGATAGTGCCCTTGTTATTACCTGTAACGATGATGTCATCCACATATACCAGGATGTACAAAAGCGTGCGTCCATGCGAATAAATAAACAAAGATGGATCCTTTTTGGAGCCTTTGAAACTGAGATCATAGAGGGCCTTGGAGAGGCGCTCAAACCAAGCGCGCGAGGCCTGCTTTAATCCATAAAGAGACTTATGAAGCAAACATACATGATTTGGTCGTTGTGGATCAATGAAGCCAGGAGGCTATTTCATATAAACCTGCTTTTTAAGATTTCCATGAAGAAATGCATTCTGAACATCTAATCGGAGTAGTGGCCAGTTGTTAGTAACCGCAAGTGATAAAACAGCTTGAATAGTTGTCGACTTGACAACCGGGCTAAATGACTCATGAAAATCAATACCTCGTTGTTGCTGAAATCCTTTGGCAACAAATCTTGCTTTGTAACAAGTGATGGCACCATGTTTGTCCCGTTTTAACCTTTATACCAATTACCATCAACAACATTGGTGTTAGAAGCATGAGGTACTAAAGACCACGTTCCATTTTTTACTAGAGCATCATACTCTTCTTGCATAGCTTGACGCCACTCTGGAGAGTTATTGGCAATGGTAAACGAAGTTGGTTCGGTGATGGTAGTGGGGAGGACGGTAGCATGATTTGCGGAAGGGTTGTATGGAACCCGTGGTTTGGGATTTTGACGAAGATTTGCAGGACGTTTCCGAGTAATGGGAGGTGGTGGTGGTGGGGGTGGTGAGGGTGGTGTTGGTATCGATGTAGTCGATACGGGAGATGGTTGACCAATAGAAGACTCGGGAGAAGTTTGAGAAGTTGGACTCAAGTGTGAAACTGATGATGGAGATGAGATTGGTGAGCGCGATGAAGATGGACTTGGATGGTCAGTAGTAGGAATTACATAAGGTGATTCCGAGGAGTAATGGGGAGATGTTTTCGAAGGGGGTGGGGAAGCCGTGTTGGGGATATCGAAGGGAATTGTATTATTGTAATTGTAATTGTACTTCTCAAAGGAATTGTATTATTGTTGAAGATATCTCAAAGGTATTGTATTGTTGTAATTGTAATTGTACATTAGATTGTATATGTATATATACTAATACCGTTGCTTGGAGACCAAGCAACTAACACATAACCTAACGGGTACGGCCCATCTATACTGTGGACCGACCCATCTACTCTAGTTTGGTCTAACATATGAAAACTTTTAAAAGCCCGTCGAATCCACACACCATTCACCCGATATTTACAGCGAGCTTTTTTACACACTTGTGAAAATAATAATCTATGTGCGTACCTTTGTGCGATGATCAATTGGGTTTTGCTCATTTTCCCTAGCATTTTGGTCCTTGTGTGACTTTTCAAATGGATCTAATAATTGCATGAAAGATCGTTATTACATCTATGCATGTTGTTATAAAATAAATTCACAACTAAGAAATAGTAAACATTCTCGAGACACCTTTTTGAGATCATCAAGTTTCCCAATATAGTCTTGTTCATCAGATTCATCGTCACTGTCTTCATTTAACCAAGTTTGCCTTGAATTTCAATTGGCAATTCATGAGAAACATTAATATTTTAAAAGATGTAATAACAATAAACCCGAAATAAGATGAGAAACACTTCTGGCGCAAGATTAGTATTCAAATTATTTTGAATATAACTAAACAATACTTGTCACATAAATATCATGTTTTCTTAAGGCCCCGTGAATTTCATTAAATTGTTACCATAAATTCATACATGTTTGGATTTGTTTAGCAAGCAAGTAGATAATTGTGCAACTACCCATGCAATTGGATCGCTAAACGTTTCATGGTTGTTAGAGAATACATGCATAGAATTTTCTTGACATTTCTGCAAATAAACAAAGATAATCATAAGGAACGTATTATAAACAACATGTAAATTATGAGACCTACTTGAATATGACATGGTGGTAACCAACAACCCGATATGATGCTATTCGGTTAAAACCTAGTAGTAACTCACGATTATTAAATGATTAAGGTGTCAATTCCAGTCACAGTTAATCTCAAACGGGTCAAATTGGTTAAACTGTAAGAAGAGCTAAATGGGTAGCATGGGTCAAAAGAATAATATTGTTTAACAAGCTAATAATAAACAATTGATCTCGTCTGGACTAACCTCGAGCTTGTTGTTCTTGATATTATTTACAAGATGAATGTAATATAATGTGTTGAGCTTGTTGATAAGATCTTCATTTGCCATCACCTACAACCATGAGTAAATGACCACAAAAAACAGAGGAATATGAAATCGTGGTCACAAAAGTTACAGATATAAACACGTACAAAATTACCTGAAATATGAATGGAATTGGTTTTTTACATGCCTAAAAAGTGGAAAAGCTTGTTCAAAGTTTTCTACAAATCAAATAACATGATAACAAAAATTAAAAATAGACATCATTTTTAAAATAAATTACTTAAAAAGAAGATGACACATCAGTACATTCAACTTAAAAATGTTCAATTTCAAAAAACAACCTTGAAGCTAATTCAATGTTTCTTGCAAATCAAATGATTTAATAACAAAAATTAGGATTAGTTATTACATTTAAAATGAATGTTTACTCTTATGGATACAAACCTGTAAAGAAGATGGAGAAACTAAAGAGACATTACAAATTTGTAACAATTGATTTAGAGGTTGGGTTAGGGTTTAAAATGAGGGAGCTATACGGTTTTAAATTGGGAGAATTGTTTTGTATAAGATTTGGGGAAGGCAATGTTTCTTTTGATTTGAATAATTTGGACCGAAAATTCTGCCACAAGCTTTGACTAATTAGTAGATAACTTAAATACATTTGAATTAAAATTTTTATTTTAAAATTACCAAAGTATACACTTTAGAAATTCAGCATTTTTTTTCATGGGATTGAGATGATACTAATCTATGCCTTGTTTCTTCCTTTAATTTAGAATGTGTATTTGAAAATTTGGTGTTTGATTGCAAACAAGAAGCGAAACTGTTATGGCAAGAAGCAAAAAAAGTAACAATGATCATGTTATTGATGATTGTTATTACTAATTTAGTAATTCTTATATTTCTCACTGAACTTAATATGAAATTGCTTTTAAGAATAGCTTTTTGAATGGTTTCCTTTGACAGATGGCATCTAAAACCAAAGAAAATGTGGCCATTTTCAAAGGCATCTCTTTAGATGTACCACCATTGCTTGACCCGGATATGTTCCTATTTTGGAAAAAGCATTTTGAAGTTTATGTAAAGTTAAAAAGTCTTCGTCTTTGGAGAACCATTGAATTTCGGGATTACGTGCCACATAAACTGTCACCCGATGGAAGTGGTATGGCTGTTAAAAGTGAATTTTCCGGAGAGGATGAAACCACATATTATGAAAAGAACTTGGTAATTCATCTTCTCTATTGTGCCATACCAAACCATGTATTTGGGATAATCTATATGTGTGAAACAGCTCATGATATTTGGAAAACTCTAGTAATGACATATGAAGGCGATTCTCAACTTAAGCACTCCAAAACCGATCGTGCTACTCAGAATTTCGAAACCTTTCAAATGCTTAGACTTCATGAACCTATTGAGGAGGCGTTTAGAAGATTTATACATACTTTTAGTGACTTGAGAACCCTTGGAATAACATATACTAATGAAAAACACGTGGAGAAATTTTTAAGTGGTCTTAGTGCTGATTGGAGTGACATCATGAAGATTATTCGGGAAGACAAAAACTCTGTTGTTCTCTCAGAAAATTTTCCCCGCCGTCTTATAGCTACTTTTTATTCCCGAATGAAAACAGATGTTGGATAGCTTCATGCCCAAGAGAAAAAAAAGCTCAATAGGCTCAATTTATGTGTTGATCAACATCAATAGAAAACAAAGCATGAATACAAAGATCTTTTCTGGAGCTAGTTTAACAAGAAGAAGAAAATTATTTCATTGACTTGTAGGACGAATAAGTTAGCTCTCCAACTATATGTGGTTTTGCATTATCAAACATTCAAACTAATGAGGATGGTTTAGATTATTTATGCTCTTTTCTTGCTTTACCCTTTAAGTATTTTAGCCTAGGCCGCCGATATTCTCTTTTTAGATTGTGTGGCTGTTTCTTAAAAATTGCCACACCCGTATCTACCTGGTACCTTTCATTTAGCCAATGCGAACTCTAAATGTCATAGTAGAAATGTTCGTTTAAAAAAGTTCTTCTGCGTAACTCATTTTGATACATCATGTACATAAACATTTTTTATGGCGTTTGAGGTTGTTTATTCATACTGTTTATCCAATCGAATCATTTTCGGTAAATTTTGTTTGTTTGTAACCATATCTATTGTATCAGCAGCCAAAATTAGGTTCATCTCGCTTACAATCTCTCTCGCGTTCTCTTACTATTTTCAACCAATATTGAAAAACATCAAGTTCACTTGAGAAAAAAAAAAACAAAAAAACAAAAAAAAAACAAAAAAAAACAAAAACAACCAAATAAATTATGCATATAGCTTAAGTAGTTTGTCTACTAGGGGTGAATTACTTTACATGACAATCCGATATCAAAACTTTTGAAGGACCGTGAAAGTGTGAAACTCAGCAAAGTCTCAAATAAAGGTTTTGCTAAACATAGCCTTAAGGGCTACATTGTAGAAACAAAAACATGCATATTTTTTGGTACATATATTCGGTTGAGAAAATTTTAAATGCAAACAATTATTATTGAAGGAAAAAGCAGTTAAATAACCTTAGAATTACGTTTAGAAATTTCCTGAAATAAAAGATAGGCATTTTATTAGTTAACAGTGAAATCTTTGCACTTTACAAAAACTATGTATCATTATCAAAGTTGACACTTGCCTTAGAATAGAGCACTACATTAACTAAATTGCTAGCTTCCAAGTTTGGCTTGGCTCAACTTGACCCGAACAGGTAGTATGATAGATGATAATATCATGAAATGTTTTTGCTCAAACTCAACCAACTCAAACTTAGTCAAACTGATCATGTCCAATTTACCCGGTGAGGGTAAGCTTTTAACTCACATGTTCGGTCCTAACCAAAGTATACCCGCGATCGTTTCTGACCCTTTGACTAGCCACACAAAATATAGACCTTTGAAACTAGACCTCAGGTGACACAAGTTATCTAAACAGGGTCGGGCCAAATGACCAAATCCATGGGCTAAAATTATGGGCCTTAAAACTTTATTCAACCAACATTCTTTCCCAAATAAATAAAATATTTATTTACTCCCTACCCAAAAACGGTCAGTTTTTGTTGCCGGAATATCTTACCGGCGTTATAACTCATAGGTACCATTATATCTATTCTATTCTGATCTATCTTTTTATTATTATTATTAGCAGATCAATTTTGTTAGTCATCTATAATTTTGGCTGTGATCTGATAGAATTAGGTGCTAATTTTATTTCAAAATTTGTATTCACAAATCTACAATACTTCTTAACTTGATGTTGAAGGAGTATTCTTCTCTTACACTTTGAGTGATGAAGGATTGAATCACTTGAAACAAAGACTTATAATCTTATAATCAAAGGATTTAGAAGGATGTTTAGAAAGGATTGGGATTGAAATTTTTTATGCAAAAGGTTAGAAAAATTTGCAGAAATGAACCAGTATTTATAGGCAACAGTTTCTGGCAACTAGAGCGTGCTGGCCCCCTTAAATGGTGGTCGGCCCCCTTAAACATTAAGGGGGGCTGCCCATAATTAAGGGGGCCGCCCTCCTGTAACAGCCAGAAACTGTCCTTTTCTGATGAAAGTTTATTTGGTGAAAATTTAACTGATTTTGGTTAAAAATTTGAATTCGTATATTTATTATGAATTAAACATTTTCCTTTAATTACCAAAAGTGTTTTTCCAAAATATATAAAAAGTTTATAACATTTTATAAAATTTTTAGTGTCTAAATAAAATCCCTTTGATCATAAAATGTATTAGACATTTGTTTATACATACCTTAAGTGATTTTGTTGGATGAAATGGTATTTATAACTAAATACTTGTTTACGTAATAATTTTACATTTAATGTTTTTACATTTTGTGATCGTCAAAACATAGGAATATCGAAAAATATTAATAACGTTTTTATGCATTATTTATATCAACACAATGAATAAGGAAGCTTAGAAAACTTAGCTATAGGACAAGAAAGACAATTATCCATAAAAGACTTTGACAATGAAACAGGTAAATCTTTCATAAACTGTAATTTTGAATCACTAACATGTCCAAGCCTATGATGCCACAAACCATATGAACTTTTATTCAAAGAAAGAAGTTTACTAACAACTGACAAAGCAAGTTTCCCAATAGTAGAATTAAACATAGCAGAGAACACACTATCCACTTCTTCAAGAGGCACATTAACAAGATGATACAGTCCAGCCTTCTTCTTACCCAGTCCCTTCACCTTCTTGGTTGTCAAGTCCTGAACAACACAAAATTGGGGATAAAATGACACTACACATTGGTCATCTTCTGTGAGCTTAGGTACGGATAAAAGACTAAACTTAAAAGATGGAACAACCAACACATCTTTAAGTAATATTCCATTTTTCAGTCTAACTTTTCCTACATGTGAAATAACTGAAGTGTTACCATTAGGCAATCTAATATGTGGCTTAATTTTGAGTAAATAGGGATCCAAAATATCATCATTTTCAGGTGTCATATGGTCACTAGCACCTGTGTCATAAATCCAATTCTCAAGCAAATCAAGCAAATCTAATTGACTATTTAGACATGCTATACCTGCTGCAAATTGGTGACCAAATAGATCATTTGCATCAACATCAGTCCTCATCTGTTGTACCCTCTTCAATATCATTTCAAATTGTTGTGGTGTGAAACTTATACTATCACTCTCAACATGAGCAACAGTCCTGGTCACTGACTTGTTCTGCACATCTTTTGGTTTAGCATGTTTGTTTCCATTCATCTTGGACTTAGGATGCCATGCCGAATACCCTACCTTCTCCCAACACCTTTCTGGAGGATGCCACTTGAAACCATAGATGTTGCACTTATCTTTAACCACCCCTTTACTGTACAATGCTGTTGACTCAAAAGAATTTGCACCAAAAAATACTCTCTGTGATTCCTCTTGTTGTAGCATTGAACAAGCACTTTCAACAATTGGCAAAGGTGTCATTAACAGTAACTGACTTCTCAAATTTCTGTAGTGTTCATCAAGACCATTTAGAAATTGAAACAACCTCTGTTCTTCCTTTTGTTGATTCAAAGCATTCAAGAAAACAGAAAACTCAGGAGTAACAGTAATAATAGGCAACACATTCACATTATCCAACTCCTCCCAAACACACTTCATCTTGGTATAATACTCACTAATTGATCCACCAGATTGACTAATCTCATAAGTATCTTTGTTCAATTTATACCTTCTTGAACCATCACTAAGAGCAAATCTCTTTTCCAATTGTAACCACATATCACTAGCAGTATCAACAAACATTATTGATCTAGCAATTAACTCACTAACAGATCCCAATATCCAACAGATAACCATATTGTTACAAGTATCCCACAATTCAGCAAGATTGGGATCAGTAGTGGATCTTATCACAGTACCTTTAATGAATCCCAATTTCCTCTTTGTTGAAAGTCCAATTTCAATATCCCTTCGCCATGCTCTGTAATTTTGTGATCCAATTAACTTTTCTTGAACAGTCAAAGAACTTGGACCATCAGAAGGATGAAAATACAAAGGGTTTTGGAACAAAGCAGGTGGATTAGGATCAGTCATCGTGATAAAAACACAAAGAACACACAATTTTGATCAAGAATACACGCGGAAACACAACAAGAAGATTACAAGATGATCAATTACAACTACACACATAATTTGCAATGATCAGAAGTGAATTTAATGATTTAATCCGCCATTATTGATTCTCTGATACCATGTCAACAATGGCAAAATTGGGAAAAGTGAAACAGAAAACAAGATGGAGGGAAATTTTGTTTCTTTCTGTTAGCTCTCAATGAGAGGGAAATACAACATTTAAAGAGAAAATATTACAATCAAGTCCCTAAACTATGTACAATATTACAACACAGTCCTTCTATTCTTTACAAAGTGCTTCAAGGATGTATTGATTTTTAGTAGTGTGGCTAAGTATGTTGTTATTTGTTTTACTTACAGTGCCCTGTAAATTTGGATTTATAAAATTCTAGAATGTTTGTTAAATTTCTTTAATTTTTTTCGGTTACAAATGGTTAGGGGTGGCTCTTTAGATACACCGCCACAACTGCTTAACCCTAAAAATTACATGTATTGGAAGAAACAATTTGAAGTTTTTCTTAAGGCTAAAAATCCTCGTCTATGGGATATCATTGAATACGGAGATCTTCCTCCACCAAATTATATATCTGATGAGCATGTTCGTGCAAATTGTTTAGTAAGGCATCTTCTCTGGTGTGCACTGCCTGACAAGGAATTCAGTTTTATATATAGGTGTGCTACGGCTCAAGATATGTGGAAAACTCTTAAGATTGTGTATGAAGGCAATACTGAAGTTAAGGACAGCAAAATCCTACTTCTTACCAAAAAACTTGAAACATTTGAGATGTTTAAAGGTGAGTCAGTTCATAGCATGTCTGGAAGATTAAAGGATGTCATTTGTCAATTAATAGCACTTGGACAAACCTATCCTAATGAAGTGTATGTCAGAAGTATTATAAATTATTTTCCTCCCAAGTGGAATCTTATGGCGACTATTTTGCGCTGCAAAGATCTCTCTGTTCTGTTGTCCCAATGTGTGAGTCAAAACAGATTTACAAACAATAAACAAGATAACTTTTATTTTGTCTAACTATTGTAATGTTACATGAATATGAGTATATATACTATGTCAATCGGTACTTGTAAACCGATGTGACTCTTCAAGGGTTCATACATCTAAACGACACACCATTTCTAACTTTTACAGAAATTAACTAATTTAACTAACTAGCGGTTATAAAGTTTCTATTCTACACGTTTAGTCCTTCATGTTTCCTTCATAAGCAATATCGATATTAAACTTGGTTCACATTCTTCTCCTTAATCTTGATCGTTGCTTTGTCCAAGGTCTTGAACTCCGAGCATTTGTCGCATAGTCACGAACTTGAGTCTTGGTAAAGCTTTCGTTAAGATGTCTGCTCTTTGTAGTTCTCCGCTAACGTGTTCCACATTAATATGACCATTCTCTACGCATTCACGAATGAAATGATAGCGAATGTCTATATGCTTACTCCTTCCATGAAATACTGGGTTCTTTACAAGTGCTATTACTGATATGTTGTCAACTCTAAGTGTTATCCTTCTTTCTTCCATTCTAGTTAATTCACTAAGTAAACATTTTAACCATAAGGCTTGACATGCTGCTGCAGTAGCCGCCATGAATTCTGATTCACATGATGAGAGCGCCATTGTTGGTTGCTTCTGAGTACACCAAGTAATAGGTGACTCTCCAAAGTAAAATATTATTCCAGTAGTTCCTTTTCCTTGATCGGTGTTGATTCCATAACTACTGTCACTGTAACCTGTAATTTTGCAGCCGCCTTCTTTCTTGTATATTATTCTATGTTCTTTTGTTCCTTTGATATATCGGATTACTTGTTTCACTGCCTTCAGGTGATGGTCCTTCGGTTCTTGCATAAATATGCTGAGTAGTTCGACTGAGTAACTAAGATCCGGTCTTGTATCTAGTAAGTGTTAGGAATTATCAGTAAAACATGTGTCCGAGTGAGTAAAGAGATACAGGGAATAGGTTTTATAAAAGTCTTCCATGATGTAAATCATCAGTAAAACGTGTGTGTGTCTAAGGTTGGAAACGCCTAGACTAGTGTGTTTTGTATAAGCCCCAAGGATCTTATGATTCCTGTTATTGTGTAACCGTGCTACACTTGATCACGTAGCATTGGGGCTTTGGTGTTTGTTAGTGTTAGAGATGATGATGAAGAAACCTTTGTTCAATAATAATGATATTCTTATTTATTCCGCTGTGCATTGTTCTTAATCATTATTATTGTGTAATCCCTAGATGAGGTCTAACCAACCTCGAGCTAAAATGATCTTAATAGTAAGTATCTGAGGCTTCCAATTAAGCTTCGGTAATAAGTTGCGTCAACTGGGTTTCCATCTTCCGCCTTGACCAACTTAGTGCCGGTATCCAATGGTATCTTCGTATCATTGATATCCGTCATACTTGTTTCTTTTAGGATCTTGTTAATATACCATGTTTGCTTGATTGTAATCTCTCCTACTGTCTGTGTAACTTCTATCCCAAGGTAATATGCTAGCAAGCCTAGATCGCTCATTTCAAACTTATCTTCCATCTGGGATTTGAACAAGTCTATTTCTTTCTTTGGAGTGCCCGTGATTATCAAATCATCTACATATACTCCAACTATAAGTGTAGAAGTCTTACTTCTCTTTGTGTATACTGCTTGTTCGAGATTACATTTCTTAAAGTCTAGTGACTTCAAGGTTTGATCAAGCTTCATATTCCAAGCTCTCGGTGCTTGTCTTAATCCATACAAAGCTTTGCTTAGCTTGTATACTTTTCCTAGGTTTCCTTGTTGAATAAAACCTTTAGGTTGTGTAACATAGACTTCTTCCTTCAATTCTCCATGTAAAAATGCAGATTTTACATCTAAGTGGTGTACTTGCCATCCATGATATGCTGCTAGTGCCAATATCAACCGAACTGTTTCTATTCTAGCAACTGGTGCAAACACCTCATCAAAGTCTATTCCTTGTTCTTGTACATAACCTTTTGCTACTAATCTTGCTTTATATTTGATGATCTTTCCTTGTGCATCTCTCTTGGTTTTATAAACCCATTTGAGTCTGGTTGCCTTCTGATTTGCAGGCAATGTGGTAAGAGTCCATGTGTTATTTTTTTATTGAATCTAATTCAATCTCCATGGCCTCAATCCACTTCTCATCTTTTGATGCTTCCTTATAATTACGGGGTTCTTCTTCTATGAATAGTAGACTTTCAATCTCAACTACACGTGCATTCCTATATATATATATCCTTTATCTCTTTGAAACCTCGTACTGGTGTATCATCAAATCTCTGTTTTGAGCGTCCTAATGAGCTAAAAGTAGCTTCCTCTTCATCTTCTGAGTTAGGGTTGTAAGTGTATGTTGGTGGTGTGATTGGTGAGTCTGGATCTTGTATTTGATCCGGTTCATGATACGTATTATCATTGTTTTCTATGTTGACTAGTGTAGGATTTTCATTGTCAACTTCGTCTACCACAAAACTAGCCCAAAATGTATCTTGTGTACTTGTATCCTCTCCACTCTTATCCCAATCCCACGGTTTTGTTTCCATAAACTTTACGTCCCTACTAACATGTTTCTTCTTTCCTACTGGATCATATAGCCTACATGCTTTTAATCCTTCCTCTAATCCTAAGTAAACCATCGGTATGCTTCTGTCTTCCAACTTCTTCAAGTGAGGGATCGTTATCTTAGCATAAGCTGTGCATCCGAATATTCTTAGGTTTTCCAGATTCGGTTTTCTGTTGTAGAGTGCTTCATATGGTGTTTTATCTTCCAGTGCTCGTGTAGGTACTTCAGTATATAAATGGCGTGTTTGACTGCTTCTGCCCAAAAAGTTAAGGGTAACTTCCTCGCTTTCATCATACTCCTAGTAGTTGATAACACCGTCCTATTCTTTCTTTCAACTACTCCATTCTGTTGCGGTGAGTATGGTGCTGTTAGCTGTCTTGCTATTCCATTCTCCTTACAGTATTTAGTGAATTCATTTGATGTAAATTCACCTCCTCTATCTGTTCTTAGCATTCTTAGTTTCAATCTTAACTCCATTTCAATCTTCTGTCTAAATTCCTTAAATGTGTTGAACGCCTGATCTTTTGATGTTAGAAAGTAGGCCCACATAAAACGTGTGCAGTCATCTACTAATAAGAAGATGAGTTTCTTTCTAGAGTGCGTGGCTGGACTTATGGGACCACAGAGATCTCCAAATATTACGTCCAATGGGTTCTTTGATCTGAATTTAGCTTGATTAGGAAATGGTGTTCTGCTGTGTTTTCCTAATAAACATGCATCACATACTTGTCCTGCATGATTTATTCTTGGTATCCCTTCTACTAGACCCTTTCTTGTCATCTTGTTAATGTCGTCAAAGTTCAGATGACCTAATCTAGCGTGCCATAACCATGCTTGGTTATCCACATTTGCTAAGAGAAATACAGATGCTTCTATCTACAGTCGAATACTGTAAAGTCTATTCTTAGATCTTTCTACCTTCATCAACAACTTTTTGTTCTTATCATACAAAGTCAACTTGTTTCCATCCATGATGATCTTACAACCTATCTCCGTAAGTTGTCCTAGACTAAGTATGTTGCTCTTGAGGTTTGGAATATAGTAAACATCTGAAACTATCTTTTGTTCCTTGTTTCTACATCCTAATAATATAGAGCCTCTACCCTTTATCTCTACGTATGATCCATCTCCAAAACGAACACGTCCAGTGATGCTTTCGTCAATATCCTTAAAATGACTCTTAGCTTCCGTCATATGGTTACTTGCATCATTATCTAAATACCATATGCTAGCATCTGTTGTAGCATACTTTCGGGGTTGTATTTGTCCTTCATTTAACAAAACTTCTTCGTGTGTAGTCATTAGTAGTGATGGTTCATCGTCTTCTAAGATAAGGTTTGATTGTTCCTGAGTTGTTGGTGGACTTCTACAGTCTCTCTTAAAATGTCCATTTTTCCCACAATTGAAACATTTTCCTTTCTTCTTATTCCACTCACCTTTATTCTTATCGGGCTTATCGTTATGAGTTGAATTTTCTCCATTCGAGTTATCTCTATTTCCTTTATTTTGCCAGTTTCCTCGTGAGTAGTTTGATCTACCCATATACTTGTTAAATCGTTTCTTATTTCTAGAGTGTTCGCCTTGTGCGAATAATAAGTTATCCTGGCTTTCTACTTGTCCTCCCTTTCGAAGTTTTATCCTTTCCTCGAATGCCTTAAGTTTTCTAGTGATCTCATCTAAGGTGATGTCATTTAGATCACTTGTCTGTTCTATGGATGCTACTATCTGAATGAACCTATCTGGTGTGGAGTCTAATAGTTTTCGTACTAAAAGTGATTCATCCATGGTTTTTCCTAATTCTTTAGCCTTCGTAGCGTAACCATTTAGTTTGTTCGTAAATGCATCCACCGTTTCATCCTCCTTCATTTGAAGGGCATTAAATCCAATCATCAATGATTGTAATCGTGCCTGTTGCACTCTTTCTTCTCCAACGTGTCTTTTTCTTAACGATTCCCATAATTCTTTCGCAGTTTTACAACTTGCTACTTGTAAAATCACATCTTCGGTCAACGCTTGATATAGGAGGGCAGTAGTTGCCTTATCCTTCTTATCATCTACTTGCGTGTTTTCCTTAGGTTCTATAGTCTCCCATAAACCATGTGCCTCTAATATAACCTTAATTTGTATCGCCCAAACCGTGTAGTTTGTGGTTTTGAGTTTAGGGCATTGATATTGTGCAATAGGTGTAACGGGTTTCACTACAGTGTTAGTGTTATTCGTATTATCATCACCAGCCATCTTAGATGCGTTTACAATCTTCACCTTCTAATTCGTATGGTAATTCTAACTAGTATGGTATATCCTACTACTACGGGAACAGAAAAATAGTTATTCGGGAATCCTAGTAATACGGGATCAATATATAGTTCTCGGGATTTCCTAATAATATGAAAACAAATATCTATACTATCTAAAGTATGATTGAAATCCAAAATTGAATTTGTGACCTCGTTTGTTGTGTCAAAACACAACTGTGTTCCTACTTGTGTATCGGTAATTGAATTTTACCTATCACGTCCTTTTTCTTTCCTCTTTGCTTCTCCAAAGTACTCGGTTATATATTGTTGTTGTTGAATCAATATATCAACCCAAAAGTTCTTTCTCCTTCTACCACACTTCACGTTGCTCCTTTTTCTTTCTCGACTTGGTTTCCAATGCATGCCCTAGATCCTTTTGTCTCGGCTTGCCCTAGACCCTTGTTATGTCTCGGCTTCTTCTCCAAAAATACCCTAACGTGTTGTTTGGCCACAATCAAACTTTGTGTTTGTTGTTGTTTTCGATCCAAGTCCTTTGCCAATACCTCTCGGTATTCCTTTTACCAAAGCAAATCAATTTTCTTTCTCCTTTTTCTTCTTAATACCCCACGGTATTAATCCCAACGTCTAAACAAAACGAGTTTTGTTTGTCGTTACCGTTGTTGCTTTTCTCCTTTTTCATGTTGTACCACAATACTCCTTCTTTCTATGTCCACATCGTGTTCTTCAACAACCCTACAATACCCGTCGGTATTTCCTTATGTACGAGTGATCAGCCCATCCTATTTCGTTATTTGTTGTTGTTCTTGTATTGCTAAACGTCTCTAAAACAATTCTTGATTGTTTGTCTCCAGTATACCCTATCAATCTACACAAGCAACGCTTCTCCTTTCCTTTGTGTATTGCGTTAATATACACAAGTTTTCCTTGACGTCTTTCTTTTCTTTCTTGTTGCGTTGTAAAACCAACAAGCCTCTTCCCTTCTTTGTTGTCGTGTGCAAGACACCAACAAGAATCCTAACAATTGTTTTCTTCCTTTTCTGGTTTTGTTGTCGCGTATAATGATCACAACAAAACGGGCCACCACTTCGTTTGGTGTCCTACCGCTTGCAAATTCGACACTAGATAAGTTGTATACGACTTTCTTGTGTCCCTAAGTTATCTAGGCAACTTCTCCTTCGTTTGAGTGTTGCGTACTTCGTTTCTGAAACCTAAAGTTTCAGCGTGATGTTTCGGTTTTTTTTGGTTCTCCTTGTCTCGTTCAATGTTTCTGGTTTGTTTATGGTTGTAACGAGGGTAAGGTTTAACAAGGCTCTTGATGCCAAATATTGTCCCAATGTGTGAGTCGAAACATATTTGCAAACAATAAACAAGATAACTTTTATTTCGTCTAACTATTGTAACGTTATATGAATATGAGTATATATACTATGTCAATCGGTACTTGTGAACCAATGTGACTCTTCAAGGGTTCATGCATCCAAACGACACACTCTTTCTAACTTTTACAGAAATTAACTAATTTAACTAACTAGCGGTTATAAAGTTTCTATTCTACACGTTTAGTCCTTCATGTTTCCTTCATAAGCAATATCGCGATTAAACTTGGTTCACATGTTCTTTCTTTAGAAGACGATATCGGAAGTCTCAAAGTCTTTGAGATAGATCAAGAAAGAGAAAACCTTGTGTCACACAAACGATCTGCTGAACAAAATGAATAGCAACATGCTAAAGGTGGTTTAGCAGGATGAAGAAGATCAGTCTTAAAAACTCTTAACATTAAGTCGTTCTGATGTACTAGACTAAACTATGGTTTATGTTTTAATTTGAATTATGTATACTCTCTTTAAGATTGTGTGGTTGCTTAGTTGTCTATTACAAGTTGTAATATGCCATGTCTCTTGATGAGTGTCTAAATCATTTTATACTAATCTGAGCTGCCAAAACATCCAAAAACACTCAAATATGCATCAAAATACTTAGAATATCTTAGAAGTGTGTTTTATATGTTTCAAATGCAAAATAATTAAAAACAGATGAAAAAAGTACAAAGTTTGCATAATTGGCAGTTTCAGTCCCTCAAGTTTCATCAATTGGCAAAACTAGTCCCTGGTTATTCTAAAAACATGAAAAAGTCATCAAAGGTCCTTTTTAATCATAAAGTTACATATTTAGTCATTTGGTGCAAAGTTTCACAAAATTACAAGTTTAGTCCTTATACTTTGGAAATTGACATAAATGATCCCTGGGATGTTAAAAACTTTGAGAAATTCAATTTTGGTCCTTGTATTACTAATCTTTTGCAGGAATGGTCCTTGGGTGATAAGTTTGGCGAAATTGCATAATTGGTCCCTGAAGTTTGGTGAATTGACAGAAAAGGTCCCCGGGTATTGAAATATTGGAAAATTACATTTTGGGTCCTTAGGTTATTCAATATTGGCAAATATGGTCCTTATAAATAAATTTGGAAAAATGCCACAACAGCCCTTTAACTTTCATGAAATTACAATTTTGGTCCTTGTGTAATTTCTAAACCAAACAGATCCTTATTATTAATAAACACAAAATCCAAATCCAATCCACTACCCAACACATGCCAAGCCCACCCTTTTTAATTACCCAAGCCCAAAACTCAGCCCATTCCCACTTAAATAATACCCGGTCAAATACCGGTCAACCAAACCACCCCTTTTACCCTTTCCCTCCCAAAACCATACCACCACCACTGAAACCACCACCACCACCACTGCTCCTATACCAGCCCACAATATACTCTTCCACCTCACCCTCCACCTCACACATGCTCCCAAAACCCCTTAATTGCCTTGAAACCCTCTCCACGCAATCCACAGTTGTCCCAAGACTTTTGCCGCCAAAAAGATATTTAAACGGCTAGGATGATTGAGACCAATCCAACGATCCAGAGGTGGTGGGAAATGTCATTGTGGGTCCCACAAACCCTGAAAGTGACTACAAAAGAAAGAAGAAGCAGTGGAGATGAAGTATTAGATTAGTTTAGTGTAGTGTAGTGTCGAATAGTTTAATTTATCATTTCAGTGTAATCTTAAAACTTTTAAACATTCAATTAAGTTGTTTCAGTGTATCCTTAATCTTTTTCAATCATCAATTTCCAATTCCAGTTTGATTCTCAGTTTTTGTATTTCTTAAATTCTCAAAAATCTCACAAAGCTTGTATGTTGTTATTTGTTGTTGTTATTGAATTCATAAGCTCATATAAGCTCTGACAAAGCTTGAATAAGTTTTAGAAAACCTCACTTAGCTATTTAGTTCATAAAAGAAAAAAATAAGAAAAATATCAAATAAATAAGTAAAAATATAAAAAAGTTCACTGTGGAAGAATAGAAGCTGAAGCATGATGAAAGATGAATGATTTCTGGTTTAGAACCTTTTGGGAGGTGTTAAGTTGGTACTTGTTCATTGGTTCACTCAGTTCTCAGCTTGGACTCATTTGTAAGTCACAATTGTAATTTATATTTTTTATTAGAGAATAGCTTATAATCTGTTTTTACATGTTCATTTAAGTTCATAATATCATATTAGAACTTTTGTAATCAATTTCATTGGCAGATTCATTAAACTTTTGATAATCACTTGATAAATGATTCTTAAAGGGGTGTTTGGATAAGCTGTGTTCCCTGCATTACAAGGGTTGCTTGTTGTTACTTCTGGTTCAAATAGTTTACTTAGGTCCCAAATAGCATAGTTCAACTCAGTAGTTAAGTGGTATAACACTAAAAAGTCAAAATCCAAGTCCAAACCCCTTGACAGTTAACTGTCAAGGATTTTAGATCAACAAATCCTTAATTCAGTACAATAGTTGTTATACTAGCCCCATATAATCTTATTTTAGCATAAAACATCATATCTAGTAATCTAGGATCATCTAAAGTTCATAAAAGTCAAGATATCAACTTTTCATTAAAAGTCAAATTTTAAGTTCTCAGATTTTTCCAAAACTTGGGAGATTTGTTTAGAATTTAGGAGTAGGAATTAGAACTTGAAACTTGTTCCTAGTAATAGACTACCAGCTCATCTTTAAGATCCCACTTAGCTTGTATTTTTAGGATTTTTACTCTGGGCCCCACAAGCTAGGGAAATCACTTGCAGGGCAAGCACTTCCCCTGCACCTGCTGACTCAGTCCATCACCACCACTTTGGTGGTGATTTGTGACCACCACAGTGGGCCCCACACTTCCAAATTAGTTTCTTACAACCCCCCTCCTACCAGACTCTTAGAGTTGACCTTTTGTTTGACCTGAATCATTGTGGACCCCACCTAAATCAGACCCAAAAGTTTGTCCCTATTCTGTGTTGCTTTTGAGTTTTTGGAATAGCTTATTTTTGCTTATCAGCTTATCTACTGAGCTTATTTGGCAAATTTTAGCTTAGACAAGTCCAATATACTTATTTAGATCAGAATAATCCTATGTGGGTCCCACATAAGCTCATTTGAGCTTATTTGCTTATTCAGTCAACTGTGGAAGTAATAAGCTTCCACAGTACTTATTATTAGCTTATAAAATAATTGTTTTTACAAAAGTTGTTTATTTTTAAGTATAATATAGTTTTGTAAAAGAAAAATCCAGAAAAGACAACATAAAAATAAGTGATAGTTTCTATTTAATTTAATTTAATTTTAATTTTCATTTTTAGATTTTTATTAAGTAAGTTGTGTTTTTATATTTTTATTAATTTCCTTTTAGGTTAAAGTATTTTTAATAATTTTCTCAGATTTTTATTTTGTAATTTAGTATTTATTATAATTAAAATTAGTTTTATTAATAATTAATTAATAAGTAAGTTTTAAATAGCATAACTAATTTTTATAAAGCAACACCTAGTTTTTATACTTTTTTATAGCTTTTATAAGCCATAAAACAGTTTTATAAATTTTTCCATAATTTTCTAAGTTGATTTAGTATTATTTGTAATTTAAAATAGTTTAATTAGTATAATTAAGATAAATAGTATTTAATTAATAAAAAGCTCATAAAAAGACAAAAATATTTATTTTTATTTTTTTTTATACTTTCTTAAAGTTCTATTTTAAGTTTAGAAATTATTTTTGCAAATTTTTAGTTTAATTTGTAGTGTTTATTATTTTTAGTTTTTATTTAAGTTAGTTTTAATTAAATAATTAAATAGTTTTTAATTAAATAATTAATAATAAAATAATCAAAAATATAATTTTCTTTTTAATTTAATTTTCTTTTAAGTTTAAGTTTATAGGATTTTCATTTTTAACCCTTGTAGTTTATTTTTCTTAAAACTCACCTTTTTCTCAGTACGCAATCGCGTTTGATTTTAATTTGGTGTACTTTTAAAACGTTTTAGATATCTAGCTTTCACGTAATCATTTCATTAGCTTAATTAAGTCATTTTACTTTTTAAACCCTAGTGTAATCACACACATACTCTTTATACCCTTTCCTGTTCATATTCACTCGATCACAAATTCGTTTTTAATAAAACATCGCACACCTCGTTGGGACATTACGACCCGGGGAAACACTGTATTCCACGGAAGCATTGGCCTTAAGCTGTTTGACTTTTATCGTTGACCATTCACAAGTGGTTGACTAATAATCATCTGACCGTTTGAGGCGAACCAAAATTTGGCGCGCTGCTGGGGAGGTTGTGCGCTTATTCTAAACGGTTTTACAGATTAGTGAATCTGGATATACATCCATTGTATATTTACCATCCTTGTGTATATTTTCACCAAAACTGTTCCTGAAAACTTTTTAAAATCAGTTTTCAACGAACACAAAAAACCAAAAATATTTTCCTTATTATTATTACTACAAAAATTTTCAAAAATACCAAAAATATTCACCTTTACACTCCTACCTATTTGATTCTTCATTTCTCATCCCCTAAACCCTTTGATTCTTTCTATGTCTTATTCTCACCCTCTTGTCTGTCAATGGTGTGGTAGTCCTTATAATGGTGGTAATTGCCCCAGTTGTGGCATGGTAGAGTCAGGAAGCGAGTCTGTCTATAACCAGAATCCCTATTCCTACTATGACACGACTGATTCATTCCATCAGCTTCCATACCATGAGACCCAACAGTTTTACTGTTGTGAGTATTGTGGAGGCCCTCACTACAGCTCTGATTGTCAAACTAGGAATCAGTTTGTCTATGAACAGGTTCCTTGTAACAATCATGAATTTGGTTTTAACCAGCCTTCACAGTACACAAACCCTCCACCACTTCCTCAGGACGAGTTAGCTAAAGCTGAATTGATTACTAAAATGATGATCAATCAAACTCAATTCAACCAAACCATTCAAGATGGAATAAACAGTCTTAAGGATCAGATTCTTAGGAAGCAAAAACCTCTTGTTAACTCATTACATCTTGAGGATGAAAGTGACGAGGATGAACCAATTGAAGACAAAAACTCAAAAGACCCTTCAAATATCTGAATAATGGGGGACAAGCAATTCAAAGTAACTCCTCTTAAGGAAATAAATGCCCTTGTTCCAATCCCAAAGATATCTGAGAAACCTTTTTATTCAACTTCAGTTGAAGCTACTTCAGTAGAAATACAGGGAGAAAAGAATATAACTGAATCACTAGCAGTAGAAATTATGGAACTTGTAGAAACCATAACTGCTAGTCCTTCTCAGCTCCCTGAGTCTGCTGTTATCACACCCGAGGTTCCCACTCACTCTCTGAGCATGGGGGACGAGCATCTTGACACTGTTCCTAAAAAGGAATCGGAAGAATTCATAAAGTCTAGTGTTGAGAACCTTGTCTCAATCCCAAGTGAGTCACAGGGAATTCCTGATCATGTGTGTGATATCCCTCCCCCTCCTGTCTTTCCAAATGATCGTATTGAGATGTTCTCTGATTCTGATGAGAACTATTCTTTATCTTGTGGAGACATAAGTTATGTGGGGGAATTACCTTCTGAGCTTGTCAACTCAGAAGAAGAGAATGATGAAGAAATAACCCAAGACGAATCTCTTCGTCTTACATTATTAAATGCTAATCTTCTCATTTCTAGAATCGAGGCTTTTAATGAAAAGCCTATTTCATCTCCTATCCCCGTCAAGGATAGTGAGGTTTTGATCAATGATTCTATTCGGGAATTGCAAACGTTCCATTTTGATCAAACGGGAGAGAAGATAAGTGGTATCACCACTTCTCATTCTTATAATTCTCTTCCCGTTTATGAATCATTTACTTTTGAGGAGTTCCCCAATAAACTCACTCAAATCAATCCCGAATACGAATCATTCACCTTTGAGGAGTTCTCCTGTGAACTCACTCATATCATACTCCACCGGAGTATGATAACTTCTATTTTGATCTAGACATACCCATAATATGTCTTGATCAAACGAGCTTAAAAGAGGAGATTCATGAAACAATGAATTCTCCTATTGAAAATGAGGAGCTAGTTATGATTTTCATCATGACTTTCTTTCTTTTCTTCATATATCCCGTGGCTTCTCCTATTCTTCACTCTTTCGGGAGTGAAGACATTATCTTTGACCCCGGCATTCTCATTTATAAATTATGAGCCGGGTACTTATCTCATCGGAGTGGAACTTTCACGTGCTTCAAATGTTTATCCAAATATCTTGAATGAAAGTCCGATGCAGATTATCTCTTCCACATCATGCTTCCCCATGGACAAATAAATTCGGGGTCGAGTCAAGCTAGCGACTCGGTAATCAAAAACAGTAGCATTTACTTAGGGTTTTCACCCTAAGTGTGGGGGAAATACTAACCCACATGTTGTATATATGTATATATCCTCTAAAAAAAAAAAAAAAAAAAATGTGTACATAAACTTAAATAAAGGCTAAGAGTATTTTCCTTCTTACGTTCTAAGTGTTGGTTTAAAACCCGGTACTTTGAATATTGAGGACAATATTCAGTTCTAAGTGTGGGGGGAGATTCGTTATTCTAACGAATTTAAACACATGTTCCATCAAGAACTCCCATTTTAGCCCAAATTTTAAAATTTTTTCTCACTTAGAACGCAATAAATGGTTATCAGTCCGCCATGTCTAACCCACATAAGGATTGGCTAATCCAGGAGCAAACGGTTCTTGGTAAAGATATCTCAAACCCGTTGATGGCTTGCAATTTGCCCAAAATTGTATGGTACCTCAACTCGCCATATCCCATAAAGCGAATGAGTTGGCTAGCCCGCAAGATTATGGCTTGTGGTAAAGGCAGTGGAAAATCCATAATTGGTAATCATCTCACCAAGATGTTGACTATACCATCAAGAGTTGGCTAGTCCAGAAGCAAACGGCTTTTGGTAAAGACAAATCAAATCCGTTGACAGCTGGTGGTTTGCTCAAAATCACACGGTTATCAGGTGTGCCACAGTTCTTACACCTGGCTACTCCAGAAGTGATGGCTTTTGGTAAAGAGTTTTTCAAATCCATTAAGTTTTTCTCAAAAGATTGCTAGGGACTAGCAATAGTTTAGTGTGGGTGATTGATGAGTGTCTAAATACTCATCATTTTATACTAATCTGAGCTGCCAAAACATCCAAAAACACTCAAATATGCATCAAAATACTTAAAATATCTTAGAAGTGTGTTTTATATGTTTCAAATGCAAAATAATTAAAAACAGATGAAAAACGTACAAAGTTTGCATAATTGGCAGTTTCAGTCCCTCAAGTTTCATAAATTGGCAAAACTAGCCCCTGGTTGTTCTAAAAACATGAAAAAGTCATCAAAGGTCCTTTTTAATCATAAAGTTACATATTTAGTCCTTTGGTGCAAAGTTTCACAAAATTACAAGTTTACTCCCTATACTTTGGAAATTGACATAAATGATCCCTGGGATGTTAAAAACTTTGAGAAATTCAATTTTGGTCCTTGTATTACTAATATTTTGCAGAAATGGTCCTTGGGTGATAAGTTTGGTGAAATTGCATAATTGGTCCCTGAAGTTTGGTGAATTGACAGAAAAGGTCCCCGGGTATTGAAATATTGGAAAATTACATTTTGGGTCCTTAGGTTATTCAATATTGGCAAATATGGTCCTTATAAATAAATTTGGAAAAATGCCACAACAGCCCTTTAACTTTCATGAAATTACAATTTTAGTCCTTGTGTAATTTCTAAACCAAACAGATCCTTATTATTAATAAACACAAAATCCAAATCCAATCCACTACCCAACACATGCCAAGCCCACCCTTTTTAATTACCCAAGCCCAAAACTCAGCCCATTCCCACTTAAATAATACCCGGTCAAATACCGGTCAACCAAACCACCCCTTTTACCCTTTCCCTCCCAAAACCATACCACCACCACTGAAACCACCACCACCACCACTGCTCCTATACCAGCCCACAATATACTCTTCCACCTCACCCTCCACCTCACACATGCTCCCAAAACCCCTTAATTGCCTTGAAAACCTCTCCACGCAATCCACAGTTGTCCCAAGAATTTTGCCGCCAAAAAGATATTTAAACGGCTAGGATGATTGAGACCAATCCAACGATCCAGAGGTGGTGGGAAATGTCATTGTGGGTCCCACAAACCCTGAAAGTGACTACAAAAGAAAGAAGAAGCAGTAGAGAAGAAGTATTAGATTAGTTTAGTGTAGTGTAGTGTCGAATAGTTTAATTTATCATTTCAGTGTAATATTAAAACTTTTAAACATTCAATTAAGTTGTTTCAGTGTATCCTTAATCTTTTTCAATCATCAATTTCCAATTCCAGTTTGATTCTCTGTTTTTGTATTTCTTAAATTCTCAAAAATCTCACAAAGCTTGTATGTTGTTATTTGTTGTTGTTATTGAATTCATAAGCTCATATAAGCTCTGACAAAGCTTGAATAAGTTTTAGAAAACCTCACTTAGCTGTTTAGTTCATAAAAGAAAAAAATAAGAAAAATATCAAATAAATAAGTAAAAATATAAAAAAGTTCACTGTGGAAGAATAGAAGCTGAAGCATGATGAAAGATGAATGATTTCTGGTTTAGAACCTTTTGGGAGGTGTTAAGTTGGTACTTGTTCATTGGTTCACTCAGTTCTCAGCTTGGACTCATTTGTAAGTCACAATTGTAATTTATATTTTTTATTAGAGAATAGCTTATAATCTGTTTTTACATGTTCATTTAAGTTCATAATATCATATTAGAACTTTTGTAATCAATTTCATTGGCAGATTCATTAAACTTTTGATAATCATTTGACAAATGATTCTTAAAGGGGTGTTTGGATAAGCTGTGTTCCCTGCATTACAAGGGTTGCTTGTTGTTACTTCTGGTTCAAATAGTTTACTTAGGTCCCAAATAGCATAGTTCAACTCAGTAGTTAAGTGGTATAACACTAAAAAGTCAAAATCCAAGTCCAAACCCCTTGACAGTTAACTGTCAAGGATTTTAGATCCACAAATCCTTAATTCAGTACAATAGTTGTTATACTAGCCCCATATAATCTTATTTTAGCATAAAACATCATATCTAGTAATCTAGGATCATCTAAAGTTCATAAAAGTCAAGATATCAAGCTTTCATTAAAAGTCAAATTTTAAGTTCTCAGATTTTTCCAAAACTTGGGAGATTTGTTTAGAATTTAGGAGTAGGAATTAGGACTTGAAACTTGTTCCTAGTAATAGACTACCAGCTCATCTTTAAGATCCCACTTAGCTTGTATTTTTAGGATTTTTACTCTGGGCCCCACAAGCTAGGGAAATCACTTGCAGGGCAAGCACTTCCCCTGCACCTGCTGACTCAGTCCATCACCACCACTTTGGTGGTGATTTGTGACCACCACAGTGGGCCCCACACTTCCAAATTAGTTTCTTACAACCCCCCTCCTACCAGACTCTTAGAGTTGACCTTTTGTTTGACCTGAATCATTGTGGACCCCACCTAAATCAGACCCAAAAGTTTGTCCCTATTCTGTGTTGCTTTTGAGTTTTTGGAATAGCTTATTTTTGCTTATCAGCTTATCTACTGAGCTTATTTGGCAAATTTTAGCTTAGACAAGTCCAATATACTTATTTAGATCAGAATAATCCTAGGTGGGTCCCACATAAGCTCATTTGAGCTTATTTGCTTATTCAGTCAACCAAAGTCAACTGTGGAAGTAATAAGCTTCCACAGTACTTATTATTAGCTTATAAAATAATTGTTTTTACAAAAGTTGTTTATTTTTAAGTATAATATAGTTTTGTAAAATAAAAATCCAGAAAAGACAACATAAAAATAAGTGATAGTTTCTAATTAATTTAATTTAATTTTAATTTTCATTTTCATTTTTAGATTTTTATTAAGTAAGTTGTGTTTTTATATTTTTATTAATTTCCTTTTAGGTTAAAGTATTTTTAATAATTTTCTCAGATTTTTATTTTGTAATTTAGAATTTATTATAATTAAAATTAGTTTTATTAATAATTAATTAATAAGTAAGTTTTAAAAAGCATAACTAATTTTTATAAAGCAACACCTAGTTTTTATATTTTTTATAGCTTTTATAAGCCATAAAATAGTTTTATAAATTTTTCCATAATTTTCTAAGTTGATTTAGTATTATTTGTAATTTAAAATAGTTTAATTAGTATAATTAAGATAAATAGTTTTTAATTAATAAAAAGCTCATAAAAAGACAATTTTTTTCTTTTTTTTTTTTTATACTTTCTTCAAGTTCTATTTTAAGTTTAGTAATTATTTTTGCAAATTTTTAGTTTAATTTGTAGTGTTTATTATTTTTAGTTTTTATTTAAGTTAGTTTTAATTAAATAATTAAATAGTTTTTAATTAAATAATTAATAATAAATAATAAAATAATCAAAAATATAATTTTCTTTTTAATTTAATTTTCTTTTAAGTTTAAGTTTATAGGATTTTCATTTTTAGCCCTTGTAGTTTATTTTTCTTAAAACTCACCTTTTTCTCAGTACGCAATCACGTCTGATTTTAATTTGGTGTACTTTTAAAACGTTTTAGATATCTAGCTTTCACATAATCATTCCATTAGCTTAATTAAGTCATTTTACTTTTTAAACCCTAGTGTAATCACACACACACACACTTTATACCCTTTCCTGTTCATATTCACTCGATCACAGATTTGTTTTTAATAAAACACCGCACACCTCGTTGGGACATTACGACCCGGGGAAACACTGTATTCCACGGAAACATTGGCCTTAAGCTGTTTGACTTTTATCGTTGACCATTCACAAGTGGTTGACTAATAATCGTCTGACCGTTTGAGGCGAACCATCTCTGCTTGTTTTTCTTGGTGTATTTGCCTATGCAAATTTGCAGTGTCACACTTAAGTACTTAACTACTCGACTCTAACTCCAAGAAACTGGCACATCTGTATGCATACATTGCACAAATTATATGTGGAGAATGGATGAATCAAATTGTGGCTTATTTAGCTATCGAGCTAACAAAGAAGCGATCGAAAATTGTTTCAGCATGTTAGAAAGTTGGTTTGATAATTTTGAATAAAGCTTCTCCTTTGTTTGTCGAGTTTTTTATTTGTTTCGTTCTTTGATTACTTACAAAACACTTCTCGAATTGTGGGTTATTTAGCTATGGGACCGACAACGAACTTATCCAAAATTGTTTCAACACTGGTTAGGTTCTTATTTGGAACCAACTTGGTTTTAAACCGGATTATGAAGCAAATAGATCAAGTTTGAGAAAAATTTTGTTTGGATAAAGAGACCGAAAGGAGGATCATGGTCAGGGATTTGGCCTTCGGGGAAGAGAAAAACTAGGAGATATGATGAGAAAAACCAGCATTTGGATACGAATTTGAACACATGAATGGAGATTACAGGTAATCGGTGTAAGATTTCGATCAAAAGGTTGTCATTGTCCATGACTGCATGCACGGATGAAGGGAGTTTGTTCTCCATAACAAGTTTGAGATGCTTGACGATGAATCTGTAGCATGTTTGAGATTTAACGGTAACATGTCTATTAGTAACTTGCAGGCTCATAAAAAACATATATACTGATGAAAAATACATTGAAATGCATTCATCCTTTTGGCGATATGGTAAAAACGGAGTATTCAGGAGCACATGTTTGTCTAATTAGATAAATCGCCTTATTCGTAAAAAAGAATAGTACCTGAGTTGTGCGATGAGTCTCTATCCCTACGTTGTTTCGCTTTATTAGAAGGTTTGTGCTCTTGCTATCGCAAGATGTTTCTCTAATGTGTTTAATTTTTAAGCCTAGTTGCCACTTAAAAGCATACATTTGTTATCCCAAAGACCTAACATATAAATAGCAAAACTTTGTGACTAATCTTTTGATAAATTTATTAAATAATTTATTTTAGTAGTTGATAAATATATTATTAGAGAGAAAGTATAATTGTTTGGTCTTTTTAATAATTAATTTATGTATAGATTGTGAGGGATGATATAGCCGTGGATTCATTATGTATTTGGATTTGCAATTGCCGGAATCAGTCTTTTATTACTGGACTCACTTCTATTGCAAAAACCTTGAACCAAACAATTATAATTTAGAATGAAACCATTACTTGAACCCAAAAGTGATAAACCAAACGGTTCCTTAATTTTTATTCGGTAAACATATTTTTTATTCACAAAACCAACTCTATGTATAGAAAACATATCATTGTCAAATTTTTATAAAAAAGTTGTTTAAAAAAGTTTATGGCAAATTGCTCTTAAATATATTTTGGGGAAGATTTGCTCTTTTAACCTATTTGTAAATAGATCTCGTATTCTGCCTTTCTCGTAAGTCCTTTCACCAACGTGTGATAATGATCATTTTTATGTTTCCTTTTTAATGATGAATTAATCGATGTTAGTTTCTTCAAATTTTGTTCATAATCATAAAAAATGTGGGCTATTTGTGTTAGATTATATGTTTGTTTTTTTTTGGTGTGTACGTGAAAACATACTTTTGCATTCGTCACGTTTTTGCTAGTGTAGGCCGGGTTCTTGTTAACAGTTAGGTTATTTTGTAAACAAGAAACATTTATATGGGTAAATATGGAATTATCCCTAGTTATATTTGTAAAAAAAAAATCTGTTATATTGATGTATAAGATAGTTAGATTTACATATAACGTGGAATTATATAATGAAATGCTACTAAAATGACCCAAGAGGATATGTAAAAAACCTGAGCCGGATAACAAAAAAGAATGCTCGGCATTGCTTTTTGTGAAAAAGTGAGAGGGTGTTTGGCATTGCGTCGTAAAAGTGTTGTTCATCGTGTTTGGTTATGATTATTCATCGGCCGTTTTAAATGTACATTATATGATGATTATATCCATGTGATGATTTCACATGTTTGGTTTTGATATCTGATGATTTCACATGATATAGTCACTCAGAAAATGCAATGCCAATTTAAGGATGTTAATCGGGTAAAGCCGACCAGAATAAGCCTTATTTAGGTCGGGTTAATAGGGTTTTAAGGAAGAAAAACCTTACTCTTAATTGACCCTAATATGGTGGTGGTTATTCGGGTTGAGGTTAACTCGCATAAGCTAAATTATAACATAAAAAATACAATCAGCAGGTGAATTTCTATAAAAAACCAAAGAAGGATATGAAAAAAATGAAAATCCTTTATGCGGGTTAACCCGAAACCCGAACCTAATAAGAGTTTGTGTTAATCGGGTTAACCCGAATAATGATTTGCAACCTGTATAACCCGACCCGAATAAGCTTATTCGAGTTCGGGTATGGTCGGGTTAGTCGGGTTTGAGTATTTTTTACAGCGATCATTGATGTTAACTCTTAAAGGATTGAGATGATACTAATCTATGCCTTGTTTCTGCCTTTAAATTAGAATTCTTATTTGGAAATTTGGTGTTTGGTTGCAAACAAGAAGCGAAACTGTCATGGCAAGAAGCCAAAAAGTAACAATGATCATGTTACTGATGATTGTTATTACTAACTCTTATATTTCTCACTGAACTTAATATGATATTACTTTTTCAATGGTTTCCTTTGACAGATGGCATCTAAAACCAAAGAAAATGTGGCCATTTTTGAAGGCGTCTCTTTAGATGTACCACCATTGCTTGACCCTGATATGTTCCTATTTTGGAAGAAACGTTTTGAAGTTTATGTAAAGTTAAAAAGTCTCCGTCTTTGGAGAACCATTGAATTTGGGGATTACATGCCACATAAACTGTCACCCGATGGAAGTGGTACGGCTGTTAAAAGTGAATTTTCCAGAGAGGATGAAACCACAGATTATGAAAAGAACTTGGCAATTCATCTTCTCTATTGTGCCATACCAAACCATGTATTTGGGATAATCTATATGTGTGAAACGGCTCATGATATTTGGAAAACTCTAGTAATGACATATGAAGGCGATTCTCAACTTAAGCACTCCAAAACCGATCGTGCTACTCAGAATTTCGAAACCTTTCAAATGCTTAGACTTCATGAACCTATTGACGAGGCATTTGGAAGATTTATACATACTGTTAGTGACTTGAGAACCCTTGGAATAACATATACTAATGAAAAACACGTGGAGAAATTTTTAAGTGGTCTTAGTGCTGATTGGAGTGACGTCGTGAAGATTATTCGGGAAGACAAAAACCCTGTTGTTCTCTCAGAAAATTTTCCCCGCCATCTTATAGCTACTTTGTATTCCCGAATGAAAACAAATGTTGGATAGCTTTATGCCCAAGAGACAAAAAGCTCCGTAGGCTCAATTTATGTGTTGATCAACATCAATAGAAAACAAAGCATGAATACAAAGATCTTTTCTGGAGCTAGTTTAACAAGAAGAAGTAAAACTGTTTCATTGGCTTGTAGGACGAATAAGTTAGCTCTCCAACTATATGTGGTTTTGCATTATCAAACTAATGAGGATGGTTTAGATTATTTATGCTCTTTGCTTGCTTTATAGTTTATCTGTTATGTATTTTAGCCTAGGCCGCCAATATTCTCTTTTTAGATTGTGTGGCTGTTTCTTAAAAATTGCCATTCCCGTATCTACCTGCTACCTTTCATTTAGCCAATGCGAACTCTTACTGTCATATTAGGATGTTCATTTTAAAAAGCTGTTCTGCTTATTTCTTTTTGATACATCATGTAAATAAACATTTTTCTAGGGGGTTTGGGGTTGCTGATTCATTCTGTTTATCTAATCATTTTCAGTAATTTTAGTTTGTTTGTAACCATATCTATTGCATCAAGAGCCAAAATTAGGTACATTATCTCGCTTACAATCTCCAATCAGGCGCAAACCTGCATATAACTGTTGTATATGATATGGCTTAGAATTTGTTTACTTTCTAGTTTGATTTAATGTGGATGCTGATGTTAACTTGAGTTTAACACAAATTTTCTCGACTGCACTCATGTGTTGAAAATATCAGTTTCAGAGACGAAAACTTTTCCATTCAATTATTTTCAACCAATATTAGAAAACATCATTGATTTAAACATAACGTGTCTATACAAAATTTATAGTTCACTTGAAGAAAAAAGAAAACTAAAAAAATTATGCATATAGCTGAAGTTATTTATCTACTAAAGGGCCTTCGGACGTTCCATTAAGTTACATGACAATCCGATATCAAAATCTTGAATAATGGGACCGAGAATCAAGGGTGAAATTCGATGATACATTTTGTTTGAACACTATTAATCCACATCTCCATCCCAATATATGTTCACGAGAAAAGTTCATTTAGGGACTAGTTTTTTGTTACATACTAAGGGACAAATGCCCACCATCCATTTAGTTTGATCTAATGGTGGGGATTAACCTAAGATTAAATATGGAAACCTAAGTCCATGTCTTTTTTTTTTTCCTTTTTATTTGTCTTTTTTATTATTCACTTTCTTTATTTCTTTCTTTCTTTTTATTTTTATTGGTTTTTATTGGTTTTTTTTTTCAATTAACGTTATATATTTTTTCCTTTTTTTTTTCTTCTCATTCACTTTTTTTTTTTTTTTAAAATAAGTCAAGCTTTTCTTTTTTCTTCTCGCTTTATTACGTTTTCGTCCGTTTTTGTCTGTTTTCACACGATTATATACGTTTTCAGACGTTTTTGTCCGTTTTCAGACGTTTTTTTTACCGTTTTTATACGTTTTCGTCCGTTTTTTTTACGTTTTCATCTATTTTCAGACGTTTTTATCCGTTTTCGACAGTTTTTATATGTTTTCAGACGTTTTTGTCCATTTTCATAAGTTTTCATCCGTTTTTATACGTTTTGTCCGTTTTCAGACGTTTTCGTCCGTTTTTAAACGTTTTTGTCCGTTTTCATACGTTTATATACATTTTCGTCCGTTTTCATACGTTTTCATCCGTTTTTACATGATTTCATATGTTTTTATACGTTTTCGTCCGGTTTCATATGTTTACATTTGTTTCCGTCTGATTTCATACGTTTTCTTTCATTTTTTTATGTTTTCGTCCGTTTTTAGACGTTTTCGTCCTTTTTCCTACATATTCGTCTGTTTTCTTACATTTTCGTTCATTTTCATAGGTTTTCGTCCGTTTTTAAATTTTTTTGGCCAATTTTAGATGTTTTCATACGTTTCTGAATATCATAAGTGATATTCGGTGATACTCAGACGTTTTTGTCTGTTTTCGTCCATTTTTGTATATTTTTGTCTGTTTTCAAACATTTTCATCTATTTTCATATGTTTCGGCAGTATTTATACGTTTTTTGACGTTTTTATCCGCTTTCAAACGTTTTTATCAATTTTTTACATTATCGTCTGTTTTCAGACGTTTTCGTCTGTTTTATACGTTTTCGTCCATTTTAAGACGTTTTCGTCTGTTTTTATATGCTTTCATCCATTTTTATCTGTTTTCATACGTTTATAAACATTTTCGTCCGTTTTTATGTATTTTTGTCTATTTTCAGACGCTTTCGTCTGTTTTCATACTTTTCAGCAGTTTTTATACGTTTTTGTCCGTTTTCATCAATTTTTCATACGTTTTTGTCCCTTTCCAGGCGTGTTTTTACGCTTTCATACGTATTCGTTCGTTTTCATATGTTTTCGTCCGTTTTAATACGTTTCTGAATATCACAATTGATATTTTTAATATCACAAGTGATTTTCTTTGATATTCAAAATATCACTTGTGATATTAATAATATCAATTGTGATATTCAGAAACGTATGAAAACGAACTAAAACAAAAGAAAACGTAAGAAAGTGAAAAAAAACGTGAATTAAAAAAATGTGAAAATCACTTATAATATTCTGAATAACACTTGTAATTTTCTGAATATCACTTTTGATATTCAGAATATCAATTGTGATTTTCATGTTACAAAACATTAGTTGAACATCACTTGTGATATTCGGAATATCACTTGTGATATTCAGAATATCACTTGTGATTTTTTGAATATCACTTGTGATTTTCTGAATATCACAAGTGATTTTCAACTAATGTTTTGTAACATGAAAATCGCAAGTGATAATCTGAATATCACAAGTGATATTCAGAAAATTACAAGTGATATTCATGTTACAAAACGTTAGTTGAAAATCACGTGTGATATTTAGAATATCACTTGTGATTTTCATGTTACAAAATATTAGTTGAAAATCACTTGTGCTATTCGGAATATCACTTGTAATATTTAGAATATCACTTGTGATTTTCTGAATATCACTTGTGAATTTCATGTTACAGAACAATTGTTGAAAATCACTTGTGATATTCAAAATATGACTTGTGATATTCAGAGTGATATTCAAAATATCACTTTTGAAAAAACGTGAATTAAAAAAAGCGTGAAATCACTTGTAATATTCTGAATATCACTTGTGATTTATATTCAGAATATCACTTGCGATATTCTGAATATCACTTGCGATTTTCATGTCACAGAACATTTGTTGAAAATCACTTGTGATATTCAGATTATCACTTGCGATATTCAGATATCACTTGCAATATTTTGAATATCACTTGCGATATTCTGAATATCACTTGTGATTTTCATGTTACAGAATGTTAAAAATCACTTGTGATATTCAGAATATCGCGAGTGATATTCAATATCACTCACGATATTCTGAATATCACAAGTGATATTCTGATAATCACAGTATATCACTTGTGATATTCAGAAAGGTATGAAAACGTCTGAAAACATTTAAAAACGAACAAAAATGAATGAAAACGGATGAAAACATATGAAAACGGACGAAAATATATGAAAGCGAACGAAAATGTAAGAAAACGGACAAAAATGAATGAAAACAGATGAAACCATATGAAAACGTATAAAAATGGACGAAAACGTACAAAAACGGACGAAAACGTATGAAAACGGACGAAAACATATGAAAACGGACGAAAACGTATGAAAATGGACAAAAACGTAAGAAAACGGACGAATATATATGAAAACGGACGAAAACGTATGAAAACGGGCAAAAACGTATGAAAAATTTCAAAAACAGATGAAAACGTAAGAAAACGGATGAATATATATATGTGAAAATGGACGAAAACGTATGAAAACGGGCAAAAACGTAAGAAAACAGACGAAAACGTATGAAAAAAATTCGAAAACAGATGAAAACATAAGAAAACGGACGAAAACATATTAAAATCGACGAAACGTAAGAAAACAGACGAAAACGTATGAAAACGGACCAAAATGTATGAAAACGAACGAAAACGTAAGAAAACTGACGAAAACGTAAAAAACCGACGAATATGTATGAAAAACGAAATAAATGTAAAAAAAAAAAATGAATAAATAAGATAGACAAAAAGGACAAGAAAAAAAACATTAACTTAGGTTGTCTTATTAAATCTTAGGTTAATCCCCACCATTAAATCAAACTAGATGAATGATGGGGATTTGTCCCTCAGTTGTAACAAAAACTTAGTTTATAAAATAACTCACCTCATATGTTCACATCACTATTTCGGTTTGTGAAAAAATAAGCATTTGTTTATAAATTACTTCCAAGTTCCAATCAAAGCTGTAAATATAAAGAAAATATTTTATTTGTCAACAGTGAAATCTTTCTTTTTTCTCAAAATTGTGTAAACCAAAAGTTAACACTTATTTTAGGACAAAGTGAGTACTAGCAACCGAACTATGACTTTTTAAGCTTGGCTTAACTTGACCCGAATAGGTAGTACAGTAGAAAACACTAAAACGTAAAAAATACTAGCTCGAACTCGACCCAGCTCATACATAGTCAAACACACGAGGTTCCCTAGTCAATTTATCCGAGAAGGACAACCCTTTAACTCACGTGTACGCGTCCTAACTTAGGTATCCTCATGATCTTTTCCGACCCTTTTTCCCAACCACCCAAAATTTGAACCTAAACCAGTCGAGTTCTAGTAACTAGCTCACAGCCTCACAAGCCATCTAGACTGAACGGGGCCTATTGGGCTTAAAGTTATGGGCCTTAATACAACCAACATCCTTTCCCAAAATAAAATACTCCCTACCCAAAAGCAGTCACTTTTGTTGCCGGAATATCTTACCGGCGTTATAACTCACAGGTACCATTATATCTATTCTATTCTATTCTGATCTATCTTTTTTATATTTTTTTTTAATTAGCAGATCAGTTTTGTTAGTCATCTATAATTTTTACCTTACCTATTTGGTACCCTAGATTTTGGCTGTGATCTGATAGAATTAGGTGCTAAATTTATTTAAATATGTGTTTTTTTATGATTGATTGATTTTTGGGTTTTATATGTTACTGTAATGTGAATTACTGAAATTAGCAGTTTGATTTAATACGAAATGCCCGTATAGGAGCCCCGCAGGGGCGGAGCCAGAAAGTTTTGCTCGAGGGGGCTCACTTTGATAAATTTTGGAAACTACACTACAAATTGGTTCTTTTGTGGGGGGGGGGGGGGAGGATTTACAAAAAAAAAAAGCCAAATATTTTAGAAATTTTACGGTAAAAAATTTTTCGCTAGGGGGGCTCGTGCCCCCTCCTGTCTCTGCCCATGATAGGAGGTATGATATTGACCGTTACTCCGTTAGTGTTTTCAGTTATTAATGTTTTTGAGAACTTTGTAGTTTGTATGATTCATGTGGCTGCAACTGAGTAGGTGTTCAATAGACCCAATGAGAAGCGAGTTCTGGCTGGTTAGCACTAAGTAAATTAGCGACTTATATTACCATAGTAGTTAATGCTTTATCTTAACCACTCAGAGGGTGGCCTAGTGGCAATAGGTTTGTGACTATCATCACTAATATGTGAGAGTTCTCAAGTTCAATTCCTGGCCACGCTAACCTCCTAAAAACAAAAGGTTTTACCCGGTTTGAGTCTGTGTAGCGGTGGGTTCAAACCCGTGGATTAGTCGGCCTAAAAATTGTAAAACCATGGTTACCAAAAAAAACGACTATTGAAATATTGATTCTCACAAATGATTCCTATGATATGGTAAATGGGAGCTTATGTGGTAGTTAGTTTTGGGGTGGCTATGTATATGGTTTCGATGTACTTAAGGTCTATAATATTATGATATCGGAATAGGTGAAGATATGTGTTTGATGCACTATTTAGTATTTACTTGGTATGTTAGAAATGAAAACGGGGATGGAGATAGATGCAACTAGGAATACGGATTATTTTTCCTTCTGTTACGAGACTTCTGTAGTTTTTGTTGAATCTGGAATCATTTTCTGCGCTTATGTAGGTGTACTCTCCATCTCAATACTATTTGGTGTATTTAGGCTCTGCCAGCATCTCTTAATCCTTCTACATTAAGTTGCTCTAAGAAATCACCTCTAAGTTTTGTGATATTATGAATTTCCGATGACTACTTCTTTATGGGTACCCTTTAAGAGATGATTTAAGCTAGCCAAAGGATGACATGCTAGTGAACCTAATACATTCTCTGATGGATTGATGGTTTGAGCATTTGACGTTTCACCACAATGTAATTTGGAATATAACACCGGGAATTGTATCCAATGACCTGTAATCTACGGAATAGTTGTTTAATTGCCTATCAAAACATCGCTGTTAGTTGCCCTCTTTTTTTCACTAACACAATTTTGAATAGGATTAATTCATTTCTGCTCCAGATAATGGCTTCAGAAGTGACCCTTTTGGTATACTGTGTCAAATACTTCAAGAATAGTAAAGTTGCCTCCTTATGAATTGTTGTAGCATATTTGGAATGTATTTATAACTGATGAGACATAAGTAGTGATAGTTCATCTTCTTAGGTTTTACGTTTTCTCGTCTGGAGGCACATTGCATGCTATTGAGCGGCAATGGTGCCTTTTGCATTTAACAGAGTTCATTGTTGTACTGTATCTAGGATTCTTTTTCCAAACTATGGTAGTCAATTCAATTCGCATAGGTGATTTATCTTCACTCAAGACCATTTAATTATACCTGGAGACCTTTAATAATAAATCTTAAAAACATTTTGGCATCTAATTTCAGTTTGTAGTTGACTTTCAGATGATATATCTAGATTGAGTTGTATTCTAGGGGATGACATAGGAGCATTTGTAAGGTGTGCCCCAGAAGGTTATTGATATGAGTCGTGAAAACAGTCTCTTTGCAAAAGCACCAAGATAACTTAAGACTCCCTTACCCAGCGGCCCAACCATTCCAACGTTTCCAGAAGCCTGTTTAGTTGTGAAGTCTCATTTGTTGCCTGATCTCGGTTCTCTACTTGTATATGTCCCAATATCTCATTGTGATTGTAGAGTCCTACTTACATATATACTGCCTTCTTGTTTGGTTATCTTAATGAGTTGTGATGTTCATTTATCTATCGTTTGCTTCTGCATTTACTCTCTGTTAATTTATTTTCTTTGGAATGCAGGAATTCAGTTATCGTATAACTTAACAGAAGAGCTCAATCACAGAACATGCCTGCACAAAAGATTGAAACAGGCCACACCGATACTGTCCATGATGTATGCATGGATTATTATGGAAAGAGAGTGGCATCTGCATCCTCTGATGCCTCCATCAAGATAATCGGTGTTAGCAACAACAATTCTACTTCCCAACACCTCACCACTTTAACTGGTCACAACGGTCCGGTATGGCAGGTTGCTTGGGCCCACCCCAAATTCGGATCACTCCTTGCATCCTGTTCGTATGATGCTACCGTTATAATTTGGAAGGAAGCTAACCCAAATGAGTGGACACAACTCCATACTTTTACTGACCATAAGTCTTCAGTCAACTCTATTGCATGGGCCCCACATGAGCTTGGACTATGCTTGGCTTGTGGCTCATCTGATGGGAACATCTCGGTTCATACAGCCAGGCAAGATGGTGGGTGGGATACCACGCGAATCGACCAGGCTCACCCAGTTGGGGTCACCTCTGTTTCATGGGCTCCATCAATGGCTCCTGGAGCTCTAGTTGGATCTGGTCCTTTTGAACCCGTACAAAAGTTGGCTTCTGGTGGGTGTGATAATACTGTAAAGGTGTGGAAGCTATCTAATGGTATCTGGAAAATGGACTGTTTTCCTGCCTTACAAATGCACACAGATTGGGTCCGTGCTGTTGCTTGGGCCCCAAACCTTGGACTTCCAAAATCAACAATTGCAAGTGCTTCTGAGGATGGTACAGTTGTGATATGGACTATTGGTAAAGAAGGCGACAATTGGAATGGTAAGGTATTGTATGATTTCAAGGTCCCGGTTTGGAGGGTATCATGGTCTTTGACCGGAAATATTTTGGCGGTGGCTGCTGGTGACAACAATGTCACTTTGTGGAAAGAAGCCGTTGATGGAGAATGGCAACAGGTGACGACCGTTGATTAGACTTTCTTCAGGCTCTTTTGTGTTGTTCCCATACTGCATTCCGTGTTATTAATGATCCTTTTAGATTTGACTTTGCGTTGGACCATGTTGAATTCGGTTTTAGCCATATGTTACTACCCGAAGAATATATAATTAAACCTTTGTTCTGTCCTTGTTTTTCCTTGTATTACCATATTTATTAAGTATGAATAGAAGCTTTGAAGCTTTAAGGTTATGTTGGCTCGTGCTCTTTTGGTTGTGAAATGTGAGCTTGCAGTATTTATAGTTTTGGTTAACAATTTGCAGGTTTTTTTACCAAGTGATCTTAAGATATTGTAGATATATAAGTACACTGCGGTTCACTTTTGACTGTTTTGACCAATTTGTTTTCAACCAATTTTAACATGTTACCAGTTTGACCCATTTGAACAATGTGTTACCGGTATCGACCGGTTTCTAGGTGGATGAGTATAAAAAAGATGCCACATTGAGTAATCATAGTTCATATGTGATATGTATGCAGAGGTTCTTGTTTGTGAATCTCTTGAATGACATTTCAAACATCGTTACTTGCTCATATTCTCATATCCTTTTACATCATATTGAACCCGGTCTTGGATATTGAAGTGTAACCTCCCTAAGTCTCAACCATAACGGATAAACCATGTCAACGCTGCCATTACTCAAATTAGGATTGCTACCATTAATCTTCTCCTATATTGTATTCAATAAGGCAAATGTTGTATTCAGATCATGAAATGTATGTGAAACATTTTGAGTATTCTTAGATATAAACATTCTATTTTCACATCTCAAATTAAGATTGCTATCATTACTCTTCTCCTTATGCTTCCTGCCACCATGACCAGCTTCGACTATAGATGCTTTTGACAATTCCCTTAACTAGTGTGACATTGAAGTAACAACGGAAAGGGGATATAACAAATCTGAATGGTGGCCAAATGTAAGTGATCATTGAGCTTGGTGGTAGCGCTTGGTAGGCATCATGGAAGATCAATTGAGTTTTGAGACGATCTGGAGATACTATTCTTGCATAATGGTCTGTTGGCACAATGTAACCCTCCTACAAATTGAATTATGGTAAAAGTTATGCAAATAACAAAATAACCGAGCATCGAATGATATTTGTCTCAATTTTGTATAGCTGATTTATACGCACCAAGAGTCGAGTAAGCTCACAGGGTATTCACAAATGCATATGGGATACATGTCAAACAACGAAACGTTTAAGAACATATTTGGTCAATTTAGGGGTGTTTGGCAAAGTGTTTATCTTTCGTTTTCTTGCGTTTTTGCTTAAAAGCAAGTATTTATAGGTTATTTAAAAACAGGTATTTCAAGAAATAGTGTTTGGATTTGCCAAAGTATTATAACATACTGTATATACATTTGTTGGGATTGCTTTTGGCAACCTCACATGCCAAGCTACTGTAGAAACCATTTTAGGGCGGGTCGGGTTTGGGTGGGTCGGGTCGGATTTAACGGTCGTTAGTTAATAACTAACGGCCGTTAGATATTTAACGGCTGTTAGCTAACGGTCGTTATCTTTAACATTTTCTTTAAAAATCCATACAAAATTGGTCCTTCATCTCAAAAGTTCGTTGCATATTTAGTCCTCACATAATTTACATGATTGGTCCTTCATGTTAGACGTCCATTGCAAAGTTAGTCCTTAGTCACTAAATTGACGTTAAGTAGCTACCGGCCGTTATTACACTTTCCCTATTCGGAAAACCCCGCGGCAACGCGCGTTTTTCCAACTAGTTTAAAACAACTTTTACTTGCTTATCAGAATATGCTTATTTCACTTCAAAATAAACAGATAAATAGATTAAATAAGCACATAAGCTTATAAAAACTGAAAATATGCAATTCCAAACACGCTTAGGCAAATGTATCATCATTGGTATTGTTAATGTATTTTGCAAAAAATTACTGTACTAGTTTATGTCTGAGAAATATTCTTTTGGTCTGAACTATTAAACCCCGTTGACTGATATGCCACTTGCCAAACAATAAACACGTTTAATGATCTCTTTAACATCATCAACACATTAATGTAGATCCCGAATTACAGGAAACTACATTACACAAAAGGACCAGAATAATATACTATGTTTCCTAGTTCCAAATATCATGTTAACCACTTCAATGCCAAAACCTATGATCAAAAAAACTAAAACAAACTAACCTTGCAAATAGACATAAACTCAAAATCAGTATCTCGATCACCAATCCCGATATCCGGAACATCATCACCAAACTCCTTTACAACAGCCAATCTCTTCAGCTCACCAAACAAAACACCAGGCTCCTTAACAAAACCAGTCGCCCTACCCGTCCTTAAATCAACTTCAATCACAGTCCCAATAACCTTATCACCTCCTAACCACTCCTTAACAAACACATCCACCATCACAACAGGATTAGCAGTCACTACCACTTTTTTCTCACACATATCAAACACTTCAAAACTGTCATTTCTCACGTCTTTCGCGTAAAAAAAGGGCAGTATGGTACGTGAGACATGTTCTATATTGGACATTTTGAGCTGAGAGTATGTTATGAAGATTAGTATCTTAGCTGCAAGCTGTTCTGATATGAATATGGAAGTGAGTGTGATTAATGGGATGGAGAAAATGAGTATCAGGCCGCGAATAAGGCTGCCTGCTTCTATCGCGAGAAGGATGTAGTATAGGAATGAGAGGTTTGATTTAAGTAGTGTTCCGTCGAGGTCTGCGGCGATTGAGTTGTGGTCTGTAGTGAATGGGTTGTGCTGGGAGATTGGAGGGAAGGTTTTTGTGATGGGTTTTGGGTCAGTTGGGGACATTTTTTTTCTTTCTAGAAATAGAATTCTCTGTTAGGGAAAGAGAGAGAAACTGAGAAATGTGGTTCTGGTTTTATGTGTGAAAGTTATGGTTATGGTGCAAATGTGTACATTCTTTAATGAAAAATGCATGGTTGTTAATGCCTGATATTAGGATTTTATAAAGCAAAAACGATTCACTTTCAAGGTAGGAACTTTGCAAGATAGGATCTTAAATCTTGATCATAGGATCCTTAAGATCCCGTTCAATCTAATCTTACTATCACGAACCACAATTATAAAACTACAAATTTATGTATTAAGTTTTGTAAAATATGAAAAACACGATTACCTACATTTTCATAATTTATGATATATAATAATATGTGGGTTTGAATAATTTTACATCACCTATTAAAAAAATGACATTATAGTAAGATATTAAGATCCTAATCCAATCTTATGATCATGATCTTGTAAAAACAAAAACAATAATAGGTAGGATCCCGATCTTAAAAACCTTGGAAAAATATGTGAAAGGCTATAAAATATGGACTCCATAATTTAGCTGTAACAGGTTTTTTTTCTTTTATCGTACAGTACAGCTTAAGCCATTGACTTTCAACAAATCTTACATCTTAATCTATGGATTTATTTTTTATGGATTGATGTTAAGTGGGCTTTTAATTGTAAATCAATGGTTGCAAACATTCTTAAACCAGAAATCACTTCCCCAGTGCCTCTAATTGAATATAAAAACAAAAACCTAATATTAAATTTGCTTTTAACTAAAGATAGAGTATATCTTGCAGTGCAACTACCAATAAATGAGTGCTAATCTGGTTACACATTGACCCGTTAATCAATATAAAACACATTGAATATACTCTTTTGGTATCTGCTCTGGTTCGACACACAGGTTACATTAGATAATTACGGGAAACAATAGGTTGGTGTATGAATATACGAATTGGCAAAAGAGGAACTAATCACAATAATAAGCAGCACCAAAAGTCTTCTAACTAAACATATTGTGTCTGAATCTATGCGTGTTACAGAAATAGCATATTCTCTAAAAGGGATGACTTATTTGCAAACTACAGGCATCATCCCTTACAATACTTTATTGTTCCGAAGATTGAAGCTGGACATGAGGGCAAAGCCGGTCTGGTTCTCCTTTTGACCATAAATGTCTCAGTTCACCTCGGTACTTCCCCAATGTCAATAGTGTGCCTGCGAATTTAAATGATTAGTTTCTTTGTCAACGCATTCTTGTTTTACATTTTGCATTTCAAGTTGAATTCATCATTGTACTTGGTTTTACTGTTGCAAACAAACGATAAGGCCAATAAGAAAATTCCACAGTTCCGAATAGAATTGCAATAGAAGTTTGTTTTAGACTAAGAAAGTAAAGGGGCAAATAGCCCTGTCCCAAAAACGTCCTGTCCAAGGTTGACCATACCTACGGTAAAAGGAACAATATAGAGCAAAGCAGGTTGACCATGACCATCCATCAAGTTCAGAGCGACATATGTTATTAGTAGCCCTGCAGCATATAAAAAGCATCTTTATCAACACAATGATACCAACAAACAAAACCAAAAGCACATGCAAAAACATGTTTTCAGACCCCTGTACCTAATCCATAAGCGATCATTGTCCATAAGAAGTATCCAGCTCGCAGACGCTTGTTTGACAGCCAATCATGCCTAAAAAGAATGATGTTAAACACTTGTAAACCGACTAATGAAATTTGCAATTATTCATATTTAAATTCTCCCATGTTACAATTACCATTTGACAATAGTCAAAACTGTGTAATTCTCAAATTATTTTTAAAATTTCATTACAAATCAAAGTTGAATATTAGGAACCAACTGTTCAAACCTTAGAGAAAAGGCAACTAATAGCCCTGGCAATATAATATCACCAAACCCGATGATACTATAGCCACCCCAAGGATCAAACATTCGTGGGATTTTCAGTAGCATGGGGATACCATCTTCTCCGCTCTTATCACCACGAGCTACCTGTATTTAAAGGAACAAACAGTAATGATGTGCCGATGTGGAGAACAAATAAAGCTCGCAATGGTGATTAGCAACTTTAGAAACATACCATTATCATCACACTTTCATGGAACCACCATTTGGAAACAAACACCCAGAAAATGTCATACAAGAACGCGCAGCTGAGGAGAACCGTTCCCACCTACTTTAGTCAAAGAATGAACACTAAAGTGCATCAAGCAATATATCATCACCCTCTATGGCATGCTCTGATGTCCTCACAAGAGGTCTGAAGTTCACACCTCATTATGTACGCATCTTTGGAGTGGGCAGGGAAAGGGTTGGCAACGGCCACGGGGATACCCCTGTTAGGCCGCTACCATCAGGGTCAAAGACTCGCCCTCTCTGGGTAACCTAAACAGGGAAAACCTCCTTTACCCGTATTATATGGCTCGTTCTTACTTTAAGGACCAGGCAAAAACACAGTTAAGGTACATCTAGAGATTTTTTTTTTAAAAAGAGTAAAGAGTGGCCTGTTTGTTGGGTTTAAGAAAGAATGAAGATCACACATAGGTACCATGCAATGTCTCTTATAATATTTTAAAAACAATTGTGGTGTTTTGAGAGCACCATAATACCCCAAGTAGCTTTAACAAGGTCTCGAGTTACAACTAACACAAAAGGAGCATGACTATATATTGGATTCAACATAAATTGAGCATTATACAACAAGTACCATAATTGGAAGAAGCATGCAGCTGAGAGTAGATTTAGAAAAGTACCTTGAGATTAGGCACTCGTATTATCTGGATTACTGTGATTATCAGAGCGATGCCCTGATTTAAGAGGAAGAAAATTAGAATTTACTTTCAGCTGAATCCAGAAAAATTCAACATTGATATAGAAAATAGCAAAGATAACCAACATGATGCAACGAAAGACCATTACAGCCATCATTAAAAGTTTTAATTCTAGATAATTTTAGGGTTTCAATTCAATCATGGTATTTTTCAATGAAGATCCATCTCCGTTGTAAGTTTTTATCACCTTTTCATCGATTTATGAAATGACAACTGAACTTTCAGATTAGTCAATTGGGTTAGCATGTCCAGGGTGGTTCCTTACCTTTTTGCTCGAACTTTTAAATTTTGTCACTCTTAGGGGATTTTTGAACTCTTAAATTTAATGATGCAGCAGTCATCAAATGTTAATAGAAGAGAAAACTTTGAACCGTTCATGGCTTCAGGTTATTAATAAAGATTTAGGCACTCTATCATCTGTGGATTATTTATGATATTAGCTCAATACCTGGATTTTGTCCAAATGGTTAGAACTCGTTCTTTCTAATCTGTAGGTCATAAGTTTAATTTTTTTTAAAAGGTATTGCCCAATGAATTACCAGAGTGACGTCCAGAAAAAAAATATTTTGCTGAGCAGAATCACGGAAACAGTGGAGCAGAGATTTATTGATTCATTGACTATATCATTTATGTTTTAAGACACTTACAAATTACATATAAGAAATAATGATCTTACAAGTATATCTTGACCTATCCATGCAAAGGATATTCTGCGATAGACAGCCCATACAACAGCAAATACTACGCAGAATGGAGAAACACCCAGGGTCAAATATGACACTGTTCCTAAGAATGGAACCTTGACAAATGTTTGTGCAGCAGGCTCAAACCATCTGAAACTGCAATATATAGTAGTTAGTCCAGACTATAGAATTATATCGACCTCTTGTAACTAATACAGAAAGAAACAGTCATCAAATAACATTATTCAGTAATCATATCGTCAGTACAGGTATAGCAGCACAGAACCCGTTATTATACTGGAAGACATTAGAAGTTTGCATATACTAGTAATTATTAAGAAAAACAAACTCACATACCATGATAACAAAGCCACCAAACAAGTTTGCAGACCCTGAAAAATGAATATAGTCAAAACACTTCCTTAAGCAGCATGTTAATAAAAGCAATAACTTAAGAAATTATTATCCACAAAAAGGTGTAGATTGGCGGAGTTATTATTATGTGACCAGAAATAAAAAACCACACCTCAACACCACCAATGGCAAACAGGACAACCAGGACCTCAATAAACCAATATGACATTAACTTGTAGAGCATGACCAGGAAACATGATGCGATCACAACAAACAGAACCGCAGAAGTTGTATTAATGTCAACCACACCACTTGATCGAGAAGATTCTGTGTTCAAGTACTCATCAGAAGCATCCTGGTAAGAAAATTATTATTAAGGCTCAGTAACTTGTTGTCGATTAGTTATTTGTAAATAAAAGTATGACCTTTAGTATTTTGTCCTGTTCAATAGCTGCTTCACGGGCACTCCAAGCAGACCAAAAGGATGCACATAATATAGTACCGACAGCCATTAGCCACAAAAACACCTCAGCAACATCAACAAGTGGTCGTCTTGGAGAGTATAGCTGCACATGAACTGAGAATAGAGCATATATTAAGAAAAGAGAAAATAACTGAAAAGACCATATACTGAGAAAAGAGCATATCTTTAAGGAAAAATAGCGAGAGAAAAGGACACATGCTCAATCACCCAAAAGCGTAGTATTAAGTACCATTCACTTTATTTTGGAGACTCTCTATCATGGTTGCACCAGCATCTTGTGGAAGCATTACCGTAGGGATGCCAATATCCACATCAGACTCATCTTCTTCACATACCATTTTAAAGAGTTCTGCAGAAGGATATCATGAGAATAAAGGTTTAACTCAAATTTAGAACATTAAAATGATGAAGTGACAAAAAGGCGTGTAACAGGATGAACCTGTTTGGTTGTTAATGACTAGGATTGCTGATGCGCCTGCAGCTTCAGCAACACGAGCCTTGTCAGTAAAACTGCAATTGCCTCGGTACACCAGAATAACTTCACCGGTAAGCTACAGACAATAAGACCTCCGAATGCTGAGTTCTGATATATAATAGCAAACTTAAAAGGCTTTCAATAACAATCTTCACACTTATCACCGATATGTATTGGGATTGTTTGTGAGAGAGACATAGATAGTAACAAACTTAGTGAACCTTATATTTAGGGGTACTACAACAGTCGGGAGGGTCTGCAAGGGAAACTCTACTTTTATTAGCATCTTTCTCCTTTGCTTCTAAAGTAGGACCAAATCGGGCCCCAACACCTACATACTCTGCCTGATCGCTATCACCAAACCAAGTAGGGACTTTTACCTGTCATGCAACAATCAGCAGAAAACAAAAAACAAGATATTAGAGCGCATTTGTGATAATTGCTGAATCAAAGAAAAAAGGTTTTAAGGATGAATTGATTTTAACAACAAAAGAGAAACTCAGAAGATTATCATATTACAAGTGTAAACATGAGAAAACACTTGTTCTATTTGTCTTGATTACATTTAAAAGCAAACCAAAACTCATAACGTAGTCTCTGTCATAAGATCTACAGTTAATACATTTAACGAACGTGCTTTCTAACAGTGTATCTTACTCGTAGAAACTAGTTTATATGACTCACTTTAGTTACTGAGTTAGATGCCTACATCAAACTGTCACAGACTACATGTTCACATGGGGTTAAGCCACGTCGTTCCCTGCAACACACACATGGTGACTACTAAACAGACCACTAAGCAATCAACAAAGATGCCTACTTGACAAGATGTCAGCTTCCTAATAACTTCGAAAGTACTCTTAATACTAAGCTATAACGCTCCTAGACCTCAGATTACACTTGCTTTACAAAGTTCTTATAACTCGAGACAAAAAAAATGTTCCGTTGACCTTTCAGATTTCTCGTGTTCAATCCTCTAAATCAAGTTTCTACCTATACACTTCAGCCTTACTTGGCGTTTTCACATACTAAGGCCACAAGCTTGGTCAACGCATGAAAAATAACAGCTATTGACAATAACGGTGAAGCGGCTTTTGGTCAAGTTTGCATATTGCAAAATCTCTAAAAGAAATGCATTCATCATGTACACCGATTGACTAAAGACCAACAAAAACTTGAGACCCACGACTTTAGATTAAAAAAAGGATGGTCCAGATTGACTTTAATCACATGTAATTTAATAATTTAGCCAAATCACATGAAAGTTAAAAGGTATAAAGTTTTTAGCGATCTCAAATGAGCCTCCACCGTAAACACTCCCATATGCAATTACCAGCCTTAGTAGGTACACATTCGGGGTGGCTAGGAAAAGGGTGGTTAGACCGTGTACATCTGAGTCAAATACCCGCCCTCCCCTATAACCTGAACATGGAAAACCATATCTAACAACATAGTAACTTCCTTGGAGATTCCAAATAAATCAACAACGATTTTAACAATACACCTAACAAAATGTCATTTCAACCAATATAAAAATAATAATAAAAAGTTAAATTTCCATCCTATGTAGATAGCCTACTTTAGCAAAGTGACAATAAATAAAAATAATATTATTATTATATGCACATACACTTATCAAATCTACACCTATACATATACAAATTATATAAATAAATAAAAACATAAAATATATAATATAAAAAAAATGAAAATATACCAGAACGAAATTATTATCACAACCAGGACGTTTAGGCGCAATATCATCTTGGTGAACAATATCACCACCATAAACAACATTAACACTAAAAACTAGTGTTAATAAAGCTAACTGAACCACTGTATTCATTATTTTTTTTATAATATATATTTGAATTAAGATGAGTTTGTGAAAGTCAAATTGGGGATTTTGTGTGTGTGTGTGTGTGTGTGATGAGATGGTGGTGGGAGATGAATGTGAAGATGGTACGAAATGAGAATTTATATATATATACGTACACAGGGTTTCTGTATAGTTTGTTTACTGTATTATTCAAGATGTGTGTGATTAGATATAATTGTTTAGTTTAGTTTATTTTCTTTTGGGTTTGACTACGCGCGAGGTGTCGCGTGTTTTGCAAATGTACGGCTGCTTTTTTTTAGTTGACATTGTGAGTGAATCGGTTGTGTAGGACAAACATAATATTAACTAGTATGATTCTTGTGTTTATGATAGAATTAATGGAAGAAAGTTAAGAGAGATAAAAAGAAGTTGGGTGTTTCTAGAGAGAGAAAGAGATGAGAGAAAAATGAGAAGATTAGATTGAGAATATGGAAAGCACCACCCCTCTCCACATGTGGAGAGGGGTATTTATACTTACAATATAAACGCCCACACCCGGGCTGTGGATCAGGCATACAGTGGGTGAAGATCCGTCCTTCTTCCACGGTGTTACTAAAACTAATACTAACTAACTAAAATATAACCTAACTACGAGTTATCTTAATGCTATTACAATAATCAGGTGACCGAGACTTTTACAGGAATAATTGTATTCCTAACAATCTCCCCCTAAGCGAGGTCACCTTTGAAATTAAGCTCTTTGGTCTTTAAGCATTCTTTCGTCTCTGTAGCTCGTAGGATCTGATTCTTCACTTTTCTACACTTTGTACTTCAAGCAAGTGAACTTGTGATTTGAATTCCTTTGTAATGTGTGATCTTTGAGCTTCTTTGAGATCATCAGCCAAAGTAAATCTCCAAGCTCATCCATAGTTGTATTGCCTTCATGTGATGTAGTGACTTAAGGACCATCATGCTCACACCCTTCTGGATCAGGAGACTTTGCATTGGAGTTGTGGATCTGGAGACTTTTTCATCAGAGTTGCGGAAACGTTGTTGGTAGTCTCTCAACATTTGTTGTAGCAAGTCTCTCATCTTCATTGATAGTGTGGAGGATGTGTGAGCATGAGGTATGGATTGACCCGATTCAGCTAGAAATAGGAGCCATCAACGCCATCTTTATATGTGTCCCTGAAATAAAACAGTTAGCAATAAAGATAGAGAACGAATATGGCTTTGTCATTCGTTCTGCGAGGACAGACTACCCTCCGGTTTTACGAAAACCGACCTGTGATCAGGTAGAGTCTCTTTTAAAGAAGACTCTCCTTGACAGGAATTTCCAGCTTGTAGTAATGAATTTTCCAAAGAATCCACTTTGGAATCTTCATACTAAGCATGTTCTCATACCGGAACGTCTCAAAGCAGACAGCACGATAGAGTGGATCGGTGAATAGATATTCACGGATTGATGAGAAATTGATTTATAGAAATCACTTGCGTGTCATATGATAAACATTTTTGAGACACGACGAGAGTTTTAAGCTTTGAATCACATTTCCATCAAAAATACTTTTGTTTGAAAGATTATACACAATCAATGTGCTCTAAAAAAAATTAGTTGTGAGCACATTGAAAGGTTTTTGCAAAAGTATCCGTCAATCCATATCCTGGAACAAGTTTGATTCAATGTTGAATCGCACCATTGTTGCTTTCCAGTTGTCACTTGATCATTGATCCAAGATGGATCTCACATGTCACCTACCAAGAGCTTGAATGATATTCGCTCTAGAAGGATTTCCATCTTCATTGTGAATATTTTCATATCACTCGGATGTTCTAGCAATACCACAAGGATAATGCGTAGGACTCTAAATATTTTATCTTATTTTCCACATTGTGTGAAACAATAAGCATATTTGGAATGTGTCCTATCGAGATTTATGGATAATCTCATGGCTCTAGACTCAATAGTGCGTTTTGATCCGCTCTTGGAGACTGGGGAGGCGTCTCCTGTTTTAGGTATCAACATAGCTCGCAATGAGCGATCGATACATTACACAGGGTTCCCCGTGAGATTGAAACAAGCTCTTTTAAGAGAACTTGAGTGGTTGGGAAGTTTGGTGCAGTGCGTCACTGGGTCCATGACGTCTTGTCTTCAATACCGGTGTTACCTTAGTAACCGCCAGTAGATTATGAATTGAACCCGGTTTCTGCCCTAAGATTGAATATATGGAGGGCTATTTCTTTTCACCCTTTCTCATTTCATTTCTTTTTAATTCTTCAACCCCTTCAGTGCTTACCGAGACTTCACCACTAGGACCTTGTTGGGTTTGTTCCAGTCCTAGCTCTATCTCAGTCCGCACTCTTCCCTTTCTCACTTTTCTCCTTTTTTTCAATCATTCCTAAGGACTTCTAATCTATCTAGAGGATTGTCCCTGGGAAGATCCTTCCGGTTCTGGTGGATCATGGGAATTCATACCTAACCTTAACCAACCTTATAACTCCATGCATAAAGATAAATGGTCAGTCTTTCGTATAACTTCCACAAACGCCTTTTGCTCCCCCTCAATATGTGCATCGGTATTCGAAAGAGTTTAGCACATATGTGGGAGCACATTTATTGAGTCCAAAAGATCACATTTGGAATATCAGATTTCATATTTAAATCACATTCTCTCCCCCGATCAAAAATTTCAAATCTTTTGAGATTTTGGATCTCAATTGATTTGAATAAGTTAGAAAGCTTTTGGGAGAGAAACGCGGTCAATTTTTTAATGTTTTCTGATAAAAGGAACTTTTTGTTGCTCCCCCTCAAACTGTGAGGGAGGTTGTTATGTGTCAGATTTGAAGAGTTTGTAAAAGATTCAAAGTTTTAACGAAAACTCTTTGAAAATTTACTCATTCTGACACATAACCATCACAAATCGGATTGTTGCTTTTGTTTTGTACAAGTGTGGGGAGTTTTGATGGTACATAAAATTTTGAGAAATCACTCTCCCCCTCAATCAATGACGGATGTTAAAGCATAAATATTTTCATAAACTATTAACGTCATTGATTGAGTGAAAATTTTATCAAACTTGTGAGTTCAATTTGATTTTCATTCAAAATTTCATGGTACCACCAAGTTTTGCACAAACACTTTCCGGAAAAATCATAGAAGGGAAAGTATTTGGCGATAAAAAGAAGATTTCTCTTCTTTATCAAGAAATAATGCACTGAAGCGTACATTAGATCGAGGGTGCATGAATATAAAGTAATTCACGCTCGGATGAACGGCACCCTTTGCTAGGAACAACCGTCTTTTTGGCGACGTGTTTTCCTTAATTTTGAAAAACCGGGTTGCTATCTGAAGTAATAGCAAGCCATAATTTTGAAGTCCGGGTTGTAGCCTGAAATGACTACAAGCCATAATTTTGAAGTCCGGGTTGTAGCCTGAAATGACTACAAGCCATAATTTTTAAGTCTGGGTTACAGCCTGAAATGACTGCAAGCCATAATTTTTAAGTCCGGGTTACAGCCTGAAATGACTGCAAGCCATAATTTTAAGAATGTTTTGAGAAATGACATGTTTTAGAAAAAAAAACTTTATTTGAAACCGAAAAACTCTTGCTCAAGCATATGTATGATTCTGTGTCATTATTAAATGACATTTCTAGAAATGTACATAATATTGATTACACAAGAGACATGTCGTGAGAAGAATATTTTTGGATTTTTTATGATTTTTCAGATTTTTATGGTTTTTATAGGTTTTATATTTCTCTATTTACGTATTTGTATAAGATATGTACAAAGGATACCAAACAGTTTAAGGAGATGTTGACATGAGCACCAAAATGAGATTATCGTTCAGCTCGTTGTAGAAGTATGTAGTCAACATCTCTTAAACTTTCACCACCAAAGCTTTCGAGGCTCCTGAATAATTGTCTGAAGTCGTAGATGCCATGATATAATCTTAAAAGGGATTTTACAACTCTTGTGACTTAAACCGAGAGATCGATTCTCTCCCGGGATTTTACTAAAGTCAACAAAAGAAACCGAAAGATCTAATATGCGAGTTAGACTTAGAGAGGAATCTTGGATAAGTAACAATTAGCATTAAGCGTCAAGTCGCGACAAGTCATGTTACAATCGATCCGATCGTAATAAGTCAAGTCGTAAAGATTAACTCACAACGTCAAATTACAATCAGACTAATGGAAACGACTTAAGTCACAACAATTCACCAAACACAAGTAGTTAACAAATCACTAGAATCTCACAACTGAGTTAATCGCTAGACACCCACCAAATTTCTGAAAGTTTTTATTGCCTCCTCATTGTGAAGCTTTGGTAGCTTCCCCCCAAACCGACAATCACCTACATGAGACCACTTCCCCCAAGAGGTTTAAGTATTCAAAAAGTCTCATTGTATGAAGCTCGAGAACCCGAAGAGAACGATAACACCGAAGTAACAGGGTGAACCATGGATCATCTCTGCGGTTATCAATCCCGGAATGTATGATGAAGCCCGATCACATGACCCTGTTGTACATCCCCAATGTGCACATTACTTTCAGGTTTGGAGCAGTCGTCTATTCAGGGGAATAATATATCGACATCTTCATTTCACCGATTGCTTTCCAGTTATCTTACATATACCAACTCACTCCATATTGTACGCATGTATCCAACACAAGAAGAGAACGATGACACCAAAGTAACAGGTTGAAGCACTGATCATCTCTGCGGATATCACCTCCGGAATATGTGATTAAGCCCGATCACGTGAACCTGTTGCGCGTCCTTGATGTACACAAATCTCTCCCCTGATGGTTGCGATCTCATCAGAATCATCATACCATTGTGTACATGAAGCATTAACCAGAAGCACTTTGCGATAAATCATATCAACTCATATGAAGATGTCGATAAGCAATATCATCTCACGCTCCAATTGTTCTTCTCATAATTCTTCCTATTGAAAGCTGAAGTAATACATACCACAAGTATCAGAAGACCACTTCCCCCACGTAGTTGGAATGGTACACCAAACGCCACAAGTTAATACACTGATATTCTCTGCGGTTATGACATTTGTCTTCTCGGGATAACTTCAAAGAAGAAGTATTAAGTTCATCACGTGTACTCTTAATGCATTCAGATGTATGTCTCCTTCCCCCTTGCTGGTTTTGATACTTCAGAATCAGCAACATATATTAGAAGAACATCATTTGCTCAGATATATCCTGTGAGAATCAACTGCTGTAGAAACTCTCTATGACAATCATTACCAACCCTTATGTAGGCTATTTGAAGTGACCATTGATGAAGTAAACCCGATATACCAAAGTTGAAACTGAAGAAGAATTCCCCAAATCCGTAACTTAAGCTTGCACTGTTGTTGATTAAAGAACGATGTAGAAGAGTAAGTACAACACCTCTTGAGACTATCCACATTCGCATTTGCGTGTGACACTGAGCACTACAATGTAACTCCTTGAAGTGATACCATAACCCGTGAGTACTACAATGTAACTCCTTCCATCGGGTATAACTAGATAATCCAAGTCCCAATCATAAACTTTAGGAGTTCACACAAGTCATCAATCGATGCATGAAGTTTCGATGATGAAATAAGTAGACGCCTTCGTAAAATACTCTTCAATCTCAATTAAGGGATGCCAAATAAACTTCGTGATCACTTGACATTTCATGTCCAAATTGTTAGCCGTTTAGAGATTTTAACTGACATTTTCCATAATGTTCTTCGGGTTGATTTACAAAGTGCACATTGGTAGGAACAACAATCCTTGATTAAAGAACGAAAAGACGGATCATTATTCATGTGTGCAACTTCGTAATCATGATGGTCATCATCAACACCTTGAGGAATAACTAGAGATTGGATTACTTGAGCAAGTGATCAAACATCATTCTGAATACTTCTAGATGGTTGCCATTTTTGATTGAGCATGTGAATAAGAATACACTCAATCATGTAGTTTATTCACTCTTCTCCCCCTCAAAAATTGCATACGAAGTTTGCCATTTTTGAATGAGCAGGTGAATATGAATTCAAGCAAAGATGAGTAGATCCACTTGATGACTGAATGAACATGGAAGAAGCATAAACCGTTGTAACACCTAAAATCTGAGAACATGTGAAAAGACCAAATTTGCCCTTACCAATTTGAAATGTAATTAAAAGCTTATTAAAAGTACCAAATAAATCCCAAACCTCAAACAATGCACAAGTTATGTATCCCAATAATTTTAACAATTACAAATAACATTTATACAAGTGGTGAAATTATGAAAATGCCCCTATGTGGCCGATTAAAGAAAAAAATGCATTTTATTTGTTTTATTTTGAATTTAATTGATATATATATGGTAAATTGAGAAGATAATTATTGAGAGATAATTACCTCAACTAAAGTCACGAATTTTCTGGATCAAATCTCCCCTCCACACGGCATTACTTGTTTAAAAAGTCAATCCATACCTTTTCTCCCAAAAACCCTAATACCGATCCAAAGAAAAACACACAAAGAATTCCCTTAGCCTCCATACGACACACACAATCCTCCTCAGCAATTTTCTGTGATCTATCATCATCCTAAGAAGCCAAGAAAAATCCCATTCGAATTTTTGAAGCCTTACACGATCGTAGCATTTGTTTTCTTTTGACGAGCCCTAAAAACAAGGTAAATTCGTTATGTTTCATACGACCTCTTATAAATTCGTTTTCTATTTTTCCTGAGTTTCTTACATCATATATGATCTGGGAAAATTGCTTCCAAGGGCTGTTGGTCGCGTTTGTGGTCGTGGGAATTTTGGTGTTGTTTTATTCAATCCGAGAGAAGTATTTTCGCCCAGCCTATTCTACTCGTCCCAGATCTGGTCTGGTATTTTTCTCACGTCTCTTACATCATATAAGACCCATATAAAATGCTAAAACCGAACCATGCATGCTCTATGAATTATTTGCGAATTAAACCTTAAAAACGTGATAAAATACTAAATAATCATGTACGAATTTTCTGGGTGCAAGACTAAATTTTTCTGAGCTCTATATAATCCATATAACCTGGTAAAAATGCCCATTCAAATTTACATGGCCTGTAAAAGTCGTGGTGGAATTATTTGTAAAACCGGATTTACGAAAAATAAAGAAAAGAAAGAAAATAAAATAAAAACCCTAGTGTAATTCGATTAGGGTTAGGGTTTGTTTTAATATTCTGGTCCTTAATGATGAGTTTAAGGTTGTTGGAAATGATGGTGTAATGATTGGGATACATGTTAGGGTTTTGGTTTATTTTATAAATTAACGATTGAAAAATAATAGTTAAGGGTGTGTTTCGTAATTATTAAAACTTGTGGGATATTTTTGTAATGTCATATAAATCAGTAGGAATATGGGAAAAATATAACTTGAGGGTTCTAAGTGTAAATATTATAAGAAAATGAATTAATTGTATTTAATTGGTGCGATTTGTAATTAATTAAAAGAGAGGGACTAAAAATGTAATTTTCAGAAACTTGGAGCTGTTTTGAGTATTTAAAAGTATTCAAGGGGTTTTGTGATAAATTGGTAAATAAATGGCTTAATATGTAACTATTAATAATTAAAAGTTGAAATTGTAAATTAAAGGGTTAAATATGTAACTTTGATAACTTGAAGGACTTAAAGTGTAAATTGTGAATACTTGAAGGTATATTCGTATAACATGATAAAATAAGGGATCATTATGTAAAATGGATAAGTTAAGGGTTTAAAGTGTAACTTTGAATACTAAAAGGTTTAAAGTGTAATTTTGGAAATATAAGGGTGTAAAAGGTAAAGTTATGAAACCCTAAGGACCAGATGTGTAAATATGTTAAAAGATACTTTGATTTCATTAATAATGACTCAACTTTCTAATTATGGAAACTTTCTAAAAGTGGAAACTTACTATTTATGGAAACCTGCTAAAAGTGGAAAGTCACTTTAAATGGAAAGTTACTAAAACTGGAAAGCCGACTAAAATGAGAAATCTGAATTGAATAAATTATTAATAACAAGCCGACCATTAATTCGTGTAGATTCGCTGAAGAAGGAATTTTGCTTTCGACCTTTATGTTTCTGTCATGTGTGCACTTGCGGTTTAAGGTACAGATATTCTAACCTTTCAGTAAGGTTTCTCATGACTCGTGATCCGTTCCTTTTACCACTACTATGACTTCTGACCTTGTATATCCGATATCTCTGGTTCATCTTTTATGATAATTTGATATGAAGACCTTTTGGAAAATATAACTTGGTGTTATGGAAAGAAACTGTTTTGAAATGACACTCTATAATTTTGATACGAAACCATTTTTAAATGAAGGAGTAATTGGCTTTTATGAAGAGTGTTTAAAAAGGGATATGTTTGTGATGAAATGGATAAATGATTAATCAAATTTCTAAATCTGTTTTCTCTTAATTCTTTCACATTTTATTATGAACTTATGAAACTTAATAACGAATCTTTTGGAAATGAACCTTTGGGAATGAACCTTGGATATTCTGAACCATTGATATGACTTTTGATATTATGACCTTTGATATTCTGAATCTTTGCTATGACTTTGAGATGACTTTGAGATATGACCTTGAGATAAACCTTTGCTATATGACCTTTTGTATGACTTTGAGACCTGACTCTTAGTTTGATACCCGAGCCATTTATGTTTCCCTACCTATGGAGGTACCATAGGCATGTCTGTGATGCACCGCTGGCATGACTCATGTGTGGGTGAGTGATTTCTCACGCCGTCCCTTTTATGATTACTATTATGGCCATTATGACTTTGAGTATATGACTTTGAGATTGACTTTGAGTAAGGGGCGTATGGATTGCAATCCTAGATCTGTTCTGTTTAGTGGATTTAACTATGACTTTGAGTTGACTTTGAGGTGACTGGTGCTGTGTGCAATACACGCCTTTCACAATTTCTGGGAGCTAGCTACTCCACTATTATGATACATGAGGACACCCCTCATATTATCTGGTTGCCTGAGAGGTATCCCCTCTGATTGTGTGATTATGACTTTGAGATTATGATGTTGAGATTGAATTTGAGTTTATGGGCTCGTGGTAGATGACTATCCTTTCTTCTTTCTATTCTATTACTCTTTTATCAATTCCTTATTCTATTTCCCAATGCACTATATTTCAGTTCTGTTTCATTATCATTGCTTTGTATATGTATCTGTTCACTGGGCTTTTTAAGCTCAGCCGCATTTCCTTTTCCTGCGGCAGGTTTTAGTAGGAAGCTGGGTTATGGGAAGAGAGTGTGACTGGACTTAGAAGACTATGCTTTGGACTAGAGACGATTAGATGAAGTTTCACTTTATTAGACATAGTATTTATTTTCTTTGTAACCTTGTAGTTTCAGATTTTCATTTGTAACCCTGAATTTCGTTGTATGTATGAATCATATGCTTGTGTTTGTTCTGATGTGTCACTGTAATGTAATACTTCTACCCTTATCGGGTTGGGGTGTTACAATTATGGTATCAGAGACAGGTTGCGATTCGTAATACATTTACCCGAGACCTGTGAAGTTTGGACCCCTAAGTTTCCCTGTAGGCGCTCATAAGACAACCTTTGGAACTTTACCTTAGGATTCCCCATAGGAACCCAAGTTATTACCGGTGAGGAATGGGTAGACTAAGACATTTATGTAAGTATCATTTGCTTCCGCATCACTCTGATCGTGCCTTTGCTCTTAGATAAGCCTTATAAGGACCTTTGTTTCAGAAGTTAGAAGTTTTGCAACTTAAGCTTAGTAACCGAGTAAGTTTGGAATACCTCGGAAAGCTACCTGGATACCTTACACATTTAAGTTTCACCTTCAGATTTTGATCTCCGCCTCCGATTTGTTGATAAGCTGTTTGACACCTTTTCGACCACATCGTAGGTCATTCAACCATAATGTGTTCGACACATTCTGTGAATTCATTACTTATGTTAGGTATGAATGTATCACCCGATACTACTTAACTCTGTATGATCCATTACTACTCCTATGAGAATTTTGGTAATTATGAACCACGAATATGAGAAGTTTTGTTTCCTCTCTTTGAATGATGAACCTTGTTCTGCCAACCGTTTCCTTTGGAAAGGTATGATGTAAATACTATCTCTGTATGGATTTGTTAACTAAGCATGATGATGCTGATAACTGAGATTCTGTACCTCTCACAATTGACGATATTCGTATTACCAATGATACACATCCTACCTGCTACTTATGCTAAGAAGCTAAACGAAATTCCCACACATTGAACTGTTCGTTTATCCATCCCAACATTTTTGTTGAATCATGTACTTGACTCTGAGATATGAACTATCTGTATAAATTGACGACTGTATCTACTCTATGAATCCTTTGACTTTGAGATGTCTGATTGTACGGTCTTTTGGACTGGATGGCTATTCGTAAAGATACCATAGACTACCGTATCTGAAATGTGACCTTAAAAATCTGCTTCACCCTATTCCATTATGATGACTCTCTACATCTGCTAAAATTTCTGTCACTATGGAAACACCTACCCCAAACTCATGTGATTACCAAGTTGTCCTGAAAACCATTATTATCAACCCTTGGAAAGTTCTACTATTGTGAAATATTTTGTCATACGAAGATTTTCCGGTATTCTCTGATGAACCTTTTGGTGCTCCTTCCTGCTTAAGAAGTAGAGTGGACATTGAACTGATATCAGTGAAGAAACCATGGTGCCATAGAAGTTGAGAGATTGAAGGAGCTGATGGAATATGATTTTTAACCTTGGTGATTCTCTTTAGATGCTCTTGTTTGTTTATAAAGAAGAACGAGAGAAGTATGCGATGACGTATCGACTATCGTGAACTTAAACGTACCACTATCACTAATCATTATCTGTTTCCGCGTATCAATAATTAATTTGGTCTTCCTTTGAAACTCCGCGTCTGATTGCATCATTTTAGATTTGAAGGACTGAAGAAGCAACCACAAACACTTCTAAGAATGGGGTTAACTAACCGAGAGTAACCTTTGTGAAGTATATCATTTCTTGAAGAGGAAAGAAGGTGATGTGGAAAAAAAAAATTCCCTGAGATGATTTCTGAAGTTGCCTTTGCACTCGTTACCACATTTGTGAGTTTGAATGATGCCAATGGTGTTGGCTAGAATAATTATGTTTTTCGCATGTTTTGGACAATTTGTCATAGTATGACATTGTGTTGTGTTCTAAAACGAAAGAAGAACATAGAGATTAATTGGTGAGACGACCCTTTGTTCTGGAAGAAAATTTTGATTGACGTTCAGAAAGCATAGTAGACAACCCTACCCTGTATAATGTAAAGACAGAGCTTTCACAAGAGGGACCAAGATTGAAGACCGTTATCGGAGTTTGAAACCGGGTGGAAGAGTAGTAGAAGATGGTTGACACAAGCATTTCCATGGAAGAAGCATACAAGAAGAAGTGAGGAACTAGGATAGTGCTCAATCATGCATCATGCAACACGTGAAGATTTCAGTTTGGGCATCAAGACAACCAGACCAAAGGAGACGAACCATTCAACACACAACCTGGAGTCGACAACAACAGCATGTACCTTAAGACCTGGAGCTATGTTAGAAGACCTGTCGAAGACACGCAGTCTTGTTTCTCTATTCATTTTAGTTGTACTAAGATGAATTGAGAGCAGAAGCAGACCTGCGGATGTAGGAATCCACAGTGATCGCGTCAGAGGCTGCCGTTACGACGCCACAGTACCAAGAAGAGTTGCTGAAGACTTGAGGAACCAGACTCGAATTTTAAATTCTCTTAATCATGAGGTAAGACGGACAAGAATAAACAGACTACTCCAACTTGGAAGAAATTTTGAAAATTGTAAATGAGTGGACGGATTTTGAAGCGGACATTGTGTTTAGACGAGATGATGCTGTGAAGAATTGACGTTACTGATGACGTACCTTAATTCTGAATGACATTCTCGGATCTCCGTTACTCTTCGAGTAATTTCGTTCTCTTAGTTATGTTGTTTGATTTTGGTGACCTCTGAGACTGTAGGTGGACTAGGTGGATTTAGATAAGTTTGTGTTGTTCACGACTTGAGATAAAGTATGACCATCATGAGGGCATATGTATATGATGCAAGTATTATGACGCCTGGCCAACGTGATAATACTTACATCATATAATGTGCACTTATGGTGGGCATGTGATATTTCGAGGAGTGCCTTAGAAGCTTTAGAATTCTGGCATCTGATCAAGATCATCTGAGTTTAGTGAGACTTTAGGTTCATTCTACCTATACGTTTGATCTGCTACCCTTGATATACGATTCGATACGTTTGGACTCTCGACACGTGTATTGCTGATCTTGCAACTTCTGATAAGAATCTTAGGTTCCATTATGAAATTTCTGCCGTTGACGATATCTAACCATATGCTTTCTGCCCGTATACGTTTCGCATTCGTTGAAGTTGTTCATTATGATCTGCCATGAGTAAGATATGTGATTGTGGACTTTGAGGAAATGAGATCTGTTTGTTTATGAGAATACCTTTGGAAGGTTATCTGAAAGTCGAGACTATTCGAGAAGTTGAAGAAGTAAACCTTATATCACCCCATGTTTGCTACAATTCAATGTATTCTCATCTGATTCGCCTAATCAATTCGATGGAAATCCTATGTATTTTATACCTCTTCCTGGAGAATTCGTTTATCATCCGTTATGTTTGGTACATTATCCTTTTGATTCAAATTCAATATGATATGCCCTTCTGAGAAATCTGAAACTGTCATGAGAAACCAGTTGGTCTGAATATCTTTTGGAAGAACCTCCCGGGCGTGAGAATGTTGTGACGACTTTTGCGGTTTGCTACGACTTCGTCTAACTTTGCGACTTCAAATTTCGAGGACGAAATTTTTTCTTTTTAGAGGGGAAGAAGTTGTAACACCTAAAATCTGAGAACATGTGAAAAGACCAAATTTGCCCTTACCAATTTGAAATGTAATTAAAAGCTTATTAAAAGTACCAAATAAATCCCAAACCTCAAACAATGCACAAGTTATGTATCCCAATAATTTTAACAATTACAAATAACATTTATACAAGTGGTGAAATTACGAAAATGCCCCTATGTGGCCGATTAAAGAAAAAAATGCATTTTATTTGTTTTATTTTGAATTTAATTGATATATATATGGTAAATTGAGAAGATAATTATTGAGAGATAATTACCTCAACTAAAGTCACGAATTTTCTGGATCAAATCTCCCCTCCACACGGCATTACTTGTTTAAAAAGTCAATCCATACCTTTTCTCCCAAAAACCCTAATACCGATCCAAAGAAAAACACACAAAGAATTCCCTTAGCCTCCATACGACACACACAATCCTCCTCAGAAATTTTCTGTGATCTATCATCATCCTAAGAAGCCAAGAAAAATCCCATTCGAATTGTTGAAGCCTTACACGATCGTAGCACTTGTTTTCTTTTGACGAGCCCTAAAAACAAGGTAAATTCGTTATGTTTCATACGACCTCTTATAAATTCGTTTTCTATTTTTCCTGAGTTTCTTACATCATATATGATCTGGGAAAATTGCTTCCAAGGGCTGTTGGTCGCGTTTGTGGTCGTGGGAATTTTGGTGTTGTTTTATTCAATCCGAGAGAAGTATTTTCGCCCAGCCTATTCTACTCGTCCCAGATCTGGTCTGGTATTTTTCTCACGTCTCTTACATCATATAAGACCCATATAAAATGCTAAAACCGAACCATGCATGCTCTATGAATTATTTGCGAATTAAACCTTAAAAACGTGATAAAATACTAAATAATCATGTACGAATTTTCTGGGTGCAAGACTAAATTTTTCTGAGCTCTATATAATCCATATAACCTGGTAAAAATGCCCATTCAAATTTACATGGCCTGTAAAAGTCGTGGTGGAATTATTTGTAAAACCGGATTTACGAAAAATAAAGAAAAGAAAGAAAATAAAATAAAAACCCTAGTGTAATTCGATTAGGGTTAGGGTTTGTTTTAATATTCTGGTCCTTAATGATGAGTTTAAGGTTGTTGGAAATGATGGTGTAATGATTGGGATACATGTTAGGGTTTTGGTTTATTTTATAAATTAACGATTGAAAAATAATAGTTAAGGGTGTGTTTCGTAATTATTAAAACTTGTGGGATATTTTTGTAATGTCATATAAATCAGTAGGAATATGGGAAAAATATAACTTGAGGGTTCTAAGTGTAAATATTATAAGAAAATGAATTAATTGTATTTAATTGGTGCGATTTGTAATTAATTAAAAGAGAGGGACTAAAAATGTAATTTTCAGAAACTTGGAGCTGTTTTGAGTATTTAAAAGTATTCAAGGGGTTTTGTGATAAATTGGTAAATAAATGGCTTAATATGTAACTATTAATAATTAAAAGTTGAAATTGTAAATTAAAGGGTTAAATATGTAACTTTGATAACTTGAAGGACTTAAAGTGTAAATTGTGAATACTTGAAGGTATATTCGTATAACATGATAAAATAAGGGATCATTATGTAAAATGGATAAGTTAAGGGTTTAAAGTGTAACTTTGAATACTAAAAGGTTTAAAGTGTAATTTTGGAAATATAAGGGTGTAAAAGGTAAAGTTATGAAACCCTAAGGACCAGATGTGTAAATATGTTAAAAGATACTTTGATTTCATTAATAATGACTCAACTTTCTAATTATGGAAACTTTCTAAAAGTGGAAACTTACTATTTATGGAAACCTGCTAAAAGTGGAAAGTCACTTTAAATGGAAAGTTACTAAAACTGGAAAGCCGACTAAAATGAGAAATCTGAATTGAATAAATTATTAATAACAAGCCGACCATTAATTCGTGTAGATTCGCTGAAGAAGGAATTTTGCTTTCGACCTTTATGTTTCTGTCATGTGTGCACTTGCGGTTTAAGGTACAGATATTCTAACCTTTCAGTAAGGTTTCTCATGACTCGTGATCCGTTCCTTTTACCACTACTATGACTTCTGACCTTGTATATCCGATATCTCTGGTTCATCTTTTATGATAATTTGATATGAAGACCTTTTGGAAAATATAACTTGGTGTTATGGAAAGAAACTGTTTTGAAATGACACTCTATAATTTTGATACGAAACCATTTTTAAATGAAGGAGTAATTGGCTTTTATGAAGAGTGTTTAAAAAGGGATATGTTTGTGATGAAATGGATAAATGATTAATCAAATTTCTAAATCTGTTTTCTCTTAATTCTTTCACATTTTATTATGAACTTATGAAACTTAATAACGAATCTTTTGGAAATGAACCTTGGATATTCTGAACCATTGATATGACTTTTGATATTATGACCTTTGATATTCTGAATCTTTGCTATGACTTTGAGATGACTTTGAGATATGGCCTTGAGATAAACCTTTGCTATATGACCTTTTGTATGACTTTGAGACCTGACTCTTAGTTTGATACCCGAGCCATTTATGTTTCCCTACCTATGGAGGTACCATAGGCATGTCTGTGATGCACCGCTGGCATGACTCATGTGTGGGTGAGTGATTTCTCACGCCGTCCCTTTTATGATTACTATTATGGCCATTATGACTTTGAGTATATGACTTTGAGATTGACTTTGAGTAAGGGGCGTATGGATTGCAATCCTAGATCTGTTCTGTTTAGTGGATTTAACTATGACTTTGAGTTGACTTTGAGGTGACTGGTGCTGTGTGCAATACACGCCTTTCACAATTTCTGGGAGCTAGCTACTCCACTATTATGATACATGAGGACACCCCTCATATTATCTAGTTGCCTGAGAGGTATCCCCTCTGATTGTGTGATTATGACTTTGAGATTATGATGTTGAGATTGAATTTGAGTTTCTGGGCTCGTGGTAGATGACTATCCTTTCTTCTTTCTATTCTATTACTCTTTTATCAATTCCTTATTCTATTTCCCAATGCACTATATTTCAGTTCTGTTTCATTATCATTGCTTTGTATATGTATCTGTTCACTGGGCTTTTTAAGCTCAGCCGCATTTCCTTTTCCTGCGGCAGGTTTTAGTAGGAAGCTGGGTTATGGGAAGAGAGTGTGACTGGACTTAGAAGACTATGCTTTGGACTAGAGACGATTAGATGAAGTTTCACTTTATTAGACATAGTATTTATTTTCTTTGTAACCTTGTAGTTTCAGATTTTCATTTGTAACCCTGAATTTCGTTGTATGTATGAATCATATGCTTGTGTTTGTTCTGATGTGTCACTGTAATGTAATACTTCTACCCTTATCGGGTTGGGGTGTTACATAAACCGTATTGTTGAGAATGGTCAAAACTAAGAAGATTTCTCTTCTTCCAAAGATAAGGCGCACTGAATCGTACACCTTTCTTTTCTTTGACGAACGGGGCCTGAAGTGTTGTCAGCAGACACCATAATGTTGAAGTACGAGGCCTGCACTGAAGTGTACAGACGTCATTATGATGAAGAGCGAGGCCTGAACTGATGTGAACAGACGTCATAGTCGTTGAAGAGCGTGGCCTGAACTGAAGTATTCAGACGTCATTGTGCACATACATCAACATCGACATTCCAGAACTCTTGAAGCTGGAGAAATGATTACTTTAGGCCTCCAGACTTTGAGTTTTCTCATATGGTGAATGATTGATGTACCTACAACTGAGTAAGGACTACCTGCACTAACATCACAAACTTGATAGCATATATATGGGTTAGTGATAACAGTATCCAGACCCTTAGGGGTTTCATGGTCAACCATGCCATTATCATCAGTGAGTAGCTTTCCGGTAGGAACCCACTTAAGTCCAACATGCTTGAAAACTCTACCGGTTGGAACCCACTTATGGCAAGTTCTAGGATTACTCAACTTCTTATGCATAGCGGAAGGTTTATCAATATTCCTAGACTCCAATGATTTAGGAGTTGGTATCCACCTAGGAGAAGTTTTCGGTTTGTTTTGCTTCACATGCATTGTAGATGAGTTACAACAAACCCTAGACTTGGCAGGTTGAACCTTAGCATTGTTCCTCAATACACTAGGAGGCATCCTATAAGGTTGTGAACCTAATATACCATCCTTTTGAAGTAGGGCCCGTTTCCTAGCCTTTTCTAGATCATAGTCCTTTTGAACCTTAATGCTTGGTTTCGTTACTATTTTGGAACGATACCTAGAGGAGCTGGGAGCAGTAGCAACTACATGTTGAGGTTTCGCAGAGCTAGAATCATCGGACTTAGGCAAATAATGTGGAGTGACAGGTTTTGTCACAACTTGTTCCGCATCAACTTGGGAGGCAAACCGTGTTTTTGAAAATTTTGTTCGTTCGGATCTAAACGCAGTCGGTTGTCTAATAACCGATTGGTTCCTAATTGATGGTAACACAGGTTTTCCCAAGATTGATGGTTTTGCAAACTTAGTGTTCACACTATTCCCAGTTGCTTTTCTTAGCTCATTTTTCAATGCTGTAACAGTGAAACCCATTTTCTGAAAATGAGCTTTGAATTCATCATTTTGGGCAATCAAAGAAGTTGTTTGTTCTAACGTCTTAGTTCTCATTTTTATGATTGTCTCATTAAGATTTTTACAATTCACTTTCAAAGACTCATTTTCATCAAGTAATTTAGCCACTTTTTGTTCAAATTCAATCGCATCACAATCATGTTTAGCCTTAACTTCACTACACATATCACACATCTCTGTAACACGTTTTTTCAGGTTGTTGATTGTCAAGTTCTTGGCTTCCAGCTGAGCTTTCAAATCATTTATCATAAAGAATTCGCGGAAATCAGGAAGTTCCGGATTTTTACACGGTTGATTATTTTGAAAACTTTCTTCCTTTTGTTGCATTGCAATTTCAAGTGAAATACAATGTTTTTCAAGGTGTGCAAATTTGTTTGAAAGTTCATTGAAAACTTCTTTATCAACCACATCTTGAGCAACAAACAAAGGATTAACACAATGTTTTTCAAGTTATGCAAATTTGTTTGAAAGTTCATTAAAAACTTCTTTATCAACCACATCATGTGATTTAAAAGACTCAGCCATAAACAAAGAACTTGACACATCATCTCGTTCAGCATCCTGATCACTTTCTCCCACTTTATGATTCATATTTGTTAAATCAGAAATGGTATTGCTATCAGTCTTTTTCAACAAATATGTGTCATAACTGGGCATAACTTGATCAGTATACAGTTGTTCATCAGAAAGCACATTATGATGTTCAGTTAGGGGTACCTCAGCACATGACACTTGCTCTTTTACTGGTTTTAATTCAATGCCCATGTCTGGAGTATCTCTAGTCACTGAGTCGCAGGGTGTGTCAAGCTTATCAATCTTTGAATCTTTGCATATTGTGACACCTGACCCAACATCCGATGCAATACCCGAGTCACCAACACCATCACATGATTGTACCCTACATACCTTCACTTTGTCATCATATGCAGGTATATGTTGTGCCTTTTCGTTAATGAATCTTTACTTTATCCATAAGTTGGACAAGTGTATCTCTGAACGTGTCAACCTCAATTCCTGTGTGATCAGCAAAGAACACTTGGAGTTGTTTGTTGATCACACAAAGGGCAGCCATGGATCCCATCTTGGAAAATTCTCCTTGGTCAAGTTGTTGTTGTAGTTGATCTAAGTTAAGAATCATTGTGCATGTGAAAGTCTGAACATCTTGACCAAAGAGTGTTACAAATGCGCGTTCGAATCCCATCTTGAATCCAGTTCCCTCTAGAAGTACAGACATGTATGAATGAAATTGTCAAAAACATTCTATGCAACTTTCATTTGCATTCTGAAGCACTTGCCGTAGCTGAAGCAACTCATTCTCATGTGAATTAGAGCACAAAGATTCCATATTAGTAGTTTCAGATTCAAAACCAGTAGCGTGTTGTACTATGTTGGAAATCTTATGATCGTTGATTATGTCATACCGTTTGAGAATCTCAGATATGACTGAGTCTGAAGAATTCGACATGATTTGAGCACGCACGGGATTTTACAAGTCAATGATTTAAACCGAAAAATAGAATCTTTCGCGGGATTTTACAAAATCAAGACAAAACCGTGAAACAGTGAGAAACCGTTGGAACGGTAAATTATGAGATGATAGTTTGAAGAACGTGATGGTTGTATGATCAAAATCCGAATAAGCCCCGAAATTACATCCAGTGAGCACGAAAACCCGAGGTTATCTCCAATTAGCCCGAAACTATCACAAGCCAAAACTCAATCTCGTACTTTGAAGCTCACTCAAAATCCCGATCCAAGTAATATACCCTCGGTTGTATTGGAGCTTGAGTAAAAACGTGATCAACAATAAAACATTCACCATAACAATATTTGCTTCCACCACCAATCGGTTATCACAAGGCAAAAGAAAATGAATTGTACCATAGCCCAATGTTCGTATGGAAAAACAATATAGCCCGATCTGATTGCAATATGTAGTCCCAATCCAAATCCCTTTAAATCTTAATATACTGTGGAGAAAACTCACTTAAACACAATTTTTCCTCATAAACCGTAACCCTAAACACCTACACAAGTTATACGCAGCCACCTAACTCAAACAAGATCCAGAAGAAAGAAAATAATACGTCCTTTTTTTTCTATTCCTTACAATCAGCTCACACGAGATCACAGCACAAATAACTCAAATCGTTCCTTGTGAGTTTACTTAATCCAAACAAGACCAAAACAATAATTGACTGAGAATCGTTCTTAGATTGTTTTGTCACAACTGATGCACTAATCCACAAAGAAAGATAGAGTTATTCCACTTCACGAATCGATAGGGTCTCAGCCTCTCAGGTTGGTCGTTATTGTTGTAGTCATATTATGCCAACGACTTGAAGAAGAAATAAAGATGAAGTTGAGAGATCGAAAGGGATCTGTGATGGTTGTAAGTTCTCTTTGTGGTATAGATGTATGAAGGAAATTAATGATCTTGTTTTTCTTTACCTCTTTATTTTGTTGTATCGATGAAGAGAAATGATGAGACGTAGTTGTTAGTGAATCGAGTTTGTGAATCGAAAAATGAGGATGAGACAGCTATGTATTAATCTTGCTTTTGATAGTTTGTATATTAAGAACAACTTGTCTTCATAAACATGTGGTTTGTAGTTGGCAGTATGAGTGGAAATATGATACGGTGTTGAATTGTTGTTTTACTTTTTGTTAGCATAAACCACTAGCTGGAGATAGCCGCAAACAATTGCAAACAAAAGGTAATCGCAATCTCAATTGACCAAAATATGAGCTAACTGCAACTCTAATCATGAGCTAACCGCAAAAGTGAGTTAACCGCAGATATTTGGAACTAACCGCAATAAAGAGAGTTAAACTCAGTTTGGAATTAACCACAAAAAAAAATAAAAAAATGAATCGCTATTTTTGGTAGACGCAAGATAGGTAAACTCTAAAATGAGTTAACCGCAGTTTTTGAGCTGAGATTAATCGCAACAAAATGAAGATAACCGCAACAGAAAAAAACGAAACTATCATTGTCGACCATATTGTCTTTTACCCGATATGTGAATAAACGCAGCCAAGAAGTGTATTGTCCTTTAGCAGAGAAAACAAAACGCAACCAGGAAATAGGATGTTTATAAACATATGGATACAAAGACCAAGTGTGCAACTAATTAAAACTAAGCCCAATATCAGCCCACAAGAATCACCAAAACTCACAAACACCACGAGATACAACCAAACTAAGCTAGATATACAATTTGAATGAAAAAAAATAGAACCACAAAACCAAGTGCAAATTCGAGAACACCAAGTCCTAAGATGAAACCATGGCTCTTGATACCAATTGTAGGACAAACATAATATTAACTAGTATGGTTCTTGTGTTTATGATAGAATTAATGGAAGAAAGTTAAGAGAGATAAAGAGAAGTTGGGTGTTTCTAGAGAGAGAAAGAGATGAGAGAAAAATGAGAAGATTAGATTGAGAATATGGAAAGCACCAACCCTCTCCACATGTGGAGAGGGGTATTTATACTTACAACATAAACGCCCACACCCGGGCTGTGGATCAGGCATATAGTGGGTGAAGACCCGTCCTTCTTCCACGATGTTACTAAAACTAATACTAACTAACTAAAATATAACCTAACTACGAGCTATCTTAATGCTATTACAATAATCAGGTGACCGAGACTTTTACAGGAATAATTGTATTCCTAACAGGTTGGGTGGCCGGAAGCGTGTTTTGAGTGAAAAAGTTGGTTGAACTGTCGGTTGGATTGATTGAATTGTGGTCTGGTGGTTCGATTGGGTCAATTAAAAACCGGTTTTTAATACAATGGTTGTGAGTGATTTACGAGTGTCCTTTGTGTATCTATAACAGAATCGACTGAACCGTTGATGACACTATAAAAATGTTATAGGTGCAACATTAGAAGTATAACGAGTTGTGTGTGTGTGTGTGTGTTTTTTTTTTTTTCTTTTTTTATGAAATGAGTGAGGTTTTCTTTGTGGTGTGTTATGTGAATATTATTATGAAAAAAAATATATATATTTTTTTAATTTGCTTATATATAGTTATAGGGTAAAAGCTAGGGGTGGCAATTTCTGACCCGACACGGAACTCGACCTAAAACCGACACAAAAATTAACAAATTGGGTTAAGTCTAAATAGATTTCAGGTCGGGTTTGGGTCAACCCATCTAACCCATTTATTAAATGAAGTATAACTATCCGTTATATACACAGTGATAACCGCCTAACAAATCTAATTACAAATAGACCCCTATACTTCTGTACATTTACATTTAAGAGTAAACTAAACACTATACTTTGTAATATATACAAACAAGTCCTCCAACTTGTAATAATCTTCATCCCCCCTCAATGTGGAGGATCTGTGAGACCCAGCTTAGAAGCTAAAGTAGAGTGTTGAACTCTATTCAGAGCCTTGGTCATGATATATGCTAGCTGCAAATGAGAAGGAATGTGTGCAGTTTGTAGAAAGCCTTCTTGTATCTTTTCTCTTGTGAAGTGGTAGTCAATATCCACATGCTTTGATCTGTCATGAAAACAAGGATTTGCAGCAAGCATTTGAGCAAACTTATTGTCACAAAGAAGAGTTATAGGAAACTGAACATCGATTCCTAAGTCTTTGAGGATAAAACTCAACCAAAGAAGCTCACAAGTAGTGGATGTCATACTCCTGTACTCTGCCTATGTAGATGACCTAGATACAGTAGCATGTTTCTTTGTTTTCCATGAAACTAAAGAATGACCAAAGAAGATGCAGTAACCTGTTAATGACCTCCTTGTCATGAGACAATTGGCCCAATCTGCATCTAAAAATCCTGTGACTTTTAATTGAGATTGCACAGGCTAGAAAAGACCTTTGTACACTGTTCCCTTAAGATACTTAAGCAAATGTGTTACAGCTGCCATATGGGTATCCTTTGGATCAGAAACAAACTGGCTAAGGTGTTGGACAGCATAAGATATGTCTGGCCCGGTCATGGTGAGATATAATAATCTGCCTACCAACCTTCTGTATATATCAGCATCAGGAAGAGGAATACCTTTGTTAATGGAAAGATGCAAATTTGTTGGCAGAGGTGAATAAGCAGGCTTACAAGTAGTTAAACCTGAATCCTGCAAAAGGTCCAATATATATTTCCTCTGATTAATGTGTGTCCATGTATCAGTCCTGCATACCTCAACGCCCAAAAATACTTTGCTTCTTTTATAGTGAATTTAGGATCCAAAGCTTGTTTGACTTGAGCAATATCATGAAGAGAATCACCAGTCATCAATACGTCATCAACATAAACTAACACAAAAAGAAAATGACCATTGGTGTTTTTAACAAACAAAGAATAACAAAACCCATACTACAAAGGAACTTGGTTAACTCTTGATTCCATTGCCTAGAGGCTTGTTTTAAACCATAAAGTGGTCTTACTAACCTGCATACTTGCCCTGGTTTTGCTTTCTTATAACCTAGTGGTGGCAACATATAGATTTCTTCATCAAGATAGCCATGGAGGAAGCATTGTTCACATCTAATTGGTGAAGAGGCCAACCTTTTGCTATTGCCAAGGCTATAATAAGTCTAGCAGTAGCCAATTTAGCAACAGGGGAGAAATTATGTTTGTAATCTTGGCCTTCATTTTAATTGTACCCCTTTACCACCAACCTTGCTTTAAACTTATCCACTGTCCCATCAGGATGATATTTTATTTTGAACACCCATTTTGAAGAAATGGTTTTATGCCCAATGGGCAAAGTAGTCACTTCCCATGTGTTATTTTCTTCTAAAGCAAAAAGCTCTTTATCCATAGCCTCTATCCATCCTTTATGGCTACAAGCTTGCTCATATGTAACAGGTTCAGTGGAATCAAAAATATTGGCTAGAAAAGCAACATGACTCTATGGTATACTTCTAAAATCCTTCTGTGTAAACAAAGGATAAGTAGGTTGATGTGTTACTGAATTAGAAGAACTCTTAGGACCCAAAAAATCCTTGAGCCACTTTGGAGATGTTGCATTTCTGGTGGATCTTCTTAAAGGAACATTTTGTGTAGGCTGAGTAGGAACATTCTGAGAAGAATTAGAAGGCATGGGAGGTGGTTCACTTTGTGCAGGTTCATTAGGTGGAATGTTCTCATTTGGTGCAGGGTGATTGTCTTCATTATGAGCAGGAAGAGTAATATCAGGGGAACTTATGGGAATACCATTATCACTAATATTGTGAGTAGAATTAGGACCATTAAAAGGCTTACCATTGATTGAATTAGAATGTGAAACAGATACCTTGAAAGGAGAAATATCTTCCATGAAGATAACATCTCTGCTATGGAAGACATTATGTGTGGCCAAATTATATAATTTGTATCCCTTTTTCCCTGGTGGATACCCAATAAGGCCACACTTGATGCCTTTTGGGTCAAACATATCCTTATGTTTTCCTAATGAAGATGCATAACATAAACAACCTATGGTTTTGAGTGTTTCATATGAAGGTGGTTCACCATGTAATAACTTAAAAGGTGTCTTCCAATCCAGCTGTTTCATTGGCATTTTATTTATCAAATATGTAGCTACTAAAAGACAGTCACCCCAACAATTTCTTAGGTAAGCTTGCATGTAACCTTAATTCTCTAGCAGTCTATAGTAAATGCCTATCTCTCCTTTCCACCACTCCATTTTGTTGTGGAGTATAGGCCATAGATTTTTTATGAACTATTCCCTTAGACCTTAATAACTCTAAAACCTTTTGATTCACAACCTCTATGCCATTATCTGACCTCAAAATTTTTGGTTTTAGCATTGAAATGGACTTATGCATACTTAAGAAAGCTAGACAGAATAGCTAAAACTTGATCCTTACTATGCACCAAATATGTCCTAGTTGCCCTGCTTTTGTCGTCAACTATAGTATAGAAGTAATGTGCTCCATTAAGAGCATGTGCCTTATATGGTCCCCATAAGTCAACATGAATTAAATCAAAGACATTATGTGAAGAGATAGAACTTTTAGGGAAAGGTAATCTATGAAATTTTGCTAGCATACAACTCTCACAAGCAAAGTCATAAGCATTGGATTTCTTGCATTCATCTACATGTTTCATTTTAGACAATGACAGATGACCAAGTCTAGTATGTAAAGTATGTGAATCATTTACAGTTTTATGAATGACAGAATTATCAGCATGAGTACTAGGAAATCAAAGACATTAATGGATTTAACAGCAGGATTTTTAGTATTAGAAAAAGGATCCAAAGATGTGCAGGTGTACAAGCATCTTGAACCTTTTCCAATGGCCACAACTTCCTTAGTTGAAAGGTCCTGGAACACACAGTAAGAGGGAAAGAACTGAGCAAAGTAGTTTTGTGTGTTTAAGAGCTTTCCAACAGATAGCAGATTGAATTTAAACTCTGGAACATATAACATATCTACTAGCATCAAGGTGGGAGTTAACTGAACATGTCTTGCTGTTTTGACAATTTTGGTTGTGCCATCAGGTAAGTGTGCTATTATAGGATTTTTGAGCAGATAAGTGATTTTGAACAATGTAATATGGAGGCACATATAGTCTGATGCACCTGTATCTATGATCTACTCATTGATCATAATAGCATCACTTTGTGAAGATAAAGTGATGAGGCGAAAAATGAACCACTTTTAGGGGGTCATTTAAGCCCGGAATTGAACTTATTTGATCAAATATTGCCCTAAATCGTTCCTTTTGTGATTTTAGGTACTTTGGGAGTGAAATCTGGAAAAGGAAGCAATTCGGACGTTTTTGGAGCATAAAAGTGAAGAAAACGCCAAAGTCTTAATTTTCCTTGCTGGGAATAGTAGGTGACGGCGTCAAGAAGGAATCCTTGACGGCGTCAAGAGCAATTTTCCATGACGATCTAGTACAGATTTGACAGCGTCACGAAGTAGGGCGTCAAGAGTAAAAGTCATGACGGCCTGGAAATGCACAACACATGACGGCGTCAGAAGTAGATCAAGGCAGTCCGAGAAGAGTTTTGGCGGTGAGGTGACGGCGTCACAAGATTGGTCTTGACACCGTCAGACCCTATTTCCTATATATATTTTTCTAATTTTCACACATAAAAAGAGAAGTTTTGGAGAAACCCTAAGTACGAACTTGGTGCGAATTTTACAGGTTTTTCAAGGGTTCTAAGCCCTTGATACCTTTCATGTGTAATTGAGATAAGTGTTCTTTTAATTCAATCAATATGTCTATGTGTTGGTTGTCTATATCTTGTTCTTGTCTTAATTCCATCATGCTAGGCTAGATCTATCTTGTGTTTGCTTGGATCTAATGAAACCTAGATGTTAATTATTTGTTGATTACTTGTTTATAATTGTATTGGATGAATGAATTTGATGTTAGGCTTAAAAAAACTGGCAGATCTCCAATTGGTAACATGCTTGAACGTCTTAAGAAACATGAACCGATGTGCACTAGGTCTTTATTGGTTGCATTTAATGCATGAGCCACTGTTTATAATCCCTATGGTTGTGTTGGGCATGGTATAGGAGGAGATAAGAGCTCATAGAATTGGGGAGTTAAGTGCGCCACCCCATGAATGATATTAAGGAATACGATCCGTCATCCATGCAACTATAACAAGTAATTAACGTGTAAAAGATGTCTAGGGAGTAGTGAAATCTAAGTAAACACATTTTCTCCACTTATTGCTCACAACTTTAGTATAATTTAGTTTATTTTCATTTCTAGTATTTTATTTTGATTGCATCTTTAGTATTGGGTTAGTTGACTAGCAACTAATTCCGCCCTAAATCCTTCAAACCCGAGATTTTTACTTGCTTTCTAAAAAGTATAAAAATACAAAAATAATCATCCCTCACCTTTAGAACTAGTATTTAGGTTTTCTAATCCTAGCAACACTATTCCTAGCTGAACGATCAATCCCCCGGTACTTGTCACTATACTATACTACAACGATCCGGTACACTGCCTGGTGGGGGTTGTAAGCTTCTCAAGATCCCTTGAGAGGTAAAGCCTGGTGCGATTCTCACGTATCAAGTTTTTGGCGCCGTTGCCGGGGAATAGTTATTGTCTAGGTTAGAACTTCTTTTTATTAGGTCTACTTGCTAGATTCCTTTCTAGTAAGATTTTATTTTTATTTTTAGGTTTTCTTTAGTCTATCTTATTTCTTTGTGTTTTTGTTCATAACTCCTCACCACCCGACATCATGGACGATGGGAACATCCTTGAACCCGTCATCCCACCACAACAAAACCCACCATTAGAACCCCTTAGGCCCCGAACCTTAGGAGAGTATTCCCGACCTAGCCACCAAGGCTACCGAAACACCATTGAGCTCACCGGAACCAATGTGACCCCCTTGCGATCCGACACCATCCGGTTAGTGCAAAGCGGATGTGCATTCCATGGACTTCGTTTCGAATATCCAAACCAACATCTTAAGGACTTCCTTAAAATCATAGATTCCATAGACCTAGGTGTTGAAACTAGAGAGACAACCCGATTACGCCTATTCCAATTCTCTCTACGGGATCAAGCTAGTCAATGGCTTGAGCGTTTACCCGCGGGATCCATCACCACATGGGATGATCTCACCACTCGTTTCCTTGCTCAATTTTTCCCACCGGGGAGAACTACTAAGCTTAGAAATGACATCTTGATGTTCCAACAACGTCAAAATGAATCTCTTTATGAAGCATGGACTCGTTTCAAGGACTTACTCCAAAAAGTCCCTCATCATGGCATAGATCTTTGGCTCCAAGTCCAAATTTTTTATGACCATATCGACATCTCCACGAGGCGAGCCATTGACCAATCGGCCGGCGGTAAGCTACCTGATCTTAGTGCGGAACAATCATGGGAACTCATAGAAGATCTTACTCTCTATGACAACGAAAGTTGGAATGATCCCCGTGACTTGAACAAAACAGTCAAGGCAATATCTTTGCCTTCGAACAATTCTAGCACTCCCGACCGTAAGATCATGAAACTTGAAGACCAAGTCAAGTTTCTCATGAAATCTTACGAAGCTCCTAAACCTTCAAGCCAAGTGAACAAAATCACTTCTTCATGCGAATTATGTAGTCGTCCCCATGACACTCGTGATTGTGTGGAACTCCCCAGAACAGCTTTTGCGGACTACGCATTACCGACGAAGCGGGAGATAAGTGGTACACTTTCAAGCCCGAGCCAAACACGTACGGTGATTCATACAACCCCTCTTGGAAAAATCACCCAAACCTTAGGTGGAAACAAAATCAACCCAATTCTTCCAATCCGCCTAATCGTTACCAACCAAACGGTCCACCCTCCAACCATACTTTCAACAACAATCCTTCTAACAACTATGGTAGTACCAACAATCTTGAAGGATTGATGTCTAAGTTCATGGCATCTCAAGAAGCTCGCATATCTAAGTTTGAAGCCGATTTCAAACAAAATCAAAGCGAGATGACCACTAGAATTGACGCATTGTTGAAAGTTCTCAATGACCGAGAAATGGGAGCACTCCCAAGCGAAACAATCAAGAATCCGAAACTAAACGTTAATTCCATATCTTTAGTTTCGTCACCCACTTCGTGTCCACAGTACTACTCGATTAAATCAACGAGCACGTGTTTCAAACAAAACCAAACTCTTCAAAAGGACCAATCAAATAAAACACCCAATATAGAGCCGGTCAAAAGTATAGTTGAAACACCTCCTACGCAAGACCCTGGCGATGAATTCAAAGAACTTCACCTTGAACGCCCCGTCATTGATGTCTTAGCGCGTGCTCCTTACTATAGTGCCCTCCTAGAAAAGTATGAGAAGTTTAAACTAGGTAAAAATGGGACCGCCTTCGTTCAAAACAAGTTGCCTAAAAAGCTTGATGATCCGGGTATATTTGTTTTGCCTTGTAAGATAGGAAGATCCGAAGCTTTCGACACACTAGCCGATTTAGGTTCAAGCCTCAACTTGATTCCCTTATACTTATTCACCGCTCTTAAGCTAGGGAAGTTAGAGGAAACGGAGGTATTGATAGGGCTAGCAGATGGGAGTATTGCCCATCCGGTTGGAATGATTAAGGATGTAGTTGTTCACGTAAGAAAGTTAACTATATTAGCGGATTTTCACGTCCTAGACATGGTTAGTGACACTACATGCCCATTATTGGTAGGAAGAGGATTTTTAGCAACCGCTAGCGCCATGATAGATTGTAAGGAGTCTAAGATAGCGGTAGGTGAAGGCGATGCTTGGTCGGTGTACGATGTAAAGAAGCATAGTTATGATTGTGATGATGAACCGACACCGCATTGGGTAGAGATGAATAGGAGACCGTCTAGATATGGACCTTGGATAGAAAGGAACTTTATAGGACCTCAATGCCCATTTTATATAGAAAAAGATTTCGTTGAGAAGACACATTCGGTAGAACAACTCATAGCTAGAGATGAAGAGCTAGACCCCTTTGAGGACCCCTTAGTCTTTAGGAAGATGATTGAGTTCTTAAGCGTAATGCCCATTAACATAGAGATGAATAAGTGGAAAAGAGAGGGAGATAAGTGTAAATGGAGGTGGGACAAGCCACCTAAAGAAGGTAACGGATCATGGCATATGAGGATGACTTTGTGTGATCCGGATGGAGAAAAGTTTGAAAGGTCATACCATACTAAGGAAACCGATAGGAAGTTGAAACCTAAGTTTGATCCCAAAGATGTCCTCAATGAGGAACTCACCCGTGTCACGTAGTAACCCATGACCTTGAGTCTAGCTACAAGACTCGTAAATAAAGAAAAGCGCTTCTTGGGAGGCAATCCATGTTTTGTGTGATTTTGTTTATTTATTTTTTATTTGCTTTCGTATGCATGCTTTATTTTTATTGTTGGTTGATCATGTTTCTAAACTAAATAGTGGAAATACTTTACTTTGTTGTTTTGGCCTAGTCTTAACTCCACCTAAAGGTATTTTTGCAAAAGATAAGTGTAAGGGTGTAGAATACTAACTATGTAGGAAACATGTTCAAGTGGTGATGTGAGAGGCGTAGAAGTGAGGAGGAGGAAAGAAGAGAAAGAGGGAGAGGAACCTTGAAAGAAAAAGAGAAAAGATTAGATTAAAGTGAATGAAGGTCCAACCCTCTCCACATGTGGATAGGGGTATTTATAGTTACAATATTATGCCCACTCCCGGGCTGTGGATCAGGCATACAGTGGGTGAAGACCCGTCCTTCTTCCACGGTGTTACTTAAACTAAAACTAATTAACTAATAAATAAACTAACTACGAGCTAACTTAATGCTTTTACAATCATTAGGTGACTGAGACTTTAACAGGAATATTTGTATTCCTAACAATCTCCCCCTAAGCGAGGTCACCTTTGAAGTTAAGATCTTTGGTCTTTAAGCATTCTTTTGTCTTTGTAGCTCGTAGGATCTGATTCTTCTCTTTTCTGCACACTTCGTACTTCAAGCAAGCGAACTTGTGATTAGGGTTCCTTTGAGATATGTGATCTTTGAGCTTCTTTGAGATCATCAGCCAAAGTAAATCTCTAAGCTCATCCATTGCAGTATCGCCTTCATGTGATGTAGTGACTTTAGGACCATCATGCTCACACTCTTCTGTATCTGGAGACGTTGCATTGGAGTTATGGATCAGGAGACTTTTTCATCAGAGTTGCGGAAGCGTTGTTGGTAGTCTCTCAACATTTGTTGTAGCAAGTCTTTCATCTTCATTGATAGTGTGGAGGATGTGTGAGCATGAGGTATGGATTGACCCGATTCAGCTGGAAACTGGAGCCATCAACGCCATCTTTATATGTGTCCCTGAAATAAAACAGTTAGCACTAAAGATAGAGAACGAATATGGCTTTGTCATTCGTTCTGCGAGGACAGACTACCCTCCGGTTTTGTGAAAACCGACCTGTGATCAGGTAGAGTCTCTTTTAAAGAAGACTCTCCTTGACAGGAATTTCCAGCTTGTAGTAATGAATTTTCCAAAGAATCCACTTCGGAATCGTCATACTTAGCATGTTCTCATACCGGAACGTCTCAAAGCAGACAGCACGATAGAGTGAATCGGTGTATAGATATTCACGGATTGATGAGAAATTGATTTATAGAAATCACTCGCGTGTCATATGATAAACATTTTTGAGACACGACGAGAGTTTTATACTTTGAATCACATTTCCATCAAAAATACTTTTGTTTGAAAGATATTACACAATCAATGTGCTCGAAAGATAAGTTGGTGAGCACATTGAGAGGTTTTTGCAAAAGTATCCGTCAATCCATATCCTGGAACAAGTTTGATTCAAATTTGAATCGCACCATTGTTGCTTTCCAGTTGTCACTTGATCATTGATCCAAGATGGATCTCACATGTCACCTACCAAGAGCTTGAGTGATGTTCGCTCTAGAAGGATTTCCATTGTCATTGTGAATATTTTCATATCACTCGGATGTTCTGGCAATACCACAAGGATAATGCGTAGGACTCTAAATATTTTATCTTATTTTCCACAATATGTGAAACAATAAGCATGTTTGGAATGTGTCCTATCGAGATTTTGGATGATCTCTTTGGCTCTAGACTCAATAGTGCGTTCTGATCCGCTCCTGGAGACTGGGGAGGCGTCTCCTGTTTTAGGTATCAACATAACTCGCAATGAGCGGTCGATACATTGCACAGGGTTCCCCGTGAGATTGAAACAAGCTCTTTTAAGAGAACTTGAGTGGTTGGGAAGTTTTAGTGCAGTGCGTCACTGGGTCCATGACGTCTTGTCTTCAATACCGGTGTTACCTTAGTAACCGCCAGTAGATTATGAATTGAACCCGGTTTCTGCCCTAAGGTTGAATATATGGAGGGCTATTTCTTTTCACCCTTTCTCATTTCATTTCTTTTTCATTCTTCAACCCCTTCAGTGCTTACCGAGACTTCATCACTAGAACCTTGTTGGGTTTGTTCCAATCCTAGCTCTATCTCAGTCCGCACTCTTCCCTTTCTCACTTTACTCCTTTTTTCAATCATTCCTAAGGACTTCTAATCTATCTATGGATTGTCCCTGGGAAGATCCTTCCGGTTCTGGTGGATCATGGGAACTTATACCTAACCTTAACCAACCTTATAACTCCGTGCATTAAAGTAAATGGTCGGTCTTAGGTATTACTTCCACAAACGCCTTTTGCTCCCCCTCAATATGTGCATCGATATTCGAAAGTGTTTAGCACATATGCGGGAGCCTATTATTGAGTACAAAAGATCACTTATGATTATCAGATTTCATATTTAAATCACATTCTCTCCCCCGATCAAAAATTTCAAATCTTTTGAGATCTTTGATCTCAATTGATTTAAATAATTTAGAAAATGTTTTTGGGAGAGAAATGCGGTTAATTTGTAATATTTTCTGATAAAAGGAACTTTTTCTTGCTCTTCCTCAAACTGTGAGGGAGGTTGTTATGTGTCAGATTTGAAAAGTTATCAAAATATTCAAAGTTTTAACGAAAACTCTTTGAAAGTTTACTCATTCTGACACATAACCATCACAATTCTTTTTTGTTGCAAGGTTTAATGTACGAAGTGTGGGGAGTTTGGATGATACATAAAATTTTGAGAAATCACTCTCCCCCTCAATCAATGACGGATGTTAAAGCATAAATATTATCATAAACTATTAACGTCATTGATTGAGTGAAAATTTTATCAAACTTTTGAGTTCGAATTTGATTTTCATTCAAAATTGCATGGTACCACCAAGTTTTGCACAAACACTTTCCGGAAATATCATAGAAGGGAAAGTATTTGGCGATAAAAAGAAGATTTCTCTTCTTTATCAAGAAATAATGCACTGAAGCGTACATTAAATCGAGGGTGCATGAATATAAAGTAATTCACGCTCGGATGAACGGCACCCTTTGCTAGGAACAACCGTCTTTTTGGCGACGTGTTTTCCTTAATTTTGAAAAACGGGTTGCTATCTAAAGTAATAGCAAGCCATATTTTTGAAGACCGGGTTGTAGCCTGAAATGACTACAAGCCATAATTTTAAGAATATTTTGAGATACGACATGTTTTTGAAAAACATTATTTGAAACCGAAAAACTCTTGCTCAAGCATATGTATGATTCCGTGTCATTATTGAATGACATTTCTAGAAACGTACATAATATTGATTACACAAGAGACATGTCGTGAGAAGAATATTTTTGTATTTTATATGGTTTTTTTTTTTTTTTTTTTTTTTTTTTTTTTTTTTTTTTTTATGGTTATATATATTTCTATTTATATATATATATAGAAGTATGTACATAATGCGAGATAGGATGTGCAGAAGGCAAGAGAAATGTTTATAAGGATACACAAGGAGGGCCATAAACAAATGACAGTACAAAACAAACATTCCAACCAACACACATAATTATGACACTGCACCCCATTACTGATCTTATTACTCAGTACGTTGGAGAAGACGGTAGTCCCCTTCACGAACTCTACCACCAACGTAGCACTCCAGGCTTCGGAAGATTCTTCGTATCTTTAATCTCTTGCGGATGCCAGCCAAAAACCTCTTGTTTCGGGTTAACTCATTTGCAGTCCAGTTATTGGTATAACGTCTAGTTCCCTGGGCATAAACGTGGTATTCTTTCACTCTGAAGTCCAGTGCCTCTTCGACCATACGCAAGGTACCGTCACTGAACTTGTGTATTTCATTGAAGCGCAAAACCATGGGCACATTGTACTTGTCTCGAAATACAGTTGCTAGAGGAGATTCAATGACTGTAAAGTCAGCAACCCGTTCCAGACTATTAACATTCCATAGGGGTCTTGTGAGGTTGAGCTGGGATTGGTAGCTTTCGATACCAAGCTGAAAGTCTTCGACCCGTTTCCTGATGACGATGCCCCGGATCCAGTGAAGTACAGCAAACATAAGAGACTTCATTTCACGTGATGGTAGATGATGCAGCTTTCCTTGAAGATGGAGGAGATACAAGTCTTCGAAATCATTAGGGCGTAGGTGTTTGAAATCCCCTTCGGATATGGTGTAGTCCTTGAAGTCTGCTCGTCTGAGTGTAATGCTCTTGAGGTAGTCATATCCATAGATGGGATGTATTTGAACTTTAACCACACTAATGATTTGAAGTGGTGAGCGAACTGACTTTCGGTCACCTGGAGCTTGAAACCGATCTATGTAGAACTGTTGCTTCTTCAACCACCAGTGTGAAATGCCCAGAGATGCCGAGATGTTGTAGTCGCATTCTTGAGTACTCCACATACTGTCGGGAACTAACTGTTCCAACCCGATGTCAGAATAATGGGCAGCTTTCATCTTTGTGATGGACAAAGCTGATTTGCATTGTCTACTCCCAAGCTTAAGATAGTCAAGGTCTTTGTTGAAGAAGAATTCAGCTTGGATAGTGACATTTCCTGGAGGGCCACCCAAGGGAAGTGGAGTGTTGTAATTATACTTCATTATTCCTTCATCCACAATGTCATTGAACATCTTGTGGCACTCTTCCATCTGGTATTGTAGATGATTAACATCCTGATGAAAAGCTTTGACAATGTTGAATGCAGGGCCTTCCAGGTCCTTCTGAGTGAGCCTTGAGAGACCCCGTTTCTTGCAGAACCATGCGATGAATGTTCCCATATCACCAGTTTGGGAAAGTAGGGAATCTTCAGAGGGTGGAACAAAACTGGTGGTGATTGCATTGATCCAGTTACTCTCATTGGTTGGTAAATCAGAGGAAGGAATCGTCCAGTCGGGCTCAGGTGATTGCGGTTTGTTGTCATCTGGTTTCCACCATGTCTCTTTGTCATCCTTGGTTAAGGGAACTTGAGGTGGATCATTGGTGTCAGTTCTGGTGAATGATTTCCACCACTGTCTTCCAGGAATATGAGTTGTAGAAGCATCATCATCTTCGTCATCGGATGACTCATCGTGTTGTGGAGTGACAGAAGCTTCATTAAAGACATGATCGTCAGGGGCATGAGATGCAATGGAGGTTGCACCAGCGTCAAAAGTAGTCCAAGCTGCATACTTAACATGTTTTGCTTGTTTAGACGGAGCTGACTTGGTTGACTTGTCAGTCTGATGTTTTTGAGATGGTGATGAGGTGGGTTGTGATGATCTGCTAGGAGCTTGTGACCCACCAGGCAGTGAAGAAGTTCCTGATGGACCAGATACCCCAGCAGGTGGTGGAGGTGGAGGTGGTTGAGGAGGTGAACCAGATGGTGGTTTGGGGTGACCCTGACGCCGCTGTTTTCTTTTACGTTCAATTTCCATGTCCTGGGCGTGTTCCTCAGCATTATCTTGTTGAATTGAGGCCTCCAATGCCTTATACAGCTGTACGTGAGCATCGTGTCCTGTGTGTTGACCCTGCTGATACATACTGTGCTGCAGAATAACCTTCATGTCATTGATAGGTAGGTCTTTGAACCTGGACCTGAGAGGGGCTTCGAGAGCAATATTGACAGCTTCAGCTACCTGTTCGTTGATAGCCTTAGATACTTGTAGTTCAAGATCAAGATGCTCCAACTTGTATAATCTGCTGTCATGATTAGTGATTGTTTGTGGCAGATTAAGGTTTACTAGAGTTTGAAGCAAAGAGGCATGCTTGTCCAACTTCTCACGAATGGCAAGGTTTTCTTGAACAGCATCGACAGTCAAAGCAGCTAAAGTGTCCAGATCTAACTTCTTCTCAGTGCTATCAGGAGCGGCAGATGCAGACGGTTTCTCTTGTGTGTCATCAGCTTGTGGGATGTCCTCGTTGTTGGGACCAGCAGTAGACGTTGGTGCAGACTTGGTAGGAATGGTGGAGTTGTCTTGCACGATAGGCACATCAACCATTGACACAACTTCTCCATGCTCATCACTAGACTTTTCACATTCAGCATCATCTGGCTTATCCATGAGGAATTGATCGCCATAAGTGTCCAGATTCTTGTACGATGATAACGTACCAGTGGGGCTGTCAGGTACCACCTCGAGCTTAGGATCATCAGTTTTCAATTTGAGGTTACCTTGAATATCCGGATATGCAGTAGAAACAAACTCGTCATCGAGTGGATCGACCGGGGGAACAGAATCAGCTGGTTTATCCTGTACAGGTTGTTGGCTGGTTACATCTTGTGTAGAGAGGTGTAGTTCATCACCTTTGGGAGCAGAACTGGTGTCAGTCTCAGAACTGCTTGATTTAGTGGGTTGCCCAAGACTTGGTGAAGAGGCCTTTTCAGAAGAAGGCTTAGCAGATGAGGATGTTGGTGAGCGTCTTTTGAGGATATACTTGGAGCTGGTTGATTTGGAGGCAGGAGATGATATTTTCAATAGGGTGTGTGCTGCTTGTTCTTCTTTAGCAACCTCCTTGCCTTTACCGGTCACGTGCTGGATCTGTGAAGCTCTATCAGATTGAGGTTCTCTATGTTGACCCCACTGACTGGTGGAACCGGTGGCATGTATGCTTCCTTCAAGCTTTCAGCAGTTGCCATTTGTACCATTTCTTCTTCAGTGAGAGGCAACTGAGTGGAGCAAGGTGCAGCATTGGGGTCTTCAGCTCTTGGAGATTTAGTTTTTGAGCTGGTTCTTTTACCTCCAGTGGTCTTCTTAACTCTTTTAGTGCCTTCAGAGGATGCAGCCGAGGTATTGCCACCTTTGCGTTTCTTAGAGGCAGATCTTGCAGACTTAGTGGATACGGTTGGCTCATTAGGGGGTGCTTCCCGACTTTTCTTTAGAAGTTTAAGATATTCCTCATAATATTGAGCAGTCAGTATATCTCGGGTAAGAAGGGCAGTGGGAATGTCCATGCCGAATATGATCTCGCCAGTGCTCTTAGAATCATATTTGAGGAACCCAAGTGGATGTTCGTCAGTAGGTTGATGAAGAGGAGATTCTTCTCTGGGGTGAAATTTTAGAGATCGTTGAAGGCTAAGTATGATCAGCTTAGTAAACCGAATGCTTGGGATCGAAAGCTTGGCTGATCTTTTCTTTCCGTCTTTGTTTGCTTCAAGGTTAGCCTTGTCGACCAAGAAAGAGTGAATGGACTGACTAAATTCCTCCCAGATACGTTCAGAAAAATTGATGTTCACACTGTTGACAACACCCCAGAGAATTTGTAGAGATGGAGCTCTAAGTCTTTCATATCCTGATGTTTTTCCAGTCAGACACAAATTGATTAGGCTTGCAACTGCTCTCCATGGTTGATAGAGGTCATGTGTGATGACAGTGGAAAGTGTAGATACTTGAGTGGGGTATCCAAGTTCATTGACGAAATCAATAAGGGTAGCTGGAGTAGGTGGGGGAGTATATTCAACATTATCACCCGTTGGTAATATCTGTAGAGCACTACCAAGTGTTTCCATGGTGATGTTCACCCAATGCTCATCCAGCTGACACTTGTACATGTTGGTTGTTCTGTCAAGGCACATTGTGTTCCAGAACTGTTGGATGTAGATGGAGGGGACAGAGGAGGATGCGGTAAAGGCATTGAAGAAGGTGGTGTTTTTCAGTATGTCTAGTGCAACTCTGAATATGGGATGATGCTGAGATCTATCCGTCTTAACATAGCAGTTACTTTTCCCAATAGGTACCCACTTGTTGAAAGGCAAAATTTCATCGTCAGAACGAACAGGTGGAGCCAATGGTTCTTCGACAATAGATTCTGCCATAGGAGCTGCATTTGACAAACATCACCACAGAAGGAGATCATATGTGAAAGTGAGTGTTAGCAGCAAGAGAAACCCCAGAATTAAATGGTAAGGCGATAGGAACAGGGCCAAGGGTTATGTACGGCAAGTAATAAGCACTCAAGGGAATCATTCAACACATAGAATAGTAGTTTGGACAACTAAGAATGAGTGTCAAACACACCAAGCCATGCATAAAAACTTAGACGCCCATACATAAACACACATGCTGACCACAACAAATAAGTGTAAGACAGAGTGAGCCAAAAAAGTCCCCAGTCAGAGTTAAACGCAGAGCACTTAAGCGCAGACTCAATTAAACGCAAACTCAAATTTTTAACCGCAAAGTTCTAATCGCAAACTAAGTTAACCGCAACAAGTCAAGATAACCGCAACCAACTGAACCGCAACACATGGTCAACGCACATCAAGTTAACCGCAAGTATAGGTAACCGCAGATTTAACAAACCGCAATCGCAGTAATAATTACACGCAACCATTTTAATCACAGAGAAGGTTAACCACAATCAAGGACATGATCTAACCGCAGTCAAGAATCATAAACTAATCGCAATCAAGAATTTAAACTAATCGCAATTAAGAACTTAATCTAACCGCAGTCAAGAACTTAATCTGATCGCAATCAGGAATCATAAACTAATCGCAATCAAGAATCAAATCTAAACGCAATCAAGAACATAATCTAAACGCAATCAAGAACTTAGTCTAAACGCAATCAAGAAACTAGTCTAAACGCAATCAAGAACACTCTCCACACTCCGTAACATCCAACAGATCAAACAATAGACACCGCAACTTGCAACGAGTTCCATTCTCCTAAGCAACTAACTCATCTTTTTCCAACCTAACATCAAAAGTACTACACGTGGAATTTCCGTCCTAACCGCAAGACCAACAAACCCAAGATCTAAAACTCATGACCGTGAATCACACATACACGCAATAAATGAACAATTATATGTATAATAAAGCCAGCATGATCTAACCCATTAGATACAAGTTCTTTTACACGAGATAGTGATCACCGCGGGTATCCACCTAAAATAACGCAATGTATGAGAGATTGAAAACATGGAAGGTAATAGCAAATGTGAAGATAGAAACACTTGTCATACCAAGAATCGAGCACACAGGGAACACAATCAAGACTTAAACGCAGCACACAAGTAGAGATGAGTTAATAGCAATATGAGTTGTGGTTAACTTTTTCTAAATGCAAGAAATAAAATTTCTTAAATATGAGATGAGACACAAATTGCATAATGACACATCTAGTCCCTGTACTACACTTATCACATATAAGATAATAAAGCAAGTGCACAAGATTGGTCCCTGTAGTCATGAGAGATGCCCAAGCGATGAGGAAGTCTACAAGACGTACATAAAATACCATGATGCTAGATATGAGATGCACCAGACAACATAGAGCAAGTACATAGACACAATGTGAAGTAAAAGAATATACACATAAAGATAACCTGAAAAATATAATAAATGTAAAACAAACACACAATATGTACACAAATCTACTGACATAGGGTATAAACAATGAATGTGTTAGTGGGTGAACAGTGTAGCCCGAGTCCTGAAACTAAGTAGTCAGGAGTCCACATGATGTCGACTCACGTGTGAGCAGACATGTCTCTAGTTGCAGGAGATGTCAGTGTCTTTGGACGCCACACGCAGGTTTTAGCGGACCTGTTGTGTAATCCCTTTGTAACACCTGTGTCAATGGTGCACACACATGACCATTTGTGACCATTCATCACGAATGTCCTACCAGTTGGTATCCATAACCAAGAGGATCTAAACTTGTGAATAGTTTCATGCATGGTTACATTCTTGTGATGAGTAGTTCTATGGTCATATTTCCTTGGTCTATGTCTCAAAGGTTTAACCGGTTTAAGACCATTTAATATATGAGATGTGGGTTTTGGCCTTACAGGGTTAGTCAAATCACGTTTTTTATCCACATGAGAAACACATCGTTTATTCGAGAGTTCAGATCTTTCAAAACTAAAATTCTTTGGTTGTCTAATGGTAGTTTGAAAACCAACATTTTTCAAGACAGGTTTTCCCAAGATAGACAGTTTTGAAAGACTGAGTCTCTTTTGACTGAAAGCATTTGGTTGTCTAATGATAGTTTGATAATCAACATCTTTCAGGACAGGTTTTCCCAAGATAGATGGTTTTGAAAGATTGAGGCTCATTGGACACTTTGAAACAACACTTGGCACTGTGTGCTCACTAGGAGTTTTAGAACATGAGGTCAGACTTTGAGCAGAGACATCATCGTTGTTAGCAAGTTGTGAAGTAGTCAGATTGATGTTCTCAGCATTTATCTGTTTAAGTGACTCATATAGTTTATTACATTTCACCTTGAGATTCTCATTTTCAACACGTAATTTAGTAATTTTGCAATTAGTTTCATACGCATTGTATTTCCATTTGGCGTCATTGCGTTGCTCATACATCTTGATTTGATTTTTAAGACAGTTGATAGTTGAGTCCTTGTCATGCAGTTGAGTTTTTAGATTGTTGATCAGAAAATATTCTTTAAGATCAGGCAATTCAGGATTTAGACACGGTTTGCAGTTTTGAAAGCATTCTTCTTTACGTTGTATTTCAAGTTCAAGTTCAATGCAATGTTTTTGTAATTGTGAAAACCTTTTTTGAAGTTGATTAAATGCCTCTTTATCAACCATGTTCTGGTCCAGTGTCTTAGAAAACTCAACTTTCAGACAAGGGTTGTCATCAAACAAATCATTTTTGAAGACATCATACAGATCATTTTCTCCCCCTTTATAACACATATTTGTTGAATTAGTTAATGGTAATGCACTATCAGCCTGTCTCAACAAATTTGTGTTATAACTCAGATTGATTTGATCTGTATGATGACTTACATTTGATGGTGTATTGTATTGATCAATTGACGATACCTCATTGCTTGAGTTTGGTGTGGGTATGTTCACTATAGCCGGGGTCACTAATTCAGCAGAAGTGACTCTCTCATCCTTTTCTGAATCCATGAGTTCAGTGTTGACCGACTTTGCATCCACTGTTAAACCCGACCCCAAACTATCACATGCTTGTTCAACATGAGACTCGGCCTTGTCATCATCTCCAAGTTCAAGTATTGGCTGTCTCTCGATGTACTCTTTAACCTTGTCCAGGTATTGACGTAGCATATCTCTATAGTGATCAACATCTATCTTTGTGTGTTCAGCGAAGCACTTCATAGTCATCTGACTGTCGTAATCATAGATCATGGAGTATTTGGAGTCGAAGAAGTTATGCAGTTGTTTGCTGAGCACTCCTAGGGCAGCAGAGGATCCCTCGTTAGATGTTTCTTTTCTGACCAATTGTTGTCGTAATTGATCCAAATTCAAGATCATAATATCCGTGAATGTTTGAACATCTTGACAGAAAAGTGTCATGAATGCACGTTCAAAGCCCATTACGAATCCCTTGCCCTCAAGCAGCGTAGAAAGATGTGACCGAAGTGTATGAAAGCATTCAATGTGACATTCTCTTGCCAGTTCAGGCAGTTTGCACGACTGAGGAGACTCATTCCCTTGAAAGTCCGAGCATGATTGTTCACTAGAGTCAACATATGAGACTGGTCCTTTCATTTGAAGATTCCAAGGAAGAAATCACATGTGGAGGGTTAACCGCAAGATATGCTAACCACAAGACCTAACCGCAGAAATCTAATCGCAATGCACTTAACCACAATACACTTAACCGCAATGAGTTAATCACAAATGAGTAATCTAACCGCAGTACTTTGAACCACAGTAGTAGAAATCTAACCGCAATGAGTTAAACGCAATACACTTAACCGCAGAGAACTATCCTCAGTGAACTAAACGCAGAGCATTTAACCGCAGAACCTAAACGCAATAAGCTAGCCGCAGATGACTTAACCGCAGAATGTACTCGCAGAGACAAAAGTCCAAAACTGTCACTTTCATTGCGTTTTGTTTGTATTCTCGTAATAGTAAACGCAGCAGGCTAACCGCAGATTTCAGAACTTAACCGCAACCAAGCAATGAAACAGTGGACTTAAACGCAACATAGAAATTCGCCCATAACCAACTCCAAATTTCAAATAGCTTAATGATACGTTAACACAAACTGACCTACACTGTTCTACAACCACTAATGAACGTAAAAGTACACCACAAACATGTATAACAACACTAGATAGATTAAACCAAGATGTTTTCCAAGAAAGTGACTCCAAACTTACAAAACCACTCAAAACATCATCAAATTTGATTCTACAAGGCCCTAAGATGAAACCTTGGCTCTTGATACCAATTGTAGAATACTAACTATGTAGGAAACATGTTCAAGTGGTGATGTGAGAGGCGTAGAAGTGAGGAGGAGGAAAGAAGAGAAAGAGGGAGAGAAACCTTGAAAGAAAAAGAGAAAAGATTAGATTAAAGTAAATGAAGGTCCAACCCTCTCCACATGTGGAGAGGGGTATTTATAGTTACAATATTACGCCCACTCCCGGGCTGTGGATCAGGCATACAGTGGGTGAAGACCCGTCCTTCTTCCACGGTGTTACTTAAACTAAAACTAATTAACTAATAAATAAACTAACTACGAGTTAACTTAATGCTTTTACAATCATTAGGTGACCGAGACTTTAACAGGAATATTTGTATTCCTAACAAAGGGGAAACCCCAAATATGTTTTTAAGAAACAAACCGATCATGATTCTCCACAATATTAAATGAACATGTATATTCGTATTTGTTAGAGTCAAATGCTTGTATTGAGTCATAATGAAGTTTTGCAGGATTTTCCAGGAAGTAGGACCAAGTTTTTCCAGAAATTTTCCGGAAACTTAACATAAGAATTTCTGCAGGTCACTTCTGACGGCGTCACGAGTTAACTCTTGACGGCGTCAAGTGTAAATCTGGTAATTTTACCGGTTTTGTTTTTCTAACGGAGTCATATGGTTTTTGTAAATTATTAAGTTTTATAATCTCCAGGAAATCTGCAAACTTCATTCCACAAGCATTATATCTTATCTTGTTTTCTAGGATTTAGTAACTTATATAGGATGCCGCCGATTTTACGCGAGGTTGTTTTGTCTATTTTCTCAGGTTTTACAGGTTATGTATAACAAGAAGATGATTTATATTCTGGAAGGGAAGCTTTGATTGTTCATTGTCTTGGAGGAAGATTTAACCTGGCCACCTAATTATCCATGCCGAGCGAATCAGGGGAGTATTTGACTTCATTCTTTTTACTTTCTCACTTTTACATTCTTTACTTGAACATTGGGGACAATGTTCATCTTAAGTGTAAGGGGAGGGTAAAAAGATGATACCTTACATATGCACTTTCGCTTGAGTTTGTTTTGTTTGATGGTAGATGTGTAATAAAACTATGAGAAATACTTGTTAGTGCAATTTTAGCGCCAAATTTAAAATTTTTTACAACATTTAGGAGTGAGACTTTAGCCATAGCAAGCATCTCATGGATAGGAGATTGTATGACTAACATAACCGTATATTCAGAAAAATTTTCCACCCAAATATGTGAGGTTCGCCTTTAGATTTGATAGGAAAATCATTTACTATTAGTGCTTATGAGTGTACCGGTAGCATTTAGATTCTAGAACTTGCGTTAGTGATGCATCCCGAGACCGCTAGTGAGATTACATTCGTGTAGTAGGATTTACTACATGATAAGAGGCATTAGGATCACCCTTGTGTTAAACCCGTATTATAATTACTTGACCATTTAAGTCATATTACTTGGCTAGTTAAGTCAACTAATTTCTCTCACACCCTTAGCGTTGTACTCATTTTTAGTACACGAAACCCCTAGTACATCCCTCCGAGCCTATCTTTTCATTTCTAACTTTAAGCATTTTACTTAAAGGAAGAATTTGTTACACCCCACTTAAATGTACATCCAAATCGCCTTAGCCTTCCGTGTATGCGCTCATTTTTAGTGCATTATTGTTATTTGTTAAACCCTAAGTTAACTATCTAATTTATTACATGGTTGCTAAGTCGAGTCATATCCTTGTACATATTGTTTTGGGACGATTGGGACTCATGGGTAAAGTACTTATTTATGGAGTAATGGGGAAGAACATCATTTATTACCCCCATATGTACGTTAATCTTAAAAGTGCTCCAAGTGTTTTGATTTTCTTAATTCGAGTCATTAGATTAGTTTATTGTAAAGTATGTAAAAATTCAAGTGTAAGGGAAATGTTCATTCCCTATGATATATTATTTTGGATGGTAGGGTAAGAGTGTATGCCAAAAAAAAAAAAAAAAAAAAAAAAAAAAAAAAAAAAAAAAAAAAAAAATCGAAAAATCAAGAAAAAAAATATAGAAAAAGAAAAGGAGAAAAAAACATACGGACTACCATCCCTTTTTATTCTATGTTCATTTTATGTTTTTGTTATTTTTCATTTATTAGCTTAAGTCAAGTCTAGTCTTGGCTTAGCAACGCCACATTGTACATGTAATTAACCAAGATTGTTAACTCGCCACCAGTAAAACTTCCTTTATCCAACAAAACCGTGTATTTCATATCCCTACACCTAACGTTACAACCTTTTAAAAGACCTCTTTGATAGTGTGGAAAACTAGAAGGGGGGTTGAATAGTTTTACGTCCTTTTAAATTTATAAACACAAGTTTGTTTTAAAAAAACTTCGATTCTAGTTTATGTGAACTCAATACTTGCACTATATGAACTATTGTATGGTAACTAACTAACAAAGCTAATATAGTAAAGGTAAATAAATAAGTAATGTGAAGAGTTGGAAAGATCAAACCACAACACAAGGATTTATAGTGGTTCGGCTACAAGGACACCTTCCTTGTTCCTACTCCACGCCCCGAGTCACCTACTCGAGAGTTTTCTTCACTATGTCAACAAACTCCCTTTTGGCGGAGAAAACCTTACACACCAATTTACACACCACAACAACTTCACAACTTGATCACTACTTCTACACAACTTCTTTACACCAATATACTACACACCAATCTTCTTCACACCTATCTTCTACACACCAATCTTCTACACACCAATCTTCTACTTCACACCAATCTTCACAACTAACCTACTTCACTACTAATCAACTTCCTCTTCCTACACAACTTCTATATCTTCTAAACAATATATAACAAGCACAACACAATATTCACAAATGAATGTATATGTACACTATACACAACTCCTCTTCAACACTTCTTGAACTTGGTTGTAGAAAGAGTGTTCTTCTTTTGCACTTTGGATGAGAATGGATGATGAGGGATTGAATCACTTGAAACAAGGATTAATATACAAATGATCAAAGGGTTTTAGAGGATGTTTAGAGAGTTATAGATCTGAAAATTTTGTGCAAAAGGTGAGGAAAAAATCCAGGTTTAAGGTGGTATTTATAGGCAAAAGATTCTGACAGAGGAACGTGGCCGGTCCCCTTAATTTTAAGGGGACCGCCCCTTATAATTAAGGGGGCCGTCCAGCTGAAACGGCCAGAATCTTTGTCTTTTAGTGGGGAAAGTTTATTTGGTAAAAAACTAACTGATTTTGGTTAAAAATTTGAATTCATATATTTAGTATGAATTAAACATTTTTCTTTATTACCAAAAGTGTTTTTCAAAAATATATAATATGTTTATATAATTAAATAAACTTTGTGTTAGTTAATTAAATACCCCTTTGATCATGAGATGTATTAAGCACTTGTTTATCCATACCTTAAGTGATTAAGTTGGATATAGTGATATAAACTAGCTTTATACTTGTTTACGTAGTAATTATACTATTGACGATTTTACATTTTGTGATTGTCAAAATATAGAGATATCGAAAGATATAAATAACGTTTTCACACATTATTTATGTCAACAGATAGTTTATCCTAGGTGCTTACGCCATGTGGTGGAGGTTTGAGCATTTCCCAAGCCTATGGTAATCTATTTTGCTATAACAGGTAGTGAGAGATATCTTCCGTTTTCATATTGTAATTTACACTTTATTACACCCGAGAGATGTGAGTATCTAAACACTATTTGTGAGGTGCTAGTGTATGAACCACTTTTAGGGGGTCATTTAAGCCCGAAATTGAACTTATTTGATCAAATATTGCCCTAAATCGTTCCTTTTGTGATTTTAGGTACTTTGGGAGTGAAATCTGTAAAAGGAAGCAATTCGGACGTTTTTGGAGCATAAAAGTGAAGAAAATGCCAAAATCTTAATTTTGCTTGCTGGGAACAGTAGGTGACGGCGTCAAGAAGGAATCCTTGACGGCGTCAAGAGCAATTTTCCATGACGATCCAGTACAGATTTGACGGCGTCACGAAGTAGGGCGTCAAGAGTAAAAGTCATGACGGCCTGGAAATGCACAACACATGACGGCGTCAGAAGTAGATCAAGGCAGTCCGAGAAGAGTTTTGGCGGCGAGGTGACGGCGTCACAAGATTGGTCTTGACGCCGTCAGACCCTATTTCCTATATATATTTTTCTAATTTTCACACATAAAAAGAGAAGTTTTGGAGAAACCCTAAGTACGAACTTGGTGCGAATTTTACAGGTTTTTCAAGGGTTCTAAGCCCTTGATACCTTTCATGTGTAATTGAGATAAGTGTTCTTTTAATTCAATCAATATGTCTATGTGTTGGTTGTCTATATCTTGTTCTTGTCTTAATTCCATCATGCTAGGCTAGATCTATCTTGTGTTTGCTTGGATCTAATGAAACCTAGATGTTAATTATGTGTTGATTACTTGTTTATAATTGTATTGAATGAATGAATTTGATGTTAGGCTTAAGAAAACTGGCAGATCTCCAATTGGTAACATGCTTAAACGTCTTAAGAAACATGAACTGATGTGCACTAGGTCTTTATTGGTTGTATTTAATGCATGAGCCACTGTTTATAATCCCTATGGTTGTGCTGGGCATGGTATAGGAGGAGATAAGAGCTCATAGAATTGGGGAGTTAAGTGCGCCACCCCATGAATGATATTAAGGAATACGATCCGTCATCCATGCAACTATAACAAGTAATTAACGTGTAAAAGATGTCTAGGGAGTAGTGAAATCTAAGTAAACACATTTTCTCCACTTATTGCTCACAACTTTAGTATAATTTAGTTTATTTTCATTTCTAGTATTTTATTTTGATTGCATCTTTAGTATTGGGTTAGTTGACTAGCAACTAATTCAGCCCTAAATCCTTCAAACCTGAGATTTTTACTTGCTTTCTAAAAAATTTAAAAATACAAAAATAATCATCCCTCACCTTTAGAACTAGTATTTAGGTTTTCTAATCCTAGCGACACTATTCCTAGCTGAACGATCAATCCCCCGGTACTTGTCACTATACTATACTACAACGATCAGGTACACTACCTGGTGGGGGTTGTAAGCTTCTCAAGATCCCTTGAGAGGTAAAGCCTGGTGCGATTCCCACGTATCATAAAGCAAATATTCTCACATGGAGAGACATACCTACATGATGCATGGAACTAGAACCAGATCCATCATTGAACATAGGAGCCTTTCCATTGAACATCATCATTTCCTGACAAACTGCAGCCACCAAATTTTGATCCAAACCAGGATTATTCTGCTCCCCTTGCAACTCATTCTCATATCCCATATCAAAAGGTGTTTCTGGACCAAAGTTTACATGAGCAGCTACTCAACCAACCTTCTTATTTCTCTTCCCTTTATACCAATCTGTATATCCTATCTTCTCAAAGCATTGTTCCACATTATGTCCATCTTTACCACAATTAGTACAATGCTTAAAAATCTTCCCATCTTGTCTTATATCAGCTTTGCCACTTATGTTCTCCTTCCTCACATTCTTATTTTGATTCATACCAGCAAAAAAAGCCATGGGATCAGTAACATGGTTTGTCACCTGCTTTTGCTTCTCAACTTGCTGAACTATGTAATAGGCTTTGTTTACATTAGGTAGGGGATCCATAGCTAGTATTTGATTCCTAACTGATTCATATTCATCATTCAACCTCATTAAGAACTGTACTAACTTTGACCTACCTTCAATCTCTAAGAACTTTTCAACCAAATTACATGAACATTCTAACATCTTTCCACAAGAACAAATAGGCACCCCATTCAAGTTATTCAACTCATCCCAACACTTCTTCAGCTTATTGAAATAAGCTGTAATAGACAAGTTACCTTGACTTACATTACTCAACTTCCTTTGCAACTGATAAATGAGAGTTCCATTACTTTGACCATACCTCTCATTAATCTCCTTCCACAATTTAAAGGCTGATTGTGCATACAAAAATGCATCTAACAACTCAGCAATCACGGAGTCCAAAATTGTAACACCCCCAATTCAATGATGCAGTGGAATTCAAACTGGGTGTTACTCAACGACACAATAGTCACAATAATAGAAAACGATCTCTAACTGAGTCGTTTTAAAAGATTTATCATTCGAATTATTGAAATATCAGAGTTTTACAAAATATAAAGAGTGGTACAAAGGTAGGTCCCAGTTGTTTCAAGGTTTACAATTACATTTAATGAGTTTTCGAATGATAATAAAATTTACAGCCTTCTTGATGTATCCGTGCTCCTCCGTACCAGCCTCACTCATCATGTACCTGAAATACATGCTTAAAACTGCCAACACAAATGTTAAGTGATATTCATAGAGTTTGTTATGTAGTTGAACACAATATGTTGGTAGTGTGAGTTAATTAGACTCATACTCATGGTTGGAAACAAAATGGTTATTATTATTCACTAAGCTCATGCAACCAATACGTTAACGGGGACCAATATCAATCGGTGGATTTGTTGCCCCGGTAGATACTTTGCCGTTATACCTAGGTTTCAAATATAGTGCATTTGTTTGAACACATTTGGTCAATACAAATGGGATTCGTCAATCCCAATACGCCTATTCACAATACTCGCGCCCACTATTACTAGTGATTAAATGGTTCATGATATGGGGCCTATGATTGGCAAGGATGGTACTTAGTGATAATAAAACAATCAGATAGCATACAATTTTAAAGCATTGTGTTCGTTTAAAATAGCATGTATCCCCCCCCCCCCCCCCAAGAGTTTGTAAAACAATTAAGTAATGGAAAGTGGGTTATGAACTCACCGTATGTTGGATGGTGTTTTAGTGCCTTAATGAGTTTGGGGATAAGCCGAGAAACTTCTAAGTGCAACCTATAATAGAACGTTGTGACTTAGGTTTGGAGTAATGTCAAAGAATACGAAGAATTGCCTATATATGTCTTGCATATTGTTCATGATGTAGTACTTAGTATATAGTGTAAGTCGTTGTATATAAAAAAATGGTTTATAAAACATGTATAGTTTGTATATCTCGTACTACCGTTCAGGCCATCATATTTCAGAGGTCATGCAGTAAACGTTCGAGGAGCTAGGACACTTTAATTTGTTAATCCAGCAACTCATCGATCCATTTACCCAAATGAAATCCATCACATGAAGCTCCCTAGTGTTGTAGTATTTCATTGAAAAATAAATGTTTTTGATCTTTAAAAGTTACATGTCCGAATATTGAATAAACTTAGGAAAGTTTATTTTAAATGAAGATTGTTATCTTTATAAGTTTATTAAGCCTAGAATGGATATGATATTACTTGCAAAGTCTCATGGTCATTGGATGGAGTAGATCCAAATTGGTTGATTATGTTACGACTAACACTTTAGTTCATATTTTTGACTTAGAAAGCCACAAGGTCTTTAGCCGTGGCTTTGCCGTGACCTTGGTCATGGCTACCATGGTCTTGAGACTCATCCTTTGCCTTAGCCATGGCTTTTGTCTCAGATTTAAGGTCATTAGACCTCTTGGTTTTACTTAGCCATAACCAATACATGGTCATTTGGGTATTAAAAATGGGCTGTTAAGAATTTGAAGAAAAATATCACTCGTTATGTATTTTCAGGGTTCGAGCTTCTTAATTCTTGAACGAAAACGTTGTTCCGGACAACTTTCGTGTTTTAACTTTTTGATGAGACGGACCAGAAGGGCCTCGTTTTGCGTGTTTAGATTTTGTTACAGAATGTTATTTCCAGTTTTGCCGTTATGGTTTCGCTAAATTCTTTTGGCCATAATTTTTGACTCGTATACTCATTTTCGACGATTCAAATTGCCATGTTTTCCTTTTTTAGTCCTCTACCATAGTATGTAATTATCCAATATCATGTTTATACCATTTTGGTCGTATTCCTCAATATATGTCACTAGTTTTCTTGTTTACTTAACACAGGCTAACATATAGTTTCCATAACTTGTTTTAACAGTTTTTATACATCATGAACATAACACAAAGACCATATATAGAATGAATGAAACATAATAAGCATGAAAATGATATTGAGCAAGAAATTGTATTAGGGTTTCTTACAACTTTTGGCTTTCTAATGAAAGGAAACTAAGAACAAGGATAGGACTTTGATTGAACAAGAATTAGGATTTCTTGCTTCCAACTTCCTTGATTTCTTGACAACAACTTTTGATGGCTTGGAAAAACACTTGAAGACTTCTACTAGAACTCTTCTTGTGTTGAGGAAAGATCACCAAAAGGAAAGAAGAACTTGGACTTTGGATCAACAAAACTTAACAAGAGCTTTTGAATTGACATTGCACTTGCATTCTTTGATAACACTTAATGTAAACTAGCAAAATGAAAGGTTTTTATGTGTGGTATACGGGGCGGCAATGGAGAGGAGGAAAGGGCTTTTATAGGGACTTGAGGAGGTTACTTGCAAGACTTAGTCAAAGCTTACAAAGGAAGCTTATACACATGTATGGATCCTAGGGCTTAAGGCATGAGATCAAGCCACACACCCCCTATAGGTGGTTCATAAGTGTAGGATAAGATGACTTGGTCATTTTTGGTATTATCCTACTTATGGAGTTAGTTTTGGTTTCGTAAATCGCTAACCGTAAGTTGTTAAGTCATGAAACGTAAAATCGGGTATCGTAAAAATACGAAACTTGAAAGAATGATTAAATTTTTTAATATACTCCATAATAAAATATAAAATAAGTGATAAGTTCCATCGGGTTGCTTAAACCCTGTTAAAACTTGAAACGCAGGTCTAAAACGCGTAATACGTAAAACGTACGAAAGTTGCGTAAAACTGAGAAAAATAAAATGTAATTCTTCTAATATGATGACAATGAATTAAAATGGTCTATAATGTCTAGAATGGGCTCAGTCTAGTGTCGGTTGGTATTTAATGTATTTTAGACATAAAATCGTAAGCCTAAAATCGAGGAATGATTCATAAAATCAATGAATGATTTTTGGTCAAAGGAGGGGTAAAAAATATGTTGAATTTTCCAAAAATATAAAAGTTTCTAATAGTCTTAGATAATGCAGTGCATGTATAGGCTAAGGTTGTGGATAAGTAAAAGTGCTTAAAACGCAAATTTCTTTTTTGTAAGGCACATGGTCTATTTGGTAATATTTTAACTTAATTATTAAAAATTCCCTAATTGATCATGAATGTACTAAACATTAATCTAATGCGAGGAAAATTGGCGCAGTTGTTTTTCGTTATGCGCAGGGTGTTTAAACGACGTTTAAACCAAACGTATAGTTTCTTAATAACTTTTGCGAAAATGATCCGATGAGTGTCAAACTTTTATTTTATCATGGAAATAATTTATCTCACGAGAATATGAAGTAAAAATTTTGAAAATGAATAATGCAAGTTAATAGTAAAAATTCGGGATTAAAAATTAACCTAAAAATGCGAATTGTTACAAAAATCAAGCAAGTGACCATATAGTCACACCTAATCCACCTCTGTAAATTCTAAGGATCATTCACTGGCTTAACACAGTTCCCATTTATGAACCCTAGCTTAAGTTTTGCCCCTAAATCCATCTTAACCGTACGACTCTATTCCAAAAAATTGGATCCATTAAATGGTGTGTTATTGAGTAGGGTGATCAGAATTACCAATATACAGTGGATCATTTATCTTATTAATAGTGTTATTAGCATTAACATTCCCACTATTATCACTCGAATTAGGATCAAAAGTCACCATTATCAAATTGAATCAATCAATAAACGAATCAATCAAAATTGTTCAAAATTTGAATTCACATAAGATCGAATCAAAATTTTAAAAGTAAACAAGGTTTTATAACTAAACTAAGTTTTCATAATAAAATTAAAAAGACGTAAAGCTATTCAACCCCCCTTCTAGTTTTCCACAATTGGTATCAGAGCCACGTCAAACAAGATTTTTAAAATATATTGTATTTTAAAACTTGTAACGATCTATGGAATCTGAAAAATATTTAGAAGGGCAATCTAAGCAAAGACCACCATTATTTGAAAGTGATGGTTTTTGTTGACATAAATAATGTGTGAAAACGTTATTTATATCTTTCGATATCTCTATATTTTGACGATCACAAAATGTAAAATCGTCAATAGTATAATTACTACGTAAACAAGTATTAAGCTAGTTTATATCACTATATCCAACTTAATCACTTAAGGTATGGATAAACAAGTGCTTAATACATCTCATGATCAAAGGGGTATTTAATTAACTAACATAAAGTTTATTTAATTATATAAACATATTATATATTTTTGAAAAACACTTTTGGTAATAAAGAAAAATGTTTAATTCATACTAAATATATGAATTCAAATTTTTAACCAAAATCAGTTAATTTTTTACCAAATAAACTTTCCCCACTAAAAGACAAAGATTCTGGCCGTTTCAGCTGGGCGCCCCCCTTAATTATAAGGGGCGGTCCCCTTAAAATTAAGGGGACCGGCCTTGATTTAAGGGGACCGGCCACGCTCCTCTGTCAGAATCTTTTGCCTATAAATACCACCTTAAACCTGGATTTTTTCCACACCTTTTGCACAAAATTTTCAGATCTATAACTCTCTAAACATCCTCTAAAACCCTTTGATCATTTGTATATTAATCCTTGTTTCAAGTGATTCAATCCCTCATCATCCATTCTCATCCAAAGTGCAAAAGAAGAACACTCTTTCTACAACCAAGTTCAAGAAGTGTTGAAGAGTAGTTGTGCATAGTGTATATATACATTCATTTGTGAATATTGTGTTGTGTTTGTTATATATTGTTTAGAAGATATAGAAGTTGTGTAGGAAGAGGAAGTTGATTAGTAGTGAAGTAGGTTAGTTGTGAAGATTGGTGTGAAGTAGAAGATTGGTGTGTAGAAGATAGGTGTGAAGAAGATTGGTGTGTAGTATATTGGTGTGAAGAAGTTGTGTAGAAGTAGTGATCAAGTTGTGAAGTTGTTGTGGTGTGTAAATTGGTGTGTAAGGTTTTCTCTGCCAAAAAGGAGTTTGTTGACATAGTGAAGAAAACTCTCGAGTAGGTGACTCGGGGAGTGGAGTAGGAACAAGGAAGGTGTCCTTGTAGCCGAACCACTATAAATCCTTGTGTTGTGGTTTGATTTTTCCAACTCTTCTCATTACTTATTTATTTACCTTTACTATATTAGCTTTGTTAGTTAGTCACCATACAATAGTTCATATAGTGCAAGTATTGAGTTCACATAAACTAGAATCGAAGTTCTTTAAAACAAACTTGTGTTTATAAATTTAAAAGGACGTAAAACTATTCAACCCCCTCTTCTAGTTTTCCACAATTGGTATCAGGAGCCACGTCTTGCAAGATTTTTAAAATATATTGTATTTTAAAACTTGTAACAATCTATGGAATCTGAAAAATATTTAGAAGGGCAATCTATGCAAAGACCACCACTATTTGAAACTGATGGATTTTTATATTGGAAAAATCGATTCGAAACTTATGTGAAATCAAAAGATCTAGATCTTTGGCATGTTATTACCAATGGTGATTTTTTACCTATTCAAAATAACCCCGAAACTAAGAAAGATGAAATCGTACCTTTTGAAAAACAAAATGATGATTTAAAAAGAAAACTTGCTAAAAATAATGAAGCAAAAATGGTTATTTACAATGCGCTACCACGTAAAGAGTACGAAAGGATCTTTATGTGTGAAACCGCAAAGGAAATTTGGAACTCTTTATTAATAACCCACCAAGGTAATAATCAAGTCAAAGATAACAAAATAGATCTACTTGTTCAACAATATGAGCAATTCATGATTCCGGAAGAGGAATCAATTGATAATGCTTTTGCTAGATTTAACACTATAATCACAAGTTTAAAAGCACTTGATGAGAATTTCTCTAGTAAGAATTTTGTTAGGAAGTTTCTTAGAGCTCTTCACCCAAAATGGCGAGCTAAAGTGACGGCTATTGAAGAATCAAATAATTTGTCAACGCTACAACTTGATGAATTAATTGGTAATTTAAAAGTCTACGAAGCAATAATAAAGAAGGACTCCAAAATGGTTAAAGGGAAACGAGAGCAAAGCAAGTCAATCGCCTTGAAAGCTAGAAAGGAATCCAACAACGAAGATAGCTCATCTTCCGAAAGCGAAGACGAAGAATATGCCATGGCCGTAAGAGATTTCAAGAAATTCTTCAAAAGGCGAGGAAGATTCGTTAGACAATCACACGATGAAAGAAGAACATCTCAAAAGAATAATGATGACAAGTATAGCAAGAATGAGAGAAAATGTTTCAAGTGTGGTGATCCGAATCACCTTATTGGAAAATGTCCAATGATGACAAGAGATCAAAATCAAAGAGCGTTTGTTGGAGGTGCTTGGAGTGATAGCGATGAAGATGAGAAAGAAACAACAAAGGAAGAAAAGTGTCTCATGGCTAAAACATCAAGTGAGGTACGTTCCGAAACCGAATATTTTAGTGATGAAAATCTATCATTAGATGAAAAATATTTAGATAGTGAATACAATAGATTATGCAAACTAGGACAACAAGTTATAGCTAAAAACAAATCACTAAAATATATAAACAACCAATTAGAAAATGAAGTACTTGAACTAAAAATTAAAATACATCAACTTGAAAAAGGTAAAGAAACTTTTGAAGAATGTAAATCATGTCAAGAGCTTAGAAGTGAAAACAACAAACTTAAGGAAGAAATTTGTAAACTTGATAAATTTGAAAATAGTAGTAACTCACTTAGTAAAATTATAAGTATTCAAAGAATATCCGGAGATAAAACCGGTCTAGGTTTTAACTCAACCGAAGCCTCAACAAGTGAAGTTAAAAATGTTAAATTTGAAAGCGAACTTAAGGAACTAAAACCTTCAAAATCTAATCCTAAGTATATACTCATAAATGATAAGAAAATACCTCTAGCTAGTAATGAAGAAATAAAACCGTTTTATAAATCATCTTTAAAAACCAAAGCAGGATCGCCCAAAACTAAAACAAGATCTAAAACTCCACCACCTAGGAAACCGAATAATTCTTACCCTAGACCTAAAACACCTCAACCAAGAGTAAACCAAAATAGACGAAACTTTAATAATAATCAACAAATGTGGAACTTCAATCCATGGGGAATGTTTCCACCATATATGCACCCAAGTCAAATACAAAACATGTTCGGGACAAATAACTTTGGTCAAATGAGACAATGGGGACCAACGTAAAAATTTTGGCCATTCAAACATGGAAATCTTTGATGTCACCCCTTGTTCGGACTTTCCCTTGAAGATTTTGAAGTTAAACGCATTGAAGACGAAAAGTACACATTTCCTTTTATTTCCTTGTCAACAAATGCATGCTTAGTTTAGTATCTAGTTTTTATGTGATTTTGATTTGTTCATTATTCCCTCTAGTTTTTATTTCTATACATATATATACTTATTTACTTATACTATATCTAAATACATATATATATACATATACACTTAGCTATATCTAGGATCTCATAACCTAGAAAATTCATTTGTTGATTTTCTAGAACTAGAAATTGTTCGTTTACGAACTTTTTCTTTTCCCCATTTGCCTTATTGAACTTTAATGTTCAACAACACTCATGCTGATGAAGAGAGATGAGTCGAAAAATCTATGGATGAAACAAACTCCCGGCTTCCGTTGCATACGTCTCCCTCCTTTATTCTCGTCTTATAAGCCCATACTACATACATACATACATACATACATACATACATATATATATATATATATATATATATATATATATATATATATATATATATATATATATATATATATATATATATACATACTTATGAACCTCCCACAACTTTCTTGTGTACTTGACAACTTGATAAATTTCATCTGAAATGATCAAGAAAATTTAATTGACAAAATGTCAAGTAAAAGTGTCAAGTAATTCCTTTCGTGCGAATACCCTCCAACGTATTTTTGATTAAATATAAATCTAATACATACATATGAATATTTTCTTGTTCTTTCCAGAAACCAAAATCACAAAAATCAAAATTTGGAGGGCGGCCCCCTTAATGTTTAAGGGGACCGGCAGCCAAATAAAGGGCGGCCCCCTTAATGTTTAAGGGGACCGGCCATCTGATAGCTCAAACCCGTTTTTCCCTTTGTTCCTTTTGCCAAACACTCCACTTTTTCATACTTCCCTTCCCTTGGTTCTGCTGTGACGAAAACCAAAACCCAAAAACATCTCAAATCACTTCCAAATCACATAATTCGGGTTAATTCGCAAAGGGCAAATTCATCTAACACAATCACCATTACGTATTGTAAGTTTTTCATAACACATTTCATCTAATTTCATCTTAGTTGGTCATATTCATGATTATGCATGTTTTATAAAATTCTTCAAATTCACAATCTTTTTTGAATTAAGTCTTAAAACTCTATAACCAAATGCTTCCCCTAGGATTAGAATTATTAATCAACACTAGAAACTAGTAATTATAAACTATCATGTCGAAAATTTTAGAAAAACTTCATACACTCCTTTTCAAAAATTTTAGTAAACTCATTGTTGAATAATGATTTGAAAACGTGTTAAAACTAATCACATTATACTTTTGTCACTTGTAAAACTTGAAATTACATTTTTTGACCAAGAAAATTTATATTGGTTCACGATATAGGGGTGTTTAGATTATGTCCAAATAATATCGAAACCTAGAAATTATAATTTTTATAAAACTTTGTTATAATTATAAACCTAAAAATTGCTAATCGGACTTGTCAAGATATATAATTCATATATATACTGACATACTAGTAGTATAAGTCAATAGTTAAGGAAGCGTTTGGTTTATTACTAAAAATAACATTTTTAAGTAAAAATACAAACCATCTTTTTCAAAAACAAATCACATGCATAAGAAACTCGCAAGAAATAGCTAGTTTTACAATCTAATGTAAATCTAGTAAATTTCATGATATATTAAGATGTTTAAAAGGGCGTTTGGATTTGTCCATAACTACTTATTAAACATCGTAAAGTATATCTAGAACGAGTTAAAAACAATATTAAGGAACATGGTAATCTACTTCTTAGGATTAGTAACGAAGTATGTTTACATTCCAACATAAGCCTCAACAATATACATATACTTTTATCTTTCTTTATATTTATTTTGGTCTTTTTGTATTGTTGATGTGTTTAGGTGAAAATGCCAAAAGCAACTACCGAAGATCTTTCTCACACTAAAAACTACATTCCTAAAGTTTCCCAACTCCCTACCACATCTCCTTCCATTGGACTTATATATCGTCAAATTGAAGATAGAAATGTTCATGAAGGACGTGTAGTAGATCTTGCTTTTGCTCAATCCAACTACATAAATCGCGTGTTTACAAGCATCAACTTCAATTGTCTTTATGAAATAAATGAACCTATAATTCCTCGCTTCATAATGGATTTCTATAGCCAAGTCACCGTCCAAGCCAATGATCTTGGTTTCATCACCATCTCTTTCAAAATGAATTTATCACCCTAACTCTCGAACAATTTGGTCATATCCTCCAAATTCCTTTTAGAGGTCAAGTCGTTTTCACAAACGAGTGGGACCTCGAATCTCTTAATCGCTATCGACCAACCTTCGGTCCCTATTTCGACGAAATTCCTCATCCCGACGAAATTCGTCAAATCCTTGGTGTGGAACGTGCCACCACAAGCCGAAAAATAAAATCCAAAAACGTTCAAATCTCTCCTTAATTTATATATATGCCTATGAATGCACGCTTTAACTCTTAATTTATATATATATTTGCATGATTAGCTTATATATATATATATATATATATATATATATATATATATATATATATATATATATATATATCATGTATGCTTTATAATAGACCAAAACAAATGTGAAATGTCCAAATGGTGCTTGCTGCAAATACAAAACAGAACACAACATTTTTCCAGAAAATTTTTGAAAAATTTTTGTTTCTGGGTCGTCAGATGGGCGGCCCCCATAAAATTAAGGGGACCGACCACCATTTAAGGGGACCGGCCATCTGAAACAGTTTTTACACTGTTTTCTTTTGCATCATGTGATCCCTTTTGCTAGTCCCAGCTACCATTTCCCTTAAAAACTAAACTAATTTTGGAATATAACATTACAATTTCAAATTAATTCCATTTCTAAACATGTTTTCCCACTATATAATCCCCATGCATGTTTAATTCACATTCCATCATCCTCAAACATCATCATGTCATCACCAAGAACCACTTATTCAAACAATGCCAAGAAACAAAAACTTGTCATCATTCCACCCAAACAACTCTTCATTGATCTTACAAATGAAGACAACACCACTCCATCTCCACCACCTCAATGTTCATCTCCTAGTGCACCAAATGCACCCTCCAAAACACCTTCAACAAATGGAAACTCTACTTCCTCTATACCATCCACTTCATCCATTAATGACTACATTAACACCCACTTATCTCCTCCACCAATAGTTCAACCATCACAACCTACCAATGAAAACACAACCCTTGCATTAAGTCTCTCACTATCACCATTGACACCTCTTGATGCACACTTCTCATCATCCCCTATCAATCCACCAACCTATAACCCCGTCCCATGGAGCTTACTTGAAGCTCATGGTGACACTTGCCTTTGTTGCATCCACAACCGAACAATTGTGTTCGGACTAAGAGATGAAATGCAATACATGTTTTCTCACATTGAAAACTTGTTGCATCCACCACCAACAACAAACTCAACTCCTCCACCACCATCAACAAACACTCCTCCTCCATCACCATCTCCATGTTCACCATCCATTCCTCCCAATTAAACATGCTTGGTGTCTCACAAATAAAATTATGTTAAACCATTTTGGATGGCAAGCTCTAGAGAGGACTTTCATATTTGAGCTTTGGTTTATTATTTCAATGATGATTGTAAGCCTTTAAAGGCTTTTGTTAGTTGCATTACTTGTTTCATTTGTTGATGTAATGCTTGATGAATGTATTTCACTTGATTAATGATATGGTTATGTTTAGTTTACACTTTTGCATGCTATATACATATATATGTTGCTTGCCACTAAATATTTTTACAAGATATCCATATCTCGATTCCTTTTGGCCTCAAAACGAGGGGGAGTATACTTCAAGGGGGAGCTTCCATTAACATGGGATAACCTTTTTGATGCTAACAAAAAGGGGGAGAAGTGATATAAACTCACAATAATACTTGAATATATACTAATTTTCGATTAATGAGTTTAAATTTTGTAATCATCAAAAAGGGGGAAATTGTTGACATAAATAATGTGTGAAAACGTTATTTATATCTTTCGATATCTCTATATTTTGACGATTACAAAATGTAAAATCGTCAATAGTATAATTACTACGTAAGCAAGTATTAAGCTAGTTTATATCACTATATCCAACTTAATCACTTAAGGTATGGATAAACAAGTGCTTAATACATCTCATGATCAAAGGGGTATTTAATTAACTAACACAAAGTTTATTTAATTATATAAACATATTATATATTTTTGAAAAACACTTTTGGTAATAAAGAAAAATGTTTAATTCATACTAAATATATGAATTCAAATTTTTAACCAAAATCAGTTAGTTTTTCAGCAAATAAACTTTCCCCACTAAAAGACAAAGATTCTGGCCGTTTCAGCTGGGCGGCCCCCTTAATTATAAGGGGCGGTCCCCTTAAAATTAAGGGGACCAGCCTTGATTTAAGGGGACCGGCCACGCTCCTCTGTCAGAATCTTTTGCTTATAAATACCACCTTAAACCTGGATTTTTTCCTCACCTTTTGCACTAAATTTTCAGATCTATAACTCTCTAAACATCCTCTAAAACCCTTTGATCATTTGTATATTAATCCTTGTTTCAAGTGATTCAATCCCTCATCATCCATTCTCATCCAAAGTGTAAAAGAAGAACACTCTTTCTACAACCAAGTTCAAGAAGTGTTGAAGAGTAGTTGTGCATAGTGTATATATACATTTATTTGTGAATATTGTGTTGTGCTTGTTATATATTGTTTAGAAGATATAGAAGTTGTGTAGGAAGAGGAAGTTGATTAGTAGTGAAGTAGGTTAGTTGTGAAGATTGGTGTGTAGATGATTGGTATGTAGAATATTGGTGTGTAGAAGATAGGTGTGAAGAAGATTGGTGTGTAGTATATTGGTGTGAAGAAGTTGTGTAGAAGTAGTGATCAAGTTGTGAAGTTGTTGTGGTGTGTAAATTGGTGTGTAAGGTTTTCTCCGCCAAAAGGGAGTTTGTTGACCTATTGAAGAAAACTCTCGAGTAGGTGACTCGGGGAGTGGAGTAGGAACAAGGAAGGTGTCCTTGTAGCCGAACCACTATAAATCCTTGTATTGTGGTTTGATCTTTCCAACTCTTCTCATTACTTATTTATTTACCTTTACTATATTAGCTTTGTTAGTTAGTTACCATACAATAGTTCATATAGTGCAAGTATTGAGTTCACATAAACTAGAATCGAAGTTTTTTAAAACAAACTTGTGTTTATAAATTTAAAAGGACGTAAAACTATTCAACCCCCCCTTCTAGTTTTTCACAGTTTTCTTTATTGGAAAAATAGATTCGAAACTTATGTGAAATCAAAAGATCTTGATCTTTGGCATGTTATTACCTTTGGTGATTTTCCCCCTATTCAATATAATTTTGAAACTAAAAAGGATGAAATTGTATCTTTTGAAAAACAAAATGATGATTTGAAAAAGAAACTAGCAAAAAATAATGAGGCTAAAATGGTTATTTATAATGCGTTACCACGCAAAGAATATGAAAGAATTTTTATGTGTAAAACCGTAAAAGAAATTTGGGATTCTTTACTAATCACTCACCAAGGTAATAGTCAAGTTAAAGATAACAAAATAGATCTTCTTGTTCAACAATATGAACAATTTACGATTCCGGAGGAGGAATCAATAGATAATGCTTTTGCTAGATTTAACGCTATTATCACAAGTTTAAAAGAATTTGATGAGAACTTTTCTAGTAAAAATTTTGTTTGGAAATTTCTTAGGGCTCTTCATCCAAAATGGCGAGCTAAAGTCACGGCTATTGAAGAATCAAAAAATTTGTCAACTCTACAACTTGACGAATTGATCGGCAACTTAAAGGTCTACGAAGAAATAATAAAGAAAGACTCCGAGATGGTCAAAGGAAAAAGGGAGCAAAGCAAATCAATTGCGTTGAAAGCTAAAAAGGACTCTAGTGACGAAGAATGCTCAACCTCCAAAAGTGACGATGAAGAGTATGCTATAGCCGTACAAGACTTCAAGAAATTCTTCAAAAGACGAGGAAGATACGTTAGGCATCCATATAATGAAAGGAATTGTTTCAAATGCGGCAATCTAAATCATCTCATCGGAAAGTGTCCAATGATGTCAAGAGATCAAAATCAAAAGGCGTTTATTGGAGGTGCTTGGAGTGATAGCGATGAGGACAAGAAAAAAAATTGTATTTGGCGGAACCATCTCAAGTCCGTGTACCTTTTCGGTACCGAGCCCCCCACCCAACAAGGAAGGCATATCCCGGTAAATTACCTAGGCAACACTAGCTGACCAAGTTTGAGTCCGAATTCAAACCCCCGCCTTTATGCTTTGACTTGGTCAACTGCGCGCTTTTGCATTAGTTGGTGGCCAACTGCCCTAAGGTAGCTGGTGGCCAACTGCGATGAGGACAAGAAAGAAACCACAAATGAAGAAAAGTGTCTTATGGCTAAGACATCAAGCGAGGTACGTTCCGAAACCGAATACTTTAGTGACGAAAATTTATCATTAGACGAAAAAGACCTAGATAGTGAATATAATAGGTTATGCAAATTAGGTCAAAAGGTTATAGCTTAAAATAAGTCACTAAAACATATTAATAATCTATTAGAAAATGAAGTACTCGAATTAAAAATTAAACTACAACATTTGGAAAAAGGAAAAGAAGTTTTTATAGAATTTAAAACATGCTTAGAGGTTAAAAATGAAAACAAAAAACTTAAAGATGAAATTTTCAAACTTGACAAGTTTAAAAATAGTAGTAACCCACTTAAGAAAATAATAAGTCGTCAAGAAACTTCGGGAGATAAAATCGGTTTAAGATTAACATCAACTAATGTTTCAACTAGTGAAAATAAAAGTATAAAGTTTAAATGTGAATCTAGTAAACAAAAATCATTAGAATCAAATCCTAAGTATATACTTACAAAAGATAGAAAAATACCCATTGCGAATGATGAAAAAGTAAAAACTTTTTATAAACCATCCTTAAAGACCGAAGTAGGATCCTCTAAACCTAAATTAAGATCTAAAACTCAACCACCAAGAAAACCAAATAATCTTCATACTTGATCTAAAACACCTCAACCTAGAAGAAACCAAAATAGAAAAAATTACAATAACACTAGAAATCAAATGTGGAATTATCAACCAAGTTACAATCCTTAGGAAATATTACCACCAAACATGCATCCTAGCCAAATGTTAAATATGTTTGGACCAAACAACTTTGGACCAATGAGACAATGGGGACCAAGTGGCTAAGTTGTCAATCTTGGAAGAAGTTGGAATATCATCTACAAATGACCTCTATAAGTCAACATGGTCACTTGAAGTGCTTGAAGATATTCCATTGAAGACTAAAAGGTACGTGTTTCTTTTAAGTTTATCGCTATAATTTGCATGCTTAGATAAATGATTAGTTAGATTAATGCTTAGCTATACATATAAATGTACATAATAGCTTATATTCTTATAACCTAGAAACATCATTGGTTGACTTTCCTAGGAATAAGATAAAAATTGTTCATTGCCGAACAATAGAAAATCGAAATCTTCTATATCCACTATTAACAAACTCATGGTGATGAAGTGAAATGAGTTAAGTGGATCAATCGTTAATATAGAAAGAAAACTATGGATGAAACAATCTCTCGTAGACTATGGCATTAAGTTAGATAAGCGTGCGAAAACAAATGAACTATAGATGTTACGTTATACCCCATTCAACACTCTCTCATCTAACATGTAGAATTACGTCATCACTCACTTAAGATCATAGGTTATGTAGAAAAGGATAGCATATGACAATAGGCTTAACCAATCCTCTTGGCATTAGATCTTTAATAAACATCTTTTAAAATCTATGATTAACGATATTTGTTGTCAAAAAATCTAATATCTCTAAAAATATGCAAAAACCTCACATTTTGAAAAATAGTTTTTCAAATAACTATCCACTTTTAAATAACATGTTTTCACTATTAATATCCACAATTTTGTTTTGATCAAAACCAAAGATTGGAAAAATTGTCTTTACCTTTCATTAACACATTTTGAATTAAAACCCAATCTATTTTATTCAAATAACTCTCACATCTACGTGAAAACCTACTTTCAAACATTGTTGAATAATGCTAAAAACGTCTCTTTAAATCATGCATGGTGATCTCATATTTGTCATCTATATTTATATAAATGACACTTATAAGTGAACTAAATCAAAATCAAGATGTCCATGGTTTGTCTATTAAGACTTTGTTTGTAACAAGTCTAGAAATTCATGCTATCATAACTACCCACTTATTGCACATTGATACACATTAGGATTCATCCTTCTGGTTATGTAGCTATGAAATACTTGATGTTGGTTATTGTTTCCTAGCACTTATATTTTACTTGCTTGATGAGTATGTTTGCATGCTAGATGAAATTGCTTGTTTACTTAATCTCTTTGGTTAACATGCTTTGGCTACATAATTAATAGAGAAAACTGCAAAATACATCCTTGTGGTTTACACATTTTGGCATCTTACATCCATGTCAGAAACTTTGGCAATATACATCCCCCGTTAGGCAAACGTTTGCCACAATACATCCTTTGTTAACAATGAGGACTAACGGTGCAAAATTTTCCTCCGTTATCACTTAACGAGACTGAAAATATTACACCGTTAGCCTTTGTTAGCCAAACATTTGCACTGTTAGTCCTCTTTTTTAGAAAAAAAAAAAAAAAAAAAAAAAAAAAAAAAAAAAAAAAGTTAAAATTAAAAACAATGAAAAAAATTTTAAAAATTATTTTTTTAAAGTTAATATTTAAAAAAAAAAATCAATTTTTTTTTATAAATACACATTTTTTAAAAAAATTAAAAAAAAGGAAAAAAATTTTAAAAATTAATTTTTTTTAAAGTTACTATTTAAAAAATCAAAATTTTTTAAAAAAATTAATATTTGCGAAAAAAATTGATTTTTTTATAAATACGCATTTTTTAAAAATATTAAAAAAAAGGAAAAAATTTTAGAAATTTATTTTTTTTAAAGTTAATATTTAAAAAGAAAAACAAAATTTTTAAAAAAAATTAATATTTTTTTTATAAAAACATTAATTTTATAAAAAAAATTAAATTTTTTTAAAAAATACGCATTTGTTAAAAAAATACGCATTTTTTTTATAAAAAATAATTTTTAAAAAAATACGCATTTTAAAAAAAATAATTATTATTTATAAAAAAGATATTTTTTTTTCGCAATTTTTTTTAAATTGATTTTTTTTTTAAATATTAACTTTAAAAAAACTAACTTTTTATTTTTTTTCCTTTTTTTTTTAATTTTAACTTCTTTTTTTTTTTTTTTTTTTTTTTTTTTTTAAAGCTTTTTAACTTTTTTTTTTTCTAAAAAAGAGGACTAATGGTGCAAATGTTTGGCTAACGTAGGCTAACGGTGTAATATTTTCAGTCTCGTTAAGAGATAACGGAGGAAAATTTAGCACCGTTAGTCCTCATTGTTAACGAGGGATGTATTGTGGCAAACGTTTGCCTAACGGGGCATGTATATTGCCAAAAGTTTTTGACAGGGATGTAAGATGCCAAAATATGTAAACCACAGGGATGTATTTTGCAGTTCTCTCTAATTAGTATATGCTTAATTGCCTCAAAGAGTTAGACTTGTTTGAAACCAACAACACAACCTTTCTGCAATCCACTACCAAAAACACTTTTCTAACAATCTGAGAATCACCAGATGGGCGGCCCCCTTAATTATTAAGGGGACCGGCCATCTGATGGTAAAAGATGTTGTTTCCTTTTTAGCCCATTTTATCATACTCTTCTCAAAATTCACAAACCTATTTTATCCTAAACCTTCTATCAAAGTTTATACATCCTTATTCCAACAACATTACTTCCAACTACACACCCAAACTCCATCCATTTGAACCAAAACACCCTCCAATCATGAAACACCCTCTTCTACCATACCTTCATCATCATCCATCAATTATTACCCATAATCAAAAATGTCTCCATCACCAAAAGAATTATCACCACCTCCTACCAACACACATGTTATCCCTATTGATTGAGTCTAAACCGTCAGATATAATTGACCAAGGTCAACTAGTCAAAAACAGCTTATCCCGATGCTCCGTGGATAGTATAGTGTGTCCCCGGGTCGTTAAAGTCCCAGCGAGATTGAAATGGTGTTATTTGAAATCGTTTGAGTGAGTGGCACTGAGGACAGTAGCCCAGATGATATGGAATTAATTTTGCTACTGTTATTTTGGTATCTGTACACAGATATAATATTCACAAAAATCAGATATACAGGTATATGCACAAATTCACAATTAAGATCACGTAACAGACTGGAAAAGTGGGATTTGGTGAATTACAAACTACAGGGGGTGCTTTTGAAACTTGAAATTTAAAAAGAAATTAGAAAATGAAAATAAAATTGTAAAAGTGATTATTTTAATATTTAAATATTATTTAGTTAATTAAACTAATTAAAATCTAATTTTAATTAACTAATAATTATAAATATTACAAATTAAACTAAAAATTTACAAAAATAATTTCTAAACTTAAATTAGAACTTGAAGAAAGTATAAAAAATGAAAATAAATATTTTTTTCTTTTTATGAGTTTTTTATTAATTAAAAACTATTTAACTTAATTAAACTAATTAAATTATTTTAAATTACAATTAATACTAAATTAACTCAGAAAATTATAAGAAAATTTATAAAATTACTTAACCATCACAGGAATCCTAAAAAATTATAAAAACTTCTAAAAATTATGTTTAAGGCTAATCCACTAACTAATTACTTTTTAATTAACTTAAATCTAATTTAAATGATTAAAATGAGAAAAATTGAAAATGAACAGTAGAAACTAAAAATTTATTTTCTAAAAGTCTATTATATTATATTAGAGCTAGGAAAAATATAAAAACTAAGTTTTGCTTTATAAAAACTAAATATGCTATTTAAAATTTAATTATTAACTAATTACTACTCCCTCCGTCCCAATTTATTTGTCCAGTTTTGACTTTTTGAGTCTTTCTTTGTCAACTTTGACCGTAAATATTCTTATTTGTGTTATATAATACTTGATCAAAATTATATAAATTAAAAATACACTTAAAACTCAATCTATTTATATATTTTTGCATCAAATATTAAATAACACAAACAAATATATTTAAGGTGAAAGTTGACAAAGAAAGACTTTGAAAATCAAAAGTGGACAAATAAATTGGGACGGAGGTAGTAATAAAACTAAGATTAAATCTAATAAATACTAAATGGCAAAATAAAAATATGAAAAATTTACTAAAATTACTTTACTATATAAGGTAATTAATAAAAATATAAAAAAGCTAAGTGCTTAAAAAAAATCTAAAAATGAAAATTAAAAGATAAATTGAATTAAATAGAAACTATCACTTAATTTAAATTTGGATTTTCTTGGTTTTTCTTTTACAAACTTACTTAACTACTGAAAATAGAAAACTTTTGTGAAAACACTTTTGAAATAGCTTATAAATAAGCAGTATGCACCCCCTAAACTTAAGCAGTTTGACTTTTGTTGACTGATCAAGCAAATAAGCACAAATGACTTGGGGTGGGGTCCACAATTATGAAACTTTATACAAATAAGCTAAACAAATTTAAATAAGCTGAAAATGGCAAGCAATGATCACAATTAAGCTGTTAAGACCCAAATAAGCACTTTGCAATTTGAAACTAAACACATAATTGGGACAATCTTTGTGGTGGATTCCAGATGGGGTCCACTTGATCCTAGGTCAAACCAAGGGTCAATGCTTGATCCCTGGTAGGAGGGGGATTGACTAAAGCTATTTGTAGGTTGTGGGACCCACTGGGTTGGCCAGAAATCACCACCAAAGTGGTGGTGGTGAGATGGTCAGCTGTGCACAGGGCAACTTGCAGCCCTGCAAGTGACTTTGGGACAAGCTAGGGCTCACCACAAAAATCTTAAAAATACAAGCTCAATGGGATTCCAAAGATGAGCTGATAGATAATGATTAGGAACAAATTTCACACTCTCAATCCAATCACATAAATCACAACAATTACTTGAATATTTGGAAAAATCTGAGATGCAACTTTTGACTTTTTGATGAAAACACAAGCTTTGACTTTGATGAAGTTTGCTTGATTCTAAGTGACTGAAAACAAGTTAACAAGTTATACAAAGGTTGATTTAGGTTAAACTAACACTCTAAGCTAGGTTATGAAGGGCTTTTGAAACTCAAAATCTCAGACAGTTGACTGTGTGGGTGAATCTTTGTGATTTTGACTTTTTAATGAATGTCTTAGGTATTTTATAACTGAGCTAATCTAAAGGCACCTAGGTGAGGCTGTTTCAACCAAATGCAACACGCAAAACACACCCTGAGTCCTCAAACTCAGTTAATCCAAACACCCTTTTTAACTATTTGTTTTTGATTTTAAGAGGATAAAGGCTAATACAGCTTATGAGATTGTTCTAATATGATCTAACTTAGTTAGTTAAGCTCAGAAATGAAAGTAAATTCCTACTAATAGCACAAGAAACAGTTTATGACTACTATGGCAGTTAAGACTAAGATTATTAGTAATAAAAGAAAACTAAGTCTAAGCTACTAATTTTAATACACAATCTTAATTAATAACACCTAAATAACACAAATACCATAGAATCACAAGCAAGCTACAAAGATAATTAGGAATTGAAATTTTAGAGAAAAAATTAAATTTAGCAAATCTTACAAGACACCCCTAGCTTGAACAAGGGATTTTCCTAATGATGCCTATCTTTAGATAGGCTGTTCCAATCCCAAGCTTGCTCCTCAATGCTCCTCAATACCTAAAAACAAATTAGAAACAAGACAGTTGACCAATATTGACTTTTTTATGTTTTTGATGTTTTCTATCAATACTGAGTTTTAAGGTCTCTAAAAAGCTTCAATAAGCTTATTGGAACCTAAATGTGCCTATCTCAGTCCATAATTCTTGCTTCAAGTTACAATTGAGCTTATTGAGGATTTGAGAAAATTAAGTAAATTGCAGAAACATGAAACAGAACTGAAACTATAATTTTATAACTTCAAAAGTTTAAAAGTACAACCAAACAGCTACTACAATGCTTTAATTAAAAAGATTACAACTGATTTTGAAATCTACACTTAATTCGACACTAAATTTTCTAAAATAAACTACACACTAGCTTCCTTGCATCCTTCTTCTATTTATAGCAGAAAATTAGGTTTCCCTAAAGCCTCTGAGCCTTTCCCACTTGATCTTGGCCATTGAATTTCTCTGAGATGATCTCAACCTTTGAATTAGGTTTTGGCGCCAAAACCGGATAAGGGAATTTGGACTGTTATAGCAAATGGGGGGTAGCATTTGTTGTGGTGGGATAGTTAGGTGTAGGGTGAGTGTTTTGGGTGGTGGAACAAGTGGAAGAGGGTGGTGGTGATGGGACTGAGTTGCAGTCAAGTGGGGGAGGGAAGATGATGGTTGTTTGACCATGTTTGACCGAGGGGGTCAATGTTTTACCCTAGTGTAAGTATTATGGGGTGTGGTGTGGGCTGAGTTGCATTGGGCCCAAAATAAAATAAGGGGGTGGGCTGTAGGGAATATGGATTGGACTTAGGTTTAGTTTTGGGTAATAGTTTTAGGTCCGGTTTTGGTTTAAGTTACACAACGACTAGTTTTGGAATTTAACAAAAGTTTGGGGTGAGGTTTTGGCAATTTTCCAAAGTATTTCAAAGGGTGTATTTTGCCAAACTATGAATAGTATAAGGTCCTGGCATGATTTTTCCATTTTTATTTCACCAGGGACTAAAACTGCCAAACTTCCAAACTTCAGGGACCATTTATGTAATTTCACCAAACTTTTCCACCAAGGACCAATCCTGCCATAAAAGGTTAGTGCAATGAAAAAATTTGTTTTTCTCAAAGTTTTTAATATCCCAGGGACCATTTTCGACAATTTTTAAAGTTCAGGGACTAAACTTGACATTTTTGTGAAAGTTTGCACCAAAGGACTAATTGTGTCACTTTTTGATTTGAAAGGACCTTTGGTGACTTTTTCAAGTTTTTAGAACAACTAGGGACTAGATTTGACAACTTTTAAAAGTTGAGGGACTAAAACTGCCAATTTTGCAAACTTTGTGCGTTTTTCATCTGTTTTTGATATTTTTGCATTTGAAACATGTAAAACACTTTCCTGGGATATTTTCACTATTTTGATTCAATATTGAGTGTTTTTAGATGTTTTGGCAGCTCAGAAAAGGTAAAAATGATGAGTATTTACACACTCATCAATCCCCCACACTAAAACATTGCTAGTCCCTAGCAATCTTTTGAGAAAAACTTGATAGATTTGAAATTCTCTTTACCAAAAGCCATCACTTCTGGTGTAGCCAGGTGTAAGAACTGTGGCACACCTGATAACCGTGTGCTTTTGAGCAAACCACCAGCTCTCAACGGATTTGATTTGTCTTTACCAAAAGCCGTTTGCTTCTGGACTAGCCAGCATCTTGATGGACTAAGTCAACATCTTGGTGAGCTGATTACCAATTATGGATTTTCCACGGCCTTTACCACAAGCCTTAATCTTGCGGGCTAGCCAACTCATTTGCTTTATGGGATATGGGGAGTTGAGGAACCATACAATTTTTGGCAAATTGCAAGCCATCAACGGGTTTGAGATGTATTTACCAAGAGCCGTTTGCTCCTGGACTAGCCAATCCATTTGTCATTTAGACTTTGGCAGACTGATTACCACAAAAATTTTGAAATAAAGTGAAAAAAATTTTGAAACATTTAGGCCTAAAAATGGGGGTACTTAGAAAGTTTTGTGATAAAATTCGTAAGAATTCCACCCCCCCCCCCCCATACTAGAATTGAATATTGTCCTCAATATTCAAAGTCCCGGCTATTATGCCGAATCTCTAAACGGAAAAAGCTAATATTCGATTCTAACTGTGGAAATATCGATTTTATTTTTCACTTTATTTATCTGTACATACAATCACACATTTTTTTTTTGAATTGAAACTTATATACATATTTACTTTTCAAAAGGTGGGGGACGGACACTCCCCCACACTAGGGTGGTAGAAAGTAGAAAGAAGTCAGAAATACGGGTGAAAACCCATATATGTTGCTAATTTTTGTTCACCGAGTCACTAGCTTAACTCGATCCCCGAATTCATTGGTCCATGGGGAAAGTTTGGAGATCCGGGACAACCATGGGTGGTATGTCCTCTCCAAAATAATGTTTCAATCGATGACCATTCACTTTGAAGTTGGGACCTTCGGGTTGAGATAACTCAACAGTCCCGTATGGATATACTTTAGCAATAGTGAATAGTCCAGTCCATCGGGTTTTTAATTTCCCCGAGAAGATCTTTAATCTTGAGTTGAAAAGAAGGACTCTGTCACCGATGTTGAAAACGCGGTTCTTAATCTTAGAGTCGTGAATCTTCTTTGTCTTTTCTTTGTAGATCAAAGAGTTCTCGTAGGCTTGATCACGAAGTTCGTTTAATTCATTGAGTTGAACCTTACGGTGATCACCCGCTTAATGAAGGTCGTAGTTAGCATGTTTCAAGGCCCAGTAGGCTTTGTGCTCGAGCTCGATCGGTAAATGACACGCCTTACCGTATACAAGCTTGTATGGAATACACCCGATGGGTGTTTTGTAAGCTGTACGGAAGGCCCAGAGTGCATCATCTAGTTTATCCGACCAGGAAGCACGGTTTTCACCTACTGTCCTCTCAAGAATCCGTTTTATACCACGGTTGGAAACCTCCACCTGCCCACTTGTTTGGGGGTGATACGCGGTAGAAAGACGATGAGTAACACCATACTTAAGCATGACTTTTGCAAATTGATCATTGCAAAAGTGAGTACCGCGATCACTAATGATGGCACGTGGAGTTCCAAAACGAGCAAAGAGGGATTTCAAGAATTTCACAACAACTCGGGCATCGTTAGTGGGTAAGGCCTTAGCCTAAACCCATTTTGACAAATAGTCAACAGCCACAAGAATGTACTTATTTCCACGAGAAGATAGGAATGGCCCCATAAAATCAATGCCCCAGACGTCAAAGATTTCACAAACTTGAATGGCATTTTGTGGCATTTCGTTCTTTTGTGAAATTTCGTTCTTTTGTGAAATATTCCCGTGACGCTGACAAGCATCACAAGCTTTGACTAACTCGTGGGCATCCTTATAGATCGTGGGCCAATAGAAACCAGAATCAAACACCTTTTTGGCGGTGTAGTTAGGACTATGGTGGCCCCCGGTGGGTCCAGCATGGCAAGCCTTAAGAATATCAGCGGCTTCCTGTCCATATACACATCGCCTGATGACTTGATCGGCACAGATTTTGAAGAGAAAGGGGTCGTCCCAGAAGTAATGTTTAACGTCTTTGAAGAATTTGTTCTTCTGTTGGGACGTCATCCCCTTAACGATGAAGTTACCCGCATGGTAATTTGCAAAGTCGGAAAACCATGGGGTAGTAGAGTCACCACGAAAAGCAACCGCATTGAGTGTTTCGAGAGGAAATGTTTCATTTATTTCCTTTTTCTCGAACACATCCTGATGAGGGTTTTCTAATCGTGAGAGATGATCAGCAGCAAGGTTCTCAGCTCCTTTTTTATCACGGATAATGATATCAAATTCTTGGAGGAGGAGAACCCAACGGAGAAGCCTCGGCTTTGCATCTTGCTTTGCAAATAGGTACTTCAAAGCCGAGTGATCCGTATACACCACGCATTTGGTCAGGATCAAGTATGGCCGGAATTTCTCAAAGGCATACACCACAGCTAGGAGTTCTTTTTCAGTGGTGGTGTAATGACCTTGAGCCTCGGTCATAGTTTTGCTTGCGTAGTGTATAGGCTGAAAGTATTTTGCTTTTCGTTGCCCCAAGACCGCACCTATGGCAAAATCACTAGCATCGCACATAAGCTCAAAAGGTAGGTCCCAATCGGGGGCAACAAGAATCGGTGCCTCGGTAAGCTTTTTCTTTAATGTTTCAAAAGCTTCGATGCACTCAGGAGAGAAGATGAAAGGAGCATCCTTCTCGAGGAGATGGGTCATAGGCCGGGCAATCTTAGAGAAATCTTGGATAAACCTACGGTAGAAGCCGGCATGACCCAAAAAGCTCCTAACACCTTTTACGGTGGTGGGATGAGGTAATTTTGCAATGACATCGATTTTGGCTTTGTCAACCTCAATCCCGTTTTTTGAAATTTTATGGCCGAAGACAATGCCCTCCTTGACCATAAAGTGGCTCTTCTCCCAGTTGAGACTTAGATTCGTTTCTTTGCAACGTTTAAGCATATGTTCCAAGTGGGAGAGGCAAGACTAGAATGAATCCCCGATGACTGAAAAATCATCCATGAATACCTCCATGGTTTTCCCGATCATTTCGAAAAAGATAGACATGATGCACCTCTGGAACGTGCCTGGTGCATTACATAAGCCGAAAGGCATACGTCTGTAAGCAAAAGTTCCGTAGGGGCATGTGAAGGTAGTCTTCTCTTGATCCTGGGGATCAATGGGGTTTTGGAAGTAACCCAAAAAACCATCGAGGAAGCAGTAGTATTCATTCCCCGCAAGTCTTTCAAGCATCTGGTCCATAAAAGGGAGAGGAAAATGGTCTTTACGGGTGGCTTCATTTAACTTTCGATAGTCAATACATACTCGCCAACCCGTGACCAAACGAGTTGGAATCAACTCGTTATCCTCGTTGGTGACAACGGTAATGCCACCCTTTTTAGGAACACAATGAATTGGGCTGACCCAAGGACTGTCAGATATAGGATAAATCAATCCCGCATCAAGAAGTTTAAGAACTTCTTGTTTGATAACTTCGTGGATTTTGGGATTTACCCTTCTCTGTTGTTGCACTGCTGGCTTAAAGTCATCCTCCATTAAGATTTTGTGTGTACAAAAGTCCGGGCTTATGCCCTTAATGTCGGAGAGTTTCCAAGCAATTGCTTGCTTGTTTGCTTTAAGAACCTTTAAAAGTGCTGCCTTTTCCTCATCTTTTAAGTCTTTAGCAATAATGACGAGTAATTTATTATCACCCTCCAAGAATGCATATTCTAGATGAGGAGGCAAGTCCTTGAGCTCAACCTCGGGAAAGTCTTCAGTTATTTCAACATTTTTTACTTCCGCTTTATGAAGTATTTTTGGAGACGGAGAGGGTGAAGGATCGTCATTTAACAATATTTCAAGGAGAAGAATGTCCCCCTCCGGGTCAAGATAGTTTTCATCAACCCCACTTGGGATTGAGCTATCTTGAGCAAGAAAAGCCTCGACCTCTTCCAGAAGGAAGCCACTTCCCTCAAACGGAGTGAGGGAAGGGGAAGGGTCGAAAATGATAGGGTCAGTAGAAAGACTCCCACTGGATGAGAAACCAAGGACTTCTTGAGAATACTCCTCAGACGCAACATCGATGATGTCAATTCGGTTAACCGTTTCAGCGTCATAGTTGGAGGAGTATCTTGAAGTCTGATCAAGATTGAATGTGATGGCTTCACCACCAACACGTAGAGTGATTTCTTCTTCGAATACATCGATTAAAGCACGACCCGTTCTTAAGAATCCCCTCCCGAGAATGAGAGGAACTCTTGGGTTAGCATCGAAATCAACAATCACGAAATCTGCCGAAAAATGGAACTTTCCTACTTTCACGAAGATATCTTCGGCAATGCTGAAAGGACGGAATATAGTACGGTCTGCAAGCTCGAGTGTCATGCAGGTCGGAGTGAGAGCAGGAAGAGAGAGTCTTTTCCAGACTGTGTAAGGCATCAGGTTAATGCTTGCGCCAAGATCGGCCAAGGCAAAGCATTCAACCATCCCCGGGAAAATACAAGGAACGAGAAATTTCCCGGGATCTCCAAGCTTTTCGGGAAGCTTTTTCAAGAGCACTGCTGAGCAATGCTCATTAAGTGGAGTTTTTGCCATCTCACAGAGTTTTTCTTTGTTGCTTATTAGATTTTTGATTGTTGAAGCGAACTTAGGCATGAGAAGAAGAGCGTCCGTGAAGCTAATATCAAAGTGTAATTCTTGGAAAATTTGATAAATTTTTTCCATCTGATGGTTAGCTTTTTCGCGGTTCTTTTGATCATTCATACGTGAAGGATATGGAATTGAAGGCTTAGGATCATTCTTTGGGATTTCATCAGAACTTATAGGGGGATCAAATACAACTTTCGGCTTACGAGCCGGGACCGGGACAACTTGAGGGTGGACGTTGTTGATACCTCCGTTATTAGTAGGAAGTACCGTGTCCGTGGTAACCTCAGGCTCACGTTCCGCTACCTTAGGAGGAGAAGAAGAGGTAGAGGGAATCGAGGGTCCATTGTATGATACCCCACTTCGGGTGGTGATCGCTTTGACATCGCCCCTCGGGTTAACGATCGTGTTGCTTGGTAGTGTACCCGGGCCCGAGGGTCGATCATTTAAAGACTTCTGAAGCTCAGAGATCTTGTTGATCAATAACCGATTCGTTTCCTCTTGTGCTTTCATGAATTGTTTTAGCACTTCATCGGAGGAAGATGAGGGTGGAACAACGTTTTGAGGAGGATTTTGAACACGGTTGTTTTGAAAATTCCCTTGATTTTGATTGTTATTACCCTGAAAATTGTTTCTCTGATTGAAATTACCCTGATTGTAATTTCCTTGATTTTGGTTTCTTTGAAAATTTTCTTGAAAACCTTGGTTTTGATTGCCATTTTGAAAATTGTTTTGATTAAACTGGCCTTGATTTTAGTTCGGGTTTTGGAAATTTGAGTTTTGACCTTGGTTAAAATTCTGATTCGAGTTACGGTTAAAACCGGGAGGTCCGAGAAAATTGTTGGAACGATAGCTTAAGAGATTACGGTCCCCTTGCGGTTGGTAAGAATTACCCCCCGTATTGTAGGAACCGTGAGCAGCATAAACGTTCTCTTGAGGAAAGCCAGCAGTAGCTGGACACTCAAAATAAAGATGTGGGCCCCCACAAGTTTCACAACTTCGGGCCACGGCTTTCACTTGTTGATTTTGAACCTGATTTTGCATCGTTTGGTTCATTCTCAACACAGCTGTAGAAATATCATCCATTTTTTTGGTAAGAGCAATTATTTCAGGAGATGATGATGAAGGAGTAACTGAATTGCATGATGCATCCCTCTCCGCAGAGGAATCCCAAAAGTTATGGTGGGCAGTCATGTTCTCAATTAAGTCATAGCACTCCTCGGGACGCCTTTTCATAAAGGTCCCACCAGCAGCAGCATTGAGAATATCCCGGTGCCTCAATGTCAGACCATTATAGAAGGTATCTATGATGGTAACTTGAAACATATTGTGGTTAGGGCACCGATCAATAGCTAGCTTATAACGTTCCCAAGCCTCAAAAAGAGACTCATCGGGACGTTGCCGGAAGTTGCTGATATCATTTCGTAACTTGGTAACCATGGAAGGTGGAAAATATTTTGCTAAAAACATGGTTACCATTTCATCAAAGGTATGAATAGAATTCTTTGGGAGTCGGTCAAACCATGCAGTGGCATGATGAGTGAGAGAATAGGGGAAGAGATACAGCCGGAGGGCATCATCGGTGACACCATGTTGTTTCATGCTTTGGGTGACCGTGAGATATTTGTCAAGATGCTTGTTAGCATCGTCACCCGGTAATTCATGAAATTGACACGAATTCTGGACTTGTTGGATCATGTGGTGCTTGAGGCCAAAGTCCGTAGCCTCAATAGTGAGTGGTGCAATAGGCCCACCCCGCCCTTGCATGGTAGGCTGGCACAGCTCCTCCATCGTTCGGAAATCGGGAGCTGGCACATCCCTGGGAGGGTCAGGGGGTGGTAATGGTGGTGGTGGCCCAGCGGCCATTTCGGTCTTTGGTTCTTGTGTGTCAGAACGTAGCTTGGGTACGTTTTTCTGATGTTTACGTTTTGTTTGTGACCGAGTGCGCATGCACTAAAAGCAATTTTTCAAAACAAGATCGACGCAAAACCACAATGAACTTAAACCAATTATCACAAGTGAATGGCTTCTTTAAAAAAGGTACACCACTCACAGGGATATAAATGCAAGTTTTTATCTTAAGTTTGGGAACTTATTATGTCAACACCCCCAGTTGGTAGGCGTTCAGCCTTGGTTTGCGGTGGTAAGATTTTATGTATTTATTAATTTGAAAAACTGCTTTAGGCTTATGGGTGTGTGTGCAAAAAACTTGGGAAATATTTTTGGAATTGATTCATTAACCGAAATCGTTCTTTTAAGATTACTCGCAGGCTGGCGGGAGGAAGTAAATAGGTTTCCTCTTCAGTTCGCAATTTAATGTCAGAACTTACCTTAAACCAACTGTTTCAGGTTGTAATCTTAAAGAAAACGAAGTAATAAACTTTTTTTTTTATATGATTATATTTTTACAAATTTGTGTGAAATTTGTACAGGGAGGGTTTTTGGAAACCACTAAACTTAAAACGATTTTTTAAAACACGCAACAACCTCCCCGGCAGCGGCGCCAAATTTTGATTGAGTCTAAACCGTCAGATATAATTGACCAAGGTCAACTAGTCAAAAACAACTTATCCCGATGCTCCGTGGATAGTATAGTGTGTCCCCGGGTCGTTAAAGTCCCAGCGAGATTGAAATGGTGTTATTTGAAATCGTTTATGAGTGAGTGACACTGAGGACAGTAACCCAGATGATATGGAATTGATTTTGCTACTGTTATTTTGGTATTTGTACACAGATATAATATTCACAAAAATCAGATATACAGGTATATGCACAAATTCACAATTAAGATCACGTAACAGACTGGAAAAGTGGGATTTGGTGAATTACAAACTACAGGGGGTGTTTTGAAACTTTTGAAACTTGAAATTTAAAAAGAAATTAGAAAATGAAAATGAAATTGTAAAAGTGATTATTTTAATATTTAAATATTATTTAATTAATTAAACTAATTTAAATCTAATTTTAATTAACTAATAATTATAAATATTACAAATTAAACTAAAAATTTGCAAAAACAATTTCTAAACTTAAATTAGAACTTGAAGAAAGTATAAAAAATAAAAATAAATATTTTTGTCTTTTTATGAGTTTTTATTAATTAAAAACTATTTAACTTAATTAAACTAATTAAATTATTTTAAATTACAATTAATACTAAATTAACTTAGAAAATTATAAGAAAATTTATAAAATTACTTAACCATCACAGGAATCCTACAAAATTATAAAAACTTCTAAAAATTATGTTTACGGCTAATCCACTCATTAATTACTTTTTAATTAACTTAAATCTAATTTAAATGACTAAAATGAGAAAAATTGAAAATTGATAGTAGAAACTAAAAATTTATTTTCTAAAAGTCTATTATATTATATTAGAGCTAGGAAAAATATAAAAACTAAGTTTTGCTTTATAAAAACTAAATATGCTATTTAAAATTTAATTATTAACTAATTACTAATAAAAGTAAGATTAAATCTAATAAATACTAAATGGAAAAATAAAAATCTGAAAAATTTACTAAAATTACTTTACTATATAAGGTAATTAATAAAAATATAAAAGAGCTAAGTTCTTAACAAAAATCTAAAAATGAAAATTAAAAGATAAATTGAATTAAATAGAAACTATCACTTAATTTAAATTTGGATTTTCTTGTTTTTATTTTACAAACTTACTTAACTACTGAAAATAGAAAACTTTTGTGAAAACACTTTGGAAATAGCTTATAAATAAGCAGTATGCACCCCCTAAACTTAAGCAGTTTGACTTTTGTTGACTGATCAAGCAAATAAGCACAAATGACTTGGGGTGGGGTCCACAATGATGAAACTTTATACAAATAAGCTAAACAAACTTAAATAAGCTGAAAATGGCAAGCAATGATCACAATTAAGCTGTTAAGACCCAAATAAGCACTTTGCAATTTGAAACTGAACACAGAATTGGGACAATCTTTGGGGTGGATTCCAGGTGGGGTCCACTTGATCCTAGGTCAAACCAAGGGTCAATGCTTGATCCCTGGTAGGAGGGGGATTGACTAAAGCTATTTGTGGGTTGTGGGACCCATTGGGTTGGCCAGAAATCACCACCAAAGTGGTGGTGGTGAGATGGTCAGCTGTGCACAGGGCAACTTGCAGCCCTGCAAGTGACTTTGGGACAAGCTAGGGCTCACCAAAAAAATCTTAAAAATACAAGCTCAATGGGATTCCAAAGATGAGCTGATAGATAATGATTAGGAACAAATTTCACAGTCTCAATCCAATCACATAAATCACAACAATTACTTGAATATTTGGAAAAATCTAAGATGCAACTTTTGACTTTTTGATGAAAACACAAGCTTTGACTTTGATGAAGTTTGCTTGATCCTAAGTGACTGAAAACAAGTTAACAAGTTATACTAAGGTTGATTTAGGTTAAACTAACACTCTAAGCTAGGTTATGAAGGGCTTTTGAAACTCAAAATCTCACACAGTTGACTGTGTGGGTGAATCTTTGTGATTTTGACTTTTTAATGAATGTCTTAGGTATTTTATGACTGAGCTAAACTAAAGGCACCTAGGTGAGGCTGTTTCAACCAAATGCAACACACAAAACACACCCTGAGTCCTCAAACTCAGTTAATCCAAACACCCTTTTTAACTATCTGTTTTTTATTTTAAGAGGATAAAGGCTAATACAGCTTATGAGATTGTTCTAATATGATCTAACTTAGTTAGTTAAGCTCAGAAATGAAAGTAAATACCCACTAATAGCACAAGAAACAGTTTATGACTACTATGGCAGTTAAGACTAAGATTATTAGTAATAAAAGAAAACTAAGTCTAAGCTACTAATTTTAATACACAATCTTAATTAATAACACCTAAATAACACAAATACCACAGAATCACAAGCAAGCTACAAAGATAATTAGGAATTGAAATTTTAGAGAAAAAATTAAATTTAGCAAATCTTACAAGACACCCCTAGCTTGAACAAGGGATTTTCCTAATGATGCCTATCTTTAGATAGGCTGTTCCAATCCCAAGCTTGCTCCTCAATACTCCTCAATACCTGAAAACAAATTAGAAACAAGACAGTTGACCAATATTGACTTTTTTATGTTTTTGATGTTTTCTATCAATACTGAGTTTTAAGGTCTCTAAAAAGCTTCAATAAGCTTATTGGAACCTAAATGTGCCTATCTTAGTCCATAATTCTTGCTTCAAGTTACAATTGAGCTTATTGAGGATTTGAGAAAATTAAGTAAATTGCAGAAACATGAAACAGAACTGAAACTTATAATTTTATAACTTCAAAAGTTTAAAAGTACAACCAATCAGCTACTACAATGCTTTAATTAAAAAGATTACAACTGATTTTGAAATCTACACTTAATTCGACACTAAATTTTATAAAATAAACTACACAATAGCTTCCTTGCATCCTTCTTCTATTTATAGCAGAAAATTAGGTTTCCCTAAAGCCTCTGAGCCTTTCCCACTTGATCTTGGCCATTGAATTTCTCTGAGATGATCTCAACCTTTGAATTAGGTTTTGGCGCCAAAACCGGATAAGGGAATTTGGACTGTTATAGCAAATGGGGGGGTAGCATTTATTGTGGTGGGATAGTTAGGTGTAGGGTGAGTGTTTTGGGTGGTGGAACAAGTGGAAGAGGGTGGTGGTGATGGGACTGAGTTGCAGTCAAGTGGGGCAGGGAAGATGATGGTTGTTTGACCATGTTTGACCGAGGGGGTCAATGTTTGACCCTGGTGTAAGTATTATGGGGTGTGGTGTGGGCTGAGTTGCATTGGGCCCAAAATAAAACAAGGGGGTGGGCTGTAGGGAATATGGATTGGACTTAGATTTAGTTTTGGGTAATAGTTTTAGGTCCGGTTATGGTTTAAGTTACACAAGGACTAGTTTTGTAATTTAACGAAAGTTTGGGGTGAGGTTTTGGCAATTTTCCAAAGTATTTCAAAGGGTGTATTTTGCCAAACTATGAATAGTATAAGGTCCTGGCATGATTTTTCCATTTTTATTTCACCAGGGACTAAAACTGCCAAACTTCCAAACTTCAGGGACCATTTGTGTAATTTCACCAAACTTTTCCACCAAGGACCAATCCTGCCATAAAAAGTTAGTGCAAGGACAAAATTTGTTTTTCTCAAGGTTTTTAAGATCCCAGGGACCATTTTCGACAATTTTCAAAGTTCAGGGACTAAACTTGACATTTTTGTGAAAGTTTGCACCAAAGGACTAATTGTGTCAGTTTTTTATTTAAAAGGACCTTTGGTGACTTTTTCAAGTCTTTAAAACAACTAGGGACTAGATTTGACAACTTTTGAAAGTTGAGGGACTAAAACTGCCAATTTTGCAAACTTTGTGCGTTTTTCATCTGTTTTTGATATTTTTGCATTTGAAACATGTAAAACACTTTCCTGGGATATTTTCACTATTTTGATTCAATATTGAGTGTTTTTAGATGTTTTGGCAGCTCAGAAAAGGTAAAAATGATGAGTATTTACACACTCATCACCTATGTTGGATATCCAATCATCCATCCCTAATAACAACCATACTCCACCATTATCACCTTCCTCCGAACACTTGAAGTTCATTGAAGAACTCAAGGAAGCCCATGAGCTTTATGCTCTTATTGCCTTACACCTTGCTCAATGCAACTTGGAACAACTTTCCTCTAGCTCTCCTTCATCACCCCACAACTTGAATCAAGTTGAAAAACATGTCAACAATTGACCTTGTTGCATCTTTCTCCTAAAAACGATGGCATTTAATGAACACTTCACCTGGATTGAATATCTTCTCACTAGATCACATCCAATACTCTCACTCGAACAACATCCAAAACCTTAATCAACATCTTCCGCTACAAACTCTCCACCACCAAACTCTCCAACATTCATGACCCAAACATATACCTCCATTAATCCAACAACCTTACCCTAACTCAACCATCTTCATTCCAAACACTCCATCATCAACCATCTAAGCATACTATATGCTTATGATTTTCACTTTCAAATACGAATCAACCAACCTTTTGTTACAAGCAAGTCTGATGGCTCTCTTTGGTAAATTAGAATCTTTTAACATAATCACTTTGAATTAGTTGTTATGTATCCTTAATATTTGTTTGCTATGCTTGTTATTTGTATCTTGCATATTCTTTTATATATGCTTGTACTTCTAATATTTTTCTTGCGAGCATTCCATATCTCGATTCCTTGGTGCCATCGAACGAGGGGGAGCATACATCAAGGGGGAGCTTTCTACCCGTTTAACTTCTTTTATGAAGCTTACTCGATTTAACCTTTTTTATTTTACAAAAATGGGGAGAAGAGTATATTAAACTCTAAATTACTTGTCTAAAAATAAATTTTTAGACCTAATGAGTTTAAGGTTTTGTAATAATCAAAAAGGGGGAGATTGTTGACATAAAGAATGCCTAAAAACATTATTAACATATTATCAATACCTCTATGTTTTGATAATTACAATACATAAACTCATTGAACAAAAATTTATGACTTAAACAAGTATTTAGTGATTAATATTCTCTTTGCATCCAAATCACTTAAGGTATGTACAAACAAAGTGTTTATTGCAATCTATGATCAAAGGAAATTTTTTTCTAAGTCATTAGAACTGATATAAAATGTAATTTATATCTTTTATAAAACATTTTTAGAATTAAAAGAATATGTTTAAATCACTATAAATATATGATTTCAAATTTCCAACCAAAAATGGAAAACTTTATCCAGAAAAACCTTCCCTATAAGAGGACAAACTACTGCAACGTTCTGGAGGGGGCGGCCCCCTTAATTCATAAGGCGGCCCCTTAATTATTAAGGGGACCGGCCACGCTCCAGAATAGTAGTTTGTTCCCCTATAAATACTAGTTCATTCCACAGATTTTTCTCACCTTTTGCACTCCTAAACTTTCTGTTCTAGATCTCCATTTCTATTCTCTTAATCATTTGATCATACATACATAAATCTTTGTCTCAAAGTGATCCAAACATCATCCTCTCAAGTGCAAGAGAAGAATACTTCTATCCTCCAAGACAAGAATTATTACAACTTGTTGTTACCTCCACATCCAAATTGTTAGAGCATCATTAATAGTATCTATCTCTTTGTGTAATTAGTTGTGAATATTTGATAGTAGATAGTTTAGCTAGGTATATAGATAGTGTGATTGGTTAGTAGTTTGTTGTGAAGGAGAAGAGTTAGGAAGTAGATTGTAGTGAAGAAGATTGGTGTGAAGTAGATATGTGTGAAGTAGAAAGTTGTGAAGAAGATTGATGTGAAGTAGATAGGTGTGAAGTAGATAGTTGTGAAGATAGATAGGTGTGAAGAAGTAGTGTTGTGATTAAGTAGTGACTAGGTGTGAAGAAGTTGTGTAGAATGTGTGAATAAGTTGTGACGAAGTTGTGGTGTGTAAGGTTTTCTACGTCATAAGGGAGCTTGTTGACATAGTGAAGAAAACTCTCGAGTAGGTGACTCGGGGAGTGGAGTAGGGCAAGGAAGGTGTCCTTGTAGCCGAACCACTATAAATGTTTTGTCTCCCGGTTTGATCTTTCTATCTCTTACTTATTATCTTGCTTATATCGTTATTACTTTCGTAGATGTAGACGTGTATATATATATATATATATATATATATATATATATATATATATATATATATATATATATATATATATATATATATATATATAGTTGCTCATATAGTGCTAGTGTTGATTTCACTTTAAGATCAAACAAAAGTTTCATTCACAAAACAAAGTTTTTACAATCAAACTAAAAAGATAACATACATATAATTGATCATTTCGATCAAGTATAGTTTTCATACAACATATAATTAAGGATTACATAATAAACGTTTACTTACTTATCTCTCGTATATAGCTATAATTATTTATATTATGCATGTGTTGATTTCACATACTTAGCTTACATTATTATTATTGTTCATACTTAGATATAGTTGTTCATATTATTCAAAATTTGAGTTCACATAAGATCGAATCAAAATTTTAAAAGTAAACAAGGTTTTATAACTAAACTAAGTTTTCATAATAAAATTAAAAAGACGTAAAACTATTCAACCCTCCCTTCTAGTTTTTTCACAAAAAATTACAATTTTTTGAAAAAAAACATTATGCGAACCAAACTTTTTGCATTAAGGCAAAATTTATAGATGTTCTTTTTACTAGCTTCATAACCCGCTCGATGGGCGGGTTCGCTTCAGGATATTACTTGAAAAAATCTGATCAGACGTAAATAAATAATGAATATCGAAAAATATCTTAAACCAAAAAGTTGGGAACAAAAAAAAATGTTCATGTATTATATGTAAAAACAACATTGAAAAGTATGAGAGCAAATAAATTACATGGAGTTTATTCATATACGAAATAAAACATCTTTGTACACTTGTACTCGCAAAATTTTCTTGCGGGCTTTGCATCCATATTAGTGCTTTAATCACCATTGCACGTACATAAACACATTCACATGCCATAGTTGTATGCACCACATCCAAGGGCGCCAATAGAATTGCAATTGTATCTTTGTTACCTGTCCCATTAAACATAAAATAAATGAGTCGAAGACCTAAAATGAGTGCAAAAGAAGCAACACGAATGGTAAAGGACGGAGTGCTTAGATATGAATGGTCAATCATATCTATCTTTTTCTTACCCTTGTCGAAAGGCGTCGGGACGTTAAAATCTGAAACTGTAACTACTTTTGCTTATCCATTGTATGGCGACTGAATTAGAATGTTTTAAAAATTGCTTAAATGCAGTCGTTGCCAATTGAACCAACCTTGTGAACGTGTTTGTTTAAGGCCTCATCATTAATATTTAATTATCTCAACCTGAATCGACATACGCGTATACTTTTTTATTAAAAAAATAAAAAATAATAATTAAAAAAAATTAATAACCTGCTATTTTTAATTTTAAATTTTTTTTTTTGGCTAACCTGATTAAAGCTCCATGACCGTGAGTGCCTGCAATAAGCAACTGCACGTTTATGTCTCTACTGCATTACATATGGCCACTTTAGGGTCTCCAATATATGTACTTCTTTCTGCAGTGATATGCCAGTTGAAAAGATCATAAACATTTTCTTGTAACGATATCAAAATAATCCAATATACAAAAAAGCAAATATGGAACCACACAACGTACTCACTGCAGGTTCTTTTACCTTTCTTTAGCAACTCAAGAGCTGCTTTGTTTTCACTTTTTTCAGCTCCTTTATTAGTTCAGCAGCTGCACTAACTGCAGGCAATGCACAACAATTAGGTTTGATATTGGGGTCATTATAACATGAGAAGTTATCTGTAATACTCCAACTCTGATATGCTAATTATTCGTTTCTTGATGACGGAAATGTTTTTCTCATTAAAAAATAATTTGAAACAACTAAAAGTTATTGTCTGTTCAAAATAGGGTGCTTAAGATGATTGAATTCTCGTGTCGTAAGAAAGAAAAAAAGAATAATATGGGAAGAAGAAATTGTTTTTATTGGATGTGTTAATTCATATTTATTTATGAGACAGATGATGAGCATGTATTCTTTCTAAACAGTTTCCTGCACAACTTTTTAGCAACCAAACAACGCTTTAAAACAAATTTCTGCATACATTTTCAGCAACCAAACATCGTTGTAAAACCAAGTTTCTGTAGAAAAATTCGACCGACCAAGCAACACATTTTTAGTATGTTATTTTTACACACTTTTCTGCACAAATATAATCTAACTGGCTGTGGTTTTTCCTTCAAATATACTACTCATATACTAAATAATTTTCTAGAATACATCCAAACCGGCCCATTTAAAACTAAACGGATTGGTACAAATATAAACCAAGTACTATGAAGGTTGAGTGTTAAGATTATATGAGTAACAGGTCAACTGATGCATGCAATCTCGATAAATTTTTCTTATTTACTCTTAATGAATGAGTCGATTCTGGCCATATTTGATCTCTAACAGGTCCACCATTAATAAATCAGTTAAAATGAAAATGGGCTCAGGTTCTAGTGTTACATGAACATGAAACCAGCCCAGAAACTAAAAATGATAACGCTTATAAGCTTATTTCAATCAATCGTAGAAGTGAGCAATTTCGCGTTTTGAAGATCAAAACAATATCATGTACCATTTATATAGATATGTACCTAATATGGAGTCCATACTACTTGATTAATCGCATTCACAACAGCCTCTCTGAATCCTTCAACAGAGGCAGACCATTGTGTTGCAGCATCTTCACATCCATCATTGATGTCTTCTGTTTCTGTCACTCCTATGGCCCAAACTCGCCTAATGATCCCCGTCGATTAATTCCAGCTATGCAAATGCTGAAAAGAATACATGAAAACACAATGCCAAACACCACCTTAAGTTCCTTTGGTATAATATAACATATATTTCAGCACACACGAACAATAATTATAAAATAATAAAGATAGTTCTTATTTCAGTCAAAAGAATGTGAACAGCGATTAGAACTTAAGTGAACAAAAACTTATCACCGTGGAAATATACTCGTCCAGCTTGTTTATTTTTGCATCTATCACACTGAGGGCATCCTTAGTATTATAATCAGACCACTATCCCAAGTATTAACAACAAAATCCAACCTACAGATGATTAAGTGAGATATTAGTTAAACGGTTAAACCATCCAATGATGAACTACTTGTATTTAATAAAAAGAAAAGTAGATACTTTCACCAATAGCGGAAATAGATGCTTCCAATTTTGAGAAAATAATCATTTAAAGTGATTAGCAATGAAGCAAACAACTTCTCTTAAGATGACGACATGGTCTTACCGAATTTAACAATCTCCTTATAAAATTAAAGAGTAACAAAAAGAGGGCAGGAGATGCAAACATAACGTATCAATACCGTACCTCTTTGTTTATATGCTTAATTTGTAAAACAAATAGATAATGTAACACAACAATACCCATTAAGACGTAGCTTTTTTTAATAATACATGAGTGGTACGGAAGTCAAATAATAACAGTCAAATAAGTTGAAGAACAAAACTAAAATAAACCTTCGCTAATTGCTGATCAAGTTGGAACTCTCCCCTGATTGAATTCAGAAATCATTACCATGGCTATTTCGGCTGGTAACTTGGGACTGTGTGTCTTGATCCTCTTACTGTAAAGCCCACCACCCCTTTGTATACCACCACGTATCCTACTATCAGATTCACAGAAATTAGTTCGCGCCATTGATTTAGTACTGATATATAATTGGTTGTTTCTCATATGTTTAATAGTTATACTATATAAGTCATAGAAGTATTTAATAAATAAGTTACTTAAATTCTGAAGAAAAACGAAAACATGTACATGCCTAAAATAGATAGTCACGAGTCATTAAATCCACAATGACCGTGAGTTTAATAATTCAAGAGTAACTGGTTTTCTACACCAGACATTTTATAGATTGATGGGGCGAATTTACATGCCTAAATAAGAGTTAATAACATTTTGTTAATAATAATAGAAACTTTAATAATAACATGTGTTTACCATATGATATATACTATAACCAGCCTTTGGTCCCCGGTATGAGTAAGCCCCGTGACAAAATTAAATGAAATATAACCTACAAAACCTTTCAAAAGTACTCAATTAGTACTTGAGATAATGCTTATTTGCAAGTTTCATCTTATCTACAACACAATGCCACAATGGTTAATGCGTACCTTTAAGTTGTAATGGTTTCATAACAAAACCCAAAAAAACAAACGGAATCATGATGACTGCTTCAAAATCTGATTAAAATCTGCTTCATCTTGTTAATCCATGTGATTCAGTACATGGTTTACCATGCTCACTACCTAAAAAAAGAAACTGAAAAAGAAATCTGTCACTTTTTTAGATTGAAGGCAACCACAGTTTCACTTGACTCGCTAGGCTCCTCGCAGTGACGCTTAATCACAGATGCTCCTTACATTCCATCTGCAATACATATACATAACCAACATAACTAAACCAAGATCTGTTAAGGGAGTACTCATCCAAACTTCTGCCTATATTGTTGTTTTCATTGTCATTTGTTGCGTGATGCATGTATCATGAGTTGTCTTATAACTTACTATTAATTGGTCCCGTTTTAGACTTGCACTTGTATACTGAAACTAATTACACCCTCATACTCTGTTATCCCAATAAGCAATATGTAATAAAGATAATGAAAGAGCAGATAGTACCTATATTCGTAGTTTGTCGCCTTCAATCATTATAAGCGAACATAAGTTCCCAGAAAGAATCTCCAAAGCAACACCATACTTGGCTTGCTGTTACAATAGCGATATACTGATCCATTCCAAAGTCCACGGAATACCAGACCAAATGACCCTGAAATTGTTTGGAACCTATTAATATCTTGGATATGAATATACAGTTAGAGAGTAGAATTGAAATGTTACCCTAAAATGAATGAATACACATAAAAGGAAAAAAGGACATTAAAACTCCTCATTAGCGCGCGCGCATACACACACACACAATCTTAATACTCTGTATAAATTATAAGCATACTTATATGGCTGCCTTTAAATATACCGTGACACTCAGCATATGAAGACATTACTTGATATCAGATTAGTATATATCCTATTTCTGATATATGATCACTGGTTACTTTACACAAGGAAATTAGATGGTAAGAAAGAATGAATAACTTACTCAAGTGCCAAATATGCAGTGGTTCCCAAAACATAGGTTGAGATAAAACCATTAAGCTTGTCTGATCCAATCTTAGCCAACCCAAAATCAGACATCTTTCCTCGAAAGTTATCATCCAATATGATATTGGTAGATTTAAAATCACAGTGTATGACAGATGGGATGGTATGCTCATGTAGGAACTTAAGCGCTCTTGCGCAGTCTAGGGGCTCCCAGGGTTGCTCAATTTTCAAGTAGAAAAGACTCTTCCATTGTCACAAATCTGGCTAAAAATGTGTACCTATTTAAATAACATATCACCACAATAAACAACAAAATTAAACTAATACTCATTCAAAAAAGAAAGCAATAATCTGTAGAAACTTACAGTCGCTTTTTCTTGATCGCATCCCTATTACCAATCTGCATTTATATTTATAAAATCTACATAATTTTTCCAAAAATCTTACACATCTTATTGCCGAAGACATGTCAATCCATATCATAATTTTTCCAAAAATCAGAAAGAAAAAAAAACGTAATAATAGCAAAAGCATACAGTCAAGCTCACTCTTTCTCGATCACATCCATATTACCAAACTGCATTTAAAATCAAAAACATCTTATTGCAAAAGACATGTCAATCCTTATCATAAACTTTCAAAAATCAAAAAGAAAAAAATATATGATAATTGAAAAAAGCTCCAAAAAATACCTACACCATCTTATAATCAATCTCATCGTCAATCTCGGTATAATGAACTACCAAAAACAACAACCAACAAATCAACATCAAATTCGTCAACATTTGAAACAGAAACATTGGGAGTGGGTTATGGAAAAAATATTAAACATGGTATGGATTTATAATTAGGGAGTGGGTTATAAAAAACTTAGTAATCTATATCACATATTGTATAAAAGATTTGTAACCTGGTTCGAGGGTGGATGAAAAAATGTTTCCTATGTATCTCTAGTTCTGTCCATTGCACCATCACAAAAGGCTATGTATATCACCAGGTTCACAAGGTTGGTCCAATTTGCAACGGTTGAGATAATTAAATATTAATGATGAGGCCTTAAACAAACACGTTCACAAGGTTGGTTCAATTGGCAACGGCTGCATTTAAGCAATTTTTACCTCCAATGTTAACATCAATGAATCTCGTATGCTGACTTTCTCATAAGCTACATGCGTCTCAGAAGAGTATCCTTGTTCCCACTGAGTACGAAGACCCTGTGATACACCTATTTAACCACGCATATCTAAACCCTATCTATCCATGTTCTAGATCTCCATTTCTATTCTCTTAATCATTTGATCATACATACATAAATCTTTGTCTCAAAGTGATCCAAACATCATCCTCTCAAGTGCAAGAGAAGAATACTTCTATCCTCCAAGACAAGAATTATTACAACTTGTTGTTACCTTCACATCCAAATTGTTAGAGCATCATCAATAGTATCTATCTCTTTGTGTAATTAGTTGTGAATATTTGATAGTAGATAGTTTAGCTAGGTATATAGATAGTGTGATTGGTTAGTAGTTTGTTGTGAAGGAGAAGAGTTAGGAAGTAGATTGTAGTGAAGAAGATTGGTGTGAAGTAGATAGGTGTGAAGTAGAAAGTTGTGAAGAAGATTGATGTGAAGTAGATAGGTGTGAAGTAGATAGTTGTGAAGATAGATAGGTGTGAAGAAGTAGTGTTGTGATTAAGTAGTGACTAGGTGTGAAGAAGTTGTGTAGAAGGTGTGAATAAGTTGTGACGAAGTTGTGGTGTGTATATTGGTGTGTAAGGTTTTCTCCGTCATAAGGGAGCTTGTTGACATAGTGAAGAAAACTCTCGAGTAGGCGACTCGGGGAGTGGAGTATGGCAAGGAAGGTGTCCTTGTAGCCGAACCACTATAAATGCTTTGTCTCCCGGTTTGATCTTTCTATCTCTTACTTATTATCTTGCTTATATCGTTATTACTTTCGTAGACGTAGACGTGTATATATATATATATATATATATATATATATATATATATATATATATATATATATATATATATATATATATATATATATATATATATATGGGATAACATAGTTACATTACAATGTAGCCAATTGGCTACATTTTCTTTGAAAAAAAGGGTGGGGACAGGGGGAAAATGTGTGTCAGGGACATATCGCAGGGACTGAACTGTACATTATTAAAACTTTTTTCAAAGGAAATGTAGCCAATTGGCTACATTTGTAATGTAGCTAATATTTTCCCATATATATATATATATATATATATATATATATATATATATATATATATATAGTTGCTCATATAGTGCTAGTGTTGATTTCACTTTAAGATCAAACAAAAGTTTCATTCACAAAACAAAGTTTTTACAATCAAACTAAAAAGATAACATACATATAATTGATCATTTCGATCAAGTATAGTTTTCATACAACATATAATTAAGGATTACATAATAAACGTTTACTTACTTATCTCTCGTATATAGCTATAATTATTTATATTATGCATGTGTTGATTTCACATACTTAGCTTACATTATTATTATTGTTCATACTTAGATATAGTTGTTCATATTATTCAAAATTTGAGTTCACATAAGATCGAATCAAAATTTTAAAAGTAAACAAGGTTTTATAACTAAAATATGTTTCATAATAAAATTAAAAAGACGTAAAACTATTCAACCCTCCCTTCTAGTTTTTTCACAAAAAATTACAATTTTTTGAAAAAAACATTATGCGAACCAAACTTTTTGCATTAAGGCAAAATTTATAGATGTTCTTTTTATATAATTTAATTTATTGTAAAAAGTCACTAATAACTTTTTCCATTGTTGATGCTCAACCTTCAAAATATAACCATAACATCAATACGATGTAGAAGTCACATGCGCCTTGCCCTACCACAAATAAACACCAAATGAACATATATGAATATAACTGACACGTAGAAGCACATGTTGGTGCTCTTGATTTGATTAGACAAGCAAAGCAATTTCATGATCGTTTGCTGAATGAATGGTTGAGCTTTTCGTCAAAAGATTCATTGATCATTTGGTTGTGTTTGTCGCAGGACGTTTAGGAGCAATGAGCGTTAATCGTTATGATTTTTAATGTTCATTTAGCAAACAACAAGTAGCTTTATCTAATTTTTAAGAATGCTCATTTTCTGATGATCAATGAAGTTACATTTAAGAGCGTTGGGATTTAGGAGATATTGTATATATTGTGATTACATATACAACTACGTTATCGAACATTTTTATAAAAATAAACAACTATTGCTCACAACTACTGCTTACAGTTATTACTATTCACCACTATTGCTTACTGCTATTGTTCACTACTACTGATACTTTTGCCAAACACACATCTCTAGCATTGTAATTTGAGCAACTAAAAGTTTAAGAAACTTATAAAGAAGAAGTATGTAAGGTTAATCGAGTATCAGATTTATTGAAATCAAATGTTCATTACAACAAATGTGTCAATTTCAAAAGCGTGAATTTTGTGTTTAAATTGGTCGCACCTTCAAACACATTTATAAGATTGTGAAGAAGAAAGAAAGAAAAAAAAAAAAAAAAAAAAAAAAAAAAAAAAAAAAAAAAAAAAAAACGCATTATAAGAATTAACAAATATAATTTTGTTCACTTAAAATGTATACAAATTTATGACACCAATTCTCATCACGCTTTCTCATGTGTAAATGAAATTATGTGTTAGATGTTGATTCTACACTTTTAAGTGTAAACATATGAATGTTTGTACACGTTAATAAGTGTGAACATTGTTTGAAATAAGCATAAGTGTGGCAACTTTTATGGTTTTATATTTGTCTACACTTATACGTAACAAACTTGTACACAATCATAAGTACGGATGAAGTGATCTTGCTGTTCGCACTTTGTTAGGGGTTGTCAACACACCCCTCACCTCAAATCTCTTCACTCACTCACAACCAATCTCCTTATGCCACATCATTCTCTCACTTTTTTCTTCACTCACCCATTTTTTGTTGGCATCACACCCCCCACCTTTCACTCACTTTTTCCTTCACAATTTTAATGTTTCAACGTTCACTTTTTTCTCTCCTCTCGTGCAGTAAACTTCCCCGCAATTTGCTCTCCCCGTGCGGTAACAGGTGACCGGCGGTGGTGTTCCCGCAAGGGAAACGCCCCGCACCCATTGCAAAGGATAAAGCGTGTGCAAATACCATCCTTGCTATAGTGATTTGAGTCATTTGACGATGACTTAAAACCATGAACAAATAAGATGAATTTAACATAAGTTTCAAAATATCTGTATATAGACGTTTTGTTTTTGTGTGTATGATATGTACATGCGTTGGACGTGCAAACACGATTAAGATGGTTGTGGGACACCATGTTGAAATTTTATTTTATTAATGATGGATGAATAGATATTTTGGATCCAAAAAGCAAAAGAACTATAATAATACATGTATTGTAATTTACTTTCTCTCGATAAAATTAAAAACGTAACAAAAAAAAGTAAGGCTAGAGTTAGTTCAACAAAACCAAATACAAAAAGTTACTATCATAGTTATCGTTCTCATCTACAGTACTAATTACCAACTTGTTCTTTTTCTAGTAGTGCAAGTTGTTCGACTGTCATATGATATGACAATTGGCATGTCACTCTGTACATCATCGAATGGCCTAGTATTACTATAATTCTAAGTAAGATTCTTTCAACCTAGTAGGTTAGCATATTTAACTCTAAATAACTTTTCTGGTCGGTGAAATAAATATTTAAATATCATGAAAACCATTATTTTTACATAAAATGATTTCTTTTAACACGGGACCACTTAAGTTTTGTTAAAAGATAAGAACATGGTGAGCGGAGTGTATATGCGTGAAGAGTGGAAACTAATTGCGCGTGGAGATAATTAGAAGATATCGGTGGCATTGACTTATAACCGGCTAAACCGGTAAATTAAATTTTCCGTACAATGCGTACTGATAAGACGGCGCTTTAATCGACTCTTGATGGTACGGTTTATAGCTAGTATGATCTATATAGACTCAATCATTTACAAATAATTTATAATTTTTTAATTTATTGTGTATAAATGAAATGAGATATTTATTTGTCACGTAATAAATTGAAAAAATTCAAAAACACTTAAAACAGGTGTCGAAATATTTTTAATCATTATGTGCCATTTTGTTTTTATATATAATTTGGCCTTATTTGAGCTTACGATATTTCTTTTTTAAGGATTTTGGCATTTTGTTCATAACAATATTAAAAATTAAAGAATGTTAGACCTAAATAAAAATTACATACAAAAAATTCACATGCTGATTTGTCAGAAAGTGATTGGTATATTTTGATATATTTTCGCTCTCTTCTCTCTGATAAAATCAATAACTCTCTGGATTCTTTTTGTATAATTCTTATTTTGGTCTAGCATTCCTAGGGATGGCAACGGAGTGAGGAATATCGGGGATTGTATTTATCATCCCCATCCCGTCCCCATCCCCATTGGGGAATTGCTTTACATCCCCATCCCCAATGGGGATCAGGGGAACCCCGCAGGGATTCGGGGATTCTCCACCCTTATGAAACAACATAAAAATTCTACCATCTCATAAAAAATATAAAGAATTTTAGCTCATAAAGTACCTCAACAAACGTATATCGCACATAGTTATATTAATTAGAATTTAAATTCAACTTTAAAGCATCGTAAACATTGTAAAATCAAAGATAATATAAAAACTATATGAATCATATATGTGTATTCTGAAAAAATAGTTAAGTAATATGTAATTGTTAGTTCTACTTTTAAATCTAAATATGTTTGATCCTATAAATATCACATATGCATATAAACATACATGTCGATACTCATAAACATATGTACATGAACATGTACATATACAGGTTAATCGAGTACGGATAAAACATATAAATTTTAAATAATTATACATTAGAAAGATCGGGGTTGGGGCCGGGTTCGGGGATTTATGTTATCCCCATCTCCGCCCCATCCCCGGTTTAATATTTCAGGGGATTCCCCATCCCCGGTTAACTCGGGATTCCCCAGTCAAATCGGGTTTGGGGATCGGGTCTTCATCGGATACGGAATTTTTTGCTATCCCTAAGCATTCCTCTTAAAAATTATGTCTTTGAATCATCTTAACCATGTGATCATGATACTTAAAGCACTCGTTAAGAGTGCCTTTTAAGCGATAACATCAGTCTATGACGCTAACTACCACACTGATGATTGTGTTATAAGGCCTAGCACCATCCCCACCAATCAAGCCATAACATTTTTTTTTTCTTTTCTTTTTTGATATTTGATTTTTGTACAAGTATTTTGTTGTGTTTTTTAGTTTGTGTTTGTGCTTTTGTGCAAAGTTTTTGTATTGGTGCTTTTTGATATTTTTTTGCAGGTGGAAGAAAGACAAGAAGAGGAAGAAGATAGATTTTAAAGTAAATTACACCGTTTATCTCTGTCGTTTGACTGAAATCCCAACGCTCATCCCTTGACTTGTTTTGCATGTAGAATATTTTTGTTTTGCATGTAGAATCTTTATAATGAAGTTTCATAACACTGTTCGTCCCTATCACTAACTTCCGTTAGCTTTGATCGTTAAGTTTGCCTACGTACCTCCCATGAGGGGGTATTTTTGTCATTTTCTTTTTACCGTTGTTTTTCAACCGAGTTAAATGCCAGTCTTTTCACATATCATCCCCTATAATTTTATAAGTTTCCTTCTTACTCTCTTACCCACCTAACTCTTCATCTTCTTTGATCAAAAACTCTAACCAGATAATCTAATATATGCAATGGTGTTCTTTATTTACATGTGGACATTGCGTTCAACATAGGAAGATGTTGATGTTTAGGATATCTATGGAATGTAATTTTTTTTGGTCTCTTTTTCAAGTATTTTTTGATGATAGGAGAATGTGTTCATGTCAATTACATTTTGCGTCAAAAAATATACATGGTTATTTTTTTAGGTCAAAACCTTAAATTTGATGATTTTTATTTCTGAACTATCGCAAGGAACAATGAGAATATGTTTTTCATGAAAGTTCACCATGCGGGAATGTTCACTCCTCCACCCGGTAGGAAGTATGTCAGTGGTAGCTTCACTTACTTTGATACAGTTGACATTGAAGGGTTTTCTGTTCACGAACTAAATGATAAGGTGAAAAAGCTAGGGTATAGTGATAATGTGATAATGTATTACCAATTCATAAAACCTTATGGTGATTTAGATAATGGGATGCATGCTTTGGTATTTGGTAAATGACCATGATGTTAGGAAATTAGATGAATATGTTAAGCTTGGTAATAAGTTGATTGAGGTTTAGATAGAAAATGAAAGGACTACTCTCTGTACTTACTACATGACATATGTGGATGTTAATTCCAGTATACGAAAGTGTGTCATTGAGTAAGTAAAAGATGATGTTATTCCAGAAATACAACTAACCAAGGTAGAAAATAGGAAAGCAGTAAACCTGTGTGCTAAGAAGTTATTGTTAGGATGGTATGATGAGGATAATGGTGTAGATGTAGGGCAGAGTAGTCAGGTTAGAAAAGAGGTTGGTGAAAGTAGTGAGCATGTAAAATAAAATTTGGGTGGGGTAAGTGACTTTACAAATGATTTTACTCTGCTTCTAATCCGTTTTTGGGTGAAAATGACTTTAACTCCTTCTTTGGTTTAGTCAACCTTCATGTTGCAAAATGTCTACTTTGTTATTTTTTAGGGAAAATTATCAAAATGTCCCGTTGCCCTGCGGTTTAGGCATATTTAGCCTTTTTTTGAAAAATTCTCGTTTTAGCCCAGGTTTGCCTGGGCAACTTTCGTACAGCCAACCAAAAGATGACAAGTGTCCTCAAGTTGCCCAAAATACAAAAACGTTGCCCAAAACACACGAAAGTTGCCCCAACGTGGCACTCTGTAGTTGGCTATGCAAATAGTTGCCCAGGGCAACCTGGCTAAAACGGGAATTTTTCAAAAAATGGCTAAATATGCCTAGACTTTTGGCAACTGGGCTATTTTACCAATTAGCCCTATTTTTTATTGTCCCAATTTAATGTCCACTTTCAATAACCAATTAAAATGCTTCTAAGTAAGTACACCAATAGTCCATATAGGTTTGCAATGTTATTCCTACGTTTTTTATTTGTTAGTCCTTAAACTATATAAAAAAATTGATTTATATGCAATGCTTTATTTTATATATATATATATATATATATATATATATATATATATATATATATATATATATATATATATTTTTTTTTTTTTTTTTTTTTTTTTTTTTGTAAAGGGGAGTAATCCTACACCCTGGTAAAACATATTAACACCAAAAAATATTGAAGTACAAAGGATGAGGGTGACTTTCCTCATCTCAGTCCCTTATGACACTTATCTATCCACTATATAAGAATGACATGATTTTATATAAATTATGTAATGATTTTTTTTAAATGTGTTGTTTTATTCTATAAATGAAAAAAATAAAAATAAATGTGAGGCCGGGTTTTCCTATACTTGAGTGATGGGAGAGTTTGTTTGTGCTGAGTTATAAGGTTAAAAGTTGACGTGACAATATTTTTTTTTTTTCTATAACACGACCATATAACACCAACGTCACCTAATTCTCTTAAAGAGATGGATGTAGGAGATGATGAGTAAAAGATAATAGAATTCAAGTAGCAAATGTGTTGTGGTTAGGAAGAGAAAATAAGAGGATACAAAATTACTTTGTTTTATTACGTAGTCATCCTGAATACTTATGTTGGTTGAAAATGTAGAAATGGATACGATCACGAAAAACATGAAATCAAAACAAACATTTGATTGTGCCTAATCATTTAATATCTTACAATAAAATCATGGAGAAAACTTAACCTACTCAGTAGGTAAACTACCCGGTGACTAAAAACACAATGAATGTGGTTCTTGTAATATGTGGCATGAAAGGAATAAAAACACAATTAATGTTTTGTCCCTTCTCTCCTAAAAACTGAATGTCACCTTATCCGGGTAAACTACCCAGTGAGTAGATGTATCCATGCCCTAAAATCATCTTGTTAATCACAACTCTCAAAGCTATCATTAGCAAAACTCTTGTTTTTGTTTTGTTTTTTTCATTGTCATTTTCCTTTTTCATTAAAAAAAATGTTAAAGTAATGTAAAATACTTTATCTGGACTGTTTCTTATCATGTGGTTTTGGTTACTCTACCATTCAATGTGATTTGAAATAAAGTAAAGTAAAGCAAGATAAAGATAATTTAAGAGATATGAAAGATGGCGATATTTGACGAAAATGCTTATAAGGTAATGGTCGTATCACTTATGGTTAATATGTTATAATCCTGTGAAAGACTGAAAGTGTTGTTGAAACTTGAAAGTGACCATTTTAACTAACATTTTTTTTTTTTTTTTTTTTTTTTAAATACAATTATAGAATCCACAATTATAACTCAGTTTTATGGTGGAACAAGTGAAGTTTAGGTTCAAAACACATGATGAACATGCATAAAGATTTTAGGTAAGAGTTAGGATATGACATAATGAGACAATACAACATGCTTAGGACATTATTAGCAAAATAGCTAACATGCTCACGTTTTTGGCACTAAAAACCATCTCTATATAGGGGGAATACTTTATCTAAAATAATAAAACATAGCTTTATAAACTTTAAAAAGTAGATGTTGGATGAACGTATACAACGGATTATTGTATATGTTAGTCTATATGCTTTATAAACATCTCTCTTTAAATGATATATCCATTTGACAAGTATCATATCACTTGAGTTTATGTAACTATGAATAGATTGGAGAAGTTATGACTATTGAATGGTTAAACCCCATAAGTGATACATATTTTAGTATTGCGCACTAGTTATAGATTACAACAATAGCATAACTATAAGTCTATAACTAATAAAATTTTCTAACCCATATTATCGACATGTTCGCACTTATAAACAAAAGTGTCACTAACTCACTTATATTTTCGTTTCTCTCACAACATAAGAGATTATAACATGAGAGTATCTAAATCCATATGTGTCTTTGTACATTGTCGAAGAAAACATTACGGCAAATATATGAGTTCTCATAGGACATCGAGACATCGAGTTGCAAGACGATATGCGGAGCTAATTGAGAAGTTAGTGAACTCTTTTAAAAGAGCAAGTGGACGTTGTGTAAACTTCAATGAATTTTTGGCCCAACTATCGGTCCAAATTAATTGTGTAATGAACTAATGATTATCCATGAAAAATCATTACAAAACACCAACATTTGTTTTACAGAAATACCGAATACTTGGTTTCAACTTTATGCATACACAAGTTGTTAAATATGATTTTCTACAAATTTATGTAAAACGAATTATAGCTATATACTTTTGGTATCCGTGTATATACGAGTTTTTACATAAAATTTTTATTATTTACTAATATCGATTAATATTTTATACAGATTTTTGTTAGACAAAGGATTTGACTTTCTTTATGACATGATTTCGAGGTTCATGATGCTTAATTTTAGCTATTGATAACATGTTATAAACATTATACGTATTTAATCAGGACGAACCTAGGATTTTGATTAGGTGTTGCACAATCTTTTTGGGAAGGATTTTTTTTTTTTTTTTCAATAAGAAGTACTAAAATTTGCATTATAAAGAATTTTTTAGCTAAACACAACTTGCATGGTAAAGAAATAAAGTAGCAAAAGTTATCGTTGCGAGTTGCACACATTAAAAATTAACATTTTTTGAAAACAAAGTGCACTTCGTGACTCAAAATCGGGTGTGGCCTGTGCCACTCTTGGCTTTCAAGTTGGTTCGTCCTTATTAAATTATTTTTATGGATATCATTATTTATACTTTAAAGTGGAATTACATGTGTTGTTGCTATATATACAATCTCGTGTATTTATTTTTAGCTCAATGTAACTTATGAGACGATGGCTTCATTTTGATATTTATATTTTTATTAATAATAATTTAAGGCCAAAATGTGTTTTGGTACACTGAATTTGGCTAATTGATAACAAAGGTTAAATCTCTATATGTTTGGCAAAAATAGATGTTGTTATTGCTGGTGTTAGTGTTGTTGCTGATGTTGTTACTGTTACTGAAAAGATTAAAATTGCAGGTTTTTTTACAATTGTTTTTTTTTTTCTTTTTTTTTTTAGTTGTGAAAAATAATTTCCAAATCTTTTAAAAGCTGATTTTAGAAACGTTTTTTTGAGAATTTATTTTCTAAAATAATCTACAATCTTTGTCACCCAAACAAAGATTATTTTTTAATCAAAGTTTATTTTTCAACTAAATAATTTTAAGCTTTTATAATCTTTCGCTCTAAACATACCTGATATTGAGATGACTAGACAAAAATGCGGAAGTGGCCACAAGATTATTAGTTAATCCACGTACATCTAGTAAAAAAGACTTCACGCTCTTAGCTGCCTAAACACATATTTTTGTACTCTTTCTGTTTTATATTATAGGGATTTGCTAACAACAACTCATTGGGTGTTATTTAAGCATACCGTAAATGACTATGTTTCTAAATATGAACTTATCATTTCTGTAAATAACACACACAATTAAGGTAAGTAGTTTTAATAAGGTATGTATTAATGTCAAGTTAGTTCACATTTGAAAACATAGTTATTTAAGGTATGCTACAAGTGTGGTAGGATGTTTTGTGTCGAACTTCTTGTTCATAGCACATAGTATGCTTAAACAACACCCAGTAGGTTGTTGTTAGCAAATCCCAAAATTATATATACACATTTCAATTTTGATTTGTATCAAAATAATGTCAGTTTTTAAATGAATTTTAAAAGTTGATGTAAGTTTTTTATTGATGCACATCATAACATATCTTAGAATAACATATCTTAGACTGTGTGCAACTTAAAAGTAAAAAGTAAACATATACTCCAATACATAATTTGAGACAAATGAAGTATATGAAGGGTTTTAAAAAGCGCGTCATGGCGCCGTTAAAACGCGAGAAGTGACATTCATGTTACAAAATAGACCTAGGCGTTGGCTTTAGGCGTGACATGAGATAAGGCGTGAAAAGGTGGGATAAGGCGTGTTGCTTTTTTTGAAGCATTTTTAAGAAATCTTGTTACAATTTTATGCATTACTATGTACATGCGATTGGTAATCATGATTTGGGCGTATTATTTGGGTTTTTTTTAGGCATATGTTATGAACCCCCTAATATTATATATTAACCCTCTCTAGTATACATAGGGTATTTTTTTTTGTCCTTGTTGTCGTTTCTTGTCCTTCCCCCCCCCCCCCCCCCCCCATTTTTCTTGTTATGTTTATTTATATAATGTTTTTTTTTGTTATATATTTTGTATAATTTTTTTTTTTTTTTTTTTTTGTATTTATTTGTTATATTTATATAATTAACGTTTAATGTGTTTTTATTTAATTAACAACAACAATAGCACGTTAAACATTACCACATTAAATAACTACAACAACAATTGTTATCATTCAATTAAACAACAACGTTAACACATTATTTAAAAACAACATCATCTACGACATATGAAGATTATTCATTTCATTTAAAAGATCATGGAGCCTTGCACCCAACTGACAAGTGTGATCCTCAGGATTCCTTGCCAATTTTAACTTCATCTCCAGCGTCTTTATTCTTGTCATCAACAGCTTGTTTGTTGCTTCAAGCTGGTCAATCTTATTAGCTTTTGCAACACAGTTTGAGCACTGCGTTGAAGAAGAGGCTTGATTAAAGTACGTCATTTGAAATTCATCTTTCCACATGAAGTATCCAAACCCATAGTTATCTATACCTGGCTGTTACATGTTAAAAAAATTATAAGAAATGTTATTCTTAACAAACAAATTATTTACGTATTTACATAACTAAGCAAACGTGTGATTATTTACCACTGAATAAGGACATTCATAATACAGTTGCCCACCAGTCTTTTGTGTGGTTGATTTACATTCTATAATAAATCCTCTGTCACAGCGACACAAGAAATGATTTCTTCGTTCCACCTGACAAAAGAATTTGCATAATAATTTACAACATCAATCAATAATATTATTACTAATTTAAACAAATTAATTTTCTGCAATAAAAAAAAAAAAAAAAAAAAAAAAAAAAAAAAAAAAAAAATCATTCGAATTACATAAATAAACATTTGAGTTCAAAGGTTTCTCAAACAACATACTCTATAACATAAATCAATAATCATTTACAACGTTTTGTCGGTATAATTATTTACAATATAAATCAGTAATCATTCACTATGTTTTGTCGGTATCTCTATTATTTACAACATAAATAAGTAATCATTTACAATGTTTTGTCTGTATAATTATTTAAAATAGTTTAGTCGATCGGAATATAATGTTTCCCATTGGGATGCATCTTGGGCTCTGTGCCTCCTCCATTGTGGGTGGAGATGCGGAAGTGGAGAAAGTGTTAGGTCAAAAAATTGACCCAATTGCCCTAATAAGGATTTGAAAATAAAATAGCCTAACTCACTAAATAAAATAGTGAGTCACTCACTGAAACAGATTCAATGAAGTAGCTTTTACTTACTGATGAGGTGTCAGTGAGTAAAGTATATGAGCTACAAACAATTCCACGGTCACTGAGATTTGACAAATATCTCAGTAACACTGAAGACGCTATCTCTACAAACAGATTGAAAAATATAGTTGGGAACTTCTAAAAAGGAAAGTCAAACAAGTACAAGAAATTGCCATTGAAGTGAGAATATTGTTATGACTGATCCAAAAGGAATGTTGGTGCTTTTCCAAAAGAGGAAGATGAAAAGGGACCACATGCATGACATCTCACCAACTATCACATGGTGGCTTTGTACTTTTAGCTATATATATGTCTAGTTTTGTAACAGGGTAGTTATGGATCCTAAACACATAAAATAATACAATATGTATTTGATAGGTTCATCCTCTCATTGAATCCAGGTGTGGATCAATGAGAGTTTTATTGTCACTCATGCGGTATAGTTTTTTGCGACTATCCATTAAGAAGCTGAAGATGTTATCATGTAGTCATGTGTATATTGAGTAATCTTGTAACTTTTGTTCATTATTATTAATGAAGTTCTAATTTATTCTTATCAAGATTTGCTCAATTACATGGACCAACAGAAAGTCTGTCTAGCGTAAGACAAATGTAGTGACCACATTCGTCTGGCCCTACACTGGCTATCACAAGGGGGTCAGTTCTTTGTGAGAAGTCTGGACCGGAAACAAGCGGAAAACACGTATTCCAACCCCATCGGGATATGAATACAACAAGTCGGTTAATCAGTGATGCAATAACCAACCCAGTGTCTGACATAATCATATAGCGATCTAACGGTGCAGCTCCATTTCTGAACCAATTTACTAAATAGCAAATTCCGTTAAAGCCAGCTTGCGACCACATACCTATGTAAACCTCCCTATGTAGGTCCAACTCTTGCAATAACATCTCTCTAACTTCGCGCCACCTATGTTGGTCTTCACAAATACCGTGGGCAACGCACCGAAACCCACAATTTCCATCACCTAACACATTATATATGATAAAACTTGCTTATGTTGCAGCAATATATAATCTGAGCCTAATGTTATCTCAATGTATTTTTAATGTTTTGTATACATGTAATATTGAATTAGCGTAAAGGCAAGATTATTACCTGTTGTGTGTTAAATGGTGAATTTGACATTTCGGCAGCCTAAGATCTTTGTTGTAATGTTTGTGCAACTGATTGTGTTTCACTTGCGGCTGTCAATTGCGGCTTGTGTTTCACTTGGCTTGTGATTCAGTTGAGTAAAATTTTCTTCTTTGTGGTTTGTTAGAATATCCAAATAGGGAGGGTCAATATGGTTGTGATACTGCTTGTATTATGATGCAGGTTTTACTGTCCAGGTTTTAATATTTATAAAGTCTCGTTTACCTAAGGTCTACCTTATACGCACTAACGGACAGTGTATCCGATCGTGTTTGGTATAGTTAAATGGTAAAGCCGAGGTCGTCCCAAGAGCTAAGGTGTGGAAATTATCTAAGTCGTGTCACGTTTAAAAGGGGGTTTTATGATTGAAAAATTAATAAACTAATAAAAGTAAATAACAATGCAAATAAGTAAATAGAAGAAAATCGGTAGAGAGAAGTAGTGTTAACCTAATTACTAATCTTGTTATGATCATGACTAGTTTCCTATAGGTGCATCCTATCATATCGTTCGGGGATTCAATATTCATTTCGGATCAGAGGGTTAAATCACCTAGATATATCTTACACCTTGTCCTATCCAAAACTATTGTAAAGCCTTGGGTTCATCGGTACGAAGACATAAGAGTCATTAAGTGCTTCTACTAACATGGACAAGGCTAATGAATGCGGCATGGTTAGATCTTACACCCCTCTAACTCCGTTAAGTGTCTAGCATTGGTAGGTGGTCCTAGGGTTAATTCGCACATGTATGGTGATATTGCTATCACCAAGTCACATCCCTAGCGACTTGCTTCCTAGGGTTAATTCCACAAGTATCTAGAGAACAACCAACGCTAATCACTATGGGAACTAGAGTGTCCTAAGCCTCCCCGTGAAAGTAAACAAACAATAGATAATAGATGCGTGGAAAACTAAATCAATAACATAACAATTTCATAACTAGGCTAACACCAAAAGGTGTTTAGCCACTCATGTTCATAATTGCAGTAAAACAATGTTGAGTTAATACAAATCTAAACATGAATCGAATACAAAGTAAAGGAATGAAAACACTTATGATTGGTGTGTGATTCCTCCCTTGGAATTGACTTAGATGTGGCTAGAACTTCGTTCTTCCTCCTTCCTAAGTTTTTCCCAACGTTGCTGTCGTGAAGAGATGGGAAGTGATATCAAAAACTCGGAATTAGGGTTGGTATTTATAGGCCCCGACTATGTTACGGCGTAACGTATTAGAGTTGCTACGCCGTAACCTTTGCAAATTGTGTTACACCGTAACTTGATCAAGTCTTACAGGCGTAAAGTCTTGATGATAAGCCTCCTACGGCGTAGTAGATAAGATTGCTACGCCGTAGCTTCTTTCTTGGCCTCGTTAGTTCTTTACTGCCTCAAATGAGATCCTACGTCGTAGCTTGGAAAGTTTCCTACTCCGTAGTGTTCTTTAGTGGACTTCTACGCCGTAGCCTGTTGTTGGGCTACGTCGTAGTCTTCATAAATTCTTTATTATGCCGTAGGTAGGAGAGCTTCTACGGCGTAGTCTTCGTGAAGCCTTGCTACGGCGTAGGTAGATAAACCTCTACGCCGTAGTTAGTGCAGAATCCATAATTTCCACATATTTGCTCCAAAGTCCTTCCATTTCCGCGTAAGTTCGTTCTTTTACTCATCTTTACCCTGAAACCAAAATAGGAAGAAATAAGAGTATATATTCTTCATAAAAGTAGAAAAGATGGGTATTTTAAGGGGGAAATTAACACTTAGATTGGGGGTAAATTTGATGTTATAAAATATCCCCCCACTTGAATTCTACTTGCCCTCAAGTAGACCTTATAAGAATGATTTTCAAAAAGATATCCCCCTAGAAACTGGAGAATATGAATAAAAAAATCCCTATGCTAGAATTTATCAAAGCCGAACACCTCACAAAATTGGAACAAACACTCACATCTCTCTCCTAATCTAAATGTTAATTTTGGGGTGATCACTCAACGCACAGTCATAGAATGTATTCTATCATAGGCTTGGTAGTTACACAAATCTCTACCACTAGAGCTAAGGTCAAAACAATTCTTAAAGGCAATATTGGGTGAACACATATAAGGCTGTTTGGGTGTAGCGTTGTTACTAACATACTATGGCAAGGGCGACAAAGGCAATGGTACATGACCAGAACGCCGGGCAAGACACCAATGACTACTCAAATCCCTCACCTAAGCATGATTCACATCTAAAGGGTAGGATAAGACACGGGATGCACAATAATGGTGTAAAATGAAAAAGAAAGCAAATAGTCTTAGCCTATAACCGAGTTGCTACCACTTGCCGTTCATCCAAAGTCCAAGTTTCAAAATGCGAGAATTGGATCATGTAACAAGTATGTGCCATTAGAGGACGTCATGATGGGTCACCACACTTGGTCTTCATGTTGGTGATTAAGAACCAACAACTTCATTCTTCAAATATAACCGAAGTGGCCTCTTCGATGCTAAATCTTTCAAAGCTCTTATTATGGTGCTATACAAGGGTGCACCAAAGTAAACATATCTACATACGGAAATTCATTTTTTTCAATAACTAATCATAACATATCCCCCCCCCCCCACTTTGGATGAACAATACATGACAATAGTGGGTTCCCTCATGATCTTCAATGATGAGTCTTCAACGTAGGTACGATTCTTAAACCTCTTGACTTGGACCTTAAATTAGAACAAGTGGCAACTTCCCAACCATAAACAAAGACTACACGGTAGGCTAAGGTGTATAGGTGTATCAAAACAATAATATGGGTAAGAAACGAAATGATAGGCTCAAAATGGTGTATCTAGGGGTATCTTGCACTAAAGGTGAGTGAAACAAAGGGTTTTAACACGGGGGTCGAATAGTCGATGTGACTAATCGATAAACACACACATAAAGGTTATTTGGGTGATAATCCTAAAATATTGCCTTCTTAAAAAGTTTCTTCCAAATGTATTAAGAAATCTCAATACACTACTCGTACATGGTTTCAAAATGATGTAAAAGCCAAGTTCTAAAGTTTATAAACTACCGGCACACTCATATTTTTGGTGGATTTGGGGTAAAACAGGGTGAAACTGAAATAGGCTAAACCTCACCATGGTATTAAGGGTTAATGTGCTCGGCTAAAGTCCATTCTAGTTAGGTTCAGAAAAACATGTCAAAAATTTTAAAAGTGGCATAATTTTTCAAAATAAACTAGAAAATTAAGGGCAAAACAAAGTTCAAGTAAATAATTCTACTCCCGTCCCCCCCACTTGAGTTGTACAAAGTCCCTTTTGTACATAAAATAAAAAAATAAGGAGAAAAAGTAGAATTAGAACGAGAACTTCCCTGAAATTCACTCTTGAAAATAGAAGGATCATGTTGAGAAATGTGCCTTCACTACGCCTTATGAGCAAATTTCAATTCCCTGGAATCACACAACTACCAAAAGCATAAAACCTAAAAAGAAAAAGAAAAATGAAAAGAAAAACCTAACTCACTTTCGTAGGAATCACGGTTGCATTTAGTGTATGCAACAAGCCTTTTAAACCACTTGGTGTCCCAAGTGGACGAGTGAAGTCTCGTGAGGGTTTACAGGGAACACACCCACAAAGTTCATTTAAAATCTAATACAAGTTTAAAGAATGTTTTAAAAAATAAAAAGCATTTTTAAGGTTCAGAAGGTAGCTACGGCGTAGCTTAAATGGAGTGCTACGCCGTAATTGCTGAATAAATCCAGTATGAAACCCGGAGGGTGCTACGGCGTAGTCAATGGAAGAGCTACGTCGTAGCAAGGCCCTGAAGAATATTTCTTCGAATAAAAGTCCAAAAATTTGTTCCCCATCGCAATGCTTCCTTGAGTACCTGCAAAATATTAGTACAAAACATACCAAACCAACAAGATAGAGAAAATAAAAGGAAAATGATAATTCGGGTTGTCTCCCGAAAGAGCACTTTTGTTTATTATCGAGTTTTTAAGTTAGACTCACTGTTGCGGCCTTCAAGTAGGTTCTAGGGCATACTTGCCCTTGTTCTTGTTCCACGGGGTTGGTGAATGGTCCCAAACATTGGGAGTGATACGTGGTGTCATGCTATACAGATCCTCAACTAAGAAGTTAGCTTTGACCCATTCGTCACGATATTGTATCTCTACTTGTTTGTTTAATTGTCTTTCACCGAACTTTACCTTAATCCAATTTTCGAACGATATACCAAGGTATCCTACTTGATCCCTTTTGTTTGTGTTAAAATATGCCCACTCATTACGTTTGGCTAGATTAAGTTCGGGACTCCTTCCTCCATCGCATTTCCCTTTGAAAGGATCACATATGGGCCAAGCTTGGGTTGTTCCTCTATATGTCATAATTGCTGGCGTGCAAAAGTGAACCGTCCAATTCACCTTTTCGTTCAACCTTGCATGCATGAAATAGTCTTGAAACCATGTTTTATTGATAAGCTTCTCATCTTCGAAACACCACCAAACCTTCGCTTCCTTCTTTAATCTCCTGATTGAAAACATTCCTCCTCCATTACAATGTTCGACGATAGGATCACATGTAGGAAGGGTTATTTTTGATCCGTTGACCATGGTTGTTGACGGTCTACAACAGTGAAGTTTTGCAGCAATAGTTACTGGGCCCCCTTCCTCGTCTCCCGCTTCTAACCTTACATCTTCTTCATCAGTGTCATCCCAAAGAGATTCGTCATCTGAATATGAGTTGACTTCTTGCTCATATTTTGAGCACGATGGAGTTGTATAAGAGAATACATCATCGAAGACTTGGAGGATTGGCGAGATCTCTTCTCCTATTAGATCAGCTTTACAAGAACTTACTTCTTCCTTATGCAAAATTGAGGAAACCATGTTCATATTGAACACAACTCTTTCATCGTATACTCCAAACGATATTTCTTTCTTGAGTACGTCTATTTTAGTGTGTGCAGTGGCGAGAAATGGTCTTCCTAAAATCAGGTCCTCCTTCGGAACATTAGCCATATCAATGACTACAAAGTCTGTAGGGAACAAAAATTTGTTGATCTTTAAGATGATATTATCTACTATACTGATAGGGCTCGTTTTAGTAGTGTCAGCCATTTCTATCCTCAAATTAGTTTTCCTCAAGCTTGTAAGTTTCACGGATAGGAACAACGATAATGGCATAATGTTTATACTTGATCCCATATCGGCTAACGCAATTAAGTCAGAATCACCAATTTTGCAGGGCACCACAAAGCTGTCTGAGCTGTCTTTTTTCTTGGGTAACTGGCAGGGGATCTTCTTATAAGATTCGGTCTTTTCTTGCAAAAGATTCCTTCCTACATCATATTCTGTAAAAACTGCTTTGCATTCAACAATGGACTTCTTGTTTTCTCTAATAATGTTGTTCTTGTGGATACTATCAGCCAAATTCTCAATCATTGCCTCAAGATTCTTTAGAGATTCATCATGGTTAGCAAGGCTTTTGTTAGTGGCTTATTGAAAGTTCTTCAACCATATATCTTGCTCTCCTTGTTTCTTCCTAGAATCTTCGAGGTACTTATTTATAGTATCCTCGAGGTTTGATCTTCTCTCTCCATAAGGTTGTCGATTATATCCGTATGGCCCGGTTCGATACCCGTTACCTTGGAATGGTCTACCTTCCCCATACTTTACTTCCTCCGTTTTACCATCGCCCTCATTCAAAGGACAATCTTTAGACAAGTGGGGTCCTTCACAAACTTCGCAACCAACTTGAATAGCATGGACATTTTCCTTCAATTTCTTCATGTCACGCCCCAAGCTTTCGAGTTTGTTGGTGATTCCATCCGAGTTTCCAGCAATGCTTCCTGAAAATGGGTCTTTACGCAGTTCCCTTATGAATTGATTTTTAATTTCGAACTGCACATCATCCCCAATAGCCGGCCTAACCAAATCAGGCCCTTGTTCTTCACGTGTAAAAGCCAAGTATTCTTCAAGCGTGAGGTTGTCAATGTCAATTTCTGCAATAACACCTGAAACTTGAAAATAACCGTGAGTACTGAAATGAAAATAAAACAAAATTTAAAAACTCAAATAAAATCCTAATAGCTCCCCGGCAACGGCGCCAAAAACTTGATGCATATTTTACTGATCAGGTTTTAATATTTATAAAGTATCGTTTACCTAAGGTCTACCTTATACGCACTAACGGACAGTGTATCCGATCGTGTTTGGTATAGTTAAATGGTAAAGCCGAGGTCGTCCCAAGAGCTAAGATTCGGAAATTATCTAAGTCATGTCACATTTAAAAGGGGGTTTTATGATTGAAAGATTAATAAACTAATAAAAGTAAATAACAATGCAAATAAGTAAATAGAAGAAAATCAGTAGAGAGAATTAGTGTTAACCTAATTACTAATCTTGTTATGATCATGACTAGTTTCCTATAGGTGCATCCTATCATATCGTTCGGGGATTCAATATTCATTTCAGATCAGAGGGTTAAATCACCTAGATCTATCTTACACCTTGTCCTATCCAAAACTATTGTAAAGCCTTGGGTTTATCGGTACGAAGACATAAGAGTCATTAAGTGCCTCTACTAACATGGACAAGGCTAACGAATGCGGCATGGTCAGATCTTACACCCCTCTAACTCTGTTAAGTGTCTAGCATTGGTAGGTGGTCCTAGGGTTAATTCGCACATGTATGGTGATATTGTTATCACCAAGTCACATCCCTAGCGACTTGTTTCCTAGGGTTCATTCCACAAGTATCTAGAGAACAACCAATGCTAATCACTACGGGAACTAGAGTGTCCCAAGCCTCGCCATGAAAGTAAACAAACAATAGATAATAGATGCGTGGAAAACTAAATCAATAACATAACAATTTCATAACTAGGCTAACACCAAAAGGTGTTTAGCCACTCATGTTCATAATTGCAGTAAAACAATGTTGAGTTAATAGAAATCTAAACATGAATCGAATATAAAGTAAAGGAATGAAAACACTTATGATTGGTGTGTGATTTTTCCCTTGGAATTGACTTGGATGTGGCTAGAACTTCGTTCTTCCTCCTTCCTAAGTTTTTCCCACCGTTGCTGTGGTGAAGAGATGGGAAGTGATATCAAAAACTCGGAACTAGGGTTGGTATTTATAGGCCCCGACTATGTTACGGCGTAGCGTATTAGAGTTGCTACGCCGTAACCTTTGCAAATTATGTTACGCCGTAACTTGATCAAGTGTTACGTGCGTAAAGTCTTGATGATAAGCCTCCTACAGCGTAGTAGATAAGATTGCTATGCCGTAGCTTCTTTCTTGGCCTCGTTAGTTCTTTACTACCTCAAATGAGATCCTACGTCGTAGCTTGGAAGGTTGCCTACTCCGTAGTGTTCTTTAGTGGACTTCTACACCGTAGCCTGTTGTTGGGCTACGCCGTAGTCTTCATAAATTCTTTATTACGCCGTAGGTAGGAGAGCTTCTACGGCGTAGTCTTCGTGAAGCCTTGCTACGGCGTAAGTAGATGAACCTCTACACCGTAGTTAGTGCAGAATCCATAATTTCCACATATTTGGTCCAAAGTCCTTCCATTTCCGCGTAAGTTCGTTCTTTTACTCATCTTTACCCTGAAACCAAAATAGGAAGAAATAAGAGTATATATTCTTCATAAAAATAGAAAAGATAGGTATTTTAAGGGGGCAATTAACACTTAGATTGGGAGTAAATTTGATATTATCATGTTACAATATGGTTGGCTTTTTTGTGGTTTGTGATACTGCTTGTGATAATGCTTGTGATACTGCTTTGTTTATAATGGATTATGAGAGGAATCTTTACTATTGGCTTGTGAACTTGGTTGTACCTGAGATTCTGAGCTTGTGGAATCTTTATCTTGGTTGTTCATGAGCTTGATTGTACCTTGGTTGTACCTGAGCTTGTGAAACATGTGTGAAATCTGAGCTTGTGAAACTTTTTGTGTTTCACTTGTGTAATCTGCACTTGGGTGGAATGTAAGTTGTTGTGTTGCACTTGTGTAACCTGCTTGTGGAATCTGCACTTGGACAATGGTTTTCTAAAAGGCGATGACGAATGGTTTTCTAAAAACCGAAAGGATCGCAAAGTGATATTATTATCACTTTGCAATCTTCAACTCCGAGCCTTGCTAAAAATCTACATTTTTTTGAGTTAATTATTTTGATACTATAAGGCGATGACGATTACGTTAATCCGAGCCTCCTTTTGTGTGTAATCTGCTTGTGTGTGTGGAATCACTTAGACAAAAAATTTGGACACATATGGGACTACTTTGGGACCCAAAAAAAGGCGATGACGATAACGTTAACCCGAGCCTCCTTTTTGTGGTTTGTGATACTACTTGTGTTATGTTGGCCTTTTTGTGGTTTGTGATACTGCTTGTGAATCTGCACTTGGGAATTTGGGTTGAAACAAAATAGTTGGACACTTGGACAAAAAAGTTGGGACAAAAAAAAAGAGAAACAGACTTGAGACAGTATAAATACAAAAACAGGGAAAAAAAGTACAAATCCGTACCTCCCTATAGGGAAGGTTTTTGTACTTCGTCCCATAGGGAGGGATCTTATAACACACCCCTAAATAAATGCATTTATTATCCCTAGGTCATCATCACACCTTCATTAATAGTATCAAAATATTCTATCCAGCCGTCACATCCACATCTTTTGGATAATATGGGGTATGTGATTGGGGTATTTCATTATATCACTGATTTGATGTTACGTTTCAACTTGTCTTCTATTCATTTCTTAAGGGGTAGGTTATAATGACCCCCCTAATATTATATATTAACCCTCTCTAGTATATATAGGGTACTTTTTTTTTCTTTTTTTTTTGTCCTTGTTGTCGTTTCTTGTCCACCCCCTTTTTATGTTTATTTGTATAATGTTTTTTTTGTATAATGTTTTTTTGTTATATATTTTGTATAATGTTTTTTTTTGTATTTATTTGTCATGTTTATATAACTAACGTTTAATGTGTTTTAATTTAATTAACAACAACAATAACTCGTTAAACATTACCACATCAAATAACTACAACAACAACTGTTATTATTCAAATAAACAACAACGTTAACACATTATTTAAAAATAACAACATCTACGACATATGAAGATTATTCATTTCATTTAAAAGATCATGGAGCCTTGCACTCGACTGACAAGCGTGATCCTCAGGATTCCTTGCCAATTCTAACTCCATCTCCAGCGTCTTTATTCTTGTCATCAACAGTTTGTTTGTTGCTTCAAGCTAGTCAATCTTATTAGCTATAGCAACGCAGTTTGAGCACTGCGTTGAAGAAGATGCTTGATTAAAGTACCTCATTTGAAATTCATCTTTCCACATGAAGTATCGACACCCATAGTCCTTTGTGCCTGACTGTTACATTTTAAGAAAATTATAAGAAATGTATTCTTAACAAACAAATTATTTACATATTTACATAACTAAGCAAACGTATAATTATTTACCTTTGATAAAGGACATGCATAATATGGTACCCCATAAGTATCTTTTGTACGGGATATCCTTTCTATAATGAATCCTCTCTCACATCGACACAAGAAAGGATTTCTGCGTTCCACCCGACCAAAGAATTTGCATAATAATTTACAACATCAATCAATAATGTTATTACTAATTTAAACAAATTAATTTTCTGCAATAATAATAAAAAAAATCATTCGAGTTACATAAATAAACATTTGAGTTCAAAGGTTTCTCAACAACATACTCTATAACATAAATCAATAATCATTTACAATGTTTTGTAAGGTATAATTATTTACAATATAAATCAGTAATCATTCACTATGTTTTGTCGGTATCTCTATTATTTACAACAAAAATCAGTAATTATTTACAATGTTTTGTCTGTATAATTATTTACAACTAGTTTAGTCGATCCGAATATAATGTTTCCCATTGGGATGCATCTTGGGCTCCGTGCCTCCTCCACTGTGGGTGGAGATGCGGAAGTGGAGAATTTCTATCTAGCGTCAGACAAATGTAGTGACCACATTCGTTTGGCCCTACACGGGCTATCACAAGGGGGTCAGTTCTTTGTGAGAAGTTTGGATCGAAAACAAGCGGAAAACACGTATTCCAACACTGCTGGGATATAAATACAACAGGTCGGTTAATCAGTGATGCAATAACCAACCCCGTATCTGACATAATCATATAGCGATCTAACGGTGCTGCTCCATTTCCAAACCAGTTTACTGAATAGCGAATTCCGTTAAAGCTAGCTTGCGACCACATACTTATGTAAACCTCCCTATGTAGGTCCAACTCTTGAAATAACATCTCTCTAACTTCGCGCCACCTATGTTGGTCTTCACAAATACCGTGGGCAACACACCAAAATCCACAATTTCCATCACCTAACACATTATATATACTTATTATGTATGGATGGAAAATCACTAGAATCTACACCATAAAATATTCGCTATCTGCATCTCCAACGTACAACATGTGTCTTATTCTTTTTTGAACACTAGGACCCGTGTAAGAACTATGTCTTGCTTGTTCTTTGTTGAAGTTCGGGACTTGTGTAGATCTTGAAGTTGTGCTTCTTCGGTGATCTACGGTTGGTACTTCATTTAAGTCCGGGACTTCATTCAAGTCCGGGACTTTTGTAGCCTTGCCCTATTTTTCCTTTGCGCTCGAACGTCCACAGGTATTTTTTAGAATAACAAGTTCACGTGTGTCAACAGATTCAGGCTGGTATATCTTTCTCAACTTCGTTAACATATTTTTCTTGACAAACGACGTTGCTTTGCTAGAATATTCTTGAATTGTCGCATGTCATTTTGAAACGAAGTATCATCATCATCAGGTTCGCTGGAAGAGCCATCTTCAGGCGGTGGCCTATTGATAACAGGCCACGGAACAGATAGGGTTCTCCAAAAAATAGGAATTTCATCCAGTGGAATGGGGCGTCCTGAATTCATTAAAAGTGACTTGTATAAATTACTGATATTAATGGGGAAAACAACTTGATAGTTATAAATTTAATATACTTACCATGATATCTATAGTATTGCATTTCGTGAAAGCATGGTAGTTCATAAATTGACCGCAAATTATGGCTACAGTCTTCTACGGTGATCGACAGGTGGAGTTCTTTGAACATGAGTTTGAAAGAATGTTTGGAAACTTTATACCACAACTCTTCAAATAGTGGTACATTACAATTATTTAGTTTCTCGTTGATTAAAACTCTCTTTTATCGCATTTTCTTGCGCAATGAGAATCTTATCGATCGAACTCAACAACCTGTCTAAGTTGGACTGTGTGCCGCTCAAATATAATTTCAACAACGCGTGGTGAGCCTCAACTCTGCACGTTGTTGTCTGGCCGTAGGAGCGATATCGGTCGGTAATATACGAGACAAACATGTGTGAGTAATCTCGCAGCCAGTTATTCAGATACTTAGCGATATCTGAAAAAAACAATGAATTAATAAAAGGTCATTCGGGTGCTTATTTTTTAAATAATAAAAAACAATGAATTAATAATTAAGTACCCGCATGATTTCAAGGAATGTACACCATAGAGCATACGACGTGGGATGAACAAAAAATAACTCCTCAAGCTCGTTATGCTCATTTACCCTCGGGTAATATATATACCGTGAATCCATCAAATGCGAGTAAAGGACTTGAATTGGAGTTCTATCACCTACTCTGGCTCTCCGGATCTTATTTTGTGCGTTATATATAGTTCTAACGCTAGACACGTTATCCGGATTACGACCCTGTATTGTCGAAAGTATATTACGTGGTCGTACGCTATAATCTGTCAATTCTTTGACTAAACCGAACTCATCATCATTTAATCGCATTGCATATGGCAAACCATGCAACAACTCTAGCAAATCACGATCATGCCTATCATCCTTCACCCTCAATATCCAATAATTTTGTGTTTCATGATATTTCGCAACTAATTTGAATGAACAATTGGTTTTAGATGTTTTGGTTTTCCGTTTTCCACTACCTTGAGGTTTATAATTCCCACCCTTTGAACACCTATAATTGACTTCGTACAAATAACCCTTTTATGCTTTGGTTCTATTTTTAACAATGACAAAACCGAGCTCCCGAGCTATATTTTGCACCCACTCAGTTACTTGCTCGTGAGAACCGAACTTCTAAAAATACATAACAAATTTTATAACATACTTTTTTTAACTAATACTTTTATAACTAATTTTTTTTTTAACAAAATACATTTACTTTTGTTTTAGTTTTTATTACAACTTTATAACTTACACATTTAAAAAATATATATATTTAACATTTTACAAAAATTACAACTTTTATTTAACTTTTACATTTTTACAACTTTTATTACAACTACATTTTTACAACTTTTACATTTTTACATTTTTAAAACTTTTATTACTACATTTTTTACAACATATACATTTTTTAGAACTTTTTTATAACATTTTTTACAACTTTTTTATAACATTTACAACTTTTATAACTTTTTATAACATTTTTTACAACTTTTTATACATTTTTTACAACAACCCTTTCGTGTGTGTGTGTATATATATATATATATATATATATATATATATATATATATATATATATATATATATATATATATATATATATAAAGACAAAAAAAAAAAGAAGAAAAGATAAAACGGGTATCAAGCCCATAGTTTTGTTGACCCCCCATGTGACAAACTATCTCACATCCTATCTCTCTGCCATATTCTCCACCACCAAAACACTCTTTCTCTCTCACCTATTTCTCTCGCTAAACAATTTAGATCTAGAGTTTGTTAGATTTGTGATGGTTTTAGTGGTGGTTTGAAGGTGGGTAAGTGTTGGTGATACGTGATGATGGTGATGTTTACGTGATCTATTTTTTTAGATCTAAAACATCTCGATGGTGTTTCTGTGATGGTTTATGGTGATGTTTTTGTGTGGTTATGGTGGGTAAGTGATGATACGTGATGATAAAAAGTTTAGATCTATATAAAGTTTATGTGATTATGTGATAAAAAGTTTAGATCTATAAAAAAGAGATATATATTTTTTTTCTGTGATTATGCATTCTTTTATCACCAGGTAAGTGATATATTTTTTTGATGATTGTTGATTATGTGATGAAATATTTGACTGTTTTTAGATAAACAAATTAAGATCTTAATAGATTTAAAAAATATTTTTGTGTGCTGATGGCTTTGTTGCAACAAAAAAAAATCATTCGTATATATAATTAAAAAAAAAAAAAGAGCTGGTCGTTTGGTAAAAAATAGATATGTGATGTTTTAGGTTTCTTGGTGGTTTGGTAAAAAATATATATGTGGTTTCTTTTAAGATGCTTTTAAATCTAAAAATTATTTATGGTTGGTTTTTTTTTATCTGTGATATGATGGTTATGGTGCTTGTGATGTTTATGATGGTGAAACTGGTTGGTGAAAAACAGTTTTGTTGAAACTGTTGGTGAAAGTTTATAAAAAGTCTTGATTTATTGGTTTCTTGATGGTGATGTTGGTGGTGGTTTCTGTGATGTTCCACCCAGTTTGTGATAACACAACCCAATTTTGGCATGGTTTATCCCCACCCTCCCCTATATTTTAAGCAGTTTGTGATGAAACTGCTTGTTTAAGCAGTTTGTGATGAAACTTAATAAGCAGTTTGTTGTTTTAAGCATATTTGAAACTTTTTTTTAACCAAAATACGGGCGATGGTGATTTAAAAAAAAAAAACTTCATTTTGGCGTGGCATTTCCAAATGGACGGCAATAAAAACTTGATTTTGCAACCTTTGATGTTGCAGCCATATATGATAAAATGTAATCTGAGCCTTGCCTCTTGTGTGTAAAATGGTGAATTCGACATTTTCAGATGCCTAAGATATTTATTGTTGTGTTTGCTGTAGTGAATGTTTTTCACTTGCGGCTTTCTTGTGTTTCACTTGTTGTGATACTGCTTCTTTGTTGTTTGTTGTGATATTGCTTCTTTGTTGTTTGTGATTGAGAGTTGCTTTGTGGTTAGTAACTTGAGATGTGTTTCACTTGTGGAGTCTGCTTCTTTGTTGTGATACTACTACTTTGTTGATTGTGACTGAGAGTTGCTTTGTGGTTAGTAACTTGAGATTGTGATACGTTTATAATCCAGAAAAGTGCAGTTTGGGAATCCTTACTATTTGGCTTGTGAGGAACTCGTACCTTTGAGAATCGTGCACTTTTGAGTGTTACAGTCATGTAACATGTGTAACTTGTGAATTTTGAGACCCGGAGTGTAATGTGTAACTTGTGAATTTTGAGACGGGATAAGAGACGGGATAAGGCGATGATGACTGGTTTACAAAAACCGAATGGATGGCAAAGTGATATTTTTATCACTTTGCAACCGTCAAATCTGAGCCTATTAAAAACAGATACTATTAAAAACCGATAACGAGATAATAAAAAAAGTAGAAAGTTGTAAAAAAAAGAAGTTTTACACTTTTACATTAACTTTTACAACTTTTTAGACAAAACAAAAAAACTGATTTGTAACCTTTAAAAAAAAAACTGATTTGTAAAATTATTACTTTCTCAAAAAAAAAAAAAAAAAAAAAAAAAAAAAAAAAAAAGGTTTGTAAAAAAAAAAAAAAAAACACTTTGTACTCTTACAAGTACAAAACAGCAACAAGACAAAAAAACAAAAAAACTGCCAAAAGGACAAATCACTAGGGAGAGTTTTGTACAAGGGATACTAGACCCCGTATGTATAACATAACCCTTTTTAGAGTAAATAAGAATATTACATGGAATGATAGTTTATTGACTTTATTCTTTATGTATAACACTTTTTGTAAATTTGAGATATACGAAATATAATATAAATATAAAAATCTATAAATATATTGTGTTGTTTTAAGTCAAACTTTAAAAACGTCATAGCTTCTCCATGACTTGACATTTTACCACGCTACGCCTCACGCTATTTATAACATTGATTAAATGTTGGCACAAGGGTAGTGGCAATGGTGGCGGTTTGGCCATCGGTTTGCCCCAAACCGCCGGGGAACACCGCCGCCACCCCAGCGGTTTGGGTGAGCGGTGATGTACACTGATGCGGTTTGAAACAAAGTATCCGTTGGAACATTGAATGCAGGGAACGTTGGGGGTAAAATCAAAAAAAAAAAAAAAAAAAAAAAAAAAAAAGACGTTGGTTGCCTTGGAACAAAAAAAAATAATAATAAAAAAAAAATAAAAAATAAATAAAAAAAAATCCTATAAATACTACAATTTCAATCAAACTATATCAAACTTTATTTCATACTTTTACAATCAAACTCTATAATCTCTATATCATACTTAAAAAAAAGTGTAGCATGGATCAAAGAAAATCAAGCTCAACAAGAGGTCGTGGTCATGGCGTTCGTGGACAACATTTTCGTCCGCAAGTTGCAAGTCAACAACACCCTCAATCCGCCTACTATCCCCAACCTCCACCACCGGTTCATCCACAATTCTTTCAAGAACAATATTATGCACGACCCCCACCACTGTTGAATCCAAGTCAATATAACGTAATTATGACAAACGAGTTCAACCCGTTTTCTGACTACCGTGAAGGTCCTTCACGTCGTGATCCTAGTGTTGAGCGCGAACTACCTCTATATGATGATGATGATGATGATGAGGTTGAGTTTGTTCCCGAAACGCAACCACAAACTCAAACCGGTATTAATTTGTATATTTTACAATTTTATATATTACAATTTGTTACATTACAATTTTATACGTTACAATTTTATATGTTACAATTTTATATGTTTTAGTTTTATACGTTATTATTTGTTATACTAGATGAAGATGTTCAAGTTGTGAAAGGAAAAACTAAGGCGGATAAAGTGGCTTGAACGACGGCCCAAGAGGTTGCTTTGGCAAAAGTGATGAGTGTGTAAATACTCATTATTTCTGTTACATATAAGCTAGAAAAACATATGAAAACACACAGGAATGCCTTAAATTACATAAACTTATCCCTGGATTGTGTTTTTATGCATAAGGATTGAAAACTGATGAAAAACAAAACATTTCACATAATTTACAGTTTCAGTCCCTGAACTTTGGAAAATTGGCAAAACTAGTCCCTGGTAAATCAAAACTTGTACAAATGTCATAAAAGGTCCTTGGAATTCATAAGTTGTCAAGAAAAATCCTTTAAAGTTTAAAAATGGCAAAATGACAACTTTGGTCCCTCAACTTTTGAAAAGTGTCAAATTTAGTCCCTGGGTGTTTAAAAATGGAAAATTATCAAACTACACCCTTGTACTATTCTAAAAAGACAAAATTGGTCCTTATGATAACATTTGAGAAATTACAAAACAAACCCTTCAAAAATCAGAAAATTACAGAATAGGTCCCTGGAGTTTAAGGAATTGGCAGAAAAGGTCCCTGGTTTTTTAAAAAATAAAAATATTACATCTTTGGTCCTTGGAATATTCATAAAAGGCAAAATTGGTCCTTATAAGTAGTTTGGGAAAATTGCAAATTCAGTCCTCAATCTTTGCTCAAATTACAAATTTGGTCCTTGTGATTCTCTAAGCTAAAACCAAACCGGACCCTTTGTTTTTATCCCAACACCAAAACCAGATCCAGTCCACTCCACCACTTGGGCCCAAAATGAATCCAGCCCACCCCTTTTTAGTTAATACCTGCGTTGACCCGGGTCAAACACCACCAACTGTTCACCTCCTTCCCCAAAACCACCACCACTGCTCACCCCTCTCACCCCCCTCTGCAACCCAATACCATCCATGGTTTTATACCACCACCTCATCACACAGCTCACCACTTCTCCACACCTAATCATTTCAACCCACCAACAATAAATGCACTTCTCACTCATTTTTCCCTCCAAACTACTTTGATCACCTCTGTTTCTTCCTTATCACCCCAACTTGCTCAAAAATCTCCCAAACTTGTCTCTCCACCTCATACTACCATACAAACTTCTTTAATTACAAAATTACGGCTCCAAGTTACCTCAACTGACAAACCCCGTTTTCCCGCCAAAATATCATGAAGGCCAAAAAGTCATGAAAAAGATCAAAACTCAAGTGGGATTTGCTCAGAAACAGCTGGAAGTAAAAAGATATCTATAAAGAAGGGAAGAGAAGCATTTTTTTTTATCTATCTAGTTTAAAATTCAACTTTATGTATGTCGACTTAGTTGTCTCTTAATTTCCAGTGTAACTTTTATCTCTCAAGTATTGTAACAAGTGTTTTTAGTGTGAAATAAACCTGTTTCATCTTTTAATTTCAATCTCAGTACCATTTTCAGTTCATACAAAATTTATCTCAAAAGTTTAAGTTACATTGAATGTTGTTAATATTGGTTATAATGGACTCATAAGCTAATATAAGTTCCTTATATAGCTTATATAAGCTATTAGAAACATTAAAATTCAGTCTAAGTTAAAAAAGCAAAAATACCAAAAATATCATATAAATAAGAAAAAAATAAAAAAATCATGGTAATGATGAATAAAAGCTGGAGCATGGGAGGAAATGGATTGCCCATGGGTTAATGGTTCTGTGGAGAACCTATAGGATTGATCTTGGTCTTTGTTCTTGGTGTTTAGCTGGATTGCAAGCTTGTAAGTCCTTATTCCATTTTACTCATCACTGTATTAGTTGGTTTTAATTGTTAAGATTTGTGTTTCTAGGCTGTGTTAGTATTGATTAATAATAATTTTGCTTAAAATAATTGTGTTGTTTGTTGGAATTAATAGTTGTAAGAAATCTCTCATTTTCACAGTTGAATCATCATACTTGTCAATTCATTGTTTCTTTCTGTTATTGTTGTTGTTTCATGTTTAAAAGTGCTAGTTTGATTATAATATTAATTTTGGATTAAGTTTTATGGAATGAATCAGTGATAAGCTTTGAAAATCAACAAATAAATAATATAAAGGGGTGTTTGGATTGAGCTGTCTAGGCTATTGTGGTTGTTTTCAGTTGTAATTGCTTGTTTACTCAGTTCACTCATAGTATAAATACACCTAATCAAGTGCCATTTTAGAGTCTACAAACACAGAAGTCAAAATCACTACCAAAATCATCACCACAGTTAACTGTGGTGACATTTAGGTCTTAGATTTCATAAAATCCACTCATAAGTTTGTGTTCTTGCCTAAATTGGTTATCTTTTAGCTTAATATAACAGATTCAAGCTATAATCAGCAATCAAACTTCATAAAAGTCAACTGAGCTTAAAAATAGAAAAAGTCAAAATTGTTTGATCTCAGATTTGCCAAAATTTCAAAGAATTTTAGAGAATTTTGAGAGAGGATTCAGACTTCCAAATTTTTAGGACTTAGAAACTACCACCTCATCTGTGAAATCATATCACTATTATATTTTTTCAAATTTTTGTGTGTTAGTTATACAAGCTAGAAATCACTTGCAGGGATAACACCTCCCCTGTGCACTGGGTTCAGTTATGCTCACCCAATTTTAGTGGGACCCACAGGTCTACTCAGTGGGCCCCATGACTTGATTATTGACTTAATAGAAAGCCCATAAGCTAGGCTATCTGGATGTGTGCTTATTTTGTTGTTTAGAACCCCTTAGCTAGGGCTGCAAGTACCCTAAAGGTTGGTCATCACCTGAGAAAAGCTGAGTAATCAGCTTTTGTACCAAAAACCCAACCCTCCTCCTGATCTCATCTATGGGACCCAGAGGGTGTACTCTAGTTTTTTAGATAGCTTTTCACCCCAACTTTTTAGCTTATTACTTTTCTTGGACTTCCAGAGTTCTTAGTGGACCCCACAAGACCTCTAAGTTAAGCTTTTAAACCTGTTTGAACTGTGTAGGTGTTGGATTGCTTATTTGCTTTTATAGTGCTTATTTCTTGTGTTTAATGGTTCCTTTTATCTTAGTTTGAGTAGTTATACATCTGTTTTCAGCTTATTTGTACTTTTTATCTTAATTTGGTAGCTTTTCATTTTATACAAAAGAGCTTTTAAGCTTATTTTCACTCACTCAGCAAACTGAGTGAACCAGTTTGGACCCCTCACTTCCCAAGCTCTTTTTGAGCTCATCAGTGGGTCCCACACCCTATATCCTAGTTCTTCTAACCCCCCTCCTACCAAGGTTCATCCTTTGACCCTTTGGTTGACCTGCACACCAATGGACCCCACCTAGAATTGCACCCAAACCTTGTCCCATTTCTGACCCAGAACCAAATAAGCAATCAGCTTATTGTGGTCTTGTGGCTTATCCATTGAGCTTATATCATCAAGTCCAGCTTATTAAAGTCCTATTAACTTAGGTGAATCAGATTTTACCCTTGTGGACCCCACATAAGCTCATTTGAGCTCATTTCTTTGTTTGGTCAAACCTAGTCAACTGTTTGGTCCAATAAGCTCTCTCAGTGCTTATTTTTGATTTCTAAATTATTTTTTTTTGTAAAAGTTTGATATTTTAAGTATTTTATTAGATTTGTAAAAGAAAAACAAGAAAAAACCAAACTTAGGGTGCGTTTGGTATGCTGGGAGGAATGACAATGGGTATGAGTTTGATAGTACTCAACTATGAAAGTTCCATTCCCCACTCTCTAGCCATATATGGAGTATGGAAAATAATGGACTTTCATAGTAATAGTTGTGGGCCCAGACAGCCTAAACAAACACCAACTATCACTTTCATAGTGATAATTGATTCCCAGGAATGGGTACCAAACGCACCCTTACTTATAGTGATAGCTTCTATTTAATAGAAACTATCTATTTAATTTTCCTTTTTAGCTTATTTATAAGCACTTTTGCTATTTTGTATTTTTATTAAACCTCTTATATATTAAAGTAATTTTATAAATTTTTCCAGAATTTTCTTTTGTCATCTAGTGTTATTTAGAATTAATATTAGTTTATTTAATAATTAAATAATAAATAAGAATTAAATAGCATAATATATTTTTATAAGGTAATACTTATATTTTATATTTTTCCTAGCTTCCATAAGTCATAAAATAATTTTAGAAATTTTCTTGTGAATTATACTGTTCATTTACTAGTTTTTATAATTTAATTATTTTAATTAGATCTTAATTAATAATTAGAATAATAATTAGTAGATTAAATTAAAAATACATAAAATAAAGTTTTTATAATTTTTTAGGATTCCCATGATGGTTAATTAGATTTATAAAATTTTTCATAATTTTCTAAGTTAGTTTAATATTATTTGTAATTTAAAATAATTTAATTAGTTTAATTATTATAAATAGTTTTTAATTAATAGAAAATTTAGAAAAAGACAAAAAGATTTATTTTTATTTTTTATACTTTCTTCAAGTTCTATTTTAGGTTTAGAAAATATTTTTATAAATTTTTAGTTTAATTTGTAGTATTTATAATTTTTAGTTGAATTTTAATTAAATAGTTAAATAGTTTTTAATTAAATAATTAATAATAAATAGATAAATAGTGTGAAAAATATAATTTTAATTTTAAAATAAGTTTTAAATTTTTAGAAAATTTTAATTTTAATTTTCTAGACTTATTTTACATTTTCATAATTAATAGTTAATTATTAAATAATTAATAAATAGTTATTAAATAAAAAAATAATAATATATAATTAATTAAATAGTTTTTAATTATAAAATAAATATTTTAAATTTATTTAATTTGCATTTAAGCCCCTAAGGCTTATAAAATCCTACTATAAGTAAATTTGTTTTTGTTTACGTTTAATTAATAAACGTTTACGTTTTCAGTCCCTTTTTCACGTGTACTTATCTGATTTCACGTATTAGTTGATATAGCTTATTAAAGCTATTTTCTCTTATATTTCAGTAGTACACATCACTTAAACCCATTTCCTGTTCAATTCACCTTATCTCAAAGTCGTTTTATTTCAGATTTCACATCTCGTTGGGATCTAACGATCCGGGGAAACACTACACTCACCGGAGTATTGGTTTAGGCTGTCTGACTTGTTGACCATAACTTGGTTAATATTATCTGACTGTTTAAGGCCAATCAAAATTTGGCGCCGCTGCCGGGGAGGTGTGCTGCGTATTACGACTTTTTGAAATATCTGTGAGTTTGGCATTTTCACCCTTTGTTATATATCATCTTTTTGTTCATATTTTATTTTCTATTTGTAAATTTCCCGTCACTCTAAGTATTCTTAGAGTCGTCTCTAGTGCATGCGCACTCGTTCTTCTAGGTCCACAAGCCCTTTACGTGAGCTTGTCAGAATTCCTCGAAGACGCCGTAGACGTTCTGCCCCAACAGCCGTATCTGAGGAACGTGCTGTTTCACCAAAGAAAGTTATCATGGCGGAAGACCGTCCTATGAATGAGCTTCTCCAAGCACCCATTGAGGGTTACGGAGACGCTATTGTTGTCCCAGCCATCGTGGCTGAATACTTTGAGCTCAAAACCGGGTTACTAAATCTAGTGACTTCAAGCCAATTTTATGGTTTTGAGAGGGATGATCCCCATGCTCACATTAGATGGTTTAATAAAATCACTTCAACCATCAAATACAAGAACGTCCCTTCCGAAGCAGTTAAACTTCTTCTTTTCCCATTTTCTCTTGAGGGAGCAGCCCGGATTTGGCTGGAAAAACAACCTCCTCGTTCAATACACTCATGGGAAGATCTAGTTACCAAATTTGTAAACGAATTTTTTCCCCCGTCCAGAACGACAAGTCTTAAAAATGAAATCATCAAATTTACTCAAAGGTTTGATGAATCGTTTGGTGACGCTTGGGATCGTTTCAAAGAATTGCTTCGTCGATGTCCTCATCATGGTTTCACTGAATTAATGCAAATTGACACGTTTTATAATGGTGTGAGTCAATCTGACCAAGATTCTCTCAATGCCTCCGCGGGAGGTAATTTTTTGAGCAAAACCACAAAAGAAGCTTTAGAAATCATTGAAAATAAGTCTAAAGTCCGCACTACACGCACAAAACCATATAACTCCCAAGTGAGTGTTGGTCCTTCTACTTCATCACCCGTGAGTACTTCTAGCACCGATGCTAAGATAGATAAACTCACGGACGCCATTCAAGCTTTGGTTCTCTCAAGCCAGAAAAAAGTCACTTTCACACAAAACCCTTCACATGCTGAAGCTAAAAAAGTGGAAGTTTGTGTCACTTGTGGTGGCCCACATGCTTACTACAATTGTACTGCCACGGATGGTAGTCCTTTTGAAGCCAATGCCTTAGCCGGAACTACAAATCAGGGAGGTATTCAATACCGTCCTCAAATGGAACCAAGTTACCGTGCTAACACACATATGAGACCACCCGGGTTTAACCAAAACCCAAATTTGCAAAACAGAAACCAGAACCAACCTCGAATGAACCAAGGTTATCAAAACCAAGGGAATTTCAATCCTGGACAGAATCAAGGTTTCCATAATCAAGGAAACTTTAACAGAAACAATTTCAACCCCGGAAATCATGTTCAGGGAAATGGTAATCCAAATCAAGGGAATTTTCAGCCACAACAAGGTTATAATCAAAATAACCGTGTCCAAAATTTCCCTAACCAAACACAAGCCATTCTCCCAGCTCCACAACCGTCATCAGATGAGTTGTTAAAGCAGTTCATGAAAACTCAAGAAGAGACAAACAGGTTGTTGGTCAGCCAGATTTCTGAACTTAAGAAATCTTTAAATGAACAACCCTCGGGCTCTGGAAAACTTCCGAGCAACACGATCGCAAACCCGAGGGGCGATGCAAAGGCGATCACGACCAGGAGCGGAGTTTCATATGATGGACCCACTGTTCCCACTACCCCTTCTTCTTCTTTTTCTCCCAAGGTAGTGGAAAATAACGTCGAGGTAAATAAGGACGAAGTACTTCCTACTCATAAGGGAGGTGCCCAAAACGTCCCACCTCATGTTGTCCCGAAACCCAAACCAAAACCTAAAGTTGTTTTTGAACCAAATGATATTCCAGTTGAAACACCTCAGTCCAAACCTTCTACCTCCTCTATTCCTTACCCCTCGCGTTTGAGTGAGCAAAAGCTCCGTGAAAAAGCTAGTCACCAGATGGATAAATTCTTTCAAATCTTCCAAGATTTGCATTTTGACATTAGCTTTGCGGATGCTATTATTCTGATGCCCAAATTTGCATCGACAATAAAACACTTGTTAAGCAACAAGGAGAAACTGTTTGAAATGGCAAAGACTCCCTTGAATGAGAACTGCTCAGCAGTTCTTTTAAAGAAGCTTCCCGAGAAGCTGGGAGATCCTGGAAAATTTCTAATACCATGTGTATTCCCAGGAATGGTTGATTGCTATGCCTTGGCCGATCTTGGTGCAAGTATCAACTTAATGCCGTACTCAGTTTGGAAGAAACTTTCTCTTCCTGATCTTACTCCTACCTGCATGACTTTAGAGCTTGCAGACCGATCGATATCTCGTCCTCTCGGCATTGCCGAGGACGTGTTTGTAAAGGTAGGAGAATTTCATCTCCCCGCTGACTTTGTAGTAGTTGATTTCGATGCCGATCAAAGGGTCCCTCTCATTGTGGGGAGGGGTTTCCTTAGAACGGGCCGTGCTCTTATCGATGTATTTGAGCAAGAAATCACTCTTCGTGTGGGTAATGAAGCTGTTACATTTAACCTCGATCAAACTTCGAGGTACTCCTCCAATTATGATTCTGAAGCAGTTAATCAAATAGATATCATAGACATTGCTTCTGAGGAGTACTCTCAAGAGTTTCTTGGTTACTCTCATAATTCTGTGAGTGGGGATGCCACTCCATCATCTGAACCTATCATTTCCGACTCTTCCCCTTCTCTCACTCCATTTGAGGGAAGTGATTTCCTTTTGGAAGAGGTCGAGGCTTTTCTCAAAAGTGATTCAGTCCCACTGGGAATTGATAACACTGAGATTGATCTAGAGGGAGATATTCTTCTCCTCGAGAGATTGCTAAATCAAGACAATTCTCTTCCACTCCCTCCAGTACAACTTCATAATCAGGAAATCAAATATGTTGAGGAAACTGATGATTTCCCTGAGGTCGAACTCAAGGACTTACCTCCTCATCTTGAATACGCATTCTTGGAGGGTGATGATAAATTACCCGTCATTATTGCTAAAGGTTTAAGTGTTGAGGAGAAGAGTGCTCTCATAAAGGTCTTGAAATCAAACAAGCAAGCAATTGCTTGGAAACTCTCCGATATTAAGGGTATTAACCCAGATTTTTGTACACACAAAATCTTGATGGAGGATGACTTCAAGCCTGCAGTGCAACACCAAAGAAGGGTGAATCCAAAAATCCATGATGTGATTAAACAGGAGGTTCTTAAACTTCTTGATGCAGGATTGATTTACCCTATTTCTGACAGTCCATGGGTTAGTCCCATTCATTGTGTTCCAAAAAAGGGTGGCATTACTGTTGTCACCAATGAGGAAAATGAGTTGATTCCAACTCGGCTGGTTACCGGATGGCGTGTTTGCATTGACTATCGTAAGTTAAATGACGCCACCCGCAAAGACCACTTTCCGCTGCCCTTTATGGACCAGATGCTTGAGAGATTAGCTGGAAACGAGTACTATTGTTTCCTTGATGGTTTCTCAGGATACTTTCAAATCCCCATTGATCCATCGGATCAAGAAAAGACTACCTTTACATGCCCTTATGGAACCTTTGCTTATAAACGTATGCCTTTTGGCTTATGTAATGCACCAGGTACGTTCCAGAGGTGTATGATGGCCATATTTACCGACATGATTGGTAAAACGATGGAGGTCTTTATGGATGACTTCTCGGTCATTGGGGATTCATTCCAAACATGCCTCACCAATTTAGAAACAATGTTGAAAAGGTGTAAAGACACCAATCTATGTCTAAATTGGGAAAAGAGTCACTTTATGGTCAAAGAGGGCATTGTCCTCGGCCATAAGATTTCCAAGAATGGGATTGAGGTTGACAGAGCTAAGGTTGATGTCATTGCAAAACTGCCTCACCCTACTACCGTCAAAGGTATTAGGAGTTTCTTGGGCCATGCCGGTTTCTATCGAAGATTCATACAAGATTTTTCTAAAATCTCACGGCCTATGACTCATCTCCTTGAAAAGGATACTCCTTTTATCTTCTCACCAGAGTGCGTCGAAGCTTTTGAAACATTAAAGAAAAAGCTTACTGAGGCACCCATTCTTATTGCCCCCGACTGGGACTTACCCTTCGAGATTATGTGCGATGCAAGTGATTTTGCTATTGGTGCAGTCTTGGGGCAACGCAAAACGAAACACTTTCAGCCTATCCACTACGCAAGCAAAACTATGAACGAAGCTCAAACTCATTACACCACTACAGAAAAAGAATTATTAGCTGTGGTGTATGCTTTTGAGAAATTTCGGACATACTTAATCTTGACTAAAAGCGTAGTGTATACGGATCACTCGGCTCTTAAATATCTATTTGCAAAACAAGATGCAAAGCCGAGATTGCTCCGTTGGGTTCTCCTCCTCCAAGAATTTGATATCATTATTCGTGATAAAAAAGGAGCTGAGAACCTGGCTGCTGATCATTTGTCCCGATTAGAAAACCCTCATCAAAATGTGTATGAGAAAAAGGAAATAAATGAAACATTTCCTCTCGAAACACTCAATGCGGTTGCTTTTCGTGGAGATTCTACTACCCCATGGTTTGCCGATTTCGCAAACTACCATGCGGGTAACTTTGTTGTGAAAGGGATGTCAACCCAACAGAAGAATAAATTCTTTAAGGATGTTAAACATTACTTCTGGGATGACCCCTACTTATTCAAAATCTGTGCGGATCAAGTCATCCGACGGTGTGTATATGGACAGGAAGCCACTGAAATTCTTAAGGCTTGCCATGCTGGACCCACTGGGGGACATCATAGTCCTAATTACACCGCCAAAAAGGTGTTTGATTCCGGATTCTTTTGGCCCACAATTTATAAAGATGCCCAGGATCTCATTAAAACCTGTGACGCTTGTCAGCGTCATGGAAACATTTCACAAAGAAATGAGATGCCACAAAATGCTATTCAAGTATGTGAAATATTTGATATCTGGGGCATTGACTTTATGGGGCCATTTCCATCATCCAGAGGAAACAAGTACATACTTGTGGCAGTTGATTATTTATCAAAGTGGGTTGAAGCTAAGGCTTTACACACAAATGATGCCCGAGTTGTAGTGAAATTCCTGAAATCTCTTTTTGCCCGTTTTGGAACCCCACGTGCTATTATAAGTGATCGTGGTACGCATTTCTGCAATGACAAATTTGATAAAGTCATGCAAAAGTATGGTGTAACCCACCGTCTTTCTACCGCGTATCACCCACAAACAAGTGGGCAAGTGGAAGTTTCAAATCGTGGTATCAAAAGGATACTAGAGAGGACTGTTGGTGAAAACCGTGCTGCCTGGTCGGATAAATTAGATGACGCACTATGGGCCTTTCGTACAGCTTATAAAACACCCATTGGGTGTACACCTTACAAGCTTGTGTACGGAAAGACATGTCATTTACCGATGGAACTTGAGCACAAAGCCTACTGGGCTTTGAAACATGCCAACTTTGACCTCAAAACTGCGGGCGATCACAGAAAAGTTCAAATGAATGAACTAAATGAACTACGTGATCAGGCTTACGAGAACTCTTTAATCTATAAAGAGAAAACAAAGAGAATTCATGACTCAAAAATAAAGAACCGCGTTTTTAACGTCGGTGATCGAGTACTTCTCTTTAACTCTAGATTAAAGATCTTCTCGGGTAAATTAAAAACCCGTTGGACTGGTCCATTTACTATCACTAAGGTTTATCCATATGGTACCGTTGAGTTATCTCAAAATGACGGTCCATGTTTTAAAGTAAATGGCCATCGTGTGAAACATTACTTTGGAGAGGACTTCCCAAACATGGTTGTCCCGGATCTCCAAACTTTCCCCAAGGACAATTAAATTCGGGGTCGAGTCAAGCTAGTGACTCGGGAATCAAAAACAAGCTACCTCATGAACAAATCAATTCGAGGTCGAGTCAAGCTAAATGACTCGGTAATCAAAAGCATAGCAATATGGGTTTTCACCCGTATTTCTGACTTCTTTCTACTTTCTACCACCGTTTCAAAAGTAAATATATTTTCAAATTTCAATAATCATGTTTTGTATGTATATTATTTACTTTATCATTCAACTCCCGGGCTGTCAGGACAAATTTATTACAGTTAATCATTCACAAGTGATTAGCTAGCGTGGTAAACCTGACACAAGCCTGGCAGGTAGTGAGTCAAAAAAAAAAAAAAAAAAAAAAAAAAAAAAAAAAAAGGTTTAAAACAAAAAGAAAAAAAGTGAGTTTGTATGTAAATAGCCTAAAATAAAGGTTATAAATATTTCCTTCTTACGTTCTAAGTATCGGTTTAACACCCGGTGTTTTGAATATTGAGGGCAATATTCATTTCTAAGTGTGTGGGGGGGGGGGGGGGGGGGGGATTCTCACGAATTCAAACACATGTTCCATCAAGCACCCTCATTTGATCAAAATTTAAAGTTTTTTCACACTTAGAAATGCAATAAATGGTATCAATCCTCCATGTCTAACCCACAACAGGATTGGCTAGTCCAGGAGCAAACGGCTCTTGGTAAAGACATCTCAAAACCGTTGATGGCTTGCAATTTGCCAAAAATTGTATGGTTCCTCAACTCCCCATTATCCTAAAAAGCTAATGAGTTGGCTAGCCCGCAAGATTATGGCTTGTGGTAAAGGCCGTAGAAAATCCATAATTGGTAATCAGCTCACCAAGATGTTGACTATTCCATCAAGAGTTGGCTAGTCCAGAAGCAAACGGCTTTTGGTAAAGACTAATCAAATCCGTTGACAGCTGGTGGTTTGCTAAAAATCACACGGTTATCAGGTGTGCCACAGTTCTTACACCTGGCTACTCCAGAAGTGATGGCTTTTGGTAAAGAGTAAAAATCCATTAATTTTTTTCTCAAATAGATTGCTAGGGACTAGCAATAGTTTAGTGTGGGGGATTGATGAGTATGTAAATACTCATCATTTCTGTTACATATAAGCTAGAAAAACATATGAAAACACACAGGAATGCCTTAAATTACATAAACTTATCCCTGGATTGTGTTTTTATGCATAAGGATTGAAAACTGATGAAAAACAAAACATTTCACATAATTTACAGTTTCAGTCCCTGAACTTTGGAAAATTGGCAAAACTAGTCCCTGGTAAATCAAAACTTGTACAAATGTCATAAAAGGTCCTTGGAATTCATAAGTTGTCAAGAAAAATCCTTTAAAGTTTAAAAATGGCAAAATGACAACTTTGGTCCCTCAACTTTTGAAAAGTGTCAAATTTAGTCCCTGGGTGTTTAAAAATGGAAAATTATCAAACTACACCCTTGTACTATTCTAAAAAGACAAAATTGGTCCTTATGATAACATTTGAGAAATTACAAAACAAACCCTTCAAAAATCAGAAAATTACAGAATAGGTCCCTGGAGTTTAAGGAATTGGCAGAAAAGGTCCCTGGTTTTTTAAAAAATAAAAATATTACATCTTTGGTCCTTGGAATATTCATAAAAGGCAAAATTGGTCCTTATAAGTAGTTTGGGAAAATTGCAAATTCAGTCCTCAATCTTTGCTCAAATTACAAATTTGGTCCTTGTGATTCTCTAAGCTAAAACCAAACCGGACCCTTTGTTTTTATCCCAACACCAAAACCAGATCCAGTCCACTCCACCACTTGGGCCCAAAATGAATCCAGCCCACCCCTTTTTAGTTAATACCTGCGTTGACCCGGGTCAAACACCACCAACTGTTCACCTCCTTCCCCAAAACCACCACCACTGCTCACCCCTCTCACCCCCCTCTGCAACCCAATACCATCCATGGTTTTGTACCACCACCTCATCACACAGCTCACCACTTCTCCACACCTAATCATTTCAACCCACCAACAATAAATGCACTTCTCACTCATTTTTCCCTCCAAACTACTTTGATCACCTCTGTTTCTTCCTTATCACCCCAACTTGCTCAAAAATCTCCCAAACTTGTCTCTCCACCTCATACTACCATACAAACTTCTTTAATTACAAAATTACGGCTCCAAGTTACCTCAACTGACAAACCCCGTTTTCCCGCCAAAATATCATGAAGGCCAAAAAGTCATGAAAAAGATCAAAACTCAATTGGGATTTGCTCAGAAACAGCTGGAAGTAAAAAGATATCTATAAAGAAGGGAAGAGAAGCATTTTTTTTTATCTATCTAGTTTAAAATTCAACTTTATGTATGTCGACTTAGTTGTCTCTTAATTTCCAGTGTAACTTTTATCTCTCAAGTATTGTAACAAGTGTTTTTAGTGTGAAATAAACATGTTTCATCTTTTAATTTCAATCTCAGTACCATTTTCAGTTCATACAAAATTTATCTCAAAAGTTTAAGTTACATTGAATGTTGTTAATATTGGTTATAATGGACTCATAAGCTAATATAAGTTCCTTATATAGCTTATATAAGCTATTAGAAACATTAAAATTCAGTCTAAGTTAAAAAAGCAAAAATACCAAAAATATCATATAAATAAGAAAAAAATAAAAAAATCATGGTAATGATGAATAAAAGCTGGAGCATGGGAGGAAATGGATTGCCCATGGGTTAATGGTTCTGTGGAGAACCTATAGGATTGATCTTGGTCTTTGTTCTTGGTGTTTAGCTGGATTGCAAGCTTGTAAGTCCTTATTCCATTTTACTCATCACTGTATTAGTTGGTTTTAATTGTTAAGATTTGTGTTTCTAGGCTGTGTTAGTATTGATTAATAATAATTTTGCTTAAAATAATTGTGTTGTTTGTTGGAATTAATAGTTGTAAGAAATCTCTCATTTTCACAGTTGAATCATCATACTTGTCAATTCATTGTTTCTTTCTGTTATTGTTGTTGTTTCATGTTTAAAAGTGCTAGTTTGATTATAATATTAAGTTTGGATTAAGTTTTATGGAATGAATCAGTGATAAGCTTTGAAAATCAACAAATAAATAATATAAAGGGGTGTTTGGATTGAGCTGTCTAGGCTATTGTGGTTGTTTTCAGTTGTAATTGCTTGTTTACTCAGTTCACTCATAGTATAAATACACCTAATCAAGTGCCATTTTAGAGTCTACAAACACAGAAGTCAAAATCACTACCAAAATCATCACCACAGTTAACTGTGGTGACATTTAGGTCTTAGATTTCATAAAATCCACTCATAAGTTTGTGTTCTTGCCTAAATTGGTTATCTTTTAGCTTAATATAACAGATTCAAGCTATAATCAGCAATCAAACTTCATAAAAGTCAACTGAGCTTAAAAATAGAAAAAGTCAAAATTGTTTGATCTCAGATTTGCCAAAATTTCAAAGAATTTTAGAGAATTTTGAGAGAGGATTCAGACTTCCAAATTTTTAGGACTTAGAAACTACCACCTCATCTGTGAAATCATATCACTATTATATTTTTTCAAATTTTTGTGTGTTAGTTATACAAGCTAGAAATCACTTGCAGGGATAACACCTCCCCTGTGCACTGGGTTCAGTTATGCTCACCCAACTTTAGTGGGACCCACAGGTCTACTCAGTGGGCCCCATGACTTGATTATTGACTTAATAGAAAGCCCATAAGCTAGGCTATCTGGATGTGTGCTTATTTTGTTGTTTAGAACCCCTTAGCTAGGGCTGCAAGTACCCTAAAGGTTGGTCATCACCTGAGAAAAGCTGAGTAATCAGCTTTTGTACCAAAAACCCAACCCTCCTCCTGATCTCATCTATGGGACCCAGAGGGTGTACTCTAGTTTTTTAGATAGCTTTTCACCCCAACTTTTTAGCTTATTACTTTTCTTGGACTTCCAGAGTTCCTAGTGGACCCCACAAGACCTCTAAGTTAAGCTTTTAAACCTGTTTGAACTGTGTAGGTGTTGGATTGCTTATTTGCTTTTATAGTGCTTATTTCTTGTGTTTAATGGTTCCTTTTATCTTAGTTTGAGTAGTTATACATCTGTTTTCAGCTTATTTGTACTTTTTATCTTAATTTGGTAGCTTTTCATTTTATACAAAAGAGCTTTTAAGCTTATTTTCACTCACTCAGCAAACTGAGTGAACCAGTTTGGACCCCTCACTTCCCAAGCTCTTTTTGAGCTCATCAGTGGGTCCCACACCCTATATCCTAGTTCTTCTAACCCCCCTCCTACCAAGGTTCATCCTTTGACCCTTTGGTTGACCTGCACACCAATGGACCCCACCTAGAATTGCACCCAAACCTTGTCCCATTTCTGACCCAGAACCAAATAAGCAATCAGCTTATTGTGGTCTTGTGGCTTATCCATTGAGCTTATATCATCAAGTCCAGCTTATTAAAGTCCTATTAACTTAGGTGAATCAGATTTTACCCTTGTGGACCCCACATAAGCTCATTTGAGCTCATTTCTTTGTTTGGTCAAACCTAGTCAACTGTTTGGTCCAATAAGCTCTCTCAGTGCTTATTTTTGATTTCTAAATTATTTTTTTTTGTAAAAGTTTGATATTTTAAGTATTTTATTAGATTTGTAAAAGAAAAACAAGAAAAAACCAAACTTACTTATAGTGATAGCTTCTATTTAATAGAAACTATCTATTTAATTTTCCTTTTTAGCTTATTTATAAGCACTTTTGCTATTTTGTATTTTTATTAAACCTCTTATATATTAAAGTAATTTTATAAATTTTTCCAGAATTTTCTTTTGTCATCTAGTGTTATTTAGAATTAATATTAGTTTATTTAATAATTAAATAATAAATAAGAATTAAATAGCATAATATATTTTTATAAGGTAATACTTATATTTTATATTTTTCCTAGCTTCCATAAGTCATAAAATAATTTTAGAAATTTTCTTGTGAATTATACTGTTCATTTACTAGTTTTTATAATTTAATTATTTTAATTAGATCTTAATTAATAATTAGAATAATAATTAGTAGATTAAATTAAAAATACATAAAATAAAGTTTTTATAATTTTTTAGGATTCCCATGATGGTTAATTAGATTTATAAAATTTTTCATAATTTTCTAAGTTAGTTTAATATTATTTGTAATTTAAAATAATTTAATTAGTTTAATTATTATAAATAGTTTTTAATTAATAGAAAATTTAGAAAAAGACAAAAAGATTTATTTTTATTTTTTATACTTTCTTCAAGTTCTATTTTAGGTTTAGAAAATATTTTTATAAATTTTTAGTTTAATTTGTAGTATTTATAATTTTTAGTTGAATTTTAATTAAATAGTTAAATAGTTTTTAATTAAATAATTAATAATAAATAGATAAATAGTGTGAAAAATATAATTTTAATTTTAAAATAAGTTTTAAATTTTTAGAAAATTTTAATTTTAATTTTCTAGACTTATTTTACATTTTCATAATTAATAGTTAATTATTAAATAATTAATAAATAGTTATTAAATAAAAAAATAATAATATATAATTAATTAAATAGTTTTTAATTATAAAATAAATATTTTAAATTTATTTAATTTGCATTTAAGCCCCTAAGGCTTATAAAATCCTACTATAAGTAAATTTGTTTTTGTTTACGTTTAATTAATAAACGTTTACGTTTTCAGTCCCTTTTTCACGTGTACTTATCTGATTTCACGTATTAGTTGATATAGCTTATTAAAGCTATTTTCTCTTATATTTCAGTAGTACACATCACTTAAACCCATTTCCTGTTCAATTCACCTTATCTCAAAGTCGTTTTATTTCAGATTTCACATCTCGTTGGGATCTAACGATCCGGGGAAACACTACACTCACCGGAGTATTGGTTTAGGCTGTCTGACTTGTTGACCATAACTTGGTTAATATTATCTGACTGTTTAAGGCCAATCAAAAAGCGTGGGTTTATGTCTCGACATGTCGAAAAGTCGGGAATTCACAACGTAGAGAAAAGTTTTGGGAGAGAATTACCGAACATTTCACTCAAAACGTGAAAGGTATTACCCGAATTCATCATTCATTGAACACGAAGTGGACAACTATGAATGCCGCCATGGGTGTCTTTAACGGGCTATACATCCAACAAGTAATTTTTTAATTTATATACTTTTGTTAGTTTATATAATTTTGTTAATTTATATAGTTTTGTTAATTTATATTTTGTTAATTTATATACTTTTGTTAATTTATATTTTGTTAATTTATATACTTTTGTTAATTTATATTTTGTTAATTGTATACTTGTAGAAGTGTATTCGGGAGAGTGGATGTGGCGATGTGGATGAATTGAAAAATGCCTTGGCCGATTTTAATAAGAAAAATAAAGGCAAATCTTTTACTCATATTGATACATGGGAGGTTGTTAGGGGAGAACCGAAATGGTTAGAACAACCATGCTTTGTTCAAGCATCTTCGGCATCTAATTCCGACAAACGAAGAAAGTCGTCGGAATCTACCTACTACGAGTCGGGAAGCAATGAGCATGTCGAAACTGTTATTCCCGATCTAAATGACGACACAACTCCCACAAGGAAAAGAAAAGGGAAAAAGACCGTTAGCAAGACATCGACAAAGAATAGTGTTGTTGAACAATTCGAGGCCTACACATCAAAGAAAACACAAATGTTGGAGGAGGGGATGGAAAAAAATGTGCAAATGATGCATTGGCCGAAAAGTTGATGTCAGCACAACTTGATAGTGTTAAAGAAAAGCAATTGTTTCGGGCCTTGAAGTTCTTTAACGAACCGCATGATCACATAACCAATCAGGCTATGCGAGATTTCACTCTTGGCAAAAAACGTGAGCTCGCGGAGAAATATGGATGACCTATTGATTTTTAGAATAATTATGTTTTTTTTTTCAAGTATTGTTTAATTTTCTTTCCAAGTATTATGTATTTTTATTTTAATTATTAATGAAATATTATGTTTTTATTAAATTATTTATTTATGAAAATAAAAAATAAAAAAATAAAAAGTTGATGGTTTGGAAGGTATGAAAAAAGTGGCCATTGCCATTAAAAAAGGGTTAAGAGGTATGAAAAAAGTGTGAGTGAGATGAAATGATATTATTGATGAGTTGAGAGGTATAAAATTTTTTTTTAGTGATCATTTGCCACCACCGTAAGTTCAAAATGACATAAACCGAAACTTCATACACCCAACCGTCATTACACAAGACCCAAAGCACCTCAACACCAACACACCCAAACTCTCCCACCTATAAAAAACCCCGCACTTCACACCAACTCTCTCATTCAAATTCATAACATCATTTCATTTCAATCAACTGAACAACAAACTCACTCTACGATAACTAAAACAAAAAAAAATCAATGAAGTCGATGAAGATAAATAAGGCGTCCGATTTCAGCTCCCTTTCAGTTCTTCCTATTCCTTCTAGGTTAACTTACTTTAGGTTACATCTCCTTTTTATCGCACTTTTTTACTAATCAATTTAGTTAGTTACTGTGTGTTTTGAGCTGTATATGTGTGCATTATTATGATGAACTGCTTATTTATTTATTTTTTTCTTTTTTGAACGGCATGATGAACTGCTTATTAAATGATCTATTACCTTTCAGGTCAAATTTCGTATTAATCGCACTATTTTACCGTTAATTTTGCATACATTTAATCAATTTAGTTAGTTACTGTGTGTTTTAAGCTGTATAAGTGTGCATTATTGTGATGAGCTGTTGATTAGACGATTTATTACTTTTTAGGTTAAATTGCGTAGTAATCGCACTATTTTCCCGTTAATTTTAATCGATTTAGTTAGTTACGGAAGAACTGTTAATTAGATGATTTTTACCTTTTTAGGTTAAATTGCACATTACTCGCACAGTTTTACCATCAATTTTGCATGCATTTGATCGAGATAATTAGTTATTTATAGCGATGAAATGTTAATTAGATGAATTATTTGGTTTAATTTTGCTTATGTAGTTATATGTAGCTATAATTGTGCGTCATTGTGACGAATTGTTAATCTAGGTTAAATTTCGTATTTACAGCTCAATTTTAGTGTTTAGTTTGCGTAAATTTGATTAAATTAGTTAGGTAGTCAAGTTACTGTGTGTTTTGAGCTAGATCTGTGTGTTTCATCGTGACGAACTGGCGATTAGATGAATTATTAGGTTCAATTTTTGGTTATGTAGTTTATTTGTAGCTATAATTGTGCGTTGTTTGTGATGAACTGAATTGGAGTGTGATTTAGCTGATTCCAGTGATTATGTGTGAGATAGCTTTGTGTATATGTGATGACGTGAGTCGTTGTGAATGTTCGCATTTTTAATGATTATGCGCGCGTGTGTGTGTGTGTGTGTTAATTATGTTTCGGTGTTGATTGTGTTAAACTGATATTGACAATTGATATGTTTAATTCACGTGGTTTTGGTGAAATGATGAAATTGAATGATGTATAGCTCTTGATAAAGGTTTTTGTGTTGGTAATGTAGACGAATATTTGACGAGATTGTACTTGTTTAGGAAATCAAGTGATGAGGTTTGCATTTGTGCTTTAGACAGATAGGATACTTTGTGCAGAACTTCGTGTCGATTGTGATAAACTGATACTGACTGTTTAAATTGCATAACTAGTTTTGGTGAAATGTGGAGTTTAAATAAGATATGGATGTATTTGTGTTTGTAGTGTAGATGATTCTGGTATGTGATTGTACTTGTTTAGGAAGTAAAGCGATCAGGTTAGTGCTTGTGCTTAACGTTGATGGCATTATTTGCGCAGAATATCGGTGTTGATTGTGATAAACTGATATTGATGTTTAAAATCTTTGATTTGCGTAGTTTTGGTGAAAAGTTGAATTTAAACGTTGTACAGCTGTTGACAGATGTATTTGTGTTTGTAATGTACACGATTCTCTGATGAGTTTGTATTTGTTTAGGATATAAAGTGATTAGGTATACTTTTGTTAGTTTGTGCGAATTTGTCGATTGTGATAAACTGATATTGACGTTTAAATGAGTAATTTGAATGATTTGTAACTGTTGACGGATGTATTTGTGTATGTAATGTTGACGATTATGTGATGTAGTTGAACATGTTGAGGAAATAATGTGATTAGGTTTTGTACTTGTACTTGACGTTCGTTCGATTATTTGTGCATAATTTAGGTGTTGATTGTGATATAATGACGTTCAAAATGTCTAATTCGCGTGTGTTTTGGTGAAATGTTGTATTTGAATGACGTAAATGTTTATGATGTGTTTGTGTCTGTAATGTACACGATTCTGTGATGAACTTGTGTTTTTGGTTAAAATATGAATTTCAATGATATATGACTGTTGATAGATGCGTTCATGTTTGTAATGTAGACAATTTTGTGATGTAATTATTAATTATACTTGTAAAGTGATTTGGTTTGTGTTTGTGCTTGACATTTATAGATAGTTTGTGCGCATCGATGTGTGGATTCTGATGAACTGATAATGATATTTAAAATGTGTAGTTCACGTTTTTTTTGGTGAATAATAGATGTATTTGTGTTAGTAATATACATGATTCTCTAATGAAATTGTAGCGCTTAGGAAGTCAAATTGATTATGTTACACAATTCTTTGGCTTGGATATGATTGTTTGTCCGATTTCTGAGTCGATTATGATAAACTGATACTGAGTTTTAAAATGATTACTGTGTGTTTCAGTGGCGTTGTACATGTTTAGGAGATAAACTGGTGCTTGCATGACAAGAATAGGATAATTTTTGTGAAACTTCCTTGTAGATTGCTATAAACTGATTAGAATGCTGTGTTTAGTGAAGAATTGAACTTGATTTAGAAGTTTTTGTGCAAAATCCGGATCATCCAGCACATATCATGGTTTGACTTGTATATGATTGTTGTTGTTTGTAATGCAATCAACTTTGTGTGTATGTTGAATCCAAGAGACGCTATGGTTTGACTTGTATGAGATTGTTGCTGTTTGTAAATGCAATTGACTTTGTGTGCGTGTTTAAAAGCATCATGTGTGCATTTTGGTGAAGAACTGATATTTAAGGACTTGCAAGTCTGTGGGTCTATACATGTGATATCGACAGGATGTGTTTAACCTCGTGTTATGTTAAGGATTGAGATATGACATGCAGATGACCTTTTTTTTTTTTTTGTCTGTGTGTTTACTAAATCGTTGTTTTTAATTTGGTAGTGTTTAATTTGGTGATGTTATGAAATTTAGAAGGAGACCAGTTTTGTCAAGCAGCCTGCCAGAGATGTCTTCAACTTTTAGGAACAGCCAACCACAAGCACAAGCACAATCACAATCACAATCACGATCACAATCACAATCACAACAGCAGCAACGGTCGCAACAATCGTTTTCTCAGGGGCTTTCATCTCAACAGAATGCTGGTTTCTCCCAGTTCTCGCAGAATTCGCAAGATGAGACACTTACTAACGACCAGGTTTATCTCAATGTAATTTTAATTATTTTTTTTACATATGGCCTAAAATACATTTGGCATCTTAAAAAATTGTTTCCCAATCCTGCGCCTGTGTCTCTATTTCTTTTTAGTGCACACTTTATCAGGAACACTTATCACTACACTTCAGATTAATTGTCTTGGTACTTCGTTGGCTGACTATGAAATAGTAGAATTGATTAATATAATCTAAAATTTATGCATGCGGCGTGCCTCATTCTGGTTTTGGGGTTAACAAGCCTAAAAGCATAATAAAAAAGTCATTGAACTTCTTCAGTATGCATTTGATTCTCATTTCTTCTATAATTATATGTGGACATTAGAAAATAGCAGAATAATATTGTTATACACCACATGAGTGACACTATGCCTGTTCTACAAATATTCATAATTGTTTTTCAACTCTGTTACAGCTCAAGTCTATGATAGCTATTACATTCAAAAATATATTAACAAAATTACCAAGGTGCTAAGAGCTAGAATTGATGTGTATGGTTGATTTATCTGATTCTTTAATCAGACTATACCAGAATTTAGATTGACGTGTCATGTATATGGTTGTTAGAAGTATTATAGTAATTTTAGGATTGTAACTGAGAATTGAGATGCTCCTCGTTTCTTGATCTTTAGAAAAGAAAACTGTTTTTTCAACTTCCTACTAAGCTCTTGCTCACATAATGGTCTCACTTCACTTATTTTTAGTTGATTATATCTCAAGAAAGGGAGAATTCTGTGAAACGGTTTCCACGCTTACCTCCAGTCAATCACACACGAGAAGAAAGTCAAATGGCAATATCAAGATCTTCGAAAGGTCCAATCCGTTGGGGTTCTGGTGTTTCAGAGCATAGATGTAAGTTTTTATGAAGTGTACAATGGCTTAAAAGAGATGAATATGCATGGCTATCGTAAAATTTGCTTTCTGCTTCACACGTCTGTTGATGGTTCAAACTTCAAACACATGGGCAGGTCAGGTGAGTGAAGAAGTTGAGCACAGGCTAGGAACCATAGAAAGTTCACTAAGCAGGTTTGGGTTGATGCTGGAATCTATTCAGACAGATATAATGCAAGTTAACAGAGGAACAAAAGAATTAGCAATAGATAGTAAGTATATCAACCTCATAGTTTGCTCGATATTAAAGTTCAGAGAAAGAAATATCCTGCTTGGCAAAAAATCTGAAATTTCTTTACTTCAGCAATTATTAATAGGGTGAATTATAAAATGTCTACTAGTAAAGGTTCTACTATGCGAGTCAATATAGGAACAAAAGAATTAGCTAGAGATGGTAAGTGCATCAATCTCATACTGCTGTTCCAAAAAAAAAAAAAAAAAAAAAAAAAAAAACTTCGTTAAGTTCTTGTTTGGTAATGATATTTAAAACCATACAATTCCTGTATGATTTGTCATTCACTTGAATAAATTAAGACTTATCACCTTATGTTAATTAGTGATATTTGGACTTCCATGAACAATAAATTATGTAGTAGTCAACGACAGAAAGTGAGACTGAAAGTTACAAAATGAAGTTTATTTCTAGATTTAGACTTTTAGTTGCATAGAGATATGAGGTATTCATTTATGAAATACTGACATCTCTCTTCCAATTTTTGTTGGCTTTCAGTGGAAAACATACGCCAGAAATTGATTGCACAAGACAACTCCCTGCAGACAATTGTAAGAATACCTTATATTATCCTCATAATTTTGTTCATGTATACATTTCATTGTTTTGAAATGTTGATTCATATTTTCTAATTCAAATGAAATAACGTAAACAGATCAAGGGGCAGGAAGATGTTAAATCTACCCTCAATGAGGAATTGAAGTCAATTGGGGAATTGAAGTCAATTTGTGATAAACTCAACCAAGATATGTGTCACCAGAACTCAAAAGAGATTTCCATCATGCTCTCCGCTTTACAAGAAAAGATTAGAGTGTTTGTATTGAACTTACGCAATGATCTCTCCAAGTCCTTCACTAACGAAATGCAGGTATGCATATGCCTTACATGCAGATCTTGTGTATTTTCAGATGGGAAATAAATTCCAATGATTTTTGTATATACCATTTCCAATGAGCATTTGATTTACAGGCACTTGGATGCAAGCTTAAAGCATTGGACCAAAAGAATCCAACACCCCCCGTTCTCCCACCAAGGGTACTCTTGTGTGTGAATATTTAGTTCCTGCTGTTATAAATGACAAAAATTTCTTCCTTACAGCAAAGCATATCCCTTGTCCCAATGCAGGCTGTCAACTATGGTGCCAAACCGGTGGGAGCAACCCCACAAAAGAAGTATGTCCCTGTATTATATTCTTGGTTTTCTCAGCTCTAATCATTTGTGTGCAATATAACAGAAAAAAAGTGATGTTTGTAGATACTATTTTCCTACCTTCGAATCACCACAAAAGTAATCGCAACAACCTTGGAGCTATGTATTAATAGCAAATTTTCAATTTTACTAAACATTTGAGTATTATTTAACACTTTTGGCAAGTTATTATCATTTTTTTTTGGTAACCATGATTTCCAACATTTTGGCCGACTAATTCAGATCATGAAACCAATTTTTCATTATCCCACGTATTTCATGCGGCTACTAACATGGTGCAATCACCAAATGAACATGGATACTGGCTTGCGACATATATTACTGAAAATGTTTCACTACTAGTAAATATTTGAATATCCCTCATTGATAATAACCTGAGGGATCTTCTGGATTACAATTTACAATTAACATTATCAATAGTTGGCAAAGGGGTGTAATTTTTGAAACTGAAGGGAAATGCTGCGTCTTGTTTACATGTGTGAGCAATTGTAGCTCCAAGTTGGCTGCTTATTAATGCACTAACTAACAAGTTTATACTACTTACAGCTCTGCACCTCCACCAAAGGTCCAGTTAGGAACTCGGATTCCCAAGGTTGAAAGTGCTCGGATTCCCAAGGTAGAAATGGGCAGCTGGAATCTGGTAAAATATGAACACACTGCTATTACGGATAGAAATGACATCAATGGACACAAACACACCAGAGTTCCTCAGACTGAACCGGTAATTACTGTTTCTTTGTGCATCTAAATTAGGGCCAAATCATCCCTCTGTAATTATGACAGATAATGCTAAAATACTAAATACAGGTTCTTAGAAACATGGTTTCTTCCAGTAGATATCCTTATTTTGCTACTTTCTGTACCTTGAACTTCTATGGCTCAGTAACAAGGTCTATTATTATTCTTAATGCATCCTCATGCTCATTTAATATGATGTTGGGTAAACATTTTTCTCATAATAAGACAATTACATGAAAGTCTGAGATATATACATAGCATTAGAGCTGTTATATTTAGATCCAGAAAGTGAAAAAATGCTAAGAAAAACCCACATGTTTTGTATGAGACCATCCTGCTGAAACTATGGAATGCGAAGAAAGACCAACACGTTTGATACTTGCAAGCTCACACATACACATACGTTTATCATATATGCATAAAAAAGGCATTTACATAAACTTACAGGCATACACACAAGTCATATGCACACTACATCTTGGGTACATGTTAATAGAAAACTGTTATATGTGATGTAGAAAAGAGAATTGAGAAGTATCATTGACTCTGATGAAGATGTTGATGTAGGCTTTGCATTCCTTAATGAAAACGGAACAGGTAACTACATGTTTTAATTATTTTTTCTTGCTGTATAACCTATAACATCCTAAAACCAGAATCATAACCTCTCTCAAAGGAATGAATTCTATTTTAACTTTTGAGCATCAACTAAATGGTGTTTCCATCCTGAAATTGTAAAATCTAATAAGGATATGAATTTTGGTTCAAAGAAAATAAAGTGATTGTTACATTAAACGATAAGAATAATGTGTATGAACAAAGTGGAATCTTTCTTTGTAATAAGTGTATGAACAAAGTTTGTAACTGTCTATTCAGTCTTTGATGCACACATATAGTTCTGATGACTTGGATTTTATGGTATTTTACAGGAAGGTATTTGGCTGAGAAAGCAAAGGAAGAAACTGAACGCATTTTAAGGAAAGCAAGGAGAAGAAAGAGAAAATACAGCAATGCTATAGTTACTATAAACTAAGGATGGTGAGTCCATGCTTTGTGTTATTATACTTGTTAATCATTGAAATTATAACACTTCAAATCATGCTTTTTTACTCTTCTTTGTAGCATGCTTTGGGATCATATCCCAATTCGTTCGCACAAGGAAAATAGGATAAGAATATGACTGACCCTTATAAGCAATAAGGATAAACATAGTTCCTTACTTTGATAAGTTGATGGTTGAAATTTTGAAAATAGTGGACTATAGTTACTGGAAGGAATTAATTTAGCATATTTTTAGAATGCTTTCTATCCCCTTGTGAAGTCGGTGCATTAATCAACAATTGTTTTTTTTTTTTTTTTTTTTTTTTTTTTTTTTTTTTTGTTCTACATAATTGCAATAAAAACGGCCATCTTTCATAATAAATCCATAACAAAATTCCTTTTCTGACAACAATGGAAGTTAAATCACCAAATTTCCCGTCGTTTTTTTTTTTTGGTTGCCATCCTTAGTCTTATAACCTCAAAGTGGGTTCCATTATTTTGGTTTCTAGGGGGGGCCTTCAGAAACATTTTCAATCCCAAAACATCATTAAATGTCGTTCTGCTCTTCTGCTGATCTTTACTGTCTTTGATGCAGGTAAAACTGGGACGCACCATTGCTCATCAATAGATACGTTAAGGATACAGTTCAACTGTGAATAGCCATACATTAGATATGGTAGTTTATAGCTTACATAAAGGTTTCATTTATGGTGTATAAGTATGAAACTACATCCACATTGTTTCATGTTTTTTTTATAAGTTTTAGGAGAAACACTCTTTTTAATAAGCAAATTAGAGGCTATGTGATACAAACCGGGTTCACAGTGGGTCGGGTCAAGTTGGGTCAAGTCAAGCCCAGTTACAAGTGGATAGAGGGAAAAGAGGTGGAGGGAAATTAGGAGGGAAAGTAGCATTCAAAACTCAAGATAGTGGGGGACTGGGGGGTTAACCCACTGAATTAGGGGAGGAATAAACTGCTCAAATGTTCTAGTTTAAGTAGTGTCAGTCTTTACTTTTCTAGGGCAGAGTTTTCTTTATTATTATCAGTGAGGTTTCATACCTTGTACTAGGAGATCACCCCTCTCGAATAGGGCTTCTATCTGTATTGTTCTTATTTTTAATCAAGTAATTTCGCTTCAAGTTCTATCATTGGTTCCGATGCCGGGAAACACAAATGGCCCCTCAAACCAGGAGTAACTCAGATCCAAACAATTCCAACCCCAACAACCCAGACCCAGTGGCTGCTCAATTGGCAGCCATAGCATCATCTATGGAATTACTGCAGCGAGAAGTAGCTGTGATCAAAGCGTAGCAAACCAAACAGAAGGATAAATCAAGTGGCGGTTTCAACCGATTTGAAGACGAAGGTTCATCTGGTGGTAATCAGCGCCACTATCGACCTTATAACAAAATTGATTTCCCCACTTTCAGTAATGGAGACCCTCGCGGTTGGATTCTCAAGGCAGAAAAATATTTCCGGTATTACAACGTGCCGGAGGAGGAACGGGTGGATGTTGCAGCAATGCATCTAGAGGGTGATGCCTTGGATCTCTACTCATGGCTCTCTACCGATCAAAATATTGACTCCAGAAGAACTTCGGTCCTGCCGCGTTCCAAAACCCCGATGAACATTTGTGTAGCATCAAACAAACAGGTACAATACAAGAGTACCGGCAAGAGTTCGCCAAACGGTCCTCCCGGGTTACTAATTGGCCCGAACACTGCCTATTAGGGGTATTCCTTAACGGTCTCAAAGATGATCTCAAAGCCGATGTCAGAATCCACAAACCGAGAACGGTCTACAAGGCTATGAGTATCGCTATCGAGTTCGAATCCAAGGTTGTTCACACGAAATTTGGGAAAAGTCTTCCTTCCTCAGCCAAAATAGAACCGGTACCCTCAAAACCAACAGAAACTTTCAGCTTGTTGCCGTCGACTGCTACAACCCATAAACCAACTGAAGGTCGTCTTTCTGATGTTGAAAAACAAGGCAGGTATATACGCGGGGAATGCTTTCGATGTGGGGATAAATATGGTCCCGGACATCGTTGTAAAACGGGGACTTTCAAATTTCTTGAGATTGCTGATGAGGGGGAAGGAGCAGCGGAAAATGAACTCGAACAGGCCAGTGAATTGGCTAGGATCAGCCTCCATGCGCTATTCGGTCAGTCTTCTCTAACAACCATGAAACTTTGTGGCATTTTAGACACGGCTGAAGTCCTAATTCTGATTGATAGCGGGTCCACACACAATTTCATTTTGGATAAGTTAGTCAGTGAGCTGAAACTCATCACCCATTTTATCTCTCCTTTTGGCGTCCAAATTGGGAATGGTGATGTCCTCCGATGCAACCGGATTTGTAACGATGTTGTGTTGCAGGTTTCTGACTTGCAGGTAAAACAAAACTTCTATCCTTTTGCCTTGGGGGGAGCCGATGTGGTACTCGGTATTCAATGGTTAGCAACACTTAACACAGTTCAAGCAAATTGGAAGGAGATGTTCATGAAGTTCACTATAGATGGCAAGGAGTACAATTTACAGGGACTTTCCCCAAATCTCCAACTTTTTGCAACATTTAGCCACCTCACTTCTGAAATAGTGGAGTTGGACAATAATGGACTAGCAGCTCAGTTTCCTCTAACCCGACTTGAGGACAAGTCGTCTCTTGGGACCGGATGTACTGATACAAACCGGGTTCACAGTGGGTTGGGTCAAGTTGGGTCAAGTCAAGCCCAGTTACAAGTGGATAGAGGGAAAAGAGGTGGAGGGAAATTAGGAGGGAAAGTAGCATTCAAAACTCAAGATAGTGGGGGGTTAACCCACTGAATTAGGGGAGGAATAAACTGCTCAACTGTTCTAGTTTAAGTAGTGTCAGTCTTTACTTTTCTAGGGCAGAGTTTTCTTTATTATTATCAGTGAGGTTTCATACCTTGTACTAGGAGATCACCCCTCTCGAATAGGGCTTCTATCTGTATTGTTCTTATTTTTAATCAAGTAATTTCGCTTCAAGTTCTATCACTATGTATGTAACTTAGACCTATGACACCATCTAGTCAAAGTTATCATATGCTATGATCCAATTAGTAAATCACTTAATCTTGTAAATCCAGGTAGACAATGTCTTGTTTATGCCTTTTTCTAATCTCTTAAATGTGATTTGTCTTTTACACCTTAAAAGGCTAGATTGGGTGCACCATACACCAATGACGACATCTTCTCAATCAGCCGGTATAATGGATACTAATGGAATAATGGAAAGTATATAGGGTTTTCAGGTAACATTTTGATGACCTGTATGTACTTTTGTTCTTTTACTCTCGTTTTTACTAGGTTTAAAATTAAATCAACTGTATTACAAGCTTTGCTAGTGGCGCTAAAAGTTTTTTTTTGGGAACTTATCTGGAATGCATAAAAAAAACAAGTTTATGCTGATACATTAACAAAAACATGTATTTTATTTTTGTGGATTCCTTGTGACACAAGTCTTTTTCTTATATATTAACAAATGAAAAAGTCCTTAGTGGAATAGCATAAGGGATCAGATACAAAGCTTATCTTGTAGTGTAAACTTGCTTTATGATGTATGAATGGGTCTTTCTGCCTCTTTCAACATAACTTCCTTTCGGTATTGGACCTCACAATTGATTGGCCTACAAGAGCGTCTCACCTCCAAGGCTCCAAATATGGTTTTGCTTTAATAGATGTTTAGTTTGATTTTTATGTTTGACATGATATTTTGATTATTTCTTGTATTGGTAATCATGACATCCGATATTTTGGTCTAAAAATCTGCGGTACATGGTAAACTTAATTTTCACGTGGCTCGAAAAGTCGAAAATGTTTCAGGTGTTATGCCACACGATGTGGTATTTGGCCGGCCAATATATATCATGATTGAAACTTGACTTTTAATGAAACATGATCAGTACTTTAGCAAATCAAATTGTCTTAAGGCGCACGAATATTCAACTAATAGTCTTAAATTTAATTATCGTTAGAAGAAAGTGAATAATTTAATTATGATCATAAATTTTGACATGGGAGAAGAAACTAGTGATTATGATTTATGACTAATGGACAAGTTTAAATTTCGTACCATTCTGAACCTTTCTTTTAAAGAGGAAAAAAAAGAAAAAAAAAAAAAAAAGAAAAAAAAAAGACTGAAAATGATTAAATAAAATTTAACTACGTGAATCAAGATGATTAAACGTAGGAGGGAATTTAGTTTAGAATTAAAGGTGGTTGTTGGATCTTCATGATGAGGCTGAAGTTATCATACCTATGCTTCTCACTTTCTTTTTGCCTAATAATTGCTCATTATTGTTAAAGAAGATTGTAGTTAGATATTCTTGTCTTATTTAGTGCGCAAGTATTAGAGCTTGTCATATACAAGTACTTAATGCATGCAATACGAAGCATTGACATAATAAGGTTAAGTCCCGGGACGTTTATGGATTTTTTTAAGGTAGTACTAATTTTTATTAAAAATCTCAATTTCAGGCATGTAGTCCAAAATATATGTTTATAGTGTTTCTCATATACACCTGGTTAATTTCGTTCTTATTTTGTCTCTGATGATAAGTAAGTTTAAAGTTGGATGTGAAATACAACTTTTAAAATTCTCAGTACATGTGATCTGAACGGGCAAGCTAGACAAGATATAATGGATTTAGATCAAACTCGTAAACTTTTTTTTTTTTTTTTTTTTTTTTTTTTTTTTTTTTTTTTTTCTGCTGTGATTGAATTAGTTGGTCGTTCTAGTTGACCCACCACCACTTAGTACACATTTAAATGACTAATAAGTCATTTAATACGTTTTACTCACTAAATTTGTTTTTGTACATGGTACTAGGAAATTGCACTATTGAAAGATTTGAAACCTCTCAAAACTGTTTATCAAAACTCAGGGTGCGTTTGGTTCGTAAAAAGATTTGGTATCGGATTTGAATTTGGTATTGATTTGATAGAAAGTGAAGATAGAGAAAATAATTAATAATTTGAAATATTGTTTTTTTTTTTTTTTTTTTTTTTAACATATATATATTGAACACATAATTTTTTAAAATTTACTCCACATTAATAATTAAATTATAATAAATGTGTGATGCAACTTTAAAAAAGAGTGGGGTCCATCAAATTGTCAGGAAAGTGTGGTGAAAGACACCATTTTGTAGAGGAATGAAAATGTCGGTTTAGTTTGGTTGATTGTAAAAAAAACAAAAAAAAAAAAAAAAAAAAAAAAAAAAAAACAATGTTTTAGTGTCACATCAATCCAAAACCCATTCCACACTCTCATACCAAACGGCCCCTCAATTAATTTGGTTACTATTTTAATTGTTACTCTCTTCATTTCAAATTATTGTCAATGAACAAAAAATATACATTCTAAAAAAAAAAAAAAAAGTTGTCTCATAACAACTTTTAGTCAATCAAATATAATATATTAATATCTACTCAATAAACTCCCTTTAGATTAGTTTTAAAAAAATGAACAATTATTTAAAGACATTTCATGAAAAGTAAATATCTCTCAATAAGCCAACCGAACAGACTTGACTAGGGGTGATCACGGTCCAAAAACCGGACCGGACCGGCCAAGACCGGACCGGACCGAAGACCGACTTTGGGAAAAACCATAGACCGAGACCGGACCGAATGTGGTCGGTCCGGTTCGGTCCGGTCAGTCTTAGGTCGGTCCGGTCCAATTAGGCAAGATTTTGGCATGTTTTTTCGGTTTTTTGGTCGGTCCGGACCAGACCGGACCGGACCGACCGGACCGAGGACCGAACTAATTAAAAATCCCATACCGAGACCGGACCGTTGGTCCTTCGGTCGGTCCGGTCGATTTTGTTGGTCGGTCCGGTCCAAACGGTCAGAATGCTCACCCTTAGACTTGACATAGTAATTTTAATTTCAAATACCCCTAAATTCCTCCAATTTACTCCAACCAAACAGCACCTTAAAATTTTATATAACAGTAGTAAATACAAGTTTGTTGTATTTTTACATACACACTTCTTAGTGACCCTATAAGTTAAAAGTCATGCTCTCTTTCTCTTTTAAAAAAAAAATGTTATTTTACTATTTATATTTGTTTTAAAAATATGTCCATGTTTTTTCTTCTATAATAAGTGTATGGATTTTTCATCAATTAAAACTTGCAATAATTTTATATATCATAATTTATTCATTTTATGTTTGTGGACAATCTTTTAGAGCATGAGGTAACATGCCTTTCATAGGTGAGTTATACCATGACATTTCCAAGTTAAGGTGAGTTATGCCTTACCGGGGCAAAAAGTCATTTGCAAGTTAACGCAGTGCGGCATAAGCATAATGCAGCGTTATGCTGCTATGATAAGGTAAGTTATGACTTTTTGGGGGTGAGTTATATGATAATGCAATGGTAACATGACTTTTGGGGGTGAGTTATATGATAACGCAGGAAAGTTAAGGTGAGTTATAGGTGAGTTATCTTACCGTCTCATAAAGTTAACGTACCAAGTTAACACCTTAATGCTAACGTTGCAGTGAGTTATGGGATAACTCATTGTCATGTTATCGAGTGCTCTTAAGGACAAAGGAAGTAATAATAGATTATTGAAACTAATGATAAGTTCTTGTTAGATCTGTTTATCATACATTGAGCAACACATTTGATCAAACATAACAAGTAAAATACGTAGTAGAACACTTAAGTTGACAAGTCTGTCAAGTCATATCATTTTTTGTTCAGTTCATTTCATTTTTCAAAGTGAATTATACACTCCTATTAAGTGAATTTTTATCTCTCCTATAATGTCCAATGAATCATGAAAAGTAAAAATAGAATGATTGAAACGATAGGAGTGTTTTACTTTTGATCCTTAATTTGACATGTGGTGGAGGCTTTTTGACAACAAATTAGGAGCATCCAACTTAACATCTATCCACACAAGTCAAAAAGAATGCCTTAAATTTCAAGCAAGCCCTCTATCAAACTTTACTATTTATAAAAAGTCACCTAAGAATCTCAAATCATAGCTTTCCTAGTTTTTTTTTTTTTTTTTTTTTTTTTTTTTTTTTTTTTTTTTTTTTTTTATCCCTCAATATCGTACACAATTATACTAGTATGATACATGATTATAGCTCAGTAAAAAGAAGCGAGTTAAATTAAAGCAATAGGTCGCTTGGAGATTTGCTAAATTTTGTTTGGTTAACTACTCGTCGTTGTGTGAAATCAAACGACTAGAAATGCATCATAATTTATAGTGTTTGGTTAGATGTTTATGATTAAAAAAAATTATATTGTACTTTCGTATGTGATATTACAAAATTCAAAATTTGGTCAGAGGTTTAAAGTTTTAAACCGTTCAAAATTTGGTCAGTTTATAGCCAAAAAATCAAATTGTTGTCATACTTGTGCCTTATTTAGTTGTACGCAAAATGTGTCTGTCTTAGAAATTATAACACTTGTAAGTTTAAAGGTTATAACTATCTACTTGTTCATTTTATCCCAACATTTCTTTTAACTATTTAAATTTCATTTGACTTCATGTTGTAAGTTCAGAGCCATGCATCTAACGTACTTTGTCACCATAAGCATAATCAAAGTGTGACACTTTAGATTAGTTGAACGTAGGTCTCTCTAATGTAGAATGTATAGTACCAAACTACCAATTATGAAGTGTGATATAAAGCTAAACTTAATGGTGTTGCCCCCTCAGGCGTGATGTCCCTCCTCATCACAAGTGACGAACAAAATTTTGAGTAGAGCGATGACCAAAAGTATATCTAGCTACGAGCTTTCAATGTGGACATATCATACAGAGTAATGTACAGTTTCAATCAAGCATGCATGCATGATATCTTACCTTGAAATTTGTATTTATCGCATGTGGTTGATATGTTGCTCTAAAAAGTGGTTAAAACTTTAAAGTTTGGCTTTGTTAGGTTTGGAGCTTTCTATACCAAGAAGGTACAGTAATTATTGTTGACACAAGCCTTTTCTAACTTCATATATATGACACTTGATTTGCATTTGATGTCTTGTAAGTTTTACCTTTTTCTTACCTCTAATAAATCAATTGTTAAATTTAATGTACGTGGTTGGTATTTGCATAAAATGCTCACAAGAAGTCTCCCAAGACATAACTTTTAATTGATTCATAACATCTCATATTACGTTAACTTTATTTGATAGTTTTGAATTGATCACGAATTTTTTTTGATAGAAGTTTAAGATAACGTGTCTATATACTTAATGATGATCGACACATGCATAACTGTCTGATGAGATGATGAGACTTAGCTTATAAGTGGCGATTTATAACGAACTGAATTGGAAAATCCAACTATTACGAAACAACACAATCATACATTTTGCAAGAACGTAATAATTGTCTTTTAAACATAAAGAAGAGGACCACATATCAATTATATGAATTGGTTCGACTAAATTTGCTAACGATCAGTTTTTGAGACTCTTCAACGAAATTGATGAAGGCAATGTGGAAGATTTATGATAAAAGGGGTACGAACATTAATGATTTACAGGCCATGGTAATCGAGTCCCTTGGTGGTCCGTCACTAGTAATGATGTGAGACCTTTAGCTTGTAAGTGGTAATTGATTAACAAATTGGATTAGAAAGTCTGGTGTTGGCGTATGTGCCTGAATGGCACATATCCTTCGGATATTATCCCGATCTTCGGCTTGTCGATCCTTCGGTCACACTAACCGTCCGGACCTTTGCCGAAGGTAAGCCGAAGGTCCAACCGGATTTTCAGGGATCGTGTCAGCCCACGTGGTCTGACAATTACCTACTAGGTATGGGATGACACTGTGCGCTCCTTCCCGAGGCAGAGCAGGTAGAGAATTGAGGTAGTATAAATATCCCTATCTCATTTATGTCGAACAACTAACACACACATATTATTCACTTGCATTTACTTATACTCATCATCATACCCTCCATACTTACTCTCACGCCGGAGTCGGTCTCGGGAATACCCCCGAGGCGAGTCTGACGTGTGTTTTACCTGTGCAGCTGAAGAGAACTTGTGTGACGGCTCATTCCGGAAGACTTTGCTGAGGTGGAATCATACCGAAGGGTTTTACTTCAACAAATTGGCGCCATCCGTGGGATCCGTTATTCAGTCTACCAACGAGCAACAATGGTGGGTTCTCCTCCTCCTCCTCCGTTAGATCAAACTCCTGCTTCTGGACCCGGAGGAAGCGGACCCAACGACGATGACAACCAGAACAACGACTCTCCTAATTTGCAGGAGATGATCCTCAGTCAGGTAGCATCGCTAACACAGCTAATCAAGCAGCACAACGCTCAGGGGGGAAGCGTCCTGAAACCCATCCGGTTGGATTTCGGGGACGAAGGCGTTGAAGGTAAAGGGAAGGAAAAGCCGGGGAACAATGTAGATGATGACCTATGCAAACCTTTTAAGGAAGTCGCTCGATCCCCTTTTACCCGTCGCATAGTGGAGTTCACCGGATCTAGTTATGCGATGTCGTTGCACATGAGGATCTATGATGGTACAACCGACCCTAATGATCACCTCACGCGATTTGCTGGGGCTGCAAATGGAGGAGAGTGGCCGATGCCAGTTTGGTGTCGAATGTTCCAGCAAACCCTTGACGGGGCAGCGGGAGGATGGTTCGAACGTCTAGAGCCCGACAGCATTGACAGTTGGGACGAACTGAGGGGGCAGTTCTCCTACAGATTTTCTCTCCGAAGGAAAGGAGCAAAGGACCCGACAGAAATTACAAAGATTGTCCGAAGGGCCCACGAATCCCTACCCGATTTCAAGGAAAGGTGGACAGATGAAGCCAGTTACATTAGCGGTGTTCCGGAGATAATGAAAATATCGGCCTTCATGGGTGCTCATAAATGTCCGACTCTGGCCAAAAAGTTCTCCGACAGGGTTCCAAAGACTGTGACCGAGATGTTTACGCGGGTCGATGATTTTATTCGGTCAGAAGAAGCATACAGGAATATGGAGTTGCCAATGGGCGAAACTCACGATCATAACAAAAAGGGATATGGCGCTCCCAGGAATGACAAGGTAGTCAAGGGAACCTACGGAGATCGGATGCGAGGGGACCGCAGAAATGATTACAAACCGAGGGACACTCGCAGGGACCCATATCACCCTTATGTTCCTCCGAAAAACACCCATAACCGCAACGACTTATATCCTCATGATAACCGAAGGAATGAACCGATCAGACAACTGTATAACCGCCCAGGTATGGGATCTTTGGTTAAACCTCCGAGGGAAATCCTGGCTACCGAGCATCATCTGAACCTGCCAATGCCCCTTCCCACCGGTAGCAGGCCGAGGAAAGAGAATGAGGACAAATTCTGTGAGTACCACAAGGAGCGCGGTCATTTGACAAACGACTGTTATCAGTTGAAGAAGCAATTGGAGTTTGCTCTGGAATCTGGTAAGTTGGATTACCTTTTGAAAGATGTCCGAAAGCGTGAAGGTGGAAATGGGAGGGATCCTCCCCGAAGAAATGACAGAGGGAAAGGCAAGGTGATAAACATGATCAGAAGTTCGACGGGAGAAAGGAAGAGAAGGTATGAAGAGCCGGAAGAGGAATGGATGAACGTTCCGATAGTTTTCCCTCCTATCCGGACATACGACCTGTCGGAGGAATCCTTGATAGTGGAAGGTAACATCGCGGGATATTTGGTTCGAAGAATATATGTAGACGAAGGATCGTCCGTGAACGTTATGTATGAGCATTACTTTCGTAATCTTAGCTCATCTATAAGATCAGGTCTTCAGAAAACTACCACGTCTTTAATTGGTTTTTCCGGTGAAACCAGTAAGCCGTTAGGAAAGATTGAGCTGGAAGTACGTTTCGGAGATCATGGTCTAACCCGGAGGACTAGGATGAACTTCTGTGTAGTACAATCGCCGTCTCCGTACAATGTGATTCTGGGAAGAACGGGAATCAAAGAACTTAGGGCAGTACCATCAACAATCCACTCTATGATCAAATTCCCCACACCTAACGGAGTTGCAACTTTAAAATCACGTCCTCCAACCGTTCTAGAATGCAGGAGGTTAGAAGAACGGCAGACAGAATACAGACCGAGGGAACAGAAACCCCAAGAAGTGGAAATCCGGGAAACGAGTGCTACGGAGGAAGTACTAGTGAATCCTTCCTACCCGGACCAATTGATCACAATAGGGACAGGATTCTCGAAAGAATGTCGGAAATATGTGGTAGGATTGCTGAGGAAAAACCAAGATGTGTTCGCTTGGCAACCGTCCGATATGACCGGAGTGCCGAGACGGATAATAAGGCATTACCTGAACGTGAATGTGTCAGACACTCCGGTAGCTCAAAAAAGACGTAGTCTCTCCGCAGAAAAAAGTCTGGTGGTACTTAAGGAGGTAGCAGAATAGCTGCAGGCCGGAATAGTTCGACCGGTAAGATATCCTACTTGGATCTCTAACCCGGTGCTGGTAAAGAAGTGCGACGGCAGTTGGAGAATGTGCATCGATTTTAAAAACTTGAACTCGTCATGCCCAAAAGATTACTACCCATTGCCGGAGATTGACTGGAAGATTCAATCGGTCGTGGGATATAAATACAAATGTTTTCTCGACGCGTACAAAGGGTACCATCAGGCTGCATTCTACACAGAGCAGGGAACCTATTGCTACACGAAAATGCCTTTCGGCCTCAAAAATGCCGGAGCAACTTACCAACGCTTGGTTGATTCCGCATTCTGATCGCAAATCGGACGTAATTTGGAGGCTTACGTTGACGATATGGTGATTAAAAGTAAGAGCGAAAAAGAAATGCTGTCAGACATAGCCGAAACTTTTCATAACCTAAGAAGAATTAATATGAAGCTTAATCTGAAGAAGTGTTCCTTCGGAGTGGAAGAAGGGAAATTTTTGGGATACATGGTAACGTCCGAAGGAATCCGGGCGAACCCTAAAAAGATGAAGGTAATAGCTGAAATGAAATCTCCTTCAACACTCAAGGAAATGCAGAGTCTGAGCGGAAAGCTAGCGGCAATAACAGATTTTTAGCACGGTCGGCAGAAAGGTCACTCCCCTTCTTTGAAACGCTAAAAAATATCTCCAAAGAAAACAAGGAACAATACCGCTGGACCAGCGACGCTAAGAAGGCATTCCAATCCCTTAAAAAAGTTATATTGGAACTCCCATTCCTGGCGACCCCAATTCTAAAGGAGGTATTATATGTGTACTTGGCAGCGGCTAAAGACGCTATAAGCGCCGTTCTTCTAACGGAGAGGAAAGGAAGACAACTCCCGGTACACTATGTCAGCCGTACGCTACAAGAGGCCGAAAGGAATTACCCCCCTATCGAGAAGTTGGCGTTATCATTACTACATGCATCCCGAAGATTAAGGAGGTATTTTGAAGCTCATCCCATCAGAGTTATAACGGATCAACCAATAAAACAAATCCTGAACAAAGCAGAAGCATCAGGAAGACTGACCAAGTATTCCGTGGAGCTAGGAGCATACGACATAACATATATTCCCAGAAGTGCCATAAAAGGTCAAGTTCTTGCGGATTTCATCTCTGAAGTTCCGGTGGGATCCGAAGGTCTAAAAAAAGAAGTTAATACCGTGACGGAGCCGGGAGAATGGGTATTGTTCACAGACGGAGCATCTAACAAGAAGGGCTCCGGTGCTGGTTTGGTTCTAATAGGCCCTTCTCAGGAAGAGCATACTTATGCTCTTCGGCTCAAGTTCGATAGCACTAATAACGAGGCCGAGTACGAAGCTCTTTTGGCCGGGTTACGCATAGCCCGTGCGATGGGAGTAGAACTGATGGATGTAAGGGTGGACTCTAAGCTGGTGGCTAGTCAGATCAACGGAGAATTCGCGGCTACCAAAGATAGCATGATTCGGTATTTGGCAAAAATAAAAGAATATGTAAAAGCTTTCAAAAAGTTTAAGATCCGGAACATACCTCGTGCTCAGAATCAAAAGGCAGATGTGCTAAGCAAGTTAGCATCCGTGGCCTTCAATCACTTAACCAAGGAAATATTAGTGGAGGTGTTGGAAAAACCTTCGACCGAAGAAAAAGGTGTGAAGGCCATTGTCGAGGAGGAAGAAAATAATTGGATGACACCAATCATTCGATGCCTGGAGGAAGGCATTTGGCCGGAGGACCCAACGGAGGCAAGAAGTCTCCGAATGAAAATTCCCCAATATGTTATGGAAAATGGGGTCTTGTTCAAAAAGTCGTATTTAAGCCCTATGCTATGGTGTGTGGGGCCCTTACAGGCCAACTATATCATTAGGGAAGTACACGAGGGGTCTTGCGGAATGCACTCCGGACCAAGATCAGTGGTGGCAAAACTCATGAGGTAAGGGTATTACTGGCCGACAATGCATAGGGATGCCAGAGAAGAAATTGACAAATGTGATTCCTGCCATATACACTCTCCGGTACCTAAGCTGCCCAAGACCATCATGACCTCCATCATGGCTCCATGGCCCTTTTACCAATGGGGAATGGATGTGTTGGGACCATTACCGGAAGCACCGGGGAAAGTAAAATTCGTCATAGTTGCTGTGGACTACTTCACCAAGTGGATAGAAGCGAAACCGTTGGCTAAAACCACCGGGAAGGAAGTCAAAAAGTTCGTGTGGGACAACATTGTCTGTCGTTTCGGATTGCCGGGGGTCATAGTCACGGATAATGGGACAAACTTTGAAAATGATCCCTTCAAGAGCTGGTGTGAGAAGTTAAAAATCAAGCAGATAAACACAGTCGTGGCACATCCGCAGACTAATGGTCTGGTGGAGAGGGCGAATGGCAGCCTTATGCACGGTATAAAGACCAGGCTAGGCAGAGAAAGAGCTGGATGGGTAGATGAGTTACTAAATGTCCTATGGGCGTTCAGGACATCTTTGAAAACCAGCAATGGAGAAACACCGTTCAGTTTAATGTACGGCAGCGAAGCCGTCATTCCGGCAGAAATTGGGATGCCTACTCATCGGACTATGATGTTTGATCCAGAACTCAACGAAGAAGAGCAACGCCTCAACCTAGATCTACTGCAAGAACGAAGGGAAATGGCAGCAATAAGGGAAGCAAAGTATAAAACAAAAGTGGAGCAATATTATAACCGGAGGGTTAGACAGGTCACTTTCAAAGTGGGGGATTTCGTCTACCGGAAGAACGAAGCAAGCCGTGTCGAAAATCAGGGAAAGTTAGGTCTGAACTGGGAAGGACCGTACCGAATAATAGGGGCTTATGAAAACAGCTCCTACAAACTCCAAACTATTGAAGAAAAAGAAGTTCCTCGTACTTGGCACGCCATTAACCTTCGTCAATGCTTTCGCTAATGTTGTTGTTACTTATATATAACGGTTAATGACAAGTAAAGCTTCACGCTAAAGCAGAAGCAAGTTTTCATCAATTCTCGTGTTTTAAGTTATGTAAAAAGCGGATCGTGCATAACACTCCGTCCTCGTACGGATCGTGACTAACACTCCAACCAATAAAACGGATCGTGCATAACACTCTGTCCTCGTACGGATCGTGACTAACACTCCGTCCAATAAAACGGATCGTGCATAACACTCTGTCCTCGTACGGATCGTGGCTAACACTCCGTCCAATAAAACGGATCGTGCATAACACTCCGTCCTCGTACAGATCGTGGCTAACACTCCGTCCAATAAAACGGATTGTGCATAACACTCCGTCCTCGTACGGATCGCGACTAACACTCCGTCCAATAAAATGGATCGTGCATACACTCCGTCCAAAAGAAAAACGGATAGTGCATCCCATCTAATAAGGTAATCAATTTTTATGAAGATAAAAATAAAAACAAGTGCAGGAAGAAAAAAAAACACACGACCAAGCATCATTAATATCTAACTCCGGACATCCGGGGGAAAATTTTCATAAATGAGAACCGATTGTCATGATTACAAAGAGAGAAATTCATACACATACATTATTACATCAACCTAAGCTACATCTTTATCAACCCCTGAATCGGGGTGTAAACTCCCGTAAATTTTCCCTATGAGTAGTAAAAGTTAATCAAAGATTAATATATCATTACGTTAATTAATAAGGTTTTTACCGATAACAAATTTTTTTTATTTAAATATGCTATGATTACTCGAAATCACTACGATACTTAAAATCCTTTTTCCTCGGAACGATGCTCACACATGTACCACTATAGTCTAACAATCGCGAGAATATTAAATTTTTACCACTTATGAACTTACGTAACATATTTTAACTAAACACGCTCGACAACGTCCGTACTCACGTAAAAGTCTCACTAATTAAATACTAAACTATTCACTAATTATAATTAACAATTTTACTAATTATAATTACCTTTAAACCGGACCCTAAATTACCCTAAGCCCAAACAAAATCTCGGCCTGTTACTATTCCTAGCCCAAAACCAAATTAAGCCCATTCCTTTGTTTTATTTTCATTTCACTCGACTAGCACCAACTAGAAACGAGCTTCGTACGCTCAAATCCTACACACGACACCCCTATATTTTTACACATACTCGTTCCTCCCCTAGCCAACAATTAGAGTTTCGATTTTTAGCTTCTTACGTTGAGTCTAGATACGATTTCACGAAGCAAAGCATATGTCCCAAAAACGATTTTATAAAATGTCAACATATCCAAAACTCAACCGTTTTAACCCACGATTGTTTCTAAAACATCCTAAACTCCTTCTAAACACAAACTAAGGTCTAAATATTGCCAAGTTACCAAAATCCCACAAGCCCAACCGATTTACCAATCGGTTCACAAAATAAATTGTAGTCGACATACATGATTCAAACCAAACTAGTACTCCCTTAGATCAAGCACACACACTTCCATATTTTATTCATTAGGGAAAGTACCTTGACCTTTTATAATATATTTCACAAAGTACCATTTCGTTTGTAAAGTTCAATGCCCACGTTTTCCTTTGAATCTTGAGGATGTCGACCGCAAGAAACCAAAACCTTGAGTAAAATGTTTACTCTTACAATTTTAAGACTTTTGAGATCACGTAACAATCACATCACATTTAAAACTTAGACACTAGACCACACTAGCAACCATATATAAATCCCATGCATGCATGCTTGCTTTTTCTACTTCCATGCAAACCGAAAATCACCAAATACTTCTAAGTAGTAAAGCTAGGCATTGGGTCGAAGCATTGGGTAGGAAATCAAGGGATTCGTGTGGGTTTAGGAGAAGCAATTTGTTGTTTGTGAACCTTGGTCGAGCAAACTAACACCCTACGTACTCATCTCACTTACTTCTCGACTCTACGTCCCATTTACCCCACCATTTGGTGTCGTAAGTCCCTAACGACTCATTTCATTTCTTTTTGATATACATTCATTTGCATTATATTTTTACGCGACACACACAAACGCACTTCATTATTCGAAAACTAGATAAACGACCTATATATATTTTACGTCCATCTATATATTTGATACCTTAAGAAATAAGCTATGTAAAGTTTTGAAACTAAAACGTTACGTAAAAACCATTTTGAAGTACATTCCTAGCGTACCACAACAATTATAAAAAACCCTTAAAAATTTTCTAAGTCTTTTCTTAAGAAAACTCGTCCCATGCCACGCCCAAAACACACGCATATTTTTAATATTTACTTAACGAGCATGCCTTTTTATTTCACAAACCAAAAGACCTCATGACAAACAATCATTTTTGTGTAGAAACTTTGTAATAAAAATCACGTTTGAACCTAGTAAATAACCAAAACCAAATCGACATAGGAGCTAGACTTTGGAAATTAAGTAGTATCGATTGGGCCTTAAGGCCCAATCATTTCAAAATAAGCCGATTGAATAAGCTGAGGCAATAAGCTGATTTGCAACGTTTTTAATATCCTAACCTTAGCCCAAAACAAAGCCCAAAACCCTCGTAGGCCCATTGGATCTAAAAACCTTAACTGGCTTAAGTTTTTCGTTAAAAGCCCATAAGCTATCAAATTAACTTTTCGAACTAATAAGCTGTCAAAATAAGTTCAATAAGCTGTTTTGAAACTATTTAAGAAATGAAAACATTAAGTTTTGAAAATTGTGAAGTTTGGACTAAATTTGCAAATTTTATGAAAATCGGGTCAAAAGTGTCAATTTTTTAAAGTTGTGGTGAAAACTGTCATTTCATAAATTTTAGGATGAAAACTGATTTTTATAAACTTTTGGGTGAAAAGTGTAAGAAATATAAAGTTTTTGACGTAAAATGTAAATATATTTAATTTTGGACTAACGGCGTAACGCTAACGCCGTTAGGGTAAAAATTGTAAATTTTTAGAAAATACAAGGGCCGTATACTAAAATTAATATTTTTATTTTTATTTTTATTTTTACTTTCCATTTTTACAAGTTCACGTCACGACGTTACGTTTATTTTCAAACTATTAGTATTATTACTATTATTATTATTAAACGTTACGTTTATTTTCTAACTATTATTACTATTACTATTATTATTATTAAACGTTATGTTTATTTTCAAACTATTATTATTATTACTATTATTATTATTAAACGTTGCGTTATTTTCAAACTATTATTATTATTACTATTATTAAACGTTACGTTCTATTTCAAACTATCGTTATTATTATTATTATTAAACTTTACGTTATATATATATATATATATATATATATATATATATATATATATATATATATATATATATATATATAACTAAACTAAACGTACAATATATTATAAAACTAAAAGTTTTACTAACGTCAAATTAACCAATCACGTATTCAAAAACTACTCGCGATTAAAACATTAGGACTATCAAACACTAAAACTTGCCATATATTATCTAGGTCGTGTGTGGAGCCGTTCCTATTTTTGCAAACTGAGTATCGATATTTTTATTCACTAAACCACTAAGGTGAGTTCATAGCCTCGCCTTTACTTGTTTAAATGTTTTATAAACCATGTGAGGGGGATACATGCTAGTGTTTACAAACTGAACACAAGTATTTTCTTGGTATGCTTTACCTGATCTCGTTATTGCTTAAGTACCTTTTTGCCAAAAGCCCCTCATATCATGAGCCTTAGTCACCCAGAGAGGTGAACGTAAATAATTGTGGATAGATCTATTAGGGATTGACAATCCCCGTTTGGGAGTTGAGAAAACAACCAAACGCACTTTATTTGAAATCTCTAGGTTACTGGCAAGGACCTATCCCGAGGGCCCCTGTTACTATAATCCATCATTTATGATGAGATCTGTTAATCGGCTGAGTGTCATGAGCTTAATGCAATAACAACTGTTTTTAACTTATAATTGTATGACGGTGCAATTATCACTTATAACTTGTGTTCAATCTTTTAAACTTAAACCTATGAATATCACTCAACTTTTGTTGACTTTTAGCATGTTTATCTTAGGTCTAAAATGAGCAAGGATGGGACGGAAGAGCACGAAATTCTTACAAAGGCTATAAAATTTTTATTATCATTCGAAAACCTATTTAACAAATTTTAAAACCACTGGGACCTCATTTTTAAAACTCTGATATTTATAAAAATTCGAATGATAAATGTTTTAGAAAATCATTTTCTACTGAAAAACTATGAGCTATGAAGTAACACCCAATCTTTATTCTGCTGCAAATATTTTAAAATTGGGGGTGTTACAGATTGGCATAAGAGCTTTAGTTATAGCGAAACAGGTCTAATTTAGATCTGAACTATAACTGTTTTTACAAACAAAACATTTTATAGCCCTACACTCTTCGTGCCTTCCGTGCCTGCATACTACCTTGCTCAGTACATTACCTGTTAAGATTAGTCTGCATGTTTAGAAATTGCGCTTACATAATTTTTATTTCATCCGTACTATTATATCTATAACGTAAAAGTAATTTATAAAATACTATTCCCGGTTACTACAGTAACATGTCTCCAAAAACTTTCGTGAACGCCAAAACTACTCTCCGTAATACTAATACATCCCCCGTCAATCAAAATTCTCCGAACACTGAAGATCCCTACGTACAAATATCACAACCCCAACTTAATATAGAAACCACTCAGAGATCACTTCCATCGTCACCTATCTGTTCACCCCTACGTCAAAAACTTAGGAGAACTACTGAATCATATGAAGATGTGATTGGTGGTCAGGCAACATTCGAAGTTGGACAAAGTTCACGACAAGAGAGGCCGTGGAAGAATGTTGAGCCAAATTCTCCGTTACCCTACACTTTAGATTCCCCAATACCAGGTATCCCAAATACTTTATCCTCACCTAATTCCCCCAACTACAATATAAGCACACCTGATTCAATATGGACTCTTGTTTATCAACAAGCCAGCATATTAGAGGCTCACACTGAACATCTAAAAGGTTTACGACCAACAAAATTTGAATGGTACGACCGTAACCTTGACGCATTGTTCAAAAGAGCGGATGCTGAGAGACGAGCAATATGTGAATTAGGAATAAAGGTTAATGAGATAAAGGACAACACCAACCAGGAACTTGGAAGTTTGGATTCCAGGGTCCGTTCTGCAAGAAGAGAACACGGTCATACACATGGTAGGATTGAAGAAATTGAAAGGACCTTGTGGATGGCTAGAGAGACAGCCAGGAGCCAAGGTCAAAAGATTGCCGCATTAGAGAGTATGTTGGTAAACCAAATGAACATGTGTCAGGAACGTTTCTCAAACATGAAAGCAGCACAACTTGAACTTGAGAAAGAAATTAGATATTTACGTCAGAGGCGTAACTAATTTTAAGTTTACAAGTATTCCTGTTGCAACTACTAAACCAGACAGACTTGGTTAGTATTTCATGTAATGTTCAATAAATCTGAACCTTTCAGAATTCGTAATCAAATCATAATATATAATAACCTCCTCTTCTGTTACATCTCTCTGTTATGAACCAATCGTTTCTTTCGTATCAAGCAGGCATACTATGAATCCTCATACTTTCATGCAAAAACCTCATCAATTGTTACCTCCCTTGATGAACAAATAACTCCACGTAGATCCATTACATATTAATAAGAGATCTTGTACTAATTGTTTTACAAAAACGATCGGTCAAGTTATTAATAACTTCTACAATACTATTCAAATCTACCGTGAGATTTCTTACAATTGTTAAGATTTCTTAAATAATTCACCAGAAACCAAAGGATTGCCTAAAAATAAATTTTCAAGAGAGAGAAAATTTATTTTAGGGGACGAATCGGTTTGTTCCTTAGTAATCCCATATCAAGAGTTGATTATCTATCTATGATACAACGCAGACATATCTTGAAATTAGATTATAGTAATGAGTCAATTCAGTCTATCATCAATGAAATAATTAGAATTCATTATTTGAATTATTCTGACATTAGAAGGATTCTAAGTTAAGTTTCATTAATGATTTCAGAAGATGGACAACGTAAACAATACATGTACTCCATCGTCATCAAAGATCACCATGACTACTGAAGATGTCAAGGAGTTGATAAGTAACATCATGTCAGTAGTACTTAAAGGAGTCACCATAGTTTATCCAAGAGGAGAGTCGGATACGCCTGACAAGCATGAAAGCTGCATGGAATATAGACCAACCCACTTTAAAACGCCAGAAGGAATGGCTAACCCTACCTTCACCCATAACCAAAGAATTAGGCAAGGAGTTATACCTAATGAAAATAAACAAAAGCGAAAACTCTTAGAAATGAGGAACCTTTAAAGACTTCAATAGTATCAAAGGAATGATGACTAGATTGAAGCAGATGAGTAAATTCCTGTTGTAAATAAATAAATCCTAGTTCGACAATTTCCTGAGATTGTATCTCTTCCCCGTATTTTACTTTAAGTTACGATGGATGTAACTTAAGTATAACAATTATCCTTCTACCGTATCGAAAAATCTACATCGTAATATTTCCAAAATAATTATAATCTACGTCAATTTCAATTCCTATCCCATTTACCAAATAACAGCATACTGTTATTTCCCTAGAAATTTGTGACTCATTATATACACACACACACACACACACACACACATATATATATATATATATATATATATATATATATATATATATATATATAATAATAATAAATAAATCAATCAATGAATAAAGTTCCTACTTTATTCTTAAAAGAAATTACGTATTACATCATAATAACAAAACGTTGAACACCATCTAAAACAACTTAAAGAAAAACATAAACACCACTGTGACTGAGCCAAACATCACATTGTTTAGTCATCAATTATACATAGCCTGATTAACTATGTCTAATTTAGGAAGAATCATTTTGTGAAGGAGCAATCATAATGCCAAATTTTCTAAATAACAATCTTCATATAAAAGCAACAAATAGATATAAACTGAACTATTCATAAATATTACAAACTACAATAAATACCTATCTTATTCCTTCGTCATTAGGACGAGAAGCCAACAAAAGTACAAATAGGAAAACCCTAATAATTCACAAAGACTAATAGGAAACTCTGATAATGAAAAGTTTATCCGAATCCGAGGAAATTAATAAATAAACAAATAATTAGCATCGGAAGTGCTAACGTCACAATAATTACAATATAAACCATAGAATCTTCAATAGGCTGATCCGACATAAACAATAAGGAATCCCATCAACAGTACCATAGCAAGGACCACCATAGGATGGATTACTCTGATTATTTTAAAAGATAAGTATAAGTACACAATTAGAAACAATAGCAAGACTAGTTTTTAAACATAAGGACAAATAAGTCTTATTTCACATTTATTGAGGATTACATAGAAACATAACAAGGATACATTTTAAACAACCCTAGCTCAAGACTAGTGCCTCCATATCTTATCAACAGCATATGATAGAACCGTGAGTGGTATTAGGAAACCCAAAATCCTGACCAAAACTACATAATCTTCATCCGTAACAAAAGTCAAATAGGTGATGGCAACAACGATATATACCATTGCGATAATAGTAATTAAGCTCGGCATTTTCGGAAGTATTTAATGAGAGAAAAGGGTTAAGAATAGGAAATGTGAAATGATAGGAAAATGGTTGATGGAAGAAATGAAAATTTGAAAGGAGTATTTGTAGGTGGAAATCTAGCCGTTAATTACTATTCCGGACCGTTGGAAATTACTATTCCTGACCGTTGGACATGGTACACCTAGCCGTTATTTCACTATTCAAAACCATTACCTTCAATATTCACAACCCTTAAATACACCAGTTACTAGATCCTGTCTAGCACAAATAAGTCTAAATAAACCGCGTCTCCTAAATCTTAATCTCTCGACAACCCTCTGATCGAAGTTTCCTAATACAAAAATTTCGATAAACTTGAATTCCGGGACGGAATTCAGAATGAGGGGTAGGTACTGTAAACTCCCGTAAATTTTCCCTATGAGTAGTAAAAGTTAATCAAAGATTAATATATCATTACGTTAATTAATAACGTTTTTACCGATAACAAATTTTTTTTATTTAAATATGCTATGATTACTCGAAATCACTACAATACTTAAAATCCTTTTTCCTCGGAACGATGCTCACACATGTACCACTATAGTCTAACAATCGCGAGAATATTAAATTTTTACCAATCGGTTCACAAAATAAATTGTAGTCGACATACATGATTCAAACCAAACTAGTACTCCCTTAAATCAAGCACACACACTTCCATATTTTATTCATTAGGGAAACTACCTTGACCTTTTATAATATATTTCACAAAGTACTATTTCGTTTTTAAAGTTCAATGCCCACGTTTTCCTTTGAATCTTGAGGATGTCGACCGCAAGAAACCAAAACCTTGAGTAAAATGTTTACTCTTACAACTTTAAGACTTTTGAGATCACATAACAATCACATCACATTTAAAACTTAGACACTAGAACACACTAGCAACTATATATAAATCCCATGCATGCATGCTTGCGTTTTCTACTTCCATGCAAACCGAAAATCACCAAATATTTCTAAGTAGTAAAGCTAGGCATTGGGTCGAAGCATTGGGTAGGAAATCAAGGGATTCGTGTGGGGTTAGGAGAAGCAATTTGTTGTTTGTGAACCTTGGTCGAGCAAACTAACACCCTACGTACTCATCTCACATACTTCTCGACTCTACGTCCCATTTACCCTACCATTTGGTGTCGTAAGTCCCTAACGACTCATTTCATTTCTTTTTGATATACATTCATTTGCATTATATTTTTACGCGACACACACAAACGCACTTCATTATTCGAAAACTAGATAAACGACCTATATATATTTTACGTCCATCTATATATTTGACACCTTAAGAAATAAGCTATGTAAAGTTTTGAAACTAAAACGTTACGTAAAAACCATTTTGAAGTACATTCCTAGCGTACCACAACAATTATGAAAAACCCTTAAAAATTTTCTAAGTCTTTTCTTAAGAAAACTCGTCCCATGCCACACCCAAAACACACGCATATCTTTAATATTTACTTAACGAGCATGCCTTTTTATTTCACAAACCAAAAAACCTCATGACAAACAATCATTTTCGTGTAGAAACTTTGTAATAAAAATCACGTTTGAACCTAGTAAATAACCAAAACCAAATCGACATAGGAGCTAGACTTTGGAAATTAAGTAGTATCGATTGAGCCTTAAGGCCCAATCATTTCAAAATAAGCCGATTGAATAAGCTGAGGCAATAAGCTGATTTGCAACGTTTTTAATATCCTAACCTTAGCCCAAAACAAAGCCCAAAACCCTCGTAGGCCCATAGGATCTAAAAACCTTAACGGGCTTAAGTTTTTCGTTAAAAGCCCATAAGCTATCAAATTAACTTTTCGAACTAATAAGCTGTCAAAATAAGTTCAATAAGCTGTTTTGAAACTATTTAAGAAATGAAAACATTAAGTTTTAAAAATTGTGAACTTTGGACTAAATTTGCAAATTTTATGAAAATCAGGTCAAAAGTGTCAATTTTTCAAAGTTGTGGTGAAAACTGTCATTTCGTAAATTTTAGGATGAAAACTGATTTTTATAAACTTTAGGGTGAAAAGTGTAAGAAATATAAAGTTTTGGACGTAAAATGTAAATATATTTAATTTTGAACTAACGGCGTAACGCTAACGCTGTTAGGGTAAAAAGTGTAAATTTTAAAAAAATACAAGGGCCGTATACTAAAATTAATATTTTTATTTTTATTTTTGCTTTCCATTTTTACAAGTTCACGTCACGACGTTACGTTTATTTTCAAACTATTAGTATTATTATTATTATTATTATTATTATTATTATTATTATTATTATTATTATTAAACGTTTATTTTCAAACTATTATTATTATTACTATTATTATTATTAAACGTTATGTTTATTTTTAAACTATTATTATTATTACTATTATTATTATTAAACGTTACGTTATTTTCAAACTATTATTATTATTACTATTATTAAACGTTACGTTCTATTTCAAACTATCATTATTATTATTATTAAACTTTACGTTTTATATATATATATATATATATATATATATATATATATATATATATATATATATATATATATATATATATATAAAACTAAACTAAACGTACAATATATTATAAAACTAAAAGTTTTACTAACGTCAAATTAACCAATCACGTATTCAAAAACTACTCGCGATTAAAACATTAGGACTATCAAACACTAAAACTTGCCATATATTATCTAGGTCGTGTGTGGAGCCGTTCCCATTTTTGCAAACTGAGTATCGATATTTTTATTCACTAAACCACTAAGGTGAGTTCATAGCCTCGCCTTTACTTGTTTAAATGTTTTATAAACCCTGCGAGGGGGATAAATGCTAGTTTTTACAAACTGAACACAAGTATTTTCTTGGTATGCTTTACCTGATCTCGTTATTGCTTAAGTACCTTTTTGCCAAAAGCCCCTCATATCATGAGCCTTAGTCACCCAGAGAGGTGAACGTAAATAATTGTGGATAGATCTATTAGGGATTGACAATCCCCGTTTGGGAGTTGAGAAAACAACAAAACGCACTTTATTTGAAATCTAATAGGTTACTGGCAAGGACCTATCCCGAGGGCCCCTGTTACTATAATCCATCATTTATGATGAGATCTGTTAATCGGCTGAGTGTCATGAGCTTAATGCAATAACAACTGTTTTTAACTTATAATTGTATGACGGTGCAATTATCACTTATAACTTGTGTTCAATCTTTTAAACTTAAACCTATGAATATCACTCAACTTTTGTTGACTTTTAGCATATTTATCTCAGGACTAAAATGAGCAAGGATGGGACGGAAGAGCACGAAATTCTTACAAAGGCTATAAAATTTTTATTATCATTCGAAAACCTATTTAACAAATTTTAAAACCACTGGGACCTCATTTTTAAAACTCTGATATTTATAAAAATTCTAATGATAAATGTTTTAGAAAATCATTTTCTACTGAAAAACTATGAGCTGTGAAGTAACACCCAATCTTTATTCCGCTGCAAATATTTTAAAATTGGGGGTGTTACACGGGGAGGCTGGAGGGATTCTCTTGAGGCTTCAAATTCCCCTCTTTCGGCTGAACCACTTGAGTAACAGGAGGGTCGGGATAGAAGTTCATCAGATCCCCTAGCGGAAGAAGATGTGCCTCGGCTAGCTTCTTCACAAATGGATACTCCGCCTGAAAGAGTTTATGGTATTCTTGCTTCCAAAGAGACGGGGCATCCATATTTAACTTCTTCACCTTCCCAAGGATACGCTGAGCATCCTCGGGCTTCCTTTCAGCCTTTACACCATCAATAAATCCACCAGAGTATGACAAACTATATACTTGGCCCAGACTCTTCTTATATTCAGCACTCTCAAAGAGCCTACGGAAGGCTGCTGGAAGAAGCTCCTTGACAGTGTTGTGACGAACAACCTCGGAAGAAGCTAACTCCGTGACACGCTGTTTGTTCTCAGCAGTCAATCGGTCGACTTCAAGTGATTTTTCCTTCAGCTGCTGCTCAAGATCTTTGATACGAGCGGCCTGAGTAGAGGAGACTTTCATCCAATCATTCCTGTCTTTTTCCATCTCCTCTAACTGATCTGTCAAGCCCTCCGTCCGGGTTGACGCCGCTGCAACTTCGTCCTCCAGTTCCCTGAATTCCTTTAAAAGTTGGTCGAACTGACCCCTCACCGAGTTGCGTTCCTCCTCGGTGTCATGCAACTGATCAACCAAAGACCTACAGCCTTGATGCACAGCTTCCAACTCCCGGAAACCTTTATTCAGCTGGGCATAGCGAGTGAACAGCTCTCCCAAGAGGGCCACCCCGGAACCCACATTCACATACGCTTGCTGAAGCAGTTGATTATTATTCAGTCCGGATAAAGCTTCCTTCTCGGCTGTGGTGGCAAGGTTGTTGATCATCTCACGACAGGATTGGAAGGAATTCATCCGAACATCATCCCGCAGCGTCCACCCAGGAATAAAGTACCCCCCGATCTTGTCAGTATGACCCTCTATAAAACCAAACAACGGAAGTTAGTAATGATGTGAAAAACATGCAAACAAGCAAAGAACAACAGAATAAACCCATACCTTCAAGAGTATCCTGATTCTCCGTCGACGGGCCTCCGGGGTGAGAAAGATTGTAACAACTCGCATTTTCGGATTACTATTTTTTTTACTATTCACAATTACTATTCACTTTTTACTATTCAATTTCACTATTCACTCCCGAAATTTTTACTTCATATTCTCGTAAGTTAAACTATTTTAATGATAATCCGAGAATTTGACATTCGTCGGATCATTTCTGCAAAAATCACAAAACCGTGTCCGAGATTTACTTTTAGGTTTAAACGTCATTCAAGCATCCCGATATGTCCATAAAACACTATAAACAATAGAAATATGATTTTCTCTCATTTTAGGACAATTCCAAAAGTTTTGGAATTTTACGTTTTCCAGTTCAGCGTTTTACGTGAATTACGCGTTTTAGACCCGTGTTTCCAGTTTTAGCAGCGTTTAAGCAACCCGATAGAACTTTTCACTCATTAAATATGCTAAGATAGGTTATATTGATAAGTTTTAACATATTTATAAGTTTCATATTTTTAGGATACCCGATTTTAAGTTTCATGACTTAACGACTTACCGTTAGCAATTACCGGGACCAAAACTCACTCCGTAACTTGGATAAGACCATGACTACTCATCTAGTCACCAAATCTTCATATTGGCCGACTATAGGAAGCTTCACCATGCCTTGGTGGCTTATGATAAGCCTTGGACTTAAGGATACATGTATATTAAGTAAACTTGGTGATTGGTGCTAAACAGTCAACTTATATTGACCAAGTAAATGGTCAACAAATTCAAACTCTCTAGACCAATACTCCGGTGATAGTATAGTGTGTCCCCGGGTCGTTAAGTCCCAGCGAGATTGAAATGGTGCTTATTTGAAATCGTTTAGGAATGAGTGGCACTGAGGACAGTAGCCCAGATGATATGGAATTGATTTTGCTACTGTTATTTTGGTATTTGTACAATGAGATAATGTTCACAAAAATCAGATATACAGGTATATGCACAGATTCACAATTAAGATCACGTAACAGACAAAAAAGTGGGATTTGGTAATTATCAAACTACAGGGGCTGCTTTTGAAATTTTTGAAACTTAAAATTAAAAGAAAATTGAAAATGAAAATGAAATTATAAAAATGATTATTTTAATATTTAAATATTATTTAATTAATAAAACTATTTAAAATGTAAATTAAACCTAAATTAAATTAACTAAAAATGACAAATGTTACAAATTAACCTAAAAACTTGCAAAAATAATTCCTAAACCTTAAATTGAACTTGAAGAAAGTATAAAAAACAAAAATAAATATTTTTGTGTTTTTATTAGTTTAAAAACTATTTATCTTAATTAAGCTAATTAAACTATTTTAAATTACAATTAATACTAAATTAACTTAGAAAATTATGTAAAAATTTATAAAACTATTTAACCATCACAGGAATCCTAAAAAATTATAAAAACTTCTAAAAATTATGTTTAAGGCTAATCCACTAATTAATTACCTTTTAATTAACTTAAATATAATATAAATAATTAAAATGAGAAAATTAGAAAATGAACAGTAGAAATTAAAAAGATATTTTCTAAAAGTCTATTATACTATATTAGAGCTAGGAAAAATATAAAAACAAGGTTTTGCTTTATAAAAACTAAATATGCTATTTAATACTTAATATTAATTAATAATTAAGAAAACTAATATTAAATCTAATAAATACTAAATGACAAAATAAAAATCTAGAAAAATTACTGAAATTCCTTTAATATAAAAGGAAATTAATAAAAATATAAAAACACCAAATACTTAACAAAAATCTTAAAATGAAAAATTAAATTTAAATTACATTAAATAGAAACTATCACTTAAAATTAATTTGGATTTTCTTGATTTTTCTTTTACAAACCTATTTTATAACTAAAAAAAACACTATTTGTGAAATCAACTTTTTTACAACTTGAAAATAAGCTGAGATTAAGCTAAAAAGGTCACACAGTTGACTTTATTTGACCAACAAGAGAAATCAGCTTTGGTGGGGTCCACAAGGGTAAAAACTGGTTCCAATAAGTTCAATGGACTTATGAGAGCTAGAAACACTAAAAAGATTCCACAGAATAAGCCAATAAGCTCAAAATAAGCAATTCACAAAACCAAATGCTACTCAGATTTGGGAGAGAGTTTAGGGCTTGATTCAAGTGGGGTCCATTGGTCTTGGGGTCAAACTTTTGGTCAAAATCTCAAGCCAGGTAGGAGGGGGTTGGGAGAGCCAAAAACTAGGGTGTAGGACCCACTGAGGTGGTCACAAACCACCACCAAAGTGGTGGTGTTGGCTTGATGTCTGCTGGTGCAGGGCACACAAACAGCCCTGCAGCCCTCTTTGGAGGGCTGTGGGGCCCAAGAAAAACATCTCAAAAATATAAAACTTGTGGGATTCAAAATTTGAGCTGGGGGGCTATTACTAGGAACAAGTTTCAGGTCATGAAAGCAAATATTAAATTCTACTAAATTCCTTGAACTTTTGAGATTTTCCGACTATGAAAACTTTGACTTTTATGAAAAACTTAAAACCTTGACTTTATTGGATTTTGATTGCTTCTATTCTACTGTAAACATGATAATAAGCTACAAATAGACTTAAATAAGCTAATTTAAACACTTTTGCAAAGATTGAATGTGATGTGGGAACCTAAAACTCAACAGATGACAGATAATGGGGTAAAGGGTGGGATTTTGACTTTTTGCAAACTATCCTTTGTATTTTATGCCTAATCTATCCTAAATGCACCTATGTGAGACTGTATGAGCTAAAAGAAACACCAAATGCAACCTGTGACTAAGCCAAATCACTCAATCCAAACACCCCTTAATATGGACTGTTTTGCTGTTTCTAACGGAAATGAACAATTTAAACCATGGAACTGATTTATAATGACTATTTATGACTAAGTGGACTTAATTGTGTCTAAAAAACATAAGGTTAAACCAATAAAACCCTAGATTTTACAAGAAGCTCAAATGGCTGTCAAAATGGTGAAATTGAGCAATAATGAAAATAAATGAACAAGTAACAAATATTAAGCACTATTATAATTAAAATACACCTAAGAAACACAGATAAGCATATATAAGTAGATAATAAGCTATTCTACAGTGAAAGCATAAATTTGACAAAGAAGCTTACAAAGGGACCAAGCATGAAACTGATGAACCAGGGACCATTAGTACAACCTACTACTCCCCTTGGAGTTCTAATACCCACAGTAATCCAAAGCACCATAATGATCAGCTTCCTTCTTCCTTGAACACTATTTTTTTATTTTTCTTTATTTTATTTTATTTTTTATTTTTTGTTTGTATTTTTGTGTAAACTAACTGAGAGTCCTTTAAATGGAACCAAAGCTTCAAAAAGCTTATAAGGGAACTGAATTGATCTTAAACAAACTGAAATAACAACAATTAACAAGGCTCAAATGAATTTGTCAATTTCACTTGAATTTTGCTAATTTTTTAATTTAGTAACTAAAACTTGGAATTAACTTGAAATAAGGTTTGAATTACACAACTGAAGTGATTACAACTGTTTTTTTTACTAAAAATTATAACTAAAAAGGAAATTACAATGAAATCGACATTCCTATTGTATTTATAGCTTCCACTTGAGGTTTTTGGGACCCACAGGGTCAAATCCCACCAATTTGATTAACTTTTAGATCACCTTAGCTCTATCTCCATTTTTGGCGGGAAAAAGGCTTTTAAGCCAATTGGTTCTGTAACAGACCCTAGGGGGTGGGATGTGATTGGTTCTTGGAGAAGTGTGATATGGAGGGATAAGGGTGTTGGTGGCAGAGGTACAAGTGGAGGGGGGGTGATACCAGTGGTATTGTGGGTGGTTTTGGTTTTGGAGGTAAGGGAAGGGTGGGTTTGACTTTTGTTGACCCTGGTAATAAAAAACGTGGGGTTTGGGTTTGTTATTTGGGCCTAGGTGTTGGGCTGGACAAAAGGGTGGATTGGGTTTTTATTTTTGTTGGATTGGTTACTTTTGGTTTTAATAACATTAAAGATCCGTTTGTATTTTTAAAAACCATAGGGACCAAAAGTGTAAACTGTAGAAACTTGAGGGGCCTGGAGTGTAACTTTCCAAAGTTGTCAAAAGGACTAAACCTACAATATTAGATAATACAAGGACCATATTTGCATATTTTTCCCTTTTTACAAAACCAAGGACCATTTATGTCATTTTCTGATTTTAGAAGGGTTAAACATGTAAATACCCAAAAGTTATCAAAATGTTCCTATTTGTAAGTCATGGATAGCACAAGGGTGTATTTTCATAAATTACATTATTTAAACACCCAGTGACTAATTTTGCCAAATTTGAAACTTGAGGGGTAAAAGTTCCATTTTGTGTAAACTTTCATCCATGGACTATTTGTGAACATGTTTGACTTCCCATGGACTAGAGTTGACTTTTTATTCATTTTAAACCTTCAGGGACTAGTTTTGCCAATTTATGAAACTTGAGGGACTGAAACTGCCAATTATGCAAACTTTGTGCGTTTTTCATCTATTTTTGATTATTTTGCATTTGAAACGTATAAAACACATTCCTGGGATATTTTCACTATTTTGATGCAATATTGAGTGTTTTTAGATGTTTTGGCAGCTCAGAAAAGGTAAAAATGATGAGTATTTACACACTCATCAATCCCCCACACTAAAACATTGCTAGTCCCTAGCAATCTTTTGAGAAAAACCTGATGGATTTGAAAATGACCAAAAGCCAGCACTTCTGGAGTAGCCAGGTGTAAGAACTGTGGCACACCTGATAACCGTGTGATTTTGAGCAAACCACCAGCTGTCAACGGATTTGATTAGTCTTTACCAAAAGCCGTTTGCTTCTGGACTAGCCAGCATCTTGATGGACTAAGTCAACATCTTGGTTAGCTGATTACCAATTATGGATTTTCCACGGCCTTTACCACAAGCCATAATCTTGTGGGCTAGCCAACTCATTTGCTTTATGGGATATGGGGAGTTGAGGAACCATACAATTTTTGGCAAATTGCAAGCCATCAACGGGTTTGAGATGTCTTTACCAAGAGCCGTTTGCTCCTGGACTAGCCAATCCATTTTTCGTTTAGACACGGAGGACTGATTACCACAAGAAATTTTGAACTTTAGTGAAAAATTTTTGAAAAATTTTGGTCAAAATGGGGGTATAAGATAGTAAAATGTGATAAAATTCACTAGAATAGCGAAATACCCCCCCCCCCCCCCCACACTTAGCATGAATATTGTCCTCAATATTCAAAGTCCCGGCTATTATGCCGACTCTTTGAACGTAAAAGGGCAACATTACAAGCTAAGCGTGCAAAACACCATGTTGTTTTTCACTTTTGTAATCATAGCATTGGGGACTACCCCACACTTAGGGTGAAAACCCTATAAGCATGCTACTGTTTTTGTTTACCGAGTCGCTAGCTTGACTCGACCCCGAATTCATTTGTCCTTGGGGAAGCATGATGTGGTAAAAACAATCTCCATCGGACTTTCATTCAAGATGTTTGGATAAACATTTGAAGCACGTGAAAGTTCCACACCGATGAGATAAGTATCCGGCTCAAGATAATGATACATGAAAAATGTCGGGGTCAAAGATAGTGTCTTCATTCCCGAAGGAGTGAAGAACAGGAGAAGTCACCCTGTAGGTGAAGAAAAGGAAGAAAACCATGATGAAAATCATGATTTGATCTTCTTCCTCGAGAGGAGGCTCATTAGCCTGATTTTGGATTTCAAAGGTTAAGCTCGTTTGGTTTGAAAACATCCCGGGAGGGTGGGTGGGGTTTTGTAAATTTTCATGATTGAGTGTATTTCCCCCCGGGCTATCATACTCTGGAGGAGTCATGATATGAGTGAGTTCACAGGAGAACTCATCGAATGTGAATGAATCATATTCGGGATTGATGTGCATGATTTCACAGGAGAACTCATCGAAGGTAAATGATTCATAATCGGGGAGAGAATTATGAGAATGAGAAGTGGTACTGCCACTAATCTTCTCTCCCATAGGATCAAAAGTAAAGGCTTCAAATTCCGGAATAGGATCATCGGAGAAAATGCCGCTATCCTTAATGGGGATAGGAGATGAAATAGGTTTCATTTTGAAAGCCTCGATTTTAGAAATGAGGAGATTGACTTTCAATAATGTTGCACGAAGTGCTTCATCTTTGATTTCAGTGTCAATCTCATCATTCTCTTCTTCTAAGCTAACTAGCTCAGAAGGTAATCCTTCCACATGACTGATGTCTCCAGAAGATAAAGAATTTTCATCAGCATGTGAAGTACTAAGCTCGATGTTGGGATTAGAGTTTAAAAGATTTTCAGTTTCTCCCATATCGGCTTCAAAATCAAGGAGACCATCATCACTTCCCAATGGAAGTGGATTGATGTGAGTAAGTTCATCTGTGAACTCCTCAATAAGAGGGGCAACATCAGAATGAGGCAGTGGTGCCTCTTCATACTCAACTTCTCCATAAGATGTACAATCATCATTAAAATCGGAGAAAGTCTCAAAATGATCTTTTGGATTTTCAGGGGGAGAAGGTAAATCACACACATGATCAAATGTCCCCTGTGACTCTCCTGGGATTGGGACAAGGTTCTCAGCACTAGACTTTATTAATTCGTCCGATTCCTTATTATGAACAGTGTTAAGATGCTCATCCCCCATGATCAGAGAGTGAGTGTGAACTTCGGGTGTGATAACAGCAGACTGAGGGAGTTGAGAAGGACTAGCAGTCATGGTTTCTACAAGTTCCATGATTTCTACTGCTAGTGATTCAATCATATTCTTTTCTCCCTGTATTTCTACTGAAGCGGTTTCAACTGAGGTTGAATCAAAAGGTTTCTCAGATACCTTTGGGATTGGAACAAGGTCATCAATTTCCTCAAGAGGATTGATTTTGACTTCCTTGTTCCCCATTGGCAAGATATCTGAAGTTTACTTAGGGTTTTCCTTTTGAAATGGTTCATCCTCATCACTTTCATCCTCAAGATAAAATGAGTTAACAGGAGGCTTTTGTTTTCTAAGAATCAAATCCTCAAGATATTTTATAGTATCTTGAATGGTCTTGTTGACTTGAGTTTGATTCATAATCATTTTAGTAATCAATTCAGCTCTAGCTAACTCGTCCTGAGGCGGTTGTTGAGGGTTTGTGTATTGTGAGGGCGGGTTAAAACCAAATTCATGATTGTTACAAGGAACCTGTTCATAGGCAAACTGATTCCTAATTTGACAATCAGAGCTGTAGTGAGGGCCTCCACAATACTCACAACAATAAAACTGTTGAGTCTGGCTTGGTGTATTTTGATACGAAGCATTATTGAGATTTGGATAATATGATTCTTGCTCGTATGAACGTGATGGGTAGTTGGAAAAATATGAGGAGTTGTTGAATGAGTTTTGATTAGGATCATAAGCAAATGAATTACTCGACCCACAAAACAAACAACTCCTGTTTCGAATATCGTTACCACATTGTACACATGTACACCAACGACATGGAAAACCAAAAAGTGGCTCACCACAACCTACACAAGGTATGAAATCCGGAGGTGGGACAAGTGGTGTGCTCTTAGAGCTAGGAATTTCCACCACTTCCGTTATGGTCTCAGGTTTTTGTACTTGATAAACGTGAAGATTGGGTAAGTCGTTCTTTTCAGTTACAGCTCTAAGCTCTTGGTTTTTGCTTATAACCGTATATCGTGAAAGGTTAGGATCAATTGTGAGCTTAGATTTTTGGAAAACCGAAGGTTGGACGTATTTAGCACTTCCATAGTCAGAGGAAAGTACAGGGTCCTTTGTCACTTCGGTTTCTCGTTCCATTTCCCTCAACGGAGAGGGAATAGGAATTGATGGTCCATCATGATCAACACGACATCTCAATATTTTTGACAAGGCCATAAGTTTTTCAATGTTGCTCTCAAAGGCCCATAGTTCAAAGAAATCGTCATCGAGAGATGCCATTAATTACAGGACAAGTGAAAGAAGTTAGAATCAAAAGGATAGAGGGTCAAGGGATGAAGAATCAAAAAGGTGAGAGGGTAAAGGTGAATATTTTTGGTATTTTTGAGAAACATGTTTAGTGCACATGCACCAAAAACAATTTTTTAAAACAAATTTGAGGCAAAACCACAGTGAAATTAAACCAATAATCACAAGTGAATGGCTTCTTTGAAAAAGGTACACCACTCACAGGGATAGAAAGGCAAGTTTTAATCTTAAGTTTGGGAACTTATTATGTCCACACCCCCAGTTGGTAGGTGTTCGGCCTTGGTTTGCGGTGGTAAGATTTTATGTATTTATTAATTTGAAAAACTGTTTTAGGCTTATGGGTGTGTGTGCAGAAAACTTGGGAAATATTTTTTGGAACTGATTCGTTAACCGAAATCGTTCTTTTAAGATTACTCGCAGGCTGGCGGGAGGAAGTAAATAGGTTTCCTCTTCAGTTCACAATTTAATGTCAGAACTTACCTTAAACCAACTGTTTCAGGTTGTAATCTTAAAGAAAACGAAGTAATTTAACTTCACAGTTTGTTTTGTTGTTTTTGATTTTTTTGGTGTTGTTAACACTTCAGGAAAAGTGTTAATGAACTTTTTTGATATGATTATATTTTTACAAAAACTTTTTACAAATTTGTGTAAAGTTTATACAGGGAGGGTTTTGAAAACCACTAAAATTAAAACGATTTTAAAAACACGCAACAACCTCCCCGGCAGCGGCGCCAAATTTTGATTGGTGCTAAACAGTCAAGTTATATTGACCAAGTAAATGGTCAACAAAGTCAAACTCTCTAGACCAATACTCCGGTGATAGTATTGTGTGTCCCCGGGTCGTTAAGTCCCAGTGAGATTGAAATGGTGCTTATTTGAAATCGTTTAGGAATGAGTGGCACTGAGGACAGTAGCCCAGGTGATATGGAATTGATTTTGCTACTGTTATTTTGGTACTTGTACAATGAGATAATATTCACAAAAATCATATATGCAGGTATATGCACAGATTCACAATTAAGATCACGTAACAGACAAAAAAGTAGGATTTGGTAATTAACAAACTAAGGGGGTGCTTTTGAAATTTTTGAAACTTAAAATTAAAAGAAAATTGAAAATGAAAATGAAATTATAAAAATGATTATTTTAATATTTAAATATTATTTAATTAATAAAACTATTTAAAATGTAAATTAAACCTAAATTAAATTAACTAAAAATGACAAATGTTACAAATTAACCTAAAAACTTGCAAAAATAATTCCTAAACCTTAAATTGAACTTGAAGAAAGTATAAAAAACAAAAATAAATATTTTTGTATTTTTATGAGTTTAAAAACTATTTATCTTAATTAAGCTAATTAAACTATTTTAAATTACAATTAATACTAAATTAACTTAGAAAATTATGTAAAAATTTATAAAACTATTTAACCATCACAGGAATCCTACAAAATTATAAAAACTTCTAAAAATTAATTTAAGGCTATTCCACTAATTAATTACCTTTTAATTAACTTAAATCTAATATAAATAATTAAAATGAGAAAATTGGAAAATGAACAGTAGAAATTAAAAAGATATTTTCTAAAAGTCTAATATACTATATTAGAGCTAGAAAAAATATAAAAACAAGGTTTTTCTTTATAAAAACTAAATATGCTATTTAATACTTAATATTAACTAATAATTAAGAAAACTAATATTAAATCTAATAAATACTAAATGACAAAATAAAAATCTATAAAAATTACTGAAATTACTTTAATATAAAAGGAAATTAATAAAAATATAAAAACACCAAATACTTAACAAAAATCTAAAAATGAAAAATTAAATTTAAATTACATTAAATAGAAACTCTCACTTAAAATTAATTTGGATTTTCTTGATTTTTCTTTTACAAAACTATTTTATAACTAAAAACAAACACTATTTGTGAAATCAACTTTTTTACAACTTGAAAATAAGCTGAGATTAAGCTAAAAAGGTCACACAGTTGACTTTATTTGACCAACAAGAGAAATCAGCTTTGGTGGGGTCCACAAGGGTAAAAATTGGTTCCAATAAGTTCAATGCACTTATGAGAGCTAGAAACAATAAAAAGATTCCACAGAATAAGCCAATAAGCTCAAAATAAGCAATTCACAAAACCAAATGCTACTCAGATTTGGGACAAAGTTTAGGGCTTGATTCAAGTGGGGTCCATTGGTCTTGGGGTCAAACTTTTGGTCAAAATCTCAAGCCAGGTAGGAGGGGGTTAGGAGAGCCAAAAACTAGGGTGTGGGACCCACTGAGGTGGTCACAAACCACCACCAAAGTGGTGGTGTTGGCTTGATGTCTGCTGGTGCAGGGCACACAAACAGCCCTGCAGCCCTCTTTGGAGGGCTGTGGGGCACAGGAAAAAAATCTCAAAAATATAAAACTTGTGGGATTCAAAATTTGAGCTAGGGGGCTATTACTAGGAACAAGTTTCAGGTCATGAAAGCAAACATTAAATTCTACTAAATTCCTTGAACTTTTGAGATTTTCTGACTATGAAACCTTTGACTTTTATGAAAAACTTAAAACCTTGACTTTATTGGATTTTGATTGCTTCTTTTCTACTGTAAACATGATAATAATCTACAAATAGACTTAAATAAGCTAATTTAAACACTTTTGCAAAGATTGAATGGGATGTGGGAACCTAAAACTCAACAGATGACAGATAATGGGGTAAAGGGTGGGATTTTGACTTTTTGCAAACTATCCTTTGTATTTTATGCCTAATCTATCCTAAATGCACCTATGTGAGACTGTATGAGCTAAAAGAAACACCAAATGCAACCTGTGACTAAGCCAAATCACTCAATCCAAACACCCCTTAATATGGACTGTTTTGCTGTTTCTAACGGAAATGAACAATTTAAACCATGGAACTGATTTATAATGACTATTTATGACTAAGTGGACTTAATTGTGTCTAAAAAACATAAGGTTAAACCAATAACACCCTAGATTTTACAAGAAGCTCAAATGGCTGTCAAAATGGTGAAATTGAGCAATAATGAAAATAAATGAACAAGTAACAAATATTAAGCACTATTATAATTAAAATACACCTAAGAAACACAGATAAGCATATATAAGTAGATAATAAGCTATTCTACAGTGAAAGCATAAATTTGACAAAGAAGCTTACAAAGGGACCAAGCATGAAACTGATGAACCAGGGACCATTAGTACAACCTACTACTCCCCTTGGAGTTCTAATACCCACAGTAATCCAAAGCACCACAATGATCAGCTTCCTTCTTCCTTGAACACTATTTTTTTATTTTTCTTTATTTTATTTTATTTTTTATTTTTTGTTTGTATTTTTGTGTAAACTAACTGAGAGTCCTTTAAATGGAACCAAAGCTTCAAAAAGCTTATAAGGGAACTGAATTGATCTTAAACAAACTGAAATAACAACAATTAACAAGGCTCAAATGAATTTGTCAATTTCACTTGAATTTTGCTAATTTTTTAATTTAGTAACTAAAACTTGGAATTAACTTGAAATAAGGTTTGAATTACACAACTGAAGTGATTACAACTGTTTTTTTTACTAAAAATTATAACTAAAAAGGAAATTACAATGAAATCGACATTCAGACTACACTACTACTCTACAGCTAACTACTACTTCCTCTCTGGCCTTCCTATTGTATTTATAGCTTCCACTTGAGGTTTTTGGGACCCACATGGTCAAATCCCACCAATTTGATTAACTTTTAGATCACCTTAGCTCTATCTCCATTTTTGGCGGGAAAAAAGGCTTTTAAGCCAATTGGTTCTGTAACAGACCCTAGGGGGGGTGGGATGTGATTGGTTCTTGGGGAAGTGTGATATGGAGGGATAAGGGTGTTGGTGGCAGAGGTGCAAGTGGAGGGGGGTGATACCAGTGGTATTGTGGGTGGTTTTGGTTTTGGAGGTAAGGGAAGGGTGGGTTTAACTTTCGTTGACCCTGGTAATAAAAAACGTGGGGTTTGGGTTTGTTATTTGGGCCTAGGTGTTGGGCTGGACAAATGGGTGGATTGGGTTTTTATTTTTGTTGGATTGGTTATTTTTGGTTTTAATAACATTAAGGATCCGTTTGTATTTTTAAAAACCATAGGGACCAAAAGTGTAAACTGTAGAAACTTAAGGGGCCTGGAGTGTAACTTTCCAAAGTTGTCAAAAGGACTAAACCTGCAATATTAGATAATACAAGGACCATATTTGCATATTTTTTCCTTTTTACAAAACCAAGGACCATTTATGTCATTTTCTGATTTTAGAAGGGTTAAACATGTAAATACCCAAAAGTTATCAAAATGTTCCAATTTGTAAGTCATGGATAGTACAAGGGTGTATTTTGATAAATTCCATTATCTAAACACCTAGGGACTAATTTTGCCAAATTTGAAACTTGAGGGGTAAAAGTTGCCATTTTGTGTAAACTTTCATCCAGGGACTATTTATGAACATGTTTGACTTCCCATGGACTAGAGTTGAGTTTTTATTCATTTTAAACCATCAAGGACTAGTTTTTCCAATTTATAAAACTTGAGGGACTGAAACTGCCAATTATGCAAACTTGGTGCGTTTTTCATCTGTTTTTGATTATTTTGCATTTGAAACATATAAAACACATTCCTGGGATATTTTCACTATTTTGATGCAATATTGAGTGTTTTTAGATGTTTTGGCATCTCAGAAAAGGTAAAAATGATGAGTATTTACAAACTCATCACTTGGTCACCAAGTTTTAGGAAAATATCCTAAACTTGCACCTCCTTAAGGCACCTTCCTAGGAGCTTTCCTAACCTCCTCATCTTCACTATAAATAGCAAGCTCATCCTTTTCCTTTCTCTTCATTCCAAACACTCAACAACAAATCCATAAACCATGATCCTTTGATTTCTAAGTTATAAGTTACATACGAAAGTTGAAGGCATAGTTAGTCTCTACATGAATCAAGAGTTTGTTTGGTGATTCCATGGTTGAATTAGGAGCTACACAAGGTGTTAGGGGCTGAGGTTAAATGGTTTTCACAAGGTCTATATCAAGGCTAGCAAGGGTTTTAATAGTTGTGGTGAAGGGTTTGCAAGCATAGGTTTAGTGTCCTAGTTCATACTTGACTTCCTTTCTTTAGAAAGCCAAAGTTGTAAGAAACCCTATTATACTTTCTTGCTAAATATCATTTCCATGCTATTTATATTTCATTCATACCATATATTGTCTTGTTATTATGTTCATGATGTATAAAAATGGGTAAAACAAGTATTGATATATAAATGTTAACTTATGTTATTTAAACAAGTAAACTAGTAACATTCTTGGAGAACCACGACCAAAATAGTACAACTATGATATTGGAAACTTACTTACTATTAAAGAGGACTTAACAAGGAAAACATAGCAATTTGAATCACCCAAAACGAGTACCCGAGTCAAAAGTTATGACCATTTGAAATTACCAAAACTTTACGGCAAAACTACCAAATGTTTCTGTGACAGAACCTTAAACACGCAAAAAGAGGCCCTTCTGGTCCATTTCATGAAAAAGTTAAAGCACGAAAGTTGTCCGGAATCACGTTTTCTTCAAAAACTCAGGAGCACGTATCCAGAAAACCAATAACGAATGAGATTTTCTTCAGTTTCTTAACAGCTATTTTATATATCAAAGTCACTATATAATAGTTATGGTTTACTAAGACCAAGAGGTCTAATGACCTAAACCCAAGACCACAACCATGGCTAAAGCCAAGGTTGAGTCTCATGACCATGGTAACAATGACCAAGGTCATGGCAAAGCCACGGCTAAAGACCATATAACTTTTAAAGATCAAAAACTTATATATATGTTATCAAATACTACAATAGTAGGGAGCCTCATGTGAGGAGTTCATTAAGTAAGCCGTCGAGATGAGTTGTGGATTTACGAATTAAAGTGTCCTGGCTCCTCGAACGTTTACTACATGACTTCTGAATTATGTCGGCCCGAACGGTAGTAAACGATATATAAACTATACATGTTTCATAAACCATTTATATTCAAAGACTTACACTATATACTAAGTACTACATCATGAACATTATGCAAGACATATATAGGCAATTCTTCGTATTCTTAGATGTTACTCCAAACCTAAGTCGCAACGTTCTATTATAGGCTGCTCTTAGAGACTTTCGCGATTCGACTACCACTTTCATTTCTCATTACATAGACTTAAGGTGAGTCATAGCCCCTACTCTTTTCATACTTGTTTTAAACTTTTTTGGGGAGATACATGCTTAAACTACTTGCTTTCTCTTTTACTAAAGACAATTTTACTCATATGCTATGCTATACTATTATACTCTTAAACATGGTGTGTAGTTTTATTACGATATGTGCCTTAATGTGTTAAACTATTCTATACGCTATATTCTTTAACCACTGTTTAACTCCTGGATGGAGCCGATGGAGAGGTATTGATAGTACTATCGGGCTGACGCCCCCACCATTGCCATATATTCCTGGCCTTGGGTGAATATAATCCAGCTTTGAAGCGTTTGTGCTTATTCTTGTCATGAGGTTCAGTAGGCAGTGATACTTTACATTAAGCGTGCATATATCGTATACACATATATCGAAATCATACTATATGTTAGCAGTGGGTTGTGAACACACAGGTTGCAAGTGTTGTTATGGGCGGGACTTGCAACTGAGTGGATTCACGATGCCTTTGCTGTGCGAATATTCTTTAAAGACTTTTCAACTGTTTTAAGACAAACTCTATGAACTCACCAACCATTGTGTTGACACTTTAGCATGTTTATCTCAGGTTAGTAAGGCGATAGCTAGTGCGTGGAACTTAGAGTCAAGCTGTATATTCTGAAGACTTACGCTTTTTATCATTTACCATTCAAAAAATTTTGTATAAATTTATGTATCATACTTTGGAATCTCATGTTTGTAACTTTGAATTCATTAATCGAATGGTAACTTTTCAAAACGTCTCATTTAGAGGTCGTTTTCTATAACTTGTACTTTGTATTATGAAGTAGCACCCCAGTGACACAGTCTTCTGTTGCGGTATTTTAGGGGTGTTACAAAGATGGTGTTGGGATTGAGCCGTATGAGCAGAGTGACCTGTGACCAATTCACACATGCGTTAGACAATATATGATTATAGGTAAACGAATTGAAATGATCATGAAAAAGGGGGAGGAAGGGAACGAAGAGAAAAATGAAGGAGACAAAGAATGTTCACATTCTGAAGGAGGTCGGGAACTACGGCCATGAGCTTCGTCATTTTGTGGTCCACCCATCTGCTCATCCGGTTGCAAAGTCTCATTGTTTTCAGCCATGTTCTCGTCCGGATGCGCGGCACTCTCAGGCCGATTGACAGCAAGTTTTTCTTGAACACTGGGCTCCGCTTGGTTGAGAGGATTAACATCAACGGTATGATCGTCGGAAAGAACGATCTCCTCATCGGCTAGATTCTTTCTCTTCCTTCTCTTCGGAGCTTCATCCCCCTCAGCAACCATTCTCTTCTTACTCACAGGTCCCTTATCATGTTTCTTCCTTTCTTTTTCCTCCCTAGCAGCAACTACCTCCCTGTCCTCCTTTTCCACAGCTTTTTGAACCCTAGACTTGTCTGGAATTGGATCCTTCGGAGATAGGGGAGGGGTAGTCCTGTTGGGCCTCTCATGATTCTCTGGGAGAGGGTTTCCGGAGCTCACCACGGTCCCTTCCAAGGATGGAAGTTCCAGATACTCCGACATGTTGATAATTAAAAAAAAAAAAAAAAAAAAAAAAAAAAAAAAAAAAGAACAGGGTAAGAACGGAATATAATAGAAGAGAAAGGAAACAAGTAAACATGTAATGAAGACATTAAATTACCATGCCCCTCAGCATCTCTTAGAATAACCTCATGACCCGGGTTTTTGAAAACGGAAGAAAGCCCGATCATCCAAAGGAGACTGGCAGGAGGCTTACGAAGGTAGATGAGTTTACCGGCAAGTTTGCGTGCATCGGCATCCGAATAGTTCTCAGGAAAAGGATCACTAATCTTGGAGTCTTTATGCCTCCAGGGTATAGCATAAGGAATCGCCCTTCGGTCTATCAGGAAGAAGTGGTCCTTCCAATGTTTCAACCCGGAGAGAATTTCCTCAAAACATTTCTTAGCCCTTTTACCCGTTCGGCTCTCAAAGGAGAACCAATTCCCTTGCTTGCATAACCGGTAAAATACCCGAAATAACGGGACCGTTGGGTTAACATTCAGGCTGTAACACCGGAGCTCAAAGAGGGTCACCCTATTTAAACCTATCAGAATAAGTTGAGAAATATGCACTCTAAAATAGTCGATGACGACAAGTAAAAAGGTAGAAAAAGGAACCCTGACACCTCCAATCTTCAACTGATGTACGTAAATACCTATCTTATCTTCCGGTAGTTTATCCATCGTCAAACCGGAAGGGGGAAGAATGGGATTCAGTTCTCTAGGGATGCCAAACTCTACGATTAGGTCGTCTAAGGTGCCCTGAGTAAGTTTGGATACTTGAATGTGCATGTCAAATTTTCCGAGGGGAGTAGCAACGGAGGGACCAGGCTTATCGGTAATGGGTTGACTTACCGGTCTATTCATTTCCCCGGGCTCACTAATGGTCATATCTAAAAGATGCCAAAAACTATGCGAAAAAGATAATTACAGAAAGGTATGGGACGCACCTTACAAGAACACTGAACCGGACGCTTGACGGAGAGTTGTGTGTGTGTGAAATGACGTTTCGGAAAGATATACAGTGAATGGTAGCAAATGAGGTAAGAAGCGTAGGTATATATAGGGGTTGGCGTTGAAGAACGCGAAACGTCGCGTCACACAGTACAACCTCCACGTGGAAGAAAACAAACCGTCCGATCTTTGCAGGTAGGAAAGTAGTGGCATCCAGCTGTAGGCAGATAAACAATATTTTATTCGGCCCATGGGCCTGATCTGTCCAAAGCCCAATAAGAACTCCCAACCAAAGCCCTTAGCGGAACCCTAATATCGTTCGTTTATCAGCGTCCGAGACGCAACAGCAGAGACATATATCTTTTCTTTCAAGTATTGAACCATCAGTCTTGAACTGATACTCCAATACTGGGGGGGACATGTTGGCGTATGTGCCTGAATGGCACATATCCTTCGGATATTATCCCGATCTTCGGCTTGTCGATCCTTTGGTCACACTAATCGTCCGGACCTTTGACGAAAGTAAGCCGAAGGTCCAACCGGATTTTCAGGGATCGTGTCAGCCCACGTGGTCTGACAATTACCTACTAGGTATGGGATGACACTGTGCGCTCCTTCCCGAGGCAGAGCAGGTAGAGAATTGAGGTAGTATAAATACCCCTATCTCATTTATGTCGAACAACTAACACACACATACTATTCACTTGCATTTACTTATACTCATCATCATACCCTCCATACTTACTCTCACGCCGGAGTCGGTCTCGGGAATACCCCCGAGGCGAGTCTGACGTGTGTTTTACCTGTGCAGCCGAAGAGAACTTGTGTGACGGCTCATTCCGGAAGACTTTGCTGAGGTTGAATCATACCGAAGGGTTTTACACTTTTACTTCAACATCTGGTTATAAAAATGATTCAAATGTTTTTCAAAAATATAAAAATGCCGCATGATTTATTATTATATATATTAGAAAAGTTACAAAATCCAAACATATATGATATATATCGTGGTACTATAAGATGTCAAATAACATGTTTTTTTAAGAATGTCTGCCTGAGAATTTATAATGTACCTTGCAAGGAATCAAATGAAAGGTATTGTAGGGGCCATGCACATTTCCTTTTCTTGATCGTTATAGGTCTAAATGTCTTATATGTTCAACATTCAATATATAGTTAAAAGAATTAAATTGCATTTAAAAAGTGCTTTGTTGCTTATATATATTACTCGTAATGTAGTTCTGGCCATTCATTTGACCACATCTAAGTCCAAATTTCAACGGGGGACCAGTCTAAGAGTTTTGTATGTCTCCTAAACCAACTCATCTAAAACTTAAGGTAGGCATGACCTGGAATCCAACCAGATAAATGTCCATCTAACTAGATGAAATATATACTCTAGTATAGTCATACTAGTAATTTGCAGTGGCAATATCTCTCTGGTGGTAACTATTGTTATACATTGCATTCATTTTTATTTTAGCTACATGTCATCTTTTCTCCATCTCTTAATCACTCACTCATCATTTAATCTCTATTAAACACTCACAACACACAAAACAAACCTCTTCACCACCGTGATGCCCTCACTGCTGTGATCTAATTAACCACATGTGAGGAGGGAGTCTTTGTAATGCATCTCGTGTGTGAGGAGGGTGTATCCACCTGAGTAGTCACGCGTAAAGTGAAGCTCCATTATTAAGTGAAGTTAATATGAATATTTGTTTTCTATTCTTTTATTCGAAATATCGTTGTCCATCTTACAATTATTAAGTGTCTCAAAAATAATTACCCACTTCTATCAAAATAAAATAAAATAAAATTACCCACTACTAAATATATTAGATAAAATTGCAAAAGATAATTTTGAGAAACATGAATTAATTGCAAAAGATAAAATTGTCTTTTTAGTGACTTTGGTAAACAATAATTTTGAAACATGTAACTACATGTATATTTGTAAGTTGTAACACAGGTAATTACAATTGGAGAAAAACATGTTTAGGCAACTTTGAGGTTTAAAAGTTTTATTTTTTATTTTTATTATTTTTTTTTTTAATATATTTTCTCGTGTTTCTCTATCACGTAATGTGTTTGTCACAAACTATGTGTCATACAGAATGTTACCGGTGTAATCGACTAATTTTCAAGTTAAAGAATGACTACATCGATGTTATATATTTATAAAGTTGTAATAAAATGAACGTTGGATTTTAAAGTATATGGCCGTGAGATTTAAAGTTGTAATAAAATGAACGTTGGATTTTAAGCATTTTTTACAGCTATGAATCAACGTGTTGTAGATTTAGTAACACGTTTAAGCATTTTTCGAATAGATCATCGAGTAAGACAACATTGTCTCCCCGTATTTCATTGACACGTAGATGTTGTTTATGGCGCTGTTGTCTACGTCGGTGAATCAACACTGTTACGCTTAATTTTGTCAAAAAATCAGTCTTGTAAATTTTGAAAAAAATGAACAAAGTAACTAATATGCAATAATTTTTAAACTGTAGGTTTTTGTCTTGTGAATAATTATTTTGAAGAGCATTGCTAAAGCTTACTACAATATCCTCTTATTAATTCTCCTACCCACACAACAATATTATATATTTTTTCCACTTATTATCTCTTGGTATCCAAATCGTCAATTCTAACACTTGTCAGGAATCCTGTGAGTAGAAGGATAAATAGGAACAATTTGTAGAAGGAAATAGTATTTTCCTTATTTTAAAAAAGAGAGAGTATTAATATGAATGGCCGATGAAACTTTCAGAGTTTGAGTGATAAAAAAGGAAAAAAAGAAAGAATAATGTGGAATTAATGCAAATATTGAATATGCCTTATCTCTACTATATATAGAGAATGAAAGATATTTTTTTGAAACGTAAAAGCTGTTAATAAATTATTATACCCTTAATTAAAAATGATAACATCATCTAGCACTAAATTAATATTTTAACATTGTTTAATCCTTAAATTTTTTTATCATTTTTTGTTTCTAACGCATATATTTTTTCACAGTGACTACAAAATGAACTCGTCATTTTTGCATTAAGGGTCAAACTAAAATCAAGATTTCGCAAATAATTATTTGCCGATATACAACGTCGTTTTGCGCCGGTATTCATCAAGTTGGATGTAACGTGTATAACAGATGAAAGTTAGGGTAGTCAAAGTTAAGTTACTGATAATATCAAATAATTACATCTTTTAATTATCATTATTTTATGTTTATTGCTTTGTTTTTATAATATTTTGATGATGTTTGGTATTTAATTATTTCTTATTTGCATGATAGTACAAAATGAAGCAATGAAATGAAAAGACACGGAAAAGAACAACAAAAATGAAGCAAGATGAAGAAAAGTGGATTTGATTCTTCTACATCGTAGAGGGATTCTACCCTTTACAACGTAGAGAAGACGGATTACGAAGAAAATCCTATTCGAGACCTCTACGGCATAAGGACATCTTTGTCTTTACGGTGTAGAGGAATGAAGACACAAGAAAATGCTATTCGAGAGCTCTAAATTGTAGAGGAATCTTTCCCTTTATGTTGTATAGAGATAAAGACAGATAAAAAAATGTTAGACAAGAGCTCTAAGGCATACAACTAAGCATGCCTCTACGCCGTATAAAGATCGGGCCCAGCAAGACCTTCAAATACAAACCCAAAAACGTGATTTAGGTTAACATTGATTCCACAATCTATTTAGGGTTTCTCTAGAACTATTTGCCACCACATTCAAGTTGCATTCAAGTAAAGAAGAACACATTGCCCAACACAATCACTAGTTTAATTCGGTTTGATTATCAAAACAATATGTCGAATTTTATTTTCTTTTGATGTATTAAGCATGATTATCGGTAAACACTTTTGTGTTAGCCTTATTATGAACTTATTATTCATTTGACATGATTTAAGCATTTAATTAATAGATTTTATTAGATAACTTATATGCTTGTTTTCCGATACTTGCGTTTGGATGCTTATTAGTCTTGTTTAGTTGATAGCTATTAATTATTATGTTAAAAGCTGAACATTGATCACTAGATTCATAAATGGTTAATAAATCCCTCTTCGTGGCTAGAGTTATTAAAGTTAAGCTAACGTAAATAGGACTAATAGGTTAAAAGGTGTAAGATAACGAATTTGGACGATAGTTCATTAGGAGTTATGTGTTGAGATATCATCACTAACAAGTCATATAGGTTAGTTGGAGCGTTTAATGACTGAGATTTAGTTAGGTGATATCTAAAATCATAGTATTAGCTAATTAAATATCATAGGCATAAGCAACAATGACCATATTGGATTTATGCGACTAAAGAGCCACTAATAGGATCATAGTTACACATGCACAATTGAATCATGTCATTAGAAGAATAAAGAATTAACAAGGTTAACATCACTTGCCATCTCTTGAATTTAACTCCAATTTTAATTTCCATCATTTACATTTTTATTATTTTAATTAATCTCAAATTAATTGATGTGTTGATCTAAAACATAATTGACTTTTTAAATTGCTTTATTTAGTTAATTGTTTCCATTTCATTTTATATAACCAAATTACTTGCTCTTTGGATTCAACACTCGAGCTTACTTAAAATAGACTACACACGATCAAGTACATTGCCCGTTAGCGTTAGTTGATTTGAAGTATATCCTTTTTATGAAGTTTATGACATCACTTAATAAGTGCTAACATCAGATAAATCTTAAGGGGTCATATCGTATACAAGTGTTGTGTGTGCATGTGTGAGAGTGAGTGTACAATGCGTGTTTTAGAGAGAGAGATATGAAAATGAAAATGAAAGAGGCATGAGATGGATGGTGAGTGGGGTGGGGGTGGGGGTGGTGAAACTTATGATGTTGATGATGATTGAACAGCATGGAATCCTGCAACCAAATAAAAACAACTAGCTGTAAAAACAACACACACATACACATTGTTAACTTTATTCCAAAGCTTTCTCTTTTACGACAATTAAGTGTATATGTTTTTTAGTATGTCTACATGACCCCACCACTACAACACACACTTGTCAACTTTTTTTCCCCATATTTTCACCACCATCTTATTCCTCACACACACACAGAAAAACACATACAAAAGCTACACCTTTACACCCTGCCATAAATTTTCTCTCCAGATTCTAACATTTTTGCACAAATTCTCATCTGGGTGTATCTTTTTTTATAAAAAGATTGGAATATGATACCAACATAGAATTGAGTTCCAAATTCTGCAAAACTTGGTATACAATCTTTGCATGTTCATTTCAAGCCAGTTTTGGAGTTTTTTGGTCATATTATGACTTTTTGGGATTGAAAAGTTCAATCTTGATTAGCACATTCTTCAAGCAATTAGACGGGAAATTACATTTGATCAAAAGATAACATAGGAGCGTAAGTTTTGACTTTTGTAGAGTTGACAAGTCAAAATTGGAGCTTATTCTGACTTTTTTTTAGCTAAGTTGTTCTTGTTGATATCATCAAAAAAAGGCTTGATTTCAGGTACTTTATTTTTTGTATTTATACTTGAATTTTGTGAATTTCTATCTGTTTCTTAGTTTCTTATAGAGATGAAATTGATAAATCTCATTAATGTATTAGTGTTGATGCATGCTGCAAATTCACTCTTTGTCATAAAACAAACGAAACATTTATTACAACAACAATACCAAATCCTGTTATGGTATTTAGGATATCCGAGTATAAGGACACTAATTTTAGAAAGACCTTTGACAATAAACATATAGTAACATGGTACAATATAGTTCTTTGTCTAAAGCATTAAAGCAATACGATACTTAACAACAGGGCGATGCATATTTGTGAGCATAAGCAGTATTTTGTAGGATTGTATCTAACTTTTTCACTTTTGTTTTTCTGTATATATCCTCATTTTTTTTATTTGTTTATTTATTTATTATTATTATTATTATTATTTTTTTAAACATCACTTTATTAGAAGCTCAAAGGGTTTACAAGAAATTAGTGGGGAGCCGAGAAACAATCTGGGCCCCACACCTCTAGCTATAGCGAAACCAACCCTATTAAAAATATGAGCAGCAACAAGCTTTCAAATTTTGACTTTTATATGTATTTTGTAACCATTCTACTCTTACACTCTTACGTTTTAATTTTTATAACCATCCTGTTAATATTTCAGAGTAAAATGGTCATTGTACATGAACAAGACACAAATATCAAATTTTAAAAGTTTTATGTTTTAATAGCAAAAAAAATATTTTTTTAATAATAAATAAATAAATAAAATGCTACATATAACAAAAAAAAATGGACAAAAATGCTGCATTATAGTATCAAAATATGTCGGTGTATAAACTTACCCAAAATGGGAAATATTATATTTTCTTGGCAAAAAAAGAAAGAAAGAAAGATATATATATACACACATAAGAAAAGTTCAAATAAATATTGAAGAAGATGAAGATGTTGTCTTTTGTAACCTTTCATACTATATTTTGGCTAGCTAGGTGTATATTCAAAGTCAGACTTCATATCCAATTTACAAAGTCAATGCATTAAGAACTTATATTGTACATTTATCATCAATGTTAGACTGTTAGTATTTATTTTTTAATAGCATATTTTTGGTGTGTTTCTTGCTTATTAAGGTTATTGTGGCTGTTCTTAAACAACTATCATATCGATGAACTTGAAGTTAAAAAAGTCGGACTTTCTTATGGCGAAAAGGTTAAAACAACGTTTAGCTGCTAGACAGCATAAGGATCGAGTAGGGTGCATGTCGGGTATAGTAGGTATTTTTGACTTCCGCCATGGCCGGATTACTAGAAGACTGCTTTCAGATCATACAGCTTATATGAACGAAAGCACCACCGGTAAGTATCTTCGGTTTTTTAGAGATTCTACTTTCGACCCATTTACCTGTAAGCAGGTTGCTCTAGGCTTTTTTTTTTGTGTGACTGGTCAAATAAGCTCAGTTAATTTTTGTTAATAAAACAAGGTTGAACCTGTGGAAAGTAATTCAGGATGTATTTAAGCACATATTATCTCATGAATCATTCTACTAAAAGTATAATGTGTGTAGTTTTTGCAATCAATTTAGCACAGTATTTATTCATAAAGGTTGATATACGATAAAAGAGATGTTTCAGCCAACCCGGCGCACACTAAAAAGTTACCTCTTTCGTACTACAATAGATATAGTAACTTGTTACACACACCGCACGACTCATTACACAACCCAACACGAACATTGGTGCACTAGTGGCGTCGCTCAATAGTAACTTGTTTTGGCAGGCTCTTTGTACCCCACATCTGAAGGGAACTCACTTACAGATTCAGAAGAGATCCATCAACAAATTGAATCTCCAAAAAATGAAAAGAATGATACTACGCAAACAAGAGTAAAGGAACTCATGGAAGAAGAAATGCAGTGTGATCGAGCCGGTGATCTTGAAGATCTAATCGATCATCAACTTTCATCTCAAAAAACTGCACAATATCATGAACTTGAAGATTTTGTGAACAAGCTCTTGATAATCAATCAAGAAAAAAATGAAGAAGAAAAGCCGAAATCACTCGAGAGATCAAGCTCATTAGACCATAAAAAAAGCAATCCAGTATCAGAAGAACATGTTGCTCGTAAACCACGCAACTTTTTCAAAAGAAGGAGCAAGTCACACGAATGTATATCGTTAAATGACAATGATATTACTCCACCTTCAATTACACCTAATGGTTTTCATCACGAAAGAAGCGCTTCCCATTTTTCGTTCTCCGAAATCAAGAAAAAGCTAAAGAATGCTATGACAAGATCTCCACGGCATTCAGGTTGTCGTGAAAAACCCATTGTTGACGGGAATAGTGGATGGAGTTCGCCAAATAGAGACCATTTCTACTCAGAAAGATTTTCTAGAATTTCTAACAGTGTTAAAAGGCAAGACGCTGTTTCAAGGTTATCCAAATCCGAAAGAAAAACGGGTGAAAACATGGATTTTGGAGAAACGAGTAATCGGGTATCTAATATATACTTTGAGGCAAAGAAACATTTATCCGAGATGCTCAACAATGAAAATGAACATACTGAATTGACAGTTGAGGACCATTCTAGAAGTCTAGGAAAGCTTCTAGCTTTTCCAGGTTACAGCTCTCTTTCTTCGGGTGTCAGTCCTCAAAATGAGCTGATGGTCAACGAAAGTCAACCTTCCATGACAGATGCCGAACATCAAAAACTGGAAATGTTAGAAGAGGTTCATCAGGCTGAAGGTACTATTTTTTACTTCTCATCTATCTTTAGTTTCACGAGTAGAACTACTGTTTGATTTTTGCGGTCAAAACAAGTACTACAGTAATTTTTTAGTTCTATGTAAACTTGCTACTAATAGTACGCTTTAAAGTAAATTTTATTGGTTCGAGTCAAGAATATGTTTGATTAATTTCATGTTTCTATTTGCTAATAGTGACAGTATCAGTTTGACTTAAAAGGTCAAAACTATGTATATCTGTATATCATGAAAAATGCTTCATTTACATTGCTGATCTATCTTGTTAACACGAATGCAGATGTTGTAGAAAAATGTGAATCACCTTCACTGGAAGAAATTGAAGTTACCGATGTGCCGGTGCTGAAAAATTTCCAGGATTCAAGTGAAGAAGACGAGTTATCTTGTTCTCCAGCGTCCCCATCAGGATCTTCACTTTCTATTAGTAGAAAGAGTGAAGAAGTTGAGAGTACTTCAGAAGATAAATCAGGGAAACCTAGTCCTATATCTGTTCTTGAGCCCATGTTCTCAGATGATGATATTAGCCCGGCTAGAACCATTACTCGATCTGGTAAGCATTCATCTTTTGTTGCGTCTTTGTAATCTCAATGAACATAACTGCATAAGCTATTGGTTTAAGTCAATGTTTGAGGGCCTATTTTACAAACTTATAACGAAAGAAAACTACCTCTAGGTTAAGGGCTATGCAGATAATGGGTTCCTTATTTGACATTGCTAATTTAAGTGTCTATCTGCTTATTGCATTGTTCTAAAGCAGATCGACAAGCAATTCCATGCACTATATAAATGGCTTATTTGCTTTTTTAGAGGGAATAAGCACTTGCAAATAAAATAATCCCTTAAACACAAGTTTAGAAAGTACATTCCTATGAATAGAAATCAACTGTATGTTCTTTATACGGGCAATATGCCCGTAAATGTGAATAGAATCTTTAGGATTTAGTATTAGTGTCTTAGTGATGGCTTACACTAACTCAAATTGGTTTTATATTTTCAGCGGAATCTTCCATTCAACCACTCCGTATCCGCTTTGAAGACACTGTCACCCTAGGCAAAAAGCAAGAAACATGTAGTCTAAGTAGTGTCGAGAATGAGGAATCTATATTTGAATACATGGAAGCCGTGCTTCTAGCTTCAGATCTTAACTGGGACGAGTTTGAAAAAAGGTGGCTTTCTTCCATTCCGATACTTGACCCATCATTATACGATGAGTTACAAATCTTTTCAAGCCGGCCTGCTGACGACCAGTTGCTCCTCTTCGATACCACTAATGAAATCCTCGAGGAGATTTGTGACCGTTCATTAGGTTTGTTTCCCGAGTTATCATGTCTTAGATCAAATATTCATCGACTTCCTAAAGGAATAGACCTAATAAACGAGGTGTGGGACAGAATAGAGTCACGTCTCAACTGTCGTTATTCAATATCGTTAGATCAACTTATAGAGAAAGACTTGGAAGCGTCGAAAACATGGATGGATCTTCGTTCAGAGACTCGAGAAATAGTTATAGAAACTGAAGAATGGATCTTTGAAGATATGATAGATGAAACTGTTTTGAGCTTAATGCATGCATAAGTAGCCTTGAAATCATAGATAATATTTACATATAGTTTGAGTAACCAAAGTTAGTGTGTTAGGCTGGTTTGTATTGAGAGTGAGTTGTGTTTTTGGTTTTGATTTTGAGGCCTTACATGTAACTACATAAGTCGAAAATTATAAATAATGATGTGAGTTTCATTTCATTTACTTTGTTTTTTTACTTGTTTGGTTTATAAAATTTGCTACATATATATGTTACTACTATACGTATACCCGCGTAAAACGACAGTGACACGGTGTATAACGGCAAATAACTATATTGGCGGAATCGTGATTCTTGTTCGACCCTTGATACAAAGCGTGTGTTTTTTTATTTTTGTTCGACCCTTGATACAAAGCGTGTGTCTTTTGAAATACAAAACGTATGTTTTGGAGAATTGTTTACAAAACTCCCTTTTTAACACATACTAAAAAGTCGGTTTCAGTCCCTTTAATAATAATTGCCTATGAATTGGTTTTGTGTCTGTTGTTACGAGTGGATTATTATGATCTTCAAAACTTTTAACTAAGTTTTTGCGTTGGCCTTTAACAAAAAATGAACATTGATTGATAACTTATCACGGAATGGCAGAACACCACAATCACTTTTCATAATTTAATTTTTTTTTTAACGGCGAGTTAGTAGTTAGTGATTCGAGCCCACAGTGACATCCAATTGGGCAGTATGCAAGCATAGAACCTTTCTCATTAGGGATAAACCCCACTCCTGCTTCTATTTATTCGGGCGCCTGAAGGTCCATGGTGAGACTTGAACCTGAGACCTCTCCAAAGATACCTCCCCAAGGTTAGCCTAGTTGGTTCATAATTTAATTAAGCTTGCGTATAAATTAAATCTACGATTTTATTTTATTATTATTATTATTTTTTTTAACTTGTGTCATGGTTGCACAAGTTTAGAGCTTAAATAAATACGTTTGCTTCCTTAAATAGTATTATTTCTATTTAAAATAGTGATAATTTGAGCAAGCATCACCAATTTAAGAAACTATTAATATAAGATAACATATAAATATAGTAATTTTGGTTTGTTGAATGATTAAAAGATTGTGCCATTGTGACACGACAAATTTAAGAAGCTATTAATCTTAATCTTAACTACATATAAAGAGAAAATGGTCAAATGTTGAAAAGTTGAAAAGTTGAATGTTGAAATATGGTCAAGTGTGAGAGAAATGTGAACACGAAAATTCTTCTGTAAGAGGAGAGGGAGTGGGTGCGGGAAGAACGCGGGGAAGGTGGAACCCCGCACGGGAACACCGCCGCCTCGCGGGGAACCCCGCACGGGGAGGTAAAAATCGGGACATTTTCACGCATGCGGGGAGAGGAGAAAAGAGACGTTGGGAGGAGGAGCGGGCTTAAACGGCTCTTTTTTTTGCTTTAAATAGAGGAAGAACGAGAGGAAGAACAAAGCAAACCAAAAAAAAACACATCCATAAAAAAAAAAAAAAAAAAAAAAAAAAAAAAAAAAAAAAAAAAATCTCAGCGATACAAATATATATATATATATATATATATATATATATATATATATATATATATATATATATATATATATATATATATATATATATATATGTGTGTGTGTGTGTGTGTGTGTGGAGCCTAGAAGAATTGGGTCCGCTATTGTTAGACGAGCCGTTTGAGTGGTCTAACGATAGTAGTCTCAAGTTTTTTGCTAACGCGATTGACGCAGATGAGGAGGAAGATACGGCAAGGTCGACACGTACGTCGGTGAAACGTGATCGGGTCAGCGCTGCAGAAAGATTGCATCGTGATTATTTTTTTGAAGAACCAAGATACAACGAGCAAGTGTTTGAAGATAGGTATCGTATGCCTAAAAGTTTATTTTTGAAAATCACACATGCTATTGAGGCTAGATTCGAGTATTTTCAGGAAGGTTATGATGCTAGACAAAAAAAAAGTTTCACAGCCATACAAAAATGTGCGTCTGCCGTTAAGCAACTCGCAACCGATAATCCACCGGATGAGTTTGACGAATATTTACAAATGGCTAAAAGAACGTCACGTGAAAGCCTTCAATTTTTTTGTGATGCTATTATTCAGATATACAGTCGAGATTACCTACGTAGGCCAACAAGCCATGATATTGCATGTTTGTATGAAGCACACGAAGCTCGACATCACATTCCGGGTATGATCGGTAGCCTAGATTGCACACATTTCGATTGGAGGAATTGTCCAATCGAATTGAGGGGTCAATATAAAAGGGGTGATCATCGATACCCCACGATTATGATAGAGGCAGTGGCGTCTCAAGATTTGTGGATATGGCACGCGTTCTTTGGACCGCCGGGTTCAAACAATGATATTAATGTTGTGATGCAATATCCGCTATTCCTCACCGAGCGTAATGGTACGGCACCTAAGTGCCCATTTGTTGTGAATGGCCATACATACAAGCGTGGCTACTATCTTTGTGATGGCATATATCCTTCATGGTCTACTTTTGTTAAAGCGTTCAAATTTCCTACCGACCCGCAAGAGAGAAAGTTCAAAAAACTACAAGAGTCGGCTCGAAAGGATGTTGAACGGGCATTTGGTGTTCTCAAGCAAAGATGGGGTGTACTGAGACGACCCTTACGGCCGTACACAGTAGCCAGAATTAGTAAAATGGTTTATACATGTGTGATATTGCACAACATGATTCTACATGAATCTGGTAACGCAATATCCCCCGTTCATATTCGGGATCCTCCGATCGAACCGGTGTTTGACGACGAAGCCTTAGACGAGATACGAAATGAGAACACACATTTTCATCTCCGATTTGATCTTATGGAGCATATTCACGCTCAACAATTACCATACCTCGAGGTGGACGATGAAGCGGATGAAGTTTAGTTTTTTAGTATTATGTAATGTTATTTTATGTTTTTTAATATTATTATGTAATGTTTATTTATTTTAATGAAATTTTAGTTTTTAAATAAATTTTAATAGAATTTTAAAAAAAAAACGTGAGTGAAGGGTGAGTGAAGGTGCCGCCTCCAAAAATGAAGTGAGTGAAGGGTGAGTGAAAGAAAAAGTGGGAGATGATGTGACGGAATGGGATTGGTTGTGAGTGAGTCAAGGGAAAGGGATTGAGTGGAGCACTCCCCTCACCCTAAGCTTCTTCACAAGACAGCTTCAAATCTAAACATTTAATGTCAATTTAAACACAATCAAAAGGATAATTGGTGCCAGTCATTCATATGTTGTCAACCAGTAAGTTTTAATTACGTATCAATTCGATTTGATTTTCAATTCAAGTTATTATATACATGATGATTTCAACTTCTTTTTTGTTTTTACCATCTTCCATATTTTCTCGTTCTATCAACCAAACACACATTCAAAACTCACACCCGTGAACACAACCATCACCAGTTTATTCTTCCTCCGCCGCCGCCTCTAGCACTAACAGATTCCGCCGCCAACACAACCGTCATCCCACCACCACAGTAACGATACCACCAAGACCTACGACCATCAAAAGGGTTTTTCAAATTTTGAGGTATTATTTCGAGTTTTTTAATTGATCTTTCGAGTTTTTTATATTAAGAATTTTGGTGTTTTTTTTTTTGTTAGTGCCGCTGCTTACCACCGCTGTAGCCACCATTTTGTCGCCGGAAAAGTCACCGTCGCCGGGAAGTGTTGCTACCGACGAAACCCCACCACCAAATATTGAGGTATTTTTTGTTGAGCAATTTTATAAAACTTTTTTTTCTTCTTCTTCTTCTAACAATACGTGATTAAATAGATATATTTGAAGCTAAACTAGGGGTTGATATGGGATTGTATATCGATTGTCGTTCCTTATTTGTGTACATTTTTCTGCTTATTGCATTGTTTTAGAGCCATTTTGCATTCATAAAACTTTATTAGTATAAATGGGGTGTTTGGATTAGCATCTAAAGTGACAATCTTCTTTAGCGTAAGTGCTTTTAGCGTTAAGTTAGTGAATAAGCAGGTTCATTTCTCTTAGACACAAAATACATAATGCCGAGATATATAATGTTAGGCTGGAAAAAGTGATACTATTGATATTGTTGCATAAAATAGTACTCCCTATTAAAATTGTAAAAATGAAATAAGGTTATAAAAGAGGTATTTTTTGTAACATGTTGAATGTCTCATTAGATAATTCCAAACGAATGTTGACATTCAGAAGTTTTGGCGAGCAGGCGAAACCAAGTGTTGAGTTTAAGACCACTAAAGCGAACTCGATTTTGAATTTGGAAGTGAGTTTTGGATATTTATACTCGGACGCAAGGACACATATGGCAAGCGACGAATTTTGAACACGTATGCGACGATGGTTTTCCACTATATTACTTCGAATTTACTCAATACGATCCTGTACAAGATTGTGATACACATGAGATATTGACAGGTTTTTTTTTACTTGCAATTTCATCGTTTTAATTTTACATTCATACATTTATAGGATGGTTAAATATATCGTAATATTGATAGTTTTTTTTTTCTTTTTTTTTTTTTTTTTTTTTTTTTTTTTTTTTTGCTAATAAATTCTTTGATATTACGATTTTATTGTAATTTAAGAGATTAAAACAAAATTTGAATTATGGTTAGCATCATATTAACTTAATATGCTCATTCATCTATCGTTGATTGATATCTAATGTTTAACTTGTATATATGACATCTATTATTGATTAAGGTTTTAGTTTTTTAAGTGACTTAGTTGTGATTTTTATTGCAAATTGTTTTGTTGTTCACACTTTTAAACGTGTCTTATTAATATGCTAAGAATGAGTAATACGTCATATGCGATTTTTTGTACAGCATACGTGATTGATTATTGTCGACTACATTCTTCTAATATTATACGATCTGATCACTTGTGCTAAATGGATCAGAATTTGACAGTAAGCGTATGGTTGACTTATATTTTTTATACTAATTTTCATGTGGTTAACAACTGAATGCTAGCAGGCCGCGATGATTAGGCAATAATCATTTAGGTACCCAATCCCAATCCAACAAATTTGATTATCATAGGGTAATATATGAGTACCTAAATACCCTTTGTATTAGATGTATGCCGCGAGGAGAAGAAGCCACTTTGGCACTATATAGTTTATCTAATCCAATATTCAACCTGAATGTGTGAAGCCAACATATCCAGCTGAGTTCTTTCAGGCTTTCAGTAGTGTCTTTATGTGCTTCTACTTGTTACTGAATTCCTGTCAAGAACCTATTAAATAATTATTTGTTTTATGTATGCTATTGGATTATTTATGTTAACATATTTGTTCTAATTATCCTCAATTCACACAATCAGGACAGTGTAACAACGATGGATCAGCTCAAGAAATGGTCCGGTAATTGAGGGGCCTTTCAAGTTGATTGATTCAAATGGTAAATTGGCTACAAAAAAAGATCTCAAAGGAAACTGGATACTTCTGTATTTTGGTTACACTTCATCCCCTGATGTTGGCCCTACAGAACTTCTGAAATTGACAGGCTATTAAGACATTAGCTTCATCTGATCTAAAACGGAACATTAAGGTTCAACCTGTTTTTGTTACACTTGATCTACAATGTGATACCCCGTCTCCTCTCCGTGCTTATCTCAAAGGTCAGTTCTAATTAGAGCTGTCACATGGGTGGGTTTGTAACGGGTTGAAAGTAATCCTATGAAGTAGAGAATTTTGGGTTGGATTGGGTGGTGTTGATCCGCCTACAATGTCCAAACACTTTATAAGGTGGTGTTTGTATTAACATTTTGAAACTGGTTATCAATTTTATATAATTGGATGCAATCAGTTTGCTTTAGCTTGTTTCAAATCACACACCATTCCTTTTCTTTAACAAAAATGTTTTTTTTAACGAAGTGAAAAAAACGTTTTTGATCATTTTATTTAATTTCACAGTTACTTTTTAACTGAAAAATCAGATGTTTCAAATAAAGCGATTTCAGAGATTGTATGCATTGTAAAAAAAATATAGGCAATTTTTGACTAGCTGGACCCATTCCCTTTTTTTCCTAGAAATGCTCTACTAACCGGAGATAAAACATAAATCGTTATGTTTATAAGTAAACTCATCAAATTTGGCACCTCTTTTCGTCATTTTTTTTTAATGCATATTTGATCAACGATTTTGATACCTTACATCAGTCTTGCCTTACTACTTTTTCTTTTAACATGGGATGCAGAATTTGAGGAGAGCATAATTACTTTTCTTTAAGAAGGTTGAAGAAGATGGCGATGATTATCTTGTCGAATCTTCACACAACATGTAAGCTCCAACTTTCAAATCTTCCGCTTTTTATACTTCATTATATTGAAATCCACTGTTGTGTTTATCGAACAACCTGTTAGGATAAAAGATACATATTTATGGCTTCTCGATGTTTGGCTAGGATTGTATATTGCGGGATATAATTTCTTAGCTATATTGTCATTGGGAAAACCAAAACTTAGTATGTTATCTCATTTTTTTTGCCATAACAAAGAAGCTTTGTGGTATTAAGTTATTCAATTAATTTAAAAACAAGTCTTTTAATTTTTGTGTGCCTAAAAGTTTGATAGCCGTGCAGGTTTTGAATTATCTATTACGAAGGTGGATAAAGAACCTGGAATCACAAGGTTTTGTTGCATTGCCCTTGCTCGATGATGAAAGTGGTCGGTGTGATGTTGCAAAGGATTTGGAATTCGTGTGAAGTGGAGCAAAAAGATCGGTTAGGATAGTATTTCACGAATCAAAGTCGGCAATCTAGAGCAGCTTGAGTTAATTTTTCAGCAACCAATTAGAATATCTCACCATAAAGTTCAGGTGATGGAGAAAATCTTGCACATATGCATAATGTTAAGACTTGAATGTTTATAGTGTAGTAGTATTCATATTTTAGATGTACATAGATGAAACTAATGCACTACATAAACCTTTTTCAGATCCCATCTTATGGCACTAATTTCTTTGCATGTTATAATCGTTTGCAATCACATTTTGATATTTTCACATTCTATTTAGAATATTACATGAAACACTTACCACAATACCGCATATCGTTAATTGTCTGCCGCTAGGAATTTCCGTTGCTATGCACGGGTACTCGCCTAGTATAAACTAATATATAAATATAGTAATTTCGGTTTGTTGAATGATTAAAAGATGGTGTCATTGTGACACAAGTAAGAAAATCTCTTTGATAAATGTACCTGGTTTGGTTTTTTTTTTTTTTTTTAAGCTGAAACAGTTTTGATTAATGTTACACGTCGATCTAATTGGCTTTTTGAAAGTCGTGTAAACTAAAATTATGAACGAAAACTTTTTTCTAAAAAAAAAATACTGTAAAATAAATTGGTTGATAAAATAGACGTATACCGGTTCAAACAAATTCCTATACGGTTTGTGGACGCTTAAAATAGACCATTGGCCCATCAACTTCAAAAGGCCCATTCCCTTAAAATCGGTTCAAACAAATGTGACACCGATTTTTTAAAACTGGTTGAACCTATACCGGCTTTTTGAAAATTTGTCATTAGGTTTCCGTCGCCGGCGCTCTGTATAACTTCGTCTCCAAACTCAGGTAAATCTCCAGTTTATTTATCTGCTATATAAAACCTTATATGGGGTTCTTAACCATGTCCCCGTGCACCCATTTGTTCCTGCTGAACCTTCCCTAAGAACCGGCCCTAGGCGATATTTAGTTGTCACAGGAGGTCCTCCTTGACCGGGTCAACTGCTGGGGAATGGTACCGCTATAGGGTTCTAAGGGGGTGTTTGTTTAAGCTTATATGTGGCTTATGAGCTTATTTGTTTTTCGGCTTATATATCATAAGCCTCAATTTTCCAGCTTATTTGGAGAATTGTGGGCTTATATAAGTTTATTATACATAACTAACTTATATAAGCCCGCAAAATAAGCCAGAAAATTGGAGCTTATGAAATATAAGCCGAAATCAAATAAGCTCATAAGCCCATATATAAGCTTAACAAACACCCCCTAAGTGCTTCTAGACAGTTATGGTTTTTGTTGACTAATTTGAGGTTATTTGAGCATTCTGGTCCTCTTATAGTCTCTGCTCATTTTTTGAGTTTTAGAAGCTAGTTTTTTATGCATAGACTTTTCTATCTACATTTTGTTAGCTCATCAACATATGTTTATCCTCATCTGCTTATGTTTCGTATTAATTTGGCGCGTGTTTTTCATTGTTGAGTATCTTAGATTCAATTGATATAGTATAAGGATATTTGTCAAGAATCAAACATTCAATTTTCTACCTCGCCCGTACCTCGCTCCGGCAGGATTAGGTACTTTTGTTGTTATTTGTCAACTTTATGTTGTGACTTTAGCTAGACAAATATATGCATATACCCGTTTTAAAAGTAATGTTAGTTTTAGAATTTAAATATTACACCAAGAACTTCATCTGACTTACACCTGTTTAAACTTTCTGTCATTCTGATCAATGTTTTCCTTTGCTACCATTATTTCGCAGGATTACAAGTTCTTGAAACTCGTTAGTTCTATAAATACCTAAACAACACTAGTTCTTTTAATGACAAGTGATGAGATGATAGGAAAAAATCGGGTTGAAGACATTCGTTGGCTCTGTTCCCTCTCAGAATCTGAGCTTGATCTTCTCATTAGTTTAAAGAAGATGGCTATTCAAAGATCATCTTTTATCGAGCACCATTTTTTATCAGATAAATTTGACTTAAAGCTGCTTAGAGGTCTCAGTTTTGTGTTAATACAAGTGCTAAAAGATCGGTTGGGTGATAACCCACAAGTGACCGAATCTTGTTTAGAAAATTCTAATTTAGTAAAACAAGAAATCAGTGAAGAGTTTCGGGAAATGGGTGTGGAAGAATTGATGGCGTATATTGGTTCAGATAGGAAAAAGGTAATGTCTGAGTTTTTCGGTGGTGATTATTTAGTCACAGAGAAGAAGAGATTTCTACGCCGTGGAAGAACACCGTTACTATAGATCGAAGGTTATGACATTGTGTTTTTGTAGAATCGATAGCGACAGTTACACTGTAACATATGTATTACTTGGTAAAGTACTCAATTTGCCATGGTGCCTGGCAATTTTTTGAAACAAATATGCTATGATTCCTATGAATACTTGTATTCTTTGATTGATTTGTGACAAGTAGTATGATAATTTCAACTCTTATGTTTTACATTCAATGGGTGAAATGTAGAAGCTTTACTAGAAATGAAACGGGTCAAACGAGTTAAGTGGTGTAAGATGGATTTAAGTTTCAAATCATTACCATCTCACATTTATAAACTTTACCTTTTATGAAGGAAACCTGATTAGTGTTTTTTTTTTTTTGTGTGTGTGTGTGTGTGTGTGTGTGCCTGGTAAGTGGTAACTATGATGGTTGTCAGTCGGTGTTTGATCACCTGAGCTTGCAGATTAGGTGTTTACTGTCATTTCCATTTTAATCAAACAATTTTTTATTCTTATGGGATCCTGATGTCGCACAGACAAGCGTCTAGTAACTAAATCAAAATCTATCTCTCTATAGATGATGCATTATGCGTCTTTGTACAATCAATAAAAGTGAGACGTGATTAGCATTCTTCATGAATCATAAACGTCTCAAAAACAGCATGGCCTTCTTGGACAGGTTCCAAGGTCGCTCCAAGAGAGTGTTAGATGAGGCATTCAAGTAAATTGATCGAGGTTCCTCAAACACCTCTGCCTTGTAATCAAGCTTTTCATCATCAAAGACAGATCTGAACTCTCAAGCAATTTAGATTTCAAAGGGTGTTCATCAACATGTATCCCGTTTGATGGTGGTTCATTGCATTTTATGCAAGTATTCTCAAGCGTTTGTCGACTGTTCATATGGCGTTGTTAGTTTTGACAGCAAAATAAGCTTTAAAAATCCATAAGTTAATCTCAGCGCAGAACCTTTTTTAGTGGGATGTCTCAGCGCAGAAACATATTACCCATGGAGAGCTTCAATAGGTAGTAGATTACTAAAGATCATTATGTTAATGATGTTTTGCAACAGAAGCTTAAAATTCAAACGTGCTGGCTGTATGCCTGTATGTATATATATCAAACCCTCACTCAATCCATTTTTTTGAAGGGCACAAATCAAAACTTTCTAATCGAAGAAAAAAAAAAAAAAAAAAAAAAAAAAAAAAAAAAAAAGTGTTCTCAGAAACATATTCTATGTTTTATGGTGGTTTTATCGCACTCTATGCAAGTAGATTACTAAATAATCCAGCATTTGGATGGAACTTGGAAGCATTCAATTGCTTACAAATAACCAACATAACACATAACATAAAACCTTTGTTTCTTTCTTGTTCACCCTTATCAAACATTTTACCAAAACACGCAGAATATGAAGGTTTGCAGAAAGACAAATTCAACCAAGTAGGAGGCAACCACAAGTAAATTGTGCAACAAAGACAAGTTGATGTTGTCTAAATAAATTTGAAACAAAATCTCAAGTCAAAATCCCAACAAATAATACGAGTTTTAAAAATAACACTTGAAACCGCTACTCTATTCAACACAAAACAAAGCTCACTTTTTCTTCTCAGCACCTCCAGCAGCCCTACAAAATAACAAAATCAACTTTTAAAAATCTAAACAAACAAAACAAACCATACTTGATAACATACGATGTAAAGTGGTATTTTGAGCTTAGTGGTGGCATCTTTGACCCATGTTTTATCTCGAATAGAACAAGCCAGTAAGTGAACGGGTCGAACTAGCCATAAGTGTATTTCAATGCAAAGTATCTTATTATTAGGTCAACATGACCCCTATGTTTTGACTCACTTCTGTTGTCAATAAAGCATATAAAAGATATAAATAATATCCACCTTTCACCAAAAAAATTTGATTAATAAAACATATATAAGGTAGAGGTTTAAAGTTACCTTGTCTTGCGGAGAACGGTGGACATCTCCTCTCTCTTCTTCTTTGCTCTCTTGTGAGTACCCAACTTTCGCTTAGCAACTTTGAGGGCACGTTTGTCCTTTCCAACCTTAAGAAGCTCAGTAATTCTCTTCTCATAGGGAGCGAATCCAGCAACTTCTCTGATAACGTTTCTCACAAAGTGCACTCTCTTACTTGTTTTCTGTAGAAAACAAGTAATAAAGCCAGTTAAGCTTATAATATATGTGTGCCTCTAAATTGATATAAATTACATGGTTATTTTCTTACCCCTTTCCTGTCTGAAGGACGTGGTGCCAATTCCTTCTTGGTCACGATATGCCCTTTGTTTAGACCCACAAAGAGTCCAGTGTTTGGTTGTTTTGGAGCCATTGTCTAGAGAATGCAAAAACACATTTCAGTACAGACCATAGAGTAGACAATAGCATTTGTACTTGTTCTCAAAATCTAACAAACATATAAATAAGGTAGCACTAGAAGTGAACTCATTAGCTTTAAGCTCAGATACATCGACTCTGAATTCTGATCTTGATCAAATTTTGACTCATACAGCAACACGTTTCTGCTGATCCATTCAATGTTAAAATTTCATTACAGTTTTGGTTTCAGTAAAAGTTTCAGAATTTCGGGTTAAGCTACATTCTATAGGTATCAACTGTGCCCAAACCTCAAAGTGTGATCTAAAAACTAATACGAACGCATGATCCTTGTAACGTTTTACATAGCTATCGGGCATTCTACCGATTACTTAGCTCAATACGAACACATATTCTTGATCGAAATAACGACACAACTATTAACTATATAAACCAACATTACATTATAAATTTGTTTAACATAGCACATAACAAATGCAACTCTAATTCAATATCTTTAAATTCCTAAAAGCGCTACAACTCTAAAACAAAAATCAATATGTGCCAATATACCTAACCTAATACATAAAGCTAATCACATGATATATCAAATTTTATAGTACAAACAATTTCAAAGGATCAAAAAGCAAACTCTTTCAATAAACATTTCCAATATTAAATAACTTTCTGAAAGTAATAAGCAAGAAAGAATAACTAATTTAGACTAAAACAATAAGCAAATGAAACACATAATCCATGCACATAAGTGAAATTAACAATAAACATATTTTTAATGAAAAAGGGATTTGACCTTATTATTTCCTCCGGATGTTGGGTTACACCTTAGTCGGCTGAGGAAGAAGAAGAAATAGGTATCCTTAAATTAGGTTTTGTATGTATATTAGAGTTGGACCTTTTTTTGTTAAAATGGGCTTTGTTAATGGGCCCTGGTCTTTTGAAATGTATTGTTTTTTAGTTTAAAAAATTTGGTTGTGTTTAGTAATAGAAAAAAAAATAGTTTTTATTTTTCGGTTTTCTTGAGAATAGAATAGCTATTCTTTCTCTAGAGAACATTTGTAAACGTGTTTAGATGGGTTTTCTAAAATGGGAAAATTCTAGAGAACTCATAAAATGAGTTTTCTAAAACTTAGTTATAAACTTAGAAAACAGGTTTTACATCTTTCCAATAAAACTTTTGGAAAAACCCAATTTAAACGCGTTTTCTATTTTCTTAGTCTCTTGTAATCAAACCAACCTCTGAACTTTGTTATCAGGTAACATCAAACTCACCACATAAACATATCTTTTTTAAACACAAATATACTTTACTTCACATAATCACAAACATAAAAAAAGAAAATTGTTTGGCTTTTAAACTAGTGTTGATAGTGTGAAATACCACGTGTGATCATGTATTTCACGGGTGGTTGAGGTAATTACATACGAGTTTAGGAATCAATGAAATTTCCTATCTTTTAGACATTTTTTGTTGGGATTTTTAATTTATAACTACTTTGGTTGAGGAACAATGAACATTTGCAATTTCACGAATACTCTAGTTTAAAAGCCCATTGGTAATTGGGAATAGTAAGAAACATCAAGCACAATGATCATTACATGGTTCGACTTCTCAAGCCCAACCTACAAACAAAACCTTAATATATGGGATCATAAGATAGAAGTGTTTGTTGTTTGAGTCATTATCCAGTAAAAACTATTGACTAAATATTTTGAAAACTTTCTTTAGTTGACTAGAATCTTGATGTAGTTATTCAATTGGATTTGATTAGGTAAGTGTATGATGATATTCAATAATTTGCATTGGCAATTTTAAATCACGGTAAATTTACATACAAAATATCCAAAAGGGTAGTATGCTCGTAATGTCAGGTCAGAAACTTAGGTAACAAAAATAAAATAAATAAAAATTTACACACAAAATATAGCTTCCGAACTCTCGTACATCATATTTTAGAAAAGTAGTGTGTTACATCAAAATCGGCATGTGTTAAATTAGTGTTTCTTGCTTGAATAGGCACACGAGCTGGTGTGTCAGTTGGGCTACACTATACATTGGTCATCTCTCAAAACCAAATGAAACTCATGTAAGTATCAACTAAGAAAAAAACCTGCAAATACACCCATCAAATGAAATCCACCATTTTCAGTCCATTTCTAAACCCACACGAGAGCTCATTAAACAAACTCATTAACTGATACATTCTTGAGTTTTAGACCAAAATAAAATAAAATAAAAAAGAAGAAAAGAAAGGTAAAGACGTAAAGAAAAGAAAATATTAAAAGGTAAAAATATTTGTGGTTTTAAGTTTTATAGTTAAAGAAAGAAAAAGTAATAAGCTTTTATGTTCTTGAGTTTTGAAAAATGAAAAAAAATTATCAATTTACAATCATATCTATATTTGAAATGTTTAAACTTTAAAGTTCAAAAAGTAAGAACAATTTATCTTTTTGATATGTATAAGACTAATGCTAATGGGCGTCGTTTGGCAACCACAACCGCCCAAAGCAACGCGTTTCTCCCCTAGCTCAGCCTAAAGTGACGCGTCACCCCCTAACTTTTTCAAAAACTCGGTTGCCTCACCAACCGAAACAATTGCACTATCTTGCCTTAATTTTTCGACCGTTGGGGAGTAAATGGTGGTCAAATGTGAGCATTAGTAGTGGAAAAAAAAAAACTTTTTTCTCTATAAATGTCGACTGCGTCATATCTTCATTTCCAAACTAAAACTCCATTCGACTATATGTTTTTGGTGGCTGCTCGTGTGACTCGAAGGAGTTATAAGGATGGAAATATCAAGATGAAATGATAACCGGTTCTTTGGTGACTGAATTTCAAGAGAGAAGGTATGATGGGGCGGATGTGAGAGTGGATTAGGGTTAACCAAATGAGTAAAATCAGGGATGTGATGCTTATAAATGAGGATTGGTTTGATAAGGGTTTTTATTGGGCTTATTACTGGACTCTTATTGCATAATGCATACTTCCAGCTTGAGCCACATAAACAAAAATTGGATGTTGTTTGGTTTAGTCCGATTTAAAAAAAAAAATGCTTTTGTGGTCACCACTAGCTAATTGTGTTTGAGGTGGAGTTGTGGAGAGAGAAAGCTGAGGTATGTGGCGGGGTTGCTTTTGTGGAAATGGTGTTGCCATTAGCATTAGTCTAACAAGGCGTTTATTTTAGGGGTATAGAAATCAAGTAACGACAATCATAGTTATATTAAATGTTTGGTTGGAGTTTTATTGATAAACTATCATTCTAAGAGGGCTAGGTATCGTTTGGTGCCGAAGAGTGGTACCATAGGAAAAGTAGTGTCACCTCAACACTTTTTATTTATGGTATTAGTTTTGGCTATGGCACAAAACCTCCTCCCTATCATAACACTAGTTTTTTATGCCATGATGCAGATTTTTTTTTCTTTTCATTTTTTAAATAAAACAAGTTGCACAAGGTAAAAAAAAAAAAAAAAAAAAAAAAAAAAAAAAAGGTTCCTACCCACATGATAAAAAGTACTATTTTCATAGCTGAAGCTACCAAACACAGATTATAGCAAAACTTAAGTTGCACAAGGTATAATCATCCAAAATAAAATGATATTTTTTAGAAACAATTTTTGCTATTTTAAACATATCAGATAATAATCCGCCAATGATCAAAACTCAACACCCATTCATACATTGTTGTATTCTTCCTTCTTCCTTCAACCACCTGCAAAACACAAAAAATAAATAAATAAATAAATAAATAAATAATAATAATTAAAAAATAAATAAAAAAAATCACATTATCACACAAACACATCAGAAACACAAGCACAAACAAAAATGAAACAAACGCAACCCCCCCCCCCCCCCCCCCAAAAAAAAAAAAAAAAAAAAAAAAAAATCAAAAATCAACTTCGGTGTGAGCTGATGGCCATGGCGCCAAGATCCACCAACCCAGCCTCGATATGGTGTCTCGTACCATAAGGTGGCACCAAAGGTGATGGCTTGAGTCATCAACCTTTGTATCGAGCCCTCTAACAATCATAGATCCAAACCAAAGGAGACAAGTGTTTTTTGTTAACCATTCGCATTTATTATTATTTCTATCACAAAACTAATAGAATTGAATACTTTAATGTGATCCATATACTTGTAATTTTATACCAAACAACCCAATCTTATACACCCCTTTAATCAAAATTATACGATTGTACCAAACGCACCTTTATTGTTCTTTCATTTTCTTTTCCTTTTCAATTAAAAGAATTAGAGACACGAGTTTATTCTTTCTTTCCTCTTCATGAATGAACTAAGAAGATCAAAATCTATATCGCCAACATACAAATATTTATTTTTAGCTTACTAATAACAACAAAAAGATAGTTTACAATAGGAATAAACGGGCTCGAAAAAACAACATATGGCTCAAATTAGACAACTTATTATTGTAGCACAACAACTTGAAATATTACTAAAAAACAGCTTATAACAACAACACCACATGACAAAAAGAATGAGAAAATAAGTCAATTATGTTGTTCAACACATACAACAACAACACCACATGGCGCAACATAAACATCTTGAAATATGACTAAAAACAACTTATAACAACAACACATATAACACCAACACCACATGACAAAAAGAACGACAAAATGAAGTCAATTATGTTGTCTAACTAATTATTTTTAAATTTCTTTTCTCCCACATGAATGAGTTAATAATTTATATTTTTTTCTTAACTACTAGACACATACACCTAATGCCCCATAAACTTTCAAGGTCCCTTTGAAATCAATTGACTAAAAGATTCACATAATAATGGGTTTTACCTCTTGAAATCGATCGACTAATAAAGATAATGTGATAATCGACTAATATAAGAATGAGAAAATGATAAAATTAAATTCTAAATAATAAAAATAATTTGATGATTAATGGAAAGTTAATGAGATAAGAGCATCCGCAATGCATAAACCTCTAATAGCTTTTTACTATTTTAGCAAGTCATTTTAGAGAGGTTTTTACCATTGCAATGATAGCTTTTTGAAAAGCTTTTAAGAAAGACTTGTTAAACTATGAGTCTTTCTTCAAAGTCTTATGCATTAAGTGTGTTATGTATTAAATGCAAAAAGTCATTAAAGACTTTTTGCATTGTGGATGCTCTAATATACGTGAGGTGGAGAGTTATGAAGAGTTAATGGAGGAGGAGGTTAATTTAATGAAGAGTTAATGAAGAGGAGGAACGTTAACCATAGCTAAAACCCCATCATTTCGGGCCACTTCTAAAACCAGATCAGAGTCATAAATCAATAAATCAAATTTTCCCAATGGTGATGCCGAAAAGGCGATGTTAACCATAGCTATTAATGCTCCTCCTCCTCCTCCTCTTATTTGGCACCTGCAACAGCGCTCACGATTCTTTTTTAGGTATCACATATTCCCCTTTTTGCTCTTTCAATCTCAATACCTATCCATGTTTTCCTGCAAATGCAAATTGACTTAGATTAGGCCATTTTACAATGCAAATCTTTAATCTTGTATTAGATTTATAACCATTTTCACTTTTTTTGTTTTTTTTAGGCCATATAACTAATAAAAATATACTTTTCCTCAAATTACCTCAATGGTACTTTGAACCCAAAAGTACTTATTAACTATCTACTTTCAAAAATCAAGTTGTTATGGACATTGTAACAATCAATACCGTGATTTTTTGCGAAACTATGACTTGACGCCTGCTTGGCTTTCTCTTTTCCGGTGTAGTGCTAGTGTCCATGTACTAACGCGTAATTAATTTGGTTAACAACATAAGACCTCTAATTATGTTGCATTACCTCACATATCTCGTATCACTCTAATCTTGTTCACACGTTGTTACTTGGTTTTTTTTCTTAAGTTGTTAGCAATTGCTTTACTAAATTCAACTTCCCTTTTTGTAAGAAGGTTAACTATTTTGCTCCATAGCTTTGAATCCCCGTGTTTAGCTCGAAAAAGTTGCTACGTGAGTTTACTTAAATACCAACTATATAACAATATTATGCCAACCATCAACTAGCACATGACGTAGATCCTAGCACAACAGTCACCAAATAACCTCATTTGTCTAACATTGTGAATTGTTGGCAAAACTGTCTTTTTTGGTCGTCTACATTAATATAAGAACAGTTCTTTTTGCAGTCTGTATATGTTTGATTGATATCCCTTTGTATATTATGTCCTATGCCTTTTCAAGTTTTAAAAGTTTACTAGTATATAATTTTGTTGGCATGGTGTAATGATTGTTGGCTTTTGTAAACTAGTGAGTTGTGACTGCTGATACGACAGCCAATGGAAGATCAACATTCTTTCAATAGTCCTAGAAGGACACTCAGTTATTCTAGAAACCGGGGAGCAACTTTTTCTGTTTTTGAAGCAGACAATAAGGCTTCTGGGGTGGGTGTCTCGGGAGAGCATGGTCCTAACCCTTCCGAAGTTTATGGTTTTGTTGGAGCCATCTCAACTGTTGTTGCTACTGGTATTCTCTGTTCCTTAAAACTGTTATTATATGTTTTTATGTATAGCTACTCCAACAGTATGGATCTAATACGATTGCCAAAAACATTCATGCGACATGTTTATAAGTGATTTTACTATTAATTAACAGTCATATACTGATAAATTTGTGGACCAAAAGTAGGTGGCAAGTCAGGCGGGTTGGGGTTCCTAGTCATAACTTAAAAGTCAAAACGAGTAGTTTTTGGTGCTAGTCAAAGACTCAAAACGGATTGAGTTGGTTTAAGTTCATCCACAACCATCTTTTGTCCAGTTTTTGACTTTTTATAAAAGGTTAACCTGTAATGCATGGTATAAAAACTTTATTATAACAATAATTATCTAATATCTTGAATGAATAGATTTAGAAACTTGTGTGCATCTACTTTGGGCAAATTTTGACCCATTTAGTTCTTAGCTAAAGCTCTGAAATGTGACCCATTTGACGTGTTTATTATAGAGCATTTCCCAAATCGACCCATATATAAACATGTGGGTCAAATACCACATCTTACCACAACCTGTAGCGAAATAATGGCATATCCAAATTTTGTCAAGAAGGAAATGCTGCAATATTTGTGGGACTTAAATAAGTATCTCCTTTTGTAGGTTTTTGAAAGTTCTCTTGTTTTTGCTTGGGTTACAGTTTTGGCATATCCACTATCCAAGTCATCTGCAATAATACTGCCGGTGTTAGTGTCATCGATATATGTGTGTGAAGATCTTAATACTGAATATCTTTCTTATAATGACAGTTATCTTCTTGGTTTGGGCATATGTTCCTGATCCTTGGTTACATTCTATTGGGATCTTCTACTATCCTAGCAAGTAAGTCTACACGACTTCTGTAAATCTTTGCTTGTGTGTATTGCTTTAGTCACAAAATACATATAATAGACGAAATTCAAAAGTATAATGTATACACGATATGAAAAAATAAAGATATCTACACAACAAAGCAAAAAGTGTCAAGTTGGCTACATTTTTCGTGCTCTTTCCCTTTCATTAGCATACTGTGATATTCCTTAATAAGAGTTTTTAACAAGACCACACATTCACATGTTTGTGTTCTTACGTTAGAAGTGTTGACAACCATTTACTACTTATTTCTTCTAGGTGCCTGCCTCTTTCACCTTATATGACACCAGAAATTAGACTTTCAATTACTGCAAGAAAATGTTCATAACTGAAAACCTTGAACACACTAGAGCAAAAGTCGAAGAAACGTAGCATACATTAGGTCTTAAATCACCAATTTGTGTCAATGAATATACACCTAAACCATGTTGAGCAGGTGACAACATTAGCACTTTTCAGCATTTCTATTGTACATCAAATTCAAATATATCAAGCAACATAGATCGCAACCTTTCTCTTCATGTTAGCTCTGTTTTTCGCACGCTCCTTGTTAAGAAGGCTTTTTTTTAACCTTTCTAATGTAAGTTCCAACCATTGTCATCTAGTTGTCCAGTCTTACACAACTTGCACCGACGTGTGAACTTCTTTGGTAAGCTTTCACCTACAATCTTATCTTTCTTAGAATCGACTGAAAGACACTGGCTTAGATTCATGACTTCCAAAGGTTGTTCCATGACAAGAGTTTTATTTTTTACAAAGCCACTGTTAACACCAGTACCGTTGAGTACCGTTGCCGGCTGCATTCACAGCTGCCACTTTGGCCTGGTGTTTTTTCCTTGCTATATGATCACTTAAGCCACAGGCAGATGTTGCACTGACTTCACAAATAGCACAATTCCACTCTTCTATTCTTTTCTTTGAACTGTATAGAGAAACCCCACTAGAACTTGCAGCAGCATATAATGGTGTTGTTGATTGTTTTCGTTTTACGCCTGTTAGATCATAGGTTTATATAGCCGGGTCTTGGCCAAATATAGCCGGATTTGGGCCGAAATAGCCAACTCTAATATGTTACTCTTGTTCATCAGTTCATCAACAAGACTGATGAACTGAAGAACAAGATAAAATTAGTCTTGTTGATGAGCTGCCAAGACCCGGTTATTCCTGGCTAGACCTGACTATTCCGGCCAAATCCCGGCTATATCCGTTTAGACCCGACTATTCCGGCCAAATCCCGGCTATATTTATAAACCTATGATCTAACAGTGGTGTCTGGCGTAAAACGAAAACAATCAACACCACCATTATGTGTCCAGTGGTGTTTTTCTAGACAGTTCAAAGAAAAGAATAGAAGAGTGAAATTGTGTTATTTGTGAGGCCAGTGCCACATCTGCGCGTTGCTTAAGTGATCATATAGCAGGGAAAAAACACCGGGCAACGTTACTTTGGCCTTGTAAAAAATAACTCTTGTCATGGAACAGCCTTCAGAAGTCATGAATCTAAGCCAATGTGTTTCAGTCAATTCTAAGAAAGATAAGATTGTTGGTGAAAGCTTACCAAAGAAGTTCATACATCGGTGCAAGTTGTGTAAGATTGGACCATTAGATGACAATGGTTGGAACTTACATAAGAAAGGTAAAAGTAACATTTGAAAAGCCTTCTTAACAAGGAGCGTGCAAAAAACAGAGCTAACAAGAAGAGAAAGGCTGCGATCTAAGGTTCTTGTTAGTTGTTATTTATTCCCATGAAAGGTGTAATTCTTCTTTTGGTATATTTTGTTTGCATGAAATTTGTTACTCTTTTGGTGTATATCGTTCATTGCAAGGTTGTGAGTGATGCAATGCCTAATTACGTGCAGAACCCTGAGTCCTAAGTGTTGCACCCTAAACCAAAGAGGTAGCAGGACGGTTGAAACTTGAAACGGGTTGGGTTGGGTTGGCCTGAATACGTTTTTTGTTCATTATAGTTTCTTAGCAAGTCCAATGCAATAAACATATAATTTAAAAAATGGAGCTGCAAAATTTGTAAGAGCACCAGCTAAGAAAGTTGGGAAAAAAATACAATCAACAGCAACTTCAAGCAGGAGAAGCAAACACTAAACAAACACCAAAATAAATAAGAACATTACATACATAACCCCCATTTTGCAACACCGGTCTGATTTGATAAATAATATATAATTACACGAACATTCTAAATCTTTGAATAAAGCCTCTTAGGATGTGTAAATGCACTTCAAATGACTTCTCACCCTTTACAGCATTTTATGCAGAACTAATATGTAGGCAAGATTACCTAGCTCTCCTGATTACTCAAAAAGAGAACAGTCACATGAATCAGATTCCCATTAATGTATGTTAATACCTAATAGTAATCGTTATGCAGTCTAATATTTGTGATTTTGTCTTTCAGGTACTGGGTGTTAGCACTTCCATGTTACGCCATTGTGACAGTTGCAACAATCTTTATGTTCTACACGGGCCTTAATTTTATGGCAACTCCACCTCCAACATCCCTGAACTCGATATATGGTAAGTTACTTTTCATATAATGCAGTAATGTTTGAGAAAACGGATTGTATACTTACTGCTCCTTCCAATGCTAAGTAGAGAGTAATGCTGTAAGCAAGTGGAACTGAATAAACCAGAAGGTCCTTCCTGACCTGCGCAAAAACCTTTTCCAGTCAAAGCCCATTTGACTCGTTACCTGACCTGCCCTATGTGCCACTTAAAGAATAAAGCAGTGAGTAGCTGGAGTTCCATCTACTTGATTAAGATCATTACAATCTGACTTGAGCTCAAATGATTTTAATTTAGTTCAATGTTTCTACTTGCCTTAATGCCAAAGTTTTTATGATCTACTTAGTGTGTCAAAATCTATTTTCTGCAGGAAAGCAAGCTAGTTCTTTTCTACTTAGTGTGTCAAAATCTATTTTCTGCAGGAAAGCAAGCTAGTTCTTTTCTAATGGGGAAAAAAAAAAAAAAAAACAACTTAAGTTATTCAACTTCGATTACATTGTACAAGTTATTGATACATAATAGTTCATCACCAATGAAACAAACTTGAATAATTTCCACATAATTTTTGCAGACGAAAACAGCAAAGACCCTGTGTATCCTGACCCTACGTTAGAGGAAGATGATCGACCCATCGAGCCTTACTCTGATATTGGCATCAACCAAATCAATGAACTCATGTTTAAAGATTGGAAATAACAGTTATGAACGAGACATGAACAATTGTTCCGAGATGTACAAAGTTGCACAGGAGCCATATTTTTACAACTTGTAATTAAAGATCCTTCTAAACTATAGGATGATGATATTTAGCTAGAATGGATGAACAGATAGTCACAAAGGCATATAATGTTGTAGTTAGAAGGATGAATTAGGAGTTAGGACATTGCTCAATTTTGTTATATCATACAACCATTTCCTTCCATGTACAATATGGGTAGTTAGAACTTAAAAGTTTAGAATTTAACATCTGAACTGAAAATAAAAAACAACTTTATAATGAATCAAGTTGGTTTTGACTTTAAGTAAAATAAAAACAGGAATAGTTTGGATTTCGAACTTTAGAAAACGTTATGTATACGTATTCGGTTTTAGGTGGTTCGGTGTATGGTTTATCGGTTCAGTTGCTCGAGTATTTAATTCGCATGTTTGGTACAAAGAGTTGAGGATGGGGAGATGGAAATCAATTTATTTCCTATGTTTGGTACCTTAAATAAAAAAAAAAAAAAAAAAAAAAAAAAAAAAAAAGTGAAGAATTATAACTCTTAGGATTTGGTTCTTTGTATTTTGTGGAAAGTTGATTTCCCATCATTTTGGTAAAGAAATAAATTCTTTTCACAACTAAATAAATAAATAAATAAAATAATAATAATAATAATAATAAATTAATAAATTAATATAATAATAATAATAATAATAATAATAATAATAATAATAATAATAATAATAATACTGATTTCTTGAGTCAATTCTCTAGTGTTACCAAACACTGGAATTTATATTGAATTTATGTGAGAATTTATTTTTGTGATTTAATTTCTATACTTCATTTCATTTATCTGAATTTCACCCTACCAAACATACCCAGGGTGTATGAGATTACAAAATAACATGTTTAATGTATATTTAGGGGTGTTTGTTGGAGCTTATTAGCTTATATTACTAGAATAAGCTAACATATGTGTATGGGTAAGTTTATAAACTTAAGCTTAGAAGCTCGTATGAAGGGTTTTTTCCGTTTTTATAAGCCTAAAGTTGTAGCTTGTATAAAGACTTTTTTACCCCCTTATAACAACAACTAGTACAATTTTAAGTTTAAATGTTTTTTTGGTTATTTTAGCTATAATAAGCTAATTCAAAAACAAACAAAAATGGGTTTGTGAGCTTTTTATTTTTAAAGCATAAGGTATTTATGAAATATAATCTTAATCTTAAAACATACACATAAACAATGACTATAAGTGATTAGAAGAATAATTTTTTTAAGCTGTAATATAAGAGAAAGAAAAAGAAAAAGAAAAAGAAAAAGAACACAAATTATATTTTCATCGAAAAGATAGAGTTAATAAAAGTTGAGTTTATTTTCCATCTATCAATGGACTAACGTAGGAAGTAATGGAAACATAATCCAATTGGATCGGGTGCATTTTGAAAAGTTCGGAAGTTCTTACAAAAGATTAGCCATTATGAAACAAGACGTTTTCCTGTGTCATCCCAAAACTTCCTAGTTCTGACTTTTGACCATGTCTACATACTTTACGCACACCAATAAAATAAATGTTATCTCACATCATATTTTTTTAATATTAAAAGTTGTTACATTTACAGTTAAGGCAAGTAAGGCGAGCTCGAGGGTGACAACTATTTCACCAAATTTGAGGTGAAAGTTAATATTCAATAGAGCTTGAGGTTTAATCGAGTCAAGTTTTAAGCTTAATAGTGCTAAAATTTGTTTTTGGTGTGTGTTTGGATGCTAGATTATCAAAGGTTACCAGAGCATGGGCTTTTAAAATAAGTTATGTTTTGCACACAAGTTTAAGCTTTTATAAGTCATAAACTATAAGCTTCGCAAACTAATAGAAACGAGTAGAGCTTGTATTTAGTTTAATTACTTAAACCTTTAAAATATCATGTATAAATACACAAATTATTAGATTATATTTTTATTTATTTATTTTAATGTAAAATAAGATTTAGATTCAACTAGTTATTAGTCGATATATTTACATATCCATTATTTAGTATTTGTGTTAGGCCCATTTGTATGTTTGTAGGCCTAGCCCACATATTAGCTCTAGAATTCTCTATTAACATTCATATATACGGTTGTTTACATCAATGGAATCAAGGAAATCAATTAGCCTTCCAATATGGTATCAAGAGCAAAATTGATCCTCTCCTAATTTTTCTTCCTATCTCACGTTCTCTTACCTTCTCCCTTTAACTCCAAACCAGTTTTGAAAAATATATATATATATAAAAAAACCCTTAATCAACCCGCCGGTCAAAGGATATCATATTAAACAAGTGATATTGTGTATATTCAGTGGTTGAAGCTACAAGTACTTGGCCAACGTCAAAAAAAAAAAAAAAAAGGGGGAATCATCAAAGTACTATCTCAGTGGATTATTGTGTTGGTTTAAATATAATTCTATAAGGACTATGTTGTGATTGGTTTATGGATTATATGGTGGGCTCATCATATTAGAATTGTATATTTGGGAACAGTAAATATGTTACCATTGGTTTTTGGGAACACTAATTGGTCCGCACCAACTTACCGGCATGCGACCCATGTTCCTTTTTCTTCAGCAGGTATTCTAGGCGCGGCTCCGTTCGTCCCACGTGCCTTTAGCACCATTACAAATCAGGATCCAACATGGAATATGGATACAGGTGCATCTTCTCATTTAAATTCTAATGCAAGTAATTTAAGTACCCTTTTTAATAAACGCTTATTCCCATCTGTACATGTCGGTGACGGTAATTCTATTCCCGTCACCAACACCGGACATAGCATTATTCCTTCTTTTCATCGTCCTCTACACCTTCATAATGTACTTGTCACCCCTAACATCATTAAAAATCTCATTTCTGTTCGTCAGTTTACTAGGGATAATAATTGCACTATTGAATTCGACGCCTTTGGTTTTTCTGTAAAGGATTTCTTGACTCGTCATATCCTCCTTCGATGTGACAGCTCAGGTGATCTCTATCCAGTTACCCAACCATCAACTATCCCTACCGCCTTTGTCTCCACAAGTTCTTCCACGTGGCATCAACGTCTCGGTCATCCCGGTGACGAAGTGCTACGGTCTCTTGTTTCTCGTCATTTTATTTCATGTAATAAAACTAAGTCTACCCATGTTTGTCATGCTTGCCAACTTGGCAAACATGTGAAGCTTCCCTTTTATAGTTCGGCTTCTACTGTTGAATATTGTTTTGATATTATTCATTCCGATTTATGGACTTCTCCCATTGTTAGTTCTAGTGGCTTTAAATATTATGTCTTGTTTCTCGATCACTACTCTCACTACTTGTGGATTTACCCTCTTCGTTCTAAATCTGATATGTTCTCCAAATTTTTGCATTTTCGTACTTATGTTAAAAATCAATTTAAATGTGAAATAAAAAGTTTCCAATGTGATCATGGTGGTGAGTTCGATAATAACCGACTCCACACACTCTTTGCTAGTAATGGTATTCAATTTAGATTTTCTTGCCCTAAAACCTCTCAACAAAATGGCAAGGCGGAAAGAATGATCCGCACCATAAATAACGTCATTCGTACACTTCTTTTCCAAGCACACCTATCACCTACCTTTTGGGTCGAGGCTCTTCATATGGCCGCCTATCTCCTTAACCTTCTTCCCTCAACCGTCATCAACAATGAAATCCCATTCACAAGACTTTTTCACAAAGAACCCAACTACTCCCGTTTACGCATATTCGGGTGCCTTTGTTACCCCCACCTTCACTCCCCTCACAAACTTGCGCCACGAGCAACCCCATGTATTTTTTTAGGCTTTCCTGCATATCATCGTGGTTACCGTTGCCTAAACCTGGAAACAAATAAAATTATACTCTCTAGACATGTCACCTTTGATGAAACCCAATTTCCCTACCGATCCATGACACCCACGTCTCCTCCATCATACACATTTTTAGAACCCGTCACTTCCCCACTTCTAAGCCACACTCTAACCGGTCCTGTTACCGCTCCCCCATCAAATGAACAACACCAACATCAATCCAATACACTTAATCCAAACCAAACGAACATTCTCGCGACCCAATATACTGCCGCCCAACCCACTTCCCAAACTCACGCTACAACCCAACAGCCCTCAATCACTCCTCATGTTGATTCTGTCACCCCTCCTAGCCCAACCACTAGTCCATTAGTGCATAACCACACCCAGCCCAATAACCAAACCCACAACATGCCCCACCACTCCCCCACTACGTCCACTATTCGCCCCACCATAACACAACCCAATACCACCTACGCTTCCCAACCCAATAACAACTCTACGACAACCACTACCTCGGCCCAATCCCCACAGCCCGCTAACGATCCACCTCGAACTCATCGCATGGTCACTAGGTCTCAAACGGGCATTGTCAAACCCGTCGATCGTTTATCCTTACATACGTCTTCCATTTCCCCTATACCTAAATCACCATTTGTTGCTTTAAAAGTTCCTCAATGGCGTAATGCTATGTATGATGAGTATAATGCATTGGTTAAAAATGGTGCTTGGGTTCTTGTACCAAGGCCCTTTGGTGTTAATATTGTTCGCTCTATGTGGTTATTTAAGCATAAGTTTCATGCTGACGGGACTTTGAGCCGTTATAAGGCTCGTTTGGTTGCTAATGGCAGTAGCCAACAACTTGGTGTTGATTGTAATGAGACATTTAGTCCAGTTGTCAAACCGGCTACCATTCGCACTGTCCTTAGCCTTGCTGTGTCTCGCAAGTGGCCTATCCATCAGCTTGACGTTAAGAATGCATTTCTTAACGGTGATTTATCTGAGACTGTCTACATGCATCAGCCTCCGGGTTTTGTTGATTCTAGATACCCTCATCATGTTTGTCTTTTACAGAGATCGCTATATGGACTGAAGCAAGCACCTCGTGCTTGGTTTCAGCGTTTTGCAGGATATGCCACCAGGGTCGGTTTTTATCATAGTCGATGTGATTCTTCGTTATTTATTCTTCGACAGGGTTCAGAGGTTGCTTATTTACTTATATATGTGGATGACATTATCCTTACAGCATCTTCTACAGCTCTACTTCAGCAGATTATTACTTCTTTACACAGTGAGTTTGACATGACTGATCTCGGGGCACTTAATTATTTTCTTGGTATCTCTGCTGTTCATCATTCTACAGGATTATTTTTGTCTCAGCGGAAGTATGCTCTTCAGCTTCTTGAGCGTGCTTACATGGTTAATTGTAACCCTTGTCGGACACCAGTTGATACGGAGTCTAAACTGGGTCCCGAAGGCGTTCCTGTTCAGGATCCTACTTTGTATCGCAGCCTTGCAGGTGGGCTACAATATCTCACATTTACACGTCCAGATTTGTCTTATGCAGTACAGCAGATTTGTCTTTATATGCACGATCCGCGGGAGCCACATTTTGCAGCTCTTAAACGTATCTTGCGATACGTTCAGGGGACTTTGGATTTTGGTTTACATTTATATGCATCCTCCACTACTTCTCTTGTTGGTTATACTGATGCTGACTGGGCAGGTTGCCCATCTACACGCCGGTCTACTTCAGGTTATTGTGTATTTTTGGGTGATAATTTACTATCTTGGTCCTCTAAGCGTCAACACACCCTCTCCCGCTCTAGTGCCGAAGCTGAATACCGGGGTGTTGCTAACGTTGTGGCTGAGACTGCATGGCTTCGTAACCTGCTTCGTGAGCTACATTCTCCTTTATCGACTGCCACTCTTGTTTACTGTGATAACGTTAGTGCCATTTATATGTCTGCCAACCCTGTTCAACATCAGCGGACGAAACACATTGAGATCGACATTCACTTCGTCCGTGACATGGTTACCGCTGGTCAGGTTCGAGTTCTACATGTACCTTCACGTTATCAATATGCCGATATCTTCACCAAAGGACTGCCTTCAGTTTTGTTCGAAGATTTTCGATCCAGTTTGAGCGTACGGCCTCCTCCCGCTCCAACTGCGGGGGCGTATTAGTCGATATATTTACATATCTATTATTTAGTATTTGTGTTAGGCCCATTTGTATGTTTGTAGGCCTAGCCCACATATTAGCTCTAGAATTCTCTATTAACATTCATATATACGGTTGTTTACATCAATGGAATCAAGGAAATCAATTAGCCTTCCAATACTAGTTTTTCAAATATTTTTTTAAAAATAAAAACCTTAGGTTGCGTTCAGTAATGGAAAAGTTTTCTTAGTTTTCATTTTTCAGTTTTCTTGAGAATGGAAGAGTTATTCTTTCTCTAAATAACACTTGAAAACGTGTTTAGATGGGTTTTTCTAAAATGGGAAACTAATGGAACTCATATAAGAAGTTTTCTAAAACTTAGTTATAAACTTAAAAACCAGGTTTTCCATCTATCCAAGAAAATTTTTTGAAAAAAACCCAATTTAAATGCGTTTTCTATTTTCTTAGGTTTTCTAAGAAAATCTTTCAGGCAAACGAATGAGCTTTTAGCTTATAAAATAAGCTATAGTTGAAACTAATGTCCAAACACACGCAGCTTAAGAACTTTGCACACACATTTCCAATACCAATTATTCTGTAGGCCCATAAATTATAAATAATAGCCCATTAAATAAAGCCCATCGCTAGTCCAAGTTTTGAAACATACTACTACTATATCACTTTAGGGTTCGGTCTTCTTCAGCCGATTGTTGCAAAAAGCTGCTGTGACCAAGAAAAATTTAAGGTTCGTATGTTCATTAAAATTTATGTCCTGATGTTTTGTTTTTGTTATAATGTAATGGACTAGGATTGGATATAAGTTTTGTATTTTCACTTGATGCAAATGAGGGATTGTTTAAGGCTGATTATGATGGTTGAATTCTTTAGCAACAAAAGAGCACACATTGTAATTAATGGTGCTGATTAATGATTATTCCCGAGATTAAATGCTGTTGAAATAATGTATTAGGCAACCTATATCAGAACCGAATCTTTTGATGAGAAAAGGTTAAATTTGAAATTAACAGATTGTCAAACGTGTTCAGTAATTCAGCATGGCTTGTTAAGAGCTATAGTGATACTGATACTTATGCATTTAGAATAATAGTGAAAACTCTTTTTTTTTAGCGCCGTTTCTAATTATTTGTTTGCTATAATATAAGATTTGTGTTTGGATGCACGCTTTAGTGCTGACTTTGCTACTTTTTAAGTCTTATGAGGATTTTGATTGCACCTGTAAATGTTTTGCCTGTCTGCTCTTGCAACATGTATATTGGTTTTTACTGAAATGTATTCTGTTTTATGTAGAGAATGGCTCCAAAACAGCCAAACACAGGACTCTTTGTGGGTCTAAACAAAGGACATATTGTGACCAAGAAGGAATTAGCACCACGTCCTTCTGACAGGAAAGGGGTAAGTGATCATCCGCGTAATGCTTGTTTGGCAATTTAACAGCGCATCTAAATCTTAAGCTTGACCGTCAATTTCCATGGTTCTCTTTTTGCAGAAAACAAGTAAGAGAGTGCACTTTGTGAGGAACCTTGTCAGAGAAGTTGCTGGATTTGCTCCATATGAGAGGAGGATTACTGAGCTTCTTAGGGTTGGAAAGGACAAACGTGCTCTCAAAGTTGCTAAGCGAAAGTTGGGTACTCACAAGAGAGCAAAGAAGAAGAGAGAGGAGATGTCCACGGTGCTCCGCAAGACAAGGTAACATTAAACCTCTCCCTTCTATATGTTTTATTAATCAAATTTTTTTGGGTAAAAGGTGGATATTATTTATATTTTGTATATGCTTTATTGAAAACAGAAGTGGGTCAAAACAGCTAAAAGGGGTCGTGTTGACGTATTATAGTTTGAGGCTTTTCTTTTACTGTATTTTATCGGCTTTGCTTTTTGCAGGTCTGGTGGAGGTGAGAAGAAAAAGTAAGCTTTTTTGTTGATCTTCAGAAATTAAAGGTCTCTTGAGTTTGTTTTTGAATAGAGTAGCTGGTGTTTGTTGAAACTTTTTTTACTATGTTTTTGGATTTTGATGAGTAGCTGGTGTTTGTGCAACTCATATATGCATACAACATTAGTGTTTCTTCTTGGGCATTTCGCCAATGTTATTTTGGCCGGTTTTTTGCTTATTAGGTTTTGATTTCCTATTCATTGTCTGTTCAACTTCAGTTTCATCGTTAATATCCACATACATTGGATGAAGCGGACATATATCCATTGCATATGCAACATATTTTTGCGTTATTTTGGCCGGTTTTTTGCTTATTAGGTTTTGATTTCCTATTCATTGTCTGTTCAACTTCAGTTTCATCGTTAATATCCACATGCATTGGATGAAGCGGACATATATCCATTGCATATGTAACATATTTTTGCGTTAGTTTACAACTTCAAATTTTGAAAGGAAGTTAAATGAATAGTGAGTACTTTGTTATTCACATAAGTATAAATGCAATAAGCCAGTAAGTTAAGAACATTACTTATAAAACATGCAACGTCTGTTTTGTAAAAACATAATTTGTTACAAATGTAATTTAAAACATAAGTGACGTGAAATACTGGAGATGATTAGATGATCATTTAAGATAAAAGAACCATATGGGTTACAAACCTATTTTGAGTATCATTCTTAAAAGTTGTATATGAGGGGAAAAGGTTTAAAATCTATCAAAAGCTTTAAGTTTTGTTTTAACAATAGTCATCTTGTGTTTTATATCACGTGGCATGAATAGGTTCTTATAACTTTTTTATAATTTAATATTACTAGCTTTATACTGAAAATATGTTTATAACTTAAAGACTAAATTACACCGTTCGTCCTTGTGGTTTACATTGACCAACAAACTTCATCCTTTGACCAAAAAAGGTTTATCGTCCATCCTTAATTGGCAAACGTTATGTCGCGTTAGTCCCTCTCTCTAACGGGGCCACTAACGCTCGTTAACTCTTGTAAACCATAAGGGTATATTCGTCATTTCGCATCCATAAGGACGAATGGTGCAAGGACGAACGGTGTAATTTTCGCTTTTTTCAGTTTATAAACGATTTCGTCCGTTTTTAACGTTTTCGCCAATTTTTTTTACGTTTTCTTCTGTTTTCGTCTGTTTTTTTACGTTTTCGTCTATTTTTTTACGTTTTCATATGTTTTTTTACGTTTTCGTCTGTTTTTAACATTTTTGCCCAATTTTTTTATGTTTTTATCCGTTTTTCTTACGTTTTTATCCATTATTATCCACTTTTATCTGATGTAATTTCCACTTTTTTCAGTTTTTAAACGATTTCGTTCGTTTTTTACGTTTTTGTCCCTTTTTTTACGTTTTTGTCCGTTTTTTTACATTTTCGCCCATTTTTTACGTTTTCATCTGTTTTTTTTTTTAAGTTTTCATTCGTTTTTTTTAACGTTTTCGTCCTTTTTTTACGTTGTTGGGATCATACTTTAGTATTTAGTCAAGTCTCGGTCATTACATTTTGTAATAGGTTGCTTAAGTATTATTTCTTATTATTGTTTAAGTTAATGGGCAACATGTAAAAGCCCAAGAGGCCTTAAAAGCCCACGTTAAAAGGATAAGGGAGGAAGGGGTGTGTTGCCCTAGCTCCTCCCTTATAAATAGTAAGCTTATGTTACATTTTATTTTGTTGGTTATTAGATTACCTTAAGGAAACTCTTGCACTTTTATCTTTCTTATTATCTTATAATCAACCAAGTCTATTTCTCATCTCATTTCTCTTTATATCATACTTGTGTTTACTAAATGGTGACCTAACAAGTGGTATCATTCGCCTACTAGAAGTTTGAAGTGTATTTCTTTTGGTTACGTGGGGATTTGGTGCTTATTCTTCATCTTTTTGCATTTTTCTTTGTTTCTTTCACTCAAATCTTGAAGCTTGGACAAGTTTCAAGGTTGATATAGTGATTTGAAGCTTAGTTGTTGCATAAAGTTGTGATTTTTAAGGTTTTTTTAGGTTTTATAGCTTCTTTGATATTAGAAAACTAGTTTTTGGTAGTTACATCTCATAAAGTTAAGGTTTTCTAAGTATTGGTGAAGTTATTTGATCAAAAGTACCTTATTTTTAAGCATTTTCTCTTCACAAAAGTCATTATTTAAGGTGAACAGTACGTTTTACGCGTAAAGTGGTCGGAAAAGTACTATTTCCAGCTGTCTAAAGTGTTTTTTGGTCGGTTTACGCATAAAATAAGCCAAAACCCTTTTCTTACGCGTAAAATAGGCCAAAACCCTTTTCTTACGCGTAATATTTGCCAAAACCCTGATCCTACGCGTAACGTGCTCCTCTACGCCTTAAATCCTACGCATAAGTTGAATTCTACGCGTAAGTCAGAGTTACGCGTAACTTGCCAGAGTTTACGCGTAAGCTTCATCAACGGTCTTCTTCTTGTGCTACGGTGACTCAGTACTTCCCTAGCTTGGATAAGTTAGTGGAATACTTCGACTACGGATATCTTTCAAGCTTGGATAAGTTTGAAAGATTTGTTTGGTTGTTTCAACCTTACGCATAAGTCTAAACTTACGCATAAGCATAAGCTTACGCGTAAAGAGGAAACTTACGCATAAACTTGAAAGTTTACGCATAAACCTACTCTTTACGCATAACTTAAGTTTACGCGTAAGATTAAGTTACGCGTAAGATTTATACTTACCCCAAGGATTTTGCTACTTTCACATAGGAACGTGCATTTCAATCTTCTACAAAGATCCATTTCTACACAAGTGTTCTAAGATGTCTCAACCACCTAATCACTACTTCCCTCACTCTTATCCTCAGCAACAACAACCTCAGCAGTATCAGCAACAACAACCTCAGCAGTATCAGCAACAACAATACCTTCTGCACATAATGAATCAACAACCTCCTAAATACAATCCACAACAACATTACCTGATGATGCAGCAACAGCTCATTCCTCAACAACAACCATATCAAGTGCCACAACAAAACACTCAGTTTTCCTCCAAACAACCTCACTGGTTTGACAGAATGTGTGAAGTTATTACAACTCAACAATCCCGACATGAGGCAGGATCACTTGAAACACCTCCAATGCTAACACCTGGTAACTATGTGCAATGGTCAAGTCGATTCCTACGCTTTCTTGAACTAAAGAAACCTCATGGGCACTTCTTAAAGCAAGTGATACTTGAAGGACCATTTGAGTGGCCAACAAGATTTGAAGCTGGTGATCCTAATGCTGATCCTCCACGTCCTCCTGGTGATAGACCCCTTCCAGAAACTGCACTCACTGAAGAACAGAAACTACATCGTGAAGCTGATCAGTATGCAATGGCTTATATACTTCAAGGTATACCCAATCCGATCTATCGCAGTGTCGATGCTCAGAAAACAGCCAAAGCTATGTGGGAACACGTTCATCTCCTCATGGAAGGCACTCAATTGAATAAAGATGACATGGAATCCAAGCTTTACATGGAATACACTGACATCACAATTGAACCTGGAGAGTCACTTGAATCCTACTATCATCGTTTCACAAATGTAGTCAATGATCTGGAACGTCACAAAATCACTGTACCAAGGATCGCTGTGAACTCCAAATTTGTTGGTAGTCTTGGCCCTGATTGGCATAAATATGTGACATTTGTTCGTCAAACGAAGAATCTTCATGATGCTCCATATGGCTTGTTGTATGACTTTCTGAAACACCACGAACCTGAAGTGGAAAAAGATCGAGCTCTACGAGGAGGATACACACCAACTTCAACACCAAATTCTTTGGCTCTCGTAGCTCAATCTAACTATGCTCAACCACAAATGTCAAATCATGCATATGTTCAAGAGCAGAACTACTTCAGTTATCCACAATCTTCCACCTCGAACCTAATGGTCCCTTATGATTCATCTCCACAAGATTCTTCTACTCAACTTGTTCCGTCAAACAACAATGATGCTGTGTACTACTCCAACTGCAATGATGATGACGATGATGACTTTAATACGTTGAATCAGGGACTTGCTCTTATTGCTCGTGCTTTCAGCAAATTCTCCAACAAAACTAACAACCGTCAACGTTCATCTTCAAACACCAGGAATCAAGCTGTTGTCAATGATGGACGAGTGGAAATTCAGAATCGAAATTATGGCAGATCTGGTTCAGGAAGTTCTTCAGGAAGTTATGGGAATGGTCAGAGGTTTGGTAACAATGCAGGGTTCAGGAACAACTCAAGATCTTCTCAACAAAGGTCTGACTCAGTTGCTACAAGGAACTCAACCTCAGGGAATGCAGTTTGGTGCTACAATTGTAATGAACAAGGTCATATTGCTACAGCATGTCCCAAACCGAGAACTCGGGGTAGCAAGTTTCACAAGCAGGCATTACTCATGGCTCTTCAGGATGAAAAAGATGGACATTTCCCTGAACAGGACAACAACTTCATGGCAAATGTGAACAACGATGATGACATGGAAGATCTGGAAGCCAATGCTGCTGTGATGCTTATGGCCAACATGCAGGAACTTAAGCTCAATGATTCAGGTCCAGTGTATGACACTGACGGCTTGTCTCAGGTACATGACCTCAATGAATGCTTTATTAATGAAATAGTCTCACCTACTGCTTATGAATCAGATATGGCGCAAGTTGTTCCATCTAAATCATCTTCATCATCTCATACAGATGAACAAATAAACACAGTTGTCATATTCGATGATGACACAATTGTTTCATTTGATGATCCTATTGAGAATGATAAACATGATCATTTCGAACAACATGAACCATCATTTGATCCAGACCCTGATCTCATATTGTTATCTAAACAACTGGATGCTCAACAAGTTCAAATAGCAAAATGCAACGAGAAAAACAAAGTTTTGAAAGAACAAAATGCGTCACTTGCAAGAGATATTGAATGTTATAAAATTCAGCTTTCTAATCAGGAAGACAAGATTAAAAATGCAATAAGTTTTGAAAAAGCTTTTCACGATTCATACAACAAAGAACAAGATCTTCAACGCAAAATGCATGATTTAATCGAGTCAAACGGAAAGTTGATTTCAAAACTCGAAAGTGAAAAGAGTGAATTGAAAATACAAGTCGAACGTCTTCAAACTGAACTTTCAAAAACAGAAACAGAATTGTCAAGTTGTCAAAAAGATTTTTGTGAACATAAAATACGAAAAAGGAAGTATATAGATGACTTACTCAGTGATATTGTTGATCTTGAAAAACAATTGAAAGAATTTCGTAACATTGTTTACAAACACGGGAACTCTATCACAACAATTCAGAAATTTACTTTAAAACCGAGACCCGGTACTGGATTTGCACTTGGCGATTACAATTCAATGTTTCTTCACAATGCATTCAAAGATGTTCCAAAAATTTACAGTATGGACTATTTGCTTGATAATACGATTGTGCGTGCTGTTGTTTTTGATACTGAGGAAGAAGAAGAACTTGAAGATGAGAGTCGGTCAAAAATGAGTAATGTTGAATATTGCACACCATATGACTATTCAAAAAATCCAGTCAAGTTCGTTACTCAAAAGGATTTACCTGAGAAATCATGGTTTATCGAAGAGTCGTATGTTTCATCTCACAATGAGGCCCCTGTCCAAACTGTAGCACAAGTAAATGGTCCTTTACCATCATCCGGTGAACTTTCACGTTTACCAAAATGTCGTGTCTTAAATTATTTCAAAACCTTTATGGAAGACATCGATATTTTGGAGGAAACAATTGAACGCAATTCTGAAATAAAAATTGAAACTTTTCAATCCGCTTACGAGCGAGAAAAGAGAGATATTTTTCAAAAACAAATGAAACCAATTGTTCAACACCTCCGTCTCTGTGCTACACGTTGGGATCAGGAACTTCAAAAGGAGGTCAAAAATATGATAAACGTTTTTGATACTGCTGAAAATGAGATTTTGGTTCAAAAATTACAAACTAAAGTTTTCAAAAATGATGCTGATCGACTCTTGGAACAAGTTCTCTGTGCTGATATTTTGTCTGTTATCATGAATGATCTCTATAAATCTGGTACTTCTATGCTTAAGCACGATCATTGTGTTGATAATAACTTGTTGAATGAGGAAATTGAGACACTGAAACATGAGAATGATAATCTGAGGAAAAAGAATGATGATGTGACAAAACAGTTTTCAAAACAAATCAGTCTACTCAATCAAAGGCTTGAATGGTGTCAAGCTAAAAGTCTTGAAAGGGAATTGAAGTTTCAAAGTCACAATGTTTCAAACTCTTGTCAACTTTGCAAAAACAATGAGTCTTTAAAAGGTTTGTGTCTCAAATACGAGAAAGAAATTGCGAAGTTAAAAATTGAAAATGACGAATTTCTACAAAACCACATAGACATCAAATATTGCAATGGTATACTTGAGTCTAATATTCAGGATAAAAATCACATCATCATCGAGTTGAAAGAGAAAATAAAAATACTTGAAAAAGGAAAGATGGTTGACACCACGGTGATAGCACCAGGAATGTATAAATTAGACAAAACTGATAAAGGAAAGGTTGTTCATAATACTAATGTTGCAAACTCCACTTCTACAGGACTAGTCTCCCCTACTAGCGTTAGCAGACCCAAGCGAAACAGTAAAAAGAAGAATAGGCTCTGGCAACGTAAGAGAGGACAACTAGAAGCTCAAGAAGTAGAAGACCAACTTAGGAATTTGAATAAAACTCATGTTGCATCAGATTTAGATTCTAATCTGGCAAATTGTAATCAAAATCTAAATGTAACGAATGATGAACCTTTGAATGTTTTGAATATTAATGCATCTTGTGTGTTTTGTCGTAAAAGCGTTTCATCTGGTGATCATACTAAATGTATAGCTAATTCCCTACTTCATCGTCATAAGAAACGTAGGAAACGCATTCCTTCTAGGCCCACTACTGCCTCTAAGTCTATCTTAGGAAAGCCGCCTTCTACGGTTTCTAGTGAAGTTGATGTTACCCCCATAGGTGCAGAGAACAAGTCTAGGAATCAGCCAAACACTAGTGAATACACCATTAAGAAAGCTCGAACTAGTTGGAATTGGCAACGTTGGTTACAACACAAACCTGATTTTAAATGGATTCCTAAATTATTGAATACTTGTGCTTCTAACCAACTGGAACCCGCAGTTTCTTTGGGTTCCACCCTTACTTCTGTTCCATCCGTGTCCTCTTCTTGTGATGCAGGTGGTGCAGATTGTTCTCTGGATTGTTGATAGCGGATGCACCCGACATATGACAGGCAATCTCAAACTGTTACACAACTTTGTCTCAAAGTTCATTGGTACTGTCAGATTCGGGAATGATCATTACGCTTTAATCATGGGGTATGGTGACTTTATCAGTGGAAACATCGAAATAAGCCGTGTTTATTATGTGGAAGGCCTTGGACACAACCTTTTCTCTGTTGGTCAATTCTGTGATGGGGATCTAGAAGTTGCATTTCGTGAGAAAACTTGCTTTGTTCGTGACTTACAAGGAAACGATCTTATGTCTGGCTCCCGTGGCTCCAATCTTTATACAATTTCAATGTCAGATATGATTGCAACATCTCCGATATGTCTTCTCTCCAAAGCAGAATCAACTAAATCTTGGTTATGGCACAAACGTCTTTCACACTTGAATTTCAAAACTATGACTGACCTTGCTCGTTATAAACTTGTTGAGTGATTTCCAAGATTCCGTTTCACCAAAGATCACTTATGTCCAGCCTGTGAACAAGGAAAAAGTACTCGGGCTCATTTTCCTTCAAAACCTGAACACAGTACGAATCATGTTCTACAACTGCTTCATATGGATTTGTGTGGACCGATGCGTGTTCAAAGTATCAACGGTAAACGCTACATTCTTGTAATCGTGGATGATTTTTCCAGATGGACTTGGGTTTATTTTCTACGAAGTAAAGATCAGGCTCCTTCAATGATCATCACCTTTCTCACTAAAATTCAAGTTCAGTTACGCAATACGGTCCGAATAGTCAGAACTGACAATGGAACTGAATTCAAGAATCAGACACTTAGGTCTTATTATGAGAAAGTGGGAATTGAACATCAAACATCTATTCCTAGAAGCCCAGAACAGAATGGAGTTGTAGAAAGACGCAACAGGACATTAGTGGAAGCTGCTAGAACTATGTTGATTAATGCTCAATTACCAGATTACTTATGGGCGGAAACTGTTTCAACTGCATGTTATACTCAAAACCGTTGCATGATCACAAAACGCCATCGCAAAACACCATATCAAATTGTTCACAAAAGGAAACCAAACATCGATTACTTTCATGTATTCGGAGCACTTTGTTATCCGAAAAATGATCGTGATGATTTAGGTAAACTTAAGGCAAAAGCTGACATCGGAGTGTTCGTTGGATATTGTGAAAATTCTAAAGGTTTTCGGATTTGGAATCGTCGTACTAGAGAAATTCAAGAAACCATTCACGCTAATTTTGATGAGCTCACACAAATGGCTTCTGAGCAACACAGCTTAGGACCCGAATTTAACCGTCTTAACTCTCCGGCATCTTCGGCTGAACCATTGCCACTCAACCGCAAAGAATTGGAAACCTTGTTTGCTCCACTGTTTGATGACACAATTGAATACCGTCCTACTGAGGTCCCACCAAATTCCGCTGCTCAACCTGACAATATTCATGTACCAGACTCACCTTAACAAACTTCAACAACTGTTGAAAGAGACGGTCCTCCAATTGCTTCACCATCTACAGTAGAACAAACTGTTTCTAACTCCCGCCACTCAGCTGAAGATCCAACACCACTATCAGTTCCACAATCCGCAGAGCATGATCCTGATGCGTTCTTCAATCCGTTTGCACCAGCTACTACAGTTCCTGATATAGCTGAGTCGTCAACACGCAACTTGGATCCTGCCAACATGCGAGATACATATCAACTACACCCTTCAACACACAAATGGACCCGAGACCATCCTCTAGTTCATATTATTGGCCATCCAGATGCACCAGTTATGACAAGACAACGACTTCACACAGATGGAGAAACTTGCATCTACGCACTCACAGTTTGTCATGAAGAACCCAAGAACATTAAAGATGCAATGACTTATGACAACTGGATTGAATCTATGCAAGAGGAATTTCAGCAATTCATACGATTAGAAGTCTGGGAATTAGTTGAAAGACCTGACGGAGTCTTTGTCATTGGGTTAAAATGGATATGGAAGAATAAGCTTGATGCTGAAGGAACTGTCATCCGGAACAAATCACGTCTAGTAGCAAAAGGATACTCTCATCTGGAAGGTCTAGATTTTGCTGAATCCTTTGCTCCAGTGGCTCGACATGAAGCTGTTTGGATCTTTTTGGCCTATGCTGCACACCGGAACATGGTAGTCTTCCAAATGGATGTCAAAACAGCATTTCTTAATGGAGATCTCCGTGAAGAAGTTTATGTCAGTCAACCTGAAGGCTTCGTTGATCCTGAGCGTCCTAATCACGTCTACCGACTCAAAAAGGCTCTCTACGGACTCAAGCAGGCCCCACGGGCGTGGTATGACAAACTGTCCACTTTCTTACTGGCCAATAAGTTTTCTAAAGGATCGGTGGATCCCACACTGTTTACTAAAACCTACGGGGAGGACTTACTTGTTGTTCAAATATATGTCGATGACATCATTTTTGCCTCAACACAAAGAAGTTTCTCTAATGATTTTGCAAAATTAATGAAAGATAATTTTGAAATGTCCATGATGGGTGAACTTTCGTTCTTTTTAGGACTACAAGTTCATCAATCACCCCGTGGAATTTTTGTAAATCAATCAAAATATGCTCTTGAAATTTTAAAGAAATATGGAATGATGTCTTGTGATACCTATAATACACCAATGGGCTATACCACAAAACTAGATGCTGATTTACATGGGACTCCAGTTGACCCTACCAAATACCGAAGTATGATTGGGTCCCTCATGTATCTCACAGCTAGTCGACCTGATATAGTATTTGTTGTCTACATGTGCTCGCGCTATCAGTCCAGACCAACTGAAAAACACCTCAGTGAGGTCAAGAGAATCCTTCGATACATAAAGGGAACCATTAACTTGGGGATCTGGTATCCGAAGGATTCTGGCTTTGAACTAATTGCTTTTTCAGATGCTGACCATGCAGGATGTTTAGACACACGCAAAAGTACATCTGGTGGATTACAATTTCTCGGAGACAAACTTGTGTCATGGCAATCTAAGAAGTAGGACTGCACTTCACTGTCGTCTACAGAATCTGAATATGTAGCCATGTCTGCTTGTTGTGCTCAAGTCATTTGGATGAGATCACAACTTAAGGATTATGGCTACCTATTCAACAGGATTCCTATCTACTGTGATTCAAAGAGTGCAATTGCTATCTCCTGCAACACTGTGCATCATTGCAAATCCAAACACATCGATCTCCGATATCATTTCATCAAAGAGCATGTGGAAAGGGGTACAGTTGAACTTTATTTTGTTGGAACTGAGTACCAATTGGTGGACTTACTTACCAAATCCTTGGCACCATCCAGGTTTGCTAATTTAGTTCACCAAATTGGTATGCGATGTTTGACTCCAGAGGATCTGGAAAAGTTTTTTAAAACACAAGTGATTGTCAAACATCAAAATTATCTTTGTGAAAAAAAAAAATAAAAAATAAAAAAAATAAAAAAATGCAAGTGTAAATCTCTTTCAACACTAATTTTTTTCTAAAAACATCTTCAATCATTTAAACTTAGTGTTGAGGGGGAGAATACGTAACATTTTTAAAATATTTCATCTTTTATACTTGCATTTTACCGTAAACATTTACAGTTTTTTTCAAAATTTAATAAAATTTTGAGTGTTGATTCAAAAGGATTTCGGGTTACTCTCCTTGATCAAAACCAGTTAATTTTACCATGATTCCAAGGTCGAGGGGGAGTATGACAAGTTGTTCTTTTCATATCGTGGTGTTGACTAACGAATGTTATATGTGAATAAGTATGTTAGCATTTAATATGAATATTAGTTAGGGTTAAGGGACTAAAAGTGTCAATACATGAAAATTGAATTCACCACAGTCAAAACCCTCTTTGACAATTCACATTTACGTTTTTCACCAAACACATTTAACACTCTTTCACCAACCAAATCAAACGGCCACTAATCATTGAACTAATCCAAGAATCTTGCATCTAATCTGAAGAAGGTAACATGTTTTGATCATAATTCTTAACATAGGTTTTTAATTTTACAACAATCCAACGGTTAAATCAATCACAATTGATTAATTTGTTCTTGAGTTATGCGTAAAATTCAAAACCCGGAAAGATGTGATGATATGATTGAATTTGGTGATGGGATTTGTTCTTATGATGATATTAAACATGTTAGTTAACTCCAATCTCACCCAGAATCATCATCTGAGTGATTTGGTGAATTAGGGTTCATGCGTATGAATTGGGGGTTCTTGAGTTTGTGCTATAGGATTGTTATTAGTGATGGGGATAGTGTTTGTGTATGCCTAGGATCATTCGAATGTGGTTGAATTAGATCTTAATCATGTTTTTGCTCTTGAATCTAAGGTTTAGGGTTCGTAGGTCAATAGCAGATTCAATCTTAAGATTGGGTGGATAATTTGTGTTGTTATTTGAAACATATGATCCTTATGATGTTTGTATCAATTGCCCCATGCTTAATCGTACCCAGAAACACTTTTGATTAATGATGTGATTGAGTGTTCATGCGTGTTTACGCGTTAAGTGTTATTAGGCATGTTTACATGTTAAAATGTATGATATAAGTGTATTGGATTGATGTTTGATCAGTGGTAATGTTTGTGCACTTTCAGGAAACTCATAACTCAAATTTCAAAAGGTGAATTTCTGGAAATGACGATTTTACGCGTTAAATGTTCATCCTACGCGTAAGATTGAATCTTACGCGTAAGATTCGACACGTGGACAAATTGTGTCTTGGATAAGACACAGTTTACGCATAAAATTGTTCTTACGCATAAGTTCTGATCTTACGCATAAGTCTAGAACTTACGCGTAAGTCATTACCTACGCATAAGTTACAATTTACGCCTAAGGGAAATCCTACGCGCAACTTCAATTTTTACGCATAAGACCTATCTTACGCATAAAATTGATCTTACGCGTAAGTTTCATTTTACGCGTAAAGTTCTAACTTACGCGTAGATTTTGCACTTACGCCTTATTTCTTATCTTACGCTTAAGTCAGGTTACGCGTAAAACAACTACTTACGCGTAAACTTGTCAAAATTCCAAATTTTTCCTAAGTGTTGGAAATTTCCAATGTGTAACTTGTTGTAAATGATAAACTTTGGTAGGAATTGAATTGTTTTATGTTTCTAGCAAGTAAAATAACTCAAGTTTGTCACATAACATAAGTTTTAACACACACAAACCCCCACTGATCATCATCAAAACATGATAATCTATATGAACACATGCTTAATGAATGCTTATACTAACATCATCAACAATTGCCATGTTTGTGTGTTTATGATCAATTCAGATGGCAGAACACAATGACATCCCATACGGACCAGAACCTGAACCCATTCGTGCATGGGAAGACACATTTCCTGAAAACTACTCCAGGAAGATTGGAAAGAACAACCTAAGAGTCAACTTCAACAAACTGACATGCAATGAGTCTTCTTGCCTTGTTGCTGTTGATGCTCTCATCTATCACCCGTGCAAAGTTCTACTCACCAAATCTGCTGCAGTGGCATGCTTCTACATACATCAGTTTTGGCACACAATCCACCTGGACCTCTTGGAAGAGTCCTTTACTTGTATGCTTCACATGAGACAAGTCACGGTCGACAAGGATCTTCTCCGTAGTGCTCTTGGACTTCCCGAACTTGAACCGAATGAAGAGTATGACCAAGTTCCCACTGAAGAAGAATTGATAGAATGGCTGAGAGACATTGGGTATGATGAGTCTGAAGGGGTCATTACTAGTCACTCTAGGGTCAATATCAGATTTCTTCCACAGCCTTGGAGAACTCTCTACATCATAATTGCCAAGTCACTATCTGGCAGAGACACAGGCCATGAACATCCTAAGCTCCAACATCTCAGGCTGTTCTGGGCTATTGCTAATGTCAAGAAGGTTGATTATGCCAGCATTATCTGGGAAGATATTGTGTGGCACATACACCGCAAGACAACCAATATTCCTTTCGTCCGTTTCACCAAACTTCTTATTGCAAGCTTCCTCCATGAATATGATGACATTCCTCAAAGATTGAATGATGAGTTTCAGCACACATACAAGAATGAGGACACACTGAAGGTCATCAAGAGAATGGATACAAGTACAAGGAAACAGGGAAAGAAACTTCCAGATAGCCTCTTAACTGACAAAGTCAAGGCTGGCAATAACTACAAGTACTACCTACAAGCCATTGAAGCAGAGAAAGTTGGGTTCTTGGACGAAGCTGCTCTACCTTCATACATGCAGAAGAAAGGTAAGAAAGTTAGCAAATTAGGCAGCTCAGAAAGTTCTACTAAGTCCAAACCTAAGAAAAAGCCATCATCTAAGGTCAGAATTCCTGCAAAGAAACCTACTGCTGAACCTGGCTGGTTTCCCTCACCTCCACCTTCTCCAAAACCTGCTGACTCTGAACAAACCGAATCCGACGAAGGTCCTATTTACAGTGAAGCCTATGCCAATATCACCAAGAAAGTCAATCTTGATGAAATTGACGATAAGGATTTGACGTTCGAAGATTGGGATAATATTATTGACGAATCTGCTGATTATGCTGAATCCCCCGCACACCTCTATCAACGTCCATTCACCAAAGCTCAAACAATTTTGGAAGAAGAAAGGATTAGAAGGAAAAAGATGAAGGAACCAGTTACAGCTGTACAAGAGCCTGAAGGCCTTTCAGTCGAAGATGAAAATGAACGGGCTCTCAACCTCGGTCTCCTTCACAGCCGAATTGATACATTCAATGCTGATCAACCTCCACCTCCAGTGTTCTCTCAGACCACCGAAGCTGGTGGGTCTAGCAGCATTCCTGAGCCTACCACAGGAATCTCCTCAGACTTAGTTGTTTATGATAATCCCTCAGTGTCTCCCACCGACATTGATATGACTATGGAAGAGGAAGAAGAGGAAGATCCTATGGATACTGATGCTCCAAGACTTATGTCTATGGAAGAAATGGAGCGTAGAGAAAGAGCTCAGGAAGAGGAACTGAAAAGAAAACAAGAAGGTGAAGAGGCCAGACTTGAAGAGATTGCTCAAGCTAAACTGGAAGAAACGATCAGAATGGAAGAGAGCAGGAAAGCAGAGGAGGCAGCCAAACTGGCTGAAGAAAAGTCTATGAAGGAAGAAGAAGCCAGGCTGGCTGAAGAACTAAGGCTTAAAGCCGAAGCTGATAAGCTGGCTGAAGAAAAACTAAAGAAAGATGAAGAAGCCAGGGTTGCTGAAGAACTAAGACAGAAAGCTGAAGCTGAAAAACTGGCAGAAGAACTTAGGGTGAAAGAAGCAGCAGCCAAAGATAAGAAAGTTGTACTACCCGAACTACAGAAAGGAGATGTCAAAAACACAACCACCATTATTGAATCATCACAGTCATCACCTCCTGCATCTGAATCAACACATGGCAAATCAATCAAGAAACTGAGCTCCAAAGCCTCTGCTGCATCCAAACTACTCAAGTCTGCTTTCAAAAGAGTGCATGATAAGAAGAGAAGCAAACTAGAAGAACAGGTTGCTAAACTTGCAACCCAGGTTGCTGAACTATCTAAGCTGAACACGAACGTCAAAGAGCTACAAGATAAGGTTGACATTTTCCTAGCTAAAGACGTAACAGAGAACTTGGAAGCCGCACTAGCAGCTCAAGCACAGGAATACATGGCACAACACTTAGTGGCTGAGCTGAAAGATCTACTGGCACCAATGAGAGACGAACTCACCAAGTTCGCTGAGCAAGCAGTAAAGAAAGTTATCCGATCAACAACCTTCACTCTTCGTGCCGACAAGTCCACTGCTCCTCTACCAGGACTTTCTCTGGATGACTTGGAAGCTCAACTCCTAGAAAAGCTTGCAAACAAGTTCACCTTGACTCCTGAAGAAGCAAAAGTCCTGGAAGCACTGAAAGACAAAATGAACAAAGAGTCTTGCAGCACAGAGGCCGATAAGCTGAAACGTCAAAGAGATGATGAAGACAGGGATCCTAATTCTCAGGCAAAGAAACAGAAACAAGCCGAAGGACCTTCATCTCAGTACAAATCACCGGTAATCCCTCCTACCACAACAACTTCCTCACAACAACCGAAAGCATCAAGTTCTGCTCCCAAGGCACACGACCATTTCGTATACACCGGTGGTGACGACATACCTCAACCCGATGAAGTTCCAGAACCGTCTCCTAAGAAGAAGAAGAAAGATAAGAAAGGAAAGCATCATCAACCCACACCAGACACCTCATCAAAAGGCACCGAACCAAAGAAACCCAAAACCGTCCTTAACTGGCTAGACCAAGACAATAGTGCCGAATACTCCTGGTTTGAGAAGATGATCAGTTCGCAACCACCACTGGAAGACAATCATGAACCTCAAGATGGTCGAACAGTGGAATATGCTCAAATGATTCAGCAAAAGTTTAAAATGAAAAAGATGAATAAGAAAGAGCGGCGAAGAATCAAAAATGATGCTTTCAATCTTCTGAAAGATCGGTCTGCTAACTCAATCGAGCTCGAATACCACCTGGAAAATATTGCTCGAGCTATGTCAAGCAATATTGACTGGATCAATCCTGAATCATATGTCGATCCGGTCACAAAGAAAACCGCACCTTACATTACTGACTGGTCCAAACCACTACCAATGATTGGGAAGCCTAAGGAACCAAAGATCCCGTACAAGTTCTTCTACAACACAGACTTGGAATTTCTGAGACTTGGCAGCAAGATCGAAAAGAAGTACGTTACCTCACTCGCCTTTCTCCCTGCAGCTCGATATCTCAACAATGCCATCGAAGAAGAAGCTTCAGCACTATTCGTCGACAAAATTGTTGAATATGACCGGAATGCACTTTATGGTATTCATCACTGGCCAGACAACCGGGCACAATACTATCGAAGCAGCAGACTTAACCAAACGATGGGTGAAGTAGAAAGTGATTTGAAGATCGTCTCGATTCAATTTATTTCGACTGTCACTCACTTTGGGTACCCCTTCCTCAGCAAAATCACACTTAAAAGATTTGATGAAAAGGAGTACGATATTTCCGAGTCTGACTTTCCACGACTACGTCTCAACGACATTGAAGACATGTACTTGCTCAAAGTTCAAGGAAAACTCTGTGGCTTGCCCAAAAAGATGCAACTTGCCTTCATCCAAGCTCTACTCATCTTCATCAGGCAGATAGTCGTTAGAGAAAGAGTCGAAGATCTTCAGTTAGGAGTGGAAAGTTACCAGAAAAAGCTCAATCTCACCAAACCAAACCTGTTTGACATCCCCGACCTTCAACATCTACCTCAATACTCCTTGATCAGACGACCATTTGGGTTCACCTACCGAAGTGTTAACGGTCGCAACTGCTTTATGGGTTATGAAGAAATTCATAAGTTCTGTGATGAAACTCTTAAGTTCGTCAGAGATGGGATCAAAGGCAGAGTCAATGATATTGAACTAGGAAAATCCAAAAGGTGGAACACCAATGAAGCCCGGGATGCTCGCAGATTCATCTTAAGGATTGAGAACATATTGAAGCGCAGGGATCAGTTCCGAAGGTTGGAGAGTTATGTGGGAGGCAGATCCAAATTTCCGGTGCTGACATTTCAGAGGCCTGATTGGTAGATCATTGTAAGAATTTGATTTGATTTGTCAATAATTTACTTCACAATGGTTTGTGCACGCATATCAGTGTACAACCCGTACTTGTAAAGAAAGGACCCTGAGGTACGCATCAGTGCCTCAATCCTGATATAAGGAGCGAAGGCTTCTTACTTTTGAGTAGAATTAATCAAACATTTATGTTTTTTTTTTTTTTTTTTTTTTTTTTTTTTTTTTTTTTCTTTTCACAAATCTGCTCAAAAGGACAAGTATTTCACCTCAATAAGACCTAATCACTTGTTGAGGGGGAGCACTTGTCAAAAACAAAATACTTTGCTTAAAATCAAAAAGTTCTTGGTGAATCTCCCCGTAAGACTCAAAAGGCATATTTTAATCTAAAAAGATTGTCAAAAACATCATTTTATATGCTATTTTTGAGGGGGAGAAAATGAAAAAGTGATTAAAATATACGAAGTCAAAGCTAAAAGTTGTACCATGTGCGAGCTAGACTCAGAATGAACCCAGGAATTGACGAGACAATAAATGTTAGTAATATCGAAAAGACTTATCCTCGACGGGTAATAACATCAAGTTAGTTATTAGAGCTAGCTGTCACCTAAAAGCTGACAATGGAACTCTTTAACTAACCACGTAAGCGTGTCTCGAAAAGGATATGTCTTAGTAGAAATGTACCGTCTCGAGAAACTTTCTGTGGACTTGACCAGGCCGGGTAATAACTTCAAGCCAGCTTAACTGGTGATGTAAGCGTGTCTCGAATCGGTCTTGTTCACGAAAAGTGGATCAATTCAAAAGTGACTGCTCCTCCCGCATGTGCAAATTTATTAAATACTTATGAGCACATGTGCAGGGGGAGCCCTTCAAAAGTGTACGCAAAACTCTCAAAGTGTTAACCAAAATATTTGATTATCACCAACACTTTGAGAGATTTTTCAATCAAAGGTTTCTTGGCTACTGTCGGAGTTATAAGGTGATTAAGATAGGAATATCCGTCCTATGATCCGCCAGAGCCGGAGGGATCTACCCAAGGACATCCCCCATAGTTAGAATTAGAAGTCCTTAGGTATGATACGAAAAAGGAGAAATGAATGAAAGGGAAAGAAGGAGTTGAAGAATTAAAAAGAAAAGTAAAGAAAAGGGTGAAAAGAAATAGCCCTCCAGATGATTCAACCTTAGGGCAGACACCGGGTTCAATACGTATGCTACTGGTTGTTGCTAAGGCGACGCCGGTATTGAAGATTAAGTCGTCATGGACCCAGTGACGCAATGCACTAAACCTTCTTAACCACTCAAGTTCTCTTAAAAGAGCTTGTTTCATTCTCACGGGGAACCTGCGTAACCTATCGACCTATCTCTTAGAGACGGTTGATATTGAAGCAGGAGACTCATCCCCAGTCTACGCATAAGAAACCTAGGTGTGCACTTATTGAGTCTAGAGCCTTGAGATACATCAAAGATCTCTTAGGAACACTTAGTATTTCTGCAACTGGTGTTCTACATCAATGGGCATCAGTTGTAAACTATCGAGTCCTTCGCAGATCTTAGCAATCTGCCGAGAACGTTTATGAGAGGATTACTTATGTATTCCTCAATGATTGAATGGAAATCCTGCCAGGGTCAACATCAAACAGCCCTGATAGCAGGTTACTTCGGTAACCCCACAAGGGTTACGCTTAGTGTTTGCGGTGGTTCCATTACGGTCTACAGTCGTGGAGTGATCCCCAGCGACTCACCCAGTCATTGAGCTACTTAGTAGGTCTCGTAAGCTCCTTCGGGAGTATCTGATATGGGAACGGCCTGGATAAGGATTAGAAGGAATCTTCACAATATGCTGTTGATGAGCTCTAACTCCTTATCCGTAAGTACCGGTTGTTTTATTGCTAACTGTTTACTCGCAGGTACCTCACTTCCATGATGATAGATTCCAACATGCTCATACATACATCTTGAAGTCAAAGAAAGCTCCCCCAAAGATCTTAGCAACACAAAGTTCAAAGAAAGATTCTACGGCAATTAGAAGAATCTACAAAGTGTAAAGACAAAGATCTCAATGCATGAAAAAGGAACTTCTTGTAAGTGAAAGTCTAAAGATGTATGAGTATGTTGGAATGGCGTACAACCACCACAGACGCAGGAGTGACGAACGGCAGACAACTTCATAATCCAATCATTACATCATTACCTAAGAACAAAGACAAAGAGCAAAGTACATTCACTATCATTCATTCATTTTGAAGACGTCTAGAGTTTTACATGTCACAAGTCAACGACAAAGATGAAGACGTCAAGCAACCGTGATGACCGACCCTTAGGGGGAGATTGTTGGGATCATACTTTAGTATTTAGTCAAGTCTCGGTCATTACATTTTGTAATAGGTTGCTTAAGTATTATTTCTTATTATTGTTTAAGTTAATGGGCAACATGTAAAAGCCCAAGAGGCCTTAAAAGCCCACGTTAAAAGGATAAGGGAGGAAGGGGTGTGTTGCCCTAGCTCCTCCCTTATAAATAGTAAGCTTATGTTACATTTTATTTTGTTGGTTATTAGATTACCTTAAGGAAACTCTTGCACTTTTATCTTTCTTATTATCTTATAATCAACCAAGTCTATTTCTCATCTCATTTCTCTTTATATCATACTTGTGTTTACTAAATGGTGACCTAACATACGTTTTCGCCCGTTTTTCTTTATTACGTTTTTGTCCGTTTTTCTTACGTTTTTATCCATTCTTATCCACTTTCATCCTTTTTATACGTTTTAATCCTTTTTTTACTTATTCAACCGTTTTTTACGTTTTCGTCTGTTTTTTACGTTTTCGTCTACTTTTTTACTTTTTCGTCCATCTTTTTAGGTTTTCACCCTTTTTTTTTAAATTTTTGTCCGTTTTTCTTACGTTTTATACGTTTTCTTATGTTTTACCCTTTTTCTTATGTTTTCGTATGTTTTTTTTTACGTTTTCGCCCCTTTTTTTTACGTTTTTGTTCGTTTTTTAACATTTTCGTCTTTTTTTAGTTTTCATATGTTTTTACGTTTTTGTCTGCTTTTTTACGTTTTCGTCTGTTTTTATTTTTTACTTTTTCATCCGTTTTTTTACGTTTTCGCTAGTTTTTTACGGACAAAAACGTAAAAAAACAGGCGAAAACGTAAAAAAACATACAAAAAAGTAAAAAAAACAGACGAAAACGTAAAAAAGCAGGCAAAAACGTAAAAAAATGGTCAAAACATAAAAAAACGGACTAAAAGATAAAAAAAACATACGAAAACGTTAAAAAGGTAAGAAAAACGGGCGAAAACGTAAAAAAATGGACGAAAAAGTAAAAAAACATATGAAAACGTAAAAAAGAAGACGAAAACCTAAAAAACATATGAAAAGAAAAACAGACAAAAATGTAAAAAAACGGATAAAAACATAAAAAGGGCGAAAAAGTGAAAAAACATATGAAAACGTAAAAAACGAAAGAAAACTTATAAAAACGTAAGAAAAACGGACAAAAACGTAAAAACTGGTGAAAACCTAAAAAGATGGACAAAAAAGTAAAAAAAACAAACGAAAACGTAAAAAAACAGACGAAAATGTAAAAAAAAACGGATGAAAAGGTAAAAAAAAAACATATTAAAACGTAAAAAACGGATGAAAGAGGATAAGAATGGATAAAAACGTAAGAAAAACGGAAAAAAAACGTAAAAAAAATGGGCGAAAACATAAAATACTGACGAAAACGTAAAAAAAATAGACGAAAACGTAAAAAAACAGTCGAAAACGTAAAAAAATGGGCGAAAACGTAAAAAAACGGACAAAAACGTAAAAAACGGACGAAATCGTTTAAAAACTGAAAAAAGTGGAAATTACATCGGATGAAAGTAGATAAGAATGGATAAAAACGTAAGAAAAACGGACAAAAACGTAAAAAAATGGGCGAAAACATAAAAAACAGACGAAAACGTAAAAAAAAGGATGAAAACATAAAAAAATAGACGAAAACGTAAAAAAAAAGACAAAAACGTAAAAAAATTGGCAAAAACGTTAAAAAACAGACAAAAATGTAAAAAAAAAGGACGAAATCATTTAAAAGCTGAAAAAAGTGAAAATTACACCGTTCGTCCTTGCACCATTCGTCCTTATGGATGCGAAATAACGAATATACCCATATGGTTTACAAGAGTTAACGAGCGTTAGTGGCCCCGTTAGAGGGAGGGACTAACGCTACATAACGTTTGCCAATTAAGGATGGACGGTAACTTTTTTTGGTCAAAGGACGAAGCTTGTTGGTCAACGTAACCCACAAGGACGAACGGTGTAATTTAGTCTAACTTAAAAATGTTTATAAAGTGTGAAGCAAACTTCTAAACCTATCTAAAAGCTTCACCATTGTGAACGCTCTTAATAATACGCAATACTTTTTTTAGAAAGACAACTAATTATCTCACAGTATACATACCACAGACTATCTCACATGTTCTAAACAAGACTTGAACCCGTAACCATTTTGGTTGGGGAGCGTCTCACACAAGAATAGATACCATTGGGACACAAGCCCTTTGGTAAACGCTAATAATATAGTAAATGATTGATTTATAGATTGGACGAGTGTTTATCATTATATGAGGAGGGGTTTCAGTTAAATGTGTAGAAACTAGAAGGGGGGTTGAATAGAGTCACCGTTTATTATTGCTTATTAAAATCGGTTTTCACTTTGTTAGGTCCGTTTATGTTTTTATTGCAAAGTTACCAGATTTGCTAGTTATGTGATATCAAGTTAACTATATACAAAAATATAAATGGTGTAAAGGAAATAGGAAAGGAAAGAGCACAACCAAAAGAGACGCCGAGATTTATAGTGGTTCGGCATGAAGCTCACTCTTTGTCCTACTCTATTCCTCGATTACCACACTCGAGAGTTTTCAATCACTATGTCAACACACTCCTTCAAGCGGAGCAATCCGTACACAAGCTTACACCAAGTTTAAAGACACTAAGCGGAATGTCGAGTTCTAATCCTAGCTAGAACCTATCTACACCAAAGCCCACATGGCTACACGAACAAGCACTCTTGTCCCTCTTGGATCAACACATAATCCAAGTCTTCACACGAACAAGCACTCCCGTTCACTTGAACCTTCACCCGATCAAGTCTTCACACACGGACTTCACTAACTCCTAATCTTCACACTAGAACTTCACTAAGTTCTAGCCTTCACACCACAACACACAACTATTACAAAGTCTAATCTAGATACAACACTTCTTAGACTTTCACCAATGTCCAAGTTCACCCTAACACATCTAGTCACGACTCACACACAAGTCGGATTCACAATATTACAATATTTACAAGTGAGAGAGTTGAGGGAAGAATAGAATCGTAACACATGTTACGTTTGTGTGTGGACTTAATAACACATTGATTCTTGATGACTTTGAGTGTTCTTCTCTTGCACTTTGATGTAGAGGATACGAGAATCACTTATAAACATAACCCGACATGTTATAGTGATCAATGAAGAAGAAAGAAAGAAACAGAAGGTTTTTGTGCAAAGAGGCTTAGTTTTCTGAAAGGGAACAATTCAGTATTTATAGACGCCAGGAGAGAAGGTGAAGGTCCCTTAAACATGTGATGGTCCTTTATCACTAAGGGACCGTCAGCCATTTAAGGGACCGTCCCGATAGACGCTCCTCTTTTTTACCTAACGTGGTGAAAGTTTATCTGGTGAAAACTTTTACTGTTTTGGGCAAGAAATATGGCTATTACAATATTTGAATTTTGAATGTATTTTCTTAATAAAACATTTTTTTTTAAAAACACAAAAATACTTTTGTGAAAATGTTTTATCATACATAAAAATGTAAGGTTTTGTGAAAATAAACTTTTTGATCACTCTACTAGTGTTGGTATTGAGTTTGTTCATACCTGAAGTGACGTTGTAGTAGATACGTTAAGTAAACGAGTTTTCTCGTCCAAAAACTTATTAACCGTAAGTTTACATATCGTGTTTTCATATTTTGTGATTATCAAAACATGTAGAGACCGAATAATGCAAATAACGTTTTTGACATTATTTGTATTAACAATCTCACCCTTTTTGATGATTACAAAATATAAACTCATGTTAGGTAAATTTACGTGTTTATAAATTTTTAGATGAGTTTCGTTCACTTCTCCCCCTTTTTGTAGAATAAAAAAGGCTTCGTCGATGAATAGAAAGAGAGAAATCGACGGTATTTAAAAGCTCCCCCTTTCTTAGTGCTCCCTCTAGATGATGGCACCGGGGAATCGAGATATGGTGTTGTGCTACAGAAACAAGTTAGAAGACAAAGCAGATACCTATATATAGAAGAATGTAGAAGATTGAGAAGAGAAATGAGATACATATGATAGATTGGAAAGAAAGGATGTGAAATCAGAAGAAACAAAGCATGCAAGAATCAGGTTTTAAGCACTACAAGGGACGGTCCCGTAAACAATTGGACGGTCCTTTATCACTAAGGGACTGCCACTTTGATAAGGGACCGCCGTCAGTAGGCGTGATATTTTAGATGTGTGTTGTGTGTTAAGTGTTTTCCCATTTTTAAGTTGGGTGAAGTCTGAATATACGTAACAAACTTTCTGAAATTAACCGATATACGTAACATACTTATTTTATTTCAAAGATACGTAATATACTTTTAAATACTTACCAATGTACGTAACATTGACGATTACCATTTTAAAAAGTTACAGTTTTGGTCCCTGTTGTTTGCGTTGACTTTCACTGTTAGTCCTTTGACATTTTTTTACTTAGAAAAGTTAAAGTGATGGTCCCTTGACATTTTGCTGACTTCCATTGTTATCCGTTTTTGTTCATTTTTATCTGTTTTCATCCGTTTCTATACGCTTTCGTCCGTTTTTCTTATGTTTTCATATGTTTTTATCCATTTTTGTCCATTTTTAAACGTTTTCATCTATTTTTGTACGCTTTCGTCCATTTTTCTTACGTTTTCATACGTTTTTATCCGTTTTCATCCGTTTTTATATGCTTTCGGCTGTTTTTCTTATGTTTTCATATGATTTTATCCTTTTTATACATTTTTATCCATTTTATACGCTTTTATCCATTCTTAACGCTTTCGTCTATTTTTCTTACGTCTTCATACGTTTTTATCCATTTTCATCAATTTTTATAAGAAAAAAACGTAAGAAAAACAGACGAAAGCGTATAAAAATGAATGAATACGAACAAACACAGATTAAAACGTATAAAAACGTAAGAAAAACCGACAAAAGCTATAAAAATGGATGAAGACGGATAAAAACATATTGATGAAGCGAAAAATGTACCGCTTTTAGGGGGTCATTTAAGCCCTAAATTATGATTATTTGATCAAATATTGCCTTAAATCGTTCATTTTGTCATTTTAGGTGCTTTGGAGAGGAAATCTGGAAAAGGAAGCATTTTGGAGCTTTTTGGACGTTTTTATGCTCAAGAATGAAGAAAACGAGAAAGTCAAGAATCCAAGCTGGAAACAGTACCTAACGGCGTCAAGTTCACAAGGTGATGTCGTCACAGGTTGATCAAGAGATGGATATTTGCTTTACACTTGACGCGCCAGAAATAAAATGGGAAGATTACACGTGACGGCGTCACGTTATAAAATGCCATGGCCGTCACGTATTAACTTAAAGAGAGACGGCCCAGAGGAGTTTGAGAGTGACGGCGTCAGGATTGAACCTGATGAAATCAGAATCCATAGAGTGACGACGTCAGAATAACAAAGAAATCTTAATAAAACCGTCACATGTTGACCAAGGCAATCACAACTTGCGCGCGAAGTAACTGTTACTGTTTTGGCCATAACTTTTGCATACGAACTCGGATTTAGGTGATTCAAAAGCCCACGCGAAGAGGACGAAAAAAATCTTCTAATTGGTGAAAACAGCGGGCTAACGCCATCATGTGTTAGGGCTGACGCCGTCAAGCCTTGCTGACATAAACATTGCCTATAAATATAACATCATAACTTCACTTTTTGTAAGCCCTAAACCCTAAGGCCGATTCTAGGGTTTAGGTAGGTGTTTTTCCAGCAACTTAGAGGGTCTTAATCATTCCATAAACATCTTGCAATGGTTTGTTCATTGATTCAATCTTACGTTATGTCTTCAATTATGATTATTGTTGATTGCTCTTCATTAATTATGTTTGGCTAATTCACATTGTGTCTACTTATGATTGTGTGAAACTTGTATATAATTGATTAGATCTTACTGATTCCTTGTTGATGTTTGTGTCTATCTTCATCAATTAGGGTGTGACAACTTCAATAGGTCTAGTTGATTTAGTTTATAATTCTTGGTTCCTATTGTTTCTTGTTTTGATTAAATGTTTATCAATGTTAGGCTTAAGAAAACTGGCAGACTTCCAATTGGTAACATGCTTGAACGTCTTAAGAAACATGAATCGGATGTGTACTATGATTAATTGGTTGTATTTAATGCATAAGTAACTACTAAGGAGGTCATGTTAGGAGCTAGTTGTCGGCTCAACATAGGAAAAGGTAGAAGCTTATAGATTTGGGGAAGATCATACACGGCCCCATGAATGCTATTAAGGAATACAACCCGTCAATTAAAACAAGGTGTGCCAATTCAATAGGTAGAATTGGATAGCTAGCAAGGAGTAATATATCATAGGTAGATATGCTTCACTTCCCTCGTAGAACCTTAGTTTATTTTCCTACACATTAGTTTAAGTAGTAGCTTTTGGGTTAGTTGATTAGCAACTAATTCTGCCCCTTCTTCCAAAACCCGAGATTTTTACTTGCTTTCCATAAAATATAAAAATACAAAAAGAATCATCCCTCACCTCTAGACCTAGTTAGATTAATTTCAACCCTAATGAACACTATTATTTATGTTGAACGATCAATCCCCCGGTACTTGCCACTATACTATACTACAGCGGTCAGGTACACTGCCTGGTGGGGATTGCAAACCTCTTGAGATCCCTTGAGAGGTAAAATCTTAGGGATGAGATGAGATGAAAGTTGTGAAAACAACATGCACAACTTATGGGATGGTTGTTTACAAGATTGTGGGGAATGAGAAACCCCTTGATAGGAGAAGGTGGTGGAGTAGGAGGAACATAGTCCAATGGCCCAGTTGGTGAGACTTGATTTGGAGAGGATGGAGGTGTGAGAGAAGGAGACAAGTTGCTCACAAATTGAGTGTAAGCACCCGAGCTAGATTGGGTGAGCAAGGGTGATAGGTTTTGATGAAAGATGAGAATGGTGATGAAGTTGGACTTGTGGAGGATGATGGTTTATGAGAAAGATGTTTCATTTGTGGATGGAGTTTTGAGAGGTGCACTTGGTGCTTGAGGAGAGGAGAGTGGAGACTTTGGAGATGGGGTAGATTCTTCTTGAGTGAGATCAATGTAGTTTGTTTGAGGTGGAATGATGGTGATCTTAGGCCTTTTGTTTGAGCTTGATTAAGGTAGGATGAGAATGTGGTTAGGTCTTTTGTTTGAGAGAGATAGTGAGGTTGAGGGATAACCCATTTTAAAAGGTGAGAAAGTAATGAAAGGTGAGGATGAAGATGATGATGAAGATGAAGAAGAGATGTTTAAATAATCAAAATGATAATGATTTGGGCAAAGCATGCATTAGGAAGATTTAAGCACATATATTTGTTTAACTAAACATGGAAATGGTGGTGACAAACATGCAAGTAGGTTCTAGGTTTGCTAGAAATGAGAAATAGTACAAAAATCCATGACCCATGCCAGACGTTCCGTTAATTGCCCGACAGTCCCTTATTGATAAGGGACCGCCATTGCGATAAGGGACCGCAGGTAGTGGGTTTCCAGATTTTTGCCCACTTCTTCATTTTTGCAGCCTGCATTCATAACACATTCCAACAGATCATATCGTAACTTAATCATGATGGCAATCAATCAAGCATAGTACTAATTCATACACGCATTTAGTTCAAACATAGACTAAATCACGTAATTCTAGAGATCACACAATAGTTCTCATAAACATAATCATAGATTTTCATAAGTTTTCAACAGAGAAATTTAAGCATAAAGGTAATACACATATGTTGACATGATGTATTATTATGGTTCATAATCACTTGATGATACATCGTAGCATGAAGGCTCAGAGTCGTCCGTGTTGGAGGTCAACTCATGGTATGAAGTCTCTTTTGAATCTCGTCCTTCTTGAATAGGAGAATTTACCCAATATAGGCATCTGTAATTATCATGACACAGAGGAGACATGACAGGGTCGGAAAGAGAGAATTGAGGACATAGAGAAAGATTGACGATATAACGATAGAGGCAAGTTAGTAACATGCCGTATGGAAGGACTTTGTCCGTTCTTCCTTTGACATTTACAATTCGCTTGACCATAAAATACGCGAGGTTGTAGGGTTGCTCGGTGATGAGACAGTAGAGCATATAGCACAACATGCTGGGACAATGTCTTGATTTTTAGGACTACAAAAGACATTTTCACGAATGACTTCTATCCATCTACGCAAATAAGGATGTAATTCATCTACACAGATTTTGACTGGATCGAGGTCATAATCATGAGACTCAAGGAATTCAATTTTGTGGTTCTCATTTAGAAACCCATGGACTTTTTGAGGAAGGCGAATGTGTTCCTTGATTTGAAGTGGACTGGGTATGAAGGTGTAGTACCTAAAAATTCTGGATGACCCCTAAGAGATTTAAGTGACCACCCTTCGGTGTAGGTACATTGCCCATGACACGGGATACCAAGGATTTGAGAAAATTTCTCAAGAGTAAGAGACACAACATTGTTATGTATAGAGAATTTGATGGAAATAGTTTGATCTTTGTTATATTTAATTTTGACTTGACTGTAGAATTCTAGAATGAATTGTGGAAAAATTTGTTCATTGATATTAAGCAAACAATCGAATCCTATTGATTTGAACATGGAATAATGTGGTCATGGTTTGAGAAAGAAATTTTGACGATTCTCCCTTCGTGAAGGTAGCGAGACTCAAGATTACGTAAGGTTCTAATTAGATTGGGAGAAACACTTGACTCTAGTGAAATTTGAGGTATATATTATGCGGTAAGCTCGTGATCATAGTCAAACATATGAAAGCCTAGTTTTGGTATGATTACCTAGTAAGAAGAATTTAAAGGAATATTAGGAGTGAACTACCAACACTAATGATCTAAGTTAATATGATTTATTTAATTAACCATTTCAAATCAACTTATGTTGTTGGATATTTGTTAAAGGTGTTTTTGACATGTATTAACAATGTATGATTAACTATTGTTATGTTTCTAATTATGATTAACAACACCTAGTTAGACATTTGGGGATTTATTACAAGTTTTGACAATTTTCAAAAATTTCGCCCAATTGAACGAATCCTACATCACATTGTTTATGTTTGTGGTCAATTATAATTAATTTCACAAAGACTTGAAAATCCCCAATTTTTAATTTTGTTTGTATAAACCCTAATTATGGAATAAGGAGGATTTAGGTGAGATTTACTTACAAATGATAATTAATATGCAAGAGTGGTGAATGATCTTGATTTTAGAACCTTTGATTTTAGTTTTAGTGTAGTGATTAAAAATTTAGGTGTATGAAAGGTTTTTCGTCACTACTGCAACACAATGGGTTTGTTTGGCTTTGTTTTACTGAGATGGATAAGAAAAGCAGAGTAAGAGTGCAAAACATCAGATGGTCCCTTATCGATAAGGGACCGCCATGTGGTCAGGGACCGTCGGCAGAAGGATTCAGGGGAATGAAGATTTTAGCTGGTTTTTGAAAGACTTAGATTTTTAAGTTCTGACAAAGATATTTTTCTTAAGGACATCTAAAAACCATTAAATTAGGAATTCTAGACACGGAATAGACACGATACGCACGAGTAGGCTGAGGAATGGGTATTGAGCATAATCGAGACAGAAGAAGTAGAAGAGACTCGACATTCGCGACACGCTGAATTAGGAGTAGAAATAGAGTTGAGACAGAAGAATTAGAGAAGATGAGATTCAAATACGAGACTTGTATCGAGTAGGCTAGAAGTCAATCATGTCAACGCTGAGAGGAGTTCAAAGACGAGAAGTAGAGAAGAGATGAGAAGTTTAGAACATTAAAAGTGTGCATCATCCATAGTGATTGATAGACGCAAAAGGGGATATTAATAATGGTTGTGGTAAGACCATTATTTTCTAAATAATTGCTTGAATCCTATTAAGGATAAGCATTTAGACAAAACGTCTAATATCAAGAATTATCAAGCAAAGCAATCAACACTTAATTTGCACATAGCACATAAGCATATAGCAAGTATTCATATGTTCAGATAAACACATATTAATTTGGTATATAGCATGTAAGATAGTCAAGGTTGTAAGAAAGCGTACCTTGGCTACTAGCTATCCTTAATGATACGTTACTGTGAAATGTGTTGTGTGAGATGCAAGATTCCGTTTTGATGATTCTTCTCATGTGTGACAAAAGAGTGGATGTAGATTCATATCCACGAGTGATTTCCCTTGTACACCTAAAGAGATAGATTGCAAGACAACTTGGTACCCATTTTCTCATGGGTCTGAGATGGTTAGTCAAAGACATCCATTGCACTAATATGCATATGGTGTGGATGCCGACAAAGGATAATAATGTCCCTTTATACATTATCCCTATTTCTAAGCAATTTCACTAGTGACTAATTTCTTTGGTATTCATTGGTGATGTCATGGTTTTAAAACACTTGATTAACTACATTTAGTCTTGTTTAAGAGGTTTTATAAATTTGATTTGCTTAGACTTGCTTGTTGATGATTCACCCGAGTTATAACCTAAGCTGATTCTATCTCCAAACTTCTTTTGACTACTTAGTAAGTTTCTAAAAGACTTAGAGCTCAATTCAAATCTCGATAGTATATTGTCCATTTCATTAGCCTTATTTATGTCATCGTTGTAGCCTTGACACATTACACATTCTAGATCAATTTCTATGCTACTATCAAGTCTAGACATTTTATCTTCTAGAATAATTTCTTTTTCAAGATTACTTTTGTATGACCCCAAAGATTTATTTTGCGAAAAAGATTGTCTACTTATGTTGCATAGATCATTTAGTTCATTTTATAAGTTTGAAAAATCTAGATTAGATGGATCAAAACAAAGATGTTCAATTTTGGAATGTACCTCACTTGAAGTTTCAATCTTGCGACATATTTCAAATTCAATGTGCACATTGTCATCTTCATTCGGATCACTCCAAGATTCATTTATGAGTTCACTTTCAAGGTTACTTTTAAGGTCATTGTCGATGACATTTCCTACATCAAAATCAATTGAACTAGTAGCACATGTATCTAATTTAACAAGATGTCTTTCTAATGACTCGTCTTCACAAGTGAAGAGTAGTTCAAGACTGATATCATCATCTTTGGATTGACAATCCTTTTGATGAAAGTTTAGAAGATTTTTCCATATGTCATTTTCCGTTTGACAAAATAATATTCTTTCATATTCGACTCTTGGCAAGGTTTTATAAATCATTATTTTTGTCTCTAAATTTTTACAAAACTTTTCTTTGAAAAATTCGTTTTGACTTTCAAAATTCGTTTTCATTGGTTGAAAATCACCAATTGCAATGACATGCCAAAGATCATAATCTATTGATTTCACATAACTTTCAAATCTATTTTTCCATTCAATGAAATTATCATTTTCGAAAAATGGTGGTTCATTTAAAGAAAGCCCTTCTATATTTTTTTCAGAATCCATAGATCAATTCAAGCTTTAAAGTACAATACACTTTAAATATCTTGAGTGACGTAGCTTTGATACCAATTGTAGAAACTAGAAGGGGGGAGGGTTGAATAGTTTCACCGTTTATTATTGCTTATTAAAATCGGTTTTCATTTTGTTAGGTCCGTTTATATTTTTATTGCAAAGTTACCAGATTTGCTAGTTATGGGATATCAAGTTAACTATATACAAAAACATAAATGGTGTAAAGGAAATAGCAAAGGAAAGAGCACAACCAAAAGATACACCGAGATTTATAGTGGTTCGGCACGAAGCTCACTCTTCGTCCTACTCCACTCCCCGAGTACCACACTCGAGAGTTTTCAATCACTATGTCAACACACTCCTTCAGGCGGAGCAATCCGTACACAAGCTTACACCAAGTTTAACAACACTAAGCGGAATGTCGAGTTCTAATCCTAGCTAGAACCAATCTACACCAAAGCCCACGTGGCTACACGAACAAGCACTCTTGTCTCTCTTAGATCGACACACAATCCAAGTTTTCACACGAACGAGCCCTCCCGTTCACTTGAACCTTCACCCGATTCAAGTCTTCACACACAGACTTCACTAAGTCCTAATCTTCACACTAGAACTCCACTAAGTTCTAGCCTTCACACCACGACACACAACTATTACAAAGTCTAATCTAGATACAACACTTTTTGGACTTTCACCAATGTCCAAGTTCACCCTAACACATCTAGTCATGACTCACACACAAGTCGGATTCACAATATTACAATATTTACAAATGAGAGAGTTGAGGGAAGAATAGAATCGTAACACTTGTTACGTTTGTGTGTGGACTCAATAACACATCAATTCTTGATGACTTTGAGTGTTCTTCTCTTGCACTTTAATGTAGAGGATACGAGAATCATTTATAAATACAACCCGACATGTTAAAAATGATCAATGAAGAAAAAAAAAGAAACAGAAGGTTTTTGTGCAAATAGACTTAGTTTTCTGAAAGGGAACAGTTCAGTATTTATAGATGACAGGAGAGAAGGTGACGGTCCCTTAAACATGTGACGGTCCTTTATCACTAAGGGACCGTCAGCCATTTAAGGGACCGTCCCGACAGACGCTCCTCTTTTTGTCCTGACGTGGTGAAAGTTTATCTGGTGAAAACTTTTACTGTTTTGGGCAAGAAATATGGTTGTTACAATATTTGAATTTTGAATGTATTTTCATAATAAAATATTTCTTTAAAAACATAAAAATACTTTTGTGAAAATGTTTTGCCATACATAAAAATGTAAGATTTTGTGAAAATAAACTTTTTGATCACTCTACTAGTGTCGGTATTGAGTTTGTTCATACCTGAAGTGACATTGTAGTAGATACGTTAAGTAAACGAGTTTTCTCGTCCAAAAACTTATTAACCGTAAGTTTACGTATCGTGTTTTCATATTTGTGATTATCAAACTATGTAAAGACCGAATAATGCAAATAACGTTTTTAATATTCAGGGACGGAGCCAGGACTAAACATGATCGGGTGCACAAAAAAATTTGAACAATAATACTAGAAACACATTTCGATGAATCGAATGCATTTAAAATGACTTTAGAAAAAATATGTGTTTTTTTCAAAAATTAACACTATATCGAAAAATTCTATTGGGTGCACGGGCACCGACAGGAACCCCCTGGCTCCGTCCCTGTTGATATTATTTGTATTAACAAAATGTTAGGCAAAAAGGACCATTGATAGAGGGAGGTGATATGTAGAGCTTGTATAACAGGTCACACGAACCTGTTAAGACACGAACCTGTTAAGACACGAACCTGTTAAGGTCAAACACGAACACGACCTGTTAGCTTATCGTGTCATTTTTCTCAAACACGAACACGACACGAAAATAAACAGGTTAACCTGTTAAGACCTGTTAACACTTAACATGCAAGTATTTGATCAACAGGCCTCTTTACTTATTAAGCCAACGGATTTAAGGTTATAAAAAAGTTAATACACAGCATTCGACTTTTTTGTATCTATAAATGTTACACGTCAACCATAATTGTTCATTCGACAAATTCATTCAACATAAACAAAAACCATAAATCCAGTAACATCTAAACCTATCACAATCAAAGAACAACCATAAATCCAGTAACATCTAAACCATAATTGTTCCTTCCTGATTTTCTCTTCTTCATTTCTTCCAGCTCTGGTAGAATGGCTCTCAGTTCCACCTTTAGGCTTCTGGAATTCTCATCAGACTGAAACAACAACACATTCTCTTAAATTCGATAACAAAAAGACATTATACTTTCTAAAATCCATGAAAACTGCAACGCTTTGCCTATCTATCTTGATGGAAACTGTAACATTCATTTTCTTTGCCTAAAGGTATAATATCTAAGATACTTAGCAAATATTGAAACGCTTTTTTAAGCTACATCAACCTTTACAAATTCTCAAGGCTGTTAATCATTAGGCCAACATTATAAGTTAGAAAATGAACACTACATATATTCACAAAAAGTCTAAAAAAGAAGTGGTTAATTACCTGTCTGTTAATCATTGAGCTCTACTCTTATTAGCCAAATCCACTTTCTTCCGATACACCTCAAGACATTCGCGTTCTCACCAACTTCATCCCATATAATCTTTTTTTCCCAAGCAAACAATCACATTTATTTAGTTAGCAAGGAACTCGAGAAAAAACATGATATAATTTATAATATTAAAGTAAAAGGTTAGTGTGTTTACTTGGAGTTCGTATAGGATAGATCCGCAAGTTGAATCAGATCTAGTGACACATATGATTCAAAATCAAAGAATTAATTAATAAAAAAATAAAAATATGTAGAATAATATTGAATCAGATCTAGTGAAACAAATTTAATTTAAACCTGAATAAGTGTCGTCTTTTCGAAACGAGATCTATTAAACGATGGAACAAGGTGTTATTGACAGTCAAAAGGCGCGTATGATAGGTCAAAATGACGGGGAGGAAAAATGGTGAATGATGGTGGTGGAGGTGTAGATGGACGCGCGGTGGTGGAGGAGTAACGGCCGGAAAAATGGCCGGTTTTTAGTGTGTGTTTGTCGGCAAAGAGAGAGAGAGAGAGAGTGATATAAGAGAAGACCTATTAGTGTAGTGACTTTATAAGTTTATATATATATTATAATATTAACAGGTCACTAACAGGTCTTAACAGGTCTGACCTGTTAAGACACGAAAATTAACAGGTCTTAACAGGTCTGACCTGTTAAGACACGAAACCTGTTAAGGTCAAACACGAAACCTGTTAAGAACAGGTCGTGTCGTGTCGTGTTAACAGGTTTCGTGTCAAAATTGCCAGCCCTACTGATATGTACACCACTAAAAGTGGTGTGCACACCACTAACACTGCATCAGAATGTTGTATTGTGTGCATCATCAGTGTAATTTAGTGGTATGCACACCAATTTTAGTGGTGTACATATCACCTCCCATAGATATATTGCATTGCTATTACATCGAAGGCCAGTTATGACTAAATTAAGAATGGTCAAAATGGAGCCTTTCTAAAAAAAAGAATGGTCAAAATGGAGCCTTACCCAGACATTACATAATGGCACGCAATCTTTAATATCCATTTCACATCTGCGCGCATCTACACAAACCCAGTTTCAGTTATTCTATGGCTAAGTTATCCGAACTTAGTGCCAATACAACCCGATCGGCAGGCTGCTCATGGGCTCCAGGGCTCGTGTTTTTTACATTGGGTACTATTGCATTTGCCATGCTAGTTGTCCAGCTAGATACGTTCGAGACAGTAGCATATCCCATGCACGAGTTTGGTGAATCCATGTTGGTAGTAGCAGCTAGGAAGAACGCGGGGAGTCTTCCTGGTGTGGAAAAGATTGGGAACGGTCAGCTGATTGGAGCCGAAGATATTATCTATGAACCAAAGTCTGGGGTTGTATACACAGGTTGTCATGACGGGTGGATCAAGCGAGTAACTTTAAATGACTCCGTTGCTGATTCTGTTGTGGAGAATTGGGTTCATACAGGAGGCCGGCCTCTTGGCCTTGCTATTGATCAATTTGGTGATGTCTTTGTTGCTGATGCATATAAGGTACTTCCTTGGTTATTTATCTTTCACTCAACAAAAATATTGAAATTCTACAGGTGCTCGTTCTTTAGTTTCAGGTGTTTTTGAGGGTATATTATTTTCTCGTGTCTTCGCTAGTTTATTCAGTGAGATCTTTTTGCCGTTTAAGTTTGATTACTGGAATTAAAAAGACAATTTATCAAAGGTTTATAAAAGATGAAATTATTTATATATTTCATACAGTATGTTTATTCATATGATATATTATTAAGATAAAATAGAAGTTTGGCACCCCAAATAAAAACATTTGTTTTTGTTAAAAATTTTCCTATTTGTTAACGTGATTATTTGAAAAAAAGGACATATGTTGTAGCATCCATGAAATAATTAAGAAGTATGTGCCTACTATTTGCTTGCAGGGGCTGCTTAAGATAAGTAAAGATGGTCAACTAGAGGTATTAACAAGTGAGGCTGAGGGCATAAGGATCGGGTTGCCTGATGGTGTAGTTGTTGCGAAAAATGGTATGGTGTATTTCACTGATGCGACATCTAAATACGGCTTTCGTGATGCAATGAATGACCTTATGGAGGGTAGACCACACGGTCGATTATTGAGCTATGACCCGTCAACAAAACAAACCAAAGTGATAGTTCGAGACCTCTACTTTGCTAACGGAGTCGAACTCTCACCAGAGGAAGACTTTGTCATCTTCTGTGAAACCTTTATGTAATATTGCCATTTCAAAACCTTTTACAAGTTTGGTTTATTAACATAAGACTAACGATAACATAGGTGCAGCGAAGACAAGTTAGAATCACAAATTTTGTTATATTTAATTCTCCAAGTTTTATACATATATAAACATAATAACCTGCTCCATCATTTTTCGAGTCATCATTTGCCTTTGAGTAATTTTGTAGGTATCTAAAAATGTCTCAAATGGGACACAGAACCATAATGATTCAGATCTATGGATAAAAGTACAATGACTAAAACATGATAAATGTTAAAGTATTTTGGTATATGTATGTTAAAAAATACATTTTGAAGTTTTACTACGATAATTTTTAGGATCAATTTTATTGCAGGATGAGGTGTCATAGATACTACTTACAAGGTGATAAAAAGGGATCTGTCGATGTCTTCGCCAACAACTTACCTGGTCTACCAGACAACGTACGCTACGATGGAGATGGACATTATTGGATTGCACAACCATGGGTAATCTAATTTCCTACATATAAAATTTGTATAAAAATCATGCACCTTACCATTTTGAACTAAACATGGATAATTTTTGTGTAATATGCAGGACTATTCGGCTTATTTCAAATATACACAAGCTTACCCATTTGTTCGTAAATTGTTTGCATTTACACTCAAGCACCTACATAAAATGCCACATCTCACGAAATTTGGTGGAGTACTAGTACTGGATTTGAAAGGAAAACCAGTCGGAGGCTACTATGACGAAGAATGGGAAATGACATCATGTGGGGTGAAGATTGGAAATTACTTATACTTGGGTTCTGTCACAAAACAATACATTCTACGCATTGATCTTCTTCAAAATCCGCTTACAATCGCAACCTCATAAACATGATCTTATTCAAAATCCGCTACAGTTCCAGTTAGCCATGCACATTTACGCAAAATGAAAAAAGAATGATTTTATCTGTTTATTCATATTCTAAAGTCTAATAGTTCAATTGTTACTTGTTTATGATGGATACTCATTTGAGGGGGTTGAGTTTTTAAGTCAGTCTTATAAAGGATGCTATAGTAGTAGTAGTAGCGCCTTACTTATAGTTGTAGCACTTAAATGATGGTCACAAGTGTTGCAGAGAGGACCATAAACTATATCCAGATACCAATAGCATCTCCAGTCAGGGACGGAGCCAGGAATTAGGAATAAGGGGGCCGAAATTTTTTTCTCAAGCTAACAAAGTAATTTAACTAAAGGTTAGGGGGTCATTTGCCTATAGTTGCATCTTATGGTTAAATTTTATAAGGTAAATAGCAAAGCGATTGGGTATGTTGGAGGGGGCCGAGCACTCCCTGGCTCCCCCATTGTCTCCGTCTCTGTCTCCAGTTATGTAAGCTTTCTGCTTTCACAAGTTTATAACAGTGTCACGCCATGCCACAACAACCTTTATAAACAACTATAAACTTCACTTAGAGAAAGTATAAAGTCATGGATATAAACCTACTAGTGCGTGCAATGGGAAAGTTTATATGCTTGGTGACTCGTCACATCCATGTCGTTACAAAACCTGGTTTATAAAATGAGAAAAACAATCTGCAAACACATACATCAACACCGCGTACTCATTAACTTGCGGCTGAGATCTGAGAACAAAATAACGAATAACCAAAATAGTAAAATCAAAGAAATTAAATGTAAACATGTTTTGCTTGAGTCGCCTTTTAAGAGTCTTATGGTGAATATGAGAGTTTTGGAGCCGAAACAAGAAGGGCATGATAGTCAACTTTGGTATATTTTAGTAAATCGATTATTCGGATAGTATAAGGTTAAAATATAATGACAAATATTTGTGAAAAGCGTAAAAAAGATTAAAAAAAATAAAAAGTTTTTACAAAATTCCCAAAAGAAATTCAAAAGACAAGGGACGTTGATGGTTAAAAAAAAAAGATGTGAAACAACTTAAGTTTTTCTAAAAGTGTATAATTTTGATGCAAAAAATTTGCGAAAAAAATGTGTGTGCATTAACAATTTTGTAAATCAACATTTTGTGCATAAAAAATTCGTTACATCCATCTTCTTTTTAGTGTATGTATCAACATTTTATTGTGCATCAAAATATAACATTGTGCATTAAAAAAATTTGTGCGTATTAAACTTTTTTTTTCCCAAAAAATCAAAATCAGAAAACTTTTTTCACCACTTTTTAATGCAGTAACATTTTTCAGTTACCATGGGTAAAATTTAGGGGTGTGCATGGTTCGGTTTGGTCGGTTTTTGGCTAAAACCGAAATGTTCGGTTTTTATAGAACCCAAAACCGTTCGGTTTTTTCTATTTATCATTGGTTCGGTTTGGTTTTTCGGTTTTTTTGGTTTTTAACCGTTTATATTTGGCCATGGAAAATTTATACCAACAAACTTGTATTACCTAGAAAATTGGTTCTTTTTTTTATTTTTTTTATTTTTTTTCTTTGTCAATTTAAGCATAATAATATTTATTGCATAATTCTACAATCACACACATATAGATGAGATACACACATGCAAGTGAATATGCACATAGTATAATCATTGTCATATATTTACTGATATATTCTCAAGTTAACACACGACATGACAAACACGCATATAAACATAAACATTAAGATAAATATATTCTAAATCCACCCACAAAATAAATATGAATTTATAAATTTGATTTATTTATTCACACTATGAATTATATAATAAAATCGGTTCGGTTCGGTTTTTGGACTAAAACCGAAACCGAACCGCATTTTCCGGTTTTTGAAAAATTAAAAACCGAACCATCAGTTTTTAGTTTCGGTTAGGTGTTTTTGGTTTTTGGTTTCGTTTCGGTTTTGTTTGCTGACCCCTAGTAAAATTCCATAATTTTTCGAAAAGTGTTATGGATAATTATTAGTGGATGTCCATATAACCCATAATAGGCCCATGACCCATGTTAGCTATTAGGGTTTTTGCCCTAATGTTTGTCTATATATACTCTTTGTAAATCTCATAGTTAATGATCAATAAGAAGAATATTCATTCCCTCAATTCTTGTTCATAACACGTTATCAGCACGATATATGCTTTTAGGTTTGCTTTGTTTTGTTTTCTCGTTTTTCCACCACCGCAGATTAGATGCACTGATTGCAAGAAAAGCCTATGCGATTTTGATTTATTGGTTCAACCAATCATTCTGTTCTCTTGATTTCTAAAGGTACGTTCTCAATCTTAATGGCACATGTTTATTCATCCAATATATATGATCAAACATATTTATACGTGATATAATTAATACTCCGTAATAACGCTAATATATAATTAATATTTGATTGATTGATTAAAGCAATCAACTTTATAGATATAAATTGTATACTCCGTATTTATGTATTCTAGAGCATTATTAAATATTATACTTCAATATATAAAGAATTATATATTTTCCATGTATTAATGTTGTTTATATAAATAAGTTTTGGATGTATGTGTTCAGTGTATTTATAAGTAGAGTGTATTTATAAGTGTAATTTATGATCACTTGTTAACAACCATTAATTATCATGTAGAATGTTTTACACATATTGTTATTCTGGTAAATATGGGTTTTTAGTCTTATACGAATAGACTATATCGTAAACATTCGAAATCGATAAATGCTTCATATAGTTGTCGAGCATGTTAATTAGATTACTATCTACTTTACATTGACATTATTTTAAAGTTATACACTTATACTATAGTTTTGTTTTAATTGGCTTCCTTCACCTACTGTATGAGTTAAAAACTATCAATCTGGCTTTGGAGAGGTAACTTTTAACCCTTCTTTGTATCTTGTTTGCTCATCGATAATTTGTTTGCTACCGATAGTATTATACGATACATGCATGCAATCTTTGATTATGGATTTATGTCGTTATTGACTTTTGATTTATTAATCATACAACAAGACATGTGTGTGACAGTGGTGTGATGACTCATCCCACTAATAAACAATAAATATAGATAAAATTAACAACAATGTTGTATGGTTTTTGTATGCATTATATTGAAAATCTTGTGAACCATATGTTTACACTTTGATAAATATGTATTAACTATTTTCCTAGTTTATGTTTTCATCTGTTCTTCTATACTGTATAGACTATACATGTGGTATGATTTTATTAAAATTAAGCAAGAGGTGATTAATTTTTAATTGATTAATTGTGTTTGTAGTCTATTTTAGTCTAATCATAAGTGACTGTTGATTTATAAAAATATTATATGTGTATTATCAAATTACTACAGATCATGTTTATTTTAAAATATAATATTTGAATTTTCCAATAGATGGTTTTAGTAAATGGAAATTATTTGATCAATCCAAAGAAACTTATACATCAGTAGAGTTAATTGAATCAAGAGAAAAATAGTAATAATGATTTTACACTACTGTACATGTTTGTTAGTTATACTTAATTTGCGTATCGTAGATTATATGCTTTTTTTAATGTTATTATCTAATCTTATTATTTAGTTTGTGAATTTGTAAAACGAAAATCACAATTGTAAAACAACTCTTATGTTAATGTTGTTGTGTCTAACTTTGATGTTTGGTCCAATAGCATTTTTCTATCACAGCGTTTTAACATATTAACCTGAGTCATATTTTTGGAACATCAATTATAAGCATTATTTTACTGCTAAAGTTAGTTTTATATCTTAAAATTTTGAAGTTAATTGTTGGCTACTAGAATGAACGTTAAAAAGAAGTATTGCTAAAGTTGATTTTAATTGTTGGCTAATAGAGAAAAACTTTGAAGTTGATGTATGCATTGTCCTATCTATATTAAACTCATTTGTATGAGAATAGTAGCTCCCACAGTCCACACAAGAAAGATAAGATCTATAAGGCGTATTGAAACATCGGTTATATGTTTGGGCCTGTTAACTATGCATGTGATATAATTTATTGATAATCTAATATCACTTTCTTGTTATGATTTGATATCATTCTCTTCATTGTATGATTATTATGTGGAAAATATTTGAAACCTAAACCACTATCTGATTTCTTAGTAATATTCGATATATAAATCGTTAAATAAGTCAACTATGACGATATGTTTTCTCGTATTGGCTTATGATCTACAGCTTGTTTTAATTTTTTTTTGCAAGTCATAGCAATTAGCATTTAACATTCACGTTGATATACATTAAAGTGGTAAATGGTTTGCCTATACCTTGTGCTAATTGTGCTAATTGAAGTCGGCGGTATCTGAGTATGTATGAAAACTATTTGTATAAATGTCGGAATTTAATAGTAACTCTCTTATCATATGTGTGACTTATCATATCACGCGATTTTATTTGCTTGTAAGATACTTGACTAATTGATCAATGACATAAATGTGTTTAGCAAATAGCACAACTTTTTGTATAGAAGATGCTTTATTATTTGATACTGTAATAGGCTAATTTGCATATTAATATAATTGTGACAAGTCACACATAGCTTATATATATATATATATATATATATATATATATATATATATATATATATATATATATATATGATTGAAGAAATAAAGTTTAAATATGATGATGTGCTAAGTTTTCCATATAATTCGACTTTTACATTAAGTCAAGTGCCAATTAAACCACATGTGGTCATAAAATAAAGTTTATGAGTCAAGATTATTTTATTGAGTGGCATGACCGGTTGGACCATCTTGGGTCAATGATGATGCGAAATGTATAGAAGAACCATAAGTTTCTTCAAAGATAAATTTGATTGTTCTTAATGGAATGGAAGATAATTGTTCATATATCACCACCATATAAGTAAGGACTTTGTCCTATAAGTTATAAATTTTTTTTTGGAAAAAAAATATAAAGGGGATGTATTCAGGCCTATACATCCGCCATGTGGATCATTTTGAGTATTAAAATCGATGCATCGTCAAAATGATCATCAAATACGCAACTTAAAGTTAGCGTGATTAGTGGCTCGACTTATAAAGTACGAGCACGGTTTTCCAAATTATATCATTGAGAATGGTGGTGAAAACTTCCAAGTATTGGGCGATTATTGGAATAAGTATTGAACATAAAAGTAGCCCATGTTCATACGCGAATTGCTTTTGTTGAAACGTTTATAAAACGTCTTCAGTTGATTGCAAAGCCAATAATATTGTGAGAACAAAACATTTAGTTTATGGGGTATGTTATGACATATGAATCGCATCTTGCCAACAATCTATAATGAATCCTCCCCATTAGAATGGTTTTGGTCACAAACCAAATTTCCCATGTGAGATTTTGTAATTGTGTGATATATAGTAATTACACCACAACACACAAAATGGGATATTTAAATTGATAATTCATTCAGGGGGAGAGAATGAGCAGCGAGAAATATGAAATGAATTATGATATAGATGTTGATCCTCACATTAATGAATATGAACTTAAAGTTCAAGGGACAAATAACATTCCAGATATAGTAAATGCCAGACATATTTAGTGACCTAAAGAAAGTGACTAGATCATATTATGCTGCTATTGCTCCAATTACAATGTGTGTCCCAGCAGTAAAATCATTGATTGGTAGTAAGTCTATGGCACGTCTGCAGCGTGATAGACGAATCGATTCCAAATAAAAAGTCCTCGAATGAATAGATAAAATGGAGCAATAAAATTAAGATGGTCGAATCGAGGTAATAAAGACCCCATAATAGTCTCTGAAACAAAAGCTAGACATGAAAGGTTATTTAAAACCCCGGGTACATGAAAAAAAACTTTGAGATCTCAACAAATGATAGAATATAATGTCTAGTAAAGTGTGGAATCGAAAAGAACTGAAACGACGTCGATAATACTGTATATAATAATGCGCATGATAAATACAAGGTGAGGATCTTGAATATCTACAAAAAGTGTAGTTGTAAAATGAATGGCCAAAGAATATAAAGACGCAAGTAACTAATGAACTATGAAAGTCTCTTATGATGAAACATAATTATTGGGTGAAATCCATACACATGAACGTTATGAGAAATGATATTTAATGTTATGTCTGGCAATATGAGAAATAAGTTGTATGCGTCTAATATTATAAAACAAGAGCTCATTTTGTTGAGATTCCTTAAGGAATATAGAATGCATGGAACACGTGTCATGATTTAAAATTCTCGAGAATAGTAGTTGATCAAATTGAATTACAGTAAATCAAATATTTTAATATTTTCAAGGTACAAAGGATATAGGTTTATATTTTACTAACCCGTCAAAACAAGTTTAGTTAGTTTTACAGATGCAGGATATATGTTTAACTTACAATGATCGATCTCAACATGGATATATTGTTACAAGTGGCGACTATTTTTCCTGGCATTTGATAGAGCAAACAATCAAGGCGACTTCATCAAACCATACATAAATTCTGGAAAGGAGATAGCAACTATTGCATGAAGATAATGTAGCATACCTTGCTATATTCAAGTAACGTTACATCAAAGGCGACAAGACACTTTTCATTCAAGTGATGATTTCGTTGACCTATTTACAAGATACCAAGTGATGTAGTCATCAGAGGGAGATAATATGCGCTGCACTCTTTTTGTCCTTAGTCATGGTTTTGTCCCACTGGGTTTTTCTGGCAAGGTTTTTAATGAGGCAGCATTCCCTAAGCGTATTAACAATATGGACATCTAAGAGGGAGTGTTATGGATAATTATTAGTGGATGTCCATATAACCTATAATAGGCCCATGACCCATGTTAGCTATTAGGGTTTTTGCCCTAATGTTTGTCTATATATACTCTTTGTAAATCTCATAGTTAATGATCAATAAGAAGAATATTTATTCCCTCAATTCTTGTTCATAACAAAAAGTTTTTATTTTCTTCAAGTTATTTTACACTTATAACGAATACTTGCATTTTTTTTATTTTCTTCAAGTCATTTTACACTTATAACGAATACTTGCATTTTTATTTGATCTCTTCTTGTCGGATATATATGATTTATCTAAAGTCTAGGATGGATACATGTTATTATTGTGAAGTTTAGGAGATATATATGAACTTAACCTTTAACAAATTATCACAAAAACATGTTTCTCTTTACATAAAAACAAAAACGAACAATTAAGGGTTTTACACTTTTACTTCCTCCATGGAAATGATTACTAGAGTTTCCAAACAGTTGATCACAGCTCCTGGAGAAAAGAACCCTTCGTCATCAGTACTCAAAGTGGTCTCCAATGATGACCTTTTGATTGAACTCTTACTCAGATTACCGGTAAGCTCAATTCATGTGTTCAAGCTTGTATCTAAACGATGGTTATCTCTCATCACATCCCCTAGTTTCACTCTTCGCCGTAGCCAAATCCCTAGCCTCGATACTCCTTCTGGTCTCTTTATCCGAATAGAAAATTCCTTCATATATCACTTTGTATCTTTGGATCACAGAATTCCGTCTAGTAGATATCCGTTACAAACTACCTGTACTTTTGGCTTGGAAGGTGTTAAGTCTAAGGTTTTGCAGTCCTGTAATGGTTTGCTTCTCATCTGTAGACCTAGTTTTATTGATACCAAGCCTGATACGATTTATGTATACAATCCATCAGTTAATCTCTTTAAGATACTTCAACAATGCCATTATTTGAATTCCGGTATCAAAATGGCTTTTGATCCTATGAAATCACCTCATTACAAAGTTGTGCATGCCAGAAAAATAGATGATGATGATGATGATGATTACATTCAAGTACAAATTTACTCTTCAGAAACAGGCAACTGGAGTTTTTTCGGTGATCGGTTTCCTTGTGAAATCTTTATATTTTTTAAAAACGGGATATACTGGAATGATGCCATTCACTGGGTAAGTAATACAGATAAGTGTTTGCTTTTCAAGTTAGATATGAGAGACCATCTGATTTTAACAACCATGCAAACTCCTCAGACATTGGATGGGATGGTGTATTATGATTGCAAATTGTTTGAGTCTCGTGGTCGTTTGCTTTTTGTTGGTGCGGTTTCTGCTCATTTTCGAAACTTCAATGTTTATGAGATGATGGATGGATCTTCAGAATGGTCTATGAAGTATACTGTTAATCATGATGACATTGTATTTCCATTTCCCAACTCCTGGATTTCTGATGTTTGGTCTATAGTTTTGGAAGAAAGAGAAGAGGATTTATTTATGGTTCTTGAATTACACAGAAGGGTTGTAGTAGAATACAATATCCGGTTAAACACTATCAGTCATAAGCTCTATGATTTGGGATTAGTTAGCCCTCGTGGTTGCTTTCAGTTCATTGCATCTTTTGCGAGTGTGTGATATGATTCTTTCTCAAATCAGGTATGATCTACGTATCTTATGTTATTGTGTCACTATATCAGTTGTTTGGTCAATCCATTTTCTTACAAGCTGAATAATTTAGCATCTATGACACGATGGTTGAGTTTCAACATTCTACATTCCATCTCCAAAGGAAGAGTTTCACTTTTTATAATGTTCAAAAATTGATCACTCTTTGAGTACTGTAGATTAATATCCTTTGAGAGTAAAAGAGAGCAACTAATTAGACTAAAAGAAAAACTATGAATGCAGAAGTTCTCAAATATTTGTTATGGTTGAATTGATATAAACTAAGCTAAGTACTAGTGATTAGGCACCTGACCTCCTCACAAGAGGTCCATGGTTCAAACCTCACTAGGTAAGCATTTGGGGTGGCCAAAGAAAGGGTCGGAAATGGTCATAGGGATACCCTGGTAAGGCCGTGTACATTTGAGTCAAAGATTCGCCCTAACCTCACTCCACCCGTTTAAAGTAGTAAGCTTATTGATTAACATGCATTTTAGGCCCCGAGCATGAAGCTACACATAATAGAGGAAAGATACCTGGCATTGCGGGATTTTTTAAGATGTCATTATTTAGTAAGAGAGTTGTAGATTTTACTCGTCATAGTGATTACGTTTGACTAGTTCGTTTTAGTTCATTTACATTCGACTTGTAATAGTCATTTTCGTTTACTCATTTTGATTATTTTTTGACTTAAATATTCTTCATCCCCTTGTTTGGTTGAGATAATTATGCCCGTTCTTTACTTGTAAGTTGTAACTTTACCCCCTTGTAATTAGATAACCGTAAGGGGTGTTTGGTTTATGTGTCTTTTGATGGAATTGGGGTTGAAATGTGATTCTATGAGGTATTCTGGGTTGTGGTTCAGTACCTTGTTAATCTTGATCGATGACTTGATGATGGTAGCCTGGCAGGAGACTGTCTGCAAATCAGTTTTCTGAAAAAGGTGAAGAAATTCTTTCCTTGTATAGAAGTATATGGAAGGGTTGTAGAATACAAAGTTGTGTTAAAGTTCCCCGAAAATCTGTTATTTCCTCTTCATGTTATGGGAGCTACCGAATTTTCCAGGCCTCACTCGTAAAACGAACGGGTTAGCGTGGGAAGTTTTGACCGTTTACTTAAAGATTAAAATTACAAAAATACCATCAACGATTCTTGATCACTTCTTTGTCAATCCTGACTTCCAAATAGTTTCGCTTCATTGGTTCTACTTATTTCTCCTTAATGGACACTTTTGTCATTTTTCTTCAATTTCTAATATAACATGCTTAATTGCTTACCTTTTGTTAAAATTTAATTAAGTTTTTGCAGGACCTCTTGTAGTGACATACAAATTCACCAGCCTTTTAGTAGAAGCATCCTAGTATGCTCCCAAGTCCCAATCCAACCATCTCGAGCTCCGAACCCCATCCTGTTACTGAATTGACAATCCGGATCATCACATCCTTGTGACCAACCCGGCAACCGGTACAAGTGTAAATGCCAAGACGTCCATAGTATACTATTCGACCCCCGATGGCCCTAACCCTTTTAGCCTAGAATAAGTAACCATTTTTCACTATCTTCACACCATGTCTATCTTTTTTTCAATTGTAGCGGAATATATGTGATAGTCGAGCATAAACCAATATTTTGTGACCAACCCGGCAACCAGTACAAATTCACATGCTTTAGGTGGTACTTCAAGTTGCTCTTATAATTTAAAAGTAAGAGGGTCGTTAAGGCTAACATAGTACTTTTAATACATCGCCGAGGTTATTATTTATCCTAAATTTGTAGTATCTTTAAGTCTTTAACTATCTATACCATATTGATGTCAGTTTAGGTTTGATTTTATCCAATTTTATACGTAGTTAGAAGGTAGAATGGATATACTAATGTATGCTAATTAGGTAAACTTGATAAAAACTTTGTTTGGTTCAGGTTGGGTATTACTATGGGTAGGTGATTTGCACACTCCAAAATGTTATTGGGACACTCATATGTACAAACAGTTGAAGCACAATAGAGTGTCCCAATCAATTTTGAAAGTGTGCAAATCAATTCCCAATACTATGGGGCTCAACGGGTGTACAAATGCCAGTTATGGACTCAGGAGCATGTTTATAGATGAACTTAGAAGGATGAGCTTGTTGCTTCATCGATTCATGCCGAAGAGGATTTATTATATTAGCGGTTACTACTTAATTATTCGTATACTACACAAAGTATTTTTTGAGACGCAAATTTGATACGGTTACCCAAAAAACCGTATCAAAACACAAAAAAGAAGCCTTTCGCTACGGTTTTAACAAAAACCGTAGCAATTAAATGCCATCTGCAAACTATGTTAATTGGATTGTTTTTCTGCTACGGTTTTCATAGAACCGTACCAAAAGAGAAATTCAAATTATATCCTGTTCCCCCAACGGAAACTTGCTCCTTTATTCACCAACACCATTTACTTCTTCCTCTCATTCCATACCACATTTACTCCTTCTAAACTCAAAATCTTTCAAAACCACTACATTAAACACTCAATCAACAACCATAATAAATTAAACTTAAACCTCACAAAACTACATAATAGCTATATTTTGTGGATATTTTTATTTATTTTTACTCATTGCAACTCATTTATACTTAACTAATACTTTTAATATTTGTATAGGTATAAATTTCTTCATCATGTATCCATATTAGAGATTTTCCACTCAATTTAAAAAAATTGGGATCATAAAGTAAGTTTATAAACTTTTTGTTAATTGTAATATTAATTATGTTTGTATTATTAGCAGTGTTGCAAAAATCTTACAAGCTGAACGGCCTTGGACCTTGGAGCGAATTACAAGGTAATCGGCCGATTAATCGGCCTTGGACCTTGGAATCGGCGATTAATCGGCCGAAAATCGCTACACGGCCCTCGACCGCCTCGGGACCGATTCACTATTTTTGCAACATTGATTATTAGTTCTAAATACTTGCATATATGTATATTGTTGATATGTTTATTTGTGTATATATAGCATGTGCATCTAGAAGTTATTAGTAGACCATGATATGGAATTAGTTAGTACCTGTCCGAAACTAATCTAATAGAGATTAATTTCGGGCAGTCCCCGTTTGGGACTGCCTTTTGAATATTTTGTCTCATTTAGGATGCGTACACGTTTTAGCGGGTTGAAATTTTAAGAAAAAATCTGTATACATTTCTCCTTACTCCTACGAGTTTGCGTTTTATACGCTTACTTGGGGAGTTGAGGGGAAATGCTGCCCATTTTTTCTTAAATAGTCAACCCGCTAGAACGTATACACATATGAGACAAAATATTCAAAAGGTGGGTTAGGATTTGCCACATGTGACCACCTGTGTTTCATTCGTACGTGCATATGATTTATTATGTTGTTTTAAAATTTCAGATGGAACGACAATGGATGTATGGGATGAGCCTTAATGACCCAGAATTTGTGAAAGGAGTGGAAAGTTTTCTTATAGCTGCTGAGTCTAACCGAGTGGCTAAGGGAGATATTGAGATTTTTTGTCCTTGTTCGAAATGTAAAAATTTTGAGCCCTTTACTGATATCAAAACGATTGAGTTTCATTTGCATAGACACGGTTTTGTCCGTAATTATACTATTTGGTCAGAGCATGGGGAATCATTAGTTGGTAATAGCACTTCAAGTCATGTATCAAATACTAATGAAAACAATGATTCTTTCATTAATGATAAACATGAAAATTTAAAAGAGATGTTGCATGATTTAGAGGCTAATGATGGTGATATTGATCAAGAAGATTTACAACAATTGTTTGAAGAAGCAGAGAAACCAGTGTACGATGGTTGCAAGAATTTTTCCGTACTTTCGGCTGTTTTGGAGTTGTTAAAGTTAAAAGCAAATAGTAGTTGGAGTGATAGTAGCTTCACAAAGCTATTAGATTTTTTACACATATTGCTTCCCGATAACAATGAGTTGCCCATTTCCACATACCAAGTTAAAAAAATAATGTGTCAAATGGGACTCGAAATTGAAAGAATACACGCATGTCCGAATGATTGTATGTTGTATAGGGGGTGATAAGTACGAAAACTTGCATTCATGTGTTACTTGCAAAACATCAAGGTATAAGAAAGAACCAAATGAAATTGATGATGATGTAACAAAAAATGGACCCCCGGCTAAGCTATTGTGGTATTTTTCCCATCATACCAAGACTGAAACGGTTATTTGAAAACAAGAAAGAGGCCAAATTGTTGCGTTGGCATTTCGATCAGCGTAAAGATGACGTGAAATTAAGGCATGTAGCGGACTCCCCTCAATGGAGAAAAATTAACAACAAATTTTCAGACTTCAGTAAAAATAGTAGAAATATTCGATTTGGACTAAGCTCAGATGGAATCAACCCATTCGGAAACATGAGCAGTCGTTATAGTACTTGGCTGGTTCTTTTATGTATGTACAATCTTCCACCGTGGTTATGCATGAAACGTAAATACATTATGATGTCATTGTTAATTTCCGGTCCAAAACAACCTGGTAACGACATTGACGTGTATTTGTCTCCTCTAATTGACGATATGAAAGAATTGTGGAAACCAGGTGTAGAAATGTATGATGCGTATAAGAAAGAGAAATTTTGGTTGCGAGCCATGATTTTTTGCACCATAAATGATTTTCCGGCATACGAAAATTTGTCTGATACAGCACGAAGGGTAAACAAGCATGCCCGATCTGTGAAGATGAGACATCCTCAAGGTGGTTAGACAATTGCAAAAAAAACCGTGTTCATGGGCCATCGAAGATCGCTTCCAAATAATCACATGTATCGTTATATGAGTTCGGAGTTTGACGGATGTACGGAGTTTGGACGAGTCAGGACACGATTTAGTGGAGATACTGCACTTTCTCGAGTTTCTAATCTAAACACTGTGTTTGGAAAAGGAAAGGGACGTCAAATTGAACAAGGAACGTGGAAAAAGGATCAATTTTTTGGGAATTAGAATATTGGAAGGATTTGGAAGTACGACATTGTATCGACGTTATGCACATTGAAAAGAACGTATGTGACAGCTTGTTGGGGTTATTGTTGAACATTCCAGGGAAAACTAAAGATGGTATTAATGCTCAAAAAGATATGGTCTCATGGGGAATCCGGTTAGAGCTCGCCCCTATTGAGAATGGCAAAAAACGCACCTATCTGCCACCAGCATGTTATACCATGTCAAAAGCAGAAAAAACCCAATTTTGTAAATGCTTACATGATATTAAGGTTCCATCTAGCTATTCAGCGAACATTAGGAGCTTGGTATCCATGAAAGATTGTAAACTACAAGGAATGAAGTCACATGATTGTCATGTTTTAATGGCACATATGATTCCCATCGCAATTCGTGGTTTTTTACCAAAGCATGTCCGACATACAATCACAAAACTTTGTTTTTTTTTTAACATGATTCACTCGAAAGTGATTGACCCTGAAATTTAGGATTCATGGCAAAAAGATATTATCATTACTTTATGTCAATTAGAGATGTACTTCCTCTCGTCCTTTTTCGATGTCATGGTTCACCTGGTATCTCACATCGTCGGTGAAATTAAGGCTTGCGGTCCTATATTTTTACGTTACATGTACCCTTTTGAAAGATATATGGGTGTTGTGAAGCGGTATGTAAGGAACCGGTCTCGACCCGAGGGTAGTATTGTTGAAGGATATGCTTCCGAGGAGGTCATCGACTTTTATACAAACTATTTGGAAGGTGTCAAAGGGATTGGCGTTCCTCAAAGTCGTCATGTGGGTAGACTTCATGGGGTCGGTACAATTAGACCGAAACAATCAAGCAAAGATCATGAGCTTTTTGAGATTGCACATTTTGTAGTCCTTGAACATATGACATGTGTTGCTCCTTACATTAAGGAGCATATGGAAATGTTACGTGCAGAAAACATTGGTAGAACGGAGTCATGGTATACAAAGAGGCATAATGAGCAGTTCACTACATGGCTAAAAGACAAAGTGGCAGCAAACGTGGGTCAACCAAACGTCGATAAAATAGTTGAAAAGCTGGGAGAGGGCCCGAGATTACTAGTCAAAACATATGAAGGATACGAAATTAACGGCTATACATTTTACACTAAGATGCGAGATGTAAGGAGTACAGTGCAAAATAGCGAAGTTACAGTGATAGCCACCACAGGGATTACCAAAAAGCCGTATTACGGGGTGATACAAGAAATTTGGGAGCTTGATTATTATTCTTTCAAAATACCCTTGTTCAAGTGTAAGTGGGTAACTAGCTCGGGTGTTAAAGTTGACGACTATGGCTTCACACTTGTCGACCTTGGAACTGACGGTTATACGTCTAAACCCTTCATTCTCGCAAAGCAAGCCACACAAGTATTTTTCGTTCAAGACCCTAGCAATCCAAGATGGCACGTCGTTATGCTTGGTAAACGACATATACTTGGTGTTGATAATGTTGTTGACGAGGAAGAATACGACCAGTTTGACGAGCTACCACCATTTTCAGCGGGTATTCCATCGATAGATGGTGACACCACATACTTACGATCTGACCATGATGAAGGATTATGGGTTCCCGGCGCTAAACGAAGGTTTGTATATATTATCTAATTCTCATGAGAAGTTACCAGCAAAGAAAATCAATAATTCATTAGCCATTAACCAATTATACAGTCCAACCTCACAAGAAGTATGCATGCTATGTTGAATGTATTGCAAGTTTTCACCGATCTGTGTTGACACCAACTTGTGATATAATATGACTATTATCTCTTATTTGTTTTTATAGCTTTGGGATGACACACGCGCTCTAACACCGCTGAAGATCGATCAAGTGGCCTTTTTTACGTTGGACAAATTTTATAGGGTTGTAGTTTATCCGTTAGATACAACGGCTCCTCAATAGTTGAGGTTTTATATTTTTGTGATGATGACGTTTAAACAAATTGTAATGGATATCACTTTTGTCTAACTCGGATGTTGTGTTGGTTAATGTTTATATAGGACATTTGTTGAATATCATTTGTGTATGCTGCAATGTTCGGGTCTGCTGTGAAAGATGTGTGGTAGTGTTTGGTAACAGGGTCTGGAAAAGAAAAATGAATTTTTTTTTTAAAGAAACATATTTTAGTACGGTTTCTTAAACAACCATGGCAGAAAAGAAATGCTTTGGAAGAAATTTGCTACGGTTAGAAAAAAAACCCTAGCAGATAATCATTTTTTGCTACGGTTTAAAACCGTACCAGAAAATGATTTTATTTTTTGGTACGCTCGCATCTGCCACAGTTTAGGAACCGTACTAAATGGCCTTAAAAACCGTAACTAATGAGTTTTTTTTGTAGTAGTGGTACAAGTGTTCTGATACTGCTATATATAGCTTAAGAGTTAAGACGGTTTCGATCAGGGGCTGGGAGTTTTGTTTTTGACTTTTTGAAAGGCAAACTCACACACTCTCACAAAATATTTCACAAATTTGTGGCAGTAAGCACATTAAAATCTCATAGATACGATACGATTGATGCCACAGCTGGGCTTTTAGCCCATTGGTCATTGCTTTTACTTTATATTAAAAACATGTTCCTCTTTATATTAAACGAAGACTATAACAACTAGAATATACCTCCTCCATGGAAACGACAACCCGATTTTTCACAAAGCTGATCACAGGTCTGGGGGACAACAAATTTCCTTCATCATCCGTGCATGCGGTCGTGGACAATGATGACCTTTGATCGAAATCTTACACTGATTACCTGTAGTCTCAATTTATGTGTTCAAATCCGTATCAAAACGCTGGTTATCTCTCATCACATCCCCATGTTTTGCACTATATGCCAATGTCAAATCCCTGACGTCGATCCTCCTTTCGGCCTCTTTTTCCAAATAGAATATTGTCTCTATATGACTACGTATCGTTGGATACTAAAAGTATGTCTAGTAGAAATCCGTTACAAAAGATCTTTACTCTTGGCTCGGAAAGTATTTGGTGCAAGATTTTGCAGCCGTGTAATGGTTTTTGTTGTAGAATTAGTTATAATGGTACCAAGCCTGATATTATTTATGTATACAATCCATTACTTAATCTATTTAAGATTCTTCCCCAACGCCATGATTTGGCTTCGAATGACTTCAAATCCATTATGATCAGAATGGCTTTTGATCCTGCAAAATCACGTCACTACAAAGTTGTGCATGCTGGAATAATCATAAACGCTTTCATGCAAATACAAACTTACTCCTCAAAAATAGGCAATTGGAGTGTTTTAGGTGATTTGTTTCCCTATAGTAGTTTTGAATATTTTTACGATGGGGTATATTGGAATGATGCCATTCATTAGATAAGTGATATGCACATTCCAAGTTAAATATTACAGGCCGTCCAATTTTAACAACCACACAAACTTCTCATTTGTCAGATGGGATAGTAATCTGATTGCAAATTGTTCGAGTCTCGTGGTTGATTGCTTTTTGTTGGTTTGCTTTATTCCCAACAGTTTTTGAATGTTTACGAGATGAGGAATGAGTCTTCTGGATGGATAGCGAAATACCTTGTTAATCTTGATGGCATTATACATCCATTTTCCAAAAGCTGGACGGTTAAATCCATCTTTTGTGTATTGTTTTGGGAAAAAAAGAACAGGATTCGTTTATGGTTCTAAAATTAGATGAAAAGGTTACAGAATACAAAATCCGGTTAAAGACTACCCGAGTACCCGTAAGCTCTATGATTTCGGAATAGGCCTTCATGGTTGCTTTCAGTTTATTGCATCTTTTGCGGGTGTGTGATGTTGCTTTCTGTTTCAGGTATGATTTGCATATCCTATGTTATTGTGGCACTATATCAATTGCATGCTCAATATGCTATCTTGTTTTATAAACTCTGAATATTTTAGCATCAATGACATGATAGTTTAGTTTCTACACTCCAATTCCAATTCCATTGAGAGTTTCACTTTTGTAATGTTCAAAAACTGTCTGCTCTTTGAGTATTGAAGTATCACCCATTGAGCAACTAAGGTTAAGAAAAACTGTGAATCTAGAAAGTCTCAAACATTTGTTATTGCTGAAGTGTTATGAACTATCTAAGCATACTGATTAACTTACAGGTTCCGAGCATGAAGATACACGCAAATCGCAATAGATGCAAGAGACGTGACATCTAAGGACTTTTATACACATCATTATTTAATAATCGATGACGGTTATGATGAAAAAAGTATGTTTATGGAGACGTTGGAACTAAAAGATTACATCTACATTTAACAAGTTATTTCTCGTTTTTGTTTGTTCATCGACATGTAATATCATTACCTCTCATTTTGATTCTTTTGTTACTAAAATATTCTTCATTCTTTCGTTATGGTTTTGAATTTTTGATTATTATATGTCCGTTATTACTATTAAGATATGGTATTGAGATTGAAATGAAATTCAGTAAGGTATTTGGTCAGCAAACTGACCCATTTCCGACAACTGAACATTTATCAGATGACTGATGAGGAATGGGCAAATGGGTATTTTGACCCGTTGTGGGTTAAGTACCTTGCTAATCTTTAGGAATTGATGATGCTAAGAAACTGTGTGCAGATCGGTTTTGTGGAAAAGGAGAAAAGCATTCCTTCCTTGCGATTGAATAGAAGTATATGAAAGGGTTGTATAATACAAATCGACAAATCGTGTTAGAGTTCCCCCAGTAAAATCTATATAATTTCGCTTTCATGTGTTATGGGACCTACTGAATTCGGCAGCATTGCACCTTACGTTGGTGCATAAATGCTTGCTGATTGAGTTATGGTTTTTTATCAGAAAAGGGACTGGTTGGGGTCAGATCTTATAGCCACGCTATGCAAACACTTTTTTCTTTACATGTCGAATTTCTTAATATAGAGGTGGAAGTTTCGACCCATTTACTTTTAAACGAGTTGATGCAGGTCATGTTTTCTTGTGAAACTGTCAAATAGCTTGAGACATCATAAAGTTTATCCTTTGCACCTTTCATAACCTATATTCACTTAAATGCAACTTAACTAAATATATTGTATAAAAGCAAATTTGTAAATAAATTCTTACTAAATGTTTGTATTCTATCTTTGAAATGAAGCAGCTTGGTGATGACAAAAGGAACATATAAATTCTTAACTAATTGCAAGCTTTTTTTGATTCTCATTTATGTACTTTGGCAAAAAATCTTTTATCAATAACTCATATATTAATCATGCTATGTTGCTTAACCTGACAATCTTGCATAAGATACACACAATAAAGGAAAAAAGTGCACCAATTCAAATGCTGAAAAAGAAAAGACCAAAAGCAAAAGGTTAATTGAAAATTACAAAAATACCTTCCAAAGATTCTTGATCATCTCTTCCTAAATCCTCACTTCCATATTGTTTGCAACATTTTTCCTACTTGTGTTCTCCTTAATGGAGTCTCTAATCATATTCATACAATTTCTAATAATTACATGCTTACCTCTTGTTAAAACTCAATCAAGTCTTTGCAGGACTTCATGTGGTGATATACAAATCAACTACCCTTTTGGTATTGATGAAGGTTGCGGTAGCTCCTACTATAGAAACATCCTAGTTTGCTCCGAATCCAACAAACTCGAGCTCCGAACCCCATCCGGCAAATACCCAATTCGCCGAATCGACTACTCAGATCCCCACATCCTTGTAACCGATCCGTACATGTGGAATTGCCAAGATGGGACCACTTTTCGACCTCCTCGCCCATTTAGCCTAGACACAAGTATCCATTTCTCACTGTCACCACAAAACGACTATCTTTTCTTCAATTGTAGCGAAAAATATGTGATCGTCGAGCCTAAACCAATATTTTGTGAAAGATTCCCCGAGCAATGTGACTCAACATGTGATAGTGCAAGCTATTTATGTAGACATTTGCCAGAATGTGCACATGCTTTAGGTGGAAGCACTTCATGTTGCTCTTATTATCCTAAAGCGACAGAGTCGTTAAGGCTAATGTTGAAATATTGTGAAACTTATACTAGTGTGTATTGGAAGAATTTGGGTGAGTCACAAGTGTATAATACGCTCCCAGAGTATGGGATCAGGATCGACTTTGATATTCCTGTTACAACGCGATGTCTGCAATGCCAAGATGGAAGTAAAGGTGGTGGTTCGTGCGGTTATGATGTTGAAACACATGATTTTTCGTGCTTATGTGACAAAGGAAATGTGACAACTTATTGTAAAGGTACGTAACACACTAGAAAAATATCAAAAATAGTTGCGATATGATCTGAAAAAATAACAATAGTGAGACCACATAAAACAATTAACATACATGTGTTTGTCTTGTAGATCATACTCAACACCAAAGGAGTTCAAGAGTTGTTGCAGGTGAGAAATTTGTAATTCATTAACCCAAATATGCTCCTGATTCATTTAATATATGACACATTGTTTTAGTCTTATTTTCTCATATGCTACGTGCTTCAATCTTTTTGTTAGACATATATTTTTAAGCTTACATTTTAGTTATATAAATTATTTCTGTATAATTTCTTAGGTACTGCGACCGCAGTTTCAGTTGCCGGAGCGATTGGAATAGGAGTTGGCGTGTGGTACTTTAGGAAAGTGAGAACTAAAGCCCCGGTCACACATGGAGTTCAAAGTAATGAGAATAGGCTTTTTTGATTCTTCAATTGATTTCTTTGGTTTAAAACTTTGTATTATTCCTCAATGTAGTCCTCTTTTTCTTTTTGGTTCTCATTTCCTTTTTTGTTGAAATTGAATCTTTGTGTGATATTACTGAGAATTAAATATATATAGTTTCTGATATTTGGTATTCTTGAACATACCAAGTACATATGCATGCCATATTGCCATTTATTTCTCAAACATACCCAAGATAAATCATAAAAAAGCCTGAACAAAGTCGAAAGTAGTTGTAATACCATTATATTGTTAAAGGTTATTACAATGGAATGATTAATGCACATAGTTTAGATAACAAATAATAGGAGTAACCATTATTGTAAAGACCAACCAATGTAGTGCTGATCACGATCCGAAAATGGATCGAAAATCAATTTGGTCAAAAACACCTAATCGAAATGTCTGATCCCGGTCGGCCCAATTCATCGGTTTGGTCCGGTCCTAAATGGTCGGTTGTGCATAAAATCGAACCATACTAAAGACCGAATATGAAAAAAAAAAAAAAATGTGAAACCAAGGATCGGACCGAATCCTGTATGGTTCGGTCCGTGATCTATTACGCTCAGCCCTAGACCAATATGATACATTAAGGCCAGTTAAAGCAAACATAATTGATGAGAAGTTAACAACAAAACATGATAGCTGTGAGAAGAAGAGTAATCGACTTATCGTAATGTTAATAAATCATTTAAGAGTTGAAACCAGATTGAACATATTGAATTTGAATATAAAGCGGTGGTGACGCAGTATTATCAAACTTACAACTTTTTAGGCCGCATTTTAATGTATACATTAAGGTGGTGTTTGTTTAAACTCATTCTTTTGCTTATCTTTTGATTTATAAACTTTAAAACTTGAACATGACATACTCATATACCGTTAAAAAGAGAAAACTAAGTGTGAAAAGGGAAAACTTAAACACCGTATTAAATGCCAAGGGGTTTGTGTACGATTTGTTGTGTGAAAGCTCTTCATTTAGTTATGAATTCAAGTCCGGCTTAAAACATGTAAACATAAACAGTTGCCGTTAAAAAAAAATTAAAAATAAACACCGTACTAAAATAACAGGAAAATATCGCAACGAGTTAGAAACAAAAACAATGGTTTACGAACCGGTCCAAGTTGAACTCCTTTTAGGCTGAGCACAGTGGCTCGGATTTAATCGGTCAAGTGTTTCCAACGACCGATTTGAAGATCGGTTGTCCCCTCTTTGGCAAATTGGTTGAGGCAGGGGAAAAACAACAATCGGTTGTTCTTACGACCAATTATTTGCACACAAACCCCATGTACGTTTGATAGATAAAAAAAAAAAAAAAAAGAAAAAAAAAAAAGCACCTCGGTCATCGACTGTGACATTTGAATCATATCTGGTCGTCAGAGAGAGAAAAATGACGTGACAGTCGAAAATATGGGTCAAGTTCGTGCCTGGCCTTATAAGTTCACTAAAACTATATTAACTGGTTCATTACTCGGTTCAGATCCACTCATATAATTTAACCCTCCTGACGTTACCATCATCATCATCATTTTCATAAATTGGGGATCCGAAAATTATTTTCTTACCCGCATCTGTTTGCAAGGTTTGTTTTCTCTATTTTTTTATATACTTATTTTTATATGAAATTGTAACCTAGATCTTATAATTGTATCTCATGCATTTGCTTATTTTATTTTATTTTTTTTTTAATTGTAAATGTCTTTGATTTATTGATCTTCAAATGGAATTAGTTTTTTTTTTTTTTTTTTTTTTTTTTTTTTTTTTTTTTTTTTTTTTTTTTATGTTGCAAGTGTTTGGTTAAGCTTACTATATTTTGATGATAATTTTAGAAGGTGTTTGGGATTGTTTATTTCTTTTCTGCTTATGCTTTCGCTTGTAAATAACAATTTATAAACTGCTTATAAATAAGCAATTCAATGAATTAGTGTCTGGATTTGCTTATTTGTAAAAATTGCGATAATTCTCGAGAAAATATATATTTGTTGATAATTTTCTTTATCAGATCGATTTATAAAAGGTTTTAGGTTAAACATGACGTGTAGAAAAGTTTATTTGAATTTCATCTCAAATAAGCAGCTTCCAGCCGACTCAGAAACTGCTTTATTTCACCTCGAAATAAGCAAGCAGAAGCAGTTTGAAGGTTTGAACACAAAACTGCTTCTGCTTGAAAGCAGAAAAAAGCGCCCCCAAACACCTCCTTGGTTTAGGGGGTGTTTGGGATTGCTTATCTAAAATAGATTATGCGTTTTGATATCGCATAATCAGATAATCAGCGGAAACAAAACGTGATTTTGAAATTTAGTGTTTGGATCTGATTATGCTGTTTGATATTGCAATAATCAGTGTTTGGCAAATCAGATTATTTCTTAATTTGATAGGTAAAATGTCAAAAATGGACATTCTTATAAGAATATCAAATACAATCAAAATAACAAATATACTTATAGGTTATACTACTGTCACCCACCTAGCTAGTTGGGCTAGAAACACATATGTAAATGTAAGTATTGGAACCACTTATCACTAACATAAATATAAAACTGAAACCAGACGAAGCATGAGCAAGTTGAAAATTAATTTTATCCTTGTATCTATAAAATTATCAATTACCTTGTTAGAGAAGTGGCGTGAACAAATTAAAACCCAATTTAAAAAAGCATAACTGCTATGGAGCATTTAACATGAAAAACAAAGATAACATATTTTTGTGGGTTACTATTGAGGGTGTTATGGTAATTTGACAGAAATAATGTAGGTCTCCAAGAATCACGTTTCCAGGCAGCAGCTCCCTACCCACTTTTTCAAAACTCCGTTTTCACCCATTTGAAACGCAAAAAAGCAATTTTTTGCTTTCTTTTGCCAAACATTCCAAAGTGATTATCTACGGTTTTGAAACATGATAAGCAAATAATCTATATCTAAACGCACTCCCAAACACCCTCTTAATATTGCTTACTGTAATAAGCACTTCAAATAAGCTTAGAGCCTTGATGAGATGCAAATTAACTTGTTACCCTCTTTGTGGTTTCGGGTCTATAAGTTAGTTAAAGTTTACTTGATTTGCATGTGTTATTAATCTGTTAGTGTAAGGGGAAATTTGCCAAGATATGTAACGGGAAATACTAAAGTTGCCAATGTGGGGTCTTTCACTATGTTCTCGCTCATTAAAATGGCGAAAGTTAAAATATTGTTAATAATGGAGTTCTTGACAAATAACAAAGTGAAAGTTAAGTTTTTTTGACAAATGTAAGGACCAAATTATTTTCAAAATTGTTCAATTTTGACAAAATACCACTTTTGGGTCAGAAATTGAATTATATAGTCTTTCTGATGCGAGAAAGCAGTGAATAAACCACATTGGCGTATATGGTATATGTTACATTTCTTGGCAATTATTCCAAGAGTTCAAGCTTAAAGTCTCATTGTAGATCAATTTTGGATCAGCAGTGTTTTATTCATTCACGAGACTTGAATTGATGTAAGTTGGATGCCATAATCAATTAGCACAGGAAAGCATCTTCGTTAGCCGATATAGAGTTAATGAGTCCCAAAAGAACTTTAATTTTGGCTATGACTGTCAGTTTCATTGTGCACATAGTTCTTTTCACATTGACTTTTGCTTCTAGAGGACTGGTGCTATTTCAAATATCACTTCCAGGCGATTAGTTTTATATAAGTCTAGCAGTTGTTAGTATGTTAAAATGGATTTGTTACTTTTTGTAGGAGTTTGAATCCATTGCAACTCTATGGAACTTTTAGGAAGTTGTTCAGAGGGGTCAAGCCAAACTGGTGCAACTCAATCATCAATAATAAATGGCCTCCCAGATGACATTGCTCTCACATGCTTAGCAAGAATTCCTCGTAAATATCATTCACTCCTCAAATGTGTTTCAACAAAATGGCGGGATTTAATTTGCAGTGAAGAGTGGCATTTGTATCGTCAAAAGCATAATTTGGCCGAGACTTGGATTTATGCATTGTGTAAAGACAAATCCGAACAACTTTGTTGCTATGTACTAGACCCAAATTTGCCCAAAAAAGGTTGGAAGCGTATCCCTGACCTTTCATCTCGTTGTTTGAAAAGAAAAGGTGTAGGGTTTGAAGTGTTGGGGAAACAGATTTACTTTTTGGGTGGATGTGGTTGGATCGAAGATGCTACGGATGAAGTTTATTGCTATGATGTTAGTAGGAATGCATGGTGTGAAGGTTCACCCCTGTCAACTGCAAGGTATTATATTTTGTTTTTTTTACTATCACCCATTACATAGGATTAAGAAACTCTTTTGTAAAGGCTATTTTTTGTTTCACAATCGATTATATCTTTTGAATCATGCAATGAATATGCCAAAGGGTTTATGTCAACAAAAGAGCAACTTACTTTTTACAATGTGCCATGAGTCTGTTTTTTGTGTACAAACCAAGTCATTAAACTCTAGAAAAATGTTCCAGTCTAGTTGCTTTTAGGGATGTTTTTTCGTTTCTAGGTGTTAATGATAATGACCTTAATAACTTTTAGAGATAATGATCTAGTTTACAAATGTGCTCTGGTTATGGCTACTTTAACAGAAAAGTGACCTGAATCTTACAACATCCTACTTCCTAGTCCAATCCTCATTGAAATGTCGATAAACCTACACCCTATTCGACTTTTGAAATTAGCAAAATTTTGTTTTCTCGACATATGAACACATTTCTATCCTATTGAAGTGTGCTCAAGATTACTGGGTCGTTACTAACATCAGCATAGTGGTGGTACAACTATGCAATGAGGAAGATCTAATTTTTTTCATGCCACTGAGTGTCCTTAGAGTGACCCCAAGTATTTTAGAGGCTTCGCTTGTGTTTTGTCTTCATGCATGTTGATATCATCTGTAGCTAAATTCACTGAGTTCAAAAATACCTTTTTCACTAGTTGTGGTTGTGTACACTACGATGTAAACTTGAAAATTTCACTTTACCTTTAGAAACTGCAAGCTTGATCTACAAAAAATGGATAGCGAATATATTCGTAGATGATATCAACATGCATGTGAGACTGGAACGTGCGAGAATAGCTAAAGTGCTTGGTGTCACTCCGAAAACTCGTTGCACGTGTTCGAAAAACTTGGGTTTTCAGTATGTTGTAGCTCTTCTAGTTCTATTGTTGATGTTGGCAACAACCTAGTATTTTGTGCAAAGCTGAATAGGGATGGACAAGTGTTCATGTTGTTGAGCCCTAGAGCAACACTTGATCATTTTTAAAATTTGAATAGGTGAGATCTCAAATAAATGAAGAACCTTGAACAAGTGAATTAGGATTCACAAGGTTGGTGTACTAGGTAATGATGAAGATTCAACTAAGATCTCTTGATAGATTCAGGTTGAATAACCAGGGATGAGCCACATAATGAGCCAGCGGCCCAACACCAAGGGTTTTTAAGATTCCTTTTTTTAATAAGTTGAGTGATTTGATTACAAAGTTAGAGAAATGTGATTATATGTCTTATTTCGTTTAGGTGTTATTTTGCTTGTGAAGCAATGGATGGTAAAATATATGCAATCGGTGGACTTGGATCAAAATCAAGCGACCCACATTCATGGGATACTTTCAATTCCACCACAAATTCATGGACATCTCATATGGATCCAAACGTCGTTCCCGAAATTGAAGATTCACTAGTACTAGATGGGAAAATATACATACGTTGCGGATCTTCTTCTGTATCGTCTCATGTTTACGCAGTCGTGTATGATCCATTAAATGGAACATGGCAGCATGCAGATTCTGACATGGTATCCGGCTGGCGGGGCCCAGCCATTGTAGTAGACGAGACACTTTACGTGCTGGATCAGAGTTCAGGAACAAGAGTTATGATGTGGCGAAAAGATAGCAGAGAATGGGAAGCGTTTGGGAGACTATCATCTATACTTACAAGGCCACCTTGTCGGCTTGTTGCAATTGGTAAGAAGATATTTGTTGTTGGAAAGGGGCTTAGTACAGTGGTTTTTGATGTCGATAAGGCTGCAAATATGGATGGAGTGTTGGTTAGTACTTCTGTTCCAAAGTTACCATCTGATGATGATGTAATTAGTTGCAAGTCTGTTTCTTTATGACTCTTCCCCCTCTGTATTATTTAAGATTGAGGGTCTCTTTATAACAGAATGATTAATGTTGAACAATCAAAGGTTGCGTATGTACTTTGTATGAAGTTAAGAATGAAAAATGGCTGTCTGATATCTCTTTTAAACGCACATCCTGAATTTTAGAAAATTACTAAATAAAATCTCAGAGTTGCTCCAAATGTAACATTGTCTCTTTATGAGATACGGTATTAGATTTATAAATTTTTGCTTGGTTAAATTTTAACCATGGTAGTGAACAGTGATACGTATACCACCATAATAATCTGATGTACTTGAACCCGTCAAGCCAAGCTGAAATCCTGTTCAAATTGACCTGATCCACTCGATAACACCAAAGCAGGTTTGAAAGCTGGTTTTGGAAGAAACCCGAAACAGTTGAAATCTCCCACCAAGATACCCATTTGATTTGCTAATTGGAATGTTCCCCGCCAATCAAGCATGACGAAATACTCTATGTTTTGCTTCTTACCCTGTTTGTATTTCTTGGTAACTCAGTATTCTTTTTTTTTTTAAATGTCTTTCTTGATCTTATCAACCATAATAGTCCATTAGTTTATAAAACCTTTAATGCTTATATTCACACAGTTGCCGCTTTTATCCTCGAAGGTTTAACATGGATGCCTCAGCACCTGATCCTCCCTTATCACCTTCCATGGTCAGTTAATATGTTTTTATCATATTTTACTTTAATGACATTAAACATGTTGACTTAAAGCAGATGTAATAGTTTTGTAACTTGAGCATTTTTATTCGGGAATCCCTTTATCTTCTTCTAACAAAACTATCAGCAGCCGATTTTGGTTTCCTCCAACACCATATCTTCTTGGTAAATATATGATGTATGTTTATGTGAGATGTAATTTCTGCATCAAGTTGGCATCTTTTGATAAAAATAAACTAGTAATTTTGGATCCTAAATGAGTGTGCTATACTTGGAACCAATATAATTCAGCTTGTAATCTAATCTGAACAAACCTTACATTGGGCAAAATTACAAACACTACGACAAAAATATAATTTTGTTCACGTTTCACTTCTCTTAGCAGCTCACTGAAACGTACAGATATTTGCCAGGTTATTTACACAAACAAACATGTAAAAATAATCATATGTACATGTGTGGACATGTATGGTGCGGAGAAATTTGCTGGTACAAGTGTGAAGATATATAAAGTTTCTCTACAATCTACACATACAATGCAGACATCCAAATTTGTTACAACCAATTTCTTTATGAAACATGACGCGTGAAACCACAAATTTTTATATAATATATATGTGTGTGAATATATAAAATCAAAGTTTGTACATTTAGAGAATTTGTTGTGTGAAAAGAGTTCATTATATTTTGTATGAAAGAATGAGCTTGAAACAAGAGTTGCAAATAGTTTGTGTGTTTGTGATTATTTCTTAGAATCTACTGTCTGACATTTGACCACGATCAAATGGGTCGGTCTCCTCCTTCTTGAAGACCTGCCAACAATAGAATGAAGTTATGTCAAAAATAGCTTTTGGTTCGTTTGGCATTTTTCAAGATTCGATAATGTTATTATCATCATATGACCCTAATTATCATGTTAAGCTCAAGTTTTGAATGCTATTTATCTCTTTAGCATGGATAAAATCGATTGTGAATTTGTGATGAAACTTTTAACTCTGCATATTGCTGTCAAACCAGTCTTGAACAAAATCTTAAGAAATATCTGTAACTTATGAATTTAGTGTAATCTTTGGTAAAAGTTATGGCGTAATTTGTTGTACTAACTGATAAGCTTGTTTTCCTCTTTTTCTAGAAAGTGTGTCTATATCTATCTATCCTAATGGTAACTTGTTTGACATAAGAGTCAAATAATGGATAATTAGTTTCCATAATGTGTTCAAGAATCAAATCCTCTTGCAAGTATTACACTATCTTACAGCTACATCTGTCCCATTCGATTTTTTACTTTAGACATAAGTTTTAACTGAAGAGTTTAATAAATTCCATCTTCTGGTGCTAGCAAATACAAGTTCACAAACCTGACTCAGATGGCCCATACCGGCTTCTTTACTGCTCGGGCAAAGGCAACAAATGGGGTGTGATGCAAGAACTTGATAAGGGAGTAGAACCGAATGTAGGAGATTACGATAAAAGAACAGCACTTCATCTAGCTGCTTGTGAAGGTTGTACCGAAATCGTTCTCCTACTTCTGGAAAAAGGAGCTGATGCTAACTCTATGGACCGGTGGGGACGTACCGTAAGTTTATTGCCTACAAAAATGGAAAAACCTAAATCACCAATATATGAATAGTGTTTGGTTAATGCAATTCTGATTATTTAATTATAACCGACTTTTGGACGGTTATTTGTAGCCACTTTCAGATGCACGTAGCTTAGGCCATTTGGAAATATGCAAAATCCTTGAGGCGCATGGAGGAATTGATCCGGTAATTCATCTCTTTGAACATATACTCTCTACCTTTAAGTCAAACCTATACTTTCCAAATTAAAAATGGACACTGATTTTGTTAAGATAGATTAATGGGCTAACTGATATAACAACACATTTAAGATTGTCTTTTCGGTTTCTCATTTATTGGCTTATCTGCTTATTGCGTTTCTTAGAGAACATAAATAGTTTTTGGTGTTCGGATGGTACCTTCTAATCTGCTTATAGCAAGGTTGGTAAGCGTGTATCTCGGAGCAGATAAGCTAATTACAATAAGCAAATGTTGAAGGATTCAAAGGTGCTTGATCTGAATGAAAAATTACTATTTGAGATAACTCATCAGATAAACTGTATCATTCTACAGGTCTTACTCGATTCTCAGATTCCATGTTACCAAATACACTACAAAGAAGTTCAGATGGAAGGAGCAGTACTTATCGGTGAAGTAAATACTATAAAAATTATTTTTCAATAATAATTATATATCCAAATGAAGTGCCTAATAAAATGACGTCATAATGTACATAAAATATGCTACGCTTGACAGCAGGGTGCATACGGTGAAGTTTATAGAGTAAAATGGCGTGGTACAGAAGTCGCTGCCAAAACAATCAGGTCTTCCATTGCATCAAATGAGAAAGTGAGGTGCGCTTTGAAAAATGAAAGTAAAATATGGACTTATCGAGGGAGTCATTTAGGCACTATTAGTACTTATGTAACAAAACGTGTTATAGGAAAGCGTTTTTGAAGGAACTTGAGTTATGGCAAAAGTTGCGTCACCCGAACATAGTGCAGTTTCTTGGTGTTTTGAAGGACTCGGACCGTCTTATTTTTCTAACCGAGTACCTAAAAAATGTATGTATTTTTATTTTTGGATTCTTTTTCTTTATTTGGAGCTTTATGTTTACTTCTAGTATGGATATTTGCAGGGAAGTCTATATGATATTCTGAAAAAGAAAGGAAGACTTGATCCAACAACTGCTGTTACTTATGCTTTGGATATCGCAAGGTTCATATACATTTCCTACTTTGTTTCCAAATATTCCATCAGTTCCTTTTTGCGGGTCTCGGCTATATATCTGGTGATAGCCACAAATGTCCCAAAGAGTACAGTTTGACTTCTATAAACTGACTACTTAAAAGTTTAAGAAGCCGTATTAGTTTCTGAAGTTTAACGCTTGAAAACACATACTTTATAATTTGCAGGGGTATGAATTATCTTCATCGCCATAAACCACATGCTATAATTCATAGGGATTTGACCCCAAGGTCCGTATTTAAACAAATCCTTTTGAAAATATGCACTAAAATAATTTATAATTTGCTATCTTTTTATTGGAAAAGGTTTTTAAACTTTCGTATGATCAGTTTTTTTAAGCTGCGAAAAAATATTACAGAAATGTATTGCAAGATGAAGCCGGGCGTCTTAAAGTCACTGACTTTGGCTTGAGCAAAATTGCACAGGAGAAGGATGTTTATGGCTACAAAATGACTGGAGGAACTGGATCATGTATTAAAACTTGTTCCTTTTTATAATAATAAAGTAGTTGAGAATGTTTTAGATTGCATATCATTATTTTCTTTATTTCTTTCAGATCGATATATGGCTCCTGAAGTATATCGTCGGGAATCTTATGGCAAGAGTGTTGATGTTTTCTCATTTGCTTTGATTGTTCATGAAGTAAGTTATCCTCACTTCTTACTAAAAAGATGCATGGCTTGACTTTTATTGTCAAAATATCCGATCTTATACGATATGTATGAATATGTTAAGTTTAGCAAAGAATTCGAGGATAAAACTAAATTCATCTTAAACAGAAATGTAACTGAGAACGTCTGTTAATCATTAATGCATCATGGTTTTATGCTAAATTTGTTCAAAAGTCACCATAATGAAATGATTGACTATTGTTGTCAAAGTTGGTCATGTTATAAATAAAAATAGATGAAAACTTTGTTATATTGTGAAAATAAATAAAAGATTCTTGTAAGAACTTTTTTTGGTGCCAACTCTGCCGTATTGAAATCCAATAGAGATTAAGCAACTTTTGAATTCGCCATTGCTTTGTTTGACTTTACAAGTCAAATTACGCAAAGACTCGATATTTGTAGTGTTCTTTTGATATGCTAAATTCTGTAATGTTTGCATATCCCAATCTTGTATATATATGTGGCTTTAGATGTTTCAAGGAGGACCATCAAATAGAGAAGAACCACCTGAGCATGTGGCAGACAAACGAGCATATGAAGACTCTAGACCGCCTTTATCTTCATATTTGTACCCAGAACCTGTGAGGATGTAAGTTACTACTTAAAAGAACATTTGACTATGACTAGACACATAGGTTAATGTATGTTTAAAACTGCGACTCATTAACAATCAATAACAGAGGTAACTCTAAGTTGATACCATGTAACAACAGGAAAACATTGTGTTACTTATGGTACATCCCATAAAGAAAGAAGAGGGGAATTTGAAATGCTTCATTATAGGATCTTTTAACGAATCAAGTTTAATATAGGAACATCAGATAAACCTTAAAGTTCGAAGTTAGAGCTTTTTGGGCAAGTTATGAAGTTTACTCTTTTTGGGACGGATGGATATTTAGCGACATTTACACACACCTAACAATTGCTTCAAATTTTTTCTATCTGTTTGACAATGAAAATTATAGTTTGACATTTAAGGTCAAACAAGCTTCTTATTTGATACTAGTCGGCGAAATTTTATTCAGTAGGATCACTAGATTTAAGTTCAATAGTAAGCATTACCAATAGAACAATTTTGACGCTCAATTCTTAGAAAAAAATGAAGTAAATATGGACTAAAAAGTTGTAGGTTTGACCTCAAAAGTCAAAAAAGTTCGAAAGTTATAACTTTGACCTCTGATTTATTTATTTTAGCTGCAAAAGTCAAAGTACTTCTAATGGTAATAGGTTTGAGCATTTGACATCAAGTCACAATGAAGAGCTTTAATTTTACAGGCTTCTAAAGAAATGTTGGCACAAGAACCCGGACACAAGGCCTACATTTGGAGACATAATAACAGAACTCGAGCGCATTTTGGAGAATGAACAAAGAAATGCGGGCAATGGATTTTGCCGTAGCTGTGCAATCTTATAAAGCAACTTGTTATCAATACATGTTTGCCTTTTGGGCATATGTATGGTATGCATATATATACCTGCACGTACAACATCTGTTCTTTATGTTGGTTTATTACGTCGGTATATATATGATAATATATTTATGTTTAAAATGACATGGACAATAAGATCACGAGTTCATCTTATGAGATGAACGTTGCTTCTGTTTATAAATAAAACCGTGGTTTTTATTATAAGCTCTTTTCCAATAAGATTTACGCATATAATTGTAGGAGGAGGACAAACATGTACTGTATTTACCATTGCTTTTGTCATTATTTTATACAGCAACAAAAAATCTGGATCAACTATCTTTTTACACGGCTAAAAGTTTATTTTTCTTGTGTTTGATCACAATGAAGACAAACACGTTCATTATGTTCGACTAGCATGGTACTCGCACACTACTACATACATTCTCTCACTTGTAACTAAAGATGTACTTGGATGAATCATAAAAATGATATTTGTAGCATGGTATTCGCACATAACACATTACTATAGGGAAATTTGCATCTATGACACTCAACGAGACACTTATTTCAGCTTGACTCACTTTTGTGGCATATTTCTAAAAGGGCAAATTACCTGAAAATGTATTTAACTTGCCACTTTTTATCATACTGTCAATGAACTTGCAAAATCCGTTCATTGCGTGTAGCGGTGACTTGATTAACCTGCTAGGGTAGGTTAAACTAACGATCGTTAGATTTATCATTGCAATGTTAGTCCTTTAGACTAACGATCGTTTATCATGGCTACATACAATGACAAAAAGTAACAAGTTAGATGACTTTTATTATTTTTAAAATTTATGTACGTTTTTTACACGTTTTTGCACACATTTTTATACACGTTTTTATACACATTTTTATACACGTTTATACACACGTTTTTATACACGTTTTTATGCATGTTTTTATACGGATTTTTATCCACACATTTGTATACACGTTTTTATGCACGTTTTTATACACACGTTTTTATGCACGGTTTTACACACGTTTTTAAAATATTTCAATACATACATTTTTATAAGTTTTCGTATGTTTTTTTACGTTTTTGTTTTTTTATGTTTTCACACGTTTTTTACATTTTCGCCCGTTTTTTTTACGTTTTCGCCCGTTTTTTAATGTTTTCGTCAGTTTTTTACATTTTCGCCCGTTTTATTACGTTTTCGTCAGTAGTTTACGGTTTCGTCTGTTCTTTTACGTCTTCGCCCGTTTTTTTACGTTTTCGTCCGTTTTTTTACGTTTTCGCCCTTTTTTACGTTTTCGCCCATTTTTTACCTTTACGTAAAAAAAAGGGCAAAAACGTAATAAAACGAGCAAAATCGTAAAAGAATGGGCGAAAGCGTAAAAAAACGGACGAAAACATAAAAAAATGGGCGAAAGCGTAAAAAAGGGACGGAAAACATAAAAAACGAGCTAAAACATAAAAAACCAGACGAAAACGTAAAAAAACTAACGAAAACGTAAAAAAAGTGCGTAAACGTAAAAATCAGGCTAAAACGTAAAAAACGGACAAAAACATAAAAAAACGGGAGAGAATGTTAAAAAACAGGCGAAAACGTAAAAAAACGGATGACAATGTAAAAAAACGAACGAAAACGTAAAAAATTGTCGAAAACGTAAAAAAACGTGTGAAAACATAAAAAAAACGAAAACGTAAAAAAACAGACGAAAACTTATAAAAATGTATGTATTGAAATATTTTAAAAACGTGTGTAAAACCGTGCATAAAAACGTGTGTATAAAAACGTGCATAAAAATGTGTATACAAATATGTGTATAAAAATCCGTATAAAAACATGCATAAAAACGTGTATAAAAACGTGTGTATAAACGTGTATAAAAGTGTGTGCAAAAACGTGTAAAAAACGTACATAAATTTTAAAAATAATAAAAGTCATCTAACTTGTTACTTTTTGTCATTGTATGTAGCCATGATAAACGATCGTTAGTATAAAGGACTAACATTGGAATGATAAATCTAACGATCGTTAGTTTAACCTGCCCCAGCAGGTTAAACAAGTCATCGCTACACACAATGAATGGATTTTGCAAGTTTATTGACAGATTGGGAAAAAAATAAGAAGGCTACATACAATGGTAAAAAGTGGCAAGTTAAATACATTTTCAGGTAATTTGCCCTTTCTAAAACTATGACTCTTTTTTCCTAAATCCCAAAATTACTCGTAACATTGTGAAAATGACTCGATTTAATGTCTGACGCCTAACTGCAGCTACGTTTGTAGAATTTGTAGCTACCCATAAGTTACCATATCTAGCCATTGTCATCTCGAATATCATTCCAAAAGCAAGAACGGTGAATGTGCTATACTGTGATTATATTACGAACACAATGCGAATTCGATACACCTAATATACGCATATGACATATGATTCGGTGTTGATTGGTGTTCATTACCTGGTTGAATTTGTTTGCTTGCTACACATGAATGAGTTGCGAAAATATAGCTTTCTAATTCAAATCAACTAAAATCTACCAACAAAAAGGTATGTGGGTCGAATTACTAATAACATAGATACAACATATGTAGATCGAATTACTAGACCACAAATCAATAGAATTAAAAAGATTACTCAATAAATCAAAGAAAACAAACATAACAACAAAGTTGTATATAAAAAAACAAAAATACACTAAATCGCAGCTTTTCTAAGAAACATTAAAACAAGTTTCTCCTTTTCCTCGATCTCTTTATTTAGGCATTGGACTTCCTCCATAAGCCACCTCCGGTTTGTTCTAAGAGTTTAAAAACATTGAAAATAACAAAATGATGTTTTAAGTGAGTTCAAGTAGAGGAACTGAATCATTGTCATCATGTTCGTTTGGTGAGTTAGGTTGTTTTTGTGGAGATGAGGAAGGCATAGTTTTCTTTTGTTTTGTTTTTTCAACTGGTGCTAAGGAAAGTTGTTGATAGATCTAAGTTGAGCCAAATATGGTATGGGTAGAGGATATGGTATCCACTAACATTCTACTTATTTACAATATTATTTGTTGTAACACTAATTTTCAGAATGATTTTAATTGTAGTTGATGTTCACAATGGTTATCAAGTTTCTTCAACATTGTAATTAAGGAAAATACAATTACAACACCTAACTTGTTTAAATATAATTATAAGACAAGTTCTTAAAAAAAAAAAAAAAAAAAAAAAAAAAAAAAAAAAAAAGAACATTTTCATTGATAAAAATCAACACTCCAACCCACCTAGTGAGTAATTTCCCTTTTGCCATAGGTTGATCTTGCATGGGCTTGGGGAAGGAAAACACTTAGTGGATTGAAAGTGTTCATTAGGGTCTTTCTCCCCATTTATTTCACATTCAATCTTTGTGTAGATCTTGAACTTTGACGTTAACATTTGCATAGGGTGGATTTTCATTGAACTTAACATGAAACTAAATTGTGGTTAAGATATAAACATTGTGAAACATAATTATTACATAAATAATGTTTGATGTTTTTTATGCTTCATTTGTGAAAAAGTTGAGATTATTCCGTATGTGTGTATCTGTAATTTTTTACGATATGTTGATTAACATATTGCATCATGTAAAAAAAATGTTATACCGATTGATACATTTAACTATATTAGAATATAAATTATTTCCATAATACTTATGTTGTGTATTGAATAATGTTAACCGTTTTAGTGACAGTTAATTCATTTGAAAAAAGCTTTTCAAAACTGAAGTTAATTAAAAATTTTAAAATAAAAATGTCACAAGAAAGATTAAATGGATTAGCTCGTTTATTGGTTGAAAATAAAATATATTATACCGTATTGATTTCAAAAGATTAATCAAAATTTTGTCATAAAAAAAAGCAAGAAAGGGGAATTTCATATAAACTATTTTTAGGCAATAACTTTGATAAAAGGCTTCACTTTAGGCCGTCGTGAAAGTTGAACTGCTCTTGTATATTAGTAATTATAACGAGCGGGGAAGCCCGCGCGTTGCTGCAGGAGTGCTTTGTTGTCGAATGGTATATGAATAGTTTGTAAACATGCAAATTCAGTTAACGACTATACATTTAAAGGAAAGAGTATACGTAATTGTGATTTTATAAAAGGAAAAATTCATTGATCCAATCTATGTGTATTTGAAGTAAAACTGAAATGTTATACTTTTAACACTTTTCTGAATGTCAAGTTAATAATCAATAAAACTTCTTAGCTTCAACATTCACTTCCGTGACTATATCTTACGGAATTTGCTTTGGTGATGGGGTTAATTGCACATCCATCTCTACCTTGCAATCTCGCCCACAATGGTTCGGACCTGTTTTTCATCTAGAAATGATCCAGGTACCTGAAATCATGTTCAGGAGAATTCAGCTAAGTGGTATACAAATGCTCAATATATCAGTTTTTTTAAATTCCTCTATGCTCAAAAAGCCATTTTTTCGTATTAGTATTAGATGAATCTAAGTTGCTATACAAAAAATAAGTCAATATATACACACCTCGTTTGTGCGCGGAAGAGGCAGGCCAGTTGTAACATCCTGAAGAACTTAATTTCGCTCCCCAACAACATCATGCACCTCGTTTGTCTGGGGAAAATTATTTTTTGCATCATTGGATATTCACATAAGAGTGAGCAATTGAGGTATCTAAATTGATATCTGAGTTAAATTGTGTTTCCCGTAATCAAATGAGTAACTTATCTTACAATATTATTTAATATGCTAATTTTATATCACTCATCTGATTGGTATCTGATACTATTAATGCAGAAAACTAAAGTTTTTTACTATGGTACTCTGCTACAGAGCAGTTACTTAAATCTGTTATTGTGTCGTCGACAGTATCTATCTTGTGATATCTCATATTCTATATTCATTTTTTTAACTATCTATTTGTCACGTAAACACAAAACTTGTCTAACTTAAGAATTTAACTAAAAACCTTCGATCATGAATTATGTGAATCGAAAAAAGGCTTTTCAGCATCGAGTTTTAACTATAAATATAAAACCAACTGAATTTACTAATTAAAAACATCATTTGCAGATGTAAATGACGGAATACAGGTCCTGTTCCACCTATTCCAAACATCTTATACACCAAATTTAAAGCTTATTAACCTGTCCGGATCTATGAGCAGGAACTCTAAAGGTTACTAATGCTTTTACGTGTGGCATTGTTTTAACAAAACTCAATCATCTCAACAACTGAGAAAAAAGAGCACATAACCGTATCTTAACAAAACATCTAGTTTTATGAGCAAACACGTTAAAAGTATTACCGTGGCAACCGTTCAACCTACTACCGCACCAATAAATAAAGTTCCTGAACCACATCCCCTGAACCACACCCCTTGAACCAAACCCCCTGAACCACACACCTTGGTCCACACCCCTTAAACTTAAATAATTCGATTCAGTCGATAGATTTTGCAATCTCAAAGAATAAGAATAGAAGCATTAATCTAAATGTTATGTTAAATATCATGTTGATAATTCGACGGGATTCAATAACTATACTTTTTAGTAGCAAATATGGTAACAAAACGTCAAAAAAGTTGGTCAACTATATAGAGTCACATACCTTGTTACTTCATTTCTTGGCATCATTGTGTTCTACCGCCGCTAACATGGGGGCTGCAATGTGGGACCATATTTGTTAAAAAGGACCCGCTGGCGTACTTCATGGACTCATATAAGAAATTTTTCTGGAAGCCAGTAGATTAATGTTGCCGCTAATAACTATGAATTTACCTTGTAGTAGTTGTTTGCAGGTGATTGGCTCCAAACGGTCAACCTAATTGACCAGATAATGGTCAACCAAGTCAAACTACCTAGAGTCAATGCTCCATGGAAGTATAAGGTTTCCCCGGGTCGTTATGTCCCGACGAGGTGTGGATGGTATAAAAATGGGTTTGTGATCGGGTGAATTTGGACAGAAAGGTAAGGAATTTGGTTTGTATGATTACACTACGAGATGAGGAATGAAAATAACTTAGAAATACTATACAAACAATTACTGATGATCAGATAACCTAAAAACGTAAGCTAAGTCTGAAAACGCGTTCGATTGATTTAAAGTTACGTTAGCGTACGAAATAAAACGCGAGTTTTGTGAAATAAAATACCTACGGACATGAAAATTACATTTTTACAATCCTAATGATAAAAGAAAATTTTTAGAAAAAGAAAAATAATTTTTACACTATTTAATTAATTATTATTAATTAATTACTAATTATTAATTACTTTTTAATTAACTAAATTACACTAATTATTAATTAATTATGAAAATTAGCTAGAAAAATGAAAATTAAATTTAGAAAAATCTAAAATATTATAAAACTAATTTTCAAACAAAAAACCTATTTTTTCTACTTTTTAATTATTAATTATTAATTATTAATTAAAACTAATTATTTAATTAATTTAAACTAAAATTAATTATGAAAAATACTAAATGAACAAGGAAAAATCTGAAAAAATTCCTAAAATTACTTTAATATACTAGGAATTTAATAAAAATATAAAAACATATAAGTACTTGACAAAAATTTAAAAAGAAAAATTAAAAAGCTAAATTATGTTAAATATAAGCTATCACTAGAAATTAAAATGAGCTTTTCTTTGTTTTTCTTTTACAAACCTATTAAGCATCTATAATTAACCAACTTTTGTGAAAGTACATTGACTGGAACTTAAAAATAAGCTCAGCTTGAGCTTATTAGCTTATCAATAGCTTAAAATAAGATTTTGATGAATCACAAGCTACTAATAAGCTACACTACTAGACACAAAGGATAAAATATGATGGAATCAAGTTAAACTATCTTAAAATAAGCTGAAACACCAAGAAATGCACATTGAATAAGCTTGAAAGTAGAATTAAGCATTTCCAAACCCACTACACCAGACAGTCCACAAGGCTCATTTGCAGGGCTTGATAAGCTTATCTAATAAGCTAATAAGCCTAAAAGGACCTTGGAACCTATAAGCTTGGTAAGAGGGCTTCTCAAAGACCCCAAGAAGTCATAGTGGGGCCCACAGGTGAGGCTTGTGGGGCCAACCAAAGTGACTCTGAAGGCATCCACATCTAATCCAGTGTGATCAACAAACCATCTACTAGTCATATGAGAGTCATGGTCATATTCCATTGTGAATCTTGAGTCAATGAATGCTTGGAATTGCTTAAGAATCACCTCCAAAGCAGCCACACAACTGTTACCAGATAAGTCAGCTTTGTTAATTTGTCATTGTAGTTGATCTAGGTATAGATTCATGGTGACTGTGAATGATTCAATGTCATGTCCAAAGAGCGTCACAAATGCACGTTGATACCCTCCTAAGTAGCCTGATTTTTCAAAGAGTCTTACAATGTGGGTGTGATGTAGCTTGAAGCATTCAGTAGCTCTATCAGAGTTTTGAGATAGTCCAGTTGAACTCAGAATAGTATTAGATTGAGTACTTGTCATGATGAGGTGAATAGATTAGACTTAGTAGCACAACTTGCACAAGTATGATCAACAATTCGCTAATACTATAGTCAACTCGCTGAACAGGAGCCAACTCGCTGGAGTATGTCAACACGCTAAACTCAAATCGCTGAAGCCTCAACTCGCTATAATTCAACTCGCTAGATCCACAAGACTCCAAAGTCTCCAATCTGACAAGCCACTGACTGCTCAACTCGCTATACTCAAATCGCTGAAATCAACTCGCTGAAGCCTCAATTCGCTATCAGGCAAAACGCTAACCAATCAACTTGCAACTAATCAACTCGCTGGATATCAACTCGCTAATGCACAACTCGCCAGATCCACAAAACTCCAAAATCTGACAACTCGCTAATAGTGAGACAAAAGTGTCCCTTTCGTAGCGATTTGTCCGTATGTCCCAAAATGGCAAACCGCCAAATCTCTAAGCTCAACTCGCTACACACAACTGCCAACTCTCTACCAAGAGATGCCAACTCGCTGGCATGAAAAGGTACTCGAAATGTCACCAATGTCCACCCAAGTGATGAAATGACTAAACAAAGGTTACAACAAGGTGTCTACACAACTAATAAACAAGAAAGTACAAGAAGAATGTCGAGACAAACACCAAACAAGAACAAATTCGAGTGAAAACCACTAGAATAGGTCGAACCACCCACAAACCACAAACCATACTATATATTCGAGCATACCATGAATCCTAGGATAGAACCATGGCTCTTGATACCAATTGTAATAAACTCTAATATAAGAACATGGATGATTATGTGATTTAGGATTATAAGAGATGTAATTTCTAGTGAGATGTTAGATAGATAATGAGATGAGAGAAGTGGGAGCCTTGTATGTGAAAACTTGTGAAATGTTAGATTGCAAATGAAGGTCCAACCCTTTCCCATGGGTGGAAATGGTATATATAGTTACAATGCAAATGCCCCTTGAAACGGGCTGTAGAGCGGGCTGACAGTGGGTAAGAGACCCGACCCGACTCCACAAATACTAACTAATACTACTTTATATACTAACTAATATGATAATTACTACGAGCTACAATATGCTAAACAGTACTCGGGGTGACCGAGTCTTCATATAAATAATCGTATTCCTAACATTTTCTAAGAATCAGATCCTTAAGACAGTTTATACTATCTTGAATGGTCTTGTTGACTTGATTTTGATTCATAATCATTTTAGTAATCAATTCAGCTCTAGCTAACTCGTCCTGAGGTGGTGGTTGAGGGTTTATGTATTGTGAGGGCTGGTTAAAACCAAATTCATGATTGTTACAAGGAACCTGTTCATAGACAAACTGATTCCTAATTTGACAATCAGAGCTGTAGTGAGGGCCTCCACAATACTCACAACAGTAAAACTGCTGGGTCTCATGGTGTGGAAGCTGATGGAATGAATTAGTCGTGTCATGGTAGGAATAGGGATTCTGGTTATAGACAGACCCGTTTCCTGACTCTACCATGCCACAACTAGGGCAATTATCACCATTATAAGGACTACCACACCATTGAAAAAGAAGGTGAGGATGAGACATAGAAAGAATCAAAGGGTTTTGGAGGGTAAGAAATGGAGAATCAAAAAGGTAGGAGGGGTAAAGATGGATATTTTTAGGATTTTTGATAAACATTTTATAAGAAAGAAAATCTTTTTGTGTTTTTATGTTCGTTGAAAACTAATTTTCAAAAGTTTTTCAGGAACCGTTTTCTTTTTAAAATGAGAAAATATGAACAAAGGATGGTAAATATACAATGAGTGTATATCCAGATTCACTAATCGACAAACTGTTTAGAATACGCGCACAACCTCCCCGGCAGCGGCGCCAAAATTTGATTGGCTCCAAACGGTCAACCTAATTGACCAGGGAATGGTCAACCAAGTCAAAATGCCTAGAGTCAATGCTCCGTGGAAGTATAGGGTTTCCCCGGGTCGTTATGTCCCGACGAGGTGTGGATGGTATAAAAACGGGTTTGTGATCGGGTGAATTTGGACAGAAAGGTAAGGAATTTGGTTTGTATGATTACACTACGAGATGAGGAATGAAAATAACTTAGAAATACTATACAAACAATTACTGATGATCAGATAACCTAAAAACGTAAGCTAAGTCTGAAATCGCGTTCGATTGATTTAAAGTTACGTTAGCGTACGAAATAAAACGCGAGTTTTGTGAAATAAAATACCTACGGATATGAAAATTACATTTTTATGATCCTAATGATAAAAGAAAATTTTTAGAAAAAGAAAAATAATTTTTACACTATTTAATTAATTATTATTAATTAATTACTAATTATTAATTACTTTTTAATTAACTAAATTACACTAATTATTAATTAATTATGAAAATTAGCTAGAAAAATGAAAATTAAATTTAGAAAAATCTAAAATATTATAAAACTAATTTTCAAACAAAAAACCTATTTTTTCTACTTTTTAATTATTAATTATTAATTAAAACTAATTATTTAATTAATTTAAACTAAAATTAATTATGAAAAATACTAAATGAACAAGGAAAAATCTGAAAAAATTCCTAAAATTACTTTAATATACTAGGAATTTAATAAAAATATAAAAACGTATAAGTACTTGACAAAAATTTAAAAAGAAAAATTAAAAAGCTAAATTATGTTAAATAGAAGCTATCACTAGAAATTAAAATGAGCTTTGCTTTGTTTTTCTTTTACAAACCTATTAAGCATCTATAATTAACCAACATTTGTGAAAGTACATTGACTGGAACTTAAAAATAAGCTCAGCTTGAGCTTATTAGCTTATCAATAGCTTAAAATAAGATTTTGATGAATCACAAGCTACTAATAAGCTACACTACTAGACACAAAGGATAAAATATGATGAAATCAAGTTAAACTATCTTAAAATAAGCTGAAACACCAAGAAATGCACAATGAATAAGCTAGAAAGTAGAATTAAGCATTTCCAAACCCACTACACCAAACAGTCCACAAGGCTCATTTGCAGGGCTTGATAAGCTTATCTAATAAGCTAATAAGCCTAAAAGGACCTTGGAACCTATAAGCTTGGTAAGAGGGCTTCTCAAAGACCCCAAGAAGTCATAGTGGGGCCCACAGGTGAGGCTTGTGGGGCCAACCAAAGTTGGGTCTGTGAAACTGTATGGGTGCAGGGCAGAGGTAAGCTCCACTGATTTGGGTCCAAAAAGCTCAAACAAACAAGCTCAGGTTGTATCAATCCAATGCAATAGACAATAAGCTCAAATAATCAACACTACAAGCTAGCATAAGCTAAAACATATTTGAAGTACAAGCTAAATGAGCAGGGACTAAAACAAACGCAACCTACACCTAAGGGATGTAACAGTTGGGTAGATCCAAACGAATAAGCTACGGCTTGACTAGTCTAAGGCCCATAAGCTCAAATAAGCTATGACTGGGAGAGAACATGCAAATGGCAGCTTAGGGAAATCCTAATGAGCAATAAGGAAACAGAATAAGCAGTTGGATAAGCAATCTAACCTACCTAGAACTAGGGGCTGCAAACAGGGGACTAGCAGTTCTAAAGGGCTACTTGAGCTTATCAAATAAGCTTACTAGTCCAAATTGAGCTTGGAAACAACAACTTGAGCAAAAAGGCTTCTCATAGAAACATATATCAATTCACAAGCTCAAGACACAAGCCCAATGTGAGCTTGTGTAACCCACTGTGTAGGACAGCAGGCTGCAAATGTGCATGCCTGGTGGGTGAATTGCATACCAAGAATAAACCAACAATGAGGAGTCTATACTAATAACTAATGGAGCACCTAATTGCAAACACAAATTAAGAACCTAAATCCTACTATATCTAGTTTAATTTCAAGATCAAAAGGGTGGTTTGGACCTGTTGTAAGAGCTGGCCTGAAGTCTGCTGAAGCAGTGGGATCAAATGGGTGAAATGTGGGAATTTTGACTTTGAAAGTCAACAACTAGATGCTACAAGCATGAACCATCCTAGTTTGAACTAGTTTAAAGTAATAGAAATAACTAAAGGCCCTTAACACAGATTTCCACATGACAACTAATTCCAAATAGTTTATAAAACATAAGTGGGAAATACAGGCTTGGAATCCTTAAAACTACTTGAGACTGAAAATTTTATATCTAAAACTACTAGATAAAATGCAAGAAAGCTAGTTGATGTTTACAAGTTTGGTACAAAGGGGTTTAGGCAGAGTTTGGTGTTATGCCAAACACCACTTTAAATTTTGGTTTTTCCATTTCAAACATGAAGTAGTCTGTTTTACCCCATAAGCTTGAACAGAGACATTAACTAAAGTTAAAGAAGCTTGACTAACACAACTAGCTTATTGAATAAGCAGTTGTAATAAGCAAAACACCATAAGCTAGTAAAAAGCTAATCTAAACAGTTAACTTGCTCTAATCAACCAATAGTTTCCTGAACTAGAATATAAACATAAAAAACATTAAGGTAACTAATAAGCAGGTGAGAACTAGAATAAGTAGTAGATAAGCTGTAAAATAAGCAGTACAAGATAAACAGATTCTACAATAACAGGAGTAAAAAAAAGATTTAGACTTTTATTGAATTTTTATGAAAAGAGTACAACTGAGCTTAAGGACGTAACAATACTTAAAAATTACATTAAAACTAATTCTACCCTAATTCCTACTGCCAAACAATGGCTACAAAATGTTCTATTTATACTCAAATTAGAACTAGGGTTTCCATCTGTCTTTGTCTTTTTCTGTTTATGTTTTCTCTGAATAAATCCCATCCATTGGATGGGTCTTCAATCATCACAGCCCTTCAATTAGGTTTGGCGCCCAAAGTGATACTTGCAATTTGGCAGGTTTGATAGCTCTTGGCAGGGAGGGTTTGGAGTTTTGTGTTTGGAAGGGAGTGTTTGTTTGGAGTGGAAGGAGGAGGTGGAGTGTGACAGGGGTGGTGATGATGAGGGTGCAGGGTGGTTTTGCAGGAGGAGGGAGATGGTATTTGGAGGGATTTGGGTGGTTTTGACTAGGGTTGACTGGGTATTAATAAAAAAACGGGGGTGGTGGGTTTTGTATGGATTGGGCCTTGGTTAAATGAAAGGGTGGGCTGGATTGGATGATGGTGTGTTGGACCAGGTTTAGCAAAAACACAAAAAAGGGTCCATTTGGTTTAAGTTAAAAACACAAGGACTAAATGTGTAATTCCTAAATTTTGAGGGGTGGCCTGTGGTTTTATTCCAAAGTCTCACAAGGACCAAACTTGCCAAGTTACGAAATCCCAAGGTTCACTTTGTTGTAATTTTCCAAGTTAAAAATGCCCGGGGACCTTTTATGCCAAACTTCAAAACTGAGGGACCAAAACTGTAATTTTTCCAAACTTCACACCAAGGACAAATTTTGATAACTTTTGATTTCCCAAGGTCCAAAAATGATTTTTCTTTCAAAAATATCCCACCAGGGAACAAATTTGCCAAAATCTGAAACTCCAGGGACCAAACTGTAAATTCTTAAAACTTTTCCAATTTTTCACCAAAGGACTAAATATGACAATTTATGATTTCAAAAGGACCTTTGGTGATAATTTTCCATATTTTGAATGACTAGGGACTAGTTTTGTCAATTTTTGAAAGTTGAGGGACTGAAACTGCCAATTTTGCAAACTTTGTACGTTTTTCATCTGTTTTTGCTCATTTTGCATCTAAAATATATAAAACACAATTTTGAAATATTTTTAGTATTTTGATGCATTTCTGAGTGTTTTTGCTATGTTTTGCAGTTCAGATTTGGCCAAAAATGATGAGTGTTTGAGCACTCATCAGCTAGTATTTTGCAAGATGTATTTGCATTTTCTATCTGCCTCCAATTAATAATGATTGAAATCAGTTATATTTGAGTGCGCAACGAATTGAAAATGCTAAAATAGGTAACTGATGCATTAAAAAAAGGCTACAAACACCAACCATAAACATGATACCTTATGAAAAGTAACATTCCCAACACAATCGGACATAGTAGGTTCGAAAGCTACCAATTGACGCCACAGGACCTGAGCTTCAATGCTCCTGAAAAATGAGTGTTACGATGTCAGTCATGTGGTTGTGGCAGATTACGTTTTAGTCATCCGACCAAACACTTTAATACACATATTACAAAATCATAACCAACTTGAATACCAAATTAAAAATTTGCAAAACAGTAAACTGAACAACCGCAATCGGAGCAACGCTAGCACCTCCTCTTAATTCCCCTTTTGTCAGCCTGCAAAACTGACAAAACATCATTAATTTCACCCAAAAAACCACCCACTAAAAAGACTCTTCAATAAGCAGTTATTTGAAAGTGCATATTACCTGCATTCATGATTGCATTTCTCGATGATCCAACTTTACTGTGGTTCCTTTAATTCAAGTTTGGAAATAGGTCAGCCATAATTTTGCATCTCTTCTCACATTTACCTAAATTTTGAAACTTGAAAGCTCGAACCTGCAAATATGACAATAGAAACAATCACGAAACAACATTTGATTCATCACTCAATGGACCATAAAAATAAGTATGAGTTTAGAATGATTCAGACTCATAAATTAGAATCAAGTGTTATAACTAATATCATGTAATACGCAAAGTAATGGAACCTAAAGTCTGCCATACCTACCTGCTCTCAAGTACCAGATACTTCATCCTAGTCTTTTCTTTAACACGTCAAAACTATCGTAGAGTACTCAACTTTTACCAAAAGGAAACACAGCCTTCACGTTTTTGGTTATGCCAGAATATAAAAGAGTGAGATTTTAATTGGCATCTGGAATGTAATACACTTTTACTAAGCAATGATCAATCTGAAAATACCACAATCAAACACCATACATTCCATTTTTTCCGATCCAAATACCCAATAAAGCTGACACATACTTAAAAAAAACTTGTAATTAAACTAACATCTAACCATTACCTTGAACCAAGTTCAAAGGGTCTTTTAGGTAACATCATTCGACTTCAGTCCATTTCCACCATAATTCCCAAGCAAATCATGAAATTGAATCCCCTTTCCACTCGGACTCTTCAACCTCCACACCACCTGTAAACAACAACAAAAACAACAAAGTGACAAACCAATAAAAACCCTGAAAATTAAATAGAAAACAACCAAGATATAATCTTTAAATACCGCAAGCACCACTAAACCACACCCCTTGATCCAAACCTCTGAACCACACACTGAAAAATTAATCAAAACCCATAAATAAAAGCACAAAATTTTTATATAAAAATAAATAAATAAATAAATAAACAACCGTAGTCAACATACACACTAAATGATTATTAACAAAGAGACCCCATAGTGATACGGGTAAGCATAAATATGGTGATACGGGTAGGCATAAATATTATAACCTGTGGGCTATAATATTCATAATTGAAAAATGTTGTTGCTAATTTTCATACTGAATATTTGTGAATTAGTTGTTTTTTAACTTTAGAATTGAATTCAAAAGTCAGAATGTATAACACAAAGCTTACGGAGTGTCATTTCCTATTACATGTAAAACTAAATACAGTCAAACAAACAGAATATCAATTTTCAAAATAATATGAATTTGTTAATTTAAATAAGAAACTGATAATCACATCAACATAATAGGAAATAGACCATGTTTGAAAACCTACATGTCACACCCCCAAAATCGGGTCCAGCGGAAGCATACATGCAGCTGGGGTGTAACTCAATTGATATCATAACACAAGTACAAAATATTTTCACTTCAATCATTTAGAATAAAATAGTTTAACCAAAAATGTTGAAGTTACATTGTTAAAAGTAGTGCGGAAGTAGGCCCTTAAAATAGTTTAAAACGGTCCCCAAATGAATAATCAGAGTCTTCTATGACCATGCCATGCCCTGCCAAAACCTCCAGTAGCGTGCCATTGATTAATACCTGAAAATACATGCTAAAGTGTCAACACGAGGTTGGTGAGTTCATAGAGTCTTGTGAAAAAGAATGTAATGCATATGTATGAAGATTTCCCAGCAAAGGCATCGTAAATCCACTCAGTTCCAAGTCCCGCCATAAGAGACTTGCAACCTGTGTGTTTACGACCCACTGCCAAAAGTAATAAGTTTGGTTTGTGTAAACAAAAGTAATAAGATTGATGCAAAAGCATCGTAATTCAGTAATAAAGTTGTTGCAAAGGCATCGTAATTCAGTAGTAATAGTGGTGGAAAAGTATCGTGACTTTATAAGTAATCTCGTATGTACAATAGCCATAAGGAGTGGTTACCAGGCACTCAAATTGTTTAGACATGAAATGCATTCGTAATTCCGTTGGAGCAACCCAAACACGAATGGAGGCGTCACCCTCAATAGATCTAATCACTCACTCTCGCTTGGCATTATAATTAACGGTCCATGATAATAAAGGGGACTTAACTTGGTAGTAAGGCAACTTAAGCAATGTATGAAATTTAATACTTTGGCATTGTACAAAAATAATTCAAGCAACGTATTCTTCCCCATAAGTAATTCAAATTGTATAAAAGTATAGAACAAGTATTGAAGCATGTATCGCCCCCAAAGAGTTTATAAAGTCATTAAACAAGTAAAAGTGGGGCTATGACTCACCTGATGCGATAGCTACGATGACAAAAGTGGATACACAGAAATGAGGAACGATCTCTAACCGCAACCTAAGATGAGTGAAAATGATCTACTTTAGATCATGAAATGATGTAATGACTGCACATGCACATGATGCCTATACCACTCTTAACTTGAAAATACTTGTTATTGCCAAAGTAATATGTTTTTCCATAACTTGGGAAAAATAAGTCTAACTAGACTTATAAAACTAGTCGTAATATATATATATATATATATATATATATATATATATATATATATATATATATATATATATATATATATATAAATGGTAGTGTTGAATTCTCTGCTTTGAAAACCTTGAAATAACGTTTAATAGTCATAAAAATAAACTTGTAATCATAAGTACTTCATTAGTTATAAGTTTGGAACTTTGGTAGTATTTCTAGAAAATCTAGGATTTAGTACGTAGAAGTATTATTATTTCTATTAGTGACAAAATGGTCTCGCAAAACTAGTCGCGAAATAGTGAATATTAAGAGTTAGGAATGAAGCTCAGTAGTTATAAGAAGATTTTCACCATATCTAAAAAGTCACAGAAGTGAAGTTTGTCTATACGGGTCTCGATCATAAAGGTATATAGCCGTCAAGTGAGGTGTTTGGGTTGTTTTGGCAAATTTTGGGCAGTTTTCGGGAAAGTTTGGAAGACCATAAGTTATTCGTTATAAATCCTTTTGACAAAAGGTTGGATGTTTTGAAAACTAGGCTGGGTGAACTAACTTTTTGTCATTGATGTAAATTTTCAAGAAATGAGTTTATCAATGAGTGAATTGGCTCTCAACCTGGTCACTTGGCGAAATGGTTAATACTTGAAAATTTTCTAAGTGTTTTGCTGAAGCAAAAATATTAAAATCGTCTAAGTTCAAACGCTTGTATCTTTTTCGTTATAAGCTCGTTTTCTACGTTCTTTATATTCCCGGAATCGTGGGACAACATACTAATATATTTTTGATAAGTCAGGATGGCTAGATCAAGTTTTATACCTCAGATTGCCCATTGAAAATCGTGGGACAGCAAGTAAAATTTTCAGAAAATAGTTTTCGTCGTTAAACTTGCAAAAATCATATCTCCTTCGTTATAAACTCGTTTTAATCCGTTCTTTCGCCCACGGCTTCGTTTTTGAAAGTATTTTCTAAATCTTTAGCCCAAAGTTACCCGGAAACCCCTGAGTTTTCTGAATTTTACAAAAATGGACAGCAACATTTATATAGTGGCTAAAATTCATTTTTCTTGTTTAATACTTGTCCAAATCCACTCCAAATCACTTCCAATCACCACAAATCTAGTCTAATCCTACCATACACCTTCTCAAGGTGTCATGGGTTCTTAAACGTCATCAATCAACTAGATCTAACAAGGGTTTCCATATCTAGTGTTTCAAAGATATATATATATATATATATATATATATATATATATATATATATATATATATATATATATATATATGTATATGTATATGTATATAAAGAGTGGTATAAACTAACATATGCATGAAATCATGTATGGAAATCACATGATCATAAAGATAACATGAAGAAATTATGAAAATGAGTTTGACAACTTACTTTGAAAGATTAGTGAGCTTTGGAGATGAAAACTTATAAAACCTTGAGTTTATATTACAAAATCCTAACAAGGAATGAAAGTAGAGCTTGATTATGTCTTGATCTTCAAAAATTGATGGATCTTGCTTGTGTTTTAATTTTGGGTCGTGGCTAGGGAGGAAGAACAAGAGGAAAACCTCACCTTTTTTATTCTTGAAAATAAATATGATTGTGTTAATTGTGTTTATGTAGAAAATATCTAATCCAATGGCATTTTGGTAAATAAATGATGAAGTGGAAGTAACATGGTGAGGGGGGGCGGCACATGTATAAAAATAGGAAGAGTATGTAGTAAGCTTGGTATTATCTCGTTTACGGAGTCAGTTTTGGTTCCGATAATCGCTAAACGTAAAGTGTTAAATTGCGAAACGTAAATCCGGGTATCGTAAAAATATGAAACTTGAAAGAATGACTAAACTTGTCAAAATACTCCATAATAAAATATAAAATGAATGGTAAGTTCCATCGGGTTGCATAAACGCTGTTAAAACTTGAAACGCGGGTTTAAAACGCGAAATTCGCGTAAAACGCTGAACTGGAAAACGTAAAATTCCAAAACTTTTAGAATTGTCGTAAAATGAGAGAAAAACAAATTTCTATCGTCTATAGTGTTTTATGGACATATCGGGATGCTGGAACGACGTTTAAACCCAAAAGTAAATCTCGGACACGGCTTCGTGATTTTTGCAGAAATGATCCGACGAGCGTCAAACTCTCGGATTATCGTTAAAATAGTTTAACTTACGAGAATATGAAATTAAAATTTCGGAAATGAATAGTGAAAATGAATAGTAATAGTGAATAGTAACTTCCCGAAATAAATTATGAAATTTCGACATTTGAAAAGGACCTGAAATTACGAGTTGTGACACTACAAAAGTCAAGGTACATAAGAAAAACTTACAGTTTCATCTCCTTTAGCTAGCTTCATTCTTGAAGGTCCAGGAGTACCATGACTATTATCATATGAACTATTTTCTTCTAAAGCAGGGGAAGCACTACCCTTCCCACCAACCTTCGCCTTATAATGAGGAAGGAGAGGTGACCGGGAAAAACTATGCTCAACCTTTGCGCCGCACCCACTTCCAATGCCATCACCCGCTTCCCTCCCTGCATCCCCACAAAGAATCATTAAATTTTCTTACATAAGTTGGCTGCAAAAAAAAATTAATAAGTCAACAAACCAAGGCTGTTCAATAGATAAATTTATAAATTCAATAGATAAAATGACTTTCAATTTTTGAAGATTGTTTACTCAGAGTTAGAGCTGTAACTTTTGACCCGTTAACTTAAAAATGGGACCATATGGGATTTATTTATTTTTTAATCTCAAAAGCGGGTTAAATACCAACTGATCATGGTCAAGTACATAGCTGGTATAATAATACCACCACACAGATGAAGAGCACGAAGATTAGGACACCCATAAGCTAACCTCATAACGCAACATCACCAACTCCCTCGCACCAACCAGGATTTATTATCAACTAAAATTGATTACAGTTGTATCCAATAGCCTACAAACAAAACAAAAATTCAAATCTAACCTCTTCCAATTTACACTGGCAAATGGAAATCTACACAGCCCATTCAAAAAGCTTAAACAACATCAAATTCACCAAAAAATACCCACTTAAAAACTCTTTTATCTGAATTTGGTTATCAAAAAAGCAGCTTATGACACAAACATAAAATTATATACTTTTGTTTTACCTCATAACTATTAAGTAACAAAAACCACAACAGAAGAAAGTAACAACATATGGTTTAGTGATCATGAAACAGTAGCAAAGTAAACCAAAAAAATAATAGTAATAATTAAAAAAAAAATACCTTTATGATAATCATTATCCTCCTCCTCATCCATTAAAATAACCTTCATGTGAATGTAAAAAACTTCATCTCATTCATCTTCTCCATCTCCTGCTTCTTCTACCCACACATCCTTCTCAAAATTTCTAGCCACCCATAAACCCTTCCCGAGAATTCCAGCGCACCAAAAAAACAGTTGTTCACTAACCCTAAAGCCTGAAACTTTATAATAACCCACAATACTTATTAAATCGACTTTTATAACCACCACCACCGGCGAAGTTGACGCCACCAAATGGAAACGGCTCTCTTTAGATTTGTTCAAAATTTGTTAATGGAACTATTAAAAAATTATATAACAATGAAGAAATTATCTGGGTTGATTCTGATTTGGGATTCAGGGGATGTGTGGGATTCAGGGGATGTGTGGCTTCGAATGTGATTTGTCTGTGTGTGTGTGTGTGTGTGTGTGTGTGTATATATATATATATATATATATATATATATATATATATATATATATATATATATATATATATAACAGGAGGCGTTACACGTAGATAATGCCACGTAAACGCCACCTCATTGCCCAGTAATTCATTATCAGCCATGTCATCAGACATGTCATCACATTCTGGCCATGTAAGCAATTTTAATAATTTATTTTGTATTTTAATCATGCTCACTTGCCATGTCATCATAAATTGTTGCCACTAAGCAGTATTTTGTTTAAAATTCGGTTTTAATTTTTTGGCACAATAATTTTTTAATTTGGATTAATTAAAATTCGGTTTAAAATTAGTGTAAAAATAGATTGTACAAAGATTCGAACTTTGGATGTTAAGATCATTAATAACTAATTTTACCACTTGAGCAATTTAATTTTTGAGTAGTATCCTCCAAAGCCAAAAATATAATGTTCTACAAAAAATTTATACTGGATTTTTAAAAAACTTTTATTCATTTATCACATAAAACCCTAATATCATTAATATACGACCTAATTCTCAATACGTTTCATTCAATACAATATCATTCATTCATCTCCAGTTTTATGCGAACATCATGTTTTTGCAACGATTTATCTCTCTTTTTCATGCACAGTACGTAGAGATTATGGGAAAAGGATATATTATTCATGTTTTTTTGAGGTTAGTATATATGAATATTAGTGTTTTAACATGTTTTTTTTTTTTTTTTTTTTTTTTTTTTTTTTTTTTTTTTTTTTTTTTATATTTGTATATACGAATATGATTTATATGTGATTGAGTTGATGCATAGGATTTATAAGTGTTTTATACGTTATGACGATAACAAAACACATACGGTTATGAGGATAGGATAGGATATGGTTTATCCGGATGAGTACCGTCTTTTGGATCATCGGGTTTCAAAGCCCAAGCAATGGAGGCTTCTTTGCTCGAGCTAGAGGAGCTGAACACCTTCTTTTGGATCATCAGGTTTCAAAGCATAAGCAGGTGCGCACGTGCATAACCATAATCATAGAATAACTCTACACACTTTTTATTATGTGTAGACTGTCATCTCAAAGTTATTGCAAAACAGTTGGTTATAGCCACAACGAATGGTTCATCTTTTCATTCTCAGAACATGATTCCACATGAAGAACACCAGGCTATGTGATCTACATAGATATAGCAAATTTTATTGTCCGAGGTCACCAAGAAAGAAACCTCAAGGTGATACATCTTCAGTTCACGCACTTTTAATGATTATAATAAATTTTGGTGTTTAAAGTTTGAATAAGCATATAATTATCATATATTTTGAAGTTTTTATACCTAAAATTAGCAGATGTACACACCCCTAATGGTTTCTTACAAATGTGAAATAATTCATCTTGAAGTTACGGGACAAATTAAATGTCCACACCACCTATTTTGAAGTTACGTGACAAATTAATTGGGTAAAGAGAGATCACTTAGGCTTTGTTGGTTTATTACGTGATGATTTTATTGAAAAAGATAGAAGTCACAATATTTATTTCACCCAGGTTAAAGATGGATTCTTTTAAAGAATATGTGCTTTGTTGGTTTCTTTGTAGGAAGGGAATTATAGGAGGAATGAGGTATGCGGATCGGGTGGATCGGAATCTACAAGGAAACCTCAAAAGGTTATTAACTTGATTAATTTGCCTAATATGAATAATTATTCAACATGTTTGTGTCTTTTAGGTTGTTGGATTCTCACAGAGATTATGGAAGAAGCAATGCTGCACACTACAAACTTAAAGCGTTAAACTTTTGGGTCAAAAGATGGTTTTGGTCTCTCGGTCTCCAGTAACTGTTTTCTGGGAGTTTGTCTTCTGGAACCTCGCCTTCGCATCTTCTACGAGGCTCAGATAATGGTATTATTGGTGTACTTCTAAAAACTGGCGGGAAGGGGTTTAAGTATTGAAGTTTTCACTTGATCAGATTACTGTGATAATCAGGTTCTGTGCCAACAAGTATCGCTTGCCGTGGCACATGATAGCCTCTATGAAGAAACCGCACAGTAAGAATACAGACTCTATAACCTTATGTGCTACAATCTCTTACCTTTTCTTTTCTTTACTATATCCGATGACACTAAGTTTTATAAATACAATGAAGCTTTAATAGGAGAATGCTAACTGTAAAGTTAACTACTCATGTTTCTCTTTCAGCCTCATAAGTTTATTCAATTCGGAACAATAAAGTGGTTGGGGAGGTTTTCGATCCAATAACCACAACAGAAAAGGTTTTGCCACAATTACGAGTGGGTTTACCCGTTTCAAGTGAATAATCTGATTTATGTATCAATATCTGCACAAATATTAGCATCTTCGTCATTTATAAGCAAATTTTTACTACATTTCTTTCTTGCAGGTTGAGAGTGGACAAATTTTTAGCACTGGAATGGTGGCTCTTGGCTATGTTCAGAAAGAGTAAGAAGCTCATTCATTTTTATTTTCTAGATTCTTCATAAGCCGATTATTATATTAAAGCTATCATCTTTTCTATTGGTTTCTTTGGCATCCGATTTATCGCAGTTATGATGGTGGTACTAATGGTTTTCCTTATTCATAGAAAAAACAGAGAATTGGATGGGCATGAATGCATGATATGACGTCTGATAAACCTCAATGAAAGCAATTTCTCATCCAACAAAAAAAGTTCCCGGAAGGTCGTTACTTGTCTAATCCGATTAAATACACTTGCTCTCTCATCATTTTTTAGCATTTGAAAAAGAAAAGATTTAGATGTTTATGCAGGTCCATCACGTATGTTTAAAAAGTTCAATTTTAAAGAAACGAAAAAAGCTACCAAAATTTTGGAACCAATATTAGAGAAGGAGGATTCGAGACTGTATTCAGAGCTCAATTTAGTGACAGATCGACATTAGCAGTGAAGCGCGTGAATAAAGTTTCAGACCAGACCGTGGAAGAATTCTGTAGAGAAATAGAGTTCAATACCATAGGCATGAATTATATGTATTCAAAGCTCTAATAAGTCAACTTTTATTCCTTGAAATATGGTTCATATGGTGTCAACCATATCCCATGGTTCATCTTTGACATTAGTGACATGCGTGTGCTATATGCCTTGATTGCTCTTAGATTCATGTACACACAAAGTAGACATTTGTATAGTCTTTACGGGGGAATGAGAGGCGAGTAAATTCATATATAACATCTTTGGTTTATCATAATATGACAGCTTAAACTCGCCTGATTGCTGCTTGTGTCCTTGCAGTCCTTTCAAAGAATCCAATTCAAAAATTGGCGAAAGTCTGGTCAAGGTTAATTCAATCAAAAAAGTAAGCATTCATAAGACATAACTTCAGTTTGAAGGGCCTCTTCTTCATAATTTGTGAGTGTTTATTTTTTTCCAGTATCATTAACGTATGCTTTGACTATAGCTGTCTCTTTCGAACTGCATGAAACTGAAATTGAATCAGAAAGAACTTGAAATTGATACGTATTAACTTGCGATTGCGTTAAAATAAATTAAGGAGTGGCAATATCACATATTGAAAATAGCATTTGTAACAGGGCTAAATATGAAACTCTACAATGTGCAGTGACCATCCAGTATACCATCTGACTGTTTCAGGGGGTACATGATGCCGTAGAAACCGTGTTTACAGTGAAAGTGTTGCAGTGGTATCAAGAAGAAAGTCAGATGTTAACAATAGAAGATGTCGAGGTGTACAAATAGAGATCGGAGAGGTTTCTCGGTTTGTCTTTTCTGCCTATAGTTCATGTAACAACATTTCATCAATAGCAACTGAATAAATAAAAAGATATAACAGTAGTAGCATTGTCTGACAAACATTCGACAATTACCATAAGATAAGAAACGTTAAAGGTAACATATAAGTGCTAAAGTGTAAGACACATGTGTCGTAAATATTCGTATGAAACTTATGTTAAAAATGATCGTAACTATATCACCCTATGTGACTCAGCAACCGGTACCGTAGCAGCTCTAACTGCTGTGGCTCAAAATGGAGTTATGGTTACAAAACACTCATTATACAGTACTCTACGTGAAAATGATTTGGGAGATTTGTATGCATTTCTTTTGAGTTAGGGTGAATCTAAACCCATCTGAACTGTTCCCCTTTAGCTAATTCCCTAATTTGACCCATCTTGGGATAAACCAAACTCAAAATGATGCATTTTTAAGTAACTCAGTAGAAATTTCCATATGATGTAGGTCATGAGAAGTGTTGACATCAAACGTGCTCAACTAAGTCAACATGAGAGGACGATTGAGGCAATAGTGAAAGCCACGTACTATTCAGACATCAAGTTTCATAATTTCTCAACACAATAGCCACTTCAAGGTTCCAACATTGCCAAGTGTCTGTTCAATCCTGCTCTTCAAACACCCTCACCATCAACAACTGAAAAGTCTCACCAGCCGATAATCAAACCCCACCTTCAATGAACAAGAAAACCGTCTCGCCCTAACAGCAGTTCACATCAACCAATCCAACTATTATTACATCTGAGACTATTCAAATCAGTCCAATGAAGCAAGTTTTTTACTATTTAATCGAGAGCAATCATTGCATTTCATCACCAATGAAGTCAAAAACCTCTAAAAGGTTTAGTACTGCTAAATGAAGGCCGAATTTTGATGGTTCTGAGATGCCGGCTTCTGATATCCCAACTTCTGATATCCCTACATCTGATGAGAATACTACAGGATCTAATGGTGTGACCGCATCTATGTTATTTATTAGTACCTTTCATCATTGTTTTATGTCTGTGTATTAGCCTTTCACGTTCTAATGCATTTTTAATTATGTTTTCTGCAGTGGCAGTTGTTGGAGTAAACTTTCATGGGATGCGAGATAATACGGAGAAACTGGACTATAACGTGAAAAGCAGTTGCAAGTTATTTTACAAAAAGAAAACTGAAAATGGAAGACTATAGAATATGATGCTTGGAATTCTCAAGTTGACCGCTACCGCAACGTGTCAAGGACATAATTGATTCAGATTTATTTATTTATTTATTTATTTATTTTATACTACTATTGTTTCACATAAGCATTATATGATACTCATTGGTTACACTTAGTAAGAAAAAGGAAAATGAAAAGAAGGTTGTGACAGCAACGACATCTGTAACTCCTGTTGAAAAACCGGTGGCAAAGAAAAAATACAAGAGGAGCTTGCAAAGCTTAAAGAAGCTGGGGAAAGAAAGAAAAGGGAAGAGGAAGAGAAGCTAAAGAAAGAATAAGAGGAGTGATGATACGTAGAATTTCGGGTATGAGCCACGGGCCTAAACTGGTATATATTTAGACCATTGATTTTTAGGGTGGCGATTCCCAATTGGTAACTGACAGGGATTTAAAGGGGATTATTCAGCATCACATCATTTGGTGCAAATCAACAATGCGAGAGTACCTTATGACAGCATTTGCAGCGACTACTCCAATGCCTAAAATCATTTCAATTTTTAAAAGTTTAAACAGGTTGTCGGACCACTTCCTTAGAGCAATAAACAAGGATTTTGATGAGGTAGTTACATAAGAAAAATGCTTTAGATTTATTATAAATTGTGATAAAAAAATTCAGATTAATTTCTAGGATTTAAAAGTTTTTTTTAACCAAATTAAATTCACAGGATATCGAACAAGGTTCAACTTAAAATAAACCTACTGAGGAAAATATCAACATGCTAATAGCATCATACATGTCATCTACTACTCACCACGAAGTAAACATCATAGTTGCTGAAAATTCAAAGATTGTTCTGACGTCCTTTTTCCATCCAAATCTTCTGTTTTCTGTGAGTTCGTTATCCTTTCTGGGCTTTGCATGATAAGCTTATTATATTAAAAGAGATCTATTTAAAGATAATCCTAATAGGAAATTTCTTCCGTGTTCCGTTTATCAAACAGAAATGACATTGCCATCACTGTTTAAGAAGTACATGCAAGCTGGTGCTGATACGGCTCGGAAATATGGTGGGACAGGTTTAGGTTTATCCATTTGCAAACAATTGGTAACTTTTCCTCAGCGTTTACATTTTCTAACTAGAGTTTGAGGTTTAACCCAACTCATATTTAAAACTTACCTGTTTAAACCTGTCAACCAAGAGCACTAATCATAAGAAATGGTTTCGTGCTAATATACCACAGGCTGAGCTAATGGGTGACGTGTAACAGTAACTAGAATATACCATAGGTGTTATGAAGCTTGAAGCCACAAAGTTTAGGCCTCGCAAGGTGATCAAGCATGTACTTCAGACTGCTTCCGCATCACTAAAACAATGCTAATTTTGGAAGGGAATATAGCGGATGATTTCCCCAATGAGATTATTGGTGATGTTCTTCGGCCGGATTTAACAAATCCTCACAAACTTGATCAGGTATGGTTTGGATGCACTGAATGTGATTGTTACTTGGTCATTTGGGGATATATTATGCAATTAAATAGATCTGATATGTTAACTGGTGGTTTATCAATTCCAAAGATTATGACATTAATTTTAAGGCGAATCACACTTTGTTTGTTATCCCATCTCCAGAATCGTTATTAAAAAAAAGCAAGAAGAAAAGTAAAAATGATGAAGCAAAGCCGAATGTAAATAGACCGAGGTTGAAACTAAATTAAGAAAGAAGAAAGGAATGCAACATTTAACTCATATTGTTCTTAAAGGCATTATTCTTTTTCGATTTGATTTTTTACGGTTTGCTGATGCAAAACATTTAACTCATATTTTTGTATTGCATTTGGGTTGTTATTATATCTATGCCTTATGTATTTCTTTATATGATAAAACACGATGAGAGGGTGGTGTGAATATACGTTGTGAGGATGAACTTTGTAAATATTGTAAAAAGCGAGGCATGCATGGATTACCTTCAGGCTTCAGCGGAGGAAATACATCAGGTTTTTAATATCATGTATAAAGTCTTATTGGGCAAATAATAGGATGTAACCAAGAAAATTTGTTGACTAAATTGTATTATAATTCTTATTTGAAACTATAACTAGCAAAATTTACAGAATGTAATGTTCCATAATTTATTTGGATTACTCTTATCACGCTCACTTACATTGCCAACATAAGTGATTTGCCAACAGAAGTTCGATTAACTTCATGTGTATTCTTTTAGGAATGAGCATGGTACCGGTCCGTACCGAATTAGTGGTACCGATTTTTCTCGAGCAAAATTAGTGGTACCGATACCGTACAGAACGGAAATTGGATACCGGTATCGGTACCAAAAAATCGGGTTTTCCCCATTTTTTTGGGATTTTTCCGTTTTAGTACCGGTCCAGTACCGAATTAGTGGTCCCGATTTTTTTTTCACCTTATTTCGTAGTCCGTTACCGTACCGTATATCGTAGTCCGGTACGGTTCCGGTTCGATTTCGGGATTCAGGTCTAAATGCTCATCCCTATATTCTTTGTTTTCAGGTTGATTTTGCCATTATTTGAGACAATGAGCTTCACTTATTCAACATTTTGGTACATATAGAACCATGCACAAGCCTTATGATACCCAAAGTTTGCTATTTCAATCCTTATGATTTTAGTTCCTATGTACGTAAGTTTTAACAAAAAGAACATTATAATAAAGTGGAATACTCCCGTGCCTTTTTATTTAGGATTGAATGAAGAGATGTTTGTTGTGTCATATGTAATAGGTGATCATTACATTAATTAAGTATATCTATCAAGCATTCAAACATATCTAATAGGTGATTACATGAGTGGCCTAAATTTATAAACCTAGAAATACTATGCATCGTGTTTACTTGGCTAATGGCCAGAACCTTTTTTTGTCGTCGGTTACCAAGAAGGAATATAACCGGTCATGGAGAAATAAATTTATATGTGTTCACAGTCAATCTAAATCTGTGGTTTTACCATGCTGCTTGCATTCTTCACCAAAATTTGTAGCCAACATACCTATCTAATAAGAAGCTAACAGCTAAACCATACATTTTCTAATAGCGCTGTGTTGTTTCATTACACGTTCAGAAGGATGTCAAACAGGTAGCCTTCTTAACAGAAGGATCGTAAACCGCCATATTTTAATGATTTCCATTATACGGTGGAGACCAAGCTTTTTGAAGAAGGTCGAGGGAAAGTAGCAGGATGTTATTCTTTTTATAACAACTTATAAATGTGGTTAACAACATAGTACCTATTCACAAGATTATTTTATTTATTTACGAAAAAACTTATCTTGTGTTCTTTTCCAACTTGAGCAATAAAAACGGGTTATAATTTGGATGAGCTTCCTAATAAAGATGACAGTACATATATCGATTGCAATGGTACACTAAAGATTACTCTCTACCACTAATAATTTGTCGCCACACTACTAAGGAAACATACTTTTACAAGTCAAAATGGTTCACTCTTTGGTGCCGATCAAGTCCATTAACTAGAAACACATTTTTGCTAAATTATTACAACATTGAACATGATCCAAAAAGAACATTAGTGCAAGAATAATATGAATCATAAACCAAATCAAAACACGTTGGGCAAATTTCAACCAGTTTGACCCATGCCCATTAATTGATTAACAGTTAATTTTTTTCCTTTGATATTCATATTTTTTTTTTATAATTGACCACATTACGTATAAAAAAGCTTTAACATATACTTTGTAATGGCAGCTTATTAAGTTTTAGTTGCTCTTATCAGATTACCATTCATTGCTTTATTCTTTATTCACTCTATAAAAATTTCACGTTGTTCGTCAATGTATTGAAATTTAACAATATGCGCAGTATAAAAATTGTAATCATTTTTTTTTCCGCTTTTCATTGTATAAGTGTTTTATATTCTTCATAATTCATTAATTTTTTCTTAGTTTATTCCTTGAATACTCACAAGGCGAGCCTGCCCAATTACGGTTAAAATAGACAAACAAACACTAGAACCACCTCCATTGTTGAAAACCTTATTACAAAACCCAATATATATATATATATATATATATATATATATATATATATATATATATATATATATAATAAACAATATGGTTAAAAAATGTTTCTATATAATAAAGAAATTTTAAAATATTATTTAGCTAAAAATAAATATAAAAACAATAATCACAAGTCATACCCGCCCATCGGGCGGGTTTTGCAACTAGTGTATATATATATATATATATATATATATATATATATATATATATATATATATATATATATATATATATATTTATTATGGATGAATCTATGTTGGGAAGGAAGGGTTGGAATTGTGGAGATCTATAAAGGGGGGAAAATATCATGGTGAAATGGAATGGGACAGGATGAATGCTAATGAATAGTGATGAACAGTGGTTCAAATAGTGGTTTTAGGGGTTTTCAACCAATAGGAACCGCATTTTGTAAAACGGGAAAAGTGGGTTTTAGTATATATTATAATATAATGTGATATTGTGATGTGATAGTAATCATAATATGGTGTATCCGGAAGAAAAGGTGTTTCATTTCCTAGATTACTGGGTATTTCTTTCTATTTAATGAGTGGTCCAAATTTATGTTTCATATTAATAAGGAGGTCTACAAAAATCTCAATAGTAATTCTAAAAACTCAATTACAAGAATGAACGTTAGAGTGACTAGTTTTACGAGAATGAACTTTTTTTACATCGTTTATCAAAGTGACCAATATATGTCACAATCAACTTTTTCACTTTTCATTCGCCTAACATTGTCGCCCGTAATCAATAAAATTCGCCCAAAGCCCAAAGTAAAGATGCATATTTGCAGTGAGTGAATATTTTTGAAGTAAAGTAATAAGGGACAAAAATCTTGAAGTAAAGTAATATGACTCGAATTCAAACAAAAACAATAATCGTCAAATGCTCAACCCCAACCAATCATTTTTTACTATCATATAGATTTATCCTCAAACTGTATCTTTTCTAGAAGTATAAAAATAATAGGGCTCGACTTTTGAAAAAGAGATGTAAGCTTGACAACGAAATGACAATGCCATTTAGACCTGCATGCACCTCATGCAATCACAAGCAAACCCAATTATAAAACCACCTCGCCTTTTACATCGCCTAGGACCTATGTCACATCGCCTAGACCTTGCATTCAATTAAGTAAACGATTCAGTAAAACAGCTGTCAACACTCACATTCAATTCGCTTGAAACCTCGCCTAGTTCCTCGCGTATACCACATCCAATTCCTAGACCCTCGCTGGCACACAATTTCCTCGCCTAGCTCCTCGCGTATACACATCCAATTCACCTGAACCCTCGCCTAGCTCCTCGCGTGACCCTCGCCTAGACCCTCACTGGCAACACAATTTGGTCCTCGCCTAGGCCAATGGTAAAACAATTAAATTCGCGTAGTGCCTCGCTTGTCACCTCGCTTTGCTCCTCGCGTGATAACACAATTCAATTCACCCCGCGTACATATCGCCTACATCTCGTCTAAAAATTACTTCGCCTAAACCCTCGAGCACAATTCGCCTAAACCATCTTATCTTTCTGCCTCGCCTGCATGTCGCGTAGTATTTCTTTTAGTTCATCTAACGGTTAGAAACTAATTTAGTAATAGATCTAATGGATAATATATAGAATGTTCATTTTGGATAATTTTACATGCGAAGGTTATTTATTTAAAGGAGTTCAATAAAAGGTTCATTTTGGTAATTTGCTCTAAATTAATTCTCATTGCCGGTGGATGCTATAAAATGATTGTCGGTGGATACTATATTCCAACAAATATTAGCCCATTGGTGGGCTCTCTTAGCCCGAAATTTTAGGCCCGTTTGTGTTTGTTTTTCTTTTTGGGTTGCGATATATATGTTGAAGAAGCTTTCCGTTCCACCATCTTCCAGATGTCGCTACTCTTGAATCCCACCACCTCTACTCTTATCCATTCTTGTTTACCGTACAGGTTTTTCACATCTTTGACAAACATCATCATCATGCCGTAGTGAAAGAGACAGAGACCAGGTAAACTCATCTTTGTTAATTCAATTTGATGTAGCTTTTTAACTGTACTAACATCACAGATGATCTCAGCTGTTCCCATACCTTTGCATTCACTATTCACCTGAACCCTCGCCTAGCTCCTCGCGTGACCCTCGCCTAGACCCTCACTGGCAACACAATTTGGTCCTCGCCTAGAACCACGCCTCGACCAATGGTAAAACAATTAAATTCATGTAGTGCCTCGCTTGTCACCTCGCTTTGCTCCTCGCGTGATAACACAATTCAATTCACCTCGCGTACATATCGCCTAAAAATCACTTCGCCTAGACCCTCGAGCACAACTCGCCTAAACCATCTTATCTTTCTGCCTCGCCTGCATGTCGCGTAGTATTTTTTTAGTTCATCTAACGGTTAGAAACTAATTTAGTAATAGATCTAACGGATAATATATAGAATGTTCATTTTGGATAATTTTACATGCGAAGGTTATTTATGTAAAGGAGTTCAATAAAAGGTTCATTTTGGTAATTTGCTCAATTCTAAACTCACATAAATTTTAGAAAAAGATTCCCACATGCACATGTGGCAAATAAGATGAACCAATCAAATTTTATTGTATTTTATCTTTCTTACTTTCACTCCCTATATTTAGACAACATGTTTACATGAGAATTATTTTATAAAGTTTTAGTGAGACTTTCATTCCTTAAATCTCACTCCCTCTCATTAAGTGGCTAATCTAGTAATTTCTCCAAACAATTTAATTTAGTAAACAATCCTTAGTATAAAGTTTATAAAAAGTTTTTTTACACATGTTTGTCAAATGAGTCTAGTTGGGTCTAGTTAGGTAAATCCCTAGTATGACAATGAGACTGGTATAATTGGGTTTCTTGTAATATTATAGATGGATCTAATTGTGTATTCCTTCCGTCTCATATTAATTATCCAGTTCGATTTTTTGTAGTCTTTTTTCTTCAACTTTGATTTTAAATTTTTTGGTTTGTGTTATATAATACTTGATGCAAAATATATTAATGGATTGTGTTTTAAATGCATTTTTATTGTTATAATTTTTATCAAATATTATAAAGCACAAACAAAAATATTTAAGGTCAAAATTGAAGAAAAAAAAACTAAAAATGTCAAACTGAACAATTAATATGAGACAGAGGTAGTATTTAATAGAAAATGCAATTATGTGATAATTCGGGTCTAGCATCTATTTTTGTTATACTTTTTTTTTCACTTTTTTATCTTTTACTTTAAAAAAATAAAAATAAAATAATCCCGTCAACCCAACCAAAACTCATCTAAACTCGAACCCAACCTATTTAAACTCATGTTTATAGAAGACTCATCTAGACCGCCCGCTACACCCAAGCCTATTTAAACCCAGCAAAAGTTCAATGTAGATCTCATATTTGTCATAAATCAAATGAACTAATCTTGGCATTCATTTTTTATTATCAAAACCAAAAAAATAAACTTTCACCATTTTTTTAAATTAAATATCTCGCAAACTGTTAATTGTTACACGAAAAAAATTATATCATCGCGACGAGAATTAAATTATCTTTCTATAGATGTGCATTTCTATATACTTTCGACGATTTTTTTTTCTTCAAAATTTCCGCTCAGAAAAATCACACGTGATTTGTAAAAATCATATATGATTTGTAAAAATCACATGTAATTTAATTTTTACAAATCACATGTGATTTTGCCAAATTACATGTGAATATTTTCTGGGCGAAAGTTTTGAAAAAAGAAAGTTCATCGAAAGATAGAATATTGCATATTTATAAATAGATAATTAAATTCTTGTCGCGATAGTGTATTTTTTGTAACCTAAAAATTTACCGTTTGCAAGATATGTTGTTTTAAAAAAATATGAAAAATAGTGTTTTATTAATTTATATTAAAAATAAATTAGTAAGATTGATTCTTTAGATTTAGTACAAATATTTTAGATTTATTAAAAATATGAGATCATCTAAACTCATTTAGACTCATGACCCATCCACCTACTTTAGAAAACAAGGTGTGGCTTTGCCGTTGGGCCTCGCCGTCTGAGTTGGCAAGCTCAACGGCGAGCCGTTGCTCGCCGCCACACCAAACGGCCCTCACCGTTGCTCGTTGTTGGTCACCTCCCCGTGGCCACGGCGAAGCAAAAATCTGACAAAGGTGCAGGTTTACGTTGAGAACATTTATTATGTGGGAAACATTACCGTTTGCGAACCAACGTTTTTTTTTTTTTTTTTTTTTTTTTTTTTTTTTTTTTTACCCTCCTTTACATAACACTATAGATACTAACCTTCTTCTTCCATTCTCTTCACTACATTCAACAATCTAATCTAAATATTTCTATATCTCTTCTCCTAAGCAAAAAAAATGTCTCAAAACCCGAACGAAGGAGGTTATTTCACGAACCTCCTAACGTCAAACCAACGTCAATACGAGGGAGCCTCAAACTCTTCTAGTCCCTCGTCTCAAAGTCCAAACCCTTCACCGCCATACGGTTCGCAACCATTAAATCCGAATGACATTTACCGTAACCAATAATATGCGTTTCAACAAGGATTCGCAAATCAACAACAATTCAATTCGTCGCCACAATTTTATAACCCGAATCAACCATCCACTTTTCATCAATCACGACCACTACAACCGTCACAACCAAATCAAGGTACGTTTAAAGTACCTAAGGCAAGATCACCGCCCAAAGGCCGAGGAAAAAAAACCAAAGTCCAAAGAGGAAAAAACGTCGTAAATTTGGACGCGGACGATGACGATGACTTGGAAGAAGCTGCTCATACGCGTGCGCGAAAGTTGTGGTCAAAACAAGAAGAAACGATGCTTGCGGAAGCGTGGATAGAAGTTTCCCAAGACGAAGATCTGGGAAATGACAAAGAGAATGAATTCTTTTGGAACGAAATTCATGCACTTTTCAACGAGCGGACTACTGAAGCCCCACGAACCAAAAACATGCTATCCGGTAAATGGTCAAGGATCAATGCCGACTGCCAAAAATTCAACGCTATTTATAAACATTTAGAGCGTCGCAGTGGTGAAAATGATCATGATCATGTCGAGAATGCCAAAACGAACTTCTCACAACGTTTTGGACAGAGGGGTTTCACTTTGGTTCACGTTTGGGATCTCCTGAAACGCTACCTGAAATGGGATGCTGAAGAACCTCTAGACATTACATGTCTTGAGGATATATTCGGGCCGGACAAACGACCTCGTCCCGAAAGAAACAACAGGCGACCCGGAAAGAAACAAAAGTCAACGGAAACGTCGAGTGCGGCGAGTTTCAGGGGTAGTCAAACGAGTACTTTTTTGGGACAATTATCCGAAAAGTATAATCAAGCGAAAGACGCTCAAACGGCTTGTTACGAGGCGCGGAGGAAGAGGGAGGAAAAGGCGTTCGAGAAAGAAGCTGCGTTGTTGGAGTGGCAGGATATGCAGATGCTAATGCTCGATCCAAACACGGTTACTGACCCGGTTAGAGCCGAAGTAATTCGCAAGAGACAAGCAAGAATAACTCAGAAATACCAAAATCTCGACCGCGAAGATGACGAATAAAATGTTTAATTTTCGTATTAGTATCGTATGTTTTTTTTTCGTATCGTATTTTCTTTTCCATATTGTATGCGTGTTTTTTTTCTCGCGTCGTATTTTTTTTTTTCCGTATTGTAACTTTTTTATTTGATGAAATAAAATTAGTATGTTTTGTTATTTTTTAGTATTTGTGAAAAGAATTTAATTTTTTTAATGAAATGAATAAAAAATAAATGTGTAAGAGGTGAGGCTCTAATGGGGAAGTTGAGGTTTGTTGTTTGGTGAGGGGGGAGGGTTTGTTGTGGTTAGTTGAAGTTGAGGTGTTTGGTGATGTGGCAGGGGTGAGACCCGAATGGGGAGGCAAGCCTCCCCATCTACACCTTGTGCTCTTACCACCTCATGCACCATTTACATTTGTATTGATTTTTTTATTTTTTTATTTTTTTTTTACATTCTCTATATTTGAATGACACATGTAAATGTGAAAATTATTTTTTGAAATGTGATTGAAACTAACATGCCCTTTTTCTTTGGGTTTTTCTAACTTAGTATCTTAGGGCACAAGTTAAGCACATAAAAAAACGATGAAACTTAGAGGAAAGGATGGCTGGACCTAGGGCTGTAAACGAACCGAACGAACACGAACGGAGCCCTGTTCATGTTCGTTTATTTAATTTTAACCGGACAAATAAACGGACACGGACGCTTAAACGGACGAATTTTCTTGTTTATGTTCGTTTATTAAGAAAATGAATTGTTCATATTCATTCATTAAGACACTAAACGAACATAAATGAAAATAGACAAACAAACATAAACTTTATTGAATTCTTCACAATACATTGTTTTATAAGTGTTACTTTGTTTAAACAAACCAATTTTTAAAATTATAAAATTAAAAGATATGATATATGAACATAAATAGATAATAAACATAAACGAACTTTAACGAACGCCTAATCAGACGTTCACGAACATAAATGAACGAACGAGACTTTTGTTTGTGTTCGTTCATTTAATTAAACGAACGTAAAATATTGTTCATGTTCGTTCATTTAATAAACGAACGAACATAAACGAACTTTTTACCGAACGGTTCATGAAATATTTACTGAACGTTCAGTTCGTTTACAGTCCTAGCTGGACTCACACAAAAGTACAACCGGCCCCATGTCTTTTATATAAAAAGTGTACTTTTGTGTATATCTCGTCGTCCTTTTTCGCGGGTCACACTGTCATTTTGATGTGCTTAACTTATGCGTCGAGGCAGAAAAACCCTTTAGTTTTTATAATTCAACACACTTTTCATGCTAGTCATTCGTAGTACAGCATGCTGCACGCTACTCCAAAATACTAACCATAACTCATGGTCAACAAAATATACTACTGTACTACCAAAATTATACAGTAATTCCAGCAAATCAACAATGTATGCACAATCACTCCCAATTTCAAATTATAATCCCAAACTCACAAAATTTCACTCCTTAAACCCTAATGCATCACCAACCCAATTCATTAAATTCCAATCTGTTTCCAAATTCACTTTTGGGTTTTGCAATTCATCCAAAAGGGTATCTGAATCTGTAAAAAAATTGAGAAAAAACGTTGGATTTGTTGGGATTAGAATGGAACAGTTACAGGGGAAAAATGATGATAAAGATGATGGGTTTTATATAAGAAGATGTGTTGAGCTTGCTAAAAAAGCAATTGGGTGTACTAGTCCTAATCCATTGGTTGGTTGTGTTATTGTCAAAGATGGGAAAATTGTTGGGGAAGGGTTTCATCCGAAAGCTGGCCAACCTCATGCTGAGGTAGTTTCATTACTCTCATGTTGCTATTTATGTTTATAGATTGATATGTACTATAGGGCTATAGGCTATCCTCACATTTAAGTTGGAACACCATAGAATTAGACCATGATCAATAAAACGACGTAGATTAAAGTGGACGTGAGTATTATAGTATTGGACTGCTAGATTAGAAGAAGTCTTAAAGTGAAGACCGAAATGCTATAGGATTTAGTATAGACTATAGAATACTGCATCTCGAGTCACACATATCATGACTTTTGAGTGTTTGAGTATAGTGAAACTGATTTCGGTTATTCGATTATCTAGGGGTAAAATAATGATGATGAGGTCATATGTGCTTTTAAGTTCGTTTATTATATCTCCATAAATCCATTTCATGAAAAGAAATCCACATCTGAATTTTGGCTGTTTATGTTAAATTTTTGATAGCTACCTTTTGAGGGTCATGGTAGTGCTTTTAGATTTGGTTTGTTTTGGTGTGGTTATATTCTTAATTAAGATGTGTAGCCTGTGGTTTTGCTGTAACCACAAGTTTAAGTTTCAACTTTCAACCCTTGTAGTCAAGCCATATCTAAATTGTGTAGATCAACAACAAATTAAAACCTCACCCCCTAGCCACCATCGAGATAGTCGCTAAGTGTTAAAAAATCCAAATCAGTGTAAGTACTTAGTATGTCTCAGTATCGCCTCCAAACAGTTGGTATAAAACCATCCAATTGACTGATTGCCATCCACCAGAATGAGAGTATTTCATACAGCTCTTAAATAGTATTTCATTCAGCTCTTAAAGATATTGCTAATGCACTTATAAAGTACATATAAACTAAGATATCAGTCTAAAATCTGAAGTTTAGTCTTCGCATCTTAAGGACAAGTGGTTGTGATTCTTATTTTGAGAAGAATCTGGGTTCCATGGTAGAAAAGGGACCCGCAATCACATATTTATTAGATCTCTCACCTTTTAAAAAGGACCCAGATGGTAACTTGTATTTTGCTTGGTTAGGATCATATAAGCACATAAAGATTATAATATGAGCATTATGAACCGCAAATCATTACAAATATCCATTTATATAGCCAATCTTAATTGGATTACGTATCTTAATAGGGTAACAAAAATCTAATATCAAAATCAGAATAATTGGTTAAACATATATGCACAAGATTCGAATTGTATTTTAGAGTTTAAATTCTATGTTTGAACGAGTTTTTGTAGGTTTTTGCTTTGAGAGATGCTGGGGAATTGGCAGAGAATGCTACTGCATATGTGAGCTTAGAACCATGTAATCACTTTGGAAGAACTCCACCATGCTCTGAAGCACTGATCAAAGCGAAAGTTAAGAAAGTGGTGGTGGGAATGGTGGATCCAAACCCGATTGTAGCCTCAAGGGGTGTAGCTAAACTACGAGATGCAGGAATTGATGTAACCGTTGGTGTTGAAGAAGAATTGTGCAAGAAGCTTAATGAGGCATGGATACATCAAATGTTAACTGGGAAACCGTTTGTTACCTTAAGGTAAGCTTTATGCCGACTTTTAAGGTCATTCACTAATTTTCAGGCCATACTTTGATATAAATATTTGTATCTTTTAGTCTTGAATTATTTAGAAGCTAGAGATACATTTGAGACAGTCTTGCCTCACCTCATCTATTTAAGGTGGGCCAGGACCAGTTTTTTGTGTAAACGAGTTGGGCAGGTCTGCCTGGTGAGGAATTATGGGGACATGGTTTATACTAGAGGTACTTATGAATGGGTTGATTCAGGTTATGTTTTATCCAGGGTTGTAAAATGAAAACAAAAATAATTTTAAAAGGGTGTGAAATGGGTGTCATCCGTCAACCCATTTTGGATCTGCACTAAATATTACCCATTTTGCCGTTACTTAAGCGGCATGACGTGCCCAGTTTTGCACTTCTAGTTGTGATGATGTTTTTAAAATACAGATACTCCCTCACAATCGATGGTGGCCTCTCAAATGATCTAGGAGAAGAATCCACAGAGGCAGGTGGATACTACTCAAGGTTATTACAAGAGCATGATGCGGTCATACTCTCTTCAGAATCATTACAAAAGTATCCACTTCCCGAATCCAGAGAACCCAAATCCAACCAACCACTTTATATTATAATTTCAAAACATCCAAATCCTGTGATCAAGATTCCAAATCATACACCAGAATCGGGTTCGAATGTCATCATAGTTGCTGACAAAGAAACAGGTGTGGGATCTGAACAGGGGATTGAAACACTGGTTTTGGATAAAGTGAACCTGACGACAATTTTGGAGAGCTTAAAAGGTCGAGGATTGTGCAGTTTATTGTTGGATTTAAGAGGGGGGTTTAATGATTTTGAGGACATTTTGAAGGGTGTTGAGGGAAACTTGGTGCAGAAGTTGGTAGTGGAAGTGTTGCCAGTTTGGAGTGAAACCAAACAAGATGCAGCAGCAATAAAGAGTATTAGCCAAAGAGCTGGTTTGAACAACTTTGAGCCTAAAAAGGAGGGCAAATGTGTATTACTTGAGGGTTACTTATAAAGGCAATAAATTGCTCAAATGGGTCACAGAGACGATCTCTTTTTCTTTATTCGATTGACGGGTAAATGTAAGAAGTTGAGACAAGCTTTCCACTGTAAGCTTCAAATAGGTACACCTTGATGACATGTCTGTCTTATATGTATTCATCATCCACATGTGATCGGGTGAAGTCACTGAAACACAGTTTTTTGTTACAACATAAGGATATAAAGGCGGTTGATTTTACATTTGTAATGTTTGCAAGATCAGGAAGCGTTTGTATCCTGTCATCTCATATATTAATGTCATGAAATAGTCTTCTTTCTATATTATAAAATTACTAGTGTTGTACTTTTGTGTTCATATATATGTAACAGGAACAATCCTTTTGCTTTTAGTATGGGATGGGTTGTGCAAGAAACGCCCAACATAAGTACCACTATATACAAAGCCAGTATTTGATCAGAAAGCATATGTATTGGGCGAACATGAACTATTCCTGCTATAGACATACATATATACAACAACCCTCTAATTATTGTAATGTAATCTAATCTAGATCTAACTGTTACCTTTGCGTCAGCCATTAGAATATGGTATCAAGTAGGGTTTGAGTTGCAGGTATGGCGAGGGGTTTTAATTGTGGGCGAGATGGTTTCTTATAAAATGTGGGCGAGATGGGTTGCATTCCTCAAAGATGAAAGGGAAAGATCAAAGGGATGATCGTACGAGTGATTTTGTGTGTAACTGAAACATGAAACGGATGATTTTAGTGTATATGTGTGTGTGTGATATAGTGTGTGTAAATCAAGTATAAAAGTGTATTTAAAAGTGTATTTTAAAAAGTTAAATCAAGTATAAAAGTGTATTTAAAAGTGTATTTTTATAAAAGTGTACTATTATTTAATAAAAAAAAGATTAGTGGGACCAAGTCGCCCAAGAATAAAGATAAGTGGGACCCAGTCGACCAAGTTTATTGTACTATTAATTAATAAAAAAAGACCATAAATTTTTGGAAAAAGACAAAATAATCAGGTCGCCCAAGAAATGTGGGTCCCAGTCGCCCAAGAAGTACACTTTGATAGTTGTATCATGAAGGTACAAGGTGGGGCAATATATTACACCATCCGCCCAAATTTTGGAGGCCACCTTCTCCCGTTGGGGTATTTGGAGAAAACAAGATTTTGTGAGTTATTTAGGGTGGAGACACTTGTACTTTTGAGGTATTTATGGAATTTTTCCTTCATTTTCTTAGATTATAGGGTATTTCTTTCCACTTAATGAGTGGCCCAAATTTTTGTTTCATATTAATGAGGAGGTCCACAAAAATCTCAATAGTAATTTTAAACTCACACAAATTTTATAAAAAAATTCTCACATATACATGTAGATGGATCAATCAAATTTTATTGTATTTTCTCTTTCTTACTTTCACTCTTTATATTTAGACAACATGTGTACGTGGGATTTATTTTGTAAAGTTTGAGTAAAATTAGCATTCCTTAAATCTCACTCCCTCTCAATTAAGTGGCTAATTTAATAATATCTCCAAGCCATTTAATTTAGTAAAGAACTCTTAATATAAATTTTATAAAAAGTTTTTTTTACACATGTTTGTCAAATGAGTCTAGTTGGGTCTAGTAAGGTAAATACCTAGTATGAGAATGAGACGGGTATAATTGGGTTTTTTTTTTTTTTTTTTTTTTTTTTTTTTTTTTTTTTTTTTTTTTTTTAATATTATAGGTGGATCTAATTGGGTATTCCTTTCATTTTATATTAATTGTCCAGTTTGACTTTTTGTAGTCTTTTTTCTTCAGCTTTTACCTTTTTTTTTTTTTTTTTTTTTTTTTTTTTTTTTTTTTGTGTTATATAATACTTGATGCAATATATACTAATGGATTGTGTTTTAAATGTATTTTCATTGATATAATTTTTATCAAATATTATATAACATAAACAAAAATATTTAAGGTCAAAATTGAAGAAAAAAGACACACACAAAAAAAAAAAAAAAAAAAAAAACAATCAAACTGGACAATTAATATAAAACACATGTAATATTTAATTAAAAAAAATGCAATTATGTAAGGTCTAGCAGCTCAAGATTTTTGTTATACTTTTTTTTTATTTTTTTTTATTTATTTATTTATTTTTTTTATCTTTTACGTTAAAAAAATAAATAAATAATCTCGTCAACCCGACCAAAACTCATCTAAACTCAGACCCAACCTATTTAAACTAATATTTATAGAAGACTCATCTAAACCACCCGCTACACCCAAACCTACTAATGCCACCTATTTTACCACCTCCGGCGGCAATCACATTTGTATTGATTTTCTTTTTCTACATTTCATTCTCAATATTTGAATGACACATGTAAATGTGAAAGTTATTTTTTGAAATGTGATTGAAATTAACATGCCTTTTTTTTTTTTTTTTTTTTTTTTTTTTTTTTTTTTTTTTTAAGTCGTAGAATAACAATTTACTTTTCAAAGTGTCTCATTTTAGTATGTGTATTTTTTTTCTAAATTATAGAATATCAATGTACTTTCATAAGTGTTCTAATTTGGTACATGTATTTTTTTTTTAAGTTGTAGAATAGCAATGTACTTTCCATAAGTGTTCCAGTTTGGTACGTACGATGACGTATAAAATTGGAATACTTATGAAAAGTACATTTCCATTTTACAACTCAAAAAAAGTACACGTACCAGAACGTGACACTTTAAAAAATATATTGTCATTCTACAACTTAAAAAAATACACGTATGAAAACGAAACACTTTGAAAAGTATATTGTTATTCTCTTTTTATTAATTACTAGTTATAATGCCCGCGCACGCGCAGGTTTTTTTAAAAATTTTTGATATAATTATTTAAAAATTTTAATCCTATTGTTAATTGCATCTTATCTATATTTTTTGTATTTATCTTCTACTTGTGTTGTGGATAAATATAAAATAAATAATCTTTTTTTTTAAATATCTTATCTATATTTTTTGTATTTATCTTCTACTTGTGTTATGGATAAATATAAAATATTACCTAATAAGTAAATAATCTTTTTTTTAATAAAATTATTACTAAATCAGGTATGAATTGATTTTTTTGAAATGCAAAATTCTTATATTACACTATGTAAAAGCTATGAAAGTACTTATATGATTTTGATCGGAGAAATGTGATGTTTTATTAAAATCTCCATATTATTTGATGATTACATAGAAAGTACAATCTAAGCACATGTGGTCATAAACTAGAGTTTATGAGCCATGATTATTTTATTGAGTGGCATGACCGGTTAGACCATTCCGAGTCAATGATGATGCGAATGTATAGAATAACCATAAGTTTCTTCAAAGATAGATTTGATTGTTCTCGTTGGAAGTTAATTGATCATCTATCATCACCAAATTAAAGGAATGACTTTGTCATATGAAGTTTTGGAAAGAATTAAAGGGGATGTATGTGGGCATATACATCCGCCATGTGGATCATTTTGAGTTTTAAAATCGATGCATCGTCAAAATGATCATCAAATACGCAACTTAAGGTTAGCGTGGTTAGTGGCTCGACTTATAAAATGCGAGCACGGTTTTCCAAATTAAATCATTGAGAATGGTGGTGAATACTTCAAAGTATTGGGCGATTATTGGAATAAGTGTTGAACATAAAAGTAGCCCATGTTCATACGCGAATTGCTTTTGTTGAAAACGTTTATTAAACGTCTTCAGTTGATTGCAAAACCAATAATTATGAGAACAAAATTATTAGTTTATGGGGCATATTATAAAATATGAATTCGCATCTTGCCACAATTATAATGAATCCTCCCCATTAGAATGGTTTTGGTCACGAACCATATGTGTCCCGTATAAGAATTTTGTAAATGTGCGGTATATGTTTCTTGTGAATCCATCACAACGCACAATAATGGGATATTGAAATGGATAATTCATTCAGGGGAGAAAATGAGCAGCGAGAAATATGGAATGAATTATGATATAAATGTTGATCCTCACATTAATGAATATGAACTTAAAGTTTAAGGGACAAATAACATTCCAGATCTAATAAATGCCAGACATGTTTAGTGACCTAAAGAAAGTGACTAGATCATATTAAGCTGCTATTGCTCCAATTACAATGTGTGTCCCATCAATAAAATCATTGATTGGTAGTAAGTCTATGGCACGGCTGCAGCGTGATAGACAAATCGATTCCAAATAAAAGTCCTCGAATGATTAGATAAAATGGAGTAATAAACTCAAGATGGTCGAATCGAGGTAATAAAGACCCCATAATAGTCTCTTAAAGAGAAACTAGACATGAAGGTTATTGAAAAAACCCCAGGTTGGTGAAAAACTATGAGATCTCAATAAATGAAATATAATGTCTAGTAAAGTGTGGAATCGAAAGTAATGAATCGACGTCGATAGTAGTATTATATATGATAATGGGCATGGTAATGATTATGTTAATAAATAAGATAGCGCTATAATCATGGTGAGGATCATGGAAGCATACCTGCAGGAAGTGCAGATGTATAAATGAATTACCAAAAGAAGTAAAGACGCAAAGAGCTAATGAAAGATTAAAGTCTCTTGTGACGAGACATGGTTACTTGGACTTGAAGTCCGTACATATGAATGTGTAAATTAGTGGATATGCATTGGTCTTTATGAGAAAGCGAAATTAAAGTATTGAAACTTTTGTATTTAAGGCATGACTAATGGCATACAATATTTTCGTAAAGGCATGGAAATGATCATAAGGAGACATGTTCTCATGTGGTGGATCCAATAATGTATTTAAGTCTGGCAATATAATAGTAATTGATATGCGTCTAAATGTTAATGAATAGAGCTCATTTGATGTTGAGATTCCTTAAGGAATATAGAATGCATAAATCACGTGTTATGATTTAAAATTCTCGAGAATACTAATTGATCAAATTGAACAAATCAATGGAATAGAATAATGTAAATGTTTCAGGTACAAGAAATATATGGGTTTATATTTTACTAACCCATCAAAACAAGTTTAGTTAGTTTTGCAGATGCAGGATATATGTTTAAGTTAACATGATCGATCTCAAGTTGGCTATGTTTTCACAAGTGGCGGCACTATTTCCTAGCGTTCGATAGAGCATACAATCGCGGCTACTTCCTTAAACCATACATCAATTCTGGAAAGGAGAAGCAAACTATTGCATGTAGATAATGTAGCATGCCTTGCCATATTCAAGAAATGTTACATCAAAGGCGACAAGACACTTATCGTTCAAGTGATTTTTTCGTAGACCTATTTACAAGATATCAAGTGATGTAGTTATCAGAGAGAGATAATACGCGCTGCACTCTTTTTGTCCTTAGTCATGGTTTTGTCCCACTGGTTTCCTGACAAGGTTTTTAATGAGGCAGCATTTTCTAAGCGTATTAACAATATGAACATCCAAGAGTGAGTGTTATGGATAATTATTAGTGATGTCCATATAGCCCATAAGAGGCCCACGACCCAGTTAGCTATTAGAGTTTTTACCCTACTGATTATCTTATATATACCTCATGAATCTCTAACATTATGGATCAATTGAATAATATACATTCGTTCTCTCTATTCTTATTCACAACACAATAGGTTTTATTTTATTATATAAAAGATTAATTAACACACTTTTCATGCTTGTCATTCGTAGTACAGCATTCGTTCTCTCTATTCTTATTCACAACACAATAAGTTTTATTTTATTATATAAAAGATTAATTAACACACTTTTCATGCTTGTCATTCGTAGTACAGCATGCCGCACGCTACTCCAAAATGACATAACCCATGGTCAACAAAATATACTGCACTACTACTAAAATTATACAGCAACTCCATAAACACATTCTGTACTCACTCCTGTTACATTTTCATTCACATTCATCAACAATGTATGCACAATCACTCCCTGTTGGAAAATTTAGTGCACTGGTAGGATTGGTTCACACCTGGTAATGGGTTTGGAGGTACGGAGTGTACACCCATCAGGTCCATGAACATCCTGACTCAAATAGTGGTTGTGTAGGATTCTGCTGCTAGTATTGGTTTCCACTGATAGTGGATCCTGCTGCTAGCATCAGGATTCTGCTGATAGCAATTCTGCTGCTAACAGTATGACTCTGGTGCTAAGCAGTGATTCTGCTGCTAGTGATAAGTGGATTCTGCTGATGGTTATGTAACTGATTTGACCTATTCAAATGGCAGTTACATCTACACTTATGACCTCGATTAACTGGTCAAGTAACCACTATTTTAGGCTATAATGGGGATAATTATGTGGAGATTAATGGGCCGATTAATTCTCATAATTCCATTTGACTAGCCATGAGTATCTTCCTATAAATAGGAAATCATATTATGCATGAATAGATACACAGAAAACATATAACACTTATACACGAAGGGTTATTGATTTGTGCCTAAATCACTAACAACATTTGGTCTTATCTCAAGTAGATATTCGTGATACCCAGGCATTAGGGTCGAATAGTTTACTTTGGAAAGTGATAACACGATTCCAAGTGATATCCGGTAACCTTAATTGGTACGTAGCTAGGTCTTTGATTATCTTAACCCTGTTCTGGGCTCATAACCCCAACAATCAAAGTAAACTATTTGGTGATAATCAATGGCTGCTGCTATGAGGCATATGGATGTTAGTTTTTCCAAATTGGAAAAGTTTGAAGGTGTTGACTTTAGAAGGTGGCAAAAGAAGATGCACTTCTTGCTATCAAGCATGAATGTTGTGTATGTTCTTAACACTGCCATTCCTGAAGATCATGGGGATGCTGCTACTATGGAACAGATGAGGGCAAGAAGCAAATGGGAGAATGATGATTATGTTTGCAGAGGTTTAATTCTCAATGGTATGTCTGACTCTCTCTTTGACATTTATCAGAATGTTGAATCTTCCAAAGAACTTTGGGATTCCTTGGATGCCAAATATATGGCTGAGGATGCTTCAAGTAAAAAGTTTCTTGTAAGTAATTTCACAAATTACAAAATGACTGATTCAAGACCAGTTATGGAACAATACAATGAACTTCTTGGAATACTTGGAAGGTTTACACAACACAAAATGAACATGGATGAGGCTATTTCAGTCTCTTGTATCATTGACAAACTCCCTCCTACTTGGAAAGATTTCAAGCATGCCTTGAAACATAAGAAGGAGGAACTGACACTTGTTCAGTTGGGTAGTCATCTGCGTATTGAGGATTCTCTCAGGGCGCAGGACAATGACAAACCAAAGAGTATCAATGCTACTGGTGCACCTGTTGTCAATATGGTGGAACATAACAATTCCACCAGGTACAATGACAACAAAGGCAAACGCAAACATCAGGATAACACAAGGGCTGATCCTAACAAGAAGGCTACACCTACTTGTTGGAAATGTGGCAAATCTGGTCACATTAAAAGGGATTGCAAAAGTGTTAAGATTGGAAGTAAATCCAATGGTTCAGGCACTAGTGGTTCAGGAAGTGGTGGTCCAACCAACTCACTGAAAGGTCAGAATATGTTTAATGAATCTCTTCAGGTTTATTATGTTACATATGTATCTGAATCTAACTTTGTGCAGGATGATGATGTTGCGTGGTGGGTTGACTCTGGAGCAACTGTTCATGTGTGCAAAGATAGATGCTGGTTCAAGACTTATGAGTCACTGAATGATGGATCTATTCTTCACATGGGATATGAGTCAACAGCCTTGATGCATGGTCGTGGTTGTGTAGATCTTAGTTTTAGTTCTGGAAAGATTGTAACTTTGTTTAATGTTGTTCATGTTCCTGATATAAGGAAGAACTTGGTTTCAAGTAGTGTTTTGAATAATCATGGATATAAACAAGTTATTGAATCTGATAAATTTATTTTGTCCAAACATGGTGTGTTTATTGGTTTTGGCTATTTTTGTAATCAAATGTTCAGGCTGAATATTGTCACTGACACTGATAATTCAGCCTTTATGTCAACCTCTAAACTGAATGACTCTACCCTGTGGCATGCTAGACTTGGCCATGTACATTATAAAAGGATGCAAGATATGTCTAAGGATGGGTTAATCCCAGCATTTGACATGGACACTGAAAAGTGTAAAACTTGCATGTTGACCAAAATTACTAAGAAACCTTTTCAGGGTGTAAAACGTGAGACTGAGCTCTTGGAGCTTATACACAGTGACCTGTGTGATTTGCATGCCACTCCCTCTTTGGGGAACAAGAAGTACTTTGTGACATTTATTGATGATGCTTCTAGGTTTTGTTATGTCTATCTATTACATACCAAGGATGAAGCATTAGATAAATTCAAGGTATTTAAAACAGAAGTTGAGTTGCAACTTGGGTCCCTGATCAAAAGATTCAGGACTGATAGGGGAGGTGAGTACATGGATACTCAGTACTTTCAGTCTGTTGGTATAATTCATGAAACGACTGCTCCCTATACTCCTCAACAAAATGGTATCTCTGAAAGAAAGAACAGGGTACTGAAGGAGATGGTTAATTCCATGTTGTCCTATTCAGGACTGAGTCAAGGGTTCTGGGGTGAAGCTATGTTAACAGCTTGCTATTTATTAAATAGGGTTCCCAATAAAAGGAACAAAGTCACCCCTTATGAACTATGGAATAAAAAGAAACCCAACCTGAATTATCTCAGGGTTTGGGGCTGTAGGGCTGTTGTCAGACTCCCTGATCCAAAATTAAAAACTTTGGGTGAAAGAGGCATTGATTGCATCTTTGTTGGATATGCTGAACATTCCAAGGCATACAGGTTCTATGTTATTGAACCTAATGAATATGTTTCAATTAATTCAATAATTGAATCAAGGGATGCACTATTTGATGAGAATAGATTCTCATCAGTCCCTAGACCAAGTCACAGGATTCCAAATGGAACTGATGACAATGGAGTTTCAGAGGTCCCTGATAATTTATCATCTCAGGCCCCTGATGAGGTTGTGGTTCAACAACCTGAACCTGAGCTCAGGAAGAGCAAAAGGGTCAGGACTCCAAAGTCATTTGGACCTGAGTTTCAATTATACTTAATTGAAGGTACAACGAATGAGGTCTCTGACCAATACTCCTATTGCTTCATTGTTGAGGATGATCCCAAAACTTTTGAAGAAGCAATGAAGTCCCAGGATGTTGCTTTCTGGAAAGAAGCAATAAATGATGAAATTGAATCCATCATGGGGAACAACACTTGGGTGTTGGTTGATCTACCACCAGGTTGCAAACCTCTTGGTTGCAAATGGATTTTCAAAAGGAAAATGAAGGTAGATGGAACTATTGAAAAGTTCAAGGCTAGACTAGTCATTCAGGGCTTTAAACAAAAGTCAGGGATAGACTACTTTGATACTTATGCCCCTGTGGCACATATCAGTACCATAAGACTGCTGATTGCTTTAGCATCAATTCACAATCTGATTATTCATCAGATGGATGTGAAGACAGCTTTCTTGAATGGTGAATTGGATGAGGAGGTTTATATGAACCAACCTCAGGGCTTCATCTTGCCTGGCAATGAAAACAAGGTGTGTAAACTGATTAAGTCCTTATATGGACTCAAACAGGCACCTAAGCAATGGCATCAAAAATTTGATGAAGTGGTTTTGTCTAATGGTTATGTTCTTAACCAGGCTGACAAATGTGTATATAGCAAATTTAATGAATCTGGTAAAGGAGTCATTATTTGTCTATATGTTGATGACATGTTGATCTTTGGTACTGACCAAAATCATGTTGACCTGACAAAGGAATTTTTGTCATCAAAGTTCTCCATGAAGGACATGGGGGAGGCTGATGTTATCCTTGGTATAAGGATCAAACATGAAAGCAATGGTATATCAATTTCTCAGTCTCATTACATAGAGAAGGTACTGAAGAAATTTAATTGCTTTGATTGTACTCCAGTGAGTACTCCCATGGATACCACTGAGAAGCTTATGCTGAACAATGGCAAAGCTGTATCTCAACTTGAGTATTCCAGGGTGATTGGCTGCCTGATGTATGCCATGACTTGTACAAGGCCTGACATTGCTTTTGCTGTGGGTAAACTGAGCAGGTATACTAGTAATCCTAGTGCTCAGCACTGGCAAGCAATTCAGAGGGTACTGAAGTATTTGAAGAGAACTATGGACTATAGTCTCTCATATACTGGTTATCCTTCAGTGTTGGAAGGTTACACTGATGCAAGTTGGATCAGTAACACTGAAGACAATTCGTCTACCAGTGGCTGGGTATTCCTACTTGGTGGAGGTGCAATTTCTTGGGCATCCAAGAAACAAACTTGTATCACCAGTTCAACAATGGAATCTGAATTTGTAGCTCTAGCAGCTGCTGGCAAAGAAGCTGAATGGTTGAGAAACTTGCTTCTTGAGATTCCATTGTGGCCTAAACCTATAGCATCTATTTCTATCCGGTGTGATAGTGCTGCTACATTGGCAAAGGCTTATAGCCAGATGTACAATGGGAAGTCTAGACACTTAGGTGTCAGGCATAGCATGATTCGTGAACTAATCATGAATGAGGTGATTTCTATAGAGTTTGTTAGATCTCAACAGAACTTAGCTGATCACTTGACGAAGGGTCTTGCTAGAGACTTGGTTATAAAGTCTGCTAAATGGATGGGTTTAAAGTCCAACTTGGTCATTGAATGCTAGGACACCCAACTCCCTCCTGAGGAAACTTGGGAGCTGAGTTCAATGTGGAAAGCTGAACATTCAGTGTACTGAAGCACATGTTTTACAAACATGCTTGGAACCTGCTGGAAAGGAGGATGAAGTCACTTCTTCTTAATGGTTAATTTTCTTTGAAAAAGTGCTTGGCAGGAGCATGAATAAAGAGGAACCACCTATGTAAATGTTGAAGTTTTGCCGCTTCAGGAAGCTATGGACTTTTAGCTTTTACAACATTTATGAATTGGATATGGATACATGGCTTGTATTGTGTCAGGAGTGTTTAAGTGTTTGAAAACTTGTGTGTATTTTATCTTCAGGTATTCAAATGGGTTGAAGGGTTCAATTCTTAGAACACCCTGATTCTCGAATATTTGAACGTGTAATGTACTAATATGAAAATTCAATCCTCAGGATATTTTCGTTTATGCACTTGTTTTGTATTATGGTTAATTTCATGCAAAGGTAGTGAACTAAATTTGGGGAGGATTGTTGGAAAATTTAGTGCACTGGTAGGATTGGTTCACACCTGGTAATGGGCTTGGAGGTACGGAGTGTACACCCATCAGGTCCATGAACATCCTGACTCAAATAGTGGTTGTGTAGGATTCTGCTGCTAGTATTGGTTTCCACTGATAGTGGATCCTGCTGCTAGCATCAGGATTCTGCTGATAGCAATTCTGCTGCTAACAGTATGACTCTGCTGCTGAGCAGTGATTCTGCTGCTAGTGATAAGTGGATTCTGCTGATGGTTATGTAACTGATTTGACCTATTCAAATGGCAGTTACATCTACACTTATGACCTCGTTTAACTGGTCAAGTAACCACTATTTTAGGCTATAATGGGGATAATTATGTGGAGATTAATGGGCCGATTAATTCTCATAATTCCATTTGACTAGCCATGAGTATCTTCCTATTATGCATGAATAGATACACAGAAAACATATAACACTTATACACGAATGGTTATTGATTTGTGCCTAAATCACTAACAACATTTGGTCTTATCCCAAGTAGATATTCGTGATACGCAGGCATTAGGGTCGAATAGTTTACTTTGGAAAGTGATAACACGATTCCAAGTGATATCCGGTAACCTTAATTGGTACGTGTTTTTGATTATCTTAACCCTGTTCTGGGCTCATAACCCCGACACTCCCAATTTCAAATTATAATCTCAAACTCACAAAATTTCACTCCTTAAACCCTACTAATGCATCACCAACCCAATTCACTAAATTCCAATCTGCTTCCAAATTCACTTTTGGGTTTTGCAATTCATCCAAAAGGGTATCTGAATCTGTAAAAAAAATGAGAAAAAACGTTGGATTTATTGGGATTAGAATGGAACAGTTACAGGGGAAAAATGATGATAAAGATGATGGGTTTTATATAAGGAGATGTGTTGAGCTTGCTAAAAAAGCAGTTGGGTGTACTAGTCCTAATCCATTGGTTGGTTGTGTTATTGTTAAAGATGGGAAAATTGTTGGGGAAGGGTTTCATCCGAAAGCTGGCCAACCTCATGCTGAGGTAGTTTATGACACTCATGTTGCTATTTCTGTTTATAGATTGATATATACTATAGGGCTATAGGCTATCCCCACATTTAAGTTGGAACACCATAGAATTAGACCATGATCAATAAAACGACGTAGATTAAAGTGGACGTGAGTATTATAGTATTGGACTGCTAGATTAGAAGAAGTCTTAAAGTGAAGACCGAAATGCTATAGGATTTAGTATAGACTATAGAATACTGCATCTCGAGTCACACATATCATGACTTTTGAGTGTTTGAGTATAGTGAAACTGATTTCGGTTATTCGATTATCTAGGGGTAAAATAATGATGATGAGGTCATATGTGCTTTTAAGTTCGTTTATTATATCTCCATAAATCCATTTCATGAAAAGAAATCCACATCTGAATTTTGGCTGTTTATGTTAAATTTTTGATAGCTACCTTTTGAGGGTCATGGTAGTGCTTTTAGATTTCGTTTGTTTTGGTGTGGTTATATTCTTAATTAAGATGTGTAGCCTATGGTTTTGCTGTAACCACAAGTTTAAGTTTCAACTTTCAACCCTTGTGTAGATCAACAACAAATTAAAACCTCACCCCCTAGCCACCATCGAGATAGTCGCTAAGTGTTAAAAAATCCAAATCAGTGTAAGTACTTAGTATGTCTCAGTATCGCCTCCAAACAGTTGGTATAAAACCATCCAATTGACTGATGGCCATCCACCAGAATGAGAGTATTTCATTCAGCTCTTAAATAGTATTTCATTCAGCTCTTAAAGATATTGCTAATGCACTTATAAAGTACATATAAACTAAGATATCAGTCTAAAATCTGAAGTTTAGTCTTCGCATCTTAAGGGCAAGTGGTTGTGATTCTTATTTTGAGAAGAATCCGGGTTCCATGGTAGAAAAGGGACCCACAATCACATATTTATTAGATCTCTCACCTTTTAAAAAGGACCCAGATGGTAACTTGTATTTTGCTTAGTTAGGATCATGTAAGCACATAAAGATTATAATATGAGCATTATGAACCGCAAATCATTACAAATATCCATTTATATAGCCAATCTTAATTGGATTACGTATCTTAATAGGGTACAAAAATCTAATATCAAAATCAGAATAATTGGTTAAACATATATGCACAAGATTCGAATTGTATTTTAGAGTTTAAATTCTATGTTTGAATGAGTTTTTGTAGGTTTTTGCTTTGAGAGATGCTGGGGAATTGGCAGAGAATGCTACTGCATATGTGAGCTTAGAACCATGTAATCACTTTGGAAGAACTCCACCATGCTCTGAAGCACTGATCAAAGCAAAAGTTAAGAAAGTGGTGGTGGGAATGGTGGATCCAAACCCGATTGTAGCCTCAAGGGGTGTAGCTAAACTACGAGATGCAGGAATTGATGTAACCGTTGGTGTTGAAGAAGAATTGTGCAAGAAGCTTAATGAGGCATGGATACATCAAATGTTAACTGGAAAACCGTTTGTTACCTTAAGGTAAGCTTTATACCGACTTTTAAGGTCATTCACTAATTTTCAGGCCACACTTTGATATAAATATTTGTATCTTTTAGTCTTGAATTATTTAGAAGCTAGAGATACATGAGACGGTCTTGCCTCACCTCATCTATTTAAGGTGGGCCAGGACCAGTTTTTTGTGTAAACGAGTTGGGCAGGTCTGCCTGGCGAGGAATTATGGGGACATGGTTTATACTAGAGGTACTTATGATTGGGGTTGATTCAGGTTATGTTTTATCCAGGGTTGTAAAATGAAAACAAAAATAAGTTTAAAAGGGTGTGCGTCAAATGGGTGTCATCCGTCAACCCATTTTGGATCTGCACTAAATATTACCCATTTTGACCCGTTACTTAAGCGGCATGACGTGCCCAGTTTTGCACTTCTAGTTGTGATGATGTTTTTAAAATACAGATACTCCCTCACAATCGATGGTGGCCTCTCAAATGATCTAGGAGAAGAATCCACAGAGGCAGGTGGATACTACTCAAGGTTATTACAAGAGCATGATGCGGTCATACTCTCTTCAGAATCATTACAAAAGTATCCACTTCCCGAATCCAGAGAACCCAAATCCAACCAACCACTTTATATTATAATTTCAAAACATCCAAATCCTGTGATCAAGATTCCAAATCATACACCAGAATCGGGTTCAAATGTCATCATAGTTGCTGACAAAGAAACAGGTGTGGGATCTGAACAGGGGATTGAAACACTGGTTTTGGATAAAGTGAACTTGACGACAATTTTGGAGAGCTTAAAAGGTCGAGGATTGTGCAGTTTATTGTTGGATTTAAGAGGGGGGTTTAATGATTTTGAGGACATTTTGAAGGGTGTTGAGGGAAACTTGGTGCAGAAGTTGGTAGTGGAAGTGTTGCCAGTTTGGAGTGAAACCAAACAAGATGCAGCAGCAATAAAGAGTATTAGCCAAAGAGCTGGTTTGAACAACTTTGAGCCTAAAAAGGAGGGCAAATGTGTATTACTTGAGGGTTACTTATAAAGGCAATAAATTGCTCAAATGGGTCACAGAGACGATTAAATAGGTACACCTTGATGACATGTCTGTCTTATATGTATTCATCATCCACATGTGATCGGGTGAAGTCACTGAAACACAGTTTTTTGTTACAACATAAGGATATAAAGGAGGTTGATTTTACATTTGTAATGTTTGCAAGATCAGGAAGCGTTTGTATCCTGTCATCTCATATATTAATGTCATGAAATAGTCTTCTTTCTATATTATAAAATTACTAGTGTGTTGTACTTTTGTGTTCATATATATGTAACAGGAACAATCCTTTTGCTTTTAGTATGGGATGGGTTGTGCAAGAAACGCCCAACATAAGTACCACTATATACAAAGCCAGTATTTGATCAGAAAGCATATGTATTGGGCGAACATGAACTATTCCTGCTATAGACATACATATATACACGTGACACCATTTCCATGAACATTATTCATTGTATGATAGACGAGAATTTTTTGTCACCTAATTATTAGGCCAAGTACTTTGTCCAGATCCCGCAGTTGGATACCCGTTTGGTGACTGTTTTCTAGGAGCTCCATTCTCCATTTTTGCATCAAGCATTTCTCGGATCTTTTTCTCGCTCATTAATGCTTCTTGGACATTGTCGTAAACCAGTTTGCATAGCTCGTCTAAAGCAAGCATCGGAAACGGTTCTTCAATAAGAACACCCACCTACAAACACAGAACATGCAAGTTAATCTATGTTTCTGCAATGTATATAGAGAATGCAAGCCTTTGAATGTAATGTTTTGAGTTTTGAGGTCAAACCTGCAGCTTTTTGAAAGTTCAAAACTGATACTATTATGATAAGTAATTTTGACACAGAGATTGTTTTATATCTCATGATTATGAAAAGGTTCAAAATTCATAAGAAACCGAAATCAGAAAATCGATTTGACCAAAAAATTCAAATTGCACAAACCTCTTCAATTTTGACACAGAGATTGTTTTATATCTCATGATTATGAAAAGGTTCAAAATTCATAAGACACCGAAATCTGAAAATCGATGAGTTTGACCAAAAAATTCAAATTGCACAAACCTCTTCAATGCAGAATAAAGAAGCTGCGCTAATGAAAGTAGCCGGAACCACAATCCAGTGGCAATCATCCCAAAGAATTATGGGAAGCGTAAGGTGCCATAGAACAAGAAATCTTGAAGTCAAACGAGTGTAAGAAAGTGGGATGGGTATGCTTGTAATTTGTTCACAAACACTAATTCCTTCATGGAAGCACGTAACTTTAGACTCCTGAACAAACAAAAAATTATTTCATCAAAATGAGATACACTTGAGTCAAGTTGAGACCTTGAAAGGCATAACAGGATAGTACCAGTGTAGTTAATTTTGATGACTCCAAATTCAACAACTGGAGACTTTGAGAGATGAACTGAATAATGCAGCGTGGACGATGTTTTGAACTGAGAACAACTGCTAGATCATCATCCTCAAGCAGACTCTTAAGGTCTTTTCCGATATCTGATCCATTAATCAAATGGCACTGCAGATGATAACAAAAGTCAGCCCATATCTCTAAACTGTAAATCATTAAGCAACCAAAATTTTATTTCAAAAGATTTTAACTTTTTTGGAACACTGAGTTCATTTCAAATATTACGACTCCAACGGAAGTATAAATACAGCCAAAAGAAGTCGTGTGTTTCAAGAAAAAAAAGAGTCTAAATTAACTTTGCAAGTCAAAAGGCTACTGATAATGCAAAATTTATACTACAAAGGTGCCATCTTTAACAAGCAAAACATTGATTTTTTCGGAATTTTTATCTGCTTGAATACCGAAGTCTGTGTATGAGTTTATCACTGAACTGAAACGTGTAAAGTGATCCATTTTCCATTGTTAAACACATCACATACCCTTTATCAAGTAAAATTTCATATGACCCAAAGACTATTCAAAACCAATCAAAAGTTCGAAAACACCATAAACTTGATTGCTTAGATATCACTTCTTTGATTCAATATTCACATAAATCAACTGATAAAATACAAACAATATATATTTATAATCCCAATGTTCGTTACAAAGTTAATACAAATGATCAAATTTGAGGAACTTCTAAAAAAGTCCATAATCTGAACCTAAAACAATTAACAACCTTTTACTCCACAAGTCAAAAGTAAAGCCATTATATCTAAATTATCTTTAACAACAAACCTTAAGAGCAATTGGGAAGGCCAAAATATACTGCAAAAGCGCCGTTTTTAAAACCGAATCACTCTCAACACTAACAATCAACTGCCTAGCAAAATCATTAGTCCCAGAAATTATTTTAGTCCACGCCTTCCTCCCTTCTTCAAACCTAGAATAACTCGCTTCAGTTCTAAAAACCAACAAAAGCGCCAAAGCAGGCGCAGTCAACTGATATGGCAAGGACGAAGCTCTCAAAACCGGAAAAAACTCAGGCAACAAGTCCCAATAAACCAAGGTATTATAACTAGCAATGAAAACTGCAACGGTAGTAAACGCGAGAACAGGAGGTACTAATGACAATATAACTCTAGAAGTAGCACTAGATAACAGATGTTTAAGATGTCTTAATGAGCTCCTATGTTCAACCCAATCTTTATGCTTATATAATGGTCTAGGTTGTTTCAATCGACTTTCTTGAATAGCGTCAGCCCAATCCGGAATAACGCGAAGGATGGAGATTAGGGGAGATTGGGGAGCAGGGGACTGAGAACAGAGGATTTTGGAGGGTTTATGTGAAAGGGTTTTGAAGGGTTTTGTGATATGTGGGAGTTGAATATGAAATGAAGACTTTGGTATTGACATTGTTTGGGAAGTAGGGAGAAATATGGGATTGAGGACATTGTTTGAGTAAAGGGTGCAGAGGTTTGAGTGAATGGATGGTAGTTAAAAACAGTTATGTGAAGGAGATTTTTCTGAATATTAATGTATTATTTTAAGATAAGAACTTTGGAAAAAACAAAGAGATATTCTTTCCTACCATGAAAAATACAAGACTTGGGGTATTTAAACTGTCTTAATCCATTACAACTTTTTTGAAAAACTTAAGCTCTCATAATTAAATATTAAATAATATAAAATTTTGTATAAATTATCACAAAAACACAAGTTTATATGGCTGATAAATTCTGGCAGGCAACATAAAATATATCATGCTCCATCAAATGGAGTTGCTTAGTGAAAAATTTATCTTACAAAATTGGCTTACATGAAAATTGGTAAATTTGGGTTATGCTTTGTTACTACTCACCTCAAATAGCAAAACAACCCCAGTCAAATTTTCTTTCGATTATGAATGTAGGACAGATAGCAAGAGAAAAACAGCTTTATAGAGCTACCAGGTGAGGTTTTATACATATTATTTCACTTCTATTTTCCAAAAAGACTAAACGCCAACACTGCACGTCTGTAGTTACAAGAACTAACAACGTTTACAAAAGTACGCAACTCATAAATTTACATCTACATTGGTGTCCACTCATTGAGAATCACATTCTAAGGACATTTGAGGGGAATAAACATCACAAGAACCTTGGAAACCTTGGTTGTGTTGTTTGAAACATCAAGGATGTTTGTCTGATGTTGCATCAGGGGTTGGTTTCTTAGGTACTTGAATTCCTTGCTTAGGACCAAAGAAGAAATTCTTGACTGACTGCTCCGCAGATTGTATGCCATTCTTGATCTATTATTTGCAATACAAGAAGACGTGTAAGATTAAGTATGATATAGTAAATGGGAACAAGTGATTAAGAATTGAACGGGTATGTAAGAATGTACGATCAAAAATATTATAATGATAGCAAGTAAAGAGATAACAGAAGGTGAAGTTAAAACAATTTGCTTGCATTCAAGGTCGTTGCTAGCATTCTTCTATTATATCTCAATGTCCTGTGGCTAGAAGTATAAGACATTATGCACATGACTGTTCAACCAATTACCAACATCCACAGACCATAATTGTTGCTCAGATTTTCATCATTCTCTTGTGATTCATTAGCAGATTACATAATAAGAATGCCAACTAAACATAAGAAGTGAAACTGTCATATAAACGAGTACAGTTAGGCATCATATCCGACAAGTTATGATCTTGTTTATTCAAGTTGCAACTAAATGACTAATGTGATAAGCCAACTTTCTTCGATTGATATACGCAAATTTTGGTTTATGCATCACCAGAAAGCTTACTTTTATTGTTTTATCTTTATGAATATTACATATATTGCTTCGCAAAAGTTCGGGGGTAAATCTATTGTTCCAACTGATTCACTAATAATTCTAGGATTGAATTCAAGAAGTTGAAACTATGATTGACACACCATCTAGTTTCTCTACATAAGATTATCTCAATGACCAAAAACCCAAAATAGCACAATCTAGGTCGCCATCTAACGAGCTAAAACACACATCCAGACTCTAGAGGCCATCATATAACAATATACTTAATCTCACGGTATGATGACAGTCACATGTCTAGAGGTTATATGGCACACATATTCGACAGCATTTCACCTTTTTTGTCCATTGTATACAAGTTACTTCATTTTTACCCATTCTATGTGACATATTCACATTTACTCGCAATGAAAGTACATACAACTGAACAGAAGAGTAATTATGCAAGTAATGTTACATACATCGGTAAAAGAGTAAAGTCATATACAACGGGAAAAGGTGAAAGTACGCTACATTTTGTTGCAATTAACCCTATTTTAAATCGATAAAATACCATTTAGCCGTTTACATCATCAGAGGCCACAAGTAAGGGGGTGTTTGGTGATTCAGTTATCAGGACTATTATGCTTTTTAAAATAAGCACAAGCATATAATCAACCATCACAAAACATAATGCATGAGATAGTATTTGAATTGCTAATATCGTCGTATCTAAACGCAATCATAGTTTTATGAGTGTTTGGTGACTCGATTTTTTTTTTTTTTTTTTTGGTAACCACGGTTTCCAAACTTTTATGCAAGTAATCAACGGGGCTCGAACCCACCGGCACACGTACTCAAATTAAACATATACGGAGTAATATCTATTTTCCAACTTGTACAACTAAGCAATTAATAACAAATTTGCAAAAAATGAATTAAAAAAGAAAAAACTAACGGGATCAAGAACATTAGGTTGAGGGCCATAATCAGCGGTTAAAAGGAAGTAAGAAACGGTAACAGTAGCTATCACTGTTGTTACTCTAACCAATTTATCAGTGCTTGGATTCATTTCTCTCTACTACCAAAATAAAAATAAAAATCGATTGTTTCAAGTTTCTGAAACTTCGATAAAAATAGCAAGGGGAAATGCTGTAAAATATCTGTGCCGACATGATGGTTTTAGTTTTTGCAAAATGCGAATAGATCATTTTTTCTTAATAAATTTCGGGCCCGGTTGCCTTATATGGGAGGCCTAAACCCACTCCCCCGGATCCGAGAAGCCTACTTCTCCTCTCACACGCCTCTCACAAGATTTCCGGTTTACCGGAGATCCGTTGGATCCCAAAAAACCGAAACACCGACCCAATTTCAATCGGATTCGGGGCATCTATAGTGTTTTATGTGTCTTGCGCTACAGTAACATCTACAGGAAACACAATTTGTGGCTGGATTTGAGCCAAATTTGGTTAGGTAGGGTGCTTTATTTTCACCCACACAAATTCATTATCCAAAACACATTTCCAGAACCCTCTAACAAAATCCCACCTACAAACCACAAACACACACACACGATCTCTAACAACATGCGGTTTTTTTTGTAGCTGTAATTGCAAAGGTAATTTCAGTTGGTGTTTATAATTTTCAGATTAATTAATTTCTAGGGTTTGTTGTAGATGTGACTGTAATTTAGATATTCCTTTTATTTTTATTTTTTTGCAGGACTATGAGGAGGATAGATTTGGATTTTGGATTACAGCTTTGTTAGTTGTGATTGCAGGTATTATGTTCTTTTATTTTTTATTTAAATTTCTTTTCTTTTTTTTTTTTTTTAATTTTCGTTATGTTTAAAGGTCGTTTGTTGTATGCTATTTATGTTAATGCTTGCAACTTTGGTACTTGATTTTTATTAATTTGTTGTAATGAATTAACTATTGTGGCAATAGTCGGGGGGGGGGGGGGGGGGGGGGGGGGGGGGGAAGTCATATTATGGTAAGGTTAATTGGGAATTTGGGTTATGATGATGGTTATGGTTGAATTGGGAACTAGCCTGAGCCCACCCTTGGGTCTTTGTTTGCGTTAGCATCATCTTTTTAGCACTTTAGCCCATGAATGTGTACTAATTGTTAGAATGCAAATGTTAAAGTAACTAATACGAATAGTGTTTTATGTGTGTTAGCATCATCTTTTTAGCACTTTAGTTTTGGTGTACTAATTTGTGGTATCGTTTATGTACTCTAGATATGGTTGACATGGCCGAAGGTACTTCAAATGGTCCAAGTGGAAATGCTTCATCTTGGCATCATAGACGCCATGGTTAGTGCCCCATTTGCATATTACATTAGCTATCTATTATAGTTGCTTTTTAATGTTGGGCTGCTTATATAACAAGTATCAAATCTAGGAGTACGTAATGTAATCTTTGTATGCTATGCAGGTCGAGACCTATTGGAAATGAAGTTACTGGACTTACTTTGGTACGACAAATTCACATGCTGAATTAAGCGAATTGTGGTTACATTAAGCTATGGGGGGGGGGGGGGGGGGGGGGGGAAAGTCATATTATGGTAAGGTTAATTGGGAATTTGGGTTATGATGATGGTTATGGTTGAATTGGGAACTAGCCTGAGCCCACCCTTGGGTCTTTGTTTGCGTTAGCATCATCTTTTTAGCACTTTAGCCCATGAATGTGTACTAATTGTTAGAATGCAAATGTTAAAGTAACTAATACGAATAGTGTTTTATGTGTGTTAGCATCATCTTTTTAGCACTTTAGTTTTGGTGTACTAATTTGTGGTATCGTTTATGTACTCTAGATATGGTTGACATGGCCGAAGGTACTTCAAATGGTCCAAGTGGAAATGCTTCATCTTGGCATCATAGACGCCATGGTTAGTGCCCCATTTGCATATTACATTAGCTATCTATTATAGTTGCTTTTTAATGTTGGGCTGCTTATATAACAAGTATCAAATCTAGGAGTACGTAATGTAATCTTTGTATGCTATGCAGGTCGAGACCTATTGGAAATGAAGTTACTGGACTTACTTTGGTACGACAAATTCACATGCTGAATTAAGCGAATTGTGGTTACATTAAGCTATGGGTTTGTATTACTCTCTGTCTTTATCTAAAATATATTCTAAAGGTTTCAATTCCTACATTTGCCTCTTAACAGTTGTAATCGGTCACTTTAGAATGTCGAAGACACGCGCCTTTTGTGATAATGCTACTTCCAGTTGTTGAAGTGGCAACCGACTAGCCATTATTAATGGAGCCATGCTCAAAGGGTACAATCTGTTAATACAAATATCGCCTAAAAACGTTATTTATATTTTACGATCTTTGCTAAGTTTTGTTAATGACAAAGTACAAAATTTAGATTGTAGTAAAACATCATTTTAGTTTAAGTCTTGTATAACTAGTCTTTACATTTCTTTTTAAACTTAACATTGTTTTTATTTCCTTAATAAGAAAGTATTTCTTTAATAAGAAAGTGTCACATCTCATCAATGTGCATTTATGGTAAGTTTATGTATTTGACTATCCATGAAGTTCTTACACACTTTGGAAGTATTCCATGTTTGATACAATGCATGTTGACTAGTATTTAGTAGATGTGACATTGCTTGTTTATGTGTTTGACTATCCATGAAGTTCTTACACACTTTGAAAGTATTCCATGTTTGGTACAATGCATGTTGACTAGTAATTAGTAGATGTGACATTGCTTGTTTATGTGTTTGACTATTCATGAAGTTCTTACACACTTTGGAAGTATTCCATGTTTGGTGCAATGCATGTTGACTAGTATTTAGTAGATGTGACATTGTTTGTTTTGGAGTGATTTATTGCAAGTTTGGTTGAACAGTTCTGGCGGACCCCTAGAGGAACACGGGCGGACCCCTTCTGAGGGTACCGCCGTGTCCGCCAGACTGCTGACTTCCTTTGGTATAAATACCAAAGGACTTGCAAGAAATCCCTCATCACTTAGAGTCATATTTCACATATATTCTCTCATTATACTCAGTAGCTACTAACTTGTGTGATTCTCTTATGTAGCAAAGGAGTTCACATATTCATCTAAGAAGTTACAAGTTTCAACTCAAAGTTGCAAGACTTGTTAGCTTTGTTGTGTATAGACTTTGGTAGTTTATATTTCATGTGTATCTTGTATAGAAGTGATCGATTAGTATTTTAGGCCTCAAAATACATAGTGTGTCGGGAGTTGTTGTACCCTTGTAAAAGAACTAACGGGAGTGGTTGTACCCTTGGTAAAGAACTCGACATCTAGCTTAGTGTCGGTAAAAGTGTAAGCGACGAATGGGAGTGGTTGTACCCTTGTAAAAGAACTCGACATCTAGCTTAGTGTCGGTAAAAGTGTAAGTGACGTTGTAAAGGTTTTCTCCGCCGGTGAAAGGAGCTTGTTGATTAGTGCTTATAACTCTCGAGTTGGAAACTCGGGGCGTGGATGTAGGGCAAGGAAAAAGAGTCCTTGTAGCCGAACCACGATAAACAATCGTGTTGTGGTTTGATCGTTTCTTTCTTTATCTTTGCTTATTACATGTTGTTCTTTAGTTAAAATAGCTAGTTACATATAAAGCTTATCAAAGAACTAAACAAGTAAAGATGTGTTTATATCTTCAAACAAAAGTAAAGCTTTTCAAAGAACTAAACAAGTAAAGTTAGGATCATCACAAGCAAAGCTTTTCAAAGTATGAAACTAGTAAAGTTAGAATTGTTATTCACATGAAAAGCTTTTCAAAGAATCAAACATATAACATTGTGTTTATATCTTTAAGCAAACGTAAATGTTTTTAAAGATATTCAAGTTAATAAGGATTTAAAAAGCGGTAAACTATTCAACCCCCCTTCTAGTTTTCCACAATTGGCATCAGGAGCTACGTTACTCAAGATCTTTAAAATAGAATGTATTTTAAAACTTGGATCGATCCATGGATTTTGAAAATCTCAAAGAAGGGCAACCTATTCAAAACCAACCGCTATTTGAAAAAGAAAACTTACTTGAATGAAAAAGTAATTGTGTAAACTATGTGAAATCAATTGATCAAGATCTTTGGCATATTATTTCTTTTGGTAATTTCAAACCAAAGAAAACAAGTTTTTAAAAACCAAGATAACCATCTTAAACTTGATAAAAATACTAAAGCTAAAACAATGTTTTACAAAGCTTTAGTACCAAATATGAAAGAATGTATTTTTGTCAAAAGGCTAATGATAATTTGAAAAATATGGTAAACTTTCATCAAAGAATATGTCAAGTCAAAGATGATCAATTTGATCTTACATATGAATTAGAAGTTTTAGAAAAACTAATTGATAGACACTTAGTAGAAGTTAATACATGTGCTACTAGTTTAAATGTTTTAAATGAAGGTACAAGTGAAGATAAGTACGTGTGTTTTGATGAACCTACTTGCGTTTCTTGGAATGTAATGGATGTTGACGAAGACAATGATCCGGTAGTTTATTGTCAACTTATTGATACAACAAGCAAGGTGTAAGTTAAGGTGATTACTCGTGTCAAGATCGTAGTAGTCTTACTTGTGATTCATGGAATAACTCGGATGAAGATGAAGTCAATCATCCGGTTTCTGATTCTAAACTAGATAAAACATCAAGCAAGGTACACTTTGAAACCAAGCTCTTTTGCTTTGATTAATTTATCCTAGAGTTTTCTAAACTAGAAAATGAGTCTAAACTTTTGTGCAACATGGACCTAAAAGCTATCTTCAAGAATGAGTCTTCAAAATCTCTTAAGAATATCTTTGAAAAGGAAATCTTATTAGAAGATAAAATGTCTAGAATTAAGAGTAATGTTGAAATTAATCTAGAATGTAAATTATGTCTAGATTACAAACATGAGATTAAAATGCAAAATGAGAAAGGAAAAATTATTAGTTAAATTTGATGAAAGCTCAAAATCTCTTGAAAGATTGTTGAGGAGTCAAAGGTTGTTTAAAGATAAAACCGGATTAGGATTTAACTCAAAAGCACCATTAACTAATAAAACAAAGCAAGTAAAATTTGTCTAACCTAGAAGAGAGATTTAGAGATAATTCTATCTCTAATAGAAACTCATGATAAAAGAATTAAGATTATCATACTCTATGCTTTTATATGATTGTCTAACCTTCTTGGATACATGAGTTATTGAGTTTCAAAGCATGTCGTCAAACCAAGTTTTTACGCATAATGCTTATCCGCTTGATAGCATCTCTATGCAATTTAAAAGGTACACATTACTTCAACTTGGCTTTAATAGTCTCTTGCTTCTAGCATTATGTGTTAGAATATGTGTTATTAGTAATACTCTAAAAGTGTTTACTTGCTATTAGTAATAACTAGGATTAGATTCTATGCAACAAGGAAATTCGTCTTTAGTACTAGTAGGAGATATAAGGTGCTTTGGTTCTTTAACCATCAAGAGATAAACACGAGAAACTCTTGTGTGAGTCTCACTCAACTCTTGCTTACAAGTGAGCTAACTAAGAATTTCCTAAGTGTTAAAATGTCTAACACTTTTGTGATGCTTGCAAAACAAACCTTTGTTAAATAACATTCTCAAACACCATACTTTGAGTCTTAAATTGTGTTTTTCCTCAATCACTTCTTCATGATAATCTCACATAAAACACACAAGGTGAAATAAATTACATTAGCTTACATTAGGATGTGTGAAAGAAAATGAGTTTTCAACATCTAGGATTTACACATCAAATGTGACACATAGTCTCATGATGTTGTACCTCTTGGACTTTTTCAAAATAAATAGAGTTCATAGTGTCTTAAGTAAGAAAACCCAAAGAGTCGAGGAGTCGTTGAATATGACATTTAACGAGTGATCTCCTCCTTCTATGATATCATCTTTGGTAGATGATAACTTAGTCGAAAGTCCAATGATGGCAAGACAAGTATGTTGTGTAAAACATTAAGAATAAAAGTATAAAATAACATCTCCTCACCATGAGACAAACATTGAATCAAGCAAAATTGACATAAGTTATAAAACTTGATTTATAGGTCATAGTTGTGTCTAAACAAATTCAACAAAAACAATTTTTGGAATTTAGAATAAAACAACTAGTGAAACGAAATTGATATTTCAAAGTAATCAAGTGAGTATAGTGTCAATTTTTGAAAGACCTTTTGATAATAAAAGCAAGCCACAAAAGCAAGGGATTTTAACTTAAAGACATTCCTAGTTGCTCTCTTGTTCTCAATGGTTAAGTTATTGATGACTTATCAAGAATGAGATTAGTAAATCCGTAGGTAAAACTAAACGTAGAGAAATGTTTGGAAGACTACTTGTTCTCATAACAACTAGATTCAACATTATGTTTAGCTTTTGTCTATGTGCTCGTGTTAAAGAAGATCCTAAAACAACTCTTTAGTTGAGCCTATTTGGATACATCATAAGGTACTACACAACTAGGATTATGGTCTCCCAAAAGAACGGGAATAGAAACCATAGTGTATGCCAAATGGAATTATGTCGGTAATAAGTTGATAAGAAAAACACAAGTGGTACTTGCTCTTTTATACTTACTTACCCAATGATTCTCCAAAACGCGTAAGATTCTCAAATTAGTATCGGATGGAGAAACACATCAACAAGCTCCACTTGAACAAGCAAACTCGCATCAACAACGGAATTCATCTTATCAACATTGTTATACCTTCAACAAAGGAAGCATCGACTTCAGCGACAATTCAATCCATTATGTTCTTAATTGACATACTGTGATCCATCATCATCGTCTTGGTAAAAATGTTCATTGAGGAACATCTTAACTAAGAATGTCTTATACGTTAACCATTCTATCAACGTTTTCACAAAACCTCTTGAATGAGAAGCATTCATCGTCCCTAGGTTTAGTCAAGGACTCATAAGACCTAAAACCTTAGTTTTGAACATTAGGATAAAACCACAAAAATTAAGACAATTCCTTTTGAGTTTTCCCTGCAGATCCCACGGCACCCTCAGACCATACGGGCGGAACCCACTTTTTGGTTCCGCCTGGTCCGCCAAATCTACAGGATATTTTATGTTTAATTTCAAAACCAAACACCTCTTTACTCACAACTCCAACTTACCATCAGCCCATAAGATTCACAAAATGAGCAAAACTTCAAGCATATTCCTCATAACCTTTCATCACTCGAACCTCAAACAACCAATGTGAAATGAGAAACTGAGTTATCCTTTGTCATATCAATATCGAGTCATCCACAACTTCCATGCCCTCAAAGAAACCAAGAGTCAATATCATCTTCACCAATAACTCCACCGAGTCATCTTCACAAGAAGATTCCACAATGTAACCAAACAAGTGTGTCATCCCCACTATAACCTAACCTATTAAGATTAAACCACCTTTCATGATACATAAACCTATGTTCACCTTTGTGTCGCTCTTTGAAACAAAGGGCAATTGTCATATCCATACTCTCATTAACATATTTGTCTATGTCATCAAAAGTCAAGTGAATTTCATTATGAAATGCGTGTCTTCCACTTTCTAGCAAGTGAAGAACACAAAGAAGATATCCAAGCTTTAAGTGTTGTCAAACAATCACCACCTCATCTCACATATCCACTCTCGGTCGTCACCCATACTTTACCACCGTTCACCACATTGTTAAAACAAATGAAAAACGTCATTGAAACATCACTTGCATTACAAAACATTTTTAAGCATCAAAATGAGTCAAGTCAACCGCACCTCCACATTGTTTTCATATAGGCACACACTAGAACATACACATTACAATAGTCATTTACTTAAATGTGAAAATTTGATTTTCTAGGAATCATCATGCCTCCTCTAACTCACTACGACCGCAAGGACACCATCAAGTACCTACCCAAACACCACAAAACCAAAGGTCTCACTCAAACTCAAATCGTTGTCTTCAAAGCCTTAGAAAAATGATATGTCCCTAAGGGTAGAACCATTGATCCATCCTTCTTAGAGGGTATAAACCTATACACGGAATTTGCCACAATCAACTTTGAGTATCTCTTAGAAATCGACGAGCCTATTTGTTCTAGGTTCATTTTAGAATTATATGCATCCGTCACCCTCTCCAAGGATGAGTACGGTCGCATGTCTATTAACTTTAGGGCTAGTAGTCATTAATACTCCTTCACTCTTGAGGAGTCTGCTCAAATCCTAGGTGTCTCAAACCATGGTACTTGCATCTACTCCTACTTGCACTCCCTCTCAACTCTTGACACACTCTTTGACCGCATCTATCCCTATGATACCCCTCTTGTGTCCAAAAATGAACTACGTGACCACCTCCTCATTAGGACCACTAACACTAGGAGAACTAGAACCGGAAATGAGGTCATCTAGGACCCATATGGTATGGAATTCAATGAACTCAAGCCCCAATTAAAGGAATGGGAAGAACTCCTTAGAACCAATGAAATTAGCACCATAGGAAACCGGGATCACATCAATGTTTGTCTTAACTACATGCTCTATAGCATTTCCACCGGTCAACCTTTTAACTTAGCCTATTACCTCGCCAAAAGAATGACCGACATACCTTTGGTAGGAACAACCGCTCTTCCTTATGGAATGCTTCTCACCCGCCTCTTTAGAACAATCTCACCCATTCCTCCTAACGATAATGGAATGTGCCTTGACTATTCCCTCATTCCTCACATCTTCGTTCCTCTAAGTGATAAACAAGTTTTCAAAGGTAAGGGCAAACGTACTCGCTCACCTACACCATCATCATCATCATCTGACATGAGAAAGGATGATTAACTTCCTAACTCTAAGTTACCTCCTTTAGACTACCTTCTAGAACTCCCCGTCATTGAAAATGTATCCGAAGAGTTCAAGCAAACCAAAGGAATTTTCAAGTGCTTTGGAAGGTACATAAGCAAGCTCAATAAGAGGATAGACCGGTTATGAGACGATTAAGGAGTGTTTGGCTTAAGAATGCTTTAGAATCGTCTTTGTGTTAAAACTACGTGAATTATGTGTTTTTCACTTTCATGGTTTATTATGTTTGTTGGATTATGTTTGTATGAACTTTTATGCATAATGACAATGTTTAAGGTGTTTGTCATTTTTTCTATGCTTATGGCAATTCTTAGTAAGTATAGTAAAATCCTCGACCTCAAGGTCAAAGTCCCATGATATGTATGTTTACATGTCTAATTTTTGCATTGCCTAACCAGAAATACCTTATCTCTTTGATTTTAGGAGTTTTCGAAAATTTTGAAAATCGTCTCGCGGGTCAAAAACGCGGACTGCCTAATTTTTTACCCCTGGCGGATTTGGCGGTACCCAAAATTGGGGTCCGCCAGTGTATTTTCTGGGAATTCCAGAAATGGCCCAACGGACCAGGCGGTACCCTCAAATGGGTTCCGCCAGTGTCTTCTGAGGGTTCCGCCAGACACCTACAGAAAATTCTTCTATTTTTCTTAAGTCCAAAACTTGTAATGTGTCAAAACCATTATCCTAAGTGAGAAACATCTTCCATTAACTCCAATAACCATATTAGAACAACTCTCACTCACTAAAACAATTAGGAAGCCACTTCCCTCCAAAAATTCAAATTCAAACATAACTAACCCAAGGAACCCTTTTAAAGGATCCTTTAAACCATTGAAACATTTTCAACCAAATCACATCCCATGATCACAAAGCATTGAGTGCATATGTTGATCTTTCACTCCATCCTATTCCATTGAATTAACATCAAATGATGTGACATGGTCATGAAAATCATTTGAAACCTCATTCTTTGAATGATAGAACATCAAATCCAAACACCCATTTCAACACCTTTTCAACCTTATAAGTTTGAAAGTTTTGCAACAATTCAAATCACACCATAACCATCAAAATCCTTCTCAAAAACCACTAGGATTAGTGTCAAACCTTGTTGCTTCAACAAAACCGTCAAGTCAAGCTCATCATCTTCAAGTGATGCTTCGCTTAACATTTCTTCACCTATCCAAGATTTCCTTAACCTCACTACCTCAACACCATCCTCAACACATTTCAATACCAACGTGATCACTATTCAAGATTTGCTTAATCTTGCTACTTCAACACTTACACCAATGGAACTTTTCCATACACCACCAACATCACCACATCCACTATTGGAAACTTTTGAAAACCTATCACCTAAACCATCAAGCCCTCCACCATTGTCACTTTGTGACACCATTGCCGAAACGGAAACCCAACAACAACCAATATTTCAACCAAATGAGTCATTGGATGATGCACCTCATCCACCGTCATTGCTTGAGAGTTTGGCTTACCGTTATGCTAGACCCTAAATTTTTCCAAATGATCAAGGTCATACACACCTACAATCATTTGTGTTTCACCCCATTTACAAAAACCTTCATGTAATCCTTTCAGAAAAACTAAGCCTTCGTCACTTATTTCAAACTACCACCACCACATGAACCTTCCCAACATTTTGAATCTCTATTTTCTTCGTATAAGAAAATAGAAGCCTCTCAACGATCTTCCATCAAGACCAACAAAATCACCACCTTTCACAAATGAAAAACCAAGGTCATTGCTTGACCAAAATGAGTCTTTTAACCACAACCAAACACCACAACAAGAATATCACCATCCAAAACCATTGTTGTCTCACCTTATCTACAAAGAGATCCATAATCCCCTAAACAATGCAATGAGGTTTATCCTAAACCACAATGTGGAACGTCTCATGTTTAGAGTCTCCAAAATGAAACAAAACCGTTTCTTTTGGAAAATGTTTCCCATTTAAACCAACAAACCAAAACCCGTGTCACCCTCTCAACCTTCAAAATAAAGCCCGCTACAACCCTCAACACGCATTTTCATCCTTAAACAACCTTAGCCTTGTTTTTGGAAAATGTTTCTCATTAAGGAAAATTATGATTTCCTTGTAGCTTTTTATGTTCTTATTTTTTTTATTATTATTATTTTTTTTGAAGTAGGATGGTGTCATCCAATTTTCTTGTCTTTGACTCTTTAAGAGTCAAAGTTTTACATGGAATGAATTTCATTCTACTACAAGGTGTGCATTGTTTGTTGACCATTTAGGTATAATAAGTGAACTATACCTTGCTATGGTAACATACATATATCTTATGTTTTAGAAACTAACCTTTATTTTTGTAGGATCATTATCCATGTTTTCCTTCCTTGATACTCCATTTAGGGGAGTAATATTCAAGGGGGAGCATGAGTGTTGCATTATTCCACTTCACAACTCTTAGTTGTGTTCTAGACATGAAATGCTTTCATGACTTGTCTTGTGCGACAACTAACCTTTTTCTTGTAGGTTCAAAATCCATGTCTCCTCTCTTGGCACTCCATTTAGGGGGAGTATCGTCCAAGGGGGAGCAAGTGCTTACTTCCGCTTCGCTACTCTTCTTTTTGTTTCGACAAAAAGGGGGAGAATTTATATAAAGTTGTGCTTACTTGTGCTTATCACCTCATCTTTGCGAAAACAAGTTTTTAGTGCTTATCACCTCATCTTTGCAAAAACAAGTTTTTATACTAACTTTATAAGACTTAACACTAAAACTAGTGACTTACTTATAAATAAAGTTTATGTTTTGTCATCAACAAAAAGGGGGAGATTGTTAATACAAATATCGCCTAAAAACGTTATTTATATTTTACGATCTTTGCTAAGTTTTGTTAATGACAAAGTACAAACTTTAGATTGTAGTAAAACATCATTTTAGTTTAAGTCTTGGATAACTAGTCTTTACATTTCTTTTTAAACTTAACATTGTTTTTATTTCCTTAATAAGAAAGTATTTCTTTAATAAGAAAGTGTCACATCTCATCAATGTGCATTTATGGTAAGTTTATGTGTTTGACTATCCATGAAGTTCTTACACACTTTGGAAGTATTCCATGTTTGATACAATGCATGTTGACTAGTATTTAGTAGATGTGACATTGCTTGTTTATGTGTTTGACTATCCATGAAGTTCTTACACACTTTGAAAGTATTCCATGTTTGGTACAATGCATGTTGACTAGTAATTAGTAGATGTGACATTGCTTGTTTATGTGTTTGACTATTCATGAAGTTCTTACACACTTTGGAAGTATTCCATGTTTGGTGCAATGCATGTTGACTAGTATTTAGTAGATGTGACATTGTTTGTTTTGGAGTGATTTATTGCAAGTTTGGTTGAACAGTTCTGGCGGACCCCTGGAGGAACACGGGCGGACCCCTTCTGAGGGTACCGCCGTGTCCGCCAGACTGCTGACTTCCTTTGGTATAAATACCAAAGGACTTGCAAGAAATCCCTCATCACTTAGAGTCATATTTCACATATATTCTCTCATTATACTCAGTAGCTACTAACTTGTGTGATTCTCTTATGTAGCAAAGGAGTTCACATATTCATCTAAGAAGTTACAAGTTTCAACTCAAAGTTGCAAGACTTGTTAGCTTTGTTGTGTATAGACTTTGGTAGTTTATATTTCATGTGTATCTTGTATAGAAGTGATCGATTAGTATTTTAGGCCTCAAAATACATAGTGTGTCGGGAGTTGTTGTACCCTTGTAAAAGAACTAACGGGAGTGGTTGTACCCTTGGTAAAGAACTCGACATCTAGCTTAGTGTCGGTAAAAGTGTAAGCGACGAATGGGAGTGGTTATACCCTTGTAAAAGAACTCGACATCTAGCTTAGTGTCGGTAAAAGTGTAAGTGACGTTGTAAAGGTTTTCTCCGCCGGTGAAAGGAGCTTGTTGATTAGTGCTTATAACTCTCGAGTTGGAAACTCGGGGCGTGGATGTAGGGCAAGGAAAAAGAGTCCTTGTAGCCGAACCACGATAAACAATCGTGTTGTGGTTTGATCGTTTCTTTCTTTATCTTTGCTTATTACATGTTGTTCTTTAGTTAAAATAGCTAGTTACATATAAAGCTTTTCAAAGAACTAAACAAGTAAAGATGTGTTTATATCTTCAAACAAAAGTAAAGCTTTTCAAAGAACTAAACAAGTAAAGTTAGGATCATCACAAGCAAAGCTTTTCAAAGTATGAAACTAGTAAAGTTAGAATTGTTATTCACATGAAAAGCTTTTCAAAGAATCAAACATATAACATTGTGTTTATATCTTTAAGCAAACGTAAATGTTTTTAAAGATATTCAAGTTAATAAGGATTTAAAAAGCGGTAAACTATTCAACCCCCTTCTAGTTTTCCACACAATCTAAGAACACTTGCCTACAACTAAAAAGGAAAAGATACCATTCACCTTACTAACGATTTTTTTCTAAAATTATGCAGAGGTCCGCCAAAGGATGGCACATTTCTATTGTTTAAAGAAGATGGGTGTAAGCTAAAGTTCGATTTTCGATTAGTGTTACTTATGATGTCTGATATGGGGGGAAAACGTTATCAACACCGATTCATCACAACCGTGCAGACACTTTATCAATACCAAGTCAGAGATTATAAACATAACTGGTTTGTGGCTTTGTTTAGTATATGGGAACAAAAAACAATTGTAGTGATGGTGGCATAATTTATTCATATGATTTACATTATCTTTTGACGAAGTGCCATTGCAACCAAGATTTGAGCAACGGTGTCGGGCCTATTTGGGTTGGTGTCCTTATTACACCTTTGGATTGGTAAGATATCTATTTCTATTTTTTTTTAAATACAGTATAATATTAAGAGAATGTGTGTCGTTGCAGTTTAAAACCAAATGTGTGATTATTGTGTATACAAGGGGTTGCATATTTCTTATTATATTTGATGCAATACATAAGTACGCTTGATGTTTTTAGGATATTCACACTCCACATTATTTCTTTTAATCAGGATGCAAGATTCTCAAGGTGGAATCCAAAATCAACAATTACAGAAAATGTCAGCCCCTTGGTGTGTGGTCAATGTTTGCTTCCTTTATTCTGTGTAATTTTGTTTCTGTACCCGTTACATATTCTTATACAGTGATGTGAATGAGAAGTTGAGCATGCTAAAATTTGATCATTCAGCCATGCTATTTGAGAACAATGTAGTCACACTTATTTTTTTCATTATTATTTTCAAACCTGAATTATCGCATAATAATGAAAAACGAAAAGATCTGATTACTGAAATTGTTGGCAGCTGTGACAATGAAAACGAAAAGATCAAAGACGTGTAATTCAACAGCACAAGGGAGCAAAGTTGAGCCGAAAACGAAAATGTAGGTGCGTAACAGACTTTCGGTATTTGGCATATAAACATATAATGTTTCATACCTAATGACGGGTTTTAATTTACAGGAAACAAACTTCATGATGTCCTCACTTGAGGCTAATCATGAATTGTCACAGAGGGGCTGCAATTAGAATGTGAAGTAGACCGGTTGGCTGGACAGGTATTTAAACTTCAGTTGTAAAGTTTACTCCAAAATCGTAGCATATATTACACTTCGTGTCAAGATTATCATATTAACATTATCATGTTAATCAAACAATCTAAATAATATGCAAAATAGGAGCTGCATAAGAAAACAACAGGAATGAGGGAACACTCGAGATTGAGATGGGTAAGCTTGCCTATGTGTATGCTTTTTTTGTTGTCGAGTGTAATCAAGTACTTAGCTTTAATAATAGAAGTTTAAGAGGGTGTTTGGGTATTCCTTTTCACGACAAGTTTATGAACAGGGTTAATTAAATTTAAAGTGTGCAATTGATTGAAGCGGGTTTATGATCAGTGCCGTGTACCTGAACATGGGTTAACCAAGCGTGGTGCCTCCTGCTTTTCTACACATGCATATACCCCTTTTTTCTTAGCATGTTTTGTTAGACTATGCTCTATGCAATGTAGATTCAAACGTGACTTTTGTTGCAGGATTTATGTGCAAGTTGCCCCCATGTCATTATATCTGAGCATTGGACTGCAAATTAGATGACGTTTATTATAAGGACATGTGGAGGTATTTCTCATTTGTGCTAAAGATCCAATCTTTAAAACTACCCACATTTTTTAAAACATTTTGAATCAAATCATGTAAAGTTTGAGTTGGCCATTCTTCATAACTGACCAAGATCCAATCTTTTAATAGTTTAAGTCAGTTTAAGCTAAGATTTGAGTTGGGTATTGTTCATTTGTGATAAAGATCAAATCTTTTTAGCATTTAGAGTCAAATCAAACAAAAATAACAAGTGGTTATTCTTCATTTGTGAAAAAGATCCAATACCCATAATTTTTTTAAGCACAAAAAAAGGTGGGTATAGTTGATTTGGTGATGAATATGAATAATATCACATCAACACTAGGTAAGTTCAAGATGGAAAAATCACCGTTTATTTACAGTAGATTCAGATTGCATTATTTATCTTTAGCTAAGTTAACATTTTGGGGCTTTATTTTCATGGGAATGTTCTCATAATTGGTAAATTATTGATACGTTGTAGGTGTGCGAAAAGATAGAGGATGGGTGTTTCTTTTTGGAGAAGTTAGGGATGCGCCATGTAGGAGTCTAGATCTATGAATGTGGTTGTAGGGATTGAGCTCAATATGCTTACACATCCAACCATTTCACAAAGTACAAACAGGTGTGTAAGTGCTTCTATGTGTATCATGTTTTGCCAATTTACTGTTGTCAATTGTAACTACTGTTGTCTATATATGGTTGCTGATTTTTCCTTTGGATGGGTGATGTTGTACGAATTGAAGATGGTGTTCGCTTAGGAGGTGAGTTGGCTGTTAGGCGAAAATGTTTATCGCCTACAGGTGTAGGGGACAATGCGTGCAGTCAGGATGGTGCATTTTGGGTGGACGACTGTTCCGAAAAAGAGGGAACTACCCACTCAATTGCTGTTGTTGAGAATGGCAACGACGTGCGTGTTGGTTCACATATTGTGCGGGATGCGTTGGCAGATGAACAATATATCCTCTCAATCTCTATAGTATGGTCTAATTAATGTGACCACTACTAAACCACATATATAGTACTGGAGAAGATATCGGTGTTGTAACATTGGTGTTGTAACATATATTATCAAATAAATATGTACATCTAGGTTGGAAAATGTACATGTAGTTTGCTTTTACAATTATATATTTTTAATAAATATCTATAAAACGTTAACATAGCAATAAAGAAAACAGAAGGGAGAATCGTTGATTGAACTAAGTTTTAAGAAGTCATTATCATCGAAAGAGTTAAATAATCGCGGGTCATGTTGATAATATGTTGATGATGACCGACTCAAACACGACTCAATGCGTGTAAATGAAAGCAATTCATGAAAACATACATATTGCGGTTCCAATCGGTTAGACTTAGACCTGTAAGAAACCGAACCGAAACCAAGACATGCTACTCGGTCCAATTCTCAATTCCTTGGTCATCCTTTTTCGGTTCTCAGTTCTCGCGGTTTCGATTCGGTTCCTTGCGGTTCTGGAACCGCGCTCACCCCGACTAGTGAGTGTAAAATGTTTCTGCGCTTTACTTTCCACGAGTTCCCGTGTAAAAAGACCCTTTATGCAATATGCAACAGTTAAAGGTTCAACAGTTAAATGCAAGAGTAAATTACATGGTTGGTCCCTGTGGTTTGTCCAAAATAACAACTTTCGTCCTTCGAAGTTTAAAGTTGCATTGGTAGTCTTTAAGTATGTAAACAAATAACACACCTGGTCCTATATGGACCATTCATGTTATTCTTTGGAGGCGAAAATTTCACCTATAAGGACCAGGTGTGTTATTTGTTTACATACTTAGGGACTACCAATGCAACTTTAAACTTCGAGGGACGAAAGTTGTTACTTTGGACAAACCACATGGACCAACCATGTAATTTACTCTAAATGCAATATGCAACGGTTAAAGTTCAAAAACAAATTTCTTTTTTACTCCCTTAATCGTAGATGCCTAGATGGTATTGTCATATTTTAATTATGGATATATCATAGCCGTTGTTTGATATAGGTATAAGAATCAAGTAATAACAATGAAATCTATTTCAAGTGTTTGGTTGAGCTATTAGAAATTAAAATAGTGGATTTAAACCAATAGGGAAATGATTTGTACACCATTTTTTATTGGCAATACACCATTAAATCACACAAGTGATGCATACAGTACAACACCTCTATGCATATTTTAGTGGTGGATGGCAAAAAAATATGGTGTACAAATCACCTCCCCAACCAATAAGACCAATCTATGGTACGTTGGTGATTTTTGGTCATTCAAATGGGCCTATTGTGGTTTCTATAATTTTCATCGCTCCTTTTGTGTGTTAAAAAAAATGAAAGTGATACTCCATTATTGTGCATGTTGAACACAACTTAACCCCCATAACCAATTAAATCTGCCACAGTTTAAATTCAGACGTCAATAGTCAATTAAAGTAACACACTATTCACATTTATCATTTTAATTCAAACTAATGGTATACATGCTAAAGTCAATGCAGCAGCAGTTAATGAAACATTTTATGCAGACAAGTGCAGGCTGAAGTATACAGGCTCACCACATTATACAAGTCATCAATCCTACTTCCATTTTAATTTTTAGCTAGTTTCATTGACTAGTTAACCACCAACATAATCGTTGCTTATAAAATCGTGTGTAAATGTTTGGCTGATCATACCATTTAGACCTAATTGCAAACCATTTCCATTTCCTGGGAGGGAAACACTATTACCCCCGGTCACATACCAAGTTGTACCTTGGAATGACCAACCGGGAATAACGCTGGATAAAGTATTGAGGAGCACGAACTGAGAGCTTGCGTTTGTTCTTATATTGGTTGGTGGAGATTCGAAACTTGGATTCTGAAGTGGAACTGTTTCATAAAAAAAAATAATAATAAATAAAAAATCAATGTTACGATGCTAGATAATTAGCAAAGCTAGCTGTAAGCTATTAACTGTAAGCTGTAAGTTGGGCATAGAGAAAATGTATGGGTTCATGCTCTGTCTCTTTTTGATGAGGTGAAACGGATGGACTCTTCAACCGCATCTGCCTTCTATAATGCTTTGACTGACATGCTATGGCATTTTGGACAGGTAATCTGCTACTCGATCTATCTAAATACTCAGAATTTTTCAGAAACATAAACAACAGATTTTCTGATAAACTTAAATGTAAAAGAAAACCGCAAAAAGCACATCCAAACACTATCTCATGTAACCTGTTAAAATGTGCTACAACAGAACTGGTTTTGTCAAACTCTGCAACATCTATGTAACAAACCAAACAATATTTAAGTATGTGAAACTTATTATTAAATTCATAATTATAGTGATTCATGTATCTAAACCAAACGCACCTTTAGTAATTCAACTGTTCTCATTTTGATAGCATTTTCTCTTTATATATACTAGACGAGTACCCGTGCATAGCAACGAGATTTTATAGCGACAAATAGTTTATTGATAAAAAAAGTTTATACGTTATAAACGAAAAATAATAAAAGTTTGAAGATTTGGGAATTAAACATAATATTTTGAAACCCGGTTCGACTCGGGTGGTTCAACTGGTTGAACCGTTCCAGTCAAAAAACGGGTTTGAAGCGTCCCGGGTCAACCCGTTTTGTGTTTTAATTGGTTGTATTTAATTTGTTAGATATATTTTTAATTGGTTGTACAATGTGAATAAATCATTGTACTGTTAAGTAAGGGATAATCTTTTGAAACCCGGTTCGACGCGGGTGGTTCAACCGGTTGAACCGTTCCTGTCGAAAAATAGGTCGATTTAAACCGGGTCAACTTGCTAGGTTGGGTCGAAAACGGGTCAAATTAAACCGGGTTAACCCGCCGGGTTTGAAGCGTACCAGGTCAACCCGATTTGTGTTTGAATTGGTTGTAAAATGTGAATAAATAATTGTATTTTTAAGTATTGGGGTGTTTTAATAAGAATATTAATTACATTTTACTTTCTCTCTCATTTGACCATTGTTGAAAACTCAACATTTCACTTTTGACCATTTTTCTATTATAGATAGTATAGATATTATAAATATAGATATAGATTTATTACTCTAATAGAACATTTTGATCGAGTTAAGTGTTACAATATTATTACAAATATTAAGAAAAGCACTAAATAATTTGTTAAGTGTAATAGTGTTATTGTATTATACGAAAAGTAAAAGAGATAAAAGCTTTCTGTTTTTGTCTAACAATAATTTCAAACCATTACAAAAGAGTTTTACATTTTTATTTTTCTCGGCGAAAGTAAAAAGTATGTTAATAGTTGATACTAAATTGAATATCTACCTATATTATAAATAAGGCCCTTTGTTACTGTAGCCCCCAAAAAAATGCCACGTAAGCCTTCCAAAAAAACCCACGTAAGTTCTTAGGAGCTCCAAAAAAATTACACGTCACCAACCTTTTTCCCTATTAACTTTCTCATTCATCTGCTACATTGTTCAGAACTCACATTTCTTTTATCCTTCTTCTCTCTCACATGCTAACAAAGTTTTCTTTTATATTTTGTAGATCTGTGCTCAAGTTACTCACGCGTCGCTTCAAATTTGTAAGTAAATATGCATTTTCAGTTACACTGTCGGCTTTGCAAAATATCTGAATGTGTTTCGTACATTTGTTTGTTGTGTCGACCTTGTGTAGATGCTAGTACGGTTGGATTTGCAGAGGTTGCCGGAAAGTTCACCCGGAAAAGATAACTGGAGAGACCTTATCGACTTCGGCCATCGTGATGCTGATGGTGACTGGACGACGGTGAGTGACTTGATGGCGGCGCTGTTGGTTTTGGTTTCTTTCTTTTTCATTTTGCAACAGTCGTTGATTACGGTGTATCTGTATATAGAGTTTGCATTATCTATGTTTATAGGGTTGCAAGCTCTTTTTAAGCCTTAACTATTTGAGTCTTAAACACTCCAGTAATTTTAGCTGTGTATAATTTGTGCATATCAAATACTTGTTTTACAAAATGCTACTGAGGTTGTTGTTGTTAACTTTTTTTTCTTTTTCTTATAAAATACTACTTATGTTAATGCCATACTCATTTCTCACTCTTGATTATACAAAAAACATTAACGCCATACTCATTTCTCCCAACAATACACGCCCTACAAATAATACGTGTGAGATCACATTTCTTAATCCAAATCCATTATTTAATACTTTAATTAACAAAAAAACAAATACATCTACTCCATATAAAACAAGTATTTTCGTACTTGTTTATAGTTCTCGTTTCTTATTCTTTTCTTTTTGTCTGTAGGTTTACTTCAAATTAAAGTGTCTTCATCGTCTTTGTCAATCTGCCTATATTTGTTTGGGGGTACATTGTTATGTAAAAATCAATTTAATTTGTAAAAAGGAAAAATAATTTGATGGGACTTGTGAAAAACATTAGTCAAACACTCAAACATTATTGCTTATTGCATGTTTGGTAGAGTGATGGGATGAGACGTGGTAGGTAAATGCTGAATCGGTACCATAGGGTAGTCAGTAGTGGTGTAAATTTTTCTCTCCAATTAACAATGATACATTTATTTCTTTGTTCTTATTTTATTTTAGTTAAATTAATTATTAATGTATCATATGTTTATTATGAAGAAAAAAAGAGTAGGTTTTCATTGCATTTTACATTTTTTTATTCATAATAAACATAAACTTGCTCTTTTTTCTTTTATAAATATGAATATTTACATGCCAAGAGGTTTTATTTAATCTTTTGACGATGATGTCAACAAAGTTTATTCATAAAATCACATATATAATTAACACATATTAACTTAATGTCTGTCTTTTTAAAAACCAACACATACACGTTATTCTACATCGATGCTCACAGAGGGATTCAAACACTCACTGCCTGGTTGAGACACCAAAAATACAATTTAAATGCCACAAGACTCAAAAATTTAACCCACTTCATTAAACGTTTGCCTAACCATAAAAAAACGAATATGAAATCATCTTGGGTCGTGCTTAGCACGGCCTAAAGGATTACCTAGTGACTTATATAAAACACTTTTTAAAGACAAAATTTCACCGTTCGTCCCTAAACTTGTCGCATTTTGCGCATATCGACCTTAAACTATTTTTTTTGGCATTTTCGTCCCTGAAGTTGTCAAACGACGGCGTGTATGGTCCCTGGCACCCCATTTTGTTTGCTCATGGTCAATTTGCTACTTACACACCTTGTGAAGTTACTAAAATGCCCTTTCTTTTTATTTTAATTTACAAACACATGCACTTAGTTATATATTCAAAGACATAATCTGATAATCATATTTAGCACAAAAAAGCAATCAATTAACACAACCAAAATCACTGCATTAAAGTCAAAAGATGATTGTCATAAAACATAGAGCTAAGATGAATGTTTTAACTTTGCACTCAAGCTTAAGGTTTTCAATGGGTAACCGTTTTCATCATATGATACTTCATTCCAATTTACAAACAGATTTCAATGCCTATCATTTGCTGCATCGTTTCCTTCTTTTTAGTCTTTTACAATATTATTTCCGCTTGTGGGTGCATATTCATGAGCTTCAACATATATAAATCTTAGGCCTGAACTGACAGACTATCTACCATGCCCATTTTTGAAGCCTTACACAAGACTATTATTGAGAGGCTGTTAACTGAGGCTCCAATTAATGTATGGATTTTAAGACAATATTTCACCAATCTCACCATAATATTGAGCATCTAGTTGACATATGAGTTGATGTTTTAAGAGATATCAAGTTGATACTGCTTGTTAGCAAGTTAGTACTGGTATCTTTAACGTTAGTACTGGTATCTATAACGTTAATTTTTTTTTTTCAAGAAACAAAATTCATTCAAAAGAAGGCATAAGCACAATAACAAGTAATAGTTATGAACATTAAGCATTTGTTTAAGGACCAGTTGGTGGAATGTCACAAACAGTTGATTTCATGTTGTTGGGAATTGTTTTTCTGTTATTGGTGCTATTTGAGGTGTATATAAAATAACTCAAAAGCATCAATAGACACATAATAAATAACTCAACCGCAACTTAACATTATTCCTCTTGGAAACCTTCCATCATTTCTCCTCCTTCTATTACTTCATCATCCTCATCATCTTCCACTTCCTCCTTATATGTATAGAACAATGCCACAATGACGTACATAACAAGATTAGCCGCACTTAGCGCAGACAACACCCAATAATACCGATCCAAACGACTCCTATTCAATGTATACTGAAACCAATTCGGCTTTTGGTTTCTCTCGCTTACCTTCCCCACAATATAAACCGACAAAACACTAGCTGCAGTTCCTAATCCTAACACACCCTTTGTGAATAAAGTCAAATATTTGCGCACAGATTTAGGCGCTTGGTGTTTAAAATAAGACTTTTTGTGAGTGCCCAATACATTGCTTCTTGTAGTCACTACATGGACCAAATACAGGTGGCGTTGACATGGTCAATAAACCTAATCCCTGGCATTCAATATGCATATAAAATTTCAGATCTTTATGGGAGCACAAGAAGTTTAGAGATTTAGAGTTGAATCACTTACGATACTGTAGGCAATGCTAGAGAACACAAGCATATAAAAGTCGCCCATGAAGGAGTCAACAAGAAAGGCACACACAATGGCCAAAGCTGGTGTAATTCCATTCCAAATGTTAATGATTCCAGCAGCATTTGTAGTACTTAGACTCCAGACATTTGTTAAGTAGGTCATCATCACATACATTGCAAATGCAGCTAATAGATCTGCCCATATCAGTGCTGTGATTCCAAAGGACAAGAATCAGCTTATATTCATGAAGGAAAAGAGTATTAATGTGATGTACTGCTGACTAGTCGTCAAAAAGTGTGTCAAACGTATTGCATAAAACGCTAAAAATAAAATAAAAATAAATAAATAATTGCATTGAATGTTTTTCATTCAGATTTTAACTATTCCTCTATCGAGATATTGTGTACTTGTATGTGAGAGTGCATTAACTGCAGTGTGATTGTGGCTTTCATACGTACACGTTTGTTAAAATAACCAACCATGTGCTGAGATCCTAGAATAGACACCTCACTCGAAAGATAATTCTTAAAAGGATCTTAAGATTCACACACAAGGAGATACATTAGTAATGAGCACTTTAGAATAAGAAAAGTAACTAAACAAATTATAACATATGAAACAATCAAGGTAGTGTGACTCACCTGCAAGCTATCGTCCACACTATTAGGGTGGGGGAGTGCTCCACTCACCCATTTCCCTTCACTCACTCACAACCAATCTCATTCCGCCACATCATCTCCCACTTTTTTCTTCACTCACTTCATTTTTGGGGGCGGCACCTTCACTCACCCTTCACTCACTTTTTTTTTTTTTTTTTTTTTTTTTTTTTGAACAACATTTTTAAAACTGGGATTTAATTTTCTCAAGTGTTAAAATATTTAAATTTAAAGGGCCTAAACTAAAACTTTACATCAAAATAGGTAAAATATAAGATTTATCTCAAATTCTTGGGCCCATATAATAATAAATATTAAGGACTCGTCTTCCCCATCAAATAAGATAGCATATGCTCTGTTTTTATGGTTGTGTTTTTTTTTTTCTTTTCTTTGTTCTTTCTCTTGTTCTTTGTTCTTCCTTTTGTGTGTGCTATTTCCCTTTGGGTTCTGCTGGTATATAAAAAAAAAAAAAAAAAAAAAAAAAAAGCCGTTTCTTTTCCTTTCCTCTCCCCGCATGCGTGAAGATACCCCGAATTTCACCTCCCCGTGCGGGGTTCCCCGCGAGGCGGCGGTGTTCCCGTGCGGGGGTTCACCTTCCCCGCGTTCTTCCCGCATGCACTCCCCCCACCCTTAGCATGTAAAATCTGGAAGGCCTCTCAGTGTGCAAAAAGGCATCACTGATGTACTAAAGTGATTAGAGAGACCAAGTACGCAATGATTTTGCCTTTGTGACAGAATGAATCACATGCCTGAATGAGTTAAAATTTTCTGTAGTGTTTAGGAAGCTAGACAGATCTTCTGTGTACTACTACACTGAGAAGTAAAAGCTAGGTGGTGGTTAAATGTGTGTTGTAAATTAAGATAAAAAGAAAGGGCATTTTAGTAACTTCACAAAGTGTGGAACCAGCAAATTGACCATGGTTAGCCAAAATGAGAGTTTAGGGACCAACCGCGCGAAAAATGCAGAGTTCAGAGACGAAAATGCCAAAAAAAAAATAGTTTAAGGACGATATGCGCAAAATGCGACAAGTTTAGGGACGAACGGTGAAATTTTGTCCTTTTTAAACTACAATCAGGAACTTGTTTTCTGCCTTCATTTTTAAGTATTGTCTCTTTTATTTTATTTATTTATTTATTTATTTTTTAACTTTTGGACGATTTATTCATGAGGTTGGAGTTCCCATTATATAGAGACAAATCTGATAAAATTTTCCTTTTTTTTGAGAAAGTTCACATAGTCACATCAATGTTGTTTGCATTGCACCAAGCAAGACTTGAACGTGTGATCTCTCAAATTTTATCGATGATAGTCACGAGTGTAGGTCAACCATAAGCGGTTATTTGTTTGACAAAACTAATCTTTGATACTTTCAGATTCGTTTTATCTCTTTAAATGTTTCAGAGAAAAAAAAAATTCAGTTTATGTTTCATGGTCAGAACATCGTTAATCAAGTAATGTTTGTTCATTGCTCGAGCATGCTAAACATGATTTATCTTGAATGAATCTGATAAATTTCAAATCAAATTTACCAGATATAAACAAAACACAAAATTACTATTTAATTATAACAGTCTTTTTGTTTTCTTAAAAAAATTACAATTAGTATTTTGAAAACCTGACCGGGCCAACAATTTGACCAGTTAAACCAGAAACCCGTTGGTCAGAACTAGGGGTTCGGGTCGGGTTGGTCAGATTCATGTCAATTCGGGTTGAGTCAAAGTCGGGCGAGGCTAAAAATAACATACCCTATTTGAACTCGGGTTCAGGTCCACTGAATATAAGTAAAATGGTAATAAAGTTTCCGATTTGTACTAGTTTAAATAGATAATTGTAGAAACTATATTTAAAAAACGTAAAAACCCCTTATTCGGGTCAATCGGGTTGACCGAAACCCGAGTTAGCCAAACATTTTTAACCTAATACCCGATCATATTTAGTTTTTACGTCACTCAAGTTCACCCGAATAATACGAATGAAATTACTGACCCGAGTAAACCAACCCGAATAGGCTTAGTCGGGTTTGGTCCGGGTCGGGTTCGAATCGGGTCAACTTTATGACAAAGAGAATGCTAGCCCAACTTGTAAATTTCTTTTCCTACCTTACTTTTGTTTATGGAAAGAGAATAGTAGCCCGGATGAATAAGCCCGGATGAATAACCCTCGCCCTCTTTATATAATCTTCCATAACCACAATTTGATTAACAACTACATCAGCAAAGCAATAGCATCCTTGTTTCACAATTTCAAATTTGTATTCATTGAGTCAACATAATAATAATAATGGAAGTTGCAAATATGAAAAAACGTCCATCTGATTTTAAAGATTCGAATTACTTCAAGATTCGAGCCATTGTTAAAGATCTTCGTCCTCAATTCATCCAGGTAATTAATTCCATCTTTTTTAAATTAATCTAATTACCATCTTTATTTATTTGTTATTCTAGTAGTTTAATAATCCATTTCGTTAATTATGATTTAATTAGGGTTTATATTTGATTAATTAAACTTAATTAGTGTTGGTTTAATTAGGGTTTATATTGGTTAGTTTTGTTTAATAAAAGGATGCAATCTTTTTGTCTTAGGGATGTATAATTCTTAAAATCTTTTATTTTTGTGCCTATTTTTAAGATAAAGTTGCTTGCTTTCTTTGCATAGTGCTGATTTTTTTTATTTGAGTGCGCGTGCTTTAGATGTTTAAGTTTAACTAATCACACGGTTAAAAGTTGTACTAATATTTACTGGATGGAAATAAGTTAAGCTTGGGGTTAAACATTTTGTGCTACTGTATGATTTTGAACGAGTTATTTTAGTCGGTTTGTGTTATACATATATCCGACTTTAATTCGAATCAAGTAGATATAGACCAATCTGTTAACGCCCCTGACTCCCTGACTAGAGTCCAAGTTCCTGTTATAGTGTTGACCTACTCGATTTTGTTTGTTTTAAAAATCTCATAAGAACGGCTATGATTATCTAAAAAGAATTGGTTACCAGGTCAATTGAATTGTACTTCTGAAAACTAGAGTATGATTTTGACTTCTGACTATGCCATGTTGACTGATATTGACTTCCATCTGAAAATAGTTGTAATTCTTGAAAAAGAACTGGCCTGCACACTGGACTGTAACAAAGCTAATACAATGATAGATTCTCGAGAAAAAAAATAAGAATATACGTGTCAATATTTGGATTCGAAATGCACTACATTAGAACTATGTATATATCAAGATTGAGCCTTCGTTGGTTGATACAAGTGTTTTTAGTTTTTACACATAATTTTGGGTAAGAATCGCTCAGTCGCGTTTACTAGTTGTACTATGAATAAAGTGTGCCTTCTAATTATCTGGTTTATACTCTCTTTTTCAAACGGCAAAGACTTTTAAAGTTTTTTCTTCTTTTCTTAAGCATGAACGTCCCTTTTAATTTTCTTATCTTAAAGGTTCTTAAGACTCCAGACTTTCAGACTTCCAAAGCCGCGTCTGTAATCAATGAGCGTGAGTCTCATCCCTTCATTTTTATTTTTTACGAGTACCATTTATATTTAAATCTCATACAATTATACAACTATTCTTCAGAAATGAAGCTTTTAATGAAGCTATATGAAGAGATGACATCGGAAACAATCTCCTTGGAGAAGTGTAAGAATGTAGCTAATGTCAGTCATGATCAGAAAGAGTCAACAGAGGTCAAACCCGCAGATCCTCCAGTAGAGAAGGAGAAGACGTTTATCAGAAAACCTTCAGAAGAGAGACCTATCCCCGAGAAGCAAGATGTAACCCAGCCTAGCTACATAGTTGGAGGGTCGGCATTTGGTTGGAACTTCATCACGTATCCCAGCAGCAAATTGTCAGGTTATTATGGTAGAACCAAAGAGGATTTCCGGGCAGCTAATCCGATACCAACTGATCCCGTACCAACTGATCCCGTACCGGTTGTCTAAGAAGAAAAGGCTGATTAGGATACTAGTTTTGACTTTTGATGAGTAGGTGCATCGGTTGTATGTACGTTACTGCTATTGGATGTGTACTACTAGTAGATGTATTGTTGATGAATAGACAATAGTGTTCTTGTTCTTTAACTTTGTGTTTTCTTGAACTGTGCTTCATTCTATGACTCTGTTAACCAAGTTTCTTGCTTTGTCAGTTGTTTCAAGTAGATACAACTATGTGTGTGTTCAGGGCGTGTTTGACTGTTTGGATGTGCGTTTTGTATTTATAATGGTTGTGTTATTTAACAACCTGAGTTAGATCATTAACATTGATAGAACAGGTCATAAAAGATGGTGTTTGAATTTGTAACAACCATTTTTTTTTTTTTTTTTTTTGAGATAATGTTATAAGGCTGCATGCAGAAGCACTACACGACCGACTGTGACAAATCGATCTCACTCGATCCTTCTTCTGTGACAAATCGGTAGCATGGTTGTTTTGGGAGATTTCGGTCGTGTATAAGACCGAGTAATATACACACATAAAAACAAAACTCCCACTTTCTAATTAATATTATTAAGGTCGACTTTACTGGGGCACTGAATCGCCTGCAGGTCGCTGGAGAGAGAAAGCTGACGTGGCAGGGAAAAGTAAGGGGATTGAATCCCCTTACTGCAAGTAGCCTAAGTTTCTCAAGTCAGATTAAAAACAGGATAATGTTGCAACCGTAGTTTTGCATGGTATGCTGCAGCGCATATACGATAGTAATAGGATAATCAGAGGAAGAACGTGATTCTATAAGTTTTACAGTCGTGAATAAAGTTGCAAACTTGCAATAATCTGTTTGAGCACAATGCAAATACACACATTCGTTAGCATACATGAACACTATGTTTAAGTTTCTACTGCGCAAATTCCAGTTCCTAATATACAGAGTGATAAAGATGATGCTGTAAATTGGAGAACCAAATAGGGCCAAGTGATTGATTTCTAAGTAAAGAACACCTAGATAGATATGAGGGAGACATGGCCCATGATGAATTGGTGGAAAATGGTGTGGTTTATTCGTCAGTTGCTATGTCCCTTGTGTCAAATAACTCATGATTCTCATAATCACTTGTTTATTAACTGTGAGTTCTCTAAGAAGATATGTGGTGTTTTAAAGAAGAGAATGAATGCTGTAAATATTCCTAGTGAGTGGAAGGATATAGTTCAGTATATTGCTTCCCTTCCATGTAATAAATCTATTTGGAGTATTGTAAGAATAGAGGTGGCAAAACGGGCGGGCACGGGCTAGAACGGGCACGGGCCAAACGGGCACATGCTATACAAATCGCTTTATAGAAGACCAAAAATAACGAAATAAATTCGTTAAACGTAATACTTCATTTATATTTTAAAAATTAAATATATTATATATGTAAGTTTTTCTTTAAAAACGATTATAACGCTCTCCAATTAAGAGAAAATATGTGCCCGTCAGTGTCCATTTAATCATTCAATGAATGTTTAACAGTGGGAAGAAGAGTGTAGAGCCCGTAGAGAGGTAGTGATTCAAAGCATTATTAAGAATATAAGACTGCAACTGATGGGTTTGACTGTGAAAAAGTCAGAAGCTCAGAAAGTTGCTGCTATATGGAATGTGCAATTTCAAGTCAAAAAATAGTTGTATGTTGTTCATGTTGTTTTTGAGGATCATTGGTATGAGGGAATGGTTGTGAAGAGTATTATAAAGGTGGTTGCCTCTTTGAGAAGTGAATATCAGTCACTAAAATCTTCCTCGTATAACATTTTACTAGTACTAGCTAGCTACCATGACTCATCGTTCAAAAAAACATCAACAAAAGATGATGGTTGCAACACTAGCCAAAAACAACAAGTTTGATGGTCACAAGGAAGAGCAAGAGGTATTTAAGAATGAAATGAGGGCTTAATGGTCACAAGAACGACGACGTTGTTTCACAGGCAGATGGTTGTTGAGAGTATTATAAAGGTGGCGGTCTCTTGAGAAATGAATATACCAAAATCTTTCACATTTAATATTTTACTAGTACTAGCTACCATGTCTCATCGTTCAAATAAACAATTGATCCCTCAAGGAATCATTGCAATCCTTTATAAGTTTGATGTTTTTATATATTCTTAACATTTAGGAAGGAAAAAAAAAAAAAAAAAAAAAAAAAAAAGGTTTTTACGGCATATAGCTGATAGCGTGCCTACCGTATAATCTTATATTTAGTGAATTGAACATTCTGAATTAACATCATAACTAATAGAAACTAACCTAAATTAGATAGGAATAATTTGAAAAGTAGGGAGTAAATGATTTTAGTGTTGTATATGATTGTATAGAAGTAGTGAAGTACCCTTCTTAGCAATGTGCTTTATGTATGAGATAAATAAAATAGAGTGTGAGACATTGCAACAAAGGGTCCATAGCTCAGTGGTAGAGCAATTGACTGCAGATGAATAGGTCACCGGTTCGAATCCGGTTGGGCCCTTTTTTAATACAATTTTAGTTTATACGGTATTTGTTACTCTCTAGTTATTGTCAATAAAAAAAAAGATAACTTAAAACTATTTTTACAAAATTGTAGTAATCGATTTTCAAAACGTTATGTTTCGCTTCTGGTTTACTAATTTGACCTTCTAATGAATTGCAACGCATATTGGCCATTTAAATTAAATGCTTGGCGGGCTAGGTAAAGTCTCGTGTCAAAAGTGGTGTCGTGAGAAAAGGTAGTCTCACCTCAGCATTTTTTGGCCATAGCATCAGTTTTGGCTGTGACATCAAAACCCTCATTCCTGGCATAACATCAGTTTTCTGTTGTCGTCGTGTTTTTTTTTTCTCAATATTAAGTAAAAAATATATATAACTAAAATTTAATTTCATTCATAAAAAAACACATTACATAAATAAAAAAGACATCAAACTAAAACAAATAATAAAAAAATAATAAGCAAAATAAAAATTAGACCCAAATATAATTATTTTGAAAAAACAAAGCTGTGTAAATAGGAAAGACAATTTGTAATTCACTCGAGCCATAATTAGCTCATGTGTTATCTCTCGAATTAAATGGATATAATGAGTTGAAATTAGGTTTCATATTCTTCATAGATTCAGTAAACCAATCATACCCATTCATTTTTCTTCAAAATTAATAAAAAGTTATTTTCACTATTTTTTTTCTAAATAAAATATTTTACAAATGATAAATTGTTAAGCGACAAGACGAGAAATTTTTTATATTTCAATAGACGGGCACTTCGATATACTTTCGACGAAACTTTTTTTTCCGAGTTTTGTTTTGGTGAAAAAATTTGCATCTTAAAAAATCACATGTGATTTGTATGTTAGGAATCACGTGTGATTTTACAAATCATATGTGATTTCACTGTTATTGTTTTATAAACACTTCATTTTTATACTATAAGTTATACTTCTACGTATTAATATTATCAAGGGTTTTTCTAACTTGTGCTTTAGGATAAGTATACCAAAAGTAAATAGAGACCCACTTAAAAGTACATTTGTCTGTACTTTTATATGAGGTGTTTCTTTTTTTTGTTAGCTAAAGGATGCGTGGGGCCTATGTGGGACCCACGGCTGTTAAATGGTCTTAATGGGGAGAGTCTCCATTATACCACTCACATGGGGATAGAGGCACTAGTGAAAAAATGGTGGACTCCACATAAAAAAATATTATTATATACTTTGTGTGGACCCATTTCCTTAGCTAAGGGAAAAAGAAACAGCCCCTAAATCTCTATGTATTTTTTCGTGAGCCTCTATGTTTTTATGATGTGCTTAACTTGTGCCCCTAGGGTACAAGTTAGAAAAACTCTTATATTAAACATTGCACGGTGGGCATAGTTTAACAAAACCCTAAAATCATAGTATTTTCCGATTCCGGTAATACGGTAATAAACGTTTTCCATAGTATAGTGTGAGCTAAAACGTAACAAAAGTAATACGACTCAAGTGAACAAAAACCGAAAGTACAATGATTTTTTTCCTACTAAACCTGTATGAAAAAAGCAAGTTTCTTCAACAACATTTTATCCAATAATTACAGTTGTATATATCGACTTGATCCTCAGAGTTCATTTATATTCTGTATATCTAGTTAGGTCTTCAATTTCTTTGAAAGCAACAGGTAGAGATTTCATCTTTGTCTAGCTTGATTCATTCCAATAATTATCAATTAAAACAAACAAAAATGCTATGTTTTGAAACCAAACCAAGAGAATAGATAATGAACTTTCTACACAAACTAGAGTTAACCAAGTTCTTCCTTTACATCCAAATCTTCAACAAAAGAATGCATTTTTTTTTTCCTATTGCAGCTCCAGTAACATAATTTCCTCATAATATTTTTTATAAATAAATTAAACCCGAAACCGATATGAAAAAAGAAGGCAAAATCTCCACTCTCTCATATCATCATTTGTTTGACCATCAAGTCAAAGTCAAACATCCCAAGTCAACAAGAACATAAGATTTACCACAAAAGATATTGACAAGTTGATCATTGACCATTTGTAGTGGCCGCAGTTCTCTTGGCTTCAAGAGCCGCACCATCTTTAAGCGCTGCAAGGGCTTCGTTTTCCATTTTGAGGGCGAAAAGTGAAGCGGCTTGTAGATATGAAGCAATATACCATACGGGTGAAACCACTTGAGCTTGCATTGCATCACTTAATGCTTCTTGAGGCATGTCACTCATAAGGTATGATAAACTACGTCGAGCAAAGACGGTTGGTGACACCATTGGTCCATGCTCAATGAACTGCATGAATTACAAAGAGAGTTTATTGAGTTCATTAGAATTGTATGAGTTAACAAATATGGATTTTCTTAAAAAGGGTATTTTAGACATTTGACAGATAATCAGATGCTCTTCACCCTGCTTGTATCATCAATCATACGGAACAAAAGTAGGTAATCCGCGTTCAGTCCGGAACTTAAATTTTGCCCAAGATAATAGTGGCTATTTAACCCCCGTTTGGTGATTCTAAAGGGTAATTTAGTCTTTCTAACGATACTATTGAAAATGTAGGCTATTCCAAAAAATATAAGAGAAAAAAACCTGAGAATAACACTCAATTGCATCTTTGAAATCTTTATGCCGGAATGCCACATCACCCTTCTTTTTTGAATTTAGCGACTCTTGCATTTGATCGGTCCACATTTGAAACGAGAGCTGTAACCATTAATCACAAGAACTAAAATCAGCATTCATTATTAAGAAAATATCAGGAAAAAATGATTAGGAACTAAAAGATATTAGGACGACTGGACGAGAAGTGGGGCCTCGAATTTTCAGCTTTGACTATTTCGTAATAACAACAAACTAGAATACTCAACTACAAATCAAAATGTCCGAGGGCATATGAATAACCTCGTTTGTTTGTCCTTCATCGTCTTTATAAGAAACCGTTTCCAAAATCTCATGTATTGCAGTCAAATCCATTCTCAGGCAGGCTTCACCAAGTGCGGATCGTGGTGAGAATGCATTTGTGGCTGGGATTCCCATCAACACGTATGACGGTACCTGTCACACAACAAAATAAAGCATCTTATATAATAAGCTCCAGGCTTTTCCACTTATTCAGATTATTGAACGGTTTTATTCATTTGTGTGACTCAAAAGATAAGCAACTAACCTCAGTTTCTTTTTGAAGAACGGTTAAGGCAGCTACTAATGACTTTGAATTTGGTCGTTCACGGGGTTCATATTGCAAACAACGAGAAGCCAAGCGCACCAACTCGGTTCCATCATCGTTGGAAAATTGTCCTTCTAAGCATGAATCCGTAAGCATTTGTAGGTTTCGGTCCCTTATCAAGTCAAGAGCCTGAAATTACAAACCAAACGTCACACATATGATCAATTAGACGCATACATATACATAAATAGATATAAATACTTACATGGCTAGGAGGGATATGCTTCCCACTAAGAAGGTCAAGCAAAAGAGTCCCGAAGCTGTATATCACACTTTCAGGTGTCACTCGTCCTACAATATATAAACAGATTTCATAATAAAACACTAAAAAAATGAACATGTATCATAATTATAGCAAAAAATCAGTCCTTTTGAGTTGTGACATTAGAGTCATCTGTTTTGTAATGGGACTATGAATTAAATTGAAACAAGAACGAATCGATTCTCGGTACACATCTGTGCTTTGGAATCAAATGAACATATTTAAAAGGATTGTGAAACTAAAAGTCAAAATGCATCTTCAAACAAGAATATACCTGTTCTTAAATACTCGGGAGGCGTAAATGCAAGATTTGTGCTATAGCTTTTTCCATCTCGACTATTCTTCATCAACCCAAAACAAGATAATCTAGGATTACCTTCCTGCAACAAATACTTTTTGGATAAATACAAGCATCTCAATTTATGAAAAGAAATTGGAAAGTAAACGGAGGCTAAAATATTCACCTCGTCGAACAAAATTCTGTAAGCATTGAGATCGTGATAAAGAGCACGTCCTTTACTTGTACAGTATTCAAGAGCTTCAGCTAAATGTAACACCACACGTAACCTCATTGCCCATTTCATCGGTTGGGACTCCCCTGAACCAACATAGAATACATGAATTCTTGTGAATGTTTTTAATATTATATTATTGCATATATTGTATGAACTTACTTTATTATTTGTCCTGTTTTTTGTAATTATTTTTGTACATTTGAGTCAATAAAGGATGGCTCTGTGCCATGTTTGGGTCACTTCGTAACCCTTTTGCTTAACATTTTTCTACAAATCTATTGCTATACATAAATTTTACTTTTTATTATAAAATTTATCATTTTTGAAAGCTGGTTTAAGGATTTTTTTTTTTTTTTTTAATATACAAAATGACTCAAACAAGACACGGAACCATATTTTAACGACTCGGATGTACAAAAAAGGTACCATGACTAGAACTGGACAAATAAAAAGGTAGTATGGTATTTTGAACAGATTATGAAAATGTGAATCCAAAAAAGAACACTATACTAAGCTTCCTTTCTAAGATCACCCATTCTTACATAGTGACATGTGGTAATTGCAGCAAAAAACTTCGAAGTACAATGGATTGAAAAGTCGTACACATGAAAAACATATAGTGAAACTAATAAAGGATGCTTACAGTGAAAAAGATGTTTTGCAAGTGTATTATTAGGCAAATACTCAGCCACAAGTAGCCTCTCATCATTTTCACAACAGCAACCAAGAAGATTTGCCAGCCTAACATTACGCAGGTGACCAACAGATTTTGCTTCTTCCTGAGGTTCAAAAAGACAATCTCACACATTCAGGACCAATACAAGCAACCTCAATAAAAAAAAACCTGTGATGACACAATCAAGTTTAATGGGCACTGTAGTAAAACTATTTACATGATATTACGCAAGAGTATATACTGAATACTGCTCAAACAAGAACCAACTTTTAATTTTGTGTTTTATTCGATTTGTGTTCTATGAATATATCGGCTATCTGCATAAGGGAGTAAGTGGTTAATGAAAGATTATTTTTCATTTTTTATTGAGGTTCACAATGATTGTCTTCATCAATATGTAAACAGTAAACTACAGGTTCACCAAATTTAACAAAACGCTAACACAAAAAAGACTTAAAAATAAAGCGAGTTTCAGTACCAAAAACTGTCGGGAATCAGGCCAAGCCGAACGGTTAAAGCGTTTAACAGCTATCCTCACTTGATTCTCAAGTTTCCCTTTATAGACGACATTTGGAGCCTTTTCACCATGCTCAGATACAATATTTTCAACAGCAAACCCCGATGTTGCATTTTTTAGTTGCTCAAAAGTAAATTCTTTAAATGCAGGCAAGTTACCAGCTTCCTCATCATTCCCTATAGCCAAAAAAGAGAGACCAGGCACATTTTATTTCAAATAATAAAACAAATTCCTAAAACCAACAATATTACTAAACAATAAGCACTTAATGGTTTCTTATAGGAATACATACCACCATTTGGATCTTCAAGAATAGACGCCTTGCTTGGTGAAACTAGACATGGAAGGAGCTTGGTGCAAAATGAACCCATTTTGCTGAAATTAAATAACCCCTAAATCTGAAAGAAAAAAAAATGTGTGTGTTAGTGAAAATTCAAGACCATAACCATAAACTAAACAAAGAAAAAGATCAATCAACCAAATCAAAAAGCACCGCACTTTCGAATTTATGCAAGTTACAAACTAACAGCAGTGCCTGTCAAAATGAGGGAGATAAACAAAAGAAATAAAATACTAAGATGACCAAAGTGCCGATTTTATACATTATTGACAACCTTTTTGTAATAAAAGCTCTTTGGCTTTAAGATGATATTCTTTTCCAATTTTCATTTTAGCAAGTAAAATGAAAGCTCAAAATATACCAAAGCTAGCAATTTTGATCATTTCCAACCTTCTTTTCATGAGGGAGATTAAAAAGAAAAGCTCGAAAATATACGGAAGCTGGCGATTTTAGACCATTTGCAACAAATGAAGGAATTTATCATTTTCATCTAAAGTACAAGTACACTAGCTCAATTTTCATTTAAGTGATCAAATCCTCAAATGGGTTCATGTTAAATCAACTTTTACTAAAATACACAAACAAAAAACAAGTATTTCACATCAGAATCAAACAAATAAAAGAATCTTGAATCTTCACAAAAACAAAAAATAAATCAAATGGTTTTTAGCTAACTACAGTAAATAACAAAATTACCAAAATTAACAAAAACATACTAAGATTCAATCTTTATACCATAAACCAAAAAACCCATAAAGGAAAACACAAAATTAGCATAAAAATCATACCTTTTTTGTTCTTCTGAAGTCCAACTAAAAAAGTCAACTTTTCACTTGTTCAAAAATAAGCTTAATTGGTGGCTTTAAATCCTAAAAAAAGGTCAAAATTAAAACCCCTTTTGTAGATCAAAAATCCCACTTTTTTAGTTCACACAAGATCCACATTTTTGCATCAAATACCAAGATTGCCCCCTTTTTACAAAATTTTGTGAAAAATGGGTTCTTTTTTGGAGTTTATAAAAGTAAGTTTTCTTTTTTGATGGAATAAAAAGGGTATGTTAGTTACTAGATCCTAGATTGATATATGTGTAGAAGTGTTGAACACATATATATTCAAAGAGTTTTAAAGTTTAGGATCTTTGTATCTTGTTAGAGATCTTTCACAATCTTCTTGGAAGTGATAAGTTCTGTTGTTAGCCTTTTTATACTTTGTAACACGCTACTATAAATATCTTTTATATAATAAAAGAATTACATTATTTCGGAGTGTTTTTGAAAATCCCTTCTCATTGAAAAAATAATTAGACCAATAGGAGAGCTCAATTTTACCACGTAGGCGAAATCGAGCAACGTGATTGGTCAATAAAAAGTCAAAATTAAATTAATTTTGGTCAACCTTAATAAATTTAGTGGAGAAATTTTGTTAAGAAAAAAAATGCATAAAAATATAGGTGTCAAATTTATGAAAACAAAAACTTAAAAAAAGAGGAAGTAATTAATAAAAATTTAGTTATTGAATTTTAAATAATTTATATAGAGTAAAGTGTAAAATTACAAGTTTCCATGTTTTTTAATAACTTTATAAAAAACACAAATAACCCCTTACACTTTATACCCACTATACTTTATAATAGTAACTTTGTTTAAAATTACATGAGACTTTCATCTATTAAAATTACAAAATTTGGTAAATATGCGAATTAGTTTTAATATACGTTAAATATTTTTTTAAACTAATGTTAGTTTTAAACTTTCATCCATTAGAATATTTTTTTAAATAAGGACTCATTTGGTAAATATATGAATTATAAATATATTAAAAACCCGGGATTTTACTGTAGCAGTTTGTGCTTCACAATGTTGTGCGGAACAGTTGAATGAACAGTGATACGTGCTTCAAAGTAGTTGTACACTACATTAACACACACAGACACGAACTCTATCTCTCGCTCTCTCTAGAAATTTCCGTAACAACAATAACCCTAAACAGATTTTATCCGGCACCGCTTCATCATCTCCACCTCCAACATATAATCAAACACGCACACCGCCATTCTCGAACCTCCTTCTTCCCATCACTCATCTGTCACTACCCACAGGCAAGATTGATGTCAGTGTATAAAAATGGAAATCAAAGAAGTAAGATTGAAGATCAAAACTCACTTCTCACTACCCTTCTTATATCCTTCATCCGCAGAAAAACACGCACACACGAAACCGAAATATCACTTCTCCTGAAAAACCCAGATTGTAAGTCCTTAATCTAAATTTGAGGTCAATTATTTTGGGGTTTTATTTTGTTTTAGTAATTGGTTTTGAAAATTGTTTGTTGGTTTTTGTAGGTTTTTAAAACCGTCTTTGAAATATGATTCTCCGTTGCAGGTATGTCCTTTTATGAGATACAATTTTCTTTTGCTTTCAAGGGAAAAATTGACTTCGATTATAGCTTAAAAACAATTTTAGCGAGATGATAATCGCTCACATTTGTGGGTTTGGTTTGTTGTGTGTTACTATGAATTATAGATGGAGCAGTCAAAGGTAGGCTTTTTTTTTTAATCAAGTAGTTGTAGCATATCAGAACCTGGAAAGAAGTAGTTGCTGTCAAAGTGTCAATTACACCATGGGTTTCTAAAAAAATTGAAGCAACAACAATACCTTATGTGACTAAAACACCTGTTAGCATTACCTATTGTCATAATTTTTATATTCATTTGTGTTTGTTGTTTTTGGTAGTTCAGTATAGTAGAACGTTGTTGGATGGGGCTAATTTTTATTCAACCTGGGATAGGAGAAAAACGAGGTTGTTTAAGATCACTTTTCCCGTCTTATGAGGTTGTTTGGTTGACCTTATGGCTTATTCAAATAAGCGCTTAAGCTAGAAAAATAAGGTATGCCACTTCAGATTGTTGTAATGTTCTGCTGTATAAAGCTTATTATTTCTCATATGAAATTTTAATTTTTTTTATGCAGAAAGCGCTTTCTCTGGAACATGAGAGGAATAAAAGGTGTAATCTTACGATTTACTTGATGTATATGGAGAAGATGATAGGAAATCTGTTCCAAGAACACAATGCAGCAAACTGTAATTTTCTCACATGAAATTCAAATTTGCACAATGTATATGTGTATGTGTGTTTCAGAAACTGATATATGCCCATTAGTTCGCCTTATAAGGATTTGGCTAAGTAGGATCGGATATACGTAAACTTCGATAAACACGAAAATAGGTATCGCTATATCAGATTGTTTTGCATTTTATATTGTACGTTACTGATTTTATTTGAACCGTGGCAATGATGCAGGTATCTCTTTGGGGCGTGGACCGGTAAAAGTGATAAAATTGTCGAGGTTACATGAACCATGGCATGGTGCAAGGATTTTGCCTCACCACCATACTTAATGAACTGCTATTTTTCAATGAATACACAAGGTAAACCGCAAAAACTAATACTATTTGGACTTTAGCGACTGCTGTTCCAGCACCATCATTTGCAATTTTCCTCACATGAAATTTGAAATTTTTCCGACTTATGCGACTGTTGTTCCAGCACTATCATCATTACAAGGTTAGGCTTTTAATGCTTTTCATAATACATTCATCCATTGTAGGTATCGTTAATAACAATGTATCTAAAAGGCGTGTCCCGCTGTTGTGTATACCCATATAGGAAAGGCACCAGTCGTCTTGGATTTTGGGCCTGGAGTGATCCGCAAGGATGTGTTGCTACCCAGTATTACAATGTCACACATCATAGGAGGACGGGATCACAGGAATGTGAGACCCACCACGTATTTTGTGAAACCATTTATGCTCCTGTTTTCCAGGCACAAGAACAAACAATCAACCAACAGCCGCGACCGCCAGAAGGTAACACGTTTCAGATATTTAGAAGTACTTTCAGCTGTTACGTTATGGTAATGCACCTTTTATATAAGTGGGTTTCAATATTCCCTTGCTGTATGTTTTGTAAATGCAGTCGTAATCTTGCAAGATTCCATTCAAATTTCAGCCGGTCAAGGGTGTGCATATGGGCTGCGCAAAAGGAGTTTTGCCGATATGTGCACGGGTTCGTTCACATATTAAGACATAATGAGTTTTAAACATTGTCGTAAGCTGGCTAGCCGGTTTCCTAATGTTTCATGTCCTTATCACTAGAGGTTCACATGGTTCACAGACCCACTCCTCAACAGCGAAAGATGCATCGTCAGCCAGACAATCTCAGACCGTCAAAGTTAGTCACAACCTCCTCTTTTTCTATAACTTTAACGTACGTACTTTAGCTCCCCTAACTTTGGGTTGTATGCTGATAGTCCGAATCAGTAATCATCAACCGTTTCATACTGAGATCATAAACTATGTAAACTATGATGACATTCAAGATGTTTGAAATGTCCTCAAATGCCTATTTGTTTTCCATCTTTTACCGTTACAGAAACTTTCATTACCACAATCTCAGTACATTAAATTAGTTGATGCTGAATCATGGAAACGTGTGTATGTTTGTTTAAACATGAATCCATATGACCCGGTTTACAAAGTGACTGTTTGCACCCAAACCAATTTGGCACATTACCCAAATCTAACCTATTATCCTTCCAATTGACTAAAGGCATGATTTTCTTTAGTAAATGGAATACTCTGTAGCCTTATACAGTTGCATCTAATTTCAATACTTATAACGGTTCAAATGAAAATTGAGGGACATATGATGTGAGTTACTATATAATAGACGTACTGATGTAAATTTTTATAGCAGAATGTGGGAAGAACGGTGGTACTACCTAAAAAGAACCGAGTCGAGGAAATTGAAAGCTTAAGATCCGACGGTCAGGAATTTAAAGAGGTCAAGCTTGAGCCCGCTTCAATAGTTCCACTTGACATAGAGTCAACTACACAGGTACACAAATAACTCAGTCAACTTTTAGAACCATCATTGAAATGTAACATAACATATGGCTATTGCAGTTGGACTTGGACATAGTCGCAACATTTGAAGTGGATCAAGATGCCTTCAAAGCAACAGCTGAAGTCGACAATGAATATGGCTGCACTACGAGCTTCGGTGCAGCCCAAAGGGGAAATTTCGGCCGTTTGGGATTGCGGTTCTTGCTGATGGAAAAAAAAAAAAAAAAAAAAAAAAAAAAAAAAAAAAAAAAAAGCAAACAAACAAACAAACAAACTACAGGTCATCCCTGGATTATGATAGCGGGGGAGTGGTTTATGGGAGCACTGTCCCTCTGCATAATGGCGAAGAGCTCACAATGAGGATATTGGTAAGTATAACTCAGATGATATACAATGTGTCACGTTTTCAGTTAATATTGTCTTTCGCCACTGTGTCTTACCAGTGTCTTATAAACGTCGTCGTTTAACTTGCTTGGTTCACTACAGAAGTAGTAAGTTGTCTGATAGTTGGTCAAATAAGTACCTCGGATACTGGAGTGGGACCCTCCAAAATCATAACCACGATACCAAGGTTAGTTAAAACTTGAAACTTCTAGGGTTCGTCTATTTTCAACTCTTCTGACCCATTTTCTTTTTTTAGCTATATATCTATTTTCATCTATTCAACCTGCCGGTTATAGAACATTACCTAGATTTGTGCATCTTAAAAAAGTAGTTTTCATTTTTTATTTCAGATTATAAAGATAACCCACCGGGTCAAAGTCAGTATGAGAAACAAGACATAATGGCACATGCCATTGCCATGAGTCTGCTGATGAACGAGCACTGCCGTCTGCAAAGCTGCTCGGCTTGCTAGGTTGGCCACAATGTCCAAAGACATGTAAATAAAGGTATAAGTTTGAATCTTTCTACTTAATAGCAAATGTCTGAAGACATGGAGCTATTGAATTTTTATACACCGAGTATAAGTCATGCAACCAACTTTGTTTTTTATCCACTATATGAAATGATCAAACTGTATTTCAAACATGTATGAATGAGGATTGTCTAAGGCGAACATGTGTAAATTATTGTTTGCTGAATATTAATTGTTAAACTATTTATACACTAAATTGCTTTTGGATGAAGTCATGAAACAGATAAATTGGTTATGTGGGTTCGGATAGAAACAAACTACGGGAGTATTATTATTATTATTATTATTATTATTATTATTATTATTATTATTATTATTATTTGTTTTTGCTGTGAATAAGTAATTTGGGTACTAACTTGAAGTCTGAAACGCGGCACAAAGAAATATTGAATGAGTGTCTTCTTGCTAACAATTGCATCTAGATTAACATGAACACAACTCCCCCGCAGCAAAGCGCGGGTTACCCCGCTTGTTAGTTTTAATATACGTTAAATATTTTTTTAAACTAATGTTAGTTTTAAACTTTCATCCATTTGAATATTTTTTTAAATAAAGACTCATGTTACTATTTAAAAATTTAATTTATACGTACACGGGTTTGAAATACGGCTAAATTATTAGTAACGGAAATATAAATATCAAATGGTAAGCACGATACTGTGATATGAAAATAAATATACACGATTCTACTTATAATAACGACTCATGAAATTGTTATTTAAAATTTGTATATGGATATCCATAAAAACATTTTAAAAACTTTACGGAGCATATTTTAACTTCATCAACGCTCATTATGTGCTACTAAATTCACACTTTTTATAGAACATGATATCAATAGTTAAAGTTAAACAACAAAATCAACCTCAACCTCAACATGTCTGTTAGTTAAAAATGTTATACAAAGCTAATTCTTAAAAAAAAACAAACAAACACATGGTTTAGATAGTCATTGTTTAATATAGAATGTGTTTTCCTTAAATTATATTAAAAAAATGCACGCATCACAATTCTTATTTGATAACAATCATCTCCTAAAAAAATAAAAAAAAAATAAAATAAAAAATAAAAAACGTAGGTGTTTTCCTTAACTTTAATCATTGACGTGATGTTTTATTAAAAAAACTAAAAAAAAACGTAATAGTTGGCCGTTGTAAACGAATTAAAAGTATGTACATGAGAATTATTCAGCAAGAATATATAGTTTTAATCAGGTTATTACGTTATTATACTACGATAATGTTATTGAGTTGGTAATCACAGATGTGAGATACAACCATTATTCTATACTTATGATTTATGTGTAAACCTCTTTTTACTTCTGAATAGAATCCGAAAGAAACATCAACAGAACTTTGTCTTATGCCTTATCTAGCTGATAGTATTTAGTAATATTTTTTTTTATTGTTTAACTTTTTTGTTATACACACCAACTTTTAGTAACTCTTTTTTATGTTTTGTTGAAAACTTCTACACTTAATATTTGTGTTTTTACTATAAACACGCTAAGCTATAATAGAATTAGTTGTGAGTTCATGGGGTTTTCACTAGGCTTCTAAAAAAAGCTTGTAGCTTTATCATACACTTATTGTGTTATGGTAATTGAATAAGCCAATAAGCACCTTTAATAAGCATAACCAAACACCCCTTTAGTTCTAATAAGAAGTTTTCTTATTTGATGTTATGACTAACTTTGTTGTTATCCACGCTATAATGCAACACATTAGTGGTTTTTGCAGTTTTATTATCTTATCGCACAAACTAAAGTGTAATGCAATTTGTTATGTGCGTTTTTTAGAGGAGGATTAAGTATCAACACTTGATTGTCGTGGAATGATTTTCTACGCCTGCTCAAGTGATGAATGTATAATTTAATTGAGTTTCTGATTTAGATAATAAATGAATGTATTTTAATGTACCAAAGATGTGTTTTAGTGCCAATATAGGGAATTTTATGGCAGAAATTCTTTTTGGAGTGTAATTTGTCTTTGAATGAGTTAATGAAACTTAGCAGGTGTTTGCTATCATTGATAACACTATAAGTATCAACCAACGGTCAAAAATATTGGTGTCTTTTACCTTGATGATTGAGACCAATTGTAAAGAAAGTTGCATTAAAGTGAAAGGTCGGTAAGGATTCAAATAATCCTAAAAGACTTGCGAATATACTTTTTTGTCATTTTTTCATGCATTTATAATTTACTTATACAAGTAATAATAATTTCCTTATATAGTTCGGGCTTAGAGAAAAATTATTCTTATACATTATACATAAACGTAAGATTAAATTTGAGTTCTACCCATTACATATTTTTCCGTTTCTCTTTATGTAATAAAGAAGCTATAGTGTAAGCATCTATGTTAATTTGGTAATTTTATAATCAAACATGAGAAGTAAATAACACAAATTTATGAAAATACAATTTTTCAAACAAAAAGGTACATTAGTAAAAATGATGTGATGGTTATTCATAATTAAGGAAATGAATCAATCTTCAAAGCTATCTAAATATGTTACATATTTTAACGAAAATATAAGTAAAAGAAATAGCACAATTACAAAACACATCGTAAATTGATAGCACGAGTTTTGCAAAACTAAAAGCATATATCACTAACATCTCATGCAAGTCAAGTATTATTATGTGATTTTACTTGAATAATAAAATATAATTTTTAATCCAAAAACATTCTCCTAAAATAATAGGTAGGTTATAACATATATATATATATATATATATATATATATATATATATATATATATATATATATTTAGTCCACCAAGTAAAATCATTTGAAACATGTTAAGTGATTCATTTCTTAATCGATAATAATACATAATTAAAACGAAATTTTAAAAACCCTGTGCGTGCACAGGTATTATAACTAGTTTATTCTAATAAGATTACTTTATTTACATTAACTTATACTATCAAATAAGACACGACCTTCATGTAAAATCATGTTTTTATAAAGATTGTTTTTTTTTTTTTTTTTTAAAAAGGTTACCCCAGTATAAATATATGAAAAACGATTGTTGTGACTACTAATGATTCTTATAAATGTATTTAATGATTTGATTGGTTGATTTTAAAAAATAATTGGTGTGAATTTGGAAATAGAGAAAATGCATAATACAATTGTACAAGTGATTTATGCATTATACATGTATTTAGGCATGTGTTGCAAGTCTAAATAGCACTACTCTAAATATATTAAGGCTATGTTTGGGAAAAATAGCTATGAGCAGTAGCAGTTAGCAGTAGCAGTGTTGTGAGCTGTAGCCATAGCTCACTGCTCACCACTCACAGCTTCTTAAAGAAGCATTGGAGAAATGAGTTTTCTTAAAAAATAGCAAAGCTCACCGCTCTTTTGACAAACGAACACTAAAAATCAAAAAGCTCATTACTCACCGCTCACTGCCCCAAAAAACTCCAAAAAGCTTTGCGCCAAACATAGCCTAAATCACCAAAGTTGTCAAGTATAAATTGGATGTGGCTGACGTATCATATTGAACTCAAGTAAAAGCTTGATAAAACACCAACCAAATGTGTTTATAAAGATTTGTTTTGATACATTTTCTAAATGTGTCAATTCCATTAACTAGACGAGTACCCGTACACTGCAATGGGATTTTATCGCGGCACATAATTATGATTATGATATTTTAGTTCGGTGTTTTGTATAACATTAATTCATAAAACGTAAAAAAAAATGCAACTGAAAATTATTGTAACATATAACGATTTTAAATAAAAGAACAAATTTTAATAGCTAATTTCAATATTCAAGAAATGGTACATATAAGTTTAAAGTTTTTTGAATTAGTTTTCAGCCTCCCATTTAATTAAAAGAACAAATTAGTTTTAACTTTTCGCTTTTTAGTTTTTCATTTATATATAATATAGATATAGATAGTAAAATATTAAAGAAAGGTCGTTTTTGTTATAATTATATTCAAGACAAAATTCTTTATGACTCTTATAATAGGTTTCATGATCACAATTTTAGTTAGAATCATTTATCAATGTGATGTATCATTCTAGTTGTTATTTTGGCTAATATTTTGACCATTTACCAATTCTCTATATATATTATGAGGCAAGGAGTTGAGCACCGTGCTAAATAAAAGAATATTTCTTTTCTGAGCTTCTTTGCTGATCTATTTGTTTTACAATTTTGGCCCTAACAGGTTGTTGGCTTAGTCAACAATGTTAAATAAGTTTATTGGCTTATTTGTTTTCACTCAAAAACTTATTTAACTTATTGAATTGGTGATGCGAATTTGTAAGACCTCGAAACGAAGCTTTACAATCCTCCATATAGTGTACCTAATCGTTATAATATAGAATAGGTAAGTCCGGGGGATTGATCGTTCTCTAGGGGAAAAGTCTCGCAATAGTTGTGGAAATGTCAAAATATATAACGAGATAGGTCTAAAGGTGATGGACGATTTTTTTTATGTTTTTTTAGAAAGCAAATAAAAATCTCGGTCTTTGAAATGAGCGAAATTAGTTGTTAGTCAACCAACCCAAAAACTATTAATTAAACTAAATTAAACTAATAACAAGAAAAATAAATTGGTAAACTCTTATGATGAGAAAAACATGTTCACTTAGATAAAATTACTCCCTAGTTATCTCCTACTGATTTGTTGAATTGTCACGTCTTTGTTTTAGTTAAAGCCTTGTATTCCTTAATATCGGTCGTAGGGAGGTGTCGAAGCCCCCACTCTATGAACATTAGTCTCCCCTAAAAACCTTAAAGTCTATTAAGTTTTTTAGGATCTACAAGCCGCAATTCATGCAATAAATATAACGAGGAAAACCAATAGTGCACTCTATGATTGCTTTTCTAAGACTTTCAAGCTAGTTACATATAAGAGGTCAGCCAGTTTTCTTACCCTACGCGAAGCAATCAACCAAACAAGATGCAACAAATCAATATTCAATAACTAGGTTTCATTAAATCTAAGCAAACACAAAGTAACTTACGCTACCATATTAAAGCAAAGAAAAAATAAACAAGTAATCAAACGATACATAGACATAACGAATGATTAAAATGATAACTTAACTTTATTGAAACATGGAGTTCAAAGGCTGTAAAAGCCTTACAATGGTGGTAAAAATCATCTAGGGTTTCCTCTCCAAAAATGTTACACAAATTATAGAAAAAATGTGAAACTATATATATATTTACAATGCTGATGGCGTCAGGTTATAGAGGCTGACGCCGTCAGCTTGCCGTACTTAGGGTTTCTTGTTGTGCAAGTTGCCAGTCTGACGTCATCATACTTTATCTTTTGACGCCGTCAGGTTATTCCTGACGGCGTCCCTTTATAAGCCTTCTGAGCCGTCTCTTGTAACTTTAAAACGTGACTCCCTTCTTCAAATAACACATGACGTCGTCAGGTGTAAATTCTTGAATCACTTCTGAAGCAACGTGTGTTAAGTTCCATCCATCTCTAATAACAAGTGACGGCGTCACATTGTAATGCGTGACGGCGTCAGCCTTCCTTTTTCTGACGGGTTTTCGCGACTTTGTCATTTTCTTTACCTTTTTGCCCAAATACGTCCAAAAAGCTTCGAATTCCAGATTTCTTGTCCCAAGTACCTAAATGGGAAAAAAAACGATTTGAGGCAATATTTGATCATATAAACCTGATTTTGAGCTTAAACGACCCCTTAAAAAGGTATCAAATAAATCCTTATCAATTGGCCTCTTTTTATTATCATGTATTGAAACAATGTTAATTATGCAATAAAATCAAATCATACTGCGAGAAAATTTAGATCCTCAAAGAGCGGTCGGGGCCTCCTACTTGTTATAGTAAAAGTAATCTCACCCTTGACCATTTTTCGTAGAATATAGTACGTTTCTGTCGTCGAGGTGTATTTTATCTATTAGACGCATACCAGTACATAGCAACGATGTATAGCGGCAAATAGTTACACTTGCGAACTTGTAGTTCTAGTGTTACATTTGATGCAACTGGTTTAATTTGCAGCCATTTGGAGAAAGAAAAAAAAAATCTATAGATAAAAAACAAAAAATGATAAAAGTTTGAGGATTAAAAGATATCTAGACTATTAATATATTGATGAATTTTATTACCATTTTTAATTAAGTGTATATTAATAATTGAACTTTACTCAATTTTTTAGTTTTTAAGTCTTAAGAAAAAGTTTTTTCTTTACATATAGTAGAGATTAACTTGTTTAAGATATTTCATTTTTGACTTCTTGATCAATTAGCATCTTCACAAAAGATGCACGCAGTTATGATGATGAGACGAAAAGTGTAACGCTTTTAGGGGGTCATTTAAGCCCTAAGTCATGATTATTTGATCAAATATTGCCTCAAACTGTTCTTTTTGTTATTTTAGGTACTTTGAAAAAGAAATCTGGAAAAGAAATCATTTTGGACGTTTTTTTAGCGAAAAGTGAAGAAAATGGCAAAGTCTCCAAATCAAGCTTGAAATAGTACCTGACGGCATCACTCTTTGGAGGTGACGACATCATGTATTGGCAAAGAGGTGGATAAAAAGTTACATGAGACGCGCCAGAACTTTTTTGGGAATTAAAGAGTGACGGCGTCACCAAGGCCGTCAAGAGCAATTTACACGTGACAGCCAAGAATGGAATAACACATGACGGCGTCAGATCTGGATCTAGGCAATCCGAGGAAAAGTATTGGCGGCTAGTTGACGGCGTCAGGATTATAACGTGACGTCGTCAGACCTGTAATCTCTATATATAGTTTTCTAATTTTAATTCATTAGAGAGAGAACTTTTGGAGGAACTTTGGGACAAACCCTAGGTCGAATTTTACAAGGTTTTTCACCCTTTTTTCATTCATGTTACAATAAAGATAAGTCTTCCAATAATCATTCAATATGTCTATGTATTATTTGATTCTATCTTATGCTTGTATTTACTTTAACATGCTAGGCTAGGTTTGTTTGTATTTGCTTTGATGTAATGAAACCTAACTATTGATTGTTGGTTGATTGTTTGTTATTAGTTGTAACGGATGAATGATATCGATGTTAGGCTTAAGAAAACTGGCAGACTTTCAATTGGTAACATGCTTGAACGTCTTAAGAAACATGAATCGTAGGTGTACTACGATTTTTATGGTTGTATTTAATGCATGAGTGACTACTAAGGAGGCCATGTTAGGAGCTAATTGTCGGCTCGACATAGGAAGAGGTAGAAACTTGTAGAGTTGGGGAAGATCGTACACAGCCCCATGAATGGTATTAAGGAATATAACCCGTCATCCACGTAATTGTAATAAACTATTCAACTAATGAAAGATAGCTAGGGAGTAGTGAAATCTAAGTAAACACGTTTCTCTCATTATTATTTTTCTCAAAATTTACTTTCGTGTTATTTTATTTTTATTGCATTTGTAGTTATTTGGGTTAGTTGACTAGCAACTAATTCCGCCCACTCTTCTAAAACCCGAGACTTTTACTTGCTTTCTAAAAAATTATAAAAATACAAAAAGAATCATCCCTCACCTCTAGACCCAGTTTAATTAAGTTTTGATCCTAACGACACTATTCCCTGAGAGAACGATCAATCCCCCGGTACTTGCCATTGCGATATACTACATCGGTCAGGTACACTGCCTGGTGGGGATTGCAAGCTTCTCAAGATCCCTTGAGATGTAAAACCTTTTGCAAGGTTCCAAAACCATGCATCAAGTTTTTGGCGCCGCTGCCGGGGAATAGTTATTGTTTAAGTTGAAATTTATTTTTATTAGGTCTAGTTGCTAGATTCCTTTTTAGTAAGATTTTTTTTTTTTTTTTTATTAGCTTTCTTTAGTCTATCTTTCCTTTGAGTGTTTATGCGTACAATCCTCATTGATTATTCCATTGGCCACTATGAAAAACGCGAATCCACCCCTTTTCACCTAGTGAGGTTGCTTTGTTGCGTAAACAGATTGAGAGTGAGATTAGGGAACTTAGAGAACTCAATAGATTGGTTGATATTGAGCTTGATTATGCGCTTAATGACCTAGCAATAGCCATTGACTTAGATAAGGAACTAGAACCCAATGACTTGGCAATTGTGGAAGATGTTAAGGAAGAAGAAGAGGGGGATCTAGATGATGATTATTTCAATTTATATCCCACTAAGGAGGAAATCGCTTACTATAACAATCTTGTTGATAATCCTCGGCCCCCTTTTGTTAAGATTGACCCTAAGATTAAGAGAGGTAACCATAGGAATGTGAAGATACCATGCATGATTGGGTATAAATACATTGATCAAGCCTACATCGATTTTGAATCCCCAATCAACATTATGTCTTCAAGTGTTTATAATGAATTAGTAAAAACAAGACTTGAACCTAGGAGAGATCTCAAATACCCCGGTGGAGTTTGTAATTTTGTCGAGAGAATTAAAGTTTTACATGTCTTTGTTGGGAACTTTACTTATATCATTGACTTTATGGTTGTCGAAGACTTGGCTAATGCTATTGATTGTCGCCTTTCCCATGTTGTATTAGGAAGACCATTTATTGAAGAGTCCAAGTTAAAACATGATCGAATAGAGGGAACGGTCCAATTTTCTAATGAAATCGATAGGATCACATATAGGATGCCCAATAAAATGAAGGAATTTCGTTATGTGCCTCAACTTGATATGGATAACATTAGTGCAATTGAGGACATTAACGAAGAAGATAAGAATAAGGGAATGAATTTTATTTGGGAAAAGAGGAGCCTTTACTATAAAAAAATTTTAACCTTCGGGCCCAAGTATAGAGTTGACATGGAAATAGTTCAAATGTTAAGATAAACGATTGAAAAGTGGGAAAGGAAAACATAGCCCGTGACTTTGAGTCTATCTACAAGACTCGTAAATAAATAAAAGCGCTTCTTGGGAGGCAACCCAAGCTTTATTTGTTTGTTTGTTTGATTTTATTTGTTTCCGTATGCATGTTTTATTTTTATTGTTTATGGCTCATGTTTCAAAATAAATTGTGAAAATGCTTTATTTTGTTTTTAACTTCGACTTAATTACATGTAAAGGTATTTTGCAAAAAATAAGTGTAAAGGAAATCTAAATTTCTTTTAAAGAACGAGATTAAACATGAATCACAACGATATTAAACGAACATGCATATTAGTATTTGTGTGAGACAAATGCTTGTATCAAGTCATAATGATGTTTTGCAGGATTTTCAGGAATTAAGGCGTGAGTTTTTCCAGAAACTTAACATGAAATTTCTGCAGTTCACTTCTGATGGCGTCAGGGTTATAACCTGACGGCGTCAAGTGTATAATTCTGGAAATTTTGCAAGTTTTGTTTTTCTGCCGGAGTCTTTGATAACGCTCAAAGTTAACATGTTATTATAAGCGTTATTAGTGTTTTTGTGTATGTTATTTGGTTGTTTTTATATGTTTTTGCCACTAAATCGTATCAAAATATATTTTTGTAGCATATGTAGCCAAATGCAGAAAAAATGGAGAAAAAGTGAAGAAAATGAAGTATACACGATTACACAAAAATTCCCGAGCTCAAAAGTCCTCCATATGAGAATCTAAGTTTTGTCATCTCAAAGTTCCAAGTTCAGAGTTAATCAAGTTTGGATAGTGCATAAAAGAACTTCACAAGGAAAAGTCAAAATCCAAAGCAGCCAGGATCTACCATCCGATCGGTTGGAGTCTAACCGATCGGATAGCCATAATGACCATTTCCATCCGATCGGTATCAACCCGCAACCGATCGGATGGTCACTTCTGCATGTTTTTGCCAACTTTTGTGCACGAATCTTGGTCTTTTGTCCCATGGTTCTAGGCCCTTCTTAGTGTCTTATTGTCCAAGTTCCAGCATTTAAGTCCCTATTCATTACTAGAGTATTGGACAAGCCTATAATGACCTCAAGAGTACGCCATTCAAGATACCATTTACTCTCATTACTACTCACAATTATTATCATCATCTAGCTCTCAAAGGAGGAAAATTTGTGCAAAAAGAACCAGAAACTTTGGAGGACCAAGGAAGCAACATTTGGAGGCCGAAAATCTCAAGAAATCATCACCAACACTTAGGTTATCAATACCTTATCAATTGTTATCAATTTCCAAGCATTATAAGACTTAAAACTATGGATTCTAATGTTAAATATTCTGAGTTTATTTGCATGTTTGCTATGAGTGGCTAGTAGTCTTTTTACACTTGTTTTGATGATGTTTTATACTTAGTGATAGTGATGATTGTGATAACATGTTTTAATTCAATTTCAAGTCAATCCTAAGAACCAATTGTACCTTAAGTTTCATCGTGACATTTGTTTAGCCAAGGTTAACTAATTGATAATAGTTTCAAGGGTCGAAAGATTTGTTATTATTCAACTAGTTATAATCATTTGTCTATGAATGATTGTTTTTCACCATAATTATTCTTGACTAAACAAAGAAACAAGAAGTATGATTGTAATAAGAATGCTTTTATAACATCAAATCGGATTGTTTGTAAACCTTTAGTTGGACGAAAGTTTAAATGTTTATAAACAATTGTGACCTTTTTGTCTATGAATAGGTTACCTTTTGTATTGACCATTTCCTAAGAGTATTTGATTTGTAATAAGAGTTTATTCTTGTGTTTAAGATATTTACCATACCTTATGACCCTTGGATAGATCTTGAATTGATTGGTTTACACCTAAAGCTTGGTTTTATGAACTAAAATCTTGACAAAGGTTTAACTTGTAGAAACAATAGATTAGATCACCATCTAATTATCTCAACCAACATGTTATCAAAAGTTATCACAATCATGTATGTCATTAAGTAGAAAACTAGTCTAAACAAGTGTAGTTTTTAAATTATTGAATTTGCTTATTATCTTATTTGCGTACATTAGAGATTTACTTTAAGACTTATATTTTGATTCACTCACAAATCCCTGCGAACGATCCTGACTTACCATCATATCTTGCTATAACGGACGAGTACACTTGCTCGTATGTGTTGTTTCTAGATTTGGTAATTCATCCTTATAAATTTAAAACTTGCACTAACAAATAGCACATCAAGTTTTTGGCGCCGCTGCCGGGGATTTTGACTGTGTTTCTTTAAGTTTTTAAAAGTCCGTTTCTTTTCGTGTTCGTTTTCTAAAAAAAAAAAAAAAAAAAAAAAAAAAAAAAAAAAAAAAAGAAAAAAAATCCGTAGCATCCATCCGATCGGATAGACTTCCAGCCGATCGGTTTCCCATTTTTTTTATTTTACCGTAGCGTCCATCCGATCGGTTTGGTATCCAACCGATTCGGATAGATTTTTCTGTTTTCGATTTTTTTTATTTTCTTGTTCTTTTGTTTAGGTAATTGACTCGATTCTCTTGGTAGTTGTATGAACACTCGTTCTACTACTAAAAAGCTTAGTACACCTTTATCTGATCCCGAAAGTTTGTTTCGTAAGAAGAGATCTTCATCTATTCTTAATTGGTTTGATAATCTTTCCGAAGAACATCCGATTTCCAATCTTTTTGAACCTATACCCATGGCTGACGATCAACCCATGTGGGTCGCCAATAGAACCGTAGCACCTACACCTGGAGCTGCTATTGTTGTCGCCGACCTTGGTGAAAACTTTACCGTTAAAGGTCACCATCTTTCTATGATCAAAGATCGTCAATTTGATGGCCGTTCGCGGGCCGATCCGCATAAACACATTGCCAAATTCATTGAGATTTGTGGTATGTTTCGTTATGGAGATACTAATGTCGATGCTATCAAGCTCAAACTTTTTCCATCATCACTCGCCGGAGATGCCAAAGTATGGTATAACGAATTAACCCCAGGAACTATCAATACTTGGGAGGAGATGAGGCAAGCTTTTGTAAGCCGATTCTTTCCACCTGCCATGTATGATAGACTAATGGGAGAAATCCGTGCTTTTTCACAAAATCCTAATGAGTCTCTTGTTGAAGCTTGGCTTCGCATGAAAGATTTGCTTCGAAGTTGTCATGGTCATAATTTAGGACGAGGAACAATAATCCAAATCTTTTATCATGGTCTTGATGAAGCATCCCAAGCAATCCTTGATGCCGGAGGAATTTTCCTTTACAAAACACCTAACGAGGCATATCAACTTCTTGAAGATCGAGTACTCCTTAAACTCGATTGGTCAAAAGATTCCAAAACCAAACCCCTACGGAAAACCGTTACTTTTGCCGAAAGTTCAGATACTTCGAAACTCATGGACAAAATAGAAGCCTTGTCTTCTAAAATCGACTCGCAATACAAAGATATAAAAGGAGAAATGAAAGAAATGCGAGATGGCTGTAATAATTGTGGAGGAATCACACATCATCCGAGTGTGATGACCAACCTATGAATAGACCCAACGAAGGGGAAGCCAATTATGTCCAAGGAGGATATCGTGGAGGAGGTTTTCGTGGTAATTATTACGGAAGAAGTTCTGGAAATTGGCAAGATCGCCAACAAAGGGATAACAACCGTGATTTTCAACCTCGAACAGACAATCCAAACCCAACAAATTCAGATAAAAAGGAAGAATCTGATTTCAAAAAAATGATGCGAGAATTCGTAAATGCTCAAAGAACCACAAATGAGTTTGTAAAAACCCAATTTTTTAATCTCAAAACCAAAGTTGAGCAAGGTCAGAAAAATCATCAAGCTTCTATCCAGGATCTTGAACAAAAATTTGGTAGACTTTCTGATCAATTTTCTTCTCGAATTCCTGGTACATTACCAAGTAACACCTAATCCAATCCAAAACCATCAGGATCAAACTATAAGAATTATCGTCCACCACAAAACAGAAATGAGCATATCAATGCTGTATTCACTCGAAGTGGTCTCTCATATGATCCACCACCCATTCCTACCGATAACACTCTTATTCAAGATGAGGAGGAGGAAGAAGCTGAAGAAGAAGCAACTAAACAAGAACTAACCCAAAAACCAACCAAAGAAAATACCGTTCCACCAATAAAGCCTTATACACCGAAAATACCATATCCACAAGCCCTAAGAAAAGAGAAAAGAGAGGAGCGAAATAAGAAGTTTTTAGAGATGATCAAAGAGGTTAGAATTAACGTACCCCTTCTTGATGTTCTAGCTGGAATGCCCAATTATGGGAAATTTTTGAAAGATCTTCTTAATAATCGAAACAAGTTGGAACAAATTTCCGCTACCGTTCTCAATGAAGAATGCTCTGCTATCATTAAAAACAAAATTCCACCAAAACTTGGAGATCCCGGAAGTTTTCTCATACCATGCACATTAGGAAACAACATCACATGTGATGCTTTAGCCGATCTAGGTGCGAGTATCAATTTGATGCCCTATTCGTTGTATTCTAAACTTTCCATCTATACATTGAAACCTAATAAGATGAGTATAAGATTAGCTAATCATACATACCAATATCGTGTTGGGGTTGCTGAAAATATGCTTGTTCAAGTTGGTAAATTTGTTTTTCCTGTGGATTTTGTCATCTTAGAAATGGAAGAAGATAGTCGAGTACCCTTAATCTTAGGAAGACCTTTCTCACTGCTGACGCCATGATTAAAGTCAAAGGCAAAGAACTCAATCTTGGAGTAGGAGAAGATCGAATCACATTCTTAATCGATAAAGCAATGAAATATCCAAATTCTAGTAATGACACATGCTATAACATCGATGTTATCGATGAAGTCACTGAAGAAGAATTGGATGCATTACTTGACGATTCGAAACTATTCATGACTACTTCAGAAAAGATCAATGAAACATATTCTGATAAAGAATTTGAGGAATTCATGGAAATAAAATTAGAAGAAGAGGAAGAAGAGAAATTTGAAGATATCACTGAGAAAGATCAAATGAAAATCAAATCATCTCTAGAAGAACCACCCACTGATTTGGAACTCAAAACCCTTCCCAATAATCTAGAATATGCCTACTTAGAAGAAAATTCACTTCTTCCAGTAGTCATATCGTCGTTGCTCGAAACAAATCAAAAAGAAAGACTCGTTTATGTTCTTAAGAAGCATAAACGCGCTTTTGCGTGGAAAACTTCTGATATTCCAGGAATAAGTCCAGATTTTTGCAAACACAAAATCAATTGTGAAGAAGGTACTAAACCCGTTGTAGAAAGACAACGTCGACTCAACCCAAATATGAAAGAAATTGTTAAGAAGGAAATCATCAAACTTCTTGACGCAGGAATCATTTATCCTATCGAGGATAGCCCATGGGTGAGTCCAGTTCATTGTGTTCCAAAAAAAGGAGGAATGACTATAGTGACCAACGAAAGGAATGAATTAGTTCCTACTAGAACTGTAACTGGATGGCGAGTATGTATTGATTACAGAAAACTTAACAAAGCCACCAGGAAAGATCATTTTCCTTTACCGTTCATGGATCAGATGCTCAAAAGATTAGCAGGAAATAAATACTTTTGCTTCCTTGATGGTTTTTCGGGATATTTCCAAATTCCTATCGATCCAGCCAATCAGGAGAAAACCACATTTACATGTCCTTTTGGAACATATGCTTACCGGCATATGCCTTTTGGTCTATGTAATGCACCTGCAACTTTTCAAAGGTGTATGATCGCAATATTTCAAGACATGCTTGAAACATCTATGGAAGTTTTCATGGATGACTTTTCAGTTTTTGGTGATTCTTTTGAAACTTGTCTTTCCAATCTCGATAAAATGCTTGAGAGATGTGAAGCTGCACATCTAGTTCTTAATTGGGAAAAATGTCATTTCATGGTAACTGAAGGAATTGTGTTAGGACACAAGGTATCAAGTTCGGGGATGGAAGTAGACAAAGCTAAAATAGATGTTATCACTAAATTACCACCACCAACTAACGTTAAAGCCGTTAGAAGTTTTCTAGGACATGCCGGTTTTTACCGCCGATTTATCAAAGATTTTTCAAAAATATCACGTCATATGACTGAACTTTTAGAAAAGGATTATGTATTTGATTTCAATGCTGACTGCATTAACGCTTTCGAAACATTGAAAAGTCAATTGACTAGTGCCCCAATTATGGTTGCACCTAATTGGTCACTACCATTTGAAATCATGTGTGATGCAAGCGATTTCGCTGTTGGAGCTGTTTTAGGACAACGTAAAGGAAAACATTTTCGTCCTATTTACTTTGCTAGTAAAACACTCAACAATGCTCAACAAAACTATACGATTACGGAGAAAGAATTATTAACCGTAGTTTTTGCATTCGACAAATTCAGATCTTATCTCGTGCTTTCAAAAATGATAGTTTTTACAGATCATTCCGCACTCAAATATCTGTTTACCAAACAAGATGCAAAACCGCGTCTTATCAGATGGATTTTATTACTGCAAGAATTTGATATCGAAATAAAAGACAAGAAAGGAGCAGAAAATCTTGCAGCAGATCATTTGTCACGTCTCGAGAATCCGAATTTGGAAAATTAAAAGAAAATGAAATTAATGATTATTTTCCAGAAGAAACTCTCATGACGATAGATAAAGATGATGATGAGGAAATACCATGGTTTGCAGATTACGCAAATTATCTTGCAGGAGATATTCTTAAAAAAGGGATGAGTCACTACCAACGTAGTAAGTTCTTTTTAGAACTAAAACACTATTACTGGGAGAAACCTTACCTTTTTAAAGTGTGCAAGGATGGAATGATACGAAGATGTGTTTCGGGTGCCGAAACAAGAAAAATTCTTGATGAATGTCATCATGGCCCAACTGGGGGACATTAGTGTCCTTCCACTACAGCTAGAAAAGTTTTTGATGCTGGATTTTATTGGCCTACAATTTTCAAAGAAACATATACTCTCGTTCAAAACTGTGATGCGTGCCAAAAATCCGGTAACCTTTCTCGAAGAGACGAAATGCCTCAAAAGAGCATTCAAGTCTGTGAAATATTCGACATTTGGGGAATTGATTTTATGGGACCCTTCCCTAAATCACACAAATACGAATATATCCTCGTTGCAATCGATTATGTTTCCAAATGAGTTGAAGCTGAAGCTCTTCCTACTAACGATGCACGAGTTGTTGTCAACTTTCTCAAAAAGCTTTTTGCTCGCTATGGAATTCCTAAAGCTTTAATAAGTGATAGAGGATCTCATTTCTGTAATAAACAAATGGAGAAAGTAATGAAATGATATGGAGTTCATCATCGTTTTGCTACAGCTTATCATCTACAAACTAGTGGTCAAGTCGAAAATACTAATAGAGCTATAAAAAGAATACTTGAAAAAACGGTTAAGGACAATCCTTCCGTTTGGTCAAGGAAATTAGACGACGCTCTATGGGCATTTCGTACGGCATATAAGACACCAATTGGTACAACACCATACAGACTCTTGTATGGGAAAACATATCATCTACCGTTCGAACTTGAACACCGTGCTTACTGGGCATTAAGAAGCTGTAATCCAGATCTAAAAATAGCTGGAGAAAAGAGATTTTTGCAATTACATGAATTTGATGAGTTAAGACTTCAAGCTTATGAGAACTCCAAGCTATATAAAGCAAGAACTAAAGCATACCATGATTGAAAGCTGAGAATTCGAAAACAATTCAAAGCTGGAGATAAAGTTCTGCTCTTCAATATGAAATACAAGTTTAAAGCTCCGAAACTCAAGCCAAAATGGTTTGGACCATATGTAGTGAAACATGGATTTCCATCAGGTTATGTTGAACTTTATGACAAACATGGTGGAAGTTTCATTGTAAATGGGCACCGAATTAAACTCTATTATGATAAAGAGCAATTAAACGTGATTTCTAATGAAGAAATTTCATCCGAATTTGAAAATGAAGCTATCACATTCATGGCTCCACACAAGGAAATGGTACCTTGGGCACACAGTAATGGTTTTATCTATGATGCTTTTCCTAGAGCATGGGAAAATGTTAATTTGGAAAACATAGATGAAACAAGAGAGGGAATTGTGATAGGAAATGTGTTGTATATCCCTAAAAGGAAACATAACATTAAAACTTCATAATCTATTTCGAAGTTTGAGTCCGGCCGAGGACTCGTTAATAAAACAAGTGTTTCTCGGGAGGCAACCCGTGTGTTTATTTTTTATTTATTTTTCAGTGTCTATACCCCAAAGTTTTACCACGTGGTCGAACTTAAGTGTGGGGGTGTGCTACTAATTTGAATAAAACTGCAATGCTTTTCGTTTGTTTGTTTTTGTTTCTAATAATGCAGGTATTGATTGCAAGAAACAGAAGATTGGATAGAAACATAACACCGGATATCATGGTTTATTTTCTCATTTTCCCTACTTTCATACTTTTAAGTTTGTTTATCATATTGAGGACAATGTTTAACTTAAGTGTGGGGGTTTGAGTAGGTAAAATTAGAAATTAAGTCTAATATCGATTTAATTTTTTAAATTTTGTTTGTCCTTATAATCTAGTTGTTTTCACACTTTTAGGAGTAATTTATTAAAATAACTGGATCTATCCACTGGTAAAAATTGGTAATTTTGAAAAATTTGAGATGTGTCCCGATTAATATTGCAATCCATTCTGGGATCGATAACATTTGCTAGCACATATTATAACCCTTTCCACTAAATTGTGAGGATTTTAGCCTGTTCATATCTAGCATACATCTTTTATGCTTGAATCTTTTTGTTATGAGTGTGCCGGTGATTTTATTTATTCTAGAACTTGTACTTGTAAATCATTACGAGACCGTTGTGAGATTACATTTTTGTAATATAAGTATACATACGTGATAAGAGGCAACCTTAGAATTTTAACCAAATAGCATTCCTTATTGATTTTTAGCTAGTCACATTGATTAGTTAATTGCCAATTTTTAACCCTTTTGTTAGCGTTCATTTTTAACGCTAGATACCCTTAGTTACACCCTTCGAGCCATCCTTTTCGTTTTTGTTACATCCAGAAAAATACAAAAAGATTTTACACTTTAAACCTTAGCCTAACCCTTGTCGAAGTCTAAATGGTGGGTTGCTAGTTGCTTGGTTGTTGGATTGTTTCTGATGATTATTAGTTAGCCACACTTCACCAATCATGTGTGTGCCATTCCGACAAAGACGGAGACTGCAGCTTCTTATTTGTATTGTTGTGGTGATGCTTATGCGAAGTGTGGGGAAAATTATTTGCAATATATATATATATATATATATATATATATATATATATATATATATATATATATATATATATATATATATATATATATATATATATATATATATATATAAAATAAGTCATCGCAAATATAAGGTGACAATTATAGCAAATGTGCTATATGTGAAGATAAAATTTTGTGATATGTTGTTAGCCAATGTGCTAAGTATGAAGGATATTGTTATGGCGAATCGATGTATCGATATTTGAAGAAGAGGAAGTTTGTAACTATAATCATTTACGGGGTTCGTGGTTTGATCGGTGACTAGTAACAATGAGACTTAGACTTGATTTTATTTTTCTTTTAAAACCAATTTAATAAATATTCCATGCCTTATCCCTACCCTTACCAAATTACTTTATCTTTTCAGATATTGTAATGGCTTTGTGAGAATATCAAGTGCAAGAATATTGTAGTGACCATCCGGTTTTTGAGTAATCAAGAACTCGTGCCAGTAATCTATTGTGGTTTTGTATGAGATGTTTGAACATAAGCCAGGTACAACCCGAAGCCTTACATTACAACCCGAATAAAAGACCTCTTTGATATGTAGACTTGGTGCTTACGTCATTGCGGTGTAGTTTTGTTTCTTGTACAAGCCTATGGTAATAATTAGATCATGACTGAGCAATGAGTGTGATATCTCTTATATATACTCCACTACCTAAATAAATGAGTGATTGAGTGAATTATACTTCGTTTCTTTTTCGTGAGGTGTTTAGAAATGTTAATCAAGTAAGAAAATCATTGGGTATTGTCAAACATCTCGATTTTTCACCACGTAAGCTTAAAAATGATGAATCTTATCTTGTACTTGTACTTGGTGGATTTGCATCACATTTTTCTAATCATTCTTGGTTACCGTGTGGATATTTAGTTTTCTTCTAGATTTGCCTGAAGACAAGCAAAGTTTAAGTGTGGGGGATTTGATAACGCTCAAAGTTAACATGTTTTTATAAGCGTTATTAGTGTTTTTGTGTATGTTATTTTGTTGTTTTTATATACTTTTGCCACTAAATCGTATCAAAGTATGTTTTTGTAGCATATGTAGCCAAATGCAGGAAAAATGGAGAAAAAGTGAAGAAAATGAAGTATACACGATTACACAAAGATTCCCGAGCTCAAAAGTCCTCCATATGAGAATCTAAGTTATGTCATCTCAAAGTTCCAAGTTCAGAGTTAATCAAGTTTGGATAGTGCATAAAAGAACTTCACAAGGAAAAGTCAAAATCCAAAGTAGCCAGGATCTACCATCCGATCGGTTGGAGTTTAACCGATCGGATAGCCATAATGACCATTTCCATCCGATTGGTATCAACCCGCAACCGATCGGATGGTCACTTCTGCTTGTTTTTGCCAACTTTTGTGCACGAATCTTGGTCTTTTTTCCCATGGTTCTAGGCCCTTCTTAGTGTCTTATTGTCCAAGTTCCAGCATTTAAGTCCCTATTCATTACTAGAGTATTGGACAAGCCTATAAGGACCTCAAGAGTACACCATTCAAGACACCATTCAAGATACCATTTACTCTCATTACTACTCACAATTATTATCATCATCTAGCTCTCAAAAGAGGAAAATTCGTGCAGAAAGAACCAGGAACTTTGGAGGACCAAGGAAGCAACATTTGGAAGCCGAAAATCTCAAGAAATCATCACCAACACTTAGGTTATCAATACCTTATCAATTGTTATCAATTTCCAAGCATTGTAAGACTTAAAACTATGGATTCTAATGTTAAATATTCTGAGTTTATTTGCATGTTTGCTATGAGTGGCTAGTAATCTTTTTACACTTGTTTTGATGATGTTTTATACTTAGTGATAGTGATGATTGTGATAACATGTTTTAATTCAATTTCAAGTCAATCCTAAGAACCAATTGTACCTTAAGTTTCATCGTGACATTTGTTTAGCCAAGGTTAACTAATTGATAATAGTTTCAAGGGTCGAAAGATTTGTTATTATTCAACTAGTTATAATCATTTGTCTATGAATGATTGTTTTTCACCATAATTATTCTTGACTAAACAAAGAAACAAGAAGTATGATTGTAATAAGAATGCTTTTATAACATCAAATCGGATTGTTTGTAAACCTTTAGTTGGACGAAAGTTTAAATGTTTATAAACAATTGTGACCTTTTTGTCTATGAATAGGTTACCTTTTGTATTGACCATTTCCTAAGAGTATTTGATTTGTAATAAGAGTTTATTCTTGTGTTTAAGATATTTACCATACCTTATGACCCTTGGATAGATCTTGAATTGATTGGTTTACACCTAAAGCTTGGTTTTATGAACTAAAATCTTGACGAAGGTTTAACTTGTAGAAACAATAGATTAGATCACCATCTAATTATCTCAACCAACATGTTATCAAAAGTTATCACAATCATGTATGTCATTAAGTAGAAAACTAGTCTAAACAAGTGTAGTTTTTAAATTATTGAATTTGCTTATTATCTTATTTGCGTACATCAGAGATTTACTTTTAGACTTATATTTTGATTCACTCACAAATCCCTGCGAACGATCCCGACTTACCATCATATCTTGCTATAATGGACGAGTACACTTGCTCGTATGTGTTGTTTTTACATTTGGAAATTCATCCTTATAAATTTAAAACTTGCACTAACAAATAGCACATCAGTCTTAGAGTTTTTGTTAAATCTTTAGTTTTATAAACTTCAGAAAATCTGCAAACATTAATTCCACAAGCATTATATCTTAATTTGCTTTCTTGGATTTTAGTATATATAGAGTTTGCTGACGATTTTACGCGAGGTTTGCCATGATTGTTTTTTCAGGTTTAACCGGTTATATTGGACAAGAAGATGATTTGTATTTCTGGAGGGAAGCTTTCAACGTTCATTTTCTTGGATGAGGATGTAACCATGCTATCACATTATCCACACCGAGTGAATCAGGGGAGTATTTGTTTCATTCTTTTACTTTCGTTACTTTTACATCCTTTTTATTGAACATTGGGGACAATGTTCAGCCTAAATGTAAAGGGAGGGTAATGATGATACCTTAGAGAATGCAATTGCACTTGAGTTTGTTTGTTCAATAGTAGGTGTGTAATAAAACTAAGAGAAACACTTGTTAGGGTAATTTTAGTGCCAAATTTAAAATTTTTTACCACATTTAGGAGTGAAGCTTTAGCCTTAATGAGCGTCTCATGGATAGGAGCTGTATGACTAGCACGAGAAACCGTACCACTCAAAATTTTCCACCCCAAATATGTGAGGTTCGCCCCTAGATTTGTTAGGAAAAGATGCTTATTAGTGTACCGGTAGTACTTAGATTCTAGAACTTGCGTTAGTGATGCATCCCGAGACTACTAGTGAGACTACATTCGTGTAGTAGGATTTACTACATGATAAGAGACATTAGGATCACCCTTGTGTTAAACCTGTATCATAATTACTTGACCAATGAAGTTATAATTACTTGACTAATAAAGTCAATTAATTTTCCCACACCTTTGCTATGTACTCATTTTTAGTACACGATACCCCTAGTACACCCCTCCGAGCCTATCTTTTTCGTTTCTAACTTTAAGCATTTTACTTAAAGATAGAATTTGTTTACAATCCACCCCAAATGTGCACCCAAATCGCGTTAGCGTTCCTTTTATGCACTCATCTTTAGTGCATTATTATTACATGTTTAAACCCTTAGTTAATTGTCTAATTGATTACATGGTTGCTAAGTCGAGTCATATCTTGTACATATTGTTTTGGGACGATTGGGACTCATGGGTAAAGTACTATTGTTATAGAGTATTGGGGAAGACATCAATTATTACCCCCAAATGTGCGTTTATATTTAAAAAGTACTCCAAGTGTTTTGATTATCTTAATTCGAGTCATTAGAATAGTTGATTATAAAGTATGTAAAAGTTCAAGTGTAAGGGGAATGCAAATTCCCTACGATGTATTATTTTGGATGGTAGGGCAAGAGTGTATGGGAAAAAAATCGAAAAAATCAACAAAAAGAAAAAAAATAGAAAAAGAAAAAGAGAAAAGACATACGGACTACCATCCCGTTTTCTTTTATGTTTATTTTATGTTTTTGTTAGTTTATGATTAGCTTAAGTCGAGTCGAGTCTTGGCTTAGCAACGCCATATTGTACATGTAATTGACCAAGACGATTAGCTCGCCACCAGTAAAGATTGCCTTTATCCAACAAAACCGTGTTTATCATATCCCTACACCTCATGTTATAACCCTTTTAAAAGACCTCTTTGATAGTTTATCCTAGATGCTTACGCCAAGTGGTGAATGTTTGATCCTTTCCCAAGCTTATGGTAATCTATGTGCTATGACAGGTAGTGAGAGATATTTTCTATTTTCATATTGTGATATATACTTTTATTACACCCGAGAGATGTGAGTATCTAAACACTATTTGTGAGGTGCTAGTGTATAATTTTCGTGCTTGTTTTGGTTGAAGTGGAACGATTATTTGTTGCAATTACTTTTATATTAGTGTTAAATGACCCCTAGCTTGTATTTTCATTAGAATAAAAGCGCATTTGCTTGAGGACAAGCAAATCTCAAGTGTTAGGGTATTTGATGAGACAAAAAGTGTAACACTTTTAGGGGGTCATTTAAGCCCTAAGTCGTGATTATTTGATCAAATATTGCCTCAAATTGTTCCTTTTGTCATTTTAGGTACTTTGGAGAAGAAATCTGGAAAATGAAGCATTTTGGATGTTTTTGGAGCAAAAAGTGAATAAAACGGCAAAGTCTCCAAATCAAGCTGGAAATAGTACCTGACGGCGTCATGCTTTGGAGGTGACGACGTCATATATTGGCAAAGAGGTGGATAAAAAGTTACACGAGACGCGCCAGAACATTTTTGGGAATTAAAGAGTGACGGCGTCACCAAGGCCGTCAAGAGCAATTTACACGTGACGGCCAAGAATAGAATAACACATGACGGCGTCAGATCTGGATCTAGACAATCCGAGGAAAAGCATTGGTGGCTAGTTGACGGCATCAGGATTATAACATGACGCCGTCAGACCTTTAATCTCTATATATAGTTTTCTAATTTTCATTTATTAAATAGAGAACTTTTGGAGGAACTTTGGGACAAACCCTAGGTCGAATTTTACAGGGTTTTTCACCCTTCTTTCATTCATGTTTCAATAAAGATAAGTCTTCCAATAATCATTCAATATGTCTATGTATTGTTTGATTATATCTTATGCTTGTCTTTACTTTAACATGCTAGGCTAGGTTTGTTTGTGTTTGCTTAGATGTAATGAAACCTAGCTATTGATTGTTTGTTATTAGTTGTCATGGATGAATGATATCGATGTTAGGCTTAAGAAAACTAACAGACTTCCAATTGGTAACATGCTTGAACGTCTTAAGAAACATGAATCGGATGTGTACTACGATTTTTATGGTTGTATTTAATGCATGAGTGACTACTAAGAAGGCCATGTTAGGAGCTAATTGTCGGCTTGACATAGGAAGAGGTAGAAACTTGTAGAGTTGGGGAAGATCGTACACGGCCCCACGAATGGTATTAAGGAATATAACCCGTCATCCATGCAATTGTAACAAACTATTCAACTAATGAAAGATAGCTAGGGAGTAGTGAAATCTAAGTAAACACGTTTCTCTCATTGTTTTTCTCAATATTTACTTTCGTGTTATTTTATTTTTATTGAATTTGTAGTTATTTGGGTTAGTTGACTAGCAACTAATTCCGCCCACTCTTCCAAAACGCGAGATTTTTACTTGCTTTCTAAAAAATTATAAAAATACAAAAAGAATCATCCCTCAGCTCTAGACCTAGTTTAATTAATTTTTGATCCTAACGACATTATTCCCCGAGAGAACGATCAATCCCCTGGTACTTGCCACTACACTATACTACATCGGTCAGGTACACTGCCTAGTGGGGATTGCAAGCTTCTCAAGATCCCTTAAGAAGTAAAACCTTTTGCAAGGTTGCAAAACCACGCATCATGTGGACCCAAGATCTTAGAGGACGGGGGCAAAAAAAGAAATATTTTTTCTTTTGATAAGTTTCATGATGCAATTTAATAAAAATATCATAAAAAAATTGTTAACACTAAAAATTGATATTTTTTAAGATTGAGATAGAGATCTAAGGTTTTTATATTGTTCGAATTTAAGATGGGGAAATTTGATTTTGTAGTGGGTGCAGTTTAATAAAATGGTAATAAAAAAAATACACTAAAAATTGATATTTTTTGGCGAACCATGGAAGGCATCGCCACCCCTAATTACTGTGTAGTTCCGCCCCTGGATGCACGCATGATTCAGCTTTAATATTTTAAAGATGCAATTAAAATCAGACAAAAATACACCGTTGGTCCCTGAACTTTCCTAAAAACATCGCCTGGGGCCCAAACTCAAGAAAATCGTCATAGGGAGTCCAAAACACTAGTTTTAGTGTCCGATTGCGTCCCTCGCTCCATAATCACCAGTCTAACGTTCCGTTATATGTCATAAAATCCCGTTATCTGTTTCGATTGGAGGGCATAATTGTCTTTTTATCGAGTCGCATTTTTCTCTCTCTCGATGTACTACCCAGCAGACGTCTAATCCATTTTTCCGCCATTATGTCTAATATAAGTAGGTCGTGTAGTCATTAAACTTGTTATGGAAGCCTACCCACAAAACCCTAATACAATGTCACACTTGAAATCTAAAATTCTAAGTGAGAAATCAATAACAACCAACTTTGGACTGACTCTATGGTAGATCAGAGAAGAGTCTTTCTTCAATGACTTTGAGACAGAGAAAAATGGTGCAATGAGGAGATATGGTAAGTTTTTTTTTTTTTTTGATGATAATCTTTTACAATGACTTATTTTTTAGATTGTTTAAGGTATTTACTTTTTAGGTAAGATAACCGTAATAGTGTTTTTTATGTGTTTCAACAGGTGATCGTGTTGGTTCCTTTAGCATGAGATTTCACCACAATGGCATTTTCAAAATTTGGCCTAAGAGAATTTATGATGGAGGTAAGGAATGCCAGGTAGATTTTATTGACATAAGTGAGGTTACTTTAGATGAGTTTGATGTTCAAATGACCCAAATTGGTTATCATGAAGGACAAACCAATAATTACTATTACTTTATTAAGCCTGGTAGCACACTTGATGATGGTTTGTATAGCTTTCGTGAGCCTGAGAATCTTGAGTTACTGAAAGAGATTGTCAAGGACCATAAACTGATAGATGTCTTTGTTGAAATAGGCAAGATTAGATTAGAGTTGTCAGAAATATCTCCACAGTCTATTAAGACTGTATTCTTGGAAGATGGATGAAGTAAATAGAAAAGTAGCAAGTGCTGCTATCCAATCGTGCTGTAGACGATTGGTATTAGATGACCTAGATAATCAACCCGCACTTCAGCCTTTTTTGGAATTAACAAGTTCATATGGATGTCGATTATCTTGGCCAATCTAGTCAGTTGCCACCCATTGATCTTGTTTTTTCAACACTAGACATGTCTTCCTTTGCTAGTCAACATGTTGATAACAGTGAGGGTGCATCATTAGTACTTATGGAGAAGGACAATAGTATTTAGGACCATGATGATTTTGAGGTTAATATGTTCTGAGTGACTAAGGATAAGCCGGTAAAGATAGTAGGAAGAGCACTAATGGATGCAAATAACCGCCATCAGGAACCTGATGTGGATGTCAGCCTATTCCAAGTGACTTAGGATAACCAGACATACCAAGTAGGAGGAGCAACTGTGGGTGACAATAACATGGAAGAGGAGGATGATGAGGATATCACTCTGTTCCAAGTGAATGACCCTAGTCAGTTAGGTAATGTACATGTAGCTGAGGATACATGTGTGGGAAATGAAAAGGATAATTATGAGAAGAATGAAGTACAACTTGTGTTGGTCCAGGGGAGTCAGTCTCCTGAGTTAGGCAACGCTGGAACATCTACTAATATAACTGATGACATGAGTCAGACTCCTGAGTTACATGTGATGGATGATGATGCCTTTTACACTGCTTATGCTTCTGGCTCAGCACTAGGTAACTTTGGGGGTGCCAAGGGTTAGGTCAGAGTCTATTCCTAATGGTGTTTATGAAACATTCTTTTACGTTGAGCAAGCCTTTGATAGTGCAAAACATGTGAAAGAGATGGTCAGAGAGCATTCCATAGAAACAAGAAGGGAGTTGTTTTTTCAAAAGAATCACAAAAGAAGAATAAGGGTCAAATGTGTGGGTTGTGTTCCACTATCAGGCCCAAGTGAAAGTCCTGGACTAGGTATGGCCTAGTTACAGGTCCATTAACCAGAAAGGGTTTAGAAGCATTAATTGGAGGCAAAAATGACCATTCCCAAATACTCTACCCATAGATGTTGTTTGTCAGCAGGGAAGGTGAAAAAGGTGTCTGGACAGTCAGAAGACATAATGATCCACACACAATGTTTGCAATCAAGGGCACTCAAATATTTTGACATTAATTTTATCTCAAAGCAAATAAAAGAACAAATTCAAACAAATCCACGGATTCCAGTGAAGTCTGTTCATTATCAGCTCACCAACCAGTTTGAGCTTCAAGTGTCAATGCAGAAGGTTTTATAGGCAAAAAGAATAGCAGTAAGAAACATTGGGGGAATTCAAGCTACAATTCACCATGTTGAGAGACTATGTTCAAGAGTTGCAGAAGAGGAACCCTAATACAACAGTTGTGATTCATGTGGAATGGCCTGCAGAGGAAACTCTCCCAACAAGAGAATTCAAAAGACTGTATGTTTGTTTAGGTGCATTGAAGGAATGATTTAAAGCCTGTCAGAGACAGTTGTTGGGGATAGATGTTTTTCCTATTGATGGTCCTTTGAAGGGTTTTCTACTAACAGCTGTGGGAATTGATAGCAACAATGGTATATACCCATTAGCTTATGCTTTTGCTGAATCAGAAAACAAATCATCATGGACTTGGTTTCTTCATTGTTTATCTGATGCTCTAGATCTTGAGCAAAACTCAATCTTTACTTTTGTTACTAACATGCAAAAGGTAGTACTTTAAACTTATAATGATTTCAAGTTGCTGTGTTTTAAAACCGATACTGAAAATATGTGTTTTTGTGAAGGATATTATTGCAGCATTAAAAGAAGTTTTTGCAAATGCGGAGCACAGATTTTGTCTTAGAAGCATTCATGAGCATATGAAAGTTAATTGGAATGGTAGGGCCTTCAAAGACCATCTGTGGAGATGTGCAATAGCCTCAACTGTTGTACAGTTTGAGAAATTTATGGATGCTTTAAAGATATTTAGTCAACCAGCCCATGCTTGGTTAAGTCAGATACCACCAATCCATTGGTCAAGGTCACATTTTACATGTAAGTCATCTATCTATGCAACTTAATTGGTACTATATGTTAAAGTAGTCTGAAACGTATAAGTGATACTACTTTATTTCTGTTGATTTAGGGAGATCTCATTCTGATGTGTTACTTAATAATATGTGTCAAGTGTTTCATGGTAAAATAATTGAGGGTATAAACAAACCAATTATTACAGCCTTAGAATACATCAGGGAATACTGTATGAAGAGGATAATGCATGTTGTGATGGTCATTGAGAAGAGTAATGAACAACTAACACCAACTGCACAACACATGTTAGATGATATTAAGAAGGAGGTTGTTAGGTATAATGTTTTATGGAATGAGGGAGATAAGTTTTAGGTTAGTGGACCATAGGGAGACCAATGTGTGGTTAATGTTGTAGACAAGTCTTGTACTTGCAGAAGATGGGAGATAACTGGTTTACCATGTAGACATGATGTTGCTACCAATTGGAATATAGCTTTAAATGGACAACAAGTAGGAGTCGTGGAAACATGGGCTCATCCTTGTTACTATCTTAACACTTGGGAAGCAACCTACAAACACCATGTCTCCCCCATAACTTGCAATGAGCATTGGGAAAAATCAGCACAATTTTTCCACCAAAACCTTAAACAAATTCAGCTAACTCAAGTAGTAAGAAGAGAGTACGGTTAGCTCCTGAAACTGAAGAGATTGTCAAGAATGGTAAGCTGTCTAAGGCTTGGAAGAGTGTAAAGTGTAGTTTTTGTGGCATTGCTGGACACAACAAAAAAACATGTCTTGGCTATGGTGGAACTGAAAGTAGTCAAAATGGTCGTAAACAAACAAGTTCAAGTGCTAAGGGAAAAGGTAAAAAAAATGCCTCAGAAGATTGCATCAAAGAAGACACATCCTACAGCTAAGAAAGTGGCAACCGAAAAACAAGCTGAAGGTACACGTGTTGTTGAAAGTCAAGCTGATGCAGTTGAAAGAACCTGTGTGCAATCTGGAAATCAAGATCAAGCTACTCAGGATGTTGGAACCAACAGAGAAGGTGAAGTTACAGGTCTTCAATCTGATGATCCCAGCATACATGTTAAATCCCAGTCTCAATCCCAGCAACATAATCAATCACAGTCTAAATCTCATCCTATTACACGAAGAGTTACTAGGCAGCAGGCTGCAATGGACAGAATGATGCCCTCACTGTAGATCAATTCTATTATGCTTATGAACTAGACAATATTTCTTTATGTTTGCAATAGACAAGTTATGTACTCTAATTATCATATTTGAAAAGTATGAAATTTTATGCATTTGGAAAAAAATATCCATTTGCATTATCTATAAAACCATGTTCTGTTTCTGTATTTTAATTGTCTGCATAATTTGCATCTTCTGTGGACTTTATGTTATAGCAAAGTCTATGACTGTAACACCGTCTATTGCAACTTGATAAAGGCAAAACTAACCAAAGTCAAAACTTCATAACAATGTTGACAATTTAAAGTCAAATCTAACCAAATTCATAGGCATCTGCATAACCATAAGGTAAAATCAACAAAAAACACAATTCATATCGATGTGGGAGACAAAGTTACTACCATTCAAGAGAATCTGAAGTTAAAACATACTATATACTAGTTTGGTCAAGGTTCAAACACTACCATGATGGCCTAACAAGTAATTACATTTTCACATAACACAAAACACGGTCATCATACATTAAAGATAAAAAGTTAATCAAATGCATAAACAAACAAGAACAATATCCACCTAAGCACCAGGTAAATCTTCCACTTTCACACATCACCTTGTGCAGCTTCTAAACTTGCCTTGAGGTCATTTCTCCCCCTCAAAAGGCCTGGTATGATCACTCTTGAACGAGCACACATTTCGGGATCATACCATCCTATCCACCGACAAGAAGACCCCTAATCATGAATAGGAAAGTCATTAAGCAACCACCATTGTTACAATGTACTTTGCTACTTGCAAAAACAAGCTAATGCAATAAATCTAAAAACTCACTTACCTCATCAGGACAACCATAAAATTGACGCCCTGGGTTGACCGATGTCCACGAAGTGCGAGTTATAGCTTGCTTACCACACCAGCAACGCGCCATGTTGAAAGGTTTGATGATTTGTGCAAGAAAGTTTTTGGGGGAAAGATTAGGGATGATAAGTGACGATACAATTGTGACTCAAAGTAGTATATGGAACCGGACACCGTACAACGGCTTGAAATAGGACGCTACAGTGAATGACGATTTTGCCCTCACCAATAATTCATTGGACTAATGCTTACGGAGCGAGGGACGCAATCAGATACTAAAACTAGTGTTTTGGACTTCCTACGATGATTTTCTTGAGTTTGAGCCTCAGGCGATGTTTTTGAGAAAGTTTAAAAACCAACGGTGTATTTTTGTCTTAAAATCATGTTTGTTGATATGATAAACAAGCGCATAAAAATCAATTATCATACCGGCTTAAGTTTATATTCATAGACTAAACTTTATGACTAAACACATATAAATACAAATATCTCCAACCCTAGCCGAACTACTATACTGCATGTTATCATGGCTTTTATTTTATTCAACCTGCCTATATGTTAGGAATCCTAGCAGTAACATCTACAATTATTAGGTTGAGCATATGTGTGATAAACACTTGGTATATATGTCAACTTAGATTCAACGGTTTTGTGTTTAACATTTGGTCAAGTCTTCTTCTACAGTTTTACCATCATCGTTGTCACATTACTTCCGATTGGTTATCAAGTTTGCTATTTTATTTCTACGATTACAATAGTCAGAAAACTTGTGTTAGTAATGCTCTAGTTAATATACAGCCAATAAGTATTTCTTAGCATTTGGATAAAGTTACACTAATGTATGTTTGTGTGGAGTGTGGACTATATCATTTGAAAAGGCTTCTTGCCTACTGTAAATAAATTGATCCTATAAGATTTTAATACACTGTCAATCTGTCATTATACATTGTGGTAAAATATTACATATAAAGTGATGAGCTACATAAACATAAGCTCATTTAAATAAGCTTTCCTAAACAACTATGGAAACATCTCAACATGGACTACATAAAGGAGACATCTAGAAGACATCATCATTTGACAATATATACATTCTATAATTACATTCCAAGTTTTTTATATCTTTTTTATTAATAAAAAGCATATCACAATAGACAACTTCTTTTAAGATTTGGTGCCATAATTAATAAGATTGATCAGTGGCTATAATCGCTATAATTTATCTTAGCTTTAAATTATTTTATGTAAGCTGTTTTTCATGTTTTTAAATTACAAAACAATATGATATTTACAATAACCCAGGCAAATAACATTCAAAACTTATACTCCAATGAATTGTTTGTTTAAAATTATATATAACTTTCTAAGAAACTATTGCAAATATCAATCGGTTAAGTCAAATTCCCTTTTTTAAAGAATTTATGATTCAAAAAGTCCCCACATCCAACACACAACTTCTGTCTCAATCATTTCACCTTATTTTTATACTTGTACTTATTTACATTATAAAAAGAACAATGCAAACCATACTTCTTAGTTCCTACACACATAGCATTATTTATATAAAAATTCTTGGAGGACAAAAATCAAAAGTATAAAGTTAACTAAAATCCATGCATACCTTTCAAAAAAAAAAAAAAAAAACTAAAATCCATGCATAGGTAAAAAGGGTAAATTTAAATAGTGAAATTTTCCCATAAAATTTTGCAATATCTAGGAAAACAGGAATGAATGTATCATGTACTATCGCACACAAAAATAGCAACAATCAACTTACATGTAAACAGAAAATATTTTTTTGTACGTTAAAGAAAACTTGTACTCCATATTTAAGTTTGACCAAATATTGTCCAAAAGATAGTTCAAAAAAGAAGATATATCTGACTAATTCACAAAGAAAATCATGATGTAGTATGTAAGAAATTAAAAAAAAAAAAAAAAAAAAAAAAAATGAAAATTTTCTAACAACTATTTATTTATTTATTATTATTATTATTATTATTATTATTATTATTATGAACTTTTTTAACAACTAATTGTACATGCAATTTGACAGCCATTTTTTGAAACAACAATGGAGGATCAAGAACATCGAATTCCTATAGGATAATATATATATATATATATATATATATATATATATATATATATATATATATATATATACATATATATATATATATTTTTTTTTTTTCTTTTTTTTTTTTAACATTTACTTGATTAATGAGTATCTTGAACACCGGCCAAAATAATTAATACCACGCATATCTTAGAAGTAGTTGGAGATTTATGATGTTTAAAGAATTGAAGAAGTTAATACTTTTCATATGAAAGAAGTCAATACGAAATTGGTTAGAACATTATCAATAAATGATGTTGGTATTTAATTTGGTACTCTTTGACAAGACGAGATGAATGGAAATTAATAATTTGTGTTTCTATAAAATATGTAGATATAAATCATATAATCGTTGGATTCCCATGGTGTATCCACTAAGAAGAAAAATAAAAATAAAAGAATGAGAAATGTTTTCAGCCTTCTCATAAGAGTTGCAACTTTTTTTGTAGGTGCATCTAAAATGTGCAGCTGTAATTATTTCTCGTTATTAGCATTCTATTTTTATTTCTTATTTGATCCTTACTCATAAATCATATACCTACTTTGTTTTTGTCTAATTTTGCTTTGATATATGATGGCATATTAATAAGCATTTTAGGAACAATAAAATAATATGGAAGAGTCATGAGGCTTAAACCTAAGAAAAAGTGAAAAAACTAGTTGGTGAGTAACAAGTTGCCAATTATCTGTTCGTTAATGCTATATGGTGATAGCTTCTATAGTTTTATTGAAGAGTCATGAGGCTTAAACCTAAGAAAAAGTGAAAAAAACAAGTAGGGTTGGATCAGTTGGAAAACCCCTTGCCTCTCAACCAAGAGGTCAAGGGTTTGATCCTCACTCCCTACAAAAGGTTGGAGGTCCTTTTCTACCTTAGGTAGAACCGGAAGCAGCCTCTCTACCTTAGGTAGGGGTAAGGCTGTCTACATATCAACCTCCCCCATACACCGTGGAAGACGGTATTGGGACCCATAACCCGTGGAAGACGGTATTGAGAGTTACTTTACTTTACTTTTCTATAGTTTTATTGTGACCCCTTTGATACCAATGAAAGTGTGTAAGGAAATAAATATTTTTCTAGTTTGTGTAAGTTGAAATAGGTCAAAGGAAAGGTAAATGAAAATTTAAAATTGAAGGCTTGTATGTATTAGAGGATATATTAGTAAGCCCAAGCCCGGTTTGTGTGTTTAAGATTCATTAGGGTTTTAGGTAATTTACATCGATCAATAAACATAATACGTATCTGGTTTCATGTAGTTGGTTGATGTATTAATTTTGAAGTTTGAGATAAGAAACAGAAATTAAATACTTTATATTATAAGATGGTACAGATAATTTGTTGCGTTTAGCTGTGTAGCAAAAATAAAGTAATGTCATTGTGTATGTTGATAGCTTGATAGTTTAATGTGACTACTTGGTACTCTATGACCATATGTCAATAGACTCATAATGTAAAAGTGTGAAGACGATTGATTTAATTCAAAGATTACGTCAAAAGGATTGGACACATCGATGTTTTGGCGTATTTGTGAATGTGACAATCTGAACATATATTGTATATAATCCGAATGATTTGACATCTACTTTTGCGGTTAATAAATCCAGTGCTATTTAAGGAGTATATCATAGATTTTCATTCTTGTTAAGTTTTAGCTTTTCCGCTAGGCAGGTAGAAAAGCATGTTAGCAAATTTTAGTGTGAATAGTTATTTTGTGTATGCAACTATGCAAGATTTACCCGAGACCTAATAAATTTCATATCGTGCTTTATTATTGGTTCGATAGTGCAGAGCACATACTAATATGAGATCATATGAATCGACAATATTGTCCGTTTTGCCCTGATGGCTCACGGCTTTGCTTTTGTGGCCATCATGTGAGACTTTCAGGTAGGTCACTTATACTAGTGCTGCTCTCACACGAGAGAGCTTAACTGTCTCGCAGTAGACCACAAAGCGTGTTGTGTCTGATAAAGCCGAGATATAAAGCCAAGATTTTACTTATATACCCAACATCACTCCAACCCACTAACGATATAAGATTTGCCTACGGTGCTACAGCTTAAGGTGTATCGCCCTCAATCCAAAAACGGTCAACCATTGTGTTTGTGCTTGTCAATCCCTTTTGTTGCCCTAACTAACAATTCAACTACACGTTTGTTTCATTGTTTGCACATTTTTTTTTTCTTCTCATAATATCATTGGTGCACGCCCAAAATCATCTTTATTTAGAAAGTAAGTCGACAACAAGATGTCGATAGTAACAACTCAAACGTAAATACTGAATAGAATGATGAGAAAAAAGAATTTACAAAGTAGAATAAAGTAAAGCAAGGCATATTTAAAGTTTGGTCATGTTAAAGAGGACACTTTGGTCCTAAAAAAGTTGTGTTAGACCAAGTCAAAACATGCTTTACAACAACCCAATGTCATGAGTAAAATAAGTAGAGATACTTGCATGCTACTTAACCTTTGAGGAAGCATATTTTCATGAGTAACCTGCAAATACTCTCTTTTCTTAGACATACTAAAACAAACACTGGTCCCAATTGCGTCACCACACATCTCACTGTTTTATCATAAAGTTGATGCTAATCAACTCACTATTACAGTACAATGTTGTGTTGGATCTTTGCTGTCTGGTATTAATGATCATAATAAATGATAATCTAGGAAAAAATGATGAATCGTATAATATTACTTGGGTTTTTCTAACTTGTGCTTTAAATGCACATGTTAAAGAGGGTCTCACAGTCTAGGTGTCACTCTCTGTCTAGGTGTCACTCTCTGAATGATCAACAACCACTGATTGGTCCTCATTATCCTCTAGCATCACGGCTCACGAGTTTTTCTAACTTGTGCTTTAAATGCATATGTTAAAGAAGGTCTCACAGTCTAGGTGTCACTCTCTGTCTAGGTGTCACTCTCTGAATGATCAACAACCACTGATTGGTCCTCATTATCCTCTAGCATCACGGCTCACGAGTTTTTCTAACTTGTGCTTTAAATGCATATGTTAAAGAAGGTCTCACAGTCTGGGTGTCACTCTTTGAATAATCAACAACCACTGATTGGTCCCTATTATCCTATAGCCATTCAGAGTGTAACACCCAGGCTGTGAGACCCTCTTTAACATGTGCCCCTAGGCCAAAAGTTAAAACAAATCCAGATTACTTTTCATGTTGTGGTAGTTCGACTTAACTATTTCCTCGAGCTACATGAAATTTTAGGCAATCAAAAACGAGAGAAAACGCGAAGAATTGTTATTTTGATATGAATCTATATTCGTACGAAAGGCGAAATTATGCTTTATATAGTATAAACAAAAGGAAAGGTCGCAACTTTTAGTGGATGGTCACACTCCTAGGGTGAGTGGCTACTACTTAGCGTGCTAGTAATCAAATTAACTTATATGCGTGCGCGAAAAGTGTGCATCCGGCAACACCTAAACCCGTAACTTAACTTAAATTGAAATCTCTTCACTCTCGGATAAATCATAATTACATGAAACGATTGATGATGTTAAATCACCAGCATTGGCAACATGTTAGCGTTTACATTGGTAAATCTTTTTCTTTAAGTTCGCGGACACTTATGATGGAATTAGTGAGTACATGTATGATATAAATGCAAACTTTAATCTGTAACATATTTTTGTAAAATGTTAATCAAAATGAATTCATATATTACACAAGTCACAAGTCATTAACTATTTGCAAGTATTATACACACAGTTATCGTGTTAGAATTACAACTGTAACAAGCAGTGAAGGAGGTATAAAATTGCATTGTCATTATCCCGGGGCAAACAAAGGTATATAAACAGATATTACTCTCTCAGGTGGTTTATATGATACAAGTATACAACAACAAAGATCATCAGGGGTTTAAGTTCTAATTGTTTCTTTCATGTTTGAAATCGAAGCTTTACAAGTAGCGAATGAGGTATTTAACTCCATGTACATCATCCCACGTCAAACTATATATAACAGCAAAGATCACTCTATGAGATGATTATGTGTTCTTTTCCAAAGCTGATAATGCCGGTGTTAGGTAGTTATTTGCTTTGTCGGGTAAATGTGCCACCTAAGCAGGGAGGGAAACACATGTAAACAACAGTTTTCTTCCTAGAAACACAGTGTCAAGTATCGAGTGCTATTAAAAATAAGATGGCGTGAAAAAACCAATGTAGGTGATTCTGAGCAAATAAGTTCACACCCGATGTATTTTTAAGACCGTGAAGTTAAATCGGGAAAAGTGCAAAATGAACATCTCTTACCAGCTCATACAACTCCTTCCCTGGCTCAGCAACATATTCATAGCATACCTGTTCATAACCAAATCACGGCTCAATTCCAACACGGCTATTTGAGATTAAAGTAAATAAATATAATGCTACCGACATCAAAGCTCTTGTTCCTTGCAGTTGAGTCATGCAATGCCTTTACACAGATATCAGCCACATCAGCGCAACTAATCCCCTACAAGCAGCAATGATGTTAAGTTTAGGCAGCATGTTATGAACAATGATGAACTATTTATTAATTTAGCAATAACTATCCCACCTGAGATATCCTGTTCCCTTGGTCAAAAATGAGAGCTCGTTGTCCCCCGGGTTCTTCCTAATAAACCCAATGTGAAAAGCAAATTAGATGGTTAAGGTATACAACGGGCACAATAGAACCAAACAAGATTGTTACATATACGAGTGAAAGATGGATGGTAAACAGAAAAACATATATGGCGAAAAGAGCTATGTTGAATGAACGCACCATCAAAGGACCAGGTCGAATTATTGTGTACCCGATGCCTGACCTTCTCAGGGAATCCTCTCCGGCCTATAGAAATGTCAACCAACAGATAAGTTTGTTGTAGCACACTATGACATAAGAAAATACCAAGAAAGTACAGACCTTCTTGGCTTTCAAAACCTGCTCCCTTCTGCTAGCTTCAATTCCAGAACCCGTACATGAGACTAAGATGAAGTCCGTTTCTTGTCCGGTCTGCAAAACAGTTTGCTGTTCAGATTCTAAAAATACTTTTTAAGTATCATTTTCATGCCAAAGGTACCAACTTCGTACCATTTGTCTTTAAGCCTAGATTTGTGGATATTCAAAATTTTTAATAAAGTCATGATGTGAAATTACTATAAACAAATAAAGATCTTGCTCACCGGCAATGCTTTTATATATTCCAATATCATTTGGAAGCTTCTCAAGTCCTGGTTATTTCCAACAGCCCCTTCAGCAGGTCTCTGAAAGTAAATATAACAACTCAGCCATCAGAACCGAAAGCGTAATGTTAATTTAACTAGTTGATATGACTATTATGTATGAAACAACTTATATTCACCCATTCAAATAAATTAGGGATAGAAGTGCTTGTTCTGTTTCGCCAAAAATAGTAAAGCTAAAAGCCTACCAGGGTGAAAGGATGAAAGAAAACCCGTGAAATCTATATACTATAAAATGACTATTATAGTTGATGACACAAAGGAAAACCATGGGTTATATACTTATATGAGTTATATCATATATGAGTAACATGGGACTGAAGGATTTGTATAAGGAGAACATACCTGTCTTCTAGGTTCAAAACGTATGGTCAAGGTGTGTATAAGGAAAGGATCCAATGGTGGATCAGCTGGATTCACTGGCCGAAACGAACTAAATGGTACTCTTACCTAGCAAGACAAATATCAGAGGTAAGATACCCACCTGTCATAAGCAGACAAGTTACAATAACAGTTAAATGGCACATAACCATTGACCCGACATTTACTGACCGAAGGATAAGAAGACTGCTCACCCTGCAAAACCCTACTTTTGTGCTAATTCTAGAAAAGTATTGTTTGCTCTGGCTTCCGTCTGCTGTAGGACCAGATTCAAGAATTAAAACATATGACCTTCCGTTTCCCCCTATCGAAAGAATGAGCCCTTCATACCTGAAGTTGGGAGACTATACTTAACAATTGAAGCAACACAGTACACATATAACATATTGTAATCTCAATGCCATTAGCTATATGAGATATACCTGTCTAATGTACTACCGAGTGGAAGTGATAGCTTAGTCGACAAATCCACATATCCTCCTCGTGTAAATACGTAACCTATATCAAAATGGTATATGCTGAAATGTAATCACCATCGGAAAGATGTGGGGTTTTATTTCAGTGTGTAGAAATGTTTACCTGAAAAAACTGCATCTCCACTCTCAGTGAATTCAAATTTAGCATCCATTCCTCCATCATATTTAGCGGCAGCTTCATCCTGGAAATAAGTTCCCTTGCGAACCTCCCACCCTTTTAATGATTCTGCAGACTTGAACTTTGCGAGTGTAAGCTTGCTTTTGCTGCTTTTCCCAGCTCGCAACTGAGCTAGCTTATTGTTGTAGTCCTGAAACAACCCGAAAAACAATAAACTTTCTTAAATTAGTTTCTCAGTTTACTGATCGACATTTCAAATTAACTTGATAAGCCCAAGACATACAGCGAACACGGAACATACGTGGTTGAAACCTAATAAGTTTGTATTTTTCAAGGAGCATGAAGAAAAAAAGGACCTGAAACGCTTTGCTGAGGTTGTACACACCCTGATGATCAACTCTGTTGAGATCTACAGTTATAGAAGAACGAGCAGTGGCACAATAGATAATCTTGTTGCAACCTTCAACAGCACTTCTCAGGGCTGCAGGATCTCCAACATCCCCAATCACAATCTTTACAGAAGTTGGCAGCATGTCCATGACTTCTTGATCCGCATTCCTTATTAGAGCCTAATATATAGAAAAGTAAGAGGGTGCTTGGGATATCTTATAGTTTGCTGTTTATCTACCAATCTGCTTACTTTTAGCAGAAAAGCAGTTTGGATAATCCTGACCTGCTTATTTAAGTTAAAACCCCATGAACATGTGCAAATGGGCTCTCTCGTCATTCATTTATCCACTTGTTAACTATTTTAGATTTTTTTTTTTTTTTTTACAGCGTAACAAAACTCAAACATTATTCCTTTAAGTACTTATTTTGAGCTTTTATATAAACAAAAGCATAAAAAGAAAAAATAAGCAATCCCAGACACATTCTAATTAGGTTTATTGGAAAGTGTTATTTAAAGGGGTGGTTGGTTAAGCTTGTATTAAGTAATAGGTTACATTCGATTATTCTTGCAGGGGTGGGCTTGACCAGCTTATCAATTTGAGCTTAGAATCTTAGATAAGCCATAAGTTCAAACTGATAAGCTAATATAAGGCATAAGCTTAATTTGATAAGCTAATAAGGTGGAAATACCTTGACCGAGTAGCCCCTGAGCATGAGCTTGCGGACAACAATACGACCAACACGACTGGTAGCACCAATAACGAGAACAGTTGTGTTCTGAGCACCAGGGATTGCAAATTCACACATAGGACCACTTTCCTGGATAAGAAGGCTGTTCTCGTCATTGGTGCGGATTGTCCTTGAGATCTGTCCCAATTCAGAAAACTTTCGCCATGCTTCATCAAATATTTGTCTAGACCGTCTCCCTAATCCAACTGGACTGGCGTCAACTAGCGTCTTCATTGCACTTGTTTTCATCTGCAAATAATAACCGTTAATCAGGTTAATTACCTAATGGAGTTAAAACTAAACAAAACTGCTTATATATTACACAATTCCATTCAACGTAATTATAATAATCTGAGATAAACCTCGAAAAAAACTCCTTAGACACACACACAACACAAATAAAGTTTAGCGAGAGTAGTTACTTCTGGGGTAGCTTTAGCAGCATCTTCCACATCCTTGACAAGAGCTTTCTGTGTCAACATATACTAGACAATAAGTATATGAAAAAAGTGCAGTATTATAAGAACAAACAACAAAGGCTGAAGATAAATATATCCATAATTGTTGGGGATTTTAGTGTCAACATCTATTTAACGTAATTGAGATCTACTTTCTACTTGAGACTGAAGGGATTTCAGGTGAAGCTCAGCAATGAGTTAAGAGGTGCAAAATGCAAACACGTGTAAGCTAAACTGATTCCGCCCAAAACGAATAACAGCGGTCAAGGGACAGCGCCCCGATCCAAAAGATATTTTTGGTACTCTTAACTGATTTACTCTTTTTTTCCCGCAAAAACTTAACAGTATGTCTGTAAGTCAACAAACACAACTGTTGGTTTCCCGCCAACTGCTCTAACAGCCATAACTGTCAAACCAATTTTCTGGATATAACAGAATGTCGTCTGTCCTCATCGTAGGACACGTGAGAAACCTAACAATATTCAATGTTTTGCTCATATTTTCTTTGCCTAGACTCTGAGTGTTTGTCTTTAGATTTTCCAAGTATGATTTCGTGTAACCAATGCAAAATATGGGGGCAAAGTGAACACTTGTACACGATTCGTAGGTTTATCCAAACACATCGGTGATTACCATCTCCAAGGTGGCCTAGTGATGAAGTGACCTGAAGTTCTTAAAAGAGACCCGGGTTCAAACCTCATTAGGTGAACATCTTGGGGTGGCTAGGGAAAAGTCCGGAAATGGCCACGGGAATACCGATTAGGCCACGTACATCTGAGCCAAAAAGGCTCAACTTTCCCCGGGTATCCTAAACATGGATCCCTCTCCATTTACCCGTTTACATAAATGATTATCATGAAACCAATAATACCCTATCTCTAACATTAACCATCATCTATCTATCGAATGATAAAACCAAACTTAGTAAAACAGCACATGATCAAGCTGAGAAAATCACAATTCATTATACCGGTATATCCAACATATATGGATTATATAACTATGGACATAAAGAGGGACAGCATATGACCCATATTTAAGGAATTGGAGATTCCATGGTGTTTCATTTATAGACTTTGTTGAATTTGGAAAAGCCGATAAGCCATATTAAACAGATTGTCTGCTTCATCTAACCACACGACGTCCAGTCGCCCAAACACACAAATATACAACACAAAGAAAGAGAGGCAAAACAAGTTGATAAACTCATAAGCTAAAAAAAACACCAATTTTGGTAAGATTAGTGAAATGTTAAACATAACCAACACCTGTTGATCTCCTTTTTTAGTTCTATCATCGCTGTTGCCACTAGGAGGAGGTGATGAAGAAGCTAATACAACCAACCGTTGTTGTTGTCTACCATGAAGATGATTATAACTGAAACTGGTTTTCACCAACTTATGACGATGATGATTATCGAGGCCAAATAATCCACTTTTTGTGGAGGTCAGTGCAGTTGCAGCTGCACTTGTCATTTTGTTTTGTTTGTTAACAGCAACTAACTACTCAGCAAATAAAGATTGAAGATATATGTACTCTTGTTCAAACTGTTGCAAATTGCCAGGTCAGCTTAGCCATTCATAATGGACAAAAATTTGCCACGTAGGTGCCTAACTTCCACTCCTATTTTTTCAATCCTTTTTTTTAGAAAAACAGATAAAAGCCATGTGATTTTGGATTGACTGGCTGAAGAACATAAGAATGAATTACTTTGAAAGTGATGGCACGTGTTTAGACTTAAATCACAAATTGGGATTTTTCATAGGCATTGCTATCACACTAATATGAAATGGCTCATTTACGACTTCAAACAAAAAACGAAAATAAACTTGAACCTGCAATTTTCCGAGCCATAATAATTAAAATTGCTCATTTACGACTTCAAACAAAAACGAAACTAAACCTGAACCTAACGATTTTCCAAACCATAATAATTACACGTAAAAAGATGAAAGATAACTAGGAGCACACGGCCGAGTTTTCACCGACATGGCAGAGCTGAAGAATTTCACCGGGCGACTTGCTTAACCCCCATATGAATTTTCCAAACACCAACTATGGTTTAGAAAATAAATTAAGGAAAACGTTAAAGAGGATATACCGTGCTCATTACAAAATAAAAGTAACAAGAAAAGGAAAAAATTATACATACAATGCTCTTAAGTGAGGTCTTATGAGGACACTTTAGTTCCTCAAAATAATCGGACCAAGTAATAACATGTTTTAGAACAACCCATGTCATGGTAAGTAGAGATACTTGCATGCTGCTTAACCTTTCAGGAACAATACTTTCACAGGTGACCTGCAAATACTCTCTTTTCACTGGTCCTATTTGTATCACCGCATCTCTCACTATTTTATCATTAACCCTAGAAATAACACTATTTGAGGTAGTACTAAACAACTCAAATTACAATACAGTTTAACTAATCCGAAAAAGTTCTTCCAAAATGAACCCTGTAGAACATTCAGAATCTACGGATATCTTTAGGTGGCTTGAAGTTGACAGGGTGAGTTTCGGGGGTGGCATATTCGTCTTCTTTCCACATCTTGATTGTTTTGTCTGCTTCACATGTGACGAGCCTCGACCCAGTGATATCATAAGATAGCGCATAAATCCCAGCCTCGCTATCCAATGATCCTGCAAAAGATATCATACAAGATTCAGATTAGTGGGCGGGTCACACAAACAAAAGTATACTTATTACTCTCTTCTTTTCTCATTTTTTCTTCTCCCTTTCTCTACTTTCATATTTTAACTCAGGTTTTCTCTTGTAAGAATGAACGTGTGCTTTTTAAGATGAGAAAAACAATGCTGCTACTCCTTGTACATGTACAGAGAATTAGTGTCCACTTCTAATAGTATACACAATTGATTAAGGTCTCCGTATTGCCTCAATTAAGATTTAATACTACAAAGCTCTAAAAAAGTATATAGCAATTGCCCAAAAGCTACGATTGTAATTCTGTTAAATAAAGGTGTAACAATTATTACTGTGTGGCGTTTATCTAATAGACAAATAAAGGTGTTTGTCTAAATCTTTAAATAAAATGATTTAAGAGGTTGTATGACATTAAAATTAGACTTTGGGCAACTTACAATCCATTTGACCTCTTCCCTTTTTTAGCTAAATTTATTTATTTGACATACATAAGTAAACTATGACCACTTTTCCAGTCCCAGAACCATAAACTCCTTTTAGCATATACATGCAAAAGTAGACATTTTTTTATTTAAAGGGTTATAAGGCACATACCGGGTTGAACGATTGTTTGAGATTGTTGGAAACTATGACCGCTTTTCCAGTCCCAGAACCATAAACTCCCATTGTCACCTCCGGTAGCCATAACACCTTCTTGATTGACTGTCATTGCATTGATTATGGTTTTCTGTTGGGAGCTGCAGATGAAAAACGAAAAAAGTTAAAACTTTTACTTGTAATGATTTAGTATAAACAGGTAAGATAAGGGATTCTATTTTATTATTTTTTTAAAATTTCAGTATAGATCTGCATTTATTCTTAGACGTCTTATATGCTTTAAATTTGCCAGATTATTTTTTATTTGGGTTTTTTATATGCTTTCTGATTGAATAACCAACAAATAAGATTGTATCTGATAGTGATATACAATAGATTAAAAACTCACAGCGTGTTGTGCAAAAATTCTCCTCTTGGGAGGCTAAACTTTTTAATATTATCAGCAGATGCAGAAGCAAAACTCTCCCTGCAATTTCAGAAGACATTGATAAAAAATTAAAACATCATATCAACAAAAATGAATATTCAGATTATAATTATAATCTTATATAAACCAATAAGAAGTAAAGTTACATACTCTGTAGGATGCTTGGCCAATGCACGGACGGACTTCTTGTGATGCGTTAGAGTTGCCATTGTCTTACCTAAAAGATTAGTGACCAAATTAAATCCAGTGACATAATATATATACAAACGTCAAATATAAGAATCTTTCATAGAATATTACCATATCTAAGATCCCATAACTTAATGGTGGAATCATGGGAGCCAGTTATAACTTGAGGATCCTGCAAGAAGATGTGTCATCATCTTGAGCTCTTAAATAATGTAAAAAGAAGTTATTGCTACACAATTAACTGAATGGATTGCATACCGTAGCTCGAGTAAAAACAGAACAGACTGTATTATCATGACCGGAAAAGGCATGAATTTGCATCTTGCTGCGAATGTCCCATACCTGAAAAAAATGCCATGCCATATGTTTACCTTAACAAACTAAAAAGTGAGAATGATCAAAATATATACAGGTATTGACTTAATAGCCAATAATGTTGTAGTTATAACAAAATAGCTATAAACTGTGCGGAGAAAAACAGAAATACTTACTTTGTGGAATAAGCTCCCCCAATATATTTATTGCAAAGTTCGATTCTATTTTGTTGCAAAGTTTTTGCAGAATTGAACCATTTTTGTGTAGTTAAAATTTCGTTTGTTGCATTATTGGGGTATTTTAAGGGAAAAAAATTCCACAGAGAAATAAGTTTGGTACCCAGATGAATTTTGAGGAATTAATGGCTAATTTGGTACACATTTTTTTAGATATTTTGAAAAAACATGTATACATCGAAATTAATCGTTTTCCCACTTAGAAAAATTAACCTCTAAACAGATTGAGTTCATACCCGACAAACAGAATCGCGTCCCCCGGTAAGCAAAACATCAATAGTGGGATGAAGTGCTAAGCAATATACACCACTTAGATGGCCATGATATGATCGGATAACCTTTCAAAACAAAATAATTATAGAAATAGTAAGAAAACAAATTCCATTATGATTACTTGAACAAACAATAAAGAGAAAATGCTGGTCAGTAATCAAAACCTTGTTCTGTTCTAAGTCCCAGCATTTAACTAGTTTGTCATCGCCAGCAGAGAACATGTAGGTATGCCTGGTGCTTACAGCAAGACCTGCAATACACATAATTGAATATTTTGCTCATAAGGAAAGACCACAAAATATACCACGATGGGATCATTGGTAAATAACTGGTAAGTATAAAATCAAACCTCTAACTTGCTCAATATGCCCTGTCAGAGTCAACTTTAACTTTCCTGAATGAGTTTCCCAAATCTGTCCAAAATCAATTTAACAATCATTTAGTGACTGATTAACGATACAAATTGGCAGATACAAAATCCCAGTGGATAAATAGAGAATTGCGAACTCAAATTGGTGTTGGTTTTTTTACCAGTTTATAGGTGAACTGGGTGAAAATCTACAGGACCATACCAGTTTAAATAGAAATGGTGTGATTTGGCATGTCAATGATATTCACAAATCCTATAATTGTTTGCATACATGGTACATTTGATCCATTTACGCCTGGTTCTAATATCCATTATATGCGTCCGAAAAAAGACTTTCTTAATAATTCAAAAGTCTGAACAATAAGTAAACTTGTGCATCTATAATTAAATATGTAAACTTGTGTATTCATAATTTCTTACAAATAATAAGTAAATTAACCAAATCACATTAGAGAATATATATATACTTAACTAGTAACCTGTTAACTAATCCTTACAGTTTCTATTACGCATTTTTTGAAATACTTCACCCAGGAACACGTCATAACTTAAAAGCTTTTGTCACATAAGGCTGGCTTCCTTCTAAAAGAACTCAGTACACTTTTAAGCTACAATGATTTTGAACCATACATATGTAGGGTAAAGTCTATGTGTTCCTTAATATGCACTGCAAACAATAAAAAAAAATGATTACCTTGATTGTTCTATCTGCAGAACCGGTACAGAACCACTCATTGTCATGGTTAAATGCAATAGATCGCACCCATCCCAAGTGGCCACTAATGACCTGCAAATATATATATTAGCTCAGTATGGTAGGCACAAGCAAAACTAAAAAATTAATAAGAAGGAATAAGGTCTAGAATCAAATATGCACGTTACTATCACACAGAAATATGTAAATCCAAGAGCCAGACTACAGATACTATTATTTGAGTAATAATACACTAAAAACACCAACTGGTCAGAGTCAACAAATCTGGCTTACAAAAAAGTGAAAACAATAGTTAACTACTCCTTCAGTCCCAAATAATACGAGTACTTAAAATTGGTTGGCTTTTCCGATTTTCTTAATTTATTACCAGTATTGAATTTTTGCAACTTAACAGTGTATTGAATGCAAGGATAAAATGACACATCACTAACTACAAGTTACACTTGTTACATATCTTTAACAAATTTCTTTGGAATTTGTGGACAATAAAATTGGGACAAAGGAAGTATATTTTATACCACATAAAGATCAATTTCTTGTCCTAAATCTATAGCACAAGTAAAAAGAATCCTTCTTTGATAGGATGCAAACAGGGAGGGGGGGGGGGGGGGGGGGTTGTTAAGGTCAAGATTCTTACTCTGTAGTTCTTCCATGGAGCATGCCATTCAGGACGTGGCCACCTGCTAGGAATTCTCTCCATAAGAGCTGCAGTCGATAGATTCCTGCCAGAAACAATATGAACTATTAGGAAAAGAAGGACTAAATTTAACAAGAGATCGCATTTGTTACAGATACTAAAAGGGAGCTGAGATAAACAGATAAGTTTCATATTAGACACGTATGCATAGTTAGAGAAAAGAGATAGACGAGCTCCTCAATATGTGTTAAAAGGTAAAAGCAAATTCTAACCTTTCTGAACCCATGTGAGCAGGAACAACAGCAGTACTTTTGCCTGTCAAACTACCGTCACCTCTGCCAAACAGCAATTAACATAACTAAATCAGTCTACAAACTAAATATATACAATATAATCAATCCAGAGACAAACTGAAATAGATCACGCCCATTCGAATAAGAAATAATGCTTACAGATTCTTCGGTTGAACGGACGTAATTGCTGAATCACTCTGACCACCAGCCTTCTTAGAACTTTCAGTACCTACAGATATAAGTTTGGTATAAGTCAAAAGATTGACACTTCTCATCATAGTGATATCAGAGCACTGTTCTTTTGTAACTCTTTACTATCCTGCCGATGATGTTAATTGGCCAAAAATTGCCAAAGTACCACTTTGGTTGTATCAGAAAGACTAAGAACTTAACTTTTGAGCACATATAAGTCTAAAAGATGCAAAGTTATATGTGTTACACAGTTTTATATCCAAGTTGATAACATAAAAAACATAAAATACATTTAAAAACTAAAAGGTTCATAAAACCGCATCCTATAAACCGGGGCGGTTACGTAAGGTTTTCGACGTCATATAGGCTTTAACTTTTAAGTAGAACAATGAGCGAAAACACGAAAGGTGCTTTACAAATACTTTTTCTACCTGTATGGGAGTATTTAACTGTATAGACTATCGATCTAATATCATTGTGCAATACAAGTACAGCTAATTTACATATTACAACCATTTTTTTAAAGACTGCGACGGATGGCACATATATGTAGAGCTATCTAAGTAACCTATTATATTGATGCCTTCACACGCTAATATCTTATCTTACTAAATGCACTGCATTCCTACACTTACTCTAATCCACTACACAATCAACAACAATAGTTCAATAAAGCTACAGTTTACGCCTAGCAACCCAAAGTATCTAAACAACAATCAATAATCAAGCACTGCTACAATACACAGCCTAAACTACAAAAGCAAATATATGTTTTATAAGTGCCTGATTGATCCCTATACCCTATGAGTAACCTAAAGTCTGAATAGCAGCGATGTCTCAAATTAAAACGCACAACCTTTGACTAAGCAATTATTTACACTATATAAACTTGCACGTTTTCTTCCACCCAAAATAACACCAATGTCACAAATTATTAAAACAGAAACCTTCGACTTAACATTTTACAACTCGCATACAATTAATTACGCTAAATAACAATCAAATATACATTAGCAGAAACCTATATATACCTGCGAGCACAAGAGCAGTCGAACTCGCCGGCGCGCCCACCGTACTCTTGGCCGTCTGATTCGCACCGCTTTTTATTCCGTCATACTCAACCGCAACCTATCCAATAACACAATACACATCAATACCAAACCCTAATATATCAAAAACTAAATAAAACACGTGTCAACTAAACTAAACTACATTATAGCTAAAAACTAACCTTATGGCTTACTCGAATCTTCTTACTGCAACAATAACAGAATATAAGTAACAATATATATATAAAAAAATAAAGGTAACAAAATTTATAAAAATTAGGGCTAGGGTTTGGGTTAAAAAAATACCTGAGGGGATCAGGAGGGGGTAATTAAGAATGATTAGGTGAGAAGAGATCGAGAGAGCGTTTAATAGATTTGAAACTGAGTTTTTTTATTGATTGTGGTTCGATTGGGAGTGTGGCAGCTGAGTCGGTTGCTGTCGACATTATTGTGTTGGTGTTTTGACTCTTTGTGTGTGGTGTGGGGAGTGTGAGGGAGAGGAGTTGTAGCAAAAGAGGCGGTTTAGTGAGGGTGTGCCGGAAAGGAATGTGGGGGTTTTTGAGATGGGTTTATTTGATAGGGATGGGTTGGTTACTTTTGTTTCGTGCATAGCGACGGAATTCGTAACGGCAAATAATTAATGATTTATGATATTGTGGTGAGTGTTTTGTGTAGCGTTTAAAATAGAATGTGAACCGATCAGAATGTAATTGCAAACGGTTGTACTACACGATAATTAAAGTCTAGAAAAAATTCTAAACATCTATCAAACAACATATAAAAACATTTAATGAAACTGAAAGTAAAACATTACATTAGTTATGAGATAAAAACTAACAACACACGTTACTCTTCGCGTAAAACTTCTTGATAAACGACATTTGAGGTGTAGATTCCTACTTGACGGAACTCTTTAACTGGTTTAACCAATACCTTTGTTGTTCTACGGGATATCCCTCTAAACAATGTCACATAAAGCTGGTCATGCGAAAAAACAGAGTCGGGCAAATAGACACCCACATTTGAAATTGTTTGGCCTTGAGCTTTATTAATAGTCATCACAAAGCTAAGGCGAATAGGGAATTGTGTTCTCTTTAGTTTAAAAGGGAACATATATTCTTGGCTAGAATAAATATTGTTAATGTGTAATTAGTTATGTTATAATTATTTATGCTAATTGTTGGTTAAGTGTAAATAATTGTTTATAAGTTTATTATATTGTTGATAATTTAAATATTTAAATTTATAAAGTTGTAAATGTATACATATAAATTCGGATAATATATTAATATGTTAAAATTTGAATTGTCCATTTAAATTTTGACATAAATTTGATTAATGTCTAATTGATGATTAAAAGTTAGGGCCCGTTTGGTATCCGATTTTTAGTGGGTGTGGATTGTTAGATGCATTAAAAAACTTGTTTGGTTTCTTTTCAAACCCATTGACACATTTGTCGGGTCCAAATTATGATTCCAGCCTTTGGTAGGTATGTACAATATTTGATCAATCAAAATTTTTGTTTTATTTGATCTTTTTTTTAAGCCACAAATTATTCTATCTTTTTTTCTTATTTTTTATTTTTTTATATCAAATAAATATATAAAATAAACTTCTTAATCATTTATTTCTTTCTCCTCATTTAATTCAAACCTATACTTAAATCCAATTTCTTTCAAACTTTTCCTAAATACAAATTCAATTCTAATCCCACTTACAAACCAAACGGGCCCTTAATGTGATTGATTTTATGTTTCAAATTAAATTTGGAAAGTTATTAGAAAATCAATTATTGGTCAAATATGCTTAATTGTTGATTTTGCATTGATTGTGATTTGATTGCTAATTACATATGATTAATTATGCATTAAGTATAACTTGAATGGTAATCATTGTAGGTAACGCCGTGTAGCCCGCGCGTTGCTGCGGAGTAAATCAAGATTAGCTTGTTGCGACGTTGACTTTGTGGTGTATTCAAATTTTGGTTTCCGTATATGTATTTAAAAGGTTTGTCTTAATATTCATTATAGTAAAGGCATATAAGATGGCATGATACAAAATATGTGTAATATTTTCTATTTCTATAGTTCTACATGACATTTGACAACTACGAGTATGTAGAAAAAAACTACGTAAGCATAGTAAAACTAATATACTACCTTTGCAAATCTAACTACGTCTTTAATAGGCATGGATTTGGATCACAACCAAAAGGGACCAGCAAGATGATCCATCTTATCCACCCAATAAAACAATATATTACATACAATATACTAAAGGAGAAAACATAAACCAATCAATTAACCAAAAAAACCCTTTTAATAATAATAAAAAATAAAAATAAAAAGAGCAAAGACTATTGCATGCTTCATAACAGTAAGAACAATCCGTTCAAATACAAAACATAAAGCAAAACCAACATGAATCGACACACTAAAAAGGTGTTTAAACCAAAAAAGCAAAATAAATATGTCAACAAATAGGAACTTGCATATTGCTGCTCAAACCACTCGGGCTTTTTGAATTTTGGAATCAACATGGGTTTCTTAATTAATGATTGACTGCACAGATAAATCCCACCAAAACTATATGTTGGTAGAGCTGCAAAACATATAAATCATTAGAGTAAAAGACCAGGTAATTTGACTAAGTGACGTAAATTTAGCACAAGCAAGCGTAATCTTAAGGATAGGTGCACCAAAAACATGATCCCAAATTGCAGGCAATATATATAGTGAAAGGCAGATCACTATTATAAGTTATGGCATATGGACCTGATGTAGCAGAGCATTTCTTTGATATCTCTAACTGTCTCAAAATCAGCACTCTTATTCATTGCATAACTTCATATGTGATAAATTGAAATCCAAGTATAAGTACACAAAAGCATAATTATATTATATATAAGTATATACCAGTAACACCTTTGGGAGGAATATATAGAGGGACTCACCCTCTTCTAAGCAGTAAATCAACTAGATATGACGTTATGTGGCGTCCAGCAACATTTATTCGCTTTGTGAGATGAGGGAACGAGTAGCCATTTACAACTGGAACCTGAAGATACACATTAAATGGTCGAAGTCACAAAAGGTTGTAAACTGATTTAACTAAAACTGTTTACTTTATGACTAAAGATGTCCAGCAATATAATTTACTTCTTTCAGTCTTCAAGTAAATACTTATGACACATTATATAAGAGAAACCCCTCAAGATCATCATCAACATTTTTTTATTGCATCTCCATGGTTCTTTTGGGGTTAGAATTGGGAAGAAGCTACAAAGAAAAAATAAAAATAAAAAATAAAATAAAAATAAAAAAAATAAATTAAATATTAGACATATTGTAGTACCGGTGCAATAAACTTAAATGGTACGCGAATGTGAAACCAACCTCAAAATCATCGTCAATATTCTTTTCATTTTTCATTGCCATATCTATGCGAATGAAAGTAAACAAGATGAGCTAAATCAATACATTAGTATTCTTTATATAGGCATTTGGAAAACCCTTGCCATATATAATGTTTGAAGTTTGAAGTTTGAAGTTTAAAGAACATAATTTCCCGCCATGTGTTTAAAGAGATAATCGTTCATTCAATGTGTTCAATTTGACAGCCATGGGACAAACCATTATCCTTCATTTTTAATGTTTGACAACCATATTGCCATGTATAAATGTAAAGAATTCAATTTGACATTTTTTTTAACATAATAAAAGTATATTATGGGGATTGACCAATTCGAGCCTTTAATGTACATCCAAAACCATGTACAGTTTCTACTTTCCTTTGCAAGCCTTTAATGTACAGTTTTGACTTTCCTTTGCAAGCAATAAGGGCATTGACTAATTCATTTTCACAAGGGCATTATGGGAATTAACCAAAAGTTAAGTTTTCACTTTTCCACTTTGGCCGTTTTATTTTTATAAGTAGTATAGATTGGTACGGTAAAAACTCTATAAATTAATGATATTGGGACTAAAGCGAGATATTATTATATTAATAAATTAATAATTTATTAATTTAAAGAGGTTATACGTATGACTTTTAAATTTTTATTAAATCTAATACTCCCTCCGTCCTAAATTTATTGTCCACTATTGACTTTTTTAGTCTTTTTTCTTCAACTTTGACCTTAAATATTTTTATGGGTGTTATATAATATTTAATGCAAAATATATAAATGGATTGAGTTTTAAGTGTACTTTTCAATGGTATGATTTTTCATCAAGTATTACATAATAAAAAATATATATTTATGGTCAAAGTTGCACCAGTTTGACTTTAAAAATTCAAACTGGACAATAATTTTGGGACGGAGGGAGTATACTAATTACAATATATACTAGTCTCAACTTCAACTTGGGGCCAGTATAAATTTGGACCTTAATCGATAAAATGATAAGATAATAATCTTTTTGAACCCCAGTGTATGTATATTGGTCCCAACGAAACTATAAATTAATAATTACTAAAAAATTTCTCAATTTCTTAAATGCTTAAACCTTGTAACATTCATTAGTATACATTCATTAATTTCTTCAATGTCTAAAACGTTAATTGAAAGTTGTTTTTTATAATTTATTTTTCATCTCTAACTAAACAAATTATTAATTTTATCAAGATTATTAATTTATCGAATATTAATTTATAGAGGTTTTATATGTTGGGTATGTTTGGTGAAATGGGGTGTGGCTGGGCTGGAGCTGGGGTTAGGGTTGGGGCTTATATTATAAGCCGAAACTAAAATTTGTATTTTTATAAACTTGTTTGGCAAATGGGCTGGAATTAGGGCTTATAATTACAAAATTATTAAAAATGACAAAATTAAATAAGTTTTTGTATATGTTATATTTTTTATAGGTAAATAAGTAATTTATTCTTCAAAAGCCCCGGGCTAAAGTTTTTAGCCCCTTTTATGAGGCTAAAGTTTTTAGCCAACTTATTTTATAAGCCCTTTTATAAGCCCCATGACAAACGAAACTTATTTTATTAGCCGACTTCTTTTAAAAGCCCAAACCCTTATAAGCCCTTAATATGTGCTTGCCAAACACATCTGTTATATAAAATTATTTAGATATGTTAATTTTGTTTGACATATAGAGCTTAAAAAAATAAAATAAAATAAAATAAAAATCTATAATCTTTAATGTAGCTTATAAAAATAATTTTTTTATAATCTTTTTCAGCACCAGCACCAGCACAATCTATTTTTACCAAAACATATCCAAGATTGTTGAGATATTTATTTAAAAAATAATCTTTGTTTGACAGATATAACTTATGGAGTATAAGAGATTATAAAGAAAATAATCTTCCATTATCCCATACGAGCTTATTTGATTTATTTAATTTAAGTTTATATTTAAGAATTATAGGTTTTTGTTTTTTGTTTTTTTATATCATATAAACTTATATAAGCCCACGAAAGTGTCAAATAAGCCAAAAATAGGCTTATAAAATAAATTATGTACTCTAATTCACATTTTAAGTCATACATACAAAACGGTAGATATGCTCATTTTTATAAACTTATTTACCTTTATTTTTACACTTATTGACATGCAAAACATGGCTTGGTATATATATCTAAAGCCTTAGGAATTTAGGATGTATGTTTCATTCCTTTTTTTTCTTTTTCTTTTTTTTTATTAAGAAAAGCCCTTCATTATGCTAAATATTTTATGTGTGCGGTGGTTATTGACTGGTATTTATAAGAATTGAGGGCATATTATTCATTTTAGCTACTTTGTGGTCAAGTATCGATTAGGTAAGCAATTATATAGGAGTGAGTATATGGCAAAGACTTGATTCATTTGATTTTTGTTATATGTAAAATCATATGAAATACTAAATGGATGAAAGAATACAATATTTGCATGTTATTATCCATACACGATGGATCACTTAAACCAACTACTTTAAATATCATTTTCACTAATCCATGAATTGAACTATGCTACAAAGGGTTGTAAAAAAATATTCTTTATGTTTAACCAATAGAGATTATTGGGTATGTGATGTGAGCAACTCACATACCACTACATCAGGTAGGCTAGAATTCCTTTGGGTTTTAAAGGTATACTAATAGCTTATCTTGATGGTTTCAGTTCTTAAAGATCATGACCCAAGTCTAATAATATGTCGAGAATATTGATCGCAATCACTATATTATTGGTATATATCCCACATCGATTAGATTGTGAGGATATTAAGCGAAGACACTATATATATTGTCGTATCCCACATCGAACGAATGTAATAAGCTCCTCGTAACCACACCCCTTTATATTCGAGTCATGCCCCATATTGCAACTCGCAACAAACATGTCATTTTGTGGTGTAGCTTGTTCCACAACTCGACAAATGTCACAATTTCTTTCTTTGCGAGGAATCATTAAAGCATTTACACATGAATGCAGGTATCTATTTTTAGCATGTTTCTAATTTTTTCCTATTTGATTAGTATTCTCTTGCTTGTAATGTACTCATTTTTCTTCTTTTTCTTTATAATATTTTGCATTATTTGTTCTTTTTTACATCTCATGAATTTGGTTGAGTTGCTCATTTAAATTTGCTTTGCTTCGGTACACATCATTATAGCCTGAATATAATTTGGTATTAGTTATTCTCGATGTTTCTTCGGCTACTAAATATCCTTTTAACGTCTTTTATCCGTTCATGTTGGTTCTTCAATTAATACAACTATAATGCGCTTTCAATAATCTCAGCATGTCTACAATGACCAAGTGTTCTTAATTTGTTTTATTTGTATTGGATGAGTACTTTTTTTATATGGTATTTTTTCAGGCTCATAAAGTTTCTAAAGAAATCTAACAACTCCAACAAGTAAGGCAAATTACTTTACTGTGTTTTTAGTTTTATAATTTAGCATCCCACGTGCTTAATCATTCTTAATTTTGTATGTTAACTTTTATATATACATGATCTTTTGTAGATTGATCAGGTCATTGGGGAAATCATCTATTGAAAGAAAGCATTATCCTCGTAAAAGCATGGTGCTGTTATGAAAGCCGAACTCTTGGTGCACATGCAGGAATTATATCGACATGCGGGTTGGAGACATAAGATGCGCATCCCAAGCATAAGTTCCAGAACCAAGCATAAGCACCCTTATAATGTTTCTTGCTCTATGTTTGATGTGATTGACGAGTTTTTGTGTAGATTGTTGAATTTAATTAATTGGCTTAGTTATAATTTACTTGTTCCAGAAAACACAGCTTGCAAAGGCCTCCGATTTGGTTGAATGAAATATCCCCAGTTTCACATTTACGCAACTCTTTAACAAAATCAAACAACATATGTGTAGAATACCTAACCACCGAACTTGTGTTTGTTGTCGTTAAATTTGTTGTTTTTAAAGTTTGTAAAGGTAACTTTTGTTATAAAGTTAGTAAATTCCTATAAAGTTTATTGTGTAATATAAAGTTTGTTGGTAATTTGTTATAAAGTTTATTGTGTGTATTTGTAAGTTAGTAATTTGTATGTTTGTTGGTAATTTGTAAGTATATGTAAATTTATCTATTTTGAGTTACGACGCCAGATCCATTGCAAAGTACCCAAAGTTTGCAAAGCCTAAAAAGAAATTTGGTGCTGCTACGTGTCCCTCATTTATTTTATTTAAAAAATCTGGATAAGGGTAAAATAGTAAAATTACTTGTTTTTTCTTTTTCCACCTCAAATTTCAAACGCACATATCTCTTAAACGACAAACTTTTAAAAAAAACCGATTTCACCATAATTTTTAAAATTTAATCCTCTTTAATTTGGTATAAATTTTGTTAAAAATTTTGAAACTTTTTTTTTACATACGAAATGGGTGTTAATTTTCTTGATTTTTTGGGCATTTTCGACCTTATTTTGTACCATCATAAATGCCGAATCGTGAAAAATTTAAAACATGAAAGTTGTAGCTTCTTGGCCATTCTTTACCCAGAAATTTGAATCAATCAAATCCAATATGATATGAGTGAGATATCGTATGTTAAAGATGGCATTTTACTCATATTTGTTGCACACAACATGTTTGATGAAATATTTAGCTTAGATTTTTAGTATTAAAATTGAGTTAAATTCACTAATTTTTGTACAACGATGCACCTTTAGTCATTTTATTAATGTAAGATTCAAAAAGTTTTGTTTTTTGTTTTTTGTTTTTTTTAACTGATGAATCTTATTAACTGATTTAATAAGTTCATCAGTTAATAAGGTTCATCAGTTAATAAGTTCATCTGTTAATATAGTTCAACCAGTTAATAAGGCTGATGAACCTTATTAACTGATTTAATAAGTTCATCAGTTAATAAGGCTATTTAACTGATGAACCTTATTAACTGATTTAATAAGTTCATCAGTTAATAAGGTTCATCAGTTAATAAGTTCATCAGTTAATATAGTTCAACCAGTTAATAAGGCTGATGAACCTTATTAACTGGTTTAATAAGTTCATCAGTTAATAAGGTTCATCAGTTAATAAGGCTCTTTAACGCGCGATATGTCTTTTTAAAAAATCAGTTAATAAGGTTCATCAGTTAATAAGTTTATCAGTTAATATAGTTCAACCAAAGTAACTGATGAACAAAATGTCTTTTTTAAAAACCAGTTAATATGGTTCTTCAGTTAAAAAAAACAACAAAAAACAAGAAAAAACAAAACTTTTTGAATCTTACATTAATAAAATAACTAAAGGTGCATTCTTGTACAAAAATTAGTGCATTTAACTTGATTTTAAGACTAAAAATCTAAGCTAAACATTTCATCAAACACGTTGTATGCAACAAATATGAGTAAAACGTCATCTTTACCATACGATATCTCACTCATATCATATTGGATTTGAGTGATTCAAATTTTTGGGTAAAGAATGGCCAAGAAGCTACAACTTTCGTGTTTTAAGTTTTGCAAAATTCGGCCTTTAAACTAGATAAAATTAGAGCCGAAAATGCTCAAAATTTTCAAGAAAATCATGACCCAATGAATATGTCAAAAAAAAAGTTTCGAAAAAATTAAAAAGATTTATACCAAATTAAAGAGGATTAAATTTTAAAAATTATGGTGAAATCGGTTTTTCGTAAAAGTTTGTCGTTTGAAAGATATTTGCGTTTGAAATATGAGATGGAATTTTAAAAAACGGGTCAAATTACCACAATACCCTTTGACCGACTATTTAATAGTAAAAGAGGGAGGTAAGATGGTGGACACGTGTAAGAATTTTTATGGCTTTTTAGACTTTGTAAATTTGAAAACTTTGTAACTGATCTCAACTCTTTGAGTTATAACATTGATTTGTAAATTTGTTGAAATTTCGATTTTACGTTGTTTGGTGGTTTTGTTGCGATAGAGATGCCGGAATCTAAACAGGATAGTATGGTTTCGGTTGATGATTTTATGTTAGGTGGTTTTTCTTATTGGTTTTTGGTCGATGATTTTGTTAAAGTGGTTTACTTGGTTGTGATTATTACAGTACTTTTATTTTTAAAATAAATAAAAAGTTCAAACATAAAAATTTGTAAAAGATCATTAGCTTCAAGAATAGTAGTGATAAAGTAATAAAAAGATGTATAAGAAACAGCTTTTAAGTGACATCTTTATGACAAAACAACATCAACTAATAATAAAGTAAAAAATATATCAACTCTTGGCTAGCAAAATAGTTTGAATGTAACCGGACAACAACAAAGTTGAAATTTTGATGGCAAAATAGTATTAGAATGTAACTGGATAAACAACTATAAGAAAAAGTTGTGAGCCTATAAATCAATGTAGTCTTATTCTTTAATTAGAAAAGTGTGACATGGTTTCATTTAACCTACTCAAATTGGGAATATATTTTTTTTGGTTAATGGAGCTTTATTCAAAAATTTTGTGAAAAACTAGAAGGGGGGTTGAATAGTTTACCGCTTTTTAACTTGTTAATCTTTGAAAAGTTTTACGTGTAATCAACGATTCTAACTAATTAACAATAATTAATATGCAAGTATAAAGAAAGAAACGATCAAACCACAACATGATTGTTTATCGTGGTTCGGCTACAAGGACTCTTTTTCCTTGCCCAACTCCAGCCTCGAGTTTCCAACTTGAGAGTTTCAAGCACTAGTCAACAAGCTCCTTTCACCGGTGGAGAAACCCTTACAATCGTCGCTTACACTTTATCCGGTACAAAGCAAAATATCGGGTTCTAGTTCAAGGTAGAACCACCCTAACGTCGCCTGTCCACTATTTTCGACACTAAGCTAGATGTCGAGTTCTTTTACAAAGGATGTATGTTTCATTTTTTTAAAGAAAAGCCCTTCATTGTGCTAAATAGTGTATGTGTGCGTTGGTTATTAACTGGTATTTATAAAAATTGAGGGCATATTATTCATTTTAGCTACTTTGTGGTCAAGTATCGATTAGGTAAGCAATTATACAGGAGTGAGTAGATGGCAAAGACTTGATTCATTTGATTTTGTTATATGTAAAATCATATGAAATACTAAATGGATGAAAGAATACTATATTTGCATGTTATTATCCATACACGATGGATCACTTGAACCAACTACTTTAAATATCATTTTCACTAATCCATGAATTGAACTATGCTACAAAGGGTTGTAAAAAATATTCTTTATGTTTAACCAATAGAGATTATTGGGTATGTGATGTGAGCAACTCACATACCACTACATCAGGTAGGCTAGAATTCCTTTTGGTTTTGAAGGTATACTAATAGCTTAATTTCATGTTTGTAATTTTGATTTGTAACTAACATTTTTCCTTTTTCATTTTGTCTTTTAATTTCATGTTTGTAATTTTGACATATTTTGCATTCTAGATCAATTTCAACATTACTCTCAAGTCTAGACATTTTATCTTCCAATATGATTTCCTTTTCAAAATTGTTCTAGACATATTTTGATGGTTCATTGTTAAAGATTGTTTTTAGGTTTATGTTACACAAATGTTTAGACTCATTTTCTAATTTATAGAATTCTAAGATAAATGTGTCAAAGCAAAAGTGTTCGGTTTCAAGTTGTACCTTGTTTGTAGTTTTATCCAATATACAATTGCAAACCGGATAGTTGTCTACATCTTCATCCGTGTCGCTCAATGATTCATAAGCAAGTCCTCTTGGAGCTTGACCCAAGTTATCATCTTTACTAATACCTTCATTTAAAACATTTAAACTCGTAACACTTGCATTTATTTCAAATAAAAGTCTATCTATTAGTTTTTCTAAGACTACCAACTCATATGTAAGATCAAGTTGATCATCTTTGGCTTGACATATTTCTTGATGAAAATTTAATATATTTTTCCAAATATCATTAGCCGTTTGGCAAAAACACACTCTTTCATATTCAATCCTTGATAAAGCTTTATAAATCATTATCTTAGCTTTAGTGTTTTTATCAAATTTACGATAATCATCTTGATTTTCAAAACTTGTTTTTGTTGGTTTAAAATCACCAATGGAAATAATATGCCAAAGATCTTGATCAATTGATCTCACATAGTTTTCAAATTTACTTTTCCATTCAAGGAAATTTTCTTTTTCAAATAGCGGTGGCCTTTGAATAGATTGCCCTTCTTTGAGATTTTCAAAATCCATGGATCGATCCAAGTTTTAAAATACAATATATTTTAAAGATCTTGAGTAACGTAGCTCTTGATGCCAATTGTGGAAAACTAGAAGGGGGTTTGAATAGTTTACCGCTTTTTAACTTGTTAATCTTTGAAAAGCTTTACGTGTAATCAACGATTCTAACTAATTAACAATAATTAATATGCAAGTATAAAGAAAGAAACGATCAAACCACAACACGATTGTTTATCGTGGTTCGGCTACAAGGACTCTTTTTCCTTGCCCTACTCCACGCCTCGAGTTTCCAACTCGAGAGTTTCAAGCACTAGTCAACAAGCTCCTTTTACCGGTGGAGAAACCCTTACAATCGTCGTTTACACTTTATCCGGTACAAAGCTAAATATCGGGTTCTAGTTCAAGGTAGAACCATCCTAACGTCGTCTATCCACTATTTTCGACACTAAGCTAGATGTTGAGTTCTTATACAAAGGATGTATGTTTCATTTTTCATTTTTCATTTTTTAAGAAAAGCCCTTCATTGTGCTAAATATTGTATGTGTGCGGTGGTTATTGACTGGTATTTATAAAAATTGAGGTCATATTAATCATTTTAGCTACTTTGTGGTCAAGTATCGATTAGGTAAGCAATTATATAGGAGTGAGTATATGGCAAAGACTTGATTCATTTGATTTTTGTTTTATGTAAAATCATATGAAATACTAAATGGATGAAAGAATATTATATTTGCATGTTATTATCCATACACGATGGATCACTTGAACCAACTACTTTAAATATCATTTTCACTAATCCATGAATTGAACTATGCTACAAAGGGTTGTAAAAAATATTCTTTATGTTTAACCAATAGAGATTATTGGGTATGTGATGTGAGAAACTCACATACCACTACATCAGGTAGGCTAGAATTCCTTTTGGTTTTGAAGGTATACTAATAGCTTATCTTGATGGTTTCAGTTCTTAAGGATCATGACCCAAGTCTAATAATATGTCGAGAATATTCATCGCAATCACTATATTATTGGTATATATCCCACATCGATTAGATTGTGAGGATATTAAGCGAAGACACTATAAATATTGTTGTATCCCACATCAAACGAATGTAATAAGCTCCTCGTAACCACACCCCTATATATGCCCCATATTGTAACTCGCAACAAACATGTCATTTTGTGGTGTAAGTTGTTCCACAACTCGACAAATGTCACAATTTCATTATTTGCGAGGAAGCATTAAAGCATTTACACATGAATGCAGGTATCTATTTTTAGCATGTTTCCAATTTTTTTCCTTATTTGATTAGTATCCTCTTGCTTGTAATGTACTCATTTTTCTTCTTTTTCTTTATAATATTTTGCATTATTTGTTCTTTTTTACATCTCATGAATTTGGTTGAGTTGCTCCTTTAAATTTGCTTTGCTTCGGTACACATCATTATAGCCTGAATATAATTCGGTATCAGTTATTCTCGATGTTTCTTTGGCTACTAACTATCCTTTTAACGTGTTTTATCCGTTCATGTTGGTTCATACCACTATAACGCGCTTTCAATAATCTCAGCATGTCTACAATGACCAAGTGTTCTTAATTTGTTTTATTTGTATTGGATGAGTACTTTTTTTATATGGTATTTTTTCAGGCTCATAAAGTTTCTAAAGAAATCTAACAACTCCAACAAGTAAGGCAAATTACTTTACTGTATTTTTAGTTTTATAATTTAGCATCCCATATGCTTAATCATTCTTAATTTTGTATGTTAACTTTTATATATTTGTAACTACATGATCTTTTGTAGATTGATCAGGTCATTGGGGAAATCATCTATTGAAAGAAAGCATTATCCTCATTAAAGCATGGTGCTGTTATGAAAGCCGAACACTTGGTGCACATGCAGGACTTATATCGACATGCGGGTTGGAGACATAAGATGCGCATCCCAAGTATAAGTTCCAGAACCAAGAATAAGCGCCCTTATAATGTTTCTTGCGCTATGTTTGATGTGTTTGACGAGTTTTTGTGTAGATTGTTGAATTTAATTAATTGGCTTAGTTATAATTTACTTGTTCCAGAAAACACAGCTTGCAAAGGCCTCCGATTTGGTTGAATGAAATATCCCCAATTTCACATTGACGCAACTCTTTAACAAAATCAAACAACATATGTGTAGAATACCTAACCACCGAAATTGTGTTTGTTGTCGTTAAATGTGTTGTTTTTAAAGTTTGTAAAGGTAACTTTTGTTATAAATTAGTAAATTCTTATAAAGTTTATTGTGTAATATAAAGTTTGTTGGTAATTTGTTATAAAGTTTATTGTGTGTATTTGTAAGTTAGTAATTTGTATGTTTGTTGGTAATTTGTAAGTATATGTAAATTTATGTATTTTGAGTTACAACATTGTTTTGTAAATTTTTTGAAATTTAGATTTTACTTTGTTTGGTGGTTTCGTTGCGGTAGAGATGCCGGAATCTAAGCAGGATAGTATGGTTTCGGTTGATGATTTTATGCTCGGTGATTTTGCTTATTGGTTTTTGGTCGATGGTTTTGTCAAAATGGTTTACTTGGTTGACATTATTACAATACTTTTATTTTTAAAACAAATAAAAAGTTCAAACATAAAAATTTGTAAAAGATCATTAGCTTCAAGAATAGTAGTGATAAAGTAATAAAAAGATGTATAAGTAACAGCTTTTAAGTGACATCTTTATGACAAAACAACATCAACTAATAATAAAGTAAAAAATATATCAACTCTTGGCTAGCAAAATAGTTTGAGTGTAACCGGACAACAAGCAAGGTTGAAATTTTGATGGCAAAATAGTATTAGAATGTAACTGGACAAACAACTATAAGAAAAAGTTGTGAGCCTATAAATCAATGTAGTCTTGGTCTTTAATTAGAAAAGTGTGACATGGTTTCATTTAACCTACTCAAATTGGGAACATATTTTTTTTGGTTAATGGAGCTTTATTCAAAAATTTTGTGGAAAACTAGAAGGGGGGTTGAATAGTTTACCGCTTTTTAACTTGTTAATCTTTGAAAAGCTTTACGTGTAATCAACGATTCTAACTAATTAACAATAATTAATATGCAAGTATAAAGAAAGAAACGATCAAACCACAACACGATTGTTTATCGTGGTTCGGCTACAAGGACTCTTTTTCCTTGCCCTACTCCAGCCTCGAGTTTCCAACTTGAGAGTTTCAAGCACTAGTCAACAAGCTCCTTTCATCAGTGGAGAAACCCTTACAATCGTCGCTTACACTTTATCCGGTACAAAGCAAAATACCGGGTTCTAGTTCAAGGTAAAACCACCCTAACGTCGCCTATCCACTATTTTCGATACTAAGCTAGATGTCGAGTTCTTTTACAAAGGTACAACCACTCCTATCACTTAACGTATTTTGAGGACTAAAATACTAACCGATCACTTCTTAACAATATACGAATGAAGTATAAACTACAAGCGTTTACACAATAGAAGTCTAACAAGTCTTGCAACGTTGAGTTGAAACTTGTAACTTCTCGAATGAACTTGTGAACTTCCTTTCTACACAAGAGAATCACACAAGTGAGTTGCTACTGAGTTACATGAGATAAGTGAAATTTATATGCAAAGTATAGCTAAAGGTGATGAGAGATTTCTTGCAAGTGGCTTGGTATTTATAGCCAACCAAATTAACAGACTGGCGGATCTGGCGGAACCAAAACAAGGGTTCCGCCCTTGTAACCCCAGGGTTCCGCCAGGTCTGACAATCAAAGACTACATGAAATTTTTCCATATCTAGCAATGCCAAATCAAGATTCTACAAGTCTACACACAATATTTTGAGTGAGAATCATTCCAAGATGTGTAAGAGATCTTATACAAAGTCACATCAAGATTTAGAGACCTTTCCATAAATGCTCATGATGCATGCCATGATGTCATGTTATATTTTCTATATTAGGAAATATAACAATGTTTATGTTTCATATGAAATGTAAAGTCTAGTTATACAAGACTAAAACTAAAATCATGTTTTACTAAAAACTAAAGTTTACATTTAACAAAATTTAGCAAAGATCGTAAAATATAAATAACGTTTTTAGGCGATATTTGTATTAACAATCGCCCCCTTTTTGTTGATGACAAAACATAAATTTTATTTTTAAGTAAATCACTAATTCTAGTGTTAGGTCTTTAAAAGTTTGTATTTAAACTTGTTTTACTTAATTGATGAAAATCATTCTAAGTTTGTAAGTTTAAATATATTCTCTTCCCCTTTTTGTCCAAACAAAAAGAAGAGTTGCGTAGCGGAAGGCTCCCCCTTTAACAATACTCCCCCTAGTTAGGGTGCCAAGTAAGGATTCATGGATTTTGAACCTACAAAAAAAATTAGTTGGTGATAATGACACATGATAAAACGTATAGCCATAACATAATATGAGAATATAAGCAATTACAATCTCAACTTATGTAAGATCACCCAACAATGCAAACAAGATAGTAGAAAAGATGTCATTCCAAGAAAAATTTGACTTTGTAAACGTCAAAGACAAGAGATGAAAAATTCCATTGTGCTTTTAGAAATGTAAAGTAAAAAGAAAATTAACTAAGAAAATTAAAGTCCTACTTCTATAAATGGAAGTCTCTCAACAAATTCTTAAATGAGGTAAAGCCTCCATAAAAAGCTCTAAACTTGATGTGGATAAGAGATGGTATTTAGACGCTCCAAAATGTGGTTTAGGATGAACCTCATTTCGTATGTTAGCTCACGAATGTCCTTTTGACACCGTTCACTTATATGAGCGGTTGATGAGTCTCGTATTATACATATTTTTACCCCCGATATTATGTGGTAGATATGATAAATAACCATGTTATTAGGACTTTTGGTACTTAATATGAAAATATATGTGCAGGACAATAATTTGGAGGAAAGTATAAGTAACGCACGAAAAGTATGACTTTATGGACATATAAGGAAAAAGACATAGTTTGGACTAAAGCACGCCGCTTATAAGGACAAAGAGCGCCGCTTACGGGTGTCTTTGGTCAACTATATATACACGAGTCAAACATGAAGAGCGCCGATTATATATTATAAAAGCGCCGGTTACGAGAAACAAAGCTCGTCGGTTTTACACCAAATGCTCGGCGTACTTCACATGACAGTTATAACTTCTACATTAATAAGCTACTTCAATGATGAGACCAATCATTTGCTTGTATTAACTGATTAGGGCTGTGCTAGAGTTCCATTTACACTATGAATAGAGGCACAATTCGTGACTCTAATACAGACCTCAACAAAGAAACACACTTGATCATTAGAAGAAGTTTAGTAGTGGTTTGCACCAAAACCACTAGCTAAAGCCGGAGAAACACTTGGAGAACGCAGTTGGAACGTGAACACATTTGGAAAACTCGGTATAATGACAACATCACTTGTTTACTTAGTTAACTTTTACATGAATATGGAGTAGTACTTTTATGTTTGTTAGAGGCATCTTTGCCATGATTTGAACCGTATATGTATTATGACTATTGAATCTATCTTTTATGTATTTGATATATTATGATTTAGACTCCTATCATATGTCTTGATTGGTCATTATAATTGTTTACAGGTTGAAAGATGCAATTATATTGATTATATTATGAATCGTCTGTCTATAACGAGTTATTGCTATACTTGTGAGAATTGGATAGTAAAGCATATGATAACGTGAACCATAACATGTTTAAGGCCTGACCTCACGTCTAGCGACTTCGTTAGGAGAAATGCATACTTGATACTTCATGCTCGGACCATACTTTATGCACTTTATGTATATAGGATCATAGGCCGAAAGGAGATTCTTTTACATCAAGGAGATATATTAGTTTACATGATCACCAATCATGTTTTGCTTTTATGCTTTGTCCAAGTATTGTCTATGATACATATGCTCATTCATCTTATGTGCTCTGCCTTTAACAAACATACTTTTAATATCAATTGGGAAAACATTTCAAAAATCTTAAATCCAACAAAAACGGTTTTAGTGATAAGTGACAATCATTTTAATCTAATTTTGTTATCTTTAGCTAACTATAAGAACAATCACCTCTCTTGGGACGACCTGGTCTTACCTCAAACCTTTACTATAAACGAGGGTTATATTTTACCCATGTGTTTTATGAATTAAGGAAATGGTAAAATTAGTCTTATAAATTTAAAGCTTTCTAAACACATCAAAGTTTTTGGCGCCACTGCCGGGGAGGTTAGATTTGATCATATTATTAGTTTTATGCATTTTTCGAAAAGAAAAATTACTTAATTCTTGTTAAAGTTTTGAAAAATTTCATTTCTGAGACACAAAGAGCGCCGTTTTTCCAGATAAAACCGCCGATCAAATGATACCGTAAAAGAACAGTTGGATTTGATTTCACAAAACCCCAAAAACAATCTTGTATAATGCTTTTTAGAGAATTTGAGAACATAGGACTCATGTTTCTTGTGTTTTTAGTGTCTAAATTAATGCATGAGTATATAATGCACATTAAAATAAAAAATACAAAAATATTTTGCTTTTACTTTTTAATTATTTTCTTGCAAATGCTCTACTGGATTGCTTTATTGAATGAAATGATAATTGCAATATGTTTTCAATTATTATCTGAATTTATAAAAGATTATATATCTTATGAAGAACTGTTAAAACCCAGAAACACGCCGGTTTTATACCTAAACTCGCCGAGCTTCTGGAGAATTTCAAATAGAACGGCTACAAAGTCACGTAACCGCCGTACTTTTATTAAAACTCGCTGAACTTTTCTACAAAAATCTTTACAAAAGTCTTATTTCTTTTCCACGATGAGTAAACAGATGCATGTCTTGACATATATCAGTTATATGAGGTTAGTGGAGTATGATTATGTGCTTATAACTTATTTGACTAACATGCTAATATTTTTTTTGATGTTATGCTGTAATACATTAGAAATGGATAAAAAACCAAACTTGGGACCAGTGAATGATGAGAAAAACCAAGTGGAAGACAAGGAAACTTGGCAAGGAGAAATTACTTTTGAGGTTACAGCTGATAACAAGAAAGATGAACAAAGGGTTCATATCTTTAAAAGGATGGAGACTGAGGGATTGTACATGAAGTTCATTACTCCCTGCTTTGTTGAGAACAATTATGCTCATGATGTTGTGGCTGATATGGATTACAGCAGGAACTTACTTTCAAAGGAATTGATGAAGAGACTAAAAGTTAGCATTGAGGAAAAGGAAGATGGTAGAAAGGAGGTAACTAAGAGATTACTGGTGCAAATGAATAGGGACATTTTCTTTGTTGAATTCAATGTTAACCCTAGTGATAATGAATGGGAGCATAGTGTGATCCTAGGAAGAGATTTTCTAGAACAAACCAAGGGAATCATTGACTTTTCCAAGGGTTTACTTACCCTTCACCCTGACACTAATGTACTTGGAAAAAGTTTATGGAGAATGAATCCTTATGCCCCTGAAATGAATGAAAAAACTAAGGTATTTTTACTTCACATGAATGGAAATGGAAGTGAAGTTGGGGAAAATATATAACACCATGCTATATTGAGAAATTGTTTGCCTCAGATAGAATTCTAGATCTTGACCAAGATAAGAATTTCATTTCTTAAGAATATGTGGTCAAGCTTAATCTGAAATATGAAGTTTTAGAGAATGAGGATAATAAAATTGATAAGATGTTGTCTATGAAACTGGTAAGAGAAACTATGGGAGATTACATTGAAAAAACCAAAAGCTATGAGCTGGAGTTCTATGTTAACCCTGAAGAAGATGATGTGGAACCTGATGTGATATTAGGAAGAGCCTTCATAAAACATACTAGAAGCATAGTCAACTATCAGTATGGAGAAATCACTCTTTAGGCAGAAGTTAATGAGGAAGGAGAAGTTGGTCCTAATAAGGAAGAAATTCCAACAACATCTTATACTTCTCTTGACACTAAAAGGAAGCCGTCTGGTTCCTACAAGCTGGGTGACATCATGTCACCAGAGCATTTTACTACCTGAAACACCAATGTAACACCAAAAAATGGAGTTGAAACAATACTCCTTTCTTAAACTTTTATTTCTATGTTATTTTACAAATTTTGAATAAGTTGTATCTCAAGCTTATACTTGATGAGTATGCCTCTGATAAAGAGATGAATGAACAACCTTTTTGTATATTTATTTGATTGCTTTTGTTTGTTAGTTTATTATTTATCTATCTCTGAAAGATCAAAGCATGCTGTAAAAAACTGCAGAAATTAATCGCCGCTCTTTTAATTAAGATCGCCGAATTTTTAATGAGGGAAGTCTTTATAACTCAAAACTAAACATTTTGACCTTACACGCTAAAAGAGAAAAACACCAAATCCCACACACACAAAATAAAACCGACGATCTTCCTTAACAAACTGAGAAAATTTTCAAAGTCAAAAATCAATATCAAGACAATGAGGGTAATTTTACACTTGTCTTGATCTTTCGAGAAATTTAATTAGGGTTTTAATTAACTTAGGGTTTGATGTTTTTGTATTTTAGATGTTTTATGCTTAATTTTAGGTTGCTTTACATGATTTTTAAGTTTGCCCCTTGGTTAGTTATAGAATTATGATCATTTTTCATATTTAGGATTTTTCTGTGCCCTAATGTGAACAATTGCCATGTTAGGAGGATAATGTGATTGATTTAAGCCTTTGCTTATGAGCTTAGGGAGAGAATACATGATTAATGAAGTGATATAAACATTTAGAAAGATATTTTGATCATGAATGCATTAATTTCTGAGTCTAAGATGCTTAACTGTTATTGTTACATGAATAATTTAATACTTGAGACTACTTTTGAGATGATAGAGACCATATAAGGATAGAATTTTGATGCCTTAATAAGATGAAATGGTTCTTGAATATAGAACAGAGGATTTAAGTGCAGAGCATAAAAATTGCCGGTCTTGTAGGCCAAGACCGCGGATCTTTTATTAAAAATCGTAGAACATTTTCATAAGTTTGAAAATTTTGTCACGTAATCGCCGGTTTTATTCTTAAAACCGCCATTTTCCTGGAAATAATTGAACACAGATTACTTGAAACTTGCTTCATTGATGCACATTGGATGTCTGTGTTTTCTAACAACTAATGTTGCTTGTTTGTGAATATTTGAGTAGAATATACCAGGGGAAAGTTCTATGGTAGCATCCAAAACTAGGGGAGCACTCCATAACCCCAAGAGAGAACCTGAAGACCACCCTAATTTGTTATGGATAGGTGCTACTATACAGCAAAAGAAAATTTTCAACACTATCCTGAACAGGTTATACTTCAGAAGTATTGATGTACCTAGGGCATTAAACTGGAAAACTTTGAAGACTCTTGGTTGTGATGTGCTAATGGTGAAGAAGGTGATAGGGGATGAGTTTGTGACATCCCATATGTGGAGAAGAGCAGTTGAAATCAGGGAGCCGATTTACATTGAATGGTGTTTGGAATTCTTTAGCTCCTAGAGAGTAAAGCAGGATATTTCTGATGAGGAAGCTCTGACTGGGACCTTTATGAAATTTAGACTTAGAGGAGTTGAAAGAAGAATAACTTTGTTTGAGTTTGTAAAGCTATTGGGATTATATACTGAAGAGGAGCTGAAGAGTGAAAAGTTGGTGGTTGAAGGAGGAAGATCAGGAGAGTTTGATAGAAATAAGTTTTGGATTGAGATAAGTGGAGAGGATGTGAGAGTTTATGGAAAGAAAAGGGTGTGGAAAATGAAGGACCCTGTGTTGCAGATTCTACACAAAGTTTTAGTGAAATCTATTTTTCACATAGAGTATTTTGAGCAATATGTGCTAGACCCTGATCTTTACATAATGTATGTATATGTGAGGGACAAGGACCTGAGTGGGTTGAATTTCACATGGTTGATAGCTCTGCATCTGTGTTATGAAGCTGTGACTGCTGGAGGTATAAGGATTTGCTGTGGACACTTGGTCTCCAGGATTGCAAGAAATTTAGGTTTGTTCAACAATGAAGAAATTGAGCTGTTTGAAAAACCAATTCTGTGCAAGTCTGTGGAAATGAAAAAATTTAGCTATTTGAGGGATGAAGAGACTGGGCTGATCAAGGGACTTCCTGAAGCTATGGAAGTGGAGCCCTTATGCATGTTGGAGAATGAAGAGCAGGAATGAAAACCCGTCGGGGTTGCAGGATAACACGGCGTGGTTCTGTTGGGTGATGACCAGTCTGTTGGTCTTAATTTAAAAACAATTTTGAACATGTTTTAAACAATTTATGGTATGTATGTTGGGTACCTCTGTTGGTACCCAGTCACTAAATAATTGAAACACTTGCACCACCACCACCACGATAGGCACAATGGTTGCCAAACTTAAAACAATTTGTTCCAACTCATTATTATAATTATAATAGCTAACGTAATGTGTTGTGACACATTACAAATTTTGTGGAAATTTGTGTGTTGAATGATGTATGAATACATGATATGAAAGAATGATCCAAAAGGTGGACAAAAACTTGGAGATTCCTTGGGCAAAAACAAAACATACCCGGGAAGTACCGTTATCCTTTATTTATTTTTCTCGTTAAACTTTATTTTTAATTCTAAAGCATTAGGGACAATGCTTAACTTAAGTATGGGGGGGAAGATAACTTGAAAAATAAATTAAAACTTATGCTAAAACATGAAAAATTTTAAACTATTACAACAAAGTTGCATAAAAAGCGCCGCTTTTGGCAAAAGAATGTCGTGGTTATAATGAAAGACCGACGCACATTCTACTAATGTACGCCGATTACGGGGGTATAATAAAATTGAAAATAACTAAAAGATTTTAAAGAAAATGTATCCGAGATAATCATAAGAAGTCTGAATCGGGATTAATGACATTATTTGCGCATTTCATGACCATTACCGCTATAAATGTGAGGAATTCGAGCTTATATCGGCATAAACCTTTTATGCTTGATTTCTTTGTTTATGGGTGTGCCGATAATTTATGTGATTCTAGAACTTGTATTAGAAATCATTATGAGACCGCAGTGAGATCACATTCGTGTGATATAAGTATTTTTAAATGATAAGAGGATAAAATTAGGGAATAAACCAAAAAATAAGCCATCCGTTTTCTAAACGAAATTTAATCATTTAGCACTCACTTTTAGTGCTATTATCCACTAGATAAACCCTTCTGAGCTTTAAACTTTTCGTTTCTATTAAACACCAAGAAAAACAACAAAAATATGTTGGTTAGTCGGGAATATGAGAATTTGAATATATATAAGGAAAAGTTTGGTTGAATACCAATTACGATGAGTATGAAGAGTGCACGCTTTATATTTGTTATAATGTGGTTTAAAAAAAGTTATAAAAAAAAGAAAGAATAAAGAGAATTATGATTTACCGACTTAAGTTTTACACCAAATATTTCCCATGTCTAATCCATACCTTATAACCCTTAAACCGAATAAAAGTCATCTTTGATATTGATACTTGGTACTTACGCCATGTCGGTGCAGTTTTGTTTCTTTTTACAAGCATATGGTAAATCTATAAGTTATGACTGAGCTAAAAGAGTGAATCACACACCAAAAATCATTCCTTTGAGTGCTTGACTGAATTTATATACACTTTCGTGAGGAACATGTCATGTTATTCTTGGTTGTCTTGGATATACATAAATATATTTGAAACTTATACGAGACTTGAATTTTAAAAGACAACTTTTATATGCTTGAGGGCAAGCATTGGTTTAAGTACGGGGGAGTTTGATGAGTCTCGTATTATACATATTTTTACCCCCGATATTATGTGAAATATATGATCAATAACCATGTTATTAGGACTTTTGGTACTTAATATGAAAATATATGTGCAGGACAATAGTTTGGAGGAAAGTACAAGAAACGCACGAAAAGTATGACTTTATGGACATATAAGGAAAAAGACATAGTTTGGACTAAAGCACGCCGCTTATAAGGAGAAAGAGCGCTGCTTACGGGTGTCCTTGGTCAACTATATATACACGAGTCAAACATGAAGAGCGCCGATTATATATTATAAAGGCGCAGGTTACGCGAAACAAAGCTCGCCGGTTTTACACTAAATGCTCGGCGTACTTCACATGACAGTTATATCTTCTACATTAATAAGCTACTTCAATGATGAGACCGATCATTTGCTTGTATTAACTGATCAAGGTTGTGCTAGGGTTCCATTTACACTATAAATAGAGGCACAATTCGTGACTCTAACACAGACCTCAACAAAGAAACACACTTGATCATTAGAAGAAGTTTAGTAGTGGTTTACACCAAACCCACTAGCTAAAGCCGGAGAAACACTTGGAGAACGCAGTTGGAACGTGAACACATTTGGAAAACTCGGTATAATGACAACATCACTTGTTTACTTAGTTAACTTTTACATGAATATGGAGTAGTACTTTTATGTTTGTTAGAGGCATCTTTGCCATGATTTTGAACCGTATATGTATTATGACTATTGAATCTATCTTTTATGTATTTGATATATTATGGTTTAGACTCCTATCATATGTCTTGATTGGTCATTATAATTGTTTACAGGTCGAAAGATGCAATTATATTGATTATATTATGAATCGTCTGTCTATAACGACTTATTGCTATACTTGTGAGAATTAGATAGTAAAGCATATGATAACCTCAACCATAAAATGTTTAAGGCCTGGCCTCACGTCTAGCTACTTGGTTAGGAGAAATGCATACTTGATACTTCATGCTTGGACCATACTTTATGCACTTTATGTATCTAGGATCATAGGCCGAAAGGAGATTCTTTTACATCAAGGAGATATATTAGTTTACATGATCACCAGTCATGTTTTGCTTTTATGCTTTGTCCAAATATTGTCTATGATACACATGCTCATTCATCTTATGTGCTCTGCCTTTAACAAACATACTTTTAATATCAATTGGCAAAACATTTCAAAAATCTTAAATCTAACAAAAACGGTTTTAGTGATAAGTGACAATCATTTGAATCTAATTTTGTTATCTTTAGCTAACTATAAGAACAATCACCTCTCTTGGGATGACCTGGTCTTACCTCAAACCTTCACTATAAACGGTGGTTATACTTTACCCATGTGTTTTATGAATTAAGGAAATGGTAAAATTAGTCTTATAAATTTAAAGCTTTCTAAACACATCAGCGGTTCTCTCACAATGTCCGCAATTATGGCGGGGAAAGTTGGGTGGAAGAGGAATTTCATTTGTTGTTGGTGGATCATTGGTGGTTGATGGAGCAAATGTGGATGGTTGAGAGGCGTTTTGATTACCTACAATAGATGAGTATTGTGCCGTTTGGGAATCTATGACATGGTTGAGACGAGAGTCAACCATATGCTTGAAAGCATAAAGGTGGTTCAAACGAGTTTTGAGTTCTTCGTGAGCATTTGGAGATTTTGTCCATATGGATGCTTCTATTTCCTCATAAAAAGGAAATAGGGAATCATAGTATTGGGAATGATTTTGAGGTGGTTTTTGTTGTTGATCATGATGGTGGAAGCTTGGTTCTCCGTAAGAATGTCCATGAATGTCTTTGTAAATGGGGTGGAACAACAAAGGTTGTGGTTGTGTTTGATCTTGTGGAAAAATTGAGGGTCTAGCATATCGGTAAGCTAAACGCTCTACCAATGATGGTTGACGAGGTTCATGATCTAATGTCTCACTTGGTTGAAACCTTGGTTGTTGTTGGGTTTCCATTTGAGCAATGGTGTCAAAGAGTAGCAAAGGTGTTGGGTTTGATGATCTAGGTGGTAGGTCTTCTAAAGTTTCCAAAAATGGATGTGGTGATGTTGGTGGTGTTTGGAAAAGTTCCATTGGTGTTAATGTTGGTGATTGAGGTGATGGACTTTTTGATGGTTGAGTTGGTCCCGAAGGTGGTGTTGGATCACTTGGTGTTTTAGTTGGTGGCGGAGTAGTGATTTCGTTGGTATTGCAAGGTTTTGGAGATGGTGTTGGAGTAGAAAGGTTGAGGAAGTTTGCATCTTGGATGGGTGAGGAGATGTTGCATGATGAATCACTTGATGATGATGAGCTTAGTTGTATATTTTTGTTGAAGCAACATGGTTTTACACTAATCCTAGCGGTTTTTCTAAAAGATCTTGATGATTCGGATGAGGTGTTGGATTTAGTCATCTCAAGACATTGGTTAGCTCGAATTATAAGATTAAGAGAAGTGATGGTGATGGTGTGAATTGGAAGTATGAATGTTGGTCAATTTATAGGAAGAACATGTCATGGAAAGGAGTGTTTGGATTTTATGTTGTTCCATCCAAATTTGGAGGTTCCTAATCATTTGGAAGAGTTCCAAGAACTTGTCAAGTCATTGGAAGTCAATCTAATTGAATCGGGTGGAGTGAATGACTAACTTATGCACTAAATACTATGTGATCATGGAAAGTGATTCGATTAGGAGCTCCACGGATTACAAGGAACCTTATGGAGGGTTCCTTGCTTTATGGGGAAGGGTTCCTTGGATTGATATTGTTTGAATTGGGATTTTGGCGGGAAGAGGCTTCCTAATTGTTCTAGTGAGTAAGAATGATCCTAATGTGTTTATTGGAAGTTTGGGAAGATGTTTCTTACTACTAAAAATGATTTGTTCTTAATGAAAGTTTAAATTTAAGAAGAAAAAAAACTGCAGGTGACTGGCGGAACCCAACGCATACACGAGGGGAACCCTGCTTTGGGTTCCGTCGGATCCGTTGGGCCAAAACTGGGTTACCCAGAAAATGCACTGGCGGAACCCTGTTTTTGGTTCCGCCAAGTTACACAAATGAGACAGAACAGGTGTACGGGGGTCGAGACGAAACTCAAATTTTCCGAAAACTCTTGGAACATAAAATTTAAGGTATAACTGATTAGGAAATGCAAAAAATGGATGTAGAAACACTCTTACCGTTAGACTTTGACCGGGGGCGTGTGAATCTCACTAAACTTAGTGAAATTTTCATAAACTAGAAAATTTGACAACATTTCAAATGTCGTCGTCCTGCATAAAAAGTTAAACCAATACATTGTCCAACAATACTAATAGAGCATAGAAGTACAAAACAACATAAACCACATAGTTTAACGACTACAAAGTTCTAAAACTTAATTATCCCAAACGCCCCTTAAACACTCATCTCACAAGCGGTCCAATTTCTTCTTCATCTTTCCAGTGTACCTTCCAATGCACTTCCACATTCCTTTTGTTTGCCTGAATTCTTCGGACTCATTTTTAATGGTGGGAAGTTCTTGAAGGTATTCAAGAGGAGCTAGCTTAGAGTTAGGAATACCATCGTCTTCGCTCATTGGTGAGGTTAAGGATGAAGGTGAAGGAGAACGAAGACGTTTCCCTTGAGTCTTAAAGACTCTCTTACCACTAAGAGGAACAAAGGTGTAAGGAATGAAAGAATAGTCAAGGCGTATACCCTTGTTATTTGGTGGAATAGGTGAGATAGCTCTAAAGAGGCGGGTGAGAAGCATCCCATATGGGAGAGCGGTTTTTCCATTTAGAGGTATATCGGCCATTCTTTTAGCCATGTAGTAAGCCAAATTGAAGGGTTGTCTAGTGGAGATACTATAGAGCATATAACTTAGACACGTGTTCACATGATCTCTATTTCCTACGAAACTTATGACATTAGCCATAAGAACCTCTTCCCACTTCCTAAATTGAGGTTTAAGTTCATTAAGTTCTATTCCAAACAGGACTTTGTCCACTTCACTTCCCGAATGATTTTTCCTAGTGTTGGAAGTTCTTACGAAGAGATGGTCACAAAGCACTTCATTACTAACAAGAAGAGTGTCATAAGAGGAATCCCGTTCAAAGGTGTCTAGAGTAGAGTTTGGCCATTTGTCCGTGTAAAGACAAGTGCCATTGTTTGGAATACCAAGGATTATAGCAAATACATCTAGAGGTAAGATAGTTTCGTGTTGATTGATAGAGAATTCCACGGATATATGACCATCTTCATCACTAGAGAGATCTACGGTAGCATAGAATTCTAGAATGAACTTAGGACAAATCGGCTCATCAATATCTAGGAGACAATCAAAGTGACGGTAGCTAAGTCTTGGCGAATGAAGTTTCCTTCTAGGAAGGATGGATCAATGGTTCTCCCCTCATGACCATAACGCTTCTCTAACCCCTTAAAGACATTGACTCGGTGTGGAGTAAGACCTTTGGTCATATGGTGTTTGGGTAGATACTTGAGGGTTCCTTTGTGACCGGAGAATGTTGCGGGAGGCATGTTGATTCCTAGAAAGCTTAAAATTTTACATTTTAGTTAAGATCAATGACTTTTATAATGAGAATGATCTAGTGTGTGTCTTTATGCAAGCAATGTGAAGATGTGGTTATCTTTGATACATTTTGATGCTCAAAACGTTTTTATGATGCAAATTTTGTCTTGAAACACATGATGACCCAAACGCTTCTAATTCAATGTAGTTTTAATTTAAATGTACCCAAAAATGCATATAGGTTAGGCATTCTCTTTATCATTCAAGAGTTTTGTGCAAATTATGTTTACCTAATATTTTTCATTTGTTTTAACAATGTGATGAAGTGTTATGTCCTAATTGTGAAAGTGACTTTTTCAAAAGGGTTTTATAAGGGATGTTTGGCTAATTATGATGTTGCTTAAAGGATGCAAGAACATAATCAAGGGAAAGCATGATTAGTTTTGTTTCTAACAAAGGTTTTACAAACTTTCACAAATAGTAGCATAAACCCTAAGATTTTAGATATTGTGTGTAAATGAAAATGTTATACTTAGATCAGGAATGCAATTATATTAGTAATACTTACAATTTTACTTGGATTGAAGAATGATTGAAGAGGAGCCTTAATTTTCATGTGTGGTGATGTTTTGGTCATGAATATTGGCATTGAATGAGTTATAGTTGTGGGTTAGGGAGTGTTTGGTTTAATCCTATAAATAAACTGATCTGCAGAGTTGGCGGACCGGGCGGAACCAAAAAGTGGGTTCCGCCCGTTTAGTCTCAGGGATCCGCCACATCTGCAGAGATGAAAAATGTTTTAATTTGTTTTGATTTTTGTGATTTTATTCTAATGTTCCAAACCATAATGTAGGTTCCATAAGTCCTAAGCCAAGCCTTATAAGGTTGAATGGTTCTCATTTAAGAGTTTTTGTGGAAGTGATGACAATGTGGTTTTCATATGAAACTTTCTTGGTTGAGATGTCCTTCAATGAACATTTTTACCAAGGTGATGATGATGAATTCCAATATGTTTAGTGAGAGCATATTGGATTGGATTATCACTGAGGTCGATGCTTCCTTTGTTGTCGCCTAAATGACGAAGATGACATCAAGCGAGAATATGAGGTTGACGGGAGCCTTCTTGATCTTAAGCAACTTGTTGACATGCTTTTCAGCCCGACATGGCTTTAGTATGTTGAGGTAGCATGAGTCATTTATTTCTTAGAGAACTATGATGTGAGACAATGTCCAAATAAAAGTACAAATACCATTTGTGCTTTTTCTATTAACATAGTCACGGACATAATCCAAGTTGGCATACACTATGGTGTCTACTCCCGTTCCTTTGGGATACTATAATTCTAAATGTGCAGTAATCTAAACATTCGTTTAACGTCTTCAAGGTGGATTAGGATCTTCTTGAAAACGAGCCCATAGACCAAAACTAAACATGACGTCGAGTCTACTAGCCATGAGGTGGAGTAGAATTTCAATCATATCTCTTTATTTAGTGTTATCTACGGATTCACTTTTCTCATCCTTGGTGAGACATAGAATACGTAATTCATTGTGTACTTGTAAGGAACTAGGAATGTCTTCTAAGTGATTATTCCTTGCTTTTTGGAGCTTGCGAAAAGTCTTTCATAGTATTTTTTTATTGACTTTGTTTATTTTCTTTCCAACATCTTTATTTATTTCGTAAGATTCAATTATGATTTTACACTTCAATTGAGACGGTAAGGTCAAAATTTCATTCATATCATATTTGTTTATTTATACCCAAGATGCTTGTTTTAAACCAATGTTTGACACGAGACAACATACGTTAACTTCAATTTCTGCTTATGTTACGGTTCCTTTTATTCATGTTCCTAATGACACTAGTCTACTGAATGACTCTTAAATCTTTTAGCAAATTCTCTATTTAATAGTTCATCTTCCTTGTCATTTCCTAATCTCTCTTATCTTACCATTATTTGATTTTTCACTAAGTCATCATTTACCAAAAGTGATGTCTTAAAGAAAGATGGTCATTAGTTGAATGTTAAGTTTAACAATTTCTCGATTCATTAGTTTTCTTTGTTTAAAATAATATAACCTTTGTTATTATAAAACCATCCAAGAGGTATGTCTCCATAAAACTTAGAGTTGAATTTTTATGTGCAAAACCTTGGTGTTTTAGAATACAATGTTTTCTTCAAGCATATTAAAATGTTTTGATGTACTATATTACTTTTTGTATGCTTCATGTGAAGATTTATTAAACGAGAGTTTAGGATATGATTGAAAATTCAAGTCTTTATGTTTGGATGATATTATCTCATAAACTACTTTGGAGCATTTTATTTATTGAATTTGCAAGCATCATAAAAGTGTTGGTCATCTTATCACTTAGGAGATTCTTAGTTACCTCACTTGTAAACAAGCATTAAATGAGACTCACTCAAGAGTTCCAGTTTTCTATGTCCGAGGGCTTAAATAAAATGAAGCACCTTATGTCTCCCATTCATTGTTATGTGGAAATCCTTTGACCATAGAGGATCCAATCCTCGTTATAACTTACTAAAGAAAGAACAACTTAAGGTATGAACTACTAATACTACACACGATAAATCTTAAGCAAAAAGCATGAGACAACAATAGGTAAGTAGAGATAAGGCGTACCTTTTGAGTTTCATAGAGAGGCTACCAAGAAGATAATCATTAAGCGTTTTGACTTGTAGGCAAGCTTGGAAACTCAAATACTTATGAATTCAAGGAGGTTAGACAAACATGTAAGAGCATAGAACATGATATCCTTAATCCTTTTATCGTAAGTTTCTATTAGATATTGAGTTACTTCTAAACCTCTCTCCTAGGCTTAACAAACTTTACATGCTTTGTTTTACTTGTTGATGGTGCATTCAAGTTAAATCCTAATCCGGTTTTATCTCTAAATGACTTTAGACTTTTCAACAATCTTTCAAGAGATTTTGAACTTTCTTCAAATTTAACTAACATTTTTCCTTTTTCATTTTGTCTTTTAATTTCATGTTTGTAATTTTGACATATTGTGCATTCTAGATCAATTTCAACATTACTCTCAAGTCTAGACATTTTATCTTCCATTATAATTTCCTTTTCAAAATTGTTCTCGACAGATTTTGATGGTTCATTGTTAAAGATTGTTTTTAGGTTTATGTTACACAAATGTCTAGACTCATTTTCTAATTTTTAGAATTCTAAGATAAATGTGTCAAAGCAAAAGTGTTCGGTTTCAAGTTGTACCTTGTTTGTAGTTTTATCCAATATACAATTGCAAACCGGATAGTTGTCTACATCTTCATCCGTGTCGCTCCATGATTCATAAGCAACTCCTCTTGGAGCTTGACCCAAGTTATCATCTTTACTAATACCTTCATTTAAAACATTTAAACTCGTAGCACTTGCATTTATTTCAAATAAATGTCTATCTATTAGTTTTTCTAAGACTACCAACTCATATGTAAGATCAAGTTGATCATCTTTGGCTTGACATATTTCTTGATGAAAATTTAATATATTTTTTCAAATATCATTAGCCGTTTGGCAAAAACACACTCTTTCATATTCAATCCTTGATAAAGCTTTATAAATCATTATCTTAGCTTTAGTGTTTTTATCAAATTTACGATAATCATCTTGATTTTCAAAACTTGTTTTTGTTGGTTTAAAATCACCAATGGAAATAATATGCCAAAGATCTTGATCAATTGATCTCACATAGTTTTCAAATTTACTTTTCCATTCAAGGAAATTTTCTTTTTCAAATAGCGGTGGCCTTTGAATAGATTTCCCTTCTTTGAGATTTTCAAAATCCATGGATCGATCCAAGTTTTAAAATACAATATATTTTAAAGATCTTGAGTAACGTGCCAATTGTGGAAAACTAGAAGGGGGGTTGAATAGTTTACCGCTTTTTAACTTGATAATCTTTGAAAAGCTTTACGAGTAATCAATGATTCTAACTAATTAACAATAATTAATATGCAAGTATAAAGAAAGAAACGATCAAACCACAACACGATTGTTTATCGTGGTTCGGCTACAAGGAATCTTTTTCCTTGCCCTACTCCACGCCTCGAGTTTCCAACTCGAGAGTTTCAAGCACTAGTCAACAAGCTCCTTTCACCGGTGGAGAAACCCTTACAATCGTCGCTTACACTTTATCCGGTACAAAGCTAAATACCGGGTTCTAGTTCAAGGTAGAACCACCCTAACATCGCCTATCCACTATTTCCGACACTAAGCTAGATGTCGAGTTCTTTTACAAAGGATGTATGTTTCATTTTTCATTTTTCATTTTTCATTTTTTTTAAGAAAAGCCCTTCATTGTGCTAAATATTGTATGTGTGCGGTGGTTATTGACTGGTATTTATAAAAATTGAGGTCATATTAATCATTTTAGCTACTTTGTGGTCAAGTATCGATTAGGTAAGCAATTATATAGGAGTGAGTATATGGCAAAGACTTGATTCATTTGATTTTTGTTATATGTAAAATCATATGAAATACTAAATGGATGAAAGAATACTATATTTGCATGTTATTATCCATACACGATGGATCACTTGAACCAACTACTTTAAATATCATTTTCACTAATCCATGAATTGAACTATGCTACAAAGGGTTGTAAAAAATATTCTTTATGTTTAACCAATAGAGATTATTGGGTATGTGATGTGACCAACTCACATACCACTACATCGGGTAGGCTAGAATTCCTTTTGGTTTTGAAGGTATACTAATAGCTTATCTTGATGGTTTCAATTCTTAAGGATCATGACCCAAGTCTAATAATGTGTCGAGAATATTGATCGTAATCACTATATTATTGGTATATATCCCACATCGATTAGATTGTGAGGATATTAAGCGAAGACACTATATATATTGTTGTATCCCACATCGAACGAATGTAATAAGCTCCTCGTAACCACACCCCTATATATTCGAGTCATGCCCCATATTGTAACTCGCAACAAACATATCATTTTGTGGTGTAAGTTGTTCCACAACTCGACAAATGTCACAATTTCTTTATTTGCGAGGAAGCATTAAAGCATTTACACATGAATGCAGGTATCTATTTTTGGCATGTTTCCAATTTTTTCCTTATTTGATTAGTATTCTCTTGCCTGTAATGTATTCGTTTTTCTTCTTTTTCTTTATAATATTTTGCATTATTTGTTCTTTTTTACATCTCATGAATTTTGTTGAGTTGCTCCTTTAAATTTGTTTTGCTTCGGTACACATCATTATAGCCTGAATATAATTCGGTATCAGTTATTCTCGATGTTTCTTCGGCTACTAACTATCCTTTTAACGTGTTTTATCCGTTCATGTTGGTTCATACCACTATAACTCGCTTTCAATAATCTCAGCATGTCTACAATGACCAAGTGTTCTTAATTTGTTTTATTTGTATTGGATGAGTACTTTTTTTATATGGTATTTTTTCAGGCTCATAAAGTTTCTAAAGAAATCTAACAACTCCAACAAGTAAGGAAAATTACTTTACTGTATTTTTAGTTTTATAATTTAGCATCCCATATGCTTAATCATTCTTAATTTTGTATGTTAACTTTTATATATATGTAACTACATGATCTTTTGTAGATTGATCAGGTCATTGGGGAAATCATCTATTGAAAGAAAGCATTATCATCGTTAAAGCATGGTGCTGTTATGAAAGCCGAACTCTTGGTGCACATGCAGGACTTATATCGACATGCGGGTTGGAGACATAAGATGCGCATCCCAAGCATAAGTTCCAGAACCAAGCATAAGCGCCCTTATAATGTTTCTTGCACTATGTTTGATGTGTTTGACGAGTTTTTGTGCAGATTGTTGAATTTAATTAATTGGCTTAGTTATAATTTACTTTTTCCTGAAAACACAGCTTGCAAAGGCCTCCGATTTGGTTGAATGAAATATCCCCAATTTCACATTTACGCAACTCTTTAACAAAATCAAACAACATATATGTAGAATACCTAACCACCGAAATTGTGTTTGTTGTCGTTAAATGTGTTGTTTTTAAAGTTTGTAAAGGTAACTTTTGTTATAAAGTTAGTAAATTCTTATAAAGTTTATTGTGTAATATAAAGTTTGTTGGTAATTTGTTATAAAGTTTATTGTGTGTATTTATAAGTTAGTAATTTGTATGTTTGTTGGTAATTTGTAAGTATATGTAAATTTATGTATTTTGAGTTATAACATTATTTTGTAAATTTGTTTAAATTTAGATTTTACTTTGTTTGGTGGTTTCGTTGCTGTAGAGATGCCTGAATCTAAACAGGATAGTATGGTTTCAGTTGATGATTTTATGTTAGATGGTTTTGCTTATTGGTTTTTGGTCGATGGTTTTGTCAAAGTGGTTTACTTGGTTGTGATTATTACAATACTTTTATTTTTAAAACAAATAAAAAGTTCAAACATAAAAATTTGTAAAAGATCATTAGCTTCAAGAATAGTAGTGATAAAGTAATAAAAAGATGTATAAGTAACAACTTTTAAGTGACATCTTTATGACAAAACAACATCAACTAATAATAAAGTAAAAAATATATCAACTCTTGGCTAGCAAAATAGTTTGAGTGTAACCGGACAACAAGCAAGGTTGAAATTTTGATGAAAAAAATAGTATTAGAATGTAACTGGACAACAACTATAAGATAAAGTTGTGAGCCTATAAATCAATGTAGTCTTGGTCTTTAATTAGAAAAGTGTGACATGGTTTCATTTAACCTTATAACAACCCACAAACACCCATTACTATCATTTCCCATTACAAATACCTATAGTAGGTATTTCATAGGTAAATTTTTGCTTTTTATATACGTTATTACTTGCATGACTCACTAGACCTGCTCACGTATCTACACAAGCCAAATAACTCAACACTCACATCCTATAAACCCCAGGTATGTCAAGCATAAAATCATAACAACACCATAATAAGTAATTCACCAATCTAAAACACTAAACATAACAAAAACCCTAATAAACCCTAAACTAAAACTTAAGTAGGATTATGTGCTTATCTGAACCTATATGCTTAGTTTAACAAGTATGAATGTGTCCAAGGCTTAAGTATGAGTTTCCTTAGGAATATTAGGATATATTAGGACTATTAGGCTATAGAATATACCCTTTGTAACTTAGATAAAAACCCCCTAAGCCCTAAACCATAACTAGGTCATAGATAACTAGAATTAGGTCTAAACCATCCCAAAACTTCCCCATAGGTCACTACCACTTAGTATAAGCCTTTTAGAACTTAGGAATAGTTATTAGACACTCATAGCACACTAGCCTAGGCACTAAACCATAGGATAAACTCTAGTCTCTCACTAAACACACTTAGGTCATTTAGGTTACAAAACTAGGTAAAACATTCCCAAACCTTTCCCATAAGTTACCCTCACTTAGATTAAACCCTTTAGGTCTTAGGATTAGTCACTAGACACACTTAGGAACTTAACTTAGGCACTAAACTTTAGGTAAAACCTTAAACACTTAATAAGTAGAAACTAGGTCTAAACTTAACTAAAACAAGTAAAACCTAAACATAAGCACCTCAAACACCTCAACCTAGCACCCTAACACCTTAGTCATACCCAAGCACACACCCTAACACCTCTAAGCACACACACAAGTAGGTGCATCACCTACTTGACTAATCCACCACTAAACCACCACTAATCTACCCTAAACCACCATTAATCCACCGCTAATCCACCCCTAATCACCCTAAACCATCCCTAAACACCCTAAGCAGCTTACAAGCACCTCTAAGCTACCAAGCTAGGAGGTGTGTAAGCTACTTGTCACCCTTTCTCCTAAACCGCCTCTACGGCTCATCCTCCACCACAACCAGTCTAGGCAGCCCCTAGCTACCCTTAGCTCGTCCTCACCACCACCTAGCCTTGCCACAACACCCTCTAGCTCAGCTTGTTCACCCCTCCCCTTGCTCGACACCTAAACACCCCGTTCCACCCTAAACCGCCATAGCGAGGGTATAAATACCCCTCGTATGCCCTCACTTCCAACCCACACCCTTTCTTCTCTTCACCTCACATTAGTACAGTAGTATTAAGCCTTTAGGAGACCTTGGAGTCGAGTAGTTAGGCCTTGGTCGAGTCGTGTTGTGGTTTGAGTTGATACGAGCCCTAGAAAAACCCTAACCCTAGTTTTCACCCACGTAAACCCCCTAGCCAAGTAAGTCTTACATTTACTTAATTTAGTTTTAGTATAGTCTTAGGATAGATTTAGAATGCCCTTAGATACCCTAGGAACCCTTGCATGAGCCTTGAACCCTTTCATTTGCTTGTTTAAGTTTTAAAACCCTAGATCGAGTCATATACTTGCATGCATGCTATAAGTCATTATTTTAGGTCATACACTAGTTATACATAACCTAGATAAGCTAAAATAAGTAAAACATAGGCTAGAAAACTTAGTTACTAGATAAAATATAAGTTACATGCATATTAGGACTAGTTTTGCAAAACTTTACATGCATAAGGGTATATATCATAAATTCTTGAAATTATAAAGTCTAGGGACTGTTTTTAACATTTCCTAGAAGTTATAAGTAGTAAGGACTAGTTTTGCATAATATTAAAACCCTAGGATAAATAATAAAATAAGTATAAACTAAAAAGAACTAAAAACGTAAATAGTATAAAGTTAAAGGTCTAAATGGTAAAATATAGAAAACTTAAGAGTCTTAGGTTAGCTACATAAAATATAGAAGTCTAGAGACTAGTTGTGTCAAGTATAGATAGTTATTAGTATAAGTAATATAAATTTAGGATAGAAAACGTAAATATATAAACTATAAGGGTAAAAAGTGAAAATATCATATAAGTATAAAACCTAAATAAAGTTAGAAGCATAACACAATACTAGGGAGCTTCATGCGAGGAGTACTATGTGGATATTTCATTTTTGACGAGTTTGTTGGGTTTACGAATTAAAGTGCCCTGACTCCTCGAACGATTACTGCATATACTTCTGAGATATGATGGCCCGAACGGTGATATGATTATAACTAAATCCTAATAACAACATAACTCAATAATAGGGAGCTTTGTGTGAGATGATGGCCCGAACGGTATTATGTTGATAACATAATACAATAGTAGGGAGCTTCATGTGGTCATATACTTCTGAATTACAATGGCCTGAACGGTGTTATGTTATATATAAAACATTAACGAACCTAAAAACAATAACTCAAGAAACATAAACATGATAACTAAAGCTTGACATACATACAAAACCAACAACACACTAGGATACGTGAGTAAGGCGGTCTAGTTCCCGAGTCATTATTTGCATCACTTAGATTACTCTACACCCAGGTGAGTTTCGTAGCCTCACATCTTTTTAAATACCGTAAGATTATAGCCTCATACTTTTTAAAATGCTTTCACTTTAAATGCTTTACAAACCCTGTGAGGGGGATACATGCTAAATGCTTACTTAAAACCGAATGCAAGTCTTTTTCTTTGGTTGTTTGCACGAGTAAACTAACTGCCACCACTACATAACCAAAATTCATGAATCTAATCATTTGGTACATTTTACCCAAGCGAACGCGAATATAGTTGATAGATCTATTGGAGTTTGACAACTCCCGTTGGTATTAACGCCCCACTAGGTGGTACCAATAAGTACTATATTTGAATCCACTCAAGGTATAACTTTGGCAAGTTATCCTTCCATCCCCTCATGTTGGGTCTGCAGCCCACATGACCCAGATCGTTAAGGTGTGATTCATGAGCTTAGTGCAACCTACTAAACTCCTGATAATTGTGCATGCATCACAATTATCACAAAGCATGCATTTTCTCAGATGGGTGTAACAACTAAACCCAGTGAACTTGTATTCACTAACCCCTAAACCTATGATTCTCACTCAACACCCAATGTTGACTTTTTAAGCATGTATTCTAGGTATATTACTTCTATGGACCCATGGCAGAAGGAGGTACTGAACTCGGAGGACTTTTTATGGTTATCATTCAAACACAACCAACCTAACTCTTAGATTTTTGGGACCTCATCAAAAATAAAAGTATATCTTTTATAATTAAAACTCTGATAATTATGAATGATAACTAAATTTCCAAAACGTCTCTTTTCGAGTCGTTTTCTATTACTGTATCTATGATTCTATGAAGTAATACCCCAAACACTTTATCCGCTGCGATCAGTGAAAAATGAGGGTGTTACAAACCTACTCAAATTGGGAATATATATTTTTTTTGTTAATGGAGCTTCATTCAAAAATTTTGTGGAAAACTAGAAGGGGGTTGAATAATTTACCGCTTTTTAACTTGTTAATCTTTGAAAAGCTTTACGTGTAATCAACCATTCTAACTAATTAACAATAATTAATATGCAAGTATAAAGAAAGAAACGATCAAACCACAACACGATTGTTTATCGTGGTTCGGCTACAAGGACTCTTTTTCCTTACCCTACTCAAGCCTCGAGTTTCCAACTCGAGAGTTTCAAGCACTAGTCAATAAGCTCCTTTCACAGGTGGAGAAACCTTTACAATCGTCGCTTACACTTTATCCGGTACAAAGCTAAATACCGGGTTCTAGTTCAAGGTAGAACCACCCTAACGTCGCCTATCCACTATTTTTGATATTAAGCTAGATGTCGAGTTCTTTTACAAAGGTACAACCACTTCTATCACTTAACGCATTTTGAGGACTAAAATACTAACCGATCACTTCTTAACAAAATACAAATGAAGTATAAACTACAAGCGTTTACACAATAGAAGTCTAACAAGTCTTGCAACGTTGAGTTGAAACTTGTAACTTCTCGAATGAACTTGTGAACTTCCTTTCTACACAAGAGAATCACACAAGTGAGTTGCTACTAAGTTAGATGAGATAAGTGAAAGTTTATATGAAAAGTATAGCTAAAAGTGATGAGAGATTTCTTGCAAGTGACTTGGTATTTATAGCCAACCAAACTAGCAGACTGGCGGATCCAAAACAAGGGTTCCGCCCTTGTAACCCCAGGGTTCCTCCAGGTCTGACAGTCAAAGACTACATGAAATTTTTCCATATCTAGCAATGTCAAATCAAGATTCTACAAGTCTACACACAATAGTTTGAGTGAGAATCCTTCCAAGATGTGTAAGAGGTCTTATGCAAAGTCACCATCAAGATTTAGAGACCTTTCCATAAATGCTCATGATGCATGCCATGATGCCATTTTATATTTTATATATTAGGAAATATAACAATGTTTATGTTTAATATGAAATGTAAAGTCTAGTTATACAAGACTAAAACTAAAATCATGTTTTACTAAAATTAAAATTAACACTTTGTCATTAACAAAACTTAGCAAAGATCGTAAAATATAAATGACGTTTTTAGGCAATATTTGTATTAACAAATTTAAACGTTCCAATTTTAGGGATGTATTGTGGCAATGTAATTATGTGTTTTACTATAGTAAACCAAAGCATACATTAGTTGGTATAGCAACTTGACTATCTTATTAGACAATAAATGAGTATTATTTTTGCTAACAAGTAAGCACTTATTTACAATAATAATGATAGGACACTTTTGAATATTTTTGTAATTTTATAGAATTGAAAATTTTGAGCATAGGTGAATGAAATTGCCAAGTGATAAAAATGAAAAATGTTTAAAAAAAAAGGGGGGTTTCACGTATATGAAAATAAGTTAGAGTGATTCTACGGTTCTAATACTTGATTATTAACTAATTTATAAAAACTTATAAAACACTTGGACTAGACTACTCAGCTAGATACCACTGCCACTATGCGCGGGTATTCGGCTAGTATATTTATAACACGTTTTTATTTAGCTAACACAATAATAAATTCATAAATTTAGTATTCTTTATTTCATATATGTTGGCACATCTCATCTTTATATACATGTTATGCAATATTATTATCTTTTGACAAAATATTCAACTTGCATTATAGGATTTATTGATTTAGGTTATGTGTGTTCAAAAAGTACCCGTATTCGGATATCCAAAAAATTGATCAGAATTTATTAAAAAGTTGAGTTTTATGAAATATCAGTTTTGGAACTCACATAAAAGTTTTTCAAAAATTATATATATTTGAATATTCGGATATATAAAATTATCCGAAATTTCAGGTATCCGAATTTAAAGAACTTTTGGTTTGGGATTTGGTTTTTAGCAAACAACCACAGCAAATCGCCCAATGCTTACCCCTAATTGTCAGTTATCATTGTTGTGATTGAAGATTTGATCCAACTATATCAAAAAATATATACTCCTCAATGTAAATAGTGAACTTTTAACAACGGATAATTTTGATATATGGCTTTACTTGTTCAATGTGAATTAAATAAGACTTTGTCTAAAAAAGAACCACTAATATGTCCATGTTAACATGTATGTTCCTACTTTTAATACAAAATATCTTGTGAATTTTACTTGATTTGTAAGTGTGTTAGGAGGATTGACCCAATTCACTCAACTCATTACAAGTTTAATAGATATATATCTTAGATTATTTGCTTTACAATTATTGTAGGTTTTGTGTGGGCTCTACATTCACATAACCTATAGTTTTCTACTTCTACAATAAAAAGAACATGAATATTAATATTAATATTATCATGTTTAAAAGATGGCACATTCCATTTGATCTTTACGGCTGTACAATACATGCTTCGAAGCCCAAAACCTTTATAATTTTTTTTACGCAATGGTATCACATAATTTCTAACATTTATATTTCTTATGGTATAGCGAGTACACGACATCCCGCGGAACAATGAATATGTTCAAAGGATTATTAGGACCGTGCAAGAGAAGAAAAGACTCGTATTTGTGCAAGAGAAGAAAAGACCCATATTAAAATTATCTTAATAATTTCAGTCATCTTAGCTTATATCTTTATTTACTTTTCTGTATCGGTAATGATATTACTTATTAATGACATACAACTAAAAATTACCAGTAGGAGTATATATTAATTAAATTTAAGATGAATAACAATATCATTTCAATTGAAGAAGGAGTAGCTAGACTTAGAGTTGGATTTGAGAAAAACCATTACATTAAAGCGTATCTAGATACAACTACATACACCTCAAGTACAAACTACATTAAGAATCACCCTTTTAATGTCGTTTATACTATCACCTTTCAGATTTCTGAAACCACACAAGTAACTGAAGCGAAGTTTGATCCTCATCAAATTTAATTAACAAAGAAAGAATTGCGAGATTTAAAAATGGTCTAGACAATGGGGAAGTGATCATAAAATTCCCTGCGAACCACAAGATGAAGATAAAGGTTGTACGTTTTGTAGTCTTTCTACATAGACATGAGCATATAGGCTTTACTTGGAGTTATGCATACACATATAGCCGTGTTAATAGTACCTTTGTTGGGAATTACACTAACAGTTACCACTGTTAAGCAAAGTTGAAGCCACTGCTGAAGAATGCACTAGCAGTGGAAACTGATTACCACTGCTAGTACATAATATTACCTCTGCTACAGGATAATTGTTAGGAAACATGTATTAGATAAGAATAGAAAAGATCTTGTGTATATTCTATCATTCTAGGTTTATACTTATCTTGTAAAGGACTCCTTGTGTCCTATAAAAGGAGGTCCTAGGTTTAGGTTTACATATACGTATTCATTAGCTAAAGCTTCAAGGCTGTAACCCTAGTGATAAGCAAAGATCACTCGTATTATTATCTTGAATAATATTGAAGCTAACCATTTATTTAATCCTTTGTTCATTCTGTTATACATATATACAATTCATACACATCACTTAAACATATCTTCTAAAGTACTTTGTTGTAAATTCCGTGTGCTACAAAGTATACACTCAAAGTATCTATCTAACACAAGGTGTGTATTTAGATCCATCAAGTGGTATCAGAGACAGGTTTCTGATACTTTGATTTAGAAGATCCGAAGTTTTCTCACTTTTGCTATATCCAATGGAGATGGAGAACAGTCAGTCCAACATAGCTGCTAAGCTTCCTAAGCTCAAACTCAATGAGTATGAGATGTGGAGGATTGTGATTGAACAGTTCTTTTTGGTGCAAGATTATGCTCTCTAGGAAATCATCATGTATGGTGATTCCTTCAAACCAGGCACTTCTTCAGAGACTATTGATGGCAAGACTGTCCAGACCTTAAATACTGGACCAGTTACTAATGAAGAGCGACTCCAAAAGAAGAATGACATGAAGGCAAGAAGTTTATTGCTGTTGATTCTTCCTAGGGATCAAATAATAACCTTCAGCAAGTACAAGACTGCTAAGACCTTGTTTGAAGAGATTTGTTCTGTTTTTGGTGGCAATGATGCTACCAAGAAGACACAGAAGACCTTGTTGAAACAAAACTATGAAAACTTCTCTTCAACAAGTAATGAGTCAATTGACAGCATCTTCACTAGACTCCAGAAGATTGTCACACAACTCACTGTGTTTGGCATTGATGTAGAGAGGGAAGACCTCAACTTGAAGTTTCTAAGAAGTCTACCTTTTGAGTTTCACACCAATGTAATTGTCTGGGAAGATAAAGCTGAACTGGAAACTATGAAGCTCAATGATCTTTACAACAACTTTAAAGTTATTTAACAAAGATTGAAGAAGGCAAGGAAGCTAAGTACAAGTTCTGGGAACTTAGCTCTTATATCATCATCTGTAGATGATAGTTCTGATGATGAAAGTGAAGATGAAGAAGATGCTGCTCATATTGCTGTTTCCACTGCTGGTTTTAAAAAGCAGATTGATGGTCTTGGGGATCCTACTTTCTATGCTTATCTCTCAAGTCAAGTCAATGGTTCAATTCTAACACATGAAGATTTGGATCAAGTGGATGATGATGATATGGAAGAGATGGATATCAAGTGGCAGGTTGCACTGTTAAGTATGAAGGCAAAGAAATTCTGGCAAAGGACAAGGAGGAAGATCATTATTAATGGTAATAAGACTACAGGTTTTGACAAGAAAAAGGTGGAGTGTTACAACTGTCACAAGATGGGACACTTTGCTAGGGAATGCAGGAAAGCAAAGAAGCTAGATAACAGATCCACTTGGTACAAGCAAGATAAGAAAAAGGAGCCTACTGTAGAAGAACCAAAGGTATTATTGGCCATTGACGGTGTCAGAGATGACTGGAGTTACATGGCTGATGAGGAAGAAGCACCCACATAATCTACAATGGTGGCAACAGAACTAGCTCTCATGGCCTTCTCTGACTCTGAGGTACACTTTAATGAAAGTTGCTCTAAATCATGTAAATCATTAACAGAGTGTAATAGACTTAGAGAACTTTTGGATAAACAAACCACTGAATTAATGGACTCTAATTATACTTTGTCAAATTATAAAAGAGGTTTGTCTGTCTTAGAAACACAAATAGAGCACTATAGAGCTAATGAGTCTAAGTTTAATAATGATATTGCTGTATTAAAAAGAGACTTAGACTATAAGGTTGCTGTGAATGAGGCACTTAGAGAAGAATTGGAAAAGCTTAAAAAGGCCAATGAAAATATTCAGATAACTTGCAATACTCTAGATCATCAGTCTAAGTGTATTGATAAAATTTGGGAAACTCAGGTAGTGAATAAGGCCAAATCAGGTGTAGGTTACAAGTCTGTCCCTCCACCATTAAGAGGTGTTCCATCAGCTCCAGGTATAGATCTAGCACATACAGGGATAGAAGAGTTTCAAGAACCAATCAGGTCTTATGGTCCTAAATTTGTGAAAGAAGCTATTGATGAAAAGGTTAAGGTAGAGACTGATGCATTTGAAAGTGCTAGTGATTCATCTCTAGTGGATGAAAGTGTTAAGGTTGAAGTAAAAACAAGTGTTCCTGAAGTTGTTAAAGTTGAAAAGGAAGAGCCTAGAAAACAAGCTTATCAAACTAGGCCAACAATTAAATATGCTGAGATGTATAGAAATAGGTCACCAGCTCCTAGGGGAAACCAGAGGAGCTGGAATAATCTTAAGTCTCAACAATTTGGTAGTGATTTTATGTTTAACAACAAAGTATGTCATATCTGTGGTAGTTTTGATCACCTACATGCTAACAGTAATTACCGTAAGGGAAGAAGGGAAGTTTTTGGGAACACAAGGGTGAATGAAAACAATTTTTAAAAATATACTCACCCTAATCCATTAAGTAATATAATTCCCAGGGCAGTTCAACTAAAATCTGGCATCAAGCCTCTTATAACTGCTAGAAAAGTGAACAATGCTTACCCAAAATCACCTGTTAAAAGTGCACAACCCATTACAACTTTTGTTAAATCTGCACAAACAGGTAATAAGATCTTTTATGAGAAAAAGGTTGTTTACAACCAGAAGTGGGTACCAAAAACTAAAATTTCATAGCAAGCAGTTGCCACTGCTAAGCCATCAGTTGCCACTGCTAGACCAAAAGTTACCACTGGTGATTCTGTAAACAACAAAGGGGTAAAATTAGGAAATGATGTGAAGGACTCAGCACGTTGGGAATGAAAACCTAAAGGAATCAACACCTCTAACAATCCCAATGGTGTATCAATGACCTTTGACATATTCAACTATATTGATACACGAGGCAGATCCAATTCAATTGTGGCTTAGGTCTCCAAAAGGAACTAATTCCTTTATTTAATGTGCAGGAACATTCAAAGATTAAAGAAGATCAAGGCTATTCAGATAGTGGATGTTCTAGGCACATGACTGGCAACAAGTCCTATCTTTCAGATTTCAAACCCTATGATGGACAATTTGTCAGCTTTGGAGGAGGAATTGGCGGTAAAGTTTCTGGCAAAGGCACTCTCAAAGCTGGAAATTTGGATTTTGAGAATGTGTACTATGTGAAAGAACTCAAATATAATCTCTTCAGTGTGTCACAGATGTGTGAAAGAAACATAGAGTTCTTTTCTCAGAAGATGAATACTTTGTCCTATCTAAGGATTATAAGTTACCTGATGAAAGTGAGGTTTTACTTAAAATTCCTAGAAAAGGCAATCTATACAGCATTGACATGAAGAGTATTGTGGCTAAAGATGATGTTACTTTCTTGCTTGCAAAGGTCATATTGGATGAATCCATGTTATGGCACAGAAGACTTGGTCATGTTAACTTTAAGACCATCAACAAGATTGTGAAAGATGTAACAATTCGCAATTTCAGGTTAATTACTATTCCCGGAAAATTTCACTATTCACTTTTACTATTCATTTTTCCCGAAATTTTTCCCGAAATTTAATTTTTGTTTCTTGGCCTCGAGTGATAAATCATTTACATGGCAAATTAAAAGTTTGACACTCATCAGATCATTTTCATGAAAGTTAATAAGGAATTACACGTTTTAGGGTAAAACGTCATTCAAAAATTCTACGCACAACGAAACTCGACCGCGTTAAGTGACCCCGCATCAGAAAAATGTTTGACACACTCATGATTTATTTGAGAATTAATCATGACTGAGAAAAACATGACCAAAATAAGCCTCGGCCGTGAAAAACTGGAATTTTCATTTTTAAGCATTTTTACTCAGCCGTAACCTTAGCCTATACCTGCACCGCGTTTCTAAGACGATTTGAGTTTTCATATTTTTGGAAAAAGTCAACATATTTTTCCCTCCTCCTTTGACCAAAAATCATTCCTTGATTTTTAGACTTACGGTTTTATGTCTAGAAGACATTAAATACCAACCGACACTAGACTGAGCCCAGTCTAGACATCATAAGTCTTTTTAAATCATTATTATCGTATTAGAAAAGTAACATTTTACTTTTCTCAATTTTACACAATATTCGTACGTTTTACGTATTACGCGTTTTAGACCCGTGTTTCCAGTTTTCGCAGGATTTTACCACCCCAATGGAACCTACCACTCAATTTATATTTTATTATGGAGTATTTTGACAAGTTTAATCATCCTTCCAAGTTTCATATTTTTAGGAGATTTTAAGTTTCAGGACTTAACGACTTACCGTTAGCAATTACCAGGACCAAAACTCACTCTGTAACTTAGATAAGACCATGACTACTCATCTAGTCACCCTAGATCAGCCTTGGCCGACTTAGGGGGGGATTCACCTCACTTGTGGCATGATCTCATGCAAAGAACTCTAGGATGGTTACAAGTGTTAAACTTGGCCTCCAAGGGTTGACAAGTTAAGGTTCTAACCTCCTCCAAGCCATATAAATACCCCCTCCCCCTCCTTGGATGTTCCATATCACACACACACCAACACCCTTTCATTAGCTAATTTCTTCCAAGTTTCATACAAGATTCATGTGCTACAACAACACATAAACACTAGTTTGGTTTTGATTCATCAAAACTACTTCCAATCTTTAGAACTTTGGTGATTTCTCTTGAGTTTGAATCTACTCAAGTCACCTCAACTTTCATCATCTCTCTTTCAAGAATACAAGTGTAGAAAGATTGCTTGAAGTGAAGTGGGTTGAAGCTAAAGTCTATCAAAGTCCTTTTCCTTACATGCTACTTACCTTTCTTTGTAGAAAGCCAAAGTTGTAAGCCAACTCTAATACACTTCCTTGCTTAAATATCATTATCATGTTATTTACATATCATTCATGCTATATTTTGTCTTGTGATCATGTCCATGATGTATAAAAATAGATAAAACAAGTTATTACAAATGATTGTTAACTTATGTTATTTAAACAAGTAAACTAGTGACTTTTATGGAGAACTACAACCAAAATAGTACAACTATGATATTTGACACTTACTTACTGTTAAAGAGGACTTAACAAGGAAAACATAGCAATTTGAATCACCCAAAACGAGTACCCGAGTCAAAAGTTATGACCATTTGAAGTTAGCAAAACCAAAACGCCAAAACTGCCGATACCTACTGTTTTGCATTCTGCCATTTTGAAAGTCACCCTTCTGGTCCGATTCATCAAAAAGTTAAAACACGAAAGTTGTCCGGAACGACGTTTTCGTTTAGGAGCAAAGAAGCTCGAGCCCTGAAAATGCTTTCCGAGTGATGTTTTCTTCAAATTCTTAACAGCCCATTTTTAGACCAAAGTCATTATATAAAGGTTATGGTTTATAAAGACCAAGAGGTCTTATGACCTAGATTCAAGACCACAACCATGGCTAGAGCCAAGGTTGAGTCTCAAGACCATGGAACAATGACCAAAGGTCATGGCAAGGCCATGACTAAATGACCATATAAGCTTACTTAGGCGAAAACATGAACTAAAGAGTTGGCGATAACTTAAACATACAACTTGGATCTACTTCATCTAAAGAATCATGAGATATTACAAGAAATTGTCATACAAGTTATAAGAAACTTACCCTAATAACAATCTTCATGTAAAGATAAACTTTCCTAAGTTTATTCAAATATCGGACATGTAACTTTTCGGATCAAAACTTATATATATATATACTTTATCAACTGCTACAATAGTAGGGAGCCTCATGTGAGGAGTTCATTATGTAAGCCGTCGAGATGAGTTGTGGATTTACGAATTAAGGTGTCCTGGCTCCTCGAACGTTTACTACATGACTTCTGAATTATGTCGGCCCGAACGGTAGTAAACGATATATAAACTATACATGTTTCATGAACCATTTCTTTTCATATACTTACACTAAACAAAGTACCACATCATGGACTAAGTACAAGACATATATTGGCATGTTTATGTTTCCTTAGGCATTATTCCAAACCAAAGTTACAACAATTATTCTAGGTTGCTCGTAGAAGTTCTTACGGCATATCCATCATTCTCATTATACATCATCCAACTCAAGGTGAGTTCATAGCCCCACTTTCTATTACTTAATTGTTTTACAAACCCTTGGGGGGAATACATGCTATTTTAACCGAACACAATGCTTTCAAATTGTATGCTTGCCTGATTGTTTTATTATCACTAAGTACCAGCCTTGCTAAACCGAGATCCCTTATTATGAACCATTTAATCACTAGCAATAGTGAGCGCGAATATTGTGAATAGGCCTATTGGGATTGACGAATCCCATTTGTATTGACTAAATTCATACAAATGCATTAATATTTGAGACATGGTTATGACAGCAAAGTACCTACCGGGATAAATCTGCCGATTGATATTGGTACACGTTAACGTTTTTGTGTCATAAGCTTAGTAATGATAATAACTGTTTTGTTTTCCAACCATTAATGTGAGCCTATAACTCACACTACCAACATATTGTGTTCAACCATTAAACAAACTCTATGAATATCACTCAACCTTTGTGTTGACCTTTTAAGCATGTATTTCAGGTTCATGATGATCAAGGATGGCACGGATGTTCAAGAGGGCTATAAATTTTATTATCATTCAAAAACTCATCTAATGTGATTTGTAAACATGGAACCATCTGCGACCTCATTTTGTAATCTCTGATATTTATATAATTTGAATGATAAATCTTTTAAAACGACTCAATTAGAGTTCGTTTACTATTATTGTGACTATTGTGTCGTCGAGTAACACCCAGTTTGAATTCCGCTGCATCCATGAATTGGGGGTGTTACAAAAGATGGTTTAGTCAGAGGGTTACCAGAGAAGAGATTTAAGAATGACCAAACCTGTGTTGCCTGTCTTAAGGGCAAGCAACATAGAGCTTCTTGCAAGACCAAGGCCTATAACTCTATAGCTCACCCTCTCTATATGTTGCATATGGACTTGTTTGGTCCCACATCTGTGAGCAGCATGAATTTGAAGAAATATTGTCTTGTTGTAACTAATGATTTTAGTAGGTTTACATGGGTTTTCTTTCTAAGAACCAAGGATGAAACAACTGGCATCCTTAAAACTTTTATTACTGAAGTAGAAAACCAAGTTGATATGAAGATCAAGATTATCAGGTGTGACAATGGGACATAATTCAAGAATAGATTTATGGATGACTTTTGCAGAGAGAAGGGTATTAAGAGAGAATTCAGTGTAGCAAGAACCCCTCAGCAAAATGGTGTAGTTGAAAGAAGAAACAAAACACTGATTGAGGCTGCTAGAACCATGTTAGCTGATTCCAAGTTACCAGTAACTTTTTGGGCTGAAGCAGTTAAAACTGCTTGTTATATTCAGAACAGGGTTTTAGCGGTGAAGACAAAGAACAAGAAACCTTATGAGTTATTCAGAGGTAGAGCCCCTATCCTGGATTTCATGAGACCATTTGGATGTCATGTTACAATTCTCAATACCATAGATCATCTGGGTAAATTTGAAGAAAAGTCATATGAAGGCTTCTTTGTTGGGTACTCCATGGTTAGTAAAGCATTCAGAGTATACAATCTGAGAACAAAAAAGATTGAAGAGAATCTGCATGTAGAGTTTCTTGAAAATCAACCTAACATTGCAGGTGCATGACCAGAATGGTTGTTTGACCTTGAGAATCTATCAAATACTATGAACTATGTACCTATTGTTCCAGGTACAGGGGCCAATGACTTTGAAGGTTCAGAAGAGTTTATTGATGAAGATGAACCTAGCAAAGATTCTGAGGATGATTAAGAATAAATTTTTATGCCGCTTTGGGACTTTGTAGATGATGACCCTGCTTCAAACACTGGAGATCCACAACCTTCAAAAGATGCTGAAAAAGGAGGTGATACAGATGTTGTGAATTTGGATGCTCAGAACAAAAATATTCCCTAAAGTAGTGATAATATTGTTTCCACTGCTATACCAGAAGTTTTCACTGCTGAACCAAATGTGGAAAACTCTACTTCTATTGCTCAGGAATCTCCTACTAATGATGTGGAAATCACAAATATGCCTTCTGCATATGATGTTTCACACTCCCCAAGCTACTATTCACAAGGTGCATCCACTTGACAATGTGATTGGTGATCTACAATCAGGAGTGAAGACCAGAAAACAAACAAAGATGACTGATATTCATGGCTTTATAAGTGAAATTTATGAATCTAAGAAACATGAAGACAAGAATGAACGTTTGTTTTTCTGTTTCCTGTCACAAATGGAACCTAAGAATGTGTATAAGGCATTAAAAGACTCGAGCTGGGTTGAGGCAATGCAAGAAGAGTTGCTTCAGTTTAAGATTCCGAAGGTTTGGGTACTTTGTGATTTGCCTGATGGGATGAAGGTTATTGGTACAAAGTGTGTTTTCAGAAACAAAAGAGATGAAAGAAGCATTGTCATCAGGAACAAAGCTAGGCTAGTTGCTCAAGGATACACTCAGGAGGAGGGTATTGATTATGAAGAAGTTTTTGCTCCTGTTGCCAGGATTGAAGCTATCAGACTTTTTCTAGCCTATGCATCTTTTATGGGATTCACTGTCTATCAGATGGATGTTAAGAGTGATTTTCTCTATGGGAAGATTGATGAGGAGGTATATGTTTCACAACCTCCAGGCTTTGAAGATCCTGAGATCCTAATAAGGTCTATAAGGTGGTCAAGGCTCTTTATGGCTTACATCAAGCTCCTAGGAAGTGGTATGAAACCCTAGCTGCCTATCTACTGAATAATGGGTTTCATAGAGGGAAAATTGATCAAACTTTGTTCATCAAGAAAGAAAAAGGTGATATTCTACTGGTACAAGTGTATGTTGATGATATTATCTTTGGATCCACAAAGCCTGAGATGTGCAAAGAGTTTGAAAAGATGATGAAGGATGAGTTTCAGATGAGTTATATGGGTGAACTTACTTTCTTTTTGGGACTTCAAGTGCAACAAAGAACAGATGGCATTTTTATCAGTCAAGACAAATATGTGACTGAAATATTAAGGAAGTTCCATTTTACTGATGCAAAGTCTTCAAGCACCCCTGCTGATAAAGATACTCACTTATTGTTGAAAGATCAAAGTGGAGAAGCAGTGGATGCTCATACTTATAGATCCATGATTGGTTCCTTGATGTATCTCACTTCATCAAAACCAGACATCATGTTTGCAGTATGTGCTTGTGCAAGGTTTCAAGTTACTCCAAAGATATCTCATTTGATTGATGTGAAGAAGATTTTCAGATATCTTAAGGCATATCCTAATTTAGGATTATGGTATCTAAGAGAGTCTCCTATGGAATTAGTCACCTACTAAGATAGTGACTATGCTGGTGCAAGCTTGGATAGATAGTCAACCACAGGAGGATGCCAATTTCTGGGTTGTAGATTGTGTGGAAAACTAGAATGGGGGGGGGGGGGGGTTGAATAGTTTTACGTCCTTTTAAAATTTATAAAAACAAGTTTGTTTTAAAAACTTCGATTCTAGTTTATGTGATCTCAATACTTGCACTATATGAACAATTATATAGTAACTAACTAACTAAGCTAATATAGTATAGGTAAATAAGTAAGTAATGAAAAGAGTTGGAAAGATCAAACCACAACACAAGGATTTATAGTGGTTCGGCTACAAGGTCACCTTCCTTGTTCCTACTCCACTCCCCGAGTCACCTACTCGAGAGTTTTCTTCACTATGTCAACAAACTCCCTTATGGCGGAGAAAACCTTACACACCAATGTACACACCACAACTTCGTCACAACTTAATCACAACTTCTTCACACCAATCTACTTCACACCTATCTTCTTCACACCAATCTTCTTCACACCTATCTTCTTCACAACTACACTACTTCACTACTAATCAACTTCTTCTCCCTACACAACTTCTATTTCTTCTAAACTACTTATTACAAGCACAACACAACTTCACAAATAATATACACAATATGCACAACTACTCTTCAATACTTCTTGAACTTAGTTGTAGAAGGAGTATTCTTCTTTTGCACTTTGGATGAGGATGGATGAGAAGGGATTGAATCACTTGAAACAAGGATTAGTATTCTAATGATCAAAGGGTTTTGGAAGATGTTTAGAGAGTTTGAGATCTGAAATTTTCGTGCAAAAGGTGGGGAAAAATTCCAGATTTAAGGTGGTATTTATAGGGAAAAAAATCTGACAAATTCTGACACAGGAGCCTGGCCGGTCCCCTTAATTCATGGCCGGTCCCCTTAATTTTAAGGGGACCGCCCCTTATAATTAAGGGGGCCGCCCAGCTGTAACGGCCATAAAGCTTGTCATTTAGTGGGGAAAGTTTATTTGGTGAAAAACTAACTGGTTTTGGTTAAAAATTTGAATTCATATATTTAATATGATTAAAACATTTTTCTTTATTACTAAAATTGTTTTTCAAAAATATATAATATGTTTATATAATTAAATAAACTTTGTATTAATTAATTAAATACCCCTTTGATCATGAAATGTATTAAGCACTTGTTTATCAATACCTTAGTGATTAAATTGGATAAATTGATATAAACTAGCTTAATACTTGTTTACGTAGTAATCTTACGTTTGATGATTTTACATTTTGTGATCGTCAAAACATAGAGATATCGAAAAATATAAATAACGTTTTTATGCATTATTTATGTCAATAGATTGGTGTCATGGCAATGCAAGAAACAAACAATAGTGGCAACTTCATCAACTGAAGCAGAGTATGTGGTTGCTGCAAGTTGCTGTGCTCAGGTCTTATGGCTACAAAATCAATTATTGGACTATGGGTACAATTTCATGAACACCATTATTCATAATGACAATAGCAGTACCATTTGTATAATCAAAAATCCTGTGCAACACACTAAAACTAAACATATTGAAATTAGACATCACTTAATAAGAGATTGTTATGAGAAAAAGCTAATTCAGGTTGTCAAAGTTCATATTGATGACAACTATGCTGATTTATTAACAAAAGGTCTTGATGTGGGAAGGTTTCAGTACTTAGTAACAGGTATTGGGATGCTTAACCCTTAAAATTTGATGTCTAAATAATTTTTGTGTTGTGAGGAGGATTTTTGTATTGCTATTAGTTGTATATTGTATATTTGTTGTCCACTAATACTATTGCAGAGATTTAAAGATAAACACTCAAACAGTGGAAAAGTGATGAACAGTGGAAAGAAATTTTTTATTCATTAAGATGATGTTCATTACACAGAAGCGCTTTATTACATCAGGACAACAAAAGACAACTAATCAAATCCCTAAACCTATCACTCCAAAGCTTCTTTGCCCTTTCCCTTGTATCCAGGCATGGTTTTGTGAACCCCTTTAGCTTGGTTCTGCATTGACAACCATATCTTTGGGCAGGGAAGACCAAGCACTTGTTTTGCAGGCTTTGTTGGAGGAATAGGTCTCTCAGGCATTGGTATCTTCTTCATTGGTGATATAGCTGTCACAAGAGCTTGTGTCAAAGCTTTTGGCAACTCTTTTGCAAGAGTGTATGTTTCATCTTCATCAGAAGAGCTGGAAGAACTTGGTGTTTCAATCTTTCTTTTAGGTTTCTTGGTGAAAGAAGTTGATGCACAAGGAGGAAAGTAGTTTGACCACCCTGAAGATTCTGATTCATCAGATGATGAGTCAGAAGTGATTTCTATGATCTCTGGGTTGGAGCTCATTCTGTTGATGATTATGGCGATTATTTGATGTATATTTGAAGGTTTGAAAGTTGTTTGTGGTATGAGATTTATGAGTCGAAGTGTTTATATAGGCCAACTCAACCCTAGATTTCTACCTAAAAGAGTAATTGCTATTAATTCTCTGGTTGGTGGGTAAAATTAAGTGTTGAAAGATATTTTCTTTAAAGGGTTGACTATACCAAAGATATTTTTAGAAACAGTAATTTTGGATATTTATTCTTAACTTTGGTATGCCTATTCTTGGTTTTGGACTAACACTTGCAGGTTTGTAAGCATAATTGTGGTAAGAGTAGATTCTATGAAGGTGTGTAACAAAGGCACACAACAAATGGTTATTGATTCACCATGTCTAATCCACATAAGAATCAACTAGTCCAGAGCAAACCGCTACTAGTAAAGACTCATCACATCCGTTTATGGTTGATAGTCTACCAAAAACTATATGGTTATCAACTCACCATATTCTGTATGATCAAGAGTTGGCTAGTCCATAGCAAACGGCTCATGGTAAAGACATATCAAATTCGTTTATAGCTGGTAGTTTGCTAAAAACTATGATAAGGGCAGTATTCTTTGATTTTATTTTTCCACTGCTCTTAGAATTTTTGTGAAAATTTTACCACTGCTGGTTCACCGTTTCCACTAACAGTGTAAATTTTACCACTGTTGAACTAGCCGTTGCAACTGTTGTGTCAGTAACTAATTTTTCAACTAGCCGTTTGAGTAAAATCTTTTAACCAGATTTCTAGGGTTATATACAAGGAGATTATCTTTTATTTGTTTAACATATTCTTTTCCAAAGATAATTACTTTCTAAAAATAACTCTTCCTTTGCGTATTAATCACAAACCCTAGCACTCCATTCTTCTTATCTCAATTGGCTTGTTGCTTATTCAATTAACATTCTTTTGATCATCTTCTTGTCAAAATAATCTATGGCTTCACTAGAGTTTGTTAAATAACACAACCAGGTTGCTTACTTGGAGAAAATAGAGGTCAAGGATGGACCTATTTTTCATGAGATTGTGGATTTTCTCAATGCCTCACACATAAGGTATGCTTTAACTTTAAACCCCACAATCTATGTTTCTCAAATCAAGAAGTTTTAGCAGACTGTTACTGTCACAACTATTGAAGATGGAAACACACATTCACCTGTTGATGCTTTAAGTGCAACAGTGGATGGGGTAACCATTAATGTTACTGAATCATCTTTGAGAAGGCTTCTTCAATTGGATGATCAAAACGGTATCATTACATTAACTAACTCTGACATTCCCCAACATATCTCTGCTATGGGGTATGATACATCCAATGGCAAACTCACTTTTAAAAAGGGATGTTTCTCCCTACAATGGAGATTTTTAATACATACTTTGTTACATTGCTTAAGTCCTAAGAAAACTTCTTATGAACAGTTCAGCACTACCATTGCTTATCCTTTGGTGTGTTTGGCAACAAACAAGACTTTTAATTTCTCAAAGTTTTTATTCAATAATATGGCTGGCAATGTAACAAGTAATTACAAATTTTTGATGTACCCAAGGTTTATTCAAATAGTTTTAGATGAATATGAGTTGCTACCTCATAAAAGAATTTACAAGACTCTTTGCTTTAAACCAAAAGTTTTTCAAAATATGAATAAGGCAACAGAGGGATATAATGAGGTAGTTCATGCTCTTTTTCCACAAATGCTTGAAATAATTGCACAGGTACGGGGTGAAGCTGTAGCAATCCCAGTTGCACCCCAACACACACCCACAATCACTGTTCCATCTATATCTTATACACCCCCAGTTACTCACACATATGAGAGGAGGCAAAAACAGCCAACTCCTCCCATCACAACACTACATGTCTCTTCACCTTTTGGTGTAGGTACAAGCAGTGGTGGTTTAGGAGTACTTCCTAGTCCAACTAGGGAAGAAACTGAGCCAATGTCCCATGATGCACCTCTCTCAGCAGGTAACACAGCTGGAAGTGCTTAGGGCAGTGGTAACATTTATGAATTGATGGACAGATGTACCAAATTGGAGGATAAAGTTCAAACCTTAGAAGATGAGCTCAAGCAGACTAAGCTACAATATCAAAGTGATCTCTCCAAGCTTCAGGGTCAGATACAAACTATGCAGGAAGAGATCAACTCTCTCAAGAAGAACAAGATTGCTCACCTTGTAATTTCTTCTGCATCCTCAGCTCATGGTGTTGATTCTGAAGCATCACGTGATGATATGGGTGATTCTCCCAAACAGGGGTGGAAAACAGATGCTAGGACTGAGGGGAGGAAACTGGATTTTGAACAAGGGATTGATGACTTTGAAGGTTTTGATCAGCCAATGAATGAAGGTTTTGATCAACCACTGGATGCACATGTTTCAGATGATCAACAAACAAAAGAGTTGGAACAACAACAACAACAAACAGAAGAAATGGCTCAAGAGGTTCCAACCGAGATTATTAATTTGGATGATTATGCTGTACCAAAAGATTTTTTAGACACTGCATCAAGTCAACCAATGGTTCAAGCAGAAGTAAATCCTACATCAATTTCACAAGCAGTGGACACTGCATTCTTACAATAATAAGAAGCAACTGATGCAGAGTTTGAGAAAAGAAGGAAAGAAAAAGGGAAAGTTCCTGTCAATGAAGAATCAACTGAGCAACCAAGAAATGTTAAACCAAGAACTCAAGCTCAGATTGATATGGATAATGAATTGGAAAGGAAATATGAAGAAAAGGATGTAGCAAGATTCATGGAACAACAAAGAATCCAAAAAGAGTTCACAGAACTTGAAGATATTGTTCCCATTCCAAACACAGAAGGTGCTTATCAGCTAACTAATGCAGAGATTGAGCATATGATTGATTCAGACCCAATCATCAAGAAGAAAGCTACTGAGCTTATTGCTGATGAAAGCTTAACAACAGAACAAAGATCAGCTCAACTAGCTAACTTTATCATGATGAAGATTGATCAAGCTTATGATTCCATGGTTGTAGGATCATAGTTTTATGTTGATATTGTAATTCGGGAGGTCGGGTTTGGTGGAAGAAGATGAAACCCATTGTTAGAGAGAGAGAGTAGAGAGAGAAGGGAAAACTAGTGATATTATTGAATGAAAGGAAAATGAGAAAATAACACACAAGTCTCACCCCTCCATGGAAGTATGGAGGGGTATATAAAGCCTAACACATGCTATACTATGGCAATATTACATAACTAGTCCATGTGTTTTGGCTTAACAAGATAGTAAATGTAATCCCGTAAATGTCGTTCCATTTACGTGTTAGGATCAAAAACTTTGATCCCAACAATCTTCCCCCAATGGGGCGACATAAGGGATTACTTACAACATTTCCTACAAGTACAAATACAAATAAAGAAAGGTCTTCATAAGCTCTTCAAATTGCTGAGGATGACGACAGTTAACGCTCTTTGTCCTTATCTTGTACCCCGGCTTGAGAACTTTATCTTTACTTGTAGGCAAATGATGTAATATGCATGAAATGGATTAACTTCCCCCCAATTCATGCTGCATGTCTTTAGCAGCTTCTTCGTACACTTCTTTTTGGCGAAGTTTCTGAATCAGCTTCCCCCCAAACTGACAACCGTCTTCAGCAGATTCGAAACTTTGATGTAGTCCACATGTCTTCTAACTATTGAAGTTTTGAGTACGCAGCGGAATTTGTAGATGACACCGTAAACCACACCAAGCAAATCTGACTAGTTACTTAATCACGGTTATGCTCAATGCGGAAGCTCCGTTCGGGGGTAACATGCAAGAAATCAGCAAGATCTTCTCACTTAAGTAGGCTACTTCACACTTCACAACCCGCGAGAGTTGAAACGATTACACCAAAGTCACAAAATTTAACCACTGATCATCTCTGCGGACGTCTCTCCGGTATTAATAAAATTGTAAGCTCGATCACGTGAGTCTATTATGCGTCCCTGATGTGCACATTTCTTCCCCCTAATTGCAGAACCTCGTGGAAAATGAGTGTTTTCGCAAAGAAGGCAAGAAAAGGGTAAGAAAGCAAAGAACACCCACTCTATCTTCCCCCACGATGTCTTCGCGGAATCAGAAGCATACACACTATGTTTACGATGGAAAACGGAGGCAGCGTAACCCCATATGTCTAACTAACCGATTATGTGTGAAGTATTAAAAAATAGCAAGTGAGAATCAACTGCTGATAAGCAACTCTACTCTTTGATACTCTTCTCATCTAACTCTTTACCGACCCCATTATCATTCTGTCGGCTCTTTGTAGTGACTACTGATGGAGAAAATTCAATATTATGAACTTGAGAGCGAAGTAAAATAGCCCGAACTTGTGACTTAAACTTGCACTAATGTATGACAAAGAGCGGTGTAGAGAGTTCGCACCCCATCGAATCCCTAAGTACTCTATAGTCTATACTCATCAACCAACCAACCATCAAGTATAAGTCGTACATCACCTCTTGTCTATCCACAACTGCGTGTGACACTGAGCACTACAACGTAACTCCTTAAAGTGATAGTTCTTTGTGGTAACATAGAGGAAGAATCACAAAATAACTAGATATCCAAGTCTTCGTCATTATAAAGGTTAAAAGCTCGAACAAGGATCTCGAAGAATCTTCATCCAACCAACCCCGATATCTTCAGATACTAAGTACACACGCCCGTGAAATCCCACTTCAATCTCAAATAAATAATAAAGAATTGTCGCCGTAGTCACATCTTACGGTTAAATGCACAATTCTAGCCTTTTGACGGTTTAATGAATTTTGATAATGGTTCCCGATCTTGTCAAAAATGTATCCCCGTGAAAAATTTGTACAACCAAGATATCACACTTACTAGTTACTACCAACGATTAACCCAAAAAATGCATACCATGTATTAAAAAATACATTTGATAAATTTTTCAGCTCAGTCTATGTCATTTTTGGATAACGACACATTCAAGCTGAAAATAATATTTTAAGTCATGCAAAAAATTTAGTACCCAAAATGTAATTGTGTAACAATTTTGCTTAGACTAAATTTTGCATAGACTAAAATTATATACGATCTGCTTAAATGTCCCTGTTGTAGTTGCAGCCCAAGACAAAGCCCAATAGCAAAATTACTTGCACTCGGCCCAACACAAATGCAATCCAATCCATCCATACCCGGTATTGAAATAACACGATATTACCTAGATGCATTCATTTCAATTACCCTACCTCACTCAATATTCAGTCCGCCTACCATCACTTCTCTCACAACCAAATGCTACCAACTAATCATCAGCGATCTCATATCATCTTAGATTCTTCACATTCGAACACTATTAAATCTCATCAATCAATCCAAAACTCATCTCATCTCCATCTTCTTCATCAACCATCGATCATCAATCAATCCGAACCCTATATCGAATCGAACAACCAAACTACAAACACAACACAACCGAACTTGAGAATGATTTCTGCTCTAAACGAATCAAGAAATGATCTTACGTCTTCAAGATCCATTTGTGGGTCTCGGGTAGGTGTTACATGTTTGTTTTGTGTTTCATTTGAATGAACCAAGAAAAAGGTATAACTTAAATGTTATAATCCTTATCTTTATATGTTCGGATAGAAAGAAAGAAGCTTAGCTTCACAACTTATCGATGATGATTTCTAAATCGTGTATTAGATCTTTTGAAAGTCTTGATACTTGTGAAACACGAATTGAGAAAACTGAGATATTAATATATACTTTAATTTTTCAGTTTGAGTTTGTCAAATTTATGATGGTTTTGATGAGTGTTGGGGAGTGAATGAGAGGGTCATGTTTGTGTCAGGTAGTTAGGATTGGTTATAGTATTGAATTTGTTTTGGCAGTTGTAAGTTGCGACTGATTTTTCATTTGGTCAACCCTTCATCTTCATTATTTATAAAATTTTCGATAATAATTGACAAATTTGAAAAATTTCGAAACTTTTGCAACTTCTGTAATTTTCAAAATTTTTGTAATTTATCGAAAACCTTTGCTTATCGAGAACATGTTTTCGAGAACATGATTTTCGAGAACTTGATTCATGTTATCGAGAATAAGATTTCGAAAAAAAACAGAGTTATCGAGAACACTGATTTCGAAAACATAGGGTTTTGGTTCTCGACAACTAGTATGTTCTCGATAACAAGTACCTCTCGAGAACTTCTTATACAAGAAGTTCCGATTTTTTTTTCGTGGTAATTCCGCTCAGATTCCGACCAGCCATATAGCAGTTTCCGATGACTTTTTGACCATTTTGTAGGCAACAAATCTGACAATATTGACCATCATTCTGACCCGTAAATTTTGACCACTTAAAACCTTCCACGGGTTTGGTACAAAACAGTCACAAAGGTGATGGTTTTACCTGTTAACGAGGCAGAAAAAAAAAACTACCAGAAAACAGATGTATGAAAAAGTGAAAGGCAAAGACTTTTGTGACCATTTTGATACCATGAAACTATTAAACCAAAAGAAATGATAAAAAATGGTACGGCCCATGGTAAAAACAGCTTCAGGTTCACAACTTTGACAAGATAAAAACCACAATAATCAACAAATATGCAACCTTGGCTCCGATGCCACTTGTAGGATCATAGTTTTATGTTGATTATGTGATTCGGGAGGTCGGGTTTGGTGGAAGAATAAGAAAGCCATGGTTAGAGAGAGAAAGTAGAGAGAGAAGGGAAATACTATGTGTTTATTGAAATAAGAAAGATGAAAGGTTACACACACAAATCTCACCCCTCCATGGAAGTATGGAGGGGTATATAAAGCCTAACATATGCTATACTATGGCAATATTACATAACTAGTCCATGTGTTTTGGCTTAACAAGATAGTAAATGTAATCCCGTAAATGTCGTTCCATTTACGTGTTAGGATCAAAAACTTTGATCCCAACAATGGTGGATTCAATCAAGAAGACTCAGAAGAAACCAAGACAACCATCCAAGGCTCAGGTTATTGCTGGAATGAAAAAAATATTTGTGCCATGTAGGAGGATGAAAGCTGTATCAACTTAAAGGAAAATCTTATGAAGAAATTGCAAAGTTATATTATAGAGAATTCAGAAGAGATAAAGATTTTCTACCTATGCATTCAGAAGCTGAAGCCAAGAGATATAAAAGATCAGGAGTAAACATTGAATCCAAAAAAGCTAAGAAATCAAAGGTTGAAGAAAAGCTCAATGAAGAACAGCTGGGTGACATGATTATACTTGAAGAATAAGACTTCTATGTTGAGCCTTTACAAGTTAGGCATCCAATTATTGATTGGGAAGTATTTACTGATGATTTTGCAGCAACATGGAAGATTACAAGATTAGGTGGTGAAACATTTTCCTCTATGCAGTTTGAAGATCTTATCAGATCATGTGACAGAGATGATCTGGATACCTTAAGGAAAATGGTGAATGATAGACACATGGCTGGAAAACTTCAAGATGACAAGGAAAAAGAACTTTGGGTTCAATTTCAAAAACTATATGAACCTGACACAAATGATAGATTTTGGAAGTTTCAAGCTCATAATCAGAACACACTTTGGAAATTCTATGACTCCTGCAACATTCATCATGTTTCAACACAAGAAGGAGTTGATGTGTTTATGTTTGCTGAAAGAGAATACCCACTTAGAGCTAGAGTTTTGGATGTAATGCTTTCTGCAAGGATCAGGTGCACAGAAAGAACTGAAGTGGTAGATGATTTAGTTCAAAGAATCTACAATCAGTGTTGACGGGAATCTGCTGCTTTGAGGAAATGATAAGTGTTTAGAAGAATCCCCCATCAACTTAGAAACTTATTGATTTGTATAGAAATCATAAGTTTAGGGGAGGATTATTGGGAATTACACTAACAGTTACCATTGTTAAGCAAAGTTGAAGCCACTGCTGAAGAATGCACTAGCAGTGGAAACTCATTACCACTACTAGTACATAATATTACCACTGCTACAGGATAATTGTTAGGAAACATGTATTAGATAAGTATAGAAAAGATCTTGTGTATATTCTATCATTCTAGGTTTATACTTATCTTGTAAAGGACTCCTTGTGTCCTATAAAAGGAGGTCCTAAGTTTAGGTTTACATATACGTATTCATTAGCTAAAGCTTCAAGGTTGTAACCCTAGTGATAAGCAAAGATCACTCGTATTATTATCTTGAATAATATTGAAGCTAACCGTTTGTTTAATCCTTTGTTCATTCTGTTATACATACATACAATTCATACACATCACTTAAACATATCTTCTAAAGTACTTTGTAGTCAATTCCGCGTGCTACAAAGTATACACTCAAAATATCTATCTAACACAAGGTGTGTGTTTAGATCCATCAAATTTGTTTACAATCCACCCCCAAATGTACACCCAAATCGCCATAGCCTACCTTGTATGCACTCATCTTTAGTGCATTATTGTTATTTGTTTAAACCCTTAGTTAGTTGTCTAATTGATTGCATGGTTGCTAAGTCGAGTCATATCTTGTACATATTGTTTTGGGACGATTGGGACTCATGGGTTAAAGTACTAGTGTTATGGAGTAATGGGGAAGAACATCGTTTATTACCCCCATATATGTGTTAATGTTTTAAAGTACTCCAAGTGTTTCGATTATCTTGATTCGACTATTTATTTTTATTATGTAAAATTTCAAGTGTAAGGGGAGGAACCGAGCCCCCTTGATATATTATTTTGGATGGTAGGGCAAGAGTGTATGAAAAAAAATAATAAAAAAAATAAATAAAAATCGAAAAATTGAAAAAAAAAGAAAAAAAAAATGAAAAAAAAGAAAAGTAGAAAAAGAACATACGGACTACCATCCCGTTTCTTTTATATTTATGTTGGTCATAGTTAGCTTAAGTTGATTCGAGTCTTGGCTTAGCAACGCTGCATTGTACATGTAATTAACTAAGACAATTGACTTGCCACTAGTAAAATATCCCTTTATCCAACAAACCGTGTTTTTCCTTATCCCTACACCTAACATTATAACCCTTTGAAAGACCTCTTTAATAGTTTATCCTATGTGCTTACGCCAAAGTGGTGCAGGTTTGATTCTTTCCCAAACCTATGGTAATTTATTTGCTATGCAGGTAGTGAGAGATATTTCTTCAATTTACATTTGTGATATATACACTTATGACACCCGAGAGATGAGAATATCCAAACACTATATGTGAGGTGCTAGTAGTATATAATTCCGTGCTTGTTTTGATTAAGGTGGATCGATCATTTGTTGTAATTACTTTTATATTAATATTAAATAACCCCTAACTTGTATTTTAATTGGGATAAAAGCTCATTTGCTTGAGGACAAGCAAATCCCAAGTGTAAAGATATTTTATAAGGATTTATTTGATACGTTTTTAGGGGGTCATTTAAGCCCTAAATCGTGTTTTTATGGTCAAATATTACCTCAAATCATTTCTTTTGTTATTTTAGGTACTTGAGACATGAATTCTGGAAAATGGAGCATTTTGGAGCTTTTCGGGCGTTTTTATGCTCAAGAATGAAGAAAACAAGAGAAGTTAAGAAAGTCAGGTTTTTACACCTGACGTCTTTGCAGCTAACGCCGTCACCTTATGCTCAAGATGATGGAACTTTAACACAAGACGACCAAGAATAAAAACATGAAGTTTGCACCTGATGGCGTCAGGTGCATTTGGAGCAAGGCCGTCTCGCTTTAAGCTTACATGAGACGGGCCCAGAACCTCTACAATGGGACGGCGTCAGAGATCTCTTGGGCGATACGAAACCCTAAGATACGGCGACCTGACGGCGTCATAAGCTATAACCTGACGCCGTCAGACTTGTATATCTATATATAATTTTCGATTTTTCATTCATTAGTGGTGGAACTTTTTAGCAACAAACCCTTGACGAATTTCACAGCAACTTTATGGTTTTCAAGACCTCTTTTTTTCATGTTCAATTAAAGATAAGTCTTCCTTTTAATCATTCAATATGTCTATGTGTTGTTTGTTAATCGTTTATCTTTTCTTTTCTTTCATATGCTAGCTTAGATTTATTAGTGTTTGTTTAGATCTAATGAAACCTAGTTGTTGATTATTGATTGTTGAGTTGTTATTGATTGTTTGGTTGATTGACTAGCGTTAAGCTTAAGAAAACTGGCTAAATCTCCTATACGGTAACTAGCTTGAATGTCTTAAGAAACGTAATCGGATGTGTACTACGGTTTTATTGATAGTATTTAATGCATGAGGGACTATTAATGAGGCTATGTTAGGATAATAAACGTATCGACATAAGAAGAGATAGAAACTCATAGGGTTGGGGAAGGCTGTACACACCCCCACGAATGGTATTAAGGAATACAATCAATTCATCCAAATAATCGTAACAAATCAATAATTCAATATGAAATATCTAGGGAGTAATGAAATCTAAGTAAACACATTTTCTCATCATAAGAAGTTCACCAAATTTACTTTTCTTGTTATTTTATTTTATTTTGTTACTCCCTCCGTCTCATATTAAGTGTCCACTTACATCATGCACAATGTTTTAGAAAATTCCACTAACTACACTCTCCACCAATCAAATATCATTTTTACAACTAAAGTCTCATATCATTGGTTGAAATAGAATATAAACACTTAATTTGGGACATCCAAAGATTCCATTGTGGATACTTAATATGAGACGGAGGGAGTAATTAGTAGTTTTTGGGTTAGTTGACTAGCAACTAATTCCGCCCAATCTTCAAAACCCGAGATTTTACTTGCTTTCATAAAAAATATAAAAATACAAAAAGAATCATCCCTCACCTCTAGACATAGTTTAAGTAGTTTTCAATCCTAACGACACTATTCCCCTAGAGAACGATCAATCCCCCTATACTTGCCACTCACTATACTACACCGGTCAGGTACACTGCCTGGAGGATTGCAAGCTTCTCAAGATCCTTTGAGAAGTAAAACTTTTGCGAGTTTTGTAATCCTGCATCAATGACCACATCGAATCCCCTTAAAACACACAAAAATTGTATAACTTTATATTTTTGCACAAAATAAGTTACCTATAGCAATACGGCAACAAATGCATCCAAATTAAACGTGCAAATGCCTGATGTTAAAACCAATTCCATCTTGAAATTTAAAAAAACTCTTAACACTATAATTTCAAAAACCCACACATAACTAAAAAAAAAGAAGAAGCATAAACTACACAAATATAAACATCGTTCAAGTAAATATATCTAAAATTGATTGAACCACAACCACAAACATGCAATAAAAGCTCAACTAAATATATCTAAAATTGATCATGCTAAACTTACATTTTCGAATAAAGATGAACCACAACCACTACAAAACACACAATCTCACACAAATTGTGTCACACATACCCGGATTGTGTAGATAATAAGGAGAGGCACACATGTTATCAAGGAGAAAGACATGTGACAATGTTTTTAAGACATGCATCAAGCAAGCCATAAAGAAAAATGACGTCGTTTTTAGCCCAAGTTGAACCAACACATAAAACGACGTCGTTCCCCGGCCAAAATAGTTAAAAAAATAAAATTAAAAACGACGTCATTTAAGAGCCTTATAAAACGACGTCGTTTCTCACAGTAAATGTATAATAGAGTAACAGGTATCATACATTTTATTGTCCATTTAAAAAAAACAAAAACAAAAATTTATTTTTATAGATTAAATACACAACCATTTCATTTCCATATATCTTCACCCAAAAACCTAGTAGTGGGTTTCCATCGATTCTTCATCAAAGGTTTATTATCACTCACTCACTAACCACCCCCAATTTTCATCACTAAATTAGGGTTTTCACTAATCGAACCTCACATTCATTCTATTCTTCATCAATTGCTTTAACTCACACCTTTATAACTGCATAATCCACATTTTAGTCTCATTATACTAGTTGATTTCAGTTCCTACATCTTATAGTTGACTTTCATTGACTTTGTTATAGTATTGTGTTAAGTGTAGATTGTAGATGATTAGGTTATTGTACATTTTGTGATTTTTTTATGTGGAAATTGTTAGTCTGTTTAGTGATTTCGATGTGCGATTTAGTCGCGAGTGGTTGACGTTTACGGAGGTCGAAATGTTTGCGGAAATGTTGTTGTGATTACTTCTGGTTGCGTTTTTATCGGAATGTAGGATGAGTAGGTGTATATTTTGTTTGTTTGATAAATATTATTGTATCGCTGCTGTATTAGTAATAATGAAGGCGTGAAGCTTCCGATATTGTTTTATTGATTGGTTTTAGCGATTTTGATGTGCAATTTAGTCGAACGTTAAGTGTTTTTGGAAATGCTGATGAGATGACTTGTAATTGTGTAAGGCATAGTGATTTTGAAATTGATAGATATGTGTGGGATGCACGGTTGAGTTTTTATCGAAATGTAGGATCAGTAGGTGTTTGACTTTTTTGTTTTTACCATTGTATGTAACATATTTACAGTTTAGTGCGATAGTTTGGAAGATAGATATATTTAGTGGTAAGGAAAGTGAAAGTATGTTGCGTTTTGGTGCAACGCAGTTGCACGAAAATGCAAGTGCGATATACTTTCACTCTTTTTTACCACTAAATATATCTATCTCACATACTATTGCACGAAAATGAAAATATGTTACGTACAATGATAAAAAGTAAATTAAGTGGTACTGAATACCGAGTACTCTCTTTTGATATCGTTTATGATAGACGATGTTTTCTTTAAGGTCTTTACGTTCGATAAGTATAATTGTATTAGACTATTAGTGTCATTTTAGTACTAGTGAAGTTAACTGAATTTATTTTGTTATTGGTGTTGTGTGGATGTAGATACAGTCGAGTTCGTTTCAGTAAACACTTGTGATGGACCAGGTATATTATACTTCATGGTTTTTTGTAAGACGTATGATTTTGTGTTTTTTTTGGTGCTATCTGATGTTGATACTTTTGGTAAAAATATAGTATGAGAAGGTTGAGAAGATTGGTGAAGGAACATATGGTGTGGTCTACAAAGCTCGTGACAAGGTTACGAACGAGACTATTGCTTTGAAGAAGATTCGTCTTGAGCAAGAAGATGAAGGGGTGCCAAGCACTGCTATCAGAGAGATTTCACTGTTGAAAGAGATGCAGCATGGAAACATTGTCAGGTAGTTCCGATGATAGGAATGTATTATATGGATTTAAGTATGTGATAAGTATGATGTGTTATTTGGCTATAAGATGGTAAACTTAATTTGATAATGTGTGATTTTCCATAGTTAGCATTAAAAGTATCATCATTATCTTTTTATTTTTTGTCGCAGCATTTCATTTCAACCTAAATTTGCTGCTCTTCATGTATGCCTATGTATGTCCCATCTTAATGTCTTGCACCATCTACTATCCATCTTAACAAATTGTAACAGTTGATGCTTTGGTCATTGTCGATCTTCTGATTGAGAAATTTTCTGCAAGTTGACATCCAAACATATTGTGATATCCGCTACCAAAAATCATGATTACATTCAACGTCTGCAGATAGAGTTGTTTGTCTAATTGGATAAATGCATTTTGATGTTTAGAGCTGCAATATGATGACTTACTGGTTATATGCATTTTTTGTGCTCTACATGTAGCTTACATATGCAGTTTTTGCTCTAGAAGTAGATCGTGGAGCAAATTATGACTTTTCCGTGACAGGTTACAGGATGTCGTACACAGTGACAAACGATTGTATCTGGTTTTCGAGTATCTGGACCTGGATTTGAAGAAGCACATGGACTCTTGTCCAGAGTTTTCAAAGGATCCTCGTCTTGTAAAAGTGAGTGAATTGTGATTGCAAAATCTATTAGAAGAGTACTAACTTTTCGAATTAAAATTGTTAGGAGGTTACGCATTAACAACAGACTTTGGGTGACTTTCAACCTTTTTCAACTGTTGCCTTTTAGCCAATGTTATTTTTGTTGACCTTTTTAAGACCATACACAACTCAAATCGACCCATTCATAAGTTAATGGGTCAAAATTACCACTTCTATAATATGCAATATAGTAATGGTCACCAATAAATGGATACTGTCTCACATTTTGGTACTTTCATCAATTTGCAGATGTTTCTTTATCAAATCCTACGTGGCATTGCTTATTGCCATTCTCATAGAGTTCTCCATAGAGACCTAAAGCCTCAGAATCTGTTGATTGACCGTCGTACCAATGCTTTAAAGCTGGCAGACTTTGGATTGGCCAGGGCCTTTGGTATCCCTGTCAGGACATTCACTCACGAGGTAGTTTTCGTTCCATCTGGCATAAAGTATTGTCTTGTACTCATATATGTTAGTATGTATGGATCAGTATTCAATTTTGTCATTTACCTTTTTGGCACTCTTCGATTTATCTCTTGATCTATTAAATCACGTATTTCAATGGGGGTTTTGGATATTAGTTAGTTAAATGTTAGTCAGTCTCTGCGAGGAGTTGCAATACAGAGATAATGAGGGTACCAATAAGTAATTAAAAGCTTTTTGTTCAATGTTTATTATATATGTGAGTCTTGTTAACTTCAACCACGAGAAATATCATTTTTTATTCTGAACTATTTTCTAACTATATTCCCCTGCCCCCAATATTCAATTAAAAGACTAGAAAACCTCTCTTGTGCGTCTACGTACTCGTCTTACCGAGACTGCATATATGTCTGAATGCTTCTAGTCGCTAACCTCCACATGTTACTTATACTTTTCTAGGTGGTGACATTGTGGTATAGAGCACCAGAAATTCTTCTTGGATCCCGTCACTATTCCACTCCTGTTGATGTGTGGTCGGTTGGTTGTATATTTGCTGAGATGGTGAACCAGCGGCCACTCTTTCCTGGAGACTCTGAGATCGATGAACTATTCAAGATTTTCAGGTCTTGCTCATTCTATTCGACTTATACTTCTTCATATCATGAAGTTTGTGATGTTTAACCAAGCTGTACAGCTGTATTAATTTGTCCTACTGTTAGTCGACGATTTATTTTGTCCTTAAGAAAGTAAGAATGAGGAGTTAAGTTAATCTATTCGACCGAAACACTACCTTCTATAAGTAGGTATGATGACATTGGGTAAATAGGTAGCTCTAAGTTTCAGAATTGCTAAAAGAAAAGAAATACAAATGTTGCTTTGATTATTTAAAAAATGAAAATATTAGCATTTGTTGTTCCCGGGATCTAGTTATAGTAATGGAAAATTTTCCATTTCCTCTTATCAGAATACATCCCTTTCTTCATGCTCACAAAATGATTTTCCAATTTGCTTCTAATATAATTAGAATTCAGCATGTATTTTGCTACTGTTGGTTCCATTAAATGAAGTTGAATGTTCTATATATGTATTACAAGTTTACAACTACTAGTAGAGGCTAGACCAACCTGTCTTTAAGAGTCCATAAGTTTTTTTTTTTTGGGGGGGGTGGGTAATATTGGCCACGGATCAAATTGGGTTATACTTTGCATCTAACCGGTCAAATGGGTATGATTAAAAAAACGAGGCTAAAATGGAAAGTTTGAACAATTGAAAATTAGTGAAAATCTATTCAAAAGGTATAAAACATACTAAATCATTTTATTATCTAAGAAATGGATTATCATTGTAAAAAACATTGATCGGGTCAGCAGACACCGACCCACCCTGTTAATAAATAACTTGTTTTGACCCAACACTCAATTAGCCGCCTCTGCTCACAGTCTCACACCACTACCACCACCATTTTGACATCTGGTGACATATCTCATTCTTTGGTTATAGAATCATGGGAACTCCTACTGAAGATACATGGCCTGGTGTGACAACTCTGCCCGACTTCAAGTCTGCCTTCCCGAAGTGGTCCTCAAAGGTGATCATTCATATAAAATCCCACGCTACATTAATATTAGATTGTTACCATATGGGTGATGTTTAGGGGCTAGCAAGTTAAAAAAACTAAGTGGTGATCGTTTGCTTTTCAGGACTTGGCATCTATTGTCCCAAATCTTGAAAAAACTGGCCTTGATCTCCTACGGGTAAGTTTAAACTAATCAATGCTTTACTTTTCTTTTGTGACGGGTATCAATGGTGCATTACTGCACACTCTACCAATTTTATGGACTTCCAAACATCTGTACCCATTGGAATACTCACTTTGTTTTATAAAATTTAATATTATGGCACATGCTTCAGGTTATATGTTTGAATAATCTCAAGTTTTTGCTATTCCCTTAACTAAGAATATCTCGTAGAAATGATTTTTGTTATTCTCTTCCGTTCCCTGGGATTGCATTCGAATGTCATAGGATGGAGGAAGTAGAAATCTGCATTTAGTAAATAAAGTTTTGGGTACTTAATATCAAAAATTAATTATTTCTTGTATGCCCCAGTTTATGGCTACTTGTAGCCCTTTGGTCTCATTGTTTCTCTAAAAGAGTAAAAGTAGAAGTGACCATGAACGGTTTCTCTAAATGTGTATGAATCTGTCCTGTTTTGACCAGACCCTACCAAACACGAGAATATGAAATTTAACAAAATCTTTATGAGGAACATTTGGCTCATTATTATCTTTAAGACGAATGCTTACTCATGTTTATGTCAGATAGATGCGACAATTTCAACCCATGTACTAATAAATGGTCTAGGTTCTGGCAATATTTTAGCTATAAAAAGTTTTCAGATCAAATGGGTCGAAAGATGCCCAAACTCCAAAATATACTTTTTAAAGCATAGACTTTGTAGATATTATTAATAATTTAGAGGAGTATTGAGATAATATAATTGTTGGAAACAAGTTTAACGACACTACCCCATATTCTTTAAAAATATTTAGACAACAAGTGGTCCTGTGACAACCCGACCTATTAATTCTTTACCAACCCTATATTGCCAGCTTTCATTTTGATTCTTGATTTTAAACATCTAATGAGAAATGAATTTCAGAAAATGCTGTGCTTGGATCCCAGCAGAAGAGTTACAGCCAGGGCTGCATTGGAGCATGAATATTTCAAGGACATTGGGTTTGTGCCATAATTTACCAGGTTCTTATCATGTGCAAAACCAAAACATTTATGGATTATTATGTGAGATATGCGTGCTGTCTTTAGGTAAAATTTTTTGTTTTCATTTCTTCTTCCATCTAGGACAAAGTAACGTTAAGATGCTTTCTTGCAAAGCCATTGTCGAATTGGCTTGTGCATGTGTCTTATATCTTCATCTGAAATCCTGTTTTCGAATACGGAAAGAAGTTTCTCAATTTCTTGTAACAGTTTTCGTGATGGAGAACATATCATCAGGGTTTTTATTTCCTTTCAATGGAGTTGTTTGGTGTGCAATTTCCTTGTGTTTTTCAGTTAGTCAATGAATGGGATGGTTTCGTTGGGTTTTGGACCATGCCTTTGTTGAACATAAATTGTTTATTTTATTAGTTATAAAATGAATGGGAGGTGATTTGTACACTCTCAAAAATGATTGGCACACTCAAAATGTGAGTGTTGACATTTATACCCTTACAGGATATGAATAAGTCCAAACAATGTGAGGGTATAAATGTCAACACACTCAAAATTTGAGTGTGCCAATCACTTTTGGGAGTGTGCAAATCACTTCCCAAAATGAATCCATCATGCCTCTTCTTTTTCTCACCTCTGAGAGTACAATCTTTATAGCTTTCTATTTTAAGACGACCCATTAATACTCGCAGATTGGCAAGTAACATGTAAAATTGGTTCGGAGTAAAACAAATTTTTTATGTGCAAGTCAAAACAACACATGGCAGTTTGGGTTCTGACCCACGCTATCAGGGTTTTTTTTTTTTTTTTTTTTTTTTTTTCAAGTAGTTGATGATGACTTGATGTATTAGTGAGCATTGATTGGCATCCTTGTATGTCGACTAATCGTGTGTGTCAGCAACAATACATGGACCCACTTCTTCACAAATCAATAAACAATTTTTACATTCATTTAGGCATAATTAATCAAACATTTAGGCCTTTCAATCATTTTCTTTAGTAAATATTATTACGTGATTTCTTGTCAATAGAAAGTTTTACGACATTGTAAATTTTTTGCACGTCTAACCTTTGTTTCCCAGTCTCATTTTCAAGCTATAACAAAGCAAAGCTATAGAGTTGCAACTAACAAATTTAACTCGGCATAAGTAAATGAACGGCAACGAAGTTTTTTAAACATTCAGTATCGTATGAAGACTTCTATATCATTTTGAATTTATGATGTCCTTTAGGGAGTTCATGGAGTGGTTCAGTAACTTAAATGTGGTGTGAATTACTTCTTGGGTAACCAACAAATCCAACAAATTATGATCACATATTTGAGGGCTTAAAAAAAGTATAAATCAACTCTCAGATTTTACATCTTGTTGGGATTTAGGATTTGTCATTTGTGTAATTATTGGATACAACCTCAAAATTTGTTCGCTACATTCGTTATAACAACGCCTTTGGTGCATTTTATACCCAAAACGAAGAATTTACGACCGAGAGTTTCAACATCATACTTGATCGCAGAAAGATGGCAACAAATCTACAAAATCATCCTCTAATTACAAACAAGACAGACGCTTTATGAATCATATAAACATTAACAATTTCCAAATTCTAGTCTTTGAACAAATCAACGGTTCTACGCTTTCATAAGTGCAGAGCAGAAGAATTAGACGCGAAAACCACAATATATAGCGAGATAAATCTTTTGAACATAGCCCGAATAACCTTACTCACAACATGCTGTCCGTGCGAGCTGGAAGCCTTCGGAAGAAGTTCAGCGGTGCAGATGGCAACCTATGACGAAGCCTCGGATGTCTCATAACATAGAATCCACCCAGTGTCACAAGAACCTGAAAAGGTGTCGTGTATAACACAAACGCAGCCACAAGACAAAACATCATAAATATAACAGTAGCTCGTGGATCCCTCCAGCTGAGAAGCCCCTGTAATCGTTCCCCTTGACTCGCTATATCACCAACCACAGACTGAATCCTTCCCGCAACACTTCGTAACCGATCATACCGGTTGCGAACGATATCCGGGTTTCGAGATGTTGGGAAAGTGTCGAACTCTTCGTCCAGCTCATCGGGGGTGACCGCGTCAGCATACGATAACCGAGTGTTCATATGAGGAGGGTATTGTGCCCGAAACCAGTAGTTCCAAAGGCCGATAAGAAACATGTATAGAAAAACCGTAGGCAGAATAAGCTCTGGAAAGGACACAAGCATCACAAACAGTATATGAACAAGAACTGTCGTTATTGGGTTTCTCCATAAGCAAACTTCACCAAACCATTTACTCACTGCAAGCACCCCACTGAAAACCGACATTAGCCTAAAGAAATTGGCCTTACTGCGCCTCATACTCCATAGATGGGAATTGGCATCAGTCATATACTCAACAATTTCTTTTCTTAACGGTGGCTCAGCTCGGCTCAACCGAGCCGCCACTATCCCGACAGCTTGGTGACGGAGCATTTCAAGCTGAACAACCGTTAATGGTCTCACATAATGCATTTTTGGCAACAACGGTTTCGAATACATATACATCATATTCACCATTGAAGTACTCGAAAACCGTAAAGCCAAATGCAATTCCCCCATTTTCTTAACACCGGTAGGATGTAGCAATAACAACGGGTACGAATGTGTATAAACCCGACCCGTTTCAAGTGTCGAAATTCTAATTCGAATTTTACCGATTCTCACGTCTTTCGAGTTTGATTCGTTTTCAAGCTGGGCATTGTCAAAAACACCGACGGTTAAAACAGTTGACGGGTCGTATACTTCCCATGTGTACTGTTCGTTGAATTTTGGAACCAAACTGTCGATAACTGTTCTCGTTCGAACCCATTTGTGACCATATTTAGCGACACAATAAGCATCCGTAGTTCCTTTACCGTGCCGCGTTTTCATAGGGTGAATACCAGTAGCATTCAAAATACCGAGTTCGATAATCCCAACAGATGGTCTCCATAATTGTTTAGCAGATGGTCTAAGATCACTACTATACTGTGTTGACTCATCGAGCACATGATACCCACCATCAAGACACACACGAAGATGTAACCGTGTAGCAAATTTACGATCCTTTTTCCTTTTCTCTTTCTCATCGATATCATGATCAAACGGGTCTTGGAGATTAAACCATTGAGAATGAATCATCCGATCGTCCGCACGCCTGATCACCGTGTTTAACGGTATAAACACCTTCCCTAACATCTCATCTTTACCGGGTCCCACACGATCTTCAACAGTCAGGACTAAATGATCTTCAAATGGTTCAGCAGCTACAAACATCATATCTTCGTTCCATAAAGCGTTTCCTGTTCTTGACTGAACTTGCTTTGTTCTTAAAACTTGATTATTAATTTGGGCTTTTACATAAACATCCGGGAACCGGTGTTTCTCGAACCATACAAGATCTTGTACTTCAATAACATTAACACGAACATACCAAAGTCTAGGAGACTGATATACTTTTGATCGGGTGAAAACTGAAGACATGGAACCATCAACATGACTCATAGCAGTGTCCGCAAGAAAAGCGTCAGGAAAAGCTTCATCGGCTTGTGTCCCAATCCATACCGCAAGCATCAATTCTCCTTTTCTTTTCTCCCTGTTTTTGTCCTCAAGCCGATACCATTCGGGAGCTAATGGACTATCGGGTGGGACCCGTGTGGGAACATCGTGTAGATTCACATGAACAACCCCGACAAAATCATCTTTTAAAGTGTCTTTGTCTTTCACGACGACATCTAATACCGTTGCTTGCATTCGTTCCTTCGAGAATGCAAAAACCGTGTTCCATTCCGGGTTTGATTGTTTTGAAAAATGTCTTGTGATTCCTTTATAGTTCCCGACACGTACTTCGACATACGGGTCGAGACTTCCTGTTACATCCATACTTGGTAAGTCTTGTGCTTTCACGACTCTCACGAATAGATACTGCATTGGTTCAACCAAGTCATAAGTACTGGCCCGGCCCCGCCGATTATCACCGCTCACGACCCGACCCCTGATCACCTGACCACCACCGAGAAATGGGCTTGTTTCTTTTAATGCGTACTCCATTGGTTGTGATGAAGACCCAGAATACATCCGAACGGCCCTTGGTTGACTTTGAATTTGACTTTGACCTTGAGCTTGATTTCTCATATCCTCGACGTCGTACCCATAAGGTTGCGGCTGGTTACCAGCTGTCATATATGGTTGTTGTGACTGAAACTGTGGTTGTTGGACAAAGTTCGAGTTTGGTAAATGATGAAATGTTCGTCTTGAATCTTTGGACTCATTTCGCTCATTGGAAAAAGTATCCATTTGCGGAAGCGGGTTTGAGGATCTAATCGATGGGTTGTCTGTAACAAACACTTTAAGACCCAACTCGCCTTTAACATGTGAAAAAATGTGTCGTTTTTCTAATGGGTAATGAAAAATAACAGCATCAGAATACGGTACAAATGATGTTCCATTGATATGAACTTTACCCATGAAGGATTTTGAATTGGTTCCTTTAGTACTATTGTAGACATAGGCATCGAGTGTAAGGTTTGCTAGGTTATTTGGGTCTGATATATTGAAATAAAAAGTTTCATTCCAATATGGGTTAAGATCTCTTTCTTTGACAGTGGTTCGGTATTTTTGATGATCGAAGTGTAGCTCGACGTATGGGTTAGCTGAACCTTGACCATCTTTTGACATCAGGTCATGGGCACTTGCGACTTCGACTCCTAGCTTTAGGTTGCTCATTTCAAACTAGTTTCAAAGGACTTTTCACAAACAATTAAGAGGATGTTTTATTGCACCTGCCTGTAATAAATAATATTTTCATTTATTAGCATCATAAAACAGTTGCAATCTTCTCAAACACAATAAATATGCATCTACAAAGAGCAGTTGGATTTTAACAACACATGTATTTAGGGGGGTATTTGGGATTTGCTTATTTGAAACTATTTATGTGCTTAAAGAATAAATAAATACCAACCTGCTTACTTTTAATTTAAGTGCTTATTTACTTTAAAATACACACTTTTATCCAAATACTTGAAACTACTAATCAGCTTACAAAATAGTAAGTAGATAAGCAGTTAAATAAGCATCCTTAAAACCCTTTAAACTGCTTATCTGCCGGTTGGTGGTTCAAATAAGCAGTTTCAAGGTGCTTGTCCAAAACAACTTATTTCACTCACTTATAATCAAATAAACATTTTGTAAAAACAATCACAATCACACTCAAAACTGCTTATCTGCTTCTTGTTGTTCTGAAGAAAAAAATTACAAATCACTTACTAAAAAAAGCTTATTTCACCTCACAAACAATCAATAAGCAGTTTAGATAAGCAATTTGAATCCCATGAAAACATAAAAAACCAGAAAAGAAGTTTCAACAAGCAATCCAGAAAGCAAATAACAAATAGGATTCCAAAAGGTCTTTTCATATTCCTTTACAAGAAAGAATCAAATCCAATAAATAAAAAGTGAGAATCATTTGAATCAGCAAAGAATCACTAACAGATATTGATATTGACTTTTAAGGTAAACCAAACTCAAATTTTGTCATCAAGAAAATTTCCATAACTATATTAAGCATATATTTTTTGAACATCATATTAAGCATATATAACTACTAATAATATACATATATGTTGATTTTCCAATTTCCATCAAAATAATATCAATATCTCATTTGCTTCAGCTTATATCACAAAATTATCAAAAAGAGGTTAAGAATAAAGTTTTCAAGAAACAACCCATATCACATAATATCATAGCTTTAAAGAAAAAAAAGTCTACTAATAAAATGAAATGAGACAATCACCTTGTATGTTTTTGTTTTGCAGTCAATGATCAGAACTCAGAAGAGCACTTGTTTGTTTGAAAGATTCAACAAAGAACTAATGCAAACATTTTTTATGATATGCAGTTATTATACAAAGATATATATAAATATATAAAGAAGTGGATGTAAATTTGTAGGTAAAGGAGGGACAGTTTCTGGGAAGGAAAGAGTTTAAGAAGAAGGAATTTTTGTTTGGAAATTGTTGTCAGAGTACAATACAACACGCTTTGTGTCTTTTTCTCTTTGTTTTTGTAATCTACTAATCTTAATCCAACGTGAGCCACTTATTTAATACGAGTGAGTAGACGAGTAACAACTTTATTTTAGTCACGTTAGTTTTTTGGTCAACTTTTCAACCTAATGATTTAATAAGAAAAAAAACTTTTCAATGTAACTACGGGCTAACTAGTACAACTTTACCGCTGTTTTCTCGAATTTTTTTTTGAGAGGAAGTGAAATGAAGGTAAAGAAAGGAGGATGAAGCTCAAGAAAGAAAATTGTACGTAGTATATTACTATTTGTGTTCTTTAATTTTGAGAAAAAGATAAAGAAAGTGAAAGCATTGATGTTTGTATGTCACGTTTTATATAATTGATTTTGTAAAATTATCATTATGCCTTTGCAAATAAAAGCACAATGATTTGTACAGTTGTTTCACTGATTTGAGTGACTCGATGCGAAATTATAAATGAAGCTCCGCAAATCACAAAAAACTTAATAATCATGGAATATAAAAAGTTCATTGATATTACGCAAATTATTTCAAGTATCTTACATTAACAAAAGTCAAATACAATGATACCAAAAAAAATCTATAGATATTCAAAAGTTGTAAAGAGGGGGAGGAAGTTAAAGAAAGAAAATTGTATATTATTTGTGTTCTCGAGAAAAAAAAAAGATAACAAAAGTGAAAATATAGATATTTGTATGTCACATTTTTATCGAGTTAATTTTGTAAAATTACCATTATAAAATTACAAATAAAAAACAATGGTTTGTCATTGCAATCAATATTCTCTTTGTCGATAACCTTAATGTATTTTGTGATTATTATTGTTACCTCAGCTTTCATCTCAATTTTGGGGTGAAAGTTTCACATAAACAAACACAATAACTTTTACTAGAGATGAGTATTTGGACATGAATCCTGGTATCAAACCGGAACCGTACCGAAACGATACCAACTCCTAATACAAGGTACGGTACCGGAACCATGAATTGAGTCCAAAAAATTCGGTACCACTAATAGGGTACCGTACCAAAGCGGGAAGTACCGGAAAAAAAAACCGAAAATTGAGTAGTCATATTTTTGTATTAAATAACTTATCCAAACACCCATTTGGCCCATTCTTTGTCAAAGAAGACATGTAAAACATATGAAAAGAAACCAAAAGTTCGAAAAAATTATTGTGGCAACTATAGATCCTTCATAAACGTTCTCAAAAATTAAACTCGAACCTATTTTATAAGTTTTTAAACGTTTGTATGTTACAAAATCTTGGTGATGTATGTGAAAAACTAGAAGGGGGGTTGAATAGTTTTACGTTAATTTATATTTTAAAAACTTTGTTTGATAAAAACTTCGATTCTTATTTATGTGAATTTCAACACTTGCACAACTCAAACAATTTAATCTAACTAACTAAATAATGATAACGTAAATATGAAAGTAATGAAAAGATAGATATAGAGAGATCAAACCACAACACACGATATTTATAGTGGTTCGGCTACGAAGCACCTCTTCGCCCTACTCCACTCCTCGAGTCACCTACTCGAGAGTTTTCTTCACTATGTCAACAAACTCTTTTTTTGGCGGAGAAACCTTACACAACTTTTGCTTACACCAATTAACGACACTAAGCTAAATGTCGAGTCCTAATAGTAGTTAGAACCAATCTCACACCACTACACGCCTTCTTCACAAGTTGTACACAACACTACTACTACACTACTTCTCACACCTTCACAACTTCTTCTTCATACCACAACTATTTCTTCACTACTTCAATTCACAACTACTAACCCACCTAGATCTATCAATTACAATCACTACACAACTATACAATAAATACAAGCTACACTACTAATCTTCAACACTTCTTGGTTTGAGATGAAAGGAGTATTCTTCTCTTGCACTTTGAATGAGGATCGATAACTTGAAAACAAGAACTAATGTGTTTATGATCAAAGGATTTAGGAAGATGATTTGAGTGAATTAGAACATAAAGTTTTAGTGCAAAAGGTGAGGAAAAAATTCAGATTTGATCCAGTATTTATAGGCAAAGAAATCTGACACAGGAGCGTATGCTGGCCCCCTTAATTGTGTGCCGGCCCCCTTAAAATTAAGGGGGCCGCCCCTTATAATTAAGGGGGCCGCCCACAGTAACGGTCTTTTTTCTTTGTCTTTTCTGGGGAAAGTTTATTTTGTGAAAATTTAACTGAATTTGTTTAAAAATTTAAATTCATTTATTTATTGTGAAATAAACATTTTCCTTTAATTACCAAAAGTGTTTTTCTTAAATATATAAAATGTTTATACCATTTTATATAATTTGTAATTAGTAAATAGACCTTCCTTTGATCATAAAATGTATTAGGCACTTGTTTATTCATAACTTAAGTGAATTAGTTGGATATAATGATATTTTGTCACTAAATATTTATTTACGTAATGATTTTATATTTTGTGATCGTCAAAACATAGGGATATCAAAAAATGTTAATAACGTTTTTACGCATTATTTATATCAACAATGTATTTATTTAAGTGTTGGTTGTGTTTTGTGCCACGTCGTGGTTTGAAATCACTTGAAAATGCATGTTTTTTCCTATTTTTGTTGCATTTTCTTGAAATCCTTTTTGGTTTAACAAAATACAGGAAGAACCGTACAGGTACCGATTTTCCGGTACCGGTACTGGATTCGGTACCTGAATCCCGTCCGGTACATAACTGGTACCGGATCCGGTACCCGAATCCCGTTCGGTACAGTACCGGTACCCACTTTCATGCTCGGAAAAAAATCGATAGCACGAATTCGGTACGGGTTCAGTGCCATTCTAGTACCGTGCTCATCCCTAACTTTCACTCATTTCCTCTCCATTTCCCCATACTTTCACTCTTAAAAAAAACTTGAAAACATGACAATGTTTAGGTTTCTCTAACTTTCTTCTCAAATCATAACTTAATACATTGTACAAGTGACAAGGGTTTTGTGTTAGGGAGATGATTTGCACACATGAGTTTTTGATTTGCACACTCTTATATATAACCGCCTAAACAAGAATATATATACAGTACAACAGTTTAATGCACATGTTAGAGTGTTCAAATCAAAATGTTGATCAATCAAATGTTGAGTGTGTAAATCATTTCCCTTTGTGTAATGTTAGAAGGTTAATAAACAAACTTGTCACTAAACTTTTTAAAAAAGTGCGTATAAAGTACTAAACTTTTATTTTGTTCACTTAGGTTACTAAACTTATAGAAAGCACACTGTTCTATAATTTCAGTATTAATCGGAGTGACATGAACATATATTTTTGGATAAGTTAAGTAACATCAATGTCATTTGTAAATTAAAAAACATATTGTTGACGAGACTATCTTGGTCTGATGGGTTAGCAATTCGGACATAGAAATCCTTTTAGCTCGGTTTGAAGAAATAATTACCAACTCTATTTATCAACTTGGTATTGGTATTACCAAGTTGATAAATAGTTAGGGAAATTTGAAAACCTCTTATATAAGATGACATTTATTTCTAACTTAACTCACTTTTATGGCATAATGCTAAGATTATCCATATCATTATGTACTTTTATATATTAGATACGTACGTTTTGTCTGTTGCATGTCTGACACCCGCTTGCAGTTACGTTTGTAGTTTATGCAGCTACCCATAAGTTATCATGTATAACCATTTTCATCTCAAATATCATTTCGAAGCACAAATGAAGAGTGCGATCAGCTGCGATTGTATTACGAATCAATGCGAATTCGATATACATGACGTATGCATTTGACAGATCAGTCGGTGTTGATTACATGGCAGGATCTGTTTGCTTGTTACACACGGACGAGTTAAAATAGAGCTTTCTGATTGAAATTAACTAAAATATACCAACAACAAGGTATGTGGGATGAATTACCAATAGCACAAATACATTCGGAGTGGTTCACATTGCATTCGCCATACACATTAATTAATATAAAAATAATTACTCTAACATCTTGAGCACCATCTTTTTAGTAGTATGCACCATTCACATCTTTTCAAAACCATCGTTAAAAGGTATGTTTGGCAAAAGTAACTGTTGCTGGTGCTGGAGATGGAGATTATAAAAAGAGATTATTTTTATAAGCTACATGAAGTTCTGTCTGCCAAAATAATTTTTTTTTTTTTTTTTTTTTTTTAAATAGCTTATTTTTTGAAAAAAAAATAAGCATAATCTCTCTATAATCTCATGTGCCAAACATAGCCAAAGAAGCATTAGAACTCAAAGGAGGTCTTATTTCAATTGTGAACAACCAGCTCCTGGTTGTAAATTGGTGCATAAAAAATAAAGTACTTTTGTGCAGCTGTAGATATCATCAACATTAGAACTCAATGGAGGTCTTGTTTCAATTGTGAACAACCAGCTCATGGTTGTAAACTGGTGCACAAAAAATAAAGTACTTTTGTGCAGCTGTAGATATCATCACATCTTTTCAATATAAAAATAATTACTCTAACATCTTGAGCATCATCTTTTAGCAATATAAACCATTCACGTCTTTTCAAAACCATCGTTAAAGAAGCATTAGAACTCAAATGAGGTCTTGTTTCAATTGTGAACAGCCAGCTCCTGGTTGTAAACTGGTGCACCAAAAATAAAGTACTTTTGTGCAGCTGTAGATATCATCAGAACTTGGTGAACAGAAGCATCGATGCGGAACCCATATAGAAAATGATGGATATCATTCATGTTCATCGGAATCTTCATGGGTCATTTGAACTCTGTTGCTAACATTTGATAAAACATCCAACATTGTATGGTTGTTGAAGATATTGATGTGATGAGATATAATCCATTGTGATAACATGTTGAAAGGGCAAGATATGGTTGTATAAATTATTTGAATATGGAGACCTTAAATGAGTATATATTTATAGGAAATATCGAAATTCACAATATTGTACTTTTAAAGTTTTACTTATAATTTTAATGTTTTTATAGGAAAGGTAAGCCCGACCTTCTCATATCATGGGGCCCACTACGTTATGTTTAAACATTCATAATCGCTTCGCAAGATGTTGACGTCAAGCAACCATTGGGTGTGAAGGGTGTCCCATTTCTTTATCACGTGACCTTCACTTCGTAAATGGATTGAAGTATCTTTGAGATTGTTCTGGTCAAAATCGTTGTACAGAAAAACAGACGAGACGGGTGTCATCATGATCGGAATGAGGCAGCGGTGAGGAAGGTGTCCCGAGAAGAATGAAGGTGCGTGCGAGGAGATATGACCGATTATGTGACGTTGTAGTAGGCTATTAAACAAAATGATAAATATGTGAGTAGTTGGTGCAAAGAGTAAACACGGTAAAACGTGATTCAATGTTCTACTTTTAGCAATATATCACAAAATTAAGTCAAATTGGATTTTTAGAGAAAATTTCCCAATAGTTATAGTTGCGACTTGTGTGAAAAATTAGTTGACGCCTAAAGACACATAGTAATTTACATAAAGCTTTAGTAATATTATAAATTATTGGAAGCAGAGACGGAGCCAGTAGGGGGAGCTAGTGGGTGCTCGGCTACCCCCAACCCCCCACTAGCCCAGCTTACAGAGTTACAGTTTGGTTTTCGGCTTTCGTTTTATAGTCTTCAATCTTGTCTAGCCCCTGCCAACTACCCATATCTAACGCACATATTGTCATTATGCTCGTTGGATGATAACTAATGGTATGCAGCAACACTCAATTAACCCACCATTGCATAGTAGATAAAGTTGTAGTTTATGACAGGGTTCTAAATAGCGCGCCATAGCGGCGCTATAGCTGCGCCATAGCGCGAGGCGTGGCCTCCACGTTACGAAACAGGCCAAAGCGTCTTCTTAAGGCGTAGCGTGTTATGAAGCGCGAAAAAGCGTGGTAAGGCGTGCTATAGCGTGAAGCGTGGCGCTTTATTTTGAAGCTTTTGTAGGATTTAGTGATTTTCTATTATTGGGCTAGAAGGAACTTGGGCTTGGGCTAACTTTATAAATCAAATGCTAAAAGATAATATAACAAGTGAATGCGAATATGTGAATGTGGTGTTTTATACCGTAGTTTTTAGGTTTTTACATTTTATCTTTTAGCAGTTTACTCTCACGGAGAAGGTTTTATTTAAAGAAATGACGAAAAATGCAATAATAGTTTAGCTTTTTGAGTTTATTTTTTATGTATAACGCGTTTTGTAAACTTGATGTATTATATATATATATATATATATATATATATATATATATATATATATATATATATATGTGTGTGTGTGTGTGTGTGTGTGTGTGTGTGTGAAATATGATATAAATATATAAATCTATAAAAAATTATGCCGCTTTGGTCACGCCTCAAAAAACGCTATAGCTTCGCTATAGCTCGTATAGCTTGAGGCTTGGCTTCGCCGCCACGCCACGCCTCACGCTATTTATAACCTTGGTTTATGAAGAAGAAGATAGAAATGAGGCGAGAGAGATAAGAAAGAAAGAGAGATAAAAAGTGAATGATAAATAAAACTTGTTTGATCTTTTTTATTTAATTATTTTATTATATGGTACATGCACAACTTTTTCTTTTTTTATTAATGGTTTTTTAGGTTTCTTTGAGCAACAACTACTAATCTACTAGTATTAATGAAAAAAAAATTGTATATATCTTTTTGTAACTTGAAGAAAGGAATAGCTAGTCATTTTTTTTCACAATCCCAACAGAAAATAGATGTAGAATTTTCTATTGTTCACACGAAAAGAAATAGCCATTCAATTTTTTTTCCAGTATATTTATGAAACACTACTATTTTCACACGCTAAAGAAATAAATTTGAGTGTTTGGGAAAGAATTGTTTATAAGGAATTGAAAGAGTGATTAGGAATTTAGCAAAGTTTAGTTTATAGTGTTTATGTAAATTTATTAATTTTATAACAAGCAACTATTTAACTGATGCTTTAAAGTACTATATACCTAAATGTAATGTCATATGTGTTATTAATCGATTGGGGTGATTAAATCATTGAATTATATCTTATTATAAAAATTATTATGACCCTCTTAATACGAATTCCTTGCTCCGTCTCTGATTGGAAGAAATAACAATATCATAAACAAGCTTATCCTTTCGCTTATATTAACTAGGTCTATTTTTATTTTTTATTTTTGAACATTTTCGTCTTGTTTTTTGAGTCCTTGAATAGCTTATTGTGTATCCTGATAATATATTTAAATGAAATGAATAAAGAAATCATATTAATATGTGCGTGGCCAACTAACATCCGTGGCCAGGTTTGTTGACTTAATATTTCAGTTAAAAAGGGGCAATATTAAAGTTAGAGTGTTTTCATCATTATACCATTTTTTTTTTTCAAAAAAGAATGATTTTTTTTTTTTTTTTTTCATTTGTGTACTTTCTTTTTAAATTAACAACGTGACAGTCTTTTTTTACACAACAAATATCACCACCAACATAATGTGATACTACAACTAACATCACCACCAATCATACACTACTTAAACACAAATATACCACACAAAAACCAAAATCACACACAAACACATACAACCACACTTTCCACAAGTCGATCTTCACCGCAACCGACTTTCTCTCCTCATAGCACTTAAGACGCGTTGTGTTTAGGTGTTGCTAATAAGCTAAGATGCGTGGTATATGGCGAAAGACGCGCCTTACCCCTTTATTACCACTAGTCTTACGATAAAACAAAACTAACTACTAAAAAGCTTAAACAACCTGACTTAAGACTTAAGGCTTTATTAAAGTAACTAGGAAGTTGACATATTAAGAATGATACATAATTTTCTACCAAACAAATATTGAAGTTTCTGTGTTCATTGATTTATACTTTGTGACATTTATTCTTTTTATAGATTTAAATCTGGACAACGATGAAAGGCATGTTCGTTGATCGTGATTTGTTTGTACAAGTCAACTTAACAGGGACGTTAAGTCAATGGTATTCAAAAATATAACATCAAAATAAGAAATAATTTGCACACTTTATTTTTTGATTGACACACTCTAATTTATGTATTAAACAGTTGTACTGTTTATAAATTATGCTTAAACTAGTTGTACATTAAAGTTTGCAAATCAAAAATAGATGAGTCACCTTACCAAAATTACAAGAGTGAATATAGATGGTCACTTCCATACAAAATAGTCATTTACAATCACATTAAAAAGTAATTTCTTTTTTAAACTGTTAAGACAATCTTCAATCTGAAACTTTTGATGGTACACACCTAACAAAAAGGTTCTTTGCCATTATTCTTTTGATCTTTCTCTAATACAGTATATGAGTGGAAGGAGGGTTTGGTGTGATCAAAATTAATGTTCATTAAAGATACATATTAAAAATATGTGTAGACACGTTATTATAAGAAAAAAAATAATAGGACATCACATCATATTAACTAATTAATTATAAATATTGCTACCAACTATGCTACTAATTGAGAAGGACATCTTAACCTTCTATTCAATCTAAGTCGTTACCAAATTGATGAGCATTGCTGTTAACTAGGAAAGTATTTATGAATCTTATATGCTAATTGTTACAATTATTGCACTGAGCCACTGAATCCATTATTTGCATTTAACCTTATCCTTTTTTTTTTTTTTTTTTTTTCACGGGTTGCGATGTACTAATACTAATGTAAAATAAAATTCAGACAAGTCTTATATAGTTATATGTAAAAATCAGACAAGTCTTATTTGTAAAATGTTAAAGAGTAATTATAGTGTGACATAATTTAAGTATCAAAGCAAAATCTAAACAAAGAAGAAGGGTTAAAAATTGCAATATGAAATGGATAGTAACGAATAGTAAAATCATGCAAATCAATGTTAAAGGGCATAAACAAAAGTAAACTACGTCTAAAATTAAAAGAAGATAAACAAATATTTGTGTATATTAATTTAGGGAGATGATTGACACACTTTATTTTTAATTGTGACACTTATATGTACAATCGGTTAAAGCAATATGCATTCACAGTACAACAGTTTAATGCACATAATTAAATGTTCCAATCAAAAAATGAATTGTGCAAATCATCTCCTGTTAGTTTATCATCTTAGAACAATGAATAGACACTTTATTGTCAACATACAAATGTTAGTGTATTTTAGGATTTCGTCCATAATATTGATGCATCTAGAAAAGTTGAATGATAGGACCTCACTATATAAGGTTTTTAAAAGACTACTGTTTCGATGAATATACACTTTTATTTCTAATGCTATAAAAAAAACACTTTTGGGTTCGAACAATTAAAATATCAAATTATAACTACATTAGCTCACGTTATAATATTTTTAAAACAATAGAATTGACTACAAAATTGTAATTTACCAGGCATAAATATTTTAAAACTTTTTTACGTGTGAAGATCTAATTTCTATTTCGTGTTTTGTTTCACTGTAACTGCAGGACATAAAAAAAAAAAAAAAAAAAAAAAAAAAAGAAAAAAAAAAAGTCAAGTGGAAATTAAGTGGTTAGGTGACAATGATGTTTCCTTGGCTAATACTCGTTTCTTTATTTTATTATCGACATCATTTTCATGTTGTTAATCTTTGTTTCTTTTGGAGCATATGGACTATTGCACCAAAATTTCCTGTTAAGAAAAAACGAAATCATGTTCAAATTGATTTTTTCCAGATCTTTTTTTTGCCATTAAACTAAAATTTCTATTTTCCCAAGGTATGAGGTATCAAATAAAATTACAGAGCACCTTTGGCTTACTTAGGCCTATTAATCAATTTGTTGTTCTTCGGGTATGTTTGGTAATGAGCATTTAAGAGGGTTTTGAAACAACTAGCAACTAGCGGTTAGCGTTTTGAACACATATGTTTGCTTGACAACCAACTAGCATTTTTAAGCTTTCTAAATGCTCCAAATCAAAAAGTTACTTTTAGTAGCATTTACTAGCAACTAACATTTTTACATAGTAATTATAACCATACATATATACTACCAAACAGCTACTGCTTGTCATTACTGCTTTCTGCAAGGCCGTCCCATGGTTTTCAAAGGCCCGTGCAATGATAAAAATGAGGCCCCCTTTTCTAAAAACATGAAAATCGTCCTCTTGAACGTACAATATTTATGGTTATAAATACAGAAAAAAATGTCGACAAGGACTAGGAAAATGCTTACATGTTACATGTTTTTGGTATAACGTTAATTCCTAAATTTGAATACATAATATCACAATTGAATTTTATAATTATATATTCTATCGATCTCCAAATTCTTCTTACCAATAACATTGTAAATGAAAATTTAAATAGACATAGCAAAAGATATTAAGAGAAGGAAACAAATACGAATAAAGGAACGAAATGAATAAATAAGGGATGAACAAATAGTTATTCTAGCTGTTGGGCTGCAAGGATATTACACAGGCCCAAAGTATACTAGAATGGATTGGAACAGGTATATTCATAAACTGGGCTTCTCTGTTAAAATGTGGCCCTAACAGATTTGGGGCCTTGTGCAGTTGGGCAGTCTGCACAGGCCTAAATCCGGCCCTGGCCTTTCTGGATTTTCGCCAAACATATTCTTCCTAAGTATACTGTCTATGGCTTATACAATAATTTGGGCTTACTTAATCCCGAGTTTTTACATTACAGTCACATGCCTTCTATGTATCGCCATGAAAACTTGAGTTTTTTTTTTTTTATGATGTGTCGTATTTTGAAAACAAATATTGAACTTTTAAATATATTTGCAAGATAATATATTTTCCAGATATTATTTTTGCCACGAAAACTAAAATTTCTATTTTCCCAAGGCATCAAATAAAATTACAGAGCTGTTGTTCTTCCTAAGTATTGTCTCTGGGCTTATTACCATTTGGGCTTTTATTTAAGCCCGATTTTTAAGTTACCGTCAGTCTGTCACAGGCCTTCTATTTATCGCCATGCAAACTTGCAAAGTGTTTATAGTTTATACAACGACTGAACCACTAGATAAAAAAACTGCTCTATGCCTCTATATAATGAAATCCAAAATAAAAACTATTAGAAAAGGATTTTAAGTATTTGAACATAGTCAATGCGTTAGTCTGTTTTATAGTTATTGAGATAATTATCTAAAAAGTAAATAACTCGTCAATTTTTCGATTTGTTTATTATCAACTTTCTTTTTGCTATTATATACCCAAACTTTGAATTGTGCGTGTATTTTGTGACTATGTTTACATTGTTATCTCTATGTTTTTTATATCACGATATCAATATCGATTAGTAAAATGGTCATTTTACATGACAAAATAAACACAGAAGTCGAAATTTAAACTTTTAGGTATATAATTAAAAAAAAAGGTTGTACAACACTCGAAAAAGTGACAATGTAATTACATATGTAGAATCCCTTAATTATTTTTCATTTTACCAAGATAAATAATCAATAAAACTAACTAAAATGAGTCTTTCTCAAGTAATCAATATATAAAATTATCAAATAAAGAGTTCAAAGTGTCTAGCTAGCTCGACCATGTGTAGTTTGTAGAGCATTTTCTTTTTGGCCGTTAGGTTGCCGAATTAACAATTTTGTCACATTAAGTGTTAACACAGTTACCACTTACCACATTTAATGGCCTACACTTAAAAAACACAATATGGCAGTAATATATAGTTGTTTGCTTTCACAAGTTGAAAGGCCAAAAAGGTCAGAATCTCTTCATCCATTTAATCTCTTTGAGTAAAATAGTTTGTTTTGTTTTTACGACCTACAAAAAGGGGACATAGATGGAGTAAGATTCAAGATTTTATGTTGTGTTTTTTAGTTCAAGTGGAAATAAAGAAATTCGACTATTCGAGTAAATTCTAAACCTTTGACTTTTTCTCAAATCAATATTTAATTATGGATTATTGTAATGACTCATGTGCATATAATGTTAACCAAATGTTCTATTATTGGTTACATACTTTAGATTAAAGCTTTGCTTTTTGTTTTAATCTGACTGATGTTATGATATTTTGCAAGAGGTTTTTGGTTTCATTATGCTATATGTTTTGAATGAACATACGTCGCTGGTTATGCAAATCGGTCATTTGCAAGAAAGATATATGAAAATTTATTGCTTTTGTACTTGGATTTAGTCGAAGTTATGTGGTTAATACACTTTTTTAGTTCATAATTTGTTATGTAAACAACGATATGATTCACAATTTATAAATTATGACTAGCGATCGACAACAAAACATGCCCTACATCATAAGTTACATGTATAAACGTTATCTTAATTCTAAACGTTACCTTAATCAACTAATTAATGTTACTTAGATCACAAAGTTCACAATTAGCTTCAAGGTCAATGCTTGATTTCACATGTAACTCCATTTTCTCTAACATATATATCCCCCCAACTCAATTTACAAAAAAAATGCGATACATGCATTGTGGATGTATAGAGTGAGTTAGACCATCTTCAACAGCTTAGAAATATGACGAAAACTTATAAAGAGAAGTGTACTTTGATGTTTCTAGTGGCAGTCGTTGGCTCCCTTTTCATGTTCGTAACTGCTGCATGCTGGTTAGACCTTGTAAGTGATCACTGAACCTTAAACAACTTTATATGCAAAAACGTGTTTAGCGGCTTGTATATTAAAACCAAAAGGTGCATATCGCATATGTACATGTAGTGTCGTTTATATGCATTTCAATTAAACTTTTCTATGATATGATGAGTCAAATGTTGCAAATATTTTGCTAGCGACGAGGCAGTACACGGATATGTGATATTTTTTGATAGTTTTATGTTTTTGATAGTTTTGTACGTATACATATTTTGAAGGTGTAAGACTGTAAGTGCTATGGAATACTAGTGCAGTTTACATGACTCAAATAATATTACAAACTCTACACTTTTAAAGCTATAAGAGTTTACAATGAAGATTGCGAAAAAGTAGTATGATGATTAGAAACTTTGAGATCAAATAAATTTCTAAAAACTTTCAAGTGTAAAGATTTAAACAATTCGTCTATCCTTTAAGTATGTATATTGAGTGACTTCTTCTCATTTTAAGTGTGAAGATTTAATTAGAGGAAATGTTTCATGACACAATTACCTTCGCGCTTGTTTAAGATACTATAAAGTTTGATCAAGTGTGTAATATTGCTGAAAATAACAAGTAAAATTGCGTGAAGTTTAGCGACAAAATGGAAAAATGGCAGTTAAGTGAGGCAAGATTCAATTTAAACTATTTAACGACGGCTACTTAGCGAAATCTTTTTTGTTGCAAGTGACATTCGTTTTCAGCTTTATATGCTAATCTTAGTATTACTCGTATATGTGTAGTCCTTGTTTTCGGGCCAATCAATCATACAATTCCAAACAACAAAAAAGGTTCCTTATTTCCCACTTGACTGTCTCTCATGGAATGAAACCTTGACATGCCCCAAGAACTACCCAACAACTCATAAAAACATAGGCCATCCAGGGTTCAAGACATGTCCTGATTACTTCCGTTGGATCCACGAAGATCTAGCCCGCTGGAGAGAGACGGGGGTCACAAGAGACATGGTTGATGGAGCAAAACCAAGTGCGCATTTCAGGCTAATAATTCTTGATGGAAAAGCGTATGTAGAAAAATTTAGAAAGTCTATCCAGACTAGAGATTTATTCACATTATGGGGGTTCCAACAATTGATCAGACGGTACCCTGGAAGGATTCCTGATTTGGAACTTATGTTTGATTGCAATGATCGACCAATGATTAAAAAAAGTCGCTTTAGGGGACCGGATCCAAGGCCTCCACCACTGTTCAAGTATTGTTCTGATTACGGGAGCTTGGACATCGTCTCACCAGATTGGTCCTTTTGGGGATGGTAATTAATCAATAAGCTATTGAACTTCTTTGTCATACATTATTTTCGACTTAATATATGTTGAATTATAAAAAAAGAATCTAGGGGTCTGATGCACAAATCAAACTTGACCACCGCCAAGGTGGCCTAGTGGTCAGTCCGTGATATCCTCACAAGAGGTCTCGGGTACAAACGCCACTAGGTAAACATCTTGGAGGTGGCCAGGGAAATGGTTCAGAAATGGTTACGGCTATTCCCTTCTTAGACCACGTACAGTGGAGTCAAATACTCGCCCTCCTGAGTAATTTGAATAAGGAAAATCTCATCTTAATGCGTTTATATTTGATTTGAATGATTAAATTATATTGTGACAGGCCAGAGACAAACCAAAAGCCTTGGGAAATAACATTGAAGGAGCTTAAAGAAGGAAACAAGAGAGTGAAATGGATGGACAGATTACCTTATGCTTATTGGAAGGGTAACCCTGATGTGTCTCCTATTAGGGTTGACCTTAAAAAGTGCAACGTAAACTACACTTCTAATGTTGACTGGAATACTCGATTATTTTTTCAGGTTATCATTATTTTTTGTTATTTTTTCATTTTAGATGCTAGTAGACTATATGGAGATATTGCAACACGGCTTGTTTTAACTCGAAACATCCACAAAAAAATACACTCGTAGACAAGATTAATATTAAAGTTATTTCGCATTAGATACTTAGATAGTATATAAGAACAGGAAGTTGAAGCCAACTTAGATTGGTTGGATTAATGATCTAAAACATATAATGTTGTCGATGGTTTAACATTTTGTTGTTGAATGATACAGAACTGGACGAACGAGTCTACACACGGATTCAAGGGCTCAAATATGAAAGACCAATGTACTTACAGGTATATATTGTTTAATACAGTAAGTGTTTGACAATATTTTATTTGACAAATTTCATGGACACAGGTATAAGATATACGTAGAAGGATGGGCATGGTCAGTGAGTGAGAAATACATATTGGCGTGTGATTCACCAACGTTGTACATAACCCCACGTTACTATACTTTCTTCGCAAGGGGACTGACACCACTCAAGCATTTTTGGCCGATTCGAGACAATGACAAATGTAGATCTCTAAAATTTGCTGTTGAGTGGGGAAACAATCACACTTCCAAGGTAAAGTAGCAGTCATACAAACTTTTGATCTTAAGGGTATGGTCATTTTCGACAATGGCAGTTTGGTGTACCTTTACACTCTTCTTGTATCATTGAGAGGCATGAAAATTTTTGTACTTCTTAAGGTTTTCTGTTTTGTTGTTTTAATCTCGTGTTTTTAAATGAACAAACTAGGCACAAGAGATGGGTGAGGCATCAAGCCGGTTCATTCAAGAGGACATGAAGATGGAATACGTCTATGACTACATGTTACATCTATTGACAGAATATGCTAAGCTCCTAAAGTTCAAACCTACCGTCCCTCCAAATGCAGTGGAGCTATGCTCAGAGTCGTTAGCATGCCCTGCAGACGAGAAGTTTAGGAACTTCATGATGGAGTCGCTTGTTCAGCAGCCTACGGACACTCTCCCATGTAGTATGCCTTCACCATACGATCCATCAACTCTTATAGATATTGTAGACAACAAAACAAGAGCTATAAAACAAGTTGAAATGTGGGAAAATGAATTTTGGAAGAATCAAAACGTAAAGTAACCCCCAATTGTTGTACACTTGTATGAGATATTGCTACAAAGTCAGGCTTTTTATGTATGCGTAGATAAATTCTTAACCCATACATGTAATGAGAGAGATTAATTTACGGTACTAATGTGTTTTCATGTGTTAAAGAGGTAAAGTTAGAAAAAGCAGGTGCAAAATGAATATATGGTGGCAAACGGTTTTAAAGAGCCTACAAGGTTTATTACGGGACTGGCAACCACTCGGTATCGAGCCTCGGCAAAGGATGCCGCTCGGCATCAACCATGTACTCTCTCAGCATGGAGATTTCGGCATGCATTTCGGTATCAAATACCGAAACGGTATGGACTACTCCCCATAAAATTCGAACGTTAGCCCATTAATTATTCTAGCCGTTTGTGGCTTTAAAAAAAAAAAAAGAAATAATATAATATATATATATATATGTGTGTGTGTGTGTCTTTATTTTCAGAACCCTGTTAAGTGCGGGAACTGCGAGAACTCTAATTTTGCATTAGAAAACATGCATGTTCATATAAAACATGTATGTTTTCTTACATACACCTTAATACACATACATGCATAACATACATGTTCATATAAAAACCTGTTAAGTGCAACAAATCAATGCAAAACGATTTTATTTTTAGAACCCTGTTAAGTGCGGGAACTGCGAGAACTCCAATTATGCATTAGAAAACATGCATGTTCATATAAAACATGTATGTTTTCTTACATACACCCTAATACGCAGGCATGTGTATTAAGGTGTATGTAAGAAAACATACATGTTTTATGTGAACATGCATGTTTTCTAATGCAAATTTAGAGTTCTCGCAGTTCCCGCACTTAACAGGGTTCTGAAAATAAAGCTCCCCATATATATATATATATATATATATATATTTTGCGCATCATGAATGCCACTAAAAAATGAATGTGAGGTATGGTGAATTATGAAATGTGTTAGCAACATATGATTGGTTAATTTTGCATTAAGGTGAATCATGGTGTGACATGATTGTCACCCTTTAAGATGCACGTACACACATTCTTACTAATTACAAGCTAAGGTTGCATATTTGAATGAAAAACGTTTGTATAGCTAGTCAGTTAGTTAATTGCCTATTCTTGAGAAAATTTTAACTTATGTTTTAAAGTTTGTTTAAGAACGACTCGATCGTTTAGCACGTTTCCTCATATTATTACTCACATCACATGTATCTCACATACTGACATACGTCACTAAAATGATTAGTTTTCTTTCACCTTAGGCAATGTGTTGTCCTTTTAACCATAGTCTAAATGTTTCTTCATTTTCCCAACTTTTATAGTTTTCGATTTTAACTACAAAATGCAATGAACAAACTGAACTTAGTTTTCATGAATGTCTCTCTATTTTGCTTACCAAAATCATATTATATATCAACCTAGCTAATAAGCCCGTGAAATTCACCGGTATTTCAAAGAAAATGAGAAATAGATAATAAATTATATATTATGAAATAAGAAGATGATCAAATCGAATGTTGTGTCCGTCTAAAAAGTCAAAGAAGTCATCTGGTGTTGACTTGTGTCCCATATTCTTTGTTATGGGCGGAGTATTTTTGAACAACCGAAGTATTGATGAATATTTTTTATCTTGATGCACATATATTTATGAACATTAATAAATAAATAAAAAAAAACGATAAGCATTTTATATTTATGAACATAACATACATTTTTTTATTATTTTATTTTATTTTATTATTTGATGAACATAACACACATTTTTGTATTATTTGATGAAAATACCAAACTTTTTTGTTTTTTAATAAACAATTTTGTATGCTTCCATATTCATTGATGAAAAAAACTTCCATGTTAAATCTTTGATGATCATTATTTGATCAATAACTTTGTTTCATCCACGTTGCATATTCAAAGTTTTGCTTATTAACAATTTGACTTTTTCATCAAATATGAAAGCTTTATATGAATTACCAAAATATTATATTGAAATGAACACTTTCAATCTAAAAAAAAAAAAAAAAATAACAAAAAAAAAAAAAAAAATGCTTTATCGAAACATTTCATCAAACACCTTATTGTGTTTTCATGAACATGTGATTTTTTTAAACTCTTATATGAAAAGCTTTAAAAAAATGATGATGAAAATTTGATGTTAATTTAGAGTTTCTTGATCAAGATTTGCCATAGTAGTTATTTTTACCTCAAATGTTTTTTTGTTAGAAATGGTGAAAATTTATATTAATATCAACACAACTTACATGGTATATGACATACATTGAAACACTATACTATACAATAACAGACATACCTATGCTAATATCTCAAACAACACACAGAAAGCTAAACAGAGAAACAAACTTTCTAGCTATCATTCAACTGCATTTTCCCTTTCTTTAGTAACACACAACATCTGCATTCACCCATTAAAAGCACTAAAGACCATAACCTCACAATCCACATTTCCAAAACCACCTCCCAACCTTGATAATTCAACCTGCACCCACAATAATCAAGATGGAAAAGATGGAAGTCATTAATTGTGTAGGTTATAGCCACCCATTCACCATTCCAGTCAAGAGCTATACCAGGTTTTTTACAATTCCATATTTACAAATGGCTTCAAAAACCTGGGAACACACACCTTGAGGGAGAACCAACCTTAGCAGTGTATAGCTTGGACCATTGTTTTTCCTCAAATGTTATGAAACCCTAATTTTGATGAACTTCGAATCCTTGAAAAATGTTGTAATTTTTAGCGATTGAAACCTAATTTTGTTATTTTAAATGATATTTTTTTTACTAACTTTGGGGGTAAAGATTTGGATAAGTAGTGAAAGAGATGAGACAAAATGAAGTGAAATTACAAAAAAAAAAAAAAAAAAAAAAAGCACGTGTTAGACCATTGTATTTTTTAAAAAGTGGATTTTTAACCCACTTTTCACAAGATCGTGACCCTTATGAAAAAACCCTTCAAAAGAAATAAGTGTATGCGCACTTGGAAAAGAAACTTAGTACAAATGAAGCAAATGTGGATCAAATAAAGGGTGTTTTTAACATGTTCCCTTAAGCACATGTTAATTAAGCTAAATTTATTAAGCACACACTTTTATTTTATATCAGAAAATGCATTTAGTTCTCATTAAGGAGATTTACTAAAATGTATCCCTGATGGCACACATTTGAGTTTATATAAAACTATAAAAGTAAAGTTGTTGGAACCATAGTTTTACTATTTTATCAAGTCTCGGTCATTTGTAATAATGCTAGGTTGCTTAGTTATTATTTATAATTTGTATTAAGTTTACTAGGCTTAAGAATGTGATCCATGGGCTTCAAAGCCCATACGAATTGTAAGAAGGGAAGGAGTAGGATGTTGCCCTAGCTCCTTTCCTATAAATACTAGTCTTAGGCCTCTTGTAAACTTGGTTGGTTATTTGAAAACATTAAGGAAACTCTTGCATTTCACTTTCTCAAATTTCTCATAATCATCCCACTCTCATTCTCATCTCATTTCTTACATAATCATACTTGTGTTTACATAATGGTGACCTAACAAGTGGTATCATTCGCTAGAGGAAGGTGTAGTTATTGTTTTTTCATTGATTTCTTTCTTTACAAATCGTTTTTTTTATTATCGAATTGTTTGTAAAAGTTTAAATTTTTTGTTTGTTTCTTGGTTTTTCTCACATCTTTGCTTACAAACTTGTGTTTAAAATCAAAATAAACCAAAAAGTTCCAAACTTTTTACTAGATTATTCGATTTTAGATAGTTGTACTTTTATCGAAATCTTCTCAAGTTTGAAATTTTTCTTAAAGTTTTCTACTTTCTTTAAGATCTACTCATTTTATACACAAAAGTACAAGTATCTTGAAAGAAAAACGAATTTAAGGATTGCTTTTTTTGAAAAACAAAACCTACAAGTTATCGAGAACCTACTTTTGGCCTATTTCGAGATCTTCTCAAAGTGCACTACCTCGACTTCGTTTGTGTGGACTCGGTATTTTCTTTCTTGTATAAGAAAGTTAAGTACTTCGACTTTTGGGAAAGTTTTCGAAATTGTATAATTTCGAAAACTAAGTTTCGCAATTTTGTGATTTTTCGAGAAATCCTACATTTTTTCGAAAAGTTATCGAGAAAATTATTTCAGTTATCGAAATCTTATTTTTCGATAAACCTGCTTAATTATCGAAATCTTACTTTCTCGATAAAACAGCAAAGTTTCGAAATTTTTTCTCGATAAAATCCACTTAATTTTTTTCGAAAACTGTGTTTCTCGAAAATCTGCCAAGTTTCGAAAACATATTATCGAAATCTCATTTGAAGTTGGGCTAAGTTTCTCAATACTTGGTTAATTCTACACTTTCTACAAGATCCATTTCTACACAAGTGCTTTAAGATGTCTCAACCACCGAATCATTACTTCCCTCATATTCAGCAACCTCAACATCAGCAGTCTCAGCAACCTCAGCATCAGCAGTATCAGCAACAACAATACCTTCCGCACATAATGAATCAACAACCTCCTAAATACAATCTACAACAACATTACCTAATGATGCAACAACAACTCATTCCTCAACAGCAACCATATCAAGTGCTACAACAAACCACTCAGTTTTCCTCCAAACAACCTCACTGGTTTGACAGAATGTGTGAAGTTATTACAACTCAACAATCCCGACATGAGGCAGGATCACTTGAAACACCTCCAATGTTAACACCTGGGAATTATGTTCAATGGTCAAGTCGATTCTTAAGATTTCTTGAACTAAAGAAACCTCATGGGCAGTTCTTAAAGCAAGTGATACTTGAAGGACCATTTGAGTGGCCGACTAGATTTGAAGCTGGTGATCCAAATGCTGATCCTCCACGTCCTCCTGGTGATAGACCTCTTCCAGAAACTGCACTCACTGAAGAACAGAAACTACATCGTGAAGCTGATCAGTATGCAATGACTTATATACTTCAAGGTATACCTAATCCGATCTATCGAAGTGTCGATGCTCAGAAAACAGCCAAAGCTATGTGGGAACACGTTCATCTCCTAATGGAAGGAACTCAATTGAACAAAGATGACATGGAATCCAAGCTTTACATGGAATACACTGACATCACAATTGAACCTGGAGAGTCACTTGAATCCTACTATCATCGTTTCACAAATGTGGTCAATGATCTGGAACGTCACAAAATCACAGTACCAAGGATCGCTGTGAACTCCAAATTTGTTGGTAGTCTTGGCCCTGATTGGCATAAATATGTGACATTTGTTCGTCAAACGAAGAATCTTCATGATGCTCCATATGGCTTGTTGTATGACTTTCTGAAACACCATGAACCTGAAGTGGAAAAAGATCGAGCTCTACGAGGAGGTTACACACCCACAACAACACCAAATTCTTTGGCTCTCGTAGCTCAATCTCCCTATGCTCCACCACCACTGTCAAATCATGCCTATGTTCAAGAGCAGAACTACTTCAGTTATCCACAATCTTCCACCTCGAACCAAATGGTCCCTTATGATTCATCTCCACAAGATACTTCTACTCAACTTGTTCCGTCAAACAACAATGATGCTGTGTACTACTCCAACTGCAATGATGATGACGATGATGACTTTAATACGTTGAATCAGGGACTTGCTCTTATTGCTCGTGCTTTCAGCAAATTCTCCAACAAAACGAACAACCGTCAACGTTCATCTTCTAATACCAGGAATCAAGCTGTTGTTAATGATGGAAGAGTGGAAATTCAGAATCGTAGCTATGGTCGATCTGGTTCAGGAAGCTCTTCAGGAAATTATGGGAATGGTCAGAGGTTTAGTAACAATACCGGGTTCAGAAACAACTCAGCATCTCCTCAACAAAGGTCTGACTCAGTTGCTACAAGGAACTCCAGCTCAGGGAATGCAGTTTGGTGCTACAATTGCAATGAACAAGGTCATATAGCTACAGCATGTCCCAAACCGAGAACTCGGGGAAGTAAGTTTCACAAGCAGGCATTACTCATGGCTCTTCAAGATGAAAAAGATGGACATTTCCCTGAACAAGACAACAACTTCATGGCAAATGTACACAATGATGATGACATGGAAGATCTGGAAGCTAATGCAGCTGTGATGCTTATGGCCAACATGCAGGAACTTAAGCTCAATGATTCAGGTCCAGTGTATGACACTGACGGCTTGTCTCAGGTACATGACCTCAATGCATGCTTTATAAATGAAATTATCTCACCCTCTGCTTCTGAATCAGATACGGCGCAAGTTGTTCCATCTACATCATCTTCATCCTCTCAAATAGATGAACAAATAAGCACAGTTGTCATATTTGATGATGACACAGTTGTTTCATTTGATGATCCTATTGAGAATGATAAATATGATCAGATAGAACAACATGAACCATCATTTGATCCAGACCCTGACCTCATATTGTTATCTAAACAACTGGATGCTCAACAATTGCAAATTATTAAATGCAACGAGAAAAACAAAGTTTTAAAAGAACAAAATGCGCATTTGCAAGAGACATTGAGTGTTATAAAATTCAGCTTTCAAATCAAGAAGAAAAGATTAAACACGCAAAAAGTTTTGAAAAAGCTTTTCAAGATTCTTACAACAAAGAACAAGATCTTCAACGTAAAATGCAAGATTTAATTGAGTCAAACGGAAAGTTGATTTCGAAACTTGAAAGTGAGAAGTGTGAATTGAAAATGCAAGTTGAACGTCTTCAAAGAGACCTTTCAAAAACTGAAACATAATTGTCAAATTGCAAAAAGGAGTTTTGTGAACATAAAACACGAAAAAGGAAGTATATTGATGATTTACTTGGTGATATTGTTGATCTTGAAAAACAACTCCAAGAATTTCGTCACATTGTTTACAAACACGGGAACTCTGTCACAACAATTCAAAAGTTTGCTTTAAAACCGAGACCCGATAAAGGATTTGCACTTTGCGATTTTAAATCAATGTTTCTTCACAAAGCTTTCAAAGAAAATCCTAAGGTTTACAGTATTGATCACATGTTTGATAATACAATTGTGCGTGCTATTGTTTTTGATACTGAGGAAGAAGAAGAACTGGAAGACGAGAGTCGATCAAAAATGAGTTATGTTCAACACTGGACACCATATGACTATTCAAAAGCTCCACCTCTTTCTAAATCTTTTGTTACTCAAAAGGATTTACCTGAGAAATCATGGTTTATCGAAGAGTCATATGTTTCATCTCACAATGCAGCCCCTGTCCAAACTGTAGCACAAATAAATGGTCCTTTACCATCATCCGGTGAACTTACACCTTTACCGAAAACGTGTCGTGTCTTAAATTATTTCAAAACTTTTATGGAAGACATCGAAATTTTGGAGGAAACAATTGAACGTAATTCTGAAATTAAAATTGAAACTTTTCAATCCGCTTACGAGCGAGAAAAGAGGGATATTTTTCAAAAACAAATGAAGCCAATTGTTCAACACCTCCGTCTATGTGCTACACGTTGGGATCAGGAACTTCAAAAGGAGGTCAAAAATATGATAAACGTTTTCAATGCTACTGAAAATGACATTTTGATTCAAAAGCAAAGAAACAGAGTTTTGAAAAATGATGCTGATCGACTCTTGGAACAAGTTCTCAATGCTGATATTTTGTCTGTTATCATGAATGATCTTTATAATTCTGGTACTTCTATGCTTAAGCATGATCATTGTGTTGATAATAATTTGTTGAATGAGGAAATTGAGACACTTAAACTGGAAAATGAAAAATTGAGAATTAAAAATGATGATGTGACAAAACAATTTTCAAAAGAAATTTGTCAACTCAATCAAAGGCTTGAATGGTGTCAAGCTAAAAGTCTTGAAAGGGAATTGAAGTTTCAAAGTCAAAATGTTTCAAACTCTTGTCAGATTTGCAAAAACAACGAGTCTTTAAAAGGTCGATGTTTCCAATACGAGAAAGAAATTGCGGATTTAAAAATTGAAAACGCCGAATGGCAACAAAACCGCGACGACATCAAATATTGCAATGGTTTACTTGAGTCTGAAATTCAGGACAAAAATCACATCATCATTGATTTAAAAGAGAAAGTTAAGCTATTTCAAAAAGGAAAAATGGTTGACACCACGGTGATAGCACCAGGAATGTATCAAATAAACAAAACTGATAAAGGAAAGGTTGTTCAAAACACTAATGTTGATAACTCCACTTCTACAGGACTAGTCTCCACTTCTAGCGTTAGCAGACCCAAGCGAAAAAGTAAAAAGAAGAATAGGATCTTGCAACGTAAGAGAGGACACCTAGAAGCTCAAGAAGTAGAAGACCAACTTAGGAATTTGAATAAAACTCATGTTGCATCAGATTTAGATTCTAATCTGGAAATTGTAATCAAAATCTAAATGTAACGAATGATAAACCTTTGAATGTTTTGAATATTAATGCATCTTGTGTGTTTTGTCGTAAAAGCGTATCATCTGGTGATCATACAAAATGTTTAGCTAATTCTCTTCTCAATCGTCATAAGAAACGTAGGACACGCATTCCTTTTAGCCCACTAATGCCTCTAAGTCTAACTTAGGAACGCCGTCTTCCACGGTTTCTAATGATGTCCCAGTTACCCCCATAGGTGCCGAGAACAAATCTAGGACTGAGCCAACTACTAGTGCATTTAACATTAAGAAAGCAAAAACTAGTTGGAATTGGCAACGTTGGTTACAACACAAACCAGACTTTAAATGGATTCCTAAATTGTTGAATATATGTGTTACTAACCAACAGGAACCCGCATTGTCTTTGGGTTCCACCCTTACTTCTGTTCCACCCGTGTCTTCTTCTGGTGATGCAGGTGGTACAGATCGTTCTCTGGATTGTTGATAGCGGATGCACCCGACATATGACAGGCAATCTTAAACTGTTGAAAAACTTTGTCTCAAAGTTCATTGGCACTGTCAGATTCGGGAATGATCATTACGCTCTAATCATGGGATATGGTGACTATATCAGTGGGAACATCGAAATTAGTCGTGTTTACTACGTGGAAGGCCTTGGACACAACCTTTTCTCTGTTGGTCAATTCTGTGATGGGGATCTAGAAGTTGCATTTCGTGAGAAAACTTGCTTTGTTCGTGACTTACAAGGAAACGATCTAATGTCTGGCTCACGCGGCTCCAATCTTTATACAATCTCAATGTCAGATATGATTGCAACATCTCCGATATGTCTTCTCTCCAAAGCTGAATCGACTAAATCTTGGTTGTGGCACAAACGTCTTTCGCACTTGAATTTCAGAACCATGACTGACCTTGCTCGTTTTAAACTTGTCGATGGATTTCCAAGATTCCGTTTCACCAAAGATCACTTATGTCCAGCCTGTGAACAAGGCAAAAGTACTCGTGCTCATTTTCCGTCTAAACCTGAGCAAAGTACGAATCATGTCTTACAACTGCTACATATGGATTTGTGTGGACCGATGCGTGTTCAAAGTATCAACGGTAAACGCTACATACTAGTAATTGTGGATGACTTCTCCAGATGGACTTGGGTTTATTTTCTACGAAGTAAAGATCAAGCTCCTTCGATGATCATCACCTTTCTCACCAAAATTCAAGTTCAGCTTCGCAACACAGTACGAATCGTCAGAACTGACAATGGAACTGAATTCAAGAATCAGACACTTCGGTCTTACTATGAGAAAGTGGGAATTGAACATCAAACGTCTATACCTAGAAGCCCAGAACAGAATGGTGTGGTTGAAAGACGCAACAGGACGTTAGTGGAAGCTGCTAGAATTATGTTGATTAATACTCAATTACCAGATTACTTATGGGCAGAAGCTGTTTCAACCGCATGTTATACTCAAAACCGTTGCATGATCACAAAACGCCATCGCAAAACACCATATCAAATTGTTCACAAAAGGAAACCGAACATCGATTACTTTCATGTATTTGGAGCACTTTGCTATCCGAAAAATGATCGTGATGATTTAGGTAAACTCAAAGCTAAGGCTGACATCGGAGTGTTCGTTGGATATTGTGAAAATTCCAAAGGTTTTCGGATATGGAATCGTCGTACAAGAGAAATTCAAGAAACCATTCACGCTAATTTCGATGAACTCACCCAAATGGCTTCTGAGCAAAACAGCTTAGGACCCGAATTCAACCGTCTTAACTCTCCGGCATCTTCAGCTGAACCTTTGCCACTTAATCGCAAAGAATTAGAAACCTTGTTTGCTCCACTATTTGATGACACAATTGAATACCGTCCTACTGAGGTCTCACCAAATTCCGCTGCTCAACCTGATCACATTCCAGTACCAGACTCACCTCAACAAACTTCTACAAGTGTTGAAAGAGACGGTCCTCCAATTGTATCACCATCTACAGCAGAACAAACTGGTTCTACTTCTCTCCATCCAGCTGAAGACCTAACACCACAATCAGTTCCACAACCCGCAGAGCATGATCCTGATGTGTTCATTAATCCGTTTGCACCAGCTACTACAGTTCCTGATATAGCTGAGTCGTCAACACGCAACTTGGATCCTGCTAACATGCGAGATACTTATCAACTACACCCGTCAACACACAAATGGACTCGTGACCATCCACTAGTTCATATTATTGGCCATCCAGATGCACCTGTTATGACAAGACAACGACTTCACACCGATGGAGAAACTTGCATCTACGCACTCACAGTTTGTCATGAAGAACCCAAGAACATTAAAGATGCAATGACTTATGACAACTGGATTGAATCTATGCAAGAGGAATTTCAGCAATTCATAAGATTAGAAGTCTGGGAATTAGTTGAAAGACCTGACGGAGTCTTTGTCATCGGGTTAAAATGGATCTGGAAGAATAAGCTTGATGCAGAAGGAACAGTCATCTGCAACAAATCACGTCTGGTAGCGAAAGGATACTCTCAACTTGAAGGTCTAGACTTTGCTGAATCCTTTGCTCCAGTAGCACGACATGAAGCTGTTTGGACCTTTTTGGCTTATGCTGCTCATAGGAATATGGTGGTTTACCAAATGGATGTGAAAACTGCATTTCTGAATGGAGAACTCCGTGAAGAAGTTTATGTCAGCCAACCTGAAGGCTTCGTTGATCCTGAGCGTCCTAATCACGTCTACCGACTCAAAAAGGCTCTCTATGGACTCAAGCAAGCCCCACGGGCGTGGTATGACAAACTATCCACTTTCTTGCTGGCCAATAAATTTTCTAAAGGATTGGTGGATCCAACACTGTTTACAAAAACCTACGGGGAGGACTTACTTGTTGTTCAAATATATGTCGATGACATCATTTTTGCCTCAACAAAACGAAGTTACTCTAATGATTTTGCAAAATTAATGAAAGATAATTTTGAAATGTCCATGATGGGTGAACTTACGTTCTTTCTAGGAATACAAGTTCATCAATCACCCCGTGGTATTTTTATAAATCAGTCCAAATATGCTCTCGAAATTCTTAAGAAACATGGAATGATGTCTTGTGATACGTTTAATACACCAATGGGCTATACCACAAAACTAGATGCTGATTTACATGGGACTCCTGTTGACCCTACCAAATACCGAAGTATGATTGGGTCCCTCATGTATCTCACATCTAGTAGACCTGATATAGTATTTGCTGTCTACATGTGCTCTCGCTATCAGTCCAGACCAACTGAAAAACACCTCAGTGAGGTCAAGAGAATCCTTCGATACATAAAGGGAACCATTAACTTGGGGATCTGGTATCCGAAGGATTCTGGTTTTGAACTAATTGCTTTTTCAGATGCTGACCATGCAGGATGTTTAGATACACGCAAAAGTACATCTGGTGGATTACAGTTTCTTGGAGACAAACTTGTGTCATGGCAATCTAAGAAGCAGGACTGCACGTCTTTGTCATCTACTGAATCTGAATACGTAGCCATGTCTGCTTGTTGTGCTCAAGTCATCTGGATGAGATCACAACTTAAAGATTATGGCTACCTATTCAACAAGATTCCTATCTACTGTGATTCAAAGAGTGCGATTGCTATCTCCTGCAACACTGTGCATCATTGCAAATCCAAACACATCGATCTCCGTTATCATTTCATCAAAGAGCATGTGGAAAGGGGTACAGTTGAACTTTACTTTGTTGGAACTGAGTATCAATTGGCGGACTTACTTACCAAATCCTTGGCACCATCAAGGTTTGCTAGTCTAGTTCACCAGATTGGTATGAGATGTTTGACACCAGAGGATCTGGAAAAGTTTTTAAAATACCACTGATCGTCAAACATCACAACTATCTCTGTATAATATTTGTCTTTATTTCTTTACTATAAACAAATCAAAACCAAAAAAAAAAAAAAAAAAAAAAGATTTTTCACATTTTATTTTTTTTTTCTTAAAAAAAAAAAAAAAAAAAAAAAAAAAAATACTTATGCAAGTATATCGCTTCCATTCAACACCTTGTTCTTTCTTTACAAGTGTTGAGGGGGAGTCACGCTTAAATCTTTTACCAATAAAATGATGTACTTGCATATTTCTCGCATTTTACGGTTCTTCAGAATGTGTGGACGATTTCTTTTACGTCACTTTGTCTCATTTGTTACTTAATCTCCATAAGTTAGGCATATCTTAATGGTACTTATGGTTTGCAAGAAACTTTAGGACACTAGTTTGTTTCTTATTAAAGTCCAAGGACTAAAAGTGACTAAATCAAAACTTTTCAAAATAACTATAACAAACAAACCGTATCACCTTAAAACCCACAGTTTCATAAAAACTTAAACCTCTTAAACCCTTTTCATCTAAACCTACGGCTCTCAATCATTCGTGATTTCCACGACCTTGATCATTAAATTGTAAGTTCCTATGGATTCACTTGGGCATTTCAAACATAGGATCTTGATTAATTGTTTTTTCAACGGTTCGATCTCTTGAATTTTTGATGTCGAGAACTAGGGTTAGGATTTCGAAAAATGCGATTAACATGTTATGGTGGCTAATTCTTGTTGGGGTTTAGTTACTTAGCTTGTTTCTAATACTTCCTCATCGTTTATTGTCTCATTCCATCATGATTACTTTGTTTTCGATTTCATACGAATGGGTCGAAGTGGGTTATAAGCTTCTGTGATTATTGGGTTGTTTTTAGTAGTGGGATTTGCTTCAAAGGTCTCATATGTGCATGCTTAATCTAGCTAGGATGTTTCACACTCTTGTACGTGATTCTCGATAAACCTTGTATGCCTCGTTAGTGAAAAGTATCGAGATAAACGTGTCATATGTGTTGTCTACTGTGATATGTGTAATTAATAGCATCATACATGTAGTTGTAATATGGTAGAAATCCATAATACTAAGTTGTCTCATATTCGTGAAGATTTTCGAAAACATGATTCTTGTGCATTATCGAAATCTTTGTGATTTTGCCTAAAAGGTGTTTATCTATCGTGGTGACAGGCCAAAATCATTGAAAAAAAATTATTTGTGAAGGAAAAGTACGTATGACTTCAATTAAATTCGAGTCAATTCTTGTATAAGAATTTTTCTCGAAAAACTGTGTTTTATCGAAATCTTCTCAAAATTATCGAGAACCTGAAGTTTTTCGATAAATATTGTTCAAAGCCCAATTTTTTCGAAAACTTCATTTGTTTTCGAAATCTTTCGGTGAACTATACTTTTCGAAATCTTCAGTTTCTCGAAAAATGTTTTATCGAGAAAAACTTTGATTTCTCGATAACTTAAAGTTTTCGATAACTTTCTCGAGAAATCACATTCTCGATAAAAGTCACACTTTTCGATAACATTCAGTGAATTACAGTTTTTCAATATCACTAGTTTCTCGACAATATTGATAATAGAAGTTTTTCTCGATATCATAATGTTTTTCGAACAAGACATAGATTTCGATAAAAGTCAATAATGTGGAATTTTTCGAGAAGTCTAATTTCTCGATAAAGTTCCACTATTGCATTTTTGTCGAAATCTATCTCAATGATTTATTCTCGATATCTTGTTTGGCATTATCAATGTTACCTTGGTGTGATTCATTAGTGTTGTGTAATGTGATGTAATTGTGAATTGTGCTTGTCATGTTGTGCTTATTTGCAAGGTGCATTATTTGACTTATAACATAATGACACATTTGTGCTTAATTGTCTCAAGTAGATATCTGTATCCAAACTCTAAAATGTGCTAACACATAACAAATTTGGATGTTTGGTTTATGGTGATAATTTTCAGATAAACATGGCTGAACACAATGAGAACGTTGCTGAACAAACTCTTCCATTACTCACCTTGGATGACATCACTCCCGAGAACTACAATGTCACAATTGGCAACAACAATCCCAAAGTCGATTTCAACAAGTTGAATATCACAGAGAAATCATGCAAGATTGTGAAAGATATCCTACTGGCACATCCATGCAAACCACTTCTCACCTGCTCTACTTCAGTTCCACTGTTCTACCTTCATCAGTTCTGGCTTACTGCTCAGGCCAACTTGGATGATGTGTCTTTCACTGTTACATTAGATAGCCAAGATTACTCTGTAGATCATGACGTTCTTCGAACAGCCCTTCTCATGCCACAAACTGACAACGAATTTGCTCCGATACTACCTGACCTGGAACTTCTTGACTTCTTCATTGAATTAGGATATGAGGTTGATGATGATGAACCTCTAATCAAGCTTTCCAAATTTAATGTCAAGTATATCCCTCAGCCTTGGAGAACATTCTGTCTGTTGGTTGTTAGATCTATATCTGGAAGGAAAAGTGGTCATGAACATCCAAGGCTCGAACACCTACAAACATTCTGGGGAATGGTGACTCTGACACCGATTGACTTTGTAGTTCCTATCATGAATGATATCGTCTACAGTATTCAGACCGACCGTGTGAAGACTATGATACCATTCACAAGATTCACCAAGCTTATTATTGAACATCTCTGCAAAAGTTCTCCAGAATTCATCAAAAGGATGGCTGATCCTAATGAGCCGAAGCACCTCTTCGAGGACGACTTCACCACCTCATTCATCAAATCGACCACTTCCTCAACCAAGATCAAAGGAATGAGGATTCCCGAATACCTTCTGAATGACAACATTAAGAAAAGGGCGAACTTCAAGTTGTATGATCTGGCTTACAAAGGGGAACTGGAAGAAGCTACAATAAAGACTCGTAGCAAAGGAGGTGTAAAGTCTGGGAGTACCACGAGCACCACTGGATCACCTCATACAAGATCTAAGTCTGCTACAATGGCAAAACCCAAGACTACTACCACACCTAAACCTATATCCAAACCTAAACCTGCTACCAAACCAAAGAAGAAGGCAACTCCTGAGTACTTTATTCGGGATGAACCTACTCCTCCACCTTCTGACACCGAGTCCGAGTTTGATACTGAATCTGATGAAGAAGAACCAGACTATGAACTGAGATACAGAGCACCTGATGAAGGATTTCCTGCAACAGAGATTGCCGTTCAACAAAGTCTTGTAACTTATGAAGAAGAGACAAGGAAAAGAAAAGGAGTCACTATCAATGAGCCGAATGATGATGAAGACGAAGCAATCGTTGAACCGTTGGTCGATAAACGCAAACTGAAGAGTATAGTTGTCGACACTAGAGCTGAAGAAAAGCGGCTTAGGAAAGAACAGAGGAAAGCAAGTCTTGAAAGCCGACTTCTATCACACCCTCCAACACCACCACCTATCGATCAGTCAGAACATGTAGGGGCTACAAGCAGTATGGTTCCTCCAACAACGTCAGAATCAGCTCCACAACCTAATGACAACGTTAAGGATACAGACAAGACTGAAGATGTCCACATGACTGAGACTGCTACTTTAGAGGAGAATGTTGGCGGTCAAGAGAACTTAGCTACGGATCAGGAACATGAATATCTTATTACTCCAGAGTTTCTTGCACGAGAAGCAGAGGAAGCAGAGGAACGTCGTCGAAAGGAAAACGAAGAGAAGAACGCGTTCGACACCAACATGTTTCTTAAGTCATCTTCTCAGCAGACTTCCTCAGCACAACCTCCACCTCCTCAAGACTCTCCACCAAAGGATCCGACTCCTCCTGCTTCATCTTCAGACTCTCACAACGAGTCACCGTCCGAATCATCACCCGAGCACTCATCTCCCACACCTTCTGAAACCGCATCTAAACAACATTCAATCAATGAACCAAAACAACCAGTCGATCTTCAGGAGCAAGTGAACAAACTCACCAACATGGTTACCAATCTTACCAAACAAGTTGAGGAATTCCAGGAGTCAACGCAGCTGATCGACAAGTTCTTGAAATCTGATTACGAAGGATTTATCAGAACTGCAACACATGATTTTCTCACTGAAAATCTGGTTGAGATGATCACTCCTGAGGTAGCAAACCTTCTCAAACCAATCAATGACAACTTGGATCACAGAATTAGAAGTGTAACGAGGAAAATGTTGTCTACTACACCATTCACGCTTCACACCGCAAAATCTTCTACTGTGGCTCCAACCGTCCAAGAATTGTCCTTCAATGACATGCTTGTCAAACTCTTCGACAATCTTGCCACCAAAACCACACAGACAGCTGAAGAAAAAGGCCTGTATGATGCTATGGTAGCTTATATGTCAAAAGAGTCATGCAAAGATGCTGCTGGATCCCGAAAACGGACAAGAAAAGATGACGATCCTGACCCAAACTCCAAAGGCAAGAAACCTAAGTCTGGAACAGGTCCCTCATCCTCTCTACAACCACAAAAGGACTCCACTCCTCCTGGAACTCAACAACAACCCTCAGCTACTGGTAAAGGTCAAACCGAAGATGAAGAAATGTTCATGGAACAAACTGATGACTTCCAAGATCAACATGACACCGATTACCGTGCTCCACCTACTCATGATTCTCATGCTGGTCCATCATCACCGTCCAAAGCCAAAGACAAAGATGCTACATCCAAGTCTAAGAAATCCAAGAAGAAAACACGTCATTCATGGCTCGACAATGATGACAATCCTCAGAATGATTGGCTGACAGAAATGGTCCAAGCTCAACCTCCTCTGGAAGAAGAAGAACCTCTTCCTGGTAACACTCTTCAGTTCACCCAGGTCATTATGAAGGATCTTCACATCAACAAACTCACAAAGGCGGAGCTTAGGAGAATCAATAGGGATGCACAAGAATTCCTCAAGAAAAGATCTGGAAACAAAGTCGAATACGAATATCACATGCAGAATATAGCTAGTGCAATGTCTGCCGACTTTGACTGGTTAAATCCTGAAGTGAATATCGATCTCAGTTCCAAGAATCATGAAAAACCTTACTTCACCGACTGGACCAAACCATTACCATTGAAAGGATTTCCAGACAAACCCAAGATACCTTACAGCTTCTTCTTCAACAAAGATCTTCGTAACATCCAGCTCACTCAAGAGATATCCAAGAAGAAATATGCTTCCTCACTCACAATCTCAGTACCAGCCGCTAGATACGAAATTCCAGCCATTGAAGAAACCACCCGTATTTTCAGCAACTCCATCGTAGCTTACGACAGAGATGCTCTACACGGAATTCAACATTGGCCTGATCGTCGTCGTCTCGGTTATACAAGCAGATTAGGAGAGACATCATTGGAAAATGTGAAGCAGAAATCAAAGATCATCGCTATCTTGGAGATTCAACAGTCGAAACGGTTTAACTACTTATTCATGCGTGAAATTGTTGTTAAACGACAAGATGAAAAGAAGTACAAGTTCTCCGAAGCAGACTTTCCCAACCTTTATCTAAATGACATAGAAGATATGTATCTTGAAAAGGTTCAGAGTAGAATGCGCGGATTCGATAGAGACGTTCAGTACAACTTCATGGCATCGCTACTTCTTTACATCCGACGACTGATTGTTCAAGAAAGAGTGGAAGATCTTCAGCTTGGAGTGGAAAGTTACCAACAAAAGATCAATTTGACAAAACCACAATTCTACTTTGATGGTCTCTATGAAACACCACAGTTTACTCTCATCCAAGAACCGTTTGGTTTCACCTACATCAACAGCAAAAAGCTACAAAGCTTCATGAGGTTCGATGAAGTACACAAATTCTGTGATGTTACACTCAAATCAGTTCGTGATGGGCTTGTCAAAAGGTTGAATGATGATCGCCGTAAGATAGCTAAGGGGGAACAACCTAGGTGGAAATCCAGCTCCAGAAGACAAGTTCGTAACTTTGTCTTAAAGATTGAGGAAAGGTTATTTCGACGGGAACAGATCAGACGACTGGAAAGCTACATCGGTGCCAGACCATCGTTTCCTGTCAGAAACTTCGAAAGACCAGAACCTAAGTTCACTAACTTCAATGCTCCACTTCCGGACGAAGAATAACTTGGTACATTTGGTCATAATTTTTCATTATCAATTGTTTTATTGATTGAATCATTTTTCCATTATGGTTTGTGCACGCATTACAGTGCACAACCCGATCTTGTAAAGAAAGGACCCTGAGGTACGCTTCAGTGCCTCAATCCTAATATAAGGAGCGAAGGCTTCTTACTTTTGAGTAGAATTAATCAAACATTTATGATTTTTTCATAATTCTGCTCAAAAGGACAAGTATTTCACCTCAATAAGACCTAATCACTTGTTGAGGGGGAGCACTTGTCAAAACAAAATACTTTGCTCAACATCAAAAGTTCTTTGTGAATCTCCCCGTAAGACTCAAAAGGCATATTTTAATCTAAAATATTGTCAAAAACATCATTTTATATGCTATTTTTGAGGGGGAGAAAATGAAAAGGTGATTAAAATATATGAAGTTTAAGCTGAAAGTTGTATCTTGTACGAGCTAGACTCAGATTAACCCAGGAATTAACGAGATAATACAAGTTAGTAACATCGAAAGGACTTATCCTCGATGGGTAATAACATCAAGTTAGTTACTAGAGCTAGTAGTCACCTAAAAGCTGACTATGTACCTCTTTAACTAGCCACGTAAGCGTGTCTCGAAAAGGATATGTCTTAGTAGAAAAGTACCATCTCGAGAAACTTTCTGTGGACTTGATCAGGCCGGGTAATAATTTCAAGCTAGTTTAACTAGTGATGTAAGCGTGTCTCGAATCTGTCTTGTTCACGGAAAGTGGATCAATTCAAAAGTGCTTGCTCCTCCCACATGTGCAAATTTATTTAAACACTTATGAGCACATGTGCAGGGGGAGCCCTTCAAAAGTGTACGCAAAACTCTCAAAGTGTTAACCAAAATATTTGATTATCACAAACACTTTGAGAGATTTTCAATCAAAGGTTTCTTGGCTACTGTCGGAGTTATAAGGTGATTAAGATAGGAATATCCGTCCTATGATCCGCCAGAGCCGGAGGGATCTACCCAAGGACATCTCCCATAGTTAGAATTAGAAGTCCTTAGGTATGATACGAAAAAAGGAGAAATGAATGAAAGGGAAAGAAGGAGTTGAAGAATTAAAAAGAAAAGTAAAGTAAAGGGTGAAAAGAAATAGCCCTCCATATGTTCAACCTTAGGGCAGACACCGGGTTCAATACGTATGCTACTGGTTGTTGCTAAGGCGACGCCGGTATTGAAGATTAAGTCGTCATGGACCCAGTGACGCAATGCACTAAACCTTCTTAACCACTCAAGTTCTCTTAAAAGGATTTGTTTCATTCTCACAGGGGAACCCGCATAACCTATCGACCTATCTCTTAGAGACGGTTGATATTGAAGAAGGACATCCCCAGTCTCCGCATAGGAAACCTAGGTGTGCACTTATAGAGTCTAGAGCCATGAGATACATCAAAGATCTCTTAGGAACACTTAGTATATCTGCAACTGGTGTTCTACCTCAATGAGCATCAGTTGTAAATTATCGAGTCCTTCGCAGATCTTAGCAATCTGCCGAGAACGTTTATGAGAGGATTACATAAGTATTTCTCAATGATTGAACGGAAATCCTGCCAGGGTCAACATCAAACAGCCCTGACAGCAGGTCACTTCGGTAACCCCACAAGGGTTACGCTTAGTGTTTGCGGTGGTTCCATTTCGGTCTACAGTCGTGGAGTGATCCCCAGCGACTCACCCAGTCATTGAGCTACCTTGTAGGTCTCGTAAGCTCCTTCGGGAGTATCTGATATGGGAACGGCCTGGATAAGGATTAGAAGGAGTCTTCACAATATGCTGTTGATGAGCTCTAATTCCTTATCCGTAAGTACCGGTGATTTATTGCTAACTGTCTACTCGCAGGTACCTCACTTCCATGATGACGGATTCCACATGCTCATACATGCATCTTGCTATCATCAAAAGCTCCCTCAAAGATCAAAGCAACACAAAGTTCAAAGTAAGATTCTACGCCAAATAGAAGAATCTACAAAGTATAAAGACCAAAGATCTTAAGTGAAAGAAAGGGACTACGTGCATGTATAAGTCAGAATTCAAAAGATGTATGAGCATGTTGGAATGGCGGACAACCACCACAGACGCAGGAGTGACGAACGGCAGATTACTTCATAACATAATCACTACAACATCATCAAAGAACAAAGACAAAGAGCAGAGTATATCCATCATTATTATCATTTCTAAAGACGTCTAAAGCTATGAAAGTCAAAGATTAAGACGAAGACGTCAAGCAACCATGATGACCGACCCTTAGGGGGAGATTGTTGGAACCATAGTTTTACTATTTTATCAAGTCTCGGTCATTTGTAATAATGCTAGGTTGCTTAGTTATTATTTATAATTTGTATTAAGTTTACTAGGCTTAAGAATGTGATCCATGGGCTTCAAAGCCCATACGAATTGTAAGAAGGGAAGGAGTAGGATGTTGCCCTAGCTCCTTTCCTATAAATACTAGTCTTAGGCCTCTTGTAAACTTGGTTGGTTATTTGAAAACATTAAGGAAACTCTTGCATTTCACTTTCTCAAATTTCTCATAATCATCCCACTCTCATTCTCATCTCATTTCTTACATAATCATACTTGTGTTTACATAATGGTGACCTAACAAAAGTTTTTTGGGTAAAGGGCCTTCCGCCCGGTAAAAAATATATTACACCAAAAAGAGCGTTGAAGAAGAATGGATGAGGGTGAATCCCCCACCTGTGCCCGATCATGGCTAAAAACAAAAGCCACATAACAGCAGCTAACAAGCTAACCAACTAGCTAACAAGTAAACTAAGAAGATATGTTTATGACAAGCCATAAACATTAACAACTAACTACTTCTTTTTGCGAGTCTGAACCTTAAGTCTCTTGAAGAACCACTCTTAGCCTTGGAGCTTTTAGAATTCACATAATTAGTAATATCATCGTAGTTCTCAAACACTTCATCTTCACTATCTGTTGCAACATCCACAAATGGATCACCAACCTTGTTCGAAGGATCTTGTTTACTCTCCTCAGGATCAAATGCAAGAGAATCAAAAGGGTTTGGTGTTGCAATATTAGTATCATGTGTAACCTTCTTCCGACCCATGTTATTAGGCTTCGAAGTAGATACTTCGTTATTGGGATTACCCGGCTTACTCTTCGAACGATAGTAGTAGCTGGATTTAGGTTTGTTTAATCGAACACCATCAATGTGGCGACCATTTTTAGGTTGTTTCCCTTTCCATTGCTTCCGCGTAACTTCCACAAATACATCATCCGCTAATTGGGTTGAAACAGCCTCCTTAGGCCTTTTGGGGCATTGATCAATATCATGACCAAAAATTCTACATGAGTGACACCTTGGAGGTTTCCACTCATACTCAACGCAAATAGTCACTTTAGAGAACCCCTCTTCCTCCATCAAAGGAATAACAACAATAAGACTATCTTTCAGTTCATTTTCTGAACTAACCTCGACTAATACCCATGCAAAACTACATCGACCCCATGCTTCTTCACAGATCTTGCTAGTCATCGAATTAAGCATCTTAGGAATCCCTAGTTTTGTAGCAATCATACTTAGCCCTTCTGCTGAATAGGCCTCAAAAGGCACATCATATAGTTTCCACACCGGTATTTTAGTCAAGTCCTCCTTTAGCAAACAAGTATTCAGCGTGCATTCTTTGTGAAAAATCGGAATATTTAGGATAATCCACGGACCATTTTCCAAGATATCTTCCATACCCTTTCTAGTTTCAAACTGAAAAAAGAAAAAGCCTTTTGCATTTCTCATAACCTTGGTTAAACCATATTTAGACCACAAACTACGTACATAATATTCAACCACCAGAAGGCAATGTTCTTACCAATGAAATACTTGTAAAGCGTATTCTTGAATTTGTTACTAACCTTCTCCACGGTAGCACATGGAATATCAATTTTAGCACCATCACAAGTAATACCAGATTCCAATTGACACACAATTACCTTTGGCTTAGACGATTCAGGATTCAAAACCTATGCAAATGATATCGATTCGGGCCTCTTGGTGACCTGTTGTGGTTCAAACCCCAAAGGCATCTTTGGAGCAGCAATATTACTCTCAACAGTAGACTTAGAAACATTATGAGCTGATTCCAAAGTATTACCTTCGTGTTGAGACTGATCCGAACCACTCGATTTGCTATTACCAGCTGCAAAAAATTCATTCTAAGCCAAGGCATAAATATTTTTCATTTTTGTATTTAGGCTATTTAAGGAATATCAATTGGACATGCTAATTTTGGCATGCGGAGGATGGGAAGAACTGATATGGAGTGTAGAATATCAATCAAGTCACAAACATGATGGTTCTTGTGGTAGTGTAGGCGTATGAATTAATGAGAAGAAGAGAAAGTAAGAAAGAGTGGAACCTTGAGAGAAAATTAGGAATATTAGATTAGTGTGAATGAAGGTCCAACCCTCTCCACATGTGGAGAGGGGTATTTATACTAAGCTACAAAGAAAGATAAAAACGCCCACACCCGGGCTGTGGATCAGGCATACAGTGGGTAAAGACCCGTCCTTCTTCCACGATGTTACTTAATCTAATACTAACTAACTAATAACTATACTAACTACGAGCTAGCTCAATGCTATTACAATAATTAGGTGACCGAGACTTTCACAGGAGTATTTGTATTCCTAACAATCTCCCCCTAAGCGATGTCACCTTGGAATTAAGCTCTTTGTTCTTTAAGCATTCTTTAGTCATGTAGCTCATAGGTTCTGATTCTTCACTTTTCCGTACACTTTGTACTTGAAGCAATGAACTTGTTATTTGTAGTGCCTTTTGAATGTGTGATCTTTGAGCTTCTTTGAGATCATCAGCCACAATAAATCTCCAAGCTCATCCACAGTAGTATCGCCTTCATGTGATGTAGTGACTTTAGGACCGTCATGCTCACACCCTTCTGGATCAGGAGACTTTACATCAGAGTTGCAGATCAGGAGACTTTTCATTAGAGTTGCGGAAACATTGTTGGTAGTCTCTCAACATTTGTTGTAGTAAGTCTCTCATCATCATTGATAGTGAGGAGGATGTGTGAGCATGAGGTATGGATTGACCAGATTAAGCTGGAAATAGGAGCCATCAATGCCATCTTTATATGTGTCCCTGAAATAAAAAAGTTAGCAATAAAGATAGAGAACGAATATGGCTTTGTCATTCGTTCTGCGAGGACAGACTACCCTCCGGTTTTGTGAAAACCGACCTGTGATCAGGTAGAGTCTCTTTTAAAGAAGACTCTCCTTGACAGGAATTTCCAGCTTGTAGTGATGAATTTTCCAAAGAATCCTCTTCGGAATCTTCATACTTAGCATGTTCTCATACCGGAACGTCTCAAAGCAGACAACACGATAGAGTGAATCGGTGAATAAATATTCACGGATTGATGAGAAATTGATTTATAGAAATCACTCGCGTGTCATATAATAAACAATTTTTGAGACACGACGAGTGTTTTATGCTTAGAATCACATTTCCATCAAAAATACTTTTGTTTGAAATATTGTACACAATCAATGTGCTCGAAAATAAGTTTGTGAGCACATGAAAAAGTTTTTGCAAAAGTATCCGTCAATCCATATCCTGGAACAAGTTTGATTCAATTTTGAATCGCACCATTCTTGCTTTCCAGTTGTCACTTGATCATTGATCCAAGATGGATCTCACATGTCACCTACCAAGAGCTTGAAAGATGTTCGCTCTAGAAGGATTTCCATCTTCATTGTGAATATTTTCATATCACTCGGATGTTCTGGCAATACCACAAGGATTTTGCGTAGGACTCTAAATATTTTCTTATTTTCCACATTGTGTGAAACAATAAGCATATTTGGAAGTGTGTCCTATCGAAATTTATGGATGATCTCATGGCTCTAGACTCAATAGTGCATTTTGATCTGCTCCTGGAGACTAGGGAGGCATCTCCTGTTTAGGTATCAACATAGCTCGCAATGAGCGGTTGATACATTGCACAGGGTTCCCCGTGAGACTGAAAGAAGCTCTTTTAAGAGAACTTGAGTGGTTGGGAAGTTTAGTGCAGTGCGTCACTAGGTCCATGACGTCTTTTCTTCAATACCAGTGTTACCTTAGTAACAACTAGTAGCATATGAAGTTAAACCAAGTTTCTGCCCTAAGGTTAAATATTTGGAGGGCTATTTCTTTTCACCCTTTCTCATTACATTTCTTTTTCATTCTTCAACCCCTTCAGTGCTTACCGAGACTTCACCACTAGAACCTTGTTGGGTTTGTTTCAGTCCTCGCTCTATCTAAGTCCGCACTCTTCCCTTTCTCACTTTACTCCTTGAGTTAACTACATTTTTGGTCCCCGTGGTTTACCGGGTATAACGGTTTTGGTCCAATAGTTTAAAACGTAATGGATCCAGTCCAAGATCCGACGACCCGTAACACTTTTGGTCCAAATTTTTATTGACTTTTAGTTTGACCAATTAAGACACGTGAAATGACTAAAATACCCTCATCTTAATCGACTAAAAGTGTTACATTTAGCAAACCATAAGGACCAAGAATGTAATTAACTCATAAATTTATAAAACAAAAAAATAAAATAAACTTTTAACAGCTAAAAACTTTTATAGAGATTAAAAAATATCTAAAAAATTCGAAATAAATTATGAAAATTTTATTACAGCTAAACTTAATTAAGAACTAATTTTATTTTTAGAAAGAAAGTGAATCTTAAAACTTACGAAAAAAAAAATCTCTTTGATTTTCTTAAAAAAATTTCTTTTCTAATTACTTTCAAAATTTATACAAGTTTTTATATACGTTTTATTACACGTTTTTATATAGGTTTTTATGCACCTTTTTATTTACATTTTTATACACACATTTTATACATGTTTTTATATACGTTTTTATCTAGGCTTTTATATATGTTTTTATATGTGTTTTATCTACAATTTTATCTACGGCTTAATCTACATTTTTATCTAAGCTTTTATATACGTTTTTATCTGTGTTTTCTATACGTATTTATCTATATTTTTAAAAATGTATATAAAACGTATATAAAACATATATAAAAGAGTAGATAGAATTGTATATAAAAATGTATATAAAAACGTTGATAAAAACGTAGATATATAAAATAAAAAAATGCTTACAAAAACATATAATAAAACGTAGATAAAAACGTATGTAAAAGCGTAAATAAAAACATAGAGAAAAATATGTTTGTAAAATGTGTATAAAATTGTGCATAAAAACTTATATAAAAACGTAGATAAAAACATGTATAAAATGTATATAAAAGCCTAGATAAAAACATAGATTAAAACGTAGATAAAAACATAAGTAAAAATGTATATAAACATGTGTATAAAAACTATTGGACTAAAAGTGAAACACTCGACAATGAAAAGACAAAAGTGCCCTCAGATTTAACGATCAAAATTGGTCAAACAAACGGTGGACCAAAATTTGGACCAAAAGTGTTACGGGTCATCGGATCTTGGACTGGATCCGTTACGTTTTAAACTATTTGACCATAACCGTTATATCCGGTAAACCACGAGGACCAAAAATGTAGTTAACTCTTACTCCTTTTTTAATCATCCCTAAGGACTTCTAATCTATCTAGAGGATTGTCCCTGGGAAGATCTTCCGGTTCTGGTGGATCATGGGAACTCATACCTAACCTTAACCATCCTTATAACTCCATGCATAAAGATAAATGGTCGGTCTTTGGTATTACTTCCACAAACGCCTTTGCTCGCCCTCAATATGTGCATCGATATACGAAAGAGTTTAGCACATATGTGGGAGCCTATTATTGAGTCCAAAAGATCACATTTGATTATCAGATTTCATATTTAAATCACATTCTCTACCCCTATCAAAAATTTCAAACCTTTCGAGATTTTGGATCTCTATTGATTTAAATAAGTTAGAAAACGTTTAAGAGAGATATGCGGTCAATTTTAATATTTTCTGATAAAATAGGAACCTTTTTCTTGCTCCCCCTCAATCTGTGAGGGAGGTTGTTATGTGTCAGATTTGATAAGTTTACAAAAGATTTGAAGTTTTAACCAAAACTCTTTGAAAAAGTTCTCATTCTGACACATAACCATCACAAAATGTATTATTGCTTATTTTGTACAAAATGTGGAGAGTTTTGATGATACATAAAATTTTGAGTAATCACTCTCCCCCTCAATCAATGAAGGATGTTAAAACTGAAATATTTTCATAAAATATTAGAGTCATTGATTGAGTGAAAAATTTTATCAAAATTTGAAGTTCAGATTGATTTTCAAACAAAATCTCATGGTACCACCAAGTTTTGCACAAATACTTTCCAGAAAAATCATAGAAGGGAAAGTATTGGCGATAAAAAGAAGATTTCTCTTCTTTATCAAGAAATAATGCACTGAAGCGTACATTAGATCGAGGAAACATGGATATAAAGTAATCTATGCCCAGGTGAACTTCACCCGGTGAAAGGAACAACCGTCTTTTTGGCGACATTTTTTCCCCATTTTGAAAAACGGGTTGCTATCTGAAGTAATATTAAGCCAAATTTTTGAAGTCCGGGTTGCAGCCTGAAATGACTACAAGCCATTATTTTGAAGAATGATTTGAGATACGACATGTTTTAGAAAAAAAACTTTATTTCAAAAACCGAAAAACTCTTGCTCAAGCATATGTATGATTCCGTGTCATTATTAAATGACATTTCTAGAAACGTACATAATATTGATTACACAAGAGACATGTCGTGAGAAGAGTATTTTTGGATTTTTATGATTTTTCCGATTTTTATGGTTTTTATATGTTTTATATTTTTCTATTTTTTTTGAATTAAACTATGTACAAAGGATATGTGAAGCCAATCCTTCAATCATCGTACTCTTCTTGGAGAGACTTAAGAGTTTTTGGAGTGAGGCTCTTCATTCCAAGTCGTGGGAGAATGAACTGAAATCTTTCCCGAGAAAGAGCCTTTGTGAATATGTCAGCCAGCTGAAACTCCGTTCTCACAAAGTAGAGTTCCACTATCCCTTTCTCCACTTGTTCTCTGATGAAGTGATGACGAATGTCTATATGCTTGGCTCTGGAGTGCTGGACATTGTTGCAACACAGGGCGGTGGCACTTTTGTTATCACAATACATTGGGATTTTGTTGAAATCATACCCATAATCAGATAGTTGTGATCTCATCCACAAAATTTGAGCACAACACGAGGACATGGCTATATATTCTGCTTCTGTGGATGATATTGAAGTGCACATCTGCTTTTTGAATGACCAACTGACAAGTTTCTCACCCAAGAATTGAGCACCTCCGGAAGTACTTATGCGAGTATCTTGACACCCCGCATGATCAGCATCTGAGTAGGCCGTGAGAGCCATTGCATTGTCTTTAGGGTACCAGAGACCCATGTGGATTGTTCCTTGGAGATATCTGAAGATTCTATTGACAGCTTCCAAGTGCTTTTTGGTGGGCTTGGATTGATATCTGGCGCACATGCATACGACGAAGAGAAGGTCTGGCCTACTTGCTGTGAGGTACATGAGAGATCCAATCATGCTTCTGTATTTGGTCTGATCAATTGTTACCCCAACTGAGTCGTCATCGAGTTTGGATCTTTCAACCATGGGTGTATCAACTGTGTCACTTGAATCAAAACCAAACTTCTTGAGGATGTCACTAGCATACTTTGCTTGATTTATAAAGATGCCTCTCGGGTTTTGTGAAACTTGTAGCCGCAAGAAGAATGACATTTGTCCCATCATAGAAATTTTAAACTTGGAACTCATTTCTATAGCAAAGCGATCACATTCCTTGGAATCAGACGATGCGAAGATGATATCATCAACATAGATTTAAATGTGAAGAAGGTTGTTCCCAGTCTTCCTAGTGAACAAGGTAGGATCAACTACACCCTTGGTAAATCGATTTGCAAGAAGAAACTTGGAAAGTGTGTCGTACCAAGCTCTAGGAGCCTGTTTGAGACCATAGAGTGCCTTCTTTAAGCGATATACATGATTTGGTCTTTCTGGGTCCACGAAACCTTCAGGTTGAGAAACATAAACCACCTCTTTTAAGTCTCCATTCAAGAAGGCAGTCTTAACATCCATTTGATAAACAATCATGTTACTGCTGGCAGCATTGGCAAGAAAGATTCTAATAGCCTCGATACGAGCTACCAGTGCAAATGATTCTTCAAAATCAATACCCTCTTGTTGACTGTATCCTTTAGCAACTAAACGAGCCTTGTTTTTCAACACATCCCCATGCTCATCAAGCTTAACTTTAAAAATCCATTTGAGAGCAATGATCATCGCACATTCAGGTGGTGGTACTAATTCCCATACATCAAGACGATCAAACTCATGGATTTCTTCTTGCATTGCGGTGAACCAAGACACCTTTGTAAGGGCATCTTTGAAGTCTTTGGGCTCGACTTTAGATAAGACTGAGTTGAAGAAACACCACAAGGCATCAGTGGCAATTTGTTTTCTGGTGGACACAGGTCTTGGGGGGGTTTCCTATGATGTTGTCAATAGGGTGATCATTTGTCCATTTTCTGAGATGTTCATGAGGTTGAGGATAGTGAAATGATATTGCATTGTTTGAATCTTCTGAGGAAGATGCTTCGTTGGAGGATTCAGGTGCAAAAACATTTTCAAATGGTTCTTCATCAGGTGGTGCAAATGGATTGACTTCCCATGTGTTATCAGATGTAATTCCTTGGTGTTCAGAAGAGGATTGTTTATTTGATTCATTTAGAGTGTTGCTACATTCTGGTGCATCCGGATCAAGAGAGATGGAGACTGATGGACCATTTGTATCATGAGGTGCATTCACAACCATAATATTAGGCTCAACAGCCGGCTGTGCCGGTTTATGAGGTGGCTGTGACTCAAAGTACTCATCAAACATAGGATCAAATAACTTTTTCAAATCTTCATTCGTGGGAGGAACATAAGGAGTGACATGATTGGAGTTCTGTACAAGTCCCGAACTTATAGGTCCAGGAGATAAAAGATTTTGTGAGGGTCCAGAACTGGTGTGTCCTGAAGCCGTATGCTCTGTCAGCTCATCAAACGTGACATGGATTGTTTCCATGATTTGTCGGGTTCTTTTGTTGTAGATTCGGTACCCTTTTCGATCTGGCGCATATCCGACGAATACCCCAATGTCAGCCTTAGCTTTGAGCTTCCCTAAGTCTTCACTATTGTTAGTTGGGTAGGACAGGGCACCAAATACACGAAGAAAGGAGAGATCAGGATTTTTGAGGTGCACCAGCTCATACGGTGTCTTATTGTGGAGAGGATGTATCAGTGACCGATTTTGAGTGTAGCAAGCAGTAGTTGTAACACCCCCAATTCAAGATGCAGCGGAATTCAACTTGGGTGTTACTCGACGACACAACAGTCATAATAATAGAAAACGATCTCTAACCGAGTCGTATTAAAAAGATTTATCATTCAAATTATATAAATATCAGAGGTTACAAAATGAGGTCCCAATTGGTTCCATGCTTACAAATCACATTAAGTGAGTTTTCGAATGATAATAAAATTTATAGCCCTCTTGAGTATCCGTGCCCTTCCGTGCCATCCTTGATCGTCATGAACCAGAAATACATGCTTGAGAGGTCAACACAAAGGTTGAGTGATATTCATAGAGTTTGTTTAATGTTTGAACACAATATGTTGGTAGTGTGAGCTATAGACTCACACCAATGTTTGGAAAACAAAACAATTATTATCATTACTAAGCTTATGACACCAAAACGTTGACGTGTACCAATATCGATCGGCAGATTTATCCCGGTAGGTACTTTGCTAACATACCTAAATCTCAAATATTAGTGCATTTGTTTGAACTTAGTCAATACAAATGGGATTCGTCAATCCCAATAGGCATATCCACAATATTCGCGCTCACTATTGCTAGTGATTAAATGGTTCATAATAAGAGATCTCGGTTTAGCAAGGCTGGTACTTAGTGATAATAAAACAATCAGGCAAGTATACAATTTAAAAACATTGTGCTCGGTTAAAAATAGCATGTATTCCCCCAAGGGTTTGTAAAACAATTAAGTAATGGAAAGTGGGGCTATGAACTCACCTTAAGTTATGTAGTGAGTAGTGAATGTGATGGTCGAATCGCGAAGGTTTCTACGAGTAACCTATAATAGAATGTTGCGACTTAGGATCGGAGTAAAGAATAAGTGCCTATATATATATCTTGCATTTAGCCCATGATGTGGTATGATGTATAATGTAAGTCTTTGAAAGAAAAGATTCATGAAACATGTAGGTTTTGATATATCGTTTACTACCGTTCGGGCTGACATAATTTAGATGTCATGTTAGTAAACGTTCGAGGAGCCAGGACACTTTAATTCGTAAATCCACAACTTATCTCGACGGCTTACATAATGAACTCCTCACATGAGGCTCCCTACTATTGTAGTAGTTGATAAAATATATAGATATAAGTTTTGATCCGAAAAGTTACATGTCCGATATTTGAATAAACTTAGGAAAGTTTATTATTACATGAAGATTGTTATTAGAGTAAGTTTCATAAGTCTTGTATGACCATTTTTCTTTGTATTATCTCATGGTTCTTTTAAGTGAAGTAGATCCAAATTGCTTGTTCAAGTTATCGCCAATTCCTTGTTTCATGTTTACGCCTAAGTAAGCTTGTATGGTCATTTAGTCATGGCCTTACCATGACCTTTGGTCCTTGTTCAATGGTCATGAGACTCAACCTTGGCTCTAGCCATGGTTGTGGTCTTGATTATAGGTCATAAGACCTCTTGTTCCTTTTAAAACATAACCAATATATAGTGACTTATATATATGTAAATAGCTGTTAAGAAACTGAGAAATATCTCATTCGTTATTGATTTTCTGGAGACGTGCCCCTGTGTTTTTGAAGAAAACGTGATTCCGGACAACTTTCGTGATTTAACTTTTTCATGAAATGGACCAGAAAGGCCTCTTTTTGCGTGTTTAAGGTTTCTGTAACAGAAGGTATTTGGCAGCTTTCCCGCAAAGTTTTGGTAACTTCAAATCGTTATAACTTTTGACTCGTATACTCGTTTTAGGTGGTTCAAATTGCTATGTTTTCCTTGTTAGGTCCTCTACTACAATATGTAATGACCCAATATCATAATTTTACCATTTTGATTAGGTCTTACCAAGAAAGTCACTAGTTTACTTGTTTTAATAACTTATCTTAACAATCAATTACAACAACATGTTTTACTCATTTTTATACATCATGGACATGAATACAAGACATAATATAGCAAGAATAATATATAAATAACATGAACATGATTATTTAACAAGAAGCATGTTAAGGTTTGGCTTACAACTTTTGGCTTTCAAATAAAGAAAGGAAGTAACTAGTAAGGATAGGACTTTGATAGACTTGCTTCAACCCACTTCACTTCATGCAATCTTTCTACTCTTGTAATCTTGAAAGAGAGATGATGAAAGTTGAGGTGACTTGAGTGGATTCAAACTCAAGATAAATCACCAAGTATATGAGGTTATGGAAGTGTTTTGATAACCTAAGATCAAACTAGGGTTTCTACCTTGAACTTGCTCTTGAATCTTGCTAGAATTTGGAAGAAATAAAGCTAAGTGTGTATGGTTTTGGTGTGTGATGTGTGGCATTTAAATGAGGGGAGGAGGTATTTATATGGGCTTGAGGAGGTTAGAACACAAGACTTGTCAAAGCTTCTCAAGTAAGCTTTAACACATGTAAACCATCCAAGCTAACATTGCATAAGATTAAGCCACATGAGGGTGTATCTCCCCCCCTATGGCGGTTCACAAGCCTTGGGGAGGAAGTGTTGGACTTTGTTGATATTATCCAGGATACTTGGTTAGTTTTGACTCCGGGAAATGCCAATCGTAAATGATTAGGCCTCAAAACGTAAAACCGGGTGTCGTAAAATTATGGAACTTGAAAGTATTGATAAACATGTCCATGTGTTCCATAATAAAATATAAAATGAGTGGTAGGTTCCATTTGGGTGGTAAAACCCTGCTAAAACTGGAAACACGGGTCTAAAACGCGTAATACGTAAAATGTACGAATATTGCGTAAAATTGAGAAAAGTAAAATGTTACTTTTCTAATAGGATAAAAATAATTTAAAATGACTTATAATGTCTAGACTGGGCTCAGTCTAGTGTCGGTTGGTATTAAATGTCTTTTAGACATCAAACCGTAAGCCTAAAAATCAATGAATGACTTATAAAATCAAGGGATGATTTTTGGTCAAAGGAGGAGGGAAAAATATGTTGACTTATTGTAATAAGTTGAAAACTCAAATTGCCTTAGTAACACGGTGCAGGTATAGGCTAAGGTTACGGCTGAGTAAAAACGCTTAAAACTGAAAATTCCAGTTTTTCACGGCCGAGGTTTATTTTTGGTCATGTTTTTCTCAGTCATGATTTATTCTTAAATAAATCATGAGTGTGTCAAACATTTTTCCGATGCGGGGTCACTTAACGGGGTCGAATTTCGTTGTGCGTAGAATTTCTGAATGACGTTTTACCCTAAAACGTGTAATTCCTTAATAACTTTCACGAAAATGATCTGACGAATGTCAAACATTTAATTTGCCATAGAAATGATTTATCACTCGAGAATATCAAATAAAAATCAACTTTCGGGAAAATTTCGGGAAAAATGAATAGTAAAATGAATAGTAAAAGTGAATAGTAAATTTTCCGAGAATAGTAATTAACCTGAGATTGCGAATTGTTACAGTTTTCACCCCATATGAGAGCTCCGTCCCGGAGATCAATTTGCGTTGGGAGTCGAAACTTTGTTGCTAAAAAGATGTGGATATTTCTTACGTATCTGGTCCTCTCGTTTCCATGTGTATTCAGGACCATGTCGTGAGTTCCAACGAACTTTGACAATTGGATTACGGCTTTGCTTGAGTTGTTTGACCTCTCGGTCCATGATTTCTACTGGTTCCTCGATAAATTGAAGATCGTCATTGAGTTGAATTTCATCGAGTGGAATCACTAGTGATTCATCTGACAAGCATTTCTTTAGGTTAGATACATGGAAAGTGGGGTGTACACTACTGAGTTCTGATGGAAGCTCAAGTTTGTACGCCACAGGGACAACCCTGGCTAGGATTTTGAATGGTCCGATGTATCTTGGGTTTAGTTTTCCTCGTTTACCGAATCATATCAAGCCTTTCCAAGGCGATACCTTTAGCATAACCCTATCTCTGACTTGGAATTCTAGGGGTCTGCGTCGTGTGTCGGCATAACTTTTCTGTCGATCTCTTGCGGCTTGTAGTCGACTTCTGATTTGTACAATCTTATCCGTTGTTTCACGGATGAGTTCTGGACTAGTGAGTTGAACTTCTCCCACTTCAGCTCAACAAGCAGGTGAACGACACTTTCGACCGCAAAGTGCTTCAAATGGAGCTGCTTTAATACTTGTATGATAGCTGTTATTGTAGGAAAATTCGACTAATGGTAGATGAGTATCCCATCCTTTTCCAAAGTCTATTATACAAGCTCGAAGCATGTCTTCAAGTGTTTGAATGTTTCGTTCACTCTGACCATCGGTCTGAGGATGATACGCTGTACTCATGTCTAGATTTGTTCCAAAGGCGTCCTGGAGTGACTGCCAGAAATTGGAAGTAAATCTACCATCTCGGTCCGATATGATGGATATCGGTGTACCATGTCTTGAGACTATTTCTTTGACGTACAGTCGAGTAAGTTGTTCCATTTTGTAAGTCTCTTTGATTGGTATAAAGTGTGCGGATTTTTGTGAGACGATCAACTATGACCCAGATGGAGTCATAACCGCTTGATGTCTTTGGGAGCTTGGTAATGAAGTCCATAGTAACTCTTTCCCATTTCCACATAGGAATCTCTGGTTGTTGCAATGGACCGGATGGTTTTTGATGTTCGGCTTTTACATTAGAGCATGTAAGACATTTGCTAACGTATGTTGCAATATCGGCTTTCATGTTTGGCCACCAATAGAGTAGTTTAAGATCATGATACATCTTATCAGATCTTGGATGTATGGAGTATTTGGACTTGTGAGGTTCATGCATGATTAAGTCTCGTAGGCCACCATAAAGTGGTAACCAACTTCGACCTTGGAAGCATAGAGTTCCATCTGAACGGGTTTCGAATTTCTTCTGTATCATGCCATCCCACTTTTCCTTTTGGATATCTACTTGTTGGCCTTGGCTTTTGGGGACATCTGTTCCTGTAATGACCACTTTCTCCACACCCGAAGCATATAACTATTGGTTGTGTGTTGCTACCGGTAGCTACAGTCTTGGCTCTACAATTCTGGGCAAGGTGTCCAGTGTTTTGACAGTTGCGACACTTAGCCGGGCAAGGACCAGAGTGATGGAATTTACACTTATTGCATAGTGGAGCATTCCCGGTATACCCTGTGCTTCTAGTTGGTGCAGCCACATAAGCCGTTGCAGCCCCTTATCTTTTGTTTTGCTGGTTATGATGGTTGTTGTTGTTGTTGTTGTTACTTCCATGGTTACCATCCCATGGTCGCTTGTTGTTGTTGGTTCTATTGTTATTGTTGTTGGAGTTGTTGAAGTTTTGTCTTTGGGTTTCCGCTGTCTGCACCACCTGATCCATAAGGCTGCGAGACATCCGCATAGCCTCATCAAGTGTTTTGGGACTAGAAGTAATCATGTTCCCTTGTATGCTTGGTGGGAGTCCCCAGATATACTCTTCCAACAGTTTCTCATTTGTCGAAACCATCGTTGGGCATAGTATCCTCAATTCATGGAATCGGTGGTTGTAACTCAGGATGTCGGTTCCTTTAACAACATGGTTCCAGAATTCTACTTCTGGATGACAACATGGTTCCTTTAACGGCATTTCACTGTGAGGGCAATACTCTTTCTTCATGTTATCCCCAGAAAGCTTATAATCATTTTGGATGTCCATTGGTTGAGATACTAAATTCCACCATGATAATGCTTCATCCAATAGTGGACCGGTGGCATATTGAACTTTCTCATTCTCGGTGCATTTGTTGATCAATACTACTAACTCCGCTTTTTCAAACCAGGGGTTAAAATTTACAGCTCCATCAGTACCTTTGTAATTGGTGGGTTGGCAATTTAAATAACCCTTGAATGTGCAGCTCTTATATACCGGATCAATATTTATTACTGGAGGACCGGCTGGGTTTGGTCCTCTAGTATTGATGGTAGTTGCAGCAATTCGAACAGCTTCAGCAGTTCTAGTAGTTTCAGCAGTTCTTGCAGTTTTAGCAGTTCTAGTAGCTTTAGCGGCTTTTGCTGCCTTTGTAGCTATGGCTGCTTGTTCAGTTGCTATTGCTGCATTTACACTATCTTTAACTAGTTTGCGAATAGCAGCTTGAGTCATTGCTGGTGGTGTCTTCTTCGTTGGCGCCATGATTCTATTATATAAAAGGTATGTCATGAGTAGAGAGTTGTGAAATAAGCATGATTTTTGATGGGAAATGATAGAATAATCATGTTTGAAGATTTAAAGGCATAACACATGATAGTATAAAACAAGAGTTTTATTCATACAACGTTGGTTGATTTACAAAATCAAAACTTATTACAAGCTTCTTCAAAATTTACTAACTGATACTTTCAGTTTAGTAATTACAACGTTTTTACTATCGCTAGTTATTACATGGATTTCATAACATTTACTAACTGAGTCTAATCAGTATAGTAGTACAAAAGATAACTAGTATCATCACACTAGTCTATGGCGGGTTAGAAGATCCGAGCAGCTCTGATTGATCGGCAACTTCTTGGTTTAGTGTGTCATAGGGGTACGAGTCAATGAAGTTTGAGAAGCTGTAGTTTCCATGCTGACTTTCTTGTTGGATCAATGGTGGTCGAGGTACGATCCATAATGAGTGATCCAAATCATCACATGTAGGGATATCAAAGGGAAGTGATAGTGGTGGTGGTAATGGCTCTAGTACATATTCGTACTCATTATCCTCCTCGGAGTCTGCCTCAACCCAATTTTGTTCAAAATAATTAGAAATATTCAACGCAAAATTAGTTGGTATTTTTTCCTCCTTTTCTTCATCGGTTGAATCTTCAAAGGGTTCTTCTTCGTCATCATAAGCGAAGGCATTTACGAAGTCAAATCCGAACTCGGGTGAGGGTGGTAAGACTTGGAAGTTATTAGGTAGAGTGGGCACATAATCGGGAGAAGTGGGTACGCACATGATTTCTATGAAAAGAATTTCTATGTTAGAACAATTCAATGTTTATGGGAAGTGCTCAAAATGTGAGAAGTGTGTATCATAAAAATGTCTACGGGGAAATGCTCAAAATGGGTATATATGAATATACTAATATGTTTGTGTAGCATAACATGCTTACTAAGTCCATAATCGTCTGGAGGATGGAAAACACGGAGAGCGGAAGGCTATAAAATGTTTTTGTTTGTGATTGTAGTTATAGTTTAGGTCTCACTTAGACCCGTTTCTCTATAACCATGGCTCTGGTACCAATCTGTAACACCCCCAATTCAAGATGCAGCGGAATTCAACTTGGGTGTTACTCGACGGCACAACAGTCATAATAATAGAAAACGATCTCTAATCGAGTCGTATAAAAAAGATTTATCATTCAAATTATATAAATATAAGAGGTTACAAAATGAGGTCCCAATTGGTTCCATGTTTACAAATCACATTAAGTGAGTTTTCGAATGATAATAAAATTTATAGCCCTCTTGAGTATCCGTGCCCTTCCGTGCCATCCTTGATCGTCATGAACCTGAAATACATGTTTGAGAGGTCAACACAAAGGTTGAGTGATATTCATAGAGTTTGTTTAATGTTTGAACACAATATGTTGGTAGTGTGAGCTATAGACTCACACCAATGTTTGGAAAACAAAACAGTTATTGTCATTACTAAGCTTATGACACCAAAACGTTGACGTGTACCAATATCGATCGGCAGATTTATCCCGGTAGGTACTTTGCTAACATACCTAAATCTCAAATATTAGTGCATTTGTTTGAACTTAGTCAATACAAATGGGATTCGTCAATCCCAATAGGCCTATCCACAATATTCGCGCTCACTATTGCTAGTGATCAAATGGTTCATAATAAGGGATCTCGGTTTAGCAAGGCTGGTACTTAGTGATAATAAAACAATCAGGCAAGCATACAATTTAAAAACATTGTGCTCGGTTAAAGATAGCATGTATTCCCCCCAAGGGTTTGTAAAACAATTAAGTAATGGAAAGTGGGGCTATAAACTCACCTTAAGTTATGTAGTGAGTAGTGAATGTGATGGTCGAATCGCGAAGGTTTCTACGAGCAACTTATAATAGAATGTTGCGACTTAGGATCGGAGTAAAGAATAAGTGCCTATATATATATATCTTGCATTTAGTCCATGATGTGGTATGATGTATAACGTAAGTCTTTGAAAAAAAAGATTCATGAAACATGTAGGTTTTGATATATCGTTTACTACCGTTCGGGATGACATAATTCAAAAGTCATGTTAGTAAGCGTTCGAGGAGCCAGGACACTTTAATTCGTAAATCCACAACTTATCTCGACGGCTTACATAATGAACTCCTCACATGAGGCTCCCTACTATTGTAGTAGTTGATAAAATATATAGATATAAGTTTTGATCCGAAAAGTTACATGTCCGATATTTGAATAAACTTAGGAAAGTTTATTATTACATGAAGATTGTTATTAGGGTAAGTTTCATAAGTCTTGTATGACCATTTTTCTTTGTATTATCTCATGGTTCTTTTAAGTGAAGTAGATCCAAATTGCTTGTTCAAGTTATCGCCAATTCCTTGTTTCATGTTTACGCCTAAGTAAGCTTGTATGGTCATTTAGTCATGGCCTTGCCATGACCTTTGGTCCTTGTTCAATGGTCATGAGACTCAACCTTGGCTCTAGCCATGGTTGTGGTCTTGATTATAGGTCATAAGACCTCTTGTTCCTTTTAAAACATAACCAATATATAGTGACTTATATATATATGTAAATAGCTGTTAAGAAACTGAGAAATATCTCATTCGTTATTGATTTTCTGGAGACGTGCTCCTGTGTTTTTGAAGAAAACGTGATTCCGGACAACTTTTGTGCTTTAACTTTTTCATGAAACGGACCAGAAAGGCCTCTTTTTGCGTGTTTAAGGTTTCTGTAACAGAAGGTATTTGGCAGCTTTGCCGCAAAGTTTTGGTAACTTCAAATCGTTATAACTTTTGACTCGTATACTCGTTTTAGGTGGTTCAAATTGCTATGTTTTCCTTGTTAGGTCCTATACTACAATATGTAATGACCCAATATCATAATTTTACCATTTTGATTAGGTCTTACCAAGAAAGTCACTAGTTTACTTGTTTTAATAACTTATCTTAACAATCAATTACAACAACATGTTTTACTCATTTTTATACATCATGGACATGAATACAAGACATAATATAGCAAGAATAATATGTAAATAACACGAACATAATTATTTAACAAGAAGCATGTTAAGGTTTGGCTTACAACTTTTGGCTTTCAAATAAAGAAAGGAAGTAACTAGTAAGGATAGGACTTTGATAGACTTGCTTCAACCCACTTCACTTCATGCAATCTTTCTACTCTTGTAATCTTGAAAGAGAGATGATGAAAGTTGAGGTGACTTGAGTGGATTCAAACTCAAGAGAAATCACCAAGTATATGAGGTTATGGAAGTGTTTTGATAACCTAAGATCAAACTAGGGTTTCTACCTTGAACTTGCTCTTGAATCTTGCTAGAATTTGGAAGAAATAAAGCTAAGTGTGTATGGTTTTGGTGTGTGATGTGTGGCGTTTAAATGAGGGGAGGGGGTATTTATATGGGCTTGAGGAGGTTAGAACACAAGACTTGTCAAAGCTTCTCAAGTAAGCTTTAACACATGTAAACCATCCAAGCTAACATTGCATAAGATTAAGCCACATGAGGGTGTGACTCCCCCCTATGGCGGTTCACAAGCCTTGGGGAGGAAGTGTTGGACTTTGTTGATATTATCCAAGATACTTGGTTAGTTTTGACTCCGGGAAATGCCAATCGTAAATGATTAGGCCTCAAAACGTACAACCGGGTGTCGTAAAATTATGGAACTTGAAAGTATTGATAAACATGTCCATATGTTCCATAATAAAATATAAAATGAGTGGTAGGTTCCATTTGGGTGGTAAAACCCTGTTAAAACTGGAAACACGGGTCTAAAACGCGTAATACGTAAAATGTACGAATATTGCGTAAAATTGAGAAAAGTAAAATGTTACTTTTCTAATAGGATAAAAATGATTTAAAATGACTTATAATGTCTAGACTGGGCTCAGTCTAGTGTCGGTTGGTATTAAATGTCTTTTACACATCAAACCGTAAGCCTAAAAATCAATGAATGACTTATAAAATCAAGGGATGATTTTTGGTCAAAGGAGGAGGGAAAAATATGTTGACTTATTGTAATAAGTTGAAAACTCAAATTTCCTTAGAAACGCGGTGCAGGTATAGGCTAAGGTTACGGCTGAGTAAAAACGCTTAAAACTAAAAATTCCAGTTTTTCACGGCCGAGGTTTATTTTTGGTCATGTTTTTCTCAGTCATGATTTATTCTTAAATAAATCATGAGTGTGTCAAACATTTTTCCGATGCGGGGTCACTTAACGGGGTCGAATTTCGTTGTGCGTAGAATTTCTGAATGACGTTTTACCCTAAAACGTGTAATTCCTTAATAACTTTCACGAAAATGATCTGACGAATGTCAAACATTTAATTTGCCATGGAAATGATTTATCACTCGAGAATATCAAATAAAAATCAACTTTCGGGAAAATTTCGGGAAAAATGAATAGTAAAAGTGAATAGTAAATTTCCCGTAAATAGTAATTAACCTGAAATTGCGAATTGTTACAGTAGTAATGGCTTCCGCCCATAGAAACATTGGTGTCTTTGAGAATATCAGCATAGTGCGAGCAGCTTCAACTAGTGTGCGGTTCCGTCTTTCAACAACTCCATTTTGTTGAGGGGTTTGAGGAATACTCTTCTGATGACTGATGCTGATACTTTCATAAAGTTGATTGAGTTGATGGTTTACAAACTCAGTTCCATTGTCAGTGCGTATGATTCTAACGGTTTTGTTGAGCCTTACTTGCAACTGCTTGATGATTTTGATAATGATATCGGGTGTTTCATCCTTGGATCTTAAAAATTTCACCAATGTGAATCGTGAATAGTCATCCACAATAACAAGAACATATCTTTTCCCATTGAAGCTTTGCACTCTCATGGGTCCGCACAGATCCATGTGGAGGATATGTAGTACTTCGGTGTTGGAGTTGGTGGGTTTTGGTTTATGAGTTTGTTTCTTGCTTTTACCCAATTGACATGATGAGCAGAGGTGATCCTTTTCATACTTCAATCTGGGCATGCCACGAACAAGGTCTTTGCGAGATAGCTCGTTAATGGTGCCGAAGTTCAAGTGGTTCAAACGTCGGTGCCATAACCATGATTTGGTTTTTGAGGCCTTAGAAAGTAAGCAAATAGGAGAGGACCGCATCATGTCTTCAATAAAGATGGTATAAAAATTTATACCATGACTTCCCTTAAGGAGATCAACTCTGTCCAATTCTCTAACGAAACATGTGTGTTTTCTGAAAGCCACTTCGAGATCAGAATCACAAAATTGACCAACAGAAAATAAGTTGTGCCTAAGTCCTTCCACGTAGTAAACTCTTGAAATCACACTATCACCAAACACATAATCACCATACCCCATAATAGCTCAAAAGTGGTCGTTACCGAATCTAACTGTCCCGATAAACTTTTTCATGAAATTTCTGAGCCGAGAGCGATCCCCAGTCATATGTTTTGAGCAGCCTGAGTCAAAATACCACAGGATGATTTGTACGACCTGCATTTGAAACCAAACATATATGGATAACTGAAAAACATGGATCCCCAAGTGTAATTGGGATCCAATAGGTTAACACATGCATACTTAAGAGATACAGGATCAGTATTTTCATTGGTTCTCACAGATGAACCGATACTAGTAGAAGCTGTAATCTTACTACCAAGGCATTGGGTCACTAAAGGGAATCTTCTACCAGTAGCCTTCCATCTCTTAACCTATAAAGACTTAGGGTCGGGAATGTAAGTCAGTGGGCACTGGTTTGCTAGAGTGAATTTTCTTCCCGTAGGTTTCAACTGATATCCTACACTGTTAAAAACTTTTCCTGTAGCTTTCCAAGTATTGTAATCCTTAGCAGATTTAACAGGGGATTTATAAGATGATTGAAAGAACGACACAACACATTCATCATGATTACCAGAAATTAAACAGCCATTACAAGTCTTACAAGTCACATTAGAATTCGAATTAATTACAGTACGCTTAACGCAAATACTAGAATCAACACGATTCTTTTCATTCAAATCAATCTTATTGTTCCTAAGGTGGTCTTCTACTTTCTTCCCTTGATCACTCTTAGTAGGCGCAGTCCTATCATTCCTTGTATTGCCTTTAGGCTTTGACCCGCTAGCTTTAGTAACATTGATTACTCCTGTAGAATTGATGATGGGAACATTAGATTGTTGCACAGTTGTTTGGTTTCTAGGTGGTGATGTGCTATGCACAGAACTAGCCAAGGGTTTATCAAAAGTAACATGCTTCTTCAAATTCCTAGATGAGGATGTGCCATTTCTATCATGCATGTTGGGAATCTTGGGACATGTACCTATGGCATATTCTAAAAACTCTTGTGACCGCTTGGTAAGAAAGCAAACATCCGATAGGGAGTTATCAGATGGTCTTAGCATTCTATCTTCTTCAATGGTTTCACGGGTCATGTCAAGGCAGTTCTTAAGATGTCTAAGGTAATCACTATGGACTAGCTCATTGTTCTTAAGGGAAAGAAGAATAAAAACAGCCTCACATGCATACTTTTTACAATTACAAACCACATAATTGATATTGTCACTTACATTCAACGGCATTTTCCCTTTCACTTTTGTCTTTAGATTCTCAATTTCATTAAGCAAAGAAGTTATTTTTTCATTGGTTTTATCACGAGTGATCTTGATAGAATCGTATAACTCTTTGTAATGTTGTTTAACTTTAGAATTTTCAGCTTGAAAACAATCATTTTCATGTTTAATTAAGTTGATTGTGTTTTGAAGTTGAAAATTATGAGAATCTGCAGATATTGGTTTATGGGAGTAGATCACAGCATTCATGGGAGACTTCAATTGGGAAATTTGAGCCCTCAATAACCTGATCGTGTTCGTGTGAGCTTGGATTTTTTCATCCCTTTTTGCTAATTCAAAATATGCATCAAATTCCGGAGCATTAGAAAATGTCTTGGCCTTTGATATTTTCATTTTTTCTTCTAAATGTTGATATTTTAATTGTAAATTAAGATTCTCAACTTCTAGTTTAGAAAGATGCTTGACTATGTATTCATGATCATCGTTTTGAATTTTTTCAAGCAATTTCAAATTCTCCCCCTCAAGCTCAACAACACGATTGTGAAGGTTATTCAAAGCAATAGACATTTCATGAAACTGACAGGCATTAAGAGAGTAATTTGTAGCAGTGTAAAACACATCTTGTGAAATACATTTAGCAATCAAGTTGTCATTCATGATGAGAACATTTTTCCTGGCAATCTCACTATGCTGAAGATCTATTGCTTTTTGTTTACACTCATTTTCCACATATTTAAACACTTCTTTCATTTCCTTAAGCTCAACGTCAAGGGATTGTCGTAGACCCTCAAAATGTTCTTTGATTAGTTTAAAAAATGGGATGACTTCAGTTAAGTAACACTCTTTGGTTAGCTCAAATCCCCGTTTACCCTTAGTGATTCCCGTTGGTGTGATTCTCTTTTTGCATGTTTTATCGAAATCAGTGAACATTTGACACAGGACATAAATGCTAATAAGAGTTTTACATTGCGTGGGAAGTGACAACTGAACTAAGTGCATCGGTGTATTGGGGGGATACACCGTTGGGGTAGCTAACTTGAGGGATGTCATGGCTTAATTTCCCCAGCTTTTATTTTCTCAATGTCTAAGGGCCAAAATACCTGTTCTGGTGTTAACTTAGTTTGTGGTGCAAAAACAGTCACTCGGTTTTATTCATAATAATCATGGGGCTTAACAATGACTCGGTGTTTAATGCACTTTGGATCCTTCATTTTTTTTTATCAAATCTCTCTCTATTGGCAGAATCAAGTTCCTCCAATTATTTATCGGATGAACTATTTGGGGATCATGATTGGGTGTAAGCATAACCTTAGCATCATAGAGGGCAGGTTGAGAGTCTCTAACGCTTTTAAGAAAATTTGTTTTAGGCAACCCTAAATCCTTATCACTATGCTTATCCCGCAGTTTCATGTGCTTTTCCACCATTTGAGCTGTTTCAGGTGTTTGGCCTAGAACATACAACTTGTTTTCAAGTTTGTTTTTCAACTGCTTAAGGTTGGAAAATTCGTTTAACAGTTTAGTTTCCTTTAGTTGAAATGCACTTTTTAGGAGATTTACACTATCCTGAATTTCCTGTTTTTCCTTAAAAGCACGTTCAAGTTGATTTGGAAATGATTTAATCTCTTGTTTAAAGGCCATTTCCTTCAAATTTTGTTCAGTGATGTAGGCATGCATTTGCAATTCCAATTTTTGTTCACGTTCTGTAAGTTCAAATTTAGCACGTTGTTCATAAAACCTTACTTGATTCCTAAGAGTATTAATCCTAGTGGTTAGGGTGTCATCTGGTGCAACAACAGTATACTCATCTAATTCACACATATCTTCATCAACAGAGGATATATCACTTGGTACAACAGACTCGACGTTGTGCTTCACATATTGTTCATATGGGACAATATTGCTATTCCCTAAATTTGCAGTATCTAATTCAGCAACGTCTGTTTGTTGTACATCGTTACATTTCGTTTGCTCATGCATCACATCATTATCACACACAACAAAAGACTTTCCACAAGATACGTCAGAATTACTGTCGTGATCCGAATGTTGCTCAGTTGGGAACACATTAATGGTTTCCAATTCAGCCTCATTTGATTCACAAACATTATTTCGTCGTATGTCATAGAAGGTCTTTTGTTCGTCATTGACAGCGCATTTATCATATAATTTTAGTACCTCAGATATGATGGATGATTTGGATCGATTAGATTGTTGTGTGGGTGAGACAACAGATGATAAATTAGCCATGAAGATTGTCTGAGCAGTGGGTTCGTCATCAACATCTGAGTCGAAAGCATCGCAATCTTCTGCTTGGAAGATGTTTGGATCATTAAGAGCTAAATCCTAAACTGGCTGTTCATCCACCTCATCATCGAATGTCTTTCCATCATCCCTAGCAAGAAATGCCAATTCATCCTCATTAAGCGCCACTCCATTCTCTTGAGCTTGCATGAGCAACATTTTGTCCTTAAAGTAATATGAGTTTTGAGGACATTTTGGTTGAGTGCAGTTTCTGGCAATGTGACCTAAACCCCCACAGTTGTAACATTTTGGTTGCCTTCCTTGTCCCTGATTCACATTTGCACCTCTGTTCTGAAAGTTACCCCGCACAGCATTCCTTTGATTCACATTCTGTCTTCCCTGAACGTTTTGCACCATAACTTTTCCATCTTCCACAATAGCCTGATTACGTGGATTGGAAGAAGTTCTGAGTTGATTGTTGGAAGATGGGAGTGCAGCCCTGAAATGTTGAACTAGCAGAGACACTTGATTGGAAAGATTGTCAATCATCTTGTCAGTATGAGAGTATCCTGAGTCGAGGTGAGTATTCATGGCAGCCGATGATTGTAGAGATGAGTGATCCATTGATGACACAGGTTGATTAGTTGGCACCATGCTAGTCATGAAAGCAAGTGAATCATTGGTGACAGTTGGATTGAGCTTCTCTCTTAGTTGACGATTATAAGCAGCATGCTTCTCATGTTGTTGCAAATAAGCAAACAATTGCTCATAGTTTGTATTTCTCAATCCTTTGTTGAGCTTGACAGCAGTGACAAACCGATCCCACTCAGGTGACATGTTGTTCACAAACTTAGAGTTGAGTTGAATGTTGGGCATTGTCATTCTGATCATTCTCATGTCATTAACCAGCTTGTGAAATCTGACATAGTGATCGGTAATGTTTTCACCAGGATTCATTTTGAAATGCTCAAATTCATCATACAATTGAGATTCACGGTCTTCTTTGGTCAGCTCTGAGCCAGACATAAGCATTTTGACATTGTCCCACGTCGCTTTGGCTTCAGTGTTGAAGTTGATTAGCTTGTACACATCTTTGGGTAACCCTTGTATTACTATGTTGGAGGCACGAATGTCAGCATCATAGCGCTTCTTTTCAACATCAGTGAGATCATTGTAGGTGCGTGGTCTATCAATTCCTGAACAACAGAGCCATCCTCAGCCATGGAGATAGCATCTCTGGTTGTACCCATCTGCATAAGACCTTCATCGATAAATCGCAGAATGTTCTCACCATTTTCTTTACCCAAGCATTAAAATCTGATTCTTTGTGCCCATGATTCATAATCTGTCCTATCTAGCATCGGAGGTCGGGTGTCGGACCCAACAGCTTGAATGTCATCTGATACTGTCGACATCTCAAAGTCTTCAAACGGGATTTTACAGCTTTAGTGACTTAAACCGAGAAATGATCCTTTCTAGGGATTTTACTAAAGTCAACGAAAGAAACCGGAAGATATGTTCAGCGGATTAAACTAATAGAGAGGTACCAGATGAGTTACAGTTTGCATCAAGTGTTGAGTTGTGACAAGTCAAGTTGCAATATATCCAGTTGAGCTTAGTCAAGTCGTAAGTATTATCTCACAACGTCAGATCACAATTAGATTAATTGAAACGACTAAAGTTACAACAATTCAAAAATTGCAAAATGATTACCCAATCACATATAACCCATCACTTAGTAAATTGCCAAATAATTTGAGAAAGTCGCAACAGTATGCACCAATCGCAGTGGAAGTTAAACGCAGGGTGAGCAAATCGCAAAGAAAGATAACCGCAGAATAGGTAACCACAGCGAGAGATGATCACAGGGTGAGTTAACCACAAGGTGAGGTAACCGCAGGAAATAACTTATCGCAAAGTGAACAAACCACAGGGTGAGTTACACGCAAGTCACTAACCACAGTGAGAAGCAAACCGCAGAAATAACAAAACCTCAAGAGTGGTAGTCGCAGGAAAAGCAAACCACAAAGACCAAACCGCAACCCACCTAACCGCAGTAACTAATCGCAGACTACAATAGTCCAAATCTGTCACTATCCTTGTGATTTGTCCTTTAACTCAAAATAGTAATCGCAGACCACTAACCACATAAATCTGGAGCAAACCGCATCTAACCAATGAAACAGTAGAGGTAACCGCAACAAATAAATTCGACCTAAACCCAATCCAATCTTCAAAAATACATGTGAAATAGCAAAACCAACTGAGAAATAATGTTACCCTAACACAAATGATCATAGAAGTACACCTCTAACATGTCAACTAACACTAAATAGATCAAACTAAGATGTTTTCAAGAAAACTCTTCTAACTTACAAAAACTACACAAAACCACACCAAATCCGATTCTAGAAGGCCCTAAGATGAAACCTTGGCTCTTGATACCAATTGTAGAATATCAATCAAGTCACAAACATGATGGTTCTTGTGGTAGTGTAGGCGTATGAATTAATGAGACGAAGAGAAAGTAAGAAAGAGTGGAACCTTGAGAAAAAAATTAGAAATATTAGATTAGTGTGAATGAAGGTCCAACCCTCTCCACATGTGGAGAGGGGTATTTATACTAAGCTACAAAGAAAGATAAAAACGTCCACACCCGGGCTGTGGATCAGGCATACATTGGGTAAAGACCCGTCCTTCTTCCACGATGTTACTTAATCTAATACTAACTAACTAATAACTATACTAACTACGAGCTAGCTCAATGCTATTACAATAATTAGGTGACCGAGACTTTCACAGGAATATTTGTATTCCTAACATGGAGGCTTTTTCCGATGCGCATAAGGAGAAGTTATGTTAAGAAAAGGTCTTTAGCTGACATTCTTTTTACAAAAATGATGCTTGCACGTATCATAGAAGGCCTTCATATCAATTTCTCCCATCCTCCTCAACTCAATATTATTTTGTCCACTCGATATATCATGAATAGTCTAAATACAAAATTGATCAAATTCACAAATATATTTTTCATGATTGGGAAGAAATCCTGACATAAATTATACTCTGAAAGAGGTACATGATCCTTAAATAGTTAGAGCACATGAGCTAACTTGCTATAACAACTCAGGTATTCCAAAATCAATTCATCCTACTCTTTTGTTCATTATGTTGTTGTGTTTCATCTACGTTTCCAATACTTTACACTAATTGCGTAGACACACACACTTTATAGTTCTTCAAGATGTAGCTAATAACTTTCTCCCATGTGGGTTTTGGACTGTTTAGATATTTAATCTATTTTGTCATGTTGCTTCAAATATGACTGTTTAAACTGACATTGTATTAAATTTTAATTTGTAACAAAAAGTTGTAGAACTATACCACCTCCACGAGGTGAGGCATATTTGTGTCAGAAAGCATCAATAGCATATGGCCATGGTTAAACCGGGTTTCAGAAAAGATTAAAAGAGAGGATATTGGTGAAGGCAATCCTAGATATATTTCTATCTTAAGAATAAAAGGACACCTACCATAAGGTATGGTAGGTGTCCTTTTAATTTCAAGATGGAAATACATATAGGATCGCATCATCGGTGTCGAATCTTTTACTTCCATCTCAAACACATTTTCTTTTTATTAGAGATAGTTTCATTAGATTACAGTCACCGTGCTCATCATCATTTATCTCAATGTTCTTTTGAAATTTGGGTTTTTAATGATGTATCTAATAACTTTCTTCAATGTTGCTTTGTGATTGAGTTTTCATTTTTTTGTTCTCTGTGTTTATGTTACTCAGATCGTTCGACATGTAACTTATATTGACTGTCTTAAAAGGTTTTAGTTACATTCGTTATAGTTGTGATGTCACTTTAGTTAATATAAAAGCTAATCTTAAGTGAGACACCTAACATAGAAAACATTATAATGACATATACAAATGCTTCGCAACAACACGCGAGCTAAAATCATCTTTGTACTTAATACTGAAAGCAACACAAATATTATAATAATATCAATCAACGCATGAACAAAGTCATTTGAAATCAAATACAACATATACAACTAAAACAATATTAAATAAAGGTGTGTGTGGATCTAAGTGAGTTGGAGGAAAACATGCGTATGTGGATCTAACTGAGGTTTCTTCTTTCGTGGGCTTAAGTAGCTGAGGTTTTACAATGGGACAAGATGCTTTGAATTCCGCCTCTTACGAAGTGGCAAAATACGAGAAAACGTGCATTGAAAATTAACATGTTTTAATTCCTTTCGCATTTGATACTTTTGGTTTTCTTTCACTTGAGGCAGTGGAGCTTCTTAACAGAGTTTAACGTGTTATGGATAGTAATTTTATGACACCTATATCCTCAAATGTTGTTATTAATAGAATTAGTTTTGCAATTCAAAAATGGCTAGCGGCACAGCTTGTTGCTTGTTTACCTTCCAACTTTATTTAAATCCAAATTAATTGCTAATACAAAAAAAAAAATAAAAAAATAAAGGTTCAATCACAATCAAGTCGACACCAAAAGATAATTAAATACATGATAGAGTTATAAGTTATTTTGTACGTACACAGTCATCGACATCTGCTAAAGCCAAAATCCGTGAGCATATATTCACAAAAACCAAAGTTGGATATGAAGTAAATTACACGGACGATCGTTGTCGTTTCTAAAATATCAAAGTGCAGATGCGATGCCAATGAATGATTGAATGGTATTCATAAGGTCACTATTCGCTTCAAGGTCAATGCTTGATCTCACATGCATGTAACTCCATTCTCTCTCTCTCTCTCTCTATATATATATATATATATATATATATATATATATATATATATATATATCCCCAACTCAATTTACATAAAAATGCGATACGTACACGCGTAGTGGATATATAGAGTGAGTTAGAACATCTTCAACAGCTTAGAAATATGACGAAAAATGAAGAGAAGTGTACTTTGATGGTTCTAGTGGCAGTCGTTGGCTCCCTTTTGGTGCTCTTAACTGCTGCATGCTGGTTAGACCTTGTAAGTGATCACGAACCTTAAAAATCTTTTATATGCAAAAACGCGCTTGCTGTTTGATATTTAAACCAAAAAGCGCATATGGCATATGTAGATGTAGTGTCGTTTATATGCATTTCAATTTAACTTTTCTATGATGATGAGTCAAATGTTGCAAATATTTTGCTTGCGACGATGCAGTACACGGATATATGATGTTTTTTGACTTTTTTCATAGTTTTATGCGCACGGTCAAAGTATATCTTTTCATCGTATCATATTTTTTTTTATATATAATACAACAAAACTCCTAGTGGAGACTTTCGTATTTCAAAAAAAAGATTATTTCCTTATTAAGTAATATTTTAATTAATTATTATTTTTTAATTTATAAATTTCTAAATTCGTTTTGTTGATATACTACACAAGTAAAAGATAAATACAAAAAATATAGATAAGATGCAATTAATAATAGGATTAAACTTTTTAAATGATTATCTTTAATAATAAAAATTATAATTATCTATAATTACAATAAGATTAAACTTTTTAAATGATTATCTTTAATAATAAAAACTATAATTAAAAATCATAAATTAAACAAAACAAAGATTAAATTATTTATTTTTTAATAAATAAAAATATGTTATTCAAAAAACTTAAAAAAAAAACCCGCATGTGCGCGGGTATTATAACTAGTACTATATTATAAAGAATGAATGGCTACTATTAATAGAATACTTAAAATTAAGCCTTACAACTTCTAAAGCTATAAGTACAAGAAATTTCTCTCATATTTAATTCTAACATACAATTAATACTAACATTAAATACAATAAATAAATCATTGTTTACATTAAATACAATTAATTAACTTGTCAATAAATATAATTAATGAACTTATTAAAATACCCCTTACATAAGAAATACAAATTATCAAGCATATTGTACAACCAACTTAAATACAATTCTTGCATTAAATGTCACTAATACAAATAATAAAGCATATTATACAAATATTCAAGCCCGAACTGACAATGGCCCAAATGGGCTCGAGCCCGAACGAGCACGGGGCAAATGGGCTCGAGCCCGAACAGACACGAGATAAACGAAATTTTTGATATCCATAAATTTATTGTCAAAAAGAATATAATAAACTAAAATATGTTCACATATTGTACAAAACAAGCAAACTACTAAACAAAAAAAAACAAAATAAAATAATAAATAAAATAATACAAACTAAGCAAAATTCATCAAACTTTTGCCATAAAAAACTAATCAGCAAAGCTATTGCAAAAAAATGTACAAATAAAATAAATTATTAGCCGAAAAAATTAAATTACAGGATGCCCGCAGCTAGGGGTGTCATAAAACCCGACCCGAACGGGTTCGGGTCAACTCGGGTCAAAAATCATATTCGGGTCAATCGGGTCAACCCGAATTGACCCGAGTTCTAAACAAGGTCGGGTTCGGGTCAACCCGAATTGACCCGAATTTGATTTTTTTTTTAATGTAAACTTTGTAGGCTTTTCTTTTATTAAAAGGCCAGATCCGAACCCGAGTTGACTTGACCCGAATTGACCCGAACCCGAATTGACCCGAGACTAAACAAGGTCGGGTTCGGGTATGTTTTTTGGAGGCTTGACCCGAGTTGACCCGACCCGAGTTGACCCGAACCCGACCGGGTCAACCCAAATGACAGCCCTACCCGCAGCTGCATCGCGCGGGTACCCTGCTAGTTTACAATAGTGTACGTATACATATTCTGAAGGTGTAAGTGCTATAGGATACTAGTGAAGTTCACACTACAAGTAAAGCAGGAATAAATATCGGTGTTGCAAAAAAACTTAAAAGGACGATTAATCGCCGCTTAGCCGCTACTAGGTCACAAACCTTTCTGATTTGTGTATATTGGTCAACCGTGGTCAATGGCGGTTAACGATGCTCAAACTTGACGGAAATACCTAAAACTCACTGTAAACTAGTTTAATCACTTATAGTCGATGTTTATATCTATTACAAGATGTTTTTTTAAAGAAAATCTTGCCGGGAATACCTAATACTCGCCGGAAATGCCCATAACTTACCAAAAATGCCAATCCGATTAATCGCCGATTAATCCGGCAGACCGATTACAAGCTAAAGGGGGTCGACCGACCGACTACCGAATCACGATTTCTGAAACCTTGGGAATAAAAGTACAAAGTTATAAGAGTTTACAATGAAGATAGAAACAAGTAGTAGGATGATTAAATACTCTGAGATCAAATAAATTTCTAAAAACTTTCAACTGTAAAGATTTAAACAATTCGTCTATCCTTTAAGTATGTATATTGAGCTACTTCTCATTTTTAAGTTTGAAGATTTAGAGGAAATGTTTCATGACACAATTACCCGCGCTTGTTTAAGATACTACAAATTTTGATCAAGTGTGTGATATTGCTTAAAATAACAAATAAAATTGAGTGAAGTTTAGAGACAAAATAGAGAAATGGCAGTTAAGTGAGGTAAGATTCAATTTAAACTATTTAAGCATGGCTACTTAGCGAAATCTTTTTTGTTGCAAGTGGCATTCTTTTTCAGCTTTATATGCTAATAATCAAAGTATTACTCGTATATGTGTAGTCCATGTTTTCGGGCCAATCAATCATACAATTCCAAACAAAAAAGGTTCCTTATTTCCCACTTGACTGTCTCTCATGGAATGAAACCTTGACATGTCCCAAGAACTACCCAACAACTCATAAAAACATAGGCCATCCATCGTTCAAGACATGCCCTGATTACTTCCGTTGGATCCATGAAGATCTAGCCAGCTGGAGAGAGACAGGGGTCACAAGAGACATGGTTGACGGAGCAAAACCAAGTGCTCATTTCAGGCTAATAATTCTTGATGGAAAAGCATATGTAGAAAAATTTAGAAAGTCTATCCAGACTAGAGATTTATTCACATTATGGGGGTTCCAACAATTGATCAGACGGTACCCTGGAAGGATTCCTGATTTGGAACTTATGTTTGATTGCAATGATCGACCAGTGATTAAAAAAAAATCGCTTTAGGGGACCTAATCCAAGGCCTCCACCACTGTTCAAGTATTGTTCTGATCACAAGAGCTTGGATATCGTCTCACCAGATTGGTCCTTTTGGGGATGGTAATTAATCTATAAGCTATTGAACTTCTTTGTCATAATTTATGTTTCATTATAAAAAAATAAAATAATAAAAATAAATAAATAATAAAATAAATAAAATAAATAAAATAAATAATAAATAAAATAAATAAAATAAATAAAAATAAAAATTTAGGGGTCTGATGCATGATCAAACTTGACCGCTGCCAAGGTGGCCTAGTGGTCAGTCCATGATATCCTCACAAGAGGTCTCGGGTACAAACGCCACTAGGTGAACATCTTGGAGGTGGCCAGGGAAATGGTTCGGAAATGGTTACGCCTATTCCCTTCTTAGACCACGTACAGTGGAGTCAAATACTCGCCCTCCTGAATAATTTGAATAAGGAAAATCTCATCTGAATACGTATATTTGAATTGAATGATTAAATTGTATTTTGACAGGCCAGAGACAAACCAAAAGCCATGGGAAATAACATCGAAGGAGCTTAAAGAAGGAAACAAGCGCGTCAAATGGATGGACAGATTACCATATGCTTATTGGAAGGGTAACCCTGATGTGTCTCGTATTAGGGCTGACCTTAAAAAGTGCAACGCAAACTACACTTCTAATGTTGACTGGAATGTTCGTTTATTTTTCCAGGTTATCAATATTTTTTGTTATGTTTTCGTTTTTTAGATGCTAGTAGACTATATGGAGATATTGTGACACGACTTGTTTTAACTCGAAACATCCACGAAAAAAATACACTTGTAGACAGCAAGATTAAAGTTATTTCGCATACTTAGATAGTCTATAAGAACAGGAAGTTGAAGCCAACTAAGATTGGTTGGATTAGTAATCTAAAACGTATAATGTTGTCTATGGTTTAACATTTTGTTGTTGAATGATACAGAACTGGGTGAACGAGTCTACACACGGATACAAGGGCTCAAATATAAAAGATCAGTGTACTTACAGGTATATATTGTTGAATACAATAAGTGCTTGACAACATTCTATTTGACAAATTTCATGGATAGGTATAAGATATACGTAGAAGGATGGGCGTGGTCAGTGAGTGAGAAATACATATTGGCGTGTAATTCACCGACGTTGTACATAACCCCACGTTACTATACTTTCTTCGCAAGGGGTTTGACGCCACTCAAGCATTTTTGGCCGATTCGGGACTATGACAAATGTAGATCTCTAAAATTTGCTGTTGAGTGGGGAAACAATCACACTTCCAAGGTAAAATAGCAGTCATACAAACTTTTGATCTTAAGGGTATGGTCATTTTCGACAATGGCAGTTTGGTACCTTTACACTCTTTTTGCATCATTGTGAGGCATGAAAATCTTTGTAGTACTTTTTAAGGTTTTCTGTTTTGTTGTTTTAATCTCGTGTTTTTAAATGAACAAACTAGGTACAAGAGATGGGTGAGGCATCAAGCCGGTTCATTCAAGAGGACATGAAGATGGAATACGTCTATGACTACATGTTACATCTATTGACAGAATATGCTATGCTCCTAAAGTTCAAACCTGCCGTCCCTCCAAATGCAGTGGAGCTATGTTCAGAGTCGTTAGCGTGCCCGGCAGACGAGAAGTTTAGGAACTTCATGATGGAGTCGCTTGTTCAGCAGCCTACGGACACTCTCCCGCGTACTATGCCTTCGCCATACGATCCATCAACTCTTAAAGATATTGTTGACAACAAAACAAGAGCTATAAAACAAGTTGAAATGTGGGAAGATGAATTTTGGAAGAATCAAAACGTGAAGTAAACTCCAATTGTTGCACACTTATACTTCCATTATATATTAAGGCTTTTTAACCCATACATGTAATGAGAGAGATTAATTTACGGTATGTGTTTTCATGTGTTAAAAGAGGTAAAGTTAGAAAAAGCAGGTGCAAAATGAATATATGGTAGCAAACTGTTTTGAAGATCCTACAAAGTTTATTCCGACACGTGCAAGTAGGGCTCTGAACTGAACGTTCAGTGAACATTTCATGAACCGTTCGATAAAGAGTTCGTTTATGTTCGTTCGTTTATTAAATGAACGAACATGAACAATATTTTACGTTCGTTTAGTTAAATGAACGAACATGAACAAAAGTCTCGTTCGTTCATTTATGTTCGTGAACGTCCGATTAGGCGTTCGTTAAAGTTCGTTTATGTTTATTTATCTATTTATGTTCATATATCATATCTTTTAATTTTATAATTTTAAAAATTGGTTTGTTTAAACAAAGCAACGCTTATAAAACAATATATTGTGAAGAATTCAATAAAGTTTATGTTTGTTTGTCTATTTTCATTTATGTTCGATCGTTTATGTTTGTTTAGCGTTCGTTTAGTGTCTTAATGAACAAACATGAACAATTCATTTTCTTAATAAACGAACATGAACAAGAAAATTTGTCCGTTTAAGCGTTCGTGTCCGTTTATTTGTCCGGTTAAAATTAAATGAACGAACATGAACAGGGCTCCGTTCGTGTTCGTCCGGTTCGTTTACAGCCCTACGTGCAAGTGTACAACAATATTTTATTAACCCGAACACTTACTAATTACGTAGTACAAGCTAAGGTTGCATATTTGAATTAAAAAGGTTTGATAGCTAGTCAGTTGGTTAATTGCCTTTTCTGGAGAAAATTTTAACTTATGTTCTAAAGTTTGTTTAAGAGCGACTCGGTCGTCTAGCACGTTTCCTTGTTAGCTAAATGGTCAAACTAAAGGTCAACATTGTGTTAGTAAAGTCCAGGGGCCAAAGCTGGTTATTCAGAAGTTGTTATATGGTGCAGCTAAGTTTAGCTAGTGTGTAGATCTTGAAGGGCCTTATTGTAACATGTAGCTATATATCCTCTCATCCAGATCTAGGGTTTCACAACCCATCATCCCTTTCACACAGTGATAGTTTTTTCTCTCAATCTTGATATCTGTTAGTTAGTATTGGTCTTGTATTCTTCACCCAATCTCTTTATTTGGGTGTTCTGAATGTAAGTGATCTTTGTAAGGGAGGTTAAAGGTTGTGAAGGGGATTAACCATTGTCTTTTGTATTGTTTTGGTAAGTACCATTTTGGGACTTAGCTTCTGTAGCAGTTTTGAACACACCAAGGGGTGATTGGTAGTTGTTGTGAGTGTTTTTGTTTTTGTTTTATTTATTTATTTTTTGTTACCATTTTTACATGGTATTAGAGCCAGGTTCTGAGTAATTAGTGGTTCTTGATTCTTAGGGTTTTGTCCCATTTTGGGGGTTTTTTGATTTGATTGGTTTTCTTGGCTATTGAGGTCGTTTTCTTAACGACCGTGGTGTTTTTGATCTAATTGGGTTAGATCTGGTGATCCTGTGTGTGTTCTTGATTAGGGTTTGTAGAAACCCTAATTTCTGATTTTGGGGATCTAGTTCATTGGTGATCTCTAGGCCTATTCTTGGTTACAATTTCAATAGACTAAGTGAATCTAGTGAGATTGTGGTGTTTTTCCGTTGTTGTTCTTCTTATCCCATTGTAAGTTGCCATTCTCCTTTAAGACAACAATATCTTACTTAAGAAGATGCAAACAGGTCTGTTAACACCTTTACCTGCCACCATTGAGTGGTACAGATACCTGCTCTGGCCAACCCCACTCTTCTTGGCTGGTTGCTTGTTGATCTTGGGTGTGACTCTAGGATTTACTCAGTTGTTAGTTACTTGTGATTTGGGTTTTTTGACTGTTTACTTGTTTTGTTTCTTGTTGCTTATTGGTTATTTGTGTTGCTGGTTATCTGTTATTATTTATCTTGTTAGTTTCTTGTTTATGATTTGTGATGGTTAATTCTGGGGAAGGTGGTACTAATTTACCACTTGTTTTAATTAATAATTTTGATGTTGGTAATGCATTACATGTGCAAACTAATGATAACAATAATACTACTTTAATTCTTTTCAAACTTTTAGGAACTGAAAATTATAGAATCTGGTCTAGTGCTATGAAACTTGCTTTACAGGCAATGAATAAAATTGGTTTCACTGATGGTACTTGTCTTAAAGATTCTTATGCTACTAGTGATGTCTTATATGCCCAGTGAGACAGGTGTAATGCCATTGTCCTAACTTGGATTATAAATTCTGTGTCTCAAGATGTGTATCTTGGTTTTGTTTACTTTGATAATGCTACTTCTATGTGGAATGAATTAGAGGAAACTTATGATAAAGTTGATGGATCTGCTGTGTTTAACCTTCTTCAAAAAATTAATGGTATTAAACAAGGTGGTAGTTCGGTTGCAGATTATTACCATGGATTAAACTCTCTTTTGGAGAGAATTTGATGCATTAACTAAACTACCTAAGTGTACTTGTGATGTTAAATGTGAATGTGATGCTAGTAAAAAATTGTTGATCCATCAACAACTTATGAAACTTATGTAGTTTTTTATGGGCCTTGATGATTGTTATCAGCCCATCAGAAGTGCTCTTCTCACTAGGGATTCTCTCCTTGATATGAAAGATGCATACACTAATGTTTCCAGAGAGGAATCCCACATAGGGGTTCCTGAGAATTATGGTGTTACTGAAGCTAAAATGAATGCCTTTTCTCTTGCTGCTAAATCTTTTAATAATTCTAATAGAAGGGTTATTAATAATACTAATAACACCAAAGAGAATACTAGTAATACTGTGAATAGAGGGCCTAATGCTAATCAGAATTGTAAACAGTGTGGTAAAATTGGACATACTATTGATAGGTGTTTTGAACTTGTTGGATTTCCTCCTAGTTTCAAGAAATTTCCTAACACTGGTGTTAAACAAAACTACAATGCTAATAATGTTGATGTTAATAATAATGATAAACAGTCATCCGTCAATCTCTCTACTGGTTTTACTTCTGAACAGACTAGGAAACTATTGTCATTGATCAATGATACTCCTTCTGGAAGCATACAGTGCCTCATTCTTTACTGTGGTCTAACATAAATTTTTTCAAATATTTTGTTGCCAACTCTGGTCTTATGGTTAAAACTGTTACATTGGGTTGGATTATTGATTCTGGTGCTAATAAGCATCTCACTGTTTCTGCTAATGGTATGTTTAATGTGGTTGATGTGTCTTGTTTGAATATGACCGTGGGCATCTTAATGGGACTCTTGCTACTATTTTTCATGTTGGTAATCTTAGGTTGACTTGCAATGTTGTTTTGTACGATGTTTTAGTTGTTCCTGGTTATTGTGTTAGTCATTTGTTTGTGAATAAACATATCAAAGATAGTAAGATGTTTGTTGGTTTCGATGAGGATAAAATCTGTTACTACAATTATTTCCACACTTCTCACAAATACACCGGAAACAACGATAGCCGTTCTCAATCGGGCTTTTACAATGAAAACATGTGTAGCCGAAAGACGCCATAAAAATTATACATGAGAGAGGTATAAGAAGGTAGAATCAAACGGATAGAGGGTAGTAAGAATATTTTTCGGTTTTTATGAAGAAAATATGAACAAAGATGGATAATATACAAAGAGATGAATTCCAAAATCACTAATCTGCAAAAAACCGTTTAGAATACGCGCACAACCTCCCCGGCAGCGGCGCAAAAAATTGACTCCTCCTAAACTAACCAGTCAACCGGGTGCACTCAATAGGTCAACCCAGGAGAAAGTGCAAGATAACCGGTGAAGAATGTTCCCCGGGTCGTTATGTCCCGACGAGGTGTGATGGTTTTAAAACGGGTTTGTGATCGGGTGAATTTGGACAGAAAAGAGTTGTGATTGATTACACCAGGGAAATTAAAAAGGAAATAGCTTAAGTAACCTATAATAACAAATACGTGAAATCAGAAAACCCAGAAACGTTTAAAACCTAAAAACGCGTACGTCTGATTTAAATTTACATAGACGTACGAAATAAAACGCGAGTTTTAGAGAAATAAAATACCTACGAATATGAAAATTAGATTTTTACAATCCTAATGATGTAAGAAAATTTTTGGAAAAAGAAAATTAATTTTTACTCTACTTAGTTATTTATCATTAATTAATTACTAATTTCCTATTTACTTTTAATTATTTAATTTACAGTAAAATACAAATAATTAGTATTTTAACTTGGAAAAATAAAATTTAAATTTGGAAAAATCTAAAATAATATAAAACTAATTTTCAAACTGAAAATATTTTTTTTTTGACTTTTTAAATAATTATTACTAATTAAAAACTAATTATTAATTATTTTAAAATAATTAAAATTAAGAAAAATAGCAAACGAACAGTGAAAATTACCAAACTTTTTTTAAAATTATTTTATAACTAGCTGAACCTAGGAAAATTATAAAAATGAGATTTGCTTTTTGAAAAAGCTGAAAATAAGCTAAAAAGTTTAAATAGAAGCTATCACTATTTGTAATTTTGTCTTTTCTGGATTTTCTTTTTTCAAAACTAAATAAATACTCAAAATGATCAACTTTAACAAAGGGACTTTGGCTGAATATGAAAAATAAGCACTTTGGAAAGCTGAGATGCTTAACAGATTAAGCTTTTTTATTTATTAAGACTTTGTGAAACATGAATAAGCTTGTAAAAAGCTACTCAGTGAAGACCAAAGGTGAAATAAGCTATGAGGAAGTTGAGTGCATGGAAGATAAGCAAAAACAAGCAATGAAGTACACTAAATAAGCCAAAAATCAAAATAAGCAATTCCAAATACTACACTGACCACACAGGCCAAAGTGGCCAAGTAGCAGGCTATGTGGGGCCCACTAGGGGGATTGGAAGCCCAATGTAAAGGTGGAACCAATAAGCTGAGCTTACTAGCTTTTCAAAAAGCTAAGAAACAAGCTCTGGGCCCCTGATGAGGCGAAAAATGATCCATTTTTAGGGGGTCATTTAAGCCGGAATTCGAATTTATTTGATTAAATATTGCCCTAAATCGTTCCTTTTGTGATTTTAGGTACTTTGGGAGTGAATTCTGGAAAAGGAAGCATTTTGGATGTTTTTGGAGCATAAAAGTGAAGAAAACGGTAAAGTCTTAATTTTTCTTACTGGGAACAGTACCTAACGGCGTCAAGAAGGTTTTTATGACGGCGTCAAGAGCAATTTTGGTGACGGCCCAGAGAAAACGCGACGGCGTCAGACCAAGGGCGTCAAGAGTAAAAGTGGTTACGGCCCAGAGCAGAAATACACATGACAACGTCAGATCTGGATCTAGGCAGTCCGAGAATTTTATGGGCAGCGGCGTCAGAACTTTCCTCTTGACGCCGTCATCTCCTGAAATCTGTATATACTTTTCTAATTTTCATTCATTAAGTGTGCAACTTGGGAGGAGAATTTTAGGGTTGAACTTAATAAAACTTAACAGGAACTTTACAGTATTTTCAAGGGTTTTCACCCCTTGAAACCCTTCATGTTCAATTGAGATAAGTATCCTTTCAATTCATTCAATATGTGTATGTGTTGTTTGAATATATCTTACGCTTGTCTTAATTTTAACATACTAGGCTAGATCTCTTGTGTGTTTGCTTAGATGTAATGAAACCTAGATGTTGATTATAGGTTGATTGCTTGTTTATAGTTGTAATGGATGGCTGATTTCAATGTTAGGCTTAAGAAAACTGGCAGATCTCCATTGTGTAACTTGCTTGAACGTCTTAAGAAACATGACCCGATGTGTACTAGGTTTTTATGGTTGTATTTAATGCATGAGCGAATTCTAGTGATCCCATGTTAGGAGCTTCTTGCAGGCTCGACATAGGAGTGAAGTAGGAGCTTATAGAATTGGGGAAGTAAGTACGCCACCCCATGATTGGTATTAAGGAATATAACCCGTCATCCACGCAACTGTAACAAGTAATTAACCTGTAAAAGATATATAGGGAGTAGTGAAATCTAAGTAAACACAATTCACACCATATTAGTTTGATTAGTTTATTTTCATTTTTGTCATTTTATTTTGATTGCATCTTTAGTTATTGGGTTAGTTGACTAGCAACTAATTCCTCTCACTCTTCAAAATCCGAGATTTTACTTGCTTTCATAAAAATATAAAAATACAAAAAAGAATCATCCCTCACCTTTAGACCTAGTTTTTAGGTTTTCTAATCCTAGCGACACTATTCCTGAATTGAATGATCAATCCCCCGGTACTTGTCACTATACTATACTACAACGATCCGGTACACTACCTGGTGGGGGTTGTAAGCTTCTCGAGAGGTAAAGCCTGGTGCAATTCCCATGCATCAAGTTTTTGGCCCCGCTGCCGGGGAATAGTTATTGTCTAGGTTAGAATTTCTTTTTATTAGGTCTACTTGCTAGATTCCTTTCTAGTAAGATTTTATTTTTATTTTTAGGTTTTCTTTAGTCTATCCTACTTCTTCGTGCTTTTGTTCCTAACTCTTTACCATCCGACATCATGGAAGGTGGTAACATCTTTGAACCCATCAACCCACCACAACAAGACTACCCACAAAACCTACCACTAGCTAACCAACCTCTTAGTCCCCGAACCCTAGGAGAGTATACCCGACCTAGCCACCAAGGCTATCGAAACACTATTGAGCTCACCCAAGGAGCCAATGTGTCTCCCTTGCGATCCGACACCATCCGGTTGGTGCAAAGCGGATGTGCATTCCATGGACTTCGTTCCGAAGATCCAAATCAACATCTCAAGGACTTCCTTAAAATTGTAGATTCTATAGACCTTGATGTTACAACTAGAGAGTCGACCCGATTACGCCTATTCCAATTCTCTCTACGTGATCAAGCTAATCAATGGCTTGAACATTTACCCGCGGGATCCATCACCTCATGGGATGATCTCACCACTCGTTTCCTTGCTCAATTTTTCCGACCGTGGAGAACTACCAAGCTTAGAAATGATATCTTGATGTTCCAACAACGTCAAGGTGAAACTCTATATGAAGCATGGACTCATTTCAAGGACTTACTCCAAAAGTCTCTCATCATGGCATAGATCTTTGGCTCCAAGTCCAAATCTTCTATGACCATATCGATCTCTCCACAAGGCGAACCATTGACCTATCGGCCGGTGGCAAGCTACGTGATCTAAGTGCGGAAGAATCATGGGAACTCATAGAAGATCTTGCTCTCTATGACAACGAAAGTTGGAATGATCCCCGTGATTTGAACAAAACGGTCAAGGCAATATCTTTGCCTTCGAACAATTCTAGCTCTCCCGACCGTAGGATCATGGAACTTGAGGACCAAGTCAAGTTTCTCATGAAATCTTACGAAGCTCCTAAGCCTTCAAGCCAAGTGAATAAAATTACTTCTTCATGCGAATTATGTAGTGGTCCCCATGACACTCGTGATTGCGTGGAACTCCCCGGAACAGCTTTTGCGGACTACGCATCCTCGTGTACCGACGAAGCGGGAGATAAGTGGTACACTTTCAAACCCGAGCCAAACCCTTACGGTGATTCCTACAACCCTTCTGAAAAATCACCCAAAACTTAGGTGGAAACAAGACCAAAACAATTCTTACAATCCGCCTAATCGTTACCAACCAAACGGTCCACCCTGCAACCGTACTTTCAATAACAATCCTTCTAACAACTATGGTAGTACTAACAATCTTGAAGGATTGATGTCCAAGTTTATGGCATCTCAAGAAGCTCGCGTAGCTAAGTTTGAAACCGAATTCAACCAACAACAAACGGAGATGACCAATAAGATTGACAACTTGTTGAAAGCCCTCAACAACCAAGCGTTAACTACACCTAGGAAGGACTCTAGGGATGCCAATAACAGAATCCAAACTAAGGACCCCTCGTCGTCCAAACACGTCCAATTTGTCAATGTTGTCACCGTTAAACCAATTGATAAGGAGATAGAAGAAAGTGACAAGGATGAAGTTGGAATAGAAACCGAGCCTAGGGATAAAATTAAGGAAGTTGAGGTTAATAAGGGAGAAAAGTTAAAGGAAGTAGAGACTGTAGAAGAATACTTTGATAAGTTGCCCACCAAGGAAGAACGGGAATATCACAAGGATTTATTCGATGATCCCGAGACACCATATATCCTTGGTTCACCCCTTATAAAAATAGGAGACCCCTCCAACATCAACATACCATGCAACATTGGGTATATGCATGTATGGAAAGCTTATATCGATCCTAGGTCTCCTATAAACATCATGACTAGGACTTATTATAATTGGGTAATGAATAAACAACTTGGTTATAGGATGATGCCCAACAGGAATTTGATAAGTAATTTTGTAGGTAGAGTGAAAGGATTGCATGTGATTGTCAGAAATTTCACTTACGAGACCGATTTTATGATAGTAGAGGATACTCGTCCGGTGATAGATGCTTGCCTAAGTTAATTAGTGTTTGGAAAACCGTTCGTTGAGGCCACTAAGATGAGTTATGATCCGACTCTAGGGATAGTTAGGTTCAAGGAAGAGAATGATGAGATTGCCTACCAAACGCCCTATAAGATTGAGCAATACCGCCTCCTATCGAACATAGAAAAGGAACACAAACAAGCGGCTTACTATAGGAATGATGAGGATAGACGTAGAGGAGTAGAGTATGTGATGAAAGCTTGCAACTAGGTCCGGAATACAAAACTAATATAAGAGATGACCTAGAGAGTGAAACCAACGATGAGTAGTAACCCATGACCTTGAGTCTAGCTACAAGACTCGTAAATAAAGAAAAGCGCTTCTTGGGAGGTAACCCATGATTTGTGTGATTTTTATTTGTTTGATTGTTATTTGTTTCCGTATGCATGCTTTATTTTTGTTGTTGGTAGATCATGTTTCAAACTAGAATGGTGAAAATACTTTATTTTGTCGTTTGGCTTAGTCTTAACTTCATCCAAAGGTATTTCGCAAAAGATAAGTGTAAGGGGAAATCCCAAATGTTTTTAAGAAACAAAATTGATCATGATTCTACACAATATTAAATGAACATGTATATTCGTATTTGTTAGAGTCAAATGCTTGTATCGAGTCATAATGATGTTTTGCAGGATTTTCCAGGAAGTAAGACAAAGTTTTTCCAGAAATTTTCCGAAAACTTAACATAAGAATTTCTGCAGGTCACTTCTGACGGCATCAGGAAGAAACTCCTGACGGCGTCACGTGTAAAAATCTGAAAATTTTGCTAATTTTGTTTTTCTAACGGAATCTTAAAGTTTTTGTTGAATCTTTAGTTTTATAAACTTCAGGAAATCTGCAAACATCATTCCACAAGCATTATATCTTACTATGTTTTCTAGGATTTGTTATCATATATAGATTGCCGCCAATTTTACGCGAGGTTGCCTTGTTTGTTTTCTCAGGTTTAACAGGTTATGTATGACAAGAAGATGATTTATATTTCTGGAAGGGAAGCTTTGATTGTTCATTTTCTTGGAGGAAGATCTAACCTTGTTACCACACTATCCATACCGAGCGAATCAGGGGAGTATTTGATTTCATTCTTTTACCTGTTTTACTTTTACATTCTTTAATTGAACATTGGAGACAATGTTCATCCTAAGTGTAAAGGGAGGGTAAAATGATGATACCTTATAGTATACACTTTCACTTGAGTTTGTTTGTTTGATGGTAGGTGTGTAATAAAACTATGAGAAATACTTGTTAGTGTAATCTTAGCGCCAAATTTAAATTTTTTTACAACATTTAGGAGTGAAACTTTAGCCATAGCAAGCGTCTCATGGATAGGAGATTGTATGACTAGCACAAAACCGTACTATTCAGAAAAATTTTCCACCCAAATATGTGAGGTTCACCTTTAGATTTGATAGGAAAAGCATTTACTATTAGTGCTTATGAGTGTACCGGTAGCATTTAGATTCTAGAACTTGCGTTAGTGATGCATCCCGAGACCGCTAGTGAGACTACATTCGTGTAGTAGGATTTACTACATGATAAGAGGCTTTAGGATCACCCTTGTGTTAAACCCGTATCATAATTACTTGACCTTTTAAGTCATATTATTTGGCTAGTAAAGTCAACTATTTTTTCCCATACCCTTAGCGTTGTACTCATTTTTAGTACACGAAACCCCTAGTACACCCCTCCGAGCCTATCTTTTCGTTTCTAACTTTAAGCATCTTACTTAAAGGAAGAATTTGTTACACCCCACTTAAATGTACACCTAAATCGCCTTAGCCTTCCGTGCATGCACTCATCTTTAGTGCATTATTGTTACATGTTTAAACCCTTAGTTAATTATCTAATTGATTACATGGTTGCTAAGTCGAGTCATATCCTTGTACATATTGTTTTGGGACGATTGGGACTCATGGGTAAAGTACTTATTTTATGGAGTAATGGGGAAGAACATCATTTTATTACCCCCATATTTACGTTAATCTTAAAAGTACTCAAAGTATTTTGATTATCTTAATTCGAGTCATTAGATTAGTTTATTGTAAAGTATGTAAAAATTCAAGTGTAAGGGGAATATTCATTCCTTATGATGTATTATTTTGGATGGTAGGGTAAGAGTGTATGCCAAAAAAAAAAAAAAAAAAAAAAAAAAAAAAAAAAAAAAAGAAAAGAAAAGAGAAAAAACATACGGACTACCATCCCGTTTCATTCTATGTTTGTTTTATGTTTTTGTTATTTTTCATTTATTAGCTTAAGTCGAGCCTAGTCTTGGCTTAGCAACGCCATATTGTACATGTAATTAACCAAGATTATTAACTCACCACCAGTAAAGATTGCCTTTATCCAACAAAACCGTGTATTCCATATCCCTACACCTAACGATATAACCCTTTAAAAAGACCTCTTTGATAGTTTATCCTAGGTGCTTACGCCATGTGGTGGAGGTTTGATCCTTTCCCAAGCCTATGGTAATCTATTTTGCTATGACAGGTAGTTAAAGATGTTTTCCATTTCCATATTGTGATATATACTTTATTACACCCGAGAGATGTGAGTATCTAAACACTATTTGTGAGGTGCTAGTGTAAGACCTCCGTGCTTGTCTTTGGTCTTTAGTGGAATGATTATTTGTTGTAATTACTTTTATATTAGTGTTAAATGACTCCTAACTTGTATTTTGACTAGAATAAAAGCGCATTTGCTTGAGGACAAGCAAATCTCAAGTGTAAGGGTATATGATGAGGCGAAAAATGATCCGTTTTTAGGGGGTCATTTAAGCCGGAATTTGAATTTATTTGATCAAATATGGCCCTAAATCGTTCCTTTTGTGATTTTAGGTACTTTGGGAGAGAATTCTGGAAAAGGAAGTATTTTGGACGTTTTTGGAGCATAAAAGTGAAGAAAACGGCAAAGTCTTAATTTTCCTTGCTGTGAATAGTACCTGACGGCGTCAAGAAGGTTTTTATGACGGCGTCAAGAGCAATTTTGGTGACGGCCCAGAGAAAACGTGACGGCGTCAGAACAAGGGCGTCAAGAGTAAAAGTGGTGACGGCCCAGAGCAGAAATACACATGACGGCGTCAGATCTGGATCTAGGCAGTCCGAGAATTTTATGGGCGGCGGGTTGACGGCGTCAGAACTTTCCTCTTGACGCCGTCACCTCCTGAAATCTATATATACTTTTCTAATTTTCATTCATTAAGTGTGTAACTTGGGAGGAGAATTTTAAGGTCGAACTTAATAAACCCCAACACGAACTTTACAGTATTTTCAAGGGTTTTCACCCCTTGAAACCCTTTATGTTCAATTGAGATACGTATCCTTTCAATTCATTCAATATGTCTATGTGTTGTTTGAATATATCTTACGCTTGTCTTAATTTTAACATGCTAGGCTAGATCTCTTGTGTGTTTGCTTAGATGTAATGAAACTTAGATGTTGATTATAGGTTGATTGCTTGTTTATAGTTGTAATGGATGAATGATTTCAATGTTAGGCTTAAGAAAACTGGCAGATCTCCATTGTGTAACTTGCTTGAACGTCTTAAGAAACATGAACCGATATGTACTAGGTTTTTATGGTTGTATTTAATGCATGAGCGAATTCTAGTGATCCCATGTTAGGAGCTTCTTGCAGGCTCGACATAGCAGTGAAGTAGGAGCTTATAGAATTGGGGAAGTATGTACGCCACCCCATGATTGGTATTAAGGAATATAACCCGTCATCCACGCAACTGTAACAACTAATTAACCTGTAAAAGAAATCTAGGGAGTAGTGAAATCTAAGTAAACACAATTCTCCCATATATTGTTCACACCATATTAGTTTGATTAGTTTATTTTCATTTTTGTCATTTTATTTTGATTGCATCTTTAGTTATTGGGTTAGTTGACTAGCAACTAATTCCGCTCACTCTTCAAAAAACCGAGATTTTACTTGCTTTCATAAAAATATAAAAATACAAAAAAGAATCATCCCTCACCTCTGGACCTAGTTTTTAGGTTTTCTAATCCTAGCGACACTATTCCTGAGTTGAACGATCAATCCCCCGATACTTGTCACTATACTATACTACAACGATCCGGTACACTGCCTAGTGGGGGTTGTAAGCTTCTCGAGATCCCTCGAGAGGTAAAGCCTGGTGCAATTCCCACGCATCAGCCCCATAAATGAACACTGGAGGGGGCACGGAAATGTGGCTCAAAAACTGAGTATGGAGTGCAAGAGTGAAATGGGATAAAGTTTATGGGGCATGCAGCCCTAGCTAACAAGCTCTAGACCCAAAAATAAGCCTTGGTCCTTGTAGAGGAGCTTGTTGGCTTTCCAAAAAGCCAATAAGCACCCTGTGGGGCCCTCTGATGAACAATATATAGTACATTGAAATAGGGTGAAAACTAGGGTGTTGGTGCAAGGGAACAGTGAGCCCTGCAGGCCACTTTAAGCTATGAGATAAACTCTAAAGAAAAATCACAAAAATAAGCTCTAGGTGGGATTCAAAGGTCTAGGTGGGGGACATCAATTTGTGAAAAGCACAAGCCCTGAATCCAAACACAAAAATCATAAAAAATCATGCCATATTAGGTTTTCTGCACAAAAGAGTAAATTTGACTTTTTGAGTATTATGCCTAAGTTGATTTTTTTGGATTTTTATCTATCCTATCTAACTGAAAATGATGTTTTAGGCTATAATGAAATGAAATTAAGCTGTATCAACAACTAATACAAAGATTTGATGAGAACTTGAATTCAAAATCCTTAAGAGTGCATGAATCAATAAGATTTAACCTTATTTTTGACGTTTTATTGCAAGAGTACTAGAATTTATGTCTCTACTGACCTAATGTGTTCTAGTGTGACATGTATCAAGAACAAACAATAACAAAAGCACTCTTAAACAATGAGAACCTAGCTAAACCAAACACTTCTTATAGCATAACTGAAATAATGGATCAAGTGCTAAAGGATACCCTACCCTATTCTACTGATGCATGTGGATAAAATAAGCTAAGAAAACTGTGTAAAGGCCAAATTATCTGAAAATTAATCACTATAATGAGCATATACTAACTAGGCTATTACATGACTAAATACTTCAATAAACTAATAAGTACCACATCTAATTAACATACTCAGCAAACAAGCATCAAACATTCTTAGGTAGAAGATTGAGTACCAAAACAAAGAATAAGCATTGATCAAACAGTAAATAAGAAGTTGCTCTAAAATGAAATGTGGAAAACTCACAACTAAAATCCTAGCTAAACAAGGGGGTTATTTGAACAAAACCTATCTTTGGTTAGGCCTCAACTACACCAGGAATCATGAATCAAGCATCTACATACCAAAATTCATCAGCATAAGTCCCTGTTTGACTTTTGTTGACTTTTTGAGCTTTTGAACCTAACACCTTTGCTGTGGAACCAAATTGCTAAAAAGATTCACCCTAAGCTATGAGACAGCTTATATGAGCTTTTGAAAGACTTGAAACAGCAACAGAGCTTTGAACAAGGTTTTTGCAAAATACTTAAAATGGCATTGAAACTGAAAATTGATAACAAAGTATTGAATTGAAATTGAATTACTTCTATTAAACTTGAAAATGGGTTACAAGATGAAAACTAAAGCTACTGAAATTAATGAAAAGATTTAATTTGACATAAGTAAATTAAGCTAAAAATTCTACTACTAACTGTCTAACTACTACTACACTAATTGCCCTTCTTCCTGGCTTCTCTCTCCCTTTATATACTTCCAAAAGGTCTTTTTGACTTTTCCCACTTCTTCTCTGGTCCGTTGGATAAGTAGATATGATCCTAGCCGTTCAATCACTTTGGCGGGAAAATGGAAATGAGCAAATTAGTAGGGGTTGGTTTGGTAGGTACGGTGCATTAAATGAGGAGGGGGTTATAGGAGACAGGAAAGGTAGAAGGGAGGTTGAGTGTTGGCAGAGGTGGAGTGTGATGGTGGGAGCTAGTAACAGCTATGGGAGTTACATATTATACGGGGTAGGGATTGGGTTTATATTTGGGCTTAGGTGTGAGTTTGGGCCACAGGTATTAACTGGTGTTTATTATACGGGGTAGGGATTGGGTTTATATTTGGGCTTGGGTGTGAGTTTGGGCCACAGGTATTAAAAGGGTGGACCGGATTTGATTGTTTTGGATTTGGATTTTTGGTTTTAGTTTGCAAAGGGGTCCGATTGGTTAAGTTAGTAAAACACAAGGACCAAAAATGTAATTGCTGATTTTTCAAGGGCTTGTGTTGCCAACTTTATGAAGTTATCATAAGGACCAAACATGCCATATTCCAAATTCCCAAGGACAATAAATGCAATTTTCCACTTTTGAGTGTCCAGGGACTAAAATTGCCAAGTGCTGAAACTTGAGGGACCAAAGATGTAAATTTTCTAAACTTTTCATCCAAGGATCATTTTTGACAAAGTTCACTAACACAAGGACCATAATTGATAATTTCTAAAAATTTTAATCTCAGGGACTAATTTTGACAAGTTTTGAAAGTTGAGAGACTGAAATTGCTAATTATGTAAACTTTGTTCGTTTTTCATCTGTTTTCAATTATTTTGCATCTGAAACATATAAAACACAATCCCTGGGATATTTTTAGTATTTTGATACATTTTTGATTGTTTTTAAATGTTTTGCAGCTCAGATTTGACTAAAAATGATGAGTGTTTGAGCACTCCTCAATCCCCTACACTAAACTATTGCTAGTCCCTAGCAATATAGAATCCAAAAATAACCTGTTTTAAAAATTTAATGGATTTGATGTCTCTTTACCAAAAGTCATCACTTCTGGAGTAGCTAAATGTTTCAGTTCAAGTAAGAACTATGGTACACTCATAACCATATGATTTTGAGCAAATCATAAGCTGTCAACGGATTTGATTTGTCTTTACCAGAAGCCGTTTGCTTATGGACTAGCCAACTCTTTGATGGAATACAGTCATCATCTTGGTGAGTTGATTACCAATTATGGTTTTCCATTGCCTTTACAACAAGCCATAACCTTGCGGGCTAGTCAACTCTTTTACTTTTTAGGATATGGTGAGTTGAATACCATACAATTTTGGGCAAATTGTCAGCCATAACCGGATTTGAGATATCTTTACTGTAAAACCCACATTTTCATATCATGATTTAATGACTAAAACACCCTCCAATTTGAAATTTTGAAAAGCTAGTCTTTCGAATCTTACAAAAGAATCTTGGAAGATGCTTACCAATTTGCGTTAACTAGAAACGTATGAGAAGATGAACTTCACTGCCTGACCTGGAATTGACAACAACAGTGGCTACCAGGAAGATTGAAGACACTCCTTACAAGGCAGAAGTGTTGGCGATGCAAGGAACGAGAGCTAGTCAAAGTGGCGAACCTGGAGCTGATGAAGACATGCAGTCTCACTTCCCTATTCATCTTGGTTGTACTAAGATGAATTAAGAGCGGAAGCAGACTGGATGATAGAGAAATTTAAAGATCTTGTCAGAATTCGCATTACTCCATCGCATTCCAAGAAGAACTGCAGAAGGCTTAATGATCAGACTCAAGTTCACAGTTTTGTTTCATTTCCAGATTGATAGACGAAAGAAGACAGATTACTTGGACTTGAAAAGAATTGATGTTTTGAATGGGTGGTTTTGGAACAAACCATTTTGTTGTTGGATGAGTTGATTTTGTGAAGGATGAAGTTAATGATGACTAATGCTCACTCTCATCAATTTCTTGAGTTTCGTTACCTGGTAAAGTGATCATTGGATGATTTAGGTTCTCCGATATCATCTTTATTCCTTGTTCAATCTGCGTATATTTGATAATGGTCTTGTTTGGGAATTTTGGCGAATTTTGGGAAAATTGATGCTTTTGGAGACGACGTACCTTACTTGCTGATATGATTAGATCTCTGTTACTCTTGCGAATAGTTGTTTTCCTTTAGTCATTCATTGATACTTCCATTGCTTTGTCATTGAATGTTCCTCCTGGTTATGACGCTTGATTTCGGTTGACCTCTTGGGTGATAGAAGTAATAGGTGAACTAAGATTGACTTGTTTGTTTACGACTCGTGATAAAGTATGACCATCATGAGAGTATATTTATATGATGCTAGTATTAGGACGCCTGGCCAACGTGATAATACTCACATTATATAACGTGCACTTATTGTGGTCATACGATATCTTGGGGAGTATCTAGGAAGCTTAGAATTTGATCTCCGTTAAAATTTCTGAGATTTTTGAGACTTTAGGTTCATTATACCTTTGCGTTTACTCTACATTCGTTCGTTAGATGATTGGATAAATTTGAACTCTCGATTTTGCATGCGGTTGACCTTGATACATCTGTCACCAATCACAAGCTCCTTGTAGAGACCTCTACTGTTTGATATAGTTAACATGATTTGAAATTTTGTTTGTATCCCATATGAGCTTTCCAAAATATACAATTATCATCCTCTACATATGGTGTCATACCCTTGTGATCAGACTCAACCAGATATGTCACTTCCACAAAAAAAAAAAAAAAAAAAAAAAAAAAAAAAAAAAAAAAAAAAAAACGGAAGCCATTCTTGATAGACATGAGAGAGTCATGAGAAATAAAGATTGTTCGTTTTGTTAAGTTCTTTGGAAGAACCATCCACCACGTGAGGCGACGTGGGAGACCGAGGAGCTATGCGAGCCAGCTACTCTCATTTTCCTTTGTAGTCTGGTAGGCGTTCGTTTTGTTTCGCTACCGTATTCCTCCTTTCATTTTCGCGGACGAAAATTCTTTTGAGGGGGGGATAGTTGTAAAACCCACATTTTCATATCATGATTTAATGACTAAAACACCCTCCAATTTGAAATTTTGAAGATTTAAGTATGTTTATCAAACAAGCCCGAAATATTAGAAACGTAAATTTTGCACCATTTTAAATTTATCCTAAAGTATGGACATTATTATTATGACCTTATAAACTATACACTATAAATAATAATCCATAATGTGAATTATATCCTAACCTAAATAAATACTATCCTAAGTCTCCTAATGACTAAGTTCCATCCTAAGTTCAACTGCACAAAGTGACTTATATACGTTTGATGTACTAGTACTACACTTTACTATATGACTTCCTCAAATAAAAAACAGATTTCCTAACCTATATTTTTGTACTTGTCATGTGAAATTCATGGGATAAGAACAAGACATATCACATTCCCTCAATAAAAGATCTCTTGCATCTCTTATCTTTAATGCAATACACGGTTAATCATACATAATTCGGCCCTAACTTTTCTCCATTTACCTCCCATAAGTCACGACACCCTCTTTACAATTATACGATGCAATCTACTTTCCAAACTAAAAACACGCTCCTTTCCATTCTATATTATTCGGCCCTCCCCTTTTCTGTTTTATGTGACACAAAAACAACTTAACAATAACAACAAAAGTTAACCAATATGATTCACCTTGATATCTGAGGCACGATAGGAAGGTTTCATCCATGGTTCGAAAGGTGTTCTTGATCGGGGTGCACGTTGGTTCGAAGGGACTGATTTCATTTGAAGGGTGTGGGTTCGTTGATGTTGATTTCCGTTCGGTTGATCTTTGATATCAAACCGAGTGTTCGAACAATAATGTTTTCCTTTGCATCGTGACACAGCTTCGAGGGTAAGGTTCTTCTTAACCTTGATCGGTTTTCTTTTTTTGTTTTTGCTCAATCATGTGATTGTCTTCTAAATCGACTGATGCCCCGTGCTTTTAATCGAAAGATATCATCACCTAAAGACATGTAATTTTTGCACATAAAATAACATATGGGAAAACATGTTGTAGTTACTAAAAATTGGGAAAGCTGCTATAAATAGAAAGTTACTAAAAATGGAAAGCCGACAAAAACGAGTAATCTAATTTAATACAAGTTATTAATAATTAGTCTATCATTAATTCGTGTAGATGCGCAGAAGAAGGAGTGGCTTCCTATTCCTATGGTCATGTTATTGTTTCATTGGCGATTTAAGGTACAGATATTCCGTACTCTTTCAGCAAGAGTACAACTATTTCTCTCATGACTCTTCTCTCTCTCTTTTATATTACTTGATTGAACCTTGATATTGACCCTTGATATTGAACCCTTGATATTGAATTCTTGATATTGAACCTTTGACTTGAACCTTGTCTTGAACCTTGATATTGAACCTTGACTTGAACCTTTGATTATGACTTGACCACTTGTACTTGATATTGAACCTTGACCCTTGACCCTTCAGTATTTTACCCAGGAGCTACTTGTTGTGGAGTAGCCACAACCATAGCATTGATGCACCAATGTTATGTACTCTAGTGTGGTTGGAGAGATGTACTACACCGTCCCTGATTCTTGTGATCTACTGCTGCTATGATTATTATGATTATTGTTATTGGCCAGCAGGGGCGTATGGATGCATCCTAGATTTGTCTTGACTTGTCTTGGGCTACGGCCATCTTGATTATGATATGGACTACATGATATATATTACTTGGTGACTGGGCGTGTGTGCATTACAGCCCCTCACATCTTGGGAGTTGATCACTCCATCTTGGGATACTTGACTTGAAATACTTGACTTGATATTTGTGTGCCTGGGGGTTAAATACTGATAGCCTTGACACTTGACACCTGATAGCCTTAACACTTGACACCTGATAGCCTTGACCCTTGACACTTGACACCTGATAGCCTTGACCCTTGACACTTGACACCTGATAGCCTTGACCCTTGACACTTGACACCTGATAGCCTTGACACTTGACACCTGATAGCCTTGACCCTTGACACTTGACACCTGATAGCCTTGACCCTTGACACTTGACACCTGATAGCCTTGACACTTGATACTTGACACTTGACACTTGATACTTGATACCTAATACACCTGATAGCCTTGACACTTGATACTTGACACTTGACACTTGATACTTGATACCTAATACTTGATACTTGACACTTGATACTTGACTCTTGGTACTTGACCTTGCAAACTATTGATACTTGATCTTGCTTAATTCTTGGAAACCTTGGAACTTGGTAACCTTTGACACTATATTTAAACCCTTGACATTATACTTGACGATCCTTGAAACTAGTTAATCATTGCTATTACACTTGACGATTCGGGATACTTAACCTTGATGATTTTTCATATTTAACCTTGAAAATTCTTTGATATACCTTGTGACACCATATGTAATTTCTATTCATACTCTCTTCTCTTATTACTTGATGTGCTTGTTATCATCATATCTGTTCACTGAGCTTTTTATGCTCAGCCGCGTTTTCTTTTCCATGCGGCAGGTACTTAAGCTAGGATGCGGGGTTTAGCTTTGGGGATGAGAGAGTGTGAACCAAACTAAGATTTCCCTTATATTATGGACATGGTTTTATTATCGTAATTCCCTTATTTTGGAATTCATTTGTAACCTTGTACTCATTGTATTATTAAAGTATAAAGCTTGTGTTTTGCTCTGTTGGACACTATTTATTGTGATATCTTTACCCTTGATGGGTTGGGGTGTTACATTTACCAAGAGCCGTTTGCTCCTGGATTAGCCAGTCCTTTTGTGGTTTAGACATGGTGGACTGATAACCATAAATTTTTTGAAATAAAGTGGTTTTTATTTTTTATTATTTTTTTATTTTTTATTTTTTATTTTTTTTAAAATTTTGGCCAAAAACGGGGGTACTAGAAGGTAAAATGTGATCAAATTCGCTAGAATTCCCCCCCCCCCCCCCCCCCCCACTTAGAATTGAATATTGCCCTCAATATTCAAAGTCCCGGCTATTATGCCAACTCTTTGAACGTAAAAAAAAATAGAAAAAGGAAAAAGAGAAAAAACATACGGACTACCATCCCGTTTCATTTTATATTTATTTTATGTTTTTGTTATTTTTCATTTATTAGCTTAAGTCGAGTCTAGTCTTGGCTTAGTGTAACACCCCCAATTCATGATGCAGCGGAATTCAACTTGGGTGTTACTCGACGGCACAACAGTCATAATAATAGAAAACGATCTCTAAACGAATCGTATTAAAAAGAGTTGTCATTCATATTTATTCAAATATATCAGAGTTTACATAGTAAGGTCCCAAAACGGTTCCATGTTTCAAAATACATCAATATAAAGTCTTTGATGTTTTTATAGAATGACATAATAGTTTATAGCCTTCTTCCTTCGGTACGTGCCCTTCCGTTCCATTCTTGATTATCATGGACCTGAAATACATGCTTAAGAGGTCAACACAAAGGTTGAGTGAAGTTCATAGAGTTTGTTTAACGGTTGAACACAATATGTTGGTAGTACGAGTTAATTAGACTCATACTCATGTTAGAAAACAAAACAGTTATTATTATATACTAAGCTCATGCAACCAATACGTTAACGGGTACCAATATCAATCGGCGGTTATGTTGCCCCGGTAAGTACTTTGCCGTCATACTTAATGTTCAAATATAGTGCATTCGTTTGAACTAATCTGCTCAAACAAATGGGATTCGTCAATCCCAATAGGCCTATTCACAATACTCGCGCTCACTAGTTCTAGTGATTAAATGGTTCATGATAGGGGCCTAGGATTGGCAAGGTAGGTACTTAGTAATAATGAAACATTCAGGCAGCATACAGTTTCAAAGCATTGTGTTCGGTTTAAAAGTAGCATGTATTCCCCCCCAAGGGTTTGTAAAACATTGAAGTAATGTAAAGTGGGGCTATGAACTCACCTTAAGTAGGATAGCAAGTAATGAAGGTGATGATTGGATCGTGTAGGTTTCTACGAGCAACCTATAATAGAATGTCGCGACTTAGGATTTGTGTAAAGAATATAACGGAGTGCCTATATATATATCTTGCATTATAGTCCATGATGTGGTATGATGTATATTGTAAGTCCTTGAAAGAAAAGATTCATGAACATGTATGTTTTGGTATATCGTTTACTACCGTTCGGGCCGACATAATTCAGAAGTCATGTTAGTAAGCGTTCGAGGAGCCAGGACACTTTAACTCGTAAATCCACAACTCATCTCGACGGCTTACATAATGAACTCCTCACATGAGGCTCCCTACTATTGTAGTAGTTGATAAAATATATAGATATAAGTTTTGATCCGAAAAGTTACATGTCCGTTATTTGGATAAACTTAGGAAAGTTTATTTGTGCATGAAGATTGTTATTAGGGGTAGTTTCATAAGTCTTGAATGACCATTTTCTCTTGGTAATATCTCATGTTTCCCTTTTAAGTGAAGTAGATCCAAATTGCTTGTTCAAGTTATCGCCTAATTCAGTGTTTCATGTTTACGCCTATGTAAGTTGGTATGGTCATTTCGTCATGGCCTAGCCATGACCTTTGGTCTTTGTTCCAAGGTCATGAGACACAACCTTGGCTCTATCCATGGTGGTGGTCTTGGTTATAGGTCATAAGACCTCTTGTTTCTTTTAAAGTATAACCAATATATAGTGACTTATATATATGTAAATAGCTGTTAAGAAACTAAGAAATATTTCACTCATAAAGCGTTTTCAAGGCTCAAGCTTCTTTAACCCTAAAGGAAAACGTGATTCCGGACAACTTTCGTGTTTTAACTTTTTCATGAAACGGACCAGAAAGGCCTCTTTTTGCGTGTTTTAGGTTCTGTCACAGAAACTTTTAGGCAGTTTTGCCGGAAATCTTTGGTAACTTCAAATGGGCGTAACTTTTGACTCGTATACTCGTTTTAGGTGGTTCAAGTTGCTATGGTTTCCTTGTTAAGTCCTCTACTGTAATATGTAATAATCCAATAACAAATTTTTATCATTTTGATCAGGTCTTACCAAGAAAGTCACTAGTTTGCTTGTTTTAGTAACTTATTGTAACAATCAATTATAACAACATCTTTTAGTCATTTTTATACACCATGGACATTCATACAAGACATAATATAGCAAGAATAACATGTAAATGATATGAACATGAGAAATTAACAAGAAGCATGTTAGGTTTAGGCTTACAACTTTTGGCTTTCTAATTAAAGAAAGGAAGTAACAAGTAAGGAAATGGACTTTGATAGACTTGCTTCAACCCTTTTCACTTCATGCAACCTTTCTACCCTTGGTATTCTTGAAAGATGGATGATGATGGTTGAGGTGAATTGAGTGGATTTAAACTCAAGAGAAATCACCAAGTATATTAGGGTTTGGAAGTGTTTTGGTAACTTAAGATCAACTAGGGTTTCTATACTTGAACTTCACTTGAATCTTGCTAGAAATTAGAAGGAAATAAAGCTAAGGATGGATGGTTTTGGTGTTGGAGGTGGACGGCACAAAGGAAGGGGGGAGAGGGGCTTTTTATAGTCTCATGAGGAGGTTAGTTTCCTTAGGATATTTTTAGCAAAATAACACATGTAATCATCTTGGACTATTTTCCACAAGATCAAGCCACACCATGGGGTGACTCCCCCCCTATATGACGGTTCACAAGCCTAGGAGGGGTGAGGTGTGCTTGGTCTTGATAATATCTAGATATTAGGATGAGTTTTGACTCCGGGAAATGCCAACCGTAACTGATTAGGCCTTAAAACGTAAAACCGGGTGTCGTAAAATTATGCAACTTTAAAGTATTGATAAACATGTCCATATGTTCCATAATAAAATATAAAATGGGTGATAGGTTCCATTTGGGTGGTAAAACCCTGCTAAAACTGGAAACACGGGTCTAAAATGCGTAATACGTAAAATGTACGAATATTGCGTAAAATTGAGAAAAGTAAAATGTTACTTTTCTAATATGATATAAATGATTTAAAATGACTTATAATGTCTAGACTGGGCTCAGTCTAGTGTCGGTTGGTATTAAATGTCTTTTAGACATCAAACCGTAAGCCTAAAAATCACGAAATGACTTATAACATCAAGGGATGATTTTTGGTCAATGGAGGAGGGAAAAATATGTTGACTTATTTTAATAAGTTGAAAACTCAAATCATCTTAGAAACGCGGTGCAGGTATAGGCTAGGGTTACGGCTGAGTAAAAACGCTTAAAACTGAAAATTCCAGTTTTTCATGGCCGAGGTTTATTCTGGTCATATTTTTCTCAGTCATGATTTATTCTCAAATAAATCATGAGTGTGTCAAACATTTTTATGATGTGGGGTCACCTGACGGGGTCAAATTTCGTTGTGCGTGGAATTTCTGAATGACGTTTTACCCTAAAACGTGTATTTCCTTAATAACTTTCACGAAAATGATCTGACGAATGTCAAACATTTATTTTGCCATGGAAATGATTTATCACTCGAGAATATGAAATAAAAATCAACTTTCGGGAATATTTCGGGAAAAATGAATAGTAAAAATAATAGTAAAATGAATAGTAAAATTTTCCGGGAATAGTAATTAACCTGAAATTGCGAATTGTTACACTTAGCAACGCCATATTGTACATGTAATTAACCAAGATTGTTAACTCGCCACCAGTAAAACTTCCTTTATCCAACAAAACCGTGTATTTCATATCCCTATACCTAACGTTACAACCCTTTAAAAGACCTCTTTGATAGTTTGTCCTAGGTGCTTACGCCATGTGGTGGAGGTTTGATCCTTTCCCAAGCCTATGGTAATCTATTTTGCTATGACAGGTAGTGAGAGATGTTTTCCATTTCCATATTGTAATTTACACTTTATTACACCCGAGAGATGTGAGTATCTAAACACTATTTGTGAGGTGCTTGTGTATGACCTCCGTGCTTGTCTATTGGTCTTTAGTGGAACGATTATTTGTTGTAATTACTTTTATATTAGTGTTAAATGACCCCTATGTTGATATAAATAATTGACTAAAAACATTATTCATATCTTTCGATATCTCTAAGTTTTGATAATCACAAAACGAAAACTCATCAAACCAAAGGTTAAGACGTAAACAAGTATTTAGTAGTAAATACTCACTTTCACCATTTAATCACTTATGGTATGAATAAACAAAGTGATTAATGTATTATAAGATCAAAGGAAATCTTGTCTTAAGACATAACATTTTATAAAATGATTTTAACATTTTATATATATTTGTAAATCATTTTTGGAATAGCTTTATTAAACCACAAAAATATGATTTCTTTATCACCTTTTGACCCATTTCAGCCTATACTTCCCAAAATTCACAAACATATTTTGTCCCATGCTATCCCTCAAAATTTGCCTTCCTAAACCACATTTCTCATACACTATAAATACCCTTTTCCCATCATTAATGCCATCACACCCAAACATGTCATCTCCCAACAACCAAAAACCTAAAGTTTCAAGAACCGCAAGGATCTCCGTCAAACCCGTTTGGAGGAGGAAACTTGACTCTTGTCACAACTCATGTGATGTTGTTCCAAATCAACCAACCTCTAAAACTCAAACCCACTCTAATGAGTCATCTCACAACCTATCTTCCATTCATACCCTCATTAATGCTTCTTCTTTTGATGAGCATGCTCAATCCCAAAACAACAATCCCAACATCTCTATCAATACTTCACATATTGCTCATTCAACAAAAACACCATCCACTCATGAAGAACCTCTTCCACCCATATCATGCTTTCATGATTACCCAAGCTCAACCATGTCTCCACCACCTAGAGTACCACCACCACTTCCTACAACTTTACATGCCATTCCTATGTTGCATGTTCAAACCTTCACCCAAGACAACTATCATGCTCCACCACCATCACCTTCCTCCGAACATTTGAAGTTCGTTGAGGAGCTAAAAGAGGCTCATGAGCTTAGTGCTCTTTTAGCATTACATCTTGCTCAACGCAATTTGGATCCACCCCAATCAAGCTCACCATCATCACCACATAACATCAACCAAATTGAGAAGCATGTTAACAATTGCCCTTGTTGCATCTTCCTTCAACAACAAACCATTGCTTTGAATGAGCACTTCACTTGGATTGAGTATCTTCTTACTAGATCTCAACAAACACCATCACTTCAACAACATCAAAACCCTCAACCAACAAACCCAACTTAAAATCCACCACTTCCAAGTTCCACATCTCCAAATTCACCAACATCCATGCAACCAAAAGTTTACCTCCATTAATTCACCAACATGTTCCCCATTCACCATTCTAACCCAAGCATTTTATATGCTTATTTCTCTCATTTTCAAATAAAACACCTCAACCATTTTGGGATTCAAGAAAGTTTGATGACACTCTTTGTTGGCACAATAGGATATTTTACTTAGTATTAGAATTCCATCATTATGGCTTTTGTAACAATGATTATGTGGTTGACATAATCATCTTGAATTAATGAATGCTTTTATATGTGTTTAAAATTCTTCTTTGCCATGCTTACTATTAGTTGTTATTGTGCTATATGTATTTGCTTGTGCCTCTAATATTTTTTTTGCAAGAATTCCATATCTCGAACCCTTGGTGCCCTCAAACGAGGGGGAGCAAACATCAAGGGGGAGCCTTTACCTTATAGGCTTAAACCTTTTTGATTCTACAAAAAGGGGGAGAAGTGAATATAAACTCACTAAATACTTGTCTAAAAATTAATTTTTGGATTTAATGAGTTTAGGTTTTGTAATCATCAAAAAGGGGGAGATTGTTGATATAAATAATTGACTAAAAACATTATTCATATCTTTCGATATCTCTAAGTTTTGATAATCACAAAACGAAAACTCATCAAACCAAAGGTTATGACGTAAACAAGTATTTAGTAGTAAATACTCACTTTCACCATTTAATCACTTAAGGTATGAATAAACAAAGTGATTAATGTATTATAAGATCAAAGGAAATCTTGTCTTAAGACATAACATTTTATAAAATGATTTTAACATTTTATATATATTTGTAAATCATTTTTGGAATAGCTTTATTAAACCACAAAAATATGATTTCAAATTTCCAACCAAAAAGGGCAAATTTTATCCAGAAAAACTTTTCAAACGTTCAGGAGGGCGCCCCCCTTAATTTTACTAGGCGGCCCCCTTAATCATTAAGGGGACCGGCACGCTCCCGAACAGTAAAATCTGGCCCTTTAAATACTGGATCATTTTACACATTTTCCTCACCTTTTTGCACTAGAAACTTTCTGATCTAAACATCCATTTCCTTTCTCTAAAAATCCTTTGATCTTATATACTTTGATCTTTGTTTCAAAGTGATTCAAGCCTCAACATTCAAAGTGCAAAGAGAAGAATACTTCTATTAGAAGTATTACAACTTAGTATCATCTTGCTATCTAAGTTGCTTGTTTATATTTTCTTGTAAATCTTTCATTCTTTGGTGAATAAGGTGTATGTATTAGTTAGCTAGATTTAGTTGAAGAATCTAGAATTGTTGTAAGTGTAAAGTGGAACTTGAAGTGAAGAAGAAGGGTTAGATAGTATTGGTGATAGGAGATTGTAGCAATAGGGACTTGTTGTGAAGATATTGAGGGTTCCAAGTGAAGAAGACTAGAAGACATTAGTAGATTGAAGTTGTGAAGACTTTAGTGGCTTGAAGGTGTGAAGACTTTAGTGGCTTGAAGGTGTCAAGACATTAGTGGCTTAAAGGTGTGAAGACATTAGTGACTTGAAGGTGTCAAGACATTAGTGGCTTAAAGGTGTGAAGACATTAGTGACTTGAAGGTGTCAAGACATTAGTGCCTTAAAGGTGTGAAGACATTAGTGGCTTGATGTAACAGCCCCAAATTTGGGATACGCAGCGGAATTAAAGCTGGGTGTTACTCGACGGCACAATAGTTATAATAATAGGAAAACAATCTCTAATTGAGTTGTTTTAGAAATTTTATTATTCAAATATCAGAGTTTACAAAATGAGGTCCCAGTAGGTTTACAACTTGTTAAATACTTTATCAAAGAATAATAAAATTTTAGCCTTCCTTCCGTATCCATGCTCCTCCATGCCATCCTTGTTGTTATTGACCTGAGATAAACATGCTAAAAGCGTCAACACAAAGGTTGAGTGAATCCATAGTGTTTAAGTGAGGTTATTTGAACACAAGTTGAGTAATAATAAGTCAATATATTGCACTAAGCCTCATGAGCGCAAACGTTAACTGCTAGAACATTACCGAGATAATCTTTTATTACTAACATAACCAAATGAAAGTAATAATGCCCTCCGGTAGGAGTTTGTCAGTCTCCTATGCAACTCAAATATAGTACATCTGTCTATCAATCCGGCTAGCTTATAGCTATCTATCCGGCTAGTACAAATGGGCCGTCAGCTTCCAATAGATCTATTTACCATATTCGCGTTCACTCGCAAGTGATTAATGGCTCATGATATGAGGGACTTTTATCAGTAAAAGCGACAGTGGGAACTTAGGCAATATAAATCAGGATAGCATACAGAAAATACTTGTGTTCGGTTTTGTAGCATGTATCTCCCCACAAGTTTGAAAAACATTATAAAATAAAATAGTGGGACTATGAACTCACCTGAGCAGTCTGGATGGAAAACAAAGTTAAATGAAGTTGATAAACGTTTCCAGCTTGAAACCTGATTTATTAGGTCAAGTTCTTAGTAATTGCTTCTGATTATATAAGTTTTTCAATGTTCGTTTCGTTTTGGTTTAATGGTTAAATATTTTATCGAGCCAATATGTAGTTTCAAAAGTATTATTTTATTATATTTTCTTATCTGTAAGATTTGGTTCTGTCCGTTCGTTAAATGGATACTTCGTTTGTTAGTTACGGTACAAAACGTATATTAAGTTTAAATAAAACTTAATAATAATAATAATAATAATAATAATAATAATAATAATAATAATAATAATAATAATAATAATAATAATAATAATAATAATATTAAATAATAATTAGGGTTTATAAATATTTTCATTTTAAACCCTCAAGTTTCTAAAGTTGGCAACTTTTACCCTTGAACTATATAAAAATGACAACTTTTACCCCTGAACTTTGGTTAAATGACACTTTCTATCCTTAAGTTTCAAATGGACAGTTTTTACCCCTTAGGGATTTCCCGATTACACAACAAGTCCAACAATAGAAATATTTTAGAGTTTTGGCATAATTGATCCTTGTGTTTAACCCCCGATCCCACTCGAAATCCTTTTAATCAAAAACAATTCATGTCTTGCGTTTTACCTCGAAACTTTTTACGAATCCTTTTCTAAAATGTTTATAAGTGTTATAAAAGTATTCTTGTGAAATATTATGGCCTGATTTGATCCCACGATCTCAGAATAACTAACAGAAACTTGCGATCCAATATATACTCGACACAGAAAAACACCAATTTTAAACGCCCCGTTCTCCCTCGTTTCTCAATGAAAATGGCTGATTCTTTTTCCTATGTTTAGACCTTCTAGTGTACTTTAACCATGTCAAAAACTAGAGTTTTACAATCTCGTTTACTATTCGAAATTAAGCACACAAAACTGAGGTCTGCTGTTGTCTTTTCTAAAAATCAGTTCTGAATTTAAATAAAAACATCGTTCGTTATACGTTTTTATGACTCGAGATCTAAAGAGTTTTTGAAGAAAACGTCGTTCCGGAGAACTTTCATGTTTTAAGTTTTTGACGAAACGGACCAGAAAGGCCTTGTTTTGCGTTATTTAGCCTGCTGTAACAGTAGGCATGTTTTAGTTTTTATATAACTTCAAATCGACATAACTTTTGACTTGTTTACTCATTTTTGATGATTCAAATTGCTACGTTCTTCTAAAAATATTCTCTTCAACAATATGTGAGTGTCCTATAGTCTAGTGTTCTTAAAATATCAACAAGAAAAACAATAGAGGGTGTTTGTTTGCTCGACCAAAACAGAAAAAAAAGAAAGTGTGAGTTTTGATATAGGTTTCTATTAAGACTTTTATAACAGTAAGTTTAGGACTAATGGAATGTATAAAAGGGTTGTGAGTTCTTACCTCGGTAGAAGTCGATTTATACAGGTTCTTGGACACAAAGAAACTTGAATTTGCAACACTAATCTTTCTTCTATCTTAGGCTGCTACTACTCTATTTTTGGCTTCGCTTGGACTGTTAGGATCATTAGGAAACTATATGTATGTTGGTTTGTGAGTTTCGAACAGAATGTGAGTGAAAAAGAGGGTGTACGGCTCGAATTTTATAGGGTAGACATCATGGGACTTCTAGAGAGGTGCTAGGTCATCAAAATAGGACATGTCGATGTAGCTAATACCCTGGTTCAACACATGTATGGAGTGGGAGTGTTTGGTGTATTTCGAATGGTTGGTGAGGGAAAAATAGAAATATGGATCGATTTATATAGGCTAGAGTTTAGGGAACAAGATGAGGTGTATGAAAGATGTTCATGAGCTGGTTAAGTAGTTCGAATGGATTAAAAGAAGACACACATGTGTATACTTGTTCATGTTATAGCCATATAGTTAGGATTTGTTTGCTTGGTTCGAATTATTACACAATCATATGTACATGAAGTCTTAATCAAATTGGCTTGTTGGTAGGGAATCAAGGGGACATGGTGAGGTGTTTACATATCATTTGGGGGATACTTGTGGTTATGGTAAACATGGTATGGTGTGGTTCAATTCTATCCTTGCAAAATTCCTACAATATTTGACCATGGTAAAAGTTTAAGGAGACAAGATGAGGTGGTGTTTCTTAGAGGTAATAAATTCCTTGTGACCTAAGATTTACCAAGTAGTTAGTTTAAATAATTTGGTTTGGTTTTTGCATGCATGGTGGAAAAGTAAGGCACGTATGTATATATATGACAATGGATATATTGCATGATTATGAGACATATATTTTGTATTTGTAACATGTAGTTGACGGGCCTTAGGAAATGGATAGAAGTTTTTATGACAATCTTTAGATTTATTATTCATTTAAGGTCTAGAGAGTGTAGTTTGATCCCGGTAATTACTAGCGTTAAGTCCTTTAGTCACGAAATTTAAAATCTGGTGACGTAAAAATGTAAAGTTTATAAAAAAAAAATGTTAAAAGTTATCAACATACTCAATTTTTATATTTAAAACGAGTCGTGGGTTTATCAGTGTGTTTAAACGTTATTTAAACTAAAAATTTATAGTGATGATAAATAGAAATTAATAGTTATTTTAATAAGCTGAAAAGTTTCTTAAAAATCTAAATGGGCTAACGTTTAGTTTGAGCATTTAATAATTATACATTAATGAAAAATCGTAAAATGGTAAATAAAAGTTGGAAAACTTTTTATACTTGACTTGTAAAGATATTTATTCAAAACGAAGTTAAGTGAACATGTTTATTTAGAATGTGAGTTTGGTGACATTAGTTGATTGTTGTCATTAGTTTGCTTTAAAAAAAATTTAGACGCGAAAAATGGATAAGTATAAGTTTAATTTAAATGGAAATATACCGGTGGTTACACTTGAAGGTGTCAAGACATTAGTGCCTTGAACGTGTGAAGATACTTGTGGTGTGAAGAAGTATTGAAGTTGTGCAAAGGTGTGAAGAAGAAGTGGTGTGATATTTGGTGTGAGATTGGTTCTAGCTACGATTAGAACTCGACATCTTGCTTTGTGTCGTTAATTGGTGTAAGCTTTTGGCGTGTACGGTTTTCTCTGCCATAAGGGAGGTTATTGACTTAGTGAAGAAAACTCTCGAGTTCGGTGCTCGGGGAGTGGAGTAGGGCAAGGAAGGTGTCCTTGTAGCCGAACCACTATAAATCATTTGTCTCTCGGTTTGATCTTTCCATCTCTCACTCTTTGCTTGCTTACTTACTAGCTTTTCACATATTGTTAATATTGTGTGTTGTGCATATATTGATTTCACATAAAGATCAAACTAGGTTCCATTTAAAATATTAATTATACTTTAGTAAAATATAAGTATAAACAATTACTAAGACACATATATCTATATTAGTACAAACTTGTAATTAAGTGAGATATATGAAATTATAATTTCTATTCAACACTTTAAATAAGTAGTGTATATATGATATATGTGAATTAGTTTGTATCTATACTTTAGCTTCAAAGGTTTTTACAATTACCATCAATTCTTTGAAAAGCAAATTCTTATTAAACGAAAAAGACGCAAAACTATTCAACCCCCCCTTCTAGTTTTCCACAATTGGTATCAGGAGCCACGTCTAGCAAGATTTTTAAAATAGATTGTATTTTAAAACTTGTAACGATCTATGGAATTTGAAAAATATTTAGAAGGGGAATTTATGCAACAACCACCATTATTTGAAAATGATCATTTTCTTAAATGGAAAAACAAATTTGAAATTATGTGAAATCAATAGATCTTGATCTTTGGCATATCATTTCAATTGGTGATCTTAAACCAACCAAAATGGATTTTGAAAATCAATATAATAATCTTCAAACCAAATTTGATAAAAACACTAAAGCCAAATTACTTATTTTCAAAACTCTACCAAGAGTTGAATATGAAAGATTATTTCCTTATAAAACGGCAAATGATATTTGGAAATATCTTTTAAAATTTCACCAAGAAAAATGTAAAACCAAAGATGATAAGCTTGATATTGCACATGAAATAGTTACTCTAGAAAACTTAATTGATAAATATCTAGTTGAAATAAACACATATACTACTAGTTCAAATATGGTCATTGAAGGTACCAATAACGAAGAACACATGTGTCAAATCCGAAGAAAGAATGTCAATAAACCATGGTGCAACAAGGACGATGAAGATGACGTAGATATGGCTTACATGAATTTTCTTACTAATGCAAATACAAGTAGTGACGGCAAGGATTGCATGCTCCAAGATCCAAGCAATACTTTAAACAAAACATGGAGCGACATGAACAACAGAATTGATCACCGTAGAGCATGTGAAGATTGTACAACTACAAATAAGGTACAATCCAAAACCAAACATTTTTGCTATGATCAATTTATATTAGAATTTTCAAAACTTGAAAACAATTTCAAGCACTTTTGCAACATTGAATCAAAAACTGTTTTTAAAAATAAATCTTCAACATCCGTTGAAAATAACTTTGAAAAAGAAATAATTTTAGAAGATAAAATGTCTAGACTTGAAAGTAATATTGAAATTGATCTTGAATGTAAAAATTGTCAAGACTACAAACATGAAATTAAAATGGAAAAAGAAAAAGTAAAAATATTGGCTAAATTTGAAAATAGTTCTAAATCTTTAAAATATCTACTTAACATTCAAAAGTCATTTTATGATAAAACCGGCTTAGGATTTACTGAAGATGATTACTCAACAAATACATCAAAACAAATAAAATTTGTTAAACCTAGTGGAAAAATTTAGAACTATTATTATTTATATCCATTGTTTATTTCTCTAGTCAAGAAAGTTATTGTTTGTTTGTCAAAATAAACAAATGATGAATTCTTGTACTTCTCGATGACATCCTCATCATGTGCATTTAAATGCATTGGATGTTCTCTACTAATCATCTCGGACCCATGAGAATCTGGGTACCAAGCTCTTTGTCATGTTTAGGTAATTAACGAACGAAGGGTTTACTACTTTTTGAATCGCTCTCCTCGCTCTCTTTCTTTTGATGACCATTGGTTCCCGTTATTCTGTTTCACATTCTACACACGTGGTGTTTATGACTTTGTTGCGGTCATCTATGGTTTTGGCGATTTACTCTTCACTCTTGGAGCATTGACTTTATGGAAAGCTGGACCTGAGGTAAGTTTTCTTTTCATAAACTTGTTAATGTCATATTATATCTATGTATGCCATGATTAGTATATTAGTATGATTAAATTTATAAGTTGCCCTATTTACTTGTCATTAACACTAATATATGTATACATGTAATTAAGCTTGTCATCTCTTTTGTTCATCATTTATGTTGAATGATTACCTATGATCAATTGTAGATTGCTTATCTTGTAGGCTAAATGACCATTTTCATTGTATTAATTGATATGCAAAAATTAAGACTAGTTAGCACTTAACTCTATGATGTATTGTGTATATATATATATATACACATATGTGTGTTAATCTTGCATTCATAGATAATTAGCCCTATCCCTCATAATCTTATTACATTAAGATCTTTAGAATTATCCATTACTCATCTGTGTCCTTTGTTGCCATTAGAGATGATTATATGTGATAATGGGCTTAATCGATTCTCTTGAAGTAAATTTTTCACTTACAATTTCTTGATTATCAAAATCAAAACATCATATTCAAAAACTTCTCTCTTTGAACTAAAATCTTTCAAATGTCTATTTTATGCTTCTTCAACCAACATGCTTAATCATAAGCTATTATAACATTATTTTGATCATTACCAAGATTGAAACATTTTTTTTTCTTTTGAAACAAAACAAAATTTGTTTTATTGGGATACAAACTTGAATTTATTTCAAAACATTGTTGAATAAAACTAAAAACATTTTGCCTAAAACATTTTTGATTATCTCATATATGTCCTGCATTTATGTAAAAATGACATTCACAATTTAATCAAATCATTTCTTGAGAATCATGGTTTGCCCATATGGATCTTGTTTGTAACAAATCTTAAAGTCCATACAATCATTACTTCCAAATTGTTTCTTGTAGGCACTCACTATTATGTTCAAACTAGCCAATATATTATGATTAGCATGTCTTATCGCTTCCTTAGTTGTATAACTTAAGTGGCCAATAAGTAGATTGAATGAAAATTGGAAATTATTTGCCTACTTAATTTGCCTATCATTACATTCTCTAGATACATGATTAGTATATCCTATATTGCTTCTAAAGAATTGATGCAAATTGTTTGCACTTGACTACATTTTAGTTGTATCCTTCCACTTATTACTTGTTAACTTTCATCAATATGTTTGCACTAGTCTACATATTATCATTTTCTTGTAGTTACACATTTAACTAATTTGCCCTATTGCCTCATTAGTTGCACATCTTAATTGATAAATTAATAGGTAGCATGATAATTAGAAATTAATTATCTAATTTAATTATTTCTATATCACTCTCTACATTCATGAATAGTATGCCCTATATTGCTTCAAAGAATTGAGCTTACTTGAATCAAAACCACAAAACACAACCCTTCTAAAAATTTTCTGCCAAAAACCCATTTCTGGCATTCTGGAATTCACCAGATGGGCGGCCCCCTTAATTATATAAGGCGGACCCCTTAATGATTAAGGGGACCAGCCCCTAATTAAGGGGACCGGCCATCTGATGGTCGAGGATACTGTTTTCTTTATCACCTTTTGACCCATTTCAGCCTATACTTCCCAAAATTCACAAACATATTTTGTCCCATGCTATCCCTCAAAATTTGCCTTCCTAAACCACATTTCTCATACACTATAAATACCCTTTTCCCATCATTAATGCCATCACACCCAAACATGTCATCTCCCAACAACCAAAAACCTAAAGTTTCAAGAACCGCAAGGATCTCCGTCAAACCCGTTTGGAGGAGGAAACTTGACTCTTGTCACAACTCATGTGATGTTGTTCCAAATCAACCAACCTCTAAAACTCAAGCCCACTCTAATGAGTCATCTCACAACCTATCTTCCATTCATACCCTCATTAATGCTTCTTCTTTTGATGAGCATGCTCAATCCCAAAACAACAATCCCAACATCTCTATCAATACTTCACATATTGCTCATTCAACAAAAACACCATCCACTCATGAAGAACCTCTTCCACCCATATCATGCTTTCATGATTACCCAAGCTCAACCATGTCTCCACCACCTAGAGTACCACCACCACTTCCTACAACTTCACATGTCATTCCTATGTTGCATGTTCAAACCTTCACCCAAGACAACTATCATGCTCCACCACCATCACCTTCCTCTGAACATTTGAAGTTCGTTGAGGAGCTAAAAGAGGCTCATGAGCTTAGTGCTCTTTTAGCATTACATCTTGCTCAACGCAATTTGGATCCACCCCAATCAAGCTCACCATCATCACCACATAACATCAACCAAATTAAGAAGCATGTTAACAATTGCCCTTGTTGCATCTTCCTTCAACAACAAACCATTGCTTTGAATGAGCACTTCACTTGGATTGAGTATCTTCTTACTAGATCTCAACAAACACCATCACTTGAACAACATCAAAACCCTCAACCAACAAACCCAACTTCAAATCCACCACTTCCAAGTTCCACATCTCCAAATTCACCAACATCCATGCAACCAAAAGTTTACCTCCATTAATTCACCAACATGTTCCCCATTCACCATTCTAACCCAAGCATTTTATATGCTTATTTCTCTCATTTTCAAATAAAACACCTCAACCATTTTGGGATTCAAGAAAGTTTGATGACACTCTTTGTTGGCATAATAGGATATTCTACTTAGTATTAGAATTCCATCATTATGGCTTTTGTAACAATGATTATGTGGTTGACATAATCATCTTGAATTAATGAATGCTTTTATATGTGTTTAAAATTCTTCTTTGCCATGCTTACTATTAGTTGTTATTGTGCTATATGTATTTGCTTGTGCCTCTAATATTTTTTTTGCAAGAATTCCATATCTCGAACCCTTGGTGCCCTCAAACGAGGGGGAGCATACATCAAGGGGGAGCCTTTACCTTATAGGCTTAAACCTTTTTGATTCTACAAAAAGGGGGAGAAGTGAATATAAACTCACTAAATACTTGTCTAAAAATTAATTTTTGGATTTAATGAGTTTAGGTTTTGTAATCATCAAAAAGGGGGAGATTGTTGATATAAATAATTGACTAAAAACATTATTCATATCTTTCGATATCTCTAAGTTTTGATAATCACAAAACGAAAACTCATCAAACCAAAGGTTATGACGTAAACAAGTATTTAGTAGTAAATACTCACTTTCACCATTTAATCACTTAAGGTATGAATAAACAAAGTGATTAATGTATTATAAGATCAAAGGAAATCTTGTCTTAAGACATAACATTTTATAAAATGATTTTAACATTTTATATATATTTGTAAATCATTTTTGGAATAGCTTTATTAAACCACAAAAATATGATTTCAAATTTCCAACCAAAAAGGGCAAATTTTATCCAGAAAAACTTTTCAAACGTTCAGGAGGGCGCCCCCCTTAATTTTACTAGGCGGCCCCCTTAATCATTAAGGGGACTGGCCTATAATTAAGGGGACCGGCACGCTCCCGAACAGTAAAATCTGGCCCTTTAAATACTGGGTCATTTTACACATTTTCCTCACCTTTTTGCACTAGAAACTTTCTGATCTAAACATCCATTTCCTTTCTCTAAAAATCCTTTGATCTTATATACTTTGATCTTTGTTTCAAAGTGATTCAAGCCTCAACATTCAAAGTGCAAAGAGAAGAATACTTCTATTAGAAGTATTATAACTTAGTATCATCTTGCTATCTAAGTTGCTTGTTTATATTTTCTTGTAAATCTTTCATTCATTGGTGAATAAGGTGTATGTATTAGTTAGCTTGATTTAGTTGAAGAATCTAGAATTGTTGTAAGTGTAAAGTGGAACTTGAAGTGAAGAAGAAGGGTTAGATAGTATTGGTGATAGGAGATTGTAGCAATAGGGACTTGTTGTGAAGATATTGAGGGTTCCAAGTGAAGAAGACTAGAAGACATTAGTAGATTGAAGTTGTGAAGACTTTAGTGGCTTGAAGGTGTGAAGACTTTAGTGGCTTGAAGGTGTCAAGACATTAGTGGCTTAAATGTGTGAAGACATTAGTGACTTGAAGGTGTCAAGACATTAGTGGCTTAAAGGTGTGAAGACATTAGTGACTTGAAGGTGTCAAGACATTAGTGCCTTAAAGGTGTGAAGACATTAGTGGCTTGAAGGTGTCAAGACATTAGTGCCTTGAAGGTGTGAAGATACTTGTGGTGTGAAGAAGTATTGAAGTTGTGCAAAGGTGTGAAGAAGAAGTGGTGTGATATTTGGTGTGAGATTGGTTCTAGCTACGATTAGAACTCGACATCTTGCTTTGTGTCGTTAATTGGTGTAAGCTTTTGGTGTGTACGATTTTCTCCGCCATAAGGGAGGTTATTGACTTAGTGAAGAAAACTCTCGAGTTCGGTGCTCGGGGAGTGGAGTAGGGCAAGGAAGGTGTCCTTGTAGCCGAACCACTATAAATCCTTTGTCTCTCGGTTTGATCTTTCCATCTCTCACTCTTTGCTTGCTTACTTACTAGCTTTTCATATATTGTTAATATTGTGTGTTGTGCATATATTGATTTCACATAAAGATCAAACTAGGTTCCATTTAAAACATTAATTATACTTTAGTAAAATATAAGTATAAACAATTACTAAGACACATATATCTATATTAGTACAAACTTGTAATTAAGTAAGATATATGAAATTATAATTTCTATTCAACACTTTAAATAAGTAGTGTATATATGATATATGTGAATTAGTTTGTATCTATACTTTAGCTTCAAAGGTTTTTACAATTATCATCAATTCTTTGAAAAGCAAATTCTTATTAAACGAAAAAGACGCAAAACTATTCAACCCCCCCTTCTAGTTTTCCACACCCTAACTTGTATTTTGAGTAGAATAAAAGCGCATTTGCTTGAGGACAAGCAAAAGGGTATATGATGAGGCGAAAAATGATCCGTTTTTAGGGGGTCATTTAAGCCCGAATTCGAATTTATTTGATCAAATATTGCCCTAAATCGTTCCTTTTGTGATTTTAGGTACTTTGGGAGAGAAATCTGGAAAAGGAAGCAATTCGGACATTTTTGGAGCATAAAAGTGAAGAAAACGCCAAAGTCTTAATTTTCCATGCTGGGAACAGTAGGTGACGGCGTCAAGAGTAACTCCCTGACGGCGTCAAGAGCAAAACTCCATGACGATCCAGAAGAGATTTGACGGCGTCATGAAGGTAGGGCGTCAAGAGTAAAAGTCATGACGGCCTGGAAATGATTAAATCTTGACGGCGTCAAATGTAGATCAAGGCAGTCCGAGAATAGTTTTGGCGGCGAGGTGACGGCGTCACAAGCTTTGTCTTGACGCCGTCAGACCTCTTTTCCTATATATAGTTTTCTAATTTTTCACATTTAAAGAGAGAAGTTTTGGAGAAACCCTAAGTACGATTTTGGTGCGAATTTTACAGGTTTTTCAAGGGTTCTAAGCCCTTGATACCTTACATGTGTAATTGAGATAAGTGTTCTTTCAATTCAATCAATATGTCTATGTGTTGGTTGTCTATATCTTGTTCTTGTCTTAATTCCATCATGCTAGGCTAGATCTATCTTGTGTTTGCTTAGATCTAATGAAACCTAGATGTTAATTATGTGTTGATTACTTGTTTATACTTGTTTTGGATGAATGATTTATATGTTATGCTTAAGAAAACTGGCAGATCTCCAATTGGTAACATGCTTGAACGTCTTAAGAAACATGAACCGACGCGCACTAGGTCTTTATTGGTTGTATTTAATGCATGAGCCACTGTTTACAATCCCTATAGTTGTGTTGGGCATGGTGTAGGAGGAGATAAGAGCTCATAGAATTGGGGAGTTAAGTGTGCCACCCCATGAATGGTATTAAGGAACACGATCCGTCATCCATGCATTTATAACAAGTAATTAACGTGTAAAAGATGTCTAGGGAGTAGTGAAATCTAAGTAAACACATTTTCTCCACTTATTGCTCACAACTTTAGTATAATTTAGTTTGTTTTCATTTTTAGTATTTTATTTTGATTGCATCTTTAGTATTGGGTTAGTTGATTAGCAAGTAATTCCGCCCAAATCTTTCAAACCCGAGAATTTTAATTGCTTTCAAAAAAATATAAAAACACAAAAATAATCATCCCTCATCTTTAGAACTAGTATTTAGGCTTTCTAATCCTAGTGACATTATTCCTAAGCTGAACGATCAATCCCCCGGTACTTATCACTATACTATACTACAACGATCAGGTACACTGCCTGGTGGGGGTTGTAAGCTTCTCGAGATCCCTCGAGAGGTAAAGCCTGTTGCGATTCCCACGCATCAATAGGAGATGAAATAGGTTTCTTCTTGAAAGCTTCGATTTTAGAAATGAGAAGACTGACATTCAATAATGTAGCACGAAGAGCTTCATCTTGGATTTTAGTGTCAATTTCTTCATCATTATCTTCTTCTAAGCTGACTAGCTCAGAAGGTAATTCTTCCACATAAATGATGTCTCCACAAGATAACGAATAGTTATCAGTAGAATCGCTGAATCGGAGAACATATCAACATGACCAGTTGGGAAGATAAGAGGAGGAGGGATATCACACACATGATCAAGAATTCCCTGTGACTCACTTGGGATTGGGACAAGGTTCTCAACACTAGACTTTATGAATTCTTCCGATTCCTTTTCAGGAACAGTGTCAAGATGCTCGTCCCCCATGCTCAGAGAGTGAGTGGGAACCTCGGGTGTGATAACAGCAGATTGAGATGGAATCTCAACTGATGGTATCTCATCTGATGCATCTGATGAATCTTTATAAAATTGAAGAATATCAAGGGTATCTTCATCATCACTGTCATTATTAATGAAACGAAATCGAGAGCTAGATCTGGCTGCTTTTTCTTTTGCAATTGATTCCCTGATAGAGTTTTCAATGGCAATTTGGGAATTTGTTTTAGCAGCCTGCTCTTCAGCTAACAATTCTTCCATCGATTTTTGTTTTAGATTATCTGGGGTATGTTTACGACCCTTCAAATTTTTCACTAAACCCAGAAGATCAATGAGAAGGGCATCTTCGGCATCTTCGTCAGAATTGTCATCAGGAACATACTCATAGACAAGTGTGTTCTTAATAAGACACTCTGAACTGAAATGTGAGTTTCCACAGTAGTCACACCAATGAAACTGATGTGACTGTGATTCATGTAGATTGTGGTCAAAATTGTTATCAGGAAACTGCTCATAGACAAGCGTGTTTCCCGATTGACAATCAGAACTGTAGTGTAGACCACCACAACACTCACAAGAAAAACTCAGTGTATTTTGATACGAAGCATTATTGGAATTTGAATGATATGATTCTTGCTCGTATGAGTTGTGAGGAAGGTGGTTGAAATCGTTTTGAGAATATTCACAAAAGTTCTAATCATAATCAGAGGTGAATGTAGGTTCAGTTCTCAAAACATAACATGCACAAAGTTCATGGCTAAATCCACAATCCTTGCAATTGCACCATTCACAAAGTGAACCATCTCCTAACGGAGCTCCAACTCTAACGCAATGAAGTTGTTTCAACGAGGGTCGGCAGAAAGATTTGGTGAATCATTAAGAGAATTTGGATTTATGAACAAATTGCACACAGTACAAAATCTGTTACTACAATTAATTCTACACTTCTCACAAATACACCGGAAACCATGATAGCCGTTCTCAATCGGGCTTTTACAATGAAAACATGTGTAGCCGAAAGACGCCATAAGAATTATACATGAGAGATGTATAAGAAGGTAGAATCAAATGGATAGAGGGTAAGGAAGAATATTTTTGGGTTTTTATGAAGAAAATATGAACAAAGATGGATAATATACAAAGAGATGAATTCCAAAATCACTAATCTGCAAAAAACCGTTTAGAATACGCGCACAACCTCCCCGGAAACGGCGCAAAAAATTGACTCCTCCTAAACTAACGAGTCAACCGGGTGAGCTCAATAGGTCAACCCAGGAGAAAGTGCAAGATAACCGGTGAAGAATAGGGTTTCCCTGGGTCGTTATGTCCCGATGAGGTGTGATGTTTTTAAAACGGGTTTGTGATCGGGTGAATTTGGACAGAAAAGGGTTGTGATTGATTACACTAGGGAAATTAAAAAGGAAATAGCTTAAGTAAGCTATAATAACAAATATGTGAAATCAGAAAACCCAGAAACGTTTAAAACCTAAAAACGCGTACGTCTAATTTAAATTTACATAGACGTACGAAATAAAATGCGAGTTTTAGAGAAATAAAATACCTACGAATATGAAAATTACATTTTTACAATCCTAATGATGTAAGAAAATTTTGGAAAAAGAAAATTAATTTTTACACCATTTAAATATTTATTATAATTAATTACTAATTTCCTATTTACTTTTAATTATTTAATTTACACTAAAATACTAATAATTAGGATTTTAACTTGGAAAAATAAAATTTAAATTTGGAAAAATCTAAAATAATATAAAACTAATTTTCAAACAGAAAATATTTTTTTTTTTGATTTTTTAAATAATTATTACTAATTAAAAACTAATTATTAATTATTTTAAACTAATTAAAATTAAGAAAAATAGCAAATGAACAGTGAAAATTACCAAACTTTTTCTAAAAGTATTTTATAACTACCAGAACCTAGGAAAATTATAAAAATGAGATTTGCTTGTTGAAAAAGCTGAAAATAAGCTAAAACGGTTAAATAGAAGCTATCACTATTTGTAATTTTGTCTTTTCTGGATTTTCTTTTTTCAAAACTAAATAAGTACTCAAAATGAACAACTTTAACAAAGGGACTTTGGCTGAATATGAAAAATAAGCACTTTGGAAAGCTAAGATGCTTAACAAATTAGGCTTTTTAATTTATTAAGACTTTGTGAAACATGAATAAGCTTGTAAAAAGCTACTCAGTGAAGACCAAAGGTGAAATAAGCTATAAGGAAGTTGAGTGCATGGAAGATAAGCAGAAACAAGCAATGAAGTACACTAAATAAGCCAAAAATCCAAATAAGCAATTCCAAATACCACACAGACCACACAGGCCAAAGTGGCCAAGTAGCAGGCTATGTGGGGGGCACTAGGGGGATTGGAAGCCCAATGTAAAGGTGGAAGCAAAAAGCTGAGCTTACTAGCTTTTCAAAAAGCTTAGAAACAAGCTCTGGGCCCCACAAATGAACACTGGAGGGGGCATGGAAATGTGGCTCAAAAACTGAGTATGCAGTGCGAGGTTGAAATAGGACAAAGTTTATGGGGCATGCAGCCCTAGCTAACAAGCTCTAGACCCAAAAATAAGCCTTGGTCCTTGCAGAGGAGCTTATTGGCTTTCTAAAAAGCCAATAAGCACCTTATGGGGCCCACTGATGAAGAGTATATAGTACAATGAAAATGGGTGAAAACTGGGGTGTTGGTGCAGGGAACAGTAAGCCCTGCAGGCCACTTTAAGGTATGAGATAAGCTCTAAAGAAAAATCACAAAAATAAGCTCTAGGTGGGATTCAAAGGTCTAGGTGGGGGACATCAATTTGTGAAAAGCACAAGCCCTGTATCCAAACACAAAAATCATAAAAAATATGCCATATTGGGTTTTCTGCACAAAAGAGTAAATTTGACTTTTTGAGTATTATGCCTAAGTTGACTTTTTTGGATTTTTATCTATCCTAGCTAACTGAAAATGATGTTTTAGGCTCTAGTGAAACGAAATTAAGCTGTATCAACAACTAATACAAAGATTTGATGAGAACTTGAATTCAAAATCCTTAACATTGCATGAATCAATGAGATTAAACCTTATTTTTGACTTTTTACTGCAAGAGTACTGGAATTTATGGCTCTACTGACCTAATGTGTTCAAGTGTGACATGTATCAAGCACAAACAATAACAAAAGCACTCTTAAACAATGAGAACCTAGCTAAACCAAACACTCCTTATAACATAACTGAAATAATGGATCAAGTGCTAAAGGATACCCTACCCTATTCTACTGATGCATGTGGATAAAATAAGCTAAGAGAACTGTGTAAAGGCCAAATTATCTGAAAATTAAGCACTATAATGAGCATATACTAACTAGGCTATTACATGACTAAATACTTCAATAAACTAATAAGTAGCACATCTAATTAACATACTCAACAAACAAGCATCAAACATTCTCAGGTAGAAGATTGAGTACCAAAACACAGAATAAGCATTGATCAAACAGTAAATAAGCAATTGCTCTAAAATGAAATATGGAAAACTCACAACTAAAATCCTAGCTGAACAAGGGGTTATTTGAACAAAACCTATCTTTGGTTAGGCCTCAACTACACCAGGAATCATGAGTCAAGCATCTACATACCCAAATTCATCAACATAAGTCCCTATTTGACTTTTGTTGACTTTTTGAGCTTTTGAACCTAACACCTTTGCTGTGGAACAAAATTGCTAAAAAGATTCACCCTAAGCTATGAGACAACTTATATGAGCTTTTGAAAGACTTGAAACAGCAACAGAGCTTTGAACAAGGTTTTTGCAAAATACTTAAAATGGCATTGAAACTGAAAATTGATAACAAAGTATTGAATTGAAACTGAATTACTTCTATTAAACTTGAAAATGGGTTACAAGATGAAAACTAAAGCTACTGAAATTAATGAAAAGATTTAATTTGACATAAGTAAATTAAGCTAAAAATTCAACTACTAACTGTCTAACTAGTACTACACTAATTGCTCTTCTTCCTGGCTTCTCTCTCCCTTTATATACTTCCAAAAGGTCTTTTTGACTTTTCTCACTTCTTCTCTCGTCCGTTGGATAAGTAGATATGATCCTAGCCGTTCAATCACTTTGGCGGGAAAATGGAAATGAGCAAATTAGTGGGGGTTGGTTTGGTAGGTACGGTGCATTAAATGAGGATGGTGTTATAGGAGACATGAAAGGTGGAAGGGAGGTTGAGTGTTGGCAGAGGTGGAGTGTGATTATGGGAGCTAGTAACAGTTATGGGAGTCACGGGTGTGTGGGAGGGAAGAGGTTGACTAGGTTTGACCTGGGTGTTTATTATACGGGGTAGGGATTGGGTTTATATTTGGGCTTGGGTGTGAGTTTGGGCCACATGTATTAAAAGGGTGGACTGGATTTGATTGTTTTGGATTTGGATTTTTGGTTTTAGTTTTAAAGGGGTCCGGTTGGTTAAGTTAGTAAAACACAAGGACAAAAAATGTAATTGCTGATTTATCAAGGGTTTGTGTTGCCAACTTTCTAAAGTTATCATAAGGACCAAACATGCTATATTCTAAATTCCCAAGGACAATAAATGCAATTTTTCCAGTTTTGAGTATCCAAGGACTAAAATTGCCAAGTGCTAAAACTTGAGGGACCAAAGATGTAAGTTTTCTAAACTTTTTATCCAAGGATCATTTTTGACAAAGTTCACTAACACAAGGACCATAATTGATAATTTCCAAAAATTTTAATCTCAGGGACTAATTTTGACGAGTTTTGAAAGTTGAGGGACTGAAACTGCCAATTATGCAAACTTTGTTCATTTTTCATCTGTTTTCAATCATTTTGCATCTGAAACATATAAAACACAATCCCTAGAATATTTTCAGCATTTTGATACATTTTTGAGTGTTTTTAAATGTTTTGCAGCTCAGATTTGACCAAAAATGATGAGTGTTTGAACACTCATCAATGGGACTCTTGCTACTATTATTCATGTTGGCAACCTTAGGTTGACTAGCAATGTTGTTTTGTGCGATGTTTTAGTTGTTCCTGGTTATTGTGTTAGTCATTTGTTTGTGAATAAACTTATCAAAGATAGTAAGATGTTTGTTGGTTTTGATGAGGATAAATGTTATATTCTTGACTTGAAAAGGGAGACTATTCTGGGAACTGGTAGTGAGTCTGGTGGATTATACTTGTTTGATATGCATAGTGGCAATTCTGTGAGTATGTCTAATATGATTATGTGTTTCAATGTTTCTAAAGACTTGTGGCATAGCAGGCTTGGTCATTCTTGTAACACCCCCAATTTCAAAATATGCAGCGGAATTTAGATTGGGTGTTACTTCATGGCACATCAGTTTAATAGTAGAAAACGATTGTCAATTTAGTCGTTTTAAAAGATTTATCATTCGAAATTTATAAAAATCAGAGTTTGTAAAATGAGGTCCCAATAGTTTGAGTTTTCAAAATGAGGTCCCATTAGCTTCAAAGTTTTAAGAAATGGGTTTTCGAATGATAGTAAAATTTATAGCCTTTATATGTATCCGTGCTCCTCCGTGCCATCCTTGCTCATTATGGATCTGAGATAAATAATTGCTAAAAGCGTCAACACAAAGGTTGGTGAGTTCATAGAGTTTATAAGTAAAATAGTTGATTTTCCAAAATCAAAAGAGTTTAGTGAGTCCATAGTGTTTGTAAATAACAGTTGATTTTCCAAAATCAAAGTGTGAGTATATCCATAGTATTTATAGAGAAACAGTTGATTATCATAATCAAGGAGTGAGTAATTCCACATTGTTTCTAGTTAAAAACAATTGGTTTTCAAAATCAAGGTATGGATAGTTCCATAGAGTTGGTAGTTTTTAAACGGTTGACTCTCAAAATCAAAGTATGGATAATTCCATACGGTTTATAGTTTAAACGGTTGATTCTCAAAATCAAAGTTTAGGTAATAATTGTACTAAATACAATTATTAATAAAATAAGTAGTGGGTTACAATATAATACACCCATGGTTGGTTTGTAATCGAGTAAATGGTGGGTTAAGTTGTTATATATCCGTAGTTGGTTTGGTTGCCCTAACTGGGTCAACACAAAATAGTTTTGGTATGCCACGTGGTGATTTTCTTAGTAATCACAAGTTTTAAGTTTAGATAATATTTGTAACGAATACAAATATTATCAAAATGATAGCAATACTGTATCATGGCTACAATATTGGTCTATTGCAGTAAGCCTTATGACACTCAATGATTGACAGGCATCAAGTATGATGTATAACAGTGTGCCCTCAGGTAGGTATTTGCCAAATAACCTATAAGTATGTTTAAATAAAGTGTGTTTGGCCGCTCATCCTAGCTAAACCAAACGGGGATTGTCAGTCCCAAATAGATCTATCCACAACTATTTACGTTCACTCGCAAATGATTAAGGTGCATGATGCGAGGGACTTCAAACATGGAAATAAGGGGTAAACTTAGGCAATAGAGAATTGGGTTTAACATACAGTTGAAAATTGCTTGTGATCATGTTTATAGTGGGTAGCTCTCCCTGAGCTATAAAGTGTATAAAAGTGGGTTTGTAAGTTCATAGTAGTTCGTAAAAGTTTATAGTGAAAGCAAGTGTTATGTTTCAATAACAAGTAGAGTGGTTTATCAACTGAGTATAAGGTTTGGGGTAAACTAGTAAAGTTTATATGTAATACAAGTATGTATTTCCCCCGAAAGCAATTTAAAACAGGTAAAATGGTGGGGGCTATGGAACTCACAGTAATTTGTAAATAGTTTACGAGTACTTGTAGAAGTATAAAACATGTAGTTGAGCATGTATCTCCCCCAAAACATTTATAAAACAAGTAAAAGAGTAAGAGAGGGGCTATGACTCACCTTAGCGGGATGGTAGACGTAGCAAAGCAATATCAAACTCAGAATGGGAATGGCTCCAATAGACAGCCTGAATAATGTGGAAGTCTAAGATAAGTTTAACTTATCGAGAGTTGTGATTTGAATCAATGTTGGATGACAGAGTGGTTTTGTGGAAGAGGTGGCTTGCGTGGCAACATGATTAAAGTTCAACAACAAAGTTATATACTATATAACTTATCTTTATGTATAAGTATTGTTTAACATTTATATTTCTCGTTCTAATTAATTTACTACAAGTTGGTGGATGATAACTTGTAGTAAATGTAGGTTATCTCTAGTTTGTAGATGTAATCATTTCTTGACGTATATCCAGGATATTGATAATAACGTTAAGTTATAGGTTTTATAAATCACGTTATATATATTTAGAGAAATATATATTTCATTATAGTCTACAAAATGTAGATCTTGGTATATGTCACTACGATATAGTCGTAAAATATTAACTTGTCAAAACGTAATTAAGTTTCTGTGTAAACCTTTAAGTTATACATAAGTTACTCTTTTAATCCCAAAATGATTTACATATTCAGTTCAAAATAAATATATTTACAAACTTATAAAAGTTTTAGGGTGACAAGTATTAAAGTATCAAACTTAGAAGGGTTGAAGTTGTAAGGATTCTTATATGTTTCAAAACTTATAAAAGTTTATAAGAAAAATGTTAAGTGGTTAAAGTTGGAGGTTTAAAATGTAAAAGTTTATATGAGTTATTTTATAAAAGACTTTAAAAAAAATAATAAATGGTGCAAAGTCGAGGGGCTGAAACTGTCAATATGCAAAAGTTGCAAAATAATAAAATTTGGAAAAGTGCCAGTGCCTAGGTTCGAACTCGCGACCTGTAGCTCACAAGCCAAATGACATAACCAACTGCGCTAGTAGAGCTTGTGTTTAATACTAACTGTTTGGTTTATATAGTTTTCGAGTCTGTACGTAACATATTGTTATACATATCTCTTAGTTTTCAGACATGCATGAGTTGTGTTTCAAAATGGGTTTTTGTGTTTATTTCTTTTCAGTAGTCACTTAGTTCTCATGCAAACGTGATGTGTAAATATCGAATAATACTAGTTTTAGTAAACACAACATGGTTATATGAAAGTCGAAAATGGACGTGTATGTATATAAGCCTACTGTTTCAGTTTGTGTTGAGACAAGTAATATTTGCATGAGCCCAGGTGACTTCAAAACGTTTAATGAAAACTTGTTATACATTATCAATAGTTAAATGTGTTTGGGTAACTTCATGCATAGCCACGCAAGGATTTGTGATGCCACATTTTGTATAAGAAATGAGTAACGAGCTGAGATAGCTAAGATGTGAATGTGTATCGTAACGTAAATAGATATGGAAATGAGTTCGAATGTAAATTACAATACCAACTCGGGTGGGTAGAACACGACATGTGGTCCGGTGGTCACAAGGAGATTCTCTTTTAACCATCCAACAAGGAATCGAGACCGAGAGCTTAACTTCCTGGAAGGTGTATGAAACCGCTTGTAAGATCTTGCTAAGCTCCTGCTCTTTACGTACGCACCAAGATTGAAGGAGGGATAATATAGCTCATTTAAGAACCCAAAAATGAATTGAGACTAGAACGTAGAAACTTGGAACTAGAAAAATGCTTGGGAGCTTGGCTATTCTTCTCGTTCACATTCACAAGAAGTGATTTAGAAAATGTTGAGATAAGTAAATGGAAGGTTTGCATGTAGATGTATACGTATGAAAAGGGAGAGAAGTAGGGGCTTTTATAGAGCTAGTTTAGTCACATGATAGTCAACTAGTGTCAATGATTCGGGAAGCCTAGACGAAAAAGACAACTAGTTGGTACAAGGAATGTAATCATATGGTTAAACTAATGAATATGATAGGAGTTGGTTTTGTATGGCAGTAGGGATTCAGGAAGACAAAGAGAAGAAGACACCATGGGTTTGCAGTGAAGTTTTGTTAGGTCATCATTTATGTAAACACAAGTATGATAATGAAAGAAATAAGATGAGAATGAGAGATGGTTGATTATGAGACAATATGAAAAGTGAAAGTGCAAGAGTTTCCTTAAGATAATCAAATAACCAACAAATGAAAAGGTTACATAAGCCTAGTATTTATAGGAGGAGGAGTAGGGCAACACTCCCTTCCTCCCTCCTTTCATTTGGACATGGGCTTTAAGGCCCATGGACTTTACAAACTAAGCCTTGTAACTTAAACAATGTAGAATAAATACCTAAGCAACCTATTACAAAATGTAATGACCGAGACTTGACTAAAATACAAAAGTATGATCCCAACAATCTCCCCCTAAGGGTCGGTCATCACGGTTGCTTGACGTCTTCATCTTTGTCGTAGACTTGTGACATGTAAAACTCTAGACGTCTTCAAAATGGTTGAATGATAATGAATGTACTTTGCTCTTTGTCTTTGTTCTTTGGTGATGATGTAGTGATTGTATCACGAAGTAGTCTGCCATTCGTCACTCCTGTGTCTGTGGTGGTTGAACGCCATTCCAACATACTCATACATCTTCGGATTTTGACATGCACAAAGTTCCTTTTCATACTATGAGATCTTTAGTCTTTAAACTTTGTGGATTCTTCTTTATTGACGTAGAATCATTCTTTGAACTTTGTGGTGTTAAGATCTTTGGGGGAGCTTACTTTGACTTCAAGATGTATGTATGAGCATGTTGGAATCTACCATCATGGAAGTGAGGTACCTGCGAGTAAACAGTTAGCAATAAAACAACCGGTACTTACGGATAAGGAATTAGAGCTCATCAACAGCGTATTGTGAAGATTCCTTCTAATCCTTATCCAGGCCGTTCCCATATCAGATACTCCTGAAGGAGCTTACGAGACCTACTAAGTAGCTCAATGACTGGGTGAGTCGCTGGGGATCACTCCACGACTGTAGACCGCTATGGAACCACCGCAAACACTAAGCATAACCCTTGCGGGGTTACCGAAGTGACCTGCTGTCAGGGCTGTTTGATGTTGACCCTGGCAGGATTTCCGTTCAATCATTGAGAAATACTTACGTAATCCTCTCATAAACGTTCTCGGCAGATTGCTAAGATCTGCGAAGGACTCGATAATTTACAACTGATGCCCATTGATGTAGAACACCAGTTGTAGAAATACTAAGTGTTCCTAAGAGATCTTTGATGTATCTCAAGGCTCTAGACTCTATAAGTGCACACCTAGGTTTCTTATGCGGAGACTGGGGAGGAGTCTCCTGCTTCAATATCAACCGTCTCTAAGAGATAGGTCGATAGGTTACGCGGGTTCCCCGTGAGAATGAAACAAGTCCTTTTAAGAGAACTTGAGTGGTTAAGAAGGTTTAGTGCATTGCGTCACTGGGTCCATGACGACTTTGTCTTCAATACTGGTGTTGACTTTTGTAACAACCAGTAGCATACGTATTGAACCCGGTGTCTGCCCTAAGGTTGAACATATGGAGGGCTATTTCTTTTCACCCTTTTCTTTACTTTTCTTTTTAATTCTTCAACTCCTTCTTTCCCTTTCATTCTTTTCTCCTTTTTTCGCATCATACCTAAGGACTTCTAATTCTAACTATGGGAGATGTCCTTAGGTAGATCCCTCCGGCTCTGGCGGATCATAGGACGGATATTCCTATCTTAATCACCTTATAACTCTGACAGTAGCCAAGAAACCTTTGATAGAAAATCTCTCAAAGTGTTTGTGTTAATCAAATATTTTGTTTAACACTTTGAGAGTTTTGTGTACACTTTTTAAGGGCTCCCCCTGCACATGTGCTCATAAGTATTTAATAAATTTGCACATGTGGGAGGAGCAAGCACTTTTGAATTGATCCACTTTCCGTGAACAAGACCGATTCGAGACACGCTTACATCACTAGTTAAACTAGCTTGAAGTTATTACCCGGCCTGATCAAGTTCACAGAAAGTTTCTCGAGATGGTACAGTTCTACTAAGACATATCCTTTTCGAGACACGCTTACGTGGTTAGATAAAGAGATACATTGTCAGCTTTTAGGTGACAACTAGCTCTAGTAACTAACTTGATGTTATTACCCGTCGAGGATAAGTCTTTTCGATATTACTAACTTTTGGTTGTCTCGTCAATTCCTGGGTCAATACTGAGTCTAGCTCGCACATGATACAACTATAAAGCTTTGACATCGTATATTTTAATCACTTTTTCATTTTCTCCCCCTCAAAAATAGCATATCAAATGATGTTTTTGACAAACTTTTAGATTAAAATATGCCTTTTGAGTCTTACGGGGAGATTCACCAAGAACTTTTTGATTTAGAGCAAAGTATTTTGTTTTGACAAGTGCTCCCCCTCAATAAGTGATTAAGTCTTATTGAGGTGAAATACTTGTCCTTTTGAGCAGAATTATGAAAAATCATAAATGTTTGATTAATTCTACTCAAAAGTAAGAAGCCTTCGCTCCTTATATATAGGATTGAGGCACTGATGCGTACCTCAGGGTCCTTTCTTTACAAGTTCGGGTTGTGCACTATTATGCGTGCACAAGCCATTATGAAGTATATAATTGACAAATCAAATCAAATTCTTACAATGATCTACCAATTAGGTCTCTGAAATGTCAACACCGGAAATTTCTGTCTGCCTCCCACATAACTTTCCAACCTTCGAAACTGATCCCTGCGCTTCAATCTGTTCTCAATCCTTAAGATGAATCTGCGAGCATCCCGGGACTCATTGGTTTTCCACCTTTTAGACTTTCCTAGAGCAATGTCATCCAATCTGCTTTTGATTCCATCTCTTACGAACTTCAAGGTTTCATCACAGAACTTATGTATTTCGTCGTAAGCCATGAAGCAGTTGCGACCATTAATGCTGCGGTAGGTGAACCCAAATGGTTGTCTTATCAAGGTGTATTGAGGTAGATGTGGAAGGTCGGGGATGTCGAACATGTTGGGTTTGGTGAGATTGAGCTTCTTCTGATAGCTTTCCACTCCCAATTGAAGATCTTCTACTCTTTCTCTGATGACTATCTGCCTGATGAAGATGAGGAGAGCTTGGATAAAGGCCAGCTGCATCTCTTTAGGTAAGCCACAGAGTTTTCCTTGAACTTTGAGCAGGTACATGTCTTCGATGTCATTGAGAAGTAGTCGTGGAAAGTTTGACTCGGAAATATCGTACTCCTTTTCATCCAGTCTTTTCAGTGTGATTTTGCTGAGGAAGGGGTACCCGAAGTGAGTGACAGTCGAGATAAACTGAATTGAGACTATCTTCAAATCACTTGTCACATCGCCCATTGTCTGATTGAGTCTGCTGTTGCGATAGTATTGTGCCCGGTTGCTTGGCCAATGATGTATACCGTAAAGAGCATTTCGGTCATATTCAACAACTTTGTCAACGAATAATGCTGAAGCTTCTTCTCCAATGGCATTGTTGAGATATCGAGCGGCAGGGAGAAAGGCGAGTGATGTAACGTACTTCTTCTCATTCTTACTGCCAAGTTTCAGAAATTCCAAGTCTGTGTTGAAGAAGAACTTGTACGGGATCTTTGGTTCCTTAGGCTTCCCAATCATCGGTAGTGGTTTGGACCAGTCAGTGATGTAGGGTGCGGTTTTCCTTGTGACCGGATCGACATAAGATTCAGGATTGATCTAGTCAATATTGCTTGACATAGCTCGAGCAATATTTTCCAGATGATACTCAAGCTCGATTGAGTTAGCAGACCGATCTTTCAGAAGATTGAAAGCATCATTCTTGATTCTTCACAGCTCTTTCTTATTCATCTTTTTCATCTTAAACTTTTGTTGAATCAGTTGAGCGTATTCCACCGTTCGACCATCTTGAGGTTCATGATTTTCTTCAAGAGGTGGTTGCGAATTGATCATCTTCTCAAACCAGGAGTATTCGGCACTATCGTCATGGTCTAGCCATTTAAGGACGGTTTTCGGTTTCTTTGGTTTGGTGCCTTTTGGTGAGGTATCCGGTTTGGATTGGTGGTGCTTTCCTTTCCTATCTTTCTTCTTCTTCTTAGGGGACGGGTCTGGAACTTCATCGGGTTGGGGAATCTCGTCACCACCGGTGTATTCGAAGTGGTCGTGTGCCTTGGGAGCAGAACCTGATGCCTTCGGTTGTTGTGTGGAGGTTGTAATGGTAGGGGGAATGACCGGTGTATGAGAGGAGGGTCCTTCGGCTTGTTTTTGTTTCTTTGCCTGAGAATTAGGATCCCTATCTGCATCATCTCTTTGACGCTTCAGCTTATCGGCCTCTGTGCTGCAAGATTCTTTGTTCATCTTGTCTTTTAATGCATCCAGGACTTTGACTTCTTCAGGAGTCAAGGTGAACTTGTTTGCCAGCTTTTCTAAGAGTTGAGCTTCCAATTCATCCAGAGATAGCCCTGGTAGTGGAGCAGTAGACTTGTCGGCTCGAAGAGTAAAAGTAGTGGATCAAATTACTTTCTTGACAGCTTGTTCCGCGAACTTGGTGAGTTCATCTCTCATGGGTGCCAGCAGATCTTTCAACTCAGCAACTAAGTGTTGTGCCATGTATTCTTGTGCTTGAGCTGCTAATGTGGCTTCCAAGTTCTCTTGTACGTCTTTAGCTAAGAAAGTATCAACTTTATCTTGTAGCTCTTGGACGTTCGAGTTCAGCTTTGTCAATTCAGCAACTTGGGTTGCAAGTGTTGCAACCTGATCTTCCAGTCTGCTTTTCTTCTTCTCATGTACTCTCTTAAAAGCTGACTTGAGTAACTTTGCAGCAGCAGAGGCTTTGGTGCTCGGTTTCTTGATTGATTTGTCATGTGTCGATTCAGATGCAGGAGGAGATGACTGTGATGATTCAATGATGGTGGTAGAGTCTTTGTCACCTCCTTTCGGTGGTTCGGGTTGTTCAACTTTCTTTCCTTTGGCTGCTTCTTCTTTCAATCTTTGTTCATCAGCCAGTTTATCAGCTTCAGCCTTAAGTCTTAGTTCTTCAGCAAGCCTGGCTTCTTCTTCCTTTTTCAACTGTTCTTCAGCCAGCTTGGCTGCCTCTTCTGCTTTCCTGCTCTCTTCCATTCGGATAGTTGCTTCCAGTTTAGTTTGGGCAATCTCTTCAAGCCTAGCCTCTTCAGCTTCCTGTTTCTTCTTCAACTCCTCTTCCTGAGCTCTTTCTCTGAGCTCCATTTCTTCTACAGTCATTAACCTTGGAGCATCAGTATCCATGGGATCTTCCTCTTCTTCCTCTCCCATAGTCATTTCAATGTCGGTGGGAGATACTGAGGGATTGTCATAAGCAACTAAGTCTGTGGTGATCCCTGTGGTAGGCTCAGGAATGCTGCTTGATCCGCCAGCTTCGGTGGTCTGAGAGAACACTGGAGGTGGAGGTAGATCAGCATTGAATGTATCAATTCGGCTGTGGAGGAGACCTAGGTTGAGAGCCCTTTCATTTTCTTCTTCGACTGAAAGGCCTTCAGTCTCTTGTTCAGCTGTTACTGGTTCCTTCATCTTTCCTCTTCTAATCCTTTCTTCTTCCAAAATCGTCTGAGCTTCGGTGAGTGGTCGTTGATTGAGATGTGCGGGGTATTCAGCATGATCAGCAAATTCGTCAATATTCTTATCCCAATCTTCGAACGTCAAATCCTTGTCGTCAATGTCATCAATATTCACATCCTTATCAATGTTAGCATAAGCTTGTCTATATACTGGACCTTCGTCGGATTCAGTTTGTTCAGAGTCAGATGGTTTTGGAGAGGATTGTGGTGAGGGAAACCACCCGGGTTCTGGAATAGATGCAGGCATCTTGGTAGGAGTCCTTCTCTTGAGGGTACCCTTCTTCTTCTTAGACTGGGTGGAACTGCCGGAGCTCCCAGTCTTACTGCCTTTCTTACCCTTCTTTTGCATGAAGGAGGGTAGAACAACTTCGTCAAGGAATCCAACTTTTTCAGCTGCAAGAGCTTGTTCATAATACTGGTAGTTCTTGCAAGCCTTGACTTTGGCATTCAAGAGGCAATCGGGAAGTTTCTTTCCCTGCTTGCGTGTGCTGGTGTCCATTCTCTTGATGACTTTGAGAGTATCTTCATTTCTGAACGTGTTCTTATCTGTGTCATCGAGTCTCTGTGGGATATCATCATACTCTCGAAGGAAGCTTTCGATGAGTAGTTTGGTGAATCGGACAAACGGAATGTTGGTTGTCTTGTGTTGAATGTGCCACACCAGGTCTTCCCAAATGATACTGGCATAATCAGCTTTCTTCACATTTGCCACAGCCCAGAAGAGTTTGAGGTGTGGGAGTTTTGGGTGTTCGTGGCCAGAGTCTCTGCCAGACAAGGATTTGGCAATCAGAATGTATAGGGTTCTCCATGGTTGTGGAAGATACCTAATGTTGACCCTAGAATGTCTGGTAATAACCTCTTCTGATTCGTCATACCCAATATCCCTTAACCACATTATCAACTCTTCTTCAGTGGGGACTGGAACATACTCTTCATTTGGGCCGAGTTCTGGTAACCCAAGTACATTCCTTAGCACATCAACGTCCACAGTGACCTGACGGTTATGAAGCGTACAGGTGAAAGAAGCCTCCCCAAGATCTAGGTTTAGTGTATGCCAAAACTGGTGGATGTAGAAGCAGGAAACCGAGGCAGACTTGGTGAACAACGGCTTATTTGGGTGGTAAAGAAGAGCATCTACAGCAACAATACAAGAGGACTCGTTGCAAGTCATTTTGTTGAAGTTGATACGGAGGTTGTTCTTTCCAATCTTTCTGGTGTAATCATCTGGGAATGTCTCTTCCCAAGAAAGCTTAGGTTCGGGTTCTGGTCCGTATGGAATGTCGTTGTGTTCTTCCATCTGAATAGATCATAAACAAACACAAACATGGCAATTGTTGACTGTGTTAGCAAAGACATTCAATTATGATGTATACTTATAGATTTGCATGTTATACATTGATCAGTGGGTGTTTGTGTGTGAGAAAACTTTTGATATATGACAAACTTGAGTTATATTACATGATAGAAACTTATAGCAATTCAATTACAACATAAGTTTATCATTACAAGAAGTTACTCTTTGGAAATTTCACAATACTTAGAAAAAAATTTAGATTTTGACAAGTTTATGCGTAAGTAGGTAATTTTACGCGTAACCTGACTTAAGCGTAAGAGAAGAAATTATCCGTAAGAGCAAAAGCTACGCGTAAGTTAGAATATTACGCGTAAGGTGAATCTAATGCGTAAGGTCAATTTTATGCGTAAGATAAATCTTAGGCGTAGGAATTGAAATTATGCGTAGGATTACCCTTAAGCGTAAAGTGTAACTTATGCGTAGGTAATGACTTATGCGTAAGTTCCAGACTTATGCGTAAGGTCAGAACTTATGCGTAAGAATTACTTTTATGCATAAACTATGTCTTATCCAAGACAAAGTTTGTCCACGTGTCGAATCTTACGCGTAAGATTCAATCTTACGCGTAAGATTCAATCTTACGCGTAGGATGAACAATTAACGCGTAAAGACACCATTTTTTCAGAAAATCACCTTTCGAAATAAGAGTTGTTTGATTCCTGAAAGGGTAAAACACACAACCACTGATCAATAATCATTCTAACACACTTAATACCCATTATTTATGCGTAAACATGCTTAAATGTGAGTTACGCGTAAACCCGTATGAAAACACAATTACTAACACAATCAAACATGAATCTGGGTAGGTATTAGCATGGGGCAAGTGTATCTAACAACCTAAGGATCATATGGTCCAACTTATAACACAAATCATCCACAGAATCTCAAGATTAAAACTGCTAGTGCGGTTCACCCCTAAAACTTTGATTCATGAATCTGAGATGTGATTGTTGCAATTAAACCACATGTATGAGTTCCTAGGCATGTATTAACACAATCCCCATCACTAATTTCAAACCTAAAGCACCAAATCAAAAACCCCTAATTCCATCGTATGAACCCTAAAATCAAACTCGATCGATTAGTGTATCTGGGTGTGATTAGAGTTAAGAGACATGTTTATATACATCCTAAGAACATATCCCATCAACCAATTCAATCCTAACAACCACAAATTTCTGGGTTAATGATTACGCATAACCCTAGACCAAATTAAACGATTGACACAAATTGAACCGTTGGATTGTTATGAAGTTAAAAACCATCGTTAGAAATAATGATCAAAACACATTCACACTTACAGATTTGAAGGTTGTCGATTAGATAAAGCAGATGATTGTGGATCGTTGATTAGGTGGTTGAAGGTAGTAAATAATTTTGCAGGTGGAGTAAATGTTCGGTCATTGTGAGGTTTTGACCAAAGGTTAAACAAGAATCATGTATTGACACTATTAGTCCCTTAACCTAATAAAACATTTACTCCTAATGCCTAATCACATTATCACATATAACTTTTGTAAATTAACACCAAGACATGATAAGAACAACTTATGGTACTCCCCCTTGACCTTAGATCATAGTAAAATACTGAAAAATTAATTATATTGGTCAAGGAGAGTAACCCGAAACACTTAAGAATCAACACTTATGATAAAAATGTATTTATTTTAGGTAAAATGCAAGTATAAAAGACAAAATATTTTTGAGAAATTTGAAAAACATTACATTTCCTCCCCCTCAACACTTGTTTTAAATAATTGAAGACATTTTATAAAATAGTGTTGAAAGAGGTGGTTTATACTTACATTTTTTTTTTTTTTTTTGAAAAGTCCAAAAATCTTTTTGAGTTTTTGATTGGTTTTTATAATTTTGTATTTTGTTTTTGAAAAAATATTTACAAAGATAGTTTTGATGTTTGACGATCAATTGTGTTTTAAAACTTTTCCAGATCCTCTGGAGTTAAACATCGCATACCAATTTGGTGAACTAGACTAGCAAACCTTGATGGTGCTAAGGATTTGGTAAGTAAGTCCGCCAATTGGTACTCAGTCCCAACAAAATAAAGTTCAACGGTACCCTTTTCCACATGCTCTTTGATGAAGTGATATCGGAGATCGATGTGTTTGGATTTGCAATGATGTACTGTGTTGCAGGAGATAACAATTGCACTTTTGGAATCACAGTAGATGGGAATCTTGTTGAATAGGTAGCCATAATCCTTAAGTTGTGATCTCATCCAAATGACTTGAGCACAACATGCAGACATGGCTACGTATTCAGATTCTGTTGATGACAGTGATGTGCAGTCCTACTTCTTTGATTGCCATGACACAAGTTTATCTCCGAGAAATTGTAATCCACCAGATGTGCTTTTGCGTGTGTCTAAACATCCTGCATGGTCAGCATCTGAAAAAGCAATTAGTTCAAAACCAGAATCCTTCGGATACCAGATTCCCAAGTTAATGGTTCCCTTTATGTATCGAAGGATTCTTTTGACCTCACTGAGGTGTTTTTCAGTTGGTTTGGACTGATAGCGAGAGCACATGTAGACAGCAAATACTATATCAGGTCTACTAGCTGTGAGATACATGAGAGACCCAATCATACTTCGGTATTTGGTAGGGTCAACAGGAGTCCCATGTAAATCAGCATCTAGTTTTGTGGTATAGCCCATTGGTGTGTTATAAGTATCACAAGACATCATTCCATGTTTCTTTAAAATTTCAAGAGCATATTTGGACTGATTTATAAAAATTCCACGGGGTGATTGATGAACTTGTAGTCCTAGAAAGAACGAAAGTTCACCCATCATGGACATTTCAAAATTATCTTTCATTAATTTTGCAAAATCATTAGAGTAACTTCTTTTTGTTGAGGCAAAAATGATGTCATCGACATATATTTGAACAACAAGTAAGTCCTCCCCGTAGGTTTTTGTAAATAGTGTGGGATCCACCGATCCTTTAGAAAATTTATTGGCCAGCAAGAAAGTGGACAGTTTGTCATACCACGCCCGTGGGGCTTGCTTAAGTCCGTAGAGTGCCTTTTTGAGTCGGTAGACGTGATTAGGACGCTCAGGATCAACGAAGCCTTCAGGTTGGTTAACATAAACTTCTTCACGGAGTTCTCCATTAAGAAATGCTGTTTTCACATCCATTTGGTAAACCACCATGTTCCTGTGTGCAGCATAGGCCAAAAAGATCCGAACAGCTTCATGTCTAGCCACTGGAGCAAAGGATTCAGCAAAATCAAGTCCTTCAAGTTGGGAGTATCCTTTCGCTACCAGTCGTGATTTGTTACGTATGACAGTTCCTTCTGCATCAAGCTTATTCTTCCAGATCCATTTTAACCCAATGACAAAGACTCCGTCGGGTCTTTCAACTAATTCCCAGACTTCCAATCTTATGAATTGCTGAAATTCCTCTTGCATAGATTCAATCCAGTTGTCATAAGTCATTGCATCTTTAATGTTCTTAGGTTCTTCGTGACAAACTGTGAGTGCATAGATACAAGTTTCTCCATCTGTGTGAAGTCGTTGTCTTGTCATAACAGGTGCATCTGGATGGCCAATAATATGAACTAGTGGATGGTCTCGAGTCCATTTGTGTGTTGAAGGGTGTAGTTGATAAGTATCTCGCATGTTAGCAGGATCCAAATTGCATATGGACGACTCAGCTATATCAGGAACAGTAGGAGCTGGTGCAAACGGGTTAAAGAACGCATCAGGATCATGCTCTGCGGGTTGTGGAACTATTTGAGGTGTTGGATCTTCAGCTGGATGGCGGGAGTTAGAACCCGTTTGTTCTGCTGTAGATGGTGATACAATTGGAGGACCGTCTCTCTCAACACTTGTAGTAGTTTGTTGAGGTGAGTCTGGTACGGGAATGTTAGCAGGTTGAGCAGCGGAATTAGGTGAGACCTCAGTAGGACGGTATTCAATTGTGTCATCAAATAGTGGAGCAAACAAGGTTTCTAATTCTTTGCGGTTAAGTGGCAGTGGTTCAGCCGAAGATTCCGGAGAGTTAAGATGGTTGAATTCGGGTCCTAAGCTGTGTTGCTCAGAAGCCATTTGTGTGAGTTCATCAAAATTAGCGTGAATGGTTTCTTGAATTTCTCTTGTACGACGATTCCATATCCGAAAACCTTTGGAATTTTCACAGTATCCAACGAACACTCTAATGTCAGCCTTTGCTTTAAGTTTACCTAAATCATCACGATCATTTTTCGGATAACAAAGTGCTCCAAATACATGAAAGTAATCGATGTTCGGTTTCCTTTTGTGAACAATTTGATACGGTGTTTTGCGATGGCGTTTTGTGATCATGCAACGGTTTTGAGTATAACATGCGGTTGAAACAGCTTCTGCCCACAAGTAATCTGGTAATTGAGCGTTAATCAACATAGTTCTAGCAGCTTCCACTAACGTCCTGTTGCGTCTTTCAACAACTCCATTATGTTCTGGGCTTCTAGGAATAGATGTTTGATGTTCAATTCCCACTTTCTCAAAGTATGACCGAAGTGTCTGATTCTTAAATTCAGTTCCGTTGTCAGTTCTGACGATTCGTACCGTGTTGCGTAGTTGAACTTGAATTTCAGTGAGAAAGGTGATGATCATTGAAGGAGCCTGATCTTTACTTCGTAGAAAATAAACCCAAGTCCATCTGAAATAATCATCCACAATTACAAGAATGTAGCATTTACCGTTGATACTTTGAACACGCATCGGTCCACACAAATCCATATGAAGCAGTTGTAGAACATGATTCGTACTATGCTCAGGTTTATTAGGAAAATGAGCACGAGTACTTTTTCCTTGTTCACAGGCTGGACATAAGTGATCTTTGGTAAAGCGGAATCTTGGAAATCCATCAACAAGTTTATAACGAGCAAGGTCAGTCATGGTTTTGAAATTCAAGTGCGAAAGACGTTTGTGCCATAACCAAGATTTTGTTGATTCTGCTTTGGAGAGAAGACATATCGGAGATGTTGCAATCATATCTGACATTGATATTGTATAAAGATTGGAGCCACGTGAGCCAGACATTAGATCGTTTCCTTGTAAGTCACGAACAAAGCAGGTTTTCTCACGAAATGCAACTTCTAGATCCCCATCACAGAATTGTCCAACAGAGAAAAGGTTGTGTCCAAGGCCTTCCACATAGTAAACACGACTGATTTCAATGTTCCCGCTGATATAGTCACCATATCCCATTATTAAAGCGTAATGATCATTCCCGAATCTGACAGTACCAATAAACTTTGAGACAAAGTTGTGTAACAGTTTGAGATTGCCTGTCATATGTCGGGTGCATCTGCTATCAACAATCCAGAGAACAATCTGTACCGCCTGCATCACAAGAAGAAGACACAGATGGAACAGAAGTAAGGGTGGAACCCAAAGACAGTGCGGGTTCCCGTTGGTTAGAAACACATGTATTCAATAATTTAGGAATCCATTTAAAGTCTGGTTTGTATTGTAACCAACGTTGCCAGTTCCAACTAGGTTTTGCTTTCTTAATGTTAAATGCACTAGTAGTTGGCTCATTCCTAGATTTGTTCTCGGCACCTATGGGGGTAACTTCAACTTCATTAGAAACCGTAGTAGACGGCTTTCCTAAGTTAGACTTAGAGGCAATAATGGGCCTAGAAGGAATGCGTGTCCTACGTTTCTTATGACGATTGAGAAGAGAATTAGCTAAACATTTTGTATGATCACCAGATGATACGCTTTTACGACAAAACACACAAGATGCATTAATATTCAAAACATTCAAAGGTTCATCATTCGTTACATTTAGATTTTGATTATAATTTGCCAGATTAGAATCTAAATCTGATGCAACATGAGTTTTATTCAAATTCCTAAGTTGGTCTTCTACTTCTTGAGCTTCTAGGGGTCCTCTCTTACGTTGCAAGATCCTATTCTTCTTTTTACTTTTTCGCTTGGGTCTGCTAACGCTAGTAGTGGAGACTAGTCCTGTAGAAGTGGAATTATCAACATTAGTGTTTTGAACAACCTTTCCTTTATCAGTTTTGTCTACGTGATACATTCCTGGTGCTATTACCGTGGTGTCAACAAACTTTCCTTTTTGAATTAGCTTGATTTTCTCTTTTAAATCAATGATGATGTGATTTTTGTCCTGAATTTCAGACTCAAGTAAACCATTGCAATATTTGATGTCATCGCGGTTTTGTTGCCATTCGGCGTTTTCAATTTTTAAATCCGCAATTTCTTTCTCGTATCGGAGACACAGACCTTTTAAAGACTCGTTGTTTTTGCAAATCTGACAAGGGTTTGAAACATTTTGACTTTGAAACTTCAATTCCTTTTCAAGACTTTTAGCTTGACACCATTCAAGCCTTTGATTGAGTTGAAAAATTTCTTTTGAAAATTGTTTTTTCACATCATCATTTTTAATTCTCAACTTATCATTTTCCTGTTTAAGTGTCTCAATTTCCTCATTTAACAAGTTATTATCAACACAAAGATCATCCATAAGCATAGAAGTACCAGATTTATAGAGATCATTCATGATAACAGACAAAATATCAGCATTGAGAACTTGTTCCAAGAGTCGATCAGCATCTTTTTGTAAAACTCGATTTCTTTGCTTTTGAGCCAAAATTTCATTTTCAGTAGAGTTGAAAACGTTTATCATGTTATTGACCTCGTTTTGAAGTTCTTGTTCCCAACGTGTAGCACAGAGACGGAGGTGTTTGACAATTGGCAGCATTTGTTTTTGAAAAATATCTCTCTTTTTTCGCTCGTAAGCGGATTGAAAAGTTTCAACTTTTATTTCAGAATTACGTGCAATTGTTTCCTCCAAAATTTCGATGTCTTCCATAAAAGTTTTGTGATATTTTAAGACACGACAACTTTTTGGTAAAGGTGTAAGTTCACCGGATGATGGTAAAGGACCATTAATTTGTGCTACAGTTTGGACATGGGCCGCATTAGAGGAGGAAACATATGACTCTTCGATAAACCATGATTTCTCAGGTAATTCTTTTTGAGTAACAAAATATTTAGAAAGAGGTGGAGCTTTTGAATAGTCATATGGTGTCCAATATTGAACATAACTCATTTTTGATCGACTCTCGTCTTCAAGTTCTTCTTCTTCCTCAGTATCAAAAACAACAGCACGCACAATGGTATTATCAAACATGTGATCAATACTATAAATTTTAGGATTTTCTTTAAATGATGTGTGAAGAAACATTGATTTGAAATCGCAAAGTGCAAATCCTTTATCGGGTCTCGGTTTTAAAGCAAATTTCTGAATTGTTGTGACAGAGTTCCCGTGTTTGTAAACAATGTGACGAAATTCTTTGAGTTGTTTTTCAAGATCAACAATATCACCAAGTAAGTCATCTATATACTTCCTTTTACGTTTTTTATGTTCACAAAACTCCTTTTTGCAATTTGACAATTCAGTTTCTGTTTTAGAGAGAACTGTTTGAAGACGTTCAGCTTTCATTTTCAATTCACACTTTTCACTTTCGAGTTTCGAAATCAACTTCCCGTTTGACTCAATCAAATCTTGCATTTTGCATTGAAGATCTTGTTCTTTATTGTAAGAATCTTGAAAAGCTTTTTCAAAACTTTTTGCATGTTTAATCTTGTCTTCCTGATTTGAAAGTTGAATTTTATAGCATTCAATATCTCTTGCAAGTGACGCATTTTTTTCTTTTAAAACTTTGTTTTTCTCGTTGCATTTTATGATTTGCAATTGTTGAGCATCCAGTTGTTTAGATAACAATAAGAGGTCAGGGTCTGGATCAAATGATGGTTCATGTTGTTCTAAATGATCATGTTTATCATTCTCAATAGGATCATCAAATGAAACAACTGTATCATCATCAAATATGACAACTGTGCTTATTTGTTCATCTTTTTGAGAGGATGAAGATGATTTAGATGGAACAACTTGCGCCATATCTGATTCAGAAGCAGAATGTGAGGCTATTTCATGTATTAGGCATGCTTTTTGGTCATGTACCTGAGACAAGCCGTCAGTGTCATACACTGGACCTGAATCATTAAGCTGGAGTTCCTGCATGTTGGCCATAAGCATCACAGTGGCATTGGCTTCCAGATCTTCCATGTCATCATCATTGTACACATTTGCCATGAAGTTGTTATCTTGTTCAGGGAAATGTCCATCTTTTTCATCTTGAAGAGCCATGAGCAATGCTTGCTTGTGAAACTTACTACCCCGAGTTCTCGGTTTGGGACATGTTGTTGCTATATGACCTTGTTCATTACAATTGTAGCACCACACTGCATTCCCTGAGTTGGAGTTCCTAGTTGCAACCGGTTCAGACCTTTGCTGAGAAGACCCTGGGTTGTTCCTAAATCCCGCATTGTTACTAAACCTCTGACCATTCCCAAAGTTTCCTGAAGAACTTCCTGAACCAGATCGACCATAACTACGATTCTGAATTTCCACTCTTATATCATTGACAACAGCTTGATTCCTTGTGTTAGAAGATGATCGTTGACGGTTGTTTGTTTTGTTGGAGAATTTGCTAAAAGCACGAGCAATAAGAGCAAGTCCCTGATTCAACGTGTTAAAGTCATCATCGTCATCGTCATTGGAATTTGAGTAATACACTGCATCATTGTTGTTTAATGGAACAAGTTGAGTAGAAGCATTCTGTGGAGATGAATCATATGGGACCAGTTGGTTCGAGGTAGAAGATTGTGGATAACTGAAGTAGTTTTGCTCTTGAACATATGCATGATTTGACATTGGTGGTGGAGCATATGGAGATTGAGCTACGAGAGCCAAAGAATTTGGTGTTGGATTTGGTGTGTATCCTCCTCGTAGAGCTCGATCTTTTTCAACTTTGGGTTCATGGTGTTTCAGGAAATCATACAACAAACCATATGGAGCATCATGAAGATTCTTTGTTTTACGAATAAATGTCACATATTTATGCCAATCAGGGCCAAGACTACCAACAAATTTGGAGTTCACCGCGATCCTTGGTACTGTGATTTTGTGACGTTCCAGATCATTCACCACATTTGTGAAACGATGATAGTAGGATTCAAGGGACTCTCCTGGTTCAATTGTGATGTCAGTGTATTCCATGTAGAGTTTGGATTCCATATCATCTTTGTTCAATTGAGTGCCTTCCATAAGGAGATGAACATGTTCCCACATAGCTTTGGCTGTTTTCTGAGCATCGACACTTCGATAAATTGGATTTGGTATTCCTTGAAGTATATAAGCCATTGCATACTCATCAGCTTCACGATGTAATTTCTGTTCTTCTGTGAGTTGAGATTCTGGAAGAGGTCGATCACCAGGAGGACGTGGAGGATCAGCAGTTGGATCACCAGCTTCAAATCTTGTTGGCCACTCAAATGGTCCTTCAAGTATCACTTGCTTCAAGAATTTCCCATGAGGTTTCTTTAATTCAAGGAATCGTAAGAATCGACTTGACCATTGAACATAGTTCCCAGGTGTTAGCATTGGAGGTGTTTCAAGTGATCCTGCCTCATGTCGGGATTGTTGAGTTGTAATAACTTCACACATTCTGTCAAACCAGTGAGGTTGTTTGGAGGAAAACTGAGTGTTTTGTTGTGGCACTTGATATGGATGTTGTTGAGGAATGATCTGATGTTGTTGCATCATTAGGTAATGATGTAGTGGATTGTATGTTTGTTTTTGAGAAGGTTGTTGATACAGTTGTTGCTGATGGTTTTGTTGTTGCTGATACTGTTGATGTTGATGTTGCTGAATATGAGGGAAGTAGTGATTAGGTGGTTGAGACATCTTAGAACACTTGTGTAGAAATGGATCTTTGTAGAAGATTGAAATGCACGTTCCTTTGAGCAAGTTCCAAAATCCTTGGGGTAAGTTCAATTCTTACGCGTAACTTTAATCTTACGCGTTAACTGTTAGGTTATGCGTAAAGAGTAGGTTTAGGAGTAAACAAAAATTTTAGGCGTAAGTTTCCTCTTTACGCGTAAGCTTAGGCTTATGCGTAAGTTTAGACTTATGCGTAAGGTTTAAACAACCAAACAAATCTTCCAAACTTATCCAAGCTTGAAAGATGTCCGAAGTCGAAGTATTCCACTAACTTATCCAAGCTAGGGAAGTACCGAGTCACCGTAACACGAGGAGAAGATCTTTGTTGAAAGTTAAGCGTAGATACTGAAACTTACGCGTAAGACTTACTTATGCGTGAAGTTTAGGCGTAGTGGCAACTTATGCGTAGGATCTGTCTTCTGCGTAGAACTCACAACTTACTCGTAGAATCTTAAGCGTAGGAATAAGAACTTACACGTAGAAAACCAAAGTTACTCGTAAGAACAGGGTTTTGACCGTAGTTACGCGTAAGAAAAGGGTTTTAGGCCAAGAATTACGCGTAGAAAGGACAAAAAGTACTATTCACAGCTTTTGAGTCGTACTATTCACTAAAGTTAAGCGTAAACAGGTCAGAAACTTGAAAAATCTCAAATTTTTGAAGAAAAATGCTTAAAATTAAGGTACTTTTGATCAAATAACTTCACCAATACTTAGAAAACACTATCTATTGAAGATTTTGCTACCAAAAAACTAGTTTTCCAATATCAAAGAAGCTATAAACCTTAAAAAAAAACCTTAAAAAACACAACTTTATGCAAAAACTAAGCTTCAAATCACTATATCAACCTTGAAACTTGTCCAAGCTTCAAGATTTGAGTGAAAGAAACAAAGAAAAATGCAAAAAAGATGAAGAATAAGCACCAAACCCCACGTTAGAACCAAGAAACACACTTCAATCTCTATTAGGCGAATGATACCACTTGTTAGGTCACCATTTATGTAAACACAAGTATGATAATGAAAGAAATAAGATGAGAATGAGAGATGGTTGATTATGAGACAATATGAAAAGTGAAAGTGCAAGAGTTTCCTTAAGATAATCAAATAACCAACAAATGAAAAGGTTACATAAGCCTAGTATTTATAGGAGGAGGAGTAGGGCAACACTCCCTTCCTCCCTCCTTTCATTTGGACGTGGGCTTTAAGGCCCATGGACTTTACAAACTAAGCCTTGTAACTTAAACAATGTAGAATAAATACCTAAGCAACCTATTACAAAATGTAATGACCGAGACTTGACTAAAATACAAAAGTATGATCCCAACAAGTTTCAAGGTATTAATAGAGACTAAATGAACATGTGTTGAATATGAGTTCAACTTGTGTTGTGTGTTTGCAGCAAGAATATAGGAGGCAACGAGAAATGGACAAAGATTGTGATGATGAGTGATCGAGCATGGTTTAAGGAGGGTCAAAGGGTAGAAGTGATGAGACGAAAAGTGTACTGCTTTTGGGGGGTAATTTAAGCCCAAAGTCGAGATTATTTGATCAAATATTGCTCTAAATCGTTCATTTCGTCATTTTAGGTACTTTTGAGAGGAAATTTGTAAAAGAAAGCATTTTGGACGTTTTTGGAGCGAAAAAGTGATGAAAATGACAAAGTCTCAAATTCATGCTGAAAATTGTATCTGACGCCGTCACCCTTTGACAAAGAGGTGGATAAATCAAGTTACACGTGACGCGCCATAGAGGTTTTTGAAGAATTGTACATGACGGCGTCACCAAGGCTGTCAAGAGTAATTTTCATGTGACGGCGAAGAACAAGTTTACACATGATGATGTCAGAAGTAGATCTAGGCAATACGATGATAATTATGGCGGCGAGTTGACGGCGTCAAACCTTACTCTTGACGCCGTCAGACCCATTATTCTATATATAGTTTTTGATTTTTCATTCATTGTGTGCAAATTTGAGAGGAGAAAACCCTAGACGAATTTTACTGTATTTTTTAGGGTTTCAAACCCTTGTTTCATCCATGCTTAATTGAAGATAAGTCTTCCAACAATCATTCAATATGTCTATGTGTTGTTTGATTATATCTTATGCTTGTCTTCTCTTTAACATGCTAGGCTAGGTTTTCTTTGTATTTGCTTAGATGTAATGAAACTTAGATATTGATTATTGGTTGGTTGTTTGTTTATAATTGTTGTGGATGAATAATTTTGATGTTAGGCTTAAGAAAACTGGCAGACTTCCAATTGGTAACTTGCTTAAACGTCTTAAGAAACATGATCGGAGGTTTACTACGATATTTTTGTTATATTTAATGCATAGGTAACTACTAATGAGGCCATGTTACGAGCTAGTAGTCGGCTCGACATAGGAAGAGGTAAAAGCTTATAGAGTTAGGGAAGATCGTACACGGCCCTACGAATGGTATTAAGGAATATAACCCGACATCCATGCAATTGTAACAAACTAATCAACCGGTAAAAGATAGCTAGGGACTAGTGAAATCTAAGTAAACACATTTTCTCTTATTATTGTTTTCGCCACATTTACTTTAAGTTCATTTTATTTTATTTTGTTTGTATTTGTAGTTAATTGGGTTAGTTAATTAGCAACTAATTCCGCTCACTCCTTCAAAACCTGAGATTTTTACTTGCTTTTCATAAAATATAAAAATACAAAAAGAATCATCCCTCACCTATAGACCTAGTTTAATTGAGTTTTAACCTTAGCGAACACTATTCTTTGAGTTGAACGATCAATCCCCTAGTACTTGCCACTACACTATACTACAACGGTCAGGTACACTGCCTGGTGGGGATTGCAAGCTTCTCAAGATCCCTTGAGAAGTAAAACCTTTTGCGAGGGCGCAATTCCACGCATCAAGTTTTTGGCGCCGCTGCCGGGGAATAGTTATTATCTAGGTTGATGTGGAAAACTAGAAGGGGGGGTTGAATAGTTTTACGTCCTTTTTAAATTTATTTCCAAAATATTTTGTTGGTTATAAAAACTTTCGATTCGATCTTAAGTGAATTCAAGCAACAACCAATATGAGCAAGTCTAAACTAATATTTAAAGTATTGAAATATAATGAAGAAAAGATAGAGTTAGAAAGATCAAACCACAACACGCGAATTTATAGTGGTTCGGCTACAAGGACACCTTCCTTGCCCTACTCCACTCCCCGAGTACCACACTCGAGAGTTTTCTTCACTATGTCAACAAACTCCTTATGGTGGAGAAACCTTACACACCTTGGCTTACACAAGTTAACGACACTAAGCTAAATGTCGAGTTCTAATCGTAGCTAGAACCAATCTCACACCAAATATCACACCACGTGATCTTCACACCTTAATCACACCTTCACACCTTCTTCAAGACTTCACACCGTCTTCACACCTAGTCAATCTTCACACCTTCTTCTATGCACAACTAAGTCACTACTACTAAACTAGTTTACAACACACCAAGATTCTACAATCAACAAGTATTCACAACACCTTAACAAATAGCTATCACTAGTACTATATGAAACTAGCAATACACAACACCACTACAATAAGATGGATGTAGAGAAGTGTTCTTCTTCTTGCACTTGAATGGATGAAGCTTTGGATCACTTGGAAACAAAGACTTATGAAATATATGATCAAAGGATTTTAGATCTAGAGAAGAGGATTGGATCAGAAAGTTTATGGTGCAAAAAGGTAAGGAAAATGTGCAAAATGATCCAGTATTTAAAGGGCCAGATTTTACTGTTCGAGAGCGTTGCCGGTCCCCTTAATTGTAGGCCGGTCCCCTTAATGATTAAGGGGGCCGCCTAGTAAAATTAAGGGGGCCGCCCTCCTGAACGTTTGAAAAGATTCTCTGGATAAAATTTGCCCTTTTTGGTTGAAAATTTGAAATCATATTTTTGTGGTTTAATAAAGCTTTACCAAAAATGATTTACAAATATATATAAAATGTTAAAATCATTTTATATAATGTTACGTATTAATATAAAATTTCCTTTGATCATGTAATGCATAAGTTACTAAGTTTATGCATACCTTAAGTGATATAAGATGTAGAAGTAAATATTTGTCACCAAATACTTGTTTATGTCTTATTCTTGACTTAATTTGATTTAAGTTTTGTGATTATCAAAACATAGGTTTATTGAGAAATATTAATAACATTCACAAACATTATTTATATCAACAATCTCCCCCTTTTTGATGATTACAAAACTTAAACTCATTAACTCAAAAATTAGTTTTTAAACAAGTATTTTAGTGAGTTTATATGTACTTCTCCCCCTTTTGTAACATCAAAAAGGTTTAGCCGACAAGTTTTCATTTGTGAAAATTTTGACGGGTAGAAACTCCCCCTTGATGTGTACTCCCCCTCGTTTGGGGGCACCAAGAGAACGAGCTATGGAATGCTTGCAAAACAAAAATATTAGAAGCACAAGTATAGACATGCACACAAATATAATGTAATAAGGAAAGAAAGAAGCATTCATATTAGAATAATTGTTGTGTCAAGACACAACAATGCAAGTACAAGTAGAGAAAAATACAAGATATTAGCAATTACATAAGCTAACAACAATAGAAATACATCATCATGCAAAGGGTACATAGACTTCATAGAGCTTGCAAGCAAAATGGAGGGAAAGGCTTTATTTATTAAGCATGGCATATGCTTAATTTGGAGAGCATGATGGTGATGGTGGAGTAATGGGTGAGAATTGTGGTGGAGGGATTATTGGAGAGGATGGTGGAGTTGGTGGTGGTGGTGGGTTGGTAAGCAAATGTTCAATATATGAAAACATATATTGAATTTCATCTCTAAGGCCAAAGATGACCGTGCGGTTATGGATACAACAAAGACAAGAATCACCATGTGATTCAAGCATCCTCCAAGGTATGGGATTGGTAAAAAATGGTGGTGAAATTTTTGGTGATGAGAGATGAGCATCAAGTGGTGTTGTTGGTGAAAGTGATGGTAAGATGAGTAGACATGGGTTCTTGTGTAGGAGGTGGTGATGATACTTGTGGTGACAAGTGTAAGTGGATGTAGTCATTGATTGATGAGGTTGATGGTAAGGAAGATGAGGAAGTTCCATGAGTGGAAGGTGTTTTGGATGGTGCATTAGGTGCACTTGGAGAGGAGCATTTTGGTGGAGGTGATGGGGTTAAGTTGTCTTCATTTGTTAAGTCAATGAAGAGTTGTTTTGGAGGAATGACCACAAGTTTTTGTTTCTTGTAGGTTTTGGAGTTTGAGGTGCTTGGAGGAGTCATGATGATATGATGAATGATGAAATAAAGAATGGTGATAATGGAGGGAATTTATAGTATGGAAGTGGATAATTTAGGTAAATGTTTGAAAAGGTGGAAAGAGATTCTAAAATCAGTTGGGTCAAAATGGGAAATGGTAGCTGAAACTAGAGAGAGGATTCACAAGATGCAAAAGAATACAGTAAACCCAGTTCCAGATGGCCGGTCCCCTTAATTGTATGCCGGCCCCCTTAATCATTAAGGGGACCGCCTAGGAAATTAAGGGGGCCGCCCATCTGGTGTTTTCCCAGACGACCAGAAACCCAAAATTTGCAGAATTTGGCCATTTTTCAAGTTTGTTTTTCCAGCAAGCTCTATTAGAAGCATATACACTAGGAATGATGATATATAAATATATATATATAACCAAATTTTGCATGCAAATTATCATATTATAATCCATATTAGAAAAGAGGCATAGCATAGCATGATAATTGTTCAAAGACTAAAAATGATTCAAGAGATGAACAAGAGCTAACACAAGTATTTCCGAGTAAGTCGGACAAGTAGCAAAGCATACAAATGTCAAATTAAAAACACATAATAAGTAGCAATACATCAAAATCTTCTACTTCTTCTTCTTTCCAACCATCTTCCTAAACATCTTCCCAATGGATTTGAATCCCCCTCGAAGTTCTTCATGCATTTGTTGTTGACGATTGATGATAGACGTTTGACGAGTGAATAGAAGCTCATCGGTACGTTCATGAGGAAGAGGAATTTGATATTCGGTATCATCAAGATCGGAGAGATCTTCCACAAAGGTCGTGGGGGATGGAGTACTAACACGTGAGGTGTCTTCCTCCTCATCATCATCGTCATCACGATGAGATGTAGAACCACGACCCCTAGAGTACAAGGGAACACGAGATTTTCCTTTGTCACTACGAGGACGACGAGTACGAACACGAGTAAGTTGGTTCAAAGTAGGAAGGATATGAATATAGTATTCTCTTTGAAGATGTGGGTAATGTTCCATCACATAACGGTAAAGTCGTGTGAGAAACATACCGTAAGGAAGATTGGCATTTGTGGTGTTTTTGGCGGACATGATTCGATGAATAAAAAGATAAGCCAAGTTGTATTGCTCTTCAGCAATAACACAATAAAGCATGTGGGCAATGCTCGCCGTGACATGATCACGGTGACCACCAGTACCAAACGCATTCTCTCGAATGATTTCTTCCCACTTCTTCATATCTTGGCTTAGCTCTTTGAGGAGGATTTGATTGGCATGAATGTCGACATTCTTCGACTTGATTACTCGACTAGTCGTACGACGTTCTAGTTCAAGCATTCGACGAATGTCTTCAGGACTAGGAATCTCAGAATAGTAGGGGCCATCCTGAGGACGATTTATTTCAAGAGTGGAAAGATCCCATTCATTTGAGAAAACGGCTTGGCCGTTGAAAGGAATTCTAAGAATTTGTCCGAATTGAGCAAGAGTAAGAGTAATAAATTGATTTTGAATCATGAAGGAAATGAGGAGATTACCATAGGGATCGGTTTGCACCGTCACTTGGCTATAAAAGTCGAGGATAAAACGAGGAATGATAGGTTCGTTGATTTGGAAAAGACATTCAAAACGAATATTAGAGAACATTCGTTCGGTGTCATCAGATTCATAGAAAGATGGATCGACAATTCTTCCTTCGTGAATGTTTCTATTTTCAATGGGACGATAGAAACATGCAACTGAAGGAGACATGCCGGGAGTAGAAGAGACATTTGGAATGTATTGTTTGGTTTTGGATACATCACCAACCGTGGTCTTAGGCATTTTCTCCTAAACAATATAACAACAACAAAAAAAAAATAAAAAAAAAATAAAAAATAAAAAATTAAAATAAAAAATTAATATAAGAACAACTATCATGCATATGTTATATATTAATATAATTATATGCACTATATGTGGAACGAAATTCTACTTCGACACAAAAAAAATTATTCAATGAAGTAGTTTCATGATGTTCCTTTTATTTTTATTTTAAACTCGTTTAGAATATATAATATCAAAAGGTTATGATATCATAATTCATTTCGAAATAAGGCTAGATATATATTAGATTATATATCTTCCATTTCGTAAGAGTTTGACGCAACATAAGCTTGTTTAAAAGATTGAAATGCAAATTTTAGTTTTCAAAATTATCATTTTAAAGATAAACCAAACACTAGACAACAATATCCTAAAAATATCAATATATATATATATTGATTATATATCTTGATGACCTCTATTGATTCTAGTATTATTAACAAAACTTATAAGCTAGTTATAGGTTTCAAATAACTTCATATAGTTATGGTTTGTTCATGAACCAAACGCCCATGTTGTCTTCATGAACCCTTTAATCAACAATTTGAAAAGTATGTTTTGATTGTTTAGAACGTTAAAACAACGTAATGTAGTAAGTTTTAAATGGTTTTTTAAGAGTTATATCAACAGTTGAAATCTCTTTTTATTAGGTCTACTTGCTAGATTCCTTTCTAGTAATATTTTTATTTTTATTTTTATAGGTTTCTTTAGTCTATCTTTTTCTTTGTTTCCTTTGTTCGTAACCCTTGCCATCCGCCATCATGGAAGGTGGTAATCTCTTTGATCCCATCAACCCACCACAACAAAACCATCCAACACCACTACCAAACCAACCTCCTAGACCCCGAACTTTATAAGAGTACTCCCGTCCTAGCCACTAAGGCTATCGAAACACCATTGAGCTCACTCAAGGAGCCAATGTGTCTCCCTTGCGATCCGACGTCATCCGGTTGGTGCAAAGCTGATGTGCATTCCATGGACTTCGTTCCGAAGAACCTAATCAACATCTCAAGGATTTCCTCAAAATTGCAGATTCCACAGACCTTGATGTTGAAACTCGAGAGACGGCCCAATTGCGTCTCTTCCAATTCTCTCTACGTGACCAAGCTAGTCAATGGCTTGAGCGTTTTCCCGCGGTATCCATCACCTCTTGGGATGATCTCACCACTCGTTTCCTTGTTCTATTTTTCCCACCGGGAGAACTACTAAGCTTAGAAATGACATCTTGATGTTCCAACAACGTCAAGGTGAAACTCTTTATGAAGCATGGACTCGTTTCAAGGACTTATTCCAAAAAGTCCCTCATCATGGCATAGATCTTTGGCCCCAAGTCCAAATTTTCTATGACCATATAGATCTCTCTACAAGGCGAACCATTGACCAATCGGTCTGTGGCAAGCTTCGTGATCTAAGTGCGGAAGAATCATGGGAACTGATAGAAGATCTTGCTCTCTATGACAACGAAAGTTGGAATGATTCCCGTGATTTGAACAAAATGGTCAAGGCAATATCTTTGCCTTCGAACAATTCGAGCACTCCCGACCGTAGGATCATGGAACTTGAAGACCAAGTCAATTTTCTTATGAAATCTTACGAAGCTCCTAAACCTTCAAGCCAAGTGAACAAAATCACTTCTTCGTGCGAATTATGTAGTGGTCACCACGACACTCGTGATTGCATGGAACTCCCCAAACAAGCTTTTACGGATTACGCATCCTCGCGTACCGACGGAGCGAGAGACAAGTGGTACACTTTCAAACCCTAGCAAAACCCTTACGGTGATTCATACAACCCTTCTTGGAAAAATCACCCGAACCTTAGGTGGAAACAAAACCAAAGCATGCCCCAAAATAATTCTTCTAGTCCACCTAATCGTTATCAACCAAACGGTCCACCTCCTAACCATACTTTCAACAACAATCCTTCCAACAACTATGGTAGTACCAATAATTTTGAAGAATTGATGTCCAAATTTATGGCATCTCAAGAAACTCGTTTAGCAAAGTTTGAAGCCGATTTCAAACAAAAACAAAGTGAGATGACCAACAAGATTGACACGTTGCTGAAAGTTCTCAATGACCGAGAAATGGGAGTACTCCCAAGTAACACGGCCAAGAATCCGAAACTAAATGTTAATGCTATATTATCTGTTTCGTCTCCCACTTTTTGTCCACAATACTATTTAGTCAATGCCGTGAGCACGTGTTTTAAGCAAACCCAAATTTTTCAAAAGAACCAATAGAATGTAACACCCAACATCAATTCGGTCAATAGCATAGTTGAAACACCTCCTACACAAGACCTTGGCGAAGAATTCAGGGAACTTCACCTTGAGCGCCCCGTCATTGATGTCTTAGCCCGTCCTCCCTATTACAATGCCCTTTTAGAATAATATGAAAAGAAACTTAAGTTGGGTAAGAATGGGACCACCTTCGTTCAAAACAAGTTGCCTAAAAAATTAGATGATCCGGTCATATTCGTTTTACCCTGTAAGATCGGAAATTCTGAGGCTTTTGACACATTAGCCGATCTTGGGTCAAGACTAAATTTGCTTCCATTATCTCTATACACCAATCTTAAGCCAGGATAGTTAGATGAAACAGAGGTACTTATAGGGCTTGCAGATGGAAGTGTGGCATATCCGGTTGGGGTACTGAAGGATGTGTTAGTGCATATAGGAAGGTTGAAAATTTTAGCCGATTTCCACGTCCTTGGTATGGTTAGTGACACTACATGCCCTTTATTAATAGGAAGAGGATTTTTAGCTACCGCAAGTGCGATGATTGATTGTAAGGAATCTAGAATAGCGGTAGGATAAGGAGAAACTTGGTTGGTCTATAATGTTAAGAAACATGCCTATGATACTAGTGAGGAACCAACGCCTCATTGGGTAGATGTGAATAGGAGACCATCTAGATACGGACCTTGGGTTAATACAGACTTCATAGGACCTCAACTCCCATTTTATTTAGAGGAGGAATTTATAAACAAAACACATTCGGTAGAGCAACTCATAGCTAGGGATGAAGAACTAAACCCCTTTGAGGATCCCTTAGTCTTTAGAAAAATGATTGAATTCCTAGGAGTAATGCCTATCAACTTAGGAATGAACAAGTGGAAAAGGGAAGATGATAAATGTAAATGGAATTGGGACAAGCCACCTAAGGAAGGTGACGGATCATGGCATATGAAGATGATTCTATACGATCCGGATGGGGAAAAATTCGAGAAGTCATACCGAACTAAGAGAACCGATAGGAAATTGAAACCTAAGTTTGATCCCAAAGATGTCCTCGATGAGGAACTTACTCATATTGGATAGCCCGTGACCTTGAGTCTAGCTACACGACTCGTAAATAAAGAAAAGCGCTTCTTGGGAGGCAACCCAAGTTTTATTTGTTTGATTGTTTGTTTGTTTAATTTTATTTGTTTTCGTATGCATGTTTTATTTTTAGTGTTTGTGGATCATGTTTCATAATAAATTGTGAAAATGCTTTACCTTGTTGTTTGTCGTAACTTCATAAAAAGGTATTTTGCAAAAGATAAGTGTAAGGGAAATCTAAATTTGTTTCTAAGAACGAAATTGAACATGAACCACAACAATATTAAATGAACATGTATATTAGTATTTGTTTGAGTCAAATGCTTGTATCGAGTCATAATGATGTTTTACAGGAATTCCATGAATTAAGGCATGAGTATTTCCAGAAATTTTCCGAAAACTTAACATGAGATTTCTGTCAGAAAACTCTGACGGCGTCAGGAGAATAACCTGACGGCGTCAGGTGTAAAATTCTGAAAAATTTTGCAAGTTTTGTTTTTCTACCGGAGTCTTAAAGTTTTTGTTAATTCTTTAGTTTTATAAACTCCAGGATATCTGCAAACATTCATTCCACAAGCATTATATCCTTATATATATAGATTGCCGCCGATTTTACGCTAGGTTTGCCATGATTGTTTTCTCAGGTTTAACAGGTTATATTGGACAAGAAGATGATTTATATTTCTGGAGGGAAGCTTTCTACATTCATTTTCTTGGAGGAGGATTTAACCATGTTATCCATTTATCCTCACCGAACGAATCACGGGAGTATTTGTTTCATTCTTTTACCTTCATTACTTTTACATCATTTTTATTGAACATTGGGGACAATGTTCAGCCTTAGTGTAATGGGAGGGTAAATGATAATACCTTAGAAAATACAATTGCATTTGAGTTTGTTTGTTCAATAGTAGGTGTGTAATAAAACTAAGAGAAATAGTTGTTAGGGCAATTTTGGCGCTAAATTTAAATTTTTTTACAACATTTAGGAGTGAAGCTTTAGCCTTAATGAGCGTCTCATGGATAGGAGTTGTATGACTAGCACAAAAACCGTACCACTCAAAATTTTCCACCCCAAATATCTGAGGTTCGTCCCTAGATTTGTTAGGAAAAGATGCTTATGAGTGTACCGGTAGTACTTAGATTCTAGAACTTGCGTTAGTGATGCATCCCGAGACCGCATGTGAGACTACATTCGTGTAGTTAGGATTTACTACATGATAAGAGGCATTAGGATAACCCTTGTGTTAAACCCGTATCATAATTACTTGACCAATAAAGTCATAATTACTTGACTAGTAAAGTCAATTACTTTTCCCACACCTTTGCATTGTACTCATTTTTAGTACACGATACCCCTAGTACACCCCACCGAGCCTATCTTTTTCGTTTCTAACTTTAACATTTTACTTAAAGGAAGAATTTGTTTACAATCCACCCTAAATCTGCAACCAAATCGCCTTAGCCTTCCGTATATGCACTCATCTTTAGTGCATTATTGTTATATGTTTAAACCCTTAGTTAATTGTCTAATTGATTACATGGTTGCTAAGTCGAGTCATATCTTGTACATATTGTTTTGGGACGATTGGGACTCATGGGTAAAGTACTATTGTTATGGAGTATTGGGGAAGAACATCATTTATTACCCCCATATGTGCGTTAATCTTAAAAAGTACTCCAAGTGTTTTGATTATCTTGATTCGAGTCATTAGAATAGTTGATTGTAAAGTATGTAAAAGTTCAAGTGTAAGGGGAATACAAATCCCTATGATGTATTATTTTGGATGGTAGGGCAAGAGTGTATGCAAAAAAAAAAAAAAAAAAAAAAAAAAAAAAAAAAAAAAAAAAAAAAAATCAAGAAAAAGAAAAAAAAAATAGAAAAAGAAAGAGAAAAAAATATGCGTACTACCATCCCGTTTCCTTTTATTTTTATTTGATGTTTTTGATTAGTTTTTGATTAGCTTAAGTCGAGTCGAGTCTTGGCTTAGCAACGCCACATTGTACATGTAATTGACCAAGATGATTAACTCGCCACCAGTAAATATTTCCTTTATCCAACAAAATCGTGTTTATCATATCCCTACACCTCACGTTATAACCCTTTAAAAGACCTCTTTGATAGTTTATCCTAGGTGCTTACGCCAAGTGGTGGAGGTTTCATCCTTTCCCAAGCCTATGGTAATCTATTTGCTATGACAGGTAGTGAGAGATATTTTCCATTTCCATATTGTGATATATACTTTTATTACACCCGAGAGATGTGAGTATCTAAACACTATTTGTGAGGTGCTAGTATATAATTTCCGTGCTTGTTTTTGGTTGAAGTGGAACGATTATTTATTGCAATTACTTTTATATTCGTGTTAAATGACCCCTAGCTTGTATTTTGATTAGAATAAAAGCGCATTTGCTTGAGGACAAGCAAATCTCAAGTGTAAGGGTATTTGATGAGACGAAAAGTGTACTGCTTTTGGGGGGTCATTTAAGCCCAAAGTCAAGATTATTTTATCAAATATTGTCCTAAATCGTTCCTTTTGTCATTTTAGATACTTTTTAGAGGAAATTTGTAAAAGGAAGCATTTTGGACGTTTTTGTAGCGAAAAAGTGAAGAAAACGACAGAGTCTCAAATTCATGCTGAAAATTGTACTTGACGGCGTCAGGGATTGCATGTGACGCCGTCACCCTTTGACAAAGAGGTGGATAAATCAAGTTACACGAGATGCGCCAGAGAGGTTTTGAAGAATTATACATGACGGCGTCACAAAGGCCGTCAAGAGTAATTTGCATGTGATGGCCAAGACCAAGTTTACACATGACGACGTCAGAAGTGGATCTAGGCAATACGATGATAATTATGGCGGCGTGTTGACGGCGTCAAACCTTACTCTTGACGCAATCAGACCCATTATTCTATATATAGTTTTTGATTTTTCATTCATTGTGTTCAACTTTGAGAGGAGAAAACCCTAGACGAATTTTACTGTATTGAGGGTTTCAAACCCTTGTTTCATCCATACTTAATTGAAGATAAGTCTTCCAACAATCATTCAATATGTCTATGTGTTGTTTGATTATATATCTTATGCTTGTCTTCTCTTTAACATGTTAGGCTAGGTTTTTTTTGTGTTTGATTAGATGTAATGAAACTTGGATATTGATTATTGGTTGGTTGTTTGTTTATAATTGTTGTGGATGAATGATTTCGATGTTAGGTTTAAGAAAACTAGCAGACTTCCAATCGGTAACTTGCTTGAACGTCTTAAGAAACATGATCGGAGGTGTACTACGATATTTTGGTTATATTTAATACATAGGTAACTACTAATGAGGCCATGTTAGGAGCTAATAGTCGACTCGACATAGAAAGAGGTAGAAGCTTATAGAGTTAGGGAAGATCGTACACGGCCCTACTAATGGTATTAAGGAATATAACCCGTCATCCATGCAATTGTAACAAACTAATCAACCGGTAAAAGATAGCTAGGGAGTAGTGAAATCTAAGTAAACACATTTTCTCTTATTATTGTTTTTGCCACATTTACTTTAAGTTTATTTTATTTTATTTTTTTGTATTTGTAGTTAATTGGGTTAGTTAATTAGCAACTAATTCCGCTCACTCCTTCAAAACCTGAGATTTTTACTTGCTTTTCATAAAATATAAAAATACAAAAAGAATCATCCCTCACCTATAGACCTAGTTTAATTGAGTTTTAACCTTAGCGAACACTATTGTTTGAGTTGAACGATCAATCCCTCGGTACTTGCCACTATACTATACTACAACGGTCAGGTACACTGCCTGGTGGGGATTGCAAGCTTTTCAAGATCCCTTGAGAAGTAAAACCTTTTGCGAGGGCGCAATTCCACGCATCAAGAAGATAACAGATATTGATGATAGCTTGGAGTGTACGTGTAAGAAAAGTTGTAAGAGTTCACCTGGTTTTGGTCTTGGTCTTGTACTTGTTTGTTCCAGTCAACGTATAGAACAAGAAGAGGAGGGTCGGTTTGTGTAGCTGGTTTCAAGGATGCCATGTGAAAGAGTTTGTAGAACAATTGTCCTTGTGTATAAACCAAAAAGGATAGAAAAAAACTAGTTCTTTGTTGGCATCGTCCTTGTGGTAGATCGAACAACAGAAAGAAACAAATATGAATTTATGGTTTGCGCTTGCTACACGTTGGATGCATTTGAAGGTCAAACTTCAGTGAAACATGCCAAGGATGGTGAAAATGATGATGGTTAATAGTAACCGTCCTCGTGTAATTCAAGAAGGAAGGAAACAAGATGATATCATTGCTTCTTGTAAGTGCTTGGTTGGTAAGAATTGGGAGTCAACACTTTGTTAAAAGAAACGTGTTAAACAATGTGAGCGAATCAAGTTGGAGCTGACTTAGGATGAACGAAGTACATAAATGGCCAAATAGGACTTTCAGTTATGTTGGAAACGTAAAATTCGAGCTAAGCTTTGGTCATTTTTGAATTAGTAAAAGTTAACGTTAGGGGAAACGGTTTGCTAGGTTCGAATCTCAGCAGGAAGTGTAAACAGGTTGCGTAAAAATATAAATGTGTTGTTAAGGAAATTCGAGAATAAATCAGCCGAAGTTACATGCATTGTGACATATAAATCGAAAGTTATAAAAGGATTTTGTGCTTTTGGGTTGTTTGGGCTTATTTCTTGGACTAGGCTCAAAGAAAGAAAAGAAGAAAAATAATATTAATGGTCCGTTGGGTTTATTGGTTGGCAGTGGGATTGGGCTGAGGCCCATTGCATTATGAGGGTGTGTTTAGTTCGTAAATTCGATAAATTAATAAACGTTTTCAATAATGTGTCGATACGTAGCTTGGAAATGTTAATAGTTTGAATTAAAGTAAAAAATAATTATGATGGATTATTATTCGTTAATGATTTAAAATTAAGAGGGGAAATTTACGGGATATTACAATCCTGCTGACCAAGTTCTGTTTGTTCTAAAAAATGATTTGAAACTGTCCATGTATGTTCATGTTACTGCTTGTGAAATCTGTCATAGGCAAAACAAACAAGGGAACCTTTCCCTTTAAGTGATCACAAGTCTGAAAATCTTGGTTAACTTGTTCATCTTGACTCATGGGACCCTTATAGGGTTTCTAGTAGAGAAGGGTTTAAGTATTTCTTAACCATTGTTGATGATTCAAGGGCTGTTTGAGTATATCTTCTTAAATCTAAAGATGACGTCTTTGATGTCTTTGTCTCTTTTATAAAACAAATCCATAATCAGTTTAATATGTCTATTAAAATCATTAGATCTAATAATGGGACTTAATTTGTTAACAAAAGAATGTTTGATTTAATAAAAGACTTAGGAATAATATGTCTACAAAAAATCTCACAGAAACCGGTCAAAATGGCCTATGAAGAGTGGTTTTGAAACCACTCTCTGAAGAGGGGTATCTCCATAATCGAAAAATAAAGAAACCAGTTAGCAACCTGTCTCTATTAGAAGCATCGACACCGGTTTTCTCCAAAGAATCAGTCTCCATTATAGAGTAAACAAACATATATTTATTAGACATAGAAACCGGTTCTCCCACCACCTGTCTTTATAAAAACATCCTATATGTCTTTAGATAGAGTAAAAAGATATGTTTTTATCTCAAAACCTGTCTTTTTTTAAATCAATTTTATTATTTAAAAAAAAACTAAAATTTTCCAATTTTTTAGAAATTCGATAATCTACAATCCGACTCACCAAAATAAAGAAATATAAATGCAACAAATATATATAAAGTGATTAAAATACACCATAAATGTCAAAATCATAAAGGTAAATTAAGATAATACCTCAATTCAACTAAACATAAATCCTAGAGAAAATCCAAATTAAAACACTAGAATTCAATAAACAATATAAAGAAAACCACTAGAATTCAACATAACTGAATATAATTCTATGGGATTAATCGCGCCGCAATGTAAACCATGCACCAATTATGGCGTTCAACTCTTTGTTCTCTAATGGACGCTCGTCACTCCAAAGTACCTACATGTAAATTAATGAAATAAATTGTTATACAACAAATAAGCCGGGTTTTCAGTGCAAGAAACAAATTGCCAAGTTATTTTTAACAATGACAATTGACACACAATAAAAGCATTTGATATATAGCAGTGTTAAAAAAACGACACCCCCAAAAACACAGTATATTAATCAAAGAAAGAATTACCTCTTTTTGTAATCATGAAATCTTCTTTTTTTCTGTCATTATGATTTTTCTACAGCACCTTTTTAGTAATCAACTTTATGTAATGTAAAACTATGGTTTTTGTATTTAGGATGGATATGGCTGAGAAGACCTTCATAACACTGAGTGTTTACATCTACCAAGAATATTAACGGCCCTAGAGGTCAATCCTACATGACTGAAAACCGCAATCCTAACTTTAACAATTTGTTTTTAGTTCCATTGGAGATATTAAACCTCTAGAGTCCTAAGATAAAGTTGATATATACTGAAATATTGTAGTTGTCATAAACTATGTGGGTTTAGGGGTGTTTGGATTAGCTTATCTTATGAGGTTCTTTGATTTTTAAAATGTAGCTCAAGATGTAATTATGTACTAAGTTAATCCATAAGCTCAAATTGACAAACCCTTAAGCCGAAAAAAGTGGGCTTATGAGATTTTTCTAAATTTTAATAAGCCCATAACTCCAGATTATTAGCTGATCCAAACACACCCGAAAAGCAGAAACTACATTTGGTCTCACTCAAGTTGCAATGCTACATTGAGTCAAAAATTACCCTCCTATTTCTTGTATTTATAGATGTACTCATAGAGCTTTAAGTATGTGAAAACACGAAGTTTGTAATTCCAATAGCACTCTACTATACCAAAGAATTTATCTTGCAATTTAAATAGACCTAGTATACCTGATAATATTGATGGAGAGCATCCAAGTCGTAAAGTACTTGCCTAGATAAACAAAAACTTCAGATTTTTGGTAATTAGAGTATCAAATGGATTACTCTTTCCATAGTAACGATGTTCGAGGGTAACGAGTGCACCTTCAAATATCTTTGCCAAATCACGCACCAAATTAAAATCTTTAATGCCATTTTTAGCTTACAATGCAACTTGAACTCTTCATAAATTGTATATCTCCTGGAACATATAGCGCTCTAGTAATTGGATAAGCCACCACATGTAGATTCACCACATATTACTAAGAAGATCGGTCCATCCTGAAATAGTTCAACTATTCGCAGTACCACTTGCCCAAATCTTTGATGATCCTGTAATTGCCAAAAACCCACCAAGAAAAACATTTATTTACTTAATTCAAGGCAAAAACTTACATCATAACATGATAATTTCATAACAGCTACTCAAAAGGACATTAAGGTGCTTGGGATTGCCTATTTGAGAAGGTGTTTGGGATTACGTTTTAGGTAGATTATTTGATTACGCATTTGCAATAAGTGATTATCTGCATTTTGACTCATCAAAGAGAAAAGGGAGGTTTTCAGAAAGCATGTTGTTTCCCCACTTCTGAAAATGACATTGTGCAAAGGAAACATCAGTTTTTCAAACACATTCTATTTTTTTAAAAGGCAAACACATCTACCGCAATACAATAAACAAACCACAGACTTGTCCCAGTTGGTACTTGAACCCGCAACCACCTGGTTGGGTTGTACTTACAATCTTACACCCGTTGGTAACAAATGCAATCTATAGTAACCTATAAGTGATATAACATGTTTATATGTTTATTTAGAATAAACAAAGACCGTAACAAAATGCGGTATAAAATCAGTTACTAATTGAACTAATATGAAAATGATGCAATTAATCAACAATTTCAATATTAATCGCACTTACCAACTAAAAAGGAATAAAATATGATAATGAAACCTTAACTGAACATAATTTGTGATATCAATTAGTTAGGATAAATAAGTCTATTGATTACGTTATTTTTTATTAATAATCGAAATACCTGGTGATCTATTCGCTTAGAAAAACCTGGTGATCCATTCGCATACAAAAACCAATGTGTGACGAATAGTTCAATCGCAATACCTGGTGATCCATTCGCTTAGTAAAACCAATCTGTGAGAAGTTTTGAAGCGTCAAGTTAACTTGGAAAATAATTGATTCATTCAATTATGTAGATTGTGTCAAAAACCTTCTTTTGGAGGAGACGGTGGGTATTTACATTTTGATACAAAAGTCTTAATTACTAGGGCCGAGCATCGCAGACCCGACCGTGAGTGAGAAAACTGAACAGACCGACCGAAAACCAACCGAACCGAAGGATCATTGGTCCGGTCTCGGTCCCACCATTTTTCTTATTTCGGTCTCGTCTAGTTTGGACCGGACCAGTCTTACGTAAAAACCAACCATTATGCCTTCTTGGACCAGACCAGACCGGACCAACCCAGACCGAACCGAACACATTCGGTCCGGTCCTCGGTCTAAGGTTTGGTTGAATTCGATCTCGGTCCGGTCCGGTTTTAAACCGATGCTCACCGACAAACCCGAGAAACCGACAAACCGAGCCGAACTGCTCAATCCTAAACCCAAAAAACCTGAAACCGTATAAATCGAAACCGGAAAAACCCGTTTATCATGGTTCGGTTTCGCTTTTTATTTTTAGATATCCGTGCTTAAACGAACCGAACCGTAAATAGTATACATAAAGGTTTTTAACTAAATACTTAAATAATTGTACAAGTATTAATTATACTATTGCACTACTTTTATTGTATAACAACTTTTTTGCTTTCGATGTAAATATTTACTAAACATATATGTATAAAAATTGTTTAATTTGATTGTAACCTATAATCGTCGGATAAATATTTTTTTATTAATTTGTTTTGTATGCTTATTTGAATGAAAATATTGTTACGGAACAACTTTAATAAGACTTAAATATATTCAATTATTTTGAATGTTACTAAAATGACAATTTTCGCTCTAGATCATGTTATTGCTAATATTGTTAAATTCGATTAAATGTCCTACAATTGTTAACAGTGACTCGAACCGTGGGTAACTGCTCATTTCGGTTACGCGCATGTTTAGTTACCCGCCTTGCACAGTCGATTACGGGTAGTGAAATGAATTATCCGTCCCGCGATGGATATTTAAAATCTTTTAACTAACCGAATCGAACCGTCCCGTGAACACCCATAAAGCTATCAAGTAGGGGTGAGCATCGGTCTAAACCCGACACGACGCAACAAATTCCAAAAACCGAAAATCAGTAAAAACTTAAACCGAGAACCGAACTGAAGTTACTCGGTTCGATTCTGTGTCAGTCGGTTTAAGTCGGGTTTTCTCGGATTTTGGCTCGAAGTGACCCGAACCGAAACCGAATTTGATAAACTATAGAACCGAAATAGAACAGAGTTTGGTCGGTTTCGGTTCGGTCGGTTTTGTCGGGTCGGTTCGGTTCTTGTTCGTTTGCTTAGCCTACCAAGTACACATGTAATTTCGTTTTTTCAGTACCTTCGATTATAAAACGAATTTTTAAGGGATTAGCTCAAATTAAAGAAATATTTATTAGCCTTTTTATTTTTATTTTCTAATATCGCTAAAAATAATCAACTGATTTAACTATTACCTAATTATGGAAGTTCCAAAAATCATTATTTCAAAAACATTTTCCTTTATTATATAAATAAGATTCCTACAATAATAAATAAAAACAAAGCGCGATAACAAATCGAAACCACAGGGACGTTTGTTATGTAAGATTTAAATATTTTTTTGATTGGTTAGAATATAATATTTGCACACTATTTTCGAAACTGTGATCGCTTTGGTTATGTTACGAGCATTTATGGTGATTTATAATAATTATTTCCGCACTATTTTCGGAATTTAGATGTGCAAGTAGTGGAGAGTCATAGAGGGATAAAATTTCATAGTAGAGAGTACTAACATCGGTTGTTTTTTAGAAAACGGTGTCTATAACATAAATATATAGAGACATGTTGTTACTTACGCACCAGTGTCTTTGATTGTGTAAAAAGACCGGGTTTCACATGCAAAACCAGTTTTTACGCGTTTTGGGTTATGAAAACTGGGTTTTTCAAGAAAACCTATCTTAATTCGTTCCACTCCCGCTAGTTTTTTTATCATTGGAACATGGTTTTATATAACCAGTTTCTATTTGGGGGTGTTTATAGCCTTTTGTGTAGTAGTTACCCCTCAGCAAAATGGTATTGCTAAAAGGAAACATATGCATTTGCTAAATGTAGCAAGGAGCCTTATGTTTCAAGGGGAAATTTCTTACTGTTGTTTATCTGATTAACAGGTTTCCCTCTTATGTCTTAAATGGTAAAAGTCCCTATGAGTTGGTTCATAAGAAAAAACCTGAATTGTCTCACTTGAGATGTTTTGGATGCATGTGTTTTCAAACTGTTCTAAATAATCATGATAAACTCACATCTAGGTCTAATAAATGTATTCTTATTGGGTACTCTTTTGTTAAAAGGCTTACAAACTTTTTAATCTTGACAACATAAGTGTTATGTTTTCTAGAGATGTGAGGTTTTATAAGACTATTTTTCCTTTTAAAATGAAATCTAAATCAGTCAATGATTCAGTTAATGATTTGATCACAAATGATGCTGATCACTTGACATTTTTTGACTACAAAATATCTCAAAGTCCCAATGATGAAATTGGAGCTAGACCAGTTGTGGATGGCAGTCACTCATCCTCTAGAATAGATCCTATGTATTCTGAGGATGAGCCTGAAACCTAACTTGGTGACTTCTTTGAGGGCAATGTCCCTAAAAGTCCTATCACTATTTCTTATGATGATGATCAACCTGATGTTATAGACAGAGGGCAACCTAGTGCTAGAAAGTCTAGTAGACCTTCTAAGCTTCCTGTTAGGTTCAATGATTATATGGTTAAAAGTAAAGTTAAGTATGGTATTGAAAAACATGTGAATTATGCTAGATTGAATTATGTGAATTATCATTTTGCCACTACTTTAAATAAATCTGTTGAGCCTACTACTTATCATGAAGCTGTTAAGGATATAAATTAGGTTAGGCTATGGATAATGAAATTGAAGCTTTAGTTAGAAACAAAACTTTTACTATCACCGCGTTGCCGTTTGGTAGAACTCCAATTGGTTTTAAATGGATTTTAAATCAAATAAAAAGCTAATGCTGATATGGATAAGTACAAGGCTAGGTTGGTGGCTAAGGGGTTTAGTCAAAGAGAGGGTATTAACTTTGATGAAACATTTAGCCCTGTTGTTAAAATGGTTACTGTTAGATGTCTTATGAGCATTTCTGTGTCTAATGATTGGCCTTTGTATCAACTTGATGTGAACAATGCTTTTCGGTATGGTGATTTGAAAGAGGAAGTCTATATGTCTTTGCCTTTGGATTTTGATAGTGATACTCAGACTAAGGTGTGTAAACTGAATAAATCATTGTATGGCCTTAAATAAGCCCCAAGGTAATGGAATGCTAAGCTTACATCTGCCTTGGTTGAGCATGGCTTTGAACAGAGCAAGCATGATTATTCTTTGTACATCAAGTAATCTGATGATGTTTTTATTGCTCTATTGGTATATGTAGATGATATTTTTGTTATTGGTAACAATAAGGCTGTGATTGATGAGTTTAAGATTTATCTTAGTAGTAAGTTCATGATGAAAGATCTTGGTATCCTTAAGTATTTTTTTTAGGTATTGAGGTTTTGTAGAATGAAAGGGATGTTTGTATGTCTCATAGGAAGTATTGCCTGGAATTACTGCATGAGTTTGGTTTACTTACAGCAAAACCAGACACTGCTCCTTTGCTTGAGAATTGTATTTTGTTTGTTGTTGAGACAAAGTCTGATAAGTTTCTTAAAAACATTGATGAATATCAAAAAGTTTTGGGAAAACTTATATAACTGACTCATACTAGGCCAGATATATCATATGATGTACATTGCCATAGTCAGCATATGCATTCACCATTACAGTCACATTTAAAAATTGCTTTAAACGTTTTAAGATATCTTAAAAATTCACCTGGTACTAGAATACAAGTATTTAAAGAAAATGACTTATAGTTGAGGTGTTTTACTGATTCAGATTGGGCTAAGTGTCCTAAAACAAGAAGGTTTGTTTCAGGCTTTTGTATGTTTTTTTTAGTAAAACTCTGGTTTCTTGGAAAAGTATGAAGCAGGCTACTGTGTCTAGATCCTCAACTGAAGCTGAGTATAGATGTATGGCTAGTGCTAAATGTGAAGTAATTTGGATTTCAAATGTTTTGCATAGTTTACAAGTTAAAAGCTTGTATCCTATTAGTTTTTATAGTGATAGTATTTCAGCAAATCAAATTGCTGCAAATCCAATTTTTCATGAACGAACAAAACATTTTGAAATTGATGTTCATGTGGTAAGGGAGAAAGTTTCTGCTGGTATTATTAAAACTGAGAAAATTCCTTCAGCAGATTAAACTACTGATATTCTAACTAAGGCTCTTGGGACTTCAGCATAAAAAGCTGTGTAGTTAGTTGAGCTTATTTGACATGTTTGCTAAGTGATGTGCAGGTTTGGATTGTTGTGTTGAGAGAGGGTGTTAGCTAAATGGTCAACATTGTGTTAGTAAAGTCCAAGGGCCAAAGCTGGTTACTCAGAAGTTGTGATATGGTGCAGTTGAGTTTAGCTAGTGTGTAGATCTTGAAGGGCTTATTGTAACATGTGGCTATATATCCTCTCATCCGTATCTAGGGTTTCACAACCAATCATCCCTTTCACACAATGATAGTTTTTTTTCTCTCTTATTGTTCAGTTTTAGTCTCTTGATATCTGTTAGTTAGTATTGGTCTTGTATTCTTCACCCAATCTATTTATTTGGGTGTTCTGAGTGTGAGTGATCTTTGTAAGTGAGGTTGAAGGTTCTGAAAGGGATTAACCATTGTCTTTTGTATTGTTTTGGTAAGTACCATTTTGGGACTTATCTTTTGTAGCAGTTTTGATTAATAAAACACACTAAAGGGTGGTTGGTTGGGTGTAATTGGCAGTTGTTGTGAGTTTTTTTTTACCATTTTTACATTCCTCATATTGTTACTCACATCAAATGTATCTCACATAGTGACATACGTCACTAAAATAATTAGTTTTCTTTCACCTTAGGCAATGTGTTGTCCTTTTAACTACATAGCCTGAATGTTTCTTCATTTTCCAAACTTTTATATTTTTTAATTCTAACTACAAAATGCAACGAATAAACTTTAGAACTTAGTTTTCAAGAATGTCTCTTCATTTTGCTTACCAAAATCGTATTATGTATCAAACTAGATAATTGACCCATGAAATTCTCAGGTATTTCAAAGAAAATGAGAAATAGGTAATAAATTATGTATTCTTAAATAGGAAGATAATCAAATAGAAAATTGGTTCTCTTCTAAAAGTCTAAGAAGTCATCATGTGTTGACATGTGCCCCTTATTATTTGTTATGGGCGTAGTATTGATGAACAACGGAAGCATTGATGTACATTTTTTATATTAATGAACATGTATTTATGAACATAAAAAACTGATAAACATTATATTTATGAACATAACACACATTTTTGTATTATTTGATGAACATAACAAACTTTTTTGTTTTTTCAATAAAGAATTTTGTTTTCTTCAATATTGTTTGATGAACAACTTCCATGTTGAATCTTTGATGACCATTGTTTGATGAACAATTTTGTTTCATCCCATTATTTAGTGAACAATTGCATTTTCAAAGTTTTGCTCATCATAATTATGATTTTTTTCATCAAGTATGGATGCTAGGAAGCTATATTTATATTGAAATGAACACCTTCATACTCTAAAACATAAAAATTGCTTCATCGAACACTTTATGGGTTTTTTTTATGAACATATGATTTCTTTAAACTCTTATGTGAAAAACTTCTATTAAACAAAAAAGATGAGCATTTGATGTTAATTTAAGGTTTCTTGAGCAAGATTTGTCATAGTAGTTACTTTTACCTCGAATGTTACGAAACCCTACTTTTGATGAAATTTGAATTCTTGGAAAAATGTTGTAATTTGTAGCGATTGAAACCTATTTTTGTTATTTTGAATGATTTTTTTTAACTATCTTTGGGGTTAAAGATTTGGATAAGTAGTGAAAGAGATAAGATGAAATGAAGTGAAATTAAAAAAGGGAAAAAGAGAGACACATGTTAGACTAGGGTACTTTTTGGAAAGTGGATCTTTAACCCACTTTTCACAAGATTGTGACACTTATGACAAAAAAAAAAAAAAAAAAAAAAAAAAAAAAAAAAAAAAAAAAAAAACTTACTACAAATAAAGCATGCTTGATCAAGGGTGTTTTTAACATGTCTTCTCAAGCGTATGTTAATTAAGCTACATTTATTAAACAAACACTCTCCTTTTATATCAAAAAATGCATTTAGTTCTCATTAAAGAGATTTTCTAAAATGTGGCACACATTTAAGTTTATATAAAAGTATAGCCAGAGATTATTAAAACTAAAAATTATATTTTTCTATGATAGTTTATTTGATGAGAACTAAATGCATTTTCTTGATAATAAAAAACAGTTCGTGTTTAATAAACATTGCTTAACATGTATTTCAGGGCACATGTTAAAGAAAACCCTCATTAAATATACTTACATAATCTCTTACTTTACCTTTTATATAAACTCAAATGTGTGCTCTCGAGACACATTTAGAAAATCCTTTTAAAATTCAAGAAAAATATACCATCACCATTATAGCCATATTTTTTTGGGGCAATTTCATATCTCCTTTTATTTTAGTTGAAAATTTCATATATACTCAAACATGCATTAACATTGTATATTATGCATTCAATACTTGCACTTTAAGTATATATGAAATTAATCATGAAAGTAGGGTGATATATGAAATTAATCTTATTTTTTAAAAGGATGGAATTTTTGCCCTACGTACTATATGTAATAGCGATAACGGAAAAAGAAGACTTTAATCAGCTCAAAATCCTTTATGCCACAATATTCTAGTGCATTAGGTTACAAGTATAAGATCGCGTGATAAACCAATGATTTATTTGGTCACATTTTTATTCATAACTAAAGTTGCCCCTCAGAATTAGCAAAGTTCAAGGCCAATGTTTCTGTTCAATTCACATGTAACTCAATGGTACGTACTCAAATATGATACCCTCAATTCCCACCCCACCCTAATTACACCATATAAACATGATATACCATGTACATATATATAGAGTGAGCGAGAACATATTAAACAAATTAGCAATATGAAGGATATATATGAAGAGAAGTGTAAGAAGATATATTGGCTAAGGCCATATTTTGGTCGTCGTAATAATGCTAAAGCGACTAGTACAGTGTTGGTAGTCGTGGCCTTTCTTTTCGTTTATCGGTTCTTGTTTGCTGCTCGTTGGTTAAACCATGTAAGCCTTCTATTGAACTCCCACAAGTTTAGTTAGAAAATAATTTACGTGTTTATGCTTGTTAGCGAGACACGAAAACTTGAGCAACTGGCGGACAAGTTTATTGATTAATGGGGCCAAATAAAAGGAAAAGTGACCCAACCTAAAACTTCCATAAGCTTGTCCGCTAGGTGCTCCTTTTTTATTTTTTATTTTTATTTATTTTTTGGAAGGCATGTTCGGTGATAAACCTGTTTGTCTCAATTTGGTACTTGATTATTTCTGAGCGGGTTTATCATGAAATTAGTATACTTCATAGTTCACTCTAAAACAGCCAGAAAGAAATTTTTTTGTGTAGCTTCGCCCATTATAATAGTAGTATTTTGCTCATAACGGGTATCGTTGGTAACCTAATTGATAAATATTCAATTGTAAGTCAGCGACTGATATTTTCTGTAGCAATAAGTTCGTTTTATATATGTTCTATTCTAAAATTCTAACTTAGTAGCATGTAGTCCATGTTTTCAGGTCATTCAAACACAAAATCTCAAGCAAAAGAGGTTCATGATTTCCCTCTTGACTGTATTTCTTGGAGTCAAACACTAACATGTCCCAAGACCTACCCAACAAGTCACACAAATCTAGACCGTTCATCGGGCAAGACATGTCCTGATTACTTCCGTTGGATCCATGAAGATCTACGACACTGGAAAGAAACCGGGGTCACAAGAGACATGGTTGAAGTGGCAAAATGGACTGCACATTTTAGGCTAATAATTGTCAACGGAAAAGCATATGTAGAAAGATTTAGAAAATCACTTCAGACTAGAGATTTGTTCACAGTTTGGGGTTTTCAACAGTTGCTAAGACGATATCCTGGCAGGGTTCCTGATTTAGAACTTATGTTTGATTGTGATGATCGACCAGTTTTCAACATAAAAAAGTACTTCAAGAGGCCGAATCCTGGCCCTCCACCGTTGTTCAAGTATTGTTCCAACCCTTGGAGCTTGGATATTGTTTCGCCTGATTGGTCATTTTGGGGATGGTATCTATTCTCTCTCACTTACTAGTAGTTTCTTTTCATAATCATATCAATTAAATAGTTTTCATTATTTTAAGATAAGAGATCACAAATATATGCAAACAATAGTACCAACAGGCCTTTGACTTGATGGTATTTAATGTATATTTAAGTTGCCTCGCCCTAGTGGTGAGGGTTCAAATCGTGTAGTCGACTAAAGGTATGCATTAAACCATATAAGTAGAGCTCCGTGTGCTGAATTTGATTTGTGTCAAATTCTGTTTAGTTTATATGGATTTGCAAAGTAAAAGTTTCACATCAAACTTCATAGTTCTCCATTGCTGAGAAAAAGAATTTAAATCAACAATTTGATCAGAACTGTTTATTCATAATCATTGAACATTATATTAAGACACTAGTCTTCATGAAAGTGTTGTATGATTCTTTAGATAAGAGGACAAGAGATGCAACATTATATCCTCAAGTATGATTTTCAAATAAGAGTCCAACTTCTTGTTCATAACTGTGTGGCACTCACTCCTTTTTAAACTAGGATATGAATTGTTAACTGACATACGCATGGTTATGGTTGCTTTGACTGTTTCTTTATAGGCCAGAGACAAATCAAAAGCCATGGGAAATGACATTGAAGGATATCAAAGAAGGAAACAAACAAGTAAAATGGAAGGACAGGGCACCTTATGCTTATTGGAAGGGAAATCCTAGAGTCTCCCCGATCCGGGGTGACCTTGTCAAGTGCAACGTCAACAACACACCTAATGTTGACTGGGATACTCGTTTATTTATTCAGGTACATCAAGTGATGCTTGTCATAATGGTTTAGATGCCTTAAGTCCTATGTTTAACAAATTCCTTATTTATTTAGTACCTTACAAATAGTAAAATTTGGAAAATTGTGGTTTTTACATCTGTCAAAGATGGTGACTTTAGAAATTGTTTGAAAACAAATGTCACAGTAGTATTGAAATATGATCCTATAACACTTTAAACAGAGTTATTATTGTGGAAGCATTTCAATGTGGATTTAAAGATTGATTTATAAATTTGAAGTCTACCTAGAAGAAAGTTGTTAACAGTTTAAGAAGGGCTCAATTCATAATTGAATCCTAAACTGCGTTATTTAGAATGTTAGAGTACTATATATCTTTTTTATATTGAAATCATATTTATATAGTAATCTTCTAGAAAATTCAAGAATGAAAAATGGTTAGCGAGTCAACCCAAGCTGTTTTGACCCGTTTAAAAGTTTTATCAGTTTTGAGTAAAATCTGTTTTGCTTAGTTACACGATACAATAGAATCACGTATTTTGCCAGTTACAGTTACTTTATTGATGACTTGAATCGTATATTCTTGATTTATTATTTTTTATTTGTGTTAATAACATTAACATTATTTTACTGATGGTCTAATACTTGGTACTATTATGAAACAGGATTGGGATAAGGAATCTGTGCAAGGATACAAGAACTCCAATATTGAAGATCAATGTACTTACAGGTAAATATTAGTTAATCCAGATTGTTTACTAATGTAACATCGATCATTTTAAAAAAATCCACGAACAGGTATAAGATATACGTAGAAGGATGGGCATGGTCAGTGAGCGAAAAGTATATAATGGCTTGTGATTCGCCAACACTATACATCACTCCACATTTCTACACTTTCTTCGCAAGAGGGCTAACACCACTCGAACATTTTTGGCCTATTCGAGAAACTGACAAATGTAAATCTCTCAAATTTGCTGTCGAGTGGGGCAACAATCACACTACCAAGGTAATATCACATTTTATAAACACATCTCATCATAAGAGTACATGGCTGTCGTTAGTGTAGTTCGGTCTTTTTACAAAGACAATTTTGTCAATCATGAGCATGAATGTTCTGGAAATTAGGTTCATTAACTTGTTTTAATCACGGCTTAATCCATGTCTTAATTCTTGAACATGACTAGGCACAAGAGATGGGTGAGGCATCAAGCCGGTTCATTCACGAGGACATGAATATGGACCATGTTTATGACTACATGTTACATCTACTGACTGAATACGCTAAGCTCTTGAAGTTCAAACCTACCATCCCTCCAAATGCAATGGAGCTGTGTTCAGAGACAATGGCATGCTTTGCAGATGGAAAGTGGAGAAAGTACATGGAAGAATCATTCGTGAGGCAACCTACAGACACGGTCCCATGTACTATGCCTCCACCATATGATCCCTCAACTCTTAAAGCTACCATAGACAACAGAACAAGAGCAATAAAACAAGTTGAAATGTGGGAAGATGAATATTGGAAGAATCAAAATTTGAAGCATTGACCAAATTTGTTGCACTCGATCAGTCGTTATTGGCATGTAATATTCTAGAAGTATCGTTACGTAACATCATGGACACATATATCATCATATCCATTGTTCCTAGTTAGACTATTTATGTGCATGTAGAAGGCTTCTTCATGTGTTTGTGAATTAAATAATGATGTGTCATATATATGCATGTAGCTAGAGGGTTCTACAATTTCACTCCAATGTGGAAGAGTTAAATCGCGCCTGGCACATAGCAAGAGAAACAAGGGGCCCAGATTCGAACTTAAGACCTATCTTTTGATGTTGCATGTGTTGCCCCCATCACCGCTTGAGGCACTGAAATTGGACAAGTAGCGAATCTTTTGTGGTAAAATAACTTGATCCTGATTTTAATTGTAATTATGCATCATCTTTTGAACAATAATCTAACATGCCTTAAATGCACGTTGGAACTGACTGGAACCTGAACCTTAGATATGTAATATGTATATTGTTGAAATTATATATACATTGCAGAGAGTTTATGTTCTTTCATACTGCAGAATTGAACTCTAACAACATACACTTACATATTTATTGCTGAAAGTGTATGTAACAATCACTAATGATGTTTCACAATATTACACGTATCCTCAAGATGATTCCTTGATTTACATTTGAATTTTTTTAAAAAAGGTTACATTTATAAATCAATCAACTGAAAATAAAAGACCACTGAAAACTCATAATTTTACTGGCCAAGAAAATAAAAACAAAGAGGTGCATGTCTTGAAAAAATTACATTAACAAAGAAACCAGTATATATATGTGTGTGTATATAATGTATTTGGATATATAATTAGGGTGAATGATCCTCTTCTGGGGGTTGCTCCTCCTCTGGTGGTTGTGGCTCTGACTGGCTCTCTTCCCCTGCTCCTTCTTCTTCCCCTCCCCCTCCACTTCCACTTCCGCCACCTTCCTCCTCTGGTGGTGGTGGCTCAGGTAAAACGTCCTCTGGCTTTGCGTTACTCTTTCTATTTGCGGCCTCAAGAACATGAGTGTAATTTCCTTTCTCCATGAAAAGTTGAGCAAAATGATGTTTGCAGTAAAGAACACCATCAAGGGCAGCATATGATGAGTGTGTTAGAGGGCAGCCCCCATGTGCACACTTGAAACATAATTTGTGGTATGGTTCGCCTTCCATCGTAATCTATAAATGTTATGTAAAATTTCATTTAGTACTAGGTTTAAGTGCAATCAAATGTGTACTTTAGTTACATTTTAGTGGAAGAGCTTCAGGGTACTTGGATTGGCTTGTTTTTTGGTTTATCCATTTGTTGAATTTTGGAAACGCCAACAAGCTCACATTTGTTCAGTTTATGAGCTTATCAACTTAAATAAGTCATGCATGGGTTAAGAAGCTGAAAAAATGAGCTTATTGTCCTTTCCAAATTTCAGAAAGCTGATAAGACCATGAAATAAACTAATCCGAACAGGTTCCTAAGGGAACCCTCGGGGAAACGGATTCAATCTTCCTAGTTATTTGTGGCTCTATACGCAATGATAGAAGCAGGGAGAGGCTGGCATGATCTTCACTTTTTTCCATAGTCAACATATATTTTAGAAGAAAATATTATTATGAAATTAGAACTAATAAATTTTTTTCCCTCAATATAGAGTTAATAAATACTTTGTAAATTTATCCATCTTAATTTGACGGATTTCGTGGCTCTACTAATGTCTAAAACATGTACACAAGCCACTACAAGGTGGTAAGGCAAAACGGTATTTTGTTGTTTAAATAACAGGAAATATACGAACCTTTTCAAGGGGGTAGACAGTTTTTTCACATTGTCTACATTTGTCTTGGGTGCCAGAGAACATAGATGAGAGCTTGCTTGGTGCCCTTGACTGTTGCATCAAGTTACTCATTTTAATCATAATTAGATTCTAATTAGTACTTCAAAAGAGAGGGTGATACATATATTTGATCAACATACCGTGCTGTCTCTATCTGGTTTTGCCGCTGCAAAATTTAATACAAAATGGAAAATAAGAAAACACTCATAATACAAGTAATTTAGAGAACAAATGTTGCGTAACACAAAACTAATTACAGTACATACATTATTTATGCATGTATGATAATATTAGAAATCTTACTTGTTTGGAAATTCTTGCTAAAATTCCCAGATTCTTTGAAAAGTTGCTCAAAATGGGGCTTGCAGTAAAGGACTCCATCCATTGATGAGTAATTGCTCATCTGCAATTAAAAGATACATCAAAACCTTGATGTTTGAGTTTTTCAGGTCAAACCAGCTATTCTCTAACATTGAGAACATTTAATTATATATGAAAAAAATAACATTTAAGAAACTTTTATATCACAATATGAAATCGACCTATGTTAAATTTCGATCTTGAAGACACCAGGGGTGAATTACGATGGTTCAAAAAAACAAACACCAACACGTACATGAACACGACTTGACCTTTAAAACACTAGGTTCAAATTATGAACTATACATTTATAAAGGACAAACCCCAAAAGAGAAAAATATATATATATATATATATATATATATATATATATATATATATATATATATATATATATATATATATATATATATATATATTGCATAGCATGCGAGCTAGAACTAACATCGTAAATGAGCGAAAAACGACAAAAGCATAAGATTTATGATATAGGGAAACAAACCGAAAGAGTGCCTTTGCAATGGATGCATCTAAAGCAAGATTTATGATACGTAACGCCATCAGCAGTCAATAAATCAACAAAATAAACAGTCTTATCACAAGCTTTGCATTTATCCGTTGTTCCGGTGAATGACATTGTTTTTTCTTACTTTCTTCTTTGTTTAAATTCAAAAGAGATCTTAACGAGAGGAGAAAAGTACCCAACAAAATTGGGTTGTCAAAGAATTAAATCAAAAAAAGAATATCTTGTTTGTGTTGAATGTTTTTCATCCTAATTTTCTATTTTTTTTTTCTTTTTTTTTTTTTTTTGCAAATGTTTACTGACCGCAATTAGATTGAATTAATGTAATGCCAACACTTGATTGGAGATCCTAATAATGTTGAGGGTGGTGATTACCCGATATAGATGGAGGGAAACAAGGATTTTTTTTTTTTTTTTTTTTTTCTTTTTTTTTTTTTTTTTTTTTTTAAGATTTGACCCACTCCAAAATAAAAAAGAATCACACACGCATTTGTTTTTTCTTCTATGCCAATTTCCTTTTATGTTTTAAAACTGGATTTTTTCTACCCTAGCAATAACTACATTTCCTGTCACAATATTTGTATGTCATCCAGTTAAGAATAACATAAAGCACAATATTAATAGGCCTCATGACTACTAAAACTCATATGCATAGACTACATTTTCTTTATGAAGGCAACCCTATAATCAAACTGCAGCCCTCCATACAGAAAGACCATAATGTTATCATCCATGAAAGGGATCATCATCTGCAAAAGAGCCTGATACTTCATAAAGAGAACTGCGCTGCATTTCTTTTTGTAAAGACCTACTAAGAAGACCATTATGCAAATCTCATCCTCACATATATGATCCAAGTAACCATCTACAAAAGGCATCATCCTCTTATCAGAAGCCCAGTTAACCATCTCTTTTACTCCATACCCAACGTAATAACATCCCATTCCTTACACCGCTTCACCTTTAGTGACGCAGGACACGCGGAAGCGTATTCAGATAAACCCGAATCCAAAGGTGATAAACAAGGCGCACCTTGCGGGAATAAAACTCAATCAAGAGATTAACTCTTAAAACACAAAGTTTACTAATAATCAATATTCAAAAGATATCTTACAATGAAACAAAGCCCTATATTTGTAGGGTAGTAAAACTTGTAGAGAAAGAAAATCTAATTATTCTAGAACAAACAAAATAAAGAGACTAACAAATAAAATCCCCGTAGGAAATACCAGTAGAGTTACTTATGCTTTGAGTAGAGTTACTTGGAATTAACTTTATGAATCCATGAACCTCATTATGTTTAGGAGTAGGATTACTTATGTAGAAGTACCCTTACTCTTACTACCAGTAACGTCCTCATCATTTAGACTCATAAGTTTCAATTTGACACATTCCAAAATAATTATAATTAAAACTTCAGCAATCCTAACTTCATTTGCCATAATTCTCTTATTTCTTTCGTGCCAAACAAAGTAGACGGCTACAGCCAACATAATTCTCTCGCCCAAAATCTTCATACACTGCACTCTTTTCCCTTAGCTAAAGTTTTTTACACATGGTTTTCTTTAGCAAGATTTTTAATGAGACAGTAATTCAAAGTTGGCTCTAGGTTAAAAGAGTGGCATCCAAGAGGGAATGTTATGAATTATCAGCTCAAAGCTCAAAACATTGGCATTTATGTTTGCCACCTTTTTCAGTTGTGGATCAATAATATTGTCTACTAATTACCCATACGTGTAAAGTGAAATGTATAGTATTTCTAGCTAGTATAAATACCCATCAAAGCAATGAAAGAACTTGCACCAAAAGTTCACCATTTTGAGGTAACTTTGCTTCCTATCTCCCTAGCTCTCTTGTGCTTCTTTAATTATCTTTATTATTTCGGTAATCTTGTGATAAAAATAGTTAATTATAACACTCAAGATTTGTTTTATGATTTTATATATTTTGCAACATGCTAAGAAAACAAGGAAGGAAAAACTTAACGGGGTAATTACATATATACCCACTATAACTTACATATTTGCATAGACTCAAAACATAACATCATTGTACATTGTGCATTAACAACTTGTTTTTTTGAGAAAATATACAAATATTCATATTTTATTGGGTATATATGCAATTCCTCCTTATCTTTATAATCTATATTATACTACATATAAAAAGAAAAGGGTAAATTACAAATTTAGTCACTGGCGTTCTGCAAAAAGTGCAAAAAATATACCGAGACATAAAGAAATGCATAAACGCCACTCAAGTTCCATATAAATGCAAAAAAAGACAATGATAGCTAACTGTCGTTATGTTTCTTGTTAAGTGTCACACCATTAAGAATAGTCATTTCATTGTTCATTTTCCCTCCCGCCAATTATTGTGGAAAACTAGTAGGGGGTTGAATAGTTTTATAAAAGTTTGCTTATAAAGAATAGATGCAAATTACAAAAACCTTTGTTGCAAAAGTGTAGATACTAGTTTGTTTACAATTATCGTATAAACACTACTTATATAGAATGTTGAGTAGAAATTATAATTTCATATATCGCACTTAAATGTATATATATATATATATATATATATATATATATATATATATATATGTGTGTGTGTGTGTGTGTGTGTGTGTGTGTGTGTGTTTTAATATGTATATATCCTTATGGTTTGTTTATATAAAATTAATGTTGTAAATGGAACATAATTTGATCTTTATGTGAAATCAATATATGCACAACACAAGCAATTAAAATGATATACTAAAAGCTAATAAGTAAGTAAGCAAAGAGTGAGAGATGGAAAGATCAAACCGAGAGACAAATGATTTATAGTGGTTCGGCTACAAGGACACCTTCCTTGCACTACTCCACTCCCCGAGCACCGAGCTCGAGAGTTTTCTTCACTAAGTCAATAACCTCCCTTATGGCGGAGAAAACCGTACACACCTAGGCTTACACCAATTAACGACACTAAGCTAAATGTCGAGTTCTAATCGTAGCTAGAACCAATCTCACAACTACACTCACACCACAACTTCTTCACACCCTTTCACGCCTTCTAAACTTCTTCACAACACTTGTTTCTTCAAGCCTTCACAACTTCTTCACTACTTCAAGGATTTTGCTACTTCACAACTTCTAGGCTTCTAAGTCTTCACAACTTCAATGCTTCTATCTCTCTACTTGAGGACCTTTATCTATATACCACTTACAAGGATACTTCTACTATAAAAGCTTCTATGTCTTCTATGCTTCAAAGCTTTTATGTCACCACACCTTCTAGTCTTCAATGTCTTATCAACTTTGAGGCTTCAACTTCTTCACTACTAACCACTACGACTTATACCTCCTATCACCAATCCTATGCTCTACTAGTTCTTCACTTATAGTACCACTTCATATTTACAACAATTCTAGTTCCTATGTCTAAATCTAGCTAACTAATGTGTACACCTTATTCACCAAAGAATGAATGATTAACAAGATGAATTGAACAAACAACTTAAATAGTAAGATGATACTAAGTTGTAATACTTCTAATCTTAATTGATAGAAGTATTCTTCTCTTTGCACTTGAATGTTGAGGCTTGAATCACTTTGAAACAAAGATTAATGTATATATGATCAAAGGATTTTAGAGGATAGAAATAGAGGTTTGAATCAGAAAGTTTAGAGTGCAGAAAGGTATGAAAAAATAGTGGAATGAACCAGTATTTAAAGGGACAGCTAGGGGGAATCAGGAGCGTGCCGGTCCCCTTAATTATTAAGGGGCCGCCTAGTTAATTAAGGGGGTCGCCCTCCTGAACGTTGCCTAGCTTCGTCCTTTTGTGAGAAAAAATTTTCTGGATTAGATTTGCCATTTTTGGTTGAAAATTTGAATTCATATATTTGTAATGAATTAAACATATTCTTTTAATTCCAAAAATGTTTTATAAAAGATATAAAATATTTTGTGACATTTTATAAAAATCTAGTAATTAATAAAGATGTTCTTTTGATCTTATAATGCATTATACACTTTGTTTATTCATACCTTAAGTGATTAGATGGTGAAAGTGAGTATTTACTACTAAATACTTATTTACGTCATGATCTTTGGTTTGATGAGTTTAGGTTTTGTCATTATCAAAACATAGAGATATCGAAATATATGAATAACATTTTTAAGCATTTATTTATATCAACAATTATAATTCAAGGACTATATTTGCAAACAAACGTAAACTCTCTAGTTAAAGCAACTAGATTACTAGAGTGGCTTTTTCAGATTACATTAACTCCCCAAAACCACCCCAGTTAACTGCATATTAGACATAAAGATAACCAACCGTCAAACCCTGATGCTTGGTTTTGCAACCTTGCAAAAAGTTTTACTTCTCAATGGATCTTGAGAAGCTTGCAATCTCCACCAAGCAGTGTACCTGACTGATGTAGTATAGTGAGTGGCAAGTACCGGGGGATTGATCGTTCTCTAGGGGAATAGTGTCGTTAGGATCAGTGGCGAAGCTAGAAAATTTCAGTGGGGGGTCGGGATCTAAATTTTTTTCCGATCCTAAGGCTATTTTTCGGGTAATACCGAAATTTTGGGGGGTCAAAACCGAATATACCGAAATTTTTCTACAAGAAAACTATATACCCCCTACATCGCAAAAAAAATTTCGGGGGGTCACCACCCCCCCCCCCCCCCAGCCCCTATGTAGCTGCGCCATTGGTTAGGACTAAAAACTACTTAAACTAGGTCCAGAGGTGAGAGATGATTCTTTTTGTATTTTTGTATTTTTATGAAAGCAAGTAAAAATCTCGGTTTTGGAAGAGTTTGCAGAATTAGTTGCTAGTCAACTAACCCAAAATTAATACAAATGCAAAATAAAATAAACTAACAGAAAGGTAAATTGGTGAACTTCTTATAATGGGAAAAACGTATTTACTTAGATTTCACTACTCCCTAGTTATCTCTTACTAATTAATTGATTTGTTACAGTTGTTTGGATGAAGGGTTGTATTCCTTAATACTAGTCATGGGGCTGTGTACGTCCTTCCCCACTCTATAAGCTTCTATCATACTCGGGGCATGGACGTAGGGCAAGGAAAAAGAGTCCTTGTAGCCGAACCACGATAAATACTCGTGTTGTGGTTTGATCGTTTCTTTCATTTACTTGCATGTTATATATTGTGTTTGTGTATATATCTTTGATCAAACGGAAAGTTTTAAAGCTAACTAAACAAGTTAAAAGATTTTAAACGGTAAACTATTCAACCCCCCTTCTAGTTTTTCACAGCTTAAGATATGTATATGATGTGTTTAGAAAGCTTTAAATTTATAAGACTAATTTTACCATTTCCCTAATTCATAAAACACATGTGTAAAGTATAACTGACGTTTATAGTAAAGGTTTGAGGTAAGACCAGGTCGTCCCAAGAGAGGTGATTGTTCCAACTCGAGAGTTTCTTTCACTAGTCAACAAGCTCCTTTCACCGGCGGAGAAAACCTTACACATCGCTTATACTTTTACCGACACTAAGCTAGATGTCGAGTTCTTTACCAAGGGTACAACCACTCCCGTTAGTTCTTTTACAAGGGTACAACTACTCCCGATACACTTTGTATTTTGAGGACTAAAATACTAACCGATCACTACTGAAAATACACAAAATGAAGTGTAAACTACACAAGTCTACACAATGCTAAGCTAACAAGTCTTGCAACGTTGTGTTGAATACTTGTTACTTTTAATGAACTCGTGAATCTCTTTGCTACAAAAAGAAACTTCACATATGAAATGTTAAAGGGTTAGATGAAAGAATGAATGAATGTGTGTAAATATGATGTAGAGTGATAAGCCAAAAATCAACTTGTGGCTTGGTATTTATAGCAAAGCCTTCTGCAGGCCTAGCGGATACGGCGAAACCCTCAGATGGGTTCCGCCCGTGTACCCCCAGGGTTCCGCCGGGCTTGCAGTTGGTTTTGCAATAAATCTTGCAAACCAAACAATGTCACATCTCATTACACCTTGTAAACCAAACAATGTCACATCTCATTACCCCTAGTCAAACACATAACTTGCAAGCAAACACAAAGTTAGTCAAACACACTTTCTTTCCATAAATATATATTGACAAAACTTGCCATAAATGTGATGTGACATTTCTATTTTAAGAAATAAAAAGTGTTGTGTTTTATGAAATGTAAAATGTAGCAAAAGTCTAGTTTATGCAAATCTTTAAAACTAAGATTATGTTTTACTTAGAAACTAAAGTTTACATTTTGTCGTTAACAAAACATAGCAAAGATCGTAAAATATAAATAACGTTTTTAGGCGATATTTGTATTAACAATCTCCCCTTTTTTGTTGATGACAAAACATAAACTTTGTTTGTAAGTAACTCACAAAATCTTGGTGTTTAAGACTTAAAGTTAAAAAAAATTATATTAAACTTGTTTTACTTAAGTGATAAAAATCATATTAAGTTTTGAAGGTTTAGTATATTTCTCCCCCTTTTTGTCGAAACAAAGAGTAGAGTAGCGAAGCGGAATAATGCACTTGCTCCCCTTGCTTGTTACTCCCCCTAAAAGGAGTGCCAAGATGGGAAACATGGATTTTGATTCTACAAAAAAATGGTTAGTTGGTGATATATATAGTCAAGCTTGTAGTTACCATACACATTGCAACCACAATGACAACACTTAAATGATCAACAAACAATGCACGAAAGTAAGTAGAAAGAAATATCATTCCAAGTAAAATTTTGACTTTGGAAAGTCAAAAGACAAGAAATGTGAAATATTCTTCTACTTCTAAACAAAAACTAAAAAATAACCAAGAAAGAAAAATAAAATCCTACTTTCCTAAATGGGGCAAACGGCCTCCAAAGGTTGTCTAGGATTTGTTTGGGTGGGAAAGAGGATCCAAACGTTCTATGACGTGTTGGAATGCAAAACGGGTTTCATCTTGGAATTGGTGAAGCAACGTTTTGATGCTTGCACCCATTTGCTCACAATTTGAGCAAACATGGGGATGAGTGGTGGAAATGGGTTGGTTTTGGTTTCTTGGTTTGAGGGGTGGTTTTGGTATTGAGTCAAGCAAGGTGGTTTGAAATTCCATTGCTTGATGAAGGTGGTTCTCAACCATGCTTTGGATTTCCTCATGTGAAGGAAAGAAAGACTCAAAGGTTTGGGCTTGAGAATGTGGTGGAGTTGGGTGATCATGGTTTTCAAAGTTTGGTTCTCCATAAATAGGACCATGGATGTCATGGTAGATAGGGTGAAACAACAATGGTTTGGGTTGATGGTACACTTGTTGTGGTGGTTGGGTGTGGTTAAAATCCTCATCAAGGTCAAGAATTGACCTTGGTGATTGATTTGCAAAAGGTGGTGGTTGTGTAGGTCTTGGTGGAAGATCATTTAGATCTTGGACAAAAGGGTGTGGTGATGTGGGAGGAGACCCAAATAACTCCATAGGTTCAATTTTGGGTAATGGTGATGGTGATGTAGTTTTGGATGGTTGGGTTGGAGCACTTGGTGGAGTTGGGTCAATGGGTGATTTAGTAGGTGATGGAGTGAGCTCATTTGGTTCATTGGGTGATGGAGATGGAGATGCAAGGTTCAAAAAGTGTTCATTTTTTATAGGTGGGGTGAATTCATCCGAAGATGAGGAGCTTAGGTTGATGGATTGATTAGCCCATAGTGGGTTTACACTTATCCGGGCGGTTTTCCGGATGGGTCGTGATGATTGAGAAGTGATTGTTGACTTGGTCATGGTTAAAAATGGTTTGGAAGTTAAGAAATTGTGATGAAGAAGGTGTGATTTGATAGTATTTAGGATGGTTTAATTTATAGTGATGAAGGATTGTGGGAAGGAGTGTTTGGATTTGATGTTAGTCCATACAAAAATGGAGGTTCCTAATGATTTGGAAAACTAATTGTGGGTTGTCATATCATGGAAGTCAATCCAATGAAAATGGTGAAGTGAGAAGACAAGTTTTGCACTAAATGCTTAGTGTTTTTGGTAGATTTGTTGAAGTATAAATCTCAGGGATTTCAAGGAACCTTTAGAAGGGTTCCTTCCTTTATGTATGAAGGGTCCTTGGGGTGGTTATGGCTATTTTTGAAATTTGGCGGGAAATGGTTTTGGTTGAGTTATAAGGAATGAGAAGTACCCTATTGTGCTAAACAAATTGCAGGAAATGCTTTTCTATTTAAAAGGATTGTATTTTGGTGTTTGGATGTTGAAATGTTGAAAACGAAAAGAAAATTTCTGCAGGCAACTAGCGAAACCCTCAGGTTACACAGGCGGAACCCGTTTGAGGGTTCCGCGGGGTCCGTTGGGCCATTTCTGGCTTGCCCAGAAAATACACTGGCGGAACCCAATTTTGGGTACCGCCAGATCCACCAGGGCTGAAAAAAAATGGCAGTCCGCGATTTTGACCCGCGAGACGATTTTTAAAATTTTTGAAAACTCCTAAAATTAAAAAGATAGTGCATTTCTGGTTAGGCAATGCAAAAAATAGACACGTAAACACATATATCATAGGACTTTGACCTTGAGGTCAAGAATTTCACTATGCTTAGTGAAAATATCATAAACATGAAAATTTGATAACTTGCCAAAAGTTGTCTACCTGCATCAAAGTTAGATACTACATGTTTCAAATTGTATCAACCATTGTACTAACACACAAATACATCATAAACATTGTTTAAACAACCAAATTTGTTCAAATAGCACCTAGTGCCAAGCACTCCTACACACCCGCACTCATTGACGGTCAATCTTGTTCTTGAGCTTTCTAAGGAACATTCCAAGATTCTTAAACATCCCCTTTGTTTGCTTGAACTCCGCCGACTCATTTGGAATATCTGGAAGTTGGGATAGGTATTCGAGAGGTGGGAGCCTAGAGTTGGGTAAATTGTCATCTTCACTCATTGAGGAAGATGATGAGGAGGTAGGAGGATGAAGACGTTTTCCTTGGGCTTTGTAAACTCTCTTATCACTAAGTGGGACAAAGGTGTGTGGAATGAGAGAGTAGTCAAGACGAAGACCGTTTGGAGTTGGTGGAATGAGAGAGATGAACCTAAAGAGACGGGTCAAGAGCATTCCATACGGCATAGCCGTTGTGCCATGCACGGGAATGTCGGCCATTCTCTTGGCCATGTAGTAGGCAAGGTTGAAGGGTTGCCTAACGGACAAGGAGTAGAGCATGTAGCAAAGGCAAAGGTTGATATGATCTCGGTTTCCTATTGTGCTAATGACATTGGCTCTAAGGAATTCCTCCCATTTCTTGAATTGAGGCTTGAGTTCATTCATTTCCATTCCATATGGGTCCTTATCGACTTCATTTCCCAAACGGGTTCTCCTAGTGTTGGTTGTCCTAACAAAGAGGTGGTCACGAAGTACATCTTTTGATACAAGAGGTGTGTCATAAGGATGGATGCGGTCTTGGAGGGTGTCAAGAGTTGAGAGGGAGTGCAAGTCGGAGTAGATGCAAGTACCTCGGTTTGGGACACCTATGATTTGAGCAAACTCCTCAAGAGTGAAGGAGTATTGATGACCACTAGTCCTAAAGTTGATAGACATGTGACCATAATCATCCGTGGAGAGGACGACGGATGCATAGAACTCTAGAATGAATCTAGGACAAATAGGCTCGTTGATTTCTAAAAGACACTCAAAGTTGATTGTGGCAAATTCTGCGTAAAGGTTTGTGCCTTTTAGGAAAGACGGGTCAATGGTTCTACCCTCATGGACATAGTGTTTTTCTAAAGCTTTGAAAATATTGACTTGGTTTGGGGTAAGGCCTTTGGTTTTGTGGTGTTTTGGTAGGTACTTAATGGTGTCCTTGTGGTCGTAGTGGGTTAGAGGAGGCATGATGATTCCTAGAACAACAAAATTTCCCATTTTAGTTTAAGTAAACTACTATTATAATGTGGATGTTCTGGTGTGTGCCTATATGAAAACAATGTGGAGGTGCGGTTATCTTGACTCATTTTGATGCTTCAAAAACGTTTTATAATGCAAGTTTTGTTATAAAACAAAAGATAACCCAAACGCTCCTAGTTCAATGTAGCTTCGTTTGAATGTACCCGAAAATACATATTGGTTATGTATTCCCTTTAGCATTCAAGAGACATTATGCAAGTGATGTTTTAAACATAACGTTTTGATTTTGTATTCTCAATGTGAGATGAAAAAATATTTGTCCTATTTGTGAGAAATTTTTGGAAAAATTTGTCATGAGGTGTTTTAGCAAACATGTTTACACTTAGTAAAAATGCAATTCCTAACTATGGGGAACATGATTAGTTTTGTTAAACACCTAATTTCATGCATGAGTTTCTTAAGTTAATGCATAACCCCAAGTTTTTGTTTTTGTGCAAAAATAGAATTCCTAGACTCAGATCAGGATTGTAATCAAGTTTAGAATACTTACAATGATGATTGATTTGCAATGCAAGTGAAAGGAAGACCAAGAAATCGTAGGTATGGATGGATGGTAAAGTGAATAGTAACAGTTTGGAAGTGGTGGTATGAGATAATGGGTGTTTGGTTTAATATAAACAAAAATATTGATTCTGCAGGTCGGCGGATACGGCGGACCCCTGAAATGGGTTCCTTCCGTTGTGTCTGAGGGTTCCGCCGACCCTGCTGAGATAAAGAGTTATGGATTTGTTTTGATTTTTGTGATTTTTGTGATTTTTGTCTAATGTTCAGAACTACAACGTAGGTTCCATGAGTCCTAAGCCTAGCCTAAGAAGGTTAAAAGGTTCACATTTAAGGGGTTTTGTGAGAATGTCGGCTATGTTGTCTTCGGAAGAAACTTTCTCGATTGAGATATTTCCTTTTTGAACGTTGTCACGAAGGAAATGATGACGGATTTCAATATGTTTGGTACGAGCATGTTGAACCGGGTTTTTGCTAAGATCAATGGCACCTTTGTTGTCACAAAGAATTGTGATGTCGTTAAGTTGAATTCCGTAGTCGACAAGAGCTTGCTTCATCCAAAGAGCTTGTTTTCAAGCCTTTCCGGCCGAAACGTACTCGACTTCCATTGTTGAGATAGCAAGAGCAGTTTGTTTCATAGAGAACCATGAAGTGAGACAATGTCCAACAAAAGTACAAATACCACTTGTACTTTTTCTATCGACATAGTCACAGGCATGATCCGAGTCGGCATACACTATGGTGTCTATTCCCGTTCCTTTGGGATACCATAAACCTAAATGTGTAGTGCCCTTAATATACCTAAAAATCCTTTTAACGGCTTCGAGATAAGTAGTCTTAGGATCTTCTTGAAAACGAGCACATAGACAAACATTAAACATAATGTCGGGTCTACTAGCCGTTAGGTAAAGTAGACTACCAATCATACCTCTATATTTAGTGCTATCTACGGATTCACTTTCCTCATCCTTGGTGAGTTTAGTTTCCGTGGACATGGGTGTTTTGATTGGTTTCGAATCTTCTAATCCAAATTTCTTAAGCATGTCCTTAATATATTTAGATTGGTTAAAGAATATACCATCTTCTAGTTGTTTAATTTGGAGTCCTAGGTAAAAGTTGAGTTCTCCCATCATACTCATTTCAAACTCGTCATGCATGATTTTTGAGAAATTCACACATAATTCTTGACAAGTTGATCCGAATATAATGTCATCAACATAGATTTGGACTATGATAATATGTGAATCTTTCTTCTTAGTGAAGAGAGTATTATCAACTAAGCCCATGGTATACTTATGGTTAACTAGGAAGGTTTTAAGTCGATCATACCATGCTTTTGGAGCTTGCTTAAGTCCGTAAAGACCCTTTTTAAGTTTGTAAACATGATTTGGTTTTTCAAAATCGATGAAGCCCGGTGGTTGAGCAACATACACTTCTTCATTTATGACTCCGTTTTGAAATGCACTTTTGACATCCATTTGAAAGAGTTTAAAATTGTGTGCACATGCATATGCAAGTAAGATTCTAATTGACTCGAGCCTAGCAACCGGAGCAAAAGTTTCATCGTAGTCAATGCCTTCTTGTTGGTTATATCCTTGTGCAACTAGCCTAGCTTTGTTTCTAGACACAATTCCATTTTCATCCATTTTATTACGAAAGACCCATTTTGTTCCAATTATAGTTTGACTCTTTGGTTGAGGAACTAATGTCCATACATCATTCCTAACAAACTGGTATAACTCTTCTTGCATTGCAATTACCCAAGACTCATCTTTAATGGCTTCATTAATGTTTTTAGGTTCAATGGTTGACACGAAACAAAAGTAGTTGCTTTCATTTTGAACTTTTGACCTTAGCGTTCTTTCGTTAATGTTGCCTATGACACCATCTAATGGATGACTTTTAGATTCTTTGATATTGACAAGTTCTTTGTTTAATAGTTCATCTTCCTTGTCATTACCTAAAATCTCTTGATTTTCTATTGCTTGGCTTTCAAGTAAGTCATCATCTACCAAAGGTGATGTCTTAGAGGGAGGTGGACTCTCGTCAAATGTTACGTTCAACGATTCCTCGACTCTTAAGGTTTCTTTGTTCAAAATAATGTAAGCTTTACTATTTTGTGAATATCCAAGAAATACACCTTCATAAGACTTTGGGTCAAATTTGGTGAGATAATCCTTGGTGTTAAGAATGAAACATTTACTCCCAAACACTCTAAAGTATCCTAATGTAGGCTTTTTACCTTTATATAGTTCATAAGGAGTTTTATTCAAAAATGGTCTAATTAAGACTCAATTTAAAATGTACGTTGATGTGTCAACGGCATTACACCAAAACTTTTGTGGAATGTTTTGTTCATTAAGCATTGTTCTACTCATCTCTTGCAATGTCCGGTTTTTACGTTCTACTACACCATTAGATTGAGGAGTACGTGGAGCCGAAAAGTTATGAGTAATACCATTAATATCACAAAAGTTTCCAAATTGAAATTCATTATCAAATTCATGACCGTGATCCGTTCTAATAGACACAATATTAGACCCTACTTGATTTTGAATTTTCTTACTTAGAATCTCAAATTTATCAAAAGCTTCATTTTTACTTTTCAAAAATTTTGTCCAAGTATATCTTGAGTAATCATCAACTATGACCAAAGTGTAGAAGTTACCTCCATAACTTTGTATAGCGGATGGACCAAATAAATCCATATGCAAAAGTTCTAGACACCTAGATGTAGAAACCAAGTTTTTAGCCTTATGGCTACTATGGACTTGTTTACCGACTTTGCAAGCATCACAAAAGTGTTGGTCATATTTCAACTTAGGTAGGTTTCAAACTAAGTCTTTGGAGGAGAGGTTTTGGATTAGTCTCATGTTAGCGTGTCCTAAACGTCTATGCCATAAAGTTGAAGATTCATCTAATGAGGTAAGACAAAGTTTGTCTCTAGATGTTGGATCCATCTTCATGACGTATACGTTGTTCTTAAGGACACCTTTGGCTATGGTTATACCATCTTTAAGTATTTTACTTCCGTTTTCACTAAAAAGGACATTATACTTATTACGACAAAGTTGACTAATACTAAGGAGATTAAAACCTAACTTATCAACATGAGCTACATCATCTATAAAAAGGGAGTCATGAGAGATTGTACCTTTTCCGATGATTTTGCTCTTAGCTTTACTACCAAACGTAACATTACCTCCGTCACATTTGGGATAAGTAGTGAAGAGGCTTTTGTTACCCGTCATATGCCTTGAACAACCGCTATCTTTAATCCATTCATCCGGTTCCAAACAAACTTTGAGGTACACCTATTTTATGAAAAATACTCAAACATTTGGTCCCCAATTTCTCATGGGTCCATTTTGGTTAAGCATACCATTAACTTGTTCCAAGTATGAAAATAGAACATAAGGGTTCCATGACATGTAATTTGGAGTTTGGTAATGTCCAGAAGTGTTTTGGTTCCAAACATGTTGGTAGTTTGGTCGAGCGTTGAAGTTGCTCTTTGGAAAGGGGCGTTTGGGACTTGGAGTCTTAGGTCTTGGTTGAGTAGTCTTAGCTCTAAATTCGTTTTTACTAAGTCCTACACCAGTTTTAAAAGCAGGTTTTGTTCCATTTTTATACGTAACTTTAACAAATTTTGAACGATCCGATGTGGATGGTGTTACTGCTACAGCAGACTTGGCGGAACCTTCGGGTCCAACGGGCGGAACCCTGGATTGGGTTCCGTCTGTTCCGCGGGATGCTGTAGCAGTTTTGTTTGTTTCTTGTGCAATCTTTTTTTGTTTCGTTTGACCCTTTGAAGTTTCTATTTTCATGAATCCTAGTCCTATTTTATCAAAGGGTGACTTTTGAAGTTTCATAATTTCATCCGCACAAAAAATGCTCTTATCGAACTTCTTAAACTTTGTGGTTTGTTTTATTAGATCATTTTGAGTAATTTTAAGTTTCTCAACTTCTAGTTTAAGCTCTTCACATGATTTGCATGACGTGTCAATACCTTTACTCTTTTATAATCTCTTGGCTTTTTCTTTCAACTCATAAACTTCATTTTCTAAAAACTCCTTTTTAGTTTTCAAAAATTTATTTTTGTTTATGATTTTTAAGCTCAATTCACAAAGTTTGTTATATTCTTTTTGTAAGGTGTCATCATCAATAGAGGAGTAAGATGAGTCGGAGAGTACCTCATTTGAGTTGTGAGCCATGAGAGCAATATCATCATTCTTTGGCTCATCGTCATCTCCTTCATAGTCACTCCAAGAACCACCCACAAAAGCTTGTTGAGGTTTGCTCTTGGGTGGTTTTGGACATTCTCCTACAAGATGACTTGTGTCTCCACACCTATAGCATTTTCTTTCAACCTTTCCTTTCCTATCATCACGATCTTTTCAGAAAGTTTTCTTGTCATCTTTAGGTTGCCTTACAAACTTCCCTCTTCTACGAAAGAACTTCTTGAAGTCTCTAACGGCCATAGCATATTCCTCATCATCACTATCTGAAGTAGATTCTTCATCATCACTTGATTGAACTCTAGCTTTCAAGGCAATGGACTTAACTTTTTCTTTCATGCCTCTAACTAGTTCCGAATCTTTTTCCATTACCATTTCATGAACTTTGAGGTTTCCAATTAGCTCATCAAGTGACATGCTTGAAAGATCTTTGGATTCTTCAATTGCCGTCACTTTTGCTCTCCACTTCGGATGGAGTGCTCTAAGAAATTTCCTGACAAAGTTCTTACTACAAAAAGATTCATCAAGTGCTTTAAGTGAAGTAATAACAGTGTTAAACCTAGCAAAAACATTATCAATAATCTCATCTTCGGAAATAACAAATTGTTCATATTGTTGAACAAGAAGATCAATTTTGTTATCTTTAACTTGTGAGTTTCCTTGATGAGTGACAATTAAAGATTGCCAAATATCTTTGGCGGTTTTACACATAAAGACTCTTTCATATTCTTTCTTAGGCAAAGCATTGTAAAGTATCATTTTAGCTTCATTATTTTTACCAATCAATTTCTTTTGATCATCATCTTTAATATTAGTAACTACGTTATCACCATCAATGATTATATACCATAAATCTATATCTTTAGATTTCACGTAAGTTTCAAAACGGTTTTTCCAATATATAAAACCATTTGCTTCAAAGAGTGGTTGTCTTTGCATAGATTGCCCTTCTTTGTAATTTTCAAAATCCATGGATCGTTTCAAGTTTCAAAACACAATATATTTTAAACGCTTGAGTAACGTAGTTCTTGATGCCAATTGTGGAAAACTAGAAGGGGGGTTGAATAGTTTACCGTTTAAAATCTTTTTAACTTGTTTAGTTAGCTTTGAAACTTTCCGTTTGATCAAAGATATATACACAAACACAATATATAACATGCAAGTAAATGAATGAAACGATCAAACCACAACACGAGTATTTATCGTGGTTCAGCTACAAGGACTCTTTTTCCTTGCCCTACGTCCACGCCCCAAGTATCCAACTCGAGAGTTTCTTTCACTAGTCAACAAGCTCCTTTCACCGGCAGATAAAACCTTACACGTTGCTTATACTTTTACCGACACTAAGCTAAATGTCGAGTTCTTTACCAAAGGTACAGCCACTCCCATTAGTTCTTTTACAAGGGTACAACTACTCCCGATACACTTTTTATTTTGAGGACTAAAATACTAACCGATCACTACTGAAAATACACAATCAAATGAAGTGTAAACTACACAAGTCTACACAATGCTAAGCTAACAAGTCTTGCAACGTTGTGTTGAATACTTGTTACTTTTAATGAACTCGTGAATCTCTTTGCTACAAAAAGAAACTTCACATATGAAATGTTAAAGGGTTAGATGAAAGAATGAATGAATGTGTGTAAATATGATGTAGAGTGATAAGCCAAAAATCAACTTGTGGCTTGGTATTTATAGCAAAGCCTTCTGCAGGCCTGGCGGATACGGCGGAACCCTCAGATGGGTTCCGCCCGTGTACCCCCAGGGTTCCGCCGGGCTTGCAGTTGGTTTTGCAATAAATCTTGCAAACCAAACAATGTCACATCTCATTACACCTTGTAAACCAAACAATGTCACATCTCATTACCCCTAGTCAAACACATAACTTGCAAGCAAACACAAAGTTAGTCAAACACACTTTCTTTCCATAAATGTATATTGACAAAACTTGCCATAAATGTGATGTGACATTTCTATTTTAAGAAATAAAAAGTGTTGTGTTTTATGAAATGTAAAATGTAGCAAAAGTCTAGTTTATGCAAGTCTTTAAAACTAAGATTATGTTTTACTTAGAAACTAGAGTTAATTGCATTTTTGGTCCTTGTGGTTTGGCCAAATTGCAGGTTTTGTCCCCAAAACTTTGAAAGTGCAGCGATAGTCCCCATTTTCAAGTTTGGGTTGCATTTTTGGTCCATGGATAAAGTTAAATGACTAAAATACCCATGTCTTCTTCAGAAAAAGACAAGGGTAATTTGGTCATTTCACACCAATAAGGATCAAAAATGCAACCCAAACTTTAAAATGAGGACTATCGCTGCACTTTGAAAGTTTTGGGGACCAAACCTGCAATTTGGCCAAACCACAAGGATCAAAAATGCATTTAACTCTAGAAACTAAAGTTTACATTTTGTCGTTAACAAAACATAGCAAAGATCGTAAAATATAAATAATGTTTTTAGGCGATATTTGTATTAGCATTAGCCTTGGTCTGGATGATATGTTATCATGCATTAGGGGAGAAAAATGGGTTGTGTTCTTTTGTTTCCTGGTAAATTATTAGAAGAAGGTTTGAAGTTGATTCACACAGATAATGATGTGCATACAATGATCGAACTAGGTTGTCGGGCTGGTTTTGTAGAGTTGTTTGTTGCTCACACAAAATAGATGTTATCTCAATGCTATTTAAAAAAACATTGATTCTGAGGGTGAAGGTGAGGAGGTTGTCAGATGGGTAGAAGAAGATGCTAGCTTGCGGTGCTCTAGTACTTCAACTCCTTTTAGGACTGGTACTTCAAAACATTTTAGGGTTGTGGATGATGTTGATGCTTCAAAACCTGACTTCGGGAAGCATACAAAGAGGGTGAAGAGGTCTGTAGATAAGGGAAAAGGAAAGATGGTTGATAAGGATGATGTTCTTAACAGGAACAAACCGGCTGGTATTGTCACTAGAGAGGGTGGTTCAGTGAATGTGGGAGCTATGGGTGCAGGTTTTTTGAGACCAAGAAGTGATGTTAAAATCAATAACTGCGTACTGGGTCTAAGGGCACCAAGATCATTGGGAAACAAAGTGGTGTTATTTTGACTAGGTGATTCTAATGAATTGTTTAGCAAATTTTTTGGATATATTGCATTGCCTATTATAGTAGCCTCATTTCATTGCATATTTTGATTGTGTAAGTATAGTTGATCACCTGTTGGTTCATCCGGTAGAAGCTTTTGAAGTTTGACAAATGGGTTCATCTTTTGGGATTACCTAATATGTAGAAACAAAAACAGTTTTAATTTGGTTGTATTTACTAATGTAAATTGACTAATGTAACTTGAACTAATTTACCTCTGTTTCGAATATACCAAAGGTGTGTGGAGGCATTGTGATGGGTTCTTGTTCATGCCGAAAGATATTATGTAAATTGAAGTATTTCATATGGGTTAAATGTTTACTGATGCTTGACTCTCAATACTATGTTTTGTGTTTCTGTTATAATATGTTTGTGTTTGTTTGTTTTGTGTTTGTGTTATATGCTTCGATTAATAGCGTTTACAAGTTTGTGTTTGTGTATTATGGTTAGAATTCATTCAATTTCATGTTTGTGTTTATGATACGAAACGAACACTGTATATCAAGAAAATCGGGATCAAACGACCCCTTCCATCCATAAACCATACATTTACAACCTTAAACTAGGGGAAACCACACCCCCTACCTACATCTACACCTACATCTACCTTACGAATGGGGCACCAAAAGAACAAAAGTAAACTACAAGCGCACAACCATCTACTACCTACATTATCATACACAACAAAACAACCCATCCCAGCCTCCAACGCCCAATCCCTTGACATGTACGTTTGCCTCACAGCAAACTCAATCTTGGAAACAATGCTGTCGTTAGTTTGCCTAAGCATACTCAACAACCCCCTCATCTTTTTCATATCAGCTGTCTGAATCCTCTTAAGCTTGTTCACATTGGACCTTGCAACTCTCGAGCCCCTTAAGTTTTGGAGCTCAACAATCAGGTCCCCCTAATACCGATCATATTAGAAAGCTTTTGGCACCTACTCATCAATTCTCATGCATGATAAATGTCTTCCTCAACCTCTCACTGGTAATAGGATAGCATCATTTCCGATATGACAAATGAGTTACAGGCAATCACAAGATCAAGACAGCGAGACATGTTACTGGTTAAGGGAATGATAATTTTTTTTGGTTACGGGTGTGTGTGTGTTTCTGTTTGTGTGTGTGTGAAGCAGTGGAGGCGTTGACAATTTAATATGGAAACTTGAAAACCAACTTTGCAAATTTAGCCATTGAGGTCATGTCACATATATACCAAAAGGTTCGCGGGAAAATGAACAATGAAATAACTATAATACCCTCAATGGTGTGGCACTTAACGAGGAACATAACGACAGTTAGCTCTCGGTATCTTTTTGCATTTATATAGAACGTGAGTGGTGTTTTTGCATGCCTTTATGTCTCGGTGTATTTTTTGTGCTTTTACAGAATAAATTTACAATTTACCCAAAAGAAAATGTTTTTACTTAAAAACTTTCAAAATGATAACCGTATATTTACTAATCTACCTTTAATCACTTTTTGACTACTTATTTATTTGAAACACAAAACCAAATTATCACAATTATTTTTATATGTCGCTATAAAATTTAATTGCTATATATTATATATTATAGTTGTTTTTATATATACAAAGCCCTTAAACATGAGGGGGAAAACAAACACTTTTCATTCCACTTCTTTTTCACTCATCACAGTCCACTGTCGGTAACCAATGGCCGGAGAAAATCCCGATCACATCAACCACCGGAGATTCTTCGTCGCCGTACACGTCGGCGCCGGGTACCACTCTCCGGTCAACGAAAAATTTCTCCGATCCGCCATGAAAACCGCCTGCCTCGCCGCTGCATCTGTTCTCCGATCGGTATTAATACATGAATTATATCTTATTGTTTTTGGACGCGCAATTACAAGTTTACCCCTAGGAGAAATTATTTGTTATCTTAATATTGAATAGGAGAATTAGCCTTATTGATCTGAAATTGAAGGTTAACTTATTAATATTGACTAGCATTGTACCCGCGCAAAGCAATTGGTTTTCGTTATTTTTTGCGATATTATTTCGTAGTTTTTAGAAGAGAAATGCATGTGGTTAGTATGTGTATAAGGAAGGGGAAAATTTTGACCGAATCTTAAAATGAGGCTTATAGTGAGGTTTGTATTTAGGGGGTGTTTGGATTAGCTTATTTTATGGGCTTATTAGCTTATTGAAATTTGGAAAAGCCAATAAAAGTGAGCTTATCAGCTTTTCCAAATTTCAATAAGCTGTTAAGCCCATTAAATAAGCTAATCCAAACACCCCCTTAGTTGGGGATATGTATGCTTTATAGAATAAGATAAGATATGTGTATAAAGAAGGGAGAAATGTATCTGGGGAAATTTCAAATTAAGGGTGAGCAAACGGACTGGATGGACCGGACCGACCGACAAAACCGACCGGACCGAGACCGGACCGACCACATTCGGTCTGGTCTCGGTCTAAGGTTTTTCATAGTTTCGGTTTCGGTCCGGTCCGGCTTAAAAACCGAACATTTAGCCTTTTTGGACCGGACCGACCACATTCGGTCCGGTCTCGGTCTAAGTTTTTTGCTGAATTCGGTCTCGGTCCGGTCCGGTTTTGGACCGATGAGAACCCTTATTTCAAATTTTTGAAAATTGAGATGTTGGGGGGGGGGGGGGGGGGGGGGGGGGGGGGGTTTAAAGTAGATGGCGGGGCTAGGTCTGGAGCGACTTATTCTTTAAAATGAGGCTTGGATTTGGTTGATGATATGTATGCTTTATAGTATAAGATGAGCAGCTGCATTTGGATCTGATTTATAGAAAAACTAGTTTGTTGGGTGTTATTCTATGGTTTTTGTGTTTGTTTGTTTTGTTATAGGACTCTGGCGACTGCGTGGATGCTGTATCGGCAGCTATTGAAACGTTGGAGGTATGGCTGTTTTTGCTATGTGGGGATGTTTATTTGCTTATTTTTGGTAATTAAAGTTAAATTTGAATGTCTGATTCAGTTCGTACTTGGGGGTTTTGATATTTTGTAGACTGTGAGTGTACGTGTAAGGCGTGATCAGCCTTCTTCCTGTATCTGTTTTAGTTTTATGTTACTGTGTTTATGTAGTAGTGAGTGAGTAGCTCACTAAATTCAATTTTCAAATTTATCATGTTCATACTCTTTTGTTTTGTGTTTCAATGTTCATTATGTTGATAATGTCGTAGCAAGTTGTTTATCAGGAGATATACAATATACATAACACTAGTGGCACATCTATTAATAAGTACTAGTATTCTAGATACTAGTACTAGTAGGGTTGGTTATTTTCATTTGTGGAACATTGTGGAATTCCTAATTTAGTGTGAGTTAGTCTGAAAAGTATTTATCGGATGTTGTGACTCATTTTTGTATACTTTGTTCTTTAGCATGGATTGGGTATGTATGTGTCTTACAAGAATCTATATGCAGAATGATCCATGCACAAATGCTGGCAGAGGGTCAAATTTGACAGAGGATGGTCATGTTGAATGTGATGCGAGTGTCATGGTTGGAAACTCCGGTGCATTCGGTGCTGTTGGAGCAGTGCCAGGTACTATTTTTATATATTATTTAACTATGTATCTATATGTTCTTGTTACTGAGCCATATATGGTAAACTCTCGTTGCAGATCGCAGGCTGGACCAAGTGCTACCTGCTCAAACGTTTTAGAGTCTATGCTTGAGGAGAGTAGCCGAAATGGCAGTGATAGGAGTGCTGGAGTTTTGCTCTGTGGCCCTCATCAAGCGGTGGCCCTGTGCAATGGCACCACTTGCACTCCCCTAAAGACGCCCTTCACAACCTTAAATGATTATTACCACTTCTAACATTAACCAATCCAAGTCAAAGTTGGGTGAAAATAAAATTGAGAAGATCCTTGTTTCTAATTAGAACAATGGAACCCTTCTGAATTTTGTGGAAGTTATATAATTATGAGAGCTTAGATGTCTTCTTAATAAGTTACTAGTATTATGTTAAAACTTAGAAAATGTATGCAACTGAAAAAAAAAAAAAAAAAAAAAAAAAAAAAAAAAAAAAAAAAAGGGAAATTCAGCAATATGTAATTTGTGCCAGAATATACAAGTTACAAAATTGATTGATCTTTGTTCTGATGACCGATATCTGTTGGTTCAGGTTTATTACCTTTTATAAACCATAATATAATTATCCGTTAATTACCCTTAATATTCACTAGATTTAGTATATTTACTTCATAGTTAAAACGTGAATTAGAGATTGATATATAAGTAAAGGATGTATGATAGACGTCTTTTTTGGCAATTACCCATTATTTTTGGTTAAAAAAAAATACTTTTGGCGTTTAGAAAAACATAAATAAGTTTTTTTATAGAGCGATTGGAGTTTCGAATAGTGAGTATTGATCTCGTCTTTAATTTTTGCACCACCTTCCTTGTATTATTAGCAAATAAATGATTATTTTGCAAAAGGGTTAATATACACGGATGTTAGTAAACTTTGCGTTTTTGTTCACTTAGGTTACAACATTTTTTTTTTCTTTGGTACACATAGGTCATTGGACGTATACAACACAACATTTGGTTGGCTGAAATTTGAAAAGATTATATTGTGCAGATCACTGGGCATCTAAAACACTTCATTTAGTTTACTCAACTTATCAAAAAATATGCGTTCAGGTGGCTTGTATTTATGCTGAAATTTTTTAATAGTGATCTAAACAAGGGCTTGTGTCCTAATGGTACCCTATGTTGTGTGAGATGCTCTCTAACCAAATGGTTGTGGGTTCAAGTCCTGCTTAGGATGTGTGAGATAGATTATGGTGTATATTGTGTGAGATAAATAGCTGCCGTTCTAAAAAAAATGTCGTTTTTTATAAGTTTGGTAATTTATTTCAAGAAAAATGGGTCTATACGAATCATCTTTTACTTAGCAGGGTAAACATAAACTCAACTCTTAACGACTCATCGGTCCACTTCCATAATTGTTGAAGAAGTGTGTTGGGTCCAACGGGTTTGTTAGACAACATCAACTTACACGTTACCACTTTTTCATATAAGCTCATCTAGACCCATTTGGGTCTAGATTGCCAGGTCATGTATATCAACCCTTTGCAAAAACGTAGACATTAGACTAATGCTAATGGGCGTTGGTTTTCACCAAGCAACCCCAAAAGTAATGCGCCTCTCCCCCTAGCTCTTCCGAATGCAACACGTCACTTGATGATTTTTCCCAAAACTCGGTTGGTGATGCAACCGAAACAATTGTGGGGTTGCTTTTGTGATTTTTGAAGGTTGGGGAGTAAATGTGGGAATTATGGGGTTATTTTTGTGGGGTTGCTTTTGTGGTCACCACTAGCTAATTGTGGTTGGGGTGGAGTCGTGGAGAGAGAAAGCTGAGGTGGCGCTGACGTGGCGGGGTTGCTTTTGTGAAAATGGTGTTGCCATTAGCATTAGTCTTACATACATTATTAGGGCATCTCCAATGCATCAACTCTTTGAAAAAAAATCATTTTCCATAAAAAAGTTATCGCTTCAAGTTGGCTTCAACTGCAAAAACTTTTGTATCTTTTATTGTTAAATATTAACTTGGTGTGAGGGGAGGTTTTTTGTTCAAGTTATTCCTTGGAATACTTGAAGGTGTTCAAGTATTTGAAGTAAAAAGCTATTCTCTTTGAAGAAGCCAATGGCCTGTTTTATTAGCATTGTTCAAGCTTGCATTATAGATGCTCTTAGAATGGCATGGCAATAAGAACTGTTTGCTTGTGTTTTCTAACTTTTGCAGGCTTCAATATTGAGGAGTACAGAACAACATAATAGAACAGACATATGCCAATTTGCGACATTAGTCAATCTCTCCAAGTAGATTGTAGATATGGATTCGCCGGTTTTGTGTGCAATTTTATGAACTTCGCAAAAAGTATGTAAGTTTTTATTTTTTTATTTTATAGGTTAAACCATCTTGCATTTTTTATATAAACAATGCATGTTTGGTTAAACACTTTTGACCTGCATTGTAGGTGTTGTACTTTGTAATGGACTCTTAGATTATAATGATAGAAATATCTTTTGGTTAGTTACCTTATTTCAATTTTTGTTAAAACTTATATTATGACAGAGTCAGATACTTAGTTGTGCAGAGTGATCAGTGACACAAGACCCAACTAGTGTTATACGCGGGCATTGTTCGGGTGGACTACTTTTTTACGTATTATATAACCTGTGAAATTTAACAAAATACTAGTTTCATTTATTCTATAACAGGGAATAATTGCATCAATATAAACATACAATGTTAATGAAAGGTGTTAAAATAAATCCATATAATAATCATAAACAATGTAGTTAACAAAAATATTTTACAAACAAACTGAAGATAAATAGTGATTAGAGAACAGTAGAACACCAATGAAAACTAAGTCATTATCTTAACTACTTATAATGTAGATTTAGTTAAAGGGGAAAAGTGGAAAACTGAATTTTTAGTCAATTCCCATTTTGCCCTTTTATACTACAAGGGTGAGAGAAAATGAATTGTGTAATCAATGCTCTTATTAAAACACCCATAACTTAAAATTACAATAATTTATTCATATGGTACAACCAATTAAAAGCATCTATATCAAATTAAAAACAATCAATTAAAACACCCTTTACTAAAAAAAGTATAATAAAATTTTCACAATATACAATTTAAACAAACTACAACATAATATAAAATATAAAATAATTAAACACACTAATTAATGTTATTTTTAAAACACCCTAAAATGAAAAGTATATGTTATTATATACATTATACAAATTAATAAAACACACAAAACTTTATACAAGCTAACAAGTTGATGTTGCATATAGTTTTGAAAACTGGACCGGACCAACGGGTTCAACTGAGAAAAACATATAGTTTTGAAAACTGGACACGACGGGTTCAGTTATTAAAAGCATGACTCGGTTTAAATCGACCCATTTTTCGACCGGAACGGTTTAACCGGGTTTCAAAACATTATATTGACATGAGCTTAAGTATCAAAGTCAATAAGTCAACACATTTAATCCCTAAATCTTCAAACTTTTATTAGAGGTGGCAAAATGGGCGGGCACGGGCACGGGCTAAAATGGCACGGGTTAAAACGGGCACGGGCTAAATGGACAAATTATAATTCGGGCCAAACGGGCACGGGCTAAAACGAGCAAATTATAATTCAACTATTAAAAACATTCAGAACAGTCCTAAAAACCCCTTTAATTCATCTTGTAAAAAAAGATCAAGCATCTAAGTCTTAACTATATTTAATTATTTTTTCTTAAAAAAAATAAAAAATAAAAAAATAGAGTATTAAATGAATAAAAATGCAACTAATTAAATATATCTATCAATTAATTAGAGTATTAAATAATTATGCATAAAATAGTTAATAAATGAGATAAATTAAAACTAAAATAGTTGGAACGTTTTATAGTTACCAGTGACAAGTGAATTGGTCGGAAAAAAAATGAGAGTAATTGCTTGAAAGTTGAATTGTGTGATTCGAAAACCCATCTAATAATATCTGTTTTTATCTTTTGCCTGTAAGAGCCCATCAAATAAATGCAAGGGGGCAAAAAACGCCTCAAACTTTTAAAAAAGTGTCAAAAAATCACCCAAAAATTACAAATTGGGCAAGATTTGCCACCCCTAATTTTTATTATTTTTCATTTATAACCCATAAACTTTCTTTTATCACTAAACGATCTATTGTTATAAAATCCCGTTGCTATGCACGGGTATTCGTCTAGTAAAGGGAAAAGGAAAAATAACGGAATAAAAAGAAAATGCAATGATTACCACCTAAGATACATATAAAAACAAATGAACAAACACATGTACACACTAAGCGTTTATACTATCCTCGTTAGAGGGCTCATCCAACCTTGTGTAACGGTATATGTTATCCTTGTGGAAGATATCATCCACAAGTGCGTGAGTGTCATCATTATCCACCTCGGAGGTCTCATTCACAAGTACATACTTCGTACATGTTAAATCAGGAGCACGAAAACATGTATTTTCTTAATGAACACCACAAGAATATATCATACCTCTTGTTGAAATTCTTCAGCATAGAGAATACTTTGAAATTCTGTATTGGATTTTAGGAAATCATTAGACGCCTTGATTTTCAAAACATTAAGTAACAAAACTATATAAAAATAATGTATTGCACATCATTTAAAGGGATGAATATGACATTGAGATTATGCACTTATCGTAGGCTATGAAACGGGATGAATAGAGTGATCGATATTTAAAAGTGTAAGTGATTCTGCCCTCTAAAGTCAATATTCTCACATGGAGAATCGCTAATATGTGGCTCCCAACTCGGGTCAATCTATTACAGTGATGCCCTATACGTGATGCTGCAATTGAGACCGAAAATCACCTTTTCACCAAATGTGATTTATCCAAATCCACTTGGAATAGTGTCCTAGAATGGTGGGGAATTCAAAACATAAACATCACAAACATCAATGACGTAATAAGCCTTGCATATCGGGCTCACTTGCATGCCACTACCGTTTTATTACCAAATCCGTCTCTGGGTTTATCCATTTATATTCAACTAAAACCAAATGTCGTTTTATCACCAAATCTCAAGTCAAACTTCATATCAAGTATGTGTGATTATTTTGATCCTTTTCATATTTGGTACAACTATATATGCATCACATAATGACATTAATTTCAATCCTTTTAGTTGGGGATTTAAGTCTCATAACATTTAGTGGTCAAGGTGTTAGTTAGACAGCAAATATGATTTACAAATTTGTGCAACTCTTTACGTTAATATGCAAACGTGGTGGTCCAGATCATCTTGTTCCCAACTTTTAACAAAAAGCAACAACAACCCCTCTCTATAAATATAAAATTTGCTATTATTTGTTTCTTTGTGTTTGTGTGTGGGAATAAGTGATGGGCAGTGAGATAAAAAGAGGATGTTGGTATGCACTAGTTATTATGTGTGCACTTTTGTCTTCAACAAATAATGCATATGGTCGTAATGATCATAAGTGCGATTTGTTCCAAGGGAGTTGGGTATATGATGAATCGTATCCTATGTATGATTCAGCAAAATGTCCACATATTCGAAGAGAATACGACTGCGTCAAGTATGGTCGCCCCAATCTCGACTATCTCAAGTTCAGATGGCAACCCTCTCATTGCTCCTTACCCAGGTAAGCTTTATGTAATGCTTTAATATTCGTCTCTTGTATGTGTGTATGGGTTTGAATAACATGCATATAACTTTTAAAACCACACCTGGCTGTTTAAGCTGTATGTTCTTATGATATGATATACTGATAAGAGCTTGTAACCTCGTCACTTAATGGACTTGCCTCTTATGAAAATGTAGCCTAAATAAGTTAAGGATTTATTTTTATAGTTAAGCACTTATTTGTTTTAATCATAACTGCACAACCAAACACTTAACGAAATAGAAATAAAATAAAAACTCTCAAGGATGATTATGTATAATTGGTTGTAATAACATTCTTTTGGGATATATAACTTCTGAATAGACATTCACAAGCATCTTAGTCTGCATTTTTCTAATAGTTGATGCAGCGTTCATTTTAGGACTTAATCTCACGATCTGTTAGACTTAATCTCACGACCTCGTAGTTGACGGTCATGTCAATATTCGAGCACAAATATCTCGATGTTGAGAGGAAATAGCCGGCCAATTTGCTATAATATATAAGTATCGGGTAATTCACGGTATATATTTTGTTTTCTAATGTTGATCTAGACATGTAAAAGATTTGTTTTAATTTAGAGATACCCGTGAACACGGACGTCCTAAAAATAAGAGAAACAAACAAATATGTGAGTGCACATGAATGTTAGATCTTGTTTGAATTAGTTACAATCCAAAGATATCATATTCTTTACATGTCTTATGCGCCTATTTTGGAACGTCACAAAAGTCATGTGCAATGGTTAAATTTGTCACATTTATAGGGAAATTATTATGTTTTGGTTAAAATGAATGTTCATGAATTAAGTAGTAGAATGGTTTATTTTCTAGAGAAGTCTTGTTTTGTTTGGTGTCTTTTTTTCGGTGGGTTTATTAATCATTTAATCGTAATTAGTATCTCGTCAGCTTTTTCTAACGAGAGCATATTCGCCGTTCATAAAAACAATAAGATTCCTTGTACGAGAGAACTACATATATTCCTAAAGGGGTCCACTTTGCAGCTTGTTACACCTCACATGCAGTGACTGCCGGAATCTTGGTGGATCTAAAGGGAAAAATAAAAAATAAAATAATAAATAAATAAATAAATCTAGCAACAAATACAATTTTTAATTTTTACACTATGTAGTAGGAGGCATTATTAATAGAAATGAAAATGTAAATTGACCCATAAACAAATATGTTACATTTTGCCCCCTTTAATAAAACTTTTCAAGTTTCGTCCATGCCTATAGACATGTATATTTTTAGTCAAACACAACTATGGTAACATAGATATTCATATTAAACTGTACATAATTAATCAAAAGCAACATTAAGCTTATTTTAATGAAAATTAATTCAATTGATTCATCTTAATCTTTTAAGAAAGTGAATTGTGATTGCTTAAAGCTACCTTCAAATATATAGATAGAAATTTGATAAATAAGGATCAATCAAAAGTAGAATGACACTTTAACTCAATTTATATCATGTACAAGTAACACATTTTTGATAGTAACGTTTAATCGGGTCATAATAATTTTGAGTTGAAAGACAGTTACAATGTATACCAACTAATTAATGTCTGATGTGATACTTGAACTTGCGATCTTTTGGTTGATGGCCGTGGACACTCATTGCTGGACGAAAGACTTTTTGGTTTTGGGTCATAGTTCTTAGTCTCATTAACATACAACTAATTGATGTATATACTTATCCGCCACAGATTCGATGCTGAAGAGTTCTTAAGAAAAATGAGCGGAAAGAAAATTATGTACATTGGAGACTCAATAAGTGTGAATCAATGGCAATCGATGGTTTGCCTTATTGATGCTGCCTTGCCGTCGGAATCAAACATCACTGAAAAATCTGTCAACTCAACCACGACTGTCACATATGAGGTATCGCACAGACGTTACAAACATTATCTGCTGTTATATCTAAAATAATTTGTTTTTGTTTTTAATTTTTTTTAAGTTAATGAATATCTTTATATTATAATTTGTAGGATTATGAAGTTTCGATTTCAATGTTCTTGTCTCATTACTTGGTTGACATAACGGATTTGGAAAATAATCGTGTCTTGAAGCTAGATTCCATTACCGATGGAGATATTTGGAAGGAGTACGATGTTTTGATCTTTAATACTTGGCTTTGGTGGTATCGTGAAGGAGAAAAACAACCGTATGTTCGATTTTCATTTATGTGACTACAAGTCTATAATAGCTATTGTAATAGTATACTAACTTAATGGTTAATTTGATGCAGATGGGATTATATTCAATTAGGCAACGAGATTCTAAAGGACATGGATAGGATGGCTGCTTTTCGTGAGGCTCTAAAGACTTGGGGAGGCTGGGTCGATTCAGAAGTAGACATAGATAAAACCACAGTGTTTTTTCAAGGAGTGTCTCCATCACATTACAAGTAAAACATTATTTACTTAACCAACTCATTTATATTATAGGACTTCTCAACTCAAATTTGACTCTTTGGGTCCTTGTTTCGTGCTTTTTTTGTAGTATAAAAAAAGGTTTAGGGAGTACGCCTGTATCAAAATAAAAAAAGTTAAAGAGGCTTAATCGAGCAAACCACTGTGAAGTACAAGGTCTATAACAACATTATTAATCCATATTAATGTGACCAATTTTTCCATCTAAATGCTAACTATATTGATCCACATTTTATAGCGGGTCAGACTGGAACAAGCCAGGGGTGACAAATTGCGCAAAAGAAACAGTTCCAATCAGCGGATCAACGTACCTTGGAGGTGTTCCAATGGCTGAGATGGTGGTTGAGCAAGTTTTGAGCGATATCATGAAACCGGTTACATTGCTCAACATAACAAGATTGTCTCAGTTAAGAAAAGATGCACATCCAAGCAGTTTTAATGCCTTCAAAGGAATGGATTGCACACATTGGTGTGTTGCTGGCCTTCCCGACACATGGAACCAAATTCTATATACTTACCTTGTTTAAATAGTCATTTTGGATTATTTGTAAATCATATATGTTCCAACATTTTTTTTACAGATGAGTGATAATTTATATTGATATAAATACTTGATATAATGTTAAATCCAACCCGGATCTGAATCACTGAACTACTTTTACAAATTACAGGCACATCAAAACTTGGGTTGAGCCTAGGCTAATATCTAAAACTAGCTCATTAGTTTAAATTTGATCCATTAGCGCAAATTACAGGACGGTTTGAGGAAACTTGAAAACTTTAGAAGACTGTCAGCTTGCCTTTCTATATCCTAAATCAGTTAAAATTGTAACAATCTTATTATGTTTATAAGTAGGAAAGATAATAAATGGAGCGCTTATAAGTGGTTTCCGTGCTACATACCGAGTCGAAGAAAAATGGAACAAAAGCTAATTAAATTCTAAGGGCAATTCCATATATGCCATTCAAGAATTCGAAAAAGTTCACATTCCTGCTATGTGCAAATAATCTTAAAGTGGTGACGTCAACCTCTTAAAAAATGAAGGTTTTACTCGGTTTGAACCTATGTGGAGGTGGTTCAAACCATGTAGATTAGTCGACCAAAAAAATAGAAACCATTGTATTAGAGTACATTTATTCAAAAGTGCGAAAGTAAGCCCAAAAGAAAACATAAAGATAGGCCCTAATTAAAGTATTAGAGTATATATTGATCCTCCAACCGTGCCACTTGCCAAGCTTTCAAATAACAGTCATACAATAAACTCATCATCAATTACCTGAGAAAACATGCTAAAAGGTCAGCTAACGCCAATGAGTTCATAGGTTTAATCATAATATAGTAACAGTGGACCACATCATACAAAATTTGTTACACTGGCCTAAGTCAAATATCAAACATAAACCGCGCACAAAAATCAGCATGTGCTAAATTAACGGACACATGGAATCCTCATAACAGAAGGATACGAGGAGTCCTCATATTAGAAGGACACAAAGATTCATCATAAAGACAGACACAAGGGGCCCTAGTTAATATTTAATCTTAGCAGTCAACGCGTTATAGCAAATCACAAAACAACATATAGGTCCATTTAAAACAGTTTTGCATGTTTTCTCACCCCAAGATTCAATAAAAGCAGTGTAAGAGTAAAAAATAGGGCTATGAAACTCACCTTAGCCTCAGCAATGCAAAAACACAACAAACTCAATGACAATATAACGGTAACTATGATAACATGACACTATGTACTCAGCACGACCTAATAATATAAAAACTTATCTCAAAATATATTTCATAGAAGTAATTAAATGCGCAAGAGTTTTCAAAAGTTGATCATTTCCATTTCTAGAAATAATTGATTTCCATTTCCAAAAATAATCTCACTTTAGCCCTTTTAAGATAGTTTGGTCATCATTCGTGAAACGGTAGAAGACACAGACTCAAGAGTACACACGCCAAAAGGAATAGATAACTGAATATTGGAGAAGCGTATTGAGGAAAATTTGAGTCGAGAAGGACGATGAAAGGAGTCAAAGAAATAACGTCAAGGGAAATGTCAATAAACTAGGTTGATTGGAATAAAGTTTAAATATAGAATTTTTTATAAATTTTCATCATAACTCGTTCGTTTATAGCACGTTCCCAAGTCGAAAGACTTTTGTTGCAATTTAAATTCCCAAAACAATTTATTAGAAAGCATATATAGAAAATAAAGTGTATTTCATTGAATATTAAACATTATTTCCTTATTGCGTGTCCGTTCCAAGCCCAACAAGTCCAAAATGTCCAATGTCCAATGTCCAAAGTAATCGATATATGTCCAATTTGTCCAAGTTACACTCAATATACAGTCCGTATCACAAGTGTATAATCCCAAATTCAACTGTTAAAATCCCAAAGAAATTTCGAAACTATCAATCGATTTCCAAACAATAATCACAAATATAAAATCAACATAAGCCGCGGAAAACCCAAAATGATAAACTAAACGGGTATAAGTCTCGAAAAAAATAAACAACCCCTTTTGTTTCTAGTCATCCAAAAGTCACCCACAAATTTTATTTTGTATTTCCACAACTTAAGTGGCTATTTATCAAAAATCAATTAATCACTTGTATTTATTAACCCAAAAATTCCATAAACTTTATGTTGTTTTTAACAAGCCAAGCACACTCTTTAACGGGTTATCCCTTTATATTCAACAAAAACAACGGGTCGTTTTATTTTGTGAGTCATAGTCAAAAAAACATGATACTCTCTGGTCAAACAATCATAACCTCGATCGCAAATCATCCTAACAATGCGAATATAGTATCATAGGATAAATGTGCCTCGAAACGTCTAATAACCCTCATGCTTTTCCGTTTTCATTCCAAAATCAAATAATTACACTCTAAATTCCATTTTTGCTATTTACAAAACAATTAAAAATCTAGGTTTGCAAATTATTATTTCTACTAAATGTTTTATTATTTCTTTTTCTTCTAGTTTTCATCACGTCCATTATGTCACGAGTTATATTTCCGTTTCGAGTCACATTTCTATATCAATCCCTCGGGTCAAAAGTAAACATGTCTATTATTATCCAAGTTACTGGTCGTAATTCCACTTTAAGCTATCGAGGCCACACCGAGACCATGGGGTCTCGGCTAACTCACGACATGGCCGAAACATCACAACAATCAAACCAAGTCCAAATCATAACATCACAATATTATCTCTTGGCCGAAACTAGTCCTACGGCTCGAGTTCAAGGTCAAATCCAAACCACAAACATCATGTAGCCAATTGGATCAAATAAAACTCACCTCGCCGAGACCTCGGGTCTCGGCTTTGGACCATGTCGTGCACAAAAAACCCAAACAGACCTAATCTCACACCTAAATCCTAACTAATCCTAAAATCAACAAACCCTCACACGTGGGTCACGGTTAACTCGCAGACCAAATGTGAGAACCGTCACCGAATCAGGATAGCCAACACTGACTTTTGACCCAACATTTGACTTCTAGCTAGAATTGTGTGTATACGTGTTTTACCTGAGGCATATAACTCGAGCATTTTAGGATTTAAACGTTCGGGTAATTCTTACCGTATTATTAATCTTCAGAATGCTTACCGAATACAATTTATTGATGATTTATGCCGTAAATAAATAAACTAAGTTAATAAAAATATTTTATAATAGTATAATTATAATCTAATAATATAAACACTTTGAGACATTTAAAGATCATATAAACACTACATAAGACTTACATAACACATTAAAATGTTAATGCATTAAACTAGAAACATAACACACTTGAATTAACAATAAATAAAGATAATAACACTTTTAGTGTTACACCTTGATACACGTTTAGGAAACAAAATAAACTTTATATCCTTATCAATTCTTGTATCTAAGAAATACATGAAAGAATTATCATACCTTAAACTTAAATATATTAATAGTGATAATATACTATGATAGATACGAAATAAAACTAATAAGTTAATACTTATCAACTACTAACTTTACTACCACTAGTACTATGACATTCTAATATCTTTTATATAATAAAACAAAACCCTTATTGGAATTTTCTATTTTAAAAAAATCAATTCATACCTTATTTAGTAATAATTGTATTTAAAAAAATATATATATTTTCTTATTAGATAACATTTTATATTTATCCATAACACAAGTAGAAGATAAATACAAAAAATATAGATAATATACAATTAACACATTTTATATTTATCCATAACACAAGTAGAAGATAAATACAAAAAATATAGATAAGATACAATTAACACAAGAAGAAGATAAATACAAAAAATATAGATAAGATACAATTAATAATAGGATTAAAATTTTTAAATAATTATCTTTAATAATAAAAAACTATAATTAAACATCATAAATCAAACAAAACAAAGATTAAATTATTTGTTTTTTAATAAATAAAAATATATGATTCAAAAAATTTTAAAAAACCCGCGCGTGCGCGAGCATTATAACTATATTATTATATATATGAACATCTCATAGTTCAAATGACGTGATATTAAGAATTCAAATAGCCGAAACATCTGATCTACTTGGTCAATGATAACTATCACGACTTCCATATTATTCGAGTATAGTTACCCACGCTCCATCATATAAGCTCCTCACATACTCATTCTATTATAACCTTTCAAAACAACTGCTCATAAAAAAGTTCTAAAATTAAGCCACCAAAATTCGTTTGCACCAATTAGAATACTAGAGACTAGCGTACTGGTAGTGTTGGGTTCATCTCAACCTCGCTCGTGTACGATTTCGGTTCAGGTTGTCGCTCGTGTTGGGATAAAGTTTATCTTCGTGCGTGGGTTACGGGTTTGGTTTCGTGATTTGTACCTGTGACCGTATGTAATTTTGGGTTTCGGGTTCCATTTTACCTCGCTGAATCTTGGTGTCCGTGTTCATAATTCTTTTCGGTTTCGATCATACTTGTCTAGCCTAGAGGTATATTTTAAACTGTCTTCTTAATATAATATCATATGCTACGCGTCATTTTTTTTGCTAAGAATCTTTGTTATGCGATCTACTAAAATCATAGTCGAAACCAACCATTAATAATGAATCGATAAGTTGCAGGTTTATAACGTGTTGATTATATAAAAAAAATGAAAGCTATTATTACTTGAATATCTTACTAATAATTTAGTTCAGAAGTTTATTATTTAAGATTGATATGTTGTCACACGAGTACGTTATATATGACCGCTAAAAGGATGAAAGAACATATATAAATGTATATATACGCTTATGGTTATTGACATTAAGATTTGAATATGAAACATTGCATCTGATATGAAGTTGAAAATACAAATAATAATATCATTGGAAAGCTTGAAAACTCTATGCATGAAGATGAAACAGTACCACATGAAATGTTAACGTAATTTGGCTTTAAATATATGTACGATAGTAATAGTTCTTGTGTTATTAGATATACAAGTAACTGTAGTTATTAACCATGCATGAATTTGGGTTGTTTTGTTAATTGGTGTAGTATTTAAAAATGTGATACTCACTTTTAATAGTTTTGAATGCTGTTAATACTAAGGAACCTTAGAGTCTATTTTAATCATAAACAACAAATTGTCACTAATTTTCCAGAACTTTATTATTGTAGTGATAGATTATAATGGAATTATACACGTATATCCAGCTAATCAATACGTTGACGTGAAGGATTACATAATAACATATATTACTTTGAGTACGCAAGTGCTACGGCTTCAACTATATAATAATGAGTATATTAGCAAATAAAAGTAATGTAAGAAATATAACGAACACTTATATAAAACCAAATATTAAGTGTCTCCTAATTCTTGTAGATTGGTCGAAGAAGTAATAGGTTGATCACTGTTATCGAGTGTGCGTTGATTTTTTTAAGATCATTTGCTTGGACTTGTGCACTTATCATCATTCGTTTCAAGGTGAGTTTTCGTGGCCCCATTTTCACTTATGTTTTCATTGGAGGAGAATGATACTCAAACTCATTTTATGCTATGCTCAACCTTTTATTTATTGGACAAGTTGTGTGCTTATAACTATGCTAGGTGCCTTAGTAGTGATATCTGTGTGTTCATATGTCATGGATTGATTTCCACTTGATAAACTACTGTGTGTTCATATGTCATGGATTTATTTCCACTTGACAGACTTCTGTGTGTTCTGACTCATGTATTAGCTCCAGCTGGTAGGCTTTGCATGTTATGCGCATATTTTGGAGATGAAGAGTGAGGCTCATATGTTGTATTCATGTTCCGGAGATGAAGAGTTAGGCAAATGTGTGGCATTCATATTGTGATATGATTATTCAATTTTATGCTACTTGCCCTATGCTTTATTTATATGCACACTTGTCCTAAACACTTATGCATGGCAAATTGGTTTTGTGTTTACTTTAAACCTACGAACTCGCCAACTTTATGTTGACATTTTAGAGTATCATTTTCAGGTGATCTTTATTGATTTACTGAAGGCACTGCATCTTGAAGTTATACTTTATTCCCATTTTCAAGACCGAGTTGACCTAGCCAAGACATTTTCTAAAGACATCACATTTGAATCAATTTAACACTTATGATTTATTTATTCAGTTTTGTACAAAATTCTTTATGTAACGTTGTAAGTTTATTTCTTAAATCATATGGTGTTATTCTACTATCTTATGCTATGTTACATTTCGTTGCACCCCGTGTTTCCGCTCTTAGCGGGGTGTGACAAAATGGTATCAGAGCCTAAGGTTATAGAGAATGTCGTTTTTCCTAAATAAAAACCACAACTATAACCAAACTAAAGCTTTTCGTAAAACCCCTAACATGGTATGAGTTTACTAGCCCGAGCATTTCATCCTCATTCCTAAATTATGCATAGCCTGATCAACTATGCCTAATTCAGTAAGGATCATGGGATGATGGGGGTAGTTACCTTGGTTCTTGTTTTGTTGGGTCCAAAACCTAGGTCAACTGAAATTGCATCAGTCGTGTGCATGTGTCCTTGCATTATATGAATTATGTGTTCGCATTTGTGCTGCTATACGTGCTATTTTATATATACGTTTGTTGCATTAAGATGATTACTAAAGTTTAAGGATACCTTGTTTCTGTCATGCTTTGTCTAGTTGTTGTTGTGCTTCTTATGTTGCCTTTATATCATTTGTGCAAATTGAACACTATTTTGGAATATCGGTATTGGATATGTTGGGTTTTGCTAACTGTCTTAACTCTAGCTTAGGTTGAGCTCCAGTTAGTAGATGACTAGTTGAGAGGTCATTATTGGCCACACCATTGAAACACTATATTGGTTATGCTATTATGGATACACTATAGTGGATATATTATTTGGAGTGTTATTATGAATACTAATATGGATACATGACCGCATGATTATTTCTTTATGCCTTTAGGTCTTATGCCTTGCCTATCTATACTCCACTTATAGCATGCATCATATGTGCATCTATCTAGGAGATTGCTTATTTTGCCCTTATTTGTTCTCATTCTTATGAGAATTTACCTTTCTAAGGGATTGTTTTTGGTGAATTAATTGAGGTGTTAGGAAGATTGATTCTTGTGTGGCTTAGAAAGAGACCTTAAGCATTAACTGCATAGGTTCGTATCATTTCTATTTGAGGCAGTTATGGTTTAATTGTGGATTAGGTTATATTGTGTGAGATTTATGCCCAGTTAGAGAGATTATACTGTTGATTCTATGACTATGTAGTTGTGATTCGACTAACCATGATACACGTTCCCAAGTAAGCAGAATACACCTTTAGATGGGACTATCAATAATAATATATCATGAAATAACGCCTCCTACGATAAACAACTTTCCTGACTCATTCCACTAATAAGAACTCTTATTGGCGGACGAAGGGTTGGATTAAATAAACAATGTACAATAACTCAATGGTATTGTGCTCTATTCCTAAATTCTATACAACTTAGTCACTTATCAATTCAATATCACTCTTATACCAATAGATTGTAAGATACCTTAAGGATATTGATGTCTAAACCTTTCTCTCATAAGCAAGTGAAACATCTCTCAACATAATATCTGGTTGAATTAACCATTTTCAAACTACTAATAAAACAATTACAAGTCATTATGCATCTCAGTACCACCTAGTTGGAATAATTGAACTCATGAACTTCAACTGATAACCAAATTCCGAGCATAACCAAACATTAATACTCAGGTTTTATCCTTGAATCTTGTAATCCATTTATCATTAATTTCAACTAGTCGTTCTTCCAAACTACACGTTCTTCCTTGATGATTTCACTTCAACAGACTTCCTCTAAACTCCTCTTCAATGATGAGACACATAGTAATGTCTATTCTTAATGTTCGGTCTCTAATTGATACTCATCATTCTTTTCCGTTTATGAAGACATCAACTACAGTTACCCTTTCTAGACCATAGAAGATATCACTCTCGTACTTTTACTAAACTCATTCACTTATTTCATCTTACCATGGGATCCTTCCCATCAAACATGCATAAAACTTTCATGGTCAGTATAATTAAAACACCAAATACCATAAGAGATGAATCCATAACAATACACAACAATCCACAACCATGATTCTCTTGATATGTTACAATGTACGGAAAACCCTTGGTGCTGTTGAGACCTATTTAACTTCATCTTCGCATACTGCATTAACTAAAGAAAGCATACCGAAAACATGCGAATCACATTTTCTAGAAACTCTTACAATTATGTCATCAATTCAAATATCTCTGAAGGATCCATTCAGACACGTGTTGTCCTCAACAACCCGCCACTGATTGCAACAGAACATCTCTTCATGATAGGCATAACCAAAACCTTTTCCTTTCATTCTTTGCAATTATCACATACACCTAATAAACTAAGCAACATTTATTCACATATTAAGTAATCTTCATAATATATAATATTCTTAAATCTCTACTGCTATGATTTCCATAAGCAAGAATTTTCCCTTTTATCTTGAGTACAACTACAATAAATCTTTTATGCAATACTATCTTTGCCTCAATTGTTGGCTAATGAATCCGCTTAACATATGTGAACCTATTTAGACTAAACTTATAACCTGTTAATGGGCTTAATTTAAAGCTGCTAAAAGACTCACTACGGGACTCAATGCATAAGTAAACTTGGACCGAATGCTTTGGTAAAACTTTGACTAATCGGGCTAGTTGGCCCAATGTGAAAACTAGTGATTGGTAAACTTGCAAAACTGGGACACTTGATAAATTTTTAGGATGGAGTAAGAACGGTTGAAAATTTATTGGAACTAGACCTTTTAACGTACTAGCTAAAAACCAAAAATTTATAAACAATAACCATTATATTGACGACTAAATACACATTAAAAAAAAACATCGTCTAATAATAATAATAAAATTTTTACTTAAACATTTTTTAATTATAATTAAACCTTACTTAAAAATAAAACGAATACAAACACTTTAAATAATCACAACCCGACTAAATAACGGAAAGCGAATACTATTATTTAGTCCCGACAAGAAGACGACTAACTATATTTGTTTTATATATAAATTTGGACATTAAGTGCCAGTTTTTTTTACAAATTCGACAAATACTTGATTATCCGTATAATGAGACAGCTCAATGAGTTTCATTCCATGCACTTGAAGTTTAATTGACCTTTTACTACAAGTTTAGAAAATCTTTTTTTTTTTTTTTTTTTTTTTTTTTTTTTTTTTTTTTTTTTTTTTTTAAGTCTGTCTATGTAACCTCTTAAACCAAAACATTTTTCGTCATCACCGTTGCAAATTTTCTTAATGTGATTCACTTACTTTGAGTACCCATGACTTTTACACTGATCTTACCAATTTAAACAGTTTTACCCACTCGTTGCTTTGTTTTGGAGCGACAAAAAAAAATTACTCAAGGATGGGCAATGCTTAGCCCATGAAACTTAAATCGCTCGATGATTGCAATCAGATCACATAATACGTTAGTAGTACTTACACTTGGCGTAAACGTTTTGTCACATCGTTGGTGTTCTAGTTCGACTCTTATCTCTTTCATCTTGACCTTGGCGACCATTGGGTTCTTCATTCTGACGTTGGTACATTTGCGTTAAGAGAGACTGTCAAAATAAAAATTAATGAAGTCACTGAATCTAGGTTAACAATTTCGTTAGTGAACTTATCATCTTAACCCACTTACATATAGGACCTTTTTTCCGGGTTAGGACATCCTCAAAATTTTGGTGATTAACATATGTTGAGCCATAAGAAATGCCTTGCCAAGGATCAAGTAATTGATCAAAATGTTTTTTGATAAAGTTTGGTGAATTAGACACGATAAGATCCCGATTAAAAAAGTTGTTGAAGCTCAAACAGTGGACATTGAGTACACCTGAGAAAAACACTGAATGTACAAAAAAAATGTTGTTGTAGAATCGATTGAATTTCGGGACGAAATTCTTTCTAACGGGGTTATACTGTGAGAACCGTCACCAAATCAGGATAGTCAACGCTGACTTTTGACCCAACATTTGACTTCTAGCTAGAATTGTGTGTATACGTGTTTTACCTGAGGCATATAACTCGAGCATTTTAGGATTTAAACGTTCGGGTAATTCTTACCGTATTATTAATCTTCAGAATGCTTACCGAATACAATTTATTGATGATTTATGCCGTAAATAAATAAACTAAGTTAATAAAAATATTTTATAATAGTATAATTATAATCTAATATTATAAACTTTGAGACATTTAAAGATCATATAAACACTACATAAGACTTACATAACACATTAAAATGTTAATGCATTAAACTAGAAACATAACACACTTGAATTAACAATAAATAAAGATAATAACACTTCTAGTGTTACACCTTGATACACGTTTAGGAAACAAAATAAACCTTATATCCTTATCAATTCTTGTATCTAAGAAATACATGAAAGAATTATCATACCCTAAACTTAAATATATTAATAGTGATAATATACTATGATAGATACGAAATAAAACTAATAAGTTAATACTTATCAACTACTAACTTTACTACCACTAGTACTATGACATTCTAATATCTTTTATATAATAAAACAAAACCCTTATTGGAATTTTCTATTTCAAAAACATCAATTCATACCTTATTTAGTAATAATTGTATTTAAAATATATATATATATATATATATATATATATATTTTCTTATTAGGTAACATTTTATATTTATCCATAACACAAGTAGAAGATAAATACAAATAATATAGATAAGATACAATTAACACAAGTAGAAGATAAATACAAAAAATATAGATAAGATACAATTAATAATAGGATTAAAATTTTTAAATAATTATCTTTAATAATAAAAAACTATAATTAAACATCATAAATCAAACAAAACAAAGATTAAATTATTTGTTTTTTAATAAATAAAAATATATGATTCAAAAAAATTTTAAAAACCCGCGCGTGCGCGAGCATTATAACTATATTATTATATATATGAACATCTCATAGTTCAAATGACGTGATATTAAGAATTCAAATAGCCGAAACATCTGATCTACTTGGTCAATGATAACTATCACGACTTCCATATTATTCGAGTACAGTTACCCACGCTCCATCATATAAGCTCCTCACATACTCATTCTATTATAACCTTTCAAAACAACTGCTCATAAAAAAGTTCTAAAATTAAGCCACCAAAATTCGTTTGCACCAATTAGAATACTAGAGACTAGCGTACTGGTAGTGTTGGGTTCACCTCAACCTTGCTCGTGTACGATTTCGGTTCAGGTTGTCGCTCGTGTTGGGATAAAGTTTATCTTCGTGCGTGGGTTACGGGTTTGGTTTCGTGATTTGTACCTGTGACCGTATGTAATTTTGGGTTTCGGGTTCCATTTTACCTTGCTGAATCTTGTTGTCCGTGTTCATAATTCTTTTCGGTTTCGATCATACTTGTCTAGCCTAGAGGTATATTTCAAACTGTCTTCTTAATATAATATCATATGCTACGCGTCATTTTTTTTTTGCTAAGAATCTTTGTTATGCGATCTACTAAAATCATAGTCGAAACCAACCATTAATAATGAATCGATAAGTTGCAGGTTTAAAACGTGTTGATTATATATATATATATATATATATATATATATATATATATATATATATATATATATATATATATATATATATATATATAAAATGAAAGCTATTATTACGTGAATATCTTACTAATAATTTAGTTCAGAAGTTTATTATTTAAGATTGATATGTTGTCACACGAGTACGTTATATATGGCCGCTAAAAGGATGTAAGAACATATATATGAAACATTGCATCTGAAATGAAGTTGAAAATACAAATAATATCATTGGAAACTTGAAAACTCTATGCATGAAGATGAAACAGTACTACATGAAATGTTAATGTAATTTGGCTTTAAATATTTGTACGATAGTAATAGTTCTTGTGTTATTAGCAGTGTTCTAAAAGGCGCGTCAAGGCGTCGCCAAGGCGCGAGGCGTGGCCTCGACGCCACGAAATGGACCAAGGCGTGAGGTCTAGGCGTCGTGTGAAAAGGCGTGGAATAAGGCGCGAAAAAGGCGTGCAAAGGCGCGCCTTTTTTGTAAGGCGTGGCGCCATTTTTAGAAGCATTTAGGGGATTTATGGATTTGGGCTTGAATTTCAAGTATTTGGGTTATTTCTTTCTTGGGCCTCGTAATTTCAAAACTTAATTCCTACTTGGGCCTCGTATTTGGGTCTGGCTATTTGGTATTTGGGCTTTAGTATTTGAAATTGCTCTTATAAAATGATATACAATTATAAATACATAAATTTATAAATATTTTGTTGCCGCCTTAAGCACGCCTTAAAAAACGCCAAGGCTTCGCAAAAGCGCGTAAGGCTTGAGGCGTGGTTGTGCCGCCACGCCACGCCTCATGCCTTTTAGAACATTGGTTATTAGATATACAAGTAACTGTAGTTATTAACCATGCATGAATTTGGGTTGTTTTGTTAATTGGTGTAGTATTTAAAAATGTGATAATCACTTTTAATAGTTTTGAATGCTGTTAATACTAAGGAACCTTAGAGTCTATTTTAATCGTAAACAACAAATTGTCACTAATTTTCTAGAACTTTATTATTGTAGTGATAGATTATAATGGAATTATACACGTATATCCAGCTAATCAATACGTTGACGTGAAGGATTACATAATAACATATATTACTTTGAGTACGCAAGTGCTACGGCTTCAACTATATAATAATAAGTATATTAGCAAATAAAAGTAATGTAAGAAATATAACGAACACTTATATAAAACCAAATATTAAGTGTCTCCTAATTCTTGTAGATTGGTCGAAGGAGTAATAGGTTGATCACTGTTATCGAGTGTGCGTTGATTTTTTTAAGATCATTTGCTTGGACTTGTGCACTTATCATCATTCATTTCAAGGTGAGTTTTCGTGGCCCCATTTTCACTTATGTTTTCATTGGGGGAGAATGATACTCAAATTCATTTTATGCAATGCTCAACCTTTTATTTATTGGACAAGTTGTGTGCTTATAACTATGCTAGGTGCCTTAGTAGTGATATCTGTGTGTTCATATGTCATGGATTGATTTCCACTTGATAAACTACTGTGTGTTCATATGTCATGGATTTATTTCCACTTGACAGACTTCTGTGTGTTCTGACTCATGTATTAGCTCCAGCTGGTAGGCTTTGCATGTTATGCGCATATTTCGGAGATGAAGAGTGATGCTCATATGTTGTATTCATGTTCCGGAGATGAAGAGTTAGGCAAATGTGTGGCATTCATATTGTGATATGATTATTCAATTTTATGCTACTTGCCCTATGCTTTATTTATATGCACACTTGTCCTAAACACTTATGCTTGGCAAATTGGTTTCTTGTTTACTTTAAACCTACGAACTCGCCAACTTTATGTTGACATTTTAGAGTATCATTTTCAGGTGATCTTTATTGATTTATTGAAGGCATTGCATCTTGAAGTTATACTTTATTCCCATTTTCAAGGCCGAGTTGACCTAGCCAAGACATTTTCTAAAGACATCACATTTGAATCAATTTAACACTTATGATTTATTTATTCAGTTTTGTACAAAATTCTTTATGTAACGTTGTAAGTTTATTTCTTAAATCATATGGTGTTATTCTACTATCTTATGCTATGTTACATTTCGTTGCACCCCGTGTTTCCGCTCTTAGCAGGGTGTGACACCAAATCCAAACAAGAACCAAATAAGCCCGTATGTTACTCAATAAGCGCAAACCAAGTCATACAAGGTTGTGAATCGGTGTGGTTGTTAACTTTACCTTTAGATCTATTCTCACGCTTACCAGGACAAGAAAATGAGACAAAAGGTGGCGGTGGTGGCGTGTGTGGTGGAGATCCACGCGCGTGGACGACGTAAAAATTGGTTTATGGGGTCTTTAAATATTCTGTTTATACATAACACAATATTCGAATAAGGGTTTGTCTAACTTGTGCCCTAGGGGCACAAGTTAAACACACTAAAAGACAGCGGGGTCCCACAGAAAAGGACATAGTGATCCACGAAACTGTACTCTTCTGTTGATCCCTTTGTTCTTTTCTGTGGGATCCCGTTGTCTTTTAGTGTGCTTAACTTGTGCCCCTAGAGCACAAGTTACAAAAATCCTTCAAATAATCCCAGTCACATGTATTTAGGACTTTGAAATTCTTAAACATTTTAAGTTTTCACAACTTGCTATATTTAATAATTTCTAAAACCAAACTTTAAAATTCACTAGATACAAATTACTCATTACTTAATAGCATTAAACGAGCAATTAGGCTGTTGTGTGTCGCAATAGATCCACTTTAAGTTTTAATTTATTTCCGGTATATTTCTTTAATTTTTTTGGTATTTGGCGCGGGCGTAGCCAATCTGTAATATTTAATTTGGTCAATTTTAAATGTTGGATAATGATAAGCAAGTTTAAGGTCTTAGAGCATGGGGTACGGGTGAGCCATGGCTCGCGCCGTCACCACCAGCTCAAAAAATCCGACGGCGCACCGTATCGGTGGTGGCGCCGTCGGTGCTCGCGCCGCAGCCATGGATCAGCGCCGTCGTTTTTTTTTTTTTTTTTTTTTTTTTTTTTTTTTTTTTTCTGATTTGAGGGGCAAAAAAAAAAGTGCCGTTTGAATATATAACGGCTATATAGCAGTTTTTTTTCAAAAAAAATACCCAACTAAACCAATTTAATTCAAAAAAAAAACCTTATAAATACCTCATTTTTTTTCAAACTTCATACACATTTTCAATATATTAAATCTCAACTTCTCATAACTATTCTCATCCAAAATGAATCCAAATCAACCATGGATCAACAACATCTTAAACGATCCGACAAACCAAATGTTGGGTTCGTCTTCGAACCCCGGTAACAATCCAGGATCGTCTTCGAATCCGGGTTACTTTCCCACCTTCCAAACCTCATTTATGAATCCCGAAGATTTAACATTGTTTAGCCAATGGAAATTACAACAACAACAACAACAACAAAACCAATATCAATTTACACAAACTCAACAAACAACCCAACCCAAGGCATCCCTTCACAACCGAATTCGGACCATGCTTCGTTTCATCTAGTAGACGAAGAAGATGACGAAGAAAAATCGGTTTCAAGTGAAGAAATTATTCCGACACTGACCTCAAAAAAATCGAGGGCAAAGACGATGGCGAAGAAGCCAAAATCAAAACCGAAGAATAAGAAAAGCAACAAAGAAAAGGAGGTCGAGGAAGATGTGTTCCCGTCCCGATAACCAAAATTAAGCTTTTATTTATGTATTAGGTTTTTAATTTTATGCAATTTTTTAAAATGTATCGTGTGTTTTTTTAATATGTAATGTGTGTTTTTAATATTAATGAACTTTATTTAAGTTTATATTGTGTATATTTTAATTTAAGTAAAAAAAAAGAAAAAAAAATTGGCCGACGGCGGTGCCAACAAATACCCCTGAAATGTGGTGCCGTGGGATTTCTGGTGTCGTGGAGCTTTTTGCTGACGTGGCATCAAAAAACTCCCACGGCTTATGGTGGTACATAAGGTTTTATGCAAAATAATTATATAACAACGTTAATACTAAAAGATACTTCACTCAGAAACAAAGTCGATGGAGATAATATGTAAATAACATTATATAAATTGATTAAAACTTTGAACAATCAAGGGCTAATTTTATTTAATTACTACATCCGTCCCAAAATATAAGTCCATTTCTGATTTTTCAAAGTCTATTCTTTTCAATTTTGACCTTAATTAATTTTGTCATGTTATATAATACTTGATGAAAAGTATAACAATGCAAATTCATTTAAAACACAAGTCCATTTATATATTTTGCATCAAGTATTATATAACACGATAAAAAATAATTAAGATCAAAGTTGAAATAGAAAGACTTTGAAAACGTCAAAATGGACTTATATTTTGGGACGGAGGAAGTAACATTTTACATATTGAAGAATACATAACGTTTATATAACTTACATGACTCCACTATCAAGGTATGAAAAATAATAATAATAAAACTTCAAGAGATCATTAAGATAACTGATCCACAAAAAGGTATAAATTGGCGGTGACACTCTGATCTCAGGTGCCTTTTGACACCAGCCATTGTTCATTGAGATAACTGATGATGATGATGATGACGACGCCATTAGGATCATCTGTGCATTGAGATAACTAATGATGATGATGATGATGATGATTACGACATTAGGATCATCTGAGTTCTTCACAATAATTTAATTTGTGCGTACCATCAGCTCGTGAGGGAATAAGGAGTTTTGTTGGGAAATTTAGTGGGCTTAGGGTGAAGTTCAGAGATAGTATCATTGGCAAAAGTTCAATAAGGTCCCAATCTGATAAATCAATTTTGGTCATTTATTTTTTGATGAAAACAAAAAATAAACGTTCATTATTTTTTTAAATTAAATATCTCGCAAACCGTTAATTGTTACTTGAAAAAATTATACTATTACGACGAGAGTTAAATCATCTTTCTAAAGATATGCATTTCTAGATACTTTCGACGAAATTTTTTTTTCCAAAATTTCTGCTCAGAAAAATCACACGTGATTTGTAAAAATCATATGTGATTTGTAAAAATCATATCACATGTGACTTTTCTGGGCAGAAATTTTGATGAAAGAAAGTTCGACAAAAGTATAGAGAATTGCATATCTATAGATAGATAATTTAATTCTCGTCGCGATAGTGTATTTTTTGTAGTTTTGATATTTACTATTTGCAAGATATGTTGTTTTTAAAAAAATGTGTTTTTTTTTAATGAAAAATGAATAGCTATGATTGGTTATTTGAATATATAACAAATATGAAATATATGTTGATATCAACTCTAGTATTCTTAAATAATTAAGGGGTAATTGTGTATTTGCCCCATGAATTGGAGCATGCTTCAAGCCTAGCCCCATGCGACCTCGAGTAAAGGGTTTTGCCCCAATCCGACTTATGCGGTTTATGCGAACTTGTTCATATGGCCATTTTTGCCCCAAAATCAAGTACATGTGTGTAAGTGTATGTAAGACCCAAGTACATTTGTGTAAGTGTCATTTTGTATGCGACATGTACCTATGTGTAAGTGCACTATTATGCAACATGTACAATTTTTAAAAAAAAGTCAAACTTTTGAAAAATAAGATATAATTTATTTTTTATGCAAAATGTACTTTTTAATGAGATTAGATGTTTCAAATAGTTATATGTACTTTGTTATGCGTTTTGTACAAAATTTTATTTGATTTGATATGTTGAAAGTTTATGTACTTGATTATGCGACTTGTACTTATCCCGAACCTAAATTTTAAGATTCAACCTCCAAACCAAGTCCCTAACCAACATCCAAACCAAGTACAAAACCTTAATTTCATTTCCTTTTCAAATATATACATAACATCTCTCTCCCACCTCATAAAGCAGCACCACCACGGTACAGCCACAACACCACCACCACGTTAATATGTTCTTGCTTTATTTGTTATGTTGTTAAATTTTTACTAGTTCTAACAAGTTTATAAAATGTAAAAGATATTAGTTAGATTTATATTAAATGCATTGACCATTGTTAAACGTTGGGCACTCAACAGTCTTTCATCGGATAACCAACCGGTGGTTCATGTACCAAAGTGTGAATTCCCCACGGTCCTCTACATATACCTCATACCACAATGACACACATATACAACTTTTTTCTAAAGCAAAACAACAATGGCTCCACTACCACTTTTCGATGAACTTGCTCATGCTTATGGTTCCACCTTGTTGGAACGCCAGCTAGATTTGTATCTTGAGAGGTCTTCTGCCAAAGACAAGGATCTGGAGCGTGATATCACGAAAGTATGCATGAAGTTATCTGAGTCCATCAAAGAAGCCCAAGCTTTTCTGAATGAAGTCGACGTCCTGAAGGGTAGGGTCGAGGCTGTAGAGACTGCAAAGTTCCTTAGGCAGCGTCAGCATAAGGATCTACTTCAGCTGATGGCTCTGATGATTTCTATGAAGGAGATTGAGTTGAGCATGTGTGAGAAAGATATATTTGCTGAGAAGCTGAAGGGATGGTTGCCATTCTAAGTCTCTGCATGGATTTCGGATTTGGTTTATGTTTCTTGGTTTATGTTTAACATGTTTCTTGTTTATGTTTATCATTATCATGTTTCTGGTTTATTTTGATTTGGACATTGGACTCTTAAAAAAAATTTATCTAATGTTTATTGTTTATGCTTATCAATTTTTGCTCTGTGGTTTATGTTTAATGTTTATATTTTTTATTAAGTTTGCTTATGCTACTCTCCCTAAATTCCTTTTTAAAAAATGCATATGTTATTTGTTTTAAAAAAAATTTGCTCTATGGTTTATGTTTATCGTTTATATTTTTTGATTAAGTTTGGTTATGCTACTCTCCCTAAATTACTTTTTACATGAATCGACTTTTGAAATTATCCCATATAATTAATGACGTTTTGTTTAATATTGTAATGTTGAATTTATCCCATATTCGTTTTTAAAAAATGCATATGTTATTTATGTTGTTACAAGAATCGACTTTTAATTTTATAATATATAATTAACAATGTTGTTTAATATTGATTATGTTTGATTTACTCTCCCTAAATTCCTTTTTAAAAAGCTGCATATGTTATTTGTATAAAAACTGGCTTATGTTTATCATTTATCTTTTTTATGTTCTATGATGGTGTTACATGAATGGACCTTTCAATTTATAATATATAATTAATGAGTGTTTGTTTAATATTGGTTAATATTGGTTATGCTAAAATCCCTAAATTCCTTTTTAAAAACTGAAATATGTTATTATGTGTATTAAATCTGATAATTTGCACATTAATAGTATCAAGTTTGATAATTATTTTGTTGTTACTCTTCAAACTAATATTATTTTAGTTATTGTTTTTTATTATGTATTTATGTTTTTAGAAAAAATACAATCTTAAATGGGATTGTGCCTGGAAGGGTTGATTTATATCCATTGCATAAATGAGGGGTTTAAATTGTAAAGTTGGACATCTTCCTAAATACTGCATTCCCCATTTATGCATGGGAGAAGATGGAAAGGCTGCATTAACAACCAAACTGAATGTTCCAATGCCTAGAGAGTGTCTTTGTGGTGTTATTTTTACACATTCCAATTTGCTATCATTAATTACAACCACCAAACCCCGTATTTTCGTTATATATACTAATATATTGAACACATACTTTTAACCCTATATTTTCAACATACATTTACCCACTTGTTAACCCTAACCTTAAGATGGCAGACACACCAAACCTTAATGAGATGAAAGATGCAACAGAATCTGGTAAGCTAGTTGATGTGTTCAAGCTGTTGGTGACGCATGACAAAGCAGAGGAGATAAGTTTTATAGCTCGTATTGGGGAGGAGAGTAGCCAGTTGAGGGCGGTGATTGATAAGAAGGAGAAAACAGTAACTGAGGTAGCAACCTCATTTACTCGTTTCAATGCTGTGGCTGAAACTAGCCGTCAATGCCTGCTTGAAGTTCAACAAAAAGACCGCAGGAAGCTTGATCTGTTGGCTCAACTGCTGGTGCTGTCTCGTCAAAGCTTGGAGGAGAAGGATGAGCTTTTGGAGAAGTTGGAAGAAGCTGAAGCGGATGACGAAGATTAGTATGTTTTGATCAATGTCTTTTGTGTTTTGCTGTATGTACTAGGGTTGTGTCTATATGTTTTATTATCAATCAATGGAACAACGGATCAAGCATTGATCAGTTATGTTTATTACACTATTTATGGCTTATTACCTTTTAGAGTATATTTATTTTTATTTTTATTTATTTATTTATTTTTTTGGTATAAAGGGTAAAGTAGTGTGTGTGTTTGACTTTTGTTATCTCACACATTTCTCTCTCACAGACGGTCAAAACAAGTTGGTAGATCTCAATAGCAGATTTAGGGTTTTCTATCTAAGCCAAAATTTGTCAAAATGTATATTAAACAATCAAATATTTATCAGGGCTATGATAAAGGATTCTAGTCTTTGATGATTCAGCCTAATATTTCAGGTATTCGATTCTAGTCTTGACAGTCTTTTGATTGGGATGCTGATACTGGCAATCTTGATGATATAGTTGTTGAAGTTGTTGGAACAATAAAAAAAAGGTTAGTGGATACTTTATTTGAATCATTGAGTAGTTTGTATCATCTTTATGTCGAAATTTGTTTGAAGGGAAAGTTCATGTTGTCATATTTCATTTGAAGTGTTTAGAAGTTCTTCATTTGTGTAGTAATGAGTTTGTTGGGAGTTTGTTTGTGGTTGGTTTGGGGTTTTCGGATACCGTTGATCTGTTTCAATGGTAAGCCATCTTTCAATTTGAGTATATATTTAACTTTGTTTGGTTTAACAGCTATAAAATGAGGTATATATCTTTACTAAATTGAGGTATGGTGTGATTCATTCTATACTTACATTTTCCTTTGAAGTGTATTTCGTTTAATCATTTAGTGTTTATTGAAACATGTCTAGTTTGATATGGGTCTTACCCTCTCAAAACCAAACCTGATTCCCAACTTTAGTTTACTGTCATACTACCAATTTTGATACGACCCAAATTTAGAGTATCATTAATATGAAGGTTTTTTGTGTTAATTTATCAAACCCTCTAAGCTTGCGTATCACAAAAGTAGTAAAATTCCATAACAATAAACTAGTCTAAAAACAAGACAAACACAATGCACAAGTTTGAATGCTACTGCAGAGACATCATTGCAAAATATAGATTGATAAGTTTAATTGTGATTTGACAAGTCTCTTATCCTCTCAAAGCCCAACTTCCCCTTATGCACATTTAAGTTCACTGTCCTATTAATAATCTTGATATGACCCAACTGTAGAGTGTGTAGGTGTGGGTTTATATTCAGATTATGTGTGTGTGTGTGTCGGTTTAATATGTATTTTTCTATGGTTATGATTGTTAATATATGTTTATATTTGACTTATAAGTCCAGTTGGTTATAATGCCACCCTTGAGCCACACCCATGAATAGTTATTCATCATTAACTTCCCTTCCCCATGCATCAAAACACAATAACTACAACTCATTTTACATACAATAGGAGTTTGACCAAAACTCATAACTATATTTATATAAAATATAACTTATCATATCATCCATGGCTTCTTCTTCTTCCTACAATTTGGCAACAACAGTGAAGAGGCACTTCAAGAAAGAGTTGACTCAAGAGAGGGGGCGGTTGAAGAGATTTGTGAAAGAACGTAATCAAATACAAAAGCAAGTTGAAGACCGTCAAGTTGTACTCAATGAGACTCAGCATCTGGTCCTATTGGACGAAAATAGAAATGCTATTATACGTTCTCTAATTGAAACACAGGTAAGGGAGCGTAACAGGATTGTTTTGTTAACTGCTCTAATCAATGATATCACTGATGGGATTCAGGAGAAGGAACACCAAGTGCAGCTTATGGAGGTCCAACAAGAAGAAGCCTGTGCACCAAAAAAAAATATAAAAAAAGTCTCCTCTGATGAAGATTAGAGTATGATCATGATGATTGTGTTTTGTGGTTATATTATGCCAGTTATTTTCTATGTTTATGTTGTCTAACTTTTAATGAAATGGCTTTAAGCCTTGTCTTGTAATGACTTTGATGAATGATTAATATTAAGTTGTAGTTATCACCAGGTTCAACATCAAACAAGAACAAAATTGATCTTTCAACAAGTAAAGAAACTTACATTTCAAGATTAAAGACACATACAGACAAACTTATTGAAACATTAGTAAAACATTGTTAATATTTATGATAACATAGACACATACATACACAAAAACTTAGCGAAACATTAAGAAGTAAACAAATTATCTTCAATCTCTTTGTAGACATCAACAATTTGTTTACGTAGTGACGCTATTGTTGTATTGCGTTCTTCAATCATTTTCTGGCGTTCCTGTATGATCTCCTCATCCCTCTTGATTTGTTTTTCAAGTGTCTTTATACGGTTGTTATAAAGATCAATCAGCATTTTTTCAGTTCCATAAGCGCCAGAATGGCATTTATCCCATATATCTTGGGGTATGTCGAAAATCTTGTACTTCTCAGGAATAGGAGGAATAGAATCATCTCTTGCTCGTTTATTTTTCCTGGAATCAGCGTTTGATGATGAAGATGCCATTAGGGTGAATGATTGACAGAATGGGTGAGAGACTTTGTTATTTATACTAAGACAAACAATTCAATCCAATTGAAAAGTCACTAACCACCAAACGGTGTGTTTAAAAAATAACTGCGAACGGTGTGTTTAAAAAGTCACTAACCGTTACTAATGAATCACTAAACCCTGTGTCTATTCCAAAATTTAAAAACCGTTCAGTTGGTTGTACACATGTCTTACAACAACTATAAATAAATAGGTAAGTTTCACACCTTATTTTGTTCTTTATTGACTAGCACTAGTAAGTAGTTAATACTCCTTTACCTACCTCACATAATGAAGTAATAATCCTACCAACTAGGATAGTCAAGTCTCCTTCCAAATTTCTCAAGAACATAGATATGGCAGAATCTGTAACTCAAAAATTAAAGAGAAGGAAAATGAGTAGTAATCATAGACAGGTAGAGGAAGTAGGTGGTTGTATAATTGGTCTTGGTATTAGAAGTGGGAACAAAACAGGAGAGGGTGGTGCAAAGATAGAAGTGTTGGATGAAAGATGCTTCATATGTTGTGGGGATGTTAAGTGTTGGAGGCATTGTGATGTGATAGTTGAACAGGCACGTTGTGAAACGGAAGATGAAGTAAGTTGTGGTGTCATTGGTCTGGGTATTACAAGTACAAACATAAGTGCATGGCGTGGTGCTAGTGCAACTCAATCAACTAAAGCAAATAAGAAGACTAAGAAGAAGACTAACAAGAAGCCAAGAAAGTTCATTCAAAACCACACCAGAAACTAAATCACTATGCTTTTGGGTATGTCCAAACCAAACACTGAATCACTATGTTTACTCTGTGTTTTAATGTTTCATTAATGTGATTTTGTTGTTTATGTTTGTGATACCTATTCAATTCAATAATGAAGTTTAAACATATGTCAATACATTATTCATACAAAATCTGGATCATCAGATCCATTACATCACTAAGATCCATTACATCACTAATCTTTAAACAACCAACCCCCTCATGGATAATTCTTCTTCACAACAACCTCAATCTTCTTAAACATATTATCTTTGACTTGCCTTGCCATCATCAACAGGGCCTTCGCCCTACGCTTATCAATTGTTTGTAGTCTCTTAAGCTTCTTTGTATTACTCCTTGCAATTCTTGCACGTGAATCTCTTTGAAGTCTAATAATAACATCCCCCCTACGTTCCACCCTTTCAGTAATTTTTTTGGACTTGTACTCCAAGTCGTGTGCCTGCTGCAAGTCTTGAAGAATCTCGGTGTGGTGGTAAGGGCCAAGCATTATTTCAGTTAGCACATACGAGTTACAGACAACCTTTAAATCAATATCACATTGAGAGTTGTTTATGGTTAAGGAAATAGGGATGTGTGTTTTGCAAGTGGGTGTTTTGAGAGATGCGTATTTATTATGGACGTGTTTACCTATATAATGGCTTATAAGATTGCAACGTACTGTGTATACATGTGTTGGACCAAAAAAAACACTTACATGACAGTTGACTTTATGGAATTCAACATTTGCAGTTTGACTTTTGAAATTGTAAGTGCAATGGGTGCGAATGGGTGCAAATGGGTGCAAATGCAATGCCCACAAGGGAGCGAGTGACTAGGTCACTCCCATTCAACATTTGCAAGTTTCACTTTTGGCAGTCAATATGCAATACATTTAAACAAATAATACAAACATAGAATCCAACAGACAACGGTGTGAAATATATTGTTCAAGAACTGTGAAGTGCAGGCGCATCATCTGACTTCATCTTTTTTGTTGGACTGTGAACATTAGCTCTGTGATTGGGTGGTATAATTATTGTTGCAGAGTCAATTCCCTCCTGAACATCTTCATCTTGGTTGACTGTAAGGTCTGCTAAATGCAGTATATTTGATTCCTGTATTGTATTTGGTAGCACAAGCCGAGTACTTCTTCATTATGAGTAGCATACACCTCCCTAGACTGGTAACACAGACTCCAATAATATAGGATGATAAGAAGGAAAAAGAGGATATGGCAAAAGAATGTATTTGCACAAATACACTTTTACGACATCCTCTCTTCCCTACTTATCACTGTATAGTATAACAGCATGCACTCATAAGGTAATTTTATATAGCGCGACATGAGCAAGAAAAAGAGAATGTGACAAAATGAATCTGCACCAAATACACTTGTACTCCTCTTTTTTCTTTCTCATCTCTCGCTATTAAGAAAACTTATGAGCTGTAAAGCTATTGGTTAAAAAAGGACTGTGTCTACATATGCAAGTGGAGACACTTTGGTACTTTCAGCCTCCATTCGAAATCTCATTGCCATATCGACCAAATTTGTGAAAGGATTTGCGCCAAATCGATTGCAATGACAGTGAAATAGGAATGGGTTTGCGAGGGGAAGCTCAAACTACCACTGTGTGCCCAATTAAAAAGTTATCGATTCTTGAGTCAGTCGTGTTGAATGGGATAATGAAGGATGGTGGTTTGCCATGAACAATACACAATATATCATTATCACAATCAACACAACTCAATTATCAAGGCCCATCTATCTGACGATGTATGTGGGTTCCATTGCTTAAATTGACCGAGTTAGCTAAGGTTACTGGAGTGTCTCTGTGTCAATATCAAGCACTTCCGTGTGCGTAGGTAAATCTGTCACTTTAAGCAATGGAAGCCATCTACAACGTTAGATAGGTGGGCCTTGATTATTGAGTTTTCCAAAGTGAAGTTGAATGTATCAATACAGTTAAACGGTGCTGAATGTCTGTTACGAAAGTAAATTAGGTTCTGCCATATTAATTTGATTTTAAAAAAACAAAATCATAGAAAGGTCATACAAATAAAAGTGTATTACATGCAAAAGGATTTACATCAAACATCATAAATGTGGGTGAAGTTGATGATGATAATTTTGGGTGTATGATACACTCCTGAAAAGTGTATCCTACACCCAAAAGTATCATCATCACTTCACCCTCGTATATGATATTCCACGTAAATACATTCAAATGGAATATACGTTTGAATCTATAAAATAGTTTGCAGTAACAGGGCTCGTCTTGACTGAGATAATGAAGGACTGTGGCATGTCATGTCAAACATCATATATGTGGGTGAAGTTGATGATGATAATTTTGGGTGTATGATACACTCCTGAAAAGTGTATCCTACACCCAAAAGTACCATCATCACTTCACCCTCATATATGATAATTAACATAAATCCATTCACATGTAATACACATTTGAATCTATAAAATAGTTTGAGTAACAGGACTCGTCTTGAATGAGATAATGAAGGAGTGTGGCATGTCATGAACAATAATCACTATATCATTATCCCTATCAACACGTCTCAATTATTAAGGCTGAATCATCTGTCAACATAGACAGATTCCAATGCTTAATTTGGACACCGCCTAGTATCACTTATGTGCTTGATATATGTTACATGTTTTGGCTATTTCAAAAATAGAGTGATGATGTAGCAAAAGAAAACTTTTTATCAACATTAAACGGACGACTTTTCGTCACTTGTTTTTGTCCGATATATCTTCATTCTGTTTTGAAAGAGGCAACTTGTTATCAAGATGAAACACATAAATGAAACTAGATGGTTACAAGATTATCAATGGAATCCATCTAAGTTGACAGATGATCCTGCCTTAATAATTGAACTTCTTCTTATAAATTTTAGATGGAATCCATCTAAAATGAGCTTCACATTCAAACTCTTATATAGATTCAGCCACTGTATAACACACATAAAGTTGTAGATGTTAACTACCATGTAACACACTTCATCTACGTTATTTTTTTAGTATTCTTTTATTTTTATTATATTTTTTCTTTTTTAAAAATTGAGTTTTAGCTAATCAAATGCAACTTTTTTCAAAACAGATTTATTTATCTCATAGAAGACTTAAAGAACAACATATTAACGCTCGAAGTGTCAAAACATCTAAGTCAAAGCAGACTAAAGGTCACTATTAGACTTAATCTAGGAACACCTACGATACTTAATATATTACTTGACTTATTTTTAAAATTATAGAAGATTCAAGTTAACTGAATATGAACAAAATTAAAGAATCAAACTAAGTTTGAGTTTTTATAAAAAGAAGTATAAATAAACTAGGCTCTTCTTTTTCCTTTTTTTTATTAATATTAAGTAATAATTTGAAAAAATATAATTAAATTGCAAAAAATTTTAAAATAATTTACAAGACTATGTGTACCGCCAATGTACTGACATCTTGGCAATTACAATCTCAAGCTGTCAAAACAGTTGCCCAAACCGGTTCCCTCTGATCGAGAGTACAGACTATTTCCGCCGTGTGTTAATCACAAGCAGGATGTATATAGGCTGAGGCCCGATATCTGAGTGCAACTCCGCTGGGTTAAGTAAGCAGATCATCTATGGTTTCGACATGCCCGGGATCACCCCTAGACCCGTTTATGTCTTGTTTTTTCCCATAGAATAGCTGCTTACCACCATTCCGATACAACACTTATATCGATCGCTATCGCAAAGACAAGTACACAAGTTTCCACAAGTAGCACTTGAAAAATCACTTTTAAAAACTGTGTCAAGTCTCATTTTCTTCAAAATCATTTTTATAATCAATATTCATTTATTCAATATATCATAAGTTGCATTATATAAACCAAAAAACTTTCCACAACTAGCACATAAACTGTCATAGAGTTGAACATAATATGTCCTAAATCTTAAACTGCCGAGACACCCCAAATCAACTGCAAGACAATTAAAATTTTTGACAACTAGCATATATCACGTAAACCAGAAAAAAAAGTATAAAATATAACCCACAAACAATCCAATCAATCTCAACTTCGAAGACAACCCAAATCCTAAACTCCATCGACCTAGACACAACAAACTGTAGACTATATTAACGCTTGAAGTGTCAAAACATCTAAGTCAAAGCAGACTAAAGGTCACTATTACACTTAATCTACGGACACCTAAGAAGCCCAGGAGAAAAAAACTAAAACAGATCCAAATAAACACCAACTATAAGCTATCGAAAATGGTCAAAATCTAGCCATACGATACTTAATATATTACTTGACTTATTTTTAAAATTATGGAAGATTCAAGTTAACTGAATATGAACAAAATTAAAGAATCAAACTAAGTTTGAGTTTTTATAAAAAGAAGTATAAATAAACTAGGCTCTTTTTTTTTTTTTTTTTTTTTTTTTTTTTTTTTTTTTTTTTTAATATTAAGTAACAATTTGAAAAAAATATAATTAAATTGCAAAAAATTTTAAAATAATTTACAAGACTATGCGTACCGCCAATGTACTGACATCTTGGCAATTACAATCTCAAGCTGTCAAAACAGTTGCCCAAACCGGTTCCCTCTGATCGAGAGTACAGACTATTTCCGCCGTGTGTTAATCACAAGCAGGATGTATGTAGGCTGAGGCTCGATATCTGAGTGCAACTCCGCTGGGTTAAGTAAGCAGATCATCTATGGTTTCGACATGCCCGGGATCATCTCTAGACCCGTTTATGTCTTGCTTTTTCCCATAGAATAGCTGCTTACCACCATTCCGATACAACACTTATATCGATCGCTATCGCAAAGACAAGTACACAAGTTTCCACAAGTAGCACTTGAAAAATCACTTTTAAAAACTGTGTCAAGTCTCATTTTCTTTAAAATCATTTTTATAATCAATATTCATTTATTCAATATATCATAAGTTGCATTATATAAAGCAAAAAACTTTCCACAACTAGCACATAAACTGTCATAGAGTTGAACATAATATGTCCTAAATCTTAAACTGCCGAGGCACCCCAAATCAACTAAGACAATTAAAATTTTTGACAAGTAGCATATATCACGTAAACCAGAAAAAAAAAAGTATAAAATATAACCCACAAACAATCCAATCGAGCTCAACTTCCAAGACTAACCAAATCCTAAACTCCATCGACCTAGACGCAAGACAATTAAAATTTTTGACAAGTAGCATATATCACGTAAACCAGAAAAAAAAAAAAAAAGTATAAAATATAACCCACAAACAATCCAATCGATCTCAACTTCCAAGACTACCCAAATCCTAAACTCCATCGACCTAGACACAACAAACTTTAGACTAAACAGAATAGAGAGACTTACAGTGCTTTCCTCGATATGCAGCGGAAGACGAAACTGATTATCCAACTTGGTAATCGTGGTAGTCTCTAACCTCTTCAAACTTAACTCAGTTGAAGAGGTTAGTGACTCCCACGATTGCTAAGCAGATAAATAAATTGAGAGCCTTGTAAATAGGATTTACTTTGGATATAAATCTCCCAAAAATAGCCATAAACCCTACCACTAAATAACCTGAAATACATAAAGCCCTAACCCTAACCCTAAATCAATTTGAATATCATCGAACAATTGAACCAAATAAACAAACCATAAACCTAAATTAGAGTAACCCTGAATCCTATTGATAATTCGTTACCTAACCCTAACCTCAGATCTGTGACTGAAGAGAGTGCAAACGCTTTGTGAGTGAGAGAGACAGAGAGGAAGTAAGCGTGTTTCAAAAGAGGTGTACGCTTTTATAAGCGTGTTATTTTTTTTAAAAAGAGGTGTGCTAAATACGCTTGGTAAAAAAATAATTAAATATTTGCAAAACAAAAAAAAAATGTGGGTTTGGAGTAAGGTTCGGGTGTTTGGATCTTAAAACTTTGGGTAGGAGTTAGATTCGGTGCAATAATGCATAAACAAAAAAATTATTAAAAGTACAATTTGCATAATTTTGGCTAGGTTCGGATGTTTGGATCTTAAAACTTTGGATTGGATTTAGGTTCGGTTAGGAAAAGGTCAATAATGCATAAATAAAAAAATAATTACAAGTACAATTCGCATAATTTATGGTTGGAGTTAGGTTCGGGTGTTGGAGATTAAAACTTTGGTTTGGAGTTAGGTTCGGTGTAATAATGCATAAATTAAAAAAATATTATAAGTACAATTCGCTTAATTATGGGTTTGGAGTTAGGTTCGGGTGTTAGATATTAAAACTTTGGGTTGGAGTTAGGTTCGGTGCAATAATACATAAATAAAAAAGTATTAAAAGTACAATTTGCATAAGTTAATAGTACAATTCGCACTAGTAATAATTATAGTTCTTACATCTTTGACTTATTTTGCCAAAAAGTACAAGTTGCATAATAGTTGACACTTACACAACTACAAGTACAATCACTATTACAAGCATCAAATCGAACAATGATTGTACAAGTTGCATAAAAAAATAATGTATACTTTATTTGTTACAAGTTTGACTTTTTTTTATAAATAGTACAAGTTGCATAATAGTTCACTTACGCATAGTACAAAAAGGACACTTACACAAAAGTACTTGTGTCTTACACACACTTGTAAAAGTGTACTTGGTACTAGGACATGTGGCAAGATGATATTGGTTTGTACGATTCGCTTAGGTTACATAAGTTGCAATGGGGCAGAAGCGAAATGTAAAATAAAAAAGGGCAAGGCTTGAAGCATGCTCCAATTCATGGGGCAAATACACAATTACCCCAATAAATAAACACTGTAATTCATTTATTAATTACACCGTTATAAATCCTTAAAAAATAATATATGGTAAACTATACTTTCCTTAATTAACTACACATGCATTCCTTATCTTCGTTAGGTTTTCTCGTTTTAGGTTCTAATACTTAACCAATTCGTATTTATACGTAAGGGGTCATAATACACGAACAAGTTCACATTATTAATTATTATTATTATCGTTTCTCAAGTTATTTTCCATGCAAGCTTCTTAACCTTAATTCGTTATTATAATAAAGATGGTTGTGTCAACAAGGAGGATCAATTACGAAGGTCGTTATGGTAGCACTATTTGTGGAGAAAAAAGAGTTAAGAAAATCCTTCGACGGTCAAAGACCAAGCTCGAATCCCTTTCAAGAGATTTATTGGTCGATGTTCTTGATCGAATTAGGATTTATCTAAATATGCATGGAGAAAAAATATGTAATCTTATTATCCTTTACTTCCAAGCATGCGTATAGAGTAGAGCACACATATGTTGTTGAAAGAGAAAAAGATACGAGAGTACAAAACTAACCTTAACTTAGCATTGAAAACATCCGTGAACGAAGAAGCTGCAGGATGATAAACAAGACCCACTTTGCGGGAATAAAACCCAAACAAAATATTCACTCTTAAAAGATAACTTTATTAATAATCAAAAGATGATTACAATGAAACATAAAGCCCTATATTATAGGGCAGTAAAACAAGATAACATAATTATTCTAGAACAAACAGATTAAATAAATTAAAATAAAAAGTAACGACACAAATAAAACCCAATAGAGTTACTTCAAAAGTCTCGACACAAACAACCAGTAACCTCAGTATGTTTAGAAGTAGGGTTACTTATGTTTAGTAGTAGAATTATTTCGAAGTAATGACACAAACACAAGCAACCCAATACCGTTACTCCTCATCATCATTCTCCCTCACTTTATAAGAACTCATCTACGTGTACTTTTGTTCTTGGGAAAGACCTTGAACACTTGTTTGATGACTTTAATCTTCACTCGTTTTTCACACTCCCACAAGTCAAAATACGAAACCAATCTTCGATTAGTTAATCCCAAATAATCTTCCTTCTTCAAAAAAGAAATTATCTTCGAGCTCTTTGGGTAAATAGACTTGTTTGACGAATAATTATAAACTTTGAGATACTTCAAGTACCTAACTTTATCCGTATTCTTTTCATTAAGATCCATACCAAAGTCTTGATTGACTTCACAAATCTTAAAACCTTCAACATGTTCTTCATCTTTAAAACCCAAAACTTTGTCTTCACAATTCTTCAAAACTACAATTTCTTTTGTTTCTACTAAAGTTGCAATCTTGTCTTCATGTTGCTTACAAACTTGAAGTTCTTTGATGTCCTCAACGTGTTCTTCAACAACCTCGGTCTTCAATAACTTTTTCTCATTCTTAACCTCAGTTATTGGTACATGTTCTTGTTCTTCAGATGGAATCATCCCAACTCTCTTTCCTTCCCATAAGAAAAAGTAGAGATCACACTTTAAATCATAAAAACCTTGAACTTCTTGTCACCATGATTTTCCCAACCGAATATGACAATCCTCCATATCATCCAATTCACAAAACACTTCACGTTTATAAGATTTACCAATAAATATTGGAATCCAACAAACTTGTGTTTTTCTAATTGGACAAAACTCAATTGGTAAATTAAAATAATTAACCAATTTTCTCGACACCAAATTCTTAGCTCCATAATTGTCAATAATTAAAGAAAATTCCTTATTATTTGATCAAAACCTTTGAATGAAACAATTTGATTGTTGGTAGTCGAATCTCCATCTTCATCTTTTCTTCCCATTCATCAACCCTCCTATTGTTGAACGGGGATTGGTTGGACCTACGGTTGTCAATAGATCCACCTATGATTGGACGAATTCTTGAACCTCCATAATTGCTACCCTCGCGATTCTTGTGGATTAATAACCCACCTATGATCATGGAACATAGTTCTTCTAGCATAGTGTAACAGCTGTCAAGTTCATTCATGGATTTGGTAAAACCATGATCCATGTACTCTCCAGACCATACCCCACCTACAGTATGGGTTTTAAAATCTTCTACACCATTCATCATCTAGGATGCTAACAAGCTCTAGACATTAATTAAAGTAGAACCTTCTACACCAATTACCACCAAGATGCTAAGAAGCTTTGCTGCCAACTGATGTAGGACGCACGGAAGCGTATTTAGATAAACCATAATCCAAGGGTAGTAAACAAGGCGCACCTTGCGGGAATAAAACACAAACAAGAGATTCACTCTTAAAAGATAACTTTATTAATGATCAAAAGATGATTACAATGAAACATAAGCCGTATATTTATAGTGTAGTAAAACTTGTAAAATAAGATAACCTAATTATTATAGAACAAACAAAATAAAGAAATTAAAATAAAAAGTAACGACACAAATAAAACCCAGTAGAGTTACTCCAAAACTCTCAACACAAACAACTAGTAACCTCAGTATGTTTAGAATTAGGTTACTTATGTTTAGTAGTATGATTACTTAGTGACACAAACATAAGTAACCTTTACTCCTCCTCATCAATATCCAACTTTTATTTTACCAACTTTGTATTATGTAGTATCATAGGAAAAATAAACAAAATAGCTAATATTAGGATTTAAGGACAATGTTAAATTAGCAAACAAAACGTGATTATTATCGAATTAAAACTGTTGCATACAGTATAATTTAAATGTAACATTAATATGATGTATGGGTAACTTTTGTTTTGTCATTCATACAGTTGCCAGGATTTTCTTGATGCGGTAGAAGATGATTATATATTTCAAAATATTTCGATGGATAAATTTCCAATTATTCCTTGGTTACAACAAACTGATTCGGAGATTTCATTCCTAACTAACTGCCTCGACAAAGGGAACCCTGAAGCATTATTTAGACAAGGAGTGGTACGTTTTAATTATACTTTTTCTTGATACGCCTTTTATAAGTTTTCAAACGATACATTTGGTAGTTGAAAAAAAAAAAAAAAAGGTCATCCGTAGCAGTTCCTTATATCGGGTGACAACATCTTTTATGCCCTCTGTGATTACTGTCTTTTTACACCACCAAACTAGATATATTTTATGGCATTTAACCTTCATTAATATAGAGATGTTTGGTTTTACAGGTTGAGTATTTCTCCCTTGTTAAAGTTGGATCCGGATTAAGGTACTTAAAGATGGCAGCTGAAAAGGGACATCCTGAAGCCACATATGTTTATGGCATGATTATGCATGCGCGTGGAGGTGAGTCGGGTCAACAAGCGTTGAGTCTGTTGAATTCCATATATTCAAGACTGGGGGATTCGAAAATTTGTGAATGCAGAGAAAAATTCAATTCTGTTTTAGGATTTTTGTGGGTTCATAACAAGATTTCTGTAGAAGAAGTGAACTTCAAGTGCCAAAAAAGAAACCACATCAATAACGTTAGAAATAATCATAGAGCCTATCAAGCAATGATCAAACAAAAAGACAGCATGTCACGTAACTTTCAATAATGCTATCAAAAGAAGTATTGTCACAAACTTAGAATAGTGATAAAAACAGAATGGCCATCGCCACAAAGCACAAGTAATAATTGTAGATAAACCCAATCTTCAGATCATGTACCCGTGTTGATTAGAAAGATGTGGCGCCATTTCTATCAAAAAAGCACCCAGAAGGACCACCTTCAGGAGACAATGCTACCTTAAACAGAGTTTCTGCACCATCTTCCACACTTAGTATGCCAGTATTATGGTTAATATCTGTTTTAACAAACCCCGGACACACACAATTACTCATAACACAAAAATTTGGGTATTTCTTAGCCAAAATCCTTGTGTGAGCATTCATGGCTGCTTTTGAAAGGACATATGCTGATAATGTAGTAGGCCAGCCTTTGGCTTCTAATAATCCTTCTTTAAAATCATTCGAATATTCATTAAGAACTTCATCTACTCTCTTTTCTGTTAGGTTTTCAACGTCACTCAGTATCCCTCTAGCCCATTCACTTTTTAAGTCCTGAATTGTGGAAAAAAAAAATGAGCAATAAAACACATTGAGAGACAGAGATATAGGTGTGGTAGATGTTAAGTTACCATTTTCTCAATCAATTTGGATCCTTTACCTTCAACTTAGCCATGGAGGAGGAAACATTTACGATCCTTGGGGAATCAGATAATTCAAGGAGTGGAATAAAATGGTCAACCATGCTCTTGGCACCATAGTAGTTTGTTTGCAGACATTGCATTACCGAATCATGTGTCTCGCTTAATATATTTTCCCACTGGATTTGTGTATTAGTAACCTATATTGAAAAGGAGGGAATAGGGAAAAGAAAGATAAAATGTTATTTTACGTAAATAATGTATCAGACCAGACATTATAATTCATGATAATGCAAACACAAAAAAACTTACCTGATCACCACTAGTTCTTGAAGCCCTTAAAGCTTCCTCATCTACTACAACTCCACCAATCCCGGCGTTATTCACCTTTACATATGTTTTACATATTTAAAACTTGGAATACTGCTAATAATGAGTTTTGACTAACACAATGATGACAGTACAGCAACGGCAGCGTTTAACTATTACTCACATATTTAAAATACATATAATAATGACAATATAAAATAAATTTGTGAAAGCGGAATCTGTTGACCCACATTTTGTAATGTTTACTCGTGGGCAATGAAGAAATTTTAGATGTATTAATACAAAAAAATATCTCAAACAAAAAATAGTTTACATGTATTAATACAAGATCCTAAAACATCAATGATCAAAACTTCACTTTGTTTATGAAACTAAGACCTTAAAAGCAGAAAAAGATAAAAAGAAATGTTGCAACTTTCAGGATCCGTCTTTAATAGAAATTGTCATACTTTTCATGAAACCGAGAGCTTAACTTTTCGCAACACCAGGAGCTAGGGATAAAATAAATAGTGAAAATACGAAATTGCAAGATTTGAAGCATACCAAGATATCAAGCTTTCCAAACTCGTTTTTCACAAATTGAGCTAAAGCAACAACACTAGCAGGATCAACCACATCAAGCTGATGAAATATTACAAGTTCGCAGAGATTGGTCCCTTTGAATTTGTCAAGGGCATCAATTCCTCGTTTTTCATCTCTAGCAGTCAACACTACTTTGACGCCATTTGAAGCCAATTGTTTGCAAATTTCAAATCCAATCCCTTTGTTTGCCCCTGTTACCACTGCATATCTACTCACAACCACATATAAGTATGAAAAATGGGCTTCTTGTGAAAATACATAACATTACGAGTGACTTGATGAATAAACACTTTGATTATTATCTGTATTAAAACTAAAATGCAGGAGAGAGTGTTTGAATTTGTCGCGGCAATGAAAGGGTAATTATATTATAAGTATTTATTTATTTATTATTATTATTATTTTTTTTGAGTATTTGACATTTCTGCTTATTTAAGAATTTCAGATGTTAATAATTCAGAAACTATTATGAGTAGTTTGAATAAGGAACTTCCAAAATGTTTATTCAAAACTGCTTATTTCACCTTCACCTAAGCAGATTAGATAAACATCAGATCGCCTCTATCCAATAACTTAAAATTACTTATCTTCCGTATCTATACACTATAAGCATCACACTAAGCATAAAAGCGTTTCTAATAAGCAATCACAAACACCTTCTAATATCTGAGGAGGTGTTTGGGATTGCTCTTATCATGAAGGAATAGCGTGCAATTTACGTTAAAGTTTGTTATGAATATAAATAGTTTCATCTAAACACTCAAAATTATTTTAAAAATATCATAAGCACTTAAAGCAATACTAAACAGCCTCTAAAATACTTTATTGCTCTTTATGATTTGATACAACACATATTCATCAAATTCAGATTTAACTTTGACTTTACAATATCAAATTTTGTGTTATGGCTATAAACTAACTAAAAATGTATTTCTGTTGCAGCTTATTACTATCAGATTACTGATAAAACAAGTTTGGAGTTAAGTAAAACGAGAAACAGCAAAATTTGACTTTGTAAACAAAGTTCTATACATCTAACATAAGGAACACATCCTAAGACTTGAAAAGTCAAAATTAGCACAAACATTAACTTTCATATGTTAAATAAATCTTTAATAGTAGTAGTTGTACCTGTTTTTCCCAGATTCTGCCATACTTTACTTGGAACTTTTTAGCTTCTTCAGTTGATCATCCAGGAGAATTTAATGATCTTCAAATAGTAATTTACAATTTTTGTCTTGCAAAAGAAGCAAATGGTCAGTGTATTTTGTTTTTTTCTGAGACAAAGAGAATCTGTATTAGAGGATTAATTTCATACATACAGTGCAATCATTGAGTGTATAATGTACAATATTTTTAAAGCATGTTTGGGTATATATATAAAGTTTCCATATTTTACAAGGGGAGATATGAAATTGCGCCGAGATTGAAATAATAAACAAAGAAATAATAGTTATGGCAAACTAAACTTATACTTAATACAAAAAGTACAATAAGATAGCTTTATAAATTTAATCAGTATATTAAACACACTGTATGTGAAAGTACATATAAGATTTTATATGTGGACATAACCAAAATGACAATGTGTTTGACACTCAATATCAACTTTCATACGAAAATACAATAGTTTAAGGAGATGTTAACACCAGTTGGCTTGAAGAAAAATAATTAAATGAAACCATGAAATACACTCTTAAGGATTGAAAACTAGTTACATACTTGTTGCAGTTTTCAATAGATAATATAAAAGATCAGAGATGAAATGCTACAAATTATGTAGAGTTAATTTTGAACCTCCCGCAGTTTACTCGAAAGAGGTGACGCCATTTCTATCAAAGAAACAGCCAGAAGGACCACCCTCGGGAAACAATGCTAACTTAACAGGAACTTCAGCACCATCTTCAACAGGTAATACGCCACTGTGATAGTTTATATTGGTTTTAACAAAGCCAGGACACACACAACACAATTGATGCAAAAGCTTATCTATTTCTTGGCAATAATCTCCGTGTAAGCACTCATGGATGCTTTTGAGAGGATATATGCTGACATTGGAGTAGGCCGCCCTTTAGCTTCTAATAATTCCTTTTTGAAGTCATTCAAATACACATCTACTTCATCTATTTTCTCTCTGTTAGATTTTCCACATAATTCAGTATCCCTTTAGCCCTTTCTTTTTTCAATTTCTGAAATATACATAAAAACAAATAAACACTCTAAAAGCGTCTAGGTCCACTATGTGCATAATTTAATCCAACAATACGTAATTACAATCTTATTTGTTGCAAGATTTGAAGAAAATCATACCAAGATATCAAGCGTTCCAAAATGATTCTTCAAAAATTGAGCCAACCAAGCAACACTAGCAGAATCAACCACATCAAGTTGATGAAATGTAACAAGATCACAAAGATCGGTCCCTTTGAATTTGTCAAGGGCAACAATTCCTCTGTTTTCATCCCTAGCAGTCACTACTACTTTGTCCCCGTTTGAAGCTAATTGCTTGAGAATTTTAAATCCTATCTCTTTGTTTGCCCATGTTACCGGTGCATATCTACACACACCCACATTTAAATGCGTAAACTGCTTATTGTGAACATATATAGCATTTCCAATTACTTGAATAATAATAACCTCAATAATCTATAATATTTGGATTTTCGGCTGAACGCAACTTCAATAATCAGATAAGAAGCTGTTTTGAGTGTTTCAAAACACTGCTTATTTATAATATTAATTCGTAAACAGTTTGAATAAGCAACTCCCGACTGTAAATATAAAAATGTTCATTTAAAACTGTTTAGCCTGTAATAAACAGATAATCACAAGTCTGCTTTTATCTAAGCACTCAAATATATTCTTCCTGAATAGGTGCTTAGGATTGCTTTCTAAAACTTCCTACATGCTCATTGTTTTTTGATACCTCAGTTCTCTGGCATCTAAAGAATCATATTTTTATATTTGATCGACTATCCAAAGCAACATTGTATCCAAACCAAAAACACTTGGGTGTGCTGCAAAACCTTTTTTTATAACATATCATGAAAATAGCATACCGAATGATATAACATTATAGTCGAATAAAACATCCATTGTCCAAATCCTGTATACAACACATCATACATTTATTCAAAGGATGTGATACCATTTCTATCAAAGAAACACCCTGAAGGACCGCCGTGAGGAGACAATGCAACCTTAACCGGAGTTTCTGCACCATCTTCGACAGATAATATGCCTTTATTATAGTTCAAGTCTGTTTTCACAAAGCCAGGACACACACAATTAATGCAAATGCGAGTGTATTTCTTGGCCAAAATCCTTGTGTAAGCACTCATGGCTGCTTTTGATATGATATACGCTGACATCAAAGTAGGCCACCCTTTGGCTTCTAACTTTCCCTCTTTAAAATCATTCAAATATTCATCAAGTACTTCATCTATTTTCTCTTCTGTCAGGTTTTCGACATCACTCAAAATTCCTTTCGCCCATTCATTTTTCAAACCCTGAAACTCGCACAAGTGAAAAAATCACAGGGATGAGAAACCGTGATGTACATGAATCTCTTGGTTTTTGTCGTCATAATCAACACACTAAATATTTCAGAGTGAAATTCAAAATTTAAGCAAAAAAAAAAAAAAAAAAAAATTATGCGCTAACCCAACCCCACCTGTATTGACTTAAATAGTGACCCATTTTCAACTCAATCTGCCCATTTTGGCCCCTATAGATTATACATTTGGTTCCATTTAGTGTATTAATTTAAAAATGTATCAATACATTTGGATCGTGTACCTTTAACTTTCCCATAGAGGAGGAAACGTTTACGATCCTTGGTGACTCGGATAATTCCAGAAGAGGAATGAAATGCTCAACCATACGTTTCGCTCCATAGTAGTTTGTTTGTACACATTGTACAGCCAACTCATGAGACTCGGTCAAAATCTTTTTCCATTCGATTTGACTTCCCGTAGCCTATATGCCGATGCAAAAAAGAATTGTTTAATTATCTGCTATTACCCTCAGATATGAATGAACTAACAGTAGTTTTGCCATTACCCTTAAAGCTTCTTCATCTGCTGTACTTCCACCAATGGCAGCATTGTTCACCTGGGCGCAATTTTATTCACACGAAAAGTAAGACCATACACGTTTTATGTATTCTACATTTTCATTATGTGATAGTGTCCAAAAAACATAAAGAAGTGATTGTGGGTTTATTATATTTGATGTTAGAAGAAATGGAAATCGAACTCACAAAATGCAGTAAATTGATCAGAAAGAGCAATATTGATAAAAGGAACTTGTAAAAGCTAATCCATTGCAGACACGTTTGCTAAAACTTGGTATATTGCTAAAATGAACCATACATTAGTAATTTATTACAAAAATGTTCTTTAAATACGCTCTAAGTTGTAACTTTCAAGATTTCAAGGTATTTTCATGATTTCAGTAATTCTGTGGACCAAAAACAACGGTAATGTTATTTTTAACAATGATGAGACCATGGCTAAGTCATTTTACCATCAAAGAGTTTTTTAAGGTGCATCATTGAAACATGAAGGAACGTCTTGAATAAAATTGTTGCAGTGTCCCTAAAACAATCAAGAAAAATACAAAACTGCAGCATTTATAAAGATCAAGGTCCTGAATCATACCAAGATATCAAGCTTTCCAAATTGGCTTTTCACAAATTGGGCTAAAGAAGCAACACTGGCAGAATCAACCACATCGAGCTGATGAAAGACAACACGATCACAAAGATCAGTTCCTTTGAACTTTTCAAGGGCATCAATCCCTCTTTTTTCATCTCGAGCGGTCAACACTACTGTGACTCCATTTGAAGCCAACAGTTTGCAAATTCCGAACCCAATACCTTTGTTTGCCCCTGTTACCACTGCATATCTACTCACACCACATATACATATGCAATAGCTTAGCAATAATAATGATAAAACCTAAGATCTTGATGGGTGAGAAACTACATATCGAAAGTCTATTCTTTGAATCAATGAACTTGTACATACATACAACCATCTTCAAAGTTGCCTAATTGTAAGGCTTCCCCAAGTCTCAAAAGAGATCTGGGTTCAAACCACGCTAGGTGGGCAACTTGGGATGGCCAAGGAAAAGTCCGGAAATGGCCATGATTACACCGGTTAGGCTGCACACATCATTGCTAAAAAGGTTCGACTTTCCCCAGGTAGCCTGAAGAAGGTTCTTCTCCGGTTACCCATTTAAAAAGAGAAGGGATACCCCGGTTAAGCCGTTAAGCCGCATACATCTAAGTCAAAGACTTTCCCTCCCCAGGTAACCTAAACAGGTAACCTCATCCATTTAGCCATGTTCAAGCATAGTATGACCATCCAAGGCCTTTGGTCTAGTGGTATGGGAGTTGTCCACCAACCTAGAGGTTGTGGATTCAAGCCTCGCTGGAGGCATTTGGGAGATATATTGTGAGATAGGTGGTAAAACGTGTGAAAAAATTGCAGTTCAAAAAAAAAAAAAAAAAAAAAAAAAAAAAGCATGGTATGACCAACCAAACGACTAAAAATATTCTTTACAATTCTTACATGAAATTATGACAAATTAGCAATCTAACACGGTAACACCAAATTGTCTATCGCTAAACATTAATCCAATACATGTTTTTAACTAACTACTTCTGTTGCAAATATTCAGATATGCAATAAGCAATAGCTAACATACTAAAAGATGCTTGTCTGCTTAGCAAAATGGTAAAGGGGTGTTTGTTTAAGCGCATTTTTTGGGCCAAGGATAGACATACTTGAGGCAGGGGTGTTAGCAAAAAAAAAAAAAAAAAAAAAAAAAAAGCTTAAACAAATACCCCACTTCTTTTAAAATAATACTATGGTTACAAACTTATCAATCATAGCTACACATTTAACATGAATTAAAGTATTGAAGTTCTTTGTCTTGACTAAGAAAAATAAACCAGAATCATAATTGTGTAAAGAGGAATAATCGTAAATACTTGACAAACAATGAAGATTGAACATTAGATTAAATTTTTTAATGAACAAAGCAGTACCTGTGATTTCCAGAATCTGCCATATTAGCTTGAATATACTTTTATCGATTTTTTTAAGGAAGATGGTTTGATACTTTGATGAAGTTGAGTTTATGATTTCGATCACTATAAAGAAGTTACATTTTCAGCAGAAACGTGGGCACAAATTATGCCACAATTTTTAGATATTGATTCTATGCATTACATATGTACAATGTTTAAGGTGTGTTTTAATTGCTTGTACAGTTAATTGCCACAATCAAAATAAAAAGACTAAAAGCTTCTAATTACTTCTGTTGCAAATATTCAGATATTCAACAAGCAATGTCTACATGAAATTATGACAAATTAGCAATCTAACACCGAATTGTCTATCGCTAAACATTAATCCAATACATGTCTTTAAACTAATAGCGTCTAATTACTTCTGTTGCAAATATTCAGATATTCAATAAGCAACGTCTAACATCCTAAAAGGTGCTTATCTGCTTATCAAAATAAACTAAATAACTAAACAAGCTTTTTTTATAAGCAAATCCAAGTATCCCACCCAATTTAGCAAAATGATAAAGGGGTGTTTGTTTAAGCGTATTTTTGGGCGAAGGGCAGACATACTTGAGGCAGCAGTATGCATGTGCATACTTTAAGAGACCCATCACTAGTGTAAAAATCAAAATTTTCTTTATATATGTTAGAGCTCTAGGTGTGGTGGCTTGAGCCAAAAGCCCAAAAAGTGTGCCATGTACTGCCACCTTAGCAATTCCCCCTTTCGCTTCCGTAATCACTCACACACCCAAAAACCCCCTCCCTCTTAACTTAAGCCAAAACACCATATATTATGACCCATCATATCCAATTAAAACACAAACTCAACACCAAAAAAAAAAAAAAAAAAAAAAAAAAAAAAAAAAAAAGCTCTTTGGTGCAAGCTATTGCCATCACTCACTCAAAGGCGGAAATAAAAATAATGGAAGAGAAAGTCTTTAACTTAGGAGTTGGACGAAGTAGCGATGCAATCGGTTAACGGCGTGAGGTGATAAAGGCCTTTTTTTTTTTTTTTTTTCTTTTTTCATTTTTCTTAATTGCAGTTTGGATTGGAAAAATAAGGAACGCTTTTGAGGTGAACGGAATAAGACATGGTGCATGTAGCGGTCAACATGACTTTAACGTATATAAGTGAAAATAAAATCAGGAAAATATTGTTTGGAAAAGTAAAGCATCTAAGATATTTGTATCGCCATATATCGCCAAATGTATCAAGGTTGTTGAGCATCTGACACAGTGTCACATCAATCAGTCACTAGAATCTGTAAACGTTTGCATGTATCGATTTCTACCGTTTGTTATATTGTGTAAGTCATATTTATGGATTTCTATCGTTAGTTTGAAATTGTAGATTTCAATGTAAAAACGCGAGAAAATGGAGAAAGAAATAGTAGTCTTGATATTTTTTATTTTGAAGCATGGAAATTGAAAGAGTGCACTTTCGAACCACTTGGAAAAAGAGAGAGTGTGCATAGTGGAGCACATTTCATCAAATTTCCCTTCACATATAGCTTCTTTTAGGATTTCTAGATGATTTTTAGCAGCCTCACCATGCCCTTTAAATATAAGATTCACCGATAGTTTCTTTTATGCGTTTTAGCGATTTTTAGTAGCATTTTCATATTTGCCTTTACTTCTAGGTATACATATCAATAGCTTGATTCATTTATAAATTTTGTTGCACCGTCAGGACATAGACTTATATTTGCTCATAGGTCTAGTTTTCTGTAAATGATCGCATGATTTTATTATTTTTCTACTTTCATGCGTCTTATGCTTATGTATATAACCTCCTTCCTATATGCTGCTCTCATGATTGTATATATTTGTATTTGTATATGCCTCTATGCGTTTTGCTTATATGTTGCTCTATCGTTAAAATCACACACACACACACACATGTATTTATATTTTCATATACGTTATATTTGGGCTATTTCAACCTCACACATACTTGTCAGAAGTAGTCTCCTTATCTTCGAGTTGAGTATGACTGTCTATATCTTACCTTTTACAAACACCGCTTTAACCGGATTTGGTATTGTTCTTGTTGATGCTTGGAAATACAGGATAATAAGATTACAGAGTTTATATATTTTCCATTCATTGACATATAAAATTCGATCACAAGAAGACCATGAAATTTAGAAATTAGTATTACTAGACGAGTACCCGTGCATAGCAACGGGATTTTATAGCGACAGATAGTTTATTGATAAAAAAAGTTTATAGGTTATAAGCGAAAAATAATAAAAGTTTGAAGATTTGGGAATTAAACATAATGTTTTGAAACCCGGTTCGACCCGGTTAGTTCAACTGGTTGAACCGTTCCGGTCGAAAAACGGGTTTGAAGCGTCTCGGGTCAACCCGGTTTGTGTTTTAACTGATTGTATTTAATTTGGTAGATATGTTTTTAATTGGTTATACAATGAGAATAAATCATTGTACTTTTATGTAATGGATAATGTTTTGAAACCCGGTTCGACCCAAGTGGTTCAACCGGTTAAACCGTTTCTGTCGAAAAATGGGTCGATTTAAACCGGGTCAACTTGCTAGGTTGGGTCGAAAATGGGTCAAATTAAACCGGGTGAACCCGCCGGGTTTGAAGCGTCCTGTGTCAACCCGATTTGTGTTTGAATTGGTTGTGTTTAATTGGTAGATATGCTTTAATTTGGTTGTACAATGTGAATAAATAATTGTACTTTTAAGTATTGGGGTGTTTTAATAAGAGTATTAATTACATTTCACTTTCTCTCACATTTGACCATTGTTGAAAACTCAACATTTCACTTTTGACAATTTTTTCATTATAGATAGTATAGATATGTCTTTCTGTATGAATCTTTCGAACATTTTAGATGATAATCACATAATGATATTTATGGTTAGCTCGACCTTTTCTCCCATAGAAAAGTCCTAAAAGCCAGATCCAACTTTTATTATACCAACTTTTTATTATGTAGAATCATGTGAAAAATAAACAAAATAACTAATATTAGGATTTAAGGACAAGCATACAAAACGTGATTATGATCGAATTAAAACTGTTGCATACAGTATAATTTAAATGTAATTTTAATATGATGCATGGGTAACTTTTGTTTTGTCGTTCATACAGTTGCATTTCTTGACGCGGTAGAAGATGATTATATCTTTCAAAATATTTCTATGGATAAATTTCCAATTATTCTTTGGTTACAACAAACTGATTCAGAGATTTCATTCCTTGTTAGATAAAAAAAATATATAATTTAGCGCTGAATGAATCAAAGCTGCTGAATGATTCCAAGATGCTGAGTGAAACTGATTCTGTGTGAAAATTATTGTTTGATAATTATTCTGAATGAGCAATCTGAGTTGCCTTAAATTACCAATTTAACCTTGTGTCTAGATTTGTACTAAGCAAAATATATAGTTAGATAAAAAAAATTATTGACTCGAATAGAAATATAATATAAATAAAACAATGTTAAAAGTAAGAAATAAAATGTAAATAGTCTTATCAAAAGATAATAAAACAATGTTAATTACGAACTAATTTTAAAAAGAACTCATTACCATTGAAAAAATAACTCATCAATTTGATTATGAAATCACGACAACTAGTTTACTCTTAAAGAAATGATCAAATTCATATATAAAAGTCGACTGTTGGACACGCTTGAAGATGGCATTTATGTAATTTTTTTGTGCTTAGTCATTTTGCATGTCTTTAATGCTGACCAATTCAGCACTTAGTGGAACGATTAAGAGAAGAAAAAAAAATTATCAAACAATCAATCTCACTTAATTATTCATGATAAGGCCTATTAAGAGGATATCAAACACCCCTAACTGCCTTGACAAAGGGTACCCTGAAGCATTATTTAGAAAAGGAGTGGTACGTTTTAATTATACTTTTTCTTGATACGTTTTTATAAGTTTTGAAAAGATACATTTGGTAGTTAAAAAAAAGAGTAAATTACATGAATGGTCCCTGTGGTTTGACGAAAATTTCACCTGCCGTCCCTCAAACTTAAAAGTTGCATGTATGGTCCCTGTCGCTGCCAAAGAATAACATGAATGGTCCCTCAGACTAACTGTCATTAGTTTTTTTAGTTAGTCCATTTGCACCGTTAGTCCTTTAACGACCGTTTGTAACAAACATTTGCACCATTAGTCTTTTCATACGTTCTTGTCTGCTTTTATACGTTTTCGCCCATTTTCTTACGTTTTCATTCGTTTTTCTTACGTGTTTGTCTGTTTTCTTACGTTTTTTTCGTTTTCATACGTTTTCGCCAAGTTTCTTACATTTTCATCCGTTTTTCTTTCGTTTTTGTCTGTGTTTCTTACATTTTTCTAGTTTTCATACGTTTTTGTCTGTTTTATATGTTTTCGTCCATTTTTATACGTTTTCACCCATTTTCTTACGTTTTCATCCGTTTTTCTTACGTTTTTGTCCGTTTTTCTTACGTTTTTCCGTTTACATACGTTTTTGTCCGCTTTTATACGTTTTAGCCCGTTTTCTTACATTTTCATCCGTTTTTATACGTTTGTATCCATTTTTATACGTTTTTCTTATGTTTTTTTTCCGTTTACATACGTTTTCTTATAATTTGGTTTATAAATTTTGGTTTTCTAAGAAATTTTTTTCTTATAATTTTTTTCCTAATAATTTGGTTTTCTTATAATTTTTTTTCTTATAAATTTTAAAGATATATAGGGAAAAAATTATAAGAAAAATGTAAGAAAAAATGAACAAAGAACAGACAAAAACTTATAAAAACGAACAAAAACGGACAAAAAGGTATGAAAACAGATGAAAATGTAAGAAAACGGACTAAAACGTATAAAAACGGCCAAAAACTTATGTAAACGGAAAAAACTGGAAAAACATAAGAAAAACAGACAAAAACGTAAGAAAACGGATGAAAATGTAAGAAACTGGGCGAAAACGTATAAAAATAGACGAAAACGTATGAAAACGGACAAAAACGTAAGAAAATTGGACAAAAACGGATGAAAACGTAAGAAAATGGGCGAAAACGTAAAAAATCGGACGAAACGTATAAAAATAGACAGAAATGTATAAAAACAGATAAAAACGTATGAAAACTGGAAAACGTAAGAAAAAAGGACAAAAACGTAAGAAAAAAAGATGAACATGTAAGAAACTGGGCAAAAACGTATGAAAACGGAAAAAACGTAAGAAAAACAGACAAACACGTAAGAAAAACAGATGAAAACGTAAGAAAATGGGCGAAAACGTATAAAACTAGACGAAAACGTAAGAAAAATAGACAAACACGTAAGAAAAACGGATGAAAACGTAAGAAAATGGGCGAAAACGTATAAAACTGGACGAAAACAGACAAAAACGTATGAAAGGACTAACGTTGCAAATGTTTGTTGCAAACGGTCTTTAAAGGACTAACGATGCAAATGGACTAACGGAAAAAACTAACGATAGTTAGTCTGAGGGACTATTCATGTTATTCTTTGCCAGTGACAAGGACCATACATGCAACTTTTAAGTTTGAGGGACGGTAGGTGAAATTTTCGTCAAACCACAGGGACCATTCATGTAATTTACTCTTAAAAAAAAAAAAAAAAAAAAAAAAAAAAAAAAGTCATCCGTAGCAGTTCCTTATATCGGGTGACAACATTTTTTCTGCCCTCAATGTGATTATTATCTTTTTACATCACCAAACTAGATATATTTTATAATATTTAACCTTCATTAATATAGATATGTTTGGTTTTACAGGTTGAGTATTTCTACCTTGTTAAAGTTGGATCCGGATTAAGGTACTTAAAGATGGCAGCTGAAAAGGGACATCCTGCAGCCACATATGTTTATGGTGTTGGTTATTAGTTGTAAACAAGTTCCCAAATTAGGGTAAAAATAATCAATGAGGTACCAGATATTCACTTGAAATCGTGGTATCACTTTCCAATAGAAACTATTCGACCCTATGACTGGGTTACACGAATATCTCTATGGGATAAGACCAAGTGACGTTCTTGTTTTAGGCACAAACCAAGAATCAGATGCGTATTCAAGTGTTTAGGGTTTTGTGTTTTTCGTATCTACATGCAGATGTCTTATGACCTCTATTTATAATAGAGAATACTCAAAACCCTAGCCCATGGAATTATATATAATTAACGGCCCATTAATTATATCATAATACTTTCCATAATAGTAGGAATCAGTGGTTAAAACCGAGCAGCAGAATTGCTGATGCTATCAGCAGCAGAATCTGCTAGCAGCAGGATCAACTGGCAGCAGAATCCTATCAGCAGGATCAGCTAGCAGCAGAATCCTAGCAGCAGATTCACAACACTAGCTGCAGAATCAGATTCATGCATCAGCAGAATCAGATTCACACTAGCACAACCACTATTGAGTCAGGGTAATCAGGGACTTGATGGGTGTACACTCCGTACCTCCAAACCCATTCCCAAGTATGATTTGATCCCTAAAGTGCACTAAATTTTTCAACAATCCTCCCCAAATTTAGTTCACTTCCTTTGCATGAAAAATTAAACACAAAACAAAACAAGTGCATAAATGAAAATATCCTGAGGATTGAATTTCCACATTAGTACATATACTTTCAAATATTCGAGAATCAAGGTGTTCTAAGAATTGAACCCTTCAACCCATTTGAGTACCTGATGATAAATACACACAAGTTTTCAAATACTAAAATACTCCTGACACTATACAAGCCATGTGTCCATATCCAATTCATAAATGTTGTAAAAGCTAAAAGTCCAAAGCTTCCTGAAGCGGCAAAACTTCAACATTCACATAGGTGGCTCATCTTTAATTCATGCTCTTGCTTAGCACTTTTTCAAAGAAAATTAACCATTAAGAAGTTATGACTTCATCCTCCTTTCCAGCAGGTAACAAGCACAACCTTAGGGTGTTTGTGATACATGTGCTTCAGTCCACTAAATGATCAGCTTTCCACATTGAACTCAGCTTCCAAGTTTCCTTAGAAGGGAGTTGGGTATCCTTGCATTCAGTGACTAAGTTGGACTTAAACTCATCCCTTTAGCAGACTTCAAAACCAAGTCTCTAGCCAAACCCTTCGTCAAGTGATCAGCTAAGTTTTGTTGAGATTTAACAAACTCTATAGATATCACCCCATTCATGATAAGCTCACGAATCATGCTATGCCTAACACCTAAGTGTCTAGACTTCCCATTGTACATCTGGCTATAAGTCTTTGCCAATGTAGCAGCACTATCACAACGGATAGAAATAGGTGCTATAGGTTTAGGCCACAATAGAATCTCAAGAAGCAAGTTTTTCAACCATTCAGCTTCTTTGCCAGCAGCAGCTAATTCCACAAATTCAGATTCCATCGTTGAACTGCTAATGCAAGTTTGTTTCTTGGATGCCCAAGAAATTGCACCTCCACCAAGTAGGAATACCCAGCCACTAGTAGACGAATTGTCTTCAGTGTTACTGATCCAACTTGCATCAGTGTATCCTTCTAATACTGAAGGATAACCAGTATATGAGAAACTATAATCCATAGTTTTCTTCAAATACTTAAAGACCCTCTGAATTGCTTGCCAATGATGAGCACTAGGATTACTAGTATACCTGATCAGTTTACCCACAGCAAAAGCAATGTCAGGTCTTGTATAAGTCATGGCATACATCAAGCAGCCAATCACCCTAGAATACTCAAGTTGAGATACAGCTTTGCCAGTATTAGGCATTAGCTTCTCACTTGTATCCATAGGAGTACTCACTGGAGTACAATCAAAGTAATTAAATTTCTTTAACACCTTTCAATGTAATGAGACTGAGATATAGAAATTTTGTTACTTTCATGTTTAATCCTAATACCAAGGATAACATCAGCCTCCCCCATATCCTTCATGGAGAACTTTGATGACAAAAATGCCTTTGTAAGGTTAACTTGATTTTGGTCAGTGCCAAAGATCAACATGTCATCAACATATAGACAAATGATGACTCCTTTACCAGATTCATCAAATTTGCTATATACACATTTGTCAGCTTGATTAAGTAAATAACCACTCGACAAAACCACTTCATCAAACTTTTGATGCCATTGCTTAGGTGCCTGTTTTAGTCCATAAAGAGACTTAATCAGTTTACACACCTTGTTTTTATTGCCAGGCATGATGAAGCCTTGAGGTTGGTTCATGTAAACCTCCTCATCTAAATCACCATTCAAGAAAGCTGTCTTCACATCCATCTGATGAATAATCAGATTGTGAATTGATGCCAAAGCAATCAGCAATCTTATGATACTGATACATGCCACTGGAGCATAAGTATCAAAGTAGTCTATTCCTGACTTTTGTTTAAAGGCTTAAATAACTAATCTTGCCTTGAACTTTTCAACAGTTACATCTACTTTCATTTTCTTTTTGAAAATCCATTTGCTACCTAGAGGTTTGCAACCAGGTGGTAGATCAGTCAACACATAAGTGTTATTGCCCATGATAGAGTCCACCTCATCATTAATTGTTTCTTTCTAGAAAGCAACATCCTGGGACTTCATTGCTTCTTCAAATGTTTTGGGATCATGCTCCACAATGAAGCAATAGGAGTATTGGTCAGAGACCTCACTCCTTGTACCTTCAATTAAGTATAATTGAAACTCAGGTCCAAATGATTTTGGAGTCCTCACCCTATTGCTCCTTCTGAGCTCAGGTTCAGGTTGTTGTTCCACAACCTCAATAGGAACCTCATCAGATACTTCTGAAACACCATTGTCATTGGTTCCACTTGGAATCCTTTGACTTGGTCTAGGGATAGATGAGAATCTGTTCTCATCAAAAAGTGCATCCCTTGATTCAATTATTGAGTTAATTGAAACAGACTCATTAGGTTCTATAACATAAAACCTATATGCCTTGGAATGCTCAGCATATCCAACAAAGATGCATTCAATGCCTCTTTCTCCCAAAGTTTTCTGCTTTGGATCAGGGAGTCTTACAACAGCCCTACAACCCCATATCCTAAGATAATTAAGGTTAGGTTTCTTTTTAGTCCAAAGTTCATAAGGGGTAACTTTGTTCCTTTTGTTGGGAACCCTATTTAATAAATAGCAAGCTGTTAACATAGCTTCACCCCAGAACCCTTGACTCAGTCCTGAATAGGACAACATGGAATTAACCATCTTCTTCAGCACCCTGTTTTTCCTTTCAGAAATATCATTTTGCTGAGGAGTATAGGGAGTTGTTTCATGGATTATACCAATAGACTAAAAATATAGAGTATCCATGTACTCACATCCCCTATCAGTCCTTAATCTTTTGATCAGGGAACTTTGTTGCAATTCAACTTCAGTTTTAAATACTTTAAATTTATCTAATGTTTCATCTTTAGAATGTAATAAATAAACATGACAAAACCTAGAAGCATCATCAATAAAAGTCGCAAAGTATTTCTTATTCCCCAAAGAGGGAGTAGCATGTAAATCACAAAGGTCACTGTGAATTAAATCCAAAACTTTAGTTTCACGTTTTACTCCTTGAAAAGGTTTTTTAGTTATCTTGTTCAACATACAAGTTTTACACTTTTCAGTGTTCATATCAAAAGCTGGTATTAACCCATCCTTGGACATATCTTGCATTCTTTTAAAATGTACATGGCCAAGTCTTGCATGCCATAGGTTTGAATCATAAAGTTTAGATGTAGATATAAAAGCAGAATCAATATTATCATGAACAATATTAAGTCTGAACATTTGATTACACAAATAACCAAAACCAATAAACACACCATTTTTAGACAAAACAAACTTATCAGATTCAATAACTTGTTTATAACCACAATTATTCAAAACACTACTAGAAACCAAATTCTTTCTAATATCAGGAACATGTAAAACATTAAATAAAGAAACAATCTTTCCAGAACTAAACTTCAAATCAACACATCCTTTTCCATGCACCAGGGCAGTTGACTCGTTTCCCATATGAAGAATAGAACCATCATTCATTGACTTATAGGTCTTGAACCAGCTTCTATCTTTACACACATGAATTGTTGCTCCAGAGTCAACCCACCACGCAACATCATCATCCTGCACAAAGTAAATGTCAGATATATATGTAACATAATAAATCTCAAAAGACTTATTAAACACATTCTGACCTTTCAGAGAATTGGTATTACCATTCCCTCCACCTGTGCCTGATCTATTGGATTTGTTTCCAACTTTACCACCCTTGCAATCTTTCCTGAAGTGTCCAGGTTTCCCACACTTCCAACAAGTCACCTTAGGTTTCTTGTTAAGATCAGATTTGGTGTTATCTTGATGCTTACGCTTGCCCTTGTTGTCATTGTACTTGGTGGAGTTGTTATGCTCCACCATATTGACAACTGATGGACCAGTAGCAGTGCTACTCTTTGGCTTGTCAATGTCTTGAGCTTTAAGTGAATCCTCAATGCGCAAGTGACTGCCCAACTCAACAAGAGTTAACTCCTCCTTCTTATGCTTAAGCATATGCTTGAAATCCTTCCAAGAAGGAGGCAGTTTATCGATGATACAAGAGACTGAAATAGCCTCATCCATGTTTATCTTGTGTTGTGTGAATCGACCAAGTATACTAAGAAGTTCATTGTATTGTTCCATGACAGGTCTAGAATCAACCATTTTGTAATTGTTAAAATTACTTACAAGGAACTTCTTACTTGATGCATCCTCAGCCATATATTTGGCTTCCAAGGAATCCCATAGTTCTTGAGAAGTTTCAACATTCTGATAAATATCAAATAGAGAATCAGACATACCATTGAGAGTTAAACCTCTGCAAACATAATCATCATTCTCCCATTTGCTTCTTGCCCATAGTAGCATCTTCTCCAAAATCTTCTGGAATCTCAGTTGTCAAAACATAAACCACATTCATACTTGACAACAAGAAGTGCATCTTCTTTTGCCATCTTCTGAAATCAACACCTTCAAACTTTTCCAACTTGGAAAAGTTAGCAGCTATTTGTCTTATAGCAGCAGCCATTGATTATCACGAATAGTTTCTATTGATTGTTGGTTATTAGTTGTAAACAAGTTCCCAGATTAGGGTAAAGATAATCAATGAGGTACCGGATATTCACTTGAAATCGTGGTATCACTTTCCAATAGAAACTATTCGACCCTATGCCTGGGTTACACGAATATCTCTATGGGATAAGACCAAGTGATGTTCTTGTTTTAGGTACAAACCAAGAACCAGATGCGTATTCAAGTGTTTAGGGTTTTGTGTTTTTCGTATCTACATGCAGATGTGTTATGACCTCTATTTATAATAGAGAATACTTAAAACCCTAGCCCATGAAATTATATATAATTAACGGCCCATTAATTATATCATAATACTTTCCATAATAGTAGGAATCAGTGGTTAAAACCGAGCAGCAGAATTGCTGATGCTATCAGCAGATTCACACTAGCAGCAGAATCTGCTAGCAGTAGGATCAGCTGGCAGCAGAATCCTAGCAGCAGATTCACAACACTAGCAGCAGAATCAGATTCATGCATCAGCAGAATCAGATTCACACTAGCACAACAACTATTGAGTCAGGGTAATCAGGGACTTGATGGGTGTACACTCCGTACCTCCAAACCCATTCCCAAGTATGATTTGATCCCTAAAGTGCACTAAATTTTCCAACATATGGCATGATTATGCTTGCGCGTGGAGGTGAGTCGGTTCAACAAGCGTTGAGTCTGTTGAATTCCATATATTCAAGACTGGGGGATTCGAAAATTTGTGAATGCAGAGACAAATTCAAATCTGTTTTAGGATTTTTGTGGGTTCATAACAAGATTTCTGTAGAAGTGAACTTCAAGTGCCAAAAAAGAAACCACGTCAATACCGTTAGAAGGATGAATGTTGACGAGGACGACGAATTTTTAAAGTGTGATTCATGTATGTGGTTACGCGTACTTAATGCATTTTCTAAAATCTCAAATAGCTTCTCTTAAAAATCTATAAAGTATGTAGTATGTAGTTGCATGTACTTCAAGTATTAAGATTTTGTCTTTTGGGACTTAAATGGCCTTGTAAAGCCCATTTCAATGAAAATTTTCTTTTATTTTATCTTTACAGTGTAAGACTGTTTAGTGGTGGAAATTTTGTCATTTTAGGGTGTGTTTGTTAAAAGTAGCAGTAAACGCAGTAGAAAATTGAAAAATTGGTCTTCCTAAAAATTAGCCAAAGCTCACCGCTCTTTTGCCAAATAGCTACTAAAATTCAAAATGCTCATTGCTCACCGCTCACCGCCCCAAAAAGCTTCACAAATTAAGCTGATTTTCATCTTTAACTTGTTTTGAACAATGTAGTGACTAAATTGTCGCATTCAGGATCCTAAATCAAAGACTTAGAGGAAAAAATAATCATATAGAGCCTATTAAGCAATGATCAAACAAAAAGACACATATCACATAACTTTTAATAATGCTATCAAAAGTACTAGTGTTACAAACTTACAATAGCGATAACATAAAGAACATACTGTAGAAAACAGAATGGCCATCGCCCCAAAGCACAAGTAATAACTGTAGATAAACACAATCTTCAGATCTTGTACCCGTGTTGATTAGAAAGATGCGGCGCCATTTCTATCAAAAAAGCACCCAGAAGGACCACCTTCAGGAGACAATGCTACCTTAACAGGAGTTTCTGCACCATCTTCCACACTTAGTATGCCAGTATTATGGTTAATATCTGTTTTAACAAACCCCGGACACACACAATTAACACAAAAATTTCGGTATTTCTTAGCCAAAATCCTTGTGTGAGCATTCATGGCTGCTTTTGAAAGGACATATGCTGATAATGTAGTAGGCCATCCTTTGGCTTCTAATAATCTCTTTAAAATCATTCAAATATTCATTAAGAACTTCATCTACTCTCTCTTCTGTTAGGTTTTCAACGTCACTCAGTATCCCTCTAGCCCATTCACTTTTTAAGTCCTGAATTGTGGAAAAAAAAAAATGAGCAATAAAACACATTGAGAGACAGAGATATAGGTGTGGTAGATGTTAAGTTACCATTTTCTCAATCAATTTGGATCCTTTACCTTCAACTTAGCCATGGAGGAGGAAACATTTACGATCCTTGGGGAATCAGATAATTCAAGGAGTGGAATAAAATGGTCAACCATGCTCTTGGCACCATAGTAGTTTGTTTGCAGACATTGCATTACCGAATCATGTGTCTCGCTTAATATATTTTCCCATTGGATTTGTGACTTTGTGTATTAGTAACCTATATTGAAAAGGAGGGAACAGGGAAAAGAAAGATAAAAATGTTATTTTACGTAAATAATGTATCAGACCAGACATTCTAGTTCATGATAATGCAAACACTAAAAAACTTACCTGATCACCACTAGTTCTTGAAGCCCTTAAAGCTTCCTCATCTACTACAACTCCACCAATCCCGGCGTTATTCACCTTTACATATGTTTTACATATTCAAAACTTGGAATACTGCTAATAATGAGTTTTGACTAACACAAATACGACGTTTGACTATAACAGTTCAGCAACGGCAGCAATTAACTATCACTCACATATTTGAAATACCATATAATAATATGACAATATAAAATAAATTTTTGAAAGCTGAATCAGTTGACCCATATAATAATATGACCATATAATAATATGGCAACGGAGAAATTTAGATAGCCACTTATCAGGGCCGTCTCAAGGATTTTTGGTGACCCTGTGCCATCGCCACAAAGTGGCCCTTAAAAACACACACACACAAAAATACACATGTATCAGTTGTGCGTGAACTAGTTAAATTCTAGCCTCGTATTGTGTAAATATATATAATAGAAGTGGATGGAATTTTGTGGCCATTGTCAAGCAGTGCCATTGAGGTGGCCCGTGCAATGGCACCGCTTGCACTCCCCTAAAGACGCCCCTGCCACTTAGTCAAAACGAAAATGTTGCAACTTGCAACTTGCAAGTGATATGAAATGTCTCAAACAAGAAATGGTTACATGTATTAACACAAGATCCTCAAACCTCAATGATCAAACTTTCACTTTGTTCATGAAACCAAGACATTAAAATCAGAAAAAGATAAAATGAAATGTTGCAAATTTCAGGATCGTCTTTAATAGTAGTTTTCATACTTTTCATGAAACAGAAAGTTTAACATTTCGCAACACCAGGAGCTAGGGACAAAATAAATTGTGAAAATACAAAATTGCAAGATTTGAAGCATACCAAGATATCAAGCTTTCCAAACTTGTTTTTCACAAACTGAGCTAAAGCAACAACACTAGCAGGATCAACAACATCAAGCTGATGAAATATTACAAGTTCGCAGAGATTGGTCCCTTTGAATTTGTCAAAGGCATCAATTCCTCGTTTTTCATCTCTAGCTGTCAACACTACTTTGAAGCCATTTGAAGCCAATTGTTTGCAAATTTCAAATCCGATCCCTTTGTTTGCCCCTGTTACCACTGCATATCTACTCACAACCACATATAAATATGAAAAATGGGCTACTTGTTTTACCGGGTCGTTGACCTTTTACCCAAAAAAAAAATGGGCTACTTGTGAAAATACATAACATTACAAGTAACTTGATGAATAAACACTTTGATTATTATCTGTATTAAAACTGAATGCAGGAGATAGTGTTTGAATTTGTCTGCGGCATTGAAAGGGTAATTATATTATAAGTATTTTTTTTGAGTATTTGACATTTCTGCTTATTTAAGAATTTCAGATGTTAATAGATCAGAAACTATTATGAGTAGTTTGAATAAGGAACTTCCAAAATGTTTATTGAAAACTGCTTATTTCACCTTCAACTAAGCAGATTAGATAAACATCAGATTGCTTCTATCCAATCACTTAAAATTACTTATCTTCCGTATCTATACACTATAAGCATCACACTAAGAATAAAAGCATTACTAATAAGTAATCACAAACACCTTCTTATATCTGAGGTGTTTGGTATTTCTCTTATTATGAAGGAATAGCGTGCAACTTACGTTAAAGTCTGTTATGAACATAAATAGTTTCATCTAAACACTCAAAATTGTTTTAAAAATATGATAAGCGCTTAAAGCTATACTAAACAGCCTTTAAAATACTTTTTTGCTCTTTATGTTTTGATACAACACATATTCACCAAAATCAGATTTAGATTTGACTTTATAATATCAAATTTTGTTTTTCCGGCTATAAACTAACTAAAAATTTCTTTCTGTTGCAGCTTATTACTACTGTATCAGATTAATAATAAAACAAGTTTGAAGTTAAGTAAAACCAGTAACAGCTAAATTTGACTTCGTAAACAAAATTCTATACATCTAACATAAGGAACACTTCCTAAGACTTGAAAAGTCAAAATTAGAACAAACTTTGACTTTCATATATGTCAGATAAATCTTTCATAGTAGTAGTTGTACCTGTTTTTCCCAGATTCCGCCATACTTTACTTGGAACTTTTTAGCTTCTTCAGTTGATTATCCAGGAGAATTTTATGAACTTCAACTAGTAATTGAGAATTTTTTTCTTGCATAATAAGCAAATGGTCAGTTTATTTTGTTTTTTTCTGAGATAAAGAGAGTCAGCATTAGCTTGAACTAATAAACAAAGGCATAATAGTTGTGGCAAACTAAACTAATATTTAATCCAAAAAGTGGTTAAAATCTTAAAAATTTGATCTACTCTCTCACATTTTCTGGGTAAAGGGTTTATACCCGGTGAATATATAAATGAATGAAAGAGTTTAGGTTACAATGGAAGGCGGTAATGAGCCACCTTATAAGACCTAAACACGAGAACCTATATGCTTAGAGCAGCTCTAAACATAACAACCACACTGGACTATCACAACTACCTAGAGGACATATCAAAATTAAAACAAAGAAATACTAAGACCACTAGGCAGTAGAAATGAAGCATCAGCCACCATCCATTAGAAGACTAGTTAGCCTCCAAGTTCTTCTCATTTCATCAACTCTTGGTTTTCTCTTGAGAGGGATTGACGCAAGTTTAAGATGAACCATATCAAAAATGATCTTCGCCATTTGATCTGCATGGGGTTCTAATTCCACTACCATGAATCATATGATTACGTTCCTGCCACACAAAATACGTCGAAGCGGCTAAGATTAAGCGGCTAACAATGATAGTCACATTGTTTTGTTTAGCAGTAGGAAGAAGCCATCCCATAATATCACTCCATTTTGAAGAGGAGAAACCAATATCAGCCATTCATAACACTTTATTCCAAACGAGCGAAGCGAAGGAGCATTCAAAGAATAAGTGATCGTGAGAATCGGGTTGTCTTACACAACGGACACCGAACAGGTTTAAGTCGATAGAGTTACCGACATCCGATTGCCTCATTCTATCTTGTGTAAGTAATCGACGCTTCATAACGAGCCAAAGATGAATTGTGTGTCTTGGAATAATAACCTTCAACCAGACAATGTGGAATCAGTCAACTTCAATACCATGTTGTCGACCGCATTGCGTTAACCGAGTATGTAGTGAAAGACCCGTCATGCATTCTCCAACAAAACAAGTCAATCTGATTATCATCAAGGTGAGGAATAGTAATGTTAGAGAGCACAGGAACAACATGATTCCATGAAGAAGGCCACGTCCATGACCCATGTAACACTATATCCTTCACATATTCTTTTCTCGTGTAACCCGCATTGAAGAATAAACGATTAGGCAGATGAGTACTAAGAGGACAGTTTACTATCTCACATTTTAAGTGCAATGAAATAGCTTTATAAATTTAATCAGTATATTAAACACTCTTTGTGAAATTAATAAGCTAGATTCTATCTGTGGACATAACCAAAATGAAAATGTGTTTGACACTCGTATCAACTTTCATACGAAAATATAATAGTTTAAGGAGATGTTAACACTAGTTGGCTAGAAGAAAAAGAATTAAATGAAACCATGACATACTCTAAGGATTGAAAACTAGTTACATACTTCTTGCGGTTTTCAATAGATAATATAAAAGATCAGAGCACATGAAATGGTACAAATTATGTATAGAGTTAAGTTTGCACCTCCCCCAGTTTAGTCGAAAAAGGTGATGCCATTTCTATCAAAGAAACAGCCAGGAGGACCACCCTCGGGAAACAAGGGTAACTTAACAGGAACTTCAGCACCATCTTCAACAAGTAATACGCCACTGTTATAGTTGATATCGGTTTTAACAACTATAACAGTGGCGTATTACTTGGAATAGGCCGCCCTTTAGCTTCTAATAATTCCTTTTTGAAGTCATTCAAATACTCGTCTACTTCATCTAGTTTCTCTTCTGTTAGATTTTCAACATCATTCAGTATCCCTTTAGCCCTTTCATTATTCAATTTCTGAAACATGCAAAAAACAAATAATCACACACATATTCACAAGAAAAACGGCTTTAAGACTTGTAATGAACATACCAATTTAGACATAGCTAGCCATTATACATTTATAATAAGCAAAATCTTTTCTTGTTGCATTTTGACAGAAACTATGATTTATTTGTCATGGGATGATACACATGGTATTTGTTTTATGCGTAAATTTTATGTTAGTACAAGACGAATCTATTTGCAAATGCAGTTTGTGGATATGTACTGCATTTTTTTATGACGCCATTTGCTGTTTTCTGTGTTAATGTAACAATAATTTCAATCAATGTGGATCCTTGGAGAGTGACAATTCAAGAAGGGGAATGAAATGCTTAACCATGCTCTTCCACACCATAGTAGTTTGTTTGCACACATTTTTCAGCCAGTTCATGTCTCGGTCAATATCTTTTCCCATTCGATTTCGATTCCACCGGCCTATATGACAGTCAAACATAACAAATTCAGTGGGAAGCTGTTTTGAGTGTTTCAAAATACTTACTCATAATCTTAATTCGTAAATAGTTTGAATAAGCAACTCCCGACTGTAAATATAAAAATGTTCATTTAAAACTGTTTAGCCTGTAATAAACAGATACTCAGAAGTCTGCTTTTATCTAAACACTCAAATATATTCTTTCTGAATAGGTGCTTAGAATTGCTTTTTAAAACTCCTACATGCTGATTGTGTTTTGATACCTCAGATAATCACCAAATTCAGGGTTGATTTGGCAGAAAAATTGCACCAAACTAAGAAGAATGCTTGTTATAGAGAAATTTTGAAGCCTGAGAAACACAAGAATTTGACATAATACTAAAGTATCGCGTCCAATGTTTTCATATTCAGAGCAGTTGAAATACCTGTTTTTCCCTGCTTCTGCCATTTTTAAGTACTTTTCAGCTTCCTCAATTGATGAGCTTGAATTGAATAATTCGTGATTTTTGTCTTCGCACACGAAAATATCAGCATAATATACAGTCTGCCACCATTTTTTATTTCTAGTCTGCCACCATTTTTTATTTTGCTTCTCTGGCATTTAAATAATTGTAGTCTTATATTTGATCGACTATCCAAAGCAATATTGTATACAAACCAAAAACACTTGGGTGTGCTGCAAAATGTTTTTTATAAGATATCTTGAAAATAGCAGACCGAATGATACAGCATTATAGTCGAATAAAACATCCATTATTCAAATCCTGCATACAACATATCATACATTTATTCAAAGGATGTGATACCATTTCTATCAAAGAAACAACCTGAAGGACCACCGTGAGGAGACAATGCAACCTTAACCGGAGTTTCTGCACCATCTTCGACGGATAATATGCCTCTATTATAGTTCAAGTCTGTTTTCACAAAGCCTGGGCACACACAATTAATGCAAATGCGAGTGTAGTTCTTGGCCAAAACCCTTGTGTAAGCACTCATGGCTGCTTTTGACAAGATATATGCTGACATCAAAGTAGGCCACCCTTTGGCTTCTAATGTTCCCTCTTTAAAATCATTCAAATATTCATCAAGTACTTCATCAATTCTCTCTTCTGTTAGGTTTTCGACATCACTCAAAATTCCTTTCGCCCATTCATTTTTCAAACCCTGAAACTCGCACAAGTGAACAAATCAGACGGATGAGAAGCGGTGATTTACATGAATCTCTTGGTTTTTCCGTCATAATCAGCACTTAATATTTCATAGTGAATTCAAAATTTGAGCAAAAAAAATATTTACGGGCCAACCCAGCCCCACCTGTATTTACTTAAGTAGTGACTCATTTTCAACCCGAATCTGTTTTCACCCGTCACTTAACCCAATCAATCTGCCCTTTTGGCCCCTACAGATTATACATTTGGTCCCATTAATTGCATTAATTTAAAATTTTATCAATACATATAGATCGTGTACCTTTAACTTTCCCATAGAGGAGGAAACATTTACAATCCTTGGTGACTCGGATAATTCCAGAAGAGGAATGAAATGCTCAACCATACGTTTCGCTCCATAGTAGTTTATTTGTACACATTGTACAGCCAACTCATGAGACTCAGTCAAAATCTTTTTCCATTCGATTTGACTTCCCGTAGCCTATATGCCAATTCAAAAAAGAATTGTTTATCTGCTATTACCCTCAGATATGAATAAACTAACAGTAGCTCTACCATTACCCTTAAAGCTTCTTCATCTGCTATACCTCCACCAATGGCAGCATTGTTCATCTGGGCGCAATTTTATTCACACGAAAAGTAAGATCATACACGTTTTATGTATTCTACATTTTCATTATTTGATAGTGTCCAAAAAACATAAAGAAGTGATTGTGGGCTTATTCTATTTGATGTTAGAAGAAGAAATGGAAATCAAACTCACAAAATGCAGTAAGTTAATCAGAAAGAGCAATATTGATAAAAGGAACTTGTAGAAACTAATCCATTGCACACACGTTTGCTAAAACTTGGTATATTGCTAAAAATGAACCATACATTAGTAATTTATGATTAATATATATAATAAAGATGACCACGACTTAGGTCACTTTATTACAAAAATGTTCTTAAAATACGCCCTAAGTTGTAACTTTCAAGATTTAAAGGTATGTCTTTCATGATTTCAGTAATTATGTGGACCAAAAACAATAGTAATGTTATTTTTAACAACTAGACGAATACCCGTGCATAGCAACGGGATTTTATAACGACAGATCGTTTAGTGATAAAAAAAAGTTTATGGGTTATAAATGAAAAATAATAAAAGTTAGGGGTGGCAAATCTTGCCCAATTTGTAATTTTTAGGCGATTTTTGACACTTTTTTAAAAGTTTGGGGCGTTTTTTGCCCCCTTGCATTTATTTGATGGGCTCTTACAGACAAAAGATAAAAACAGATATTATTAGATGGGCTTTCGAATCACACAATTCAACTTTCAAGCAATTACTCTCATTTTTTTAATTAGTTGCATTTTTATTCATTTGTCCCAGCAGATTTTCTCAAATTTGCAGTCAGATTATTTTATTTTTATTTTATTTTATTTTTTTTCTAAGAAAAAATAATTAAATATAGTTAAGACTTAGATGCTTGAAATTTTTTTACAAGATGAATTAAAGGGGTTTTCAGGACTGTTCTGAATGTTTTTAATAGTTGAATTATAATTTGCTCGTTTTAGCTCGTGCCCGTTTGGCCCGATTTATAATTTGTCCGTTTAGCCCGTGCCCGTTTTAACCCGTGCCATTTTAGCCCATGCCCTTGCCCGTGCCCGCCCGTTTTGCCACCTCTAAAAAAAGTTTGAAGATTTAGGGATTAAACATATGACATGAGCTTAAGTATCAAAGTCAATAACTCAACACATTTAGTAACTGATTTTCCCGCCCAAATTGATATGAAAATCAGTTACTAAATGTGTTGACTTATTGACTTTGTTGACTTATTGACTTTGATACTTAAGCTCATGTCAACATAATGTTTTGAAACCCAGTTGAACCGTTCCGGTCGAAAAACGGGTCGATTTAAACCGAGTCATGCTTTTAATAACTGAACCCGTCGTGTCCAGTTTTCAAAACTATATGTTTTTCCCAGTTGAACCCGTTGGTCCGGTCTAGTTTTCAAAACTATATGCAACATCAACTTGTTAGCTTGTATAAAGTTTTGTGTGTTTTATTAATTTGTATAATGTGTATACTAACATATACTTTTCATTTTAGGGTGTTTTAAAAATAACATTAATTAGTGTGTTTAATTATTTTATATTTTATATTATGTTGTAGCTTGTTTAAATTGTATATTGTGAAAATTTTATTGTACTTTTTTAATAAGGGGTGTTTTAATTGATTGTTTTTAATTTAATATAGATGCTTTTAATTGGTTGTACCATATGAATAAATTATTGTAATTTTAAGTTATGGGGTGTTTTAATAAAATCATTAATTACACAATTCATTTTCTCTCACCCTTGACTTTCAAGATTTCACTTTCAAGAGCATTAATTAGAAGGGCAAAATGGGGATTGACTGAAAATTCAGTTTTCCACTTTTCCCCTTTGACTAAATCTACATTATAAGTAGTTAAGATTAAGATTATTGTAATTTTAAGTTATGGGGTGTTTTAATAAAGAGAAATGATACAACCACACAAAAATGCCCACAAAAGAAATCCACAAAATAATGTGTATACATTTGATTGGCTTATTACAAGAGAAGAGAGAGAACATTTATCAAATATACCAATGAAATGCATACATATCCTTTTGTAGATTTCTTTTGTAGGAATTTTGGTGTGGTTGTATCAATTCTCTTTAATAAAAGCATTAATTACACAATTCATTTTCTCTCGCCCTTGACTTTCAAGAGCATTAATTAGAAGGGTAAAATGGGGATTGACTGAAAATTCAGTTTTCCGCTTTTCCCCTTTGACTAAATCTACATTATAAGTAGTTAAGATAAGATGACCATGGCTAAGTCATTTTACCATCAAAGAGTTTTTGAAGGTGAATCGTTGAAACATGAATATACGTCTTGAATAAAATTGTTGCAGTTTCCCTAAAACAAGCAAGAAAAATACAAAACTGCAGGCATTTATAAAGATCAAGGTCCTGAATCATACCAAGATATCAAGCTTTCCAAATTGGCTTTTCACAAATTGGGCTAAAGAAGCAACACTGGCAGAATCAACCACATCGAGCTGATGAAAGACAACACGATCACAAAGATCGGTTCCTTTGAACTTTTCAAGGGCATCAATCCCTCTTTTTTCATCTCGAGCAGTCAACACTACTGTGACTCCATTTGAAGCCAATAGTTTGCAAATTCCGAACCCAATACCTTTGTTTGCCCCTGTTACAACTGCATATCTACTCACACCACATACCCATATGCAACAGCTTAGCAATAATAATGATAAAACCAAAGATATTGACGGGTGAGAAACTACATATCGAAAGTCTATTCTTTGAATCAATGAACTTGTACATACATACAACCATCTTCAAAGTTGCCTAATTGTAAGGCTTCCCCGACTCTCACAAGTGACCTGGGTTCAAACCACGCTAATTGGACAACTTGGGATGGCCAAGGAAAAATCCGGAAACGGCCATGGCTGTACCGGTTAGGCCGTGTATGTTAGAGATTGGGGTTAAGGTGTGATGATAATCTTAGATATTTGACTGAATCGTGTATAACCCACTTTCCAAATAAAGTATTTCGACCCGTATTGCCTAGGTTACACGAAATCTCTATTAGGATAAGACAATCAAAGCACTCTGTTTCTAAGCACAGAAGACAGCAAAACAAAAAGGATAGTGGGTTTTTCGTATGTTCAAATGAGACCCATGAATCTGTTAATAAACATATTATTTAACAGTTACAAAACAGTTAAAGTTGGTTAACAACCAACTATCATAATGTTAGACTAAGAGTCACGATGGTTGGGAAAAAGGCGGGAAAAATGGGTAATTCACTTGGATAACCAAATATACCGTTTGAGTCAGGGCGCTGCCCCTTGACCCCTGCGTCTTTGTGGTGATGGAAACATATTAGCTCAAACGAGCGTGCACACCACACTTCCCTAACTCGTATCCGAGCATCATATGAAATCCCATTGGTCACTAGTAAATCACAATTACCTAAAATCGTTGATGACACTAAAATCACCAACAGCGTACATCTAAGTCAAAGTATTTCCCTCCCCAGGTAACCTAAACAGGTAACGTCATCTGGTTACCCATATACAAAGCTACTATGACCAACCAAACGACTAAAAACATTCTTTACAATCCTTACATGAAATTATGACAAATAAGCAATCTAACACCGAATAGTCTATCGATAAACATTAATCCAACACATGTTTCTAAACTAATAGTATCTAATTACTTCTGTTGCAAATATTCAGATATGCAATAAGCAATGCCTAACATCCTAAAAGATGCGTATCTGCTTATCAAAATAAACTAAATAACTAAATAAGCTTTTTTTTAATAAGCAATCCAAGTATCCCACCCACTTCAGCAAAATGATAAAAGGGATGTTTATTTAAGCTTATAACAAATTCCTGTGTCCGCCAAATTCGGCTGATCAACTTATGGACTTACATAAGTTTATTAAGCTTACATACGCCCCCTAAGTTTCAAAATAAGCAGAAAAAATTAAGTTTGGTTAAAAAAAAAAAAAAAAAAAAAAAAAAAAAAAAAAAACACCCCCACTTCTTTTAAAATAATACTATGGTTTTGAATCATAGCTACACATTCGACAAGAATTAAAGTATTGAACAAAGCAGTACCTGTGATTTCCAGAATCTGCCATTTTTTTTCTTGAATATAATTTTATCGATTTTTTTAAGGAAGATGGTTTGATACTTGATGAAGTTGAGTTTATGATTTCGGTCACCTATAAAGAAGTTGCATTCTCAGCAGAAACGTGGGCACAAATTATGCCACGTGTATGGAATGATTTTGTATTTGTTATAAATCTAGAGAATCAATTTTACATAAATCGTGTTTGTGGTTTGCTGATTATTACGAATCTTGTCTCTGCGCTTTTTTTAAGCAGGTTTAGTCATTGTGGTTTTAAATTTTTACAAATCCTGTTTAAGTTTTGACCCAACTCCTAACGATTATTAAAAAGGACCTAACTTGTAACGTGAGGGCTAACCTTGTAATTTTGGTTTCCCTCTTAAAATACAAACAACAAGGACGATTCATGTAATTTACTCTTTAAAAAATTATATTAATTTTATTATACGAAATTTTTTAAATTTAAATAAAAAACTGTTAATTTAATTTAAAATATATAATTTTAATTTAAAAATTTTTATATATTTTTTTTTAGTTTTATTATAGGGAATTTTTAAAATTTTATTATTATAAAAAATATTAATAAAAAAAAGTAAAATTAAATTTGGGCTTATGTACTAAACGATTTTGTACGTTTTCAATTTTATTAAAAAATTAAAATTTTATTAGTACAAAATGTTTTAATAATACGTTTTCATTAGTTTTATACGTTTTTGTACACTTTTTTATGATTTTTGTACACTTTTATACATTTTTTTCCCTTTTTGGACGTTATTATATGGTTATACGTAAGAAAACTTATAAAAACAGATAAAAACAATTAGAAAATGTATGAAAACAACACACAAAAACGGATGAAACGTCCAAAAATGAAAAAAAAAATCATAGAAAAACGTCCAAAAATCGTATAAAACATATAAATGCGTATCAAAACGGACGAAAACATTATAAAAACGAACGAAAACGTATAAAAACGGATAAAAGCGTATAATAAGGACGTTTTAAAAATGAGGTTTTTTAATTTTATTATAAAAACATTCTTTTTATACGTTTTCATCCATTTTTATATGTTTTCGTTCGTTTTTATATGTTTTCATCCATTTTGATATGCATTTGTATATTTTATACGATTTTTGGACGTTTTTAACGATTTTCTTTCGTTTTTTGACGTTATTATACATTTTATCCGTGATGGAAAAAAATTGTATAAAAACGTACAAAAATCGTAAAAAAACATACAAAAACGTATAAAAGCTAGTAAAAACGTATTATTAACATTTTTTTATACAAATTAAATTCTAATTTTTTTAATAAAATTAAAATGTGCAAAATCTTTGAGTACATAAGCCCAAATTTAATTTTAGTTTTTTTATTAAAATTTTTTATAATAATAAAATTTTAAAAAATTACTATAATAAAACTAAAAAAAGCTTTTTATAATTTTTTTTAAATTAAAATTATATTTTTTAATAAAATTAAATTTTTTTTATATTTAAAATTTTTTGCATAATAAAAGTTAAATGAGTTTTTCTTCTTTTTTTTTAAGAGTAAATTACATGAATCGTCCTTGTGGTTTGTATTTTGAGACGGAAAACCCAAATTACAAGGTTAGCCCTCACGTTACAAGTTAGGTCCTTTTTAACAATCGGTAGGAGTCGGGTCAAAATTTGGACAGGATCCATAAAAATAAATAATCACTAGGACCAAACCCGCTTATAAAAACACAGGGAAAAGATCCGTAAAAATCAGCAAAACGAAAAGGACGATTTACGTAATTAACTCTTTATTTTTCATCTAAATTAATAAAAATTTATTTTTCAAGCTTTTTTTAATAGAAAACAAAATACCTTGCAAACGGTAAATCTCTAAGCTACAAAAAATACACCATCTCGACGAGAATTAAATTATCTATCTATAGATATGCAATTCTATATACTTTCGACGAACTTTCTTTTTTCAAAATTTTCACCCAGAAAAATCATATGTGATTTGTAAAAATCACATCTGATTTGGCAAAATCACATGTGATTTGTAAAAATCAAATGATATGTGATTTTTACAAATCATATGTGATTTTTAGAAATCATATATGATTTTTACAAATCACGTGTGATTTTTCTGGGCGAATTTTGAAAGAAAAAAAAAAGTTCGTCGAAAATATATAAAAATCCATATCTATAGAAAGATAACTTAATACTCGTTGCGATGGTATAATTATTTTTGCGTAACAATTAACGTTTTGCGAGATATTTAATTTTTAAAAAAAAGATGAAAGTTTTTTTTTTTTTTTTTTTTTTTTTTTTTTTTTGATAAAAAAAATGAATGAATAAGATTGTTTCATTGGATGATTTGGATCTATGACAAATATGAGATCTATATTGAACTTTTGCCATGACTTAATCGGTCCATTTCGGGTGACACCAAGATAACGAGAAGAATTTATGCGTTTGTTTTTTAGGGCCTTTGCAGATGGGTTTATGATTTTGATTAGGATTTGGTATTAAATAATAAGAGGCAAAAAAATAATTATTTAAAATATTTATTATATTGTAAATGAATATACGAGTAAAAACAATATTATTATAAAATATAACAAGAGGTATGAAAAAGTGATTTTATTTAAAGTAGGGCCCTTTTTTATTACTAAAAGACAAATCACTTAGGGTATGTTTGGCACTACTAGGAGCTGGAGCGGGTTGCTGGAGCATGTTGCTAGAGCTTTTTTCTACATGCTACTTCAACTAGCATTCCATTTAGTACCTTATTTTTGTTACATGCTCCTTCAAACTATGTCAGCCAAACGAGACTTATTTTTATTGGTAGCTTATTTTTCTAAAAAAAATAAGCTCATGCTATGATAAGTTCGCGCGCCAAACATACCCTTATATAATTCAAATGAAAAGGTTGCTTTCCCATTAGGAATTGTACACATCCGATTTTTATCCTTGATCCCCAATCTAGGGCCCTACCATCATGTACCAAACGTTATATCTCCTAACCCAATGCGAGAATACGGCAACCAAATGGACCCTTAAGTAGCACACATAAAGCCTGATTTGGAGGTTTTGGTCAATTTTATGTATTAAGTCTGTTTTTATTAGCCATTCTAATGCTAAAAGTGATGCTTTTATTTTTATAGAGTAAGTTTGTGTATTCATAAATGAGTGAGCACAACTTCTATCTAAACTCTCATCCAACTTCATGTAAAATTATTATATTTCAATAAAACTGAGGTTTTTTTGCCTAAGAAAGATCCCAGAAGCAGGCTTGTTGGTGTTTTCCCACCTAATATTGCCCGACCTTTACACGGTGTTAAATTATTGGGTGGGCCCGTTAGTGTGGACTTTGATTTTAGTAGTGAGTTTGTTATGAAAAGGGTTGCCAAAACCATTGAGCTTATGAGTGCTGTTGCTAAGATTAATGATCCTCAATGTGAGTTGTTGCTCCCTCGAGCTTGTGCTGGTATTTCTAAATTATATTTTGCTATGCGCACTTGCTCTCCCGGGGTCTTTGAGCGTGCTCAGATTTTATTTGACGTGGCTCTTCGTTCTACTTTAGAGTGTATTGTCACTGCTTCTGGACCTGGTTTTGGTGATTGGCAGTGGAGGCTTGCTACCTTACCATTTGCATTTGGAGGGCTTAGTGTTTACTCTGCAGGTGACGTCGTGAACTATGCATTTCTCGCATCTAGACTTCAATCTGCTAGCTTACAGACTAAGTTGCTTCGACATTCTGGTATCGAAACTTCTGGGCCTTCCTTTGATGACGCCTTGTGTGCTTTTAATGTGAAAATGGATATTGACCTTTTGAGTAATCCATGTGAGATCACTGCCCTCAAACTCATGAAGACACTGGCATTTCACACGTGTTACCCAAACAGCCGAATCTACATTTTCTTTATCTACTCGACAGGTGGCATTATGGAAATCGTAAATAGAGGATTACACTTCAGATTGGCTTAGGGTGGTTCCGATATCGGGGTTGGAACAGACTATGAATGCTAGGACCTACAGGTGTGTATTATGTTATCGACTAGGTGTTCCCCTATTCTCTGTTCAGATACCATGCTCAGCTTGTTCTAGGGTCTTTACTGGAGATATTTATGAGGACCATGATGTATCTTGCACTAGTATTATTGGTATTAAACATCGGCATAACGTGGTGCGGGATGTTCTTGTTGACATATGTTCTCGGTCGGGGATTTCAGCTCGTAAAGAGGTTGATATTGGGCTTTGTGGGGAAAGGGACAAACCCTTACGTCCTGCTGATATGTTGCTCTACTCGTGGGATGGAGGGCTTGATGTATGTGTTGATTTGACTGGGTCATCGCCCTTGACACAAATAGGTATGGTTGATTTTGTGCCGGGTCGTGTGGTGATTGAGGCTGCACAACGTAAACGCGTCAAGTATGAAGCTAAGTGCGTGAATATTGGATATGGGTTCCTCCCATTCTCTTTCTCTTCTTTTGGGGAACTTGATAAGGATGCAGTGACCTTACTGAAGCGAATCCGAAATTTCTCGATGACCCAAGACATTGGAGCACGTGCTGCTGCTCATATTTTTAGTAGGATTAGCTTTTCTATAGCTAGAGGAGTGGGAGCCCAGTTAGTTTCTCGGCTTCCCACTAACTTCTTGTAAAATCCTATGAGTTTCTAATAAAGTGATGGTTTATAATAATAATAATAATAATAATAATAATAATAATAATAATAATAATAATAATAATAGTAAGAGGGTTAATGGTCTGAAAATTAATCAAACTTGTCATCTTTTCCTTTTGTATGCACTAAACTTTTAATTTTCTTATTGTAGCATTCGACTTTCTTAATTTCCTTATTGTAGGCGGGAAAAAAGTGTTGTGACAATAAGAAAATTAAGAACGTTGGATGCATACGAATATAAAAATTAAGAAAGTTGGATGCATATAAATATAAAAATTAAGAAAGTTGTATGCGTATAATAGGATGATTAAGGAAATTTAATGCCTACAATAGGAAAATTAAAAAAGTTGTATACTACAATAGGAAAATTAAAAGGTTAGTGCATACAAAAGAAAAATGTGGCAAGTTTGATGCATTTTCAGACCATTAAGTGAAAATATAGTTAACTTGTATTTTTTTTTTCTTTTTTGAGTTCAATGTAACCATTCGTTTTTTTCAAACGGCCATTTTGTTACAAACTTGTACCACAAATCTGAAATATAATATCTCGCAAATGTCTCTAACGAGATTCGAACCCACAACTTTTTAGTTGATGTGCCATTCACATACCATTAGACCAAATGTGCCCTTTTATAATAAAAATAATAATAATTGAACATTTTGCCCTTCTTTTGAAAACAGGAGGGTTGAGAAACGAGATGGTAAAATAGTCACAAAATACACATAAAAGACAGAATTCAAAAGTATTGTTATATAAAAGCACAAAAATATAGAATTCAAAAGTATTGTTAAACAATTATCCATGATGATGATGATGATGATGAGGGAAGACGACTTAAACAAATTATCTAACTTATATCGCTACTAATGCATCCTAATTCTTTTCAAGCTTTCTGCTCTTGCTAATAAAAATAACTTTAGTCTATTTGTTCACATGGCATCCATTTTCTAAGGACCATTATGAATTTTCTGCTAAGTTCGTTATCTTGCTTTACTGATACTTTGATGTGCTTCACTGAAATCTGAGTTGCTCTTTCTATTTATTTTACTAATATTTACTTAAACCTGAGCACTACGACTGATAAGACTCATAAATTTCTATATGTGCGTACTACTCATATATCATTCTTTCTTGCTAGCATTCAGTCTCATCTACCCTTCATGTTCTAGAAATTTCACGAGACATTCTATGACTTAAATAAATTCATGTCATATGATGTAAGTATTATCACATTGACATGCGTCGTAATAATTACGATATATAAACATGCTCTTATTGCTATTATATTCTATCAAATCATAACTAAAACAGTTTATATTATCATGGCATTCATAATTATGCTGATTCTATTGACTAATTCTGACATGATTCATACTGGTCTATTTCTATCACCTGATTATCAATGCATCTCTTATTTACGCATTCTAATTCTGATCGCATACTAACGTGACTGTTAGAGCATAAGAAGTGTAAATCATCAGTGCATGGTCTATCATGTAATAGTTGGTAGTTAAATATGTAACAAGTTGTTTAGTTGGTTAACACCCACCCAACACTTGTATGGTTAGTAGGGGAAAGAACAATATTACCACCCTTGGAACATTTGGTTCTAAGGGTGGGAACTTCTTGTATGATGGGTATAAATACCACATCCCTATCTCACATTTGAGGTGTGTGTTCAAGTTATGATTATTCCTACCTTCTCAACTCTCTCTAGATTAACAAATAAATACACCCACTCTCTCTCAAATTTTGATTAATACATGATAATTATGGGACAACATTTGGCATATAAGCTATTACATATTATCAAATAAGACCCTAAAGGTGATTTACACTTTTCCAATTCTAACACTTCCCATGCCACCATCCTCCCCATAGACAGGGTTGGAGCTTGAGTAATATTATTAGAGGGACTGAAATGTAGTCGTCATAATTTTTAGAGGGGGGGGGGAACCTATAATTATATTACATTTATACTAATTTTTTGTGAAAATAATATATAAAATTACAAAAATAAAGCTTAGTGGTCTTGGAATTGGGGGGCCACAACCTCTTCTTGCCCTATATAAGCTTTGTCTCTGTCCATAGATACTCCTCACTACTTTCCCCTATAATGTACATATCTCCACCCTAAACCTCAATTAACATTTACCGACTAAAACTGTTTTTTTTTTCTTTTTTTTAACTTATATTTAACCCCTCATTCCCAAACGAATATACAATAGAATCCCATTTGACCTAAGCCAGTCCCCCCCCCCCCCCCCTCCGACCAAACACCCTAAAAGAAATCATTTCTCACTCTCACAAGATTTTTTATTACACAAGATGAAACATGAATAATAGAAAAGTAATACAACGGTAAACTACCAAAGACTGATTTGACCAATGTCAAACGACCACCAAAAAACATCACTTTTGCTTTCCAATCAAATATACTTTTTTTTGAATTTATCAATCACTGGTTTCTAAGCGGTCTCCTTCCTCAATAAAACACTAATCGATAATCCCAAGTACATCAACGGGTTTTCACCCCATGGTACATTTCTTGCCCCTTTCTATATTCTCAACTTCCTCATGTGACACCCCAATACAATACACTCTGCTTTTATGTAAGTTAACCTTTAACCCTTACACCTTATCAAAGTATTTTTAATATACACGTCAAGGCTAAAGCATTTTGTTTACTCCAATCATCAAAGAAAACACGACCATCCACTTATTGAAGATGAAACATTATTACATCATCGTTCTTCATCTTAACCCCACTGAAAATCACCATGTGAACTACTTCTTGCACAATCCCATTTAAACCTTCTGTCGCTAATTAGGGGTGGTAATGGGCGAGAAAAAACGCATAACCCGCGGGTACCCGCTCATGATGGGTGGGTAACCACATCAATAATTACCCGCGGGTGGGTTAATAACATCAAATATGTACTATATTTACTTATCATTTATCCCAAGAATATTGCTCGTTTATTATGTGTTTATATTTTAATTGATAATTTTGAAAAGGACATGGAAAACAACAGGATTTGGAGCTAATATGAAGAATCTGTATGCAACCTGCAAATGGCATACAACGTATCCACTTATGGAGTTACGTCGTATCAACACATGAAAGAATTCACTAAGTATTGGTAAAATTGAAGTAATACGGTGTATTAAACTCTGGCAATACGTTGTATCTGAAGCTTTGCAGTCAAAGCTCAAGTCAACCATTGAAGGAATACAACGTATGAAACTTTGGCCATACGTCGTACTGAAGATCTTATCCCCAGTCCAAACTAATAATGTTGTGAAGAAATACGGTGTATCACTATTCATCTATATGCGGTATTTAAAGATATGCCCATATATGCTAGGAATATTCTTTCTTATTCCCCACTTAAGATATCTGGAATATGTCGTACTGGTGCATTAGCCAGAACAATATAAATACCATGCCCTAATACAGGTGTTACACAACTTTCACCACCACAACCGATTTCCAAGCTTTGTTCCACCAAGATTTCAGTCCCAAATGTGATTAGATTAAGAGGAGAAGGTCCCGTATCATCATACGAAGTGTATTCAACCGGTTTGCATGTTAATTACATTATGTTTTTTATTTATGAATCATTTGTAATTTCTTTTGTATTTGGTACTTATATTATGGGCTAACACCCTTTGGTGTTAGCCATGTTATGACTACTATGTTTATATTATTCCGTTCTATAAAGATTTGATGCATTGTTTTAGATAATTTATGTGTTTATCGTTCAAACAGTATACTCGTTTATTTGTTTAACATTTGATGTCTATTGTCTAGATTATCATAGTATAGCTCTTTAGCTATGTAGGTAATTCGTATCACTATGGTCGATCGGTACTCTTGACCTCGCTTCATTAGTGCCCTTCCTTAGGACAGGAGGAGAAGGAACCCGAAGTTAGACAGATATTGCCAAAGCACTTATGTTAGTATAGTGCTTTTCAATAAAGTGACCGCGTGAGAAGAGTAGGTTTCACTAGGACCAATGGGTTACTGCAAATAAATCACATAGATTAGTTGACACCACTTATTGCATGAATGTAACTGATTAGACCGATAAATTGCTTCAGGGATATAGGTTGCGTTCATAGAACTAGGTAATTGACAAATATGGCCTAGTTTAACTAAGATAGAAATGTGTTGTCTACACATTTCTAATGTCACCAATACTTTACTTTAAATTATTGCACTAGTAAATGGATAACTAATAACGTAGTAAAAGTAATATGGCTAGCACTTCTTTCCTAACTTGATCACAATCTTAGCATAATTAGTAGTTTAATTAGTTTTACTTATTGTTTTATTAGTTTAATCAATCAAAATACAACCCCCCCCCCCTTTAAAAGTTATAGAAATCCACTAGGTTAGCATAAAAATCACCTACTCCTTGCGAACTTCCAGTACTTACCAATCACTATCTATAAGTGATCGGGTAAACTGCCCGTTAGTGTTAGTTTAGAAGGTAGTCGAAAAAATATAAATTTAAAACTAGACAGTTTAAAACGCTATCATGGGTCACGGGGTAAAACATAAACCCACCAGCGGGTGGTGGGCGGGTAGCAGGTAATATACACACGTCGCGTTATTAATGCATGGATAACCACTAGTCTTTGGCAAATATTCATGTGTCATAAAAGTAGAATTTGTTCTTTTTATGTGTATTAATGTTATTAGAAATATATAATTACTGGATAATTGATTAATTATATACATATTTATCAATATGTCGTAACTCATGCACCTTCTCATCAAGTTTGATTTGCAAAACTTTTATAAACATGTGTGCAAATGTTACGCTTCACAAACCCGCGAGGATGGGCATGGGCGGATAATCATATCCACAGACGGGTGGTGGGCAGGTGAAAGGCAAGAAAAACATCACGGGTGTGGGTGACGGATAATAAGTATGTACCTTTGTCCATTGCCCATGAGTAACATCCATACCGCCAACATAGACGAAAAGTAAACAATGGATAGCACTACCTACCATCACATTTAAGATAGTTGATCAAATGAAAAGTGACAAATCCTAAAAAGTGTAAAAAGTAATCCTATCGATTTAGGGGACATGATTATCTTTTCCCCTATAACCCTCTTTCCCTTTTCCTCTTTCGTTCTCTATCTTTTTCCTAATGTCAGACGTATGCATCTACATTCATCAGTATCAGTTCATTAGTTATTTTCTTTTTTTATGAACAACGTAACAATGTTCATGGGTTTCTTTGATGTTGTTCATCGGTTACTTCACAATGATCAGTTAGATCATTTTGTTTATCAGTTCATTGGGTTTTTTTATGAATAACTTCACAATATTCATTAGTTAGATCACGTTATTCATCAGTTTTCTTTTGGGAACAACTTTTTTCTTTTTTTGTTATCACAATGTTCATCAGTTTTCTTTAATGTTGTTCATTGTTTACATCACAATGTTATCAGTTAGATCACGTCGTTCATCAATTTTCTAAAATAGTCACATTGTTCATCAGTCTTCTAAAAAGTAGAAAAGAAAAAAAAAATATATTCATCAATTAGATCATAATCTTCATTAGTTAAGAGTAGAAATACAAAAAATAGTCTGCCAAAAATAAAATGGGACATTTGTCACCGCCATAAAGATCATTACCCTCACATTTAAACCTTCCGCTGCCAAGTAACATAACATTGATTCCCGAATTTGTATTCTTTCTAAATTGACTCGTATTCAAGTGTTCAAAGTTCAAACCATTAACTTATACGCAATATTATCACGTGATATAGACCACCCTTATAAACGATCCTGCCATTATTACAATATAGCTTATTCCCTAACTTCAAATACATTGTTCGTATCAGAAAGAAGATATTTCATCTCTAAAAAAGAAATGGCCAGAAAGTCGTTGTTCATCCATAGGTAATAACACAAGCTTCACAACACTATGTGCACCCTCTTCAACACTCAAGTGCCCTTTAAAGAAATTTAAACTAGTTTTCACATACCCGGGACAAACAGAATTTACGATAACATTTGGATGCTTCTTCGCTAAGAATCTCGTGTAGGCATTCATTGCTGCTTTTGATAACGTGTATGCGGATAAAAATGAAGGCCAACTCTTAGTTTCTAAAGAATCCTCCTGCATATCTTTAAGAAAAACTTCAAGAACCTCGTCGATACGTTCTTCATTCAAAGCTTTTGTATTGTTTAAGATGTTACGAGCCCACTCGTTGATTACATACTGCCACACAACATATAAAGATAAACTGATCAAACTTTTAGCATCACTGGGAATGTTAATTACCAACTCATTCATAGATTATAAAGTATATTATGTAACCATGAAACTTGGAAAGAAAACAAGTGGAAATCCGATTTTTTATTTGTTTTGAGGTTAATTTCATTATGTGTCTAGTTTTGCTAGAGTAATTAGATAAAAGTTAAAAAACAAAGGTGATGAATACTTGAGCACAATATATAGTCCTGTTCTAGTGAAAAGTATTAACTTCATTTAATATACCAATAATGAGAATTAAGGTTAATTTCTCTTTATTTAAGTGAGGGTAAATTAATCATATCATTTTTAAAAGTATTATACATGTGGATGAAAATCCAATTAAGCATAACATATGGACAAATGGTACATAAACAGATATGTTAGTATGGTATCTTAGTCAAAACCCTTTTTATCAAATGTAGTTTAGTCTGTACCATTCTACTACTGAAAGTACCATACCTAAATTTTAAAATTAACCAAGAGAAATTGTGATATATTATAGATTGTTTACCTCCAATTTTCCGGAACTGGACGAAACATTGACGATTCTTGGAGAGTCAGACAGCGAAAGCAAAGGCATGAAAGCTTCAGTCATCCTCTTTGCTCCATAATAATTTGTTTGAATGCATTCTTCTCCTAAATTGTATGGTTGTGTTGAAACTTTTCCCCATTCAATATATCCTGAATTCTGTACAAAAATCATATTAGTCTAATATGATAGTGGACAACGGCCAAATGTTGTCGGTATTCCCTATTGAGCTGAACACTGTTAGAGCTAATAAAGTTGGCATTTTTTTCTAACATATCTCAATAAAGAGATTATTGTGTTCGTCACCATGGTCATTAGGGTTAAAATGCTAACAAAAAATCAGCATGTTTCAAGATATTTATCTGAAATGTTGAATTTTTTGTTATATAATTTTAGTACTAATTACCTCAGAACCTTTTGAGGCTTCTAATGCGTCGGTGTCCACACTCAATCCTAAAATTCCAGCATTGTTCACCTATTAGTAGTTTTTACCAGGTATTAAAACACATTGTATTGTAATCACTAATCAACCATCATATTCAAATAGTAATAAGCATATCATACCAAGATATCAAGCTTCCCATATTTTGTTTTCACAAAATCAACAAGACTAGAGATGCTAGACGGATCTAACACATCAAGTTGATGGAAAACCAGATTCTCAGGTCGAAAGATGTAATAATCCTTTAGAGTTTTCATCGCTTCTATGCCTTTGTTCACATCTCGGGCTGTTAATACAACTATGACCCCTTTTGAAGCCAATTGTTTGCATACTTCTAAGCCTATCCCCTTGTTTGATCCCGTAACAATTGCATACCTAAAAACGGGAGACAAAATTCAAAAATTAGTCGACTAAATAAAATAAGTTACACATGTGTTAATTTTCTAAATGAAATATAAGTATTGCAACTAGCACCTTTGTGTTGCAAGGAAATTGGAGTCTTCTTCTCTATTGCCCATTGTTGAGTTGCCTATTTGATTTGTTGAGGTAGGTGAGGAATTTTGTTTATGACAAATAAGAATAAAAAATCAATGATTCCTATTTGAAAAATGACGATTCTTAATAGGATTTGTGGTTTAGTGGCTCAATTTGCGCTTGTACCGAAATATTGTAATCTTATCTAGCTTCTTGCTAGCTATATATTTAATAAAATAATTGTCGTCAAAAAAAAAAAAAAAAAAAAAAAAAAAAAAAATGAAAAAATGACGAGAGATCTTGGAAGTATTTGTTTTAAATAGGAATATGTTGAAGTTCTACTTATCTGAATCATAGTTATTCCTTTGTCTGACAAGAAATCTTGGAATCAATGTTAGGTATGTTGATTTAAGCGTTCTAAAATAAGAATCTTGTTGGTTTTCTTTGTAAACAATTTGTTTTTAAATTTTCGTTTTCTCTGTAGTGTTCTCTCTAAATTATTACTATAAAATTCTTCCGAATCAATCTCGTAACTTACACCTATTGTAATTTTGGTTTTTTTTTCTCCAAATCTCTCTTATTTCTAACTAGTTAGATTCCCGGACACGAAGGGAGTTTTGGGTTAGAGTTTTATTATATTAGTTTTTGCAAATAGTACCTTTTAATTTTGAAACTTAATGGTTTGTATTTTAGGATTGGTAATATGAATAAATCATACACTCTATACAAGTATAATGAAACTAATGTACTTTATATGTATTATCGGTTTTAATAGAAATGGGTCACTAAATGAGATTCAGGTTTATATGGAGAGGGCGAGTTTTTGACTAAAAATATGTGTATTTTGTAAAAACATATTCTTTGATCATTATGCAAGTTTTAATAAACCATATTCATACCTTGAGTGATATTAGTCTAAAATTTGTTTGCTTAAACATGCATTTGATACGTTTTATTTTTGTCATTATCGAAACGTAAAAGATCATTAATATTAAATAACGTTTTTGAGAAATTATTTGTATTAATAGGTTTGTTTTTTCTCTTTGTTGTTGACTTTGATTCTCTCTCAAAATCACCTCTTTCTCTCTCAAACTTTGATACTGTCTTTGTATTGATTGTATAGGTTGTATTTTGTAATAGATCATCTTGATCTGTTATTAGTCTAGTTTGTTTTGTAAGAGTGTTGTGAGGGTTTGTAAGTATCTTTCGTATCTTTCTTCAATCTCATCCCTTTGGGGACGATTGGTTTCTTTTGTATTGTACCGGTTAGTACTCGTTTGAGGACTAATATGCTATAGATTTTGTTAATAAAATAAGCAGGTGAGGAGGTTGGTTGAGTGCAAATCTCTGTGTGTTGTGATTGGTTTGATTATTTTTACAAAATCATTTAGGTTTTTGGAAGATTAGCAAGACTGATTAGCAAAAATATTATTGCAACAAAAGTATAACTAAAACTTTAAACGGACACTTGTATATAAACTTTCTACGAGTACTTGTGATTTTTACCTCTAATTTTCCATAGGTGGATGCAACATTAATGATTTTTGATGAGTCGGACAAAGAAAGAAGAGACATGAAAGCTTCGGTCATTCTCTTTGCTCCATAGTAATTTGTTTGAATGCACTCTTCACCTAATTCATATGATTGTGTAGAAATTTCCCCCCAATTAATAAATCCCGAATGTTTTAAAAATTATAATATTGAAATATGATCTTTTGGTTAAAATTTGGAAATAGCCATTTATTTTGAGGACAAACTAAAATAATAAGTGAGAAACTCGTTACAAGAAGAAGGAAGTATTAAAGACTTCCCTCATGATGTGTTGAGGCTTCTAAAGCGTTGGTGTCAACATGCACTCCTAAAATCCCTGCATTATTCACCTTTGAGCATTTTTAAGTGAGTACATTAACAATTTGATAACTTTACTCCGAAACGACATAAAAAAGCAAAATCAAACCAATATATCAAGCTTCTCATGTCTGGTTTCCACAAAGCCACCAAGGGAAGAGATGCTAGATGGATCTAGCACATCAAGTTGATGAAAAACTATATTCTCGTGTGGAAAAAAGCCACAATCTACAAGAGTTTCCATTGCCTCTTTGCCTTTGTGCTCATCTCTAGCAGTTAAGACGACTAAAACCCCTTTAATTTTGAAGCCAATTGTTTGCATACTTCTAAGCCCATTCCTTGTTTGATCGGGTAACAAACTTCATATCTTTAAACACAAGAAATTTAACTAAAACACAAAAAATTAGAAAATTTGTTAAGGTGAAAACATTGGCACCCTTAGGATGTTTTTCTTGGATATTAGAATCTTGTGATTGTCTTTAATGCTCTAGTTAAAAAAAGAGCACAAGCATATATGGTTCAAACTACCTTGGTTGTTGTAAGAAAAACTGACTTTTCATCTCGAGTAGCCATTGTTAATTAAGTTCTCCTAGGTGGGGGATGTTTAAGCACAGAACCAATTTGTGAGATTCTAAGTCAAACAAGAGACACATATATTTTGGAACTACTTGTTTAGAACATGATTCTCGAATCATTTTTAAAATCGTTTTTTAGTCATTCAGGTTAACGGAACAAATTAATTATTACCACGCCAAAAGCTCTTTGTTGTTCTTTAATGGCATCCGCCATGGTAAACCTTTCTCAAGGTCTATAATTAGGTTTTGATATTAATTTATAAACCTTTTTATTTTATAGACATATCCCCAATATGTATAATTGGCAGAGCCAGAAAACTAGGTTGTAGGGGGCTAAAAAGTTTTTTACCCTAAGTTACTCTAATTTTTGTAGCGCAACTCAAAACAAACAAGTCGGGTCGGGTTAAATTCAACATTTTAAAACACCTCGAGTTCAAGGTATCAACATCAATATGAGTTGTTCGTGTCTATGCATTGAAACCCAGTTACGGTGGTAACTTTGACCCTTTTATCCCTTTAGGCTTTATTATATTTTCATAGGAAAAATGCATATATGTTACCAAAATTGATAAAACATCACTTAAATGTTGTTAAACTGCTTAACTATAAAATAACTCAATAACAGTTATAACATCCTAAAAGTTAAAAAAAGAAAAATAAAAATAATTAAAAAATAATGTTAAGCTTTTAACCATACTAAACATTTGTCAAGTATATGTTCATAAATATTAAGAAATATGTTATTGATTTTTGTGAAGGAAAATAAATTAAAGTATGCTTTACTATATCATATAATAATAATAATAATAATAATAATAATAATAATAATAATAATTGGAGATACTTTGATTGTGGGAAGGTTTTAGAGTTGATTATGATGGATGGACCTAGTTGTGGTTTACATCTCAACATTGATAAAACTGAGGTTTTTTTACCCAAGGAAGACCCTAGGAGCAGGTATGTTGGTGTTTTTCCCCCTAATATTTCTCGACCTTCGCATGGTGTTAAATTATAAGGTGGGCCCGCCAGTGTGGACTTTGAGTTTAGTAGTAAGCTTGTTATGAAAAGGGTTGCTAAAACTATTGAACTTATAGATGCTGTTGCTAAGCTTAATGATCCCCAATGTGAGTTGTTGCTACTGCGTGCATGTGCTGGTATTTCCAAGTTGTATTTTTCTATGCGTACATGTCCTCCTCGGATCTTTGAGGGTGCTCAGGTTTCTTTTGATGCAGCACTTCGTTCTTCTTTAGAACGTATTGTCACTGCTTCTGGACTTGGGTTTGGTGATTGACAATGGCGACTTGCCACCCTACCTTTTGCTTTCGGGGGACTTGGTGTGTATTTTGCAGGTGATGTCTTGAATTATGCCTTCCTTGCTTCTAGACTTCAATCTGCCAGCTTACAGACTAAGCTTCTCTATAGTTCTGGTATTGTGACTTCTGGTCCCTCATTTGATGATGCTTTTCGTACTTTTAATGTGAATATGGAAATTGACCTTTTGAGTAACCCTAGTGAGATCGCTGCCCCCAAACTTATGAAGAAATTGGCAGATATACATTTCACACGTATTGCCCAAACAGTTGAATCCACCTTCCATTTATCCCCTAGACAGATGGCGTTATGGAGCTCACTAAAAGAGGATTACACGTCAGATTGGCTCAGGGTGGCACCGATATCGGGATTGGGACAAACTATGAATGTCAGGACTTACCGATGTGTGTTGTGTTATCGATTGGGTGTTCCTCTGTTTACTGTCCAGATGCCGTGTTCAGCTTGTTCTAAGGTTTTTTCTGGAGATATTTTTGGGGATCATGTTGTTTCGTGCGCAAGTATAGTTGGCATTAAACATCGGCATAATATTGTGGGTGATGTTCTTGTTGATATATGTTCTCGGTCTGGAATTTCAGCTCGTAAGGAGGTTGATATTGGGCTTCATGGAGAAAGAGACAAAAACTTACGTCCAGCTGATATGTTACTTTACTCTTGGGATGGTGGGCTTGATGTTTGTGTTGATCTTACAGGATCGTCACCTTTGACGCGTTCGAGTATGGTTGATTTTATGCCTGGTCGGGTGGTTATTGAAGCCGCACAACGTAAACGTGTCAAGTACGATGCTGAATGCGCTGATATCGGATATGGGTTCCTCCCCTTTTCATTCTCTTCCTTTGGAGAACTTGAAAAAGATGCAGTGACCTTATTAAAGCGTATTCGACGATTCTCTATGACTCAGGATATTGGAGCACGTGTTGCTCCACATATTTTTAGTAGGATTGGTTTTGCTATAGCTAGAGGTGTGTGGGTCCAGTTAGTCTCTCGGCTCCCCACTAATTTCTTATAAAATCCTATTAGTTTTTCAATAAAGTGATGTTTATAAAAAATAATAATAATAATAATAATAATAATAATAATAATAATAATAATAATAATAATAATGACTCTCTCCTTTGGTCGTGTCAAGGTGTTCAACAGGGGGATCCGTTGGGGCCTTTGTTATTTGCCCTAGCTCTGCACCCTTTGGTTCAGGCCATTAATCGCTCTTGTGAGCTTGACCTTCAGGCGTGGTATCTTGATGATGGTACTATTGTTGGAGATACTCTCACGGTCGCTAAGGCATTGAACATTATCAGGACGGAGGGGCCGGCTCGTGGTTTGTTCTTGAATGTCGATAAGACTGAACTCTTCTGGCCTGTGGAGGATCCTAGGAGTAGAGCAGATGGTGTGTTCCCTTCGAATATCGCTCGTCCGCTCCATGGCGTCAAACTTCTAGGGGGTTCTGTCAGTTTGGATGACGGTTTTTGTCGAGACTTGGCTTCCCAAAGAGTCTCTAAAACCATATCTTTAATGGAGGCCATTAGCAAGCTCAATGATCCTCAATGTGAACTGCTCCTCTTGCGTAATTGTGCAGGAGTTTCAACATTATCTTACGCTTTGAGAACATGTTCCCCCTTGTACTTATCAGAGGCCCAAGCTCAATTCGATCATACGTTACGTGCATCCTTAGAGAAGATCGTCACTGCCTCAGGGCCAGGGTTTGGTGATTGGCAGTGGTGGCTTGCCACTCTCCCAATAAAGCTCGGTGGTCTCGGTATTCTTGCAGCGGGGGATATCATATAATATGCCTTCCTCGCTTCTCGTATGCAAACAAGTGACCTACAGGAGAAGATACTTACCAAAACCGGTATTGTTGCACATGGCCCTTCATTCCAGCATGCCTTGGATACTTTCAACGCTACTTGCAACACCGACTTTCTCACTGCCACCGGGGGCGCTTCTGCCCCCAACTGATGAAAACATTGGCAAAGTGTTATTTCGGTGTCATTGAGAAAGACCTTGTTTCCAAGTACTCACTAAGTCCAAGGCAGGAGGCTATACTCAGTAGTATCCGCACCCCACATGCACAGGACTTTCTCTTTACCATCCTTATCGACGGTCTAGGACAAAGGATGAATCCTCGCCAATTTCGATCTGTGTTATGTTACAGGCTCGCGGTTCCCATGTTCTCTGAAGGCAGCCTATGCCCGAGCTGCAATACGCATCGTATGGACCAATGGGGGGATCACGCGGTCCACTGCGCTAGCGAAGTGGGTGTTAAGTTCAGGCATAATTTGGTGCGTGATATCCTTGTTGACATATGTTCCAAAGCCGGGATTATGGTGCGTAAAGAGGCTCCAATGGGATTTCTTTCAGAGGAAGGGAGAGAATTACGCCCTGCAGATGTGCTATTATTCAACTGGTTCCAAGGTAAGGACGCATGTCTTGATGTGACTGGGGTCTCTCCGTTTGCTGGGACTGGAGTTATGTCATGGGCTCCTGGGGCTGCTTTGAGTATTGCTGTGGAAAAGAAAAGGAAGAAGTATGCGTCCAAGTGTGAAGACAATGGATACAAGTTCGTCCCTTTCGCTTTTTCTACGTTTGGGGAACTCGATGTGGAAGCTTTGAACACACTTTCGCATGTCGGGACCATTGCCAACAACCACTCTAACAACGTTAAGAGTGGTGCTTTTATTTTTCATCGAGTTAGTTTCTGCATTCAAAAAGGGGTGGGAGCACAGATTGTGTCTAGACTCCCCTCCAATTTCATGTAATTTTTCATGGTTTCAATGATATAATAATAATAATAATAATAATAATAATAATAATTTATTGGGCTCCTTATCTTTTGTACCACCATCTTCTCACTTCCCATCCAATAAATTTATGCTATTTCTCTCACCCACAAGCAGATCTGAAAAACAAAACCCCATCGATTTTGGGCACGTTAGTTGTTGGTTTTCTCTCACATACGAGGGCACTCCAATTTTGAGGGTGAGGGCACAACACTTTTTCTTTTAAATTGACAATTTTTTCTTACTAATTTCGCCTTTCTGATGGAACTTCATTTAGGGCACTTCCCCACTCCTTCCTACATGGCTCCGCGCTTGTGTATAAACTTTTATAAACATCTCATATTCCAATGCATTAAATTATGAAAATGTTTAATATTTTAGACATTTTTATGTCATGTAAGTTTGAAATAGATGTTCACTATGATTTACAAGTTTTTAAACATCTTCATACTTTTATAAACATTTTCATAAACCATAAACCTAATTACAATTGTTTAGCAAACTTAATGTGATAAACAGCTTACGTGGTAAAAGAATAGTATAAGCATGAATGATAAAATTATCTGATGAAATAAGTAAGGATAAAATGTTTATTACTCTAGTTTTCTTTTCTGATTGCAGATAACGTAGCTTGTCTATATTCTAGATGTGAAGTGTGAACTTAAAATAAAAAATTATTTGATTCCCATCGAGTGTATTGGCCCAAAGAAACAAAAAAGTCCAAAACTAAAACGGCCAAAACTAAAAGGGCCAAAAGCCCAAATGGTAAAGTTTATACTAAGGCTCGATTGCCAACATTAATTAATAATTAGCCACTTTATATAAACCCATATTTCCTAAGCCACAAGCCCACAAACACTCAATGCCTCAGCCCTCAAGGGTTTTTATCAAATAGGGTTTAATTTTTGTCTTTGTTTTTATGTATTTTTGAAGTATGCTTAGTTAGTATATTGTATTATCGTAAAAATAAACTTTGTAAATGCTTACTTAAAGACTTGGTTCCGTCCTTAATTGCTAGTATTTTTTGTTATTATTAGAGGATTTGGAGGAATTATGATTTATAAATTGTTCCGTGTTTCTGAATTAAGCGTAACACATAAATTTTAACTAAATTCAGACCTCCATTTTCAATGTAATTTTTTATGTACTAAATATTGCATATACTGTTGAATCATGTAGCTTTGATTACTTTGCAAATATGAGCTAAAATAAAGACCAGTCAGATACTAAAGTTCGTTTTTGGTGATATACTATTGATAATTTTGTGTCCTAATAAGTAGGGTTAACAAAGACTTTGGTAGATGTTTGATCGTTTGAAATTTGTCCCACCAAGATATTCGAAGATTATTGGGCCATGCAAAATGTGTAAATCTGTAACTTGAAATTTGTAAAGAAAACCACCTTTTATGAATCATGACCGACAACATGTATATAAGATATTATTGGAAGGTATTCGTTGTAAACTAATATATTGCGAAACTTAATTTTAGTTACAAGATATAACACAATGAGCGATAAACCGTTTGTATACTAAACATTCATAACTAGAAACCACTCTAAGCAAACCTTCTTCGGTACCGTTGTGATAACACTGAATTAAAGTGTATCGAAATGAGTATTATTGAGTTCTTTATTTCAGATGTTATTTTCAGCATCATTTTATTCTTAGACAACACTGAACATTATCAACTCTCTCGCATAATATTAAATTGAAGTTTACACTTTTTTTTCACGTAGAGAGATATAATGTATGATAGTTTTGAAAGTTTTGCCAATGATTGCCGTAAACTTTAAAAAATTTCATTACATAAGTGCAAATTAATGACTACAATTAAATGACAAAAGTTATAAATACGGACATCCTGTAAAACTTGAACTCGTAACCAGAATATTGTTAGCAAAACCCTTACTCCGTTGAGGAACGACCATAATGTGCAATGGCTAATAAATTTTAACACCCAGAGATACCCCTAAGGCCTAAGCACAAATTTATGCAATTCTTAGTGCCACTATTTATTTAAACCCTAGTCAAACCATGAGAAAGATCCTAGTTCATCTGTTGTTGCTCACTTATCTTAATCATCCGGTGTATTAATTCGCCAACAAGGCAACAACCATTGTAGTTTAACACAGTTATCGTGCTAAAAAGAAATGAACTTAGCTAAGCATTAGAGGCTTTCACTTGAAACTGGAGTTAATTTGCGAATATAAAAGAATAGGATTAATTGATATAATAAAAGTGGAAAAACTGGAAACATTGAAAAAGAATGGATTAACTGATATTTAAATAAATCTTACTTTCACGGTTTTTGAGATATTTAATTTTTTTAAATAAGATATCAATTAATTTCATTGTTTTATATTTTCCAAAAATATATTTAACACATTGAGGAAAAATTGGAAACGTGGTAACAGATATAATAAGGGTAAATTGCAAAAATGGTCCTTAACGTTTCATAAATTTGCAAAAACGGGACCGAGACAAAAAGTAGCGCAAAAAAGCCACCCACGTTCCAGATTTTCGCAAAATCGCCACTGAGAGCCTTTTTCCGTTAACTCCCGTTAGTTTTCCCGTCAGTCAAGGGTATAATCGCCATTTCACTCGCTTCCCGCCTTTGACTACCCCAACTTTATTTCAATGACCAAATTTGCAAAGTTACAAAACTTAATTTTGGAGGCATACTTGGCGATTAACCTTTCCCTCTTTTTTTGTGTAACTCGGCAACCCAATCGATTGCATAGGACTATAAAGTCCACGTTTATCCCGCTTATTCAGCCATAACACACACAATCCCAACGATCAAAACAACCGACGATGGCAAACAATGGAAAAGGGAAGAGTATCTACATTGGTACCGAGGAAGAGGAATTTGATAAAGTTTTAAGAACCTATTATCTAAACGATTTACTTCTTGATGCATTTGGCGGAGAACCAATTGATGAGTATGGTTCTTATAGGAAGATACCTAAGGAGTTAAGAACTAAGATTCTGATCCATCTGAGGAAACAAGATGGCTACTATGAAGCGCTTTTGAGTGATGATGATGAGGAGGAGGAGAAGCAAGAGCCTGTGGATACCTTTTTACCCAAGTTTGATGAGTTGGAACAGAAAATTTCCAATCTTGAAAAGGTGTTCAAGTACCTAAAGGAGAAGAAGGACAAGGAAGAAAAAGAATTGAAGAAAAAGAAGAAAAGGGGGTAATGCGGAGGGCAGCGGTTCAAACTACTAAACAAGTGTTTGTTTAGATATCTGTTGGAAATTTGTAATGGTTGTGAACTCCTATGATCAATGAAAGTTTTTATGTTTATGTTACTGATATGTTTGTGTTTCGATTTTCATTTCTTTATGTTTGTGTTTCATTTTTGAAATATATGGGTACTTCCTATGCAGCTTATGCAGAAAGCATTAGATAGTCAAACAGGTGAAAGTCAAACGGGTGAAATTCACTTGGTTTATTGAATAGCACTAGTAAGAAGTTAATGCTCCTTGACCTACCACACAAAAATGCAGTAAATTATCCAACCAACTAGTATAGTAATGTCTACTTTTCAACTTTATCAAAAACATACATATGGCAGAATCTGCAACTCAAAAATTAAAGAGACAGAAAATGAGTCGTAATAATACACAGGTAGAGAAAGTAAGTGGTTGTGTAATTGGTCTCGGTATCAGAAGTGGCAACAAAACAAGAGGGGGTGGTGCAAAGATAGAGGTGTTGGACGAAAGATGCTTCATCTGTTGTGGGGATGTTAAGTGTTGGAGGCATAGAGTTGTGATACTTGAACAGGCAGGTTGTGCAACGGCAGAGGTAGTAAGTGGTGGTGTCATTGGTTTGGGTATTACAAGTAGAAACATAAGTGCAGGGGGTGCTGCAGATGCAACTCAATGTCAGCTTCTTGTTTATGTTTGTGATACCACAAACTGAATCATTATGATCACTATGTTTAGTCTATGTTTTAATGTTTCATTAATGTCAGCTTCTTGTTTATGTTTGTGATACCTATCAAATACAATAACGAAGTATAAACATATGTGAAGACATTATTCATACAAAATATGGATCATGAGATCCATTACATTCATTAACCATCACTAATCTCAAAACAACCAACCCCCTCATGAATATTTCATCTTTACAACAAACTCAATCTTCTTAAACATCTTGTCCTTGACTTGCCTGGACATCATCAACAGTGCATTCGCCCAACGCTTATCAAATGTTTGTAGCCTCCTAAGCTTCTTTGTATTGCTCCTTGCAGTTCTTGCACGTGAGCAGTTTCGAAGTCTACCAATCACATCCCCCCTACGTTCGACCCTCTCAGTAATTTTTTTGGACTTGTACTCCAAATCCTGTGCCTGCTGCAAGTCTTGAAGAATCTCGGTGTGGTAAGGGCCAAGCATTACTTCAGTTAGAACATACGAGTTACAGACAACCCTTAGATTAATATCAAATTCAGAGTTGTTCATGGTTAAGGAAATAGGGAGTTGTGTTTTGCAAGTGTGTGTTTTAAGAGATGCGTATTTAGTAGCCTTCATGTGTTTGCCTATAAAAGGGCTTATAAAAGATTGCCAAGTACTGTGTAGTCTTCATGTGTGGACCAAAGTTGACTTTATGCAATTCAACATTTGCAGTTTGACTTTTGAAAGTCTAAATGCAATGGGTGGAAACATAATGCAAACAAACATAGAATATAGAATCCATTACATTCAGAAACATAAACATTTTTTGCAAGTTTGACTTTTGAAAGTCCAACTGCAATGGGTTCAAACATATTGTTCTAAAGACAATCAAGTTAAACAAAGATTACAAATATAGAATCCAACAGACAATAACGTTTAACATATTGTTCAAAGATCAGTTGGTAACACATGAAGAAGTTGGAAGTGCATGCTCATCATTTGACTTCATCTTTTTAGTTGGCCTGTCAACCTGAGGCCTGTGATTGGGTGGTACTATGACTGTTGTAGACTCAATTCTTGGCCAGTATCTGCGGCTTGAACACCCATTGATCTTGAATGAGTACGTACGCGCCCATGTTTCTAGGCTGTAAGCAGCATGAACCCACTCTTCAGGCACAGCAACTCCTTTTCCATCCTCAATCATATAGTTTATTGCAGCCACAGCATGTTTACATGGTATTCCAGTCAGCTCCCACATCCTACAACCACACTCCTTCCTATCCAAGTTAGCAACACAATGATCCTTGTTAGGCACAGATACTTTATATAACGAAGCTGCAATCCATTCAACAACACAATCAGTAGCTTCTTTTTTGTTTCTATCAACCATGGCTTGCACAGTAGGAGTAAGTTGTCCAACACTTCTTTCTATTATTTGCTGAACTACCACAATCCTCTTCACCAAGTACTCCCTTATATATTCAAGACAAACGATGATGGATTTATCTCTCACATCATTTAGCTGGCTACAGAACACCTCACATATGTTGTTTAAGATTAGTCCACATAGGGCTTTACCTGTTGAACAAATCACACATTATGTATTAATATATGATCAATTATCAGTATGCTTTTTTCCACTGCCACTTAATGAATTACCTGAAAAATGTGATCGGCTCCATTGTTCAGCTGGAATCTTCAGCAACCAATCATAAGCTGCAGCATTGTTATTCTTCAGATGATCCATCTCTTTGTTGAATTCAACAACAGTTGTGGCTCTTGCAGCCTTCCAAAGCATGTCCTTGTAAACACCTCCTTTCAAATGTGACTTCATTTCCTCATGAATATGCTTAACACAAAACCTGTGTGCAGCATTTGGAAACACACTAGCAACAGCTTGTATCAATCTCTGTGAACAGGTAAGGTTTATGGATGGTGTTAAAACTTTACATGTTCTCATTGTGCATAAAACACATGATTAATTATACAATAGAAATGTGCACATTTTGCCTATCAGATATGAAAGTGAACTTGCAGTTGGTTTCTATCCCAAGATCCTCTCCTAGTAGTTTCAAAAACCAACACCAAGTTGCCTTATTTAGTGCATCAACTACAACATATGCTACTGGATAAATCCCATTGTTTGCATCAATCCCAACTGCTGTTAGTAATTGACCTGAAAAAGGACCTGACATGGAGAATCCATCTAATCCTAAGAATTCTCTGCCACAAGCTTTGAAACCTTGTTTCATAGCTCCCAAACACACATACACCCTTTTAAAAGTTCTTGTTGAACTAGCTGGATTTGGTTCTAGCTGTACATCAATCTTAACAGTAGTGCCTGGATTTTGATTAACCAACTCTTTGGCATACTCTCTAATCAGTGCATAATGTTTGGTAAAAACAGGTATACCTGATTGAATTTCACAAGCTTTATGGCATAGCAAATCAGACTTACTTACGGGAACATCTTCATTTACCTGATCATCGTCATCAAACACTTCATCATCATTTCGATTATAGTCCAAATCCTCTGAATCACTCCCGCCACTCTGTTCTTCTGTTTCATTATCTACCTCTACTGCTTTCACATTTCCCATCTGATCACCTACAATTGTAAGTCCATAACATTAACAACAAATACACCTTTAACAAATAAAAAAAAAAGAAAAAAAAAGAAAAAAAAACTCACAAAACAGGAGGGAAATTAAAGCGGAAATTGCACTGGTAAAGATTTGGCGGCAAGAGGTAGGGTTGTATCTGAAGTTAAAGGGGTATATTTGTCATTTCATGCGATTATACCCTTGACTGACGGGAAAACTAACGGGAGTTAACGGAAAAGGGCTCTCAGTGGCGATTTTGCGAAAATCTGAAACGTGGGTGGCTTTTTTGCGCTATTTTTTGTCTCGATCCCGTTTTTGCAAATTTGTGAAACGTTAAGGACCATTTTTGCAATTTACCCATATAATAATATGCTACAAAAGTACGGTTAGCATAGAGTAAATGGCATCAAAAGTTCAAAATATGACAATAGAGAAAAGTTCATCTGAGGATCAAGAAAATTCTTTGCACATCGAAAGATAAATCTCAGTCAATAATTTTGTAAAAAATATAAAAGAAATTGATTAATCCATATTTAATTAAAACTCACTTTCACTCTCTCTTTGTTGTACATTTATATGCAATTTTTTTAAAATGAGTTAAAAGTAAGTTTTAATTAAATATCAATTATTCTCATTCTTTTATATTTTACAAAACTTTTGACTAATGTAAAGAATTTTCTTCATCATTAGATGAACTTTTCTCTATTGTTGTATTTTGAAGTTTGAACTATTCAACTAACCCTAGATGCCACTTATTTTCATGCCAACGTACTTTTGTAGCATATTAGTATATCTATTACCATGTTTCGAGTTTTTCCACTTTTAAATATAGAAAAAGAAAATTTAAATGTAAGTAATAATTTGGAGAATAATGTGAAAACTTTAATGAAAAACTAAAAATATTACTCCCTCTATCCCATTTTTATTGTCCATATTTCCTTTTTAAGTTGTCACAAAAAGATTGTCCACTGCTAAAAATAGAAGTTGAAATTGTTTATGTTTACCATATTACCCTTAATCAAAATTCTTATTTACAAAATTTAATGAAAACATTAATTAATTGTCAAAGGGTAAAACCGTATTTTGGTTGCTTTTGTAAAAATCAAAGCAGTAATAAATGCATTTTTCTTAAACTGTGTATTTTTTTATAGGAGGATAATAATTTTGAGACGGAGAGTAATAATTAGCATAATAGTTAAGGTGTTATTAATGATTAGTTAAAGGTTCCTACTAAATTTACTAATTAACACCCTCTTTGGTTTTTCAAAAAGTATTAATCTGATTGTAGTTTGAACATCCCACTATTTTTCTTTTCTACTCGTATTTTATGACGATCTATATGACCAAAAAAGTTTACTACCTATACATGTAATTTATACTGAGTAAATATACGAACATGCATATTAACAATAAATAAAGTTATTATTAGTTTATAGAATATTATTGTCGCAGAGTCGAGTTATGTTGAAAGATTGCTCAATATTTAATGTATAATTTTTATTTTTATTTATTTTAACGATTAACTGCTTTTGAGATATTTAAGTTTCAAGAAAAGAGCGGATAAAAATGATTGTTTTATTTTACTGAAAATAAGTGGCAAGAATTAGTTTATTAATCTATAACAAATTTTTTATTTCGAAATAACTCGACTCTGCATCAATAATATTCGCGAAACTAATAATAACTTTATTTTATAGTTAACATGTATGTTCGTATATTTACTCCCTATAAATTATTACATGTGCAAGTAGTGGACTGCTCAAACGTCATAAACACGAGTAGAAAAGGAAAATAGTGGACTGCTCAAACTAATTATAAGGTCTGTGCTTTTTGAAAAACTAAAAATGGTTTAGGCTATATTTGGCGCGGAGCTTTTTGGGGTAATGAGCGGTGAGAATGAGCTTTATTATTTTTGATGTTTGTTTGGCATGAGAGCTGTGGTCTTTGCTATTTTTTAGGAAAGCTCATTTTCCCAATGCTTCTTTATGAAGCTGTGAGCTTTTTTGGCTACTGCTCACAGCTCACAACTACTGCTCACTGCTACTGCTCAATGCTACTGCTCATAGCTACTTTTGACAAACATAGCCTTAATTGACAAATTAAGGGTAAGCATAGTAGGACCCTTTGAAAAAATCGCAATGACTTGACAGATTTTTTTTTTTTTTTTTTTTTTTGAACGGGTTTTGACAGAATTTCTGTTATCGAAAAACTAAATTTTCGGGAGAAATTGTGAGGTGTTTAAGATTTTGTATTATTTAGATAAATCTGATGCATTTTTTTAAAAATAAATGTAGTTTGATATTTTTGTGATTAAATATACATTTAACTATTAGATAACTCTGCATCAGATTTTCTTACTAAATTGAAAATATTTGTGTGTCTATCTCTGTGGCACCGTGCATCACGAAATTAAAATTGAGTTTGTTGACTGTTTTGATTGAGAATGTTTAGAAATAGTATCAAGCAATATATAAAAAAGTATGAATTTGTCAAAAGTGTGTCTTTATCAAAGAGGTGTCATAAAATAGACAACCGTATGTCAATCCTTTTTATCCTTGAAATTGAGATAGATTGACTTTGAAAAAGAAACTGAAATAATACAAGACTGAATAAAGTAGACTAAAAGATCAAAAAGTCCATCTTCCCCACGTTAACAAGCAATACCTCCAAATTTTGGCTTTCCAAACTTTAATTATTATTTATTTTTATTTTTTTTCCAAACATCTTTACCCTTAATTAAAATTATAAATATACTGCACAAAGTGACAGTGTATAGCGGCAAATAATTATGCTTACGAAATCGTGATTCTGAAAAATGCAAAGCATGTGATTTTTAAAATTAATATAATAAGTGTTTTTGAAAAATTGCCAAGTTTAAAATTGAACAACCTTAAAATATATTAAAGGATACATAGGGTAATTTAAGTGAGCTATATTAATTTAAATTTTCAAAATTCAAGACTTTAAGATTTAAAAATAAATATTTACTTTTTATAAGTAGTATAGATATGAAACATCGTTTTATCATGGTTACTAAATAAATGAAACTTATTTTTATCACTTACCCCTAACCATTATGATAAGATCATAAACCACATACTCCGTAATATTCATCTAATAATTAATGATCCGACGGAAATTGCATTAAATTAAGCGCACGATTCAAACAACAAACATATAAAATATCCGACGGAAATTGCATTAAATTAAGTAAACGAATCAAATCAACATAGAAGTCATAAACTTGGTTAACACACGGGGGTGTTAGCACATAATCTCAGTAGCAAGATCCCAAGTAATAACAAACGATAAACGGATAGAAGTCATAATGAAAACAATAACCAAACCGAATGATTAAACTAAGAATGATGATACAAGATGTTCTTCATTAGTGGAATGGTGTTTCCTGGTCTTCTTTGCCTCTGAAAATCATCTAGGATTCGTCTAGAGTATAGAGAATTATGCCCTAAGTCGTGTTTAAGGCTTCTATTTATATGTTTATGAAATCAACTCCAAAACGGCGTATTCGAATTTGAATATGTTGTATTCAATATATCAAACTTGGCTCCAAGTAAAAAGATACTCGTCAACGTCTGAACAACCTTCGACACATCGTATCTACAGAAATGGATACGCCATATTTCTTCAAAACGCGTGGTTTATTTTGTGTTAAATTGAAGGGCAGCCGCATGTTGCTCATGTGTTAAGTGGTTTGTTTTGTGTTAAATTGTTGGCTTTTTGGAATAGTGGGGAAACAAAAGATTAATTTTATAAGTGATTTTCAGGCTGTTTACTATTTTGGATGGAACTGAGGAAAAAGATTAAGAATAAAGGTTACTTAGTGTCGGTTTGCAAGTACGGGGCCGACACAGGTTTCTAATGCAGGAATGACAATATCGAGTATAACAAAATTATACATGTAAGTCACTAGGCTACTTTTTGTAAATAATGTGTTTTTTTTAATATTAGTAAGTCAAAATTTCTAATAGGTACGTCAAAAGTTACGATTTTCAAATCTCTATTTGCATACATCGGTCTTGCGGTGGTGATGCAGCTGGTCGCACTGTGATGGCGGTGCAAATGGTGGTGACAAGACAAGGCTGTTGGGACGAGATGTAGTTGATCATGTAGGGTTAGTTAACTTCACATGTAGTGTTGCCATTGGGTCCTGGCTGTAACTGGTTCTTTCTTCTAACCAACTGGTAACGTTTGGCCTTGTATTTTTTTTTTTTATTTTTTTTTTTAATATTTTTTATTATTGTTGTTTTTTTTTTGTGGGCTTTGCATTTTATAACATGTGTTTTCCAATATACCTTGATTTTTCTGGAACGTTGCATTTTACACCAGCATCGACTAACATTACTGGGTATACACGTTGTAATTGTACTTAGTTTTAACTTATTTGGTATGTAAATACAATATGTTTATGATAATATTGATTAGTTAGTATTAATGATTAAAATTGTTTTTAGAGTAACAAAGACCCATCAAAATTCTAAAACGAAAAAGTCGCAATTTAAAAAACTACATGCAATGACAATAAATCGGCTCCGCCGCGACGCGCGAGGACGTTCTCACCCGTCTACACTATTTATAAAGAGACAATGATTTTTGTAAAAACTTAAAAACGATTAATATTACACAATACCATTTTTAAGTTTTAAAACCTTATACTTATGTTTTAAAAAATGTCGTACATTGCTACCAATCACAAGTAATTACATACTATGTATAACTAATATCTTCCACATATGAACATTTTGGATATCTTGGCCTAACTTTTCACACGCCCAACGCTACTAACAATATCATTCACACTAGTTATAATACTCGCGCACGCGCGGGTTTTTTAAAACTTTTTGAATCATATATTTTTTTATTAAAAAACAGATAATTTAATCTTTATTTTAGTTGATTTATGATGTTTAATTATAGTTTTTTATTATTAAAGATAATTATTTAAAAATTTTAATCATATTATTAATTGCATCTTATCTATATTTTTTGTATTTATCTTCTACTTATGTTATGGATAAATATAAAATGTTACCTAATAAGAAAATAATCTTTTTTTTAAATAAAATTATTACTAAATAACGTATGAACCCATTTTTTTGAAATGAAAAATTGTCGATAGGGGTTTTGTTTTATTATATAAAAGATTATGGTATTTTTCTTCTTCAATCATCTTTAAGTCCTATTTGTGTGTTTTAATAAACGCTATTTTTGGTAATTTTATGTTGGATAAATAAATGTTACGCGAAACATTTACCAAAATATGACAACTATAATATATGCCGCTATAAAATACTGTCACTATACACGGGTACTCACATTCTCTTTAAAAAGAACATTAAAGCAAACTTACATATTCAATTAAACAAAATAATTTACTTGAATCAAACTAGAGGTGAGCAGGAAAACCGAAAAAATCAAAACTGAACAGAAGTAATCAACCGAAACCAAAAAGCAATGATTCGGGTTTTAGTTTTTCAGAAACCGAAAACTTCGGCACGTTTCGTTTTTTATCCAAAAACCGAACCCCCCCCCCCCACACACACACACACACACACATATATATATATATATATATATATATATATATATATATATATATATATATATATATGTGTGTGTGTGTGTGTGTGTGTGTGTGTGTGTGTGTGTGTGTGTGTGTGTGGGCGCGCGCGCGCGCGCGCGCACGCTCGCATTTTGTAGATGTATTTACAATATATTTATCTTAATGTTTATGTGTGTGCTTGTCGTGTATGTGTGTTTATTTGACAATATATATCAACACGTATGTGACAATGATGATTTTATGTGTGTTTCACTTGCATGTGTTTGAGTATCATCTATTTGTGTGTATTGTAAAAAAGATAACCGGTTATCTACGTAAAACAAGTTTGTTGGTATAAATTGACCACGCCCAAAATAAACGATTAAAACTGAAATAACCAAAATAGCGAACTAAAACCGATAATAAACCGAAAAAAACGAACCGTACTCAATCCTAAGCCAAACCACTTGTCCGCAAAACACCTAATATTCGTATGAATGACGTCAATTAGCCATAATCAATATATAACATCTTTATCATGCTTTGATGGTAAAATATATATATATATATATAAATAAACCAAAATAACAATAATAATTTTCCTATTTATATTTTTGGCATAATCTTTATGTATATCTTTGGCATAACGGTATGCTCATAGCAAAATCCACAAACAAATGTGAAAATAGAGATGCATTCACATGGAAAAGTGAAGTTTGTGCCAAATAATTGAAGTTAAACAAGATGAAATTGAGAACCCAAATGGTCCACAATGTGACGCTTTTGAACTCTTGTGGCAAGAACATCACTGTATGACAATTCTATTCTTTGTAATATATTGTCCTTTTCTTATTCAATAATTCATTTTAGGAATCTGCAAGAAATGCAAATCTAAGGGCTTATTTGGTTTTTTTTAGGAATTACAATGGATATCGAATTTGGATTTAATATATAGTAGAACTAGCTTATAGACCCGTGGAATCCACGGGATTTTAGAGGGTTTTTTATTAAAAAAAGTAAATACGTGAATAAAGTAAGAAATAACAACGAACGTAAACGCTATGAAATTTTCTTGTAACGGAATAATAAGTTATAAGTGACTGATAGTATCAAAAACAATGCTTGTAAATATCTGTGTAATAAACGTTCATTGCCTCATGATCTCCAATATGTTTGTCTTCATAAGCAAATGTATGTAGTGATCATTCTAACACGTCAACAAAAGGTCCATTACATGAACACTTAATAAGTTTAAAAAATATGTAAGTAAAAGAAGTTTGGAATTTATAATAACTGTAAATAAAAAAGTGCCACAAAACATGTAATATATATATTGTACATACCTATTGACACTTAATAAGTTTAAAAAATATGTAAGTAAAAGAAGTTTGGAATTTATAATAACTGTAGATAAAAAAATGCCACAAAACATGTAACATGTATATTGTACATACCTATTGACCGTTTGATCATAGACCTTGAAGAACTTCTTTATATATTATTTATAGTAGTTTTTTATAGGTTATTATCCGCATCTAAAACAACAACCTTCAAACTTTTTTTGCTTTTGACACGTAAAAGAGCCACATATAGTCGTTCATGTGTGAAAACAGGACATGGCAGATACAATCCGACTTTTGAAAGCGATTGCCCTTGGCTCTTGTTTATTGTCATGGCGAACGACACCGAAATGGGATATTGTTTCCTCACGATCCTTCTAAATGACTTAACTAAATCACTTGATTGAAAAGAATTTAACCGAAATGGGATACTGTTTCCTCACGATCCTTCATTGATAATGTTTCGATCAATATGATACTTTGAGTTTGAAGGACCAGAGTTTGAAGATGAGCTCCAAATGAATACATTAACGGGATTAAAAAGAATTTAGATTGTAAACAAATAAACTTTAAACAACATATGTGTACACATGCAAGAAGTATATATGTGATAGCTTATAGACCCGTAGAATCACAAAGATTTTTAAAGTAATTATTTATTAAAGAGTTAAGTTGTTTCAAGATATTACCACTTGCATCAGAAATCTAAGGTCCGCCTTATAGGTGGGCTAGTTTCAATCATTTCGCTTTAGATAATAGAGGTTATAAACAAAATATAAGGCTTGTATAAAAATGACGTATTTTATCATAATATCTTAAGATATAATCAGATTCGATCTTACTTTTTCTTGAACCGCAAACTAAAAAGAACTTCAAATTTATAGAATATAAAAACATGTGTATATTTGAATATTATTACAATGACTATTAAGAAAATAAAATTATATTAGGATCTTGAGATACCGATCCGATCTTACTATTTTGATCTAGGGAAAACAAAGACGATTATCTGTAGGATCCCGACCTTGAAAAGCTTACATTTAATAAAACTTTGATGAACTTTATGCCCATTTTAAACAAAAAAAAATATCTCTAATTTATCATTTTCTAAAGTCTACACACAAAGGATGCGAAATGATGAATTTAAATTAGTTACGCTTAGAGAATCATGTAATAAAATCTTGAAAATATGTGACGGTACCAAGAGATTTGTTTAATTTTAGAAGAGTATATTTTTTTCTGAATTAAGATCGACTTTAATACATCTGATTTGATGCTTACTTCACATGTAGGATACAAATCTAAAAACACCTAATTTGTGCAATAAGTTTAGTATAATCATCATGTATTAGATCTATAGAATATGCAACTACGATGATAAGCCTTTATTTACAAAATAGAAGAGTTTAGAAGTAACTTACATCTACATCAGTAAACTACATACAAACAAAAATCAGTAAACTACATATTAATTGCGCTCCTAGTACACCTCAATGTAGAACCCTATAACATCTTCATATCATAAGCTGTTAAGGCAACTTACTGTTACAAAACATAAACTGAATTGGGTCACTTTATATAGTTTCGGTTATCACATGATCCAAACACTCTTTATTTGTGCAGCAACAAAAGCAATCTCTTCCTTGGAAAACTTAAAATTAGCAATCAACCTTGTGCACTCTTCAAGACCAGCAAATAATGTGTACTCACCACCAAATGAATTTTTGTGGAAATATGAGTCAAACCTGAAACAATTCATGTAGTTAAAAGATATGTGAGTAACAGATAAATGGCCACTGATTAAACAATTCATGTAGTTAAAGATTTCAGTTGTCAACCAACCCACTGAATCAACCAACTGAACCATCCCATTGAACCCACCCCCTGAACTATATCAGTTTTCGATGCACCAATTGAACCAACCCACTGAACCCACCCCCTAAACCATGCTCCCTGAACCATGCCCCCTGAACCAAACCCTTGAACCCACCCCCTGAACTAACACATTGTAACATAAAAGACTTACTTTGCTAATGCAATAGTTAAAGTCTGATTGTCGGGAGATAACACGCAAATAAATACGCACGTAGAAAAGTATAAAAAAGAGGTAATTACAAACACCCTTTTATTAGTCGCACTTATAAAAAAGCGCATAACCAAAAAAGTAGAAAACATATGTTAAGAACTTTATTTTATTTTTGCTATAATTGAAATTATTTCATGTCTATCAGAGAAAGCCAACAACAAAAAAAGCATACCTTTTCGTCTTTCGCAAGTCATGTTCCATGTATCTTATACAATTAATGTTTATCAGTCCACACTGATTTGTACACAACAAAAGAAGGGGCAGGGGTGAGGATAAGGGATGTGAAACTTACATCTCTCATAAATGCGTCAGATCAACTGTAGGAAGGCTTCAGCTTCTTCATCAGCCATTTTCGTCACTCTTTCGAGTTGTTTGACAGCTTTTGCTGCTACAAATGACTTGTTTTCTGCCTCAGCAACTTTGTATCCAGCCGCAACCGCCACTTCTTCTAAAGTTTCACCAAGATGACAGTCAATCGAAGATAGCGATCGGAGATAGCCTGGGTCGGATCTTTTTTGGTTTTCGGTTCTGGACCTAATAACTCACATAAAAGTTTATCCTAGTCAATCAAAATAAATGATATCCATGTTAAAAGATAGTAACATGGGAAGACTATTGGTGCTAGTATTTTACTCGTTAGAGATAAAGCTTAACCCAAATCTGACACATTTCTATGTAAACGGGGTCAAAATGTTCCCTCTAAGTTTTACATTTAGTGAAAACTGAATTACAGGCGCGTGCCAAAAATTAAGATTTATTCCTGCAATGAACCAAAACCACATTCAGCACACCTATTCAATTAAACTATATATATAGAATAAAATTTAACAAATGAACATATCAGAATAATGCCCTTTCTCGTCCTCTTTCCACCATCTGATTTCGCAGGCTTTGATGACTATGGGGGAGTTTTCTCCTTTGACGCCTGCAAAACAATGTATCCCATTAAGTAACAAAGTGGATAACTTCATTAGCTTGTAAAAAATTGATAACTTAATTAGCTTGTAAAAAAATGGACAACTTCATTAGCTTGTAAAAAATAGACAACATCCAACCCATTTTACCCGCTCAACTCGTTTAGGACAATCCAATTCTCAGCTACGATCGGTAAAACACTTCTGTTTAAGACAGTCCACTACCCGGTTGTGATATACTCATTTACTTAAATTCCAGTTTTATCCTGATTCGCAATTATAAAGAAGGGTTCATTAAATCGAACCTTCAAAACAACAACTCCACCAGAAAGCTTTGCTAATCTCTCCTGGAGCTTTTCCTTAAAATAATCAGAAGTGCTTAATTTGATCAATGGTCTTAGCTGTAGCAGCATACCATAACAATATTAGGCACACAATGGAGCTTTATATAAATATAACATTGTTATTATACATAGACTTAACATCTTTATCAGAAACCTATCAATTTTGAATGCCGTGTTTTTGTTCAAAGGTAATCGAAACAGGGAACAAATCATATTTTAATTAATTCAGCCATGTGTTGAGCCCAAAGCAAATTATTCTTTCGCCTTTTACTAAAAGTTGTACATTAAAAAGTGCAACGGCTAAAGGCGGGCAGATGAGAAAGTACTTGATAATGTACGATAAAAATAACTCTTTCTTATTTTGCACCCTTGACCAATATAAATACAATATAACCTAATTGACCCAATTATAGGTTTTTAATGAGTTGAAATTGGCAACTATACTAAAATGAACAATCCTGCCATCCAACGAAATTGGTTGTTGACAATATATAAGAGAGACAGAAAGATATTCACAAGTGATGACTTTACCTTCTTTTCTTAGTTTAGTAAATCTCTAATGGGAAAATAGGTTGCTTTCTTGCAAAGCTCGAGAAGATCTGAGCCAGTATAACCTTCACACAATGCAACTATGGAGTCAAGGTCAATGTCCTCTTCCGCTCTCTCATCCTTCAAAATTGCAGCCCTTTCTTTGCGGTTAGGTATCCCAATTTCAAATTCCTGTGGAAGACATCTTAACGATTCCATAAACGATTCATCAAGCTCTGAAGGACGATTTGTTGCAGCAAGAACCATCACTTGAGCATTCTCTACATAAACGATTCCATAATGTATAATTATCTAACAAAAATAGCAAGTCATTTATTTTATCAACAAAAAAGAAGAACCTACCTATGGTGAATCAAATATTTACCTCAACCTACCTATGCAATGTCAACAAAAATTTGCATACTAACAAAGCATAAGAACCTGTCCACTAAAGCAAACTGAAACACTGCAGTAGCAAACCTCTAACCATATAGACACAAAACTAAAGAACGCCCAACTATACTACTATATACACTTGAATTTGTGCCATGAGACATGAACACTCCTTATACTTTGAAACCTACATACCAAAAATTCTTACTAAAGTCTATTAAGGGGTCCAAATTGGATAAAAATTTATTTAAGCAAACCAACTAAAAGGGAGTTCATAAATAACTCTTAATGTATTAAAAAGGTGAAGTTCACAACGAAACGGGTTGATTGAGTCAAAATGTTTTCAAAAGTATAAGTTTCATATGTTAAAGATATTAAAGGTAAAAAAATATCAAAAAGGATTCAAACAAATAGTGATGCACTAATGCTTACTATGAAAGGAAAGAGCCAAGATATGCCACTACCGCATTGTTGAGCAGCAACTGTTGTCAGACCCGCAAGAGATGGTATCCAAAAGAACCCTTCAGATAGAAGTCCCTAGAGCGCGATCGAATATTGATGATGGGGAATGAGGAGGAGGATAGCAAGGCAAGAGCGAAATAAGAATGAGGAAATCACAATTTCTGGCCGATTGCGAATTTTGCAGCTCTTGGGTGTTTTGCCCCTAGTTTATTTGACACTCTTAAGCTGTAACAAATCCAATTGCTACTATAACTGCCCAACCATCAATATTTGTTCTGCAATGATCACAGGAAGAAAATATTTTAGTGATTCATATGTAGCCGCATTTAAAAGAAATGGAAGTGGTAACTAACACACAATGTGATTATGAAAATAGTTGAACACAAAGCTATTACATGGTTTCTTGGATGGTGGAACATGTTTTATATTTACCGTAATCATTGCAACTTACGATAAGGTGAGTTGTGAGATCAAATCCATGCTAACTATGTAGTATTTAAAGAAAATATGCTCATATACATAAGTAGCAAAAGTAGGTACAATTTATTATAGAGGAAGCAGAGGATGAATAATTTTGTTTGTAATTATAGCAAACCTATTGGGCGTTGCCTACATATGATGAAAGAAGCAGGAGCAAAATTATGGGACCTATGATATAGTGTCCTTATTCTTTACATGAAACATAGTTTTAGTCAATTCCAAAAAAAACTTTAGTAACCTGGACAAAAATCATGAAGATATTGTTTTCATATTAAAAGTCCAATGAAAGCAAAAATTATACCTCATTTTCCTCCAATGAAAGCCTTTTTGTATGATTTATATCTGCTAAAGACGCCTTCATATCGTAGGGACGTAGTTCTGGGAAAACGTAGGATTTCTCATCATAATATATTACTACAACTGGCTCAATCTGTAAAGTGATAGTGGTAGCAATGTATGCTATGAGTAAACAGATACATGAAAGAAATACAATCCAACAATACATGAAATTATCATTGTACCCACTACCCAACCTGCTTGGCCAACCCATGTGTCTATTACCAGTCTAGAAACATCAGCGGGTTTAAAGTACAGCAGACATTCGGAAGGAGGCCCATCACGTCATGCTCGGCCGCTTTCCTAAAAACCAAATTGAAGGAGCAATTGATTGCTAAACAGCGTCATTATCAACAATATCAAGTTAACAATAAAAGTAAATAAACAACAGACTTACGCTCAGACATACAAACCTGTAAATGAACCAATTGTTGAAAACATAAACCCACAAAAAACAAAATAATTTAGAACGAACAAAATAATTTTTCTTAAAAAAGGGTTTAAAAGATTTCATACCATATTACTCTGTATTAAAATTCCTTTCAAACATTTCATCAAACCCCTTTTATCTACAAATTCTGATATTCGATCTTCAAATTCTGGCACAGAAAAAATAACACCAATCTTTATATCTACAATATCTAACCACACTCATATTCATAAATCACAAATTATAAAAAGTAATTCAAGAATGTGATTTCCCCTAATTTTTTTCTAGGATTTTGCTACAACACAATTAAATATAACATAATCAAAAGAAAATACCTGATAAGTAACTCATGAAGGTGATTTCCTAAAAAAATCAAAATTAAGGTTCTAGCAAAACACAATTAAAATTGAGCATAATCAATGGGAAGTATGTTATAATACTTCTGCAACAAAAACAACTAATAATTCAAAACCCTAAACATTCAAATTAAATAGGTACATACAATGATATAATTTAAAGCGATGTTGAATCGTGTAGAGGAAGTTTGATTTGTGCTTCACTGGAATATTGATACGCATTTTGAAATAATCATGTAGATGAATGAATTTAATGAGGAGCGTGAATGAGTTTTGGTCATTAATTAGTTACCATGAATGAGTTTTGGTGATAAGATGTGAAGAATGTATTGCATTAGCAACTTGTACGCATTAAAGCATGGACCAATCACAGCGAAGACACATCATCACATTAATTACATAGGGCGCTTTAAAGGACTTGTAAATTATTCTGGTTTATTAGTATAGATAGATAACAATAAATATAAAAAAATGTATTATTAGAATTGTTTATGTTTGGATTATAAAATATGGTATAAAAAGTTTATAGATATTTGAGTTTTGTAGTGGAAAAGAGAGAGAACCACGAGAATGGATTTCAGAGATACCAAATGATGTGTAATGAATCTATGGCTATGATATTCCCATTTCATTCACGTGCCCACTAAATAAATATCTTAAATCGGAATGAAATCCATACACCCATTTCGATTGGGGATACTAAACGCACCCTAAAATATAGATGAAATACTATCATAGCCTTTATTAATGAATATAATTATTTCATGTATGATATATAACATAACTAGTTGTTGAATAAACCTGTAAATGGCTCTTGCATCATTTTATTTGATAATTTCCTACTTTAAAAAGTTCAAATATAGGGGAAATAATATACGACCACTCGAATTTTGATGGTTGAATGTTGTTTTGACGTCGATAGTTATATAGTTAACTAATTGAGATAAGTGTAGTTGTGTATAATTACGTAGCTATCACATGCGCTACCTAAAAATGATTATAATATGACGAATAAATATTTGAAGCATGACAAAAGTATATGCTAATTAATACAGTATAAAAGAGAATATCATGTGATGGTGAGTTCAATTAAGACAAAGAAAAAATAAAAATCAATAAGATAATTATATCCGCTCACTTTTCAATCATAAATGAATAAAAGCCTTTCTAAAAAAAATCATAAATGAATAAATGGATATAATCTTTTTTCACCTTTAACTTAAAAAACAATATATTTTGCAAATTGAAATCGTTCGACAAAAATACATTATCGCGACAGTAATTTTATTTTTTATTTTTAATAAATGGATAATTCGATATATTTTTAACAAATTTTATTTATTTTTATTTTTTATAAGTATATTGAATATTGCACGATACAAAATCACATGTGATTTGTGATTGAAGCTTTAAAATTCAAATCACAAAACACAAATGATTTCACGAATCAGACGTTATATTTAAAATAACAAATCACATGCGATTTACAAATGACATGTGATTTTTATGACGTAAATTTCGACACTTACAAAAAAAAAAAAAAAAAAAAAAAAAAAAAGTATATAACAATAACCTTATTATAAAAGATGATTTTATGCATAACATAATGGTGTGACTAGTTTTACTTGTGGAATAACAATTATGTGATATTTAATTATAAAAAAAAAATGTAAAGTATGGTTTTTATTTTTAATTGAAAAGTATGTGTCTAAAATTGTCTCGAATTTTTTTAAATGTTTTTGTGATCTTTGTTGGACAAAATTCCATGTGCTATTTACTTTTTTTTAGCGACAAATTTTTCACTCTCGAATTTTTAGTAAGTTGGTGAGCAACTTATGTAGCACCGGGTTGAGTGACTTGGGTAGAATATTATGTGCTATTTTAATAAACAAAAGTATGCATAAACTAACATCTAAATAATACATGTTCTCATATCGTTTTATAACTAGACGATGAATAACTTTTCGTTACATCATGGCGTCGCCAATCAACTTTGCGATCTCGTCATGTTTCATGTTTCGTTGAGCATAAGTCAATCTAAACTTGCGTAACCATGTAGCAAGTCATGTTAATTACGTTATCTATACAACTTATAATACATTTTAGCACATCCCTTTAAATCATTTTAAGATTTTTTTAAATACTTTTTAAGCATTATAAGTAACAAAATCAATGTTTATAATTATGAAAAGAACAAACACATACAATTAATAATCTTCCTAAATCACTCACTAACTCAAAAGTAGAACTATTTTATCACATGATACAATATAAGAGCACTCCAATGGGGTGGTTTTAAAAGACTTATTACTATTTAGAAAAGCTTTTAGTAAATTTTTTAGCATTGAAACAAAGACTTGGCTAATGACTTTTTAGCATTAATTTTTGAAGTAGCAAACGTTTGACAACAAAAGTGAAAAACCATTGCACTAAAATGAACTAAACATTCATTGTGAAACAAACTATATAATTAAAAAACTCATTCATTAAATGCAACAAGTACAAAAAGTAAATGCAAAAAGCTATGGTTGGTTTTTGGCATTGCATATGCTCTGAAACTAAGCATTTAAAAAATTTTAACAATATATCAGGTTATGTTTGAACTTTAAAAAAAATAAATAAATAAATAAAAATGAAGATTGAATGTGGCATTTGATAAGATAATATTAACGGCTTCAAAAATTTTCATTAGTTTATCGTGACCGTTGATGAGACGAAAACTGTACCGCTTTTATTGGGTCATTTAAGCTCAAATTTGAGATTATTTGATCAATTACTGCCCTAAATCATTCATTTTGTCATTTTAGGTACTTTGGATGAGAAATTTGGAAAATGAAGCATTTTGAACATTTTTGGAGCGAAAAAGTGAAGAAAACGACAAAGTCTCCAAATCAAGTTGAAATTGGTAACTGACGGCGTTAGGAATTGCATGCGACGCCGTCACTCATGGACAAAAAGGTGGATTAATTAAATACACGTGACGCCCCAGAATGTTTTGGAGATTTAACACGTGACGGCGTCACCAAGGCTGTCACGTTCAAATAACAAGAGACGGCCAAGAGAAGAATAATACATGACGGCGTCAGATCTGGATCTAGGCAATACGAGAGTTTTTGTGGCGGCGAGTTGACAGCGTCAGGATTTGCACGTGACGCCGTCAGACTCAAAAATCTATATATTGTTTTCTTATTTTTCATTTGTTAAGAGAGGAGAAATTTGGGATAGTTTTGGAGAAACCCTAGCACGAATTTTACCTTACTTTTAAGGGTTCCAAACCCTAGTTTCATCCATGTTTGATTGAAGATAAGTTTTCCAATAATCATTCAATATGTCTATGTGTTGTTTGATTTTATCTTATACTTGTCTTTACTTTAACATGCTAGGCTAGGTTTTCTTTGTGTTTGCTTAGATGTAATGAAATCTAGTTATTGATTATTGGTTGGTTGTTTGTTTATAATTGTTGTTGATGAATAATTTCGATGTTAGGCTTAAGAAAACTGGCAGACTTCTAATTGGTAACATGCTTGAAAGTCTTAAGAAACATGATCGGATGTGTACTACGATTAATTGGTTATATTTAATGCATATGTAACTACTAAGGAGGCCATGTTAAGAGCTAGTAGTCGGCTCGACATAGGAAGAGGTAGAAGCTTATAGAGTTAGGGAAGATCGTACACGGGCCCTACGAATGGTATTAAGGAATATAACCCGTCATCCATGCAATTGTAATAAATTAATCAACTAGTAAAAGATAGCTAGGGAGTATTGTTTTTCTCCACATTTACTTTCGTGTCATTTTATTTTATTTTTATTGTATTCGTAGTTATTTGGGTTAGTTGACTAGCGACTAATTCCTCTCATTCTTCTAAAACCCGAGATTTTTACTTGCTTTTCATAAAATATAAAAATACAAAAAGAATCATCTCTCACCTCTAGACCTAGTTTAATTGAGTTTTAACCATAGCAAACACTATTCTTTGATTTGAAATCCCCTGGTGCTTGCCACTACACTATACTACATCGGTCAGGTACACTGCCTGGTGGGGATTGCAAACTTCTCAAGATCCCTTGAGAGGTAAAACCTTTTGCAAGGTTGCAAAACCACACATCAAGTTTTTGACGCCGTTGCCGGGGAAATAGTTATTGTTTAGGTTGAATTTTATTTTTATTAGGTCTACTCATTAGATTCCTTTCTAGTGAGATTTTTATTTTCATTTTATTAGCTTTCTTTAGTCTATCTTTTCTGTATGTCTTTGTTCGTAAAAACCTTTCTATTGACTCTTCCGTTCACCATTATGAAGAACGTGAATCCACCAAATCCGACACTAGAGTTTTACCAAAAGAAATATAGTTATACTAATTTGGATATATCAAGATGGAAGAGTGAAATGAGGAGGACAGGATCTTGCATTGTTTTTAGTGAGTACCTTGAGAAAAGAGACCAAGAGCATAAAACTTAAAAAAAAATCACCTTAGGAGCTCCATTAAACTATCAAAATACCTCATTTAGTGAAACCTATGCACCATATGAGCCTTCACCTAGGATACTTTCTTATGAACCTTACCGATATTGTGAGATGGTTAATGTTAAACCACCTAGGTGCATGCTTGGATTAGATTTCACTAAGACATATAATGAACATGAGGAATCCTTTAGGAGAGTACTCCCGTACTAGCCACCAAGGCTATCGAAACACCATTGAGGTCGCTCAAGGAGCCAATGTGTCTCCCTTGCGATCTGACATCATCCGGTTGGTGCAAAGCGGATGTGCATTCCATGGACTTCATTCCGATAATCCTAATCAACATCTCAAGGATTTCCTAAAAATCGTAGACTCCATAGATCTTGTTGTTGAAACTCGAGAGATGACCCGATTGCGTCTCTTCCAATTCTCTCTACGTGACCAAGCTAGTCAATGGCTTGAGCATTTTCCCGCAAGATCCATCATCTCTTAGGATGATCTCACCACTCGTTTCCTTGCTCAATTCTTCCCACCGAGGAGAACCACTAAGCTTAGAAAAGACATCTTGATGTTCCAACAATGTTAAGGTGAAGCTCTCTATGAAGCATGTGTAACACCCCCAATTCATGGTTGCAGCGGAATTCGAACTGGGTGTTACTCGACGGCACAATAGTCACAATAATAGAAAACGAACTCCAATTGAGTCGTTTTAAAAGATGTATCATTCAAAATATATAAATATCAGAGATTACAAAATGAGGTCCCAAATGGTTCCATGTTTACAATGTATAATAATTGAGTTTTTGAATGATAATAAAATTTATAGCCTTCTTGAGTATCCGTGCCCTTCCGTGCCATCCTTGATCGTCATGAACCTGAAATACATGCTTGAGAGGTCAACACAAAGGTTGAGTGATATTCATAGATTTTGTTTAATGTTTGAACACAATGTGTTGGTAGTTAAATCGTTGAACACAATAATCGTAGTGTTTGTAGTTAAATCGTTTGAACACAATAATCGTAGTGTGAGCTATAGACTCACACTCATAGTTTGGAAAACAAAACATGTAGGCTACGCTGTTATATGCCCGGAAAGGTTATTAATTCACTAAGCTTATGACACCAAAACGTTAACGTGTACCAATATCGATCGGCAGATTTATCCCGGTAGGTACTTTGCCGTCATACCTAATGTCTCAAATATTAATGCATTTGTTTGAACTTAGTCAAAACAAATGGGATTCGTCAATCCCAATAGGCCTATTCACAATATTCGCGCTCACTTGCAAGTAACCCTCGCAAGTGATTAAATGGTTCATAATAAAGGATCTTGGTTTGGCAAGGATGTTACTTAATGATAATAAAACATGGTCGAATAGCATACAATAGAAAGCATTGTGTTCGAGTAGAAAAATAATAGCATGTATTTCCCCCAAGGGTTTGTAAAACATTGAAGTAATGTAAAGTGGGGCTATGAACTCACCTTAAGTAAGATATCAAGTAATGAATGTGATGGTCGAATCGCGAAGGTTTCTACTAGCAACCTATATTAGAATGTTGCGACTTAGGATCGGAGTAAAGAATATGAAGTAGTGCCTATATATATATATATATATATATATATATATATATATATATATATATATATATATATATATATATATATATATATATATATATATATATCTTGCATTTAGTCCATGATGTGGTATGATGTATATTGTAAGTCTTTGAAAGAAAAGATTCATAAACATGTATGTTTTGTATATCGTTTACTACCGTTCGGGCTGACATAATTCAGAAGTCATGTTAGTAAGCGTTCGAGGAGCCAGGACACTTTAACTCGTAAATCCACAACTCAACTCGACGGCTTACATAATGAACTCCTCACATGAGGCTCCCTACTATTGTAGTAGTTGATGAAATATATAGATATAAGTTTTGATCCGAAAGGTTACATGTCCGATATTTGAATAAACTTAGGAAAGTTTATTAGTACTTGAAGATTGTTATTAGGGGTAGTTTCAAAAGTTTTGTATGACCATTTTCTCTTTGTAATATCTCATGGTTCCTTTTAAGTGAAGTAGATCCAAATTGTTTGTTCAAGTTATCGTCAACTCTTTGTTTCATGTTTACGCCTATGTAAGTTGGTATGGTCATTTCGTCATGGCCTAGCCATGACCTTTGGTCCTTGTTCCAAGGTCATGAGACACAACCTTGGCTCTAGCCATGGTGGTGGTCTTGATTATAGGTCATAAGACCTCTTGTTCCTTTTAAAGTATAACCATAATCTAGTGACTTTCGCCTAAAAATGGGCTATTTAGAATTTGAAGAATTTTATCACTCGGAAAGCGTTTTTAGGTCTCGAGCTTCTTTGTTCCTGAACGAAAACGTCGTTCCGGACAACTTTCGTGTTTTAACTTTTTGATGAATCGGACCAGAAGTGGGACTTTCAAAATCAAAATTTGATCAGAATGCTGTTTAGGCAGTTTTGCCGGAAATCTTTGGTAACTTCAAATGGGCGTAACTTTTGACTCGTATACTCGTTTTGGGTGGTTCAAATTTCTATGGTTTCCTTGTTAAGTCCTCTACTGTAATAGATAATGATCAAATATCATATTTTTACCATTTTGATCAGGTCTTACCAAGAAAGTCACTAGTTTGCTTGTTATAGTAACTTATCTTAACAATCAATTACAACAACATGTTTTAGTCATTTTTATACATCATGGACATGATCACAAGATAATATATAGCATGAATGATATGTAAATAACATGAATATGATATTTAACAAGAATTATGTTAGGGTTTGGCTTACAACTTTTGGCTTTCAACAAAGAAAGGAAAGTTAACATGCAAGGATAGGACTTTGATAGACTTGCTTCAACCCACTTCTCTTCATGCAATCTTTCTACTCTTGTAATCTTGAAAGATGGATGATGAAGGTTGAGGTGACTTGAGTGGATTCAAACTCAAGAGAAATCACCAAGTATATGAGGTTATGGAAGTGTTTTGATAACCTAAGATCAAACTAGGGTTTATGTGTTGTTATGCACTTGATTCTTGGATGAAACTTGGAGTAAATGAGCTAAGGATGAGATGATGGTGTGTTTCTATGTGTGTGGGACGTTTGAATGGCCAAGGAGTGGGAGGAGGGGCTTAAATAAGGTCTTGAGGAGGTTACTTTCATTGACTTGTCAACACTTGCTCACCAAGGTTAACACATGTTAACATCTTAAGGCATAAAGCATGAGATTGAGCCACATAGTGTGAATCCCCCCTCCTAGTGGCGGTTCATTTGCTTGGGGAACAAGGTGTGGACTTTTGATGATATTATCCAAGATATCTAGTATGTTTTGACTCCGTAAAATGCAAACCGTAAGTTGTTACGTCACAAAACGTAAAACCGGGTATCGTAAAAATAAGAAACTTGGAGGAATGATTAAACTTGTCAAAATACTCCATAATAAAATATAAAATGAGTGGTAGGTTCTATTTGGGTGGTAAAACCCTGCTAAAAACTGGAAACACGGGTCTAAAACGCGTAATTCGCGTAAAACGCTGAACTGGAAAACGTAAAATTCCAAAACTTTTGGAATTGTCATAAAATGATAGAAAATCATATTTCTATTGTTTATAATATTTTATGGATATATCGGGATGCTGAAAGGACGTTTAAACCTAAAAGTAAATCTCGGACACGGCTTTGTGATTTTTGCAGAAATGATCCGACGAGCGTCAAACTCTCGGATTATCGTTAAAATAGTTTAACTTACGAGAATATGAAATAAAAATTTCTGAGATGAATAGTGAAAAGTGAATAGTAAAAAATGAATAGTAAAAGTGAATAGTAAAATTTCGGGAATAAAAGTTAACCTGAAATTGTGAATTGTTACAGTCTCTACCCCTTACGGGAACTTCGTCCCGAAGTTTAGTTTATGTCATGGGTTGAAGCGATGTCGGTGAAAAGATAGGATTTCTTGTGGCGAATATAATGTAGGATTCTTGTGGCGAATATAATGTAGGTATCATGCCATACCCGAGCAATGTAATGTAGGTATCAAGCCTTTCCAAGGCGATACTTTTAGCATAACCCTATCTCCGACTTGGAATTCTAGGGGTCTGCGTCGTGTGTCGGCATAACTTTTCTGTCGATCTCTTGCGGCTTGTGGTCGACTTCTGATTTGTACAATCTTATCCGTTGTTTCACGGATGAGTTCTGGACCAGTGAGTTGAACTTCCCCCACTTCAGCTCAACAAGCAGGTGAACGACACTTTCGACCGCAAAGTGCTTCAAATGAAGCTGCTTTAATACTTGTATGATAGCTGTAGGAAAATTCGACTAATGGTAGATGAGTATCCCATCCTTTTCCAAAGTCTATTATACAAGCTCGAAGCATGTCTTCAAGTGTTTGAATGTTTCGTTTACTCTGACCATCGGTCTGAGAATGATACGCTGTACTCATGTCTAGATTTGTTCCAAAGGTGTCCAGGAGGGACTGCCAGAAATTGGAAGTAAATCTACCATCTCGGTCTGATATGATGAATATCGGTGCACCATGTCTTGAGACTATTTCTTTGACGTACAGTCGAGTAAGTTGTTCCATTTTGTAAGTCTCTTTGATTGGTATAAAGTGTGCGGATTTTGTGAGACGATCAACTATGACCCAAATGGAGTCATAACCGCTTGATGTCTTTGGGAGCTTGGTAATGAAGTCCATAGTAACTCTTTCCTATTTCCACATAGGAATCTCTGGTTGTTGCAATGGACCGGATGGTTTTTGATGTTCGGCTTTTATATTGGAGCATGTAAGACATTTGCTAACGTATGTTGCAATATCGGCTTTCATGTTTGGCCACCAATAGAGTAGTTTAAGATCATGATACATCTTATCAGATCTTGGATGTATGGAGTATTTGGACTTGTGATGATAATGATGTGATATGTTGGTGAACAAAAGTGCATAGTGTATGCTTAATGTTAATATTGGTAGAGATGTCAAGTTTGCTTTAAAATTTTAAGAAATTTTAAAGGTGTATGACAGGATGGTATCCTTAGGACCTAAACAGGATAGTACTTCTACAAGATGAAGAGAATAATTGATAACTATCCCAAGATAGTAGTTCGGATTATCTCATAAATGAAAATTTTCAAGAATGAATTAAGGTGTTAAGATCTTGCTGAGTGGTAAGGTACTATCGTGTCTCTAGATTGTTTTAATGTATTCTGGTGGTTTATCGTGTTCACGTAGGAAATCAATCTAAACATAACCCTAGTACAACTACTCTCAGTATTTGAAAATTTTAAGTCGAATATAGTTAGTCAGACTATATTCCACTGTCCCTAGGTTAAATATAGGTGACTAGTCTATATTTAGCCAAGGTTCGATAAAATTTCCAAATACCTAAATTAGGTATACTTGTGATATGTCCGTTGCTTTCGGGAAACTGTCCGCTAAACAAAGGCGATGTCAAACAATTCAGTTGCAAGTCCCGCCCATACAAGACTTGTAACCTATGTTTTCATATTCTATTGCATAGAAGATAGTAAGGGTAGGTACGTATGGAAAGGAAGTTTTAAGTAGTTCTAAAATAGAACATACTTGGCCAGGATCACGAACTTTTAATAATGAAGGTTTCAGAAGAAAACTTTGATGAATGTAGAGCTGAACTTCAGCTTTTGTAGGTGATGGATTTGTTTGTCCTTTAGAAATCTCATATTTCTATTTAGAAATCGATAGGTTGTGACGGGTTTTTGATATCATATGAAATGATATTGATGATGTGATGGAATAATTCTAGAGACCATTGCGCAAAACACAATGTCTCGGAAGTAGGTTAGACCATTGTGCAATTCACAATGTCTGGGAAGTAGGTTAGACCATTGTGTGACTCAAAATATTTGAGAAATGGTTAAGACCATTGTATAATACAATGTCTTGGAAAATGAATGAGACCATTGTATCTCACAATGTCTTGGAAAATGAATGAGACCATTGTATCTCACAATGTCTTGAAAAGTGAATGAGACCATTGTAACTCACAATGTCTTAAAAAATGAATGAGACCATTGTATCTCACAATGTCTTAGAAAATGAATGAGACCATTGTATCTCACAATGTCTTGAAAAATGAATGAGACCATTGTATCTAGTTACAATGTCTTGGACATATAATGTTGGAGTAGGAACATGATTGGGAGAGTGTGGCTGTGCCGAAATGCCTTAGAATAGGCATACACAGATATGTTTAGTCCATTGTTTAGATAAATGATTGAAAATAAACCGAGTTTATATATCAATATACTAATATGTTCATGTAGTATAGAATGCCTAGTGTGTATATATCAATATACTTATATGTTCATGTAGCATAAAATGCTTACGGGGAAATGCTCAATTATGTTAAGGGTACATATATCAATATGCAATTATGTTTGTGTAGCACAAAAATGTCTACGGGGAAATGCTCAAAATGGGTATATATGAATATACTAATATGTTTGTGTATCATAACATGCTTACTAAGTCCATAATCGTCTGGAGGATGGAAGACACGGAGAGCGGAAGGCTATAAAAATGTTTTTGCTTGTAAGTGTAGTTATAGTTTAGGTCTCAATTAGACCCGTTTCTCTATAACCATGGCTCTGATACCAATCTGTAACACCCCCAATTCATAGTTTCAGCGGAATTCGAACTGGGTGTTACTCGACGGCACAATAGTCACAATAATAGAAAACGAACTCCAATTGAGTCGTTTTAAAAGATGTATCATTCAAAATATATAAATATCAGAGATTACAAAATGAGGTCCCAAATGGTTCCATGTTTACAATGTATAATAATTGAGTTTTTGAATGATAATAAAATTTATAGCCTTCTTAAGTATCCGTGCCCTTCCGTGCCATCCTTGATCGTCATGAACCTGAAATACATGCTTGAGAGGTCAACACAAAGGTTGATTGATATTCATAGATTTTGTTTAATGTTTGAACACAATGTGTTGGTAGTTAAATCGTTGAACACAATAATCGTAGTGTTTGTAGTTAAATCGTTTGAACACAATAATCGTAGTGTGAGCTATAGACTCACACTCATAGTTTGGAAAACAAAACATGTAGGCTACGTTGTTATATGCCCGGAAAGGTTATTAATTCACTAAGCTTATGACACCAAAACGTTAACGTGTACCAATATCGATCGGCAAATTTATCCCGGTAGGTACTTTGCCATCATACCTAATGTCTCAAATATTAATGCATTTGTTTGAACTTAGTCAAAACAAATGGGATTCGTCAATCCCAATAAGGGATCTTGATTTGGCAAGGATGTTACTTAGTGATAATAAAACATGGTCGAATAGCATACAGTAGAAAGCATTATGTTCGAGTAGAAAAATAATAGCATGTATTTCCCCCAAGGGTTTGTAAAACATTGAAGTAATGTAAAGTGGGGCTATGAACTCACCTTAAGTAAGATATCAAGTAATGAATGTGATGGTCGAATCGCGAAGGTTTCTACGAGCAACCTATATTAGAATGTTGCGACTTAGGATCGGAATAAAGAATATGAAATAGTGCCTACATATATATATATATATATATATATATATATATATATATATATATATATATATATATATATATATATATATATATATATATATATATATATATATATATATCTTGCATTTAGTCCATGATGTGGTATGATGTATATTGTAAGTCTTTGAAAGAAAAGATTCATAAACATGTATGTTTTGTATATCGTTTACTACCGTTCGGGCCGACATAATTCAGAAGTCATGTTAGTAAGCGTTCGAGGAGCCAGGACACTTTAACTCGTAAATCCACAACTCAACTCGACGGCTTACATAATGAACTCCTCACATGAGGCTCCCTACTATTGTAGTAGTTGATGAAATATATAGATATAAGTTTTGATCCGAAAGGTTACATGTCCGATATTTGAATAAACTTAGGAAAGTTTATTAGTACATGAAGATTGTTATTAAGGGTAGTTTCATAAGTTTTGTATGACCATTTTCTCTTTGTAATATCTCATGGTTCCTTTTAAGTGAAGTAGATCCAAATTGTTTGTTCAAGTTATCGTCAACTCTTTGTTTCATGTTTACGCCTATGTAAGTTGGTATGGTCATTTCATCATGGCCTAGCCATGACCTTTGGTCCTTGTTCCAAGGTCATGAGACACAACCTTGGCTCTAGCCATGGTGGTGGTCTTGATTATAGGTCATAAGACCTCTTGTTCCTTTTAAAGTATAACCATAATCTAGTGACTTTCGCCTAAAAATGGGCTGTTTAGAATTTGAAGAATTTTATCACTCGGAAAGCGTTTTTAGGTCTCGAGCTTCTTTATTCCTGAACGAAAACGTCGTTCTGGACAACTTTCGTGTTTTAACTTTTTGATGAATCGGACCAGAAGTGGGACTTTCAAAATCAAAATTTGATCAGAATGCTATTTAGGCAGTTTTGCCGGAAATCTTTGGTAACTTCAAATGGGCGTAACTTTTGACTCGTATACTCGTTTTGGGTGGTTCAAATTGCTATGGTTTCCTTGTTAAGTCCTCTACTATAATAGATAATGATCAAATATCATATTTTTACCATTTTGATCAGGTCTTACCAAGAAAGTCACTAGTTTGCTTGTTATAGTAACTTATCTTAACAATCAATTACAACAACATGTTTTAGTCATTTTTATACATCATGGACATGATCACAAGACAATATATAGCATGAATGATATGTAAATAACATGAATATGATATTTAACAAGAATTATGTTAGGGTTTGGCTTACAACTTTTGGCTTTCAACAAAGAAAGGAAAGTTAACATGCAAGGATAGGACTTTGATAGACTTGCTTCAACCCACTTCTCTTCATGCAATCTTTCTACTCTTGTAATCTTGAAAGATGGATGATGAAGGTTGAGGTGACTTGAGTGGATTCAAACTCAAGAGAAATCACCAAGTATATGAGGTTATGGAAGTGTTTTGATAACCTAAGATCAAACTAGGGTTTATGTGTTGTTATGCACTTGATTCTTGGATGAAACTTGGAGTAAATGAGCTAAGGATGAGATGATGGTGTGTTTCTATGTGTGTGGGACGTTTGAATGGCCAAGGAGTGGGAGGAGGGGCTTAAATAAGGTCTTGAGGAGGTTACTTTCATTGACTTGTCAACACTTGCTCACCAAGGTTAACACATGTTAACATCTTAAGGCATAAAGCATGAGATTGAGCCACATAGTGTGAATCCCCCCTCCTAGTGGCGGTTCATATGCTTGGGGAACAAGGTGTGGACTTTTGATGATATTATCCAAGATATCTAGTATGTTTTGACTCCGTAAAATGCAAACCGTAAGTTGTTACGTCACAAAACGTAAAATCGGGTATCGTAAAAATACGAAACTTGGAGGAATGATTAAACTTGTCAAAATACTCCATAATAAAATATAAAATGAGTGGTAGGTTCTATTTGGGTGGTAAAACCCTGCTAAAAACTGGAAACACGGGTCTAAAACGCGTAATTCGCGTAAAACGCTGAACTGGAAAACGTAAAATTCCAAAACTTTTGGAATTGTCATAAAATGATAGAAAATCATATTTCTATTGTTTATAATGTTTTATGGATATTTCGGGATGCTGGAAGGACGTTTAAACCTAAAAGTAAATCTCGGACACGGCTTTGTGATTTTTGCAGAAATGATCCGACGAGCGTCAAACTCTCGGATTATCGTTAAAATAGTTTAACTTACGAGAATATGAAATAAAAATTTCTGAGATGAATAGTGAAAAGTGAATAGTAAAAGTGAATAGTAAAATTTCGGGAATAAAAGTTAACCTGAAATTGTGAATTGTTACAGTATGGACTCGTTTCAAGGACTTACTCCAAAAAGTCCCTTATCATGGCATAGATCTTTGGCTCCAAGTCCAAATTTTCTATAACCATATCAATCTCTCCACGAGGCAAACCATTAACCAAGCGGCCGGTGGCAAGCTACGTGATCGAAGTGCGGAAGAATCATAGGAACTCATAGAAGATCTTGCTCTATATGACAAGGAAAGTTGGAATGATCCCCGTGATTTGAAAAAAACGGTCAAGGCAATATCTTTGCCTTCGAACAATTCAAGCACTCCCGACCATAGGATCATGGAACTTGAAGACCAAGTCAAGTTTCTTATGAAATCCTACGAGACTCCTAAACCTTCAAGCCAAGTGAACAAAATCACTTCTTTTTGCGAATTATGCAGTGGTCCCCACAACACTCGTGATTGCATGGAACTCCCCGAACAAGCTTTTGCGGATTACGCATCCTTGCGTACCGACAGAGCGTGAGACAAGTGGTACACTTTCAAACCCGAGCCAAACCCTTACGGTGATTCATATAACCCCTCTTGTAAAAATCACCCGAACCTTAGGTGGAAACAAAACCAAAAGATGCCCCAAAACAATTCTTCTACTCCACCTAATCGTTATCAATCAAGCGGTTCACCCCTTAACCGTACTTTCAACAACAATATTTCTAACAACTATGATAGTACCAATAATTTTGAAGGATTGATGTCTAAATTTATGGCATCTCAAGAAGCTCGTATAGCTAAGTTTGAATCCGAATTCAATCAACAACAAACGGAGATGACCAGTAAAATCGACAACTTGTTGAAAAGCCCTCAACAACCAAGTGCTAACTACACCAAAGAAATACAAGGGAAACTAGTAGTGGAACCCAAATTAAGGACCCCTCATCATCCAAACACGTCCACTTTGTCAACGTAGTCACTATTAAGCCAGTCGATAATAATAGGGAAGAAAGTGATAAGGATAAGGTTAAGGAAGTTGAGGACGAAAAGGAAGAGATAGTTGAGGAAGTAGAAAATGTAGAGGAATACTTTGATAGATTACCCACCAAGGAAGAACGAGAATACGATAAGGATTTATTCGATGACTTCGAAACACCATACGTCCTTGGTTCACCAATCATCAAAGCGGGTGATCCCTCTAACATCAACATACCATGCAACATTGGGCATGTGCATGTGTGGAAAGCCTAGATCAATCTTAGATCTCCCATAAACATTATGACTAGGACCCATTACAATTGGGTAATGAAGAAGCAACTAGGACCTAGGATGATTCCCAACATGGGTTGGATGAGTAACTTTGTGCGAAGAGTGAAAGGATTGCACGTCTTTGTAGGAAACTTCACTTACGTTACCGACTTTGTGATTGTAGAAGATATTCGTCCGGTAATAGATGGTTGCCTAAGTCAAGTAGTGTTCGGAAAGCCGTTTGTTGAGACCTCTGAGATGAATCATGACCCTCTCTAGGGATAGTTAGGTTCAAGGATGAGAACGATGAGATAGCTTACCAAATGCCTTATAAGATTAAACAATTCCGTCTGTTATCAAACATCGAAAAAGAACACAAGCAAGCGGTCTACTATAGGAATGATGAGGATAGACGTAGAGGAGTAAACTATGTTATGAATAGAATACTTGGTTTCTACAAGGAATGCTTGCAACTAGGTCTGGAATACAAAACCAAGATTGAAGATGACCTAGAGAATGTGCCTAGTGACGAGGTTGTGGAAAACTAGTAGGGGGGGGTGATAACGCTCTAATTATAAGTATTTCTCGAGCATTATTCTATATGTTTTATGATCATTTTACGTTAACTTTTGGTACTTAGTAGCATAAAATGAATGCAGGTTCACTCTTGGATGGTCTGAGCATGAAACACCTAAAAACTTACTATTTCGCCACTTGAAGTGAATAAATAATGAAGTCTTCCATGATTAGCTTTTCATATAAGCCAAGTTCGCAGGTTTTACAAGAAAGGGCGCCGCACTTACCTCTCGGTCAAAGGAAGTCAAATATATAATATTAAATAAAAGTGTGCCGGTCTTGCAAACTAACTGCGCCGTACTTCCCCTGCATTTATGAAGCTTTAGCGCCAAGAAAATAAGAAAGTGCGCCGTACTTCGCATATCAGATTGCCTATAAATAGAGATCATTTGCAAGCATTTGATTTCTCCACTCTATAATCAATTTCCACAAAGCTAAGTCCGAAGTAACACGTGATCCAGAGCCAAGTTGCAGGGGTGAAAAAATCAGAATAAGGGGTGTTAAATAGTTGTTGGTGTCAAATTCTTGGTTACTTGTGACACTAGTGTAATCATTTGATCAATCCAATTTGTATGTCTCTTGTTTATCATTTATGCACTTCTGTTATTATGAACTCATTAGCCATGAGAGGCTAAACCTCTTGTGATTGCTTGGATATGTGAATATAATAAAGCGACTTATGATTATGTTTTGATCTCTACCAATTTCAATTTTATATTGTGAACTATTTCATTTATAGTCTTATCACGTTTATTTATTGAAACTGGTTGAATATAATATGTTGGGATAGGTTGAAAGAACAAACGTGTTAAACGCAATTCTAGGAACTTGTCTGCGTTACTAGTCTTTGAAAGGAGAAATCCACTTAGAAGAATCAGTAATTATCTAGACTTGATATGAAATACTATTTCGAGAGAAATCACTTAATGGGTAGATATGAATCTTGAATTGAACCTACGAGTTTTAAAATTGCTCTTTTGACGAAAATAGCTCTCTTATAAGTTGTGCTCCTTTATCAAACTGAGATCAAACATAAACATTGTCACTAGATTATCTATGCTATCCAAGCAATCATTTGTCTTAATATTTGAATTCCTTTTATTCCTATTATCGTTACTTGTCTTCTTTTACTAATTGTTATACTTAAGCTGAACGAACTAAGTCCCTGTGGATACGACCTGGTCTTACCTTAATCTAATACTACCAACGGGGGTTATACTTTACCCGTGTGTTTGGTTTATTAAAATCGGTGAAACTAGTATTATAAATTTAAAGCTTTCCTTACATATCAGGGGGTTGAATAGTTTTACGTCTTTTTAAATTTATAAAATTTGGTTTCAAAATATTGATTTGAATTTATACAATTGTTTGTTTGAAAAACCTTTGATTAGAGTTTAATATGAAAACAGCTATATTATCTATTATATGTGTCCTTTTAGGTTTGTTATAAAAACTTGTTTTTGAAAACTTTGTTTACTTTAAAAAGTTTAGATTCGATATTATGCGAATTCAAGTCTTGCAAAATATAAACAATTATAACTAAGTACTAAAGCAATAATAAGATAAGTAAATAAGTAAGAGATGAAAAGATCGAACCGCGAGACAAGAGATTTATAATGGTTCGGCTACAAGGACACCTTCCTTGCCCTACTCCATTCCCCGAGCACCTAACTCGAGAGTTTTCTTCACTATGTCAACATGCTCCCTTATGGCGGAGAAAATCTGACACACCAATTATCACACCTTTTTCACAACTTCTACACAACTAATTCACAACTTCTTCACAACTACTTCACAACTTCTTCCCACCTAAGCACTACCTAATCACACTACTTCTTCTTCACACCTATACTACTTGGACACCACAATCAATTCATAACTTCTCTACCTACACACCTTACTAGCCTAACTCCTTATGTTTACTTCTATCTAACCAATATTCACAACTAATACACAAATGGATGAATACTATACAAGTGATGATGCATAAAAACTTGGATGGGGAGGTCACAACAAGTTGTAATACTTCTTGTCTTGAAGGATTGAAGTATTCTTCTCTTGCACTTGAAGATTGGATCACTTGGAAACAAAAGCTTATGATTATATGATCAAAGGGTTTAAGAGAATGATATAGAAGATTTAGATTAGAAAGTTTATAGTGCAAAAGGTGAGGAAAAATACCAGATTTGAGCCAGTATTTATATGGGAAAAAAAATACTGTTTGAGAGCGTAGGCGGTCCCCTTAATTTACTAGCCGGTCCCCTTAATAATTAAGGGGGCCGCCTAACAAATTTTTTTTTCTTCAGAATTTTTGTCTTTTTACGGGGAAGATTTTTCCTGAAGAATATAGCCGTTTTTTGGGTAAAAATTTGAATTTAAAATATTTATTTTGAATATAACATTTCTTTATAAATACAAAAATATTTTGTATAAGTTTAAAAATGTTTGCCCCACTTTTTGAAAAATGTAAGGTTTGTAAAAATAAAAAATCTAATGATTTAGAAAATGTTCATTTAATCATAAAATGCATTAGGCATTTTGTTTATTCATACATTAAGTGATTGATTTGTTAAAATGAATATTTACTACTAAATACTTGTTTACGTCATAATCTTTTAATTTAATGAGTTTACATTTTGTGATTATCAAAACGTAGAGATATCGAGAAATATTAATAATGTTTTTAGGCATTATTTATATCAGCAATCTCCCCCTTTTTGATGATTACAAAACCTAAACTCATTAAATCAAAATTTAATTTTTAGACAAGTATTTAGTGAGTTTATATTCACTTCTCCCCCTTTTTGTAGAATCAAAAAGGTTATGACGACTAGCTTCATAAATGAAGTTAGACGGGATGAAAGCTCCCTCTTGATGTGTGCTCCCCCTTGTTCAAGGGCACCATGGAATCGAGATATGGAATTCTTGCAAGAAAAATATTAGAGGCACAAGCGTATATAGCAAAATAAGGAAAACAACAAGCATGGCAAACAAATATTAAGGACACATAGCAATATATTCATTAATTCAAAGTAATGAGTAAAAGATCCTAATTTCCCAAAGAGAGCCATCGGACTTGCTTGCAACAAGAGGTTGGTTGATTCTTGTTTGAAAGTGAAAATCATAAGCATATAGTCTGCTTAGAATGGTTGATGATGGAGTGTTTGGAATGAAGTAGTTTAGTTAGGGTGAGGTTGTTGGATTAATGGAGGCATATGTTTGGGTGCATGGATGTTGGAGAGTTTGGTGGTGGAGAGTTTGGAGGTGGAGAGTCGGGAGCGGAAGATGTTGATTTGATGTTTTGGATGTTGTTCAAGTGAGGGTATTGGATGTGATCTAGTGAGAAGATATTCAATCCAAGTGAAGTGTTCATTGAATGCAATGATTTTTAAGAGAAAGATGCAACAAGGTCAATTGTTGACATGTTTTTCAACTTGATTCAAGTTGTGGGGTGATGAAGGAGAGCTAGAGGAAAGTTGTTCCAAGTTGCATTGAGCAAGGTGTAAGGCAAGAAGAGCACAGAGCTCATGGTCTTCCTTGAGTTCTTCAATGAACTTCAAGTGTTCGGAGGAAGGTGATAATGGTAGAGTGTGGTTGTTATTAGGGATGGATGATTGAGATTGTTGTTTTGAGATTGAACATGCTCCTCATATGGCTTATGTGGGTGAAATGAAGGTGTATTTTTGGGAACAAGGATGGATGTTTGGTTATTTTGATGAGGTTTGTGAAATGGTTCATTTGAGTGAACATGAGGTTTGTGTATCATGAAATATGGTTTGACCTTCATGGGTTAAGTTGTAGTGGTGATGACACACTTTGTAGAGTGTAGGGAATTGTTATATGGTTGAATCTTTTTGTTAGGATGACTAGGTGGAGTTATTAGTGAAGATGGGAAATGATTATCAAGTGATGTGAATGGTGAGAGTGAAAGAGCGATGTTCATGGAAGGGATTTCTTAGTAGAAGGGTGTTATAGATGGTGCATTAGGTGCACTAGGAGATGAAATTTGAGGTTGAGGTGAGTAAAGGTTATGAGGTTTGAGTGTGTAAAGGTTTTGAGATTTGAGTGTAAGGTTGAAGGATATGAGGTTTGAGTGTGTAAAGATTATGAGGTTTGAGTGTGATGTAGAAGGATATGGGTGAGTAAAGGTTGTTGATATGTAATGTTGGTGGGAAGGAGAGTGAGGTGTTAGGTATGTAATATTGAAGACATAGGAGGAATTTGGTGTTGGATGTTTGAAAACATCATTTGGTTTGACGGGCTTTTAATGGAAGTTATGCTTTCTTCTCCAAATGGGTTTTTGGTGGTTTTGGTTTAATGGGAGAGGACATGATGAGATAAGTGGAGATTATAAGGAATGGGTGTGTTTATAGTGTAGGATTGGTGGGATTAAGGATGGATAAAATTTATTGGATGGATTGGAATAAAATGTGTTTGTGAATTTTGTGAAGTGTAGGATGAAATGGATCAAAAAGTAGAAAAGAAAACAGCACCTTCGATCATCAGACGGCCGGTCCCCTTAATTAGGGGCCGGTCCCCTTAAATATTAAGGGTGGCGCCCATCTGGTGGTTCTCAGATTACCAAAAATGGGTTTTTTGGCAGAAAATGGTAGGGAGGGTTGTGTTTTTAGGTTTAGTTTCAAGCAAGTCCAACTCTTTGAGGCAATTATGCATGTAATAGATATTTATGCAAAACATGTCAATTAAAGAGATTAAGCAATCAAGTAATTTCATCTAGCACGCAAACATACTCATCAAGCAAGTAATATATACAGACAAGGAACCAATAAACTACACCAAGTATATTTTTAATTATATGTAGGTGGTAGGATAAATGAACAATTTGATGGATCCTAATATGTGTCTATGTGCAATAAACGGGAACTAAAGATAGCATGGATTTCTAGACTTGTTACAAACAAAGTCTTAATAGACAAACCATGGTCCTCTTGATTTGATTTAATTCACTTATAAATTTCATTTACATAAATATAGATGACAAGTAAGAGATCACCATGCATGATTAAAGAAACGTTTTTGGCATTATTCAACAACGCAAGAAAATTAGTTTTCATGTGTTTCCTAGAAAATTAGTTTTCATATATTTGGAAATAGGTTTGAACGTAGATTTGAATAAAATAGATTGGTTTTTACTTCAAAGTGTGTTAATGAAAGGTAAAGAGAATTTTCCAATCTTTGGTTTTGATCAAAACAAAATTGTGGATATTGATAGTGAAAATGTGTTATTGAAAAGTGAGATAGTCATTTGAAAAACTATTTTTCAAAATGTGAGGTTTTTTTCATATTTTTAGAGATATTAGATTTTTGACAACAAATATCATTAATTATAGATTTTAAAAGATGTTTATTAAAGATATCATGCTCAAGAGGATTTGTTAAGCCTATTGTCATATACTATCCTTTTCTACATAACCTATGAACATTAGTGAGTGATGACGTAATTCTACATGTTTGATGTGAGAATGTTGAATGGGGTATATCCTAACATCTATAGCTTCTTTGTTGTTGCACACTTATCTAACTTAATGCCATAGTCTACGAGAGCTTGTTTCATCCATAGTTTTCTTACGCGAGGGATCTAACCCTACTTCTATATTAACGATTAATCCACTTAACTCATTTCACTTCATCACCATGAGTTTGCTAATAGTGGATATAGAAGATTTCCATTTTCTATATTGTTCGACAATGAACAATTTATTTTATTCCTAGGAAAGTCATCTAATGATGTTTCTAGGTTATAAGAAAATAAGCTATTATGTACGTACATATGTATAAGAGTTACAAACAATATATATGTATACCTAAGCATTAATCTAATTAATCATTTATCTAAGCATGCAAATTATAGCGATGGACATAAAAGAAAAGCATACCTTTTAGTCTTCAATGGATTTTCTTCAAGCACTTCAAGTTACCATGTTGACTTATAGAAGTCATTTGTAAATGAGATTTCAACTTTTTGAAGAATGATAACTTAGCCATTTGGTCCCCATTGTCTCATTGGTCCAAAATTGTTTAGTCCAAACATGTTTAACATTTGGCTAGGATGCATGTATGGTGGTAATACTCCCCAAGGATTGTAATTCGGTTGATAATTTCACATTTGATTAGTAGTGTTATTGTATTTTTGTCTATTTTGGTTTCTTCTAGGTTGAGGTGTTTTAGATTAAGGATGAGAGTTATTTGGTTTTCTTGGTGGTGGAGTTTTAGATCTTACTTTAGGTTTACAGGTTCCTACTTCAGTTTTTAAGGATGGTTTATAAAAAGTTTTTACTTCTTCATCACTAGCAAGAAGTATTTTCTTATCATTTATGAGTATGTATTTGGGATTTGATTCTAAAGGTTTTAGTTTACTAGGTTCACTTTCAAACTTAACATTTTTTGTTTCACTAGTTGAAGCTTCGGTTGAGTTAAATCCTAAACCGGTTTTATCTCCAGATTCTTTTTGAATGCTTATATTTTCTTAAGTGAATTACCTTTTTCTAAATGGTGTATTTTAATTTTTAGTTCTAGTATTTCATTTTTTAATTGGTTGTTTATGCGTTTTAGTGATCTATTTTTAATCATTACTTTTTGTCCTAATTTGCATAGTCTATTATACTCACTATCTAAATCTTTTTCGTCTAATGATAAATTTTCATCACTAAAGTATTCAGTTTCGGAACGTACCTCACTAGATGTCTTTGCCATGAGACATCTCTCATCCTTTGTAGTTTCTTTCTCATCTTCATCGCTATCACTCTAAGCTCCTCCAATGAACGCCTTTTGATTTTGATCTTTTGACATCATTGGACATTTTCCGATGAGATGATTTGTCATATTTATTTATTTGGTATGCTTTCCTTTTATCATGCGGTTGTCTAACGAATCTTCCTCGCCTTTTGAGGAATTTCGTGAAGCCTCTTACAGCCATGGCATATTCTTCGTCATCACTTTCGGAGGTTGAGCTATCCTCATCACTAGATTCCTTCCTAGCTTTTAATGCAATTGACTTGCTTTGCTCTCTTTTTCCTTTGACCATCTCGGAGTCTTTCTTTATTATTGCTTCGTAGACTTTCAAGTTACCGATCAACTCGTCAAGTTGAAGAGTTGACAAGTTCTTCGATTCTTCAATCGCCATAAATTTAGCCATTTTAGATGAAGACCCTAAGAAATTTCCTAACAAAATTCTCACTAGAAAAATTCTCATCAAGTGCTATTAAACTTGTGATGATAGTGTTAAACCTAGCAAAAGCATTATCTATTGATTCCTCTCTCGGAATCGTGAATTGTTCATATTGTTGGACAAGAATATCTATTTTGTTATCTTTAACTTGACTATTACCTTGGTGATTAGTAAAGAATCCTAAATTTCTTTTGCGGTTTTACACATAAAAATTCTTTCATATTCTTTGCTTGGTAACGCATTATAAATAACCATTTTAGCCTCATTATTTTTTGCTAGTTTTTTTTATTTTTTATTTATTTATTTATTTTTTTTTCAAATCATCATTTTGTATTTTAAAAGATACAATTTCATCCTTTTTAATTTCAAAATTATATTGAACAGGAGGGAAATCACCAAAGGTAATAACATGCCAAAGATCTAGATCATTTGATTTCACATAAGTTTCGAATATATTTTTCCAATATAAAAATCCATCACTTTCAAATAGTGGTGGTCTTTGCATAGATTGCCATTCTAAATAATTTTCAGATTCCATATATCGTTGCAAGTTTTAAAATAAAATATATTTTAAAAATCTCGCTTGACGTGGCTTCTGATACCAATTGTGAAAAACCAGAAGGGGGTTGAATAGTTTTATGTCTTTTTAAATTTATAAAATTTGGTTTCAAAATATTGATTTGAGTTTATACAATTGTTTGTCTGAAAAACCTTTGATTAGAGTTTAATATAAAAACAACTATATGATCTATTATATGTGTCCTTTTATGATTGTTATAAAAACTTGTTTTTGAAAATTTTGTTTACTTTAAAAAGTTTAGATTCGATATTATGTGAATTCAAGTCTTGCAAAATATAAACAATTATAACTAAGTACTAAAGCAATAATAAGATAAGTAAATAAGTAAGAGATGGAAAGATCGAACCGCGAGATAAGAGATTTATAGTGGTTCGGCTACAATAGAGTGTCCCAATAAAATTTGAAAGTGTGACAATCACCTCCCTAAAATAATAGGTAGATTATACATATATACATGTGATTTTTTATTTTTAGTCCACCGAGTAAAACCAATTGAAACATGTTAAGTTATTTATTTCGTAATCGATAATAATACATAATTAAAACAAAATTTTAAAAACCTTGTCGCACAAGTATTATAACTAGTTAAACATAAAAGTATTTTAAATTAATTCCAAACAGTACCCAAAAGTCGTGATTTCTGTGTCTGGTTTTGAGCTAATCATATTTGTTGGTCGGGTTGATGAATGACAAAAAATAATCAAGTGCACAAATTGTTTAAAACTCTAAGGGGGTTGGCAATGCACCCCTCACCCCTTCACCCTTCACTCACAAACTACCAATCCCCTTATGCCACATCACCCTCCCACTTTTTCCTTCACTCACTCCTTTTTTGTTGGCGGCACACCCCTCACCCTTCACTCACTTCTTTTTTTTTTTTTTCATTTTTATTTTTTCTTTTTTAAATTCTATTATTAAAAACTAAAATTCATTAAAATTAAAATAAACATTACAAAACACAAAAAAAGTATTCATTAAAATTAAACTAATTTTTTTTTTTTTTTTTTTTTTTTTTTTTTTTTTTTTTTTTATGTTTGTCAATGTACCAAATATATATACAAAACACAAAAAAAGTAACCGTTGCCCTCTCCTCCAACGTCTATTTTTTGATTTTCCAACATCTCCAACGTTCACTTTTCTTTCGGTAAGCTTCCCCGATTTTTGGCCATACCGCACGGTGAAACAGGGAGGGCGGCGGTGTTCCCGTGCGGTGGGGATGCCGCACCGCACCTCCCCGTACCCATTGCCAACCCCCTAATATAATAAATGACGGCACAAATTCTTTCACTCGATTCATTTACTCCGTATGAAATATGAGACTTTTCTAAGGAGAAAAAAACACCCTAGTAAAAAGTGAGAAAAATCACCCTAGGAAATATGAGGACCGTATTTGGTGCGAGGTTTATAAAAGTTTTTAGGTACTTGAGTTTTTAAATAAGCTATTTTATAAAATAAGTTTTATTTTTCACAGACTTATTAAAACTTTTATAAGTCATAAGTCTCTATAAGTCTAACCCAATTGAAACGAATATATAAGAGCTTATAGTAGGTCAAATTACCTAAACATTTTTTAAAATATAGTGAATTATCACGCAAAAGCTGAAAATATATCTGAATGTATATTGGTGTATTTTTATGCGATTTTATATCAATAGGTTTCGGCTCTAACTAATTCGTCAAACAACTTTATAAAAATATAAACTTCAGCTTCCAACTTATAATATAAGCTCCAGCTTCAACCCCATTTCGCCAAACATACCCTTATATTGAGATTTTCAGCTACACTTCTTGAGTTTTTCAGTTACGTTTTGTTTGATGCGAGGCTTATAAGGGGTTTGAACTTTTAAAATAAGCTAATTTCTATAAGTAGATTATCACGCAATAAGCTATAGGCTTCTATAAGTTTAAGCCAATTGAAATGGGCTTATATGGTCTAATGGTTAGTCTAATTACTTATATACTCGTCAAAATATAGTAAATTATCACGCAAAATTTGAAAATATATCTGAATTTAATTTGATGTTTTACTATGCGATTTTACATTACCAAGCCTTAGATCCAACAAATTCGTCAAATAACTTTATAAAAATATAAGATCCAACTCAAGCTCTAGCCTATTTCATCAAACATATCCTTATTAACTTTAAACATCTAATGTGCAATATTACAGTTTTATTAGATTTAACCTTTTACATCTATGATATAAAAAAGTGTATTGACGTGAGTATCCGAAAAATCTCTCAGTTATCGATGTTTTGAAATACGGCACGATTTATCCAGTTAAACAAGCGATCAGTCACGTTATTGGGACAGAAGAAACAAGATTTTAGCTTGAGTTAAGTACATTTTTGGTCCTTGTGGTTTGCCGGGTATAACACTTTTGCTCCAATAGTTTCAAAAGTCCCGGATCCTGTCCTGAATCCGACAACCCGTAACGGGTTTGGTCCATTTTTCGTTGACTGTTAGTTTGGCTTGGTAAAAAAACATGAAATGACTAAAATACCCTCAGATGATTATGTGCAATCACTAAAATGCCCTTTCCTTTATTATTATTATTATTATTATTATTATTATTATTATTATTATTATTATTATTATTATTATTATTATTATTATTATACACTTGCACCAAAAATGTAGTTAAATCTTATTATTGTATTGGACTAAAAGTGTTATACCCGACAAACCACAAGGACCAAAAATGTACTTAACTCTTTTAGTTTTAAAACAAATATGAAATTACTGGGTTTCGGCCAACTCGTACTGAGCCATGTTCATTTTAACCAGCCAAATCATTTTTTTTTTGTTTTTTTTGTTAATTTAGAAATCAAAAATGATGACCGTGTCAATTGTATGTTAAATGTGATGAATAATTGTTACTTTTTGATATCTGAAGTAGTTAATTTTTACGCTTGTAATTTTATTTTAAAGTTTTAAACTTGTTTTTGCATTAGACTATTGTATGTGTTTAGCATTATTTATGTTTATAAACATATAGGATGTTTATTACTCTCTCCTTCTTAAAATTATTGTTTCAATTTTTATTTTGCATGCTTCAAAATAATAGACTTCTTGTATCAATCAATTAAAATAAAGTTTAGAGGGTGAGCATAATATTGATTAGTTGAAACTTGTAAGTGTAGTGGCCTCAATTTTTTCAAATTGTGTGTTCTCGTTTGAAGAACAATTGTGAGAGTGAATGACAGAATGAGTATATTTTAACTATTGAAGTTTACACGTGTTTGATATTTAATCTCCCATGTTTCTTTTCTGTTACTTTTCTGCATAAAACTAGTTGGACTGATCAATAGTTGAACTTGAACCATCATTAAGAAAACATGTTTTAGTTTGCTATATATATTTTTTTTAACGGTTACTTTCTTTCAAGGGAAATTCATGTCCAATTTGAAACCCGATGAGAGGAAAATCTTCAACTTAAGCCGCCCGAAGGCACGACGCTTAAATTGAAGTAAACCCTGCCTTCTCCAGATTCGAACCCTTGTGAGTTGAAACCTTCATTGAAGGACTTTGAAATCGTACCGACAGGGCAGTGGTCCACAAGTGAGGACTTCCCGGTTTGGTCACCCAAACCGGTACTACTCTCCACTAGACACGCTTAACTGAATAAGACATGCCCAGTGGACCACAAACCCATTGGTTTTAGTTTGCTATTTAACACCCAAAGATTTATTATTATTATTATTATTATTATTATTATTATTATTATTATTATTATTATTATTATATTGAAACATAATAATTTTATATAAAGCTGGAAGAGAGTCTAGACACAAGTTGTGCTTCCACTCCTTTTTGATTACAAAAACTCAGTCTATGAAAAATAAAAGCGCCACTCTTAGCATTATTTGAATGTCTAATAGAAATAGATTTTATGCGTGAAAGTGTATCCAAAGCCTCTGTATCGAATTCCCCGAATGTAGAAAATGCAAATGGTATGAACTTGTAACCGTTGTCCTCACACTTTGACGCATACTTTTTTTTTTCCTCTTCACAGCATTGTGCAATTACACTTTGACGCATACTTATTATTATTATTATTATTATTATTATTATTATTATTATTATTATTATTATTAGCAATTACACAAATATTATTTCTTTTTTCTAAGGATACATGTAATGGTCATCACCCTTTAACCTTCATCTCAGATGTCACATAAATTTTTTAACCAATCACTTTACTTTCACCTTTGAGCTGTAATAGTCATCACATAACTAAGCGTACAAAAATAACTTACTTTATACAAATAAATCACACAATATATTTCACAAATACTTACAAACAAACAAACAATATATTTCACCCCTCACGCATACTGGCATGATTGACTTTGTGCCGGGGCGCGTGGTGACGGATGCTGCAAAACGCAAGCGGGTCAAATACGGAGCTAAATGTGCAAATTTGGGATATGGGTTTATCCTTTTCTCGTTTTCCTCTTTAGGGGAACTTGAGACAGATGCGGTGGCCCTGCTTAAGCGGATCCAGAAGTTTTCCATCACTCAAGATATTGGGGCGCGTGCTGCAACCCACATCTTCAGTAGGATTAGTTTTACTATTGCTAAAGGGGTGGGGGCTCAGATAGTATCGAGACTCTCCACTAATTTCTTGTAATCCTATTGGTTTGTTTCTAATGAAAGTGATGTTTAATAATAATAATAATAATAATAATAATAATAATAATAATAATAGTGGGAGCACGTGCTGCTCCACATATTTTTGAAGAACTTGAAAAGGATGCAGTGATCTTATTAAAGCGTATTCGACGATTCTCTATGACCTAAGATATTGGAGCACGTGCTGCTCCACATATTTTTAGTAGGATTGATTTTGCTATAGCTAGAGGTGTGAGGGCTCAGTTAGTCTCTCGGCTCCCCGCTAATTTCTTGTAAAATCCTATTGTTTTTTCAATAAAGTGATGTTAATAATAATAATAATAATAATAATAATAATAATAATAATAATGATTTCGTTCCTGGGCGGGCGGTTGTTGAAGCTGCGCGACGCAAACGAGCCAAGTACGAGACCAAATGTGCGGATAGGGGGATATGGGTTTCTCCCCTTCTCATTCTCTTCTTTGGGAGAGCTTGAGAAGAGTGCAGTAACATTACTAAGACGAATCCGTAGATTCTCGCTAACTCAAGACATCGGAACACGAGCTGCTGATCATATTTTTAGTAGAATTAGTTTTACCATAGCTAGAGAAGTGGGGGCCCAGCTTGTTTCTCGGCTCCCCACTAATTTCTTGTAAATCCTATGATTTTCTAATGAAGTGATGTTTTATAAAAAAATAATAATAATAATAATAATAATAATAATAATAATAATAATAATAATAATAGTGGGAACCCTATCCTCTTTTCTCTTTTTACGTTAGAGAATTGATTTACACACTTTTTAAATTAATTAACACATTCTAAATTATAGTGTCTTGATATTTATACATTTACAGGATGAAATTGAGTAAAGATAATGTAAGAATATAAATGTCAAAACATTTTAAATTAAAGTGTGTCAATCAATTAAAATACTGTTCAAATCACCTGCCAGGTGACACCGAACACCCCTCCAGTTACCTTGTAAACCTGTCGTGGATTCACCTCTCCTTCACTCCATCATAACATCCCTCTTAGCTAATATGAGCCTTATTTATTTTAAACGTCGTCAATTAGAAAAATAAAAAAAAGTTTTACCTCAATTATATTTTTCACAGACACAAGCGAGTCACTTAAAAACGAAAGCTTGCAAGTATTGTTTTGGACTGGTTAGAGGTGCATTAAATACGTGAAGCCAAGACATAGCCATCGACCAACAAACACCTTCTTCACCATCTGCAGTTCTTATTTATTGCACCTCCCCACCCCATTCCTGACCACCTCATTCCTTTTTGTTTTTATTTATCATTACATAATATTCATATTTTTGTATGAAATATTGATTCTGTCACACTTATTTTTTACTATATTATTTTTAAATGTGAAGTCCAAAAATACGTAAAATACCAAGTTCAGAGTCTCATGTAGGTAACCTATCTCATATTGTTCTGCTGCAATCGATGCACTTTCAAAATAATTCACACTCATATATATATATGAGTTGAGGTATTTTACATATCAAATTTTTCTTAAATACCAAAAGACTAATCTTTACCATCTTTTTAAAATAAAATCAATAGTTGAGATTAAAAACATTTTAATATTCTTTATAATTTAAATATCTTTTAAACCATTAATCAAAGAAAAAAAAAATCGATTTTTCACATTTTTTTCTTCTTTTTCTCATTTTTTTTTCTTCACATTATTGAAATTTGCATAAAAAATTACATGTGATATTAGTATTAAATCATATATGATATGTAATATCACATGTGATATTAGTATTAAATCACATATGATATATAATATCACATGCGATATTAAAGTTAAATCACATATGATTTTTTCATGCAAATTTTAATAACGAAAAAAAAAAAAAAACAAAAAAAACATGAAAACACGAAAAAAATAATTTTATCGAAAGTATATCGAAGTGCCTATCTATAGAAAGATAATTAAATAGTCGTCGTAACGTTATATTTTTTTTTGCTAACGATTAACGGTTTGAAATATATTAATAATTATAAAAAAAATTAAAGTCGGTTTTTAAAATTATTGAAATTAATCTCATCTATTATATCAAACAAATTATATATATATATATACATATACGTATAGATATATATACATATACATATATATATATATATATATATATATATATATATATATATATATATATATATATATATATATGTATATGTATATATATCTATACGTATAAATATATATATATGTATATGTATATATATCTATACGTATATGTATATATATATATATATATATATATATATATATATATATATATATATATATATATATATATATATATATATATATATATATATATATATGGAATCTAGATCAAATAAGATCAATCTTAAAGTTGTAAAAATAAGATCCAACTAAAATCTGACAAGTGACACACTTGTTAAAATAAAATTAAATTTTTTATTGAGTGCAACTAAAATTGTTAAAGTTTCGATGGTTTTTTTTTTTTAAATTGACGAAACCAAGGTGATACACTTTGATTCGACATGTAATGTATCAGGTTAAGGTGATACACTTCGATTCGACATGTAAATTTATAGTTGTGTATCACTAATCCAAACTCATGTATCAGTTGGTTATTAGTTGCTAAAATGTTAATTCGTATTAATACTTTATTTTTTGTGTATTATTGCCAATATAGTTATTTATAAAATGGTTTATGTGATTGTTTACACTAGATCTTATTTTTATAACTTTAAGTTTGATCTCACATTAACCCTCCCTATGTATATGTATATGTATATATATATATATATATATATACACACACACACACACACACACATATAGTCTATTTTATCTTAATCTTGATCTTCATATTCTCCGGCGATCAAACTCATATTCCGATGACCAAACTCAGTTTCCAGCTAAAAACCCAGATTCCGATCACTACAATTTTATTATTTTATTATTTTATTATTTTTTATTTTTATCATTATTATTTTTTCAACCATGGACATCAATATTGAAATGAAATTCTTGTAAAGTTTGTGCTTTTGAATATAGTTTGACTAATTACTATATATACTAAAAGGCAGAAACAATTCCTGTAGCAGCACTGTAGCTGCTACAGTGCTTGCTACAATATTTTTTTTTCGCGCCACGTGTCGCTACAGTACTCGGCACAGTTTTTTTTTTTTTTTTTTTTTTTTTTTTTTTTTTTTTTTTTTTTTCCTTATGAAAATTTGTTTTCTCAAAAAAATAAAAAAACACAAAAAATAATACACTTACAAAAAATTTCCTATACAAATTTGTTTATTTTAAAATACCAAACAAGAAAAAAAAAAAAAAAAAAAAAACCGTAAATATAAACAAATTATGCTTCCAAGTAAACATATGCATACTTCAAATAACAAAATTATTAATTACACCGTACAACTCACAAAATACAAAACACAAAACACACCCGCTGCAACGCGCGGGCTACCTAACTAGTCTATACTATAAAATAAAAATAAAAAATTTTGAAAGCGAAAATCTGAAAAGTATTGAAAGAATTTTAGGTGGTGTTTGATATCGACTTAATTGACTTAAAAAAATAATAAAAGTAAAATAAAAATCATCAAGTTATATGAAAACTATTTGTTTGTGACTTAATGAAAAAAGATAACTGAAAATATTAAGTAATAAAACTGATGTTGTCTGCATTAAGTCATCTCTTAATTAAAATGACTTAACAAAAAGAAAAATAATAATAACAAACAAGCCCTTAAGATAACTAAAGTAACTATTGAAAGTTGAAAGATAATTAGAGTAACTATTGAAGGCTAAAATGCAAGGCTAGAAACTATTAAAAGAAGCTTATACATATTGGAAGAAACTGAAAACATAAAACTTAAAACTTACGGCTAGAATAAAATGCAAGGCTGGAAACACGAATTGTTGGACACGAAATGTATTGAAAGAGTGACTTCTTGCCAGCCGGAAAAATTCAATTTTTCCATTGCCTATATAAACAACCCAGTGTGTTAATTCATTTCATATTTCATAATATATATATATATATATATATATATATATATATATATATATATATATATATATATTTTCTTTTATAACACATAACCAATATTATTTTCATTTAGTTTAAATCATGTTTCATCCTTAAATTTTTAAACTTTTTTTACCACTGTAACTATCTGCCGCTATAAAATCTCGTTATTATACACGAGTATTCGTATAGTAAACTATCATATAAACACAAATTGATATTCTTGTTTTAATATTTTTGTATGTTTTTTACTTGGCCATTTGGGTTCATGTTATTGATAGTTTTTGTAGATCCTTTTATTGCTTCTCAATCAAATTAAATAAAAGATAATTTATAGATTTGGGTTTTTTTTGTCTTCGAGGCCATCACCTCTTGGTGCTTGCATTGCTAGCAAATTGATAACATTCGTTCTGCCTATATATACTAGTGGTGATGTCATGTGTGATCACATGTGATTAATGATCGAGGCAATTTCAACTATCTTCTTTTTAGTTAAAAATTTCATATATACTCAAATATGTATTAAAAAAATTGTATTTATGCATTTAATATTTGCATTTTAGGTATATGAAATTAATCATGAAAATAGGGTTATATATGAAATTAATCCTTAATCATTTATCATATTCCAGAGTTTAGATCTTTCGTTCTATATTAAACATAACTTAGTTGGGCGCGAAAAAATAATAATAAAATAAAATAAAAGGTGGTGACCAGAAACTTGGTTTTTAGCCAGAAAAGGTCAACGAAAACTGGGTTTGGTAGCCGAAATCTGGGTTTGGTCATCTGAGAAGATGAAGATAAATAGACGACTACCGATATGTGAATTATTTTGAAAATGCATTGCTTACAGTGGAACAATATGGGTATGTTACATACACTGGGACTCTAAACTTGGTATGTTATGTATTTTTGAACTTCACCCTATTTTTAATATAGTCGTCCACCCTAATGGACGACACATGATTTCACACACTCTACTACTTACTACTTTCTCTCACTAAAACTCATACCAAAGCAAATACTTATTCTAGCACCAGTGCTTGGTCTCATATTCAAAACCTGGGGCTAGCTAATGGTGCTTTGTCTTATTTCCGCTAAGGAACGTAGGAGAAGCTCAAGACTTCAGAGAACCAAAGCTAGATCATACTTACGGAAAATTACTTGAACATTTTGGCACCATCCGTGGGACCCTTCTTTCAATCTACTTATTTTAGTGAATGACTGATCGTATGGGGGATTCTTATCTAAAGGAGGTTGAAAACTTGGGCACCTGGGAAAAAGGAGATGTAGGAACTCCCTTAGTGGGACCCTCCATTCCCACTGGAGTTGTTCAAGAATAGCTCTCCTCGGCCTTTATCAAGGAAAACGTTGATACACTTGGAATAATTATTAAGGAACTTGACCTCCGAGGCAAGGAGAAAGGAGCTCTTAGGAAGCTCTCCTATGGAGGGTCGGAAAACAGAGGGAGTGGAAGCTCTAGAGGAAGTCCATCATCGAATAGGACAACGAGCTACTCCTCTGTGAAGCCTTTGAGATGAAAAGCAGCCAAAGCATGACTCGGTCTACTTGTAAGCACCGAAAAAGTATCTCAAGGTGAAGGGACACACTTAAGGCTAATCGGTCGCGATGACCAGAAGGTCAAAGCAGGTCCGGAAGAAGGTCTAAGTCTCATTCGTTAGGTCTACCCGCAGAAAAGGTCTAAGTCTCATTCGTTAGGTCTACCCGCAGAAAAATAAGTTCAGGCTCAGATGAGGAAAATATGTTCGGAGGAAGCTCCGAGGATTTAGATAAGGCCTACAAACGCCCCAAGCCTGCCTCTTTTATCTCCAGAATTACGTGCTTTGTGTATTACCGAATAGCAAAGTTGCCCCAAAACGTTCACATGTAGGAGGATAACAAGGATTCGGAAGATCACATCAGCATCTTCTCGGAAGTAGCATAATCGAAAGAATGGCCCTTGCCTGTATGGTGTAAGATGTTTCGCCAAGTCCTGGGGGGTGCGACCAGAAACTGGTTTGACGATTTGGAACCACATAGTCTGGATGGATTCGAAGAGCTAAACAAGAAGTTATTATAGCAGTTCTCTCAACAGATGAGGTATGCCAAAGATCTAAAAGTGATCCACGACATCAAAAAGAAGCCGAACAAAACAATCCAAGCCTTTATGGACCGTTTCAAGGTGGAGAGCTCCCATATCAACGGTTTTCCTCTAATTATGAGGAGATCAAAATTTATGCACACTCATGGCCATCCATGACTCGCCAAGATGCTAAAGGATAACATCCCCAAATTTGTTGATGAAATGTTCGAAAGGGTAATGGCCTTCATTTGAGGTCAGGTAGTAGTTGACACAACTGAAGTCGCGGGAAGTTTGTATTGGAACAAAGGTATGGACAAGACAGCGTGGTCTGGTGGTTAAGCATGTCCTAGGAATCATGGAAACTAGAGAGGTTTGGGCCAAGTTACAGGGACATGTGCTGTAACAATTCACAATTTTGAGGTCATTATTTAGTTATTTGATTTTACTTGTCTTATTTTTAAGTAAATTCACTTTTGCGAGTAACTAGATAGGTTATTCCATGTACATCGTTAAACATACATTTAACTTTAACCGACACTTGATAATACTCAGTAGACATTATTTTATGCATTTTGGTTTCTTACAATCATATTTTAAATATTCATGTGGAAAACTAGAAGGGAGGGTTGAATAGTTTTACCGGTTTTTAGTTATTTATAAAAATTTACTTGTGAAAATGATAAGACGAAAAGTGTACCGCTTTTAGGGGGTCATTTAAGGCCAAAGTCGAGATTATTTGATCAAATATTCCCCTAAATCGTTCCTTTTGTCGTTTTAGGTACTTTTGAGAGGAAATTTACAAAAGGAAGCATTTTGGATGTTTTTGGAGCGAAAAAGTGAAGAAAATAACAAAGTCTCAAAATCATGCTGAAAATTGTACATGACGACATCAAGGATCACTAGTGACGGCGTCAAGACTTGACAAAGAGGTGGATAAATCAAATTACACGTGACGCGCCGGAGAAGTTTTTGGAGATTTGTGCATGACGGCGTCACCAAGGCCATCAAGAGGAAATTGCACATGACAGCCAAGACCAAGTTTATACGTGACGAAGTCAGAAGTAGATCTAGGCAATACGAGTATTATTTTGGCAGCGAGTTGACGGCGTCAGAATTTACTCTTGACGCCGTCAGATTGTAAAATCTAAATATACTTTTCTAGTTTTCATTCATTGTGTGTAACTTTAAAGGGAGAAAACCCTAGACGAATTTTACTGCTATTTTGAGGGTTTCAAACCCTTGCTTCATCCATGCTTAATTGAAGATAAGTCTTTTAACAAATCATTCAATATGTCTATGTGTTGTTTGATTATATCTTACGCTTGTCTTCTCTTTAACATGCTAGGCTAGGTTTTCTTTGTGTTTGCTTAGATGTAATGAAACTTAGATATTGATTATTGGTTGTTTGTTTGTTTATAATTGTTGTGGATGAATGAATTCGATGTTAGGGTTAAGAAAACTGGCAGACTTTCAATTGGTAACTTGCTTGAACGTCTTAAGAAACATGTTCGGAGGTGTACTACGATATATTGGTTATATTTAATGTATAGGTAACTACTAATGAGGCCATGTTAGGAGCTAGTAGTCGGCTCGACATAGGAAGAGGTAGAAGCTTATAGAGTTAGGGAATATCGTACACAACCCTACGAATGGTATTAAGGAATATAACCCGTCATCCATGCGATTGTAACAAACTAATCAACCGGTAAAAGATAGCTAGGGAGTAATGAAATCTAAGTAAACACATTTTCTCCCATTATTGTTTTCGCCACAGTTAGTTTAAGTTTATTTTATTTTATTTTAATTGCATCATTAGCTATTTGGGTTAGTTGATTAGCAACTAATTCCGCCCACTCCTTCAAAACCCAAAATTTTTACTTGCTTTTCATAAAATACAAAAATATAAAAAGAATCATCCCTCATCTCTAGACCTAGTTTAATTGAGTTTTAACCCTAGCGAACACTATTCTTTGAGTTGAATGATCAATCCCCATGTACTTGTCACTATACTATACTACAACGGTCAAGTACACTGCCTGGAGGGGATTGCAAGCTTCTCAAGATCACTTGAGAGGTAAAACCTTTTGCGGTGCAATTCCACACATCAAGTTTTTGGCGCCGCAGCCCGGGGAATAGTTATTGTCTAGGTTAAAATTTCTTTTTATTAGGTCTACTTGCTAGATTCCTTTCTAGTAAAATTTTTATTTTATTTTTATTAGTTTCTTTAGTCTATCTTTTTCTTCATTCCTTTGTTCGTAATCTTTGCCATCCGCCATCATGGAAGGTGGTAATCTCTTTGATCCCATCAACCCACCACAACAAAACCATCCACAAAATCCACCACAACCAAACCAACCTCCTAGACCCCGAACTTTAGGATAGTACTCCCGTCCTAGCCACCAAGGCTATCGAAACACCATTGAGCTCACTCAAGGAGCCAATGTGTCTCCCTTGCGATCCGACACCATCCGGTTGGTGCAAAGCGGATGTTCATTCCATGGACTTCGTTCCGAAGATCCTAATCAACATCTCAAGGATTTCCTCAAAATCGTAGATTCCATAGACCTTGATGTTGAAACTCGAGAGACGACCTGATTGCGTCTCTTCCAATTCTCTCTACGTGACCAAGCTAGTCAATGGCTTGAGCGTTTACCCGCGGGATCCATTACCTCTTGGGATGATCTCACCACTCGTTTCCTTGCTCAATTTTTCCCACCGGGGAGAACTATTAAGCTTAGAAATGACATCTTGATGTTCCAACACCGTCAAGGTGAAACTCTCTATGAAGCATGGACTCGTTTCATGGACTTACTCCAAAAAGTCCCTCATCATGGCATAGATCTTTGGCTCTAAGTCCAAATTTTCTATGACCATATCGATCTCTCCACGAGGCGAACCATTGACCAATCGGCCGGTGGCAAGCTACGTGATCTAAGTGCGGAAGAATCATGGGAACTCATAGAAGGTCTTGCTATCTATGACAACGAAAGTTGGAATGATCCCCGTGATTTGAACAAAATGGTCAAGGCAATATCTTTGCCTTTGAACAATTCAAGCACTCCCGACCGTAGGTTCACGGAACTTGAAGACCAAGTCAAGTTTCTTATGAAATCCTACGAAGCTCCTAAATCTTCAAGTCAAGTGAACAAAATCACTTCTTCGTGCGAATTATGTAGTGGTCCCCACGACACTTGTGATTGCATGGAACTCCCCGAACAAGCTTTTGCGGATTACGTATCCTCGCGTACCGATGGAGCGGGAGACAAGTGGTACACTTTCAAACCCGAGCAAAACCTTTACGGTGATTCATACAACCCCTCTTGGAAAAATCACCCGAACCTTAGGTGGAAACAAAACCAAAACATGCCCCAAAACAATTCTTCCACTCCACCTAATCGTTATCAACCAAATGGTCCACCCTCTAACCGTACTTTCAACAACAATCCTTTAAACAACTATGGTATTACCAATAATCTTGAAGGATTGATGTCTAAATTTATGGCATCTCAAGAAGCCCGCATAGCTAAGTTTGAATCCGAATTCAATCAACAACAAGCGGAGATGACCAATAAAATCGACAACTTGTTAAAAGCCCTCAACAACCAAGTGCTAACTACACCAAAGAAGGACACTAGGGACATTAGTAGAGGAACCCAAATTAAGGACCCCTTATCATCTAAACACGCCCACTTTGTCAATGTAGTTACTATTAAACCAGTCGATAATAATGGGGAAGAAAGTGATGTGGATGAGATTAAGGAAGTTGTGGATACAAAGGAAGAGAAAGTTGAGGAAGTAGAAGATGTAGAGGAATAGTTTGATAGGTTACCCACCAAGGAAGAACGGGAATACCATAAGGATCTAATCGATGACTCTGAAGCACCATACGTCCTTGGTTCACCAATCATCAAAGCGGGTGATCCCTCTAACATCAACATACCGTGCAACATTGGGCATGTGCATGTGTGGAAAGCCTACATCGATCTTAGATCTCCCATAAATATTATGATTAGGACCCATAACAATTGGGTAATGAAGAAGCAACTTGGATATAGGATGATTCCCAACATGAGTTGGATGAGTAACTTTGTGGGAAGAATGAAAGGATTGCACGTCTTTGTAGGAAACTTCACTTATGTTACTGATTTTGTGATTGTAGAAGATATTCGTCCGGTAATAGATAGTTGCCTAAGTCAAGTAGTGTTCGGAAAGCCGTTTGTTGAGATTTCTAAGACGAATTATGACCCGTCTTTTGGGATAGTTAGGTTTAAGAATGAGAACGATGAGATAGCTTACCAAATGCCCTATAAGATTGAACAATTTCGTATTTTATCAAACATCGAAAAGGAACACAAGCAAGCAGTCTACTATAGGAATGATGAGGATAGATGTAGAGGAGTAGACTATGTTATGAATAGAATATTTGGTTTCTACAAGGAATGCTTGCAACTAGGTCCGGAATACAAAACTAAAATCAAGGATGACCTAGGAACCGTGACCAATGACGAGGTCACGTAATAGCCCGTGACCTTGAGTCTAGCTACAAGACTCGTAAATAAAGAAAAGCGCTTCATGGGAGGCAACCCAAGTTTTGTTTGTTTTGTTTGATTGTTTGTATGTTTGATTTTATTTGTTTCCGTATGCATGCTTTATTTTTATTGTTTGTGGATCATAATTCATAATAAATTGTGAAAATGCTTTACCTTGTTGTTTGTCTTAACTTCATAAAAAGGTATTTCGCAAAAGATAAGTGTAAGGGAAATCTAAACTTGTTTTTAAGAACGGAGTTGGACATGAACCACAACAATATTAAATGAACATGTATATTAGTATTTGTTTGAGTCAAATGCTTGTATCAGGTCATAATGATGTTTTGCAGGAATTCCAGGAATTAAAGCGTGAGTTTTTCTAGAAATTTTCCAGAAATTTAACATGAGATTTCTGTCAGAGCACTCTGACGGCGTCAGGGTTATAACCTGATGGCGTCAGGTGTAAAAAAATTCTGAAAAATTTTGGGAGTTTTGTTTTTCAAACGGAGTCTTAAAGTTTTTTTTTTTGTTAATTCTTTAGTTTTATAAACTCCAGAAAATCTGCAAACATTCATTCTACAAGCATTATATCCTTAGATATATAGATTGCCGCCGATTTTACACGAGGTTTGCCATGATTGTTTTATCAGGTTTAACATGTTATATTGGACAAGAAGATGATTTATATTTCTAGAGGGAAGCTTTCAACGTTCATTTTCTTGGAGGAGGATTTAACCATGTAATTTATTTATCTACGCCGAACGAATCAGGGGAGTATTTGTTTCATTCTTTTACCTTCATTACTTTTACATCCTTTTTATTGAACATTGGGGACAATGTTCAGCCTAAGCGTAAGGGGAGGGTAAATGATGATACCTTAGAGAATGCAATTGCACTTGAGTTTGTTTGTTCAAAAGTAGGTGTGTAATAAAACTAAAAGAAATATTTGTTAGGGCAATTTTAGCACCAAATTTAAATTTTTTTACAACATTTAGGAGTGAAGCTTTAGCCTTAATGAGCATCTCATGGATAGGAGTTATATGACTAGCACAAAAAAACCGTACCACTCAAAAAAAATTTTCACCCAAATATGTGAGGTTCACCTTTAGATTTGTTAGGAAAAGCATTCATTATTAGTGCTTGTGAGTGTCCCGGTAGTACATAGATTCTAGAACTTGCGTTAGTGATACATCCCGAGACCGCTAGTGAGACTACATTCGTGTAGTAGGATTTACTACATGATAAGAGGCATTAGGATCACCCTTGTGTTAAACCCGTATCATAATTACTTGACAAATGAAGTCATAATTACTTGAATAATAAAGTCAATTAATTTTTCCACACCTTTGCGTTGTACTCATTTTTAGTACACGATACCCCTAGTACACCCCTCCGAGCCTATCTTTTCGTTTCTAACTTTAAGCATATTACTTAAAGGAAGATTTTGTTTACAATCCACCCCAAATGTGCAACCAAATCGCCTTAGCCTTCCTTGTATGCACTCATCTTTAGTGCATTATTGTTATATGTTTAAACCCTTTGTTAATTGTCTAATTGATTACATGGTTGCTAAGTCGAGTCATATCTTGTACATATTGTTTTGGGACGATTGGGACTCATGGGTAAAGTACTTGTGTTATGGAGTAATAGGGAAGAACATCATATATTACCCCCATATGTGCGTTAATCTTAAAAAGTACTCCAACTGTTTTGATTATCTTGATTCAAGTCATTAGAATAGTTGATTGTAAAGTATGCAAAAGTTCAAGTGTAAGGGGAATGCAAATTCCCTATGATGTATTATTTTGGATGGTAGGGTAAGAGTGTAGGCAAAAAAAAAAAAAAAAAAAAAAAAAAAAAAAAAAAATCAAAAAATCAAGAAAAAGAAAAAAAAAATAGAAAAAGAAAAAATGAAAAAACATACAAACTACCATCCCGTTTCCTTTTATGTTTTTGTTAGTTTGTGATTAGCTTAAGTCGAGTCGAGTCTTGTGATGAGGCGAAAAATGATCCATTTTTAGGGGGTCATTTAAGCCCGGAATCGTTCATGTTGTGATTTTAGGTACTTTTGGAGTGAATTATGGAAAAGGAAGCATTTTGGACGTTTTTGGAGCATAAAAGTGAAGAAAACGGCAAAGTCTTAATTTTTCCTTGCTGGGAACAGTACCTGACGGCATCACCAAGTTCTTAATGACGGCGTCAAGAGGAAAACAAGAGGTGAAGAGGATAGAGTCCATGACGATCCAGAATGTTTTTGCACTAGGGCATGACGGCGTCACCATAGGCCGTCATGGTCCCTTTACACGTGACGGCCCAGAGGAAATTTACTCTGGACGGCGTCAGATCTGGATCTAGGCAATCCGATATTATTATGGGCGGCGGGTTGACGGCGTCAGAATTCTCTTCTTGACGCCGTCACATTGGAAAATCTATATATAGTTTTGTAATTTTCATTCATTAAGAGAGGACAATTTTAGGGACGACTTGGAGAAACCCTAGCACGATTTTATCAGTATTTTCAAAGGGTTTCACCCCTTGAAACCTTTCATGTTCAATTAAGATAAGTATCATTTCAATTCATTCAATATGTCTATGTGTTGTTTGAATATATCTTACGCTTGTCTTGATTTCAACATGCTAGGCTAGATCTCTTGTGTGTTTGCTTAGATGTAGTGAAACCTAGATGTTGATTATGGGTTGATTGCTTGTTTATAGTTGTTACAGATGAATGATTTCGATGTTAGGCTTAAAAAAACTGGCAGACTTCCATAATGTAACTTGCTTGAACGTCTTAAGAAACATGAACCAATGTGTACTAGGTTTTTATGGTTGTATTTAATGCATGAGCGAATTCTAATGATCCCATGTTAGGAGCTTCTTGCAGGCTCAACATAGGAGTGAAGTAGGAGCTTATAGAGTTGGGGAAGTACGTACGCCACCCCACGATTGATATTAAGGAATATAACCCGTCATCCACGCAACTGTAACAAACTATCAACCTGTAAAAGTGTAACACCCCCAAAATCATCACGTCAGCGGAAGACTTAACATGTCAGCGGAAGACTTAAAATGTCAGCGGAAGACTTTTTGGGTGTTACTTCGAGGATCTTTATCACAATCATAGAAAACGACACAAAAGTGAGGCTTTAAAGTTTAATTCATTCAAAATACCAAATATTCGAGACATCAAGATGTTTCATAATTTAAACAAGTTTATTTGAAATATGTCAAAATGTTTATTTAAGCCCATGCCGGGTTACAAGCCCACTCCGTGCCTTCAAGTTCCTTCTTGTTTAGTTACCTGAGATAAACACATGCTAAAAGTGTCAACACAAAGGTTGGTGAGTTCATAGAGTTTATAGTTCAAATAGTTAATTAGAAAATGAGTGATTTCCTTATCAATTCAAAAATAGTTCGTTGGTTTGCCCTTCACTGGGTCAACACCAAAATAGTAGTTTGTTTATAAATCCATTTAACACGAGTTTCGATATTTGGGCCACGTTGTTGCGTCCATAACATAAACAGTTTATGGGGAACCATATTTAAACAGTTGAAATTGTATCCGAACAGTTTGTAGAGAACCGTATTTAAACAATTGAAACCGTATCCAAACAGTTTGCGGGGAGCCGTATTTAAACAGTTGAAACCGTATCCAAACAGTTTGCGGAGAACCGTATTTAAACAGTTGAAACTGTATCTAAACAGTGTGTGGAGAACCGTATTTAAACATTTGAAACCGTATTTAAACAGTTTGTTCCATAATTCCAAATATCGATAGTAAAATCGTTAGAAAAGTTGTTACACATGCATCTCTTCCAAAGAGTTTATAAAACAGTTAAACGATAGAAAGTGTAGCTATGAACTTATAGTAATATGTAAATAGTTAACGAGTACTTGTAAAAGTATAAAACAATAGTTAAGCATGTATCTCCCCCAAAAACGTGTATAAATCATTATAAAACAATTAAGAGTAGGGGCTATGACTAACCTGAGAGTACGGTAGACAGAGTATAAGTAATGTCAGAAGTGAAGATGGAAATAACTTCAAGAGATAACCTGAATGATATGGAAGTCCGAGATAAGTTCGACTTATCGAGAATCATGATTTGAATAGTGTTCGATGACAAAATGACTTTTGGCAGAGGTGGCTTGCGTGGCAAAACGCTTAATAGTTCAAGAGCAAGTTATATACTATATAACTTGTCTTTATGCATAAGTATCGTTTAATGTTTATATTTCTCGTCATAAATCAAAAGTTGGTGAATGATAAATTTGTAGTAAATGTCAATTATCTTTATTTAAATGAATCCATGAGTTTTGAGAAATAATCCTTTCTTGATATATTTTCAAGTTAACTGCTAATAACGTTAAGTTACTATGTTATATATATATATATATATATATATATATATATATATATATATATATATATATATATATATATATATATATATATATATATATATATATATATATATATATGTATATATATATATGTATATATATATATATATATATATATATATATGTATATATATATATATATGTATATATATATATATATGTATATATATATATATATATATATATATATATATATATATATATATATATATATATATATATATATATATGTATTCATTATAGACTCAAGATGTAAATTTCAATATATGTGATTACGATATAGTCGTAAAATATTATTTTGTCAAAACGTAATTAAGTTTCCATGTAAACCTTTAAGTCATACTAAAGTTAATCTTTTAACCCCAATATTTAAATGATTACATATTCAGTCCAAAATAAATATAAAAGTTTTTAAGAAAACGATATATGTTTCTAAATTGAAGGGTTGAGAGTGTAAAATAAGTATTAGTTTTAATACTTATGAAAGTTCTTTAGAAAAATAGTAAATGGTGCAAAGCCGAGGGGCTGAAACGGTCAATATGCGAAAGTTGCAAAATAACCAAACAATTAGAAAAATAAAACTGCCATAAGAAGGATTCGAAATCATGACCTTTGGCTCAGTATATAACAACAAAACCAACTGAGCTAAGTGCTCTTTCTTGTTTCACTTATCAACTTAATTGTACTTAACTAGTTTGTCAATGCTTTGCTTTTGTTATAGTTCCCTTTCAGTTTCTATGTCGTATATGTATATATATATAAGTGATACGTTATCATTAATTCTATTTTATTTTACTACATCATGCATAGCCACAAGAAGATTCGAAAAAGCCACTTCTAATATAAAGTGTTCAACGAGAACACATTACCACAAAACAAAAGCTTGTTATGATGGGAAAATAAAGATGTAATATGTTATGAGAATGGATGGAAAGACTTACGGCACAGCAAAAGGGTGGGTAAAACGTGATCTAGAGGCTCGAAGTTGAAAAGAGGTTGGTGCTACTCGTTTCTGGGCCTTACAAGGAAATGAGACCTTCATTCCAAGGATCCCATGCACGACATAAACTCTTAGGATCTTGGCCACATCTCTCGTACGTACCACAGTAGAGGAAAGGCTTAGAACAACATTGAAAGGTGATAGCTTTGTGACTGTAACAGTCGAAGCATGGTTTCTTCTTCTCGACAGGAACATCAAGAGTATTAATTTAGGTTTATGTTTGGTTCAAGGACAATGAGGGAAGTGGAAAAGTGATAGTGTACAACTTGTTTGAGGGCTCAATCATGAACCATGATTAGTTCCAAGTTTCCACAACCTGGCTTCGACAGAAACTATGATTTTATGTGAGTTGTAGTGAGTTAGAATGTCGATATGCATGGAGCCTTTATATACTTGAAGTAGAATGTGATAAGTGCTAAAATGGAACAGGAAGGTAGTGTAAGAATTGCACATGGTTTCCCCCTAGGTTACACTTGTGGTAGTAACAAGTGAGGGAGGTGGAGGTGGCGTATGAAGGTTCATCAAATGAAACAAGTGTCGAATGAGTTCAGGAATATTGCAAGATTTGGAGTGTGATTGTATCTCGATTGTTACAAATGTCAGATAAGTGCTTCTATCCAATTACAATGAAACAAATGTTGTGTAGGAGCTGGTGTTATCTTAGAGTATTCGTTCAGTCAGGAAGTCCTTAAAGAATGTATCTTAGCGATTGGGGAAAGTTGAGGTGCCCTTGGATTCATATGAAACTTTACAACCAAGTGAACAAGTTTCTAGAAATATGTGTGTATGGGTTTGCTTAGGTCAGTTTTCATACAGTAACATGGATAATTTTTGGGTGATAAATGGTATTCGTGGAAACTCAGTAACATGTCATACGAGAGGTGAAATAAGGGAGGTATGTTGTTTGTCGAAATTACCAATGAAATGGGCAAAGCAACCCTTGGTCGTGGCTTGTAAAAGTGGTGTGTTGGGCTTGTGAGTCTGCTGGCGGATCAGTTTCGAAAGGGAAAAAGAAAATTTAAGGATCAGTTTGGTTTTGGTACCTTGGTCTCGACTGAAACAGAAAGAAATGGAAAAAAAAATATATGGAGTCCGTTTGGTGTTGTGGCGAATCACAAGAAGTGAAGTGAAACGAATATATATTTGATGTGTGGAATTATAACGTATGTAACTAGGTTTTGGTCTTGCTTGATTGACACCTGGGACAAAAGAAAGGGTTGGTTTGTGTTGTTTATTTGTTCGGTTATACGAATGGGTTTTTAAGTAATACGCAAATTTTTATTAAGTTGAAAGGAAATGGAGTAATTGAGCTGAGCTTTGGTGATATTTAAAGTAGCAAACGTACATTAAAATGGGAAATAATTATCATTCGTGATTCCTTGTCGTGAGGATAATTGATTCATGAAATAATATAAATATGTTGTTAAGAGATTTTCGTAAAAGATTTGGCCAAAGTAAACGCCACATGCGACATGTAAAAATAAATAAAATGGTGCATTTGGGCTTATATTGGGCTCGTTGAGTTATTTGGCAAAACGTAAATTTATTATTTATAAACGTTTTAAGTTTCTTGCGATATTTAGATTTTTAAAACACATGAATGAATACCGTTTCAAGGTAAATGGTGAAAATGTTGTGATCGTCAAAAGTATATATATAAAAAAAAATTGTCATGGGTAAAAATGGTTATCTTTATGTTATAATAATGTGTTCATCGTAGGAAAATTTTACGGGATGTTATATTACCTACCCGTTAAACTGAATCCTGTCCCGGGATTCCAAGGTAAGGTAGATGTAAAGGTGAGTGGAAAGGGTGAACAAATAGTCATTCCTAATGATCTAATCCCTAAGCGGTTTTAATTTTTCTTTCGAGCTTAACGTATCTACTACTACATTAGTTTTTTTTTTTTTTTTTTTTTTTTTTTTTTTTTTTTTTTTTTTTTTTTTTTTTCAGCTTAACGTATCTACTACTACATTAGCTTTTTCCTTGATGATAGCAGTTCTCATAGTCATAATTGCTGAGTAGTTCTAACTAGTGACGTTGTCTTATGTTCAATTCCTTTTGATTAACTTGACTTAAGAAACAATTCCATTTTGAATGAAGATTTTAACATGTTTTGAAGATAAACATGGTTCACAATATCTTGTTTCGTGAAAGTTAAAATTTGGGGTGGGGGGGGGGGGTAACCTACCCGTTAAACAAAGTGTTTGCTAGTTACAGACTTTTAAGAATGAGGGTTTCGGATAAGAACTTGATGAATGTAGAGAAAGTTGTTAAATATAGTTTTAAGCGACAACACGGTATTTGGTTCCAAGCTTTTATAGATGATGAATCTGTTTGTTCCTTAGCAATTTCATATTTTGTATTTCTATTAGAGGAATTTATGGATTTTGATGGATTTTAGGTAAAGTTGTGAAAGGTTCGAAGATCACTATATCACTCATAGTGCCGGAGAAGTAAGAGAGACCATTGTAATCACATACAATGTCGTGAAAAGGTTTCATAAATTGTCAGAATGTAAAAGTAAGTACATGATTGAAGAAAAGTGATTGTGCCGTAATGGCTTAGAATTAGGCATACGCAGAAGGAAATTGTGAGTCTTTGGCTGAAGTTTTAGTGTTTTTACGAACTTTAATGATCCTTGATTTCATACGCATGCCATTTCAGATACAATTAAGCCCACTTATTTATAATTCGTTATTTACATAGAGAAGCATCCCAAACGATGTAAATAACGAAGTATAAACTTATGGTTCGGCGGTTTACAATTTCTTTATTTCAATAAAAAGGCGTCCCAATCCATTCAAATAAAGACATTGTAAATCATCCTACTTAAGAATTTCTGACTCAACACCCATACTGATCGACAAGGTAATGCGCAGATTTTTCCGAGAGTACGAAAAGAGTATGTCATATGCATCTATAAAGATGAGAGCGAGATAATTAAGGAGGATTGGTATAGTACTCAGAACAGTTGGGGAGCATATATATATATATATATATATATATATATATATATATATATATATATATATATATATATATATATATATATATATATATATATATACTAGTGTGTTGTTGTAGCATAAACTATCTAAAAGTCATATAATCGTCTGGCGGATGAAAATATGAAGACACGGTATTTGTAATAATCCCGATTAGTAAATATAAGTCATTAGCATAATCATAACATGTTAACATATATAAGAAAATCATGTAAAAGTAATGTTTCTACCTGATGTTGGAAACGCGTAGGCAAGGAGGGCATAAGGTGGTATTTTGTAAAAGTGGTCCGTTTTAAAAGTGTAGTTATAGTCCAATGTTCAAATCACTTGGTTCTCTATAACTGTAGCTCTGATGCCAATCTGTAACACCCCCAAAATCATCACGTCAGCGGAAGACTTAACATGTCAGCAGAAGACTTAAAATGTCAGCGGAAGACTTTTTGGGTGTTACTTCGAGGATCTTTATCACAATCATAGAAAACGACACAAAAGTGACGCTTTAAAGTTTAATTCATTCAAAATACCAAATATTCGAGACATCAAGATGTTTCATAATTTAAACAACAAGTTTATTTGAAATATGTCAAAATGTTTATTTAAGCCCATGCCGGGTTACAAGCCCACTTCGTGCCTTCAAGTTCCTTCTTGTTTAGTTACCTGAGATAAACACATGCTAAAAGTGTCAACACAAAGGTTGGTGAGTTCATAGAGTTTATAGTTTAAATAGTTAATTAGAAAATGAGTGATTTCCTTATCAATTCAAAAATAGTTCATTGGTTTGCCCTTCACTAGGTCAACACCAAAATAGTAGTTTGTTTATAAATCTATTTAACACGAGTTTCGATATTTGGGCCACGTTGTTGCGTCCATAACATAAACAGTTTACGGGGAACCGTATTTAAACAGTTGAAACTGTATCCGAACAGTTTGTAGAGAACCGTATTTAAACAGTTGAAACCGTATCCAAACAGTTTGCGGGGAACCGTATTTAAACAGTTGAAACCGTATCCAAACAGTTTGCGGAGAACCGTATTTAAACAATTGAAAGTGTATCCAAATAGTGTGTGGAGAACCGTATTTAAACAGTTGAAACCGTATTTAAACAGTTTGTTCCATAATTCCAAATATCGATAGTAAAATCGTTAGAAAAGTTGTTACACATGCATCTCTTCCAAAGAGTTTATAAAATAGTTAAACGATAGAAAGTGTAGCTATGAACTTATAGTAATATGTAAATAGTTAACGAGTACTTGTAAAAGTATAAAACAATAGTTAAGCATGTATCTCCCCCAAAAACGTGTATAAATCATTATAAAACAATTAAGAGTAGGGGCTATGACTCACCTGAGAGTACGGTAGACAGAGTATAAGTAATGTCAGAAGTGAAGATGGAAATAACTTCAAGAGATAACCTGAATGATATGGAAGTCCGAGATAATTCGACTTATCGAGAATTGTGATTTGAATAGTGTTCGATGACAAAATGACTTTTGGCAGAGGTGGCTTGCGTGGCAAAACGCTTAATAGTTCAAGAGCAAGTTATATACTATATAACTTGTCTTTATGCATAAGTATCGTTTAATGTTTATATTTCTCGTCATAAATCAAAAGTTGGTGAATGATAAATTTGTAGTAAATGTCAATTATCTTTATTTAAATGAATCCATGAGTTTTGAGAAATAATCCTTTCTTGATATATTTTCAAGTTAACCGCTAATAACGTTAAGTTACTATGTTATATATATATATATATATATATATATATATATATATATATATATATATATATATATATATATATATATATATATATATATATATGTATTCATTATAGACTCAAGATGTAAACCTTTAAGTCATACTAAAGTTAATCTTTTAACCCCAATATTTAAATGATTACATATTCTGTCCAAAATAAATATAAAAGTTTTTAAGAAAACGATATATGTTTCTAAATTGAAGGGTTGAGAGTGTAAAATAAGTATTAGTTTTAATACTTATGAAAGTTCTTTAGAAAATAAGTAAATGGTGCAAAGCCGAGCGGCTGAAATGGTCAATATGCGAAAGTTGCAAAATAACCAAACAATTAGAAAAATAAAACTGCCATAAGAAGGATTCGAAATCAAGACCTTTGGCTCAGTATATAACAACAAAACCAACTGAGCTAAGTGCTCTTTCTTGTTTCACTTTGCAACTTAATTGTACTTAACTAGTTTGTCAATGCTTTGCTTTTGTTATAGTTCCCTTTCAGTTTCTATGTCGTATATGTATATATATATATATATATATATATATATATATATATATATATATATATATATATATATATATATAAGTGATACGTTATCATTAATTCTATTTTATTTTACTACATCATGCATAGCCACAAGAAGATTCGAAAAAGCCACTTCTAATATAAAGTGTTCAACGAGAACACATTACCACAAAACAAAAGCTTGTTATGATGGGAAAATAAAGATGTAATATGTTATGAGAATGGATGGAAAGACTTACGGCACAACAAAAGGGTGGGTAAAACGTGATCTAGAGGCTCGAAGTTGAAAAGAGGTTGGTGCTACTCGTTTCTGGGCCTTACAAGGAAATGAGACCTTCATTCCAAGGATCCCATGCACGACATAAACTCTTAGGATCTTGGCCACAACTCTCGTACGTACCACAATAGAGGAAAGGCTTAGAACAACATTGAAAGGTGATAGCTTTGTGACTGTAACAGTCGAAACATGGTTTCTTCTTCTCGACAGGAACAACAAGAGTATTAATTTAGGTTTATGTTTGGTTCAAGGACAATGAGGGAAGTGGAAAAGTGATAGTGTACAACTTGTTTGAGGGCTCAATCATGAACCATGATTAGTTCCAAGTTTCCACAACCTGGCTTCGACAGAAACTATGATTTTATGTGAGTTGTAGTGAGTTAGAATGTCGATATGCATGGAGCCTTTATATACTTGAACTAGAATGTGATAAGTGCTAAAATGGAACAGGAAGGTAGTGTAAGAATTGCACATGGTTTCCCCCTAGGTTACACTTGAGGTAGTAACAAGTGAGGGAGGTGGAGGTGGCGTATGAAGGTTCATCAAATGAAACAAGTGTCGAATGAGTTCAGGAATATTGCAAGATTTGGAGTGTGATTGTATCTCGATTGTTACAAATGTCAGACAAGTGCTTCTATCCAATTACAATGAAACGAATGTTGTGTAGGAGCTGGTGTTATCTTAGAGTATTCGTTCAGTCAGGAAGTCCTTAAAGAATGTATCTTAGCGATTGGGGAAAGTTGAGGTGCCCTTGGATTCATATGAAACTTTACAACCAAGTGAACAAGTTTCTAGAAATATGTGTGTATGGGTTTGCTTAGGTCAGTTTGCATACAGTAACATGGATGATTTTTGGGTGATAAATGGTATTCGTGGAAACTCAGTAACATGTCATACGAGAGGTGAAATAAGGGAGGTATGTTGTTTGTCGAAATTACCAATGAAATGGGCAAAGCAACCCTTGGTCGTGGCTTGTAAAAGTGGTGTGTTGGGCTTGTGAGTCTGCTGGTGGATCAGTTTCGAAAGGGAAAAAGAAAATTTAAGGATCAGTTTGGTTTTGGTACCTTGGTCTCGGCTGAAACAGAAAGAAATGGAAAAAAAATATATATGGAGTCCGTTTGGTGTTGTGGCGAATAACAAGAAGTGAAGTGAAACGAATATATATTTGATGTGTGGAATTATAACGTATGTAACTAGGTTTTGGTCTTGCTTGATTGACACCTGGGACAAAAGAAAGGGTTGGTTTGTGTTGTTTATTTGTTCGGTTATACGAATGGGTTTTTAAGTAATACGCAAATTTGTATTAAGTTGAAAGGAAATGGAGTAATTGAGCTGAGCTTTGGTGATATTTAAAGTAGCAAACGTACATTAAAATGGGAAATAATTATCATTCGTGATTCCTTGTCGTGAGGGTAATTGATTCGTGAAATAATATAAATATGTTGTTAAGAGATTTTCGTAAAAGATTTGGCCAAAGTAAACGCCACATGCGACATGTAAAAATAAATAAAATGGTGCATTTGTGCTTATATTGGGCTCGTTGAGTTATTTGGCAAAACGTAAATTTATTATTTATAAACGTTTTAAGTTTCTTGCGATATTTAGATTTTTAAAACACATGAATGAATACCGTTTCAAGGTAAATGGTGAAAATGTTGTGATCGTCAAAAGTATATATATATAAAAAAATTGTCATGGGTAAAAATGGTTATCTTTATGTTATAATAATGTGTTCATCGTAGGAAAATTTTACGGGATGTTATAAAAAGATATCTAGGGAGTAATGAAATCTAAGTAAACACAACTTTCCCATTTATTGTTCACACCACTAGTTTAATTAGCTTTATTTACATTTTTGTTATTTTATTTTGATTGCATCTTTAGTTATTGGGTTAGTTGACTAGCAACTAATTCCGCCCACTCTTCCAACACCCGAGATTTTAATTGCTTTTCTAAAAATATAAAAACGCAAAAAGAATCATCTTTCACCTCTAGACATAGTTTTTAGGCTTTCTAATCCTAGCGACACTATTTCTGAGTTGAATGATCAATCCCCCGGTACTTGTCACTATACTATACTACAACGATCAGGTACACTGCCTGGTGGGGGTTGCAAGCTTCTCAAGATCCCTCGAGAGGTAAAGCCTGATGCAATTCCCACGCATCAAGTTTTTGGCGCCGCAGCCCGGGGAATAGTTATTGTCTAGGTTAGAATTTCTTTTTATTAGGTCTACATGCTAGATTCCTTTCTAGTAAGATTTTTTTTAGGTTTTCTTTAGTCTATTTTATTTCTTTGTTTCCCTTGTTCGTAAACTATCTCGATGGATAACAATAACATTGATCGTTTGATTCCTGTTATTCATGTTTTTCGTCATAGGATTTTCCAAATGCCCGCCCCAATCCCTTTAGTGGAAAATGAGAACCCACCTAACCTATCGCCTAACCACCACTTTGACAATAATTCTGAAATGGAGGAGTCTGACCATGATGATAACCATAGGGCTAGTCCTTTTTACTATTCAGACTCCGATGAGGATCTAGACGATGGTGATGTGACTAATGAGGATACGATGGAAGATGAAGTGAACCCTCTTAGGTATGTCAACCCTAGAACAAGGATTGAGAGTGATAGCTCATTCAATATGCAATTTCCTTGTAAGATTGGATTTAGGAGCTTTAATGCCTACCTTAACTCATCTCTCCCAATGAACATAATCTCGCGTAGTGAATATAATAAAATCATGATAGATGAGTTAGAATACAAAGGAGATAATATTATTGCTAGGGCAGTGACATTGCATGTGTTTGTAGGAAGCTTTGTTTATCTTGTTGAGTTCATGGTTATGGAGAATCTAGGAGAATTTATCGATAGTAAGTTAACCCAAGTTGTGTTTGGGAGAGCTTTCAAAAGGTTGACCAACCTTGATGAAAAACTTATGGAAGGGTTAATTACATTCACGGATGGGGATGAAGATTTTGTTTACCAAATGCCCCATGCACACCCTAGGTTCAAGGATTTTTCCATGGAGAAGTGTAGTAGGTATCCGCCCCTAGAAATGCTAAGTGAGAATGATAGAAGAAAAGGGCTTAAATATCCTCATGAAAAAATAAAAGGTATTATCGTGGATGTTTAGAGTTAAGTGATGATTATAAGAAAGATGAGGCGACTTTTAGATGGCTCACCCTTGGGTATGTGAGCATAAGCGACACACGGTAGCCCATGACTTTGAGTCTAGCTACAAGACTCGTAAATAAAGAAAAGCGCTTCTTGGGAGGCAACCCATGCTTTGTGTGATTTTTATTTGTTTGATTGTTATTTGTTTCCGTATGCATGCTTTATTTTTATTGTTGGTAGATCATATTTCAAACTAAAATGGTGAAAATACTTTATTTTGTCGTTTGGCTTTGTCTTAACTTCATCCAAAGGTATTTCACAAAAGATAAGTGTAAGGGGAAACCCCAAATATGTTTTTAAGAAACAAAATTGATCATGATTCTCCACAATACTAAATGGACATGTATATTCGTATTTGTTAAAGTCAAATGCTTGTATCGAGTCATAATGATGTTTTGCAGGATTTTCCAGGAAGTAGGACATAAGTTTTTCCAGAAATTTTCCGAAAACTTAACGTAAGGATTTTTGCAGATCACTTCTGACGGCGTCAGGAATTAACTCCTGACGGCGTCATGTGTAAAATTCTGGAAATTTTGCTAGTTTTGTTTTTCTAACGGAGTCTTAAGGTTTTTGTTAATTCTTTAGTTTTATAAATTCCAGGAAATCTGCAACCATTCATTCCACAAGCATTATATCCTACATTGTTTTCTAGGATTTGTTAGTATATATATAGATTGCCGCCGATTTTACGCGAGGTTGGCTTGTTTGTTTTCTCAGGTTTAACAGGTTATGTATGACAAGAAGATGATTTATATTCTGGAAGGGAAGCTTTGATTGTTCATTTTCTTGGAAGAAGATCTAACCTTGTTACCACACTATCCACACCGAACGAATCAGGGGAGTATTTGATTTCATTCTTTTACCTATTTCACTTTTGCATTCTTTAATTGAACATTGGGGACAATGTTCATCCTAAGTGTAAGGGGAGGGTAAAATGATGATACCTTATAGGATACTCTTGCACTTGAGTTTGTTTGTTTGATGGTAGGTGTGTAATAAAACTATGAGAAATACTTGTTAGTGTAATTTTAGCGCCAAATTTAATTTTTTTTACAACATTTAGGAGTGAAACTTTAGCCTTAGCAAGCGTCTCATGGATAGGAGTCGTATGACTAGTACAAAACTGTACCATTCAGAAAAATTTTCCATCCAAATATGTGAGGTTCGCCTTTAGATTTGATAGGAAAAACATTTACTTTTAGTGCTTATGAGTGTACCGGTAGCATTTAGATTCTAGAACTTGCGTTAGTGATGCATCCCGAGACCGCTAGTGAGACTACATTCGTGTAGTAGGATTTACTACATGATAAGAGGCATTAGGATCACCCTTGTGTTAAACCCGTATCATAATTACTTGACCACTTAAGTCATATTACTTGGCTAGTTAAGTCAATTAATTTTTCCCACACCCTTAGCATTGTACTAATTTTTAGTACACGAAACCCCTAGTTTACCCATCCGAGCCTATCTTTTCGTTTCTACCTTTAAGCATCTTACTTAAAGGAATAATTTGTTACAACCCACATAAATGTACACCCAAATCGCCTTAGCCTTCCGTGTATGCACTCATCTTTAGTGCATTGTTGTTATATGTTTAAACCCTTTGTTAATTGTCTAATTTATTACATGGTTGCTAAGTCGAGTCATATCTTGTACATATTGTTTTGGGACGATTGGGACTCATGGGTAAAGTACTTGTGTTATGGAGTAATAGGGAAGAACATCATATATTACCCCCATATGTGCGTTAATCTTAAAAAGTACTCCAACTGTTTTGATTATCTTGATTCGAGTCATTAGAATAGTTGATTGTAAAGTATGTAAAAGTTCAAGTGTAAGGGGAATGCAAATTCCCTATGATGTATTATTTTGGATGGTAGGGTAAGAGTTAATGCAAAAAAAAAAAAAAAAAAAAAAAAAAAAAAAAAATCGAAATATCAAGAAAAAGAAAAAAAAAATAGAAAAAGAAAAAATGAAAAAACATACGAACTACCATCCCGTTTCCTTTTATGTTTTTGTTAGTTTGTGATTAGCTTAAGTCGAGTTGAGTCTTGTGATGATGCGAAAAATGATCGTTTTTTAGGGGGTCATTTAAGCCCGGAATTGGATTTATTTGATCAACTATTGCCCTAAATCGTTTCTTTTGTGATTTTAGGTACTTTTGGAGTGAATTCTGGAAAAGGAAGCATTTTGGACGTTTTTGGAGCATAAAAGTGAAGAAAACGGCAAAGTCTTAATTTTCCTTGCTGGGAACAGTACCTGACGGCGTCACCAAGTCCTTAATGACGGCATCAAGAGGAAAACAAGAGGTGAAGAGGATAGAGTCCATGACGATCCAGAATGTTTTTGCACTAGGGCATGACGGCGTCACCATAGGCCGTCATGGTCCCTTTACACGTGACGGACTAGAGGAAATTTACTCTTGACGACATCAGATCTGGATCTAGGCAATCCGATATTATTATGAGCGGCGGGTTGACGGCGTCAGAATTCTCTTCTTGACGCCGTCACATTGGAAAATCTATATATAGTTTTGTAATTTTCATTCATTAAGAGAGGACAATTTTAGGGACGACTTGGAGAAACCCTAGCACGATTTTATCAGTATTTTCAAAGGGTTTCACCCCTTGAAACCTTTCATGTTCAATTAAGATAAGTATCCTTTCAATTCATTCAATATATCTATGTGTTGTTTGAATATATCTTACGCTTGTCTTGATTTCAACATGCTAGGCTAGATCTCTTGTGTGTTTGCTTAGATGTAGTGAAACCTAGATGTTGATTATGGGTTGATTGCTTGTTTATAGTTGTTACGGATGAATGATTTCGATGTTAGGCTTAAGAAAACTGGCAGACTTCCATAGTGTAACTTGCTTGAACGTCTTAAGAAACATGAACCAATGCGTACTAGGTTTTTATGGTTGTATTTAATGCATGAGAGAATTCTAATGATCCCATGTTAGGAGCTTCTTGCAGGCTCGACATAGGAGTGAAGTAGGAGCTTATAGAGTTGGGGAAGTACGTACGCCACCCCACGATTGGTATTAAGGAATATAACCCGTCATCCACGCAACTGTAACAAACTATCAACCTGTAAAAGATATCTAGGGAGTAATGAAATCTAAGTAAACACAACTTTCTCATTTATTGTTCACGCCACTAGTTTAATTAGCTTTATTTACATTTTTGTTATTTTACTTTGATTGCATCTTAAGTTATTGGGTTAGTTGACTAGCAACTAATTCCGCCCACTCTTCCAAAACCTGAGATTTTAATTGCTTTTCTAAAAATATAAAAACACAAAATGAATCATCCCTTACCTCTATACCTAGTTTTTAGGCTTTCTAATCCTAGCGACACTATTCCTGAGTTGAACGATCAATCCCCCGGTACTTGTCACTATACTATACTACAACGATCAGGTACACTGCCTGGTGGGGGTTGTAAGCTTCTCGAGATCCCTCGAGAGGTAAAGCCTGGTGCAATTCCCGCGCATCATTTTGGCTTAGCAACGCCACATTGTACATGTAATTGACCAAGATAATTAACTCACCACCAGTAAATATTGCCTTTATCCAAAACCGTGTTTATCATATCCTTACACCTCACGTTATAACCCTTTAAAAAGACCTCTTTGATAGTTTATCCTAGGTGCTTACGCCAAGTGGTGAAGGTTTGATCCTTTCCCAAGCCTATGGTAATCTATTTGCTATGACAGGTAGTGAGAGATGTTTCCCATTTCCATATTGAGATATATACTTTATTATACCCGAGAGATGTGAGTATCTAAACACTATTTGTGAGGTGCTAGTGTATAATTTCCGTGCTTGTTTTTGGTTGAAGTGGAACGATTATTTGTTGCAATTACTTTTATATTAGTGTTAAATGACTCCTAACTTGTATTTTGATTAGAATAAAAGCGCATTTGCTTGAGGACAAGCAAATCTCAAGTGCAAGGGTATATGATAAGACGAAAAGTGTACCGCTTTTAGGGGGTCATTTAAGGCCAAAGTCGAGATTATTTGATCAAATATTGCCTTAAATCGTTCCTTTTGTCATTTTAGGTACTTTTGAGAACAAATTTACAAAAGAAAGCATTTTCGACGTTTTTGGAGCGAAAAAGTTAAGAAAACAACAAAGTCTCAAAATCATGCTGAAAATTATACATGACGACATCAAGGACCACTAGTGACGGCATCAAGACTTGACAAAGAGGTGGATAAATCAAATTACACGTGACGTGCCAGAGAGGTTTTTGGAGATTTGTACATGACGGCGTCACCAAGGCCATCAAGAGGAAATTGCACATGACGGCCAAGACCAAGTTTATACGTGACGATGTGAGAAGTGGATCTAGGCAATACGAGTATTATTTTGGCGGCGAGTTGACGGCGTCAGACTTTACTCTTGACGCCGTCAGATTTTAAAATATATATATACTTTCCTAGTTTTCATTCATTGTGTGCAACTTTGAAGAGAGAAAACCCTAGACGAATTTTACTGCTATTTTGAGGGTTTCAAACCGTTGTTTCATCCATGCTTAATTGAAGATAAGTCTTTCAACAAATCATTCAATATGTCTATGTGTTGTTTGATTATATCTTACGCTTGTCTTCTCTTTAACATGCTAGGCTAGGTTTTCTTTGTGTTTGCTTAGATGTAATGAAACTTAGATATTGATTATTGGTTGTTTGTTTGTTTATAATTGTTGTGGATGAATGAATTCGATGTTAGGCTTAAAAAAACTGGCAGACTTCCAATTGGTAACTTGCTTGAACGTCTTAAGAAACATGATCGGAGGTGTACTACGATATATTGGTTATATTTAATGCATAGGTAACTACTAATGAGGCCATTTTCGGAGCTAGTAGTCGGCTCGACATAGGAAGAGGTAGAAGCTTATAGAGTTAGGGAAGATCGTACACAACCCTATGAATGGTATTAAGGAATATAACCCGTCATCCATGCAATTGTAACAAACTAATCAACCGGTAAAAGATAGCTAGGGAGTAATGAAATCTAAGTAAACACATTTTCTCTCATTATTGTTTTCACCACAATTAGATTAAGTTTATTTTATTTTATTTTGATTGCATCTTTAGCTATTTGAGTTAGTTGATTAGCAACTAATTCCGCCCACTCCTTCAAAACCCGAGATTTTTACTTGCTTTTCATAAAATATAAAAATACAAAAAGAATCATCCCTCATCTCTAGACCTAGTTTAATTGAGTTTTAACCCTAGCGAACACTATTCTTTGAGTTGAACGATCATTCCCCCGGTACTTGTCACTATACTATACTTCAACGGTCAGGTACACTGCCTGGTGGGGATTGAAAGCTTCTCAAGATCCCTTGAGAGGTTAAACCTTTTGTGAGGGCGCAATTCCACGCATCAGAAAAACTTCGATTCAATTATTTGTGAGATCAACCAACAACAATATGAATACTAAACTACACAACCAAATATAAATGATAAAAGTAAAGAGTAAGAGATGGAAAGATGAAACCGAGACAACGAGATTTATAGTGGTTCGGTAATGAAGCTCTTCTTCGCTCTACTCCAATGCCCGAGTACCCAACTCGAGAGTTCTAAGCACTATGTCAACAAAGTCCCTTCTCGCGGAGAAAACCATACAACGTCGCTTATCACGAATTCCGACACTAAGCTAATGTCGAGTACTAATCTAGCTAGTACCAATCTAACTCACAATCCACACGATCCTTACTTCTCACACGATCTACACGATCCTCACTTATCACACGATCTACACGATCCTCACACTCTACTCTTGATCCACTTGATCAACACACTAACAAACTTGCTACAAGAGATCTCCAAGATCTCAACAAGATCACAATGATACACTCACAAAAGCTATAACAAAAGATAAACCACTTGATGTATGCCTAGATACAACACGTATGTATCAAGTGTTACAAGTGCACTACTCTAACACTATAACACCTTGTATTTTCTTGATACTTTGTGTTCTTCTCTTGCACTGGAAGAGGAATGAAGGTGATCTCTTGGTTAGATGAAAGGATCACTCTTAAAAAAAAAAAAAAACTAATCTAAGTGATCAAAGGAATGTAAGTGTGATAGAGGATCTAAACTCAGAAAGTTTTGTGTGAAAAATGATGCCTAAAAACTGTGAAATGGACTGGTATTAATAGGCAAAAAAAAAAAAAAATGATCGTTACATGTGGACGGTACCACTAAATTTAGTGGTACCATGGTACCGTCCCAGACAAGGATGCTCCAAAATTTGTTTTTAGTGGTGAAAGTTTATTTGAGGGAGTTTGGAGCTGTTTTTTTTTTTTTTTTTTTTTTTTTTTTTTTTTTTTTTTTTGGGGGGGGGGGGGGGATAGCTGTTGGGAATTTTAAAATTAATTTTCCAATTAAAACATTTTTTTCTAATTCAAGAATAATTTGTAAAATGTATTTTCGAAAAAATATTTTGTCACATTAAAAATGTGAAGTTTAAAACACAAATTCACATCTTTGATCATTTGTAAAGTTGTAAATTTGTTTGTTCTTACCTAGAGTGATTTATGTAGAAACGGGATCCTTCGACTAAAAACTTGTTTACGTTAATTTTAACATAATGTGATTTTACATTTTATTATCATCAAAACTTAGAGGTGTCGAAAAATAGAAATAAAGTTTTTAGACATTATTTGTATCAACAATCTCCCCTTTTTTGATTATGAAAAAACATAAACTCATTTTAGGTGAAAATTAAATTTTAACAAGTTTATAATATGAGTTTGTATCCCATTTCTCCCCCTTTTTTGTCCAAGCAAGAAGATCGCTAAGGCTCCCCCTTGATGTATGCTACCCCTCGTTTGGAGGGCACCAAGAAATCAAGCAATGGTTCTTACTACAGAACAAAGTTAGATGACACATATACAATATCTAACATGTAGCAAATAAGACAAATATCCAACCATAAAACAAAGAGGCTGGGTAGCCTAAAAATGAAAAGACAATCCAACCATAAAATAAAGAGGCAAGCCCATGAATTCATAGATAATAGATGATCACACATAAGGTGTGAGTACAACATAAAGACAAGAAAATTAAAACTACATGAAACACATTTTAATCTTTAGTGACTTGAGAGGCCATAAGATTTGCTTCTAGTCTAAAAAGGATCCTAATCATTTATTCTTGAAAACTAAACATAAATATGTTTAGTTGGATGGCTATGGGTTGGTGGAGGAGGTGGTATGATTGGCTCTTAGGGTGGAGTCAATAAATGTTCAACCTAGGAGAACATGAAGTGAAGCTCATCCCCTAAGGAGAAGATGAGGTTATTGTTGTGGAGACAACATAGGCAATTTGCACTTTGTAAGTGAACCGGATGGAGTTGGATATGTTGGCCCATGATTGAAGATGGAGGTGGTGGTGAATATATGGGTGATAGAGTTGGCATAGCATACTCCAATGGGGTAATAGGTGAGAGGGTGAGTGACACATCCATAGAGGATGAACGAGTACCAAAGGATGAGGAGGTAGCTCCATTGGATGAAGTCTTTGGTGGAGCATTTGGTGGTTTGGTTGAGCAAGGAGTACGTTGGGAAGGTGGTGTGATAACTTCATCTTCATCATTGTCATTGGCTAAGTCAATGAACATAGTATTTTATGGTTATCGTGGTTTGAATGTGATTTTGGTTGATGGTCTAACGGTGATCCTACATGAGTTGTTGATCCTTGAATGGAAGATATGGTGGAAGAGTGAATTGAGTTGAAGATGAAGATCAAGAGATACTTGCAATGGTGAAGGCTTATATAGGCAAGAGTGGTGTGACTTGAATTAAAGTAAGTGGATGTGCGTAATGGTAGACTAAGGGAATATTAGGGTGCATGAGAGTTTGCAAAGCATTGCAGGTTTTGAGGTTAGGGATGCAGGAAGCTAGAATGAATAAGAAAAATTCGTAAACCCAGGGGACGGTAGCACTAAATACCCCACGGTACCGTTAAATTTAACGGTATCGTGCCTTATTTAACGGTACCGTGACTTTATGGTCACGAATTTCCCTGTTATGCCTAGTTTTGGGCAGCTAATGAGGGTGTTTTAAGGAACTATTTGAAGGAAATTTTAGTGCCTCAAACCACTAAAGATTAATTTACCAAATATCTACTTCTAGCAACAAAAGATTATCATCCAATAAAATAAGCCATAAACATGCAATCAAAAAAGACAAAATAAACTATCATCTAGGAATCACTTAATTATAATCCATGCAAGGTGATGAAATAGAAAAGGCATGCAAGTAAGTTAGGAGTATGAAGCCCTAAGATAATTAACCATAGATAATATCCTAATATGAGATGGAGATTCCTATTCTAAGAAGATAAGAATTGTTCTAAGGACAATGTATTCATTGACTTGAGCGCACCCACGTCACTTGGTATGTGTTGATGATTCCTCATTCATCATCACTAGACGAGACATCATAGCAAGAGATTGAGCTATCAATATGGTTCATTTGAGGTGATGTGCATTCCCAAAAGAGAGATGTGTATGTATTTTAAGTTAGAGGAGCCATGGCGGGATCGACGAGAAGGTATTGATTGTTTTGGAGGTGAGGAAAAGAGTTCATGACAAAATGGTGTAAACGAGTCAACAAATTGTCATAGGGTATTATTTAGTCGACCCTTGACATTGACAATTCTCTTTGCCACAAAGTAGGCAAGATTGTAGGGTTTTTCGATGACAATGCAATACAACATATGAGCACAACATGCTGGGAGGTGCTCACGGTTGTGAGGAAGACAAAAGACATTTTTACGAATGACTTCTATCAATCTACGTATATTTGGGTGAACTTCATCAACATAGATTTTTAGTGGATCTAAGTCATAGACTTGAGACTCACGGAACTCAACTTATTTGTTTTTTTTAAGAAATCCATGAACTTTTTGAGGGAGACGAATGTGTTCTTTAATCTCATTTGGAGTGGGTATGAAGGTATTGTATGGTCCATACTCATATCGGTGAATAGTGAGAGTTTTTAGAGACCCTCCTTCCGTGTAGGCACATTGTCCATGGTTCGACAGTTCAAGAACATGAGCAAATTGGTCAAGGGTAAGAGAGATGTCTTGGTTTTGTATCGAGAATTGAAGAGACAAAGTTTGATCCTCGTTATGTACGAGCTTAACTTGTCTATGGAAGACAAGGAAAAATCGAGGACATATTTGGTCGTTAACTCGAAACAAACAATCAAATCCGATTTAATGAAACATGTTTTTGATGTGATCGTGGTTGAGAAAAGAGGAATCAACAATTCATCCTTCATGAAAGAGATGAGACTCAAGATTACGAAAGCTTTGTATGTGACAAGATGGAGTGTTTGGTTCAAGAGATGGTTTAAGAATGTAATAAGTTGTCAATTCATGATCGTAATCAAACATATGATACATCTTGTTACCTATGAATAATTTATTAAAAGTAAAAATTGACAATGATTGTTTTGAAGATACGTGCCTAGTGTGTGCCTATATGCAAACAATGTGGATGTGCGATAATCTCGACTCTAAAATAAAATAATGAGATTACCGAAACGCTCCTAACTTCACTTTTGCTCAGACGGATATGTCGAAAAATACATATTAGTGATGTAATTCGGCCAATATTCATGAGATCATGTATGCATGGGAAAACGTTTTTAGTTTGTATCAGCAATGCACGAAAAAATGTTTCATGATTCTAGTTGCGTGAAATTTTTCGGAAGCAATGGAATTGGGGTCTTTGGTGAATTCAATGTTTTGGCGCCAAAAATTCTTAAAGTTGGAAAGCTTGAATTTTAATGACTTCTAATCCAATTTCAAGTATCATAGACATGATTCCACTAAAATTATTTAATCTAATTCGAATTTTAATAGTAAAATTCAGAAAAAAATATGCAATATAAATGGGTTTATGCAAACCCTATGTTCAGGGAATCATGTTAGTTATACATTGTCTAATCCTAATTCTAATTTCATAAAACTTCAATCAAAATTGAAAAGCCCCAATTTGATTTTTGTGTGTATGAACCAACCCTAGACTCAAAATTATAGAAAATTATAGTTAATTGATTTACCATTGATGTTATGGAATGTGTAAAGGTTGATGATCTTTAAAACAAATGCCTCAAATTTGATTTTGAAAGGTTTAATTGAATTTTGGTTGTGGTTTTTCGGTTTTACAGTGTTTTCAGGAATATGGAAGTGTTTGAATGTGAATAGTAAAGGAAAGGGGAAAGAAAATGGGCTCTGTCAGACACACGGTTCCAAGGTATCACTAAATTTAGTGGTGCCGTGATGAATAAATCTCGCTTATTTTGTGAGAGTTTTGACGCGAGGAGAGAATTTATACCTAATAAATTCTTGTACAAGATAAATCCATTAGGATTTGATGAACGAAGCTAGACGCAAAGAGATGACCTCAATATTTCCAAGGAAATACGTAAATAGTCATTAGAGGGATATGAAGGATGAATTGAATATTTCTAATGAAATGTTTAAATAGTCATAAGACGAAATTTGGAAGATGTTCTCAAACACACGCAAATTATGAAATTCACGGAATGTGTTCCATCATTCCTAGTCCTAGACGTAGATAGTTGAAGGATTCTCATTTGAGAGGTTTGGTTAGGATGTCGATGATGTTGTATTGTGAAGGAACTTTCTCGATAGAAATATTTCCTATTTGAATGTTATCGCTAAGGAAGTGGTGACTAATTTTGATGTGTTTAGTACGAGAGTGTTGCACGGGGTTTTTGGTCAATTCAATTGCACCTTTGTTGTCGCACATAATCGGGATGTCGTTGAGATGGATGTTGTAGTCTATTAGAGCTTGTTTCATCCATAGTGCTTGTTGACATGCCTTTTCGGCGTTTACGTATTCAACTTCGGTAGTGAAGATAGCAAGAGCTGTTTGTTTCTTGGAGAACCAAGAAGTTAGACAACCACCCATGAAGGTACAAACGCCACTCATACTTTTTTAATCCACATAATCTCCCGCATGATCAGAGTCGGCATAGACAATAGTTTCTACACCGGTCCCTTTAGGATAATACAATCCCAAGTGCATAGTACCTTTAATGTATCAGAAAATACGCTTAACCGCTTCTAAGTGAGAGGTTTTGGAATCCTCTTGGCTTCTTCCTCATCTAAGTCATAATCCACCAAGGGTGATGTCTTAGTTGAGGGAGGATTTTCAGCAAATGTCACGTTGAGTGATTTTTCGACTTTCATTGTTTCCTTATTTAGGACAACATAGGATTTACTATTTTGGGAGTAACCTAGGAAAACACCTTCTTAAGACTTTGGGTCAAACTTGGTGAGGTAATCTTTTGTGTTTAATATGAAGCACATGCTTCCAAACACTCTAAAGTAATCTAGAGTAGGTGTTCTACCTTTCAAGATTTCGTATGGTGTTTTTCCTAAGATTGGTCAAATCAAAATCCTGTTGAGTATAGTTGAGGAGTCTACTGCATTACACCAAAACTTTTACGCATTAGATTGTTCATTTAACATCGTTCCACTCATCTCTTGTAGAGTACGTTTTTTCCACTCAACTAACCCATTTTATTATGGAGTGCGTGGAGCTGAGAAATTATGTGTAATACCATTAGCATCACAATATACTCCAAATTGCACTTCATTATCAAATTCCCAACCACAATCCGTCCTAATAGAGACTATTGTACAACTGATATGTGGGAATTGCGCCCTCGCAACAGGTTTTACCTGTCAAGGGATCTTGAGAAGCTTACAACCCCCACCAGGCAGTGTACCTGATCGTTGTAGTATAGTATAGTGACAAGTACCGGGGGATTGATCGTTCAACTCAGGAATAGTGTCGCTAGGATTAGAAAGCCTACTAAACTAGGTCTAGAGGTGAGGGATGATTCTTTTGTATTTTTATATTTTATAGAAAGCAAGTAAAATCTTGGGTTTTGAAGGAGTGGGCGGAATTAGTTGCTAGCCAACTAACCCAATTAACTAAGATGAAAACAAAATAAAATAACAGAAATGAAAATTAAACTATTATACTAATGTGGTGGAAACAATAATGAGGAAAGTTGTGTTTACTTAGATTTCATTACTCCCTAGATATCTTTTACAGGTTGATTAGCTTGTTACAATTGCATGGATGACGGGTCATATTCCTTAATACTAGTCGTAGGGCCGTGTACAATATTCCCTAACTCTATAAGATCCTACTTCACTCCCATGTCGAGCCGTTAGAAGCTCCTAACATGTGATCATTAGAATTCTCTTACGCATTAAATACAACCAAAAATCGTAGTACACCTCCGATCATGTTTCTTAAGACGTTCAAGCAAGTTACCAATGGAAGTCTGCCAGTTTTCTTAAGCCTAACATCGAATACAATCATTCGTAACAATTATAAACGAACAATCAACCCATAATCAACATCTAGGTTTCACTACATCTAAGTAAACACAATGAAAATCTAGCCTAGCATGTTAAAGAGAAGATAAGCGTAAGATATAATCACACAACACATAGACATATTGAATGATTTGGATAAGTACTTATCTTGAATTGAACATGGAAGAATCAAGGGGTTGAAACCCTTGAGAAGCTGTTAAAATTCGTCTAGGGTTTACTCCCTCAAAGTTGCACACTAATGAATCAAAATTGGAAAACTATATATAGATTTTACACCTTGACGGCGTCATGTATTAACATGTGACGCCGTCAACTCGCTGCCATGATAAAAATCGTATTGCCTAGATCCATTTGTGACGCCGTCATGTAGAAAATCACTTTGGGCCGTCACGTGTAATTGGACCCTGACGGCCTTGGTGACGTCGTCAAGCCAAAAAGCTTGAAAACTCTCTGGGCCGTCACGTTATATGTTCCATATCCACCTCTTTTGTCACTCTTGACGCTGTCACGTGTAAAAGCTTGACGTTGTCAGGTACTGTTCCAGCAAGGAAATTTGAGACTTTGCCGTTTTCTTCACTTTTATGCTCCAAAAACGTCCAAAATGCCTCCTTTTCCAGATTTCTCTCCAAACGTACCTAAAATGACAAAAGGAACGATTTAGGGCAATAACTGATCAAATAATCTCGAATTCGGGCTTAAATGACCCCTTAAAAGCGGGAAACTTTTTGCCTCATCAAATACCCTTACACTTGATATTTGCTTGTCCTCAAGCAAATGCGCTTTTATTCTAATCAAAATACAAGTTAGGGGTCATTTAACACTAATATAAAAGTAATTACAACAAATAATCGTTCCACTAAAAACCAAAAACAAGCACGGAGGTCATACACTAGCACCTCACAAATAGTGTTTAGATACTCACATCTCTCGGGTGTAATAAAGTATATATATCACAATATGGAAATCGAAAACATCTCTCACTACCTGTCATAGCAAATAAATTACAATAGGCTTGGGAAAGGATCAAACCTCCACCACTTGGCGTAAGCACCTAGGATAAACTATCAAAGAGGTCTTTAGGGATATGGAAAACACAGTTTCGTTGGATAAAGGCAATATTTACTGGTGGCGAGTTAATCATCTTGGTTAATTACATGTACAATATGGCGTTGCTAAGCCAAGACTAGACTCGACTTAAGCTAATGAATCAAAAATAACAAAAACATAAAATAAACATAGAATGAAACGGGATGGTAGTCAGTATGTTTATTCTCTTTCTCTTTTTCTTTTTTTCTTTTTTTTTTTATTTATTTTTTTATTATTTTTTTTGTTACATACACTCTTACCCTACCATCCAAAATAATACATCATAGGGAATGTACATTCCCCTTACACTTGAATTTTTACATACTTTACAATAAACTAATCTAATGACTCGAATCAAGATAATCAAAACACTTGAAGTACTTTTTAAGATTAATGCACATATGGGGGTAATAAATGATGTTCTTCCCCATTACTCTATAACACAAGTACTTTACCCATGAGTCCCAATCGTCCCAAAACAATATGTACAAGATATGACTCGACTTAGCAACCATGTAATCAATTAGATAATTAACTAAATGTTTAAACATGTAACAATAATGCACTAAAGATGAGTGCATACATGGAAGGCTAAGGCGATTTGGTTGCACATTTGGGTGGGTTGTAACAAATTATTCCTTTAAGTATAATGCTTGAAGTTAGAAATGAAAAGATAAGTTCGGAGGGGTGTACTAGGGGTTTCGTGTACTAAAAATGAGTACAGCGCTAAGGTGTAGGAAAATTAATTGACTTTACTAGTCAAGTAATATGACTTAAATGGTCAAGTAATTATGATACGGGTTTAACACAAGGGTGATCCTAATGCCTCTTATCATGTAGTAAATCCTACTACACGAATGTAGTCTCACTAGCGGTCTCAGGATGCATCACTAACGCAAGTTCTAGAATCTAAATGCTACCGGTACACTCATAAGCACTAATAATTAATGCTTTTCCTATCAAATCTAAAGGCGAACCTCACATATTTGGGTGGAAACTTTTTCTGAATGGTACGGTTTTATGCTAGTCATACAACTCCTATGCATAAGACGCTTGTTAAGGCTAAAGTTTCACTCCTAAATGTTGTAAAAAAATTTAAATTTGGCGCTAAAATTACACTAACAAGTATTTCTCTTAGGTTTATTACGTACCTACCATCGAACAAACAAACTCAAGTGCAATAGTATCCTATAAGGTATCATCATTTACCCTCCCCTTATACTTAGGATGAACATTGTCCCCAATGTTCAATTAAATAATGTAAAAGTAAAATCGGTAAAAGAATGAAAACAAGTACTCCCCTGATTCGTTCGGTGTGGATAGTGTGTTAACAAGGTTAGATCTTCCTCCAAGAAAATGAGCGTTCATAGCTTCCCTTCCAGAAATATAAATCATCTTCTTATCATATATAACCTGTTAAACCTGAGAAAACAATCAAGGCAACCTTGCGTAAAAGCGGCGGCAATCTATAAATACTAACAAATCCTAGAAAGCAATTTAAGATATAATGCTTGTAGAATGAATATTTGCAGATTTCCTGGAGGTTATAAAACTAAAGAATCAACAAAAACTTTTAAGACCCCGTTAGAAAAACAAAACTCGCAAAATTTCCAGAAGTTTACACGTGACGTCGTCAGGTGTTAAACCCTGACGCCGTCAGAAGTGACCTGCAGAAATCTTTATGTTAAGCTTTCGGAAAATTTCTGGAAAAACTTATGTCCTATTTCCTGGAAAATCCTGCAAAACATCATTATGACTCGATACAAGCATTTGACTCTAACAATTATTAATATACATGTTCATTTAATATTGTGGCGAATCAAGATCTTTTTCGTTCTTATAAACAAATTTGGGGTTTCCCCTTACACTTAGCTTTTGCAAAATACCTTTATATGAAGTTAAGACGAAGTTAAACAACAAAATAAAGCATTTTCACAATTTAATTTGAAACATGATCTACCAACAATAAAATAAAACATGCATACGGAATCAAATAACATCAAACAAATAAAAATCACACAAAACATGGGTTGCCTCCCAAGAAGCGCTATTCTTTATTAACGAGTCTTGTAGCTAGACTCAAGGTCATGAGCAATTACGTGACCTCATCTTCAAATGTTACATCCTCCTCACTAATCATCTCATTACCACTTTCTTGATAATGTTTTACGCGTTGTATGTTGACAGTGAACTCTCTATTTTCATCGTCCATTAACACATTAGCACCCGTTTTAGAGGAACTTTTCACTATAAAGGGCCCATACCATCTAGACTTAAGTTTCCCGGGAAATAACATTAACCGAGAATTATACAATAGAACATTGTCTCCTTCTGAGAACTCCTTAGGTTTCTTAATTCACTGGTCATGCCATCTTTTTGCCCTTTCTTTATATGTAACAGAGGATTCATACGCTTCTAGCCTTAACTCATCAAGCTCATGGAGTTGCAAGAACCTATTCGTTCTAGCGACCGTATAATCCAAATTACATGCCTTAAGTGCCCAATAAGCCTTGTGTTCAAGTTCCACCGGAAGGTGACACGCCTTGCCATAGACCATGTGGAACGGGGTCGTTCCAATAGGTGTCTTGTAGGCCGTTCAGAATGCCCATAAGGCCTCATCGAGTTTAAATGATCAGTCCTTTCTGTTTTGATTAACCGTCTTTTCCAATATTCTCTTAATTGCCCTATTGGTGTTTTCGACTTGACCATTGGTTTGTGGGTGATAAGCGGTGGAGAACCGGTGGGAAACTCCGAACCTAGCAAACAGCTTTTTCAGAAAATGAATAACTACCCTAGCATCGTTGGTTCTAAGGGCTTGTGCCTTCACCCATTTTGAAACATAATCAATGGCCACTAAAATGTATTCGTTCCCCCATGAAGATGGAAAGGGTCCCATGAAATCAATTCCTCAAACATCGAAAACCTCACAAACTTGTATAAAATTCTTAGGCGCTTCATCTCTACTTGATATATTCCCGGCTCGTTGACATGCATCACATGATTGTATCATCTCCTTTACATCACGAAATATTGTGGGCCAATCGAATCCTGCATCGAAAATCTTTCGTGCGGTGGTGTTTATCCCATGATGGCCCCCAGAAGGGCCCGAATGAAATTCTTTCATAATCTTCGTCACCTCTTTTCCCTAAACACAGCGCCTGATTATTTGATCAGGATATCTTCGGAATAAGAAGGGTTCGTCCCAGAAGTAGTATTTTAGTTGGGCAAAGAACCTTTTCTTTTCGTGTCTAGTCATGTGTTCCGGAATGAGCCTGACTGCAAGATAATTAGCATAATCAGCGTACCATGGTTCAGAATATGTTATTGAATGAGCTGTTCGTCAGGGAATGAATCCTGAATATTACTTTTGTCAAGCTCACTAAGGAGGGGATTTTCGAGATGAGAGAGGTGATCAGCAGCCAAATTCTCTGCCCCCCTCTTATCAAGAATTTCAACATCAAATTCCTGTAACAACAATATCCACTGAATTAGTCATGGTTTAGCGTCTTGCTTAGCAAAAAGGTATCGGAGATCCGAATGATCAGTAAAAATGACCGTCTTTGAAAGGACAAGATATTGGCGGAATTTTTCGAAAGCGAACACCACGGCTAATAGTTCTTTTTCGGTGGTAGAATAATTCTTTTGAGCGGGATTCATAGTTTTGATAGCGTAGTATATTGGTTGGAATTGTTTGTTACACCTCTGGCCTAATATTGCCCCAACAGGATAGTCGCTAGCATCACACATGATCTCGAAAGGTAACTCCCAGTTGGGTGTAACCATGATTGGGGCTTGCGTGAGTTCCTTTTTTAGGAGATTTAATGCATCCTTGCATTCTTGAGAGAAATCGAAAGGGGCATCATTTACAAGTAATTGAGTCATTGGCCGAGCTATTTTAGAGAAGTCCTTAATGAACCTCCTGTAGAACTCGGCATGACCCAAGAAGTTACGTATTGCTTTAACAGTCGTGGGATAAGGTAGTTTAGATATAGCTTCAACCTTTGCTTGGTCCACCTCAATCCCATTTCCTGAGACCTTATGCCCAAGCACAATCCCTTCTTTTACCGTAAAATGGCATTTCTCCCAATTTAGGACCAAGTTGGTTTTCTCGCAACGTTTGAGCATTTTTTTTGAGGTTATCGAGACAACGGTCGAAAGAGTCCCCGAAGACTGAGAAATCATATATGAAAACTTCCATGCTGTCTTCCATTAACTTGTGAAAGATTACGGTCATGCATCGTTGAAAAGTGGCGGGAGCGTTACACAGCCCAAAAGGCATCCTCTGATAGGCGAAAGTTCCATAAGGGCAAGTAAATGTGGTTTTTTCTTGGTCCTCAGGGGCTATGGGGATTTGAAAATATCCTAAGAATCCATCCAAGAAACAGTAGTACTCGTGCCCAGATAATCTTTCCAATATTTGGTCAATGAACGGGAGGGGAAAGTGATCCTTTCTGGTGGTATCATTGAGCTTTCTATAATCGATGCATACCCACCAACCAGTAACCGTTCTCTGGGGTACCATCTCACCGTTGTCATTTTTCACTAGAGTCATTCCTCCTTTCTTTGGTACAACCTGTACAGGACTAACCCACGGGCTATCCGAAATCGGGTATATCAGCCCTACATCCAAGAGTTTGATAACTTCTTTTTTCACCACCTCCTTAATGTTGGGATTTACCCGCCTCTGGGGTTGCACGGCTGGTTTATAGTCTTCTTCCATAAGAATCTTATGTGTGCAAAAGGTTGAGTCAATCCCCTTAATGTCGGCTACACTCCATGCAATGACTCCTTTATATTTCCTTAGAACTCCTAAGAGTCTATCCTTTTGCCCCTGTTCAAGGGAATAGTTTATGATTACTGGCACTTGATCCTCTCCATGGAGGAAGGCATACTCCAGGTGGTTTGGGAGTTCTTTAAGTTCTAGCTTAGGTGGTTCGATAATGGAGGGCTTTAGCTTGTTTTCAGGTTTACGGAGTTCGATCTGTTCAGTGGTCTCTTGTCTGGGGTAGAAGGAGACTGCGCTAGAGCCCTCCGTCTTCTCCTCCTCCATTATGGAGAGGAAACTCTCATCCCGTAACCATCTTTCTTCGATTTTTTCATCAACACAGTTGTCAATGACATTAGTTAGTTCATCGACCTCTCCGATGAAATAGATCCGGTTAGCTGCTTCGAGAGATAGATTCATAGTGTCTTTAATATCAAAGGTCAAGCTATTGGTCCCTACTCGTAAGGTTAACTTGCCATCGTGAACATCAATGACTGCACGAGCGGTGGCAAGAAAGGGTCTCCCTAAGATGATGGGCACAAGGTCATCCTCCTCCATCTCCAAGATCACGAAGTCAACCGGAAATTTGAACTTCCCTACTTTGACTAGCACATTCTCACATATCCCCAAGGGATATTTGACCGATCTATCGGCTAGCTGGATGTTCATACGGGTAGGTTTTAGTCCGGAATATCCTAGTTTGAGGAACATGGAGTGGGGCATGAGGTTGATGCTTGCCCCTAAATCGGCAAGAGCATTCTTTATCGATAGAGATCCTATGGAACAGGGCAAGGTGAAACTGCCTAGGTCGTCTACCTTTTTTGGTAGCCCTCGTTGGGTCACGACCGAACATTCTTCTCCTAGAGTCACAAGACCCTCGAGTTTCTTTCGGTTGGCAAGTAATCTTTTGAAGTATGAGCTATACTTGGGCATGTGATAGCAAGCATCAAGGAGAGGTATGGTGACCACTGAATCTTTTAGATATGACAAGAATATCTTATTATTATTTTTAATCTTCTGGTTTTTTAGGCGGGATGGAAATGGGATTCTCACAGGTTGGTTAGGTGGAGTTGGTGGTGATGGGGTCACCAGAGGAGGTTGTTCAGGAGCCTCGTTGCTCACATTACCTTCCTCCTCACGGGGATCGTTTGGCTCAACGGTGACAATATGTTGGCTCAGATAAGGAGGGTCCTTGGTTGTTGTTCCAGCTCGAGTAGTAACCGCGAGTAGGGGATCTTTTTGGCTTACTGGGGGCATGTTATGGCCATCAAGGGTGGCATTAAGCTTGTTGAACCATTTTTCCATGTCATTCTGTTGCTCAGCGATGAGCTCGTCAAACCCTTTCAATTGTAAGCCTTTTTCCTGAGTAAAGTGCCCAAGGTCATCCTCAAAAGTGCTCCTGATTTTGTATTCAGGGCCTTCCTCTCCTTCTTTTCTTCTCACCAGATTCCCCCAAAGGGTATAATCATCGTTTTGGTAAAAAGGTAAAAGGGAGGGGTCAGCGTAGATGTCATGTCCCGACAAACACGCATGTTCGGTCGTGGTTTCTCTTCCGCATTCCTCTACCTCGTTCGGGCCCCCACAGTAGTCGCAGATCAAGTAAGGATTTGAAAGTTGCCTTGTTGTTCGCGACCCTGCAAGGTATTCCACCCTTTCGTGAATTTTCCTTAGCCGATCTGAGGGTCTTTGTATGATTTCGGATGTGCTCATAGTCGAATCGGGTTCATCCCAAGTATCGTCCTGGTCTTGAGCATATTCCTCAATCCTATTCCACCCTTCCTCGACGCTCAGATTAGCTATTTTCCCTTTTCTTGAATTATTGATTCCGTTCTGGTCGTTTGGGGAGACATTGTCGTAGAAGATTTGGACCAGAAGCCAAAGTTCGATGCCATGATGGGGAACTTGTCTTATTAAATCCTTGAATCTAATCCATGATTTATGGATGGGTTTGTCCTTTCCCTTTCGGAAACGGGGGATCATATCCCTAAATGCTGAGGTTTTCATTGCTGGGAAGAACTTCTCATAAAACTTGGATATAAGTTGCTCCCATGTAAAAATAGATTCGGAGGGAAGTCTATCATACCACTCTTTGGCTTTTTCATAAAGAGTGAAAGGGAAGAATCGTAATCAGGACGTGTTTCTAGTGGCCCCATCCCTATGGAGGGTGTCCACTATCTTCAAGAAATCCCTGATATGTTGAATTGGGTCATCAGTATCTAGTCCACGAAACTTGCATACACGTTGGAAAAGCCAAACATCGTTTGCACGAAACCTCATCGGTGTGTTCATTTGGGAAAACAATGGCATTTGAGAAGCCACAAGGATTCGGGGAGGAGTAGTCCTTGAGGCGCTTAGGGGTGGGAGTTTCGGGGGTGCTCATATCGTTGTTGGATTGGGGGCTAGAGGGTGTGAGGTGATTATCTAAATCTTCTTCAGAAAGGGCCTCATCAAAGTTGATGGCTATGCTAGACGGTTCGGGTGTTGAGAGAGATTGCTTTAGCTTATGCATTTCCCTTTTAGGTTCTGCATATGATAAAACGAGATTTCTTACGGAACTACGACTCCTAGTGATTCTAAGGTTAGAGAGATCTTCATTTGCCATGATGGCGGATGGTGATGATTACGAACAACGAAACGAAGAAACAAGATAGACAAAAGAAAACCTAAAAATAAAACCTTAATAGAAAGGAATTTAGCAAGTAGACCTAATAAAAAGAAATCCTAACCTAGACAATAACTATTCCCCGGGATGCGGTGCCAAAAACTTGATACGTGGGAATTGCGCTCTCGCAACAGGTTTTACCTCTCAAGGGATCTTGAAAAGCTTACAACCCCCACCAAGCAGTGTACCTGATCGTTGTAGTATAGTATAGTGACAAGTACCGGGGGATTGATCGTTCAACTCAGGAATAGTGTCGCTAGTATTAGAAAGCCTACTAAACTAGGTCTAGAGGTGAGGGATGATTCTTTTTGTATTTTTATATTTTATGGAAAGCAAGTAAAATCTCGGGTTTTGAAGGAGTGGGCAGAATTAGTTGCTAGCCAACTAACCCAATTAACTAAGATGCAAACAAAATAAAATAACAGAAATGAAAATTAAACTATTATATTAATGTGGTGGAAACAATAATGAGGAAAGTTGTGTTTACATAGATTTCATTACTCCCTAGATATCTTTTACAGGTTGATTAGCTTGTTACAATTGCATGGATGACGGGTCATATTTCTTAATACTAGTCGTAGGGCCGTGTACAATATTCCCTAACTCTATAAGATCCTACTTCACTCCTATGTTGAGCCGTTAGAAGCTCCTAACATGGGATCATTAGAATTCTCTTACGCATTAAATACAACGAAAAATCGTACTACACCTCTGATCATGTTTCTTAAGACGTTCAAGCAAGTTTCCAATGGAAGTCTGCCAGTTTTCTTAATTCTAACATCGAATACAATCATCCGTAACAATTATAAACAAACAATCAACCCATAATCAACATCTAGATTTCACTACATCTAAGTAAACACAATGAAAATCTAGCCTAGCATGTTAAAGAGAAGACAAGCGTAAGATATAATCACACAACACATAGATATATTGAATGATTTGGATAAGTACTTATCTTGAATTGAACATGGAAGAATCAAGGGGTTGAAACCCTTGAAAAGCTGTTAAAATTCGTCTAGGGTTTATTCCCTCAAAGTTGCACACTAATGAATGAAAATTGGAAAACTATATATAGATTTTACACCTTGACGGCGTCATGTATTAACTTGTGACGCCGTCAACTCGCCGCCATGATAAAAATCGTATTACCTAAATCCATTTGTGACGCCGTCATGTAGAAAATCACTCTGGGCCGTCACGTGTAATTGGACCCTGACGGCCTTGGTGACGCCGTCAGGCCAATAAGCTTGAAAACTCTCTGGGCCGTCATGTTATAAGTTCCATATCCACCTCTTTTGTCACTCTTGACGTCGTCACGTGTAAAAGCTTTACTTTGTCAGGTACTGTTCCAGCAAGGAAATTTGAGACTTTACCGTTTTCTTCACTTTTATGCTCCAAAAACGTCCAAAATGCTTCCTTTTCCAGATTTCTCTCCAAAAGTACCTAAAATGACAAAAGGAACGATTTAGGGCAATAATTGATCAAATAATCTCAAATTCGGGCTTTAATTACCCCTTAAAAGCAGTACACTTTTCGCCTCATCAACAACCTAGTTGATTTTGGACCTTCTTACTAAAGATTTCGAATTCTCCAAAAGCTTGTGTCTTATCATTCATAATTCTAGTCCAAGTATACCTAGAATAGTCATCTACTATTACTAAGGTGTAGTAGTTTCCTCCGTAACTTCGTACGGCGGATGGACTGAATAGATCCATGTGAAGGAATTCTAGGAATCTAGAGGTCAAGACCATGTTCTTAGCTTTATGACTAGAATGAGCTTGTTTTCCAACTTTACAAGCGTCACAAAAGTGTTTATCAAACTTAAGCTTAGGTAGGTTTCTAACTAGTTCCTTAGACACTAAAGATTGTATTAAACGCATATTAGCGTGACCTAGTCTCCTATGCCATAGAGTGGAATTCTCATCTATGGTTGCTAGACAAATCTTATCCTAAGGCTCATTTTCTATTTTCATAACAAATAACCCATTCTTCCTAACTCCCTTGCCTATGGTCTTGCCATCCTTGGTAGTCTCATAACCCTCTTTGAAGAATATTACTCTACACTTATTATCAACCATTTAACTAATAATAAGCAAGTTAAATCCTAAGTTATCTACATGCTCAACATTTCTAATAGTGAGGGAGTTTTGAGTGATCGTACCTTTCCTATGATGTTGCCTTTTAATTTACTGCCGAAAGTGATCTTACCTCCATTGTATACTTTTTAAGATGAGAATAGACTTCGATTCCCTATCATCTGATTAGTGCATCCACTGTCCTTGATGCATTCGTCAGGCTCTAAGTCGATTCCCAAGCATATCTATTGAGTAAGACAAAGACTCAAACATTTGGTCCCCAATATCTCATGGGTCCAAAGTTGTTAGCGCTAAACATCCCATGCATTTGTTACATTTAGTTTGGATGTTGGAATAGAGAACAAAATTTCCCAAGGCAAGTAACTTCGTTGTTGAAGGTATTCCAAGTTACGGGATAGTTACTTGGATTAGTTTGCCTTCCAAAGTTACTTCTCGGTTAAGGAGTTCTTGACCGAGGTCTAGGAACATTTGTTTTTCTTGGTGGAGGAGTTTTTGATCTAGGTTTCGGTTTTACAAAGCCAAGCCCATGGGTTGACAAAGGTTTGTAAAAACTCTTGACCTCCTCTTTACTAGCAACATGTATTTCAACATTGTTAACTACTATGTGACTTGGTTTAGGACTTAAGTTATTTTTCAGAATCGACTATGTTCTGACTTTAGCAATTGATGGTACCACGGTACCACTAAATTTAGTGGTGCCATTCCCAACTTTAGTGGTGCCGCCTCTGCTATTTCAGATTCTCTAGATTTTACAAATTTTATTTGTTTAGTTTCACTTGTTAATGCTTTATCTAGATCAAAACCTTAGCCCGCTCCGGCATGTTCACTATACGTAATATTTTCTAGCATATCATTAAGTTCCTTTGTTCCCTTGTCAAACTTAATGATTTTAAGAGCATTTTCTTTGAGTTTTTCATTCTCAACTCGAAGACAATTGCATGACCTACCTACAATATCTACTTCTTTGTTTTTCTCAAATCTTTTGACTTGGTCTTTAAGTTCTAAAATTTATGTTTCAAGTTTATGCAAAGTTGCTTTTAGTGTCATGTTTCTAGTTATTATTTTAGAACTTACATCGCATAATTTATTATATTCATCATATAATATATTATCAACTATTGACAAATTATCATCACTATAGTAAGAGGAATCCGAGTGTACCTAATTTAGAGTGTGAGCCATAAGACATGTTTCATCATTGGGCTTTTCCTCTTCTTCCTCACCGTTATCGCTCCAAGAACTTCTCACAAATTCTCTTTGGTTCTTGGTTCTTTGTGGTGTGGGACATTCTCCGATGAGGTGATTTGGATCTCTGCATCTGAAGCATTTCTTATCACTCTTTCCTTTCTTATCATATTGGTTCTTTGGGAACGACTTCTTCTCGTCACGAGGTTGTCTAACAAATCTACTTCTTCTTCTAAAGAACTTGTTAAAATCTCTAACCACTAGTGCATATTCTTCGTCTTCACTATCGGAAGCCGAACTTTCCTCATCACTAGACTCCTTCTTAGCTTTTAGAGCAAGAGACCTGTTAATGTAAATATCATCTAAAAAACGTTATTTATATTTTACGATCTTTGCTATATTTTGTTAACAACAATTATAAACTTTATTTTAGAAAAACATAAATATGTAAAGTCACAAGTCTTTTATTAAAACAAATTAAACATCACTTAGGTAGTATATACTTTTTACAAGTTTACTTTCTTAAACATGTTAATCTAAAAATGGAAATGTATTTTTACATCATGGCATGCATCATCTTTGAGATCTTTGGAATATATGATGAATATCTTGTTTATATTGTCACTCTAGAATCATGGAAAGATATGGTAAATATTTTGGTTGGATTTGATTAAAATTTTGATGATTCTCTATCAGGTTTCCGCTGAACCAAAGTAATACACGGACGTAACCCACATTTTGGTTCCGTTCAATCTGTGGTTTGCTGAGCCATTTTGGCTATAAATAGCAAGTCACTCCATGTTATTTGATCATCACTTACATACATAAAACAACATACATTATGTCATTCATCATTATATATATCTAACTTATTATTATTTCATTTTAGTGAACTTCTTTGTAGCAAGAAGATCAAAGAATTACAAGCTTCAACAAAACATTGCAAAGCTTGTTTGTTTGTCATTGTGTGAATTGTATTTATTCATATATCATTGTTTGCACCAAACAATCATAAACCTCTGATAGTGATCGGTTAGTATTTTTGTCCTCAAAATACATAGTGTGACGGGAGTGGGTGTACCCTTGTAAAAGAACTCAACATCTAGCTTTGTGTCAGAAATATTTTGTAAGCGACATGTAAAGGTTTTCTCCACAGGATAAAGGATCTTGTTGACTAGTGAATAAAACTCTTGAGTTGGATACTCGGGGAGTGGAGTAAGGCAAGGAAAGAGAGTCATTGTAGACCGAACCACTATAAACACTCGTGTTGTGTTTTGATCGTTTCTTTCTTGCATTTTAATTATTTGTTATTTTGTTTGCATACATTAAGTCATTTCATACAAACATAACAAAGAAAAAAAATTAAAAACGATAAAACTATTCAACCCCCCTTCTAGTTTTCACAATTGGCATCAGGATCTATGTTACTGAAGATTTTAAAATTTACTGTATTTTAAAACTTGAAACGATCCATGAATTTTGAAAACTTTAAAGAAGGCCAATCTATGCAAAGACCACCACTTTTTGAACCAAATGGATTTATTTATTGGAAAAGCCATTTAGAAACATATGTGAAATCAAAAGATATAGATTTATGGTATATAATTATAGAAGGTGATCAGAAAGCTATTATAAAAGATATTGCAAGTGGTCGGGATGAGGATACTTCACTTGCTCATCATAGTGATGAGCAAAAGAAGTTAATTGCAAAAAGTAATGAAGCAAAAATGATGCTTTACAATGCTCTAACTAAAAAGAAGTTTGAAAGAGTCTTTATGTACAAAACCGCTAAAGAAATTTCAATCTCTAATAATCACACGTCAAGGAAATTCACAAGTCAAGAATAACAAAATTGATCTTCTTGTTCAACTATATGAACAATTTAGTATTCCTGAAGATGAAATCATTGATAGTGAATTTGCTCGTTTTAATACTATTATTACTTCCTTCAAAGCACTTGCTGAGTCCTTTTGTAGTAGGAACTTCGTCAGGAAATTTCTTTGAGCACTTCATCCAAAATGAAGAGCAAAAGTTACGGCTATTAAAGAATCGAAAGATCACTCAAAGTTTGCACTTGACGAGCTAATTGAAAACCTCAAAGTTCATGAAATGGTGATGGTAAATGATTCTGAGATTGTTAAAGGCAAAAGGAAAATATCAAGTCAATTGTCCTTAAGCAAGAACGGAGTCAAGTGATGATGAAGAATCTAGCTCGGATAGTGAAGATGAAGAATATGCCATGGCCGTAAGAGATTTCAAAAAGTTCTTTCAAAGACGAGGATAGTTTGTAAGCCAACCTAGAGATGACAATAAACCTTTCTGAAAAGATCGTGACGATAAGAAAGGAAAGGTGGAAAGAAAATGCTTTAGATGTGGTGACACAAGCCATCTCATAGGAAAGCTACCTAAAAACAAAACTCAAAGAGCTTTTGTGAGTGGTACTTGGAGTGATAGCGAAGATGAAAACGAAGAACCAAAGAATGATGAAATTGCTCTCATGGCTCAAGACTCAAATGAGGTACATCCTGACTCATCTTACTCTTTTATTGATTATGATACATCACAAAAAAAATATAACAAACCATTTGACTTTAGTTTAAAAATCATAAACAAAAACAAGTTTTTAAAAACTAAAAAAGAGTTTTTGGAAAATGAAGTTTATGAAAAGAAAAAGCAAAATGTTTAGAAAAGAGTTATTCTATTGACGAGGTATTTATATCATGTCAAGAGCTTAGACTTGAATTGGAAAAACTTAAAATCACACAAGATGCACTTATCAAACAAAACTCTAAATTCAAAAAGTGTGATAAAAATATGTGTTGTGCGGATGAAATAATGAAAATCCAGAAATTACCATACGATAAAACTGGACTAGGATTTATGAAATTAGGAGATTTAAGTAGTCTAAAGGAGCAAGCCAAAAAGCAGCAAGAAACTACTCCAACCAACTAAGGAAGTCACGGACCAGACGGAACAAAATCAAGGGTTCCATCCGTTGAACCAATTGGTTCTGTGGTGTGTAGTGATTACGAACTCTCGAGTTGGGTACTCGGGGAGTGGAGTAGGGAAAGGAAGGTGACCTTTTATCCGAACCACTATAAATACCTGTGTTGTGGTTGTGTCTCTCTATCTTTATCCCATAGCATAGTTTATACATATCTAATTATCAATATCCACTATAAAATGCTCACCATTTTGTATAGTTTTGCATGGATATATACTCTCGTTACTTATTATTTCAGTTCAGGGTATAGATGAGCATCAAAATAGAGAAACGCAGATTTGGAAGGAAAACTAACGAAGTTATACAAGAGTTTGCTGACCAAGAGAAGGTTACAGCGTAGAAGGATAATACGCCCTACGCTGTAATATATTATATCACTAAAAGACTAAAGTCAGTGCAGATGAAGGTTACGGCATAATTCCATCGACATGGTTACGCCGTACATATCCAAAGACTTAGCCGATTTCAGTGATCAAGAAGGTTACGCCGTAACATCTTCACAAGGTTACGGCGTAGAAATGCCAAAAATGTTAATGAGGGTTATGCGATCGTAAACTCTTCTTGAGGTTACACCGTAGATATTATTATAAGGATAAGATCGTCAAAGATACGGGGGTTACGGCGTAACCCTTTACTTAAAGTTACGCCGTAACTATGTCGTGGCTATATAAACAAGCCCTAAATCTGCATTTTCATAACACTCTTTACCACAAATCTGAACGAACGAATTAGGGCTTCATCAAGGACGAATCTTAGCAGCTCCGAACCACATTCCAAGGGAGAAATCGTATCATTAATTCATTAGCTTTAGTATCATATTGAGTAATTGTATCGAATCCAATGTTTCATTCATTATGACTTATTACATTGTTTTACTACACTATTAAATATGTGAGGCTACACACTTCATGTGTTGGCTTAGTTATGAAATTATTAATGCGATAATGTATGTTTTCCCATTTATTATTAGTTTTACTAGGCTAGCTTGAATTGACCAAAGGACCCTAGTCGAGTAGGTTGCGAGGCTGTGTAAGAATTGACCAAAGAATTGCATAACCGTTGCATAAGAATTGACCAAAGGACTACCTATCCTAATAGAAATGTGTAAGAAATGCGGGACCTTGCTAGTATGTGTGAGAATTAACCAAAAGACCACACAACCTTGGTACAAAATTGGTCTAGATAGATAGCTGGCGCTTAATGACTAAAAATGGACTGAACGGCCGAATTGACCAAAGGAGGAACGAGTATGGAATTATAGGCTAGGTAATTTGAGCAACTGATCCTAGTGACATTTAACCACCATGTAAAGCGATAATAAATACTTGGAGAAAAACTAAGTTATGGCATGATAATAGTAGTAACTAGGCTAGCACATCTTTCTCCCACAAATTTAATCTCATTTCATTTTCGTTTATTTCATTAGTTTATTAAATCTAATCAAAAACCCCTTTTTAGTAACAACATAGGACTTAGATTAAAATCCACCTCATAGCTCTTGGGACGACCTCGGCTTTACCATTTCTAGACTACTCACGATCGGGTACACTGCCCGTTAGTGCACATGTAGATCGTAGGTAAACGAGACTTATAAATATTATAACGTCATATAGGTAAAATTAGCATCAAGTTTTGGCACCACTGCCGAGGAGCTAAATAGGATATAATTTAAGTTTTTGTAAATTGTTAATTTTCGTCATCTCACTGTTTAAGTTTATAATTTTCAGGTACCAATGGTAGACTTTGACATAGAATCGCTTACTCTCGAGGAGTATTTACCCATGATAAGAGAAGATCAAGGGTCGGGGGTTGTTAGGCAAGCCATTGGTAATGACGTTCAGTTTGAGATTAAGAATCAATTTATGCGAGTGTTGAGAGAAGCTCCCTTTTCTGGAAGCAAGGCCGATGATGCCCACAAGCATGTGGGCAAGGTCTTGACATCGTGAGTCTTTTTTAACACACAGGGTGTTTCTCACAATGTGGTCATGCTGTGAGTGTTTTCGATGACACTCACTGGAGCCGCAAAGAGATGGATTGATAGGTTACCAACTAAAATAATAAACACCTGGGACCTCCTCAAGAAAGCCTTCATCCAAAGATATTGCCCTCCATCAAAGACGACAAAGCAACTTGAGGAAATCCATAACTTCAAACAAGACGGAGACGAAACTTTGCACCAAGCATGTGACAGGTACAATGACCTCCTTTACAAGGGCTAAACCAAAAAATCTCAACAAGCAGCAAACAGTAAATATATTCAACAAATGTCTTAATATTCCAACTAGAGAAACGCTTGATTCTCATGGGCCGATCCCTTGAATGACACCCATTAGAGCCCTAGAGTCAATTCAAGGCATGGCTGACCATTCTCATAAAGGGCATGATGGGGCAAGCAGTAGGAGTATGCATGGGAATTCAGATGGGACTTCAGTGATGGCAAGCAAGCTTGATGGGATGATTAGAGAAATAAGGAAGTTAAAAGAAGAAGTGCATGCTATACAGGTAGGATGCAACACATGTGGTGGATCGCACTTGGATAAAGACTGGAAGAAGCAAAAGCGGTGGAAGTTAAGTATGGAGAAGCTAGTAAATCATTTCAAGGATATGGAGGAAATGGTGCAAGATACCATGTAGGCCCACCATGATATTATTCAATAGTTGACAACAGAGCTCTTTATCGGGAGAAAAAACCTAACTTTGAAGAAATAGTAAAAAAATACATCGAGGAGTCATAAAAAATCAAAGAATTCCAGGGATGAATGAACAAGCTAAAGGAAAATACGGAGAGTAACCTGCAAAATCAAGATGCCGCCATCAAGAACCTAGAAAATCATATCGGACAATTAGCGGAAGATGTCCAAGCCAAAGGTACGGATATGGCAATTGGCGCATGCAAGGCCATTTTCACGCAAAGCGAGGTAAATGAAACTCATCCTATTTCTGATGGTACTAATAAACTTTTTGGAGTGAATTACATGAAAGAGAATGAAGAAAATAGAAGGCAATGGGCTGCCTTGCTAACTGCCCGAGAAGGAGTCTAATCCAAGAAGCTTTATGCTCCCATGCACAATTGGTAACTTTAATATGTTTGCTTTAGCTGATTTAGGTGCAAACATTAATTTAATGTCATTTTCATTATTTGAATAATTAAACTTAACTAATCTTATGGAAACAACAATATTTGTTGAAATGGCCGACATGACTAAGAAAGCGCCTAGGGAGATAGTTGAAAATGTGTTAGTCAAAATTGATAAATTCATATTCCCAGCAGATTTTGTAGTCCTAGAAATGATAGGACACCCCAGCATTAGTATGATTCTAGGAAGACCATATCTAGCAACATCACATGCGTGCATAAAGGTTTTTGAGAGGAAAATTTCTTTAGGAGTAGGCGAGGAAAGAATAACACTCGACATGAATGCAACTTTAAAACCTCCACCTAAAACTACAGAAAAAGTTTGGATTCTTGAAGCATCTCAAATGGAAGAGTCTTTTGACCTCTTAGGAATAGCTTGGCCATCTTGTAACTCCTTTCGGGAAGAATGAAACGGTGGAGAATCAAGAGAGATGAATGCTAGCAAGAGGGTCTCTAAGGAGTGGGTTTGCTTCCGTGGAATAAACAGGCAATATATAGAGTTCGGGAATCTATCTTTTCAAGATTGGTATATAATAAGGTATGGCAATGCAGTCATTAATGAGTGTGTAAGAAGATTCCAACATGATTTCAAACAGTACCACCAAGCACAGTCAGGAAGGGGATTGTGTTGTAACAAGGACTGAAGACGTAAATAAAGATAATGATGCTACAATCGAACATTTCAGCAAACGTAACTATTTTCCACATTCAGTTGAAAAAGTTGGAGAAGGGTTAGAAAGGAAAAAACCTACATCACTTAACCTTACCTTCAAAGAAAATAACCATATGCGAATTAGTAACTTTAAGAATGCCATTACTAATCAAGAAAAAGGCCCTAGGGCATGTGATATTTCATTTGACAACTGGCTGCGAACCAAATTGGGTACCACTAAGGTTGACAAGATGGTTAAGAAGAAGGTTTTTATTGAATGGATGATCGACAGTTATTCGGAGGGAACTGATACAACAGAAGAAGACAACAACCCCTATAATCGAAGTTTTTAGAAGTTTAAATAGAAATTCGAAGGGGAGATCTTGCAACTACTAGACGAATATGAACTCAAGATGGGTAAGAAGGGGTATCACTTATAAGTCGTCTGGGAAAAATGCCAGAATATCTGCCATGAGACACGAGTATATTGCTATGAGGATGGACTGGAAGAAATAGAAAAGAATACTTGTGACTTGGAAGAGATAAATTACGACCCACAAATGGTTAAGGTTGAAATTTTGAATTGTGGAAGTACACATTTGAAGGATTAGAGAATTTCATATGCACAAATAAGACGAAAGAACTACAACTACCGATTAGTAGGATGAATGGGGAGAAACTTAAGAACATGATACGTGATGAAATGGACTCTACCATAGGTGTCCATAGGGCACCATCTTGAGCCTTATGGGGTTCGATTCTAACTTAAAGACTCGTTAATAAATAAAAGTTCTTGTCGGGAGACAACCGTCTTTTCCATTTTCTTTCCCTTTCAATAGTCTGGATTGGTTTGGTTTGCTTGTTATTTCTTTTGGCAGGTTCCTATAGCATTGGAGGACGTGTGATGGCTCGGATCAAGCCATGGAGTTGCATACAAGTGGGGAAACGACATCAGACATCTTCTATGGCGTAGACCTAATGATGAGGTTACGCGATAACCTTCCCTAGACTTTTGCAAAATTATCAGGTCAACTCTTCTACGGCGTAACTCAATTTATGTGTTTACGCCGTCGAACCTCCATGTAGTAAAACTTATTTTTCAAGTAACATGCATTCCATAACCTTGTAATAGTGGCTAAATAAACTTTGTGGGTGTTTTCCCCGTAAACCCTCACGAGATTACACTCGTCAACTCGGTACACCGAGTGGTTTAAAAGGCTTTTTGCATACGCTAAATGCAACTGTGATTCCTACGAAAGTGAGTTAGGATTTTTTTTGTATGTTTAGAATTATGCTTTTGGTGGTCTTATGATTTCAGCAAAAAGAAGTTTGCTCATAAAGGCGAAATCAAGGCACTTCATTCATGTGATCTTTCTGCCATTTTATGAGCAAATTTCAGGGAAGTTCTCATTCCAATTCTACTAATATCTCCTTAATTTCAATATTTACGTATAATAGGGACATTGTACATTTCAAGTGGGGGGATTTTTTCTAGTTTATTTTGAAAAGTTATGTCATTTTTAAAATTTTGACATGTTTTTTCGAACATTACTAGAGTAGATCTTTGCCAAGCATAGAATAACCCTTGATTCCATTGGTGAGGGTTAGCCTATTATCCATTTTATCACATGACTTAAATCCACCAAAATATTGAGTGTGTTGGTAGTATTGTGTACTTTTGAACTTGACCTTTACACCATTTCAAGACCATAGACGAGTAGGGCACTAATTTTTCTTGATGCATTTGGGATAGATAGTTTGAGAAGGCAATATTATAGGATTTTCACCAAAATAGCCCATATGTGTTACATTATGTGCGTTTATCGACTAGTCGCCTCGACTTGTTGACCTCCCAGGATAAACCCGTTTGTTGCACTCATATTTAGTGCAAGATACCCTTAGATACACCTTTCCAAGCCATCCTTTCGTTTCATAACCCAATTATATGTTGTTTTGCTAACACCTATCGCCTTAGCCTACCCGGTAATATCAAATAGTCCTAATATTTTAGTATCAATTTCCCCCTGTTATGCTCATCATTTGTATCATTTTACTTGGATATATGTTTTTATTACTTTATATTTCATTTCCAAGTTATATATGAGCATAGGTACGAAGAGATGTGGAATTAAAAGATTATTAACAATGATATATACAAGTATGCTGACCAAAAGAAGTTAAGGCGTAACATCCCCTCTCACTTACACCGTAACTAGAAATTACACTAGAAGACCAAAGTCAACGCAGCTCAAGGTTATGGCATAACCTCACACTTATATTTACGTCGTAGTAATCAAATGACTTAGAAGAATTTCATGGTCAGGAAGATTACGCCGTAACCCATTCACAAGGTTACGAAGTAAATGTCATCAAGGAGATTACGTCGTAACCCATTTCAATGTTACGACGTAAATTGCACTGCATGGAGATTAAGGTCGTAACCAATTTATAAGGTTATGATGTAAACATTTATTTTCGATAAGATAGTCGGAGATATGATAGTTACGGCATAACCAAATCTCAAGGTTACGCCGTTAATTAGTCAAGCCCTATAAATATAAACCCTAAATCCGCATTTCATATAACTTTTACACCACACCACTTCAGAGGACAAAAAAGGGTTTCCAAGGGGCAAGTTGGAGCAGCATATCAATCATTGCGTAATAAGATTAGTAACTAGGCTAGCACATTTCTCCCTACTTATTTCATCTTATTTAATTTCGCGTTTTGTTATTTTCATTTCTTTAGTTTAAATATTAATCAACTTAAAACCCTTTAAAATATGTGACATTAAACTTAAATTAGGATCCACACTCATAGCTCTAGGGACGACCTCGGCTTTAACGATTACTACACTACACACGACCGAGTATACTGCCCGTTAGTGCATTAGATAGACCTTAGTTAGACGAGAAAATATACATATTAAAACTTGGTCAGATATCTAGCATCAAGTTTTTGGCACCGCCGCCGGGGAGCTATTTTAGGAATTTTTTTTATTTAAGTTTTTAAATTTTTGTTAATTTTTCTATTTTCTCACATCTTTCTTTAAGTTTCAGGAACCATGTCAGTTGTGGATATTGATAACCTCACCCTCGAGGAGCACCTTGCTATGACTCGAGAAGAGCAAGGGTCGGGGCTTGTTAGGCCGGTTATTGGAGCTGATGTTCAGTTTGAGATCAAGAATCAGTTCATGAGGGAGTTGCGTGAAAAACCCTTTTCCGAAAACAAGACTGAGGATGCTTACGAGCATGTTCAAAATGTATTTTATATCATGAGCCTTTTCAACATTCCAGGTGTTTCTCACGATGCTATAATGCTCCGAGTATTTCCAATGACACTCACAGGAGTCACTAAAAGATGGGTTGATAGGTTGCCCACTGGAACCATCAACACATGGGAAGGAGTTTAGCCTAACATGGCTTTAGTAATCATGCTTGCAGTGATTGATTCGTTTGCAAAGAGAGACATACTTCCTGAATTAGTTACAATGATTGAGCTCCTGTCGCTAGCGATCACTATAACAATACCGAGGTAGTACTCCAACGTATTTAGAACTTTTGCTTCACTTTACTCCAATTGATGTAATTTGAATGGTAAGGATTTACAAAGCTTTTGTAATAGTTGGAATGAGAGGTGTGTTGATTGAGACGGATTGAAGCTCTATTTATAGGTTAACTGTGAATGATCATATAATGAAGTACGCCGTACTTAAAAGAGGATCGGCGGGCTTCACTTGCGATACCGGCGGATTTGGCTACTAACACCGGCGGGCTTCAATAGTTTTCTTGGCGCCAAAGGGTCATTAATTGAACACTTTATTCTTGAGATCGCCGTACTTTATGATGTTGACTCAGATTGTATGACTTATTTCACCTCCCATAACGGCGTACTTTTGGAGGAAGGCCGGCGTGCTTCTCCACTTAATCAGGCATATCTTTGGTCTAGCATCGACTTGGCTTAGATGCTTACAATTTATCTTGGTTCTTGAAGTTCTTTGCCGATTGGACCTGAAATGTATTTTAATGGAATTAAGTATCGAAAGTCTATAGAATATATTAAGAAACTAACAAATAACACTATATAAAATATGTATAATTCGAGCGTCGCCAGTATACTATTCGATACCGCAATAAGAGTATTATTGAATAATCAGAGTAATTTATCTAGATAGGTAAATTCTTAGGATACACCCAAATTGCCTATGCCGTTTACATATGCATTGTGATATTAACTAAGTACATTGGTTAGTTAACCACCGTATAAAACCCTTTGTTACTCTCATCTTTAGAGTAAGATACCCCTGGATAAACTTTCTGAGCTATTCCTTTCATTTGTTATACCAATAAATATAAGTTTTGTTACACGCTTACACCTGAGCCTACCCTATAGATTTAAATCCTTGGTTGGTTGCTAGTTACTTATGTGTAAAGTGGTGTATTTCCTATGTTCATACGCGTTTTTTCTTAATCTTTGGTTAGGTCGGGAATTTCACATTGCAATGGGAATGTGAAAGTTATTTTATTTTCTGGTGTTTACTACTTTTACTATTATTTTTATTTCTGAGATCCGAGAATTCGATATTATTTTCCGGATTTATTATGAACGTAAGATGGTGAATTTTATATCTTTATTAGTATTGCTAGTTTATTTTTTTAAATACAAAAAAATGAAAAAAATACAAAAATACAAAAAAAAAAAAAAAAAATGAAAGTGATGGATCTGAACACCTTAATCTGTGTTATAATGATACTTTGAGTTATATCACTAAGTATGCGGAATCTACTTAGTAATACTTAGAAGTTTGATTGTGAATGAAGAACCGTTGTATATGAATGAGAACAATGTATATATCAAACTGTAAGCTCCAATATTATTAATGATAATAATACGAGTGATCTTTGTATCACTAGGGTTACACCTTGAAGCTTTAGAAAAACGTAACTCTAACTTTAACCTAGGACCTCCTTTTATAGCACAAGGAGTCCTCTTCTACAAGATAAGTATAACTCTAATAGAATAAGACATACACAAGATCTATTCTATATTTATCTTTACACGTTTCCTAACAGTTATCCATAATAGCAGTGGTAATAATATGTACTAGCAGTGGTAATGAGTTTCCACTGCTAGTGCATTCTTCAGCAGTTGTAACATCCTTACTAGCCGTGGTAACTAGTAATATAATTCCCAACAATCCTCCCCTAAACTTATGATTAACATGTAAATCAATAAGTTTCTTCAAACAATCAATAGACATGAGGATATGGGAATTCTTCCAAACACTTATCTTCTTTTTCTTAACTCCTTATCAGCTCTCACACTTTGATCATAAATCCTCTGTAGCAAATCTTCTATGCCATCACTTCTTTCCCAACATCTAAGCCTTACTGACATCATAACAGCTAAAACTCCAGCTCTCAATGGATATTCTTTCTCAGCTAACATAAACACATCAACTCCATCTTGAGTAGAAACATGATGTACAACACTTGAATGATAGAATTTCCACAGAGTATTCATATTGTGAGCTTCAAATCTCCAATGCCTGTCAATTGGGTCAGGTTCATATAATCTTCTAAAGTGAACCCACAACTTTTTTGCTTTGACATCAACAAGTTCATGTTTCTTGAACTGATCTTGAACAATCCTCCACAAAGTATCCAATTCTTCTCTATCACAAGATCTAACAACATCTTCAAAATCTCTGCAAATACTTGTGACATTTCCAGTTCTGATAATCTTCCATGCTACACCAAAATCATCAGAATAGATTTCCTAACCAACTACTGGATATCTTGTTTGTAAAGGTTCAATGTTAAGCACATCAGTTTCAATGAACATCATATTGGTAACTTGTTCTTCAGTCAACTTGCTAACACCTTCTTCTGTTTGAGATGAGTCCTGAGTCTTCAATTTCTTTGCATCTTTGGATCCAAGACTCACTCCTGGCCTTTTTGACTTTATTGCTACAGGTTCTTTATCCATAGGAATAAAATTACTATCTTGTCTTTTAATCCTGTAGTAAATACCTTCAATCTGATCATGTGACATTCCTTTGAATTGTGCCATCTTCATATTACCAACATGGCAACAAAAAGTCTTCATCTCAACAATGATTTGTGTCTTTGTAGGTTGTCTTGGTTTCTTTTGACCCTTTCTAACTGTGCCAATGATATCATCAATAGCCTGTTGATTCTTCATCTGAATGAAGTCTTTCAGTTGAGCAGACCTTTGATCTTCATCAAGAGTTGTATTTGTAATGAGTTCAATTGCCTTCTTTCTAATAACTGGATCGTTTGTAATCATGAACTCAATTTCTTCTTCTGTAGGCACATAAGTGAACATAGGAGGTTTCTCATGTAATATTGTTGGTGGAACAACAGAAAGTGGCTCTTCCATCACAATTTCCAATTTATCCAACCTCCGAGCTTCCATAAAACTAGCAATTTCATCTTCCTCTTGCTTTTTCTTCTTTTCAATCTCAGCTTCTGCTAATCTCTCTACCAATCTTGCATCATAATCTATCTGAGCTTGTTCTTTCTTTGAAATCTTCTTTGATTGCTTAGATGATTCATCAACAACTTGAACTTTTCCTTTTTCTACTCTTTTCCTTTGAAATTCTACATCAGCAGCATCCATTACATCTGTAACTGTTTCCACTGTGACTTTATGAGTTTCCACTGCTTCAGCAAAAATTTCTTTAGAACCCTTAGCTTCATCTTCCTTTTCTTGAACATTATCAGAATCATCTAACTCAGCAAATTCCTGTTCAAAATTAAGTCTCCTCCCCTTAAACTCTGCTTCTATTTTCCTCCCTTGTTTGGAAGAATCTCCCAAACCTTCACTAAAGCCTACAGAAAACTCATCTTGAGGTGAAGATGAAGAAGAAAACACAACTTTGGCAGATCTTTTCTTCTTAAGGCTCTCAACTTCATCCTGTAACCTTTTAATCTCTGCCTTCATCTGATTAAGCTCTGTGGCATGATGTTGTTTAGTCTGTGCCAGATCTTTCTCCAGAGCTTGAACCTGTGTGACTAATTTGGTACATAATTCCATCAATTCAGTTAGTTGCACACTACCCTCAACACTTCCAACTATGTTACCTGTTGGGAGAGGTGAATCATAGGGCATTGATTCAGGCTCTTCTCTAGTTGGACTAGGAGGAAGCCTTGAACCACCACTGCTTGCTCCTAAACCAAAAGGTACAGCAACATGCAATGTTGAGATGAGAGGAGTTGGCTATTTTTGCCTTCTCTCATATGTGTGAGTTACTGCAGGGGTATGTTGAATAGATGGAACAACAATAGTGGGTGTGTGATGGGATACAACTAGGATAGTTGCATCTTCACCCTGTACCTGTGAAATCTTTGCAAGCATTTGAGGAAAAAGTGGGTGAACCTCCCCATTCTAAAGTTTTGAAGCCTTACACATGTTTTGAAAAACTTTTGGCTTAAGACAGGGGGATTCATAAATTCTTTTGTGGATTTGCAGTTGAAATTCATTTAACACTGCTTGCACAAACCTTGGATACATCAAAAATTTATATGAACTCTTTACATTGCCTTTCATATTATTGAAAATAAACTTTGAAAAATTGAAAGTCCTATCAGTAGCTAAACAAACCAAAGGGTAAGCCATGGTTGATGCAAATTGCTCATAAGATGTTTTCTTAGGCTTAGGCAATGTAAAAGAGTATGTATTAAAAATCTCCAATGGGGACAAAAACATCCTTTTCTGAAAGTTACTTTTTGATCAGATGTATCATACCCCATGGAAGCAATATTTTTGAAAATATCTGAATTGGGTAATGTAATGATACCATTGAGATCATCCAATTGGAGAACTCTCCTCAAGGATGACTGAGTAACATCAATAGTTACCCCATCCACTATGGCTCTAAGAGCTTCCACAGTTTCTTGTGTGTCTCCCTGTTCAATAGTTATGGACTCCACAGTGTTCCAGAACTGTTTTATATGAGAAACAAAGATTGTGGGATTAACAGTTAAAGCATACCTTATGTGGGTTGTATTAAGAAAATCCACAATCTGATGGGCCACTTGGTTGTGCTCCTCAACAAAGTTTAGAATCGCCATGATTTTGTGAAAGAGAGATAAAAGTGTTAGTAATCAAAGATAAAAATCAAGCCGTATTATGATCAATTTATACTAATAGGGTTTGAGGAGTATGCGTAATGTGAATTATCTTAAGAAAGAATTTATCTTTGGAAAAAGAATAAACTAAAATTGGTAAGTGGATAATTCACAAAAAGTTACCCTATTAATAAGGAAACACGGTTATTTTTACAACGGCTAGTGAAAAATAGATTACTGACACGACAGTTGTAACGGCTAGTTCACCAGTGGAAAAATTACTCTTGCAGTGGTAACTAGTGAACTAGCAGTGGTAAATTTTCACAAAATATCAAAGAGCAGTGGTAAGTAAAACATGAAAATTAGCTGCTCTTATCATAGTTTTTAGCAAACTATCAGCTATAAACAGATTTGATATGTCTTTACCATGAGCCGTTTGCTATGGACTAGCCAACTCTTCATCACATGGAATATGGTGAGTTAAAAACCATATAGTTTTTGGTAAACTATCAACCATAAATGGATTTGAGAAGTCTTCACCAGGAGCCGTTTGCTCTGGACTAGTTGATTCTTATGTTGATTAGACATGGTGAATCAATAACCATTTGTTGTGTGTCTGAGATACACACCTTATAACTCCAATGTCTCAAACAATATAGGGTTGTATTCTGCATAAGTAAGAAACACTTAACATAACCCATATAATTTAACCCAAAGTAACTTTTTGACCAAGTTACTATTCATTAAAAATATCTCTCCAAAGTCAACCCGATAATATCCAAATTTACTCCTCCAACCTACCAAAATAGATAAGAGTAAATAACCTACATTAATTATCCTTCGATCTTGACTTTGCTTATAAAAGGGGGCTCATTAACACTTTAGTTTTCATCAAAACTAATCTCCAACACCACAAACCCTACAAAAACATCATGAGCTGGTTTCCACTGATTTACATATCATCAGATGATTCTTCTGATGAAGAAATAAGTTATTGCTCTAATTCAGAGGAACCTTCAACTGGATGGAGTGATTATTTTCCTCCAAGTGCTGCAACATCTACATCTTCCAATATGAGATCCAACAAGAAGATTGCAGCTGCTCCTGCTCCATCCCTAGAGTTCTATTCAAGTTCTTCCTATGATGATGATGATCCAAACTACACCTTGTCCAAGGAATTTCAAGAGCCCTCACTACAGCTTTGGAGTCAGCCATAGTAAACATGAAGCGGCCTGTTGTTGAGAAGCCTGCACAATTGCCAAAACCTCCCAAGCAAGTTCTGGGCCTTGCTTGTCCAAGAAAACAACTTTCTTTTGATGACAAGAGAAAGAGAGCTTCCAAGGGCAAGTATGAGTATGAGGGTAAAGTGAAGAAACCCATGGAGTATTTCTGTTGAAGGTTTAGATGTTAGGTTGTTGATCTTTATGTTTTGTGATGTTATGCTTTTGTATGTCCTCTCTGAATGGTTGTACTTTTATCTTCTGATGAATCAATAAAAGTACTTTGAACTTTTTCTTTTATCACTGAGAGAGCAAATCTTTCCACTGTTGTATGATGATTTCCACTGTGCTTTAATTTCTCTGCACACAAGTTAGTAGAAAAACCATACACACATATACAAACAATATTAGTACCTAAAAACTATCCTGCAACACTGAGAATGTATTAGACATCAAAGATTTATGGATTTAGCATTCCAATACCTGTTACCAAGTACTGAAACCTACCCACATCAAGCCCTTTTGTTAATAATTCTGCATAGTTGTCATCAGTATGAATTTTGACAACATTAATAAGCTTTTTCTCAAAACAATATCTGATAAAATGATGTCGAATTTCAATATGTTTAGTTTTAGTGTGTTGCACCGGATTTTTAATAATGCATATGGTACTACTATTGTCTATATATATAATGGTGTTCATGAAATTGTACCCATAATCCAACAATTGATTCTGAAGCCATAAGATCTGAGCACAACAGCTAGCAGCAACTACATATTCTGCTTCAGTGGTTGAAGTAGCCACCATTGTTTGTTTCTTGCACTGCCATGACACCAATCTACATCCAAGAAATTGACATCCTCCTATAGTTGACCTTCTATCCAAACTTGTACCAGCATAGTCACTATCCGAGTATGTGATCAATTCCATAGGGGATTCTCTTGGATACCACAATCCTAAATTTTGATATGTCCTCAAATACCTAAAAATCTTCTCTACTGCTGTCATATGTGATGTCTTTGGAGTCACTTGAAATCTTGCACAAGCACAAACAGCAAACATAATGTCTGGTCTTGATGAAGTAAGATACATTAGAGAACCAATCATAGACTTGTAAGTATGCACATCAACATCAGATCCACTAGCATTCTTCAACAATAGATGAGTAGTCTTATCAGCAGGGGTATTTGAAGGTTTTGCATCAGTAAATTTGAACTTCCTTATAATTTCAGTCACATATTTGTCTTGGCTGATAAAGATGCCTTCTTTACTCTGTTGTACTTGCAGCCCCAGAAAGAATGTAAGTTCTCCCATAGAACTCATTTGAAATTCATCTTTCATTAGCTTTTCAAACTCTTTGCACATCTCTTGTCTAGTAGATCCAAAAATGATATCATCAACATATACTTGAACAAGTAGAATATCACCCTTGTCTTTCTTGATGAACAAAGTTTGATCAATCTTTCCTCTATGAAACCCATTATTCAACAGATAAGTAGCTAAGGTTTCATACCACTTCCTTGGAGCCTGATGTAAGCCATAAAGAGCCTTAACAACTTTGTACACTTTATTTGGGTGTTGAGGATCTTCAAAGCCTGGAGGTTGAGAGACATAGACCTCCTCATCAATTGTTCCATACAGAAAGGCACTCTTAACATCCATTTGATAGACAGTAAAGCCCATAAAAGATGCATAGGCTAGAAACAATCTAATAGCCTCAATCCTTGCAACAGGAGCAAAAACTTCTTCATAGTCAATACCCTCCTCTTGAGTGTATCCTTGGGCAACCAATCTAGCTTTGTTCCTGATAACAATACCTCTTTCATCTTTCTTGTTTCTGAAAACCCACTTAGTACCAATCACCTTCATACCATCAGGCAAATCACAAAGAACCCAAACCTTTTGAAGTTTGAACTACAACAACTTCTCTTGCATGGCTTCAACCCAGCTAGATTCTTCTAAAGCCTTATAAACATTTTTAGGCTCCACTTGTGATAGAAAACAGAAAAACAAACATTCATTCTTGTTCCTATGCTTCTTGGACTCATAAACTTCACTAATGAACCCATGAACTTCATCTTTCTTTGTCTGTCTTCTAGTCTTCACACCTGATTGTAGCTCACCAGTAACATTTTCAAGTGGATGCACTTTATGAATTAAAGTCTGTGATGTGCTAGGAATATCATATGTTGTTGGCATGTTTGAGATCTCAACATCATCACTGGGTGATTCCTGAAATGAGCTTCCCACATTTGGACCATCAGTGGAAACTTCTGTTGTAGCAGTGGGAATTGAGTTACCACTGCTAGCAGGAATTTCTTTATTCAATACATCAAAATTCACAGCCTTTGCATCACTTTTCTTTTCATTATTGTCAACAAAGTCCCAAAGTGGCATAACAATTTGATCTTTATCATCTTCATCATCTTTGCAAGATTCATCTTCTTCATCTTTGCAAGATTCATCTTCTTCAATGAATTCTTCTGATTCTTCAAGATTTTTGTCTCCTGTACTTGAAGTAATAGGTACATAATTCATTGTATTTGATAATGTCTCAAGATCAAATAGCCATTCTGGTCCTGAACCTGCTATCTTAGTTTTATTTTCAAGAAACTCAACATGCAAATTCTCTTCAATCTTCTTTGTTCTTAAGTTATAGACTCTAAAAGCCTTGCTAACCATAGAATATTCAACAAAGAAGCCTTCATCAGACTTTTCTTCAAATTTACCTAGATGATCAATGGTATTGAGAATTGTAACATGACATCCAAATGGCCTCATAAATTCCAAAGTTGGGGGTCTTCCTCTGAATAGCTCATAAGGTGTCTTGTTCTTAGTTTTAACCACTAAAACTCTGTTCTGAATGTAACAAGCAGTGTTAACTGCTTCAGCCCAAAAAGTCACCGGTAGCTTTGAATCAGCTAACATGGTTCTAGCAGCCTCAATTAGTATTCTGTTCCTTCTTTCAGCAACTCCATTTTGTTGAGGAGTTCTTGCAACACTAAATTCTCTCTTAATACCTTTGTCTCTGCAGAAATCATCCATAACTTTGTTCTTAAATTCTGTCCCATTGTCACACCTGATGATCTTGATCTTCTTTTCAACTTGATTTTCAACTTCAGTGATGAATGTCTTAAGGATGCCAGTGGTTTCATCCTTGGTTCTTAAAAAGAAAACCCATGTAAATCTGCTAAAGTCATCAGTCACAACAAGACAATACTTCTTCAAATTTATGCTGCTCACAGATGTAGGACCAAACAAGTCCATATGCAGCATATAGAGTGCATGATCATTAGAGTTGAATGCCTTGGTCTTGCATGAAGCTCTGTGTTGCTTACCTTTAAGACAGACAACACATGTTTGGTCATTTTCAAATCTCTTCTCTGGTAAACCTCTGACTAGACCATCTTTCACAATCTTGTTAATGGTCTTGAAATTAACATGACCAAGTCTTCTGTGCCAAAGCATGGATTCATCCAAAGTGGCTTTTGCAAGCAAGCAAGTAACATAATCTTTAGCCACTATGTTCTTCATGTCAATGCTATATAGATTGCCTTTTCTAGGGATTTTAAGCAAAATATCACTTTCATCAGGGAGCTTATAATCCTTAGATAAGATGTAGCATTCATCTTCTGTGAATAGAACTCTATGCTTCTTGTCACACATCTGTGACACACTGAAAAGGTTGTATTTGAGTTCTTTCACATAGTACACATTCTAAAAGTCCAAGTTTCCAGCCTTGATTGTTCCTTTGCCGGAAACTTTGCCTCCAATACCATCTCCAAAGCTGACAAATTGTCCATCATAAGATTTGAAATCTGAAAGATGGGACTTATTGCCAGTCATGTGCCTGGAACATCCACTGTCTGAATATCCTTGATCATCTTTAGGCTTTGAATGTTCCTGCACATAAAATAAAGGAATTAGTTCCTTTTGGGGACCCAAGCCACAAATGACTTGGATCTGCCTCGTGTATCAATATAATTGTATCTGTCAAAGGTCATTGATACACCATTGGGATTGTTTGAGGTGATAGTTCCTTTTGGTTTCCATTCCCAACGTGCTGAGGCCTTAACAGCATTTCCCACATTTACCCTTTTGTTGTTCACAGAACCACCAGTGGAAACTTTTGGCCTTGTAGTGGTAACTGCTGGCTTAGCAGTGGAAACTGCTGGTTTTGAATTTTTAGGTACCCACTTGTGGTTATTGTAAACTTTCTTAGCAAAATTGGTCTTTTTGCCTGTTTGTGCAGATTTAACAAAAGTTGTGATTGGTTTTGCACTCTTAACAGGGGACTTAGGGTAAACTCTGTTTGTATTTCTGGCAGTGGTAACTGCTGGTTTAGCAGTGGAAAAACTTTTGAAGAGTTAAGCAAAACAGACCTGGGAATCATCTTGCTTAGTAGATTTGGGTGAGTAAAGTAATTAGCATTATATCCATTCACCATGGTATTCCCAAACACTTCCCTTCTACCCATGTGATAGTCACAATTATAATGAAGATGTTCAAAGCTACCACATATGTGACAGGGTTTGTTGTTAAACACAAAGTCACTACCAAATTGCCTAGATTTAACATGATTCCAATTCCTCATATTCCCCCTAGGAGTTTATGACCTACTTTTGTACATCTCCACATATCTAATAGTGGGCCTAGTGAAATTAGGTTGTGTCCTAGGCTTCTCTTTGACAACTTCAGGAATACTCTTTTTAATATCCACGTGTACATTCTCAGGAACACTAGTTTTAGACTCAATATTCAAACTTTCATCTTTAAGAGATGAGTCACTAGCACTATCAAATGTATCAACCTCAACCTGAACCTTTTCAATAGCAGTTCCTTTAATAAATTTTGGTCCATAGGTCATGGTTGGATCCTAGAATTCTTCTAATCCTGTGTGAGCTAAGTCAATGCCAGGAGGTGATGGAACACCTCTTAGAGGTGGTGGAACAGATTTATATCCTACTCCTGATTTGGCTTTGTTCACAACTTGGGCTTCCCAAATTTTGCCAATACACTTGGATTGGTGATCTAGTGTATTAGCCCTTTTAACTTTTTCTAACTCTTCCCTAAGAGCCTTATTCACTGCAACTTTATAATCTTTCAAAACAGCAATATTATCATTGAACTTAGATTCATTGGCTCTATAATGCTCTAATTGTTTTTCTAAAACACCAAGACCTCTTTTATGATTTTCTAAGTTATAATTAGTTTGATTTAACTCTAGCAATTGTTCATCATATTGTTCCTTAAGTTTCTGATAATCTTTTAAAGCCTTACAAGTTTTAGAACAAGCATTATTAATTTGTACCTCGGAGTCAGAAAAAGCCATAAGTGCAAGCTCTGTAGCAATCATTGCAGACTCTGAACCATCTTCTTCATCCTCAGCCATAAAGCTCCAATCATAGCTCACTCCATCAATGGCCAATAGAACATTTGGTTCTTCAGTTGTAGGTTCTTTCTTCTTGTCCTGCTTATACCAAGTTGACCTGTTATCAGGTTTTCTTGGTTTCCTGCATTCCCTGGCAAAGTTCCCCTTTTTATGACAATTGTAGCACTCCACCTTCTTTTTGTCAAAACCTACTGTCTCATTGCCATTTATGGTTATCTTCCTACCAGTCTTCCATCAGAACTTCTTTGCTTTTAAGCTTAGTAATGCAACCTGCCATTTAATGTCCATCTCCTCCATGTCATCCTCATCAATTTGATCCAAATCCTCATGATTGAGAATTGAACCACTCATCTGACTTGACAGAAAGGCATAAAAGGTAGAATCACTAAGACCTGCAATCTGTCTTTTTGAACTAGCAGTGGAAACACCTCCACTACCAGTGGAAACAACAATATTGGCATCATCATCATCACTATCATTCTCTTCATCTGAACTAACATCAACAGATGATGATATAAGTGCTAAGTTCCCTGTTCCTGAACTTAGTTTGCCAGCCTTCTTTAATCTCTGTTCAATAACTTTAAAGTTATTGTACAAATCATTAAGCTTTATAGTCTCTAATTTTGGCTTGTCTTCCCACACTGCAACATTTGTACCAAACTCAGAGGGTAAACTTCTTAAGAACTTTAGATTGAGGTCTTCCCTTTCTACCTCAATTCCAAACACAGTGAGTTGAGTAACAATCTTCTGTAGCCTTGTGAAGATACTATCAATGGATTCATTACTTGTTGAACCAAAGTTTTCATAAGTCTACTTCAACAAGGTCTTCTGAGTTTTCTTGGTGGAATCATTACCACCTAAACCATTGCAGATCTCCTCAAACAAAGTTTGTGCAGTCTTGTACTTGCTGAAAGCAAGAACTTGATTTCTGGGAAGTGTCATTAACAGCAAGCCTCTAACCTTCAGATCATTCTTCATCTGAAGTCTTTCATCATTTGTGACTGGTCCAGTGTTGACCTTTATTAATTCCTTGCCATCAATTTTTTCTGAGGTAGTACCTAGTTTGAAAGAATTTCCAAACAGAATGATCTCCCAAAGTGCATAGTCTTGCACCATAAAGAATTGTTCGATCATAAGCCTCCACATCTCATAGTCATTCAACTTAAGTTTGGGAAGCTTAGCAGCAATGTTGGACTGACTAGTTTCTGTCTCCATTGAATCTTTTGAGTAAACTTGGGGTCTTCTAAATCAAAGTATCAAAGTCTGGCTCTGATACCACTTGATGGATCTGAACACCTTAATTTGTGTTATAATGATACTTTGAGTTATATCACTAAGTTTGCGGAATCTACTTAGTAATACTTAGAAGTTTGATTGTGAATGAAAAACAGTTGTATATGAATGAGAACAATGTATATATCAAACTGTAAGCTCCAATATTATTAATGATAATAATACGAGTGATCTTTGTATCACTAGGGTTACACCTTGAAGCTTTAGAAAAACGTAACTCTAACTTTAACCTAGGACCTCCTTTTATAGCACAAGGAGTCCTCTTCTACAAGATAAGTATAACTCTAATGGAATAAGATATACACAAGATTTATTCTATATTTATCTTTACACGTTTCCTAACAGTTATCTATAATAGCAGTGGTAATAATATGTACTATCAGTGGTAATGAGTTTCCACTGCTAGTGCATTCTTCAGCAGTTGTAACATCCTTACTTACCGTGGTAACTGTTAATATAATTCCCAACAGAAAGAGAGAAGAAAACGAGAGGATTATGTGACAATCGATTCGTCTAAACTTAACCGCTTTTATTTTATGAGCTAGTCAATTATTCATTGGTACATGTTATAAACCAATGATGTAAAGTAGTGTTGTATATTAGTTAAGTTGGTCGTAAATTAACCAACTATGTATTAGTGGTAGATATCACCACTATTTGTTGTATTTTTATAGAATGATTATGAGTTAGTTTTTATAGGAACTCCAACTAGGGATTTTTTTTTTTTTTTTTTTGTGGAATGTTGATGATGAATGATCAAGATATCGTTGAGTCAAAATTCGTGTTTACCAAATAAAGCATGCGTTTTTCGTGTTAAAGCGTGAGTTAGTCTATGATTTGTGCCTTTTTCAAGATTGTAGTTTGATAAGTAACTAGTAGCATTGGTTGTGTGTATTATTCTATTTGTTTTGCTGTTTTTATTTTACACCAATTATAAATGTTTCCCACGCCTATTTCCTACCCTACATTGTTCTTCATCTTGACATTTAGATTACTCGAACGAGGGGATTGAGCAATCACATATGTATCATTCATGGATTTGAATGTGTATGTGTGGTTCTTTTGCCTTCATTGGTGTGATACAATTGGAAGATATTACTTAATCCTATACTTTATCTTATTCGAGTTTGTGAGTTAGCAATCACAAGTGTCGTGTTCATGGATTTCGGCGTGCATTTGTGGTTTTATTGCCTTTTCTAGAACATTGGTATCGATAGAGATTAAAAAGAATATTTATCAAGATCGAGCTATTGAGTGGATTACTATATGTTACCACACAGATTAGTTGTGTTAGTGCAAACGTTACGACGTTTAATCTATACAACGTCTCCATGTTTTAATGATGACAAACGGGTAACTTGTAATACATAACGTAAAGTGCACAAGTAACTCGTTCACACATCAACGTCTCTCAACATCACTTCAGATTGGGCCAAGCATACAAGAATTCTACATATAGACATAGTTAATTGGATCGAGCCAAGCATGCATATGGACTTAGCTTAATGGACCGGGCCAAGCAAACAAACAAGCTCATTCGGGGCCCAATAGTAACCGGCCCAGCAAGGCCCAACATTGTTTCTAGAAGCTTCTAGAACATGGAGGGAAATGGAAAATTCAAAATTCAAATTTCGAATTAAGAGGGAAATGGATGGAATATTCTTTGGCATATTCCTTATGCTATGGAATATTTTTTGGCATATTCCTTATTTGGTCTCCAAGGGTTGAGCCTATAAATACCAAGTATATCTCCACCATTCAAGTTTTGCACATCCAAGAAATAAAAACACACACAAATAATTTCATCATGTAACTAGACTAGGAAAATGTAAGTCTAGAGTCTCAATTGTAAGAGGGAATATTCGAACGATGTATAAGTCCGTAGGTGGTTGTGTAGACTAGGACGGTGTGTACATCCGTAGGTGATTGTGTATAGATTAGGTCTTTATGTAAGTTCGTGTGTTGGTGTGTGAAGACTTGGACTCATGTGTAAGTTCAAAGAAGTGAAGACTTGGATTCAAGTGTGAGTTCAAGAAGTGAAGACTAGGACTTAGAAAAGTTATAGTGTGAAGATTAGGATTTAGTGAAGTCCATGTGTTAAGGCTTGGGTCGGGTGAAGATTCAAGTGAACAGGAGTGCTCATTCGTGTGAAGGCTTAGATCGTGTGTCGATCTAAGTGGGACAAGAGTGCTTCTTCGTGTGGCCACGTGGGCCTTGGTGTAGATTGGTTCTAGCTAGGATTAGAACTCGACATTCCGCTTAGTGTCGATAAACTTGGTGTAAGCTTGTGTACGGTTTGTTCTGCCATAATGAAGCGTGTTGAATAGTGAAGTAACTCTCGAGTGTGGTACTCGGGGAGTAGAGTAGGACGAAGAGGTGCTTCGTGCCGAACCACTATAAATCATCGTGTCCGGTTTGCGTTTTCTCTTATCTCTATCTTTTCTATGCTTGCATTACATTTATGTTTGTGTGGTTTGTTGTGTGTATGCTTGTTATATTAACTAGTTGACTTAGAAATGCAAAACATAAGAAAACTCAATCAGACGTAATAGACATGCCCACTGGTGGCGGTCCTCTATATAGGGATGGTCCCCAAATATTTAAGGGACCGCCGGTATATATTAGGGACCGTCCATAGTGTAATCATAATTAGCTAAAAACATTAGAACCTAGTGTTACGTTTAAGTTTATGTGTTTGATTGCATACTTGTTCTTAAGTGACATATATGATTGTCATGAGTGACATAACCACTATTCATAGTTAGTCACGTTTGATCAGAAATTTGATACGAAACATTTTAAGTTTTAAAGAGGAACGTATTCACCCCCCCCCCCCCCTCTACGTTTCCACAAGTTGAGTGATTTAAGTGTTTTCATTTTCTATTTCGTGAGGTGTTTGGTTGTGCGCTTTTGATTGAGCAATAAACTTAAAATTATTCCAAAACTTTTGTTTGGGATATGTTTTCATAAGTAAAAATATAGAGTCTACTTGAGGACAAGTAGAATTCAAGAGGGGGGGGGGGGGGATTTTTGATAACATCAAATAAGGACTAAATATGTGCATCATTTATCCCATTTATATAGCTTATTTTATGTTATTTATGTATGAATTAGTACTTAATTGCTTGCTTTTGTTAATTTCAGTAAATAACGGAGCAATTGATTAAAGTTAAGGAAATGGACGTGATTTTGAGCTTAAACAAAGAAATCAAGCAAAGTCCACTAAAAAGAGACTCATTACGCCGTATTCAGCCTAAGCAATACGGCGTATCCAATCAAGACTTCATCAAATCTACTAAGTCGACAAAGTACATCAATACGGCATATCCATAATGGGCAATACGCCGTGTTCATAGGCGGTTCGTACAGGTTCTAAAATATTTTAATCATGGAGCCAACAGTATTTATGCCCGATACTCCGTATTGGAGGAGCCCATATGCCGTACCGAATGAATTCCGGAGACAATATATAGAAAACCATTATTACGAATTCTACATAAATTTATACCACAAAACTCCGTGTTGGTGGTGGTGGTTGATGATTTTGAGCGGGTGCAGCGGAATGATGTTGTGATGCATTTTTCGAAGATCCACAATAGTATTCATCAAACATAAACTCAAAGAAATTATCCAGTTCTTGTTATGAAGGTTTTTTTGGTGTTGTTGATGGAGCTACTTGAGGTACGAGTCCTGAACTGATGTGTCCAGAAACTGCGGGTTTGGTGCGAGTGCTAATCTGTTTTGATTAGAAGCATGTTGATGCAAATAATGTCTAAAAACGTTATTCTCATCTTTCGATACCTCTATGTTTTGATGATAACAAAATGTGAAAACATCTTACGTCAAAATTAACATAAACAAGTTTTTAGTCAAAATATCCGATTTCTACGTCAATCACTCTAGGTATGAACAAACAAATTTACAACTTGACAAATGATCAAAGAAGTTAATTTGTGTTTTGAACTTCACATTTTTAGCTTGACAAAACTTTCTTTTCAAAAAAACATTTTACAAATTATTTTTGAATTATAAAGAAATGTTTTATTTAGGAAAAATCATTTCAAAAACATTCCTAACAGATATATTTTACCCAAACTAGCTCCAAACTCCCCCAAATAAACTTTCACCACTAAAGACAAAAATGAGAGCGTTTTTTTCGGGCACGGTACACTAAATTTAGTGGTACCGTGTGACATTTAGTGGTGCTGTCCCCTGTAAAACGGTCAAATTTGCAGATTCTATAAATACCACTTCGTTTCCTAGATTTTGGTCATTTCACACACATAAATTTCTGGTTTCCATCATCTTTTTCTCTCTACACTTCTTAGATCATTAGTTAGTTTTCTTTTGTTTAAAGAGTGATTCTTTCATCCAGCCAAGAATCATCTACATACCTCTACTAGTCAAGAGTGATTCTTTCATCCAACCAAGAATTATCTACATATCTCTACTAGTCAAGAGAAGAACACAAATTATCAAGAAGATACAAAGTGTTGGTGTCATAGAGTAGTGCACTTGCATTACTAGTTGTCTACTTGATTGTATCTTGATATACATCAAGTGTTTTAACATCTCTTAGTTGTTGTGTTGATCATTGTGATCTTGTTGAGATCTTGGGGATCTCTTGAGTGTTGAGTGATTTAGTATTGATCAAGTGGATCAAGAGTAGATTCTGAGGATTGTGTGGATCTTGTGAGGATCGTGAATATTGTGTGATGATCGTGTGGATCGTGTGAAAAGTTAGGATCGTGTGGATCGTTGTAGATTGGTACTAGCTAAGATTAGTACTCGACATTTAGCTTAGTGTCAGAAAATAACGTAAGCGACGTTGTACGGTTTTCTCCGCCTGAAGGGAGCTTTGTTGACATAGTGTTTAGAACGCTCGAGTGTGCTACTCGAGGAATGGAGTAGGGCGAAGAAGAGTTTCGTGACCAAACCACTATAAATCTCGTTGTCTCAGTTTGATCTTTTCATCTCTTTTCTTTACATACTTATTATTTGATTGTGTTAGCATAGTATTGTGTTCATATTGGTGTTGATTGATTTCATCCACACTCGAATCTAAGTTTTGCACAAAGAAATTTTTATAATCAAAGAAAACAAGTCGGTAAGCTATTCAACCTCCCTTCTACTTTCCCACAATTGGCATCAGAGCCACGTCAGGTAAGTTTTTAAAGTAAACTGTATTTTAAAACTTGAATCGATCAATGGATTTTGACAAATATCAAGAAGGGCAATCTATGCAAAGACCACCACTTTTTGAGATCGATTGTTTTATTTATTGGAAAACAAGATTCAAAACGTATGTGAAATCAAAAGACATTGATCTTTGGCATGTAATAACCGATGGTGACTTTAAACCTATTGAAAATGGTCAAGTTATTTCTTATGATCAACAAAGTGATAATATTAAAAGAAAGCTAGCAAAAATGATGAGGCTAAAATGGTAATTACAATGCTTTGTCGAAAAAGGAATTTGAAAGAATTTTTGTTTGCAATACGGAAAAGGAAATTTGGAAAACTTTATTAGTCACCCATCAAGGTAATAATCAAGTCAAACAGAAAAAGATTGATCTTCTTGTTCAACAATATGAACAATTTTCCATTCCAGAAGATGAAACCATAGATAGTGCTTTTCCTAGATTTAATACTATTATTACTAGTCTTAAAGCTCTTGATGAAGGTTATTCTAGCAAGAACTATGTTAGGAAGTTTCTTAGGGCTACATACCAAATGGAGAGCAAAGGTCACCGCCATTGAAGAATCAAAGAACTTAGCGACGTTATCACTTGATGAACTCATAGGAAACTTGAAAGTTCATGAAATGATAATCAAGAAAGACCCCGACATAGTCAAAGGCAAAAGTAAGAGAGTTAGATCTCTAGCATTGAAAGCAAAGAAAGAGTCTAGTGATGAGGAAGGTTCTAACTTTGATAGTAAAGATAAAGGGTAGATTCGTTAGATAACCTCATGACGAGAAGAAGTCATTTTCAAAGAACCAAGACGATAAGAAAGGAAAGAATGATATAAAATGCTTTAGATGTGGAGACCAAAATCACCGCATTGGAGATTGTCCTAAGCCACCAAGAAACAACTACCAAAGAGCCTTAGTTGGAGGATCTTGGAGTGACAGTGATGATAATGAGGAGAAAAAGCCCAACGATGAAACGTGTCTTATGGCACAAGCTTCAAGTGAGATACGCTTGGGAATTAACTTGGAGCCGGATGAATGGATCTAAGATAGTGGATGTAATAATCACATGACGGGAAACCGAAGTCTATTCTCTTCATACAAAGCATACAATGGTTGTAATGTTACGTTCGGTAGCAAACTTAAGGGCAACATTATTGGCAAAGGTACAATTACTCAAGACTCCCTTACTATTAGAAATGTTGAGCATGTAGATAACCTAGGATTTAATTTGCTAAGTATTAGTCAAATGGTTGACAATAAGTGTAGAGTAATCTTTGCAGAAGAAGGTAGTGAGATAACTAAGTATGGCAAGACCATAGGCAAAGGAGTTAGGAAAAATGGCCTATTCGTTATGAAGATAGGAAATACACCTCATGATAAGATTTGCCTAGCAACCATAGATGACAATTCCACATTATGGCACAGGAGACTAGGTCATGCCAATATGAGCTTAATACAATCATTAACATCAAAATATTTGGTTAGAAACCTTCCTAAACTTAAGTTCGATAAACACTTTTGTGATGCTTGTAAAGTTGGTAAACAAGCTCATTCTAGTCACAAGGCCAAGAACATGGTTTCTACCACTAGATGCCTAGAACTCCTTCACATGGACCTATTCGGTCCATCCACCGTACGGAGCTACGGAGGAAACTACCTCACCAAGTTTGACCCAAAGTCTTACGAAGGTGTATTCCTAGGTTACTCCCAAAATAGTAAAGCCTATATAGTTCTAAACAAGGAGACTATGAAAGTCGAAGAATCACTTAACGTGACATTCGATGAAAGTCCTCCTCCCACGAAAACATCACCCTTGGTGGATGATGATCTAGATGAGGAAAAAGCCACTAAGATTAATAGCAAGAGAGTTCTAGAAAATGACATTGAGGATGAAATAGTCGAAGTTGACAAAGTCATTAACATTAAGGAATCCAAAAATCATCCAATAGAAAATGTCATAGAAAATATTAACCAAAGAACACTTAGGTCACAAGCACAAAACAAAAGTAATTTCGTTTGTTTTGTATCCACCGTAGAACCTAAGAATGTCGGTGAAGCGATTAAGGATGAGAGTTAGAACCTAAGAATGTCGGTGAACCAATTCACCGCAAATGAAGTATGGGATTTAATACCTCCTCCTAAGAATCAAACTATCATAGGTACTAAGTGGGTATTTCGAAATAAGCTCGACAAAAATGGCATCGTGACTAGGAACAAGGCTAGATTAGTATCACAAGGCTACAATCAACAAGAGGGAATTGATTACGATGAAACTTATACACCCGTAGCTAGATTAGAGTCTATTATAATACTCCTTGCCTATGCTTGTGCCTTAGACTTTAAACTATATCAAATGGACGTGAAAATTGCATTCCTAAATGGTACTATCAATGAGGAGGTATTCGTAGCACAACCTTCAGGATTCGTTGATTTTGAAAAACCGAATCATGTTTATAAACTCAAGAAATCTCTTTACGGTCTTAAACAAGCTCCTAAAGCTTGGTATGATAGACTTAAGGAATTTTTGATTAAACATGAATATACCATGGGAATGGTTGATAACACACTCTTCACGAAGAAATGTGATTCACATCTCATCATTGTTCAAATATATGTCGACGACCTCAACTTGTCCTAAATTGCGTGATGATTTCTCTAAAATCATGCACGACGAGTTTAAGATGAGCATGATGGGTGAATTGAATTTCTTCCTTGGTCTACAAATAAAACAAATGGAAGATGGTATCTTCTTTAACCAATCTAAGTATATTAAAGAGATGCTTAAGAAATTCGGTCTAGAAGAGTCTAAGCCCACGAAAACTCCGGTGTCTACGGAAGTGAAACTCATGAAAGATGAAGAAGGTGAGTCCGTAGATAACACTAAGTATAGGGGCATGATAGGTAGTTGATTAGGCGAAAAATGAACCGTTTTTAAGGGGTCATTTAAGCCCGAATTCAAATTTATTTGATCAAATATTGCACTAAATCGTTCCTTTTGTCATTTTAGGTACGTTTGGAGTGAAATCTGTAAAAGGAAGCATTTTGGACGTTTTTGGAGCATAAAAGTGAAGAAACCGGCAAAGTCTTAATTTTCCTTGCTGGGAACAGTACCTGACGGTGTCACAAGATTCTTCATGACGGCGTCAAGAGCAATACAAGAGGTGGAAGTGGATAGTGCACATGATGATACAGAAAGTTTTGTACTAGAGTCATGACGATGTCACCCAAGGCTGTCATGGTCCAAATGTTAGTGACGGCCCAGAGCAAAATTACACATGACTGCGTCAAAACTGGATCTAGGCAATCCGATTTCATTATGGGCGGCGAGTTGACGGCGTCAGAATTTTCTTCTTGACGCCGTCACCCTATAAAATCTATATATAGTTTTCCAAATTTCAGTCATTAGGTGTGCAACTTTAAGGGAAAAACCCTAATACGATTTTCACAGCTTTTTCAAGGGTTTTTACCCTTTGAAACCTCTTATGTTCAATTGAGATAAGTACTCTTTCAATTCAATCAATATGTCTATGTGTTGCTAGAATATATCTTACACTTGTCTTCAATTTAACATGCTTGGCTAGATCTCTTGTGTGTTTGCTTAGATGTAGTGAAACTTAGATGTTAATTATGGGTTGATTGTTTGTTTATAGTTGTTACGGATGATTGTATTCGATGTTAGGCTTAAGAAAACTGGCAGACTTCCATTGGTAACATGCTTGAACGTCTTAAGAAACATGATCAGAGGTGTACTATGATTTTTGGTTGTATTTAATGCGTAGGAGAATTCTAATGATCCCATGTTAGGAGCTTCTAACGGCTCGACATAGGAGTGAAGTAGGATCCTATAGAGTTAGGGAATATTGTACACGGCCCTACGACTAGTATTAAGGAATACGACCCGTCATCCATGCAATTGTAACAAACTATCAACCTGTAAAAGATATCTAGGGAGTAATGAAACCTAGGTAAACACAATTTTCCCCATCATTGTTTACACTACTAGTATAATTAGATTTCATGTCATTTTTGTTATTTTATTTTGATTGCATCCTAGTTAATTTGGGTTAGTTGATTAGCAACTAATTTCGCCCACTATTCCAAAACCGAGATTTTAATTGCTTTTATAAAAATATAAAAATACAAAAAAGAATCATCCCTCACCTCTAGACCTAGTTTTTAGGCTTTCTAATCCTAGCGACACTATTCCTGAGTTGAACGATCAATCCCCCGGTACTTGTCATTATACTATACTACAACGATCAGGTACACTGCCTGGTGGGGGTTGTAAGCTTCTCGAGATCCCTTGAGAGGTAAAACCTGGTGCGATTCCCACGTACCAGTAGTCTATTATATTTAATGGCAAGTAGGCCCGATATCATGTTTAGTGTCTTCCTTTGTGCACGCTTCCAAGAGAATCCCAAAACCTCTCATCTTGAAGCGGTTAAACGTATCTTCTGATACGTTAAAGGCACTACACACTTGGGATTATATTATCCCAAGGGGACCGGCGTAGAAACTATTGTCTATGCCGACTCTGATCATGCAGGAGATCATGTGGATTGAAAAAATACGAGTGGCGTTTGTACCTTCATGGGTTGTTGTCTAACTTCTTGGTTATCCAAGAAACAAATGGCTCTTTCTATCTCAACAACCGAAGCCGAATACGTAAGTGCCGGAAAGGCATGTCAACAAGTACTATGGATGAAGCAAGCTCTTATCGACTACGACATCCATCTAGACGACATACCAATTATGTGCGACAACAAAGGCGCCATCGACTTGAGCAAGAATCCCGTCCAACATTCTTGTACTAAACACATTGAGATTCGCCACCACTTCCTTCGCGATAAAGTCCAAAAAGGAAATATTTCTGTTGAGAAAGTTCCCTCTCAAGACAATATCGCCGAAATCCTAACGAAACCTCTCAAATGCGAATCCTTTAACTATCTCCATCTTGGTCTAGGAATGATGGAACACATCCCATAAACCCCCTCTTATGACTATTTGAATATTTAATTGAAATGTTAAGGTCATCCCTCGCATCTCTCTAATGACTATTGAAGTCATCCCGTATTGTCTAGTTTAGCTCGATCTATCTATCGTTAAAAGAATTTATTAGGTATAAATTCTTTCCTTGTGTCAAAGAATCTCACTAAGTCAGCAAGACTAGTTCGTCAAAAATCAAAAAAGGACAAAAATTTGTTCCAGCAGATCACGGCCCCACTAAAGTGGGCACGGCACCACTAACTTTAGTGGTACTGCGGTACCGTAGGTCTGACATTGTCATATATCAGTCTCTTTTTCCTCACAATTCACATTTGAACTTTCCCAATTTCTTCCATTGCTGTCAAAGTCGAACCTCACAACCCAAATCTCAATTACACCATCTCAAAATCATATTAGAGGCATTATTCTTCAAGAAAATCAATCGTTACTAATCTCTTATCATCAATTGTAAGTTATTTCATTCTAATCTTTCTTTAATCTTGAGTCTAGGGTTATTTTTACACAAAGAATTGAAATTGGGGATCTCTTAATAAGTCAATTTTAAATTCTCCCAACATAGAATCCTAACATAGAATCCCAACATAGAATCCCATTTAAGAGATTAGATTAGCAAATTACACATAAATCTTTCAAACTTAAAACCCAATTTCATAATTTCCAAAACCTCACAAATCTAGGATCATGAAATATTATTTTTTTGCATTGTTGATCCAAATTCAAAATGTTTTCTCATGCACACATGATCTTATGAATATCAATCGAATTACATAACTAATATGTACTCTTCGAAATATTCAATTGATCAAAAGCAAAATCAGGAGTGTTTGGATTATCTTATTAAGTTTATTTTAGAGTCGAGATTATCGCATCTCCACATAGTTTGGATATAGGCACACACTAGGCACATATCTTCATGATAAACATCCTTGATGATTAAATACAACTTATCTTTTATAGGTTCCAACCATGTCTCACCTCTATGATTTTGATCACCTCTTAACCGACAACTACATGCCTGATATCTCTCACGAACCTACAACACTCGAAAATCACATTCGTCCTTATATAAATCTTGAAACCCGTCGATTTCATGAAGGTCGTGTCATTGATCCCTCTCTAATCTATGATAGAGATATCAACATGTCATTTAGGGCTATAGGTCTCGATTGTCTGCTACACATTAACAAGTACATTTGTCGCTTTGTGGTGGAATTCTTTTGACAAGTTGAACTCGTACGTAACAAAGATCAATCTTTGTCACTTTGGTTTTGGATTCGTAACTTCAAGTTTGTCCTTACTCTTGAGCAATTTGCTTAAATTCTTCGAATTCCCAATCATGGGCAATGTGCCTACACCAAAGATTGGTGTCTTGAGTCACTCTTCAACTATAGAGAAGAGAATAGTCCTTATTGTTCCTATATACCCAATCCAAGCGAACTCACTAAACTCCTTCGTACTCACAAATACATTCCTTTTCTCGATCAAATGAAAATTCGTTTGGTAGAGATTCGTCAAGAATTGCTCTCTCGAGCAATCATCCTTAAGGAAAACGTTCTTATTCTACAAGGTGTCCGTGAGCAACTTCTCGCGTGTTGTGCTCATATGTTGTTTTATGTCCTCACTCATCAACCATACAACCTTGCGTACTTCTTCGCAATGCGAATTGTACATCTCAAAGGTAACAAAACTAAGTTGATACCTTATGGGATGTTCCTAACTCGTCTTTATCACTTCATCATGAACTTCCACCCATACCTTCGCGGTCCACAATACTCACTTGTCAAACCCGTCATGGAACCCATTAATGAGTTTCATATCTCTTCTATTTTCATTTCTGCCTCCTTTGCCGACTACGACATCTATGACGACCCTACGGATGTGGGAGTGGTGCGAGCTCAACTCGAGAATGTGATGGAACTAAATGAAATTGAAATGATCCTTGAGAAGCACGGACTTGAGTAGTTAGGAAGGGATTAGTAGATTTATCTTTTTGTATGAACTAATAATATTTGACTTAACTTATTGCATGCTTAACTACCTCCCTAACTTCTTGGATTATTTAATTCTTAGATAATGATGGATGATAGATTATTTTGTCAATTTGGGTGCATGCTTAGTTCTTCATAGATACATTTTTGACCCTCTTTGATTGCTAGATGTAGAGTATTATTGAACTTATTTGGTAAATTAATCCTTAGCAACTTGAGGCACTATCATTTCCTGAAAATAGTTCACTTAGGAAACTCCCTCTAGCTGCAAAAACATAGGTATCACAGAAAAATTTCACTCTTCCTAGGACACGGCACCACTAAACATGCCACGATACCATTAAATTTAGTGGTACCGTATGCTATTTAGTGGTGCCGTCCCATGCTAAGATGAAATATACTGTTTCCTCTAGAATTATGTATCCCTATCCTCCAAACCTACAAAATTTTGCACACTCTCATACACCTTAAGATTCCTATAGACCCCCATAGGACATCCTTATCACCTTTAATTCAAATTACACTACTCTTGCCTATATAAGGCTTCACTATTGCAAGCATTTCTTGCAACTCATCATCATCCTTACACCCTTCATTCACCATGGCTTCCACACAAGGATCCACATCCCACATCTCCAAGAAACCTAAAATCACCATAAGGCCTTTGTCTAAACCTCTCATTGTTGATCTCACCAAAGATGATGAAGTCACAACACCACCTTCCCAAAGCAATCAAAACTCACCACCTCCACCTAATGCTCCTTCAAAATCATCATCTACTAGGATATCTTCATCATCCTTCTCTTTCAACACCATTCCATCATCCATGGACTACACACTCTCACCTATCACACAATTGGACTATGCTATGCCTACTCCATCACTCACGTACTCACCACCACCTCCATCACCAATCATGGGCCCTCCTATTCAACTCAATCCAATTGATATTCATAGTGCTAATTGCGTATGTTGTCTTCACAACCGTAACCTCATTTCCTCTTTAAGAGATGAACTCTACTACATGTTCTCTTATGTGGAACAAATCTTGACACCACCACAACCACCAAACATGTCACCATCACCATCTCTTAGCCCATTCAACTAAACATGCTTATGTTTAGTTATCATGAATAACTCTTAGGATTTCATCTTGGACTAGAAGCAAATCTTAGGACCTCTCAAGTCACAAAAGATTAATCTGTGCTTCTTTTAGTTGTAGCTTTTGTTATGTCTTTAATGTACTCACACTTTACGTGTGGATTTCCTTTCAATGCATGAGCTTATTTTATTATCTTAGTTGTTCACTCAAGGTTGGATATTTGTCGTAGTTGCTATGTGTTAGATATGTTTCTCGTTTCATCTAACTTTGTTTTGTAGCAACAACCATTGCTCGATTCCTTGGTATGCTCCAAATGAGGGGGAGTATACATCAAGGGGGAGCCTTCGTAGTCTTTTTGCTTCGACAAAAAGGAGGAGAAGTGGATATAAACTAACTCTAAAAACTTGTCGAAACTAGTTTTTCACATAAAATGAGTTTATGTTTTGTCATCATCAAGAAGAGGGAGATTATTGATTCAAATAATGTCTAAAAGCGTTCTTCTCATCTTTCGATATCTCTATTTGATGATAACAAAATGTGAAAACATCTTACGTCAAAATTAACGTAAACAAGTTTTTAGTCGAAACATCCGATTTCTACGTCAATCACTCTAGGTATGAACAAACAAATTTACAACTTGACAAATCATCAAAGAAGTGAATTTGTGTTTTGAACTTCACATTTTTAGCATGACAAAACTTTTTTTCAAAAATACATTTTACAAATTATTTTTGAATTATAACGAAATGTTTTATTTAGGAAAATCATTTTAAAAACATTCCTAACAGCTATATTTTACCCAAAGCAGCTCCAAACTCCCCCAAATAAACTTTCATCACTAAAGACAAAAATGGGAGCGTTTTTGTCTGGCACGGTACCACTAAATTTAGTGGAACCGTGTGACATTTAGTGGGGTCGTCCCCTATAAAACGGTTAAATTTGTAGATTCTATAAATACCGCTTCATTTCCCAGATTTTGGTCATCCTTTCACATACATAACTTTCTAGTTTCCATCCTCTTTTTCTCTCTACACTTCTTAGATCATTCGTTAGTTTTTTTTTTGTTTAAAGAGTGATTCTTTCATCCAACCAAGAATCATCTACATACCTCTACTAGTCAAGTGTGATTCTTTCATCCAACTAAGAATCATCTACATATCTCTACGAGTCAAGAGAAGAACACAAAGTATCAAGAAGATACAAAGTGTTGGTGTCATAGAGTAGTGCACTTGCATTACTAGTTGTCTACTTGATTGTATCTTGATATACATCAAGTGTTTTAGTATCTCTTAGTTGTTGTGTTGATCATTGTGATCTTGTTGAGATCTTGGGGATCTCTTGAGTGTTGAGTGATTTAGTATTGATCAAGTGGATCAAGAGTAGATTGTGTGGATCTTGTGAGGATCGTAAATATTGTGTGAGGATCGTATGGATCGTGTGAAAAGTTAGGATCGTGTGAAAAGTTAGGATCGTGTGGATCGTGTGAAAAATTAGGATCATGTGGGTCATAGTAGATTGGTACTAGCTAAGATTAGTACTCAACATTTAGCTTTGATTGAGGCAAAAATAGTCAAATAAAGTCAACCACGGATGTGCTCAATATAGTCAAACTCCTTAGGCTCAATGCTCCGCGGAATATAGTGTTTCCCCGGGTCGTTATGTCCCGACGAGGTGTGAATTGTTATCAAACGGGTTTGTGATCGGGTGAATTTGGACAGAAAGGGGTTTGTGATTGACTACACTAGTGATTTGTACAAGGAAATAGCTTAAGTAAGTTATATTAACAAGACTGTGAAATCAGAAAAACCAGAAACGTTTAAAACCTAAAAACGTGTACGTTCAGATTAAATTTACGTGAACGTACGAAATAAAATGTGAAAACTGAAACCTGAAAACCCTCAGGGGGTGAAAATGACTTTTCAAACCTAAGGATAAAAGAAAATTTTTAGAAAAATAAAATAAATTTTTACACTAATTAATTATTTAATATTAATTAAATACTATTTAATACTAATTATTAATATTTAAATAACTTAAATACAATATAATATTAATTTAATAGTAGAAAAATGAAAATTAAATTTCTAAAATTATAAATTAACTAAAAAAAGTTTTAAAATTAAAAATATATCTTTTTGTCTTTTTGTGGATTTTATATTAATTAATTACTAATTTAATATTAATTACCTAATTAAACTAATTTAAATTATTAAAAATACTAAAAAGACTTAGAAAATTAAGAAAAATTTTATAAATCTAATTGACTATCACAGGAATCCTAAAAAATTATAAAAAGTTTGTTTTATATATTTTTATACTATTTTACTAATTATTACATTAAATATCAATTAATTACTAATTAAACTAATTACATAATAAAAACTAGAAGATGAACAGTAAAAATTCTAGAAAATTTTTTAAAATTATTTTATAACTTATAAAAGCTAGGAAAAATATAAAAATTAGGTGTTACTTTATAAAAACTAATTATGCTATTTAAGGCTTAATTATTAATTAATTATTAATAAAACTAATATTAAATCTAATTAATACTGAATCACAAAATAAAAATTTGTAAAACTTACTGAAAATACTTTAAGATACAAGTAATTTAAGAAAAATATAAAAAGGCAAGTTACTTAATAAAAATCTAAAAAGGAAAATTAAAAAGTTAAATTACATTAAATAGAAACTATCACTTATAATTAAATTGGATTTTCTGGATTTTTCTTTTACAAACTTTTTAAATACTTAAAACATGAAACTTTTATAAAGACAACATTTTCAGAACTGAAAAATAAGCCAGATGAAGCTGAAAAGCTTGTACAGTTGACTTTGGTTGACCAAACAAGAAATTAAGCTTAATTGAGCTCATGTGGATAAGCCCATAAGCAAGATTTAAAGTTGTTTGGAATGGTTTAAGCAAGAATTTCACAAATAAGCTCACAGGATAAGCCCATAAGCAAGATTTAAGCACTTGATTTCTTATTTACACACTGAAAATGGGACAGGCTTTAGGGGTGAATTCAAGTGGGTCCCAGGGAGATTAAGCTCAGTGGCTTGCTCAAACCTTGAAGGTGGCTAGGAGGGGGGTTGAAAGAACCTAACTTGGGCCTGTGGGACCCACTGTGGTGGCCAGAAACAACAACCAAAGGTGGTGGTGGTGGTGCACAGACCTGCTGGGGCAGGGGAGAACACTTCCCCTGCAGGTGTGTTTGGAGGGGTGTAGGACCCACAGAAAAAATCACAAAAATTAGATAATACTCGGACAATGAAGTTTAGCTGGAACACAACAAATTGTAAAATCTCAAATCCTAATTCCTAACATAAAATTCAAGAAAATTCATCCCAAAAGTGACTTTCTACAAACACAAGCAACTTTGACTTTTTAAGTTAACCTAAAGAGTTGACTAAAATGAACTTTAACTGGATCTTAATGACTGAAATAGATGTTATAAGCAGTATTAAGGCTAAATTAAACAATCCTAACCACTATTGAACTGATTTGAGAGATTAAGGAACATGAAATTCCATCAGTTAATGAGAAGCAACCATGAAATGCAAATTTTGACTTCCATGCAAATAAGGCCTGGTTTTTATTGCTTTACTGAGTTAGTATGCATATTTGTGATGTACATCAGACAAGAACAACATAACAAACAATAGCTATTACAGTTATTTCAACAAATCCAAACACTCCTTTAACAAAGATTCAATTTTGAATTTCAAAGCAAATCACTAACTGAAGTCATTACACTGATCCAAACTGGCATATTATGACCTAAAAAACTTATAGAAACATACAAGTATCAATGATAACAACTGATCAAGCATGAGATGAGATTATGCTTATAATGGCAGTGGACAAGGAAATAAGCAACAATGGTTCAACTAAACAAGCATGTGATTTTAAGTATTATAGCAACTAACATACACGCTGAGAAACACAGAAATAAACAATAACAAGCAATTGTACAGTGATTATGCAAAAAATGGACAAAATGGCTTACAAATGGAGTTGGACTGAAAATTGAGAACCAAGGACAATGAACACTGCCTATACCTCCCTTGAGGCTTCTAAAACCATATCCATTCCATATCAACCATGTCCCTTGCTTGTACTTCCTTCAAGACTGATTTTTGTATTTTTATCTATTTTAAAGTTTCTTTTTTTTTTTTTTTTTTTTTTTTTTTTTTTTTTTTTTGAAGCTAAAACTAATTTTACTGCTTTAAAAGCTTATAAAAGCTTGTTGGAGACTTATGTAAACTCAAACAACCTCTGATCAACAACTTTGAACAATATTGATGAAAAAGTAAATTTCACTTGAAAAGATTAAAACTGAATTTTAATGAACAATACTGGAATTAAAGATCAAAGATGGTTTACATTAGTCTTAAAAGTATTGAATACAACTTTTAAATTAAAAGATAACAACTGGAAATGAAATTGTACTACCTACGACATAATAAAAATTAAACTACACTATACTACACTACATACTACTCCTCTCTTCATTTTTCTTTACTTTTATAGACTTTTGAGGATTTCTGAGCTTTTCCCACTTCTTTTCGGAGCCGTTGGATGGCTAAAAGTGATCATGGCCGTTGAAGGCAATTTGGCGGGAAACTGTGTTTGACAGGTTAGAGTGGAGTTGGTATGGTAGTTGGGAGATAATAAATGAAGGGTGTGTTGTATTAATGGAGGAGGAGTGTTGGAGGTGGAGTTAGTGAAAAAGGAGAGGAGGGGGGGGGCAAGTAGCAGATAATCAGGGGAAGTGGGGAAGGGGATGAACAGTGGTCGGGGGTGTGGTGTTTGACTATTGTTTGACCGGTTTGATATTTAAAAGGGAATGGGCTTGGTTTGTTGGTGGGCTGGGGATACTTGTGGATCAGGGGGTTTTTAGGTTGGATTTGGAATTTGGACTAAATCATAGCAAAAGGGTCCATTAGGCTAAGAATAAATCACAAGGACCATATATGTAAAAGCTGCAAAATAGAGGGACCTGAGTTGTAATTGTTTCCAAGCTATCACAAGGACCAAAGTTGCCAAACATGAATAGTATGAGGACCCTTGATGATAATTTTCCAATTTAAAGCACCCAGGGACCAAAACTGTCAACTTTGAAAGTTGAGGGACCATAATGTAATTTTCTCCAAACTTTTAGAATTTTCGCCAAAGGACTAAATATGACAACTTATGATTTCAAAAGGACCTGTGGTGATAATTTTCCATATTTTGAATGACCAGGGACTAGTTTTGACATTTTATGAAAGTTGGGGGACTGAAACTGCCAATTTTGCAAACTTTGTACGTTTTTCATCTGTTTTTACTCTTTTTGCATCTAAAACATATAAAACACAATTTTGAAATATTTTCAGTATTTTGATGCATTTCTGAGTGTTTTTGTATGTTTTGCAGTTCAGATTTGACCAAAAATGATGAGTGTTTGAGCACTCATCAATCCCCCACACTAAACTATTGCTAGTCCCTAGCAATAAACGGTTTTGAAAATTTAATGAATTTTAATCTCTTTACCAAAATTCATTACTTCTGGAGTATCCAAATGTTTCAGTTCAAGTAAGAACTATGGTCCACCTGATAACCATGTGATTTTGAGCAAACCACCAGCTGTCAACGGATTTGATTTGTCTTTACCAGAAGCCGTTTGCTTCTAGACTAGCCAATTCTTGATGGACATAGTCAACATCTTGGTGAGCTGATTACCAATTATGGTTTTCCACTCCCTTTACCACAAGCCATAATCTTGTTGGCTAACCAACTCTTTCACTTTTTAGGATATGGCGAGTTGAGATACCATACAATTTTGGGCAAATTGTAAGCCGTAAACGGATTTGATATATCTTTACCAAGAGCCGTTTGCCCCTGGATTAGCCAATCCTTTTGTCGTTTAGACATGGCGGACTGTTAACCATAAAAATTTTGAAGCACAAGTGAAAAATTTTTAAAATTTTTGTCAAAAACGGGGGTACTAGATGGTAAAATGTGATAAAATTCGCGAGAATTGCGAATACCCCCCCCCCCCACACACTTAGAATTGAATATTGTCCTCAATATTCAAAATCCTGGCTATTGTGCCGACTCTTTGAACGTAAAAGGGCAACATTACAAACTAAATGTGGAAACACTATTTTTTTCACTTTGTTTGTAATCACAGCAGGGGCACTCCCCCACACTTAGGGTGAAAACCCTAAGTACATGCTACTATTTTTGTTTACCGAGTCGCTAGCTTGACTCGACCCCGAATTCATTGGTTCATGGGGAAGCATGATGTGGAAGAAATACTCTCCATCGGACTTTCATTCAAGATGTTTGGACAAACATTTGAAGCACGTGAAAGTTCCACACCGATGAGATATACAGACCCTGGCTTAAGATAGTATAAACTATAAGCAGTGATGCCGGGGTCAAAGATAATGTCTTCATTCCCGAAGGAATGGAGAACAGGAGAAGTCACCCGATAGGTGAAGAAAAGGAGGAAAACCATGATGAAAATCATGATAAGATTTTCTTCCTCGAGATCAGGCTCATTTGCCTGAATTTGGATTTCAAAGGTTAAGCTCATTGGGTTTAAAAACATCCCGGGAGGGAGGGTGGGAATTTGTAAATCCTCATGATCGAGAACATCTCCCCCCGGGCTATCATACTCCGGAGGAGTCATGATATGATGAGTGAGTTCACCGGAGAACTCCTCATGAAGAGAATCTTTCACATGATGTAAATCTATGAACTCTTGTCCCATTGTGGACTCATCACAATCCACATCAAAGATTGGATTATTAGAAATCATAGTGAATTCAGATTCGAATTCAAACAGAGGATTGGTGAAAGTCGAATTAAATGTTTCGGGAACAAGGTGATTAACATTCTCTATTGGACTATTGGGATCAGAAGTGAGTGACGGATCATGATAAAGGAGACTTTCAATTTCTCCAAGATCGGCTTCAAAGTCAATGAGACCATTGTCACTTCCCGTTGGAAGTGGATTGATGTGAGTGAGTTCATCGGCGAACTCCTCAAGAATATGATCAGCATCAGAATGTGGAACTGATGCTTCAACATACTCGATGTCTCCATAAGATGCACAATCTTCACTACAATCGGAGAAAGTCTCAAATAGATCTTTTGGACACTCAAGAAGGGAAGGTAAATCACACACATGGTCAAAAGTTCCCTGTGACTCTCTTGGGATTGGGACAAGGTTCTCAACACTAGACTTTATGAATTCGTCCGATTCCTTTTCAGGAACAGTGCTAAGATGCTCATCCCCCATGTTCAGAGAGTGAGTGTGAACTTCGGGTGTGATATCAATAGACTAAGGGAGTGGAGAGGAGCTAGCATTCATGGATTGTACGAGTTCCATTTGATCTTCTGCTAGTAATTTCTCCGTCTCATTATTTTCTCCCTGATTTTCAATGGGAGGAATCACGAATGATGAATCTGACGAACCCTTATAAAATTGAAGGATATCAAGGGTATCTTCATTATCACTATCATCATCACAATCGAGAAGAGCAGCTTTACGAAATTTGGCACGTGTTAAGCTGCTTGTTCTTCGACAAGTAATTCCTCCATACGCTTTTCGTTTCTAGCCTCTCGTTCTTCAGCAAGTAATTCTGCCATAGATTTCTCACGAGAGTCTTGAAACGATGTAGTAACCAACTCCTCCTTAAGTTCTTTCAATATCTCAAGAGCCTTTAGTAAAAGGTCTTGCTCAGTATCATGATGAGTTGCTTGGATCATTTGGTACTGTGGAGGTGGGTCTGAAAACGAATAGTCGTAATTGTTACAAGGAAATGGATTCCTTGTTTGACAATCCGAACTAAAGTGTGGACCTCCACAGTAATCACAACAGTAAAATTGATGTGGCTTTGGGTTGTATGTGCTAGAGTCATAATTGTTATCAGGAAACTGCTCATAGATAAGCGTGTTTCCCGATTCACAATCAGAACTGTAGTGTGAACCACCACAGTTGTCACAATAGTAAAACTGCTGAGTCTCATGGTGTGGTAGCTGATGGAATGAATCAGTGGTGTCATGGTAGGAATAGGGATCCTGGTTATAGACAGACCCGTTTCCTGATTCTACCATGCCATAACTAGGGCAATTACCACCATTATGAGAATTACCACACCAATGACAAATCAGAAAGTGTGGATGAGACATAGAAAGAATCAAAAGGTTTGGGAGGGTAAGGAATGAAGAATCAAAAGGGTAGGAGGGTAAAGATAAATATTTTTGGATTTTTGGAAAGACATTTTATATACAAATAAGAAAGAAAATATTTTTGGGGTTTTTTTTTTTTTTTTTTTTTTTTTTGTTCGTTGAAAACTGATTTTAAAATGTTTTCGTGAACGGTCTTGTTTTTATATGAAAATAAGAAGATAATATGAACAAGGGTGGGTAAATATACAATGAGTGTATATCCCGATTCACTAATCTTAAAATACGTTTGAATACGCACACAACCTCACCGGCAGCGGCGCCAAAATTTGATTGAGGCAAAAGCAGTAAAGTCAACCACGGATGTGGTCAATATAGTCAAACTCCTTAGGCTCAATGCTCCGCGGAATATAGTGTTTCCCCGGGTCGTTATGTCCCGACGAGGTGTGAATTGTTATCAAACGGGTTTGTGATCGAGTGAATTTGGACAGAAAGGGGTTTGTGATTGATTACACTACTGATTTGTACAAGAAAATAGCTTAAGTAAGTTATATTAACAAGACTGTAAAATCAGAAAAACCAGAAACGTTTAAAACCTAAAAACGTGTACGTTCAGATTAAGTTTACGTGAACGTACGAAATAAAAAGTGAAAACTGAAACCTGAAAACCCTCAGGGGGTGAAAATGACTTTTTTACAAACCTAAGGATAAAAGAAAATTTTTAGAAAAATAAAATAAATTTTTACACTAATTAATTATTTAATATTAATTAAATACTATTTAATACTAATTATTAATATTTAAATAACTTAAATACAATATAATATTAATTTAATACTAGAAAAATGAAAATTAAATTTCTAAAATTATAAATTAACTAAAAACAAATTTTAAAATTAAAAATATATCTTTTTGTCTTTTTGTGGATTTTATATTAATTAATTACTAATTTAATATTAATTACCTAATTAAAGTAATTTAAATTATTAAAAATACTAAAAAGACTTAGAAAATTAAGAAAAATTTTAAAAATATAATTAACCATCACAGGAATCCTAAAAAATTATAAAAAGTTTGTTTTATATATTTTTATACTATTTTACTAATTATTACATTAAATATCAATTAATTACGAATTAAACTAATTAAATTATAAAAACTAGAAGATGAATAGTAAAAATTCAAGAAAAATTTCAAAAATTATTTTATAACTTATAAAAGCTAGGAAAAATATAAAAACTAGGTGTTACTTTATAAAAACTAATTATGCTATTTAAGGCTTAATTATTATTAAAACTAATATTAAATCTAATTAATCCTGAATCTCAATATAAAAATTTATAAAAATTACTGAAAATACTTTAAGATACAAGTAATTTAAGAAAAATATAAAAAGGCAAGTTACTTAATAAAAATCTAAAAACGAAAATTAAAAAGTTAAATTACATTAAATAGAAACTATCACTTATAATTAAATTGGATTTTCTGGATTTTTCTTTTACAAACCTTTTTAAATACTTAAAACATGAAACTTTTATGAAGACAACATTTTTAGAACTTAAAAGTAAGCCAGATGAATCTTAAAAGCTTGTACAGTTGACTTTGGTTGACCAAACAAGAAATTAAGCTTAATTGAGCTCATGTGGGGTCCACAATGATGAAAGTAAGTTCAAATAAGTTGTTTGGACTGGTTTAAGCAAGAATTTCACAAATAAGCTCACAGGATAAGCCCATAAGCAAGATTTAAGCATTTGATTTCTTATTTACACACTGAAAATGGGACAGGCTTTAGGGGTTAATTCAAGTGGGTCCCAGGGAGATTAAGCTCAGTGGCTTGCTCAAACCTTGAAGGTGGCTAGGAGGAGGGTTGAAAGAACCTAACTTGGGCCTGTGGGACCCACTGTGGTGGCCAGAAACAACCACCAAAGGTGGTGGTGGTGCACAGACCTGCTGGTGCAGGGGAGAACACTCCCCCTGCAGGTGCTTTTGGAGGGGTGTGGGACCCACAAAAAAAATACAAAAATTAGATAATACTCGGACAATGAAGTTTAGCTGGGACACAACAAATTGTAAAAATCTCAAATCCTAATTCCTAACATAAAATTCAAGAAAATTCATCCCAAAAGTGACTTTCTACAAACACAAGCAACTTTGACTTTTTAAGTTAACCTAAAGAGTTGAATAAAATGAACTTTAATTGGATCTTAATGACTGAAATAGATGTTATAAGCAGTATTAAGGCTAAATTAAACAATCCTAACCACTATTGAACAGATTTGAGAGATTAAGGAACATGAAATTCCATCAATTAATGAGAAGCAACCATGAAATGCTAATTTTGACTTTCATGCAAATAAGGCCTGATTTTTATTGCTTTACTGAGTTAGTATGAATATTTGTGATGTACATCAGACAAGAACAACATAACAAACAACGGCTATCACAGTTACTTCAACAAATCCAAACACTCCTTTAACAAAGATTCAATTTTGAATTTCAAAGCAAATCACTAACTAAAGTCATTACACTGATCCAAACTGGCATATTATGACCTAAAAAACTTATAGAAACATACAAGTATCAATGATAACAACTGATCAAGCATGAGATGAGATTATGCTTATAATGGCAGTGGACAAGAAAATAAGCAACAATGGTTCAATTGAACAAGCATGTGATTTTAAGTATTATAGCAACTAACATACACAAATTAAGCTGAGAAACACAGAAATAAACAATAACAAACAATTGTACAGTGATTATGCAAAAAAAGGGCAAAATGGCTTACAACTGGAGTTGGACTGAAAATTGAGAACCAAGGACAATGAACACTGCCTATACCTCCCTTGAGGCTTCTAAAACCATATCCATTCCATATCAACCATGTCCCTTACTTGTACTTCCTTCAAGACTGATTTTTGTATTTTTCTCCATTTTAAAGCTTTATTTTATTTTTATTTTTTATTTTTGATTTTTGAAGCTAAAACTAATTTTACTGCTTTAAAAGCTTATAAAAGCTTGTTGGTGACTTATGTAAGCTCAAACAACCTCTGATCAACAACTTTGAACAATATTGATGAAAAGGTAAATTTCACTTGAAAAGATTAAAACTAAATTTTAATGAACAATACTGGAATTAAAGATCAAAGATGGTTTACATTAGTCTTAAAAGTACTGAATACAACTTTTAAATTAAAATTTAACAACTGGAAATGAAATTGCACTACCTAAGACATAATAAAAACTAAACTACACTATACTACACTACATACTACTCCTCTCTTCATTTTTATTTACTTTTATAGACTTTTGAGGACTTCGAGCTTTTCCCACTTCTTTTCAGAGCCGTTGGACGGCTAAAAGTGATCATGGCCGTTGAAGGCAATTTGGCGGGAAACTATATTTGACAGGTTAGAGTGGAGTTGGTATGGTAGTTGGGAGATAATAAATGAAGGGTGTGTTGTATTAATGGAGGAGGAGTGTTGGAGGTGGAGTTGGTGAAAAAGGAGAGGAGGGGGGGCAAGTAACAGATAATCAGGGGAAGTGGGGAAGGGGATGAACAGTGGTCGGGGGTGTGGTGTTTGACTATTGTTTGACCGGTTTGATATTTAAAAGGGAATGGGCTTGGTTTGTTGGTGGGCTGGGGATACTTTTGGATCAGGGGGTTTGTGGGTTGGATTTGGAATTTGGACTAAATAATAGCAAAAGGGTCCATTAGGCTAAGAATAAATCACAAGGACCATATATGTAAAAGCTGCAAAATTGAGGGACCTGAGTTGTAATTTTTTCCAAGCTATCATAAGGACCAAAGTTGCCAAACATGAATAGTATGAGGACCCTTGATGATAATTTTCCAATTTAAAGCACCCAGGGACCAAAACTGTCAACTTTGAAAGTTGAGGGACCATAATGTAATTTTCTCCAAACTTTTAGAATTTTCACCAAAGGGCTAAATATGACAACTTATGATTTCAAAAGGACCTTTGGTGATAATTTTCCATATTTTTAATGACCAGGGACTAGTTTAGACATTTTATGAAAGTTGGGGGACTGAAACTGCCAATTTTGCAAACTTTGTACGTTTTTCATCTGTTTTTACTCGTTTTGCATCTAAAACATACAAAACACAATTTTGAAATATTTTCAGTATTTTGATGCATTTCTGAGTGATTTTGTATGTTTTGCAGTTCAGATTTGACCAAAAATGATGAGTGCTTGAGCATTCATCAAGCTTAGTGTCGGAAAATAACGTAAGCGACGTTGTATGGTTTTCTCCGCCTGAAGGGAGCTTTGTTGACATAGTGCTTAGAACTCTCGAGTGTGCTACTCGGGGAGTGAAGTAGGGCGAAGAAGTGCTTTATGACCGAACCACTATAAATCTCATTGTCTCGGTTTGATCTTTCCATCTCTTTTCTTTACATACTTATTATTTGATTGTGTTAGCATAGTGGGCATTAAAAGAAGAGCATCCGCAAAACTGATATCAAAGTGAAGATCTTGAAAATTTTGGAAATTTTTTTCCATCTGATGATTAGCTTTTTCACAGAGCTTCTGGTCTTGCAATCGTGAGGGATATTGAATTGACGGTTTTGGGTTGGCTTTTGGATTTTCAACAGGACCTTCGGGAGTTTCAAACACGACTCTTTTAGGGGGAGTCGGGATCAGGACAACTGGAGGAGGGATGTCATCGGTACCTCCGTTATTAGTAGGAAGCACCGTATCCGTAGTATTCTCAGTTTCACATTCCTCTACCTGGACAGGAGAAGAGGTAGACGGAGCTGTGGGTCCTTTATAAGAAACCCCACTTCTTGTGGTGATCGCCTTTACATCGCCCCTCGGATTAGCGATCGTGTTGCTAGGTAAAGTACCTGAGCCCGAGGGTTGATCATTTAAAGACTTCTTCAATTCAGAGATCTGACTGACCAGCACTTTGTTTAGTTCATCTTGGGATTTCATAAACTGTTTTAATAACTCATCAGATGATGGTCCAGTTGAAACAATGGCTTGATTTTGATTTGGAAAATTTTGAGCCCGATTGTTTTGGAAATTCCCGTGTTGCTGGTTGTTATTACCCTGGAAGTGATTTTGTTGTTGAAAATTACCCTGATGGTAATTGTTCTGACCCTGATTACGGTTATAATTCCCTTGGTTTTGATTTTGTTGAACCTGGTGTTGACCAGAGTTGAAATTCCCTTGGTTATTAAGGCTTTGGTTCATTCGGTTCTGGTTCTGATTCTGGTTAAAGTTCTGGTTTCTGTTTTGACCATTTTGGTTCTGGGACTGATTAAATCCCGGTGGTCCAATGTAGTTATTGGAACGATAACTCAACAGATTTCGGTCCCCTTGCGGTTGGTAAGAATTACCTCCCATATTGTAGGAACCTTGGGCTGCGAATACGTTCTCTTGAGTGAAGCCACCAGATGCTGGGCACTCATGGTACGGGTGTGGACCACCATAGGTTTCACAACTGACAGTTTTGATCTGCTGATTATGATTTTTCTGGTGCATTCGGAGAACCGCAGCAGACAAATCATCAAACTTTCTGGTAAGGGCAGCTATTTCATTATTTGCCGGAGTGACTGACTTACATGAGTCATTCCTTTCTGCAGAGGAGTCCCAAAAATTATGATGGGCAGTCATGTTTTCGATTAAGTCATAACACTCTTCCCTTTTCATAAATGTGCCCCCAGCAGCAGCATTAATGGTGTCACGATGACGAAGTGTCAACCCATTATAAAAGGTATCAATAATGGTGACAAGAAGCATGTTATGATTGGGACACAGATCAATAGCAAGTTTGTAGCGTTCCCATGCCTCAAATAAGGACTCGTCAGGAAGCTGTCTGAAGTTACTAATATCGTTTCTCAGCTTTGTAACCATAGATGGTGGAAAGTATTTAGCCAAGAACTTAGTAACCATCTCATCAAAGGTATGGATCGAATTCTTAGGAAGTCGATCGAACCAAGAAGTCGCATGATGAGTGAGAGAATATGGGAACAGGTATAAACGCAGGCCGTCTTCAGTGACGCCATTTTGTTTCATGCTCTGGGTGACGGTTAAAAATTTATCGAGATGCTTGTTAGCATCGTCACCCGGCAAACCGTGGAACTGACACGAATTTTGGACCTGTTGTATCATGTTGTGTTTTAGTCCAAAATCCGAGACTCCAATTGTAAGTGGTGCAATGGGTCCACCTCTACCGTACATGGTAGGTTGACATAGTTCCTCCATTGTTCGGGTGTCAGGAACTATCTCATCCTTGGGAGGGTTTGGGGGCTCGTTGTCCATTTTTAACGTGTGTTATTCTTCAACAGTACGTAACTCGGTTACGTTTCTATGATGATTACGTCGTGACTGTGAACGAGTGCGCATGCACTAAATCAATTTTTCAAAACAAGATCGAGGCAAAACTACAGTGAACTTAAACCAATAATCTCAGGTGAATGGCTTCTTTAGAAAAGGTACACCACTCACAAGGATACAATGGCAAGTTTTTATCTTATGTTTGGGAACTTATTATGTTCACACCCCCAGTTGGTAGGTGTTCTACCTTGGTTTGCGGTGGTAATCTTTTATGTAATTATTCACAGTAAAATGTTTTTGGCTTTTCGTGTATGAGTGAAAAAACTTAGAAAATATTTTTGGAACTGATTCGTTAACTTACTCGCAGGGTGGCGGAAGAGAATGAATGGATCTCTTTTCAGTTCCCAATTTAATGTCAGAACTTCCGTATTCCACCTGTGTAGGTTCTAATCTTAAAGTAAACGAAGTAATTTAACTTCACAGTTTGTTTTGTTGTTTATGATTTTTTTGGTGTTTTTAACAGTTCAGGAAAAGTGTTAGTGAACTTTTTCAGTTATGATTTTGATTTTCACAAAAATTTACAAAGTGATGGTATTTGTACAGGAGGGTTTTGAAAACCACTAAACCTAAAACGTTTTGAAATACGCAACAACCTCCCCGGCAGCGGCGCCAAATTTTGACTCCTCCCAAACCAACCAGTCAACCAGTGCAGTTGATAGGCCCACCTGGGAGAGAAAGTCAAGTGTTTAAATCCATGGAAGTACATGAAAATCTCCGGGTCGTTAAGTCCCAACGAGATTGAAATTGTATTAGTAAATGTTTTTGGGAATGAATGGTACTGAGGGCAGTAACCAAAGATGAAGTGGGTTGATTTACACTAGTGAAATTATTTGGATAACAGTATATAACAAGCACAGTAAACAGATATGTCTACACGTAAGCAAATTGTAAATCAGAAATGCTTACAAACAGAGAAAAAGGTGAGTTTTAAACAATTTAAAACTACAGGGGGTGCAAATGAAAATTTTACAAACTTAATTATAAAAGAAAATTAAATTTAAAAAGAAAATTATTATTTTTTGATTATTTTATTATTTAATATTAATTATTAAAATAAAAACTATTTAATTACTTAATTTAAACTATTTAACTTATACTTAAAAAGATTTAAATTACAAATTTAAGCTAGAAAATTGCAAATTAATTTTTAAAATTCTAAAATGACTCAAAATAAATTTAAAAACTAAAAATACTTATTTTTATCTTTTTTTTGGATTTTCTATTAATTAAATACTAATTATATTAATTAAACTATTTTAACTAATTTAAATTACTAATAATACTAAAAATGACTTAGAAAATTAAAGAAAAAATTTATAAATCTAATTAACCATCTCAGGAATCCAAAAAATTATAAAAAGTTTATAAAAATTATATTTAGACTATTTTACTATTTATTAACTTATTTATTAATTAAAATCTAATTTAACTAAATTAATTAAGAAAATTATAAAATGAACAGTAGAAATTAAGAAACAATTTTATAAAAATACTTAATGATTTATAAAACCTATGAAAAATATGAAAAGGTACTGTTATTAATTAAAAATTAATAAAACTATTTAATTACTAATATTACTTAATTATTTAATTAAACTAATATTAATTCTAGTAATTACTTAAAAAAAGAGAAAAATCTAGAAAAATTACTGAAAATACTTTAAGATGAAATAAAATTAAGAAAAATATAAAAATGATAAAGTGCTTAATAATAAGCTAAAAAGATAAATTAAAAAGATAAATCCTATTAAATAGAAGCTATCACTATTTTTAAAGTTGGTTTTTGTTGGTTTTTCTTTTTGATACCTAATTACCTACTGAAAACAAACAACTTTTATGAAGGACTTTGTGGTGTGGCTTATTAATAAGCTGTGTGCACCCCCAAGTGCTTAACAGTGAGTGTATTAGCTTATTAGGACTTGTGGATTTTTGAAAAAGCTATCAAATGGACAAATAAGCTAAAACATATGGATAACAACTTGAAATAAGCAAGTGGAATGAAAATAAGCACATGAATAAGCTGTTAGAACCAAATAAGCACTTATACAAAACACTAGGCCAAAACAGGGACTTTGGACCTCTGTGGGGTCCATAGAAGTAAAGGGAAGTCCAAACTAAGCTATAAACCTTGAAGTTGACCTGGTCAACTCTGGAATAAGCCAATAAGCTAGGCTTATGGCTTATTTTTTAGCACTGGGTGGGGCTTGGGATTTGGACTCAAACACTGAGTCACTCAGTGTACACAATGAAGTGATCAAACCAAAAGCTACTTGCAGCCCTACCAAATAAGCCAGGGAATAGCAAATAAGCTCAAATCCTTAAAGATGGGCTTATGGGGTTTCTAAAAAGCCAATAAGCTAAGGGTGGGGCCCACTAATTAACTAGCTATGGTCTATTGAAGTTGGTGCTTGTATACTGAGCACTCAGTATTCAGAGGCAAAATAAGCAATCTTCCAAGACAAAATAAGCTATGCTAATGAGAACTGAGATCCAATTTTATTCAAGATCTTAAATGAAGCTGAGAGGCTTTCCAAAAAACTAAAAATCAATAGCTAATGTTTTGATTTGCACCCTGGAGGGGGGTTTGAAAGTTTGACCAAATGCACAAAGTGCCCTGGTGCAAAAAGAGATCTTGCCCTGCGGGCTTAAATAAGCTATTGCACAAGCTTGAATAAAAATCACAAAAATAATCTGACTACGTGACTTGAAAGATTAGCTGATAGACAATCACTTGTGAAAAGCTCAGGGTCCAAATCTAAGTACAAAAATCAAAACAAATCTCCCAATTTTTGGATTTCTGCCAAAGCATACAATTTTGACTTTTTGAATAACCTTGAAACTTTGACTTTTGTGAGTTTTGATCTAGATTTTATGACTTATTATGGTTATACAAGCTATATTAAGACTAAATAGAGCTTTATTACCTACTTGTGAGTGGAAATGGGGCTTATGACACTTAAAATTCAACACAGACAGATGATTAGGCCAAATTATTGTTGATTTTGACTTTAAAGCTTCTATCCACTAAAACCTTGTTGTTTCTAGGCCTCTTAGGTATTAAAAAAGATGCTGCAACAGGTTTGTACCACTAAGTCTTAAAAATACACAACAAAACAGGTTCTTCCAAACAACTTGTCAAAGTGATGATTTTTAAGAAACCAAATGGAATATGAACCACAAGCTATTCTACGAATCACAACTTATCTAATAAGCTATATTAAAGCAGAACAAGCAATAATCAAGCATAAACAAGCACTAATGATAAGAAACTCAGATTTAAGTAATTTTGCTTACAATTTTTGCAATTCCAAGCCAATGATCAAGAACTAGGACCATAGTATCATTCCTGTAGGTTTCCACAAACCTCTAAACCCAGGGCCATCCAAAATCAACCCTGCTCCGTTGCTTGCTTCTTCATCTTCACCTATTTTTTATTTTCTTTTTATTTTTTTCTGAATTTTTTTGTATTTTTGGTTTATGATACTAGACTGTATTTAAGGTTTCTAAAAGCTTCTAAGAGCTTTCTAGGAGCTTATATGAACTTATGCATCCATAACATCAAACAGAGACAACAACTAAGCTATTGAGAATTTTTGAAATAAAAGTGAAATTGCATAAACTGAAATAGATACTAAAACTTGAAATTGATTAATGAAACAGTTGAGATTACACTTGAATAGACTAATACAATGCTTAAAAGCTTGAGTTTTAATTGAAATAAGAAACTATAATTTAAACGACAGACTTAAACTACAATTATACTACTACTCTCTTCTCTTTGCTTCTCCATCCTTTTATAGGCTTGAATTAGGGTTCCTAGCTCTTTGTGCACAAATCCCACCAACAATATGGTCCATTGGATGTCTGAATTCAATCCCAGCCATTTAAACGCTTTTTGGCGCCAAAATGAGACAGGTGGATTAGGGGCGTTTTCAGAGCAATTAAAGAATGGTGGAGTTTTGTGGAGGTGGCAGGGAGCAATTTGGATATTATGAGTGAGCATTGGGTCAAGTTGGTGCCAATATGGAGCTGTGAGAGTGGAGGTTGAGTGTAATATGGTGGGGAAGCATTAAATGCTTGATGATGGTTCTGCAAGGAGGGGGTGAGGTTGAGGAGTGAAGTGTAGTGGATTGGGCGGAGGAAAGGTGATGTGATGGTGGGGGAGGTGATGTAGCAGCAGGGCAAGTTGGGGAGGAAGGGGACGGTCAACGCAAGCGTTGACCGTTCTAAATAATCAAACGGGTGTGTGGGCCGGATTGTTTTGGGCCTGTGAGTTTGTGGTGGACTGGATTTGGTTTTGTGTGTTGGACTAATAGTACTAAGGTCCGTTTGGTTTGTTATAATTAGTATCAAGGACCAATTTGTAATTTAGCTAAAAGTTGGGGGTTGGTTTTGTAATTTCTCCAAAGTACTCACAAGGTCCATTCCTGCCATATTTGAATAGTTCAAGGACCAATGTTGACTATTCCTCCTTTTTGAATTTTCTAGGGACTAAATCTGCCAACTTTTGAAACTCCAGGGACCAATCATGTAATCTCACCAAACTTTCCACTTTAAGGACCATTCCTGCCAAAGATTAGTAGTAGAAGGACAAATTGATTTTCTCAAAGTTTTTACATCCTAGGGACCATTTTTGTCAATTTTACAAAATACAGAGACTAAACTTGTAATTTTGTAAAACTTTACACCAAAGGACTATATATGTTTATTTGAGATTCAAAAGGACCTTTGGTGACTTTTTCATGTTTTTGAATAACCAGGGACTAGATTTGACAAGTTTTGAAAGTTGAGGGACTGAAACTGCCAATTATGCAAACTTTGTTCATATTTCATCTGTTTTTGATCATTTTGCATCTGAAAAATATAAAACACAATTCTGGGATATTTTCAGTATTTTGATGCATATTTGAGTGTTTTTGGATGTTTTGGCAGCTCAGATTAGGTAAAAATGATGAGTATTTACACACTCATCACATAGTATTGTGTTCATATTGGTGTTGATTGATTTCATCCACACTCGAATCTAAGTTTTGCACAAAGAAATTTTTATAATCAAAGAAAACAATTCGGTAAACTATTCAACCCCCCTTCTAGTTTCCCACAAAGCCATCAGGTTAAGAACGGACTTTAGAGCGAGTCTCTCAGAAGCCATTTGCTAAATCTCGCCAAACTTCATATTCATCGTCTCCATTATTTTTTTAGTTCTTCTATTACACACCCTAAACGCCCTCAAGTTGTCTGAGTATCCAATGAAGATTCCAATATCAACCTTAGCTTTCAACTTCCCAAGATCTTGATGCGTGTTTTGCAAGACCTCACAAGGAAGTTTTTCAATCCTCTAGCCAGTGTACCTAACCGTTGTAGTGTAGTACAGGTAAGTCTAGGGGATTGATCATTCTCTAGTGGAATTGTCTCGCAATAGTTGTGGAAAGGTTGAAGTGTATGTCGAGATAGGTCTAAAGGTGAGGGATGATTCCTTTTGTATTTTTATATTTTATGAAAGCAGGTAAAATCTCGGGTTTTGGATGAGTGGGCAAAATTTGTTGCTAATTAACTAACCCAAAACTAATAATTAAACTAAAATAAATAAAAAATAAATGGAAAAGTAAATTGGTAGTACCTCTTATGATAGGAAAAGCAGCGTTTACTTAGACATCTTTACTCCCTAGTTATTTCCTACAAATTTGTCGAATTGTCACGTCCTTGTTTTAATTGAAGCGTTGTATTCCTTAATATTGGTCGTAGGGAGGTGCCGAAGTCCCCAACTCTATGAACATTTTCTCCCCTAAAACCCTTAAAGTCTATTAAGTTTTCTAGGATCTACAAGCCGAAATTCACGCAATAAATACAACGAGGAAAACCAATAGTGTACTCTATGGTTGCGTTTTATAAGACGTTCAAGCTAATACATATAAGAACTTAGACAGTTTTCTTATGCTAACGCAAGGCAATCAATTAAACAAGAGATGAAAAATCAATATTCAATAGCTAGGTTTCATTAGATATAAGCAAACACTTATATACTTAAGGTATCATGTTAAAGTAAAGGGAAGATAAAAACAATACATAGACATATCGAATGATCAAAGGAATAACTTATCTCTATTGAAACTTGAAGTTTAAAGGCTGTAAAAGCCTTACAAAAGCAATAAAAATCGCTTAGGATTTGCCTCTCCAAAGTGTTACACGAATTAATGAAAACATGAAAAAGTATATATAGATTTACACTTGTGACGGCGTCACTTGCAAAGTGTGACGCTGTTAGTTCGCCTCCAATTAGGGTTTCGTCTTCTCCAAGTTGCCTTGTGACAGCTTTACTCAGGATCTCTGACACCGTAAAGTGTTGTTCTGACGCCGTCCCTTAGTAAAAGCTCTGGGCCGTCTCTTGTTAATTTAGTATGAAATCTTGGTCTTCAAATACACCTGACACCGTCAGGTTATAAGGTCTTCAAATTTGACTGAGGCATCGCTTGTTGATTATGAGCCAAAAATTCATCCTCAATTGCAAGTGACGGCGTCACATTGTAATGTGTGACGCCGTTAGAAAATTACCCAAAGAAAAATTTGATAATCATTTTTGTGATGCATGTAAAGTAGGTAAGCAAGTCCATGCAAGCCATAATCTTATAAACATGATTTCTACATCAAGAGTTTTAGAACTATTACATATGGACTTGTTTCGACCATCCGCTATTCAAAGCTATGGAGGAAACTTCTACACTTTGGTAATAGTGGATGACTACTCAAGATTCACTTGGACATTATTTCCAAAAACTAAAAATGAATCATTTAATAAGTTCAAAGTCTTAGGATAAAATTTGCAAAACCTACTCGGATGTTCAATTGTCTCAATTCGAACGGATCATGGTAGAGAATTTGATAATGAAATTCAATTTGGAGTCTTTTGTGATAAACATGGAATATCTCATAACTTTTCGGCTCCTCGCACTCCTCAATCTAATGGGGTAGTTGAAAGGAAGAACCGGACGTTACAAGAAACGAGTCGCACTATGTTAAATGAACAATCCATACCTCAAAAGTTTTGGTGTCATGCTGTAGAAACCGCATCTTACATACTTAATATGGTCTTGATTAGAAAAATCATTAATAAAACACCTTATGAGATTCTTAGAGGTAAAAGACCATTCCTAGAATATTTTAGAGTTTTTGGTTGTAAATGTTTAATCTCCAACTCATTAGAAAACTCTAACAATACTAGTAATTACAATGGGATCTTTCTAGGATATTCACTAACATCAAAGGCTTATATTGTGCTTAACAAAGAAACTTTAAAAGTTGAAGAATCGTATAATGTAATCTTTGACGAAACTCCTCCAAAATCTAGAACATTGCCTTTACTTGATGATGACATCATAGAAGAAGATGCATGTCAAAATAAGATAGAATTGTCTAATAATGATCTAGAGGAAATACTACCTAGAGTGGAAAACATTAAGGAAGTTAGAGATCACCCCATAGATCAAGTCATAGGAGAATTAGATGAAAGAACTCTTAGGTCACATGCTCAAGACAAAAGCAATGACTTTGCATTTGTATCAACAATAGAACCTAAAAATATTAAGGAGGCCATAAAAGATGAAAATTGGGTCATGGCAATGCAAGAAGAACTAGATCAATTTTTAAGAAACGATGTATGGATTTTAGTTCCATATCCTAGTGGTTACACTATTATAGGAACGAAGTGGGTTTTTAAAAATAAAATTGATGAAAATGGTGTAGTATGTAGGAACAAGGCTAGGCTAGTAGCACAAGGTTATAACCAACTGAAGGTATTGATTATGATGAAACCTACGCACCCATTGCACTATTAGAATCTATAAGAATTTTGCTTGCACATGCTTGTAGTCATAATTTTCAACTTTTTCAAATTGATGTAAAAAGTGCATTTTTAAATGGAGTCATCGAAGAGGAAGTGTATGTTGCACAACCTCCCGGTTTTATTGATTTTCAAAAACCTAATCACGTTTATAAGCTCAAAAAGGCCTTGTATGGACTTAAACAAGCTCCTAAAGCTTGGTATGATAGGTTGCAATCTTTTCTCTTGTTTAATGAGTATAAAATTGGTATGGTAGATAATACTTTGTTCACTAAAATAAAAGGAAAGCATATTATTATTATTCAAAACTACGTAGATGATATCATTTTTGGGTCGACATGCCAATCGCTTTGCGATGAATTTTCTAAGATAATGCATAATGAATTCGAAATGACCATGATGGGTGAACTTAGTTTCTTTCTAGGATTACAAATCAAACAATTGAGTGATGGGATATTTTTCAATCAATCTAAGTATATTGGTGAAATGCTTAAGAAGTTTGGCTTGGAAAATTCTAAAGCTACAAAAACTCCTATAATTAAAAAAAGAGTTCTCACCCTAGACAAAGACAACAAATCCGTTGATAGTACTAAGTATAGGGGCATGATAGGAAGTTTGCTCTACCTAACGGCAAGCAGACCGGATATTATGTTCAGTGTTTGCCTTTGCGCTAGGTTTCAAGAAAATCCTAAAATTTCCCACTTAGAGGCCGTTAAAAGAATATTTAGGTATATTAAGGGAACTCAACATCTAGGTCTTTGGTATCCAAAGGATTCGGGGGTAAAAGTATTAGTTTATGCCAATTCGGATCATGCGGGAGATATAGTTGATATGAAAAGCACTAGTGGAATATGTACATTTGTAGGTGTTTGTTTAACATCATGGTTCTCTAAGAAACAAACTTCCTTTGCCAACTCCATAACGGAATCCGATTACGTTGCGGCCAGAAGGGCTTGCCAACAAGCGTTATGGATGAAGCAAGCATTTCTTGATTATGACGTCATGTTAAATGAAGTACCTATACTATGTGATAATACATGCTCTATCAATCTAAATTCAAGCCCAATTGATTACCCTCGCATGAAACACATTGAAATTAGACATCACTTTCTAAAAGACAACATCACTAAGAATCATATCACCATAGAGAAAATTCCTTGTTGTAAGAACATCTATAAGATCATGGCAAAACCATTAGATAAAGATCAATTCAATTATTTAAGATTAGGATTAGGAATGAGATTACTAGAAGATGATGAGGATGTAAATGGTAAATTGGAAATAGTGGAAAAATCTTAAGTACAAATCTTCATTAATGATCCACCAACTCATACTTGTCACAAATAACCATACAACCTTTTATATTAACCTTTTGATATTAACCTTACAACCTTCCCTTCACATCTTTATCCTCTTTAAAATCTCCAAAGATCTTTCATAAAACACATAACATTCTCCACCATACCTTAGAAAATAACTCTCACAATAGGAATCATGTCTCTTTCGGAAGGGTCCTTTAACAACAATCAAGGAAATCAAAACCTGGAGAGCTCTAAGAGATTGAAAAGGTCATTCATGAATATGATGAAAAAGGAAGGTGATGATATGATTAAGTTTGAGTATCCATCCATGAAGGATTGAGTTTAGGGTGGTGCTCTTATCCATCCATGAAGGAATCATGGAATTGCTAACCACTATGTCCAAGTTGAATAGGAAGTTGGAAGATGATAAAGTGAAAGGGAAGGGGAATGGGAAGATGGTCAAAGAAGAGTTCAACCTAGGCATAAACCTAGGAATCTAGACATCAAACTTTTATGTTGCCATCAAGTACTAGTATAGTGCTTTTAGATAAAGTACTAGGATATTTCTTGTATAATAAAATGTGTAGCATATTTTGTTCATGTATGCTCGGAATGAAATGCAATCTTGTGGAACTTATACAATTTTTCATATTATTGTGGATTAGCCCATGTAGCAAGTTTCCAAATTCTAACCTAACCCATTTTTGGAACTTTCACATGTGAGGATTTCTTGTTTGTTGCATGTTGTGCTTTTTATGTAGCTAGACCACCGTAAAGGTGAGGCTCTTGACCCATGGATTCCCGCCTTGAAACAAGGGGGAGCAATGATCTAGGGGGAGCTATGTTCAAGGGGGAGCACGTTCGGGTGCTATTGGAACAAGCTACTTTCCCATTCAACGGTAGTCCCACCTTTTTGATTTGACAAAAGGGGGAGAAAGAAAGCAAGAGTGAAGACCTATTCAAGACGCAAGCTACATCAAAGGCGCGCTTTGTCTTAGCTACGTTTTGTAATTTTATTTGCTTTCGGATTTTATTTGTCATCATCAAAAAGGGGGAGATTGTTGAGGCAACATTATCAAGATCTCCTAATGTTTTAATGATGACAAATAAACATACGAAACACATAAAATATCAAAAGGTAGCCAAATTCCCCGGAGCCCATATCTGCTCCTGGCGCGCTACCCACGCGTCAATGCGCGGGTGACTAATGAGGCGAAAAGTGAACCACTTTTAAGGGGTCATTTAAGCCTGAATTTGAATTTATTTGATCAAATATTGCCCTAAATCGTTCCTTTTGTCATTTTAGGTACTTTTGGAGTGAAATCTGGAAAAGGAAGCATTTTTGGAGCATAAAAGTGAAGAAAACGAAAAAGTCTTAATTTTCCTTGCTGGGAACAGTACCTGACGGCGTCAAGAGCTTCTACATGACGGCGTCAAGAGTAACACAAGAGGTGGATGTGGACAATACACGTGACGATCCAAAAGAGTTTTGTGCATAGGAGATAACAACATCACCCAAGGCCGTCATGGTCCAAGTATTAGTGACGGCCCAGAACAATTTTACACATGACGGCGTCACAATTGTATCTAGGCAATACGATTTCTATTATGGCGGCGAGTTGACGGCCTCACAACTCAATACATGACGCCGTCACCCTGTAAACTCTATATATAGTTTTCCAAATTTCATTCATTAGTGTGCAACTTTGAGGGAAAAACCCTAGGCCGATTTTTACAGCTTTTTCAAGGGTTTCAACCCTTTGAATCTTTCATGTTCTAATTGAGATAAGTACTCTTTCAATTCATTCAATATGTCTATGTGTTGTTTTAATATATCTTACACTTGTCTTCAATTTAACATGCTCGGCTAGATTTCATTTGTGTTTGCTTAGATGTAGTGAAACCTAGATATTAATTATGGGTTGATTTTTTGTTTATAGTTATTATGGATACTTGTATTCGATGTTATGCTTAAGAAAACTGGCAGACTTCCATTGGTAACTTGCTTGAACGTCTTAAGAAATGATCGAAGGTGTACTACGATATTTGGTTGTATTTAATGCGTAGGAGAATTCTAATAATCCCATGTTAGGAGCTTCTAACGGCTCGACATAGGAGTGAAGTAGGATCCTATAGAGTTAGGGAATATTGCACACGGCCCTACGACTAGTATTAAGGAATATGACCAGTCATCCATGCAATTGTAACAAGCTATCAACCTGTAAAAGATATCTAGGGAGTAATGAAACCTAAGTAAACACAACTTTCCCCATCATTGTTTACACCACTAGTATAATTAGTTTCATTTCATTTTTGTTATTTTATTTTGATTGCATCTTTAGTTAATTGGGTTAGTTGGCTAGCAACTAATTCCGCCCATTCTTCCAAAACCCGAGATTTTACTTGCTTTTATAAAATATAAAAATACAAAAAGAATCAACCCTCACCTCTAGACTTAGTTTAAGAGACTTTCTAATCCTAGCGACACTATTCCTGAGTTGAACGATCAATCCCCCGGTACTTGTCACTATACTATACTACAACGATCAGGTACACTACCTGGTGGGGGTTCTAAGCTTCTCGAGATCCCTCGAGAGGTAAAGCCTGGTGCGATTCCCGCGTATCAGTTACGCGCCAGGCCATTGTATGGCTTCGGGCAAAATTTGAAAGTCGGCTTTCCCCTTACCCGACAAATGTGGATCTTTCAATACAGGTATGAATATGTTATGTGCTTAATTGAGAACACTCGAAACGAGTTTTGGGATTAGAGAGATCCAACTTTTAAAGCACCCATTTATGGGAACACGCCAACTCATGTTTTCTAACTATCGCCTCTAGCCAAGGCGTTTCTAAATTTAGGGAGCTTATATACTTCACGTAACATCATGTGAAAGCATTCATATGCTCATATCTCGTGCTTACGTCTTCTCTAATTACGTAACGGGTTTACTCCCTTATTGGTCAAACTAAGTCATAGGTGACTTTGCGTAAACGCATCCTTTCCCACTTGGGTTATGCTTTACATCAAGGCAAAGCACTTAACTTGTTTGAACCAAGGTATTAGTTGAGAACGTCGAGTCGTGGAAAGTCACGAGATATGAAACTATGGATTCTCGACGTTGTGTTACTTGAACTTATAAGTAACCTGTGATTTTCTCAACTCATAATCTTAATTGTCTAAACTTTCTCTTCTAAATGACAATTAGATTATTTCTTAATCTTCCTCTTAACCTCATTTTACAAAAGACAACAAAACCAAATCTCCCACAATCCTTCCCAAATATCCCTCTCCAACATTCTCTTACAATATACTCTTACACTCTCTTACAAAAGTGTACCTTTGTCCCTTCACATACTCCCACACAATATTCCCTCAATCTACCAACTTCCAATACAATCCTATAAACACACTTATACACCTTGTGTACACACACACATACATACCTTGTACATTTGTACACACACTTCTTTACACACACTAGATTTCAAATTTACACACACTACTCACATCCAACTCTTCTCTACACACACTTGCCAACTCACCAAGATTTCCATATCCAATCATATCCAAATCATATATTCTCTTACACAAATCTCTTACATACTCCCTTACAACATCACATCCCTTAAACAATCCAACTCATCTCTTATATTCCTTACACACTCTACATCTCAACCATTCATTCCCTTACAACACATCTCAACCCTCCATATTCCCCACATGCCAATTAATTTGAATTCCAAAGGAGGCTCCCTTTGATCTCAACCATTCAATTCAAACTAAAACCATCTCAACCATCCATCTTATTTCTTCCCCCTATGTTTTGGAATATTCCACTAGCATATTCTTTCTTTCTCTTTATTCCATCACATGGAAATAATCCTAGCCATCCAGTTCAAACCATCTCATCTCAACCATCCATCCTACACTTTCCTCCCAAGGATGGAATATACTTTGGCATATTCTTTCTCTCTTTTCTATGCCACTTGAGGAATACCCAGTCTACCCCTACCAAATTACCCTTTTCTACTTTTCTACCCTTGGTATTTGGTTTTTAAATAAACACTTCACAAAATGATTTTCTAATTGGCTATTTGAGTTGGTAAACCTTAGATTGATTAATTTTAAGGTTTAGTGTGAAGTACAATTGGGGGTTTAGTAAGGTTAGGAATTTATAAGATCCAACACCAAACACTTGGGATTTTTTCACAGACGCCTGGCGCGCTGCCCACGCGTCGACGCGTGGGTGACGCACCGGCCTCAGTAAATTAATCCCAAGTTTGGGTCTTGGCCTATAAATACCTCTCTTGCCTCTTGTATTCCTCACCCCTTGCCATTACTCTTTCTCTCTACATTCTTTCTCTCTAAACACTCTCTAGTCTCTCTATCTCTCTTGTGTTCTTAGTTAAACACACTAACATTCTTTGAAAGAACACATATCCTTGCAAGGGAAGAATCACAAGAACCTAATCCGCTCTTGTGATTGTGTCGAGGGTCTTCTTATCTATACCCTTTCTACTAGAATCGAGTCACTAGGTTAGGTTAAGGCTTGATTGAACAAACAATCTCTTATTCATTCTATTGTTTGTAAGGGAAGTCTTGTGTCTTTGTGACCAAGCCTAGATCATTAGGGATCTAGTTGGGGTTTGATACTTCCGGGTGGAATTTTGGTTGTGGTCTAGGTGACCAAGTGTAAGTTGAATCACGAGATTCTTTAGGGTGGTTTCCGAGGGCGGAATACCGTGGGAGTAACTCCTTCTTTTTGAGCATCAATATTGGCGAATATCGATGGAGTGAATTGTAACGGTTTCTAGTCTATCGAAAGGATTATACTAGTGAATAGTATCGTGTCGTGTATTTGCAACTGGACGTACGGATGGTACAAACCCCCCATCCCGAACCAGTATATATCGTGGTATTCTTTACTAGCTTTATATACTTGTGATTGTGTTTGTGGTGTTCCTACTTAGACCACTTGGTTGTCTTCGTGGCTTAAAGTTTTTAAATGTTCTAAAAGCCGAAGAAACCGTATTCACCCCCCCCCCCCCCCTCTACGGTTCTACACGCCGTTTCAAGCCCAAAATATGCCATTTTTCAGATTTTTCGTCTCAAGTACCTAAAATGCAAAAAGAAACGTTTTAGGGCAATATTTGATCATATAAATACGATTTTCGCCTTAAATTACCCCTTAAAAAGGTACCAAATAATTCCTCATAAGATTTTCTCTGTCGTTCATCGGATAGCACAAAGCGCCAAACACGTGAAGGTAAGAGATATCAGGTTTCTGTTGTTCACTAGTTCATATGGTGTTGGATTGAATCTTGGCAGGATTAGGGATCGGTTCTGAATAAAACAAGTAGTGACTACAGCGTCAACCCATAAATATAATGGTGCACTAGAATAAATTAGCATTGTGCGAGCAGCATCCACAAGAGTTCAATTTCACTAATATATACGGTGCACTAGAATAAATCAGCATTTTTAAGATCTGCTAGAGTGTGTATTGTGTGTGTTTTTCTTAATAAAAGTTCTATCTTTCATCTCTCTACTTTCTCTCTCTAACTCACGCATATATCTCTTGCCACCATCGTGCTTCATATATATTAGTGAGATAATTGATAAAACTAAGGTCCTACATTGTGCGAGCAGTGGCTACATTTTTTTTCGATGTTTTTTTTTCTATTTTTTATCCATACACTTTTGCCCTACCATCCATAAACAAGGGATTTATAGTTGCATCCGTACACTTGAACTTTTAAATAACTAAAAACTAACTAATGGCCCGAATTGCAAAGATCAAAACATTTGACTTTCTTCCCCGTTACTCCATAATAAATAGTACTTAACCCATGAGTTCTAATCGTCCCAAAACTGTATTTACACGATATGACTCGATTTAGCAACCATGTAATCAACTAGACAATTAACAAAGGGTTTAACATAAATATTATAACAATGATGTACTAAAAATAAGTGCATACAAGGAAAGCTAAGGCGATTTGGGTGTAACATTTGGGGGTGGATTGTAAACAATGCTCTTTATTAATATTTTGGAATCCATCAAAATATCACGAAAACCGCAAAAAGGATAGGCTCTGAGGGGTTAAATAGGGGTATCTTGTGCTAAAAATGAGTACATAACAAAGGTGTGGGGAATTACTTGACCGGTGTAGCCAATATCATATAAAAACATGTTTAAAACAAGGGTTATCCTAATGCTTCTTATCATTTAGTAAATCCTAACTACACGAATGTAGTCTCACTAGCGATCTCGGGATGCATCACAAAAACAAGCTCTAGAATCTATATATTACCGGTACACTCATAAGCATTAAACGTGAATATTTTTTCCTAAATATTTAAAGGCGAACCTCACATTTTTGAGGTGGAAATTTTTTAGTGGTAGGGTTTTTGTGCTAGCTATATAATTCATATATATGAGATGCTTATTAAGACTAAGGTTTCACTCGTATATGTCATTAAAAAATCTAAATTTGGTGCTAAAATTACCTTTACAATTATTTCTTTCAGTTTATTACACAATTACTTTAAAAAACAAAAAAAATATCAAATGAGTTCTAGTTTCTAAGGTGTCCCTTGTTACACTCCCTACACTTAAATTGAACATTGTCCTCAATCTTCTTGAAAGGCACCAAAGTTATGATAAAGGGAAAAATAAGAGATGAAAGAAGCTAATACTCCTCTTATTAGCTCGGCATGGACAATGTCGAAACATAGTTAAATCATCCTCCAAGAAAATAAAGTGATAAACTTCTTCTTCCAATTTGCACTTGAATCTTCTTGTCTAATATAACACGTAAATCACTAAGAAAACGAACACGAAACCTCGCATAAAATCGGCGGTAAACACTATATATAACAAAACAAATCATAGAAAGTGAATAAGATATAATGCTTGCAAAATAATTGTTTACAGAAATCTGGAAATTTAAAAACTCATGAAATTTTCAAAAATTAAGTTTCGACAGAAAAACAAAAAACCAGAAAACTGTTTTGCTACAGTGCCTGATGCTGTCAGGTGTTAATCCTGACGCCGTTAGGGTAGACAAGACAGAATTTTATGTTTTGTTTTCTAGAAAATTTTTGGAAAAATCTAATAATTAAACCTGAAAATTTTGTAAAACATTCATTGTGACTCGATACAAGCATTTGACTCAAACAAACACACAAACATGATATAATATATATGATCTGGTACCACGCCGTCACCTCCCTGTGATAGGTCAGTGTGTAGAGACGGCCTCCAATGACGACGTTACAATCAAAAGGTGACACTCTCACATGCTAGTATTGAACATCACAACTTGTGCCTAAAGTACCTGATCTTGTTTTGGCCATAACTCCTTCATATGAACTCGGTTTAGGTGATTCAAATTGCCACGCGAAGAGAACGAAAGATCTACAACTTGGTGAAAATGGCATCGTGACACCATCACACTTTGGAGCTGACTCCGTCATATTGAACCAACTCATAAACTGCTTATAATAGAACCCCATAATTTCGCTTTTTTTGTAAGCCCTAAACCCTAAGTCCGATTATAGTATTTACGTAGGTGCTTTTCCATCAACTTAGGTCTTATTCAATCCATAAACATCTTGTAACTGTTTGTCTATTGAATCTATTTCACTTATGTCTTCAACTATTATTATTGTTGATTGTTCTTTATTGATTATGCTTGGTTAATTCACCTAGTATTAACTTAGGATTTTATGAAACTTGTTAAAGATTAAATAGATCTCATTGTTTTCTTATTGGTGTTTGTGTCTATCTTCGTCAATTAAGGTGTGACAGATTCAATAAGTCTAGTTAGTTGTAGTTTATAATTCTTGCTTTCTACTGTCTCTTGATTAATGGTATGTACATCCACTAAAATGTGTCCAATTAATGCTTATGTCTTACGAATTAATTTAGTAGGGTATTTATCGTGTGGATTAATTAATGGGTAGGATGGACTTCAACATGCGTCTCTCACTTAGGCTAGTTCATAGACATGGGACTGACCCAACCCGCAATAGGTAATAAGGAATACTCCACATTACATAAACAAGGACGTAAAAATTCAGTAGGTAGAATTAGATAGCTAGCAAGGAGTAGTACATCATAGGTAAATACACTTTTTTACCTTATAGTTTTCTTGTTTATTTTATTTGTCATTTATTTTCTTTTTTTTATGTTAATATTAGTTTAAAATTAATCATCTCAAAACCGAATTATACTTGCTTTTTTTTTTAAATATAAAAATATCAGAAAGACTCTTCATTTCACCTTTAGACTTATCCCGAAATACACTTCGAGCATATCTCACTATTCCCCTTGAGAACCAATCATCCGAGTCTTGTTTATACTATACTACAACGGTTAGGTACTTTGCCTAGGAGGATTGTTAAACTTAGTGTTGCAATCCGTCGCATCACTTATCCTCACATTAAAACGGGGGTTCAGAAGAAAATGAGCCTTGCTCTAAAACGAAGGAAGGTTGTGACTGATGATGTTAACGGATGGGTTCGAGCAGGAATTGTTAAGTGTGTGTAGTACCCTCACTAGGTTACTAACCCAGCAATAGTAAAGAAAGGGTATGGAAGTTGGAGAATGTGTATTGATTTTAAATATTTTAACAAAGCTTGCCCCAAGGATCTGCAGCCTCTCTTTTGTTCGTGACTTACGCAACTTGCTTTACTCGTGATTCTCATTGGGACCGAGAGAGTGCAATTTATATGAGAATTGGTAGAACTAAAATTCATAGAACTAAGATCATATATCAACTATACAAATGATTTATCAATATATCAACTATACAAATGATATATATATATATATATCTTTTTTTGGTTACCATAGTAATTTTGAGAAGAACATAGTAATATTATTTATCAGTTTAAAGGATTATTTTCGTCTCAAAATAATTGTCACTAATTAAAAATCACACAATTAATAAAAGTTAGATCAGTATACTTTTCAACCAATCAAATCCCACTAAAAGTGGTTCAAATGAAAAGTGAACAATTAATTTAAGAAAAAATAAAAAATAAAAAAATAAAAAATAATAATAATTAGAAAAAAAATTGCAAACTACAATAAATGTTTCAGTTTAATAAACACTTTTAACTAGTGAGAGCATTTTAGAAGGAAGCCTTTGCAAAAACACTTTACCATTGAAGTTAAAAGATTAAGGGGGTGCTTGGTAGGGGTTAAAGGGGGTGGGGAATGGGTAACTTATTTAAGATGGCCCACATCACTCAATATAGAGAAAAGTCAAAAATACATTTCTGTGATATGCTAAATGACCGATTTACATATTTTTTCTTCTTTTGACTCAAATTCATCCTGTGGTTGTAACTTTGGAACAAATACATCCCCCAGTTAGTAATATCAGTTACTAGGGCTAATGATGCAAATGATTTTCCGTTATCTCCTAACAAGAGTTAAAATAGTTGCATCGTTAGTCCTCATTAAGTTAAAATATTTGCATCGTTAGTCCCCTTTGACTATAGAGTTAAAATATTTGCATCGTTAGTCCTCATTAATTTAAAATATTTGCATTGTTAGTCCTCATTGATTATTTTTACGTTTTATCCTTTTTTGTCCGTTTTTTTTTTTACGTTTCGTCCATTTTTATCCGTTTTTATCAGTTTTCATCCATTTTTCTCATGTTTTTATCCGTTTAAGTTTTGGTTGTAAAAAACTACTACTTCAGGTTAAAATCTCGCGTGTCTTGATGTAAAACATTATTCCGGACAACTTTCGTGTTTTACACTTTTGATGATTCTGACCATAAAGGGGTCAAAATCGTGATTTAAAATCGATTCAGAAACATTTTTATCTAATGTCAAGTTTTCATACGTTTTTATCAATTTTCATATATTTTTAATCCGTTTTCATACATATTATATAAAAAAATGGATGAAAACGTAGAAAAATAGACGAAAGCGATTAAAAGTGTATGAGCACGGATAAAAACGTGAGAAAAAAGAAGAAATGGATAAAAACATGAGAAAAATGGATGAAAACTGATAAAAACATGAGAAAAACGGATAAAAACTAACGAAACGTAAGAAAAACGGACGAACAAGGATAAAAACGTAAAAATAGTCAAAGAGGACTAACGATGCAAATATTTTAACTCTATAGTCAATGAGAACTAACGATGCAAATATTTTAACTTAATGAGGACTAACGATGCAAATATTTTAACTTTATAGTCAAAGAAGACTAACGATGCAACTATTTTAACTCTTGTTAGAAGATAACGGAAAATAATTTGCATCGTTAGTCCATAGTAACTGATATTACTAACTGAGTGATGTATTTATTCCAAAGTTATAACCACATGAATGAATTTTGAGTTAAAAAAAGGAAAAATGATGTAAATCCGTCATTTGGCATATTTTAAACTTTTCTCCTCAATATATGATGCTTGGTTAGGGAGTGCAAAGGTATTTATTACCCCATATTGGGTAATCAACCATTATAGAGTAAATTGTATGGTAAGGTATTAATTACTCACCTCACTCATTCCTTTGCATTCCATTTTCCTTTCACCACTTTGAACCAAGCGGATTACCATTATAGAGTAAATTGTATGGTAAAGTATTGATTACCCACCTCACTCATTCCTTTGCATTCCATTTTCCTTTCACCACTTTGAACCAAGCGGACCCTTAACATTTTTTAGAACCAAGCGGACCCTTAACATTTTTTAGCCTGTTGGTTAACAAGCTTAAAACCTAGCAATACTTGTGCAATCTCACAAGCTATTTCCTCCTTATTTTAAACCGTTTTTCTGTAAATCTTGTACTTTTAAAAGACTGATGTATTGAACTTTGTCAAAATCTTTTTCAAAGAAAAAAAAAATCAAATATTGGATTTATTCTGGATGAAAGACTTAACAGAAAATTCAATAATCAACAAAATTACGATTTAGTCATAATATAAAAAACCCATGAGTAAGGTTTTCATACAAAAAGAAAAGGCAAAAGAACTATTATAACCTTCATATCACACTTCCACCTGTTATCGAATCCAACCAGACTCGACCAGGCCGACCAAGTTGACCAAGTCAATACCCGAACCACCACCATTCCATCGCTGTAAATTAACAACATGTGCCAATCCACTTGTGTGTTCTTACATCAAAGAAACGGTTTACAAGCACGGTTCGTTCTTGACTCACCCCAAAAATTCTTTATAAACTAGTATCATTCACATTTTTACCACCAAAGTAGCAAGTACCACCACCAAGAAATTTTTTACGGATGACCAATTACTATCAATCATACCCAATAATTTCTTTGGTATCAAAAACCCTAAAACACCATAAATTAGTTGTTATCAGACGAAAGTGCCGCTTTGATCTTCTGAACCGTACACGATATCAAATTATTAACTGTCTCGACCGATTCAACCGTGAGCTTAGCGGTAGGAAGGCTATTCACAAGAATCTGAAATGCAACAGTCAACAAAGATCCACCGGCCCCACCATTGCCCCCATCACCATTATCTGTCTCGGACCCACGAGTCCCTTGCCCATCAGGGACTATTGCAAAACCTGACGGCAAAAGCGCCACATAAGCTGAATCACCACCATTCATCACCACATGCATTGCCGGAATATCCACTGGAGCATACACAACTAACGACCCTGCTGCATCAATGCATGTCTCTTGTAGTATCAACATACTGCTCTGATTAGTATTCATAGCCTGCAACATATACAACATTACTTCAATTAAATATTTACCATGTTTTACTCAATTATCTCCATTTGGGTTATGAATGCATTTTTTTTGTTGCGAAAATGACTTTTTCTGGTTTTAAGTGAATTTCTAATGTTGAAATTTTTTTTAAATGATCAAGATGGTAATTTTAGTGATTTTCGGAATATAAAAAATATCCAAAAACTAGAAAATATTTTGTACATATTAGGAATAAGAAAATGATGAAAGAGAATTGGTCATTGTGTGGTCACTGTCCCATTGAGTCAACTGGTTTGGAAAACTTCCCAAAAACCAAAACGGTGACGTACAGTCTGAACCTAGAAAGGTCTCTACTGTCCCCTCTCACATGCACACAGTGTGTATGTGTTTTGACTTTCTGGATTCTCTTTCAGATGTTAAAAATTGCTTGACAAAACTTTTTATAATAAAAATGTTCCAAGTCTGTACGTTAGATCTGAAATAGACCTTTTTTTGTTGTTTTATATATCTCTAAATTTACCCTTTTGCCCATGTCCCTTTATTCATATTACCATAAAATTATAAAGATGGGTGAGAAAGATTACGCTAGCACGAAGAAGAGAGACACAGTTGCCTTCATCTTGGCCCTTGGCGATATGAGCCATTTTTTGCATGGGACCGCCATTTGATAGAATATCCCATTCGCTTCTAAGCTGTTCATCACGAAGGAACTCAAATAGTCTTTGAGGAGATACGGGTAACCAAACTGAAGTGGCTGCGCTTAAAACAATGCCTGGTGGCTCACCGGGGTCATCGACACTTTGTCGTGTCATAACCCGAACATCTTCGTCTACATTATTTGCATGAAGCTTGTTCCATTTATAGACGGTGGATGCACAAACCCCAGCACAGAAATTATCTGTCATTCTTTGTGCTAATTTTAGCATGCTTTTCCTCCCACCAGCTGTTATAGCTGCATATCATAATAATGTTTGAATAGGTGTACCCTATGCATGTAAGCTTGCAGTATTACTCCAATTAATAAAATACATAAACTTACACATTTATAGACCTTTCACACATAAAAAAATATAGAATTGTGATGTACAAGGCTACAAGCTTCATTATATTTCTCAAATGGAGAAGTGTTTGAATTATTAATCCGTAGTTTTGAGATTTTTTTAACTTGGTATACACATTTTTCAGGCTTAAAAAAAGCATGTACAAAGTATACGTACCAGTGTGATCTCTAGTAGGTACGGCGGATGACATGAGAATAGCAAGACATTCACATTGCCTTTGAAGGGCAGCCACCCATCGTTGTGCACCAAACCCCATTCCCGCTCGAATAAGTGGTCGATAAAGCTCGTGAACCGCACTTTCATCATATTCGGCATGTTCCACCCATGTAACCTTCAATAAATGAAGTCAATCCCAAATTATTAAAAAAACATTTTCTTAAACAAAACAAATTTAAAAGCATTTTTACGTTGAGTATAAAGTAGAAAATGCATGGAAATACAGCGTCAAGTACCAAGAAAATAACAGTTTATACATGCATCCCGTTATACATACTGTTAAATATTTGGGTTGTGGGGTGTGGCGGGAAAACTACTAATTTAATCTTATTAAATGTAATTAAATATGTACGCTAGCACATATAGCCGCATTCGGAGGCAATTTGCATAAATAATTTGAATAATTCTTGATATTATAATAACTTAAATCAAGAGTAGAAGACAAATCTTGGGAATGGGCTCGATGAGAGACATAATATATTCATAGAGACCTTGCTATCAATTCTCGTAATAGCGAAAATACAGATATTTAAGCAATAAAATATGGGGAAAATGACATAAAAATTAGTCAAAGAGGATCGACTAGGAGACGAAAGAAGACTCAGAATATTAGGAATAGAAACATCAGTACAATTGTTTTATAAAAACGATGATATTAAGTATGAAAAGTAATCGGGATCAAGGTGATTTGAATAATAAATGTGTCTCAAGGCTCGGAAAATCGAGTAGTTAGATGTTTCTATTCTATATTCTAATACACTGTTGCAGCAAACGATATTAATTAATCGAATCTGATTTCGTATGCTTGATTTAAGGAGTACCAATGCTTCGATAAGTCAAAAACAGCATCTAAGAGTAATAAAATAGTATTTGAGAAGGTTCCTTTTCCTGTTATAAAATTCATCTGGAAATGAATCTTGTCTACTAGAGTGTGTCAATTTATGTGATTAATCACTAGACGAAAAAGACGTCACATATATCAAGAGATTTGGAATCTGTTGTACTATGTGCATGCATTGGTGTACATCTAGGTTCCTTTACATTTCTAGACTAAGGTATAAAAGTTGTACAGTCTTCATCTATTGTTGTACTTTTAGGTAAGCATCGTCATTGTAACTATCATTCAAGCCTTTCGTGTGGCAAATTTTTGACAAACGCTATGTAAAGTCTTACAATGTACATCCAGAGTTGTACACATGTATTTGTACTTCCAAACTGAGATTTATAATCTCAAATGTGAATGTGGTGATTTATGTAATAAAACAATAGAAAATAATATGGAGTAAATCGCAAGCTCCAAGAAATAAATGTGCACATTATAACTATCGAGTAGTATGTGATGCATTTATAAGTTGTACATTTAGGTGAGCATTCATGTTTCTGAACTAAGTTTTAAGGTTTTGAGTGAGGAGATATGTCAACAAACTCATTAAAGACCAAGGCCAAGCACACCTACTTGATAAACTACATAAATGCTATAAAAAAGCTTTAAAAACTTTTGACTTATAATAACCGCTAATTTTTTAACATCAGAATCATATGAATTGTTGTAGTTAATAAAAAAGGAACGACAATCGTATTATTCTACATAAAGTTATAGATATATATTGCAACACACTTTAAACTAACATAACTAAAAGCATCCATGTATTTATTGAACTTTTAAAAAAAAAACTGAAGTGGACTTGTATTACCTTAGAGTATCCATTAGGCATATCTTGAACAACGCAACCAGAAGGAAGCCTCCGGCAACCTGAAAAGGCCGCTGCATTCTCTCTGATTGTATCAATCGACACATCAACCACGGCCCACACACCTTCCGCATGTTGCTTGCAAAATCGCAGGAAATTAACTTCACGAACCGGAACCAATGGGGAAAGAACTTGTAGCTCAGCATGCATCTATAATTATATTTTATATTATCAAAATAGTTGTAAATTATACAAAGCACAAAAGAATGGATAATAAGCCAAAAAAGTACCAATTGAAGTGCACCATTTCTAGTCCCTCCCATGCCATTTGAAATTACATCTGAAGTTGAAGTTCTTGCAATCATACACGGAAACATTTCCGCCCATTTGTTCTAATTAAAAATCAACAGAATCTGAAAATTAGAATAATTCACAAAAAACATATTAACTCTAATAAAAATAATGATCACTTAGAAATTACCGAATCCATGAGTGTTTCAACGAGAGCCAAGCTATTAATAATCACCATTCCAGTCTCCCTTGAAGCTTCAGAAACATACTCATTTGGTTTGAGCCCAATGCAAGGAGTTATAGCTCTAGAATACTCATTTTGGTTCATAATTTCACGACCCCCTTCTATGGTCCGAATCCAAAGTGGCTCGTCAGTTTGGGCTAATTTAACTAGCTCATCCATAGCAGCTAAAGCAAGCTCGAGATACATAGACCGCTCTAATGAATGATCAATCCCCATAACATTATTACTAGCTCTTGAAGATGGTACAACTGATGAGGCACTAGATATCCCAACACCAAAATCTTGAGGTCCTAATGGCATTGCAGAAGTAGTTGAACTAATCATACCACCAAAATGAGTCCCACCAACACCAAGTTCTAAACTTGAGTTCGGCATTGGGGGGCCCATGGATGACACGGGTCGACCAAGAAACTTTCCAGCAAGTGCACAAACACGGTCTAGTTCGTCTTTCAATCTAGCATTTTCAATCCTAAGATGTTGTTCTTCTAATGAAATATCGCCAATCATAGCTGGACCACCACAATTAGTACAAATCGGGTTCCTCATTGCCTCACGAATCGACATGTTTTCAGCTCGAAGCTTATCATTTTCTTGCCTAAGAATCGAATTCTCATGTCGCTCTAATTGTGTCTAGCATAACATAGCATAAAATCAATATTATCAACATAAAGTTCCAACCCTTTATAACATAATCATCACTAAAAACATCAAAAAAAAACAACTTACCTTCATTTGGGTGCGACGATTTTGGAACCAAAATTTAACTTGTCTAGTCTCTAAACATAATCTTCTACTAAGCTCCAACCTTTGTTTTTCATCAGGATGAGGACACTCTTTAAACAACCTAAAAATCCCAAAACATAAAATAAAATGAACTTTTTGCATTTTTACAAATACAGGTTTAGTACAAGAAAATTAATGAAATAAAATGAGTAGTTTTTTTACGCTTCAAGTTCTTGAATTTGTTGTGGAGTATGACGGTGGTATCTTTTTTTTCTTGGTGGTTTTCCATCATCACCATCAGGATCATCACCGGAGCCACCACCATCCATGTTATCACTACCGGATCTACTCTCATGCTCATCCTCACGGCTTCTGCGACCACCTACACCACTACCTGTTTCATAATTTTCCGGCATTCTTCCCATCTCACCTACCCCACCTCCACCTCCACCTTCCATAGTAGTTTGCTACAAAAATAAAACAATAAGTACTATTTATGTGTGTGTGTGGTTTTTTTTATAAAAACTTTTGCATAAAAACCTATATGTACTATTTATTTGTGTGTGGTTTTTATATAAACTTTTGCATAAAAACTTACAAGTACTACAGTATATGTCTTTTCAGAAGCAGTATCTTTATCCTGGGTTAATGTTATTTTTACTTTTTAGTATTAGTAGTACAACTTACAAGAGCTAGTGAGAGGCCTGGTGATGAGAACATAGATTTAGACATGGGCCCACCGGAGCGAATATTATAAGGAATATCAGCAACTATTCTAGCGCCACCACCACCGCCGCCACTACCACCACCGTCGCCGCCGTGACTGTTATCAAGAAAACCCCCAAAACTCATAACCACCTTTTTTATTATATTTTTTTAAAAAACACAAACCCACTTCAGATAATCAATCTTTAACAATACCCATTACTCAGAATCATCTAAAACACTAAAATAAAAATGGGTTTTTGAAAAATGTCTTAAACTCTTAAAGTGGAAGGAAAAAAGATTTTTTTTCTCTCTCACACAGTAGTGTTTGCTTTTGTGTGAAATGGTTTGTGGGTTTTCAATAACAAGCTTTTTGAAGTGAAACCCTAAAAGGGAAAATGAGTTGTTATCTGCATGCTTGACTTTGAGTTTTGGATCATGAGTTGGCTGTTGGTATATGTGTGTTTTTTAGTGTGTGTGAGAGAGATAGCAAGGAAAAACAAAAATATGAAATTTTTTTGAGGAGAAGAAGGATTATATGATAACGTGTGTGGAGCCTTGGAAGCCTTACAAATACAAAACAATCACAAAAGTTTTTACAGTAAAAAGGGGTCGGTTTGGTTGACTCTTCACTCTTTTCATACACATGCATACACTTTCTCTCTCTCTGAAAGTCTTTTCCTATTTCTTTTCTTTTTTCATTCCATGGTTACATTTTTGTTTTTTGAACAAAAATTGTATGAGCATTTAATTTTGGTAAATTTGTAGTAATAAAAACTTATGGCTAGTTAATTAAGTACCTAAAATGCCTTTGTGATATTTGAAGAGTATTAAAAGTAGGAAATCTTTGGGGTTCAAGGAATATTAATAATATTCTGTAATGATTGTCAATCAATGTATTTATTTGAAAGTTGTTATTTATTGTTGATAATAAAATGGTTAATCATTTGTAACTTTATTTAACCATGCAAAAGTTTTTTTTTTTTTTTTTTTTTTTTTTTTTTAAATAAAATGTTGTTTGTTAACTAAGAAGTTATGAGTTTGAACCTGATTTGCACATTTAAAACTAAATTTATGGTTGAAAAGTTTGAATCTGATTTCCATTTTAATCTGAATAAGTGGTTTAAAATTTTAAATCTGACTTACATAAAACTATTTGTTTTTGTAACAATGTTTAAATCTGTTAAACTATCAGCTTTTACAATTTAATATGTAACGATTCTATTTGCAGGAAAAATAAACTTTATTAAATATAAAAATAAATTAATACTATAATTTATTAAAAGTTAAAAGTATTTTAAACAAAACATGCAACCTCATGTTTATTTGACAAAAAAAAACAATAAAAACGTGTCAGAGTTTAATTTGAATATTTTAAAACAATTAACTGAATGTATCGCGTTAGAGTCGAGATATCTAAGTGAGAAATCAAACCTTCAATTTGTACAAAATACGAATTCTCACATATCATCCTATACATACTTTATCTAACAAAACATATGCAATGATATTATTTACTACTTTAATTTACGAAGACAAAGGTGAAACAAGATAAAAGAATAAAAAAATGAAAGAAAAATCCAAAATAAAAAAAAATCATAACAAAAAAAAAATATAAAATAGTAAAAAGAGACATTAACATATGTTTAGACACGCTTCTCTATCTAGTTCAATAAGAGGTTTTCACCTCTTATTAATCAGAAAAAAATAATAAAAAAAATAAAAATAAACAACTTTAACACTGATTGTTTTTTACCGTCTCTTAATGACATGAAAAAACAAACACTATGTTTGGGTCAAATCTCTTGCCGCATCTGAATGAGTCAGATTAAGAGGCTATTAATAGGTATTTAAAAAATAAAATACTCTTAACAATTTTTTAATCTGACTTATTTAGACGCAATCAAATGTTTTGGTCCAAAAAATATATTTTATTTGTTTTTTTCATATCATTAAGAGGCAGTAAGAAGTAGTCAGTATTAAGACTTTTATTCTTCTTCTTTTTTTTCTTTCAATTAAGAGGCAGTAAGAAGTATAGACCTCTTATTGAGCTAGACACGGATGGGTTGTTTTAATATCTCTTAGTCTTTTCTTTTTTTTATTATTATTATTTTTTTTTTCATTTGTCATGAACTTTTTCTTTAGGTTTTTTTTCCCTTTTCTTTTTATCTTGTTTCAACTTTGTCTTTCGTATTAAAATGTACAATTAAATATAATTGATAGTGTATCAATATTATTATCTCAAGCTCATTAATTACACGCTCGGATCAAGCTTATCATCAAGGCCCAGTCAACACTTGATAAAGGCACGGCTTAAATCTCATACTACGTAGAGCTTGGAAAGCCCTCTCAGTCCTGATTGAATAAGGACAAAGGATATGCGCCCCAACTGACACTACATCAATCTCATCGGATCCTTACCGTTCAATACGGGAAACTAAACAACAAAACCATTCTCATTCTATCTTTAAAGCGATTTACATACCATACATAAACATGGCGCCATCTATGGGGACATGATACAGTATAGCCACAAATTTTACAAAAATTGTGTACCTATTTTCCCTCATTTCTCACTTATAAATTAAAAAAAATAATAATAAAAAAATTAAAAATAATCCTCAAAACCGCGAGTTCTTGGGTTAAACATGGCTGGTGACCAACACCTTAAAATTTTGGAAACAACCAAAAACCACTTCGGAACTATCCGAGTTGAAAACCTCTCTCACATGGAGATAAACCAACAAAAACCCAAAAAGGAGACCCAAGAACCACCTGGAAACAAGATAAGGAAACCTATGAGGATGATATATGCGGCAGCTAACCTTACAGTTTTGCCCACGTCATTCTTCTCAAATAAGCCAACATGGTTCTACAGGAGATACCACTCTCCTAAGTCCCTCACACGAGCTCGAAATCGCAAACACATAGGATTCATGGGGTAGTGAGGGATGCTGGAGGATGTCAGGAGAGGGGTCTGATGAGACGAAAAGTGTACCACTTTTAGGGGGTCATTTAAGCCCAAAGCCGAGATTATTTGATCAAATATTGCCCTGAATCGTCCTTTTATCATTTTAGGTACTTTTGAGGAGAAATCTAGAAAATGAAGCATTTTGGACGTTTTTCGAGCGAAAAAGTGAAGAAAATAACAAAGTCTCAATTTCATGCTGAAAACAGTACCTGACGGCGTCAGTATTTGCTTATGACACCGTCACCCTTTGACAAAGAGGTGGATAATCAAGTTACACGTGATGCGCCAAAATGTTTTTGGAGGAATTACACGTGACGGCGTCACCAAGGCCGTCACGTACAAAATACAAGAGACGACCAAGAGGGAGTTTACACATTACGGCATCAGAATTGGATCTAGGCAATACGATAATATTTATGGCGGCGAGTTGACGGCGTCAGAATTTACTCTTGACGCCGTCAGACTCAAATCTCTATATATAGTTTTTGATTTTTCATTCATTAGTGTGCAACTTTGAGAGGAGAAACCCTAGACGAATTTCACCTTATTTTTAAGGGTTTCAAACCCTTGTTTTATCCATGCTTAATTGAAGATAAGTTTACCAATAATCATTCAATATGTATATGTGTTGTGTGATTCTATCTTATGCTTGTCTTCACTTTAACATGCTAGGCTAGGTTTTCTTTGTGTTTGCTTAGATGTAATGAAACTTAGTTATTGATTATTGGTTGGTTGTTTGTTTATAATTGTTGTGGATGAATGATTTCGATGTTAGGCTTAAGAAAACTGGCAGACTTTCAATTGGTAACTTGCTTGAACGTCTTAAGAAACATGATCGGATGTGTACTACGATAAATTGGTTATATTTAATGCATAGGTAACTACTAATGAGGCAATGTTAGGAGCTAGTAGTCGGCTCGACATAGGAAGAGGTAGAAGCTTAAAGAGTTAGGGAAGATCGTACATGGCCCTACGAATGGTATTAAGGAATATAACCCGTCATCCATGCAATTGTAACAAACTAATCAACCGGTAAAAGATAGCTAGGGAGTAGTGAAATCTAAGTAAACACATTTTCTCTTATTATTGTTTTCTCCACATTTATTTAGTGTCATTTTATTTTATTTTGTTTGCATTCGTAGTTATTTAGGTTAGTTGACTAGCAACTAATTCCGCTCATTATTTCAAAACCTGAGATTTTTACTTGCTTTCCATAAAATACAAAAATACAAAAAGAATCATCTCTCACCTCTAGACCTAGTTTAATTGAGTTTTAACCCTAGCGAACACTATTCTTTGAGTTGAACGATCAATCCCCCGGTACTTGCCACTATACTATACTACAACGGTCAGGTACACTGCCTGGTGGGGATTGCAAGCTTCTCAAGATCCCTTGAGAGGTAAAACGTTTTGCAAGGTTGCAAAACCACGCATCAAGTTTTTGGCGCCGTTGCCGGGGAATATTTATTGTCTAGGTTGAAATTTCTTTTTATTAGGTCTACTTACTAGATTCCTTTCTAGTAAGATTTTTATTTTTACTTTCATAGGTCTTCTTTAGTCTATCTTATTTCTTTGTTTCCTTTGTTCGTAAACTATCTCGATGGATAACAATAGCATTGATCGTTTGATTCCTGTTATTCGTGTTTTTCATCGTAGGATTTTCCAACCACCCTTCCCAATTCCTTTAGTGGAAAATGAGAACCCACCTAACCTCTCGCCTGACCACCACTTTGACAATAATTCTGAGATGGAGGAGTCTGACCATGATAATGACCATAGGGCTAGTCCTTTTTACTATTCGGACTCCGATGAGGACCTAGATGATGGTGATGTAATTAATGAGGATAGGATGGAAGATGAGATGAACCCTCTTAGGTATGTCGACCCTAGGACGAGGATTGAGATTGAAAGCTCATTTAATATGCAATTTCCTTGTAAGATAGGATTTAGGAGCTTTGATGCTTACCTTAACTCATCTTTACCAATAAACATAATCTTGCATACTAAGTATAATAAAATTATGGTAAATGAGTTAGAATACAAAGGAGATAATATTGTTGCTAGGACAAAGACATTGCATGTGTTTATAGGAAGCTTTATCTATTTGGTTAAGTTTATGGTTATGGAGAATCTAGGAGAGTTTATCGATAGTAACTTAACCCAAGTTGCTTTTGGGAAGCCCTTCAAAAGGTTAACCAAACTAGATGAAAAACTTATGGAAGGGTTAATTACATTCTCGGACGGGGATGAAGATTTTGTTTACCAAATGCCCCGTGCACACCCTAGGTTCAAGGATTTTTCTATTGGGAAATGTAATAGGTTTCCACCTCTCAATATGCTAAGTGAGAATGATAAAAGGAAATGGCTTAAATATCCTCATGAAAAGAATAAAAGGTATTATCGTGGATGTTTAGAGCTAAGTGATGACTATAAGAAAGATGAGGCAAAAATTAGATGGCTCACACTTGGGTATGTGAGCATAAGCGACACACGGTAGGACGTGACCTTGAGTTTAGCTACAAGACTCATAAATAAAGAAAAGCTCTTTGATTGTTTGTTTGTTTGATTTTATTTGTTTCCGTATGCGTGCTTTATTTTAATTGTTTGTGGCTCATGTTTCAAAATGAATTGTGAAAATGTTTTACCTTGTTGTTTAACTCCATCTTAACTTCATAAAAAGGTATTTCGCAAAAGATAAGTGTAAGGGAAATCTAAATTTGTTTCTAAGAACGGAATTGAACATGGACCACAACAATATTAATTGAACATGTATATTAGTATTTGTTTAAGTCAAATGCTTGTATCGAGTCATAATGATGTTTTACAGGAATTCCAGGAATTAAGGCATGAGTTTTTCCAGAAATTTTCCAGATACTTAACATAAGATTTCTGTCGGAACACTCTGACGGCGTCAGGTGTAAAAATCTGAAAAATTTTACGAGTTTTGTTTTTCTACCTGAGCCTTAAAGTTTTTTGTTAATTCTTTAGTTTTATAAACTCCAGGAAATCTGCAAACATTCATTCCACAAGCATTATATACTTATTATATATATAGATTACCGTCGATTTTACGCGAGGTTTGCCATGATTGTTTTCTCAGGTTTAACATGTTATATTGGACAAGAAGATGATTTATATTTCTTGAGGGAAGCTTTCAACGTTCATTTTCTTGGAGGAGGATCTAACCATGTTATCATATTATCCACACCGAACGAATCAGGGGAGTATTTGTTTCATTCTTTTACCGTAATTACTTTCACATCCTTTTTATTGAATGTAGAACCGTAGAGGGGGTGAATACGGTTTATTCGGCTTTTAGAACGTTTAAAAACTTTAAGCCACGAAGACAACCAAGTGGTCTAAGTAGGAACAACCACAAATACAATCACAAGTATATAAAGTTAGTAAAGAACACCACGATATATACTGGTTCGGGATGGGGGTTTATACCTTCCGTACGTCCAGTTGCGAATCCACGACACGATACTATTCACTAGTATAATTCTTTCGGTGGACTACAAACCGTTACAATTCACTCCACCGATATTCGCCAATATCGATGCTCACAAAGAAGTAGTTACTCCCACGGTATTCCGCCCTCGGAAACCACCCAAAAGAATCTCGTGATTCGACTTCACCTAAGGGTCACCAAGACCACTACCAAGACTTCCCACCAGAAGTATCAAACCCCCAACTAGATCCCCAATGTGGAAAACTAGAAGGGGGTTGAATAGTTTTACGTCTTTTTTAATTTATTATAAAAGATATTTTTAGTGTTTTCTTAGTTTTTAAAATTTAGATTCGATAATATATGATCTCAAGTCTTGCACAATATAAACAACTATCAATAAGTAAGATATAACAATGATAAGTTAAGAAATAAATAAGAGATGGAAAGATTGAACCGCGAGACAAGAGATTTATAGTGGTTCGGCTACAAGAACACCTTCCTTTCCCTACTCCACTCCCCGAGCACCTAACTCGAGAGTTTTCTTCACTATATCAACAAGCTCCCTTATGGCGGAGAAAATCTTACACACCAATTTACACACCACAACTTTCTTCACAACTAAATCACAACTTCTTCACACCAATCTACTTCACAACTAACTACTCCACACTATCTTCTTCACACCAATTTTCTTAACAACTAACAACTTCACACCTAGCTTCTTCACTACAATCTAATTCCTAACTTTTCTTCTTCACACCAAACAACTAACTAATCACACAATCAATATACCTAGCACAACTATCTACAATCAAATATTCACAACAATCTTCACAAAGAATTATGTAAATAATCTTGATGATGTACCAACAACTTGGATGTGGAGGTCACAACAAGTTGTAATACTTCTTGTCTTGGAGGATAGAAGTATTCTTCTCTTGCACTTGAGAGGATGATGTTTGAATCACTTTGAAACAAAGAATTATGTATTTATGATCAAAGGATTAAAAGAATAGAAATGGGGATCTAGAACAGAAAGTTTAGGAGTGCAAAAGGTGAGAAAATTCTGTGGGATGAACCAGTATTTATAGGGAGAAAATTTACTGTTCTGGAGCGTGGCCGATCCCCTTAATTAGAGGCCGGTCTCCTTAATGATTAAGGGGGCCGCCTAAGGAATTAAGGGGCCCGCCCCTTAAGAACGTTAGATTTTCTTGTCTTCTAGTGGGGAAAATTTTTCTGGATAACATTTGCAATTTTTGGTTGGAAATTTGAAATCATATATTTATAATGAATTAAACATATTCTTTTAATTCCAAAAGTAATTTTGTAAAAGATATAGAATGTTTAATACATTTTATAAAAATTCTAGTGATTAGAAAAATTTCCTTTGATCATGAAATGTAATAAACACTTTGTTTATTCATACCTTAAGTGATATGGATGCAAAGACAAATATTAAGCACTAAAAACTTGTTTACGTCATAAGTTTTAGATTAATGAGTTTATGTTTTGTAATTATAAAAACATAGAGATATTGTTAATATGCTAACAATGTTTTTAGACATTATTTATGTTAACAATCTCCCCCTTTTTGATGATTAAAAAACCTTAAACTCATTAGGTCTAAAAAATTATTTTTAGACAAGTATTATTAGAGTTTAACATTCTCTTCTCCTCCTTTTTGTAAAATCAAAAAGGTTTGGCCTTTTAAACTTCATAAAATAAGTTAAACGGGTAGAGAGCTCCCCCTTGATGTATGCTCCCCCTTATTTGAGAGCACCAAGGAAACGAGCTATGGAAATCTTGGCTACAAAAAATATGTGAGGAGAACAAGACACATATACATGCAAAGCAATAATTATGCAAATAAAAATAGATTCATTCAAGCATCATAGAAATGATTAGCATTACAACATTCAATATGCTTAAGGCATATTGATTACAATAAACAAAAAAAAAGACATAGTCCTATATTGCCTAAGAGAGCACTTGGACTTGCTTGCAACCCATGGTTGATTGTTTTATTTGCTTGAAGGAGAACATAAGCATAAAGCTTAGTTGTTAGATGGAGAGGGATATGGAGTGGGGTATGGAGCGGAAGAGGTGGATCTTACGATGTTGTATCGTGTTAAGGGTGGTATGGGATGAGGACAAGTGAGGAGATATTCAATCCAAGAAATATCTTCACTCAAGTATAGGATTTGTTTTTGAAGGAAGATGCAACAAGGGCAATAGTGAGTGTGGTTTGTAACTTGATCCAAGTTGAGAGAGTGGGTTATGTAATTGTTGTAGGGTGATGATGGAAGTTGCCCTTTGTTGCGTTGTGCAAGATGCATGGCATTGAGATCACTAAGATCATGGATTAGGGATATTTCATCACGGAACTTTTGCTTTTCCGTGGCAATGCGGAGAGAGTCATTGTGTTGATATGGATGAATTGGGTTTGTGTAGTTGGAATTGTACTTGGATGGTTGATCAAACTTGTATGGATCATTATAAATGGTTGGTGGATGAGATGAGTGGTTTGGCATGAAGGAAGATGTTTGGCCAATGTTGTATGGTTTGTAAAGAGGATCAAATGAATGTCCTTGTGAATTTGGTGTAAAGTTTGGGAAGTAAGTGGTTGGATGTGTTGAGTGATTTCCAACTTCATTGGTTATGATTGATTTGTTTCGAGGGCTTTTTCTTCGCCAAACGGGTTTTTCAGTCATCCTTGCAAGCCTTGAGGCTTTTGGTTTTGGTTTGTTTGGAGAAGTCATGAAGGGATGAATGGAGAGTGTAGAAGATTGGGGATATTTATAGTGTAATATTTGTGTCTTTATGGATGGATGAGGTTAGTTTGGGCGATTAGGACAAAATATGTTGTTGAAAAATGGGAAATGTAGGTTGAAATGGGCTAAAAAGCAGAAAAGATTCTGTAAACCCGACCATCAGATGGTCGGTCCCCTTAATTAGGGGGTGGTCCCCTTAATGATTAAGGGGGCCGCCTTACAAAATTAAGGGGGCCGCCCATCTGGTGATTTCCAGATTGCGAGAATTGGGTTTTTGGCAGAAAATTTGCATAAAGGTTGTGTGTTTGGATTAGAATTCAAGCAAGTTCAACTCCTTGAGACAATATAGCATCTAATCTAACTATAATATAGCATGCATGCAACAACACTTAAGTAAAAGAGTAATCAAGCAATTAGTAATAAGCAAGAGAAGGCAAACAAAGGCAAGGGCACATAATCTTCCTAGAGCAACTATCTTAGATCAAAGGCAAAGGTAACTAGTGAGTGGAAAACTAGTGATGGAGCAAGATGACAACATTGTTACTGAATTTGTCCTAGTGTGTGTCTATATGCAACAAATGTGGAGTTGTGATTGTTTCGACTCCTAAATGCAAAGAGAGATAACGATCCTAAGAAACAATCCAAAAGATCTCTTTGATTCAATTTTTGCTCGATTCATGAATGTCAATAATATATATTAGATTATTTATTTTGACAATTTATGTGAGAGTTTATGCATGATTTAGGAAAAAGTTTTTAGCGTTTGTCAACAATGCAAGGAAAATGATTTTCATGTAATTCCTAGATGTGAGAATAGTTTTCAAGAAATTTTGATTGGGTTTTACAAGAGACTATATGCAATGAAAGTGAGGTTTCCCAATCATTAATTTTGTGCAAAATGGATTCCTAGACTCAGAAGTGAATAAGTGGATGAAAAGTAAATTATATGCAAGTATAATATGTGTTAGTTCAATATAATTTAGTCAACTTGTTCCATCATTCCTAATCCTAAACGCAAGTGGTTGAATAATTCACGCTTAAGGGGTTTTGTGAATATATCCGCAATGTTATCTTCCGATGCAACTTTTTCTATAGATATATTTCCTTTTTGTACATTGTCCCTAAGAAAGTGGTGGCGTATTTCTATATGTTTAGTCCTATAGTGTTGCACCGGATTTTTACTTAAATCTATCGCACCTTTGTTATCACACATAATGGGAACATTTTCTAACCTAATGCCATAATCTACGAGAGCTTGTTTCATCTATAGTGCTTGTTGACATGCCTTTCCAGCGCTTACATATTCGGCTTCGGTGGTAGAAATAGCAAGAGCGGTTTGCTTCTTCGAAAACCAAGATGTTAGACAACATCCCATAAACGTGCAAATGCCGCTAGTGCTTTTTCTATCTACGTAGTCTCCCGCATGATCCGAATCCGCATAGACGATGGTTTCTATGCCGGATCCCTTAGGATACCATAATCCTAAGTGTATAGTGCCTTTAATGTATCGGAAGATACGCTTAACCGCTTCTAGGTGAGAGGTTTTGGGATCCTCTTGAAAACGGGCACAAAGGCAGACACTAAACATGATATCGGGTCTACTTGCCGTCAAGTATAGTAAACTACCTATCATTCCTCTATACTTGGTGTTATCTACGGACTCACCTTCATCATCCTTTGTGAGCTTTACTTCCGTAGACATGGGAGTTTTCATGAGTTTTGAGTCTTCTAGGCCAAATTTCTTAAGCATTTCCTTAATGTACTTAGATTGGTTAAAACATATTCCATCTTCTAATTATTTTATTTGTAATCCTAGGAAGAAGTTAAGTTCACCCATCATACTCATCTCAAACTCATCATGCATGATTTTGGCAAATTCATCACACATGTCTTGACAAGTCGATCCAAATATAATGTCATCAACATATATTTGGACAATGATGAGATTTGGGTCTTTCCTTTTAGTGAAAAGAATGTTATCTACCATTCCCATGGAATAATCATGTTTAATAAGAAAAGCTTTTAATCGATCGTACCAGGCTTTGGGAGCTTGTTTGAGTCCATACAAAACTTTCTTTAACTTATAGACATAATCAGGTTTTGCGAAGTCAATGAATCATGGAGGTTGTGCCACATATACCTCCTTATTGATAAAACCGTTAAGGAATGCACTTTTCACGTCCATTTCGAATAACTTAAAATCTAGGGCGCATGCATTGGCAAGTAATATCCTAATCGATTCTAGTCTAGCTACGGGGGCATAAGTTTCGTCATAATCAATTCCTTCTTGTTGATTATAACCTTGGGCAACTAACCTAGCTTTATTCCTAGTAACTATTTCATTCTCATCTAACTTATTCCTATATACCCATTTAGTTCCTATGATGGTCATATTCTTTGGATTTGGGACTAATTCCCAAACATCATTTACCTTAAATTGATTTAATTCTTCTTGCATAGCTATAACCCAACTTTCATCTTTTAAAGCCTCATTAATATTCTTAGGTTCTATTGCTGAGAAGAAACAAAAGAAATTGTTTTTATCTTGGGCTTGTGACCTAAGGGTTCTTTGGTTAAGATGTCCTATTATATTATCTAATGGATGTGATCTAGATTCTTTAACATTAACAATTTCATTATTTCCTAAGTGAATGTCTTCATTATCATTTCCTATGGGTTTTGTTTTACTAACCTCAATAACTTCATCTTCGACTAAGTCATCATCTTCTAAAGGTAATGTTTTAGGAGGTGGTGGTGTTTCATCAAATGTTACATTTAGTGATTCTTCTACTTTCATGGAGTGTTTGTTAAGTATTATATATGCTTTACTATTTTGTGAGTATCCTAAAAATATTCCTTCATATGATTTTAGATCAAACTTAGTGAGGTAATCCTTAGTGTTTAGAATATAACATTTACTTCCAAATACCCTAAAGTAGCTTAAGTTTGGTTTTCTACCTCTTAGTAACTCATAAGGAGTTTTTCCTAGAATTCTCCTAATTGATACCCTATTTAAAATATATGTCGATGTATCTACGGCGTGACACCAAAATTTTTGTGGGATGGATTGTTCATTTAACATTGTTCTACTCATTTCTTGTAGTGACTTATTTTTTCTTTCTACTAAGCCATTTGATTGAGGAGTACGAGGAGCGGAGAAATTGTGAGATATTCCATTTAAATCACAATATTTTCCGAATTGTACTTCGTTATCAAATTCCCTACCATGGTCCGTCCTAATGGCAACTATTGTGCATCCTAATTTATTTTGAATCATTTAACTAAATATTTTGAATTTTTCAAAGGCTTGGGTTTTGTCACTTAAAAACCTAGTCCACGTGTATCGTGAGTAGTCGTCTACTATTACTAAGGTATATTTGTTTCCTCCATAGCTCCGCACAGTGGATGGACCGAAAAGATCCATATGTAATAATTCTAGGCACCTAGTAGTGGATACTATATTCTTAGCTTTGTGACTAGCATGAGCTTGTTTTCCAATTTTACATGCATCACAAAAATGCTTGTCATATTTTAGATTAGGCAAATTTCTAACTAATTCCTTAGAGGCCAAAGATTGTATTTGTTGCATGTTAGCATGTCCTAATCTCCTATGCCACAATGTAGAGTTTTCGTTTAGGGTCGTTAGGCATATTCTATCCTCAGGCTTGTTTCCTAGTTTCATAACATATATGCCACCTTTCCTAATTCCTCTACCTATAATTTTTCCATTCTTAACTATTTCGCTATCCTCTTCGGTAAAAGTGACTCTACATTTATTATCACATATTTGTCCTATACTAAGCAAGTTATATGTTAAATTATCTACATGCTCTACATTTTCAATAGTAAGTGAGTCTTGAGAAATCGTACATTTGCCAATGATTTTTCCACGTAAGTCACTACTGAAAATAACGTTGCCTCCATTGTATGCCTTGTATGTAGAGAATAGCTTGCGGTTACTCGTCATGTGCCTCGAACATCCGCTATCTTTGATCCATTCGTCAGGCTCCAAGTCAATTCCTAAACATATTTCGTCGGTTTCTTTTGCCATAAAACACTTTTCGTCTCTTGGCTTTTCAACTTCTTCTTTGTCACTATCACTCCATGTTCCACTAACAAATGCGCCTTGATTTTCATAACCCGGCGGCTTTAGACATTCGCCAATGAGGTGATTTGGACTTCCACATCTAAAGCACTTTCTTTTCCCGTAGTTGTCACTTCTATTTCATTGGAATGGTTTTCTTTCGTCTCGTGATGATCTAGTGAATCTTCCTCGTCTCTTGAAGAATTTCTTGAATTCTCTTACGGCCATTGCATATTCTTCGTCTTCACTTTCGTCACTTGAATCATCATCATCACTAGGTTCCTTTTTGGGTTTTAGAGCAATGGATTTGGTTTGTTCTTTCTTGACATTGACCGTTTCCGAATCTCTTCTTATAATTTCTTCATGAACCTTCAAGTTGCCAATTAGTTCATCTAGTGATAACGTCATCAAGTTCTTTGATTCTTCAATTGCCGTGACCTTAGCTTGCCATTTCGGATGCAATGCCCTAAGAAATTTCCTAACACAATTTTTACTAGAAAATGTCTCATCAAGTGCTTTTAAACTTGTGATAATAGTGTTAAATTTAGCAAAAGCATTATCAATTGATTCCTCTTCCGGAATCGTAAATTGTTCATATTGTTGTACAAGAAGATCTATTTTATTATCTTTGACTTGGCTATTACCTTGGTGAGTAATTAGTAAAGAATCCCAAATTTCTTTTGCGGTTTTACACATAAAAATTCTTTCATATTCTTTGCGTGGTAACGCATTATAAATGACCATTTTAGCCTCATTATTTTTTGCTAGTTTCTTTTTCAAATCATCATTTTGTTTTTCAAAAGATACAATTTCATCCATTTTAGTTTTAACATTATATTGAATAGGGGCAAAATCACCAAAGGTAATAATATGCCAAAGATCAAGATCTTTTGATTTCACATAAGTTTCGAATCTATTTTTCCAATATAAAAATCCATCACTTTCAAATAGTGGTGGTCTTTGCATAGATTGCCTATCTAAATATTTTTCAGATTCCATAGATCGTTACAAGTTTTAAAATACAATATATTTTAAAAATCTTGCTCCACGCCTATCTTCTTCACACCAATTTTCTTCACTACTAACAACTTCACACCTAGCTTATTCACTACAATCTAATTCCTAACTTTTCTTCTTCACACCAAACAACTAACTAATCACACAATCAATATACCTAGCACAACTATCTACAATCAAATATTCACAACAATCTTCACAAAGAATTATGTAAATAATCTTGATGATGCGCCAACAACTTAGATGTGGAGGTCACAACAAGTTGTAATACTTCTTGTCTTGGAGGATAGAAGTATTCTTCTCTTGCACTTGAGAGGATGATGTTTGAATCACTTTGAAACAAAGAATTATGTATTTATGATCAAAGGATTAAGAGAATAGAAATGGGGATCTAGAACAGAAAGTTTAGGAGTGCAAAAGGTGAGAAAATTATATGGGATGAATCAGTATTTATAGAGAGAAAATTTACTGTTCTAGAGCGTGGCCGGTCCCCTTAATTAGAGGCCGGTTCCCTTAATGATTAAGGGGACCGCCTAAGGAATTAAGGGGGCCGCCCCTTCAGAACGTTGGATTTTCTTGTCTTCTAGTGGGGAAAATTTTTCTGGATAAAATTTGCCATTTTTGGTTGGAAATTTGAAATCATATATTTATAATGAATTAAACATATTCTTTTAATTCCAAAAGTAATTTTGTAAAAGATATAGAATGTTTAATACATTTTATAAAAATTCTAGTGATTGGAAAATTTTCCTTTGATCATGAAATGCAATAAACACTTTGTTTATTCATACCTTAAGTGATATGGATGCAAATACAAATATTAAGCACTAAAAACTTGTTTACGTCATAAATTTTAGATTAACGAGTTTATGCTTTGTAATTATCAAAACATAGAGATATTTTTAATATGCTAACAATGTTTTTAGACATTATTTATGTCAACACCCAATGATCTAGGCTTGGTCACCAAGACACAAGACTTCCCTTACAAATAATTGAATGAATGAATAAGTGTTTGTTCAACCAAGCCCTAACCTAATCTAGTGACTCAATTCTAGTAGAAAGGGTATAGATAAGAAGACCCTTGACACAATCACAAGAGTAGATTAATTTCTTGTGATTCTTCCCTTGCAAGGAGATGTGTTCTTTCAAAGATGTTAGAGTGAGAATCAAGAACACAAGATTAGAGATAGAGATATTTGAGAGTGTTTAAAGAGAAAGAATGTAGAGAGAAAGAGTAATGGCAAGGGGTGAGGAATACAAGAGGCAAGGTATGTATTTTGATGAGGCGAAAAATGATCCATTTTTAGGGGGTCATTTAAGCCCGAATTTGAATTTATTTGATCAAATATTGCCCTAAATCGTTCCTTTTGTGATTTTAGGTACTTTGGGAGAGAAATCTGGAAAAGGAAGCAATTCGGACGTTTTTGGAGCATAAAAGTGAAGAAAACGCCTAAGTCTTAATTTTCCATGCTGGGAACAGTAGGTGACGGCGTCAAGAGTAACACTCTGACGGCGTCAAGAGCAAAAGTCCATGACGACCCAGTACAGATTTAACGGCGTCACGAAGGTAGGGCGTCAAGAGTAAAAGTCATGACGGCCTGAAAATGATTAAGTCTTGACGGCATCAAATGTAGATCAAGGCAGTCCGAGAATAGTTTTGGCGGCGAGGTGACGGCGTCACAAGGATGGTCTTGACGCCGTCAGACCCCTTTTCCTATATATAGTTTTCTAATTTTCACATTAAAGGAGAGAAGTTTTGGAGAAACCCTAAGTACGATTTTGGTGCGAATTTTACAGGTTTTTCAAGGGTTCCAAACCCTTGATACCTTTCATGTGTAATTAAGATAAGTGTTCTTTCAATTCAATCAATATGTCTATGTGTTGGTTGTCTATATCTTGTTCTTGTCTTAATTCCATCATGCTAGGCTAGATCTATCTTGTGTTTGCTTGGATCTAATGAAACCTAGATGTTAATTATGTGTTGATTACTTGTTTATACTTGTCTTGGATGAATGATTTATATGTTAGGCTTAAGAAAACTGGCAGATCTCCAATTGGTAACATGCTTGAACGTCTTAAGAAACATGAACCGACGCGCACTAGGTCTTTATTGGTTGTATTTAATGCATGAGCCACTGTTTACAATCCCTATAGTTGTGTTGGGCGTGGTGTAGGAGGAGATAAGAGCTCATAGAATTGGGGAGTTAAGTGTGCCACCCCATGAATGGTATTAAGGAATACGATCCGTCATCCATGCAATTATAACAAGTAATTAACGTGTAAAAGATGTCTAGGGAGTAATGAAATCTAAGTAAACACATTTTCTCCACTTATTGCTCACAACTTTAGTATAATTTAGTTTATTTTTATTTCTAGTATTTTATTTTGATTGCATCTTTAGTATTGGGTTAGTTGATTAGCAACTAATTCCGCCCAAATCCTTCAAACCCGAGATTTTTACTTGCTTTCTAAAAGATATAAAAATACAAAAATAATCATCCCTCACCTTTAGAACTAGTATTTAGGTTTTCTAATCCTAGTGACACTATTCCTAAGCTGAACGATCAATCCCCCGGTACTTGTCACTATACTATACTACAACAATCAGGTACACTGCCTGGTGGGGGTTGTAAGCGTCTCGAGATCCCTCGAGAGGTAAAGCCTGGTGCGATTCCCACGTATCAAGTTTTTGGCGCCGCAGCCCGGGGAATAGTTATTGTCTAGGTTAGAATTTCTTTTTATTAGGTCTACTTGCTAGATTCCTTTCTAGTAAGATTTTATTTTTATTTTTTAGGTTCTGTTTAGTCTATCTTATTTCTTTGTGCCTTTGTTCGTAACCACCCGACATCATGGACAACGGGAACATCTTTGAACCCGTCATCCCACCACAACAAAACCCACCATTAGAACCCCTTAGGCCCCAAACCTTAGGAGAGTATTCCTGACCTAGCCACCAAGGCTACCGAAACACCATTGAGCTCACCGGAGCCAATGTGACCCCCTTGCGATCCGACACCATCCGGTTGGTGCAAAGCGGATGTGCATTCCATGGACTTCGTTCCGAAGATCCAAACCAACATCCTAAGGACTTCCTCAAAATCGTAGATTCCATAGACCTAGATGTTGCAACTAGGGAGACAACCCGATTACGCCTATTCCAATTCTCTCTACGGGATCAAGCTAGTCAATGGCTTGAGCGTTTACCCGCGGGATCCATCACCACATGGGATGATCTCACCACTTGTTTCCTTGCTCAATTTTTCCCACCGGGGAGAACTACTAAGCTTAGAAATGACATCTTGATGTTCCAACAACGTCAAAATGAATCTCTTTATGAAGCATGAACTCGTTTCAAGGACTTACTCCAAAAAGTCCCTCATCATGGCATAGATCTTTGGCTCCAAGTCCAAATCTTTTATGACCATGTCGACATCTCCATGAGGTGAGCCATTGACCAATCGACCGGTGGTAAGCTACGTGATTTAAGTGCGGAACAATCATGGGAACTCATAGAAGATCTTGCTCTCTATGACAACGAAAGTTGGAATAATCCCCGTGACTTGAACAAAACGGTCAAGGCAATATCTTTGCCTTCGAACATTTCTAGCACTCCCGACCGTAGGATCATGGAACTTGAGGACCAAGTCAAGTTTCTCATGAAATCTTACGAAGCTCCTAAGCCTTCAAGCCAAGTGAACAAAATCACTTCTTCACGCGAATTATGTAGTGGTCCCCACGACACTCGTGATTGTGTGGAACTCCCCGGAATAGCTTTTGAGGACTACGCATCCACGCGTACCGACGAAGCGGGAGATAAGTGGTACACTTTCAAGCCCGAGCCAAACACTTACGGTGATTCATACAACCCCTCATGGAAAAATCACCCAAACCTTAGGTGGAAACAAAATCAACCCAATTCCTCCAATCCGCCTAATCGTTACCAACCAAACGGTCCACCCTCCAACCGTACCTTCAACAACAATCCTTCTAACAACTATGGTAGTACCAACAACCTTGAAGGGTTGATGTCAAAGTTCATGGCATCTCAAGAGGCTCGCATAGCTAGGTTTGAAACCGAACTCAACCAACAACAGACAGAGATAACCAACAAGATTGACAACTTGTTGAAAGCCCTCAACAACCAAGCATTAGTCACACCTAGGAAGGACACTAGGGACACCAATAACGGAAGCCAAATTAAGGATCCCTCATCATCCAAACATGTCCACTTTGTCAATGTTGTCACCATTAAGCCGATAGATAAGGAGATAGAAGAGAGTGACAAGGATGAAGTTAGAGTAGAAGCCGAGACTAAGGATGAGAGTAGGGAAGTTGAGGTAGAACCTATAGAAGAATACTTTGATAAGTTTCCAACCAAGGAAGAACGGGAATATCATAAGGATTTATTCGATAGCCCCGAGAGACCATATATCCTTGGCACCCCTCTTATCAAAATAGGAGACCCCTCTAACATTAACATCCCATGCAATATCGGCCACATGCATATATGGAAAGCTTACATAGACCCTAGATCCCCCGTGAACATCATGACTAGAACTTATTACAATTGGGTGATGAAGAAGCAACTTGATTTTAGGATGATGCCCGATAAGAATCTGATAAGTAATTTTGTAGGAAGAGTGAAGGGACTGCATGTGATTATAGGGAATCTCACCTATGAGATCGATTTTATGATAGTTGAGGACACTCGTCCGGTGATAGATGCTTGCCTAAGCCAAATAATATTTGGGAAACCATTTGTTGAGGCCACTAGGATGAGTTATGATCCGACTTTAGGGATAGTTAGATTCAAGGAAGAAAATGATGAAGCTGCCTATCAAATGCCCTACAAGATTGAGCAATACCGCCTTCTCTCTAATTTTGAAAAGGAACACAAGCAAGCGGCTTATTATAGGAATGAGGAGGATAGACGTAGAGGAGTAGAGTATGTAAAAAACAGAATGCTTGGTTTCTACAAAGAATGCTTGCAACTAGGTCCGGAATACAAAACTGGTTTAGAAGACGACCTAGAGAGTGGAACCAATGATGAGGTCACGTAGTAACCCATGACCTTGAGTCTAGCTACAAGACTCGTAAATAAAGAAAAGCGCTTCTTGGGAGGCAACCCATGTTTTGTGTGATTTTATTTGTTTGTTTGTTATTTGCTTCCGTATGCATGCTTAATTTTTATTGTTGGTAGATCATGTTTCTAAACTAAATAGTGGAAATACTTTACTTTGTTGTTTTGGCCTAGTCTTAACTCCACCTAAAGGTATTTTTGCAAAAGATAAGTGTAAGGGGAAACCCCAAATATGTTTTCAAGAAACAAACCGATCATGATTCTCCACAATATTAAATGAACATGTATATTCGTATTTGTTAGAGTCAAATGCTTGTATTGAGTCATAATGAAGTTTTGCAGGATTTTCCAGGAAGTAGGACCAAGTTTTTCCAGAAATTTTCCGGAAACTTAACATAAGAATTTCTGCAGGTCACTTCTGATGGCGTCAAGAGTTTACTCTTGACGGCGTCAAGTGTAAAAATCTGGAAATTTTACCGGTTTTGTTTTTCTAACGAAGTCTTATGGTTTTTGTGAATTATTAAGTTTTATAATCTCCAGGAGATCTGCAAACTTCATTCCACAAGCATTATATCTTATCTTGTTTTCTAGGATTTAGTAACTTATATAGGATGCCGCCGATTTTACGCGAGGTTGTCTTGTCTATTTTATCAGGTTTTACAGGTTATGTATGACAGAAAGATGATTTATATTCTGGAAGGGAAGCTTTGATTGTTCATTTTCTTGGAGGAAGATTTAACCTGGCCACCTTACTATCCATACCGAGCGAATCAGGGGAGTATTTGATTTCATTCTTTTTAACTTTTTAACTTTTACATTCTTTACTTGAACATTGGGGACAATGTTCATCTTAAGTGTAAGGGGAGGGTAAAAAGATGATACCTTACATATGCACTTTTGCTTGAGTTTGTTTTGTTTAATGGTAGATGTGTAATAAAACTATGAGAAATACTTGTTAGTGTAATTTTAGCGCCAAATTTAAAATTTTTTACAACATTTAGGAGTGAAACTTTAGCCATAGCAAGCGTCTCATGGATAGGAGATTGTATGACTAGCACATAACCGTATATTCAGAAAAATTTTCCACCCAAATATATGAGGTTCGCCTTTAGATTTGATAGGAAAAGCATTTACTATTAGTGCTTATGAGTGTACCGCTAGCATTTAGATTCTAGAACTTGCGTTAGTGATGCATCCCGAGACCGCTAGTGAGACTACATTCGTGTGGTAGGATTTACTACATGATAAGAGGCATTAGGATCACCCTTGTGTTAAACTCGTATTATAATTACTTGACCATTTAAGTCATATTACTTGGCTAGTTAAGTCAACTAATTTTTCCCACACCTTAGCGTTGTACTCATTTTTAGTACACGAAACCCCTAGTACACCCCTCCGAGCCTATCTTTTCGTTTCTAACTTTAAGCATTTTACTTAAAGGAAGAATTTGTTACACCCCACTTAAATGTACAACCAAATCGCCTTAGCCTTCCGTGTATGCGCTCATTTTTAGTGCATTATTGTTATTTGTTAAACCCTAAGTTAACTATCTAATTGATTATATGGTTGCTAAGTCGAGTCATATCCTTGTACATATTGTTTTGGGACGATTGGGACTCATGGGTAAAGTACTTATTTTATGGAGTAATGGGGAAGAACATCATTTATTACCTCCATATGTACGTTAATCTCAAAAGTACTCCAAGTGTTTTGATTTTCTTAATTCGAGTCACTAGATTAGTTTAATGTAAAGTATGTAAAGATTCAAGTGTAAGGGGAATTTTCAACCCCTATGATGTATTATTTTGGATGGTAGGGTAAGAGTGTATGCAAAATAAATAAATAAATAAATAAAATAAAGAAAAAAAAAATAGAAAAAGAAAAGAGAAAAAACATACGGACTACCATCCCTTTTTATTCTATGTTCATTTTATGTTTTTGTTATTTTTCATTTATTAGCTTAAGTCGAGTCTAGTCTTGGCTTAGCAACGCCATATTGTACATGTAATTAACCAAGATTGTTAACTCGCCACCAGTAAAACTTCCTTTATCCAACAAAATCGTGTATTTCATATCCCTATACCTAATGTTACAACTCTTTAAAAGACCTCTTTGATAGTTTATCCTAGGTGCTTACGCCATGTGGTGGAGGTTTGATCATTTCCCAAGCCTATGGTAATCTATTTTGCTATGACAGGTAGTGAGAGATATCTTCCGTTTCCATATTGTAATTTACACTTTATTACACCCAAGAGATGTGAGTATCTGAACACTATTTGTGAGGTGCTTGTGTATGACCTCCGTGCTTGTCTATTGGTCTTTAGTGGAATGATTATTTGTTGTAATTACTTTTATATTAGTGTTAAATGACCCCAAGCTTGTATTTTGACTAGAATAAAAGCGCATTTGCTTGAGGACAAGCAAATCTCAAGTGTAAGGGTATATGATGAGGCGAAAAATGATCCGTTTTTAGGGGGTCATTTAAGCCCGAATTCGAATTTATTTGATCAAATATTGCCCTAAATCGTTTCTTTTGTGATTTTAGGTACTTTGGGAGAGAAATCTGGAAAAGGAAGCAATTCGGACGTTTTTGGAGCATAAAAGTGAAGAAAACGCCTAAGTCTTAATTTTCCATGCTGGGAACAGTAGGTGACGGCGTCAAGAGTAACACTCTGACGGCGTCAAGAGCAAAAGTCCATGACGACCCAGTACAGATTTAACGGCGTCACGAAGGTAGGGCGTCAAGAGTAAAAGTCATGACGGCCTGGAAATGATTAAGTCTTGACGGCGTCAAATGTAGATCAAGGCAGTCCGAGAATAGTTTTGGCGGCGAGGTGACGGCGTCACAAGGATGGTCTTGACGCCGTCAGACCCCTTTTCCTATATATAGTTTTCTAATTTTCACATTAAAGGAGAGAAGTTTTGGAGAAACCCTAAGTACGATTTTGGTGCGAATTTTACAGGTTTTTCAAGGGTTCCAAACCCTTGATACCTTTCATGTGTAATTAAGATAAGTGTTCTTTCAATTCAATCAATATGTCTATGTGTTGGTTGTCTATATCTTGTTCTTGTCTTAATTCCATCATGCTAGGCTAGATCTATCTTGCGTTTGCTTGGATCTAATGAAACCTAGATGTTAATTATGTGTTGATTACTTGTTTATACTTGTCTTGGATGAATGATTTATATGTTAGGCTTAAGAAAACTGGCAGATCTCCAATTGGTAACATGCTTGAACGTCTTAAGAAACATGAACCGACGCGCACTAGGTCTTTATTGGTTGTATTTAATGCATGAGCCACTGTTTACAATCCCTATAGCTGTGTTGGGCGTGGTGTAGGAGGAGATAAGAGCTCATAGAATTGGGGAGTTAAGTGTGCCACCCCATGAATGGTATTAAGGAATACGATCCGTCATCCATGCAATTATAACAAGTAATTAACGTGTAAAAGATGTCTAGGGAGTAGTGAAATCTAAGTAAACACATTTTCTCCACTTATTGCTCACAACTTTAGTATAATTTAGTTTATTTTTATTTCTAGTATTTTATTTTGATTGCATCTTTAGTATTGGGTTAGTTGATTAGCAACTAATTCCGCCCAAATCCTTCAAACCCGAGATTTTTACTTGCTTTCTAAAAAATATAAAAATACAAAAATAATCATCCCTCACCTTTAGAACTAGTATTTAGGTTTTCTAATCCTAGCGACACTATTCCTAAGCTGAACGATCAATCCCCCGGTACTTGTCACTATACTATACTACAACGATCAGGTACACTGCCTGGTGGGGGTTGTAAGCTTCTCGAGATCCCTCGAGAGGTAAAGCCTGGTGCGATTCCCACGTATCAAGTTTTTGGCGCCGCAGCCCGGGGAATAGTTATTGTCTAGGTTAGAATTTCTTTTTATTAGGTCTACTTCCTAGATTCCTTTCTAGTAAGATTTTATTTTTATTTTTTAGGTTCTCTTTAGTCTATCTTATTTCTTTGTGCCTTTGTTCGTAACCACCCGACATCATGGACAACGGGAACATCTTTGAACCCGTCATCCCACCACAACAAAACCCACCATTAGAATCCCTATCTTATTTCCCAACTTCTAAGTTTTGGGCCTTGTAAATACCTTACCTTGCTAAACCCCCAATTGTACTTCACACAAAAACTTAACATTAATCAATCTAAGGTTTACCAACTCAAATAGCCAATTAGAAAATCTTTTTGTGAAGTGTTTATAAGAAAACCAAATACCAAGGGTAGAAAGGGTAATTTGGTAGGGGTAGAAATGGTATTCCTCAAGTGGCATAGAAAAGAGAGAAAGAATATGCCAAGGTATATTCCTCAAGGGAAGTGTGAGGAAGGTTGGGTTAAGAAAGTAACCATGGTTAGGTTAGGTGTAGAGAACTAACCATAGTTAGGTTAAGAAGGGATATTCCAAAGGAATATGCTTTGCTTGGGGGAAAGGATGAATCAATGGTTGAGATGGTTTTGGTTTGAAATGGATGGCTGGGATTAAACACATGTGATGGAATGAAGAGAAAAAAAGAATATGCTAGTGGAATATTCCAAAACATGGGGGGAAGAAATAAGATGGATGGTTGAGATGGTTTTAGTTTGAATTGAATGGTTGAGATCAAAGGGAGCCTCCTTTGGAATTCAAATTAACTGGCATGTGGGGAATATGGAGGGTTGAGATGTGTTGTCAGGGAATGGATGGTTGAGATGAGATGGTTTGAATTAGAAGGCTAGGATCAAAAGGAGTCTCTTTTGAAATTCAAATTAAATCCCATGTGTTGAATTAGAGAGGAGGTGATGAGTTGTATGGATGGGATGTGAAAGGGTGTAAGGGAATATGTAAGAGATTTGTGTAAGAGAATATATGATTTGGATTAATTTGGTGGTATTTGTCTTTTGTAAAAATGATATTAAGAAATTAAGACATAATCTAATTGTTATTAAAAAGAAAGTGTTTAGACAATTAAGATTATGAGTTGAGAAATTCATAGGTTACTTATAAGTTCAAGTAACATAACGTCGAGAATTCATAGTTTCATATCTCGTGACTTTCCACGACTCGACGTTCTCAACTAATACCTTGATTCAAACAAGTTAAGTGCTTTGCCTTGATGTAAAGCATAACCCAAGTGGGAAAGGATGCGTTTACGCAAAGTGACCTTTGACTTAGTTTGACCAATAAGGGAGTAAACCCGTTACGTAATTAGAGAAGACGTAAGCACGAGATATGAGCATATGGATGCTTTAACATGATGTTACGTGAAGTATATAAGCTCCCTAAGTTTAGAAAAGCTGTTGGGATATGAAGATCAAAGTACTTTTGGAAGATCAAAGTACTGCTATGTCAAAGTACTGCTCGATAGTCAAAGTGCTGTTCAAAGTCAAAGTACTGCTCGTGATTGAAGATTACTCAAAGTACTTCTAAGAACAAGGACTAATATGCAATATTGTTTAAGGATTATTATGTAATATTATAAGAATGTTCTAGAAATTAGTTTGGGATAGTTTACTTGTCGTTCAAGTAATTATTGTAAACCGACTTAGTTAGGTATGATTTGTATAAGTACTGGTATGATTTGTTGTGTAAATAATTTTGAATAAAAAGTACTTTTCTCAAAGTACTGCAAGACAAACAGTACTTCATCAAAGTACTGCTTGTTGTACAAAACCAGTAAAAGCTTTTTGTAAAATAAAATAAAAGTTTTTAAAGCATAAGATGATATCAATAAAAGGATTTGAAAGTAATACATGGTGTTAGTACTTATACTACACAGCAAATGGTAATCAACTCACCATGTCTAACAGACAAGAAAGAGTTTGACTCATCATGAGGGTACGACTCTGATGTGATAATCAAATCCGTTTTTAGTTGACAATTTACTAAAAATTGTACGGTGTTCAACTCACCATATCTGTAAAAGTGAAGAGTTGACTAGCCCACAAGAAAATGGCTTGTGGTAAAGGCTGTGGATAATCCATTTTATGGTAATTAGTTCACCATGGTTGTAATCAAAGAACTAACTAGTCCAAAAGCAAATGGCTATTGGTAAAGACTAATCAAATCCGTTGATAGCTGATGATTTGCTAAAAATGATATGGTTATCAATGTACCATGGTTGTTCTAACCTAAATATTGGCTACTCCAGAGTTAATGGCTTTGGTAAAGAGACATCAAAATCCATTAAAATTCAATGATTCACCTCTCACAGAAGTTTACACGTCTGGAAGTGATGAGAATAGTATGAAACTCTAAAAGATTTGATGTACACTTTGTCAAAATTTTGCTGAGTTGCTATATAGATATCATCTGAAGCTGAAAAAGAGAACTTTGACATACAAGACAGAAAAGAGATAAAGATACAACTTTCCTTGAAGATAAAGATGTTGAAGATCAAAGATAACAAAGAAACTTGAAATCAAGCAAGTAGAGTTCAAGTTAGGGGAGGATTGTTGGGATAAGAAGATCAAAGTACTTCTGGAAGATCAAAGTACTGCTATGTCAAAGTACTGCTCGATAGTCAAAGTGCTCTTCAAAGTCAAAGTACTGCTCGTGATTGAAGATTACTCAAAGTACTTCTAAGAACAAGGACTAATATGCAATATTGTTTAAGGATTATTATGTAATATTATAAGAATGTTCTAGAAATTAGTTAGGGATAGTTTACTTGTCGTTCAAGTAATTATTGTAAACCGACTTAAGGTTTTCCTTGAGCCTATAAAAGGAGCCTTAGGGTGGTATTAGACGTATGAGTTTTAGAGTTTCATAATACGATTTCTAGAAAACGATATTAGATAAGTTAGGGGATTGTTAGTGAATCTGTGTTTAGAGAAGCAGGTTCAAGAGTTGGTTTTAATATAATTCAAAGTTCTTCTTAGCTTTGTGTTAGTAGATTCCGCATACTTTACAAAGTTATATCAGTGTTTCATTGTTAGTAGTTTTGAGTTATTCAAGATCACTAAGACCATTACAAGTTATAGTTAAGTTTGGTCAGAGTATATCGATCCAACAAGTGGTATCAGATCTTGTGTGGAAACTCTGATTAAGAAGAAAACCTTTAAAATCGATTTTATACAAACCCTTAACGATGTCGACAGATGTTGCACCTGCTCCATCCATCACAGCAGTCAGAATTCCTATTGTCAAGAAGGGAGAATACGATCTATGGAGCATGAAGATGAGGCAGTACATTGCCATCACAGACCATGCTCTATGGGATGTGATTGTCAATAGCAATATGGTAATTGATGAACCAGTAGAGATCCCAGGACAAATAACACCACCTAAGCCATCCTTGCTAGCTGCCACCAAAGGAAATCAAGATAAGGCTCTCAACATACTACTTTCTACCATTCCTGATGGTCATCTACTGAAGTTTCATGATGCCGATGCAAAACAACTATGGGCTGCTATTAAAACAAGATTTGGAGGTAATGATGCTTCCAAGAAGATGCACAGGAACCTATTGAAGCAACAGTTTGAAACCTTCACTGTTGGTGAAAGGGAAAGCCTTGACTCTGCCTATGACAGATATCAAAATCTACTCAGTATGCTAGAATTGTATGGAGCAGAGGCATCAGTTGAAGATGCAAACTTAAAGTTCTTGAGGAGTTTGCCATCTGCATGGCATGTGGTTGCTACCATGATTAGAGGACAACCTGGTTTGGACACTATGGACTTTGATGATCTCTACAACAATCTAAAGGTGTATGAGCATGAGATGAAGGGTAACAAAGGCTCAAGTTCTCATAGTATTGCCTTTGTATCTTCTAAAAATAAAGGCAGTACTTCCACTAAAAGTACTGCTTACCCTGTCCAAAGTATTGTTGCAGAGACACAACATCCATGTACAACCATGATCACTACCACTTCATCACCATCACATACCCCCAATTCAGATGATGTTCTATGTTCATTATTTGCTCAACAAGCCACTCTACCTGTTACTTATCAAGAAGATGTCTTGCAAATTGATGATGATGCTATGGAAGAAATTGACATAAGATGGCTGGTTGCCATGATCACTGCAAGGATCAAGAAGTTTATGAATAAGACAGGAAGAGTTATTGATTTCAAAGCTAAGCAGGGGATAGCATTTGATAAGTCTAAAATTGAATGCTTCAATTGTCAAAGGACTGGTCACTTTGCAAGGGAATGCAAGTTTGCAAAGTATCAAGAAAACAGGATGATTGAAAAACCCAAGGTTGAAAGAAAGGAGGTTCCTATTGCTGAGCCAAAGTCACAAGCTTTGGTGGCTCAAGAAAACTTATCAGAAGTTGACTAGAGTAATGAATTTGATGATGAACTAGTAACCTACTCTATGGTTGCATTGGAAGAGGTTGATTGGAGCACAACTTTTGATGAGGAACCAGGATATGAAGCTTTGGAGTCAAGAGATGGTCTAGGAAGCTTTGATTGGAGCATGGAAAGTGAAGAAGAACCTGTTCTGCTTGCTATGATAGCTACTTCACCAAGTTCATCTACTATCTCTGAGGTATGTTCCAAATGTAGTAACTCTTATCAAAAGATGCTTAAAGAATATGAAACTGAAAGAGATAACTATAGAAGAGCTAGGTCTGAGATACCTGGTTACCAATTGACTTTAGAGTCAATGGAAGCCAAGATAATCACTCATGAGAATAATGAAGTAGCTTGGGCTGAAAAATATGAACAACAAGATTATCAATTAAAGTTAAGTGAGTGGAAGTTAGGATGTAAAGTTTATGAATTAGAAAAAGTCACTAAGGAAAGAGATAATTTACTAGAAAAACTTGCTGCTTGGAAAGAATCAGGTATGTCACATGTTAGTTTTGTTGAAAAACAAAGAACTGCAAACATTAAAACTGGCCTAGGTTATGATGATAGTTCAGAAGAAATCTCAACTAGGAACCAAGAATTAAGTCTTTCTCAGGAGACTTCAACTAGTGATGAAGAATTCATAAGCCTAGAGGAAAACACATCTAGTGATGAGGAATCACCCTGTTCAACACCCCCTGAATTTAAGAAAGACAAAGGTTATAATGAAGTCCCTCCACCCACAGGTAGTTTTCAACCACCTAGGACAGATGTTTCTTGTTTTGGAGTAGATAACCTAGAATTTAGGAAAAAGCTTAAAGGTCAATCTAAATCAAGTCAATCTAGTCCTGAGTCCTTAAGAGAATCTGTTGAGACACCTAGGGATGATAATAAGGGGTCTGGGAGTGAAAAAGGTTTTTCAGAACAAGCAGTACTCCCAAAAACTTCTCAAAGTACTACTACTCATTCAGCAGTACCTTCAAGAAATTTTTTTCAAAATACTGCTTATTATAGAAAACCTTTTGGGAATGGATTTGGGATGATAGGTCCAAAGTTATGCTTTGTATGTTATAGTCCTCATCATCTGATTAAGGACTGTGATTATCATTTAGAATACTTAAGCAAATACCAAAAGACCACATCTGCAAACCATAAGCACAAAGAGAATAAACAAGGGAGAATAAACCAGCTTGGAATTACTCAAATAGGGTTAACTATAGTATTTTTTTCAAAAGATTATAGGTACCCTCATCAGAAAAGACCATTCTCCAAGCCCACAGTACCTTTAAGAAATACTGGTCAAGCTGGAATTTCCCTAATCAAGGTGCTGCTAGCAAAAACTCTAGTGTAAGACCTAGGAGATTTAATTCTTACAAACCTAGAAGGTCTTACAACTCAAGAAAGGTAGCTAGAACAAAGAACCCAACACCAAAAGTTACTACTAAATAGGTTAAGAAGGAAAGTACTGCTGAGGGTGAAAAAGTACTTTAAGATAATAAGGGTGAAAAAGGGAGTGTTGATAACAATTCAACACAGGTTTTGGAATCAAAGACATTAATTCTTGATAGTGCTTTAAAAAATAGTGGTGATTACATACTCAAAGAATTTGAGTATTTTACTCCACAAGGGGAACACAAGTCAGTAATGGCTTGGGTTCCTAAAAGAAACTAACCCTTTTCATTTTTATGCAGGGCAACCCAGAAGAGGAGCTTAAAGATCATCTTATTGTTGATAGTGTTTGCTCTGGAAGCATGACAGGAGAAAAGGAGCTCTTGTCAGATTTTAAGGCTTATTTTGGAGGAAGAGTTGCATTTGGGAATGATCCTGATGGAGGGAGAATCACTAGCAAAGGAACCATTAAGGCAGGATCAATTGCTTTTGAGAATGTTAGATATGTGAAGGAGCTTAAATTCAACCTTTTGTCAGTTTCTCAGATCTATGACAAGAAATATCTTGTGTTATTTCTTGACACAAAATGTCTTATTCTCTCCCCTGAGTTTAAATTTGAAGATGAAAACTTGGTGATGCTGAGAGCACCAAGAACCAATGATGTGTATAGCATAGATTTGAAGAATATCAATTCTACTGAAAGAGCAACGTGTTTAATAGCAAGGGCAACAATGGAAGAAGCACATCAATGGCACAGAAGAATAGGGCATGTAAATTTCAAGAACATCAACAAGTTGGTCAAAGGAAATTTAGTTAGAGGTTTACCTTCTAAGACATTCAAGAATGATCACTCATGTCTAGCTTGCAAGAAGGGTAAACAACACAAGGCTTCATGTAAAAAGGTTGAAGAAAGAACTATTAGGGAGACTTTGGAATTGCTGCATACGGATCTGTTTGGACCTGTTTCTGTTGTTAGTTTAAACAAGAAGAAGTACTGTTTGGTTATAACAGATGACTGTAGCAGATTTAGCTGGGTCTTTTTCTTGGGATTCAAAGATGAAACTTTTGATGCTATTCATGATCTTATAATAGCACTTGAAAATCAGTTAAGACTCAAGGTTAGGTCCATTAGAGGTGATAATGGGACTGAATTCAAGAATCAGCTAATGGATGAATTTTGTGCCAAGAAAGGGATTAAGAGAGAGTTTAGTATTGCCAGAACTCCTCAGCAGAATGGAGTTGCAGAAAGGAAGAATAAAACTTTGATAGAAGCTGCAAGGACAATGCTTGTAGATTCCCAATTACCTGTTCCATTTTGAGCTGAAGCTATCAGTGCAGCTTGTTATGTGTTGAATAGAGTATCAGTGACAAAACCTCAGATTAAGACACCTTATGAGTTACTCATGGGAAAGAACCCAAACATTAAGTTTATGAAACCTTTTGGATGCCCCCTGACTATTTTGAATACTGTTGATAATTTGGAAAAATTTGATGGTAAGTTAGATGAAGGATACTTATTGGGTTATTGTACCAATAGCAAGGGATTCAGAGTGTACAACAGGGCTACCAAAAAGGTTCAAGAATGTCTTCATGTTGAATTTCTAGAGGAACAAGAAAATCAAAAAGGTAAAGGTCCTGATTGGATGTTTGATCTTGATTTAATGGCCTCATCCATGAACTATGTACCTGTAAGGGAAGAAAATCAAGTTGTTCACAATGAAGAAGAATCACAATACATTGTTCATGGAGTCAATATAAGATCTGAAGATGATTCTGATGAAGCACCCAATGATGAGAAGAAAAGTACTTCTGACCCTCAAAGTACTGTTGACCTTCAAAGTACTGTTGACCTTCAAAGTACTGTTGCTCCACAAAGTACTGTTCAACCAAAGAACACAGTATGTGATGAAGACCAAGCTATCCAAGATGAACTTAATAGGATGCTTCTTCAAGAAACTATTGCTAAGTCCTATGAAGATGATCAAAGGAGAGCTTATGAAGCAGAAAAGAAGAAGGCTAAAGGCACTGACAGTACTTTGCCTCAAAGTACTGCTGATCCATTTGAAAGTACTTCTCAAGTCTTAGATACTTCAAATTGGATAAATGCTGATGATTTAACTGATCCAACCATGCCTGCCTTAGAAGATACTGATGATGAATTGGAAAAAGAAGGCATTTTCTCAAATTCCAATGAAGACCTTGATTTCACAAATTTGGAAGATAATCTTGAAGTTTCACCACTATCAATCCAGCATCCACACCTGTTGATACTAACAAACCTTTGGGAAAAGATGAAGATGGAGAAGATATTGATGTCAAACTATATAGGTCTATGATTGGATGTCTAATGTACTTAACTGCATCTAGACCTGACATTACTTTTGTTGTTTGTTTATGTGCAAGACATTAGGTTAAACCCAAGGTTTCACATTTGAATGTTGTCAAGAGGATTTTTAGGTACCTTAGGCAACAACCTAAGCTAGGATTATGGTATCCTAGGGAGTCCCCTTTTCATCTACAAGCTTTCTCAGATAGTGATTATGCTGGTGATAACTATGACATAAGATCAACAACTAGAGTATGCCAATATCTTCGAAGTAGATTAGTATCTTGGCAATGCAAAAAGCAAACAATTGTAGCAAAATCTTCCACAGAAGCAGAATATGTAGTTGCTGCAAGTTGTTGTGTACAAGTACTTTGGTTGCAAAATCAGCTCTTGGATTATGGATTCAACTTCAAGAACACTCCTATCAACATTGACAATGAGAGTACAATTTGTATTGTGAAGAATCTTGTCTATCACTCCAAGACAAAGCACATTCAGATTAGGCATCACTTTATCAGAGATTGCTATGAGCACAGGCTCATAAATGTGGTTAAAGTTCATACAGATGATAATGTAGCAGATTTACTCACAAAAGGATTTGATGTTTCAAGATTTACCTTTTTAGTAGTGAGTATTGGAATGATTAATAATTAAGCTACTTTTGAGGGGAGGCATTAGTAGTTAATCATTTTTTGAGGGGAGGCTAAATTTATCATTCAACAGAAAAGTAAATTTTATTCATTATCATTCCAAGTTGTGACATTCACCAAGAGAAACAGACACCATAAAGACAGAGATACATCATCAAAACAACCTACACCAACCCTACCCAACCTACATCCTACACACCCTACTCCATAGGCCTTTTTCCTTTTCCCTGATAGTTGTGCTTTGCCTTTTGAGCAATCTTTCTCTTGTCATCAAAAGATGATTGCTTTCTTGGGCAAGCCAAGCCAAGCACTTGCTTTGGAGGTCTTTCTGGTCTTGCAGGCTTCCTTTGAGCAGGCCACTTCATGTTCTTTAAGGCAGACTCAAGAGCCTGTGTCAAGGCTTGTGGCAACTCCTTGGATAAAGATGGAGCTGGAGCAGGTGTTGAAACTTTTTTGTTTGGTTTTAGGTTGGTTGAGCTTGATGCATTAGGAGGAAAATAACCACTCCATCCTGCATCAGAATCAAAGTCAGAATCAGAGTAGTAACTAATCTCTGAATCAGTGGAGTCATCAGATGAGATGTATATCAATGAGAAGTGGCTCATGATGATGCTAGGGTTTTTGTGATGATGATACAAAGTTTTGATGAAGATAAGTGTTGATATAAGTTTTTTTTATAGTCAAGTAAGTATCATGGGGTATTAATGATGATCATTCAATTCTACTTGCTTTGGTAGCTTTGGAGAGTAAATATGGAAAGTATTAAATGTCTCAGGTTGACTTTCAGAATATATTTTTGTCAAACAGTCAACGTTAATAGATATTTTGATGGAAAAATACTTTGCCAAAGTACTGCTTTGTTTACGGATGAAAGTACTGCTCCATGATACATGGAAAGTACTGCTTGGTATTTTGAAAGATGTACTAACGTGTCAGGATACTGTTCCAACGGTCAAAAACACGGGTAACAACTTTTCGAAAGATATGGGGAAGATAAATTCCAAAAATAACGGTAAAATCATTTATTAACCATGATTTTTTTGTATATTATCCTTCTTTGAGCATATCTTTTTCATCTTTACAAACCCTTATTTATTCATCAATCATCACCAAATTCATTATCGATCATTATCTTCTTTCATTCTTCTTTCAATAACACTTACAATGGCAAACCGTCCCACCATTACCAAACACAACATGATTGCTAACCTCGAGAAAACATAAAAGAATCTTGATTTTCATGGAATCATTGACTTTCTCACTGGCTCATCTATAAACTATTCACTTTTAGCCAATCCAGAAGTCATTGGTCCTTGGATACAAGAATTTTGGGCTACGGCTAGGTCTGATTTGGAAGATGGAGAGGATGTTATTTATGCCACAGTTGTAGGAAGGGCAATTCGTATTACTGAAGCAATAATAAGGAAGATCTTATTGTTTGATGATGAAGGAAGTACTGTTTTGTTTGACAAGCAAGATGTTTGGGATGCACTTAGGGAGACTGGCTATGAAGGTACTTTAAACAAGCTTACTTTTCAGAAAGCATTGGTAAGTCCTCATTGGAAATATCTAATTCATGTTTTGCTTCATTGCTTGAGTCCCAAAAGTACTGCTTGGGATCAATTTGGACATGCCATAGCATCTGCTTTAGTTGGTCTTGTTACCAATCAACCATTTAATTTTTCTTATATGATTCTTGATGGTATGATTGCATACATCAAGGCTGGTTCACCATTTTTAATGTACCCTAGATTTGTTCAGCTTTTCTTTGAAAAACCACTTGAAGGGATACCAAAACCTCAGGATGATATACCTAATGTTGTGCTTCCACATAAGGTGTTTACATTTATGTCTCACAAAAGTGTGAAGTTTTCTGGTCACAATACACCTTTGAATGCTTATATCTTGGAAGTAGCACAAGCTGTTAGGAATGAAGTTGCTGAAGCTAGTGGTTCTGAACATTCTGAACATGCTGAACAATCTGAACACTCTGAGCATTCTGCATCAGCACATACTCCAACAACACCTCTTGCTTCACCTCAGCCTGTTGATTCAAGTGAAAGAACTGCCTCAGTACTTGTTTCAAGGGAAAAGACTGTTTCCAAAGAAAGTACTTCTCAACATCATGTTTCACAAGAAAGTACTTCTCTGCAAGGTACTGCTTCAGAGCATACTGCACCACTATCTCCCAATGATTATACTTCCACAGGTGGGTTTCAAACACCTGGAGGAGATGAGGGAGGTAAGGGACCACTGGATAATTATGCTTTAACAAGGGAGTTCAGAAGGATGAAGAAAGTTATCAATGAACAGGCTGCAGAGATCAAGAGATTCAGGACTAAATACAGAAAGTTAAAGAGATTTGTATGGCTAGTTGTTCAAAATTTTAGACTTTATGTGAAGGAACAGAAGAAATCCAAAAAGAAGAAGTCTAAGTTTGATAAGACAGCCAAGAAGACCTCTCAATCTAAGAGGAGTAAGAAGAAGCCATCATCTTTCAAATTAGGGAGGAATCAGGATGATGATTTGAATGAAGATGATGTTGTGTTTCAAAATTCAGAAGGTGCTCATCTATGGCATTATCCAGAAGAACCTTTGAATTTTGTGCCAGAAAAACAGACTGATGAAGCTGAGAACATTGTTCAAGAAGAGAATGTTGATGAGCAAGATACTGGAGTTCAAGGTGACAACATTCAAAATATTGCTGCTCAAAGTACTGATCTTCAAAGTACTGGTGTTCAAAGTACTGGTGTGCAAAGTACTTTGGATCAAGGTAATCAAGGTACTGCTGCAATGAATGTTGATGAAGTTGAACCTTCTAGCTGGACTTTCTACAAAAAAATTTGAAGATGAAGCTGGTCCTTCTAATCCAATTCAGCAAGAAGAAATCAAGGAGCATACAGCTAGTGATGATGAGACAATAGCTCAGATAATGCTTAATTTGGATAGACCAACAGGTATAAGTATTCATGAACCATCAAAACAAGTCTCAGAATCTTCTTCTGAACCTGAAGCTTTAGATCCTAAATCATGAAGGAAATCAAGAAGAAGAAGAAGAAGAAGAAGATCACTCTTGCACAGCTGAGAGAGATTGAAATAGCTAAGAATGAAGAGATTGCTAGACAGCAACAAGCTATTTATGATGCTGAGTATCTAAGAGAATCAAGAAAGCCAGTTGCTAAAACAAGAAGACCAATGACTATAGCTCAAGAAAGAAATTGGATGATAAGTTTCTTGAAAGGAAGAGGAAATAAGAATTTACAAAGGCTAAGATATCCAGAAGTGAAAGTACTGTGGGATAGTGTTCAAGAATCAATTAAGAGAGAATTGGATAACTTTGTGCTTATGGATGCTGAAAGAGAAAAGAAGTTAGAAGATGTGATGAAAGAACAAGTTGAGAAAAGAAAGTTAAAAAGAAAGAAAGATATTCAGAATGATCAATTGTCAAAAAGGCTTAAAATGATCAGATCAGATACAATTGATGAACTGAAGAATTATTTCAGAGTTGTTGATTTTGAAAATAAGAAAACTGAAGACTCTGGAAAGAAGTCTAAAATTATCTCATTCTATGTGGTTGAATCAATTGAAGGAAATTATCTCATGTTTCACAGAGAGGATGAAAGCTTTACAGTGTTCAATATGTTGTGGGATGTACTGCACATGATAGATAGAGAAGATCTACACAATTTGTACTTACAAGTGCAGACTTACTATGAGAATATTGAAGCAACAGGAGTGGGATTAATCTTACTGGGAGATTTAATAAGCATCTGGGAGACTGAAGAAACAAGTAATGGTGCTCTGCGGAATGATCAAGAAAACTGGGAGATAACAAGATGGAGATTCTTTGAGTCATCAGGGGTACATTCACTTGAGATGGAAGATGGTACCATGATTCATATGTTAGCAGAAAGAAGATATCCTCTGATAAGGGATCTTATGCACAGGATGTTGGATCATGGAATAGAGGTTGAGAATGAAACTGAAGTAGCATTGATGGTGATAAAGCTCTTTATAAGATGGACTACTTCAGATGAATGATATTGCATAAGTACTGGTATGATTTGTTGTGTAAATAATTTTGAATAAAAAGTACTTTCCTCAAAGTACTGCAAGACAAACAGTACTTCATCAAAGTACTGCTTGCTGTACAAAACCAGTAAAAGCTTTTTGTAAAATAAAATAAAAGTTTTTAAAGCATAAGATGATATCAATAAAAGGATTTGAAAGTAATACATGGTGTTAGTACTTATACTACACAGCAAATGGTAATCAACTCACCATGTCTAACAGACAAGAAAGAGTTTGACTCATCATGAGGGTACGACTCTGATGTGATAATCAAATCCGTTTTTAGTTGACAATTTACTAAAAATTGTACGGTGTTCAACTCACCATATCTGTAAAAGTGAAGAGTTGACTAGCCCACAAGAAAATGGCTTGTGGTAAAGGCTGTAGATAATCCATTTTATGGTAATTAGTTCACCATGGTTGTAATCAAAGAACTAACTAGTCCAAAAGCAAATGGCTATTGGTAAAGACTAATCAAATCCGTTGATAGCTGATGATTTGCTAAAAATGATATGGTTATCAATGTACCATGGTTGTTCTAACCTAAATATTGGCTACTCCAGAGTTAATGGCTTTGGTAAAGAGACATCAAAATCCATTAAAATTCAATGATTCACCTCTCACATAAGTTTACACGTCTGGAAGCGATGAGAATAGTATGAAACTTTAAAAGATTTGATGTACACTTTGTCAAAATTTTGCTGAGTTGCTATATAGATATCATCTGAAGCTGAAAAAGAGAACTTTGACATACAAGACAGAAAAGAGATAAAGATACAACTTTCCTTGAAGATAAAGATGTTGAAGATCAAAGATAACAAAGAAACTTGAAATCAAGCAAGTAGAGTTCAAGTTAGGGGAGGATTGTTGGGATAAGAAGATCAAAGTACTTCTGGAAGATCAAAGTACTGCTATGTCAAAGTACTGCTCGATAGTCAAAGTGCTGTTCAAAGTCAAAGTACTGCTCGTGATTGAAGATTACTCAAAGTACTTCTAAGAACAAGGACTAATATGCAATATTGTTTAAGGATTATTATGTAATATTATAAGAATGTTCTAGAAATTAGTTAGGGATAGTTTACTTGTCGTTCAAGTAATTATTGTAAACCGACTTAAGGTTTTCCTTGAGCCTATAAAAGGAGCCTTAGGGTGGTATTAGACGTATGAGTTTTAGAGTTTCATAATACGATTTCTAGAAAACGATATTAGATAAGTTAGGGGATTGTTAGTGAATCTGTGTTTAGAGAAGCAGGTTCAAGAGTTGGTTTTAATATAATTCAAAGTTCTTCTTAGCTTTGTGTTAGTAGATTCCGCATACTTTACAAAGTTATATCAGTGTTTCATTGTTAGTAGTTTTGAGTTATTCAAGATCACCAAGACCATTACAAGTTATAGTTAAGTTTGGTCAGCGTATATCGATCCAACAAAAGCCTTAGCTAGAGGCGATAGTTAGAAAATATGAGTTGGCATTTTCCCGTAAATGGGTGCTTTAAAAGTTGGATCTCTCTAATCCCAAAACTCATTCCGAGTGTTCTCAATTAAGCACATAACATATTCATACATGTATTGAAAGATCCACATTTTTCGGGTAAGGGGAAAGCCTACTTTCAAATTTCGCCCGGAGCAATACAGACTCCTGGCGCGTCACCCGTGCGTTGATGCGCGGGCAGCGCACCAGCAGCAGCTATTGGCTCCGGCGATTTTAGGCTACCGTTTGTTATTTTATGTGTTCCAAAGGTTTATTTGTCATTATCAAAACATTAGAAGATCTTGATCATGTTGCCTCAACAATCTCCCCTTTTTTGATGATGACAAATAAAATCCGAAATCAAATAAAGTTACCAAACGAAGCAAAGACAAAGCGCGCCTTTGGTGTAGCTTACGTCTTGACCTTTGCCTTGTAATTTGGTTAAGCCTTAAACATTTCTTGAATGGTCTTCACTCTTTTGCTTTGTCTTCACTCTCTTGCTTTCTTTCTCCCCCTTTTGTCGAATCAAAAAGGTGGGACTACCAATCAAGCCAGGTTTCGAACTTGGGCCTGTGGGATAAATGAGCTAGCTTGTATGTGCACCCTAACGTGCTCTCCTTGAACATAGCTCCCCCTAAATCGTTGCTCCCTCTTGTTTCAAGGTGGGGATCCATGGGTCAAGAGCCTCACCTTTGCGGTGGCCTAGCTACACATAGAAATCACAACATGCAACAAACGAGAAATCCACACATGTGAAAGTTTCAAAATGGGTTAGATAACCATTTGGATACTTGCAACATGGGTTAGTCCTCATAACAATACGTTTATATGTGTATATGTTTGTCCAATTTAATTAGATTTTATAAAGATTATCCCTTTATGACTTTTATAGACCGAATGATGAGCAAGAGCAATACTATATATGTATATATTCATATGAGCATTATTATAACATAACACAAGCATTTTATTTGATAGAAGAAACATGGGTCATACAACCAATTAAGCAACAACACTTAAAACATCCTAGACCTCCTAGGAAAAACTACAACATCTTATGAATAGATCTCAAAACTCAAGAGATTCCATTGTGAAAGATTCCTCCATTGGGGTCACATCATCAACTTCAATCATTCTAGATTGATCATTTGGGTACTTGCTCTTAATGTGGTCAAAGATGTGTGACAAGAGTCTAGCATATGGAAGTGGCTCCTTATTGTAGTCCAAAGCTTCCATTCTTTTTGCTATAAAGTAATCAAAGTTGAATGGAGTCCCGGTCATAATACAATAAAGCATGTACCCAACAATGATGGGTAACTTCTCTTGAGGTTCCACCTCCATAAATACATTCTTCAACAAGACCTCCGCCCAAGGCATCAATTTGAAGAGAAGTTGATATTTGTTCCAATGTTCAAATGGAGCCTTCTCACAATGGTAGTCGGGTTGTAGAATAGTATTTTGAATGATGACGGCATGAATTGGGGGCTCTAGAGCATAAGTGTTCGGATGATAGTGCCTTATATTCATGAAGTCCTCTGTCTTGGTGGACCTTGTATAGAACAATTTCCCTTTAGAACACACATTCAAAACCTTTCCCAACTTTCTTAAGCTCCATGCATACCCATGCCCATACATACGAAAATTGAAAGTAAGAGAAGGTTGATCTAGATAGAACCTAGCGTAAAATTCTTGAAGATGCCTAGGATAAATTTCGATAGGTAGGTCACGAACTAAGGAGAAGGCTTTAGATTGGATGAATGGTTTTCTTATACCGGTGGTACACATGAAATTTTTGTCGCATTCACGACCTTCACGAAATTCACAGTACTCAAACGGTTCGTACACGTTAGTTTTGTTTGACTCGTCAACAAGTTTCATGAAAAACTTAGTTGCCATTTTTGAAGAGAATATAAGTGTGTTTAAGGAAGATGAAGGTTGTGATGAGGATATATGATACAAAATCACTCCTTTTATAGCCAATTAGTATGAATTAGGTATGGTTAAGGAAGATCTATAGTCCAAAGGATAATCATGCTTAGTACTAAGATTCCTAGTACAAGGTGAGTTGAAAGAAAGTGGTGTATGGGGAAGATAATTATTCTTGTATGACATGAGTGATTAGGATTAAGTTAGTTATGAGTTTGGTTGGATTTGGATGCTCATGTTAAATCCTATGGTAGTTGCATGCATTCTTTACAAAAGAAATGCATGAATTTATCATAGTTGATGAGTGAAGATCAAATATCATCAAGTCCATTGAATATGACTTTGTTGAGCACAATTTTGAACTAACAATACTCAAAACATAAATCAAGTGCGAGTATTTTATGTACATCATTTCAAGAGCATGGTTGTTTTGTGCAAAGATGACAATTGTATTAAATTTGGTTACACAAGCTAGATCCTATAAACCATCACACATTGTATAGAGAGTCATTGTACAATGATAGATATCTCCGGTTTATAGTTTGATGTGTAGTATGTCGACCTAAATAATCCTTATATGTTGTTTGCAACAACATTATAGGTTTCCAAGATCTTGAGTGAGATGCTTAGTTTATTTGGTCTATTCATTGGGTATTTTAGTTTGTTATGCAATACCATACCGAATTCGATTCATAGGAATTCTCTTCAACTATGTAAGTATTTTGTATGTTTGCACAAAATCTTTTCATTTATCTTCTTTCCTAAACACAAAGCATGCCATATTCACATAAATTAAACAAGTAGATATAGATGCACATCCTTCAATACGATTGTGAGTCGTAGTTCGAAGTTTTATCCAATCTTGATAATTTAACACAAATGACTTTCAATCTTATTAAGTGTTAATAAGATATTTTTGTGTTAAATTTTCTTGTTCATTGCACATAATATAGATAAGTAGAATCTTGGATATTATCAATCATTGTTTGAATAATGAGTTGATACATACCTTTCCTCTTGGAAGACATTTATTTGTGCTTCCATCCATGCCTCTATATAAGCCTTAATCATGTAAACACATAAGCTCTAACAGCACCTAAAAGGCTTGCAAACAACACATAGACATTCTATTTTGGCTTAAAGATTGTTCTCCTAAGATGCATGTTTTAACATCAAAACCTTTCCTAAAGCAATTTGGACTCTTGAAAAATGTCATGCCAAAAACCTAATATTTTTTGTTTTGTGACCTAAGAGTCCTTTTATTCAAGTCACCAATGACTTGTTGCATAGGATGACCCCTCGCTTCTCTCACTTCCTTAGGATTGCCTTCATCTGAAACATTAACTTGTAATGTCGGCCACCTTTCTTGATCTTGAACTATAGGTTCATTGATCACATCATCTTTTACCGAAGGAGAAGATTTAGGCTCGGGCATGTCCTCATCAAAGGTCACATTGAGAGATTCCTCAATCCTCATTGTTTCCTTGTTAGGCACTATGTATGCTTTACTAGTTTGAGGGTAACCTAGGAATACACCTTCATACGACTTTGGGTCGAATTTGGTAAGATATTCTTTGGTGTTAAGTATAAATACTTTGCAACCAAATACTCTAAAATACTCTAAGGAAGGCTTCCTATTTCTAAGTATTTCATATGGAGTTTTATTAATGACCTTTCTTATATGGACTCTATTAAAGATATAACATGCGGTATCTAGGGCATGACTGATAACGCTCAAAGTTAACATGTTTTTTATAAGCGCTATTAGTGTTTTTGTGTATGTTATTTGGTTGTTTTTATATGCTTTTGCCACTAAATCGTATCAAAGTATGTTTTTGTGGCATATGTAGCCAAATGCAGGAAAAATGGAGAAAGAGTGAAGAAAATGAAGTATACGCGATTACACGAAGATTCCCAAGCTCAAAAGTCCAATCTGTGAAGCAATTCATATGAGAACCTAAGTTTTGTTATCTCAAAGTTCTAAGTTCAGAAGTTAATCAAGTTTGGATAGTGCATAAAGAACTACACAAGGAAAAGTCAAAGTCCAAAACCGCCAGGATCTACCATCCGATCGGTTGGAGTCTAACCGATCGGATTGCCATAATGTCCATTTCCATCCGATCGGTATCAACCCGCAACCGATCGGATGGTCACTTATGCATGTTTTTGCCAACTTTTGTGCACGAATCTTGGTCTTTTGTTCCATGGTTCTAGGCCCTTCTTAGTATCTTATTGTCCAAGTTCCAGCATTTAAGTCCTTATTCATTACTAGGAGTATTGGACAAGCATATAAGGACCTCAAAAGTGCACAATTGAAGATACCATTCAATATACCATTTACTCTCATTACTACTCACAATTATTATCATCATCTAGTTCTCAAAGGAGGGAAATTCGTGCAGAAAGAACCAGGAACTTTGGAGGACCAAGGAAGCAACATTTGGAGTCCGAAAACCTCAAGAAATCATCACCAACACTTAGGTTATCAATACCTTGTCATTTGTTATCAATTTCAAAGCATTGTAAGACTTATAACCATGGATTCTAATGTTAAATATTCTGAGTTTATTTGCATGTTTGTTATGAGTGGCTAGTAATCTTTTTACACTTGTTTTGATGATGTTTTATACTTAGTGATAGTTATGATTGTGATAATATGTTTTAATTCAATTTCAAGTCAATCCTAAGAACCAATTGTACCTTAAGTTTCCTCGTGACATTTATTTAGCCAAGGTTAACTAAGTGATAATAGTTTCAAGGGTCGAAAGATTTGTTATTACTCAACTAGTTATAATCATTTGTCTATGAATGATTGTTTTTCACCATAATTATTCTTGACTAAACAAAGAAACAAGAAGTGTGATTGTAATGAGAATGCTTTTATAACATCAAATCGGATTGTTTGTAACCCTTTTGTCTATGAATAGGTTACCTTTTGTATTGACCATTTCTTAAGAGTATTTGATTTGTAATAAGAGTTTAATCTTGTGTTTAAGATATTCATCATATCTTATGAACCTTAGATAGATCTTGAATTGATTGGTTTATACCTAAAGCTTGTTTTTATGAACTAAAATCTTGACGAAGGTTTAACTTGTAGAAAAAATAGATTAGATCACCATCTAATTATCTCAACCAACATGTTATCAAAAGTTATCACAATCATGTGTGTCATTAAGTAGAAAACTAGTCTAAACAAGTGTAGTTTTTAATTTATTGAATTTGCTTATTTTCTTATTTGCGTACATTAGAGATTTACTTTTAGACTTACATTTTGATTCACTCACAAATCCCTGCGAACGATCCCGACTTACCATAATATCTTGCTATAACGGACGAGTACACTTGCTCGTATGTGTTGTTTCTAGATTTGGTAATTCATCCTTATAAATTTAAAACTTGCACTAAGAAATAGCACATCAAGTTTTTGGCACCGCTGACGGTGATTTTGATTGTGTTTCTTTAAGCTTTAAAAGTCCGTTTCTTTTCGTGTTCGTTTTCTAAAAAAAAAAAAAAAAAAAAAAAAATCCGTAGCATCCATCCGATCGGATAGATTTACAACCGATCGGTTTCCTATTTTTTTTATTTTACCGTAGCGTCCATCCGATCGGTTTGGTATCCAACCGATTCGGATAGATTTTTCTGTTTTCTATTTTTTTTTTATTTTCTTGTTCTTTTGTTTAGGTAGTTGATTCGATTCTCTTGTTAGTTGTATGAACCCTCGTTCTACTACTAAAAGCTTAGTACACCTTTATCCGATCCCGAAAGTTTGTTTCGTAAGAAGAGATCTTCATCTATTCTTAATTGGTTTGATAATCTTTCCGAAGAACATCCGATTTCCAATCTTTTTGAACCAATACCCATGGCTGACGATCAACCCATGTGGGTAGCCAATACAACCGTAGCACCTACTCCAGGAGCTGCTATTGTTGTCGCCGACCTTGGTGAAAACTTTACCGTTAAAGGTCACCATCTTTCTATGATCAAAGACCGTCAATTCGATGGCCGTTCGCGGGTCGATCCGCATAAACACATTGCCGAATTCATTGAAATTTGTGGCATGTTTCGTTATGGAAATACCAATGTCGATGCTATCAAGCTCAAACTTTTTCCATCATCACTCACCGGAGATGCCAAAGTATGGTATAATGAATTAACCCCAGGAACTATCAATACTTGGGAGGAGATGAGGCAAGCTTTTGTAAGCCAATTCTTTCCACCTGCCATGTATGATAGACTAATGGGAGAAATCCGTGCTTTTTCACAAAATCCTAATGAATCTCTTGTTGAAGCTTGGCTTCGCATGAAAGATTTGCTTCGAAGTTGTCATGGTCATAATTTAGGACGAGGAACAATAATCCAAATCTTTTATCATGGTCTTGATGAAGCATCTTAAGAAATCTTTGATGCCGGAGGAATTTTCCTTTACAAAACACCTAACGAGGCATATCAACTTCTTGATAATCGAGTACTTCTTAAACTCGATTGGTCAAAAGATTCCAAAACCAAACCCCTACGTAAAAACGTTGCTTTTGCCTAAAGTTCAGATAATTCGAAACTCATGGACAAAATAGAAGCCTTGTCTTCTAAAATGGACTCGCAATACAAAGATATAAAAGGAGAAATGAAAGAAATGCGAGATGGCTGTAATAATTGTGGAGGAAATCACACATCATCCGAGTGTGATGACCAACCTATGAATAGACCCAACGAAGGGGAAGCCAATTATGTCCAGGGAGGATATCGAGGAGGAGGTTTTTGTGATAATTATTACGGAAGAAGTTCTGGAAATTGGCAAGACCGCCAACAAAGGGATAATAACCGTGATTTTCAACCTCGAATAGACAATCCAAACCCATCAAATTCAGATAAAAAGGAAGAATCTGATTTCAAAAAAATGATGCGAGAATTCGTAAATGCTCAAAGAACCACAAATGAGTTTGTAAAAACCCAATTTTTCAATCTCAAAACCAAAGTTGAGCAAGGTCAGAAAAATCATCAAGCTTCTATCCAGGATCTTGAACAAAAATTTGGTAGACTTTCTGATCAATTTTCTTCTCGAATTCCTGGTACATTACCAAGTAACACCCAATCCAATCCAAAACCATCTGGATCAAATGATAAGAATTATCGTCCACCACAAAACAGAAATGAGCATATCAATGCTGTATTCACTCGAAGTGGTCTCTCCTATGATCCACCACCCATTCCTATCGATAACACTCTTATTCAAAATGAGGAGGAAGAAGAAGCTGAAGAAGAAGCAGTTGAAGAATAACCAACCCAAAAACCAACCAAAGAAAATACCGTTCCACCAATTAAACTTTATACACCGAAGATACCATATCCACAAGCCTTAAGAAAAGAGAAAAGAGAGGAGCGAAATAAGAAGTTTTTAGAGATGATCAAAGAAGTTAGAATTAACGTACCCTTCGTTGATGTTCTAGCTGGAATGCCCAATTATGGGAAATTTTTGAAAGAACTTCCTAATAATCAAAATAAGTTGGAACAAATTTCCGCTACCGTTCTCAATGAAGAATGCTCTGCTATAATTCAAAACAAAATTCCACCAAAACTTGGAGATCCCGGAAGTTTTCTTATACCATGTACATTAGGAAACAACATCACATGAGATGCTTTAGCCGATTTAGGTGCAAGTATCAATTTGATGCCCTATTCGTTTTATTCTAAACTTTCCATCAATACATTAAAACCTACTAAGATGAGTATAAGATTAGCCAACCATACATACCAATATCCTGTTGGGGTTGCTGAAAATATGCTTGTCCAAGTTGGTAAAAAAAAATTTTCCTGCGGATTTTGTCATCTTAGAAATGAAGGAGGATAGTCGAGTACCCTTAATCTTAGGAAGACCTTTCTTAAACACTGTTGACGCAATGATTAAAGTCAAAGGCAAAGAACTCAATCTTTGAGTAGGAGAAGATCGAATCACGTTCTTAATCGATAAAGCAATGAAATATCCAAATTCCATTGATGACACATGTTATAACATCGATGTTATTGATGAAGTCACTGAAGAAGAATTGGATGCATTACTTGACGATTCGAAACCATTCATGACTACTTCAGAAAAGATTAGTGGAACAGATTCTGATAAAGATTTTGAGGAATTCATGGAAATAAAATTAAAAGAAGAGGAAGAAGAGAAATTTGAAGATATCACTGAGAAAGATCAATTGAAAATCAAATCATCTCTAGAAGAACCACCCACTGATTTGGAACTCAAAACCCTTCCCAATAATCTCGAATATGCTTACTTAGAAGAAAATTCACTTCTTCCGGTAGTCATATCGTCGTTGCTTGAAACAAATCAAAAAGAAAGACTCGTTTATGTTCTTAAGAAGCATAAACGCGCTTTTGCGTGGAAAACTTCTGATATTCCAGGAATTAGTCCAGATTTTTGCAAACACAAAATCAATTGTGAAGAAGGTACTAAACCCATTGTAGAAAGACAACGTCGACTATACCCCAATATGAAAGAAGTTGTTAAAAAGGAATTCATCAAACTTCTTGACGCAGGAATTATTTATCCTATCGAGGATAGCCCATGGGTGAGTCCAGTTCATTGTGTTCCAAAGAAAGGAGGAATGACTGTAGTGACAAACGAAAGGAATGAATTAGTTCCTACTAGAACTGTCACTGGATGGCGAGTATGTATTGATTACAGAAAACTTAACAAAGCCACCATGAAAGATCATTTTCCTTTACCGTTCATGAATCAGATGCTCGAAAGATTAGCAGGAAACAAATACTTTCGCTTCCTCGATGGTTTTTCGGGATATTTCCAAGTTCCAATACACAAGATATCAAGTTCAGGGATGGAAGTAGACAAAGCTAAAATAGATGTTATCACCAAATTACCACCACCAACTAACGTTAAAGCCGTTAGAAGTTTTCTAGGACATGCTGGTTTTTATCGCCGATTTATCAAAGATTTTTCAAAAATATCACGTCCTATGACTAAACTTTTAGAAAAAGATTATGTATTTGATTTCAATGCTGACTGCATTAAAGCTTTCGAAACATTGAAAAGTCAATTGACTAGTGCCCCAATTATGATTACACCTAATTGGTCACTACCATTTGAAATCATGTGTGATGCAAGCGATTTCGCTGTTGGAGCTGTTTTAGGACAACGTGAAGGAAAACATTTTCGTCCTATATACTTTGCTAGTAAAACACACAACAATGCTCAACAAAACTATACGGTTACAGAGAAGGAATTATTAGCCGTAGTTTTTGCATTCGACAAATTCAGATCTTATCTAGTGCTTTCAAAAACGATAGCTTTTACAGATCATTCCGCACTCAAATATCTGTTTACCAAACAAGATGCAAAACCGCGTCTTATCAGATGGATTTTATTACTGCAAGAATTCGATATCAAAATAAAAGACAAGAAAGGAGCAGAAAATCTTGCAGCAGATCATTTGTCACGTCTCGAGAATCCGAATTTGGAAGAATTAAAAGAAAATGAAATTAATAATTATTTTCCAGAAGAAACTCTCATGACGATAGATAAAGATGATGATGAGGAAATTCCATAGTTTGCAGATTACGCAAATTATCTTGCAGGAGATATTCTTAAAAAAGGGATGAGTCACTACCAACGTAGTAAGTTTTTTTCAGAACTAAAACACTATTATTGGGAGAAACCTTACCTTTTTAAAATGTGCAAGGATGGAATGATACAAAGATGTGTTTCGGGTGCCGAAACAAGAAAAATTCTTGATGAATGTCATCATGGCCCAACTGGGGGACATTATGGTCCTTCCACTACAGCTAGAAAAGTTTTCGATGCTTGATTCTATTGGCCTACAATTTTCAAAGAAGCATATACTCTCGTTCAAAACTGCGATGCATGCCAAAAATCTGGTAACCTTTCTCGAAGAGACGAAATGCCTCAAAAGAGCATCCAAGTCTGTGAAATATTCGACATTTAGGGAATTGATTTTATGGGACCCTTCCCTAAATCACACAAGTACGAATATATCCTCGTTGCAATCGATTATGTTTCCAAATAGGTAGAAGCTGAAGCTCTTCCTACTAACGATGCACGAGTTGTTGTCAATTTTCTCAAAAAGCTTTTTACTCGCTATGGAATTCCTAAAACTTTAATAAGTGATAGAGGATCCTATTTCTGTAATAAACAAACGGAGAAAGTAATGAAACGATATGGAGTTCATCATCGTTTTGCTACAGCTTATCATCCACAAACTAGTGGTCTTGTCGAAAATACCAATAGAGCTATAAAAAGAATACTTGAAAAAACGGTTAAAGACAATCCTTCCGTTTGGTCAAGGAAATTAGACGACGCTCTATGGGCATTTCGTACGGCATATAAGACACCAATTGGTACAACACCATACAGACTTTTGTATGGGAAAACATGTCATTTACCGTTCGAACTTGAACACCGTGCTTACTGGGCGTTAAGAAGCTGTAATACTGATCTAAAAATAGATGGAGAAAAGAGATTTTTGCAATTACATGAACTTGATGAGTTAAGACTTCAAGCTTATGAGAACTCTAAGCTATATAAAGCAAGAACCAAAGCATACCACGATAGAAAGCTGAGAATTAGAAAACAATTCAAAGCTGGAGATAAAGTTCTGCTCTTCAATATGAAATACAAGTTTAAAGCTCCGAAACTCAAGCCAAAATGGTTTGGACCATATGTAGTGAAACATGGATTTCCATCAGGTTATGTTGAACTTTATGACAAACATGGTGGAAGTTTCATTGTAAATGGGCACCGAATTAAACTCTATTATGATAAAGAGCAATTAAACGTGATTTCTAATGAAGAAATTTCATCCAAATTTGAATATGAAGCTATCACATTCATGGCTCCATACAAGGGAATAGTCCCTTGGGCACACAGTAATGGTTTTATCTATGATGCTCTTCCTAGAGCATGGGAAAATGTAACATTGGAAAACATAGATGAAATAGGAGAGGGAATTGTGATAGGAAATGTGTTGTATATCCCTAAAAGGAAACATAACACTAAAAATTCATAATCTATTCAAAGTTTGAGTCCGGTTGAGGACTCGTTAATAAAACAAGCGCTTCTCGGGAGGCAACCCGTGTGTTTATTTTTATTTTTACTTTTGATTTATTTTATTTTTCAGTGTCTATACCCCAAAGTTTTACCACTTGGTCGAACTTAAGTGTGGGGATGTGCCACTAATTTGAATAAAACTGCAATGCTTTTTGTTTGTTTGTTTTTGTTTCTAATAATGCAGGTGTTGATTGCAAGAAATAGAAGATTGGATAGAAACAAAACACCGGATATCATGGTTTATTTTCTCATTTTCCCTACTTTTATACTTTTAAGTTCGTTTATCACATTGAGGACAATGCTTAACTTAAGTGTGGCGGGGGGGGGGGGGGGGGGTGAGTAGGTAAAATAAGAAATTAAGTCTAATAGCGATTTAATTTTTAAAATTTTGTTTGTCCTTATAATCTAGTTGTTTTCACGCTTTTAGGAATAATTTAGTAGAATAACTGGATCTATCCACTGGTAAAATTAGTAATTTTGAAAAATTTGAGATGTGTCCCGATTAATATTGCAATCCATTTTTTGGATCGATAACATTTGCTAGCACATATTATAATCCTTTCCACTAAATTGTGAGGATTTTAGCCTGTTCATATATAACATACATCTTTTATGCTTGAATCTTTTGTTATGAGTGTTCCGGTGATTTTATTTATTCTAGAACTTGTACTTGTAAATCATTACGAGACCGTTGTGAGATTACATTTTTGTAATATAAGTATACATACGTGATAAGAGGCAACCTTAGGATTTTAACCAAATAGCCTTCATTATTGATTTTTAGCTAGTCACATTGATTAGTTAATTGCCAATTTTTAACCCTTTTGTTAGCGTTCATTTTTAACGCTAGATACCCTTAGTTACACCCTCCGAGCCATCCTTTTCATTTTTGTTACATCCAGAGAAAAACACAAAAATATTTTACACTTTAAACCTTAGCATAACCCTTGTCAAAGTCTAAATGGTGGGTTGCTAGTTGCTTGGTTGTTGGATTGTTTCTGATGATTATTAGTTAGCCACACTTCACCAATCATGTGTGTGCCATTCTGACAAAGATGGAGACTGTAGCTTCTTATTTGTATTGTTGTGGTAATGCTTATGCGAAGTGTGGGGGAGTTTATTTGCAAAAAAAATAATAAAAAAAAATAAGTCATCGCAACTATAAGGTGACAATTATAGCAAATGTGCTATATGTGAATAAAGGAAATTTTGTGATATGTTGTTAGCCAATGTGCTAAGTATGAAGAATATTGTTATAGCGAATTGATGTATCGAAATTAGAAGAAGAGGAGGATTGTAACTATAATCATTTACGGGTTCGTGGTTTGATCGGTGACTTGCAACAATGAGACTTAGACTTGATTTTATTTTTCTTTTAAAACCAATTTCATAAATATTCCCATGCCTTATCCCTACCCTTACCAAACTACTTTATCTTTCCAGATTTTGTAATGGCTTTGTGAGAATATCAAGTGCAAGAATATTGTAGTGACCATCCGGTTTTTGAGTAATCAAGAACTCGCGCCAGTAATCTATTGTGTTTTTGTATGAGATGTTTTAACATAAGCCTGGTACAACCCGAAGCCTTACACTACAACCCGAATAAAAGACCTCTTTGATATGTAGACTTGGTGCTTACGCCATTGCGGTGTAGTTTTGTTTCTTGTACAAGCCTATGGTAATAATTAAATCATGACTGAGCAATGAGTGTGATTTCTTTTATGTATACTCAACTACCTAAATAAATGAGTGATTGAGTGAATTATACTTCGTTCCTTTTTCGTGAGGTGTTATAGAAATGTTAATCAAGCAAGAAAATCATTGGGTATTGTCAAACATCTCGATTTTTCACCACTTAAGCTTAAAAATGATGAATCTTATCTTGTACTTGTACTTGGTGGATTTGCATCACATTTTTCTAATCATTTTTGGTTACCATGTGGATATTTAGTTTTCTTCTAGATTTGCTTGAGGACAAGCAAAGTTTAAGTGTGGGGGATTTGATAACGCTCAAAGTTAACATGTTTTTATAAGCGTTATTAGTGTTTTTGTGTATGTTATTTGGTTGTTTTTATATGCTTTTGCCACTAAATCGTATCAAAGTATGTTTTTGTAGCATATGTAGCCAAATGCAGGAAAAATGGAGAAAAAGTGAAGAAAATGAAGTATACACGATTACACGAAGATTCCCAAGCTCAAAAGTCCAATCTGTGAAGCAATTCATATGAGAACCTAAGTTTTGTTATCTCAAAGTTCCAAGTTCAGAAGTTAATCAAGTTTGGATAGTGCATAAAGAACTACACAAGGAAAAGTCAAAGTCCAAAACAGCTAGGATCTACCATCCGATCGGTTGGAGTCTAACCGATCGGATTGCCATAATGACCATTTCCATCTGATCGGTATCAACCCGCAACTGATCGGATGGTCACTTCTGCATGTTTTTGCCAACTTTTGTGCACGAATCTTGGTCTTTTGTTCCATGGTTCTAGGCCCTTCTTAGTATCTTATTGTCCAAGTTCCAGCATTTAAGTCCCTATTCATTACTAGGAGTATTGGACAAGCATATAAGGACCTCAAAAGTGCACAATTGAAGACACCATTCAATATACCATTTACTCTCATTACTACTCATAATTATTATCATCATCTAGCTCTCAAATGAGGGAAATTCGTGCAGAAAGAACCAGGAACTTTGGAGGACCAAGGAAGCAACATTTGGAGTCCGAAAACCTAAAGAAATCATCACCAACACTTAGGTTATCAATACCTTGTCATTTGTTATCAATTTCAAAGCATTGTAAGACTTATAACCATGGATCCTAATGTTAAATATTCTGAGTTTATTTGCATGTTTGCTATGAGTGGCTAGTAATCTTTTTACACTTGTTTTGATGATGTTTTATACTTAGTGATAGTTATGATTGTGATAACATGTTTTAATTCAATTTCAAGTCAATCCTAAGAACCAATTGTACCTTAAGTTTCCTCGTGACATTTGTTTAGCCAAGGTTAACTAATTGATAATAGTTTCAAGGGTCGAAAGATTTGTTATTACTCAACTAGTTATAATCATTTGTCTATGAATGATTGTTTTTCACCATAATTATTCTTGACTAAACAAAGAAACAAGAAGTATGATTGTGATGAGAATGCTTTTATAACATCAAATCGGATTGTTTGTAAATCTTTAGTTGGACGAAAGTTTAAATGTTTATAAACAATTGTAACCCTTTTGTCTATGAATAGGTTACCTTTTGTATTGACCATTTCTTAAGAGTATTTAATTTGTAATAAGAGTTTAATCTTGTGTTTAAGATATTCACCATATCTTATGAACCTTGGATAGATCTTGAATTGATTGGTTTATACCTAAAGCTTGTTTTTATGAACTAAAATCTTGACAAAGTTTAACTTGTAGAAACAATAGATTAGATCACCATCTAATTATCTCAACCAACATGTTATCAAAAGTTATCACAATCATGTGTGTCATTAAGTAGAAAACTAGTCTAAACAAGTGTAGTTTTTAATTTATTGAATTTGCTTATTATCTTATTTGCGTACATTAGAGATTTACTTTTAGACTTATATTTTTATTCACTCATAAATCCCTGCGAACGATCCCGACTTACCATCATAGCTTGCTATAACGGACGAGTACACTTGCTCGTATGTGTTGTTTCTAGATTTGGTAATTCATCTTTATAAATTTAAAACTTGCACTAACCAATAGCACTTCAATGACACCAAAACTTTTTGTGGGATGGATTGCTCGTCAAGCATTACACGACTCATCTTTCTTAACTTACGATGTGTTCATTTAACAATCTCAAGCGATTGAGAAGTGAATGGGCCCGATAAGTTATAAGATATTCCATATTGTTCACAAAAGGTTCCAAATTGCATTTTATCAAATTCACTACTATGATTTGTTGTAATTAAGACAATTGAACAATCAAGTAGGTTTTCAAGTATCATTCTTAAAATGTTGAATTTATTCAAGTCTCCATCCTTGTTTTCTAAGAATAATATCCAAGTGTAATTTAAATAATCATCTATAATCATTAAAGTGTAGAAGTTTTCTCTGTAACTTTGGATTGTAGATGGACCATACAAATCCAAATGAAAGAACTCTAAAACCCTATTAGTTGTCACTTCCTTTTTATTCCTATTATTAGTTTGTCCTTGACTCCCTAGACATGTATCACAATAATGTCTTTCAAAACTCAACAATGGTAAATTGCTTACTAGCTTGTCGGCAAGACCTAACTTCCTAAGCCGAGGCGTTGGGTTATTTACCATGTATGAAATGCATATTGTGTTACAAATAATCTATGATTAAAAGGTGTACAAGTTGTTTCGCCTCCGACCTTTGGCTAGTATATAACCGTTCTTACTAATGATGCAATTTACATTGGTAAGCATAATACTACAATCATCATCATTTAGATTACTTGTACTACAACATTTAGGGTCTAGATTACTACTATGCTCATCATTGGTGAATTCTATAAAATCATTAAGAGTATTATTATGAATTTTTGCACAAGGATTTTGAGGAAAGAAAGATTTAGCAAAAACATTTAGTGATGATCCTTTTTCACTCAGACTACTGGCGCGTTGACGCGTCAGACAGCACGCCAGGATCGGTAATTATTGATTTATGACCTTCTTTTACAAACACAGTGGATTTGTTTTGACTCGTAAAAGTATTTTTATCATTTTCAGAAAAGCCAAGACCTCCCTTGTCATGAAAGGGTTTTTGTTCACTTAATATTTTGTTTAAGTCTATACTACTTTTCTCAAATTTAAGTAGTATCAATTTATTTTCAAGTTCACTAATTTCTTTCTTGAGTTTATGTTTATCCATTTCGTGTTTTTCAATATTTCTCAAATTGTTTTCATTAAGTTTAATTAAATTTTCATATTCCTTTTGCAATTTACGAATATCTAGATTATTAATAGACGAGGAAGGATTAGATGATACCTCAAGAGCTTCAAGTGTCGTGAGGCAAGTGACTTTTCCATGCGAATGATCTTCATCATTACCATCTCTCTAAACTGCTCCAACAAGTGCCATCTCTTGATTATTGCAATCTCCTTGTTCATCATATTTACTCGATCGCATTGTGGACGCAATGGCTTCTTCTTCTACTTCTTCGTCTTTAACAAAGCTAATATTTTGATTACTAGAATGTCTTCTAGTAACTTCATCCTTTAGATCAAGTGAATTGATCTCTTCTTCGGTGATGACTCTAATGTTATCTAGAAATTCTTCATAAGTATGAAGATCATCAATTATCTTCTCAAAAGATAATTGTCCCAAACTTCTTGTTTCTTCAACCTCCGCTTCTTCAAGTTGCCAATTCTTTGAAAGAGCATGGAAAAAATTTTCAATATGATTTTTGCTTCTGTAGCTTGGATCTAATGAGTTCAAACTTGCAGTAATAGCATTGAATCTCATTAAACTGCTATCAATGGTTTCATCATTTGTGATAGAGAATTCTTCATATTGTTGAATGAGAGAATCTATCTTGTTGACCTTGACTTGTGTGGTATCATGATGAACAAAAAGGAGTAAGTCCCAAATCTCCTTTGCGGTCTTGCACATGCACACCCTCTCAATCTCCTCTTGAGGTAGGGCATCATATATCATCATTTTGGCTTGATCATTCTTGTCGGCCATCTTCTTTTCCTTATCATCAAAATCAACATTTTGGAAGATATACCATAATTCATAATAGGATTTTCCAAAAACGGAATCCTTCGTATTCAAACAAAGGTGGTCTTTCCATAGAATTTTAGATTTTTTGGGAAAGAAGTTTTTGACTTAAAACAACTTATCGAGAAGGCTTTAACGCTCAAAAACTTGAGTATTCTGCTCTGCTACCAATTGTAGAACCGTAGAGGGGGTGAATACGGTTTCTTCGGCTTTTAGAACGTTTAAAAACTTTAAGCCACGAAGTCAACCAAGTGGTCTAAGTAGGAGCAACCACAAATACAATCACAAGTATATAAAGTTAGTAAAGAACACCACGATATATACTGGTTCGGGATGGGGGGTTTATACCATCTGTACATCAGTTGCAAATCCACGACATGAAACTATTCACTAGTATAATCCTTTCGGTGGACTACAAACCATTACAATTCACTCCACCGATATTCGCCAATATCGATGCTCATAAAGAAGGAGTTACTCCCACGGTATTCCGCCCTCGGAAACCACCCAAAAGAATCTCGTGATTCGACTTCACCTAAGGGTCACCAAGACCACTACCAAGACTTCCCACAGGAAGTATCAAACCGCAACTTGATCCCCAATGATCTAGGCTTAGTTACCAAGACACAAGACTTCCCTTACAAACAATTGAATGAATGAATAAGTGTTTGTTCAACCAAGCCCTAACCTAATCTGGTGACTCGATTCTAGTAGAAAGGGTATAGATAAGAAGACCTTCGACACAATCACAAGAGTGGATTAGGTTCTTGTGATTCTTCCCTTGCAAGGAGATGTGTTCTTTCAAAGATGTTAGAGTGAGAATCAAGAACATAAGATTAGAGATAGAGATATTTGAGAGTGTTTAGAGAGAAAGAATGTAGAGAGAAAGAGTAATGGCAAGGGGTTAGGAATACAAGAGGCAAGGTATGTATTTATAGGCCAAGAACCCAAACTTGGGAAATTTTACCAAGGCCGGCGCGTCACCCGCACGTCAACGCGCGGGCAGCGCGCCAGGCTTCTGTAACAATTTCCCAACTTCTAAGTTTTGGGCCTTGTAAATACCTTACCTTGCTAAACCCCCAATTGTACTTCACACAAAACCTTAACATTAATCAATCTAAGGTTTACCAACTCAAATAGCTAATTAGAAAATCATTTTGTGAAGTGTTTATAAGAAAACCAAATACCAAGGGTAGAAGAGTAGAAAGGGTAATTTGGTAGAGGTAGAAATGGTATTCCTCAAGTGGCATAGAAAAGAGAGAAAGAATGTGCCAAGGTATATTCCTCAAAGGAAGTGTGAGGAAGGTTGGGTTAAGAAAGTAACCATGGTTAGGTTAGGTGTAGAGAACTAACCATAGTTAGGTTAAGAAGGGATATTCCAAAGTAATATGCTTTGCTTGGGGGGAAAGGGTGAATCAATGGTTGAGATGATTTTGGTTTAAAATGGATGGCTTGGATTAAACACATGTGATGGAATGAAGAGAAAGAAAGAATATGCTAGTGGAATATTCCAAAACATAGGGGGAAGAAATAAGATGGATGGTTGAGATGGTTTTAGTTTGAATTGAATGGTTGAGATCAAAGGGAGCCTCCTTTGGAATTCAAATTAATTGACATGTGGGGAATAGGGAGGGTTGAGATGTGTTGTAAGGGAATGGATGGTTGAGATGAGATGGTTTGAATTGGATGGCTAGGATCAAAGGGAGCCTCTTTTGAAATTCAAATTAAATCCCATGTGTTAATTTATAGAGGAGGTAATGAGTTGTATGGATTGGATGTGAAAGGGTGTAAGGGAATATGTAAGAGAATATATGATTTGGATTGTGGGAAATTTGGTGGTATTTGTCTTTTGTAAAATTGAGATTAAGAAATTAAGACATAATCTAATTGTCATCAAGAAGAAAGTGTTTAGACAATTAAGATTATGAGTTGAGAAATTCATAGGTTACTTATAAGTTCAAGTAACATAACGTCGAGAATTCATAGTTTCATATCTCGTGACTTTCCACGACTCGACGTTCTCAACTAATACCTTGATTCAAACAAGTTAAGTGCTTTGCCTTGATGTAAAGCATAACCCAAGTAGGAAAGGATGCGTTTACGCAAAGTGACCTTTGACTTAGTTTGACCAATAAGGGAGTAAACCCGTTACGTAATTAGAGAAGATGTAAGCACGGGATATGAGCATGTGGATGCTTTCACATGATGTTACGTGAAGTATATAAGCTCCCTAAGTTTAGAAAAGCCTTGGCTAGAGGCGATAGTTAGAAAACATGAGTTGGCATTTTCCTGTAAATGGGTGCTTTAAAAGTTGGATCTCTCTAATCCCAAAACTCGTTTCGAGTGTTCTCAATTAAGCACATAACATATTCATACCTGTATTGAAAGATCCACATTTGTCGCGTAAGGGGAAAGCCAACTTTTAAATTTCGCCTAGAGCAATACATACTCCTGGCGCGTCACCCGCGCATTGATGCGCGGGCAGCGCGCCAGCAGCAGCTATTGGCTCCGACGATTTTAGGCTACCGTTTGTTATTTTATGTGTTCCAAAGGTTTATTTGTCATTATTAAAACATTAGGATATCTTGATAATGTTGCCTCAACATTGAACATTGGGGACAATGTTCAGTCTAAGTGTAAGGGGAGGGTAAATGATGATACCTTAGAGAATACAATTGCACTTGAGTTTTTTTGTTCAATAGTAGGTGTGTAATAAAACTAAGAAAAATACTTGTTAGGACAATTTTAGCGCCAAATTTTAATTTTTTTACAACATTTAAGAGTGAAACTTTAGCCTTAATGAGCGTCTCATGGATAGGAGTTGTATGACTAGCATAAAAAACCGTACCACTCAAAATTTTCCACCCGAAATATGTGAGGTTCGCCCCTAGATTTGTTAGGAAAAGATGCTTATGAGTGTACCGGTAGTACTTAGATTCTAGAACTTGCGTTAGTGAGGTATCCCGAGACCGCTAGTGAGACTACATTCGTGTAGTTAGGATTTACTACATGATAAGAGGCATTAGGATCACCCTTGTGTTAAACTCGTATTATAATTACTTGACCATTTAAGTCATATTACTTGGCTAGTTAAGTCAACTAATTTTTCCCACACCTTAGCGTTGTACTCATTTTTAGTACACGAAACCCCTAGTACACCCCTCCGAGCCTATCTTTTCGTTTCTAACTTTAAGCATTTTACTTAAAGGAAGAATTTGTTACACCCCACTTAAATGTACAACCAAATCGCCTTAGCCTTCCGTGTATGCGCTCATTTTTAGTGCATTATTGTTATTTGTTAAACCCTAAGTTAACTATCTAATTGATTATATGGTTGCTAAGTTGAGTCATATCCTTGTACATATTGTTTTGGGACGATTGGGACTCATGGGTAAAGTACTTATTTTATGGAGTAATGGGGAAGAACATCATTTATTACTTGACCAATGAAGTCATAATTACTTGACTAGTAAAGTCAATTAATTTTTCCCACACCTTTGCGTTGTACTCATTTTTAGTACACGATACCCCTAGTACAACCCCTCCGAGCCTATCTTTTAGTTTCTAACTTTAAGTATTTTACTTAAAGGAAGAATTTGTTTAGAATCCACCCCAAACGTGCAACCAAATCGCCTTAGCCTTCCTTGTATGCACTCATCTTTAGTGTATTATTGTTATATGTTTAAACCCTTAGTTAATTGTCTAATTGATTACATGGTTGCTAAGTCGAGTCATATCTTGTACATATTGTTTTGGGACGATTGGGACTCATGGGTAAAGTACTATTGTTATGGAGTAATGGGGAAGAACATCATGTATTACCCCCATATGTGCGTTAATCTTAAAAAGTACTCCAAGTGTTTTGATTATCTTGATTCGAGTCATCAGAATAGTTGATTGTAAAGTATGTAAAAATTCAAGTGTAAGGGGAATGCAAATTTCCTATGATGTATTATTTTGGATGGTAGGGCAGGAGTGTATGCACACAATATATATATATATATATATATATATATATATATATATATATATATATATATATATATATATATATATATATATATATATATATATATATAGAAAAATTAAGAAGAAAAAAATATATAGAAAAAGAAAAAGAAAAACATACGGACTACCATCCCGTTTCCTTTTATGTTTATTTTATGTTTTTGATTAGTTTTTGATTATCTTAAGTCGAGTCGAGTCTTGGCTTAGCAACGCCACATTGTACATGTAATTGACCAAGATGGTTAACTTTCCACCAGTAAATATTGCCTTTATCCAACAAAACCGTGTTTACCATATCCCTACACCTCATGTTATAACCCTTTTAAAAGACCTCTTTGATAATTTATCCTAGGTGCTTACGCCAAGTGGTTGAGGTTTAATCCTTTCCCAAGCCTATGGTAATCTATATGCTATGACAGGCAGTGAAAGGTATTTTCCATTTTCATATTGATATATACTTTATTACACCCGGGAGATGTGAGTATCTAAACACTATTTGTGAGGAGCTAGTGTATAATTTCTGTGCTTGTTTTGGTTGAAGTGGAACGATTATTTGTTGCCATTACTTTTATATTAGTGTTAAATGACCCTTAGCTTGTATTTTGATTAGAATAAAAGCGCATTTGCTTGAGGACAAGCAAATATCAAGTGTAAGGGTATTTGATGAGACTAAAAGTGTACCGCTTTTAGGGGTCATTTAAGCCCAAAGTCGAGATAATTTGATCAAATATTGCCCTAAATCGTTCCTTTTATCATTTTAGGTACTTTTAAGGAGAAATCTGGAAAAGGAAGCATTTTGAACGTTTTTTGAGTGAAAAAGTAAAGAAAACGACAAAGTCTCAATTTCATGCTGAAAACAGTACCTGACGGCGTAAGGATTTGCTTATGACACCGTCACCCTTTGACAAAGAGGTGGATAATCAAGTTACACGTAACGAGCCAGAATGTTTTTGGAGGAATTACACGTGACGGCGTCACCAAGGCCGTCACGTACAAAATACAAGAGACGGCCAAGAGGGAGTTTACACATGACGGCGTCAGAATTGGATATAGGCAATACGATAATATTTATGGCGGCGAGTTGACGGCGTCAGAATTTACTCTTGACGCCGTCAGACTCAAATATCTATATATAGTTTTTGATTTTTCATTCATTGGTGTGCAACTTTGAGAGGAGAAACCCTAGACGAATTTCACCTTATTTTTAAGTTTAAACCCTTGTTTCATCCATGCTTAATTGAAGATAAGTTTTCCAATAATCATTCAATATGTCTATGTGTTGTTTGATTCTATCTTATGCTTGTCTTCACTTTAACATGCTAGGCTAGGTTTTCTTTGTGTTTGCTTAGATGTAATGAAACTTAGTTATTGATTATTGGTTGGTTGTTTGTTTATAATTGTTATGGATGAATGATTTCGATGTTAGGCTTAAGAAAACTGGCAGACTTCCAATTGGTTACTTGCTTGAACGTCTTAAGAAACATGATCGGATGTGTACTACGATAAATTGGTTATATTTAATGCATAGGTAACTACTAATGAGACCATGTTAGGAGCTAGTAGTCGGCTCGACATAAGAAGAGGTAGAAGCTTATAGAGTTAGGGAAGATCGTACACAGCCCTACGAATGGTATTAAGGAATATAACCCGTCATCCATGCAATTGTAACAAACTAATCAATCGGTAAAAGATAGCTAGGGAGTAGTGAAATCTAAGTAAACACATTTTCTCTTATTATTGTTTTCTCCACAATTACTTTAGTGTCATTTTATTTTATTTTGTTTGCATTCGTAGTTATTTGGGTTAGTTGACTAGCAACTAATTCCGCCCATTCTTCCAAAACCTGAGATTTTTACTTGCTTTCCATAAAATACAAAAATACAAAAAGAATCATCCCTCACCTCTAGACCTAGTTTAATTGAGTTTTAACCCTAGAGAACACTATTCTTTGAGTTGAAAGATCAATCCCCCGGTACTTGCCACTATACTATACTACAACGGTCAAGTACACTGCCTGGTGGGGATTGCAAGTTTCTCAAGATCCATTGAGAGGTAAAACCTTTTGCAAGGTTGCAAAACCACGCATCAGGGTCCGACAAACGTAAAACTCAGGTCATGATTCATAGGGTAGTGAGAGATGGAAAGATCAAACCGAGACAAGTGATTTATAGTGGTTCGGTCACGAAGCTCTTCTTTGCCCTACTCCACTCCTCGAGTATCCAACTCGAGAGTTATAAGCACTATGTCAAAACCTCCCTTCAGGTGGTGAAAACCGTACAACATCGCTTACGTTATTTTCTGACACTATGCTAGATGTCGAGTACTAATTTTAGCTAGTACCAATCTACCACGATCCACACGATCTACCCGATCCTAACCTTTCACACGATCCTCACAATCAACTCAATCTAGCTTGATCCACTTGATCAACACTCACACACACTAGCTACAAGAGATCCCCAAGATCTCAACACGATCACAATGATCTACAGAAGATAGCAAATACAAGATTACAACACTTGATGTATATCAAGATACAATCAAGCAAATAATAGGTAATGCAAGTGCACTACACAAAGACTTTAACACTTTTTGTCTTCTTGACACCTTGTGTTCTTCTCTTGACAAGTAGAGGAATGTAGGTGATCTTTGGTTGGATGAAAGAATCACTCTTTAAACAAAAGAAAACTAACTAATGATCTAATAAGTATATCTAGAAAAGAAGGATGGAATGCAGAAAGTTTTGTGTGAAAAAGGATGGTAAAAAACTACTAAATAGCACACGATACCACTAAATTTAGTAAATGAAAATTTGAACGTTATGGGGGGACGGTACTACTAAATAGCACACGGTACCACTAAATTTAGTGGTACCTTGCCAGACAAAAACGCTCCCTTTTTTGTTTTTAGTGGTGAAAGTTTATTTGGGGAAGTTTGGAGCTAATTAGGGGGGGAAATAGTTGTTAACCATTTTTGAAATTATTTTTCTAAATAAAACATTTCTTTAAAATTCAAAAATAATATGTAAAATATATTTTTGAAAATAATGTTTTGTCACCTCACAATTTTAGAATTTAAAACACAAATACACTTCTTAGATCATTTATCAAGTAATCACTTGTTTGTTCATACCTAGAGTGATTTGCGTAGAAATTGGATATTTCGATTAAAAACTTGTTTACGTTAATTTTGACGTAAAATGTTTTCACATTTTGTTATCATCAAAACATAGAGGTATTGAAAGATGGCAATAACATTTTTAGATATTATTTGCATCAACAACCTAGGTCTGCCACATTTCGCGATATGATTAGTCAAGATGAAGCATATTCTCTGCAGCCAATAGGGAGGCTTTGAGAGTAGGCTCCGAGATCGTGCACACATTTGGTTGTCTGCCATCATGTAGTAGATGGGCAACCGTTATATAGGCGGAGCCCATGAGATATTCTTTTTGTCGCTTAGTGTCGGAGCGTTTGTGTCCCCGGAGGTTGAGACCCTCCGGAAGGTTAAGCTCCGTGACTCGGACTCTTGTACATTGGCGGGTTCCCTTACAATGGCCCAATGAGCTTTACGCCAAGAGATATGTTCCGAGTTTATGTCTTCGGAGACTAAGCTCCAAGATAGGAGATAGGGTACACCATCAATAGTGCTTTGATGTAACTTTTGCAATTTTCCCTATTTAACTAAATTAAGGGTTTGATGCTTTCGTTCATAGACTAGTTTGATGCTTTCGATCATGGATTGGCAAAATCATATAAGCTCATATAATCTACTATAATAAATATAGCTAGAAAATGGTGAAATGTAAAAGAATGTTGCATGAGGAAATCAAATTCTAAACTATAATTGATTTACGTTGGCGCGTAGTGTGGTTAATCATACTCTTTGAAAACAATACTACAAAATGTAAACAACAATATCAAAAGGTATAACATGACAAAAATACAAGTAGGCCAAACCGTATAATCAATGTTTTCTAACATCTCTAAAAACAAATGTTTCACCTCGTGAAAATCATAAAGTTTTTTGACATTAGTATTGATTGAGGCAAAAGCAGTCAACCTAAATTGACCAGGTAATGGTCAACCAAGGTCAAACAGCCTAGAATCAATCTCCGCGGAAGTATAGTGGTTTCCCCGGGTCGATATGTCCCGACGAGGTGTGGATGGTATAAAAACGGGTTTGTCATCGGGTGAATTGGATGGGAAGTAACCAGATAAAGATTTGGATTTGTTTACACTACTGGAAGGATTAGGAATAACAATATTAACAATCACGGGAAACAGAAATGTATAAACGTAAACCAAATTAAAATCAGACGCGATTGCGTGTTGATAAAAATGTGAGTTTTAAGGAAAATAAACTACAGGGGGTGAAAATGAAACTTTTACAAACTTAAAAATAAAAAGAAAATTTAAAATGAAAATGAAATTATTAAAATGATAATTTTAATATTTAAATACTATTTAATTAATTAAAACTATTTAAAAAGTAAATTAAACCTAATTTAAATAAACTAAAATTGATAAACACTACAAATTAAACTAACAACTTGCAAAAATAATTTCTAAAACTTGAAATGAACTTGAAGAAAGTATAAAAATTAAAAATAAATACTTTTGTCTTTTTATGGATTTTCTATTAATTAAAAACTAATTATCTTAATTAAACTATTTAAACTAATTTAAATTACTAATAATACTTAAATGACTTAGAAAATAATGAGAAAATTTATAAAACTATTTTATGACATATAAAAGCTAGGAAAAATATAAAAACTAGGTGTTACCTTATAAAAATTAATTATGCTATTTAAAACTTAATTATTAATAAAACTAATATTAAATCTAATGATTACTAAATGATAAAATAAAAATCTGAGAAATTTACTAAAATTACTTTAATATAAAAGGTAATTAATAAAAATATAAAAAAGCTAAGTACTTAATAAAAATCTAAAAATGAAAATTAAAAATTAAATTACATTAAATAGAAACTATCACTTAAAATTAAATTGCCGTTTCTGGATTTTTCTTTTGGAAACTTATTTTACAACTAAAAAGAACTAACTTTTGTAAAAACAACTTTTTTGGAACTTAAAAATAGGCACTGTGGAAGCTTTTTGGCTCAATAGTTGACTATTGTTGACCAAGGGAAGAAATAAGCTAAAATGGACTTAAGTGGGACCCACTATGGATGATTCTGGTTCACAAAAGTTTTTTGAACAAGATTAAGCTAGAAAAAGCCAATGGGGATCACAGAATAAGCCAATAAGCCACAATAAACCCTTGCTTGAGACAGAAAATGGGACAAACTTACGGACTGTCTTGGGGGCCCACAAGGATGATTGGGGGCACAAGCATGGGTGCAATGGAAAGCCACCCAGCTTGGGAGTTCAAAGAACCAAGAGTAAAACCCTGGGTCCCACTGTGGAGGGCTGCAGCCACCACCCAAGGTGGTGGTTGTGTGGTGGCCTGCTGATGCAGGGGAACTCCCAGCCCTGCAGGTAACTTTGGAGGGTTGGTGGGACCCACAGAAAATTCACAAAAATCAAGTGAAGATGAAAAGCAATAGTTGAGGTGGGATACTACAAGACCTGAAAAGCACAAGACCTAAATCCTATTACAAAATTCAATAAAAATCTCCCAAGATTTGGAAAAACTGAGAAGTTGACAATTTGACTTTTTGTAAACTTGAACTAGTTTGACTTTGTTGAACTTTGGGTGGTCCAAATTGACTGTAAATAATGTTATATGCTATTATTAGGCTAAATTAAGCTAAATGACCAACTTGTGTAATGATATAGTGAGATTTGAGATCCTAAAGTCTAACAGTTATCAAATGAAATGACTCAAATGGTGATTTTGACTATGGAGTGAATGAGCCCAGGTTTCAAATGGTGAACTAGTTTATTAGAGTCCTAAGTGACATGTAACAAGCATAATCAACAACAAAAGCCTTTCATAACACAGACTAAAATCCTGATCCAAACACCCTTATAACAAGCTGTTTCACCAAGTTATGCAGATTTAGGGTATCAACAATCAATCCAATGATCCAACCAATATTCTAAACTATATTAAAGGCTAATTGAGCAAGAAAAATAAGCAAATAACAACAAGAACACAATCAAGTAGTTATGGACTAATTATGACAGTTAACAACAAAATGCAAAGAAACACTCTCAAATCTATACTACTGGACTAAATTAAATCTAAAGAGCTATAAATATCATAAATAAGCAAAGGTAAGCATAATTTAAGTACTTCTATAGTAACAAGCATAAAAATGGAAATATTGCTTACAAAATTGCATCCAGGCAAAGAACTGAGAACCAAGACCTCAAAATACTTCCTATAGCTTCCCAAGAAGTACTAAAACCAAGGCAATCCATAATCCACCCTGCTCCAATGCATCATCTTCATTCTTTTCTGATTTTTTTTTTTTTTTTTTTTTTTTTTTTTTTTTTTTTTTGACTTTTTTTATGGAATTTTTGAGAACTATGAGTAAAATTGAATGAGACTTGTTTTAAAACTTAGGAAGCTTTCAAAAGCTTATTAGGGGCTTCATTGAACTCACAGGACAGTTAGCAAACAACTTAACAATATAAGAGCTAAATAAGATTTTTAAGGTAAAAACGGCATAAACTTGAATATGAATTAGAAACTGAATTTGATTATTGCAACAGGTTTTTAGAACACTAGAAAGCTTGAAATTACATTAAGTAAACAAAATACACAACTGAAATTGTAAAATTGCCTTATCTAAATTACACTACTCCTATGTCTACACTAATTAATCTTCTCTGCTCCATCTTTTTGTATTTGTAGTGATTTCTGTGACTCAGTAGGTCCCATAGATCATTTCCCAGCAATAAAAATGGCCTTTGGATTAGTATCATTCCATCTCAGCCCTTGGATGGATTTGGCAGGAAAATGGGTGGAACAAATTGGGGTCTGATATTATTGCAATAGGGGGTGATATGATGGGTGAGTCAGAGTAGCTTGGGCGGTGGAGCAGGCACAAGTGGGGAGAGTTGGTGATGAATACCACCCTGGTATTGAAGTTGCAGGGGTGTGTGGTATTAGGAGGGAAAATGGTGGGTTTGACCATGGGGGTGGGGTTTGACCTGGGCAATATTAAACGTGGGAATGGGAGTGGGCTGGTGGATTTTGGGCCTTGGTGTTTGTTAGATCAGGCTTTGGTGTATGGGATTTAATATTAAAGGGTTTAATTTTAGGTTCGTTTGGTTTAAAATACCACAAGGACCAAAAGTGTAAATTGTGCAAAGTTGAGGGGCTGATATTGTAATTCTCCCAAAGTATCTTCAAGGACCTAACTTGCCAAATATGATAAACCAAGGACCATAAATGTAATTATTTTCCCTTTTAAAAACCCAGGGACCTTTTTTGCCAAATCTTCAAACTCCAGGGACCAAATTTGAAATTTCTGAATTTGTGAAGGGTTGAACCTGTAAATTCTCAATAAATACCACAAGGACCAATTATGCCATTAATGAATAGTTCAAGGTTTGTTTTTAATATTTTTCCATTTTTTTAAAACCTGAGGACTAATTTTGACATTTTTGAAACTTGGGAGACTAAAGTTGTAATTTTGCAATTTTTTAACTTTAAAGGACTTATTTTGACAACTCGTGAATCCCCAAGGACCTTTGATGATATTTAACATGTTTTGAATAACCAGGGACTAGTTTTTACAACTTTTGAAATTTGAGGGACTGAAACTGCCAATTATACAAACTTTGTACGTTTTTCATCTGTTTTTGATTATTTTGCATCTGAAACATATAAAACACATTCCTGGGATATTTTCACTATTTTGATGCAATATTGAGTGTTTTTAGATGTTTTGGCAGCTTAGAAAAGGTAAATATGATGAGTATTTACACACTCATCAATCCCCCACACTAAAACATTGCTAGTCCCTAGCAATCTTTTGAGAAAAACTTAATGGATTTGAAAAACTCTTTACCAAAATCCATCACTTCTGGAGTAGCCAGATGTAAGAACTGTGGCCCACCTGATAACCGTGTGATTTTGAGCAAACCACCAGCTATCAACGGATTTAATTAGTCTTTACCAAAAGTCGTTTGCTTCTGGACTAGCCAACTCTTGATGGACTAAGTCAACATCTTGGTGAGCTGATTACCAATTATGAATTTTCCACGGCCTGTACCATAAGCCATAATCTTGTGGGCTAGCCAACTCATTCGCTTTATGGGATATGGCGAGTTGAGGTACCATACAATTTTTGGCAAATTGCAAGCTATCAACGGGTTTGAGATGTCTTTACCAAGAGCCGTTTGCTCCTGGACTAGCCAATCCTTTTGTTGGTTAGACATGGCGGACTGATAACCACAAAAATTTTGAAACTTTAGTGAAAAAATTTTAAATTTTTTTTGCCAAAAACGGGGGTATTAGATAGTAAAATGTGATAAAATTCGCTAGAATAGCGAAATACCCCCCCCCCCCCCCCACACACACACACTTAGAATGAATACTGTCCTCAATATTCAAAGTACCGGCTATTATGCCGATTCCTTGAACGTAAAAGGGCAACATTACAAGCTAAATGTGGAAATACCATTTTGTATTTTCACTTTATTGGTAACCATAGCATGGGTAACTCCCCCACACTTAGGGTGAAAACCCTATAAGCATGCTGCTGTTTTTGTTTACCAAGTCGCAAGCTTGACTCGACCCCAAATTCATTGGTCCTTGGGGAAGCATGATGTGGAAGAAACAATCTCAATCGGACTTTCATTCAAGATGTTTGGACAAACATATGAAGCACGTGAAAGTTCCACACCGATGAGATAAGTACCCCGGCTCAAGATAATGGTAAATGAAAATGTCGGGATCAAAGATGGTATCTTCATTCCCGAAGGAGTGAAGAACAAGAGAAGTCACCTTATAGGTGAAGAAAAGGAAGAAAACCATGATGAAAATCATGATAAGATTTTCTTCCTCGAGAGCAGGCTCATTAGCCTGAATTTGAATTGCAAGGGTTAAGCTCAAAAACATTGTAACAATTCGCATTTTCAGGTTAATTACCATTCCCGGAAAAATTTCACTATTCACTTTTACTATTCATTTTTCCCGAAATTTTCCCGAAAGTTGATTTTTATTTGATATTCTCGAGTGATAAATCATTTCCATGGCAAATTAAATGTTTGACATTCGTCAGATCAATTTCGTGAAAGTTATTAAGGAATTACACGTTTTAGGGTAAAACGTCATTCAGAAATTCTACGCACAATGAAATTCGACCCCGTCAGGTGACCCCACATCGGAAAAATGTTTGACACACTCATGATTTATTTGAGAATAAAGCATGACTGAGAAAAACATGACCAAAATAAACCTCGGCCGTGAAAAACTGGAATTTTCAGTTTTTAAGCGTTTTTACTCAGCCGTAACCTTAGCCTATACCTGCACCGTGTTTCTAATAAGATTTGAGTTTTCAACTTATTAGAAAAAGTCAACATATTTTTCCCTCCTCCATTGACCAAAAATCATCCCTTGATTTTATAAGTTATTCCTTGATTTTTAGGCTTACGGTTTGATGTTTAAAAGACATTTAATACCAACCGATACTAGACTGAGCCCAGTCTAGACATTATAAGTCATTTTAAATCAATATTATCCTATTAGAAAAGTAACATTTTACTTTTCTCAATTTTACGCAATATTCGTACTTTTTACGTATTACGCGTTTTAGACCCGTGTTTCCAGTTTTTAGCAGGGTTTTACCACCCAAATGGAACCTACCACTCATTTTATATTTTATTATGAAGTATATGGACATGTTTAACAATACTTTCGAATTCCATAATTTTACGACACCCGGTTTTACGTTTCGTGGCTTAACCATTTACGGTTAGCATTTTACGGAGCCAAAACTAACACCATATCTTGGATAATATCACCAAAAAGCCAAACCTTCCTCCCCAAGCTTTGTGAACCGCCCTAGGAGGGGGGATTCACCACCCATGTGGCTTCATCTCATGAATTTACCCATAGTTCATCACTTAATTACAACTTGGTCTCCAAGTGTTGACAAGTCAACATTATAACCTCCTCATTTTTGGTATAAAAGAGAGCTCATTCTCTTCCTTTCTCTTGCAATACCAACGACCCAAAACCATATAAATGCACCATTTTGATCATTGATCTTGCTCATTCAATCCATCACAAGTTCAAGTCATAGTTCCTAGTTGATCCTTAAAACCTTTCAATCATAAAACACTATAAAAACACCACAAAAACTCATCAAATTTCCAAGTGTTCTTAGTGAAGATTTTTACTAAGGCTTGTTTTTGTGATAGATTAGTGTTTATCAAGGGATTATAAGATAGGGTTTTTGATATGGAAGCATGGCTATGGTTGGAAAGGTTTTTGAAAGATTAAGTAGTGGTTCTTGGTCTTGATCTTGGTTCTAGTTAGTTTCTTCACAAGTTGTAAGCAAACCCTAACTTGCTTCTTGTTAAATAATCATATTCATGTGATTTACATATCATTCATGCTATATATTGTCTTGTGATCATGTCCATGATGTATAAAAATGACTAAAACATGTTGTTGTAATTGATTGTTAAGATAAGTTACTATAACAAGCAAACTAGTGACTTTCTTGGTAAGACCTGATCAAAATGGTAAAATTATGATATTGGATCATTACATATTACAGTAGAGGACTTAACAAGGAAACCATAGCAATTTGAACCACCTAAAACGAGTATACGAGTCAAAAGTTACGCCCATTTGAAATTACCAAAGATTTCCGGCAAAACTGCCTAAATAACATTCTGATCAAATTTTGATTTTGAAAGTCCCACTTCTGCTCCGATTCATCAAAAAGTTAAAACACGAAAGTTGTCCGGAACGATGTTTTCGTTCAGGTTAAAAGAAGCCCGAGCCCTAAAAACGCTTTCCGAGTGATAAATTCATCAAATTCTTAAACAGCCCATTTTTAGACCAAAGTCACTATATTATGGTTATACTTTAAAAGGAACAAGAGGTCTTATGACCTATAATCAAGACCACAACCATGGCTAGAGCCAAGGTTGAGTCTCATGACCTTGGAACAAGGACCAAAGGTCATGGCTAGGCCATGACGAAATGACCATGTAAGATTACTTAGGCGAAAACATGAAACAAAGTATTGGCGATAACTTGAACAAGCAACTTGGATCTACTTCATCTAAAGGAACCATGAGATATTACAAAGAGAAAATAGTCATACAAGACTTATGAAACATACCCTAATAACAATCTTCATGTACTAATAAACTTTCCTAAGTTTATTCAAATATCGGACATGTAACTTTTCGGATCAAAACTTATATCTATATATTTCATCAACTACTACAATAGTAGGGAGCCTCATGTGAGGAGTTCATTATGTAAGCCGTCGAGTTGAGTTGTGGATTTACGAGTTAAAGTGTCCTGGCTCCTCGAACGCTTACTAACATGACTTCTGAATTATGTCGGCCCGAACGGTAGTAAACGATATACAAAACATACATGTTTCATGAATCATTACTTTCAAAGACTTACACTATACATCATACCACATCATGGACTAAATGCAAGATATATATATATATAGGCACTACGTTATATTCATTACTCAAATCCTAAGTCGCGACATTCTATTATAGGTTGCTCGTAGAAACCTTCACGATCCAACCGTTACATTCATTACTTGCTATCTTACTTAAGGTGAGTTCATAGCCCCACTTTACATTACTTCAATGTTTTACAAACCCTTGGGGGGAATACATGCTATTATTTTTCTACCCAAACACAATACTTTCTACTGTATGCTATTCGACCATGTTTTATTATCACTAAGTAACATCCTTGCCAAACCAAGATCCCTTATTATGAACCATTTAATCACTTGCGAGGGTTACTTGCAAGTGAGCGCGAATATTGTGAATAGGCCTATTGGGATTGACGAATCCCATTTGTTTTGACTAAGTTCAAACAAATGCATTAATATTTGAGACACTAGGTATGACGGCAAAGTACCTACCGGGATAAATCTGCCGATCGATATTGGTACACGTTAACGTTTTGGTGTCATAAGCTTAGTGAATTAATAACCTTTCCGGGCATATAACAATGTAGCCTACATGTTTTGTTTTCCAAACTATGAGTGTGAGTCTATAGCTCACACTACGATTATTGTGTTCAAACGATTTAACTACAAACACTACGATTATTGTGTTCAACGATTTAACTACCAACACATTGTGTTCAAACATTAAACAAACTCTATGAATATCACTCAACCTTTGTGTTGACCTCTCAAGCATGTATTTCAGGTTCATGACGATCAAGGACGGCACGGAAGAGCACGGATACTCAAGAGGGCTATAAATTTTATTATCATTCAAAAACTCATTTAAATGTAAACTGTAAACATGGAACCATTTGGGACCTCATTTTTGTAATCTCTAATATTTATACAATTTGAATGATAAATCTTTTAAAACGACTCAATTGGAGTTCGTTTTCTATTATTGTGACTATTGTGCCGTCGAGTAACACCCAGTTTGAATTCCGCTGCAACCACGAATTGGGGGTGTTACAAACATCCCGGGAGGGTGGGTGGGAATTTGCAAATCCTCATGATTGAGTGCATCTCCCCCCGGGCTATCAAACTCCGGAGGAGTCATGATATGATGAGTGAGTTCACCGGAGAACTCCTCATGAATAGAATTATTCACAAGATGTGAATCTGTGAACTCTTGTTCCGGAATAGACTCATCACAATCCTCATTCTGAATATCAAAGAGTGGATTATCAGAAATCAAAGTGAATTCAGATTCGAATTCAAATAGAGGATTGGTGAGAGTAGTATTGAATGTTTCGGGAACAAAGAGATTAACATTCTCTATTGGACTGTTGGGATCAGAAGTGAGTGACGGATCATGATTTAAGAGACTTTCAATTTCGGCTTTGGAGTTAAGGAGACCATCATTACTTCCTGTTGGAAGTGAATTGATTTTGGTGATCTCCTCTAGAAGATGATCAGCATCAATATGTGGAATTGATGCCTCAACATACTCGATGTCTCCATGAAATGTACAATCATCATTAAAATTGGAGAAAGTCTCAAAATGATCTTTTGGACACTCAAGAGGGGAAGGTAAATCACACACATGATCAAAAGTTCCCTGTGACTCTCCTGGGATTGGGACAAGGTTCTCAGCACTAGACTTTATGAATTCGTTCGATTCCTTTTTAGGAACAGTGCTAAGATGCTCATCCCCCATGTTTAGAGAGTGAGTGTGAACTTCGGGTGTGATAGCAGTTGTTTGAGATGGAATCTCAACTGCTGGGATATCAACTGATCATCTTGATGAATCTTTGTGAATAATAACAATGTTATCTTCATCATCATCACTATCATCATAGTCATCAAATAGAGCAGTATTGCGAATATTGGCATGTAATTTAGCTGCTCGTTGCTCAGCCAATAATTCTTCCATGCTTTTTCCAGATTCTCATTTTTCAGCAAGTAATTCTGCCATAGTTTTCCCACGAGAATTTGGAATGAGGGGAAATTGTGGGGGTGTGGATGTGTCAAAACCGGAAGGTTGACATTGAAAATCATCATGAGGTCCCCCACAATATGCACAAGAAGAACTTGGAGTATGGCGGAGTGAAATATTAGCTAACTCCTCCTTAAGTTCTTTAAGTTTTTCAAGAACCTCTAAAAAGTCTTGCTGGATTTGAGGAGTTGCTTGGATCATTTGGTACTGTGGAGGTTGGTCTTGATATGAAGAGTCAAAATTGTTACAAGGAAATGGATTCCTTGTTTGACAATCAGAGCTAAAGTGTGGACCTCCACAGCACTCATAACAGCTGAACTGATGTGGCTGTGAGTCATAGGTGCTGGAGTCATAATTGTTATCAGGAAACTGCTCATAGACAAGCGTGTTTCCAGATTGACAATCAGAACTGTAATGTGAACCACCACAGTACTCACAACAGTAAAACTGTTGAGTCTCATGGTGTGGTAACTGATGGAATGAATCAGTCGTGTCATGGTAGGAATAAGGATTCTGATTATAGACAGACCCATTTCCTGACTCTACCATGCCACAACTGGGGCAATTGCCACCATTATAAGGATTACCACACCAATGGCAAATAAGAAGGTGTGGATGAGACATAGAAAGAATCTAAAGGTTTGGGAGGGTAAGGAATGAAGAATCAAAAAGGTAAGAGGGTAAAGATGGATATTTTTGGGATTTTTGATAAACATTTTATAAGAAAGAAAATCTTTTTGTGTTTTTGTGTTCGTAGAAAACTAATTTTAAAAAGTTTTCGGGAACATATTTGTTTTTATAATAAGAAAATATGAACAAAGGATGGTAAATATACAATGAGTGTATATCCAGATTCACTAATCTGCAAAAACCGTTTAGAATACGCGCACGACCTCCCCCGGCAGCGGCGCCAAAATTTTGATTAAGGCAAAAGCAGTCAACCTAAATTGACCAGGTAATGGTCAACCAAGGTCAAACAGCCTAGAATCAATATCCGCGGAAGTATAGTGGTTTCCCCGGGTCGTTATGTCCCGACGAGGTGTGGATGGTATAAAAACGGGTTTGTGATCGGGTGAATTAGATGGGAAGTAACCAGATAAAGATTTGGATTTGTTTACACTACTAGAAGGATTAGGAATAACAATATTAACAATCACGGGAAACAGAAATGTATAAACGTAAACCAAATTAAAATCAGACGCGATTGCGTGCTGAGAAAAAGGTGAGTTTTAAGGAAAATAAACTACAGGGGGTGAAAATGAAACTTTTACAAACTTAAAAATAAAAAAAAAATAAAATGAAAATGAAATTATTAAAATGATTATTTTAATATTTAAATACTATTTAATTAATTAAAACTATTTAAAAAGTAAATTAAACCTAATTTAAAATAAACTAAAATTGATAAACACTACAAATTAAACTAAAAACTTGCAAAAATAATTTCTAAAACTTGAAATGAACTTGAAGAAAGTATAAAAATTAAAAATAATATTTTTGTCACTTTATGGATTTTCTATTAATTGTAAACTAATTATCTTAATTAAACAATTTAAACTAATTTAAATTACTAATAATACTTAAATGATTTAGAAAATAATGAGAAAATTTATAAAACTATTTTATGACATATAAAAGCTAGGAAAAATATAAAAACTAGGTGTTACCTTATAAAAATTAATTATGCTATTTAAAACTTAATTATTAATAAAACTAATATTAAATCTAATGATTACTAAATGATAAAATAAAAATCTGAGAAATTTACTAAAATTACTTTAATATAAAAGGTAATTAATAAAAATATAGAAAAGCTAAGTACTTAATAAAAATCTAAAAATGAAAATTAAAAATTAAATTACATTAAATAGAAACTATCACTTAAAATTAAATTGCCTTTTCTGGATTTTTCTTTTGGAAACTTATTTTACAACTAAAAACAACTAACTTTTGTAAAAACAACTTTTTTGGAACTTAAAAATAAGCACTGTGGAAGCTTTTTGGCTCAACAGTTGACTATTGTTGACCAAGGGAAGAAATAAGCTAAAATGGACTTAAGTGGGACCCACTATGGATGATTCTGGTTCACATAAGTTGTTTGAACAAGATTAAGCTAGAAAAAGCCAATGGGGATCACAGAATAAGCCAATAAGCCACAATAAACCTTTGCTTGAGACAGAAAATGGGACAAACTTACGGACTGTCTAGGGGGCCCACAAGGATGATTGGGGGAACAAGCATGGGTGCAATGGAAATCCACCCAGCTTGGGAGTTCAAAGAACTATGAGTGAAACCCTGGGTCCCACTGTGGAGGGCTGGAGCCACCACCCAAGGTGGTGGTTGTGTGGTGGCCTGCTGATGCAGGGGAACTCCCAGCCCTGCAGGTAACTTTGGAGGGTTGGTGGGACCTTGGTTTAAAATTGCGTTTTGCGATCCGATGCGCTAAAGGTCCCAAAAGCCAATGCGTGATGCGCGATGCGAATGCGAGCGCAATTTAGATGCATTGCGTTTAGTATTAAAAAAAGCACAAAATTATTTATACGTAGTATATTCTTTCAAGTACCACGTAAATGCAATAAACTTACGAAATAAGTTACTAGGATATTGAAATTAGGCCAATAATTCATTTGTAAAATAAATAATTTGAAAACGCAAGTTACTATATTTTCTTTATTATGTTTTATTTGTACGTCTTTTAACAAGTTCTATTTCTAAAATCCCATTTAAATACTTGGATCTCTTTTATATGGTTTCTTTTTTACAAAAATGACCTAAATTATGGATTGCGACAGTTGCGGCCATTGCTAGCATTAGACAAATGCGGTAAATTGCGGTCTAATGCGAATGCAATTTAGGATGCCCTTGCATTAGGCCCCATAATGCGAAATTTCAAATGCAATGCAACGATGCGTGCAATTTCCGCAATGATGCGCGCATTTTTAAACCAAGGGTGGGACCCACAAAAAATTCACAAAAATCAAGTGAAGATGAAAAGCAATAGTTGAGGTGGGATACTACAAGACCTGAAAAGCACAAGACCTAAATCCTATTACAAAATTTAATAAAAATCTCCCAAGATTTGGAAAAACTTAGAAGTTGACAATTTGACTTTTTGTAAACTTGAACTAGTTTGACTTTGTTGAACTTTGGGTGGTCCAAATTGACTGTAAATAATGTTATATGCTATTATTAGGTTAAATTAAGCTAAATGACCAACTTGTGTAATGATATAGTGAGGTTTGAGATCCTAAAGTCTAACAGTTATCAAATGAAATGACTCAAAGGGTGATTTTGACTATGGAGTGAATGAGCCCAGGTTTCAAATGGTGAACTAGTTTATTAGAGTCCTAAGTGACACGTAACAAGCATAATCAACAAAAAAAGCCTTCCATAACACAGACTAAAATCCTGATCCAAACACCCCTATAACAAGCTGTTTCACCAAGTTATGCAGATTTAGGGTATCAACAATCAATCCAATGATCCAACCAGTATTCTAAACAATCAAGTAGTTATGGACTAATTATGACAGTTAACAACAAAATGCAAAGAAACACTCTCAAATCTATACTACTGGACTAAATTAAATCTAAAGAGCTATAAATATCATAAATAAGCAAAGGTAAGCATAATTTAAGTACTTCTACAGTAACAAGCATAAAAATGGAAATATTGCTTACAAAATTGCATCCAGGCAAAGAACTGAGAACCAAAACCTCAAAATACTTCCTATAGCTTCCCAAGAAGTACTAAAACCAAGGCAATCCATAATCCACCCTGCTCCAATGCATCATCTTCATTCTTTTCTGATTTTTTTTTTTTTTTTTTTTTTTTTTTTTTTTTTTTTTTTGACTTTTTTTATGGAATTTTTGAGAACTATGAGTAAAATTGAATGAGACTTGTTTTAAAACTTAGGAAGCTTTCAAAAGTTTATTAGGGGCTTAATTGAACTCACAGGACAGTTAGCAAACAACTTAACAATATAAGAGCTAAATAAGATTTTTAAGGTAAAAATGGCATAAACTTGAATATGAATTAGAAACTGAATTTGATTATTGCAACAGGTTTTTAGAACACTAGAAAGCTTGAAATTACATTAAGTAAACAAAATACACAACTGAAATTGTAAAATTGCCTTATCTAAATTACACTACTCCTATGTCTACACTAATTAATCTTCTCTGCTCCATCTTTTTGTATTTGTAGTGATTTCTGTGACTCAGTAGGTCCCATAGATCATTTCCCAGCAATAAAAATGGCCTTTGGATTAGTATCATTCCATCTCAGCCCTTGGATGGATTTGGCGGGAAAATGGGTGGAACAAATTGGGGTCTGATATTATTGCAATAGGGGGTGATATGATGGGTGAGTCAGAGTAGCTTGGGCGGTGGAGCAGGCACAAGTGGGGAGAGTTGGTGATGAATACCACCCTGGTATTGAAGTTGCAGGGGTGAGTGGTATTAGGAGGGAAAATGGTGGGTTTGACCATGGGGGTGGGGTTTGACCTGGGCAATATTAAACGTGGGAATGGGAGTGGGCTGGTGGATTTTGGGCCTTGGTGTTTGTTAGATCAGGCTTTGGTGTATGGGATTTAATATTAAAGGGTTTAATTTTAGGTTCGTTTGGTTTAAAATACCACAAGGACCAAAAATGTAAATTGTGCAAAGTTGAGGGGCTGATATTGTAATTCTCCCAAAGTATCTTCAAGGACCTAACTTGCCAAATATGATAAACCAAGGACCATAAATGTAATTATTTTCCCTTTTAAAAACTCAGGGACCTTTTTTGCCAAATCTTCAAACTCCAGGGACCAAATTTGTAATTTCTGAATTTGTGAAGGGTTGAACCTGTAAATTCTCAATAAATACCACAAGGACCAATTATGCCATTAATGAATAGTTCAAGGTTTGTTTTTAATATTTTTCCATTTTTTTAAAACCTGAGGACTAATTTTGACATTTTTGAAACTTGGGAGACTGAAGTTGTAATTTTGCAATTTTTTAACTTTAAAGGACTTATTTTGACAACTCATGAATCCCCAAGGACCTTTGATGATATTTAACATGTTTTGAATAACCAGGGACTAGTTTTTACAACTTTTGAAATTTGAGGGACTGAAACTGCCAATTATGCAAACTTTGTACGTTTTTCATCTGTTTTTGATTATTTTGCATCTGAAACATATAAAACACATTCCTGGGATATTTTCACTATTTTGATGCAATATTGAGTGTTTTTAGATGTTTTGGCAGCTTAGAAAAGGTAAATATGATGAGTATTTACACACTCATCAATCCCCCACACTAAAACATTGCTAGTCCCTAGCAATCTTTTGAGAAAAACTTAATGGATTTGAAAAACTCTTTACCAAAATCCATCACTTCTGGAGTAGCCAGATGTAAGAACTGTGGCCCACCTGATAACCGTGTGATTTTGAGCAAACCACCAGCTATCAACGGATTTAATTAGTCTTTACCAAAAACCGTTTGCTTCTGGACTAGCCAACTCTTGATGGACTAAGTCAACATCTTGGTGAGCTGATTACCAATTATGAATTTTCCACGGCCTTTACCACAAGCCATAATCTTGTGGGCTAGCCAACTCATTCGCTTTATGGGATATGGCGAGTTGAGGTACCATACAATTTTTGGCAAATTGCAAGCTATCAACGGGTTTGAGATGTCTTTACCAAGAGCCGTTTGCTCCTGGACTAGCCAATCCTTTTGTTGGTTAGACATGGCGGACTGATAACCACAAAAATTTTGAAACTTTAGTGAAAAATTTTTAAATTTTTTTTGCCAAAAACGGGGGTATTAGATAGTAAAATGTGATAAAATTCGCTAGAATAGCGAAATACCCCCCCCCCCCCCCCCCCCACACACACACTTAGAATGAATATTGTCCTCAATATTCAAAGTACCCGGCTATTATGCCGATTCCTTGAACGTAAAAGGGCAACATTACAAGCTAAATGTGGAAATACCATTTTGTATTTTCACTTTATTGGTAACCATAGCATGGGTAACTCCCCCACACTTAGGGTGAAAACCCTATAAGCATGCTGCTGTTTTTGTTTACCAAGTCGCAAGCTTGACTCGACCCCAAATTCATTGGTCCTTAGGGAAGCATGATGTGGAAGAAACAATCTCAATCGGACTTTCATTCAAGATGTTTGGACAAACATATGGAGCACGTGAAAGTTCCACACCGATGAGATAAGTACCCCGGCTCAAGATAATGGTAAATGAAAATGCCGGGATCAAAGATGGTATCTTCATTCCCGAAGGAGTGAAGAACAAGAGAAGTCACCTTATAGGTGAAGAAAAGGAAGAAAACCATGACGAAAATCATGATAAGATTTTCTTCCTCGAGAGCAGGCTCATTAGCCTGAATTTGGATTGCAAGGGTTAAGCTCAAAAACATCCCGGGAGGGTGGGCGGGAATTTGCAAATCCTCATGATTGAGTGCATCTCCCCCCGGGCTATCAAACTCCGGAGGAGTCATGATATGATGAGTGAGTTCACCGGAGAACTCCTCATGAATAGAATTATTCACAAGATGTGAATATGTGAACTCTTGTTCCGGAATAGACTCATCAGGCTTTGGTGTATGGGATTTAATATTAAAGGGTTTAATTTTAGGTCCGTTTGGTTTAAAATACCACAAGGACCAAAAGTGTAATTTGTGCAAAGTTGAGGGGCTGATATTGTAATTCTCCCAAAGTATCTTCAAAGACCTAACTTGCCAAATATGATAAACCAAGGACCATAAATGTAATTATTTTCCCTTTTAAAAACCCAGGGACCTTTGTTACCAAATCTTCAAACTCCAGGGACCAAATCTGTAATTTCTGAATTTGTGAAGGGTTGAACCAGTAAATTCTCAATAAATAACACAAGGACCAATTATGCCATTAATGAATAGTACAAGGTTTGTTTTTAATATTTTTCCATTTTTTTAAAACTTGAGGACTAATTTTGACATTTTTGAAACTTGGGGGACTAAAGTTGTAATTTTGCAATTTTTTAACTTTAAAGGACTTATTTTGATAACTCATGAATCCCCAAGGACCTTTGATGATATTTAACATGTTTTGAATAACCAAGGACTGGTTTTGACAACTTTTGAAATTTGAGGGACTGAAACTGCCAATTATGCAAACTTTGTACGTTTTTCATCTGTTTTTGATTATTTTGCATCTGAAACATATAAAACACATTCCTGGGATATTTTCACTATTTTGATGCAATATTGAGTGTTTTTGGATGTTTTGGCAGCTCAGAAAAGGTAAAAATGATGAGTATTTACACACTCATCAAGTATAAGTAGGCCTTCGTACATACTCATCTCCATATAAGTCCTTAATAACTTTACAAAAAGCTTGGAGAGAATCATAGGAAGTTTTCTCACTCATTTGAAGATATTCGTCTTGAGCATCAGGAACAGTGTCGTATGTCAATTGACGAGTTGCAAATGTACACTTCATCAATGCGGAATGCCAACTCTTCCCATAAAATAACTACGTTGTTAAAATACGACGCATTATCTATTAATTCCCAAACACTGTGTGTGAATAGTGATCGACTTATTTGGAACCATTTACGAAATAATTTTTCGTCATACATTGACTTTCCAGAGAAGTAAGTGGCCATTAGATGATCATGAGCACTCTAACGATCTCTATCTATCATGTTTCGATAAGCCGGGGTTTTTGGGATTGTATAATTTGAAGTTTGAAATACTATAACGGCCTCTTGTAAAAACTTTAGATCTACACTACTAACTACTTCTTCTTCATCATTCGAGGATGCAAAAAAATAAAAATAATAAATAGATAAATAAATAAATTAAAACATAATCCATTTGTTAAAGATGAGATGGGTAGAGTGTATAAAAATGAAGAAGTATTGAAATATTTATATGATAAGTTTAATTGAATGTTTAAGTATAGACAAAAATACACCGTTGGTCCTTGAATTTTCCATAAAACATCGCAATGCACCTTAAGTTTTAAAAAAATGTCGCCATGCGTCCAAACCTTGTGTTTTTTAGGCCGATTGCGTCCCTTGACCAGTTTAGGCTCGGTCAACGCATGTTTTTTGTTATAATATGAGGGGCTTAATAGTCCAATCACGTTATAACCATTAACTAACCCAAGCTAAACCAGACATACAACTTGAGGGACAATCGGTGTACTCACACATTGTTACCTTCTCTGATACGCTAGCTCATTTTGCGCGCGAATCAATAAACCCACCCACCAAAACCCCTATGCCCATCATAATTACATAGACCTATTGAAAAACCAAATCCAAACTAAAAAAACCTCATTTACTGAAAATCAAAGATGAAATCAAAGCCTTCATTTTCCATAACTCACTAAATCAAAACTAATTCCAACAATACCATGTATTTTGGAGGGAATGTTATCAATTACATGTCGAACTATATTAGCAACATGTCGGATTACATAATCACTAACATTTTGAACCGTTTGCCACTAAAAGAGGCGGTGATGACATCAATTTTAGCGAAAAACTGGAGGTTTAAGTGGACGTTGCTCACAGATGTCGTAGTTGATGAGGATTTATTTTATTTTTTGACAAATAAGTTTGAGGGGAGGCATGTTACTAGATTGTTGCTTCAGCTCAAAGGTCCCATAAGAAGGTTTGTCTTCTCTGTAGAGCCTAAAACTTTTTTTGGACAAGATGACTTCAATTATGAAGAAATTCATGATTGGTTGTTGTTGTTGGGTCAACAAGGAATTGAGGATCTCATTATACATAACTGGTATGGTGAACCAGTTATCTTGCCAACCCAAATGTACACTCGTTTGGAGTTGAAACATCTTGAACTTTATTGATGTACTTTGTGTAACACCCGTTCCCCGGATACAAATAGGCCCCACCCTAGATGGAATTGAGTAAGGTTTAATGTGATTGGCTAGTCAACGAATGTAAGTTATAGTCAAACCCGATAGTCAAAGAATGAGTATTATGGCTATAGAAAATATTATGTGACACAACTAGAAAGGTAATGTACTTCAAGGACCTAAGTTGCCAATGTGCTAAATAAGTTATAAAGTTATTGTGGTCAAAGTAGAAAGAATGAGACTTAAGGGACTAATTATGCCATTAGGCCAAAGATGCAACCTAACAAATATATCTAGGAGATTCTAGTCATTTCCATCTCATTCTAGGGGTGCTTGAGGTCCGGTTTTAGAAGAGAGAAAAGGGAGGGAAGTTGGTGCTATGATGAAGATCTTGATGAAGTAGTAGGGATGTTTTCCAAGTCTTGCTTATGACTAGTGCTTCTTTGAGGTAAGTAATCTTGTATATTGATTCTAATAAGATTATAAGCTTGAGGAAAGTGGGATTTAATCATATGATCAAAGTAAGATCTTATGATGATGTAGGAAGGAAGTTGAGTATGTTTATGGGTTATATAAACCCTTGTTTATGATGTTGATCAATGTATCAATAGGTTTGATGATGATGGATGATGATGACGATGATGATGATGATAATGGAAGATGATGATGGTGAAAATGATGAATGTTAGCTTAGCTTGGAATCAAGGTAAGTAAACCGGCTATAAGTTAATGTTATAGGGATTTCAATGAATTATATGTTATGTGTTGTTGAAGTCAAGGTTATTGTATGACTTGATGTGTATATGATTATGGGTAAGTAGATTGTAAGGCTAGTTTGGCATAACTAGCAAGAGAATGGTAGAATAGGTTGGAAGTTGGTTAGAGAATGAATGGTGATGCTTAAGAGAGTTAAGGTATGCGTCTATGTTTAATGTTGTGAAAGAATGAATGGTTATGATGTGTAATGTATGAATGATGTATAATGTTGAGTTATATCCGCTTTACTTACTAAGCATTCGTGCTTACGGTTTAAGTTATCAATGTTTTGTAGGTTATGTATGATGGAGATGGTAAGCTTGAGCTAAGGCATAAGGATTGTTAATGCGAAAGATTAGTAGCATGGTAAGAAAGTAAGGGCTTAGGTAGATACCGAGCTCTATGTTGATGTTGTACCCCCGTGAGTCTTTTAATGGTTTTTGGTAAATGTGTCATCAAGTGTCAAAGCGTATGAAATGGTTTTTATAGAAATTTGGATTCAAATGGGTGTTATGGTAATGGTTAATATGTTTGATGTATATGAAAAGGGGTGTTTGGATTAAGGTGTGTTTCTACCCATTTTAGGTAGTATACGGGTTGAACAGTTATGGAAACAATGTATTATGTTATGATAAAGATTTTTGAAAAGTTTCGTTAAGTTTGAGTCATGGAAGTTGGTTTTTCGGGAATTATAGTAAGTTGCTAAAAGTTGTGTTTTTGGTAAATCTGTAAATGGGAGCATAAGGCCTTCCGCTTCTGAGCATAAGGCCTTCTGAAATTAAAAGTGGTTTTATGTGTTTCTAGTTCAGGTCATACGCCCTCATGGCTGGGTATAAGGCCTTCTGCCTTAAGAATGTATTTTCACACTTTCTGAGTACAGACCATACGCCCTTATGGACCTTGGGTGTAAGGGCGTACGGTATACAGGTAGTCTTGGCAGATTTTAGTCAATTTTTCAAAAATAATATCTTTTAATCCGTAAGTCATTAGAGGTCAAGCCACCCGTCGTTTCAAAGGTAATTGAGTATAGTTTCATTTAAAAATAGTTCCAATGTCAGAAAGTTTATATATGTGTCCGTTAAAGTTGGGTCGTTTCCGCGTAAAAGTCAAAATTTTAAGGCAACTCGTGCACGGGGTGTTACACTTTGCCTAGATTGGTATCTTTTGAAGGTTTCCCAAATCTCTTGAGCTTAGAATTGTTATCCGTCATTTTTCAGACCGGTACAATTTTGGGACTTTATTGCTGGTTGTCCCTTAGTTGAGTCTCTTAAAATCAATCGTACTGATACAAAAGATATGAGACTATTGGATATTGCACAACTTGGGAATCTGAAGAAGTTGTATTTGTCATTCGGTCTTTGGAACCAGGTCACCACAATAACAACTTACAATATATTTCAGCTGAGAATTCTTCCCAAACTTGAGTCCCTTACATTGGATTTTCAGGAGTGGAAGGAAAGACCAATTTGAGTTTCACACTTCAGATTACAGATTTTTAAATTACTGGTTACCACTAATGAAATGTAATATTTAAAAAGTATGAAAATTCGACCTGTTTTAGTTATTGACATAAGGTAGCTCATGGATGAATGTCCCTGTGGCATTTGTATCTCTCAAGAATATAAATCTATCCAGAGTCGATTTTGGGAACAATGCAATGGTAGCATTCATCATTCAAATGATTCGTGGAACTCCAAGATTGCAAATGCTAGAAACCAGAGTAAGTGGAATGCAATATGTATCAAATACATCAAACCTAAATTGCCATGGTTGTGCGTCTCAATACTATCTCAATTTGCAGGCTTCATTGGAAAGTGATCTACCTTCGGAAAGTTATTCATTACATTTAGGAAGCAACATAATGGGGTCCGGCCAGCTCGGGAGTGTGGTGTTTTGATCTTTTCCTAGATCAGTTAATGAATTAACAATAATAAAGTTTGTACTTGTTTGTTCCCCTTTGCTGAATAAACTTTATATCAAGCTCTGCAATTTGACTGCTGATCACTCTGAAAATGTGGGGATGAATTGGGAGTTGGCTAGGGAGCTGTTGAAACTCCACCGAGCTTCCCCCACAGCCATAGTGGAATTCTTCTAGTTTTTTTACGTTTATGAATGGGTTGTGTACACTAAGACAATTTACCTCGTATTTTGTTGTTCCTGTTTCATTCTATGGTTTCTTTAATGTTTAGATTGTAAATTACCGTAAATGGTGTTGTTGGAACTTTTTAAATATTATGGGTGTGTTATGTATATGGTAATTTGACTTTTGAAAGTCAAAGTTACATATAGCATTTCAACTTGCTATTAGAAAGTGCAGGTTCAAACTACCATATACATATAACTTTAGAAAGCAACATTTAATTAATGAGTCAATTGGTAAATGCCATTTTCTTTTTGAAGTTTGACTATCTAAAGTCAAAATTAAAATCCATGAGTCAAATAACCCCTTTTGACTAATAAAGTCAACACATAAAACACAAGTGTCACTAATTATCCGTTATAAAACCTAAAGTTAAGTATACATATATTGCATCATACTTGCAAAATTATGTATGGACAAACCCATATGGTTTATCCTACACATATAGTTACAAAATATTTGTCTAAGCATTGTTCAAGTTGATTTGTGCCTACAAATCCACCATACATACGAACTACAAAATATGTTTATATAATATCATTCATCCAACTTTAAAGCTCCATCAGCACACATCAAAATGTAAAACTTTTTGTGAGATGTTAGTTTCATCACTTGGAAAGAAGTGGACCATTGAACCTTGACCAAATTGTGCTTCCGCCCTCAACTGCCTGAAACTAGATGATGAAACAATTGCCACTTTCCTCCTCACCTTCCCTTGACCAACTTGAAGTGTTCTCTCACGCACTTCGAATACTTTCTCTATGCTTTTATGCTTCACAACAGCGCTAGAGAACCCATACAAGTTGTACTTGTTAACAAGTGTTGATGGTATAAACTGTTAAAGAATGTACAAAACTTATCATTAGTTTGTAATGGGATGCTTCTATCAAACATTATAGCAAAGTTTCAATAGACTTACAAGTCGGCCATCTCTCCAGAAGGCTGCAGTCATCTTCCTGTAGAATGCCCTTTCTTCTTGGTCATGGACTGTGTGAAACGTCCAATTACACATCTAATTCATCCGACGGGCTTCGAAATCTGAATTTAATAATATTTAATTAGTTATAGATATTCAAATAAGTTACACTGCTGTGATATACTTGATGCAGTTAAAGTTAATAAACAAAAACATACCATAGTGGTGTGGTTGGAGACAGAGGGCATTCATGGCTATGTTGGTGCTGTATGTCTCCACTGTTGTGATGGCCCCTCCGTCATGTTCAAACAACATGACATTGTACTCCTCCCCCAGTACAACCTGAGTAAACACCATCCACTGACCAATTTCATTTTCAAGTCTTGGACAAGTCTCTCCTAACCACACCCAAACAGGCACTTGTGGACATATCGATCATAGCAATATTTTGAACTTTCCACCCTAACTTCATAAACAATGGTGTTAATAGTAACCTTGACCGACTCTGTAGCTGTTGGACCATGCAGAATATCCTAGAAAATCTTCTGGCAATGACTGTTCAAACAGAGATGTGTCTGTCACAGGCACTAAACATCTCAAAAAGTGAGCACTTTCTAGTTTATGATTATGAAACTCCTCCCAATTCTCATTGTAGGTAGCTACATAAAACACATCCTCACCCTCTTCTGTAGGTAAGCAACATCCGAACAGGTGATGTTGTGCATCGCAAAATCATTCCACCTTGCTCCCTCAACAACACATGCTAATGCTGATACTCCCCTTACACTAACTCTCCATCTAACCCCCGTACAGTTAACTAAGTAAATATAACGACTCCCATGATAGGATCCTCCTAACACGTAATCATGATGCAGTTCCTGTATATGAATATTAAGTTTTAAGCATTGTCAATTTCTTACAACTACTTTCTTAGAGAAATAACAGTTAATTCTTATATGGTTTTAACTTACAAACTCATCCAAAACATCTTCAGGATTGTCCAAAACGCAAATAAATTGCTTCCCATACAAACTTACTGCATTAACGATTAAGATTATCACAAATAACGTTTGAATGAAACATAAATCAGTAAATATTGTTACCTCGTATGTGTGTTGCTTGATTTTGCAAGGCTTGCAAGTTCCGCTTGTTTGTGGGTGTGTGATTAGATGGGATTCAATAAGATAGAATATGGGTAGCTTGTTGAGGGTTGTGTTAGGTAGAGGTTGTATGTGACAATGTCTGTGGTAGGTGATCGGGTTTTACTCAACTGTCAATGGTTGGGTGTGGGTTTATTGATTCCCGCGAAAACATTAATATGCGTATCAGAGAAGATACGGTAAATTTACATAGTTAACAATGTGTGAGTACATCGATGGTCCCTCAAGTTGTATGTCTGGTTTAGCTTGGGTTAACTAATGGTTATAACGTGATTGGACTATTATGCCCCTCATATTATAACAAAAAACATGCGTTGACCAAGCCCAAACTGGTCAAGGGACGCAATCGGCCTAAAAAACAGAAGGTTTGGACGCATGGCGACGTTTTTTAAAACTTAAGGTGCATTGCGATGTTTTGTGAATAGTTTAGGGACCAACGGTGTATTTTTGTCTTAAGTATATTTTTTATTACGGACCAAATGGTTATATTTTTAGACCGTTGGGGGTTGTTTTTTTTGCGCCAAGTAGGGTGAGCAAACGGACCGGATGGACTGGACCGACCGACAAAACCGACCGGACCGAACCAGACTGACAACATTCGGTCCGGTCCTCGGTCCAAGCTTTTTGGTTAATTCGGTCTTCGGTCCGGTAGGTCCGGTCCGGACCGATAAAAAAACCGAAAAAATGTGCCAAATCTTGCCTATTTGGACCGGACCGACCGAAGGACCGACCAGACCGGACCCGACCGAGACCGGACCGACCACATTCGGTCCGGTCTCGGTCTATGGTTTTTCCTTAAGTTGGTCTTGGCCGATCCGGTCCGGTTTTTGGACCGTGATCACCCCTAGTGCCAAACCATCGCAAGGACTCAGCCTTATTTTTGACCGAGTCTTCCTTTTTTCATGTGAAGCCGCGTCTCTTCGGATCGCCGTAATAGAAGAAGACGGTGTCCTCGATGCACACAACCGGGTTGTCGAATCGCCTATTACGGGCGATCTTAGGTACTACTCGTATATACCTGTAAGAAAACAAATGTATGCAAATTAATTGTTTCCAGACAAATGACCCGTCTCAAGAGAGCCTGAAATTTAGAGCTGGCAAATCGTGTCTTAACAGGTTTTGAGCGCGCGAATAACATAAGTTTCAAACATGAAAACGACTCGTTTAACACTTGGTTTTGCTTGTTTGAGTATGACAGATATACGTTTTATGTATAAAAAAAGTTAAATATTGAACCTTAGAATACTAAAAACAATTATTTTAAAAAATAAAAAAATTGCATAGTATATTTTTTTCCCTTAACAGGTCTTAACAGGTGCCCAATTTGTCAGCTCAGGCCCTGAATATAAGTTACAGTAAATGACAACAGTTAATATTCGCATATTAATACTTTCACGGTTTCACATATCGCGAGAGTGTAATTAAATGATGTGCTAATAAATGTTGGTACTTGGTACCCCTTAGTAAAAAATAAATGAATATTAGGAGTAGAAGGCAGTAGAGTCGGGTTTTTTTTTTTTTTTTTTTTTTTTTTTTTTTTTTTGCAAATTTGAAAATGAAGATAAAGTTCAGTGCATATAAAAAAGCATTTTTTCACGGGGACCTTGAGTAAGTTGAGTTATGAACATTAAAAAATGTTGTCATGGCTACTTACTTGGCTTCATTAATTGGTGAGCTATTTTCCAGTTTTATGTCTTTATTATTCTTTATAAATTTATGTTCCATAAAGGTAAATGTTTTTTTTCTTTTTTTTTTTTTTTTTTTTTTTTTTTTCGTCCTATCATAGCTAAATACTAGTATTTGTATACTATCATAGTTATTCAAAACAAAAGGAGAGACTTTAGGGGGATTTCTTTTTTAATTAACTAGTTATGTTGCCCACGAGTTTTTTTTTTTTTTTTTTTTTTTTTTTTTTTAATTTTTTGAATCATATATTTTTATTTATTAAAAAACAAATAATTTAATCTTTGTTTTATTTGATTTATGATGTTTAATTATAGTTTTTTATTATTAAAGATAATTATTTAAAAATTTTAATCCTATTATTAATTGTATCTTATCTATATTTTTTGTATTTATCTTCTACTTGTTTTATGGATAAATATAAAATATTAATCTTTTTTAAAATATTAATTTTTTTATAAAATTATTACTAAATAAGATATGAATCCATTTTTTTTAAATGAAAAATTCCCGGGTTTTGTTTTATTATATAAAAGATAATGTGTCAAAATATTTATTTTCTCTTATTGGGGAGGTATATAAAAGCTTCTCTCAATTAAGAGGCTAAAATATAAATATCTCCAAATCACTTAAATTAGTAAACAGCCTCTAAAAAGTTATAGGCTGGTCAAAAAATTTCTTCAACGTATCCAAATGAGATAAAAAAGGATTTTGCTAAACACTGCCCACTGGGCAACGTTTAAGCTAAATTAAATAATTTGTTCTTTACATGTTTAAAGTAATTATATATTTAATGCACAATAAATGAATATAAAAATTAACTTAAATATATATGATTTTTGATTTAATAATGTTTAAATTTCTTTTTATATAAATATTAAACATTTCCTACTGGGCATTATATATATATATATATATATATATATATATATATATATATATATATATATATATATATATATATATATTCATGTTAATTGTATTCGTTTCATTTAAGTATATCAGTTCATGGGTATAGACGTACAGTATAGATTTAAGACTAATGAATTAATCCGTGTTATTATTGCTACGTATATTCATTAATCATTGGCTAATTATATATATTTTATTGCCTACAGGTGTGAGGTCGACCAAACTAATACCAAAGTGGCCACTTTTAAGGAGGGTTATCGATTTGCCAAAACTTTACAACAAAACTTCCAATTGAGATCTAGCATTTCTCTTTCCAATTTAGTTCACATTTATGAAAACTTGGATACAACAGATTTTGAAACCTTTATTACTCAAAATCTTTAGAGCCGAGAGCGAGACATTTGATTTTGAAAGCTTTGTCCCTTGTTTAATTTGTATTTATGGCTCGTATGTACATTGAATTTAATTTATTTTCTATGGAGGGGCAAAGTGGTCGTCACAATTAGTAGCACTAAAAGTACCTTAAATTTATTGGTGATTTTAAATTTCTGTTTATTGATATTGCTGGAAAATTATAATCATTTGAATCTTTAATTGAATGAGTTATTAATGTTCCATTCAACAGGTTGGTTACCATGGTAGAATATAGCAAAATATTTACGCATTTATTTGATATGATGTAATGAACGTTGTAAAGAAATGAAATAAATAAAATATGACAAAATGTGATTTCTTGTCGTAATTGAATGAAAAGAAACTAGGAGTGGCTATGGAATGAAATTGGTGATTATACATATAATAGGATTAATTAATGAATAAATCATTTCATTATAAAACAAAAAAACAAATAACAAATTTATATGCAATCGTAACGATTTATTTCATTCCAACTTTGATTCACGCATATCAAACACTCTGTTAAAGTATTAAAATTCTGTTTTCAACGAACTATTAAGGCTGTACAAAAATACGAGAAATCGATAAACGAGCCGATTCATTTGAGGCGAAGAAACCAAACTAAGTATATTTCAAAAAATATATTTTAACTAAGTATTTAGATAACTTTTCAGGATTCTTCATATTGTATAAAGATTACTCCGTATTTTATTAAGCCAATGTAGACATTACTCACATAATCAAATGTGTGTAAACATCATCTATCTAGTTAAATTTTCGTGTCAAACGTTTTTAATATAGTTAATTATTGCATTGTCATAAACAAGGTCAGTATGACTCAAATCTTTCCAACTATCTTAAAGGTTAGTATAATTATTTTATCATTTGAATCATGTTATCTTTAGTTTTGTTTACCAAGCCAGAGCTTATTTGTTAAATTTTTTTATTAAGTTATGTTTAATTAAGAGATGATTTAATGCAGATCACCTCAGTTTTATTACTTAATATTTTAAGTCATCTTTCTCCATTAAGTAACAAACAAACAATTTTCATATAACTTAATTAATTCAGTTTTTTTTTTTTTTTTTTTTTTTTTTTTTTTTTTTTTTTCATATTAAATCAATTAAGTCGAAATCAAACACCCCCTTACTTTAACCTCAACCATGGGTAACCGTTCAATTTGATACTCGTATATCCAGATACACCCGCCTAATACGGTCCAATTGTAGGTAGTGAAATGAACTACCCGTCCCGTAAAAAATGGTTTAAATTTTCGAAACGCCGAACCACTTCGTGAAAATCCATCAAACTATACAACTTCTATTTCTAAGTAAACTGGAGTCCATTTATAAAGAAAAGGTATAGTTGGGATTTACTTTAATTTCAGAACATGAAGTACGTATGAATTAACCAAAGTTTAGCACTAAATGTGAAGGCCCTACCCTATATAGTAAGGTATAACTTTTAAGCATGTGGCACTCTTCAATACATGAGAGCAACATGTAAACTACAAACTTTAACCACGCCATTTTCTAATTAGTACAACTATTATTACAACAGGTACAGCATCATCAATAGCTATCTATACATCCTTTATTATGGGTAATTATGTAAGACTTAAAACCATTCCACAGTTGAGTTATGGCATGTACCTAACGAAAGAGTATTTACGTGACGCTTGAAGAAGCAGCTATATATCTATTGTTTCAGTTAAAATTTGAGAGGTGAAACTATATATGGGTAATACACTTTCAAATTAGGGTCTTTTTTAGTTTTTCGGATGCTATCTCAACTTCTTAGAAAAGTTGAGTCTGAATACGTAATAGTTTGATTTTGATATGTTGCACATTATAGTAATCTCTTTTTGCTTTTAAAAACTTTTGAAATACTTGGCCTATGTAATCAATTGTATGAACCTAGCTATGATAGAGCACATGTTTGTCAAAACAAATTACTAACAATATTCTTAGCGTATAGAGTTGCTCTTTCTAGATAAAATACACGCTGAGATGATATCGAGTTCAGCATGTTATTAGTCTTGATGAATCATCAAACATAAATTAATGAGGCTTTAAAAAAGCTACGAATATAAGGCCATGTATTAATGGTATGTAGCCATGATATGTCATACAACATAATTTATGCATGGTTGTTAACGGCAGACATAAGGACGACTATACTGCTCCAATATTCAAATGTCTTGTGTTGTTGTGATTAGTCATTAGGATAATTTTGATGGCTCTCGAAAGATGTAGAGACTTCACGTCGTCGTTGTATTTAAATGCATTTATAGGCGTAACAAGTTGAATGAGCTAAGTTATAGTTGCTCACAAACCCTAGGTTCTATGATGCCCTATACTCATTAAAACATCGATGACTAATACTTAAGATGACTAATGCATTTCATTAAAACGATAACATCAATGGTCCCGTACCCATGGACATCTAATTCAACAGAGTTTGCGTGTCAAAGGACCAAACGGATCTTTATCAATGCTTGTTCAGATATTACATCTTATTTAACCATCACTTTCTCTTTTAGCGAAATGTTTAGCATCACAGTTAACTATGAAAGCGCTTGGTACGCTTGTGTAACATAAGTGATAGTAGTAAATAATGTTTCATCATTCATAAAACCATTCTGAAACTTTGACAAAATTATATGAGGACGCGCATTAAGAAGATCGAGCCATAAGTTCTTGCTTTCACCCCAAGTAGAATTGTGAAAGATGCCAATTGCAATTTGCAAAGACTAACGCTGTAGATCACACCTGTTGATCGTTTTCAGAAAATTTCATATACTTTCTTGACATGTTACTAGTATCATATAGAAAGCAAAAGTTGTATACGCAAAACAAATCACTGATAGCAACTAGAAAGTGACACAGGTACTACAAAGATATGGTAGGGGCTTGAATCATTCACCCGTAGAATTGTAGTATAAAGTGGTCTTGGCAAGATTAGGACCTAATTAAGGCCAGTAAGCGAAATTTAAAATTAGGGCTTAGAGTGTAATTGTGGGGTATATGGTTAAAGGAGGTGATTAACACTCTTTTATTTTTTATTTGTACATTTTAGTATACAACAAGTTAAAACATGTTATATATAAAATACAACTTTCTAATAAGTATGATGGAGTGCGTTAATAAAAAATGCAAGTGTGAAATCAATTCCTTATTTTTAAGTATTTCATTTGCTACTTTTTTGGAAAAAGAGGAATCATTGTTTTGTGTAATCTCTCGTGTGTTTAATGTGAGTGGAAATGACCAAATTAGCAAGCTTCTCTTTCAAATATATTTCATTACTCGATCCGTCTTAAAATAATTGTTCAGTTTTGACTTTTTTAAAACTTTTTCTTTTTCAACTTTACCATAATTATTTTCGTTTGTGCTATATAATACTTGATGCAAAATATATGAATGAATTGTGTTTTAATTATATTTTCGTTAGTATAATTTTTATCAAGTATTATATAACACAAATAAAGAATACTTGATGTTCAAAGTTAAAAAAGAAAAACTTCAAAAGTCAAAACTGAACAATTATTTTAAGACAAGAGATTATTTTTTACTAGAAACCACGTAAATAAAAAGTCGAGGAGTTTTATAAGAATTATTTTAACCATTACCAATTGCGTAAAAAAATATAAAATTGAGTAATTAATGCCTCCTCCTCTGGTTTAGCCATCGTGTCATGTGTTTCAATTGGTTTAAACAGTTGAAAGGTAAAATGACAATTCTATCAAATTATCGTAATTTATCTTTTTAATTTTACTATATTTGTTAAATATTAGTTTGGATTTTCCAAGAGTTATTATTAGTTTATTGAAAAATAAGAATGTTTCTCTTGATGTTCTAGTTGAGCACCCGTTGAGAGTTCATCAAATTCCTTGTGAATTGTTGTTTGTGTAGTTTCGTGCATTCACAATCGTACACACAATCATTTGGTATCAGAACATAGGTTCAGGGTAAAGAAATCACATAACTTGGAGATGCGAAATCAAGACAAACAAAACATTAGTTTCACTTCATCATATTCTGCGCAGTCGTAGGATGATTGGCGGCATTTTTGGGCACGAGGTTCAGGACACATAAATCTATGAACTCATCATTCGGATTCACGATTGGATAACTTTATAAGGAGATATGCATGGATGAATTTTCTCATATAAATGGCTATACTTATCCTACATCTTTGTAGACAAGAAAAACTAAATGATTATGCATTTCGTAGGTTCTCTGGTCCAGGCAACGCCACATAAAACCAACAAGGACCACGTGTTATAAAGAATGAATGCCTTCTTGAACAAGTGAAGGAAGTTTAGGCGGATTCCAAAAACAAGCCAACCATAAAGTCGTCGAACGAGGAATGGTCACGTGATTGAGGATGATGTCACTTCACCTGGATGATCTTAATGAATAGTTGGGCATGATAGAACATGATTCTCTTTAAAGAGGTTGTGGTAAGGAAACAGAAAGGGTTAGAAAGTTCAAGAGTTCGAAGAGGAAAAAAAACAAGGCTCGAGGTAGTTTTTTTTTCCAAAAGGGGGAGAATAATGCAAGGCACGTGTTGGATATTGAAACGCTCGTAATTTTTTTTACATTGAATACACCATATAGTCCTGAACCCTATACGCCATATACAGTCATACGCCGTGTAGGATCTGCCCTATTCACCGTATAGACCTGCAATACGAAACTACATAAGCTGAAATCTGACTCTGGAAAAACTTGAAAACTCTGAAAACACATTTCATTAACACAAAACATGAAAATTGTACATGTATTCTGTTGGGACAACATTGACCAAGTCTCCTCATATTTTAATGATGATAAATAAACCTTCGAAACACATAAAATAACAAACGTTAGCCAAAATTCTCCCGTCTCAAAATCTGCACCTGACGCGCTGCCTGCGCGCCAAGCTTTTGTCTTGAACGGAATGAATTTTGAAAGTTGGTTTTCCCCTTACCCGACAAATTTGGATCTTTCAATACATGCATGTATATATATGTGCTTAATTGAGAACACTGGAAACGAGTTTTAGAATTAGAGAGATCCAACTTTTGAAACACCCGTTTTTAGGAAAACGCCAACTCAAGTTTTGTATCTCTTGCCTCTAGCCAAGGCTTTTCTAAACCCAGGGAGCTTATATATTTCACGTAATATCAAGTGAAAGCATTCATATGCTTATAAGTCGTGCTTATGTCTTCTCTAATCACGTAACGGATTTACTCCCTTATTGGTCAAACAAAGTCAAAGGTCACTTTGCGTAAACGCATCCTTTCCAGCTTGGGATATGCTTTACATCAATGCAAAGCACTTAGCTTGTTTGCATCAAGGTGTTAGTTGAGTACGTCGAGTTGTGGAAAGTCACGAGTTATAAGATTATGGATTCTCGACGTTGAGTTACTTGAGATAATAAGTAACCTTTGATTTCCTCAACTCATAATCATTATTCTCATCTCTTTTCTTCCTTAATGACAATATGATTATCTCTTAATCAACCTTCTAATTTCTCTTCACATAAAACAAATCCTCCAACCCTTCCAAAATCCTTCTAAATCTTATCCCTAACATTCTCTTATTATTCCCTTACACCTTTTGTACTTCATGTACCTCATGTCCCCTTCATTCCCACACAATATCTCCAAAACATTCTCTTCACTACATTCCCATCCAACCACTAAGAATCCACCACCACTTCATCTTCTTCATCTCAACCCTCCATTTTAAACCCAAATATACATTCCTCACATACACTCACATACACTCATATACACACTCTCTTGGATTCAAAATAGACACACTTCACTCACAAACCTTCTCCAACACACACTAGCCAAAGGCTCCCCATCACATCATCTCCTTACACACATCAACTCATTCTTACACCTACAACTCACTCCTTACACTCCCAACAACTATATTTTCAAATTACACACACTTCACTCACAACCCTTCTTCCTCACACACTAGCCAACTCATCTCTTAGGCTCCCTATCCAATCACTATCACATCCCTCTCTTACACATCCAACTCACACCTTGTCCTCTCATCTCCATTTCAACACATGGGAAATAATTTGATTCCCAAACATAGGCTCCCTTTCATCTCAACCATCCATCACACCCAAACTCATTTCAACCTTCCATTTCACCCTCTTCTCCAAGAAATAGAATATTCTCTTGGATATCCTCTTCTTAACTCAACCATGGTTTCCTTTCTAACCCAACCATGGTTTGTTCTCAACTCACCTCTTTCTCACTCAACCATGGTTACTCTTCTAATTCAACCATGGTTCATTTTAGCCCAGCCTCACTCTCTCACTCTTCCCTCTCACAACATTTGAATTTTCAAATTCAAATTTCTTCTCTATCTAACATCCACACTTCCTTTCAAAGAAAAGGAATATCCCATGACATATTATCTTCTCTCTTTTATGCTATGTGAGGAATACCTATTCTACCCCTATCTTTCTATCCTTGATAATTGGTTTCTCATAAACACTTCACAAAACATTTTACAAATTGGCTATTAGAGTTGGTAAACCTTAGAATGATTAATGTTAAGGTTTAAATATGTGAAGTACAATTGGGGGTTTAGAAATGTTGGGTATTTACAAGACCAAGATCCCATAAGGTAAAACTCACCAGATGGTCCGGCGCGCTGTTGGCGCTCCGACACGCCAGCCTCGATAAATTTTACCTCACTTGGGATCTTTACCTATAAATACCCACCCTTGCCTCTTGTATTCCTTACCCTTTGCCATTATTCTTTCTCTCTAATCCTCTAATTATATCTTGTGTTCTTAATCTTTCACACTAACATCTATTGAAAGAACACATCTCCTTGCAAGGGAAGAATCACAAGAACCTAATCTACTCTTGTGATTGTGTCGAGTGTCTTCTTCTTTATACCCTTTCTACTATAATCAAGTCTCTAGGTTAGGTTAGGGCTTGGTTGATTAAACAAACACGTATTCTTTCAAATTTTTTTTTGTAAAGGAAGTCTTGTGTCTTGGTGACCAAGCCAAGATCATTGGGGATCTTGTTGGGGTTTGATACTTCAAGTGGGAAGTCTTGGTAGTGGTCTTGGTGACCGCAGGTTAAGTCAAATCACGAGATTCTTTTGGGTGGTTTTCGAGGGAGGAATACCGTGGGAGTAACTCCTTCTTTGTGAGCATCGATATTAGGGAATATTGGTGGACTGAATTGTAACGGTTTGTAGTCCACCAAAAGGATTATACTAGTGTAATAGTATCGGTGTCGTGGGTTCGCAACTAGACATACGGATGGTCTAAACCCCCCATCCTGAACCAGTATATATCGTGGTGTCTTTTACTCGCTTTATATACTTTGGATTGTGTTTGTGTTAGTGGTTGTCATTGTTTAAACCACTTGGTTCTCTTCGAGGCTTAAAGTTTTTAAACGTCCTAAAAGCCAAAGAAACCGTATCCACCCCTCCTCCTCTATGGTTCTACATATTCCATAAGCGAAAGCGTAAAATACTACGAGTGTGGGTGTTAACCCAAACATCCATATTTTGACCCGTTTCAAATACTTGTTCTATATATATACATCAATATCAATACTTGATTATTACAAATCTGATACATAATTATAAAGTTTAGGGCGTTAACAAGCTGAATAACAAAGAATGGTTGAGATGCTCGTCACTTATATACCCGATCATTACCGATCTCTTATGTCATCTTCTTAATCTACAAGCCCCATTGTTCTTATGACCTAACCTGCTAAATACGGAAACTCAGAACGGTAAGTCCTGATGACTTAGAGAGTAAATGGGTCTGAGTTTGGATCTGTAACGCAACCTACAATAAATCTGTTGGTCCTATATACTTATGCAACACCATTAATTGTATGATAAAAGCTTGAGCAAATGATAATAACTTATGTTCATTATAAATAAGGGCATGGTTACACAATCTTAACTTATAACAACTAATACCCATTTGTACATTACTACAGTGGCCTGGGTTGAGGTGAAAGTTGTACAAGGGATAGTTGTGGAATAATATCCCTAGCAATGACAAATGATGCTCTTCTATGAAGAGATAGATCCCACTTAGAAGAGGGAGTATTTTCTAGAGGTGGAATCTCTTACCTATCACTACTACTATCATCCCTTTTATAGACAAGGGAGATACACTATTAGTAATTACAAGAATAGTAATAACTAAACTAGAAGTAAACTGGCAAGAGAAAAATACCTCTAATCATCAATTCAAAGAAGTATTAGACTCTAGTTAGTGTTGATGTGAAGTTGTGTATATTTGTAGAAGTGAGTGATGTAAGTATATGTAATAAGTAGATCAAGAAGATCTTACTTAGTAGTGAGTCAATTGATGTGTAAGAAGAGGTGTGTAAGAAGTGGTGTGAAGTCGTGAAGATTAGTAGTGGTGTGTATAGTCGTGAAGTCGTGCTAAGTTGTGATTGGTGTGGTGTGATCAAGAAGGCGTGAAGGCGAGAGGTACTGTTGTGGTGTGCATTAGTTATGTTGTGATAGAAGTTGTGTAGTGATCGAAGTCGTGTCGTGATTCAATTCGTGATTTTGGTTCTTGCTAGCATTAGGGCTCGACATTTTGCTTAGTGCCGTAAATTGGTGTAAATAAAGGTGTGTACGGTTTTCTCCATCTAAAAGGAGCTTGTTGAGTAGTGGTATGAACTCTCGAGTTGGGTACAGGGCGAAGAGGTGCTTCGTGACCGAACCACTATAAATCATTGGGTCCGGTTAGCATTTCCTTTCTCTTGCAAATATGTGTTGATTGTTGCTTATATTGTTTTGAAGTTGATTGTATTATGGATAGAAATTAATATTGTGATTGTGTGTATAATTATATGATATGGTCTAATGGATTTAAATGTATCATTCACACTTCTCAATAGACCTACGATTTCCACATACTGATACACCGTATGAAAGGATTCTAGAAGATTCGATTAGCTAAATTATTGAAGATACAACGTATCACCTTCAAGGTGCATACGCCGTATCAATGGACGACTCAAACTCTAATTTTGGCCTATAAATACAACCCTATTCTACACATTTGAAGAGTTTTGGAGTTTGGAAGAGTTTCAAGGTTTTGAAGTTCCACAAGGTTTAGAGAACCCTAGAAGACATAAAGAGTGAAGGTTTAACACATCATAAACATTAGATTATTAGTTTTCAACCATGTGGCTATCAAAATCCTCATCTGTTAAACAGCTGCAACCGTCAACAACTATAACTTTAAACTTCCCTTTGTTAAAGGTCACATAGGCTCTAGACAACGGGGTGAATGCCAGCTTAGATTTACGCCTATTATACATCCCATCAACATCTTAAACCAAGTATTCAACCAGGTGGATATCAAAATCCTCGTCTCTTAAACGGTTGCCATCGTCAACAACTATACTTTAAACCTCCCTTTGTTAAAGGTGGATCAAATTTGACTCTGATAAAAGAACACATATCTCCCAACCATCAAATTCTCACTTCCTGTTATCGTTCTGTGACTTCTGTCCCACATTGATTAACATAGATGATGATGATCATCATCATCATCATGAGAAAAATAATCACGCTGACTGTGATCAGGCAAAAATATCTTGCTAAAAAGAAACGTGTTTTAGATCAAACTAAAAGATGTAACAATGATGACGGTAATACTTAACATATCTCATTTTTGAAAACAAAGAGAGTCAAATTACTTTTTTAATGGCATTTCAGATGAAGACTATGTAAAAGGCAATGTAGGCAACAAAATGGACCAAAAAGAATGTGCTAAAAGAATCTGCATATAAAATTTTCAAAACATCCTCTTCTTATACCCATCTTTCTCAAAGCAAATCCATTTTATCAACGACATTGGCTTTTCATATTCTTAATCCAAACAACAATTAAAGAATAATCATTTCCCTTTTATTACCACTATCCAAATACGCTTTAACACCGATGTCATCATTATCACCCCTTTTAGCTTGTTTCGAAACCCATTTCTTTTTATGGAGATAGCCTGGTTCTCATAAAACCACAATCAACACAGTCTTTAGCAGCACCAACAGCAGACCACTGTCGCATATCGGCACCCATTATTTCAAAAACCTTTAAGTTGGAAGAATTCCCCTGCTACCTGTAACAAACAAACAACTAATGAAATTTCATTTAAAAAAACCATCATTTAGCACATATAATACAAACCACAAATAGTAGAACACAAATTACCAATCCAATAAGTCTGAAGCGGATGGTGCAATAAAAAAAATACATAAACATGACGAAACATTAAACATTCCTAAAGAAAAATTGAGGTAAGTTATCAGCTGCATACCTTCTTTGATGTGATTGTTAACAGTATCACAAACAGTCATTCATCTTGTCGGTCAATAAGTATTTTTAACACATGTTGCGTTGTCGCTTTTGTTAATACAAATAAACCGTAAAATCGTTTATTTGTATTTTATGATCTTCTTATGTTTTGTCGATAACAAATGTAAAATCAATTTCATGAAATTAATAAAATATGTAAAGTTTTGAGCCAATAGTTTCCTAACTCATTTCACTAAACAAATAAACCACTAAACATGTTTAGTTAAATAGTTTACATAAAACCAAAACCATTTTTATAAAACACTTATAAGTAACTTTGGTTACTTACATTTTTATAAAATACATGATAAGCTAAATATAACTTGTAATATAAAAGCTTGGACTATCCATAACCCAAAACCCATAACCTATGGAGCTTGACCCAAAACCATTGACCCATTGCATGACATCACGCATGATATCAAAAATGGGTAAATATCCATGACCCAGGACCCAAAGTCCGTAACCCATAACCCAAGATGTCTCCGACATCATTCATGACAGCACATGATCCCTGGACCATCACTAATAACCCAAAATCCAGACTGGTACTACTAGATAGCCAGTCCCTTGGATTACACTGGCCGGATCCCTCTAGGAAGGGATCTGGGTGAACAGTGACCAGAAATGCCTATAAATAGTGAGCCATTTCTTCTTTATTTCTCACCCTCTCAGACATATCTTCTCTCCATGTTTGAACCTCTCTAACCTCAGATCTAAGGATCTTTTATGTAGCTTTTCTCTTAGTGATTCTCTAGATTCCTCTTAAAGGAGAGATCACGACCTCTAGAAGACTTGCAAACTCGAAGACATGGGTTGATAGGATTCATCATCATCAAGACCACTGAAATGAATCTTGTCATTGATTCAATTTCATATGTCCAAGATGTGTTGTGTTAGTTAGTGGTGTTGGGATTAGTTCCTCCTGTGAAGCTTCTCCTCCGGATAAAGGAGCTTGGTGTTTAGTGATTACAAACTCTCTAGTTGGGTACTTGGGGAGTGGTGTAGGGCAAGGAAGGTGACCTTATAGCCGAACCACTATAAATACTTGTGTTGTGGTTGTGACTATATATCTCTATCTCTTAGCATAGTTTACATACATATCTAAATATCAATACCGAACACATCAAAATAGATTGACGTAAGTCGATCTAAAAGTTTTGAAATGTAGTTTTAATCAGAAAACAATTTAACCCCCCCCCCCCCCTTTTAGTTTTCTACAACTTTAGATAACACGATGTATATAGCTATCAGTGCCCAATATATTGGCTTTGCTGAGAGACTGTCCCTATAACTTATTGATGGTTATCGTGTAACATACTTTGATTAGGAAATGTTCCCTTTTGAACTGTATGCAAAACATGTTTCCAAGTCATGCAACTGTTTTTTTTTTCATGCCACCTTCATCGTCTCCACATATCAGAGATCGTGCTGCATTATTACATGTTCACTGTTAATACAAATATCGCGTAAAAACGTTATTTATATTTTGTGGTCTCTCAAGATTTAGATAATGGCAATTATAAATTTATAAGACGTAAATGTTTACGTAACCAAGTTATTAATTGTAAGTTACATTCCAACGTATGTCAGTTCAGGTATAAATAATGTGATTATAACGCACGTCGAATGATCAAAGAGATAAGGTAAATAAATATTTTCAAAACATACTCAAAACATTTTTAAATCACATCTTAATTAAATGTCTATACATAATACATTTTAATTAAACTAACTAGTCACTTTAATTACTCATTTAATTAATTAAAAACTAAAATTAATTAACTCCTTCATGTCCAAGTAATTCTAGAAGATCTAATTTTATAATTAATTTTAGTAAAATGTAATCTATAATCCAACAGATAAAAGGCTGCACAAAATACACTTCGCGGATCCACATTTTACACGGGCGGATTTGTATTTTACGGATCCGCAGATCAACCGAAAGACGGTTTTGAGACAGTTTGTTTTAGTATAAATACACACTCACTCTATCATTTTCAACTAATGATTCTCAGCCTTTCTAAGCTCACTACTATCAATTCTCTCATCGTCTAACATCACAATAACACTCTTTGATCATTCCACTTGACCTATAACACATTCAAAGTGATCCAACGATTTCCACTTTGATTTCAAGTGAAGAACACATGAAGTTCTCTAAGCTTCCAAATGTTGTAGTTAGTTGTGCGTCATCATATACTTAGTTGTGTAACTTTGTATATCATTTGTGTCATTATACTTCACCATCATCTACCAACTTAGGTAGTGATCTCTTGGTTGTGGTGAGCCCAGAACAGGGTGAAGATAATCAATTACCTAACTATGTACCAATGAATGGTTACCGGATATCACTTGGAATTTTGTTATCACTTTCCAAAGTAAACTATTCGACCTTAATTCCTGGGTATCCTGAATATCTACTTGGGATAAGACCAAATGTATGTTAGTGATTGATGAGGCGAAAAGTGAACCACTTTTAAGGGGTCATTTAAGCCCGAATTCAAGATTATTCGATCAATTATTGCCCTAAATCGTTCCTTTTGTCCTTTTAGGTACTTTTGGAGAGAAATCTGGAAAAGGAAGAATTTTGGACGTTTTTGGAGCATAAAAGTGAAGAAAACGGAAAGTCTCAATTTTCCTTGCTGGAACAGTACCTGACGGCGTCAAGGCTCTCCATATGACGGCGTCAAGAGTTACAAAAGAGGTGGATGTGGAAAATACACGTGATGATCCAGAGAGTTTTTGTGCATAGGAGATGACGGCGTCACCCAAGGCCGTCATGGTCCAAGTATTAGTGACAGCCCAGAAGAAAATCCTACATGACGGCGTCACAAGTAGATCTAGGCAATACGATTTCATTATGGCGGCGAGTTGACGGTGTCACAACTTAACACATGACGCCGTCACCCAGTAAAATCTATATATAGTTTTTCAAATTTCATTCTTTGGTGTGCAACTTTGAGGGAAAAACCCTAGGCCGAATTTTACAGCTTTTTCAAGGGTTTCAACCCTTTGAATCTTTCATGTTCAATTAGAGATAAGTACTCTTTCAAATCATTCAATATGTCTATGTGTTGTTTGATTATATCTTACGCTTGTCTTCTATTTAACATGCTAGGCTAGATTTCTTATGTGTTAGCTTAGATGTAGTGAAACCTAGATGTTAATTATGGGTTGATTGTTTGTTTATAGTTGTTACGGATGATTGTATTTGATGTTAGGCTTAAGAAAACTGGCAGACTTCCATTGGTAACTTGCTTGAACGTCTTATGAAACGTGATCGGAGGTGTACTATGATTTTTGGTTGTATTTAATGCGTAAGAGAATTCTAATGATCCCATGTTAGGAGCTTCTAACGGCTCGACATAGGAGTGAAGTAGGATCCTATAGAGTTAGGGAATATTGTACACGGCCCTACGACTAGTATTAAGGAATATGACCCATCATCCATGCAATTGTAACAAGCTATCAACCTGTAAAATATATCTAGGGAGTAATGAAATCTAAGTAAACACAACTTTCCTCATCATTGTTTACACCACATTAGTATAATTAGTTTTGTTTTCATTTTTGTTATTTTATTTTGATTGCATCTTAGATATATTGGGTTAGTTGGCTAGCAACTAATTCCGCCCACTCTTCCAAAATCTGAAATTTTAATTGCTTTCTATAAAATATAAAAATACAAAAAGAATCATCCCTCACCTCTAGACCTAGTTTAGGAGGCTTTCTAATCCTAGCGACACTATTCCTGAGTTGAACGATCAATCCCCCGGTACTTGTCACTATACTATACTACAACGATCAGGTACACTGCCTGGTGGGGGTTGTAAGCTTCTCGAGATCCCTTGAGAGGTAAAACCTGGTGCGATCCCCACGTATCAATGATTTAGGCACAAATCAATAACCCTGCCCATCCAAGTGTTTATGTTCTCTGTATTGTACCTCATGCATATATAATTTCCAGTATAAATAGGAAAATACACATAGCTAGTCAAATGGAATTATGAGGATTAATCGGCCCATTAATCGCCTCATAATTATCCCCATTATAGCCAATAGTTGTTACACGACCAATTAACCATGGTCATTAATGCAGTTTTAACTGACACTTGAATAGGTTAAAGCCGTTACAAGTAAACTTCCAGCTGAGTCATGGTTCAACAATCAGAAACACTCATCAGCATGTTGCTGATGGTTTCAGTCTCTGATGGATTTCACTTGTTGATGAGATAACTCGCTGAAGGATTACACCTTCTGATGAGTTACTCCCTGATGAGTACATCAGAAATATCAAACCACTTATCAGATTCAGAGTAGTCAGGAACCTGATGGGTGTACACTCCGTACCTCCAAACCCATCACCATGTGTGAACTAATCCTACAAGTGCACTAATATTCCAACAATCCTCCCCAAATTTAGTTCACTTCCTTTTCATGAAAATTAAACATTAAACAAAACAAGTGCATAAACGAAAATATCCTGAGGATTGAATTTCCATCTTAGTACATTACTCGTTCACATATCCGAGAATCAGGGTGTTCTAAGAATTGAACCCTTCAACCCATTTGAATACCTGAAGATAAAATACACACAAGTTTTCAAAAACTTAAACGCTTTTGTCACTTTACAAGCCATGTGTCTATATCTAATTTATAAATGTTGTAAGAGCCAAAAGTCCAAAGCTCCCTAAAGCGGCAAAAATTCAACATTCACATAGGTGGTTCCTCTTTATTCATACACCTACCAAGCACTTTTTTAAGGAAATTAACCATTAAGAAGTAAAGACTTCATCCTCCTTTCCAGCAAGTTTCGAGCACAAACCTTGGGATGATTGTAAAACATGATCTCCAGTACACTGAATGTTCGGCTTTCCACTTTAAACTCAGCTCCCAAGTTTCCTCGAGTTGGGTGTCTTAGCCTTCAGTGACTCGGTTGGACTTTAAACCCATCCCTTTAATAGACTTTATAACCAAGTCTTTAGCCAAACCCTTCGTCAGGTGATCATCTAAGTTTTGTTGAGATCTAACAAACTCTATAGATAACACCCCATTCATGATAAGCTCACGAATCATGCTATGTCTGACACCTAAGTGTCTAGACTTTCCATTGTTCATTTGTCTATAAGCCTTTGCCAATGTAGCAGCACTATCACAACGGATAGAAATAGGTGCTATAGGTTTAGGCCACAATGGAATCTTAAGAAGCAAGTTTCTCAACCATTCAGCTTCTTTACCAGCAGCTACTAAAGCCACAAATTCATATTCCATTGTTGAACTGGTGATACAAGTTTGCTTCTTGGATGCCCAAGAAATTGCACCTCCACCAAGTAGGAATACCCAACCACTAGTAGATGAATTGCCTTTAGTGTTACTGATCCAACTTGCATCAGTGTATCCTTCTAACACTAAAGGATAACCAGTATATGAGAGACTATAATCTATAGTTCTCTTCAAATACTTTAGTACCCTCTGAACTGCTTGCCAGTGATGAGCACTAGGATTACTAGTATACCTGCTCAATTTACCCACTGCAAAAGCAATATCAGGTCTAGTACAAGTCATGGCATACATCAGGCAGCCAATCGCCCTAGAATACTGAAGTTGAGATACAACTTTGCTAGTATTAGGCATTAGCTTCTCAGCTGTATTCATAGGAGTACTCACTGGAGTATAATCAAAGTAATTGAATTTCTTTAGTATCTTCTTAATATAATGAGGTTGAGAGATGGAAATTCCTTTACTTTAATGTTTAATCCTTATACCAAGGATAACATCAGCCTCCCCCATGTCCTTCATGGAGAACTTTGATGAAAAAAATTACTTTGTTAGGTCAACCTGATTTTGGTCAGTGCCTAAGATCAATATGTCATCAACATATAGACAAATGATGGCTCCTTTACCAGATTCATCAAATTTGCTATTGATGAGATCAAATAAGTACATTTTATTAGCATCATTTATCCTATTTAATTGACTTGTTTATATTATTTTGTATGAGAATTGGTGCTTTAATGTTTACTTTAGTGATTCTCAGGTAAAAACAAGCAATAGGTGAAAGTTAATGATATTGGACGAATTATGGAGCTAAATGATCAAGATTTGAAAAGTCTACTGAAATTCAAGAGATGCGCCATATCTCTCTCAACAGATACGCCGCAACATCATACTTAGATGAATTCAAAGACCATTGCCTGACTTTGAAGAATGCGCCGCATCCGATTACAACATGCGCCGCATATGAAACTTTGGTCAATGAAGAATAGTCAACTTGATCTACTCCAAAATACGCCACATCTCATTTACAACATGCGGCGTATCAGCTAAAGACTTCACCAGATACTATCCAAGTCGTCAAAGAACATACGCTGCATAGAGAAAGAACTTACACCGCATCTAAAGGCGGTGTACGAATGTAACACCCCAACCCGATAAGGGTAGAAGTATTACATTACAGTGACATATCAGAACAAACACAAGCATATGATTCATACATACAATGAAATTCAGGGTTACAATGAAAATCTGAAACTACAAGGTTACAAAACAGTAAATACTATGTCTAATAAAGTGAAATTTCATCTAATCGTCTCTAGTCCAAAGCATAGTCTTCTAAGTCCAGTCACACTCTCTTCCCATAACCCAACTTCCTACTAAAACCTGCCGCAGGAAAAGGAAATGCGGCTGAGCTTAAAAAGCCCAGTGAACAGATACATATACAAAGCAATGATAATGAAACAGAACTGAAATATAGTGCATTGGAGAAATAGAATGAGGAAATAAACAAATGAATAATAGAAATGAAGGAATAGGATAGTCCTCCACCACGAGCCCAAAACTCAAAGTCATATCTCAAAGTCATAAACCTTCAATCCATAATCTCACAATCAGAGGGGATACCTCTCAGGCAACCAGATAATATGAGGGGTGTCCTCATGTATCATAAGGGTGGAGTGATCAGCTCCCAGGGGTTGTGAAGGGCATGTATAGCACACAGTACCAATCACCTCAAAGTCAACTCAAAGTCATAGTCAAATCCACTAAGCATACATGTCTAGGATTGCAACCCATACGCCCCTTACTCAAAGTCAATCTCAAAGTCATATACTCAAAGTCATAATGGCCATAATAGTAATCATAAAAAGGGACGGCGTGAGAAATCACTCACCCACACATGAGTCATGCCAGTGGTGCATCACAGACATGCCTATGGTACCTCCATAGGTAGGAGAAACATAAATGGCTCGGGTATCAAACTAAGAGTCAGGTCTCAAAGTCATGCAAAAGGTCATATAACAAAGGTTTATCTCAAAGTCAACTCAGAATCATATCAAAGGTTCATAATAGCAGTTCATAACAAAAGGTTCATATCAGAAATAGTATTCAAGGTCCAATCAGAGTTTATCAGGTCAAGGTTCATATTCAAAAATCAATTCATGGTTCAGTTCAAAAGTCCGTTTCAAAAGTTTCTATTAAAAGTCCAATTTAAATAATCTTTTAAAACAGTTTTCATAAAAATGGTCTTTCAAAATATAGTGTTCATGAAAGTTAAATAACCTTTCTTTTAAAAAGAAATTTAGCATCATTTATAAACATCTTTTCAAATCGGTTCTTCTCAAAACATTTCCATGGTATCATTAAGAAGGTTTTCATAGCATAGGTTCATAACGGAGGTCATATCAAGTGGGATCAACAGAGAAGGTTCAAGTGAAGGGGATCATAGCAATGGCATCAATTCGGGAACTAACGGATCAGAATATGAAAGAGATCATGAGAAACCTTTTGAGAAAGGTCAGAATATCTGTACCTCAATCGCCATCGAAATCATAACATACGTAAGCATATGGAAACACTCCTTCTTCAACGAATCTACACGAATTAATGATCGGCTTATTATTAATAACTTATTCAATTCAGATTTCTCATTTTAGTCGGCTTTCCAGTTTTAGTAACTTTCCATTTAAAGTGACTTTTCACTTTTAGCAGGTTTCCATAAATAGTAAGTTTCCACTTTTAGAAAGTTTCCATAATTAGAAAGTTGAGTCATTATTAATGGAATCAAAGTATCTTTTAACATATTTACACATTTGGTCCTTAGGGTTTCATAACTTTACCTTTTACACCCTTATATTTCCAAAATTACACTTTAAACCTTTTAGTATTCAAAGTTACACATTAAACCCTTAACTTATCAATTTTTCATAATGAGCACTTATTTTAGGATGTTATTCGAATGGATACTTCAATTATTCATAATTTACACTTTAGGTCCTTCAAGTTATCAAGGTTACATATTTAGCCCTTTAATTTACAATTTCAACTTTTAATTATCAATAATTACATATTAAGCCATTTAATTACCAATTTAACACAAAACCCCTTGAATACTTTTAATTTCTCAAAACAGCTCCAAGTTTCTAAAAATTACATTTTTAGTCCCTCTCTTTTAATTATTTTCAAAACAAACCCTAATTAATCATTAAATACATTTTAATCCATTTAAATGCAAAACTTACACTTAGCACCCTTAGGTTATATTTTTGTCGAATAGTATACAGCCCAAATAAGTTCCAGAATTAACCTTGAAGTTTTTAAAGTTCACAAAACTCACCCAAAACCTTTTAGCCAAATCGTATAAACCAAAAATATAAGTTTTAGAAACCCTAATCCTTCAAATCAATTTCCAATAATTAACTCATCAGTACATATCATTAATTATCACCTTTTCCAGCCCTAAACCAAAACCCTAGGGCCCTCGACTTATTTTTCTTTCTCCTTTTTTATTTACGATTTACACAAAACCAAATAATTCGAAATACCATGATCTAAGCCAAGATAATTTTTCCAACATTTTTCCAGGTTATAACTCATCATAATAAGTGTATAAAAATTTTATTAAGAATTATTCTGGATCGGAATGTATCTTTTACAATTAAACACGTTTTTAGGGTTTTAATTCACAAAAGTGATGTCGAGCATGCATGGGTCGAATCCAACAATTTATTTGATGTTTATGAGGTATAAAGGGTCTGAGAAAAATACCAAATCAAGAATGGAACTTGTGGAACAAGCTGTTCGATCAGGTGTATACGCGTATGGCCAAAACACTCCAAAAATCGTCACGACTTCATCACTGGCCTAGCAACCTTGAAACCAATTTTCGTGGGTCTTATTACATGTAAGGAACATCATAAAAATGATAGATGAATTTTATAATGATCGAATGGAGCATAAACGTTTTACCTTTTTTTTAGGGTTCGACAAAAAGAAAGCAAAGCCACGATCGGATGAGGCTTCTACAAATCAAAAGGGAGTTTTCTTGACTTCCTTGGAAGTTGGTTTATCACAGAAAAATACCCAGGAGTGTTGTGAATGTCGAATGGAGGCTGTGAGAGTTTTTTGTGTGTGTATTAAATCGGTTTTAGGGTTTTGGGTGGAAAAATGATATGGTTTGACTAAAAGAAAAGAATGCCGTGATATGGGGGAGGGAGGACCAGGGAATTTCGTGATTTATGTTAGCCCAAATATTCATGGTGATTATCCTTCCTTAATTATCTCATATATATCTTTTAAAATTAATTTAAACCAAAATAAAACTATATATATACATCATTCGGCCATATGAGGGTATTTTAGTAATTTTTCCACTTGTATAAATGTTAAATGAAATTGTTAAAATTATTTTGGATCATAACTTGTTCATTGTTAGAAGTTTGGGATTTATTTGGTATTTTAATAAGCTTTTAATTAAATTTCAAATTGGTAAGGGCAATTTGGTCTTTTCACATGTTCTCAGATTTTAGGTGTTACAACTTCTTCCCCTCTAAAAAGAAAAAATTTCGTCCTCGAAATTTGAAGTTGCAAAGTTAGACGAAGTCGTAGCAAACCGCAAAAGTCGTCACAACATTCTCACGCCCGGGGAGGTTCTTCCAAAAGATATTCAGACCAACTGGTTTCTCATGACTCGTAATTATTGTCAAAACAGTTTCAGATTTCTCAGAAGGGCATATCATATTGAATTTGAATCAAAAGGATAATGTACCAAACATAACGGATGATAAACGAATTCTCCAGGAAGAGGTATAAAAATACATAGGATTTTCATCGAATTGATTAGGCGAATCAGATGAGAATACATTGAATTGTAGCAAACATGGGGTGATATACGGTTTAACCCTTCAGCTTCTCAGATAGTCTCGGCTTTTTGATAACCTTCCAAAGGTATTCTCATAAACAAACAGGTCTCATTTCCTCAAAGTCCACAATCACATATTTCACTCATAGCAGATCATAATGAACAACTTCACGAATGCGAATCGTATACGGACAGAAAGCATATCGTTAGATATCGTCAACGGCAGAAATTTCATAATGGAACCTAAGATCCTTATCAGAAGTTGCAAAGATCAGCAAAACACGTGTCGTATCGAATCGTATAACAAGGACAACATATCAAACGTATAGGTAGAATGAACCTAAAGTCTCACTAAACTCAGATGATCTTGATCAGATGCCAGAATTCTAAAGCTTCTAAGGCACTTCTTAAAATATCATATGCCCACCATAAGTGCACGTTATATGATGTAAGTATTATCACGTTGGCCAGGCGTCATAATACTTGCATCATATACATATGCCCTCATGATGGTCATACTTTATCTCAAGTCGTGAACTACATAAACTTATTTAAATCCACCTAGTCCACCTATAGTCTCAGAGGTCACCAAAATCAAACAACATAACTAAGAGAACGAAATTACTCGAAGAGTAACGGAGATCCGAGAATGTCATTCAAAATTAAGGTACGTCATCAGTAACGTCAATTCTTTACAGCATCATCTCGTCTAAACACAATGTCCGCTTTCAAATCCGTCCACTCATTTACAAATTTCAAAATTTCTTCCAAGTTGGAGTAGGCTGTTTATTCTTGTCCGTCTTACCTCATGATTAAGAGAATTTAAAATTCGAGTCTGGTTCCTCAAGCCTTCAGCAACTCTTCTTGGTACTGTGGCGTCGTAGCGGCAGTCTCTGACACGATCACTGTGCATCCCTCCATCCGCAGGTCTGCTTCTGCTCTCAATTCATCTTAGTACAACTAAAATGAATAGAGAAACAAGACTGCGTTTCTTCGACAGGTCTTCTAACATAGTTCCAGGTTTTAAGGTACATGATGTTGTTGTCGACTCCAGGTTGTGTGTTGAATGGTTCGTCTTCTTTGGTCTGGTTGTCTTGGTGCCCAAACTGAAATCTTCACGTGTTGCGTGATGCATGATTGAGCACTATCCTAGTTCCTCACTTCTTCTTGTATGCTTCTTCCATGGTAATGCTTGTCGCAACCATCTTCTACGACTCTTCCACCAAGTTTCTAACTCCGATAACGATCTTCGATCTTGGTCCTTCTTGTGAAAGCTCTGTCTTTACATTATACAGGGTAGTGTTGTCTATTATGCTTTCTCAAATTTCTCTTCCAGAAACAAGGGTCGTCTCACCAATAATCTCTATGTTCTTCTTTCGTTTTAGAACACAACACAATGTCATACTATGACAATTTGTCCAAAACACGCGAAAAACATGATTATTCTAGCCAACACCATTGGCATCATTCAAGTTCATAAATGTTGTAACGAGTGCAAAGGCAACTTCAGAAATCATCTCAGGAAATTTTCACATCGCCTTCTTTCTTCTTCAGGAACTGAAATACTTCCCAAAGGTTACTCTCAGTTAGTTAACCCCCTTCTTAGAAGTTTTTGTGGTTGCTTCTTCAGTCCTTCAAATCTAAAATGATGCAATCAGACGCGGAGTTTCAAGGGAAGACCAAATTAATTATTGACACGCGGAAACAGATAATGATTAGTGATAGTGGTACGTTTAAGTTTACGATAGTCGATACGTCATCGCATACTTCTCTCGTTCCTCTTCATAAACAAACAAGAGCATCTAAAGAGAATCACCAAGGTTAAAAATCATATTCCATCAGCTCCTTCAATCTCTCAACTTCTATGGCACCATGGTTTCTTCACTGATATCAGTTCAATGTCCACTCTACTTCTTAAGCAGGAAGGAGTACCAAAAGGTTCATCAGAGAATACCGGAAAATCTTCGTATGACAAAATATTTCCTAATAGTAGAACTTTCCAAGGGTTGATAATAATGGTTTTCAGGACAACTTGGTAATCACATGAGTTTGGGGTAGGTGTTTCCATAGTGACAGAAATTTTAGCAGATGTAGAGAGTCATCATAATGGAGTAGGGTGAAGCAGATTTTTAAGGTCACATTCCAGATATGGTAGTCTATGGTATCTTCACGAATAGCCATTTAGTCCAAAAGACCATACAATCAGACATCTCAAAGTCAAAGGATTCATAGAGTGAATACAGTCGTCAAATCATACAGATAGTTCATATATCAGAGTCAAGTACATGGTTCAACAAAAATGTTGGGATGGATAAACGAACAGTTCAATGTGTGGGAATTTCGTTTAGCTTCTTAGCATAAGTAGCAGGTAGGATGTGTATCATTGGTAATACGAATATCGTATAATCGTCAATTGTGAGAGGTACAGAATCTCAGTTATCAGCATCATCATGCTTAGTTAACAAATCCATATAGAGATAGTATTTACATCATACCCTTCCAAAGGAAACGGTTGGCAGAACAAGGTTCATCATTCAAAGAGAGGAAACAAAACTTCTCATATTCGTGGTTCATAATTACCAAAATTCTCATAGGAGTAATAATGGATCATATAGAGTTAAGTAGTATCGGATGATACATTCATACCCAGCATAAGTAATGAATTTACAGAATGTGTCGAACACATTGTGGTTGAATGACCTACGATGTGGTCGAAAAGGTGTCAAACAGCTTATCAAACAAATCGGAGGCGGAGATCAAAATCTGAAGGTGAAACTTAAATGTGTGAGGTATCCAGGTAGCCTTCCGAGGTATTCCAAACTTACTTGGTTACTAAGCTTAAGTTGCAAAACTTCTAACTTCTGAAACAAAGGTCCTTATAAGGCTTATCTAAGAGCAAAGGCACGATCAGAGTGATACGGAAGCAAATGATACTTACATAAATGACTTAGTCTACCCATTCCTCACTGGTAATAACTTAGGTTCCTATGGGGAATCCTAATGTAAAGTTTCAAAGGTTGTCTTATGAGTGCCTACAGTGGAAACTTAGGGGTCCAAACTTCACAGGTCAAGGGTAAATGTATTACGAATCGCAGCCTGGTCTCTGATACCATAATTGTAACACCCCAACCCGATAAGGGTAGAAGTATTACATTACAGTGACATATCAGAACAAACACAAGCATATGATTCATACATACAATGAAATTCAGGGTTACAATGAAAATCTGAAACTACAAGGTTACAAAACAGTAAATACTATGTCTAATAAAGTGAAATTTCATCTAATCGTCTCTAGTCCAAAGCATAGTCTTCTAAGTCCAGTCACACTCTCTTCCCATAACCCAGCTTCCTACTAAAACCTGCCGCAGGAAAAGGAAATGCGGCTGAGCTTAAAAAGCCCAGTGAACAGATACATATACAAAGCAATGATAATGAAACAGAACTGAAATATAGCGCATTGGAGAAATAGAATGAGGAAATAAACAAATGAATAATAGAAATGAAGGAATAGGATAGTCCTCCACCACGAGCCCAAAACTCAAAGTCATATCTCAAAGTCATAAACCTTCAATCCATAATCTCACAATCAGAGGGGATACCTCTCAGGCAACCAGATAATATGAGGGGTGTCCTCATGTATCATAAGGGTGGAGTGATCAGCTCCCAGGGGTTGTGAAGGGCATGTATAGCACACAGTACCAATCACCTCAAAGTCAACTCAAAGTCATAGTCAAATCCACTAAGCATACATGTCTAGGATTGCAACCCATACGCCCCTTACTCAAAGTCAATCTCAAAGTCATAATGGCCATAATAGTAATCATAAAAAGGGACGGCGTGAGAAATCACTCACCCACGCATGAGTCATGCCAGTGGTGCATCACAGACATGCCTATGGTACCTCCATAGGTAGGAGAAACATAAATGGCTCGGGTATCAAACTAAGAGTCAGGTCTCAAAGTCATGCAAAAGGTCATATAACAAAGGTTTATCTCAAAGTCAACTCAGAATCATATCAAAGGTTCATAATAGCAGTTCATAACAAAGGGTTCATATCAGATATAGTATTCAAGGTCCAATCAGAGTTTATCAGGTCAAGGTTCATATTCAAAAATCAATTCATGGTTCAGTTCAAAAGTCCGTTTCAAAAGTTTCTATTAAAAGTCCAATTTAAATAATCTTTTAAAACAGTTTTCATAAAAATGGTCTTTCAAAATATAGTGTTCATGAAAGTTAAATAACCTTTCTTTTAAAAAGAAATTTAGCATCATTTATAAACATCTTTTCAAATCGGTTCTTCTCAAAACATTTCCATGGTATCATTAAGAAGGTTTTCATAGCATAGGTTCATAACGGAGGTCATATCAAGTGGGATCAACAGAGAAGGTTCAAGTGAAGGGGATCATAGCAATGGCATCAATTCGGGAACTAACGGATCAGAATATGAAAGAGATCATGAGAAACCTTTTGAGAAAGGTCAGAATATCTGTACCTCAATCGCCATCGAAATCATAACATACGTAAGCATATGGAAACACTCCTTCTTCAACGAATCTACACGAATTAATGATCGGCTTATTATTAATAACTTATTCAATTCAGATTTCTCATTTTAGTCGGCTTTCCAGTTTTAGTAACTTTCCATTTAAAGTGACTTTCCACTTTTAGCAGGTTTCCATAAATAGTAAGTTTCCACTTTTAGAAAGTTTCCATAATTAGAAAGTTGGGTCATTATTAATGGAATCAAAGTATCTTTTAACATATTTACACATTTGGTCCTTAGGGTTTCATAACTTTACCTTTTACACCCTTATATTTCCAAAATTACACTTTAAACCTTTTAGTATTCAAAGTTACACATTAAACCCTTAACTTATCAATTTTTCATAATGAGCACTTATTTTAGGATGTTATTCGAATGGATACTTCAATTATTCATAATTTACACTTTAGGTCCTTCAAGTTATCAAGGTTACATATTTAGCCCTTTAATTTACAATTTCAACTTTTAATTATCAATAATTACATATTAAGCCATTTAATTACCAATTTAACACAAAACCCCTTGAATACTTTTAATTTCTCAAAACAGCTCCAAGTTTCTGAAAATTACATTTTTAGTCCCTCTCTTTTAATTATTTTCAAAACAAACCCTAATTAATCATTAAATACATTTTAATCCATTTAAATGCAAAACTTACACTTAGCACCCTTAGGTTATATTTTTGTCGAATAGTATACAGCCCAAATAAGTTCCAGAATTAACCTTGAAGTTTTTAAAGTTCACAAAACTCACCCAAAACCTTTTAGCCAAATCGTATAAACCAAAAATATAAGTTTTAGAAACCCTAATCCTTCAAATCAATTTCCAATAATTAACTCATCAGTACATATCATTAATTATCACCTTTTCCAGCCCTAAACCAAAACCCTAGGGCCCTCGACTTATTTTTCTTTCTCCTTTTTTATTTACGATTTACACAAAACCAAATAATTCGAAATACCATGATCTAAGCCAAGATAATTTTTCCAACATTTTTCCAGGTTATAACTCATCATAATAAGTGTATAAAAATTTTATTAAGAATTATTCTGGATCGGAATGTATCTTTTACAATTAAACATGTTTTTAGGGTTTTAATTCACAAAAGTGATGTCGAGCATGCATGGGTCGAATCCAACAATTTATTTGATGTTTATGAGGTATAAAGGGTCTGAGAAAAATACCAAATCAAGAATGGAACTTGTGGAACAAGCTGTTCGATCAGGTGTATACGCGTATGGCCAAAACACTCCAAAAATCGTCACGACTTCATCACTGGCCTAGCAACCTTGAAACCAATTTTCGTGGGTCTTATTACATGTAAGGAACATCATAAAAATGATAGATGAATTTTATAATGATCGAATGGAGCATAAACGTTTTACCTTGTTTTTAGGGTTCGACAAAAAGAAAGCAAAGCCACGATCGGATGAGGTTTCTACAAATCAAAAGGGAGTTTTCTTGACTTCCTTGGAAGTTGTTTTATCACATAAACATACCCAGGAGTGTTGTGAATGTCGAATGGAGGCTGTGAGAGTTTTTTGTGTGTGTATTAAATCGGTTTTAGGGTTTTGGGTGGAAAAATGATATGGTTTGACTAAAAGAAAAGAATGCCGTGATATGGGGGAGGGAGGACCAGGGAATTTCGTGATTTATGTTAGCCCAAATATTCATGGTGATTATCCTTCCTTAATTATCTCATATATATCTTTTAAAATTAATTTAAACCAAAATAAAACTATATATATACATCATTCGGCCATATGAGGGTATTTTAGTAATTTTTCCACTTGTATAAATGTTAAATGAAATTGTTAAAATTATTTTGGATCATAACTTGTTCATTGTTAGAAGTTTGGGATTTATTTGGTATTTTAATAAGCTTTTAATTAAATTTCAAATTGGTAAGGGCAATTTGGTCTTTTCACATGTTCTCAGATTTTAGGTGTTACAACGAATATTCCAGAATTTAATAATCTTGGACCCCACGCGAAGTTAAGTAGATGCGCTGCATCTGTCATCAACACGTGCCGCATCGACCCCTCAGACAGAACCTATATACCCCAAGACAGATACGAGTTTTGAGTATAGAAAACCCTAAGGAGACGAATTCAGTCGAAGAAGCATCACAAGACATGCCCCAAACGAAGATCTTATAGCCGTAAGAAGGTCCTGCATGTATATAATTCATTAAGTAGTTTTGTTTATTATATTAGTAAGATTTAATCCATCAGGATTGATGGGCTTGTGGCCACCATACTGCACCCCTTAAAATTGCTTTCCCATCGGTTAAAGTTTATATGATTGATGTTTTTGGTGAATTATATTTGTGCTTTGATAACCTCTGTGTTTAGTTGAGTCTTCTGGGCTACCATACCGGTTCCTCGTCTGCTTATCTAGTGTCTAGAAAGTAGGATAAACATAAGTAATAATTAAGGGTTTACTCACCATTATATAGGATCCAATGAGATAGATTAGTTTACGATACTCATCATATAAAACTAACAATATAACAAGTGACAAGCTACTTAATTATAAGGACAGGTCTTCTTACATGTTTCTATTATCTATATGTGTACGTGATTGTTATTCGCTGATTCATTCTCATTAGTTCTACTTTTATTAATTACTAAATTCGTGTTAGTCTCTCAGGCTAAACCCTTTTTTATTAGATTAGATTCTAAAACTAACTTAGATATTAAAATACTGAATAAATCAACTAGATATTACGTTTCATTCTTAGTATCCGACACTCTACTTACCACTATATGCATATTGCTCGGGTACACTGCTCGTTAAGTGTGTGTGTTAGTAATTAGTCGGCTAAATATAAATGTAAAACTTGAATTAGGCTAAACACCACTATATGCTACACTGACACATAGCACGCATCAGCTATATACACATTTGTTAAACTGGTTAAGTAAATAACCACTAGACAAAACCACTTCCTCAAATTTTAGATGTCATTGCTTAGTGATGAGGCGAAAAGTGTACCGCTTTTAAGGGGTCATTTAAGCCGGAATTCGAGATTATTTTATCAATTATTGCCCTAAATCGTTCCTTTTGTCATTTTAGGTACTTTTGGAGAGAAATCTGGAAAAGGAAGCATTTTGGACGTTTTTGGAGCATAAAAGTAAAGAAAACGGAAAAGTCTCAAATTTCCTTGCTGGAACAATACCTGACGACGTCAAGCTTTTACACATGATGGCGTCAACAGTGACAAAAGAGGTGCATGTGGAACTTATAACGTGACGGCCCAGAGAGTTTTCAAGCTTTTTGGCCTGACGGTGTCACCAAGGTCGTCAGGGTCCAAATACTAGTGACGGCCCAGAGTATTTCTACACATGACGGCGTCACAATTGGATCTAGGCAATACGAATTTAATCATGGCGGCGAGTTGACGGCGTCACATGTTAATACATGACGCCGTCAAGATGTAAACTCTATATATAGTTTACCAATTTTCATTCATTAGTGTGCAACTTTGAGGGAATAAACCCTAGACGAATTTACAGCTTTTTCAAGGGTTTCAACCCCTTGATTCTTCCATGTTCAATTGAAGATAAGTACTTATTCAAATCATTCAATATGTCTATATGTTGTGTGATTATATCTTACGCTTGTCTTCTCTTTAACATGCTAGGCTAGATTTGTATTGTGTTTGCTTAGATGTAGTGAAACCTAGATGTTAATTATGGGTTGATTGTTTGTTTATAATTGTTTCGGATGATTGTATTCGATGTTAGGCTTAAGAAAACTGGCAGACTTCCATTGGTAACTTGCTTGAACGTCTTAAGAAACATGATCGGAGGTGTACTACGATTTTTGGTTGTATTTAATGCGTAAGAGAATTCTAATGATCCCATGTTAGGAGCTTCTAACGGCTCGACATAGGAGTGAAGTAGGATTTTATAGTGTTAGGGAATATTGTACACGGCCCTACGACTAGTATTAAGGAATATAACACGTCATCCATTCAATTGTAACAAGCTAATCAACCTGTAAAAGATATCTAGGGAGTAATGAAATCTAAGTAAATACAACTTTCCTCATTATTGTTTCTACCATATTAGTATAATACTTTCATTTTCATTTCTTTTATTTTATTTTGATTGCATTTTTAGATTAATTGGGTTAGTTGGCTAGCAACTAATTCCGCACTCCTTCAAAACCCGAGATTTTACTTGCTTTCTATAAAATATAAAAATACAAAAAGAATTATCCCTCACCTCTAGACCTAGTTTAGTAGGCTTTCTAATCCTAGAGACACTATTCCTAAGTTGAACGATTAATCCCCCGGTACTTGTCATTATACTATACTACAACGATCAGGTACACTGCCTGGTGGGGGTTGTAAGCTTCTCAAGATCCCTTGAGAGGTAAAACCTGTTGCGAGGGCGCAATTCCCACGTATCAAGTTTTTGGCGCCGCAGCCCGGGGAATAGTTATTGTCTAGGTTAGGATTTCTTTTTATTAGGTCTCCTTGCTAGACTCCTTTCTAGTAAGGTTTTATTTTTATTTTTAGGTTTTCTTTAGTCTATCTTATTTCTTTGTTTCCTTTGTTCGTAAACTACCTCGATGAACGTTTGATTCCTGTTATTCGTGTTTTTTGTCGTAGGATTTTCCAAATGCCTGCCTCAGTCCCTTTAGTGGAAAATGAGAACCCACCTGAACCCTCGCCTAACCATCACTTTGACAATAATTCTGAGATGGAGGAGTCTGACCATGATGATGACCATAGGGCTAGTCCTTTTTACTATTCGGACTTCGATGAGGACCTAGATGATGGTGACGTAATTAATGAGGATAGGATGGAAGATGAATTAGACCCTTTTAGGTATGTCGACCCTAGAACAAGGATTGAGAATGATAGCTCATTTAATATGCGATTTCCTTGTAAAATTGGATTTAGGAGCTTTGATGCCTACCTTAACTCATCTCTACCAATAAATATAATCTCGCGTAGTGAATACAATAAAATTATGGTAGATGAGTTAGAATACAAAGGAGATAATATTGTTGCTAGGGCAATGGCATTGCATGTGTTTGTAGGAAGCTTTGTTTATCTGGTTGAGTTCATGGTTATGGAAAATCTAGAAGAATTTATCAATAGTAAGTTAACCTAAGTTGTGTTCGGGAAACCCTTCAAAAGGTTAACCAATCTTGATAAAAAAAACTTATGGAAGGGTTAATTACATTCTCGGATGGGGATGAAGATTTTGTTTACCAAATGCCCCGTGCACACCCTAGGTTCAAGGATTTTTCTATGGAGAAATGTAATAGGTATCCACCCCTTGAAATGCTAAGTGAAAATGATAAAAAGAAAGGGCTTAAATATCCCCATGAAAAGAATAAAAGGTATTATTGCGGATGTTTAGAGCTAAGTGATGACTATAAGAAAGATGAGGCTACTATTAGATGGCTCACCCTAGGGTATGTGAGCATAAGCGACACACGATAGCCCATGACCTTGAGTCTAGCTATAAGACTCGTAAATAAAGAAAAGCGCTTCTTGGGAGGCAACCCATGTTTTGTGTGTTTTTATTTTTTTGACTTTTAATTGTTTGATGTTATTTGTTTCTGTATGCATGCTTTATGTTTATTGTTGGTAGATCATGTTTCAAATTAAATTGTGAAAATGCTTTATTTTGTTGTTTAACTTCGTCTTAACTTCATATAAAGGTATTTTTCAAAAGTTAAGTGTAAGGGGAAACCCCAAATTTGTTTCTAAGAACGAAAATGATCTTGATTCGCCACAATATTAAATGAACATGTATATTAGTATTTGTTAGAGTCAAATGCTTGTATCGAGTCATAATGATGCTTTGCAGGATTTTCCAGGAAGTAGGACATAAGTTTTTCCAGAAATTTTCCGGAAACTTAACATATAGATTTCTGCAGGTCACTTCTGACGGCGTCAGGGTTTAACACCTGACGGCGTCACGTGTAAAATTCTGGAAATTTTGCGAGTTTTGTTTTTCTAACGGAGTCTTAAAAGTTTTTGTTGATTCTTTAGTTTTATAAACTCCAGGAAATCTGCAAACATTCATTCCACAAGCATTATATCTTAAATTGCTTTCTAGGATTTGTTAGTATATATAGATTACCGCCGATTTTAGGCGAGGTTGCCCTGTTTGTTTTCTCAGGTTTAACAGGTTATATATGACAAGAAGATAATTTATATTTCTGGAAGGGAAGCTATGAACGTTCATTTTCTTGGAGGAAGATCGCCTTTAGATTTGATAGGAAAAGCATTCATTATTAGTGTTTATGTGTGTACCGGTTGCATTTAGATTCTAGAACTTGCGTTAGTGATGTATCCCGAGACCGCTAGTGAGACTACATTCGTGTAGTAGGATTTACTACATGATAAGAGGCATTAGGATCACCCTTGTGTTAAACCCGTATCATAATTACTTGACCATTTAAGTCATATTACTTGACTAGTAAAGTCAATTAATTTTCCCACACCTTAGCGTTGTACTCATTTTTAGTACACGATACCCCTAGTATACCCCTCCGAGCCTATCTTTTCGTTTCTAACTTTAAGCATTTTACTTAAAGGAAGAATTTGTTACAACCCATCCAAATGTGCAACAAAATCGCCTTAGCCTTCCGTGTATGCACTCATCTTTAGTGCGCTATTGTTATTTGTTTAAACCCTTAGTTAATTGTCTAATTGATTACATGGTTGCTAAGTCGAGTCATATCTAGTACATATTATTTTGGGACGATTGGGACTCATGGGTAAAGTACTTGTGTTATAAAGTAATGAGGAAGAACATCATATATTACCCCCATATGTGCATTAATCTTAAAAAGTACTCCAAGTGTTTTGATTATCTTGATTCGAGTCATTAGATTAGTTTATTGTAAAGTATGTAAAAATTCAAGTGTAAGGGGAATGTACATTCCCTATGATTTATTATTTTGGATGGTAGGGTAAGAGTGCATGCAAAAAAAAAAAAAAAAAAAAAATCGAAAAATTTAGAAAAAAAAATAGAAAAAGAGAGAAAAACATACGGACTACCATCCCATTTCATTCTATGTTTGTTTTATGTTTTTGTTATTTTTGATTTATTAGCTTAAGTCGAATCGAATCTTGGCTTAGCAACGGCATATTGTACATGTAATTAACCAAGATGATTAACTCGCCACCAGTAAATATTGCCTTTATCCAACAAAACCGTGTTTTCCATATCCTTAAACCTAACCTTATAACCCTTTAAAATACCTCTTTGATAGTTTATCCTAGGTGCTTACGCCAAGTGGTGGAGGTTTGATCCTTTCTGATGCGTGGGAATTGTACCAGGCTTTACCTCTCGAGGGATTTCGAGAAGTTTATAACCCCCACCAGGCAGTGTACCTGATCGTTGTAGTATAGTATAGTGACAAGTACCGGGGGATTGATCGTTCAACTCAGGAATAGTGTCGCTAGGATTAGAAAGCCTAAAAACTAGGTCTAGAGGTGAGGGATGATTCTTTTTGTATTTTTATATTTTTATAAAAGCAAGTAAAATCTCGGGTTTTGAAAGAGTGGGCGGAATTAGTTGCTAGTCAACTAACCCAATAACTAAAGATGCAATCAAAATAAAATAATAAAAGTGAAAATAAACTAAATTAAATTAGTGGTGTGAGCAATATGTGGGAAAATGGTGTTTACTTTGATTTCACTACTCCCTAGATATCTTTTACAGGTTAATTACTTGTTATAGTTGCGTGGATGACGGATTGTATTCCTTAATACCATTCATGGGGTGGCGTACTTACTTCCCCAATTCTATAAGCTCCTACTTCACTCCTATGTCGAGCCGGCTAAGAAGCTCCTAGCATGGGATCACTAGAATTCGCTCATGCATTAAATACAACCATAAAAACCTAGTATACATCGGTTCATGTTTCTTAAGACGTTCAAGCAAGTTATACAATGGAGATCTGCCAGTTTTCTTAAGCCTAACATTGAAATCATTCATCCATTACAACTGTAAACAAGAAATCAACCTATAATCAACATCTAGGTTTCATTACATCTAAGCACACACGAAAGATCTACCCTAGCATGTTATAATCATGACAAGCATAAGATATATTCAAACAACACATAGACATATTGAATGAATTGAAAGAAGACTTATCTTAATTGAACATGAAAGGTTTCAAGGGGTGAAAACCCTTGAAAATACTGTTACAAACGACCTAGGGTTTATTAGGTTCGACCCTTGTATTCTCCACACAAGTTCCTCCCTTATGAATGAAAAAATAGAAAAGTATATATAGATTTTGTGAGGTGACGACGTCAAGAGTAAATTTCTGACGCTGTCATCTCGCCGCCAATAAAGTTCTCGGACTGCCTAGATCTGTGTCTGACGCCGTCATGTGTAATCCTTCTTCAGGCCGTCACCAAAATAACTCTTGACGCCCTACTTCTGACGCCGTCACGTTTTCTCTGGGTCGTCATGCATTTTGCTCTTGACGGCGTCATATTTTCCTTCTTGACGCCGTCAGGTACTGTTCCCAACATGGAAAATTAAGTGTTTGCCGTTTTCTTCACTTTTATGCTCCAAAAACGTCCAAAATGCTTCCTTTTCCAGAATTCACTCCCAAAGTACCTAAAATCACAAAAGGAACGATTTAGGGCAATATTTGATCAAATAAATACAATTTTGGGCTTAAATGACCCCTAAAAACGGTTCATTTTTCGCCTCATCATATACCCTTACACTTGAGATTTGCTTGTCCTCAAGTAAATGCGCTTTTATTCTAGTCAAAATACAAGTTAGGGGTCATTTAACACTAATATAAAAGTAATTACAACAAATAATCGTTCCACTAAAGACCAAGGACAAGCACGGAGGTCATACACTAGCACCTCACAAATAGTGTTTAGATACTCACATCTCTCGGGTGTAATAAAGTATATATCACAATATGGAAATGGAAAACATCTCTCACTACCTGTCATAGCAAAATAGATTACCATAGGTTTGGGAAAGGATCAAACCTCCACCACATGGCGTAAGCACCTAGGATAAACTATCAAAGAGGTCTTTTTAAAGGGTTGTAATGTTAGGTATAGGGATATGGAATACACGGTTTTGTTGGATATAGGCTGTCTTTACTGGTGACAAGTTAATAATCTTGGTTAATTATATGTACAATATGGCGTTGCTAAGCCAAGACTAGACTCGACTTAAGCTAATAAATGAAAAATAACAAAAATATAAAATAAACATAGAATGAAAAGGGATGGTAGTCCGTATGTTTTTTCTCTTTTCTCTATTTCTTTTTATTTTCTTTTTTTTCTTTTTTTTTCTTTTATTTTATTTATTTATTTTTTTTTTGCATACACTCTTACCCTACCGTCCAAAATAATACATCATAGGGAATGTACATTCCCCTTACACTTGAATTTTTACATAATTTAAAATGAACTAATCTAATGACTCGAATTAAGATAATCAAAACACTTGGAGTACTTTTAAGATTAACGTACATATGGGGGTAATAATAGATGTTCTTCCCCATTACTCCATAACATAAGTACTTTACCGATGAGTCCCAATCGTCCCAAAACAATATGTACAAGGATATGACTCGACTTAGCAACCATGTAATCAATTAGATAATTAACTAAGGGTTTAAACATATAACAATAATGCACTAAAGATGAGTGCATACACGGAAAGCTAAGGTGATTTGGTTGTACATTCAAGTGGGGTGTAACAAATTCTTCCTTTAAGTAAGATGCTTAAAGTTAGAAACGAAAAGATAGGCTCGGAGGGGTGTACTAGGGGTTTCGTGTACTAAAAATGAGTACAACGCTAAGGTGTGGGAAAAACTAATTGACTTAACTAGCCAAGCAATATGACTTAAATGGTCAAGTAATTATGATACGCGTTTAACACAAGGGTGATCCTAATGCCTCTTATCATGTAGTAAATCCTACTACACGAATGTAGTCTCACTAGCGGTCTCGGGATGCATCACTAACGCAAGTTCTAGAATCTAAATGCTACCGGTACACTCATAAGCACTAATAGTAAATGCTTTTCCTATCAAATCTAAAGGCGAACCTCACCTATTTGGGTGGAAAATTTTTTTGAATGGTACGGTTTTGTGCTAGTCATACAATCTTCTATCCATGAGACGCTTGCTATTGCTAAAGTTTCACTCCTGAATGTTGTAAAAAAAATTTAAATTTGGCGCGAAAATTACACTAACAAGTATTTCTCATAGTTTTATTACACATCTACTATCAAACAAACAAACTCAAGCGAAAGTGTATCTGTAAGGTATCATCATTTTACCCTCCCCTTACACTTAGGATGAACATTGTCCCCAATGTTCAAGTAGAGAATGTAAAAGTGAAATAAGTAAAAAGAATGAAATCAAATACTCCCCTGATCCGCTCGGTATGGATAATAAGGTAGCCAGGTTAGATCTTCCTCCAGAAAATGAACAATCAAAGCTTCCCTTCCAGAATATAAATCATCTTCTTGTCATACATAACCTGTTAAACCTGAGAAAACAGACAAGGCAACCTCGCGTAAAATCGGCAGAAATCTATATATGATAATAAATCCTAGAAAGCAAAATAAGATATAATGCTTGTGGAATGATGTTTGCAGATTTCCTGGAGATTATAAAACTAAAGATTCAACAAAAACTTTAAGAATCCGTTAGAAAAACAAAACTGGTAAAATTTCCAGAATTTTACACGTGACGCCGTCAGGGGTTTCTTCCTGACGCCGTCAGAAGTGACCTGCAGAAATTCTTATGTTAAGTTTCCGGGAAATTTTTGGAAAAACTTCGTCCTACTTCCTGGAAAATCCTGCAAAACATCATTGTGACTCGATACAAGCATTTGACACTAACAAATACGAATATACATGTTCACTTAATATTGTGGAGAATCATGATCGAGTTTATTTCTTAAAAACATATTTGGGGTTTCCCCTTACACTTATCTTTTGCGAAATACCTTTGGATGAAGTGAAGACTAAGCCAAACAACAAGACAAAGTATTTTCACCATTTTAGTTTTGAAACATGATCTACCAACAATAAAAATAAAGCATGCATACGGAAGCAAATAACAATCAAACAAAATAAAAATCACACAAAACATGGGTTGCCTCCCAATAAGCGCTTTTCTTTATTTACGAGTCTTGTAGCTATACTCAAGGTCATGGGTTACTACGTGACCTCATCATTGGTTTCACTCTCTAGGTCATCTCCTATACCAGTTTTGTATTCCGGACCTAGTTGCAAGCATTCTTTGTAGAAACCAAGCATCCTATTCATCACATACTCTACTCCTCTACGTCTATCCTCATCAATCCTATAATAAGCCGCTTGCTTGTGTTCCTTTTCTATATTTGACAGGAGGCGGTATTGCTCAATCTTATAGGGCATTTGGTAGGCAATCTCATCATTCTCTTCCTTGAACCTAACCATCCCTAAAGTTGGATCATAACTCATCTTAGTGGCCTCAACGAATGGTTTTCCGAACACTACTTGGCTTAGGCAAGCATCTATCACCGGACGAGTATCCTCTACTATCATAAAATCGATCTCATAAGTGAAATTTCTGACAAACACATGCAATCCTTTCACTCTTCCTACAAAATTACTTATCAAATTCCTATTGGGCATAATCCTATAACCAAGTTGTTTCTTCATTACCCAATTATAATAAGTCCTAGTCATGATGTTTATAGGAGATCTAAGATCGATATAGGCTTTCCATATATGCATATGCCCAATGTTGCATGGTATATTGATGTTAGAGGGGGATAAGGGGTGAGCCAAGGATATATGGTGTCTCGGGGTTATCGAATAAATCCTTATGATATTCCCGTTCTTCCTTGGTGGGCAACTTATCAAAGTACTCTTCTACAGTCCCTACTTCCTCTAACTCTTCTCCCTCATTAACCTCAACTTCCCTAATTTCATCCCTAGTCTCGGTTTCTACTCCAACTTCATCCTTGTCACTTTCTTCTATATCCTTATCTATTGGCTTAATGGTGACAACATTGACAAAGTGACGTGTTTGGATGACGAGGGGTCCTTAGTACGCTATTGGCATCCCTAGTGTCCTTCCTAGGTGTAGTTAACGCTTGGTTGTTGAGGGCTTTCAACAAGTTGTCAATCTTATTGGTCATCTCCGTTTGTTGTTGGTTGAATTCGGTTTCAAACCTAGCTATGCGAGCTTCTTGAGATGCCATAAACTTGGACATCAATCCTTCAAAATTGTTGGTACTACCATAGTTGTTAGAAGGATTGTTGTTGAAAGTACGGTTGGAGGGTGGACCGTTTGGTTGGTAACGATTAGGCGGATTGGAAGAATTGTTTTGGTTTTGTTTCCACCTAAGGTTTGGGTGATTTTTCCAAGAAGGGTTGTAGGAATCACCATAAGGGTTTGGCTCGGGTTTGAAAGTGTACCACTTATCTCCCGCTTCGTTGGTACGCGAGGATGCATAGTCCGCAAAAGCTGTTCCGGGGAGTTCTACACAATCACGAGTGTCATGGGGACCACTACATAATTCGCATGAAGAAGTGATTTTGTTCACTTGGCTTGAAGGTTTGGGAGCTTCGTAAGATTTCATGAGAAACTTGACTTGGTCCTCAAGTTCCATGATCCTACGGTCGGGAGTGCTAGAATTGCTCGAAGGCAAAGATATTGCCTTGACCGTTTTGTTCAAATCACGGGGATCATTCCAACATTCGTTGTCATAGAGAGCAAGATCTTCTATGAGTTCCCATGATTGTTCCGCACTTAGATCACGTAGCTTGCCACCGGCCGATTGGTCAATGGTTCGCCTCGTGGAGAGATCGATATGGTCATAGAAGATTTGGACTTGGAGCCAAAGATCTATGCCGTGATGAGGGACTTTTTGGAGTAAGTCCTTGAAACGAGTCCATGCTTCATATAGAGTTTCACCTTGACGTTGTTGGAACATCAAGATATCATTTCTAAGCCTGGTAGTTCTCCCCGGTGGGAAAAATTGAGCAAGGAAACGAGTGGTGAGATCATCCCATGATGTGATAGATCCCGCGGGTAAACGTTCAAGCCATTGACTAGCTTGATCACGTAGAGAGAATTGGAATAGGCGTAATCGGGTTGACTCTCTAGTTGTAGCATCAAGGTCTATACAATCTACGATTTTAAGGAAGTCCTTGAGATGTTGATTTGGATCTTCGGAACGAAGTCCATGGAATGCACATCCGCTTTGCACCAACCGGATGGTGTCGGATCGCAAGGGAGACACATTGGCCCCTTGGGTGAGCTCAATGGTGTTTCGATAGCCTTGGTGGCTAGGTCGGGAGTACTCTCCTAGGGTTCGGGGCCTAAGAGGTTGGTTAACTAGTGGTGGGTTTTGTGGGTGGTCTTGTTGTGGTGGGTTGATGGGTTCAAATATGTTACAATCTTCCATGATGTCGGATGGTAAAGAGTTACGAACAAAAACACGAAGAAATAAGATAGACTAAAGAGAACCTAAAAATAAAAATAAAATCTTACTAGAAAGGAATCTAGCAAGTAGACCTAATAAAAAGAAATTCTAACCTAGACAATAACTATTCCCCAGGCTGCGGCGCCAAAAACTTGATGCGTGAGAATTGCAACAGGCTTTACCTCTCGAGGGATCTCGAGAAGCTTACAACCCCTACCAGGCAGTGTACCTGATCGTTGTAGTATAGTATAATAACAAGTACCGGGGGATTGATCGTTCAACTTAGGAATAGTGTCGCTAGGATTAGAAAACCTAAAGACTAGGTCTAGAGATGAGGGATGATTCTTTTTGTATTTTTATATTTTTATAAAAACAAGTAAAATCTCGGTTTTTGAAGGAGTGGGCGGAATTAGTTGCTAGTCAACTAACCCAATAACAAAAGATGCAATCAAAATAAAATACTAAAAATGAAAATAAACTAATTTAACTAGTGGTGTGAGCAATATATGGGAGAATTGTGTTTACTTAGGTTTCACTACTACCTAGATATCTTTTACAGGTTAGTTACTTGTTACAGTTGTGTGGATGACGGATTGTATTCCTAAATACCATTCATGGGGTGGCGTATTTACTTCCCCAATCCTATAAGCTCCTACTTCACTCCTGTTGATACAAAAGTTGGGCGTTCCTGATATGGGCTCTTGCTCTTGTACCAATTCGCTTCTTAATGCTTGAAACCTGCGCACTAAGAAAATAAACAACATCGTTAGACTTATCGTGGGATTGCCACCCACGATTAGACTCCGGCTTGAGAGTAAGTAATCGGTTTAGGGTTCTCGTAAAGAGTTTTAGGGTTTGTGAATCGTACCTTTAATGAGAATTATGTCATTCCTTATATAGGCGCAGAATCCTTGTAGGGTTCGTGCTCCTTACGTTTCGCACACATGGTGCTTATCCGGGTTAAGGATATCTATCCCATAGATAAAAGATCCTTATCTATACCGTATATAGTTTATTTGGGTTTAGGCTTACGTGAGCCTAATCCCATCATTAATGCGGCCCAAGTTATAATAGCCCACGCATGGTGGTTATTGGCCTTAGTAATATTTATCATTTGGGCTCGTGGCCCATATATAGACTATACGTCATCATGTCCCCCCAGTCTAGTGTGCGCGGCTCGTGGCCGCGGATGCTAGACTAGTCACAACAGCGGTAAGCGTGGCGGGAGAAATTTTGAATATTGCCGCCCAATATTGAGGACAATGTACCTAGTCATAGATATTGCAAAGAAATGCCTCAAAAATCGGGGGTTGTGTCCACGTGTCCCTTGGAAAACGGGGAAAAGTGCGTGTACCATTTTAGATTCTAGCCACACGTTTTGTGAGTGGGATCCACGTGGGCTTCATCTAGGGTTTTTTGACTCCTTATATAAGAGTCACCGCCTCCATTTACCCAAATCACACAGTAAAAACACATACTCACCATTGCACATTTCTTCAAGGCGTTTTTTGCAAAGAAAGTAACTGTTTGATTAGGTAATTTTGTGTGCGTATTCTAGTAAATACCTTGAAAATAGTTGCCCAATTAGAGGAGTTTCGCTCTGCGATGAGTGAGGATGATGTGCGTCAGTTTTCATCTGACCACTTCATTCCTCTGGATGTGCATCCAGAGGCTCCAGACGTCGATGCGTGTATAGCCGATTTCCCCGAAAGGAAAATAGGACTATACACGCGTTTTTTTGAGTACGCTAATTACCGCGTACCTATATCTATTTTCTTGAGCAATTTGCTCAATTTCTATCGTCTTCATATCTCACAGCTGCACTTTATAGGTGCGGCGAAGGTATCGAATTTTCAAGTAAACTGTCATTTACTTGCGATAGAACCGATCGTTGACCTATTCCGCGCATTCTACCACACAACGTAGTCGCATGGATGGGTATCCTTTGCGAAGCGCGCGGGGAGCCTTCAGTGTTATACCGAGAAGGTAGACTCCCTGAGGCATTGGAGGGAGTATTTTTTCTGGGTTGATGATGTGGTGTTTCCATCGCCCTTTGAGTTTTACACTCAAGACACGTTGCCGAGGGATGGGCGCCCCGCACCCGGTTCCTATAGTTTGGCCGATGCGCAGACCATTGATGCCAACCGCATCCCCATTAACCCTTATCCGGAGGAGTTTTTGGTGCATGTGGGGTTGAGTCGCAGCTATTTCGGGGGTGTTGACGAGGTGCCAACCTTCATTGATGAGGAAGGCCGGGGTGGGTGTTCATCCCTTTTCATTGTTCGCTTCTAATAATGTAAGTTTTCCTTTATGCGCACGTTTAATGACTAATTTATTCTTTTGTTGTTTGTTCCTGTGTGCGCAGAGATAGATCTGTTTGCAGTAGTGAAGCTGTAGAAGCCAAAGAAGGTGACCGTGGGCGTGCGCCCTCTGAGGGAGAACGAGCAGCCGCTTCTGGAAGCGACCCAGGGTCATCTGACTGTGCTGGGGCCTGTTGGCCGTGAAGATTCGCCGCCTCTCCAAGTTACGCCCGTACAGAGTGTGGCGCCTAATGTGGAGACTGCGCGTGTGGAGGAGGTGCACACTGAATCTTTGGACAGCGTGGAGATACTGAAACCCGAAGAGGTGTTGAAGCCTGAGGAGGTAGCGCAGAATCTAAAGCGCAAGGGAGAGACTGGTAGCAGTGGTACTTCCAAGAGGCGATGCTACCTTATTGGAGATGCGGAGTCATCTGATGAGGAAGAGACATCCGCTCCTGGGGCGGATAAGAAGGCTGCAAAGGCCTCTCCATTTCTGTAAGTAATTTGTCTCCTGCTATGTATTTTCTTTATTACTTGTCGTAATATGTTGCGCCTGCGTTTTTTAGGCCAAAAGGCATTTTCGTGTAGCAGTAAACCCCTTGACTGGTGTGGAAAGCTGTTTTTTCTTCATCCTCGACTGCCATCTGGATTTGATGATATCCTTTGTATGCGTCTAGGAAGCATTTAAAAGGATATCCGCACAGGGATTCTACCTTCCAGTCTATTTCTGGCAGTGGATAGCAGTCCTGTGGACATGCTTTGTTAAGGTCTGTGAAGTCCACGCACATTCTCCAACTGCCATCGCTTTTCTTTACCATCACTGGGTTAGAGAACCAATCGTGATAGTAGACTTCGTGCATGATGCCTGCATCTACGAGTTTGTGTACTTCTTCCAGAATAGCTTTTGCACGATCTGGGGCCTGGCCGCGCTTCTTCTGTCGTATTGGGGGATATCCTTGTCGGATTTGTAGCTTGTGCTCTGTGATAGAGCGTGGCACTCCGGTCATGTGTTTTGGTTCCCATGCAAAGATATCTAGGTTCTTTTGCAAGAGTGCACACACGGCTGCTTTACCTTTGTCAGACAAAGATCCTCCAATCGAAACTTGTTGGTCCGGGTAATCGGGGTGAATAGCGACCTTTAGGTTTGGTGTTTTTTCTGTGTGCTGTTCCGGAATATTCTCCACCTCAGTGGTTACTGCGTTGCATTCTTTTGGTGGTACTGTTGTGTTATAGAGGGTAACGACACCTCCTTCCACTAGAAATTTGAGCATCCCATGTGCTGTGGATGGCACAGCGTGCATGGATGATATTCCAAGTCTCCCAATGATGCCATTGTATGGTGAGGGAGACTTGATTACCATGAAATTTATCCATGTTGTTGTTGAGTGTTGTTCATCTCCCACAACCACTAGCAAACGCAATTGCCCTATAGGCCAAATCTTTTCTCCTGTGAATCCAGTCAGCGACGTTGTTGCTGGTATTAATTGACTTTGGATTTCAGGTCGCAGCCTTTTGAAACAATGATCGTATAGGATATATGCGGATGCTCCTCCATCAATGTACATGCGGTGGATATCATGTCCCCCAGTATGTATTTCAATAGTTAGAGGTTCTACTACTGCGTTGTCGGCAGCTAGAGTAGGGAAGGATATCTCTTTTTCTGGAGAGAATTTTTGACTGACTTTTTGTTTTATCTTGCGTTGCCATGACTGTATCATGTATATGATGTCAGCTTTGTCTTTGGGAGGTTCTTTCTTGCCCCCATTCCTTTGCTTATCCTTTCCCTCTTTGATGTTTTTTACGAGGTGGTCCATTCTGCCTTCCCTTACTACCTTTTTCAATTAGTTGTCGTAGCTGGACACACTCGTTGGTTGTATGGCCTTTTTGACCATGGTATTCGCAGTATCCATTCCCTACGCGCTTTTCCTCTGCGGTACGCATTGGTGGAGGTTTTGGGAAGTTTGCACCTTCTGTTACAAATATTTCCCTTGGAGTTTTTGTGAGAGGGGTATATTTGTCATTGTCTCTTCCACTGCGATAATTCCTGCTGCGGTTGTTATTCTGATCATTGGATTGTCTCCTAGGCTGTTCTTGTTGCCTGTATTTCGAGTAACCTTTTTTGCTATCCGCAGCGGCTGCTTCTCCTTGTATGAAGGATCTTGTGCGCTTTGTTAGCTCATCAAAAGTTTGGGGAACCTTGTCGTTTAGCTTCCGAATAAGTTCTGGGTTGTTAATTCCATTCATGAACCCTGAAATTTTTAGAATTTCGGGACACGCTTTGACCTGTATGCACTCATCCTTAAAGCGTTCCATAAAAGCACTGGTTGATTCCCCTTGGCGCTGTTTTACTCTGGCTAGTTCAACAGGGTTTTTAGCGCACTTCTTTCTTTGGGTAAAGTTTAGACGGAATGCTTTCCGTAATTCTTCAAACCCACCGATACTCCGTCGTGGGAGTTTGCTAAACCATGTGCGCGCATTCCCTACTAATGTAGAATTAAACATATGGCACCACACAGGTTGTGGCCAATTTTCGATAGTAGCAGCTGATTCGAAAACTTTTAGATGGTCATCCGGATCACCTGTCCCATCATATGTTTTCACGTTAGTGGGCATGCACATCCTTTTGTGGTCGGACTAATCGCTGATGCGTCGTGTGAACGCATCAACTTTCTGGCGTCGCCATGGAAGAGACATGTCTTCGTTTTCTTCTTCGCGACGTCTTCCTCTTGACTTCCAATGTCCTGTTTCCCTATCCTCGTTGTCCGAGGAGTCGCTGGAGGAAGAGTAATTTCTTTTTCGGCGCTTGCGCCGGCTTCCTTCAGAGGAAGAGCTTGAGGGACTTTCACTTGGGGATATTCTCCTCCCCAATCTGTCGTGAATTCTCTTGCTCCCAGACTTGGAGGACCCTTCGCTTGGTGAATGTTGAGGTCCTAATCGGTCTTGTATCCCTCGACTGCCAAGTCTGGAATGAACATTATTGTGTCTCTCACTATCTTCATATTCCTCTGAATATTGTGATTCAGAAGTCGTACCCAGCCTATCGTGGATAGTGGTACGTTTTTCGTTATCTGCGCGTCTTCCTCATGGGTGGCGCGGTGGTGATGATTCGCGTTCAGGACCAAAATTGAGCCGGCCTTGTAGGCTCGTACTCGACCTTCTCCTTGCTTCTTCTTGCATGAGGGCAGTTAGGGTTTCATAATTTTGGGATTCAAAATTTTCCAACGTTAGGTCGGGTGTGTCCTCAGTTGCTGCAAGAATATTTGCCTCAGTATTGGGCACCCTATCTCAGTTAGGCGCGCCCGGTGGTACAGTGTTGTCCACTGTAGGTCGCGTTTTGTGAGGAGTAGTGCAGAGGGTACGCTGGAGTTCCTCAACGCTTGGAGCCACTTTGGTGGCTTGGGTAGTCCTTATAGGCAGTTCTACCACTAGAAGAAGTTGGGTTGTTCCCGCCTCTTGGTGACCAGGTGCGCCGGTTGTCCCAGCAGCTTAACTAGGGGTCGAATCTTGTTGATTCTTCCTCTGGGGGTCACGTGTTTTTTCTAGCTGCGGAGTCCGCTGGCTTGAATTTTTATTCTTCGTCATTCTAATTCCTTAGTTCGTAGTAGGGGTCCCACGGATGGCGCCACTTGTTGATACAAAAGTTGGGCGTTCCTGATATGGGCTCTTGCTCTTGTACCAATTCGCTTCTTAATGCTTGAAACCAGCACACTAAGAAAATAAACAACACCGTTAGACTTATCATGGGATTGTCTTCCACGATTAGACTCCGGCGTGAGAGTAAGTAATCGGTTTAGGGTTCTCGTAAAGATTTTTAGGGTTTGTGAATCGTACCTTTAATGAGAATTATGTCATTCCTTATATAGGTGCAGAATCCGTGTAGGGTTCGTGCTCCTTACGTTTCGCACACATGGTGCTTATCCGGGTTAAGGATATCTATCCCATATATAGAAGATCCTTATCTATACCGTATATAGTTTATTTGGGTTTGGGCTTACGTGAGCCCAATCCCATCATTAATGCGGACCAAGTTATAATAGCCCACGCATGGTGGTTATTGGCCTTAGCAATGTTTATAATGCGTGGGAATCGCAACAGGCTTTACCTCTCGAGGGATCTCGAGAAGCTTACAACCCCCACCAGGCAGTGTACCTGATCGTTGTAGTATAGTATAGTGACAAGTACCGGGGGATTGATCGTTCAGCTTAGGAATAGTGTCGCTAGGATTAGAAAGCCTAATTACTAGTTCTAAAGGTGAGGGATGATTTTTTTGTCTTTTTATGTTTTTTAGAAAGCAAGTAAAATCTCGGGTTTTGAAGGAGTGGGCGGAATTAGTTGCTATTCAACTAACCCAAAACTAAGATGCAATCAAAATAAAATAATAAAAATGAAAATAAACTAATTATACTAAGGTTGTGAGCAGTAATTGGAGAAAATGTGTTTACTTAGACTTCATTACTCCCTAGATATCTTTTACACGTTAATTACTTGTTATAATTGCATGGATGACGGATCGTATTCCTTAATACCATTCATGGGGTGGCATACATAACTCCCCAATTCTATGAGCTCTTATCTCCTCCTACACCATGACCCAGCACAACTATAGCTATTGTAAACAGTGGCTCATGCATTAAATACAACCAATAAAGACCTAGTACGCCTCGGTTCATGTTTCTTAAGACGTTCAAGCATGTTACCATTTGGAGATCTGCCAGTTTTCTTAAGCCTAACATATAAAATCATTCATCCAAGAACAAGAATAAACAAGTAATCAACACATAATCAATATCTAGGTTTCATTAGATCTAAGCAAACACAAAGGAGATCTAGCCTAGCATAATGGAATTGAGACAAGAACAAGATATAGACAACCAACACATAGACATATTGATTGAATTAGAAGAACACTTATCTCAATTACAATGCAAGGTATCAAGGGTTTGGAACCCTTGAAAACCTGTAAAAGTTGCACCAAATTCGTCTTTAGGGTTTCTCCAAAACTTCTCCTTTTTAATGTAAAAACTAGAAAACTATATATAGGAAAACTGGGCTGACGGCGTCAAGACAACCATGTGACGCCGTCACCTCGCCGCCAAATACTTCCTCGGACGGCCTTGATCTACTTATGACGGCCTGTGTGACGCCGTCACCAACCACGGTATTTTATTCTTGGCACTTTGACGCCGTCAGGATGACTTTTGACGCCGTCATCAACTACGGTATTTTATTCTTGATGTCTGACGCCGTCAGGGTATAACTCTTGACGCCGTCACCTAGTGTTTCCAGCATGGAAAATTGATACTTTGCCGTTTTCTTCACTTTTATGCTCCAAAAACGCCCAAAATGGCTTCTTTTCCAGAATTCACTCTCCAAGTACCTAAAATCACAAAAGGAACGATTTAGGGCAATATTTGATCAAATAAAGTCGGATTCGGGCTTAAATGACCCCCTAAAAACGGATCATTTTTCGCCTCATCATATACCCTTACACTTGAGATTTGCTTGTCCTCAAGCAAATGAGCTTTTATTCTACTCAAAAGACAAGTTATGGGTCATTTAACACTAATATAAAAGTAATTACAACAAATAATCGTTCCACTAATGACCAATAGAAAAGCACGGAGGTCATACACAAGCACCTCACAAATAGTGTTTAGATACTCACATCTCTCGGGTGTAATAAAGTAATATAACATTATGGAAATGGAAGATATCTCTCACTACCTGTCATAGCAAAATAGATTACCATAGGCTTGGGAAAGGATCAAACCTCCACCACATGGCGTAAGCACCTAGGATAAACTATCAAAGAGGTCTTTTAAAGGGTTGTAACGTTAGGTATAGGGATATGAATTACACGGTTTTGTTGGATAAAGGAAGTTTTACTGGTGGCGAATTAACAATCTTGGTTAATTACATGTACAAGATGGCGTTGCTAAGCCAAGACGAGACTCGACTTAAGCTAATGAATGAAAAATAACAAAAACATAAAATAAACATAGAATGAAACGGGATGGTAGTCCGTATGTTTTTTTCTTTTTCCTTTTTCTATTTTTTTTTTCTTTTTCTTGATTTTTCGATTTTTTTTTTTTTTTTTTTTTTTTTTTTTTTTTTTGCATACACTCTTACCCTACCATCCGAAATAATACATCATAGGGGATGAGAATTCCTCTTACACTTGAATCTTTACATACTTTACAATTAACTATTCTAATGACTCGAATTAAGAAAATCAAAACACTTGGAGCACTTTTAAGATTAACGTACATATGGGGGTAATAAATGATGTTCTTCCCCATTACTCCATAAAATAAGTACTTACCCATGAGTCCCAATCGTCCCAAAACAATATGTACAAGGATATGACTCGACTTAGCAACCATGTAATCAATTAGAAAGTTAACTTAGGGTTTAAGCAAATACATGAAAGATCTAGCCTGGCATGTTAAAATCAAGACAAGCATAAGATATATTCAAACAACACATAGACATATTGAATGAATTGAAAGAAGACTTATCTTAATTGAACATGAAAGGTTTCAAGGGTGAAAACCCTTGAAAATACTGTTACAAACGACCTAGGGTTTATTAGGTTCGACCCTAGTATTCTCCACACAAGTTCCTCCCTTAATGAATGAAAAATAGAAAAGTATATATAGATTTTGTGAGGTGATGGCGTCAATCTAGCTTCGCTAACGTTCGGCTAAGTCTTGAACCTTCGCGCTGACCTGGCCAATCCACGTGGCCTGCTTGACGAACGTCAGCGACGTATATATAGATTTTGTGAGGTGATGGCGTCAAGAGTAAATGTCTGACGCCGTCATCTCGCCGCCAATAAAATCCTCGATCTGCCTAGATCTGGGTTTGACGCCGTCACGTGTAGTCCATCTTCAGGCCGTCACCAAAATAACTCTTGACGCCTTCAGGTTTTCTCTGGGTCGTCATGGATTTTACTCCTGACGCCATCACAATTCCCTTCTTGACGCCGTCAGGTACTGTACTCAGCATGGAAAATTAAGTCTTTGTCGTTTTCTTCACTTTCATGCTCCAAAAACGTCCAAACTGCTTCCTTTTCCAGAATTCACTCCCAAAGTACCTAAAATCACAAAAGAAACGATTTAGGGCAATATTTGAGAAAATAAATTCAATTCCGGGCTTAAATGACCCCCTAAAAACGGTTCATTTTTCGCCTCATCAGAAATACACAGTTTTGTAGGATATAGGCAATCTTTACTGGTGGCGAGTTAATCATCTTGGTTAATTACATGTACAATACGGCGTTGCTATGCCAAGACTAGACTCGACTTAAGCTAATAAATGAAAAATAACAAAAACATAAAATAAACATAGAATGAAACGGGATGGTAGTCCGTTTTTTTTTTTTTTTTTTTTTTTTTTTTTTTTTTTTTGGCATACACTCTTACCCTACCATCCAAAATAATACATCATAGGGAATGAACATTCCCCTTACACTTGAATTTTTACATACTTTACAATAGACTAATCTAATGACTTGAATTAAGATAATCAAAACACTTGCAGTACTTTTAAGATTAACGTACATATGGGGGTAATAATATGATGTTCTTCCCCATTACTCCATAACATAAGTACTTTACCCATGAGTCCCAATCGTCCCAAAACAATATGTACAAGGATATGACTCGACTTAGCAACCATATAATCAATTAGATAATTAACTAAAGGTTTAAACAAATGACAATAATGCACTAAAGATGAGTGCATACACGGAAGGCTAAGGCGATTTGGGTGTACATTTAAGTGGGGTGTAACAAATTCTTCCTTTAAGTAAGATGCTTAAAGTTAGAAATGAAAAGATAGGCTCGGAGGGGTGTACTAGGGGTTTTGTGTACTAAAAATGAGTACAACGCTAAGGTGTGGGAAAAATTAATTGACTTAACTAGCCAAGTAATATGATTTAAATGGTCAAGTAATTATGACACGGGTTTAACACAAGGGTTATCCTAATGCCTCTTATCATGTAGTAAATCCTACTACACGAATGTAGTCTCACTAGCGGTCTCGGGATACATCACTAATGCAAGTTCTAGAATCTAAATGCTACCGGTACACACATAAGCACTAATAATGAATGTTTTTCCTATCAAATCTAAAGGCGAACCTCACATACTTGGGTGGAAAATTTTTCTGAATGGTACGGTTTTGTACTAGTCATACAATCTCCTATCCATGAGACGCTTGCTATGGCTAAAGTTTCACTCCTAAATGTTGTAAAAAATTTTAAATTTGGCGCTAAAATTACACTAACAAGTATTTCTCATAGTTTTATTACACATCTACCATCAAACAAACAAATTCAAGCGAAAGTGTTTCCTATGAGGTATCATCATTTTACCCTCCCCTTACACTTAGGATGAACATTGTCCCCAATGTTCAAGTAAAGAATGTAAAAGTAAAACAGGTAAAAGAATGAAATCAAATACTCCCCTGATTCGCTTGGTATGGATAATATGGTAACCAGGTTAGATCTTCCTCCAAGAAAATGAACAATCAAAGCTTCCCTTCCAGAATATAAATCATCTTCTTGTCATATATAACCTGTTAAACCTGAGAAAACAAACAAGGCAACCTCGCGTAAAATCGGCGGCAATCTATATATGCTAACAAATCCTAGAAAACAAAATAAGATATAATGCTTGTGGTATGATGTTTGCAGATCTCCTGGAGATTATAAAACTAAAGATTCAACAAGAACTTTAAGACTCCGTTAGAAAAACAAAACTGGTAAATTTTCCAGAATTTTACATGTGACGCCGTCAGGAATTTCTTCCTGACGCCGTCAGAAGTGACCTGCAGAAATTCTTATGTTAAGTTTCCGGAAAAATTCTGGAAAAAACTTCGTCCTGTTTCCTGGAAAATCCTGCAAAACGTCATTATGACTCGATACAAGCATTTGACTCTAACAAATACGAATACACATGTTCATTTAATATTGTGGAGAATCATGATCGAGTTTGTTTCTTAAAAACATATTTGGGGTTTCCCCTTACACTTATCTTTTGCGAAATACATTTGGATGAAGTTAAGACTAAGCCAAACAACAAAATAAAGTATTTCCGCCATTTTAGTTTTGAAACATGATCTACAAACAATAAAAATAAAGCATGCATACATAAGCAAATAACAATCAAACAAAATAAAAATCACACAAAACATGGGTTGCCTCCTAAGAAGCGCTTTTCTTTATTTACGAGTCTTGTAGCTAGACTCAAGGTCATGGGTTACTACGTGACCTCATCGTTGGTTTCACCTTCTGATTGTAAATGTTCTTTATAGATACCAACCACCTTTTTCTCAATTGCCCCTATAATCCTATTGGCAAATTCCTTATCGACTCTATACTTCGGTCCTAGAGTCAAGCAATCTTTGTAGAAAAGACTCTTCTTTTCCCATACGTAATCCATGCCCTTTACCTTATCCTCTTCATTGATGTCCTCGAAAGCACCAATGTTATCCATGTCAAATCGGGGCACAAAACGAAATTCTTTCATTCTATTAGGCATCCTATAAGTGATCCTATCGGTGTTCCTAGCAAATCGGATTGTCCCTTCTACCTCATCATATTCTAACTTGGACTCTTCAACAAACGGTTTACCAAACACAACATTGGATAAGTGACAATCAATAACATCAGCAAGATCTTCAACAACCATAAAGTCAGTGATATAAGTGAAATTCCCAACAAAGACATGTAGACCTTTAATTCTCCCGACAAAGTTACAAACTCCACCAGGGTATTTGGGATCTCTTCTAGGTCCAAGTCTTATTTTCACTATATCATTGTAGACACTTGAGGACATAATGTTGATTGGGGATTCAAAATCAATGTAAGCATTGTCAATATCTTTATACCCAATAATACATGGTATCTTAGCATTCTTAGGATCCCCTCTTTTTATCTTAGGTTCGATTTTAGTAAAAGGAAGTCGAGGGTTATCAATAAGATTATTATAGTACGCAATCTCCTCCTTAGTGGGGTATAGATTAAAATAATCATCTAGCTTTGGATCAATATCCCCTTCTTCAAGTTCCTCAACAACATCCCCAAAATCTTTAGCTCCTAGGTCCTTATTTGAATACAAGGCGGTCGCTAGGTCACTAAATCCATGGTCGAGCTCAACCTTAATCAACCTATTAAGCTCCCTAAGTTCCCTAATTTCACTCTCAATTTGTTCACGCAACAAAGCCACTTCTCTAGGGGAAAGGGGTGGATTCGCGTTTTCCATAATGGTCAACGGAATAGTCAATGAATTTATTTTACTAACAAAGGCACGAAGAAATAGATAGACTAAAGAAGACCTAAAAATAAAAATAAAAATCTTACTAGAAAAGAATCTAGCAAGTAGACCTAATAAAAAGAAATCCTAACCTAGACAATAACTATTTCCCCGGCAGCGGCGCCAAAAACTTTATGCGTGGGAATTGCACCAGGCTTTACCTCTCGAGGGATCTCGAGAAGTTTACAACCCCCACCAGACAGTGTACCTGATCGTTGTAGTATAGTATAGTGACAAGTACCAGGGGATTGATCGTTCAACTCAGGAATAGTGTCGCTAGGATTAGAAAGCCTAAAAACTAGGTCTAAAGGTGAGGGATGATTCTTTTTGTATTTTTATAAAAGCAAGTAAAATCTCGGGTTTTGGAAGAGTGGGCGGAATTAGTTGCTAGTCAACTAACCCAATAACTAAAGATGCAATCAAAATAAAATAATAAAAGTGAGAATAAACTAAATTAAACTAGTGGTGTGAGCAATATGTGGGAAAATGGTGTTTACTTAGATTTCACTACTCCCTATATATCTTTTACGGGTTACTTACTTGTTATAGTTGCGTGGATGACGGATTGTATTCCTTAATACCATTCATGGGGTGGCGTACTTACTTCCCCAATTCTATAAGAGCTTACTTCACTCCTATGTCGAGCCGGCTAAGAAGCTCCTAACATGGGATCACTAGAATTCACTCATGCATTAAATACAACCATAAAAACCTAGTACACATCGAGTGTGGGAAAAATTAGTTGACTTAACTAGTCAAGTAATATGACATAAATGGTCAAGTAATTATGATACGGGTTTAACACAAGGGTGATCCTAATGCCTCTTATCATGTAGTAAATCCTACTACACGAATGTAGTCTCACTAGCGGTCTCGGGAAGCATCACTAACGCAAGTTCTAGAATCTCAATGCTACTGGTACACTCATAAGCACTAATAGTAAATGCTTTTCTTATCAAATCTAAAGGCGAACCTCACATATTTGGGTGAAAAATTTTTCTGAATGGTACGGTTATGTGCTAGTCATACAATCTCCTATCCATGAGACGCTTGCTATGGCTAAAGTTTCACTCCTAAATGTTGTAAAAAAATTTAAATTTGACGCTAAAATTGCACTAACAAGTATTTCTCATAGTTTTATTACACATCTACTATCAAACAAACAAACTCAAGCGAACGTGTATCTGTAAGGTATCATCATTTTACCCTCCCCTTACAGTTAAGATGAACATTGTCCCCAATGTTCAAGTAAAGAATGTAAAAGTGAAAAAGTAAAAAGAATGAAATCAAATACTCCCCTTATTCGCTCGGTATGGATAATATGGTGACCAGGTTAGATCTTCCTCCAAGAAAATGAACAATCAAAGCTTCCCTTCCAGACTATAAATCATCTTCTTGTCATACATAACCTGTAAATCCTGAGAAAACAAACAAGACAACCTCGCATAAAATAGGTGGCAATCTATATAAGTTACTAAATCCTAGAAAACAAAGTAAGATATAATGCTTGTGGAATGAAGTTTGCAGATTCCTGGAGATTATAAAACTTAATAATTCAACAAAAACTTTAAGACTCCGTTAGAAAAACAAAACCGGTAAAATTTCCAGATTTTTACACGTGACACCGTCAAGAGCAAGCTCATGACGCCGTCAGAAGTGACCTGCAGAAATTCTTATGTTAAGTTTCCGGAAAATTTCTGGAAAAACTTGGTCCTACTTCCTGGAAAATCCTGCAAAACTTCATTATGACTCAATACAAGCATTTGACTCTAACAAATACGAATATACATGTTCATTTAATATTGTAGAGAATCATGATCGGTTTGTTTCTTAAAAACATATTTGGGGTTTTCCCTTACACTTATTTTTTGCAAAAATACCTTTAGGTGGAGTTAAGACTAGGCCAAAACAACAAAGTAAAGTATCTCCACTTTTTAATTTAGAAACATGATCTACCAACAATAAAAATAAAGCATGCATACGGAAGCAAATAACAAACAAACAAAATAAAAATCACACAAAGCATGGGTTGCCTCCCAAGAAGCGCTTGTTTTTGTTCGAGTCACGAGCCTGACTCTACCCTTATTTAACGGAAATAGGGGAGGTTTTCCCTACACTTTGGATTAAGTGCGGGTGGAAGTAGTGATACACACCCTTTGGGTGGAAATATGCCTCGTGAGGAAAGAGTGGTGGATGAATTATATGCTCAAAAGGGTGTGCTCCTATCATCATAACCTTACCTAATTCAATCGGGTTAATGGATGGATTAAGATTTTCTCCTAGAAAGGGATCATTTTCAATCAACTTCAAGAGATTACTAGTTGGGGATCCATCTTGACCTAATAAACCCGGTTTAAACCCATAATGTTTCTTGTGATCAATCATAAATGGGTGATGTAAGCATGTAAGGTCATTTTCCACTCCTATATGGGCTTCCTCTCTACAAGGCTTAGAGTCCACTACCTTTATCCTAAGACTACCCGGACTATATGGTTTGATGGGTGGATCAGAACCTATTTCAATTCCTAAATTTTCATCCAAGGATGGAAGATTAAGTAACGATTTAGGTTGAGGCTCCGGTTCATCAAAACTAGGAACTTCCCTAGAACTAAGGGTAAGGTTTTCATTATAAGCATTCAAACCTATATCCTCTAGTTGTGTTTGGTTCAAAGGTTTTACCTCAATTGGGATTCCTAAAGTCTCATCTACTTCATCCGAATAAGTCACGGGCGGTGTGTATGCCTCAAATGATGGTAGGACTTGTGGGGTACTTGGTGGGCTTGGGTTTTCTACTATCTCTTCCATCACATCAATATCACCTATGTGTTCATCTTGTATTGTGGTAGTGCCTAACCATGACATGCAACTAGGTGGCTCGACACTAATCTTTTTATCCCCAAGCAAACTTTTCGATTGAGCTATCCATATTGAAAATAGGTCTACACTTACGTTTTTTGGGTCCCATGTTCCACTTCTGTATTGGGCGTGAATCTCAAAGTTTTCCCACGCTTCTTTGACATCATACTCCCAAAAATCCCCATCTGTTACATAGTCAAGCCTCATTTGGGTTTCATAGTCGATACGAGTGTGAAATAATTGAAGTAGAGGCAATAAATCAAGACCATAGTGAAGGACTTTTTGTAGTAAATATTTGAAACGAGTCCATGCATCGGGAAAAGATTCACCATGATGTTGTCGAAACATCAAGATGTCATTTTGAAGTGAAAAGGGTAGATTTTGTAGTGGGTTTGGTCGATTGGATGAAAAATTTGGCGGATTCGCGTTCTCCATAATGGTGAACGGAAAAGTCAATGGAAAGGTTTTTACAAACAAAGACACAAAGAAAAGATAGACTAAAGAGAACCTAAAAATAAAAATAAAATCTTATTAGAACGGAATCTAGCAAGTAGACCTAATAAAAAGATATTCTAACCTAGACAATAACTATTCCCCAGGCTGCGGCGCCAAAAACTTGATGCGTAGGGATTGCACCAGGCTTTACCTCTCAAGGGATCTTGAGAAGCTTACAACCCCCCACCAGGCAGTGTACCTGATCGTTGTAGTATAGTATAGTGACAAGTACCGGGGGATTGATCGTTCAGCTAGGAATAGTGTCGCTAGGATTAGAAAACCTAAATACTAGTTCTAAAGATGAAGGATGATTATTTTTGTATTTTTATATTTTTTTAGAAAGCAAGTAAAAATCTCGGGTTTTGAAGATTTGGGCGGAATTAGTTGCTAGTCAACTAACCCAATACTAAAGATGCAATCAAAAGAAAATACTAAAAATGAAAATAAAACTAAATTAAACTAAGAAGCTCCTAACATGGGATCATTAGAATTTACTCATGCATTAAATACAACCAATAAAACCTAGTGCACATCGGTTCATGTTTCCTAAGACGTTCAAGCATGTTACCATTTGGAGATCTGCCAGTTTTCTTAAGCCTAACATCGAAATCATTCATCCAATACAAAAATAAACAAGTAATCAACACATAATCAACATCTAGGTTTCATTAGATCTAAGCAAACACAAGATAAATCTAGCCTAGCATGGTGGAATTAAGACAAGCACGAGATATAGACAACCAACACATAGACATATTGATTGAATTAGAAGAACACTTATCTTAATTACACATGTAAGGGTTCAAGGGCTGAAAACCCTTGAAAACCTGTAAAATTCGTAATAGGTTTGGCCTTAGGGTTTCTCCAAAACTTCTCTTTTTTATGAATGAAAATTAGAAAACTATATATATGAAATTGAGGCTGACGGCGTCAAGAACAAAGGGGTGACGCCGTCATCTCGCCGCCAAAAGAATTCTCGGACTGCCTTGATCTACATCTGACACCGTCATGTATTAGGTTCTTCCAGGCCGTCACGTGTTTAACTCTTGACGCTCTTCCATGTGACGCCTTCATGTCTGCACTAGGCCGTCATGCAATTTACTCTTGACGCAATCAGGATGTTACTCTTGACGCCGTCACACACTGTTCCCAGCAAGAAAAATTAAGACTTTGGCGTTTTCTTCACTTTTATGCTCCAAAAACGTCCGAATTGCTTCCTTTTCCAGATTTCTCTCCCAAAGTACCTAAAATCACAAAAGGAACGATTTAGGGCAATATTTGATCAAATAAATTCAATTCCGGGCTTAAATGACCCCCTAAAAGTGGTTCATTTTTCGCCTCATCATATACCCTTACACTTGAGATTTGCTTGTCCTCAAGCAAATGCGCTTTTATTCTAGTCAAAATACATGTTAGGGGTCATTTAACACTAATATAAAAGTAATTACAACAAATAATCGTGCCACTAAAGACCAATAGACAAGCACGGAGGTCATACACAAGCACCTCACAAATAGTGTTTAGATACTCACATCTCTCGGGTGTAATAAAGTATAAATTACAATATGGAAACGGAAGATATCTCTCACTACCTGTCATAGCAAAATAGATTACCATAGGCTTGGGAAAGGATCAAACCTCTACCACATGGCGTAAGCACCTAGGATAAACTATCAAAGAGGTCTTTCAAAGGGTTGTAACGTTAGGTGTAGGGATATGAAATACACGATTTTGTTGGATATAGGAAGTCTTTACTGGTGGCGAGTTAACAATCTTGGTTAATTACATGTACAATGTGGCGTTGCCCTAAATCGTTCCTTTTGTCATTTTAGGTACCTTTGGAGAGAAATCTGGAAAAGGAAGCATTTTGAACGTTTTTGGAGCATAAAAGTGAAGAAAACGGCAAAGTCTCAAATTTCCTTGCTGGAACAGTACCTGACGACGTCAACCTTTTACACATGACGGCGTCAAGAGTGACAAAAGAGGTGGATGTGGAACTTATAACGTGACGGCCCAGACAGTTTTCAAGCTTATTGGCCTGACGGCGTCACCAAGGCCGTCAGGGTCCAAATACTAGTGACGGTCCAGAGTATTTCTACACATGACGGCGTCACAATCGGATCTAGGCAATACAAATTTAATCATGGCGGTGAGTTGACGGCATCACAAGTTAATACATGACGCCATCAAGATGTAAACTCTATATATAGTTTTCCAATTTTCATTCATTAGTGTGCAACTTTTAGGGAATAAACCCTAGACAAATTTACAGCTTTTTCAAGGTTTTCAACCCCTTGATTCTTCCATGTTTAATTGAAGATAAGTACTTATTCAAATCATTCAATATGTCTATGTTTTGTGTGATTATATCTTACGCTTGTCTTCTCTTTAATATGCTAGGCTAGATTTGTATTGTGTTTGCTTAGATGTAGTGAAACCTAGATGTTAATTATGGGTTAATTGTTTGTTTATAATTGTTTTGGATGATTGTATTCGATGTTAGGTTTAAGAAAACTGGCAGACTTCCATTGGTAACTTGCTTGAACGTCTTAAGAAACATGATCGGAGGTGTACTACGATTTTTGGTTGTATTTAATGCGTAAGAGAATTCTAATGATCCCATGTTAGGAGCTTCTAACGGCTCGACATAGGAGTGAAGTAGGATCTTATAGAGTTAGGGAATATTGTACACGGCCCTACGACTAGTATTAAGGAATATAACCTGTCATCCATGCAATTGTAACAAGCTAATCAACCTGTAAAAGATATCTAGGGAGTAATGAAATCTAAGTAAACACAACTTTCCTCATTATTGTTTTCACCATATTAGTATAATACTTTCATTTTCATTTTTTTATTTTATTTTGATTGCATTTTTAGATTAATTGGGTTAGTTGGCTAGCAACTAATTCCGCCCACTTCTTCAAAACCTGAGATTTTACTTGCTTTTTATAAAATATAAAAATACAAAAAGAATCATCCCTCACCTCTAGACTTAGTTTAGTAAGCTTTCTAATCCTAGCGACACTATTCCTGAGTTGAACGATCAATACCCCGGTATTTGTCACTATACTATACTACAACGATCAGGTACACTGCCTGGTGGGGGTTGTAAGCTTCTCAAGATCCCTTGAGAGGTAAAACCTGTTGCGAGGGCGCAATTCCCACGTATCAAGTTTTTGGCGCCGCAGCCCGGAGAATAGTTATTGTCTAGGTTAGAATTTCTTTTTATTAGGTATACTTGCCAGATTCCTTTCTAGTAAGGTTTTATTTTTATTTTTAGGTTTTCTTTAGTCTATCTTATTTCTTTGTTTCTTTTGTTCGTAAACTACCTCGATGAATAGGACAACATGGAATTAACCATCTCCTTCAGCACTTTATTTTTCCTTTCAGAAATACCATTTTGCAGAGGAGTATATGGAGCAATCGTTTCATGGATTATACCAACAGATTGAAAATATAAAGTGTCCATGTATTCACCTCCCCTATCAGTCCTGAATCTTTTGATCAGGGACCCAAGTTGCAACTCAACTTCAGTTTTAAATACTTTGAATTTATTTAATGCTTCATCCCTTAGTATGTAGTAGATAGACATAACAAAACCTAGAAGCATCATCAATAAATGTCACAAAGTACTTCTTATTCCCCAAAGACAGAGTAGCATGCAAATCACATAAGTCACTGTGTATTAGCTCCAAGAGCCTTTCATGTTTAACACCCTGAAAAGGTTTCTTAGTTATTTTGGTCAACATGTAAGTCTTACACTTTTCAATGGCCATGTCAAATGGTGGGATTAACCCATCCTTAGAAATATCTTGCATCCTTTTATATTGTACATAGCCAAGTCTAGCATACCAGAGGGTAGAGTCATTCAGTTTAGAGGTTGACATAAAGGTTGAATTAACAATATCAGTGACAATAGTAAGCCTAAAAATTTGATTACACAAATAGCCAAAACCAATAAGCACACCATGTTTAGACAATATAAATTTATCAGATTCAATAACTTGTTTGTATCCATGATTATTCAAAACACTACTTGAAACCAAGTTTTTCCTTATATCAGAAACATGAATAACATTAAACAAAGTTACAATCTTTCCAGAACTAAAATTGAGATCTACACAACCACGACCATGCACCAGGGCTGTTACCTCATTTCCCATGTGAAGAATAGAACCATCATTCAGTGACTCGTAAGTCTTGAACCAGCATCTATCTTTGCACACATGAACAGTAGCACCAGAGTCAACCCACCACGCAACATCATCATCCTTTCAGCGAGTTAGCAGAACCACCACTCCATGAACCACTAGAGCCTGAACCATTGGCTTTAGCACCAATCTTAACACCTTTGCAATCCCTTTTAATGTGACCAGATTTGCCACATTTCCAAAAAGTAGGTGTTGTCTTCTTATTAGGACCAGCCCTTGTGTTATCATGATGTTTACGTTTGCCCTTGTTGTCATTGTACCTGGTGGAATTGTTATGTTCTACCATATTGACAAGAGATGCACTAGTAACATTGCTACTCTTTGGCTTGTCATTATCCTGAGTCCTGAAAGATTCCTCAATATGTAAGTGACTGCCCAACTAAACAAGAGTTGGTTCTTCCTTCTTGTGTTTCAAGGTATACTTAAAATCTTTCCAAGAAGGAGGTAGTTTTTCAATGATACAAGAGACTGAAACAGCCTCATCCATGTTCATTTTATGTTGTGTAAACCTTCCAAGTATACCAATTAGTTCACATTTGTGAAATTACTTACAAGAAACTTCTTACTTGATGCATCCTCAGCCATATATTTGGCATCCAAGGAATCCCATAGTTCTTTGGAAGATTCAACATTTTGATAAATATCAAAGAGGGAATCAGACATACCATTGAGGATTAAACCTCTACAAATGTAATCATCATTCTCCCATTTTCTCATCTTCCTCATCTGTTCCACAATACCATCATCACCATCATCAAGAATTGGTGTGCTCAAAACATACACCACACTCATGCTTGAAAGCAAGAAGTGCATCTTCTTCTGCCATCTTCTAAAGTCCACCCATTCAAAATTGTCAAGCATGGCAAAGTTTAAAGCCATGTGTTTCATAGCAGCTTATCACAAAATAGTTTACTTTGATTGTTGGTTGTGGTAAGCCCAGAACAGGGTGAAGATAATCAATGACCTAACTACGTACCAATGAATGGTTACCAAATATCACTTGGAATCGTGTTATCCCTTTCCAAAGTAAACTTTTCGACCCTAATGCCTGGGTATCACGAATATCTACTTGGGATAATACCAAATTTATCTTAGTGATTTAGGCACAAATCAATAACCATGTGCATCCAAGTGTTTATGTCCTCTGTATTATACCTCATGCATAAATAATTTCCAGTATGTGAACTAATCCCAGAAGTTCACTAAATTTTAATAGTATTTTCAAGCCAATTACATGCTTTATAACACAAGTACTTTTTACAAAGTCACTTCATGTCCATGTCTCTACAAGAAAACATAAACTGTTATAATCCCACTAACGTTATAAGTCATTTAACAATTTAATGACTTCGTGTATATGTCTTAATTAAAAAACATAACAAGATAACGTCTTACTTTATTATAAGTCTTGTAACAATTAAAAGACTTTATGTTTATATATTTACAATGAAACATAAACATGTTTAACTAAAGTAATTATTAATACCATCTTTTGGTTTCAATAGTAATTTCAAGTTAATTTATTACTTCACAATAATGTAAATAACATTATTTCTTCATTTATTTATGTCATTCCAAGAACACATAAATATTCAGATTGAAGCAGCATTAGATTACTTAATTAATTTATGTCATTCCATGAATTCATAAATATACTAATTAAAGTAGTCTTGATATCATATTGACACATGTTCTAATAGGTATCTAATTTAGAAACTGCAAATTCTCATAGTTCAACTACATCAGTTGATCTGCTAGTAATGAAAATATGAAATTCATCTTGTTGTTGCAATCTAGCTAAGCTCTCACATAACATAAATTGTAACACCAAGTGTTTCTTGAATTAGATTAATATAATTCATATTAGAATGTAATTCTCTTACCTTGCAGTCAAGAGAATCCATTAAATCATATCTCTATGAGTTGTTTCTTGCACACATTAAAGATAATATTTCTCCCACTTGTGCATGGAACAACCTCATATAGTTGATAAACAACACGCCATGCATTTGTTTATGTGATCAATATGATTGTGTCAAAGATTTTAGCTTAACAAGTAGTTATAGAACAACAATGTCTAGTAAGGAAACGTACAAGACTATCCTTAAAAGTATGAGTGTCTACACTTGGAAAGTAATTATCTTTAGCTACCAAGATGTCAAAGCTTGTAACTCCCACTGAATTAAAGATCATTACAATAATTCCTTATTCAGTAATAAGTACCCAATACTCCCACTGAATTTGACAACATTGTAAGTGTTTCATATCCAGTAAAAGAAAATAGTGTGCTTTTAACTTTCCTACACCTTTAAATGTCCATACGTAACAATTACTTATGCATTAAAGAGTATATTCTACTACGTAAATGATGGACTATCCACCAAATGCTATTAACTTGAAAAATTGGGCATGCAATTTCTTCCTTAATAGGTCTACCATCCTACAATGTATGTAGTACCTCTTAAATAGTCAAAACAACTAATTTGTCTTTTAACCTTTTGCGGTAATTAGTCTAGCTTCTAATTATAATAACTCATAATATGTCATACATAATTTACTGTTAACCAAATATCATATTTGTTACTAAGAATTTAATCACCGAATGAGGATGATAAAATCCCTATGAAAAATATTCGCAATTTTCTTAACTATTAAAAATTTGCTATGAGTTATATTAGAATTTAGACATATCTAATATTCCTATTATCCTTTTCATAAAAAGAAATAGGATTATGTCTCACTCTTCTTTCAAAGAAAGGAGACTTCTTTTGTATTTTAAGTAAATTATTCTTAATCAAACATTGGTTTGAAAACAGAACGATATCAATTTACCAAAGCCCAAAGTGCTTTACGGTTTGAACGTTGCATTAATACATTAAAACGAATTCCAAAATTCAATTTTAGTATTTTCGATAATTGGTCTTTTAAGAAAATAAAATACCCATTGGTAAATATTCATATAAACTGTAGTATTTCCTTAAAGCTAGGATCCAAATTGACATAGTACCATTACATCAATTGATCTGCTAGTAATGATAGTATTCAACAAGGTAGTTGTCGAACAATAATTGCCAATTTCATATTCCAATTCCTAGATCATTATGGGATTTACATTCACAAAACTTTTGTAATGTAAGCATGTTTCATCCCCATCTTAATGCCTTGAGTCCAAGCTCTCACTTCCTACTCAATTTAAGTCGTCTAACTTAAAAACTGCAAACTCATAAATCCATTACATCAGTTGATCTGCTAGCAATGAAATTATGAAATTTACCTCTCCATTGCAATCTTGCCAAGTTCTCACATGACGTAAATTACAACTTCAAGTGTTCTTAATTAGATGGCATTTGACTTAATTTTATAAGGGTATTAATTTTGACGTGTAATCAAAATAATGTATGAAGAAGCAATTTATTACCAATTCACTAAGAGTAAAATAGCAAAGTTTTGATTGAGGTATCGGGTTCACCAATTAAAGAATTACTAACAATTATCGTCCACTTATATCGTACTTTTGCATAAGCTCTAAGGCTTAGTGTTTCGGATAATCATTGTGGAATTGTGGTGAATTCACCCTTAAGATGACAGTGTACATGTAATGGTTGTTCGGTAAGTCTAATTTACACACAAACGAGCGTTAAGACAGAATGTTGTCTATCTAAGGTCACAATTTAATGCGAAGCCAACCTTATACCTGTCTTATAGTGTGTAAATTTCGGTCGAGCCTATTTAACCATTACATACAAAAACATCAATCAACTAATCCTTTGAAATTTAAGCTCTTAAAACCAAAACAATTTCGTCATTTATTTAGTCCATATTATTTTTCTATTCAAAATTACCCTTTTCTGTTTATAAACATGTCTCACATAATAATAAACAAAAAAACAAGTAATACACAATAAAAAATGAAACAACCAAATAAACATATACATAACATAACAATTAAATATGTATAAAACATGTAGCCACATGCAAATCTTATTCAATAGTCCTATTAATAATCAAGTCTAGGTGTATAATGCATTTATTCAATTAAGGCTTTCTTCTTCAAAGGAAAAAGAGCCACATACATCGATAAATCGATTGCGTAAGCCAAAACTAAACAAATACCACATAGCACATAATTGATTACTTAATATTGGAGTCTTCCCCAATTCGACATCTATTAATAAATTTACATGTTTCGATATAACTTAACAATTAATTCATATTTTCAATTTAAACCATTTAAATTATCACACAATAAAATCATGCAAACATGCACTTTTCATTGATTATGCTTAACAATTAACATATTGCACCAATATCGTTTACTAAAACGCATAACCATTTACATGACATCCTAGGGTTTCTAATCATATTAAAAAAAAAAAAAAAAAAAAAAAAAAAAAAAAAAAAAAAAAAAAAACATCTAAAAGGTCAATCGACCCAAATAAAAAAAAATTAGGGTTAGGAATCGAACAACCCTAAAATCATGGAATTAAACGAATCAATATTCAATTTTTATGCGTTTTGATAATTAATTACACATTATAACGGCTCTAGATGCCACTGTTGGAATTATAATATCATGACAATCATATAAAATAAACCAAACACATCAAGAGAGCATAGCGGAAGCAATTACAAGATCATACAATATGTAATTAATTAATCAAATATAAAAGTAAACATACCTTTGTGATTCTAGCACGAACAAGAATCAAATGCAATCTTCAAATTAAGAACCCTAATTAGGCTTTATGTGGATCATAAGAATTACCCGTTACCTCTTTTGTAATTCAATCCAAGAATCAAACAAAAGTATGCTTGAATCGTGTTCTTGTACACACGTACTAATTCAAGTAAAAGTTTATGCAAGTAAATCAAACACAAAAACCTTTTAGCTATGAAAATCGAATCCCTTAGAAGGGATAGAGGTTGGATCGATTTTTAGGACAAGAAGAGGTGAGAAAAACACCTATTATGTGTGTGTACAAGTTATGAGAATAATGAATCCCATGAGGTGTTTATATACTATAGTTTACTTGGAGCACAAGGCAAAGAGGAGGTGGAAAACCTCCTTATGGCCGATCGGTTCTAGGCTTCCCCTAGGGATTCCGGAACCTTCTCTTGTTTCCAATTAAACACAAGTATTACTTTCCTAATCTTCGTCTAACGGTCCTTAGCCATTCTCCGTTAAATACTAACGGTCGTTACTCGTTTTGTGTTTATTAATAATATATATAACATTTATAAATAATTATTCTTTTACTCTTCATACGTAAAGTGTGCAATCTCATGATCTCGAGTTCGATCCTAACACACAACTATTAATTTATGTTCATAAACTAACAGGTTAGTATTAGTAAAGAAATGAAGCGACGTTGTAAGGTTTTCTCCGCCACAAGGGAGATTGTTGATATAGTGCTTGTGAACTCTCAAGTTGGGTACTCGGAGAGTGGAGTAGGGCGAGGAAGAGAGCTTCGTGCCGAACCACTATAAATCACCGTGTCTATTGGTTTGATCTTTCCTTTACATTGCTCATTTACTTATTGTTTATTGTTTATATATATTGTGTGTCGTGTTGATGTCACATTAAGCAACTGAATCTAAGTTTTCTTAAAAAAACATAAAAACGGTAAAAACTATTCAACTCCCCTTATGGTTTTCCACATTCACTATCAACGCAGTCCAATACTTACAACTTGATGTTTTTCTGTTACATGCTAAGCAACAGCGTTTGAGCCAACAGCCCTACGTATATCACAAAACATGACAGAATGAGTAGGTGTATCGGACCAGAAAACAAACCAAAAGTTGTGACGTATAATTCGCATGCCTCCCAAGCCATCGATCTTGTCACTTAAGAAAACAATCTTAGATGGAATCCGAAAACCATGTTTAACTTGAAATTAATAAATATCATACCTCAACAAATTTGTATAATCAAGACAAGAAATCCCGAATGCTTGGCAAGTAAAATCCACCCCCAAAGATCACGTATAACCATTATATCGATTTCTTCCACCCCTGAGTGAACAAAAATATACGTTGGAAACATTTCTTGTATAAACCGTACACAAGATAAAATAATGTATTAACGACTGTAACAATTATATTTATGACTGAAATCAAATATTATAGCGAACACACAATGCTAACGCATTCTATGGCTCTAAATCAAACGAATGCTTGACAAGGTAAAGTATATGCATAAACAAAAACGATATGCACCTGTGTTACAGTCATTATTTATGGATGGTCAGTGCATAAAATTTTTATAATAACAAAATTAACGCCAACCTGAAAAACAAATCCAATTAGAAAAACAATCAGGCCCTTTTTGTAAATAATAGTATACATGAATTCAGCAGCGATAACCACAATCACCATCACCCGTAACTACATTTCGTCACCTAATCTGCAAACCTCAAAAATAACCTAAAGTAGTTTTGAACGACCTGTTACCAGCAACATGCAACAAAAGGGTACAATTTAAACATTACAAATGTCACTCTTAAAATCCCAAAACAAAGTGAAAAATATAAATGTAAAATGGTGGCTGCTACACAACTGAAAGATAAAATAATCCTGAAAGTACATTGCTAGACGAGTGATCATGTTTCATTAGATGTAGGAATCATAAATCCCCCAACAATATTCGAAAAGCTAACACAACCACTCCCAATTAAATCAGATAACGCAATTTCAACCATGCACTGTCAACCAAAAATGATTAAATTTAGCATAAAAGTAAGCTAAATCAAGCACAAAACACAATAACCAAACAATAGCAGTCAAAAACAGCTCCATAAAAAAAATGAAAAAAAAACATATATTAACGCCATCTAAAGATCATAACAACCAAATAAAATACCAGTTGTAGTAGGGGAAAAGATCAACACTTATGATCACACATAAAAAAATCTAACCTATTTTAGCCTCCAACTAAGCAAGCACATTAAATAACGAATAAGAACAAAAAAAATCTAATGAAGCACCCACACTACCTGATGATAGTCACGACTGCCATTGCATGCAACCATCCTGCCATTTTTAAGAGCACAATGATTAAATTAAGCAAAAAAGTAAGCCAAATTAAGCACAAAGACAATAACCGAACCATAGCACTTAAAAATAACTCCAAAGATCAAAAAAAAATAATAATAATAAAAAATAAAAAAATAAACCCCGAAATACCCTGCATTAACAAATCAGACGGCAATGAAACCTCGCTATCGATTACTGAAACTCCAAAACCCTAACCAATCACCAGTCTCTCAAATGAAACCCACATGTATATGTGTATAGAAAGATAAATCAGGGACTTAACAAATGCATAGGCAAATGCTCTTGTAAATAGTTCGAGCATTGATGTTGGAAAACATGTGTACAACATGCAACGACCTTATGAAATTGATGACCATTCTAGTGCCAAGTAAGTGCAAAGCCCACTAAAATATTTTTTAATCCCTTTAAGCCAAAGGCTCGACTCGGCGTATGAACAGTATCGGCTCAAGCCGCGGTTCCATAGTGCACCCAAGTTGCCTCACTCCCTCAAGCAGACCTCCAAGCCGGCGGCTTCGGAACAATGTTGACTCCCCAAACCACTTCAATGAATGTTATATAGTATAATGTAATGATTTTGAAGGAGCAAAACTAATATGGAAGATCTTTTAAGTTTTATAATTGTACTACAATGGCATTTTATGTTCTACATCATGTTATTACATTCGTCAATTTGATTGAATGTCTAAAAAATAAAGTAATTACATGCGTCACAAGTAACCTATCATTTCGGGTAATCACATGCCTGGTTACCCACCTAGTGATGTTAAATGAACTATCCGCCCAATGGATCACTAAATTTTCCTAGCTAACCAAACTGAACCGTTTCATTAACACCCTAACTATGGCTCCAATGTAATTTTCTTTGAACAATTATTATTTTAAGGGAAAATTATCACTGCTGTAAACAGCAGTGATGATTCGCTGCTGTAAAGGCTTCATCAGGGATCATTTTTGCTACAAAATGAACATTCAGGGACCATTTAGTAACATCAGGGAGTGGATTTTGTGTGGGCACAGCAGGTAACTCCCTGCTGTAAACAGCAGGGATGATATCCCCTTATTTTAATTTGTTGTTTTCTTTTGTTATATCAAAATTTTATTTATTAACTTTAACCACAATCATAAATAATCTTACTAATACTGTCCGAATTTTTACGGTCAATAATAAATATCACTATCATCTTTCGCTACTTTACTAAACCATCACTGCCGAAACAAACATTTTTTCTTTCTTTCTAAAATTAACATCTAGAACATCGAAGAAATCATTAAGCGTGAGTTAGTGATTAATTTTAAGATTTTAGATTTTGTAGCGAACTTTTAGTTAAATTAACAAGTTACGGAGTACAATATTGGATTGAAATAATAATGATGACAACAAATCTTTTGAAGTTATATTTTATTCCGCTACAGTATGTTCAATACTAATAAAATATTAATTGACGGCACAAAAGTAGTAAAGTAGGCAATTGATATCATTACTAACTTTTTGAGAAAGTTTTAACAAGGGTATCTTTGACGCGCGAACTTATCAGAGATTATTATAGCATGAGTTTTTCTGTTTATAAAAAAATAAGCTATCATTAAAAATAAGTCTCGTTTGGCTGACATAGCTTGAAAAAGCATGTAAAAAAATAAGCTACTAAGTGAAATGCAAGCTGAAGAAGCATGTAAAAAAAACTTCAGCAACATGCTTCAGCAACAGCTCCAGCAACTGTCTCCAGCGATGCGCTCCAGCTCCTACTAGCCCCAAACATACCCTTAATCCCTCCCAAAATACATTTTTTTATATAATAATAATAATAATAATAATAATAATAATAATTGGTACACATATAAATTTGATTAAAAAACGCAATGTACAGATAATTAAACCAGTTTATATTACAATACAATTGTTTAATGTAGTTTTTGAATGTTCCAATCAAATAGTATAAAAATGCGCAAATCATATCTAATAAAAAAACACACTTTAAAAGATCATTGTTAGTAAAAAAAAATTCTTATATTTCATAAAGTGACAATAAATCGTATAGATTACGGTTTTTAGGCTTCTAGCAGTGGATCGGAAGAAATTGATCGTGAGAATCGATCGATCGACTTGCAAGATCGATCGTCCCACTGTGAGAATGTTTGGTTAAATCGATCGCCGGCCTCTTTTTTTGACAATCGATCGTTCAGACGAACGATATTTGTAGCATTCAAGTTTCATTCAATCCTAAACTAAAAAAAAAAAAAAAAAAAAAAAAAAAAAAATCACTTTTGTCACACCCCCAATTTACCTGACTTGCAGCGGAATGGAATACCTGGGGGTGTCTGTCATAGCACCACAGTTACAGTTACATTGAACGACCTAAAGTGTCGTTTGGAAAATACTGCATTTGATCATTGAAATAATCCAGAGTTTACAAAATGAGGTCCCCAAAATGTGTTGCATGTTTATGAAAAACAAGTCATACTAGATCAAACGTTTACATAAGTGCATGAAATAATGATGAGACGCGTCGACTCCGCGACTCCATGAAGGTCCAAATGCATGTCACATGAGCTACCTTAATAACCTGAAATACATTGCTAAAACGTCAACACGAATGTTGGTGAATTCCATAGGTTTGTAAAATGTAATGATGTACGGCCACCACAAGTAAAAGTGCAAGATAAAAATCTCATGAAAATTGTACAATTGACCTTAAGCTCATGACACCGAAGCTATGACTGATGAAACTCTATGCCCCTCCTGAATGTTCTGCCGAAACATTCAAATGTAAAAGACATGACATGCATCCGCTTACTGTTGGTAATCACTACCACGGATGGAGGCGTCACCCTCGATAGATCTATCCACTCACTCTCGCTTAACGGTAAATTAACGGTTCATGATGTTACAGGGGACTTATCACATGGCAAGGTAACTTAAGCAATGTACATGTTTGAATACTTGGGCTCGTACTAAAATGATTGATGCAATGTATTCCCCCCGTGGGATTTGAAAACAATCAAAAATGTTGAATTGAAAACGGGGCTATGAAAACTCACCTTAACTGATGAAACTGTGATGAAATGAAATGAACACCAATGAACAATTAGCTGCTGCAACCCAATATGATGGTACCATGAACATGTAATGAGCTGAAAAACAAGGCGCGCACACTAGCCGCAACCTAATATGAATGATGAACGATCTACTTTAGATCATGAAATGATGTCATGAATGTCCATGCACATGTTTCCTATACCACTCTACTCTTTGAAAAACACTTGTTGTTATCAAAAGTATATATTCCAAGACTTAGGAAAATATGGCTATTAGAAAAATAAACTAGTTGTAATATATATACTTATATATATATCGTATGTACCAATGTTTGTGTTGAAATCCTCGGTTTGAAATCCTTGAAATAACGCCTTGTACTAATGAAAATATACTTGTAATCACTAATACATAATTAGTTATGAAATTGGGTACTTGGTTAATATTTCTAGAAAATCTAGAATTTAGTACGTAGAAGTATTATTTCTATTAGTGACAAAACGGTCTCATAAAACCAGTCGTGAAATAGTGAATATTAAGAGTTAGGAAAGAAGCTCAGTAGTTTTGAGAAGATTTTCACCATATCTAAAAAGTCACAGAAGTGAAGTTTGTCCATACAGGTCTCGATCATAAAGATAATTAGCCGTCAAGTGAGGTATTTGGGCTGTTTTGGCAGATTTTGGGCAGTTTTTGGGAAAGTTTGGAAGTCCATAAGTTGTTCGTTCTAAATCCTTTTGACAAACGGCTGGATGTTTTGAAAACTAGGATGGGTGAACTAACTTTTTGTCAATGATGTAAATTTTCCATAAATGAGTTTATCAATGAGTAAATTGGCTCTCAACATGATGTCTTACAAAAACTGTTTTTCTATACTTGGTAATATTTTGCTAAAAAGCTGATGGAAATAAATAGAGTTTCGCCGATTTTGAAACGTGTATATCTTGGTCGTTATAAGCTTGTTTTCTACGTTCTTTATATCCCCGAAATCGTGGGACAACATACTAATATATTTTTGATAAGTCGGGATGGCTAGATCAAGTTTTACACCTCAGATTGCCCATTGAAAATCGTGGGACAGCATGTAAAATTTTCAGAAAATAGTTTTCGTCGTTAAACTTGCAAAAATCATATCTCCTTCGTTATAAACTCGTTTTAATCCGTTCTTTCGCCTACGGATTCGTTTTTGAAAGTATTTTCTAAAAATTTTGCCAAAGTTTACTTTGTATTTACTGATTTTCCTGGATTTACAAAAATGGGACAGCATGTATAAATACTTGTTAGAAATCCATTTCCAAGGTTCAAAACTAGTTTTTACTTCAACCAAATCTCTTGCAAACACCACAAATCTATACTAATCCTACCATACACCTTCTTAGGGTGCCATGGGTTCCTAATCACTAGAAATCAAGTTAATTTAACAAGGGAACACCTAAATCACAATCTAGGGTTTGTATGTTTCAAAAGTCTTCAAAAATAAAGTGGTATAACTAGTATGAGCATGAAATTAAGCATGATTACCATGAGATATAAGTGTTAATTAGAAGAAAACTTGAAAATAAATTTGTATACTCACTTTGAAATAAGAGGTGATTGAATTATTAGAAACCTTGGATTTCTTGTGTTTTTGATGCAATATTCTTGATTAGAACCACAAAATGAATAACTTTGGTGCTTTAAACTTTTGAAAACCTTCACTTGATCTTGATATGGTGGTGAGGTCGTGGATATGGTGAAAGGAGATGAGGTTTTGCTTTTTGATTCTAAAAATGTTAAGTGTTTAGGTATTTGTGGTTTTTGTAAATAACTAGCAACTTATAATGTATAATAATCATACATCAATGCACAAGGTTAATGAACTTTGTATAAAATTGCCTAGGAGAGGACTTATGGGGCTGATTTCAAAGAACAAAAAAAAAGGGGTAGGGGTACTTGTGATTTAATTAGAAATCTTATGTAGTTTAGGTGTTAGTTTGTGTTGTTTGTTAAAATCGGGTAACGGGTTTAATAGAAATAAATGTTCACGAAGTTATCCGGGTCTAAATAAAGTCATTATAATGATAAAAATATGTTGAAAATATGTTGGGTACAATTACTGAGTGATCGGGTGATTATTGTTTAGTTTTCACGAAAACCGTCGTAATATTCATAAGCTTACGTTATAAATAAAATAAATTTCCAAAATACTGGGTAAATGAATGTTAAAACTTTTATGATGATAAAATAGATATAAAAATATGTCGGGACCATTGTGGGAATATTTAGATATATTCGTCGTGTATAAACCGTGTGTTAACGTTTATTTATAAATAATTATAAGGAAAACGTTAAATGTATCAAATATATAAATTTGAAAATCCTAAGAGTGGTATAACATGTAAATGACCTACTGATGATATGCAGACTATCCCCAGTCCGTATGAAATGTTATTACTGATAATGCATGAATTCGCACCTGAACCAATACGGTTACGCGAATTTGAATACCCGTAAACTAAATTTACGATGAAATGTGTAATGCACGTGAATGATGAAATCTTTTCCCGCAATGAATAGTGTTCTGTGAATAGTAAAATTTTTGAATGCTTCTCTGAATGTCAAACTGACACAAAAAATGATGAATAGTAAACTGATGAATAGTGTTTTGATGAATAGTGTTTGATGAATAGTATTTTTCCAAAGTTCGGGAAATGACCTGAAATGACCTGAAATGGTGAGTTGTGACAGTCTTCCCCTCTAAAAGGAACTTCGTCCCGAAGTTCTGTTTATGTTGGTATCTGAGAATGTATTGGTGAAAAGGTGATGATATTCGAGAATTCCAGCGAACTCTAACGATAGGAATTCGACTCTGATTCAACTGTTTGGCCACACGGTCCATGGTTTCTGTTGGTTCTCTTACAAGGTCTGAGATTGTCATTTGGGTTGGATCCCTTCCAATGGAATCATGAGTGACTCTTCTGAAAGTCATTTCTGGGGATCTGAAAATGTGAAATATGTTCGTGTAATCCTGTTGTTCTCTGGCAATGTTCAAATCTAACGGCCACTAGGCCTACCCTGTCTGAAATATAAATGGTCCAGTGTATATTGGTGTATCTTTCCAAGTTTTCTGAACGATAACATGCCTTTCCTAGGCAGAACTTTCTGCATAACTCTGCAGAACTTGAAGTTCTAATGGTTTACGACTTATTGAACTTGTAACTGATTCTTGACTTGTAGAAAATTTCTGGTTATCTCATGAATGCCTACTGAACTAGTGAGTTGAGCTTTTTCTGAGTTTGGCCCATCAATCGATGGTCTGCACTTCTTAATGTTTTAAATGTGGTACTGGTAATATATACTGCTGAATTCTGCCAGAACTCAAGTTTGTATGCTAGTTGGTCGATTCTAAAATGAATCTTAAATAGTCCAATATGCTAAAGGTTCAACCTTTCTTGTTATCCAATTTGTATCATGCCAATCCAAATGATGTGTGTTATGTACCAACCTAACTTCTGCCAGTTTCCCGTTGTTGGTGTGATAACTATTGTTGTAGATGAATTTGATTTATGTTAAGTGATTAGTCCAACCATTTCTAGGGTTAATCACTCATGCTCTGAGTATACTTTCCTATGTTTGAATTGTTCTCTCGCTTTGACCATCGGTCTGAGGATGATAGGTGATGTTCACATCTAAATGGGTTTCTGAAGGAAATCCTGAAATGATTACCGGAAGTCCAAGTTGAATCGGTTTCCTTAACAGGAAAAACTGAAATGGGTACAATAAACCTTTGTGACTAATTCCACAACGTTCGGTCCTTCGAACTTGGCGTTATCTGAAAGGGATAGAATATAGGTAACAATTTGATTCCTTGTGTTTTGTTCCAACGGATGATAAGACATATGTTCTTCTTTGTCTATTGGGTTTGGTCTCCACTACTGATGTTCGTGATTAATTTGTGATGTTCCTCCTAATTCCTTCATCACATATTCCAAATATTCTTTATTGTCAAGTCACAAAATCCTAAATGCATAAGCGATGTTGTAGGGAAGTTGGTTCTGGAAATTCGTCTCGTGATTATGAGTTTTGGTTGAAATCTTTTTCTGAATAAACGAATTTAGAAAATGGAGCAAATGATTTACTGGGTAATATTTTTCTTGATGATTCAAAATCCAGTAGTTATGAAATAGGAACTGTTTTCAAACATGTTGTGATTAAGACTGCTTACCAAAGTTTGATGTCTATGTATATTTCTCATTGTACAATAGTGTTGCTAAAGATTGACCAAAAAGGATCGTACTTGTTCAAAATAGGAATTTCAGAAATCATTTTTCCACAAGGTAGGTGATTTATGTAAACGCATCAACTTTATTTAAAAGTGAAAACACTAACAAGGATAAAATGGTAGAATAGGAAATGTTCGTTTAAATGCATAGATGTCTAACATTTAGTTCCTGAGGTTGGATAATGTCTATTGGTGGTTATCTGGCATAACTACAAGCATAGGTATTTAGACTAACTTAATTCATGAAATAGTTTATCGTTGTAATTGGCAAGACGAAGGTATCACTTGATGTTGTGTCGATGAATGTCTATTCTGGTTTTCCCATGTAGATGAGGAGATATGTTCTGGTTTGATCCCTTGCTTGGTATGAAGGTGAGGTAATCTGTCATTTCTAGACATAATGCCTTAGAGGAATCTACATCGATATTCTTGATTCAAACAATTGTCCTTTGTGAAAACTTACTGCAGGAAAGTTTATGTATGGATGAGGCCATGTTTAAATGAAATGCTCTACAGTCTAAATTAGAAGCTTGGTTTATTTCTATTGTGTTGTCCTGCGGACATTTATATTGAGTTCAATCCTGTAGCTCAGTCTAGCTAGTACCCTTAAACGATAGAATTTGACAACTAAGTCAGAGATGGTGATTCGGATAGTCTCGCAGTATCTTAGGATTGTTGTTGAGTTATGAATTCTTTCACTATATACTTCTAGTCCTGTTTAGTAGTTCTGTAATCTTTGCATTGCTTTTATTGTATAAAGGAATCCTGCATGTAATTGATATGGAAAGTCTCTCCTAGGGAAGTCAAAGGGGAAAATCCAACTTAATGGCTAAGTGGGTGACAGGTGGGGTAAGTATCCAGGGATAGTTCGGCAAAATGGATGTTTATGGGAAGGTTCCTTTGTTTACAAAACTTTTGGATGAAGATTGTCATTATCAATCCTTTGAAAAGGTAATTATTTCCTTCATGGCATAATCCTTCCTGAATTTTACATAGGTGATCAGGCTATGTATAATTGAGGACTAATGATGCGATGTTGGATTTTGTCAAAATATCATAACTTTTATCAAAAGTTTTAGATGGTGTTCAACGCATTGTTATAAAAATGGTGTCCTGATATTTTCTTTCAAGTAACATGAAAATTGCTTCGCGTAACAATAGTAAATACTTGGTGTAATGACAGAAAATCAATTTATAGGATGTTAATAAAATAGCTTACTTCAGAAATTTTTCTGTAAAGTCGTTTCCCCATATGATAGTAAAATAGCTTGAATGGTGTATTGGATACGTGGGTGAATCTTGTCGAATGGTAATAGTCTACTAATTCATCAAAAACGAAATCAACCTAATTCCTGATGAGACAATGCTATAATGTTGCGAAATGATTGAAGTCTGAGCAATTGGGATAGAAAATGGAGTAAACGAAGGTTATGATTATCACCTAGGTAACAAAGGATAGATACTACATTGGATAGGAAAGTGCTTAATGCCCCTAGGTCATGTCATCGTACCAACGGTAAGTACAAAAGGAAAGATACAACCCTAAAGGCTCGAACTACGGTTTATATATCGAAACAAAGCTCCTCCTGCTGAAGCATTGTTGTTATCCTTGATGTTGCTAATATCCTGACGGTTCTCTTTCAACAACTCACGCTATTCCTCGAGCGATTCAGTCTTGATTCCAAGTTCCTGATTTTTCCTTGTTCCTTAGTTCCGGGCAGTCATTCTTGAAATGCCCAAAGTTTCCACATTTGAAGCAATTCCTTGGGATTTTCTGATTTGTGAGTTTCCTACAATTTTCAGTCCGATGACCCTGCTTCTTGCACACTCCACACGTTTTACTGCAATGACCTTGGTGATATTGATTACACAGGTTGTAGTAAGGTAACTTTCCAATATACCTTCTCTTTGTGTGCGGTTCTGCAGCAAAGGCTCTATTCATTTCTTGTCCTTTGGGTGATTGTTGAGCAGCATTGCAACCTAGATTGTTGTTCCACACCTTCTGTGGCTAGGATAATAGTAAAAGCTAGTGAGGATATAAATCTGGTCTAGGGACTTCCTGGTGTCCCTCTGTGTGAAATCAGGTTTGTGGCATCATAAGGTTGAGATAGTCCTGAAGTGGTGTCTGAAGTTGCGCATCTATCAAATCTTAGATAATGTAGGTTCTGAACCATTCCTGAAGAATCTGCGGATGTTTCTGTTGAGTCCGTGTTATTGGTATTATCTACTAGATGTCATCTAGTTCATGGCAAGTGGGAATGGAAAAGGAAATGACAATGATGGTACCAGTGAATGAAATACTACCCTCTTTCGTGCTACCTCGCGACATCCAAAAGGTAAAAATAAAGTACACACTGTGGGAAGGCCAATAGTGTAATAAGTAACTGATGGTGGTGATAATACCTGAGTAGTAAGTGCCCTACTAGTGATGGAAAGAAAACACACTATCTTCCTTGTAATAAGCATCCTAATAAGTCCATTAAGATTAATTCTGAATACACTACCAAAAGGCATTCTATGTACGGGCTGAATGATAGGAAGACTCTATTCCTATGGCAAATCAATAGTACTAATGGTGGTGTAAGTGCAACTGATGGTATAATGGTAGTGGAAGATGACAAGGCATCTTCAATGTCGGAATCCGATAAAAGGATGTCAGGGTGAGTATCTGAAGACATGTCACTTGTGAACCAGGTCAATAAAATGATATACATATACGGATATGAGTATAAATAACTCGCACAGGGTATGTATGAAACAACATGTATCATGATTATGCACTTATGATGAAATGATGAGATGCTATGATGATGCGGTTATAGTCTAGGGTCCAAGATACATCCTAGTTCGCTATAACCTTAGCTCTGATGCCAATCTGTCACACCCCCAATTTACCTGACTTGCAGCGGAATGGAATACCTGGGGGTGTCTGTCATAGCACCACAGTTACAGTTACATTGAACGACCTAAAGTGTCGTTTGGAAAATACTGCATTTGATCATTGAAATAATCCAGGGTTTACAAAATGAGGTCCCCAAAATGTGTTGCATGTTTATGAAAAACAAGTCATACTAGATCAAACGTTTACATAAGTGCATGAAATAATGATGAGACGCGTCGACTCCGCGACTCCATGAAGGTCCAAATGCATGTCACATGAGCTACCTTAATAACCTGAAATACATTGCTAAAACGTCAACACGAATGTTGGTGAATTCCATAGGTTTGTAAAATGTAATGATGTACGGCTACCACAAGTAAAAGTGCAAGATAAAAATCTCATGAAAATTGTACAATTGACCTTAAGCTCATGACACCGAAGCTATGACTGATGAAACTCTATGCCCCTCCTGAATGTTCTGCCGAAACATTCAAATGTAAAAGACATGACATGCATCCGCTTACTGTTGGTAATCACCACCACGGATGGAGGCGTCACCCTCGATAGATCTATCCACTCACTCTCGCTTAACGGTAAATTAACGGTTCATGATGTTACAGGGGACTTATCACATGGCAAGGTAACTTAAGCAATGTACATGTTTGAATACTTGGGCTCGTACTAAAATGATTGATGCAATGTATTCCCCCCGTGGGATTTGAAAACAATCAAAAATGTTGAATTGAAAACGGGGCTATGAAAACTCACCTTAACTGATGAAACTGTGATGAAATGAAATGAACACCAATGAACAATTAGCTGCTGCAACCCAATATGATGGTACCATGAACATGTAATGAGCTGAAAAACAAGGCGCGCACACTAGCCGCAACCTAATATGAATGATGAACGATCTACTTTAGATCATGAAATGATGTCATGAATGTCCATGCACATGTTTCCTATACCACTCTACTCTTTGAAAAACACTTGTTGTTATCAAAAGTATATATTCCAAGACTTAGGAAAATATGGCTATTAGAAAAATAAACTAGTTGTAATATATATACTTATATATATATCGTATGTACCAATGTTTGTGTTGAAATCCTCGGTTTGAAATCCTTGAAATAACGCCTTGTACTAATGAAAATATACTTGTAATCACTAATACATAATTAGTTATGAAATTGGGTACTTGGTTAATATTTCTAGAAAATCTAGAATTTAGTACGTAGAAGTATTATTTCTATTAGTGACAAAACGGTCTCATAAAACCAGTCGTGAAATAGTGAATATTAAGAGTTAGGAAAGAAGCTCAGTAGTTTTGAGAAGATTTTCACCATATCTAAAAAGTCACAGAAGTGAAGTTTGTCCATACAGGTCTCGATCATAAAGATAATTAGCCGTCAAGTGAGGTATTTGGGCTGTTTTGGCAGATTTTGGGCAGTTTTTGGGAAAGTTTGGAAGTCCATAAGTTGTTCGTTCTAAATCCTTTTGACAAACGGCTGGATGTTTTGAAAACTAGGATGGGTGAACTAACTTTTTGTCAATGATGTAAATTTTCCATAAATGAGTTTATCAATGAGTAAATTGGCTCTCAACATGATGTCTTACAAAAACTGTTTTTCTATACTTGGTAATATTTTGCTAAAAAGCTGATGGAAATAAATAGAGTTTCGCCGATTTTGAAACGTGTATATCTTGGTCGTTATAAGCTTGTTTTCTACGTTCTTTATATCCCCGAAATCGTGGGACAACATACTAATATATTTTTGATAAGTCGGGATGGCTAGATCAAGTTTTACACCTCAGATTGCCCATTGAAAATCGTGGGACAGCATGTAAAATTTTCAGAAAATAGTTTTCGTCGTTAAACTTGCAAAAATCATATCTCCTTCGTTATAAACTCGTTTTAATCCGTTCTTTCGCCTACGGATTCGTTTTTGAAAGTATTTTCTAAAAATTTTGCCAAAGTTTACTTTGTATTTACTGATTTTCCTGGATTTACAAAAATGGGACAGCATGTATAAATACTTGTTAGAAATCCATTTCCAATGTTCAAAACTAGTTTTTACTTCAACCAAATCTCTTGCAAACACCACAAATCTATACTAATCCTACCATACACCTTCTTAGGGTGCCATGGGTTCCTAATCACTAGAAATCAAGTTAATTTAACAAGGGAACACCTAAATCACAATCTAGGGTTTGTATGTTTCAAAAGTCTTCAAAAATAAAGTGGTATAACTAGTATGAGCATGAAATTAAGCATGATTACCATGAGATATAAGTGTTAATTAGAAGAAAACTTGAAAATAAATTTGTATACTCACTTTGAAATAAGAGGTGATTGAATGATTAGAAACCTTGGATTTCTTGTGTTTTTGATGCAATATTCTTGATTAGAACCACAAAATGAATAACTTTGGTGCTTTAAACTTTTGAAAACCTTCACTTGATCTTGATATGGTGGTGAGGTCGTGGATATGGTGAAAGGAGATGAGGTTTTGCTTTTTGATTCTAAAAATGTTAAGTGTTTAGGTATTTGTGGTTTTTGTAAATAACTAGCAACTTATAATGTATAATAATCATACATCAATGCACAAGGTTAATGAACTTTGTATAAAATTGCCTAGGAGAGGACTTATGGGGCTGATTTCAAAGAGCAAAAAAAAAGGGGTAGGGGTACTTGTGATTTAATTAGAAATCTTATGTAGTTTAGGTTTAGTTTGTGTTGTTTGTTAAAATCGGGTAACGGGTTTAATAGAAATAAATGTTCACGAAGTTATCCGGGTCTAAATAAAGTCATTATAATGATAAAAATATGTTGAAAATATGTTGGGTACAATTACTGAGTGATCGGGTGATTATTGTTTAGTTTTCACGAAAACCGTCGTAATATTCATAAGCTTACGTTATAAATAAAATAAATTTCCAAAATACTGGGTAAATGAATGTTAAAACTTTTATGATGATAAAATAGATATAAAAATATGTCGGGACCATTGTGGGAATATTTAGATATATTCGTCGTGTATAAACCGTGTGTTAACGTTTATTTATAAATAATTATAAGGAAAACGTTAAATGTATCAAATATATAAATTTGAAAATCCTAAGAGTGGTATAACATGTAAATGACCTACTGATGATATGCAGACTATCCCCAGTCCGTATGAAATGTTATTACTGATAATGCATGAATTCGCACCTGAACCAATACGGTTACGCGAATTTGAATACCCGTAAACTAAATTTACGATGAAATGTGTAATGCACGTGAATGATGAAATCTTTTCCCGCAATGAATAGTGTTCCGTGAATAGTAAAATTTTTGAATGCTTCTCTGAATGTCAAACTGACACAAAAAATGATGAATAGTAAACTGATGAATAGTGTTTTGATGAATAGTGTTTGATGAATAGTGTTTTTCCAAAGTTCGGGAAATGACCTGAAATGACCTGAAATGGTGAGTTGTGACAACTTTCATCCTATAAATACTCAAATCAAATTCACTTTCAAACATAATTCAAACAATAAATCAAACACAAAAAAAATGGCTTGTAAACTTTCACACACTGTCAAACAAGTTCAAAACTATGTCCAAAAACAAGTCGAAATAGACGACAAGGAACGCCAAGATGTAATTATCGAAGTTATTAAGAAGTTTGAGCTGGCGAAGTTACGCAAACAACGCCTGAGAACACGATACACAGCGTGCAAAGATATCTCTATCGACAGAAAATATGTGATCGACCCGTTTTTGTACAATAAGTTTCGCAAAGACGCTGATGTTGTTGAAACATTGTAGGGTTGTGTGCAGAAAATAGAGAACGAGAAATCCAACAAGATACGTTGGAGTTTTGAGGAGAATGTGGCAGCTGTTGATGCACCACAACAACAACAACAATTTGTGCAAGGTGCATCAAGTTCATCTGCACCAAGAGTTGTTGAGCCACAACAACAGCAACCTCATCTTGATAACTTTCAGCTAAGTTTTGAGGAAACTGTGAAACCTGCTGATGATGGCTGGAACACTGAGGACAAGCGGGAGCTGAGCAGGTTGGAAGCTCAGATCGAATAAGAGAGGTTTGCGAGCTTTGATCCGTACGACGACGTTTTCCGCTCCGACAACTCGCAGACCTGGGATCGCCCAGATTACAATTGAAGTTTTAGTTTTTAATTTAGTATTGTAATGTTATAATTTCTGTTTATGTAACGTTTATGTTTTTATTAATAAAATTTTTACGTTTGTGTTAAAAGATCCCGCATGATTTTTGAATTTAAAAGATCCCGCCTTCTATTTAATTTTTGAATTTAAAATTTATCCCGCCTTCTGTTTAAATTTTAAACTCAAAAATATCCCGCTTCTTATATTATCCTCTATAAATAACACACCATACAACGCTTTTCTTCACACACTCTTAAAGCATTTCACAATGAATAATCGTTGGTCAATGGAAGAATGATATATTATCAACATGTGTGGTTCGTTCTGAGAAACACAGATGCATGGGACAGAGACGATGGGTAATGGTGTTTTATGTTAAGTATTTCCGTATCGTGTTTATTTGTTTTCTGTATCGTGTTTTATCATGTAATGTCTACGTTTAATTTTTAGTTGTTTAATTCTGTATCGTTTCGTTTATGTAATGTTTACGTTTTATTAATAAAATTTGTGTTTGTGTTAAAAGATGTTTTTTTTTAAAAAAAATAAAAGAAGATGATGCATATGGGTTGCCACTGTGATGAGAGAGGTGAATATGGGTTGAAGAGAGAGAAAGCTGAGGTTGCAGCTGGAAAGATGATGCAATATAGGTCACCACTATAAGAAGCCTTAATATGTATCTATCGGTTGTTGATACAATAATTTTACTACTTTTAATGCCGTATAGTAGTCACATTGCTTTGAGGGAGCAAATCTCCTCTTTGTAAAAGATTAATACTAGGGAATTTCATAAATTTTTTTATTTTATTATTTATTTATTATTATTATTAGTTTTTTTTTATCTTTACTTTAAAATGTGAGTTATCTTATAGAGATTGAGCGATCAGTTTCAGTCATATAAAAATTGAGAGGCTATTCAACTAAGTAACTTTTAACTAAAATAAAGCATTCACTTTCATCCCTTTTATAGTTTTATCCCTTCTATTTAGTTAAGGAGATAATAATTTCTAGGGATAATTTCAAAAATGCTTTTCGCGCTCAATTGATTTGTTTCTTTGCCCTTAGTTCAAAAAGTTTCGAAACTACCTATTGGGTAACCGGGCAACTTTTTTTAGCCAACAAGGAGACGCCAAGTGTCTGAAATTTTGGGCAACTTGTGTATTTTTTGAGTAACTTGGGTATTTTTTGAGCAACTTGGTACACTTGACGTCCTATGGTTTGCTACACTACTAGTTTTAGAACTTTCTAATCTAAGAGCAAAAAAGCAAATTAATTAAGCGCGAAAGGCATTTTTGGAATTATCCTTAATTTATACTACGTAAATGTTTTCAACTAACCAATATATCTTTATATTGAGATCCTCTCATGTTCAATTTAAACATAAAAGGTAGTATTACAAATTTTTGTAAGTGAAAAAAATAAAATAAAATAAAAATCTGGGACTTCTAATTTGTTACAAAATAATTTTTCACTTATAAAAATTTCAATATGACCTCTCATGTTTTTTTTTTTTTTTTTTTTTTTTTTTTTTTTTCATAATCCATTCTTTTATACTTAGTTATATATAGCCCCATAAGCTAGTTTGTTAATAATATTTACAATAAGCCCTCTTATTTCTATTGAAATTATGAATTACTTAACCAATCAGATGCAAGTACATAACATCAAAATTAATTTACTTGTTAAATAAGTTTTTTCTAATTTAGCTTAATTTTTAATTGTCATAGCTATAATTTTTACGTTATTTCGACCCCTTTAACTTCAAATCCTGCTATGCCCGCAGTTGCTTTATACAGTATGTTTTTAGCGTTATCTTTTACTACTATCTAATCCTTTTTACTTTTTGCCTTCCAAATTTTTTTACAGGTTTTAACAAAGAGGTAGAAAATATCGGAGCAAGAGGATGGAGTCAAGTTGGATGTGCTTCCACGTGACAGTCTCTCATGTGGGCCAATAACCCCATCTTCCAACTGTAAATGAGAAAGAAACTTATGTTTCGGTAGATCTATCATGTTTGTACATTTTGCATCTTGATTAATAGAAATTACACTTGTAACAAAAATTTTGCTATACGTGGTTTTCAAATATTTTACTGTAAGAAAACCAGATTTCTAATAAGTAAAGACTTGTTCTGAGCCGCAATTGAGGGTGTATGAGAGGTGCAATCGCATAATGCTTTAAAATTTAAAAAAAGTTAGTTTACATATTATATTTTTTTTACATGTCAAATGACTCATCCTCATTTCTCACCTTTTATCTTAAAAGAAATCGATAGTTGAGATTAAAAACATTTTAATATTTCACATATTTTTTATAGCTTAAATATCTCTTAAACAGTTAATTATTAAGTGAAAATAATTACACAATCACAATGAGCATTTAATTATTTTTATATAAACGGACACTTTGATATACTTTCCGGAAAAAAATCGTTTTTTTTACCATTTTTTCTTGGTTTTTCGTCTTTTTTTTTCCTTTTTTTCATTATTGATATTTGCATGAAAAAATCACATATGATATGTAATATCACATGTGATATTATTATAATATTCAAATTTGTATTTAATCACATGTGATTTTTTCATATAAATTTCAGTAACGAAAAAAAAAAGCAAAAAATGTAATAAAAAAACATGAAAAACAAGAAGAAAAAAAATTGTTGTCGAAAGTATATCAAAATGACTATCTATAGAAAGATAATTAATTGTTCGTCGTAACGGTATATTTTTTTTCACTTATAAATTAACGGTTTGAAATATATTAATATTTGAAGAAAAAAAATGAAAGTGAGTTTTTTAAATTGTGGTGATTAATCTAATCCATTAGATTAAATAAAGATACATATGGTGGAGATTGATCATTTGTTATGTAAATAATCTTGAGGCTTTACTTCTAACAAAAGATGATATATGATTTTATGGTATATGTATTTGTAAAATTAAAGATAGATTGTTAACATACTGAGGTTTTTGTTTCAATAGTTGATACTATATATATTTGATGATCCTATTCAGTTAAAATATACATAAGTTTTTGCACCGGACATCCGTAATCTCAACAATAACTTGTACAACAACAAATCTGATTTTCATTTTAAGTTGGTTACTCTTCTAACTTCAGTTACTTTTACACTGCGTTCCCGAGTTTTATTTTTGAAAGAAGAGAAAAGAAGTGGGAACTGGGAAGAAAACAAAATGAATTTGTGTTCCAGAGTTTTTTTCAAGAGAGAATAAAAGAGAAGAGGAGAGGAAATTTGACTAAACTTCCCTACAAAACTTTCTTGCTAAAAGTGAGATGATTTAGAGAGAAGTTATTTTAAGAAGCTTTTAATAAATGTAATTATTTAAATAACCTAATATAAAACATAACTTTTATACATAATAAAGGGTATAATTGTAAAATCATCAACTATCTCCTCTTTTCTCTCTTAACTTAGAAACATGATATAAAAAATAAAATTCCATTCCTCTTCTCTTCTTTTTTTTTTCTGCCTATTTTTAACTCTTCTCTTTTTTTTATTTTTTCATTAACTTGGGAACAGAGTTTAGCACCTACTTATATGACTTTCTTATTTAACTGTTATATCTACTGTTTTGAAACAGTAACTATCAACACCCCTAAGATAAAGAGGCACGGTGTAGTTAACTTATAGATCAGGATAAAATCTTTGTAGTTATAATAGCAATGATTCACTGAGAGACTTGAATAAATAATGATTAACTGAGTCATTGATTTTTATTGGATTATTGTAAATTTCATATGATCTAATGTTTATTATTTACAATTAAAACTTGTGTATGCATGTCGATCTTATATTTGAAGCTCGTATACTTTTTCTCTTAATAATAAGCAATTTAGTCTAATAGTTGAAAACTAAAGCAGCCATAGAGAGACTTGAATTGCGAGGTACCATTAAGAATTCAACATATATAATTATTTGCAAAAGGTTTAGCCGACTAGTCGTCGAATCTTTGTAGTTAGGTTTATATCAAGGGTATAACAAAATGGTACGTTACCGATATCGATAAATAGATAATGTTGTACATACTACAACACAAGAACCCATTGATTAACAACTATGGACGGAACTTAGAAAGAACCGATGGGGGCTGTGGCTCTTTCAAAATTTTTGACCCTATGTACATTTTATACTTTTTTATATATAGTTTTAGTCATTTTTAATATAAAAAACTTAAAGTGTTACTACCTCCATCTCATTTTAATTGTCCGCGGGCTCGAATTTGACCGTAAATATTTTTGTTTGTATTATATAACACTTGATGAAATTTATATCATTGAAAAGTTCGTTTAACGAACTTTTCAATGATATAAATTTCATCAAGTGTTATATAATACAAATAAAAATATTTACGGTCAAATTCGAGCCCGCGGACAATTAAAATGGGACGGAGGGAGTATATATCAGTCACATTAAAATAAATATTTTTCAAGTTGGCCCCATCACCAACAGCGTCCAAGTTTAAGATGTAAAATGGATTTAAGTTGTGTCAATCTCTTCAACCACAAAATTCAATTGATGTATAGCATTTGGCAAAACTAGTTTGGCTTTCCAAAAATAAGATGTAAAATGGATTTGAGTTGTTTGCTGACTTATGGCATCTCAACTTTAGTAATATCTGAAAACATGGGGTGTGGTAACATTAAAGTCGTAAAGGTTAGAGACATTAACATAAAAATAACAGTGGGAATAATACTGCAATCCGTTTTTTACCTGCAATAGTAACACTAGAAACTTGGAGCTTTGATAAAAACACTTACACATACGCACACATATATTTTTATTTAGGTTTTTCTAACTTGTGTCTTTAGTCACATGTTTAAAAGTATTTAATTCCTCGAATATTCTTTTTGAAAATTGTAAATTTATAATTTTATAAACAAATATTCAGGATATTACGAGTTTCAACAAAAATATTCAGGGCATTAAATGTTTTTAACATGTGTTTAAAGACACAAGTTAGAAAAACTTTTTTTTCTTTTACAGAAAAGTGAAGCGAACGGGAAACACAACGTTGATCAAACAACAATGAGCTATATGAGTGCGATAAAACAAGCATTATGGTGTCATTACGTTGAAAAAATATTGCCACACCTTATGCGTGAAATGGTGAACATTTGTTTTTATTGCTCAAAACTTTCAATTTCAAATGTGAATCTAGGTTTACAAATTACCAAATGCTATTTTAAGTCTGAATTTTATACCTTTTTAAGATAGGAAAACAAAACAAAACCTATCAGGGCTGTCCCGTGAATTTCGGAGGCCCTGTGCGAAAATTTAAAAGAAACACTAAATTACAAAAAAGTTTAACTATTTATTAGGAATGACTAATGTTATTTCGATTTTACATTATATCTTAAAATAGTAGTAATTTGTTCATTTCTTTTTAAACTATAAATATCACATATTCAAAATGGTCTTTTAAAAAGCGCGAAGTTTTTGTTAAATATCATTGTGGTTTGGTCTTTAGTTCCTACAAAAGATTTAACTAATTCACATATTTAACATATTTAACAGGAGGGTTGAAATAAATAGTTATAAAGGGTCAAAGGTTTAAAGTGATTATATATATATATATATATATATATATATATATATATATATATATATATATATATATATATATATATATATATATATATAATACGCAGTAATAGAGTTAAAAAATAAAACAAATAGAGGCCCCACAAGCAAAACCCATTTAGGTTTTCTTCTCCGTCAGTTCTTACTACTTGGTCATTCGCCATTAAAAGACACCTAAAAGTTTTATTTTTTTTGTTCCTTCAATAATCAATGAATATTCATATAACACGTAGAATTTCCATCATAAAACACCAATTAATAAGATAAAATCATCCAAAAACGAGTTTAATACAACTTAATTGTTAAAAAATTGGAGGCCCCCTAAAAAAGGGAGGCTCTGTGTTATTGCACACCTTGCATATGCCCAAATCCGAGCCTGAAACCTATCAACTAGTATCGAAAAATAATCAACGTTTTTTTTACATTCTATAATAAGATTTGTATGTTCATGAATTGCTTAGTTTGGCACACGTGACTTGTACCAAAAGCAAATAAAAAAAGGTTGCAATTATATGCATACTTATTTATTTATAATTAATTATGTTGTGGTGTTTCATTCTTTTTGTTAGAAACAATTATTTTATTTGATTATAAAGAAAACCAATTATTGATGATTAACAAACCTTGTTGAACTGATTTGCACGAACGGGGTTGGCTATAGTTTGTATTGTACTTATTATTGTAACAAAGGTATTAAAATATCGAGAAGGAGGTGATTCGTACATAATTTATTATTATTATTATTATTATTATTATTATTATTATTATTATTTTGTATAACATTATAATGCATAAAGAGCACACATTACAATACTGTGATGCGTTGAGTGTGGTGAAATAATAAAAAAATTGATGTGTGAATCACCTCCTTGTCAAGAAGCTCTTACATATCACCAAAACTATTGCAATATCGAATGGCCAATAATAATCAACGGATGTAAGTAAAGTACAGATTTAACTTTGTCACAAAGGCTCGATTAAACGTAATGGGACCAAATGATTCGGTTGGTCTACCCATTTTATTAGATCTGCAATGGTTTGGCCCGTTAGAGGACCTAACAAATAGACAAACTTTTTGAATGTTGAGTGGTGTTTGTGTAAAAAATAAATAAATAAATAAATAAAATTAAACTCACTTTTTTCTTATTAAACCCCATCATTTCTTCATTTTTATATACACGTATTCTCTATTAAAAACACAACTACAATCTATAAAAAGTTATGGATTGTTCACTTTCACATACCGTCGATAAAATCAAAGCTGGTGATCAGAAACTAATTGATAGTGATAGCATTCGTCACCAAGCGATTATCGACTTAGCTGTGTAGTTTAGCAACGCATAGCATGCTAAAGATGATCTGAGAAAAACATACACGTAATGTAAAAACATTCCGTCAGAAAAACTATCTTCGATTAACACTTTTTTTAAAAGACAGAGCTTGAAAAAATTGGGAGATACATGATGCTTTGTTTAAAATGGCAGAAACAATACAAGATAACATTAGTGCTAAATTTATTTGAATGCATAAAGAAACAAATAGAACAATTGTGTTTTTATTTTCGTGTAATGTTTTTTAATTTCATATTGTTTGTTATATTTCGTATTAAAAAAAATCATATTGTTAATGTAATGTTTTTTATTTGAATTATCAATGTAATGCTTTTTTAGTTATTAATGATTTTTTTTTTTTTTTTTTAAATTCCGGTCATATGTGCAGTCCCCTTACTACAAGCGTTTGATATTGATTTTGTTTAGGAAAGAAAGCTGATTTAGCGTTATGTGCAGTCCCCTTACTACAAGCGTTTGATATTGTTATTTTATATGCTTCAAGAATCAAGATATATTGTGAAATGTGAACTCATATCAACATCATTTTGTTTAGTATTATTTGTAAACACTTTACGTTACAATGTGTTTGGGATGAAGTATTTAATACTAAGTAGTATCTAAATTTGAAAATAATAAGCGTCTCTTAGCTTTGTTTGGTTGACTGAGATGAACTTTTTATTTCAAAATACAAAAACTCCGAAACAGAAATGCTAGTTAGAGACTCTTTTACACAAGCTAAAACTCTGACTACAAAATACAAATTATACAAAACCACTTCAATTAGTTGTGTTTCTAGATTAAAATTTTTAATTTATGTAGAGTTACATTATCTAGCTACAATTACTTTGTCATACGTTTTATACTTTTATATATGGGAAAATGATCTCCGGCCGCAGGGATGTTACATGCTACAAGGCTATAAGAAAGGACCAATTATGCAAAGTAGTAATTATTGAAGGGTAACAAATATAAGTCGTAAAACTATTATTTTTTGCTGCAGATACGTTGGGCGGCTGTTTGCAGCCCAATTATTATTATTATTATTATTATTATTATTATTATTATTATTATTATTATTATTATTATTATTATTTGCAGCAGCGATGCTTTGCCCTTTATATATTGCATATATTTTGCAAAACAAGCGGAAGCTCGCAAATGGAGTGAAGCTAAAGAAGAAACAAGAGCTAAAAGCTGGAGCTTTTTTTATAAGCGAATCAAAGTAGCTTTTGACTTTGAGAACTTATTGAAACATATTTTTTGAAAAGCTCCTATAACATTTGTCAACCAAGGAAATCTTGTTTATAAAGTTTGAAAAATAAGCTTAAGCTCCACAAAATCTTTAATCTTGCACGCCAAATACGCTCAGCTGTATATGAAAGCTATGGCTATGTTTGGCAAAAGTAGCTGTGAGCAGTAGCATTGAGCAGTAGCAGTGAGCAGTAGCTGTGAGCTGTGAGCAGTAGCCAAAAAAGCTCACAGCTTCATAAAGAAGCATTGGGAAAATGAGCTTTCCTAAAAAATAGCAAAGCCCACAACTCTCATGCCAAACCAACATCAAAAATAAAAAAGCTCATTCTCACCGCTCATTACCCCAAAAAGCTCCAAAAAAGCTCCGCGCCAAACATAGCCTATATCTCCAACTACTAACAAACAACTCATGTAACAGCCTCAAAATACTGAATATATAATACGTAGACTTAATGACTTCCATTAAATACTGAATATATAATAAGCTTAAGCTCCACAAAATCTTTAGTCAGAATAATCGTTAACCATTGTCTCATTACTCATTTTGAAATAGATATTAGGAAGCTCATCACAAACCTTCTTAATAAAAATCAATTGGTCAAGTAGATCACTTCCATTAAATGAATTAAAAAAACTTCATCTAGCAGCATTATTGAGTATTGACAAATCGTGAGTTCATGTACATGCCCATACTTTGAACAAACAATTGTTTTAGATATTTCTAATCGTAGTATGTGTAGCCTGAACTTCTTTATACTAAACTGTGTAGCATTATCCGTGTAAAGGTCTTGGCTAGTTTAGTTTGTAACATCGACGTAGGCGTACAAAGGACTTGTAAATAATCACTTACCCCAACAGAAACGAAAGTTAAGGTCCGGTTTACAATCCATTTTCATGACCAAACCACCAATACCAAGTAGCACTATACGATCTGTTTATTGTACAGCCTAGTTTTGAACCACTGTATGAGCCTGTTTGAAGCTTGGACCGAAGAAATTGTGCCACTACCGCGGGAGTCTCATCATATATGTGGAGTTCTAATTTAACATATACCAAATACATCAACAGAAAAACCTGAAATTTACCTAAAGACTAAAGTCCTAAACCATAGAAAAAAAAAAAAAAAAAAAGGCCATACAACCTAGTTGGACCCAAGCATGTGGATCCAACCAAACTATTACAGAAGCATACCTATAGAAACATGTCAACTAGCCCAATGTAATCTTAAAGCAAAAGCCATGTCTCATTTAGACCAATGAACAACTACTATTTTTCTTATTTTTTACTTTTCCGGATAACCATGGTTTTCGACATTTTAGCCGACCAATCGACGGGGTTTGAAACAACCGTCACACAAACTTACACAAACTTAAACCAGGTAAACCCTCCCTTTTTTGGAGGTTGCCGCTGCCACTTCAAGGTTGTTTGAACCTAACACTAATTCAACTTATAACCTCTAGTATTGAGCTAGTATTGATACTCATGGTGCAATAACTTGCACATGTTTTGTTACTTTAGAATAGCATCAACCGCGCATTTCATAGAAAATGACACATACTACTCAGATGGTTTAGATAAAAAGATTGAAATTATGGAAGATCACTATTTTTGTTGTTTCAAATGGTTGCATCATGTCATTCACAATAACATCTAGAGAGGTGAATCGGGAGAGAAAATACATAACCCCTAGAAGAAAACACAAGAAATGGTATTAGCAACACATAGGAGTCTACAAACTATAGTATTGAACAAAAAAATATGGATAAATTTGTGCTCATTTTCTACTGAAGTATTTTTATTGTCACTGGGGTAAACATATTACAAACAAATCTAACAAATGAAACATATATCATTGACAACACTGGACACTAAGAAAGTATACTAAGTTTATATTATCTTTGCTTTTCATACATTTCCTTCTCGTTCTAACATAACTATCATTCAAAAAAGAGGTTGAAAACCAAAGGAGGAACATGAAAGCTTGTGCCTTGATGCATACAAGAACTTTCTGATGAATAAATTACATAAACATTAGAAGACTGACGCTAAATAAATACCTATATTGCAGAGGGTTAATGGGATGATGAAGGTAATGTCCAAAGAGTTTTTGTGGCCACTAGGATTCGCTCCCTCCCTTGGGATTCGGGTTCCTTATCATGTACGGTGGATTTCCATCTGATGGAGCTGGTAATTCGGTCTATTTTTGCAATAAACTCAGGGGAATCACGAACCACAACTGTTCCTTCGGGTCGTAATAATCGATCCATTTCAATCAGGACATCCACAAGGTTACATCTGCAATCAACCCATCATGCGGTTAACATACAAATGTTCATAGAAGACATAATATGTCATCTGATTCCTTATGCAAACATAAAAAATAGGCGAACCAGTGGTAAAAGGATTAAATTGTGTTAAATTATCGCACAAAAAATGGAAAGATGCGGGTGTTGGGTAACATGACATAAATGAGTAACTGTCCAAACGTTATTGAAGTTTGAAAAATATTATTTTTTATGAAGATGCCAAAAGAAAAGAACTTCGAAACTGCAAGAATGAGCAATTCTGGAAACTTGAATACAAAAACGAACACCAGACTTGACACCTTTGATCCAATATCACTTATTGTTAACTTGAAATGTGTAAGTTCAAGGATGGTAAAGTCAACTACCCAACTTTAAAAAAATGTGAAACCTTACGGAAGGTGGCATATCAAGGAACAAGATTGTAAGTTACTAAGTTGTAGTAAGCAACAGTAGTTTTTTACCTGTTCTTGCCGGTAACTGGATCCTTTATGAGGGATTCGAGTGCAGAAACATGGATGAAGTCATAAGTTCGAGGGTAACTTGAGAAAGGCTCGCACCTGGAGACACCAAAAGGAATGATATAAAGTTGTGCGGAGATAAAAAATGAATACAATAGTTTGAATTAACAAGCACGCTGCATCAACTTTTTAGGGCCATTTATTTTATCCAAATTATGGTGTATCCTAAATTTAGAACCTGTAAACAATAAGTTAGGGAAAAAAAAGGCTTTGAAAGGCACCCTGACGTTCTATATATCCCTGTTTCTAACCAGACCCATTCTTATTTGCCACACAGCCTCCTCTACACACCTTTAAGCTACTCTACTTATTTTAAATGTATTCGTTTAGTGGACATAAAGTTCATCTTCGTGCCACAAAAATTACCCTTAAGTGTATGTAGGGCGCCTTTTTCTACCTCATTTAGCAAGCTGTTAATCTATCACTAGTGACTTCACCAATCTTTCTGGATATGCTGCCTATATTCTTGTTTAGACACATTTCTAGCCACAATAACCGTAAATTTAAAAGCACCAATGCTATGCAATTTATTTTCAATCACGCCGAGTCGAAAGTCCTCTTGTTCCTTTAAAACTTTAGTTTCATATCATAACCTAAGTCAGCCCTAAGGATCAGCAGTAGAGTGTTTGATTAACAGCATGCACAATGATATTTCATCCTATAGTTCATTAATGAACTCCTCCATAAAAAACTTGACATTGACCTTTAATGCAGTTGTATGCTAATAAAACTAGCATGCGCTCACATTTACTACCTCATACAGAGAGGTGACAAAATGTCCAGGTTGTGTAACGGGTCAAAACAAACAATTTTAGTACGGGCTGGCGTCAACTTTTACTTTACAATTAACGCGTTAAATAATTTTACAGATACTAAATTAATGCAATATAATAATCCTAACTTTTGAAGATAATATAGAAGGTTGTAAAAAATACGTTATGAGTGACTTCGACCCATATTTAGCCAAACAACTTGTTTGACCAGTTTGAGATATAAATCAGCCCATTCATAGGTATATGGGGGTTGAGTTTGCCACATCCCTAATCATACAAATCTTTAACCACATCAATATCCTTTGTTTGTAGGTCTGTTTGGTTGGCAAGAATGGAGTGTTCAAATTAAGTCTTATATACCAAGTGTATTCCATGAGCTAGTCTAATCAAGAAGATACCCTAAAATGTAATATCTCCCGAGCAAAACTCAGAGACCATCTATTAATTCAGCATTTATGCAAGGAGTTATTGACCTGGCTGATGATTCTATTAAAGTAAACACAAATGAGAAATAACTTACCAATCATGATAGACACCAATAAGCCCTCTATCGTAAATGACACCTAAGGTTGAAGGCTTGCGATCAGCAACGACATTCATCACCCACAAAGGATCGGATGTCAGTGAAGCAGCAAAACCACCAAAAAATGCATTCATATCCATGACATTTCGTACTGCAGAAGTTCCCAGCTTCAAGTGTAATGAATTTTTATAGTAAGAAATCCTCCTTTCCCAGCGCCGCGTGTCTGCTTCAAATACATCATTTCCATTTTTAATCAAGGTGGCCCTAGAGGGAGCTTGTTTTAGTCTTTGTGGCCACTTCGGAATCGCACCAACAGCAATATCTCCTTTGATAGCAGATGTCTGGCTCACACATTTTTTCAGTTTCACATACCTGCATCACCAACAATATATTATTCAATCTTCACGTTAATAATAATCCTCGAAGAACAATGATTTTCAAGTTAAAACAAGATCATCACCAAGCAGAACTAGGGTCATCAGAATCATCACATAGTTCAAGCCCAAGTTCATTTTGATTCTGAAGACATGCATCACCAACAGGCTTTTTCCAGATAACAGTGTTCCCATCAACAACAATCAACTCATAGCACAATGCTCTAGCCACCGCCTGGAGATCTGCCCATTCTTTATCTTGCTTAGCCCACTGTACTGGAGGTCCAGAGATTGCTAGGTACCCACCAGGGCGAAGTAATCGATCGACTTCCATAAAATATGTGAAATCTGAAAATTACAAGTTCACTATCAGAAAAATAAACATCATGTCATATACATAAAAATAACAAATAAAACAACACCTACTATATGCAGTAAAAGGGATCAAGCAGCGAGAGCAGTGCATCAAGTCAAAAGAGGCTGCAGGAAAAGGTAGTCGGCGGGTGCCAAGCATCAAAACAAACGCCGGTATTCCTCTCTCCAAAGCAAACTGTATCTGTGATTTATGTGAATCTCTTGGAGCAAATGAGAGTGTCAAAATGTTTTCATCAAGTAGGTGACCCCCGAAACTGGCAACCTGAAGAGATATTAAACAATCAAAATTTCAAAATCTAACACCAACAACCAGATCAAGATAATTGAACAAGCAAGACAATAAAATATATGATTGCATTCCATATTATCTTCGTTTGTCTTGTAGGAATGGAATGAACTTTAACATAAGCATATAATAGAACATAAACATAAAAAGTTCACTAAAACCTCATATGAGATTATAAGATGTATTTTCTAGTTGTTTTGACTTCTGAGATAAATAAATAAATAAAAATAAAAAGTAAGTTGATCAAGTTATAAAATCTTTTTAGAAGATTTAAGTTCCTGAAGAGTACTAGAATAGAAGTGGATTATATTGCAAATTGTCATTCAATTTTATAATGGGACGGAACGGAAAACATCCTTCGCCATAGAATGAAATTCAATTCAACAAAACTTAAGAGATCACATTCCTTGATGACTGATCCATTCCGTCATACCAAATGCTAAAGAAAGGGTATAATACGGCAATACTTACCCCACATCCCATATCAAGAGCCGTCCTCAAGGCTCCACCAGAGATAGGTATGTATTGTTTGAGTTTCGCGATATATTGTGTGGCTCCATCAGGAAACATAGTGCCACCCCCAGGAAAGATAAAGTATGGACCATCTCTTTTCATCCATCCCTGATGACCTTTTCTATCGGCTATTTTATTATAAGGCATGTTTTCATGCCATATCTGCACACCAAGAGGAAAGAGATTTCAGTATTACAATAAGCCATACACATCTACAAATGTGAGTTTATTTTACATGTCAGTGACATACGTATATTTAGAGATGGAACAAATGAATTTCAACAGTACATGTGCTGCCTAACACAACTTAAGCAGACAAAAAGGAAATAAAGTTTCTGAAAGGCCAATAACAATTGGAACATGTGAACATAACCAAATAGATCCCAAGACAAATAGCCCAAACTTTTCCAAAGTAAAAGGCAAATCTTTGCTGATTATGACACTGGATCTATCTATTTTCCGACATAATAAGAGTCTCAAACTAGTAAACATAGTAATTAATCACATGTACAAGATCTTACTACGAAATTGAAATACCACCTAACTAAATATCAATTCACAACCCCTCTAACACTAAAAAAATACCAAAGACAAATCAGTTACAAACTTCTCTTCTAAACAGATGTTGATACACAAGCTTCGCGCAGGCCATACTTACGACTCTAACAGATACTCTAAATATTAACAGATCTAACATACCTAACTAGAATAACATAATTAAAATCAAAACACGATCTCTTACCTACTAGCACACATCAAACGTAACAGCTCATATAACAATACATCAGAATCATGATACTAACTAGAATATACAATTAAACACACAGTAACCAATTTCACCTTAAATCAAAACATAATTTTATAACTACCAGTACACATCAAGTGTTAGAACACAAACAAACACAACAATCATCAACCAAACACACACTAACAAATTCCAACTTATGCAAACTCTCTGGCCACTAAATCAATACATGATGTTATAACCGGTATTCATCAAATGTAGCAAGCCAAACAACACTAAAATTCACTACAACACACTAACACACATAATCGCTAAAACAAACAAACAAACAACTATACCTACACTAACTAAGGCAAGAGATCAGAAAGGGGGAGCTTTGCACATTCAAGACCAATTTTTAACGGCTTTCAAATTAGGACTTTTGGTCTGCGCAGGATTTTGCGGGTAATCCACGGATCCATGTGACCAATAAAAAGTTGCCAACTCGCCCACTCCATGACATCCATGGCATCCGTAAGTACATTGCAGTTTTTTAATGGCCACGTGGATCAACAGAATTCTCACAATATCTTACGAGGATAGTATGTCACTATGTCCAAATTTGAAACTCTAAAAAAACTAGTCTAAAATGTTCAAAACTCAACTCTTTGGTCTCTTGCCGTAATTTTCTCTATTTACAAACACAATGTCACAATCTTATAACTACTACTAATGAGAAATGCTAGACCCACTCACAAAATCCACATAAAAAATTCACTCGCTAATAAGAGAGAGGAGAGAGAAACTGCCAGAAAATGCACGAATTGCGCGCTGACGTCAGCGCGTGGATTTTTTTTTTTTTTTTTTTTTTTTTGTGTGGATTTTGTGAGTGGGTCTAGCATTGGTCACTACTAATACACATCAAATGTATCCGCTCAAACAACACTACAGCATATTAACAAGAGAAAAATCACCGCAATAGACTAAAAAGGGGGAGCTTTGCACATTCTAGACCAATTTTCAAAAGCTTTCGAATTTGAACTTTTGGTCCGGCTAAGATTCTGTATGGAATCCACATATCCATGTGACCCAATAAAAACTTGCCAACTCGCCCACTCCGTTACATCCACGTAAGTACATTGCAGTTTTTTATTAGCCACGTAGATCAACACAATCCTAACAAAATCTTACACCAATTAATCAATTATACATCCTAATCCAACTCTAAAAAAACGTCTAAAACGTACAAAACTCCACCCTCTTTGTTTTCTTGCCGTAATTTTCTCTATTAACAAACACGGTCTTATAAATACTACTAACACAAACTAAACACAAACAAAAAAAAAAACATAAATCTAGTTATCACCTTATGCAAACTCTCGGGCCACTGAATCGGCACCCGATACCCGCTCGGCGCAGGGACCAAACACACCTCCCTCTCGTCAACACCCGGACACTGCCTCTCCCTATAAAAATTCATTTCCCTACTCAACACACTATTCCTAGTGGGATCCTCACAGGGCATATAATCCACATCACCATTACCACAAACATCCACCACTTTCCCATACTTTCCGCTCTCGATCAAGGCGATTAGCCCCCCGCGCTGTTTCGGATCAGCTAAATTGGACTTAATTAAAGCTTGGTTACCTGATGCAGCTAATGAGTCACCTAATGGGGTGAAAATTAGTAGAAAGAAGAGGATTACGATGCCGAAGAAGATTAGGGAGACGAAGTCGAGTAGTTGCCATTTACGGGAAGGGTTTGAGCGTGTTTTGGGGGAGGTTAGGGTTATGTGACCCATTTTGTGTATCAATGGATCACCTAATGTGATAGTGATATGGATCAGGGGTGTCGGTTATGAATGATTTTGATGAGATCTGATGGGGAGTGTGAAAGGGGACAGGGGGAGGGAGATGAGGAGGGGGATTTTTTGGTTTTTTAAAGTGAGTGTTGGTGGTGTTGATGTTGGGTTGATTTTTATGAGATGTAGGGAAATAATTAAAGAAATGGAGATCTTGGGTTTGGTGTGAATGCTAATCAAGTGGAGTAAACACGTATTTTAGTTGTCGGTGTCAAATGTAGAAACCAAAATTTAAAGTAAAATTATCTATTTATATAATTCTCAAGCAAAACGACGCCGTATATGCGTTTATTTTTTTTCCCGCCCGCTTTTTTTCCCGCCAAAACAAGGCCCAGTGTAGTTAGCCCATATACCAGTATTGGCCTGTTTTTTGCTTTGTGTGTATAATGGCCCAAGTGAAAGAATAACCTAGAATACCATCTCAACACACACAAGTGCGTACGGAATTTGTTTCAGTCAAGATCAACAACAGTTGGTTGACGAACAACAAGACGAGATGATGACTTGCAATGAATGCGTTGTTGTTGTTCCGGTTGATTTGCAGCACACGTTTATGGGTTAGTGTTTGCTTTTAATCTTGGATTTTTACAATCTTTTTGTCTTTGATTATCGGTATGATTTGTGGTTGGATCATGGGATAGGGTAAATTTTTGGTATCTTCCTCGGTTGGTGTCATCCGTACCATATGAGGAAGATCCAAGGTTTTTGTATAACAGATTTTATTGATATAAGATTCAAGATTTAAGATTTAAGATGTGTGTTTTGTAGTCCCACTGATCCCACCAAACTTCCACCACGCTAATAAGCTCTTAAGCAGGAAAACAAACTAAGACAAACACCCTTAGTTAAGAAAATGATTGAATAAAAGAGTAACAGGTGTATTGAAACTGGGCCACATATGATTCTTGCAAGCGATTTGTTATTTGTTTTAATGTTTCAACATTTGGAGGTGTAGGACGGATGTGGATTGGAGTACTTGGGCTTGCTTATTAATAATGCTTTTGCTTTTTAAAATAAGAAAAAGCAAACCTGTTGCAACAAAGTTTGGGGTATGCCACACTTCTTGATATATCAGAGGAGACAAAGGTATTTATTTTTGAATTTTTGGGTTAGCAATCTTGATGACAAATGTTAATTGTGGCTTGCGGTTGAAACATGTTAGCCTAAGTTGTTTTGCAACGATTTTGCTCCGGTAATTCTTAGTTGCCTTTCAAATCCATTTAAAGTGGTGTTACACTTTGAATATAATGGTATCATATAGCCGTTTTTTATTAGGCTAGCAGTTACGGATCTATTTATTGGAAATTGCTTATTTTGGCCCAAAAAAAACAAAACAAAAAGGGAAAAAACCAATCGATATTTTACCCAAAAATAGGCAAATAGGAAGACGATTATACCTGAAGAGATCCTTAAAAAGCTAATACATACGTGTAAATGCTATTCATGAAGTAGAAACTACAATTAGGTACATACTGGGCTGCTTGCGCGATAAAGTTCTCTAAAATAAAACAATAAAGCCTTATGATAAACGTCTTACGGTATTCAATTTAAGTCAATGACCTGGAACTGTGAAAATGGCATTAGCTACCAGACCTAATAAGAGTTCACATTCAGTGAGTTTGGGGTTATGTTTTTCCTTAAACGGGTAAACGAGTTTAGCTAAAAGGGAAATAAGTCAAATGATTTAAAAGTTGCCGCATTTTAATTTTAATGTATCCAACCTCCTAAATCGTTTATTCAACTAATTGGAATATTATTAGAGGTAAATAAATGGACTAACAGGTGTCAATGAGTAAACCCAACACAACATATTTTGACCATATGCTAGAGAACACTTGGTATGCGCTAATTGATGGATTTTGCAGGTTTTGACTCTTGAATGAAGCACTGGAATGGAGACTCTAAGACATGTTGGTCATGCACAGGTGAGTCTTAGTGGCTACTTCGCTGATATAAAGAGGTTTAAGCGAGTGTATTCTAATATGTGTTCACCCAAAATGCTTATTGTTTGAAATGGTTTCAGGTTCACTTTTGGTAGCAATTTTTTCTCAGGGAAAATCACCCAAACTGACGGTCATTGTTGCTACTGATGTTACCCAGCAAAGTGCGCCTATACGACTGTACGTAAGTGCAATACTCCTTCGGTATGTTGATTTTGAATAGCAGTTCGACGATGCTAATTCTTCCTGTCTTATGTGTGTTGCAGCTGATACTCAACAATGACACAGGCTTTAGCCCCCGACTGTGGTCCTTCAAACACCTGAGCATGGCAAATGAACCTGGCAAATGGTTCCTACCAATAGTTTTGTAACATCCTCTCTCTTTCTTCCCCTATATGTGGGTACCACTGATAAGATTTGCGTATCCTATTCCTAAATCATTTTATTCAACTATTCTATTCTTTCTTTGAATAATACAATAATAATAATAATCTGTAACACCCACTAATTATTTATGAAAAAATGATGTTTCTGGGAAAATTGTTTTTTGGGTCAACCGGCTTGGCTCATACAAAAACCGGCCCTATTTGCAACCAGTGTAAGAACTGCCTGTCGTGTAAATAAAATGCAATTGGTAAAACTGTAGGGCATTTAAAATCTGTTTTGGAAAAATATATGTCATACAACATTGGTGTTAACAATTACAAAAGTGATGTGGTAGGTATTATCATAAGGAGGATAAAAAGGGATCCATTCTTGGTTTTACGTCTGATTTCATAACTTATTTAGCATCAGCATCTATCTGACGGCAAATTTTTTACTACTGCAACAGATGTTCATTCACCAATCACCTTGCAGAGCTGACCACTGAAAATGATGGCGATGGATCAAAGGATTCAGTCCTCATAATATGCCAAAGTTTGGCATCAAAGATGCTCAGCAATGCAAATCTATATCTCATATCTGTAAATATGCCTGTGGATGCGAACCTGAATGACGCATCAGGTTTGTGTTTATGGTTTAGTGGTGAGATCCTTAGCAAAACATTCCCTTTCCTGATATCAATTACACTTGAAGGTAAGTGCTTTGAACCTCTTAGTGCATCAGTGAAAATCAATTATGAAGAAACTGTCTTTGGTCTGAATTTGTTGAATAGAATAGTAAACTTTTTAGCCGAGCCTCCTATGAGTTGTTAAGATATATACTTTCTTGATACTGAGGTTGTGAAGTTTGGGTGGTTGTAACAATTATAAAATTGGAAGAGTATACGGGGTTCCATATTGTCCACCAAAATGCTTTTTTGGTCGTGTAAACCAAGCTTAGAGAATTAATGTTGTGATTTTAAAGAAAGGTGATGGTGTGGTATGAGTGCATGGCGAAAGATTCAGAACAAATAAGTTGTCTCACTTTCTTGATATAAAAAGAGGAATATGAAGCGACACCTTCAATATACAATGACCGCGAGAAAGGATTGGTTTGTAACTATACAACATGCATTTGCGCATTAAAAGACACCATGTCCACAATGATGGCTGTCTTCTTGGTGTTTCTTTGAGCAGTACGCAAGACAACATGTGTAAGTGTATGTTTAATGACTGTTAATAACGACAAATTTATTTTTGACTATACGGTGACTCTTGCAATCCTTCAGTTTTACAGGTATACAAATTTATTTTCGACGTTGCCGGTTAAAAAAAATTCTACAAAAACTTATAATAACTAAACAAGATGATATGAGAAATGTATTTGTATCTTTTTTTTTAGTAAACTGTAATGTGATTACGAGGAAATCAAAGTTAATTCATGAATAGTAGGAATACGGAACGTTGTTCAGTAAGTAAATATAGATTCTGAAAGAAGATTACTGATATATGTAAAGATTATTTCTTGGTTACAGATTTCAAGTTTTAGGGAGTGTTTGGTAGTGCTTTTAGATACCCTTTTCTGATTTTAAGTCAATGGTTGAAAGTAACCATAATTTTCAATTAAATATTTTGTTAAGAATCAGCTTTAGGAAAAGGGCTAATTGCATACCCACATGTTAGCGTGTTTGGTAATGTGTCTGTATATGTTATGCAGGTTAATCACATAGGTCAGTTTCGCTGTTGCAGCCAGATGTGGTTTGTCTTTTCGGTTCCACAATTTTGGGTTGGTAAGTTTGCTTTTAAGGCCTTTTGATATGTTACATTTCTTATATTTGGTGACTGCTAAGAGGGTGTTTGGGATTGCCTATTAAAATTATATCTTTATTTATTGTGTATTCGTTTTATAGATAACAACTTTCAGAAGGTGTAGTTCAGGGGGTGTCAGAGGTTATTGTCAAAGAGTGTGGTTAACGGGGTGTTGTTCATGGGGTTTGGTTCAGTGCGCGTGGATCAGATGGTGTGGTTCAGTGCGTATGGTCCATACTGTAGTTTATTGAAGAAATACATGGAAAGCAACAACCCGTTGATATTTCCGAGGTGTGTTGGACGTACTACTACTCCCTGATCCATTGGTATTGACGTGTCAAACAGTATGAACAAAAACTTACCTTAGTTCAAAAGCCTTGCTGTGAGTAACTGTTCTAACCTGAATTTCATTTCTATAGTAGTTAGTTATTTGCACAAGTTTAAATAGAAAAAGAATATGCATGCTCATGAAGACTTTTGCGAATATATCATTAGAGATGACATAATGGAGGTGTTGGAACGGATTCGGTTCAATTTTTGTACAGAGTTTCAAGATTGCTTATTTGTAGTTTGCATAGCATCTTATATTTCGCTCCTCATCCAGTTTTCTTCCATCTGTTGCTCTGCTATCCAATAGTGTATAACATTAAGTGTGCTGCACCTTTTTTTAGATTTGGTGTTCACTGCTTATTTATACTTTATTGATAAGCAATGTTATTGTGGTTGTGCAGCGTTGTCGGAAGTTCGCATCTGGACATGATATTTAATTGGAGACTGCGTGCTGTCAAATGAGATTAAAATAACTCTATTAGCAACAGTTGTGGCATGTGATACAGGCTAAGAGCAGCAGTACGTTGCCTCATTACTTTTTCCTCTCAAGTTGTAAAATTGGTCTGTTGCTGGAAACTTGACAAAGTGCCATTCTTGAACAAATTTGAAATAAATATTGTTATATTGTTCTTTAAACTTTAGCTTTGCTATCTGTTACATAGACTATCAATGAGCATAAATTTCTACTTTATTTATGCCAAATCACCTTGGCCGAAAAATAGGCCCGCCTGCAACGCGGCGGACCGCTGCCATTCTCGTGTAGTTATTATTGCTCTAAGGAGTTACGTAGTACTATATTACTTCATTTTTCATCTCTGTCATTATATTAGTTTTCTCCTCTTTAATCACTTCTTCGCATTTTTCATATCTAATAGTCACCACTTCCTCAACTTTTATTAAAATATCTATTTTTATATAAAAATACTCAACTAATACTATGTTTGGCGCAAAGCATTTTGGAACTTTTTGGAGCGATGAGCGGTGAGAATGAGCTTTTTTATTTTTAGTGTTCGTTTGGCATGAGAGCTGTGAGCTTTGCTATTTTTTAGGAAACTTTTTGGAGCGATGAGCGGTGAGAATGAGCTTTTTTATTTTTAGTGTTCGTTTGGCATGAGAGCTGTGAGCTTTGCTATTTTTTAGGAAAGCTCATTTTTCCAATACTTAGACTATGTTTGGCAAAAGTAGCTGTGAGCAGTAGCAGTAAGCAGTAGCAGTAGCAGTGAGCTATGAGCAGTAGCTGTGAGCAGTCGCCAAAAAAGCTCACAGCTTCATAAAGAAGCATTGGGAAAATGAGCTTTCCTAAAAAATAGCAAAGCCCACAACTCTCATGCCAAACGAACACTAAAAATCAAAAAGCTCATTGTTCACCGCTCATTGCCCAAAAAAGCTCCAAAAAGCTTTGTGCCAAACATAGCCTATTTACGAAGCTGTGAGCGGTGAGCAGGAGCTGTGGCTACTGCTCACTGCTACTGCTCACAGCTACTTTTGCCAAACATAGCCTAAGTACCCCACACACACTCACAAACTAAATATTTACTAATAAAAACATTGAGGGGCCCACCTTCCGTTAGTTGTTTTGGCTTGGGTCACGCCGCACATACTTCCTTGCCAGCAACACTCACGCAGTGAGGTGAGTGCTTGTCGGGTTTGTTGGCACCGGCCTAATAATAAAAGGGTGCGTTTATTTTATTTATAGGTATGTAACAGGATTAAAATTTGGTATAATAAGGAAGGGTATGGCTCGCCAGTGGAGCTCGCCACTCCTACGTGGATGGCCAAACCAACTCGCTCGTTGCCACCCCCCCCCCTCGCCGTGCCTCGCTAATGAAGTTGTGCTCGTCTGAACGACGAGCTTTGTGCACTGACATATCATCCTTTTTTTTCCTTTTCTTTTGTTACTCTTGTATTTGTTTTTGTATATTGGGAGATGTAAATGGTTTGTAATGTGAAAACTTGTAAATGAGTAATTGTTTTTTAAAACCGAAATGAAAATACAATTAAAATACATAACACATGAAATTGAAATACATTAAACAACGTATGATTACCCTACGATTAAAATAAACTACGATTCAAGAAAATGATTCAGTCTGTGTCATAGCCCTCGTCACTCGAATTGTCGTTACTCGAATCGTCCTCACTCGATGGCACACGGTTTAATTCCATAGCCCATCGCCATTCTGCTCGACAATTTCTTCGATCCTCTTTAGTTTTTGCATACGTCTCACGAGCTCTTGCCTGACGTTGTTCCTCCGCTTGAACCTCTAACAACATTTGCATATCTTGCTCGAAGAGTTCTTCATCAGTCAACCCAAAGGTATTGGGTTGGCTTTGTGGTGGATTGTTTGCCGGTGGATTGTTTTGTGGTGGAAACAGAACTTCCGGTGGAGTGTTTTGTGGTGGATTGTCATATGGGAATACGGGAAACAGATCTTCTGGTGAAGTGTTTTGTGGTGGATTGTCGTATGGGAATACGGGAAACAGATCTTCCAGTGGTGTGTTGTAAACCGATTCATTATCTGGTGATGTGTTGTGTGACATTGTTTCGTATGAATTGTTTGTGAATTATGTATGATTTGTGTGTGAATTGTGAGTGTATTGTGAGCATCTGAGAATGGCTATTTATATGACCATTTTTTTGAATGGAATTTCAAATATATCCCACTCTGTTTTTGAAATTTGAATTTTAAACGTTTATCCGCCCATTTTTTTGAATTTGAATTTTAAAGTTTTTACCACACATTTTTTTTTAAATTTGAATTTTAAAGGTTTATGCACACGTTTTTTTGAAATTTACACATATCTTGCTCAGTTTTTTAAATTTGAATTTCTAAACACTCCTATATAAAGCATGCCATAACATCCTATTTTGCACACACTTCACTTTCTAAAAAATTTTACAATGGCTAATCGTTGGTTTGTTGAAGAAGAAAACTTGCTAGCCGACATGTGGCTAATCGTTCACGAATACCATAGCGAATCCGCTTTTTGGAATGAAGTTACAGAAAGGTTCAACAACCAATCTGACGGTGCTTTTCGTAACAAAAGTCAGATCTCATTGATAATTACAAGTCTTTATAAAAACTTCACGATGTTTCATATTGTTTTTTTAACCGTATCGTTATTTTATGTTTCGTATGTATTTATTTTCTTGTATTGTATTTTTAATTTAATTAAATGAATTTAGTTTATTTAATGAAATGAAAAAAAAAAAAAAATTGTAAGTGATGGGCCCCAAATGAGTAAGTTGAGGTTAGTTGTGAGTGAGGAGAGATTAGTTGTGAAGAGGATGTAAAATGATGTGGCACCCGTAGGCCCCAAATGAGTAATTTTATCTCTGCACCATACCCTTCCCTCTAAGAATGAAAGAATTTAGGAAATAGAAAATATATATTATATATAATGTATTTTATATTAAGATATTGAGGCTAAAATATATTTAAAATTATTAATAGGAGAGAAAAATATTGCTTAAAAAAAATGTTAAATTTGTGGGTGTAAATGTTGGAAAAGTAATAATAATTACATGAAATCATGATAAAAGATACCAATTTATAGCAACGGCAATGCACAACTTTTTGTTATAAATTTAGTTCAATTAAAGGTTTTAAGTAATACGTTTGGGAGGTACGGAGTGTATACCCATCATGTTATTGAACCACCCTGACTCTGATAGTGGTAAAGTGTGATTCGGGTCACTGACGAATTCAGCTTATGCTGAAGGTATTTATCTGATTGATGAGTTCAGCTTCATACTCTTATGTGTGGTAAGTTGAAGGATCTTATCAGGGAGTAGTCTCTTCAGAGGGTTCATCTCTTCAGCGAGTGAGCTCTTTAGTGAGCAAACTCATGAACTGAACAAGCTCTTTCAACGAGCATGTTCTTCAGCGATAAAAACACTGGGACTGAATTTAAACTTACCTGTAACGGTTTTGACATATTTAAGGGCAATTATAACTGCAACTTAACGAGTACGTTTAACAGTCATGTAACCATTATTTCCTATAATGGAGGAACATTGTGACGTAATTAATGGGCATTATCATAATTCTGTTGGGCTTTAAGTTTTTCCTATAAATTGGAAAACATACTTGCATGTAAAACATACAAAAAACCTAACCACTTAGAAGCGAAAAGGTTTCTTGCTTTATGCCTAAAATAAGAACAAACACTTAGTCTTATCCCAAGGAGGTATTCGTGTAACCCAGTCATTATGGTCGAATAGTTTCTTTTGGAAAGTGATTACACGATTCTAAGTGATATCCGGTGCATTGATTATATATACCCAACAGGGAATACCACCAACAATCAAAGGAAACTATTTTGTGGTAATCAATGGTTGCTGCAATGAAGCATATGGTAGCTAACTTCTCGAAACTAGAAAAGTTTGAACGGGTTGATTTTAGAAGATGGCAAAAGAATAGGCACTTCCTTTTGTCAAGCATGAGTGTGGTGTATGTACTGAGCAATCCAATTCCATATGATTGGGATGATGCCACTGTGGAAGAGATAAGAAAAAGGAACAAATGGGAGAATGATGACTATATATACAGAGGTTTATCCTCAATGGTATGTCTGACCCTCTATTTGATAGTTATCAAAATGTTGAATCTGTAAAAAAAAATGGGATTCTTTGGAGGGTAAGTATATGGCAAAATATGCCTCTAGCAAGAAGTTCGTTGTGAGTAATTTTACAAATTACAAAATGGTCGATTCTAGACCTGTTATGGAACAATACAATCAACTTCTTGGTATACTTGGTCGGTTCACACAACACAAAATGAACATGGATGAGGCTATTTCAGTCTCTTATGTCATTGACAAAATTTCCCCTTCTTAGAGCGATGCCAAGTATACTTTGAAATATTCAGGCTTAATATTGTGATATTGTTAATTCAGCCTTTATTCAACCTTTAAAATGAATGATTCAACCCTTGGCATGCTAGACTTGGTCATGTTCACTTTAAGAGAATGCAAGATATGTCTAAAGATGGTTTAATACATGCCTTTAAATTAAACATTGAGAAATGTAAAACTTGTATGCTAACTAAAATCACTAAGCAACCATTCCAAAATGTTAATAAATAAACAGAAAATTTAGAGTTAATTCATAGTGACTTATGTGTTGCATGCAACTCTCTCATTGAGGAATAAGAAATATTTTGTGACATTTATTGATGATGCTTATAGGTTTCGTTATGTGTATTTGTCAATGTTGCAAAAATCGGCATAGGCGGCCTTGTAATCGGCGATTACAAGGTACACGACCTTCCACCTTGTTGATTTTTACAAGGTAATCGGCCTTATAATAAAAAATTACAAGGTAATTGGCCTTGTAATCGGCTATTACACATTACAGGGTGGTCAACTGCCCCACTATCGACTAACGATTTTTGCAACATTGGTATTTGTTACATACTAAGGATGAAACATTGGAAAATTTTAAAGTGTTTAAAACCGAAGTAGAACTGCAATAAGGGGCCTTAATAAAAAATGGTAGATAGTGTTCTTCTTGTTGTTCTTCTATTGGTCCATCAACATCAAGTTCTTTTTCTTCTTCTTCTTCTTGTACGGGTCCATCAACATAAAGAGTGTGAAAGAAGTTCAACAACGTTACTCTCCTCATCTGTAGTAGCGGCATCATGTTAATTATTACTCTCTTCATCTCTGCCATTATGTTGCACTATGTGTTTTTGGTGTTTGATCTTCTTTACTCCATGTGTTTGTGCTTTTTATAATCACATTATCTTCCTTTCACTATCACATGTCCCCAAAAAAGTCACTATCATTAAAAGGACGACGAGATTCTTTTATAGTACTCTAGAAAAGAATATATATATATATATATATATATATATATATATATATATATATATATATATATATATATATATCTTTCACTATTACATGTCACCAAAAAGTCACTATCATTAAAAGGACGACGAGATTCTTTGACCATCATGCAATACTCTAGAAAAGGAGAAAAGAAGGAAAAAAGAATAATATCTCCTCTCATACACCTTACATGATTTTTTGTATTTGTTTTTGTTGGTTGGTGCTTAGAGAATTATTTATCATCACCCTGAGTGAAAATGTCACCCACTGCCACGTTAGCGCCATATCAGCTTTAACCTTTTCATTTTTAATTAAAAAAAAAAAAAAAAAAAAAAAAAAAAAAAAAAAAAAACTTATCATAACTCAAAATTTTGGGCCTCGCCTTTTAAAAAATTACAATTTACAAATTAACTCCTTAACTATTTCATTCATTCAATAACCTAATATTTCATTAATAAACTTAAAAATTACAATACAAAATAATAAAAAAAAAACGTTACGAATTATAAATAAATAAATAACTACCATATAAAAAAACTAAATAAAAATGTTATTAACTTAAAAAAAAAAAAAACAAAAAAAAAAAAAAAAAAAAAAAAACTTCTACTAAAACTATCATCTTCCCCAACATGTACTTGCTATACATACACTAAACACACACGCATAGTAAAAACATACACAAACACACTCAAGAACACACACACTACAAAATTACAAAAGCACAAAACAACTAATTTCAAACATGGGGGGGGGGGGGGGCGAATGCCTTTCACGCAGCATTAAATCTTTAACTAGGGGTGTAAACGAGCCAAGTACTGCCAAGCTCGAGCTCGACTCAATTAGTAAAACTCAAGCTCGAAACTCGACTCGAGCTCGTTCGAGCTTTGGATTTCAAGCTCGAGCTCGGCTCTTCATCTCAAACTCGAGCTCGATTGTTGCCACATTTAAATCTCAAACTCGATGAAAAATAAGCTCGACTCGACTCGATTTTATGACAATTACGTAAATACATGTATATAAAAAGGTAAAAGTGTAATATCATTGAAGCTCGATAAGGGCTCGCGAGCCTCACGAGCTGAGTATATTCGAGCTCGAACTCGACTCGAAAGTGTACTCGAGTAGCACGAGCTCGAGCTCGACTCGTTTATATCGAGTCGATTTCGAGTAGTTTACGAGTCGATCTCGAATAGCTCGCGAGCTGTCTCGGCTCGTTTACACCCCTACCTTTAACGCCCAACTTTAATTCAGCTTTAACGTGGCTTGTTGGTGTGGTTAATGTGGGTTTAACTCGAAAATGTGAAGGTTTCACCCACCTCCCATGTTAACACACCGAATGCTCTAAGTACACAAGTCTGTAATATGAATCGTTATCAGAAGTAAGCTTCGATTCTAAAACTCAAATCACTCTAATATTACAAATTTAGAAGCGTTTTGCGTTAGTATAGAGCTCATGAACTTATTTATATTTGAAACACCTCATAAGCCTCTTTTTTTAAGCAAGCACATACACTACGTTAAATTGATTTAAAAATGTCGAAGCCGTAGCATCAGACATATAATTTGTACAGCTTACAAGGCTTACGAAATACGAATACGGTAGAAGTTTTACTTGTTTACAAACCAACAATATAAGATCATCATTATTCTACTTATTTTAAGACCATCATTAGTTTTACCTAGCAATTTAAACAAACCACCAATATAAGATCTCGCAAAATGGTCTAAACTTTTCTAGAGACAACATTGACAAAACAATTACATTCTTTTATCATAAAGTTTTAACTTGTTTACAATTCATAATTGAAGTTTTACTGTTGTATTCAAGTTCTCTAATAGAAACCAAAAATTCAAAAATGAAAATATTCTATGACACTACACAAATAGTGTAAAGACAGATAACCCCTATATATCCTTCACACAATAAGGGTAAAACAGGTAACTCATAAAAACACAAGGACAGTTGTCAACAATTCATTTGGTCTCAAGAAATGCTACGCTGCAAACCCAGCTTTAACCTCACTCACACTACTTTCTTTCCCTTCTCTAATGTGTGTTTTTTTTCATCTCATTTCATTTTTTCACTTAAGCTTCTAAGGTACGTATCTTTTTCTATCTACTCCTTTGATAGTTGATATTTCGCATATATCTTTTTTGTTGCTTATTATTTTTGTTGATATAAATAATGTCTAAAAACATTATTAACATATATCGATATCTCTATGTTTTGATAATCACAAAACGTAAACTCATTGAACTACAAATTATGACGTAAACAAGTATTTAGTCGTAAATATTTGCTTTAGCATCCATATCACTTAAGGTATGAATAAACAAAGTGTCTAATGCATTTTATGATCAAAGGAATTTTTATTTTTACAAACCTTACATTTTATTAAAATGGGACAAACATTTCTAAACTTATACAAAACATTTTTGTATTTATAAGAAATGTTTTATTCAAAATAAACATTTTGAATTCAAATTTCTACCCAAAAAACGGCCATATTCTTCAGGAAAAACCTCCCCCACAAAAAGACAAAAAAATCTGAAGAAAAAATATTTTTTCTTAGGCGGCCCCCTTAATTATACTAGGCGGTCCCCTTAATAATTAAGGGGACCGGCACACAATTAAGGGGACCGGCCACGCTCCCTGTCAGATTTTGTCAGAAATTTTTCCCTATAAATACCACCTCAAACCTGGAATTTTTCTCACCTCTTTGCACAAATATTTTCAGATCCAATTCTCTCTAAACATCCTTCTAAAACCCATTGATCATAAGATTATTAATCTTTGTTTCAAGTGATCCAATCTTTCATCCTCTCAAGTGCAAGAGAAGAATACTTCTATCCCCCAAGATAAGAAGTATTACAACTTGTTGTGATTTCCACATCCAAGTTGTTGGTGCATCATCAAGAATATTTACATATACCTTTGTGTAGTGTGTTGTGAATATTTGTTTGTAGATAGTTGTGCTAGATATAGATTGTGTGATTAGTTAGTAGCTTGGTGTGAAGAAGAAAAGTTAGGAGCTAGATTGGTGTGAAGAAGATAGGTGTGGAGTAGTTAGTTGTGAAGTAGATTGACTTGAAGAAGGTGTGTAGAAGTTGTGACTTAGGTGTGAAGAAGTTGTGGTGTGAATATTGGTGTGTAGATTGGTGTGTAAATTGGTGTGTAAATCGGTGTGTAAATTGGTGTGTAAGGTTTTCTCCGCCATAAGGGAGCTTGTTGATATAGTGAAGAAAACTCTCGAGTAGGTGACTCGGGGAGTGGAGTAGGGCAAGGAAGGTGTCCTTGTAGCCGAACCACTATAAATGCTTTGTCTCCCGGTTTGATCTTTCCATCTCTTACTTATCTTCTTGCTTATATTGTTATTACTTTCGTAGACGTAAAAGTATATATATATAGTTGCTCATATAGTGCTTGATGAGGCGAAAAATGATCCATTTTTAGGGGGTCATTTAAGCCCGAATCCGACTTTATTTGATCAAATATTGCCCTAAATCGTTCCTTTTGTGATTTTAGGTGTTTGGAGAGTGAATTCTGGAAAAGAAGCCATTTTGGACGTTTTTGGAGCATAAAAGTGAAGAAAACGGCAAAGTATCAATTTTCCATGCTGAAGACACTAGGTGACGGCGTCAAGAGTTACACCCTGACGGCGTCAGACATCAAGAATAAAACACCGTAGTTGATGACGGCGTCAAAAGTCATCCTGACGGCGTCAAAGTGCCAAGAATAAAATACCGTGGTTGGTGACGGCGTCATATAGGCCGTCATAAGTAGATCAAGGCCGTCCGAGGAAGTATTTGGCGGCGAGGTGACGGCGTCACATGCTTGTCTTGACGCCGTCAGCCCAGTTTTCCTATATATAGTTTTCTAGTTTTTTCATTAAAGGAAGGGAAGTTTTGGTGAAACCCTAAAGACGAATTTGGTGTATCTTTTACAGGTTTTTCAAGGGTTCCAAACCCTTGATACCTTGCATTGTAATTGAGATAAGTGTTCTTCTAATTCAATCAATATGTCTATGTGTTGGTTGTTTATATCTTGTTCTTGTCTCAATTCCATTATGCTAGGCTAGATATCTTTTGTGTTTGCTTAGATCTAATGAAACCTAGATGTTGATTATGTGTTGATTACTTGTCTATTCTTGTCTTGGATGAATGATTTTATATGTTAGGCTTAAGAAAACTGGCAGATCTCCAAATGGTAACATGCTTGAACGTCTTAAGAAACATGAACCGAGGCGTACTAGGTCTTTATTGGTTGTATTTAATGCATGAGCCACTGTTTACAATCCCTATAGTTGTGCTGGGTCATGGTGTAGGAGGAGATAAGAGCTCATAGAGTTGGGGAGTTATGTATGCCACCCCACGAATGGTATTAAGGAATACAATCCGTCATCCATACAAGTATAACAAGTAATTAACGTGTAAAAGATGTCTAGGGAGTAGTGAAGTCTAAGTAAACACAATTTCTCCAATTACTGCTCACAACCTTAGTATAATTTAGTTTAATTTCATTTTCAGTATTTTATTTTGTTTATATCTTAGCTTTGGGTTAGTTGAATAGCAACTAATTCCGCCCACTCTTCCAAAACCTGAGATTTTACTTGCTTTCATAAAAATATAAAAACACAAAAATAATCATCCCTCACCTCTAGAACTAGTAATTAGGTTTTCTAATCCTAGCGATACTATTCCTAAGCTGAACGATCAATCCCCCGGTACTTGTCACTATACTATACTACAACGATCAGGTACACTGCCTGGTGGGGGTTGTAAGCTTCTCGAGATCCCTCGAGAGGTAAAGCCTGTTGCGATTCCCACGCATCAAGTTTTTGGCGCCGCAGCCCGGGGAATAGTTATTGTCTAGGTTAGAATTTCTTTTTATTAGGTCTACTTACTAGAATCATTTCTAGTGAAATTTTTATTTTTAATTTTTGTATGATTCCTTTAGTCTATCTTTTTCTTTGTGCCCTTTGTTTGTAAAACCATTTTCATTTGTCTTCATGGCGGATGAGATTCCATTTAGATCATTAACAATAGAGGAACAATTAGTTTACTCGGATAGATTTGCTTCCTGTTGTTCCAATGAATTTTTAAGTGATCTTAGATATATACAAGAAGAGATGAGTGTAAAGTTTCATAGGTTTGATGAGTTATGCGCATGTGTGGCCTATATTAAACAATCATTGTTAGGATCAATTCCTTTTAGTAAGACCCTTTGGAAAAATTTTGAGGAAAGCCTCCTAACCGTGAACCATGAGTTCAATGAATTGATGGGTTTTTATGCATCACAACTTGAGGAAACAATTAAGGAGGATTTAGCCGAACATGATCATATTGAGCAAAAAGATGAATCCTTTAGGCAAATTGAACATTGTAATCAAGTTATTGAGGAAGGTTCTTATGAATCAGACTTAGAACTTGAAATGGCTAGAGAAGGATTTGAGATACTTAGCAACATGTTTAGGTTAGATTCTACTAAAACACATGATGAGCATATAGGTGATGTTGAGAAAAGGAAGGATGAGGTAAATAACACAAACCTACAAAGTACCCCACAACTTCCACCATCACTTGAGGAATACACACCACCCGTGACCTACCCGGAAGAAGTAGAAGAGACTATAGTAGCCCCAATAGAGGTAGAACCCTTGTACCAAACACCACTAGAGGATATAGGTTTGAATATTTGTAGTGATAACCTTACTCTTAGTTCTAGGGAATTACCTAGTGTTGATGAACCGGGACCTCAATCTTCATACAACTTTCCATCCTTAGATATACATCTAGGAGACAAAAGAGGAGCCGACCCAGCCATCAACCCATGTAGTCCGGGTAGTCTTAGGATAAAGGTAGTGGACTCTAAGCCTTGTAGAGAGGAAGCCAATATAGGAGTGGAAAATGACCTTACATGCTTACATCACCCATTTATGATAGATCACAAGAAACATTATGGGTTTAAACCGGGTTTATTAGGTCAAGATGGATACCCAACTAGGAGTCTCTTAAAGTTGATTGAAAATGATCCTTTTTTAGGAGAAAATCTTAATCCACCCATTAACCCGATTGAATTAGGTAAGGTTATGATGATAGGAGCACATCCCTTTGAGCATATAATTCATCCACCACTCTTTCCTTACGAGGCATATTTACACCCTAAGGGTATGTATCGCTACTTCCACCCGCACTTAATCCTAAGTGTAGGGAAAACCTCCCCTATCTTCGTTAAATAAGGGTAGAGTCAGGCTCGTGACTTGAACAAAAACAAGCGCTTCTTGGGAGGCAACCCATGTTTTGTGTGATTTTATTTGTTTGATTGTTATTTGCTTCCGTATGCATGTTTTATTTCTATTGTTGGATGATCATGTTTCTCAATTAAAATGTGGAAGTACTTTATTATGTTATTTGGCCTAGTCTTAACTTCAACCTAAAGGTATTTTTGCAAAAGATAAGTGTAAGGGGAAACCCCAAATATGTTTTCAAGAAACAAACCGATCATGATTCTCCACAATATTAAATGAACATGTATATTCGTATTTGTTAGAGTCAAATGCTTGTATTGAGTCATAATGAAGTTTTGCAGGATTTTCCAGGAAGTAGGACAAAGTTTTTCCAGAAATTTTCCGGAAACTTAACATAAGAATTTCTGCAGGTCTATTCTGACGGCGTCAGAGTATTACTCTTGACGGCGTCAGGAGTTAAAAATCTGGAAATTTTACCGGTTTTGTTTTTCTAACGGAGTCTTATGGTTTTTGTGAATTATTATGTTTTATAATCTCCAGGAAATCTGCAAACTTCATTCCACAAGCATTATATCTTACTTTGTTTTCTAGGATTTAGTAACTTATATAGGATGCCGCCGATTTTACGCGAGGTTGTCTTGTCTATTGTTGTCAGGATTTACAGGTTATTTATGACAAGAAGATGATTTATATTCTGGAAGGGAAGCTTTGATTGTTCGTTTTCTTGGAGGAAGATTTAACCTGGCCAACCTATAATCCATACCGAGCGAATCAGGGGAGTATTTGATTTCATTCTATTTACTTTTTCACTTTTACATTCTTTACTTGAACATTGGGGACAATGTTCATCTTAAGTGTAAGGGGAGGGTAAAAAGATGATACCTTACATATACACTTTCGCTTGAGTTTGTCTTGTTTGATAGTAGATGTGTAATAAAACTATGAGAAATACTTGTTAGTGTAATTTTAGCGCCAAATTTAAAATTTTTTACAACATTTAGGAGTGAAACTTTAGCCATAGCAAGCGTCTCATGGATAGGAGGTTGTATGACTAGCACATAACCGTATATTCAGAAAAATTTTCCACCCAAAAATGTGAGGTTCGCCTTTAGATTTGATAGGAAAAGCATTTATTATTGGTTCTTATGAGTGTACCGGTAGCATTTAGATTCTAGAACTTGCGTTAGTGATGCATCCCGAGACCGCTAGTGAGACTACATTCGTGTGGTAGGATTTACTACATGATAAGAGGCATTAGGATCACCCTTGTGTTAAACCCGTATCATAATTACTTGACCATTTAAGTCATATTACTTGGCTAGTTAAGTCAACTAATTTTTCCCACACCCTTAGCGTTGTACTCATTTTTAGTACACGAAACCCCTAGTACACCCCTCCGAGCCTATCTTTTCGTTTCTAACTTTAAGCATCTTACTTAAAGGAAGAATTTGTTACACCCCACTTAAATGTACGCCCAAATCGCCTTAGCCTTCCGTGTATGCGCTCATTTTTTAGGGCATTATTGTTATTTGTTAAACCCTAAGTTAACTTTCTAATTGATTACATGGTTGCTAAGTCGAGTCATATCCTTGTACATATTGTTTTGGGACGATTGGGACTCATGGGTAAGTACTTATTTTATGGAGTAATGGGGAAGAACATCATATTATTACCCTCATATGTACGTTAATCTTAAAAGTGCTCCAAGTGTTTTGATTTTCTTAATTCGAGTCATTAGAATAGTTTAATGTAAAGTATGTAAAGATTCAAGTGTAAGGGGAATTCTCATTCCCTATGATGTATTATTTTGGATGGTAGGGTAAGAGTGTATGCAAAAAAAAAAAAAAAAAAAAAAAAAATCGAAAAAATTAAGAAAAAAAAAAATAGAAAAGAAAAAGAGAAAAAACATACGGACTACCATCCCGTTTTTATTCTATGTTCATTTTATGTTTTTGTTATTTTTCATTTATTAGCTTAAGTCGAGTCTAGTCTTGGCTTAGCAACGCCATCTTGTACATGTAATTAACCAAGATTGTTAACTCGCCACCAGTAAAACTTCCATTATCCAACAAAACCGTGTAATTCATATCCCTATACCTGACGTTACAACCCTTTAAAAGACCTCTTTGATTGTTTATCCTAGGTGCTTACGCCATGCGGTGGAGGTTTGATCCTTTCCCAAGCCTATGGTAATCTATTTTGCTATGACAGGTAGTGAGAGATATCTTTCATTTCCATAATGTTATATTACTTTATTACACCCGAGAGATGTGAGTATCTAAACACTATTTGTGAGGTGCTTGTGTATGACCTCCGTGCTTGTCTATTGGTCTTTAGTGGAATGATTATTTGTTGTAATTACTTTTATATTAGTGTTAAATGACCCCTAACTTGTCTTTTGAGTAGAATAAAAGCTCATTTGCTTGAGGACAAGCAAATCTCAAGTGTAAGGGTATATGATGAGGCGAAAAATGATCCGTTTTTAGGGGGTCATTTAAGCCCGAATCCGACTTTATTTGATCAAATATTGCCCTAAATCGTTCCTTTTGTGATTTTAGGTGTTTGGAGAGTGAATTCTGGAAAAGAAGCCATTTTGGACGTTTTTGGAGCATAAAAGTGAAGAAAACGGCAAAGTATCAATTTTTCATGCTGAAGACACTAGGTGACGGCATCAAGAGTTACACCCTAACGGCGTCAGACATCAAGAATAAAACACCGTAGTTGATGACGGCGTCAAAAGTCATCCTGACGGCGTCAAAGTGCCAAGAATAAAATACCGTGGTTGGTGACGGCGTCACATAGGCCGTCATAAGTATATCAAGGCCGTCCGAGGAAGTATTTGGCGGCGAGGTGACGGCGTCACATGCTTGTCTTGACGCCGTCAGCCCAGTTTTCCTATATATAGTTTTCTAGTTTTTTCATTAAAGGAAGGGAAGTTTTGGTGAAACCCTAAAGACGAATTTAGTGTATCTTTTACAGGTTTTTCAAGGGTTCCAAACCCTTGATACCTTGCATTGTAATTGAGATAAGTGTTCTTCTAATTCAATCAATATGTCTATGTGTTGGTTGTTTATATCTTGTTCTTGTCTCAATTCCATTATGCTAGGCTAGATATCTTTTGTGTTTGCTTAGATCTAATGAAACCTAGATGTTGATTATGTGTTGATTACTTGTCTATTCTTGTCTTGGATGAATGATTTTATATGTTAGGCTTAAGAAAACTGGCAGATCTCCAAATGGTAACATGCTTGAACGTCTTAAGAAACATGAACCGAGGCGTACTAGGTCTTTATTGGTTGTATTTAATGCATGAGCCACTGTTTACAATCCCTATAGTTGTGCTGGGTCATGGTGTAGGAGGAGATAAGAGCTCATAGAGTTGGGGAGTTATGTATGCCACCCCACGAATGGTATTAAGGAATACAATCCGTCATCCATACAAGTATAACAAGTAATTAACATGTAAAAGATGTCTAGGGAGTAGTGAAGTCTAAGTAAACACAATTTCTCCAATTACTGCTCACAACCTTAGTATAATTTAGTTTAATTTCATTTTCAGTATTTTATTTTGTTTATATCTTAGCTTTGGGTTAGTTGAATAGCAACTAATTCCGCCCACTCTTCTAAAACCTGAGATTTTACTTGCTTTCATAAAAATATAAAAACACAAAAATAATCATCCCTCACCTCTAGAACTAGTAATTAGGTTTTCTAATCCTAGCGACACTATTCCTAAGCTGAACGATCAATCCCCCGGTACTTGTCACTATACTATACTACAACGATCAGGTACACTGCCTGGTAGGGGTTGTAAGCTTCTCGAGATCCCTCGAGAGGTAAAGCCTGTTGCGATTCCCACGCATCAGTGCTAGTGTTAGAAGTACATAAAGATCAAACAAAAGTTTCATCCACAAAACTAAGTCTTTACAATCAAACTAGAAAGACAACATACATATAATTGATCATTTCGATCAAGTATAGTTTTCATACAAAATATAACTAAGGATTATAAAATAAACGATTACGTACTTATCTCTCGTATATATATATATAATTGTTTATATTATACATGTGTTGATTTCACATACTTAGCTTACATTATTATTATTGTTCATACTTAGATATAGTTTTTCATATTGTTCAAGATTTGAGTTCGCATAAGATTGAATCAAAGTTTTAAAAGCAAACAAGGTTTTAAAACTAAACCAAGTTTTCATAATAAAATTAAAAAGACGTAAAACTATTCAACCCCCCCTTCTAGTTTTCCACAATTGGTATCAGAGTCACGTCTAGCAAGATTTTTAAAATATATTGTATTTTAAAACTTGTAACGATCTATGGAATCTGAAAAATATTTAGAAGGGCAATCTATGCAAAGACCACCACTATTTGAAAGTGATGGATTTTTATATTGGAAAAATCGATTCGAAACTTATGTGAAATCAAAGGATCTAGATCTTTGGCATGTTATTACCTTTGGTGATTTTCCTCCTATTCAATATAATTTTGAAACTAAAATGGATGAAATTATATCTTTTGAAAAACAAAATGATGATTTGAAAAAGAAACTAACAAAAAATAATGAGGCTAAAATGGTTATTTATAATGCGTTACCACGCAAAGAATATGAAAGAATTTTTATGTGTAAAACCGCAAAAGAAATTTGGGATTCTTTACTAATCACTCACCAAGGTAATAGTCAAGTTAAAGATAACAAAATAGATCTTCTTGTTCAACAATATGAACAATTTACGATTCCGGAGAAGGAATCAATAGATAATGTTTTTGCTAGGTTTAACACTATCATCACAAGTTTAAAAGCACTTGATGAGAATTTTTCTAGTAAGAATTTTGTTAGGAAATTTCTTAGGGCTCTTCATCCAAAATGGCGAGCTAAAATTACGGCGATTGAAGAATCAAAGAACTTGTCAACTCTTCAACTTGATGAGTTGATCGGCAACCTAAAAGTCTACGAAGCAATAATAAAGAAAGACTCCGAGATGGTCAATGGAAAAAGAGAGCAAAGCAAGTCAATTGCGTTGAAAGCTAGGAAGGAATCTTGTAACGAGTATAGCTCAACCTCCGAAAGTGATGACGAAGAATATGCGATGGCCGTAAGAGACTTCAAGAAATTCTTCAAAAGGCGAGGAAGATTCGTTAGACAACCGTATGATGAAAGGAAAGCAAACCAAAGAAATAAAGATGACAAAAATGGCAAAAGTGATAGGAAGTGCTTCAAATGTGGTGATCCAAATCATCTCATCGGAAAATGCCCAATGATGTCAAGAAATCAAAATCAAAAGGCGTTTGTTGGAGGAGCTTGGAGTGATAGCGATGACGATGAGAAAGAAATCACAAATGAGGAGAAATGTCTTATGGCTAAGACATCAAGCGAGGTACGTTCCAAAACCAAACACTTTAGTGACGAAAATTTATCATTAGACGAAAAAGACCTAGATAGTGAATATAATAGGTTATGAAAATTAGGTCAAAAAGTTATAGCTAAAAATAAGTTACTAAAACATATTAATAATCTATTAGAAAATGAAGTACTCGAATTAAAAATTAGACTACAACATTTGGAAAAAGGAAAAGAAGTTTTTATAGAATGTAAAACATGCATAGAGGTTAAAAATGAAAACGAAAAACTTAAAGATGAAATTTTCAAACTTGACAAGTTTAAAAATAGTAGTAACCCACTTAAGAAAATAATAAGTGTTCAAGAAACTTCGAGAGATAAAACCGGTCTAGGATTAACCTCAACTAATGTTTCAACTAGTGAAAATAAAAGTATAAAGTTTGAATGTGAATCTAGTAAACAAAAATCATTAGAATCAAAACCTAAGTATATACTTACAAAAGATAGAAAAATACCCATTGCGAATGATGAAAAAGTAAAATTTTTTTATAAACCATCCTTAAAGACCGAAGTAGGATCCTCTAAATCTAAATTTAGATCTAAAACTCCACCACCAAGAAAACCTAAAAATCATCATCCAAGATCTAAAACATCTCAACCTAGAAGAAATCTAAATAGACAATATTACAATAACACTAGAAATCAAATGTGGAATTATCAACCAAGTTACAATCCTTGGGAAATATTACCACCATACATGCATCCTTGCCAAATGTTAAATATGTTTGGACCAAACAACTTTGGACCAATGAGACAATGGGGACCAAGTAGCTAAATTGTCAATCTTGGAAGAAGTTGGAATATCATCTACAAATGACTTCTATAAGTCAACATGGTCACTTGAAGTGCTTGAAGATATTCCATTGAAGACTAAAAGGTACGCGTTTCTTTTAAGTTCATCACTATAATTTGCATGCTTAGATAAATGATTAGTTAGATTAATGCTTAGTACATAATTGCTTATATTCTTATAACCTAGAAACATCATTGGTTGACTTTCCTAGGAATAAGATAAAATTGTTCATTGCCGAACAAAATAGAAAATGGAAATCTTCTATATCCACTATTAGGAAACTCATGGTGATGAAGTGAAATGAGTTAAGTGGATCAATCGTTAATATAGAAGTAGGATTAGATCCCTCGCGTAAGAAAACTATGGATGAAACAAGCTCTCGTAGACTATGGCATTAAGTCAGATAAGCGTGCGAAAACAAAGGAAATATAGATGTTAGGTTATACCCCATTCAACACTCTCGCATCTAACATATAAATTATTGTCTTCATTTCCTTTAGGATCATAGCATATGTAGAAACGATAGCATGAGATAATAATAGGCTTAACCAATCCTCTTAAGCATGAGATCTTTAATAAACATTTTTTTAAAATATTTGATTTATGATATTTGTTGTCAAAAATCTAATATCTCTAAAAATATGCAAAAACCTCACATTTTGGAAAATAGTATTTCAAATAACTATCCCACTTTTAAATAACATGTTTTCACTATCAATATCTACAATTTTGTTTTGATCAAAACTAAAGATTGGGAAAATATTCTTTACCGTTCATTCACACATTTTGAAGTAAAAACCCAATCTATTTTATTCAAATAACTCTCACATCCAAGTGAAAACTTACTTTCAAACATTGTTGAATAATGCTAAAAACGTCTCTTTTAAAATCATGCATGGTGATCTCATATTTGTCATCTATATTTATATAAATGACACTTATAAGTGAACTAAATCAAATCAAGAGGACCATGGTTTGTTCATTAAGACTTTGTTTGTAACAAGTCTAGAAATACATGCTATCATAACTACCCACTTATTGCACATTGATACACATTAGGATTAATCCTCATTGTTATGTAGTTATGAAATACTTGATGTTGCTTATTGTTTCCTGCACTTATATTTTACTTGCTTGATGAGTATGTTTGCATGCTAGATGAAATTGCTTGTTTACTTAATCTCTTTGGTTAACATGCTTTGGCTACATAATTGCCTACATAATTAGTATATGGTTAATTGCCTCAAAGAGTTGGACTTGTTTGAAACCAAAAACACAACCTTTCTGCAATTCACTACCAAAAACCCTTTTCTGGCAATCTGGGAATCACCAGATGGGCGGCCCCCTTAAATCATAAGGCAACCCCCTTAATTATTAAGGGGACCGGCCTCCAATTAAGGGGACCGACCATCTGATGGTCGAAGGTGTTGTTTCCCTTTTCTATTTTTAGCCCATTTCATCCTACACTTCCCAAAATTCACAAACCTATTTTATCCTAAACCTTCCATCAATGTTTATCCATCCTTGATCCCACCAATCCTACATTATAAACACTCTCATTCCTCTCAATCTCCACTCATCTCATCATTTCCTCTCCCATTAAATCAAAACCACCAAGAAACTTGTTTGGAGAAGAAAGTCTAACTTCCTTTAAAATTCCGTCAAATCAAATGACGTTGTCAAACATCCAACACCAAATTCCTCCTATGTTTTCAAACATTACTTACCTAACACCTCACTTTCCTTCTCACCAACATTACATATCAAAAACCTTTACTCACCCATATCCTTCTACATTACACTCAAACCTCATAATCTTTTCACAACTCAAGCGATGTTGTTCATAATCAACCAACACCTAAACCTCACTCTCACACAAATGATCCATTTAACAACAAATCATCCATTCGTGCTTCGACTAATGCTCCTTCTTATGATGAGCATGCACAATCCCAAAACAATAATCCCAACCTCATTACCAACACTTTACATGTTGCTCATTCAACAAAAACACCATCCATTCATGAAGGATCTCTTCCACCCATATCATGTTTTCATGATTACCCAAGCTCAAACATGTCTCCACCACCAAGAGTATCACCACCACATCCTACAACTTCACATGCCATTCCTATGTTGCATGTTCAAACCATCACCCAAGACAACTATCATGCTCCACCACCATCACCTTCCTCCGAACACTTGAAGTTTGTTGAGGCGCTAAAAGAAGCCCATGAGCTTAGTGCTCTTTTAGCCTTACATCTTGCTCAACGCAATTTGGATCCACCTTCATCTAGATCACCCTCATCACCACACAACATAAATCAACTTGAGAAGCATGTCAACAATTGACCTTGTTGCATCTTTCTCCTAAAAACCATTGCATTCAATGAACACTTGGATTGAATATCTTCTCACTAGATCACATCCAATACCCTCACTTGAACAACATCCAAAACCTCAATCAACCTCTTCCGCTACAAACTCTCCACCACCAAACTATCCAACATTCATGACCCGAACATATACCTCCATTAATCCAACAACCTCCATTAATCCAACAACCTTATCCTAACTCAACCATCCTCATTCCAAACACTCCATCATCAACCATCTAAGCATACCATACGCTTATGATTTTCACTTTCAAATACGAATCAACCAACCTTTTGTTACAAGCAAGTCCGATGGCTCTCTTTGGCAAATTAGGATCTTTTAACATAATCACTTTGAATTAATTGTTATGTATCCTTAATATTTGTTTACTATGCTTGTTATTTGTATATTGCATATTCTTCTATATATGCTTGTGCTTCTAATATTTTTCTTGCGAGCATTCCATTTCTCGATCCCTTGGTGCCATCGAACGAGGGGGAGCACACATCAAGGGGGAGCTTTCATCCCCGTCTAACTTCATTTATGAAGCTAGACGGCATAACCATTTTGATTCTACAAAAAGGGGGAGAAGTGAATATAAACTCACTAAGTACTTGTCTAAAAATTAATTTTTAGACTTAATGAGTTTAGGTTTTGTAATCATCAAAAAGGGGGAGATTGTTGATATAAATAATGTCTAAAAACATTATTAACATATATCGATATCTCTATTTTTTGATAATCACAAAACGTAAACTCATTGAACTACAAATTATGACGTAAACAAGTATTTAGTCGTAAATATTTGCTTTAGCATCCATATCACTTAAGGTATGAATAAACAAAGTGTCTAATGCATTTTATGATCAAAGGAATTTTTATTTTTACAAACCTTACATTTTATTAAAATGGGACAAACATTTCTAAACTTATACAAAACATTTTTGTATTTATAAGAAATGTTTTATTCAAAATAAACATTTTGAATTCAAATTTCTACCCAAAAAACGGCCACATTCTTCAGGAAAAACCTCCCCCACAAAAAGACAAAAAAATCTGAAGAAAAAATATTTTTTCTTAGGCGGCCCCCTTAATTATACTAGGCGGTCCCCTTAATAATTAAGGGGACCGGCACACAATTAAGGGGACCGGCCACGCTCTCTGTCAGATTTTGTCAGAAATTTTTCCCTATAAATACCACCTCAAACCTGGAATTTTTCTCACCTCTTTGCACAAATATTTTCAGATCCAATTCTCTCTAAACATCCTTCTAAAACCCTTTGATCATAAGATTATTAATCTTTGTTTCAAGTGATCCAATCTTTCATCCTCTCAAGTGCAAGAGAAGAATACTTCTATCCCCCAAGACAAGAAGTATTACAACTTGTTGTGATCTCCACATCCAAGTTGTTGGTGCATCATCAAGAATATTTACATATACCTTTGTGTAGTGTGTTGTGAATATTTGTTTGTAGATAGTTGTGCTAGATATAGATTGTGTGATTAGTTAGTAGCTTGGTGTGAAGAAGAAAAGTTAGGAGCTAGATTGGTGTGAAGAAGATAGGTGTGGAGTAGTTAGTTGTGAAGTAGATTGACTTGAAGAAGGTGTGTAGAAGTTGTGACTTAGGTGTGAAGAAGTTGTGGTGTGAATATTGGTGTGTAGATTGGTGTGTAAATTGGTGTGTAAATCGGTGTGTAAATTGGTGTGTAAGGTTTTCTCCGCCATAAGGGAGCTTGTTGATATAGTGAAGAAAACTCTCGAGTAGGTGACTCGGGGAGTGGAGTAGGGCAAGGAAGGTGTCCTTGTAGCCGAACCACTATAAATGCTTTGTCTCCCGGTTTGATCTTTCCATCTCTTACTTATCTTCTTGCTTATATTGTTATTACTTTCGTAGACGTAAAAGTATATATATATATAGTTGCTCATATAGTGCTTGATGAGGCGAAAAATGATCCGTTTTTAGGGGGTCATTTAAGCCCGAATCCGACTTTATTTGATCAAATATTGCCCTAAATCGTTTCTTTTGTGATTTTAGGTGTTTGGAGAGTGAATTCTGGAAAAGAAGCCATTTTGGACATTTTTGGAGCATAAAAGTGAAGAAAACGGCAAATACTTGTTTACGTCTTAATCTTGACTTAATTTGATTTGAGTTTTGTGATTATCAAAACATAGGTTTATTGAGAGATATTAATAACATTTTTAAACATTATTTATATCAACAATCTCCCCCTTTTTGATGATTACAAAACTTAAACTCATTAACTCAAAAATTAGTTTTTAAACAAGTATTTTAGAGAGTTTATATTTACTTCTCCCCTTTTTTTGTAGAATCAAAAAGGTTATGCCGACAATTTTCAAACGTGAAAATTTAACGGGAAGTTATCTCCCCCTTGACGTGTACTCCCCCTCGTTTGGGGGCACCAAGAGAACGAGCTATGGAATGCTTTGCTAAACAAAAATATTAGAAGCACAAGTATATTCATGCAAACATATATTAGGTGATAAAAATAAGCATGGTTAAAAGAAAGCATTCATATTAAAGAAATGGTTGTGGCAAGACACAACATACAAGTAGCAATAAGGATTACAAGTAGAAAAGCTAGTACACAAATAAACAACTAGGAAAATACATCATCATGCAAAGAGTACATGGTCTTCATAGAGCTTGCAAGCAAAAGGTTGGTAGAGGCTTTATTTATTAAGCATATCAAATGCTTAATTTGGAGAGCATGATGGTGATGGTGGAGGAATGGGTGAGAATTATGGTGGAGGAATGATTGGAGAGGATGGTGGAGTTGGTGGTGGTGGTGGTGGTGGGGGGTTGGTAAGCAAATGTTCAATATATGAAAACATATATTGAATTTCATCTCTAAGGCCAAAGATGACGGTGCTGTTGTGGATGCAACAAAGACAAGTATCCCCATGGGATTCAAGTAGCCTCCAAGGCATGGGATTGGCAAAGAATGGTGGTGTAATTGGTGGAGATGAAAGATGAGTATCAAGAGGTGTTATTGGTGAAAGTGAGATGGTAAGCTGGGTGTAGATAGGTTCTTGTGTAGGAAGTGGTGATGATACTTGTGGTGACAAGTGTGAGTTGATGTAGTCATTGATTGATGAGGTTGAGGGTATGGAGGATGAGGAAGTTCTATGAGTGGGAGGTGTTTTAGATGGTGCATTGGGTGCACTTGGGGATGAGCATTTGGGTGGAGGTGATGGGGTTTTGTTGTCTTCATTTGTTAAGTCAATGAAGAGTTGTTTTGGGGGGATGACCACAAGCTTTTGTTTCTTGGAGGCTTTGGAGTGTGAGGTGCTTGGTGGAGTCATGATGATTTAGATGATGAATGATGAGATGAAGAATGGTGATTATGGAGGGAATTTATAGTATGGAAATGGTTGTTTTAGGTATATATTTGAAATGGTTGAATGCGATTCTAAAATCAGTTGGGTTAAAATGGGAAATGGTAGCTGATACTAGAGAAAGGGTTCACAAGATGCAAAAGAAAACAGTGAACCCAGTTCCAGATGGCCGGTCCCCTTAATTGTAGGCCAGCCCCCCTAATGATTAAGGGGACCGCCTAGGGAATTAAGGGGGGCGCCCATCTGGTGTTTTCCCAGACGACCAGAAACCCAAAATTTGCAGAATTTGGTGATTTTTCAAGTGTGTTTTTCCAGCAAGCTCTGTTAGAAGTATATACTCTAGGAATGATGATATATAAACATATATATACCAAATTTTGCATGCAAATTAACATATTATAATCCACATTGAAAAGAAGCATAGCATAACATTAAGATAGTAGCATGATAATAGTTAAAGTCTAAACATCATTCAAGAGAAAAACAAGAAATAACACAAGTATTTCCGAATAAATCGGACAAATAGCAAACCATACAAATGTCTAATAGAAACAAATAATAACAAGTAGCAATACGTCAATATCTTCTACTTCTTCTTCTTTCCAAGAATCTTCCTAAACATCTTCCCAACGGATTTGAATCCTCCTCGAAGTTCTTCATGTATTTGTTGTTGACGGTTGATGATGGACGTTTGACGAGTGAAGAGAAGCTCATCGGTACGTTCATGAGGAAGAGGAACTTGATACTCGGTATCGTCAATATCGGAAAGATTTTCAACAAAGGTCGTGGGGGATGGAGTACTAACACGTGAGGTGTTTTCCTCCTCATCATCATCATCCTCACGATGAGATGTAGAACCACGAGGCCTAGAATACAAAGGAACACGAGATTTTCCTTTGTCACTTAGAGAACGATGAGTACGAACACGAGTAAGTTGGTTCAAAGTAGGAAGGATATGAACGTAGTAATCTCTTTGAAGATGTGGGTAATGTTCCATCACATAACGATAAAGTTGTGTGAGGAACATACCATAAGGAAGATTTGCATTTGGGGTGTTTTTGGCGGACATGATTCGATGAATAAAAAGATAAGCCAAATTGTATTGCTCTTTGTTGGCATGAATATTACGATATTTAATCTAAACATCCTCTTCATGTTTTGATGATGACAAAGATGTAAGTTACAACATATAACGTAAAGTGCTTAAGTTACTTGTGATCACAATTCTTCTATACATTCTTACGTCAACAAGCCTCGACATCTCAACGTCTCAAGTATGCTTCAACTATCACTTAAGTTATGGATAAACAAGTGTTGAATACATCTCATGATCAAAGGGGTATTTAATTAATTAATACAAAGTTTATTTAATTATTTATAAACATATTATATATTTTTGAAAAACACTTTTGGTAATAAAGAAAAATGTTTTAATCATACTAAATATATGATTTCAAACTTTTAACCAAAATTAGTTAGTTTTTCACCAAATAAACTTTCCCCACTAAAAGACAGAAAATCTGACCGTTTCAGTAGGGCGGCCCCCTTAATTATAAGGGGCGGTCTCCTTAATTTTAAGGGGACCGGCACACAATTAAGGGGACCGGCCATGCTCCCCTGTCAGATTTGGTCAGAAATTTTTCCCTATAAATACCACCTCAAACCTGGAATTTTTCTCACCTTTTGCACAAAAATTTTCAGATCCAATTCTCTCTAAACATCCTTCTAAAACCCTTTGATCATAAGATTATTAATCTTTGTTTCAAGTGATCCAATCTATCATCACTCAAAGTGCAAGAGAAGAATCCTCCCTATCATAAAGCCAAAGATGTATTAGGATCTAGTTAGTGCTTATGTGAAATTGTGACTTATGTATATGTAATAAGTAGATCAAGATGATCTTACTTAGTAGTGATTTAATGAGTGAGTAAGAAGTAGTGGGAGGAAGTAGTAGTGTGGAGAAAACATGTAGTTGTGAAGATGTAGGTGTGTGAGTTAGTAGTGGAGTTTCGAAGAAGTTGTGATGAAGTTGTGAAGTCGTGAAGAAGTTGTGAAGCCGTGAAGAAGTTTAGAAGAAGTTGTGATAAAGTCGTGAAGTCGTGAAGTTGTGTAGTGATTGAAGTTGTGTTGTGAGATTGGTTCTAGCTACTATTAGAACTCGACATTTAGCTTAGTGTCGTTAAATGGTGTAAGCAAAAGTTGTGTACGTTTTTCTCCGCCAAAAGGGAGCTTGTTGAGTAGTGAAGAAAACTCTCGAGTAGGTGACTCGGGGAGTGGAGTAGGAACAAGGAAGGTGTCCTTGTAGCCGAACCACTATAAATCATCGTGTTCGGTTTGCATTTCCTTTCTCTTATCTCTTATCATTTGTTCTTGCATTTATCGCTTTACTTATATGCTTGCCTACATGTCTTAGTTGTTGCTTATATAGTTGTGATGATTGATTGTGTTGAACATGGTAGTTAATATTGTGATTGTGTGTATAATTGCATGATATGGTCAAATAAATTATTATTCACACTTCTCATATTAAGTTTAACTTGATAGATAATTTGATACAAAACGTTTTAAGATTTTAAAAGGAAAACGTATTCATATAAAGATCGACCAAAGCTCCATTCATAAAACTAAGTTTTTCAAAAAGCTTACATATATAATTGATCATATTGATTATATGTTGTTTCATACTAAACTCTAATTGAAGTTTTCCAAACAAACAATTGAATAAATTTGAATCAACATTTTGAAACAAAGTTTTTATAAAATGAAAAAGAAGGAAAACTATTCAACCCCCCTTCTAGTTTTCCACAATTGGTACCAGAGCCACGTCGCTCAAATTTTCAAAACAAATGGTTTTAAAAATTGAGTACGATCCATGTATCAAATTACCCATTAAGGAAGATTTAATATGAAAAATGTTTTGTTGATTAACTTGTATTAGTTTTGATATTATATACGCTAATTATACTAGCTCGAGATAAGAATTATGCTTAAAACAAGTGTTATATGTTCGTTCTTAAAATCAGAAAGCTACACACTTTTCCACAAAGTCAGAAAACAATTTTTAACAAAAATTGCATTTTTGAGTATCAGATGGGCGGCCCCTTTAATTGTCTGGGTGGCCCTCTTAAATACTGGGCGGCCCCCTTAAATTTAAGGGGTCCGCCTGTCTGTTCGACAGTTTTTCAGAAACTTTGAAAAATCATATAAAATTAACCGTAACTCCGTAGAAGTCGTGCCACCCGGCGTTTTAAAGGTAATTGAGTCTACTTTCATTTAAAAATACTTACAAGTAACCATTACAAACTTAAATAAGTCAGAAAGTTAAAATACTACACGAAGGTCAAAAATTTAAGTCTTGCTTTAACGTAAAACTTGTATTTTACCTTTTCCTTCGAGTCGGGCATTCCTTGTCGATATATCTTTGAAAAATTAAGTATTTATGTTTTCAAAATATTGATCTTAATTAAATTTTAAAATGGATAGGAAACTATTTTATTTTCAAATAAAATCGAGCTAAGTAAACATTGGTATATATAATACACAAAACGACGACAAGTGTTTTATGTGCTATGTGAACTCATTTGTGATTTTACTTTGTTAATCGCTGTTATTTGTGATTTAGCTATTTGAATATCTTAGCATATGTGTCTTGTACTCTATTAGTTTATAGCTAGTTTTCTGGCTTATACTTAACTAGATCTTATGCTAGATTTCTTGCGTTAGGATTGCAATATTATGCTTGCATTGCATATAGGTATAGATGGCTTAATGTTACTCAAATATCTTGTAAATAAGTTAAATCTAATCACCTAAATATTTCAAAAAATTTAATCTATTCTTAACAACACACTTAAATATTTTCAACAAATTACCTTGTTTTACCTTAAGTTGTTTAATAAGAGAAATTGAATCTTTGTAAAACATTAGTAATAGTACAAAAGAAAAAGTATTTTCAAAATCTAAAGTCTGTTCATTATAAGTAACAATAAAGAGTCTTTCACATAAACAAAACTTATAACAATCATGAAGTAATAAGTCAAATTTCAATCACTCACCAACCTCACTCATTAAGAATCTCAGGATTAATGGAACACACTATCAAAATGTCTATTTATTTTAAATGAGTGTTTGTGAGGGTCAAGAAAGATCTTGATATTATATCAATTCATTATTCAAATTATGGTTGATATATTCATCAAATCTAATTGACATGTTTTTTAGTATGGACAAGAAATTGGATTGTTATTTGCTTAGTTTCAAGATTACATCAAATTTTAACAAAGGATATAGTCTTGAATCTACATACTAAATCACACTAAGATTGATATGAAAATATTTACATCCTTTGTAGATGAAAAGAATATGCATTGGATCATAACTCACACTTGTGTTGACAATGCCATATTGAATCTACTTGTCCAATAGTTGTGTTCCAAATATTAGAATAACATGTTTAACACATGCATATAATATACAATGTAGTAGGATTGACGACTTGGATGTTTCATCCAAAATATTCAAGCAATTTACATTGCAAAGCAATGGATAAATGTGTCATATCCGAAAAACCAAACATGAGCAAACTAACAACATATGTAAACTTTGCTCACACTACTTAAAATCATCACTTCAAGCTAAAATACATATTTAAGAACAATACACACTATATATTATATGTACTTCATTTTCTTTGTAGCATGAATGGTTGTGTTACAAGATAATGCACTACACTTTTCTTTTTGAAATAATTTAAGTTATTAAAATTGAAAAATAACTTGTCACAATGCATAAACAAGTAAAATTCATTTTGTTTCAAATACTAATTAAAATTATGATATGTATAACATTGGCAAAAATCATAGAAAATAATATTTGCTTTAGAATTTATAAATGTCTAGTTTTGATATCATTGGTGAATCACAATCTCATTTAAGATAAATAATCATAATGAGATTCATTTTTCAAGATATGATAAGGAGCATTCTTAAATCAAGCACATTTATTAAATCAAGTAATATGCCATCAAAACCAAATAACCGGTTAATCATGAACAAAAGATTAAAACTTTGCGTTTACTCTTATCTAAACATTTAACACATCTCTATTGGGATAGTGAGTAAAATATATCTTGTAGACTTACCTTCATAAAAACATGATGTTTGAGTCACATTAAGCCAAGTATTAGTGAATCAAGCAAACTTCATATTTGGTACTCTTCGATAGGTAAATTTAGGAACTCAATTTCTTCTAAAAAGAGAATGACTACTGGAGAATCTATTGACTATAAATTCAATTTAACCTAACGGTTGAATTGCTTCTATGTGAGAAGTTGGGTGTGTGTAACCTGTAAAAATGGTCGTGTTTAGCCTGAATTGAGCACCACTAGTTATAGTCTCATACTCATTCTCAAACTTGATTAAATTGCTCTTCCTAAATATACCTAATGCTAGTTTACTTTTATGAACTTTGCTTCTCAATAGATGCTTTCATTCCTAGATTTATGGCATATCGCATATATGTTATTTCTAGATGATTATTTGCTCCTATGTGATTTGATTGTATGCCTTTACATGGTGTACTCTATATGTATCATTCATCTAGGTATATTTTTCTTACCTTTAGATCCTACACCCTCATTTCATGAGAACCTTAGTGTCATAATCCGATAGGTCATATTAGTCTCATAATATATCCGGATGAGCATGAATTTAATGGGAAGGGAAATCACACTCACTCACATATATCCTTCTACCTCACACCCAAAACCGAGTCATCCTTTGTACTACCAATCTTGAGTCATCCACCATTTCCATGTCCTCAAAGAAACCAAGAATCAATATCATACCTCCTAAATCACTCCTCATTAATACCTCCTAAACCAACACGTTTTGTCTAACCAATCCAACACCTACTATCCTTCCATAAACACATAATCAAAATCATCATTCAACCCATCATGTCATCTCCCAACAAACCTAACATCATTGTTATCACCCCACATACAACATCCAAACTACCATCCACACATGATGAATCACTTTCATCCATACCTTCATCATGCTTTCGTGATCACCCAAATGAAACCATTCTTTTAGCTCAACAAGACAACCTAACTATCACCCTCACTAATAAACTTCCACATTCATCTCACTCAATTCTACCAAATGACCCTTTTGAGGATCATACTCAATATCAAAACAATAACCATCAATCTCATCTAAACATGAATCATAAGTTTCATGACCAAACCTCAATCCCTAATCACAATCCAACCCCACCATTATCACCTTCCTCCGAACATGAAAAGTTCGTTGAAGAGCTCAAAGAAGCTCATGAGCTTAATGCTCTTCTTGCGTTGCATCTTATTCAACGCAATTTGGATCAACAACCTACCTCCACCAACTCATCTCCATCAAACAATTTGATCCATCTTGAAAACCATATCATAAATTGCATTTGTTGCACCTACCTTGAAAAACAAACCTTTGTTCTCAATGAACATCTCAATTGGATTGAGTATCTACTCACTAGGACGACTCAAGATTACACCAACACTCCATCACCACCACTTCTATGTTCATCTCCTAGTGCTCCCAATGCACCATCCAAAACACCATCAACTCAAGGAACCTCTACCTCCTCCATACCATTCTCATCATCTCCTATCAATCCACCAACCTATAACCCCGTCCCATGGAGCTTACTTAAAGCTCATGGAGACACTTGCCTTTGTTGTATCCACAACCGAACAATTGTGTTCGGACTAAGTGATGAGATATAATACATGTTTTCTCACATTGAAAACTTGTTGTATCCTCTACCACCAACAACAAACACAACACCTCCACCACCATCAACAAAACACCTAAAAATCTCATGATTCACTATCATCCACCCTTGTCGAACGATATATTAATCTAAACCATAATTGTCAACCCTTTGTCATCACCTTTCCTTTACATTCACGATCATCCCTCCTCATTCTCCTACATCCTACATTTTCCTAGGTTCTAATCTTTGCATTAGGTTCTATTTTTATTTTATTTTTATATATATATATATATATATATATATTTTTATTTAGGTTGTTGTTTTTAAAACAATAATTGCATGTGTCATACTTTTAGTGCATATACCTAATATGTCCATATATTGTTCCCCTATTAGTTTCATGCATATATCTATTATCATCATTATATATATGTGCACTTGTCTACTAACTTTGTTTTGAAGGATTACTTCACCGCTCGATTCTTTGGTAGCCAAAACAAGTTTTGAGCATACACCAAGGGTACACCAAGGGGGAGCATACACCAAGGGGGAGCATTGAGGTTGATAGGATCAAGGCTTCACTTACGATGATGCAAGCTCGCCTTTTACATTCTATCTCAAGAGTTCAAGCGTAGTAGAAGTCTCGTCTTAGAGTCCACCTTTTTGCTTCGACAAAAGGGGGAGAAGAAGTCTAAACAAGTAACTTATACATTTTACTACAAGTTATAATTTACATAGTTTGTCATCATCAAAAAGGGGGAGATTGTTGGCATGAATATTACGATATTTAATCTAAACCAACACGTTTTGTCTAACCAATCCAACACCTACTATCCTTCCATAAACACATAATCAAAATCATCATTCAACCCATCATGTCATCTCCCAACAAACCTAACATCATTGTTATCACCCCACATACAACATCCAAACTACCATCCACACATGATGAATCACTTTCATCCATACCTTCATCATGCTTTCGTGATCACCCAAATGAAACCATTCTTTTAGCTCAACAAGACAACCTAACTATCACCCTCACTAATAAACTTCCACATTCATCTCACTCAATTCTACCAAATGACCCTTTTGAGGATCATACTCAATATCAAAACAATAACCATCAATCTCATCTAAACATGAATCATAAGTTTCATGACCAAACCTCAATCCCTAATCACAATCCAACCCCACGATCATCACCTTCCTCCAAACATGAAAAGCTCGTTGAAGAGCTCAAAGAAGCTCATGAGCTTAATGCTCTTCTTGCGTTGCATCTTATTCAACGCAATGCTCGCCGTGACATGATCACGGTGACCACCAGTACCAAACGCATTCTCGCGAATGAGTTCTTCCCATTTTTCATATCTTGGCTTAGCTCTTTGAGGAGGATTTGATTTGCATGAATATCGACATTCTTCGACTTGATTACTCGGCTAGTCGTACGACGTTCTAGTTCAAGCATTCTACGAATGTCTTCAGGACTAGGAATCTCAGAATAGTAGGGGCCATCCTGAGGACGATTTCTTTCAAGAGAGGAAAGATCCCATTCATTTGAAAGAACAGCTTGGCCGTTGTATGGGATTCTAAGAATTTGTCCAAATTGAGCAAGAGTAAGAGTGATGAATTGATTTTGAATCATGAAGGAAATGAGGAGATGACCATAGGGATCGGTTTGCACCGTCACTTGGCTATAGAAGTCGAGTATAAAACGAGGAATAATTGGTTCGTTGATTTGGAAAAGACATTCAAAACAAATATTGGAGAACATTCGTTCGGTTTGATCAGATTCATAGAAAGATGGATCGACAATTCTTCCTACGTGAATGTTTCTATTTTCAATAGGATGATAGAAACATGCAACTGAAGGAGACATGCCGGGAGTAGAAGAGACATTTGGAATGTATTGTTTGGTTTTGGAGACATCACCAACCGTGGTCTTAGGCATTTTCACCTAAACAATATAACAACAAAAATAAAATTAATATAAAAACAACTATCATGCATATGTTATATATATATATATATATATATATATATATATATATATATATATATATATATATATATATATATATATATATATATATATATAAAATTATATGCAATATTTGTGGAATGAAATTCTACTTCGACACAAAAAAAAATATTCTATGAAGTAGTTTCACAATGTTCCTTGTATTTTTGATTTTAAACTCGTTTAGAATATATGACGTCAAAAAGTATGATATCATAATTCATTTCCAAGTAAGGCTAGATATATATTAGATTATATATCTTCCATTTCATAAGAGTTTGACACAACATAAGCTTGTTTAAAAGATTAAAATGCGAATTTTAGTTTTCAAAAATATCTTTTTCGAGATAAACCAAACGCTCCCTTAACTAGATAAAATTATCCTAAAACATCAATATATATATATATATATATATATATATATATATATATATATATATATATATATATATATATATATATATATATTGATTATATATCTTGATGACATCTATTGATTCTAGTAGTATTAACAAATTTTATGAGCAAGTTTTAAGTTTCAAATAACCACATATAGTTATAGTTTGTTCATGAACCAAACGCCCATGTTGTCTTCATGAACCATTTTATAAAGAATTGAAAAGTATGTTTTGATTGTTTATAACATTAAAACAATGTAATGTAGTAAGTTTTAAATAGTTTTTAAGAGTTATATCAACAATGTGCCTTTTGAAAAATAAAATTCAACAAGGGTTTATGGGCGATTAATGATTTTGACAAAATGATATGTTATACTAAATTTGAGTTGCAATACATCATCCTAATCCTATGGGAAGCATTTGGTAGTTCAATTCCTAGCTTCTATTTCACTAAAATTTGAATTAAAATAAATTTTAATAAAATTCCTAATTATTGATTAGACATCAAATTGAATGAAATGTGATGAAATGCATGTTGGAAAACTTACAAAATATGTTGTTATATGTTTGGTTAACGTTTTCCCCTTGCGAAACAACCACGGATTGGTGATATGGTGGAGGATTTTGATGGTTTTGGGTGTTTTAGTTCGTACTCAGCAGTGTTGGGGAAGAAATATATGAGCAAATGGAGTGTTTGGGAATGGAAATAAGGTGGAAAACGGATTTGGGAGTGTCAGATGGCCGGTCCCCTTAAACATTAAGGGGACCGCCCCCGATAACAAGCCGGTCCCCTTAATCTTTAAGGGGGCCGCCCATTAAATTTTAGAATTTTTGCGGAATCAGTTTCTGGAACAAATATATTTATACGTATATAATTAGATTTATAATATATCAAAAATACGTAAGTGTTTATTTGCACGATGATAAGATACTTAACAATTTTTGATTACCGTCTTGATAATTAAAATGTGCCTTTGACAATTTTGGATAAAATGATCAAAGTGTTATGTTGATGAGAGGTTTGAGGTGTGTTCGGGAATATGTGAATATGTGTGTATATATATATATATATATATATATATATATATATATATATATATATATATATATATATATATATATATATATATGTATATGTATATATATATATATATATGTATATATATATATATGTATATATATATATATATGTATATATATATATATATATATATATATATATATATATATATATATATATATATATATATATATATATATATATATATATATATATATATATGTATAAGTATAAATGTGAGTGAAAGATGGGTTGATGGGTGAGGTTTGAAAGATAATAGCGGAGATAGAATATAGTCGGTGAAAGGAGTTTGTTTCATCCATAGTGTTCACGTGCGAAGGCATTCTTGCAAGATAAAAGTCCACTTGACTCATATCTCTTCATCATCATGAGTCTTCTAAAAGAGGACTTAATAGAATAACGCGAGGGGGAAGGAAAGGGTTCGATAATGAACAATTTCCTGGAGTTCTAGAAAGTAACTAATGACGTATTTAGGTTATGTGCAAGTAAGTATATATAAATATATATATATATATATATATATATATATATATATATATATATATATATATATATATATATATATATATATATATATATATTTAATATAATAAGTATAAGAGTATATATATATATATATGTATATATATGATCGAACAAATAGAGGGAAATAGCAAGCTATATCTATGCAAACAACGTAATCAAACAAAGCATATTTATCTAAGCATGGCAATGAGTTGTGAAAGAATGGCGTACCCGGTGGTCTTCAAAAAATCTTCAAAATCATCAAGATGACATATAGACTTTGAAAAAGTCTATGTTGAGAGAAACTTCAAGATTGCCTCAAGGAATGTTCATCTAGCTATTCGATCCCCATTGTCTCTTTGGTCCAAAGTTGTTTGGTCCAAACATGTTTAACATTTGACTAGGATGCATGAAAGGTGGTAGTATACCCCAAGGATTGTAGCTTTGTTGGTAGTTCCACATTTGATTACTATTGTTATTATAGTTTTGCCTATTTTGGTTTCTTCTTGATTGAGGTGTTTTAGACCTAGGATTAGGATTATTTGGTTTTCTAGGTGGTGGTGTTTTAGATCTTGTCTTAGGTTTAGAAGATCCTACCTCGTTTTTTAAAGACGGTTTATAAAAAGCTTTTACTTCTTCATTGTTGGCAAGAGGTATTTTTCTATCATTAATAAGTATATACTTATGATTAGATTTTAGAGGTTTTTGTTCATTAGGTTCATTTTCGAATTTGACATTTTTAATCTCACTTGTTGAAGCTTCATTTGAATTAAATCATAAACCGGTTTTATCTCCGGATGTTCTTTGAATACTTATTATTTTACTAAGTGGGTGACTACTATTTTCAAATTTATCAAGTTTACGAATTTCTTCCCTAAGTATTTCGTTTTCACCTTTAAGCTCTTGACATGATTTACATTCTTCAAAATTTTTTTTTTACCTTTTTCAAGTTGATGTATTTTAATTTTTAGTTCTAGTACTTCATTTTCCAATTGATTGTTTATGTATTTTAGTGATTTGTTTTTGGCCATTACTAGTTGTCCTAATTTGCATAGCCTATTATATTCATTATCTAGATCTTTTTCATCTAATGATAAGCTTTCATCACTAAAATATTCGGTTTCGGAACGTACCTCATTTGATGTATTCGCCATAAGACACTTCTTTTCTTTTGTCGTTTCTTTCTCATCTTCATCACTATCACTCCAAGCGCCTCCAACAAAAGCTATTTGATTTTGATCTCTTGTCATCATTGGACATTTTCCAATGAGGTGATTTGGATCACCACACTTGAAACATTTCCTTTCAATCTTGTTGTTCTTGTCATCCTTACTCTTTTGAAATGTTTTCTTTTCATCATGCGGTTGTCTTACGAATCTTCCTCGCCTTTTGAAGAATTTCTTGAAATCTCTTACGGCCATGGCGTATTCTTCGTCATCACTTTCGGAAGATGAGCTATCTTCGATACTAGATTCCTTTATAGCTTTCAAGGCGATTGACTTGCTTTGCTCTCGTTTTTCTTTGACCATTTCGGAATCCTTCTTAATAATAACTTCGTAAACTTTTAGATTTCCAATTAATTCATCAAGTTGCAACGTTGACAAATTCTTTGATTCTTCAATAGCCGTCACTTTAGCTCGCCATTTTGGATGAAGAGCCCTAAGAAACTTCCTAACAAAATTCTTACTAGAAAAATTCTCATCAAGTGCTTTTAAACTTGTGAGGATAGTGTTAAATCTAGCAAAAACATTATCAATTGATTTCTCTTCTGGAATCGTGAATTGCTCATATTGTTGAACAAGTAGATCTATCTTATTATCTTTGACTTGACTATTACCTTGGTGAGTTATTAGTAAAGAGTTCCACATTTCTTTTGCGGTTTCACACATAAAGATCCTTTCGTACTCTTTACGTGGAAGCGCATTATAAATAACCATTTTTGCTTCATTATTTTTAGCAAGTTTTCTTTTTAAATCATCATTTTGTTTTTCAAAAGGTACAATTTCATCTTTCTTTGTTTCGGGGTTATTTTGAATAGGTAAAAAATCACCATTAGTAATAACATGCCAAAGATCTAGATCTTTTGACTTCACATAAGTTTCGAATCAATTTTTCCAATATAAAAATCCATCACTTTCAAATAGTGGTGGTCTTTACATAGACTGCCCTTCTAAATATTTTTCAGATTTCATAGATCGTTACAAGTTTTAAAATACAATATATTTTAAAGATCTTGCTAGACGTGGCTCCTGATACCAATTGTGGAAAACTAGAAGGGGGGTTGAATAGTTTTACGTCCTTTTTAAATTTATTACCAAAATATTTTGTAGCTTATTAAAAACTTTCGATTCGATCTCAAGTGAATTCAAGTGACAACCAATATAAGCAATTCTAATCTAATAATGAAAGTATTGAAATATAATGAAGAAAAGATAGAGTTAGAAAGATCAAACCACAACACACGAATTTATAGTGGTTCGGCTACAAGGACACCTTCCTTGCCCTACTCCACTCCCCGAGTACCACACTCGAGAGTTTTCTTCACTATGTCAACAAACTCCTTATGGTGGAGAAACCTTACACACCTTGGCTTACACGAGTTAACGATACTAAGCTAAATGTCGGGTTCTAATCGTAGCTAGAACCAATCTCACAACTTCTTCAAGGCTTCACACCTTCACAACTTCTTCAAAACTTCACACCTTCTTCACACCTTGTCAACTTCACACCTTCTTCTATGCACAACTAAGTCACAACTACTAAACTACTTTACAACACACCTAGTTTCTACAATCAACAAATTCACACAACACTTTTATAAATATCTAACACTACTACAATATGAAACTAGCTAATCACAACACTACTACAATTAGATGGATGTAAAGGAGTGTTCTTCTTTTTGCACTTGAGTGGATGAAGATTTGGATCACTTGGAAACAAAGACTTATGAATTATATGATCAAAGGATTTTAGATCTAGAAATGGAGGTTGGATCAGAAAGTTTATAGCGCAAAAAGGTGAGAAAAATATGTGAAATGATCCAATATTTATAGGGCCAGAAAATACTGTTCTGGAGCGTGCCGGTCCCCTTAATGATTAAGGGGGCCGCCCTCCTGAACGCTGAAAAAGTTTTTCTGGATAAAATTTGCCCTTTTTGGTTGGAAATTTGAAATCATATCTTTGTAGTTTAATATAACAATACCAAAAATAATTTACAAATATATATAAAATGTTTATATCATTTTATAAAAAGTTATGTCTTAAGACAAGGTTTCCTTTGATCATGTAATGCATAAGATGCTTAGTTTATGCATACCTTAAGTGATATTAGATGTAGAGGTAAATATTTGTCACCAAATACTTGTTTACGTCTTAATCTTGACTTAATTTGATTTGAGTTTTGTGATTATCAAAACATAGGTTTATTGAGAGATATTAATAACATTTTTAAACATTATTTATATCAACAAAAAATTTCTGATAACCTAAGCAATTTGTTACCATATTGTGCTTGTATGTGGTTTTTGTTAAGAGTAATGTATCATTTTGCTTACCAAGCTAGATAGTGTATAAATATCATTTTGACAAAAAAATACATCGTTGGTCCCTAAACTTTCCCAAAAGTGTCGCTGATAAGGAGAAATTTGTTATGCTTTTAGGGGGTCATTTAAGCCCTAAATTGTGTTTTTATGATCAAATATTACCTCAAATCGTTTCTTTTGTAAATTTAGGTACTTTGGAGAAGAATTATGGAAAATGGAGCATTTTGGACATTTTTTGAGCATAAAGTGAAGAAAACGACAAAGTCAAGAATCCAAGCTGGAAACAGTACCTGACGGCGTCAAGTGCCACAAGGTGACGCCATCATATGAAGATAAAGAGGTGGATAATAGCTTTACACTTGACGCACCAGAAAGAAATTTAGAAGATTACACGTGATGGCGTCACGTTATAAAACGCCAAGGCCGTCACGTGTTAACGTAAAGAGAGACGCGCCAGAACCCTTTTGAACCAGACGGCGTCAAGAGTAGATCTAGGCAATCCGAGAAGATGTACGGCGGCGACTTGGCGGCGTCACGACCCAAAAGGTGACACTGTAACACCCTGCTAATTTGATAAGCAGCGAAAGTCTAATCGGGGTCATTACAGTTTAGAATATAGTCATACTTATAGAAAACAATTCAAAAGATAAGTTGATATCATTCCATGAAAACTCAAAGTATTCAGAGTTACGAACATTTTCCAAATGTTGATTGTTTCACAAAAGGGGGTAGTGAGTTTGAAAAGAATGATATAATTATTGAAATAAAAGGGAGGTCCTGAGTGCCCTTTACGCCAGCTCCGTGCCATCATGCCGCTAATTTCCTGAGATAAACATGCTAAAAAGTCAACACAAATGTTGAGTAAATCCATAGTAGTTTAAATTTGTAATAGTGTGAATACAAGTCAAATATTTTTAAATAAACAAATCAAGATGATTGGTCTTGATTAAACAGGTGACATATTGCTCCTAAGCCTCACGAATCTCAAGCCTTAACGTGAGTGATATCAAATAATGATATAATCACCTACACCACGAGGGATGTAGATAACAGGGGCCCTCGGTGATAGAAATTTGCAAAATTTCCATGGTACCTCGAATATAGCACATCCCTTGCCAAATGATCACTTTGGCAGAGATGGGCTGCCGTCTCCAATAGATCTATTAACTATATTTGCGCTCACTCGCAAGTGATTAAGGTTCGTGATATGAGGGACTTGTTGCACATGTGTTAACTTAGGCAATATCATATAAATAATCGCATACTAAAAATACTTGTGTTCAGTTTATCGCATGTATCTCCCCACGGGATTTTGAAACAATTTAAAAACTTGGACTATGAACTCACCTGGTGGGTGCGTACGAAACTCAAATGGTGCTCAAAATGTGACGGTAAATTGCTACGATTAGCAATGAATAACCTCCGACTTGCGACATAAATTAATGTGATATATATATATATATATATATATATATATATATATATATATATATATATATATATATATATATATATATATATATATATATATATATATATATAGGTGATTTAGATTCGATGTGTGAATGACGTATGATATTCCTCAAGTATGGTTATATCGATTTCATGTGTCTTAAATTATCAAAAATAACTTTATGTAGTTATTTATAACGTTGATTGCGTGATTTCGTGTTGGTGTCGGTTCGTTTATAACTTTAGAAAATAATAACGGTGATACTTAATCTATAATGGTATATATATATATATATATATATATATATATATATATATATATATATATATATATATAGGGGGCCATTCATATGAGAAATCAAATTTTTGTGAGAACGCGAGAACTAATCTTAGCCACTCATTTTATCCTCATTAAACTTTGATCTAATGGCTATTATTATCTAACTATTTTTTTTGAAAAATTTCAAAAAATTTTAAAAAAAATTTCGAAAAAATTTTAAAAAAATTTCAAAAAATTTTCGAAAATTTTTTTGAAAAAATTTCAAAAAAATTTCGAAATTTTTTTTGAAAAATTTTCAAAAAATTTTCGAAAATTTTTTTGAAAAATTTTCAAAAAATTTTGGAAAATCTTTTTGAAAAATTTTCAAAAAAATTTTCGAAAATTTTTTTGAAAAATTTTCAAAAATTTTTTTGAAAAATTTTTGAAATTTTTTTTTTCACATGTGACGAATTTTTTTTTTTCACATGTGACAGATTTTTTTTTTCACATGTAACGAAAAAAAAAATTTACATTCGTTGAATTTTTTTTTCATATGTGACGAATTTTTTTTACACGTGACAAAAAAAATCTCGTGAAAATTTCAAAATTTTTTTTCACATGTGATGGAATTTTTTTTCACATGTGACGGAATTTTTTTTTCACATGTGACGAATTTTTTTTTCACACGTGACAAAAAAAATTTCGTGAAAATTTCCAAATTTTTTTTCACATGTGACGGATTTTTTTTTCACATGTGACAGATTTTTTTTTTCACATGTGACGAAAAAAAAAATTTACATGCGACGAAATTTTTTGTTCACATGTGACGAATTTTTTTTTTCACACGTGACAAAAAAAATTTCGTGAAAATTTCAAAATTTTTTTTCAAATGTGACGAAAAAAATTTTCAGAAAAAAAAATTTTGGAAAAAAAAATTTCGAAAAAATGTTTTCGGGAAAAAAAATTCGGAAATTTTTTTTTTGAAAATTTTTTTTTTCAAAAAGATTTTTTTTCGAAAAAAAATTTTTGGAAAAAAATTTTTTTTTTTTCGAAAAAAAAATTTTCGAAATTTTTTGTTTTGAAAATTTTTTTTTTCGAAAAAAAAGTTTTCTAAAAAAAATTCGAAAAAGAAATTTCGAAAAAAAAAATTTTTCGAAAAAATTTTTTGCTAAATTTTTTTTTTTAAAAGTTTCGAAATTTTTTTTAAAAAGTTTTTCGAAATTTTTTTGAAAAGTTTCGAATTTTTTTTAAAAATTTTTAAAAATATTTTAAGAAATTTTAAAAAGTTGATTAACCAATATTAGCCATTAGATTAAAGTTAAATGAGAATAAAATGAGTGGCTAGGATTGTTTCTCACGTTCTCACAAAATTTAGGCTTCTTATTTGAATGCTTCAATATATATATATATATATATATATATATATATATATATATATATATATATATATATATATATATATATATATATATATATATATGTCGGTGTCATTTTTAGGTGTCGCGTCGCAAGTGGGAGTTATTTGTATTAACCTCGTTGGGTGATACCGGGTGATAAATTAATGCATCGGGTGATATTCAAAAGTGATACAGGTGATATGCATACGGTGACTAAAGGTGATACGGGTGACATGCAAATGGTGACTAACGGTAATACTGGTGACATGCAAACGGGTGACTAACGGTGATACGGGTGACTCAAAGTGATACGGGTGATATATATAAAAAAAAATGGCCCTCAAAATGGCTTTGATAAATAAATTTGGTGATTAGCATTAATAAATGACATGGAATTTTACGAGGTGTTACAGTACCCACCCGTTAGATTGTGTTAAGAATCGTTTAAGCTCAGACTTATTAGGTCTTTATCTAGGAATAACAATAACAACACAACAAGAACATGCACAACGGAATATATAAACATTATTGTTATAGCTATAATGTTTCGCCATCATCTCTACTCTATTACAATCTCCAATACAGCCCCAATACTACCTTGATCAATGGTAGTACATGTTATCTACACTATAACAAGGAATCAAAGATCCTTGAGGCTAAACAAAAGTACCCTAGGTGTTTTCCCATAAAACACCTATACACACACACACACTTTCCTAGTGTTTACATTGTGACACACACAATAAAACCTATTCCCTGTATCTGTTTATATAATAGAGATACTAGGGTTACAAAATACTACAAAGGACTAAATTGTAATAACTTCTTTGTAAAGCAAGTCCCTTGTCTTTTGCATTCTTCACTTTATCTTCTTTAGTCCTTCATCTTTCATATTTTGTCAATATCAACTCAAGTATAAATCCCAACAATCTTCCCCTAGTTGATATGACAAAACCAAGTAATCACGAACTTCCCCTGAAGCTAATATATATGAAAGATAAATGAACTTCCCCTTAAACCATGCTATATCACCAAGGATCTTCAAGTTGCAAAGCTTCAATGTAAATCTTCTTCTCCTTTTTGTCATCATCAAATAAGGGACCTTGATCTTCACAACCACGAATCAATATTACACGTCCAATTCATCTTTCCAATGTTTCAAAGTCGCCACCATTAAGTTTTCCGCATCTTGAAATGTACTTGAAACAATAGAAATCCAAACCATCAGTAGTAATAACAACTAGCAGTAGCAAAAACCTTCACCTCGATGTAGCATATAAATGGTTAAACATTTAACACTTAAGCTTCCCCTGAAACCCATATGTTAACTATTTCTTGAATTTTCAATTCTGTAGGCTCTATGGAATGATTACTGATGAAGAAAACTAAGTATTACCAACTTGATGCTGAAGTAGAACAATCCAAACTCATGTCTTAAATACAACTTCGAACGTATACCCAAACCGATGTATAGGGAGACCGCAATCTCTTGACAATAATCACTGAGCACAATAACGTAAATCCTTCAAGCGTAGATATAATAAGAACACTAACCCGAATAATTCCACCTCAACGTCAAATAGGTGATAAAAACTTTTCTTCGTAACCAAGTAAACATTAATATCGAGCCATTGTAATCAGGTAAGAACCAATAAACCAAAATCAAAACTCTTCGTGTGTGAACCAAAATCCTTCTGTGTGTAAAACAAGAATTCCATATCCATCCGAGAACAGAAACATCAAATCAATCAAGTTGCTCAATATAATCAAACCAAACTGCATGCTCAAACGTAATTCACAAACATGAATATTCTTCTGTCTTGTCCCACAAAAATATGTTCGCAGATCGTTAAACATATACAAATCAGTAGCTAGAATCCAAAACACAATCCTTAAAAACTTTGATTATGGTTATATAATCATTGAATCAGGTCCACCAACCATTAGGGGTGTCATAAATCCCGACCCGGACCCGAACCCGAATAAGGATATCGGGTCGGGTTACTCGGGTCCAAAATCTTAGTCGGGTCAATCGGGTCAACCCGACTAACCCGATTACGAACTCGGGTCGGGTATCGGGTTTCAAAAACTTGCCTATTCGGGTTCGGGTCAACCCGACTAACCCGAGTTTTTTTTTTTTTTTTTTTTTTTTTTTTTTTTTTTTTTTTTTGTCTTTGTTCAATTGATAGGCCCAAGTTAAATTAAGTGATCCATGTAGTAAACTTGGCCCATTTTCTATATAATTTTTTTTTTGCCTCGACATAGTGTTTGAACGTACAAATTACTTCCTCGAGAAAAAGGTGGTGGGTGTGAGAATTTATAGTGTTTGAACTTTGAAGGTATGACATGCCCCTTTTCATATGCAACGTGGATACCTCACACTTGAAACATGAACATGGTTCTACTACATGCATATCTTCTCTTTTTATTTGGTATGAATGAAATCTTTGGTATCTTAGTATATGCATAGTTTTTCATGTTAAAGGTACAAACTACAAAGTGAATTTGGTTTTTCATAATTGTCATTCGCAAAAAAAAAAAAAAAAAAAAAAAAAAAAAAAAAAAAAAAAAATTATGTGATTTTGTAAATTGGACAAACCCGAACCCGACTTGACCCGACCCGATTTGACCCGAACCCGACTAACCCGAGTTCAAATAGGGTCGGGTTCGGGTATATTATTTTTACCCTCGACCCGACTTGGACCCGACCCGTATGACCCGAACCCGACCAACCCGACCCGAATAGCACCCCTACCAACCATGATTCACAAAATAGTCTAATACTCCACCGTCCCATTATCCTTAGATAGTCACATGCAAAGGATAACAACAAAAAAATTCTTTACCACATAATAGGATTGACCACCGACCCATGTTAAAGAATTAAACATCAATGGCACAACTTCGTTTCTATAAAATAACCCAATAACCAATCATCGACCCAATAACCAATCATCGAGCAGTAGTACTTGAAGTAGCAACAGAACCTGTTGGCATGAATATTACGATATTTAATCTAAACATCCTCTTCATGTTTTGATGATGACAAAGATGTAAGTTACAACATATAACGTAAAGTGCTTAAGTTACTTGTGATCACAATTCTTCTATGCATTCTTACGTCAACAAGCCTCGACATCTCAACGTCTCAAGTATGCTTCAACTATCACTTAAGGTATGGATAAACAAGTGTTTAATACATCTCATGATCAAAGGGGTATTTAATTAACTAATACAAAGTTTATTTAATTATATAAACATATTATATATTTTTGAAAAACACTTTTGGTAATAAAGAAAAATGTTTTAATCATACTAAATATATGATTTCAAACTTTTAACCAAAATTAGTTAGTTTTTCACCAAATAAACTGTTCCCACTAAAAGACAGAAAATCTGGCCGTTTCAGTAGGGCGGCCCCCTTAATTATAAGGGGCGGTCCCCTTAATTTTAAGGGGACCGGTACATAATTAAGGGGACCGGCCACGCTCCCCTGTCAGATTTGGTCAGAAATTTTTCCCTATAAATACCACCTCAAACCTGGAAATTTTTTCACCTTTTGCACAAAAATTTTCAGATCCAATTCTCTCTAAATATCCTTCTAAAACCCTTTGATCATAAGATTATTAATCTTTGTTTCAAGTGATCCAATCTATCATCACTCAAAGTGCAAGAGAAGAATCCTCCCTATCATAAAGCCAAAGATGTATTAGGATCTAGTTAGTGCTTATGTGAAGTTGTGACTTATGTATATGTAATAAGTAGATCAAGATGATCTTACTTAGTAGTGATTTAATGAGTGAGTAAGAAGTAGTGGGAGGAAGTAGTAGTGTGGAGAAAACATGTAGTTGTGAAGATGTAGGTGTGTGAGTAAGTAGTGGAGTTTATAAGAAGTTGTGATGAAGTTGTGAAGTCGTGAAGACGTGAAGAAGTTGTGATAAAGTCGTGAAGTTGTGTAGTGATCGAAGTGGTGTTGTGAGATTGGTTCTAGCTACTATTAGAACTCGACATTTAGCTTAGTGTCGTTAAATGGTGTAAGCAAAAGTTGTGTACGGTTTTCTCCGCCAAAAGGGAGCTTGTTGAGTAGTGAAGAAAACTCTCGAGTAGGTGACTCGGGGAGTGGAGTAGGAACAAGGAAGGTGTCCTTGTAGCCGAACCACTATAAATCATCGTGTTCGGTTTGCATTTCCTTTCTCTTATCTCTTATCATTTGTTCTTGCATTTATCGCTTTACTTATATGCTTGCCTACATGTCTTAGTTGTTGCTTATATAGTTGTGATTATTGATTGTGTTGAACATGGTAGTTAATATTGTGATTGTGTGTATAATTGCATGATATGGTCAAATAAATTATTATTCACATTTCTCATATTAAGTTTAACTTGATAGATAATTTGATACAAAACGTTTTAAGATTTTAAAAGGAAAACGTATTCATATAAAGATCGACCAAAGCTCCATTCATAAAACTAAGTTTTTCAAAAAGCTTACATATATAATTGATCATATTGATTATATGTTGTTTTCATACTAAACTCTAATTGAAATTTTCCAAACAAACAATTGAATAAATTTGAATCAACATTTTGAAACAAAGTTTTTATAAAATGAAAAAGAAGGGAAAACTATTCAACCCCCTTCTAGTTTTCCCCAGAATCGAAAGCTAGCAGCAGTATCACATTAGTTTCACCTTATAACCACCCTATTGTGTGAGTTAACATAAAATTTCACAGCCGTGGAAACGAGTAAGTCTAGCAGTGTTAATATCAAGGCAGCAGTGGAAACATATGTGAGAAGTGGTAAATTTATACTACTAGTGGAAATATGTTGAACGAGCAGTACCTTTGTGGACCAGCAGTAACCTTAGTCTATGTGTCCATGTATCAATATCCTTACTCATTAAACATACCAATAACTCCAAAAAAAACGTACCATCAGTAACTTGTTCACCAGTATGAATCCCACAATCTCAATACAAACCCACGACCACAGATAATCAGATCCCAAAACCAAACATTACAGTGGCAGTAACCCTAACTGAATTAGGGTTTTGAATTTGAAGAAACAAATATTAGCAGTCATGGTTGTAATATCAATTCCTGGAAGTACAAGGTTCGAAACAATAGAAGGATCATCTTATCGTCACTATTATATGCATTCAAGTGAACTTCAGAAGTCGTGACATAAGTAGCCTTACCTCCAATCAAAGTAACATAACTTTCAAACCAGTAACACCATTCCAAATCACAAGTTCAAAACCAGTAGATGTCGTGATCTTCTCCTTCACATTAGTACAAATAACTGACGACAGTACCTTTGAAACTGCAGTAGTACAAGCAGAAATCACCAGTACAAACTTATGCAAGAAACCCTAAGAACCCTTTAACATTAGCAACTATCAAATCGTTTAAGAACAAACCCTAAAATATCTAGGGTTCTAAAAGTATGAAACCCTAAACATCAAATCATAAATCTATCCAAAAACTTCTTTCTTCCATGATTTTTAGACACCAAACAACTTATAGCCAACCTCCATAATGAATTAACTCAGTAGAAAACAAAATCAAAGAAGTTTGATATCATAAAAGCCCGAAAAATTTGAAACATTAACCTTTTTCTGCAGCATACTTCACGGATTTTTATCTTTTTATTTGAAGCTCAGATTGAAGATCCCTCAAGTGGAACTCTTCCTTGATATGTTGAGAACCTCTAGTAGAAATTTCAGCCCGATCCAACGGTTAACGAAGGAGATATTGTCGTTTGAAAATAGACCTGCAGAAAGATACGAAAATTGTACCAAAGTCGAATTTTTATTCTTTTCACCAAAAAACCTTGTAGATCCTAGATTACGAGCCCCCTGGTCTCTGATACTACTTGTTAAGAATCGTTTAAGCTCAGACTTGTTAGGTCTTTATCTAGGAATAACAATAACAACAAAACAAGAACATGCACAGCGGAATATATAAACATTATTGTTATTACTTTAAGGTTTCGCCATCATCTCTACTCTATTACAATCTCCAATATCTATCAGATGCATCGGGTTCATAAAGTCTTCTCAATTAAACTCATAACTCTTTAGCTTTGACATCAACAAGTTCATCCTTCTTGAATTGTTCTTGAACTATTTTCCACAGAGTATCCAAGTCTTCCATATCACATGATCTAACAAGGTCTTCAAAATCGCTGCAGATACTTGTTATGCCACCAATTCTGAGAATTTTCCATGCATCTCCAAAGTCATCAGAAAACAACTCCCAACCTACAACTGGATGTTTTGATTGTAAAGGCTCTACATTCAACACATCAGTTTCAATAGAGATCATATTTGAGAACTGTTCTTCAGTTAATTTCTCATCTTCTTTAACAGCTTGAGATGACTCTTGAGTCTTGGATCTTTTAACATCTTTAGGTTCAATGTTTATTCCTGGTCTTTTGTACCTCTGTGCCTCTGCTTCTGAATGCATAGGAAGAAAATCCTTGTCTCTTCTGTATTCTTGATAGTATAATCTTTGGATTTCTTTATAAGACTTTGATTCACTTTCCATCCATCAACATGGCATAAGTACTTCTTCATTCCATGATTTACCTGAGCCTGAGATGGTTGTCTTGGCTTCTTCTGATTCTTCTTTATAGTATCCACCATGGAATCAAATGCCTGATTGTTCTTCATATTTATGAAATCAACTAGTTGAGCTGATCTTTGTTCAGCTGTTAGGCTTGCATCAGCAACAAGCTCAATAGCTTTCTTCTTTATCACTGGATCAGAAACAATCATTTGCTCAATCTCCTCATTAGTGTACTCATAAGCACCTTCTTCAGTGTTTGGAATTGGAACAATATTATCTTTAGGTTCCATCTGTTTTTGAAGCCTTTGTTTTTCCATGAACCTTGCAACATCTTCTTCTTCACTTTTTCTTGCCAGTTCATAATCCATATCAATATGAGCTTGTTCACTTTTGGAGATCTTTCTTGGTTGCTCAGTTGATTCTTCAAAAACATGAACTTTCCCTTTTTCTTGCCTTTTTCTTTCAAATTCAACATCAACAGTGTCCACTGCTTCTTCTTGAGTTTCCACTGCTTCAACATTCTTTTCTTGTTCATCATCCTGATCATCAAAAACCATATCAATATCAAAATCCAGCTTCCTCCCCTTAAGTGTAGCATCAGTTTTCCTCCCCTGTTTAGAAGAATCACCCATATCATCATTTGATGCAGCAAAATCATCATCATGAGGAGTAGATGGGGATGAGAACACAAGTGTGGCAGATCTTTGCTTCTTTAACCCCTTTACTTCTTCCTGTAACGTCTGAATCTCAGCTTTCAAATTTGCAAGCTCTATGGCATGTTGTTGCTTTGTCTGTGCCAAATCTTTCTCCAGAGCTTGAACCTGCTTGACTAATTTGGTACAAAGTTCCATCAATTCAGTAGGTTGCTCACTACCCTCAACACTTCCAACTGTGTGACCTGTTGGGAGAGGTGAATCATAGGGCATTGGTTCAGACTCTTCTCTAGTTGGACTAGATTAAAGCCTAGAACCGCCACTGCTTGTTCCTAAACCAAAAGGTTTAGAATCATGCAATGTTGTGATGGGAGGAGGTGGCTGTTTTTGCCTCCTCTCATAAGTGTGAGTAACTTGAGGGGTATATTGGATAGGTGGAATAACAATAATGGGTGTGTGTTGGGATACAACTGGGATTGTTGCATCTTCACCCTGTACATGTGAAATCTTTGAAAGCATTTCAGGAAAAAGTGGTTTAACTTCCCCATTCCATCCATCTGAAGCCTTATTCATATTTTGAAAAACTTTTGGCTTGAGACAGGGGGTTTTATAAACTCTTTTGTGAGGTTGCAGTGGAAATTCATTTAGCACTGCTTGCACAAACCTTGGATACATCAAAAATTTATATGAACTCTTTACATTGCCTTTCATACTATTAAAAATAAACTTTGAAAAATTGATAGTCCTATCTGTGGCTAAGCAAACCAAAGGGTAAGCCATTGTTGAACTGAATTGTTCATAAGAGGTTTTCTTAGGACTTAGGCAATGTAAAAGAGTATGAATTAAAAATCTCCAATGGGGACAAAAACATCCTTTTCTGAAAGTAACCTTTTTATCAGATGTATCATACCCCATTGATGAAAGATGTTTATGAATATCTGAATTGGGTAATGTGATGATACCATTGAGATCATCCAATTGGAGAATTCTCCTCAAGGATGATTCAGTAACATCAATAGTTACCCCATCCACTGTGGCTCTAAGAGTATCCACAGATTCATGTGTGTCTCCTTTTTCAATGGTTATGGATTCCATAGAGTTCCAGAACCGTTTGATTTGAGAGACATAGATTGTGGGATTTAGAGTTAAAGCATACCTAATATGGGTGGTATTGAGAAAGTCCACAATCTGATGAAAAACGGGGCCACTCTTTTCGTTTGACTTCTACAAGTAGGCCACTTGGTTGTGCTCATCTGCAAAGTTTAGTCTTGCCATGATTTTTGTGAGAAAAGTATGAATGTGTGAGTAATCGTGAATGGTGATCAAGCCGTGTGAGAGATAAAATATTTATACTATTAGGGTTTGAGAAGTTTGTGCAATGAGAATTATCTTAAGAAAGTATTTATCTTTAAGAAAAGAATAAATTAAAATAGGTAAGTGGATAATTCTCAAAAATTAACCCTATTAATATGGAAAACACGGTTACTCTCAACGGCTAGTAAAAATAAGTTTACTGACACAACAGTTGCAACGGCTAGTTCAGCAGTGGTAAAAATTTTACTTGCAGCAGTAAATGTGAACTAGCAGTGGGAATTTTTCACAAAAATTTTCAAGAACAGTGGTAAGTAAATCATATAAAAGTTTAACTGCTCTTAACATAGTTTTTAGCAAACTATCAGCTATCAATGGATTTGATATGTCTTTGCCATGAGCCGTTTGCTATGGACTAGCCAACTCTTCATCACTTGGAATATGGTGAGTTGATAACCATATAGTTTTTGGTAAACTAGCAACCATAAACGGATTTGTTAAGTCTTTACCAGTAGTCGTTTGCTCTGGACTAGTTGATTCTTATGTGGATTAGACATGGTGAATCAATAACCATTTGTTGTGTGTCTCAGTTACACACCATTTGATCAACTCTCAGCAAGAATATTGGTTATTTACCTGCACAGGTTAGTATAAACCATATAATATGAATAACCAAAGGTCTAACCAAAGTTACTTTTTGACCAAGCCACTATTCCTAAAAATATCTTCCTAAATTCAACCCGATATAGTAAATAATATCCCTATTTACTACCCCAAACTACCAAGATAGATAAGATTTATTACTTCTCTTAAATATCCCTAGGGTTTGACTTTGCCTATAAAAGGGGCTTGAAACAACACAAATCTTCACCAAAACTTTTCATTAACATCACAAACCCTATAATCATCATGAGCCATTTTCCACTGATCTACATCTCCTCTGATGATTCTTCTAATGAGGAGATAAGCTTCTGTTCTGACTCTGAACAAGAATCTTCAGGATGGGGTGACTACTTTCCTCCATGTGCTTCAAGCTCAACAACCATGAAGCCAAATAAGAAGATTTCTACCCCTGCTCCTGCTCCATCTATTGAGTTCTATTCCAGTTCTTCTAATGATGATGATGATGAGCCATACGCCCTCTCCAAGGAGTTACCACGGGCACTGACACAAGCCCTGGAATCAGCATTGGTAAACATGAAGTGGCCTGCCCCAGAGAAGCCTGCAAGACTCCAAAAGCCTCCAAAACAAGTGCTAGGTCTTGCTTGCCAAAGGAAGCAATCATCCTTTGATAACAAGAGGAAGAGTGCTCAGAAGGCAAAGCATGACTACAAAGGGAAGGGCAAGAAGCCAGTGGAGTAGCTGGTGTAGGGTGTTAGGATCTGTGTTTTTGGTGTTTTTTTATTGGACTCTCTGTCTATGGAATGTAACTCTTGAATGGTTTCAACGTTGAATAAAGTTACATTTTTTTTTCTTGTTTCCACTATGAGAGCAAATATTTCCACTGTTTGATATATATTTCCACTGTTGGCTTTATCCGCTGCACTAAAGTTAGTGGACAAACATATACAAACATACATGACAAATTAAGTACCAAGAACCTCCCCTCAACACTAAAAGTTATTAGACATCAAAATTTTATGGGTTAAGCATTCCAATACCTGTTACCAAGTACTGAAACCTACCCACATCAAGTCCTTTTGTTAATAAATCAACATAGTTGTCATCAGTATGAATTTTGACAACTTGGATAAGCTTTTTCTCATAACAATCTCTTATAAAGTGATGTCTAATTTCAATATGTTTAGTTTTAGTGTATTGAACAGGATTTTTAATTATGCATATGGTACTGCTATTGTCAATAAAAATGATGGTGTTATTGTACCCATAGTCCAAAAGTTGATTTTGAAGCCATAAGACCTGAGCACAACAGCTTGCAGCAGCTACATACTCTGCTTCAATGGTTGAAGTAGCCACCATAGTCTGTTTATTGCACTGCCATGACACCAATCTACATCCAAGAAATTGACATCCTCCTGTGGTTGACCTTCTATCCAAACTTGCACCAGCATAGTCACTATCTGAGTAGGTAACCAATTCCATAGGAGATTCTCTTGGATACCACAATCCTAGATTAGGATATGTCTTCAAATATCTGATAATCTTCTCCACTGCAGTCAAGTGTTATGTCTTAGGAGTGACTTGATACCTTGCACAAGCACACACAGCAAACATAGTGTCTGGTCTAGATGATGTAAGATACATCAAAGAACCAATCATTGATCTATAAGTGTGAACATCCACTTCTTTTCCACTATCATCCTTCAAGAGAAGATGTGTAGTCTTATCAGCAAGAGAAGATGTGTAGTCTTATCAGCATGAGTGCTTGAAGGCTTGGCATCAGTAAAATGGAACTTTTTGATAATTCCAGCCACATATTTATCTTGACTGATAAAGATTCCATCTTGTCTTTGTTGTACTTGAAGTCCCAAAAAGAAAGTGAGTTCCCCCATAGAACTCATTTGAAACTCATCCTTCATCAGCTTCTCAAATTCTTTGCACATCTCTGGCTTTGTGGATCCAAAAATAATATCATCAATATAAACTTGAACCAACAGGATATCATTTTTTTCTTTCTTGATGAACAAAGTCTAATCAATCTTCCCTCTATGAAACCTATTATTCATTAGATAAGCAGCAAGGGTTTCATACCATTTTCTTGGATCTTGATGTAAGCCATAAAGAGCCTTTACCACTTTATAGACTTTATTGGGATGTTCATGATCTTCAAAGCCTGGAGGTTGTGAAACATAGACCTCCTCATCAATCTTTCCATAAAGAAAAGCACTCTTGACATCCATTTGATATACAGCAAAGCCCATAAAAGATGCATATGCCAGGAACAATCTGATAGCCTCAATCCTTGCAACAGGAGCAAAAACTTCTTCATAGTCAATGCCCTCTTCTTGAGTGTATCCTTGAGAAACTAGTCTAGCTTTATTCCTGATAACAATGCCTCTTTTATCCTTCTTGTTTCTGAAGACCCATTTAGTACCAATAACCTTCATACCATCAGGTAAATCACAAAGAACCTAAACCTTTTGAAGCTTGAATTAGAGCAATTCCTCTTACATAGCCTCCACCCAGCTTGATTGTTCCAGTGCTTTTTGCACATTCTTAGGTTCCTCTTGTGATAGAAAACAGAAAAACAAGCATTCATTCATGCTTCTTGGACTCATAAACTTCACTAATGAATCCATGATCATTGGTCATCTTTGTTTGTTTTCTAGTCTTCACTCCTGATTGTAATTCACCAATCACATTGTCAAGGGGATGTATTTTGTGAATTGAGGCTTGAGGAGCATGTGAAACATCATATGAAGGAGGCATATTTGTGATTTCCACATCAGTTATGATAGTTTCCTGAGCAATAGAAGTAGAATTTTCCACATTTGGACAATCAGTGGAAACTTCTGGTGTAGCAGTGGGAAGTAGATTACCACTGCTTTCAGGAATGTCCTTGTTTTAAGCTTCCAAATTCACAACTTCTGCATCACCTTCTTTTCCAATAGCTGTTGAAGGTTGTGGATCTTCCTTCTTTGAAACATCATCATTTTCTACAAAGTCCCATATTGGCATAATGATTTGATCTTTATCATCCTCAGAATCTTGAGTAGGTTCATCTTCATTAAGAAATTCTTCTGAACCTTCAATGTTGTTATCCCCAGTACCTGAAGCAACAGGTACATAGTTCATTGTGTTTGAGAGTATATCAAGATCAAATAACCAATCAGGGCCTGCACCTGCAGTGTTAGCTTTATTTTCAAGGAACTCAACATGCAGATTCTCTTCAATCTTCTTTGTTCTTAAATTGTACACTCTGAATGCTTTACTAGCCATTGAGTATCCAACAAAGAAGCCTTCATCTGACTTTTCTTCAAATTTACCCAGATGATCAATGGTATTGAGAATTGTGACATGAAATCTAAATGGTCTCATGAAATCCAGGACAGAGGGTCTTCCTCTGAATAAGTCATAAGGTGTCTTGTTCTTTGTCTTCACCACCAAAACCCTGTTCTGTATATAACAAGCAGTGTTAACTGCTTCAGTCCAAAATGTCACTAGTAGCTTAGAATCCGCTAACATGGTTCCAGTAGCTTCAATCAGTGTTCTGTTTCTTCTTTCAGCTACACCATTTTTCTGAGGGGTTCTTGCAACACTGAATTCTCTCTTAATATCATTCTCTCTGCAGAAATCATCCATAACTCTGTTCTTGAACTCTGTCCCATTGTCACACCTGATGACCTTGACCTTCTTATCAACTTGGTTTTCAACTTCAGTAATAAATGTTTTAAGGATGCATGTAGTTTCATCCTTGGTTCTTAGAATGAAAACCCATGTAAATCTACTGAAGTCATCAGTTACAACAAGACAATATTTCTTCAAATTTATGCTGCTAACAGATGTAGGATCAAATAAGTCCATATGCAGCAAATAGAGAGGATGAGAAATAGAGTTATAGGCCTTATTCTTGCAAGATGCTCTATGTTGCTTGCCTTTGAGACATGCAACATAGGTTTGGTCATTCTGAAATCTCTTCTCTGGTAACCCTCTTACTAAGCAATCTTTTACAATCTTGTTGATGGTCTTAAAGTTAACATGGCCAAGTCTTCTATGCCATAGCATTGATTCATCCAAAGTGGCTTTTGCAATCAAGCAAGTATCAACATCATTAGCCACAATCTTCTTCATATCAATGCTATAAAGATTTCCTTTTCTAGGGATTTTAAGTAAAACCTCACTTTCATCAGGTAACTTATAATCCTTGGAAAGGACATAGCACTCATCTTCTGAGAAAAGAACTCTGTGCTTCTTGTCACACATCTGTGACACACTGAACAAATTGTATTTGAGTTCTTTCACATAATACACATTCTCAAAATCCAAGTTTCAAGCCTTGATTGTTCCTTTGCCAGAAACTTTGCCACCAATTCCTCCTCCAAAGCTGACAAATTGCCCATCAAAAGGTTTGAAGTCTGTGAGATAGGACTTGTTGTCAGTCATGTGCCTTGAACATCCACTATCTAAATATCCTTGATCTTCTTTAGGCTTTGAATGTCCCTGCACATAAAATAAAGGAATTAGTTCCTTTTGGGGACCCAAGCCACAAATAACTTGGATCTGCCTTGTGTATCAATATAATTGTATCTGTCAAAGGTCATTGATACACCATTGGGATTGACTGAGGTGTTAATTCCTTTAGGTTTCCATTCCCAACGTGTTGAGGCCTTCACAGCATTTCCCAATTTTACCCAATTTTTGTTTACAGAACCACCAGTGGAAACTTTTGGTCTAGAAGTGGCAACTGCTGACTTAGCAGTGGCAACTGCTGGCATTGAAATTTTTGTTTTTGGTGCCCACTTATGGTTGTAGTAAACCTTCTTTTCATAAAAGGTCTTATTCCCTGTTTGTGCAGATTTAACAAAAGTTGTAATGGGTTTAGCACTTTTAACAGGTGACTTTGGGTAAACTCTGTTCACTTTTCTGGCAGTGGAAAGAGATTTGATGCCAAATTTTAGTAGAACTTCCCTGGGAATCATTTTACTTAGTGGATTTGGGTGAGTATTTTTCTGAACATTGTTTTCATTCACCCTTGTATTCCGAAAAACTTCCCTTCTTCCCTTGTGATAGTTATAGTAAGCATGAAGGTGTTCAAAACTACCACAGATGTGACATGGTTTGTTGTTAAACTCAAAATCACTACCAAATCATTGAGATTTTACATGGTTCCAACTCCTCTTGTTGCCCCTAGGAGTTGATGACCTACTTCTATACATCTCAGCATATTTAGTTGTGGGCCTAGTATGTTTAGCTTGTTTCCTAGGCTTTTCTTTTTCAACCTTAACAACTTCCGGAATACATTTTTTAACTTCCAATTTAACTACCTCAGGAACACTAGTTTTAGTCTCAACTTTCACACTTTCATCCTTAAGAGATGAATCACTAGCACTTTCAAATGCATTAGCCTCAAACTTAACCTTTTCATTAGTAACTTCTTTGACAAATTTAGGGCCACATGTCATGGTTGGTTCCTGGAACTCCTCTAACCATGTATGTGCTAAGTCAATACCAGGAGGTGATGGAACACCTCTTAGGGGTGGTGGAACAGACTTGTATCCTACACCTGATTTGACTTTATTAACAACCTATGCCTCCCAAATTTTGTCAATGCACTTAGATTGATGATCTAGTGTATTACAAGTTATATGTATGTTATCATTGGCCTTTTTAATCTTCTCTAACGCTTCTTTAAGAGCCTCATTCATAGCTATATTATAATCTAAGTCTCTTCTTAAAACAGGAATATCATCACTAAACTTAGATTCATTAGCTCTATAGTGTTCTATCTGTTCTTCTAAAACAGCAAGACCTCTTTTATGATTAGCTAGATTATAACTAGTTTGATTTAGCTCTAACCTCTGTTCATCATATTGCTCTTTTAGATTTTCATATTCTTTTAAAGCTTTACAAGATCTAGAGCAACCATTATTTGAATGTACCGCAGAGTCAGAAAAGGCCATAAGAGCAAGTTCAGTTGCAATCATTGCAGATTCCTCAGCTGCTTCTTCTTCATCAGCCATATAGCTCCAATCATAGCTTATACCATCAATGGCCAATAGAACTTTTGGTTCTTCAACTGTAGGCTCCTTTTTCTTATCCTGCTTGTACCAAGTAGACCTATTATCTGGCTTCTTTGGCTTCCTGCATTCCCTGGCAAAGTGTCCCATCTTGTTACAGTTGTAACACTCCACCTTCTTCTTATCAAAGCCTGCAGTCTCATTACCATTGATAATGATCTTTCTCCCAGTTCTTTTCCAGAATTTCTTTGCCTTTAAACTCAGCAATGCAACTTGCCATTTTATATCCATCTCTTCCATGTTATCTTCATCAACTTGATCCAAGTCTTCATGTGTCAGAATTGAACCATTGACTTGACTTGAGAGATAGGCATAGAAAGTAGAATCTCCAAGACCAGCAACCTGCTTTTTAGAACTAACAGTGTTAACACTTCCACTGCCAGTGGAAACAGTAATGTGAGCAGCATCCTCTTCATCATCACTATCAACATCTAAATCATCAACCACAGATGATGAGATAAGAGCTAAGTTCCCTGAACTTGTACTTAGCTTACCGACGGAGCGGGATTAAAGTGGTACACTTTCAAGCCCGAGCCAAACACATATGGTGATTCCTACAACCCTTCTTGGAAAAATCACCCAAACCTTAGGTGGAAACAAAACCAAAACACTCCTCAAAACAATTCTTCCAATCCACCTAATCATTTTCAATCAAACGGTTCATCCTTAAACCTTACTTTCAACAACAATCCTTCTAACAACTATGGTAGTACCAGCAATTTTGAAGGATTGATGTCCAATTTCATGGCATCTCAAGAAGCTCGTATAGCTAAGTTTAAAGCCAATTTCAATCAACAACAAAACAAGATGACCAATAAAATTGACAACTTGTTGAAAGCTCTCAACAACCAAGTGTTGGCACCGCCAAATAAGGACGCTGGGAACACAAGTAGCGGAACCTAAATCAAGGACCCCTCATCGTCCAAACATGTTCACTTCGTCAACATGTTCACTATTAAGCTAATCAATAAGGATAGGGAAGAAAATGATAAGGATAAAGTTGGAATTGATAGTGAATCTGAGAATGAGGTTGAGGAAGTTGAGGATGATAAGGAAAAGGAAGTAGAATATGTAGAAGATGTAGAGAACTACTTCGATAGGATACCCACTAAGGAAGAACGTGCATACCATAGGGATTTGTTCGATGACCCTGAGACACCATACTTCCTAGGGTCACCAATCGTCAAAACGGGCGATCAATCTAATGTCAACATACCATGCAACATTGAACATGTGCATGTATGGAAAGCTTACATCGACCCTAAATCTCCATAAACATTATGACTAGGATCCATTACAATTGGATAATAAAAAATCAACTTGGACCTAGGATATTTCCTAACAAATGTAGGATAAGTAACTTTGTGGGGAGAGTTAAAGGATTGCATGTTTTTATAGGAAACTTCGTGTACGTTACCGATTTTGTGATTGTGGAAGATATTCATCCGGTAATAGATAATTGCTTAACTCAAGTAGTGTTTGGAAGTCATTTGTAGAAACCTCTAAAATGACTTATGAACCATCTCTAGGGATAGTTAGGTTCAAGGAGGAGACCAATGAGATAGCCTACCAAATGCCATATAAGATAGAGCAATACCAACTTTTATCAAACCTTGAGAAGGAGCATAAGCAAGCGGTCTACTATAGGAATGATGAGGATAGACGTAGAGGAGTAGACTACGTAATGAGAAAAATAATTGGGTTCTATAAGGAGTGTCTACAACTAGGTCCGGAATACAAAACTAAACAAGAGGATGACCTAGAGAACGTGACGGGTGACGAAGTCACGTAATAGGGCATGACTTTAAGTCTAGCTACAAGACTCGTTAATAAAGAAAAAGCGCTTATTGGGAGGCAACCCAAGCTTTATTTGTTTGTTTGTGTGTTTAGTAAATTTTATTTGCTTCCGTATGTATGTTTTATTTATATTGTTTATGGTTCATGTTTCAAATTAAATTGTGAAAATGATTTATTTTGTTTTTAACTTCGTTGATTGGCTCCAAACGGTACCAAAGGAATGGTCAACCAAGTCAAACAGCTTAGAATCAATCTCCGGGTAATATAGGGTATCACCAGGTCGTTAAGTCCCGACGAGGTATGAATTGTGCTTCAGCGTGCTTGTGATCGGGTGATTTTTCACAGGAAAAGGTTGTGATGAGAATTATTTGAAAATTATGAAATAAAATAGCTTAGGAAAGTGATTAATGCTAAACAGTCAACCTAAATTGACCAAGGATATGGTCAACAAGGTCAAACTCCTTAGGCTCAATGCTCCGTGGAATATAGGGTTTCCCCGGATCGTTATGTCCCGACGAGGTGTGGATGGTTATCAAACGGATCTGTGATCGGGTGAATCCGGACAGGAAAGGGTTTTGTGAGTGGTTATACTAAGCAATCTACAAAGAAATAGCTTAAATAAGCTATATAGATGATTACGTGAAAGTTAGATACCTAAAAACGTTTAATAACTAAAAACGTGTACGTTCAGATTAAATTTACGCGAACGTACAAAATAAAACGCGAGTTTTAAGAAAATAAAATACTTACAGATATGAAAATTACATTTTTACAATCCTAATAATAAAAGAAAGTTTTTAGAAAATTTAAATTAATTTTTACACTATTTAATTAATTATTATTAATTAATTACTATTTTCTAATTACTTATTAATTATTTAAAATAACCTAAATTATAACTAATTATGAAATTACACTAAAAATATGAAAAGTAAATTTGGAAAAATCTAAAATATTATAAAACTAATTTTCAAACTTAAAATATATTTTTCCTACGTTTTAAATAATTAATATTAATTAAAAACTAATTATTAATTAATTTAAACTATTTTAAATTAAGAAAAATAGAAAATGAACAGTAAAAATTATAAGAAAATTCCTAAAATTATTTTACAACTTATAAAAGCTAGGAAAAATGTAAAAACTAGGGTTTAATTTATAAAAACTAATTATGCTATTTAAAACTTAATTATTAATTAATTATTAATTAAACTAATATTAAATCTAATAAATACTAAATGACAAAATAAAAATCTGAAAAAATTACTAAAATTACTTTAATATAAAATAAATTTAAGAAAAATATAAAATGCAAGTTACTTAATAAATTACTAAAAATGAAAATTAAAAAGATAAATTAGATTAAATAGAAACTATCACTTATAATTAATATGGATTTTCAGGATTTTCTTTTTGGAAAACTATTTTACAACTAAAAACAAACAACTTTTGTAAAAACAACTTTTTTAGAAATAAAAAATAAGCCAGAATAAGCTAAAAAGCCTAGACAGTTGACTTATGTTGACCAAGGAAGGAAATATGCTCAAATGAGCATAAGTGGGACCCACTATGGGTGATTCTGGTCTAAATAAGTGTGTTGGACATGTTTAAGCAAGAATATCATAAATAAGTTCCCAGAATAAGCAAATAAGCACTAATTAAGCACTTGGATTCTTGTTTCAACTCAGAAAATGGGACAAGGTTGAGGGGTTGATTCAGGTGGGTCCCAGGGGTCTTAAGGTCAAACCTATGGTCAAAGTTTAAAGGCTACCAGGAGGGGGGTTGAAAGAAGCCAAGTGGTGGTTGTGGGGCCCACTGAGGTGGCTAGAAAACACCACCAAAGTAGTGGGTGTGGGGGACTGATCTGCTGCAGCAGGGGGTAACCTTCCCCTGCAGGTGACTTTGATCCAAGGTGGGGCCCACCAGAAAAATCCTAAAAATGTAACAACTGTGGGATCTTAAACTTGAGGTGTGGGGTTGTAAGTATGGACAAGTTTCAAAGCCTAACTCAAATCACAAAAATCATAAAAATTCTTTGAACTTTTGTAAAAATTGAAGAACATGCACTTTGACTTTTCAAGAAAACTCTTGTTTTGACTTTGGTGAAGTTCTAATCTATCCTACTGATTATAAAAGTTTTATTAAGCTAGAAATTGATGAAATTAAGCTACAAATACACCTTATGCAATGAAATGGAGGGATTGGAATCAAAATCTCCCAACAGTTAACTGTTGGGGAGATTGGATGGTGATTTTGATTAATTGTGCTAAAGACCTATGGTTTTCTTACTGAAATGTTAAAATTAGACCCAAGGTAAGATGTTTCAATAAAAATTAACCACAACCACAACCTGGAAGGCAGTGATCACATCACAACCAAACACCCCCTAAACCTATGACTGTTTTTAATTTTCAATGCTTATGAGGAGGTTGGACCTTGAAACTGATTCAGAATCATACAATATGATTATGTAGGCTTAAATGAACACATGATTAACAAAAAAAAACAATAAAACACTAGCAATCAATAAAAACTAAGATGACAGTTAACATGAGGTATTAATGCATAAGGAAATCTATCAAACCAATATACCACATTAAGTACTAATCACATTTAAATTTACCTAACAAGCAAAAAGAAACATATGTAAACAGATATTAAGATGATGAACAGTGAGAGGTAAAAATTTGAGAATATGCTTACAAGGGCTGCCAGTTAGCAAAGCAATGAACCAAGTACCAAATGTACTATCCTATGCCTCCCCTGAAGCATCTAAAACCATATGAACCCTACATCCACCCTGCTTCCATTCTGAATCAACTCATTCACCATTTTTTTTATTTATGAACTAATTTACTTGGAATTATAAGGATTTTTCTTGAAAGATTCCTAGAACTAAATAAACAGTTAAAGAAGACTTATAAAAACTTTTAGATATCTTATATAAACTTAATGATCACTAAAGAACAGTCTTGAACAATATGAAACTTAAAACCAAGTTTTTAACTAAAATAGGACAATAGCTGGGATAAACAAAGAACCTTCAAATTGTTACTGAGAAAAGTTGAATTACAATTAACAATACTTAATACATGATCTTTTAAACTAAAAGTTACACTGAAAAGGAAAAGTTACACTAAAAACTATTTTTACCTAAAACTAAGCTAGCTAAATTACCCCCTGCAGCTTCACTTTTTCTTGACTTTTGTACACCCTGGAGAGTTCCTTTCACTTTCCCACTTGTAATTTCAGCCGTTGGATAGCTTATTGATTGGCTCTGAACGGTCAACCTAAATTGACCAGGGATGGTCAACCAGGTCAAACAGCCTAGAGTCAATGCTCCGTGGAAGTATAGGGTTTCCCCGGGTCGTTATGTCCCGACGAGGTGTGATGGTTATTAAACGGATCTGTGATCGGGTGAATCTGGACGGGAAAGGGTTTGTGAATGGTTTGAACTAAGGAATCTACAAGGAAATAGCTTAAATAAGCTATAAGAATAAGCCGGGAAAGTTAGAAAAACCAGAAATGATTTAAACCTAAAACGTATACGTTTACATTTAAATAAAACGTAAACGTTCAAAATAAAAAGTGAAAACTGAAATCTGAAAACCCCCAGGGGCTGAAAATGACTTTTTTTACAAACTAAAAGATAAAAGAAAATTTTTAGAAAAAGAAAATTACTTTTTACACTAATTAATTATTTATTATTAATTAAATACTATTTAATACTAATTATTAATATTTAAAACACTTAAATACAATATAATACTATTTAAATATTAGAAAAGTGAAAATAAAATTTCTAATATTATAAAATAACTAAAAATAAGTTTTAAAATAAAAAATATGTATTTTTGTCTTTTTGTGATTTTTATATTAATTAATTACTAATTAATTATCAATTACCTAATTAAATTATTTTAAATTAATAAAAATAGAAAATGAACAGTAAAAATTACAAGAATATTTCTAAAATTATTTTACAACATATAAAAGCTAGGAAAAATATAAAAACTAGGTATTACATAATAAAAATTAATTATGCTATTTATTACTTAATATTAATTAATTATTAATTAAACTAATATTAATTCTAGTAAATACAAAATGATCAAATAAAAATCTGAGAAAATTATTAAAATTACTTTAACTTAAAAGGAAATTAATAAAAATATAAAAACACCAAGTACTTAATAAAAATCTAAAAATGAAAAATAAAATTTACATAAAATTAAATAGAAACTATCACTGAAAAATAAATTTGATTTTCTGGATTTTTCTTTTACCAACCTATTTTATAACTAAAAATAAAGACTTTTTGTGAAAACAACTTTTTTATAAACTAAAAATAAGCACAATGGAAAGCAAAAAGCCAAACAGTTGACTTTTGTTGACCACAAAGGAAAATAAGCTGAAATGGGTGTAAGTGGGACCCACAATGGTTAAAACTGACTTTAATAAGTTAAGGAAACATGAATAAGCTGGAAAAAGCACAAGTTGACCACAGAATAAGTAATAAGCCAACAAATAAGCACTTAACTTCTTAAAACTCAACTGAAAATGGGACAGAAATATGGGCTTAATTCAAGTGGGACCCAGGGGGTCTCAGGTCAACCCAAGGGTCAAAACCTGAAATATGGTAGGAGGGGGGTTGGATGGAACAAAGATTGGACCTTGAAACCCACTGAGGTGGTCAGAAACCACCACCAAAGTGGTGGTGGTGGTCTGATATGCTGCTGATGCAGGGGGCTGCAGCCCTGCAGCTGTGTTTGGGTGTCTGTGGGGCCCAATAGAAAATTGCTAAAAATATAATGAAGATGGGAACTTGGAGATGAGGTGGGGGGCTGCAATACCTCAAAAGCACAAAGTCCAAAACACATTACATAATTCTAAACAAATCCCCTAAGTTTTGGAAAAATCTGAGAACTTAAAATTTTGACTTTTGATGAAACTTGATATCTTGACTTTGCTCAATTTAAATTACTCCTAAATGATTGTTTATGCAATGTTATACTAAAAGGAAGCTAATCCATGTTATGTTAGCTAGATATGTACCTATGATCATGATGATATACCCTAACTGCTAACAGATGCATAAATATGTAAGATTGTAATGAGATTTGACTTTTTGCAAAACAACCTTAGTGTTTTATGACTAAACTAACCTAAGTGCACATATTTGAGACTATATGAACTAAAAATAACACCACAAGTAACCTGTGGGAAGGCTAAATCAGCCAATCCAAACACCCCTATAACTGCAGGTTTGCATTATAACTAAGGACTCTAACATATAGTTAATCAATCTAATGATTTCCCTAAGTTTCTTATCTTATAATTAAAGTTATAAGAACTATGAATTTGAACAACAAACCTTAATAACCTACTGATGCAGACTATGACTCACAAAAACACAAAGATGAGATTATGGATATAAGTTAAACAAAGAGTATGCAGTGTTGGGTCACAATGCTCAAGGCTAAACAACAAGCTGTAAACTAAATCTAATTAAGCAGTATCATACATTAATAAGCTATCATCTACAATACCTAGGCTAGGATTAAGCAAATGCAAAAAAATGTAAAAGAAGTCTTACTTAAGAAACCTCAGCTGACTCTCTTGACCCAGGCTTATCTTTGGATAAGCTCTATTATACCACTGAAACTTTCATATTGTACCAACAAACCCAGAAATCATTAACTTGAGTCCCTTTGACTTTCTTTGACCATTTTGAAAAAACTATGATAAGCAGAATCAATCCATAAAACTGACTGTAAGTTACTAACTAAGCTTTGAGTGAACTTTAAACAACCAGTGGGTAACACTTTTAACAACTATGAATGAACTTCAGATGTTTAAGTGAAAATGCATAAATTGAATTAAGTAAATAGAGGTTTGATTAACTGATAGAAAATGAGTTCAAATACACTAGGAATGTTAAAATTACAATTCAGAAGCTTGAAGTTACATTAGAATTAGAAAAATAATTAAAACTACATTAAGATTTTACTACTAAACTATACTACTGCTACATACATCTCTTTCATCCCTCTTTCTTCACTTTTATAACCTTGGAAGCTTTTCTCTTTCATTCCCATCCTTTGTGGACCCTTGGATTGCTTTATATTGATCCCAGTCATTCAAATGAAAAATGACGGGAAATGGAGTTGGGCAGGGTTGAGTGGGATTTGGTGAGAATTAAATAAGGAGGGGGGATGTATGGGTGTAGGTGAAGTTATTAATTGTAGTTGGTGAGTTGGTGAAGAATTTGGAGGAGGGGGGGAACCAGTTGCAGAAAACGGGGAGGTAGGGGATGGTGTGTGTTTGACTGCTTTGTTTGACCCTGGTGTTGACTCTTTGACCGGGGGTTGGGTGGGTTTTATTATTTTGGGAATGGGCTTAGGGTGTTGGTTTTGGACCAGGTTTGGTTTATGGGTCAAATTAATAAAAAAAGGTCCAAATGGTTTTGTATATAATCACAAGGACCAATATTGTAAAAGCTGAAATTTCAAGGGGCTGTTTTGCCAAATCTCCAAAGTACAAATAAGGATAATTCCTGCCAAGTTTCAATAGTATAAGGACAAAAAGTGACATTTTTCATTTTGAAATTCACAGGGACCAAAATTGTCATTTTTCAAAAGTCCAGGGACCAAACATGTAATTTCCTCAAAATTTTCATCCAAGGGCATTTCTTGCCAAGTTTCATTTTCCAAAGGACCCTGAATGATTTTTCTTTCAAAAATATCCCACCAGGGACCAATTCTGCCAATTTCCAAAACTCCAAGGACTAAACTTGTAATTTTCCAAAACTTTTGAGATTTTTCACCAAAGGACTAAATATGATAACTTATGATTTCAAAAGGACCTTTGGTGACTTTTTCCATATTTTGAATATCCAGGGACTAGTTTTGTAATTTTATGAAAGTTGGAGGACTGAAACTGCCAATTTTGCAAACTTTGTATGTTTTTCATTTGTTTTTACTCGTTTTGCATCTAAAACATATAAAACACAAATTTGAAATATTTTTAGTATTTTGATGCATTACTGAGTGTTTTTATATGTTTTGCAGTTCAGATTTGACCAAAAATGATGAGTGTTTGAGCACACATCAATCCATCACACTAAACTATTGCTAGTCCCTAGCAATAACTATTTTGAAAACTTGTTGGATTTTAAACTCTTTACCAAAAGCCATCACTTCTGGAGTAGCCAGGTGTAAGAACTGTGGCACACCTGATAACCGTGTGATTTTGAGCAAACCACCAGCTGTCAACGGATTTGATTAGTCTTTACCAAAAGCCGTTTGCTTCTGGACTAGCCAACTCTTGATGGAATAGTCAACATCTTGGTGAGCTGATTACCAATTATGGATTTTCCACTGCCTTTACCACAAGCCATAATCTTGTGGGCTAGCCAACTCATTCGCTTTATGGGATATGGGGAGTTTAGGAACCATACAATTTTGGGCAAATTGCAAGCCGTAAACGGATTTGAGTTATCTTTACCAAGAGCCGTTTGCTCCTGGATTAGCCAATCCCTTTGTTGGTTAGACCTGGCGGACTGATTACCACAAAAATTTTGAAGCACCAGTGAAAATTTTTTGAAATTTTGGCTAAAAACGGGGGTATTATATAGTAAAATGTGATAAAATTCGCTAGAATAGCGAAATACCCCCCCCCCCCCACACTTAGGATGAATATTGTCCTCAATATTCAAAGTCCCGGCGATTATGCCGACTCTTTGAACGTAAAAGGGCAACATTACAATCTAAATGTGGAAAACACCATTTTGTATTTTCACTTCATAAGTAACCATAGCATGGGGGACTCCCCCACACTTAGGGTGAAAACCCTATAAGCATGCTACTGTTTTTGTTTACCGAGTCGCTAGCTTGACTCGACCCCGAATTCATGTCCTTTGGGAAGCATGATGTGGAAGAAACAATCTCAATCGGACTTTCATTCAAGATGTTTGAACAAACATTTGAAGCACGTGAAAGTTCCACACCGATGAGATAAGTAGACCCAGGCTTAAAATAGTATAAACTATAAGCGGTGATGCCGGGGTCAAAGATAATGTCTTCATTCCCGAAGGAATGAAGAACAGGAGATGTCACCCGATAGGTGAAGAAGGGTAGAAAGATCTTGATGACAATCAAGATTGATTCATCATCATCAGAAAGAGAATTCATGATTGGTGTATCATGAATCTCATCAGTAAAGCTCGTATGATCTAGACATATTATGGGCGGGAGGGTTGGGATTTTGATATCAATCAAATTCTCAAGATTGAGAATATTTCCCTCCGGAACACAAAGATCAACTTTGTCTAGATCAAAGTAAAAGTTATCATACTCCGGTGGAGATATGATATGAGTGAGTTCATCGGAGAACTCCTCAAAGGTGAATGAATCATACTCGGGGAGAGAATTAGGAGAATGAGAAGTGGTACTACCACTAATCTTCTCTCCCATATGATCAAAGGTAAAGGCTTCAAACTCCGGAATAGGATCATCGGAGAAAATATCACTATCCTTTATGGGGATAGGAGATGAAATAGGTTTCATATTGAAAGCCTCGATTTTAGAAATGAGGAGATCGACATTCAATAATGTTGCACGAAGTGCTTCATCCTTGATTTCAGTGTCAATCTCATCATTCTCTTCTTCTAAGCTAACTAGCTTAGAAGTTAATTCTTCCATAAAAACGATGTCTCCACAAGATAATGAATCGTCATCAGTAGAATCGGAGAACATCTGAACATCATCATTCGGGAATACAAGAGGAGGAGGGATATCACAAATATGATCAAGAATTCCCTGTGACTCTCTTGGGATTGGAACAAGGTCCTCAACACTAGACTTTATGAATTCGTCCGATTCCTTTTGAGGAACAGTGTCAAGATGCTCGTCCCCCATGCTCAGAGAGTGAGTGGGAACCTCGGGTGTGATAAGAGTGGGTTGAGATGAAATCTCAACTAATGGAATTTCATCTGATGAACCTGATGAATCTTTATAAAATCCAAGGATATCAAGGGTATCTTCATCATCACTATCATCAGGAATGAAATGAAATCGAGAGCTAGATCTGGCTGCTTTTTATTTTGCTATTGATTCCCTAATAGAGTTTTCATAAGCATCTTGGGAATTTATTTTAGCAGCCTGTTCGTCAGCTAACAATTCTTCCATCGATTTTTTATTTGGATTATCTGGGGTATGTGTGATTCCTCTAAAATCTTTCACTAAATCTAAAAGATCAAGGATAAGACTTTGAGGAATTGGTGAAGATGGAGGTTCGTCATAATACGAGGTGTCAAAAGTGTTACAAGGAAATGGATTCCTTGTTTGACAATCGGTGCTGAAGTGTGGACCTCCACAGTAATCACAACAGTAAAACTGATGTGGTTGTGAGTCGTACGTGCTAAAGTTATAATCGTTATCAGGAAACTGCTCATAGACAAGCGTGTTTCCTGATTGACAATCAGAACTGTAGTGTGAACCATCACAGTACTCACAACAGTAAAACTGCTGAGTATCATGGTGTGGTAGCTGGTGGAATAAATTAGTCGTGTCATGGTAGGAATATGGATCTTGGTTATAGACAGACCCGTTTCCTGACTCTACCATGCCACAACCGGGGCAATTACCACCATTATGAAAACTACCACACCACTGGCAAACTAGAAAGTGTGGATGAGACATAGAAAGAATCAAAAGGTTAAGGAGGGGTAGGGATGAAGAATCAAAGATGTGAGAGGGTAAAGGTGAATATTTTTGGGTTTTTGGATAAACATTTTGTACAAATGTTTTTGTGTTTTTGTATCGTTGAAAACTTGATTTAAAATGTTTTTGGGAACAGTTTTGTTTTGATAATAAGAAAATATGAACACAGGATTGTAAATATACAATGGATGTATATCCCGATTCACTTATCAGAAACCGTTTAGAATAGCGCGCACACCTCCCCGGCAGCGGCGCCAAAATTTGATTGGCTCTGAACGGTCAACCTAAATTGACCAGGGATGGTCAACCAGGTCAAACAGCCTAGATTCAATGCTCCGTGGAAGTATAGGGTTTCCCCGGGTCGTTATGTCCCGACGAGGTGTGATGGTTATTAAACGGATCTGTGATCGGGTGAATCTGTACGGGAAAGGGTTTGTGAATGGTTTGAACTAAGGAATCTACAAGGAAAGAGCTTAAATAAGCTATAAGAATAAGACGGGAAAGTTAGAAAAACCAGAAATGATTTAAACCTAAAACGTATACGTTTACATTTAAATAAAACGTAAACATACAAAATAAAAAGTGAAAACTGAAATCTAAAAACCCCCAGGGGGTGAAAATGACTTTTTTTACAAACTAAAAGGTAAAAGAAAATTTTTAGAAAAAGAAAATTACTTTTTACGCTAATTAATTACTTATTATTAATTAAATACTATTTAATACTAATTATTAATATTTAAAACACTTAAATACAATATAATATTATTTAAATATTAGAAAAGTGAAAATAAAATTTCTAAAATTATAAAATAACTAAAAATAAGTTTTAAAATTAAAAATATGTATTTTTGTCTTTTTGTGATTTTTATATTAATTAATTACTAATTAATTATCAATTACCTAATTAAACTATTTTAAATTAAGAAAAATAGAAAATGAACAGTAAAAATTACAAGAAAATTTCTAAAATTATTTTGCAACATATAAAAGCTAGGAAAAAATAAAAACTAGGTATTACTTAATAAAAACTAATTATGCTATTTATTACTTAATATTAATTAAACTAATATTAATTCTAATAAATACTAAATGATCAAATAAAAATCTGAGAAAATTATTAAAATTACTCTAACTTAAAAGGAAATTAATAAAAATATAAAAACACCAAGTACTTAATAAAAATCTAAAAATGAAAAATAAAATTTACATAAAATTAAATAGAAACTTTCACTTAAAAATAAATTTGATTTTCTGGATTTTTCTTTTACCAACCTATTTTATAACTAAAAACAAAGACTTTTTGTGAAAACAACTTTTTTATAAACTAAAAATAAGCACAATGGAAAGCAAAAAGCCAAACAGTTGACTTTTGTTGACCACAAAGGAAAATAAGCTAAAATGGGTGTAAGTGGGACCCACAATGGTTAAATCTGACTCCAATAAGTTAAGGAAACATGAATAAGATGGAAAAAGCACAAGTTGACCACAGAATAAGCAATAAGCCAACAAATAAGCACTTAACTTCTTAAAACTCAACTAAAAATGGGACAGAAATATGGGCTTAATTAAAGTGGGACCCAGGGGGTCTCAGGTCAACCCAAGGGTCAAAACCTGAAATATGGTAGGAGCAGGGTTGGATGGAACAAAGATTGGACCTGGAAACCCACTGAGGTGGTCAGAAACCACCACCAAAGTGGTGGTGGTGGTCTGATATGCTGCTGATGCAGGGGGGCTGCAGCCCTGCAATTGTGTTTGGGTGTCTGTGGGGCCCAGTAGAAAATTGCTAAAAATATAATGAAGATGGGAACTTGGAAATGAGGTGGGGGGCTGCAATACCTCAAAAGCACAAAGTCCAAAACACATTACATAATTCTAAACAAATCCCCTAAGTTTTGGAAAAATTTGAGAACTTAAAATTTTGACTTTTGATGAAACTTGATATCTTGACTTTGCTCAATTTAAATTACTCCTAAATGATTGTTTATGCAATGTTATACTAAAAGGAAGCTAATCCATGTTATGTTAGCTAGATATGTACCTATGATCATGATGATATACCCTAACTGCTAACAGATGCATAAATATGTAAGATTGTAATGAGATTTGACTTTTTGCAAAACAACCTTAGTGTTTTATGACTAAACTAACCTAAGTGCACCTATTTGAGACTATATGAACTAAAAATAACACCACAAGCAACCTGTGGGAAGGCTAAATCAGCCAAACCAAACACCCCTATAACTGCAGGTTTGCATTATAACTAAGGATTCTAACATATAGTTAATCAATCTAATGAGTTCCCTAAGTTTCTTATCTTATAATTAAAGTTATAAGAACTATGAATTTGAACAACAAACCTTAATAACCTACTGATGCAGACTATGACTCATAAAAACACAAAGATGAGATTATGGATATAAGTTAAACAAAGAGTATGCAGTGTTGGGTCACAATGCTCGAGGCTAAACAACAAGCTGTAAACTAAATCTAATTAAGCAGTATCATACATTAATAAGCTATCATCTACAATACCTAGGCTAGGATTAAGCAAATGCAAAAAAATGTAAATGAAGTCTTACTTAAGAAACCTCAGCTGACTCTCTTGACCCAGGCTTATCTATGGATAAGCTCTATTATACCACTGCAACTTTCATATTATACCAACAAACCCAGAAATCATTAACTTGAGTCCCTTTGACTTTCTTTGACCATTTTGAAAAAACTATGATAAGCAGAATCAATCCATAAAACTGACTGTAAGTTACTAACTAAGCTTTGAGTTAACTTTAAACAACCAGTGGGTAACACTTTTAACAACTATGAATGAACTTAAGATGTTTAAGCGAAAATGCATAAATTGAATTAAGTAAATAGAGGTTTGATTAACTGATAGAAAATGAGTTCAAATACACTAGGAATGTTAAAATTACAATTCAGAAGCTTGAAGTTACATTAGAATTAGAAAAATAATTAAAACTACATTAAGATTTTACTACTAAACTATACTACTGCTACATACATCTCTTTCATCCCTCTTTCTTCACTTTTATAACCCTGTAAGCTTTTCTCTTTCATTCCCATCCTTTGTGGACCCTTGGATTGCTTTAGATTGATCCAAGTCGTTCAAATGAAAAATGGCGGGAAATGGAGTTGGGCAGGGTTGAGTGGGATTTGGTGAGAATTAAATGAGGAGGGGGGATGTATGGGTGTAGGTGAAGTTATTAATTGTAGTTGGTGAGTTGGTGAAGAATTTGGAGGAGGGGGGAACCAGTTGCAGAAAACGGGGAGGTAGGGGATGGTGTGTGTTTGACTGCTTTGTTTGACCCTGGTGTTGACTCTTTGACCGGGGGTTGGGTGGGTTTTATTATTTTGGGAATGGGCTGGGGTACATGGGCTTAGGGTGTTGGTTTTGGACCAGGTTTGGTTTATGGGTCAAATTAATAAAAAAGGTCCAAATGGTTTTGTATATAATCACAAGGACCAATATTGTAAAAGCTAAAATTTCAAGGGGCTGTTTTGCCAAATCTCCAAAGTACAATTAAGGATAATTCCTACCAAGTTTCAATAGTATAAGGACAAAAAGTGACATTTTTCATTTTGAAATTCACAGGGACCAAAATTGTCATTTTTCAAAAGTCCAGGGACCAAACAAGTAATTTCCTCAAAATTTTCATCCAAGGGCATTTCTTGCCAAGTTTCATTTTCCAAAGGACCCTGAATGATTTTTCTTTCAAAAATATCCCACCAGGGACCAATTCTGCCAATTTCCAAAACTCCAGGGATTAAACTTGTAATTTTCCAAAACTTTTGAGATTTTTCACCAAAGGACTAAATATGATAACTTATGATTTCAAAAGGACCTTTGGTGACTTTTTCCATATTTTGAATATCCAGGGACTAGTTTTGTAATTTTATGAAAGTTGGGGGACTGAAACTTCCAATTTTGCAAACTTTGTCGTTTTTCATTTGTTTTTACTCGTTTTGCATCTAAAATATATAAAACACAATTTTGAAATATTTTTAGTATTTTGATGCATTACTGAGTGTTTTTGTATGTTTTGCAGTTCAGATTTGACCAAAAATGATGAGTGTTTGAGCACTAATCACTTATGTTTGATCTGAGCCGTTTGATTGATTTTTGGCGGGAAACTTGCAATTGGCAGGTTTAGTGGGGTTTGGTGAGGAGGGGGATTGGAGTGGTGTAGGTGAGGTTGGTGAAGAAAATGGGGGAGCAGGGGAGGCAAGATTACAGGTTTTAGGGGGGGGGGGGGGGAAATTAGGGACGATGAACAGTGATATGGTGGAGGTTTGACTTGGTTTTTGACCCTGGGGATATATTAGAGGGTGGGATGTTTGGGCCTGGTTGTTTGGTGGGCTAGGGTGTGGGCTGGATTAGGGTGTTGATTGGTTTGTTTGGTTATTTAAGATTTAGGTCCATTTGGTTGTAGATAAAAAACACAAGGACCATATTTGTAAAATCTAAAAATCAAGGGCTGTAATTGTAAGTTTCCCAAAGTACAAGTAAGGATAAAACATGCCAAGTCATCATAGTCCAAGGATATAATTTGCAATTTTCCTTTTTTGGTCCTTCAGGGACTAAAACTGTAAATATGTGAAACTTTAGGGACTAAATTGCAAACTTATTCAAACTTTCATTTTAAGGACTAATTTTGACACTTATGACTTTCCATGGACCAATAATGATTTTTCTTTCAAAAATATCCCACCAGGGACCAATCCTGCCAAAGTTTGAAACTCCAGGGACCAAAATTATAATTTTCCAAAACTTTTGAGATTTTTCACCAAAGGACTAAATATGACAACTTAAGATTTTAAAAGGACCTTTGGTGATTTTTCTTTCCAAATGAATGCTCAGGGACTAGTTTTGCCAATTTTTGAAAGTTGAGGGACTGAAACTGCCAATTTTGCAAACTTTGTACGTTTTTCATCTGTTTTTACTCATTTTGCATCTAAAACATATAAAACACAATTTTGAAATATTTTCAGTATTTTGATGCATTTCTAAGTGTTTTTCTATGTTTTCCAGTTCAGATTTGACCAAAAATAATGAGTGTTTGAGCACTCATTAGAAAGCTATATGATTGATTACTTGAATTTAGATTGAGAAGAATTGAGCTAAAACCTAAAAACGTACGTTTTGATTATAAACGTGAACTGACGTACGTAATAAAAAGTGAGTATGATTAACTAAAAAGGCTACGGGGATAAAAATGGTATTTTTACAAACCTAATGATTAAAGAAAATTTTTAGAAAAAGGAAATTAAATTTTACACTATTTATATAATTATTATTAATTAAATACTAATTTCCTATTTACTTTTAATTAATTAAACTAACCTAAAATACAAATAATTATGAAATTAACCTAGAAAAATAAAATTTAAACTTAGAAAAATCTAAAATAATATAAAACTAATTTTAAAACTGAAAATATATTTTTAAGACTTTTTAATTAATTATTATTAACTATTAACTAATTATTAATTACTTTTCAATTATTTAAATTACCCTAAATTCTAATTAATTATGAAATTTCACTAGAAAATTGAAAATAAAATTTGGAAAAATTAAAAATATCTAAAAACTAATTTTAAAGCTAAAATTTGTATTTTTCTGATTTTCTAATTAATTATTATTAATTATTTACTATTTATTAATTATTAAAAACTAACTTAAATTAAGAAAAATACCAAATGATAAAAGAAAAATCTGAAAAAATTACCAAAATTATTTTTAACTATAAGGAGCCTAGGAAAAATATAAAAATGAAAATTGCTTATAAATAAGCTGAGGAAATAAGCCAATTGGCTTAAATAGAAGCTATCACTTCTATTAAATTGAGCTTTTTTGGGTTTTTCCTTTTAACAACTGTATATTAACTGATTATGAGCAACTTTTATGAAGGAAGTTTGATTGGGGCCTAGTGAATAAGCACTTCAAGTGCTTAATGCCTTGACAGTTGACTTTGGTCAAACTGTCAAGCCATAAGCTTCAAATAAGCTTGCTGAGGACCAACAATGATGGATTATGATACAAAAAAGTTATTCGGACATGAAACAGCAAGAATCTAACAAATAAGCTTACAGAATAAGCCAAAAATCCCAAATAAGCACTTGATTTTCTTGTTAGAACACAGAAAATGGGACAGATTCTAATGGTGATTTAAGGTGGGGTCCACTGAGCTTAAGCTCAAGAGCTTGGCTGCAATGGAAAGCTAGAAAGGTGGTTAACAATTTGGGACCAAGAACACCCACTGGGGCCCACTGAGGTGGCCCGTGGGACCCACCAAAATGGTGGTGGTGGCTGCAGTGGTCTGTGCACAGGGAAGGTCCTTCCCCTGCAGCTCACTTTGAACTTTAACACAAGCTTGTAGTAAAATCCTAAAATTAAGCTAATTATGGGGTTTCAAAGTTTAGCTGAGGTACTACCATTTTTTAAAAGATCAAGGTCTAAATCAAAGTACAAAATTCTAGACAAATCCTAGAGTTTTTGGGTTTTCTGACAAGGACCAATTTTGACTTTTGATGAATAACTTGCTCAGTTGACTTTCATGAAATTTATTTGATCCCTAATGATTTAAATTGATGTATTAAGGTATAAGGACTCTAAATTAAGCAAATACAACAACTTATTAACCTGTATGCATGATTATGGGTTCCAAAATTCATGACAGTTCACTAAAATGAAGCATCAAAGAGATTTTGACTTTCTTCTAAAAACCACTAGTCTTTTATGACTGACCTGAGTTATTCTAACCTTCTAGGGCTTGCATACACAGAAAACAACAACAACTATGCAGGGGACTCAAGGGAATCAACTGATCCAAACACCCCTTTGTGAAACAGTTAACACTTTAAATTCAAAGATTGGACCACAAATTTGAAAACTAATGATCAAACTAAGCCTCTTAACTGAATTAACAACTAAATGAACAATAACATTCAACAATTACAAACAAGAACACAAATTTGCAGCTTTGATTAATTTTGACAGTGAACAAAGAGTTTAATTTAAAAACTTACAAAACTATATCAAATATACTAAACAAGTCCTAATATGCTATTAATACCATATTTAAGCAATATTAAGCAAAAGTTATACTACAGCAAGCAATTGCTACAGGAAATATAGAAATTGAGTAAAGGGGCTCACAATGTGCATCCAAGCCAAACCAAATGAACCATGAACCATACACCATTCCTATTGGTTCCTCTGAACCACTAATACCCACAGCAATCCAAAATGCACCTTGTTCTATGCTTCAATCATCATCACCACTGATTTTTATTTTATTTTTATTTTTAAGATTTTTTTGATTATTTTGATGAGGTCTTGCTTCTGATTGACACAGAAGCTTAAAAAGCTTTTAACTGTTTTCTATTTAAGCTAATGGAGTGTACAAACGACTGGAAACAACCAATTAAGCTTAAACAAAAGATTTGAAATTCTTAAATAAGAATTGAAATTTGAAACTGAGATATAAACTCAAAGCAGAATTTTCATTGATTAAAAATAGATTACACAAGTGAAATAAACACTAAAACTATTGAATTATATTTCCTACACACATCATAAGGCTCACATGAGCTACTACTTATATAACGAGACTAAACTAATCCACCTTTTCATCAACATGGCTTCTCCCTGAAAATTAGCACTCTCCTTGGTATCTTTGTTGAATCTTGACCATATCCCCATCGTCAATTTGAGCTCTAATCAATCCTGGCCTTTGAATTAAAAATTGGTGCCAAAAACAAAACGGCAATATTTAGTGGGATGGGTGAGAGCATTATATGGAGAGGAGGGGTGTTGGTTTGGTTGGTGAAGGATTATTAATGAAGGTGGCTTGGTTTAGTGAAAAGGTGAGAGGAGGGGGGAGACGTGGAGGAGGGAATTACGGGGAAAATGATGGGGGAGATGGTCGTTTGACCATGGTTTGACCCTGGTGGACTGTTTGACCGGGGGTAATATCAAAAGGGAATTGGGCCTGGGGTAATATGGATTGGGCTTTGGGTGGGCTTGGTTTGTAATAAAATAACAAAAGGGTCCGGATGGTTTTAGTTGTAACACAAGGACCAATTTTGTAATTTTGCAAAAGGTGAGGGCTGATGTTGCACATTCCACAAAATTCTCACAAGGACTAATGATGCCAAGTCCCATTATTCCAAGAACCAATTTTGCAATTTTCCACTTTTCAAAATTCCCAGGGACAGTTTTTGCCAAGTTAGAATTTTAGGGACCAAACATGTCAACTTTTGAAACTTAAGACCCAAGTATCATATTTTGTGATTTTTAACTTTCAAAAGACTTGGGTTGACTTTTCTTTCAAAATAAATGCATAGGGACTAATTTTGACAAGTTTTGAAACTTGGGGGACTGAAACTGCCAATATTGCAAACTTTGATCATTTTTCATTTGTTTTTGCCCATTTTGCATTTAAAACATATAAAACACAATCCCTAGGATATCTTCAGTATTTTGATGACTTTTTTGATTGTTTTTGTATGTTTTGCAGTTCAGATTTGATCAAAAATGATGAGTGTTTGAGTACTCATCAATCCCCCACACTAAACTATTGCTAGTCCCTAGCAATCTTTTAAGAAAACATAATGGATTTGAATCTCTTTACCAAAAGCCATTACTTCTGGAGTAGCCAAATGTTTCAGTCCAAGTAAGAACCATGGTACACCGATAACCATGTGATTTTGAGCAAACCACCAGCTTTCAACGGTTTTGATTTGTCTTTACCAGAAGCCGTTTGCTTCTGGACTAGCCAACTCTTGATGGACACAGTCAACATCTTGGTGAGCTGATTACCAATTATGGCTTTCCACTGCCTTTACTACAAGCCATAATCTTGCGGGCTAGCCAACTCTTTCACTTTTTAGGATATGGCGAGTTGAAATACCATACAATTTTGGGCAAATTGCAAGTCGTCAATGGATTTGAGTTATCTTTACCAAGAGCCATTTGCTCATGGATTAGCCAATCCCTTTGTCGATTAGACATGGCGGACTGATAACCACAAATTTTTTTGAAATAAAGTGAAAATTTTGGCCAAAAACGGGGGGTACTAGAAGATATAATGTGATAACCACACTTATGCCGAATCTCTAAACGTAAAAAGGTAATATTCTAAGCTAACTGTGGAAACACCATTTTTCACTTTATTTCTATACATACACATTTTTTTTGATTGAAACTTGTATACATATATACATTGCAAACGGCAGGGGACGGCCACTCCCCCACACTTAGTTGGTATAAAGTAGAAAGAAATAAGAGATATAGGTGAAAACCCATATTGTGCTACTGTTTTTGTTCATCGAGTCGCTAGCTTGACTCGATCCCCGAATTCAATTGTCCTTGGGGAAAGCTTGGAGATCCGGGACAACCATGGATGGTATGTCCTCTCCAAAGTAATGTTTCAACCGATGCCCATTCACTTTGAAATTCGAACCGTCATTTTGAGATAATTCGACGGTGCCATAAGGATAAACCTTTGCGATAGTGAATGGACCAGTCCAACGGGTCTTTAGCTTTCCCGAGAAGATCTTGAGTCTAGAGTTGAAAAGAAGGACTCGATCACCAACGTTAAAAACACGGTTCTTGATTTTGGAGTCGTGTATCTCCTTTGTCTTTTCCTTATAGATCAAAGAGTTCTCGTAAGCTTGATCACGAAGTTCATTTAATTCATTTAGTTGAACTTTCCTATGATCACCCGCAGTTTTGAGGTCAAAATTTGCATGCTTGAGAGCCCAATAGGCTTTGTGCTCAAGCTCGATCGGTAGATGACACGCTTTCCCATACACAAGCTTGTAAGGTGTACACCCGATGGGTGTTTTGTAAGCCGTACGGAAAGCCCAGAGTGCATCATCTAATTTATCCGACCACGACGCACGATTTTTACCTACATTTCTTTCCAAATCCTCTTAATGCCCCGATTGGAAACTTCTACTTGTCCACTTGTTTGAGGGTGGTACGCAGTAGAAAACGGTGAGTTACACCATACTTTTGCATGACTTTGTCGAATTTGTCATTACAGAAATGCGTACCATGATCACTAATAATAGCACGTGGAGTTCCAAATCGGCCAAAAAGAGCTTTAAAAAATTTCATAACTACTCGGGCATCATTAGTGGGTAAAGCTTTCGCTTCGACCCATTTTGAAAAATAGTCAACAGCCACGAGTATATACTTGTTACCATGAGAAGACGGAAATGGCCCCATAAAGTATATGCCCGATATGTCAAAGATTTCACATACTTGAATTGCATTCTGAGGCATTTCGTTCTTTTGTGAAATGTTCCCGTGACGTTGACAAGCGTCACAGGACTTGACCAATTCTTGGACATCCTTGTAGATTGTGGGCCAATAAAAGCCGGAATCAAACACCTTTTTGGCGGTGTAGTTGGGATTGTGGTGGCCCTCCGTGGGACCAGCATGGCAAGCCTTTAAAATTTCAGCGGCTTCCTGACCATACACACACCGCCGGATGACTTGATCCGCACAAATTTTGAAAAGATAGGGGTCGTCCCAGAAATAGTGTTTTACATCTCTGAAGAATTTATTTTTTTATTGGGACAACATCCCTCTCACAACAAAGTTACCCGCATGGTAATTTGCAAAATGGGCAAACCATGGGGTAATCGAGTCTCCACGAAAAGAAACCGCATTGAGGGTTTCGAGAGGAAATGTTTCGTTTATTTTCTTTTTCTCGAAAGCATCTTGGTGAGGGTTTTCAAGACGGGAGAGATGATCAGCAACTAGGTTCTCAGCTCCTTTTTTATCACGAATAATGATATCAAATTCTTGCAAGAGGAGAAACCAACGGAGTAGTCTCGGCTTTGCATCTTGTTTTGCAAAGAGATACTTCAAAGCCGAGTGATCCGTATACACTATGCTCTTGGTCAATATCAGGTATGGCCGGAATTTTTCAAAGGCATACACCACAGCTAATAATTCTTTTTCAGTGGTGGTGTAATGACTCTGAGCCTCGGTCATAGTTTTGCTCGCATAGTGTATAGGCTGAAAGTGTTTTGTTTTTCGTTGCCCCAAGACTGCCCCTATCGCATAATCACTAGCATCACACATGAGTTCGAAGGGCAAGTCCCAATCGGGGGCAACAAGAATCGGCGCCTCGGTAAGCTTTTTCTTTAATGTTTCAAAAGCTTTGATGCACTCGGGGGAGAAGATAAAAGGAGCATCCTTCTCGAGGAGATGGGTCATAGGCCGGGAGATTTTAGAAAAATCTTGAATGAACCTACGATAGAAACCGCCATGACCCAAAAAGCTCCTAACACCTTTTACGGTTGTGGGATGAGGTAATTTTGCGATGACATCCACTTTGGCTCTGTCAACCTCAATCCCGTTCTTTGAAATTTTATGGCCGAGGACAATGGCCTCTTTGACCATAAAGTGACTCTTCTCCCAATTTAGACATAACTTTGTATCCTCACAACGTTTGAGCATGTTGTCTAAATGGGAGAGACATGATTGAAACGAATCCCCAATGACCGAAAAATCGTCCATAAAGACCTCCATAGTTTTCCCGATCATGTCAGAAAATATGGCCATCATACGTCTTTGAAACGTGCCCGGAGCATTACATAAACCAAATGGCATACGTTTATAAGCAAACGTTCCATAGGGGCACGTGAAAGTGGTCTTTTCATGATCCTGCGGATCAATGGGAATCTGAAAGTAACCCGAGAAACCATCGAGGAAGCAATAGTACTCATTCCCCGCTAATCTCTCGAGCATTTGAACAATAAAGGGCAAAGGAAAATGGTCTTTGCGGGTGGCGTCATTTAACTTGCGATAGTCAATGCAGACACGCCAACCCGTAACCAATCGAGTTGGAATCAACTCATTTTCTTCGTTTGTGACAACAGTAATGCCACCCTTTTTTGGAACACAGTGTATTGGGCTCACCCAAGGACTGTCCGAGATAGGGTAAATCAATTCGGCATCAAGAAGTTTTAAAACTTCTTGTTTGATAATGATGCGTGGGAATCGCAACAGGCTTTACCTCTCGAGGGATCTCGAGAAGCTTACAACCCCCACCAGGCAGTGTACCTGATCGTTGTAGTATAGTATAGTGACAAGTACCGGGGGGATTGATCGTTCAGCTTAGGAATAGTGTCGCTAGGATTAGAAAGCCTAAATACTAGTTCTAAAGGTGAGGGATGATTATTTTTGTGTTTTTATATTTTATGGAAAGCAAATTAAAATCTCAGGTTTGAAGGATTTGGGCGGAATTAGTTGCTAATCAACTAACCCAATACTAAGATGCAATCAAAATAAAATACTAGAAATGAAAATAAACTAATTTATACTAAGGTTGTGAGCAGTAATTGGAGAAAATGTGTTTACTTAGATTTCACTACTCCCTAGATATCTTTTACATGTTAATTACTTGTTATAATTGCATGGATGACGGATCGTATTCCTTAATACCATTCATGGGGTGGCACACATAACTCCCCAATTCTATGAGCTCTTATCTCCTCCTACACCATGCCCAACATAACTATAGGGATTGTAAACAGTGGCTCATGCATTAAATACAACCAATAAAGACCTAGTGCGCGTTGGTTCATGTTTCTTAAGACGTTCAAGCATGTTACCAATAGGAGATCTGCCTGTTTTCTTAAACCTAACATATAAATCATTCATCCAAGACAAGAATAAACAAGTAATCAACACATAATCAATATCTAGGTTTCATTAGATCTAAGCAAACACAAGATAGATCTAGCCTAGCATGATGGAATTAAGACAAGAACATGATATAGACAACCAACACATAGACATATTGATTGAATTAGAAGAACACTTATCTTGATTAATCATGCAAGGTATCAAGGGGTTGGAACCCTTGAAAAACCTGTAAAGTTACACCAAAATCGTACTTAGGGTTTCTCCCAAAACTTCTTTCTTAAATGTGAAAAATTAGAAAACTATATATAGGAAAAGGGGTCTGACGGCGTCAAGACCAATTAGGTGACGCCGTCACCTCGCCGCCAAAACAATCCTCGGACTGCCTAGATCTACATTTGACGCCGTCAAGAACAATTCATTTCCAGGCCGTCATGACTTTTACTCTTGACGCCCTACCTTCATGACGCCGTCAAAACTCTTCTGGGTCGTCATGGAATTTTACTCTTGACGCCGTCAGGGAACTACTCTTGACGCCGTCATGCACTGTTCCCAGCATGGAAAATTAAGACTTTGGCGTTTTCTTCACTTTTATGCTCCAAAAACGTCCGAATTGCTTCCTTTTCCAGATTTCACTCCCAAAGTACCTAAAATCACAAAAGGAACGATTTAGGGCAATATTTGATCAAATAAATTCGGATTTGGGCTTAAATGACCCCCCAAAAAATGGATCATTTTTCGCCTCATCATATACCCTTACACTTGAGATTTGCTTGTCCTCAAGCAAATGCGCTTTTATTCTACTCAGAAGACAAGTTAGGGGTCATTTAACACTAATATAAAAGTAATTACAACAAATAATCGTTCTACTAAAGACCAATAGACAAGCACGGAGGTCATACACAAGCACCTCACAGATAGTGTTTAGATACTCACATCTCCCGGGTGTAATAAAGTGTAAATTACAATGTGGAAACGGAAGATATCTCTCACTACCTGTCATAGCAAAATAGATTACCATAGGCTTGGGAAAGGATCAAACCTCCACCACATGGCGTAAGCACCTAGGATAAACTATCAAAGAGGTCTTTTAAAGGGTTGTAACGTTAGGTGTAGGGATATGAAATACACGGTTTTGTTGGATAAAGGAAGTTTTACTGGTGGCGAGTTAACAATCTTGGTTAATTACATGTACAATGTGGCGTTGCTAAGCCAAGACTAGACTCGACTTAAGCTAATAAATACAAAATAACAAAAACATAAAATGAACATAGAATAAAAAGGGATGGTAGTCCGTATGTTTTTTCTCTTTTTCTTTTTTATATATTTTTTTTCTTTTTCTTGATTTTTTTTTTTTTTTTTTTTTTTTTTTTTTTTTTTTTTTTTTTTTGCATACACTCTTACCCTACCATCCAAAATGATACATCATAGGGGATTGAGCATTCCCCTTACACTTGAATCTTTACATACTTTACATTAAACTAATCTAATGACTCGAATTAAGATAATTAAAACACTTGGAGCACTTTTAAGATTAACGTACATATGGGGGTAATAATATGATGTTCTTCCCCATTACTCCATAAATAAGTACTTACCCATGAGTCCCAATCGTCCCAAAACAATATGTACAAGGATATGACTCGACTTAGCAACCACGTAATCAATTAGAAAGTTAACTTAGGGTTTAACAAATAACAATAATGCACTAAAAATGAGCGCATACACGGAAGGCTAAGGCGATTTGGTTGTACATTTAAGTGGGGTGTAACAAATTCTTCCTTTAAGTAAAATGCTTAAAGTTAAAAACGAAAAGATAGGCTCGGAGGGTTGTACTAGGGGTTTCGTGTACTAAAAATGAGTACAACGCTAAGGGTGTGGGAAAAATTATTTGACTTAACTAGCCAAGTAATATGACTTAAATGGTCAAGTAATTATGATACGGGTTTAACACAAGGGTAATCCTAATGCCTCTTTTCATGTAGTAAATCCTACCACACGAATGTAGTCTCACTAGCGGTCTCGGGATGCATCACTAACGCAAGTTCTAGAATCTAAATGCTACCGGTACACTCATAAGCACTAATAATAAATGCGTTTCCTATCAAATCTAAAGGCGAATCTCACATATTTGGGTGGAAAATTTTTCTGAATATACGGTTATGTGCTAGTCATACAATCTCCTATCCATGAGACGCTTGCTATGGCTAAAGTTTCACTCCTAAATGTTGTAAAAAATTTTAAATTTGGCGCTAAAATTGCACTAACAAGTATTTCTCATAGTTTTATTACACATCTACCATTAAACAAAACAAACTCAAGCGAAAGTGCATATGTAAGGTATCATCTTTTTACCCTCCCCTTACACTTAAGATGAACATTGTCCCCAATGTTCAAGTAAAGAATGTAAAAGTGAAAAAGTAAAGAGAATGAAATCAAATACTCCCCTGATTCGCTCGGTATGGATAATAGGATGACCAGGTTAAATATTCCTCCAAGAAAATGAACAATCAAAGCTTCCCATCCAGAATATAAATCATCTTCTTGTCATACATAACCTGTAAAACCTGACAAAATAGACAAGACAACCTCGCGTAAAATCGGTGGCATCCTATATAAGTTACTAAATCCTAGAAAACAAGATAAGATATAATGCTTGTGGAATGAAGTTTGCAGATCTCCTGGAGATTATAAAACTTAATAATTCACAAAAACCATAAGCCTCCGTTAGTAAAACAAAACCGGTAAAATTTCCAGATTTTTACTCCTGACGCCGTCAAGAGTAAACTCCTGACGCCATCTGGATTGACCTGCAGAAATTATTATGTTAAGTTTCCAGAAAATTTCTGAAAAAACTTGGTCCTACTTCCTGGAAAATCCTGCAAAACTTCATTATGACTCAATACAAGCATTTGACTCTAACAAATACGAATATACATGTTCATTTAATATTGTGGAGAATCATGATCGGTTTGTTTCTTGAAAACATATTTGGGGTTTCCCCTTACACTTATCTTTTGCAAAAAATACTTTTAGGTGGAGTTAAGACTAGGCTAAACAACAAAGTTAAGTATTTCCACTTTTTAGTTTAGAAACATGATCTACCAACAATAAAAATTAAGCATGCATACGGAAGCAAATAACAAACAAACAAATAAAATCACACAAAACATGGGTTGCCTCCCAAGAAGCGCTTGTTTTTGTTCGAGTCACGAGCCTGACTCTACCCTTATTTAACGAAGATAGGGGAGGTTTTCCCTACACTTAGGATTAAGTGCGGGTGGAAGTAGCGATACATACCCTTGGGGTGTAAATATGCCTCGTAAGGAAAGAGTGGTGGATGAATTATATGCTCAAAGGGGTGTGCTCCTATCATCATAACCTTACCTAATTCAATCAGGTTAATGGGTGGATTAAGATTTTCTCCTAGAAAGGGATCATTTTCAATCAACTTTAAGAGACTCCTAGTTGGGAATCCATCTTGACCTAATAAACCCGGTTTAAACCCAAAATGTTTCTTGTGATCAATCATAAATGGGTGATGTAAGCATGTAAGGTCATTTTCCACTCCTATATTGGCTTCCTCTCTACAAGGCTTAGAGTCCACTACCTTTATCCTAAGACTACCCGGACTACATGGGTTGATGGGTGGGTCGGCTCCTCTTTTGTCTCCTAGATGTATATCTAAGGATGGAAAGTTGTGTGAATATTGAGGTCCCGGTTCATCAACACTAGGTAATTCCCTAGAACTAAGAGTAAGGTTATCACTACAAATATTCAAACCTATATCCTCTAGTGGTGTTTGGTACAAGGGTTCTACCTCTATTGGGGCTACTATAGTCTCTTCTACTTCTTCCGGGTAGGTCACGGGTGGTGTGTATTCCTCAAGTGATGGTGGAAGTTGTGGGGTACTTTGTAGGTTTGTGTTATTTACCTCATCCTTCCTTTTCTCAACATCACCTATATGCTCATCACGTGTTTTAGTAGAATCTAACCTAAACATGTTGCTAAGTATCTCAAATCCTTCTCTAGCCATTTCAAGTTCTAAGTCTGATTCATAAGAACCTTCCTCAATAACTTGATTACAATGTTCAATTTGCCTAAAGGATTCATCTTTTTGCTCAATATGATCATGTTCGGCTAAATCCTCCTTAATTGTTTCCTCAAGTTATGATGCATAAAAACCCATCAATTCATTGAACTCATGGTTCACGGTTAGGAGGCTTTCCTCAAAAATTTTCCAAAGGGTCTTACTAAAAGGAATTGATCCTAACAATGATTGTTTAATATAGGCCACACATGCGCATAACTCATCAAACCTATGAAACTTTACACTCATCGCTTCTTGAATATATCTAAGATCACTTAAAAATTCATTGGAACAACAGGAAGCAAATCTATCCGAGTAAACTAATTGTTTCTCTATTGTTAATGATCTAAATGGAATCTCATCCGCCATGAAGACAAATGAAAATGGTTTTACAAACAAAGGGCACAAAGAAAAAGATAGACTAAAGGAATCCTACAAAAATAAAAATAAAAATCTCACTAGAAAGGATTCTAGTAAGTAGACCTAATAAAAAGAAATTCTAACCTAGACAATAACTATTCCCCGGGCTGCAGCGCCAAAAACTTGATGCGTGGGAATCGCAACAGGCTTTACCTATCGAGGGATCTCGAGAAGCTTACAACCCCCACCAGGCAGTGTACCTGATCGTTGTAGTATAGTATAGTGACAAGTACCGGGAGATTGATCGTTCAGCTTAGGAATAGTGTCGCTAGGATTAGAAAGCCTAAATACTAGTTCTAAAGGTGAGGGATGATTATTTTTGTGTTTTAGAATTTTATGGAAAGCAAATTAAAATCTCGCGTTTGAAGGATTTGGGCGGAGTTAGTTACTAATCAACTAACCCAATACTAAGATACAATCAAAATAAAATACTAGAAATGAAAATAAACTAATTTATACTAAGGTTGTGAGCAGTAATTGGAGAAAATGTGTTTACTTAGATTTCACTACTCCCTAGATATCTTTTACATGTTAATTACTTGTTATAATTGCATGGATGACAGATCGTATTCCTTAATACCATTCATGGGGTGGCACACATAACTCCCCAATTCTATGAGCTCTTATCTCCTCCTACACCATGCCCATCACAACTATAGGGATTGTAAACAGTGGCTCATGCATTAAATACAACCAATAAAGACCTAGTGCGCGTTGGTTCATGTTTCTTAAGACGTTCAAGCATGTTACCAATTGGAGATCTGCCAGTTTTCTTAAGCCTAACATATAAATCATTCATCCAAGACAAGAATAAACAAGTAATCAACACATAATCAATATCTAGGTTTCATTAGATCTAAGCAAACACAAGATAGATCTAGCCTAGCATGATGGAATTAAGACAAGAACATGATATAGACAACCAACACATAGACATATTGATTGAATTAGAAGAACACTTATCTTGATTAATCATGCAAGGTATCAAGGGGTTGGAACCCTTGAAAAACCTGTAAAGTTACACCAAAATCGTACTTAGGGTTTCTCCCAAAACTTCTCTCTTAAATGTGAAAAATTAGAAAACTATATATAGGAAAAGGAGTCTGAAGGCGTCAAGACCAATTAGGTGACGTCGTCACCTCGCCGCCAAAACAATCCTCGGACTGCCTAGATCTACATTTGACGCCGTCAAGAACAATTCATTTCCAGGTCGTCATGACTTTTACTCTTGACGCCCTACCTTCATGACGCCGTCAAAACTCTTCTGGGTTGTCATGGAATTTTACTCTTGACGCCGTCAGGGAACTACTCTTGACGCCGTCATGCACTGTTCCCAGCATGGAAAATTAAGACTTTGGCGTTTTCTTCACTTTTATGCTCCAAAAACGTCCGAATTGCTTCCTTTTCCAGATTTCACTCCCAAAGTACCTAAAATCACAAAAGGAACGATTTAGGGCAGTATTTGATCAAATAAATTCGGATTTGGGCTTAAATGACCCCCTAAAAACGGATCATTTTTCGCCTCATCAGATAACCTCATGAATTTTTGGATTCACCCTTCTTTGTTGTTGGACTGCTGGTTTAAAGTCATCCTCCATTAAAATTTTGTGGGTACAAAATTCAAGGTCAATGCCCTTGATGTCGGGGAGTCTCCAAGCAATTGCGTGTTTATGTGACTTCAAAACCTTTATTAGAGCAACCTTTTCCTCAACACTTAAATCTTTAGCAATTATGACGGGTAATTTATCATCACCCTCCAGAAATGCATACTCAAGATGAGGCGGCAAGTCCTTAAGTTCAACCTCAGGAAAGTCGTCAGTTTTCTCAACATTTTTTACTTCCTCTTTAGGAAGTGTTTGTGATAGAACAGGAAGAGGAGAGGGACTTCGTTTAATAATTTCTCAAGTAGGAGAATATCCCTCTCGGGGTCAATCTCTTGGTTATCGATTCCATCGGGAATCGAATCACTTTTGAGAAAGGCCTCAATTTCTTCTAAGATGAAGTCACTTCCCTCAAACGGAGTGAGGGAAGGAGAAGAATTGGCAATGATGGGGTAATAAAATGGAGTGAAGTTTTCACTCGAAGAATTATCATTGAAACCTAAAACCTCTTGAGCGTACTCCTCAGCAGCAACGTCGATGACATCTATTCGGTTTACCGATTCAGAGTCATAATTAGAGGAGTACCTCGAAGTTTAATCGAGGTTGAAGGTGATGGCTTCCGTTCCAATACGCAATGTGATCTCTTGATCAAATACATCGATGAGAGCACGCCCAGTTCTAAGGAATCCCCTTCCAAGAATGAGAGGGACCCTTGAATCGGCATCAAAGTCAACAATAACAAAATCTGCCGAAAAATGGAACTTTCCCACTTTAACGAATACGTCCTCGGCAATGCCAAGTGGATGAGAAATCGAACAATCAGCAAGCTCTAAAGTCATGCACGTGGGAGTGAGTTCGGGAAGAGAGAGTTTCTTCCACACAGAATATGGCATCAGGTTAATGCTAGCACCTAGATCGGCCAAGGCGAAGCATTCAACCATACCCGGAAAAATACAAGGAATGAGAAATTTTCCGGGGTCTCCAAGCTTCTCGGGAAGCTTTTTCAAAAGAACTGCTGAGCAGTTCTCATTCTAGGGAGTTCTAGCCATCTCAAAGAGTTTTTCCTTATTACTTAACAGATTCTTGATTGTCGATGCAAACTTGGGCATCAAGAGAATAGCGTCCGCGAAGCTAATGTCAAAGTGCAAATCTTGGAAGATTTGGAAAAAATTATCCATTTGGTGACTAGCCTTTTCGCGGAGCTTTTGTTCATTGAGACGTGATGGATAAGGAATAGAAGTTTTGGATTTAGGGTTGTCCGCTGGAGTTTCTGGTGGTTCAAAGACAACTCTAGGCTTACATCTGGTTTCTGGAATAACCTGAGGTTGGACGTGTGCGGTACTTCGTGGGATAGGAGATTGCACCTTGTCCTTTGTCACCTCAGGTTCACGTTCCACTACCTTTGGAGGAGAGGAAGAAGAGGTAGTAGGAATCGCGGGTTCATCATATGAAGAACCACTTCTTGTTGTGATCGCTGATGCGTGGGAATCGCAACAGGCTTTACCTCTCAAGGGATATCGAGAAGCTTGCAACCCCCACCAGGCAGTGTACCTGATCTTTGTAGTATAGTATAGTGACAAGTACTGGGGGATTGATCGTTCAGCTTAGGAATAGTGTCGCTAGGATTAGAAAGCCTAAATACTAGTTCTAAAGGTGAGGGATGATTATTTTTGTGTTTTTATATTTTATGGAAAGCAAATTAAAATCTCGGGTTTGAAAGATTTTGGCGGAATTAGTTGCTAATCAACTAACCCAATACTAAGATGCAATCAAAATAAAATACTAGAAATGAAAATAAACTAATTTATACTAAGGTTGCGAGCAGTAATTGGAGAAAATGTGTTTACTTAGATTTCACTACTCCCTAGATATCTTTTACATGTTAATTACTTGTTATAATTGCATGGATGACGGATCGTATTCCTTAATACCATTCATTGGGTGGCACACATAACTCCCCAATTCTATGAGCTCTTATCTCCTCCTACACCATGCCCAGTACAACTATAGGGATTGTAAACAATGGCTCATGCATTAAATACAACCAATAAAGACCTAGTGCGCGTTGGTTCATGTTTCTTAAGACGTTCAAGCATGTTACCAATTGGAGATCTGCCAGTTTTCTTAAGCCTAACATATAAATCATTCATCCAAGACAAGAATAAACAAGTGATCAACACATAATCAATATCTAGGTTTCATTAGATCTAAGCAAACACAAGATAGATCTAGCCTAGCATGATGGAATTAAGACAAGAACAAGATATAGACAACCAACACATAGACATGTTGATTGAATTAGAAGAACACTTATCTTGATTAATCATGCAAGGTATCAAGGGGTTGGAACCCTTGAAAAACCTGTAAAGTTACACCAAAATCGTACTTAGGGTTTCTCCCAAAACTTCTCTCTTAAATGTGAAAAATTAGAAAACTATATATAGAAAAAGGGGTCTGACGGCGTCAAGACCAATTAGGTGACGCCGTCACCTCGCCGCCAAAACAATTCTCGGACTGCCTAGATCTACATTTGACGCCGTCAAGAACAATTCATTTCCAGGCCGTCATGACTTTTACTCTTGACGCCCTACCTTCATGACACCGTCAAAACTCTTCTGGATCGTCATGGAATTTTACTCTTGACGCCGTTAGGGAACTACTCTTGACGCCGTCATCCACTGTTCCCAGCATGGAAAATTAAGACTTTGGCGTTTTCTTCACTTTTATGCTCCAAAAACGTCCGAATTGCTTCCTTTTCCAGATTTCACTCCCAAAGTACCTAAAATCACAAAAGGAACGATTTAGGGCAATATTTGATCAAATAAATTCGGATTCGGGCTTAAATGACCCCCTAAAAACGGATCATTTTTCGCCTCATCATATACCCTTACATGTCCATTTAATATTGTTGTGGTTCATGCTCAATTTCGTTCTTATAAACAAATTTGGATCTCCCTTACACTTATCTTTTGCAAAATACCTTTATATGCAATTAAGACGAAGTTAAAAACAAAATAAAGCATTTTCACAATTTACTTTGAAACATGAGCCACAAACAATAAAAATAAAACATACATACGGAAACAAATAAAATCAAACAAACAAACAAACAAATAAAAACATACAAAACATGGGTTGCCTCCCAAGAAGCGCTTGTTTTTGTTCGAGTCACGAGCCTGACTCTACCCTTATTTAACGGAAATAGGGGAGGTTCTCCCTACACTTAGGATTAAGTGTGGGTGAAAGTAGCGATACACACCCTTAGGGTGTGAATATGCCACGTGAGGTGAAGGGGGTGAGTGAATGGCTTCCTTCATCCTAAAACTACCCGGATAATATTGGTTGATGGGTGGGTCGGTTCCTCTTTTGTCTCCTAGAAATATATCTAAGGATGGAAAGGTGTGTAAAGATTGAGGTTCTGGTTCATCAACACTAGGAAATTCCCTAGAACTAGGAGTAAGGTTATCACTACAAGTGTTCAAACCTATATCCTCAAGTGGTGCCTGGTCCAAGGGTTCTACCTCCATTGGAATTCCTAAAGTTTCTTCTACTTCTTCCGGGTAAGTCACGGGCGGTGCGTGTGCCTCAAATGATGGTTGAGTATTTTGTGGGCTTATGTTGTTCACCTCATCATTCCATGTGTCAAGATCTAGCCCTAACATTCTCCCAAGTATCTCACGTGCTTCTCTAGGCATCTCAACTTCTATGTCCGAATCATAAGGGTCATCCTCAATATTCTGACTACTATATACAAATTGCCCAAGAGATTCATCATCTGTTTCTTGAGATTCATCATCATCGATCATAAAACCTAGGTCTTTTTTATCAAAGTGATCATGCTTGGCTAAATCCTCCTCAATTGTTTTCTTAGGTAGTGATAATAGCAAACCTAGTGCTTCATCCAACTTATGATTTGTTGCAATGGCTCTCCCCATAATTCCTTGGAAAACTCGCATTTCCTATTGGCCTCACTAAAACTAGATCTTAAACATGGAGGTTGTTCATAAGAATCTATCCTAGGTGAAGGCTCATATGATTCATAGGTGTCTCTAAATGAGGTATTTTGAACTCTTTGGTGTGTTAGCCGCTCAACCCTATCTTGCAATCTTAGAAGTCTAAGTGTAGAGTCCATTTGAAGCAAATTACAAACAAAATCACAAAGAAAATATAGAATACGAGAAAGCTACAAAAAAAATCTCACTTGATAGGAATCTAATGAGTAGACCTAATAAAAATCAAATTCAACCTAAACAATAACTATTCCCCAGGCTGCGGCGCCAAAAACTTGATGCGTGGGAATCGCAACAGGCTTTACCTCTCAAGGGATCTCGAGAAGCTTGCAACCCCCACCAGGCAGTGTACCTGATCGTTGTAATATAGTATAGTGACAAGTACCGGGGGATTGATCGTTCAGCTTAGGAATAGTGTCGCTAGGATTAGAAAGCCTAAATACTAGTTCTAAAGGTGAGGGATGATTATTTTTGTGTTTTTATATTTTATAGAAAGCAAATTAAAATCTCGGGTTTGAAAGATTTGGGCGGAATTAGTTGCTAATCAACTAACCCAATACTAAGATGTAATCAAAATAAAATACTAGAAATGAAAATAAACTAATTTATACTAAGGTTGTGAGCAGTAATTGGAGAAAATGTGTTTAATTAGATTTCACTACTCCCTAGATATCTTTTACATGTTAATTACTTGTTATAATAGCATGGATGACGGATCGTATTCCTTAATACCATTCATGGGGTGGCACACATAACTCCCCAATTCTATGAGCTCTTATCTCCTCCTACACCATGCCCAGCACAACTATAGGGATTGTAAACAGTGGCTCATGCATTAAATACAACCAATAAAGACCTAGTGCGCGTTGGTTCATGTTTCTTAAGACGTTCAAGCATGTTACCAATTGGAGATCTGCCAGTTTTCTTAAGCCTAACATATAAATCATTCATCCAAGACAAGAATAAACAAGTGATCAACACATAATCAATATCTAGGTTTCATTAGATCTAAGCAAACACAAGATAGATCTAGCCTAGCATGATGGAATTAAGACAAGAACAAGATATAGACAACCAACACATAGACATATTGATTGAATTAGAAGAACACTTATCTTGATTAATCATGCAAGGTATCAAGGGGTTGGAACCCTTGAAAAACCTGTAAAGTTACACCAAAATCGTACTTAGGGTTTCTCCCAAAACTTCTCTCTTAAATGTGAAAAATTAGAAAACTATATATAGAAAAAGGGGTTTGACGGCGTCAAGACCAATTAGGTGACGCCGTCACCTCGCCGCCAAAACAATCCTCGGACTGCCTAGATCTACATTTGACGCCGTCAAGAACAATTCATTTCCAGGCCGTCATGACTTTTACTCTTGACGCCCTACCTTCATGACGCCGTCAAAACTCTTCTGGATCGTCATGGAATTTTACTCTTGACGCCGTCAGGGAACTACTCTTGACGCCGTCATGCACTGTTCCCAGCATGGAAAATTAAGACTTTGGCGTTTTCTTCACTTTTATGCTCCAAAAACATCCGAATTGCTTCCTTTTCCAGATTTCACTCCCAAAGTACCTAAAATCACAAAAGGAACGATTTATGGAAATATTTGATCAAATAAATTCGGATTCGGGTTTAAATGACCCCCTAAAAACGGATCATTTTTCGCCTCATCAATCGCCTTAACATTACCCCTCGGGTTAGCGATCGTGTTGCTCGGTAAAGTAGTACCTGAGCCCGAGGGTCGATCATTTAAAGACTTCTTGATTTCAGAAATCTGGCTAACCAACAACTTGTTCATCTCTTCTTGGGATTTCATGAATTGTTTTAACAACTCATCAGATGAAGGCCCAGTAGGAACAATAGCTTGAGGTGGATGATTGAAATTTTGAGCTCGATTGTTTTGGTTGGGACCTTGGTTGAATTTTCCTTGATTTTGATGTTGGAAATTCCCTTGATTCTGGTTGTTGTTTCCATGAAAATTCCTGGGATTGAAATTACCCTGACCTTGGTTTCGGTTAAAGTTTCATTGATTTTGATGTTGGAAACCTTGGTTTTGATTTTGAAAACCGTGTCCTTGATTGAAGTTACCTTGGTTTTGAAAACCTTGGTTCACTCTATTTTGATTTTGGTTACGATTTTGGACATTTTGGTTTTGATTAAAACCGGGAGGTCCAGGATAGTGGTGAGGACCATAGTTCGGGTCCATAGGAGGGCGATATTGATTGCCTCCTTGATTTTGGGACCCGGTAACAGCATGAGCTTCATATGGGGTACCATCAGTAGCTGTACAATTATAGTAGGCATGCGGCCCACCACAGGTTACACAGACTTTCACTTTTTTAATCTCAGCAGGTGGAGGATGTTGTGGAAAGGAAACTTTCTTTTGTTTGGTGAGAACCAAAGCTTGAATAGCTTCAGTAAGCTTGTCAATCTTAGCATCCGTGCTAGATTGACCCACAGAAGATGAAGTGGAAGGACCCGCATTGATTTGAGAAACAATCGGCTTGCTTCGTGTAGAGCGGACCTTGGACTTGTTTTCTATGATTTGCAAAGCTTCTTTGGTGGTTCTACTCAAGAAATTACCTCCCGCGGAGGCATTGAGTGAATCCTGATCAGCTTGGCTCACGCCATTGTAGAAAGTATCGAGTTGCATCAATTCTGAGAAACTATGATGTGGACACTTCACCAAATGATTCATCATATTTCTGAGTGAATTTGGTGTTTTCGTTCTTAAGACTCGTGGTCTTGGACGGTGGGAAGAATTCACTCACAAATTTTTTCACAAGATCTTCCCATGTCTCAATAGATCGAGGAGGTTGTTTTTCAAGCCAAATCCGAGCTTGTCCCTCGAGTGAGAATGGGAAGATAAGAACTTTGATTGCTTCGGATGAGACATTCTTGTACTTGATGGTCGACGTGATTTTATTGAACCATCGAATGTGAGCATGAGGATCGTCCCTCTCAAAACCGTAGAATTGACTTGAGGTTACTAGATTGGGTAACCCGGTTTTGAGCTCAAAATTATCAGCCACGATGGCTGGGACAACAATGGCATCTCCGTAACCCTCGATAGGTGCTTGGAGAAGCTCACACATGGGGCGGTCTTCCGCCATGGTGACAGCAGATGTGGCAACAGTACGGATCTCAGATCCTACTATTGATGCTGAACGTCTACGAGGTCTTCGAGGTTTCCTAACAAGCTCATGTAATGGGCTAGTGGACCTTGAAGAACGAGTGCGCATGCACTAAAAACAAAACTCACTCAAAACAAATCGAGGCAAAACGACAGTGAACTTAAACCAATAATCACAAGCAAGTGGCTTCTTTAAGAAAGGTACACCACTCACAAGGATACAAAGGCAAGTTTTGATCTTATGTTTGGGAACTTATTAAGTCCACATCCCCAGTTGGTAGGTGTTCTGTCTTGGTTTGTGACGGTTTATTTTTATGTATAATTATTCACAAGAAAAGACGGATGCTTTTGGGTTTTTGTGTAAGTGAAGAAAAACTTTTGGAATTATTTTTGGTATCGTCCCGTAATCTAAAATCGTTAAAAGAAACCCGATTCAGAAAACGTTACGATCTGTTTTGTTGTTTTTAATTTTTTTTTGGTGTTTTAACACTTTAGGAAAAGTGTTAATGACTTTTTAATGTTTTGATTTAAAAATTTACAAAAGTGATGGTATTTATACAGTGGTGATGGTGAAATAGCACTAGTCTCAAAAGACGCTGTAGAAACGCGTGCACCTCCCCGGCAGCGGCGCCAAAATTTTATTAGCTCCAAACGGTCAACTTATATTGACCAAAGGAATGGTCAACCAAGTCAAACAGCTTAGAATCAATCTCCGGGTAATATAGGGTATCACCAGGTCGTTAAGTCCCGACGAGGTGTGAATTGTGCTTCAGCGTGCTTGTGATCAAGTGATTTTTCACAGAAAAAGGTTGTGATGAGAATTATTTGAGAATTATGAAATAAAATAGCTTAGGAAAGCTATATGATTGATTACTTGAATTTAGATTGAGAAGAATTGAGCTAAAACCTAAAAACGTACGTTTTGATTATAAACGTGAACTGACGTACGTAATAAAAAGTGAGTATGATTAACTAAAAAGGCTACGGGGATAAAAATGGTATTTTTACAAACCTAATGATTAAAGAAAATGTTTTGAAAAAGAAAATTAAATTTTACACTATTTATATAATTGTTATTAATTAAATACTAATTTCCTATTTACTTTTAATTAATTAAACTAACCTAAAATACAAATAATTATGAAATTAATCTAGAAAAATAAATTTTAAACTTAGAAAAATCTAAAATACTATAAAACTAATTTTAAAACTGAAAATATATTTTTAAGACTTTTTAATTAATTATTACTAACTATTAACTAATTATTAATTACTTTTCAATTATTTAAATTACCCTAAATTCTAATTAATTATGAAATTACACTAGAAAATTGAAAATAAAATTTGTAAAAATTTAAAATAACTGAAAACTAATTTTAAAGCTAAATTTGTATTTTCCTGATTTTCTAATTAATTATTATTAATTATTTACTATTTATTAATTATTAAAAACTAACTTAAATTAAGAAAAATACCAAATGATAAAAGACAAATCTGAAAAAATTACCAAAATTATTTTTAACTATAAGGAGCCTAGGAAAAATATAAAAATGAAAATTGCTTATAAATAAGCTGAGGAAATAAGCCAATTGACTTAAATAGAAGCTATCACTTCTATTAAATTGAGTTTTTTTGGGTTTTTCATTTTCACAACTGTATATTAACTGATTATGAGCAACTTTTATGAAGGAAATTTGATTGGGGCCTAGTGAATAAGCACTTCAAGTGCTTAATGCCTTGACAGTTGACTTTGGTCAAACTGTCAAGCCATAAGCTTCAAATAAGCTTGCTGAGGACAACCAATGATGGATTATGATACAAACAAGTTATTTGGACATGAAACAGCAAGAATCTAACAAATAAGCTCACAGAGTAAGCCAAAAAGCCCAAATAAGCACTTGATTTTCTTGTTAGAACACAGAAAATGGGACAGATTCTAATGGTGATTTAAGGTGGGGTCCACTGAGCTTAAGCTCAAGAGCTTGGCTGCAATGGAAAGCTAGCAAGGTGGTTAATAATTTGGGACCAAGAACACCCACTGGGGCCCACTGAGGTGGCCCGTGGGACCCACCAAAATGGTGGTGGTGGCTGCAGTGGTCTGTGCATAGGGGAGGTCCTTCCCCTGCAGCTCACTTTGAGCTTTAACACAAGCTTGTAGAAAAATCCTAAAATTAAGCTAATTATGGGGTTTCAAAGTTTAGCTGAGATACTACCATTTTTGAAAATATCAAGGTCTAAATCAAAGTACAAAATTCTAGACAAATCCTAGAGTTTTTGGGTTTTCTGACAAGGACCAATTTGGACTTTTGATGAATAACTTGCTCAGTTGACTTTCATGAAATTTATTTGATTCCTAATGATTTAAATTGATGTATTAAGGTATAAGGACTCTAAATTAAGCAAATACAACAACTTATTAACCTGTATGCATGATTATGGGTTCCAAAATTCATGACAGTTCACTAAAATGAAGCATCAAAGAGATTTTGACTTTCTTCAAAAAACCACTGGTCTTTTATGACTGACCTGAGTTATTCTAACCTACTAGGGCTTGCATACACAGAAAACAACAACAACTATGCAGGGGACTCAAGGGAATCAACTGATCCAAACACCCCTTTGTGAAACAGTTAACACTTTAAATTCAAAGATTGGACCACAATTTTGAAAACTAATGATCAAACTAAGCCTCTTAACTGAATTAACAACTAAATGAACAATAACATTCAACAATTACAAACAAGAACACAAATTTGCAGCTTTGATTAATTTTGACAGTGAACAAAGAGTTTAATTCAAAAACTTACAAAACTATATCAAATATACTAAACAAGTCCTAATATGCTATTAATACCATATTTAAGCAAGATTAAGCAAAAGTTATACTACAGCAAGCAATTGCTACAGGAAATATAGAAATTGAGTAAAGGGGCTCACAATGTGCATCCAAGCCAAACCAAATGAACCATGAACCATACACCATTCCTATTGGTTCCCCTGAACCACTAATACCCACAGCAATCCAGAATGCACCTTGTTCTATGCTTCAATCATCATCACCACTGATTTTTATTTTATTTTTATTTTTAAGATTTTTTTGATTATTTTGATGAGGTCTTGCTTCTGATTGACACAGAAGCTTAAAAAGCTTTTAACTGTTTTCTATTTAAGCTAATGGAGTGTACAAACGACTGGAAACAACCAATTAAGCTTAAACAAAAGATTTGAAATTCTTAAATAAGAATTGAAATTTGAAACTGAGATATAAACTCAAAGCAGAATTTTCATTGATTAAAAATAGATTACACAAGTGAAATAAACACTAAAACTATTGAATTATATTTCCTACACACATCATAAGGCTCACATGAGCTACTACTTATATAACGAGACTAAACTAATCCACCTTTTCATCAACATGGCTTCTCCCTGAAAATTAGCACTCTCCTTGGTATCTTTGTTGAATCTTGACCATATCCCCATCGTCAATTTGAGCTCTAATCAATCCTGGCCTTTGAATTAAAAATTGGCGCCAAAAACAAAACGGCAATATTTGGTGGGACGGGTGAGAGCATTAAATGGAGAGGAGGGGGGTTGGTTTGGTTGGTGAAGGATTATTAATGAAGGTGGCTTGGTTTGGTGAAAAGGTGAGAGAGGGGGAGACATGGATTAGGGAATTACGGGGAAGAGGATGGGGGAGATGGTCGTTTGACCATGGTTTGACCCTGGTGGACTGTTTGACCGGGGGTAATATCAAAAGGGAATTGGGCCTGGGGTAATATGGATTGGGCTTTGGGTGGGCTTGGTTTGCAATAAAAATAACAAAAGGGTCCGGATGGTTTTAGTTGTAACACAAGGACCAATTTTGTAATTTTGCAAAAGATGAGAGCTGATGTTGCACATTTCACAAAGTTCTCACAAGGACTAATGATGCCAAGTCCCATTATTCGAAGAACCAATTTTGCAATTTTCCACTTTTCAAAATTCCCCGGGACTGTTTTTGCCAAGTTAGAATTTTAGGGACCAAACATGTCAACTTTTGAAACTTAAGACCCAAGTATCATATTTTGTGATTTTTAACTTTCAAAAAACTTGGGTTGACTTTTCTTTCAAAATAAATGCATATGGACTAATTTTGACAAGTTTTGAAACTTGGGGGACTGAAACTGCCAATATTGCAAACTTTGATCATTTTTCATTTGTTTTTGCTCATTTTGCATTTAAAACATATAAAACTCAATCCTTGGTATATTTTCAGTATTTTGTTGACTTTTTGATTGTTTTTGTATGTTTTGCAGTTCAGATTTGATCAAAAATGATGAGTGTTTGAGCACTCATCATTCGTCTTAACTACATATAAAGTTATTTTGTAAAAGATAAGTGTAAGGGAAATCTAAATTTGTTTTTAAGAACAAGTTGAACATGAACGATAACAATGTTAAATTAACATGCATATTAGTACTTGTTTGAGTCAAATGCTTGTATCGAGTCATAATGATATTTTGCAGGAATTTCCGGAATTAAGGCATAGGTTTTTCTGGAAACTTTCGGGAAACAAAATATAAAATTTCTGTCAGATCAATCTGACGGCGTCAGGCATTTCAACCTGACGACGTTAGGTGTAAATTTTCTAAAAATTTTGCAAATTTTTTTTCTGCCGGAATTGTAAAGTTTCGTAAAATCTTTAACTTTTAAACTCCTGGAATCTACAAATATTGATTCCACAAGCATTATATCTTTACTTGCTTTCTAGGTTTTAATTTTATATAGAATTTACCGTCGATTTTACGCGAGGTTTTTCGTGTTTGTTTTCTCAGATTTAATAGGTTATATTGGACAAGAAGATGATTTATATTTCTGAAGAGAAGCTTTTCTATGTTCATTTTCTTGGAGGAGGATCTAACCATGTTACCACATTATCCACACCGAACGAATCAGGGGAGTAATTGTTTCATTCTTTCATTTTCTTTACTTTTACATCTTTTAATTAAACATTGGGGACAATGTTCGGGTTAAGTGTAAGGGGGGGGGGGGGGGGGTAAATGAAGATACCTTAGAGACTACAATTGCGCTTGATTTTTGTTTGTTTAATAGTAGATGTGTAATAAAACTGAGAGAAATATTTGTTAGGGCAATTTTAGCACCAAATTTAAATTTTTTTACAACATATAGGAATGAAACTTTAGTCTTAATAAGCATCTCATAGATAGGAGTTATATGACTAGCACAAAAACAATACCACTCAAAAATTTCCACCCTAAATATGTGAGGTTCGCCCCTAGATCTTTAAGAAAAAGCATTTATCTTTAATGCTTATGAGTGTACCGATAGTACTTAGATTCTAGAACTTGCGTTAGTGATTCATCCCGAGACCGATAGTGAGACTACATTCGTGTAGTTAGGATTTACTACATGATAAGAGGCATTAGGATAACCCTTATTTTACACCTGTAATATAATTACATTGACTTCATTGGTCAAGTAATTCTCCCACACCTTTGCGATGTACTTATTTTTAGTACACGATACCGCTAGTACACCCCTCCGAGCCTATCTTTTTCGTTTCTAACTTTAAGCATTTTACTTAAAGGAAGAACTTGTTTACAATTCACCCCCAAATTTACACCCAAATAGCCTTAGCCTACCTTGTATACACTCATCTTTTGAGCATTATTGTTATTTGTTTAAACCCTTAGTTAATTGTCTAATTGGTTACATGGTTGCTAAGTCGAGTCATATCTTGTATATATTATTTTGGGATGATTGGGACTCATGGGTAAAGTACTAATGTAATGGAGTAATGGGGAAGAAAATCAATTATTACCCCCATATGTGGGTAAATATTTTAAAGTACTCCAAGTGTTTTGATTTTCTTGATTCGAGTAATTAGAATAGTTAAATGTAGAGTATGTAAAGGTTCAAGTGTAAGGGGAATGCAAATTCCCTATGATGTATTATTTTGGATGGTAGGGCAAGAATGTATGCACAAAAAAAATTAGAAAAAGAAAGAGAAAAACATACAGACTACCATCTCGTTTCCTTTTATGTTTATTTTATGTTTTTGTTAGTTTACGATTAGCTTAAGTTGAGTCGAGTCTTGGCTTAGCAACGCCGCATTGTACATGTAATTGACCAAGATGATTAACTTGCCACCAGTAAAAATATCCTTTATCCAACAAACCGTGTTTATCATATCCCTACACCTAACGTGATAACCCTTTAAAAGACCTCTTTGATAGTTTATCCTAGGTGCTTATGCCAAAGTGGTGGAGGTTTTTTATCCTTTCCCAAGCCTATGGCAATCTATTTGCTATGACAGGTAGTGAGTGATATTTTTCCATTTTCATTTGTGATATATACATTTATAACACCCGGGAGATGAGAGTATCCAAACACTATTTGTGAGGTGATATTGTATGATTTCCGTGCTTGTTTTGAATAAGGTGGAACGATCATTTGTTGTAATTACTTTTATATTAATGTTAAATGACCCCTAGCTTGTATTTTGATTGGAATAAAAGCTCATTTGCATGAGGACAAGCAAATCTCAAGTGTAAGAGTATTTGATAAGGAGGAATTTGTTACACTTTTAGGGGGTCATTTAAGCCTTAAATTGTGTTTTTATGATCAAATATTACCTCAAATCGTTTCTTTTGTCAATTTAGGTACATTGGAGCATTTTGGACGTTTTTAGAGCATAAAGTGAAGAAAACAACAAAGTCAAGAATCCAAGCTAGAAACAGTACCTGACGGCGTCAAGTGTCACAAGGTGACGCCGTCATATGAAGGTAAAGAGGTGGATAATAGCTTTACACTTGACGTGCCAGAAAGAAATTTAGAAGATTACACGTGACGGCGTCACGTTATAAAACGCCAAGGCCATCACGTGTTAACGTAAAGAGAGACGCGCCAGAACCCTTTTGATCCAGACGGCGTCAAGAGTAGATCTAGGCAATCTGTTGGGAATTAAATAATCAGAAGAATCAGCATAAAGGCTCAAGGAAATACATCAAGTATGTTCCTGATAATAAAGCTCAAAGTACGTTCCTGCTGATAAACACAAGAGTGTTTCTGCTGAAGAATGTTTCTACTGAAGGTGTTTCTGCTGATGGATTTTGTTGCTGCTATGACTCATACAGCTGCTGTGTAGATAAGTACGACTTATTCTACTGATACGTGTACAAAGATATTTTGTGCATAGTCACTAGATAATATCTTTGTTGTTGTCATCAAATTGAACACTCCAAGTGAGTTGTAATCCTAGATACATGTTGTATCTTAATGACTAACAAGATAAGTCATCATCTAGCTAGAATGAAGATAAGTCATAAGCTAGTGATTAGAGGAGTCATATAGATCGTAAAAGATCTTTTCCTTGGACTATAAAAGGAAGATCTTAGATATGACCTATATATATATATATATATATATATATATATATATATATATATATATATATATATATATATATATATATATATATATATATATATATATATATATATATATATATATGTGTGTGTGTGTGTGTGTGTGTGTGTGTGTGTGTGTGTGTGTGTGTGTGTGTGTGTAGACACAGATGCAAAATACAACAGACAATACATTAGAACAAAACACAAGATTCAAGGTTTTGTAACCCTAGTGATAGTAAAGATCACTCGTATTATTTTGAATAATATTGAATCGTTTGGTGAAATACTTTCGTTGTTCTTTATTAAATAAACTCAAGCATCACAGTTCCATTTCCAATAAACATTCTAAGTGTGGTTAAGTAGATTCCGCATACTTAATCATATTCACTCAAAGTATCACATATACACATTACAAAGGTCCAACACCTCATTGTGTGTGATCAAATCAAGTGATCCTCTCAGTTGGTATCAGAGCTTCCAGGTTGATATATTTGATTTAGAAGAAGAAGAAGAAGAAATGGACATGAAGTCTGTTCAAACAAATGTTGCTGCAAAGTTGCCAGTTCTCAAACATAATGAGTTTGAATTGTGGAGGTTAAGAATAGAACAGTTTTTCCAGGTGCAGGATTACACTCTCTGGGAAATCATTGAAGAAGGAAACTCTTTCAAACCCACAACCACTATATCAACTGTTGAAGGTAGGGAAATAACAGTACTTAAAACTATCCCTTCAACTGCTGAAGAAAGAATCAATAAGAAGAATGACCTCAAGGCTAGAAGCATGCTGATGATGACCATTCCAAATGATCAACTTATAAACTTCAGCAAATTCAAAGATGCCAAGTCATTATTTGAGGCAATTGTTGCAAGATATGGAGGGAATGAAGCCACAAAGAAAACCCAGAAAACCCTTCTCAAGCAACAGTTTGAAAATTTCTCATCAACCATGAATGAATCTCTTGACTACATGTTTACAAGGCTACAGAAAATTGTGAGCCAACTTGCTATTCTTGGGGTTGATATACCTCAAAAAGATTTAAACTCAAAATTTCTGAGAAGCTTACCAGAAGAGTGGGCTATGCATGTTGTTGTTTGGAAGAATAAACCAGACATAGACACTATGGATCTTATGGATTTGTATAGCAACTTTAAAATTGTGGAACAGGAAGTAAAGAAAACTGGTGTCTCTAGTTCATATACCGGGAACATGGCTTTTATGTCATCTCCTAGTATCTCAAACCCAGTTAAAGATGAAAAGGTTGATAATGGAATTGGTGTTGCTAGTTCATCAAGCAGTACTTTTGGTATATTGAATGAAAAGGCTTGTTGTGCCTTTTTCATAAGTCAGAATAATGGGTCCATGCTTACTCATGAAGATCTTCTAGAAATCAATGATGATGATTTAGAAGAGATGGACCTAAAATGGCAAATTTCTCTTCTTAGCATGAGGGCTAAGAAATTCTATCAGAGGACGGGGAAGAAACTCACCATCAGCAGCAATGATACTGCTGGTTTTGACAAGTCAAAGATATAATGTTATAACTGTCATATGTTGGGGCACTTCTCAAGAGAATGTAGAAGGCCAAGGCAGCAAGATAGCAAGAATAGAGGTTTTGGAAGCAAGTCCAAAACAGGGGAATCAACCAATCCAAAAGCTATGGTAGCTATTGATGGATTAGGATTTGATTGGAGCTTTACAGCTGATAAAGAAGAAGCTTCTCCTCAGACAGCTCTTATGGCTTTCTCCACAGAGGTACAATCTGATAAAGTTTGTTCAAATAATTGTTCTGCTCTTAAAAGTTTAGAAACCTTAACCAAGCGTTATGAGAATCAAAGGACAGATTTAATTGATATAGCTCATAACTTAACCAATCATAAAAGAGGTATAGCTACTCTAGAAGAACAAGTCATACATTTTCAAACAAATGAATCTACCTTTACTGATGTCAAAATTCTTCTTGAAAGAGAAATAATGTTTAAAGATGTAGACATTAGTAACTTGAAAGCTGAAGTAAATAGGCTTACTAAGGCTAAAGAAAACATTCAAATGAGTGTAGAAACACTAGATTATGCATCTAAGGGTGTGACCAACTTAATTGAATGTCAAGTAATAAATAAAGCTAAGTCTGGGGTTGGATACAAATCTATTCCTCCAACATATAGAGGTATTCCTGCTCCCCCAGGAATTGACCTAGAACATACAGGATTACCTGAATTTCAACTACCTGAATTCAAATATGGAGTTCAACCAAAGACTAATGTAGTTGATAATGAACCTTTGAAAGAAAGTGAAAGTTTAAGTAAAACTTCACTTCCTAAGGACAAGGTATGTTCTTGTAGAAAGTCAGATGGTCCAATCATTGAGGACTTAACATCTGATGATAAAAAGTTTAAACAGGTTATGTCTAAACCTGAAGTGGTTAAGAAAGCAGGAACAAGTGTTCCTAAGATAGTCAAACATAGTACTGAAAAGCCTAAAAACAATGTTAAACATGTTAGGCAACCAGTAAGATATTGTGAACAATATAGAACCATAAACAAGCCTAGAGGCAACCAAAGGAATTGGTATACTCTCAAGTCTCTCCGACAAAGAGATGACTTTGTCTTTAATAACAAAGCTTGTTACACATGTGGTAGTTTTGACCATCTTGAAGCTTTCTGTAATCAATGGGTATATGGGTATACAAACAATAGGGTGAATCTAAAAAGGCGAACACCTAAAAGTCACTCTAACTTTACTAGAACAAAACCCAAAACAGTTTCAATTCCTGCTAATAGGAAAATGGTTTCTGCTGATAGACTATATTTAACTATTTACCCAAAAACAACAGTTAAAAATGCTAAAACAACTTTCAAATATGCATCAAATACTGTTAAAAGACCCATTCTAACAAAAGCAGTAGTCCAAAAACAAGTTTAGAAACCAAAGGATACAACTGCAAAGCCATCAGTTTCTGCTGATAGCCAAACAGTTCATATCACTGCTAAGGGAAACAGGGCAAATGCTGTTAAGGCCTCAGCATGTTGGATTCTTAAATCCAATGTTGCATCAACTATTCTCAAAAGATTACATTTCATTGATGCAAGAGGCGGATCCAAGTCAGAAATGGTTTGGATCCCAAAACAAAACTAATTCCTTTATTTATGTGCAGGGACATTCATCAGCAGATACTGAAGATCAAGGATTTTCAGATAGTGGATGTTCAAGGCACATGACAGGCAACAAGTCTTATCTCTCAGATTTCCAATCAATAGATGGAGGCTATGTTACCTTTGGAGGAGGAATTGGAGGAAGAATTACTGGTAAAGGTATTATTAAAACCGGTAAATTAGATTTTGAAGATGTGTACTATGTGCAAGAGCTTAAGTATAATCTTTTTAGTGTCTCACAAATGTGTGACAAAAAGAACAAAGTTCTCTTTACTGACACTGAATGTCTTGTATTTTCTTCTGATTTTAAGATGCCTGATGAAAGTCAAACACTTCTTAGAATTCCAAGAAAAGGCAACATGTACAGTGTTGATATGAAGAAGATCGTTCCAAAAGATTCTCTTACTTGTCTTATTGCTAAGGCCACATTGGATGAATCTATGACATGGCATAGGAGGCTTGGTCATATTAATTTCAAAACCATAAATAAAATTGTCAAAGATGGTTTTGTAAGAGGTTTACCTCAAAAACGATTTGAAAATGATCAAACATGCATTGCTTGTCTTAAAGACAAACAACATAAAGCCAATTGTAAACCCAAAATTTTTAACTCTATCAATCAATCATTGTTTATGCTGCATATGGACTTATTTGCTCCTACAAATGTTAGAAGTTTGTTGCATAAGAGATATTGTCTAGTTATTACTGATGACTTTAGTAGATTTACATGGGTATTCTTTTTAGGTACTAAGGATGAGACTTCTAGCATCCTTAAGACCTTCATTACAGAGATAGAAAACCTAGTAAACAAAAGAGTAAAAGTCATTAGATGTGATAATGGGACAGAATTTAAAAATAGAGTTATGGATGATTTCTGCAAAGAAAAAGGTATTAAAAGAGAATTTAGTGTTGCAAGAACTCCACAACAGAATGAAGTTGCTGAAAGGAAAAATAGAACACTAATAGAAGTTGCTAGAACTATGTTAGCTGACTCTAAGTTGCCTATAACTTTTTGGGCAGAAGCAGTCAACACTGCTTGCTATGTTCAAAATAGAGTTTTAGTTGTAAAACCTCACAATAAGACATCATATGAACTTTTTAGAGGTAGAACTCCTGAAATAGGATTTCTTAGACCTTTTGGATGTCATGTGATAATTCTGAATACCTTAGACAATCTTGGAAAGTTTGATGGTAAAGCAGATGAAGGATTCTTAGTTGGATATTCTATCAATAGCAAAGCATTCAGAGTATACAACATAAGAACTAGAAGAGTAGAGGAAAATCTACATGTGAAGTTTTTAGAAAATAAAACCAATGTAGAAGGTCAAGGTCCCAAATGGCTACTTGATCTTGAATCTCTATCCAAATCAATGAATTATGTGCCTTTTGTTGCAGAATCTAATGAATTTTCAGGTTCACAAACTGCTGATGCAACAAATGGAGAAGGATTAGAGAAGGAGGCAAATCAAGATTATGTGATGATGCCAATATGGACAAATTCAAGTGTAGATTCAACTTCAATAAATGGTGAATCTTCTTCTGGTAAACCTAAAGAAGATGTTGAAGATGAATACAAGGAAGATGGAACTAAGGAACAAGAGTTTCAAGTCAGAAGTAACGCTGTTGTTTCTGCTGATAAGCAAATCGTTCCCGCTGATGAGCAAAATGTTTCTGCTGGTGGACCATTAGAAGAAACACAAGCAAATCTCTCAGAAAATGAGGTGGATTTCAACAACCTTCCACCTGATTATCAAGTTCTTTCTACTCCACTCTCAAGGATTCACAAAGTCCACTCCCTGGACAATGTGATTGGAGATGTACAATCAGGAGTGAAGACAAGACAACAACTGATGTCTTCAAATCAACAAGGGCTTCTTGATGCCCTTTATGCTTCAAAACAGCATGAGTTTTCAAACTCTTGCTTATTTGTATGTTTTCTCTCACAAGATGAACCAAAGAATATTCATAAAGCTCTAGAGAATTCAAGCTGGTTGGAGGCTATGCAAGAGGAGCTTCTTCAGTTTAAGATTCAAAAGGTATGGGTGCTAGTTGATTTACCTAGTGGTGTAAGGGTAATTGGCACTAGATGGGTTTTTAGGAATAAAAGGGATGAAAGGGGCATAGTGATAAGAAATAAAGCTAGATTAGTAGCTCAAGGGTATACACAAGAAGAAGGGATAGACTATGAAGAAGTTTTTGCTCCAGTAGCAAGGATTGAAGCCATTAGACTCTTTTTGGCTTATGCTTCATTTATGGGATTCACAGTCTATCAAATGGATGTCAAGAGTGCTTTCTTATATGGTATTATTGAAGAGGAGGTGTATGTCTCACAACCTCCAGGTTTTGTTGATCCTGACCATCCAGACAAGGTGTACAAGGTTGTTAAAGCTCTATATGTCCTACATCAGGCACCAAGAGCTTGGTATGAAACACTGGCTTCCTACTTAATTTCAAATGGATTTCAAAGAGGCAAGATTGATCAGAAACTTTTCACCAAGAAGCATAAGAAGGATCTTTTGCTAGTTCAAGTATATGTGGATGATATCATCTTTGGATCTACAAGGAAGGAGATGTGTTTGGAGTTTGAGAAGCTTATGCACAATAAGTTTCAGATGAGTTCCATGGGGGAACTTACATTCTTTTTGGGTTTGCAGGTTAAACAATCAAGAGAAGGAATCTTTATTAGTCAAGACAAATATGTTGCAGAGATTCTTAGAAAGTTTCAATTTGCTGATTCCAAAATAGTAAGCACACCAATGGACCCTGAGAAGCCACTTCTTAAAGATGTAGAAGGAATCAATGTGGATGTATACATATACAGATCTATGATAGGTTCATTGATGTATCTCACATCATCAAGACCTGATCTCATGTTCTCTGTCTGTGCTTGTGCAAGATATCAAGTAACTCCTAAGGTTTCTCATTTAGCAGCAGGCAAGAGAATTTTTAGATATCTCAAGGGTCAACCTAGGTTGGGTCTATGGTATTCTAACGAGTCATCTTTTGACTTGGTAGCATTCTTAGATTGTGATTATGCTGGTGCTAGTTTGGACAGAAAGTCAACAACTGGAGGATGTCAATTCCTTGGGTGTAGACTTATCTCATGGCAGTGTAAGAAGCAGACAGTGGTAGCTACTTCAACAACTGAAGCTGAATATGTAGCTGCTGCAAATTATTGTAGTCAAGTCCTATGGCTTCAAAACCAACTTCTTGACTATGGGTACAATTTCTTACATACCATTATTCATATTGATAATAGTAGTACAATTTGCATTATTAAAAATCCAGTGCAACATTCAAAAACCAAACACATTGAAATTAGACATCATTTTATTAGAGATTGCAATGAAAAGAGGTTAATTCAAGTAATGAAAATTGCTTCAGAACAAAACTTTGCAGATCTTCTTACAAAAGCTTTGATGTTGGAAGATTTCAGTACTTGGTAGCAAGTATTGGAATGCTTAATCTTTAAATTTTTCAAAATAATGTGTTCTTATATATAGATTTTGATAATGCATCTAACTTTGTCATCTAAAACTACTATTACCAATTTAAAAGTTATTCATACAGTTAGTTCTATGATTATTCTAATTCAAAACAAGTACTTTGTACTTTGTTCATTTGGTTTTAGACTAACAATTTCAGGTATGAATGTTTGAGCTCAAAGGCTATTTCAAGTGAAATCAGTAAGCAACAAATTACTGATCATTGCTGCTGAATGCTGATCATTGCTGCTGTTATAATAGGTTCATGATAGAAAGAGTTTGGGATTTCAAAACTCCTTAAAACTCCTTTCTTGGAACCTGATTATGATGTTTCACTTTGAATTGATGATTTAGTTGATCAGTTAATAACTGATACAACTCCCTTTCTATCATTTTATACTCTCAAGTATAATGTGACTAATCTACGGATATCTAATAGAAAGAACAGTGAGCAAAAGTGAATCTAACACTTGTGTTAGAGGTAACAAATGCCACGAGCTGGAAACCCTGTAAAGAAAGCCTTTTGAATAGGTTTATCTGTACACAGGCAGTTATTGGTTCTCACACAACTAGAGGTTGCTTTAAACCGAAATTTTGATTAAGTGTCTGTTACCACACTTAATCCCTTCAAAATGGTTAGAAGCAGTATGATTCATAATCATAAAATCATGTTCATACTGCTAAGTCAAATATTTCTTAAAAAGGATTTTCAAAGAGGCTCAGAAAATCATCTAATGATGGATTATGAGTCAATGCTCAGTGATTCACCACTCATAGGAGGTTACACACCTAGAAGTGATGAGGGCAGCATTTAAACTCTTAAGGAATTGATGGCTTCATGTACAAATTGTCTGAAAACACGGAAATTGCTAGATCAGATGATGATATGATTGTGAAAGATCTTCCAAACAGGGGAGGAAATTGATCAAGAGAGAAATAAATCTCAGGGGAGGTTACAAAAGCCCTTTAAAAGGAAGATTATCCGAAGAAAAAGAAGAAAAAGATAAGAGCATACAAGATGATGACATGGTTTCTACTGATAAAGAACAAGAACAGAGCTGATAGGAGAAAGTTCTATCTAGATCAAAAGATGAAAGGTTTCAATTTCAGTTCACTACGTTTGTTCATCACTTCCAAAGACATGCTGAAAGATGATTTCTACTTCTTGGAACAAGCATCCAAGATACACAGCATCATTGTCTCTTATAATTATTCAAGTTGAAAAATGCACCATCTTTTAGTCCAAGATTGGAGCAAAGAACACAAAGTAGATGAGTTAAAGAGAAAGACATTCAATCACTCAAAAGAGAAGAAAGTTCAGATCCACAGTCTGATAATGAAGTGTTTGAAAGATCTTCACAAAGTCCTCATTTAATTCAGAAAAGCATGTTTGAATGTAATTCACATGTTTACGGGAGGATTGTTGGGAATTAAATAATCAGAAGAATCAGCATAAAGGCTCAAGGAAATACATCAAGTATGTTCCTGATAATAAAGCTCAAAGTACGTTCCTGCTGATAAACACAAGAGTGTTTCTGCTGAAGAATGTTTCTACTGAAGGTGTTTCTGCTGATGGATTCTGCTGCTGCTATGACTCATACAGCTGCTGTGTAGATAAGTACGACTTATTCTACCGATACGTGTACAAAGATATTTTGTACATAGTCACTAGATAATAACTTTGTTGTAGTCATCAAATTGAACACTCCACATGAGTTGTAATCCTAGATACATGTTGTATCTTAATGACTAACAAGATAAGTCATCATCTAGCTAGAATGAAGATAAGTCATAAGCTAGTGATTAGATGAGTCATATAGATTGTAAAAGATCTTTTCCTTGGACTATAAAAGGAAGATCTTAGATATGACTTATATATATATATATATATATATAATGTATTGTCTGTTGTGTTTTGCATCTGTGTTTACACACACACACACACACACACACACACACATATATATATATATATATATATATATATATATATATATATATATATATATATATATATATGTGTGTGTGTGTATGTGTGTCACACACACACACACACACACACACACACACACACACACATATATATATATATATATATATATATATATATATATATATATATATATATATATATATATATATATATATATATATATATATGTGTGTGTGTGTGTGTGTGTGTGTGTGTGTGTGTGTGTGTGTGTGTGTGTGTGTGTGTGTGTGCAAAACACAACAGACAATACATTAGAACAAAACACAAGATTCAAGGTTTTGTAACCCTAGTGATAATAAAGATCACTCGTATTATTTTGAATAATATTGAATCGTTTGGTGAAATACTTTCATTGTTCTTTGTTAAATAAACTCAAGCATCACAGTTCCATTTCCAATAAACATTCTAAGTGTGGTTAAGTAGATTCCGCATACTTAATCATATTCACTCAAAGTATCGCATATACACATTACAAAGGTCCAACACCTCATAGTGTGTGATCAAATCAAGTGATCCTCTCACAATCCGAGAAGATGTACAGCGACGACTTGACAGCGTCACGGCCCAAAAGGTGACGCCGTCAGCTTGTATATTCTATATATATTTTTGGATTTTTCGTTCATTGGGAGAGGAACTTTTGTGCCACAAACCCTAGATGATTTTACAGCTTTTGTAAGGGTTTTAACCTTCTTCTTTCATCCATGTTTAATTGAAGATAAGTTATCCATTAATCATTCAATATGTCTACGTGTTATTTGATTATCTTGTATGTTTTTCTTTCTATTAACATGCAAGCTTAGGTTTATGTGTGTTTACTTAGATCTAATGAAACCTAGTTATTGATTATTGATTGTTGGTTTGTCATTGATTGTTATGGGTGATTGATTTTAGCGTTAGGCTTAAGAAAACTGGCTAATCTCCTATATGGTAACTTGTTTGAACGTCTTAAGAAACGTAATCGGATGTCTACTACGGTTTTATTGGTTGTATTAAATGCATAAGTAACTATTAATGAGGCCATGATAGGATACTAAACGTGTCGTCATAGGAAGAGATAGAAGCTTATTGAGTTGGAGAAGATCGTACACGGCCCCACGAATGGTATTAAGGAATGCAACCCTTCATCCACGCAATTGTGACAAATCAATTAATCAATAAAAGATAACTAGGAAGTAGTGAAATCTATGTAAATACGCTTTTCTCCATATAGAAGTTCCTTCCATTTTACTTTCTTGTTATTTTATTTTTTTATTGTTTAAGTAGTTATTTGGGTTAGTTGGCTAGCAACTAATTCCGCCCACTCTTCCAATACCCGAGGTATTTACTTGCTTTCCATAAAATATAAAAAAACAGATATCCAAGAAAGACACAAGTAGTTTCCTTGGGGGCAATTTCTCTCTTAACTGCGCAGGAATATGACTCCCCTTTTTTTGAGGAAGTAAGGAAGTGGATAAACCTTATAACCCTGTAGGAGTTGAATCATCCCTCACCTTTAGACCTAGTTAGATTAGTTTCAATCCTAACAAACACTATTCCCTGAGAGAACGATCAATCCCCTGGTACTTGCAACTCACTATACTACATTGGTCAGGTACATTGCCTGGTGGGGATTGCAAACGTCTTAAGATCCCTTGAGAAGTAAAACCTTTTGCAAGGTTTCAAAACCACGCATCAGTCGCAGGGGCCCCAAACTCAGGAAAATCATTGCCATGCGTCCAAAACATGGGTTTTTGAGGCCGATTGCGTCCCTTGACCAGTTTAGTCTCGGTCAACGCAAAGTTTTAGTTAGATATGCAAGGGAATAATAATCAACTCACTTTTATGACTACACTTTAGTTAATCAACCCAAGAGTGATAGTTTTTAGAACAACTGTGAACTTTACTTCGCAACTCGTTCCCTTTTATTGTTTCCCGCTGTGATAAAACTAGAGTCAATAGCAACACACCTTATTTTGACACAACCATAATAACTAACAATGGCACAAAACGTTTAGGGGAAGGCTTTGTACATTTGGTCTGATGATGAGGGTGTTGGCATGAGTGTATACATAACTCCCATTTAACATTTGCGGTATGACTAAAGAAAGTCAAAATGTAATTGATAAATGGGAGTCCTGACTTTTGACTAATTATGTTAGAAATCAAGGGAAGTCATTACGGGGCATAAACAACACAAGATTGTCAATAAAGGGGTGTTTAATTTTGCTGACAGAAAATTATAGCCACTATGTTTGGTTTTCTTGATATGATGGTTGTTTGTTTTTGCCGATAAAAATAGTACATAAAAGGGGTGCTTGGTTTGTGTTATTCGCTTGTTCCCTCCCACTGTCAACACTAACACCATACAATGTTTTTGATAATAAATACACCATTGTCAATAAAATAAGATTTAATGTTCAAAAGCCTTTGCATTTTGAACACATATAACATTGTAACTACTGTCTTTGGGTTTCCTGATATAAAGGGGTGTTTGTTTTTGGTGATATGAACAGTACACAAAATAAGACAATACAAGAAGATTAAATGCTAAAACTTAGACTTATATATTCATCACAGTGGCAAGTAGACTACAAGAACAACCTTAAAAATCCTAAAACAAGAACCCAAGAGACCCCATTTACCTACCCCAGGGAATACCCAAAAGACCCCATTTCACTAATTATTTTTAGCCATTTTCTAAACTTAACCTTCCTGCATACGAATACCATCATCAGCTTCACTATAAATCTTGATCAAACGAGCAAGTAGGTCGATGTGCCTAGCCTAGGTTTTTCTTAACGCATCCAAACTATCAAGCGCCACACCACGCTCTCCCAAAGCTTCATTTTCCACAATCAGCTCCCTACGCTTTGGTATCAGCCCCTTTAGATGATCAATAGTGGCACGAATAAGGTTTTAAAAAACCCTTCTTCTCCAGCTTCTTGACTAAACCACAGTCCAATAAAATCATGTAAATGTGATGTCGGCGACTTCCATAAGTTTATTCAACATTGGGAAATCTTCCATGGGGAAATATGTGAGGACAAGGTAACGTATTTTATTTCAGATTTGGTCCCTAAAGTTGTCTACATTACCATTGCCATACTTAAAATTTCCGCCCATTATTAAGTGACGTGTTCACAATGTTTTACATTGAGTTGACAAGCTTAGGGACCAACGGTGTAATTTGTGTAAAATTAATTGCACCCCATTAAATCCTTACCCACCCTGTTGAAAGTCAAAGACATATATAAATTACTCAAAATCCTAAAACACTGCCAAACACACACACACACAAAAGGAAGCCAAATAACAAAAAAGGTATTATTATTTTCGTACAAATCGTATCCAAACACAAGTCATACGTATTGTGTAAAATTATTTTTACCGCATTTGACTCCCAAGTGGCATTGGCAAGTTTGTCTTTAGAAACTTAAACTGCAGTCAAACTTGGCAATGGTAAATGGGAGTTTTTGAACAAATGTTTTTGCAAGATTGACATTAGAAAGTTAAAATTGTACATTCTAAATTAGATTTTTATTAATGGATTGGCAAGTTTGACTTTAATTAGTCAAAATAAAAATGCTAAATAACCTTTACCATTTGCAAGTTTGACTTTCTAAAGTCAAACTTGCAAATGCATGTGTCAAACAAAGCCTTTTGTCGATGCATTGAATATTCTCATTTACCATTGTATGGCGACCAACATATGCAGAATGTAAAGTAAACATTTGCAACACAAACATATTCACAACCAACAACTAAATAGCAACATAATTTATATAAAAATAGTTATCTTAGGGTATTCAACCCATACATAAACTAGAAACAGTAAAGAATTCTACCCCGGCTATGGGGGAAGCTCGATGGAGTTTCAACAGCCTCCTTGCCAACTCCGAGTTCATCTTGATGTTTTCATACTCATCATGACTCAAATTGTAGTTATGGATATAAATTTTCTTCAGTAAGGGGGAACATGCAAGTATGAACTTTATTATGGTTATTTCATTCTCTGTTCTAGGGAAAGAATGAAACACCACACTCTCAAGCTGCCCCGGGCTCATTGTGTTGCTGTCTTAATCAAATGAATCAATCTCCAAAGGTAGAACACTAAGCGTGTATGAGGACTGCAAAATGAGAGAGTATTGAGATGCACAACTATTGGAAATGAAGATGATGTCTTTCATACATATGCATTCCACTTACTCTGCCTAGCATTTGCATCTTTGGAGACCCACGAATCATTTGAATGATGAATGAAACCATTGCATCATTCCCAAAATCAACCCAGGATAACTCAAGAGTCTTGAGGGATATAAAGGCCACACGCACGTTCATCCAGGAGGTACCTTCTACCAACAACTAAAAAAGGTCGAATTTTCTTTAGTTTCAAAGATAGCATTACATAAGTGTTACAAATTACTTTAACATTTTACAATTTGAAGTGTAAAACTGAAATAGGTCTTACCTTGCATTCCTGAAAGTCCAAGGTAAGGGTCTCAAGTTTTGGAAGAGTTGACAAGCGAAAGATATTGGAAGTTGTGATTGTCATAGCATGGTTCGAAACATCGAATGATAAATTTAACTTCTTCAAATTGCTAATATTTGCAATATCCCATAGTCTCATCTTGTTTGTAGTAGAACGATCCATTTTAAGAGACTCAAACAAGGGACAACCAGCAACAAAGTCCCAAATTGTACCGTTATGAAAATTGACATAACACAATTCTAAGCTGAGTAGTTTTGGAAAACCCCTAAACTTGTCAAAGTGGGAAAAGTGCAACAATGAAGTTCGAGATGTTTCAACTCCATACGATAGTAAAGTTGGGTTGGCAACGTAACTGGTTCACTATACCAGTTTTGAATTGTGACCTCCTCAACTCCTACCGAGACAAAAAGAAAAGTCACTCATTAATCTCTTCATAATTGAAGTCGTCTTGTCCAAACAGCATTTTAGGCTCTATGGAGAACATAAACCTTCTTATTGGACCATTAAGCTAAAGTAAAAGCCTAGTAATATGCCTCCCATCAAATTTATTAATTAAATAGTAAACAAAACCTCGTCAACTATGACATTGGTCAGCAAAGTCCACTTAAACCTCCAGCTTATCGCTAAAGTACCGGTCCTCGCCACATCTTTTAGAAGCAAGCGATTCATAATATTAGTTGCCACATTATCTGGTATGTTGCTGATATAATCTGCCATATCAGTGATCACATTATCTCCAAAAGACATTGTATTGTTGGAATTTGAGTTGGATCTTTGAGTTCTGGAAATGGGTGTTTGGTTTTGGGTTTTGATTTTCTGGTGATGGTTTGGATAAGGGTTTTTGTAATTATGGTGTGTAAATTGGTTTGGTTAGTGGGTAAATTGGTTGTCGCACCAATAATAACTAGCATATCAGAGAAGATAGGCTCAAGTTGTGAAGTAAAGTTCACAGTTTGTCCCTAAACTATCACTCTTGGTTGATTAACTAAAGTGTAGTCATAAAAGTGAGTTGCCTATTATACCCTTGCATACCTAACTAAAACTTTGCGTTGACCGAGACCAAACTGGTCAAAGGACACAATCGGCCTTACAAACCCATGTTTTGGACGTATGGCGACGATTTTCCAGAGTTTAGGGCCCCTGTGACACTTTTGTGAAAGTTTAGGGAACAACGGTGTATTTTTGTCTATTATTTTGCTTAAACCGTGCCACTCTCTTGATTTCTAGACATGTTATCCCAGAACCTTGAGTTTTATTAGGTAGCACATAACTGTGTCGCATTCGAAGAAGCAATGTAGTTTTTCTAATGTAAAAACATTTGTTGTTGGTTTATTGTAACCTTTAGTGAACTCACTGAAGTCCAACAAACTAGACTTAATAAACTAAAAGTGGTCACGTTTTTTAACTACGTTTGCTCTGTTGCAACAAACCATCATTCTTATAAAAATGTTGACATGTAAGAATGAGAGATTTGGAGAAAATAATCTCACTTGAGAAAGAAAAAAATTACTGTTAATAGTCAAAGCCATTTTACCTTTAAGATTATGTCACCTTTCTCATAATTATGTTTGTTTACTCAACACAATTGCTGCATATGCTTGGCTAAGTATGCTAACAATGATGAACTAAGGGAGTCGCCTTGTTCTCATTTCTTTCACACGGATTGTGTAGACAAGTTGTTGAAGATCAATGATACATGCCTACTTTGCAAGATTGAAGTGGGTGAGACCATTTTAAGTTCATTAACCGAAGCAACTGCTAATCTGTACCGTAGCACTGTTTATTAATATGCAAGTACGTTTGTTTGATAAGTGAATAGATGCCCAAAAAGTCTACCTTTTTTTTAATTGTTTAATTTTGGTAGAAAGTATATGAGGGCGTGTTCGGTTAAGTAGTTTGGAAGAAGCAAAAGATGCTATTAAATGGTTAAATAACAAATGGATATGGATCATAAGGTAGGGGTCGATTGGGCTAGATATGATTTTAGGCCATTCAACAAAAAACACATGATTTTAGTGCCACCAAACAGTTATACGAAGAAATTTTTGAAAGGCCAACTGTTTTGGAATGATTTTCCGAATGAATTAAGGTTTTGTATAAGGTTAATTACTAAAAGTTAATAGAGTTGAAGTTACCTTTTAATGATTTTTTGGGATTGGGAAGATATGGCTTCATAATAGTATTAGAGAAAGAAGGGGACTGGATTCAATGGCAGGATATCAAAGTGGAGAAAATTTACGTTCTATGTGAGCCATGCAAGAGACAAGCAAGGTTAGAAATCACAGGTCTAGTTTCGGGTGCTTGGACATAGTAAGCGAATGGGGAGAGCTTCTATGTTTGCTTAATAATCCCGGGGGTCTAATAAGATTAGATAAGTGCTCTATTCTTATAGACATCGGGTTATCATCAAGACTCTCATCTGAAAGAGAAGTAAACATCGTTGAATCTTGAAGGAAAATTTAAGTGACTGAAACTAATCTTGAAGATATTTGGGATTATAGCATTGATATTAAGTTTAAATAAGCTTTAAATAAGATGAGAGAGATGACCCATACAATGACTGTCAACACACACACGATTTTGATGATTGTTTGTGTAAGATGTGTGATAAGATTCGTGAAAACTTTGAAAGGAATAAAGAGTGAAGCAGAAAGCTCAAGCTTCAAAATTCTCTGGTATGGATAGAAAGATTAGAGCTTGCACAACTAAAAGGTTAGTGATGTATCACAAGATAATGAAAATGATTGAGTACACTTATATTTCATCTGAAGATAGTGGAGTCTTAAGTCTATGGTTTTTGTAAAAGTTATTGTTCTTGAGCTTGTCGTTGAGGCTCTCTATAGTCTCTCTTGAAGATATTTTTTTATTCTTTTTTTTTGTTTTTGCCTTCATAATTAAATCCAGGTGGTTGTTTTTCTAAGTTTGGTTGAAGATAATTCTTTACCGTCTTTGGCAGGCACGTTTCATCTTCAAAGATTCATCTCAAGTTTAGAAGAATGGTCGTAATCTTTGTGCACGAGGATGCTTAGTATAGCTTTCTAAGCTGGTTATTTAGTTCATATCAAGCGGCTATTTCACTTGAACTTGAATAGTGTCGGTATTCTTATATTCGGCTATATGATAGTTGGTTGTCTTCTAGGTGTTAGTCAGACAATACCTACCCTTAAGTGTTATGATTTTAAGTCATTGTATCTTCATTTTAAACTTTTTAATATAATTGTTCGTCTTTTAAAAAAACATATTGTGTGTGTATATATATATATATATATATATATATATATATATATATAGTGTAACTTTCAAACGAGAACTATTTTAACTGCGAGAACTGAGAGAACCGCCAAAAACATACATGCACGCCTTCAATAATTGTATTTTTGTACATATGTTTTAAAAACAACACATACGTTTTAAAAAAACATAGTTGTTCTAAAGAATTTGATAAGAAATTGAAAATACGAATTTTTTCTTTGAATGTGTGCATGTATGTTCTTATCAGACGTGCAACGACAATATTGCGGCCGTGGGTAAGGTTTTTGTGAAAAAAGATGATGATTTCATAATGATATTGAAGAACATAAATGGATGCTTACGATTATTGATGATTTATATGTATTTTTATTTTATTTTAAAAGGCGTGCACGCATGTTTTTGGTGGTTCTCTCAGTTCTCGCAGATAAAATGGTTCTCGTAAGATATATATATATATATATATATATATATATATATATATATATATATATATATATATATATATATATATATATACACTACACCTTGATGTAGGCAATTAGCTACACATCCCTTTTGTAAAAAAAATTTAAAAATGTACAATTCAGCCCCTGCAGTAAGTTGCAGGGGCTGAACTGTACATTTTTCAAAGATTTTACAAAGGGATGTGTAGCTAATTGCATACACTTGGATGTAGGTAAGATTTCCCCATATATATATATATATATATATATATATATATATATATATATATATATATATATATATATATATATATATATATATACTAGTAGGGTACCCGCTCGTTGCAGCGGCGGGTACCCTGTAAACATTTTTTTTTTTTTTTTTATGATTATATATTTTTCTTGACAATAACTTTATAGAAGAAGAGAATATAGATTATACCAATAGCAAATCATTTCATATATAAATAGCAGGTTTAAATTTATGTGACGGTTAGTTCAAACCCCGTGAATTAGTTGGCTAAAAGGTCGGATACCACGATTATAAAAAAAAATGAATCAATTCACACGAAGTTTTACATTTCTTATCTTATTTTTTAAGAATTATTATCTTTTAATTTTAAAAGTTGAGTATGGTTTTCCTTCACAAAATTTTAGTAGAACAATTTATATCATTCCTTTTAATATTATAATCACAATGTTAGTTTAACCACAAAATAGAATATAATCATATACGTAATAACTTAGATCGATGCTAAATTTGGAGTATTCTACAACTATAAGATTGCATAGATTACATGGAATAACATCGAGACATAAACAACTATGCACTGAATAATTTGGTCATGTGAATTCAGAAAATGTTGTACACTGTAATTAGTTAGTCTGCGGTGATTCAAAGTTTAAAACATTTGATAAAATTGGTAAATAGACAAAAGTTCGGTATAGATCTGAATTTTGTCATAGATCCGGATATATCATCTCATCCATCCATTTTAATTACCATCTACGGTTGAGATAAATCAGCCTTTTTTTTTCTTTTCTCAATTATTGAAGGGGTAACGTGGTCATTTACCTTCCACGAATTTCACTCACACACTCACACACAACGCTCACAACGGTTACTTCACGCTCTCATTCTCTCACACTCATCTTCTCCATTTCAAAACCCTAATTTCTATGAATGGCGGATCTTCTAGATGCAATATCAATGGATAAGCATAAATCGAAGGTTGAAACTCTCTATACTGTTGAAGGTTCAATTTTTGCCCTATTGATGAGGCGAAAAATGATCCGTTTTTAGGGGGTCATTTAAGCCCAAATCCGACTTTATTTGATCAAATATTGCCCTAAATCATTCCTTTTGTGATTTTAGGTGTTTGGAGAGTGAATTCTGGAAAAGAAGCTATTTTGGACGTTTTTGGAGCATAAAAGTGAAGAAAACGGCTAAGTACCTAATTGGCATGCTGAAAATACAAGGTGACGGCGTCAAGACCATAAGCTTGACGGCGTCAGACATGAAGAATTAAATATCGAAGGTGGTGACGGCGTCAGACGGACTGGTGACGGCGTCAAAGTGGCAAAATTAATATACCGTGGGTGGTGACGGCGTCACGTAGGCCGTCATAAGTGGATCAAGGCCGTCCGAGGAAGTTTATGGCGGCGAGGTGACGGCGTCAGAATTAACTCTTGACGCCGTCAGACTGTTTTTCCTATATATAGTTTTCTAGTTTTTTCATTAAAAAGAGAGAAGTTTTGGTGAAACCCTAAAGACGATTTTGGTGCCTCTTTTACAGGTTTTTCAAGGGTTCCAAACCCTTGAGACCTTGCATTGTAATTGAGATAAGTGTACTTTCAATTCAATCAATATGTCTATGTGTTGGTTGTTTATCTCTTGTTCTTGTCTCAATTCTACTATGCTAGGCTAGATCTCTCTTGTGTTTGCTTAGATCTAATGAAACCTAGATGTTGATTATGTATTGATTACTTGTCTATTCTTGTTTTGAATGAATGATTTATATGTTAGGCTTAAGAAAACTGGCAGATCTCCAAATGGTAACATGCTTGAACGTCTTAAGAAACATGAACCGAGGCGTACTAGGTCTTTATTGGTTGTATTTAATGCATGAGCCACTGTTTACAATCCCTATAGTTGTGTTGGGTCATGGTGTAGGAGGAGATAAGAGCTCATAGAGTTGGGGAGTTATGTATGCCACCCCACGAATGGTATTAAGGAATACAATCCGTCATTCATACAAGTGTAACAAGTAATTAACATGTAAAAGATATCTAGGGAGTAGTGAAGTCTAAGTAAACACAATTTCTCCAATTACTGCTCACAACCTTAGTTTAATTAGTTTAATTTCATTTTTATTATTTTATTTTGATTGCATTTTAGCTTTGGGTTAGTTGAATAGCAACTAATTCCGCCCACTCCTTCAAAACCCGAGATTTTAATTGCTTTCATAAAAATATAAAAGTACAAAAATAATCATCTTTCACCTCTAGAACTATTAATTAGGTTTTCTAATCTTAGCGACACTATTCCTAAGCTGAACGATCAATCCCCCGGTACTTGTCACTATACTATACTACAACGATCAGGTACACTGCCTGGTGGGGGTTGTAAGCTTCTCGAGATCCCTCGAGAGGTAAAGCAAGGTGCGATTCCCACGCATCAAGTTTTTGGCGCCGCAGCCCGGGGAATAGTTATTGTCTAGGTTAGGATTTCTTTTTATTAGGTCTACTTGCTAGATTCCTTTCTAGTAAGATTTTTATTTTTATTTTTAGGTCTTCTTTAGTCTATCTTATTTCTTCGTGCCTTTGTTCGTAACTCTTTACCATCCGACATCATGGAAGGTGGTAACATCTTTGAACCCATCATCCCACCACAACAAAACCCACCATTAGAACCCCTTAGGCCCCGAACCTTAGGAGAGTATTCCCGACCTAGCCACCAAGGCTACCGAAACACCATTGAGCTCACCGGAGCCAATGTGACCCCCTTGCGATCCGACACCATCCGGTTGGTGCAAAGCGGATGTGCATTCCATGGACTTCGTTCCGAAGATCCAAACCAACATCTTAAGGACTTCCTCAAAATCGTAGATTCCATAGACCTAGGTGTTGAAACTAGAGAGACTACCCGTTTACGCCTATTCCAATTCTCTCTACGGGATCAAGCTAGTCAATGGCTTGAGCGTTTACCCGCGGGATCCATCACCACATGGGATGATCTCACCACTCGTTTCCTTGCTCAATTTTTCCCACCGGGGAGAACTACTAAACTTAGGAATGACATCTTGATGTTTCAACAACGTCAAAATGAATCTCTTTATGAAGCATGGACTCGTTTCAAGGACTTACTCCAAAAAGTCCCTCATCATGGCATAGATCTTTGGCTCCAAGTCCAAATCTTCTATGACCATATCGACATCTCCACGAGGCGAACCATTGACCAATCGGCCGGTGGTAAGCTACGTGATCTTAGTGCGGAACAATCATGGGAACTCATAGAAGATCTTGCTCTCTATGACAACGAAAGTTGGAATGATCCCCGTGATTTGAACAAAACGGTCAAGGCAATATCTTTGCCTTTGAATAATTCAAGCACTCCCGACCGTAGGATCATGGAACTTGAGGACCAAGTCAAGTTTCTCATGAAATCTTACGAAGCTCCGAAGCATTCAAGCCAAGTGAACAAAATCGCTTCTTCATGCGAATTATGTAGTGGTCCCCATGACACTCGTGATTGTGTGGAACTCCCCGGAACAGCTTTTGCGGACTACGCATCCACGCGTACCGACGAAGCGGGAGATAAGTGGTACACTTTCAAGCCCGAGCCAAACACATACGGTGATTCATATAACCCCTCATGGAAAAATCACCCAAACCTTAGGTGGAAACAAAATCAACCAAATTCTTACAATCCGCCTAATCGTTACCAATCAAACGGTCCCCCATCCAACCGTACCTTCAACAACAATCCTTCTAACAACTATGGTAGTACCAACAATCTTGAAGGATTGATGTCAAAGTTCATGGCATCTCAAGAAGCCCGCATAGCTAAGTTTGAAGCCGATTTCAAACAAAATCAAAGCGAGATGACCAATAGAATTGATGCATTGTTGAAAGTTCTCAATGACCGAGAAATGGGAGCACTCCCAAGCGACACCATCAAGAATCCGAAACTAAACGTTAATGCCATATCTTCAGTTTCGTCACCCACTTCGTATCCACAATACTACTCGGTTAAATCAACGAGCACGTGTTTCAAACAACACCAAGTTCCCCAAAAGGACCAATCAACTAAAACACCCACTATAGAGCCGGTCAAAAGCATAGTTGAAACACCTCTTACACAAGACCTTGACGATGAATTCAAAGAACTTCACCTTGAACGCCCCGTCATTGATGTCTTAGCGCGTGCTCCTTACTATAGTGCCCTCCTAGAAAAATATGAGAAGTATAAGCTAGGTAAAAATGGGACCGCCTTCGTTCAAAACAAGTTGCCTAAAAAGCTTGATGATCCGGGTATATTTGTTTTGCCTTGTAAGATAGGAAGATCCGAAGCTTTCGACACACTAGCCGATTTAGGGTCAAGCCTCAACTTGATTCCCTTATCCTTATTCACCGCTCTTAAGCTAGGAAAGTTAGAGGAAACGGAGGTATTGATAGGGTTAGCGGATGGAAGTATTGCCCACCCGGTTGGAATGATTAAGGATGTAGTTGTTCACGTAGGAAGGTTAACTATATTAGCGGATTTTCACATCCTAGACATGGTTAGTGACACTACATGCCCATTATTGGTAGGAAGAGGATTTTTAGCAACCGCTAGTGCCATGATAGATTGCAAGGAATCCAAGATAGCGGTAGGAGAAGGCGATACTTGGTCGGTGTATGATGTTAAGAAGCATAGTTATGATTGTGATGATGAACCAACACCGCATTGGGTAGAGATGAATAGGAGACCATCTAGATATGGACCTTGGATAGAAAGGAACTTCATAGGACCTCAATGCCCATTTTATCTAGAAAAGGATTTCGTTGAGAAGACACATTCGGTAGAACAACTCATAGCTAGGGATGAGGAGCTAGATCCCTTTGAGGACCCCTTAGTCTTTAGAAAGATGATTGAGTTCTTGAGCGTAATGCCTATTAATATAGAGTTGAATAAATGGAAAAGAGATGGAGATAAGTATAAATGGAGGTGGGACAAGCCACCTAAAGAAGGTGACGGGTCATGGCATATTAGAATGACCTTGTATGATCCGGATGGAGAAAAGTTTGAAAGGTCATACCACACTAAGGGAACCGATAGGAAGTTGAAACCTAAGTTCGATCCCAAAGATGTCCTCAATGAGGAACTCACCCGAATCACGTAGTAACCCACGACTTTGAGTCTAGCTACAAGACTCGTAAATAAAGAAAAGCGCTTCTTGGGAGGCAACCCATGTTTTGTGTGATTTTTATTTGTTTGATTGTTATTTGCTTCCGTATGCATGTTTTATTTTTATTGTTGGTTGATCATGTTTCTCTACTAAAAAGTGGAAATACTTTATTATGTTGTTTAGCCTAGTCTTAACTTCAACCTAGAGGTATTTTTAAGGGGAAACCCCAAATATGTTTTTAAGAAACAAACCGATCATTATTCTCCACAATATTAAATGAACATGTATATTCGTATTTGTTAGAGTCAAATGCTTGTATTGAGTCATAATGAAGTTTTGCAGGATTTTCCAGGAAGTAGGACAAAGTTTTTCCAGAAATTTTCCGGAAACTTAACATAAGAATTTCTGCAGGTCCATTCTGACGGCGTCAGGGTTTGCTCTTGACGGCGTCAGGAGTTAAAATCTGGAAATTTTACTGGTTTTGTTTTTCTAACGGAGTCTTATGGTTTTTGTGAATTATTAAGTTTTATAATCTCCAGGAAATCTGCAAACTTCATTCCACAAGCATTATATCTTACTTTGTTTTCTAGGATTTAGTAACTTATATAGGATGCCGCCGATTTTAAGCGAGGTTGCCTTGTCTACTTTTGTCAGGATTTACAGGTTATTTGTGACAAGAAGATGATTTATATTCTGGAAGGGAAGCTTTGATTGTTCGTTTTCTTGGAAGAAGATTTAACCTGGCCAACCTAAAATCCATACCGAGCGAATCAGGGGAGTATTTGATTTCATTCTCTTCACTTTTTAACTTTTACATTCTTTACTTGAACATTGGGGACAATGTTCATCTTAAGTGTAAGGGGAGGGTAAAAAGATGATACCTTACATATGCACTTTCGCTTGAGTTTGTTTTGTTTGATAGTAGATGAGTAATAAAACTACGAGAAATACTTGTTAGTGTAATTTTAACGCCAAATTTAAAATTTTTTACAACATTTAGGAGTGAAACTTTAGCCATAGCAAGCGTCTCATGGATAGGAGGTTGTATGACTAGCACATAACCGTATATTCAGAAAAATTTTCCACCAAAAAATGTGAGGTTCGCCTTTAGATTTGATAGGAAAAGCATTAATTATTAGTGCTTATGAGTGTACCGGTAGCATTTAGATTCTAGAACTTGCGTTAGTGATGCATCCCTAGACCGCTAGTGAGACTACATTCGTGTGGTAGGATTTACTACATGATAAGAGGCATTAGGATCACCCTTGTGTTAAACCCGTATTATAATTACTTGACCATTTAAGTCATATTACTTGGCTAGTTAAGTCAACTAATTTTTCCCACACCCTTAGCGTTGTACTCATTTTTAGTACACGATACCCCTAGTACACCCCTCCGAGCCTATCTTTTCGTTTCTAACTTTAAGCATTTTACTTAAAGGAAGAATTTGTTACACCCCACTTAAATGTACACCCAAATCGCCTTAGCCTTCCGTGTATGCGCTCATTTTTAGTGCATTATTGTTATTTGTTAAACCCTAAGTTAACTTTCTAATTGATTACATGGTTGCTAAGTCGAGTCATATCATTGTACATATTGTTTTGGGACGATTGGGACTCATGGGTAAGTACTTATTTTATGGAGTAATGGGGAAGAACATCACTTATTACCCCCATACGTGCGTTAATCTTAAAAGTGCTCCAAGTGTTTTGATTTTCTTAATTCGAGTCATTAGATTAGTTAAATGTAAAGTATGTAAAGATTCAAGTGTAAGGGGAATGCTCAAACCCCTATGATGTATTATTTTGGATGGTAGGGTAAAAGTGTATGCAAAAAAAAAAAAAAAAAAAAAAAAAAAAAAAAAAAAAAAAAGAAAAATCAAGAAAAAGAAAAAAAAAAAAAAAAAAAAAAAAAAAAAAAAGAGAAAAAAACATACGGACTACCATCCCGTTTTTATTCTATGTTCATTTTATGTTTTTGTTATTTTTCATTTATTAGCTTAAGTCGAGTCTAGTCTTGGCTTAGCAACGCCATCTTATACATGTAATTAACTAAGATTGTTAACTCGCCACCAGTAAAACTTCCTTTATCCAACAAAACCGTGTAATTCATATCCCTACACCTAACGTTATAACCCTTTAAAAGACCTCTTTGATAGTTTATCCTAGGTGCTTACGCCATGTGGTGGAGGTTTGATCCTTTCCCAAGCCTATGGTAATCTATTTTGCTATGACAGGTAGTGAGAGATATCTTCCATTTCCATAATGTTATATTACTTTATTACACCCTAGAGATGTGAGTATCTAAACACTATTTGTGAGGTGCTTGTGTATGACCTCCGTGCTTGTCTATTGGTCTTTAGTGGAACGATTATTTGTTGTAATTACTTTTATATTAGTGTTAAATGACCCCTAACTTGTCTTTCGAGTAGAATAAACGCTCATTTGTTTGAGGACAAGCAAATCTCAAGTGTAAGGGTATATGATGAGGCGAAAAATGATCCATTTTTAGGGGGTCATTTAAGCCCGAATCCGACTTTATTTGATCAAATATTGCCCTAAATCATTCCTTTTGTGATTTTAGGTGTTTGGAGAGTGAATTCTGGAAAAGAAGCTATTTTGGACGTTTTTGGAGCATAAAAGTGAAGAAAACGGCTAAGTACCTAATTGGCATGCTGAAAATACAAGGTGACGGCGTCAAGACCATAAGCTTGACGGCGTCAGACATGAAGAATTAAATATCGAAGGTGGTGACGGCGTCAGACGGACTGGTGACGGCGTCAAAGTGGCAAAATTAATATACCGTGGGTGGTGACGGCGTCACGTAGGCCGTCATAAGTGGATCAAGGCCGTCCGAGGAAGTTTATGGCGGCGAGGTGACGGCGTCAGAATTAACTCTTGACGCCGTCAGACTGTTTTTCCTATATATAGTTTTCTAGTTTTTTCATTAAAAAGAGAAAAGTTTTGGTGAAACCCTAAAGACGATTTTGGTGCCTCTTTTACAGGTTTTTCAAGGGTTCCAAACCCTTGAGACCTTGCATTGTAATTGAGATAAGTGTACTTTCAATTCAATCAATATGTCTATGTGTTGGTTGTTTATCTCTTGTTCTTGTCTCAATTCTACTATGCTAGGCTAGATCTCTCTTGTGTTTGCTTAGATCTAATGAAACCTAGATGTTGATTATGTATTGATTACTTGTCTATTCTTGTTTTGAATGAATGATTTATATGTTAGGCTTAAGAAAACTGGCAGATCTCCAAATGGTAACATGCTTGAACGTCTTAAGAAACATGAACCGAGGCGTACTAGGTCTTTATTGGTTGTATTTAATGCATGAGCCACTGTTTACAATCCCTATAGTTGTGCTGGGTCATGGTGTAGGAGGAGATAAGAGCTCATAGAGTTGGGGAGTTATGTATGCCACCCCACGAATGGCATTAAGGAATACAATCCGTCATTCATACAAGTGTAACAAGTAATTAACATGTAAAAGATATCTAGGGAGTAGTGAAGTCTAAGTAAACACAATTTCTCCAATTACTGCTCACAACCTTAGTTTAATTAGTTTAATTTCATTTTTATTATTTTATTTTGATTGCATTTTAGCTTTGGGTTAGTTGAATAGCAACTAATTCCGCCCACTCCTTCAAAACCCGAGATTTTAATTGCTTTCATAAAAATATAAAAGTACAAAAATAATCATCTTTCACCTATAGAACTATTAATTAGGTTTTCTAATCCTAGCGACACTATTCCTAAGCTGAACGATCAATCCCCCGGTACTTGTCACTATATTATACTACAACGATCAGGTACACTGCCTGGTGGGGGTTGTAAGCTTCTCGAGATCCCTCGAGAGGTAAAGCAAGGTACGATTCCCACGCATCACCTATATATATATATATATATATATATATATATATATATATATATATATATATATATATATATATATATATATTGAATAGATGATACTGTTGCTTAGATCTAGATGATACTGTTATGTGTTATTCTTAGACAGGGAGTTATGTGTTATTCTTTGACAAGGAGTTATGTTTTGATGAAAATCAAATATGATTCATATTAGATATAGCCGTGAACTAGGATTTGAATGGTGGATTTGGGTCTTGAATGATGGATTTGTGGTAGTTGTTTATGGTGTTGTAGCTGAGAAAAGGGACGCAAGGTCCGTTTGGTTTGCTGTTGTGACGAGGGTAAGCCGAGACCATTAGGCTCTCGGCAATGGGATGTTGTAGTTGTGGTTATTGTCGAGTGCTATTGTTCTTGATGTGGATATTGTTTGTTGTGCATTGACTGCCGAGATAGAGTGAGCCGAGACCACTAGGGCCTCGGCCATGTAGTTGTTAAACATAGTGTTATGTGTCCGTGTTTTAGTTAAGTTTGTTTAGTAATTAATTTCATTATTTCAGCTTATTTCAGCCTCAGTAAGGTTAATATGTTTAGGGATTTTCAGTAAGCTTAATATGTTTAGGGATTTTCATTAAGCTTGAAACAACTTTAAGCTATGAGCAATACAAACATGATAGTTTGGAAGAAGGGTCTGTGGTAAATAACCTGTATAAGGTATCGCCACCAAATTTCATTTGGTCAACATCACCGCTAAGCAACTTGACTTTATAAATGGTTTGGAACAACTTGACTTTTAGGGTCTGTGGTAAATAACATGTAGTCTTCACCAGTCTGTAATTTATAAAAGGTTGTTTGGAACAACTTGACTTTTAGGGTCAAACCTGTTTGTTGCACAAAATTTGATTTCTATTAGCTCTAATTTGATAGTAGTAGTAAGTTGGAAGTGATTTTGGATCATCAATCAGCTTATATTAGATCATATAGGGGAATTCATTTAAGTGCATTATTAGTAGTTAAAGCTTGTTCTTCGTTGTTTTAGTTACGTTCTTTGAAGTTATGTGTCATTGTAATGGTTGTTCTGCTGTATGCTTCGAACAAGTTATGCTTTGAACAAGTTGCTGTAATGGTTTTTTAGATAATCACATGTGATTTTCAGAGAATCACATGTGATTTTCAGATAATCACATGTGATTGTTTTTTATACAGCTAGGCTTACTAATCCATGTGATAATTTATTGCAGGTGAAACTGTTAAAAAGACATATGGCCGTCAAAAATCTATTGTAAAAGCCAAAGGAAAGGAAAAAGCAAATGAAATAGCAAAATCAAATGAAATAGCAAAATCAAATGAAAAAGCAAATCCTCCCGTCAAAGCAAACCCTATCGTCAAACGAAACCCTCCCGTCAAAGCAAACCCTCCCGTCAAACCAAACCCTCCCATAAAACCAAACCCTCCCGTCAAACCAAAGCATACTATGAAGCTTAATCTCACGGCTGCAAAGGAACATTTAGCAAAAGAAAAATTAGCAAACGAAACCAAACCAAACCAAACGCTCCTTCCAACCATAAGGTTCTTGTCAAACCAAAGAAAACTAAATCAAATATCGTCGAAGCAAAGCTAGTGTCAAAGCAAAAGTCATCAAAACAAGAGGAATAGGATGAAGAAAGTTCTGATGATGAAGAGGTTTCTGGTGAAGAGGGTTCAGATAGTGAAGAGGGTTCTGATGATGAGGTTTCAGATAATGAAGAAGATGTTGAAAAGGTAGTTTCAGATGAAGAGCGTAAAGAAGAGGGCTCAGAGGATGGGAGTTCTGAAGAGGAGGAAGAGGATGGGGGTCAGAAGAGGATGGCGGTTCTGAAGAGGATGGGGGTTCAGAAGAGGATGGAGAGGACGAAAGAGATGGTGAATAAAGTGATGAGTTAGATGATGAAGAGGCTTCGGATGATGAACATGAGGAAAACAAAGTTAAGAAAACTAAAGAGGGTGAGGAAAATGAAGATGATGAGAAAAGTGAGAGGATGAGGGAAGTGATGAGGAAAGTGATGAGGAAGTTGTTAAGAAGGTAAAATCAAAGAGTGTTGATAATAGGAGTTTGATAGTGCTAAAGGAAAAAGGTTTAAAGAAGGTTTCTGAGTCTAAGAAAAGGAAGCAAGTTTCTTATAAAAAGAATGTTCCAAAGTCTAAGAAAATGAAGCATGTTTCTAAAGAAAAGAAGGTGTCTAAGCATAAGAAGAAATATGAATCATCTTCCTCTTCCTCTGAAGATGAGAAACCTTTAAATAAGAAGAAGCGTTTAGTGAAGAAGAAATATGAATCATCTTCCTCTTCCTATGAAGATGAGAAACCTTCAAAGAAGAAGAAGCGTTTACTGAAGTCTAAATCAATGAAAGAGAAGATAAAGGATTCGAAGAAGAAAAAGAAGAAACCTTTAACTGAAGAGCAGAAGAAGAGGTTGGCGTATCTGAAGGAGTTCAAAAATATGAAATCAAGGACTATACCTAGGACCTTGTGTGCTGCCATCCGTAACTCAAGAGTTGACATGGAATCTTCCTGTCGGGTATTGGTTTTAGCTCTTTGTTCAATATTGACATGGATACAATGCCATCTCGGCTTGCTAGATTTGTTGTGACTAGCTTTGATAGCAAAAGTTATGAGTTTAAGTTGGATAAGGGGACGTTTGTTGTTACTTCTAAGAAAGTACATGAAATTTTAGGAATACCACTTGGTGGTAAATCTTTGTTTGATTTACCTGAGAGATCTCCTGATGACTCGTTTATTAAGAAGTGGTTTAAGCAATTTGGTAATAAAAATTTGAAGGATATCCATCTCCCTGATCTTGCTTCAATGTTGGTGGGTGCAAAGAAAGTTGACTTTATGTTTAAAGTCAACTTCCTCATGCTATTTGCTAACACAATGTGTCTTGCTAATACCATGAGGGGGTTTCTGAATTTGAATGTGCTTAAACGTATTCGGAAAGATACAATAATCTCAGAAATTGACTGGTGTGGGTTTCTCCGCAATTGTCTTCAATACAGTCAACTTCCAAATACTGGTACTGGCTACTACATTGGGCCAATCGCCTTCTTGATTGTAAGTTTTTACCTTTTATGTTTTTATATTTTGTTTATTGTAATTTTACTATTTTATTGTAATCTTACTATTTTTTGTTTATTTTTACAAGCTCTTGTACTTGGATTCTACGAAGTTTGACTCGTTTCCTATTGTACGTGTATGCCCTGCTATCAAAAACTGGAACACATATGCAATGAAGAGACGACAAGATCTTGAAATTAAAGAACAAGTCATTGGAGAGCTTGAATTGCATGAAGAGTGGACTGAAAATGAAGCTCGTGAAACAGAAGGCTTTGTTATTGGTGATGCTATTAGAAGTTGGCCTCGCTTGGACTCTTTTCCACCTGCAACTGACAAACAGGTTAGTGGACTGAAATCACATGTGATTTGTTCATGAATCACATGTGATTTTTTACAAATCACATGTGATTTTTTAAAGAATCACATGTGATTGTATGTTTTGGTTATACAACATTTTCAAAGTTCAGGACTCACCTTAATGGGGTGTTTGGGATTGCTTAGTTAAGTGTTTATGTAGATTTGCAAGCAGATAAGTTTATTAGTGATTATGTGATTTAGACAGCATTAGAATAGAATGCAATTTAGAGAATCACATGTGATTTTCAGAGAATCACATGTGATTTTGAGATAATCATATGTGATTGTTTTTTATACAGCTAGGCTTACTAATCCATATGATTCATTAGTTTAAAGTAGTTTTTAGTTTTTTTAGTTTTTAGTTATTTGTAATCATCCTAGGCATGGTTTTTAATTATTCATGAACAAATCACATGTGATTTTTTTTTTAGTTATTTGTAATCATCCTAGACATGGTTTTTATATGATTTTTAACTTTAGTTTTATATGATTTTTGTTTTTATATTGCAGAGTTTTTATCAAAGGATTGAAGAAAAGCTTTCAATAATATCTGATGAGAAGCATGATCTTGAAGATATTTTGAAACATGCCAATTCAGAGTATCCGGGCGATAAGGATGTGCTTCGACTGTATGAGAAGTATGTTAAACTTTTCAAGGAAACTGTGACACTTGATCAAGAGGAAGTTCATGTTGATGATTTTTCCCAAGAAGATCATGAAAAGAATGAAGGTGGTCCGAAAAAAGACAGTGATGGTGGTGAGAAAGGTGGTCAGAAAGATGGTGGTGAGAAAGGTGATGGTGGTGAGAAAGGTGATGGTGGTCAGAAGGATGGTTGTGAGAAAGGTGATGCTCAAGATGAAGAGATAATTGAAGTTGGAAGTTTCACGTAGTGGCTTGAAGAAAATTATGATGTGGTTGGTGATGTGATTGATATTATTTCTGAAGTTTATTATGATGTACTCTATCTATCTTAGAAAAAATATAGTTTCTTCTTTTTTTTCAAATTTTTTAAAACTAAATATTTGTTTCAATTCAGGGACTACTGAATGATGATCCTCAGGCTGCTCAGGTGGCTAATATAGACGGTCCTCGAACTCCTGAAGGAATGGTCACTCGTGTTTCTAAAGGAAGCCCACATTCTCCAAATCTTAAGAAACGCGTTGTCAAACCATCTTCGTACTTTTGCTCTCCATACATGAATAAGAAGACGGTAGTAATTACTAACATTCAAAAGTTGGAGTTCAAGTTTGGAAGAGCTTATTTGCAATGCAGGGCGAGAAGCTGTGAGTTTAAATTCCTTTTTTTTTAAGTTTTGGAGAATCACATGTGATTTTCTTATTCTGACATGTGATTTTCTTATAGTGAAAAGGTTTTTGAAAGTAGTTCTAGCGACTTTGAGGTTTCGTCTGTGCGTTTGAACATGGAGACGTTGGCACCAAGCTTGTGGGTAGATTCTAATGTTGTTGACTGCTGGGGAGGAATACTTAACTATGAAGAGCGATTTAAAGAGGAATCCTCACCATGGAGGCATTTTTTTCCAATGAGTTGTCTTGTAAGTTTTTTCACCATACATGTAGTTTTAAAGATGTTTGTATTGTAAGTTTTTTATAACTTTTTTTTATATTTTATTTCAGACAAATGCTATGGTTAATGATCCGCGTTTAGATAAGGATTAGCATTGGGAGATTTTTTCAAAAGAGATTTCAGCTCAGCTTAAAAAAGACGATGCTACTCTTTCTTTAGTTGAACTGGTAATTTTTTAATTCTGTGAGAAATATAATTTTGCGATACTTGATTTGGTATTTAAGTTTCATTTTTATTTGTTTAAACAGGCGTTTTTCCCTGTTTGTGTGTCCAATCATTCTTATGTGGTTGTTTTCAACCTTAAGAACCAAACAACAATGACCATCCTTGATAACAGTGACTGTGGAGAAAATGCCTACGAGAAAAAGTACAAAAAAGCTTGCGAACTTCTGGTAAGTATTTTTTTTTAATTCCATTAGAACTTCTGTGTGGATCACATGTGATTCTTGTGGATCACATGTGATTCATATGTCAAAATCATTCAGTTTACTTACCAATATCTTCTCCTTTTTTTTCTAGAAAAAATTGTTTTCCAGGTATTTGAGTAATTATGAACATCCAAAACATGCTGTTGTTGCTAAAGCAAAACCACGCATTCTAAAATTGAAATGGAGGACAAAGATGAATCACGTAGACTGTGGAATTTTCACTATGATTCATATGGAGTCTTACATGGGTCAAGCTGCTTCCAAATGGGATGTTGGACTTTGTGCAGAATCTGACAAACAAAAGTAATGTCGAAGCGCATGAGGTTCAAAATAGCAACGAAGATTCTGTTGCATGAAGAGAATGTCCATGTACAAAAGATGTATGACTTGGCTATGAGTTTCCACAAGGAACATGATGATGCTACAAGGATCTCAATTATTGTTGATGCAATTAGAAACAGAGGTCAACGTGAAAGTCAAGAGTAGTTTTCTGATGGTGGTAGTCTTTTGATGGTTGATAACTGATTGTAGTTGTGTTGTGTTTTGGTAGTATTGAAAGTAGTTTTAGTTTGTAATGACGGTAGTCTTCTGATGGTAGTCTTTGACCAAGTTGTAATGATCTTTAAACAAGTTGTATGTAATGACGGGTAGTATTTTGATGGTTTATGTAATGATCTTTGAACAAGTTTAGTAACTAATGGTATTTCTACTGTATGTTTTGAACAAGTTTATTGTAGCCTTAAGTTATACAGGTAGAATCAAATGTGATTTTCAGAGAATCACATGTGATTTTCAGAGACTCACATGTGTTTTTCAGAGAATCACATGTGATTTTAATAGAATCACATGTGATTTTTCAAAGAATCACATCATGTGTTTAATCTTCCAGAACATTAAACAAAAAAAAATCCTTGTAACACACTTGCAGAAATTCGATATGTTCGAATTAAGAATCTTTGTAACACACTTGCAGAAGTTCAAACATAATACCAAATAAAGTATGAAATCATAATGTAAACAAAATATGAAATTCAAGAAGCCTTTGTCGCTTGTTTAGCAGCAGCAATTCTTGCTAGTTTTTCAATATACTTTGGATTCTCCGGACATGTTGTCTTGGTGTGCTTGTTAGTCTTCTCTCCACAGTATCCACATTTCCTTTTTGGTTTAGATCTTTCTTCATGTGCCATTTCTCTTCCACTCTTCTACGTGCTTCTTTAGACCAACCTTTGGTTTTACCCTTGGATGGATTGTTGACCACAAGTTTTTCAGGTTTCTCAACTGCGTATATATCCCCAACCACATTCTCAATTTCTTATTTTCGTGAAGGAGGTTTAGGCACTTCATCCTCAATTTCTTTCTTGATTGATTTCAATTGTTCCACAAACTTTCCTAACTTGCCTTCATCTTTACTCAGCAAATATAAACATTCATCTACCACGTAAGTAGCCTCATTTGTTAACTTTTCAATTGGTTCATTTTTTTCTCCATACCTATTTGTCTTTCTTCTCAATGCAGGTGGTATTATGTCCCTCTTCCAAAGCCTCAAAATGTACTTTTCCGGGATCATTTGAACATCACGATTCTTCAAAGCACAGAATGCGTGTCGACATAAAAATCCGAATTGAAGAAAATGCCTACAAGTACATTCCACTGACCCGTCTTCAAGAGAACGCAAAACCTTCTTTCAGAAAAGAGGAAAGAAAATTAAAACTTTTTAATGCTGGAATCACATGTGATTATTGTGAAAATCACATGTGATTATTGAGAAAATCACATGTGATTTGTTATATCAAATTATAATAGTTAAAAAAAAACATTTAATGATTTCAAGTAAATTTACCTTATATTCTGCTACTTTATCACATTCCTGCACCTGTTCTTCTCCTTTTTCTTTGTAAAGTGTCCTATAAGCAGCCGCATTCCTATCTCTGACCCTAAGTATCTCACAACCCTCTTCCTTTTTAAACTCTTCTGTAGTGCAATTCCAACAAGCTTCTTTAATTTCCTTTTGAACAAGCAGAAATATGGTTCTTGTATAAACTTTAGATGCATGGCGTTCCATATTTAACTCTGTACAAAGTTTTGGAGCTGAGTCAAATGTGTTAAAGTCCATTTGTTCTTGCCTATACCCTTGCCTCTCCATTGCTGATTCGAAGCACATCATGAAATTAACTAATGTTGACCCATGATTTGTGAAATGTCGGAAGAAAGCGTTTTCACTCTCAGACCTTGAAGTAGTTCTCATCAATCCAAACAATTGTGAGTCAATAAAATATGCTGGTATCCACTTTTCTCAAAGTGTAAACATCTTTTTCATCCATTTGTGGTCTTGCAATCCGAAATCTTCAATCAATTTTGTCCATTTTTCTTCAAACTTCAATGGTTCCATGAACATATTCCACACAATCTTGTTCAAGCGCTTTTTGAAATCAGTTTCATCAAAGATTTCTTTACAAATCTGTAAACAAATTTCATGTTATTCATGATATAAACAAAAGTGAATCACTAGTGATTCTATGTGAATCACATGTGATTTTATGTGAATCACATGTGATTCAAGTGATAAATCATAAACAAATTTTAAAATATTATATGAATTAAAATACCTTTGCTGGAATTTTTTGGGTGATATGCCACATGCATAGTCTGTGTTTGGATTCAGTAAAAACTGCTTCAATAGCTAACTTCATGGCTCCATTTTGATCCGTTACTATCATTTTTGGTTGTTTTTCATGTGCACTCATGAATGATTTTAGTAGCCATGTGTAAGCTTCTTCATCTTCTTTTAGAAGCATTCCAGCACCGAGTGTCACACACTTTCTGTGATTATCTATACCGGTGAATGGAACAAACACCATGTCGTACCTGAATATAACAAGGTTCACAGAAAAATCTCAAAAAGAATCAAATGTGATTTTAATAGAATCACATGTGATTTTGGGAGAATTACATGTGATTCATGAATGTGTTAAATTTTAATAAAGGTATAATAGATTTGAAAACTTGAAAACAGACTTACTTGTTAGTTCTGAATGTGGCATCAAATGACACTATATCTCCAAACTCTTTGTAGTTGCATTTGGCAACTTCATCCGCCCAAAATATGGCAACCAACTCACTATTTTCAACCTTATAATGAAATGTAAAGTTCGGCACATACTTTTGTCGGTTTTCCATTTTGTCTAATAGCATTTGCACGTCGCTTTCATCTATGAATGCATTTATATCCCTTAGTTGATTCTTAAAATCAGAAGTTGTGCCATGAACATATTGAGTACCACCTTTCATGCTAGAGTATATATGGTGTGCCTTTGTTGCACCAAGTTTGAAAGTTGAAGCTTTGACAACGAACATTTTTTCCCCTTGAGTCATCCTCCTTTGTTTCTTTGTTAGATGCTTATACTATTTTGGAATCATTAAATGATTGTGCTTAGCAATGAATTTAGCTACTTCATACTCTCCAGAAACAGGATCCAAAGTGATGAATATTCGCGTCATACAACCTGTTATCCGTTGTCTTGTATTTCTGACTTTTTTATCACTCTTTTCTAGATCTAATGTGTTTATATTTATGTTTTTTGGAAGTCCTTCCCTATTACACATAATGTACCTACTTTTTACCAAACCACTTCTTGTATTTTTTTTGTGCCGATTTTTTAACTTCAAAGCCTGCTATTTCAGCATATTTACCACCTTTCATGCTAGAGTATATATGGTGTGCCTTTGTTGCACCAAGTTTGAAGGTTGAAGTTTTGACAACGAACATTTTTTCCCCTTGAGTCATCCTCCTTTGTTTCTTTGTTAGATGCTTATACTCTTTCTGAATCAATAAATGATTGTGCTTAGCAATGAATTTAGCTACTTCATACTCTCCAGAAACAGGATCCAAAGTGATGAATATTCGCGCCATACAACCTGTTATCCATTGTCTTATATTTCTGACTTTTTTATCACTCTTTTCTAGATCCAATGTGTTTATATTTGTGTTTTTTGGAAGTCTTTCCCTATTACACATAATGTACTTACTTTTTATCAAACCACTTCTTGTATTTTTTTGTGCCGATTTTTTAACTTCAAAGCCTGCTATTTCAGCATATTTGTTGTACATTTCAACAATTTCCTCTATCGTTTTAAACTTTTCCCCCTCAACAGGTAGATAAATATCATCAACAACAGGTTCCCAATACACTGATCCTCCAGGAGTTTCTTCGTGTACGTATAAAGTTGGTCTTGGTGTCATCACAGATTCTATTTTACAGAATCACATGTGATTTTGTTAAAAAAATATTGTGAATCACATGTGATTTTCATTAACTTAAAACCCCAAAAATCTAAATAAGCAACAAAATAAGATGAATAACATGTGTTTTACCTTAAACCCCTAAAAACTAGCTGAATCAAATGTGATTTACCTTAAAAACTTAAAAATCTAAATAAACAACAAAATAAGCACAAAATAAGTAACAAAATAAGCTGAATCATATGTGATTTACCTTTAATAATAGATGTATTTTCTTCCAAAAGCTCAGCCTCCATAATCTCATCTGAATTTTCAGCAACCGCAAGTTGAACATCAACTAAATCAGACACAACCACATGATTTCATCGACTGCAACTTGAACATCAACTAAATTTGTTTCGCTTAACTGATTACTATCCATTTGATGACGGTGTATTGACGGTGATGATGGCGTATTGATGGTGGTGACAGCGGATTGAAGGTGGTGACGGCGGATTGAGGTTGGTGATGGAAGGTGGTTATCAGTGGTGGATTGAGAGGGTTTGTCTGTGTGTTTTTTCCCCTAAATTTTTTGGGGAAAAATGAAGGTTACGCTTTATATATATATATATATATATATATATATATATATATATATATATATATATATATATATATATATATATATATATATATATATAATTGTCCTTTTTGCCCTTGAAGTGTAAATACATGATTTGATCTCAGCCTTTGGATCAAATTGGATTGGATGGTTGGGATTGGTTGAATGGTTCTATAACAAATGGTGGTTCTTTAGGGATTTCAACTCTTGGTAAATATACTCCGTAATAACAAATCCCAAAACTTGAGCCATAATTAATGGTAATAGTTATTGCTAATATACGTATTTCAAACGTGTAACTATTAACCATTTTAAAGAACAAAATCAGCTCATAACATTAACTATATTCGGATATAACATCTTTTTCTGAACTTGGATAGTTGGATATAAACAACTTGCAACCATTTTATGTTAGGCCCAAGAAATTTCGGATAAGCCCACTAATTTTTTTTGGTAGTTATAAGAAACTCTAACCCTATTTTTTCTCATAATACTTGCCTCCTTCCTCTCTCAAACAAAACTACAGTCACCAAACTTCTTATCAGTTTATCAAAAGTGGTATCAGCTCTCACACACATCCCACATTCGTAATTTATGTTAATTTCTATCCATTATCCAACGTTACGTTTAAAAAAAAGGTTTGGCGTGATCTGGTGGCCACGGCACCAAGAACCACCAGCCGACTTGCGGTGTGGTGTCTCGTGCCAAAGGGTGGCGTGATTATGGAGGGTTGTACATTATGTTTAAGTAATTATAATAATAGGTTCAGGGGTGTTTTAAATACTATTTAATGTATAATTGTAAGATTTTGGTCTGAATTTCGAGTTATGCTTGTTTTCATTGTACACAATGCTTTGCTTGTTGTAATTTTGAAAAATTCTTCCTTTAAATTGTTGTAAACATTGCATATATATACACACACACACATACCTACCCCCTCCCCCCCCCCCCCCCCTCGTGAAAAAAAAATTTCCTGCCAATTTTTTTTTTTTTTCTTTTGGGGCAAAAAAAATAATTTCCTGCCAAAATTTTTACTGCATCGTGATGCAGTAAAAAAGTATATTGCATCGTGATGCAGTAACCGTAATTCAGTAAAATAGTATACCGCATCCTGATGCAGTAATCATGATGCAGTGATGCAGTAAAATAGTAGTGAAATCAAAGTAAACACGTTTGTATCACCATAAGAAGTTCACCACATTACTTTTCTTATTATTTTTAATTTTAGTTTTATAAAATGAGTTTTTGAATTAGGTGGATAGCAACTAAATCCATATTTACCTTCAAAACCGAGATTTTTACCTGCTTTATAAAAAACATAAAAACAAAAAATAAAATAAAATAAAAAATCCCTCACCATTAGACTTATCTCGATATACACTTCAACCTAACGACACTATTCCCCTAGAGAACGATTAATCCCCCGGATTTACCTATATTACAGTACAATGATCAGGTACACTGCCTGAAGGATTACAAAACTTCTTGAGATCCGTCAAGAAGTAAAACTCCTTATAACGTTGCAATATCTCACATCAATCGGGGTAACTTGAATTAAAATCCGGGACGGATTTCTTAAAAGGGGGGATGCTGTGACAACCGGTAATTTTTCAAACCTATTTTAATAGTAAGTTTTGTTTATTATTACTAGTCATTTCTGAGCATTTTCGAGCTCCCTAGAGTTGAAGACAAGAAATTATCTCGCATAAAATGAAAACTTCACACAAAGTGTATTGACATGAGTCTTGACCTAATAAACATTTTATTCGCAATTTCTATTATTTTACGAGTTACTAGTTGTGTGACTACTTGATTGTAAAAATCATTTTAATCTTAACCGCACAAGTTTCAAGTTCTCAGGCAACATTTATCTAGCCTAAACTAGCCCCGAACCATAAATTCACAAAAATTACAAAAATTGTCTCTATAGTAAAGTTACACCACGCCCCCTAAACCAAACTCACAGTAATGAAAATGATCTCTAATGCCCTAAACCAAATATACAGTAATAAAAACATAAGCAAAAAACTATCAAGTACTTTGTATGTAGTAAATCTGTTATGTATTCTCAAGCACCAACAAAAAAAATCATGTAAGGTGTGTGAGAAGAAATTCTTTTTTCCTTATTTTCTCCTTTTCTAGAGTACTATTACTCACTTCATCTGTGGCAGCGGCGTCATATTAGTTACCATTACTCTCTTCATCTCTGCAATTATGTTCCTCTATATGTTTTTGGTGTTTAAACGTCTTTACTCCAAGTGTTTGTTGGTGCTTGGGAATACATAACAGATTTACTACATACGAAATTCTAGCTAGTTTTTTGCTTATGTTTTTATTACTGTGTATATGGTTTAAGGCATTAGAGATCATTTTCATTACTGTGAGTTTGGTTTAGGGGGCGCGGTGTAACTTTACTATAAGGACCATTTTTGTAATTTTTGTGAATTAATGGTTCGGGGATAGTTTAGGCTCGATAAATGTTGCCCGAGAACTTAAAACTTGTGCGGTTAAGTTTAAAATGATTTTTACAATCAATTAGTCACACGACTAGTAACTCGTAAAAATAATAGAAATTACGAATAAAATGTTTATTACGTCAAGACTCGTGTCGATACGCGTTGTGTGAAGTTTTCATTTTATGCCAAATAATCTCTCGTCTTCAAGTCAAGGGAGCTCGAAAATGCTCAGAAATGACTAGTAATAATAAACAAAATTTATTATTAAAATAGGTTTGGAAAATTACCGGTTGTCACAGCATCCCCCCCCCCCTTATAAGAAATCCGTCCCGGATTTCAATTCAAGTTACCCGATTGATGTGAGATATTGAAACGTTACAAGGAGTTTTACTTCTTGAAGGATCTCAAGAAGTTTTGCAATCCTTCAGGCAGTGTACCTTATCGTTGTAGTGTAGTATAGATAAATCTGGGGGATTGATCATTCTATAAAGGAATAGTGTCATTAGGTTGAATTGTATATCAAGATAAGTCTAAATGTGAGGGATTATTTTTTTATTTTTTTTATTATTTTGTGTTTTTATGTTTTTTATAAAGCAAGTAAAAATCTCGGTTTTGAAGGTAAAGGTGGAATTAGTTGCTATCCACCTAACACAAAAACTAATTTTATAAAACTAAAATTAAAAATAACAATAAAAGTAATGTGGTGAACTTCTTATGATGAGACAAACGTGTTTACTTTGATTTCACTACTCCTAGTTAACTTTTATTGACTTGTTGAATTGTCATGTCCTTGTTTTAGTTGAAGCGTTATATTCCTTAATACTGGTCGTGGGGTGTGCTACCTTACCAACTATATGAATGTTAATTTCACCTAAAATTTTAAAGTCTATTAAGAATCCTATGATCATAAATATCAAATCATGCAACAAATACAACGAGAAAAACCAATAGTACACGTTATTATTATGTTTTCTAAGATGTTTAAGCTAGTTACATAAAAGAGGTCAGTCAGTTTTCTTAGCCTAACGTGAAGCAATCAACTAAACAATAAACAACAAATCAATAATCAATAACTAGGTTTCATTAGATATAGCAAACACAAATAAACTTAAGTTATTATGTTAAAGTGAAGAAAAGATAAACAAAGAACCAAACAATATATAGATATATCGAATGATTAAAAGGATAACTTATCTTAAATAGAACATGGATGAAAAAGGCTGAAAAGCCCTACAATAAGTCTGGAAATCGTTTATGGTTTTATACCACAAGATGTCACTATAGAAACCGTAGGAGGGGGGTGAATATGTTTCTATTTAAAAACTTTAAAACTTTTATATCAAATGACCAATCAAGTTTGATGTAATATGAAAAGTGTCAACACAAGTCTTACAAAAACTAGAGGTAATATAAAGCATCAAGTAAGGCATGTAACAACAACACAAACTTAGACATATTGTAAATAACATGCCATGACACAAAGCATAACAAACACAATACAAGCAACAAACCACATAAGTATAAATGCTACGCAAGATATTGATGTAAAGCGGTAAATGCGAAAATGAACGTAAAGAGATAAGTAAAGAAAGCGCAAACCCGGACACTATAGTGGTTCGATCACGAAGCTCCTATTCACCCTACTCCACTCTCCGAGTACCCAACTCGAGAGTTACTTCACTAATCAACAAGCTCCATTCTCGCCGGAGAAAACTATATAACGTTGCTTACATTAATTTCCTGCACTAAGCTAAATGTCGAGTACTAATCTTAGCTAGTAACAATCTACCACGATCTACCTAATCCTCACAAATCACACAAGCTACAAGATCCACATGATCTACACACAATCTACCCGATCAACTCACGATCTACCTGATCCTTACTAATCACACAATCAACACGCCGTACACGATCTACCCTTGATCCACTTGATCAACACACAAGCTCACTAGCTACAAGAGATCTCCAAGATCTCAACAAGATCACAATGATCCACACTCACAAGACTAAATAAAGATAATGACTACTTGATGTATATCAAGATACAACAAGCTTACAACAAGTAATGCAAGTGCACTACTCAATGACTCTAACACTTTGTATCTTCTTGATACTTTGTGTTCTTCTCTTGGACTAGAATAGGAATCCAAGTGATCACTTGAATGGATGATTTGATCACTCTAAAACAAACTAAGACTCTCTAAATGATCAAAGAGAGTGATCTAAATAAGAAGGGATTAGACATAGAGAAAAATGACCGTTACAGGGGGACGGTACCACTAAACACCCAACGGTACCACTAAATTTAGTGGTACCGTCCTAGACAGAGACGCTCCAAATTTTGTTTTTAGTGGTGAAAATTTATTTGGAGGAGTTTGGAGCTGATTTAGGTAAAAATATAGCTGTTGGGATTTTTGAAATGATTTTCCCAAATAAAACATTTCTTTATAATTCAAAAATATTTTGTAAAATATATTTTTGAAAAAATGTTTTCTCACATTAAGAATGTGAAGTTTAGAAAAATATAATCCTTTGATCATTTGTCAAGTAGTAGATTTGTTTGTTCATACCTTGAGAGATTTATGTCAGGATGGAAATCTACGACTTTGTTGAATTATGCTTGAGATGTCGATAGATGTTGATGTAAGTATGCATTGATGATTTGTGTAAATAAGTAACTTGCGTATTTTACATTATGCATTACAAGTTACATGTTTGTCATCATTAAAACCGAAGAAACCGTTTAGTTTAAATATCATAATATTTGCACTAACAATCTCCCCCTTTTTGATGATGACAAATATGTAAACCGTGATACATAGTAAAATGTAAAAGTTACCCATTTACACTCCCTTCTCCCCCTTTTGTCGAAGCAAAAAAGGTAGTTGCCTCGAGCTCTCGCTTGAATTCATTCCCTACTCCCCCTTATTGCACTACTATCCTTTCTCCCCAGAAAGGTGAGCTTGCATCATCCCAGTGAAGTCTTCTATCACCACTTGTGAATACGACTCCGGGCTATGTATTCAAATACCCCCGGGCTCCCCCTAGCTCATTGCTCCCCAATGGTGATTGAATCCCCTTATTTATTTACCTTAGTATCTAACGGATCCATGGATCGAATTCTTACAAAGGCTTTTCCTACATCAAGGGTTAGCTTCGTGCAACATAATATATAAGAGTATAGGAGCAACATTATAGGGATATAATACATATAGCAAAACATGCAATGGTTAAACTATGTGAGTGACACAGCCTAAAAGAAAGCCCAAGAAAGTTGAGCGATACAAAAAGATGAATGCATATTGCAATTCTAAGACACTTGAGTGTCACAACCCGACCAACAACCTAAGGTGTAATTGTTCAATCAATCACACTAACAAGAACGAGATTCGTTCATTGACTGACATACAAAATGACTTCTTCCAAGTTGTCATTGGGAAGGCAAGTTCTAACAAACCTTTTGAACGAGATAATCATCTACCTAAGATGATTGGTGTTAAGGATGGTTTGTTGATAAGACATACTCTAGATGATTACTATTATGACAAGTTATGCCATAAAGTACACTCGATATAAGATAAAAAAAATGAAAATGAGAACGATGTGCACCTAGATGCGAATGGAAATGATTCCATAAGATGGGAAAGTGTTGGTTTTGACCTTTAAAGAAAGGTGGGGAAAGATGGTTTAGATTAATATATCGTTTGCACTGACAATGAGATGCATGATATATTTCAAAAGATTAAAAGAAAATGTGCATGTGATCCTAACAGGATTGTTGGTGGAGATCTCTAATGGGGTTGAGGTAACAAAGTTCTAGATTACTAGTTTGGATGATCCTAGTTGTGTGTTAGAGATAATTTGGTGCATGAAGGGTTTTGTGTAATTATGAGGATTGAAGGTTTTTAGACTAACTATCACTGTCAAGAGTGAAGTTTAGTTATAAGGGTTGAGTCTGATGATGTTAATGTGAGGTTTGAAGATGAGATGCAAGATAAGCTTGCAATGATGAGGCCTTATATAGGTAAGAGTTGTGGGACTCGAATAAAAGTTGGTGGTAGTGTCCTATGTTGTAGTGAGGGAATCTTAGGGTGTGTGTGAGTTTGCAAAATTTTTGCAGGTTTGAGGTTAGGGATGCAGGGATCTAAAGGAAACAATGAAAATTTGTCAAACAGGGGCACGGTACCATTAAATTTAACGGTACCATGGCCTATTTAACGGTACCATGACCTGGAAGTCACGAATTTTCTTGTGCAGCCTAGTTCTGGGCAGCTAGATGGAAGTTTTCTAGGGAATAAGAACTACATTAGTGTGTTCTTAAGAGTGTTTGTTGAGAGACTATATGAGTGTGTTTTCGCTCCTCCTTAATCTATGACCATCCGGACAAGATGTATAAAAACAAACATTGACGGAAGCGATGAGCTTAGTAACGTCATGACAAGTGGTGGATAACATACAATAACTTCACCTTTGAAGTCACGTAGCTCTTCTCAATCATTGTGAATATTCAAAGAAAATTCATATGATGAGGCATGTGATCACGTGGAGATATCCTAAGGGTTAAGAAGATAAAATCTTCAAGGTTGTGAGGTTAGTGATAAAGTTCTAGTAGGGTTATCTGTGTTCATGAAGAAGGGTTATCTCGACTTATCCTAGCGGTTAGTCGCTTGAGGTGTGAGGAAGATGAGTGGGATGTGAAAGCATTGGTAGTGTAGAGAGAAAGTTGAAAAGTATAGACAAGTTGAGAAGATAATGGATAAAGAAGTAACCAAACATATGATGTGTTTAGTACCATGCGGAAGTGAAAGGGAAAAGGCTGAGAAATCAGAAGATAGATTAGTGAGACTTTTCGACACGAGGAGAGAATTTATACCTAATATATTCTTTTTACAAGATGAACGGTAGTACTAGACGAGAAAAGATGACTTTTATATTTCCGAGGAAATATATAAGTAGTCATTAGAGCGATGTGAAGGATGACTTAATATTTCAAGTGAAGTATTTAAAAAGTCATGAGACGAGATGTAAGGGATGACTTTAATATTTCCAGTGAAATATTTAAGTGGTTATACAAAGGATGTGAAGAATAACTTAATATTTCCATTGAAATATTTAAAGAGACATGAGACGAGACGCATGAGATGACTACAATATTTCTAGTGAAATATTCAAGTAGTCATAAGACACGATTCGGAAGAAAGAGAGTATCAACATACTCTTGACGAGATAGAGGGATAAATCCAATGGGATTTGACACGAGATTATTGACAGTTCGAGATGACTTTAATATTTCCAATGAAATATTTAGATAGTCATAAGATGAGATTCGGAGGAAGGAGAGTGTCAACATACTCTTGGCAAGATAGGGTGATGGTTTGTTTTCTATCCTAAAGCTAATGGATAAATTAAATCCTCATTATCGATGAGGTAAGCTTGAAGACAGAACACGATGACAAACCTATGGGGATAGAGGAACTAACGGAGATGAATATACTTGGTCTTAAGGAGTGTATATTCACACGAGGATGAAAGGAACTACTAATCACTTATGTAGTAACTCGTGAGTCCTTTGTCATCCAAAGGTTGATGTTCGCTTTGGGCATTTGGATGAGTGCTTTAACATATGTTGTTAAGAAGCTTTGAATAAAATGTTTCTGATATGACTTTTAACAATTACAATCGCAAGTTAAAATTACTTGAACATTTCGGATGAAATATTTAAGTTGTCAAGCCTACTCCGAGTTCTACTAGGTTTGTATCTAACCTTCCCATGACAAAAGGGTGTATTACTTAGAAGAAGGCGAAGTGATGATTAGGGAATTAGGAAAACTTTGCGACTACTTTAACTTATAGGTTTTGACACTAGTGTATTACTATATTACTTCTAAGGGTTCATGGTGATAGGCATACCTAATTCCTACTATGTTAAAAGGATATAGTGTGGGTGCAAAATTTACAAGCAAATCATGTAAAATGCACACAAGGAATAAATGCAAACATCATGCAAAACATGATAACCATTTAGCATATAAGATCATGAAGACATTTAATCATATCTTACGAGAACATGTTATCATTTTGAAACACATATGTGGGATGCAAGCAATCTAGGTTTGCTAAGGAAGATCCTAATTACCACTTGTTCAAAATGGAATCCTAATGGGAGATAAAGTTCATCGATGTAAATTATCTCTAGTCAAATATAGGAATGAGAAATTTTCAAGTTAGAGAATGAGTATGAGACTATCCTTAGTGGTGCTCAATTCAGGCTAAACACGACCATTTTTATGGGTTATACCACGAACCCAACTTTTCTCCTGGAAGCAATTCAACCGTTAGGTCAAATTGAATTTCTAGTGCGATAGGTTCTCCAGTAGTCATTCTCATGTTAGAAAAAATCAAATTCCTATATTTGCCTATCGAAGTGTAGCAAAGATGACATTAACTTATTTGGATACTACATGGCCTAGTATGACTCAACTAGACATATTTCAAAAGCATGTTCATGAAGATGACATGTCTTACTCAATATCCTAACAAAGGTAAACACAATATTTCAATTTCGTGTTTGAGATTTAGAGATTATTTTGTTTAGATGGTGCATTTTATGATCTCTTGGATAACAACTTTGTTTGTTGAGTTGTTGCATGTTATTTGATGCGTAGGGATTGCACCAGGCTTTACCTCTCGAGGGATCTCGAGAAGCTTACAACCCCTACCAGGCAGTGTACCTGATCGTTGTAGTATAGTATAGTGACAAGTACCGGGGGATTGATCGTTCAGCTAGGAATAGTGTCGCTAAGATTAGAAAACCTAAAGACTAGGTCTAGAGATGAGGGATGATTCTTTTTTGTATTTTTTTTGTTTTAATAAAAGCAATTAAAAATCTCAGTTTGAAGGAGTTGGGCGGAATTAGTTGCTAGTCAACTAACCCAATTACTAAAGATGCGATCAAAATAAAATGAAAATAAACTAAATTAAACTAGTGGTGTGAGCAAATATATGGGAGAATTGTGTTTACTTAGGTTTCACTACTCCCTAGATATCTTTTACAGGTTAATTACTTGTTACAGTTGCATGGATGACGGATTGTATTCCTTAATACCATTCATGGGGTGGCGTACTTACTTCCCCAATCCTATAAGCTCCTACTTCACTCCTATGTCGAGCCGGCTAAGAAGCTCCTAACATGGGATCACTAGAATTCGCTCATGCATTAAATACAATCATAAAAACCTAGTACACATCGGTTCATGTTTCTTAAGACGTTCAAGCATGTTACACAATGGAGATCTGCCAGTTTTCTTAAGCCTAACATTGAAATCATTCATCCATTACAACTATAAACAAGCAATCAACCTATAATCAACATCTAGGTTTCATTACATCTAAGCAAACACATGAAAGATCTAGCCTAACATGTTAAAATCAAGACAAGCATAAGATATATTCAAACAACACACAGACATATTGAATGAATTGAAAGAGGACTTATCTTAATTGAACATGAAAGGTTTCAAGGGGTGAAAACCCTTGAAAATACTGTTACAAACGACCTATGGTTTATTAGGTTCGACCCTAGTATTCTCCACACAAGTTCCCCTCTTTAATGAATGAAAAATAGAAAAGTATATATAGATTTTGTGAGGTGACGGCGTCAAGAGCAAATTTCTGACGCCGTCATCTCGCCGCCAAATAAATTCTCGGACTGCCTAGATCTGGGTTTGACGCCGTCACGTGTACTCCTTTTGCAGGCCGTCACCAAAATTACTCTTGATTCCCTTCTCTTGACGCCTTCAGGTTTTCTCTGGGTCGTCATGGATTTTGCCCCTGACGCCGTCACAATTTCCTTCTTGACGCCGTCAGGTACTGTTCTCAACATGGAAAATTAAGTCTTTGCCGTTTTCTTCACTTTTATGCTCCAAAAACGTCCAAAATGCTTTCTTTTCCAGAATTCACTCCCAAAGTACCTAAAATCACAAAAGGAATGATTTAGGGCAATATTTGATCAAATAAATTCAATTCCGGGCTTAAATGACCCCCTAAAAACGGTTCATTTTTCGCCTCATCATTATTTTAACATGATTTGGTTTCCTAGAACCAAGAGATGATCTAATGTGATACAATGTAGAATCTATAATATCGAGAGTGTTTCAAGAATGATCCTTAGCATATCTTGAGAGAAGAATCTAGTCAAGGTTATTTACGTCAATAGATCTTGTGAGTATTATGTTTGAAATGAGACATATTGTATATGTCAACAAATATGCTTTTCTAAGAGAAAAATTATCACTCTTACGAATACTTAGTGAAAACAAGCATTTTAGTGTATGACCAATTTTACTTGTTTATGCAATGACACATGTTGTGTTGGGTTATTATTCAATTCTAATATCCTATATTTGTTAAATAGATGCAATGTATTCTCTTGTAATATAACCATTCATGTTATAAGAAAGTAAGATGCATAGGATATAAGTTATCCTTTGTCAATCTTTTGATAAGATAAATATATGTGATATTCTCAAAGATTGATAACTTACATAATAGTTAATAACATATTATGTGTGGCACTTTTACTAGACATGTGATTTTGAGTGTTGAGTCATTCATTAGCAAAGTTTACATATGTTGTTTGTTTGCTCGTGTTTGATTTTTCGGAAATGACACATTTACTAATTGCATTGCAAAGCAAATTACTTGAATATTTCGGATGAAACATCCAAGTTGTAAATCCTACTCAGTTGTGTATTTTATGTATCTTTTAAACATATTAGTTTAATGTTTGGAACACAACCATTGGGCAAGAAGACTCAATATGGCATCTTCAACAAAAGTGTGAGTTATAATCCGATGCATATTATTTTCGTATTGAGAGGACGTCATTATTTTCTTAACAATCAAGTGTTATTGAGTAAGTAGATTTAAAATAATATATTTCATCATATTTTGATGTTATCTTGAAGCTAGACAAACAATGACTTCAATTCCATGTCCATACTCGAAAACTTATCAATTAGATTCGATAATGATATCAATCATAATTTGAATAATAAATTGATATGTACTCGAAATCTTTCTTGACCCTCACGATCACTCCTTTTAAAAAGAACATAAAAATTTAGGGAATGTATTTCACTTATTCTAATACTAGTAGTATGTGTGAGGTTAATGACATATTAAGTTACTACTTCAATATTGTCATTTATTTTTATTGGCGAAAAACTATTTATATTATTAAGAATAATATTCTTAGTTTTTCAACACCTCATTAGTATAAAAATAATTATCTTTAACTATTTTTATACAACATACCTAAAATGCTAAATTTTTAAAACATTTTGTATGTGTGTTAGACTAATGCAAGTTTAATACATTTTCTTTTACTTAAATACTAATGTATTAATATGATCTTTTATCTTGTTTAGACAACCCATGGTCAAGCAAGACACGAAGATGTGATGTTTTAGAGATCATGTTACGAATTTAATGAAAGTGTTAAGTATTTTGAGGTGACATACTTTTTATACTTTAACCTTTGGAAAAATAATTGTGTAAAACAATATCTTTCGACGCACATGATCAACCAACTTAGTTTCCATTCCTAAGAAGGTTACTAAAGTATCCTAAAACTTGCAAGATGTTGAAAACACATATGCAAGAAAAGTGGTCTATGTCTATATGCAATGCTAAACCAATTAGGCAACTTAGTGCAAAAAGTCTAGTCTAAGTCCTATTGACGCACAACCCAGAAAACTAATAATCAACACATAGTAACAAGGCAAGGAAAACGCTTGTTATTTATAGATATAATTAGCTCAACTAAAGATAACTATAAGCATTCAAAAATATTAACTAAGAATACTAAGATACACAGAAAAATAAATAATCATTTAGCATAACACACAAAAATACTTATCGTCATTTTGTGTATTAAGTATAACAATGTATACTAAGCTTGATTTTATTTTGAAAATGAATAATTTTCCACCCCATTTCAAAATTTGATCAAGTTTAACACTTTGAAAATATAAATGCATCAACGTGTGATGTTCTCTTTGTAATTTGACCAAAAATTTGCGCAATCGGCTTGACCGGAAAAGACTCTCTATTACAAGTCAAAGACTCTTGTAAATTTACTTTGCAATCATTTTCTAAAAGTATTTTTAACTGAAAGTAGACTCAACTATGTTTAAAACGATAGGTGGCACGACTCCTACGGACTTACGGTTGATTTTATACGAATTCTTGAAAATTACCTAATTCTGAAAATCAGACGAAGAAACTGTTAAATTTAGCGGTACCGTCAATATTTAGTGGTACCGTACGTTATATTTAACGGTACCGTGACCTGTTATTACTGTTTTGACAGAAACCAATTTTCTCATCGCAAACAAGTATTCGATTTCAAGCTAGTATAACAAAGAATACTCAACAAGAAAACTTTTAAGTATTAAACAACTAAGTAATTTTCATATTTTATCCAACTTCATGGGCAATTTGATACATGGATCGTACTCAATTTTGAAAACCATTTGTTTTAAAAATTTGAGTGACGTGTCTCTGGTACCAATTGTGGAAACCGTAGAGGGGGGTGAATACGTTTCCATTTAAAAACTTAAAAACTTTTGTATCAAATGACCAATCAATTTGATGTAATATGAAAAGTGTCAACACAAGTCTTACAAAAACTAGAGGTAATATAAAGCATAAAGTAAGGCATATAACAACAACACAAACTTAGACATATTGTAAATAACATGCCATAACACAAAGCATAACAAACATAATACAAGCAACAAACCACACGAGTATAAATGCTACGCAAGATATAGATGTAAAGCGGTAAATACGAAAATGAACGTAAAGAGATAAGTAAAGAAAGCGCAAACCCGAACACGGCGATTTATAGTGCTTCGGTCACGAAGCTCCTCTTCGCCCTACTCCACTCCCCGAGTACCCAACTCGAGAGTTACTTCACTAATCAACAAGCTCCATTCTCGGCGAAGAAAACCATACAACGTCGCTTACATTAATTTCCGACACTAAGCTAAATGTCGAGTACTAATATTAGCTAGTACCAATCTATCACAATCTACCCGATCCTCACAAATCACACAAGCTACAAGATCCACATGATCTACACATAATCTACCCGATCAACTCATGATCTACCCGATCCTTACTAATCACACAATCAACACACCGTACACGATCTACCCGATCTACCCTTGATCCACTTGATCAACACACAAGCTCACTAGCTACAAGAGATCTCCAACATCTCAACAAGATCACAATGATCCACACTGACAAGACAAAACAAAGATAATGACTACTTGATGTATATCAAGATAAAACAAGCTTACAACAAGTAATGCAAGTGCACTTCTCAATGACTCTAACACTTTGTATCTTCTTGATATTTTGTGTTCTTCTCTTGGACTAGAAGTGGAATGAAGGTGATCACTTGAATTAATGATTGGATCACTCTAAAACAAACTAAGACTCTCTAAATGATCAAAGAGAGTGATCTAAATAAGAATGGATTAGACCAGAGAATAATGACTGGAAAAATCAGCTTGAAAGTGTAAAATGGTCCACTATTTATAGGCAAAGAGAAAAATGACCGTTACAGGGGGACGGTACCACTAAATACCCGACTGTACCACTAAATATAGTGGGACCGTCCTAGACAGAGATGCTTCAAATTTTGTTTTTAGTGGTGAAAATTTATTTGGAGGAGTTTGGAGCTGATTTAGGTAAAAATATAGCTGTTGGGATTTTTGAAATGATTTTTCCAAATAAAACATTTCTTTATAATTCAAAAATAATTTGTAAAATGTATTTTTGAAAAAATGTTTTCTTACATTAAAAATGTGAAGTTTAGAAAAATACAATCCTTTGATCATTTGTCAAGTAGTAGATTTGTTTGTCCATACCTTGAGTGATTTACGTCAGGATGGAAATCTACGACTTTGTTGAAGCATGCTTGAGACATCGAGAGATGTTGATGTATGTATGCATTGATGATTTATGTAAACAAGTAACTTGCGTATTTTACGTTATGCATTACAAGTTACATGTTTGTCATCATTAAAACCGAAGAAACCATTTAGTTTAAATATCGTAATATTTGCACTAACAGTCACACTTAATGAAAATAAAATGAAAAGTATATATAGATTTACAATGCTGATGGCGTCAGCTTATGGTTTCTGACACCATCAGCTCACCATGTTTAGGGTTTTGTCTTATGCAAGTCACTGCTCTTAAGTTGTCACTCTTTATAATCTGACATCGTCAGCTTCAGTCTGACGCCGTCCCTTTATAAGTCTTCTGAGCCGTCTCTTGTAATCTTAAAGCGTGATGCCTTGCTTCAAAATATACATGACGCCGTCAAGTGTAAATACTTAAATTGTTTCTGAAGCGATGTGTGTTAATTCTTCTAGCTCCAAAATAACAAGTGACGGCGTCACAAGCAAAGTGTGACACCGTCAGGTATTCTTTTTTGACAGGTTTTTCTCGATTTTGTTATTTCCTTCACTTTATCGTCCAAAAATGTGCAAAAAGTGTCGGATTCCAGATTTCTCGTCCCAAGTACCTAAAATACAAAAAGAAACGATTTGAGGCAATATTTTCTTGTTTCCTCCACATGATTCATCATAGAAGTTTTCAAACAGTCCATCTAACACTTCCTTTTAAATACGGTTAAGCTTTGGTGTTGATGATGTTGGGTTAGGTACGAGTCATGAACCGTGTTGTTCAGAAGTCATATTCATTGGCACGGGTTCTGAACATACATGATCAGAAGCCATTTCTTCTACTTCGTCGAAATGAACATGGATTGTCTCTTGTAACAACTTTGTTCTTCGATTATAAACGTGATATATACTTGATTGTGTGGAATATCCAAGGAAAATTTGACATCTCTTTTTTCATTCAGTTTTCCAATATCTTCTCGATCATTAAGAGGGTAACATCGACAACCAAAAGTGCGAAGGTATTTTACATCGGGTTTTCATTTGTGAAGGATGTGATATGGGGTTTTGTTAAATCGTTTGTTAATAATATATCGGTTTTGTGTGAAACAAGCGGTTGATACGGCTTCAGACCAAAGATTTAATGGTAGGTTGGCAGAGGATAGCATTGTTCTTGCAGCTTCTACTAATGTACGGTTTCGTCTTTCAACTACACCATTTTGTTGAGGAGTGTAAGCTATGGATCTCTTATGAGTAATGCAATAGAATGAAAGAAATTCTGAAGAATCTGATTCGTGAACTCCGTTCCAATATCTGTTCATACATATCGGACTTGAGCTTGTAAACCAACTTGTATTCTTTTGATGAACTTGATGATAACATTTGGTGTTTCGGCTTTAGAAGCAAGAAAGTGAACCCAAGTGTATCGTGAGTAGTCATCCACAATAACCAAAATATATTTCTCCCCATTTCTGCTGACAACACGCATTGGACCACACAAATCCATGTGCAATAAATGCAAAGGAGCAACGGAACTAGGTTCGGATTTTGATTTGAGTGTTGCATGTGTCATCTTTCCTAATTCACAAGCTGAACAAAGATGATCTTTCTTAAAAGATAGTTTTGGTAATCCTCTGACTAAATTGTGTTGAGCAAGGTCATTTATCATTCTGTAGTTCAAATGAGAGAAGCGATGATGCCATAGCCAGGCTTATGATGATGTTGCTTTTGCAAGCAGAAAAATCGGTTTTGGTGAAGTTATCGCATTAAGTGCAATTTGGTATAGATTCGAATCCCTGGAGCCTTTGAGAATATCAACGCCTTCAAGGGTACGAACAATACACGAATGTTTTCTGAAAGCCACCTCTAAACCGTTATCACATAATTGACCAATACTAAACAAGTTGTGACCCAATCCTTCGACAAAGTAGACTCGCTGAATTGTGACCTTGTCATGAATGAGATCTCCATAACCGGTAATTTTAGCTATGTGATCATTCCCAAAATGCACTATACCTAAGAATTTAGCCACGAAGTTTTTGAGCAGTGCCCTATTCTCGGTCATGTGTCGGGTGCACCACAAGTCGACGTACCAGAGGCACACTTGGACAAGCTGCAAATCAAAACAAAAAACTGAGAATCCGCTGATAAAGCGGTTCCACGTTGTTAGACAATAGAGAATGCACGCCTAATGGATTGAATTTTGCTATTTGAGGAGTAGTAGGTGTTTCTTACTTCTTAACTGGTTGCCACCTATAGCCTATGTGTTTAAACACTCTTCCAGTTAGAACCCACTTAAAGCACGATCTAGGGTTTGAGTCATAGTGATCTAGATTCTTGCCCTTAGGGATCCTTGGCTTTTGTTCTATATGCTTAGTGTTTCTTAGCTTCAATGTATCAGTCCTAGTGGTATTGGCATTCATGTTTTTACAATTCATTTTAGCATGCACATATTTTTTAGAAACCAAATTATAAGGAACAGAATTAGAACAAGCATTCATGCTATTAGAAGCAACAAATCCATGCTTTTTTAAGTCATTACATTCATCCATTTGCTTAGAGTGTTTTTTATTGAAAGCATTAAAATATCTAGGTTTTCTACAACTTGAGGCTGAGAGGCTCTAGTCTTCCAAGCATATCTCTTAATTGGTCTCTCCTACTATAAGTAGTTTCTAAACCTGGATCAAAAAGCAAATCCGCGTTAGGAGATTTTGTAGATTGATCGTGTTGAACTATTTTTTGTTTCTTACGATTCTTGTTCTTGTGATTCTTTGACTCTTTGAAATTGTTTTCTATTGGGGGAGGAGTCAAAGAACACACTGGTGCATCTAGAGGTATATCCTGACTAAGTAATGCTTGAATCATAGTTTTTTTTCTAATTATTTCTTATAAAGCATATAATTTGTACCATAAGGTTCACACTTAGAAGTAGATGCAATATTGTACATACCATGAGTAATTACTTTAGGATTGTTCAAAACCTCTTTTTGTTTTGGCTCAAGAATATGAGTTTGGTGTTTTGGAGAAGCAAAAAAAGTTGGTTGATTCAAAAAATATGAAAATTTTGTATTTTCCAACTGGCGTTTCAAAGCAAACTCATTATTCTTGGTTTTTGTCAAATCAAGCACTTTAGATTTGAGTTCCTCATTCTCTTTTAAGATTAGTTTCAAAGAATTTTTGTAGGAAAGCTTGTCATACTTGTTTTCTTCAATCTTTCGTTGCCAATTTGATTCAAACATTAGAGATTGTTTTTCAAGTTTAGCAAGCGAGTTTTCAAATTTAGCATTTTGATAAGATAACTCCTTTTGACTATCTTTTAATACAAGATTTTTCTAAAATCTCAATTTCTCTTCATTTAGCACAAATTGTGGTTTGATTGATTCAATTTGATTTTGAAAATATTCCTATTGAATGTCCGAGTTCAAGCAAATAAGGTCATATTCATCCTCAAGAGATGTGACATATTTTAAATCATTTTGCATTTCAGTCATCAATGCCTCTTCAAAGACTTTAAGTTTATCGTTTATGCTATTCATGGGAGGCTCGATAAATAACTTTATATATTTCTTGACTTCCCTTTAGACATCCATATCATATGAATTAGATCTCACAAATTCAGCAATTTGAAATTCTTGCTTCGCACGAATAATACTTAACGATCTACTTATTTGGTTTCTGAGATGACAAAAAGTTTTTTTTGCTAAACTCTCATATCTGCAAGAATCATATAGTTTGACCGTAGTCTGATCCATATGTTTATTAACATTTGTTGGTTTTCATTCAAGAGCATTTTCTGTATTTATCAAACCATAATCGGCACTAAAATAAGAGAAATTGGTTTTCTTTTATTTGACCTTTAAACGTTTTTGGATTTCCTCATTAGAAATGTCATTTGGAACAAACATGTAATCTTTGAAGGTGTCACGTCTCATATAATCAGTTTTATACAAACTTGGTGCTTTACGTTTGACCATTTCAAGATAAAAAGGATTAGAAAAACCAAGTCCCTGTTTTAGATCCAAGATTGAATCTGGTCTGGGAAGTAACATGTGCATAGTCTTAGGAGTCTGACTGGTAGTGCGAATTTTCATTTCACCTTTAATTAATCATTGAATACAATTAACTTTTTCTTCTTTAAGTTTGGAAACTTCATTTTCAAGATTCTTTTTGGTTTTTCAAAACCTCTAATATTTCTTTTGAAAAGAAAGATCTCATCTTGTAAATCTCGAATTTGAAGTTTTAGCACTAGTGGTCGTTCATACTGCTCTTCATATAACATGTCCTTGATTTTCTTTTCTAAGGATGCATTTTTATCTTGTTCGAGTTTTATCAAGTTAGCATAATTTTGAATCTGAGTTTGAATAGTGGCATAATTTTGAAGCATATCAACATGATCTTGACTTGTTGATACATGATTACTGTTGGTACTATTAGAAGATAACATAGGTGTAGCACTTGTAGATGTTTCACTACTTGTGTTAACTTTAGTTGTCTTACTAGTGGTAATAATGTGACCATGTATAAATTCATCAAGAGCATCATTATCACAAGCATCTCATATGTGTACCTTGTTCCCAAGAGTGTCATCATCTTCAGCATCTGTGTCATAGCTTGGAGTTGCATCATCATGATGAGCTTCAAAATCATGTTCCATTAAGCTTTCCATGCCTGCCACTTCTTCAAAGTGAGCCATAAATACCATGCTTGGTCCAAAGATTTCTTCCTCATCATCTTCAGTGTCAACTAAGAAGTCAAACAATTCCTTTTCAAGTTCTTGGCCTGATTCTTTCATAAGGGAAATTTTCATTTTCTTCTTATAATATTCAGAGTCACGAGTCTTGCACTCTTGAGCAGTCAGAGAGATCACTAGTGTTGATGTTGGTGTTCATGTCATTGAGTGTGTAATCCTGAAGATCATTGCCAAGTTTGACTAGGTCTTCAATTAGTGTTTGCTCACTAACATCCATATCATAAGAAGTGTTAAGAGGAATTGCATCTTTGTTGAAAGTGATTATGTAACACCCCCATTTTCACAGATCGCAGCGGATTTTGATCTAGGGTATTACTTTATGGAATCACAGTCACAATAATAGAAAATGACTCGAAAAGCGACGTTTTTATAAAATGAGTTATCATTCATTAAAATATCAGAGTTTTTATTAAGAAGAGGTCCCGTAAATCTAAGTGTGAAAGTAGTATTTTGAATGATAACAGGGTTGAAAGTCCTCCAAGTTCAATGCCGCTTCGTGCCATGGATTCCGTAACAGCTAAATACCTAGGATACATGCTTAAAAGTCAACACAAGGTGTTGAGTGATAGTCATAGGTTTAAGTGATAGTGTGAATACAAGTTCCATAGGGTTCAGTTGTTACACCTTTCAAGGAAAATGTAGTGTTTATGATAATTGCAATGCATATACAATTATCATGAAAAGAGAGTCATTGCACTAAGCTCATGAGACCGCACGTTAACATGTCCAGGTCATGGGGCACTGCAGACCCTTACATGACGGGACGAAGATAAGGTTAACTTGCCAAAGTTAAACCTAAAGGGTGTTTTCAAATATAGTACTTATTGGTACCCGGACGGAGCAAACCAATGGGAGTTGTCAAACTCCAATAGATCTATCAACTATATTCGCGTTCACTCGCAAGTGATTATGGTTCATGAATTTTAGTTATGTAATGGTGGCAGAAAGTAACACTCGTGCAATAACCAAAGAAAAATACTTGTATTAAGTTTAAAGAGAAAAAGTAAGCATGTATCCCCTCACAGGGTTTATAAAGCATTTAGAAAGAGTGAGGCTATGAACTCACCTGGGCCTAAGGATGATCTAATTGATGTGAAAAGTGACTCGGATACTAGACTGCCTTACTCACGTGTCCTGGGAGTTTTATAGGTGTTTGTGTGGGTTAAGCTCTTTAGTTGTTTTAAGTATCTTAAGTAATTATTCCTAGGGTTTCTATCGTAACACCGTTCGGGCCATCATAATTTAGAAGTATATAACTCCTCACATGAAGCTCCCTACTAATGTATTATGTTGTATATATATATAACATAATACCGTTCGGGGCCATCATAATTAAGAAGTATAACTTCTCACACGAAGCTCCCTACTATTGTGTCACGTAGTTAAGTATTTTAGATTTAGTTATAACATAACACCATTCGGGCCATCATAATACAGAGGTCATGTAGTATATGTTTGAGGAGCCATGGCACTTTAATTCGTAAACCCAACAAACTCGTCAAAACGAATACCCAAATGAAATCCTTCACATGAAACTCCCTATTATTGTGTCATGTTTTTGTTTTATGATAATACTTTACTTAATACCCTTTAAGTTTTATATATTTACAATATTTATCCTAAACTTATATTCTTTATATAATTTAGACTTTTAACTTTCTAAACTTTTCATTTCTAGTCCCTATACTTATATATTTTAAGAAAATGACAGAAATAACCCTTAGACTTATTAGTTTTCAAAATTTACCATTTATACTCTTAACTTATAACATTTACAAAACTAGTCCTTATAAGTTTATAACTATATTACTTTTTATCCTAAGGTTATATAACTTTGTAAAAAGGGTCCTTATACCTAATAATTCTATGAAATGTCAAAAACAGTCCCTAGACTTAATATTTTTGGAAATTTACCATATATACCCCTATGCATGTAAATATTTGCAAAACTAGTCCTAATTCCAATCAAACTATATTTTTATGAAACAAAAAGTTTTCCTAGCTTATGATTATCTAATATTAGCATATCTAAGTGACTTAAACTAGCTTATAGCTTATGATAAGGTATTATAGCATATAATTAGTAATTCGATCATAATTAAGGTTTTAAAATGAAAACTAGCAAATGAAAGTGATCAAGGATCAAGCAAGGGTTCCTAGGTGACCTAAGGCATATCCTAACTATCATAGGTCAGTACTAAAGCTAATAGAACAAGTAGAAAAGCTTACATGACCAGAAATGGAACTAGCAAGAGTTTAGGGTTTTGTCGGCTAGGTTTTGACTTCGACAAGGGTTCTAGGCTATACCACTCGACTTCTATGGGTCTAGTACTACAAAATTTATAAGGTAGAGAAGAGAGGAGGTGGTGTTTGAAGTGATGGGGGGTATCGAGCTATTTATAGGGTGCGTTTGTGTAGCGAGCAAGGAAAAGGGGTGCAAGGTGGCAAGAGGGGGGCGACTAACCACAACTACATGGTGACTAAGGGGAGCTATAAGGGTGACTAATGGTGGCTAAGAGTAGGTAGGGGGAGTTTAGGGGTGTTTGTGGTGGTGGTGTTGCCGCGACCTCAAGGTGGTGACAAGGAGGTGATTGTTAGGTTACCATTTTACAACATAATCACTTAGAGATCTAGAGAGAGAAAGTAAGTTTAGAGAGAGAAAGTGGAAAGAACCCTTATAATGAAAATGAAAGATAATGATATTACTAAGAGAACCAACACCTTCTAATGAGGGGTTACAAGACTATTTATAGGTGAGGACTAGGGCTTCACCAAACTTTGCAAATATTACATAATAAGCCCTTAGACCTTTACCAAACCTATAAACTTAGCATAAAACTTAATAAAACATATTAATTCACTAACGTACTAACTTAATAATGCAACCTATTACAAAATTCAATGACCGACACTTGAAATAATAAAGTCTATTCCCAACAATCTCCCCCTAACTGTTGGTCATCAAAGGTTGCCTGACGTCGTCATCTTCTAAACTTTGACTTTGTTGTTGACGTCTTCAAAAATTGTTAGCAAAATCTTTCATCGTTCTTTGTACTTAGTTTTTTGTTGTTATGATGGTGATCATGTTATGAAGTTGTCTGCCGTTCGTCACTTCTGTGTCTGTGGTGGTTGTCCGCCATTCCAACATGCTCATACATCTTAGGACTTTGTCTTTAAATTGCACAAAGTTCCTTTTCATTCATATTGATCTTTGGTCTTTATACTTTGTAGATTCTTCTTTTTGGCGTAGAATCTTTCTTTGAACTTTGTGGTGCTTAGATCTTTGGGGAAGCTTTCGTTGGCTTCAAGATGTATGCATGAGCATGCTGGAATCTACCATCATGGAGGTGATTTGTACCTGCAGGTAGACAGTTAGCAATAATCAACCGGTACTTACAGATAAGGAATTAGAGCTCGTCAACAGCATATTGTGAAGACTCCTTCTAATCCTTATCCAGGCCGTTCCCATATCAGATACCCCCGAAGGAGCTTACGAGACCTACTAAGTAGCTCAATGACTGGGTGAGTCGCTGGGGATCACTCCACGACTGTAGACCGCTAAAGAACCACCGCAAACACTAAGCGTAACCCGTGTGGGGTTACCAAAGTGACCTGCTGTCAGGGCTGTTTGATGTTGACCCTGGCAGGAGTTCCCGTTCAATCATTGAGAAATACATTTGTAGTTCTCTCATAAACGTTCTCGGCAGATTGCTAAGATCTGCGAAGGACTCGATAATTTAAAGCTGGTGTCCATTGATGTAGAACACCAGTTGTAGAAATTCTAAGTGTTCCTAAGAGATCTTTGATGTATCTCATGGCTCTAGACTCGATAAGTGCACACTTAGGTTTCCTATGCGGAGACTAGGGAGGGGTCTCCTGCTTCAATATCAACCATCTCTAAGAGATAAGTCGATAGATTACACTGGTTCCCCGTGAGAATGAAACAAGCTCTTTTAAGAGAACTTGAGTGGTTAAGAAGGTTTAGTGCATTGCGTCACTGGGTCCATGACGACTTTATCTTCAATACCGGTGTTGCCTTAGCAACAACCAGTAGCATACGAATTGAACCCGGTGTCTGCCCTAAGGTTGAACATATGGAGGGCTATTTCTTTTCACCCTTTTCTTTACTTTTCTTTTTAATTCTTCAACTCCTTCTTTCCCCTTTCATTCTTTTCTCCTTTTTTCGTATCATACCTAAGGACTTCTAATTCTAACTATTGGTGATGTCCTTGGGTAGATCCCTCCGGCTCTGGCGGATCATAGGACGGTTTTTCCTATCTTAATCACCTTATAACTCCATAATTATCCGACAATTGCCATGAAACCTTTGATTGAAAATCTCTCAAAGTGTTTGTGATTACCAAACATTTTGTTTAACACTTTGAGAGTTTTGTGTTTACTTTTGAAGGGCTCCCCCTTCACATGTGCTCATAAGTATTTAATAAATTTGCACATGCGGGAGGAGCAAGCACTTTTTGAATTGATCTACTTTCAGTGAACAATACTGATTCGAGACACGCTTACATCACTAGTTATACTAGCTTGAAGTTATTACCCGGCCTGATCAAGTCCATAGAAAGTTTCTCGAGACGGTACCTTTCTACTAAGACAAATCCTTTTCGAGACACGCTTACGTGGCTAGTTAAAGAGTTCCATTGTCAGCTTTTAGGTGACAACTACTAACTTGATGTTATTACCCGTCGAGGATAAGTCCTTTTGAATATTAACTTTTATGTTTTGTCAATTCTTGGGTGAATCTGAGTCTAGCTCGCATGAGATTTGACTTTTAAGCAACATTGAACTTTCATATTTTAATCACTTTCACTTTTCTCCCCCTCAAAAATAGCATATGAGATGTTGTTTTTGATAAACTTTTGATTAAAATATGCTTTTTGAGTCTTATGGGGAGATATCAACAAGAACTTTTGTTTTTTCAAAACGATGAGTTTTCAAGTGCTCCCCCTCAACAAGTGAATACTCATTGAGGTGAAATACTTGTCTTTTGAGCAGAATTATGAATATCAGAAAATGTTTGATTAATTCTACTCAAAAGTAAGAAGCCTTCGCTCCTTATATTCGGATTGAGGCACTGAAGCGTACCTCAGGGTCCTTTAATTACAAGCACGGGTTGTACACTGTTATATGTGCACAAACCAAAGTCATTGATGAAGAAAAATTATGATGAAACAAAGATAATGTTATACCAAAATGATCATGCACGAGGAGTATCCGGACGACGGTAAGTGAGAATATTCGGAATCGGTTCCCTTGCTCCAATTAAGCTCTCCAATTTTCCAGATCTTCTGGAGTCAAACATCGCATAGCAATTTGGTGGACTAAATCAGCAAACCTTGTTGGAGGTAATGCTTTGGTTAGTAAGTCTGCCAATTGGTATTCAGTTCCAACAAAATATAATTCAATTGTACCCTTTTCGACATGCTCCTTGATGAAATGATATCTGAGATCAATGTGTTTAGACTTGCAGTGATGAACGGTGTTGCAGGAAATGGCAATGGCACTTTTGGAGTCATAGTAGATCGGAATCTTATTGAATAGATAGCCATAGTCCTTAAGTTGAGATCTCATCCAAATGACTTGAGCACAACAAGCAGACATAGCTACGTACTCAGATTCGGTTGATGACAGTGATGTGCAGTCCTGCTTTTTAGATTGCCAAGACACCAGTTTATCTCCCAAGAACTGTAATCCATCAGATGTACTTTTTCGCGTGTCTAAGCATCCTGCATGGTCAGCGTCTGAAAAAGCAATTAGTTCAAAACCAGAATCCTTCGGATACCAGATTCCCAAGTTAATGGTTCCCTTTATGTATCGAAGGATTCTTTTAACCTCATTGAGGTGCCTTTCAGTCGGTTTTGACTGATAACGAGAACACATGTAGACAGCAAAAACTATATCAGGTCTACTAGCTGTGAGATACATGAGTGACCCAATAATACTTTGGTATTTGGTAGGGTCAACAAGAGTCCCATGTATATCAGCATCTAGTTTTGTGGTATAGGCCATTGGTTTATTATAAGTATCACAGCTCATCATTCCATGTTTCTTTAAAATTTCCAAAGCATACTTGGACTGATTTAGAAAAATTCCACGGGGTCATTGATGAACTTGCAGTCCTAAAACGAACGAAAGTTCACCCATCATGGAAATTTCAAAATTATCCTTCATTAAGTTTGCAAAATCATTTGAGTAACTTCTGTTTGTTGAAGCAAAAATAATGTCATCGACATATATTTGAATGATTAGTAAGTCCACCCCGTATGTTTTTGTAAATAATGTTGGATCCACGGATCCTTTAGAAAATTTGTTGGCCGATAAGAAAGCAGATAGTTTGTCATACCACGCCCTTGGGGCTTGCTTGAGTCCGTAGAGAGCCTTTTCGAGTCGGTAAACGTGATTGGGACGCTCAGGATCAACGAAGCCTTCTGGTTGGCTGACATAAACTACTTCACGGAGTTCTCCATTCAGAATTGCCATTTTCACATCCATTTGATAAATAACCATGTTCCGATGAGCAGCATATACCAGAAAGATCCGAACAGCTTCAAGTCTAGCCACTGGAGCAAAGGATTCTTCAAAATCAATTCCTTCTTCTTGAAAGTATCCTTTAGCTACTAAGCATGATTTGTTACGTATGACAGTGCCTTCTGCATCCAGCTTATTTTTCCAAATCCATTTTAGTCCGATGACAAAGACTCTGTCAGGTCTTTCAACTAATTCCCAGACTTCTAATCTTTTGAATTGCTGAAATTCGTCTTGCATAGATTCAATCCAGTTGTCATAAGTCATTGCTTCTTTGATGTTCTTAGGTTCTTCTTGACAAACTGTGAGTGCATAGACGCAAGTTTCACCATCCGTGTGAAGACGTTGTCTCGTCATGATTGGTGCATCTGGATGGCCAATAATTTGAACTAAGGGATGATCTCGAGTCCATTTGTGTGTCGAAGGGTGTAGTTGATAGGTATCTCGCATGTTAACAGGATCCAAATTGCGTGTGGACGACTCAGCTATTTCAGGAAATGTTGGAGCCGGTGCAAACGGGTTAAAGAACGCATTTGGATCATACTCTGCAGGTTGTGGAACTAATTGTGGTGTAGGATCTTCAGCCGATTGTCATGAGTTGGATGCGGTTTGTTCTACTGTTATGGGAGATGCAATTGGAAGACCGTCTTTCTCAACAGTTGTTGTTGTTTGTTGAAGTGAGTCAGTTACTTTAATATTTTCAGGTTGTGCAACGGAAATTGGTGAGACTTCAGAAGAACTGTATTCAATTGTATCATCAAACAGTGGAGCAAACAGGGCTTCCAATTCTTTGCGATTAAGAGGCAATGGTTCAGCCAAAGAATCCGGAAAGTTAAGACGGTTGGATTCGGGTCCTAAGCTGTTTTGCTCAGAAGCCATTTGTGTGAGTTCATCGAAATTAGCATGAATAGTTTCTTGAATTTCTCTTGTACGACGGTTCCATATCCGAAAGCCTTTGGAATTTTCACAATAACCAACGAACACTCCGATGTCAGCCTTTGCTTTAAGTTTACCTAAATCAACTCGATCATTTTTCGGATAACAAAGTGCTCCAAATACATGAAAGTAACCGATGTTTGGTTTTCTTTTGTGAACAATCTGATAAGGTGTTTTGTGATGGCGTTTTGTGATCATGCAACGGTTTTGGGTGTAACATGCAGTTGAAACAGCTTCCGCCCATAAGTAATCTGTTAATTGAGCATTAATCAACATGGTTCTTGCAGCTTCCACTAACGTCCTGTTGCGTCTTTCAACTACTCCATTCTGTTCTGGGCTTCTTACAATAGATGTTTGATGTTCAATTGCCACTTTCTCAAAATATGACCGAAGTGTCTGATTCTTAAATTCTGTACCATTGTCAGTTCTGACCATTCTAACCGTATTGCGTAACTGAACTTGAATTTTAGTGAGAAAGGTGATGATCATTGAAGGAGCTTGATCTTTACTGCGTAGAAAATAAACCCAAGTCCATCTGGAGTAATCTTCCACAATTACAAGTATGTAGCGTTTACCGTTGATACTTTGAACACGCATCGGACCACACAAATCCATATGAAGGAATTGTAAAACATGATTCGTACTGTGCTTGGTTTTAGAAGGAAAATGGGCGCGAGTACTTTTTCCTTATTCACAGGCCGAACATAAGTGATCTTTGGTAAAACGGAATCTTGAAAAACCATCGACAAGTTTATGACGAGCAAGTTCAATCATAGTTTTGAAATTCAAATGCGAAAGACGTTTATGCCATAACCAAGATTTAGTCGATTCTGCTTTAGAGAGAAGACATATCGGAGATGAAGCAATCATATCAGACATTGATATTGTGTAAAGATTTGAACCACATGAGCCGGACATTAGATCATTTCCTTGTAAGTCACGAACGAAACAAGTTTTCTCACGAAATGCTACTTCTAAATCCCCATCACAAAATTGACCGACTGAAAAGAGGTTGTGACCTAAGCCTTCCACATAATATACACTACTGATTTTAATGTTCCCACTTACATAGTCACCGTATCCCATGATTAGAGCGTAATGATCATTCCCGAATCTGACAGTTCCGATAAACTTTGAAACAAAGTTGACTAACAGTTTGAGATTGCCTGTCATATGTCGGGTCCATCCGCTATCAACAATCCAGAGAACAATCTGAACCACCTGCATCACAAGAAGACAACGAAGATGGAACAGAAGTAAGGGTGAAACCCAAAGAAAGTTCGGGTTCCGGTTGGTTAGAAGCACACGTATTCAATATTTTAGGAATCCATTTAAAGTCTGGTTTATATTGTAACCAACGTTGCCAATTCCAACTAGTTCTCGCTTTCTTTTTGGTGAATTCACTAGCTTTAGGCTTGTTCCTAGATTTGTTCCTAACTATGGGGGTAACTTCAATCTCATTAGAAACCGTAGATGGCGGTTTTCCTAATATAGACTTAGAGGCAGTAGTGGGCCTAAAAGGAATGCCTGTCCTACGTTTCTTATGACGATTTAATAAAGAATTAGCTAGACATTTTGTATGATCACCAGATAACACACTTTCACGACAAAACACACAAGATGCATTAGAAACATTCAGAGGTTCATCATTCATTAAACTGAGATGTCGATTACAATTTGCCAGATTAAAATCTAATTCAGATGCAACATGAGTTTTATTCAAATTCCTAAGTTGATCTTCTACTCCTTGGATTTCTAGTGTTCCGCTATTACGTTGCCAGATCCTAGTCTTCCTAGTCTTTTTGTTACTTTTTCTCTTGGGTCTGCTAACGCTTTTAGTGGAGACTAATCCTGTGGAAGTGGAAGAATTAACATTAGAACTTTGAGCATGATTTCCCTTATCTGTTTTGTCTAAGTGGTATTGTCCTGGTGCAATCACTGTGGTGTCAACAAACTTTCCTTTCTCAAGTAGCTTAATTTTCTCTTTCAAATCAATGATGATGTGATTTTTATCCTGAATATCAGACTCAAGTAAACCATTGCAATAATTGATGTGATCGCGGTTTTGTTGCCATTCGATGTTTTCAATTTTTAATTCTGCAATTTCCTTCTCGTACTTGAGACATAAACTTTTTAATGACTCATTGTTTTTGCAAAGCTGACAAGATTTTGAAACATTTTGACTTTGAAGTTGCAATTCCGTTTCAAGACTTTGAGCTTGACATCATTCAAGCCTTTGTTTGAGTTGACAGATTTCTTTTGAAAATCGTTTTGTCACATCATCATTGTTTTTCCTCAACATTTCATTATCATGTTTGAATGCCTCTATTTCCGTGTTCAGCAAATTATTATCAGCACAAAGATCTTCCACAAGCATAGAAGTACCAGATTTATAGAGATCATTCATGATAATAGACAAAATATCAGCATTGAGAACTTGTTCCAAGAGTCGATCAGCATCATCTTTCAAAACTCTGTTACTTTGCTTTTGAACCAAAATCGCATTTTCATTTGAATGGAAAACGTTTATCATTGATTTGACTTCTTTTTGAAGTTCCTGTTCCCAACGTGTAGCACAGTGACGGAGGTGTTGAAGGATTGGCAACATTTGTTTTTGAAAAATATCTCTCTTTTCTCGCTTATAAGTGGACTGAAAAGTTTCAATTTTTATTTCTGAATTACGTTCAATTGTTTCCTCCAAAATTTCGATGTCTTCCATAGAAGTTTTGAAATAATTTAAAATACGACAACTTTTTGGTAAAGGTGTAACTTCACCAGAAGATGGTAAAGGACCATTTATTTGTGCCACAGTTTGGACAAGAGCCACATTAGAAGACGAAACCTATGACTCAGTGACAAACCAAGATTTCTCAGGTAATTCCTTTTGAGGAACAAAAGATTTAGAAATATGAGGAGCTTTTGAATAATCATATGGTTTCCAATATTCAACTTGACTCATTTTTGATCGACTCTCTTCTTCAAGTTCTTCCTCTTCCTCAGTATCATAAATAGAGCTGGCATAACAGGTTACAAAAACCTGTTAAGACATGAACCTGTTAAGGTCAAACACGAACACGACCTGTTAACTAATCATGTCATTTTTCTCAAACATGAACACGACATGAAAATAAACAGGTGCACCTGTTAAGACCTGTTAAGAACCTGTTAACATGCATATGACCAAATCGAATGATACAAGAACATATTAACATGCATATGACCTGAACTTGAACATGAAACATACAATTTCAAAGAGCTGCACAGCCTGCACTTGAAGATGCAAAAGTTCATACATATTACATAATGCAAAAGTTCATACAATTTCAAAGACCCACAGAACATGAAACATACATCACAAATCTTAAGTCTTAACTAATACATAATGATAATAATCCTTAACAATACAAAGTGGGATTGTTGACATTATATCTTTCAGCGAGCTCTTCAATTCTGACGCCTTTACTCGTATCTTCCATTTTAAACCTGAAAAGTCAAAAGATTAAATATTAGAACAAACCATTAACAAATATTTTACTTAAATTGTAAAGCAATGATAAAATTATACAAACAGAACCACAAAACAATTGCCCAAAAGAACATCACAATTTTATAAACTACAACAACTTACACAGATCATAACGAATAAACAACAGAATTGCAAAGAAAAACAATGTATGTGTGCATTAACTTATAGCTAACAAAACAAGATATCAAAAACTATTCTAGTAAAAAGTTCATCACGTTTCAGCAATAAGCAAACGAATACAGAATGTGCATTACTTTTGTTTACATTTTTAATAAAAGATACCTACAACTCTTTTATTATCCACGAAATAGATACATATATGGTTATATAACATCAAACATTAAAAGATACTTATTTACTCCTTGTTGATTATCTGGGTCGACAACAAATAATAACATCAAACATTAAAAGATACTTATTTAATCTTGTCCTAATACGAAAACAAACCAAAACCGAATTTAGTATCCACGAAATAGAGAGGAAAAGAGAGATAAGTGATTTACGAATTTATTATCCACGAAGCTGCTGTGTTGTTGAAGCCTGCTTACATTAGTGCGATTGAGAGATGAGAGATTGAGACTTGAGAGATGAGAGATTGAGACTTTGAGAGGGAATAGATTATAGATCTGCGATTGAGAGATGAGAGATGAGACTTTGGGTTTGGTCCGTTTGGAATGGAGGCGGATTTTAATTTTAAGGATAAATGGATAATAGATTTAGGATTTTGGATTATATATATATATATATATATATATATATATATATATATATATATATATATATATATATATACTAGTTGTCAAAGCCCGCCCGATGGGCGGGCATGTGTTATAATTTTACTTCTGATGATGTTGCTTATCGGAAATTTGTTTTTTATGTTCGGTGTTTTTTTATTATCGTTTAGAATGTATTACTTTATGTTTAGTTGTATATTTTCTTTTTGATGGTGTTACTTATATATATATATATATATATATATATATATATATATATATATATATATATATATTACTTTGTTCGAAGGTATTAGTTAAAGGATAAGTGTATGTAAACGTTTGTTTTTAAGTTTATTTTTCATTAAGAATGAAGAATACTTGCTGAGGGGAATTAATAAGGATATACTTTTGATATCTGAAGAAATATTCGATTTTTCTTAACAGGCACCGAATGTTTAAGAAATATACCCATCACCGACTATAGAAGAAATGTTAGTATGCGCGGCTATGTTTTACGTTTTCTTATATGAATAGTTATTTGAAAACACACCGTGACAGTGTATTGTTTTTTTTTCTTTTTCTTTTTCAATTTAAACGGTTATTTTTTTCCAAAATGCCTAAATAATGAACATACTAAATAATATATTGAATGGATTAAAAATGAAAAGAAATATACGTTTATTGAATATGATAGAAAATGTAAATTTACAACCGTCGTGTTTACAAACTTATTTACATGAATGTTGCACTTGCTAAATCATAGATGGGCCAAGATAATATTACTTCCATTTAGTTAGTGTTTCAAACCTCGGACCAAAACCATTCAACCGTGGCATGCAATTTGATTTTCTTAAAAGAATGAATCTCTAATAATGAAACTCATAATAGTATCTTGAATAACAGAAAAAATGTATTTGATGACTAATGTATCAATAAGTAAGCAATAACTCCAACAATTCAATTGAAAGTTTTCATATACTTTTACAACCATTTCGGATTAAAAAAGGAGGTTTCACAAATCATAGGTTTTGATGAAGTTCGTACCTTGATGGTCACCTTGCTTTTACTTGGCTGTCAAGTGTTTCCGTCATCGGCTACAATCAGTACTGAGACTTAAACCTCACACGGTATATTTATGAAAGGCAATGGACAACTCCGATGCATGACCTTGGTTGACAATGTAACCAATGCCAAATCACAACTTTAATCTGATAAGAGTTTCTGATGCAACTAAGCCTACCTTTTCTCATGCAGCCTCTTCCATAGAATGTGTTGTTAGAACAATGGCTTGTCCTTGCTGCGCATTTTCAATAATATCTGAAAAATGTCTTCGAGTAATTGGGTCCATACAGGTCGTCTGAAAGATATACTGAGTTAGACCAGATGGAGAATAGAAAATAAAAAATAGCTTTAAAAGATAACAAATCAAATAGTTCAAGCTGGTTTGCAAGTCACCCAAGGTGTAAAGTTATTGCATGAACCTCCTAGATCATTCCATTCAAAACTTACGAATTATAAATAAATAAATAAATAAATATAACAGTGGTCCTATACCAATTCAAATGTTGCGAGTTTGAGGCGTGATCATATATCCTCAGGCTTATCAGATCTTCAATCCAACATAGCCTTCCAGAATGCATTAACAAATTACAATTGAGGATCCTTTGGGCTTGTACTTGAATGTCCCCAAAATACCCAAACCCCTTTCAATGCACCCAATATAATCTGGTAATAAAATCCATGGTTCTCACACTACCATTTATTTATAGATCATTACTATTAATTTAGAATACCTATCAGAGTCAAGTCCTTTGCATATGCTCATGAAAGTGGTCTGGAAAGTCACTGTCTTGTGGCATATGGCGTAAGAAGATCAGCCCCAACCATCCTCCCAAGGATATGTTTCTAATGTGGGTACAATAGATTCATAAAGTTTTTCCTTTTCCAAAGATACATTCCAATTCTTATGAGTGTGTAGTTTGTATGATAAAGCAAGTAATCAAGAAATAAGAATAAATACCAGGTATTTAGTACTTGATGATCATAGCCTTGGTATATTGCTAATTCTTTTGCCGGTTTCAACTGCTTCTTCCACTCTTTTTTTTGTTAATCGCACATCAATGCAACCCGTAAACATGTTCTTTTCATTCCATAAAGACTCGCCATGCCTAATCAATATCAACACATCTTCCTCTGATTTTTTTTAATAAAAAAAACACATGTTTAAAAAGTTTCACAAAGAAAGTTAAAATTCAGAGACTAATCAGATGAAGAATGTATATACAAACATTAGCAACTGATTAGTGTGACCTCAAGTCTTACTGATGTAATAATCAGTTTCAAGAATCAAAATTCCAAACGCCCCGTTAACTAAAGGGGATACCATACTTGTTTTCTTAGGTGAGTAGCAAACCCAGGGGTACTGAAAGTTAAAGTCTTTTGGCCAGATGGGTTGAAAGAACATGGATTTGTAGTGGTACTGAAATTTGAAGACTGACCAGCGTGATTTGGCCCCCTTGAAACAACCAAAAAAAAGTCTAATTAAACAAAAGACTAAATTATCAAAATAGGAAAAAGTGTTGAGAGTGACACCACAATGATTAATATTTATTACCTTTGTCTCCTAATTGATATTCCTCCCATCTAAGTTCTTCATGTGTTTTTCCACTTTATGGAGGAGTTTTTCCATTGTATGGGGGCATAGTTGATATCGACTCCAGTTTTGTAGCAGGTTGTGTACCAATGCCACTGTCTACTTCAGGTGTCTGAGCATAATAGCACACTCTTCTTCCCATAACACTTTTAAATTCTTTCCCTTCTAACTCTAAGATTTTATCCGTTTGACCTCTTGGCAATAAAATATAATGCATTGCTAGAATGAAAATCTAACTTATGAAAATAGGTTTTATTCATTGTAAGCACACTTATGTGATTTCTGACCCGTTTCAGCTGTCTCAACCAGTTTTCATCTTGGCCGTTTTTACAGATTCTATCCAGTTTACCCATTAGAGGAAAAACATAACCTAAATTGACCGGCTATCGATATATGGGTTGAGAATGCCACCTAATTTGTAATAATTAGGTAGAAGAATCTAGAGTAGTCATGTGAATTCAGCGCAATAACGTATAATGGTGAAACTTACTTGCTCATAGTGAGGGTCCTTGTGTGCAGGAATTTGCCGAGACACAAAATACCTTGCTTGAGAGCTGCCTTCCTGTCATGAACCAAACGCAAATCACATGAAGAGTCAATATTTTATATTTAAAACTTTTTATACATTCACTAATTGAAAACGAATTAAAAATTTACTTTCAAAACTTGGGATATGAATTACTCAGCTCTCCGTCCCCATCAATGTCCTTCGTCGCCTTCTGCTTCTTCAGAACTAACTCTGGAACCACAACGACATTCATTTTTCCATACTACGTCAATGAGTACAATATTAAATCCCACATACCAATTAATCAACAACAAAAAAACACTAAAATCAAACAAACTACATATACATTTTAAATTAAAAATGAGGTAAATCAAATACACATATGCAAAACGCAAATGTAATAATCTGTGTGTACCCAATTTATCAACATGGTACGTTTGATTGTAAGTTTTTGTTTCCACCTACATCTGTTGTTACATTTTCGTGGGTGTGCAAGAGAATTGTATATTCGGTTGGTTGAACAATGACTGAGTAGAAACGAATAATAATGATCGGATGGTAGGTATTATGTGATGGAATAAAAGTAACTCACCCGTCCGCCACTGGAAACACCCACTAACAGGTTTCATGAATATTCTCGTCACAGGGATGTGCTCATGTGGTGTCTTCATATGGGGAAATGGTGCGGAGCCCATGGCGGCTTTTAAAACAGAAGCCATAAAAAGAATCAAGAATGACTTCTGCATGGTTCAAAACAAATACCACATTATTTCAACAATACATATTGATGACAAATCAAAGTGCACAACCTTCATGGCCCCCACAAAAGTGTTACCTTTATAGCCCCGGAACTGTTATCTAATCATTAATTGAAAATTCCAGAACGCTAGGAAAAAAGGCTTGACAAAACCCTTAATAAGTTATAATCCGCGGGTACCTCTCAAGTATTATGTGCTTTTCCATTGTCGTTGCGGAACTGGAAAAGAAAAGAAATCAAAATATGTCATTTGTGGTTATCCCATTGTTTCGTAACACAAAACCAATTAAACTTAAGTGTTAACAAATAGCTATTGCAACCACATGAAAAAGTATTAAGGTTTGCTGATGTCGCACCCTTGTAAGACTTGGTTTAGCCAATTCATCCCAAAGATGACCTTTATAACGTTACCTCATCTGTAACATTGAGATGGCTCTATAAAGACCAAGCCACATAATGAGATGGCTCTATAAAGACAAATAGAGAAAAAAAAAACATTTATGTTAACAACTTACCAGCTTCACTTTTAGTGGTCTGACATTAAGGCAAGTTGGTAATCATAGTTAAAGTCCATGTAATCACCAATGTTTAGAATAATGAGAGAAGTAATACCTCATGACTTGTCTTACAATAACACATAACTTACAATAACACACAAGCTCTTCAGTTGAGAAGTTGCTTTAGGTTATTTTATAAAGATATAAAGATAGCAATCATTAAATAACCAATAGCTACATACATGCACTGTTAGGTTGGGGACCACCAATTCGATCCACACTATTGAATCGATCGAAGAGATTTTGATGAGCCATTGGATATTGGATGAATGGAATCAATGAACTTCATATACAGAATTTCTGTATCAGTACTTCAGCATAAAATAATGTTACCTCTCCAGTTCTTTTGCATATTGATTGTGGCCTTTTTAAGGATAATAAAATCTTTAAGTGTGAGATATGTTCTGATCTGTCTTTGAATTCTTCTTGTTGCTGTTGCCAAAACTTTAGATCTCTTTGCATCTAATTCGGCCATCTGTCCAGCCCTAAGAAAAATCTTGGTTTCTCTATCTGAAATATAGGTAAATTAGCTATACATACACAGTCATCCACTATATAACTAAGATGATTAGGATAGAGGGCCAAAGAGAATACAAAACAAAACATCAAAAACATATACTACACCTAAACCAAACAGACACATAATCATAAACAACAAACACATAATCATCCAACTCTAGCACAATATCAAAATAACCATATCATTGTGAGCAAACACAGCCAATCAACATTCAAATAAATATAATACATAAACGTTAAACAACTCTAGCATAATATCAGAATCATTACCTGAGTGTACGACTGTAATTTAGTTCCTGCCAAATAACAACATTATCAATGCATAAAAAGCCAATATTAATTATGTCATTAACATTGCCAATAGAATGGAATACCTTTTATAGTTATCCTGCTTGCATAGCATTAGGGTTTTAGGGTTTCAATGTAACGATCATGATCATGAGAGGAGATAATTGAGGAAAATATAATATTAGGGTTTTAATAAATTTGATTATATGATCGTGTGTATTGTTTTATTACGGGCTTAAAAAAAATACAAAATCCGGCATTAATATTCACTTGAATATTAAATATTTGGTTTTAAAAGATATAACCACAAATTTAAGTTGATTAGCTGGTAAGATGCATTATTAGTTTAACAACATATCAAGGGTTCGAACCCTGCTTTTCAATTTTTACCAAAAAAAACACATTGTAATCAAAATTTTAAAAATACTACTGCCTACGTGGAACACTACTACCTACGTGGAATATATGAAATTAATTAGAAAAATACAAAATTAATGATAAAAATTGCAAATGTGATGACATGGACACAATGTGATGACATGGCTGCTAATTACAATTACTGGGCAATGAGGTGGCGTTTTCTTGATTTATCTACGTGTAACGCCTCCTGTTATATATAATGTATATATATATATATATATATATATATATATATATATATATATATATATATATATATATATTATAATATTAACAGGTCTGGCCTGTTAAGACACGAAAATTAACAGGTCTTAACAGGTCTGACCTGTTAAGACACGAAACCTGTTAAGAACAGGTCATGTCGTGTCGTGTTAACAGGTTTCGTGTCAAAATTGCCGGCTTTAATCATAAACAATAGTACGCACAATCGTATCATCACGCATATATTCCATACTGTAAATTTTAGGATTTTCTTTGAATGCTTTGTGAAGAAACATTGATTTGTAATCACCAAGTGCAAAACCTTTATCGGGTCTCGGTTTTAAAGTAAATTTCTGAATTGTTGTGACGGAGCCCCCGGTTTTGTAAACAACATTACGAAATTCTTTGAGTTGGTTTTCAAGATCAACAATTTCATAGATTAATTTTTCTTCATATTTCCTTTTCCGCACTTTATGTTCACAAAAATCCTTTTTGCAAATTGACAACTCTGTTTGTGTTTTTGAAAGCTCTTTTTGAAGTTCTTCAACTTGTGTTTGAAGTTCGCACTTATCATTTTCTAGTTTTGAAACCAACTTTCCGTTTGACTCAATTAAATCTTGCATTTTATGCTGAAGATCTTGTTCTTTATTGTAATATTCTTGAAAAGCTTTTTCAAAACTTTTTTCATGTTTGAGCTTATGTTCCAGATTTGAAAGTTGTATTTTATAACACTCAATATCTCTTGCAAGTGACGCATTTGTTTCATTTAAAATTTTATTTTGATCGTTCTTTTGCTTGATTAGTAAAATTTGATCCTGTAGTTGTTTGGCCATCAACATGATCTGGTCAGTAGGATCAGAGTAAGGTTCATTTTGTTCGACATGATCATGTTTGTCATTCTCAATAGGATCATCAAATGAAACAACTGTGTCATCATCAAATATGACAACTGTGTTTATTTGTTCATCTGCTTGAGAAGATAAAGATGAGTCAGGTGGAACAACTTGCGCCTTATCTGATTCAGAAGCAGAGGGTGATACTATATCATGTATTAAGCAAGCATTAAGATCATGTACCTGAGACAAACCATCAGTGTCATACACTGGGCCTGAATCATTCATACGAAGTTCCTGCATGTTGGCCATAAGCATCACAGCTGCATTAGCTTCCAAATCTTCCATGTCATCATCGTTGTACGCATTTGCCATGAAGCTGTTCTCCTGCTCAGTGAAATGTCCTTCCTTTTCATCTTGAAGAGCCATCAGTAATGCCTGCTTGTGAAATTTACTGCCTCGAGTTCTCGGTTTTGGACATGCAGTTGCAATATGACCTTTCTCATTACAGTTGTAACACCACACTGCATTCCCAGAGTTTGAGTTCCTAGGTTCAACTGTTTCAGACCTTTGCAGAGAAGCACCTAAATTGTTTCTGAACCTTCCATTGTTATTAACCCTCTGACCATTCCCAAAATTTCCTGAATAACCTCCTGAACCTGATCGAACAAAGTTACGATTCTGTATTTCAACCCTGCCATCTTGCACAACAGCTTGATTCCTTATATTAGAAGAAGAACGTTGACGGTTGTTAGTTTTGTTGGAGAATTTGTTGAAAGCTCGAGCAATGAGAGCAAGTCCCTAATTTAGCGTGTTAAGTTCCTCATCGTCATCTTCATTGGAATTCGAGTAGTACACTGCATCATTGTTGGTGTATGGAACAAGTTGAGTTGAAGTATGCTGCGGAGATGAATCATAAGAAACCATTGGGTTAGAGGTAGAAGGTTGTGGATAACTGAAGTAATTATGTTCTTGAGCATAAGCATGATTTGTCATTGGAGGTGGAGCATAGTGAGATTGAGCTACGAGTGCCAAAGAATTTGGTGTTGGTAGTGGTGAGTAACCTCCTCGAAGAGCTCGATCTTTTTCCACTTCAGGTTCATGGTGTTTGTTCATTCTTTGCTGCCAAAAAGAAGAAGAGAAGAAGGCTGGTGGGTGACTAAAAGAGGGTACAATGTTGGAGTCCTTCTTGGAGTTTATTCGAGCCGTAGTTTTCTTTTTTTTTCCATTCGGTTTCTGTTTGGAGTCCATACAGGTTCTTCTTTTACCCTTTAGTGTTATTTATTTCGACATATAATCAGGCCTAAACAAGAGTTAAAATCATGCTAAGAAACCACTGAATCATGCTCGTAAATACGTTGTTATCTCGTGAATAAAACTATATGAAAGCACAAAGACCTTCACGCTTAGTTATGTTGTGGTGTCGCATGTTGTGGACTGCTTGGTGTCATGTTTCCCTACCCTTATCACACCTTAAGCAACTAATAAAACGCACCCTAGGGGCTGTTGTGTCATGTGATGTCTTGTGTTGCGTGTTATCAACCTTTGTCGACCCTAGATAGCTAATAAACTGCGCCTATATGGACTGTTTGGTCGAGTCTCTTGTGGCCTATTTGATGTCCCTTTTTCCAGCCTATGTCGACCTGTATTTAACCACTAAACAAGCCCTAATATCTGGTCATGAATGCACTTTAAATGGATCGAAAACAGGAAACCCTAGGCTGTAATTGTTGTCATGAATCAATGAGTTTATGTGAGGGTTTTCATGGTGTGTTTGGCTTGTTGATTCTATGTTGTGTGGGTGTCGTGAGTATGGATCATAAGGACTGTAAACATGTGGCAGTTTATGTGTTTTGAAACTATAAAAGTGTGCGTGGTAATTGGATATATTATGGTTAAGTGTTAGGTTGTTTTTAGTCTCGTTACTTCACGTTGTGTCTCGTTAACCTGCTGTCAAATTGTATGCTGGTGTGCGAGTTATTTGGTGGTCAAGAGAAGTCTAAGAACATGTTTACAAACTGAATAAAAGGGGTCAATAGGTGTGGTAATGGTTTGGTTAAACATTTGGTCGCTTTGAGTTGGTTTTGAATCGTTATAAAGGCATAGGATTTGGGTGTGATTTCATTTGAGTATGCTGTCCAGATTTTGGGATGAAGTGCAAGGGGTATAACTTTATGATAGAAACATAGTTTTACTTGATTCTTGAGTCTAAAACTAAGTTCAGGGTGTGTACTACTTGAATATCAAATTTCGGGGTCATTGGAGGTCCGGAAGGCAACCTTTTGATTTTTGAGAGACTAGTTGTCAAATCTGAGTAAATGAGTCTGGAAATTCAGTTGGTGCTGTTGATTTTTAGTTTTCAAACCATAAGGAGTTAGGACCTATAATTTGACAGGGGTAATATTTGGGATACGTGTGACTTCCTGGAATTTTTCTGGATTTTTCTGAAGTGATTAAATGGGTTAGTTAAAGGCAAACTTTCTGTATGTATGTGCAGTCAACTTTCTGTACAGGTCTGGAAAGATGATTTTTAAAACAGTACTTGTGCTTGTTAATAAAATCTATAAAAATTTGTGAAAGTACTTAACTGATATGGGAATCAATGAGAATTATTTCAGAATTGTTGGAACTCTGTTGATATGTCTGAAAATTCGTGTGGAACTGACCCAGATTTACCTACTAAAACCTAAAGTATGATATAAGTATAACTATAAGCATAAACCATTAAAAACCATTTGTAACTTATGAAATGAACATATAAGTATTAAGTGATCCCTATTTCATGTAGATTCGTTGAAGAAGACGTGACATTGTTTCCCTTTTCATTCATTTGCTCTCTTTTCATTTGCGTTAAGGTACGGATATTCAGTCTCTTTTTTAATATTCTTCGTTATTAGTACAGATATTCTGACCTTTTCAGTAAAGGTTTCTCATGATCTCTTTTCGTTTGCTATCTTTCATTATTAGGGTTCCCTAAGCCATTGTTATGAAACCCTTTTTGTTTCTGAACCTTTTCTGTATGAACCTTTGTTTATCCGAACCTTCTGATTTGACCTTCTGATTTGACCTTCTGATTTAACCTTCTGATTTAATCTTCTGATTTGGACTTCTGATTTGGACTTCTGATTTAACCTTCTGATATGGACTTTATGATATGAACCTCTGATATGTATTTTTGACCTGATTATTATGGCTTAAGATCTGTATCATTTTATGATATTCTGTATGACCTATTCTAGTTTGACACCCGAGCCAAATTTATTTCACTAGGCATGGGGGTTCCATGTCCGTGTCAGGGATGCACCTCTGACATGACTCTAGGGCAGTAGAGTGATGTTCTGCCACGTCCCTTTGATTGGTCTGCATGTGAATGGGTAGGGGCGTATGGATGCATCCTAGATCTGTTTCTGATATGATATGATTTGTCTGGTGAATGTGGATGTGTGTGCAATATACGTCCTTCACATTTCTGGGAGCTAGCTACTCCACCCATATGAGGACACCCCTCATTATTGTCTGATTATCTGAGAGGTCTCCCCTCTATATATTTATGAAGATATGTGAATTATGATTATGATATGATATCTGTTTCTGGGCTCGTGGTAGATGACTCTCCGTTACTTTCATCTTTATTTCTATTTCAGTTACTTTGATTACATTTCAGTTAATTCCGTTACACCATATTCTGTTTCACATTACTTTGTTGTTATATCTGTTCACTGAGCTTGTAAAGCTCAGCCGCATTTCTTTTCCTGCGGCAGGTTTTAGTGGGAAGCCGGGTTATGAGTGAAGAATACTTTTGGACGTAGAAGACTACACATCGATAGCCATTTGGATTAGAGACGATTAGAAGTGATTACATCTTCAGACTTAGTATTTATTTCTGTTCTCAGTTGTAACCTTGTACTTCAGATTTTACCTTTGTAACCTTTGACATTCTTTTGTATTACTTATGTTGTATGCTTGTGTTTTGCTTTGATATGTCACCATAACGTAATACTTCTACCCTTATCGGGTTGGGGTGTTACAATTTAATCATACAACAAGCCATATGGTGCATCATGAAGATTTTTGGTTTGACGAACGAATGTCACATACTTTTGCCAATCCGGACCAAGACTACCGACGAATTTGGAGTTCACTGCGATCCTTGGTATTGTAATTTTGTGACGTTCCAGATCATTTACCACATTAGTGAAACGGTGATAATAGGATTCAAGCAACTCTCCAGGTTCAATTGTGATGTTTGTGTATTCCATGTAGAGTTTTGATTCCATATCATCTTTGTTCAACTGAGTGCCTTCCATTAGGAGATGAACATGTTCCCACCTAGCTTTAGCTGTTTTCTGAGCATCAACACTTCGATAGATTAGATTTGGTATTCCTTGAAGTATATAAGCCATGGCATACTCATCAGCTTCACGATGTAGTTTCTTATCTTCTGTGAGTTAAGATTCTGGAACAGGTTTCTCTACAGGAGCACGTGGAGGGTCAGCAGATGGATCACCACTTTCAAGTCTGGTTGGCCACTGAAATGGTCCTTCAAGTATCACTTGTTTCAAGAATTTTCCATGGGGTTTCTTAAGTTCAAGAAATCGTAAGAATCGACTTGACCATTGAACATAGTTCCCAGGTGTGAGCATTGGGGGTGTTTCAAGTGATCCTGCCTCATGTCTGGATTGTTGAGTTGTAATAACTTCACACATCTGATCAAACCAGTGAGGTTGTTTGGACGAATACTGATTCTGTTGTTGTGACATTGGATATGGTTGTTGTTGAGGAATGAGTTGATGTTGTTGCATCATGAGATATTGTTGCTGTGGACGGAACGGTTGTTAATATGATTGTTGCGGTTGTTGATACGATTGTTGCTGATGATATTGCTGTTGCTGATACTGCAGATACTGATGTTGCAGAGGATGAGAAAAGAAATAATTAGGTGGTTGAGACATCTTACATGATTATGTGAAACTTTGATCGTTAAGGATAAATAAAGGTTGGAATTTTAAGTTGATTTGATAACTTTGATAAGTTTTGATTTGTAACTCGGTAAAAATCCTGATTTGGCTAACTCGGTAAGTCCTGATTCTGGCTAACTTGCTAACTCGGTAATTCCTGCTTTAGAGTTTAACTCGATAAACTTGAAGAAAGTTGTAACTCGGTAACAATGTTAACTGCTAACTCGGTAATGTATTCTGAATATCGTAACTCGATAACAACTTTACTTCAAACTTAACTCGATAAACTTAACTTCAAACTTAACTCGGTAAAATTAATTAAATTGGGCAGAGTTTCGTCTAAGTATAGAGTGCAAAAATCCTTACTCGATAAACGATAAGGAATGGCTAACTCGCCAAAATAAACTTAACTCGATATTAATTGAAGCTAACTCGCAGAAACTGAGGCTTAACTCGCTAGTTTAATTAAACTCGAAAGTCAGAAAAACAATTCTAACTCGCCAAATTCTGTCTAACTCGCAAAAACCACAATGAATAGTAACCGATATCTAAGAAATTCACTTTTAAACCTAGATTATTCTACCAAATCAAACCTAAATCAACCTATATTATCCCTTGGCGAATGATACCAATTGTTAGGTCACCATTTTACAACATAATCACTTAGAGATCTAGAGAGAGAGAGAAAGTAAGTTTAGAGAGAGAAAGTGGAAGGGACCCTTATAATGAAAATGAAAGATAATGATATTACTAAGAGAACCAACACCCTCTAATGAGGGGTTACAAGACTATTTATAGGTGAGGACTAGGGCTTCACCAAACTTTGCAAATATTACATAATAAGCCCTTAGACCTTTACCAAACCTATAAACTTAGCATAAAACTTAATAAAACATATCAATTCACTAACGTACTAACTTAATAATGCAACCTATTACAAAATTCAATGACGACACTTGAAATAATAAAGTCTATTCCCAACAGTGATCCACCTCCTTGTGTGCTACCTTGGGAGGTGCTAGGGTGTAAGCTTAAAGTGACCAAGATGCTAGGCTAGGTGCTTGAGGTACTTAGGTTTAGGTTTGAACTAGTTTAGGTTTAGTTTAGACCCAATCTTGCTTAGTGAGAGATTAGGGTTTAGCTTAGGGTTTAGTGTCTAGATTAGGGTTCTATTGGTGCTTAGTGACTAGGATTATAACTTAGGAGACTTATACTAAGTGGTGGTAACCTATGGTAAATATTTGGGAAGGTTTAACCTAGTTTTGGGGCTTATAAGACCTAGTTAGGATTTTGTGCTTAAGGGACTTGTACACAAGATCTAGAGGGTTGTACTAAGGTTTAGGGAGTCTAATATATCATAAAGTTGCTAATGTAACTCCTACATAAGCCTTGAGTACTTTCAAATTAGTTTAGTTTAGGAATTTGGGTTTGAGAGATAACTATAACTACTTAGGGTTTGTTTTGGTATTATGGTAGATTTAGTATGTTGTGGTGATAGATTACTTATTGTGGTGTTGTAGTGATCTTAGATTAGAAGTTCATGTGGTATGGTTGTAAGAATATTTGGCTTAAGAGGATACGTGAGTAGGTCTAGAGAGTCATAGATGCTATGTAAAGGGAAGAAAAGCAAAAATTTACTTGTGAAAATACCTACTATAGGTATTGTAGAGGAAATGATGTTAATGGGATTTTATGGGTGGTTACAGATTGATCTTTCACATTCATTTGAGAACAAATCGGTTGATCTGGTGATGATGATTCAGAAAGAAGTGTTTGTAGCCGGTCCATGTGAAAATGAGTACCATTCATAAGATCATGTTTCATGAGTTGATGTCCATCTTTGCTCTGCAATGATTCAAGTGCTTGCCACATGTCATGAGCATTGTGATGTTGCTCCACATGTGAAAAAAGATCATTTGGAATAGCTAACATAATGAAATGTTTAGCTCTGAACACCTTGTGTTTGTGTAATAGTAACTGCTGGATGACTTGGATCAGCAATTTGTTTCATAACATAAGGACCATTCCTGATTGAGTTTAGCATGTATTCAGCATCATCAAAGTGAGTTAACTATGCTTTGAACCTAAATACCCATGTAGTGTAAGTTCCAAGAAGTAGCATAGGTGGTCTCGTTGATGTGCCCAATATCATTGTAGCATAGCAAGAATCTTGAGTAGTAGACATTGTGATATGGATCTTGTTATGAGATGTTGTTTTGTTTGAGTGTGGTGTTTTAGTTTGTTAAATTTGAGATGGTTAAATGTTTCGAGTATTAACTTGTGATATGTGAATGATTAAAGTCTTTTACTAATTTTTAAATCTTTTGAGGGATTTGATAATTTATAAAAGTCTTCAAGTTAAGATACCACATAAAAGTCTCGTGAACAGTAACTATCGCAGCTTATGGTGAGAATTAGGCAGAGTTTTCTTTCGTAAAATGTGGGTAACAGTAAGTCTCGGAAAATTAGATGTCGCAGAACCTTTGTGATATCACACCAATACAAGAGCTATCCCAGAAATTTTATGCGATCTGAGCAAAGTTTTCTTTCGTAAACAGTGGGTGACAAAAACTTTCGCAAAGGAAGTATCACATCCTTTTCTTTCATAGCCCAAATCAACTACTATCTCAGACACCTATCGCAGACTAAATTGTCTATCTCTGATGTTACAAAGCCTTGTATCACGGCCAAAAACCCTTGCGATGTGAACAAAAGTGATGCGAACAAATCTTAACCCCTATTTTTACGAACAAAAGTACACTTTTTCAAAAAACCTTAAAACCACAACAATCAACCTAAATCTTCACTAAATACTTAAAGGTTTTGAGTATAATGATGAAAAACACATTCTTTTTCACAAATATGTTATTCTAACATACGTATTACAAGATTAAACACGTTAATGAGTAATCTAATAAGCACGTACGAAGTATAATATATTCTAGAGAGAGAAAGTTAGAAGCTTCAAGAAAATCAAAACTTCTAAAAACTAAGATTAAACAACACTAAAACAACACTACGTGAAACAACAAATCATATTTGGCTCTTGATACCAATTGTTGTTCCAATAACATCACGTCTATGAAGAACTAATCTAAGTAATATAAAGTGGGTGGTAGCACTTTAGAGAAGAGAGAGAAACGAGAGAACATTAAGAAAGTCTCGCATTGATAGTAATGAGAACACACACCTCATTACCCATGACGTAGGGGGTATTTATACCTAACGTCTAGCCAAGCATGCCATCGCAGATATACAAGTTCTGCAATATTAACTTGGTGTCGCATATAACAAAAGATAAATAGAAGTTTCTGACTAATGATTTACACTTTTCGTGTTCTAACAGTTCGGTTCAGTTTAGCAAATTTGGTTCGATTACAAACTTGATTTGATTTTATTCAGTTTAGTTCAGTTTCGATTTTCGGTTCACGCAGCTATTAGCTGATTTGTGACGAGACCCGAAACCGAACTAATCTAATGGCTTTTGGGCCCAATACGACCCAATTTCAGCCCAACCCCAAAACGACACCGTTACACCCTCCATAAAAACCACTCCAATCCCCCCACTCTCCACAAATCCAAACACCCAAACACCCAAACACACCCAAAAAACCGAAACCCTAGAAACCCTAACAATGGACACAGAAGACCACTCCCAATCAATGGCAACAGAAGACATCTACACCAACGGCGAAGAGCAGCCAGAGGAGCAACCACAACACCGCCCCATAATCTCCAGCGACCATCTCGACATCGAATCCTACGCCTCACTCTACACCGGCCGGACCAAAATCGCTCGCTTAATGTTTATCGCGGAGAAGCTCGGGAGCGAAAGCGCGGCATTGGACGCGTACCGGATGGCGTATGATGAGATTAAGAAAGGAGAGAATACTCAGATGTTTAGAGAAGTTGTGCAGAAGATTGATGGGAGATTGGGTGCGAGTTACGGTCCGGATACGGCGTGGATGGATTCGGTTGATCGGAAGGCGGAGAGTAGGAAGGAGAAGCTTGAGAATGAGTTGAATGCTTATAGAGTATGATTTAATTATTTGTTTTGTTGTTTATTGATCGTCCCGTGCCTTTTTTTTGTTGCGTATTTAGATGGAAACTAAATTAGGAATAGTGGTATAGGGATCACGAATGCTTATAGAAATTATTATGATTAATTGATTATGATATAATTATGTGATTTGTTGTTTATACGTGCTTAGGTTTCTTTGTTGACGGTCCCGAGCCTTTTTTTGTTGCGTGTTTAGATGGAAACTAAATTAGGAATAGTGGTATAGGGATCACGAATGCTTATAGAGTATGATTTATTTATTCTTACAACTTATTATAATTATGTGAATTGTTGTTTATACGTGCTTAGGTTTGTTTTATTCATTGTCCTGAACTTTTTTTTTGTTGCGTGTTTAGATGGAAACTAAATTAGGAATAGTTGTATAGGGATCACGAATGCTTATAGAGTATGATTTATTTATTCTTACAACTTATTATAATTATGTGAATTGTTGTTTATACGTGCTTAGGTTTGTTTTATTCATTGTCCTGAACTTTTTTTTTGTTGCGTGTTTAGATGGAAACTAAATTAGGAATAGTTGTATAGGGATCACGAATGCTTATAGATTTTGTTTACTTATATATGTAGGGGGTGTTTGTTCCGGCTTATGTAGCTGGCATATGGTTTATGTGGTTTTCGGCTTATGTTTTATAAGCTTACTTTTTGTGGCTTATTTTGAAACTTTTGGCTTATGTAAGGTTATTATGACATGATAAGCTTATATAAGCTGGAAAGTTTCAAAATAAGCCTCAAAAAGTGAGCTTATGAAACATACGCTGAAAACCAAATAAGTCATAAGCCCGCGATATAAACTGAAACAAACACCCTTGTAATTTGTTATGTTTAAGGCTGTGAAGGAACAAGCAAACAGTTCTTAAACTAGCTGATTTTTGTGTTCTTGTTAAATAGGGCCAATATATTGATTTGTTGTTTATATTTGTTTAGGTTTTGTATATTGACGGTCGGATATCGTTTTTTGTTGCGAATGTATAAGTTTTTGTGCTATGTTAAGTTTTGTTGAGTGAGATGGAAGGTTAATTAGAAATAGTGATACAGGACTTAGGAATGCATATACAGTATGATTTGTTATTAATAATGAGTTAGTTGAAGTATGTGATTTGTTCTTTATATGTGTTTAGGTTCCGTTATTGACGGTTCACTATAGTTTTTTGTTATGATTTTAGATGGAAAATCAAGTAGGAGTAGGGCTTAGGAATGTTTATAGAGTGATTTTTTGTTTATATGTGTTTGTGTTAGTTGTTATGTTAAGGGTTGTAAACGAATTGAGCGAACACGAACACTCAAGCAAACGAATAAGTTGAATTCGTATAGAGTATGATTTATTGTTTATATGTGTTTAGTGTTTCCGGAACCTTTTTTGTTGTGAATTTAGATGGAAAATTAACTAGGAATTGTGACATAGGGATGTGAGCGAACCAAATGAAAACGATTACATAAATAAACAAACTGATATTCGTGACAATGTTAGTTGGTTAAGAAAATAAGCTAGTTTATTCATGTTTATATTATTTTTAGGAGTGTTGTGTTGCTTGTTAGTTTTAGGGATGTAGACATGGAATGAACATGAACAGTAAGTTATTGCTGTTAGTTTTGTGATTTGTTGTTTATATGTTTTATCTTAATTGCTATGTTTAGATAAGTAGACGAATAGAATGAACACAATTATTTAAACGAACTAATTTTTATGTTCATGTTTAAGTAAGTAAGTTAGTTCTTGCTATTTCTGTTTGTTCAGTAAGCTGTTTAAGGACTAAGATGAATCAATGTAGACGAATAAGCATAGATTGAGATGCTAAAGGGGCAGAAGCCAAAGACCAAAATTTCAACAGGAAACTGTTGGTTTCCAACCGACAGACGAATAAAACAAAAGAAACAAATAAAGAATGAGTTGGTTAGCTAAAACAACATATACATGATTAAAACTGTTAACTAACTCTATAATCTTCATGGATTATATGAGATATGTGAGATACTTTTAAGTTTTAATTGCTTATGTTTTTATTTGTGTTCATTTTGTTTAAGTATAGCTATTGTATTAGGTATAATATTGAATGATTATTGCAAGAAAGTAAGTGAACTTATGCGAATGAACATAAACAAGTGGATTACCAAACATTTATGAACGAAGGAAATTTTGTTCACGTTTGTATATTTAACTAAATAAACATAACATGTTTCTCATGTTCACGTAAACGAGGTTCCAACCGAATGATTCATGAATAGTCTACTAATTGCTTGGTTCGTTTTACAACCCTTGTCATATTGTTATATTTAGAAGGAAAAATAATTAGGGGTAGTGACTTATGGATTTGGGAGATGTTGGTTTTAGAAGGTTAATTTAGGAAACTAAAGTTTTAGTACAATGTATGATATAAATGTGAATTAATATGAAGATTGTTATTGACATGAGCCTGAATGTGAGTGGAGTAATAAAAATTTAAGAGGTACAAGTTTTGAAGGAAAATTTAAGAATTTAGTGGCTTATAAACGTTAGTGCTTTACGGGGTTTGGGGTTGTTCTTTGAATTTGAGATTTGTGTTATACTTACCAAAGGGACTAAATGCTTTAGGGGAACCAGTTGTAAAAATATTGCATAAGATAGGAGATAAAGCATAGTTTGTTTGGATGTTGAGGAGATGTACTTTTAAAGTATGGTTTTTAACTTCGTATCTGGAAAGGTTCTCATTTTTGGTAGAAATTGTAACTATATATACGGAGATTCTGATAGCTTGTTATAGATAGAAATCTTTTTGTGATTAGAATTATGAACACTGAACAAAGAACGTTGAACTTTGTATATTGATAAAAATATAACCCTCAGACCAGTGTGATTCAAGCAACTTATGTCTTATATATAATTTTCCCCTTGATAAAAAGTAACCCAAATCTTAAGTTCAACTTGTACTTTTTCAGTATATGTGAGTTTTTGTGTTGCCATAAATCTTGTGTCACGAGAAACTTTGGAAATGATGGTGGGACTTAGCATGACATTATTCTTGCAGTATGATTTGGAAGTCTCATTCGGAGAGTGTTTGGAGCTGTGTTTCGGAAGTGATTATCTGATTATTGTCTTGCAAAGCATGAATAATAAAAAAATAGAGTATGGCAAACTATTAGAAAACAGCTATTACATGCGTTTATCTAGAAAACAGTAATACCAATTGGGAAGCTGTCAGGCTGGTAGAACTCAACTATTTTTTGCAGTTTAATATCTACTTGTATAGTAGATTTTGATAACTCAGTAACAAGATATTACATGGTTCTTGATGTCTTTATGGTTTCCTTGCCCGAAGAATATTTGGTTATTGGAATTATTAGCGAATAGCGACTTTCTGTTACTGCAGTCTGTGATGTTAGCCAACTTTTTTTCTTTTACTACAGACAAATTTGATTAAAGAGAGCATTAGGATGGGATACAATGACTTCGGAGACTTCTACTATGCTCATGGTGCACTTGGGGATGCATTTAAGAATTATGTTCGCACTCGTGATTATTGCACAACTGCAAAACACATCATCCATATGTGCTTGAATGCTATTTTGGTCAGCATTGAGATGGGTCAGTTTGTACATGTTACAAGCTATGTTAGTAAAGCAGAGCAAAACAAGACTGACCTAGATGCCATCACAATTGCGAAACTAAACTGTGCTGCTGGACTAGCTCATCTTGAGGCTAAGAAGTACAAGCTGGCTGCTCGAAAGGTAATTTTTAACAGATTTTATTAATAATGCTACTTGGGTGTTTAACTAGAACCAAAGGGGAGGGGGGTTTAAATTGTAGTTACAGTTTCGGTAAGGATGGCTCTATGGTGTTAGGAGTAATTTAAATGATCTGAGGAACAATCCTTATATGCATCTTGGTGAATATTCCGTTTACATTTAAATTATGTTTTGGCTAGCCTCTACATAGGGATTTACATGTATTACTGAACGCTATCTTGCATGTATTGGACCACCAAAAGCATTACAAGGCATAGAGACATATACTGTAATACTTGATATAGTAGTCAGTATTTTATTGTCTGTTTATGCTCTGATACACATCATACTCTCTTTAGCCTGCACTTCTTGAAGAGATGACTTTGTTAACTATCTAACTCAAATGGCAGTCAGTTGTATAGTTCATAGTAGCCTTCATGGCATCATCTACTTAGGCCTTTCTTAGCCAATGAATTATTATGGTTGTTATACTTTAGGATACATATAATGAATGGCAACCATAATGCCCGAGATTATAACTACCTGTCGTTCCTTGTGCTCTCTGTATCTTCTTCCCTTTGCTCCTACTAGGCCAAAACATGCTATGCTGGCACATCTTTATGCAATGAGCCTGGCATTTTTCTGAAGGAATGCAATGTTTAGTTACGCTTTGTAGCAATAGTGACCGTCATTAGTTGATTAATCACAATGAAAGGAGAAAATTACTGATTTGACATGAAATAATATCTGTGTTGCTTATCACCTGGCGTTACAATTTGATACACAACTTGTTATTCTCACAGTTCTTGGACACTGCTCCGGAGTTGGGAAACAACTACTCAGAAGTAATTGCTGCTCAAGATGTTGCAACATATGGTGGACTTTGCGCCCTTGCAAGTTTTGATCGTGCAGAGCTTAAGGCAATATAATCTATAATACTTTATTACTCTACCATCAGACCATTTGATTTACTTGATAAATAACAGTAATTGAATACTCTCATTTGGCAGGCAAAAGTAATTGACAATATTAACTTCCGTAACTTCTTAGAGTTGGTCCCCGAAGTGAGGGAGCTTATCCATGATTTTTATTCCAGGTATGCTTACGTTTTATCCTAAAACTGTTTCGTGTTTGTGAGATATGGTTATTGCATCTGATGTTTTAATGTTATTAACTTATGTAAAACATCAACTTAAGATGTTGTGGCTTGACAATCTTTTATCAACAAAATATTTTTCCGCGTTGCTGCAGCCACTATGCTTCATGTTTAGACTACCTTGGGAATCTTAAAGCAAACCTGCTGCTCGACATCCATTTGCATGACCATGTGGAGTCGCTGTATACTCAGATCCGCAACAAAGCACTCATTCAGTATACTCATCCTTTTGTGTCTGTTGATCTGAACAAGATGGCGGATGCTTTTAAAACCACTGTAGCTGGACTACAAAAAGAACTTGAGGCTTTGATTACTGACAATCAAATACAGGTATTCTTCGAGCACATCAAACATCTTTAGGGATTTCTTTGTTAGTTGTTACAAGGTCTTTTCTGGATATCTTTATAAACGCCTATGTCTTAAAAGGTCTTTTCTTATGGTATTAGCCACCGCCGCCTGCTAGGGTTAATATTTGGTCTCATATATTTAGCAACTAGCCTACATCTGCAATCGTGTGATAGGATTCTTGTTATATCTTATAAACGCGTATAATAGATTAATCATCGTGGTTTCTGTTGCAAAACTTTAGACAACAAAGAAGATTACGCATCTTGCTGGCTGTCTGGAAGGGTAAAACTGAACGACGGAAAGTAAACGGATATTAGATTTTGGATAGACTATTAGAAGCACTCAATTATACTTGCTTAAACTTCTTCCCTTTTACAGTATCTTATTCCATAGGTCAAGTTTCATAGATCACATATATTATAGGTTCAAGGAGGATTGAAAATTAGACCATATAATAATATACTGTCATTGCTTAGAACTATAGTTTTTGGTTATTTGAATAAATTATGGAAATTTGACAACTGTAACTTGTCTAAAAAGCATTCATTTCTGGGAAATAGTGCTCCACATCTGCTGGTTTATTTGCAATAACTCACAAAATACTGAGCTTATATACTAATATATTTATCCATTTTCTTGCAGGCCAGAATCGACTCACACAACAAAATTCTGTATGCTCGCCATGCAGATCAAAGGAAAGCCACTTTTCAACGAGTTTTGCAGACCGGGGTCGAATTTGATCGAGATGTTAGGGCGATGTTACTAAGGGCAAATCTTCTCAAGCATGAGCACAACATTAAGGCTATAAGGAAGATGTAAATCCCTTCAAATTGCACAGACGATTATCATGTTTTTTTTTGGGGGATACATCAAACAAATGCAAATTTGGGTTTCTTTCTTTTGATCATGTTAATGTTGTAAAAAACCAAGAGGTATTTTAGGGTCCTTGAATCGACTTATATATTGCATGATCTCAAAACTAAGAGAAGAGTTTTGTTAATATATTTAGATTGAATTTGCAGCTTTTATAGGGTGGGTTTTCACTATTCAACAGAAGACAGTCACGAATGCATAACGTTTCCCATGTCAGCAAATAACCTTTCTATCATTTGGAGGACTATTTTCTTGCAATTCTTAGTTCATTTATCATGCCTTCACAGTTCACAGAAAGATGGTGGCCTATACACACCTGATTCGTAGTTCATTTATCATGCCTTCACACAAAGATGGTGGCCTACCTAATTTACTTATTTAAGTAAAAGGTTGTTCACCAAGACGATACAATGTTTAAGCTTGAAATCTACAAAATAATTCTCATCTCTCTATTATATATTTAGCATAAATCCGTCATATCGTTATCTTGCACACGTCTTTACAATCCCTTCTCTTAGCAACTAGTTTTGTCAGTGTATTCCTGACATGGAAAACCCTTATCTTAGAGACAAGGCTTGAAGGGGTTTATAGTGATGGTTATGATACTTGAAACGGCGCTTGAAAGTTGGTTTAATAAATTGCATTATGGTAATATAGAGGTGAATGGTGATGAACACAAACATCATAGTCCAGTTCATACACGTACCAGGTGTTAAACCAGCTCGTAGGCAAGATTTCTATCATCATAAATCTGATCCACCTGTGCCACATAATTTGCCAATGCTTTCACCAAGACAAGGGTTTTCCAAGCTCTCGTTAGCATCTGTAGATACATGGACAAAAGCAGTTGCTAATAACAACATATGCAAAGAATTTAACCGCCAACGAGAAGATGCTGTCAGTGCTAAGGGATTTAATCTTCTTACCCAACAAAAGAAAACAGTTACCTACACCAACCGCGAAAATAAGTAGAGTACTCAAATTATATATATACTAAAAGGTAAGAGATTACTGTAGCAAGCATTGTGCTTGCTACAGTTGTATCTACAGTATTTTTATTTTTATTTTATTTTATTTTTTTTTTATTATTTTTTTTTTAGTATTAACCGTCGTTAGTTATTTAACTGCTGTTAACTAACGACCGTTACCTTTCACATTTAAAAAAAAAATTGTATGCATTTTGTCTTTCATCTCAGTGGTTCATTGCAAATTTAGTCCTCAAATAATTTACATAAATGATCCTTCATGTTATACATCAATTGCAAAATCAGTCATAGGTAACTAACTTCACGTTAAATAGCTAACGGCAACAAAAGAATTATGCAGCAACGCGCGGATACCAAACTCGTTAAAACTAATTGCAATCACTTCAGTTCTTTTCGATGGTGCTGTAGGTGTTTGTTTTCCTTTGTTGGGCAGTAAATTAAGAACTTTAGCTTGATAACATCTTCTCGGCGGTTAAATTCTTTGCTTATGGTGTTATATTTGCAATTGCTTTGGTCCATGTTTTTCTCGAAGCTAACGAGAGCTTGGAAAACCCGTGTCTTGGTAAAAGACAGTTTTAGGAGATTTTCCATTGGGGTATGGTGTCGTTATGTTAGCCGCTGTGATAGTTATGATAATCGAAACAACAATTTAATTAAAATTGGTTAATCAAAGGCATTATATTAAGAAGTAGGGGCGCCCGCTGCGTTGCAGCGGGTAATTTTTGTATTGTTTTACGATAAATTTATGAGACAATATTTATGTGAAGTTTTTTGTGAGATCGATTTGTTTGGATCTTTGTGGTTAGGAGGTGAAAGAGCGGTTGAATCGGACAGACCGCATCAAAGATACATTTTAAGTTATTTCACGTTTTAAGTTTTTGTTTTATTTAGGGTTTTAAGTTGGTTTTGTTCGGAAAATCAACAAATCAACTAATGGTAACTCAAAAGCTAGTGGGCCAATTATTGTTAAATAGGCGGCCTATGAAAAAAAAAAAAAAAAAAAAAAAAAAAAAAAAAAAAAAAAAACAGCAAAAGGTATTTGTTTATGGCTCAGTCGCTCGAAGGTTTTATGTTATTTTGTTCGGAAAATTAACAAATCAACTAATGGTAGCTCAAAAACTGGTGGGCTAATTATTGTTAAATAGGCAGACTATGAAAGAAGCGGCGAAAAAAAAAAAAAAAAAAAAAAAAAAAAAAACGCTAAAGAACCCAACAAAAAATATTTGTTTATGGCTCGTCGCTCGAAATGATGTGCTATAGAATGAGGAGTTGGAGAATGGTGGTGATCTAGAGTAGCAACATGATGGTCACGTGCATGTTTATACGCATGCGTCCTATGGCCATGCACATGGCCTAATCGATGATGATTTTGGCTCTACGGATGGTCTATTCCGACCCCAAATTACTTTAGTACGTACTACTTCGATCTGTTGCATCCATTAATCCATTAAATTTATATGCAAATGAATGAATGAATTACTTCGAGGTGGCAAAACGGGCGGGCCGGGTGGGCACGGATGACGGGCCAAACGGGCTACGGGCTAAACGGACACGGGCAAAACGGGCACGGGCCAAACGGGCGCATGCTATATGAATCGCTTTAGAAAAGACCAAAAATGACGAAATAAATTCCTCAAACGTAACACTTCATTTATATTTAAAAAATTAAATATGTTATATTTATAATTTTTTCTTTAAAAACAATTGTAATGTTATTTAATTGAGAGGAAATATTGTGATCGTTTGTGCCCATTTAACCTTTAAATGGGCAATATATGCCCGTTTCAAAAAAAAGGAGGGCCTAAATGTGCCCAAATATTATAAAAATTAATCCAAATTAGTTTTTTTTTTTTTTTTTTTTTTTTTTTTTTTTTGGCATAAATTGCCACCTCTAGAATTACCTCTAACATCGTTATTAAGCCGATAAAGAATACATTGGAAAAGCCTTTGTTGCTTGATATTTAGCAAGTACATTCAGAATAAACAGAGATTGGGAGGAGTATAAGAAGGAAAAGCCACATCAAATTCATGGTTAGGAGTTAGATTTCAATGGTAGCTCGATGAGCGATAGTGAGATATATAAGAATGTTTTGTAGACATGAGGCTAGAGGCTTATATAAGAAGATGAGCAGTATTAGGAAGTGCTCTTATATGTCGACATTGTTGTTAGCTATAAACTCATATATATATTTTTAAAGATTTTGTGTTTGCTATTTATTGCTTTTATGCATTTAATGACGATATTTTCCCTTAAGAATATGTTAATCTCACCTCTATATAGGTAATTTTAAGAACGAATCCTTAAGAGAAAAGATCGTCGTTAAATGCATAAAAGCAATAAATCGCAAATATAAAATCTTAAAAAAATTATATATGAGTTTATATCTAACAACAATGTCGACATATATAGAACACATCCTAGTCTGCTCGTCTGCTTATTCTTGTTCTTATATAAGCCTCTAGCCTCATGTCTACAAAACATTCATATATTTATATCTCACTATCACTCATCGATCTGCCAATGAAATCTAATTCCTGACCTTGAATTTGATGTGGCTTTTCTTCTTATACTCCTCCAAATCCCCGCTTATTCTGAATGTACTTGCGAAATATCAAGCAACAAAGGCTTTTCCAACATATTCTTTATCAGCCTAATAATGATGTTAGGGGTAATTCATTCATTTCCACATACATTTAATGGATTAATGGATGCAACGGATCTAAGTAGTACGTACCACTGAAGTAATTTGGGGTCGGATTAGACCCTTCGTAGAGCCAGAATCATCATCGGTTAGGCCATGTGTATGGCCATGGGAAGCATGCTTATGAACATGCATGTGACCATCATACTATACTCTGGATCACCACCACTCTCCAACTCCTCATTACTATAATGTATTTGATTAAACTAATTTTAATTAAATTGTTGTTTTGATTATCATAACTATCACAACGGCTAACTTAGCGACACTATACCCTAATGGAAAATCTCCCCAAACCGTCTTTACCAAGACAAGGGTGTTCCAAGCTCTCGTTAGCTTCAGAAAAAACATGTACCAAAGAAGTTGCTAATATAACACCATAAGCAAAGACTTCCCAACTTTCACATGTTTAAAATTTAATATGCTGAAATTTTTATTGACATTATTTTAAATATCAATATGAATGCACGACCTCATTGGTTACTGTGAGATGAAAACATATACATGATATTGTGGTTATAGGAATATAATGACACATGTAATTACTCTTTAAATTTTGAATAAGGAATATCCAAAAATTATTTTTTAAAGGTCATATCAAGTAAGTTAAACAAATTCAAATTTTTCGTCCAACAAAACTTTATACAAAATATTAATCGATGTTAATATATAGTGAAACATTTATGTACAAAATCGCACGTGCACGGTATTATAATATATAAGTGTAATAGATTTTACAAATGTCACAAAAATTATTTATTTAAGAACTCCGTATATACACCAGAACAAGCTTTAGTATGGCAATATATAAATTTACAAGATATAAATATGCAATCTTTAACTTTTATTAAAATAAGATAGTATATAAGTATGGATAAATAATTAAAAATTTGATACCGTGACTTATATCAAAACATATTATGTAAAATTCATTTTAAAGACATGTGCAAACACGGGAGTATATTATTATTTAATTTATAAAGTTATTAAAAAATATACAAATTGACAAGTTTATCTAAGTTTGTATAATTTGTGTAAAATTTAATAAACAAGTTTTTATTTTTTTTTAAACAATATCGACACTTGTAATTTTTTACGTACTATTTATTTTTGTGTGAAATTTCAATTGCTTAAATTAAATTGTTTTAATTTTGAACTTTTTTTGTTAAACATAATGACTTATCTTTTCTTTATGGCAAAGCTGATCAAATTGTCACAATATAATTTGTATATTCTGATAAGAAATAACTAACTTAAAAAATAGAAGAAGCTACGTGATTCTCCAACTATATTGCGGTACCAACAAAATTCAGTTAAATGTGGAATAATATTCTATCTTTAAATTCATTTTACAAAAATAAATGGCAATCTTTTTATACGTAGTCTTGTGATCATAATTGCATGGTGACTAGGTGACATGTGTACTATAGGTCCTATAGGATGTGTACTTGTGGCCTAATTCAATTTGATGACTCATCTCCACGTTTGCAACAACTTATATATATCCATTTACACGTGGCACCACTTTTAGTGGTCCTTATTAATCGTGTCTTTTAAATTAAAAAGTAAACACACTTTAATGATTACTTACAAAACATTTGCTCTAGAAATTACTAGTTGAACATATCATTAGCTAAACCTACTACGAGTATATATCATATTGAGATGACATTGATTCAATCCATAAGTGAAATGCATTAAAGTTTGATAGAAGACGATGTGTATGTGAATTTGCATGTTTAACTTACACTTTTTATATATTTGCAACATATTTATCATTTACGATTAAAATAAATTATTAACATTGTATATGACTTGGTATTTTACGGTTCAACAAGAGAGATGTGTACTAATTGGTATAACTATCTTGAGTTAGTTGGTATGTACGACATGCTAAAGAATACTACTAGGAGGTTCAAATTTCTTGAATATAAAGTTTTATACATTGTCTAAACCAGTTATTTTAATCTAGTGCCGGACTTATGATAATTTCAAGTGCATTGCAATGAAAATTAGCTTTTGGGCAAAGTTGCAGTTCTGATGAAGACTACTTTTGATAAAGTACGTTTTACTAAAAGAGAATATGATTTACCGGCATCCTCGGAAACCCTCTTGAAACAGCCCACATTCTTATCAGGTACTGACTGACTTAATTGGTTGAGTCGATTTAGCAAACTAGAGTTAGATTTTATTAAACTAATAGGCAAACTGAACATAAAATTTGATCGAATCAATGGACGAGAAGGAGTCAAATTTTATAATCATGAACATATATAGTGGAAGCAACAACTAGTGAAATAAAACATTTGTTGTCAAGTAGTAGACAGCTACGTGGTTAATTGTGTATACTTGTGCTTGGATTTGTAATCATTTTTAGGCCATCATCTATGTATATCAGTCTTGCTTAGCTAGAGAGTTTTTGAACAGCCTATTGTATTATATATAAAACTAGCAAGTAGCTATATAACAAAAGAATACGACAGACTAATGTGCGAAACAAGCCAATCTGGACTGTGATCCATCCGAACAAATTTATAAAACTGAGATCATTGTTCAAGCAAATTTCCGTAGATGCTCTTCAGCCCTAAGCTTCAGAAGACTCCGCGGCAGTTCCTTCGTCTTGTAGGCTGAAATAAGAGAGAACACCGTTAGCTCGCCTCGGGTTTTTAGTCCGAGACCAACTCCGGCGTGAGAGTAAGTAGTTGGTATAAGTGAGTAATAAGTGGCAAGTAAAAGGGAGTAATGGTATAGTGGAGAGAATGTTGTATCGGAGTGTGTGTGTGTCAAATGATGCCTCTTCATGTGTGTGAACAGTTCCTTTTATACTACCTGTGATTAGCTTCATGACAAAACCTTGTGGAAGCTAAGTTGTCTTCTAGGTGCAGCACATAAAGCGCTGATAAGCACCAGGCTTGGTCTTCGGGGTCAAAGTTGTCTCCATGTTAGTTTGTGGACCAAGCGTCTGTGCTATTTGTACTACGTATGTCAGTTGCCAGTATACTATCTCTGATGACCAGTGTACTAGCTCTGATGTAGGCATTGCTCCACTGAGCAGGCATCTCTCCTGAGCAGACAGCTCACCTGAGCAGACAATGCCTCATTATGGAGTGGTTTTAACTTATGAAAGTTTGGAGATAATTGTGATTATCTTCTCCGGAGTATCCGGAGGAGGACATACCTCATCAATCATGTTCATATGATATTCGTATGGACATTTGAAGGAGATTGAATGAGCAATTACGAGTGTTCTTAAAAATGTGATGAAACAAACATAATAACAATGTAACTAATATATCTTGTTGACCTATATGTAATGAGTAAATCAGTAATCCCTGATTTATGTAAGCCAAACTATTGAAACAAAACTTTCATTGAACGGCAAAATCTTTGACACTCAACCAACTGTGTTGTCTTACGTCTATTGAAACATTAACAATCATAAGCTTAATATCTTATATTATCCACTAACGAGCTTGAGCTTGGAAACACGTTAAGTTGGATTAGGCATGAAATAATTATCAAACGGGATTTGAAAGGCAAATCCAATACGCTAGGACAGACAAGGGGCCGGATACGTGAATAATTAACTAACTCATTTGATTAAAAGCAACAGACAAATACGCGAGTCAAATGGCTCTAACATTGTGAACCATCGTGAAACCACGCAAAAAAATAGAGTGGAATCCTTGATGTAAAACATGCAAAACGTAAATAAACATGCCTAGGAAAAATCCAAGATTTGGGCTTTGCAACAAGTGTAAAAAAATCAATTTCTCATTTGATAATTATGGTGATGTCACGGGTGGTGCCGAAAGTCACATATTGCATAGTTAATACGTGAGTGCATGATTTTAATATTACGAGTTCATGCAAGGTGTTAACTATTTCACATTAAGAATTGAAATTTGGTAATATGCGAGTACTTGGAATTTTGTGTGGTTTTCATACTAGTGGTTAATGTTATGACTAAGTATAGGCCGGTTTGGACCGATTATATATAGATATAGGATTTAGTGGTGTTTGTATTATTACTTGAAACAATGTTCCACTTCTGCATAAATCAAAACTCATATCAATTAGCAGAACTAACTACAAATAATATATAGTGGTGACAATTACCCATTAATTAGGTAACAATACATATATGGTTATTCATTATGTTTAAACTAGAGTAAGTGATTAACACTTTTTGGGAAATTTTGATTAAAGAATTGAAACGCCACTTGTTCTCAATGATTAAAACCTAGAATATATTCAAAAGAACAGACACCTGGGGTCAATAATTAAGACATCAATAGTTATTTAAGGGAAACAAAATTGTGTCAACCAAATGAATGAAATTGTGTTTTGTGGATAAGGTCATAAATAAAATATTCGACTTTCAATGTCGATCAAAAATTCATAGCCTAATTGTGTACGTATTTTTTTTATTTTTTAAGCTGTCTATTTATCACTTGTTTCAAATCTTAATTTATAACCAAACAATGCACAAAGCAAATTTTAGCAAAAACTGAGCTATCTTAGATTTCATCCAATCATTTTAACATATCTAAGAGAGTGATTGATCGATTCTTCACAAATTTGATCGAACTGAACTAGTATTCGTCGATGTTTTATGCAACTATCGATTGTGTTGCGATTCTCGTTATATAAAACGGTTGCAAATCAATCCGAGCAGTTTGACTATAAGATTAAACTCATACTTAAATAAGAGATTTGTTATATAATGCCCATTGGGCAATAGTTAACTCAATGATTAAGATAAATATAAAAAGAAACTTGGACATTATTAAATTAAAAATCAGATATATTTAAGGTAATTTATATGTTTATTTAGTGTGCATTAAATGTATAATTACTTTAAATTGTAAAAGTTATTATATTAAATGCACTTAGCTATTGTCCAGTGAACATTGTATAGCAATTCCTTTTAAATAAACATACGACTGTACTCGTGTAAAAGGCTTTGGCAAATAGTCTTTATGACTTTTTTCTGTTAACTTTCGGTTTTTAGCAACAATTAATGGTCTTCGATGAGTGTAACAAATTAGGTAGTGTCACAAAAATAAACTACTACTAACAATTACATCTAGCAAAACTAAAGGTAACTGCTAAAAGAAGCTATAAACAAGTCAAGTGAGGTTGAGTTTAAATTATTAAGGGTTTTGTTAACCACAACTCACGGGGTTGTGTTTAAAAATACCTTAATTAAGAATTTTGCATTAAATTAAGTAGTATATTCCATAATTATACATATTTTTCATTTTAAACATGGAATGTGATGTTAAACATGGAGTGTTTAGTGTTCATTTAATGCAAAAATTTTAATTAAGGTATGTTTAAACACAACCTCATAGGTTGTGATTAACAAAACCGAATTATTAATACTATTTTTTTTCCCCCTAATAGACAACCAGGAAACGAATATATGTGAAGTTCTATTTATGGACAATATGACTAGGGAATCTAGGTATTATTAAGGACAGATATATTATTTTACACGTCATTTTACTCTTTTTGTATTGGATAAAGCACACTACTCACCAGCTCTTTTATTCCACCTGAAACTCATAATACACATTGCATTAATAACAAAAAAACACAATTCTCAATCTATCAATATTCCAAATAACAACCATATAACCACCATCAACCACCATATCATAACACTTCATCATGGGTGCTAATACGTCATTACTAAGCTCAGATACATCAAACATGTTGGATAATAATACCAACTTAGGTGACATGCCAGAATCATGTGTAGCATTGATATTATCGTACTTGGAACCAGTTGACATATGTAGATTAGCTCGAGTAAATCGCGCATTTCGTGCTGCTTCTACTGCTGATTTTACATGGGCATCTAAGTTGCCTTGTAATTATAGGAATCTAGATGGAAGTCTTTTGGTTACGAAAAAGTTGGGTGAAAAGGAAATTTTCGCGAGGCTAAGTCGAGGCGTGTCATCTGATTCCGGCAATAAGGTTCGAATATATTATATGAGTACTTTTATATTTTTCATTCTGAAAGGCTAGTGATTTATATTCGTTAGTAAATTTGGCTAAATTTCATTGATAGGTTGTGATAAGTTGATAACTAGTTCAATATTAAGAGCACAAGGTGCAGCAACAAGCTTGTGCCTCCCCATTCGGGCCCCACCATGCCACATCACCAAAACACCTCAACTTCAACAAACCACAACAAACCCCCCCTCACCAAACAACAAACCTCCACTTCCCTATTCGGGCCCCACCAAACAACAAACCTCCCTTTTTTCTCACAAATAAACCAAACGAATCCAAACGTTAACCTGCCATTGTCAGAGAAATTGCTTCGCCGTGGCCACGGCGAGATAGCCAACGGCGAGCACCCTCCGGTGTGGCGGCGAGCAACGGCTCGCCGTTGGAGGTGCCACATCGGACGGCGAACCTCGTTTCGTCGACTGCACCTTGTGCTCTAATGAAGATTAGTTGTATGAGTTTCATATTTTGATAGAAATTCAAGAAATTATTTATTATTTTCTTTATTAATCATTCAGACTTTTAGTTTTTAGAACAACGAAATTACGAATTGCTAGATAATGATTTTTTTTTTTTTTTTTTTTTTTTTTTTTTTTTTTTTTCTTTTCAAATATTTAAATAAAACAGTTTAATAGTTATTGTTAGGTAAACTGATTGACAGAAGTTAAATTTTAGAGTGACTGGTTATTATTTAAGGTATGAATACAAATTATTTTTATCGACACCGAGTATGTTTCTAGTTTATAAAATTAAGTTGTCAAAAATGAATTATTATGTTTAGCAAGTTCTTAATTTTATAAGTATTCACAACGACATATAAAAAGTTCAAATAATGATTGAATAAAAAAGATGATGCCTATACATTTGGATATGTGATCTTAATATAAGTCATAGTAGCATCCAGAGAAATAGCAAGTACAAAAAAGGTTCTATGAGATATATAGCGATGTGGTAAGCTACTAGACGAAAATATAAAAGTTCGACGATTAAAAAATGTTCTGCCCTTCTAGCCAATGTCGTATTTTAGTGTTTGATTTGACATTTTAATTTTTTTGGTTCAGGAATTTTGGTTGGACAAGACCACAGGAGGTGTTTGTGTATCCATTTCTTCAAAGGCATTAACAATAACCGGAATCGATGATCGAAGATATTGGAACCACATTCCTTCAGATGAATCAAGGTGAGCAAAATTCCCTTTTACTTTTATATGATGTGAAGATTATTTTCCATGTTTCTAAATCATTCATTTGCCAGATATTGTACGGTTGCATACCTTAAACAAATTTGGTGGGTAGAAGTACATGGAGATGTCGAGTTCTTGTTTCCTCCAGGGTCTTACTCGTTGAAATTCAAACTTCTGCTAGGAAAAGTTGTAAAACAAAACGGACGAAGAGTGTTTAGCAATGAGGACGTCCACGGGTGGGATGTAAAACCAGTCGAGTTGAAGTTCATGACGTCCACTGGTCAGCGTAGCGTGTCAAAAAGATTTTTGAAGAAAACTGAAATGTGGGAATATCATAATGTTGGAGAGTTTGTTGTTGAGGACTCGAACACACCAACGAAAGTGAAGTTTTCGTTGACACAGATTGATTGCACTCATACGAAAGGTGGTCTTGCTATAGACTCGATTCTTATATGCCCTAGTGATCAACACAAGATGTAATTCAATGGGGGTGACACTACAGCAAATTGACTTGAGCTAGCACTCGAGAAAAACTGGCCAAGATTTAAAAACTTTACCATATAAGATCCACATAAAGTTTTATTGTCATTTGATAAGCGTAAATTGTGATTTAGTGGTCTTGCTTGGTGATAATTTGTCAAATCAAAGATATATGTTAGATTTTTGTACCATAATTTTGTAGTTTTGTAGTTTTATTATACGCAAGTTAAAATGTAAAAATATAAAGATGTAATATACCCAAGTGAAAATGTTAAGAAATATTCGTTTGTTCTTCTTGTAATTTCTTCTTGCTGCTATTGCTGTAATCGATTTGCATTGCTCAACATGTACGCACCCATTCACTACTTTGTTATCTCGGTTTGTTATTTTTTCCAAGCTAGACCACACCTGGAATACGATATTAAATTATAGGACACATTTCGCAAAAGGGTAAAATTTGGAGTGAAGCTTTTATACCATGATTGCACCATTAAAGACAGTTGAAACATTTATTTAGATGAACGAAAACGAGACAAATAATAAAACCTTCGAAGAAGCTATATCAAAGTGAAGAAGGGGATTGTTGATGGGAAAATACTAGACTCCAAACAAGAGGGTTGTCGGGGTGAGCAACTGTTAGAGTTGTGGATGAATATTAATACGTATATGTCTAGAATCGAACTCGAGACCGCGGGATTACACACTTTACGTATGAGAATTAAAGTATAATAATTTAATATAAAAAGTTATATTTAATTATTAATTACACAAAACAAATAAAGAACGTTAGTAATTAACTAAAATTGACTAACTTACAAAGATAAGGATCATGGAAAAAAATAGAGAACAAGAAAGATCTATAACCCTTGTGGGCTCTTAGACCCGATCAGCCCAGGGTTAATAACCCAACCCAAGACCTAACTTGTTCCCTAAGTTTTGTTATCCTATAAAAGCAAGATCAAGAGTTTATTTTGATAGATCTCTTGTACACATTAAAAAAATCCGAAACCTTATTTTTCACTTTGCTTTTATCGACATGTTCACAGATATATATGCCATGCGTAAATCAACATGTGCATGTATATAGATAATTAATATATTATCTTTCTTTATGGATACTGTGATCGACATGTCACAACAACAACAATATCATAAATAGTATTTTGATGATTTGTTTCTTTAGTCAATCGATTTGTTTTTTTTTTTTTTTTTTTTTTTTTTAAACAAATGTTGTTTTGTGTAATACTTAAAACTGGCATTACTTTAATTCGTTAATAGTATGTGTGTACAAGAACGTGGTACAATTACACTATTGATTGTATCTTGGATCGATTAACAAAACGGTAAGGGGTTAATCTATAGATCCCTAATTCATATAAACCCTAATTAGGGTTCATCCAAAAATTCAAGATTGCATACGGTACGTTCTTTATTTATGTTTTAGTTAACCTTTATATGTTATATTTGATCCTACGCTTCCGCATATGTGACTACTAGATATTAGAATATATATATATATATATATATATATGATTGTCATAGTTATTAAATTCTAACAGTGGCATCACGAGTCATGTATAACATGTAATTGATTACTAAAACATAATAAAAATCGTATCTTTAATAGTTTTAGATACATGTTTTGGATCTAGGGTTTTTTCTTTAATTTTTTTTTTTTAATTTTCGAAACCCTAACCCTAATTTTGGGGGGTCGTTTTTTCCATGAACCCTAATTAGGGTTTGTGGTTTAAATTAATTAAATTGTAATTAATTAGAAACCCTAGGTCATTAACTAGTTAATTGAACGTATCTATGTGACCTAATTGGTAAATGTTATGCTTTGATACGTGACAAAACATGCATGTTAGTCATGAGTTATTAATTGTTTATTAATTGTTAAGTTTTTTCACATGTTTAGATAGATCTAATATTGGGGAAGACCCCATAATTATTAAAATCAATTATGTGCTATGTGGTATGTGGTTAGCTTTGGCCTACGCAATTAACTTGTCAATGTATGTGGCTCACTTTTATTAAGAGGTGAAGGCCATAGTTAATTATATGCATATAAAAACCTAGAATTGATTTTTTTTAGGATCTTTTCTAAAAAGATTGCATGTGGCTAATTGTTTCACCTTTATAATTGTTATGTTATTAGTTGTTTTGATTTGTCTTTATTATTTGTTTTATTGTTTAATTGTTGGACACGTTTGTAAGCAATAAAAGGGTAATTTTTATAAAGAAAATAATATGGACTAATAATGGTGAAACTTTAAGTGATAAAGATTGAATTTTGCGGTGTCTTATGTGCCAACAACGGTTTGCTTCACACGGTAATTCGCTCCAAGGCGAGACTAGCAAGATTCATACTTTGTTACATGTTTTGAGATTAAATCCATAAACTTTTGCTTGATTGATGTTTTGTACAACATGCTTTTAAAAGTAATTCCTTTAAGACAAAATTCATAGTCGTGGTAAGAAGGCTTGGAAAGAGCCTTAGAGTCTGCCTTGGTTATCACATTTACGAATACGTCTTAAACGAATTTCTTTTAAAATCATTCTTGTAGAAAGTTATCTTAAGGTTTTTAAACCTCAAGTAAAACTTTGTGTATTAATTTCAAGAATTGGTAATAAAAGTTTTTTAAAACTTATGCTATAAAGATGAGTGCATGCATCTTTATATATGATTTGATTTTCACATCAAACAAAAATACCCTAAAATTTAAGTTACATGCCATCTAACCATAAGAAACACTTGAAGTTATTATTTAGTAAACGTGAGAAGCAGGCTAAATTTTAATGACAAGGTAAATTTCCGAGTGTGCGTGAGACCACACATGGAGAATTTGCAATTTCTAAGTTAGACGACTTAATTAAGTTGATGCGTGAGACATAGAACTTAAGGCATTAGATGGGATGAAACATGCTTACATGACAAATTGATGAATCAATTTGATGTAAATCCCATAATGATCTAGGAATTGGAAAAGTGTTTGCCAATTATTGTTCGACAGATTACCATCTTTTATACTTTCACCACTAGCAGATCAACTGATGTGGTGGAATCTATGTAAAGTTGGATCCTAGATTTTCAAGAAAATATGTTGGTTATATGAATATATCCTTGGGTATTATATTTTCTTGGAAATATAAATTATCGAAAATACTAAAATTGAATTTTGTAAATTCTTTTAAATGTATTAATGCAACATTAAAACCGTAAATGTGAGTTATTCTTTTATCAAGTAAATTGATCTACACCCGTATGGGTTTTTTGATTAGAGTCAATTTTACTAAAAGAATAAATCTAGTCTTCGTTCTATTAGGAGAAGTGTGAGACTTAATCCTAATCCTTTTCATAAATGAGAAAGGTATAATAGGATGATTAGAATTGTCTAAATTCTAAATACATAACTCATAGCAAAATTTAACAGTAAGATTATTTGCACTTTATGAGTAATTAAATTAGAAGTTAGACTGATTACTGCACAATAGTAAAAGACGAATTAGATTATTTTATCTAGTTGTTTTGATTTGACCATTTACAGATACTACATACAATTGTTGGAATGGTAGATCTATACATGAAGAAATTGCATGCCCAATTTTTTCAAGTTAATAGTTTGGAATGTGATGAATCACGTTTACATAGTAGAATACATTCTTTTAGAACCTATATATAATTGTTGGAATGGGTTTTCTTAAAAGATGTAGGAAAGTAAATAGTACACTATTTCCTTTCACTGATTAATGAAACATTTACAATGTTGTCAAATTCAGTGGGAGTATTGTGTCTTATGGCTGAATAAGGGATTATTGTAATGTTCTCTAATTCAGTGGGAGTTATAAGACTTATTGTCTTAATTGTAACTTAGATTATCTTTTAAATGTCTAAAGATAATTACTTTCCAAATATAGACACTAATATTTTCAAGGATAGTCATGTGCGTTTCCTTCATTGATTGAGTAACTCTATATCTACTAGTTATGCTAACGACACAAATCATATTGTTCACATTACGCGTGCGTGTTGTTTATGTGGTACATGATGTTGTTCCGTGCACAAGTGGGAGAAATCTACATTGTGTGCAAGGTACAACACATAAGAATATGATTTAATGGATTCTCTTACCTGCAAAGTAAGAGACTATAGTTCTAATATGATTAATATACATCTAATCTAAGAAACACTTGGTGTTGAAATTTAGTAAACGTGAGATGCAGGCTAAATATTAACAACAAGGTGAATTTCCATGTATGTCTGAGACCAACATGGATAATTTACAGTTTCTAAATTAGACATCCATTAGAACATGTGTCAATAACAATACTACTTTAACTTTAATATTTATGTATTATTGGAATGACATAAATGCATGAAGTAATATAATACTATTTCAATAATTATGTATTCTTAGAATGACATAAATAAATGAAGTAGTGTGTTAACTTGAAAATATTATTGGAACCAAATGATGGTGTTCATGATTACTTTAATTATACAAGTTTATACTTTATTGTATAGTTATAAACATGAAGTCTTTTAAGTATTACAAGACTTATAATAAAGTATGAAGTTAGCTTGTTATGGTCTTTTAATTAAGACATATACAAGAAGTCATTGAGTTGATCAATGATTAATAACGTGTAGTGGGATTATAACAGTTTATGTCTTCTTTCTAAGACATGAACATGAAGTGACTTGATTGATAAGTACTTGGGTTATAAAGCATGCAATTGGCTTGAAAATACAATTATACCATTAAGTTGATTTAGTTGGTAAGTAGACAAGCTAAAAGATATATGGTTATCTTACATATTGTTAGATTGTCTTACAATATGAGTTCTAATGAAATACTAGATTATAGTATGTTCAGTTAGGAAATCAAACCCTTGTTGTAGTGTTTGGTTCAAGATAACTACGTCTTCTTATCTTCCAAAAGTTATCAAAGTTAGAAATTGAGTATGGATTAAATATACTCAATTAGACTCCTAGAAGATTAATAAGACGTTATTGAATTATGAAATATGATGAATCACATTAAGTCTTAAAATTGAAGTTCTGAATTTGTTAAGCTACTTATGTGAAGGTTATTAACAAAGAACTATCAATGTGTATTTGTAATGTCCTAAAAGAGAAAATTGGATTGTTGCTCTAATTGCCAAGTATTTATAGATAGTCTATATATTACTAAAGGCAAGTGGGAGTTTAATCTTAAAAAGATAGAATTACAAGATACATAATCTTCTAAAAACACATTAGTGAAAATCATGATGAGGCTAAACATGTAAATGATAAACCTCAAGATGATGGAATTTTTATTTATAGATCCACTTGGATATCTCAGATATTTAATTAATATGCTGACGATTATATGATGTAGTATTACCAAAATTATGAAGTGGGTAAATTGCTCATACTATAAATGTTATAGATGCTGTTCATAAAGATATTCAAAATTTTGAAAATTTGGTTTATCTTAATTCTTAATTGTTAGAGAATGAAGATGAGTTTATTCAAAGATAATGTAACTCTAGTGGTTTAAATCTTTGTGTAATAATCATATGGACAAAAATTGTATACATATTTTAATGCATGTCTTATGACAAGATTATTAATCATACTTAAGCAATTAACTATGATTGAATACTCTTTCTTAAGCACATTAAAATACAAAGATAGTAATTGTCATGCTTATTTTCATATATATGAAATTTGACAATGAATATCAAAACTCTTTCTTGACCAATTACTTGAGCGAGGACGATAAGTAATCAAAATGAGTTTATGAATTCAAGCAAGTCTTTGGAAGTGTACAAAGTGCAATAATCCATGAATGGATAAATGCATGCATCTAGAAGATTACTCTTATATTTAATTAATAAATCAATGTTTTGATTTATAATTGAAATAAGATAATTTCTAAGTATTCCTGAAAGCTAGTGGGAGTATTATGTTTGATTTACTAAATTATATATGTTGTAGAGTAACATTCCATATAAGTAAAATGTTAGACTTAGTTTGGAATGAAACTTTATTTGAAAGATTTAGAAAATAAAACATACAACCTTGGAACAAAAGTTTATTATTAAATAAACATGTGCGGTAAATAAATTCTAATAGAACATAATATATCATTTAGAAAATGGATATATATTATGAAAAGATAGAACATGAATATAAATCTAAGTATGACTGAAGGATTTTCATGTGCATCATATTATTGTTACATCATGCTTAAATGCTTAATGATTTAACAATATTTGATATCTTGAGTAATGAATATTCTAAAGAAATATGTTTGACTTTAGAATAATGATCCTCAAACCTGGAATAGCTCCTAAAAATTGCACAATGGATATTAAGTTTACGGAATTTTAAAGAGCATATTGTGTTTTATATACAATGATGCTGGTTTAAATTGAGACGACACTCAATAACTAGTCATGGAAGGATTTCATCCTTATTAATAGCCATGTGAACTAGTTGTACTAAACTAAGAGCATAGTTGCATTATACATTAAAGAATTAGAATACTTTAAACTTTAAAATTGTTTGAAAGTTTAATTGTCATAAATTGGTGATTGAGGATGACACACCATTTATGTAGTATTGTGTGGCAATTTCAAGATTGTTGAATGCACACATACAAGAACTTCAATAATTGAATTCTTGAAATAAGTATTCTCAAAATTCCTATAGATCAACGCTAGTTGATTTATGCCTTGTCAACAAGTATGAATGACATGACTTGAGGCATAATTCATTAACTAGAATTATCATGCATTGATTTATTTAGTGTTTGGATAAAGGACATTAAACAATTATTATTTATAATGAATTAAAGTACTTAATACGTTTGTTTTCATTAATAATAAATTGTGTCCTATATTTGCATGTTTAAATCCGTGAATAACTTATGTTATTCTAAATTGTCCGTTATCAATTAATGATATGAGAATATCATTAAACTAAGGCAAATCTGAGTATTGGTTAAAATATACTTGAAAGTATATTGATGCGTTGACATACCAATTTCACATGATATTCAACGAATTGAATATAGGACTTATCCCAACTACATGATTTTACTTTATGGATCTTGTCAGTAAGTAAATCATGAATTTGTTATCCTCGGACTTGAGATACCAGATAAGTGTCATGGATGTAGTGCATTTTTGTGAAGCAATCTACCGCTCATCGTAACAGGGAGTTATAAGGGTTGTTTTCAGAAGTGTTGCAAAGTCCATGGGTTATTCTTTTAGTCAAGAAAGAATTTGTTCCTTCAAATTTATTTTGAAGTTTAATACTGCTGGGCCCCTCGTAGGGTTAACAAGATGTTTGCGTGCGCACGCCCAAAGTCTATCTGAAATACGTTCGGATGTTTTGGTAATCTTGCTCAATCATAAACAACAAAAAACAGAATTGTTAATTAAAGAATGACTCATATCCATATTTGTATTAACATGGTATTAGAAACAAAATGATAATAATAATGATGAATCATTAAAGGTTTTTCCTGGAAACCTAGCTCGAGTTGGTCTAGGGGCATTGGCGTGTTGCTAGACGCTAACCAATGTCATTATACTATTAATAGATATCCAAGTGGGAGCTGTTAGAGTTGTGGATAAATATTAATACGTATATGTCTAGAATCGAACTCGAGACCGCGGGATTGCGCACTTTACGTATGAGAATTAAAGTATAATAATTTAATATAAAAAGTTATATCTAATTATTAATTACACAAAACAAATAAAGAACGTTAGAAATTAACGAAAATTGACTAACTTACAAAGATAAGGATCATGGATAAAAATAGAGAACAAGAAAGATCTATAACCCTTGTGGGCTCTTAGATCCGATCAGCCCAGGGTTAATAACCCAACCCAAGACCTAACTTGTTCCCCAAGTTTTGTTATCCTATAAAAGAAAGATCAATAGTCTATTTTGATAGATCTCTTGTACACATTAAAAAAATCCGAAACCTTATTTTTCACTTTGCTTTTATCGACATGTTCACAGATATATATGCCATGCATAAATCAACATTTGCATGTATATAGATAATTAATATATTATCTTTCTTTATGGATATTGTGATCGACGTGTCACAACAACAACAATATCATAAATAGTAATTTGATGATTTGTTTCTTTAGTCAATCGATTTGTTTTTTTTTTTTTTTTTTTTTTTAAAAACAAATGTTGTTTCGTGTAATACTTAAAACTAGCATTATTTTAATTCATTAATAGTATGTGTGTACAAGAACGTGGTACAATCACACTATTGATTGTATCTTGGATCGATTAACAAAACGGTAAGGGGTTAATCTATAGATCCCTAATTCATATAAACCCTAATTAGGGTTCATCCAAGAATTCAAGATTGCATACGGTAAATGTTATGCTTTGATACGTGACGAAACATGCATGTTAGTCATGGGTTATTAATTGTTTATTAATTGTTAAGTTTTTTCACATGTTTAGATAGATCTAATATTGGGGAAGACCCCATAATTATTAAAATCAATTATGTGCTATGTGGTATGTGATTAGCTTTGGCCTACGCAATTGACTTGTTAATGTATGTGGCTCACTTCCATTAAGAGGTGAAGGCCCTAGTTAATTATATGCATATAAAAACCTAGAATTGATTTTTTTAGGATCTTTTCTAAAAGGATTGCATGTCGCTAATTGTTTCACCTTTATAATTGTTATGTTATTAGTAGTTTTGATTTGTCTTTATTACTTGTTTTATTGTTTAATTGTTGGACACGTTTGTAAGCAATAAAAGGGTAATTTTTATAAAGAAAATAATGTGGACTAATAATGGTGAAACTTTAAGTGATAAAGATTGAATCTTGCGGTGTCTTATGTGCCAACAACGGTTCGTTTCGCACGGTAATTCGCTCCAAGGCGAGACTATCAAGATTCATACTTTGTTACATGTTTTGAGATTAAATCCATAAACTTTTGCTTGATTGATGTTTTGTACAACATGCTTTTAAAAGTAACTCCTTTAAGACAAAATTCATAGTCGTGGTAAGAAGGCTTGGAAAGAGCCTTAGAGTCTGCCTTGGTTATCACACTTACGAATACGTCTTAAACGAAATTCTTTTAAAATCATTCTTGTAGAAAGTTATCTTAAGATTTTTAAACCTCAAGTAAAACTTTGTGTATTAATTTCAAGAATTGGTAATAAAAGTTTTTTAAAACTTATGTTATAAAGATGAGTGCATGCATCTTTATACATGATTTGATTTTCACATCAAACAAAAATACCCTAAAATTTAAGTTACATGTCATCTAACCATAAGAAACACTTGAAGTTATTATTTAGTAAACGTAAGACGCATGCTGACTCCTCCCAAACCAACCAGTCAACCGTGTGTAGCTGATAGGCCCACCTAGGAGAAAGTGCAAGTTAATATTGACCGTGGAAATATAGGGAAATCCCCGGGTCGTTAAATCCTAACGAGATTGAAATTGTATTTTTGGAACGATTAGGAGAATGAGTGGTACTGAGGACAGTAACAAAAATGATTTGAGGGATGATTACACTACTGATTGCTTGGTATTTAGATAATATGAAGATATGTAAACAATAACAGAGATACACGTAAAAGCACAAATAAGAAAATCAGATAACAGACAGAGACAAGTGGGGTTTAAACAAATTACAAACTACAGGGGGTATAATTGAAACTTTTGAAAACTTAAAATTAAAGAAAATGGAAAATGAAATTGAAATTATGAAAATGATTATTTTACTATTAAAATATTATTTAATTAATAAAACTAATTAAAATCAAATTTAAAACTTAATTTAAATTAACTAAAAATGACAACTATTACAAATTAACCTAAAAACTTATAAAAATAATTTCTAAACTTTAATAAGAACTTGAAGAAAGTATAAAAAATGAAAATAAATATTTTTATCTTTTTATGAGTATTTTATTAATTAAAAACTATTTAACTTAATTAATATAATTAAACTATTTTAAATGACTATTAATACTAAATTACCTTAGAAAATTAAGATAAAATTTATAAAACTATTTTAAATGACTATTAATACAAAATTATAAAAAGTTGCCAAAAATTATATTTAAGCTAATTGACAAATTAATTACGTATTAATTAATTTAAAGCTAATTTAATGAAATTAAATAAGAAAATTAGAAAATGGACAGTGGAAATTATGAAACTATTTTCTAAAAGTCTTAACTACTTTATAAAACTTAGGAAAAATATAAAATTCTACTTTTGTTAATTAAAATTAAAGAAATCTATTTAATTACTAATATTACCTAGTTAATTATTTAAACTAGTTTTAAATCTAATAAATAGTAAACTGCTTAGGAAAAATCTAAGAAAATTATTTTAACTACTTAAAGGTACTAGGTAATTAATAAAATTATAAAATTGGAAAAGTGCTTATTAATAAACTGAGATGAAAATTAAATAGATAATTTCTATTAAATAGAAGCTATCACTATAATTAAAGTTGGCTTTTTCTGGTTTTTCTTTTATAAATCTATTTAAATACTTAAATAATGAAACTTTTACAAAGACAACTAATTTAGAAATCAAGAATAAGCACTATAAGTGCTTATTACCCTAGATAGTTGACTATGGTTGACCACACAAAGAAATAAGCTAAATTGGAGTTATGTGGGGTCCACACTGGTTAAGCCAGGTATAAATAAGCTAAACAAACTTAAATAAGCTGAAAACAACTAGCAATGATCCCTGATAAGCTAATGGAAATGAAATAAGCACTTGTGAAAACTGAAAATCAACACAGAATTGGGACAGACTTTGGGGACAAGTCCAGGTGGGGTCCACTTGTTTCTAGGTCAACCAAAGGGTCAAACCTTGTACCCTGGTAGGAGCGGGGTTGTCTAAACCAAGAATGAACCACTAAGGCCCACTGAGTTGGCCACAATCAACCACCAAAGTGGTGGTGGTGGAATGGTGGTCTGTGTAGCAGGGGAGCTTTTTCCCCTGCAAGTGTTTTTGGATGAGCTTATCTTGCACAAGAAAAATCTTAAAAATGAAAAATATGTGGGAAACTAAAGTTAAGCTGGTAGGTTTCAATCCCAAAAAGTTTCAAAGGCTAAATCTCAACACTAAATTCTATAAAATTCCTTGAATTTTTTGTTTTTTTTCTGTCAAAGCACAATTGACTTTTTAAGATTTTAAACTAAGTTGACTAAAATGAACTTCTAACTTGATTTTATGAATGATTATGTTATAATAAGCTATGCTAGGATTAAAATAAGCTAAATCACTAACTTATGAATGGTCTTGATGAGTTTTAGTCTCAAATTCCACCACAGTTAACTGTGGTGATGAATTGAGTGTGATTTTGACTTTCTTACTAATAATACCTAGTTATGGTGATTGTTCTGAGCTATATTGATCCTAAGTCACTTGTAACAACAAAGAACAACAACAATTATGCACTAGAACTCCTAGGATCACACTGATCCAAACACACCTTTACCTAGACTGTTTTATGATTTAAGAAGCTAAGGGCTATAAGAGCTTTTGAAACAGATCCACAATGACTTATTATGTTTCATTAAGTATAATTAAGCACTTAGAAACAGGAAATAACCACAGATACACAAGAATACTAAATAAGCTATTTTGACTGTGAAACTTTGATATTTTAGTAAGGCTATAGTATAAAGACAGATTATGAGATTTCAAAAACTTACAAGATGCTTTCCTGCTCAAAATCAAGAACCAAGGATAAAAAAAAACCCTTCCTAACATCCACCAATGGATTCTAACCCAGGACCATCCATAATATGCCCTGCTCCAATGCTTATCACCAAGAACCTTCCAATTTGACTTTTGTTGACTTTTGTGGTATTTTTGAATTTTTACTACTAAACTGCTTTTAATAGTTTCTAATAGCTTTTATATGCTATCTAGGAGCTTAAGTGAGCTTATCAGTCCAGTATATCACACAATAACAACAATTAAACTAATACGATTCTTGGAAATTAAAATAAATTTGCATAATGTGAAACAACTATGGAAACTTGAAATTGATTACTTGGAAAGAGTTACAATACACTGAAAACACTTAGTACACTACTGAAAAGCTTGAAATTAAACTAAGATTGCTTATACTGATTTGAACGACAAAGAAAATTAAAATTAAAACTATATTCTTCTCTGCTCCATCTTTTTCCTTTTATAGAGGTACATTAGGGTTTAGGGGCACCTTCTGAGCATATCCCACTTGATTTCATGGCCATTGGATTACTCTGAGCAATATTTGACCTTTGGATCGTTTTGGCGCCAAAATTCAATAGGTGGCAGGGAGATATTTTTAGGACAATTAAGGGCTTGTGGATTGTTGTGGAGGTGTCAGGAAGACAATTGGGACATTAGGCATGGCTTTTGGGTCAAGTAGCCATGAAAACAGGGCATGTGAGGTTGAGGTGGAGTGCTTGAAGGTGGAGAAGGCATTTAATGCTGATGTAGTTTGGTTGTGAGGTGGAAGGGGCAGGTTGGTGAGGTGGAAAGGTGGTGAGGTGGTGGTGAAACCACCTGGTTTTGGGTGAAGCAGGGAGGTAGGAGGAGGGTGAATAGTAGTGGTGGTTTGGCGGTATTGGGTGTTTGACCGGGTCAACGCTCGTTTTATTTAATAAAAGGGAGTGGGCTGAGCTTATTTTTGGGCCTAGGGAGTAGGCTTGGATTTGTGTTGTGTTTGGATTTGGATTAGATAATAAAAGGGCCGGTTGGTTTTATTTTTACACAAGGACCACTTTTGTAATTTGGGCAAAGCTTAGGGATTGATTTTGCAATTTTTCCAAACTTCTTTCAAGGACTAATCCTGCAATTAAACCATAACACAAGGACAAAAGATGTAATTTTCCATTTTTAAAATTCCAGGGACCTTTTCTGTCAATTCCACAAACTCCAGGGACCATTTATGTAAATTTGGATTTTTTAAGGGACTGTGGTTGTAATTTCTCAAAATGTTATCATAAGGACCAATTTTGTCATTTAAGAATAGTTCAAGGTTTATTTTATTAATTTCCCATTTTTAAAACCTTAAGGACTAATTTTGACATTTTTCAAACTTGAGGAACTAAAGTTGTCATTTTGTAATTTTTTAACTTTAAAGGACTTTACTTGACAACTTATGAATCCCTAAGGACCTTTGATGATATTTTTCATGTTTTGATTTACCAGGGACTAGATTTGACAACTTTTGAAACTTGAGGGACTGAAACTGCCAATTATGCAAACTTTGTACGTTTTTCATCTGTTTTTGCATATTTTGCATTTGAAACATATAAAACACACTTCTAAGATATTTTAAGTATTATGATGCATATTTGAGTGTTTTTGTATGTTTTGGCAGCTCAGATTGGTATAAAATGATGAGTATTTAGACACTCATCAATCCCTCACACTAAACTATTGCTAGTCCCTAGCAATCTTTTGAGAAAAAGTTAATGGATTTTTACTCTTTACCAAAGGCCATCACTTCTGGAGTAGCCAGGTGTAAGAACTGTGGCACACCTGATAACCGTGTGATTTTGAGCAAACCACCAGCTGTCAACGGATTTGATTTGTCTTTACCAAAAGCCGTTTGCTTCTGGGCTAGCCAACTCTTGATGGAATAGTCAACATCTTGGTGAGCTGATTACCAATTATGGTTTTTCCACTGCCTTTACCACAAGCCATAATCTTGCGGGCTAGCCAACTCATTCGCTTTTTAGGATATGGCGAGTTGAGGTACCATACAATTTTGGGCAAATTGCAAGCCATCAACGGTTTTGAGATGTCTTTATCAAGAGCCGTTTGCTCCTGGACTAGCCAATCCTTTTGTGGGTTAGACATGGAGGATTGATACCATTATTTGCATTTCTAAGTGTGAAAAAACTAGTAATTTTGATCAAATGGGGGTTCTTGATGGAACATGTGTTTTGCATTCGTGAGAACGCTCCCCCACACTTAGAACTGAATATTGTCCTCAATATTCAAAGTACTTGGTGTCCCACCAAGACTTAGAACGTAAGAAGGTAATACTATTAACCTTTTATTTTACTCTATTTACAAACAAACTCACTTTTTTTTTTTTTTTTTTTTTTTTTTTTTTTTTTTTTTTTGAAAAAAATATTTACATATGTACAACATGTGGTTCGTCTCCCCCACACTAGGGTGGTAGAAAGGGAAGAGAAGACAGAAATATGGGTGAAAACCCATATTGCTACTGTTTTTGATTACCGAGTCGCTAGCTTGACTCGCCCTCGAATTGAATTGTCCATGAGGTAGCTACTGTTTTTGATTACCGAGTCGCTAGCTTGACTCGACCTCGAATTGAATTGTCCATGAGGTAGCTACTGTTTTTGATTACCGAGTCGCTAGCTTGACTCGACCCCGAATTTATTGGTCCATGGGGTAAGTTTGAAGATCCGGGACAACCATTGGTTGTATGTCCCCTCCAAAATAGTGTTTTAACCGATGACCATTTACTTTGAAATTGGGACCGTCGGGTTGCAATAACTCAACAGTTCCATATGGGTATACTTTGGTTATTGTAAATGGTCCAGACCAACGGGTTTTTAGTTTTCCCGAGAAATTTTTTAATCTTGAATTGAAAAGAAGAACTCTGTCACCAACGTTGAAAACGCGGTTCTTAATTTTAGAGTCATGTATCTTCTTAGTCTTTTCTTTATAGATTAAAGAATTTTCGTAAGCTTGATCACGTAATTCATTTAGTTCATTTAGTTGAACTTTACGGTGATCACCCGCTGTCTGAAGGTCAAAATTTGCATGTTTTAAGGCCCAATAGGCCTTATGTTCAAATTCGATCGGTAGATGACATGCTTTCCCGTACACTAGCTTATATGGAGTACACCCGATGGGTGTTTTGTAAGCAGTGCGGAAAGCCCATAATGCATCGTCCAGCTTATCCGACCAAGAGGCACGGTTTTCACCAACCGTCCTCTCCAGAATTCTCTTAATACCCCGATTTGAGACCTCCACCTGCCCACTTGTTTGGGGGTGATATGCTGTCGAAAGACGGTGAGTTACACCATATTTCAGCATCACTCTTGCAAATTGTTCATTACAGAAGTGAGTGCCACGATCACTGATAATGGCACGAGGAGTCCCGAATCTGGCAAAGAGAGACTTTAAAATTTTAACAACTACTCGGGCATCATTGGTGGGTAAAGCTTTTGCTTCAACCCATTTTGACAGATAGTCGACAGCCACGAGTATATACTTATTCCCTCGTGAAGACGGGAATGGCCCCATAAAATCAATGCCCCACATATAAAATATTTCACAGACTTGGATGGCATTTTGCGGCATCTCATTCTTTTTGGAAATATTCCCGTGACGCTGGCAAGCCTCACAGGTTTTGATAAGTTCATGGGCGTCTTTATAGATCGTGGGCCAAAAGAATCCTGAATCAAACACCTTTTTTGCGGTGTAGTTTGGGTTATGATGTCCCCCCGTGGGTCCATCATGACAAGCTTTAAGAATTTCCATGGCTTCTTGGCCATGGACACACCGTCGGATGACTTGATCCGCACATATTTTGAACAAGTAGGGGTCGTCCCAGAAGTAATGTTTTACATCTTTAAAGAATTTTCTTTTCTGTTGGGACGACATCCCTTTCACAACGAAATTTCCCGCACGGTAATTTGCAAAGTCGGCAAACCATGGGGTATTGGAATCATCCCGGGTAGAGATTAGATTTAGAGTCTCTAGAGGAAAAGTTTCATTAATTTCTTTTCTCTCGAGAATATCCTGATGAGGATTTTCTAACCGGGACAAGTGATCAGCTGCAAGGTTCTCTGCTCCTTTTTTATCTCTTATGAGAATATCGAATTCCTGGAGGAGCAGGACCCAACGGAGCAGTCTTGGCTTTGCATCCTGTTTAGTGAACAGGTATTTCAGAGCCGAATGGTCCGTATACACCACGCTTTTGTTTAAGATTAAGTAAGACCGAAATTTTTCAAAGGCATATACCACAGCTAATAGTTCTTTTTCTGTGGTGGTATAGTGTGTTTGAGCCTCATTCATGGTCTTACTTGCGTAGTGTATTGGCTGGAAATGTTTGGTTTTGCGTTGCCCCAGAACTACACCAATAGCATAATCGCTAGCATCGCACATAAGTTCAAAGGGTAAGTCCCAGTCGGGGGCAACAAGGATTGGTGCCTCAGTAAGCCTTTTCTTTAAAATAGAAAAAGCTTCGATGCACTCGGGGGAAAAGATAAAAGGAGCATCCTTTTCAAGAAGATGAGTCATGGGCCGGGCTATTTTGGAAAAATCCTGAATGAATCTCCGATTGAACCCGACATGGCCTAGAAAACTCCTTATTCCTTTAACAGTGGTGGGATGAGGCAGTTTAGCAATAACATCAATTTTGGCCTTATCGACCTCAATCCCACTTTTTGAAATTTTATGGCCGAGGACAATGCCCTCCTTAACCATAAAATGGCTCTTCTCCCAGTTTAGACAAAGATTAGTGTTTTCACAACGTTGAAGCATTTTTTCTAAATGGGAGAGGCATGAGTCGAAAGAATTCCCGATGACTGAGAAGTCATCCATAAATACCTCCATGGTTTTTACAATCATGTCATGGAAAATAGCCATCATGCACCTCTGGAAAGTGCCTGGAGCATTGCATAACCCAAAAGGCATGCGGCGATAGGCAAATGTTCCGTAAGGGCATGTGAAGGTAGTCTTATCTTGATCCTATGGATCAATGGGAATTTGGAAGTAACCCGAGAAGCCGTCGAGGAAACAATAATACTCATTTCCCGCTAGTCTTTCGAGCATTTGATCCATAAAGGGCAGAGGAAAATGGTCTTTGCGGGTGGCGAGTTAAGCTTTCTGTAATCAATACATACTCGCCACCCTGTAACCAAACGAGTTGGTATCAACTCGTTGTCCTCATTTGTGATAACCGTAATGCCACCCTTCTTTGGAACACAATGAATTGGGCTAACCCAAGGACTATCTGATATAGGGTAAATCAATCCCGCATCAAGAAGTTTGATAACTTCAGCCTTTATAACTTCGTGGATTTTTGGATTTACCCTTCTTTGATGCTGCACGGTAGGTTTAAAGTCCTCTTCCATTAGGATTTTGTGTGTACAAAAATCCGGGTTTATACCCTTTATGTCTGAGAGCTTCCAAGCAATTGCTTGCTTGTGGGACTTTAAAACCTTAAGCAGCGCAGTTTTCTCCTCATCCTTTAAGTCTTTTGCAATAATGACCGGTAACTTATCGTTACCTTCCAAGAATGCATATTCTAGATGAGGAGGCAGGTCCTTAAGTTCAACCTCGGGGAAATCATCATTTTTCTCAACATATTTGACTTCCGCCTTATGAAGTTGTGGAGGTAGAACAGGAATGGGAGAAGGATCTTTGTTCAATAACTTCTCAAGGAGAAGTATATCCCCCTCCGGGTCAATCTCTTAGTAATCAATTCCTTCGGGAACTGAATCACTTTTGAGAAAGGCCTCTAATTCCTCAAGGACGAAATCACTTCCCTCAAACGGAGTGAGGGAAGGAGAAGAATTAGCGATTATGGGATCAGAAGAAGTAGTGGGATTGCCACTCGGAAAATTGTCAGCGAATCCAAGGAATTCCTGAGCATACTCCTCGGATGCAATGTTAATGACATCAATTCGGTTTACCGATTCAGCATCATAATTCGAGGAGTATCTCGAGGTTTGATCAAGGTTAAACGTTATCGCTTCATTGCCAACTCGTAACGTGATTTCCTCATCGAAAACATCGATTAATGCACATCCCGTTCTTAAGAATCCCCTCCCAAGAATGAGAGGAACTCTTGGATCTGCATCGAAATCAACAACGACAAAGTCTGCCGGAAAATGGAACTTTCCCACTCTCACAAATACGTCCTCGGCAATACCGAGGGGACGTGAAATTGAACGGTCTGCAAGCTCGAGAGTCATGCATGTGGGACTAAGTGCCTGAAGAGAGAGCTTTTTCCAAACTGAGTGAGGCATTAAGTTGATGCTTGCACCAAGATCGGCCAAGGCAAAACATTCAACCATGCCCGGGGAAATACATGGTATTAGAAATCTCACGGGGTCTCCTAGCTTTTCGGGAAGCTGTTTCAACAGAACTGCAGAGCAGTTCTCATTGAGTGGAGTTCGTGCCAGCTCAAACAGTTTTTCTTTATTGCTCAACAGGTTTTTTATTGTCGATGCGAATTTGGGCATTAAAAGAAGAGCATCCGCGAAACTAATATCGAAGTGTAGTTCTTGGAAAATTTGAAAGAATTTTTCCATCTGATGATTAGCTTTGTCACGGAGCTTCTGGTCTTGCAATCGTGAGGGATATGGAATTGTTAGTTTTGGGTTGGCTTTTGGATTTTCAACAGGTCCTTCGGTAGTTTCAAACACGACTCTTTTAGGAGGAGTCGGGATAACTGGAGGAGGGATGTCATTGGTACCTCCGTTTTTATTAGGAAGCACCGTATCCGTAGTATCCTCAGTTTCACATTCCTCTAGAGGGATAGGAGAAGAGGTAGAAGGAGCTGTAGGTCCTTGGTAAGAAACTCCACTTCTTGTGGTGATCGCCTTTACATCGTCCCTCGGATTAGCGATCGTGTTGCTAGGTAAAGTAGTACTTGAGCCCGAGGGTCGATCATTTAAAGACTTCTGCAAATTAGATATTTGACTAACCAGCATTTTGTTCAGTTCTTCTTGGGATTTCATAAACTGTTTTAATAACTCATCATGTGATGGTCCAGTTGGAACAATGGCTTGATTTTGGTTTGGAAAATTTTGAGCCCGATTGTTCTGGAAATTCCCATGTTGCTGGTTGTTATTACCCTGGAAGTGGTTTTGTTGTTGAAAATTACCCTGTGGGTAATTGTTCTGACCTTGATTTCTGTTATAATTCCCCTGGTTTTGATTTTGGTGAACCTGATTTTGACCAGCGTTGAAATTCCCTTGGTTGTTATAACCTTGGTTCATTCGGTTCTGGTTCTGATTCTGGTTAAAATTTTGGTTCCTGTTTTGAGGCTGATTAAACCCTGGTGGTCCAAGATAGTTATTAGAACGGTAGCTCAAAAGGTTTCGGTCTCCTTGCGGTTGGTAAGGATTACCTCCCGTATTATAGGAACCTTGAGCTGCGGACACGTTTTCACGAGCAAAGCCACCGGAGGCTGGGCAATCTGTGTACGTATGTGGACCACCACAAGTTTCACAACTTGGGTTAACAGTTTTGACCTGATTAGGATTATTCTGATGGATACGCAAAACTGCTGTAGATAAATCATCCAGCTTTTTAGCTAGGATTGATATTTCATTGCTTGCCGGAGTGTCTGACTTAAATGATTCGTTCCTCTCAGCAGAGGAGTCCCAAAAATTATGATGGGCAGTCATGTTTTCGATTAAGTCATAGCACTCTTCAGGGGTTCTTTTCATAAAGGTGCCCCCAACAGCAGCATTGATGGTGTCACGATGACGGAGTGTCAAACCATTATAAAAGGTGTCAATAATGGTGACAAGAAGCATGTTATGATTGGGACACTTATCAATAGCAAGTTTGTAGCGTTCTCATGCCTCAAATAAGGACTCTTCGGGAAGCTGTCTGAAGTTGCTGATATCATTCCTCAGCTTTGTGACCATAGATGGTGGAAAGTATTTGGCAGAAATTTAGTGATCATCTCATCAAAAGTGTGGATCGAATTCTTTGGATGTCGATCGAACCATGAAGTCGCATGATGAGTGAGAGAATAGGGGAACAAGTATAAACGCAGGTTGTCTTCGGTGACGCCATGTTGTTTCATGCTTTGGGTGACAGTTAAAAATTTGTCTAGATGTTTGTTAGCATCTTCACCCTGCAATCCGTGGAACTGACACGTATTCTGGATCTGTTGTATCATGTGGTGTTTTAATCCAAAATCCGTGGCTCCAATAGTGAGTGGTGCAATTGGTCCACCCCTCCCTTGCATGGTAGGTTGACACAGTTCCTCCATAGTTCGGGGTGTCAGGAACTGGTTCATCCTTGGGGAGGAATGGGGGCTCGTCGTTCATTTTTATTGTGTGTTCTTCTTCAACAGTACGTAACTCGGGTACGTTTTTCTTCTTTTTATTCTTTGTTTGTGAACGAGTGCGCATGCACAAAAAATTAGTTTTCAACACAAGATAGAGGCAAAACTACAGTGAACTTAAACCCAATAATCACAAATGAACAGCTCCTTTAAAAAAGGTACACTATTCACAAGGATACAATGGTAAGTTTTTAATCTTAGGTTTGGGAACTTATTATGTTCACACCCCCAGTTGGTAGGTGTTCTGCCTTGGTTTGCGGTGGTAAACTTTTATGTAATTATATTCACAGTAAAATGTTTTTGGCTTTTCGTGTATGGGTGAAAAAACTTGGACAATATTTTTGGAACTGATTCGTTAACTGAAATCGTCCCTTTAAGATTACTCGCAGGCTGGTGGGAGGAAATAAATGGATCCCTCTTAAGTTCGCAATTTAATGTCAGAACTTACCTTAAACCAACCGTATAGGTTGTAATCGTAAAGATAACGAAGTAATTTAACTTCACAGTTTGTTTTGTTGTTTATGATTTATTTGGTGTTGTTAACACTTCAGGAGAAATGTTAATGAACTTTTTCAGATATGATTTTGATTTTCTCAAAAATTTACAAAGTGGTGATATTTGTACAGGAGGGTTTTTGAAAACCACTAAACTTAAACCGTTTTGAAATACACAACAACCTCCCCGGCAGCGGCGCCAAATTTTGACTCCTCCCAAACCAACCAGTCAACCGTGTGCAGCTGATAGGCCCACCTGGGAGAAAGTGCAAGTTAATATAGACCGTGGAAATATAGGGAAATCCCCGGGTCGTTAAATCCCAACGAGATTGAAATTGTATTTTTGGAACGATTAGGAGAATGAGTGGTACTGAGGACAGTAACAAAAATGATTTGAGGGATGATTACACTACTGATTGCTTGGTATTTAGATAATATGAAAATATGTAAACAATAACAGAGATACACGTAAAAGCACAAATAAGAAAATTAGATAACAGACAGAAACAAGTGGGGTTTAAACAAATTACAAACTACAGGGGGTATAATTGAAACTTTTGAAAACTTAAAATTAAAGAAAATGGAAAATGAAATTGAAATTATGAAAATGATTATTTTACTATTAAAATATTATTTAATTAATAAAACTAATTAAAATCTAATTTAAAACTTAATTTAAATTAACTAAAAATGACAACTATTACAAATTAACCTAAAAACTTATAAAAATAATTTCTAAACTTTAATAAGAACTTGAAGAAATTATAAAAAATGAAAATAAATATTTTTATCTTTTTATGAGTATTTTATTAATTAAAAACTATTTAACTTAATTAATCTAGTTAAACTATTTTAAATGACTATTAATACTAAATTACCTTAGAAAATTAAGATAAAATTTATAAAACTATTTAATCACTACAGGAATACTACAAAATTATAAAAAGTTGCCAAAAATTATATTTAAGCTAATTGACTAATTAATTACTTATTAATTAATTTAAAGCTAATTTAATGAAATTAAATAAGAAAATTAGAAAATGGACAGTGGAAATTATGAAACTATTTTCTAAAAGTCATAACTACTTTATAAAACTTAGGAAAAATATAAAATTATACTTTTGTTAATTAAAATTAAAGAAATCTATTTAATTACTAATATTACATATTTAATTATTTAAACTAGTTTTAAATCTAATAAATAGTAAACTGCTTAGGAAAAATCTAAGAAAATTATTTTAACTACTTAAGGTACTAGGTAATTAATAAAATTATAAAATTGGAAAAGTGCTTATTAATAAGCTGAGATGAAAATTAAATAGATAATTTCTATTAAATAGAAGCTATCACTATAATTAAAGTTGGCTTTTTCTGGTTTTTCTTTTATAAAACTATTTAAATACTTAAATAATGAAACTTTTACAAAGACAACTAATTTAGAAATCAAGAATAAGCACTGTAAGTGCTTATTACCCTAGACAGTTGACTATGGTTGACAACACAAAGAAATAAGCTAAATTTGAGTTATGTGGGGTCCACACTGGTTAAGCCAGGTATAAATAAGCTAAACAAACTTAAATAAGCTGAAAAAAACTAGCAATGATCACTGATAAGCTAATGGAAATGAAATAAGCACTTGTGAAAACTGAAAATCAACACAGAATTGGGACAGACTTTGGGGACAAGTCCAGGTGGGGTCCACTTGTTTCTAGGTCAACCAAAGGGTCAAACCTTGTACCCTGGTAGGAGCGGGGTTGTCTAAACCAAGAATGAACCACTAAGGCCCACTGAGTTGGCCACAATCAACCACCAAAGTGGTGGTGGTGGAATGGTGGTCTGTGTAGCAGGGGAGCTTTTTCCCCTGCAAGTGTTTTTGGATGAGCTTATCTTGCACAAGAAAAATCTTAAAAATGAAAAATATGTGGGAAACTAAAGTTAAGCTGGTAGGTTTCAATCACAAAAAGTTTCAAAGGCTGAATCTCAACACTAAATTCTATAAAATTCCTTGAATTTTTGGTTTTTTTTCTGTCAAAGCACAATTTGACTTTTTAAGATTTTAAACTAAGTTGACTAAAATGAACTTCTAACTTGATTTTCTGAATGATTATGTTATAATAAGCTATGCTAGGATTAAAATAAGCTAAATCACTAACTTATGAATGGTCTTGATGAGTTTTAGACTCAAATTCCACTACAGTTAACTGTGGTGATGAATTGAGTGTGATTTTGACTTTCTTACTAATAATACCTAGTTATGGTGATTGTTCTGAGCTATATTGATCCTAAGTCACTTGTAACAACAAAGAACAACAACAATTATGCACTAGAATTCCTAGGATCACACTGATCCAAACACACCTTTACCTAGACTGTTTTATGATTTAAGAAGCTAAGGGCTATAAGAGCTTTTGAAACAGATCCACAATGACTTATTATGTTATATTAAGTATAATTAAGCACTTAGAAACAGGAAATAACCACAGATACACAAGAATACTAAATAAGCTATTTTGACTGTGAAACTTTGATATTTTAGTAACTATGGATTCCAAGAAACAAGATACCAATTTTATGTTGAATTATCACTATTTAGGACTGAATAAGCATAAATCAACTGAAAAAGCCAAGTAATAAGCAAGGCTATAGTATAAAGACAGATTATGAGATTTCAAAAACTTACAAGATGCTTTCCTGCTCAAAATCAAGAACTAAGGACAAAGAAACCTTTCCTAACATCCACCAATGGATTCTAACCCAGGACCATCCATAATATGCCCTGCTCCAATGCTTATCACCAAGAACCTTCTAGTTTGACTTTTGTTGACTTTTGTAGTATTTTTGAGTTTTTACTACTAAACTGCTTTTAATAGTTTCTAATAGCTTTTATAAGCTATCTAGGAGCTTAAGTGAGCTTATCAGTCCAGTGTATCACACAATAACTACAATTAAACTAATACGATTCTTGGAAATTAAAATAAATTTGCATAATGTGAAACAGCTATGGAAACTTGAAATTGATTACTTGGAAAGAGTTACAATACACTGAAAACACTTAGTACACTACTGAAAAGCTTGAAATTAAACTAAGATTGCTTATACTGATTTGAACGACAAAGAAAATTAAAATTAAAACTATATTCTTCTCTGCTCCATCTTTTTCCTTTTATAGAGGTACATTAGGGTTTAGGGGCACCTTCTGAGCATATCCCACTTGATTTCATGGCCATTGGATTACTCTGAGCAATATTTGACCTTTGGATCGTTTTGGCGCCAAAATTCAATAGGTGGCAGGGAGATATTTTTAGGACAATTAAGGGCTTGTGGATTGTTGTGGAGGTGTCAGGAAGACAATTGGGACATTAGGCATGGCTTTTGGGTCAAGTAGCCATGAAAACAGGGCATGTGAGGTTGGGGTGGAGTGCTTGAAGGTGGAGAAGGCATTTAATGCTGATGTAGTTTGGTTGTGAGGTGGAAGGGGCAGGTTGGTGAGGTGGAAAGGTGGTGAGGTGGTGGTGAAACCACCTTGTTTTGGGTGAAGCAGGGAGGTAGGAGGAGGGTGAATAGTAGTGGTGGTTTGGCGGTATTGGGTGTTTGACCGGGTCAACGCCCGTTTTATTTAATAAAAGGGAGTGGGCTGAGCTTATTTTTGGGCCTAGGGAGTAGGCTTGGATTTGTGTTGTGTTTGGATTTGGATTAGATAATAAAAGGGCCGGTTGGTTTTATTTTTACACAAGGACCACTTTTGTAATTTGGGCAAAGCTTAGGGACTGATTTTGCAATTTTTCCAAACTTCTTTCAAGGACTAATCCTGCAATTAAACCATAACACAAGGACAAAAGATGTAATTTTCCATTTTTAAAATTCCAGGGACCTTTTCTGTCAATTCTACAAACTCCAGGGACCATTTATGTAAATTTGGATTTTTTAAGGGACTGTGGTTGTAATTTCTCAAAATGTTATCATAAGGACCAATTTTGTCATTTAAGAATAGTTCAAGGTTTATTTTATTAATTTCCCATTTTTAAAACCTTAAGGACTAATTTTGACATTTTTCAAACTTGAGGAACTAAAGTTGTCATTTTGTAATTTTTTAACTTTAAAGGACTTTACTTGACAACTTATGAATCCCTAAGGACCTTTGATGATATTTTTCATGTTTTGATTTACCAGGGACTAGATTTGACAACTTTTGAAACTTGAGGGACTGAAATTGCCAATTATGCAAACTTTGTACGTTTTTCATCTGTTTTTGCATATTTTGCATTTGAAACATATAAAACACACTTCTAAGATATTTTAACTATTATGATGCATATTTGAGTGTTTTTGTATGTTTTGGCAGCTCAGATTGGTATAAAATGATGAGTATTTAGACACTCATCACATGCTAAATTTTAATGACAAGGTAAATTTCCGAGTGTGCGTGAGACCACACATGGAGAATTTGCAATTTCTAAGTTAGACGAATTAATTAAGTTGATGCGTGAGACCTAGAACTTAAGGCATTAGATGGGATGAAACATGCTTACATGACAAATTGATGAATCAATTTGATGTAAATCCCATAATGATCTAGGAATTGGAAAAGTGTTTGCCAATTATTGTTCGACAGATTACCATCTTTTATACTTTCACCACTAGCAGATCAACTGATGTGGTGGAATCTATGTAAAGTTGGATCCTAGATTTTCAAGAAAATATGTTGGTTATATGAATATATCCTTGGGTATTATATTTTCTTGGAAATATAAATTATCGAAAATACTAAAATTGAATTTTGTAAATTCTTTTAAATGTATTAATGCAACATTAAAACCGTAAATGTGAGTTATTCTTTTATCAAGTAAATTGATCTACACCCGTATGGGTTTTTTGGTTAGAGTCAATTTTACTAAAAGAATAAATCTAGTCTTCGTTCCATTAGGAGAAGTGTGAGACTTAATCCTAATCCTTTTCATGAATGAGAAAGGTATAATAGGATGATTAGAATTGTCTAAATTCTAAATACATAACTAATAGCAAAATTTAATAGTAAGATTATTTGCACTTTATGAGTTATTAAATTAGAAGCTAGACTGATTACTGCACAATAGTAAAAAACGAATTAGATTATTTTATCTAGTTGTTTTGATTTGACCATTTACAGATACTACATACAATTGTTGGAATGGTAGATCTATACAGGAAGAAATTGCATGCCCAATTTTTTCAAGTTAATAGTTTGGAATGTGATGAATCACATTTACATAATAGAATACATTCTTTTAGAACCTATATATAATTGTTGGAATGGGTTTTCTTAAAAGATGTAGGAAAGTAAATAGTACTCTATTTCCTTTCACTGATTAATGAAACATTTACAATGTTGTCAAATTCAGTGGGAGTATTGTGTCTTATGGCTGAATAAGGGATTATTGCAATGTTCTCTAATTCAGTGGGAGTTATAAGACTTATTGTCTTAATTGTAACTTAGATTATCTTTTAAATGTCTAAAGATAATTACTTTCCAAATATAGACACTAATATTTTCAAGGATAGTCATGTGCGTTTCCTTCATTGATTGAGTAACTCTATATCTACTAGTTATGCTAATGACACAAATCATATTGTTCACATTACGCGTGCGTGTTGTTTATGTGGACATGATGTTGTTCCGTGCACAAGTGGAGAAATCTACATTGTGTGCAAGGTACAACACATAAGAATATTATTTAATGGATTCTCTTATCTGCAAAGTAAGAGACTATAGTTCTAATATGATTAATATACATCTAATCTGTTAGAAATGAAGCTGAGCAATATTTACGTGAATCGGAGTAGACAACTAATATGCATATAATGCAGGGACTACTAATGTCATATTGTAATAGTTGTCTTATGTTTGCCCTATATAACCCCTCAAGTCTTCACTTGAGAGGTGTGAGTGTGTAACCATCTTTGATAATAAAATCTTATCTTTGTTCACCTCTCCCTCTCTCTACTTTCTCTCTCTAAAACTGGTCATGGATTTCTTATACTTTGATCAACCTCGGCCTCCCAAACCACATGAATCATCTATATTTTCGGTCCTACAATTGGCATCAGAGCTTGGTTGTGTTATTTTACTCACTTTTGTGGTTCGAATATGTTGTATTGAAACTGTTGTTACACGTTTTTTTTGGATATGAGATACACAATATGTTGTGTATCCTATGGTCAAAAGTCTTGTGCTTCATTGTCCATCAACAATTTTTCTTGTTAACTGATATTCTTGTGATTTTTTTTGTACCATCTCGTGAATATGTGGTCAAATATCAACGTCTCAATATTGGTCTATAAACTGAAAGAAAAAACTCATCGGAATCTGCGGAAACTCGCCGGAATCTGGTCAGAATTTCTTGTATAAGAAATTTTCGATATGTACTATATTTCGAGAATACATTTTCGAAATGTACTAGTTTTCGAGATTATGTTTTCGAAATGTACTATTTTTCGAGAACACTCATTTTTGAAATTTTTTACGTTTTCGAAAATTTCTCGATAAATCCTGTTCTCGATAAGAGTCAAAGTTTCGAAAATATATAATGAAGATGAAGGAGAGAGTGTTTGACCATAACCAAAAATACCAAGACTCTCGTTGACTTCAGTTTGCGATCATCAGTCCACAACTTAACAGATACATGAAGGCTTTAATAATAAAATAACAAGATCTCAATTGGTTCACTTGTAGTTAAATCTTAAACGACTTTATCAGTGTGAACATCATCATCATTGACCTTGACTCGTACTTAAAAAGGAAAAATGCAATCAAATAATCTCAAATATTTTCGTGGTATAACACACGAATTTTTTTCATCATCGATCTATTTTGAAGACATGGCTTCTTTGTTTTTATCCGAAAAATTATAAGGAAGAGACTAACACAACTGTATTTTGCCTTTCCTTTCATTCGGTCTAAATGAAAACACAAATCAAACAAAACAATTGTACCTACCTGTGATTTTTTAACAAAGACTTCAATAATCTTGAGTCCTTCATGGATTTAATGATTCGAACAGAGGTCTTAAAAGCTATGCTTGTGTTCGATTAAGGGAGCCAACTGGGGGAAATTGTTTGAAGATTCGGGTGTGATAAGAAAGAAATGAGATTGATGAGTTGATTGCGTTTGATGATGATGGAGATTTGTTTGGTGAGAAAGTGTTAAGTGGTAGGCGGAGAAAATGATGTGTAAGATTAGGGTTATTGCAAATGAGTGGGATTAGGGCAATTGTATCTTTAACTGCTTATGGAGTATCTTGGATCGGTTATTACTAAATGGGCCTAGTCTTTGCTAATAAATCCGAAATTTAATGGCTTAAATGACTTGGAGTGGGCTTATGGATCCGAAAATTGCTAATATTGAGCTAAAATTTTTATTATCTAATGTATTACTATACATTGTGTTAACTTTGGCATTTTTTGGCAAAAGAGTGGTATTTTGGTATTATAATTTTCACGGGGATGCTACTTTCACGGCTAAATTTTGAACGTTATCGAAATGTGACAACGGGGATTATTTGTTTATTACTTATTTGAGCTTAAAGTGACGTTTCTCATGTGCGTGTACTTAGTATCTCAAGGTCTAGGGGTTGGTTGGATGCAAGACTTTTGAAGATCCTTGTTTGAGCATTTATTGAATAGTGATTAAGACTTAGACATCTAGCTATGTATGAGATCTATAAACGCATAAGTTGGTTCTTAATGCTCACAATAGCTATCACTTTAAGGAGTTACGTTGTAGTGCTCAGTGTCACAAATGATTGTGGATTGTTCAAGAGGCGGATATACAATAAAGGATGGATGGTTGGGTATATGCCACTACCTATATTGTAAGGAGTGACGTTGTTGTGCTCAATAGGTTCTTAATCATACATTAGTACAAGCATAAGTCACAAAGTCTGGGAATTTTACTTCATTCTCAAGTTTGCCATATCGGGTTGTCTCCATACGTGGTCACTTACTCTTAGCCAGTGGAAGTGAAAAGAGGTTGATCTGAGGAGAATTGTAGAGAGAGTAGTTGTCGACATCAACTCATGGGGTATTGATTTGTATGTTGCTTACAGTTGATATTTCTATGTACACATATTTATGATGATTCCGAAAGATCGTCATCATCCTGGAGGGAGAAATGTGTACATCGGCGCTTTTATTGAAGATCTGGAAGCATTCTAAGTGAGTTGAAGATGTCGATATGATGCTCCCCAAACAAACCTGTAAAGAAGTTATAGTTTATCAGTCTATTATCCATTTTCCGCTGTGCATGACAAGATAAGAGAATGAAGATAATTTGGTCATAATTCAGAGAAACTTCTTCTACAAGCATAAAGGTTATATCTAACGGGTTGTCAATTTGGGAGGGAGCATGTAAATGATAAGGGCTTACTAATTGGGAGGGAGTAATAACCCAATTAGATTAGTACATGATTCTTTGCAAGTAAAGAATGATTGATGGGGATATTTATGAAGATAAAGAGCTATGAAGTCTTCCTCAGCATTGTTGCGCTTACTTTGATTGTTTTATTTTACTTGTTAGGAATCATTGTAACCAATTCACGTATATCTCCAGCTGGAGGGAGATTGTTAGAAATGAAGCTGAGCGATATTTACGTGAATCGGAGTAGACAACTAATATGCATATAATGCAGGGACTACTAATGTCATATTGTAATAGTTGTCTTATGTTTGCCCTATATAACCCCTCAAGTCTTCACTTGAGAGGTGTGAGTGTGTAACCATCTTTGATAATAAAATCTTATCTTTGTTCACCTCTCCCTCTCTCTACTTTCTCTCTCTAAAACTAGTCATGGATTTCTTATACTTTGATCAACCTCGACCTCCCGAACCACATGAATCATACATATTTTCGGTCCTACATAATCTAAGAAACACTTGGTGTTGAAATTTAGTAAACGTGAGATGCAGGCTAAATATTAACAACAAGGTGAATTTCCATGTATGTCTGAGACCAACATGGATAATTTACAGTTTCTAAATTAGACATCTATTAGAACATGTGTCAATAACAATACTACTTCAACTTTAATATTTATGTATTATTGGAATAACATAAATGCATGAAGTAATATAATACTACTTCAATAATTATGTATTCATAGAATGACATAAATAAATGAAGTAGTGTGTTAACTTGAAAATATTATTGGAACCAAATGATGGTGTTCATGATTACTATTATTATACAAGTTTATACTTTATTGTATAGTTATAAACATGAAGTCTTTTAAGTATTACATGACTTATAATAAAGTATGACGTTAGCTTGTTATGGTCTTTTAATTAAGACATATACAAGAAGTCATTGAGTTGATCAATGATTAATAACGTGTAGTGGGATTATAACAGTTTATGTCTTCTTTCTAAGACATGAACATGAAGTGACTTGATTGATAAGTACTTGGGTTATAAAGCATGCAATTGGCTTGAAAATACTATTATACCATTAAGTTGATTTAGTTGGTAAATAGACAAGCTAAAAGATATATGGTTATCTTACATATTGTTAGATTGTCTTACAATATGAGTTCTAATGAAATACTAGATTATAGTATGTTCAGTTAGGAAATCAAACCCTTGTTGTAGTGTTTGGTTCAAGATAACTACATCTTCTTATCTTCCAAAAGTTATCAAGGTTAGAAATTGAATATGGATTAAATATACTCAATTAGACTCCTAGAAGATTAATAAGACGTTATTGAATTATGAAATGTGATGAATCACATTAAGTCTTAAAATTGAAGTTCTGAATTTGTTAAGCTACTTATGTGAAGGTTATTAATAAAGAACTATCAATGTGTATTTGTAATGTCCTAAAAGAAAAAATTGGATTGTTGCTCTAATTGCCAAGTATTTATAGATAGTCTATATATTACTAAAGGCAAGTGGGAGTTTTATCTTAAAAAGATAGAATTACAAGATACATAATCTTCTAAAAACACATTAGTGAAAATCATGATGAGGCTAAACATGTAAATGATAAACCTCAAGATGATGGAATTTTCATTCATAGATCCACTTGGATATCTCAGATATTTAATTAATATGCTGACGATTATATGATGTAGTATTACCAAAATTATGAAGTGGGTAAATTACTAATACTATGAATGTTATAGATGTTGTTCATAAAGATATTCAAAATTTTGAAAATTTGGTTTATCTTAATTCTTAATTGTTAGAGAATGAAGATGAGTTTATTCAAAGATAATGTAACTCTAGTGGTTTAAATCTTTGTGTAATAATCATATGGACAAAAATTGTATACATATTTTAATGCATGTCTTATGACAAGATTATTAATCATACTTAAGCAATTAACTATGATTGAATACTCTTTCTTAAGCACATTAAAATACAAAGATAGTAATTGTCATGCTTATTTTCATATATATGAAATTTGACAATGAATATCAAAACTTTTTCTTGAACAATTACTTGAGCGAGGACGATAAGTAATCAAAAGGAGTTTATGAATTAAAGCAAGTCTTTGGAAGTGTACAAAGTGCAATAATCCATGAATGGATAAATGCATGCATCTAGGAGATTACTCTTATATTTAATTAATAAATCCTTGTTTTGATTTATAATTGAAATAAGATAATTTCTAAGTATTCCTGAAAGCTAGTGAGAGTATTATGTTTGATTTACTAAATCATATATGTTATAGAGTAACATTCCATATAAGTAAAATGTCAGACTTAGTTTGGAATGAAACTTTATTTGAAAGATTTGGAAAATAAAACATACAACCTTGGAACAAAAGTTTATTATTAAATAAACATGTGCGGTAAATAAATTCTAATAGAACATAATATATCATTTAGAAAATGGATATATATTATGAAAAGATAGAACATGAATATAAATCTAAGTATGACTGAAGGATTTTCATGTGCATCATATTATTGTTACATAATGCTTAAATGCTTGATGATTTAACAATATTTGATATCTTGTGTAATGAATATTCTATAGAAATATGTTTGACTTTAAAATAATGATCCTCAAACCTGGAATAGCTCCTAAAAATTGCACAATGGATATTAAGTTTACGGAATTTTAAAGAGCATATTGTGTTTTATATACAATGATGCTGGTTTAAATTGAGACGACACTCAATAACTAGTCATGGAAGGATTTCATCCTTATTAATAGCCATGTGAACTAGTTGTACTCAACTAAGAGCACAGTTGCATTATACATTAAAGAATTAAAATACTTTAAACTTTAAAATTGTTTGAAAGTTTAATTGTCATAAATTGGTGATTGAGGATGACACACCATTTATATAGTATTTTGTGGCAATATTAAGATTGTTGAATGCACACATACAAGAACTTCAATAATTGAATTCTTGAAATAATTATTCTCAAAATTCCTATAGATCAACGTTAGTTGATTTATGCCTTGTCAACAAGTATGAATGACATGACTTGAGGCATAATTCATTAACTAGAATTATCATGCATTGATCTATTTAGTGTTTGGATAAAGGACATTAAACAATTATTATTTATAATGAATTAAAGTACTTAATACGTTTGTTTTCATTAATAATAAATTGTGTCATATATTTACATGTTTAAATCCGTGAATAACTTATGTTATTCTAAATTGTCCGTTATCAATTAATGATATGAGAATATCATTAAACTAAGGCAAATCTGAGTATTGGTTAAAATATACTTGAAAGTATATTGATGCGTTGACATACCAATTTCACATGATATTCAATGAATTGAATATAGGACTTATCCCAACTACATGATTTTACTTTATGGATCTTGTCAGTAAGTAAATCATGAATTTGTTATCCTCAGACTTGAGATACCAGATAAGTGTCATGGATGTAGTGCATTTTTGTGAAGCAATCTACCGCTCATCGTAACAGGGAGTTATAAGGGTTGTTTTCAGAAGTGTTGCAAAGTTCATGGGTTATTCTTTTAGTCAAGAAAGAATTTGTTCCTTCAAATTTGTTTTGAAGTTTAATACTGCTGGGCCCCTCGTAGGGTTAACAAGATGTTTGCGTGCGCACGCCCAAAGTCTATCTGAAATACGTTCAGATGTTTTGGTAATCTTGCTCAATCATAAACAACAAGAAACAGAATTGTTAATTAAAGAATGACTCAGATCCATATTTTTATTAACATGGTATTAGAAACAAAAGGATAATAATAGTGATGAATCATTAAAGGTTTTTCCAGGAAACCTAGCTCGAATTGGTCTAGGGGCATTGGCGTGTTGCTAGACGCTAACCAATGTCATTATACTATTAATAGATATCCAAGTGGGAGCTGTTAGAGTTGTGGATAAATATTAATACGTATATGTCTAGAATCGAACTCGAGACCGCGGGATTGCGCACTTTACGTATGAGAAGTAAAGTATAATAATTTAATATAGAAAGTTATATTTAATTATTAATTACACAAAACAAATAAAGAACGTTAGTAATTAACGAAAATTGACTAACTTACAAAGATAAGGATCATGGATAAAAATAGAGAACAAGAAAGATCTATAACCCTTGTGGGCTCTTAGATCCGATCAGCCCGGGGTTAATAACCCAACCCAAGACCTAACTTGTTCCCTAAGTTTTGTTATCCTATAAAAGCAAGATCAAGTGTTTATTTTGATAGATCTCTTGTACACATTAAAAAAATCCGAAACCTTATTTTTCACTTTGCTTTTATCGACATGTTCACAGATATATAAGCCATGCGTAAATCAACATGTGCATGTATATAGATAATTAATATATTATCTTTCTTTATGGATACTGTGATCGACATGTCACAACAACAACAATATCATAAATAGTATTTTGATGATTTGTTTCTTTAGTCAATCGATTTGTTTTTTTTTTTTTTTTTTTTTTTTAAACAAATGTTGTTTTGTGTAATACTTAAAACTAGCATTACTTTAATTCGTTAATAGTACGTGTGTACAAGAACGTGGTACAATCACACTATTGATTGTATCTTGGATCGATTAACAAAACGGTAAGGGGTTAATCTATAGATCCCTAATTCATATAAACCCTAATTAAGGTTCATCCAAGAATTCAAGATTGCATACGGTACGTTCTTTATTTATGTTTTAGTTAACCTTTATATGTTATACTTGATCCTACACTTCCGCATATGTGACTACTTGATATATATATATATATATATATATATATATATATATATATATATATATATATATATATATATATATATATATATATATATGATTGTCATAGTTATTAAATTCTAACAGCAACACTGGTGGTGGTAATGAAAGATTGAAGTGTCTTGATTTTTAAATCTTGATGTTGATTGAAATGGAAGAGAAAGATAATGAAGGATATAACTTGTTTTCTAGACGTTTTAGATGAGAAAGATGTGAGTTTTTGTTGGAAAAATGAGTTTGGCAAAGTGGTTTTGCAAACTTTGGACATTATTTAATATATGTATATGTTACATATATTTGTGTTACTTGGGGGCGTTTTGTTCTCCTCCAAGAGAGATTTGCAACAAGCTAAAGTACGTCCAAAATAGAGTTGAAATGAATGAGATATCGTGACTCAAAGTGAGGCACATGAAACACAAAAATTTGGAAAATTAGAACTATCCCACATCGCTTAGAAAAGGAAGTGGAGACTAGTTTGTAAGGGAATCCTTATACTAGCTTTCAAATTCCTTTAGGTGAGCTATGCTCGCACTCCTACGTGCGCGCGCGGGGGTGCAGAAAATGGGATTTCTGGGCCAAGATGGGTTCGAGGCTTCTGAACTCATGCGAGCCTGCGCGACATATTTTGTGATAAATAAAAGATATACAAATCATGTTTATTGATAAAGTATAAATATTGGCCAAGTCTCATTCGTTTGAAGACACAGAATAACACAACTCTAGCTTCCAGCATTCTTTTCGATCAGAAGCACACACGTTTTTCGTGATCTTTCAGGCAAGTAAGTCGAGTCCGGCTGTACAACAGCTTTGAACGTTTTACCCTGGGAAACAGACAGGGAATCGTGTTAAACACGAGCTTCGTCGTTTACTGCTTTTTATTTACTTATTGTTCATAGTGTCTATCTTCTGTTTCTACTCCATTTTGTCTGTTATTTACTTTCTGTTAATTTTATTATTGATCTTCTAATCTGATTTTATTATAAAAGTGTACACAGTTTCCTGCAGTCTTAAAACAGATTCGGTTTAACCGAATATAAAACACTTTGTTAAAATCAGATTAATTATTTAACAGATTTATAAACTGTTTTCTGTTGAAACCTTGTAGAGTTTCTTTGGAAATCAGATTTAATTAAACAGATTTAATTTACAGATTTGGTGTACAGATCTATAACGTTTTTTTTAAGTAGTTGTTCTAATCAGTTTATTGAAACCAAGATTGAGTTTCTATTAACTGATTTATCGAAACCCAGATAGAGTTTCGTTGAGTCAGATCTGGTACAAGTAGATACCGATTTGCAACAGTTTGTTTAACTGTTTGTGTTTGATCTTTCAAGATGACAATTGACACTACTCCTGTGAATACTACTATGCATGTACCTGGTGCGCCAGTTACCAACACGGTTGCTAATCATGCTGAGAAACCAGAGAAATTCAATGGGCAGAATTTTAAGAGGTGGTGTAACACCCCCAAAATCGGGTCCAGCGGAAGCATACATGTTACTGGGGTGCTACTCAATTGGTATCATAACACAAGTACAAAGAACAGTTTTTTTAACTCAACAATTTAGAATAATTTTTATTATCAAAATATTCAATTTACATCGTTCAAAAATAGTGCAGAAATATAGGCCCATAAAAGAGTTTAAACGGTCCCAAATATATGTCAGAGTTGTCTATGACCATGCCATGCCATGCCAAAAGCCTCCAACCATTAGCTATCGCATTAAACCTGAAAATACATGCTAAAAAGTGTCAACACGAGGTTGGTGAGTTCATAGGTTTGTATAAATAGCAATTTAGTATGAAGGAAAATGAGAGTTCGATAAAAGTTTTGTGACCATTGTGTCGCTCACAATGTCATGAAAATATAGTTTACTTTTAAGTAAATGTAGTAATGTGGACCACAAGGTTTTTGAATGTGAATAACCTTTCACATACAAATCAAGTTCAGTTTTAGTGACTGCTGTTTTACTCACAGCGTCATGAAAAATATCAATAAAGTAGACCATAAGTATTAAGTATAAAGTTGGACCATAGGCAAAATATGTGATCATTACAACGAATATAATGTCATATAAAAGTAAAAGTCTATTACGCTAGCACTAAGTTCATGCAACCGAAGCTCGACAGTTCAGTGCGCTACAATGTAGCACATATATAATAATAATTGGGGCCCATAGCGAGTGCTTAACCTAATACACTCGTAATTCGACTTGGTATACGCCCGCATTGACCCGTCTGGCCAACCGAACGGGGGGAGTCACCCCCAATAGATCTATTTATATCAATCGCGCTTCCCAGCAGGAATTAACGGTTCATGAGGGTGGGCATAACAGTGGGTTCAGGGGCTTAGGCTAATTGCGCAATAGTTTTAAGAGAGTAAGGTATAGTTTGTGGTCCAGAAAATATTTTGCATGTTTCTCACCCCAAGTTTTGCAGAGCAAAGTAAAGTAAAAGAGTGGGGCTATAAACTCACATATATGATTTAAACACTTGTGTCCATAATAAGATAATCCAATATGCAATAAGTAAATAAGTCATGTTTCAAGTAAGAGCAAGTGACGAGTTTAAGTATAAACAAGCATTGAGTTTAGTTAAAAACGAGCATGTATTCTCCCCCAAAACAGTTATAAAACCAGTAAAAGTAGGGGTCATGAACTCACCTCTGCAAATAGCAATCTGATAGTGAAAATCAAGTAATGATAGTGTGCGGCACCGACACGCGACCTAGATTAGTACGACAAGTTTAGTTTACAGTTTCAAGTTTGAGACTCGATGAAGTTCAAACAACTTTAAAAGTTTTAGAGTATTTCTGTTGTTGTTGCTTGTGTGGCAGCATTTAATATTAAAACAGTTTTTGCAAATGTTGGCAAGGATTGGCTCTTGGAAGTGCATTAGTATATAAGTATGTAAGGCAGAAAGTATCATAGACGATTAAGTCTTCGGTTTGACAGTAACCGAAGGATGATGTACGGTAAGTAATCACAAGTAAATATTAGCCGTCATCGGAACATGAGAACATTGTTGTTAAAAGTGTATATATAACTAAATGTACACGTATATATCTTGACAAGGAAGCGGTCATGACCCGTGTACATATTTTAGTTTTACCGAGATAATTAAATGTTAAACTTCCCATATTAGGAAGGTATACTGTTTTATAAGTTTAAGGGCATTACTTTGAGCTTAGATAAGCAAAATAAATAATTTTAACCAACAATTAAAACTTTAGTATTTTTAGTTTAGTTTTTATTAAGTTTGAAGTACATAGTAACTTATAGTTTTAGGTGATGACTATATTTAGTTTTGAAAATTTATGTTTTGGAACTTGTTTATAAAATAAGTAGCGAAGCTCATGATGGATAAATTGAAATAAGCCGAAACTCAAGTCGTGGAATAAGTCGAATAAGCCAGCATTAAATAAGCATCTTCGTTCACTAGTTGGGCTCGACCCAACACACTCGCGGCAAACAACAAAACAACGCAATGCAACCTTAGCCTTTTATTGGCAAAACCAAACCAAAACACTTTACATTTTAACCATTTAGTTTTCAGAATTTGGGATTGCAGATTATTTTTTCAGAAAATGAATAAGACCCATTTGCACTTACTGTTGGATTTCGTTGAGCTTAAATGGACTCGACCCACAACCATCATGGCTCACGCACACCAGTATACCACTGCCCAATTCATCAAATTTACTCATTTTCATAGTGCAATAGATAAAAAAACAAAAATAATAATAATAATAAACCATTTAAAAATTTTCTTGGACCATCAGTGAGCATAACAAAACATACACATTTTATCCCAACTTATATATTATCTTCAGTTAAAAAGTTTGACAATGTTTTGTGTGTATACTGTACTCAAACGCACCTCTTTTACAAACACGGGTGGGTTGAGTAATAAAACAAACGCACCCAGTTGGGCCTGTGGCTTCGACTCAGTAATAACAAACGGACACACCTTTAATTCTTCTACCAGGTTTTCATCTTATTTTTGAAAAGCTTTTATCAGGTTTCATGTTTTCCACTTCGGTTGAACTTGTTTTGACACAAAGACGTGTAAACCTCCTATGTCGAGCTTGAGTGACCAAGAAAAAGGGAAACGAACATTTTCGATCTCGCGACTTGACTCAACTCAAGCGCACCCTGAGTGTACGGGCTTGAGGCCCCTTTAGCCGAAACAAAACAAACACACTCCATGAGTGCTTGCGGCCCGAAATACACACAACACCCGTGGGTGTGGTCGGACTAAGATCAGAACCAAACACAAACCAAATACAATCAAAATTCCATTATTTTCTTTGTCCAACAAGATTAGTTATCAGTTAATAAGTTACAGGCAATGAAGCATTTCCTCTTTGAGCCAATCTAATTTTAGTCTTGATTTTTCATTAGCTTGCCACACAAATTTAACAACAACAATAACAAAATAATCATCCATGTTGGTGTCGATTGATTAATATAAATCAAAACAAGATTATAACAACAAAGTTTGAAGCACAATGAATTTAGAGAAAACCTTTCGAAGGAATAAGTCGATTATAAGAAGACCAAGAAGAACGCGACACAAAGCTTCAAACCCCGATTCAGCAAGCAATCCACACACCTCTTGAATTCACAACTCGTACTCTTTAGATGGTTAACTATGAAATTTTTTGTGATGAATTTTTGGGTGTGGACACTTATGGATCGACTTGGGTTTTTAAAGAAATAGAATGGGAGGTTTTGATTCCCCTCCCCTTGATGTTGGTTGAATCGTTAGCCAAAACGAGAAATCGTCCTTTCTCACACTTCATCAGCTTTCGCTGATCTTGTAGTTGAGACAAGAATGGCCAGGCCCGTATTTCTATGACAACCCTCGTGGTTGCACAGATCTGAATCGAGGTGGGGAAAGATGAAGCGTAGCAGTTGGAAGGAGAGAGAGAGTGTGAGTTTATCTTTTGTGAGAAAAAGAGAAAAATATGGGTGAGTGAGTATAGGTATTTCACAAGGACGATTTGTATTTTTTTTTTTAATTATAAAGTGAGGGTATATATATAAAAAAAGTAAAGTGTTGTTAATTTAAATAGAGATAAGTTGTGAAGTGTTTTTGGTTTTGTAACCCTCGCGGGGATTTAAGCGAACCCCGTGTTTATTGAATTCTAATTTACTTTTAGTGTGTTCCCGGATTGTCGTGAGCACGAATGATCTCCTTTTTGAGTGTGTTTTTGTGAAAATTATGTAAAAGCAATTCTTTTAGTTCCCGGTTAATAAACACTGGTTTATGCCGTTACTTGATTTGTGTTGGTACGCGTGTGGTGTTTGGTGCGAGATAGTTCTCGTGTTTGATCTACAATGATCAGTAACAGTTAGAAAATGGCACATTCACTTTTTCTGATAAAATAACCAATGTAGTGATTTACAGTGCGCGGGTTTGTTTTCCCGAAATAGTTTTGTAAGCTCATGTATGGTTAGGTAAATTGACGTTTATTATTTAAAATTTGTTTGGAAAATTCCAGTTTGTTACAGGTGGCAACAGAAGATGTTCTTCTATCTCACTACTTTGAACCTTGCGCGGTTCTTAAAAGAGAATCCACCTCAAGTGGAACCTCCTGCTGAAGGTCAATCCTCTAATCAACAGGCTGTTCAAGCCTTGGAAGCACGAAAACATTCAGACTTTTTGTGTCACAACTATGTTCTGAATGGTTTGGTCGACTCTTTGTACAACGTGTACTGCAAGACTAAGACTGCTAAAGAATTATGGGAGTCATTGGAACGCAAGTACAAAACTGAGGATGCTGGTACAAAGAAGTTCGTGGTAGCACGTTTTTTGGATTACAAGATGGATGATTCAAAGAAAGTGATGAGTCAGGTTCAAGATCTGCAAGTTTTGCTACACGGCATTCATGCTGAGGGAATGACTTTGAGTGAAACTTTTCAAGTTGCTGCTATCATTGAAAAGTTACCTCCAAGCTGGGTAGAATTCAAGAACTACCTGAAGCATAAGCGAAAGGAGATGAGTGTTGAAGACTTGGTTGTTCGTCTTCGTATTGAAGAGGACAACAAGTTGGCTTAGAAAAACACTTATACGCCTGATTCTGCCAAGGCAAATTTGGTTGAGCATGCTTCGTCATCTTCAAAGTCTCATGTCAAGGGAAACGGCAAGGGCAAAGGAAAGAATGACAAGATGGGCAAAGGGAAGTCTGAGTACCTTGCTCCTAAAGCTGCAATTGTGAAACAGAAGTTCCAAGGAGTGTGTTTCAATTGTGACCAGCCAGGTCACCGTGCTGCTAACTGTAAGATGCCGAAGCGGGTAACTCCACGCTAGGCAAATATGGTGAATGATGTGGAGATGATTGCTATGATTTCTGACGTCATTGCCATGATCTATGAAGTTAACCTGGTAGGTTCCAACAACAGGGAATGGTGGGTTGATACTAGGGCTACCCGTCATGTGTGTGCTGATAAGAGTATGTTTCACTCTTTCAGAGCGGTTGACAATGGAGACAAGTTGTACATGGGCAACTCTGCAACTACTGATATCAAGGGCGAAGGAGATGTAATCCTGAAGATGACATCCGAGAAAGAGCTCAAGTTGACTAATGTCTTGTATGTTCCAGAGATTCGCAAGAATCTTGTGTCTGGTTGGCTGTTGAACAAGTTTGGTTTTCGTCTTGTTTTTGAGTCTGATAAGTTTGTTCTTTCTAAAAATCAAATGTATGTTGGTAGGGGATATGCCCTGAATGGTATGTTTAAGCTCAATGTAATGGTTGTTAAGAATGATATCAATAAAATGAATTCTTCTGCTTATTTGATTGAGTCTTCTAATGTGTGGCATGGCCGTCTTGGACATGTAAATTTTAATTCAATGCGTCGTTTGATTAAACTTAACTGCATACCTAATTTCCATATTGACTCAAAATATAAATGTGAAACTTGTGTTGAAGCCAAACTTACAAGAGCATCTTTCAAATCGGTTGAACGAAAAACCGAACCACTTGATATGATACACACTGACATATGTGATTTGAAATCACTACCCACAAAAGGTTGCAATAAGTCTTTGTCACGTTTATTGATGATTGTACAAAGTATTGCTATGTTTACTTGTTAAAAAGTAAAGATGAAGCTATAGACAAGTTTGTTCTATACAAAAACGGAGTTGAGAATCAACTTAATAAGAAAATCAAGGTTGTACGAAGTGATAGAGGAGGTGTATATGTGTATCCATTTGCTGATCTTTGTGCGAAACATGAAATCAGACACGAGTTCACTGCTCCTTATTCACCTCAACAGTACGGTATTGCTGAAAGGAAGAATCGTACCTTGAAGGAAATGGTTAATGCCATGTTGATAAGTTCTGGTTTAAGCCAGGACATGTGGGGGGAAGCCATTCTAACAGCTACTTATCTTTTAAATAAGATACCTAGCAAGGAAAAAGAAGAGACCCCTTATGAACTATGGATGGGAAGAAAACCATCATATCAGTACTTACGAGTGTGGGGTTGTCTAGCAAAGGTAGCTATACCGACTCCCAAGGCCCAAAAGATTGGACCTAAATCTGTGGATTGTATATTCATTGGATATGCTAGGAATAGCAGTGCTTATCGTTTCATTGTACATGATTCGAAAAATCCGGATATACAAAAGGGTTCTGTAATGGAATCAAGGAATGCTTCCTTCTTTGAAGATATATTTCCTTGTTTAAAGAAGGAAACTGGAAATTCATCTAGAATAGATGACGATGTTGTCCAAGATAAGAGACAAAGAGATGATAATGATCTCCAAGATGAGAGACAAGATCAAATCGAGGAAGAAGAGGTTGAACCTAGAAGAAGTAAAAGGGCAAAAACCGAGAAATCGTTTGGACCCGATTTTGTTTCTTTTATGGTAGAACATGAACCTACTTCTTATCGAGAAATGGTAACTTCCTCAGAAGGGCCTCAATGGAAAGAAGCCATTAAAAGTGAAATAGATTCTATTTTACAAAATCATACTTGGGAGATCGTGGATTTACCTCCTGGTTGTAAACCACTAGGCTTTAAATAGATCTTCAAGAAGAAGATGAAAGCTGATGGCACCATTGATAAGTATAAAGCAAGGTTGGTAATCAAAGGATTTAGACAACGTGAAGGTCTAGATTACTTTGATAGATATTCGCCTGTTACGCGAATAACATCGATCAGGATGATACTTGCTATTGCCGCTTTAAGAAATTTGGAAATTCACCAAATGGATGTGAAAATCGCTTTTCTAAACGGGGATTTAGAAGAAGTAATCTACATGAACCAACCTGAGGGTTTCGTAGCTCCTAGACAAGAGAACAAAGTTTGTATGCTTGTTAAGTCATTATATGGTTTAAAGCAAGCTCCGAAACAATGGCATCAAAAATTTGACCACGCCATGTTAGAGAGTGGATTCAAAATTAATGAATGCGACAAGTGTGTTTATGTAAAAGACACAAGTAGTGGATATGTAATCTTGTGTTTATATGTTGATGATATGCTTATCGTTGGCAGTAACGACAAGATGATCAAATCTACTAAAGACATGTTGAAATCAAAGTAGAAGGATATGGGTTTGGCTGATGTGATCCTTGGAATAAAGATCATACGAACTCAGAATGGACTTGTGTTGAGTCAAGCACATTACGTGGACAAAATTCTGAATACTTATAATGCGGGGGATTCCGGCCTAGCCAGAACTCCAATTGACACTAGTAAGCATCTATCTAAAAATAGAGGCATAGGTGTTGCCCAATTAGAGTATTCAAGAATTATTGGCATGTTAATGTACTTGATGACAAGTACCCGACCTGACTTAGCATATGCTGTTAGCAGGCTAAGTAGGTATACTAGTAATCCAAGTTATGCACATTGGGGAGCTATGACTAGAGTACTACATTATTTGAGATACAGTCGCGATTATGGACTGCATTATGAAAGATATCCAGCTGTTATAGAAGGATACAATGATGCAAATTCGATATCTGACATAAAGGATTCTAGATCGACTAGTGGATATATGTTTACACTAGGAGGGGCAGCTATATCTTGGAAGTCTTCCAACCAAACTGTTATAGCTAAGTCCTTGATGGAATCATAATTTATCGCGTTAGATTAATGCGGACAAGAGGCGGAATGGCTATGACAATTCATAGAAGACATACAAAGGTGGCCTAAACCGGTAACGGCCATTAGTATACATTGTGATAGTCAATTGGAAATTGGCAGAACTCAAAGCATAATGTATAATGGAAAGTCCAGACATATCCTTCGTCGACATAATTCGATACGACAACTACTCTCGACAGGATTTATCTCAATTGACTATGTGAAGTTAAAGGATAACATCGCGGATCCGCTTACGAAAGGCTTAAGCAGAGAGTTAGTTAGTAAGTCGTCAAAGGAATGGGACTAAAGCCCTTGAAGGAACGAGTTTCTATGAAGGAAAACCTAACCCAGTTGACTGGAGATCCCAAGATCTGGGTTCAATAGGACAACCTAATCATAGAAATGTTGGGGAAGTCACGTCAATGTGGGGGAGTTACTAATTCCTATAATAAATGTGACTTGTTGAGAGGTTAAACATATGGATTTTTATGATTCAGGATGAAATCATAAAGCATAGTGGTTCAAGATGAAATCACAAAATATGTGTTTTTAATGATTCAAGATGAAATCACCTATGTGAGAGAGAAGTGGGGTCGCTTCGAAGGGAATTGTGGGGGCGTAATTCCTAAGAGCTCTTGCAGAACCAGGCTAGTATTCATGACCATAACGAATACGACTATGAGGACTTAACAAGGTCAGGGAGAGTCTTGTGTGAGTGTGTATTGTCGTCTACGTAAACAGAGGCTGAGTTCAAGGACATCGCGTCTACTCAGATCTAGAAGACTAAGTGCATCTCACAAGGGAAGGTTCAAAGGGTCACACCTACCTATCCTATGCAAGACTTAACCGCAGAAATTTCGCTGAAACTTTTGTGTGTTTTCGACCGATCTCCATTCATGTGGGGGATCGTTGGAAAAATGAGTTTTGCAAAGTGGGTTTGCAAACTTTGGACATTATTTAATATATGTATATGTTACATATATTTGTGTTACTTGGGGGCGTTTTGTTCTCCTCCAAGAGAGCTTTGCAACAAGCTAAAGTATGTCCAAAATAGAGTTGAAATGAATGAGATATCGTGTCTCAAAGTGAGGCACATGAAACACAAAAAATTGAAAAAGTAGAACTATCTCGCATCGCTTAGAAAAGGAAGTGGAGACTAGTTTATAAGGGAATCCTTATACTAGCTTTCAAATTCCTTTAGGTGAGCTATGCTCCCACTCCTGCATGCGCGCGCGCTGGAGAGGGGGTTGCAGAAAATGGGATTTCTGGGCCAAGATGGGTTCGAAGCTTCTGAACTCATGCGAGCCCGCGTGACCTGCAGACACGAATGCAGCTCCGAAACCTCGCCTACGTGCGTATCTTTTTGCTGCCAGTTTCGTGTTTTTCTTTTCCAGAGTTTTCTGTATATCTATTTTAAGAATAGATTTAACTTATTGACAAAGTTATACAGAATATTTTGTGATAAATAAAAGATATACAAATCGTGTTTATTGATATCAGATTTGTTAAAGTTTGGTAAATATTTAATCTTGGAGAACAAGATAGGGTTTTAGTATAAATATTGGCCAAGTCTCATTCGTTTGAAGACACAAAATAACACAACTCTAGCAGCTGATTTCCAACATTCTTTTCGATCAGAAGCACACACGTTTTTCGTGATCTTTCAGGCAAGTAAGTCGAGTCCGGCTGTACAACAGCTTTGAACGTTGTACCCTGGAAACAGACAGCGAATCTGTTTTAAGGGGATCGTGTTAAACACGAGCCTCGTCATTTACTGCTTTTTATTTACTTATTGTTCATAGTGTTTGTCTTCTGCTTCTACTCCCTTGTGTCTGTAATTTTATTTTCTGTTAATTTTATTATTGATCTTCTAATATGATTTTATTATAAAAGTGTACACAGTTTCCCACAGTTTTTACGCCCATTCACATACAGGATATTACCGAAACAAGAGTAATTTATTTTTGGGAACCGAAAGGCTGAATAAGCAAAAAGTAAACAACCTTTTATGAAAATAGTTTTCAACATAGGAGTTGAAATATAAACAAAAATAATAAAAAGAATAAATAAATGAGAACTAAGGTAAGAAAGAAAATGTAAACAATACAAATTTTAAGTTTAAGTGATAAGAATAACGAAATCAATGATACTAATAAGAAGGAAAAAGAAAAGAAAGAAAATATGTATAACTGTAGTGCATGCAAGACTTTAATTGACTTTGAACTTAAAAGTTTTGACGGCATTTCATCTATTTATGATCTTACTTTATATCAGCAACTAGTTTTCAGGTGATTTTCAGTATTTGACCTTTACTCATTTTGATATATCGTATGCTATTGAACATATGCGTTAGTACATGCATGATCAGCTAGAACTGCATTTTGTGGCCCTCAAGCGTATTCTTCGTCATTTTCAGAGGACTTTGAATTTCAATTTACAATTATATGCATCTTGCACGACCTATCTCACTACTTATTTTGGATGCTAATTAGAGAACATGTATCCTATTACTTGTCAGTTTACTTCATATTATTGTGTGTTTCTTGGTCACAATTTATTTCACGGTCTTCCACGCATCCACTTATATTCAAAGGCGGAAGTAGGAACTATGTTAAGGCAGGGGTCCCGGCCGCCCAAAGTCCAGGGTTTATAATGTAAAAGATGTAAAAGCTTAAGGTAAATTTGTAAAGTTTTAATACTTACAAAATTGTTTTGATGCTTCGTATGTTACAATTCCATGTTTACAAAATTGTATAATAGAAATATGGTTTGGCTGATTACTTCTGTACATAGTTCTATTCAAGAAACATATTGTGGATTTATTTCAACGCCCTGTCACTATGAATCAACACATATTATTTCATAACATGTTAAAATTTAATATGCTCCATTGACTACCCTATTATTAGTTACTTACATTGGATTTTTGGGTGAAATCAAGTTATCGATAGTGTTACAATCCTTAATTAACATCTATAATATATAGTTCTGAATATCTTGAATGTTGTCCAGTAAAGTTGTAAGGGTTATATTTATGCTTCTCGTCTTTCTTTTACATTTAACTCTTAGAAATTATACATATAAGGTTTGTGTTTTCTGCCCTCCCAGCAATAATGCTCAAGTTCCGCCACCGCTTATATTATCTAGATTGAGTGTCGAACCGGTGTAGCTAATGCGGTTGCATACAAACAAATCAACGTAACAAACACCCCTTAGTCCATTGGTATTTATTTTCGGGCTCAGCCCATTCCAACTACCAGTACGGACTGACACGAACTGGACACGGTTAACGTAACTTTAAAGACCAATTTTCATCGTAGTACCACATGCATCGGCTGATAGCAATAGCAAATACAAACAAATACTCGTATCAATAAAATCCTGTCACCAATCACTAAACTAACACCCACCGCTTCACCTTTTTTTGTTTTCTTTTTCTTTTTTTCTCTAGGGTTCCTTCCTCTTCAAATTCACACAACCAATTTCACACACACAATCAAAGGTAATTCATCTTTTTTTTTTTTTTTTTTTTTTTTTTTTTTTTTTTTTTTTTAATTATTTATATCTCCTTTTAATTTGCACATCAATCTTATTATTGTAATGTCGTCTAATCGCTATTTGTTTAATTGATGCAAATTTTATGTCAATTTGATATAATTATATGTTATGCTAATTAATTTAATTAGTTTTTTTTTCCCCAATCGAATTAGGTCAATTTTTAGTGATTCGAACGATAATTGTGATATTGATGTATTTATGATAAGTGTTTGATTGCGAGTTTATGAGAAAAAGGAAATACGATAGGTGGAATAGGAAAATGCAGGGAATTTATGTGGGTGACTGGTTTAGATGAGACGCCGTGCATTTTTATGTGGACTGAGTTGGTTTTTTATAAACAAGGATCTTATTTTCTATGAAATTAGGAATTTTTTTAGTGGTTAGGATGATAATCCGAGACGCGTAAGTGAGCGGTTTTGGAAGATGCAAAAGTGTTTGATTGTAAGTGTACTAGAGGAATGTAGGAGATATATGTGATCATACTGATGTGGAGTAATTTTGCGGTTTTTGAGTGGTTAAAGTTGGCGTAAAGTTGTGGGTGTCATTACTGAAAAGGAAACACTATAGGTGGAATTATGTGGATGGTTTAGGTTTTTAAAATGTGTGGCTTTTATGACATTAGGGTTTCTTAGTGATTAGAAACATAATTGTAATGTGAAAATGATAGGTTTTGCGAGATAGCGTAACTTACTGATGTTTACGTGTGAGTTTTTGCAAGTGTTTGATTAAAAGTATATAAGAGGGATGTAGGAAATATATTTGATCATAAGTAACTTAAGTTTGTGTAAAGTTGCAGTCTTGCGGATATTGTTAATGAAAGCAAACACGAAAGGTGGATAGGACAATGTAGGATATTTAGATGTTACGTTAAGTTAGAAGTTATGCAACTTAACTCAATGTTAATGTAGTTGTATTAGGTCTTGACGTTCGATTGAATTGAAAATGTGTGCTTTTTATGAAATTAGGACTTTATTTAGTGATTACAATGCGAAACTGACTGATTATGTGTGTTAGTATTATTGATGTATTTATGATTACGAGCCTGTAAATTTTTATTTAAGTGTTTTATTGAAAGTCTGTTAGAGGAATATATCTTTGAATGATTCGTAGTACAGACGGCAGAGTAATGTCGCGGTTTCTGAGAAGTAAAAGTTAGTGTAAATCTGCGGATGCTGTTATGGAAAAGCAAACACATTAGGTGGAATGGGAGAACGCAGAGAGTTTACGTGGATGGCTGTTTTAGATGAGATATGTTGCATTGTGTATGTGGAATGACTTGGTTCTTTTATTAACGAGAATGTTAATGTTAGGGTAACTAGAATCGGTCAAGGTTTGATATGTTGTCGGGAGGTGAGAAATTAAGTTTTTATAATCAGAGTGAATTGGTAGTTGTATTTCTAGGCTTTTGGTTCTTTTACGTTTTTCTGTGACAGAACATCAGTTTTTAAAGGTTGGACCTTTAGTGACAAGTTTGTTTCTGGTTGACGTATGAACTATGAAGCATAACTTTATCTATCACATTAGTCTTTGTAAAATTTTGTAGTAAGTTAATAACTTGGTGGTTAGTTTGGTTCCGAATGATGAACTCACATACTCCATACTTAGCCGACTAATTCTAATTGTATAAATTACTTATACTTGCCCACCAGCTTCATAGATAGCTTGTCATTTTTATCTGATTTCCCTGAAAGGATTGAGAATTGTTGCTTTCGATGGTGGGCTATACAAAGTCAATCTCGTAACAGTTTTCTGCTTTGCCATAAGCCTGCTGAGATATTGAAGTGTGGTTGAGCCAATGTTATAACATAAACTACTTATGATCAAATAGCTTTGTTGACATATGAGATTTTCTTGTTTTCATTTTAGAAAAGATAGTAACCAGTAAGGTAGAAGAACACGCTTTATAATAAGGTTTTGCTTTATTCAATCCTGGTCCAATTTCTTGTATATCTAATGAATGTAGTCAGGTTTTGTTAGAACATTGATTCTACTTCATTTGCACTTTTTTATTTTGTTCTCTTAAATTCCCTAGTGTTGTTTTAGCATACTGTATATTCTCTTGTCATTGACGTGTGCGTTTTAGTCTCAATATACGAGAATAGCTAATTTAGCTTGATCGATTGTCATGTGTTATGTGGTTGATAATATTATTAATCTTTAAGGCTGTTGATGTGTATATATGCACTTTCCTGTATTTTGCTCCAATAGATGAACATATCTGTGCGACACCCATGTTCCCAAATCACCTAATATCATTCACAGCAGAAATACGTTGGAGCTACATAATAGGTTCAGTTAGAAACATCATACTTTTTTGTTAATTTGGCATTTAGTCTTGTAAGTTGCAACGTAACTACATGCATGTGCAAAACTACTGACATTGAACAGTGATTTTTCTATCTACTCGAAGATTTTTATGTAATATCATTTGAAGTACAAGATTAGGGTTCTCGCTTCAGTTCTTTATCTGGAAGCCCATGCAGTGCTACGTTTCAGTAATTCAGTTTCAGTTCATCTTGATCTTCAACTCTCAATGAAATGGTTATAGCTGAGATTTCTCACTTCCTCACTGGATGGTTTTTTACCAGGCACTTTATGTTTTGCCGAGTTTCCAGATTGGGCCGCAATGAACATTCACGTCTTGTACTCGCCTATTCAAACCCTTTACTTTAATAAGCTTCACAATATCAGTTCCACCAATTTCAGTGGATCTTTCAGTTCAGTTAATGAATTGCATTTCTACTTTAGGGGCGTTTAGCTGTTTACAACATCTGCCATCTCATCATCTGTGTTCCTTCTCTTTCTCTCTACACACATGAACGCAAACACACAAAGATATGTGTGCGAGTCTTTTTAGTTTAGTTTGTGTAAGTTTATGATAAGAGCATTCATGTTGTTATCATGTCAAGTCATTAACTTGCCTCTTCTTTTGAAACTATGTCATATTTGAATGGAGATAGCATCCCTTATTCCCGAATCTGTATTGCATCTAATGTACTGTTTTTATAAGAAGTTTAAGTTATAGAAAGTAGGAAGAGAGAAAAGGGTAGACCAATATTCAGTAACAATAGAATTTAAGATAAAAAAGCAAAAGTCTTGTTTAGTCCCCTTGCATGACATCGTGTATGTGTGCTTGTAAATCTAAGTCTCCGCCCCAGCTCTCTCGGTTTTATGGTGTCTTGGGTTGCTACCTTTTCCCCCCTTAACTCATATACTTTGTTAATGATGACCATAGGACTATTTCTTTTCTTTTACCTTTAGCAGGTACTCGTATTTATATGCATATGCATATGTTTCTGGATTGTGATTTGCATTTAGGTATGCTAACATCCGCTTCTGCATGCTTGAGTGTGTAATCGAAAGCCTTCTAGAAGTTGAGTATTGCACGAATAAAAGTATGTTGTGCCACATCATCCCATCTTTTTCACTACGTAATATCATTAAAATATTGGAGGATGGGTAATCTTTGTTTGTCCTACTCCTTGTATTTTTTCAGGGGATGGTTTGGTAAGTTTGTTTGAGGTGCTTAATTGCTTAGTGTGTTCTAAAATACAATAAGCTTAACCAAACACTTATTGAAAGCTACTTAATAGCTTATTTAAGGCTAAAAAGAGCTGTTTGCAAAGGCCCAGTGTGATAAGCTCAACCAAGCACCTCCTTAATGCCATATGTTTGTTTGGCCACTGCAACTCATGTTTACACCACCTTTGAAAAGTGACTTGATCTGTCTTTGTTAGACTTGTTAATGGCAAATATGATTTATGACTAGAAATATCAATCTGCGTGTGTGAAATGATGAAAAGAGCTCAGCTTTTTTTAGCAGCTTTTATGATGCAATTAGTTTGATTAAATTGTTTTGCTTGTGGCATGTGATAACTAGTAACTATTATTTTTCATTTAGATCTCTTATTTTGTGTGTATTTGTTCTTTACAGGTTTATAATTACTCTCGATATGTCAAAGAGAATGGCGACTCAGATAGATTTTATGGAATGGCTTGAACCTGATATGGCACTTAAAATAGTTACGTATCTGGATGATTCAGCTGATCTCATCCGCGTAGCTGCAGCATCTCGATACTTGCAAAACATTGGTGGGTGTCATCTATAATAATATGTACCTCAAAGCTATTTATTCCTTACTTAACACCATTGATATTTGTAGTAATTTGTTAACTTTCATGCTTAGGTGTCTGTTTAACGTGTGACTTGTTAGTGCTAAAATCTTTATAACAGTCTCAAGTGAGTGCACTTTTCCATACCCATGATCATTAGGCTTCACTCATTGCCAGATTAGAATATTAATTTAGTTTAACTGATTGACTAGAAGTTCGTTTTATACAATTATCAATGATGTATTAGTTACTTGACCTTTATTAAATATTGGTTGGTTGCAGTGATCTCAAACGGACTTAGCAAGCAGCTCTGCATTAAAAGATATCCTCAACTTGCTTGTATTACTCGTACAATCGAATCCAGTAATGCTGTTGAACGTTTGGAGGGCGAGAGAGATCACAGGGCATTTGCTTCGCTTTTCCGAGCCCTCACAACATTTCCACCAACGTATTGCATTGCTGATCCCGTGAGTGCCTCAAGCACGGATAATTACCCAGAAGAAAGCGTCATGAATACTCTCGATCCAAGAGACAGAATTCAACACAGGGACTCTTACTGGTCAAGTAAAGGAAGTGATGATACTAAAACCCCCGAGACGTTGATATATAGCTTGACATCTAACTTGTGTGTTATAACAGAAATCAACCTGCACCCATTCCAAGGTTTGTTTTTACTACTAAATCACATACACAACTTTTCATCAAGTTTTATCAGCGTCATATTCTGACATTTTGTCATGTCCACAGCTTTGTTTCAGTTGGATTTCCCGATATACTCATCTAAATTTGTGCGGTTCAGGATGGGTCATCCAAAATCTCAGAGTGAGTTAGATTATGATTTCTTGGAGGCACAAGAATGTGCTGATGATAAGTTTATTTGGACATACACATCACAAGTGTTCCCGGTGGCTCAGGTAAGGTGGTTTCAACATGTGCATGTATCAATTTTGACTATTCTATTATTCTTTGTTAGTCCCATAGAATTTAAGCTTAACAGCCAAATCATTTTTCGAGAGTTGGAATGGCTTAATTCAGTGCAAGATACAACATTTAGTACCAGAGCTACATGTCACATAACTATATTGACTGGACTTGCCATTCTAGCTCTGGAAAAAAGAATTTCCCTAGAATTTTTCTATGTTGTAGTTTATTCGAATATGGAATTGAGAAGAGTGGTATTGAGTTTTGTTTCTACTCAGCCGGGACATATAAAATAATTACATTAAAAGAGGCAGACCACCAAAGTGTACTTGTTGGGTTTACAAGCCTCTTATTCACTCTATTCAAATATTTGGTTTTTTTTATCGCAATATGTTATTTTTTCTGATAATATTTAAATAACGAATTATTTCAAAGGACGTGTTTTGAAGTCTTAGTGACCCATCTTGCGACCTTTAAATGATACTCGTGCTCCCTCTTTTGTTCATGTGCGTATTATCTTTTTAGAAACCATCTTTATAACAAACTGTATGGCAACAGGAAAATCGATTACAGAGGTTCAAGTTGCCGGAGCCTGTAGTCTGCATTGGTGGTTATTTGCAAATTGAATTGTTAGGCCGGGTTCAAAAACAAGCAGCGGATGGCAGATATTATATATGGTCAGCACGATACCCCTGATATCATATGAATAGTTCAGTTAACTTTTTGTTATGATCTTAACAACTCGCTTTTTTGCAGTATGGCTCATGTTCAAGCGATAGGATGCCATTTATCACCTGCATTTTGTGTCGAGTTTTCTGAGCCCGAGCCATCTGAAACTATATCTCTCAAGTATAACTCAGAGGAATTCGTACGTGCTATGGAAAATATTTCTAGCGGACATAATAATTCACTTAGTACCAGTTTGCTTCCAGTAAATGCTCCTAGACAACTGGCTTTGGGAAATTTAGAAGACTTCTTACACATGGTACAAGTACAACATGGTGGTGTTGAATATGAATGGGTTGATGCTGATGAGTTTGAATTCGGTGGAGATGATGATGATGATGACGACGACGATGATGATGAGATGCATCCAGGGTTCTTACTCTGAGTAAAAAAAAATATGGTACAATGTGTTCTCTTGTGTATTCTAATGTCGTATATAATATCTGCCAGTCTATTACACTACGAGCTTTTTTGGTTGTTTGACCTCCTGTGCTGAAATCCAAGCGAATACTCTTGTTATTAGGTTTTCTAACCTTTGTTTTCTTTTTGGGAATAGTTTGAGTTTTAATTTTTGTTGGTAGGGGATTTCAAAACCCTTGTTTACTCAATAAAGTAGTTTTGAAGTTTTTATTCGTTTGAATACATTTTGGATATTTTTTAAACCATTTGACCCGTTTGACCACTGGCATGTTGTATCTTTAGTTGAATCCCTCGATTAAAGCCAAGTTACGCATTAGAGATAAAAAGTAACCTAAATTGACTTGTATATAATTGAGCCAAATTTGTTACTTGTAAATCAAGAAGAAATAACTTATTTATCATGTATTTGGTTAACAAATCCGTTCTTCGTTCATGTTCAAGGTTTCTAGAACTCTACAGTAGTTATTTAAGAAGATTGACAGAATTCTAGTTATTTTAAGAAGTTGTCAATCGGTTGAATTAATGTTGATTTCTGAAGCTAACACTCTTGTGGTATTGAAGAAACTTTTCAAGTGAAAAAAATAATATTCTTCTATTGTACATTGTAATAATCGTAATAAGAAAACATGAGAAAAGCTTGTTGACACTGATACGCGAATAATGATTATTTCAGAGATCAAAACTGACAATTTTCTTACGTCACGTTCATGAAGGTGGAAGGTTTGTACTTTGTAGATGAAAGCATAGCAACACTAACGCTTCAAGCGGAGACTTGTACATAAAAGATAACTAGCTACTATTGCATAGATAAATTTCATGTATTGATATCCAGTTTGCAAGTATCAATTATGCGACGAAGATAATATTGCATGTATTGATATCCGCTTTGCAAGTATCGATTATGCAGCAGATGCGCAAATGAGGTCAATGGAATCACAGGGACAAGAGTACCGTAGAGAAATACTGCATATAAAGTGTGCCAAGCTGAACATAAGTGTCGTTTGAGTTACAGAAATTCAAATTTCCCTTTCAGTAATTATGATAGCTAACTTTTTTTGCTAAATCATTAAAGGAAGACATTCCCAACAAATAAGGTATACGAAGTTCTGGCTTATTTTTCTGAATGAGAGTCTCGTCATCAATTGGTACTTGTATATCGCTTGTTTAATCATTTTGATGACGCAAGTACTTTTATTGATGATATTTATATATTTCTACAGTATTGCGTTGAAAATAATTTAATCTTCCGACACTCGCTCATTAAATAGAATATTCGATGTGAATAGTCTTTGTACGTTTTCTAAATGTATTTTGAGTTGCTAAAGTAAACTAAATAAAAGATGATTTGTTATTGCAAACGAATAGGAAGCACTTGCAGTAGGTGACGACTGACGATACAAAACCGGAACAAAGTATATGCTTGAGAAAATAAGAAATATTCTTTTGTAAGATATTTTTTAAGTTTTTTTAATCATCGTTTTCGATCTTTTAACCAACTAATCCATGAAAGCAATCGTGGCATAGACTAAAACCGCCACCCTCTTTTGAGGAGGCTACTAGGCTAGCATGATTCAAACTTAAGATCTCTCATATCTTAGTGATGATAATCTTTTTTTAATACACGCCTTCTTCCTATCTAGTTTGGTAAACTATTCTTGATAGATCCGTTTGTAATTTTGTACAATCAATATAACTCTAATAACTATAAATCAAGTCACTACACTTAACCCAATAAAATACAAATACAACAGAGACAAAAAAGAAAAGAAAATGCCATATGCCACCAGCCCGGTAATTTTAGCACGAGAACCTATGGCTTGAGATTGGGGTGTGAAGTTGAGTTATAAGGCTAAACTTACCCTATAACTCAAGTTTCATAAATGAAATGAGTAAGAGACCTAAACTTTGATAACTAAACTCACATAACATCCTCTTGGTTGCAACTGCAAGAATCACTTTTTCATAAATCAATAAAACAATTTAATACAATTTTAGACATAAGGCTAATGACATTTTTAAGCCTCTCAAATATTATTTTTCTGTGTGCAAAGATAGAATAGTTGATTAATCTAGTATTATTTGCAAGACTTTTAGACCATAACTTCAAAGTTCAAACCATCACCAGATTCTTTCACTCATCATGATCATTTTCATGTCAACGCCTCCTTTGACTAAGAAATTCTTCTTGCAGCAATCAAGACCACTTTTAGACTCGAGTAGTAATGTCATCTTCTCTAACTCACTCATCCATAGTTGATATTCAACTTGTTTATTTGTTTCGTTTTACATATATAGATAGCATCTTTATATTTGTTTACTTGTCTATTGTTACTGTGTTAGTTGGTGCGCTTTTGTATGAATATGTTATATCTGACTATCTGAGTATGCAGTTATATTTTGTTCAGTTAACTAGGACTAAAGTGACTGATCAATGGGTCTTTGGCTTAGCAGTATGCCACTATCAGTGCGAGATTTAACTATATATGTCCTCAAACAAGTGGTAGTGAATTCAGTTTACTACACCAAATGAATGTGTGGTCTATTTAGACGTGTGAGAATGCATAGTTTTGACGTGTGGGTGAGTTTGTTTTACTAAAAAGAAAAAAGAAAATATCAAAATGGGAGTATTTGATCATTTAGTGTACTTTTGTTAATCATAACTTGCAATGTAGAGTTCACATTATAAGAAAATGTATGTTTATGTTTGTGTTGTACAATAATCAATGATGAATTAATTAGTTGACTTTTATTTTTATTGAATATTGCTAGTTGCAGTAATGTCTAATGGACCAAGTAAGCAGCTCTGCGTTGAACGATTTCCTCAGCTCGCTAGCATATCCCACATAACCGAACCTAGTCATAACTTAAAACCAACATCTGGTGATGCCATTGAACGTGTATACACTTCTCTTTATCGAGCCCTGACAGAACTCCCACAGACTAATGGCATTGCTAATCCTGTGGGTGCCTCAAGCACAGATAACTACCCAGAAGCAAGCATCATAAATACTCTTGAACCGGGTGACAAAATTCTAACATAGGGCCTCATACTGGTCAAGTAAAGGAAGTGACGATCCTGAAACCCCCATAACTTTGATATATCAATTGCAGGATAAGTTTTGTGTTGTAACAGAAATTAACTTGCATCCATTCAAAGGTTTGCTTTTGCAAACATTTCTTCTGTGTGGCTTTTTATCACTGTCTACAATCTGATGAATAACATTTTGTACACAGCTTATTTTCAAATGCATTTCCCAGTATACTCATCAAGATTTGTGCGGTTTCGTATGGGTCATCCGAAATCTTGGAATGAGATGGATCAGAATTTCATGAGGACACAAGAATGTGCTGATGACAAGTTTGTTTGGACACACACGTCAGAAATTTTCCTAGTGGTTCAGGTGAAGTTGTGTTCCTATTTACTTATAAATGGGAGAATTTGGTTCAGGTTTTATAAAGCAGGTTGAATGATATAAGCAAGGGAATGAGATCCAAACAAAAATAAGTTCAATACCAAGATACATAGCCATCTGACCCACACAATCCAGACTTTGGATGATATAATTGGGGGATTGTATATTTTGCCTCGCAACATCTAGACTTTCATGTTTTATATATTAAATAATTTCAGTCTTGAAGATAAGTTTTGTTTAAAGAAAACCTCATGACTTTCTCCAAACATCGCCTAACCAATACTAATGCCTTCACTACTCTAATCCTGAGTCAAAGTAAATGAATAATAATTTCTCATTCAAAGATTGATAAACTGTTTGTATTTACACATTATCCGAAATAGAATTCAATTATCTGAAATAACCCCCAAGCAAAATGAGAGGAGAAAGTAACGAATCAAAGAACGCTAACAAAATTTCAACATGTAATGAACTATAAAAACCATCAAAATACGAAATTCCTCATTCTAAAAAAACCATCAAAGATAAGGGGCAGAAGTAAATCAAGTAACACTATCCATGGAATAATAGAAATCACATTAAACTTGATTATACCAATTTAATAGAAATCACATTAAAAAAGTAGCACATACGGCATCTGCGAGATCTCATAACGTTCCATAAATGGCATTAATTAACAACATTTAATAAAGTAATAAACAACTAAAATAGATGAAAGTGATTTTTTCACACCTTAACTACTAAATAGGCCCCTCCATCCTTAGGTAACTTGTACTTTATAAATCCACACCTTGAAATGTGGCCTTCATCATTTTTATCAACTATCATCAAGAATAAACATGTAAATCGGAGTGATCAAGCAAAAGCAGCGATTCCTTGTAAGAGCCCATGAAGAATGAGCCATCTTCTCCGGAAATCCCAAGATCCTTTATTTGTTGTGAGCATGGGTCATAAACATGAAGTGTGGTAAGCTCTCCATCCTCCGATCGGATTTCAAATATAGGTTCACCATTCTTCTTAAACCCCAATATTTTATCTACCGGTGCGTCAATTGTGAATAGCTTTCTAAAAGACGAATCATGCTCCATCACCCATACACCACAAAATCTTCCTCCATACACAACAAGAGAATCCCTTAGCTTAGAAACGGACACAGATCCGTATCGCATGTTTGTTAGGCTATCTGGCAGGTCTACCACTTTGAATTCCTTGGTAATCAAATCAAATGACACAACTATATATTTTGCGTTATCAGAAGTCGTATCACTAGCACCCCAATAAATAAACCTATCTATAGCAACGTGAGTTAAATTGTTAATTCTAACTGATTCAGGAAGCAAATTAGCACTTGGAATCACATTCCAAACCCCCGAACTCAATGTAAAAACTTCAACATGCCAAGGCATGCCAATTCTATGTTTTATTTTCACAACGGTAGGATCTTTAGTGACAGGACAAACACCAAAACCATAATTAGTCCCATTTAAAAGCTGAGGGGAAACAATAGCAAATGATTTTCCGATTGCGGGTTCCAAATAACAACCATCCATTCCTTATAACCTTGATGGATACCATACAAACAAAGTAACCCATGACACGCACCAACAACTTTTGAAATATATGGTTTAAGCAAAGGAGAAACAACAAAAGGATCAGACTCTTGTACCTTAAAGTTATCATCGTCTACCAAACACATAAACCTGTCCTCAGAACCTATTGATAAACTTAGAATATGACTATGTGGCTGCGTATGGCGGGCGCCGTACCCATTGATAAACTGAGAGCTATCAATAAAAGACTTCCATGGTTTCGATACCGACCTGAATCGAATCAAATACTTGACATTAGAAACCCTTTTGATGATTTCCCTTTGAAGGTCGAAAGGAATGTTGTCTCACATTTTTCAATTTTTTCTTCTTCTAGGGTTTATGTAAAACTGGAAAGAGACAGTTTGAGATTTGGGGGACATCAATTGGGTTTGGACCGGGTTTTACCCGAAATGTTGTCCTTATTACTTTCATCAACTGCTCACGGGTTACGACGGGACTATAACATTTTTGTAAAAAAAACTTAAAATTATAAACACTCGATATCGATTTAAAGTCTTTTAGTAATAAATATTAGACTCAGGATCAAATGAGAAACATAATTAAGATGAGAAGAATGAGAAGAAACTACAACCATAAATATTAGATGCACCCATAAAAAATAGATGCAACTCCTATTATTTCTCTTTCGTTATTTAAAATGTGTGGCTATAAGTTTTTCTCACTCTTCTCATTTCATTAATTTTTCTCACTAGATCCATACTCATAAATATTATAGGGTGAAAGTAAAAAAAAGTGGTATTGAGAGCCGGGACATATAAAATAATTACATAAAAAGAGGCAGACCACCCAAAGTGTACTTGTTGGGTTTACGACCCTCTCTTATTTGCTCTATTCAAATGTTTGGTTTTTTTTATCGCAATATTTTATTTTTTCTGATAATATTTAAATAACGAATTATTTCTAAGGACCTGTTTTGAAGTCTTAGTGAACCATCTTGCGACCTTTAAATGATACTCGTGCTCTCCCTTTAGAAACCATCTTTATAACAAACTGTATAGCAACAGGAAAATCTATTACAGAGGTTCAAGTTGCCGGAGCCTGTAGTCTGTATTGGTGGTTATTTGCAAATTGAGTTGTTAGGTCGGGTTCAAAAACAAGCAGCAGATTGCAAATATTATATATGGTCAGCACGATGAACAACAAACTCCGGCAAAGTATAAGCATGCTCATTCCCACATAGGCTAAACCAAATACAAGTTTCCCTCATGACATCAACCACTTTCCTTTCAAAGTAGAAGGTAGAAAAGAATTCCAAGCACCATTCTTTGTACACATCTTCATAGATACTAAAAGCTCTTTTTTGCAGTATGGCTCATGTTAAAGCGATACCCCTGATATCGTATGAATAGTTCAGTTAACATTTTATGATCTTAACAACTTGCTTTTTTGCAGTATGGCTCATTTTAAAGCGATAGGATGCCATATATCACCTACATTTTGTGTCGAGCTTTCTGAGCCTGAGCCAACTGAAACTGTATCTCTCAAGTATAACTCAGAGGAATTCGCACGTGCTATGAAAAATATTTCTAGCGGACATAATAATTTGCTTAGTACCAGTTTGCTTCCAGTAAATGCTCCTAGACAACTGGCTTTGGGAAATTTAGAAGACTTCATACACATGGTACAAGCACAACATGGTGGTGTTGAATATGAATGGGTTGATGCTGATGAGTTTGAATTCGGTGGAGATGATGATGATGATGACGACGACGACGACGATGATGATGATGAGATGAATCCAGGGTTCTTACTCTAAGTAAAAAAAAATGGTACAATTTCCTTGTACTTTTGCCTTTTTATGGCTTATTTCTTAATGAATTTACCTTTAAGAAAAAAATGGTAGAGTGTGTTCTCTTGTGTATTCTAACGTCGTATATAATATCTTCCAGTTTGTTGCACTACGAGCTTTTTTGGGTTGTTTGACCTCCCGTGCTGAAATCCAAGCAAATACTCTTGTTATTAGGTTCTCTAACCTTTGTTTTTCTTTTTGGGAATAGTTTGAGTTTTAATTTTTGTTGGTAGGAGATTTCAAACCCTAGTTTACTCAATAAAGTAGTTTTGAAGTTTTTATTCGTTTGAATACATTTTGGATATTTTTTAAACCATTTGACCCGTTTGACCATAGGCATGTATCTTTAGTTGAATCCCTCGATTAAAGCCAATTTACACATTACAGATAAAAAGTAACCTAAATTGACTTCTTGTATATAACTGAGCCAAATTTGTTACCTGTAAATCAAGAAGAATGACTTATTTATCACGTATTTGGTTAACAAATCCATTCGTTGTTCATGTTCAAGGTTTCTAGAATTCTGTGAGTAGTTATTTAAGAAGATTCACAGAATCCTAGTTATTTAAAAAGTTGTCAGTCGGTTGAAATGTTGAATTAGTGTTGACTTCTAAAGCTAACACTCCTGTAATATTCTTTATATTTTTTTATTTGCACTTTCTGTTTCACAGTTTTATGATATTAAAACAAAAAATAGAAAAAAACTAAAAAACATAAGAGGGTTAAAAAATTATGGATGTGAGTTTTTGTGAGCCCTCTAAAATCCATCTATGTAAACCAAACAAGTTTAAGTAAACGAAGCCAAATAATAATTCTCATGTCAAAACACCTCCTAAATGTATTTTGAGTTGGTAAAGTAAACGACTAGTCTAAATAAAAGATTTGTTATTACTAACGAATAGGAAGCACTTGCGGTAGGTGACGACTGACGATACAAAACCGGAACAAAGTATATGCTTGAGAAATAAGAAATATTCTTTAAGTTTTTAATAATAATTGTTTTCGATCTTTTGACCAACTAATTTATGGAGGCCACCGTGACATAGACTAAAACTTCCACCCTTTGTTGAGAAGGCTAGCATGATTCAAACTTAAGATCTCTCATATCTTAGTGATGATAATCTTTTTTTAACACACACCTTTCTATCTAGTTTAGTAAACTATTCTTAATTTTGATTCGTATAGATCCGATTGTAATTTTGTACAACTAGAATCAATATACATAACTCTAAATAACAATAAATCAATTCACTACATGTGACTTTCAAGCATTTTTCAAAACTTAGTGTACTTGGATCGATCAAAGTTAGCCCGGTAAGTCAATATGTAACTCTTCTGTTTTTAGACGGCATGTAACAATGAGTCAATGATGATAACCATGCGAAGTGTCACCACTTTTAATAACATTGTAAGAGTAGATGTTGACATGAGGTTGATTCACTTAGCCTTAGAGCACATGATGTCGAGGGAGTTATAAAACTGTGTTATAGCAAAAAGTGTTGTCAACTCAACACTTTTTTCTTATAACTAAAAGCTTATAACCCAAAAACACCATTTTTTCATCACTCAAGTTATAAGACATCCAATTCCTCACACTTAACCAAATAAAACACAACAAAAAGAAAGAAAATGCGGTATAACACCAGCTGTATAACACCAGCTGGTAATTTTGACGCTAGAACCTATGGCTTTAGGTAAGGCGTGAAGCTTAGTAGTTATAAGGCTCTAACTTGCCCTATAACTCAAGTTTCATAAATGAAATGATTAAGAGACCTCAAGTTTGATAACTAAACTCACATGCATCTTGTTGGTTGCAAGTACGGAACTCACTTTTTTATAAATCAATAAAATAATGTACAATTTTAGACATAAGACTAATACGAGTAACATTTTCAAGCCTCTTTATTATTTTTAGGGCTAATGGCACAAAAATGTATCATCATTGTCACTTATTCTTTCTATATGTATTGAACATTTTTTTTTTCGATATTATGTGTACTAAGATCGATTTTTTTTTTTTTTTTTTTTTTTTTTTTTTTTTTTTTTTTTTTTGTTGTTTTTGTTTTTTTAACTATTTTGCATACTTTCTTATTAATAAAATGAGAAGCAAAACGGTTATAAAGTAAACATAAAATCCCACAAAATCAAGTTTAGTACACAGAATTGCAAAAAAAAATTATTCAATACATATAAAAAAATTGTGACAACTATGATACATTTTGGTGCCATTATGCTTTTATTTTTATCATTTATGTACGTGAAGATAGAGTAGTTCATTAATCTAGTATTATTTGCAAGACTTTTAGACCATAACTTTTCTGTGTAAAGACTTTTGATCATTTTCAGGTCAACGCCTCCTTTCACTAAGGAAGGGGTCCCCTATATTAACGGGGTCTACCCTCATAGACTGCACATGCTAGTCCTTTTGTCCCCCCATTTTGTCCCCTTTTTATTTCAGTACAACACAGTTTTTGCCAGTTTTTGTTCTGTATTTTTGACAGTTTTAACCGTTTGACATATTAAACTTTATATTTTCTGTTCCGCACTTTCAGGTTTATAGCTTTTTGATATAAACAAAATTATAAAAATTAAAAAAAAAAATCAAAAAAAAAAAAATCAAAATAAAAAAAAATAAACCACCCCGTCCATCTAAAAAAACAACCCCCGTCCTTATAACTGCCCCCTAAGGAATTCTTCTTGCAAGCAACCAAGAGCACTTTTAGACTCAAGTATTAATGTCATCTTCTCTAAGTAACTCACTCATCCATACTCGTAGTTGATATTCAACTTGTTTATTTGTTTCATGTTACATATATAACATCTTTGTATTTGTTTACTTGTCTAGTGTTAATTGGTGTGCTTTTGTGTGAATACTAGTTTAAAACCTTACACGGGCTTTGTAAATAAATTTAGTTAATATAACTAACATTTATAAGTTAACAGAAATTACATTTAGACAATGTGGTCACTAAATGAAGAGTTGAAAACCTGCACAACTGTAATTATAAAAAAATATGGGTACGGATCTAGTGAGAAAAACATTAACTTAGTCATGATGGAGAAATAATTATAACCGCACATTTGAAATGCATCGACTTGAATTAGATGCATTTCTAATCAATGTGATGCATCCCAATTTAGTTTTGAAAGTACGCAGTTATATTTTGTTCAATTAACTAGGACTAAAGTGACTGATCAATGGGTCTTTGGCTTAGCGGTATCAGTGCGAGGTTTCAATATATATGTCCTCAAACAAGTTGTAGTGAGTTCAGTTTACTATACCAAATGAATGTGTGGTCTATTTAGACGTGAGAAAATGTATAGTTTTGACGCGTGGGTGTTCATTTATGTTTATGTTTGTGTTGTACAATAATCAATGATGAATTAATTAGTTACATTAACTTTTATTGTATATTGCTAGTTGCAGTAATGTCTAATGGGCCAAGTAAGCAGCTCTGCATTGAACGATTTCCTCAGCTCGCTAGCATATCCCACATAACCGAACCTAGTCATAACGCAGAACCAGCATCTGGTGATGCCATGGAACGTGTATACGCTTCTCTTTATCGAGCCCTGACAGAATTCCCACAGACTAATTGCATTGCTAATCCCGTGAGTGCCTCAAGCACAGATAACTACCCAGAAGAAAGCATCATAAATACTCTTGAACCGGGGTACAAAATTCAACATAGGGACTCATACTGGTCAAGTAAAGGAAGTGACGATCCTGAAACCCCCGAAACTTTGATATATCAATTGAAGGATAAGTTTTGTGTTGTAACAGAAATTAATTTGCAGCCATTCAAAGGTTTGCTTTTGCAAACATATTTCCTGTATGGTTCTTTAGCATTGTCTACAATTTGATGGATAACATTTGCACACAGCTTATTTTCAAATGCATTTCCTGGTATACTCATCAAGATTTGTGCGGTTTCGAATGGGTCATCCGAAATATTGGAATGAGATGGATCAGAATTTCATGAGGACACAAGAATGTGCTGATGACAAGTTTGTTTGGACATACACGTCAGAAATGTTCCTAGTGGCGCAGGTGAAGCTGTGTTCCTATTTACTTACAAATGGGTGATTTTGGGCCAGGTTTTATAAAGCAGGTTGAATTTTCGAAGTTTAACTAAAAAGTGCATGGGCTAATTTTTTTTTGCACACAGTCCTCTAAATCATTCTTAAAGAATCTAATTTGCTATCCTGATTATGTATTTTGTACTTTAAATTTATAACATTATTATTTTCTAAAACTTTTTTAAAATGGACATGCTATGGGTAACCTCGGTTTCCGACCTTTTTGGCAGACTAATTCATGGGGTTTGAGTGCACCGCCACACAAACTAGGTAAAGTCATTCCTTTTTTTGGGAAGGTTGGTGTGGCCACATCCGGATTACACTCTTTGCTTTGCCCCAGAAACTTGACTCTTGCTCTCATGCACTCATTACCTCATGGTCCTCATGTATCATTTTAAAAGTCACTTATTCAACAAACTTTGCTAACAGGAAAATCAATTACAAAGATTCAAGTTGCCAGAACCTGTAGTATGCTTCGGTGGTTATTTGCAAATTGAGTTGTTAGGCCGGGTTCAGAAACAAGAAATAGATGGAAAATATTATATATGGTCAGTAACATTTCTCTGATATTGTAAGTATAGTTCAACGGCAGTAATTTAGCAGACCTTTCTTATGATATAATAACTCGCTGTTTTTACAGTGTGGCTCATGTCCAAGTAATAGGACGTCAACTATCACCTGCGTTTTGTATCGAGTTTTCTGAACAATCTGACACTGTATCTCTCAAGTATGACTCTGAGGCATTTGAATTTACTATGCAAAATGCACAAAACGTGCAAAATGATTTGAGTGGACATAATGCTAATAATATAGCAAATAATGACGAGTTTGAGATGGATGGAGATGAGTAGATGGATGTGATCTTACCAATCTAGGTAAAAATGGTACAATGTGCTTTCTTTCGTATTGTAACATCTTATTTAGTTTCTGGTACTAGAAACTCCTTTGGTTGTTGAAGCCGAGCTAAAATTCTAGCAGAAACTAGGTGTTGGTGGGAATATTTTGTTGTTTCACTCTTCGTTGGTAGAGGTTTTCAAACATGGTTCAAGTATGAATTATATATTTTTTTCGGTATTTTGACTGATCCCAAAATTAGCGGTTAATCTATATGCATAAATGTCTCAGGCACTTCTGGATTTTAAATTCCTTTACTTGACCAGCATAAGTCCATATGTAGATTATTGGTTCTCTTCTAGGTAGCTATCAATGATCAAGGCACTGGTGGGATCAGTATAATCACTATAATAATGCTATAATTATGTGGAAATGCTGCTAGAGCTCAAAAAAAGAAGCAATGTACTATCCTAAAGTATCACTGGATATAGATTCATCGCAACTTTGTTTTCTTGAACAATATAAATAGGGTGGTTTATGTCTAATTGTTTGAATGCATTTTGGATAACTTTCAAAATGTGGAGTCATTCGATCCTGTGACTTGGTTCATATTTCATTATCTTGAAACTTAGCTCACTTTACGTATATGAAATATACTGTAAAATAAAAGTCAAATTGATCCATTGTGTCAAAATGGCACAGACTGTCAACCTTTGGCTTCTTGAAAACCTAGCCCTGATTATAGTTAGTCGAGCACCAACAAGTCAAGGGTTAAACTCAAATAGATGTTACAAACATGAAAGTCAATCAGCTACAATATGATACCTGTGAACCAAAGGGCTTGAATTCTAGGGTGTGTGAGATGCTCTCCGGACCAAGTGGTTGTAGGTTTAAGTCTCAACTGAATCATAAAAAATTGAACATATAAACGAATAAGGCCAACTCAATCATCCAAATATAACTATTTGGAGTGCCATATGAAAGTTCGAGCCACCATAAGAAGCCGGAAACTCACCCTTTAGGAAAAATAGACTCTTGATATTTTTATGTTGTCATTTTCAAAATTCATTCCTGAACTAGTACTTGTGTTCGTTGTTGAGTTGTGGAGACCGATCTAGGCTCCGGGCAAAAGCCCACTGAGGCTCCGGCAGAAGCCCACTGAGTTTCTGGGCAGAAGCCCACTGAGTTTCCGTGATAGAGGCTCTGACTGCAGGTGGTCAGAGGATCCTTAGGGGAAGTTCAAAAGTTCCTTAAGGAAAGGTCAGAAGTTCCTTAGGGAAAGGACAGGCCCGCTGACCATAAACTGGAACATGGCTTGGCCCATATGTAACAAGTTCGGCCTTAATATATAGTAATCTCGGGGAGAAAGTCAGGTCTAGGGTTTCCACATTTATAAATGCCACACTCATTGTAATTATAAACTGGGTCTCTTGCGTGTGTTTGTACCCTGTGCAGTTTTGGCACGGTCGTGCAGTTTGGCATGGAGCCCGAGCAGTTTAGCTCGAAGCTTAATAATATCTCCCCGGTTTGATCTCGTGTTCGACAGTGTGTGAATGTGCGATATACCCAACATTCGTTATATTTGAATATTTGATATGTAGCATCTAAGGCTAGCTAGCTAGTGATACTGGTGGATCTCACAATCAAACAACATTATATATTTAACTAAATATTCAATATGTTCTTACTAAAAGGTTTTGAGTTAGTTGTGTTAGTTGATTAGCTGCAAAACAGTTCCAGATTAGGGTTAAGATAATCAATGAAGGTACCGGATATTCACTTGAAATCGTGGTATCACTTTCCAATAGAAACTATTCGACCCTATGCCTGGGTTACACGAATATCTCTATGGGATAAGACCAAGTGATGTTCTTGCTTTAGGCACAAACCAAGAACCAGATGCGTATTGAAGTGTTTAGGGTTTTGTGTTTAGTTGTATTGTGAAAAACGTATGATATTGTATATCCATGCAGAATGATGTGACCTCTATTTATAATAGAGAATACTCAAAACCCTAGCCCATGGTATTATGGATAATTAACGGCCCATTAATTATATCATAATAATTTCCATAATTATAAGATCAGTGGTTATCAGTGGAAACATTATCACTAGCAGTTGTAATGTTAACACTAGCAGTGGTAACAACAACCCTTGCAGTGGAAACAATAACCCTTGCAGTGGTAACGTTAACACATCAGTGGAAACACACTAGCAGCTGAATCAACTAGCAGCAGATTCACAACATAACCACTATTGAGTCAGGGGATTCAGTGACCAAATGGGTGTATACTCCATACCTCCAAACCCATTACCAGGTGTGAATTGATCCCTCAAGTGCACTAAATTTTCCAACAAGTTGTGTGTAGGAATGCAACAATGTTTCAACGTGTGAGGCTTTTGTAAATAAGATGTATTATGAAGAAGTGAACGGATCTAATAAGAAAGAAAAAAATTAAAATGAGAAAAGTGTGAAATATTTATAACCACACATTTTAAATAAGAGAAAGAAGTTTAAAGAGAGATACATTGTTTTTTAGATTTATCTAAAATGCTCGGCAGTAATTTCTTCCCACTCTTATCAACTTGATTTTATTTCTCATTGAATCTCAATTCCTATCAAGAAAATAAAAGCAAATTAATTTTGATCCCAACCCGACCCGACTCGATTCCGACTTGAGGTGAAATCGTAAACCGAGTCCCGACCCGATAGTAGTCAGTTTTGGTCGGTTCAGTAATGTTGGTTTAGGTTTTGTCGGTGTCGATCTCTTTTGGTCATTTTTCACGGTTTTTGGCCCGAACCGTCCCGACCCAAGTCCTGACTTGAGTAGCAGTTGGTCGGAATCGGTTTGCGTCGGTCAGAATCGGGCATCGGTCGTCGGTCAAGATTGCTCATCCCTACCACCAAGAGACCAACAACACCACTGTTGCATTAATTTCCTCTCTCCAGGACAATTTATTTTCATTTTTTTAAGAACTAAAATTAAAATTTCATTAACAATTAAAAACATTAAATTAATAATTCAAATAAAATTAAAAACATTACAGTAGATTTTAAAAACTTAAACTAATATTAAATTTTATATTTCTCATTTTTTGCTTCATCTACAACATCTTTTATCGTTGCATTTCGGGCAAAGTCTCATCGATGCGTGAATGATAGAGCAAGAGGTCTTTGTCCCTTTTCTTTTCTCTTTGAAATTGAAGCATTTCTAGTTGCATCTCAAGTTCTTCTCTCTAATGTGCAAGCCTCTCTCTTTTCAATTCCACTTGCTCCTAATGCGTCTATTCTTCTCTCTGACTCTCATGTTCTTCCATGTCCAATTACTGATTCTTCAACGCTATATAAGAATCCTGGACTTCCTCTTTTTTTCTCCCCAAATACCAGATTTGTTGTTTTTCCATTTATCGACTATTATATCAACAAGAACAGGTGCAGAGCAGATGAAGATTCCAAAGGAACGAAGGAGGATGACGCTTTCTTCATAACTCAGTCCCGACCCATTGCTCGAACTTCTCGAACCTCTTCCTCCTAAGAATCATCCGCTTCTTCATTGAAATTCAAACCACCATGTGTTGAATCCGATGTGGCGTGTGAGGTGCTTTCCGATGTCTTTGATTTTTAAGAGCCTTTTCTTTGGTTTTATAAAATTTTGGCATTTCAACTTCTTTCCAATTTCTATTCTCCTTCAAAAGTTTCCATGGCTCAGTCATTGTGAAGGGCTGACCGTATGTTGCACGATATTCGGCACACGCTTGATCGAACACATGTTGGTCATCTGCGCCACTCTGGTTCATCCATTTTACATTATCGTGAATGACACAAAATGACCACTTTTAGGAGGAAGCTTATTTTTCCATTTGGTGTTGTTGGTAAAAAGCTTGTTGTTTTTGGTTAAACGAAGGTTGAAACGAATTATTTTGATGTTAAGGTTGTTGTTGTTGTTGTGATTGGTATACGAAACTAGCGGGTTGAAATTGAATGGGTGGTGAGAGATCGGATAAACGAAGGTTAGGATCCGGTGTTGGAAGGTTTGGAACATTTTGTTGGCATCAGGATTTTGGAGTTTTGATTTTGAGAGTTTTTTGAGATATTTTATATGAGATGAGAAGATGATAGTAAAGATTGGTTTGAAATTGTGTATAAAATGAAGAAGTAATGAGGTATTCATAGTGTTAAATGTATAGAGTTTTTAAAGTTTTATTTTTTGTTGAAAATATCTTAAACGATACAAAAAGTAGCCGTTGGGTTCTTTTTTGCCAAATACCGGTCTCATATGCGACCGATTCTCTCCTTTCTTTCTCATGCGACGCATTCTAAGGTGATCTTTGTAATGGGTGCCGACACGTCGGCAATGACGATCGTCCAACTGGTCGACCACCCACTCCACCTAGCCTAAGGAAACAATGACTTAAGATAGTGGAGAATCAACAGAAAGCATATGCAATAATTTTATAGATGCTGAGCATTTGTCACCTTTAAACACCATGTCACCCATACCTAAAGATGACACTTTAGTACTTTTACCCTTACATTACATCAAAAGCCACGCTCAATAATATAGATATCTTGTTTAAGAAAATATGATTTTTGTAAACGCATAGAATCTTAGAGAGGATGTTGTACTCGTCTATTAACATGTATAAATAAAGGGAGTTGATTGGCACACTCTCATTTTTTATTCGCACACTCCAATGTACAAACTGGCAAAGCAGCATCAAACAAATATACAACTGTTTATAGCGCAGGATGGAGTGTGCAAATAAAAAAGAAGAGTGTGCAAATCATTAGCCATAAACAAATGGTAATAAAACCCCATAGGCCGATGCCAATAGTATACAGCAATGAGCTTTTTGGATTATGCCAATGCAATTACAAGATGACACCATCATCCCTTCTGTATCTTTGAATTCACGTACACAATCTTTTAAGGGGTAATTGTGTATTTGCCCCATTAGCTAGATCATGCTTCAAGCCTTATCTTTTTTTTTTTTACATTTCGCATTTGCCCCATTGCGACTTATGTAACCTAAGCGAATCGTACAAACCAATACCATGTTGCCACATGTCCTATACCAAGTACACTTTTACAAGCGTGTGTAAGACACAAGTACCTTTGTGTAAGTGTCCTTTTTGTACTATGCGTAAGTGAACTATTATGCAACTTGTATTATTTTTAAAAAAAAAGTCAAACTTGTAACAAATAAAATATACATTATTTTTTTATGCAACTTGTACACTTATTATTCGATTTGATGTTTGTAATAGTGATTGTACTTGTAGTTGTGTAATAGTCAACTATTATGCAACTTGTACTTTTTGACAAAATAAGTCAAACATGTAAGAAATATAATTATTACTAGTGCGAATTGTACTTTAATTTATGCAAATTGTACTTTTAATACTTTTTTTTTATGCATTATTGCACCGAACCTAACACCGAACCTAACTCCAACCCAAAGTTTTAAGATCCAACACCCGAACGTAACTCCAAACCCAAAATTAAGCGAATTGTACTTATAATATTTTTTTAATTTATGCATTATTGCACCGAACCTAATATCGAACCTAACTCCAAACCAAAGTTTTAATGTCCAACACCCGAACCTAACTCCAACCATAAATTATGCGAATTGTACTTGTAATAATTTTTTTATTTATGCATTATTGACCTTTTCCTAACCGAACCTAAATCCAATCCAAAGTTTTAAGATCCAAACATCCGAACCTACTCAAAATTATGCGAATTGTATTTTTTATAATTTTTTTATTTATGCATTATTGCACCAAACCTAACTCCTACCCAAAGTTTTAAAATCCAAACACCCGAACCTTACTCCAAACCCACATTTTTTTTTGTTTCGAAAATATTTAATTATTTTTTGAACAAGCGTATCTAACACACCCCTTTTTTAAAAAAATAACACGCTTATAAAAGCGTACACCTCTTTTGAAACACGCTTACTTCCTCTCTCTCTCTCTCACTCACAAAGCGTATGCACTCTCTTCACTCACAGATCTGAGGTCCAATCGTTAAAAAAATGATTTGGGTTAGGGTAACGAATTATCAATAGGATTTAGGGTTACTCTAATTTAGGTTTATGGTTTGTTTATTTGGTTTAATTGTTCGATGATTATTCAAATCGATTTAGGGTTAGGGTTAGGGCTTTATGTATTTCAGGTTATTTAGTCGTAGGGTTTATGGCTGTTTTTGGGAGTTTTATATCTGAAGTAAATCCTATTTACAAGGCTCTTAATTTATTTATCTACTTAGCAATCGTGGGAGTCACTAACCTCTTCAACTGAGTTAAGTTTGAAGAGGTTAGAGACTACCACGATTACCAAGTTGGATAATCAGTTTCGTCTTCCGCTGCATACCGAGGAAAGCACTGTAAGTCTCTCTATTCTGTTAAGTCTAAAGTTTGTTGTGTCTAGGTCGATGGAGTTTAGGATTTGGGTAGTCTTGGAAGTTGAGATTGATTGGATTGTTTGTGGGTTATATGCTATACTTTTTTTTCTGGTTTACGTGATATATGCTAGTTGTCGAAATTTTTAATTGTCTTGCAGTTGATTTGGGTTGTCTCGGCCGTTTAAGATTTAGGACATATTATGTTTAACTCTATGACAGTTTATGTGCTAGTTGTGGAAAGTTTTTTGGTTTATATAATGCAACTTATGATATATTGAATAAATCAATTTTGATTATAAAAATGATTTTGAAGAAAATGAGACTTCACACAATTTTTAAAAGTGATTTTTCAAGTGCTACTTGTGGAAACTTGTGTACTTGTCTTTGCGATAGCGATCGATATAAGTGTTGTATCGGAATGGTGGTAAGCAGCTATTCTATGGGAAAAAACAAGACATAAACGGGTCTAGGGGTGATCCCGGGCATGTCGAAACCACAGATGATCTGCTTACTTAACCCAGCGGAGTTGCACTCAGAATTGGGCCTCAGCCTATATACATCCTGCTTGTGATTAAGACACGGCGGAAATAGTCTGTACTCTCGATCAGAGGGAACCGGTTTTGGGCAACTGTTTTGACAGCTTGAGATTGTAATTGCCAAGATTTCAGTACATTCGCGGTACGCAAAGTCTTGTAAATTATTTTAAAAATTTGTGAAATTTAATTATATTTTTTTAAATTATTAGTTAATAATAAAAAAAAAAAAAGAAAAAGATGAGACTAGTTTATTTATAATCAATTGAACGACAAAAAAAGAAATCGTTTATTTCTCATGAAATCTGTCACAGAACCTATGATAATCTGTCATAACTTGCACTAACCATACAAAATTTAAGGTTTTTTGTTTCATGTCTGTATTCAAGGCTGCTTTAGGTGCATACAGGATATCTAAGTCATAAAAACTGCTACTCTTTTTTATAAAAACTCAAACTTAGTTTGATTATTTAATTTTGTTCATATTCAGTTAACTTTAATCTTCTATAATTTTAAAAATAAGTCAAGTAATAGATTAAGTATCGTATGGCTAGATTTTGACCATTTTGAATAGCTTACAGTAAGTGTTTATTTGGATCTGTTTTAGTTTTTTTCTTCTGGGCTTCTTAGGTGTCCCTAGATTAAGTCTAATAGTGACCTTTAGTCTGCTTTGACTTAGATGTTTTGACACTTCAAGCGTTAATATGTTGTTCTTTAAGTCTTCTGTGAGATAAATAAATCTGTTTTCAAAAAAGTTGCATTCGATTAGCTAAAAATCAATTTTTAAAAAAGAAAAAATATAATAAAAATAAAAGAATACTAAAAAAATAAATTCGTTTGAGACTTTTATCAAGAAGGATGTGGTCTTTTTTAAATTCCTTTATTACCTTGTTAATTTTTTTGTTGAAATAGCCAAAACATGTAACGTAGATGAAGTGTGTTACATGGTAGTTAACATGTACAACTTTATGTGTGTGATATAGTGGCTGAATCTATATAAGAGTTTGATTGTGAAGCTCATTTTAGATGGATTTCATCTAAAATTTATAAGAAGAAGTTCAATTATTAAGGCAGGATCATCTGTCAACTTAGATGGATTCCATTGATAATCTTGTAACCATCTAGTTTCATTTATGTGTTTCATCTTGATGACAAGTTTTGCCTCTTTCAAAACAGAATGAAGTTCTATCGGACAAAAACAAGTGATGAAAACTCGTCCGTTTAATGTTGATAAAAAGTTTTCTTTTGCTTGATCTTCATTCTCTTTTTGAAATAGCCAAAACATGTAACCTATATCAAGCACATAAGTGATACTAGACGGTGTCCAAATTAAGCATTGGAATCTATCTATGTTGACAGATGATTCAGCCTTAATAATTGAGACGTGTTGATAGGGATAATGATATAGTGATTATTGTTCATGACATGTCACACTCCTTCATTATCTCATTCAAGACGAGTCCTGTTACTCAAACTATTTTATAGATTCAAACGTGTATTACATGCGAATGGGTTTACGTTAACTATCATATATGAGGGTGAAGTAATGATGGTACTTTTGGGTGTAGGATACACTTTTCAGGAGTGTATCATACACCCAAAATTATCATCATCAACTTCACCCACATTTATGATGTTTGACATGACATGCCACACTCCTTCATTATCTCAGTCAAGACGAGTCCTGTTACTCAAACTATTTTATAGATTCAAACGTATATTACATTCGAATGTATTTACGTGAAATATCATATATGAGGGTGAAGTGATGATGATACTTTTGGGTGTAGGATACACTTTTCAGGAGTGTATCATACACCCAAAATTATCATCATCAACTTCACCCACATTTATGATGTTTGACGTAAATCCTTTTGCATGTAATACACTTTTATTTGTATGACCTTTGTATCATATTGTTTTTTTAAACTCAAATTAATATGGCAGAACCTATTTTAATTTAGTAACAGACATTCAGCACCGTTTGTTAATATCAACAACTTAAGAATTCAAAAGAACTTTTTCCACCTCATTTTTCATTTGTTAATATTTTAAATTGATTAGTTGTTATACGTATCAATTCTAGGGTTTCTGAAAGTGTATTCCTATTTTTTAATGTATATATTTCCTGATGAAACCTCTTTTGCGAAATATTTTCGTTTATATATGTTACATAGTTAGTTAACAAAGTTAAGGATCAATATGCTATAAATGTGGATTCTAGAAATAGTTTGTCAAAGAGAAGTTTAATGTAACAAGGTATGTATTTGGTGGCCGCATTACTTTGCCTTAGATGAATTGTTTAACTTCCTAAATGAGACTGGAATTTAAGCATAGTTACTCATCCACAAAGTAATGCGACAATACACATCTTGATACACTCAACTTCACTTTGGAAAACTCAATAATGAAGACCCACCTATCTAACGTTGTAGATGGGTTCCATTGCTTAAAGTGACAGATTTACCTACGGACATTGAAGTGCTTGATATTGACACAGAGACACTCCAATGACCTTAGCTAACTCGGTCAATTTAAGCAATGGAAACCACATACATCGTCAGATAGATGGGCCTTGATAATTGAGTTTTGTTGATTGTGATAATGATATATCGTGTATTGTTCATGGCAATCCACCATCCTTCATTATCCCATTCAACGCGAGTGACTCACATGCTTTTCTAGAATCGATAACTTTTTAATTGGGCACACATTGGTACTTTGAGCTTCCCCTCGAAAACCCATTCCTATGTCAATGTCATTGTAATCGATTTGGCGCAAATCCTTGCACAAATTTCATCGACATGGCAATGAGATTTCGAGTGGAGGCTTAAAGTACCAAAGTGTTTCCACTTGCATATGTAGACAGTTCTAACTGGTAAGACCCGTGTTGTTTGCGATAAATTTGTGGTCTGTTTTTTTACGAGAAAACACAATCCTTTTTTATCCCGTTCGAGACGTTTCCTTCCACTGTCACCTTATAGCTTTTTTAATCAATAGCTTTACAGCTCATAAAGTTTTCTTAATAGCGAGAGATGGGAAAGAAAAAAGAGGAGTACAAGTGTATTTGGTGCAGATTCATTTTGTCACATCCTCTTTTTCTTGCTCATGTCGCGCTATATAAAACTACCTTATGAGTGCATCCTGTTATACTATAGAGTGATTAGTAGGGAAGAGAGGATGTCGTACAAGTGTATTTGGTGCAAATACATTCTTTTGCCATATCCTCTTTTTCCTTCTTATCATCCTATATTATTGGAGTCTGTGTTAGCAGTCTAGGGAGGTGTATGGTACTCATAATGAAGAGGTACTGGGCTTGTGCTACCAAATACAATACAGGAATCAAATATAGTGCAGTCAACAGACCTTACAGTCAACCAAAATGAAGATGTCCAGGAGGGAATTGACTCTACAACAGTAATTATACCACCCAATCACAGACCTCATGTTGACAGGCCAACAAAAAAGATGATGTCAGATGATGAGCCTGCAGTTCCTAGTTCTTGAACAATACGTTTCACTTTATTGTCTGTTGGATTCTATGTTTGTATTCTTTGTTTAAATGTATTGTCTTTAGAACAATGTTTTGAACTATGCTTGTATTCTATGTTTGTACCCATTGCATTTTGACTTCCAAAAGTGAACTTGCAAATGTTGAATGGGAGTGACCTAGTCACTCGCTCCCTTGTGCCCATTGCATTTGCACCCATTGCATTTAGACTTTGAGAAGTCAAACTGCAAATGTTGAATTCCATAAAGTCAACTATCATGTAAGTGTTTTTTTTTGGTCCAACACATGTATACACAGTACGTGGCAATCTTATAAGCCCTTTTATAGGCAAACACGTCCATACTAAATACGCATCTCTCAAAACACCCACTTGCAAAACACACATCCCTATTTCCTTAACCATGAACAACTCTCAATGTGATATTGATCTAAAGGTTGTCTGTAACTCGTTTGTGATAACTGAACTAATGCTTGGCCCTTACCACCACACCGAGATTCTTCAAGACTTCAGCAGGCACACGATTTGGAGTACAAGTCCAAAAAAATTACTGAAAGGGTGGAACGTAGGGGGGATGTGATTGTTAGACTTCAAAGAGATTCACGTGCAAGAATTGCAAGGAGCAATACAAAGAAGCTTAAGAGACTATAAACAATTGATAAGCGTAGGGAGAAGGCCCTGTTGATGATGGCCAGGCAAGTCAAAGATAAGATGTTTAAGAAGATTGAGGTTGTTGTGAAGAAGAAATATCCATGAGGGGGTTGGTTGTTTAGAGATTAGTGATGTAATGAATCTTAGTGATGTAATGGATCTCATGATCCAGATTTTGTATGAATAATGTCTTGACATATGTTTAAACTTCATTAGTGAATTGAATAGGTATCACAAACATAAACAACAAACTCACATTAATGAAACATTAAAACACAGAATAAACATAGTGATTCAGTTTTTGGTTTAGACGTACCCAAAACCACAGTGATTTAGTTTCTGGTGTTGTTTTTAATGAACTTTCTTGGCTTCTTTTTAGTCTTATTCTTTGCTTTAGTTGATTGAGTTGCATCTGCACCACGCCATGCACTTATGTTTCTACTTGTAATACCCAGACCAATGACACCACAACTTACTTCATCTGCCGTTTCACAACCTGCCTATTCAAGTATCACATCACAATGCCTCCAACACTTAACATCCCCACAACATATGAAGCATCTTTCGTCCAACACTTCTATCTTTGCACCACCCCCTCCTTTTTTGTTCACACTTCTAATACCAAGACCAATTATACAACCACCCACTTCCTCTACCTGTCTATCATTACTACTCATTTTCTTTCTCTTTAATTTTTGAGTTACAGATTCTGCCATATCTATGTTCTTGAGAAAGTTGGAAGGAGACTTTACTATCCTAGTTGGTAGGATAATTTACTTCATTATGTGAGGTAGGTAAAGGAGTATTAATTACTTACTAGTGCTAGTAAATAAAGAACAAAATAAGGTGTGAAACTTACCTATTTATTTATAGTTGTTGTAAGACATGTGTACAGCCAACTGAACGGTTTTTAAATTTTGGAATAGACACAGGGTTTAGTGATTCATTAGTAACGGTTAGTGAATTTTTAAACACACTGTTTGCAGTTATTTTGTAAACACACCGTTTGGTGGTTAGTGACTTTTCAATTGGATTGAATTGTTTCTTTTAGTATAAATAACAAGTATCTCACCCATTATGTCAATCATTCACCCTAATGGCATCTTCATCATCAAACGCTGATTCCAGGAAAAATAAACGAGCAAGAGATGATTCTATTCCTCCTATTCCTGAGAAGTACAAGATTTTTGACATACCCCAAGATATATGGGATAAATGCCATTCTGGCGCTTATGGAACTGAAAAAACGCTGATTGATCTTTATAACAAGCGTATAAAAATTCATGAAAAACAAATCAAGAGGGATGAGGAGATCATACAGGAATGCCAGAAGATGATTGAAGAACGCAATACAACAATAGCGTCACTACGCAAACAAATTGTTGATGTATACAAAGAGATTGAAGATAATTTGTTTACTTCTTAATGTTTCGCTAAGTTTGTGTGTATGTGTCTATGTTATCATAAATATTAACAATGTTTCACTAAGTGTGTGTGTATGTGTCTTTAATCTTGAAATGTGTGTGTCTATGTTATCATAAATATTAACAATGTTTCACTAATGTTTCACTAAGTGTGTGTGTATGTGTCTTTAATCTTGAAATGTAAGTTTGTTTACTTGTTGAAAGATCAATTTTGTTCTTGTTTGATGTTGAACTTGGTCATGAGTTACTATGTTTTTTGCGGTATCATGTGATGTACAAAAATTTTCTTAACCTGCTTCTAACATACTAATGCGCATCACGTACAGGTAAAATTATATGTAGACATCAGTTTGAATATTAAGATAACTACAACTTAATATTAATCATTCATCAAAGTCATTACAACACCAGGCTTAAAGCCATTTCATTAAAAGTTACACAACATAAACATAGAAAATAACTGCCATAATATAACCGCAAAACACAATCATCATGATCATACTCTAATCTTCATCAGAGGAGACTTTTTTTATATTTTTTTTGGTGCACAGGCTTCTTCTTCTTGGACCTCCATAAGCTGCACTTGGCGTTCCTTCTCCTGAATCCCATCATTGATATCATTGATTAGAGCAGTTAACAAAACAATCCTGTTATGCTCCCTTACCCGTGTTTCTATTAGAGAACGTATAATAGCATCTGTATTTTCGTCCAATGGGACCAGATGCTGAGTCTCATTGAGTGCAAGTTGACGGTCTTCAACTTGATTTTGTATTTGATTACGTTCTTTCATAAATCGCTTCAAACGACCCCTCTCTTGAGTCAACTCTTTCTTGAAGTGCCTATTGACTGCTGTTGCCAAATTGTAGGAAGAAGAGTAAGCCATGGATGATATGATAAGTTATATTTTATATAAATATAGTTATGAGTTTTGGTCAAACTCCTATTGGATGTAAAATGAGATGTAGTTATTGTGTTATCATGCATGGGGAAAGGAAATTAATGATGAATAACTATTCATGCGTGTGGCTCAAGGGTGGCAATCTAATCAACTGCCCTTATAAGTCAAATATAAACAGAAATTAACAATGATAACCATAGAAAAAAATATACATATTAAACACACACACACACAATCTCAATATAAACACACATACACACGCTACAGTTGAGTCATATCAAACTTATTATTAGGACAGTGAAGTTAAATGTGCATAAGGGGAGGTTGGGCTTTGAGAGGGTAAGAGCCTTGTCAAATCACAATTAAACTTATTAATATCTATTTTGCAATGATGTCTCTGCAGTAGCATTCAAACTTGTGCATTGTGTTTGCCTTGTTTTTAGACTTGTTTCTTGTTATGGAATTTTACTACTTTTGTGATACGCAAGCTTAGAGGGTTTGATAAACTAACAAAAAAAAACCTTCATATTAATGATACTCTACATTTGGGTCGCATCAAAATTGGTACTTTGACAGGAAACTTAAGTGGGCATCAGGTTTGGTTTTGAGAGGGTAAGACCCATATGAAACTAGACTTGTTTCAATAAACACTAACTGATTAAACGAAATACACTTCCAAGGAAAATGTAACAATAGAATGAATCATATATTCACACCATACCTCACTTTAGTAAAGATATATATCACACCATACCTCATTTTATAGCAGTTAAACCAAACCAGGTTAAATATATAGTAAAATGGAAAGATGGCTTACCATTGAAACAGATCAACGATATCCGAAAACCCCAAACCAACCACAAACAAACTCCAAACAAACTCATTACTACACAAATGAAGAACACCGAAACACTTCAAATGAAATATGACAACATGAACTTTCCCTTCAAACAAATTTCGACATAAAGTAAATGGCCTAAGATGATATAAACTACTCAATGATTCAAATAAAGTATCCACTAACCTTTCTTTTGATTGTTCCAACTTGAACAACTATATCATCAAGATTACCAGTATCAACATCCCAATCAAAACAGTGTGAAGATTTTAAAGTCCATCCATAAATAGCTAAGTGGGGTTCAACAACCATGCAACACAAAGGAAATTCATATCAATTAACTAAACTTGAAACCATCATCAATATATATTTGCGCAAACTGAAATCGAATACCTGAAATATTAGGGTGAATCATCAAAGACTAGAATCCTTTATCATAGCCCTGATAAATATTTGATTGTTTAATATACATTTTGATTAATTTTGGCTTAGACTGAAAACCCTAAATCTGCTATTGAGATCTACCAGCTTGTTTTCACTGTATGTGAGAGAGAAATGTGTGAGATAACAAAAGTCAAACACACACACTACTTTACCCTTTATACAAAAAAAAATGAAAATAAATATACTCTAAAAGGTAATAAGCCATAAATACTTTAATAAACATAACTGATCATCCTTGATCCGTTGTTCCATTCATTGATAATAAACATATAGATACAACCGTAGTACATACAGCAAAACACAAAAGACATTGACCAAAACATACTAATCTTCGTCATCCGCTTCAGCTTCTTCCAACCTCTCCAAAAGCTCATCCTTCTCCTCCAAGCTTTGATGAGACAGCACCAGTAGTTGAGCCAACAAATCAAGCTTCCTGCGGTCTTTTTGTTGAACTTCAAGCAGGCATTGACGGCCAGTTTCAGCCACAACATTGAAATGAGTAAATGAGGTAGCTACCTCAGTTACTGTTTTCTCCTTCTTTTCAATCACCGCCCTCAACTGGCTACTCTCCTCCCCAATACGAGCTATAAAACTTATCTCCTCTACTTTGTCATGCGTTACCAACAGCTTGAACGCATCAACTAGCTTACCAGACTTTGTTGCATCTTTCATTTCATTAAGGTTTGGTGTGTCTGCCATCTTAAGGTTAGGGTTAAAAAGTGGATAAATGTATGTTTAAAATATAGGGTTAAAAGTATGTGATCAATGTATTCGTATATATAATGAAAATAGGGGTTTGGTTGTTGTAATTAATGATAGCAAATTGCAATGTGTAAAAATAACACCACAAAGACACTCTCGAGGCATTGGAATATTTAGTTTGGTTGTTAATTGATGAGTGTGTAAATACTCATCATTTTTACCATTTCTGAGCTGCCAAAACATCCAAAAAACACTCAATAATGAATCAAAATAATGAAAATATCCCAGGAAAGTGTTTTACATGTTTCAAATGCAAAAATACCAAAAACAGATGAAAAACGCACAAAGTTTGCATAATTGGCAGTTTCAGTCCCCCAACTTTCAAAAGTTGTCAAATCTAGTCCCTGGTCATTCTAAAAACTTGAAAAAGTCACCAAAGGTCCTTATAAATCAAAAAGTTACATAATTACTCCTTTGGTGAAAAGTTTCATAAAAATGTCAAGTTTAGTCCCTGAACTTTGAAAATTGTCAAAAATGGTCCCTGGGATATGAAAAACTTTGAGAAAAACAAATTTTGTCCTTGCACTAACCTTTTATGACAGGATTGGTCCTTGGTGGAAAGTTTGGTAAAAATTACACAAATGGTCCCTGAAGTTTGAAAGTTTGACGGTTTCAGTCCCTGGTGAAAATAAATTTGAAAAATCATCAAAGGACCTTGCACTATTCATGATGTGGCATAATACACCCTTGGAAATAATTTGAAAGCATGCCAAGATCACACCTCAAACTTTGCAAAAATTACAAAAATGGTCCTTGTGAATCATAAACCAAAACCGGATCCTAAACCTAAATAATACTACTCCTAAAAACAAACCCAAGTCCAATCCATACCATAGCCCACCCAATATCCTAATCCTTGGGCCCAAAAATACAACCAGCCCACCAAAGCCCCAAAGTAATAAACCCGGGTCAACATTTGACCCCTCCGGTCAAACGTGGTCAAACAACCACCCCTTCCCTCTCATACTCCCCCACACCTCCACAACCTGCCAAACTTCACCTCCCACCACTTGCAATAAGTATCATCACCCTCCCACCACCCTGCAACTACCCTCACATCACATTTAATGCACCACCCCCCCAATTGCTATAAAACAGTCCCAATTGCCCATTGGAATTTTGGCGCAAAAATTTTCAATGACTGAGATTGATCAATACCAATCCAATGGCTGAGATGAGAGATGGGAAATGATCAGAGGATGCTGGGAACCCTAATGGATGGCTATAAATAGTGGAAGAAGTGCAAGGAAGCTGTGTGTAGTATTATTAGTCTTAATTTGTGTCGAATTTAAATTATCTTTCAAATTAGTGTAATCTTTTCAATTTCAAGCATTGTAACAGTGTTAGTAGTGTACTTTAAACCTTTTGAAGTAATAAAATCACAAGTTCCAGTTCTGTTTTTCATCTTTGCAATTTACTCAAATTCTGAATTATTCAAATAGCTCAAGTGTTAATGGTGTACTGAATTATGGACTGAAATAAGCTCATATAGGTTCCTATAAGCTTATTAAAGCTTTAGAGACTTTAAAATTCAGTGATACTAGAAGAAAACTAAAAAACACAAACTAGTCAAACTTGGTCAACTGTTTCCTTTTTGAGTTTGTTTTCAGGTTGGAGAGCATTAAGGAGCAAAGCTTGGATTGGATTAAAGCCTATTTAAAGGTAGGTGGAGAAGCCCCTTGTTCAAGCTAGGGGTTGGTTGTAAGCCTTTGCTCATTTAACAATTCCTCTAAAACTTTAGTTATTGATATTACTAGCTGCTTAGTTGTGTTCCTTGTTTGTTTGTGTTAATTGAGTATTGTTCAAGTAATTTTTAGTTTAAAATCAATAGCTTGTTTGTTAGATTAATTAGTTACTTAAAATTTAGTTTTTAACTGCCATAATAGTTTAAGTAGTATACTGGTGTTGTTGTAGTAAAAATCTGTTTTAAAGTACTTAAATAAGTTATATTAGTGATAATTTGTAGTTTGGACTTAAGCTTGCATACCCTTGTGATCATCTGCTCTAAAAACTCATAAAACAGTCCACATTAAGGGATGTTTGGAATTGCAAGGTTGGTTTTGTTTGTGTGGCTCTCAGAGGGCAACAATAGTGTAAACATCATACTCAGAGTTGCATTGGGTGATTTCAAGCTTAACATTAATTGTTGTTTTGATCCAAAGTCAAAAACTCAAAAACTTATCTCTCACAGTTAACTGTGAGAGTTTTTGGTATCCAAAACCATATCTTTAGCTTAATAAGTAGTTAATATAGAGTAAATGAGCTTAAGTACATCTTAATACATCACTTTGGATCAGTAGGAGTCATTGGAATTTCATCAAATTCAAAGTTTGAGTGTTCATAAAAAAGTCAAATTTCATCTTCTCAGATTTTTGCAAAAACTCCAAGATTATTTGTGATTTATGTGTTTGGATTGAGAAGCTGAAACTTGTAGTAGTGATACACCACCACCTCAACTTTTGAGTCCTACACTGGTTTGATTTTTGTAATTTTTCTATAAGCTTCCACAAACCCATCAAGTGACTTGCAGGGAAGAAAGCTCCCCTGCATCAGCATACCCTCACCCACACCACCACCTTTAGTGGTGGCTGCAGCCTAACCCAGTGGACCCCAGAGGTTCAATCTTGGTTTGGACAACCCTACTCCTACCAGAGATCAAGTATTGACTCTTGGTTTGACCTAAGACTCAGTGGACCCCACCTGGAATCCACCCCTAAGTCTGTCCCATTTCTGAGTGAAACTCAGTTTTGCTCAAGTGCTTATTTGCCTCCAATCTTCTTATTTGTGATAATTGCTGGTTGTTTTTAGCTTATTCAAGATTTTTGAGCTTATTTGTAACCATTTACACCATTGTGGGCCCCACCCTCACTCATTTGATCTTATTTGCCTAATCAGTCAACATAAGTCAACTGCCTAGCCAAAGGGGGTGCTTATAGCTTATTTATAAGCTATTTTTCAAAGTGTTTTCATAAAAGTTTCTCATTTTCAGTAGTAAAGTTAATTTGTAAAAGAAAAATCCAAAAAAGTCAAGTTTAAAATAAGTGATAGTTTCTATTTAATTTAATTTAATTTTAATTTTCATTTTTAGATTTTATTTAAGTACTTAGTATTTTTATATTTTTATTAATTACCTTATATAGTAAAGTATTTTTAGTAAATTTTTCAGATTTTTATTCTGTAATTTAGTATTAATTAGATTTAATTTTAGTTTTCTTAATTATTAATTAATATTAAGTATTAAATCTCATAATTAGTTTTTAGAAAGTAAAACTTAGTTTTTATATTTTTTCTAGCTCTAATTTAGTTTAATAGACTTTTAGAAAATATAATTTGAATTTCTACTGTTCATTTTCCATTTTTCTTATTTTAATTGTTTAAATTAGACTTAAGTTAATTAAAAGGTAAATAATTAGTGGATTAATCTTAAAACATAATTTTTAGAGTTTTTATAATTTTATAGGATTCCTGTGATGGTTAAGTAGTTTTATAAATTTTCTCATAATTTTCTAAGTTAATTTAGTATTAATAGTAATTTAAATTAGTTTAATTAGTTTAATTAAGTTAAATAGTTTTTAATTTATAAAAAACCCACAAAAAGACAAAAATATTTATTTTTATTTTCTATACTTTCTTCAAGTTCTAATTTAAGTTTAGAAAATATTTTTGCTAATTTTTAGTTTAATTTATATCATTTGTCATTTTTAGTTAATTAGGTTTTAATTTAAATTTTAAATAGTTTAATTAATTAAATAGTATTTAAATATTATAATAATCATTTTTATCATTTCATTTTCAAATTAAAATTTCTTTTTAATTTTAAGTTTCAAAAAGTGTCAAAAGCACCCCCTGTAGTTTGTTAAATAACAAATCCCACTTTCTCTGTCTGTTACGTGATCTGAATTGTATATACGTGCATATATCTGGTATCTGATTTTTGTGAATATTATATCTGTGTACAAATACCATAACAACAGTAGCAATAACAATTCCACATCATCTGGCTACTGTCCTCAGTGCCACTCACTCATAAACGATTCCCAAAACACCATTTCAATCTCGCTGGGACTTTAACGACCCGGGGAAACACTATACTATCACCGGAGTATTGGGATAAGCTGTTTTTGACTAATTGACCTTGGTCAATTATATCTGACGGTTTAGACTCAATCAAAATTTGGCGCCGCTGCCGGGGAGGTTGTTGTGTGTTTTATAAAATCGTTTTAAGTTAAGTGGTTTTCAAAACCCTCCCTGTACAAATTTCACACAAATTTGTAAAAAGTTTTTGTAAAAATATAATCATATAAAAAAACGTTCATTAACACTTCTCCTGAAGTGTTGAAAACACCCAAAAAATTAAAAACAATCAAAAACAAACTGTGAAGTTAAATTACTTCGTTTTCTTTAAGATTACAACCTGAAACAGTTGGTTTAAGGTAAGTGTGGAAAACTAGAAGGGGGGTTGAATAGTTTACCGCTTTTTAGACTCTTTTTTAGCTTAAATATCTTTTACGTTTGGTTAAAGATATAAACACAAAGTTATATGTTTGATTCTTTGAAAAGCTTTTTATGTGAATATCAATTCTAACTCTACAAGTTTCATACATTGAAAAGCTTTGCTTGTAATAATCTTAACTTTGCTTGTTTAGTTATTTGGAAAGCTTTACTTTTGTTTGAAGATACAAACACATCTTTACTTGTTTAGTTCATTGAAAAGCTTTATTTGTAACTAGCAATTATAACTAAAGAACAACATGTAATAAGCAAGGATAAAGAAAGAAACGATCAAACCACAACACGATTGTTTATCGTGGTTCGGCTACAAGGACTCTTTTTCCTTGCCCTACATCCACGCCCCGAGTTTCCAACTCGAGAGTTATAAGCACTAATCAACAAGCTCCTTTCACCGGCGGAGAAAACCTTTACAACGTCGCTTACACTTTTATCGACACTAAGCTAGATGTCGAGTTCTTTTACAAGGGTACAACCACTCCCGTTCGTCGCTTACACTTTTACCGACACTAAGCTAGATGTCGAGTTCTTTACCAAGGGTACAACCACTCCCGTTAGTTCTTTTACAAGGGTACAACAACTCCCGACACACTACGTATTTTGAGGCCTAAAATACTAACCACTTACTTCTATATACATGACACACATGAAGTATAAACTACCAAAGCTTATACATGACCAAGCTACCAAGACTTGCAACTTTAGATTTGAAGCTTGTAACTTCTTGAATGATCTTGTGAAGTCCCTTGCTACATAAGAGAATCACAAATCAAAAGGTTACTGAGTTAGTTGAGAGAGTATGTGAATATATGTCCAAAAAGTGTTGGCCAATGGTCAATATAAGTTAGGTGGTTCAGGCTTAGGTGGTTCAGCAACAAACAAGCAACAAACAAGCTTCATAAATTGATTGAGCCTGAACCACCTAACTTATATTGACCAAATAATGGTCAACAAAGTCAAATAGCCTAGGTCAATGCTCCGGGTAATATAAGGTATCACCAGGTCGTTAAGTCCCGTTGAAGTGTGAAATGTAACTATAGCGTGTTCATAATCAGGTGCTATTCACAGAAAAGGGTTTGTTGTGAAAATTATTTGGAAATTATTAACAAATATAGCTTAGGAAAGCTATGTGGTTGATTACGGGAATTTGGAGTACGAAGATTTGAGCTAAACCTAAAAACGTACGTTTTAATTAAAAAACGTATTCAGACGAATAAAACAAAAAGTACAACTGATAGACTGGGAGGGTTAAAAGTGTAAAATTGGTATTTTTACAATCCTATTAATTAAAGAAAATTTTAAGAAAATTAAAAACTATTTTTATATTATTTAATTATTTATTATTAATTAATTACTAATTATCTATTTATTACTAATTAAATTAATTAGAATTATTAAAAATAATAAAAAGGCTTAGAAAATTAAGAAAATTTTTACAAATCTAATTAACCATTACAGGAATCCTAAAAAATTATAAAAAGTTAATTCTAAGTATTTTTAAGCTAATTAATTAATTATTATTCTAATTACTTATTAATTACTAATTAAACTAATTATATTATAAAAAATAGAAAATGAACAGTAAAAATTCTAGAAAAATTTATAAAAATATTTTAACTAAATTAAAAGCTAGAAAAATTATAAAAACTATGTTATACTATATAAAATCTAATTATGCTATTTAATTGATTAATATTAATTAAAACTAAATTAAACTAAAATTAATTAGAAAAACCACTAAAAGACAAAATAAAAATCTGAAAAAATTTATAAAATTATTTTAACCTAAAATAGAATTTCTAAAAATATAAAAGTGATATATTACTTAGAAATAAATTAAAAAGAAAAATAAATTGATAAATTCTATTAAATAGAAGCTATCACTATTTTTAAAATTGGTTTTTTTTGGTTTTTTTCTTTTTCTAAACTAATTATAAACTAAAAACAACTATTTTTAACAAATACACTTTTGTTTTAACCCAAGGAATAAGCACTTGAAATGCTTATTACACCCACAGTTGACTTTTGTTGACTGTGGAGTGTTTTTAGCTCAAATGGTGAGATGTGGGGTCCACAATGATATTTGTTGGTTTCACTGAGTAAGATGAACAACAATAAGCAAGTAACAAGCAACAAACAAGCTTCAATAAGCCAAAAAGCCAAATTAAGCACCTTGCTAAATGAAAACTGATGCAGTTTATGGGACAAGGATTATGACCAAAGATAGGTGGGGTCCACAAGTCAAAAGGTCAAAGAAATGGTCAGAAACCAAAGCCTACCAGGAGGGGGGTTGATGGGAACCAAAATCAAGTGTCATGGACCACTGTAGTGGTCACAAACCACCACAAAAGGTGGTGGTGTGAGGGTGATCTGCTGAGAACAGGGCAGACCTTTGCCCTGCAACCAACTTCAAGGCCTGGTGGGACCCACTAAATAAAATCCATAAAATCTGAAATAAATTCTCAAAAATCAACAAAGTGGGAAATATTGAGCTTGTAAAATCTTAGACTCTAAAACCTTATATCAAACAATTTGCAGACCATCAAAGTTGGAGTATTTTGACTGAGACAACTTTTGACCTTTTTAAGAAAACAATGGACTTTGACTTTTATGAACTTTGGAGGGATCTAATTAACTGAAATCATGTTTGTGAGTTAACTTAGGACTGAATTATGTTTAAACACCAACTTATCTAATGAAATGAAGTGATTTGGGACTCAAAAACCACCACAGTTAACTGTGGTGGTGTAATCTTTGTAATTTTGACTTTCCTTAATGCAAGAGCTGATTTTGTGACCTATATGACCTCTAATGACTTAAGTTTAGTTATTGAAATAGTTATAAACAACCAAGACCTATCTGAGTCCCTTGAACAGCTTGTGCCAAACACCCCTATAATTGACTGAATTGAAAGATTTTCAAAACAAATGAACTTTTTAATCACAGTTACCAACTCAGACACTATGTTTATGAAGTAATAAGAGTAGTAAATCACAAAGAACACTAGTTTAACACTAATTACCCAAATGACACAACAATGCCTACTTGACTGCCTATATAAAACAACTAGCAACTATCTAATTTGACTAACAACCTATCAATTTTAAGTTATAAATTCACTAATTAACTAAAAATAAACATGAAACAAAAGACATGAACTGGATTGATAGCAAATAAGGAAAATAGTAAAAATCAATAAAATGTGCTTACACCTTGAAACCAATCCAAAGATTCAGAACCAAGAACAAGTGCCACACCTATAGCTTTCCACAAAGCTCTAATACCCAATTCCCATCCAAGCTTAGCTCCAATTCACCTCAACTTCCTTTCCTCTTTATTTTTTATTTTTCTTGTTTTTTTAGTTTTTATTGAAAACTGAGTTGAAAGTGTTCACACAAGCTTATGATGCTTGTAATATCTTGTTTCTGAGCTTGTAAGAGCTTCTGAGTAGCTTAAACACACATTAAATCCCTTAATTAGAACTTGGTAATTTGAGATGAAACTTTGAAAAGTGAAAATGAGAATTAAACTTCAAACTAAACTTTCATTGATAAAAAGAGTTATATTACATTAAAAATAAACTGAAACTACAATAAAACTAAGAAAATTACACACACTAAGCTTCTATGAGCTTTTCTATATATAGCGACCTAAAATAATTCCCTAAGTCTTCCACATGGCTCAAATTTGAAAACTGAGAGTCCCACATGCCTTGCCTTGACCCTCTGACCAAATCCTCACCGTTCAATTGTTTTATAATCAATTCAAGCCCTTGATTAGGTTTTGGCGCCAAAATGAATACGGGCAAGGATTAGTGGTTCTGGTGGGGGTTTGGTCTTGGTATTAATTGTGGTGGGTTAGTTAGGTGAGGGGAATTAATGGTGGTGGGCTTGGTTGGTGAAAAGGTGAGGAGGAGGGGGGATGAATACCCTGGTTTTGTGGGATTTGGTTGGGAAGAAGAAGAAGCGGGGTGTGGTTGTTTGACCCGGGTCAACGAGGGATTATTAAAAGTGTTTGGGCCGGATTATGTTTGTGCTAAGGGGTGGTGTTGGATCAGCGTTGGTTTTGGGTTGTTATTAACAAAAAGGGTCTGGATGGTGTAATGTTATCAAGGACCAAATTTGTAATTTTTGCAATCTTGAGGGTTGATGTTGCCATACTCCCAAAGTAACCATGAAGACCAAAGTTTCCAAATGCCAATAATTCAAGGACCAATTTTGCACTTTTCCACTTTTTTCAAATTTCAAAAATTCCCAGGGACCATTTATGCCATTTTTGGATTTTTCAGGGACTAAATACGTAACTTTGGAAAACTTGCAACCCAAATGTAATATTTTGTGAAATTAACTTTCAAAACCTTGGGTTGACTTTTTCTTTCAAAATAAATGCATAGGGACTAAAATTGACAAGTTTTGAAACTTGGGGGACTGAAACTGCCAATACTGCAAACTTTGTACGGCTTTTTCTTTGTTTTTGCACATTTTGCTTATAAAACACATAAAACACAATCCCTGGGATAATTTAAGTATTTTGATATCTTTTTGATTGTTTTTGTGCGTTTTGGCAGTTTAAATATATCAAAAACGATGAGTGTTTGAGCACTCATCAATCCCCCACACTGAACTATTGCTAGTCCCTAGCAATCTTTTTAGAAAACTTGATGGATTTTAAACTTTTTACCAAAAGCCATCACTTCTGGAGTAGCCAGGTGTATGAACTGTGGCACACCTGATAACCGTGTGATTTTGAGCAAACCACCAGCTTCCAACGGATTTGTTAAGTCTTTACCAAGAGCCGTTTGCTCCTGGACTAGCCAACTCTTGATGGACCTAGTCAACATCTTGGTGAGCTGATTACCAATTATGGATTTTCCACGGCCTTTACCACAAGCCATAATCTTGCGGGCTAGCCAACTCATTTGTTTTCGGGGAGTTGATGAACCATACAATTTTGGGCAAATTGCCAGCCGTCAACGGATTTGATTTATCTTTACCAAGAGCCGTTTGCTCCTGGATTAGCCAATCCCTTAGTCGGTTAGACCTGGCGGACTGATTACCACAAAAGTTTTGAAATAAAGTGATTTTTTTTTTTTGAAAATTTTGGCCAAAAACGGGGGTACTTGAAAGATATTTTGATAAAATTCGATAGAATTTCCCCCCCACACTTAGAAATGAATATTGTCCTCAATATTCAAAGTCCCGGCTATTATGCCGAAGCTATGAACGTAAAAAGCCAAGATTCGAATCTAACTGCGGAAATACCAATTTTCACTTTATTTCTATATATACAACTTTTTTTTTTTTTTTTTTTTTTTTTTTTTTTTTTTTTTTTTGACTTATATACATATATACATTTTTTCAAACAGCGGGGGGTTGGCCATTCCCCCACACTCGGTGGTAGAAAATAGAAAGAATCAGAGATACGGGTGAAAACCCGTATTGTTGCTAGTTTTTGATCATCGAGTCGCTAGCTTGACTCTATCCCCGAATTCAATTGTCCTTGGGGAAAGTTTGGAGATCCGGGACGACCATGGATGGTACGTCCTCTCCAAAGTAGTGCTTTAACCGATGTCCATTCACTTTGAAATTTGGACCGTCATTTTGAGATAATTCGACGGTGCCATAAGGATAAACTTTTGTGATAGTGAATGGACCAGTCCATCGGGTTTTGAGCTTTCCCGAGAAGATCTTGAGTCTAGAATTGAAAAGAAGGACTCGATCACTAACGTTAAAAACGCGATTTTTGATTTTTGAGTCATGAATCTTCTTTATCTTTTGTTTATAGATCAAAGAGTTCTCGTAAGCTTGATCACGAAGTTCGTTTAATTCATTGAGTTGAACTTTTCTGTGATCACCCGCTGTTCTGAGGTCGAAATTGGCATGCTTGAGGGCCCAATAGGCTTTATGCTCAAGCTCGATCGGAAGATGGCACGCTTTCCCGTACACAAGTTTAAAAGGCGTACACCCAATGGGTGTTTTGTAAGCCGTACGGAAAGCCCAAAGTGCATCATCTAATTTGTCCGACCACGATGCACGATTCTCACCTACAGTTCTTTCCAAGATTCTTTTAATGCCCCGATTGGACACTTCGACTTGTCCACTCGTTTGAGGGTGGTACGCAGTAGAAAGACGGTGAGTCACACCGTACTTTTGCATAACTTTGTCAAACTTGTCATTACAGAAGTGCGTACCACGATCACTAATAATAGCACGTGGAGTTCCGAATCGGGCAAAAAGAGCTTTTAAAAATTTCACAACTACTCGGGCATCATTTGTGGGTAAAGCTTTCGCTTCAACCCATTTTGACAAGTAGTCAACTGCCACGACTATGTATTTATTGCCGTGAGAGGATGGAAATGGCCCCATAAATTCGATGCCCCAGATATCAAAGATTTCACAAACTTGAATTGCAGTCTGAGGCATTTCATTCTTTTGTGAAATATTCCCGTGACGTTGACAAGCGTCACAGGACTTGACCAAATCTTGGGCATCCTTGTAGATCGAGGGCCAATAAAAGCCAGAATCAAACACCTTTTTGGCGGTGTAGTTGGGATTGTGGTGGCCCCCCGTGGGACCAGCATGGCAAGCCTTTAAAATTTCAGTGGCTTCCTGACCATACACACACCGCCGGATGACTTGATCCGCGCATATCTTGAACAAGTAGGGGTCGTCCCAAAAGTAATGTTTAACATCTTTGAAAAATTTATTTTTTTGTTGGGACGACATCCCTTTCACAATGAAGTTACCCGCAAGATAGTTTGCAAAGTCGGCAAACCATGGGGTAATCGAGTCTCCACGAAATGAAACCGCATTGAGGGTTTCGAGAGGAAATGTTTCATTTATTTCCTTTTTCTCGAAAGCATTTTGGTGAGGGTTTTCAAGACGGGAGAGATGATCAGCAGCTAGGTTCTCAGCTCCTTTTTTATCACGAATGATGATATCAAATTCCTGAAGGAGGAGAACCCATCGGAGGAGTCTCGGCTTTGCATCTTGTTTTGCAAATAGATACTTCAAAGCCGAATGATCCGTATACACTATGCTTTTAGTCAGAATCAAGTATGGCCGGAATTTTTCAAAAGCATACACCACAGCTAATAATTCTTTTTCAGTGGTGGTGTAATGACTTTGTGCCTCGGTCATAGTCTTGCTGGCATAGTGTATAGGCTGAAAATGTTTTGTTTTGCGTTGCCCCAAGACTGCCCCTATAGCATAATCACTAGCATCACACATGAGCTCGAAGGGCAAGTCCCAATCGGGGGCAACAAGAATCGATGCCTCGGTAAGCCTTTTCTTTAATGTTTCAAAGGCTTCGATGCACTCAGGGGAGAAGATAAAAGGAGCATCCTTCTCGAGGAGATGGGTCATAGGCCGGGCGATTTTAGGAAAATCTTGAATAAACCTACGGTAGAAACCGGCGTGACCCAAAAAGCTCCTAACACCTTTCACAGTCGTGGGATGAGGCAATTTTGCAATGACGTCCACTTTGGCACGGTCAACCTCCATCCCATTTTTTGAAATTTTATGGCCGAGGACAATGCCCTCTTTGACCATAAAGTGACTCTTCTCCCAATTTAGACATAACTTTGTGTCTTCACAACGTTTTAGCATGCTGTCTAAATGGGAGAGACATGATTTAAATGAATCCCCAATGACCGAGAAATCGTCCATAAAGACCTCCATACTTTTCCCGATCATGTCGGAAAAAATGGCCATCATACATCTTTGAAACGTGCCCGGAGCATTACATAAGCCAAATGGCATACGTTTATATGCGAAGGTTCCATAGGGGCACGTAAAAGTGGTCTTTTCTTGGTCTTGCGGGTCAATGGGAATCTGAAAGTAACCCGAGAAACCATCGAGGAAGCAATAGTACTCATTCCCCGCTAATCTCTCGAGCATCTGATCCATAAAGGGCAGAGGAAAATGATCCTTACGGGTGGCGTCATTCAATTTATGATAATCAATGCAGACGCGCCAACCCGTAACCAAACGAGTTGGAATCAACTCATTCTCCTCATTTGTGACAACGGTAATGCCACCCTTTTTTGGAACACAATGGATTGGGCTGACCCAAGGACTGTCCGAGATAGGGTAAATCAATCCGGCATCAAGAAGTTTTAAAACCTCTTGTTTGATAACCTCGTGAATTTTTGGATTCACCCTTCTTTGATGTTGGACCGCAGGTTTGAAGTCATCCTCCATTAATATCTTGTGAGTACAAAACTCAGGGTCGATGCCCTTGATATCGGAGAGACGCCAAGCAATTGCTCATTTATGAGACTTCAAAACCTGTATAAGAGCAGCCTTTTCCTCAACACTTAAGTCTTTAGCAATAATGACGGGTAATTTATCATCACCCTCCAGAAATGCATACTCAAGGTGAGGCGGCAAGTCCTTAAGTTCAACCGCGGGAAAGTCATCAGTTTTCTCAACATTTTTGACTTCCTCCTTATGAAGTGTTTGTGGTAGAACAGGAAGATGAGAGGGATCTTCGTTTAACAATTTTTCCAGCAGGTGAATATCCCTCTCGAGGTCGATCTCTTGGTTATCAATTCCATCGGGAATCGAATCACTTTTGAGAAAGGCCTCAATTTCTTCTAAGAAGATGAAGTCACTTCCCTCAAACGGAGTGAGGGAAGGAGAAGAATTGGCAATAGGTGAGAAGATGGAGTGAAGTTTTCACTCGGAGAATCATCGACAAAACCTAAACCTCTTGAGCGTACTCCTCAGACGCGACATCAATGACATCAATTCGGTTAACCGTTTCGGCGTCATACTTAGAGGAGTACCTCGAAGTTTGATCGAGGTTAAAGGTTACAGCTTCATTACCAACACGAAGAGTTATTTCCTCTTCGTGCACATCAATTAACGCACGACCCGTTCTTAAGAATCCTCTCCCAAGAATGAGAGGAACTCGTGGGTCAGCATCGAACTTAACAACAACGAAGTCAGCGGGGAAATGGAACTTTCCTACTTTCACGAATACATCTTCGGCAATGCCGAGAGGATGAGAGATTGAACGGTCGGCAAGCTCGAGAGTCATGCACGCAGGAGTGAGTTAAGGAAGAGACAGTTTCTCCCATACTGAGTAAGGCATCAGGTTGATGCTAGCGCCAAGATCAGCTAAGGCGAAGCACTCAACCATCCCAGGGAAAACACATGGAATGAGAAATCTCCCAGGGTCTCCAAGCTTCTTCGGAAGCTTCTTTAAGATAACTGCTGAGCAGTTTTCGTTCAGAGGAGTCTTTGCCATTTCGTACAATTTTTCCTTGTTGCTTAACAAGTTCTTGATCATTGATGCGAATTTGGGCATCAGGATGATAGCATCCGCGAGGCTAACGTCAAAGTGCAAATCTTGAAAGATTTGATAAAACTTATCCATTTGGTGACTAGCCTTTTCGCGGAGCTTTTGCTCATTAAGTCTTGATGGGTATGGTAGTGAGGGTTTGGATTTAGGGTTCTCTCCAGGAGTTGTTGATGGTTCAAATACAACTCCCGGTTTTGGTACAAGTCCAGATTTTGGTACAATTTCTGGAACAACCTGAGGGTGGACGTGTGCGGTACTTCGTGGGCTAGTAAATTGCACCTTGTCCGTGGTTGCCTCAGGCTCAATTTCAACTTCCTCATAATAAAGAGGAGGAGGCATAGGTGGAAGAGGAGAAATAGGAGGAACTGGCGGCTCTTCATAAGCTTTACCACTTCGTGTAGTAATAGCTTTGAGTTCACCCTTGGGGTTAACAATTGTATTAGCCGGGAGACCTCCTGATGTAGAGGGTGGAGTGAGATGATTCATAAGACTGGCAAGCATATTTTCAATCTTGCCTTGATTTTGATCAATTTTGTTGTTTGTTTGCATCAACTCACTCTTCAGCTCTTGACCCTGTTTGGTTATTGATGATTGGAAATCATTTTTCAAATTTGAGATTTGATTTTGCATTGCCCTCATTTTGGTCTCATTAACTTTGATGTAGTTATTGAGCTCGTTTGGGAGGGGATCTTGATAATTTGGAGCTGAATACCCTTGATTACCCCTTTGGGGTGGGTACTGATTGACGGGGGCAGGATTTTGATTTTGCAAATTAGGCCCCCTTGGTGGATTAGGATTAAACCTATTTGGATTCTGAGGAAAACCGGGTGGTCCACCCTGATTGCTAGCCCGGTAATTTGGTTTCACTTGAGGAAGGTATTGGATACCTCCTTGGTTGGAATTGCCGGCTATTGCATTTACTTCGAATGGATTGCCTTCAGTGGCAGTGCAATTATAATATGAATGTGGACCACCACAAGTAACACAAACTTCTATCTTTTTGATTTCAGCTTGTGGAGAAGGAGAAGAATCTTTCTCGCTTTGGGCGAGAACAAATGCATGGACAGCTTCCGTGAGTTTGTCAAGTCTAGCATCGGTGCTAGACTGAGCCACGGGCGATGAAGAAGAAGGAACAACATCCCTTTGGGAACAAACCGATCTGCTTCGGGGAATGCGAACCTTAGATTTATTCTCAATGATTTCTAAAGCATCCTTTGTGGTGCGATTCAAGAAGTTACCTCCAGCGGAGGCATTTAGAGAGTCTTGATCAGATTGGCTTACACCATTGTAGAAAGTATCAAGTGTCATGAGATCAGAGAAACCGTGGTGAGGGCATTTTCGGAGCAATTTCTTGTAACGATCCCATGCCTCACTAAAGGATTCATCAAATTTCTGCGTGAATTTCATGATATCGTTCTTGAGACTTGTGGTTTTGGAAGGAGGAAAGAATTCATTCACGAACTTTTTCACAAGATCTTCCCATGTCTCAATAGATCGTGGAGGTTGTTTTTCAAGCCAAATCTGGGCTTGTCCTTCCAGGGAGAATGGGAAGAGAAGAAGTTTGATTGCATCAGAGGGGACATCTTTGCATTTGATGGTGTAAGTGATTTTATTGAACCATCGAATGTGATCTTGAGGATCGTCCCTCTCATAACCGTAGAATTGACGTGATGTGGCCAGATTTATTAATCCTGTTTTAAGCTCAAAATTATCGGCCATGATTGTTGGAACAACGATAGCATCTCCGTAACCCTCGACGGGTGCTTGGAGAAGCTCGTTCATAGTGGGTTCAGCTGCCATGATGACAGCTGGAGGTGGAACAGTACGGATCTCAGATCCGACTGTTGGTGCAGAACGTCTACGAGGTCTTCGCGGTTTCCGAACCAGCTCACGTAATGGGCTAGTGGACCTTGAAGAACGAGTGCGCATGCACTAGGGATAAAAACTTTTTGGACAATATTTTTGTTATCGTCCCGTAATCCAGACTCGTTTCTCCTTAAGAATCACCTTAAAGGAAAACCGAATCAGAAAACGTTACGATAAGTTTTGTTGGTTTTTTTTACTTTTTTTTTTTGGTGTTTTAACACTTTAGGAAAAGTGTCAATGACATTTTTATGTGTTTTGATTTTGAAAATATTCACAAGTGATGGTATTTGTACAATGAGTGATGTGAGATAACACTAATCTCGAAAAACGCTATAGAAACGCGCACACTTCCCCGGAAGCGGCGCCATAAATTGATTGATCCTGAACCACCTAACTTATATTGACCAAATAATGGTCAACAAAGTCAAATAGCCTAGGTCAATGCTCCGGGTAATATAAGGTATCACCAGGTCGTTAAGTCCCGTTGAAGTGTGAAATGTAACTATAGCGTGTTCGTAATCAGGTGCTATTCACAGAAAAGGGTTTGTTGTGAAAATTATTTGGAAATTATTAACAAATATAGCTTAGGAAAGCTATGTGGTTGATTACGGGAATTTGGAGTACGAAGATTTAAGCTAAACATAAAAACGTACGTTTTAATTAAAAAACGTATTCAGACGAATAAAACAAAAAGTACAACTGATAGACTGGGAGGGTTAAAAGTGTAAAATTGGTATTTTTACAATCCTATTAATTAAAGAAAATTTTAAGAAAATTAAAAACTATTTTTATATTATTTAATTATTTATTATTAATTAATTACTAATTATCTATTTATTACTAATTAAATTAATTAGAATTATTAAAAATACTAAAAAGGCTTAGAAAATTAAGAAAAATTTTACAAATCTAATTAACCATTACAGGAATCCTAAAAAATTATAAAAAGTTAATTCTAAGTATTTTTAAGCTAATTAATTAATTATTATTCTAATTACTTATTAATTGCTAATTAAACTAATTATATTATAAAAAATAGAAAATGAACAGTAAAAATTCTAGAAAAATTTATAAAAATATTTTAACTAAATTAAAAGCTAGAAAAATTATAAAAACTATGTTATACTATATAAAATCTAATTATGCTATTTAATTGATTAATATTAATTAAAACTAAATTAAACTAAAATTAATTAGAAAAACCACTAAAAGACAAAATAAAAATCTGGAAAAATTTATAAAATTATTTTAACCTAAAATAGAATTTCTAAAAATATAAAAGTGATATATTACTTAGAAATAAATTAAAAAGAAAAATAAATTGATAAATTCTATTAAATTGAAGCAATCACTATTTTTAAAATTGGTTTTTTTTTGGTTTTTTTCTTTTTCTAAACTAATTATAAACTAAAAACAACTATTTTTAACAAAGACACTTTTGTTTTAACCCAAGGAATAAGCACTTGAAATGCTTATTAAACCCACAATTGACTTTTGTTGACTGTGGAGTGTTTTTAGCTCAAATGGTGAGATGTGGGGTCCACAATGATATTTGTTGGTTTCACTGAGTAAGATGAACAACAATAAGCAAGTAACAAGCAACAAACAAGCTTCAATAAGCCAAATTAAGCACCTTGCTAAATGAAAACTGATGCAGTTTATGGGACAAGGATTATGACCAAAGATAGGTGGGGTCCACAAGTCAAAAGGTCAAAGAAATGGTCAGAAACCAAAGCCTACCAGGAGGGGGGTTGATGGGAACCAAAATCAAGTGTCATGGACCACTGTAGTGGTCACAAACCACCACAAAAGGTGGTGGTGTGAGGGTGATCTGCTGAGAACAGGGCAGACCTTTGCCCTGCAACCAACTTCAAGGCCTGGTGGGACCCACTAAATAAAATCCATAAAATCTGAAATAAATTCTCAAAAATCAACAAAGTGGGAAATATTGAGCTTGTAAAATCTTAGACTCTAAAACCTTATATCAAACAATTTGCAGACCATCAAAGTTGGAGTATTTTGACTGAGACAACTTTTGACCTTTTTAAGAAAACAATGGACTTTGACTTTTATGAACTTTGGAGGGATCTAATTAACTGAAATCATGTTTGTGAGTTAACTTAGGACTGAATTATGTTTAAACACCAACTTATCTAATGAAATGAAGTGATTTGGGACTCAAAAACCACCACAGTTAACTGTGGTGGTGTAATCTTTGTAATTTTGACTTTCCTTAATGCAAGAGCTGATTTTGTGACCTATATGACCTCTAATGACTTAAGTTTAGTTATTGAAATAGTTATAAACAACCAAGACCTATCTGAGTCCCTTGAACAGCTTGTGCCAAACACCCCTATAATTGACTGAATTGAAAGATTTTCAAAACAAATGAACTTTTTAATCACAGTTACCAACTCAGACACTATGTTTATGAAGTAATAAGAGTAGTAAATCACAAATAACACTAGTTTAACACTAATTACCCAAATGACACAACAATGCCTACTTGACTGCCTATATAAAACAACTAGCAACTATCTAATTTGACTAACAACCTATCAATTTTAAGTTATAAATTCACTAATTAACTAAAAATAAACATGAAACAAAAGACATGAACTGGATTGATAGCAAATAAGGAAAATAGTAAAAATCAATAAAATGTGCTTACACCTTGAAACAAATCCAAAGATTCAGAACCAAGAACAAGTGCCACACCTATAGCTTTCCACAAAGCTCTAATACCCAATTCCCATCCAAGCTTAGCTCCAATTCACCTCAGCTTCCTTTCCTCTTTATTTTTTATTTTTCTTGTTTGTTTAGTTTTTATTGAAAACTGAGTTGAAAGTGTTCACACAAGCTTATGATGCTTGTAATATCTTGTTTCTGAGCTTGTAAGAGCTTCTGAGTAGCTTAAACATACATTAAATCCCTTAATTAGAACTTGGTTATTTGAGATGAAACTTTGAAAAGTGAAAATGAGAATTAAACTTCAAACTGAACTTTCATTGATAAAAAGAGTTATATTACATTAAAAATAAACTGAAACTACAATAAAACTAAGAAAATTACACACACTAAGCTTCTATGAGCTTTTCTATATATAACGAACTAAAATAATTCCCTAAGTCTTCCACATGGCTCAAATTTGAAAACTGAGAGTCCCACATGCCTTGCCTTGACCCTCTGACCAAATCCTCACCGTTCAATTGTTTTATAATCAATCCAAGCCCTTGATTAGGTTTTGGCGCCAAAATGAATACGGGCAAGGATTAGTGGTTCTGGTGGGGGTTTGGTCTTGGTATTAATTGTGGTGGGTTAGTTAGGTGAGGGGAATTAATGGTGGTGGGGTTGGTTGGTGAAAAGGTGAGGAGGGGGGGGGGGATAAATACCCTGGTTTTGTGGGATTTGGTTGGGAAGAAGAAGAAGCGGGGTGTGGTTGTTTGACCCGGGTCAACGAGGGATTATTAAAAGTATTTGGGCCGGATTATGTTTGGGCTAAGGGGTGGTGTTGGATCAGTGTTGGTTTTGGGTTGTTATTAACAAAAAGGGTCCGGATGGTGTAATGTTATCAAGGACCAAATTTGTAATTTTTGCAATCTTGAGGGCTGATGTTGCCATACTCCCAAAGTAACCATGAAGACCAAAGTTTCCAAATGCCAATAATTCAAGGACCAATTTTGCACTTTTCCACTTTTTTCAAATTTCAAAAATTCCCAGGGTATGCCATTTTTGGATTTTTCAGGGACTAAATACGTAACTTTGGAAAACTTGCAACCCAAATGTAATATTTTGTGAAATTAACTTTCAAAACCTTGGGTTGACTTTTTCTTTTCAAAATAAATGCATAGGGACTAAAATTGACAAGTTTTGAAACTTGGGGGACTGAAACTGCCAATACTGCAAACTTTGTACGTTTTTTCTTTGTTTTTGCACATTTTGCTTATAAAACACATAAAACACAATCCCTGGGATAATTTAAGTATTTTAATATCTTTTTGATTGTTTTTGTGCGTTTTGGCAGTTTAAATATATCAAAAACGATGAGTGTTTGAGCACTCATCAGCCAAAAATCAAGTTATGGCTTGGTATTTATAGCACACCATACTGCATGCTTGGCAGATCAGGCGGAACCCTCAGATGGGTTCCGCCCGTGTACCCCCAGGGTACCGCCGGGTCTGCAGTAGGTTTATGCAATAACTCTTCAAACCAAACAAGGTCTTGTCTCATAAATCCTAGCAACCAAACAATGTCACATCACATTACACTAGTCAAACACCAAACTTGCAAGTCACTACAAAGTTAGTCAAACACATAAATGCATATTGACAAAACTTTCCATAAGTGTGATGTGACAATTCTATTTAAAGAAATAAATATGATATGACAAGACACTTTCTAATTTAAGAAATAAAAACAATGTTTAGTTTAAAAGGAAATGTGAACCTTAGTTAAACAAGACTTAAACACTTAAAGTGATGATTTACTCTTAGCTAAAGTTCATACTTTGTCATTAACAAAACTTAGCAAAGATCGTAAAATATAAATAACGTTTTTAGGCGATATTTGTATTAACAGTAAGTTCTGACATTAAATTGCGAACTGAAGAGGAAACCTATTTACTTCCTCCCGCCAGCCTGCGAGTAATCTTAAAGGGACGATTTCGGTTAACGAATCAGTTCCAAAAATATTTCCCAAGTTTTTTGCACACACACCCATAAGCCTAAAGCAGTTTTTCAAATTAATAAATAAACCCATAATAAGTTCCCAAACTTAAGATTAAAACTTGCCTTTATATCCCTGTGAGTGGTGTACCTTTTTCAAAGAAGCCATTCACTTGTGATTTCTGGTTTAAGTTCACTGTGGTTTTGCCTCGATCTTGTTTTGAAAAATTGTTTTTAGTGCATGCGCACTCGGTCATAAACAAAACGTAAACATCATAAAAACGTACCCGAGCTACGTTCTGACACACAAGAACCAAAGACCGAAATGGCCGCTGGGCCACCACCACCTTTACCACCTCCTGACCGTCCCAGGGATGAGCCAGCTCCCGATCTCCGAACGATGGAGGAGCTGTGCCAGCCTACCATGCAAGGGCGGGGTGGGCCTATTGCACCACTCACTATTGAGGCTACGGACTTTGGCCTCAAGCACCACATGATCCAACAAGTCCAGAATTCGTGTCAATTTCACGGATTACCGGGTGACGATGCCAATAAGCATCTTGACAAATATCTCACGGTCACCCAAAGCATGAAACAGCATGGTGTCACCGATGATGCCCTCCGGCTGTACCTCTTCCCCTATTCTCTCACTCATCATGCCACTGCATGGTTTGACCGACTTCCAAAGAATTCTATTCGTACCTTTGATGAAATGGTAACTGATGCGTGGGAATCGCAACAGGCTTTACCTCTCGAGGGATCTCGAGAAGCTTACAACCCCCACCAGGCAGTGTACCTGATCGTTGTAGTATAGTATAGTGACAAGTACCGGGGGATTGATCGTTCAGCTTGGGAATAGTGTCGCTAGGATTAGAAAACCTAATTACTAGTTCTAGAGGTGAGGGATGATTATTTTTGTATTTTTATATTTTTATGAAAGCAAGTAAAATCTCAGGTTTTGGAAGAGTGGGCGGAATTAGTTGCTATTCAACTAACCCAAAACTAAGATATAATCAAAATAAAATACTAAAAATGAAATTAAACTAAATATTACAAAGGTTGTGAGCAGTAATTGGAGAAATTGTGTTTACTTAGACTTCACTACTCCCTAGATATCTTTTACACGTTAATTACTTGTTATAATTGTATGGATGACGGATTGTATTCCTTAATACCATTCATGGAGTGGCATACATAACTCCCCAATTCTATGAGCTCTTATCTCCTCCTACACCATGACCCAACACAACTATAGGGATTGTAAACAGTGGCTCATGCATTAAATACAACCAATAAAGACCTAGTACGCCTCGGTTCATGTTTCTTAAGACGTTCAAGCATGTTACCATTTGGAGATCTGCCAGTTTTCTTAAGCCTAACATATAAAATCATTCATCCAAGACAAGAATAAATAAGTAATCAACACATAATCAACATCTAGGTTTCATTAGATCTAAGCAAACACAAGAGAGATCTAGCCTAGCATAATTGAATTGAGACAAGAACAAGATATAGACAACCAACACATAGACATATTGATTGAATTAGAAGAACACTTATCTCAATTACAATGCAAGGTATCAAGGGTTTGGAACCCTTGAAAAACCTGTAAAAGTTGCACCAAATTCGTCTTTAGGGTTTCTCCAAAACTTCTCTTTTTTTTTAATGTAAAAACTAGAAAACTATATATAGGAAAACTGGGCTGACGGCGTCAAAACAACCATGTGACGCCGTCACCTCGCCGCCAAATACTTCCTCAGACGGCCTTGATCTACTTATGACGGCCTGTGTGACGCCGTCACCAACCACGGTATTTTATTCTTGGCCTTTTGACGCCGTCAGGATGACTTTTGACGCCATCATCAACTACGGTATTTTATTCTTGATGTCTGACGCCGTCAGGGTTAACTCTTGACACCATCACCTAGTGTTTCCAGCATGGAAAATTGATACTTTGCCGTTTTCTTCACTTTTATGCTCCAAAAACGTCCAAAATGGCTTCTTTTCCAGAATTCACTCTCCAAGTACCTAAAATCACAAAAGGAACGATTTAGGGCAATATTTGATCAAATAAAGTCGGATTCGGGCTTAAATGACCCCCTAAAAACGGATCATTTTTCGCCTCATCAGTAACTAAGTTTTTAGCAAAATATTTTCCACCATCCATGGTTACCAAGTTACGAAATGATATCAGCAACTTCCGGCAACGTCCCGATGAGTCTCTTTTTGAGGCTTGGGAGCGTTATAAGCTAGCTATTGATCGGTGCCTTAACCACAATATGTTGCAAGTTACCATCATAGATACCTTCTATAATGGTCTGAAATTGAGGCACCGGGATATTCTAAATGCTGCTGCTGGTGGGACCTTTATGAAAAGGCGTCCCGAGGAGTGCTATGACTTAATCGAGAACATGACTGCCCACCATAACTTTTGGGATTCCTCTGCGGAGAGGGATGCGTCATGTCATTCAGTTACTCCCTCATCATCATCTCCTGAAATAATTTCTCTTACTAAAAAGATGGATGATATTTCTACGGCTGTGTTGCGAATGAGCCAAACGATGCAAAATCAGGTTCAAAATCAACAAGTGAAATATGTGGCCCAAAGTTGTGAAACTTGTGGGGGCCCTCATCTGTATTCCGAGTGTCCAGCTACTGCTGGCTTTCCTCCAGAGAACGTATATGCTGCTCACGGTTCCTACAATACGGGGGGTAATTCTTACCAACCGCAAGGGGACCGTAATCTCTTAAGCTATCGTTCCAACAATTTTCTCGGACCTCCAGGTTTTAACCAAAATCAAAACCGTAACGCGAATCAAAATTTTAACCAAGGTCAAAACTCAAATTTCCAAAACCCGAATCAAAATCAAGGCCAGTTTAATCAAAACAATTTTCAAAATGGCAATCAAAATCAAGGTTTTCAAGGAAATTTTCAAAGAAACCAGAATCAAGGGAATTACAATCAGGGTAATTTCAATCAGAGAAACACTTTTCAGGGTAACAACAATCAAAATCAAGGGAATTTTCAAAACAACCGTGTTCAAAATCCTCCTGTTCAAAATCAAAACGTTGTTCCACCCTCGTCTTCCTCCAATGCTGAATTTGAACAATTCATGAAAGCACAAGAGGAAACGAATCGGTTATTGCTTAGCACGATCTCTGAGCTTCAGAAGTCTTTAAATGATCGACCCTCGGGCCCGGGTACATTACCGAGCAACACGATCGCTAACCCGAGGGGCGATGTCAAAGCGATCACCACCCGAAGTGGGGCATCTTACAATGGACCCTCGATTCCTTCTACCTCTTCTTTTCCTCCTACCAAGGTAGCGGAACATGAACCTGAGGTTACTACGGACAAGGTACTTCCTACTAATAACGGAGGTATCAACAACGTCCACCCTCAAGTTGTCCCGGTCCCGGCTCGTAAGCCGAAAGTTGTATTTGATCCCCTTGTGAGTTCTGATGAAATCCCAAAGAATGATCCTAAGCCGTCAATTCCATATCCTTCACGTTTGAATGATCAAAAGAACCGCGAAAAAGCTAACCATCAGATGGAAAAATTTTATCAAATTTTCCAAGAATTACACTTTGATATTAGCTTCGCGGACGCTCTTCTTCTCATGCCTAAATTTGCTTCAACAATCAAAAATTTGATAAGCAACAAAGAAAAATTTTGTGAAATGGCAAAAACTCCTCTTAATGAGCATTGCTCAGCAGTTCTCTTGAAAAAGCTTCCCGAAAAGCTTGGAGATCCCGGGAAATTTCTCATTCCTTGTATTTTTCCGGGGATGGTTGAATGCTTTGCCTTGGCCGATCTTGGCGCAAGCATTAACCTAATGCCTTACACAGTCTGGAAAAGACTCTCACTTCCTGCTCTCACTCTGACCTGCATGACACTCGAGCTTGCAGACCGTACTATATCCCGTCCTCTCGGCATTGCCGAAGATATCTTCGTGAAAGTAGGAAAGTTCCATTTTCCGGCAGATTTCGTGATTGTTGATTTCGATGCTGACCCACGAGTCCCTCTCATTCTCGGGAGGGGGTTCTTAAGAACGGGTCGTGCTTTAATCGATGTATTCGAAGAAGAAATCACTCTACGTGTTGGTGGCGAGGCCATCACATTCAATCTTGATCAGACTTCAAGATACTCCTCCAACTATGACGCAGAAACGGTTAACCGAATTGACATCATCGAAGTTCCGTCTGAGGAGTATTCTCAAGAAGTCCTTGGTTTCTCATCCAGTGGCAGTCTATCTACTGACCCTATCATTTCCGACCCTTCCCCTTCCCTCACTCCGTTTGAGGGAAGTGACTTCCTTCTGGAAGAGGTCGAGGCGTTTCTTGCTCAAGATAGCTCAATCCCAAGTGGGGTTGATGAAAACTATCTTGACCCGGAGGGGGACATTGTTCTCCTTGAAAGATTGTTAAGTGACGATCCTTCACCCTTTCCGTCTCCAAAAATACTTCATAAAGCGGAAGTCAAAAATGTTGAAATAACTGAAGACTTTCCCGAGGTTGAGCTCAAGGACTTGCCTCCTCATCTAGAATATGCATTTCTGGAGGGTGATGATAAATTGCCCGTCATTATTGCTAAAGACTTAAAAGTTGAGGAAAAGGCAGCACTCCTAAAGGTTCTAAAGTCACATAAACAAGCAATCGCTTGGAAACTCTCCGACATTAAGGGCATAAGCCCGAACTTTTGTACTCATAAAATTTTAATGGAGGATGACTTTAAGCCAGCAGTGCAACAACAGAGAAGGGTAAATCCAAAAATCCACGAAGTTATCAAACAAGAAGTTCTTAAACTTCTTGATGCGGGATTGATTTATCCTATTTCTGACAGTCCTTGGGTTAGCGCAATTCATTGTGTCCCTAAAAATGGTGGCATTACCGTTGTCACCAACGAGGATAACGAGTTGATTCCAACTCGTTTGCTCACGGGTTGGCGAGTATGTATTGACTATCGAAAGTTAAATGAAGCCACCCGTAAAGACCATTTTCCTCTCCCTTTTATGGACCAGATGCTTGAAAGACTTGCGGGGAATGAATACTACTGCTTCCTCAATGATTTTTCGGGTTACTTCCAAATTCCCATTGATCCCCAGGATCAAGAGAAGACTACCTTCACATGCCCCTACGGAACTTTTGCTTACAGACGTATGCCTTTCGACTTATGTAATGCACCAGGCACGTTCCAGAGGTGCATGATGTCTATTTTTTCCGACATGATCGGGAAAACCATGGAGGTATTCATGGATGACTTTTCAGTCATCGGGGATTCATTCCAGACCTGTCTCTCCCACTTGGAACAGATGCTTAAACGTTGCAAAGAAACGAATTTAAGTCTCAACTGTGAGAAGAGTCACTTTATGGTTAAAGAGGGCATAGTCCTCGGCCATAAAATCTCAAAGAACGGGATTGAGGTTGACAAAGCCAAAATCGATGTCATTGCTAAATTACCTCATCCCACCACCGTAAAAGGTGTTAGGAGCTTTTTGGGTCATGCCGGCTTCTACCGTAGGTTTATCCAAGATTTTTCTAAGATTGCCCGGCCTATGACCCATCTCCTCGAGAAGGATGCTCCTTTCATCTTCTCTCCTGAGTGCATCGAAGCTTTTGAAACATTAAAGAAAAAGCTTACCGAGGCACCGATTCTTGTTGCCCCCGATTGGGACCTACCTTTTGAGCTTATGTACGATGCTAGTGATTTTGCCATAGGTGCGGTCTTGGGGCAACGAAAAGCAAAATACTTTCAGCCTATACACTACGTAAGTAAGACTATGACCGAGGCTCAAGGTCATTACACCACCACTGAAAAAGAACTCCTAGCTGTGGTGTATGCCTTTGAGAAATTCCGACCATACTTGATCCTGACCAAATGCGTGGTGTATACGGATCACTCGGCTTTGAAGTACTTATTTGCAAAGCAAGATGCAAAGCCGAGGCTTCTCCGTTGGGTTCTCCTCTTTCAGGAATTTGATATCATTATTCGTGATAAAAAAGGAGCTGAGAACCTTGCTGCTGATCATCTCTCACGATTAGAAAACCCACATCAAGATGTGTCCGAGAAACAAGAAATAAATGAAACATTCCCTCTCGAGACACTCAGTGCGGTTACTTTTCGTGGTGACTCCACTACCCCATGGTTTGCCGACTTTGCAAATTACCATGCGGGTAACTTCATCGTGAAGGGGATGACGTCCCAACAGAAAAACAAATTTTTTAAAGACGTCAAACATTATTTCTAGGACGACCCCTTCCTCTTCAAAATCTGTGCCAATCAAGTCATCAGGCGATGTGTATACGGACAGGAAGCCGCTGATATTCTCAAGGCTTGCCATGCTGGACCCACCGGGGGCCACCATAGTCTTAACTACATCGCCAAAAAGGTGTTTGATTCCGGTTTCTATTGGCCCACGATCTATAAGGATGCCCATGACCTAGTCAAAGCCTGTGATGCTTGTCAGCGTCATGGGAATATTTCACAAAAGAACGAAATGCCACAAAATGCTATTCAAGTTTGTGAAATCTTTGACGTCTGGGGCATTGATTTTATGGGGTCATTCCCATCTTCTCGTGGCAACAAGTATATTCTCGTGGCTGTTGACTATTTGTCAAAATGGGTTGAGGCTAAGGCCTTACCCACTAACGATGCCCAAGTTGTTGTGAAATTCTTGAAATCCCTCTTTGCTCGTTTTGGAACTCCACGTGCCATCATTAGTGATCGCGGTACTCACTTTTGCAATGATCAATTTGCAAAAGTCATGCTTAAGTACGGTGTTACTCATCGTCTTTCCACCGCATATCACCCCCAAACAAGTGGGCAGGTGGAGGTTTCCAACCGTGGTATAAAACGGATTCTTGAGAGGACAGTAGGTGAAAACCGTGCTTCATGGTCGGATAAACTAGATGATGCACTCTGGGCCTTCCGTACAGCTTACAAAACACCCATCGGGTGTACTCCATACAAGCTTGTATACGGGAAGGCATGTCATTTACCGATCGAGCTCGAGCACAAAGCCTACTGGGCCTTGAAACATGCTAACTACGACCTTCATAAAGCGGGTGATCACCGTAAGGTTCAAATCAATGAATTAAATGAACTTCGTGATCAAGCCTACGAGAACTCTTTGATCTACAAAGAAAAGACAAAGAAGATTCACGACTCTAAGATTAAGAACCGCGTTTTCAACGTTGGTGACAGAGTCCTTCTTTTCAACTCAAGATTAAAGATCTTCTCGGGGAAATTAAAAACCCGATGGACTGGACCATTCACTATTGCTAAAGTATATCCATACGGGACTGTTGAGTTATCTCAACCCGAAGGTCCCAACTTCAAAGTGAATGGTCATAGATTGAAACATTATTTTGGAGAGGACATACCACCCATGGTTGTCCCGGATCTCCAAACTTTTCCCATGGACCAATGAATTCGGGGATCGAGTCAAGCTAGTGACTCGGTGAACAAAAATTAGCAACATATATGGGTTTTCACCCGTATTTCTGACTTCTATCTACTTTCTACCACCCTAGTGTGGGGGAGTGGCCATCCCCCACCATTTGAAAAGTAAATATGTATATAAGTTTCTCCAAAAAAAAAAAAAAAAAAAACAAGATTGTATGTACAGTTAAATAAAGTGAAAAATAAAATCGATATTTCCACAGTTAGATTTGCATATTAGCTTTTCCGTTCAGAGATTCGGCATAATAGCTGGGACTTTGAATATTGAGGACAATATTCAATTCTAGTGTGGGGGGGGGGGGGATTCTTACGAATTTTATCACAAAACTTTCTGAGTACCCCCATTTTTAGGCCTAAATTTTTCACTTTATTTCAAAATTTTTTGTGGTAATCAGTCCGCCAAAGTCTAAATGACAAAGGGATTGGCTAGTCCAGGAGCAAACGGCTCTTGGTAAAGACATCTCAAACCCGTTGATGGCTTGCAATTTGCCAAAAATTGCATGGTTCCTCAACTCCCCGAAAACAAATGAGTTGGCTAGCCCGCAAGATTATGGCTTGTGGTAAAGGCCGTGGAAAATCCATAATTGGTAATCAGCTCACCAAGATGTTGACTTAGTTCATCAAGATGCTGGCTAGTCCAGAAGCAAACGACTTTTGGTAAAGACTAATCAAATCCGTTGACAGCTGGTGGTTTGCTCAAAATCACACGGTAATCAGGTGTGCTACAGTTCTTACACCTGGCTACTCCAGAAGTGATGACTTTTGGTAAAGAGAATTTCAAATCCATCAGGTTTTTCTCAAAAGATTGCTAGGGACTAGCAATGTTTTAGTGTGGGGGATTGATGAGTGTGTAAATACTCATCATTTTTACCATTTCTAAGCTGCCAAAACATCCAAAAAACACTCAATAATGAATCAAAATAATGAAAATATCCCAGGAAAGTGTTTTACATGTTTCAAATGCAAAAATACCAAAAACAGATGAAAAAGGCACAAAGTTTGCATAATTGGCAGTTTCAGTCCCCCAACTTTCAAAAGTTGTCAAATCTAGTCCCTGGTCATTCTAAAAACTTGAAAAAGTCACCAAAGGTCCTTATAAATCAAAAAGTTACATAATTAGTCCTTTGGTGAAAAGTTTCACAAAAATGTCAAGTTTAGTCCCTGAACTTTGAAAATTGTCAAAAATGGTCCCTGGGATATGAAAAACTTTGAGAAAAACAAATTTTGTCCTTGCACTAACCTTTTATGACAGGATTGGTCCTTGGTGGAAAGGTTGGTAAAAATTACACAAATGGTCCCTGAAGTTTGAAAGTTTGACGGTTTCAGTCCCTGGTGAAAATAAATTTTAAAAATCATCAAAGGACCTTGCACTATTCATGATGTGGCATAATACACCCTTGGAAATAATTTGGAAGCATGCCAAGATCACACCTCAAACTTTGCAAAAATTACAAAAATGGTCCTTGTGAATCATAAACCAAAACCGGATCCTAAACCTAAATAATACTACTCCTAAAAACAAACCCAAGTCCAATCCATACCATAGCCCACCCAATATCCTAATCCTTGGGCCCAAAAATACAACCAGCCCACCAAAGCCCCAAAGTAATAAACCCGGGTCAACATTTGACCCCTCCGGTCAAACGTGGTCAAACAACCACCCCTTCCCTCTCAGACTCCCCCACACCTCCACAACCTGCCAAACTTCACCTCCCACCACTTGCAATAAGTATCATCACCCTCCCACCACCCTGCAACTACCCTCACATCACATTTAATGCACCACCCCCCCCCCCCAATTGCTATAAAACAGTCCCAATTGCCCATTGGAATTTTGGCGCGAAAATTTTCAATGGCTGAGATTGATCAATACCAATCCAATGGCTGAGATGAGAGATAGGAAATGATCAGAGGATGCTGGAAACCCTAATGGATGACTATAAATAGTGGAAGAAGTGCAAGGAAGCTGTGTGTAGTATTATTAGTCTTAATTTGTGTCGAATTTAAATTATCTTTCAAATTAGTTTAATCTTTTCAATTTCAAGCATTGTAACAGTGTTAGTAGTGTACTTTAAACCTTTTGAAGTAATAAAATCACAAGTTCCAATTCTGTTTTTCATCTTTGCAATTTACTCAAATTCTGAATGATTCAAATAGCTCAAGTGTTAATGGTGTACTGAATTATGGACTGAAATAAGGTCATATAGGTTCCTATAAGCTTATTAAAGCTTTAGAGACTTTAAAATTCAGTGATACTAGAAGAAAACTAAAAAACACAAACTAGTCAAACTTGGTCAACTGTTTCCTTTTTGAGTTTGTTTTCAGGTTGAAGAGCATTAAGGAGCAAAGCTTGGATTGGATTAAAGCCTATTTAAAGATAGGCTTCTGTGGAGAAGCCCCTTGTTCAAGCTAGGGGTTGGTTGTAAGCCTTTGCTCATTTAACAATTCCTCTAAAACTTTAGTTATTGATATTATCTAGCTGCTTAGTTGTGTTCCTTGTTTGTTTGTGTTAATTGAGTATTGTTCAAGTAATTTTTAGTTTAAAATCAATAGCTTGTTTGTTAGATTAATTAGTTACTTAAAATTTAGTTTTTAACTGTCATAATAGTTTAAGTAGTATACTGGTCTTGTTGTAGTAAAAATATGTTTTAAAGTACTTAAATAAGTTATATTAGTGATAATTTGTAGTTTGGACTTAAGCTTGCATACCCTTGTGATCATCTGCTCTAAAAACTCATAAAACAGTCCACATTAAGGGGTGTTTGGAATTGCAAGGTTGGTTGTGTTTGTGTGGCTCTCAGAGGGCAACAATAGTGTAAACATCATACTCAGAGTTGCATTGGGTGATTTCAAGCTTAACATTAATTTTTGTTTTGATCCAAAGTCAAAAACTCAAAAACTTATTTCTCACAGTTAACTGTGAGAGTTTTTGGTATCCAAAACCATATCATTAGCTTAATAAGTAGTTAATATAGAGTAAATGAGCTTAAGTACATCTTAATACATCACTTTGGATCAGTAGGAGTCATTGGAATTTCATCAAAGTCAAAGTTTGAGTGTTCATAAAAAAGTCAAATTTCATCTTCTCAGATTTTTGCAAAAACTCCAAGATTATTTGTGATTTATGTGTTTGGATTGAGAAGCTGAAACTTGTTGTAGTGATACACCACCACCTCAACTTTTGAGTCCTACACTGGTTTGATTTTTGTAATTTTTCTATAAGCTTCCACAAACCCATCAAGTGACTTGCAGGGAAGAAAGCTCCCCTGCATCAGCATACCCTCACCCACACCACCACCTTTAGTGGTGGCTGCAGCCTAACCCAGTGGACCCCAGAGGTTCAATCTTGGTTTGGACAACCCTCCTCTTACCAGAGATCAAGTATTGACTCTTGATTTGACCTAAGACTCAGTGGACCCCACCTGGAATCCACCCCTAAGTCTGTCCCATTTCTGAGTGAAACTCAGTTTTGCTCAAGTGCTTATTTGCCTCCAATCTGCTTATTTGTGATAATTGCTGGTTGTTTTTAGCTTATTCAAGATTGTTGAGCTTATTTGTAACCATTTACACCATTGTGGGCCCCACCCTCACTCATTTGATCTTATTTGCCTAATCAGTCAACATAAGTCAACTGCCTAGCCAAAGGGGGTGCTTATCGCTTATTTATAAGCTATTTTTCAAAGTGTTTTCATAAAAGTTTCTCATTTTCAGTAGTAAAGTTAGTTTGTAAAAGAAAAATCCAAAAAAGTCAAGTTTAAAATAAGTGATAGTTTCTATTTAATTCAATTTAATTTTAATTTTCATTTTTAGATTTTAATTAAGTACTTAGTATTTTTATATTTTTATTAATTACCTTATATAGTAAAGTATTTTTAGTAAATTTTTCAGATTTTTATTCTGTCATTTAGTATTAACTATATTTAATTTTAGTTTTCTTAATTATTAATTAATATTAAGTATTAAATCTCATAATTAGTTTTTAGAAAGTAAAACTTAGTTTTAATATTTTTCCTAGCTCTAATTTAGTATGATAGACTTTTAGAAAATATAATTTGAATTTCTACTGTTCATTTTCCATTTTTCTTATTTTAATTGTTTAAACTAGACTTAAGTTAATTAAAAGGTAAATAATTAGTGGATTAATCTTAAAACTTAATTTTTAGAGTTTTTATAATTTTTTAGGATTCCTGTGATGGTTAAGTAATTTTATAAATTTTCTCATAATTTTCTAAGTTAATTTAGTATTAATAGTAATTTAAATTAGTTTAATTAGTTTAATTAAGTTAAATAGTTTTTAATTTATAAAAAACCCACAAAAAGACAAAAATATTTATTTTTATTTTTTATACTTTCTTCAAGTTCTAATTTAAGTTTAGAAAATATTTTTGCTAATTTTTAGTTTAATTTATATCATTTGTCATTTTTAGTTTATTAGGTTTTAATTTAAATTTTAAATAGTTTAATTAATTAAATAGTATTTAAATATTATAATAATCATTTTTATCATTTCATATTCAATTTAAAATTTCTTTTTAATTTTAAGTTTCAAAAAGTGTCAAAAGCACCCCCTGTAGTTTGTTAAATACCAAATCTCACTTTCTCTATCTGTTACGTGATCTGAATTGTATATACGTGCATATATCTGGTATCTGATTTTTGTGAATATTATATCTGTGTACAAATACCATAATAACAGTAGCAATAACAATTCCACATCATCTGGCTACTGTTCTCAGTGCCACTCACTCATAAACGATTCCCAAAGCACCATTTCAATCTCGCTGGGACTTTAACGACCCGGGGAAACACTATACTATCACCGGAGTATTGGGATAAACTGTTTTTGACTAATTGACCTTGGTCAATTATATCTGACGGTTTAGACTCAATCATTAATGCAGCCTTTCCATCTTCTCCCATGCATAAATGGGGAATGCAGTATTTAGGAAGATGTCCAACATTACAATTTAAACCCCTCATTTATGCAATGGATATAAATCAACCCTTTCAGGCACAATGCATTACCATTAACTTCCTAAAATTCAAAAAATTACTTATAACTTATATTTTTATACTTATAAAAAAATCCCATTTAAGATTAAATTTTTTCTAAAAACATAAATACATAATAAAAAACAATAACTAAAATAATATTAGTTTGAAGAATAACAATAAAATAATTATCAAACTTGATACTATTAATGTGCAAATTATCAGATTTAATACACATAATAACATATACAGTTTTTAAAAAGGAATTTAGGGAGATTAGCATGACCAAACATAACCAATATTAAACAAAAACTCATTAATTATATATTATAAATTGAAAGGTCCATTCATGTAACACCATCATAGAATATAAAAAAGATAAATGATAAACATAAACCAGTTTTTATACAAATAACATATGCATCTTTTAAAAAGGAATTTAGGGAGAGTAAATCAAACATAATCAATATTAAACAACATCGTTAATTATATATTATAAATTTAAAAGTCGATTCTTGTAACAACATCATAGCTGCATATGGCATTTTTTAAAAACGAATATGGGATAAATTCAACATTACAATATTAAACAAAACATCACTAATTATATGGGATAAATTCAAAAGTCGATTCATGTAACAGTATCATAACGCATAAAAAATAAGAATGATCCTAAACATAAACCTGCAGATTTAATACAAATAACATATGCAGTTTTTAAAAAGTAGTTTAGGGAGAGTAGCATAACCAAACTTAATCAAAAAATATAAACGATAAACATAAACCATAGACCAAAAAATATTTAATACAAATGACATATGCATTTTTTTAAAAGGAATTTAGGGAGAGTAGCATAACCAAACTTAATCAGAAAATATAAACATTAAACATAAACCATAGAGCAAAAATTGATAAACATAAACAATAAACATTAGATAAAAAAATTTTAAGAGTCCAATGTCCAAATCAACATAAACCAGAAACATGATAATGATAATGATAAACATAAACAAGAAACATGTTAAACATAAACCAAGAAACATAAACCAAATCCGAAATCCATCCACAGACTTCCAAGAGCATCACCCAGAGACTTAGAATGGCAACCATCCCTTCAGCTTCTCAGCAAATATATCTTTCTCACGCATGCTCAACTCAATCTCCTTCATAGAAATCATCAGAGCCATCAGCCGAAGCAGATCCTTATGCTGACGCAGCCTAAGGAACTTTGCAGTCTCCACGGCCTCGACCCTACCCTTCAGGACATCGACTTCATTCAGAAAAGCTTGGGCTTCTTTGATGGACTCAGATAACTTCATGCATACTTTCGTGATATCACGCTCCAGATCCTTGTCTTTCGCAGAAGACCTCTCAAGATACAAATCTAGCTGGCATTCCAACAAGGTGGAACCACAAGCATGAGCAAGTTCATCGAAAATTGGTAGTGGAGCCATTGTTGTTTTGCTTTAGAAAAAAGTTGTATGTGTGTGTCATTGTGGTATGAGGTATATGTAGAGGACCGTGGGGAATTGATACACTTTGGTACATGAACCACCGGTTGGTTATCCCATGAAAGACTGTTGAGTGCCCAATGTTTAACAATGGTCAATGCATTTAATATAAATCTAACTAATATCTTTTACATTTTATAAAATTGTTAGAACTAGTAAAAATTTAACAACATAACAAATAAAGCAAGAACATATTAACGTGGTGGTGCTGTGGCTGTAACGTGGTGGTGGTGCTGCTTTATGAGATGGGAGAGAGATGTTATGTATAGATTTGAAAAGGAGATAAAATGTGGTAAGGTTTTGTAAGGTTTTGTACTTGGTTTTGATGTTGGTTAGGGACTTGGTTTGGAGGTTGAATCTTAAAATTAGGTTTGGGATGAGTACAAGTCGCATAATCAAGTACATAAACTTTCAACATATCAAATCAAATAAAATTTTGTACAAATCGCATAACAAAGTACATACAACTATTTGAAACATCTAATCTCATTAGAAAGTACATTTTGCATAAAAAATAAATTTTATTTTATTTTTCAAAAGTTTGACTTTTTTAAAAAAATTGTACATGTCGCATAATAGTGCACTTACACATAGGTACATGTCGCATAAAAAGGGACACTTACACAAGTGTACTTGGGTCTTACACACATGTACTTGATTTTGAGGCAAAAATGGCCATAAGAACATAATGGCATAAACCGCATAAGTCGAATTGGGGCAAAACCCTTTACTCGAATTCGCATGGGGCTAGGCTTGAAGCATGGTCTAGCTCATGGGGCAAATACACAATTACCCAATCTTTTAAACACACTTTCGAGTAAGGATGTATAGGCCATCTAAATAGACATACGACTATACAAGAATATATACACGGGGATTGATTTGTATACCAATTTTTTTGATAAAAACACCATTTTATATAAGCTGTATGGCACACCGTACAAGACTGTAATGCACAGGTGATAAGGCGAAAAATGATCCGTTTTTAGGGGGTCATTTAAGCCCGAATCCGACTTTATTTGATCAAATATTGCCCTAAATCGTTCCTTTTGTGATTTTAGGTGTTTGGAGAGTGAATTCTGGAAAAGAAGCTATTTTGGAAGTTTTTGGAGCATAAAAGTGAAGAAAACGGCAAAGTACCAAAAATCCATGCTGAAGATACAAGGTGACGGCGTCAAGACTACCTTCTTGACGGCGTCAGACATGGAGAATTAAACATCGTAGCTGGTGACGGCGTCAGATGGACTGGTGACGGCGTCAAAGTGGCTAAAATATTATACCGTGGGTGGTGACGGCGTCACGTAGGCCGTCATAAGTGGATCTAGGCCGTCCGAGGAAGTTTATGGCGGCGAGGTGACGGCGTCAGAATTAACTCTTGACACCGTCAGACTGTTTTTCCTATATATAGTTTTCTAGTTTTTTTCATTAAGAAGAGAGAAGTTTTGGTGAAACCCTAAAGACGATTTTGGTGCCTCTTTTACAGGTTTTTCAAGGGTTCCAAACCCTTGAGACCTTGCATTGTAATTGAGATAAGTGTACTTTCAATTCAATCAATATGTCTATGTGTTGGTTGTTTATCTCCTGTTCTTGTCTCAATTCAACTATGCTAGGCTAAATCTCTCTTGTGTTTGCTTAGATCTAATGAAACCTAGATGTTGATTATGTGTTGATTACTTGTCTATTCTTGTTTTGAATGAATGATTTATATGTTAGGCTTAAGAAAACTGGCAGATCTCCAAATGGTAACATGCTTGAACGTCTTAAGAAACATGAACCGAGGCGTACTAGGTCTTTATTGGTTGTATTTAATGCATGAGCCACTGTTTACAATCCCTATAGTTGTGCTGGGTCATGGTGTAGGAGGAGATAAGAGCTCATAGAGTTGGGGAGTTATGTATGCCACCCCACGAATGGTATTAAGGAATACAATCCGTCATTCATACAAGTGTAACAAGTAATTAACATGTAAAAGATATCTAGGGAGTAATGAAGTCTAAGTAAACACAATTTCTCCAATTACTGCTCACAATCTTAGTTTAATTTAGTTTAATTTCATTTTAATTATTTTAATAGCTTTAGGTTAGTTGAATAGCAACTAATTCCGCCCACTCTTCTAAAAACCCGAGATTTTAATTGCTTTCATAAAAATATAAAAATACAAAAATAATCATCTCTCACCTCTAGAACTATTAATTAGGTTTTCTAATCCTAGCGACACTATTCCTAAGCTGAACGATCAATCCCCCGGTACTTGTCACTATACTATACTACAACGATCAGGTACACTGCCTGGTGGGGGTTGTAAGCTTCTCGAGATCCCTCGAGAGGTAAAGCAAGGTGCGATTCCCACGCATCAAGTTTTTGGCGCCGCTGCCGGGGAATAGTTATTGTCTAGGTTAGGATTTCTTTTTATTAGGTCTACTTGCTAGATTCCTTTCTAGTAAGATTTTTATTTTTATTTTTAGGTCTTTTTTAGTCTATCTTATTTCTTCGTACCTTTGTTCGTAACTCTTTACCATCCGACATCATGGAAGGTGGTAACATCTTTGAACCCATCATCCCACCACAACAAAACCCACCATTAGAACCCCTTAGGCCCCGAACCTTAGGAGAGTATTCCCGACCCAGCCACCAAGGCTACCGAAACACCATTGAGCTCACCGGAGCCAATGTAACCCCCTTGCGATCCGACACCATCCGGTTGGTGCAAAGCGGATGTGCATTCCATGGACTTCGTTCCGAAGATCCAAACCAACACCTTAAGGACTTCCTTAAAATCGTAGATTCCATAGACCTAGGTGTTGAAACTAGAGAGACTACCCGTTTACGCCTATTCCAATTCTCTCTACGGGATCAAGCTAGTCACTGGCTTGAGCGTTTACCCGCGGGATCCATCACCACATGGGATGATCTCACCACTCGTTTCCTTGCTCAATTTTTCCCACTGGGGAGAACTACTAAACTTAGGAATGACATCTTGATGTTTCAACAACGTCAAAATGAATCTCTTTATGAAGCATGGACTCGTTTCAAGGACTTACTACAAAAAGTCCCTCATCATGGCATAGATCTTTGGCTCCAAGTCCAAATCTTCTATGACCATATCGACATCTCCACGAGGCGAACCATTGACCAATCGGCCGGTGGTAAGCTACGTGATCTTAGTGCGGAACAATCATGGGAACTCATAGAAGATCTTGCTCTCTATGACAACGAAAGTTGGAATGATCCCCGTGATTTGAACAAAACAGTCAAGGCAATATCTTTGCCTTCAAATAATTCAAGCACTTCCGACCGTAGGATCATGGAACTTGAGGACCAAGTCAAGTTTCTCATGAAATCTTACGAAGCTCCGAAGCATTCAAGCCAAGTGAACAAAATCACTTCTTCATGCGAATTATGTAGTGGTCCCCATGACACTCGTGATTGTGTGGAACTCCCCGGAACAGCTTTTGCGGACTACGCATCCACGCGTACCGACGAAGCGGGAGATAAGTGGTACACTTTCAAGCCCGAGCCAAACACATACGGTGATTCATATAACCCCTCATGGAAAAATCACCTAAACCTTAGGTGGAAACAAAATCAACCAAATTCTTCCAATCCGCCTAATCGTTACCAATCAAACGGTCCCCCATCCAACCGTACCTTCAACAACAATCCTTCTAACAACTATGGTAGTACCAACAATCTTGAAGGATTGATGTCGAAATTTATGGCATCTCAAAAAGCTCGCATAGCTAGGTTTGAAACCGAATTCAACCAACAACAAACGGAGATGACCAACAAGATCGACAACTTGTTGAAAGCCCTCAACAACCAAACATTAGCCACACCTAGGGCGGACACTAGGGACACCAATAGTGGAATCCAAGTTAAGGACCCCTCATCATCCAAACATGTCCACTTTGTCAATGTTGTCACCATTAAGCCGATAGATAGGGAGATAGAGGAGAGTGACAAAGATGAAGTTAGAATAGAAGCCAATAGTGAGGATGAGAGTAGGGAAGTTGAGGTTAATAAGGATGAGGAATTAGAGGAGGTAGAACCTATAGAGGAGTATTTTGATAAGTTGCCAACCAAGGAAGAACGGGAATACCATAAGGATTTATTCGATAGTCCTGAGACAACATATATCTTTGGCGACCCCCTGATCAAAATGGGAGACCCCTCTAACATTAACATCCCATGCAATATCGGGCACATGCATGTATGGAAAGCTTACATAGACCCTAGATCCCCCGTGAACATCATGTCTAGGACTTATTACAATTGGGTGGTGAAGAAGCAACTCAATTTTAGGATAATGCCCGGTAAAAGTTGGATAAGTAATTTTGCAGGAAGAGTTAAGGGAGTACATGTGATTATAGGGAATCTCACCTATGAGATTGATTTTATGATAGTGGAAGACACGTGTCCGGTGATAGATGCTTGCCTAAGTCAAATAATATTTGGGAAACCATTTGTTGAGGCCACTAGGATGAGTTATGATCCGACGTTAGGGATAGTTAGGTTCAAGAAAGACAATGATGAGGTTGCTTATCAAATGCCCTACAAGATTGAGCAATACCGCCTTCTCTCTAATTTCGAAAAGGAACGTAAGCAAGCGGCTTATTATAGGAATGATGAGGATAGACGTAGAGGAGTATTGTATGTTAGAAATAGGATGCTTGGTTTCTACAAAGAATGCTTGCAACTAGGTCCGGAATACAAAACTGGTTTAGAAGACGACCTAGAGAGTGGAACCAATGATGAGATCACGTAGTAACCCACGACTTTGAGTCTAGCTACAAGACTCGTAAATAAAGAAAAGCGCTTCTTGGGAGGCAACCTATGTTTTGTGTGATTTTTATTTGTTTGATTGTTATTTGCTTCCGTATGCATGCTTTGTTTTTATTGTTGGTTGATCATGTTTCTCTACTAAAAAGTGGAAATACTTTATTATGTTGTTTAGCCTAGTCTTAACTTCAACCTAAAGGTATTTTTGCAAAAGATAAGTGTAAGGGGAAACCCCAAATATGTTTTTAAGAAACAACCCGATCATGATTCTCCACAATATTTAAATGAACATGTATATTCGTATTTGTTAGAGTCAAATGCTTGTATTGAGTCATAATGAAGTTTTGCAGGATTTTCCAGGAAGTAGGACAAAGTTTTTCCAGAAATTTTCCGGAAACTTAACATAAGAATTTCTGCAGGTTCATTCTGACGGCGTCAGGGTTTGCTCTTGACGGCGTCAGGAGTTAAAATCTGGAAATTTTACCGGTTTTGTTTTTCTAACGGAGTCTTATGGTTTTTGTGAATTATTAAGTTTTATAATCTCCAGGAAATCTGCAAACTTCATTCCACAAGCATTATATCTTACTTTGTTTTCTAGGAGTTAGTAACTTATATAGGATGCCGCCGATTTTACGCGAGGTTGCCTTGTCTACTTTTGTCAGGATTTACAGGTTATTTGTGACAAGAATATGATTTATATTCTGGAAGGGAAGCTTTGATTGTTCGTTTTCTTGGAAGAAGATTTAACCTGGCCAACCTAAAATCCATACCGAGCGAATCAGGGGAGTATTTGATTTCATTCTTTTTACTTTACATTCTTTACTTGAACATTGGGGACAATGTTCATCTTAAGTGTAAGGGGAGGGTAAAAAGATGATACCTTACATATGCACTTTCGCTTGAGTTTGTTTTGTTTGATAGTAGATGAGTAATAAAACTACGAGAAATACTTGTTAGTGTAATTTTAGCGCCAAATTTAAAATTTTTTACAACATTTAGGAGTGAAACTTTAGCCATAGCAAGCGTCTCATGGATAGGAGGTTGTATGACTAGCACATAACCGTATATTCAGAAAAATTTTCCACCCAAAAATGTGAGGTTCGCCTTTAGATTTGATAGGAAAAGCATTTATTAATGGTGCTTATGAGTGTACCGGTAGCACTTAGATTCTAGAACTTGCGTTAGTGATGCATCCCGAGACCGCTAGTGAGACTACATTCGTGTGGTAGGATTTACTACATGATAAGAGGCATTAGGATCACCCTTGTGTTAAACCCGTATTATAATTACTTGACCATTTAAGTCATATTACTTGACTAGTTAAGTCAACTAATTTTTCCCACACCCTTAGCGTTGTACTCATTTTTAGTACACGAAACCCCTAGTACACCCCTCCGAGCCTATCTTTTCGTTTCTAACTTTAAGCATTTTACTTAAAGGAAGAATTTGTTACACCCCACTTAAAAGTACACCCAAATCGCCTTAGCCTTCCGTGTATGCGCTCATTTTTAGTGCATTATTGTTATTTGTTAAACCCTAAGTTAACTTTCTAATTGATTACATGGTTGCTAAGTCGAGTCATATCCTTGTACATATTGTTTTGGGACGATTGGGACTCATGGGTAAGTACTTATTTTATGGAGTAATGGGGAAGAACATCATATTATTACCCCCATATGTACGTTAATCTTAAAAGTGCTCCTAGTGTTTTGATTTTCTTAATTCGAGTCATTAGATTAGTTAAATGTAAAGTATGTAAAGATTCAAGTGTAAGGGGAACGTTTATACCCCTATGATGTATTATTTTGGATGGTAGGGTAAGAGTGTATGAAAAAAAAAAAAAAAAAAAAAAAAAAAAAAAAAAAAAAAAAAAAACATACGGACTACCATCCCGTTTTTATTCTATGTTCATTTTATGTTTTTGTTATTTTTCATTTATTAGCTTAAGTCGAGTCTAGTCTTGGCTTAGCAACGCCATCTTATACATGTAATTAACTAAGATTGTTAACTCGCCACCAGTAAAACTTCCTTTATCCAACAAAACCGTGTAATTCATATCCCTACACCTAACGTTATAACCCTTTAAAAGACCTCTTTGATAGTTTATCCTAGGTGCTTACGCCATGTGGTGGAGGTTTGATCCTTTCCCAAGCCTATGGTAATCTATTTTGCTATGACAGGTAGTGAGAGATATCTTCCATTTCCATAATGTTATATTACTTTATTACACCCGAAAGATGTGAGTATCTAAACACTATTTGTGAGGTGCTTGTGTATGACCTCCGTGCTTGTCTATTGGTCTTTAGTGGAACGATTATTTGTTGTAATTACTTTTATATTAGTGTTAAATGACCCCTAACTTGTCTTTTGAGTAGAATAAAAGCTCATTTGCTTGAGGACAAGCAAATCTCAAGTGTAAGGGTATATGATAAGGCGAAAAATGATCCGTTTTTAGGGGGTCATTTAAGCCCGAATCCGACTTTATTTGATCAAATATTGCCCTAAATCGTTCCTTTTGTGATTTTAGGTGTTTGGAGAGTGAATTCTGGAAAAGAAGCTATTTTGGACGTTTTTGGAGCATAAAAGTGAAGAAAACGGCAAAGTACCAAAAATCCATGCTGAAGATACAAGGTGACGGCGTCAAGACTACCTTCTTGACGGCGTCAGACATGGAGAATTAAACATCGTAGCTGGTGACGGCGTCAGATGGACTGGTGACGGCGTCAAAGTGGCTAAAATATTATACCGTGGGTGGTGACGGCGTCACGTAGGCCGTCATAAGTGGATCTAGGCCGTCCGAGGAAGTTTATGGCGGCGAGGTGACGGCGTCAGAATTAACTCTTGACGCCGTCAGACTGTTTTTCCTATATATAGTTTTCTAGTTTTTTTCATTAAGAAGAGAGAAGTTTTGGTGAAACCCTAAAGACGATTTTGGTGCCTCTTTTACAGGTTTTTCAAGGGTTCCAAACCCTTGAGACCTTGCATTGTAATTGAGATAAGTGTACTTTCAATTCAATCAATATGTCTATGTGTTGGTTGTTTATCTCTTGTTCTTGTCTCAATTCTACTATGCTAGGCTAGATCTCTCTTGTGTTTGCTTAGATCTAATGAAACCTAGATGTTGATTATGTGTTGATTACTTGTCTATTCTTGTTTTGAATGAATGATTTATATGTTAGGCTTAAGAAAACTGGCAGATCTCCAAATGGTAACATGCTTGAACGTCTTAAGAAACATGAACCGAGGCGTACTAGGTCTTTATTGGTTGTATTTAATGCATGAGCCACTGTTTACAATCCCTATAGTTGTGCTGGGTCATGGTGTAGGAGGAGATAAGAGCTCATAGAGTTGGGGAGTTATGTATGTCACCCCACGAATGGTATTAAGGAATACAATCCGTCATTCATACAAGTGTAACAAGTAATTAACATGTAAAAGATATCTAGGGAGTAATGAAGTCTAAGTAAACACAATTTCTCCAATTACTGCTCACAATCTTAGTTTAATTTAGTTTAATTTCATTTTAATTATTTTAATAGCTTTGGGTTAGTTGAATAGCAACTAATTCCGCCCACTCTTCTAAAAACCCGAGATTTTAATTGCTTTCATAAAAATATAAAAATACAAAAATAATCATCTCTCACCTCTAGAACTATTAATTAGGTTTTCTAATCCTAGCGACACTATTCCTAAGCTGAACGATCAATCCCCCGGTACTTGTCACTATACTATACTACAACGATCAGGTACACTGCCTGGTGGGGGTTGTAAGCTTCTCGAGATCCCTCGAGAGGTAAAGCAAGGTGCGATTCCCACGCATTAACAGGGTGTGGTGAAAGAATAAAAAAAAATTGGTGTGCAAATCAACCCCTATATACATATACTTCATTCCTTTATTGCTAAGTGTCATACACACATTTTATCTAATCATGTTCACTGATCAAATTTTCACTTATAACCAGTTGCAAAAAGACCTTGTATTAATCGCCGCCTAAGCGCAAATCAACCACCAGCCTTTTTGATTTGTGCAACTTGGTCAAAAAATGTCAACAGTGGTCATTGGTCGTCAATTGTTGTCAAACATAAAAGAAACCTAATCTCACTGATATACTATAAATTCACCAAAAACATGTTTTAATCACTTATAATCGATGTTTATATCTATTATAAGTTGTCTTTTATGCTACGTCTTGCTAGAAATATTTAAAACTCGCCATAAATATCAAAAACTTGTTGAAAATGCTAATCCGATTAATCTCGCATAAACCGATTATAAATTACAAAAAGATCGACCGACCGACTTCTTACTTACAATTTTTGCAACCTTGCTTATAACAATAACATTTGTAAGCTTATCTTTAGATTTACTAACTAGATCTACAAATCATTTTATTCTTTTTGATGACGATGTTCTGGTTTTCTTCTCAATGAAGTTTCAAGGGAAGATACTAGTTTGCAAGACGGATATTACCAAATCAAGTAGAGAAGTTGTCGGCCATGCACTAGAACACTATCTATCTTATATGTTTTACTTAACTATGTATATAATAAATGTCTTATTTATACTCCCTCCGTCCCACATTAAGTGTCCATTTACATCATGCACAAAGTTTTAGGAAATTCCACTAACTACACTCCCCACCAATCAAATATAATTTTTACCCACTAAAGTCTCATCTCATTGGTTGGAATAGAATCTGGACACTCAATTTGGGACATTTCAAGATTCCATTGTGGACACTTAATATGGGACGGAGGTAGTATTATTTTAGTATGTCGTAATATACAAGACCGTTTGGTTTGCAGACTTTATTTAATGCAAAATCAGTCAAAAAATGTTGTAAGAATTACCAATTATAATCGATTTACTTCTAAATTTTAATTATTTTAAAAATATTAACTAAAGTAAACGTGACATCGTTGACAGTGAAATTTCTAAAACTATATGCTACATATATCATAGACACTTATTGTGGGACTTCGACAAAAATAGTGATACTTTTCCCATCTTACTCATTTTTAGGTATTGGTTTTTAGATTAAAGTAATATTATATGGTACAAGGAACATGGGCACCAACAAATTTGTTCCACGTACAATTATATGCTCTTAGCATATCTTTGGAAGATGCTGACTATGCTTTTTACTACTCACTTTTCGCCGCATTCAAAAACACAACTTTCTATATATACGAGTAAGCACTTCACCATTATATATAACCCTGAGGTCAAGATGTAAAACCTACGTCGTAACACTAGTTAGCCCCGTTGGAGGAGATGAGGGGCAGCAAGGGGTCTGCGGTGGTGGCGGTGTTCTTTGTCGGGAGATGTTAAGCAAATGCCCTTGATTCATATCAAGGGTGTGGTTTAGTAACAGGGCAACCTCACAACTTTGGCATAGTTAGTTCTTCGTTTGAGAGTTTACTAGTATGGAAAAACTATCAAATTAAAATAAAACCATTTTATATATCATGTTATCTTACTGATGCTTAACTTTTGTTGGAGTTTTTCCGACTTAATAGATGGAAATGCATGTCTTAATTTTCATCAAGGGTTCTGGTTCTTGTAATATCAATATGCAATGTCTTGTTGGCATAGTTGTTGGGTTTTCGATATGAAGAAGAAGCAGAACAAATACAATTGTGGTGTCTTGTTTTCGTGTGATGAAATTTAACAGGTCCGTTGATTTTGCTATAATAGTTCGGTTATGGTGTCTCGATCTATATATGTTATTCACTTGTTGGTGTTTAATAAAGTTGCATTACTTATATATGATGACACAATGTGACAGTTTTATGACGTTGGTATATAGTTGTATACTTGTATGTCTATGAATATGTCTTGGACATAATCTCTGTTCCACTTCGCAAGTAACTATGATCCATTTTGCATGCTTTGGAAGGGAAGAAATTTCTTATAATTTTGAACTGACTTGTAGTTTTCCATTATTTTGATCAAGTATCTACAAACTTAGTAGATGAAAATATCAACAAACTTAACAGATGAAAATATCATAGTATTATCTTACTTGATCACATACGTACACTCTCATAACCTAAAATAGGAAAACGTTTGATATACATGTCAGCATGTGAACGTTTTATGAAGTTGCGTGAAAATTGTCATGCCTAGCTAGATCGCTGTTGCTATTTCTTAAGTTTTCTTTGAACGTCGGTGATTATATTAATTAGTAAAGACACTAGCAAGAAGCTAGAGACAAGATAAAACAGTTACAATGTAACATTAATTTCAAGCTGATTTTGGATCTTTGATCCAATCATTCCAAGATGGACGAGAGTTCTTGCTTCTATTAGTTAGTTGTTCATAAGTAAGAAAAGTACATGATGTCATCCCTTAAAGTGTTCGTTGGGCCAATTCAGCATCCAACTATCTCCGACTAGATTTGAACATAAGAATAGCTCAAATTTAACTTAGACACTAAGAAATATTCAACATAACTCTGAGTTCTTGAAAACAGAGAAGTCTTCACTTCATTATTGTTGCAGTTCAACTACTAAAGTACAAATCTCAAAGAAGAAGTCCAATTCAGTGAGAATGGAAATGTCTCATTGAATGACATTTGATCTCATTGTTCACAAAGATACTGAGCAAATAATCTTAAGTATCTAAAAAGTCATCCACACCTTCCAGAGTTAGTAAAAAGGTAAAATAGTTGTCAACATTATTTCTTAAATAAGAGGTTATCTCATTACCTGGTATAGCAGCATTTAATGCAATCTTAAGCACCCATTAGATACTAAACACATGTAAAGTGGATTCGTTTAGAAACCTTAATTCTCTGCTATAAAATAGAATGTCTGTAAATGAGTAAAGACATCTCTTGCAATTAATGTGATATACATTCAAGAGCATTTATTCATCGAATTGAACATGGCCACTGAACAATCAACGAGTAAGAAAATTTCATACTTAAACTATAACTAATGTTTTGTGTTTAAGCTAGAGAGGAGATCACCAAAAATTATCATTCAACTAAGATTGGTATTTCGCAACTAATCTTTGTCAATTTTTTTTATTCATTCAAATAAGAATTTTAAACGTTGAAAAACTTTCTTGTGTTATTTGTGTTTAAACTGCTTTATGTATTCTTGCATTAAATTGTTTAAACACATCATAATATTAGATAAAGATTGATTTAATTTAGTTCTTAGGTTATAATCAGTTTATTGGGAACACCAAGTGGTACAAAGCAATTTTATTTGTAAAACTTTTTAAAATAAAACTGATAAAAGTTTTTAAAATCAAGGTCCTACCATGTCTACATCTCATGTTCCTCAACTTCTAGATGCAAAGGGTTGTGGTTATGTCGTTGTTGCTCCTAAACTAGAGGAAAAAAGATTCACAAAATGAAAGAAAAGGTTCCTTTGTCGCGTAATTGGTATGGAACCTTATTTAATTAAGATCTTAAATGATGGACCCTGTGTTACTAAAATAATTGTTGGTCTTGACAAACCAGAAGCTCAATTGAGCAATAATGAAAGAAGGGTTGTCAATCTGGACCAACGCCTCAAATGTATCATCATATCATACTTGCCTGATGATGTGATGAAATCAGGCATAAACTGTCCCACTGCTAAAAAGACTTGGGAAGATCTAATTTACGAACCCTCTAAAGTCAAAATAGAGACATGGAGTTAAAACTTGCTTATAACACCTTCAAACACATTGAAGGTGAAACAATATCTCAAACATTCACCAAGTACAAAGTTATCATGCATAACGATGAGGCGAAAAATGAACCACTTTTAGGGGGTCATTTAAGCCCGGAATTGAATTTATTTGATCAAATATTGCCCTAAATCGTTCCTTTTGTGATTTTAGATACTTTGGGAGTGAAATCTGGAAAAGAAGGCATTTTGGACGTTTTTGGAGCATAAAAGTGAAGAAAACGACAAAGTCTCAATTTTCCAAGCTGGGAACAGTAGGTGACGGCGTCAAGAGTAACATTTTGACGGCGTCAAGAGTATTTTTCATGACGACCCAGTGTTGAAATGACGGCGTCACAAGGAAGAGCGTCAAGAGTAAAAGTGGTGACGGCCTGGAAACACATAACACTTGACGGCGTCAGATCTGGATCAAGGCAGTCCGAGATTTATTTTGGCGGCGAGATGACGGCGTCACCTAATTGGTCTTGACGCCGTCAGACCCTATTTCCTATATATAGTTTTCTAATTTTCACACATTAAGAGAGGAAGTTTTGGAAAAACTCTAAGGCCGAACCTAATACGATTTTTACAGGTTTTTCAAGGGTTTTCAGCCCTTGAAACCTTACAAGTGTAATTGAGATAAGTGTTCTTTTAATTCAATCAATATGTCTATGTGTTGGTTGTCTATATCTTGTTCTTGTCTTAATTCCACTATGCTAGGCTAGATCTATCTTGTGTTTGCTTGGATCTAATGAAACCTAGATGTTAATTATGTGTTGATTACTTGTTTATGGTTGTATTGGATGAATGATTTCGATGTTAGGCTTAAGAAAACTGGCAGATCTCCAAATGGTAACATGCTTGAACGTCTTAGGAAACATGAACCGATGTGCACTAGGGTTTATTGGTTGTATTTAATGCATGAGTAAATGCTAATGATCCCATGTTAGGAGCTTCTTAGCTGGCTCGACATAGGAGTGAAGTAGGCACTCATAGGATTGGGGAAGTAAGTGCGCCACCCCATGAATGGTATTAAGGAATACAATCCGTCATCCACGCAACTATAACAAGTAATTAACGTGTAAAAGATATCTAGGGAGTAGTGAAATCTAAGTAAACACAATTTCTCCACTTATTGCTCACAACCTTAGTATAATTTAGTTTTATTTTCATTTCTAGTATTTTATTTTAATTGCATCTTTAGTATTGGGTTAGTTGACTAGCAACTAATTCCGCCAAAATCCTTCAAACCCGAGATTTTAATTCGCTTTCTAAAAAATATAAAAACACAAAAATAATCATCCGTCATCTTTAGCACTAGTAATTTGGTTTTCTAATCCTAGCGACACTATTCCTAGCTGAACGATCAATCCCCCGGTACTTGTCACTATACTATACTACAACGATCAGGTACACTGCCTGGTGGGGGTTGTAAGCTTCTCAAGATCCCTTGAGAGGTAAAGCCTGGTGCGATTCCCACGTATCAAGTTTTTGGCGCCATTGCCGGGGAATAGTTATTGTCTAGGTTAGAATTTCTTTTTATTAGGTCTACTTGCTAGATTCCTTTCTAGTAAGATTTTATTTTTATTTTTAGGTTTCTTTAGTCTATCTTAATTCTTTGTGTTTTTGTTCGTAACTCTTCACCACCCGACATCATGGACAACGGGAACATCTTTGAACCCGTCATCCAACCACAACAAAACCCACCACTAGAACCCCTTAGGCCCCAAACCTTAGGAGAGTATTCCCGACCTAGCCACCAAGGCTACCGAAACACCATTGAGCTCACCGGAGCCAATGTGACCCCCTTGCGATCCGACACCATCCGGTTGGTGCAAAGCGGATGTGCATTCCATGGACTTCGTTCCAAAGATCCAAATCAACATCTTAAGGACTTCCTTAAAATCGTAGATTCCATAGATCTAGGTGTTGAAACTAGAGAGACAACCCGATTACGCCTATTCCAATTCTCTCTACGGGATCAAGCTAGTCAATGGCTTGAGCGTTTGCCCGCGGAATCCATCACCACATGGGATAATCTCGCCAATCGCTTCCTTACTCAATTCTTCCAACCGGGGAAGACTGCAATGCTTAGAAATGACATTTTGATGTTTGAACAACATCAGGGAGAAACTTTTTACGAAGCATGGGCCCGTTTTAAGGATCTCCTCCATAAGGTCCCTCATCATGGTATAAACCTTTGGTTATTAGTTCAGATTTTCTATGACCATGTTGACTATCACACTAAACGTACAATCGATAGTGCCGCTGGAGGTAAACTGCGTGATAAGAACGCCGAGGAGTCCTGGGCAATTATTGAGGAGCTCGCCGCCAATAATCAAGAGATATGGGAATTTAAGCATGCAATAAACGCGGCCATCAATGCAGTCTCAACACCTGGAGGAACCACCGAACTCCCCAATGAAATCCTATGCAAACTCGAGGCAAAAGTAGACTATTTTGAGGAAAGGCAACGGAGACCTTTAAGTCCTAGACGAGCTACTGTCAATTCTGTCTCGAAACCAACTTCAAAACCATTATCTGAATCACCCTCTAGAGAAAACATCGAGACCTTTCAAAACTATGCCCCACCTTATTCCCCTCCTGAGGAGCTTAGTTCGGAGTTTGAAGCTAGGATGAGAGAATATATGGCAGCTCATTCAGATCAGCTTGCTAGATTCTAGGAAGCAGTTTATAAGCAAAAAGAGGAGATGCAAGAGAAGATGAATGAGATGATGAGTCTATTGGAGGAGTATGCCAACCAGAGAACCCCCGAAAGAATGCTACTAAGGAAAGAAAGCGTCACCCCCACTACCCAATTTGTTAATTCCATCACAATTGTCCACAAGGATGACGAGAAGGTAGAAGCATCTAATAAACAGACCTTAGAAAAGCCGCCAAAATCCCAACCCTTGAGTCACTACCTAAAACATGATATAAACGAAAACACCATAACAAATTGGATAAAAGGTGACGGGCGTAACCAACCTTCCAAACAGGGTTCTGAGAAAGAGGAAGGGGGAAAAGATGAGTATGATACGTTACCTGGAGGGCCAATATTCGAGAAACTATTGGTACAAAAGGTGGCTACTAAGCAGGTGGCGTGTGGGAACTTTGAGATACCAGCTAGCATCGGGGATTTGAAATATCTTAATACTTTCGCCGACCAAGGATCGGAAGTAAATCTTATGCCCCTCACTATTTACATCCAACTAACATCAAAAATGCCGGCCCCCACACGTGTTAGGTTATCCCTCGCTGGACACTCATACGTATACCCCCTAGGAATCGCAGAAGATATATTAGTTAATGTCGCAGGGTTCATGTACCCCGTTGATTTTATGATCATCGATGATAAGGGAGATGGATGCATGCCAATAATTCTTGGAGCACCGTTCCTCGCCACCGCTAGGGCTGTCATTAAATATGAAGGGAGGAAAATTGAGCTTAAATCTGGGAAAAGAAAGATTAGCTTCCCTATGACCCCGCGAAATGGGCATGAGAATTTGAGTCGGAGAAAGCTCAAAAACAACATTGACACGACACCCATTCGTGTTCAGAATAAAATTCTCGCATGGGAGGCAAGAATCAAAAGCTACAAGGAGGCTAAGTATGAAAGAAGCAAAAGCGATAAGGTTCAGGTCGAATTCGAACATACTCAACCAGCAGAAAATCATGTACCATTTGAGGAAGGCAACTTGGTACTCCTAAGACACTCGGAAACAACAATACCACCCGATAAACCAAGTCCTTGGTGGTATGGGCCTTTCACGATTGAAGGCGTGAGCCATGATGGGATGGCTAACCTGAGAAGTAAAGTAGGTGGAGAGATGATTGCAAATGTCGACAGGTTGAGGCACTACCACCACAATAGTAATGATCACAACTATATGGGGTACATCATCTCAAGGGATGAGATCACGTAGTAACCCATGACCTTGAGTCTAGCTACAAGACTCGTAAATAAAGAAAAACGCTTCTTGGGAGGCAACCCATGCTTTGTGTGATTTTATTTTTGTTTGTTTGTTATTTGCTTCCGTATGCATGCTTTATTTTTATTGTTAGTAGATCATATTTCTAAACTAAAATGTGGAAATATTTTACTTTGTTATTTAGCCTAGTCTTAACTCCACCTAAAGGTATTTTTGCAAAAGATAAGTGTAAGGGGAAACCCCAAATATGTTTTTAAGAAACAACCCGATCATGATTCTCCACAATATTAAATGAACATGTGTATTCGTATTTGTTATAGTCAAATGCTTGTATTGAGTCATAATGAAATTTTGCAGGATTTTCCAGGAAGTATGACCAAGTTTTTCCAGAAATTTTCCGGAAACTTAACATAAGAATTTCTGCAGGTCAATCCTGACGGCGTCACGAGTTTACTCTTGACGACGTCACGTTTAAAAACCTGGAAATTTTACCGGTTTTGTTTTTCTAACGGAGTCTTAAGATTTTTGTTGAATTATTAAGTTTTATAATCTCCAGGAAATCTGCAAACTTCATTCCACAAGCATTATATCTTACTTTGTTTTCTAGGATTTAGTAACTTATATAGGATGCCGCCGATTTTATGCGAGGTTGTCTTGTCTGTTTTCTCAGGATTTACAGGTTATGTATGACAAGAAGATGATTTATATTCTGGAAGGGAAGCTTTGATTGTTCATTTTCTTGGAGGAAGATTTAACCTGGCCACCTAATTATCCATACCGAGCGAATCAGGGGAGTATTTGATTTCATTTATTTTACTTATTTCACTTTTACATTCTTTACTTGAACATTGGGGACAATGTTCATCTTAAGTGTAAGGGGAGGGTAAAATGATGATACCTTACAAATACACTTTCGCTTGAGTTTGCTTTGTTTAATAGTAGATGTGTAATAGAACTATGAGAAACACTTGTTAGTGCAATTTTAGCGCCAAATTTAAAATTTTTTACAACATTTAGGAGTGAAACTTTAGCCATAGCAAGCGTCTCATGGATAGGAGATTGTATGACTAGCACATAACCGTATATTCAGAAAAATTTTCCACCCAAATATGTGATGTTCGCCTTTAGATTTGATAGGAAAAGCATTTACTATTAGTGCTTATGAATGTACCGGTAGCATTTAGATTCTAGAACTTGCGTTAGTGATGCATCCCGAGACCGCTAGTGAGACTACATTCGTGTAGTAGGATTTACTACATGATAAGAGGCATTAGGATCACCCTTGTGTTTAATCCGTGTTATAATTTCTTGACCATTTAAGTCATATTACTTGGCTACTTAAGTCAACTAATTTTTCCCACACCCTTAGCGTTGTACTCATTTTTAGTACACGAAACCCCTAGTACACCCCTCCGAGCCTATCTTTTCGTTTCTAACTTTAAGCATCTTACTTAAAGGAAGAATTTGTTACACCCCACTTAAATGTACACCCAAATCGCCTTAGCCTTCCGTGTATGCGCTTATTTTTAGTGCATTATTGTTATTTGTGAAACCCTAAGTTAACTATCTAATTGATAACATGGTTGCTAAGTCGAGTCATATCCTTGTACATATTGTTTTGGGACGATTGGGACTCATGGGTAAAGTACTTATTTATGGAGTAATGGGGAAGAACATCATATATTACCCCCATATGTACGTTAATCTTAAAAGTGCTCCAAGTGTTTTGATTTTCTTAATTCGAGTCATTAGAATAGTTTATTGTAAAGTATGTAAAGATTCAAGTGTAAGGGGAAGGTTTATTCCCTATGATGTATTATTTTGGATGGTAGGGTAAGAGTGGATGCCAAAAAAAAAAAAAAAAAAAAAAAAAAAAAAAAACGGACTTCCATCCCTTTTTATTCTATATTCATTTTATGTTTTTGTTATTTTTCATTTATTAGCTTAAGTCGAGTCTAGTCTTGGCTTAGCAACGCCATATTGTACATGTAATTAACCAAGATTGTTAACTCGCCACTAGTAAATACTACCTATATCCAACAAAACCGTGTATTTCATATCCCTACACCTAACGTTACAACCCTTTAAAAGGCCTCTTTGATAGTTTATCCTAGGTGCTTACGCCATGTGGTGGAGGTTTGATCCTTTCCCAAGCCTATGGTAATCTATTTTGCTATGACAGGTAGTGAGAGATATCTTCCGTTTTCATATTGTAATTTATACTTTATTACACCCGAGAGATGTGAGTATCTAAACACTATTTGTGAGGTGCTTGTGTATGACCTCCGTGCTTGTCTTTGGTCTTTAGTGGGACGATTATTTGTTGTAATTACTTTTATATTAGTGTTAAATGACCCCTAACTTATATTTTGAGTAGAATAAAAGCGCATTTGCTTGAGGACAAGCAAATCTCAAGTGTAAGGGTATATGATGAGGCGAAAAATGAACCACTTTTAGGGGGTCATTTAAGCCCGGAATTGAATTTATTTGATCAAATATTGCCCTAAATCGTTTCTTTTGCGATTTTAGGTACTTTAGGAGTGAAATCTGGAAAAGAAGGCATTTTGGACGTTTTTGGAGCATAAAAGTGAAGAAAACGGCAAAGTCTTAATTTTCCAAGCTGGGAACAGTAGGTGACGGCGTCAAGAGTAACATTTTGACGGCGTCAAGAGTATTTTTCATGACGACCCAGTACTGAAATGACGGCGTCACAAGGAAGAGCGTCAAGAGTAAAAGTGGTGACGGCCTGGAAACACATAACACTTGACGGCGTCAGATCTGGATCAAGGCAATCCGAGATTTATTTTGGCGGCGAGATGACGGCGTCACCTAATTGGCCTTGACGCCGTCAGACCCTATTTCCTATATATAGTTTTCTAGTTTTCACACATTAAGAGAGGAAGTTTTGGAAAAACCCTAAGGCCGAACCTAATACGATTTTTACAGATTTTTCAAGGGTTTTCAGCCCTTGAAACCTTACAAGTGTAATTGAGATAAGTGTTCTTTTAATTCAATCAATATGTCTATGTGTTGGTTGTCTATATCTTGTTCTTGTCTTAATTCCACTATGCTAGGCTAGATCTATCTTGTGTTTGCTTGGATCTAATGAAACCTAGATGTTAATTATGTGTTGATTACTTGTTTATGGTTGTATTGGATGAATGATTTCGATGTTAGGCTTAAGAAAACTGGCAGATCTCCAAATGGTAACATGCTTGAACGTCTTAGGAAACATGAACCGATGTGCACTAGGTTTTATTGGTTGTATTTAATGCATGAGTAAATGCTAATGATCCCATGTTAGGAGCTTCTTAGCCGGCTCGACATAGGAGTGAAGTAGGCACTCATAGGATTGGGGAAGTAAGTGCGCCACCCCATGAATGGTATTAAGGAATACAATCCGTCATTCACGCAACTATAACAAGTAATTAACGTGTAAAAGATATCTAGGGAGTAGTGAAATCTAAGTAAACACAATTTCTCCACTTATTGCTCACAACCTTAGTATAATTTAGTTTTATTTTCATTTCTAGTATTTTATTTTAATTGCATCTTTAGTATTGGGTTAGTTGACTAGCAACTAATTCCGCCCAAATCCTTCAAACCCGAGATTTTAATTTGCTTTCTAAAAAATATAAAAATACAAAAATAATCATCCGTCATCTTTAGCACTAGTAATTTGGTTTTCTAATCCTAGCGACACTATTCCTAGCTGAACGATCAATCCCCCGGTACTTGTCACTATACTATACTACAACGATCAGGTACACTGCCTGGTGGGGGTTGTAAGCTTCTCAAGATCCCTTGAGAGGTAAAGCCTGGTGCGATTCCCACGTATCACATAAACGGTGTCGTTATTTCAAATGATGAAATTAACACTCGTTTTTTAATAGTATGCCAAAGAAATGGCTATGTTTTAACCAAGGTCTGAGAAACTCTAACCATGTTAGAGATCCGGACTTAAACTCTCTATGGAAAGTTTAAATATCAGGAAAGACTGACTGATAAAATCTGACAAAATCTATGCACATGAATCCAAAAAGGCCCTAACCACAACCAACCTCATATCAATTGTTTTCTTCTCTAACTTTGTTGTTCAGGACTTTCAAGATGACACAAATGACAAAGCGGACTTGAGAAGTAGCCAAGAGTACTTGCATGATCTTAATGAAGAATTTCAGGAAATGGGTCTCTTAACATATAATGGCTCAACCTCTCAGTTGTCTCAATCATCTCAGGCCAGAAACAAAGGCCTGGTCGCTGAATCATACAATTGAGATGAGGAAGTTTCATTTGATGATGATGAAATGATTCAAGTCAAGGTACTTATGGGTTTGGCTGATGACGAAAATGTTGTTGTTGGGAAAGAACATGCAAGAAATGGTGACTGGCTTGACATCACTATAAAAAAGGTACACAAAGTTCTTGAAATATAAATGATGATATGAATTATGAAATTATTTTTTGATTATGCATGTGTAGACCTTAGATTTGTTAAAGAACAAAGAATGAATTTAATGTCAAAACATAGGAATCTTGTGCTAGAATTAAACACATAAAGGGAATAATTGTTAGAGCTTACAACCTGAGTCGTTCGTATATGTATAATCTCGTGTATTCATTTACAAAGCACAGTTAGTCGTGCTTTTATTTTTTATATTTATAATTTCGTGCATATGCATTAATTTAATATATATTGATAATAATATTAATAAATAACAACATATATATTGTATTTTTAATAAAATGTAAAGTATAAGGGGTATTTATTAAGTTTACAAAGTTATTAAAAAATATGAAATTTGATAAGTTTACTTAAGTTCTTAAGTTCATATAGTTTATTCAAAATTAACAACTAAAAAGTTCTATTAATTGCCTTTTTTTTAACAAACACATGTGTTATTATACATATTATAATTGTGAAAGTAATTTAGATAAGTTTAACCAAATTAAAACCAATTTTGACTTTTATTTGTCAATAGAAATGTTCTATTACGCTTACGTAGTAAAATCGTGCTCTTCTATTAGTTCAATTTCAATTGCTCTAATATTCTTTTTTCATCTTGAAAATCTCTTGTAATATAAGAGATACTGATTAAATACTTTTTTTAAAACCATAACAGCGCTTTTGCTGCAATATAGTTTAGTTGTTTGGAATTAATTAAAGGTTAGTTGCTATTAATCATTTAGCTTTTTTTTTAATACTAGACGAGTACCCGTGCATAGCAACGGGATTTTATAGCGGCATTTAATTATAATGATATTTTGGTTAAGTGTTTTGTGTAACCAAAATATCACTATAACTATCTGCCGCTATAAAATTCCGTTTCTATGTACGGCTACTCATCTAGTATTTAAAAGTTTATTTTTATATACGTGTGTATTCATTCTTAAGTTGACAAAACAATTTTACATTTTTACAAGGTTTTGAAACCCGGGTCGACCCGGCCGGGTTAACCGGTTCGACCGGTTCCGGCCGAAAAAACGGGTCAAAACAACCCGGGTTTCTAAAACCGGGTTAACCGGTGTGACCCGCCGGGTTTTGAGTGACCCTGGTCAACCCGGTTCTCGAAACCCGGCCGGGTTTCATTTTTTCAAAAAAATTTAATAAAAACTCGGGTTGACCCGATGGTCGAACCGGTTGACCCGGTCAAAAAAATAAAATAATAATAAATTGAAAACCGGGTTGACCCGGCGGTACAACCGGTTGATCCGGTGTCCAGTGACTCGACCGGGTCGATTTCGAACTCGGTTTTCAAGACATTGCATTTTTATGTTTTCATTTATTAATTATTTATTTAACTTTCCATGTTTTTAAGTTGACAAAAAAATTGAATGTGTAATGTAAGTTTCCATTTTTTCATTTAAGTTTTGATTAAGTTTTAAATGAGAGGTATTAAAGAGTGTTAAATGCATTAATTAAGAGTAATTTAGGCAAAACATTAATTTAAGCTTTTCACTTCTTGACTTTTTGACCATTTACTTTTTATAAATAGTATAGATGTATGTAGGCAAAATATATAAGGCCTTACAAGATATGAGTTGACCAAAAGGTTGCTATTAGTATTAATCATTCAACTTTTTTTAACATGAGTAGGCAAAATATATATAGAGAAAAGTCCAAAATACATCCCTGAAGTATCTCAAATGATACGTTTACATCCTTTTTCTTTTTTTGTCCCAAATATCATCCCTCCGTTAGTAACTTTGGAACAAATACATCCCTATGGACTAACGATGCAAAATTTTGCCCGTTAAGTACCCCACGTGTTAGTCACGTGAGGGGTATTTTTGTCTTTTTACACACCCCTTTTATATATAACGCCTCTTTTAGGGGGAAATCATAATCCCAGTTCTTCCCCAAATCGAAAAAAACCCTAATCCCCAATTCATAAACCTAATTACCCAATTCAAAACAAAACCTACCCAAAATCAAGATACCCTAAGAATGTCTCACACTATGATTTGTAGATGTGGGCTACCAACTGTTATTCGAACTACATGGAGACCAGCCAACCCTGGAAGACGATTTTATTGTTGTCCAAAACCTGTAAGTTGTTAACAATTTGTTGAATTTGAAAGTGGATGTGTAAGTTTAATTGTGTATTTAATTATTTATAATTGTTTGTTGTAAGGAACCTAATGATGGGTTTCAAGACTGGGTGGATCCTCCTATGTGTGCAAGATCCGTCATGATTATTCCTGGATTATTAAACAACATGAATCAGCTTCAAGAAACAATTAGAGTAACTGCTGCAACAGCAAGGGAAAATGCTTCAAAAGCTAGAAGATTGAAGATCATGTTAGGATTAAGTTGGTTGTTCTTTGTTATGTATTTGTTGATGAAATGAAATGAAATGTACTAATGTAATGTTTCAAGTTATTAATGAAATGTGTATGGTTTTTTTTGGCAATTGACTGTGTTCTTCTTGAAATGGGTTAAATTGATACAAGTGCAAATGTTAGCAAAGTCCTTGGTTTTTACCACCAATTGGACTATTTTTTTCCAACCATAGCTTTAGATGTTTGATAGCTTCTGCACATTGGGACTGCATGAATAACGAGAAACAGACATGCATAGTCATAGAGTGCATGAATAAAGTAGTTTGCACATGGGAAATATGGAAGAGAATCTCACTATTTTTTTCTACCCATTCTGAACATTGGGACTGCAGTTGGACATTGGGACTGCAGTTGGACCACTTTGCCTTGAAGGGACTGCACATTGACCCTTTTTGGACCAATTCTGCACATGGCTATATATACCTGCATACCCCCACATCACATTTGTATCAAAACATACACATGAAAAACATGAATTCCAACAAGAACAAGAAAACAGGTAGTGATGCATCTTTATGTGAATCAATATGGGCCATTTCAAACAGAAATTATTTATTTTGAAATTTATTTGTTTTTTTTGTTTTTTGGTTTTTTGTGCAGAAATTATCTACATTTCAAGTGATTCTTCCACAGGTGATTCAGGATGGACCAATTATTTTCCAAAAGTTGCAGAGGAAAACTCTGTTTCATTCAATGAGGAGTTTCCTGATTATGGGTCAAAAATTGGCACAAGTTCAAACATTGTTGATGCAAAACAAGCTTTTAAGGAGAGGCTTAAGGTTCTTGGACTTCCAAACAAGGAATTTTGTCAGGAACATGGTATCAAGTGTTTTGAAGTGAAAAAGCCCACAGATGGAAAAGGCAAGGGGAAAAAAAAAGGCTTTTAGTGTGTTTGGTTTGGAATGAAAATGTTGTATGGTTGCTTTAGGATCTTGGCTTAAATGCCTTTCAATAAAACTGTTGTATGCTGATTATGAATGCCAAAACTATGAAATTTGCAGCAAATAAACCAACAACATTGAATAACAAAACAGACTTAAACATTAATCCAAACAGTGATGCATACAGAGTTTCAAAAGATCCAAACACTGATCTTAACATTCAATAAGACTAACCATAACCAAAAGACTTAAACATTGACCTTAAAAGACATTAACTACCACCTAATTCAGAGTTTGGCTTTTCCCTTTGATACTTTTTTAGATCTTGTAGAAGTTTGAGATCCACCAACCCCTGAACATTGTGTTCCAGCAACATTTGAATTCTGTGAACCAGCAAAAGAAGTTGGTTGTGAACCAGCAACCTTCATCTTACATGTTCTTCTGTTGTGTCCTGTTTTGTGGCATTTAAGGCATGTCACTGTTTTCCCAAGCTTAGATAGCTTACCTCTTTTAGACATCCTTTGGCTTGATATCTCATCTGCAGTCTTTCTCCTCTTTTTTGGTGGCCTTCCAATCTGTGGGTGAACCTTTGGGGGAATGATAATGTATGGGCTAGGATGTTTCTTCCACAATGGTCTTCCAGTACAAGGGTTGATGGTGTAACTGTACTGCTTCTTCCAAGTTGTGAGCCAATAGCATCTATGCACCCATGTCTCTGGCAACCCAATTTCAGTACTGTTTGCAGCCATGTCATTGATGACTGCAACTGCATGTTTACAAGGCATTCCAGTGAGCTCCCATTTTCTACAGCTGCATGTCTTCTCTTGGACATCAACCACACACTGGTCTTGCCATGGCCCACTAACTTGGTACTGTGTACCACCACCAAAAAGAACCTAGCATTATACCATAACAGTTTACAAATTTATTAATAAGCATTTAACAAATTTAGTAAGCAGTACATTACAAATTAAGCAAGCTTTTAAAAAGATAATAGTTTACCGTGTAGAATGTGGCATCATGCTTTATTGCATCAAACAACTTTGTTGCAGCTGGTGTTAAAGGTCCTTGACTCTTTGCTATAACTTTTTGAACATTAACTATTCTTTTCATCAAGTATTCCCTAACAAATTCCAATGCTGTCAAAATTGGAGCATCTCTCCCATCCAACAACTGTCTATTAAAGACTTCACACAGATTGTTTAACAAAACATCACAATGTGCTCTACCTACATTAAGCAATACCATGGGTACTAGAAATAAGCATTTTATAAGATAAGTATTGAAAGCAAATAAAGCAACAGAATATAAAATAACATTACCACTGAAATGGGATCTTGACCAGTGCTGTGCAGGTATCTTCCTCAAATACTCATATGCTTCTTCATCCAGCTTTTTTAACTTGTCCATTGCCCTATCAAAATACTGAACAGTTGTAGCTGATGCACATTTCCAAACTAATTTTTTGTATTCTTCACCTTTCCATTTTTGCTTCATATTCTCATAAATATGTCTAACACAAAATCTATGCTCAGCACATGGGAAAACTTTGACAATTGCAGGTATAAGGCCCTACAATAGCATAAATTAGAATTAGTAACTATTAGACACATTTAATAAATAGATAGGAATTAGGGAAGTTTACCTTTTGTCTATCAGTTATAAAAGTGAAATTGGACATGGGTCCCAAATCCAAGTCATCACCCAAACAAGTCAAAAACCAACACCAAGCACTCATGTTTTCTGCTTCCACAATGGCATAGGCAAGTGGATATGTCCCATGGTTTGCATCTATCCCAACAGCAGTAAGTAATTGACCGGGGTATTTTCCTTTCATAAAACAACCATCTAGCCCAAGCAAGTCTCTTAACCCTGCTTTAAACCCTCTTTTCAAAGCTCCAATACACACATATATCCTTTTGAACTGTCTTGTTGTTTCATTGGGATTATAGTCTCTTTCTAGATCTAGCTTAACAGTTGTGTCTTCATTGCTCCTTTGCAGCTCTAAGACATAATCTCTTATACCACCATACTGTTCACTAAAATCACCCTTAACCTTCATCACTGCCTCACCCTTTGCTCTTTTGATCTTGCTTGTAGAGATATTAAGTTGATATTTCTGTTGAAGTTGTTCCTTTAAGGCTTTAATTGGGATTTCAGGGTTTGGTTTGATGACTTCTTCAACATCTTTGGAAAGAAACTTGTTTGTGCACTTTTTCACATCTCTTGTTTGCAGACAATCATGTGAATCATTTAGGGTTTGCACAGTCCATGTGCCTTGATTGTCATTTGAAATGTGCAAAGTCCATGGACATGTAATATGTTCATAAAGATAAGAGCCCTTTTTCCCACCTACCTTTATCCTCAATCCACCCACTTTTTTTATTCCCTGCCCAACATCATTTGGCCCAGTTGTACTTGACCCACTAGCTTTTGTTGGCCCAGTGGACTCTGTAAACACAGGACACTTTCCCCTGCATACTACTCTTACCCTTTGTTTGTCATTTTTCCAAGTGTACAATTGTCTTCTAGTAGCCACAGCAACTTGATTAACCATTGCTGAAATTTCTTTTTTATTCCCAAACTGTCTTCCCACAAAGAATGACTCTTTACTTTGACCTACACTCCACTATGATGACCTACTTCCTTTCTTAAATTTGCAATTGCTCTCTTTCTTCTATTAGTATTTTTTCCATTAACACTTTCAGCCTCACTTTCACTTTCAATGTACATAGGCATATCAAAGTCATCTAGATCATATGCTTCTTCCACTCCTAATTCAACAGTCTCACTGGCATTGTCATTTCTAACACCAGCCCATTCTGCATCTATATCAACATTTTTATAGAATTCTTCCATATCTACATCCACTTCATTTATCTCATGTTCCTCGTCTGTTTGTATATAATCACTATCTTGGCTATCCTCAGTCTCAGAACTAGTCTCATACCCTCCATTAAAACTCTCAGAGTCACAAGCATCACTAGTCTCATTCACACTTGCTGCCTCACTGAAAATAGGTGCATCACTATCCACAGGCACACTTGGTACATCTACATTAGCATTCATAGGTGGTCCATCTACATTTGCATTCTCACTTGGTCCATCCTCAAGCAACAACATTGGCAATCTAGTTTCCTTCAAACCAGGCTTCTTAAAAGGCATCCTAACTAGACTTGAATTCAAAGCAGGCTTCTTAATGGTCTTCTTAACTAAAGCACTAGTTTCTTCTACATCTATTTCCTCCAAAATCACTTTCTGTGGTGATGTAAATGGTGATTTCAAATAAGTATCAAGAACTGTATAATCATGCTCAATATACACATCAATCAGTTTGATCTTATTAGCATACCCAACTAAGTTAAGCACATCCATATCACCACCTAGTGCTTGTAATCCATGATCTAATTCAGAGTTAGGTACTCTCCAATGATAGAACATCTTACAACCTTTACCCTTGTAACCTAACATTTTAACCATGTCATTTAACTCAATCACAGAAAATAAGTCCACATCTATAAAGTCCACATAATTATGTTTCCCATTTTTGTAGGTTCTACCTGGGGGGTTAGTGAAAAAACCACCATGATGAATCTTCAATGAGAAGAAGTTTTGTCTTGAACCTGCTATTAACAATTAACAAATACAATATTAGGGTTTCAATCATTAAAAGATTATGTGGTTATACATAAAATTAAACTTACTGTATGCTTGTTGTTCATCCACAGGATCATCATAGTCGCGAATTCTCCATTCCACAACCACCATTGTTTTTAATTATAATTGGATTTGGGGTTTTTTAATTGAACACTGGAATTGGATTTGGGGGTTTTTAGTTTTTCGCCTCTTGGTATATCTGTGTGTTTTAGAGGGAAAACGAAGAACTGGGATTATGATTTCCCCCTAAAAGAGGCGTTATATATAAAAGGGGTGTGTAAAAAGACAAAAATACCCCTCACGTGACTAACACGTGGGGTACTTAACGGGCAAAATTTTGCATCGTTAGTCCATAGGGATGTATTTGTTCCAAAGTTACTAACGGAGGGATGATATTTGAGACAAAAAAAGAAAAAGGATGTAAATGTATCATTTGAGATACTTCAGGGATGTATTTTGGACTTTTCCCATATATATATAAGCCTAACAATGAGACTTAAGAATAGACATACTTCATTCATCTTTTGACAAGTGTTATACACTTTTTCTCTTTCATTATTTTCCACCAATCAATTTTTGAAATGCACCAATCATATCTTTAGGTCTAATTTTAGGTGTAGGTTTTAGGTTACCAAATCATTTTTCATTTTTTTAATATGTGTCGGCAAAATATATATGCAAGGCCTGGCAAAATATGAGATGTGGATCAGTTAAACAAGACCGTATATGCTTCCCCGGGCAACAAGAAAAGGGACCTTTATGTGACCGACTTACATGTACGTTCTAATTTTAAAAGAAAACCACCATTTGCTTTTTAGTTAATTATTTAAATGACAAAAATAAATTGAGTTAGGTTAGAAGTTATGTTTTAATAGGTGCTGATTGATGGGAAATTTTACAATAAGAATTAGAAGATATATATGTCTTATAGTTACAAGTTGATGTGAAAATATATTGAGTTGTTTTAGGTCTATGTACTACAAAAATTTGCAAAAAGGTCTGATATGCTAATGCTAATGCATTACTGTATTAATTATTATATTAAACCATGTTAGTTATATAATTTATACATTATTTATATATGATTCTTGCAACTTTATATGATGTAATCAGCATATGCTATGGAAGATGCTAACTAGGCTTTTAATTTTCCTACCTTTTCCACGCTCAAAAACACAGCTAATAAATTACTCACTTCACCATTTTCATTTCTCGTACAACATCACAACCCCTAGTGTTCCCGAATTTGTTTTCTCAATGAGGCCATTTTCATCCTTGGAGGCAACGAGAAGCCGCAAGATGTGGCAGAACATGTGCCATCCTTGGTTTCTGGTGGTGGTGGTATGCGTTCTTTGTCGGGAGATGTTCTTTAGAAGGAAATGCCCTTGATCTAGATTAAGGGTGGCGAACCAACAGGGCAACCTCAATCCTTTGGCATGTTATAGAGTTCATCATCATGGAAAAACTCTATAACAAAAATACTGTTTTATGTAGTCTTAATGATAGTTAGATTTTGTTGGAGTTTTTCATGATTCTTATCACAGCTGGTTTTTAGTAACAAGGCAACTTGGATCCTTTGGCATATTTGTTAGTTTGTTGTTACGAGTAGAACAACAGAAACAATTCTAATCTTAGGAAGATTGTAATAAATCAAGTGGTTATAGTTGTGTGTTCAACTCTGTGTCAAAGTAGTATAGTGAGTTAATTTGTAAGTTTACCTTCTAATAAAAAAATCAGTTTGATCTGTCATTATCTTCACATCATGCTCTTAGTTGTCTTACACGTAGTATGTGTGCAATGGAGTTGCATTACTTTTGATAGGAAATTAGACTAGTCATATGAGATCAGATAAATGATGTCATGTAACAATTCTACAAGATTTAGGATGTTGAAATGAATGTTTTACACATAATCTGTGTATATACATGAAATAGCTTTGAAAACCATGGAATGTCTTATATCGTTGTACTTGGAAAAGTCGGGTTTTATAAACCGCTATTGAATCATGACATCAAAACCATGCACGAAACTACTTTCAATTCCATTCTAATATTACTGCTGTAACTAGATAAAAATTATAACTGCCATCCTCGAAAACAAAACATAACCAAATAAATAACAAAAAAGTTGGAACGTCGAGCAAAAATATATGTAAATATTTACATTGATGTCACAAAAACAACCAATTATTTGTAACAAAAATGAAGAAGAAAACTCTATGCACCAGAATTGACCTTTCAACATCTAAAACTCATGATCACAATAATCACAAAACTCAAAATTGCATTATAAGATTCATCATCAAATAGTCAAATTTTCTTGAATTCCAAGAAATGACCCAACAATTTGACCACCAACATCCGGGAACTCTTCACTTCCCTCTAGAGGTCTAACCCTTCCACTTCGATCAACACGAACAGGGTACTTCATGAGGTGACCCTTCATCTCGGATGTCTCATTAGAATCAAACTGGACCCAATTTGCTTCAGCCATTAATCTAACATGTCTTACGCACTCAATAGACTCTGGATGCGTGAACGTCTCATCAATAGTTCCAAGATGCTCAGCCCATAGAGACATTCGATATCCGTATATCTGGAAAGAAAAACATTGGAAGTTAGACAACAAAATGATGCATGTTTAATTGAGATAGACCTACAAAGTAGGTGACTGGAACCAAAGAGAGTTTAGCCGTGGTATCAAGGTTACCCATCAATCAAGAGGTTGTGGATCTAATTCCTAACATGGGCAAAAAGTGCATTAAGGGTGTACATAGTACATGATATTGTAATGAAATATAAATTGGAAAAAAGGTGTTGAATATGCATCTGCTGGTTATGATAACATAAGAAATCAACAGATTAAGAGGTATAAGATGAGTACTTTTTTAAAACTATTTTTTTTGTGAAAAAGGTTGGCATTTTTTTTTAACTTATTTTTAGATATTTCTACCCATACCACAAAAAAGATTATGATACGGGTAAAAGTATCTAAAAATAAGTTAAAAAAAAGGGGTAAAAATATTACATGTCAATGTTATAACAACACAATATTTGAAACCTAAGTTCGAACAAAAAAAACTAATTACTTCAAGTTTCAATAATAAGATGATCATTTTTAGACTGCATATCATGACTCCCCCTCAGGTGATGTGATTTCATGTTAGGCATCAACACATACATGTTTTTTTTTTTTTTTTTTTTTTTTTTTTTTTTTTTTTTTTTTTTTTCAGTAACTGAAAGATGCTATAATTCATAAGAAGAGCTTTAACATACAAATATCTTGAGCTAAAAATATTTAAAACATCAACACAGATAATGAATTTGGAAAATAAAAAGTTGGAAACAATTACTTGTCCTCGTGGATCCATCTGTTTCCTTGCCCATGTATTATGAGGTTGGTATGCTCCCATTGCAATCTCTGTGTCCCGAGTTCCCTCCATAGAGCGTTGATTAATGTTTGCAGATCCTATAATCACATACTCATCATCTACTATCATGCCTTTTGAATGGACATATATCATGAATCTACCACTCTTACGAGTTAATGCCTGAAATAAATTAATAAATTATTTATAAGAGAACATGTATAGAAGCCTTTGTAAAGATGATGAAATATTGGCTACTGTAGAAACTAGAATTTAGTGATTTTCATGGAAATTTTATAATTTATTTATTTATTTTTGCCTTTCACATGGAACAATTGGGTATACCTTTTCTCTTAGTTAGATAAAGGATTAAAGTCACTTGGTATTATGGTGAGAATTACTAAGATATGTCTAAGAGCCTTCGGTACCCAGCGCCAAGGCTGGTGTTTTCCGGCAAAGCGCGACCGGACGGCGCGAGCTCCATACCGTGGCTCACGTTTTCGCGTCCCGAGCCATCACGAACAGCCCAAATCGTCCCGGAAAACGCGATGGGATGGCGCAAGCACGGCACCGAGCCTCGCGTTTTCCCGTTTTTTTTCTTGGCGTTATCCCGTTTTTTTTCTTGGCGGACCTATGCCTACGGTAGGCGGTTCCGGGGAACCACCTTAGAAATTGAAACTTTTGAGAAGTTATATATGATTTTCTTAAGGACCTACCTTGAGATGAAAATGAGCTAAAAGGAGACAAAATTAAGTAATGAATATTAGTGTAAAGATAGATAGATGAAGAATAATGGTGAAGAAGAAAGAATTGATGAAGAAGATGAGTTAATCAGTGAGAGAAAAAGAGTTGGGGGTGATGAAGGAGAAAAGAGAAGCCTATTTTTTTTAAAAGTAAAGTACTTTTTGAGGTTTAATTCCCAACGAATATCTTGTTCTATTTTATGTTATGAGTTACTAGTTATTTTCGCAAGGAAGCTAGTAGCTATCTAGCTAGATTAATTCTTATAAGATTAAATAGAGTTTCAGAAATGAGTTTGTAGACTTTATGTGAAATACCAGTAAAAACTTTTTAATATAACCCTTATTTTTAATTAATTATTTATTATTTTTTTTTTAGAAAAGCTGGTTTATTTCTTTAATGTATCTTTTAGTTTATTTATTTATTATTTGTTTTTTTTTTTACTTTTTTTAATATTTTTTTAATTAATGAAATTTTAATTTTAATTAAATGTGTTAGTAGTTTATTTAAATAAATGAAAAAAAGAAAAAGATATATATGTGGGGTCCAAAGATGCATGACGGCACTAGAAACTGGTGTTACAGGAGGGAGGGGGTTTTTGGTGTTATGATGAATTCGGTGTTATGCGAAAAGATGCTGATGTGGCAGTACTTTTCCTCACGGCACCAACGGGACGGCACCACGATACCTAGTGCTCTAATGAGTAGCAAATTTTAGGATGATAGTGTGATATCTCTCTTCCAGAATTAGCAAAAAAGAACTACGCATTAACAGAGATGATGGGAGTTAACCTCGGGACTATAGTCAAAAAGAGAATCATCCTTGGGATCCGTGTCTTCACGGCTCCCTAGGCAGAAAAAGTTCAAATAGTCTTGTGGCGACTCTGCTTCCTCGAGTCCAACATCAACCAAAGCCTTGTAGATTGTCTCATACATCATTTGCATTGTTTTGTGCTGTAAGGTTACATGTGATATTCAGTCACAACTGTATAAATACTCACTGTGTTCCATAATACAGGACATACATATTGACTTTTGAAGTCAAATAGGCTAGTTTCAACATCCAAAATGATACATTTTCTTTGCATTATCTGAAAAGATGTTTCTCTTTCCTTTTCAGATAAGGGATTTCTTAAAATGATTACAAAAATTATTATTGCAATGATAATTTGAATTTCTGAATGAAAAGATTTATGAGGAGGTATGTTTTACCAAAATATGTTTTTTTTGGGTAAATCACCATTTGACCCGTGTGAGATAAAACACAAATCCAGATCGATGTATACAGAGTTGAAGCTATAAATCAACAAACCTGCCAGAAAAGAATTCTTTGTGTAGCAGAACCGGTCGGGACCCCCTCTGGCCACATAGGGATGACGATATACACAGCAAATCTTTCGTGTGCTCTGATTTTGTTGGCAACTTTAAGGGCAATCTCCATTGGAATTAAATTGTTGGCGCCTGAGAACAATAACAGATAAAGATTTTAGATATTGAATCTTTTATGAAATTTATTCTGTTTATCTGCATTACTATATATATTAATGAATCTCATCCTTACCTAAATCCTTATAAGAACTCCAGTTGTACGATGAACCAATAAAGTACTGATTCTCGATATATATGAAATGTTGTGCAGCACGAATAGCTGTTACATATGCAGAATGTATGCTCATATCAACAAGCACATTCTTCCCACAAATCAGATTCTGTTTATAAAATTTTGATCGGGTTAGGAGATAATACAATGAAAGAAAGAGAAAACAGATGCAAGATTGGTTAACTAGTCACCTACAGTTGCATATAATGACATAATCATTAAGAAACTAGAAAAACAACACAACAGTTTCTGAACCTGAATATTTTATGATTATTAAAAAAAAAAAAAAAAAAAAAAAAAAAAAAAAAAAAAAAAAAAAACCGACTTTAGTAGTGGAGAACAAATATTTGTTTGACTAATTGTTAAATCTCGATAATTCGTGCCAAGTGAGCACATGAACTTCATAAATATTGCGTACGCAGTTGTGTTGTCTTCGTTTGGGTTAACATTTGATATTATTAAAGGGTATTTTCAGTATATCAGCCATTGCTTATTACGTAGTTTACAGAATACAATTGTCACAAAAGCCTAAAGGGTGTTTCGGTCATTTTTAATCACCTTAGCTGTAGCTTCAATTGGATCCTTCGGCCATCCTTTAACTGAATTTGAATCAATTGAACGAAAAATCTGCAAGAAAGTGGTATATAAATCATTTTCGAAAAGCATGGAGACTTATTGTTATGCCCAATGTGTCATGCATTGGTAAGTCAACAGAACTAAACATCGCACAGAAATAACATTTAGTACCTGTACATGCCACGATTCAGGGTCCTGGTCACTAAGGTACGGTTCATCATCCAGACATAAAATTTCTGGAATTTGGTCTATTTTTAGCAAAGCATCATCATATGAAGCCTTCAGTTTTTTTGTGCCACAAACTTTTGAAGCCTTTAGCCACCGTTCCTCAAAGTTTTTCAGAACATCGTATGCAGCCGGTCCATCAATTTTACTATGCAAGTCATGCCATGGTTCACGTGGGCAACCCGTAAGATTACCCTGTCAAAAATAGAGCATCAATGATCTAGGATAAAGAAATATTTGAACAATTAAACATCCACAAGATTAATGACATAATTGAGGGTTAGATTCCTAACAAAAATTACCAGTTTTACCATCGAAGTTTCAAAGGTTAATGATTTAACGTATCCATCTTTCAAAATTTCGATACAAGGTAATCTTAGATTAGATAACCGAAATTCCATGAAGTGACCTTAACTAAAATAGAAATCATAGAAATTTGATTACCTGTTTATATAATTAGTCTCGAATCATTTACACTGATCCATTAACAGTTAATAGTTAGATATGAGAAGTTACCGTGAAAGTAGGATTATGGTAATCATCTGCATGAAGTGTCTCTAGAGTTTTAAATATCGGATGCTTCGGGTTATCATATCGACCATTGCATAGGTCAAGTCCCCCAACAAAGCATACAAGTTTTCTTCTACCGTTTCCAGCATCAGCATCTACAATCACAGTTTTCTGGTGGTGCGTGTAGATAGTTCCAACTTCCTAAAGCGGGAAAACAGTTAAAATATGACCAACTCTTGTTATTATTTCTTTAAGTTACAAATGAATGCCAGCCTTACTTGTCACAGTAAACTTAATTAAATTTTGAATATATAACACACCTGTTTCTTGACCCAACTATGTTTCTTCCCAGCCGCACGAGGACAAAGCAGCACGTGGACTTGAGAGTGCTTAAAAAACCTTCTAGTCTCTTCGTCATGGGTGGCCATGAGTCCATCCTAAAAATATTAATCTTTAAATCACATTAAGCGTCACCAAAATCAATTATGTTGCTGTAAGTTTTTATGTAGCATATTTATAATAAACCTTACCACTTTGTATCCCATAATGTTGGTTGAAGTAGGATCATCCCAAACAAGAAGCAAAACTCTAACACCTTCTTGTGATTTAGTTTTCAAAAGATCTCCAAGTGCATATTGTGGTGCATCATCGGTCTCACGTACTAGTTTCACTTTATGCCATACCGACCAACCAGTGATATAAACGAAAAGACGGGCATTTGTAATTGCATCAAATATGTCAGTCCAACATTTTCCATGAACATAGTCCATACCACCATCAAGTTCAATAGTCGGAAGGCTATCACATGGTACATGAGCATCTTGATACAGAGTAACATTCCCACCTTTCCTTAACGGAAAATAAGTTCCGGGAATCCCAAAATAATTGGGACCCGCTCCTACTCCATTATAATATAAACTCAATCTGTCAACCGAAATATATTGTATTGCTAGTCCTAAAGTGGCTCCATTTTTAAAAGGCTTCCCATTTGTATTCAGTAACGGAAAAGTCCCTTCAACTTTAGATCCGTCGTGTATAAGTTCAACAGGGATCGCCACAACTCCTATAAGTTGTGACCCCACCGTATCACTATCTTTAACCAAAAAGTGAACTTCAGAAGCATAATGTGCGACATGAACATTAAATTGTTGATTCCAGACGGGGTTTTCACTGTTCTTAACCACGTACGTTTTGCCAATCACTGCACTTGTTAATGCAATTGACACATACGGATCACTAGTGTTTTTATCTAGGTAAAAAACTTCACCCATCGTTTTAGGGAACATATCCATGTTTGGAAGGTCCTTCGCTTCATAAACACAAATACTCAAATTCCCATGTAACAGTAGCACTTTTAACGACTTTTTACGAGACTCAAGTGGCATAACATGCACTTGAATCTCGGGTGAATCCACAAGTGTGTCTAGGTCATGTGAGCCTCCTGTACTTCTTAAAAGAGTAGGTTGAGAACTTTCTGAATATTCAACGGGTGCGGTTGATACTGCAGCGGGTGCAGTTGGAAATTCAGAAGGCGACGCCTCATCATCAGACATGTGAAAGTGAGGTAGCTAACAATCGGTAGCCCGCCGTTGATGGATACAAATTATATGAATATGATTTTTGCTAATTCTTGTCCAATCTATAACACATATGTCCTAGACATATATACAAAATTATGGTTTTCAATCTCTTGAACATCTAAATATACCAAATTTTAAGAAATAATATGCATTGCAATAAGGGCTTTTCCATACAAACGCGTAAAATTGTTTGAAAAAACAAAAAGTGTAATTAAAACACACCTTGAATTTTTGAAAAACTGAAGATCTAGATGATTGATTGAAAAAAAAGGGGGTGAGATGAGAACGCAAAAAATGTCACATTTTGTTAGCGAATTTAGTGGTGTAAATGACGAATATAAATTGTTAAGGACTTTTGGTTTTAGGTGGTCCATTGGATTGGCTTTACAAGTTCGGTAAACAAACCGCCAACAAGATTTTTAAATCTCAAGTGCATCATTTTTATATCTAAAAGGGCTAGGTGCAGTGTGTCGTTGGGCATTTTTGGAACCAATGGCTAACGAATGGGCTGTCAAAATACACCGCTCCATGTCATTCACTCATTAGTCACTTAGCCATTCTACCAACATGTGCCATTATTTTATTTATTTATTTATTATTATTATTATTATTTTTAGGAGTGTGTTATTTTTGGTGAGATGTTTTGTGGGACCTATAGGTACTAATAACTTGGTTTTTTGTTGGAGTGTGTGTTTTAGTTATTGGTGAGGTGATAAAGGTAGCCTGAAGTAGTAGACGAATAACACGTTCGTTTTCACTACACTTAGCTATCTAAAAGACATGATTAAATTAGTACTATTATAAAAGAAATTTTTTTGTAAATTATGAATCTAAGAACTAGAAGTAAAAGTTAAATAAAACTAATGTGATAAATTTGTATATATGAAGCGAATAGTAAGTTTGAGTGTGATAACTTAGACCGCATGTAATGGGGCATCTAAGACGCATGTTTCCCACCCCAACGATGCACCTTGCTTAAAAAAACCTCCCTTCACAATGCATCTTAAAGCAAGTTTTGGGTTGGTGTTGGTGTTGGTCTCGGTCACAATTGAGTTGTGATGTTGGTTTATATTTATATTTAAAAAGGGGTATGTTAGAGTGGTGAAAGTGGTGGTGATGATGGAGCGAGAAATGAATGTGGCCTTCATTTGGCGGTGACGATGTTAATCACCATTACGGTTAGCCTCATTTTAACAAAAAATATAGTCATTGAAAGTGGTTGAAGTCCAAAAATTCAATAAAAAAAAAATAATAATAAAATAAAATAAAAAAAATAGCTACTTTTAGAAAAAAAGTCACAAACTGTTGCCCTGTTGGAAACAACTTTATTCAAACACTTAAAATTTTACTTTCGTCCTCTTCAATAATAGTTAAAAAAAAAAGTCGTGACTTTTTTTTATTGGACTAATAATTCTTTTGGCCAATAACTTATGGGTTCTCAAATTACTAAGCCAATGATGAGGATTTACTAAGGGGGTGCTTGGTTGGGGGGTCAAAGGGGTGAGGAATAGGTAAGGTATTCAAAAGGGCTCACATTACTTATTAGATGGTGCTTGGTGGGGGAGTGCAAAGGGATTGATTACCCCGTAGTGGGTAATCAACCATTATAGAATAAATTGGGGGTAAGGGATTGATTACTCACCTCACTCATTCCTTTGCATTCCCTTTATCTTTATCTTTCCCTTTCCCTTTCTCTTTTCTCACTTTAAACCAAGCGGACCCTAAGTTAATAATGCATTAAACACTTAGGGTACGTTTGGTTTGTAGATGGGTTTAAGATTTTGTTTTTGATTTGAATTTTGATTTGATGTATTAGAGAGAAAAATATTTAAAATTATTTTTTGTTTAAAAATATAACTTAAAAACTATTTTTATTACCTTTCAAAAAAAAACTATTTTTATTAAAAGGGAAAAGAGAGAGATAGACACAAAAATTGGTGGCGTTCACAATTGCCATTAAACCATTAACTCCCCTACTTTTACTAAACCCCTTATATTTGGAATAAACTCTTAGGCTGTGTTTGTTTTTTTTTGAAAAACATCTTAACAGCCTCTTAATAGGCTAAATGTCTGAATCGGTCAGACATTTGGTCGTTCAGACCGTTTGTTTTTTGTTTTTTTTTTTCGTTCAGACGTGTTCAGATGCAGTAAGATCTTAATGGTTTAGACTTGAGACGGGTGTCTGAATGCATCTTGTTGCCTCTTGCTGATACAAATAAAAACCAAAAAAAAAAAAAAAAAAAAAAAAAAAAAAAAGTACGAGCAAGCAAATGTGCGGTTCAAACATGAGTTTTTTTTCCCGTTCAGATGCGGTCAGATTCAGACATTTACGCATCAGATTCAGATTCAGATGTGCGGTTCAGATTCATATTCAAACCCTCTTAACAAACAAACACCACCTTAAACTAAATCACATAATCTTAAACTAAACAACTTAGGGGCTGTTTGCTTTAAGGGTTTTGGCCAAAGGGTTTGGGATTAAATTGAAATCAATCGTTTGGTTTGTTAATCTGGGATTTAAATTTAGGACTATGTCTGAAAATAAAATGATGCACAAAACCTTGTTGATGCCTTACTTTTCATGATGATTTTTGAGAAGGGCTCACCTAACATGATCCAAAGAGGTGAATTTTTCAATTTACTCTAACCATATTGTAAAAATAAAGTGACAGGAGAGTAATGCAAACTTTATAAAAATCAAAGGGCTAATTAGTTTTTTTGTACATGTAAAGTGCAGCGGTTACCCAAACACTCGAAATGAGTAGAAGCATATTCATCACTCTTCTCTGTTATTGTCCAGTACGACGCCGTTCGAATACAGTTGAACCCTTTGGTCTCCAGTTAGTAAGTTACTCTACTCTAATACATGAGATGAAATATATGTTAGCAACATTTAATTAGTGTGTTGTTGATTCTTCATTTTATTAACCCTAATTTTATTGCTTTGTTTTATTTTCATATAAATTGTGACTAATGAAATTATTCCAAACAAAATGGTGCTTCCTTAGTTTGGTATATTTAAGACTCAGGGATTTATTTTTGAAGTGTTTATGTGTTTTTACTAAGGAAGGCGGATTGGTTTGGTTATTAGGTGAAAACCTAAGCCGAAATTGTAGGTTTTGTTTTTTGTTTTCGATTAACCAAACGGTCGGTTTTTAGTTTAGGTTAAATTGATGATGATTTGGTTTTCCGGTGTGAGTTATACCTAGTAATGCTTGATTACATAAATTTAATAGTTACTGATCAAAACGAAATGCATAGTGTTTGGGTAAACTTAGGGACTGTTTCAAATAGCTCATTTTTAAGTGGAAGAAGTTAATATATGGGTGCGTTTAGTTGGAGAAAAAAAAATCTCTTCTTTTCTATCTCTAGTTTTGTAAAAATTTGAAAGGGAAATTTATCTCCACAAAACACTTGAAAATATAGAAAACGCGTTTAGTTGATGTTTCCATGTTCTATTTTGAAGAAAAGGAGGGAGGGTTGTGGGTTACAAAGGAAAACAACTAAAATTTGTTTTGTAATTTTCCTTGTTAAGTTAGGAAATAGGGGATTTTGTGTTTTGCAAAACATTTTGTAGGAAAATGCTTATTTGAACGCGATCTCTGTTTTCCTTGTTTTCTACAAAACATTTTGTGTGTTTTCCCCTAACTAAACGCAACCATAATTTTTCATGGTTTTCAAAGATATTTGAGAATATAAGTTCATGGTTTTCAAAGATTTTTTTCAATATTCTCAAATATCTTTGAAAAAATATCATAATATCAAAACGGAACTGAGTGAAATGAAAATCATACACTAAAAGAAAAGAAACTATATGCATATGCGTCAAAAAGAAGAATAGCATATGAGAAATGCAAACAGGGTGTTTATTTTTATGTTGTTTTGACAATCTCATAATCTCAATGAATTCTTCATGTCTCAATCACAACAACAACAATTACCACATAGGGAAGAGCAAGCATCAATCTTAACGAACGAACAACTTCAACCCCTCACTCAACACATCAATTGTTGTTCCTGTTTACTTGCAACTTGGGTTTAAAACAAGAGTTTAATTTACAAATGTCATGTCTAGAGTTTTGGTAAAAGAAAACAACACAAGGTTATAATTTTCTAACATCTAATTCTTTTTTGAACGAATCAAAGAATTACAAGGATTAGAGTGGACTATAAGAAAATTAATCTAAACCTAATTGAATGACAATGTCCGGCAATTTTCTCAGTTACACAAATAAGTATGTACTTTCTTGACATTCTTTGTGATAAGTTCTTCATCCCAAGATAAAGTTCCCCCTAAATATCTTTGGATACTTAGATATTTCTTCAAGTATCTAATCTTTGAATGTTCTTCTATGTTGAGGAAATCAGGAGTCAAGAGAGTTATTATCAACACTCTCTGACTCCATCATTATCAGTATGTAGTAGTCTTTGTAAAAACATCTCTGACAATGACTTCCTGAGTTTCTTAGCTTTGGGGCTAATTCTACACTTAGGATAGTTTATGTTCAAATTCTAATCAAAGACCATTGGGCACTGAATTGGCTCAACACCAAAATTGGTAAAACAAACTACATGTTTGTTCCCCTCAACACCAAAGATTGGGCGATTACAATCAAAGACCATTTTGATTGTAATCGCCCAATCTTTGTTGAAATCCTCTAAAGACATCGGATATTCAAAGCTTTATCACGAACAACTAAAATCCCGAATACCTACATACAACAATTTTGGCATCACCTCAAATTCCACAAGAACGCTTCACCTCCCAAATTCACCTCTAAAATTGATACATGCGATGTTGGATTCGAACTCGAATTCGTTCGTACCGTGGTAAGTCTTCTAAGAAAACTTCCAAAGGACGATTAGAGTTTGATATTCCACCAAAGGTTAATGAGTTGATACTTGCGATGTTGGATTCAAACTCGAATGAGTTGTTTAACATCAAAAGAAATAGGAATGGATTTTGCACGGATTACACTTTTCTTATTCATGGCAAGGCAAAAGGAAATCAAAGCAAGTTCATTCCGTTTGTTAGATTTCTCAAGTTGATCATTGAAAGGTGAGCCAAAGTATGAAGATTTATTTATGAGGTATGTGAAGTCTGATAATGGAACCATCAATGTAAATCCAATGAACATTCCTGCGGATTTTCTAAAGCTTGTTGACAAGAAGTCAGAAGTGTACATGAAGTATATGGGTTTAAGCTTTCTTCTGTTCGGCAGTGTTGTAAATATCGGTCTTGGCGGCCGATATATCACTGATATATCGCTTATCGGTGGTCAACCGATACGATATTTCACTAATCGGTCAAAAAAATCGGTTTGGTCAAAATCGGTCAAAATCGGATCCATTTTCCGGCGAAGATGGTTGAGCACCGGTCTAAAATCGGATCCGTTTTCGTTCGATCAAAACAAAACAACGAAAAACAACCATCTACCTACCTGAGACCCGTAAAAGATGGTTGAGCACCGATCTTGAAGCCACGAACAAATCAGCACCAAGTACTTACAACTATGGATCAACCATGTGGTTTTGGTGAGTGGTGACTGCGTTTGGTTTTGTTGAGATGATGGTTCTATCTATGTTTTGATTTTTTTGGTATTCACTCAGTCTCTCTCTGTGTTTGTTGTATGGATTAAGTAAATTAATTGAGCATGTTGAAGGAAGAAGGAGAAGAAATAATAGTTATATATCAGTGGTGAGTGGTGACTGCTTTTTTATTAGGGTAGAGTGTGGTCTTATATATCCGAACAATTAGGGTTTAGCTTTATTGCAATTGGGCTTTTAGATTACTACTTGTGTTGGGCTGGTAAAGTCAAAAAAAAAAGGGACATTTGGTTATTTAAGTGGACATTTGGTTATATCATTGAAAAATTAGTAGTATAAATTGTACATATTTAAAAAAAGAAAAAATTCCTTTATAATTTATGCTCTCCGATATATCACTGATATATCACCGCCATATCGGTCTTGGCGCTTGGCGGGGGTCGACCGCCACGGTACCGCCGAGCGATATTTACAACACTGCTGTTCGGTCAAAGCTGACCGGACCTTCCCAAGGAGAGAATAGGGGATAGTCACCAATATAGGATCGAGTCAACAATCGGAGGAGGATGAGGAAGAAAGTAAGGATAAGGAGGAGATTGAGCATAATGAGGATGATCTGGATGTTGATGACGAGAAGGGGTTGAAAATAATGTAGAAGAGGATGGAAGATTTTAACGAGGATAAGGAGGAAAATGATCATATGGAACATTTTAATGAGAATAAGGAGGAAGATGATCATACGAACAAAACATTTTAATGAGAATAAGGGGGATGAGGATGATGCTGACGGTGGTTCCCAAACCGAATCAGTTCAACGGCAAATTCATCTATTAAAAGTACTCCAAGTGCATACTTGAAAGGCGAGTCGAAGACTTTTATTGAAAAAGACACTAGCTGCCCACTAGTGCAAGCACACACACCTTCTGACCATTCAAGGCCTTCTAAAAAAGGTCTTGTCTCACCTAGTCACATGACAAAAAACCACATATGCCATCTCTGGTTCATATGAACTTGGATGATATTAAAAAAGAGGATTATCGGTCCCAATCCTCCCCACCAAAAAGTCTTAGGTCATCAAAGATGAATTATATGGATTTCATTAATGATACTCCTTACGAAGCAAGTTTTGAAGCACTTGCTTTTAAAGTATTGAAGTTCGTGTTGAAACGGCCGTAGTGACATCTATTTTTGATGTTTCACGAGGATCGACCGTAAAACCCGATGATGCGAACATCAATAAAGAATCGACATCGTGCACGGATATCCCTTTTGGAGACATTGGGGTTACCAATAAACTTCATCTTGCGAAGCCGCAACCGAACCTTCATCTGAACCCGTCACAATAGATACTTTCAACAAAGAAATCTCGGAGTTCATGACAAAGGAGGAGAGTAATTACCAAGATCTTCGAAGATTTTACACCAACAAGGCGACTACAACAACAATAATTCCCTCATCATCAACACAATACCAACCTCCGGATCATAACCTTATTGCTAGGGCTGCAAGTGAACTGAACGTTCAGTGAACATTTCATGAACCATGCAGTAAAATGTTCGTTTATGTGCGCTTATTTATTAAATGAACGAATATGAACAAGATTTTATGTCTGTTTAGTTAAATGAACGACCGGGAACAAAATTCTCCTTCAGTCATTTATGTTCGTAAACGTCCGATTAAACGTTTGTTTGTTTGTAGATGGTCGTATATTGTATATATAAATTTATTATATGCTTTTAAAATCGGTATACTTGAACAAATAAACACACATAAAACACAATATTTTGTATTTTTTTTGTTTATCTTCATACGTTCATTTATGTTCGTTTAATCTCTTAATGAACGAACATAAACGAACACGAACAACCTCATTTCTTAATGAACGAACATGAACAAGAAATTTGTCCATTTAAGCGCTCGTGTCCGTTTATTTGTCCGGTTAAAATTAAATAAACGAACATGAACAAGGCTCCGTTCGTGTACGTCCGGTTCATTTACATGCCTACTTATCACATATGAGGACTTGACTACCATGCTACTAAATAAGATTTTGGATCAACCGCACTACACAGAAAGTCAAGCGGATTTGACATTTTTCTTGACTGAAATAGTGCATGAGGAGTCAGTTCCAGCAACCAGCGTAGACGTTAATGATTTGATTGACACCGTTGATGCCACAAACACCACTTTGGTATCTCAAGTTGAGAAGTTGTCTGCCAAAGTGAAGTCTTTGAATGCTAAGGTATCTTTACTAGAATCTCAATCGTGTTGTATGGCTCAGTCTCAAGGTACAAAACGATCCCATGATGATCACAATGGTGATAATCATGAGGGGGAGAGCGATAAGAGATCGAGAGTTCGACAACAAAATCAAATAACGGGTATTTCACAACCAACAACTTCAAAATCACACACTTTAACTGAGAAAGGCAAGTCGACAAATGCACCAAAGGATTGAGTTTGCAGTTATCATAACAGAAACAACACATGACACAACTTCACCTTTTCACAACCTTGAGGAAGCTTCATCACAATTAATGAAAGAACTTAATGAGATAAGTGGGTAATAGTCAAGGGACTATTATTCACTTAACATATAGATCCTAATCTAGAATTATCTGTTCTTTACATCATAAATTAAATGCTAACACTTACGCTTATATATTATGTAACAACTGGTCCCACATTGATATGAGAAGGGAAAAGTAAGCCACTTATAAGCTTGAAGTTGCAGACTACGAAACTATTATAAATTATCGGCTTAATCTGCTTATCAAGCATATTCTGATAAGCAGGTAGCTGCTTGTTTGAGATGAAATTAATATTGTTATTTTACTATTATATGTAAACCCGAAACCTTTTTAAATGATTTTGATAGATTTTTTTCAGCAAATTATTGTTTTTTTCTGGTATATTGCATTTTTACAAAATAAGCAATGTTAAGCCTCCCTAACTTGAGGACCTAATTTGCTGCTATTTATTTTTATTATTTGCGCTAGAAGATATTAACCAAATGGGGCTTCCTTAGTTTTGTATTGAGTTTTTTTACGTGAGTGTCGTAGTTTCAAAAGTTATTTAACAAACTTTTTTTTTTTTTTTTTTTTCGTAGTTTCAAAAGTTATTTAACAAACTAAGTACATGTGAAACTATTTAGATAATTGTGTTTATCCTAGATACATACCGGTGAATTAAATGGACTTGGTAAATCAATTCCGAATCAAAGGAGTAGTTATAGCAGCCATCTCCTTAACTCTCTCGTCATTGTCATCCCCCTCCCTGTAGTAGTCATCGATTCCCTCTTCAATGACATGTTTGACGAGCGACACTATTACATCATCCTTTGATGGCTGAACATCAAATACTTATCCCGAGCATAGAAAAGCTTATGATTTAGAGTAGGCATACGTTGACCTCGGGAGCTAATGTTTTCTATTGGTACGACTCACTTCCGTTTGATCAATAGGAACGTAGATTACCTTCTAACTCGACAAGAATGGTTTCATTTTCTTCTTAAGCGTTCAACGACTTGAAATGTAAACTCAAACAATTATAATTACAATCACAATTTTACTCTTGATCACAAAATTAATAACAATTGTAACACATAAGGACTATTGACTATATAGTTAAAGATTCACAAACAATACATGCAGATTAATTATGATATCTATACATACCCTCAAAGTAAAAACCATGTAAGTACATATCTAGTGATCCGAAAATCGAAGGGCTAATTAATTGAAAAGCTTAAACGGAAAAGATCGCAAGCGAAAATGTAAAAGATAGCAAAGGCTAAGTAGTAAAAAACGATGCTCGAAGACGATGATGAGGACCGTGTTTTTTTACTGTCCCTTTCTTTCTCTACTATTTTACAGCTCTGTAAATAAAATAAAAGAAAACACTGTTAAATATGTCTAGAAGTGCATAGTTTGTTAAATAAAGTTTAAAATTACTATGGTTAGCTTAAAAACTCGTTTGGTATTAAGGATTACGATTTTAATTTGTACAGGTGTTAGCATATTCATGGAAGAAAAAATTTCTGGAAGATTTCCAGAATTTCTTGTGCAATCGGAAGTAGTTAACAGTGACGATGTTAGAGTTTCCAAAAAGCAGATCACAGATACTGGAGATAACTCTTCGTCTGCACATGTACTCCTTACAAACGACGACCTATTGATCGAAATCTTACTCCGATTACCTGTTATCTCAATTATTATCCTCAAATTGGTATCCAGACGGTGGTTATCCGTCATTACATCCCCTGATTTCATTATGCGTCGGAACCAAATCCGTAACGTAGATCCTCCTTCTGGTCTCTTTCTGCAGAGACTTGAATCTTCCATTGTATGTGATTTCATGTCATTGGATTCCAGAATTCCGTCCAGAAAATCTCCGTTACAAACCACCTTTAATTTTGGCTCCTCCAAGGCATGTAATGATGTTCAGATTTTGCAGTCTTGCAATGGTTTGCTTTTGTGTCGTCCTTGGATCAGTTCTTATTTTGATATGTTTTACGTATTCAACCCATCCACTAATCTGGTTAAGGTGCTTCCACAACACGATATATTAAATTTGAAATTAAGTTATGTTAGTGGTGGTATGAGAATGGCTTTTGCTCCTACAAAATCACCTTACTACAAAGTCGTGCATATTGGATGCATAGATGATGATGATGATGATGTTGAATCTAACATTCAAATACAAACTTACTCTTCAGAGACTGGCAATTGGAGTGTTTGCAGTGCTCGGTTTCCTTTCAAGAGTTTTGATTCTTTCGCTCATGGAATATACTGGAATGATGCGATTCATTGGCTAAATAATGTGGATGATCAGCCTATGCATTTCAAGCTAAATATTGTAGACCATGACCATCCTATTTTAACAACCATACAGTCCCCTCAACCCGTGCACTGGAATAGGCAGTTGTTCGAGTCTCGTGGTAGTTTGCTTCATCTTTGTAGAGACTATATTAATCCCCAGGAGTTTACTATTTACGAGATGATGAATGGGTATTCTGAATGGTCGGTGAAGTACCATGTTAATGTTGATGACTTTATATTACCACTTCCCAAGAGCTGGTCGGTTTGCTCCACGATTTGGAGTATCGTTTTGGGAGAAAGAGAAGAGGATTCATTTATGGTGATTAAGCTATCCGGAAAGGTTTTAGAATACAAATTCCTATCAAAGACTCTCCGTAAGCTCTATGATTTGGGATCTACTAAACATGATCCTGGCAAGTATCAGTTCATTGCATCTTTTGCTAGTGTGTAATTCTGCTTTATGGCATCTGGCATGATTTTGACCATGTTTTGATGCAATTTTATATTGGATATGTGATGCGACCTGTTGTGGATTTGTATGTTTCTTATCGATTATTTAGTTAAGCAATTTGTATTATGTTTTGACCCGTTTAATTTGGAAGTCAATTTGTTTGCATTACCTGACCCGTTTAATATGAAATTGGTTACGTTTTGACCTGTTTAATTATCTGATTGTTGCAAATTAACCAATCTTATGGGTCAAGGGTTTAGTTCAATTGTTGGAATACATTAACCACATAGTAGTGTGTCATGGAGATATGGAATTTGTAATAGCTTTAAATCTGGAATATGTTTCGTTTGTATTGTGTTTTGACCCATTTGTAGGTACACATGTGAGTGCAAGCTTGCAATAGCTTTATAATTTTGATCAACAAAATTGCTTTTATATCTTTTGTACATTTATTGATATGCAAAAGATGTCATACATTTATAGATCAACAAAATAGCTTTATTTATCATATTGCTTGTATCTTGCGGTTGGGAGACAATGAACTCCCTTCATCGATACATGAAGTCGTGTTCAACAATGGCCTGTTGATCAAAATCTTACTTAGGTCAATTGTAATCTCACTCTATCTCTTTAAATCTGATCCGAACAGGCTTATCACTCATCACATCCTGAGTATCACTCTTCTCCGCAGCCAAATCCCGAACCTCGATCCTCTTTCTGGTCCCATTCTCCGACGACCTGAATATTCCATTAGGTATGATTTTGTGTCGCTCGATTACATAATTCCATCCAGATGATATCCGCAGATATATTCCTTCACCTGCAGGCCAGATTCAGGTATTAAATATAACAATTTTGTACTCTTGGAGTGGTTTGCTTCTATTTTGTACGAGACAGTATAAGTATCACATATATAATCCATCCACAAGTCTGTTTAAGATAGTTCCACAATCCCATATTTCTAAATTGAACCCTATTGGTAATCTTGGTGGTACAAAATGGCTTTCGATCCTACAAAATCACCACGTTACAAAGTGGTTCCATGTACCTGAAACTAGTTATTTCCTGTTTTAGTTTCATCTACATTTGACTAGTAAAAAGCGATTAACCACGAGTTTGGTTTGGTTTGGTGTCAATTTTTTTTTTTTTTAAAACTAAACTAGTCTTCACCCCCTTGTCGGTTTATAATCCTGTATTCAACGTAGTAGTTTTATCCCTTGTAATTGTATGACCTGATGGGTGCTTGGTTTTTGAAGAAAACCCTTATCATCATTTGGCTTCAACATGCGGTCTAAGAGCGTGCCAATCACTGTGCTGCTGGCTGTATTGTTCAAGGAATTGATCTTTGTTCATAATTACAAGCCCAATTCTACGATGCTGGCTGATAGGCATGGTCAAAGGGTCACCGAGGAAAGCCGTTCATACCCACCATTCTCACACGTGACACGCCCTCTTCGATCTGCACATCACTTGGATTCTGCTGAACGCACCCAACTGTGGCTCCCATGTTTAGGAGAGCTGTAGCATTACATATGGTTCATTAGACCCTATGTTTTGTGCTAATTAGCTATCTAAAGTCTAAACCCATGTGACTATTTATCTAATCTCATACGGGTCCTCGTCATGTGCTTGTTCTTGACCAATCTTTGCATTACTGTCACTAATTCTCTATATGCGCTCTAGGCAACTTGATTAAATAACGCGTGTCTTACACTATCATTTCCATAAATAACAGTCTCGTTCTAACTTCTTCTTGACAATCAACTTGTTTAGATATAAACAAAGAAAATATAACCGCAATAAAGTACGAACATATTACTGGTTTTTGACATGTGATGTACCTTAAACTAAAAATCTAATCTAAACTATATGTAAAACATTTTGATATAAGATCATTTGAGGACCAAACTTTTTTTACATACCAAGGGACTAATCTCCACCCTCCATCTTTATTTATTGAAGTGTTAAGATGTTTATATACACACATAATATTTCTCGTTTTGGTTCATTTGTGACTAACATATTTATTCTTCATCCTCCTGTTTGGCTCTTATATTACTGTAAGTAAATTGAAACAAAACAAAATAAAAGTTTATTCGACAAAAAGTCCTTAGAACTATAAAAGTCCTAAAAAAGTTTGAATATTTCATCTTCAAGCATAAAACTCATTCGATTTGAACGATATATTAGGATTTTAAGATTGTTAGTTAGAATGACTAGGATAGAAACCAAATAAATGTAATTTAGATTTTGTTTTTTTATGTAGATAGATGTTCGAGTAATTCGGTTCGGCCTGATTAAATATTAAAGAAATCATGAACCAAACCAAACACCGATTATAGGTTCAACTCAAAATATATACCAATTAAAAATTTCGGTTCAATTTTATTTTGTTTCACGTGATTTATTTTTTGTTTATTCAGTGTCAAACCAATTCAACACCAAACCTAACATGTAACTTTTGATCGTTTGTCACCATTTAAAGCGTAAATAAATGTGTATAATGTTTAGTTATTATAATCAAACGTTTTTTTTTTTTTTTTTTTTTTTTTTTTCAATAAAAGAATTCATTTAATAAACATCATAATTATAGTGTGATTTATTTAATGATTTTTATTCCTCTAATTATTTAGTGTACATCTTAAAAATGTCAAGTGAACACCCCATTAGTAAATCTCAATAAAAGAAGCGTAAATATGAACGGTTTTTTATATGGTGTTTGACATGCATATTTTATTTTCACACGGTTGGAAACTTCATATTGAGTTTATAAAATACAGTATATCATTTTTTATTTTATTTTTTTCTGAACTTATGTATTATAAACCAATGAAAAAAGGAAAGAACACTAATCCAAAAAACGTCCCCTTTATAAACTAGGGTTTTGATTTAGAGGGTTTAGCTTCCCCATGGAAACAAATGCTGAAAGTTCATCAGAACATCCTGCGCTTTCAAAGATATTGACGGGTAAACTCACTTCGTCCATGCATGCAGTCGTGTCCAACGACGACCTTTTGATCGAAATCTTACTCCGATTACCAATAATCTCACTTCATCTCTTCAAATTCATATCCAAACGCTGGTTATCTCTTATCACATCACCTTATTTCACTGATCGCCGTATCCAAATCCCTAACATGGATCCTCCTTCCGGTATCTTTCTCAAGCTAGATGATCATCCCAATCAATATAATTTAATGTCATTGGACATTCGAATTCCTGCTAGTAAATCTATCACTTTCAAATTTGGCTTGGAGGAGGCTGGTAATAATGTTAGTAGTATTTTGCAATCATGCAATGGTTTGCTTTTATGCTGTACAAAGGCGAGTAGTGCGGGACCTCGTGAGTTTTATGTATACAATCCAACCATAAAAAGTATGCTTAAGATGCTTCCACGACCACATGTTTTGGATGTTGATTACAAATCTCGTTTTGATCGTGGTATTAGACTGGCTTTTGATCCTCCTAAATCACGTCACTACAAAGTTGTGCATGCCGTAATGATATGTGATGATGATCTTGATGATGATAATGATGAAGTTCAAATACAAACTTATACTTCAGAAACTGGCAATTGGAATGTTTTCAATGATCGGTTTCCTGACCGAAGTTTTACAAATTTTGAACATGGAATATATTGGAATGATGCCATTCATTGGCTGAATAATGTGAAATTGAAGCCTATGCATTTCAGGTTAGATATTGTAGAGAATCCAATTTTAACAAACATACTACTCCCGATAACGGTGAATGAGACTTTGAATTTTAAATCCAAGTTGTTTGAATCTCGTGGCTGTTTGCTTCTTCTCTGTTGGGACGACTATGTTAGTTTGCAACATTTTACTATTTATGAGATGAAGAATAGGTATTATGAATGGTCATTTAAGTACCGTGTTATTCCTGACGACATTATGGTACCATGGTCCGTACCTTCGAGAACTTATACCAGATTTTTGTGTATTGTTTTGGGAGAAAAAGAAGAGGACTCTTTTATGCTGATCAGGCCATCTGGACAGGTTGTACAATACAACTTCGTGTTCAAGACTCTCCGAACTGTTTGTAGTTTAAAATCAATTAGCCTTTCTATTACCTTTGAGTTCATTCCATCTTTTGCTGGTTTGTGATTCTACTTTCTGGTTGAGGTATGATGTTATATTTTCCCTGCTACTACAACGATCATATGCTCATATCATTTTTTTGGATGACACTGTTGGTATCGGTTATACATGCTTAGTTACACAATTTGTTTCTGTTGTGATTTTGTCAATAATCCGGTTTTGGAGCTATTAATATCTCTAGTTTCCATAGACAAAGCAGCAATTTATAAGGTTTATTAGGATCAGTAGTAGACATATCTTCATAGAATAGCACAATCTATAAAACAAACACAAGTAGTGTACATATTTTCATCATGTACTTTTTACTAGTTAGAATAAACCCTGATACAATCCATAGTTATTATCTATGTACTTTAGAAGATCTATCACTATGAGTCCAGCCCAATACACTACGAGAGACAATTAGTATGTTGTCATTTCTAGTACCCCACCCCCAAAAACAGCATATTCGACCAAAATAGGCCGGAGTTCAGTTTAGAATTCATGTTGGTGGTGATGGATTGATGTGATCTCTAGATTTATATATGTCATGTGAATGTTGTCACATGATGGTTGGGTTTCTACATTCCAACTTCATATAATGTGCATCTCCTTTTCAATACATAAAATCATGTTGTTTCTCCACTCGATCACATTTCAAGGATTGAAAACATAAAACATATATATTAGAATAATAGTATATATCTCTTATGTATATGGAATGTATATCACATCCATAATTCTCTCATAGTCAGTTAGGATGGATATGTATAACTCTTGTATATATACGCCTTTGGCATATATAAGGAATGAAACGTACGATTATATTCTCACATGGTATTAAAAGCTTGATCAAGTTCAGTAGGTACTGTAGATGCAGCATATGTCTGAGTGGGTCTTGGACCGAGTATACCTTGGCTTCCAGATGGTGGATGAGTGGGCCGAGACCATGGAGCAGTTGGGAAAGAGGGTGGTGGTGAGGCCCAATGATATGGAGACCAAGCCCAGGGACCATATGGTGTCCATTGTTGAAACTGTGAATGCTGGAAATTGTTAGAAGGACCACGTCCACGACCTCGACCACCATTACGACCACCATTATGATCTTCTTGGTGACAACCTGATTTCTTGGTCTTCAAAGCGTCAACCCACGCTTTCACGCTCTAGTGCTGAAGCGGAATACCGCGGGGTTGCCAATGTGGTTTCCATAGTGCGTTGGATCAGAATAAGGATTTCCTGAATTAGCACTCAATTTTGCCTTAGTGTCAACAGGTGTGGAAGAGGATTTACATGATGACATACCAGCCCTTAGTGTCAACAGGTGTGGAGTATATATCTCTTATGTATATGGAATACATATCCATCCTAACTGACTATGAGAGAATTATGGATGTGATATACATTCCATATACATAAGAGATATATACTATTATTCTAATAATATAAAAATATGAATCTAGAAGCATATACAAGTTGTTAACGTTTTTGTTATGGTTTATATTTTATCTAGAAGTTAGCTTTTAACTTCTTTTTTTTTCATAAATGTGTACTAAAGTTATGAACTTAATTTACAGATACTGAATAAACTTACTGATAAATATGCATTCCAGGTCCTGAACATGAAGAAGAAACATGCAGTAGAAGGAAGAGATATATGTTAGCTATGAAATTTTGTTAAATTTCATTTAGTATGGACGATGGGTATGATGAAAACAAAAACATTTATGGGAAGTTGTAACTAAAATGTCCGTTTGATATTTAGTTATTTCTCATTTTGGTTCTATTACATGTGATTTTTAATAGCATGGTTGGCATATATTATGCTAATATGTTCTCTATCCTCATGATCCGTAGGAGCTGTTATGTGCCCATTTTCATTTTCTTCGTTTGGTTCGTTAAATAGTCATTTTTTTGTTTAACGGTTGAACCGCGGCAAAATATGTTTTATTTTTTGATACCCAATTATTTAGTACGGTTCAAAAACCATACCAAAAGCCCTTAAAAACTGTTACTAAAACCATTTTTCTCTAGTAAGTAATTTCCTTACAAATTGGCTGGTTGTAAGCACAAATGGGTTGTCGTAAGAATTACGAGCTTTGGTTAAGTAACTCCCCCAATTCACATTTTTATTTGAAAGATATAGTAGTGTGTTAAGAAGCTGTACACACAATATTTCATGATGTGGTTTGTATGAAGTCATGTAAGTCATCCTCCTGTTTGGCTCGAATTGTTATATACATGTTCTCTACATGTAAATACTTCCCCTAGAAATTGTAAAACGCTGAAGGAGCATTATGATCAAACCTGGAACAAATCTTAGCTGTGTTAACTCCTGATTTATGTGCCCCTGGAACAACGCTAAAGGAGTTATGTGACTCTTCATTAGTTATTGTAGCTCATGGAAGACATGGTTTGTGGGACTTTTAATGATCGAAATCCAATTTTGTAAGGTGTAGCAAATAAACAGGTCTTAAATCTCAAATAATTTCTAATATCTCATTATTCATAAAATCCCCACCTCTACCCAAGGATCTCAACTCCTTTGGGTACCTAGATTGGTAAACACGTAAAATATCGGACAAAAAACCGCAAAAGAATGCAAAAATCTGTGTCACCACTGTTGTTGTGCTTCTTGATTTCCCTGTTCTACTGCTCGTTCTGTAGCTTTTGATGCAAGTTTCAATATCGTTAATATGTTGTTTGCCTCATTAAGGTTCTTATTTGGAAGATATTGGAGTGTTAAAATGTGATAACTTGCCTTGCTCATTGCATCTTTTGCTTGTGTGTGACTGCGTTCTATATCAGGTATGGCTTCCTACTACAAATTAGATGGGTCAGGCAAGTTTGGGGTCTGGTCTTTTTGAGCATTATGCAAATATTTTTTATCCACTTTTTAAATTTATATACAGAGGTCGCAATATGGCCCATTTGTTTTATCTTAAACGGGTCAGGTAATTATTTTCTTTTTAGGTAGAATGTGACAAGAAAAATGGGTCGAACTGAAAGTTTCTTATAAATCTACACAACCTTCTATATTGTATTATTTGATGATTATGATAATTAAGTGTCATAGTCTTGTTATCATATTCATAATAAGAAAGTGTTATCTTGTCAACTACACAACTCCTGATCCATACCAAAACATTTTGTGAGCTGCATGACCCACCCACCTTGTCATCTTTAAGGGCAATAGCAATCCTCAAAATACAACCACTACAAATGTGGAACTTTGTTAGCCTGAAATTTCTATATGAGGAGTTTTCCATGGACCAAACAGCATATCCAAAAAGGTACGATGTTCTTCATAGTCTATATTGATTCTGGGTTATATGAATGTTACTTAAGCTGGCAAAACGGGCAGGTCTGGAGGTTGGGTAATGGGTCAAAATAAGTTTGGGTAAAAGCAGGTTGGGTTGGATTGAAATGTATCTTATTTAAATGAAACAATTTAGGACATAACAGAATACACGATAGCCAACATTTGACCCGTCGACCTGTTTCATGTCAAGCCAACTTCTTACAGTTGATCTGTATGGCCATTGGACTAGCTGTTATCAACCGAAATCAATTCATTATTTCCATATATAAAATTCAATTTGCTACCTGACTCGGCATATTGGTACAAACCAGAAGATGGTAGTTTGGTCTACTGATAATATCTAAAGTAAAAGTACTTACTTTAGATATTATCATTAGACCATAATACCATCTTCTGGTTTGTACCAATATACTGAGTCAGGTAATCCTACATGGAAAATTGCAATAAATACAGGCAATCCTACATGGAAAATTTTCATTTATATCCGTCAAAAGTAACAAACTATTCCTTCTGCTTAACAAAATCCAATGAAGCTAGTGTAATGTACGAGAAGCTGCAATCTTATACCAATGGACAAATGGTTGCATAAGCAAAAAAGCATTCCAGGTTAATGAGTTGTGTCGTAGAAAGACAGAAGCTGTATAACAATCCCATCATGTAGATCAGAGCTACCAATTGTATAGATTTAGCAATTTAGGCACATTTACTAATAAATGGTTTGGTTTGGCCTTTGAGGACATATAGTCTTAAACAGATCAAATGAGTGAAACAAAAAATAAGCTAAAAAGAGAATTGAGTTAAATGAGACGGCCTGATAGAAATTCCCATGATCGTTTCTAATGCATGCAATCTCTTAAGTTGTCTGATTCAAAAATTTCGATAGTTATTCTACTGTAATAAATGTATTATTGTTGTAAGTAATCCACGTGTACCTCGGTCAATCCAACTCGGTTTGACTAGTACTAGAAACTGACTCGTTTTAAGCTATTACATAGCCCGCTTGATATTAGTACAAGCTTTGCTTTTCTGAAAATAAGAGAGGTTGCATCTGTCCCAAAATCCAAACTATCTTCGACTTGTAAATGTCAAATGAGTAGTTTCTCTTCCTTCATACACTCTTCATGGAGAAACATGTTCATCGGTGATCATCCTCTGCAATTACGTAAATCACCCTCACTTTCTGTGGAAAATAATATTAGATGTGATAGGTCCTGATAAAGCCCGAGGCCATTTTAATGATGTCTCTTTTTCTAATCTGTCATGAAGATTTATGCATTTAAGACGTGGCTGACCCCCGACTTGTGGATTTAAGTAGCATCAGAGTTATTTTGATTAAACTAGGAAAATGCTAGACAAGTTACACTATATACTACAAGAAAGATAATGGGCTCGTTGCGACCCCGTGTGCTCTTATATGCACATGATCAAATAATATTGAATGACTTACAATAAAACAGTGGACATGCCATATTAAATGATCTTGGGCAAAAGAGTAACATACTGAGTAAGCAAACTTCTGAATTTATTAAACTCTTAGGTGAATGGGGATGAGCATGAGAATCAAAGAACTGAACAAACATTTGAGACAGTCAGAACCGAGCCTTACTGATCTGTTCTTTTTTTGTTGGTCCAAAACTGAAAGAAGGAAAAAGATGTCAAACCGGTGGAAGTGTACTGTGTACGGCACAAGTGATGTAAGTCGATCGTATGCATACAGTTCATTTCATAATCTATAGACTATAGACTGTAGACACGCGGCTTGCCTATAACCATTTGTATACGGATAGGTCATGATTTCTTAAGACAAGAATTAGAACAGGATATTAAAGGAACTTTCAAAAGGGTAGAAGAACTGCACGAAAACGGGTATAAACATAGGGGAAAAAAAAGAAAAAAAAAAAAAAAAAAAAAGGAAACTGGTCTGAGGAGGTCCATATACCGGTTCAACATAAACCGAGACCAACCAAGTCATAATTGGTTCGGTCTTAAGTAAGAGGTTTCGGCCGCTTTTGGTTTTCAGTTCGTCCTTTTTTTGGGCCTGGCCGAATGATTTATACAACAACATTATGTATGTGTTTAACTGTTTATGCTCGTTTTTTGTTGGCTTAAAATCTTGAATACTATAAATAGGATTTATCCTTCTATCAAGGAATGCTTGAAAAGAATTTCTAAAAACCCATTCTCACTCGATTAAATGAATTGGTTAAGTTGTCAGTATTAGTCTGTGTAATTCGGTAATTTCGATTTTAGGAAATTACGTAGTTTTAAATTTTTATGAGTATTATTTTTAAGTAACTGGATAGATTAGCATTAAAAACCATGTTACGTAAAACATGTAGAAACTTACCATAATTTCCTTAAAAATAATAATCTATCCAGTTATTTAAAAACATGTAGAAAGCAGAAAGTCAATGACTCGATGGTGTCACGTGGGACAAATAAAAACCATGTTACGTAAAACCTGTAGAAACTTACCATAATTACAAAAGTAAACCTGCATATATCGATGGGTTTTTGGTTCTGTAAGAATATGAATGTGATATGTCCTTCAGTCAAATAATTGTGTGTTCATTTCTCGACTGACACAGATGTGAGATCTACATATAATGATATACTAGACGTATATCAACGCAAACCGATTGTGTATAGCGGCAAATAATTATACTTGTGAAATTGTGATTCTGTTTTGACCTTGCAAAGCGTAAGTGTGTTTTTTTAAATTACTATAGTGTTTGTTGTTGAAAAGTTGCCAATTTTAGAATTGATCAAGAAAAAACATAATTTACGTTAATTTTTAAAAAATTGTCAAGTTTAGAAGTACTTAGATGTAATTTAGGCAAAGTTTCATGAAAAAAATGTGCACTTTTTGCAAGTGGTATAGATAGTGTAGTAAGGTGGTGTTTAGTATTGACTTATATTTGTTGTAATATGTATAAAAGAAACTAGTTTTGATAACCTGAAATCGAAAGTGATGGAATTGTGAGTTTTTGCCCATTTTGTCATTGTTATTTAGACATTACTTAAGACATAAAAGAAGAAAAGAATAATAGCAAGCGTGCTACTTTATCTTTCTAAAGAAAACATTGTGATATGTATTATTGATTATAAGTACTTTTAATGGGAGGTACATTTTTTTCCTCAACAAAGTCATTGTTTAACTTTTTAGCATTAGAGCAAAACGAAAATTTTGTCCAAATACTTGATGATCCTCGAGCCTCTATGGCAATGACTCAAGGATAATGTTACTCACACAAGTTTTGTTATAAGTACAAATTAGGATTTTAAAATGCATATTTACATTTGAGGTGTTTTGAAGAGTACAATACATTGTGTTACAAAAAGAAAAGAAGTAAAAGAAGTTTTAAAAAAAATCTTATGTATCAAGGATGATCTAAGAGTGGCGGGTATCATGGCTTGCATACACACGCCATCCAACGTGATATCAAGCCAAACCCAAGACAATGCGCCAAACCATTCACCTATTTATTGGCTTGAACCAAAAGACCATTTTTTGCAAAATTTTTTACTGATGGGTACTAAACGTCATTTTCTTTTTTCTCTTTTTCAAAAAGAAAAAACTTACACATTTAACTCTATTTTACACAATCATTTTTCACTCTATAAAAACCCTTTTTACACGATCATTTTTATAAAAGTTTCATTTTCACTCTATTTTATCACATCTTCAAAATAAGTCACCCCAATGATGTTTTTTACAATAAAAATCTCGAAATGTCGCAAGCTCCAAACTCATCATCTCCGTTAAAGCCCGCTACACATTCATCTGCAAACTCAATATCTTCCTCAAACCCCCAATTTGATCCATTTGGTAGCCAATATACTATGCCAACAAACACACCCGAATAATATTTTCTTCACCAACAAAAATTTCAACAACTTCAACAACATCCACCACAATTCTTTTCACAACAACAAACACAACCCCAACCACAACAACCACGACGACCACCACCATAAACGCAACCATCACAAGAAAACCAAGAAACCGAAAGGCGAAGAAAAGCCAAAACACCCGTCAAATCAACTAAAAAACTAGCCGCAACAACAGAGGGATCCTCAAAGGCGTCCACTCGTTGGACGCAAGAAAAGGAAATATTATTAGCCGAGGCTAATCTTGTCGTTTCAGAGGATAAACGTTTGAGTAGAAGTGGGGGAAAATAGGTTCACCTTTCGAGTCATTGTAGGTGTGCATATCGTGACGAGAGGGATAAAGGAAAAGCATTTACTCAAGAAATGCCATGGGCAATCTTGAGAAAACACCCAAAGTGGGATGTCGCCGAACCCGGTGATCCGGATTTACCGAGCTATTCAGATGATTTGAGACCATGTCTCCCTGAAAAATCACAAAAAGCGATAAAAAGTATCACGTCGCGAACCACGGGTAGTAACCAAGATTTTGGGGAGAGTATATCAAATAAATAAAGACTTAAACATGAGGCCACTCTAGAGATGTACACGATGACTAAAGCGAAAGACGCGACAATAATGAGGTTGAAAGAAATTAAGTTTCTCAGAACTAGCACCGCGAGGTTATCGGATGAGGATGCCTTGATCAACATATAAAACAAGAAATTTGACAAAAATAGTTATTATCTTTTTTTCGTCCATTTTTTTATTTGTTTATTTTTTATTGTAATTTATATTTTTATTTTAATGAATGAAAAATTAAAAAAGAAAATAAAATAATGGATGCCAAAAAAGAAATGTTTTGGCTCAAGCAATGAGAGAAGGATTTTGACTATGTGAGTGAAAATATATTTTTTCATAAGTTGGCATGCTATATCACCCATCAAAGGTCATCTTAAACCATGACAACCATAGCTCTAAATACCCAAAAGTTGATCTATTGCTTTTGATTTGCTGGTTTTCTCTAGTGGACATTTTCGTATGGGCTATGTGCCACACATGTCGGGTTAGAATATATAATATGATTACATGAAGACCATGCAAGTTAGAGCATCCACAATGGTAAAAACTAGAATAGCTTTTCACTATTTAGATAAGTCTTTTGAAAGGCTTTTTTTGCATTGCATGAAAAGCTTTTTGAAAAGCTTCTTAAAAAGACTTGGTATACTCCAAGTCTTTTATCAAAGTGATATTTATTAAATGTAGTATGCATTAATTGCATTAAATGCAAAAAGTCATGAAAGACTTTTGCCATTGTAGATGCTCTTACATCATGGGCAAAAATCCAGGAGTGCCTTGTATATGTGCTTTAAGATTAAAGAACCATGATGATGATAACTTCTTAAATATACTAGCAGGGTACCCGTGCATTGCAGCGGCGGGTATCCTGAAATTAAATTTTCTGGTGAATCATGTATTTTAGTTGATTATGTTCTTTTTGACAATAAATTTACGGATATTAAGAATTTCGTTTAGCCCGTGCCCGTTCGGGCTCGAGCCCGTTTGGCCCGCACCTGTTCGTACTCAAGCCCATTTGGCACGTTGCCCGTTCGGGCTTGAATATTTGTATAATGTGCTTTATTATTTGTATTAGTGACATTTAATGTAGAAATTGTGTTTAATTTGGTTGTACAATATGCTTGATAATTTGTATTTCTTATGTAAGGGGTGTTTTAATAACTTTATTAATTGTGTTTATTGACCAGTTAATTAATTGACTACATTAAATAGCATTAATGTGGTGCTTTATTTTTTTTAATATGTGCATTAAAGTAGTGTACACTATGCTTCTTATCTTGTAAGTCTGAAAATTATGTGCATTAAAGTGGTGTACACTATGCTTCTTTTCTTGTAAGTTTTAAAAGATTACAAGCATTGAAAGTTATACTTGTAACAACCCAGACTTTTTAAAGACATTTAAATTTCTAGGCTTTTAATTATATGTGTATGTATCTTTCCTATTAAAAAAATGTTTTTGGTCTTAAACATTTTAAGACTTTTAAATATAGATATCCTAAATACATTATAAGGTAGTATAGATAACAAGTGAACTAGTTTAGTTGATTTACAATGGTTCAATTTATCTGCACGTTAAACTAGATTACACCAATAAATTATCAGCAGAAAACCATGGAACCAATTAATCTATAATCTACCATTCATCTTTTTTATTAGGCTCGGTGTAATGGTTACCTTTAGGGATGAGCACGGTACTAGAATGGTACCAAACCCGTACTGAATTGGTGGTACCGTTTTTTTCCCGAGCATGAAAGGGGGTACCGGTACCGTACCGGACGGGATTCGGATACCGGTACCGATACCGGGAAATGGGGTTTTTCCGTTTTTATTCGGGAATTTCCCGATTTGGTACCGGTCCCGTACCGAATTTGTGGTCCCGATTTTTTTTTCACCTTGTTTCATAGTCCCGGTACCGTACCGTATATCGGGAACGGTACCGTTTCTGTACGGTTCCGGTTCGGTTCCGGGATTCGGGTCAAAATGCTCGTCACTAGTTACCTTATCTTCACCTCAACATAACATTAGTTTTTCAATACCCCATCTTACCACCACCTTTAGAAGTGTAATAGTCATCACCTAACCAAACATATAACAGTACATCATTTTATACAAATATACCACACACACACTAATAAACAAACAAACAGTAATAATAATAATAATAATAATAATAATAATAATAATAATAATAATATAAAAGGGTGTGTTTGAGTTTGGAAGTCTACACCACCCAACCAACACAAAAACTTTACCTTGGCGCATGATGGATTTTGGATGTCATAGGGCTGGCCCGGTCTTATCGACAATAATACTAATAGCAAGCAACACATAGCTAAAACGTTATAATTGTTAAACAATGAAACCCCGCAAGAGATTCGTTTTATTAAGGCATACTTATAAAACAATATATGAAAATCCTAATGGACCCGAACCCGGGCTCAAGGCCTTATAATTTATTGACTAATACAGCCTCACAAATCAAGCGGCGAAATCACGAAAGCTCGAATTGAAGTGTAAACTACAATTACTAAAAAAGCAAAAATAAAGATAGATATCTTGATAAAGAATCATGACTTTGATAGTAACCCGTCGTAACGGATAAACGTTATCTACAAAGATTTTTTCCGACATATATTACAAATTCATGGCCACATGGCCACTGAAAGCGTCATTTAACTCTTAGTGGTTCGAGAGTTATAAGCAAACATTGAGTCAATGTTGTTTTTTAAAAATGAAGGCTTGTTACAGCGCGTGACAGTGCGTCCTTAGGGCTACAACAGCGATTCCATTATGCTTCTCTTCGGAATTTAATTATGAAGCCAATGCGCTAGCAGCGTTAATTAACTCCTTACGGTTAAGGATTTATGGTCGAAACAGTGACAAGCTAGGGTTGAATCCGAAACGAGATTTTTTGCTTTTGGAGAACGGATAACTGCAACGTCTAGGGTTTGACGAGTGGCTTTAGACGTCAGCAAACCTGCTCGGATATCATATTAAACAATATTTACCTCGTAAGAGATAGGTTTTATTAAAAAATACTTATAAAGAATAATAAGTAGAATTGCATATATATCCCTCTAAAAGTGAATAATTGCATAAATATCATTTGTACAAGTTTTTGATGCACATAATACAATAGTTTTTATATATGCTTTGGATATATATGCAAAAACCCCGAATTTAATACATGAAAACCTTAATTGATCTGAACCCACAGGACCGAAGCCTTATAATATATCCCCTAATAATAACTATAGAAAACCGAAACATACAACTACAATTAGATGCAACCGACTATACATATGGACCATAGATATAGATAATCGAAACATAAAGCTACATTTAGGGCCGTTTGGTATGGGAGTGTAGGATTTGAGATTGGGATTTGAAGTAAAAAGTAATGTTTGGTTGATTTTTTAAATTTAAAAATTGAGACTCATTCCCAACTTCAAAGGCACGTACAAAACCTTACCCTACTTTTATACATTTTTTATTTATTAGTGAGCCCATATTACATCTTTCTCTCTTTCTCTCTCTCTATATATACTAGTATTTTTTTATATTATAAAATTATAATTTTTTATTAAATTTTTCTCTCTCCTTATTTAATTTAAACCCCAAATTTAAATCCTAATCTACAACTTTACATTCCTAATCTAAACCCATCTACAAACGAAACGGGCCCTTAGTCAAGAATTGCTATTAAGGCAAACTTGTGAAATAGATACCTAGTTGCTTAAAAAGTGTGGATGCAACCTTCTTGACTTATAAACCGGCGAGGTGCTACAACATTTACTACTTTAATTATGACAACAAAAAAGTTGGTCTTAAAAAGTATGGATAAAACATTTACTAATTTGACATTTTGAATGATGTTAGTCAAAAAAGCAACAATAAACAAAAATCTTTTTCGTTTCTTTTTCTTTGTTATTGTTTTTTCTTTTTACTTCCATCAACTTTTTTGTAACGACCTTATGTCGGTACGACCATTTACATCACCTCCTTGACAATGACTTGAAACTAACAATAAACAATACTAATTGTAAAATTTATTTTAGAGCCCTTATTTTTACAAGTATTTATTTATTTTTAATATATATCATAAAACTGTGAAATAAAAAGTGCAAAATAAAAAATATAAATTTTAACAAGTCAAAAATATTAAACTATCAAAATATATAAAACAAAAACTGATAAAAAATTATATTCTGCTATAAACAAAAGATCAAAAAAGATAAAAAAAAAAAAAATACAAAATATTTGTAATTTTCATGAGCTAAAGTATCAATAACATAACTCTTTATTTTATATAATAAATCCCGAACACAATAGAAAAGGGAGTTGCTATAGCAACACCCTTTATAAGACACCGTACAAACCACTGTGCATACAATACAATATCATTATACATATAGTATAACCTCGTTACGCATAAAAATGTATATATAAAAGATTTGTTGTGTGTGTACAGTACAACCTAATAAAAAAACCAAACACAATACAACACTTGTTACCACTTTCCAACACATGATAAATTCTAGATCCAAATATAACACATTTATTTATAAAAATTGTCAGTGCCACCATCACACTAAACACGCAATCCTATTTTTTCATGGACCAAATTGCTTGTCCATCACTTGTTTTACAACTCACCCACAAATTCATAAATACAATCTTCACCAAATGAAAACCTCTTAAAAAAAAAACCTTAAAAAAACACAACAATGTCTTCAGTTAAAGATCTTGAAACCCCATTACTATCATCATCATCAGATGGACATGAATGTAGAGTAAATATAGATTTAGATACCCTTTTGGATGCTGATGAAAACCCATATAGGTTTATTGGGTCAGATGGGTATGAAGTACCTGAGCCAAGTACAGTGGATCCATTTAGGAACCATACACCAAAAGCTGAAGGGGTTTATGAATGGGTTAAGATTATTGTTTGTGTTCCTATAGCTTTGGTTAGACTTGTTTTGTTTGGTTTGTGTTTGTGTGTTGGTTATGTTGCTACTAAATCTGCTTTGAATGGTTGGAAAGATAAGCATAATCCCATGCCGAAATGGCGATGTCGGGTTATGTGGATTACTAGGTTGTGTACTAGAGGGATTTTGTTTGCATTTGGGTAAGGTTTTTTTTTTTTTTTTTTTTTTTTTTTTTTTTTTTTTTTTTTTTTTTTTAAAGGTTTTTTTTCTGCGCGATTGTTATGTGTTTATGAGTTTGAGTATATGTTGCTGTTTAATTGCCTTAAATTGTAGTATTATCGCGTTCTGGAAGTAATTATGTGATATGGAATAAGTTGTTACGAAACGGGTACAGGAGATAGTGTTTGGATTTAAATTGTATTTATGACTTGAGAATTTTGAGAAAATAATGTTGTCGAATAGCTTTTGATCATGATCGGGACATACACAAAACTTAAGTTATGTTACGATCATATCAGGTGTAACAAAACGCGCTGTGGAGATAGTGGTTTTTTGCTTGGATTTGAAGTTGTGATTGACCGATAGCTGTTTTAGTGCTTGGCAATTTCTGATTATTTAAGGATTTAGGTGTAAAATGATTGTTAAATATTGAATAATCATCAGTTCCGATTCAGCTGCTCCTGCACTGATTATCTAAAACTGGTTATTACATGTCACATAATCAAAAGTTCGAAACTAGTTTCACTTCCCAAAATAAAATATTAGAGAGTTAATAATGAGAAAATCACTTTTAAGATCCAATTCCAAACACCCGTTAGTAATATTTTGTTTAATAAGTGTTAGATCAGGGTTTGAATACATGCTTTGTGCAATTACCATGAAAAACTATTGATTTGATCTTTGAATAAATAAGAGTATGATTGCCTTTTGGAATTGGTTAAGTGGTATGCAATAATAGGAATGAGAATATGAGATAATCATTTGTAACAAATTCCTATATTGAAGATAGTGTTTGAATTTTGAAGACGTAATACTTTTTTTTTATTCAAATACTGAATATTGGAGAATACACATCATACATGGTACAATGATCCTAAAATTATAAATGATCATCAATTTTGTTGAAGCTACTTCTAAACTGATCACCCCACTTTCATTATCTACTCAACTAATTAGAATTAACGAGAACTAGTTTGACTGTACCAAGTAACCAAACACTATAAACTGATTATCTGCGATTTGAAACTTTAAAACTCAATACCAAACACCTGTCAGTTTGCAGACATCCTTACAGTATGTGATATACCGCTTCTCTTTTCATTTTCAGCTACCATTGGATACAACGAAGGGGAAAACCAGCTCCTAGAGAAACCGCTCCAATCCTTGTATCTAATCATGTATCATATATCGATCCAATATTCTTTTTCTACGAATTATTTCCAACAATTGTTGCATCTGAGTCCCATGATTCAATGCCCTTTGTTGGCACCATTATTAGAGCTATGCAGGTAATCTAAATTCATCCATATTTTTTCTCTTTGTACAGTTGTACATTTGTGAACATCTTGAATCTTCATGCAAATTTGATCTTCCGTTTTCTTATACATAGGTTATATATGTGAATAGATTTTCACACCAATCACGGAAGCATGCTGTAAATGAGATAAAGGTAACACACCCTCATTTGAAGTCTGTTTTTTTCTTTCATCGTTTTTGTAAAATGACTTGTTAAAAAGTTAGATTTTTATTTTTCTTTTCGATATATATAAGGAATTTGATACAAAATGGGTTGTTAAGAATTTTCAATACAGAGAAAGGCCTCAAGTGACAGATTTCCTCGGCTACTTTTATTTCCCGAGGGAACAACAACCAATGGCAGGCTGCTAATTTCTTTCCAACATGGTGCATTTATACCTGGTTATCCTATACAACCAGTGGTGGTTCGTTATCCTCATGTACATTTTGATCAATCATGGTAAGATTATATATAATTAAAATAATAATAATAATAATAATAATAATAATAATAATAATAATAATAATAATAATAATAATAATAATAATAATAATAAAATCCAATTGATGTATTTTTCAATAATTAATCTCGTGTTTAATGGGTCTTTTATAAATATGTTTTGCAGGGGTCATATTTCTTTGGCGAGACTTATGTTTAGAATGTTCACACAATTCCACAATTTTATGGAGGTGCTTATATATGCTTATATTCTGGTTAAATTAATCTAATGCGTGTATGCGGTCTAAAAAAGGTGATAATAATTTACTAAAATTTGATCAGATTGAATATCTTCCGGTTGTTACACCTTCGGAACATCATAAGGAAAGTGCTGTTCGTTTTGCTGAGAAAGTGAGTTTCTCTCTCTCATTTGATGGTATCTATATACTCACATCTAAGTTTATTAACCTTTTGTTAATAGTCATAAATAAATATTTGATGCAGACAGGTAGAGCCATGGCTCGTGCTCTTAATGTTGTACAAACATCTCATACCTTTGTCGATTACATGATTCTTTCAAAGGCAGCTGATTCTGGACAGGTATACCTACTTTTGGTAAATTATGCAAACTTTATAACTTTGCATAAATTAAATTAAAAAAAAAAAAAAAAAAAAAAAAAAAAAAAAAAAAAAAAAAAAAAAAAAAAAAAAAAAAAAAACTTTAGTTATGTGTTAATCTTCAGAGATCTGTGACATTGAACCTACAAATTGAATAGAAACACAAGGTTTAATTTACAACCGTAATCTTCGATTTGAAATTTTCTTGTAGTCAATAACATACATGATACATCTATGTATATTTATAAATTGTTTCAAGTATTTTTTATTTTATTTATTTATTTATTTATTTTTTTAATTTCAATTTAACATGTCAACAATGTCTTTTTGCAGGAAAATCCGTCTCTCTTTGTGGTTGAAATGGCAAAGATTCAAGAAGTGAGTTTACATCTTCCATTTTATGTGCACTCTCTTTTATTGCTAATTCAAGATAACATTTTTCAAAATCGTCTAGTGTTTTTCATACATTTCTATATTCGGTATGCAATTTTGTGCTTTTTTTTGTTCAGTTATATCATTTGAGCTCTTCAGACGCCTTAGACTTCTTGGATATTTTTCTTGCCATGAATCCAGATCCGAGGTATCTTATACGCTATAAGCCTATAATCTTATTTTGGTGTGCTTTATGTATGTTTGTGGCATGGCTTTTGATTTATCATGGTGTGATCTCCTAACTTTCGGCGCTCACAATTACAAATACAAATCATTTTATTTTCAAGAACTAGTTCTGTATAACTGCCGTACTTGTAGTGTCATTGTGAGCATGTGGACACAACTTTTTAAATAAAAGCAACACGATTTGCTAACCATAAAACCACCGTAACATGGAGGAACGTGAGCTTGCACCGCTGGACAGCAACGTATGTATGAAACTGAAACAGTTGAAAAACCAAATCTTATTTTTTGGGTTTGTGGAATATAAAAGAAACAAAGGTAAAACACCAGATTATAGAAAGCAGGCTTTGAATTGTTTCGAACAATGAAATTACGGATACGTGTTCCAGCTTTCTGGCCCTATTTGTCTGTGTTCTGGATCCATATATGGTAACCATATATCATAACTCACAGTACAAGACTCGGTCACATCAGAGTCAAGGGCTCTCTGTTTATGTTCTGGACCCGTTCTGGTTAACGAATTATTTTTTATAGATCCAACTAAAAAAATCCGAATTATCAACTTTGACTTATCTGACCCGTGTTTAAGATTCGTGTTTGAAACTCCCGACTCACCAACCCATTGTTCATATTCCTCTTTCTAGTTGCAGGCCATTATGGTACACAAAGTGCTTGGTCTAGAAGCAATGTTAAGTTGTGTTACAATTCTAGGTGTAACAACTTATTATGTTAATTATCTAAGCACGTTAAACCAAAATCCATTAGTTTGGCCAAAGGGATCATCTTTGTTCAAACTATTCTTGAAAGTTCGGATAAAAATAACTAGTTGAGTCGAGGATCCTAAAAACCCTAAAATTTGGGAATGGAGCTAGTTGATAGCAGAATCTAGTTGTCAGTGCTATCAGGTTTATATTGTATGGTGGTTCTCGTTGGTGTTCAAGACATAGTGTTCCATTATGCTTCACAAAGCCTTTGAGGTTCTTCTGTTAATGATCCTCCATTCCTGGGTTTGGAGGATCTTAAGCTGGAGTAATTATCTTTGTCTAAATATTCATGGCCAGTTTGAACAAATATACTTCATTGATCCCAGAGGAGCTCATATCAGCCGGTATTATTCAAAATCCGAAAATAATTAATTCAAAATCCCGTGATGAATTATTACTAGATCTTGAAACATGAGTCAGAAAATTATTGATTACCAAATCACGATCTCTAACACTACTAAATGATGTTAATTCTTTTTGTGTTTGCTTTATGTCATTTCTGGAAAGCATTTTGACCCATCATTATATTGCCTTTTTTCATATTATGGATGCTATATAGTCTTCATGTTATCATATTATGGATGCTATATAATAAAGCTGGCAATGTGTACCCATTTACATGGAAATGGGTGAATTCAGGTTGTATAAAAGTTAGGGGTGGCAATTCTTGACATGACGCGAAACACGACCCGAAACCGGCACAAAAATTAATGGGTTTGGTTGAGTAAACCAGGTTTCAATACCCACTTAAATACACAACAACAACAATACCCAATCGTGCCGGTGCGAGGTATGGGGGAGGTGAGATGTAGACGGTCACACCCTTACCCGAGGGTAAAGGGACTGCTTCCAGAAAGACCTCCGGCAACCCACTTAACCTGTTTATTAAACATGTCGTGTTCGGGTTATGGGTGAGTTCGGGTCGACCTACCAAGTCGTTTATTAATTCATTTAAACATCAAAAATTAAATTTATGATTAATGAAATAGGGTATTTGGATTAAATGGGTGGACTTGCCAATCCATTTAACCTGTTTAACCTAAGTAATATGTTTAATCCGCCAACCCATTTAGATAAATGGGTTAAATGGGTCTTTTATGTGTTAGGCGTAAAGAGGTTAGGGTTGACAAACCTGACCTGATTACTTAAATAGGTCGTGTTCGGGTCGAAGGATTCTGACCAACCCGACCCTTATTGCCGCCCCTAGGTAAAATACCAAAAAGACTGGCAATAACAGAAACGGGTTAAAAGTCGTATAACGTATATCCAAAATGGGTGCAACATCCAAAATCATTTTAATTATTAAACGTGTCATATTAATATGATAGCTAGATATATATAATATAAAAAAAAATTGAACAAAAAAATGTTGGAAGTCATTCCAAACCCAATAAAGTAAACACTTGTAGAAAATCATTTCAACTCTCCCATTGTCTTGGAAAACTTTATAGGTATTCATCTTAATCTAGCATAATTGCATATCTAGTCTTAGGGGGTTGGCAACACTTGTGGCACCACACCACAATCCCTCACTCCCAACCAATCTCCTTGTGCCACATCATTCACCCATTTTTCCCATCCCTCACCCTTTTTTTTGTTGGCATCACTTGTGGCACCACACCACCATCCCTCACTTCATTTTTTTTTCTTTTTTTTTTTTTTTTAAATTCCTTTAAAATAAAAATAAAAACTAAAATTCCATTAAAATTAATAAAACATTACATAAAATTCTTAAAAACATAAAATAACTAAATTTCCATTAAAAACCTAAAAAACACTAAATCCTACAAACTACATGGCCAACCGTATTTGGCGCATATCTCGCGTTTCCTTTTGATGACAAAGTCCTTAAAAACCGGGTCTGGGATTTGGTCGTGCGGGTCCATAACAAATTTCATGTCCCGATTGTAGGTCTCCCCATCAAGAAACTTCAAATACTCTTCATCCTTTTTCTTTTGAGCCTCCATCTGCGCTTGCAATAAACTTTGCTTTTCGGCCGTGTAAGTTGCAAGGGTATCACGAATCGAACTTCGGCTTGACTCTTCAGAATTCGTCTTTTTTTTGCCTTTCGATGGTCGTGATGGAGTTGGGTTCTCATTGAGGTTCGGTAACTCACAGTTGAAATCTTCCACGTTTATTGGCGTCTCATTTGTTTGCGTTTGAGCGCTACTTGACTCCGACGACTTTCTTTTCTTGCTCGATCCCGTGGATTCTTGAGTCTGACTAGCCGACGCATGTGCTTTCCACTTTTCTTGATCTTTGAGAATGTGCCACGCTTTATTGTGCGCGAAAGCTTTCCTAAATTGTTTTTCAAAATCAAGTTGGGCTCTCTCGTAAACTTGAAGATCGTCACACCCACTTTCTTTCAAGCGCACCTACAAAAAATATGAACGTACGTAAGTAAAAAATTATGTACGTAAGTAAAAAAAATATAAACTTATGTACGTAAGTAAAAAAAAATACGTAAGTAAAAATTATATATATACGTAAGTAAAAAAAAAAAACTTATGTACGTAAGTAAAAAAAAAATATGTAAGTAAAAATTATATATATACGTAAGTAAAAAAAAATAAACTTTCTTTCAAGCGCACCTACAAAATTATATATATACGGATGTAAAAAAAATATGTACGTATGTAAAAAAAAATACCGCTTGTATGTAGTATGCGTTGAACGCCGTGATATGCGCATTCATAGGAGTCCACTTCGAGTTCAATTGATCTTTGGTGCGTTCGGTTCTTGGAATAAGGCTTTTAAAATGCTTTAGAACTCGTCTCCAAAAACCTTCCTTTGTTTGACGGTCCCCAACTTGTTTGTCCACCGAAATTTTGATCCAAGCCTTAGCTAACGCCTCCTCCTCATCGGGCGTCCAAATCTTAGCGGGTTTTCTTTGACTTTGACGCGGTACCTCAACCTCTTCGACCTCTTCCTCAACCTCGTCATTCATCGGTTGTGTCTCGGGCACCAAATTAACATTATCATAATCTTCATCATCCTCGCTATCATCACGAACGGGTAACGGACCGCTCTCCGTTTCACGTCTTTTATGTTGGGTGTATCTCGGCTCAAACGGGTTGAAATTTTGAGGCAATTGTGGGAGGGGTTGTTGGGGAACGAAAAATTGTGGAGATGGAGCTTGGACAAATTCGGGGCGGTAAACATCTTGTGATTGAGAAAATGATTGAACTCGAGGACGACTTGCACCCCTCGCTACTCGGTTTCCTTTTCTTGAATCTCTATTTTTTTTTGGTTCCATGTTTTTTTGTTGCTCGGTATTTTTTTTTGGGGGGGCAGAATATTTTTTTTTTTTTAACTATTCTTTGTTGTTGATTGTTGTTGGTGGAAGACTGCTAGCATACTACATATATACTAAATATACAACGGTCAAAAAAAAAAAAAAAATACATTTCAAAGACCCAAACGGTCATAATCCAACGGTACAAAGCCTCAAACGGTCGAATTTTGCTTTCCTTCCCGTGCCAGAAAAGACCCCGTGCCTTAAGCTTGCCGTGCGGTACCGCAAGGAAGGCGGCGGTGTTCCCGCACGGTAGGGCGGTACCGCGGCCTCCATACCGTGAGCAATGCCGACCCCCTTAACAGAACATGGTAGTTATTTTAACAACCTTTTTTACCTTTTCTTTTTGCAGCGGAAGTGTCAACTTTCATGATTTTTCAAGGGTTTTAAGGTTAAAGCCTTGTGGTCTCTCTGTAAAGGTAAGTAACTTATTTTGTACTCCAACCCAAAATAACTGTTGCGTAGTCTTATTTAACCACATTTTATGCTAAAAGTACTTCTTTGCCATTGTCATATTGTATTTCTGTCATCATAGATGGCTTTTTAGTAGTATCATCTTTTACCACAGATGTGAGTTCTTACTTGCCTTGTCTTTCTGTCATCATGGGTGGCTTATTAGTAGTATTGTCTTTTTCCGCAGATGTTTGAGTTCATTGATGTTTGCAAGAACAGGAAAATCACCTTTAAAGAGGTAAGAGTAAATTGCAAAAACCGTCCTTGTGGTTTGGCTAAATTGCAGATACCGTCCTTATGGTTTGGAAATTGCAGGCGGCCTCCCTGTGGGGAAACTTTGGATCCATTTTCGTCCTTAAGTAAAATGACTAACATACCCTCATCATCTTTCTCCTTTATTTTCTTATTGAGTTTTTATTTAAAAGAAAATATAAATTCAATAAGAAACTAAGGAAAGAAGAAGACAAGGGTATATTAGTCATTTCACTTTTGCCAAGGACGAAAATGGACCCAAAGTTACTTCACAGGGAGGTCGCCTGCAATTTCCAAACCAAAAGGACGGTATCTGCAATTTAGCCAAACCAGCAGGATGATTTTTGCAATTTAAGGGTAGTATTTTTCTTAATTTACACCAATTTTCCTAAGCATATTTTTTTTGATTATGCAGTTCTTGGTAGGATCAGCTCACGTACTCAATCAGCCATTATTCAGACGAGCTTGTGAAATAGCCTTTTATGAAAGCGACACTGATCAAGATCATTACATTTCTGAACAAGAAGTAATATTTCATCAAATTTCCGTCATATGTGTCAAATAAGTAAATTTTAAACATTGCCTTATAAATATCACAATGGGTCAAGTGAGTTGAAAATATCAAAATAATCAAAAGTCTCCACGTGTAGTCTTACCGCATAAAACATCCTAATTTTTTTTTTTATAAATTCAATTTTCATTGTTACACTATAGTTTTCGCAATCATATTACTGCTTTAGCTTACCCAAAACTAGAAACTACCCATTTTCGATTGGCCTGATACCCCACCCGTCTGGCCCGCCCCTTTTACTACTGTTATCTAACTTATCAAATACAGAGTAATTAATTTCTTGAATTTTCCACAGCTTGGTGCTTCATTAATGCCAACCATGGGAAGCATAAGCACGGATGAGGTTAGTTGTTGATACCGCCCTTAAGTTTTTCAAATACCATGCATGCCCCTGAAAATCTCATGAGGTTAAAATTGCAATATTGCAGATACATGGACTGTTCAATCTGTTTGATGGAGATGCTGATGGTCGGATCAGCAAGGCCGATTTCGTAACTTGCTTAAGAAAGAACCCATTGCTCATAGCACTTTTTGCTTCTCATGTGATCAATAAAGATTTGAATACAACTGGGGCAGTTGGGTTATTAGAGGAAATGGTTTGATGCTCTGGATCATAGGGATTTTGCATACAAGTTTTGCCCTTATATACTGGCAATTCTGTAATTTTGTAATTTATATACTTATTTGTTTGTGGGAGTATACCCACACTATAACTCCCTGTAAACTATGGGTTTAAACATACCACTTAATGGTAAGAATCGATGTAGAATATATCATTCTGGGTATACTTTGTACATAAACCATCTATAACTTATTATGAACTTTGGGTTTATAAATGATGCTGGATAATGGTAAGAGAGCAAGGTGCAGACCTCCACCCGCCTCGTTAACAGAAATGGCACATATGCTGCCCGCCACCATTGCCCCTTGTCTTGTGTTATAGGTTCCATCATGATTAACATAATGGGTGTTGCCTTTTTATATAAGTGGAGCGAGCGGGGTTTTTTTTGCTTATAGGAATGTTAATTGATAGTGTCTTTTTGGTTTGTGTTGCAGGAATGTTAGAGTAGTAAAAGGTGACCGGCGCCTATAACCTGTGCCGTGTTACATGAATGTTATAGAGTGACGCCTATAACATGCTGCACGTAGCACTCTGATGCGATGCTTATTTTTCACTCGACAATTTAAGAAAAATTCAATTATTACCGCATTTACTTCTAGAAAATCCGCACACTAGTTTACCTTTTGACCAATAATCAATGTTTTTGATTAATTGCATCACCTTTGGATGATCGAAGAATCGAAAGAGATACTCGTATAATGGACAGATGTTTTAGAACACCTAAAACTAACATAGTAGACGATCAATCATCGAAAGAGATACTGGTATAATGGACATATGTTTTAGAACACCTAAAACTAACATACCAGACAATAAAATTAGCAATGTTTTCAAGATTGGAATTTTACCTAAGTTCGTTTATCGAGATCGTAAGATCGAATGAGGATATTAAGATCTTACTATAATTGTTATTTTCAAAGTGTTGTAATATCATACAAATCTAAAGTTTTTGTATATCATAAACAAAGTTATATAAATGTTTAATGGAATTGTTGGCCTAAAATATTATTATAGAATGTTTAAGAGGATTAACTTTTTGTATTTTTAAATTCTGTAAAATTGGTTTACAAATTTGTAGTTTTTTAGCTTATGGTTCGAGCAATAAAGATCGGATTGGATCGAGATCTTACAATCCTATGGTCAAGATCGGGACCTGATTAAAATCCTATGTAAGATCGATCTTTTTTTGCATTGTAGCATCGTAAAATCTTAAAATCACGATCAAGATCTTAGCAACCATGAAATTTGGGATTGAAGGAGTATGTTAAGTGTAACTACGTTAATGGATCCTGTTTAGCCTTAGTCATCTTTCTTTTAAGATTTCTGGTGAAAGGTTTTATTACTACAATCAACTTGAGTAGTAGTGAACTCCTTGTCTTTGGTAGCAGGGTGGACCCAAAACTTAAAGTTACCATTGCACAACTTTTTGTATGCGTATAAAGGAAATAAAAATGATCTAAAAGGTACAATTTAAGGAAAACTAGTAAATCAATTAAAATGACATGTATTTCTTTTGGCATATTAGTAAACTAGCTAAGCAAAATATATATTTATGTCACACAAATTTTTGGGACCATATTTATTTCTGAAAAATCGTGATTTTTAAAGAAAATTTACACTAAGCGACAAACATCCATCGAGTTCTCGTAAACATTCGAAAACCCCTAGGTCCACCCTAGTTTGGTAGCTTGAGCTCCTTGTTCAATATCAACTTTGAGAGTCTCTTGAGCTAATATATATATATATATATATATATATATATATATATATATATATATATATATATATATATATATATATATATATATTTTTTTTTTTTTTTTTCTGAAAACAAAGGCCCATTATTTTCTGAGTTTGAATATCTTCGATCATTTTGCCTTTGTGGATGCTTAAGGTTTTTTTTTTTTTTTTTTTTTTTTTTTTTTTTTTTTTTTTTTTTTGGGTAAAGGTTTGTCATGTTTCATTAGTTTATCATTTGTATTGGTTTGGCTGATGAATAAAATAAACTAAAATAGTTTTTTGGGGCTTATAAAAGTTAAATAGTTTTTTTGGGGCTTATAAAAATAAACTAAAATTGTATAAGCAGTTAAAGCATGATGTAAATACTATACAAGTGTTTAATACATGAGTTGAAGTCTCGTAATCAATTATTAATGTGTGCAAATTAATTTTCATATATATATATATATATATATATATATATATATATATATATATATATATATATATATATATATATATATATCTGTGTGTGTGTGTAGTATAATACTACAAATACATAACTAGAAAATATGAAATGAGTATGAAAAAATTTAAAATACAAAATAAACATGGTCTTAGATGGACATGACATATTGTCATCTGTAAGCTTGCGTTTTGAGCCTCTTGGCCCATGACAGTGTGACAACAAAATTTTATTTGGGCCTTTGACAACTGCATAATTTATTAAAAAGTCAAAACTGAAACGACTTAAGGGTGTGTTTATTTTTTTTGTTAGCTAAGAGATGGGTGAGGTTCATATGGGACCCATGCCTCTTAGTGTGTTTTAATGGGGAGAGGAAGACATTTTAAACCTTGTAGATATAGATGTATTAGTGAAAATAAATGGGTTCCACACAAAAAATTAATATTATTAAATACTTGTGTAGACCCATGTAGACCCATTCCCTTAGCTAAGGGAAAAAAGAAACACCCTCTTAGTCAAATTAATCTAAATATCATTGAGCAAAAAAATTAATGTATCACAAAAACATGCGCTAATTTTGTAAAAAAGAAAAAAGAGGGAGAATTAATAAAACTTTAGTTCTTAAATTTTAAATAAATCATATGACTTAAGTAAACTTATCAGTTTTTATGTTTTCTAATAACTGTATAAATTTATTTAATACCCTCCACACTTTATACTTTGAGACTTTATATACAGTTTAAAAAAAAACATATATGTCGTTGTTATTATTTATATCCTATATATATTATTATGGTCATATATTAAATTAACGTATATGAACGGAATTATAAATATCAAAAATTATAATATGCAATTGAATATATGAGATTTTACATATACGAACAAGTCATGTTATTTTACTTTATAAGATTAAGTAAGGATGTCCGGAAAAATCATTTTTTCACTATTCGTGTTCAATAACGATTCATGTTATTCATCTTTATAAGTTTAAATTGGGTGTACACGGGTATAAAAATTGAATACGGCTAAAATTATATTTAACATGAATATAAATATCAAAATGAAGGCACGACCCCACTGATTACTGTGAGATGAGAACATATACAAGGTATTATGCATATAGCAAAGACGCATGTAATTACTCTTTAAAGGTTAAATAAGGATATTTAGAAAAGTATTTTATAAGGGTCATTAAGTTCTATTAAACACACATAATGTTTAAAACATGACATCAATAGTTAATTTCGACGTATTAACCACAATATCATGCCAGTTAAACAAAGTCAAATTATTCGTCCAACAAGAATTATACATAATATTAATTGATATTAATACATTATAAAAAAATTTATGTAAAAATCCGCGTGTGCACGAGTGTCATAACTATATAAGTATAAAAGACTTTATATAATGTTATAGAAAAATCTTATCTAACAACTCCGTATGTGCATCCGAACATCTTTTATATAACAAAACAAAACCTCTATTGGGAATTTTCCATTTCAAAAAAAATGCATTCATACCTTATTTAATAATAATTTTATTTTAAAAAAAAAATTTCTTATTAGGTACTATTTTATATTTATTCATAACACAAGTAGAAGATAAATACAAAAAATATAAATAAGATGCAATTAATAATAGGATTAAAATTTTTAAATAATTATCTTTAATAATAAAACTATAATTAAACATCATAAATCAAACAAAATAAAGATTAAATTATTTGTTTTTTAATAAATAAAAATATATGATTAAAAAATAAAAAAAAACTCGTGCGTGCGCGGGCACTATAACTAGTGCTTTAATATGGCAAAATAGAAATTACAAGATAAAAATTTGCATTCTTTTATAATTGTATTATTATAATCAGATAATATACAATTTATATGCACCAATAATTAAAATTTTAATTTATTGTGACTTATATCAAAATACATTAATTAAGATTTGTGGCAAAGCTCCATGCATATAGGGGGCATAGAACTACTATTAAAACTAAAAGAGAAACATCACAAATGAATGATTGGAGGGCTTTTTTTGGAATCGAATATCTAGAAAAATTGGGTAAATAACATACAAAATTATTTAACAAATCAAGAATTTGAATTCAAAGTTTCCACTTCATTCAATGATCCGAGGACCACATCAAATAAATCATAATCAAAATACAATATCTAAACCCTTATTAATTATGGAATAATGGCATTGCACGCCTAATGGTCCCCCTTAAACCACTCTCTTCCTTACTCCTTAAAGTCTTGCACTATGTTGATTATTCTTTTATGTATCCAAATAATCATACACAAAAAGTCGAAAAGATAAACCTTAAATAATCTCATACGAACAAATCTAGCTCGTTAACCAATTCCAAAGTGAGGTTTGCGACTTGAGATCTACTAATTATTTTACGAGTTTTAGAATGCCTGAAAAAGTTCAGATAAAATAAATCATACTACGAGTATAAAATAAGCTTATGTTTATTATTACAACTGGATTATATTTATAATACAGAAAAGTAGAGTCAGTCGCAATTTGCAACCTTATATCTATTGTATCTATTGTATGATCATAATTTGATCATGTATATATCCTATATTCCATTTTTTTTTAAATAAAATAAAATCATCTGATGATAAGACACCTCTTATATTTAATGTATAACATCAATGGTTCAGTTTGAACCAATTAGGACGTTAGGGTTATGGTGAGAAAACGAGATGGTTTTTTCAATGTGTATTTAATAATAATCTGTCATATTTTATTACAGCTGTATTGAGTGCATTTTATATGAAAAAGTTGGAATCCATTCCAACTTGCAAATTTATATGTACTCGGATAAAATATGCTAAATCTAATTGTTAACATATAACATCATATAGACACACAATTGGGATTTAGAGTACAAATTTGCTATATGATAATGCTTGTTGCATTAAAAAAAAAAAAAAAATTGAAAATTGTAAAAGAGTATTTTCTCGTAACACAGGAATTTTGTTGCAACAACCAACACATAATCTTTCGACTCCATGCAAATTGTATGTCATCTTGCGTATCTCAATAACAACTATATATATAATATTACAACTAGATTAAATACATCGTTAAACAAAATAGTTGGAATCTATTCCATGCATGTTTATATACTTTCCAAATAAAATATAGTCACCGTATTAGCAAGAATGCAAGATGTGTATATATATATATATATATATATATATATATATATATATATATATATATATATATATATATATATAGGGTAGAGTTAAAATAAAAAGACAAATATCCGTAAAAAGAATAAAAAGATCTTTTTTTTTTCTTTCAAAAAGTTCTCGACAAATTCCAAAAAAATTCCACAAGATCAGGTATGTTGGTGCATAAAACTTTTGTGAAAGAAGTTTTTTTAAGTTTGAGTTTTTATACGTTTTTTTTAATGCACAAAAAACGAATTTTAATGCGCAAAAAAATTTTAATGCACAAAATTTTCAACTTCTTTTAGTTAGATTCGCAATGTTATTTTGATGAAAAAAGTCAAAAGAAGTTGAGTCCAAAAACGAATTTTTGATGCACAAAAAAATGATTTAATGCACAAACGTATTTTTTTATAATTTTTTTCGGATAAAGTATCCACTTTTAAATAAACTTCCTTTAAAACTTTTTCATGCACCAACATACTCGATCGATCTTGTGGAATTTTTCGAAAATTTTTAAATATTTTTTTATATTATTTTTACAGAAATTTGTCTTTTTATTTGATCTTTATCATATATATATATATATATATATATATATATATATATATATATATATATATATATATATATATATATATACACACACACACACGAACACCCTATATATATGAATATATTTGCAAGCAACTACTTAGCTGGAAAACTAAATTGCTACGCTTAATAAAAAGTTTGTTCAAATCTCATATTTTATTTTTATTGTAAGCTATCAATATATTTATTGTGTATTTTAGTTTTTATAAAGTAAGAGAAAACACCAAAGCTGAAAAATATTCTTTGAAGAAAACAAATTATTGGAAAATGATATTTTGAAGAAAATCAAATTAGACCAATAACGAGCGGAGAAACCCGCGCGTTGCTGCGGAAATGCCGTGCTATTTATTTATTTACACTTTAGGGCTTAGGGACTAAATTGCAAAAGACTATTTTTGCTTCCACTGTGGCACTTTAAATGAATTTTGTTAATGGATTTTTCAAATCTTGTCAAAAATGTATTCTCATGAAAATTTTTAATAATCAAAATATCATTTTTTTTTCAAATATTACAACAAAAAAAAAAAAAAAAAAAAAAAACTACAGTACTGATGCTACAGTACCACTGCTACAGTACCGGCACTCACCAAATCAATGTTTCGTCCACTGTAGCTGCTACAGTACTGCTACAGTGGAGCGTTCCCCTTTTAGTATATATAATAATATGGTATCTTTCTGCCTAGGGCTGGCATAACAGGTCACACGAACCTGTTAAGACACGAACCTGTTAAGGTCAAACACGAACACGACCTGTTAGCTTATCGTGTCATTTTTCTCAAACACGAACATGACACGAAAATAAACAGGTTAACCTGTTAAGAACCTGTTAACATATATATTCGGATTTTTTTTTTTTTTTTTTTTTTTTTTTTTTTTTTTTTTTTTTTGCAAAAAACAAAGAACCTGTTATTAACATAACATATATATTCGGATTTTTTTTTTTCTTTTTTTTTGCAAAGAACAAATCCAGTCAAGAACAACATCAAGAACAAATCCAAATCCAGTCAAGAACAACATCTGCTATCGAAATCCAGTCAAGAACAAATCCAAATCCAGTCACAACCGAATCCAAATCGAACAAATCCAAATCCAGTCACAACCAAATCCAAATCTGCTATTACAAATCTTAAAAATCTTAACAAAAGCTATTAAAAGTCTTCTAATCTTAATGTTAACTATTACAAATCTGCTATTACAAAATCTAAACTAATGTTACAAATCTTCATAAAACACAAAATCTAAACTAATATAGAACAACAACAACACAATAACAACAACGAGAGTCAACCACAGATTCGTGGGTCTAGCCCATGGCTTACCTCTATTTGAACCAAACCCACGGCCCTAGGCCTAGTGGGTCTCGGCTATGCATCCAAACGCACCCAAGATGCATCAAACTTGCACCCAAACACAACCATAACATCAAGAAAGGATCAAGAGTCAAGCACAAGTATCACATAGATGGACTGATGATGGATCGAATAGATGTTGATGATGATATTGATGATGGATCGAATAGATGTTGATGATGATATTGAGATGAGATTTTTTTTTTCCTGCAAAGATAAAAGGAGGATGGGGGCGGATTATGTGTGTGTGATTAGGGTTTGTGAATGTATGAGTGTATGACCTAAAAATACTTTATATATATAGTATAAAATTAACAGGTCGCTAACAGGTTTAACAGGTCTGACCTGTTAAGACACGAAAATTAACAGGTCTTAACAGGTCTGACCTGTTAAGACACGAAACCTGTTAAGGTTAAACACGAAACCTGTTAAGAACAGGTCGTGTCGTGTCGTGTTAACAGGTTTCGTGTCAAAATTGCCAGCCCTACTTCTGCCACTCGGCAAAATTGAGCCTCGTAATTGGCAAGTAAATGTAGAGTGAGCAAAAATACCGAAAAGTCAAATCGAGACAGAAAAATCGCATCGCACTTTTATCTATTTACAAAAAAAATTAAAATAATTTTATATACTTAATTATTTGAACGAAAGTTTCGACATTCTTAAACTTTTCCGAAAATTATAAAAAATGTTAAGACTTGCATTTCATAATTTATGAATTTTTATATTGCTGTTTTGTACTTTATTTGGTTGCTTTAGATTGTTAGACATTATTCTCGTTTAATATTGTTGTTCGAAAACATATTCTTTATGTTTGATGGGAAGCTGCTAGATAACAATTTTCTTATTGATTAAAAGAAATAGATTAAGAGTCATGAACTCATGATGGTTAACTAACTTGTTTATTTAGGAGTATATTTAAAGGCAAACAAAAAAGACGAAAAATAAACTGAAACCGAACTGATTTGATGGAAAATATCAAAACCAAACGGTTTGCAATTTTTGAAAACCGAAGTTTTTGGTTCGGGTTTGCTTTTAATAAAAAACCAACCCAAACCACTCTATGCTCACCCCTAAAAGTTAAAATTAAATATCTTTTTGGTCAAAATTGAATTAGACTAATTTTTATACAAAAAGCAAAGATACGCATAGCATTGGGAGCTCTTTATCCTTTCGACTTACGTGTAATTTAACGTTATATTATGATTGGTTAGTAGATATTACGAGCTTGAAATCTTTAAAAATAGGGTAAATATTATATCGGTTTTACTGATTTTTAAATACAAATTTCTCGATTTCTATAATTTGTATTAAGTTTAGAAATTTAATAATTAATATTAACTTTAAACTTTTATAATAATTCTTTTATAAATTATTATTATTATTATTATTATTATTATTATTATTATTATTATTATTATTATTATTATACATCACTTTATTAAAAACAAATAGGATTTACAAGAAATTAGTAGGGAGCCGAGAGACTAACTGGGCCCCACACCTCTAGCTATAGCAAAACTAATCATATTAAAAATATGTGGAGCAGCACGTGCTCTAATGTCTTGAGTCATAGAGAATCGTCGAATACGTTTTAATAAGGTCACTGCATCTTTTTCAAGTTCTCCAAAAGAAGAGAATGAAAAGGGGAGGAACCCATATCCGATATCAGCGCATTTAGCCTCGTACTTGACACGTTTACGTTGTGCGGCTTCAATAACCGCTCGACCGGGCATAAAATCAACCATACCTGAACGCGTCAAAGGTGACGATCCTGTAAGATCAACAGTATTACGAAAAACTCTATATATTTACGAGATATAAATATCAAAATGAAACACGAGCTTGTGAAACATACAACATATTAAATTAGATAATGATTATAATATTGTTGTGAATTTGGTTAACTTTAATATTAAAAACCTCATGTACGCGTGAGTTTGTAAACTAAAATATATGATACCATTATTATATTAAGTAGTAACTTAGAACTATAAGACATAGTGTTAGTTTCCTCACAATGTCTTATAATAAGTGTATATCTTAACTACTTATAATGTAGATTTAGTCAAAGGAGAAAAGTGGAAAATTGAATTTTCAGTTAATTCCTATTTTGCCCTTCTATACTACAAGGGTGAGAGAAAATGAATTGTGTAATTAATGCTCTTATTAAAACACCCTATAACTTAAAATTACAATAATTTATTCATATGGTACAACCAATTAAAAGCATCTATATCAAATTAAAAACAATCAATTAAAATACCCCTCACTAAAAAAAGTACAATAAAATCTTCACAATATACAATTTAAACAAGCTACAACATAATATAAAATATAAAATAATTAAACACACTAATTAATGTTATTTTTAAAACACCCTAAAATGAAAAGTATATGTCATTATACAAATTATACAAATTAATAAAACACACAAAACTTTATACAAGCTAACAAGTTGATGTTGCATATAGTTTTGAAAACTGGACCGGACCAACGGGTTCAACTGGGAAAAACATATAGTTTTGAAAACTGGACACGACGGGGTCAGTTATTAAAAGCATGACTAGGTTTAAATCGACCCATTTTTCAACCGGAACGGTTCAACCGGGTTTCAAAACATTATGTTGACATGAGCTTAAGTATCAAAGTCAATAAGTCAACAAGGTCAATAAGTAAATAAGTCAACACATTTAATCTCTAAATCTTCAAACTTTTATTAGAGGTGACAAAATGGGCGGGCACGGGCACGGGCTAAAATGACACGAGTTAAAACGGGCACGGGCTAAACAGAACAATTATAAATCGGGCCTAACGGGCACGGGCTAAAATGTGCAAATTATAATTCAACTATTAAAAACATTCGGAACAGTCCTAAAAATCCCTTTAATTCATCTTGTAAAAAAAAAGATCAAGCATCTAAGTCTTAACTATATTTAATTATTTTTTCTTAAAAAAAAAATTGAGTATTAAATGAATAAAAATGCAACTAATTAAATATATCTATCAATTAATTAGAGTATTAAATAGTTATGCATAAAATAATTAATAAATGAGATAAATTAAAATTAAAATAGTTGGAATGTTTTATAGCTACCAGTGACAAGTGAATTGGTCGGAAAAAAAATGAGAGTAATTGCTTGAAAGTTGAATTGTGTGATTCGAAAGCCCATATAATAATATATGTTTTTATGTTTTGCCTGTAAGAGCCCATCAAATAAATGCAAGGGGGCAAAAAACGCCTCAAACTTTTAAAAAAGTGTCAAAAATCGCCCAAAAATTACAAATTGGGCAAGCTTTGCCACCTCTAACTTTTATTATTTTTAATTTATAACCAATAAACTTTCTTTTATCACTAAATGATCTGTCGTTATAAAATCCCGTTGCTATGCACGAGTATTCGTCTAGTATTCATAATGCAAAAAGGTTTTAAGAAATCTCACCAACTATATTTCACAAATCAAATATCATATCTATCAAATTTTCATTAGTTGAAGTACAAAGTGAACACTTATTTTAGAATATCTCAAAATAATATAAATTATCAAATGTTTTGTTATGTTATTATAAAAAGGTTAACATATTCTTAAAATTATAAAAATATAACTTAAATACTTAAAAGGTGTAATTTATCTATATCTTTACTATATATAATGGAGGAAGGCTTTTTCTTCCCTTAAATGTATTCTTAAGTTTTATAGAATACAAATGAATATTCAATATGTATAAATGGTTAATGCTATGTATAATACATTAATCAATATTTCTTCTACATGTATAATTTAAAAAATTCATTAATGTAAGTTAAATGTTAATTTTTTGTTTGGTTATGGTCATATAAAATTTTGTAAATTGTATATTCAAACATTTATCATCTATGTATGTATTTTAGTACAGGTTTAGTGAAATCCTAATCATTTTTTTAATAAATTCGATTGAAAAGAATCGTACATATCAAAATACGAATTTTTTTCATTTGATTTATAAAGCATGAAAATATGTATTTTGAATTATATAAGCAATGTCATATATATTATTAATCATATATTGCAAGAACTAATTTAGATTTCTCTATGTTTACACGTTATATTTTATTTTGACGAATATTACATAATATTTACTGATTAGCAAATACCTTTCACCGCCAATCATCACAACCTAGTAATACTAACGACCATCATTTTCGTATCGTCATTGCATCATAATGCATATGTACTTGAAGTTTTAATGTGAAATAGTGTGTGATAATTCACAAAATTCTCATCGTATGCAAAGTCATTATCACGAGAAACATATAATCGAAAAATTTTCTTAACCAAAAAATTTGATTACACGGTATTAGCCGTCGGAACACGCAGATACCTGCTAGTAAATATATAATAATATGAAGTACCTTCAGTATGTCCTTAATTTATGTAACTGTCACATCATCAATTCTAAATACACATGAATTTAAGTGACAAAATAGACATCGGATTTAACTAAATGTCATGTTATTTTCTAAATTATGACTATTAGATGACATCTCACATTTTGCTTTATTATATATAAAAATAAATATGTGTGATCTTTATTTTTTTAAGCAATTAAAACTACTAATAATAGTTCTTATTTGTTACAATAAAGTAAAACCAAGGTTCCTTAAATTAGATATCCGTTTAACCATGACAATATATATGTTTAATTGACATGCACCAAATACAATGTTTTTATTTCGAAACAAAAGTTTAGACAAAACACAAAATACAAGAATAACTTTGAGGATTTGTCTAATAAGTGCGTTCAATGCATTGGTTTGCCTATAAAGGTTGTAAAATCCAATTTTTATTTTATTATTATTATTTTTTCTAAGTTTGTTAAAGTCTATTTTTTTTTTTTAATTAAGGATACAAAATCCAGTTTTATTTATTTATTTATTTATTTTAATAAAAATTGAATTTTTGATAGTTTATAATTTCACATATATTTTTATAAATTTATAAAAGTCCAATTGTTTTTATAAAGGTTGTTAAAATCCAGTAGTTTCATAAAGTTTCTAAAAATATGGATTATAAAATTTATTTTTTCTTATAAAATTTATTTTGTTTATAAAAATACAGAGTTTTATAAAGTTTATAAAGAAAATATAAAAGAAACTGAAAAATGCCATTTTTATAAAAACAGTAAAAGTAGCAACTAGCAAGTGTGCGGTTAAATATGAGACAATAAAATAGAAAGTTAAAAAATTATTATATTAAAAAAAAGAAAAAAGAATAAATTAAATAGAAAGAAAATGATGTATAGCACTAATGCCAAATATAATCTTGAGATACACAACATAGTATGTTCATCGGTTAAAATAATATATTTGTAAAACCATGACATAATTCACTAATTCCCACTAAGTAAGTTTCCATAAAAGGAATGAGGTGGAGTTGTACAACTAAAGGGAACAGCTAGGAAAAGTGTCTCAACCCGCACACTTGAATGATTCGATTTGCATGTTTTTATTCGGGGGGCTTTCTTTATATAATCGAATTATTTGATTTGCATATTTTTATTCTGGGGCTTGATTATGTAGTGGTGACCAAATTCATTTCCAAATTCATTTATGTTAAATCAATGTCATATACTCATATTAGCTTTTTATTACATCATCAACACAATCACTTAACAGGTCTAATAAGGCCATCAACTTTAGTATCCAAATACAAAATATACCCTCATAATATACTCACATACACAAGACAATTATCTTTTTTGGTTTCACAATATAACCGTGCACACGATCAAGTCGTGCAAAATTTGAGATGACAACATGGTGGTTGGAAAGTGTAGTTGTGACAACATGGTTTGGGGGTGAGGGGAGGCGTTGTCAAACCCCCATTACACTTGATCTTAAGTGTGGCACGAAATACATGTTAGAAAGACAAAGTGCTAATTAAATTAATAATCATATAATATGACATTGTAATTAATAATCAATTTATATGTTAAGGAAAACTTTATATCTTCCCTCAAATGAGGTTTATATATAAAATTTTACATATAGTTGAGCACACGTCAAACGAGCTATTTTAATTAATGTCAGAGGAAATTGTATATATATCTTTACAAAAATGTACAATTGCATATATATCAATTTATTATTATTATTTTATCATGTATTTAATACCGAATATATTGTCTTAAAATATATTGAACTTTACATTTATTCATTTAGTATAACACATGGAACTTTTAGATGGATCATATTTACCATGGTTTTCAAGATCGGGATCCCTGATCTTAGGATCTTACGATTTTACGATACAGCAAAACAAAAATGATCCGGATCTTACATAGGATCTTTAAAAGCTTAAGATCTTATAGGATCCCGATCTTGACCATAGGATATTAAGATCTAATCCGATCCGATCCTACTTTTCTTGGATAACAAACTAAAAACTACAATTTTCTGGATTATTTTGTGTAGAATTTAAAAAAAACATGTTAATCTTATTAAACATTCCATAATACTAATTTAGGACAACATTTTGATGAAGCATTCATATAATTTTATGTTTATAATATCTAATAATTTGTAAATTTGTATAGTATTACAAAAACTATTAAGAAAATGACATTATAGTAGGATCTTAAGATCCCGATCCGATCTTACGTTCACAATCTTGCAAAGACGAAAAACGATCCTGGGTAGGATCCCGATCTTGAAAACCTTGATATTTACTTTAGATGTTTTTTTTTGTTTTTTTTTAAATAATTTATATCAATGACGCATCTAAAGACTTGATACAAAATTATTACGTTCCACTGCTTATGAATCTTCTATTTTCACCCTCATATCTTTCTTTTTTTTACGCGTTAGTTGTTTTTATTGATGTAAACAAATAGCATAACACGATTTGCATTTTGATGATACCATTACAAAATGTACATATTATTTGATTGTAACTTTTTTAAAGTCGTGTGGTCCATTTGATGATCTCTCTGTCAATTATTTGTTAGTCTGTTAAAGTTGTTATGTTTGGGTTTTTGTATAACTAATAGTTTTTTTTTTTTTTTTTTTTTTTTTGAAATGAGTAGAAGGGGAGTGTTGATAACTCATGACATAGAGTGATAAGGTCTTATTCGCCAATGGTTGCCTGCTGCCATTCTGTTAATCACCACCCATAAATTGAGTCTCTATTTTAATTTCTTCAGATAGTGAAGCTTTTGGTAATACTATATTATGTAGTTATATCACGCCTGTATACTATGTTGAGTTATTACAAGTTGAAAGTGTAGCAATAGCACCAATAAAGTTGACCATTATGAAACAGGTCGGGAAAGTTAAACCATCATTTACGAATATTTACATAAAAAATTATGCTGGATTCAGTATTGACTTGCACAACTTTTTAGACCATATCAGAATGGACCTAATAAATCTAACGTATGCCTACAGTGTGCATGTTAAAATTTTGAAAATTCTAATATCAATATACATTATATGAAAAATATTAATTATACTTCCAAAAACTCAATAATAGCACCTCTTGAAATTAAAATCAGTTTTACAAACTATACTGAACTTCACACTTCACTTAAGATACATTGAGAATGCAACTTCAAGTAAAATGTAAGGCTTTATGTATTCTTTTGTAGAAGTACATTTGGCGGAATATCTTTCGACTTATCCCAATGTAACCATCATTTTGTAGTGACAACCTCTGTTGATAAAAAAAAAAACACAAAAACATTAAATTCCAAGCCCTATTTGTTAGATATTGCAATATATGATTCCCGTTTTACACGTTTGGCATTATAACAAAGACCATTTAAACTTATTTTGCTAAATGTTGAATGTCGTTTCACGTGCTCTGGTGGCTTTCCCAAATGCCTCTCCATTAGGAAGAAGGATGTGACCGGTATAACCGTACAAAGATGTAGTTCCAGTCCCATAGCCCACACATCAGTATTCCAAGTTAAAACCTGCATTTAATTCATCGTTTATTACCGGTCTATACAAAGTCCAAAATTAACGTAAGGAACATAAATAAAATATTAAAACCCTCCCTTTTACAAATGACCTCAAAATAGATGAATTATCATCCAAAAAAACCATGAAAACAATCCAATCTTCATAACCCGACCAAACTTAGAACGTAATAAATATTCAATATTTAAACAAAGAATTAGATCAAATGTGATCAATAATTTTGACTTTAGAAATTCGAACCTTTTGTTTATAAATCCACAACTTACATCAACATTTAGTGTCTTATTCGATGCCCATTAATTTTGGCTTCTCACATATTATTAAAGTATCACATTAATTAAAATCCGAAATCCAAAATTTACTCCAACAACAAATTATGGTTTTCAAAATTAATCATCAAACATCAATTCACATATATATGATGCACCAAATTCAGTACAACTTAATTAAAATTCAAAATCTTAAATTTAAAAAAGATATGTTCTGAAATCTAACAATAGTCTCATTAAGCTCACAACTACTTTAAGTTATTAATGTCAAATCTTAACCTATAAATTATCAGCCTAAGTTAGATTTTACCCACTTAATAATCTAATGTTTCGTAAAGTTTTTTAAAAATATTTTTCCGGATATCCGTATATAAACTTTAAATAATAATTACACGAGTCGTTGTTATAAGTATAATCGCGTATATTTGATTTTATGTTATATAAAATGTGCAAGTTTAGTAGCACGAGCGTTGTCGTTGTTATAAGTTAAAATAAATACGTATATAAACTTTTATTTTGCAGACATAGATGTTATGGTCGATGTTGTTGTTTAACTTTTAACAATTGGTATCATGTTGTACGAAATATGCGAGTTTAGTAGCACATGATGAGCTGATGAAGTTTGAATATACTCCGTAAAGTTTTTAAAAATGTTTTCAGGATATCCATATATAAATTTTAAATAATAATTACTTGAGTCGTTGATATTTATATTACCATTAATAATAATTTAGCCGTATTTAATATTCAAATCCATGTACGCATAGATTCAACTTTTAAATAGGATAACATGAGTCCTTATTTAACGACATAGTAAAAAATATTTTAATAGATGCAAGTTTAAAACTAATATTTATTTTAAAATTATTTAACTTATATTAAACCTAATTTGTATATTTACAAAAATTTTGTAAGTTTAATGGATGGAAGTCTCAAGCCACTAATAATACTCATGTAATTGTAAACAAAGTTCATATAATAAATTGTAGGGGTATAAAGTGTAAGGGGTTATTTGTTTATTATCAAAAGTTATCAAAAAACATGGAGATTTATTATTTTACACTTAAATCCATATAATATATTTAAAATTCAACCACTAATGTTTTATTAATTACCTCCTTTTTTTTTAAGTTTTTATTTTCATAAATTTGACACCTATATTTTCATGTGTTTTTTTTTCTTAATCAAATTCTCCATATTAAAGTTTGATCAAAATCAATTCAATTTTGACTTTTATTGGCCAATCATATTGCTTGATTTTGCCTATGTGTCAAAATCGAGCATTCCTATTGGTCCAATTATTATTCCACTAAGATTGTTCTGTCAAAAAAACTCCGAAATTATGTAATTCTTTTATTATATAAAAGATTATTATTATTATTATTATTATTATTATTATTATTATTATTATTATTATTATTATTATTATTTTGGAATGGCATTTTATAAACAAATAAATAAATAAAAACTAGCAAGATACTAGATAAGAGTACAAGAGGAGATAAAGCATTACAAGAGCAATCAATCCACTCTATCCAATTTAAAGAGTATTTTCTTCATCTACTAGTAATCTAACTAAATGAATATATCTTAATGTCATTGAAGATGAGTTATTTGGAGGGTCTTTTAGTGGAGAAAATGATGTTATTTCTATATCGCCATATAGACCAAAGGTAGTATGGACTACCGTATCGAAACAACCAGAGAATTTGTCTTCAAGTGGAGTGTGCTTTGCCAAATGAATCAAATCATATAAAGTGATGAAAGAGACGTTCGAAATCCTCCATCATTTTAGAATGTCTAGCCATATTTCCTTAGCGACCTTGCAATGGATGAATAAATGCTCTTCCGTTTTGATGCCATCATCACACGAGGGACACCTTACAGAGTCTAGGTCTATGCCTCTACGATATAGGTTGGAGCGAATTGCCAACCTACCATTCGCAACCAGCCATGTGTTGATGTTGATTTTCAAAACCCGCCATGTGTATATATCCAACTTAAACTCATAAGTTTAATCTAAAGTTTACTTGGGGACAAGTAAATTCAAGCGGGGGATATTTGATGACATCAAATAAGTACATATTATTGTCTTCATTTGTCGTATATATTTTACTTGTTTATATTATTATCTGTGATAATTGATACTTAATCGTTTGCTTTTGTAATTCTCAGTTATAAACAAGCATTTGATGAAAGTTAGTGATTTTGGACGAATTATGAAGCTAAATGATCAAGATTGGAAATGTCTACCAAAAGATGATTTAAAGACCATTGTTTGACTTTGAAGAATGCGTCGCATCTAATTTATTTGATGTGCCTCGTATGAAATAAGTCTACTGAACTGAAGAAGATACGTCATATCATTCTAGATAGATACGCCGTATGACTATACTTAGATGATTTCGAAAACCATTGCCTGACTTTGAAGAATGCGCCGCATGTAATTATCCCATGCGCCGCATATGAAACTTTGTTCAACTAAGAAGAACCAACTTGTTCTAATCCAGATACACCGCATTACATTCATTACATACGGCGCATCACTCTCAAGACTTCACCAATGATAATCCAAGATACTGAAGGACATGCGCCACATAGAGATCCAAGTTACGCTGCATCTAAAGACGGTGTACGAATATTCCATAATATAATAATCTTGGATCCCACGCGAAGTTAAGTCAATGTGCCGCATCTACTTAGTTGATGCGCCGCATCAAACCCTCTGACAGAAACTATAAATACCCCAAGAGACAACCGAATTTCGTGTGCAAAAAAGAGCCAAAAGTTACAGAAACCCTAAGGAGAAGAATATCAACGAAGAGGCAACACAAGACACACTCAATTGAAGATCTCAAGAGCAGTAAGAAGGTCATGCTAGTGTTTTAATTCTATTAACTAGTTTTGTTTTATTGTAATAGTACACTTTAATCCATCAGGATTGATGGGCTTGTGACCGCCATATTGCTCCCCTTAAAATAATTTTCCCATCGACTAAAGTTTATTTGATTTTATTTAGTTCTTGTTATATGTGCTTTGATAACCTATGTGTCTAGCTATGGCTTGCTTGGGCTGCCATACCCCTCCCACGATTACTTCACTAGCATTATAAGTTAGTGTAAGCCCTTAAAAAAGGTTAAATAATATAGACATAAGTAATCATAAAGAGTTTACTTGCCTATAATTAAGATACCAACGAGAGAGAAGAGTTTACAACACTCATCATATAAACTAGCAATAAAACAAGTGACAAGCTACTTAATCATTCGTCAGGTCTCTTATATGTATCTGTTATCTATCTATGTACCTGTTCGCCATTTGTTGAATTATGTCTCATTACTTTTATTATTTTATTAATCAACTCAAATCGTGCCAGTCTCTAAGACTGAACCATCTCGCGTTAGATTAGGTTGTAAAACTAACTTAGGAATTAAAATACTGATAGACATTCTAGGTGTTAACGTTCCACTCCTAATGATTGACACTCTACTTACTAACTAGCTACATTGATCGGGTACACTGCTCGTTAGTGTGTGTTATAGGATAAATCGGCTAAATATAAATTTAAAAATTGATAAAGAATAATCCTATTCTACAACGATATATACTCACATCAGATTGTAAGCTAAGGTTTGTTTAGCGTTTTGTTTACGTTGTTTATCCTGTTATAAATATAGACCGAATTCTTTATCAATCATAACAAAATCAATAATACAATTGTTCTACTATCGCACATGGTATCAAAGTTATAGGTGGACCATTTGTAACGTGTTACAACTTAAGAACTAAGTTGAACAACCCACTTAGTCTTTTCCGAATAACAATAAACCTAACACTTATAGAGCACCACCACCTAGCTAGCACTACTCTCAGGTTAATCTAACTATGAGCCTAGCCCAACGAGACGGCCTGATATCGATACTCAGTGCATCCTATTAGAGTAACATTTTTTCTACACCATCCACAACTCAAAACACCCGCTGAAGGGGAAAACTTAGTTAGACTACTCACAAAAGCACTCATAGGGGGGGGGGGGGGGGGAGACAGAAACACCATTCTTGCTCATCAACACCTGACCATCTCAGGAAAATCCCAATAGCCATGGAGCAGTTTGTCCGATGGAGATCCGACTATGAGCTCCCTGAAAACTTACTCATGTCTAAGAGTGTTGGCATAATGCTTATTTTCTTGACCAAATTTAATATTTATATTATCTTGTTTACCTATGATCTGCGTGTGCACTAACGGGCAGTGTACCTGGTCGTGAGTAGTCTAGAAATTGGTAAAATTGAGGTCGTCCTAAGAGCTATAGGCAGAAACTAATTTAAGTTCTTAATTGTCACTAAAATGATTTTTGAATTGGTTAACTAATTTTACTAATTAACAAACGGAAATGAAATGTGAAAACAATCAATGGGAGAAGAATGTGCTAGCCTAGTTACTACTTTATCATGCAATGATCTAGTTCCTACGTAATGTCTATTCTCGCCTTATGTAGTGGTTCTAAGTCATTAGGCACAAATGGTCATTGTGACTAACCTATAATCACTAGATACCAATCCAGATGGTCAGTGATAGTCAAGTATCTAGTTCATAGTCATTAAGTACCAACTATCTTCTAGACCTATCTAGTGGTTTTAACACTAAACCCTCATTTTGTCTATGTAGGGTTTTTCCTGCATTTCTTAAGCATTTGAGTGTAGGTAGTCTTATGGTCAAGGCCTACACAAGGATGATGGTCGCAACTCAAGCAACCTAATAAGCTAGTGTTCTAATTGTCATATACTAGCTAGCAAATGAGGTACTACCCTAGCTTCAATATTAATAAGATGCGGGGATTCAACGATAGGCCACAAAGATATCTACATAAAGCGATAAATAAAGAGGAACATGGATCAACGCATAGATAAATTCATAACTAGGCTAACACATAAAGTGTTTAGCCTCTCATATTAATAAGGGCAGAAAATACAATGTTCATAATTAAATAACTAGTAAACATTGGATTCGATACAAATACTTGATGTGATGCTAAAACTATGAATGGAATGGAACGAATTATTCCTTGGAAAGTCTGCTAGAACTGCAGGATTTCATCCTTGAATGTACCCTAATTCGTCCCTTATGTTGTGGTGTAGAGAGAATAATATCAAATACAGAATTAGGGCTTGTATTTATAGGCTTGACTTGTTGATACAAATAATGTCTAAAAGTTTTATTTCTATTTTTAGATGCCTCTAAGTTTTGATGATAACAAAATATAAAAACACGTTACGTAAAAATTAACGTAAACAAGTTTTTAGTACAAATATCCCGTTTCTATATAAATCACTTAGGTAAGACCAAACAAATTTACAACTTGACATATAATCAAATAAGTGAATTTGTGTTTCAAACTTCACATTTTTAATGTGACAAACATTTTTTCAAAATGACATTTTCCAAATTATTTTTGAATTAAAAAGAAATGTTTTAATTTCAAAAATAAGTTTAAAATTACCAACAACTAGTTTTCCCCCCAAATCAGCTTCAAACTTCCCCAAATAAACTTTCACCACTAAAAACAAAAAATGGTACATTTTTCTCTCGCACGGTAACACTAAATTTAGTGGTACCGTCTGACATTTAATGGTACCGTCCACCTGTAACAGTCAGATTTTTTCTGCCTATGAATACCATTTCATATCATAGTTTTTCAGCATCCTTTTTTCACACAAAACTTTCTGAGTTCAAACTCTCTATCACATACGCTTTCCTTTGATCATTTAGTTAGTTTTATTTTGTTTAAAGAGTGATCATTTCGTCTAACCAAGTGATCACCTTCATTCCTCTACTAGTGCAAGAGAAGAACACAAAGTATCAAGTAGATACAAGGTGTTGTAGTGTTAGGGTTGTGTACTTGTAACATTTGTTACATACTTGTTGTATCTAGGCATACATGAATTTGTCCATCTTTGGTTTAGCTTGTGTATGTGGATCATTGTGACCTTGTTGAGATCTTGGGGATCTCTTGTAGCTTGTGTTTTAGTATGTTGATCAAGTGGATTAAGAGTAGATTGTGAGGATCGTGTGATAAGTGAGCATCGTGTAGATCGTGTGAGAAGTAAGGATCGTGTGGATCGTGAGTGAGATTAGTACTATTTATAGGTGTAGAAAATGGTCCTAGAGAGTGGTCACACATTTGAGAGAGATCATGGGGGCGTCCCATGATTTGTGGTAACCTCTAGGGTTTAGTGTCCCACTCCTCCTGGTTTAGCGGGGGAGCTAAAAAGAAAGAGGAGACATGGGTAAGACTTGGTCTCACCAATATTTGGACTTGGCATCGTTCCGTCCTTAAAACTTATCGAGAGATACCCCAAAGGGCTTAATCCTTCGATTGGCGAATTCCCACTTGGTAACTAGATCATTGATGATTAGTTTTAAGCCAAAGAAAGTTTAAGGAGGCTAGCCAGAGCCTTCGATTATGTAGGTTGTGATCAGACTTGAAGGAGGATCCTTCGAGCTAATCAGAGGGTACATCATCAGTATGGTTCTTGTTTAAGTGTTACCCGAGCTTCTTGATCTATATCAATCTCATCAGGTCCTTACCATTCATCATGGGAAACCAAACAACAAAACCATTCCCATCCCATCTCTAAACTGATTTACATACCATACGTAAACACCACCTTACCCTGAACACTCCATACATCATTTGGAGAATACAACTTTTAACCTAGTCATCATTACAAGAAGTTGTGAGTTAGCCTAGAAAAATAAAGATTGATACACGAACCCTAGTTTCCTGACATAGGTCAGCGGGACTTGGTCATTTAAAACTCCAACATCATCTCACTTGTACATTACATAATACTAGACTGGAAGGACTTGATAACGTATCAATATCAGTGGCCTAAGCCCACTAACTGTATGCTCGGATCAAGCCCATCTACTCAAGGTTCACGAGTTAGCCCATGACAAGAACTATATAAACCCATGTCGAGCTAACATATCTCAGACCGCATAGTACATGCGCATGAGACAACTATCTCCAATTTTCGTTAATGGTTACGATATATAAATCAGTCATAGGGCAGTAGAAGACACACGACAAACATTATAGGAAGCAAAGCACTCTCCTGTACGAGCTAAGTGGGAAAGGCCACATGTAGTCTTAGATGATCAACACATAGATTTTAGACAGATGTTGATCATCTCTTAAGGTTTATCTCTAAACCATACTTGCCTCTCTATAAATTGAAGGCTTCACATACAACTTCATAAGTTTTCACACACTTGGGCAAATACTACCTCACATACAGTCTAAAAATGGTTTATTTAAGTGGTACTCGAGCTTCTTAATCTTTATCAACTCATAAGGTCCTAACCGTTCAACACGGGAAACCAAACAACACAACCAACCCAATCCACTTTTAATACCATATGTAAACAACAATACCAAAACCCACCATTTATACCTCCACAACAAAATATGTATCAACCACAAATATACCTCAATTTTTTGAATATGTTGAAACAATTGTTTGTAAAGAAACAACCAATTTAACGACTGGCCTTCACAGAAATATCGAAGGGTCACGTCGGTGCATAGCAAATAGAACATGCAAGTAGAAATGAGATACAGGTTACGAAATGAATTAAGAGTAGCGAGGATATGAAAATCTCATATTATTTTCATTGAGGGTTAAAAAGGAAATTGTCTTTAGTTAATAGTATTTATCGTAAGATAAATACAACTAATAAAAGCCAGAATACAAACCCTTTGGGTTTAGTATAATCGGTTGATCCCCTATGGCAACAAGTTTGACAAGTTGTGAAACTTGTATTACTTGGTGGACAAAGGGATTCCTTAGACACCTCATAACAATCCTCTAATCCCTAAAATCCTCCCCTCGTCCTATCCTTGTGTGATCGGTCGACCAAGAAACCATAAAGGGTTGAAATCCTTCATGACCGATCCCAAGTTGACTGAAGCCGACTTCCCTACTTGACTGTTTAGTTGATTAGGGTTTTTACCGATTCTATACTCGCTAACTTGCATAGGTTCGTAGCCCTATTTTATGTTGTGCATGTTCTATAGAGAATGTGGGTGACCACCAAACCCCTACAGATTTATCAACTACAAATGTATCAACCACAAATGTATCCCAATCCGTCAAAAATTGGTGGTTCTTCACAAAAATAATTGGTTGTTCTTAATCACCACATCCACCTATATGTCCCATTTATCCATTTAATGTTGATGAGATTTAATGTACGAACGTCAATTTTCTCCGTCTATGCCTAACACCATTGGTGAGGACTCTTCAGTCAAAGAATTCCTGCCGTTAAAGAAGAAGCCACAAAAAACACATCAAAAGAGGACATCTAAAAATGACGATGAAGGTATTTGTAACATTCCATTTTCCACTAAAGAAGAAATTGCATTGTGCAAAGGTTTGGTTCGCACATTCGAAGATAGTGCCAAAGGCAATACAAAGAAGAAAATTTTGTTTTGGATGGAGGTTTTTGGTTACCTTGAGCAAATAATGAAGGTATCTGGTGTTCGAAAGTATGATTCGTTAAATGGGAAATGAAGGGTTTGCGTCCTAAAGTGGCTAATTTTGTGTAGTGCATAATAATGTTCGTGGAAGGGGTCGCAGAGTGGAGCCGAGATGAGGATTACATCCAACAGGTACTTGACGAATATCATGCTGAGTATAGAGTACCTTTTACATTTCTTCACGTGTGGAGAATTGTAACAACCCACTAACTTCCCCTCAGGTTAGAAATGCCTTACTAACTTAACTTAGGCCCTCACTAAGCACAATCTAGGATTAGAAATGCCTTACTAACTTAACTTAGGCCATCACTAAGCATAATCTATGATTAGAAATGCCTATAGGATTTTCCCAAGCTAAATTTTTGCTTTATTATATCCTTATGACCTAACTAACCTCTAGACAAGCTCACGTATCTACCTATGCCAACCACTACCATGTTTACTTAATGTAAACATCTCGGTATGTCAAGTCAAGGTTACAAACATATTTTTAAAAATAAAACTATCACTCTAGTACACCATATTTGCTAAGAAAACCCTAAATGCACCTATGTGTTCTCGGTTATCTTTAAAACCCTAATTGCTTATCTGAACTAACTTGAGAGTGTTTAGGGCTTATGTATGACTTACATTAGTTTCCTTAGGATATATTAGACCCCCTAGATCATAGTACAACTCTCTAGAACCTAGGTACCAGTCCCTTAAGCACAAAACCCTAATTAGGTTATAACTTCCCGATACTAGGTCTAAACTATCCCAAATCTTTACCATAAGTTATCACCACTTAGTATGAGCCAGTTAGGATATTATATTAGTTACTAAACACCCTTAGGACCCTGAATTAGGCACCAAAACCTAGGAAAAACCCTAAACTCTTTCTAGGTAAAACAAGTTTAAAACTAAACCTAAAAACCTAAAACTAGCTACTATAATACTCTAAACTACCAAGCAAGCACCCTAGCACCTCCCCCTAACTAAGCTAGCACCCTAACACCTCTAAGCACCCAAGCAAGGAGGCGCATCACCTCCTTGTCACCACCTTGCCCAAACCGCCTCTCTCGGCCAAAATCTCACCACAACCGGCCTACCACCAGCCCCTAGCTATGTATAGCTGATCTTGGTGATCTTATAGACCTACCACACCACCCCATAGCTCAGTTTACTCGACCTCCTCCCCTCCTCGACAACTCACCTCCATTTTCTTGCTCGCTACTCCTTCGCGAGCTATAAATACTCCTCCCCTCCTCTCCATTTCTCTTCACACCTTTATCTCCTCTCTACCTTAGACCTTTATGTAGTGTAAGACCCTAAGAATCCATAGAAGTCAAGTATAGAAGCCCAAGCCTTGTCGAGTTGTGGTTTTGGCCGAGAGATACTCTAGAAACCCTAGCACCCTTGTTACCCTTCCCACGACCTAGGTAAGCCTTAACTTTGAATCTAATAAACTTAGAATAGACCTAGGACTCTTAGAACATGCATTAGAACCCTTAGGATGGCCTTGAACCTTTTCATTTGCTAGTTTCCATTTTGAAACCCTAAAAATAGAAAATTAGGTGTTTATATGCTAAATTGCTATATTATGTGCTATAATGTGAGTTATATGACTTATTTGAACATAAATATGCTAAAAATAAGCTAGAAAACTTAGTTACTTTATAAAAATATAGTTTACTAGAATTTAGGACTAGTTTTGCAAAACTTTACATGCATAGGTGTATATATCATAAATTCCTGAAACTATAAAGTCTAGGGACTGTTTTTGACATTTCCTAGAAGTTATTAGTGCAAGGACTCATTTTGTAAAGTTTTGAAACCTTAGGATAGAAATTAAAATAAATTATAAACTAAAAAGGACTAGTTATGCAAATATTATAAAGTTAAGGGTAAAAAGGATAAATAATGAAATTTAGTATAGTTTAGGGACCATTATTGTCATTTCTCTAAAATATATAAGTATAGGGATTAAATGTGCAAAGGTTAGAAAGTTATATGCTTAATTGTTATAAGTTTATATGTATAGGGTAGAAAATGTAAATATATAAACTTGAAGGGTAAAAATGGACTATTTTCACATAAATATAAAACCTATTTAAGTTAGAAGCATGTTGATCCCAGTAGAGCTTAAACGATCTTGTATAGAAGTTAACTTGATTAAACACTAAAGCTAATATGCGGAATGTAAAAGCTTAACTTAAGAAGAATAATGATTCTCTTTCAACACTTCAATATTATTAATACGAGCACTCAACAATGCTAGGGTTTTACAACCTTGAAGTGAATAATAATACGTACATAAACTAACCCTAGGATCCTCCTTTTATAGACTAAGGATTCCTACTAGGTTTACAATACCTTTCTCTACACGATAAGAATATTCTAGATAAATATAATATTTACACAATCTATTCTATATTTATCTAAACCGTATACATCCTTATCCCATCAGCAGTAGATTCTGTCAGCAGCATTTAACCTCAGCAACACTTTGACATTAGCAGCAGAATCATTACCACTAGCAGCAGTTTCGTTCATAGCAGCAGTTTCACTCAGCAGCAGTTTCAGACCCAACAATCCTCCCTTAAACTTATTATTTATTTCTAAATAAATAAGTTTCTTCTACGCACAATTAATCACTAGGAGGATGCTTCCAAACACTTCAAACCTTGAGAATTCAGTTGATCAAATATCTTCTTATACTTTGACAGCAAATTGAATGCTTGATCATCAGAATCATAATCTTTCTGCAGCTTAAGTGATTTATCACCATTAATCATCTGATTGACAATATTCCAGTATCTCACCACTGGGTAATCCTTTTCAGCTAACATATATAAGATAATTGGCCCAATAGTTAACATATGAATTCCAGAGTCTTGAAAAAGTCTCCATTGCTTTACCTTATATTGCACTATCTCTGTCCATTCAGAATCATCCATGGAAGGTTCATACATGAGTTTCAGAGCTCTCCATAGCACATTATCAGTCTTAGTTATGATATGATCAATTTGATCTTTCTCATACTTTTCACCATCAAACTTCTTTGCTCCAAACTTTGCCTTGTATAACTTCCACAAGTCATCAACATCCTCTCTATCAAAGTAGTATAGCATCTGTTGAAATCTAAGAAACCTGTTAGTCTTTCCATCAGATCTCTCAACATCATGAAATGCTCCAATGTTAGTATCATATCCTGTAGTTACTTTGATAATAGGATATTTGACTCCTATTGGTTTGGCATCAACTACTTCAGGATCTTCCATCTTGCCAACTATAGTGTAAACCTTCAATTGTTCTTTTAGATGCTCAGGAGGAATGTGATCAAGATCATGTTTAAACTCATCTCCTTCAGGCATAGAACTACTTCCTTCCCCAATCTTTCTCTTCTTCTTTGCAAATGACTTATGAATAACACCTTTTATTTTACCACCTTGCACAGAAGAAATAGTATTTGCTGCATCAATATCAAGCTGTTTAACAACATCAGCTTCTTGAGTATGTTCTGCTTCAGCTACTTTTTCAGGTACCAACTTCTTGTTCATCTGAGCAATTTGTTCCAAATCCTCAGCACATCCCATAGAATAAAAAGTATCTGTTCTCCTCTTAGCTTGTTGATATAAGTCAAAAACTTCTTTATCAAAATAAGGTTTCAACTGTATCAATGTCCATCCAGCCATATTCTTTAGATACCTTTCATATTCTCTTCTTTGTTGTTTAACAGTTGGACCTTTAAGTATCTTTATCTTTCTTCTAGCAGTAGCATTTTCTTTTCTCTTCTTTGTAGTAAACTTTCTTAACCAAGATTGTACATCAAAAGTTGGAACTTCATTTTCTTCAATCTTGATCAACTTATTGAGTTCAATATCAGCATCAATTCTGATCTTCTCATTTATCCATTCATCATACCTCTTTAAGTCTTCAACCTCTTTCTCAGCTAACTGTTGATCTTCCATATCAATCAACTCTTGTGCTCTAAGTGCAGCAGCTGTATCATCTTCAACTTGTAATGCCTTAGGCCAAGACTCAAAAGGTACATCAGTGAAATCAATCCCCTTATACATAATCCTTGGTTTTTCAACTTGCTTGCCCTTGCCTTTATCAGTAGAAGATGAAGAAATAACCTTCTTTTGTTGAGCAGCAGGTTCTTTAATAACAATCCCTTTTTCAGGTTTTCTAGGTGCTGATGATGTGATTGTTGTTGTTGTTTTTTGTGGTAGTGAAGGAGTTGATAATGGAGTAGTCTTCTTGCTCAACAATACCATAGCTTCAGCAGCAGCATTGTCACCAAACGCAACAGCAGAGTCTTGTGCATCAGCAGATCCACTAGCAGCAGAGTTAGTAAGATCCTTAGCAGTAGATTCTTGAGCAGCAGAATCTTGACTTTTGTTTTTCACCAAATCTCCCAACTTCATCAATGTTTCACCCATCAACCCTGTTGCCTTCACTAATTGCTCAGGCTCCAAAGTATTAAGTTGTTCTATCACCTTTTCTTGAGTAGCAATCACCTTTTCCATAACAACCTCATTCCCTGATTTATCAGTAACCACAAAATTTTCAGCATCCTGAGGACTTTCAACATCCATATCACCAATCACTGGAACCTCCCCTGAAACCATTCCATCATTCATACCCAGAGCACTATCAATCTTTTCCAAATTTGCCTCCCCTGAACCCATTGCCTCTTCATTCCTCCCCTGTTTGGAAGCATCCTCTTCCAAGTGAGTAGAGACATCAGGAGAACTAACAATCTGAGAAGTGCCCACTTTCTTCAATATTTTCAAAGAGGTTGAAGATCTTGATTTCTGAAAGTTCTTAATCTGTTTTTGCAATTTGGTGATAGTCTTGTCCTGATCAGCAACAACAGATGAGAGACTAAGAACTTTGTCTTCCAATGTAGTACATTTCACCCCCAAGTTGGTACAAGTAACCGTCAATTCCTGAATGAGTTGCATAATAGTCTCATCACTTCGACCTATATTACCTGGTCCGAGAGGTGAATCATGGACATTGTCATCATGTACAAGAGTTTCCGTCAATTCATTGGTCACTGGCTTGTCCTCATCACTTCGACCTGTGTAACCTGGTCCGAGAGGAGAATCTTGGGACATAAACTCAGTATCAAACCTAGTTTGATCAGCTGAGCCCTCTGTATTTGCCATTTGGCTAGGGTTACCATCCTGAGAATTTGATTCAGAAGAATCATCATCTCTAGATGTTGCCTTGGTTTGGGTCTTAATGATGTTATCACTATCCTGCTCTGCTGCTAAGCTAGAAGCAGTAGTGACAGCCCTTGCCAACATGTCCTCTTCATCACCTAGGACAACCTCATCTGGTACAGCCATACTAACACTATCCTGAGGTAGATCAGTGTTCTTTTTGGTTTTCCTATGGGTATAGAGTATTTTAGGTTGTGTAGCAGATGCAGTAAAATTGGGTGTGTGATGGGAGTTAGTGGGATTTCCTGATCCTTCACCCTGATTATTTTGCACAAGTTGCACCATGTAAGGTGTAAGATTTGTATGTGTGCCTGAAAAACTTTTTCCATGTTTAACCAAGAAAGTAAAGGTTTTAGAAACCAATTTTGGAGCATTATAGGTAGCAACATGTCCTCTAAACTTTGTAAGTTGATTTTGAATAAAGAGTTGTATAAACCTTGGATAAAGCAAATAAGAACCAGACTCTTTAACACTTTGAAACATCCCTTCCAATATCATTCTTGAAAAATTGAATGGTTGACCTTTGCTTAAGCATACCATTGCAGAAGCAATAGTAGTACTAAACTCATGCCATCCAGAAGTTTTAGGACTCAAACAATGAAGGAGAAGATGTACCAAAAACTTGTACTGAGGACAGAGGAGAGATTTTTGAAATTTTAAATTTGTATGATTCCCCTCATATCCCAAATCTTTTAACCCAGCAAAAATAGCAGAATTGGCAAGACAAGTGGTCTCTGTTTCATCATCTAAGAGAAGGATTTCTCTTATTAATGATTCAATTACACGAACCTTTTGCCCATCTACTAAGGCACTAACATATTTTTCCCCATTCATAGTTTTGATTTTAGCGGTAAGCCAAAACTGTTTGATGTGGGAAGCAAATATAGTAGGATTCACAGTGAGTGCATACCTTAGAGAAGTAGCATTCAAAAATTTTTCCATGTCTGTAAAACCTTCATTAACTGATTCTGCATCCAAAACGACCACACTGTTGTGTTGCTTTGCCCAGGTACGAACGCAATCCATGAGTTAGGGTTTAGGGAAATTGGGAATAATTGACTTTGAGAAAAATGGAGTGTTAGGGTTTGTGATAACTTCAATTTGAAACATGAGAAAACCAATTAGGAAGATCAATTAGGTTTTAAACTGATTGAAGAAGTTACACATCCCACCCTCACACTTTCAATCTTAGCAGCACAATAACACTAGCAGCAGAGTTATATAACTAGCAGCAGAGTGAAATAATCCAGCAGCAGAGTTGACAAAATAAGCTTGGTCAAAAAGTCAAGAATCCTCAGCAATTAATGTGATGATATTCCGTAATCCCTATAAAACCGGACTAAATCTTTTCCCTAATTCACCACAATCAAACCCTAATCGCAATCACAACGCCAATCAACCAAATCAAAACTTAAATTAACCCAAATCAAATCAAATAATCATGAAATTAACACCATAAATCATCAATATCTCTTCCGATTCATCATTTAAAGATGAAACCCCTTTTGAAACATATGTGCCTCCCTTCCGTCCTCCTCATGATGGTTGTAGAACCAAAGAGCAAGCCAAAAAGAGAAAGCATGATCTCCCTGTGTTCAAAGATCTTCTACATTTGAATCAAACCCCAAGCACTTCCAGGGGTAAAGCTGTGATGTCCCCAAAATCTCCATCCTCTTCAGAATCATCAGAAGACCCAGCTTGGATCCCTGTCAGGCAACCATCTCCAAGGGAGCTTGTTTCCCCTTTCATCTACACTTCATCAGATGAGGATGAGCCTCCAAATGAACCACCTTCCACTCCAGAGAGGCCTCAGTCATCAAGGCCACGACCAAAGAAATCCACCAAGACAAAGAAGACAAACCCTCCTCTCCCTAAGGAAAGAAAAATTGTTCTTGGACTTCCATGCCCTAGGAAGTAGTGCTTGTAGTCTTTAATTTCATCTTAGTTTGTTGCACTCTTTTGTGGTTTCTGCAGTAGTCTTTGGAATTTCTCTTTTGATGTATGAACCTCTGAACTTGATAATTTTGATGATGAATGACAGATGTTCTTCTTTTGTTGTCATAGTTTTGTTATTGCAAATCGTCATTTAGACTTATTCCTGCACAATATTAGACCAAACACCACAAAGCAAAAAAACATATGTACTAGCAGTAGAGTTAGAAATAGCAGCATAATACATTCCATCACAAACATATGCTTTAAGATAAGCAGCAGAGTAACAAGCAGCACAATTCCATATTTCCATTACATACTTGTACAAAAACAAAGAGATAAGTTTTTCAAAGATTTATCATACCAATGTTTGCAATTAAAAATTGAAACCTCCCCACATCAAAATGTTTAGTGAGAAGATCAGCAACATTGTTATCAATATGAACTTCAACAATTTGGATCAACTTCTTTTCATAGCAATCCCTGATAAAGTGATGTCTTATCTCAATATGTTTTGTTTTAGAATGAAAAACAGGATTTTTAATTATGCAAAGTGTGCTGTTGTTATCAATATGAATTTTGGTATTCATGAAATTGTACCCATAATCCAATAATTGATTTTGCATCCATAGAACTAGTCCACAACAACTTGAAGCAGCCACATACTCAGCTTCAGTTGTAGAATTAGCCACCACTGTTTGCTTCTTGCATTGCCATGACACCAATCTGCTTCCTAGAAATTGACAACCCCCTGTAGTAGACTTTCTATCCAAAGAAGCTCCAGCATAGTCACTATCTGAATATGAAACCAAATCAAAAGGTGAATCCTTAGGATACCAAAGGCCCAATTTAGGTTGATGCCTCAGATATCTAAAAATTCTCTTCACTGCATTGAGATGTGATTCCTTGGGACACACTTGAAATCTTGCACAGGCACACACAGCAAACATGATATCAGGCCTTGATGCTGTGAGATACATCAATGAGGCAATCATAGACCTGTGCAAGTGAATATCCACTTCCTTTCCATATTCATCTTTCAGCAATGGTTTGTTGGTTTCCATGGTAGTCTTGGCAGGTTTAGCATCTTCAAAGCCAAACTTCTTCAAAATATAATTGACATACTTATCCTGACTGATAAATATACCATTTTCTTTCTGTGTAACTTGTAGACCTAAGAAGAAGGTGAGTTCTCCCATTGAACTCATAGCAAACTTGTCCTTCATAAGCTTCTCAAAACTAACACACATAGCTTTGTTTGTAGACCTAAAGATGATGTCATCAACATAGATTTGAACCAGCAAAATATCATCCTTTTGTCTTTTGAGAAGCAGAGTTTTATCAATCTTTCCTCTACTAAACCCAGACTCTAACAAGTATGTAGACAATGTGTCATACCAGGCTCTAGGAGCTTGATGTAAGCCATACATTGCTCTATTTACCTTGTAAACTTTGTCAGGATGATCAGGGTCTTCAAAGCCTGGTGGTTGAGATACATAAACTTCTTCTGTAATGGTCCCATACAGAAAAGCACTCTTCACATCCATTTGATACACTACAAAATCTTTGTATGAAGCATAAGCCAAGAATAATCTAATTGCTTCTATTCTTGCCACTGGAGCAAATACTTCATCATAATCAAGGCCTTCTTGTTGTGTGTATCCCTGTTCTACTAACCTTGCCTTATTCCTTATGACAATTCCTCTCTAATCTCTTTTGCATCTGAAAACCCATTTAGTACCAATCACTCTTTTTCCATTTGGCAGATCAACCAAAGTCCAAACTTCTTGCAGCTTGAATTGTAGAAGCTCATCTTGCATTGCTTCTAGCCAACTTGCTTCTTGTAGAGCTTTGTAAGTATTATTGGGTTCTATTTGAGAAAGAAAACATGCAAACAGGCAATTCTGAAGATCTTTATGACTATTTCTTTGATGCAGAGATCTGGCAAAGAAACTTTGATGTTGAAGATCTTTCAGTGCGTTTGTCATCTGCCTAGTTTGAATAGATGATTGTGGATCACTTAAAATTTGGTCTTTGGGATGATCCTTGTGTACTCTTGTGGTAGTTGTGGGACTAATAGGAATATTAAGTTCCAAATTAGTGATATCTGCATCAGCTCCAAATAACTTACCATCAAGTGCATCATCATCTGTGTCATAGTAAATATTCTCAACAGGAGGCATATTCGGATCATCAGGATAGATAGAAGCATCAATAGGTCTACCCTGAGAGTCCAAATTAGGAAACATTGAAGTAGCAGTAGAGTTAGTAGGCTTGGCAGCAGAATTTGTTGGAGCAGTAGTTGCATCTTTTGGCCTAGCAGTAGAGTCTTCTGAGTCAGCAGCAGAGTCTTCTGGCTTTGTAGGAGAGACATCAACAACTACTTTGGGAACCCCATTAGTTTCTTTTTCTGCTTCAATAGGTATTTCAATACCTTCTTCAGTTTCCTTAGGTTTCTCTTGAGTAACAACATCTTCTTTATGACTCAGATCAGTCTGAAAGGGTAGTAAAGTAGGACCAACCTTTAGTTTCTCAACCAAAACAAATTCTTCTTGTGGTTTGTCAACACTGGCAATAACTGGTACATAATTCATTGTTTTGGTAAGCATATCAACATTAAACAGCCATTCTGGTCCTTTTCCTTCAGGATTAGATGTATTCTCAGAAAACTTGATATGCAAATTCTCCTCTACATGTTTGGTTCTCTTGTTGTATACCCTGAAAGCTTTACTAATCACAGAGTAACCAACCAAATTTCCTTCATCAGCTTTTTCATCAAATTTGCCTAGCTGATCCTTAGTGTTCAAAATTGTAATAGGACATCCAAATGGTTTGAGAAAATCAATCATTGGCTTCTTTCCATGAAATAACTCATATGGAGTCTTATTACGAGGCTTGACTACCTTACTTCTGTTCTGCACAAAGCATGCAGTGTTCACAGCTTCAGCCCAAAAAGGAATAGGTAGTTTTGAATCAGATAACATAGTTCTTGCAGCCTCAATAAGTGTCCTGTTTCTTCTTTCTGCAACACCATTCTGTTGTGGAGTTCTTGCTACACTATGCTGTCTAAGAATTCCTTTCCCCACACAGAATTGATTCATCACACTATTCTTGAACTCAGTACCATTGTCACATCTGATTATCTTCACCTTGTGATTGTACAAGTTTTCAACTCTTGTAATAAATGCCTTGAGTATTTCTGGAGTTTCATCTTTAGTGGCTAGAAAGAATACCCAAGTAAACCTGCTAAAGTCATCAGTGACAACAAGACAATATGACTTATTGTTCAAGCTTTTTACAAATACAGGCCCAAATAAATCCATGTGGAGTAAATGTAATGGCTCAGTATTTGTGTTCACAGTTTTGGACTTGAATGAAACTCTGTGTTGTTTACCCTTTTGACAGGCAACACAAGTTTCACAATTTTCAAAAGTCTTTGAAGGCATTCCTCTGACAAGTTTTCCTTTTACCAATTTGTTCATGGTCTTGTAGTTCAGATGTCCCAATCTCCTATGCCATAATTTGGACACATCAACAGTGGCCTTTGCAATTAGACAATTCAAAGCCCTATTAGGAACAATGTTCTTAATATGGCACTGTATATATTCTCATTTCTAGGGACCTTCAAAAGCACAGATTTGTCATCTGGCAACTGATAGTCAGGAGAAAGGATCATGCACTCAGTGTCTGTAAAAAGAACAAAGTTCTTTTTGTCACACATTTTTGAGACACTAAAAAGGTTAAACTTAAGTCCTTTCACAAGAAACACCTTCTCAAAGTCCAAATTTCCAGTTCTTAGAGTTCCTCTTCCAACAATCTTTCCACCTTTTGGATCATTCCCAAAAGCAACATAACCACCATCAAAAGCCTCAAAGTCTTCAAGTTGAGACTCATCTCCTGTCATGTGTCCAGAACATCCACTGTCAACAATAACCATATCCTTAAGCTCATCCAGTAGATTGACCTGCACATGAAAAGTAGAGACATTAGTTCCTCTTGACGACCCAAGCCATTACTGACTTGGATCTGCCCTGTGCATCAACATAATCAAATTTCTTTAAATCACTTGATGCACTACTATTCTTGGAAACAGAATTTGAACCAATAGTTTTTGGTTTCCAAGTCCAGCAAGCTGAGGCCTTAACAACATAAAAGTGATTACCAACAACTGTATTTGTTAAAACTTTTGGCCCAGAAGTAGAAAGTTTTGTACTAGCAGCAGATTGCTTATTAGCAGCAGAGTGCATACTAGCAGCATAATGCTTACTAGCAGTAGAGCCAGTAGAAGAACCAGTTGTGGTTTTGAAAACACCATTTGATTTAGCAGCATAAATAGATCTAGTTGCACCAGATCTTAATAAAACAGCTCTTGGAACCATATTCCTATTAGGATGTGGGTGAGTTTGTTTAGTTACATATTTGTGATTCACCCTAGTGTATTGATTCCAAACAGGCTTTTGATGTTCAGGACATCTAACAATCAAGTGGTCAAAACTACCACACTTATAACAAGCCTTCTTTTGTAATTGAAACTAATTACCTAATCTGTGTGAAACTAGGTTGTTGAAGTTTCTCTGGTTACCCCTAGGCTTATTATTGAACCTTTCCATCTGTTCTCTAGGTACCTCATTGTACTCTACCATTTTCCTAGAGATGTTATTTCCTAACACAGGTTTGACAAACTTAACCTGTTCAATTTTAGGTTTAAACATAGTAGGAATTTCTTCTCTTTTCACACTTTGTTCTGGTTTAACCTGTTCCTCATCACTATCACTATCAGAATACCAATCTTCTATTATAGGAGCTTCAGGAAATTTTCTAACCTCAACCTTAGGTGTTTCTTTAACACTTGTACTACATTCACCTACAGGTTTTTCAATGTTTAGCGCACTAATGAAGGATAGTTCTTTTCCTGGTGGAGCAAAAGCACTCTTGGCTGGAGGAGCCACTTCATTATACCCAATTCCACTACCTTTTCTCATCAAGGTACTCTCTATAGATTTATGAACCAAATCAGAAGCATATTGTTGTTTTTGTACTCTTACTACATGTTTATCTTTATCAGCAAGAGCTTCCTCTTTTTCTTTTTCTGCTTCTTCTAACTTATTTTTAAGAACTTCTACTTCACTGTTTTTCTTAAAAATTTCTATATCTCTGAGGTTAAGTTGATCTACATATTCCTTCTCACACTCTTTGAGATATTCTAACATTCTTTCAACATTTTGAATACCTACTTTGTAACCTAAGTTATCAAGTTTTAGGTGTTCAATTTCTCTATTTAAACTCTCATTCCTAGACTTAAGTTCTTCTATAGTGTCAGCACAAGATTTAAAAGAACACACAGATAAGTCTGAATCATTTGATACCTCAGAGTCAGAGCCTGATGATGAGCCATAAGTGCAAAGTTCTACACTTTGGGTTGAGCAGCAGCTACCAAAGAGAAATTTGGTTCTTCTTCAGCCATATCACTCCAATCATAATCTCCCAGTCCATCACAAGATACCAGTGCAGTCTTTGATTCTTCAGCAACCTTCTTTGTAACATCAGCATTCTTCTTTGGAGCTCTACACTCCCTAAAAAAATGTCCCTTCCTGTTGCAATTGTAGCACTCTATCTTTGATTTGTCAAAGCCTGGACTGTCCTTAGCTTTATACTTGACTTCTCTTCCAGTCTTCTTCAAAAACTTTCTTGCCCTCAAGGTCAACATAACCATTTGCCATTTAAGATCAATTTCTTCAAGATCATCAGGATCAATATGATCCAAGTCTTGATTAATGACATGTGACCTTATAGTAGTTGTGAGCTCAGCCAAGAATACACACAAAGCAATATCACTGGTAGAAATCTTATCATTTGAACTAGCAGCAGATCCATCAGCAGCAGATACTCCATAAGCAGTAGAATGAGCAGCAGAGTGAGATTCTTGAGATCCTTTTCCTTTCGAGGATACAAAGGCAAGATTTTGAGTACCAGAAGATGAAGTAGAAGAGGTAGATAGTTCTGATTCATACACTCTTAAATTGTTGTAGAGAATCTCCAACTTCATAGTTTCAAAATCAGGCTTATTCCTCCACACAACTGTGTGCATACTCCATTCAGGTGCAAGACTTCTTAGAAACTTTAGGTTTACATCTTCTTGTGGAACCACATAGCCAACAAGATTTAGATGACTAACAAGTTGGTTTAGCCTATTGTATGTACCAATTATCTTCTCTCCACTTTCAGCAGTAAAATTCTCAAACTGATGCTTCAGCATGTTTTTCCTGGATTTCTTAGTAGCATCATTCCCTCCAAACCTGAATTCAACAACATCCATCAATTCTTTTCCAGATTCAAAGTCATCAAAGTCCATTTGAAATTCATTAGGTATTCCCATTAAGAGAATACTATGTGCTTTGATTTCCATCTTCCTTACTGTGTTGGCTTCAGCAGACTTAATTGGTATCTCCTTACCATCAGCACTCTTCTTAGGTACAGAATCACCATTAACAATCACATTCCACATGTTGAAATCAATCATGCGAATGTATTGTCTGATTCTTCTCTTCCATAGCTCATACTCAGAAGGATTTAGCATGGGCACCCTTGAAGCAGTCACCATATGAGTTTCATCACCCATCTTAGCAATAGATTTGGAACAACAAACTTTTAAGAAACAAAATCTTCTTGATAATAACTTCTAGATCACAAGCTCTGATACCACTTGTTGATCCCAGTAGAGCTTAAACGATCTTGTATAGAAGTTAAATTGATTAAACACTTAAGCTAATATGCGGAATGTAAAAGCTTAACTTAAGAAGAGTAATGATTCTCTTTCAACACTTCAATATTATTAATACGAGCACTCAACAATGCTAGGGTTTTACAACCTTGAAGTGAATAATAATACGTACATAAACTAACCCTAGGATCCTCCTTTTATAGACTAAGGAATCCTACTAGGTTTACAATACCTTTCTCTACACGATAAAAATATTCTAGATAAATATAATATTTACACAATCTACTCTATATTTATCTAAACCGTATACATCCTTATCCCATCAGCAGTAGATTCTGTCAGCAGCATTTAACCTCAGCAGCACTTTGACATTAGCAGCAGAATGATTACCACTAGCAGCAGTTTCGTTCATAGCAGCAGTTTCACTCAGCAGCAGTTTCAGACCCAACAAAGCATAACACAATACTAGGGAGCTTCATGCGAGGAGTACTATGTGGATATTTCGTTTTGACGAGTTTGATGGGTTTACGAATTAAAGTGCCCTGGCTCCTCAAATGATTATTGTATATACTTCTGAGTTATGATGGCCCGAATGGTGTTATGTTATAACTAAACCTTAATAACAACATAACTCGATAGTAGGGAGCTTCGTGTGAGGAGTATTAACTTCTAAATTATGATGGCTCGAACGGTATTATGTTAATAACATAATACAATAGTAGGGAGCTTCATGTGAGGAGTCATATACTTCTGAATTACGATGGCCCGAACAGTGTTATGTTATATATAAAAAAAACTCTAAGAGTGATTAATTAAGTAAACCTAAACTAAGACTTAACATATGCACACCTACACTACCAGGATACGTGAGTGAGTTGTCTAAACCCCTACTTTACTTATCTTAAGACCCATGTGAGTTTTCATAGCCTCACTTTTAACTGTTTTACAACCCTGTGAGGGGGATACATGCTTTAAACCGAATACAAGTCTTTTTCTTTGGTTATTGCACGAGTAAACTATTTGCCTCCACTACATAACTAAAATTCATGAATCTAATCGTTTATGATATTTTACCCACGCGAACGCGAATATAGTTGATAGATCTATTGGAGTTTGACAACTCCCGTTGATACTACATCTTTCTGGATGGTATCAATAAGTACTATATTTGAACCCACTGAAGGATTAACTTTGGCAAGTTATCCTTCCCGTCCCCTCATGGTAGGTCTGCAGACCCCATAACCCGGACTGTTAACGTGTGGTTCATGAGCTTAGTGCAATATACCTTCTATCAATAAAACCTTTCCACACATAGGGTTTAAGCTGAACCCTGTGGAACTTGTATTCATACCCTATTTACTTAAACCTGTGACTCTCACTCAACATTCGTATTGACTTTTAAGCATGTTATCCTAGGTAATTAGACACTATAGGAACCCTGGCATGGAGAAGTACTGGACATGAGGACGTCCAGAATAATTATCATTCATCAGTTTTGTGTCATAAAACATATCTTAGGGACCTCTCTTTTGGTAAAAGTACATCTTTTACTGTAAAAACTCTGATGAATAAATGAATGATAACATCTTTTTCAAAAACGTCTCTTTTCGAGTCGTTTTCTATTATCTTGTCTTTGATTCCATGAGTAATACCCCAAACACTTAATCCGCTATGATCAGTGAAAAATGGGGGTGTTACAAATTGGTATCAGAGCCTTGGTTATAGAGAACAAAGGATTTTTCCTAAACTATAACCACTTTTTCAAAAAGTCCTCCGTGCTACTAGAATCCCCGAACTTGCCTTTAGACTCCCGACTTGCCTTTAGGTTAGAACCCCCGAACTGCCTTTAGGATAGATTCCCCACTATTACTTCTAGGATAGAATCCCCACTATTAGTATTACCTCTAGGATATATCTACTTAGGTTAGAATTATGCTAAGATACTCTTCCGGTATTACAGTTAGATATGTCATCCTTTAACAATCCTATCATCGTGTTGGATACCGATGATACAGATACTTCATCCGATAGTTATGAGTATGCTCCGACTACTCCTACTCACTCATCTTCTTGTTCTAATTCTCCGGAAGAATTAGCCCAGAACATCTTAACTAACTTAGGTATAGAACTTTCCCCGAATGATCCCTATATGTAGGCATATAATAGGTATATGCAAGCATATGGTGGAGAAATTCCTACCATGCCTACTGATGCGTGGGAATCGCACCTTGCTTTACCTCTCGAGGGATCTCGAGAAGCTTACAACCCCCACCAGGCAGTGTACCTGATCGTTGTAGTATAGTATAGTGACAAGTACCGGGGGATTGATCGTTCAGCCTAGGAATAGTGTCGCTAGGATTAGAAAACCTAATTAATAGTTCTAGAGGTGAGAGATGATTATTTTTGTATTTTTATATTTTTATGAAAGCAAGTAAAATCTCGGGTTTTGGAAGAGTGGGCGGAATTAGTTGCTATTCAACTAACCCAAAGCTATTATATAATTAAAATAAAATAATAAAAATGAAATTAAACTAATTAAACTAAGTTTGTGAGCAGTATTTGGAGAAATTGTGTTTACTTAGACTTCACTACTCCCTAGATATCTTTTACATGTTAATTACTTGTTACACTTGTATGAATGACGGATTGTATTCCTTAATACCATTCGTGGGGTGGCATACATAACTCCCCAACTCTATGAGCTCTTATCTCCTCCTACACCATGACCCAACACAACTATAGGGATTGTAAACAGTGGCTCATGCATTAAATACAACCAATAAAGACCTAGTACGCCTCGGTTCATGTTTCTTAAGACGTTCAAGCATGTTACCATTTGGAGATCTGCCAGTTTTCTTAAGCCTAACATATAAATCATTCATTCAAAACAAGAATAGACAAGTAATCAACACATAATTAACATCTAGGTTTCATTAGATCTAAGCAAACACAAAAGAGATCTAGCCTAGCATAATGGAATTGAGACAAGAACAAGAGATAAACAACCAACACATAGACATATTGATTGAATTGAAAGTACACTTATCTCAATTACAATGCAAGGTCTCAAGGGTTTGGAACCCTTGAAAAACCTGTGAAAGAGGCACCAAAATCGTCTTTAGGGTTTCACCAAAACTTCCCCCCTTTTTAATGAAAAAACTAGAAAACTATATATAGGAAAAACAGTCTGACGGCGTCAAGAGTAACTTCTGACGCCGTCACCTCGCCGCCATAAACTTCCTCGGACGGCCTTGATCCACTTATGACGGCCTATGTGACGCCATCACCACCCACGGTATATTAATTTTGCCACTTTGACGCCGTCACGAGTCCTTCTGACGCCGTCACCACCTTCGATATTTAATTCTTCATGTCTGACGCCGTCAAGCTGATGGTCTTGACGCCGTCACCTTGTATTTTCAGCATGCAAATTAGGTACTTAGCCGTTTTCTTCACTTTTATGCTCCAAAAACGTCCAAAATAGCTTCTTTTCCAGAATTCACTCTCCAAACACCTGAAATCACAAAAGGAACGATTTAGGGCAATATTTGATCAAATAAAGTCGGATTCGGGCTTAAATGACCCCCTAAAAACGGATCATTTTTCGCCTCATCATATACCCTTACACTTGAGATTTGCTTGTCCTCAAGCAAATGAGCTTTTATTCTACTCAAAAGACAAGTTAGGGGTCATTTAACACTAATATAAAAGTAATTACAACAGATAATCGTTCCACTAAAGACCAATAGATAAGCACGGAGGTCACACACAAGCACCTCACAAATAGTGTTTAGATACTCACATCTCTCGGGTGTAATAAAGTAATATAACATTATGAAAATGGAAGATATCTCTCACTACCTGTCATAGCAAAATAGATTACCATAGGCTTGGGAAAGGATCAAACCTCCACCACATGGCGTAAGCACCTAGGATAAACTATCAAAGAGGTCTTTTAAAGGGTTATAACGTTAGGTGTAGGGATATGAATTACACGGTTTTGTTGGATAAAGGGAGTTTTACTGGTGGCGAGTTAACAATCTTAGTTAATTACATGTACAAGATGGCGTTGCTAAGCCAAGACTAGACTCGACTTAAGCTAATAAATGAAAAATAACAAAAACATAAAATGAACATAGAATGAAAACGGGATGGTAGTCCGTATGTTTTTTCTCTTTTTCTTTTCTATTTTTTTTTTAATTTTTTTTTTATTTTTTTATTTTTATTTTTTTTTGACATACACTCTTACCCTACCATCCAAAATAATACATCATAGGGGTATGAGCATTCCCTTTACACTTGAATCTTTACATACTTTACGTTAAACTATTCTAGTGACTCGAATTAAGAAAATGAAAACACTTGGAGCACTTTTAAGATTAACGTACATATGGGGGTAATAAGTGATGTTCTTCCCCATTACTCCATAAAATAAGTACTTACCCATGAGTCCCAATCGTCCCAAAACAATATGTACAAGGATATGACTCGACTTAGCAACCATGTAATCAATTAGAAAGTTAACTTAGGGTTTAACAAATAACAATAATGCACTAAAAATGAGCGCATACACGGAAGGCTAAGGCGATTTGGGTGTACATTTAAGTGGGGTGTAACAAATTCTTCCTTTAAGTAAAATGCTTAAAGTTAGAAACGAAAAGATAGGCTCGGAGGGGTGTACTAGGGGTTTCGTGTACTAAAAATGAGTACAACGCTAAAGGTGTGGGAAAAATTAGTTGACTTAACTAGCCAAGTAATATGACTTAAATGGTCAAGTAATTATGATACGGGTTTAACACAAGGGTGATCCTAATGCCTCTTATCATGTAGTAAATCCTACCACACGAATGTAGTCTCACTAGCGGTCTCGGGATGCATCACTAACGCAAGTTCTAGAATCTAAATGCTACCGGTACACTCATAAGCACCAATAATAAATGCTTTTCCTATCAAATCTAAAGGCGAACCTCACATTTTTGGGTGGAAAATTTTTCTGAATATACGGTTATGTGCTAGTCATACAATCTCCTATCCATGAGACGCTTGCTATGGCTAAAGTTTCACTCCTAAATGTTGTAAAAAATTTTAAATTTGGCGCTAAAATTACACTAACAAGTATTTCTCGTAGTTTTATTACTCATCTACTATCAAACAAAACAAACTCAAGCGAAAGTGCATATGTAAGGTATCATCTTTTTACCCTCCCCTTACACTTAAGATGAACATTGTCCCCAATGTTCAAGTAAAGAATGTAAAAGTTAAAAAGTAAAGAGAATGAAATCAAATACTCCCCTGATTCGCTCGGTATGGATTTTAGGTTGGCCAGGTTAAATCTTCTTCCAAGAAAACGAACAATCAAAGCTTCCCTTCCAGAATATAAATCATCTTCTTGTCATAAATAACCTGTAAATCCTGACAAAAGTAGACAAGGCAACCTCGCGTAAAATCGGCGGCATCCTATATAAGTTACTAAATCCTAGAAAACAAAGTAAGATATAATGCTTGTGGAATGAAGTTTGCAAATTTCCTGGAGATTATAAAACTTAATAATTCACAAAAACCATAAGACTCTGTTAGAAAAACAAAACCGGTAAAATTTCCAGATTTTAACTCCTGACGCCGTCAAGAGCAATACCCTGACGCCGTCAGAATGGACCTGCAGAAATTCTTATGTTAAGTTTCCGGAAAATTTCTGGAAAAACTTTGTCCTACTTCCTGGAAAATCCTGCAAAACTTCATTATGACTCAATACAAGCATTTGACTCTAACAAATACGAATATACATGTTCATTTAATATTGTGGAGAGTCATGATCGGGTTGTTTCTTAAAAACATATTTGGGGTTTCCCCTTACACTTATCTTTTGCAAAAATACCTTTAGGTTGAAGTTAAGACTAGGCTAAACAACATAATAAAGTATTTCCACATTTTAATTGAGAAACATGATCAACCAACAATAAAAATAAAACATGCATACGGAAGCAAATAACAATCAAACAAATAAAAATCACACAAAGCATGGGTTGCCTCCCAAGAAGCGCTTTTCTTTATTTACGAGTCTTGTAGCTAGACTCAAAGTCGTGGGTTACTACGTGACTTCATCATTGGTTCCACTCTCTAGGTCGTCTTCTAAACTAGTATTGCTTTCATAGTGTAAGTACTTCGGATCTTCGAATTTGAAAACATCCCGTCGATACTTAGAGCCAAGCTTACTAACATCCTTAAAGAACCCACAAGATAAATCAGAAATATTTCTACACCCTCTCCTAACATCATCATCACACAAGACAAGTTGGGAGCTCATCACATCGAGCCCGTCGCAATCTATCTCCCTAAGGTCTCTTCTTTTGTATGGCGTTTGGTATGAAATCCTCCTAATCCCGTCAGTGAAAGTCATGATTCCGTTCAAGTCATCCACTATCAACTTAGTGATTTCACAAAAGGGTGCTCCAAAGACGACTTGCGATAGCCTAGGGTCAACAAAGTCCTCTATGTTGTCCACAATCGTGAACTCCATAGGGAATGCCATATTTCCTACGAACACTTGGATTTCATGATCCTTGCCAACCACCTTCTCTCCCTTGTAAATCATCCCCCATCTGCAGATATTGTTATAATGAAACAATGACATGAAATTCTTTGGCAGGAATACATTAATGTATATGTTTTCGAAGTACTTATGACCGATCATGCAAGGGATTTTTAGGTTATTCGGATCACGTCATTTGATCTTTCTCAACTCTCCATCCTTTGACCCATATAGATTCCCCTCAAGGGAGGGACGATACTCATAAACCTCCTCACCATCCCTACGAAAAATTACCGTTCTAACACCATTGGTGAGTAATACACTACCATCTTTCTCGTCAAGGATTGCTCCCGATTCATTGATGAATGGCATCCCAAGGACAAGGTTGGTTAATGTTTGATTGGCGAGAGGGTCCACGTCATCAAACACGGTGAGGTTAGTATTGTAAACAAGCTCTCCAATCCTAATTGACAAATTCACTACTACCCTTTCGCACGCAATGTGTTCTGGGAAAGCCTTGTGATATAGGGAAAGTGGGATTACGTTGACTGGGAAGCTAGGATCTATATGACTATCAATTAAGACCTTTCCCTCAATGGTACAGGAGATTTTGAAAAGTTTAGAGCCGCTCTCCTCGGTTTGATTGCTACCTATACTAATAACATTCTCTATTCCGGATTCTTCTATAACAGATTTACTCAAAATGGTTGGGCCTTTCTCCTGTTCCTCCGATGTCTCGTTCCTTTCATCCGGTTTGTCGGATTTCTGCGCGGTGCACTGCTCGGGTGAGTTGGTAGGTTTCCTTGCAGAAGCGTGGTCAACCTTTGAGATCTCATCCTTCGCTGTCTGACTGAGTTTGTCAGTTTGTTGTTGGGTTGGATCGGATGCTGCAGCTGATATTGTGGCGATGGTGTTTACGAAGTGGATTGGTCCAGGGGGGTTGATAGGTCCTTTTTCGTTAGGAGATAGATGTTTGAATAGCTTGCTAGGACTTTTTATTTTTACAGGGGAGGCTGGTGGACTCATGACGGTAGCAGACTTAACCTCATCAACGTGAATGGGCTTATTATCAATATGCTCTTTGATAGCCGTCAACAGATTACAAATCTTGTTGTTCACGTCAGCCTGCTGTTGTTTGAATTTTGTCTCGAGTGTAGTGAGCTGCAGTTCTTGAGAAAGAATGAATTTTTTTAAATCATCTTCATAGCTTCGCCTAGGGGTACTTTGCGATGGAAAATGTTCGGACCAAATGAGTGGTGAGGAGTCATTGAATGATACACTTCGTGTTTGATACCCTCTAAAATTAGGTTTATCCTTCCATGCCTCATATGCTTCGGCAGAAGTTCGAGGGCCCTGCCCTACGTGTGATGATGTGAATTCGTTATAAGCACGTTTTGGAAGTTCCATGCAGTTGTAGGTCTCATGAGGGCCATTGCACAGTTTGCATGTAGAAGCGATTCTGCTTACTTGGCTTGAAGGCTTATGAGCTTCGTAAGATTTCATAAGAGACTTGACTCGACCTTCAAGTTCCATGATCCTACGGTCGGGAGTGCTTGAATTGTTCGAAGGCAAAAATATTGCCTTGACCGTTTTGTTCAAATCACGGGGATCATTCCAACTTTCGTTGTCATAGAGAGCAAGATCTTCTATGAGTTCCCATGATTGTTCCGCACTAAGATCACGTAGCTTACCACCGGCCGATTGGTCAATGGTTCGCCTCGTGGAGATGTCGATATGGTCATAGAAGATTTGGACTTGGAGCCAAAGATCTATGCCATGATGAGGGACTTTTTGGAGTAAGTCCTTGAAACGAGTCCATGCTTCATAAAGAGATTCATTTTGACGTTGTTGAAACATCAAGATGTCATTCCTAAGTTTAGTAGTTCTCCCCGGTGGGAAAAATTGAGCAAGGAAACGAGTGGTGAGATCATCCCATGTGGTGATGGATCCCGCGGGTAAACGCTCAAGCCATTGACTAGCTTGATCCCGTAGAGAGAATTGGAATAGGCGTAAACGGGTAGTCTCTCTAGTTTCAACACCTAGGTCTATGGAATCTACGATTTTGAGGAAATCCTTAAGGTGTTGGTTTGGATCTTCGGAACGAAGTCCATGGAATGCACATCCGCTTTGCACCAACCGGATGGTGTCGGATCGCAAGGGGGTCACATTGGCTCCGGTGAGCTCAATGGTGTTTCGGTAGCCTTGGTGGCTAGGTCGGGAATACTCTCCTAAGGTTCGGGGCCTAAGGGGTTCTAATGGTGGGTTTTGTTGTGGTGGGATGATGGGTTCAAAGATGTTACCACCTTCCATGATGTCGGATGGTAAAGAGTTACGAACAAAGGCACGAAGAAATAAGATAGACTAAAGAAGACCTAAAAATAAAAATAAAAATCTTACTAGAAAGGAATCTAGCAAGTAGACCTAATAAAAAGAAATCCTAACCTAGACAATAACTATTCCCCGGGCTGCGGCGCCAAAAACTTGATGCGTGGGAATCGCACCTTGCTTTACCTCTCGAGGGATCTCGAGAAGCTTACGACCCCCACCAGGCAGTGTACCTGATCGTTGTAGTATAGTATAGTGACAAGTACCGGGGGATTGATCGTTCAGCTTAGGAATAGTGTCGCTAGGATTAGAAAACCTAATTAATAGTTCTAGAGGTGAGAGATGATTATTTTTGTATTTTTGTATTTTTATGAAAGCAAGTAAAATCTCGGGTTTTGGAAGAGTGGGCGGAATTAGTTGCTATTCAACTAACCCAAAGCTATTATATAATTAAAATAAAATAATAAAAATGAAATTAAACTAATTAAACTAAGGTTGTGAGCAGTATTTGGAGAAATTGTGTTTACTTAGACTTCACTACTCCCTAGATATCTTTTACATGTTAATTACTTGTTACACTTGTATGAATGACGGATTGTATTCCTTAATACCATTCGTGGGGTGGCATACATAACTCCCCAACTCTATGAGCTCTTATCTCCTCCTACACCATGACCCAGCACAACTATAGGGATTGTAAACAGTGGCTCATGCATTAAATACAACCAATAAAGACCTAGTACGCCTCGGTTCATGTTTCTTAAGACGTTCAAGCATGTTACCATTTGGAGATCTGCCAGTTTTCTTAAGCCTAACATATAAATCATTCATTCAAAACAAGAATAGACAAGTAATCAACACATAATCAACATCTAGGTTTCATTAGATCTAAGCAAACACAAGAGAGATCTAGCCTAGCATAATGGAATTGAGACAAGAACAAGAGATAAACAACCAACACATAGACATATTGATTGAATTGAAAGTACACTTATCTCAATTACAATGCAAGGTCTCAAGGGTTTGGAACCCTTGAAAAACCTGTGAAAGAGGCACCAAAATCGTCTTTAGGGTTTCACCAAAACTTCCCCCCTTTTTAATGAAAAAACTAGAAAACTATATATAGGAAAAACAGTCTGACGGCGTCAAGAGTAACTTCTGACGCCGTCACCTCGCCGCCATAAACTTCCTCGGACGGCCTTGATCCACTTATGACGGCCTATGTGACGCCGTCACCACCCACGGTATATTAATTTTGCCACTTTGACGCCGTCACGAGTCCTTGCTAGGTTTTGATATAGAGGATCTTTTGGAAGCCATTCACGAACTTAAGAGTAACAAAGAATCAAAATAAGGTTATAGACTTAGATAGTATAGGTTTATAGGTAGATAACTTAGTTATAAACGGGTACTTGCTAGGTTTTCACTTTATAAAATAGAAGTTTTAATCCACTCATACTTAATTTTTCATAAAACTCGTATCCCGTTTTAGGATCCCCTATGCCTTAGGACACACTATAGACCGCCTTAGGATTTAAGAACTAGAACTTATAGGAAATTAAAATAAGTAGACATACCTAGGAATACTAAAAACTTAGGATCCCTTAGAATCACTATGCCTTTAGATGGGGGAAACTAGCTTCGGTGGAATATAACGAATCTTGTTAGGAAATTCTTCCTTTTAGTTTTAGGATTCCCTGCACATTCGGTATCAGATAATGTTTTAAGAAATTGGAACATAAACTATGACACTATTCTTATCACATCTTACCTATAGAATGGCACGTACAAGAGCTACCACACCCACTACTCCCACTACTCCCGCCATGACTCAGGAAGACATTCAGCGACTAGTAGCTGACAGTGTGACTGCAGCACTAGGAGCTAGGGATGCAAACATGGATAGAAACCCCAAAATTCCTGTAGTGAAGAAGAGTAACTACAAGGAATTTATGAGCTGCCAGCCCTTCAATTTCAAGGGGACAGAAGGCGCCATAGGATTGATTAACTGGTTTGAGAGATGTGAATCGGTATTTTCTCGTAGTAACTGTACTGAGCATTGTAGGGTTAAGTTTGCGACTGGTATGCTTACTGAGAAGCGTTATCTTGGTGGAACTCGTATGCCCAACCCATAGGAATAGAAGAGGCATACAAGTTATCAAGGACTGAATTTAAGAATCTTATGATTAAGAAATACTGCCCTCGGACGGAGATTAAGAAAATGCAAGACGAGCTCTATAACTTGTCAGTAAAGGGGAACGATGTTAAAACTTATATTAGGAGATTTCAAGAGTTGGCAACTTTGTGTCCTACAATGGTTCCGATTGTTGAAAAGACGATAGAAGTTTTCATCGGAGGTTTGCCCCGGAGTATCGAAGGAAATGTTATAGCCTCTAAACCTCAAACTTTAGAGGATGCCATTAACAAAACTTTGAGGTTAATGGACCAAGTAATAAAGCATAACTCTGTACCAGCGCCCTACGATAATAAACGGAAGTTCCACGATGGGAGAGCTTTCGGTAACACTCGTAATACCACTAGTAATAACCGTACAAATCCCTATCCTCAACCAAGGCAAGAGAATGTAAGAGCATATGCTGCCACTCTAAATGAGAGAAGTGGTTATGCTGGGAATGCCCCTCTGTGTAAGAAATGCAACTGGCATCACACAGGGCCTTGTTCCATTAAATGTAATACATGTAACAAGGTGGGCCATCATCCAAAGGATTGCAAGAAGTAAGGACCAGTTACTGGGGGTAATCCACCACTAGCAATGGTCATTTGTCATACTTGTGGAGAAAAAGGATACTATGCAATCAGATGTCCAAAGAAAAATACTGATGGTGCCCAGGGAAGACCATATATGTTGAGGGATAGGAATGATCCCCAAGATCCGAGCGTAATCACGGGTAAGTTTTTCTTAAACAATCATTTAGTTAGAATATTATTTGATTCTGGAGCCGATAGGAGTTTCGTATCTACACGCTTACCCTCTAGACTTAGGATTAAACCCATAGCTTTAGATACTTACTATGAGATAGAAATAGCCAATGGAAACTTAGTTAGTACTAACACGGTCATCAAGGGTTGTACCCTAACTTTACTTAACCACCCCTTCGAGATCGATCTCATACCCATTAGACTCGGTATTTTTGAAGTTGTTGTGGGAATGAATTGGTTGTCCAAGAATCAAGCAAAGATTCTTTGTGACAAGAAAATCATTCATGTACCTATCAACGGTGAGATTTTAACTATCCGAGGAGATCAATGTAAAACTCGGCTTAACTTCATTTCATGTATCAAAACAGAACGATACATATCACGAGGTTGTCAAGTCTTTGTGGTTCAAGTAACAGAGACTAAGCCAAATGAAAAATGACTGGAGGAGATCCCTGTAGTCAGGGAATACCCAAAAGTTTTTTCTAAGGATTTACCTGGCTTACCTCTTGTTCGTCAGATAGAATTTCAAATCGATTTAATTCCCGGAGTGGCACCTATAGCCCAAGCACCCTATAGGTTACCCCCTTTAGAGATGAAGGAACTCTCTAAACAACTCCAGGAATTAACCTATCGCGGTTTTATAGGCCCAAACACATCACCCTGGGGAGCTCTTGTCCTATTCGTAAAGATGAAATACGGATCTATGAGGATGTGTATCGATTATCGTGGATTGAACAAACTTACTATCAAAAATCGGTACCCTTTACCCAGGATTGATGACTTATTTGATCAACTACAAGGTTCGAGTGTATATTCAAAGATCGACTTACGATCAGGTTATCATCAACTGAGAGTGAGGGAAGAAGATATCTCTAAAACCGCTTTCAGAACGAGATATGGGCACTATGAATTTCAAGTTATGCCATTTGGTTTGACAAACGCACCAGCGTTTTTCATGGATCTCATGAACCGGGTGTGTAAACCATACTTGGATAAATTTGTTATAGTGTTCATAGATGATATCCTTATCTATTCATGTAACGAGGAAGAGCACGCTAAACACTTGAGAATAATCCTAGAACTACTTAAGATGGAGAAACTTTATGCAAAGTTCTCTAAGTGTGAATTCTGGATTAGTGTTGTGCAATTTCTTGAACACATGATAGATAAAGAAGGACTTCGTGTTGATCCTGAAAAAATCAAAGCCGTGAAGGATTGGCCGCATCCTATGAATCCTACTGATATACGACAATTCTTAGGACTTGTGGGCTACTATCAAAGGTGATGATGTACCCTCAGGTTAGCTCGAAGGACCCCCTTCGAGTCTCATCACAACCTAAATTTTGAAGGCTCTAGCTAGCCTCCTAGAACTTCCAATGGCGTAAAACTAATCTCTTATGATCTAGTTACCAGTTGGGAATTCGCCAATCGAAGGTATAAGCCCTCCGGGGTATTCTTCAACGAACATAAGATGGAAAGAGGGCAAGACCAAGTCTTACCCACGTTCCCCGTCTTATCCATGTTCTCTCTTCTTCCTTGACTGACCTGGTAATTCAGGAAGAGTGGACATTAAGCCCTAGCGGTTAACCATAAAATCATGGGACACCCCCATGATCTCCTACAAACATGGAAACACTCCCCAAGGCTGTTTTCTTCCCCTATAAATAGTCTTGGACGAGTTTCAGTTATGGTATGCAATCCCTCTCACCTTACTTTACTATACTTTACACTTAAACTCTCATACCAATTACTTATTCACACACCGGAGGTGGTTCGCAGGGTCCTACCCCTGCGTAATCACTTAACGTAGTGTTTTAGTAATTCTTATTTCAGGTTATATCCGACCTTGGCGTAATCACAACACCCCTTATTTCCTTTGATTATTGTACAATTAGAGGCGCCATCCGCGGGACCCGCTACAATTAGTCCCGTTATTTCCAAGTAAAATAACCAGTCAAATACACTCGCTATTATTCTGGCTTGAATCCAGAAAGAGAAGTTACACCCCCACCGGGTTTTCCGACTTTAACCCCTATACCTGTAACTGAGACCAACAGCCTTCCGCCAATCACGGCCTCCACTTTTACCACACGATCTCACCTGAAATAACGCCTAATCACCGTGCATCCTCATCAGCTAATCCAGAACCTATCATTAGCCCTGCCTTCGTTGACGCTAATTACGAAGAGCTAGAGTCCTTGCTAAGGGCTCGAAGAAGGCAAGTAAGGAACACGGAGATGCAAAGGGAGTTAGAATATTCCAGCGATGAATATGATGAGGAGTTCGTGATGGAGCCGAGGCCTTCGGCTCCTAAAGCTAATCACCCAGTCCTGTGTATTGGGTCTCCTGTGAGTAGAAGGACCAATGGAAGGAATGTAGGCTTTGAGGGAGTCCCCGAAAGGACCACCACAAGGAGAGATGGAACGATTGTTGAAGGCTCTAATGGGAGGAGACAACAGAGGTGAAACACGGAGGTAAACCTACCTCTACTGCTAGTTGCGCATTTGGGAAGAACCGAAGCAGGGATTCCACTACAGCCCTCCCATGCATCCAGTGTGGGAGGTAACCGATGTTCATTCAACACAGGAGGAAGTCTTCCTTTCGTCAGTATGTACCCCCAGTTTCCAGCTCAAAGTTATCCTCCAAACCTTTATCCCCCCATGAATGGGCAACCTAGCAATCAATATCCCTCATAAACTGCCGTACCCTATAACCATCCCATGATATACCCTCCGTATACCATGTATAATAGTTACCCTCCAGACACGAGTACGCCTCATCCTTTTTATCCTAATCAACCCTCTTCGGGGATACCCCCTCCTTATAATCCATACAACAATGTCCCCATGAACATGCCACCTTACACCTACTCGTGTGCAGAGCCTTCAGGCCCTGCGACACCTTTTGTAAGATGGATTGAAGACTATCCCTTACCGGACGGTTTAAAGATGCCTTCACATATAGGCACCTACGATGGAAAGGGGGATCCAGATAATTTCTTGCACTTGTTCGAAGGAGCCAGAAGGATGCAAAAATGGCTCATGCCAGTCGCCTGTCACATGTTCACATACACCCTTCGAGATTCCGCGCGTATCTGGTGGAATGGGCAGATTCCAGGCAGCATCATTAACCTTGATGATCTGAAGGCTAAGTTCCGATCTTACTTCAGCCAACAGAAGAAGTTCACGAGGACACACCTCACGGTGCACAACATTAAGTATAGGGATAACGAAAGTACAAGAGCCTTTGTCACAAGATACACAGACGAAACTCTTCAAATTTTGGGGTTACACGAAGACCAACGTATCTCTGCCTTCATACACGGTCTCCGAAATCGAAGTCTGGTGGAATTTTCATCCACCGATCTCCCAGCCACATATAAGGGTCTCATGGAGAAGACATACACCTGGATCGAAGCCAAGGAGGTGTCCATCAATGGAGCTCCTATGGAAAGCAGGGAACATAGCGGAAAATCCTCAAAGCAATCTTCTTGGGAAGGACAAAGGAGTAAAAAAAAGAATCAGCACATATTCTCTCCTTATTACAAAGTCCCTAATCATGGCCTGCTGGAAAGCTTAACGAAGTCCCCAAAAGAAATTTTGGCTACAGAGAGGGCAACAAGGGCTTTCGAACTCCCTCCTCGCATGACAAGCAACGGGAGGAACCGAGACATGACCAAATACTGCCACTTCCATGAAGAATTTGGTCACGAAACGAATAGCTGCAGAGAATTGAAGAAGCAAATAGAGGAAGCTATCAAATCGGGACAGTTGACACATCTAATAAAAGGTATAAGAAAGGGAAAAGAAAAGGTTGCCGACACCCCAAACGGGAAGAATTACGTCTATGAAGCTCCAACTCTTATGGTTCGCAGGGGAGGACCGAGTCAGAAAAGAAAAGAAATTGAGGAAGGAGCACCCATTATGGAGGAAGTAACGTTTCCACCCTTAATGGGTCAACCTCCCTCAGATGACCCCGTAGTTATAATGGTCCTCATCTTCAGTCGAGAAGTTAACAGGGCCTACATGGACTATGGAAGTTTTTGTGAGATCACATACGAGCATTGTTTTCTGAAGCTCAGGCCTTCTATAAGATCGTAGAGGGTAGATTCGAAGGTACCTTTAGTAGGCTTCTCGGGGGAACACTCATGGCCTCTAGGAGAAATTCCCCTAGATCTAACCATTGGCGAAGGCCAACTCGCAAGGACGGAGACCCTCACTTTCGCAATCTTAAGGTCAGATTCCCCTTATAATATGTTAATAGGGAGAACCGCCATGCAAAAGATGGGCATTGTGGTATCCACCATACATGCAGCAATCAAGTTCCAAACAGCCAACGGGATAGGAACTGTACTATCCAATTATAACAAGAAAGGAACACCAGAGGTGGGAAAGAAGATTAAAGAAAATCCTCAGGAGCCTCCGAAGGTTATTTTGAGCTGTGGGGACGCCTAAGAGCGTATCGTGGTAAATGAGCTTCATCCGGAGCAAACAGTAGTAATCGAGAAACACTCCCTGTCACCTTCAAAGCAAGCCTGGAAAAACTCTTGAAGGACAACAAGGATATCTTCTCATGGACATACTCCGATATGACAGGGGTTCCGAGAAGTCTCATGATTGATGGTAAGCCCTTCGGAACAGAACACAAACTTAACGAGTTCAAGCACATTGAGCCTATCAAACAAACGTGTCAGAGTCTTGCGCCTGAGAGGAACGCTGCAGCCTTTAAAGAAGTAGACGAACTAGTACAAGCAGGCATACTCAGAGAGGTAAAATACCAAACGTGAGTGGCCAATCCAGTTATGGTAAAGAAAAGCGACGGGGGATGGCGTATGTGCGTTGACTTTACTGACATCAACAAAGCGTGTCCAAAGGATTGCTACCCCCTCCCAGAAATAGATTGGAATGTGGAATCCTTATCAGGATTCCGCTTGAAATGCTTTTTAGACGCTTACAAGGGATACCATCTGATACAAATGGCAGTAGAAGATGAGGAAAAAACGGCCTTCTACACGGGATAAGGAGTTTACTGCTATAAGAAGATGCCATTCGGTTTGAAAAACGCAAGGGCAACCTACCTGCGTTTGGTAGATAAGGCCTTCAATAAGCAGACAGGAAGGAATTTGGAAGCGTATGTTGACGATATGGCCATAATGAGTAGGACAGAGGAAGACCTACTCTCCCACATTCAAGAAACCTTCAACTAGCTGAGAGCTATCAATATAAAGCTCAATCTGAAGAAATGCTTGTTTGGTGTTGAAGAGGGGCAATTCCTTGGGCATTTAATTACAAAGCAAGGAATCAAAGAAAACCCTTCAAAAGTAAAGGCCATCACCGATCTGCAAGCCCCAAAGACATTGAAGGAGGTACAAAGCCTTAATGGAAAGCTGGCAGCATTGAGCAGGTTCTTGTCGAAGGGTGCAGATCGATCGCTACCATTCTTTAAGACCCTTAAAGGATGTGTGGATAAGAAGACTTTTGAATGGAGTGTCGAAGCTGAAGCTGCCTTTCAAATGCTGAAGGAGTTCATGGAAATCCTACCGACACTCACAGTCCCAATTAATGGAGAAGTATTGTACATGTACATCGCAGCGTCATATGAAAGTATTAGCGCAGTACTCCTGGCAGAAAGAGAGAAGAGGCAAGTTCCTATCTACTTCGTCAGTCGGGTTTGCAAGGAGCTGAATTAAACTACCCAGAATTGTAAAAGCTAATTCTTGCTCTAGTTCACACCGCAAGACGCCTCCGAAGGTACTTCCAAGCTCACCCAATCACGGTACTGACTGATGAGCCCATCAAACAAATACTATCGAAGCCCGAGAAATAGGGGAGGGTATCTAAATGGGCCATCGAATTGGGAGAGCATAGAATACAAAGGGCAAAACTCCATAAAAGGTCAAATACTCGCAGACTTTATCGCTGAAACCCCTTCCGAGCCAAGTAAAGATAAAGAATCTCCCAGAAAGAGGCCTTCGAAAAAGGAGGATAACTAGAAGTTATACACAAATGGAGCCTCAAGCTATGACGGTTCAGGAGCAGGGTTGATGTTAATCAACCCAGAAGGGAAAGAATACACTTATGCACTGCGATTCGAATTTGAGGTGACCAACAACGGAGCAGAATATGAAGCTTTGTTAGCAGGCCTACGCTTAGCTAAAGACATGGAGGTACGCAACCTTTTGATTTTCGTCGACTCGCAGCTGGTCGCCAATCAAATTAAAGGCTCCTATGAGGCAAGACAGTCCACTATCAAACAATACCTGGATAAAGCAAAAGAAATCTTAAAGGGGTTTGAATCCTACAACATCGAGCACGTCCGAAGAAACCAAAATAAAAAGGCAGATGCGTTAAGCAAGCTAGCCTCAATGGCCTTCGCTCACTTAACCAAAGAGGTCCTGGTTGAGGTGTTAGCTGACTGATCTATCCAAAGGAAGGAAATATTGGATGTAATAACCGAGGAAGAAACCAATTGGATGACTCCTATAAGGGAGTACTTAATAAGCGGAATCCTACCAGAAGATCCAAAGTTAGCAAGGAAAGTTAGAATCAAAGCTCCTCAATACAGGCTAATAGGAGAGTACCTCTACAGAAGGTCCTTCTTATCTCCTTGGCTTTGTTGTGTCGGACCCAAGCAAGCTGCAAACATAATTTATGAGGTTCACGAAGGATCGTGTAGCCTATACGCAGGACCACGCTCCGTTGTCTCTAGAATAATGAAGCTAGGGTACTACTGGCCATCAATGCACAGGGATGCAATGGAAATAATACATAAATGCGAAGCGTGCCAGATTCACTCGAAGGTACCAAGACTACCCAAACAAGATATGAATTCTGTCACATCTGCATGGCCTTTTTCCCAATGGGGAATCGACATAGTAGAACCTTTGCCAGTAGCGCCAGGAGGAGTGAAATTTCTGGTCGTAGCTATCGAATATTTCACCAAATGGGTTGAAGCCAAGCCCTTGGCATCTGTGGCAGGCAGACACATGGAGAAATTTGTATAGGAACACATCATTTGCCGCTTCGGAGTCCCTCACATCATCATCTCTGACAATGGGAAGCAATTTGCCGAAGGAGTATTCCCTACTTTTTGCAATGGTTTAAAAATCAAGCAATCATTCACGTCCGTGTATCACCCTCAAGGTAATGGCCAAGTAGAAGTTACCAACAGAGACATTATCAATGGAATTGAAAGAAGGCTAGGATGAAGTCACCATGGGTGGGTGAATGAGTTACCCCAAGTTCTATGGGACCATAGGACACATCCTAAGTCAAGTCACGGGGAAACACCGTTTAGCCTAACTTATGGTACAGAAGCCGTCATCCCCTCGGAGATAAGCGTGGAAACGGAGCGTATTATGAGTTTTGAAGCTTTGGAAAATGAGGAAAAGATTCGGGAAAATCTAGATTTACTCGAAGAGCGAAGAGAAATAGCCTCCATCAGAGAAGCTGTGTACAAGCAAAAGTTGGAAAGATATTACAACAACAGGGTTCGGCCTTCGAGCTTCAAGCCAGGCGAATATGTCCTTCGACTTAATAGGGCAAGCAGAGCCGAATACCAAGGAAAGTTGGGACCAACATGGGAAGGACCTTACGTAGTAGCAGAAGCCTATGGCAATGGAGCCTATAAACTGGCCACAATCTTTGGGGATGAAGTTGACAGGACATGGAATGGAACCAACCTTCATAAGTTTTACATATAAAATTTACAACCTTTCAGAGAATTTGTTTATTTCAAATTTATGTATTGAAATCTTCTCATTCGGGGAAAGAAACATTAATGGTAGGCGTCTTAGTATTCATTTCATAAAATGATGTAATCCTCTCTACCCAATTAATGATACAACGTATTTCCCTTAAATCTCTTGTTTCATTTTTTACAACAAAGATTTATTCAGCCAAGTACTGCAAGTTTCAATGTTCAAAGGATGATATTTATGTCTTGTACATGACATCCACTATAATTCTCATTGACTTTCCTAAAACGTCTATGGGCATTCGAAGCCCTATGACTATAAGGATAAAGATGGAGTGGGTCGCAACCCTCTGTCAGCAGTTAAATTATACGATTGCTTATAAATCTTGGTTCAAAGTACACACAATAAGGATACTCATCTACGGTAACCTTAGGTTGTATATTAACGTTATTAAATAACGTTGAGAGAAGAGAATCATATAATTAAAGGATAAATAAAAAGAACATCCTATGGCAAGTAGATAACGAAAAAGCAAGCATCCTAAAAATCAAAGTAGCAAAGAGAAAACATGTTCGGAGGGTACAAACCACCCTTGGGATAAACCATTGCCAACAAGGCAGTATTTATGCATTCTTTCATGAGTGGGGATCTTCTTGACGAGAGGGAGACTTCACACCAGAGGTCCTCCTACTTGGAGAAGATGGCTGAATCGTACAGGGCTTCTTCAACATCAGTTTTTCAACGGAAGCAATTGGATCTTTGGTCACCTTAGAAAGAAAAGGAAAGTCTGCCGAAGCATACGCATTACTGGCAGCATCATATTCCTGTTCATGTGAAGGGCGATAGTAAGGAACCCTCGACAGGATCACAGGCTCTCCAGTCTCCGCAATTTCTTCCAGAGTAGTGCATTTACCATGGAATAGGGCAACATTCACCAAGTTGGCCACCACTTTTCCGACTTCATCACTATGATACAACTCCATAGCAATGTAAGGAATAACCTTGGCTACAACCTCTGTCATATCATTCTGTAGACTTTTACATTGAAGGTTTAAAGCATTTGCCTCCTGTTGCAATTTGGTTTTTTTCTCCATGAGCCTATTCTTTTCGGATTTAAGACCTGCACACTTCGATTCAAGAATAGATACTCTCTCTTTTAGCCCAATCGCTTTGGCCTCCTCCATCTTGAGCCTACCACACTCAGCTTGGGCTTCCTTTAGTCAAGTGGCAAGCTTCATGGCATTGGATCGAAGATCTTGCATAGTTGGATTCTTCTCAATATCCTTTGTAGCCCTGTCACACTTGGACTTCAGCTCTGTGATCAATAGCTCCCTATGTTCCTCTCGAGCCAGAACTACACTCAACTCTTCCTTAGCATTTTTAACAGTCCGAACCAATTATCTTGTTCGGATGTTGAGATGGTTATCTAGAACAGCTTGCCTTGTGTAGCGTTTGTCGTGAAGATCACACAATTGCTTTATCGACATATTGTCAAGGACTCCCTTCCAGCGGGCTGGAGTAATACCTTCAACCAGTCGGTGGCAAGCTTGGGAGTTGGGGAGTTCCTTTGTGTTAGACAACCCTGCACATTTTTGAATTAGGAGCTGTTTAAAGCTTTAAATTTATTTTGCGGTGGTATTTAGGTCATAATGAGCTTTTACCATGAATATCTTCATCATCCGAATTTTCGGAGGGTACTGAAGCAGCAGTCTTATCCTGGGAGGCAATCTTCTTTGTAGCTCTGGATAGGAGGGTTGGTATGTCAAGTTTTCTCTTGATTGAAGGCTTTGCAGCCTTAATTTCAGTTCCTTTCCTTTCACGAACCCTGTCAGCTATACCAGAGGTTCCAGCGTACGTCAGGGGGCCATCATCGAAGGAAAGGATTTCCACATCAGGAATGGTTTCAATCACCAAAGGAGCCTCCTCAGCATTGAGGGGAACCACCCCTTCAATTGATACCGTGGCTCCAACACCAATGCATCCACGTCGTTATTGTTGACTGAAACTGAAGGAGAACCCACCCCGTAGCTGAATTCTCTAGGATCCCTGGGAATGAAGCTAGCCTCCTTTGCACCATCAGATACGACGAAGTTTCTAAAAGCCATTACTGCAAAATAAACAGATACATAAATATCATCAAATATATTATTCATTTATGTTAAGTTACATATACATACTTTGGCCATCACAATGGATTTCTGGCAATAAGGGAGATAACTTCCCAATGGTCTACAAGACCAGCCATAAAGAGGATGGGCTCTGGAAAGGTTCGCACATCCACTGGGTATCTAGCGAGACGTTGGTAGAGTGGATCGCTTCAGATATTATAGGGAAGCTGATCATTGAATTTCTTACGATCAAAACGGAATGCTTCATTCAAGAGTGCTGGATATTGCGGAGGTATGATTGTATCTTGCACATAAAATAATTTTCCTTTCCAATTGGTTATGTTTGTAAATGGTTTGGTGATCAACACGAGCACATCTGCTTCACCTCTCTTCGACAGTGTTATCCAATGTCCTCCGAGACATAAGTTAAGGAAGCCTCGAAGCACATTTAGTGTGGGCTCGTAACCATACGCCTTACACATTACTATGTAGGTGGTAAGTTTGGCTAGACCGAAGGGATTAAACCTTGAAATATGAACCTCATAATATTGTAGTAGCTATAGAAATAGTGGATGCAGGGGTATTCTTAGATTTGACTGGGTGAAAGCATGTGTATACAAACCCACATACCCTTTTGGGGCATCATAAATGCTTTGATTATTTTTTAGGAGCATAACTTTGTGTTGTTTGGGTATCGGGTAATCATCTAGAAAGAGGGTTAGGGCTTCTCTGGAAAGAGTACATTTTTGTTATCTTATGATACGTTTTGCATCCATACTCATGACTACTCTGTGGTACCTAAAGATCTAACTACGAGAAAAGAGAAAGATGTTACCTTTTGATTTTTGAAGATAGATACGTCACAGCTTTGTGAGAGTTGCAGCGAAATAGGGTGTGTAATTTAGGGTTTAAGAATGCATAGGTATTTATACTATACGTAGTCGTATCTAGTAGCGGCTTTAAATTTTGAAAAATTGTTTGAGATTACCGATAATCATGCTCATACAATCTTTTGTTCAACGGATAGGTCATGGGCATGCGCATTTAATGCGTTTTTGAATTTCGAAAATTTCTCTTATCCAATTTTCGAGGATATGGAGAGATTCTTGTATTGCGATAGAGTCGTAAGCAATATATTCTTGCACGCATATATCACTTTCGACTGGGGGGCTTGATGATGTACCCTCCGGTTAGCTCGAAGGACCCCCTTCGAGTCTCATCGCAACCTACATTTGGAAGGCTCTGGCTAGCCTCCTAGAACTTCCAATGGCGTAAAACTAATCTCTTATGATCTAGTTACCAGTTGAAAATTTGCCAAACGAAGATATAACCCTCCGGGGTATTCTTCAACGAACATAAAATGGAAAGATGGTAAGACCAAGTCTTACCCACGTCCCCCGTCTTATCCATGTTCTCTCTTCTTCCTTGACTGACCCGATAATTCAGGAAGAGTGGACATTAAGCCCTAGCGGTTAACCATAAAATCATGGGACACTCCCATGATCTCCTACAAACGTGGAAACACTACCCAAGGCTGTTTTCTTCCCCCATAAATAGTCTTGGACGAGTTTCAGTTCTGGTATGCAATCCCTCTCACCTTACTTTACTACACTTTACACTTAAACTCTCATACCAATTACTTATTCACACGCAGGAGGTGGTTCGCAGGGTCCAAACCCTGCGTAATCACTTAACGTAGTGTTTTAGTATTTCTTATTTCAGGTTATATCCGAGCTTGGCATAATCACAACACCCCTTATTTCCTTTGATCACCATCGAAGGCCTGGTAGTACTAATTATTGTACAATCAGAAGGTTTATCGAGGGATTTTCAAAAATAGGAAAACCTTTGACAGAGCTAACCCATAAAAACAGGAAGTTTGACTGGGGAAAAGATCAAGAGATAGCTTTCCAACTTTTGAAGATAAAGGTGTGTGAAGCTCCGATCTTAGCATTACCAGAGGGAAACGATGATTTTTTCATTTACTTTGACGCTTTGCGTAGAGGTCTTGGAGCTGTATTGATGCAAAATGATAAAGTAATCGCTTATGCATCACGACAACTCAAGACACATGAGGAAAAATACACTACACATGATCTAGAATTAGGAGTAGTAGTGTTCACTCTAAGAATATGGAGACATTACCTGTATGGCACTAAGTGTACGGTTTTCACCAATATCAAAAGCCTACAACATATTCTTAATCAGAAAGAGTTGAACATGAGACAACGTCGATGGATAGAATTGCTCGCTGATTATGATTGTGAGATTCGTTACCACCCTGGCAAAGCTAACGTAGTAGCAGATGCTTTGAGCCGAAAGGAACGAATCAAACCACTTAGAGTTAGGTCGTTAGTTATGACTCTTCATTTGAATTTACCTTCTCAAATACTCAAAGCCCAGAATGAAGCCCTTGAAAAGAAAGATCGTAAACTTGAGAATTTACGAGGGATGGATAAGGATTTTGAGATACGTTCAGACGAAACTCATTGTATTAAGGGTCAGGGATTGTTACCTTATCATGGTAACTTAAGGAACATAATAATGCACGAGTCCCATAAATCTTAGTACTCCATCCACCTAGGTTCTGACAAGATGTATCAGGATCTGAAGAAACACTATTGGTGGCCCGACATGAAGGCATCCATTGCTAGATATGTGGGCAGGTGTCTAACATGTTCTAGGTAAAGGCTGAATGTAAAAAGCCATCCGGCTTATTGGAACAGCCTGAGATTCCCATTTGGAAGTGGGAAAGAATTACAATGGATTTTATCACTAAACTACCTAGAACATCCAACGGGCTTAATACTATTTGGGTAATAGTTGATCACCTTACGAAATCAGCTCACTTCATCCCTATACGAGAAACGGATGATATGGAAACCCTTGCTAGGTTGTACCTCAAGGAAATAGTTTCCCGACATGGAGTGCCAATATCTATCATATCGGATCGTGATTCTCGTTTCACGTCAAGATTTTGGCAATCTATGCTAAAGGCCTTAGGTACTCAGAAAGACATGAGTACGACATATCATCCGCAAACCGATGATCAAAGTGAAAGAACTATCCAAACACTTGAGGATATGCTTCGAGCATGTGTGATAGATTTTGGAAAAGGATGGGAGAAACACTTACCGTTGGTAGAATTCTCATATAATAATAGTTATCACGCTAGTATTAAGGCAACACCGTATGAGGCACTTTATGGGAGAAAGTGCAGATCCCCTGTCTGCTGGGCCGAAGTTGGAGAAGTACAACTTACAGGTCTAGAGATAATCCATGATACAAATGAGAAAATAGTTCAAATCCGACAACGCTTACAAGCTACAAGGGATCGGCAAAAGAGTTATGCCGATATAAGACGTACGCCTTTAGAATTTCAAGTCAGAGATAGGGTTATGTTGAAAGTTTCACCTAGGAAAGGTGTCTTTCATCTCGAAAAGCAAGGAAAGCTTAGTCCAAGATACATTGGACCATTTAAGGTTTTAGAACGAATTGGTCCAGTGGCATACCGACTTGAATTGTCGGATGAACTAAGTAACATACACGACACGTTTCACGTCTCAAATCTTAAGAAGTGTTTATCTGACGAATCACTCATCATTCCTATAAAAGAGCTTCAATTAGATGATAAGCTCAATTTCACTGAAGAACCAGTGGAAATTATGGGTCGAGAGGTAAAAAATCTAAAACACCACCGGATTCCTATCATTAAGGTACACTGGGACTCCCAAAGAGGACCAGAGTATAGTTGGGAATGAGAGGATCAAATCCTTGCTAAATATCCCCATCTATTCTCACCCTCTCACACTAACCCTAGTTAAATCTCGGGATGAGATTTTCTTTTAGGATAGGAGACTATAACAACCCACTAACTTCCCCTTAGGTTAGAAATGCCTTACTAACTTAACTTAGGCCCTCCCTAAGCACAATTTAGGATTAGAAATGCCTTACTAACTTAAATTAGGCCCTCACTAAACACAATCTAGGATTAGAAATTCCTATAGGATTTTACCAAGCTAAAATTTTGCTTTATTATATCTTTATGACCTAACTAACCTCTAGACAAGCTCACGTATCCACCAATGCCAACCACTACCATGTTTACTTAATGTAAACATCCTGGTATGTCAAGTCAAGGTTACAAACATATTTTTACTAAGAAAACTATCACTTTAGTACACCATACTTGCTAAGAAATCCCTAAATGCACCTATGTGTTCACGGTTAGCTTTAAAACCCTAATTGCTTATCTGAACTAACTTGAGAGTGTTTAAGGGTTAGGTATGACTTACATTAGTTACCTTAGGATTTATTAGACCCCCTAGATCATAGTACAACTCTATAGAACCTAGGTACAACTCCCTTAAGCACAAAATCCTAATTAGGTTATGACTTCTCGAAACTAGGTCTAAACTATCCCAAATCTTTACCATAAGTTATCACCACTTAGTATAAGCCACTTAGGATATTATTTTAGTTACTAACCACCCTTAGGACCCTGAATTAGGCACCAAAACCTAGGCAAAACCCAAAACTCTTTCTAGGTAAAACAAGTTTAAAACTAAACCTAAAAACCTAAAACTAGCTACTATACTACTCTAAACTACCAAGCAAGCACCCTAGCACCTCCCCCTAACTAAGCTAGTACCCTAACACCTCTAAGCCCTTAAGAAAGGAGGTGCATCACCTCCTTGTCACCACTTGCCCAAACCGCCTCTCTCGGCCAAAATCTCACCACAACCGGCCTACCACCAGCCCTTAAGCTATGTATAGCTGATCTTAGTCATCTCCTAGACCTGCCACACCACCCCATAGCTCAGCTTACTTGACCTCCCCCCTCCTCAACACCTCACCTCCCTTTTCTTGCTCGCTACTCCTTCACGGGCTATAAATAGCCCTCCCCTCCTCTCCATTTCTCTACACTCATTTATATCCTCTCTACCTTAAACCTTTCTGTAGTGTAAGACCCTAAGAATCCATAGAAGTCGAGTATAGAAGCCTAAGCCTTGTCGAGTTGTGGTTTTGACCGAGAGATGCCCTAGAAATCCTAGCACCCTCGTTACCCTTCCCACGACCTAGGTAAGCTTTAAATTTGAATCTAATAAACTTAGAATAGACCTAGGACTCTTATAACGTGCATTAGAACCCTTAGGATATCCTTGAACCTTTTCATTTGCAAGTTTTCATTTTGAAACCCTAGAAATAGAAAATTAGGTGTTTATATGCTAAATTGCTATATTATGTGCCATAATGTGAATTAGATGACTTATTTGAACATAAGTATGCTAAAAATAAGCTAGAAAACTTAGTTTCTTAATAAAAATATTGTTTAAAAGAATTTAGGACTAGTTTTGCAAAACTTTACATGCATAGGGGTATATATCGTAAATTCCTGAAACTATAAAGTCTAGGGACTGTTTTTGACATTTCCTAGAAGTTATTAGTGTTGCAAATTTGGCTGATTAATCGGTAATCGGCCCTGGAACTTGGAGGGATTTCTAAGGTAATCGGCCGATTAAATCGGCCGAGTCAAGAAAATCGGCCGATTAATCGGTCAAAAATCGCTAATCGGTCGTCGACCGCCTCAGTACCGATTCATGATTTTTGCAACATTGAAGGACTCATTTTGAAAAGTTTTGAAGCCTTAGGATAAAAATTAACCTAAATTATAAACTGAAAACTGAAAAGGACTAGTTATGAAAATATTATAAAGTTAAGGGTAAAAAGGATAAATAATGAAAGTTAGTATAGTTTAGGGACCATTATTGTCATTTCTCTAAAATATATAAGTATAGGGATTAAATGTGCAAAGGTTAGAAAGTTATATGCTTAATTGTTATAAGTTTATAAGTATAGGGTAGAAAACGTACATATATAAACTTGAAGGGTAAAAATGGACTATTTTCACATAAATATAAAACCTATTTAAGTTTATAACACAATACTAGGGAGCTTCATCTGAGGAGTTTTATGTGGATATTTTGTTTTGACGAGTTTGTTGGGTTTACGAATTAAAGTGCCCTGGCTCCTCAAACGATTATTGCATATACTTCTGAGTTATGTGGCCCGAACGGTGTTATGTTATAACTAAACTTTAATAACAACATAACTCAATAGTAGGGAGCTTCGTGTGAGGAGTATTAACTTCTGAATTAGGATGGCCCGAACGGTATTATGTTAATAGCATAATACAATAGTAGGGAGCTTCATGTTTGGAGTCATATACTTCTGAATTACGATGGCCCGGACAGTGTTATGTTATATATAAAAAACCCCAAAGAATGATTAATTAAGAAAACCTAGACTAAGACTTGACATACGCACACCTACACTACCCCCAGGATACGTGAGTTAGTTGTCTAAACCCCTACTTTACTTATCTTAAGACCCATGTGAGTTTTCATAGCCTCACTTTTAAATGTTTTACAACCCTGTGAGGGGGATACATGCTTTAAACCGAATACAAGTCTATTTCTTTGGTTATTGCACGAGTAAACTATCTGCCACCACTACATAACTAAAATTCATGAATCTAATCGTTTGGGATATTTTACCCACGCGAACGCGAATATAGTTGATAGATCTATTGGAGTTTGACAACTCCCCTTGAAACTACATCTTTCTTGATGGTATCAATAAGTACTATATTTGAACCCACTGAAGGATTAACTTTGACAAGTTATCCTTCCCGTCCCCTCATGGTAGGTCTGTAGACCCCATGACCCGAACTGTTGACGTGTGGTTCATGAGCTTAGTGCAATATACCTTCTATCAATAAAACCTTTCCATACATAGGCTTTAAGCTGAACCCGGTGGAACTTGTATTCATACCCTATCTATTTAAACCTATGACTCTCACTCAACATTCGTGTTGACTTTTAAGCATGTTATCCTAGGTAATTAGGCACTATAGGAACCCTGGCATGGAGAAGTACTGGACATGAGGACGTCTAGAATAGTTATCATTCATCAGTTTATTGTCATAAAACGTATCTTAGGGACCTATCTTTTGGTAAAAGTACATCTTTTATTGTAAAAACTCCGATGAATAAATGAATGATAACATCTTTTTCAAAAACGTCTCTTTTCGAGTCGTTTTCTATTATCTTGTCTTTGATTCCATGAATAATACCCCAAACACTTAATTCGCTGCGATCAGTGAAAAATGGGGGTGTTACAAGAATTTTAAAAGGATGCTCCGAATTGAAGTGGAAGAGTGGGGAACTTCCCCGATTTGAAGAAGCGAGACAGAAAAAGTTCAAGAGATATAAGTCCTCGGATCTATTGCATTCAACACATCGCAATCAACAAAGGGTAGTTTTAATCTTAATCAAATGGCTGGAGACTAGGAAGAAGATGAGGTGTAGAAAGTTAAACCAATAGGTAGGGATAGAGCGAAGAAGAAAGCTTCGACATCATCTATTCCATTGGCATCATCATCAGCTGCCAGTGATGAAGAGTTGGCTAGGTTGTTGGTTAGCGAATATGTAATGCACACCGGCTCAAAAGGGTGTTATAGATGAAGTAGAAAATCATAGAAAATTTCATTTATAATATTAATTTATGTTTTAATTTTGTACGTTTATATTTTTAATTATCCATGTAAAGTTTTTAAATTATGAATCATAGGTTAACATAGTTTTTAATTAAATTTGTTTAAAAAAATTGGTTTGCTGATAGTGACCATAGAAGATAAAAAATGACGAGTTTTTTTTGGGGCAAAAGGTCAAAACGACCCAGTAAATGTATTACTTTGAAAAATATTTAAGTACAAATGATATGTGTGAAGTCCCATATCTCAGCCTGTTACATAGACGATAAAGCATACATAACAAGGTGGACAGCTAAGCAGCTTAAAAAATAACTAAAAACTAGAACTTATGTCATGCCATAAGCACTTAACCAAGAAACAAAACAAACTAGCTAACCAGCAGCTACCGTGAAAGATGAAGTTTCACATGTAATTGGGTTAGCCGATTCTTCATGTACATGTACAACATGTTCTGCATCTTCATCCACTACAACATTCACCTCTTTCAGCGGGGACATTTCCACGCTTTCAGCGGGGACTTCTCCCCGCCCAACACTTTCGGCGGGAACATGTCCCCGCCGAAAGTCTGTCGGCGAAAGCCCTTCGCTGTAAACTTTCGGCAGCGACGGACAACACTTTTGGTGGTGACACGTGGGACCCACAATGCCAGCGTGGACAATTTTGGTCAGGTCAAACATGCCAGCGTGGCACTACATTCGGTGGGGACATGTCCCCGCCAAAAGTGTTTTCCATAGTTGTAATTAGCCCTTAATCCTTGATTTTAATAATAATTCTCACACTTTTGGCAGGGACACGTCCCCGCCGAAAGTGGTTTACATAGTAAATGGGTCACTCTTTCGTCGGGGACATGTCCCCGCTGAAAGTGTTTTACACAGTCAATGGGTCACTCTTTTGGCGGGGACACGTCCCCGCTAAAAGTTGTATCCACATATATTGTAGCAAACTTTTGGCGGGGACATGTCCCCGCTAAAAGTGACTGACCCATTTTACAGCAAATTGCTGCAAAATGGGTAATTTCCAAATTTTTTCCGGAATTTTTCCGGAAAAAATCTACATGATCACTACAAATTCACAACCTGTATATGCTCTAATTACAACACCACAAGACACTCAAATCACAAATTCGCCAAACATAATATCATACATATCCAAATTTGTTAAAAATTAACCAAATCATGTGTTTGTATCCAAATTGGCAAAATACGGTTCGAAAACCGTTATGACATGATCACTACATAAGCAAAACTATACATGGGAACAATGCACCGGGAATCCTAACACATAATCCATGTAAATCTCCATAAATTTGTCCATAACCCCAAAACAAATATAAACTGTAGGACCTTAGATATATCAACTTTATCACAAATATAAGCACTAGAAGAAGGAAAGATGGTGACTTGATGAGATATGTGTGGCGTAATATATGAAGAAATAGAGATAAGAGATGAAGAGAACTTTTATTTAAAAACACACACAATACACACACAAGCACACACCTCAAATGAGCCTTTAAGGTGTTTATATAGTACTTAACATGATGCCTTAAGAGGCTTTCCATGGGCTTGGTCTTGGGCTTGGATTACATGTTTAATAAAAAGGCTTAGATAAACTAACACATAACATATTAGCTTACCAAGACCAAGGCCCATTGACTATTCTAATAACATAAACTACGACACATTACAACGTTACAATAAATGAGAATGACCATCACTTTTTAATATAATTTTTAATGCTAACATAAACCGACCCAAACAACCCATACGCTACTCCTGAGTTCCCCCACTAGCCCCACTCCCCTCCTCCTTGGTACCTGTAGACTCACCTGGTGAAGCCTCCTGGGATCTCGATGCGTCGCCTGAGTCGCTAGCTCAGCGGGGAAACCCAGCTGTGTCTTAGCCCACCCTAACAACATATCAATCAGTGTCCTTTGCTGGGACATCTCCTGGGTTTGCTTCTGGACTGTTTCGTGCAGGGAGGACGCGGAGGCTTGATCACGAGCTCGTGCGGCGCTGAGGGTCGTCTGACGACCACCGCTGGGTAAGACTGGACCTATGCCAGGAATATGACCTCGCTGCTTGCCACCGATCACGTGGCGCATAATCTCAAGGTCAGACACGGTCGTCCCCCCAGAGGTGCTCTCCGTCCGCATCTGTATCATCTGGTTCTGTTTTACAAAAAAAACAAGCAAAGTAATATATATAAGTCGTGATTTATTATATTTGCATTAATGTGGGTGAGTTTTATGGAAATAAATTATACTTACATATCTAGCCTCGGACAATGTAGACTCCCAGACGCCGTCTCTCGTATGGTTGTGTCTGTACAGCGCGATCAAGTCTCTACCATCCACAGCGTCGGTGGGTTCTCTCAGCTGTTTATAAATAAACTCAATAAGGACTCACCAAACACTATATATATAAACGAAATGATTAAAAAGTGTCTTACGAAGTTATCGCATATAACAGCTAACGAATGCGACCCATGAAGGCTTGCAGTCGGATTGGCGAGCCGGTTCTGCCTGTTGGTCTCACCTCTTTTTAAATTATCCGGGTTCGACCAGTGCTTCACCTACGTATTATAAATAATAAAAAATGTTATATAAATGAATTATTATTATTATTATTATTATTATTATTATTATTATTATTATTATTATTATTGTTATTATTGTTGTTATTATTATTATTATTATTATTATTATTATTATTATTATTATTATTATTATTATTATTATATATATATATATATATATATATATATATATATATATATATATATATATATATATATATATATTTATTATAACATCACTTTATTAAAAACAAATAGGGTTTACAAGAAATTAGTGGGGAGCCGAGAGACTAACTGGGCCCCCACACCTCTAGCTATAGCAAAACTAATACGACTAAAAATATGCGGAGCAGCACGTGCTCCAATATCTTGAGTCAAAGAGAATTGTTGAATACGCTTTAATAAGGCCACTGCATCTTTTTCAAGTTCTCCCAAAGAAGAAAATGAAAAGGGGAGGAACCCATATCTGATATCAGCACATTTAACCTCGTATTTGACACGTTTACGTTGTGCGGCTTCAATAACCGCTCGACCGGGCATAAAATCAACCATACTCGAACGCGTCAACGGTGACGATCCTGTAAGATCAACACAAACATCAAGCCCATCATCCCAAGAGTAAAGTAACATATCAGCTGGACGTAAGGTTTTGTCTCTTTCTCCATGAAGCCCAATATCAACCTCCTTGCGGGCCGAAATTCCAGATCGGGAACATATATCAGCAAGAACATCACGTACAACATTATGCCGATGTTTAATACCAACTATACCTGCACACGAAACATCATGATCCCCAAAAATATCTCCAGAAAAGACCTTAGAACAAGCTGAACACGGCATCTGGACAGTAAAAAGAGGAACACCCAACCGATAACACAACACACATCGGTAAGTCCTGGCATTCATAGTTTGTCCCAATCCGGATATCGGTACCACCCTAAGCCAATCTGACATGTAATCCTCTTTTAGGGAGCTCCATAACGCCATCCGTCTAGGGGATAAATGAAAAGTGGATTCAACCGTTTGGGCAACATGTGTGAAATATATATCTGCCAATTTCTTCATAAGTTTGGGGGCAGTAATCTCACAAGGGTTACTCAAAAGGTCAAATTCCATATTCACATTAAAAGTACACAAAGCATCATCAAATGAGGGACCAGTAGTCACAATACCAGAACTACGAAGAAGCTTAGTCTGTAAGCTGGCAAATTGAAGTCTAGAAGCAAGGAAGGCATAGTTCAAGACATCACTAGCAGAATACACACCAAGTCCCCCGAAAGCAAACAGTAAGGTGGCAAGTCTCCATTGCCAATCACCATACCCAGGTCCAGAAGCAGTCACAATACGTTCCAAAGAAGAACGAAGGGCTGCATCAAAAGAAACCTGCGCACCCTCAAAGACCCGAGGAGGACATGTGCGCATAGTAAAAATATAAAAATACAACTTGGAAATACCAGCACATGCACGCAGTAGCAACAACTCACATTGAGGATCATTAAGCTTAGCAACAACATCCATAAGTTTAATAGTTTTAGCAACCCTTTTCATAACAAGCTTACTACTAAACTCAAAGTCGACACTGGCGGGCCCACCTAATAATTTAACACCATGCAAAGGTCGAGAAATATTAGGGGGAAAAACACCAACATACCTGCTCCTAGGGTCTTCCTTTGGCAAAAAAACCTCAGTTTTATCAACGTTAAGGTGTAAACCACAACTAGGTCCATCCATCATAATCAACTATAAAACCTTCCCCACAACCAAAGTATCTCCAATAATAGTGCCTTCATCCAGATACCAAGCTTGAAGAGAAAGGGTAAAGGAGTCTCTAATCTTACATGCAAAGGGATGTAACACTAAAGCAAAAAGAAGAGGCCCAAGCGGATCACCCTGTTGCACCCCTTGGTGCGACCATAAAGTATGCTCACCATAATATAATCTGGCAGGACTGGAATAACAGAATTCCACCCAACGTGAAATAGCCGGAACACGAAGGCGGACTTCCCGTAACATAACCTCACGATCCACCATATTGAAAGCGTTTTTAAAGTCCACCAACAACATCGATAAACCCACATCGCCCCCACGGTCTTCAATCAACCGATTAACAGCATGAAGAATTGCCTCCCCGCCCCCCGATACCCCCACACCGAATTGCAAACCATCAAAATAACCATCTAAAGAATGGCCAATCATAGAAGCACAAACCTTGGAGACTAATCGCCTCCAAACAGTCCCAATAGCAATAGGACGGATCCCCCCTCCTGGTTTAACCAAAGGCGTGAGAGGAGCACTAGCAACATACTCACCCAACACCCTTGGGCATTTACCCTCAAGAAAAAGGTTCACCACCTGGGTGATAGAGGCGACTAACTCATCAGAAATAGCAACAACAGCACCATTTAAACAATCTAAAAGATGTTGGGCGCACAAACCATCCCGTCCACAAGAAGTACCACGAGGGAAACTCTTAATCATATCAAGAACCATAGCAGGAGATGCAGAAAGGTGGTGATGATCATTATTATTATTATTATTATTATTATTATTATTATTATTATTATTATTATTATTATTATTATTATTATTATTATTATTATTATTATTATTATTATTATTATTATTATATTTTTAATATAATAATATCACTTTGTTATTGTTATTATTATTGTTGGGAATTACAAGATTTGAAGATTACAAAACCATGAGCAAGAATGAAGAAAGAAGAAACAAGAGGGACCTAAATATAAAATAGTTAGCTAGCTTGATTAGTAAGCTAGGTTTTTATGTAAACCCTAGCCTCTCTATTATATAAAGGGAGGCAGGGCGTTGGTTATTAGTATCTATTCAATAGCTAGTCTCTTCAATGAGAGTCTAGAAAACGCATAGAGCGTTAGTAGTAGTAGTAGTAGTAGTAGTAGTAGTAGTAGTAGTAGTAGTAGTAGTAGTAGTAGTTTATTTTATTTTCCATAAAGAAAACCTTGAAGTAACTTTGATTCTTATGTTCTTATTCCGCTGTGCTAAATCATTGTTACTATATCCTAGATGGGCTTAAACGATTCTTAACATTTGGCATCAGAGCTCAGGGGGCTGTGATCTAGGGTTTCAAGGTTTTCATGTTTGTGTTTATCAATAAAAAGCAGTTTTGTTGAAGAGCAGATCTGATGAACAATTGTCGGCAAATGCATATTTGGAAAAAGGTATCATCGATGACTTTTAATGTTGCAATTAATGGGGAATAAGAACATAAGAATCAAAGTTACTTCAAGGTTTTCTTTATTGAAAATAAAATAAACTACTACTACTACTACTACTACTACTACTACTACTACTACTACTACTACTACTACTACTACTAAACTACTAACGCTCTATGCGTTTTCTAGACTCTCATTGAAGAGACTAGCTATTGAATGGATACTAATAACCAACGCCCTGCCTCCCTTTATATAATAGAGAGGCTAGGGTTTACATAAAAACCTAGCTTACTAATCAAGCTAGCTAACTATTTTATATTTAGGTCCCTCTTGTTTCTTCTTTCTTCATTCTTACTCGTGGTTTTGTAATCTTCAAATCTTGTAATTCGCAACAATTATTATTATTATTATTATTATTATTATTATTATTATTATTATTATTATTATTATTATTATTATTATTATTATTATTATTATTATTTATTTATTTATTTATTTATTTTTATTTTTTTTTTATAAAACCGTCACTTTTCATTGAAAAACATGGAAATTACATGAAATTGGAGGGGAGTCTAGACACAATCTGTGCTCCCACTCCTTTTTGAATACAGAAACTAACTCGATGAAAAATAAAAACACCACTCTTGACATTATTAAAGTGGCTACTGGCAATAGACTTGATATGGGAAAGTGTGTTCAAGGCTTCCACCTCAAGTTCCCCGAACGTAGAAAAAGCAAAAGGGACGAAGTTGTATCCATTGTCTTCACACTTGGACGCATACTTCTTTCTTTTATTTTCTACAGCATTACTCAAAGCTATCCCAGGGGCCCATGACGTCACCCCAGTCCCCGCAAACAGAGAGATCCTAGTCACATCCAGACATTCGTCCTTACCCTGGAGCCAGTTGAATAATAGCACATCTGCGGGACGTAATTCTATCCATTCCTCTGAAAGAAAACCCATTGGAGCCTCCTTACGCACCATGATCCTTGCCTTGGAACATATATCAACCAGGATATCACGCACCAGGTTATGCCTGAACTTAACACCCACTTCGTTAGAGCAGTGGACCGCGTAATCCCCCCATTGGTCCATACGGTGTACATTGCAACTCGGGCATAGGCTGCCTTCAGAGAACATAGGAATCGTGAGCCTATAGCATAACACAGACCGAAATTGGCGAGGATTCATCTTCTGTCCCAACCCTTCGATAGGGATGGTAAAAAGAAAATCCTGTGCATGTGGGGCGCGAATACCACTGAGGATAGCCACCTGTCTTGGGCTTAGCAAGTACTTGGAAACAAGGTCTTTCTCAATGACACCGAAATAACACTTTGCCAAGGTTTTCATCATTTGGGGGGGGGGCAGGAGTGCCCCCGGTGACAGTGAGGAAGTCGGTGTTACAAGTAGCGTTGAAAATATCCGAGGCATGCTGGAATGAAGGGCCATGTGTAACAATACCCGTTTTGGAAACTATCTTGTCCTGTAAGTCGCTCGTTTGCATCCGAGAAGTGAGGAAAGCATATTGGATGACATCCCCCGCTGAAAGGATGCCAAGAACACCGAGCTTTATTGGAAGAGTGGCGAGTCGCCACTGTCAATCACCAAACCCCGGCCCTGATGCAGTAACAATCTTCTCCAAGGAGGCACGTAACGTCCGATCAAACTGAGCCTGGGCCACTGATAAGTACAAGGGGGAGCATGTTCTCAAAGCATAAGATAATTTCGAAACTCCCGCACAATTACGCAAGAGGAGAAGCTCACATTGTGGATCATTGAGTTTATTAATTGCCTCGATTAAATATATGGTTTTGGAGACCCTTTTGGAAGCCAAATCCCGATAGAGCCCTTCATCCAAACTAACAGAACCACCAAGGAGTTTGACACCATTGAGCGGGCAAGCGATATTCATGGGAAACACGCCATCCACTCTGCTTCTAGGGTCCTTAACTGGCCAACAAAGTTCAGTCTTGTCAACATTTAAAAACAAACCACGAGCCGGGCCCTCTGTCATGATGATGTCAAGTGCCTTGGCAACCATGAAAGTATCTCCAACAATAGTACCATCATCAAGATACCAAGCCTGAAGGGTGAGCTCACAAGACTGATTAATAACATGAATCAAAGGGTGCAAAGCTAGGACGAACAACAAAGGACCCAAAGGATCACCTTGTTGGACACCCTGACATGACCACAGGATGTAGTCCTCATAATAGAGCCTAGCCGGGCACGCATAACAAAACTCAACCCAAGGGGCAATGGAAGGGCATTGCACTCTAGTTTCTTGAAGCAAGACACTCTTGTCGACAAGATTGAAGGCATTCTTAAAGTCCACAAAAAGCATGGAGAGTCCAATTTCACAACCCTTAGACTTAATGAGCCTATTAACAGAATGGAGGACAACCTCACCTCACCCCCCCCCCCCCCCCGGACCCCAACCGCAAATTGGAAATCCTGCAGGTAAGAATTCATGGAATCACCAACTGAAGAGGAGGCAACCTTTGACACAAGCCTACGCCAAACAGTACCAACAGCAATAGGACGTATACCCCCACCAGGCTTAACTAAGGGAGTCAAGGGAGCACTAGCGATATATTTCCCCAGTTGACTAGGACACTTTCCACTGAGAAACAGATTAACGACTCCAGTAATGGACCCAAGCAAGTCATCAGCTATAGCTGACGCCGCCCCCTCCCCCCCAAATATCCATCAAATGTTGTGCCCGGAGCCTATCACGACCACAAGACGTCCCATTGGGGAAACTTCGAATCCTGTTAAGTACTAAGTCCTTATCAACAGAAAGGGCATCCTCGTCAATTGAAAAGGAGGGCAGGGTCGGCTGGGGAGCATAAGGGTGTTTGGCCTCGAGCTCCAACAGAGTGTCAGGTGTGGATGGGGCGACGCCAGAAGACGTGAGCACCTTAATAGCAGCAATGAAATGCCCGTCCCCGAGTTTACGCTTGCACTGACCCAGGTTAACCCCGCCTTGATCCTTAAGCTTCGTCACTCCTTTGAAAGATAGAGGTACTTCGGCTAACCTATCCATCACCAAACCAAGCTTGTCTACTGGATCCCTCCATCTGAGAATTGCACGGGAAATACTGTCAATCTGGCAACGTTCTCTCTCCCCAGATCGTCGTTGAGCTCTGTTTGTTGGCACAAAGGTGGACAACACACAGGAAGGCAAAATAAGGAGTTGCACCCATGCTGATAAGTCCCCTGGGCGCAATAATACCAGATCCAATGCTCCACGAAAAAGCTTAGCGAAACTAAGCCGCACCCTGGGGGGAATACATTTAACCGTGCGTAGCTTCTTTGAGAAAACCCGATCAAGGAGGTTGACGTCGTAAGCGGACTCAACAACAAGAGGGGGCGTCCCAGAAGCAGCTTCCTCAACAGCCTTATCAACAGTGAGAATACCATCTGACTCACCAGCGACACTCTCCTCGACTATATTCAAGGCCGGGCTAAGAGGCACAGGGATACCGTAGATTGCAACTTCGTCAAAACGAGGTGCCGGGATCATATCACCGACGGCATGTTTACAATTTTTAATAAAGGTGTGAGTGCAAAAACACTCGCCACAAAGCCATATGCCTGCCTGATGAAGTGCCTTGTCAAAAGTAGAAAATAAGGAGAAGTCACTCACAATACGTGCTTTGTGAGAAGCCTTCAAAACAGCTGTCTGAAAATGGCGGGTGCCCAAGTGATCAATAAAATATTTCTTAGTGAACCCCTTCCCGTTCCCCCCACTACACCCTTCGTGTCCTTGTAGCGGGCATGATATTCGAAATACACCAAGGCTAGCCATTTTTTTTTTTTTTTTTGGGTTATATATGGGAACGCAAAGTCTTTTCAAAGCAAATCAAAATGGCATAGTAAGGCCAAATTGTATAATAGGCTACAATGTAAAACACAATGTAAGCCCATCCACAACAAAGGCCCAACAGCAAACAAAGAAGGCCCAATCACTAACAGAAAAACAAAGCAGCATCCAAGTGATAAACCCCCCAAAACAACCAATTCGCATACCCCCCAAACCGCATCAGAACCAGTGGGGCCCACAAAGGCACCAAATCCCAGTTTTATCAGATCACCTCAATCCAAGGCAAATCACATCAGGGGGGTCCAAGACAAATCACAAGCAACAATAGCCACAACCGGACAAGGATGAAAGCAGAGATCAATTCGCAATACCCAAAATGGCAAAAAAGGACTCTCTTCTCCAATATCTCACGAACCCAGGTAATCAGGAAGCACACGCCGATGCTCAGGTAATCAGTAAGCACGCCCAGACGGGGGGAGCACACGCCGATGCTCAGGTAATCAGGAAGCACACCCAACAACACTCGAAGCTTTCAGCACTCCCAAAAACAAACGTGAAAAAAAAAGGAAAGAAAAGAAACCACACAGCCCCGGACACCAATATGGAAATCCAACTGTAAGTTGAATCACCGGTGGAAGAAGTGACGAAGACGAGGATGCAGGATCAAGGAGATCCCCATGTACCGCCTGAGCGTCGGCAATCACCTGAAATCGCCCACAGTTAGGTGTGTATTATTATTATTATTGTTAATATTTTTTTATTATTATTATTAATTATTATTATTAATAACAATAACAATAACAAAAACAATGACAATAATAATAATAATAATAATAATAATAATAATAATAATAATAATAATAATAATAATAATAATAATAATAATAATAATAATAATAATAATAATAATAATAATAATAATAATAATAATAATAATAATAATAATAATAAAGTGTGGATCCAGAAATTTACATATTCTGCCCAATCCTCTTCCGACATGTTCTCTGGGCGGTTTGCCTTGATCTCGTCCAGCTTCTCAACCCCACCTTGCTCAGTAAAATTCATTTTTTTGTGCCGCCACTTGTTGTCGTCGTATCACTTTTGGAGATAAGCTTCGATACTCTTGACAATATCGTCTCCATCAGCACTGGCAAGGTGCTCGTCGAGATCAAAATAATGCTGCAATAAAATATAATAAAAATAAATATTCAAATTTAAATGAACAATCAAATTTAAATAAATAGCAAACTTAAAATAAACAAACACAATAATTAAAAAAATAAAAGATAAAAAAAAACTTACGTGCACCTGGTCGTCGATGTGGGCCTTCGCGGTAGCAGGAACAGCTGACCAGGATTTATAATGCATAGGAATTGATTGCCGTAACAATTTCTCGACGAAGTTGGAGAACCACTTCGCGTGCGTGCCCACATGCTCCCACATCCCTTTGTCGTTCTTCTGGAATCTGATCGATATCGGACGACCAGTCTCTTTCCTCTCATTGCGGAGCCGCGTGTTCTTTGTGGGACCACGCACCGACTTCCCGCCTTTCCCAATTTTGGCATTGGGCTTGGGAGGTCTGGATTTAGATCCTACAAGTAATCATATTCAAATGATGATGACATAAAATAACAAGTTATCAATTTCAAATAATAATCAAGTTTAACTAAAATAATCTAGAAATTCTTACTATGACAATCACTGCCTATCCTCGTCGGACCACGGGGTGGCTCATTGCCTCCATCGCCACCGTGGCTCCTAGCAACAACATCTGCCATCTGTAAATGTACTAGTACAAGAAAATATAATTAGTGAAGAAACACATATACACATATACGCATATACGCATATACACACACATTGAAATAAATAACAATTTATACAAAAAAATTAATAATAATAAATAAATAAACACATTTAACCACTCGATAACAATTTCATTCAAATAAGTGTCATTTAACAAATTACAATTTGAGATCAATCTCCCTCATCACTAAGATAAAAACCCTCATTATTAGTGTCAGCTTCATCTTCACGATCGACGTGGTCTTCACCATCAGATGCTAAATCATGAGGAACGTGGTCATCATAATCAATATTATCTTCGTCGTCGTCGACATAAGTGATAATTGGTTGTGGTGGTGCCTCAACTTCCGCTGGCTCAACATCTCTATTTATGGTGTCATAAGACTCAATTTTCCGGCTTATTAGGAGACTTGTAAGCTTATATAAGTTTATTATATCATAATATACTTTTATAAGCCATCGGGTCTCCAAGTAAGCTGGAAAATTGAAGCTTATGAAATCAAATAAGCCAAAATCAAATGTCATGATATATAGTTGTATACAGACAAGCAGCCATGGTTTTCGACCTATTTGGCCACTTAAAGTTTCATGCACCTAGCAAGTCCCCACGACACTACTTGTGTCATGGTACACATCACGAGCACACCCCATGGTGTATCGTGTTCCAAACCATAAGCCCAACAAACACCCCTACTGTTAAGCCTAAACAAACACCCCTGCTATCCGCCAACAAACCATAAGACCGCTATATAAGCCTAAACAAACACCCTGTTGTGGACGGTTCAAACTTACTGTGGTCGCTGCTGGACTCGGCTGGTCTTGACAGTAGGTTGTTCTCGGCTATCGACTCTCGGCTCTCAGCTCTCAGCTTGTCTCGACAACAGACTGCACCAAAAAAATGCACAATTAGAATTCCAAACACCCCTTAGTGTACATGATGAGGCGAAAAATGAACCGTTTTTAGGGGGTCATTTAAGACCGGAATTGAATTTATTTGATCAAATATTGCCCTAAATTGTTCCTTTTGTGATTTTAGGTACTTTTGGAGTGAATTCTGGAAAAGGAAGCATTTTGGACGTTTTTGGAGCATAAAAGTGAAGAAAATGACAAAGTCTTAATTTTCCTTGCTGGGAACAGTACCTGACTGCGTCAAGAGCATTTTGATGACGCCGTCAAGAGTAAAAGTGGTGACGATCCAGAAGAAAAGTGACGGCGTCACCCAAGGCCATCAAGTGTTAACTTGTCAAAACTTGCGCGCGGAGTAGCTGATATTGTTTTGGTCATAACGTTTGAATACAAACTCAGATTTAGGTGATTTAAAAGCCCACGGGAAGAGGACGAAGAGATCTACAATTTGGTGAAAAAATGGTCATGACGCCGTCAAGTGTAATGGGCTGACGACGTCAAGATGGGCCGACAGAAAACTTGCCTATAAATATAACATCATAACTTTACTTTTAGTAAGCCCTAAACCCTAAGGTCGATTCCTGGGTTTAGGTAGGTGTTTTTCCAGCAACTTAGAGGGTTTCAATCACTCCATAAACATCATGTATTGGTTTGATGATTCTATCTCAATTATGTCTTTTATTATTATTGTTGTTTGCTCTTCTTTGATTATGTTTTGCTAATTCACCTTGTGTCTACTTATGTTTATGTGAAACTTGTATATAACTGATTAGATCTTATTGATTCCTTGTTGATGTTTGTGTCTATCTTCATCAATTAGGGCATGACACTTCGATAGATCTAATTGGTTTAGCTTATAATTCTTGATTCCTATTGTCTCTTGTTTAGTTGATTGTATTCAATGTTAGGCTTAAGAAAACTGGCAGACTTCCATAGGGTAACATGCTTGAACGTCTTAAGAAACATGAACCGATGTGTACTAGGTTTTTATGGTTGTATTTAATGCATGAGCGAATTCTAGTGATCCCATGTTAGGAGCTTCTTAGCCGGCTCGACATAGGAGTGAAGTAGGAGCTTATAGGATTGGGGAAGTAAGTATGCCACCCCATGAATGGTATTAAGGAATACAACCCGTCAATTACAGCAAGGTGTGACAATTCAATAGGTAGAATTGGATATTTAGCAAGGAGTAACATATCATAGGTAGACATGCTCCACATCCCTTGTAGAACCCTAGTTTACTTTTCTTGTTAATTAGTTTACTTCGTAGCTTTTGGGTTAGTTGATTAGCAACTAATTCCGCCCCTCCTTCCAATACCCGAGAATTTCACTTGCTTTTCATAAAATATAAAAACACAAAAAGAATCATCCTTCAGCTTTAGACCTAGTTAGATTAATTTCAATCCTAACGACACTATTCCTGAGTTGAACGATCAATCCCCCGGTACTTGTCACTATACTCTACTACAACGATCAAGTACACTGCCTGGTGGGGGTTGTAAGCTTCTCGAGATCCCTCAAGAGGTAAAGCCTGGTGCGATTCCCACATATCAAGTTTTTGGCGCCGCAGCCCGGGGAATAGTTATTGTTTAGGTTGGAATTTATTTTGATTAGGTCTACTCATTAGATTCCTTTTTAGTGAGATTTTTATTTTCTTTTTATTAGCTTTCTTGTAGTCTATCTTTTTTTTGTGCCCTTTGTTTGTGAAACCATTTTCATTTGTCTCCATGGCGGATGAAATTCCATTTAGATCATTAACTATAGAGGAACAATTAGTTTACTCGGATCGATTTGCCTCCTGTTGTTCCAATGAATTTTTAAGTGATCTTAGATGTATACAAGAGGAGATGGGTGTAAAGTTAGATGGGTTTGATGAATTTTATAAATGTGTGTTTTCTATTAGACGATCATTATCAGGATCAATTCCTTTTAGTGAGACCCTTTGGATGAATTTTGAGAAAAGCTTCCTAACCATAACCCATAAGTTCAACGAATTGGTGGATTCGTATGAGCGAGATGACCTAGTTTCTAAGAACATGAACTTAGAATCAAACCAAGATTATGATATGGTTAGTGTTGAACTACCTAGTTGCATGAGCGGGATAGATTTCACCAAAACATACGACACACATGAGGTTAGAGTTGAGCCACCTAGTTGCATGTCATGGTTAGGCACTACCATAATAAAAGATGAACACATAGGTGATATTGATGTGATGGAAGAGATAGTAGAAAACCCAAGCCCACTAAGTACCCCACAAGTCCTACCATCATTTGAGGCACACACACCGCCTGTGACTTACCCGGAAGAAGTAGAAGAAACTTTAGGAATTCCGATGGAGGTAGAACCCTTGGACCAGGCACCACTAGAGGATATAGGTTTGAATACTTGTAGTGATAATCTTACTCCTAGTTCTAGGGAATTTCCTAATGTTGAGGAACCAGAACCTCAACCTTTACACAACTTTCCATCCTTAGATATACATCTAGGAGACAAAAGAGGAACCGACCCACCCATCAACCAATATTATCCGGGTAGTTTTAGGATGAAGGAAGCCATTCACTCACCCCCTTCACCTCACGTGGCATATTTCCACCCTAAGGGTGTGTATTGCTGCTTCCACCCGCACTTAATTCAAAGTGTAGGGAAAACCTCCCGTATTTCTGTTAAATAAGGGTAGAGTCAGGCTCGTGACTCGAACAAAAACAAGCGCTTATTGGGAGACAACCCAAGCTTTATTTATTTATCTGTTTGTTTGTTTGTTTATTTGATTTTATTTGTTTCCGTATGCATGTTTTATTTTTGTTGCTTGTGGCTCATGTTTCAAAGTAAATTGTGAAAATGCTTTATTTTGTTTTTAACTTCGTCTTAATTGCATATGAAGGTATTTTGCAAAAGATAAGTGTAAGGGAGATCCAAATTTGTTTATAAGAACGAAATTGAGCATGAACCACAACAATATTAAATGGACATGTGTATTAGTACTTGTTAGAGTCAAATGCTTGTATCGAGCCATAATGATGTCTTGCAGGATTTTCCATGAAGTAGGACATAAGTTTTTTCAGAAATTTTCCAGAAACTTAACGTAAAGATTTCTGCAGGTCACTTCTGACGGCGTCATGAGTTTACTCTTGACGGCGTCATGTGTAAAATTCTGGAAATTTAGATAGTTTTGTTTATACCGGAGTCTTAAAGTTTTTGTTAATTCTTTAGTTTTATAAACTCCAGGAAATCTGCAACCATTCATTCCACAAGCATTATATCTTTAATTTTTTTGTTTCTATTCCTAAGTCTGGAATTACATCTAGTTTTGAGTTTTCTTTGTTCGGATTGATGCTTTGGGTTTTTGTGATTGTTTTCTCAGGTTTAACAAGTTATATATGACAAGAAGATGATTTATATTTCTGGAAGGGAAGCTTTGAAAGTTCATTTTATTGAAGGAAGATCTAACCTTATTACCTTATTATCCATACCGAGCGAATCAGGGGAGTATTTGATTTCATTCTTTTTACCTATTTTACTTTTACATTCTTTACTTGAACATTGGGGACAATGTTCATCCTAAGTGTAAGGGGAGGGTAAAATGATGATACCTTACAGATACACTTTCGCTTGAGTTAGTTTGTTTAATAGTAGATGTGTAATAAAACTATGAGAAATACTTGTCAGTGTAATTTTAGCGCCAAATTTAAATTTTTTTACAACATTTAGGAGTGAAACTTTAGCCATAGCAAGCGTCTCATGGATAGGAGATTGTATGACTAGCACAAAACCGTACCATTCAGAAAAATTTTCCACCCAAATATGTGAGGTTTGCCTTTAGATTTGATAGGAAAAACATTTACTATTAGTGCTTATGAGTGTACCGGTAGCATTTAGATTCAAGAACTTGCGTTAGTGATGCATCCCGAGACCGCTAGTGAGACTACATTCGTGTAGTAGGATTTACTACATGATAAGAGGCATTAGGATCACCCTTGTGTTAAACCCGTATTATAATTACTTGACCATTTAAGTCATATTACTTGGCTAGTTAAGTCAACTAATTTTCCCACACCTTAGCGTTGTACTCATTTTTAGTACACGAAACCCCTAGTACACCCCTCCGAGCCTATCTTTTCGTTTCTAGCTTTAAGCATCTTACTTAAAGGAAGAATTTGTTACACCCCACTTAAATGTACAACCAAATCGCCTAAGCCTTCCGTGTATGCACTCATCTTTAGTGCATTATTGTTATTTGTTACACCCTTAGTTAATTATCTAATTGATTACATGGTTGCTAAGTCGAGTCATATCCTTGTACATGTTGTTTTGGGACGATTGGCACTAATGGGTAAAGTACTTATATTATGGAGTAATGGGGAAGAACATCATATATTACCCCCATATGTACGTTAATCTTAAAAGTGCTCCAAGTGTTTTGATTATCTTAATTCGCGTCATTAGATTAGTTTATTGTAAAGTATGTAAAAATTCAAGTGTAAGGGGAATGTTCATTCCCTATGATGTATTATTTCGGATGGTAGGGTAAGAGTGTATGAAAACAAAAAAAAAAAAAAAAAAAAAAAAAAAAAAAAAATCGAAAAACAAAAAGAAAAAAAAAAGAGAAAAAGCATACGGACTACCATCCCGTTTCATTCTATGTTTATTTTATGTTTTTGTTATTTTCATTTATTAGCTTAAGTCGAGTCTAGTCTTGGCTTAGCAACGCCACATTGTATATGTAATTGACCAAGATGATTAACTCGCCACTAGTAAAGATTGCCTATATTCAACAAAACCGTGTATTCCATATCCCTACACCTAACGTTACAAGACCTCTTTGATAGTTTATCCTAGGTGCTTACGCCATGTGGTGGAGGTTTGATCCTTTCCCAAGCTTATGGTAATCTATTTTGCTATGACAGGTAGTGAGAGATGTTCTCCATTTCCATAATGTCATATATACTTTATTACACCCGAGAGATGTGAGTATCTAAACACTATTTGTGAGGTGCTAGTATATAACCTCCGTGCATGTCTTTGGTCTTTAGTGGAACGATTATTTGTTGTAATTACTTTTATATTAGTGTTAAATGACCCCTAACTTGTATTTTGATTAGAATAAAAGCGCATTTGCTTGAGGACAAGCAAATCTCAAGTGTAAGGGTATATGATGAGGTGAAAAATGAACCGTTTTTAGGGGGTCATTTAAGACCGGAATTGAATTTATTTGATCAAATATTGCCCTAAATTGTTCCTTTTGTGATTTTAGGTATTTTTGGAGTGAATTCTGGAAAACGAAGCATTTTGGACGTTTTTGGAGCATAAAAGTAAAGAAAACGGCAAAGTCTTAATTTTCCTAGTTGAGAACAGTACCTGACGGCATCAAGAGCATTTTGATGACGCCGTCAAGAGTAAAAGTGGTGACGATCCAGAAGAAACGTGACGGCGTCACCCAAGGCCGTCACGTGTTAACTTGTCAAAACTTGCGCGCGGAGTAGCTGATATTGTTTTGGTCATAACTTTTGCATACAAACTCGGATTTAGGTGATTCAAAAGCCCACGCGAAGAGGACGAAGAGATCTACAATTTGGTGAAAAACTGGTCGTGACGCCATCAAGTGTAACGGGCTGACGCCGTCAAGATGGGCCGACAGAAAACTTGCCTATAAATATAACATCATAACTTCACTTTTTGTAAGCCCTAAACCCTAAGGTCAATTCCTGGGGTTAGGTAGGTGTTTTGCTAGCAACTTAGAGGGTTTCAATCACTCCATAAACATCATGTATTGGTTTGATGATTCTATCTCAATTATGTCTTTCATTATTATTGTTGTTTGCTCTTCTTTGATTATGTTTTGCTAATTCACCTTGTGTCTACTTATGTTTATGCGAAACTTGTATATAATTGATTAGATCTTATTGATTCCTTGTTGATGTTTGTGTCTATCTTCATCAATTAGGGCGTGACACTTCGATAGATCTAATTGGTTTAGCTTATAATTCTTGATTCCTATTGTCTCTTGTTTGGTTGATTGTATTCAATGTTAGGCTTAAGAAAACTGGTAGAATTCCATAGGGTAACATGCTTGAACATCTTAAGAAACATGAACCGATGTGTACTAGGGTTTTATGGTTGTATTTAATGCATGAGCGAATTCTAGTGATCCCATGTTAGGAGCTTCTTAGTCGGCTCGACATAGGAGTGAAGTAGGAGCTTATAGGATTGGGGAAGTAAGTACGCCACCCCATGAATGGTATTAAGGAATATAACCCGTCAATTAAAGCAAGGTGTGACAATTTAATAGGTAGAATTGGATAGCTAGCAAGGAGTAACATATCATAGGTAGACATGCTCCACATCCCTTGTAGAACCCTAGTTTACTTTTCTTGTTAATTAGTAGCTTTTGGGTTAGTTGATTAGCAACTAATTCCGCCCCTCCTTCCAATACCTGAGAATTTTACTTGCTTTTCATAAAATATAAAAACACAAAAAGAATCATCCTTCAGCTTTAGACCTAGTTAGATTAATTTCAATCCTAACGATACTATTCCTGAGTTGAACGATCAATCCCCCGGTACTTGTCACTATACTATACTACAACGATCAGGTACACTGCCTGGTGGGGGTTGTAAGCTTCTCAAGATCCCTCGAGAGGCAAAGCCTGGTGCGATTCCCACGTATCAGTACATATGCAATTTCAAACTTTTGGCGGCGACATGTCCCCGGAAGAAACATAAACATAAAAAAAATTAAACATACCTTATATAACCACTATAAACCTGTGGTCTCAGCTTATACTAGGGTCTCGGCTACGGGTCTCGGCTTCGGGTACGCTTATGTTGTGGTCTCAGCAGAAACTTTACCAAAAAAATTAACAAAAAAATTAATAAAAAATCAAAAACTAAAAATAATTAACACAAAACAATTAACAAAATTTATAAACAACCAAATTAATACAAATTATTACAAATTGAACAAAACCCACCTCGGTTCAAAAATTGAAAAATTGAACAATGGAGAGGGGTTGAGGAAAGAGAATCAAACAATGAGATGAGAAAAGAAAGAATTATATGAGGAGAGGAGTCGAGGAAAGAATTAAATGAGGAGAGGGGTTAAGGAGATCGTGCACAGTGGTGCGAGTGTGGGTATTGTGGTGTTGATGGTGGTGCTGTGGTAGTGGTGGAGATGGTGGTGTTATGGTGGTAGTGGAGATGGTGGTGTTGTGGTGGTAGTGGAGATGGTGGTGCTGTGGTGGTAGTGCAGCGCTGAGGAGTTTTTTTTTTTTTTTTTTTTTTTTTTTTTTTTTTTTTTTTTTTTTTAGTGTGAGATCCATTTTTGCTAATAATTGACGGTGTATATCGTTTACTTTTAACGGGGACATGTCCCTGCTAAAAGTATGAATTTTCTTTTAGCAAAACTTTCGGCGGGGACATGTCCCCGCCAAAAGTATGATTTGTCTTTTATCAAAACTTTCGGCGGGAACACGTCCCCGACGAAAGTTTTGATAATTCGACAAAAACTTTGGGGGGATAAAGTAAATGCTTAGAGAGAAAAACAAATTATTAGTGAAAACTTTTAGCGGGGACATGTCCCAGCCGAAAGTGTGCACATTTATAATTAATTTAAATCATTTAAAATTATCTTTAAATCATTTTAATTAAATAAAATCATTTATAATTAATTTAAATCATTTAAAGTTATTTTTAAATCATTTTAGTTAAGTTAAATCATTTATAATTAATTTAAATCATTTAAAATTATCTTTAAATCATTTTAATTAAATAAAATCATTTATAATTAATTTAAATCATTTAAAATTATTTTTAAATCATTTTAATTAAGTTAAATAATTTATAATTAATTTAAATCATTTAAAATTATTAAATGAACGAGTCGAGATGATGTGGTATTACAGGAGATGTTAAACGAACGAGTCGAGATGATATGGTATTACAGGAGATGTTAAATGAACCAGTCGAGATGCTATGGTTATACACGAGATGTTAAACGAACGAGTCGAGATGCTATGGTTATACATGAGATGTTAAACGAACGAGTCGAGATGATGTGGTATTACAGGAGATGTTAAATGAACAAGTCGAGATGATATGGTTATACACGAGATGTTAAACGAACGAGTCGAGGTTATACACGAGATGTTAAACGAACGAGTCGAGATGCTATGGTTATACACGAGATGTTAAACGAACGAGTCGAGATGATATGGTATTACACGAGATGTTCAACGAACGAGTCGAGATGCTATGGTTATACACGAGATGTTAAACGAACGTGTCGAGATGATATGGTATTACACGCGATGGTAAACGAACGAGTCGAGATGATGTGGCATTACACGAGATGTTAAACGAACGAGTCCAGATGATATGGTTATACATGAGAGGTTAAATGAACGACTCGAGATGCTATGGTTATACACGAGATGTTAAACGAACGATTCGAGATGATATGGTTATACACGAGATATTAAACGAACGAGTCGAGATGCTATGGTTATACACGAGATGTTAAATGTGGTATTACACGAGATGTTAAATGAACGAGTCGAGATGATGTGGTATTACACGAGATGTTAAACGAACGAGTCGAGATGCTATGGTTATACACGAGATGTTAAACGAACGAGTCGAGATGCTATGGTTATACACGAGATGTTAAACGAACGAGTCGAGATGATATGATATTACACGAGATGTTAACCGAACGAGTCGAGATGATGTGGTATTACACGAGATGTTAAACGAACGATAAGAGATGTTGTGATATTACACGAGATGTAAACGGACGAGTCGAGATGCTATGGTTATACATGAGATGTTAAACCAAAATTTTCCCACCTAAAAACTTATCCTCACAATATAAACTCACACACACTCATCTAACCCATACCATCTCACACACACAGTCATCTCACTATATATCTCTCTCTCTTTAGCAGTTTCCGGCCGCCAGAATCTTTTTCCCGCCACCACCTTTTATCAACTCAACTTGTAGATCGGGCCACCCCGATCACGATTCTACCACACACAACTACAAACACACACTGTCAACCAGATGCAGCGATATAATCCTTTTATGTTTACTTGTGGAGCAGGAAATATAAAAAAAAGAACATCACATCAAAAAGATACATTTGGATGGGAGTATTATGCATGTCCTCTTTCGAAGCCAAGAGATAAAGGTCATGGATGTGGATATTTTATGTGGAAGAGTGAATTTGATGAACAATTACAAGTAATTTATTCTGCTTCAATATCTCACGGTTCTGGGTGCACAAACTGCCATGAAAAAGATCTTAGAATAAATATGCTAGAGGCACAAAAACAGGTGCTAGAAACAAAAGTCAGGTTGCTCGAGGCAAGACTTGAAATGGCAACGAATCCCGACAACAATGACCACACATGTCAATCGGATGCAATACTCCGTAACCTGTTAGGTGACCTGGAAAATCTTTGTATGTAATGCTGTTGTTGTTGATGTTGTTGTTGTTGTTGTTGTTTGTTGTTGTTTCTTGTGTTATTGTTGTTGTTTGTTGTTTCTTGTGTTATTGTTGTTGTTTGTTGTTTGTTGTGTTATTGTTGTTGTTGTTGTTTAATAAAATGTTGTTGTTGTGAAAACTGATGTCCACACACGATTAGATACACTCAAAACTGCCTAATCACTAGAAATCATAAACTTCTATCCAAACACTCAAGATTGTAATTATTAATCTAACAAAACATCCACAGTAAGAAACTAAGCAGTTTATAAAGCAATCCCAAACACCACACGCTTAGCTTCAAACACGAATGTGGAAAACTAGAAGGGGGGTTGAATAGTTTTACGTCAATTTATATTTTAAAAAGTTTGTCCCCTAGTTGGATGAGCTCCCCCTTGATGTGTACTCCCCATCGTTTAAAGGTTACAAGACAAGTCGAGATATGGAATGCTTGCAAAAATATTTAGAACATACAATATATATGCATGCAACAATTATATATATAAAGATAAGGCAAGCAATATAAGCATGGAAGAAAACACTTCATTAAATAGATAAAATTACAAACATCATACATCCAAGATGCATGAACAATAGAACTAATAAACTAAAGCCTTAAGGGCTTACATTCAACCAAAACTCTAATAGAAATGTTTTTTCTAGAGCTTGTCATCAAAATGGTTTAAACAAATTTATTTTCCAACCATGAGTCATGCTTAATTTGGGAGGAGCAATGTTGTAGGTGGACATGATGGAGTTGATGGAGGAGTGTTTGATGGAGGTGGAGGTGTGGTTGATGTTGGTGGTGGAGGAGTGGATGTTGTTGGTTGAGGTTGAGGAAGCAAGCTTTCAATATATGAAAACGGATTTCATCTCTTAATGCAAAGATGACGGTGCAGTTATGGATGCAACAAAGACAAGTATCACCATGAGCTTCAAGCAAGCTCCATGGGATGGGATTGTAATTTGGTGGATTGAGTGGTGATGGTGAAAATTGTGCATCAAGAGGTGTGATGGGTGATAATGAAAGGGTGATGTCTAAAGTTGCATTTTCAAGAGGTGGTGGTGGTGGAATTCTTGGTGGAGGTGATAGGTGAGTGTTGATGTAGTCATTGATGGATGATAATGATGGTATGGAAGAGGTGGAGGTTCCATGTGTTGATGGTGTTTTGGATGGTGCATTTGGAGCACTAGGAGATGAACATTGAGGTGGTGGTGATGGAGTGGTATTTTCTTCATTAGTGAGATCAATAAAGAGTTGTTTTGGTGGGAATGATAACAAGTTTTTGTTTCTTGGCTTTGTTGGAGGTGGTGGTTTTTGGTGATGACATGATGAATTGGTTGAGGTTGATGATGATAATGGAGTGTGGATGAAAGGTGTAAAGGGTTATATAGCATGAAATCATGTTTAGAAGTGGAATTAATTTGAAATTTCATTGTTAGATTCCAAAATTAGTTTAGTTTTTAAGGAAAATGGTAGCTGGGACTAGGAAAAGAAGTCACAAGTTGCAAAAGAAAACTGTGTAAAAACTGTTCCAGGTGGCCGGTCCCCTTAATTCTTGGCCAGCCCCCTTAAAATTAAAGGGGCCGCCCATCTGGTAAATTCTCGGACGACCAAATTTCAAAATTTTTCTAAAAGTGGTTTATTTTGGTTTTGTGTTTGCAGCAAGCTCTATTGGAACATTTTATTTTAGTTTTGGTCTATTAGAGAAGCATATATATATAATCACGAATAAATCATGCAAGCATAGATTAAAGGCAAGTATAAAAACAAGCATACATGTAGAGCATCTAATAATAATAAGTTAACTAATAACATAGTTTAAATGTATCTAAAATCATGGCAACAAATATTAATTTCTGAATATATGTCGGAAATATAGCACACAAGAAACAATTATTCAACAAAAGTAACAAACTAATAGTTCAACAAACATGATCATCCAAAGCAAATAAAAAGACCCCGTCACTTCTTCTTCTTGAACAATCCTCCAATCGCCTTAGCAATGGATTTGAAGCCTCCTCGCATCTCCTCGCGTATCCTTCGGTTTTGATTGAGCAAATCGGTTTATCGCTCAAATAGTACTTGGTTAGTTTGAGAGGAAGGAGATGGTACTAGGTAGTCTTCTTCTTCAAGTTCTTCCAAGTCTTCAAGAAACGTATCAGGAGAGGGAGCACGATGAATAAATTCATCCTCTTCGTCAACCTCTCGACGAGATGATGAGCCATGGAAACTGTGACGACGAGATTTACCCTTATCACTACGAGGTTTACGGGTTTGTTTAAGAACGAGAGGATGTAAGGTCGGATAGATGGACTCATAGATGCTACCATCAAGATCGGGATAGTGTTGGATAACATGACGATAGAGACGAGTGAGGAACATTCCATACGGAAGATTTCCTTTAGGAGTAGATCTTGCACGTTCAATGCGGTTGATAAAGAAATCAGCCAAATTGTAATGTTGTTCGGCAACAATACAATACAACATATGAACGAGGCTATCCGGGAGATGGTCACGGTGGCCTCCGGTACCAAACGCATTCTCACGAATGAGTTCTTCCCAACGCTTCATGTCGGGGCTTAATTCTTTGAGTAGAATTTGGTTTTCGGTGATATCGACATTTTTGGATTTGATTTTTCGAGTGGTGGTTTCACGGGTTAACCCGAGCATTTGACGAATTTCGAGTGGAGAAGGAATTTCAGAGAAATAAGGACCAAAAGTTGGACGAGAATATTGAAGAGAACCAAGATCCCATTCGTTTGAGAAAACAGATTGACCGGTGAAAGGAATTTGGAGGATTTGACCAAATTGTGCAAGAGTTAAAGTGATGAATTCATGTTGGATTATGAATGAGATGAGAATGGAACCAAAATCATCGGTTTGGACCTTGACTTGGCTATAGAAGTCGAGAATGAAGTGAGGAATAATGGGTTCATTTATTTGGAAGAGACATTCAAAACGGATATTTGTGAACATGCGATCGATGAAATCGGATTGATAGTAAGTGGAATGTATGATACGACCTTCATGAATATTTCTATCTTCAATTTGACGATAGAAATGAGCAATGGAAGGAGAGGTGGAGGGAAGTTATGAAACTTTGGGAATATAGTTTTTGGTTAAGGAAATATCTTCGGTAATAACTTTGGCCATTTTCACCTAAACACAATAACACCAAAATAAAATCAAAATAAAGTCAACATTAGAATATAATGTTTATATTTTTATGACATATGTGGAAGGTAAACGTACTTTGACTTTAAAGACCTTTAACTTAAGAAGTAGTTTACCATGTTCCTTATTTTTTATGTTAACTTGTGTTAGATATATTTTACGATGTTTATCAAGTTGTTATGGAATAATCCAAACGCCCCTTTAAACATCTTAATATATCATGAAAATTTGCTAGATGTACATTAGATTGTATAACTAGATATTTACAACAAGTTTCTTATGCAAATGATTTGTTTTGAAAAGAGTGGTTTATAATCTGACTCGAAAATACTATTTTTCTAGTTAAACCAAACGCTTCCTTATCTAGAAAATTTACTACCTAAATGTCAATATATATATGAATTATATATCTTGACAACTCTAAAATTTTAGTTTTATACTTATATTCATGATGATGTATTATAGAGGTTATACTGGATAATTTTCGACACTATTTGGACATAATCCAAACACCCTCTTATCAAACAAAAAAATATTTTTACTTCACCAAAAAATTTGTTTTTGTGATTAATTAGTTATAAAACCATAATGTGATATGTTTTTAACTAGTTTTTGTAGCATTATTCAACAATGTGTATAAGCAAAATTTGAAAATGAGTGTATGCACTTTTTCAAAAATTTTCGACAAGAGGGTTTGTAATTATTAGTTTCTAGTGTTAATTATACATTCTAATCCTAAGGGAAGCATTTAGTTATTGAATTCCTAGACTCAATTTGAAAGAAAAGATGAAATTGAAGAAATTGAAATAAAATGCTAAATCATGATTATGACCAAATTAGATGAAATTAAAAGAAATGTGTTATGAAAAACTTACAATACTTGTTGCTAATCGTGTTATAAGTATTTGCCCTTTGTTAATTGACCTTGATATGAAGATTTAAGAATGGATTTTGGATGGTTTTAGGTTTAAAAATCGTCACAGCAGCAGCATGAGTGAGTGGGGAAAGGAAAATGGAGTGTTTGGTAAGTAGAATAAGGAAGAAAAACGTATGGAATTTGTCAGATGGCCGGCCCCTTTAAACATTAAGGGGGCCACCCATTTTAACACTGCCGGTCCCTTTAATTTTAAGGGGGCCGCCCAGTTTATTTTGGGTTTTTCGCGGTTTTGATTCTGAAAATAAAAAAACGTAAGTGTATAAAAAGAAAATCTAAAAATAAAAATAAAATCTTACTAGAAAGGAATCTAGCAAGTAGACCTAATAAAAAGAAATTCTAACCTAGACAATAACTATTCCCCGGGCTGCGGCGCCAAAAACTTGATACGTGGGAATCGCACCAGGCTTTACCTCTCAAGGGATCTCGAGAAGCTTACAACCCCCACCAGGAAGTGAACCTGATCGTTGTAGTATAGTATAGTGACAAGTATCGGGAGATTGATCGTTCTGCTAGAAATAGTGTCGCTAGGATTAGAAAACCTAATTACTAGTGCTAAAGATGAGAGATGATTCTTTTTGTATTTTTTATATTTTTGAGAAAGCAAATAAATATCTCGGGTTTGAAGGATTTGGGCGGAATTAGTTGCTAGTCAATTAACCCAATACTAAAGATGCAATCAAAATAAAATACTAGAAATGAAAATAAAACTAAATTAAACTAAGGTTGTGAGCAATAAGTGGAGAAAATGTGTTTACTTAGATTTCACTACTCCCTAGACATCTTTTACACGTTAATTACTTGTTATAGTTGCGTGGATGACGGATTGTATTCCTTAATACCATTCATGCGGTGGCGCACTTAATTCCCCAATCCTATGAGTGCCTACTTCACTCCTATGTTGAGCCGGCTAAGAAGCTCCTAACATGGGATCATTAGAATTTACTCATGCATTAAATACAACCAATAAAACCTAGTGCACGTCAGTTCATGTTTCCTAAGACGTTCAAGCATGTTACCATTTGGAGATCTGCCAGTTTTCTTAAGCCTAACATCGAAATCATTCATCCAATACAACCATAAACAAGTAATCAACACATAATTAACATCTAGGTTTCATTAGATCTAAGCAAACACAAGATAGATCTAGCCTGGCATGATGGAATTAAGACAAGAACAAGATATAGACAACCAACACATAGACATATTGATTGAACTAAAAGAATACTTATCTTAATTACACATGAAAGGGTTCAAGGGCTGAGAACCCTTGAAAAACCTGTAAAATTCGTATTAAGTTCGGCCTTAGGGTTTCTCCAAAACTTCCTATCCTTTAATGTGTAAAAATTAGAAAACTATATATAGGAAATAGGGGCTGATGGCGTCAAGACCAAATTGGTGATGCCGTCATCTCGCCGCCAAAATACTTCTCGGACTGCCTTGATCTACTTCTGACGCCGTCAAGTGTTATGTGTTTTCAGGCCGTCACGTATTTTACTCTTGACGCTCTTCCTTGTGACGCCGTCATTTATGTACTGGGTCGTCATGAAAATTACTCTTGACGCCGTCAAGATTTTCTTCTTGACGCCGTCACCTACTGTTCCCAGCAAGGAAAATTAAGACTTTGGCATTTTCTTCACTTTTATGCTCCAAAAACGTCCGAATTGCTTCCTTTTCCAGATTTCTCTCCCAAAGTACCTAAAATCACAAAAGGAACGATTTAGGGCAATATTTGATCAAATAAATTCAATTCCGGGCTTAAATGACCCCCCTAAAAGTGGTTCATTTTTCACCTCATCATATACCCTTATACTTGAGATTTGCTTGTCCTCAAGCAAATGTGCTTTTATTCTACTCAAAATACAAGTTAGGGGTCATTTAACACTAATATAAAAGTAATTACTACAAATAATCGTTCCACTAAAGACCAAAGATAAGCACGGAGGTCATATACTAGCACCTCAAAAATAGTGTTTAGATACTCACATCTCTCGGGTGTAATAAAGTATAAATTACAATATGGAAACGGAAGATATCTCTCACTACCTGTCATAGCAAAATAGATTACCATAGGCTTGGGAAAGGATCAAACCTCCACCACATGGCGTAAGCACCTAGGATAAACTATCAAAGAGGTCTTTTAAAGGGTTGTAACGTTAGGTGTAGGGATATGAAATACACGGTTTTGTTGGATAAAGGAAGATTTTACTTGTGGCGAGCTAACAATCTTGGTTAATTACATGTACAATATGGCGTTGCTAAGCCAAGACTAGACTCGATTTAAGCTAATAAATGAAAAATAACAAAAACATAAAATGAACAAAGAATAAAAACGGGATGGTAGTCCGTATGTTTTTTCTCTTTTCTCTTTTTCTATTTTTTTTTTCTTTTTCTTGATTTTTTCGATTTTTTTTTTTTTTTTTTTTTTTTTTTTTTTTTTTTTTTTTTTGGCATACACTCTTACCCTACCATCCGAAATAATACATCATAGGGAATGAACATTCCCCTTACACTTGAATCTTTACATACTTTACAATAAACTAAACTAATGACTCGAATTAAGAAAATCAAAACACTTGGAGCACTTTTAAGATTAACGTACATATGGGGGTAATAAATGATGTTCTTCCCCATTACTCCATAAAATAAGTACTTTACCCATGAGTCCCAATCGTCCCAAAACAATATGTATAAGGATATGACTCGACTTAGCAACCATGTAATCAATTAGATAGTTAACTTAGGGTTTAACAAATAACAATAATGCACTAAAACTGAGCGCATACACGGAAGGCTAAGGCGATTTGGGTGTACATTTAAGTGGGGTGTAACAAATTCTTCCTTTAAGTAAGATGCTTAAAGTTAGAAATGAAAAGATAGGCTCGGAGGGGTGTACTAGGGGTTTCGTGTACTAAAAATGAGTACAACGCTAAGGGTGTGGGAAAAATTAATTGACTTAAGTAGTCAAGTAATATGAGTTAAATGGTCAAGAAATTATAATACGGGTTTAACACAAGGGTGATCCTAATGCCTCTTATCATGTAGTAAATCCTACTACACGAATGTAGTCTCACTAGCGGTCTCGGGATGCATCACTAACGCAAGTTCTAGAATCTAAATGCTACCGGTACACTCATAAGCACTAATAGTAAATGCTTTTCCTATCAAATCTAAAGGCGAACCTCACATATTTGGGTGGAAATTTTTCTGAATATACGGTTATGTGCTAGTCATACAATCTCCTATCCATGAGACGCTTGCTATGGCTAAAGTTTCACTCCTAAATGTTGTAAAAAAAATTTAAATTTGGCGCTAAAATTGCACTAACAAGTGTTTCTCATAGTTTTATTACATATCTACCATTAAACAAAGCAAACTCAAGCGAAAGTGTATTTGTAAGGTATCATCATTTTACCCTCCCCTTACACTTAAGATGAACATTGTCCCCAATGTTCAAGTAAAGAATGTAAAAGTGAAATAAGTAAAACAAATGAAATCAAATACTCCCCTGATTCGCTCGGTATGGATAATATGGTGGCCAGGTTAGATCTTCCTCCAAGAAAATGAACAATCAAAGCTTCCCTTCCAGAATATAAATCATCTTCTTGTCATACATAACCTGTAAATCCTGAGAAAATAGACAATACAACCTCGCATAAAATCGGCGGCATCCTATATAAGTTACTAAATCCTAGAAAACAAAGTAAGATATAATGCTTGTGGAATGAAGTTTGCAGATTTCCTGGAGATTATAAAACTTAATAATTCACAAAAACTGTAAGACTCCGTTAGAAAAACAAAACCGGTAAAATTTTCAGATTTTTACCCGTGACGCCGTCAAGAGTTAACTCGTGACACCGTCAGAAGTGACCTGCAGAAATTCTTATGTTAAGTTTCCGGAAAATTTCTGGAAAAACTTGGTCCTACTTCCTCGAAAATCCTGCAAAACTTCATTATGACTCAATACAAGCATTTGACTCTAACAAATACGAATATACATGTTCATTTAAATTGTGGAGAATCATGATCGGTTTGTTTCTTAAAAACACATTTGGGGTTTCCCCTTACACTTATCTTTTGCAAAAATACCTTTAGGTGGAGTTAAGACTTGGCCAAAACAACAAAGTAAAGTATTTCCACATTTTAATTGAGAAACATGATCTACCAACAATAAAAATAAAGCATGCATACGGAAGCAAATAACAAACAAACAAAATAAAATCACACAAAGCATGGGTTGCCTCCCAAGAAGCGCTTTTCTTTATTTACGAGTCTTGTAGCTAGACTCAAGGTCATGGGTTACTACGTGACCTCATCCCTTGAGGTGATGTACCCCATATAGTTGTGATCATTACTATTGTGGTGGTAGTACCTTAACCTGTCAACATTTGAAATCACTTCTCCACCTACTTCAATTCTTAGGTTAGCCATCCCATCTTGACTCACGCCTTCAATCGTGAAAGGCCCATACCACCAAGGACTTGGTTTATCGGGTGGTATTGTTATTTCTGAGTGTCTTAGGAGTACCAAGTTACCTTCCTCAAATGGTACATGATTTTCTGCTGGTTGAGTATGTTCGAATTTGACCTGAACCTTATCGCTTTTGCTTCTTTCATACTTAGCCTCCTTGTAGCTTTTGATTCTTGCCTCCCATGCAAGAATTTTATTCTGAACGCGAATGGGTGTCGCGTCAATGTTGTTTTTGAGTCTTCTCCAACTCACATTCTCATGCCCATTTCGTGGGGTCATGGGGAAGCTAATCTTTCTTTTCCCAGATTTAAGCTCAATTTTCCTCCCTTCATACTTAATGACAGCTCTAGCGGTGGCAAGGAATGGTGCCCCGAGGATTATTGGCGTGCATCCATCTCCCTTATCACCGATGATCATAAAATCAACAGGGTACATAAACCCTGCGACATTAACTAATACATCTTCTGCGATTCCTAGGGGATATACATATGAGTGTCCAGCGAGGGACAACCTAACACGAGTGGGGGCCGGCATTTTTGATGTTAGTTGGGTATAAATAGTGAGGGGCATAAGATTTACTTCCGATCCTTGGTCGGCGAAAGTATTAAGATATTTCAAATCCCCGATGCTAGCTGGTATCTCAATGTTCCCACACGCCACCTGCTTAGTAGCCACCTTTTGTACCAATAGTTTCTCGAATATTGGCCCCCCAGGTAACGTATCATACTCATCTTTTCCCTCTTCCTCCTTCTCCGAACCCTGTTTGGAAGGTTGGTTACGTCCGTCACCCTTTATCCAATTTGTTATGGTGTTTTCGTTTATATCATGTTTTAGGTAGTGACTCAAGGGTTGGGATTTTGGCGGCTTTTCTAAGGTCTGTTTAGTAGAGGCTTCTACCTTCTCGTCATCCGTGTGGACAATTGTGATGGAATTAACAAATTGGGTAGTGGGGGTGACGCTTTCTTTCCTTAGTAGCATTCTTTCGGGGGTTCTCTGGTTGGTATACTCCTCCAATAGATTCATCATCTCATTCATCTTCTCTTGAATCTCCTCTTTTTGCTTATACACTGCTTCCTCGAATCTAGCAAGCCGATCAGAATGAGCTGCCATGTATTCTCTCATCCTGGCTTCAAACTCCGAGCTAAGCTCCTCAGGTGGGAAGTAAGGTGGGGCATAGTTTTGAAAAGTTTTGATGTTTTCTCTAGAGGGTGATTCTGATAATGGTTTTGAAGTTGGTTTCGAGACAGAATTGACAGTAGCTCGTCTAGGACTAAAAGGTCTCCGTTGCCTTTCCTCAAAATAGTCTACTTTTGCCTCGAGTTTACATAGGATTTCATCGGGTAATTCGGTGGTTCCTCCAGGTGTCGAGACTGCATTGATGGCCGCGTTTATTGCATGCTTAAATTCCCATATCTCTTGATTATCGGCGGCGAGCTCCTCAATAATTGCCCAGGACTCCTCGGCATTCTTATCACGCAATTTCCCTCCTGCGGCCCTATCGATTGTACGTTTAGTGTGATAGTCAACATGGTCATAGAAAATCTGAACTAATAGCCAAAGGTTTATACCATGATGAGGGACCTTATGGAGGAGATCCTTAAAACGGGCCCATGCTTCGTAGAAAGTTTCACCCCGATGTTGTTCAAACATCAAAATGTCATTTCTAAGCATTGCAGTCTTCCCTGGTGGGAAGAATTGAGTAAGGAAGCGATTGGCGAGATTATCCCATGTGGTGATGGATCCCGCGGGTAAGCGCTCAAGCCATTGACTAGCTTGATCCCGTAGAGAGAATTGGAATAGGCGTAATCGGGTAGTCTCTCTAGTTGCAACATCTAGGTCTATGGAATCTACAATTTTAAGGAAGTCCTTAAGATGTTGATTTGGATCTTCGGAACGAAGTCCATGGAATGCACATCCGCTTTGCACCAACCGGATGGTGTCGGATCGCAAGGGGGTCACATTGGCTCCGGTGAGCTCAATGGTGTTTCGGTAGCCTTGGTAGCTAGGTCGGGAATACTCTCCTAAGGTTCGGGGCCTAAGGGGTTCTAGTGGTGGGTTTTGTTGTGGTTGGATGACGGGTTCAAAGATGTTCCCGTTGTCCATGATGTCGGGTGGTGAAGAGTTACGAACAAAGACACAAAGAAATAAGATAGACTAAAGAAAATCTAAAAATAAAAATAAAATCTTACTAGAAAGGAATCTAGCAAGTAGACCTAATAAAAAGAAATTCTAACCTAGACAATAACTATTCCCCGGGCTGCGGCGCCAAAAACTTGATACGTGGGAATCGCACCAGACTTTACCTCTCAAGGGATCTCGAGAAGCTTACAACCCCCACCAGGAAGTGTACCTGATCGTTGTAGTATAGTATAGTGACAAGTATCGGGAGATTGATCGTTCTGCTAGAAATAGTGTCGCTAGGATTAGAAAACCTAATTACTAGTGCTAAAGATGAGAGATGATTCTTTTTGTATTTTTTATAGTTTTTTAGAAAGCAAATAAATATCTCGGGTTTGAAGGATTTGGGCGGAATTAGTTGCTAGTCAACTAACCCAATACTAAAGATGCAATCAAAATAAAATACTAGAAATGAAAATAAAAC